>CM060983.1:166183514-171236014 GCA_030765065.1 Deroplatys truncata
ATAAAAACCATAGTAGGTAGGGAAAGTCATGTGAATGTAACACTTTAGATCTTTTCCTAAAGTGACACATTTTCTACAACACAAATACAGGATAATACAATGTCCCGTCTATATTTATTATTATTATTATTATTATTATTATTATTATTATTATTATTATTATTATTGTTATTATTATTATTATTATTATTATTAACTCTCTTGTAGGCTACAAATGCTATGCTAATCAGATAATTGAGTAACAAAAATTAGTCAATAATAATAATAATAATCTC
Organism: Deroplatys truncata; assembly: GCA_030765065.1. NCBI lineage: Eukaryota > Metazoa > Arthropoda > Insecta > Mantodea > Mantidae > Deroplatys > Deroplatys truncata. The sequence goes on from CM060983.1 coordinate 166,183,790, forward strand.
GCCAAAATCTTGAGGAACGGTATAATTTAAAAGTGCAATCAGTATATCCGAAGGAGAGATTATGTAGCTACCAACTATGTTCGTTTTGCAATGAAAATAATGTTTATTGTTATGGAAATTTTGTAAATTAGTCCTAAAAATCCTAAATTTTTAAGAGGCTACTCATATAAACTACTCTTAATTTATACCACAACGTTTGAAACACAGGGATATCTTTTCTTCAAACCTTTGCATAATTTCTTTTTAAAAAACTTTTATTTAGGATGTTTTAACCTTCCTAAGTTTTATCACGACCTTCCATGTACAGTTGCTTACATTACTAATTTACAGTGATAATACACATTATGTATACATATATAGATTACAATTTGGTTAAATGTATTGATAGATATTAATTAATTTAAGAAAAATAATTACTTTCTGGATGAAAGTTGCATCACTGAGTGCTGCAGAAATATTTCTGGGCATACCAACCTGACTACGTTGATTTTAAAATTTTGGACATGTTAGTATAATATATACTACTGTTAATGCTGTTTTACTTGTTTCACAAATTGGCGGAGAGCTTCTATTTAACAAATAAGAGTGTGTCAATTTAGTATTCCCAATTCATAGTCGAGATATTTCAATTTGGTTTCGCCGCTGTAGCTGTTTTATTGGATATTCTTGAGTTGACGTTTACTTGTAGAATTGTTCATCCAGCTGGTCAGCCACTCTTTGTGTATTTTCTTCTTAAAGTGTGTGACTGCATCTTGGAGAGGTATTTTGATATCAGTATCTTGTGCTGGTAGTTCTGTAGCTTGTTTTGATGCAGTATCGGCTCTTTCATTACCGGGTATGTTCTTATGAGATGGTATCCACATGAAATTGAGTGACACTTCTGAGTTATAAAGGATGGTAATAAGATTATGTACTTAGTTAACAATATTATTGGTAGAGAACGTGTCTTGTATTGCGTTTAATGCTGATAGAGAGTCACTGATAATTATGTAAGAGTCGCTATGTGCAGTTTCCAGAGGTATTCTAGTGCCTTTTTAATAGCATATAATTCACAACTATATATAGAGAACAAGGATGGTAATTTTTATTGGAGGATATATCTCCACATATCACAGCACATCCATTGCCTTTTTCTGTTTTAGAACCATACGTATAGAGCAGCGGATTTGTATGCAGCGGTTCATATAAAAATCGTGCAGTTTAGGAGGCATTCCATACTAACTGCCTTAAAACTCTAATGCATACAATTTCTGTTCTGTAGATGTAGCAAATACTGGGATGTTCATAGATATAGATGAACAAAAGGACAAGCGATGCTTTTAAGTTCTCTACAGCAGCGAACGCACCCAAAAAGGAGAAGTTCTAGGGGTTTCTGTTGAATGGTTTCTTGATTTCTTATGCTTCGTTTCTCACCGAATTTGTAAATTCCCTAAATTGCTACCTCCAGTTCCAATAAATCTTAGCAGCACTACTCTGTGACCTTAGTCAAGATCAAGGTAACAGAAGCCTGTCATTACAGTGCGTTCTACATGAATTACACTGATGATTCATTGCCTGAATAGGAGTGCCTCTTTTCAAGCTATCTTAATGCTTGAACGCACCAAGCATTCTCATGAACTGAAATCAAGAAGCATTTAGGCGGTACTGCAAGGACACAGCTGTTACTGGCATTTTATTTGTAGATAGACACTACAAATAACAAAACAGAGAAACTATATATCATGTTTTTAATTAAAAGAAGCACATGGATGTACAATATTAACATTATAATGAAATACCTACGGTAAGGCGACTTAGCAAACTCTTAAGGCTGGTTCACAACCGTCCGAGAACGGTAACCAGAACGGAAACGAGAACGGGAAGCAATACACGAACAAGATATTGGTGCACAACAGCCCGGTAACGAGAACGGGAATGCATATTGATGATCATATCGATCGCAATGTGAAAGTCGATTTTGTACATTGAGATTTCATTTGTTTTTAACTGACCAATGATATTTTTTCACCTACTTCCAATTTAGCCAACATAATGCCGGTTAGCCAACGTCAAAATTCAATAGAGTAAACAGTTTTTTTCAGTTTTTTATGGACGCTCTTTAACTGCTATGGTCCTTAGCGTCCCATTCTATATTGGGCGTGAAAGACCGGTAATTTTGCTTAGAGGCCTCTTTATCAGGATAGGTTCTTTTACGTGCCGCAAATATACGACACAGGGTCACCGGCTTTACTTCCCTTCCGAAGGAAGCCATGCTAAGGATTTTTACGCCCGAAAAATCCATCCCCCCTCCCCGGGTTTGGACCGTTTGACGATAAAGAATGAAATTGATTATGAATGGTAGCTCTCGAGCTTGTAATAACTGAAGTATTATTCCGTTTATCTTTTACAGTATCAATTTTACTATTTGAAATAACTGTTTCCGCAATAAAAGAAACTAGTAGCATCACTTGCTGTGCGTCGCTAAAATGCTTATCGGCGAGAACTCTCGCAATAGCCGCTAAATCTTGCTCACACCAGCGCATTACTAAGCGATTAAAATATCACACGAACAGTGCATGCCGGTGACGATACTAGAAAGAGCAACACTCTGATATAAAAATTGCACGCCTTTATTACTTTTAGCTCCGCTTACACATTATTCCCCTTCCAACGTTATTTTTCACGCGCAAACAATACTTAAAATCCTAAGTGTGCATCTTAACTTTGTTACCATAGAGCTTAGCTATAATCTCAGAAATGTCTTTTACTTTTCTTTTTCGGAATTGTGGCCTACGTGGCTGCAAGCGTACTGAACTTATGACCTAACTGAATTCTCAGAATCTTTAAGCTAATGCGTTCGCTACTTCGGCTGATACTAATGATTTTCGCTAACCTGACTTCCTAATTACCTCCATATTTCAACACAAACTCGTTACATTATACACTGATTTAGATCTACGGAAATTATTTATTGCAATTATTTTCTAGCTTACTATTATTCGTTTATTTAATTATTTATATATTCCCGTCAATAATTACGGTATCAAGGTGCTATAGAAATTAAATGAGCTGACGTTCTTGGAGGAAGCAGATTGGAGTGCAAATACCGTCGCGAATTACCTTTTCGCCTCCGCTGCATTATAACGTTCATGCTTGTAGCGGAGTTGAAGAAACGTTCAAGAAAACTAGTTCGTATTCAGCTTTCTAGACGTTATCAACTTCGTCATTTGTACGTTTCTGATGAAGTTTTGACGGATGTGAAGAAAATCAGATTTTCGGTTTCCACATTTCGGTTTATCCACATTTGAACAATATGAAAGATGTTACTGGAAATCATTAAGGTTGTCTGTATTCGCCAAAGGTGTCTGTTGAATTATTCCAATTGGAAACTCAGCAGTGTTGTACTCCATGGCCCTCCATACAACGGAATCTAGAAGCTAAAACAGCTTTTGCAAAACGTCGCATAGATTTTGAGGGTTTTACTAATGGAAACAATTGCATGAGAAAATTCATGTATCCCGTCGAAATATCGTTGTTAGTTACAAAGTTATATTTTTAATGAAAATCTTAAGTTATAATTTAGGAATTTAAAATTTTCATCATGGAAAAGAGAACGGCCGTGGTCTATACTCATTTGAGATAATTAGCAAATCACATAGAGAGCAAAGATTTATTACAAGTTCGAAATTCAACATGGCTTGGAGGAATGCAAAGCAGATGGATAAACTGGAAGACAGGAAGCAGTAACCTCCTTCATGTATTTATTCTTGAAATGAGGAAGCTCGTTAAGAATATTTTACTCAAACAGGATTCGAAACCTGTCCCCTCCGCACCTGCAGCTCGCTCAGACCTGCGTTCAAAGTTAACTGTGTCGGGGAAGCAGTTGTTGAGGTTTCCAGAAAGCATGCCAAGAAAAAGTTCGATATTTTTTGCTCTGTAATTTGCGCTGTTATCTCTCTTACCGGTGACTCAGCAGACGAGTTTAGGTATCTTACTTTCGATGTCAAGACCTGATAATTATGCCTTAGTTTTGGTAGCGCAACATAGTGATTCCTCATTAGACAAAATAACAGTTACATAACAGATGAAACGGGCAAACCTAAACTTGATTTGCCCCGAGGATAGCGACCAGAGGAAACAGGTGCTGTGCACATTCACAACACTGGTGAACCGGTTCATAATCACAGGCTTTATAAATTAGTTTAGGCATGTAGTAAAGCGGTTATTGATCCCGACTGGAGTGCTATGAGCAAGTATGATTCGTGTGTCTAGCTAGCCCCCAAATGATCCTACCATGGGAAAATATTTCGAATTTCTTCCAGACTACGAGGAAAGATCGATGATATTAGTCATGAAACAAGCAGGTGACTCGCATTCCGGTTTTTGAGGAAGTGCATTCTTTATACACTTAGTCACTATCAGGTTCCGGGGAAATGTTTATTGTTGCTTCGCGTACCTGTTACCAGCTGCAACGGTTTTCTTTAAAAGGGGGGTACTAGATCACTGAATATTCTGGTAGAAGGTAGGTATAATTTATTGGTTTACTCTATTTTACCCAAAGCACATTTAACTAACTGCGCAGGTAAAAACATGAGCCATTCCAGTTTTTAGGGATGTGCATTCTTTCAACACTTAGTCACTGCCTGGTTCAATGGACCGTGTTGTTATATACCTGTTATGGGCACGCGGCACCAGCGTAGCAAGAACATTACGAATCTTCTGCGTTTACATTGATGAGAGTATTGCCCCCTTTCTGAAAGGTGTACAATACTGTGTCCATAATGTTCAGTGTAAAATCGGGAACAACAGGTATCCAAAAGTTTCAACAAATAAGACCAGAAGATGAGAAAGCATCAAAATTCACGAGTCCTGAAAACCATTTCGCAAGAGTATGAGTGGTTCCTTAATGTAGCCATATTTTCCATAACGCAAATATAGGGCATTATTGCATATCTCGTCCAACATTCATTATTATTATTATTATTATTATTATTATTAGCTCATCAAAATAATTACAAAACACAAGAGAAACGGTGTGATGTGACGTCTGCATTACTGTTACGTCGTTCTGGTTATATTTGATGTTCCTTAGGATGTCATCCTTATTCTTTTTGTGCGCGCGCGCACGCACATACACACACACACACACACACACACATTATACTATATGCCATTACTAGCATGAGATTTAAAATGTTTACTTTCACTTGTGTAGTGTGTGTAACTCAGTAATTACCACGACAGCAAGACTGTGTTGGAATGTTTGATTCAGGGGGGCAAAGGCAAAATTCATTTACCTGAGCAGGTTTCCATTAAAGTTTTTTTTAAACCTTTCAAAATTTCTGTCCGTTTTCTGTCAAGTAGTGTGTTCTTTTCTTCCCAATATTTGTCTTGAGTAATTCTTAATAGAACTAAATTCATGAAAAAGATCTACGTCGAAAATATGGGACATTTACGAGATGTGTAGTAACACATAGAACACACTGTAAAAGGAGGGAGACGGCAGTATGTTCAAATGTGGAACTATGCCGTAAATATCCTTATGTATACGTATGAACACAGATATTTTGCAGAGTGTAGCAGTCGTTCAATATACAGGTTGTAATTGAAACAATTTTCATCCTTTAAACCGTCTATACTAGATACCTCATGAGTAAGGTTTGTCAGTAACGTTTGATCTGTCCTGAAATGCAGTGTTCAGGCATAGGAATTGCTAAGCCAGAACGAAAGGAAATGAAGTTGAATTGTTACTAGACTTTACGCAGTGACGTCACAGGTCACAAACAAGCTCATCCCTCAACAGTCTGTTGGTGTTTGCAGGCAACACTCCCCAGACTGTGTTTACCTGCCCGTCAATGACTCATGGCCGCTGTTATTTTAATTCTTTGTGCTATCATTATGGTTTGAGTGTAGATACCATTAAGCCAACTGCTTAAGAATTCATGCCTGGTAATGTTACATTAATAAAACAGGATGTTAGCCGGATGCAAATCGTTTTGCATGTAAATAAACTTACACCGCGTAAAGTCAACGATATTAAAGCGCGATGCAAACAACAGGAAAGACGGTGCATGTTTGTGTACATGATAAACTAACTCGAGGTACAAACGGAGACAACTGCTGCCCGCGGAGCAACATATTTTGGATTGGACTGTGAGGGGATTCGGCACCGATCCAGTGAATCCGGACATTGTACCTACGCCCCACAAGGGAGTGCCCCCGGGAGGATGGGATGGGATGAGGTGAAGGAAGACACCGGGCGGTCGGAACCAGGAGTGACTGCACACAAACAATGACAGGGTTCCTGCAGTTTTCAGATATAAACGCCCTGGCAGACGGGCAGGCAGATCACATTGGGTCCAACGCCCCTGTCGGGGGCGGTCCTTATACCCAGCAACGAGCCGAAGGTCGAGGTACGGAGAAAGTTCACGGAAAGCATCCGTTTTCCCTGCAACGCTACGCCGAAACTCCATCACCGATGCTTCCAACCCTGAAACAGACCAAACGGGTTGAAGGATGAATGAAATGATTAATGGAACGAAATGGAGGGACAAGAACGTCGGGGGGATGAAAGAAACCACTTCAGCATTCGCCTGGCCACCCGGGAAAACCCCGAAAAATCCTAAAGGTAAGAGTGGGCGGTTGCCGGGGATCGATTCTGGGACCTCTGTAATGCGGGCCACAGACGTTGTGACTGGATCATCCCGCTCGGTTACGTCGGCTCACTATTCAATCCGAAAACATGCATTTTTAATTACTCTTATGTTACATGTAAAGATAGACGTAAACGTTAATAAAACTTACCCAGAATGATGGCTAGTAGGTTTAAAGGGTGAACCTTATTTCAACTACATCTCTATTACATTCAAATGTACGGTATATGTATACACAGCTTGAGCGGATGTCTATCCAGTAAGATGGTCTTTAGTAAGATTTGCTTTATACCTTGTCTTTGGGTTGCTGTGTTTTTAGGAAACGGTAACTATTGCTGCCTCGCAGTTGTTTTGTTTGTTTTTCTGTTTTTACTTTTATACGCTTATTTCCGAGGCGATACTTGAAACCGCGGTCCTTTATGCGATGCTTACTCTAGTGATCATGGCCACAAGAACAGGCCTGTTGGATAGTGGGATATGAGGCAGTATTTTTAACACTTAAATAATTTCAGTGTAATTATATAATATATAAATTCAATAACAGCCCGCCTTAAAGCAATATGTGTATGTAACAATATATAAAAAGTGTATATTATAGGCATTATGTATGTTTATATTATTGTATCCATGTTTAATAATGTTATGTGAATGTATTAAATAATTTAATAATGTAAGAGCTGTGAGAATTATAGGTTAAAAGTTGCTAACAATGAGGTAACCTTGAGACAATGAGTAAGAATGTTTAATAATGCTACTAGTCATTATTGGAGTAACAATAATGTAAATTTTGAGACAGTTTATAAAATAGCCAATCAACAACCAGAAAAAAGCTAAGTTAAATAAAAGTATTCTATTGGATTAGGAATAGCCAATCAGAAACTGAAATATAGCAACATTTACAAATTTAGAGTTCAGTTGCTTGTAGACAGCGCTCATAACTGGAAGTGTTGGTTGTAGACAGTGTTTCTAACCGGACGTCCTCGAGAAATTTAATACGTATTCAGTGCGAGACTAAAATAATTTACGTGTTAAAAAGTGCAAGTAATTAATAAAAAAACAATCTCACAGCTCTCTCTCTCTCTCTCTCTATCAGTGAAGTGTTATCTAAATCGTGTCAAGCATTAATAATAATTAAGCATTAATAAAGTAAAATTATAATCTGTGTAAGCCTACATTCTTCAGTCGCACCATTCCCTGCTAAGACATTCATGTCTCTAAAAAAAAAAAAATAATAAATACTGACGCATCCAAGGCAAACATAAATATATAATATTTAAAGAAACAGTCAAAATTACAAAGTTAATATTTTTTAAACATCTGGGGCAAAGGCCACCGGAAAGTACATTTAGGGCGAAGGCTACCGGAAACTTTTTACTATACGTGCGGTTGCAACTAAACGTTGGGCTCCCCAACAGTTGAACTACAATACAACTCCTACAACAAAATAACTTCTTCAGATGGGAAAGGGATTCCGGCGTTCATAAGAAGAGAATGTCTCTCTATTAAAAAAATTAAAAAGAAGAGGAAACAAATTCTCTTCAACTGAGTCAGTACAGAATTTGTCTTCTAAATAGTAGGCAGCATACATCTACATATTAGAAATTAAAGTAAGGCAGTAAATGTAAAATTCTTTCTAACGCATATACAAACCTAAGATCTGTTCCTTATAACTTCGTCACGTATCTCTTAACTGTCACGTACACTATTCTCCTCTCATTGGCTGATGTCGTGGAGTTGCTTGTTGTCCGATACAAAATAGTTTCTTGTTTAACATGATCATTTATTCTAATATATTCGAAGAGAAATGCCAAATTTGCATTTTTATGATGAATGGAATGTGTTATACAACGCAGTTAATGCATCCGGAATGCCTGTAAACTCTTATCAACAAATAGATAGGAGGATACAACCTGCCTCTCAGGATGACGAAAACACGTGGTCTATCATGATCCCGACACAATGCTTATATCGCTTTTGTCGCCTGACCTTATAGTACAGGCTCGAGCCATTCAAACGTGCACATTGGCCAATTGCTGAGAAAGAGGAAAGAAATGGAGCGCGGAAGATTATGTCAGCAGGTATGGTTGTAGAAAAACGAGTATAGAGTGGTTCGCGCTCCTTCGATTTCTAGACTGGATTAAGTAATTTTCAGTCGTAGAAAACTCCACTGTATGTGCAATATAAAGGTATACATTTTATAAAAACTTTTTTTTTTGTATCTGAAATTCAAGTCCATTATAAAAAGGAAAGAAACGCTACAGACTTATGGTTGCTGTGGGTGGAGAAATTAATGCAATTACTCTTTTAAAAAGCTTAACTGCTTATAGTACACTTAATATAAACATGTAAACGTAGATAAAAAGATAAGAAAGGAAAGAAGTATGAATGGGAAACCCCAAGATATGGGATCGCAATCGAAACAATGGACCCCGCTCCTTTAGAGCAAGAGAAAGCGAAAAATCCCATCCACTCGCAACTACTGTGGCCCCACATTTTTAGTTAAATCTTGTATCGAGAATATCGAGAGAAAGTTGAATGGAGACCGTCGCATACAGGACAGGCGCGTGAATTTCGCTCCTCCCTCACGTATTTGTTGGTTGGAGACGAGGCGGGGTGACGTCATATGCTTTCGAATTACTCGCTGTATGAGTCACTGCTGCTGCATCATTATAATATTACAACAAGAACTTGCTGAATGAGAGCCTGATTGGTGACGTCATGCAGTAGTGACACTTGACCTAGTCGCGCGCATTGTTTCTGTCCCTGTCGATTACTGAATCGCGCGTTATGTCCAATCGATACAGATCGACTTTCAACTGTGTTTATTTTCTGTGGCTTGTGTTAGATCCTTCCACAGTATGACAGTAAATGTGTGTAAAATGACCTCAGTGTTGTATTTTCCCAGATTTAACTTGTTGCTGGTAAACATCACAAGAATAAATATGTCCTAAATTGCCACTATTAATGGTTCGCGGTTGAATTATACGATTGCCCCATCTCTCTTGGAATTATTGTGTAGCACGAAGGGATTAGAATAGAATTTCAGAGGGAAATTCTTCGCGATAATGTAAAAAAATCTGATGTGTTACACTCGCATGACCTTCTCTACTCTTGTACAAACTATTTTTACAAACGCTTATTCTCCATATGCTTCATGTTAATCGAAATATCGAGATGTTAATCTTATTGCTAATTTTCTTGTAGATGCAAGGGGAATTGGCTTTAAGCTATAGTCAAATATTTTAAGAGCTGGTTGCTATGTGGAGTATTCCATTCTCTTTGCATTGCCAGGACACAAAAAAAAGAAAGAAAGAAAGAATAACGAATTCCCATTTGAGAAAAAGTATAAGTATTGAAAAATTTAAGGGAAAAACAAGCAATATATCGAAAATGGTTCACTTAACAAAACAAATGTATATGACATAAATTGTGTATTTTAACGCGATCTACATTTTTTGTGTAGTAAAATTTTGTCTATCTCTTATGGTTTACCAGTTATGCAAAAGTCGTTCACAATGAAGAATACTTTTGGAGATATTCCCAAAAAATTCGAGATATACTTTTCGTTTGTCATGAAAGTATCTTAAACATATGATATTTTAATCAAAATCGTTAGCCATTTTTGAGAAAATTAAAATTTTTGAAAAATGTTCCATATAAAGGGTAATCTGGGGTGGGGAATTTTCTTGAAAACCTTCGTGTCGCATAGATACTGAACCTAAATACCAAGTTTGGTGTTTATCCGACTGTTCGTTTCTGAGTTATGCTGTTCACAGACACACACGGAGATGTTTGCAAAAATGCTTTTGAAATCTCGGTATCGAATTTTTGGGTGGAATACAATACTTCCCCTACTTACTATACGTAGTAGAGAAAGTAAAAAAAAAAAAGAAGCATAATTCAGTTTGCTGTATATGAAGTTCTGCTCATTATGTAAAAACACGAAACAAGTAAGCTCGTCTGTCTGATGCTCAGAATAGTTGTAAGACATTCCTTCTACTCTTCCTGTTTCATAAGAAATCCTAGCGCGTCCAAGAGAATAAGAATAGCTATAGGCTATACAACGAGGGGGACACCTCGCGCACCACAACCTACACAGATCTGTTGGGGCTACAGTCCCCCAGGAGGAGAAGATGAATGAAGCGAAGGAACTACAGGTCACTAGATTGTACTGAGACAGCAAAATATGACTTTCGCATAACTGGTAAACCATAAGAAATAGACAAACTTTTCTACACAAAAAATGTAGATGCCGTTAAAACACAATGTATGGCATATACTTTTTTTGTTCAGTGAACCTTTCCGAGGTGTTCCTTCTTATTTGTTTGAGTTTTCCAATACTTATACTTTTTTTCAAATGGGAATTCGTTATTCGTTTTTTGTATATCCTGGACACGCAAAGAGAATGAAATGCTCCACATAGCAACCAGCTCTTAAAATATTTGACCATCGCTTAAAGTCTACCATATTCCCATTGCACCTACAAGAAAATTAGCAATAAGATAATTTCCGCTAATAACAATATTCGAGAAGTTCCAGTTTCGAATTCCTTGGAACTAGGCAACCTAACCGAAAGATGGATTTAATTAATTCCGTAAATTTTCCTATCATGTATTTATTTTGTTTTATTTGCTTCTTTATCATCATTCCTACTTTTGTCTGACAGCTAATCCTGCTCTTGCTGTGGTCTAAATGTTACATGCTCCTCGACATGCACCTGACACAAGGATTATAGGTCCTTATGGTTTTAAGACCATATAATGAGGGTAATCCGAATAAGAAAGAGAATTTGCTTGAAAGCATGTTCAATCCTTCTTCGATATGTCGTCTTATATGCAAAACTGCAAAAAGAAGGGAAAAAAAGAACACGGAAGAAAACCGCAACTATTAAAATCTACTGCGGATAACTCCTGGTAGAATTTAAAAAATAAAGTGTGTTAAGTTCCTACAGGAGACTAAACAATAAACTATAAAGAGAAGCACAGGTGAAAGAAAACGGAATGAAACATATGAAGAAATAAGAGGACCTAGAGAAAAACGTAAGATACTATTTAATCTATCGTGAAGTAAAACGCTTAGACTTCATAAAACAACAATGAAATAACATACATGCAGAAATACTGCTAAAAATCCAAGAAATATGTAGGGGAACCGAAGAGACCAAATCATTCAAATACATTGTACATAGGAGGCGCAACATATACAGGATGTAAAAGTAGGGAAACACTATATAGCGATAGAAGTGCGGTTAATGCATCTTAGCAGAACGAAGAAGAGTTTCTGCAAAGCATTTAATGCATGTTTACTGCATATTATTTTTTCGACGATAGTGAGTAGTGTGAATGCCTAATGCGAAAATAAAATTAACCACCATCAGCCTTTCAAAAGCAGTATCAGTGTCGAGCGCGCCAGCCTCTGCAAACTGGAAGTGTTAACCAAATCAACAACTGAAAGTGAGATGGCTGCTTGCGCTAAGAAATTTTACATAAATGCTACATGATTCAAATCAGTAAGTAAATATTAACAAATACCTAAAGGAAAGTAAAGACGGTAAGTTTAAATGGTAATATTTAACTGTCAAGTATGTCAGCAACAATAACTATACACATCAATAGTTGAAGGATTAAATGCATTTTATTAACGTCTGAAGTAAAAATACAAAGCGTACGCAGTGCAGGAATTTCACGCATGACAGCATGAGCAGGAACTGGATAAAAAGAAACATTATCGTCAAAAAACCAATTGGAGGCTTTCGAAATTTAGACATGGAGAAGAATGTAGCGTATGAAATGGAGACAAAAGAAACAAAAACCACGCTTGATTCTTAGAAAATGAGCGTGAAGGAGGAAAAATGTTGAAACTAACTGGGAAGAGGAATTTACTGGGAAACAGTTTGGTAAGAAAGAATGGTAGACGGGAGAAAGATTCGGCGTAGTAAAAGGCATTAGATAAGAAACAACATTAAGGTAGTTGGTTAACATTCGAAGGCGGAGAAGAAGTCGAAAATAATTAAGAGTGGAGGAGGCGCGCTTTGCATTGAATGGTCTATAAACAGGGGTAGAAAACTATGAAGTGTCAGCTGTTCCTTCTCATGACAACATGGGTAGCTTTACAATAACAACCGACTTTTGTCACTGTTATATTTTATGCCAGTTTATGTTTATCTACTTTGTAAGGATTCTCGTGGAGTGTACGGGCATACCAAGAGCTTCTTTCCTGGAAGATTCGGGTGTGCACTGAAGAGAGTGCCAATAATTCGGTTTGCGGGATCACTTTATTAGTTTAAAATGTTAGCCATGTGACGAGCCAGTTCGGCAGACAACTAGGTGAGTAATCGCGGAAGGATGTTCACGTGGGTGTGGGAACTAGAAGCTGAGTCATCAACAGGTAAAACAAAACAAGATCAACTCACCAGCTACTTTTTCGAGGAACTTCATGCGACGTGTTTGACATAATCAGCTGAACCTACGCCATTCGTCGTTTATCGGTCCAAGCGAGAGGCTAAGAACGTCATCTTCAAAGCAAACAGAAGTGTGTGGCATCAGAGCGGAAGCCGAATGACACTTTTACCTTTCTTGGCATTGCTAATCTCTGGATTCCTATGTTGCCTTTTGGGTGTGTTCACTACTGTGGAGCAGCTATTACTCGAACCGCTGCATGTATGGACTTTGAGATTGTATATACAATCATTCAAATGTTTTAATGAAACCGGATGATTTATAGGAGACCATTGCATATATGATGTTGAATTTTCTGTATACAGAATGTTTCAAAAGTGGTAATCCAAAATGCAGGGATGAGAGGTGAAAAGGAAGAGAAGCAAAAAGTTACAGCAAACATGGTTGCGGAAATTAACCGGTTACGAGATAATGTCATTTTGTTGCTGCTTGGAACCCGTGAAACTGATTGCATTAGAAGCTGTGACAATTTTGTTTATCAGTCACGAGACAATCACAGTATTTATTGCAAACAGAAACAACCATGCAAGTTGTTTCTGTATTTACTTAATTTCTACTTTATTTATATACATTTGCTTTACCTAATCGGTAAAATTTAGGTATACCTTTTAAATTTTTCACATGCTAATTACGTTAAAATATAATGAGAGCTCAAGAACTTATCTCGAGAGAATCTGGAGCTCCAGTGATATTTATTTTGATTATTTCACGTACAAAATAATAAAAATAAAATAATACAGGCTTAAAGTAGGATTGTTAAGTTTTACTAATAACAAATTATAAATATACAGTAAAGCATTTTATTTTCCGCTATCAGTGGAACAGTTGAAGTTAAAACGATTTATGGGACAGCACGTAGTTGCCCACTTATTTATATAACAAAAACAATTGCATGTCGAGATGATAAAATAGAATAGATATGTGATTGATCCAAATTCAAAGCATTTCTATTCCGGATTGGTCACGTGATGCACGAATAAAATAATGAAAACTATGCTATAATACATTACGTATTTCTTGCCCTCCCCCTGCCTACTTTGCAATGCATTATTGTTTTCTTTGTCTATAACATTCCAATTTATTAATACATCGGTATGGCCTACTCTTTATTATCCCAGAGCTATTGCAACCTTCTTGTAGAAATAAAATATGAAATAAATAGTATATAGTTTCAAACAAGAGAACGCGATTTTTGAACTGAGCTCAGCGTAACCTGGATGAGTTTAGGCAAAAACAGTCACGCCTTTATGTATTTTTATTGTTTTTAAGCTAAGGTGACTAGGTGAAAATTTTCAAATGGAGGAAATTCTTTCTAAGAAAGGACTTTTCACATAAACGGAAAACAATTTAAGCACCAAGTAAAGGTGTCAATATTACATACCTTGCTCTTCTGTAGATGAACGTGCTGAAACAAGGCCATCTCTATCTACAGGTCTGAATGCGCGATTCGTGACGTCTCAACGCGAAGCATAGGTACAAGGAATTCCAACACTTAAAGCGATGTTTTACAAGTATTTTTAGCATGTTTGTGCTGAAATAAGCGCACAGTAATTTATATTCTTACACTTCCATATTAAAGGTTAATGCGTGTTAGTAATTAAACGGAAAACATGTTTTCCATAGTTTGAGGCAGACCATCTTACCTTCTCAATGCGAATAAGTCTGCAACTTTCCTTTTTATGTTGACTGCAGCTCATGGCAAACTGTCTTGCTTAATAATGCAGTATCAGAGGACATTACATGTTACTTGTATTATTTTTCTCAACAAAGCAGCACTCGGGCATTCGCAATCACTAGCGTTGAAGTCAGCATCATTATAAATGTTACACGTCTCAGTACCTAAATGTAGAATTACGGCATTTTAAGCTGATAACTACACTGTTATATGTATTCTTTCGCTCTCTAAGTAAGTAATTTGGTTGTTATTATTATTGGTCCATTTTGAGATAGCAACGAACTTATTAGCTCTCCAAATTCAGACTAAAATGCATTCTTATGATGCAGGTTGTGAACTAACGATAAGGATAGGCCTCCAAAGGTGACGTAAGCAACAGTTATCTTGTTTTGCCTCCTGACCTGTATACCTATACATTGAGACGGCCTTGGCTGAAGTCGTAGCATACTGACACTTGTCCACAGCATTTGCTTTGACAGAAGAGATGAATTGTTTTCTTGTAACAAGTACTTGCAAAATTATACACAAAACGTTTTTGAATTTTTTTTATTTTGTCCAAAGGGTATTAATTACAGAAAACGGTTTCAGTCTTACATTGCTGCTTGGAATAGCAAAATAAAACTGACAAATTTTCAATAGGACCGCAACACATTTTTCTATATTATCCGTACTTAAAAAAGAATCACTCCACTGCTTATCCATTTTTTAATTTTTCTCCTACGTTAGAAATGACAGTATACTTATGCACTTTGCAAAATCATCATAAAGTTTACAATCGTGGATCATCACCGAGATGGTGTCATGTGATTCGGACAGGTACATGTTATATTTATTTAACATAATGGGAATGTGGGAAGCGGATCTATAGCTGGACATGTTCTTTAACATATGCCTGTCGAACGGAAAACAAATGTATAACGAGGAGGGCTTGGTCAGGGTTATTTTTTAAGCTGGAGTATAATCAACAGTGGCTGATTCATCGTGTTTGTCTCGGCAAATCCAGGTGGTGCACCTGTAGTCAGCCTTGTGATATCAAATACTGGTTTTGTTTAATAATAGTGCTGAGCATATAACATAACCGAATTACTGTTGTTGACATTGCTAAAAATAAAACAGAAATGTTTATGGTAAATAACTACTCTCTTCCGTAATATCTAAAAATATGACGTGTAACAGTGTCCATGACCTTGTACCTCTACTTCGTCATCCCCGATCCTCCCCTCGTCTACGGACGTTACGTAACGTTTATTCCACTGCCTGCACATAATCCTCATCATCTGCATTCAAGTCATCTTTTTGTTTTAAATGGCGGCTAGTTAAGCGGCCGCAGCAAGTATGTAACGAGCGGACTTGATGACGCAGAGCAATAGTTACGTCACTATTAATTCGTGTCGATGACGCAACGGTTGTGAAGTGTAAATTTACGACGTTAAGAGAAGGAAAACATGATCCGCCCGCTATTTGTTGTTGTGGTGGTGAAGAAGTCTGGCAATTTTGTGGAATAGCGCAGCGATATACCCGAGATGAAGCCCACAGCAAGGTTACCTGCAGTTTCGTCAGCGCTAAGTCGCTTTTAAGTGGTTGTGAAAGGTTTTCTCACGTAACCAGCGGCCTTTCATTATCTCAGTGAAGGAGATTTTTATCTTTTTCCTTTGATGCTGTTACTCAACTTTGGGCATTCCTTTCTAAGTTCCATTAAGTGTTTCTTTTCTTTCTGAATAGTGTTGTCATTTTACTGTATGAAATTTAGCAAACAATTAGGGAATATTTATACAGCGTGCTCCAAGTATGGGTATACATTACAGATTGAATGGTATTTCTTCATACATATTGAATATTGATAATTGGTGTAATGGTTGCTATGGAAACTGAATTAACAGAATGAAATTTATCTATGTAAGAAAGTTAACAGCAAACACGGAGGGAATTTGAATAACGAGAAAAATGAGAAAACAAAATTTATTATAAAGCAGTTTTGGAAAACTGAAAATGTAGAAAGGGTGCACACAGCGTGACAAGAAGAATTTTACACTTCTTCACCAACACATCTGTCAATTTATCGTATCAAACACAAACTTTATGCAACGTGCTCTATGAAAAATGCATCTGGATAGTCGTCCTCCGTGGACTAGTGGTACCGTGTTAGCCTCTACTTCCCAAGGAGGGCGATGGATTTTTTCGGGCGTAAAAATCCGTAGCATGGCTTCCTTCGGAAGGGAAGTAAAGCCGTGGTCCCGTGTCTTAGATTTACGGCACGTAAAAGAACCTCAAGCCTGATAGAGGCCTCTGAGCAAAATTACCGGTCTTGCACGCCCAATATAGGCTGGGACGCTAAGGATCACAGCAGTTAAAGAGCGTCCATAAATAAAACTCAATTTAATTTATGCATCTGGATGTATAAGATGTCTTTGATAGAGGAGAATGAGATTAGAGTCGCCCTGACATTCGTTATGAAACGTAGTGTTGTCACAAAGATGAATTACCTGAACTGTGCCTCTTAACAAGATGGAGCACCTTGTGTATTTGCTGTGCTGGTAAGGAACTACCTACTACAGAGAGAGCCAAAAAAACTACGAACCGGCTGCACGGTGTTTTTCCTGTCCGCGTCCTCGGCGCTCGTTGCCGTCTGCCGCTATCATAGAAAGGCGCGGATTTTTAAAACTACTATTTTTAAAACTACTTTTAAAGGATTCACTTACCAACTTTATGAAAGCAGATGCTGAAACTGGTCACCGTCGTTGTCCATACACTTTTGGCACCTCTTTAGGAATTTATCCATCGCTCGTAGTTCACGTTGAGAAATTTCCTGGCGGATATTTTGTTTTAATTCTTCCAGGGTGTGTGGATTAGTCTTGTACACTGTGTTTTAAGGTACCCCAGAGATAGAAATCGCAGGGGGTTAGATCGGGAGACCGAGCGGGCTGCAAATCTCTACTAATAACTCTGTCCTCAAATACACTTTCATAAAGTTGTAAGTAAAGCCTTTAAAAGTAGTTTTAAAAATGTTGTATGGTTTCATCCGCGCCTTTCTATGATAGCGTTAGACGGCAACGAGCGCCGAGGACGCGGACAGGAAAAACAGTCAGCCGGTTCGTAGTCTTTTGGCTCTCCTATACTTTCCCACAGCCGGACGACTCGATGAGTTGACTGGCCGACAAGTTCACTCGATCTGATACAAAACTTCTATTTTACGGTGTGTTGAAGAATAAGGTTTTCAGTAGAGACATCACACAATAGACAAATTAAAAGAGTTCATCACAGATGTATTTCATGACATTAAAGAATATCTAATTTATGTAGATATTACTGCTTGTCGGGGTGTTCTCCGCAGGTTGTAACGCAAATGGAGGACATTTTGAACACTTACGAGATTAAACATTCAATATCACTGTCAATATATATGTAAAAGGAAACAAAGTAAATGTAATGAACTATATACCTACACTCTGTATTAGGAAACCAGACGAGAGAAAAGGTAAAACATTCGATATTATGAAGCACAGAGCAGACAACCAGAAGTCAATGGGAAATTGCGGCCAAACTATATTCTCACTTTGGAGTAGGTACTATAATAAGCATGCACACGAATTAGAACACATCAAGACTCGTGCTTAGCTTCCGGTGTACTACCCCAAATTTCAACCCATAGGCGCCCAAGAACTTCGGACTTTGTTGCTATTTATAAAAAAAGATTGAGGTACCAAAACAATAATTGCTGTCCTGCTTACGTTATATAACAAATGCTTGCACTTTGTGCTGTAAATTCATTATTTGTGTACACGTTTATACATTTGTTTTGCTCACCGTTCTTGTCCTTGAGGCGAATGAAGAAAACCTAGATATGTCAGCCAATTATCTCTTTCCTTTTAGCAAGGTATTCAGTGAACTGCAAGTCCTTCCCTCTGTAGTCCTTGATTTGCGACTGAACTACATAAGAATAAACAGAGCTAACGTTTAAGTATTACTATTGGTGTTAAATAAGAGGCGGCGCCGTGGCCGAGTGGTTAGACCTCCCGCCTCTCACCATGAAGGCCCTGGTTCGATCCCAAGGAACCGCATGTGGGATTTGTGTTGGACAAAGCGGCGCCTGGGCGGGATTTCTCCGATTTCTCCCGCCATTCATTACGCTAATTGGTCCACTTTTCCTTTCATTCATCTCGCCGACATTTCATACCATCTCCTTGCTTTTATACCAGGCATCGAGCTGATCTCTTTAATCCCCGACAGGCGTCTGACCCCAGGTACCCGCTTGCAAGTCCTTATTTTCCCCTTTGTTTACTGGTTTGTGTTATTTATCATGTTTGCTCCATTTCACAGTCCCCACAACATGAAACGTTAATAGTTATTTACGTAATGTATAGGAAAGTGAGTTTTTTTCTGGAGGAGTAGATCCTGAAGAAAACACTTTCTGCAGCTATGTACAATATTTTGTTTCATACAATGTCGACATATTTATATACTGGTTAAATATTGTACTGCACACTTTGTTGAACATGGACACACTGTTCCATATACTCATTGCAGGGCTACCAGTTAATTTATTAATTAAACATTGAAGGGATGTTGGTATTGCAGTACGGAAAGTAACTGAACAGAAAAGTTCAGTTTACGTACTGGTTTGGAGACGGAAAAACATGAAATTCCAGGTAGTATGAAACAAAATTAAATTACTTAAGCGAAACCACGAGGACATGAATAAAATGTCCCCCTCCAACCGGGAATCGAAGCCAGTGGAGATAATAACAAACTCTATTTGCATAATGTGTGATGTGTTAGGAGTTGAACATTGCACCATTTAGCGATATTAAATAATATTGTTTTTATATATTTAATAATAATCGATGGAAATATTTGCGCCATACTTTAAAGTTATACCTAAGTAAAGACATAACTAAGGCAATATAAGTATATAATGCAATCGACCGCATGTGGCTTCCGAAATGATGGTATTCGTTATTTTGGAGATAAAGATGTCCAGATTTTCTTAAAATTTCATATCGTTTAATGATACGAATTTTTTAGATATTTAATCTTGAATTGTGATAACAGGCAAGTGGTGGAATTTTGCCAACTCTGATAATGTGTATATTGGATGAAACAGAAAACACCTGAAAAAGGATGTTCCGTCAAAAAGTACTTTACTATTTACAAGACCAATGATTTATTTTAAACTAATAACATGTTTAATTGTTTTTAATATCGAGTCGACTGAAAAATTGAATGCCACAAGCCTTAAAAACTTGCCAAGACCCGGCTAAGGTCTCTAAAAAGTATAATTAATTTAAATTAATTATACATATACATAATAATTAAAATATGTTTAATGTTGGAAAGGTAGAATCAGGCGACTGAAAAATTCAATGCCATAGTCGGGATTTGAGCCACGAATCTCCCGGTCCCTGTCCGGTTGCTCTAACCACTGAGCTACCATGGCAACATGCCGGCACGACACTAAATTCTCCAGCTGATTCGAATTTAGTGGAAGAACAGTTAATTCCATGTTTAATGTTAATAATATCTTATGTTTTTGTGGTTTATGGGATTTTTCCTCTAAACGCAAGTATTTATTAATAAATTTATTAAGATTAGAACTTGTTTTAGTTATGTTTATTATTTTATATTGTGTAATTATGAGAGGAGAGTTATATTTATTAATTTTAGTTCTCTTCCTGGCATTCCTTTATTATTATTGTTATTATATCAGCGATCCAAGTCTACACAGAAAACCGTGGTTGTTAAATCGCGATGTAGCGGACACAGCTACGTCTACATATGAATGATCACATCGATGAGGCATTGCACTGGACTTATAAGGTCGTGTTAAATCCAGAGTAGGGAAGGAGCTGTGAGGATTTCCCCACTTGCAGCGTGGCAACCAGAAGCCATGAATGAAGTAGTAGGTATAGTAAACTGTGTTGAGAGCGGGGAATATGAGTCACAGCGGATGGAATCCTGTCTCAAACGTGAGTGGAGAAACACCCTCACTTGGGATATTACGTGGCGTGGGAGATATTGCAAATCTGGGAAAAGGAACGCTTCTTCTACTTTCAATTGTTTTGAAACTCTCTAAAAGGACCGCTCCCTAAAACATTTATGAAGTGAGTAAGACCGGGAGCATGTTTTGAGTCTGACAAAAACAGGCGCTGCAGGAAATATGCGATGAAACTAAGGGACGCGTGGACCCTCCTCAAATTTTCATTGCCAGTTGCAATTATGCTGAACACTGCATGGAAATATTAATATCAGATGCTATTGCATAAGGAAGAGCTGAGAGCGCAGAGTTGAGGCAAGAGTAAACAGTCTACTGTTGGTCTTAACTTTTGGTTGCTATTATTTAACATGTTCATAACAAATCTATAAATTAATAGAAGTACAGTTTAAGTTAATATATTAAGTCATAGTTGATACACTACGAAATATTTATTTGCGCTGACCGTGCTTTCTCATCTTTATACCTATACGGTATTTAAGGACGCCAGGCGAGGCATGTAAATAGTTTCACCTCAGTTAAAGTGTTTTTCCCCTTCTTCTTTTCTTTAGCAAGGCCAATGGACACAGGAAGAAAGACATACACTATGTGATCAAAAGTATCCGGACACCCCACAAATATACATTTTTCATCTTAGGTGCATTGTCCGCGACCTAAGTAGTCATTAGACATCGTGAAACAGCAGAATGGGACGCTCCGTGGAACTCAGGGACTTCGAATGTGGTCAGGTGATTGGGTGTCACTTGTGTCAGAAGTCTGTACGCGAGATTTCCACACTCCTAAACATCCCTAGTTCCACTGTTTCTGATATGATAGTGAAGTGGAAACGTGAAAGGACATGTACAGCACAAAAGTGTACCACCGACATTTGAAGAGGGCCGGAAAGTGTAATAAGGCAGACATCTATCAGACCATCACACAGGAATTCTAAACTGCATCAGGATCCACTCCAAGTACTATGACAGGTGTGAGGTGAGAAACCTTGGATTCCATGGTCGAGCGGCTGCTCATAAGCCACACATCACGCAACAAAATGCCAAACGACGCCTCGTTTGGTGCAAGGAGCGTCAACATTACACGATTGAACAGTGGCAAAACGTTGTGGAGTGACAAATCACGGTACACAATGTGGCGATCCGATGGCAGGGTGTGGGTATGGCGAATTCCCGGTGAATATCATCTGCCAGCGTGTGTAGTGCCAACAGTGAAATTCGGAGATGGTGGTGTTATGGTGTGGTCGTGTTTTTCCTGGAGGGGGCTTGCACCCCTTGTTTGTTTGCGTGGCACGATCACAGCGCAGACCTACATCGTATTTTGATCACCTTCTTGCTTCCCACTGTTGAAGAGCAATTCGGGGATGGCGATTGCATCTGTCAACGCGATCGAGCACCTGTTCATACTGCACGGGCTGTGGCGGAGTGGTTACACGACGATAATATCCCTGTAATGGACTGGCCTGCACAGAGTCCTGACTTGAATCCTATAGAACACCTTTGGTATGTTTTGGAACGCCGACTTCGTGCCAGGCCTCACCGACCTACATCGATACCTCTCCTCAGTTCCGCACTCCGTGAAGAATGGGCTGCCATTCCCCAAGAAACCTTCCAGCACCTGATTAAAAGTATGCCTGCGAGAGTGAACGCTGTCATCAAGGCTAAGGGTGGGCCAACACCATATTGACTTCCAGCATTACCCATGGAGGGCGCCACGAACTTGTACGTCATTTTCAGCCGGGTGTCCGGATACTTTTGATCACGTAGAGTAGTTATATACAGGGTTATTCAAAAAGAAGGAACAGATTTTAAATATTAATTTTTAATGAATGACAATAGATAACAACACATACTACACATCATTGAATAGAGGAACGTTCAAAGTTTTAAGCCCCCACCTATTAGTTCCATTAAGTGCCTACAGTGGCGCTGGGTTTGTTTACGATAAAATGGCAACTTCACAGGAAAAGTCATTTTGTGTGCTGCAGTATGCAAAGAGTGAATCCATTGTTTCATTGCAGCGTGCATTTGGTTGCAAGTTTAACAAAGAGCCGCCTCGTCATAAACATTTACAATTGATCTAATAAATTCGTAGAAGATGGTTGCGTATGCAAACGGAAACGCACTGGTCGTCCTGGCATAAAAAATGGTCTTCATTTTGAACACATAACATAAAATTTTGAACTTTCCTCTATTCAATGTTGTATCGCATGTGTCGCCATCTATTGTCGTGCATTAGAAATATTTAAAGTCTGTTCCTTCTTTTTTGAATAACCCTATACTACCCTCTCTTCCTCTCAAGCTACTTGCACACTATCTTTTTTTTGGGGGGGGGGTCAAATTCAATGCTTTACAACCCTTTCTAAGAGTTGTCACAAATTCACGGCTTTTCTTGTCAAATTGCTTCCAACACGAAGTCTTGAAAGCAAATAAGGACATGCTCTAAACGATCAAGCATTTGACAATGATTTGGTGGCTTTGGCTAATGAAATGCGAGTATTTACAAGGCGTCACGAAATTTGCAATATGGCTGAAAGCGAAAAGTAAACAAACTTGGCTGCCTGGGCAAGGGATGTCGTATGCGAGCTGATGAGGTTATACGAAAGCTGGCTATGTCTAAACGTTGTGGGCTCCGTGGATTACAAGATGAAGACATATGAAGAAATTGCAGGCAGATTTCCGAAGTAGGTATATAGAAATGCATGAATGCAATGTTATATAGTGCAGTTAACTTATTAATTCGTGTTATTTCCATTGTATTTCATGAGGCAGTATTATTAACACAAAAATAATTTCAGTCTAATTATATAATATGTAAATTCAGTAACAGCCTGCCTTGAAGTAATTTGTGTATGTAATAATTTGTAAAGTGTATGTAACAGTCATTGCATATGCTTATATTATTGTATACATGTGTAAAATGTTATGTGAATATATTACGTAATTTAATAATGTAGGAGCTGTGAGAATAATAAGTTAAACGTTGCTAACAATGAGGTAACAATGAGGTAACCTTGAGGTAACCTTGAGCCAATAATGAGTTAGAGAGTTTAAATGTTATTCTTGGAAGCATTAATGTAATTTTAGTGACAGTTTATAAAAAATAGCCAATGAACAACCAGAAAAAGCTTTATTTAAATGCGGGTATTCTATTGGAGTAAAAATAGCCAATCAGAGACTTGAAATACAGAAATTTACAAGTTTAGACAGTTGAAATCTGGTCAGTTGCCTACAGACAGTGATTGTAACCGGATGCTTATGCGTCCTCGAGAGATTTAATACGTGTTCGTGTGAAACGAAAAATAGTATGTGTTAAAAAGTGCAAGTATTAAATGAAAGAATCTCGCAGCTCTATATCAGTGAAGTGCTATTTAATTTGTGTCAAGGATTAATAAAAAGGACTGAATTAAAACTTAAAATCTGCGTAAGCCTACATTCTTGTCGCATCACGCCCTGCCAAGACATCCATGTCTCCAACAATAATACTGACGCAGCCGAGGCAAACAAATATTTAATACTTAAAGAAACAGTTTAATTACAAAGTTAATATTTTTTTTAAACTTGGGGCAAAGGCCAACTGAAAATACATTTGGGGCGAAGGCTACCGGAAACTGTTTACTATACGTGTTGTTGCAACTACTAAAAGTTCGGCTCCCCAACAGTTGAAATATAATACAACTCCTACTTCAAATCGGCTTTTCATACGTGGTGCTAAAATAACAACGTAATAAATACTCTTCTTCAAATTGGCGTCCGTACGTGGAGCTAAATAAATAAAAACAACTCCAACAAAACAATACTACTTCATTCTTAATAGTAATCTGATTTCATGGGCCATAATACGTGAAAGTGTTGTGTGAAATTAGGTAAAGAACAACCTATTTCATTGCAAATTGTGGTATCGTGACGCTAATAGTAAATTACTTTGACGTGATAAATTATCAATGTGTTCTGAAGGGGTCCACTTGGCAAAGAGAGAACGTGTAAATGTACATTTATGACATTGTCACCTCTTCTTAGGTCTTGTCAAGTTTTGTTCAATCTTGTCAAATATTAAAAAATATTTGACACTTTTCTTGTAAATCTCTAGCGAATTCGTAATCTACTATTTGTAATAATATATTCGCGTTAGGTATTATAATTACTGCTCAACTAACTGACTTTAAGAAAGTCGCATCCTATTATCTGTTTGTGGTACAACAAGCATTTTGGGAATTTTAAGTATAGCAACAAGAGATACTCATTAACACACGCAAGATGGAGACAGCCGTATCGCAGGAAAACATGTCCCGAAAAATGTTATTGAGCGTTGCTTATTACTGCGCAACTAAAGTCACCGACCTTCCTATATAAAAGCTTCTTCAGGAACGATGCAGTCGCGGAGAGCGGTAAGAAGGGAATTAAGAGGAATGCACTATCCCATTTTCATATTCCATAAAATGGTTACAGAATGTGAATGATAAGACTAAATGTATCGAGTTGCAATACTTCTCGGCCTTGGACGTGTTTGTTTTCTCCCGAATATAAAATAATGAAACCGTGCAGCACTGATTGCAAATAGGCATCCAGTGCATCGTTTTGTGACGCTCAAATCGCGCTCATTAAGGTTTTGCAAATCTGTCTTTGGTTTCTTTCCAGCAACTGTTAAGATCGTGTGCACTACGAGAAGTCGCGATTGTTTGTAGGGATCGCAAAGGTGCTTTAGGGGGATATCAACTGACTCACTGAAAGGGTATATTGCCTAAACAAAGGATTTGATGGGTCACCATGATAAACAAATATAACTATTTATACGACTAAAATGCAAACAGGAATGCATCAAGGCCAAACTCCCCAGAAGGTGCGTAAACCACCAGACTACGGGTAGACCCATTCAGAGTTCCACATTCACTTCACTACAATAAGTGCTTTGTAACCATCTACATAGCACTAACTACGTGATACTAAACGCGGAATGTAAAATGAGCGGAGCGAGCCGTTTAATCAGTGCTGCCAACCTACATATGTAAGATACTTTTCAAAAGAACGGACTCAATTTCCTATCCTCCGGCAATATATCCCACCAAGAGGAAGGGATAAAGTGAAGGAACCACAAGAGGCTACAGAGGCTGCCTACGGAGACGCGCGGAAGTCCCTAACAGTTCCAGACTATGCTATGCTGAGCTGCCTAGATAGAACGATGAACGACCGTCGACTAAGCATCCGCGGCATCTGTCCTGCACTACCATAAGCCGCGAAATCTAGAAGCGCACCTTGTGTGATGAGAAGGAAACGGAATGAAAAGGAAATTATGGAAAGGAAACCTTGGTGGTTAAGAAACCACCCTAGCATTCGCCTACCGACCAGGGAAAAGAATTAAAAACCCAAGTTCAGAGTAGGCGGTCGACGGGGATCGAACTCGAGATCATACCTTAACGAGGAGCCATATCGCTCGATTATTAAACTGTAACTATACAATAGTTACAGAAAATAAAACTAAGAATACAGTGATTCGATATTATGGTTTTGGATATTTGGGGGCCTTGAGCCCCCTGAGTATAACCCTCCCCCCTCTGCGTTCGCCGCTGCAGCTATCACATTCAAGTTCCTTTCCCGCATCTCAGTGGTACGATTTCTCGTGGCTCACTCTGAAACATTTTCCGATGTAAATCTGTACATCGAACGGCTCGGACGCTCTTTTTTTTCCCCATAGTGCTAGGACTAGGACTAGGAGCGGAGGGAAATTAGCACTTCGACCTAAGGAGATCTTTTGTCCTATTGTTGGAACCAGCCAAATATGCATGTGAATTGGACACACAGAAGAAAGCACTCCTCATAAAGAACACATTGCACATAATGAATTTTAATTTTACAGCAACCATTATAACAAAAGTTATATAAAATCCCCAAATATTTAATGTCATTAAACCTCCACCAAGCATCCTCTGAAAATTCAGCTAATTCCGTCTAGTAAGTGCAAGTGCAGAGAGATGAATTTTCTCCAGGCATTTCGAATAATAAAGAATGCAATGCCTTTTATGGGATGTACTGCTTAAATCTATATCTTCTACGAAAAGTCAAGCTTTTCATAATTGTTACATAAACCCGGAGAGAACAGCTCTTCTTACAGTTTTCAACAAATAATGAAAATACTTAACCCTTAAATTGAGGTAGAATCTCTGGAAACACAGACATAGAGTTGTGAGTGAGAAATTGTACAGAATTGCAACAGCCCATAGTTAAACTAATTATACAATGGGTCATTCACATTCTGCAAATGAAATAAACTCGTGGAACGGCGTGAACTTGTGTTTACAAACTATGTAAAGCAAAAAGGAACATTTCCGACATCTTATGCTGCTTTATTATCGTAAGCGTAAAACCGCCTCACAATGCCGGCAGAAAATTTGTGCTGTCTACGGGGAAGATGCAGTAACGAATCGAGCATGTCAAAAGTGGTTTAGTCGATTTCGAGTTGGGAATTTCTCCCGCCCCTGACGGGGCGCCCTCTTAAGGGAAGGATGAGGTGAGAGGAAACAGAGAGCGACCGGATCAGGGCAGATGACAGGCTCCCTACATTTTTTTAGGTTGAAGGTCTCCTGTCCCAGCTAGTACAGCCGGTTCCTCTCCCCCCTGTAGGCTCACACATCCCATTGGAGGCCCGGGACTCGGAGACCGCCCTCATTCAACAGACGAAGTGTTACAGAGAGCATCCTTTTCCACTGCCATGCAACGCCGAGACTCCACCGCCACTTACAACCCACGACCTCCCGAATTCGAGTTCATAGTGCCTGCTTTCCTTCCTGTGCAATGCGACCGGTTTCACTCACTCAGTCATCCATTGCTCTGAAAGGAAATTTCATCCATACATACATTGTTATTTACATGGAAAAATGCAGACAATACCTCTCGAAGTACCGATGCTCCATGCAGGCATATCCATTCGTATGTGATTTTAAATAACGATTCCCCCTCCCGATACGTATCAGCTTTCCCATTCCTTGGAAGTGGAAAAGTGGATATGTCCTGTAAGATATCCTCTCTACATAACATCAAAGAGGGTGTGTGTGCGTGTGTCGCCGCTTTTGTTTTAACACACTCGAGGTAGGTATACTTGGGCAACGTTGGGAAACCATGAAATTGATTAATGCTATGGTTACTGAATGTCAAATTAACAGTAGTACAGGTATACTAAATGTCAACTGCCATTTTTGGCTCATTTCTCTAGCATACGGACAAACGTGGCTGTTCTTATTTATAGCAGTGTGGCTACCTGGTGAATGTTTACATTGGTTTAGTCCCCCTACCGTCATTAATTTAAATGTTGGTTACCAAGGTCCCTTGGGCTTTACGTATTTTTCACTAACAGCAAATGGAAGGGGAACATGTTTACATGATCAATTGTGACCTCTGCAGCGTGAGGACAACTGCGCGCTAGGATGTCATTTTATTTTTGAAATTCAGAACTAGTTATTCCTGTTTCTGAAGTTCTTGACAGTTCATGCACTTCCTGTAACTGTTTAAGTTACCATTAATGCTCCGAGGGACGGGAAATGATCAAGTCTTAACATATAGGTATTACCAACAAATTAGTTTGATGCGTCGATAATACAGCAATAATAAACCGTATTTTATCCAACCTGGGCTAATTATTACATAGTTCATCTTCAAGGCTGATGTACAGAATATGACGATACAGTAGCGGTAATGCGTATAGTTTGGAAAAAGCACTTCCCTATAATTTTTCTCGTATACGGATGTTATCAAAAATAAGTTTCAATTATAGTCTATGTATTAGAATACACTTACATAGACGCATACCTGCACATTAGATCACCATTTATATTTGAAAGCTTAATGGACTGGACAGTACAAATCTCTTCTTAATTGGCGCGTTTCATAGCTAAAGTTGTCTTGCTAATTATAGATCAACATCGAGTGTTTACTCAACGAAGCATAAATAAGTCGGAGACTAGAATCCATAAAGAGCTGTCCTCTTTACAATATCAGTTCTATCCTTTAGAAGGAATATCCTTTCTAGCTAATCCCCTGGAACTGCACTATAAGTTTACACTATCCATATACATTCATCCCACTGCAGCGACTCTAGAAAAAAAAAATCTGATGTGTTACATTCACATGACTTTCTCCACTCTTGTTCAAGCTATTTTTACAAACACTTATTCTCCATATGCTTCATGTTAATCGAGATATCGAGATGTTAATCTTATTGCTAATTTTTTTGTAGATGCAAGGGGAATTGCTAGACTTTAAGCGATATTCAAATATTTTAAGAGCTGGTTGCTATGTCGAGTGTTCCATTCTGTTTGCATTGCCAGGACAAAATAAAATGAATAATGAATTCCCATTTGAGAAGAAGTATAAGCATTGGAAAATTTAAGGGAATAACAAACAGTATCTCGAAAATGGTTCACTCAACAAAACAAATGTATATGATATAAATTGTGTATTTTAACGCGATGTACATTTTTTGTGTAGTAAAATTTTGTCTACCTCTTATGGTTTACCAGTTATGCAAAAGTCGTTCACAATGAGGAATACTTTTGGAGACATTCCCAGAAAATTCAAGATATACATTTTATTTGTCATGAAAGTATCTTAAATATATGATATTTTAATCAAAATCGTTAGAGCCATTTTTGAGAAAATTAAAATTTTCGAGAAGTGTTCCATGTAAAGAGTAGTCTGGGGTGGGGGGATTTTCTTGAAAACCTTCGTGTTGCATCTCTGGAAGATATTGAACCTAAATACCAAGTTTGGTGTTTATCCGACTGTTCGTTTCCGAGTTATGCCGTTCACAGACAGACACACAGACGGACATGTTTCCAAAAATACTTTTTTTGGATTCAGGAGGCACCAAAACATATTTCCGGTGAAATCTCGGTATCGAATTTTTGAGTGGAATGCAATACTTCCCCTACCTACTATACGTAGTAGAGAAAGTAAAAAAGGCTAAACACATACGGAATACTTCGATGAATTGTTTCTCTACCACGCTGGTTTGTTTCTTGTTTTTGAAATCACTTATATAAAGTTAGAAGGATGTTCTTTGCCGATAGTTAGGTCGTCTAAAGGTTCAATTGCCTTCGTCGACTTTACTCACGTCCTGTCCACGTAGTTAATAAATGCCAATATGCTCTTAAAATGTTCTGAATAAATAAAATGCATACTCGCAGACCATTACGCCATGGTTTGTGAAAGTTTGTAGTATAAACAATCATTATAAATCCGATTTTTTTCAGAAGAGCATGTTATTTAATAAAGTAGTTTAAAGTTCAGAAAAATGTTTTGAATTTGTAGGAAGTTCAAAGCATTTTTCACTAGCTTCTAGAAGACCAAAGCCGCTTTTCATAAAAAGGAAGGATGGTACGAAAGACGTTGCGAATACATATGAGAGCCGAACCCCGTCGCGAGCTGTGCTGTGAATGTTCGCCCAGATTGTCTAGACAAGGCAAGCGATGCGGCACGGGTTTTCATTTGAGACGAGAGAAAGCCGGCAAGGCACGGATCAGAGCTATCCTCACTTATGCATGATCAAGTTTTGTTTACTTTAAGAAATTATTTATTATTTCAAAACTTAAACCTCGAGCTCACGATGGGGCTCGGTCGCATGTCTCTATACAGCTTCAGATCTACACAAGGGGGTAGTAAAACGAACCCAACGATGTAGTATACCGTAACAAGGCCATTCACAAATCTTAGAGCCAATTAATATACAAGAATAACTAAGAAGTGCTGGTCTTTCGCTATCCATAGTATCTATCTTTGGTATTGGCTATCAAATGCTCAGAATTGAAGAAAGCAAATAGATTTGATTTCCATTCAGTTTTACATTAGCTCTAATGTGTTGTCAGTCAGTTTTCCTTACTTTTTTATTTTGAGAAGCTTGAAATTCGTAATATATGAGAAGAGGAAGAGGAGGAATTTAGAGCATTTTCGACGTAGAATATGAAACTCGACAAACTAAAAACTTATTAGCAATGGCAGGATCACAGTTGGCCAGATGACCCCAGAAACAAATAGCCCCTAATGATAGTCGAATTAATTTTTAACGTGTTTTAATGCTCGATGCCTTGCAAGGTATTTCTTAATTCTATATTAGTATCTCTATTTCCTATAAGGGCTTCAAAATAATTGTTAGTGAAACAAACAGGAATCGTGTTATTGTAAGTCATTCTTTCTTCGCCAAAAGGTATATATGATTACAAACTCTGCATCTATGAAAGTCAGAAGCTTAGCCAGCCTTGGAATTGGTTGACCACTTGTGTCAGAGGCTAATGTTGATATACGCAACCCAACATTTTGCTTCTGCCACTATCAAACAAAGTTGCAGACATATTTAAATACCGATGCTACTGGAATAGTTATGACCAGGCATAGGAACTTCTAAGATTAAAGCTGGGAAGAAAGGAAATAAGATTGAACAACTGTTAGTGGACTTTAGGCAGCGACGTCGCAGGTAACAAGGCACCCCCCCTCCCTCGTAAATGTTGACTTTTGCTGACAGCACTCACCAGACCGTGTTTGTCTGCCGTAAGTGACCCTTGGCCACCGTTGTTTACATTCGTTGTATTATTAATGGTTTGGGCGTAGATAACGTGAAGCCAACTGTTTAAGAATTCCTATGTCTAGTTTTGACTTATTGGACATTATTCCGTATGCGGGTAGGAGGTATGAAATGTTAAGAAACTTACGGAATCTGAGTTTTTTAATACACAGAATTGATTGTGCAGTATCCTGGGTTCTCATTCGAGTTTAGACGCGCAGATCCTACGACTACGCCCTGTCGTCGTTCCACTCTTCTTCTAAAAACATCCCTCGGCTACGCTTTGAGGCTGAGGGTCCTCGATGTTATAATGTAGAAACCTCGATTCGTAAGTTTCTTAACATTTCATACCTCATACCCGCATACGGAATAATGTCAGACTTATTTAGCTGCAGTATGCTTCTAGTAGTGCGTTAAAATGTGTAACCTTGCATTTTGTTACCGTTTTGTGTTACAGACCATGTAACCTCGATTAATTTGTATTAAGATTTCTCGCTCATAGCTAAGTGATACTGATAACTATGAAAAGCAGCGTGATAGACAAAACAGTGAGTACTTGAACGTCTCGGGTTTCTTGTTGTGTGTGTTTGTCTGAAGGTGAACGAACCCTTTCTCCTCGCCCTGTACTCCACACCATTATCCACCCACTCACCCTGCTCTCTAAGGTCAACACACTTCTCGATTTGTTACACTCACCCAGCCCTGCTGCACCCGTTGTACGACATTCTGCACTTCGAGGTCGAGTTATTTCCAGAACTTGTGCCTTGCATGCAGATAAAACTTGGCTGCCCCACATAGTACGTGGTGTTTCTTTTGGCAGCACACATAAGCAAAAACGGACTTCCCAGAACTGCGAAATTATCTTACCTTAGCAAATATTATTGAGTTAACGTCTTACCTTGGTTACCTATATCCTGCTGACAATCTAACTTTTTTAATGAAGCGTGGAGGTTTCTATATAAGTCACCTACTTGCGTTGCAATGATTCTGCACTGCTTTGTAGTTATTGAGTGTTAATCTTGCATCGAATATTCACTTGCTTGTAGTTTTGTTTTGTAAACTGTTACTTTTATTTTACGTAAAGCTGAAATTCTCAAAAGAAACTAATTTTGTAATGAAATCCAATATTGTTGTAAAATGCATTGGGTACTTCTGTTATGTATCTTCCATCAAAAACATTGTTTGGTTATACGCTTTTCTCTTGATTAACGTGAATGTAAAGGGTTGTCATTGATACTTTGCATCTCCGAGCTGCTTAAAATCACTCAAAATGTTCATAACAAATGCTTTAAATTTGATTGCTACGGATTTCTTTTGCTTTCTTTTTGTGTATACAAATAAAGTTACTCGCACCCCCCCCCACACACACACACACACACAAAACCATCCGAGACGGGTAGAGATAAAGGTGATTCCACAAAGAGGGACACCTCGCGCGCTGCGACCTGCACAGATCTGCCACACACCAGGAGGAAGGATGAAGTGAAGGAACCACGGGAGACTACAGGCTGTAGGCATACAGGACACAGAGACGCGCGGAAGTCCCCAACATTTCCAAGCAACCCGTCCCACTGCTGGAGCCATGAACGACCTACCAATCAGGCAGCCCTCTGGTGTGCACGGGGAATATTCTTTGTTGAGCATGCATCTACGCCATCTGTCCAACACTATCATACGCCACGAAACCTAGAAGCACAGTTTGCTTCGAAGGTCTACCTGGACAAGAGCCTAAGCCCAAGCCCCCTCCTACAACCCAGGGTCAGCGCCATCCGAGCGGCTCTCCGACCGTGGGGGGGGGTGTTTCCCATGAAGCCAATACCTTGCTTCCTAAAAAGGCTCCACCCGCTTTCGCGGGATTGGAAGTGGATACCCCACTTACGCGCGTCACCTTTAAAAAGGGTGACTACCGAAAACCTCGATAGGGCCGACAGCAATCTAGCAGGCCGTCTACCAACTCTCACTCATGGTTGGTGCCGGAGAACTCGAGGCATCTCACAACCCCGCCTGGGCGGAAAACCAGCCAGACGTACCCAATCACTCATGGGTATCGGGAACCACTGCCCGCCGAGTCCAACCCAATCCGAACAACTCCCTATCGGGAGGGGCTCGAATGTTCGGCCCAGCGTACTTCTAGTAACGTCAGAAGTACCACGAGTGTTAGGGGTCCGCAGCGCTCGCACCACGGCAGCTGAAGGGGTCTGATAGATGAGAAGGAAACGGAATAAAAGGGAAATGATGGAAAGGAAATCGTGGTAGAGAAGAAACCACCCCAGCACTTGCCTGCCGACCCGAGGAAACCACAAAAAACCCATGGATCAGAGTGGGTGGTTGCCGGGGATCGAACCCGGGACCTCCCGAAAGGAGTCGCATACTTACCGTGGGGCCAGCTCGCTCGGTATCTTGAGACGTATTTCCTGCGCCACGGAGCACCAAGGTTGAGCAACTTGGCGAGCGCGGCTACAGGGATGGGTACAATGGAATTGAACTCGTTGCCAATATTTTGTGAAGCCCTTGGTTGTTGTGCATTAGCAAATTCCTCCTGAGAATGTTTAGCCTAAAATTATGTGTAACAATCCGTAATTTCCGAACGCGAAGGGACTATAAGTCTAAACGTTACTCATATTCTTGGTAAGTGATAAGGAAAGTGTAAACCAATTT
Source organism: Deroplatys truncata (assembly GCA_030765065.1). Taxonomy (NCBI): domain Eukaryota; kingdom Metazoa; phylum Arthropoda; class Insecta; order Mantodea; family Mantidae; genus Deroplatys; species Deroplatys truncata. The sequence continues at coordinate 166,217,741 of CM060983.1, forward strand.
AAAAAGTACATTATTTTAAACCCAAATGCTAGCGAAAGGAGACCACAGAAGTGTACCGTGTGTTTCACAATCATATTGTGGATAAACTTGGCTAACCTTAAGTCTGACCTGCGAAAGAGCCTCTCAAGTAGTTTAACCTCCTGAAGCGGCTCCTCGGACTGACCTCGCTCCCAAGTAGTCTGGATTTAGCGGACCTACCTTCAGTAGTGAGGCTATGAGATTTGATTTTCAGCGTAACTTCCTGATCTGAGGACAACTTTACAGCTTGAGCTGTACAGTGGGGCGATCTAATGCTAGAGGCACATGCTTCCTAAGGGGTGTGCTGTCGATAGAAAGCTGGCGGACTACCCTGCATATAGTGTGACTCACGAACTGTTGAGTAAACTGTCGAAAGGACATGCAGTTGCGGTGACCGGGTACAACCACAACCATGTCTGCATCGCAAGTTTAATACTTGGCTACTGGATGTGGACTGTATGGTACATCTTCACCCAAATTTCAAGCTCCACCAGCTACAAATGTCTCAAATTCATACACAAATGAATATATGTATTATGGATTATATTCTGTTCTGGTGTAAAACACCCAGCTGCGGAGTTAAGCAGAGGATTGCAATTTAAAGATTGAAAAAGTTGTCTTTAGCCAATTTACTGTACTGTGTGTATGTGCAACACGCTGTAGAGCTGCCTCCGCTGCTGGTAGCATAGCGTAAGGTTCAGTGGTTATACCTACCTCCGTCCTCAAATATTCATATTTTAATCCATAAATAAAATGTATACCACCACATTATAACTGCTGTTAGAAAAACTCCTCAACCATTTATTTTATTTTTATTGGGTGAGAGAGCGCTTTAAATATGAAAAACCCGAATATCAGTACAATGTTGATACAGGTGATTTATGAAGAACTGACACATTTCTTTCTTTAATTATTCAGTTCGAAATTTACTCAATGCCCCAATTTTAGCACCAAATTAAGCAGAATGTTCTGGAGTTTCGATTGCCTGTCACTAGATGCGCAGATGTTCATGTTTTATTCGTAATTGTTAGTTTTACTGTCGGCAACTGTTTCTGGGATTTTGTTCTAGTTAACGCGAAAATGGAGTACACATTAAATGAACGACTCTTCCTTGTAAAGCAATACTAGATTACGAATTCAATTACAGCTACTCAAAGGGCATACCAAAGAATTTGGTGTTGGGATCCCCCCCAAAGAAACATAATACTGGGACTGGTAAACAAATTGGAAACAACTGGATCTCTGGTGAGTGAAAAATGCAAACCTCGTTCGTCTAGGCTCCCCTCTTGTTGACGCAAGAGTCGCCCAAAAAAAATCATTAAGACGTTTGTCGCAGGAGACAGGATACAGCTACTCAATGTGTCAGAGAGCTGTGAAAAGTGCACGCCTAAAGCCGTGTAGGATTACGGTCGTTCATCAGTTACAGGAACCAGATAAGGATAGACGATTAATTTGTTGTCGTTGGTTTCAGGCGTTCATTGTGCAAACTCCTGCCATATTGTCCATCACATGGTTCACAGATGAAACATGGTTCCATTTATCCGGCTATGTGAAATCAAATAACTCACGCCATTGTGCCACGAAAAACCACATGTTATTCATGAAGCACTATGCACCCGGTTAAAATCGGAGTTTGGTGCGCAATATCCGCACAGAGAATAGTGGGACCAATTTTTTTAAAACAACGTGAACACTGCAGAATACCGACGGATTTTCATGGGGTTTGCTGAGAAACTAGACGATGTACAACTGAGTCAAGGATATTTTCAGCAGGATGGCGCTAGATGTCATACAACAAATGAATCCATGGCACGAATTGCAAGTTTCTTTGACGACCGGATAATAACCAAGAACCTGTGGCCACCGAGATCTCCGCATTTGACATCGCCGGACTTCTTTCTATGGGATTACTTAAAAGACAGGGTTTATGCCACACGTCCCCAGATATTGGAAGAGCTGAAGCACAACATTACACAGGAGATTCAAGCTATTGACAACAGAGTCTGTTACGAGCGGCCAGTAACATGGAACGATGTGTTGAGTTGTGCCTTATGCAGGATGGAGACATTTTCAACATTTGCTATGAAGGTAAATAATCTCCCAAAATTCCTCTGCATTTCAGATATAATAACTATAATAAGTTGTCGCTAGCATAACTCGTTTTGAAACAAGTTATAGTAGTTGGTTTGTTACGTTCCTTGTAGGAGTTTGACCCACGTATGGGGCGTCAACTTGAAGTTGGTAGTTATTAGCCCCACGTTTTGGGCACCAATTTGAAGAAGTTTATTTTTACGTTGTTTGCACCACATTTTTGGAGCCTATTTGCAGTAGATAGTTTCTGCCCCACGCTTGGATGCCAAGTACATATTTTTATTAGCTGCACGTATGGACGCCAATTTAAAGTAGAATTGTTCAAGGACTTGTATTATATTTTGCCCCAAGTTTAAAAAATATTAACTTTGTAATTAAACTGTTTCTTTAAGCATTAAACAATTGTTTGTGTCGGCTGCGTCAGTATTATTGTTAGAGACATGAAAGTCTTGGCAGGGCGTGATGCGACAAGAATGTAGGCTTACACAGATTTTAAGTTTTAATTCAGTCCTTTTTATTAATCCTTGACACAAATTAAATAGCACTTCACTGATATCGAGAGCTGTGAGATTCTTTTATTTAATACTTGCAATTTTTAATACGTATACTATTTTCGTCTCACACGAATATGTATTAAATCTCTCGAGGACGCATCATGCATCCGGTTACAAACACTGTCTGCAGGCAACTGACTAGATTTCAACCGTCTAAACTTGTAAATTTCTGTATTTCAAGCCTCTGATTGGCTATTTTTACTCCAATAGAATACCTGCATTTAACTAAAGCTTTTTCTGGTTGTTGATTGGCTAGTTGTTTATAAACTGTCACTAAAATTACATTAATGCTTCCAAGAGTCACAAATAACATTTAAACTCTCAAACTCATTATTGCTTCAAGGTTACCTCATTGTTAGCAACGTTTAACTTATTATTCTCACAGCTCCTACATTATTAAAGTACGTAATATATTCACATAACATTATTACACATGAATACAATAATATAAGCATATGCAATGACTGTTACATACATTTTACATATTATATAATTAGACTGAAATTATTTAAGTGTTAAAAATACTGCCTCAAAGTAAAGAAATAAATGTCAGTTCTTTATAAATCAGCTTGTATAAGAATAATTGTCAATAGTTTTAAATCAGTGGATTTACATAAATAAGCAAGTGTAATTAAGGTCCTGAATTATGGGCATTCAAAATCATTTACAATACCACAACTCTCTCTCTCTCTCTCTCTCTCTCTCTCTCTCTCTTAATGAAGCATAATAACAGATATCAACACTCGTCATTCTCTGGCTATTTAAACATTTACCATCCAAGTGCAATGGTCAAGGATAAAGCCATTGGATTACAATCATCATAAAACATTATTAAATGGTGTATCTCTACATACCTGCCTCGTATTTCCAACGTTTCAGGTCACACAGGTCATTATGCTGCAAGCTATTGATTAACAAGGCATTGTTATAATATCTGCAACTCAGAATATCTTATTTCATATTGCTGTTGACCTTACTTTCTTTGACCTCTTCCCTTTATCTTCAATAGTTGATGTCATAAATGGGATTTTAAAACCTAGCATTTGCACGCATTCGATGGAGATTGGCAGTTTCTTTGACTAAAAGTTGACATTCATCAGAGAATATGCTACCATTGCTGTCATCTTTTTTGCCTAACATTTTTCTCATCTTGTATAACTTGAATACAGTTCATCACCTGAAATCATTTTCTGCTCTCCATTGTTTTTAAGATACATTTGCTATCGTGAAGCACTTATTATCATCTCTCTGTCCTTCTTTGTCCGTGCATATGCATTAAACACTCATAAACTGCCCAGTCATCACTATGGAGCTGAGAATTTAAAAATAGAGATCTGGAGAGAATTTTGCCAAGTTATTTCAAATTTGATTGGAATCGGTACAAAATTAAGAACAGTTTGTTGGAGAACCTTCTAAAATTGTTCAATATACAGGATGATTTATGAAGAACTGACATATTTATTTCTTTAATTGTTTCAAAACGAGTTATGCTAGCGACAACTTATTATACCTGAAATGCAGAGGAATTTTGGGAGATTATTTACCTCTCTAGCAAATATTTAAAATCTCCTCCATCCTGCATAAGGCACAACACAACACGTCGTTCCATGTTACTGGCCACTCGTTGTCATTAGCTTGAATATCCTGTGTAATGTTGTGCTTCATCGTCCAATGTCTGGGGACGTGTAGCATAAACCCTTTCTTTTAAGTAACCCCATAGAAAGAAGTCCGGCGATGTCAAATCCGGAGATCTCGGTGGCCACAGATTCTTGGAAATTATCCGGTATTCTAAGAAACTTGCAATTAATGCCATGGATTCATTTGATCTATGGCATGTAGCGCCGTCCTGGTGAAAATATTCCTGACTTAGCTCTACATTGTCTAGTTGCTCAGTAAACTCCATGAAAATCCGTCGGTGCTCTGCAGTGTTCACATTGTTTAAAAAAAAATGGTCCCACTATTCTCTGTGCGGATATTGCGCACCAAACTCCGATTTTAACCGGGTGCATACGTGCTTCATGAATAACATGTGGATTTTCGTAGCACAATGGCGTGAGCTATTTGATTTCACATAGCCGGATAAATGGAACCATGCTTCATCTGTGAACCATGTGATGGGCAATATGGCAGGAGTTTGCACAATGAACGTCTGAAACCAACGACAATAATTCAGTCGTCTATCCTTATCTGGTTCCTGTAACTGATGGACAACTGTAATCCTATACGGCTTTAGGCCTACACTTTTCACAGCTCTCTGATGCATTGAGTAGCTGTACCCTGTCTCCTGCGACAAACGTCTTAATGATTTTTTTGGGCGACTCTTGCGTCAACAACAACCGTGGGAAGGCTAGACGAGCGAGTTTTGCCTTTTTCACTCACCAGAGATCCAGTTGTTTCCAATTTATTTACCAGTCCCAGTATTGTGTTTCTTTGGGATGATTCCAAACACCAAATTCTCTCTGGCATGCCCTTTGAGTAGCTGTAATTGAATTCGTAATCCAGTATTGCTTTACAAGGAGGAGTCGTTCATTTAATGTGTACTCCATTTTAACGTTGACTAGAACAAAATCTCAAACAGTTGCCGGCAATAAAACTAACAATTACGAATAAAACATAAACATCAGCGCATCTAGTGACAGGCAATCGAAACTTCAGAACATTCTGCTTAATTTGGTGCTAAAATTGGGGCATTGAGTAAATTTCGAACAGAATAATTAAAGAAAGAAATGTGTCAGTTCTTCATAAATCACCCTATACTTGTAAGAAATCACTGCACACACAATACTATCATTTTATACAGGAAAATTTGAAGACACATTTCAAATTCGCTTGAAATCGGTTCAAAATTGAAGTTAATTTATGGAGAGACTTAACGAAACTTTACAATTTTTAATTTTATGCGATGTTTGTTGGAAACATGCAATTATTAGTTTGATAAGACCATTACTACCGAGTGAGGTGGCGCCGCGGTAGCGCGTGGGACTCCAGACGGGAGGTCCCCGTCGACCGCCCGCTCTGACTTGTGTTTTTTCGTGGTTTTCCCTTGTCGCCAGGCAAGTACTGGGTGGCTTATCTATTACCACCAATTGTTGCGGTTCCTCATTCCCCATCATTTCATTCCATATCACCTTTAGGGGTACGGGGCTTGACTGGGTAGTCTGGTGGTGTGTGGTGCGTGGTGGATCTGTGCCCTGAGACTGTTTCTTCCTCCTCTGGTACGAAACCGGACAGTTCGGACTGTTGGTTAGGAGGAGCGTGGGGGTTGGATGCTTGCAGGAGTTTCCACCTGTGAACATTAGGGATCCCCCGCATCTGCCACTACTTGGTCCGGTCAAACACACTTCGGATCTTTCACCTTACCTCTTCCTTCCGGAGGTTGCTACCGCGCAATAGGCCTCTGGCCGTACTTAAATCCTCCTCTGCTCCTTGCGAGAGGAAAAATACATCAGTTTCTGAAATCAATTTGAGCCATTGAGTAGGCCTTTAAAGGCAAATACAGTCAAAAATCGAAGTCTATATTTAAACAGGTTATACCTGGTTTAGAACACTTTAATATAAAGTTATTTTAGGCTTCTTGTTAAAATTATTACTGGAATTTCAATTATTGTATATGCTGTTGGAAATGCGCATATAAATCTCTGCGGTGTGTAATGAAACGAGATTATGTCGGTATTTTTTGAGCAAAACAAGAAAAAAGTGAAAGTGGTAAACAAGTCGTGTTAAATGCAATGCCAACGTCCAGTGTTATCGTATTCAGCTTATTGCCAGGGCATCATAGTATTTGAAGTTCTATTTAACCATTGGCTATGTAAGCTTTAATAAATAACTGATAATTTATTCTTAGATTATTTTATATTACAAAAGGCAAGCGAGTTGCCTGAAAATGAACTAAATATAATTATATCCTACGCTATGGTCTTTGTAGGAGCGTTCGCTGCTCAATTGGCGTTTTGTAAATAAGAATTGGTAGAAAATTTGTCGAAACGTTTTAAAATTGTTTTAAATACGTACAAAATTAAGAGTAGACATTTTATATGGAGAGTCCCAATAATGTATTACGAGGGCTGTCCCAGCTGTACCCGACTTAACACAAACAAATTGGGGAAAAAAACATGTTTATTTCTCCTTTCAGCTCGATACACTTTTCCCAGCGTATTCAATAGCTTCGATACCCTGTTTATAGTGAGAATCATCGAGTTCTGCAAAATAGCCATCAACTACAGACTCCAGCTCTTTACTGTTGGAAAATGTTTTAGCACCAAGCTATTTCTTAAACTTTGGAAACGAGAAAATAATCAGAAGGGGCTAAATCTTGCAAATAGGGTGCATGAGGAAGCAATTCGAACTTTAACTCATTGATTTTGGCCATGGCGATAATGGATGTGTGAACTGATGCATTGTGTTGATGAAACAGAACTTTCTTTTTCGCTAAATGCAGCTGTATTTGCTTGATTTCATATTCAAATGCTGCAATAAGTTTGCATAATACTCGCCATCGATTGCTTTTCCTTTTTGAAGATAATCAATGAAGATTATTCCACATTCATAAAAAGAAACCGACGCCATGACCTTGTCTGCAGATGGAACTATCTTTGCCATTTTTGGAGCTGATTCTCCCCTTTCAATCCACTATTTTGACTGTTCCTTCGTCTCAGATGTAAAGTGATGGATCCATGTTTCATCCATGGTTATGAATCGACGCAAAAACTCGGCTTTATTGCAGCGAAACATCGCCAAACACTCCACTGAAACATCCTCAGGACGCTGCTTTTGTTCCATTGTGAGTAAACGCGGCACCCATCTTGCGCACAGCTTTCTAATGTCTAAACTTTCAGTTATGTCTTGTACAGTACCTTTTGAAATGCCTACGATGTCTGCTAGCTCGCACACTTTCAGTCGACGATCATCCAATACCAAATTGTGGATTTTCTTCACAATTTCTAGCGTGGTCACCTCATTTGGTCGACCACTGATGTTCGTCTTGGCAGCTCGTAATGCCTCGCTTAAACTCTGCCACCCAATATTTTACTGTTGTAAACGAAGGAGCAGACTCACCCAGAGTAGAATCTAGCTCAGATTTAATATTAGTTGGACTAACAGCTTTCAAATGAAAGTATTGCATCACATAACGATGGCCAGTTTTATCCATGTTTACAAATTCGCTGGGAGAGTTCATTGTTAATGGCTGCCAAACAATTACTAAACGACGTAGCATCATCAAGCTTCAGACTTAAGCTTTATAAGGTTGGTACTTTCTACCACAGCCATTTGTTTGAAACAACCACTATCTATATAAAAGGTCGGGTACTTCTGGGATTGCCCTCGTATTTTTAGAACTGTTTGAAGAAATGTCTAATAAATACTAGAATGCAAGACACAAAATGTAATGCTATATGTACCTATAATTAGGTTTACTTTTTGATTTCCCTCTCTCTACTGATAAACCTTTCATGTTGTAAAGAAAACATGACAGATAAACTAAAAGAAATTCTAACAATAAAGTTGCTAATTGGGCGATTGCAGCATGAACTAAAGTTTAATACGTTTTAACCCCACAAGTAAAATCGGAACATGAAGTACATTAATTAATTAGAGAAAATAGGCTAGTCTGGCTGAAGCTGACGTCTTAGGGATTAGGTAACACTCCAAATATATAAAGTTGATCAGAAAGAAAGGAAGAAGGAATGAAAGAAAATGTTTCAGATTTTTGTTTCAAACAAACCGTGAAAGTCGAAAACACATTCCACTCAGAGGTAACTGAATAGAGGAAAGTTAGACCTTTTTAGAGAAAAGCTTAGAACCTCCATTCAGTGGTATAAATAAATACCTATTGGTTGTTAATAGAAAAATTGTGAGCACAGAAAAAATAATTTTATATACCTACTAAAAGCTACAGAGGGAATGGCTCCGACGTCAATGCCTTTGACCCGCATTCGGGAGGTCACCGGGACCGACCAATCTAACCGAAGCTTTTTTTGCGGATTTCCTCGGTCGCTAGGTGAATGTTGGGTTGAATAATTTGATCCGCGAATTTCCCTATCATCACCTTCATCACACATTTTATTTCCTTCTTTTTCAGCGCCATATCAAGCATTGGGTTGACTACCCATCCTGAATATGCTAAGGTCCAGATTTTGCTTGCTCTTCGAGAGGCTACTATCCCGAGAAATTGATTGGTTTGTAAGTCCTCCGTTAAAGAAGAAGAATATACTAAAAGTTTGTTTTCAATCCATTGTTCAGGATCACTTCCTCAGTACAATCAACAAACGTGCCTAGTCATAAGCACGTGTACATGTGGTATAAAAAATTCGATAACTAGGAACGAGTTAATCTGCTTGTAGCAAGAAATAAACTAGGTACTGTTTCAAAGTTACGGTGCAAAAAATATTGTTCTTGTTAAATCTACACAGCTAAAAGTCGTCCCACCCTGGTAGTGGTTACCATGTTAGTCTCTAGTTCCCGAGGTAGCGGATTCAAACCCGGCGGAGGGCGATGGATTTTTTCGGGTGTAAAAATGCTTAGCATGGCTCCCTTCGGAAGGGAAGTAAAGCCGGTGGTCCCGTGTCGTAGATTTACGGCACGTAAAAGAACCTCAAGTCTGTTAAAGAGGCCTCTGAGCAAAATTACCGATCTTTCACGCCCAATATAGAATGGGACACTAAGGACCATAGTAGTTAAAGAGCGTCCATAAATAAAACTAAGTTTAAATGTTTCATACAGCTAAAACTTCAAACGTGAGCAGTGACAAGCAGACTTTAACTATCACAATTTCTTTGTTATAAGCAGTTGAAATCTCTTCCCTTTTTAATCACCCTACCCTCAGTAGGACAGCTCTTTACAGAAATCATCTAGCAGAATCAGAGGCAAAAACGCTATCTTTCAAAACGAGAGAGTTGACTCCGCGGTAACGTGTGGGGCTCGCATTCGGGAGACCCCAGGTTCGACTCTCGACAGCCCACTCTGACCTTGGGTGTTCCCTGGTCGTTAGGCGAATCTGGGGTGGTTTCTCATCTAACGCGATTTATTTTTCATTTTCCTTTCATTCCGTTTCCTTTCATCTTTCAGTATGCTTCGGTTTCATGGTGTGGGGCGGATGCTTGCTCTAAGGAACGAATATTCTCCGTAGACACTAGAGGACTGCTCTGTTGGACGAGTCGTTGGATATTTGTTGTAGTGGGACGGGTCTTCAAGCCAGGAACTGTTAGACTTCAGCGCGTCTGAGGCCTGTAGCCTCCTGTGGTTCCTTCACTTCATTCCTTCCTCCTGGGTAGCTACAATAGATCCCGAGCAGTGCGTGAGGTGTGCGTCTCTGTTGTGTGCCCTATACCTACATCATTCAATGTTAGTGGGTGGTGGTTGTGGTTGCATCCTAATAACATTATTTCATCATGCTTATAATGAAAATGGGGTTTGGTAACATTTTTCCTCTTAATCTTGTTTTCCAATCGGTGAATTGCAGTTTATTGCGGTTAGATAAGTTTGTCATATCTTCTTTTGGTCCCTTGGATAATGTTGCGTAATTGGCAGCCGAGGATAAGATCGGTAGGTTTATGCTTATGTTTTCTGACAAAATGAAAATTAATATAGCAGTGGCAGATTATCCTTAGGTACAGGATCAGGATAATCTGGACATCGCAAAGTGGCGTTATTGATGTCACAGTTGCGAGAGCTATGGTCATTTCCACGTGTCTCTCCATCCCATCTACAATTTTGAATTCATATCTCATAGGCACAAATTTTTTGGTGATGTTAGTCCAATATTGGTACATCATACTAATTTCGACCAATAAATCCGAAGGAAACATTGAATTCCAACCATCCACGAGTGTCTATCAATACCAATTTATCATTTAAAGACTGTCATTTTCCTAGCTATTTTTCTGTACACGATTTGTATGTACTGAAACAATCATAAAAAACATAATGTTTTTAGCAATGTCTGAATGCCGTGGCTAGTGATATAAATAGATATCAAATTTAATAAAATTACCACAGCCTTCTCCAAGAAACTTTTTATTTTATAAATATTTACAAAAGATAAAACGGTCGAGTTGCAATGGTTAGCCACATCTCTGTTTAACTTAAACTTCAGCTAATATTTCTATTGTATTGGAATAATTTATTTCTAATCTTGCATGCTTTATTTCAATCTTGAAATAGTCTAATTAAATCCACCAAAGTGTTTATTTTCTCTAAATAAATTTATTTGTAACTTGGTCAGTCTTTATTTCATCGAGACAAACAAAACCAGTTATAAGTATTCATATTACTGCGTAATACTGTTTGTAAGAATATATCTGATAATCATAAGAAAGGTCTTATTAATTCTACGGAATTGGGCCTGGAACCGTTTAAATAGACTATAACTCAGGTCAGCAGAGACGTGAATGAATGAAATGGGTGCGATGGTGCTCAAATGAGCCCAGTGTCCATTGAGCTGATATTTATTCCATATTTATCTTGAGGATGAGAGAAAGCTGCGGGAAAAACGTCTGTATTGCATCGCATATTATTTATTTACCCTCTTCCATATGACTAATTTCTTTGTAAACAAAGGTGGTAGCCACTTCAAATTCTCATGCCTTATGGAAGCCATTCAAGTGAAAACGCGGACATTATGGCACTAGCAAGTTGTACAAAAATAGGTCTGGTATACAATAAAAGAAAGAACTAAAGACAGAAAGATTCACTCTCATAATCGCTGTAAGCGTTCCGCACTAAACAAATTGACAGTAGATCGCCTAATTCATTTGTTTACCCAGTAGTATAACGCCTGGCCTGGAACTCTGGGCCACAGGGACTCCAGATTGCCTGCTGGTATGCATACCGACACAGTGAAGTACTTTACATCGAGATAGGACGGTATGCTCCCTTCATTGCGGAGACTACGTTAATTGCGCAATCGATGAATATTTGCTCTAACAGTATCCGCATGCTACATCACTCCCTTCCGGAAACTGCCTCTTTGAAAGCCGTTTCGCAAGATACCGCCACCCGCACACTCCTTCCTGAGAGGAAGAAATAAAAATAATTTCCCTCCAATTCCTCCGCTCCCACCCAGGAATACAAGTACAAGAGTACGTCATACTTAAGTTCCCCTCACGAGCTGACGTATCCATCTCGTCTTTTTCTTGCTGCTTTCTTTTGTTTCTGTATCGCTCCCCACCATTCTCCCACCAGACGGCCGGCCCGACGGCCTTGTACATATTACCGCCGTGACTCCTCCATCGCGACGGCAGTTCATCCTCGAAAGTGTGGAGGTGAGGATGTGAATTTGCGGGACTCTTCAGTGATAAGTGTGATCAAATGTGAAACTAAGTGTTTACGTAGTGTGGTGCGATTTTAATTTGTTTTAATGGCGACCAGTCCCATGATGATGAATGCGATGCCATTCAGTGTCCATCGCAGCGGATATGGATTCAAACATTTTGCGGTGAGTAAATTATAATTGTTCTATTATTACATTATAATCTCGGAAATAGCCAATAAAATTTGTGATGACGGGAAAGCAGCATAAAAAATTACCCACGGAAGGTGAAAATGCAAGTTAATTGCTTCAAAGTTAAGTGTTACGTTCGGAAAATCCATCAAATCGAATTTGTAAGTAAAACTGTCCGAAATAATACTTTCCACGTATAAAATTCCAAACTGCTTGGTTTCGAGTAACGAAAATCAGTGATAAACCTTTGGTTTGATTACTAATGATTATTTACCGTGAAAAATACTGGTGACAGGTATGCAATATGAAAAATAACACGAAATATTAAAATATGCAAGTTATAGTTTGAACTAAGGAGCTAACTTTAGCATCATTTAGCGCTAGATACATAGCATAAACTAATTAAGTATTATCAAGTAGGTACATTAATTAAATTAATATAAATGCAATATAAAAGAAAATGCAAAACAAAAACTTGTCTTTTTATGCATATATTATTTAATAAAATAAAACGCTAATATGGCACCAGGAAACAGAATCGTGCTTTAGCTTGTTACGAAAAACAAAACAAACACGCAAAAGTGGTGTATAATTGTAATACAATTTTAATGCTAACAATTCTGCTTATAATTACGAAAATCTCAGCTTCCAGTATTGCGTCTGCATGTATATTAGACAATATGCTACAAAGCATCTGCCAGGAATTTTATTGTGAGCATAACAAGGATAATTCAGAGGCAATGTTACACACAATAGTCTGGAGATAAAACTACCAGTACTTTGACCCAAATGTATGTAAGCGCTAAGACATCTGTTTTTATCTGGCACTATCTTTCACGCCTCCTCGAGACTAGCATGTGATCCACGTGTGGCGTTAAAACTGGATGTTCCTCTTACTTATTTTAATCTAGTGATTTAGTGACATACAATGTCAGAGAACAGATGTCACTGCCTCCGCTTTTAAGAAGGAAAAGTAGTTGTGTTGAGTGCTTTATAACGATGAACACGAGAGGGAATTCTTTAGAACCGCTTTCGTCAAGGTTGTATTTTTATTGAGACGCTTTGGAGTTTTCAGGAATGTATACTAAAGCAAATCCTGTTGATTCCTGTTACTGTCTTCTTAAAAACTGGAACTGTTTAAGTTTGAAGTGAATTTCATATTCGATGAAAATAGTAACACTTTTCCTCATTGTGTAATTTTGCGCAATACACTCTGCGTTCATTCAATCGTAGCTGATTTGGAAAACAAACATTGATTTTAGGCTGTTTTAGTCGAAGTTTGTTCAGTCTGCATTCAACACAGCACGTTTTACTACTTATTAATATTTAATTTTTTTTCCTGCTACACAACCCGGAACGTTTACAGGTTGAGGAAGCGGTTTGAGTTGTTAGGATTCTGATTTAAAGACAATTGAAAATAAATTTGTTGAGTTTAATTTAGCAATTACAAAGTGATAACCATTTTGACAGAGGGTGACATAGAGAGCGGTACTCGGGATGTTGAACATGTGCTACAGCATACAATACGTCACCAAGCATATAAAATGTAAATAACACACACATCCCATCAGCATTTGTAATGCTATATGGTTACAAAAATGCCATGCATGGTATAAAACGTAAGGAATAAGTTGTAAACGCACACCATTTGTAGGGTTCGCGTGTAAATTATGTATATACACATTCTTCTACATTGTAAGGGATGCGAGTATTTCAGAATAACAAATTTATCCAAGCCACAGAGAAATTGGGACACAAACGCGAAATGCTGCAAGGTGCTGCCAATTTAACGTTACATGCAACGAGAAATCCGAGATTTCGCAACACATTCGCTCATCAGTGTTACCTTAGCGATTAGCTGCCAGGAGTCGATCACCTTAACCAGCGTTCAATTAAAATATTCGCTGAATAGTTCACGTTTCCCTTGCTGGAATGGAAATAATGTTTCAAAAGGCCAGTACATTGCACAGCCTAAATCATGTGATTGGATTTACTCTTAATGAATGCGCTTTTAAACAATAATTAGCTCATAATTGCAACAGAGAAGACCATTTTGTATACAATAACAGATTATTCTGCAGTTTAACGATTTGATTAGTAATGAGGTATTGCGCAATCTTGCTAGGTGTTACTAGATTTTGTTACTGCAGATGTGGGCGGAACTAGGTAGTAGAATAAGTGTTATGGGATAAAGTTTAGAATGTATATCGACACGCTTCCATTGTCTTTATACCTTGTCTTTGACTTTCTGTGAATGCAGAAGGGGACAAAAAGATCATGCACCACACATTCCATATGAGAAGCAAAGTGTATTAAAAGGAAGTATGAATAATGGTCGTTTTATTACTTGTTCTTATAGTATTAGGCTTAAATTTATCTTATTTAATGAGGCAGAAGCTTCCACAGCCTCAAGTACCGGAAATTTCGTAAATACGGGACACTTAGCAGTACTGCTGGCGCTTGCTAGGTAGGTATAATTGCGCCATGCTAACACACAGGTTAACCTCCAAATACCTTAAAATAAAAATCTTATGTGCTACACTCGCAAGACTTTCTCTACTCTTGTAAAACTATTTTTTACAAACGCTTATTCCACACCTACTTCATGTTAATCGAGATAAACATTTGCAGAAACTTATTGCTAATTTTCTTGTGGGTACAAGGGGAATATGGTGGGTACAAGGGGAATATGGTAGACTTTCAGCGATAGTCAAATATTTTAAGAGCTGGTTGCTATGTGGAGCAATCCATTCTCTTTGCATGTCCAGGACATTAAAACAATATATATATATATATATATATAAAACAATAACGAATTCCCATTTGGGAAAAAGTGTAAATATTGGAAAATTCAAACAAATAACAAGGAATGTCTTGGAAACGTTTCACTCGACAAAACAAAATATATATGACATAAATTGTGTGTTTTAATGAGATCTACAATTTTTTGTGTAGTAAAATTTTGTCTATCTCTTACGATTTACCAGTTATGCAAAATTCATTCAGAATGAAGACGACTTTTGGGAACATTCCCAGAAAATTCAAGATATACATTTCATTTGTCATAAAAGTATCTTAAACATATGATATTTTAATCAAAATCGTTAGTAATTTTTGAGAAAATAAAAATGTTCGAAAAATGTTCCATGTAAAGGGTAGTCTGGAGTGAGGGGATTTTCTTGAAAATCTTCGTGTCGCATCTTCGAAAGATTCTGAACTTAAATACCAAGTTTGGCATTTATCCGAGTTTTCGTTGTTGAGTTATACTGTACACAGACACACACACACACACACACACACACACACACGGACCTTTTTCTAAAAATGTTTTTTTTTTGGATTCAGGTGCCTCAAAACATGTATTTCCAGAGAAATCTGGATATCGAATTTATTATACGTAGTGGAGAAAGTAAAAAGTTAAAATACTTGTATTAGAAAAAACGCCTCTACCAGACTCCGAACAGCGATGATGTCCGAAGTGCTACATAAGAGTCTGCTAGTTCAGACTCGGCTTCTGTTGTCAAGGTGACAGATTGTGACAAAACGTGCCTAACTAGTGAAAGTGGGGTTTCATCAGTGCATGAACTGTAACAGTAGTTTTCAAGCGTGAGAAAACTAGAGTCAAGACAATCACTTACGGGAAAAATAGAAAAGAAATGAAATGTTCGAGGAGAAAGTGCTTTCAATTCTGTCGGGGAAGCTTTTGTTCTTTTCTTGTGTAACGTTAAGCATTACGCATTATATACAATGCACCAGCACTAACCTAAGGTTCACTTTTCCCACACCTTACCTGTATAGGTTCGTTTAGCACAGTGCAGTGCCCTAATTCCCCCTCGTAAGCTTTCATTTACATGTAACGTTTAAAATTTTACGTTGTAGATGCTTATAATGCAGTATTTTACCACGAAGATGTGAACCGGCTTATCGCGTTATTTACAGCGTGAGTCAAAAAACTACGACCAGCTTGCGTGGTGTTTTGTCCTGTCCGCGTCCTCGGCGCTCGTTGCCGCCTGCCGCTATCATAGAAAGGCGCGGATGAAACCATACAACATTTTTAAAACTACTTTTAAAGGCTTTACTTACCAACTTTACGAAAGGAAATGCTGAAACTGGCCACCGTCGCTGTCCATACGTTTTTGGCACCTCTTTAGGAAACTATCCATCACTATCCACGATTTCAGCATTTCCTTTCATAAAGTTAGTAAGCAAAACCTTTAAAAGTAGTTTTAAAAATGTATGGTTTCATTCGCGCCTTTCTATGATAGCGGCAGACGGCAACGAGCGCTGAGGACGCGGACAGGGAAAAACAGCGCGCAGGGGTTCGTAGTTTTTTTTGCTCATCCTTTAGTTTCCGAGAAGCTGAATCCGTAACAAAAATAACATCCTCGGCGAGAGCACTAAGGAAAAAAGAAGGAAAGACAAGTAAGGAAAAAATAAGATTATATCTACCTTAATGAGTTACATCTGCGATAATGGGACTTATACTAAAAATATTTAGAAAGACGCAGAAAATATTATTTCATTACATAGACTAAATTCAAGATGAAATTGCGTCAAATGTGAAAACTACTGGCAATCTTATTTAATTTTGCTTCCTTTTAAGCCTTTGAAAGTCTTTACAGCTACTTTTGCGTTTTCAGTTACATATTGAGCCTGTGTACAGGCATCTTAGGAAAATCTTTTACATTAATTGTACAGAGCAGAAAAAACTCTTTTTTTTTGTTGAGAGACGGAGAGAGAACTTGTCCATATCTTAAAAATATACTTTCAAATTGCATTGTGGTAAAAGGTGAGTTATATGCAAACCAAAACATAATCGAAGTACAGTAATAAATCTTATAATGAACTTTTATACAGATACATGGGTACATATTTTCCTGGGGAAAATTAGAACAGAAAAAAAAATATGATATGCTCATTTGAAGCTCTTAAGTTTTGTAACAAAAGTAGGTACAACATTTATAACCACAGACCTATTTGTTGCAAAGAAGCATCTCGGTATTAACCCATGCCCGAACTGAGATCCGAGTCTAAGAGCGTATGTCCTGTGCACCTCAAAGTCGATAGCTACAGAGAGATCCGTTAAAAACTGAAAATACGTTCTTGCACAACTTTTTGTATAGGTAGTAATGTATAGTTTAATAGGCACTTAAAGCTTTCAAACAGCTAGAAGTTACGGGGGTTATACAGAGTGAGCCAAAAGACTACGAACCGCCTGCGCGGTGTTTTTCCTGTCCGCGTCCTGTGTGCTCGTTGCCGTCTGCCACTATCATAGAAAGGCGCGGATGAGAGCATACAACATTTTTAAAACTACTTTTAAAGGCTTTACTTACCAACTTTATGAATGGAAATGCTGAAACTGGCCACTGTCGTTGTCCATATATTTTTGGCACCTCTTTAGGAAACTATCCATCACTATCCATGATCTGAGCGAAGTGGCGCCGCGGCGAAGTGTACGACTCGTATTCGGGAATTCCTGGGTTCAGGCCCCCGGGGCAGACAAACTTGACCAGAGTTTTTTTCGCGGTTTTTCTCGTTCGCTAGGCGAATGCTGGGTTGGGTAATTTTATTTGCAAATTTACCTATCATTCCTACATTTCATTTTCTTCTTCAGCGTCTTACCAGGCACTGCGCTGATCACCCATCCTGGATAAGCTATGATCTAGAGTTTACTTGCTCCTTTACAGGCTACTGACCCAAGGCATTGACGTGTAAGTCCCACAAAGATGAGGGTAATCCGTCGAAGAAGAAGAAGAGATAAGGACTGCGTATTAAATACGCAGAAAGTAAGAAACTGAAAGAAGTACATCAAGTTTATGTAAGGTCAAGAAACCCTCTTGAGCTCTGCAACGGGAAGAAACGCTAAAATACGTTTTGCTATGTAATGTATTTTGAAAGTTTATTTTAGCAAAAATCTCCTGAACGCGCAGTGTTAATGGAGTGCAGTGCTTGCATTCTTGTGGCTTCCTCCAGAGTTGCAAGAACTCCGGCGCCACGTGGATGTGGAAGTAAGGCAATTAAGGGCGATGAAACAAACGCCAAGTCAGACATTAAAACAAACATTGAGTTTCCAAATAATGACATTTTGGGGTCAGCGTTCACTAACCTCTCCCGTTTACACGAGAATTGTTTCAAGGAATGGTAGACCACTTAAAGTCTGTTACTGATGGTTCCGTGTTAATGCTGTTATCGTGAAGAGTTGAGCCTTGAAAACACAGGCCGTTCAGAAGTCGACAGATAGCTTGGTAAGTTTGTTCTTAAATCCTTTCCATGTGGTACTCCAAGTGGGTAGCTGTATTTTCAAGTTATATTAAACCAAGTCATTACGAACATAACAGTTCCCCGAAGTTGATTCTGAAGTGTTTAATGGCCGAGAGCATTATCAACAGCCAAAAACAAAGTATGCAAGACCATAATGACATTGCTACCGGTCTGAGTATTTTACATTAGGCTAGCTAATGGTAAAATATTTCCTAAAACTATGTATTTGGATTGCTACGACGTGCTACTAAATAGTATCCAAATTCGACGAAATTTTCCTGTGCATCCCTAAATGACCAACCAGTTTACGGAGAGATGAGTAAAAATAAATCAATTAAACTATTTTCTTTATAATAAAATGCTCTGCAACGGATCTGAAGCATAGATCTTCCACTTGTTGTGTCGATGATTTACCCCTGAGCTACCTGATCGCGCATTGTACATATCTCATCTGATTCCAAGACGGTTTCAAATACTCGGAGATGCTATATCTTAAAAGCGCTTCCACTGCTGCGAATACTTTTAATTTCCTGGTTTCTTGTCAACCACACTGTTATAATTAAATTATATGTAACGAAAAACTTCATATCTGTTCAGGTAATCTCACTTAGCTCAGGAGTAGAGCATCACAACGGGAAGCTGAAGATCCGTGGTTGAAGTCCCGTGCGTGGTAATGAATTTCACAATATTTTAACTTTTTAACTTTAGCTATATTGCCAGTATGGAAGAACAGTTATTGCATACAAAGCTGAGAGTTTTCTAGCAATCTCCTATTTTCCTCATCATTTAATTCACTTTGGACTAATTAATTATTATATAGTAATTTTCCGCATCACTTGCTCATAAATCCTAATAACCTCAAAAGCAACTGTCCGATTAATTCCAAACATTACTTATTTCTTTTGAAATTGTACTGAAACTGACAAAGTTTCAGAAGGCCACATCTGGAAGGTTTTGTTTTTCAATGCATTTAACGTTCCTTTAACAAATCAGTTTGGCAGAGACGGTGAATGATGGGTACAATGATGTTCAAATGAAGCCGAGGTCCATTGAGATATGAATTACTTGATATTTGTTTTTTAAGGATAAGAGAAAGCTCGTATCTAGGTAGCTTACCCAAACGAGATTCAAATTGGAGTCCTCCAGGCAAACATCAGGGAGGCGAGTTTGAAAAGTTAGTAACAAGGGCTTTTAAATGTTTTAAAGGCCACGTAATTTTGTATTCTGTTAGCTAAGACCATTAGTAATTTAAGCTAAAATTGTGTTTCTTTGTTTTTGAGCGGACCTGTATATTTGAAATGGCCAGACTAGCACTAGGGGTCTTCATGCCTAGTATCACACTTTGATAGCTTCTGCTCTAATGTATTCTTCGATGTAGAGTTTTGATCTTCCACGCGCTTTCGTAGATAGCTTAAAATAGGAACTGAGTGAAAACAACACCTTTTAAATGGGAAGTCATTAAGATACAAAAGTGCCTTCCCGTGATTTGGTTTGTTTCCAGTTCAAATTCTTCACGTTAACTCCTTATTTTAGCTATTAGTTCTTGTACGAGTTAAAAATGCTAGTATATTCAGTGAAAACAGGTTAAAATAAATATCAGACTTAAAAGTCAAACATTGCATTAACGCACAATATGTCTAGTGCTCAGTATTTATATTAACGATTTCGCTGTATATACTCAGTGCACTCATCGACCAAGTAGAATTAACTCGACCTCGTAGACATTTTTTACTCTGTTAAAGGTTTTTCGCCGGTTTGAAACCACTTGCTTTTAATGTGCTCCTCTTTAAATTTGTCGATAAGTGTGCTAGCTCTGCTGAATGTGGACATGACTCCATTTACCATCTGTGAATGCAGGACGAAACAAACAAGACTTGCACCGCGCAATATTTCACCACATATATAAAACTTATTTTATTAGTAAATGTTAAATCTGTAATCTAATTAGTACTAAAATCGACGAACTTTTATTCCTTAATAGTGCGTGCATGTTTACGTTCTAACAATTCTAATGTCGTTATTTTGTTAGCATTAGCTATGAAGTTTTTTTTAAATGAATCGTTTATGTCTTGTGTAGATAGACTTAAATGATTATTTGTTTATAAAAACCATTACTTCATTACTTAACTTTTCTCTTAGCAATATCGCCTTTTGTTAGATTAATTGAGTAAACTGGCATTTCAGAAGCACTTCAAAGAAAGACGATCTTCAAAGGATGAAAATATGTTAAAGCAAACGAAAGTTCATGTTATGTGATTTCTGAAGACAACAGTGGGAAAACTGAGGTATCAAACTATCGAAGATGAAGTGAACAACGCAGTAAAGTGGCTCGAAAGTTCAGTAATAGACTTCTAGAACTTCTTGGAAAATATACGTTGAAAATAAATGCTATTTATCAACAAATTGTTTTCTTCAGAGGCGTTGCTAATGGGTTAAGGGTTGGAATCCCTCCCCTTTTGCTAAAAAAATGTAAAAATGAATAGCAAAAATAGCTTCGTTTAAATAATAGCATGTTTATAGGTTGGTTGTATCGAGATACTTCCTAATCATATCACTGGTAACACTATGTATACCCACGCCTCATGTCTTAGTGTCGACAACGGTACAGCAACAGAAGCTGTACTTTAGATGGCGCGGTTACCACCATGTTAAGATATTGGGAGCATGTTTTCGTTCCGGTGCTAAATTTTAGTGGTTTCTAAACAGTGCAGTATCTCTCAGTTTAGAACATAACATAAACCCTATTTTATATGAAATAACATGGCTTGCAGCAGTAATATAAAATATCTACTTCACAGTGGTCATTAATTCTCACATCACGGCACATTTGCCGCTTTGAATACGCAAAATATTCTATCATAATTTTAAATCTAATTGTTGCACCTTAAACTGTGAATATAAATCAATTTATTTAAATATTTCAACTCAGGTTTAATTCGTATTTATCATTTCAATTGATACGATACAAATTCTTCAAAAAATGGATTCCTGTACTTAACTCTTAATATTTTTCTGGCTACGCTAGTGGTTTTCTTCCAAGGTTTCGTTGTTAAATATTTATTAGAATTTAATTATTGCATCTCATTCGTTTTTAACCATGCGGGAGTGAAATAAAAGTCTGGAATTAAAAAAAAAAGAAGGAAGGAAGGAGTCTTTCTATTAAAAAAAAAAAAGAACGTTGGAAAAAATGCACGGGTAGGCAATATGTAGACGAAAAGACTTGCTAGCATTTTATGCCGAGATACTATTGTTACATATCGCGGAATTTAATGTTGTTATAAAGCTAGTGCGAGTACCGGGAAAAAAATTCCTATGAAAAACAGAAGTCATTAATAATAATAATAATAATAATAATAATAATATTATTATTATTATTATTATTATTATTATTATTATTATTATTATTATCCACACGGTCTACAAGGTTAATGCCGGGAACACACAGTATACGATTCTGACGCACATATACGAGTACCGGTTTTCCTTTTCAAACAGCTGACTGGTGAGAGTCACGTCACACCTTTTATGGCCAATACGAGAGTTTTTATAGCCCGGCACAAGGAAGAACACGGAAGAAAGGTGCTGTTTCCAGATAGCCGAACATGCAAATTCCACCGCTACGAGTGCGTCATACGTGACAATGAGCTGCAAACGCGGCTAATAACTCATCACTGGTATGACGCTATCCTTGTCGAGGTCGATGGGCTAATAACAACACAGATTGGGCACTAATCCACCTAAAGGGAACCATGCTTCTGCGTTATTTGGGTTTGTAATTTGATCCTAATTTGTGTACTTGCAAGTTTCAATATTTGGGTACTTAGAGGACTATGGGACATTTTATCTGTTTGTGACAGCTCATTAACCATAAAAAGTTTAAGAGGAGGTTTTAAGGAATTTATAATAAAAGCATATTAAAATATTAAGTTTTAGAATTATTTCACTGTTATTCCAATTCATGGCTTGGAAACTTGGATATTAATTGGATTAAAGCTCTAAGATCGAAGGATTACAAAGAGTGGAATGAAGAAAGGGCCTATATGGAGAAAATAAAACTTAAGAATATGACTCCTTAAAAAATGCTGAGATGAACCTAAAAAAAATTCGGCCCACAGCAAGAAAAGGCTCACTCATATTTCAAACTTATTTTCCTTTTGCATATAATCCTTACATGTCTACCGATATAGTCATTAACGCATTGTCGCAAAGCTCAAACTTCATTTTAAACATTCTCTTCTCGTTTTGACATGAACTTCAACGTATTATATTTTTTAAATTCCTTTTTAAATAACGCTAATACATCTACATATTCGAACGTTTCCTACATTTCTTTGAAGCTGTCCTTAAAGGATTTGAAAACTCGTTTTTAGGATTTAGCTTGAGCTCTTTGAGTTACGTACGTAGATATGAGAAAAATTGCCTAAGGCTTGGTCAAATTTCTATCTTAGGTAATCCAAATTGCTAC
The DNA here is from genome assembly GCA_030765065.1 of Deroplatys truncata. Classification (NCBI taxonomy): domain Eukaryota; kingdom Metazoa; phylum Arthropoda; class Insecta; order Mantodea; family Mantidae; genus Deroplatys; species Deroplatys truncata. The sequence continues at coordinate 166,240,569 of CM060983.1, forward strand.
TGTTTCTTCTTATTTTTCTTATCTGGCTGTGGTGATAGTGTTTTGTTTTTCTAAAACTAACCACAATAGAGTATTTATGCAATTCAAAGCCATTTTAAAGCATTTATTCCGTTTTCTCTACAAGCGAAGCGATAAAAATGCAGTCGGTATGACCTTATTAGATTTGCAGAAACTTCAAAATAAGTTACGAAATGCATAAAATATGTTGTCAATTCACGCGGATGTCTTTAGAAAGTGTGAGGAGGCAATTGTCACGCGATGACGATTTTGACTTACCTGTCCATTCACAGGTAAGATGAACAGGATGCAACCTCAGCATTGTGTATTGCTGTCCAACAAACTTTTGACTCTTTTTTGGGATAAGCAGTTTTCGGCGAACGGAAGTGCTTTTATCAATCGTAGCAGTGTGGGAAAATGTGGAATGAGTGTACGACCGAAAATATATCCACGATGCCTTAAACCAAAGTTACAGATGAACAAATTGTATTTTGATTTTTTCAAGAATAATTCTGGAAATATTAGCTTTATGTTTTTACACTGTAGAAGAATGTGGATTTAAGTAAACCGAATTGGCAATTACAAACTCAGTCTTGAGGAATAGCTTCGTAAGCTCTAAAAATCTGCTTTAATTTTGTATAAATTTAGTAAAAAAAAATCTTGTTTAATAAAGTGAAATCTTAGTAGATAATGTAGGTATCTATCTCCAGGGCTTTCAATGGGCACATTTATGTTAATCATTAGCAACAGCTTTTAAAAATTCAGTGCTGTGTTACTGTTTACAGTTCAATAAGAATATTCTTTTTACTTTCTCTACTACGTATAGTAAGTAGGGTAAGTATTGCATTCCACCCAAAAATTCGATACCGAGATTTCACCGGAAATACGTGTTTTGAGACCCCCTGAATCCAAAAAAATCATTTTTAGAAACATGTGTGTGTGTGCGCGTGCGTGCGTGCGTGCGTGCGTGTATGAGAGAGAGAACAGCATAACTCAAACGAACAGTCGGATAAACAGCAAACTTGGTATTTAGGTTCAGTATCTTCCAGAGATGCGACATGAAGATTTTCAAGAAAATCCCTCACCCCAGATTACACTTTACATGGAACATTTTTCGAAAATTTTAATTTTCTCTAAAATGGCTCTAACGATTTTGATTAAAATATCGTATGTTTAAGATATTTTCATGACAAACGAAATGTATATCTCGAATTTTCTGGGAATGTCTCCGAAAGTATTCTTCATTGTGAACGACTTTTGCATAACTGGTAAACCATAAGAGATAGACAAAATTTTACTGCACAAAAATGCAGATCGCATTAAAATACACAATTTGTCATATACATTTTGTTGTTGTTGAGTGAACCATTTTCGAGATATTGCTTGTTATTCCCTTAAATTTTCCAATACTTACATTTTTTCTCGAATTCGTTATTCATTTTTTTTTTATGTCCTGGACATATATGCGCCACATAGCAACCAGCGCTTAAAATATTTGTCTATCGCTTAAAGCCTACCAATTCCCCTTGCATGTACAAGAAAATTAGCAATAAGATTGAAATCTCGATTAACATGAAGCATATGGAGAATAAGCGTTTGTAAAAATAGTTTGTACAAGAGTAGAGAAAGGCATGTGAGTGTAACACATCAGATTTTTTTAGAAAGAACTGATGTAGCATGAGGAATTTTTAAACAAAGGCAAGGTTAGTAATTAGTAATACATTATGTGCAATACTTAATCTTAATTAAAGGAAGCTGAAAGTAGTTTAGAATTGCAGACCTGTAATGGTTTTAGGTAAGTAACTTTCTTCCAAATTGGCAAGAGTGAGTATCCGCCTGAGCTATTTATAATTAGATAAAAGGAAAATTTTGTGCTTTAATATCCATGATGCAGCTTCTGAAGCATTATTTGACTATACAGCATGTTGCACTAGCAGTAAATTTAGTTGCCTTAGGTAGTAGGGGTCTTTGAAAAATATTTTCAGTCCTAACTGCTGATGTGCATGCTACTTCATAGCTTTAACTATACAGCTGAGCAGGTACAGCTTTATACAGGTGAGCCAAAACACTACGAACCGGCTGCGCGGCGTTTTTCCTGTCCGCGTCCTCGGCGCTCGTTGCCGTCTGCCGCTATCATAGAAAGGCGCGGATGAAACCATACAACATTATAAAAACTACTTTTAAAGGCTTTTCTTAACAATTGTATGAAAGAGTGAGGACAGAATTATTAGTAGAGATTTGTGGCCCCCTTGGTACCCAGACCTAACCCCCTGCGATTTCTATATCTGGGTAACTTAAAACAAAGTGTAAAAGACAAATCCACACACCCTGGAAGAATTAAAACAAAATATCCGCCAGGAAATTGCCAGAATTTCTCAACGTGAACTACGGCGAGTGATGGATAGTTTCCTAAAGAGCTGCCAAAAATATATGGACAACGACGGTGGCCAGTTTCAACCTCTCCTTTCATAAAGTTGGTAAGTAAAGCCGTTAAAAGTAGCTTTAAAAATGTGGTATGGTTTCATCCGCACCTTTCTATGATAGCGGCAGACGGCAAGGAGCCCCGAGGACGCGGACAGAAAAAATACCGGGTTCGTAGTTTTTTGGCTCTCTGTAGAAGGCCGTCGCGCCTCGATCCGGCTCGCTCACTGTAGTGTAGATGTAGAACAGCCAACTGCGCAGCTAAAGCCGAAAAGTTGCAGACACACCAGGGGTTTTGACAGAGCTCATACTGCTATAGACCAACATAACGATGCTAATTAATGTACAGATCTTGTGTTTTTAGTCCAAGACAAATTAATCAGGAAACACAGCAATCGATTTGTATAGCTCAATATCTAGATGGAGATTCTTACCAAGGGGAACAATAGTCTGTTTAAATTCCTGATAGTAGTGTTTATGAAGGATTACATAAAGTTTCAGCATCGATTTTCCTGGAAAAGGTATGCAACAATACTCCAAAAGTGCGTACAATTTTTTGTCCTGCAAATGGAGTCTTTCAACTTGGAACATCACTTGGTCAAAACTAACAATTTATTACATATACCCCTTACATTCTAAGGCTGTTCAGTTGTAGCATATGCGCTAAAAGCAAATCTCTATAATAACTCGGGGAAAAGCATGTAAAAGCATAACATTTTTGTTGTTGTTGCATTGTGTTTCTTTGTTTTGGGAGTATATTTTGTGCATTTATGAGAGAAAATGTATCACAAATATATGCAGAACTACACGAAAACATCTGCATACCACAATTTTATACTTCCTTATTCTCCGGCACAAGCTCCATATGATATTCTCGAATCTTTTCGCGTGTGTGATTTATTAATGAACGCACTTCGAATATTCGTGGGAGACGCAAAATTGATAATGACCTCGAAACAGAAGCTACTATCGGAAGCCTTGATAAAAGCTTGCTGATTGATAGAGATTCTACGCGACACTGAAAAGTGACGTAATCTCTTTACACTACATAGTAGTTGTGCGTGATGTGGCATTGGAGTGGGAAGAAAGAAAAAGCGGCATTGTTTATTTTTCTCACATGAAATGATCCGTAAGGTACTGCCATCTAGTGGAAGGCCACATTCTTAGACGAATAAAACAAAGAATAAACGTCTAAGCGGTTTACTCCTGCCATGTCATTGTACATCTGGGTGAAGATATCACTGAAACAGCTTCACAAGTTCATGAGGATGTTAAAAGTGAAAACACTGCGCTGTGAGAATCGTGACATTACTGCTTCTTGTTTAAGTTCTCGGCAGAACATGACATAAAGGAATAATGGAGAAAAAGTGAGTATTAAATTGCGATTGTCGTTTATCTTTCCACCATAGTTTATATCGAATACCTGCTCTCTCCAGCCTAAGAAACCTTCTAATAATTGCAAGCATTATTGAGATCCGAGGCAATGTAAATTTTGTTTTAATAATTTATGCTTTAATTTCCTAAATAGTAAATAATTGTCCGACAGGTAGCGTAAGCTATCAAAACTGCTTGATTCTCAAACTGCGCTAATCTGGGCGTTTCAGTACTTTTTCATATGCCAGTGTATGTACTATTGTCTGCCTAATAATTGTTAATATATTTAATCAGCAGCGGTGCACTTCCAAGATAGGAAAGTATACTATGGGACAAACCTTAAAAGCCGTTCTTATCGGAAGTATAGCCGAGTCATACCTTGTTACAAAATGGCACATTCAGTTTGTAGTGGGATAAGGCAGATCAGATTGCCCTGAGCTATAGAGTATTCTGCAAGCGTGTGTACAGAGTAACACTCGAAAGAATGTGATTGTGGATGTTTTAGCCTTCATAGACAGATCTTTCAATTGGCTTAAGATGTATGCAATTTTTTGTTGTCTCACTGCTCATGTGCAATGTGGTAAACATCAGGAAAAATCGTATATTGACTGTGCCAGATAGGTTCAAAATGTTTGAGACACGTACAATAGAACGCTTTGTGTAGGTATTATAAAGGGTATCGTACATCACCAAAACACGTCTAATATAAAACTAATGAATGCTTAGTCTCTCAAACCGTTGCTTAGTTAACCTATTTGGTAGCACAGCATAAACATCTAGGGTTAATTGTATTTGTTTTTGGTTATAGCATGTAAAGTTTTTCCAAAAGCCTCGATTGTAATTGGAAAAAGCACTGGCAGTTCTCTCATACATACAATCATTAAAATGATTATTCAATTTTTGTGTAGAAATTGTTTCAAATTAAGCAGTAAGTAGATATTTAGTTGTAATCAACTTGCGTAAAAGCGTTCAAATGTTTATAGGAAGTACAATAAATTCAGAAGTCATAGTGACGACGTTTTGCAAGGAAAAGAAAAAAGAAGAATTGCAAAATGTTAAGATCTTCTGCCTTACATTAGGGACATATAACTGAAATATTTGAGCTATCTAAATTTTTGCTAAAATACCCATACCACGTTTTGTCTAACTAATTATACAAAATTACACACACTTCATACAGAATGAAGAGGACTTCATAGGCTATTCACAGAAGCTTAAGATACGCATTTTACTTGTAGGCAAATGTCTTAAATGTATGGTATTTTAATTATAATCGTTCATTTTTGAGAAAATGAAAATGATACATTTCCCATTTAAAAGGTAGTTTGGGTTGCTGGGATTTCCTTGAAAATCCTTGCCTGGCGTGCTTAAACAGCGTCTGACTCCAGTACGAAGTTTCATATTTTCCCTATTTTTCGTTTTCTGTCTGTCTGTTCGCAGATCCGCAGACGCGCGCGCCCGTTCTTCTTTTTTTAATGTTTTTGGGGGATCAGTGTACCTTAAAAGTGTACTTAATCGATATCGATGTTTGGTGGAATGCAATAGTTCCTCTACTTACTAGAGGTAGTTGGTATAGAAAGTAAAATGAAGAAAGCAAATGAAAATTAGTGCACCTTCTTTTAAATTGATAGTGTTTTCTCTCGTGTGTTCTCAATGGAATATTCTTGTTTCTTAAGCACTTTATATTGATCAACCAATTCTAACATTGGCTTTAGTTTATATCAGTCATTCATTGCTATAATATAGCCAAACTAGATTGTCAACTTTTTATGAAATTGTTGCTACTGATCTGCAGCTGTTGAGAGTTGGTAAACAAAACTGAGATGGAAGAAATTGGGTATATAAGCACATTAAATGTAATAATAAATAATTATTACAATATGCCGGAGTAAACATTCTGAAATTCTGTTAAAGAAATAATGTTAGTAAACACCTCTCGTAATTTCGTTGCCTTAGATAATTTCCTTCTGTAGACATGAAAAACATTAGAATGCATATCCTTGTGTATACTTGGTGATATTTACACGTCTGTTTTGTATCCACACCCTGTGTCATGTGAAAAAGAACTTGGAAAACACGAAATACAGAACAACTAAGACAATCGCCGGTTTTTTCTGCTCTTCCAAATACTTTAGTTGATTCTTATCTATAGTTCAGAAAGAAGAATACTCAGTGTACAAAAATCTTATCTGTACTTGTTTAAATCCAGAGTGAGCCAGAAGATTCCAACCGCCTGCGCAGTGTTTTTTCTGTCCGCGTACTCGGGCTCGTTGCCGTCTGCCGCTATCGTAGAAAGGCGCGGATGAAACCATGCAACATTTTTAAAACTACTTTTAAAGGCTTTACTTACCAACTTTATGAAAGGAAATGCTGAAACTGGCCACCGTCATTGTCCATACATTTTTGGCACCTATTTAGGAAACTATCCATCGTGGAATTTTTTGGGGGAATTTTCCGAACGCTTCCTGTGGCCTGAAATTTACTGCAAAGTTCATGGATTGTTATACGGCCTGGAACTTTTACACCTGGAAATCTTTCTGCAAATCGTACTTTCACTTGGCGAGCTGACAGAGTTAACACATGCGAATCATAAATAAATTCACGCTGTGCAGCAGAAAACATGCTGGGCCTTAATATACTTTGTGATTAACTACAGCACAAAATAATAAATAACTCGTAATAACTGAACTAAATCACCGTCAACTCAAAACTGCACTTCACACTGCACAGCAAAACCACAACAGCGTGGCTTTGTTTATAGCAGCAGTGCATTATCATGTTTATATCATATTTCCACACGCCCAGTGGAAAAAAAGCGCAGCCGATAATATTGTTCATAAATACCCCTCCGGGGTAACTTAAAACATAAAGTTACAAGACCAACCCACACACCCTGGAAGAATTAAAACAAAATATCCGACAGGAAATTTCTCAGCGTGAACTACGGCGAGTGATGGATAGTTTCCTAAAGAGGTGCCAAAAATGTATGGACAACGAGTAAGACTTTAGAAGTAGTTTTAAAAAGGTTGCATGGTTTCATCCGTGCCTTTCTATGATAGCGGCAGACGGCAACGAGCGCCGAGGACGCGGACAGGAAAAACACCGCGCAAGCGGTTCGGAGTCTTTTGGCTCACTCTGTATATCAGGAGTTGGCAGGGCATCTTTGTTTATTCTGTCACAGCAGCACATGGTAGAAATTTAAAAGGAGCGTAAGCGCACTGTAGTTACTTCAACCCCAAGGAAAAAGATCACAATTACGGCCTGTGTGCCCCAAAACCAACTCTCTACAGCATTGGTTATCCAAACTGATATTTATCTTTGAACGCTTTTGCTGGTGGCTTCATTTGTTGATCTGTTTTGCCCCAGTATTTCGCAATAATAACCTCGAAAATTACCTCTTAAGCTCAATGTTGTCGATCAAGTTCAGTGTCCTATAAAGAGAAAACATGTTATATTAAGGTCACGCATTACGACTTTGACACAAAACGAGTTGTTATGCCATCCTAAAATTACATTATTAAGCATGGTTAGTTGGGTTTTGACACCAATCCAACTCGTTAACAGCCTTTGTAGTGGAACGCATATCAAAGATTATTTCCTAGTATGACAGCTGTAAAGGTCCATTGATGTCCATCAGTCGCTGATCCGTATCACGTACATACACAGTTCATCACTGTGACAAAGTCCATCCTGCGACTAAGAGAGAGTTGCATTTCAGTTTCATTGGATCAGAATAAGAGAGTGCTATATAACTGCATTCAGTCTTGCTTTATACGAGTGTTCTAAAGTTGGGCTTCTAAAAGTATTTACAGCATTCGAAGAATAAATTAATCTTATTCTAAACGTCCGTACGGACATGCTCTCTTTGTATTAGTTTAGGGTTCCCATAATTTCAAAATGAAAACTGGGATATGTACTCAAATGTACTTAAAGTACTCGAAGAGCGAATAATTTAAAAACAAAATAGTCTTCTTCTGCCTTTCATGGTTTGGGCCATTGGCCGGCTAACCTTTACATAGGTCTTCCTATCGACTTTCTTCCTTTCGGTTAATAATCGAGAGTCATTGCTTGCTTCCATTCTATTGATATGCTCTTTCCATTTATTTGTTCTATAATTGCTCCTATTGGGATAATTTGTAGGTTCTTCTTATTTCTTCAAGGTTAATATATCCCATTTTGTTGTCCTTTGACATCTCAAAAATCTCATGTGCCCTAATATGGCATTTATATTTTCTGTTTAAAACCCAACTTTCTGCCCCATGAAGTATAATTGGGACGACCATGGTTTTATAGAATTTGAGCTGCATTTCCTTATGTTTTACAAAGTTCTTATTCTTCCACACATGCGTTGGTACTTATGTATCTTATCTATGTGCACGGTAGTTGGCATATTTATAACATATCACAGCTAAAATAGGTAGTTAAAATGTTGTATCTGGTCAATTATTTTATCTTGTAGCTATTACTATTTTTGCTCTTATAGTTTTCCTATGAATCCCAATACTCTCGCTTAATTTACTGACATTTTCATCTCGTGCCGTATTTCAAACCAGAGCCTTGGAGCTTTAAATTACTAAAAGCCCTTACCACATGCGACAAAAGAAACGCCAACGTTACGTATCTTGTGATAAGACGCCACACTTATGTTTAAAAGTTTAAACATCTACAAAATATAAACATGAATCTATTTGCTTTCAAAAAGCGGGACAAATAATGGTCTCACCAGGCATTTAGGCGGGATACGGGACAGTCCCGCCAAATTCGGGACGTCTTGGATCCCTATATTAGTTCTCATGCCTCTTTTATACTGTACTTTTGGAAATCTACCCTCTCCTGCACCAACGAAGTCAACTTATAAAACTATAAACATCAGGTGACATTTCTTAGTAATTTCACTGCACATTTTAAGCCAAAATAAATAAAAAGATTATAAAATTCACAAACTATCGCAGTTTTTACGCGGAAAGAAATAAAATTCTCGATGCAGCGTCTACGTGATGTGATAGCTCACGTTGCCCTAAGTCATTTTCTTCAGATTAAACCCATCTAATCGCTTTAGAGCTTGATAGCACTTATAAGTACAACGATTTCCAGCAACAGTTTGACAGTTAACAATTACAGTGCTTGTGGAAATGCTAAAATAGTGAAAATCCAGATAGAATCCTTTTTCTCCTCATCTAGCGATTCCTCAATACACTTGGGGCGTTAATAGAATTTGTTATTGCATGTAAAGAAGGCACAAGAAGGCTCGCACTGTTATTACATAGGATTAAGCACGTGGTCAGAAATCCTTTAGCAGTTTACAGGCCAGTAGTTAGTAGCTCGGAGCGTTTTCCTGCCGTGCACGCAAACAGGAAAAAACCAAAATAAAAGGAGTTTATATGCGCATTTGGAAACAGCTAATTTTTTCGTGAAGTCCGGGAATAAACGGCAATATTGTGAAATGTTATTAAAGTGCTAATGAATTCCTCCTTAGCGAATAAGCTGTTTCCCCAGAAGGAAAATTGCTAGTGAAAATTTCTTTGGGTATCGCAGTAGATTAGCATTAAGTCGAATTCATTGCTTTTATGTGAGATTGTAGAACTGTATCCAAAGTTTATTGCATTTTATGATCCTATTTCAGATGCTTAGTTTTACTGTATTTGCAGAATAAGATAAGGTGCCTGAGAATACCGTTTGGTTGCTTTCAAAGCAAAATTCTTAGTATTCGTGGCAATTTTGCATTTATTTATTTATTTATTTTCATATTTAAAAAAAACTATGTTTTCATTTTAACAGAATATTCCATATAAAACCCAGCATTGTAAAGGCATAAACCGAGGGCCCTCGAGGTGCTTTGTAATGTTGCTTCATCTTCAGAACTTAATTGCAAACATTTGGTGCTGAAACCGTAGACAGCGAAGGATAAAATGAAACATAATGATGATGATAACTCTGATATGTATGCAAAATACAAACTGATTTTTTTTTACCCAAAATTTGGGAATGTTGGTGGAATGCATTTCTTCTGCCTAAGGCATAATCTCTCAGAAAGGGTCCTGGTGTTTCAAACCCCATCCCATTAAAATGTCAGAAATTAATTTATGAAATACGTCATATTAACGTAAAATCCTCTAAACTACTACTTCTTCACTTCAAGGATTAGGCATTCCACCTGTTCCTTCTTCGTATTCTTCACATTCTTCACTTTACCCACTTTTTTCTGGGGCATCTGATGTATCTCTTTCCTGAAGGTTTATATTAATTAATTAAAAGTGGTATCCTTTCTTCACTCAGGCGGTTGATGTGCTCTTTCCTATCATATTTGTTTTCTTCAGTTTTATAATTTAATTTATTATATTCAGTTCTCTACATTTTTTCATTTCTTATTAAGTCTAGTGTAGTACATATTTTAGTTCTTCATAAAATCTCATTTTCGCTCTCTGAATTTTATTTTTGTTCTTTTATTATTCACGATTCGCTGCCATACATGAACACAGGGACCGCCATGGTCTTGTAGAACTTCAGTTTCGTTTCTTCCCTTTTTATTTTGTAGGATTGTTGTTATGGTTCCACATATTTTTTGACATTTATTTATCTTATTTTCTATATCTCTATGGACACCGAAACTTTCAAGTAATTAAAATTCACCACTTGTTCCAGAATATTATTTTCAATACATATTTTTGTTCTCACTGGATATTTTCCTTAGTATGCCATTATTTTTATCTTTTTATGGAAATCATTAAGTTATATTTATTGTGCTTAGTTTGTGCAGTTTATAAACAGAGCGATGTAGGTTTTCTTCGCTATTCTGCAGTATTACATCTGTGTATAACATATTTAAATATGAATTATTCTTATCCTCTGAATTTATATTGCAGAATTGTACTGTGACAAAAACAGATAATGTAGACAACAGAAATATAAATTGCTGCTATTTTAAGCTTAATGACTGCATAATTAGAAAAGAGCAGTTAACGAAATAAAAATACATATGTATATTGTTTTTATTAACAAAAATGATAGAGTTAACTTCAAAACCTGGCTGAAAACTAGGTTACAAAGGAATGATTGTATCCTACGTGTAGGTATATTGATTGATTCCTTACTGCTGACTTTCTGGTTATGCTTAGGCAGCCTACAGTGTGTGTGTTTTGGGCAGTAGATACTGCGTATTTTAAACAATGACTTTCACGTGAGCAAGATTCTTAAATAAGGGGGGCAAGTAGTAATCATTCTTGCCCATCTACGCCAACGAGAATAGAAATCAATGTATAAACATTAATTTCTTTTATTTTCCTACATCAGGAATTTCAAAATTCTTATAGGGCTGCCTCTGTGTTCGAGTGGTCAACTTTCAATTCTCCGCTGGGGTGGGGGAATTTTTCTTTGATTACAATGGTTCCCTACCCTCCACAGAGTCCGGAAATATTCATGTGGGATCCAATGTGATTTTTTAACGTTAAAAATGATTAAAAACCAACGTTAAAAGAACTGCAGTCAGTGAGTTGCTTGATATTATGGGGGAAAGTAAATGCCATTAGTCGTGTTCTATTTGGAGGCCGTTGTGATGGTCATTTTAGGGTCAATTTAAATTGATCCTAATTGCAGGTTCCCATTTAAAAAAATTAAATTGACCCTAAAATGACCATCAACGTCCTCCAAAAAAAACACGTTTAATGTCATTTACTTTCCCTCATAATGTTAAGCAACTTTCATTAAAGAAATTTCTTTCTACAACGCTTACTTTCGGACATACTGTACAGTCTCAACTTAAATGGTTCACTCTGTATATGCAGGGTTGTTCAAGAATATTTCAGGTTTCCGGTATTCGACAGATTTGATAACATAGCCGTGTTATTGTTGCCTGCTAAATAGCAGAACACAAAAAGACTTAATTTTTGTAATTGTTTTAGCAGATCTGTGGAACAAACTGGATAACATTTTCATTCGTTTGTTTCAGATGTCCGATTTCCCGGTGGATAGCGCAGAAAACGGAGATATGGCAGCTGTCATGGAGAATTTCCAAAAAAAGAACACAGGTCTTGCTTCAAGGACCCAAGTGGCTGGCACAGCGTCGTCTGCGGCGCAGGTAAATACATCCTGCACACGCTTTACAACTTTATACATAATCATATTATACAAAAAACCCTCCATTTTTTTATTCATAGTGGAATAAAATTGGTATAAAATGAAGTACCAGAGTTTGTAAATGTAGAAACCTGTTTTAAAAAGCAGAAATTTGGAACCTTCGTTAGCATTTGACAATTATTTTTTTCTCTCCGATTTATCTTAGCAGTATATTAAAACAAAAGCAATTTATTTTCATTAAACGCCTGAGAATTTTGAATAAATGGTAAGTACACCTTGTCAGAAAAACAAATTTAGTTTTTATTTATGAACACTCTAACTACTATGGTTCTTAGCGACCCATTCTATATTGGGAATGAAAGACCAGAAATTTTGCTCAGAGGCTTCTCTATCAGGCTTGAGGTTATTTTATGTGCCGTAAAATCTACGACACGGGACCACCGGCTTTACCCAAAAATTCGATACCGAGATTTCACCGGAAATACCGAGGCCTCCTGAATCCCCCCAAAAAAGCCTTTTTAGAAAAAGGTCTCTGTGTGTGTGTGTGTGTGTGTGTGTGTGTGTGTGTGTGTGTGTGTCAACAGTATAACTCAAAAACGAAAAGTGGGATAAATTCGAACCAATCTTGGTATTTACGTTCAGTATCTTCCAAAGATGCGACACGAAGATTTTCAAGAAAATCCCCCCGCCCCAAACTACCCTTCAAATGAAACATTTTTCGTAATTTTTTATTTACTAAAATGGCTCTAACGATTTTGATTGAAATACCATATATTAAAGATATTTTAGATGTATACTTTGAATTTTCTGGGAATAGCCTGTGAAGTTCTTTTTATTCGGAAGGAATATTGTATAATCCTGTATAACTGGTAAACGTTAAGCATAGACGAAAACGCCTACACACACACACACACACACACACACACACACACACACACACACACACACACACACACACACACACACACACACACACACACACACACACACACACACAGAGAGAGAGAGAGAGAGAGAGAGAGAGAGAGAGAGAGAGAGAGAGAGAGAGAGAGAGAGAGAGAGAGAGAGAGAGAGAGAGAGAGAGAGAGATCTCTTTGAACACACAATTTATTTCAATAACTTTTTTGTGGCATCAGGCATTTACCAAGATATTCGTTACTAATGGTTCGATTTGCTCAATACTTTCATTATTTTTAAGTCCCATTGATTTTCAGTCGTTTCTCGCGGTTGCATGGAAATAGTATATAGCGTCCAGTTCTTAAACATACGACTATCGCTGTTCCCTTTGTATCTATAACGAAATGTGTAATTTTAGCTATTTCTGTAAAGGTTTATTTGGATTAAATGTAGTAGATAGAAAAATACGTATTAAAAGAATAGTTTATACCTACTAATAATCGATAGAGGGTAGGGAAAGTCATGTGAATATATCACATCAGATTTTTATATGGATGCTCTAATGTAATAATGCACGTATCTCATGGGTGGAGTAAGTTGTTTTTGGGAACGTGCAGAAAGATTTTGGGCTTTAGTACAAAATATAACTTGTTACGCTCATATATTGAATTATTAATAAATGCTTATGAAATTATTGTTATTATTATTATTATTTATTATTGGGATGTGAACTCCAATTATAGCTTTAGTATCGTCAGGTACTAAGAAAAAACTATTGCCATTTTTACAATTTCTTTCCTCATAGTGCTGATGTCACATTATGGTATAATATGACTAGTTTGCTCCGGTATTCAAGGTCGGTTATCAATGTATACGAGTAGGGAGTTGCTATTGCGAAAATAATTTTGTAGTAATTTATAGAAAAAATTATCAGTTGATTTGAAAATAAAAGTGTGAGCTAGTGGGTGAAGCAGACTTGAGACTCCACAGCATGTGCCCTTAACCATAGTTGGCTGCACGAAAACAAAGCTGAGTGGAAGAGTGTAATTAAGGCGTTACCCAGCATTATATCCTCATCTCCGTTCGTAACAGTAGATGCAAATGCAAGTTCTGTAATCATTACAGTCATTAGTCTAACAAAAGCTGACCTCAAACTCCTGCTGCATGCGAACACCAAGAAAAACAAGATGCACGCTCCTAGCTATTTGTATCCGGTTATAAAACATGTGTTAACTTATTTATATACTGTCGTGCTCCAAGTAAAATTGTACTAGTATTTTCGTGCTTCCTGACTTATAAATATGTACCAGTAGGTTAAGGCCACAAAAACTTACTTCATTTAAATGATTTACACATTTCGTGTGGAAGTTCTTGTCTATCTCTCATACGAGGGCAGTCTCTGAAGTACCCGACCTGACGTATATAGCGGTTGTTGTTTCAAACAAATGACTATGGTAGAAAGTACCACCCTTATAAAGCTGAAGTTTGAAAATGCTACATTGTTTACTAATTGCTTGGCAGCCATTAATAGTGAACTCTCTCAGCGAATTCGTAAACATGGATAAAACTGGCCATCGTTATGTGATACAATACTTTCATTTGAAAGGTCTTAGTCCAACTAATATTAAAGCTGAACTAGATTCTACTAAGGGGGAATCTGCTCCTTCGTTTACAACAGTAAAATATTGGGTGGCAGAGTCTAAGCGAGGCCGTACGAGCTGCCAAGACGAACATCGCAGTGGTCGACCAAATGAGGCGACCACGCCAGAAACTGAAGAAAATCCACAAAATGGTATCGGATGACGTCGACTGAAAGTGCGCGAGCTAGCAGACATCGTAGGCATTTCAAAAAGTGTTGTACATCGCATACTAACTGAAAATTTAGACATGAGAAAGCTGTGCGCAAGATGGGTGCCGCGTTTACTCACGATAGAAAAAAGCAGCGTCGTGAGGATGTTTCAGTTGAGTGTTTGGTTGCAATAAAGCCGAATTTTTGCCGATTCATAACCATGGATGAAACGTGCGTCCATCACTTCACACCTGAGACGAAGGAACAGTCAAAACGGTGCATTGAAAGGGGAGAATCGGCTCCAAAGTTCCATCTGCAGACAAGGTCATGGTTCAGTTTTTTGGGATTCGCGTGGGATAATTTTCATTGATTATCTTCAAGAAGGAAAAGCATTCAATGGCGAGTATTATGCAAACTTATTGCAGCGTTTAAATGATGAAATCGAACAAAAACGGCCACATTTAGCGAAAAAGAAAGTTCTGTCTCATCAAGACAATGCACCAGTTCACACATCCATTATCGCCATGGCCAAAATCAATGAGTTAAAGTTAGAATTACTTCCTCATGCACCCTAGTCGCAGACTTAGCCCCCTCTGATTATTTTCTGTTTCCGAAGTTGAAGAAATGGCTTGGTGGTAAAAAATTTGCCAACAATAAAGAGATGGAGTTTGCAGTTGAGGCTATTTTGCAGACTAGTAGATAAATAAACACATTTTTTCCCAAAATTTCTTTGTTAGGTCGGGTACTTTTGGGACAGTCCTCGTAGTTAACAAGTTCTGCAAATTTATAGAAAACTCATTTCGAATGAAGAGGACGTTACAGATTGCTCGCAGAAAATGAAACCTTATTAGCCATAGTTATTTTAAACATGCTTTTTAATCAAAATCGTTAGCCATTTTTGAGAAAATTAAAATACCGAAAATACTCCGTGTAGAGAGTGGTTTGGAGTGGGGGATTTTCTTGAAAATCTTCGTGACGCATTTGAGTTATGCTGTTCACACATGCGCGCGCGCTCTGACCTCCTTTTAGAAATGCTTTTTGGGGATTACAGAAACATTTATTTCTGGTGAAATCTCGATATCCAATTTCTTTGGAATGCAATATTTCCACTACCTACTATAGGTGAGAGAGAAATTAAACACTGAAATGCATAGATGGACTCACCCAGAGGCTTAAATGCGTGGCACTGTTTAAAATTGGCTCCAGCAGAAAGGGTGCATAAATACAAAAATAATCGACTGCAATTGAAACTACATTTCTAAAGGTTCAAAGAAAAGTTTTATACAAAATTACACCAATATCACTTGAGCTAGGTATAATTCAAATATTTATGAAAACAGTGGTAACGTCCTTAAGTGAAAACTTTTCAGTGTTAAGAAATGCTTGACTGGCAAAAGGATGCAAGAAGATAGTCAAATGTTTAAAATATAATTTTTAAAAATAAGTTGCACACATATGCGTTAGTAAAAGCATCCTTTCGTAAAGAGTGAAATGGAGAGAGGGATTTATCTAGAAGCGTATGTAAATTAATGCAAAAGCATTGAGTTATGAAACAATTACAAAAATAATTATTTATTCCATTTCTGTTTCTCTGAGCGTTCAGAGACCCATCAGAGCATAGGAATTCCAAAGCAGTCTATCTTCACAGAGAAGGAAAAACAACATTAGAAACTATAATTTTCAGCCAAACGATTTATTTAAAGACAAAATGGGATTAAAAACTTGATTTAGTTGAATTCATTGAGAGGGAATTCGTAACATAATGTTACAGAGTTAAAACACACGCAGTGTCAGATATAGAGGATGGCAGAGAAGAGGAATGAGAGAAAGATAAAGAAGGGGAGGACTGCAGCAGTCGTGACTTGGCTCTGAAATATCAAAATGGGATTTTCAGTAAATCTAAAAACTTAATAAAATAAAGCTGCTGTTTGCTTTTACTGTTATAACGAATGCTGCCAAAATTGCCAAATCGTCTTATGCCGCTATTATCAATAAGAAGAAAAGGGGAAAAGCTACAATATTAGGGTCTAGGTACCTATTTGGAGTACGGACCTATATCCATACAGAGATGATAACTGCTTCCTGCAATACCGGCTTTGCTAGGTATTTTTTATTGTTTTTTGTTGCTCCGCACCCTAAGTATAGTTCCAAGGGCACATGTATCGTAATATCTGCCGGGAGATGGCTCTGTAAATACCGCCTTGATGCGCATGCCCGTATCAAAAGCGCCGCCCGACCTTCCAGTGGCGTATTCAGCACGGTGAACATGACCCTAAATTGTTGTGCTAAAGGAATGATCAAGGGAACATTTCGTTTCACCTGGCAAATAAAGTAAGTTTTTCCAAGAGTACAGAACGAGAGAACTGAATCTGTGCATAACAGTATGTGTTGGCATTAAACATACAACCAAGTGGAAATGTTTTAACATATTCTTCACTGGTGGTCACGTTAATATATTTTCTTTTATGAACACCAGCATAATTTAGAACAGGCACTTATGAACTAACTTACTAAATTTCTTAATGTTAAGAGCACACACTACGAATTTAGCAGGGGTGGCAAGGTCATTGCAAAGCGGAGTCCAAAAATTATGCCAATAAGGTGCGAAATTACTTAATGAATAATGTGACTATCAAGCCAGGATCGAAACACAAAGGACACTGAATAAAGTACCATAAATTACATAAATAGCTCCATAATTATTACGAATCTATATGCAATAAAACTGTAACTGAAATTTTGCTTTTAATTATCGATTCTGGATGAATAACATACTAATGTGTATAATGGGCTACCTTCAAGAAACACATACCTAGCATTTTTGAAATGAGCGTGTGCGTTAACTCTTCACGCTATTCGAAGACTATAAAACTTTGTATATAGCATAACTGAGAAAATAAGCTATATGCTGTCTTAAATTTATTATTTCTACTCAATGGGGCACAAAAAAAGAAAAGTCGGAATATCTCGCTTATTAGTAAATTTTTCTTTCTATTTTATATATCAAACGTTTACAAGTATACCTAATGTTTGTTACAAGTTATGTTTTTTACAAGATTTCGATAGGATCATGATTAAAGTGTTTTATAACAATCCACTTCTTAGGAATTAGTGATTTTAAAATGTGGCTTAAAGTCATAAAATACTTAAATAGAGAACAACAGTGGCCACGAAAGTTTACGCTATAAAATTTCTTTAGGATAAATGCTTAAGGAATTATACCATTTCATTACTGGTTGTCATGTGAAATGGTACATTTCCGCTCGCATAACAAGCATTAAAGAACAGGCACAAGTTTGAGTGCTGTAGAGAGTGAAGAGAGAGAGAGAGAGAGAGAGAGAGAGAGAGAGAGAGAATAGGGCAAAAGGGAGCGAAAGTTTTGTTTTTTTTTAATTTTTTACGCTCTTTAACTGCATTGGTTCTCAGCGTCCCATTCTACATAGGCGTGTAAGACCGGAAATTTTGCCCAGAGGCCTCTCTATCAGGCTTGAGGTTCTTTTACGTGCCGTAAATCTTCGACACGGGACCACCGGCATTACTTCCCTAAGGATTTTTATGCCCGGAAAGATCCATCGCCCTCCACCGGGTTTGAACCTGCGACCTCGGGAACTAGAGGCCAGCATGGTACCACTAGACCACGGGGGACGACGGAGGGAAATTCAGAAATAGGGTAGAGAAGAGAAGAATTTCGCAATAACGCAATCATAGTTGCGATTTCCACTAGTATACAATTCTGTTGATAATAAAATGAAATGATAATTGTGAAAGGAAACGTTCTAGACCTAGGTTTAGGGTAATTCTCCGGCGTTTGCCAGCTATAAGGACTCGGGAAAACCTGAAGAAAAAAAACTCGATCAGGGAGGACGGTGCTGGCGGAATTTGAATCGCAGACCTGCCGTTCACGAGTCCGCGCCTTAACGACCTTGGCTACCCATGTCGGAACTGTTAATTAATCGACATGTATTGCGCCATTTGCTGCCTTACTCTATGCAACTTAGCGAATGCATTTCTCGATAAATGCTGTGTTGTTTTCTAAGCTGTCACACATCCTCTATAGAAAGGGAAGCTTCTGCATTAATAATCGCAGGAAGTTGCATAACGGCAAGGCAGTGTTTGTGCTTCCACCATTCCGAACCGGAGCCATTAAATGAAAGGTCACGGTTTAGTTTCTTTCATCTGTAATTACATGGCAGTTTACCCTGCCCCTTCCGAGATCAAAAATACAGATACACAAATAGCAAAAACTGTTAACTTTTTCTGCACATGATTCAGCATTGAACAGTAGCGTCAAGGCTGAAATGAGTTTCCGCTTATTGTAGTTATAAACGCGGCCACCGAAAAGAGGCGGATAGCTTCTGTTTCCGTAGACATCCACACTAGGGTACTGGGGAAGTCGGCCTCGAGGCCTGCTGGTGCCGTTTCGTGAAGGAACTTTGATACACATAGGTATATCATCGGGAAGTATATAAACACAAAATATGTTAACATGAGATCGATATAATGAAGCACTGCATCTCGAATTTGTTTCTATAACGTTCATGAACATACTACCTATAGTAATAGAAGTAATAACGCGCCTTCTTGCCAGGTTCCGATACCAGAAAAGCCTAGAAGAGCGGTAATTCCATCACGAATTTCTGTTCTTCTAAGCTGCGGAGCTTTGTTCTACACTCATTTACAATACAGTAGATTCTGAAATGTTGATCCCTTTATGAATTCAGCGTTAGGCAATACTAGTCCGTAAATAAAATAGTGTTGCATTCACTTATTAACTCAAAGTATTTGTATTATACAGAGAGAGCCAAGAAACTACGAACCAGCTGCGCGGTGTTTTTCCTGTCCGCGTCCTCGGCGCTCGTTGCCGTCCGCCATTATCGTAGAAAGGCGCAGATGAAACCATACAACATTTTAAAACTACTTTCAAAGGCTTTACTTACCAACTTTATGAAAGGAGATGCTGAAACTGGCCACCGTCGTTGTCCAAACATTTTTGGCACCTCTTTAGGAAACTATCCATCACTCGCCGTAGTTCACGTTGCGAAATGCTGGCAATTTCCTGGCAGATATTTTGTTGTAATTCTTTCAGGGTGTATGGGTTTGTCTTGTACACTTTGTTTTATGTTACCCCAGAGATAGAAATCGTAGGGGGCCACAAATCTGTACTAATAATTTTGTCCTCAAACACACTTTCATAAGGTTGTTAAGTAAAGCGTTTAAAAGTAGTTTTAAAAATGTTGTATGGTTTCATACGCGCCTTTCTATGATAGCGGCAGACGGCAACGAGCGCCGAGGACGCGAACAGGAAAAACACCGCGCCGCCGGTTCGTAGTCTTTTGGCTCTCCTTGTACCTATGTACGTAATAGTGTTGAAATTGTTTGTACAATCAAATTATTATTTAGGAAATCTATGAAAAAATGGTTGTAAGAATGAGTATAAAGATCGTAACGCCTTTCAGAATGTTACAAAAATAAAGCAATATTGAAGAAAAACAATTCTTTTTGTTAATGTCTAGAAGAATCAGCCAACTGCTGCTCTGTGATGTCAGAAACCCAGTCTCTTCTTGCGTCCGGCTCTAAGAAAGGAACTCAGAAGTGTAGGGTGGGTGAGGTAAGGGTAAATGCGAGGTTACTCTCAGCGAAGGATTAGCGGGTTAGGGGGAACGTATGTTGTACTTTGTAACCTACGTGGCTGTAAGACAAAATCCGGCCCTTCCCTCGCGCCCCTTGCCTATGAATCTCAGAAACGGTGTTACGTCACACAACAGAAATATGTCACAGTAATTGAGTTAGCCGACTCTCATCTAGAATGTGTTAAACAGTTTGTTGTGTTAAGGTCAAAGTTTGCCAGAACTATTTAATTCATACGTTTGTTATTTTATTGTAGACGAGTCATGTGTACAAATTCGCTGAAAATGCAGAGATGTCTTTATCACATCTTCAAAAGCGATAAACTAGCATCATTTTTCTTTAAAACAAACCAAGTCTATTTTTAAATCGGCATGGATTAATTGCTAGTAGATTTAATTTTTTCTTCAGAATGTCGTTTTTGCAACAATGTGTTGCTGTAGTTGTATCCACTAATAATTATTTTTATGGTGTATCAGACTAACTCCTGAAATAAACTAAATACAACCGGTTTATGTTTTAGAATCTTTCCTGGGTTAACTTAAAATCCCTTGACATTTATAATACGCATTCGTTTACTAGCTGACATATAGTTATTTTACTACTGTATTGACCCAGCTAACGCAATTCTATTTGGCTAATAAGGAATAGTCACTCGTACTGCAATTTTGTTTATATTGCAGGGTTAGCTGCCTGCTAGGTTTTCTTCTCATAACTCTAAACACCTCTGGCCCAAAGTGTTATTTAGGGGCTTTTTGAGCGGGGAAAGGGCGCAAGAACTGTAGAAGCCGGCGATATCAGGGAGACTGAAAGTCTAGCGCTCTAGTGAGTGGCTCCACGCGCCTAGTACAAAACCGACAACTCAATTTCCGAAAAGCACGTTGCCTTGCAACTCGAACTAAATTCTAGTTTCGAACGAGTGTAGAGTTCCTTGTAAGCGACCGGCTCACGCCTGAACTCCAGACTAAAATAAGAATACAAAGTATTTCATTACATACCTACTCTTTTTTGTCCCGAGGAAAGGATTACACAAGCTTTTTCACATGAAATTAAGAGTTACCATATTTAAGAGTTAAACTTTTGGAAATGTCAGCAAAAGAACACAGCAATAAACTGTGTTTCGGAACTGTTCACAAAGAAACGTTTTTCTCTTCATTTTTGCGGTTTGCATTTTACTTTCGCCTTCAACCAGAGCCTGCCTTTGGTCGATACTTTTCTTAGTAAAGATATAATTACCCTAATTTTTCTATGATAATTACTTGTAGTCCGAGCATTCGCGGAACCTTGTCCAGAATCTAGTTCAGTGATATGCTTTTTCTTTACATAATTGGAAGCCCTTGGCGTTTATGATGAAGCAAATTACATCTGTACTGGTATTCTAGAGAAAGTGTGAGGAATGATAAAGAAAGAAAAAAAGTGGGAGGTTCGATTCCCGACAATTGGTGACCCCTTTACTGAAATAAACTTGTTCCTAGTACACAGTAATGATGGATGGAGGTTAAGGAAGCAGTATTGATGTAAGGTTCCAAGAACTGCCATCAAGGCGACACGTTAGGCTGACACTGCTGACCCAGAAACGGTACTGTAAAATCGCGTGGGCGTAGAGGTTCCAGGGGGTGACAACTGAACCAAGATAAACCCATCTGCTGTGCCAGTTGCAAGTATACTTGTCGTGTGTATCTATTTTACTGCAGGTTGTTGGTAGTATGGAAGAACACGTACAATTGTTTCATAAAGTACTCGTCTCCTCTTTATAAAACATTATTGCATCTGGAAGTCAAACTAACGCGAAGACATTTCTCAGCTTTTAAGACAAATGATATTATAGGTTATGTTTTCTGGAGCATTTTTTCCAGATTTTAAGTTTTATTGGATGTATATTTTTTTTAAAAATACACCGATTCTTCAATGTTTTCATGTGTTGTGTCTACAAATGATTTAATGTATTTATAGTAGTATAGCACGTTTTACTTTCTCTAGCTCCTACCTTTAGTAGGTAGTGGAAGTATTGCACTCAACCTAAAATATTGCAGTGTTTTAATGTTATTTATTTAACATTATTTAGCCCCACGTTGTGGTAGCCAATTTGAAGTGGTATACTTCTGTTATATTTATTTGTTCAGCCCCACGTTTGGGAGCCAATTTGCGGCGGTATACTTATAATGTTTGTGTATGTGTGTTTACTTCACGTGGTGAAGCCATTTTGTGATGTGATTCTTTGTTAGGCTTGTAGCTCCATCTGGTGTTAGCAATTTGCGGTAATATTAGTGTTTGTTTGAAAGAATGCGACTGTTATTTTATTTAATTGTTGTTTACTGTCCTCCGGCTAGCTATGATCTTTTTGGTCGAGCACATCTCTTTATACAGGTTGTGTAAACGGAAAGGAGTCTTTTATCCAAAGATAACACTGATGAAAGAATTTGTTTTACACTTTTATTGTCGAACACATTCACTATCACATTTACACATTGATCTAGACACTCGCCAAACAAACTGTTATAACAACTTCTTACTGATCACTTTTAATTCACGTACTTCAACCTTTTGTATAATTAACTTTACAACACTTGAGAATTTTCCTAACTCTGCTACGCGTAACTTGTGAATCGATAGCCGACGTGTACTTTTCAAATATTTTCGGTGAACTGAGGGCGACGTGTAGCATACAAATATTTTCGACGAACTGACGTGAAGACGACGTGTAGTGTACAAAGCTTTTTGATGAACTGACGGGTTCTATATCTAACCTAGCCCTTTTTATACTCCTACACCCCGATATGCCTAAAGATTATAACTGAGCTGCAATTGGCTAATAAAACGCGCCAACATTAGCGTCTATTTTTATATCCAATGAAAATTATGAATACATATGCTAGGGACAATGTTCCAGCAAATTCTACAGAAAAACGCGCCAACATTACGTAACTTCCTCGTCTCTAATAATGATAAACAGCTCACCCCCTCGCTGCATTATTGCGCGCTATTATTGTCAGTTTCAGTAAGGCAGTATAGACCCACTTCTCAACAATAATTACAATCAACAAACATCTCAAATCAATGTCACACAAAAATGCATATTCATACTATAATCATTCTTTACATTTAAATAATTTATGATACAAATTACTGCATCAATATCCTTTACATGGAAAATGTTTCCTTAGTTTTTATTTTCTCAAAAGGGATCCTTACGATGTTGATGAAAATACCACATGTTTAAGATTTTTGCATGACTAATAAAATGTGTAACTTCAATTTTCTGGGAATAGCTGTGAAGTCTTCATTCGGAATGAACCATTAGAGATAGACAAAAAATTATCTACGCAAAAAATGCAGATTCTCTTTAAAATACCTACACATTTATTTGTTTATGGAATCAGCCATTTTCGAGATAATTCGTTCCTTTTGATTTGAATTTTTCAATACTTTTGTCATGTTTTGAAGTGGTCATCATTCATTTGTTTTTCTCAGGATCATGGAAAGAGTTATGGAATTTCAACGCCAGTATATAAACATTTGACTATCGCTTCTGCCTCCTGTATACCTTTTGTACTTACAACTAAATGTGTAATAAACATTTCTATAAACGTTTATTTCAATAAACATTAAATAGATAGAAAAATAAGCTTTAGTAAGTATAGTTTGTAGAAGAGAGGTAATAGCTTGATAATTTCTGACACACTTTTGCCTCTATCAGATCGAAACTCATTTTCACTACTATTTGTGTTATTACGATCAAAACATGTAAAACAAATTTGTAATCACTACAACGAAAAAGGTGAACAATTAAAAAATCATGAAAACTAATAAGAGTTGAAACATGCCAGAACAGTTAATTTGGTTGCTAGAATTTTTTTAAGAGGAGACAAATAATTTCTGGCGTCACTATAGATTTTTTTTTCTTTTTAGTTTAACGTCCTTTAACCTGGTAGATGATATCAGACGATGAATGAACGGAGTAAATGAAGTGACACTCAAATAGTCCGGAGTCCGTAGGGCTTTAAGTTGCCCGACATTCATCTTCCCAGGATAAGGGGAAACCCGCAAAAAACCTTATCCGGATAACTCGCTCTTACCGAGATTCGAAATCAGGAGCTCTTGAATATGAGGCAGACTTGCTACCCCATACCACGGAGACGGATATGTACAGAGTGAGCCAAAAAACTACGAACCGGCTGCGCGGTGTTTTTCCTGTCCGCGTCCTCGGCGTTCGTTGCCGTCTGCCGCTATCATTGAAAGGCGCGGATGAAACCATACAACATTTTTAAAACTACTTTCAAAGACTTTACTTGCTAACTTTATGACAGGAGATGCTGAAACTGGCCACCGTCGTCTTCCATACATTTTTGGCACCTCTTTAGGAAACTATTCATCACTATCCATAGTTGATCGAAATTTTTGGGCTGTTGTTCAAGGGTTATTGGTTATAACACAAATATTAAAGACACGATGTTCATTCTAAATTATTCTAACTAGAGTTTCCTTGTAATATTTGTTCATTCTCAGTTGATATTTTCTCAAAACGCGGCAAATGTAATTTGAAATTGTTGAAAATGGTGTCATTAAAGTTTTCTGAGAAGGAATAAAATGCTTGTTACGTGCCTTTGTTTATTTGCTGCAGTTCGAACGTCAGTTAAAATGATATTCAATGATCATGCCTCTTAATACATTCAGGAATCGTGCATTTATGTACTGCTCAGCCATACCCCCGATAGTGTGTATGTGGGTGTATTCAGTTCTAGAACTTTTGTGATGGCGCGCGAAACAGTAGAAAAGAAGGAAGGAAAGAAACAACGTGGGGTTACAATTATTCATACAGCACATTAATACCTAATTCTCAAATTAAATGGTTAAACGCAATAAAATAATTATTGGTGTTTATCTCCATTTATACTGAGCGTTGGAAATGAGATATTGGAGCATCCTTTATTTTCATTTTAATAATTCCTGTTTTTCTTCTTTCCTACTTTATTCACGTTTTGTGTTCTATTTGGCCTAGTCTTGTCATAATTGCACAAAATTACACATACATTCACATACGGATTTACAAATCCCCTTGCGTGAGGTGAAACTGGAATCCGCAATCCTAACGCTGTTCTACATGAAACGCCAGAACGATACGCTTGTGTAGTCATGGGGATCGGTGAGATTTTGTAACTACAGCTACTGCAGACAGCAACCCTAGAATGCTTGCAAGATGCAAACAGATGTGTAATAGTGTTTGCCTAAGAATCAGGGGAAACCATACGGAATAAATGTACACGTAAGAATCTGATTAAATCGTGGCACCCCATGGTTCTAGCTAGACTTTATTGCACCGTAAATCGTGTGAATCATGCGATTCTTTTAGGGTGACGTCGATCTTTTTTTAAGAACGATGAAGAGCCAGTAACATTATTTTTTACCAAGGCGCATTAAAAACATCTGTGCTGAATTGTACAAAACCTGACGTTGCAAAGGTAATTGCCTCGCTCATTATGCCATGCATTGTTGGGGGTTGTGTCCCTGTCAACACAGATGACACGAGATCGTGCAATAGATAAATCGGGATGTCCGTTGGAGTCCGTCCAGGCGTTGAGTTAACTTGAACCCTCTCTCTCTCTCCCTCCCCGCATACGTGAGTAAGGTAAATGGAAATAGAAAGAAAAAGACGCCTAAAAATAAAGTAGTTGGCTGATATTGGTGATGTTCTTGTCTCTTGGCAGATGCTACAAGCTAACATCAGTAGCAGCTCGTCCAGGGTGGCGAAGTCGTCGTGTTCCACCACGTCGTCGCAGAGGGTACACCACGTGACCAGCGACATGAAGGCCTCGTCCATGAAGTCGGACCTCTCCGAACTCAAATCCAGCATCTCAGAGATGAAGAATCTCTCCAGCGCGACATCGTCTTCTTCGACCACGACGTCGTCCTCGGCGCTTAACTTCAGCAGCCATCATCATCGTAGTCACCGTAGTTCGATGGAAGAGCTCGATAGAGACGACGACGTTGTGGTAGGAGTGCTGGATGGAGGAGGTGGTGGCGGAGGCGGCGGTGGAGGCAGCCCGGAACCCCTTGTCACTTTCCCCGATGCCGACACTCCGCCACCGGTCACGGGGACCGTGTGCCTCACGAGCCCTAACCTGGTGGTCAGCAGCATGACCCCCGCGGCAGCTTCGCTCTCGGCGACCGCTACGTCAACGTCCTCTTCCTCCGAAGTGAAGTTCGAACAGAAAAGGGTAACGTCGGCATCCAAAACGAAGGTAGTCACCGACGGGTTCAGTGCGGAACAGGCAGTGGCGAACTCCAGCGAAGTAAAGAGAGTTCAAACCGGGGAAGTCAGCTACCAGGAGCAGTCGGCAGCTTCAGCTCTTCACGCCAGACTCGAGATAGATGGCGTCTCTGCTGAAAAATCCCTCGCGCACAAACAGGTCAGTCTCTACTTTAAATTTTTAGCATATGGGATAGAGTGGAAAAATATACTGTGGGTGTCCTTTAATGGTACAATCCTAGAAATTATAATTTTGTTTACTGTAGCAAGAATTCTGCGCATCTTTTTAATATCTTCAAAAATGGTCATATTTTAATATTTTTTTCGTATTTACAGTACTCAAATTATTACTTTCCTTTTTCATAAGTTGTTATGAATCTTAAGTCGATTTTCTTGCGGTTATAAGAACGAAATGCTTACGCAGAGTTTTCAATAAATTCATCATGTATATGTTCCCCAAAATCTCTACGGTATAATTCTTTTAAACTTCCAGCAATATCTTTTAGCTCATTCACTATTCAGTATCTTTCTTTAATATATGCACTCGACCTGCTGAACTGTCATGCTTCGTTTAAGTCTATAAGTCGCGTGTAGGGTAGTATTTTTTAGAATGCACTTTCTGAAAAGTCTGTAATAATTATTATACAGAACAATAATCAGTGTTAATGAGATCGTTGAGCTTAGTGTTTTCTGTTGTTATTTTCCAAGTACTCTGAACGACTTGCGCGTACTCAAAGAGGTACGCGTACCACCAGTGGGAAGCCATGAAGTAAAAAGTAGCCTTGAAACAGCATATATAATCTTTAAATTGAGGAGAAGTTTCAGAAAACGTTTTAAAAAATAAAGTCGCATATAATATTATGGCAGCGTTTATCGCAATACAAGTTATTTCCGTTGATAGTACAATAACGTAAGTTATTGTCTAGGTGAGATTACTATTGTAATAACACAAACGAATGTAAAGTTAAATACAGCAGTTTTACTCAAGCGTGAACATGTTATTGCATTTTTTCCCCAATAGCAATACCCATTATTGTATATTATAAAATTGGGTATAAATGAGTAGATAACTGAGCATGTTTTTTATTCTTTTAATTTGGGAACATTATTACTTGTTGAAAAAATCAACCTTAATTTTCATATTAAGTTTGAATTTCGTGTTTAACCTCATATTTTTCAACTCTCTTCCATTATCTACACACTATTAGTGTTACATAATTTTGTGAAGAGTATTTCAGTTGAACACTACAAAAGCAAAAATATGTCATAAAGCATAGTAAGCTTGTATAATAATTTTGCATGTCTCAAGTTTTCTCTTAGAAATTTCCTAAGTTAAATGGCAGGATGTAAAAGCTCATACCTTACATTGCATCTGAAAACAAGAGTATGCCAGTAATACACCTAATACAACTTGTTTACTTGTGTAATAACAGTGGTATGTAGCGTTAGAAAATAGCAAAATTAAAATAGCTACAAAGTTTTCATTAAGCTTACTTAGTCTGCATAATATTGAGAAGGGAGGTTATTTACTTCTAATTCTTTGTTTAGGAGGATGGAAAGTTAAACGCTTAAAAATCACACTGGTCAATAAAAAATTGCTTAGCTATAGCCACTAAATGCAGAAAGATAACACTACAAACTAGGAATGTCAAATGTTTCATTGATACGTTTACAACAGTAAGCAAACCATTTCGATGTGGCTCACAATGCGGAAATGCAATGTGTGAAACTCGACCTTATGTAGGATGCCTCGCCGTTCTTAGGACTAGGACTAGGATTAGGAGTGGAGGGGGACTTAACACCTCGACCTTTCGTGCCTAAACCTCTCACGGGGCGCCTCCAGTAAGGAAAGCTGAGGTGAGAGGAGATACAGGGCGGCCGAACCAGGAGGCACGAAAGAGCAGAGGGCACGGTCCCTACCTTTTCCAGATTCAAATTCCCCGGATGACAGTGGTACAACCGGCTCCCCCCTGCAGGCTTGCACATACCACTGGGGGGCCTGGGACTCGGAGTTTGCCCCATTCTGGGGGACGAAATGTTATATAGAGGATCCTTTTCCCCTGCCATGCAACGCCGAGACTCCCGCCAGCATTTGCAACAGCCAAGCAGATGAAAGGTGAAGTGAAATGAGAATGGAAATGAAATGGAGGGACCGGAAATTCGGGGGATGTAATGAACCTTCCCAGCATTCGCCTAGCGACCCAGGGAAACCCCCCGACAAAATCCATGCGTCAGGAAGGTCCGCCGCAAAAATCGAACCCAAGACCTCCCGAATGCGGGCCACAGAGTGAGCCATCCCGTTCGCCGTTCTTAAATCCTTGCCGTAAGAAATGTATATTAATATTAGAAGATATGACCAAATAAAAACTCAGCCGAAAGTTTCAGACTTAAAACGTTATTGTCTGGAACGCCACAAAAGTTTCTATTTCGTTCTGTAAAATCTTTAGCTTTCTTAAGTACTAACTATAAAATGACAGTGTATTAAAACGAAATCGTCGCTGCATACTTTAAATTATATGTTTAAAGTATTGCATAGTCGTAAAAGGGCTATCAGCAAAACATGCTCGTAATGTTTTCTTATCATGGAGCCGAACGCGCATTTGAAGGTACTTGTGTCGCTACACAGACGACTCGTTGTTCCAGAAAACAATACCGACCTTGGCAGAGGACCTCTTTGTGTTACTGCTTTGTAGGAAAACACGGTAAACAAATTAACCCCCTGAAACGTGACATTGACCAGAAAACGACCTCGGTTCTTCAAGAATCTCTGTGGCAGTGAAATGTTTCCAAAACAATGCAAAGAAACTGCTTTGATTTTGTTTTTTGTTCCGCCTGAAGAAATATTAACGCTTCATTGAATGTTAGGTATGCGACATCAACCCCATTCCAATGTCACCGTGCTTGATCGACTTCATTTGGCACGGGACGTGTTGAATACTTGAGTCTCGGTCGTTAAATCCAAGAACCAATTACCCAAGAGTTGTTTTACCTTCAGCGGTGGAACATCTAACGGTGTCCTCGGTAATAAAATTCCTTGAATGCGAATATCTCAGTTAAAGTTAACATAAACAAAAGCACTAATTAAAATGAGGTGCACAATTGAATTACGAGCAATGGAAGACAGGGAGGCGCAACTGAATCAAATGTCCTGAGAAGCATTCTGGAAACAATCGGTCCCACTCTTGAAGCCTGATCTGTCCAGGAACTGTTTGATGCAACATCTTTTTTTACACACGAAAGCTATCAACCGTGTTGTGCCAGGAAGCTTTTCAGCCGTTCATCACAGAACAGTTTGCGTTCATGAAATCAGTTTAGTGATAGAATCAAGGTGCAAGTGATCCTAGGTTCACTTCTTTACGGAACTGTTTCCATATTTTACTTTCTTTTTCATGAATATGGAAATCCTGTTTTTCAATTTTCCGACTGCTTGTTAGTTGTCTCCGTATAATGCATTATCATAAAATAAGCAGAGCTCATGTGGTTATGTCCCCCACTATAATTGTTGTGTGATATATAGAAAAGAGCGATTAAGAATATGCTCCTTTTAAAAGGGCAAAGAAATCGGTTGATGTGTACAAATTCCACTTTACATTTTAATTGAATTTTTCATAGTTTCGGGGTTATTAATACTACTTTATAACACCAAGTAGAGGTCGCGTGTTTGAAAATGCAGCACATTCACTACGTGCATCACGTCTACGTGTAGTAAGTAAGGACAAAAATGCCACCCCGTCACATGCACAGTGTTACCAAGAGCATTCCTATGCAGCACGACATAACCACGCCATTTTTTAAGATAAGTTTATTGAGGAAACAAGACGAGTAAAGGAAAATAAATTTGCTACAGCCATTCTGGGCTAATGGAACAAAAGCCATTCTTACTAATTGCTGCGCGTTTTTTGGAAAATGAAAAGAAGTATATGAATGATTAAATTTTATACGAATCATCATACCGACCTCCTTACAGCGGGGCAGCATTAGAACTTTTCGTTCACTTAATCGTGAAGGATTTATACCTTGAACTTATCTTTCCATTCTATACATATACCAGTATAAATATGTTAATATTGTCATTACCTGCAACCAATATAAAGGCATTTACATTAACGTTACTACTAACTTAAGAAAAATAATAATACGAATAAAAAAAAATAAAATGTTTAGTTATGGTGTCAACTTCCCACCTCAAGAACATGAAGCGTTCCTCATTAACCGCTGGTATAGCCGTTTGTACCGCCCTGCAATCACAGAAAGTCAGTACGATTCATGTCAACATTCAACATAGCTAGTAAATCTATCGACAGACTTAAACGTGACAAATACTGCCAGTGTAAAATGCATGTAAATACGAAATCGAAAATCATATCCATAATCAAAACAAAGGCAAAAAACTGGGACCAAAATGATTCACAATAAACACAGATCATTCTAGTATACAATCCAGAGCACGGATGTCCTCTAAAAGGAAGAAGTAACTATCGTAGATAACGACGAAAAAGACAACGCTCAGGCAGACGTGTACGATGGGCAAGGATTCGTTAGAAAAAACGGAATAAATGAAAAGTTCGTTTCACTTTGATTGAGGTTTTACCGAGTGCTAAGACGTTAAAACTATTGAACGAAAGCTGATGTTGTAATGTTTGATAATGTAACGAAAATAATAATGAAAACAGTTGTAGATATCGAAGCGGCTCTGCTCCCCTTTGCCAGTTTTCCTCATCTCAGATTATTAATGCTTTCCTACGTCTCTATTCATCTAAAGAGCACATAACTGTCACTCGTAGCCTTTTCTCTTCTAATCGATATCCCTGCAATCGATGGCATTCTTAAAATTGCTGACACAAATGACTTCGTGCGAAGAAGGCGGCTGAACTTTAGTTTCTGTGTATTTCCCTGCTATCTTGGGAACACATCAAGGACTTTTCTTCTTTTATTTACCTGCACGTGCTTGGAAACTTCGCAGATAGCACAGAAGGGAGAGTAGATAGCGTAATCGGAAAGCGAGCTGTTCCATGAAGTAAACGTCAAAGTAGGAATTCGTTATGCAATGCTCGTTTGACTAAAGTAAATAGATAATGTGTATTGCTAGTTGTTCCCGGATTTAGTGTTTTGGGTTGACCAATACAGATGTTGTAAAGAAAGCATGCTTAAGTGTTTTATTGTGCTAATATTATGAAATTGCTTATCAACACAATAACAAACTTCCAAACATAGATGTGTTCTCTGTTTTGCATGTCATTTAGCAGCAGCAGTTGGTGAAAACATGTGTAGCTTCCGTTTATATCCTATTTGCGCGTTTTACTAATTAAGGCTTTAACATTTTGTACATATTCCAATAAAATTTGAAAAAATTCCTGCAGTATCGGAACTAAATGTAATATACTCGTTTTAGAAGTTGTACAAGCTAAGTTTATTTGCAGCTTATGTATGCCTTCATGTTTTATCTTGTTATATTTCTTTGAGAAATGAAGAAACATCTTCCATATGAGGCGGGTGATAAACAACGTTGAATGAGAAGCCATAAATTCACCAAACATAGCGAAATGCCGGCTTTATGAAATACCATTTCCATTACTGGCTCTGTAAATTGTTTTATACTGCCACGACGTCTTCTAATGCTTAGTACTACATTTGAGTAGACCTCTTTACTTACTTTTTTGACTCTCTGAAAGTGATATTTGTTTTTGTTTGTGTATCTTTGTGTATGTAGCTTTTGGGTTTTGTTTAAGTACACAATACTTTGTGCACTCACTGTTCTCACCTGTAGCGAAACATCCCACAATTCCGTGCGTGCAAAATTATTTACAAATAGAACCGGTAGCTCTGCTCGCGTTATTGCACTGAGGAGATTCTTCTCTGTGTCTCTCCCTCTCTCACTTTTCCACGGTATCTCACTTCCTCTTCTCTCCCTATCTTTTTGTCCCTCTTCGTTTTTCTCCCTCTAACCGGTTTCTCCCTTTCCAATCTTTCTTTTGTTCTTTCACTCTCTCCCCTCTCCATCTCTGCTCTGTGCAACCTACATGTGACACTTTGAAAACCGGCAATAAAAGTGCTGTTCTGGGCTTTCTCATGGTGAATGGTTTCGTACACGAATAGTAGTAAAAATGGTATAACTTCGTAAATACTGATCCTATTGATCTGTATTGCATAACAAAACTTTACTGAAATGTTATGCTTATAATTTTTTTCAAAAACTTAATGATAAGCGAAATATTTGGAACTTTTTTTATTTTTTTCCCATTAAAGCCCCCCTTTGGGGCAAGTAATTAAGTTACCATATAGCCTATATTCTACGTGGACCTAAGGTATATAATTTATATACCACGTTTTATAACAGATGGCCAGCGATTTTGTGTAAAACAAAATGTGACACACTCGCATACATATAAAAAAGTTAAATACCATGTTTTGTTTAAAGACAATTCATCACATATATTCATACAAAATCTAGAAAGTTTTCGGTTACAGTTTTATTAAGTGTATATATTGTTATAGGTAGTCATTTAAATATCATTTTAAAAAGTCGTTTATTTATTCCCATTTTGAGTTCATTGGTATTATTCATTTGTTTTTGTAATTTTGAGTCATGAAATCGGTGCCCACATTACAAATACTTGGGAAACACACCTAAGACTTTAATCTAGAAGGCGTTGTTTCTGAGTAGCTATTTATAATTTAAAAATACTTCTATTTGTGTTAGAATTTGCTATACCAACTAGACACCAAACCCATTCGAATTTTGTTACAACTTTCTCATCTAATAAAGTAGAATCCGGTATACTGAAAATTCAGTTACCCAATTTAAAACACACTTTTGCGATTTAAAGACATGGATATTGTCAAGAAACGGTACAAGATATTCTGGAATAGTTCTTGTTATATAAATTGCATTGTGCGTAAATAGTATTAAAATCAAGTAACCTTTCTTAGAGTCCTTTGAAGGTTTTATATAGCTAGCTCCAAGGCACTTTTAGTAAATGATATAGAATTAAGCCTCTACCTACTTCATCAACCGTAAGCAAAAGCTTCTAGCGTGTAATAACTTTTAATCAAGGCGTGCAGTCCTTTGAATGCGGAAAAATTGCAAACCACGTAATGTTTACACGTAGCCTGCGTTTATCTAGTGATTAGTTGGTTATTTCATTAAATGTTTGCATTTTTGTGACGTAACATGAAAACCCATTTTTCTACCTGTTTTTCTTTGGTTAATGTTGTTGCTTAGCAGTACACGACCTTCAGAAGTTCTCTATTATTACAACTTAAATGATATGATCCTGCATATGTTATTTACGTGGTATATATTCGTCAATGAAGATATTTTTGAGCAGGTGATGCCTATGTCATGCTTTGCTTGCGAAAAGATATGCATTTTGATGAACTTGAAGATTAGCAAGTTTCATATAATGAGAACTTTTTGTTAATAGGATAGTGTACTAATTAATAACGTTTAGTGAAAAAGACGTGTTCTACAAAGCATTGATTGACGTAAGTACTCGAGAGAAATTTACAACATAATTTTCCCAAGATTGGCAATTTGTCGGCACATAGAGCCGTTGTACTGAGATCATTTTATTTTGTTTGAGTTTTAATCACACACTATTTTCCAATGTTAACAAGAGCAATACACTAACGTATAAAATATGCTATCTTGGGAACAAGTTATTCAATACATATTTTGTAGCCCCCTCATACATTTTGTTGGTTAGCATTTACTTTCTGATTTATTGGGATATTATCGGAACCTGCAGCTTCCCTGACGCGACTGCGTTAACTTCATATTATATTCTTCTCTTTCTTTCTCTCTCCCCCTCTACTTGTCTTTCTCTCCTCCACAGTCTCTCTCATTCACCCACTCTTTCTAGCTTTTTCTCCATTTGCAACGTAAATGTAATTTTATGTTTCTAATAATTTTTTTTTCTGGACTGTAAATAAAAACGAGTAAAAAGGTTTCATAGTAAACAAACTACATAATTGGTTTATGTGCACGAATAAAGTTGATATGACTTCTTAAATATTTATCTATCGATATTTTGTAAGTAACGAAACTTACCAGGAACAATTATACTTATAAATGTTTATTGTGTAACTCTTTTCAAAAACTTCTGTAAAAAAACGAGACATTTCGTCAGAACTTCCTTCTTTGGAAAAAAGAAATAATCAAAATGCTATAGTATAGCCTTTTCTCTATTTGGGACATAAAGTATATTACAATCCTGGCTTCGGGTAGCCCATTATACGCGTTAAATTTTATTATTCAAATGTTTTTGATGCAGTTTTACTATTTGCATAGAAAAATTCCCAGAATACAGCTAAGCTTTCTCTCTGACGTAAGAGTAATGTTTCTTAAATTTATTACCGAAATAGGTTATTGAAAGCTGGTTTTGGTCGATATTCACTTCAATGGGTAACCATAACGAGCGAAAAAATGACTCATCAGTAATTTCGGTCACCCCAGTGAACATGTAAATAGAAATTCGAAATTTTCAGTAGTTATAAGGAAATTTGCATAATCTTCACACGGTCTATGTGTAAACAACAATTTACTACACCTCGCTAGCTCTTGGAAACTGTATTTATTTGCCATTACGTTTCAAAACATTAATTTTGTCGTGCTAACAATGACAATAAAAATATGACCTCGTTTGCAACAATGAGAACCGGAAAAGGTTGACGCGCTAATAACGGCGACCATTATGACTTGTGCTGGCATGTAAATTACCGGATGCTGCTAACTTGTACCTGTAAGACAAATCAGGCCAAGGTGTACATTCAGCACAGGAAAGGTAAATATAGACAGTTAGGACGTGCACCTGGCCAAGTGTCCAAGGTTAAATGGGATGCGAAATATTACCAGGGTCGCACTTTGTCTTAGCCAACCATAACAGCCTCCACCATTCAATGCTACATCAGTGTGTTTTCATTCATCAAAACTCGAGGTTGTTTCTTCGGAGTAGGTCCAAAATAGATATTTTTACCTCGAAAAAAGTGTTAGTTGCATCTGAAGCGAGGATAAACTA
Source organism: Deroplatys truncata (assembly GCA_030765065.1). Classification (NCBI taxonomy): domain Eukaryota; kingdom Metazoa; phylum Arthropoda; class Insecta; order Mantodea; family Mantidae; genus Deroplatys; species Deroplatys truncata. Next base: position 166,276,009 of record CM060983.1, read on the forward strand.
TACAGAATCTCAAAAAATTTAATATTTGGGTTTTAAAAAACTTATAACCGAAGTTCTGTAAGATCAAGGCTTTTTTAATGTGCTTTATTAAAGTACTACACAGAGACACGAGTATAGTGTATAAGGCGCCTACTTTCAAAACTGCACAAGTTCAATTTTTATACAAATTAAAATATTAATGCTGTTTAAAAATAAGATTTAATTCCAGCTGCTGCTGAGGAACAAAACTGGACAGAAGCTTGTTAAATTGCACTCCAGAAGTGTGACAGTGATATATTTGCTATATGCGTCAGAACTTCTTTAATGTTTTCTCAAAAACTGGAGTGATGGACACATGTCCGGTTTTAAAATAGACTCCTCATATGTAGGTGTTATTGAAAGTACAACTATAATAAAGAAATGTTAATAATTTTAGAAATAAATACAAAAATAATGGATTCGGACTTATTTATATAGCACAAAAATAATGATGCCTGTACCAAAGGTTAAAGATTCGATCTGAATAAACTTCATCCCAACGGCTGAAAGTTCACGTAGCGCATTGTTTGATATTCACATGTTTTAAGTATTAATGTTAAGAAATAACGCCAATGCTTATTTCCATAAATTCCATTTCAGATGTTTCCGCAACAGTGAGATTACAGCAGTTCTCACATTTCCAAAATAATTTCATCATGATTTATTTAAAACTGTGATACTGTGCTGATGACGATATTCTAGTCTTTACCCCACCAATATTGAACAAGTCTCGAGGAGTAGTTGAGAAACTTCATAACACACAACGTTTACAAATTTAATTGCAAAGCATTATAACTATTGGATTGCTAACCAATGTGCTTATTTTAAAAATAGTAAATTTCATACCCAATATTGCATAAAAGCTGGCTGACACCTGATGTTAACTAACATTGTTAAAAAAACATAAAACGAATAGTGTATTTTGGAGATTATTTATCAAGAGAGTGTCTTGTCTTGTCTTTTTTGATAGATTTCCGTCATTGCTTCGGACGCACCTCAGCTTAACAAAGCGTAAAAACATTACGAAATTAGACCGTGAAAACTGTGTTGCAATACTACAGAGCTCAGGTCATAAAGACACCCACAGTGGGGATATCCTCTTAACATACTGTGACTCACTACAGCTTTCACAACATTTTAAGGTGTGATGGGAATAACTTGTTGTTCTTGGCTGTGCAGAAATACAACATTAAATGTACAATTTCCGATAAAAACCATATAAAAGCGTTCTTATGTTCACTAGCAAAAATGTAGGAGCTGTCACAAAAAAATTCTGATGTGTTACACTCACATGACTTTCTCTACTCTTGTACATACTATTTTTACAAACCTTATTCTCCATATGCTTCATATTAATCGAGATGTTAATCTTATTGCTAATTTTCTTATATATGCAAGGGGAATATGGTAGTATTTAAGGGATAGTCAAATCTTTTAAGATCTGGTTGCTATGTGGAGCATTCCATTTTCTTTGTATGTCCAGGACATAAAAAAACGAGTAACGAATTCCCATTTGAGAAAAAGTATTGGAAAATTTAAGGGAATAACAAGCAATATCTCGAAAATGGTTCACCCAACAAAAAAAGGTATATGACATAAATTGTGTATTTTAACGCGATCTACATTTTTTTGTGTAGTAAAATTTTGTCTATCTCTTATGGTTTACCAGTTATGCAAAAGTCGTTCACAATGAAGAATGCTTTTGGAGACATCCCCAGAAAATTCGAGATATACATTTCATTTGTCATGAAAATATCTTAAACATATGATATTTTAATCAAAATCTTTAGCTATTTTTGAGAAAATTAAACTTTTCGAAAAATGTTCCATGTAAAGGGTAATCTGGGGTGGGGGGGACTTTCTTGAAAACCTTCGTGTCGCATAGATACTGAACCTAAATACCAAGTTTGGTGTTTATCCGACTGTTCGTTTCTGAGTTATGCTGTTCACAGACACACACTACACACGGACATTTTCCAAAAATGCTTTTTTTAGATTCAGGGGATCTCAAAACATATATTTCCGGTGAAATCTCGGTATCGAATTTTTGGGTGGAATACAATACTTCCCCTACTTACTATACGTAGTAGAGAAAGTAATAACTGCAGTGTTACCAGATAGTGAAGAATTACCATCGTCTTTTAAAATGTTACTAAAACAAAGATCTCACGAATTTGTTCTTCACCCAATGCCACAACTGATGCCAAGTCTTTATGCTGCGACCTCCTGTTACTGCCAGCGTCTTTCAGAAGGATGCAAAGTTCGATCGACTGAGAACCAAACGGCAGTAACTATGCGATTGCCATCGAGACCTGTGTTTGTTTAGGATCTCTATCAGATTATATACAATAAACAGTAATTATGGATCCACATATTTCTATCTTAACATAAATCTTTAGCAGAGGCTCTTTTATTGAAGAACGAACGAAAGCGAAACAAAATTAACGGGAGAATTTTCTCTAAAATTGCTTTTCACATCTCTTCGCAAGAATGCAATTATATGCTGTTGTCCTGGTATTCTACGAATGCTGTTGATATATATCAATATTTCTATTACCTTCTGGGACGTGCAACGTTTCCAGAAAATTAATTATATTTTCAGAGACTTGCATTTTCTCGAAATAAGAACTTTGCCGTGAATGACATGGCACAAAGTGCAAATCGGGTAATTGCAAATTCTTTCGAATTTAGAATTGAAAGGAGTGAAGCCCTTAGCTGAAAATAGTTATGTATTAATTTTATTCTATTCTTCATGTTATTCTATTACAAACCACGGAAGAACTATGGGTTTGACACAGTGAAAGTAATATCCAATAAAGTATACAATGATAAATTAAAAATCAATTTTAATTAATAATTAAGCTTCCATATTAAACTGTTTTTCTTTCTATCTATAATTCTCAATCTCACAAATAATCTAAATCTTTAGTAATCTCCATACAGTTCCTTTGTACACCAAGAATTTTCCTCTCATCAGCTTGGCGATTTCGTTTCGTTTCGTTTCGTTTCGTTTCGTTTCTTTCCTTTTTTAGACATCTTATTAATACATTTTTCTTAATGCTATTTACGTATTACCTTATTCGAAGCGAATTGTAGATCTCCAAGTTGACGACAGTCGTGTGCTCATACGTAAAGGAACTAATTTAATGCTAAAAGTGCCACAAAAGAATAGGAAAATGCAACAAAAACAACAATAAGAGCTAATAATAATTCGATTAATTACTGAACAAATGTGGCACAATGTTACTAATATACTGCAACATGAAGGTTTGGAAGGCAGCCGCTTCTGGAGACAAGGGACTACCCTCTTCGCTACCTTATTCTCGTCGAGTATCTGAGAACTCATATCTTTCGGCAGTATGATGATGGTGATTATTATTATTATTATTATTATTATATAGATCGGTGTTCTACAATATTGGATCAAATACGAAACGAAGAAATAAGAGCAGAGTTAAAAATATTTTCCGTTAATGAACGTATACAAGAAAATAAACAACAATGCATACAACATATTAAAAGAATGGGAAACAAAAAATGGTGAAACAAATAAAATGCAAATCAGAAGGAAGATGATAAATAGGACGACAAAGGAAGAGTTGCCTAGAGGAAGACGGAACAGGCTGCAAGGCTAATCCTTGACAGTGAAAAAGCAGAAGGTTGTTATACAGTTCAGTCAAAAGTATAATTTGGAATAGTTTGCAATAGCATGTAAAAGATTTTTTGTTTCACCATATGGAACGCTGGGTAACTTAATAAGGTTTTTGAGAGTCAGCTCATGCCCAGTTGAAGCTTTTGTTTTACTCTCATCTAGTCTGAAACTATTCCAAATCAACACAAAATTAGTGCTTAAATTGTGCCTCAGTCGGGCTAGAAATACTTCAGGATTTAAGTATCCTCTTAGCAGTCTCTCCTAAGCAAACCTTCGAAATGCCCGTTAATCTGACAGTGCAGGTTGACGCACTTTATCCGACGACAGGCGGTCCCCTTGTTTTTAGTTAAATGGAAGCACTCCGTTCTTAGGCTTTTCTTCACAACTGGCTCGTTTAACGAACAATTAGAGTTCATAAAACACCCTTAACATATGTTGCCATGCTTGTGGCTCTGGGAGAATGAGGTGGAATGTAAAGCTGTTTAATTATTAGCCGAAAAGCAAAACTGACTCTTTTATCTACATAATTTTGACACCATCATTGAATCTATCGCCAAGGTTAACCTCCTGGTAATAACTGGAGAATCCATTGTACACAACCAAACCGAAATCTCTAATTCACCTTTCATTTTGAAATGATCAATGGAATACGTTTTCTATAACTGAAGCAAGCATCCAATGCACGAACGTATGGAAATATGCGAAGCAGCGTTGCGAAAAATAACTCGGCCCAAGAGAGGAATTCGCAGCTGCCAGATCTTCAAAAATGCTTGGCAAGTATTAAAAGATTCCCGGGAATGTTGCTTTATAAAAGCCAAAGCCCGTTTAACTTTAGATATATTTGTAAACATTATGTCATCAGTTGAAAGGAAATTGGGCTATTATTGGAAACCGCTGTACGGAATTACAGAGAAGAGTAGCCGGATGTGCTTCTGTGTGGGATGAACCTGGCTATTTTCACATACAAACATCTGACACGTCACTCGGCATGCTACCACCGGGACTATGGAACTTCTGCATTCTTTCAAAGTTCATCGCGAAAACAAAGAGCTCTGCGATCCAGTTATTTCGAGAATATTTGCAGTCCGATCCTGATGCTATAGTTTCTAATGAGTCAGAGCTGAAAGTTTCGAGGATAAAACAAAAGTAAGCAACAAAGTCACATTAAGTTCAGTGAACATCTATCACTAAAAGCATCTTCGGCTCTTCTAAACTGCGAGAAGCTTATAAAGCAAAATCTGGGTAGTAAAATGGTCAATAATTCTATTCATTGATAAAAATGTTTTTCTTTGAAGTTAGAATTATCTGTCTATAACTTAATCGTACAGCTTTCATCGTATATCTTTTTGAAAACCAGTTAAATTTGACAATGTTTGAAACTATATCCTGCAGATGCCATTGGACATTTAATTAAGTTGAATCAAATTTGAAAATCCCAGTACACAGCCAGGATTCGAACCGTTCGACTTTCCGTCTCGACATTCTACCAGTGTGGTTAATTAAAATTACTTGTATCATTGCAAGTCGCCGTTAAGGTGCGATTTTTCAGTGATTGAGATCGCGTTGGAGGTTCGCCGGGATATATGAAGCAGATGAGAGAAGCCCTGTGTTCGTTCGGGTTCCTCAAAGCAGCTCATTGGTAGAGCGTTGACACACGAAGGCACATAGTTTGAATCCCGGCCGTGGGATTGAAATATTTAAACCTGATTCAACCTGGCATCTTTAGCCTGCACACAGTCATTCTGAAAGAATAATTTTATTAAGGAATACATTTGTATCTCGGGGTATATTTTTTCACGTCAAATGGTAGATGATCAGGGTGAACATTTTATCACATGTGTAGTGAAATGAATCTTGTATAAATTGTAGTCTTTCTCAGTTATTTTAAATAGTTTGTTAAAAAGTTTACGAACATGACTTTGTTTCCTTAAAACTCAACAGCTCACAAATATGTATAAGTGATTTTTCAAGATCCATAGGCAGGTTTATAATACTTATTTGCATTTTAGCTGTCTGTTTTACTTTTAAATTTAAAGTATGCTCCGGTTTGTGACAAATTTGTGGGGGAAAAAATCATACGCGCATATCAGTGACCTTGAAAATGTTGATAACGAGCAGTTCAGCTAAGAATGATTTGTTATGAGTTTAAGAAATATTTTTGTCATAATTGCTTCTGTACCATCTTATGACAAACACGAGTTTAAAAGCGAAATTAAATCCCCAAAGGAAAGCTATTAGCATTTACGATTAGTGCAATGGGAGAAAGTGCCATTTTTTACGTCGTCCTTTTATTTTATAAATATGATCATCACGACCATAAGTAACGTATTTCGTCATTCTTAGCAAAGCATACGCAAATATATTAATTTTTATTCTAATCAGGATCGGATATATGTTTGAAATGAAACTACATTAATAAAAACTGAACATCTGAGGTTATAACAGCACACCAACCCTAATACAAGCAATGCATGTTTTCTCGCTCCATAATCGAGTCGAAAAGATAATAGAAATAAAACAAATGAACATTGGAGAAGAAAATATATCAGCGTACTTGTCATTGTCATAATTCGATTATCGGCCAAATCGAGTAACAAAGAGCCCGTTGATTCGCAGAAAGAGTTTCTTTTAATTAATAAATCGAGAAATTAAGGTGCTTGATATTTTATTGGTCGTGGTTTATGAAAAGATTCAATGAAAGACGAGTTTTCCCCGTGTGTGAAATTAAACTGATTAATAATTACAGAGCAAGGGTTGATAATGTTTATGGAACTGATAATCTTGGACAATAGCTACATTATGCTTCTGCTTTTCAAAACTATCGACAGAAAGAAAACCATTAGTGGTATAGATACCGAACACCTCGCTAAGATTAGCGGATAACGAAACAATGGAGCTGAAAAAAGTTATATCCGAAAGATGAACTTTTTTTTCCAACCTGTTTTAATATGTCAGAAAATTGGGATATTTGACGATACCAAAGCAGATTTTGCTAAAGCAAGGAAACTTAGAGTTGCCTTGAAACAAGACTCTAAGCTTATTTAATAACATCGCGATCGATGAAGAGAGGGAAATAAATTGGTCCTTTGCTAAACGTCAGGCATTGCCAGAGCAGAGAGAGAATGATCTTATGAAGATGCCATTGCGTGATGCGGTTCTTCAACGCCCTCAGTAGTCTTCTTCTGGGACGCCCGAGAGATCGATAAGAAAGACGCCAGCTTGTGTGGTTCCATAGGAGCGGGTCGCCCGCCCGACTCAGTACGGTTTCGTCTGTCGTCGTCGACAGTACCCGGTAACGCTGTCCGCGTTCCAGATTTAACCGCAGTCACGAGGGTGGACGTATTGCCGTGTGGACATTAACCTCCGTGACGCGTTCCTCAGGAATCCGTATTGATCGTTTTAATTGTATACTGGCGCTTTCAAATGCTGCATGATTCATCTTGACAGTGTTTCCAGGGATTTGTTGCCCAGTGCATGAGAAGGAAACTTGTACTCAATCAACGAAAATCTTTGCTTATTTTTTGGGATTATCTTACGATCACATATCGTAGGTGTCAACTGTCAATGATACAGCAACCGACCGGCTACGCTGATGCGATTCTTTTAGCCACTTCACGTATTAAGCATGTAATGTCTGTTCTTGAGCTTGGCGGTCGAGAGCTACCTCCATGAAGTTGTAACGTACCTGAAGGCGGTTTTGCAAACGCCGGATGGGCCATAATCTCATACGAATGACCTGTAGGCTGTGGACCACCAGCAGAGTTATTGTTCGCCAGAGAAGCAAGATGGCGGGTTCTGAAGAATGGTTACAGGTACTAATAATTACAAATCATTCTTCGGTTAAAAATCCTATATGCTCATTGTAATAACATATTTAAATAAAACTGTACCACAGTATTTTAATGCATCATTTGTCATCACTTAATCATATGGATGTTTTATAGGAAACTAATACAGGGTGAGCCAAAAAAACTACGAACCGGCTGCGCGGTGTTTTTCCTGTCCGCGTCTTCGGCGCTCGTTGCCGTCTGCCGCTATCATAGAAAGGCGCGGATGAAACCATACAACATTTTTAAAACTACTTTTAAAGGCTTTACTTAACAACTTTATAAAAGGAAATGCTGAAACTGGCCACTGCCATCATGGATAGTGATGGATGGTTTCCTAAAGAGGTGCCAAAAATATATGGACAGCGACGGTGGCCAGTTTCAGCATTTCCTTTCATAAAGCTGGTAAGTTAGGCCTTTAAAAGTAGTTTTAAAAATGTATGTTTCATCCGCGCCTTTCTATGATAGCGGCAACGAGCGTCGAGGACGCGGACAGGAAAAAACGCCGCGCAGCCGGTTCGTAGTTTTTTGGCTCGCCCTGTACTGTAATAAGCTGAAAAGTACCTTTGGTATAAAACTTTATGTTTGTAGTCTTAAGCAGATAATGCAACACTTTTCCTGTAGCACTGTCACTTTGAGCGATGATCAACTGTGTCTGGAACGGGGCAAGATGCCTCATCAAAAACTAGATAGGGACTTTATACTCAACCCTTCACACAGTTTACTACTCTCTTAGTCGATTCACGATAACAATGCAAGCTGGTGTATTGCATAGATGCTAATTTTATCGATACTTATTTCTCTTGAACAGCGCTCTGTTGATGAACTCGGCTTTCTCTCGCCTAGAAAACAAATATAACATTCTGTTCCTATGGATGCGATTATTTATCACATGCTTTAATTATATTAAGAGTTTGAATTTGTATTTTAATGATGAAAGTAAAAATCATCATAATGTTATTCTTGGTATTAAATTGATGCAGTAATTTGTATCACAAATTATTTAAATGTAAAGAGTGATTATAGTATGAATATGCATTATTATGTGACATTGATTTGAGATGTTTGTTGATTGTAATTATTGTTGAGAAGTAAGTTTATACGGCCTTACTGAAACTGACAATAATAGCGTGCAATAATGCAGCGAGGGGGTGAGCTGTTTATCATTATTAGAGACGAGGAAGTTACGTAATATTGGCGCGTTTTTACTTTAGAATTTGCTGGAACATTTTTCCTAGAGCATGTGTGTTCATAATTTTCATTGGATATAAAAATAAACGCTAATGTTGGCGCGTTTTATTAGCCAATAGCAGCTCAGTTATAATCTTTAGGCATATCGAGGTGTAGGAGTATAAAAGGTAGATTAGAGATAGACCCCGTCAGTTCATCAAAAATCTTTGTACACTACACGTCGTCTTCAGTCTGTCAGTTTATCAAAAATCTTTGTACACTACACGTCGTCTTCAGTCTGTCAGTTTATCAAAAATCTTTGTACACTACACGTCGTCTTCAGTCTGTCAGTTCGTCGAAAATATTTGTATGATACACGTCGCCTTCAGTCCAGCAGAAATATTACACGTCGGCTATCGATTCACAAGTTACGCGTATAAGAGTTATGAAAAATCTCAAGTATGGTAAAGTTAATTATACAAAAGGTTGAAGTACGTGAATTAAAAGTGTTCAGTAAGAAGTTGTTATAACAGTTTCTGTTTGGCGGGTGTCAAGATCAATGTGTAAATTGTGATAGTGAATGTGTTCGACAATAAAAAGTGTAAAACAAATTCATTCATCAGTGTTATCTTTGGATAAAAGATTCCTTTCCGTTTACACAACCTGTATAAAGAGAAGTGCTGGACCCAAAAAGATCATAGCTAGCCGGAGGACAGTAAACCAAAATTAAATAAAAATAACAGTAGCATTCTTTCAAACAAACATTAATACTACCGCAAATTGCTAACACCAGATGGAGCTACAAACCTAACAAAGAATTACGTCACAAAATGGCATCACCACGTGAAGTAAACACACATACACAAATAACATTATAAATTTACCATCGCAAATTGGCTCCCAAATGTAGGGCTAACAAATACAAAAATATTAACAAACAAATAATGTTATCGCAAAATTTAATAAACCTTTATTAATTAATAATCTTCGTCTTCCTAAACGTTCGCATTATTTTTGGAAGGGGCCTGCGGAATAATATAGGTACTACCCTTCAAAGATAATAGAACTTTTAGGAAACTAAGGAAACTTATTTTTAAAACTAATATTTGTTGGAAAAGCACTTTATAATTTTTTGAAAGAGTCACTGATGATTTTTGAGAGTTAGGATTTACGGACGTTAACAGCTGCTGCGTATCGGCCGAGAGCACCAGCACGGACGGTTGTTGCATGCTATAAGGATAGAACGCATGTTCAGAAATGTGCCCATGCGCGCTTTTTATGTGGCAGGTTATTTTCCTCCACCAACAGAATTACTAGCACTAGCTCCCTGAACCGTCAGCAGCTTTAACTGTGCCAGAAAGAAGCAGTTTTCGCTAGAGCATATCAATCAAGTTAAGAGCGTGTGTCACCTCTAAACTTTATTATGCAAACATAACTTTAATCTTTTTAAAAGCTTTTTTTTTTTTACGCCGGGGACAGTAGTCACCTCTTCGGTAAGCAACATGGTCGCTGTTTCGAACTTCATTTAGTATATGAAAAAATATAACACGATGAATATAAACGTAACTCTCTTCTCCATCTTTAATAATTAATTTATCCTTTTAATTATTTGAAATATTTTCTCAAATTGTATGTAAAATAACGATATGTTTACTTTCTCTAATACTTATAGTATGTAGGGGAAGTGTTGCATTCCCTCAAAAATTCGATACCGAGATTTCACCAAAAATGCATATTTTGAGGGGCTTTGAATAGAAATAAAACATTTTTGGAAACATGTCTCTGTGTATGTGTGTCTGCCTGTGAAGATTGTAACTCAAAAACGAGAATTCGGACAAACACAAACTTGGCATTTGAGCTCAGTATCTTCCAGGGATGCGACACGAAGATTTTAAAGAAAATTCCAATATCCCAGCTACCCTCGTAGTTTGTAAATTCACTAATAAAGATAGAGGGTAGAGCAGGTCATGTGAATGTATCACATCAGATTTTTAATTTAACTTTGAAAAACTTGTCTTAATGTTTTCGGGCTTCCTTCAAGAATTTAAAATGTTCTCTCAATGTGTCATGTTATTGGAGTAATTTTGGATGAATACCCACTTCCTGGAGCTCCTCAGCTGGAATCTGTATAGGGGTATGTTATCTGAATTGGGGATTTTCTGGGGTTTTCTCCCTTATCATAGAAAGAAAAAACAATTTCGGTTAACAATCAGTTGTGTAGTGTAAAAATGGAATTCAGATACTTGTGTTAATTCGTTAACAAACGACAGAATTAGCTACAGCATGAATTGCAAAAGTGTGCGGACGCACAGTACTGTCTCCTAGCTAGCATAACATCGCATTACTCGCACACCAGTTAAGCGCTGACAGCGTATTGAATATTCATTCTTTGCTTGTGAAACATGCGTGCTTCAGAGCATCGTGCATTAAACACAATACATACGTTATATTATCCTCCTTAAGTGATTGAGCTCGAACCGACTCCTCAGGGATTAGGGCCTCCTATCAGCCTCGTTTGTATAAAATTCCCTCATATTAAACTCGATTAATTCCAAACCGATGAGAGTTGGCCGCAATGCGGAGAAGTATATGTAGTCGGGGGAAAACATTCCTCTGCAGCACTTCATTGATTGTATCCTGGAAGGAACAGCTGACATAGCAACAGCTTTCTAGGGCACGGTCATTGGGAAAGTAGTCTGTTGGAATGCTGAACGAGTTAGTATCAATTACATTCAAGATCCCTCCTTACCTACCTCAATCTAAGTTCAGTGCAATCAAGACACGTTTTTCAATTAAAAAATACGAGTATTAAAATAGTCAGTAGTCTCTTATTCTGGATTTAGCATAAGCTAAGTCACTTTAACGAACATTGGCTTCTAGAGCCACTCGGGACTCTGGGATCGCTTTCTCTTTCCCTCGCCCAAGGCAAAGGCAACGCATTCAATCATAAATCAATAGCTTGATTTCACCTAGTTCAATAAAATACTGCTGTTATTATAAATGTATTATTGTAATCCTCTGGAAGCCGTGAAAAGAGGTGACTTTTAAAGAGACAACCAACAGATTAGTTTTTAAAAATATTTTTGCACTCAACTGTGGTTTCGCTAGAACGAAAAATCTTCGGGTGAATGAGCGTCATCTTTAAGCAAACAATTCAATATATCTACACATAAAAGGGAAATGTCTTTAGAATAAGCGTAGTGTTTTTCTCATGCTCCAAGATTTGGTGCGGAATACACTTGATTTAGAAGTAGCCGCTCCTGGTGCAGTGAACCCTGGTCGGGGACTCGGCATGTTCACTGCTTATCTCCCAGTACAGCCCTCTGTTCATGTAGCTCCGGATGGAGGCGGATAATGTAGCGCTAGTGCAGTAGAGTTTGACTTTGCGCCATGGAGTTCGGTTTAGTTTCTCGTTGAAATCATTTGTATACAAAGTTTGTCTTTAATAACACGAAGTGCATTGAAAAATAAACGTATGTATGAGTAGTTCTACAAAATCACTATGAAATAGTGATGGATGAAGGAAGTGGTGTGACTGTTACACATTATATCTGTAGTTTACTGCTTGTAGAGATCGAGAATACGGAGAGAAAGGCGTTTTATATCGGTGAAGTTGAAATTTCATTGAGACATACACCTATACCCGCCTCGAGAATGTTCTCTCATAAGAGTTTTTCTTTGTGTAAATTATGTACTTTCATGCGTTTCCTAAACCTGGCAAGCTACCAATCCCAAGTAGTAATTTCGCGGCGGTATTTTAGTTGGAATGCCCTCGGCGGCCACACACAGATATCTTCTCCTCGACAGGGGTGTAGAGGTAGCCTGGCATTGCAGAATAGACTAGGCAAATGTCGTAGATGCGTAGGATTCACGTAAACATTAAGATAATGCTCTGCATATTACAATTTGAGGTTTGGAACTAGATTTTGAGGAATCGAGGAAAATTTTAAAGTTCCTCGCAAATGTATATTTTGAAAAATATTTAAACATTATGACAAACCTGGCTTAATTGGAACAGCTGAGTGGCAATAAGACAGCACTCCCAGTGCTGAAAGTGAGAGGAATCATAAGGGTTGCAGCATATCCAGAAGGCAATGATTTTGCTTATAAACTATTACAAGTAGTGAGCGATATTACAGTATTGTCATGCAGTTGGCAAACCTAGTTGCTCTATACTTCTATAGAATTTGGATCTCATCTCTTCAATACGACTGGACTCGTGGCTTAGTTGGTAGAGCACCAGCCGAATGCTCCAAGTGTGATAGAGAAAGGTTTCTGTGATTTTATTTGTTTATTTTTATTACGTGATATGCCTAAGAGATTGGTGCGTTTGCGTGAGCGTTCCGATTACTTAATACCAACACAGCATCAGGATTGTCGTTGGGCAGATGCCTGAATACATGTTCCACTGTCGTATCATAAGGAGCACAACATGCGTTAATGTGCGTTCCGCTAAGTCATCTAAACAAAAGTCTTCAAAGGCCAAGGAAACGTGCGATCGTGCTTTAGTCTACAAGTAAATGTACGCTATACAGAAGAGAAATGGCTTAAGCTTCTGTTCTAGTCCATTTGAGATAATATAAAAGAGCAAGTAACACCCAGATCACTGTTTACTCTTTTCTCTTCTCCTTAATTTGTTGCTGGCCATGAAAACAAGCCTTGTTGCTCTCTTAGACATTTGCGGTAATTTAGAATCGTAACCCACAGAGTTAAAACGTTACAAAATATTAAAAACATATTGGAAATTTGTTAAGAAAAATGTGTTAGTCACAAAAATTTATTTTACATTCAGTAATGCTTTTTAAGAATGACCATATACAGGGTGATCATAAACCTTCAATTCAGTTATAAGAAATAATGGATGCAGTTGTATGATTTACTTTTCGAAGCATTGCTTCCATCGTTCAAGAGCAGCCCTAAAGACATTCTGAAGCATATCTTGTGAAATAGCCGTCGCTGCGTTGCGGAGAGCTCTCAGATCTTGGAGATCCCTATCTTTGTCTTGTACACCCTTGACTCATGAACCCCCAAGCAAAGGAATCCAAGGAATCGGGTGAACGCGATGGCTACAGCCTTGCTGAATCTCTGCCTATCCATCTTTTGGCGAATCTGAGGTAGTTCCATACAAACAGAACAAAATGAGGGGGTGCTCCAACCTGTTGGAAGCAACAGTGTCTGCAATGCCTCTTGCTGTAGCTGTGGTTCTAGGAATGACTGGAGTATGTTAAGGTAATTTTTGCCATTAATTGTCGCTTCTGTGAACATGAAGTGTCCATAAATTGTGGTGTTTGTGAATCCAAACCACACATTCACTTTTTGTGTATCTCTTTGAAATTCAGTGAAAAAGTGAGGTGGTTCGTTACCTCATAAGCGGCATTTATGTTTGTTCACCTTTCCTCAGTTGTGGAATGTGGCTTCATCAGTGAACAGGATGCGTTCCATGAAGTGTTGCATTGTGTGCTGCTAGTATTCTGCGTCTAATATCTGGAGCACCTGAATGTCTTAGCGTAAAGTGTAAAACTGTCAAAAGCGTTGTTTTTGGCGCGTCTAACTCGTTGCTTATACGACTTGAAGCACTCCCGCTTCTTCCCGTTGCTTCTCTGATTCGCTGCACAGTCTCTACTGGTACAGATGGTCTTCCGGAGCTTCTTCATCCACAACGTTTCCAGCTCGTTTAAATGTATTCGCAAGTAATCGGATGTTGGTTCGTGTTGGTCCAGGTTTGTTAAACTTCTGAGTGAAACCCTGTCTCACCTCGGAGTATGAGAAACCGCACAATCGCACACTGACAAGTCACCCGTTCTTCTATCGTCAGCAATCGAAATGGACCAAAACTTCATGACCAACCCGTATTGTAACAGAATCTTATATATTGCAGACAAGCAATGAAACAATTTCTTGTAGATATCCATCGTGATTCACATGAAGTGGATAGTAAACTAAATTTGCTTAGGAAGAATTCATAAAATTCACTCTAATGGATAGAGAAAATTCTTAGACATGATTTCTCTTTCTCTCTGTTCAAAAACACGGTAAAGCACAAGAAGCATTTGCTAGAGTAAACATGGCCTCGTGGACAGCCGTGACGTTTCTCTCTATTTTTCTCGCAACAGCTGGCAATTCGCTGTTTACTTTGCGCTTTGGGGCAGAGGGCCAAAGAGAGGCTGTGGCCCCCGTTTCCTTTATAACGAGCGTAAATATAACTCGTTCTGTGATCGGGCCGAAGGCGAGCAAGGTTGCTACAAGCAGAAGGGCGAAGATGTCCGGCCAAGGCGCACCATGGCCCGTGCGACGTGGCCTTTACCGCAACACCATCTGGTGGGAAAGAGGGAAAAACAGGACGAAGCGGCACCGGGAGCTCCTGGTGAGTTTAACTTTGGCTAAAGGCCCCTGCGCACATATTGGTCAGATAAAGAGCAGTGAAGAGTATTTACGCTGTAGCTTTTATCGCGCCGCATACTTTATTAACCATATTTCTGTCAGAATGGTCGCGTCGGGGCCCGTTTCTGCTTGCTTGTTTTAAAGTTCGCTCGCTGCTGTTTAGTTCTGAGGAAGAATTCGTATCTGAAATCTTCATGCGGCCGTATATTGCGGCGCGTGTGATGTACTGTACGAATTTTTCTCCTTGGAATGTTGTTATTAAGTGATAACGTAGACTTTGGGCCCATGACGAGGGACAAGGGGCGTCATGGGCGGGAGTGTAATACATTCCTCTCTTTTACATGTCGTTGTACCATTGTGAATTCCTACGGTGATGGTGATGTCTATTGGTTATCAACTGAAAATTATTTCCGACGACGTCTGCGATGCGTCTTTCGTCATGAGGGTGCCATCTTTCAAGTCTTTCCTGCACATCTCCGTCGTCTTGTAAGTCAATAATCTTTCCTTTTGAATCCATTGTGCCTGCTATTCTTGCACATATTCCTACACCATTCAAATGAAAAGTTCGTGTTCAAGAAGCTCGTAAGGAAAGACTAGATGAAAATTGGGAAAAATTCTCTGTTACTATTAAGAGAATTTGTAAGTTTTAATAATGGAATTAGCTTCTTTTTTTATTTCTTAACTGCTTCTGTTTTCATCCATGACTATTTTAACACTGAAATGAGAATCTAATAAATGTTACCTCTTTATACATATTAACACTGCAATCCTTTAAATTCCTAGATCATTGTTGCAGGGTATTAAAGATGTGTTTAAAAAGAGATTTATTTCTAACTCAGAATTCAGCAACGGAAGTACATGACGGGAAAGCTTGGGGGAATGCTTTTTCTTTTCTTATATTACAACTGTCTTTAAAACATCTCAGATCCACAGACACAATGAAATGACTAAGTACCCAAATCCAAAGAGCTGGGCGTTATCGATATTGTCTTTTCATGATAAAACACCGGGAAAAAGCACCCACTCTAAATAAGATCCGGAGATCACGGAAATGGGCAAAAGGTTCCCCTGCTTCTAATAGGAGCAAGAAAACCGAAAGTCGCATTAAACAAACGTGTTAGCATGCTCCATACGAAAGAAACCAGTGTAGTGATAAATTTAAATAGAATTGGTAGTCGAAATATTGAAAACATCCCTTTCAAAGTACATAAAAGAGAAACTGTTCTAGTATGCACTTGGTTGATGGACTTGATTAAAATGTTGGGTAAAAGTTATTTAAATCCTTTTTTTCTATCTTTATAAAATATATACTTTTAAATATGTATTATGTTTGATGATTTAATTAGTTTCCTTGGCGTTATTTTCAAATCATAAGGCGAAGCGTTTTAAAGTGACTCTTCCAAGATGTTAATTTGTTTACACCTTACTGTCTTTAATAAAACCAGTAAACATGGCCTTATTAATAAATTATCAATGCATTTTAAATGTTATCTAGATGTTGTAATGCTGATAGTAAATATTTACAGTTTTATTACACGATTTCAAAAAGTTTAGTTAGTCTGATGCATATCATTTTTACTTTTGTTGTCATGTTTTTTATCTGATAAAGAACATCGCCTATTTTAGTACAGATTTAATCATACACCAGAAAATTCCAAAGGAAAAGAATCTTCATGTTATTAGTTATATGGAAATTAGCATTTAATTCAACGTTGTAGAAACTAACCATTGAATGAATAAATTATTATTTAATTGTTAAATAATCACATTTTTTTAGAGTGGAATCATTTCAATTATTCTACATCATACCATACCTAAAGTAATAAATACAAACATTCAAGTGTATTTAGACCAATATGATTATATCTTCGTGCTCTAAAATTAAGTTACCACGCTAATGCCACAAAAAAGATGGTAGCGAAAGGTATCAAGATATCATCTAAAAAGCCTCAAATATTCCCAAGAAAAGTATCATTCATCGATAAAGCAAAACAGATTTATATGAAGTAACTTTATTTATGCAGTGATCATGTTTCAAAGCATAATAAGTAAGCTGCTTTCTACCCTGGCATTCTTCCGAAATACTTAAGAAAAACACCAACCTCAGACTGCAGCATAACAGACAAGAACGTAATACTAATACCTACATCACCTGTATCTTTTCCTTCTTCATCTCATTTCAACCACAACTTGCAAGCATTAGCTGTTCTATATAATTTTAATGATATTAAGAAAATTAAGTTATGTGGTATAGAAAAATGAATAAGCTTCCATTCAAAGAAAGGCTCCATTGTTGCAGTATTGCATAAGTTGGTATAAAAGCATAACAGGTCTTGAACTTTGTTGTAGCATTATATTGTGTACTAAGTGACACATATTTACTTTGCAAGTCACCGTTGTTCTTGGATCTGCAGCTAAACTTGAACTTATTTATATAACCACACCAGGCAGTATAGTGGCGTGGGTGTTTGTGTTGTCTAGCATTGCACATCACGCCATCTATTAATGCATGCTTGCAGTCAGCTTTCGTCTTACGAAACGATAGTCGCGGTTGTATACATAAGCTAGTGATGGGCCTGTACCAGTATTTCTCGATACTCGATACCGATACTGATTTTTGAGCACCGATACTCGATACTCACTTTATAAAAACTGTAAGCATAATAGCTTGTTCACTGAATTATGTTCTTATTAGTAGTTTTCTGTGTATATACGCATGTAACCAATTTTGTATTGTATACTGATTCCGAAATTGTTCCTGTTTGACATTCTGCAATTGCCAGCAATGTTTGCATTCCACTAAAAATATTTGATACCGAGATTTCACCGGAAATACATGTTTTGAGGCCTCCTGAATCCAAAAAACGTATTTTTGAAAACATGTCCGTGTGTGTGTGTGTGTGTGTGTGTGTGTGTGTGTGTGTGTGTGTGTCTGTGTCTGTGAACAGCATAACTCAGAAACGAACAGTCGGATAAACACCAAACTTGGTATTTAGGTTCAGTATCTTCCAGAGATGCGACACGGAAGTTTTCAAGAAAATCCCCCCACCCCAGATTACCCTTTACTTGGAACATTTTTCGAAAAATTTTATTTTCTCAAAAACGGCTCTAGCGATTTTGATTAAAGTATCATATTTTAAAGGCATTTCTATGGCAAATAAAGTGTATATTTTGAATTTTCTGGGAATGTCTCCAAAACGGAAATTTCCGGTAAAATCTCTACATTGGAAGTAAAAATCATCAGGAAAACTTACGTGGGTGGGTGTGTGTGTTGAAGTCTCTAATATAAGTAGAAGTAAATGATGGTAATAATACAGGGTAACTCAATGTTGTTTGTTTTTAATTGTTATACAAATATTTATAACATGATACTACAACGTAAAGGTTAATGTAGATAGTTCCTACAAGACCATAGAAGGCGTGAGCGTTTTCAATCGGCCACACAGAGAGAGAGAGAGAGAGAGAGAGAGAGAGAGAGAGACAGAGAGACAGAGACAGAGAGAGAGAGTGTGTGTGTGTGTGTGTGTGTGCGTGTGCGTGTGCGTGTGGGGGGGAAGTCTCTAATATAAGTAGAAGTAAATGATGGTAATAATACAGGGTAACTCAATGTTGTTTGTTTTTAATTGTTATACAAATATTTATAACATGATACTACAACGTAAAGGTTAATGTAGATAGTTCCTACAAGGAGACCATAGAAGGCGTGAGCGTTTTCAATCGGCCACAGAGAGAGAGAGAGAGAGAGAGAGAGAGAGAGAGAGAGAGAGAGTGTGTGTGTGTGTGGGTGGGTGGGTGTGTCATACTGAACTAAAAAGCGAAATATTTGATAAATTCCAACTTTCACAGGCAGACCCATCTTTTAAGGATTCCATACACGATTTTCATGAAATTCTTCTCTGCAGTAATTCTTTATTTGGATAAACATTAGTACATTTTTTTCCATAAATGGCCCTGACGATTTTTATTTAAAATATATTTTGGGTATTGATGAATTTTCTGTAAGTAAGTCTTTGAGACATTCTTCATTTTCGTTAAATTGTATGACTGAAAAATCCAGGGAGACAGGGAAAATGTACACTCGCACAAAAATTTAAAGTCGGAAAAAGTTACCCTTCAGCATTTAGATTTAAAAATTGCCAATTTTGCGCAGATGTGCGCAATTCAATGTTCACGTTGTTAGCATCGCTGGGGCTAACAAACTCGTCATCAGAACCATCACTAAAGCACAGAATTGCGCAAAGCAGGCATAAGCTTCTGTTTACGGTTTTTACTTTCTCTACTACGTATAGTAAATAGAGGAAGCATTGTATTCCGCCCAAAAATTCGATACCGAGATTTCACTGGAAATGCATGTTTTGAGGCCTCCTGAATAAAAAAAAACATTTTTAGAAAGATGTCCGTGTGTGTATCTGTGTCTGTGAACAGCATAACTCGGAAACGAAAAGTCGGATCAACACCAAACTTGGTATTTAAGTTCAGTACCTTCCAAAGATGCAACACGGATACTTTCAAGAGAATCCCCTTACCCGAGACTACCGTTTACATGGAACATTTTTCGAAAATTTTGATTTTCTGAAAAATAGCTAACGGTTTTGATTAAAGTACCATACGTTAAAGATATTTACATGACAAAACGTATATCTTGAATTTTCTGGAAGTAGCCTGTGAAGTTCATTTCATTTGGAAGAAATTTTGGATAATCTTATATAACTGGTAAATGTTAAGCGATAGACGAAAACGTACTACACAAAAGATGTAGATCTCTTTAAAACACACAATTTATTTTATGTATATATAGTATAAGCCGTTTCTGAGGGATCTGTTATTAAAGGTTCCAATTGTTCATTTCTTGGCCATTCTCTTTAAGTCCTTTCAACATTCAGTTGTTTCTCGCGATTACATGGAAACAGTATGAAATTTTAAGGCCAACTTATACCGTCCAGTTCTTAAACATTTGACTATTCGTGTCCTTTTGTATCTATAACGAAATGTATAATGCAGTTGTTTCTGCAAAGATTTATTTGGATTAAATTCTAGTAGATAGAAATAAGCTTGAGTAAGAATAACTTGTATACCCAATAATAAAAGATAGTGGGTAAAGAAAGTCATGTGAATGTACCAGTTGTTTTTTTTCGAGTGTACCACGAGAAAAATGTATATATAGAGTGTAATATCTTAGCTAAGATAAAAAGTATCGCCTACTTTGTATGTTGTCAGTATTGCCTGAGGCTACAGAACGTCCATAATTATTTTATTATATATACCTAACGAAAACAAATATCTGCGAATATTTGTCATGATAAACAGGACTTTGAAAAATTATCCTTTATGTGAATAATATGCAGAACACATCAAAATAAATGATAATGGTTAGAGAATGTCGTTTGTTCATAGGAATCGACCATTAACAAAAGTTCCCTTTCTTCTTGGTGGGTATCTTTGACATGCAAAAACTTATAAACCGGCATATTTCAAGGAAGGAAAAAAGAAAATCACTGACAGTGCTGTTTTCATGAGAGCCAACTTCAAAGTTGGAGAAGATACGTTAAGATGGTGTTACAGGTCCCAAGTCTCTCAAACGAAGCGACAGTTGTTTGGGTTTCTGTTTTAGATTCCGTGACCGAGGTCACATGTTCCCTTGCCGCGATCTTCGTGCGTCACTACTTTGGCGGTTACATGCTAAATCCGTCTCCTCCCTCTTTCAGATGGCATTGCACAGCTTCTGGGATGCACTGCAGTAACAAGTTTTGTCGATAACAACGTGTTTGTACTATAAATACCTGCTGCAGTCCCTTTAAGTTATAGAAATGGATGTCATTTATCATAAACTAAAACTTTTATTTAGCGCATATAGCGAGTTTTGAATCAGCTTAGAACATAAGCAGAACAAGTGAATGTAGGCTAAATGTGATTAAAATGTAGTATCTATCGCGTAATTTGAGTAAATATAGCATAAGTATGTTTTTCGACTGCTGCGGTCGAATGGTCAATGTTCTGTCTTCTTAATTCAGAGCAGGGTCGCCAATAATAATAATAATAATAATAATAATAATAATAATAATAATAATAATAATAATAATAATAATTATTATTATTATTATTTATAATCGTTGGAGAGCAGCAGCTTGCTGCTATACACCAAATATTTACAATATAACTAAAATGTATAAATTTACATATTTAAGATCTACAAAGCTTTGCCCATACTAAAATATTAGTGTATGCAGATGTAAGAAAATACATAAGAGTTACGAAGTTCCATTAATCAAAATCATATATCTAATCACATGTGTGTGTTAGTATCTAAAATATTACACAAGTGGTGTCAACTTTAACAAATGGATAAGTGTGTAATACTTAAAATTTCCAGTAATAGCTTACCATATTAGTCTTCATATTCTCTTATACTACTCAGGGCTTTATTTTTTATAGGTTTTCTAGACGAAGTTTTAGATTCTTTAGGGGCAGAGGCAGAACGGAGACACCTGTGTTGGGGATATGGAAGGGCCTATATAATAAAATATAAGGATAGTGTTCATATGAATTTGCCGTAATGTATTTTTTTATAATACTTCCATCTACCAATATCTCACTACTTTTCAGATGTATAAATTATGTGGAACATTTTATTTAAAGGGGGGCACATCTCGAACTTAGCGATAACAGGGGACCACCATCGTCACTTGTCACGGGGGGGGATGTGCAGAATTTATGTGGAAGGCCCAGCCCAGGGTCCCTGCTTCGATTCTGGACTGGTGCGGTGTAATTTATCTTTATATAGACTCATTCCCTACCCTCCACAGAGTCTGAAAGTCTGAATTAGGCGGTGAATGTGAGTGTGTTTCCTAATGAAAATTAATAAAGTAAAAAAGTTTTAAATAACTTAAGCCAACGAGTTAATGACACCAATTGTTTCTACAGTTAAAGACCCCTTTAAGTCGAAGACTTTTCAGTGAACCACTTCCAATGTACTTGAAGGTATTAAGGAATATGGAGCATACATTTGTATTATTATTATTATTATTATTATTATTATTATTATTATTGGGAAATGGGGTTTTAAAATTATGATGTAGGAAGATTTCATCTTAATATAATTAGAATATTATGAATAGGTTTATAATGTTACAGTTAATTATGAGTAAATGTTATGAAATTCACTACGTTTTTTCATAACATTATTAAGGGATTTCATACGCTGCTTTTGTAAAACAAAATTATAAAAATTGAATACAAAATAACATTAATATTGTCCAAATTACTATGAAGTGAGTGTATGCATTTTTCACGATGTCATACTCGTATCTTTGAAATGTTGGTAACGTAATTATACTAAACTAATACCATCAATTAGCAATTATTAACGACTTTGACCATCAATAAAGGCTGTTTATAAGAGATAATTTGCACATTTTAGTGTAAAAGTACGTTTTGAGACAGTTAGGGGACCAGTCGTATTCTACAGGAAGAAGAAGATTAAGAAACAGAGTTTGTTCTGCTGGCCCCTACCGAAATGGAACTTACGCATTTGGCAACGACTGTCGATTAGTAATACCGGAATACTTTTCGAGCGTCACGCTGTCGTTAAGGATGCGATGTTATTTTATAATCTTGGATGTATCTTCCGGCAGTACTCTCTCATATAAAACTTCATGATTGAGTCAGCATTTTAAGGATATCAGCCAAAGATGAGGAAGGTGCACCCTAAAAACACGCAATTTTGTTCATTATGCTTTATTTTCTCAAACATTACTCAACGTCTTTGGTTAAAATATCAATATATTAATATATGTTCAAGATATTTGCACGACAAACAAAATTTATATTTTTAATTTTATCTAAATAGGCTATGAGATCCTCTTCATTCTTATTGGATATTAAGAAAGCTTAGAAATCATAACAGATAGATAAAAGCTACTATAGAAAACACGTAGAGCTCATCAAAGTGCACAACTTGTGTCATAGACCTTTTCTTCTGACGTCAGTCCTTTCCGAAATATTTGTCACTTGTTTACATTTTCCCAAGCATAAATGTGTTATTTGATACAACATGCCTGAACTCGCGTCCCCGAGATTTGAGAATCGAGCAGAACTCTCCTGCAACTTGCACATCCAACTTCTGCTTCAAGCGTTTCTCTCGGGGTTACATAAACGAAAGCATAAATGACGCCTTGACGAAACATTTGGCAATATACCTCTGTTTAGTGAAGGATTCATTCATTGAAAATAGTTGTGATGAAGTACTTGGCCCGGCACGCGAAAAGGCGTGATGTCGCGTCTCCTGATGTTTATCTTAAGGCAATTACTTTTCTTGCATTTAATTTTGCAGAAAGGTGGAATTGCATTCAGCTTGAACACGTCTTGTAACTACTTTAATGAGAATCTTGAAGGGGTGCGGGGGAAATAGCGTTTATTGTAATGTGTTGTGGGCATTATAAATATCAGAGTGAAAGAAGTCACTCTTGAATGGAAAGTTCATCAGCTTTATCATGCTTCAATATTTCATGAAATAAACACTTCATTAATTTGAACAATCAGTCTTTTATGAACGAACGGCATAATTTGAATTGCTCACAACAAAGAGTGTGATTGAGTATTGTAGTTCTCAATGAACTAAATGGTTCGGCCCATCGCTACTACCCTACTAACCATATAGCCCTTTCTTTTCTCTAAAATGGAATCTTCCAACTGTTTATTCCCACGCTACAGCGCAAACCACTCGTTACAACTGAAACAGTGACGGAAATGTAACAAAAGAGAACAAAATGTTTGACTTTTTGTGATCATATAGGTGAGTGCAGTGTTTGGTTTATATCATACATCCCGTAAATCTATAAATGTAATTTAGTTTACACAGATTTTCCGAAAATACAGATAAATTTCAGCTAAGGGCGTGCAAATTGAAGCGAAGTCATACCAACTAGGTGTATCTCAGATGCAGTATGTTAATTACGTTTGTCAATTTAACAGTAGTTCGTCTCATAGTCCACTAACGTTTATTTCATCGGATTGTATCATTCTCAAAAGCAGCCATTCCAGAGGGCATGTGCTAAAAGGTGTTCGTTCCCATAACTTGCGTAGCAGAGGTAGGAAAACCGCGCTATAGAGCATCACGTGAAGATCCGAATGCCTTTCTTGGTTTCACTCCTGGTTGTCAAAATAAATACCTAACAGTATGGAATGGTGGAGCATGTAATGAAACATCTGGACATCTGACATGCGCAAAGAACGACGATCCTTCAGCACGTTTTCAGTAGCTTTTAAATAAACCTCACATCAGTCACGCTCTGATCAGACTGCCTCTCGCAAGGGCTTAATTAATTTTGTTTCGAAAATTATAAAATACTTTGTTTGGAAGGGCCAGTTCTTGATACAGCTACTCGGTGAAGCAAATCGAGTTCTCTGTGGTAAGTAAGTTGTTAGCAATTTAAGTGTGGAGAATGCAAATTAAATGCTCATCGCTACCACGTGTTTTCATTATCTTTTATCAAGGTGTAACCGGTCATTATGGAGCATTAAAACTGCCCTTACTTCTGTTTCTGTCTCTTATATTTCGGTGTGGAGAAACAGACCCCACGCAGTTTATTAGTCTCAAGTTGATTACTCAATTTACCAGAACCTACCACGCGTTTTGTTCACAAATAAGGCAAATAATGAACAACACTAGCAAATCTAAGGACATCGAATAGTTTATCAAAATAATGGCAGCGATACCATACAGACTATGTCTATGAGAAAGAAAGCCTAAGATGAAAATGTTTCTCTTCCTTTTCTTTCTATTACTTGTCATTGTTTTCGTTGCTTATCTTGTGATGGTTGATATATAACAAGTTATTTCCAAACCGCATTACGTTCAACGTCTAAGCTTTCAGAGAACAACTTAATGTGTTGGAAGCATTAATCACGTAAGATGTATTAATTATGAGTGGGTCTTCACGTATTATCAAACTATAACATAAACCATTTTCAAAGTAAATTTCTGTGTAACTAAGGATACAGTTTGGATATTTTGAAGTGAACATAAAACGATTTTTTTCATGCTAATTAAAAAATTAACACACTCCTTTGTGTGTTAAACAATACACAATAATACTAGATTTAATATTACATAACATTCTGAGTAGAAAAGAAATGCATATTTCTTGAACATCCTTTAGGACAGGTTGTTGAATTTGCTTGAAAAGTCCATTACATATTTTGCAAATAAATTCAGACGTGTTTAAATTGTAAGTAAATAATTGGTGCCTAATTTTCTCACTGTCGCCAGATTGGCAACCCATTATATCCCATTGGCACCGAACACTGCATGTAAAAATCTTAAGACAGATAAGCCACAAATGTGGCATGCTAGACTCTAGCTGGAGAATACTCTGAATATAATTTTTCTAATTAATAGACGTAATACGGTTTGGAACATACTTTCTCATACCCTATCCTGTACATGCAGGCAGTACCTTCCAGCGTACGGTTCCACGTTCGATCCTGTGTCGAAAGAGATTGCTTTGGATGTCTTCAGCCAAGAAGCCGCATGTTCGTAGGCATAGCCATGCGTTTCATTCATTCCATCGAGTTCATAAAGAGCTTTATAAATTCAGACATTAATAACCTCAGCTTCCATTAGTATATATATATCAAACATTATAACTGGTTTTGGGAGGTATTTTAAAATGCGGTTATTGCTACTTTCAAGCTGGCCTCTTCCATCGCTACTGCGTACAGTTAAACGAGCTTTCCTTACAGTCTATGGATCTGATTTTCATTCTAGGTAGGCAATCGCAAATTATATGAGTGCGTCTAATAAAATACTGCACATTACAAAAATCCCTAATCTCTCCTGTTTGTAATATTCAAAATGTCATTTATTAGCTCTACCAAAACCTAGTCTAGCCAATCAATGCTCCTATGCTAATGGAGCTTTCCTTTGTGTACAAACGGCTTATTATAATGAAAATACATTTTTAACATTGCAGTGTTAATAAACAGCAATATTTAAAGCTTATGTAAACAGAAGTATCTGCTGCCTAAGTGTGTGGTTTGGGTTTCTGCAATTTCTTTAAATGATTTGTAAGCATCTCCATTACTAAGTGAGAGGAAAATAATTGAGCCTTATCCAGAAAGGAGAAAACAAATTTGAACATAGTTATGCAAAAAAATAAATAAATAAAAAAGAAGCAACTTTTTATAGAATCTGCTTTAAATTCAGTGTGATTCTGAAAGAGTTTAAGAACATTATAATTACTTGATGTGCAACTATTTCTTATGCCTTCCCAAAATGATATTGTTGAACATTATTTTGGATTTGGTTCCTCCCTGTACAACTATATCCAGTTATGGTTAATGTTTCCAATAATTACATTTCTCCAGAGTGGTATGTTTAGTCAATATTTTTCCTTATTTCATAATATACCTTGCAACAGTTTTTTTTACTTCCAAATGAAAACATTTGATTATTATCTAAAGGAGCTTAATGTTAAATCATTCACACTTGTAAATGTGAGTAAAGGATTGTTGTTGTATTTAGATACTAATGACATCATTCCTCACTAAGGTGCTAACCATTTTGTGTTGGTGCGCAGGAGCAGCGGTCACTCAAGGCGGGGGAGATTACACAACAGGAGAACCAAAATATGTCTGCATCCAGCATGAAGCTTCAGACTGACACCTTCACTGCAGAAAAGGTATGTTCCTTTTGGAAAAAAGTTATGCTTTCTTGTTGCTATTTGCTCTTACTTTAGCACTAGTATTTCTTCTGGGTTTGAAATCGTAATCGAGACATGGTAGCACTTTATAATGTAGTTGTTGGCAAACGACAGCAGGGTGGCCATTCCCAAATCATCAAATATGAGCACACTGAGCTAAATTCTTTTAAAATACCATGAAAATTGAGCTTCATCATTATTATTCATATTCTTTATTAGTGTGGAAGGTACATTGATAAAGTAACATAATAGGCATCTAAGCTAAGGTCCAGTACTCAATGACAAAATGTGACATTCATTCCCTTTTTTTGCTTTTGTTATATATGTAGAGATTCTTTAACCAATGATTATTAAATGCATTCTTTCATTCAGACATTATTTTCAAAAAGCAAATAGGTAAATAAAAATTATATAAATAAATATATAACATTCTTATAATATAATAAATGTTTATCTCTTAAATGTTCAACAATCCCTGAGCTCATTCACAAATTCATTTCATACTTTGATTTGAAATGCTTGCATATGCTCTGCCTGGGTTTGTTTAAATAAAAAACAGGGGGAGCTTCATATTTATCATAGTAATTGTATATCTTTAAATTTTATTATTAAACTAGAGTGCAGTATATGCCACTCATCTGTTGCATATAATAACAATGTGATATAAAAATGTTTATACTAAAGACTAACTTTAGTGGTATTTGTGAATTTATCAATTATATGAACCTCAACTTCATTGTACCGTAGAAGCATTATTGCTAGTTTGTTTAAGTTTTTCACTTAAAATTTCTTAATTGCTCCATCTTTTTGAATCTAAAGCTTCAATTTCATTTACCAAATAGTCACATGATTCAGAAATTAGATATAGAAGCAAAATACATATTATAAGCATGCCTAATAATCCAACACTACATGTATAATTTGCATTAAAGTATAAATTTAGTAAATTCATCATTTGCAGTCTTCTTATATTATTAGTTATCCCAAGATCCTCTAGAATACCAAAATATGATGGTACTAATGTACAACTGGTATTTAATTTTCAGAAGGCAATGGCAACTCAGCAGCAACGTCAGACTGTAACAGCCAGTGGCATATTTAATCATGAAAAGCACGTGGCAGCATCCTCACAATCTAACATCACAATCACAGCTAAGAGTGTTTCCACCAAATCGTCCACAATTTCGGCAGCTTCACAGGTATGCTATAAATAGTGCTCAGTTACTTTTCCTCTTGGAATAAAATTCAATGGCAGAGCTTCATAGCTCTCTATATTGTGTTGAGTTAAAGGTATTTGTTTCCCAGTATGTACAATTTTTAACTTTATTTATACCTAATCAAATTTTTGCCTCTTGCTAGTACAAAAGATTAGTTTCATGGACCACTTAGGTGTTATCTGTGGCTTTTACAGATTAATAGAAATTGGTATTGCAACTTGGAGAATCTCTTGGTAAATATTATAAAAAGATCACTATCAATAGAGTTATTCATTTTTATAGGCTGGAAGGTTAATTATTATATAATAAAACTGTGAATACATCTTGAAAATAGGATATTCACAGTTCTTTCATTCTAGCTGTGTATAGGCACCAATGGCACTAATTGACTTGAAAAATTCATTACCATCCGTGAGCATGTCTCTCCTTTGTCACATGTTAAAACATTTGGCATTTTGTCATTTAGGCTCCATGTGTGTCAAATTTATGAACTGCCTATTATTTTGTTTACATGTTCTACCAAAATTATTTGTTAAAATTTATCATTATTGATCTGGTTATTCATTTTAACCTTTCTGCTGCTAATAAATGTTTTACATATTTGTTAAGTGTTTTCATGCAGGTAAATTATTTATTTGTGCTAAGTTTAATACTTTGCTTGAGACACGGTTACAGCCCTGTTCTCTACCGGGCCACATGACACAAAAAGTAAATTAAAATTTGTGTATTTTGCTCTCTCTTTCCTTCTCTTTGCTCATTTTTCTAGCAATCATTACATCAACAGCTTTCTTACATAAACATTATACAGATATTTGAAGTCATAACTTGTATCTCATTAGTATTATGATGTTGCAGATGAGTCAGCTGATGAATGGTACACTCAAATCCTCAGAAGATGAGCTACTAAACCAGAGTTTTGAAGATCTGGAACGCCTATCAGCAAATTCAAATCCCCAGGAGGTAGAGCGTGCCATCCACAAATACTCTATGTGCCTGGACACTTTTGTTAAAAGTCTGAAGAGGTGTAGCTCCATGCCAGGGGGAAAAGCACCTCAGATGCTCGACCGAATGAATGAAATGATGCGCAAAGCATGGGCAGTACCAACACATGGACATACTCTGGGTTATTCGCTGTGCAATGCCCTACGAAAATGTGGAGGTCTAGACCTTCTGATGTCCAACTGCCTGCGTGATCCTTCAGATCCTGATGGAGACAAGCTGCAGTTTTCCAGTGCCCGTCTACTTGAACAGTGCCTTACTACTGAGAATCGTGCTCATGTGGTTGAAAATGGACTGGACACAGTTGTGAAAGTTGCTTGTGTGTGTACCAAGAGCACAAATTCCGTGGATCATTCTCGAACTGGCACTGGCATTCTTGAACATCTTTTCAAGCACAGTGAAGGCACTTGCAGGTGAGCATGATTACTTAGCTTTTAAACTCAAAAGAAACCTTCTGTCACCCAAAACAATCAACCATAAGCTTAACTTGTTAGTATCAGAGAGCTGAACTGTTGTTTTTGGAAGAAATATTATTGATTATACTTGTGTAGTCTTCACAGATTTGTAGTATGATATTCAGCTTTTCATTTTCATATTCAGGCTTCCAGCATATTCATAGCAGATTAATGTCCAGTATACCAATTATTATTTAATAGGCAAAAATGATAGTTGTATTATTAGTTGCTATCAACAAATGAATGCATAAGCTTTTTGTAATCTTTGAGCTGTTTTTCATTTGATATGGAATTTTTCAAGTCTGATTCAAAATATCAAATTTCTGCCTGTACATTGCTAGTAGCAAGAACAATTATAAGTTATAAATTAACCCTAATAGAAGCTAATTATAAAACCTGGAAATGAAGAGTATTTTCAACACTGTATGTCACCTTTGAAGAATATCTTGAATATTTCAGATTGCCTTGAAGGTTTACCAGAATACTTGAATCAGATGAGAGGTTAATGCATGTATGAATGTCTTGCCATAGTAGCTGAAGCAGTGAGTGTGTCGGCATGGATAGTTGAAAATCTATTAAATTTTTCAAGTCCGATTCAGCTTGCAAACTTTTATATTACTTCACTGAATATCAGTTCTTTGACAGTTATCTATGAATTCTAAATTACATTTCTAACTTTGTAGATCTTTAGCAGAACAATCTCAGACTTTTCTCGGCAAAGCAAGATATATTACCATGAATCTGAAGTCGGTAACACTTAGCTTACATAGCACTCTTTTGTTTCTAAATGTTTACTAAGTATATTTTCAAACATGTATGTAGTGTTTTAATATTTACAATAAATTGCAAGAGTTTGTTCAAGTAGTGTTCTTATCCTTTTATGAAAATTATTACTGCCTGACAAATTTGTAAGCAATTATGTTTTCATTGCAGTGATGTGATTCGTCTTGGTGGCCTAGATGCAGTCCTATTTGAATGCAGAAAGAATGATGTAGAGACTCTAAGGCATTGTGCTGGTGCGCTGGCCAATCTCTCCCTTTATGGTGGTGCTGAAAACCAAGAAGCCATGATAAAGCGGAAAGTACCAATGTGGCTGTTCCCTCTAGCTTTCCATAATGATGATAACATCAAATACTATGCATGCCTGGCTATTGCCGTCCTGGTTGCTAACAAGGAGATAGAGGCAGCAGTTCTTAAATCCGGAACTCTGGATCTGGTGGAGCCGTTCGTTACATCACATAACCCATCAGAGTTTGCCAAATCGAATCTTGCACATGCACATGGACAAAGCAAGAATTGGCTTCAAAGGCTAGTGCCAGTGCTCAGTTCAAAGCGAGAGGAAGCCAGAAACCTAGCCGCCTTCCATTTCTGTATGGAAGCAGGAATAAAGAAACAGCAAGGCAAAACAGAAATCTTTGGCGAGATTGGTGCCATTGAACCTCTGAAAAAGGTAGCAAGCTGCCCAAATGCAGTCGCGTCAAAATTCGCTGCCCAAGCCCTTAGGTTAATTGGAGAGGAAGTACCCCATAAACTGAGCCAGCAAGTACCCCTTTGGTCATCCGAGGATGTAAGGGAGTGGGTTAAGCAGGTAAGTGTTTACTAAAAGTATTAGATTTTCTATTCACAGTAGTCATTGTATGTTTTAAGCACCAACAAATTCTGGGCTTTGCAACATAATTTCATTCATTCCATTCAACTAAATAAATCATCTGTAAAGAGAAGAGGAAAGAATGTTTCTCATTGGAAAATATTACACTACCTGCATTTCAAAGTAGCAGTTCTTAAAGGAGCAGTCTGGTCTAAAATCGTTTGTCAGATGAATGACTAGAAAAATGGGGGAAAAAATTACAAGAATGCTGGCGTTTATTCTAACTCCATGCAATTACATGATGCAAAAACACAATGCAGTTGTAACAGAATATGTGATGTCACTGTCAACCACAAATATAGTAGAGGTATTTAGAGCTACATTCAGTTGTTAAAAACATGCTAGAAAACATGACTGACATAAAATTGTGTTATTTACTTGTGTTTTAAGGAAACTTAGGCAGATGGAACATCTATGGTAGCTCTAAATTTGCAATATATTTTACCAGGTACAGGATGTAGCATCTTATCCTATTCACTACAATACACTACTGCAGTTTTCACAATCAATTGCTCCCATAAATTATCAACTGCAAACTGTTCATATGTCACAAATCTATGCATTTGATGATTTGGGATATCCTGAATTAAATCACATATAAGTACCTCTGTATCAGGAACCAGTTTATAGAATGAATCAATAAAATTACACAATTTACGCATTCACTTACTTTGTGTATATTTTGGAACTTGCGACAACATATGCTTTCAGTAGGTACTGATTGAGAGGAATGCAGTTCCTAAATTGAAACACCCTTACTTCTGCCTAATACAACAATTTCTTTATAGAATGGCAATTTCCCATCACTTTCTAACAGTATAGAGCTTTCAAAACAATGTGGTTTTAATTAATTTGCATTTATGCATACATACTTTTCTATATATCTTCAGAGGTTGCATTATTATTACATGTTTGTG
The DNA here is from genome assembly GCA_030765065.1 of Deroplatys truncata. NCBI lineage: Eukaryota > Metazoa > Arthropoda > Insecta > Mantodea > Mantidae > Deroplatys > Deroplatys truncata. Next base: position 166,307,992 of record CM060983.1, read on the forward strand.
CTATACCCATTGGTTATGTTGGACCTATAGAAAATTATACATAATTGAGCATAACTGACAGCATCAACACTTGCATAGAGAAAATAAAGTTTGGAAGAGTTGTCTTTCAAACAAACAGCAGCCACCACAGTTCTTTTCGGTAAAATCATAACTTTGTTTTTGCTAGGGTAAGTTTTCATGATTAACAAACCATGCAAACCAAACTCTGCTGCATCCTGCAACAATAATAATTTAAAGATCTAAGCAATTATGCTATGTACAAACTATTGCTTATAGTTGTGATGTCAGTATGAAAAATGAGAACACATGATTAGATTTTTAGACAGAAAATACTATTATATTATTTTATTTATGTCTTGCTTTTCAAGTTCATATGATTTTTACACTGGACTGCTCATTTTAAGTGCAAATAAAAGCATATTTAGTGAAAAATGCCTTTGTTTGCTAGTCTTAGACATATTCATTAATTAATGCATTAAGTTCTTCACTGGTTACCCTAGGTTACCTATTTATTTCATTTTGTGGCTTGGTATATACTTCTAGTCATACTTATAAGCTCTTATTTTGAACTACAGAAAATGCTAAGTTGCTTGAAAATGAAAACAAGAATAATTATAAGCATAAATCATCACCTGTTTATAATATAGATTTTGGTAATGCCTATCTACACAATTTAGGTCAAAAATTAATTTCTAAACAACAACAGGTAGAAGTGTGTAAAAGGCCAGAAAGTGAGTAAACTTTACATTAAAGATTAAAAACAGAAGCACTATTAACAGTGAAGTATTCTTCATTCGTCCTCGAAAACGTTTCAGTGTTTTACAGCTTTTAAGAGTGAAGGTGAGTGTAAATAAGTGTGACTCAACAAAACTTTCAACATAAACTCTACTTCTCTAAGATGCCTTGACAGTTAGTTTCCAAATTCTAAAATGCATGTAATGAATGTGTAAAAATACAAAGAGATTCTATTAAAAATCTTGACAAGAGAACAGCACCTTAGCAAGCCATGAAATCTATGTTACAAGCACAAGTATAATTGCTTTTAATTTATTCAGTTCAGTAAATGCAGACAACCATTGTTGACAACCAATTTGCTCTCTTTGTACAGATTGGGTTTGCGGAATATGCCAACAATTTTATAGAGAGCAGAGTTGATGGAGATCTACTCCTTCAGCTGACAGAAGAGAATCTTAAGGATGACATTGGCATCACAAATGGCATACGAAGACGAAGGTAAATACATTTCTTTCCAGATGTTTAAAATAAGTACCTTAAAATCCTTAAACACACGTACATTTATGTGTAATCATTATTTATTTTTGGTCCTTAACCCTTTTTTTAAATTATAGGTTTACAAGAGAACTTCAGAATCTGAAGAAAATGGCAGATTATAGTAGCAGAGATACTGGAAACCTAAATGCATTCCTGCAGAATATTGGGCTTGAATTTTCTATTTATACCTACTCTATGCTGAATGCTGGTGTAGACAAAGAATCCATCCGTAATCTCACAGAAGAGCAACTACAAAACGAATGTGGTATTTGTAACAGTATCCATCGACAAAGGATATCAAGTGCCATTCGAGGTATGTTGATAGTATATGCAACAGATTTTTATGTGCTAAAAATGAAGAGCTGAGCAGCAGAAGTTGCCCACAAAACAGCCTCTAGATATCCATTCAAATCACATTTTGTTTAAACCATAGTTATCTACAATATATCTTAAAATACATGCACATATCTTTTGGTTCTTCATTGGCATAATAACACTATTTTATTGAATTTTCTGATACACTTCACCTTCAGTCAGGTAACACTTGTTGGTTGTGAGTTCATAAGATGTTAGATATTTACTTTTATTTACCAAAACTATAAAATATTGATAAAAAATAAAAATAGCCTGATAGCAGGAAAAAATACATTGATTTATTCTATAAATTCATTCATGGGTGCCTGAATGTAGGTTGCTACATTTGCCTTAAAATTACAATGAACTGCAAATCTGCACATTCTCTTACAATTAATGCCCACTACATCTTAGCAAGTATTTATATTTCTTGTAATGATTTCCCATATCTTAGAATATCAGACATGCACATATCAAGCATGCACATTTATGCCTAATGAAATACTGATGTAGAAATACTTAAAATGTGAACATTTTACAGCTCCTCTGGGTGAGAGCGGTGTTATTTATTACATTCATATGGCAGCTGTCCTGTCATGGCAGGCAGAGTGCCATGTGCTGTGGTGCATTCCAAATAAATTATTTTTGGTGAAATGCTTGAAAATGAACCAAATGTTATAATCTATTTTTACTTTCTCTACTACATATAGTAAGTATGGGAAGTATTGTATTCCACCCAAAACTTCAATACCGAGATTTTACCGGAAATATATGTTTTGAGGCCCCCTGAATCCAAAAAAAAAAAAAAAAAAAAAAAAAAAAAAAAAAAAAAAAAAAAGCATTTTTGGAAACATGTCCGTGTGTGTGTCTGTGAACAGCATAACTCAGAAACGAACAGTCGGATAAACGGATAAACACCAAACTTGGTATTTAGGCTCAGTATCTTCCAGAGATGCGACACAAAGGTTTTCAAGAAAATCCTCCACCCCAGATTACTCTTTACATGGAACATTTTTCGAAAATTTTAATTTTCTCAAAAACGGCTTTAACAATTTTGATTAAAATATCATATGTTTAAGATATTTTCATGACAAATGAAATGTATATCTCGAATTTTCTGGAAATGTCTCCAAAAGTATTCCTCATTGTGAACAACTGTTGCATAACTGGTAAACTATAAGAGATAGACAAAATTTTACTGCACAAAAAATGTAGATCGCGTTAAAATACACAATTTATGTCATATACATTTTTTTATTGAGTGAACCATTTTCGAGATATTGCTTGTTATTCCCTTAAATTTTCCAATACTTATACTTTTTCTCAAATGGGAATTCGTTATTCATTTTTTTTTTTTTGTCCTGGTGATGCAAAAAGATTGGAATACTCCACACAGCAACCTGCTCTTAAAATATTTAACTATCGCTTAAAGCCTACCAATTCCCCTTGCATCTACAAGAAAATTAGCAATAAGATTAACACCCCGATATCTCGATTAACATGAAGCATATGGAGAATAAGCGTTTGTAAAAATAGTTTGTACAAGAGTAGAGAAAGTCATGTAAGTGTATCAGATTTTTCTCCCTTCAATTACTTTTACTAATAGTTTAAAGCTGAATATTTATATCCCTTCCATCTACATCTCTCAGCTGTGTGGAAATCAATATTTTTCATACAGCACTTCTCACAGCTTGAAACAAGGATATTAGCATTAGTAATTGTGAAATAAAAACAAACTTAATTTGTGACAAATGGCAGGTAAAATTCAAAATTGGCAATATTAGGAATTATAAAAATGTAGGACATATTAAAATAAGCTAGTGCTTGTAATTTTACAGCACTTGTAGCCATTTGTTAAATAGCAATTTAATATATCATAACATTTTCAAATCATTTATGTAAAATTGTTATTTGAAATAAAATTTGGCATTCATTAAAACTTAAACATACAAATCTAGATACCTAAGAACATGTTCCCAGTTTAATTTTGAAACATTTTTTTCTTAAATAACTTTGCTCTCTGTTGTATCTGAAAGAGTTTCTCATATATTGTACATTTACTTTACTTATATTGTTTCAGATATGGAGAATGGGCTTGCGAACCCATATGAGGAAAATCTAGACAAATCACTTGATGTCTTTGTCAGTTATAGGAGATCAAATGGCTCACAGCTAGCGAGGTAACTACTAAGGCTTGAATCATTCTTAGATAATATAAAAGGATAGGACCAAGTAAAACTCAGTCTGTCTTTAAAAAAAATTACATTTAAAATCGATTCTGTTTCTTTCTATTTAGTTCAAAATCTAGTTTGTTTTATATTCAACATGGAGTTCAATACCTTAGATTGTAAACACTGTTTTGGTCTGTTAATGACTGAGTTAAATAATTGCAAAACTTTGTTTCCAAAACTTCCCATTTTCATTTCTCTGACATAAGAAAGTGCTAGTGTAGTAGGTAGGTGCCAATGTTCAAACTACACTGCTTTTAAGCCCCTCTCTTGTTACCTAAAATGAATTTTTAAAAACTAAATTTGATTTAATGAATTAGTTAATGTTACTGGGAAGTTTTGAAATAAAGATCCTGTATATAATATCTATAGGCTGTTGGATACTAACTCATCTTGCATTGCTCATCTGTGCTTTATTACATATACTTTCTTTAGTTCCAAAGATATCTGTTTTTATTGATGAAAAATTGTGTAATTTTCACTTAATATAAATACATTAGCATTCTCTAATTAAAAGCTGTTGTTTTTTAAGACTGTCAAAATAATATTAGAATGTAAAGTATAGCAATTTGTAACGTCATGTTTGCCACTTGACCTATCCTCTGTTCATGTTACGTGCCTTTTCTGACAAAATATGTGAACAAGCTTAATATGTGTTTGAGCAGCCTTAATAGCTTTACTGCATTAAGCTTAAGCTCCTTGGGTACTCTATTTAAAATTGTTACATAACTTACACAAAAAAAAAAAAAGAATTGTTTGAAACCTTAACATTTATAATTACTTTTCAGCCTACTGAAAGTCCATCTGCAGCTTCGCAATTTCTCTGTATTCATTGACGTAGAGAGGCTAGAAGCAGGCAAGTTTGACAATAACCTGCTACAGAGTATCAGGCAAGCCAAGCATTTCCTTCTTGTTCTGACCCCAAATGCTCTGGATCGATGCATTGGAGATCACGATTGCAAAGACTGGGTCCATAGAGTAAGTACAGTGATCACAGTATTGCATTAATGAATGTTAGGATTGCTGTATGGTTTCAGATATACATTCAACCATACAAATTTCATGTAACTCTGTTTAGAATTTATTTACTATAAAAATCCAGGACATTTACAAATTTTAATTTACTAAGTTATCTTAATGCACTAAAATTACACTTTTACAGGACATATAACAGCACTATTCAAAGAAAAACAGCCTTTATCATACAGTTTTCTTTTAATTCTTAGAAAATGGTTGCAGTAAATTTTTTAAGAGCAAAGAGGAACAGAATTTGCATGTGTAATATTCAAGGAAAGAGATAAAACAGCTCGAATTTATGACTCCGAAGGGCAAGTGGCTGATCATTTGAAAATTTAGAGCTAGCTATGAGATCTTTTTCTGATGGTATTTCATGGTGTCCCTCAGGCAAATCATATAGAAACTTTAAAGTTAAAAGCGTATTTCTTTTCCATTCTTGAGTTCACTGGATCTTCTTATAGTTCTCTAGCTAATGTTTTCTCTTGTTTCATTCTTCCAGATAAATTGATCTTCTCTCATTGTTTACTAACCATTGTATTTCTCTCTTTTGGCTGTTTTCCTTCTTTCATTAGCGTGTCATTGCTATTATTATATTCCTTGTAATAAACAGCACATGTTTCTGTGGTAGAGAAACACTTGCTAAACATCTGTGATTGGTGGGAAATTAAATACTTCTTTCAACAAAACATGTGCTGCTGCCTTCTAATATGGTGTTAGTTTAGCAATGTCTATAGCACAAGACTAATCTTCTCTACAAATACAGTACTAATACTGTGGCCAGCTCTATACCTAACAAACAAAGTTACAATGCTTAAAAAACTTAGACAATAACAGGTAGCAGTGTGTGTACTTCATGATTTGCCAGTTATTTATTATTATTGTTATTATTATTATTATTATAATTATAATAATAGTGCACTAAATGCTGCTGCCTGCAGTGCAAAGGGACTCAAGTTCAGTTTCTGCTATTGGCATAGGTCATGCTAGAAGGCATGAAATGGGATGCACTAGGTCCTTGGGTCCAATTGAGGAGCCTTTTTTCAGGCTGAGGTCCTGGAATCCCATGTAGTAAGCAGCCTTATTGACTATATGCCGCCCCTATTACTGCACTCTATCCAAGATATCCTGGGTGTGGATGGATGGAAGGGAGGCAGGGTTTGCAGCTATAGTGCTGTTGTAACATTATTGGCTCTAGCGAGGATTTATTTATTATTACTAGTAATACTATGCTATGGATGTGCGTATTCTGTGATAATTGTGTTATTACAGGCATCTGAATATCACAGGTCAAAAAATGTGATAAATTAATCTTTTTGGTCTTTATTTTGCCTTTACATGGAAAAGTTTTTGTTATTTTTTATTTTATCAAAAATTATGGTAACAGTTTTGATTAAATATATTTTTAAGCAATTGACATGAAAAATAAAGTGCATATGTTCAATGCAGGCCCGACAAACATTTTTCAAATTAAGCCTGAACCTGGCAAGCGGGTTGGGCCTAAACCTGAGCTTACACAGACCTCCACTGCACATGTGCAGTTCAAGGTTTAGTGGACTATTTTGTCCCATGGAACGTGTTATTTCAATCTTTAAATAAAGCTTGTCAAGAAGATATCTGAAAGATAGTATATGGGGTCGATTAATATTTATATCAAATGCAAATCATTCATCTGCTTTTCACACTAAGTGAATATTATCATTTAATAGACCAAAAACTTCTCTAGTAAGAATTAATTTTCATCAAATCGTCAGTTTTATTGTCAATGGTTTCAAAATGTAAGAACACCTATACATGGAGAAATCTGTCATGTTACATGGAATTGGAACTAAAAGGGTTGAAAAACAATACAGTTTTTTAGTAGTCCTTTAGTTAGTCCCATGTAATATTGTGCCCCATTTGAATGTAATGGCTAAAGAGACGTATATATCAACGTCAATATGGGAGCAGGCAAAGAACAGCTGATACATATTCTTCATGAAATCTCTCGAGCAACTTTGTCCTCCAGAGATCAGAGATAAAATCTTACTGCATAAAAAATGTTGTGCTAACCATTCCCAAGATATTCTTTGCAATTGGTTTGATTTTTTTCAGATACATTATACTTTTCTCAACTGCAAATTGCTATTTCCTTTCTTTCTTTCTTTTTCATGTTCATGCAAAGAGAACACAATTTCAAAGCCATCACATACTGATCGGCTTAAAAGATTTACTATTACTTTAACTTACCGTATTCTTCTGATACCTACAACAAAACGAGTAATGAGGGTTTATCTGTATTAACAAGTGATACGGTAATTTGTATCACAAATTACTTAAACTACTTAAGATCTCCAAGTTCTAATAATTTACGTAAAACAAATTACGTAAGAAACATTTTACTACAAATTGGCTCCCAAACGTGGGGCTACAATTAATGTTAAATAAAATACAACATTAATACTACTGCACAAGAAGCAAATAGAAGAATAGTGTTTTGTAATAGTTTGTAGAAGAGCTGAGTGGAGAAAATCATGTGAAAGCAACACGTCATAATTTTTTTTTATTCTTTGTGCAAATATTTATCGCAGAATGGGCTGTTATTAGCAAAGGCATATAAAAAAAATCTGATGTGTTACACTCACATGACTTTCTCTACTCTTGTACAATCTATTTTTACAAACGCCTATTCTCCATATGCTTCATGTTAATCTAGATATCGATATGTCAATCTTATTGGTAATTTTCTTGTAGATGCAAGGGAGATATGGTAGCTTTTAAGCGATAGTCAAATATTTTAACGCTGGTTGCTATGTGGCGCATTCCATTCTCTTTGCATGTCCAGGACATAAAAAAATGAATAACAAATTTGAGAAAAAGTATAAGTATTGGAAAATTTAAGGAAATAACAAGTAATATCTCAAACGGTTCACTCAACAAAAGAAATGTATATGACACAAGTTGTGTATTTTAACGCGATCTACATTTTTTGTGTAGTAAAATTTTGTCTATCTCTTATGGTTTACCAGTTATGCAAAAGTCGTTCACAATGAAGAATACTTTTGGAGACATTCCCAGAAAATTCGAGATATACATTTCATTTCTCATGACATTATCTTAAACATATGTTATTTTAATCAAAATCGTTAGAGCCATTTTTGAGAAAATGAAAATTTTCGAAAAATGTTCCATGTAAAGGGTAGTCTGGGGTGCGGGGATTTTCTTGAAAACCTTCGTGTTGCATCTCTGGAAGATACTGAACCTAAATACCAAGTTTGGTGTTTATCCGACTGTTCGTTTTTGAGTTATGCTGTTCACAGACACACAGACACACAGACACACACACACACACACACACACACACACACACAGACACACACACACGGACATGTTTCCAAAAATGCTTTTTTTGGATTCAGGAGGTCTCAAAACATGTATTTCCGGTGAAATCTCGGTATTGAATTTTTGGGTGGAATGCAATACTTCCCCTACTTACTATACGTAGTAGAGAAAGTAATATACCTTTTTGTTTATTCCTCAGAAAATATTAAAAAAACCTGCAAACATTGTTAGGTCATTTATTTTACATGAGATAAGAAAATGCATCTTAAAATTTGAAAACCCTTTTTTATATTTTAATGATGTTTTATTTTTTCATTCTTATAATTAATGCTTTTCAATTCTTTTGTGCAGGAAATAGTAGCAGCTCTGCAGTCAAATTGTAATATTATTCCAATCATTGACAATTTCCAATGGCCTGAACCTGAGGAACTCCCAGAGGATATGAGAGCAGTGTGCCACTTTAATGGTGTTAGGTAAGCAACAAATTTCATCTCTACATGTTTTATTTCTAAATATCTGCATATATATTTCTAGTTAGTATGTAAATATAAGATATTGTCTGAGAAATGAATATAGCATCTTACTGAAGGACTAAACTAAATCCTTTGCACAAATTTTTGATACATTGCAATTTGACTAAGTTATATGTGGTTCATCAGCTCTAGGGCAAGAATGTGCAGAGTAAAATATCAGCAGATATGTAACTCAGAAGGGATAGTGATTAATGCTAGTTTTCTGTCAGGTAGATGCTGAGAACTCTGTTATTGTAACCCTTCCTTTATTTGATGTATTGATTTTTTCAGTCAAATTTTAAACATGAGTTATAATTTCTGATTATCTTCATATTTAAAATCTATGTAAGATAGTATTACCTTCAAGCCTAAAACCTCCTTTGAACAAATGAGCATAAAAGCTGTGTTGATTCAGAGTATTAGTTTATTGCCCTTAATAAGTGAACAAAATATGAAGAACTTGTTTTAAAGGCTATATATGAATTTAAATGATGACTTTTTCAGATGGATCCATGATTATCAGGATGCATGTGTGGAGAAACTGGAGAGGTTCATGCGTGGAGACATGTCATCAGGGCCAATGGGAAGAATGGGTCTGAACAAAGGGGATGCCACTCCCGGCACACCATCGGGCAACACACTGGCAAGGCAACCTCCTAGCTACCAGCGTATGCATAGCAATGATAGTGGAAAGGGTAGCGACAAGGATGTGAATGGGAACTCTGGGAGGGACTGACTAGATGGACTCGCTTCCTCTTCTTCACCAGCCAAACAGTCCAGGTCAGTCGACGAAGAGTGATTCCTGTGTGTGCCGGTACTGCTTAACTTGTTCCTAGTGGTGCCTGCATGAAAAACAATTGTGTGATGCGTGGAGAAACCAACAACACGAGCTAGCTTCCTAGATTACCAGTGGAACACACAAAGACAATCATTCCAAGCCTTCTTCTTCCTGCTAAACGCATAAACCTGCTTAAATCACTCAAGGTTTGTGGGTACATATTCATATCTCACACTTTATATATCATTCACTCTAAAAATAATAATTTTCTGCCTTTTAAGTTATGTTAATGCAAGATTTAGCTTCACACAATGTAATTTCTTTAAAATTAATTTGCTTCAACACATCTTCCTACTCGTGAGCATCATGAACCTTCCATATAAAAGAAAAGAAATGGTTTTTCCTTTTTAGATAATCTTTCCTGTTTGCATGACATAATGCTTTTTAATAAATTAAACTATGGATACAGGCATTTTAAAATCTTCCGACTAATCAATGTGCAATTTTAGATGATGTTTTTTCATTACTAACCTAGGTAAGCTTTACTTCATGCTTGTAAAATGAAAGGAATGTTTTGGATTTTTGTTAGATAAATCATTAATGCTATATGTTTGCTGCTTTACAATAAGATATTTAGGAGGTTCTTTACTAACAATGTTTGCACAACCTTTACAGTGCTTAATTCAGAAATATGTTTCAGTGGTTCCTTTTTAAATAACAATATGATGCTGATGGCAAGGTCCAAGAAAGCTGTCTTATAAGTTTGAAAGTTGAATCAGACTTGTAAATTTCAATGCCACACTAGGTCTTAAACTTTCCAACTTGGTACCTACACATTGCTACTGTGAAAGAACAATTATGATATTCTATAAGTTATTACTACATCTTTAGTTAAAGTATAGGTCTCTGCAAGTGTGACATTTTGTGATTTGTTAATTATACCTTCTTTAAGCAGGATGAAATACAAACTAACAAAAATTCCTTTCTGAATCACTGTGTGGCACCACAAAACCGATGCTGGTAATATTATCTTTTAGTATCTATGTTTATAATAGAAAGCAATACATTTTCAGTTAATTGAAATAGAGCTACAGAGGTTAATGGTTTCTATTAAAGAGAGAATGCAATTTTGTTGAATACAGTTGCAAAGTATAAAAAAATTACTGAAAATAACACTACAGTTAGTTATCTACTATCATTTTGGATTGGTTTTAACAGGGGTGGTATACGTAACCATAAACAAGGGCCTTCTCTCCAAAACAAATAAACTTTGCTTAATGCCCATCAAGATTCTGATACCTCTCTGCCCATGCCCGTACACATAAAAAATTTCAGGGAGGGTTTCTCTAAACTTAACAGTACCTACACAATTGCCATACATAACCTATTCTGTAGTATATCAACGTTATGGGGGCAAACAAATTGCTTGAGGACATCATACAGATAGGAAAAACTCACCAGAATGAAGGTATTCCACAAAATGCTGAGACTGCTTCGAAAACCGGCAAGTATGGTCACCTTACATTTGTAAGGCGACAATATTAACTTTCCCTTTTTCTTGTAAATGTGCTACTGTCATCTAACAAAATTTTCCCATATTGGTTTGATATGAATTTAAATAAATAAAACTTAGAAGTTTCTGGGGTGGGGGGGGCCTGAATCCTAAGCCCCCTAAATATGGCCCTGTCTCTCTCTATTTTTAAGCCTTAGAATAGCTATGAAACTTGTTTCAGAGATCTGTGGTTGGTCGAATACACACAAAAGGGAAAAATATTCTTAAATAGATGGGTGGTGGAGAAATAAGGCACAGAAAATGAACCCATATGTTTTCAACCATATTTGATTGTTTTAACGATTGTGCCAAGAGACCAACATCTACAGTGTGAAGAATATTTACCTAACATCTTTCTCAGAATATTGTGTAATAAATTATTTGTGTGCAAGAATTTGAAGTTAATTGCTCTTTAATGATGCAATGATACATGTAATATATATTTATATGGTAACTGGGATGACCCAAAATGGAAGAATGTAATCTACTAGGAATTGTTAACCATTTTTGGGTCCAAATCTTGACATATGAAATGAATATGCATGATTACAGCTGGTACTTGCAGTGCTAATCCTGCCTAATTATGTTCCAATAATTTTTAAGGAATGCTAATTTATTTTTGGAACTTTTATTACACACAAGTGAAAAGTAAACTGTTAAACTATTTTATAAATAATTACAGAGATGTGTCCTCATTCAGCTTATTACTAACCTTTACTGAGCAATGAAAGGGCAGGATGTCATATAAGGTGTTTCTCTGCTGCAATTCACATCTTTATTGAACACCAGCGCTTTTTAGGAAAATTAGTTGTTGTAAATGACTATTGTTAAATATGGAAAGCAGTAAGATAAATGTCTACATTAATCAAGACTGACAAGAAACCCATTGGCAAATAGAAGAGGCTTTGTTCCCACCAGGAACACTATATTACCATCTGCTTGGATGCAACATTCTCACTCAGAGGAAAATGTGCAGTTATCTCCAAACTTTCAACAAACTCCAGAATGGTCCATCATCTTAGGTCAGGAGCATCATGGATAATGAAAATATCTATGTGATGGTAAAGGTAAAGGTACGTATCACGGAGAGGCCCCCTGAGCCGGGGCAGAGCACTGCATGCAGGCCAGTCAGCCCTTGTGCTTCCAATGCGACCCCTGGGAGGGAAAGATGAGGGAAGAGACCCAAAGGGTGACCAGAACCGGATGCCAATGGGCACAAGCAATGCCAATGGGGTCTCTAATGTTTCCAGATTAAATGCCTCTAATGACGCACGGTCCCTGCCCATAAGCCACCAACCTCCAAGGTCCACCCGGAGTGGAGCCCCACGCTGAAGAGAGATCTGAGCGACACCGCAGTGATACCAGAGAAGAAACCTTTACAGAGTGCAAGCCCCTGCCCAGCCAAACACTGTCACCTGGTCCTACAACCCTGAAATAGATAAGGAAGATGATGGGTACTGGAAATGAGAAGGAAAGTCGTGGTAGAAGACGAATCGCCCAGCATTCGCTTGGCGACCCGGGGAAACCATAGGCCAGAGTGGGTAGTTACCGGGGTTTGATCTTGGGACCTCCCAAATGTGGACCACAGACGTAACCACCTGAGACATCCTGCTCAGTATGAAAGCTTAAAAGTGCCATCATTACTGTGACAAATCAAAACAAGTAAAGAAGATAACAGGTCCAGTGTTTCTCAGTGCATGAAAAATCTCACAATGACACGAAAGTTCAAGGTTATTTAGACTGAAGTAAAGTGGGGAGCAAAGTTGAATGTGTAACAACTTCGCATATTAATATGACAACTAAGTGAAAATGTGCAAAGATGTTGTCCGACAAAAGAAGTGGCCATTGCATCACATTTACTTAGTTTAATGGAATTTATTATAAACAATGTCACTATTATTCCCCACCCAACTAGTAGGCTTATTTGACAATTTTTATGACATTTCTGTTTTCCCATTTAAAGATGAACCTGAAAGGCTTAGCATAGTGGGGGCACTACTGAACTCAAACATATGTGATACTCAACACCTTCAGTAAACAGCACATCCAGTTAGTATTCAACCCGTTCACATTAGCCATTTAAAGCACATCTAACTGCTGTATGTCAGCCAATGTCGGTTTAAATTTAACTTTACAAGAGTTGGTTAAAATGCAAATTAATCCGTATTTTTAATATATTTGAATGAACAAAAACCACATACATATTGAAATTGTAACCAATAAGGATAAAACCTACTAAAGGTAAACAATGATTGCAGCTATATTTGATATTGGAAAAATAAACTTTATTTAGTTTTTTTTCAAAATTTAGATACCTAGTTCAGGCTTAATATGCAGAGAATCTTGTGAGATACTTCTTGTACTGTACTTTTTATAAGCAACTGAACAAAGAAAGTCAACAACTAGAGTCTAGTGACTAGAACAGAACACCAAGAACTTCCTAATGTGGTGTCATTCCTCCTAATTTACTGGTGAAGATGTACCTTTTGTGTTAATCTCCACAAGTCATAAAGAATGCCTACTATATAAGTAAAGACATGATAAATGATCTTCATAATCTTAACACTCAATAGATACTCATGTGATTCAGGGGGTGAAAAACAGCAAAGTCCCGTGTTGTATAAATCCTATGCAACATTCATAAGAAATTCACATGCATACTTCATTTTCAATAATTCTTGTTGTGATATACTTCAAAACAAGGTACCAAACACAATGGGGCATCACAGGGGACACACACAACTCGAAGTTCTTTTCTAATGGATTATGTCTTTCAATATATAAGAATAATATTCTGCAACATAATCAGCATGAGTAAAAAATATTCATATGCCAATAAGTTGTAAAATTACATGAAACATTATGCTAACAGGAGTAAAACTCCTTCATAGCATGCTTCAATTGTTGCACTAGGTGTATTATAAATGATATTGTCCACAAGTTAACCGTAAAACAATGTTTTGTTTAAATTAATATAGCTCTCTTCCACATGCAGAACCATTCCATCCATAACAAGTGAAGGGCATGTGTGTAGTAAAAGCATTCTGTCCATAATGGCAAAGGGCTTACAAATGGCTGAAGTGCTGAGAATAGTGCAGGTGAATTGCAAGTCACTACTTGGACACTGACAGCAGTCGGTATGTCTAAAATAATTTTTAAATCTGATGCAGCACTATTTCAAGGAACTTTATGCCACCTACACATCATTTTTGGTATATAACATTTTGATTGAGGGTACTGGGGTAGTGCAGTGTTTTCGTTTGTGGCTCTCATACTGAGGGTCTATGGTTTGAATCCCAGTTCTGGGGTGGCAATTTTAAGTCTGCTCTATCCACACCTTTACCTCTGACTTGCTCATGTGAAGTATCCCCAGGGCAAACGTAGTTCTGAGTCCACGTAGAAGCTTAGGTCCTCTCATTCCAATGCCATCCTCATCATGACCCTACCACTGGAGGCAACGGATTCTACTCGCTGTGTGCCCTGAAATGGGTCCTGTCATTGCTTGGTGGAATGAGGTATTTCCCGAAGGTTATAAGCCATATGGGAAGCATTTAGAAATGAAAGCATTTTTATTGAAAAGAGTGATGGGCTGCAATGCATAGTTTCATTATCTTGTTACCATCCATACCCAAACAGTTCAAAATTTGGAATCATTAAAATTTGAGGAAAATTCTATTAGTAACTGGCATGAACCTGTTAAACTGCAAGCTATTTGGAGGAGGAGAATGATGATATAGAGAGAGATGAAAAAATCTTTTACAGATTTCAGAACAATTTACTTCATTTACCTCATTATATGGATTCACTACTCAAGACGTTCGGTTGATCAACAATTTTGAGCATCTGTTTTGCTTTGTAATGTGAGCTAATACTCAAGAAGCAGAGAACTACCCAATCAGGTTTTATTTTAAAGCACTATCATACACAATGGCACACAGCTACTCTTTTAATGCCTCATGTTGACAAAGATACACACCAGGTGGGTAGCAACAGGGTGGCGTGTGATCAACTGGACTGCTTATCCCTCCAGGGTAAACCTGTCCATTATACTGTGTTTGAATATAAAAACACGTGTAGATGAAAAAATGAAAGAATTAGTCTTCTTGCATATGCATATTTACAACATACTTTTTCACTCGAATAGTCTGAAACATTAACAAAACGAGGTTTAATCTCTCTACCTATCAGGTTTCTACATCATAGCAGGATAAGAGGTATGATTGCCAACGTTTTGCTAAAAAAAAAAGATGCTTTTCCTATGTTTGTTGTTCTTTCACACATGCCATTTGTAGGCTCAAGTTGGAAGACAAAGAACAATTAACTAATATTGATTGATCTAATAGTGGTAATCCACAAAGTGCAAGACAAAGTGCATATAAGGTTTTAAGTTGCAATTGGGATATGCTATCTCAAAATGAATTTGGGAATTCCTTGTGGCTTGCCAAGAAAAATGTGAGTAGGTTGGGTAATTTAATGTCACGATGCCATAAGAGCTCAGTGGCACAGTAAACCAAAGATCCATAGCTCAAATCCCAGCTATGGCATTGAATTTTTCAGTTTGATTCTACCTTTCCATAGTTTTCCTATGTTGGACATAAGATTAATTTAAATAGTATAACAAATACCAACAGCTACAGAATTCAGAGCCAGGCTTTTAGTTAGACATAATTCATTTTGTTGACAGGCTATGGAAATCAACTAGCCCGTCCCACACCTGGCTGCTGGGGCCTCATTATGGCCCAAATAGACGTCCACCTACAAGCCCACGTCTTCCAGTCAGTTCAGGACCTAGTCCAGCTGCAAGAACACGGCGCAGTTCTGGAGCTCAATCCACAAGGCCATCCATTCGAAGACAGCTCTCCACTCGATCACGTAGTCTTGATGGGCTTCTGGATGAGGCTTCTGAGCCACCTTGTACAGTTTTAACTGAGCAACAGCAGCTGCTAAGGGAATGTGAACAGTATCTTAGTACACATGACCTTGGATCCAAGGACAAGGACAATGTTGAAGAAGAGGTAGCGAGTGCTAGCACCAGTACTCCTCTTGTGGAGAAAGCTCAGAGTTGTGATGGAAATCTTGACTCTGACGAGGTATCTTCCAGCTCTAGCATAGGACATAGAGGTGGTGCAAGTAAAGGTTCGTTGCTTTCCTTGCCTCTACCAAGTGCAGGAGAGCCAAAGCGAAAGCGAAACTTTATGGACAGATGTGTAAATAAAGTGAGGTCTCTAATGAGGAAGTGAATTTTATACAGAATGTAATTCTCGGTCTGCTGAGGTGATGCCAGATCAGCAGTGAACTTAATAATGCAGACTTCGTAAATGACAATGCAATACAGTGTAAAATCATTTAGTTGAGATAGTCTCTACTTGTGAATGTGCAGCTATTTTAAAATATTTTTAAAAAACGATAACAGAATGGAAGCTTGTATGATGTATGTGTGTGTGTCTGTACGTTACAGAATGAAAGAGAGATGGAGCAACAAATTAAATGTAAAATGCTTATAAATCACTAGAATTGTATAAATAACAAAAAAATATCTATTTTATTTTTCATTTATATTTTAAAAATAACATATTTTACCAAAGGCAATTATAAATATTGATTGTAATTTTAATGTTAAATAACAAGCTTAAATTAGAGCCTCATGGTGAATTATTTGTAACACCTGAAAGTGTAATGGGCACAGTAAATAAAGCAGAAAGCTGCTATTTACACATTAAATTGGGCATTTGATCACAGAGGTACATAATACAGTACCAAAGCTCATTAATGTGTTTGATGCAACATCAACAGAAATTAAAAGATTTTTATTAGTAGTAACACAGGCAATATACATTTCACATTCAACAACATTTCATAAAGTGAGAAAATAACAAGTGTTTAGACATTATATACCTGTAAAGACACGTTTAGGAAAAGGCAGCAATTATTTAAATATGCAGTTATTGTGTCCATTACACAGTACTTAATTCATGCCAGTTTCTTTGTAAATGCAGACACTTAGGATGGCTATATAAAAAATACTCGTGGCATGGAAAATTAAGTTATACATCCATTTTGATGGAAGGAAAAGCCAAGCCCCATCACACATTAAATAAAAATAAACAAAGTTATCTGCTGATTTATCCAGTGGTATGTTTTAACCAGCTTTACAGATACAGGCATGAATTAATTTAAATAATTCCTACTTCCATTATTTCCATATTTAAAACATTTTTCCTTTGAGTTTCTTCCTCTCTTCAGCATCGTGTTTCTTCTCCATTTCTTCCAAAATCTTAAGTTCTTTGTTAACTGTAGAATCTAGTGAAGGATCTAGTTCCATCACATGCATAAAGTCTTGCCGAGCTTCTTGAGGATTCCAAGCTCCCACATGTGCTTTAGCTCTGCGATATAATGCTTTTACATTCTCTGAAAGAAAAAAAAATTGTTTGGACATTTCAAAAGGGCTCATGGTTTTGTGTACTTGAGATCTTATAATATCTGGACTACGAAAATAATTCTGATGTTTACAGGGAAGTATCTTTGCTGATAAATATAATGCTCCTAATATTGAGTTAATTAATTTAGAAGCTCTGGATAGTCACTATCTTAAACAATTTTCAGCAGACTTATTGACAGTGAATAATGGTAATCTTGCTGCCAGTCTCTCCCTTTGCTACATCATGGTACACAGGTAACCTTTGGAAATGAAAAATCACTAAAATTACATCAAATGTGTTATGGAATAGAAGTATTGTTGGCAATACACAAGACCATGCTGCTGAGAGGAGGAAGATGGAAAAAGACATGCTCATGTGCCACATAACCTTAAAGAACTATTAACCAGAGAATGGTTGTGGTGGGTCACGATGACCCGCATAGAAATATTTTTGTAGCCTTACATGAAGGATGCCACTGCTTTTGGGTTAAATCATAACCTCGTGCAATTCCACAACAGGTATATAACCTAAAATGTGAAAATGCATTTTGTAAAGGGGATTACGTCATTTCTGATGAAATACACTTAGCTAATGCCTATACCACATAACTATTAAAGCATATCCTTGTGCAATTCCACAATAGGTAAATAACCATAATGTGTGAATACATTTCATAATATTCGCTGTAGTGGAAAAAAGGGGTGCTATGTAGTATAATTTGAGAGTTTGTTTTATATTTGAAAATTCCGTCATGAGATCTCCAGTATCCTCAGGGTGAAGTCAGGTAAGACTTATTTACTTTAATATACTATCAGTATGAAGTATGAGGCAGTATTTTATATCACAACACTGTGAATGCCAGAGTGATTGTGGTGTAAATTAACATTATTGTATGACAATGATTTTAGATGTTTGTTAGCTATAAGCATTGTTAGGAAATAAGTTTACACGGCCTCACTGAAACTGACAATAGCAGTGGGTAACAATGAAGCGAGGGGGTGAGTTATTTATCAATTAGAAGAGACCAACAAATGTCAGGGTAGCGTGCCTTTCTTTAGAAATGGAGGGAATCTTTTCCCTAGAGCATATGTTTTAGTAATTATGATTGGCTTATAAATAGATGCTAATGTTGGCGAAATTTATTAACCAATAGCAGCTCTATTATAATGTATAGGCATATCAGGGTGAGGGAGTATAAATTCTAGAGCCAAAGGCAAGTATCGCACAGTTCTACAGAATCATTCACAAGGTAAACGTTGCGCAGTTCTAAGAAATCTCTCTCGCAAGTTACATGTCGGGCAGTTCTAAGGAAGCATTCACGAAGTACACATTACGCAATTCTACAGAATCTCTCGCATCGTAAAGTTAGTTACAAAATGTGAAATGTGCAAATTAATAGTGCGCAACAAGTAAGTGATTGTAGTTACATTCGAAAATATAACAGTTTCAGTCAGGCGTGTATCAAGATTAAATATGTGAAATTAAGTGTGACGACAATAAGTGTAAAACCAAATTCTTTTATCAGTGTTTTACTAACAACTCCTTTCCGTTTACACGCCCTGCTCAAGAGATATTTGCTCGACTGAGTAATAATAGCTAGCCGGAGGACAAAGCACCCAAAATTCAAAATAGTAAAATAATAACAGGCGCTAGCAAATAAGATAACACGAACACAAATACTGCGACAAATTGGCTCCCAGAACGTGGGGCAAAATAACCAAGACGTGGAGTGAATGGAGCAGTGCAATTAACAAGAAGCCACAGATCCCAGAAACAACCACCAGAACAACTGACGATGCAGATGAGAGGACATCAGTAACTACGAGAACAGAAGGCAACAGGGGAATTCGACTACAGGACACTAAGACAGTGAGACGACGCAGATCCATCGTAGTACAATGCAGAGGTGACATATACATCTAGGAGAGAGGGGCACGAAGCTGGACATCAAAACAAGGTCATCACTCATCAGATAGCATCATAAAGGTTAGAAAATTGTAAATTTTATGTGTATCATAAAACAAACAAAAAAAAAAAATAGTGAAAGATTAAATGTTGTTGAGAAGTGGAAGGATTAAGAAAACAATGTCTACTAATAATACTGAAGAAACAATTATGGAAGGGGATAATGTAACAATTGGCCGTAATTTAATACAGGTTACGGAAAATAGCTCCAACAATGTAGAATTTGAGGGAGGAAATATTAGTGAAGAAAGTGAGAATAGAATAGCAGGTCATTCAACTCAAACATCTGGGATTGTAAACATTTTAGGGCAGATAGCCGACGACAGAGATAGATATATTAGACATGTGGGTCAGAATATTGTACCAAACGGGTGAAGTAACTGTAACGGGTGGTGAAAATGTTAATTTTGATGCTGGTATGATGGAAATGCTGTGAAATTTTACAGATCGATTAGAAAGGAATATGGAAGATATTGGTATGAGTAATAGGGAATTAAGGTTAGATATTGGTAAGAGTAATGAGAAATTAGAAAAACTAACTCAGAATATGGAAAAGAATAATAGGGAATTGAGGGAAGATATTGGTAAGAGTTTAGAACAAAACAGGGAAGAAATTGAAAAGAAATTTAAGGAGCTAGATAGCAGTATGACAAGAATAAGAAATGAAAATCAGGAAATAATAGCAAGTGAGATAGGAAAAGTATCAAAAAAAATGTCAGATATGAGCAGGGAAATATCTAACCAAAAAAGTGAGGTTGATACTAAGTTTGAACATGTTAGTGTAAAATGTTCAGAGTTAGGAAGTCGAATGAGTAGCATTTCAAGTGAGCTAAGACAGATGAATGCAGATTTAATTCAGATGCAAATTAATTTCAGAGGGGAGATATCTGAAATTCAGAAGGAATTGGAAACACAAAGAAATAAGTTGTCTGAAGAAGTTAGTTTTGTCTATAAATTTGGATCAAAAACTAACTTCAAATTAACAAGCACCAAGCTGTTCAAAATGAGAACAATAAAAAATTGGAACAGACAATAGAAAGTCTGCAAGGTACTGTAAATAGGTTAGAATTGAATTCAAGGGTCAATATATGTGATGTCAATGTATCTGATGCACAGAATAATGATAGAGGTAGTTCCTCAGGTATGACTAATAATGTGAGTGACGCGGCGGCTTCATCCATAGCCCACGCTGAAACTCAGAGTGCACAAGTAACGTTAGAGAATTTAAATATGGGAATAAGGGATATGCAAAACTATAATTATATCTTAAGTGATTTGCCACTTCCAAAATTCAATGAAAACTCCAATCCAGTACAGTTTGTTGCAGACTTGTCAGAGTACTTTCAAATTAAAAAGATACCGGAAGCATTGAAAATAATAGTTGTTAAAAGATGTTTAGATCAGAAAACTTTAGATTGGCTACAAATGGTATCAGGGGGCGAAATTTCATATGAATCCTTTAAGAGGTTATTCATGAACAGATTTTGGAATGTTACGGTACAGCACAGAATACGAGCAATGCTTAGCAATTTGATCCACGAGAGGGAATATCGATGACTGATTATGTACTAAAACATGCAAGTCAGGTTAGGAATTGTCACCTCCGATCAATGAGGAAGATTTTGTGAGTTTGCTAACAAGGCATTATCCTTTAAGGATACAGAATTATTTATTAATTGCAAAACCACGTAGTATCTTTGAGATGACAGAATTAATGTCAGCTTTGGAACAACAGGAAGAAGATATATCTCGAGAGTGGGAGCATAGATTTTTAGATGTGCGAGATAGATGAAATTACCAAGGTAGTCATTATCATCAAAGCAGAGGACAACACAGACGTCATGAGAATAATACCAGGCAACATTATCAATCATACGTTCCAAATTTTGAAAGACTGAGGATAGATGGGAGACCAGGTTGACAGGAACAAATAAATTACTTCAGGACAGAAAGATTGCCGGAAAGAGGTCAAGATCAACGAAGGCGTTACGTCAAAGGGGAAATTTCACTCACTGGAGGGAAAGCACTAACCGGGAAAGATCTGAGGAACGGCAAGAAAATTACGTGCCAAGGGGACCTAATTTCAGAAATCGAGGATTTCGGACTCGAGGAAGGGGAACTCAAAACAGTGGGAGCGAAAATGAGATAAATTTAGCGCCGGTTAGGAATGGTAGTACTGTACATGAACATGGAAGTAACCAGGAAAACTGTCAATAGACTCCTGTGCAGTAGGTTCTCAGGACGTCTTTAATAATTCAGTATCCATTACCAAAATAAACAATATGCCTACACACACACACTCTGTAAGAAGATTGCAGCAAAGAAAGATAAGGAGGAAAATTTTGAGTCACCTCATGTTAAGATAGAAATTGCGAAGAAAGAGATTATTGCGACTATAGATTCCAGCTCATCAGCTTCAATTTGTTCGCAGAAATGTTATATAAATTTGATAAATGAAGGTAACAAAATTATGGCTCTTCCCACCAGTAATTTAGTTTGTCGTGTTGCAATCAGAAGAATGACACAAGTCATAAAAACACAAGCTCTACTTAGCATACTTATCGGCTTCTAGAGGTTATGTTTCTAATTGTAAACCATTTGATTTGTGACATAATTTTAGGATGCGACTTCCTACATGAATATGAAGCATGTATAGATTTTAAATATGAGTTAAAAATGACAAAAGACAATAGAGAAATAAAAGCACCGCTTATAAAAGAGAAAGTTTCTGTGATTGAGATGACAAAGGATAAGGAAAATCTTTGTGATCAAGAACTTTTTGTGCAAATAATGGAAACGGATGGAAACGATAAAGCAAGTAGTCACAAGATATGAAGGGAACACCACGCCATATTTTCGACAGTTAGTAGAAATGCCAGAGGAAGTAGAGAAATTTACAACCCGAACAAATTTACAACCCGAACAAAAGACGACCGTGCAAGCGAGACAGAAAATAAATGGGAAGAGAGGAGAAATGAAGAAATATTACACAAGTGTGAAGAGGCTTATAACATTACGAATACACAAAAAGAAATCCTTCATGACATTTTGATGAACAATAGTTCAGTATTTAGTAATATCCCAGGCAGATGTAACGTATATCAGCATACATTTCAGGTAGAAGATATGCCACCATATAGGCATAAGTGTGATAATTTGCCTATAAGTCTTCGGGACAAAGCTAGAAAACTAATAAATAGCATGTTAGAAAATGGGATTATTGAGCAAAGTAATTCTCAGTATATATATTCGATTTGTTGGAGTATTAAACGAGATGGTAGTTTAAGATTAACATTGGATGGTAGATCTGTCAACCACTATATGAAGTCAGATCATTTTCAAAGTGAAGGAATCGAACAACTCATCACGAAACTTGCAAGAGGAAGATTTTTGACATCCATTGACCTCACTGCGTATATTGGCAAGTGGAACTAGATCCTCAAGTGCGTGATTACACTTCATTTCAATACTCGGGGATCCAGTATCGTTTTTGTGTAAATCCCTTTGGTTTAAAAAACTCAGGAAGTGGACTTTTGAGAGCAATTCACAGTATTTTTGGAAATTCTGCAGATGACTTTTAATAAAGTATATTGACGACTTCCTCATCATTAGTCAAACATTTGAGGAACATATGAATAATGTACATTATGTGCTAAATAAACTGCAACATGGTATGACTGTAAACATACTAAAATAAAAATTTTGTGTCAAGGAAATAAATTTTCTGGGTTATGTAGTGGATGAACGGGGTATAAGACCTGACCAGAAGAGAATAGAAGCAATAGTGAAAATTCCACCACCAAGGAACGTAAAGCAAATTAGACGTCTCTTAGGGGTATTGAACTTTCAGAGTAAGTTCGTACCAAGGTATTCGGCTGAAATAGAACCACTGCGGCAGCTACTCCGAAAGAATATCAAGTGGAGATGGACAGAGGATCATCAAAAATGTTTTTGAGAGGGTCAAAGAACTCTTTGCTAAGTACATATTGCTCGAGAGGCCCAGAGAAAATTTGAAATAAGAGATTTATGTCAACGCATCAATGCAAGGATTCGCCAGAATTTTAGGACAGCGAGACATCAACAATGAGTTTCACGTCATTATTACAGCTTCTAGAGGACTTACAAACATTGAGCGGAATTCTTCGGTGACTCAGTTAGAAATTGGGGCACTCTATTTTTCATTAATTCATTTCAAGACCTATATTTATCAGCAAAAGGTGAAAGTATATTCGGATCACATAAGCCTTTCATCCAACGGTGTAATTATGTAGTGGAAAACTTGCTAGATACATTCACACAATATCTGCATTTTAATATTGAAATTATACACATTCCTGGCAAGGATAACACCTTCAGCGATTTGCTATCAAGATTAAAATACAACCCACAAATTCCCGAGAATATTGAAAGGCCCAGAAATGAAGTCAAAATATTGGCAATTGAAATTCCTTTAAGCAAAGAAATGATAAGAAAATTGAAAAATATGGGGGAAATTCAAAATGAGGAAAATTATTTGAACTTAAAGGAAATGCACCATTAATTGAAGAGGCAAAGAAAGAAATTGTAGCAACTCGGAATGGAACATTATACAAGAAGCATGGAAAAGAAATGCCTAGTTGGAAGGTAATGGTTCCGAAAAGCATGGAAAAGGAGCTAATTAAGAATTTTCACGAAGGGTTAGCACACTCAGGGATGGATTGGACAACTTCTATGATATTAGAAAATTTATATATATATATATATATATATATATATATATATATATATATATCCAAATTGCGTCAGAAAGTTTGGAAATTTATCTCGTGCTGCAAAGCAAATAAATGCAGCATACGCATTTGAGACCAATTCGGTTATAAGGGATAAGCCGAGGTGCGTAATTAGTATTGACATTCATGGTCCTATGCCTCCAGGTCAATTTGGAAACAAATATATATTTGTCTGTTATGATCTATTCAGCAAATATGTAAGAATATACCTTTTGAGAAAACCTACAAGTTTAGCATAGGCTACTCAAGTTGTATGTGATAAGAGGAAGGACCAATCCAATCCGTATTGAGCGACAATGCTTCGTCCTTCACAGGAAAAAGATTTATGGAGGGACTAAAAGAAAATGGCATTAAACAATATTTTTCGTCAAGATACAGACTGAACTCCAACCCAGTGGAGAGGGAAATTAAGGAAATTTCGAATTACCTAAGAGTGCTGTGTCATCAAAAACAAACTCAATGGTATGGATACGTGAATTTTGTTCAGAATCTACTCAACGAAACAGTAAACAATGTGACAGGATACAAACCATGTGAACTTAAATTAGGAAGGAAGATAAATACAATATGTAAGAAAATTCCAGAAGCCATTCCAGATGAGCACTCGATACCACAAACGGAAGAAGAGATGTTCCGACAAGCATTTGAAAGGATGAAGAAAAAAGCCATAAAAAGAAGAAAAGAAAAGAATGGGAGATCAAAATAGGAGATTTAGTTTTGGTTAAAACTAAGAAATTGTCTGATAAGGCAAATAAACTTTATTGGTGAATGTTTCTAAAATATCATGGACCATACACATATGAATTATGTAATCCAGCAACCCGAAAAACCATTGGAAAGTTGCATATTGAGATGCTGAAACAATACAACATTGAGCATAAAGATGAAATAGAAGACCAAGAAGATGAAAAGCAAATCCAGGATAAGTAAAGCTGAACTGCAGAACAAAGTATTGGAATGTAAGTGGGTTAACTATGTATATATGTCATAAGAAAGGATAAATAAATGCAGGACAGAAATAAATGTTTAAAGGGGAAGAGAAACATTTTATCAGTAACCTGTACCACATTTGAAATGAAGTATGTAATAAGGATAAATTAATGTAATATGAAAGTAAAAGTAAGTATGTAGATATAATTCAAAGAGTATTGTGAATGTCAAGTACAAAACAATAAAAAAATAATTAAAGCAAAACACTTATGTAGCACACATATAATGAGAAATTATGTCTAGAATTAAGAGATGTAAATATATTTGTGTAGAGGATGAATATTTTGGTAAATATGTTCAATAATTACAAAATGAACCAGGTTAAAAATCTTGAGTGTATAAATTTTTATGTCATTAACCTAAGAAAGTATAACCATTTTGTAACAATGACCTAATTAGTTCAGGGTACAGTATTTGCTATATATATATATATATATAGCAAATATATAAAACTTGTAATGTCAGATGTATGGATATAAACACATTAGACCTGAGCCAGTGAATAGTGGCGAGAAAAAAGGCAAAATGTATAACGTGTGTTAAATGCGTGTGCAGTGTTACGTGCAAGTGATAAATACCATGTGTTACAAGATTCAGGAGACTAAAAACCCAATTATAAAATTTCCAAAAAAGGTTGTAAATATTTATAATTATGTTTCTAGTGGGGCATATGAGGCACAGTATTTTATATCACAACACTGTGAATGCCAGAGTGATTGTAGTGTAAATTAACATTATTGTATGACAATGATTTTAGATGTTTGTTAGCTATAAGCATTGTTAAGAAATAAGTTTACACGGCCTCACTGAAACTGACAATAGGAGTGGGGTAACAATGAAGTGAGGGGGTGAGTTATTTATCAATTAGAAGAGACCAACAAATGACGTGAGGGTAGCGTGCCTTTCTTTAGAAATGGAGGGAATATTTTCCCTAGAGCATATGTTTTAGTAATTATGATTGGCTTATAAAATAGACGCTAATGTTGGCGCAATTTATTAACCAATAGCAGCTTTATTATAATGTTTAGGCATATCGGGGTGAGGGAGTATAAATTCTTGAGGCAAAGGCAAGTATCGCGCAGTTATACAGAATCGTTCACAAGGTAAATGTCATGCACTGCTAAGAAATCTCTCTCACAAGTTACACGTCAGGCAGTTCTAAGGAAGCATTCACGAAGTACACATTATGCAATTCTACAGAATCTCTTGCGTCGTAAAGTTAGTTACAAAATGTGAAATACGCAAATTAATAGTGTGCAGCAAGTAAGTGATTGTAGTTACATTCGAAAATATAACAGTTTCAGTCAGGCGTGTATCAAGATTAAATATGTGAAATTAATTAATTGTGACGGCAATAAAAGTGTAAAAACAAATTCTTTTATCAGTGCTATCTTTTAGTAACAACTCCTTTCCATTTACACGCCCTGCTCAAGAGATATTTGCTCGACTGAGTAATAATAGCTAGCCGGAGGACAAAGAACCCAAAATTCAAAATAGTAAAATAATAACAGGCGCAGCAAATAAGATAACACGAACAAATACTGCGACAAGTAGAATTCAATTCTTCACAAATTAAATTCTTTTATTTATTTATCTCTTCTCTGCTGTACATTTTTCTTTTTATATAAATTTAGATACGTTCTTCCACATAATGGTAAGACATAACTGCTCCATTTTAGTACTAATGAGATAGCAATGGTAACACACTCCTGCCTAGTTTGAGTACTTAATAGATACTACTACACAGTTAAAATGTTCTTCTAAGGAGAAGAAAATTATTTATGGTTCCTTGGCAACATTCATTACTCTATTGCTATTTCACTTTTTTTTAATGAAATAAAGAAGTTTGTTTATTCCATGGCCATGCATTTTATCTATGTACAAATTTTTCTTTATTTGCTAATTTTTACTGAGAGGGCCATGGTTGCTAACCAAATAAATAAATTCAACTTTTAGATACTAGTATGGGTTAATAAATAACTAATTCACAATTCCATAATAAGTATGATATAATAATCATTATGATAGCCTCAAAAATATGCAGATAGCATAATATGTACATAAATTGAATTAAATTGAACTAATTCTGTATATCTCATATTATTATTATTCAAGATGAGTAAGTCAAATATAATTAGCATTTGAAGCAGAGGTTAAATACAGAATTAGTTCAATTTAATGTTACATTTATGTACATATTATGCTATTTGTATATTTCTGATGCTATCATGATAATAATAATTATTGTATTTATTATGGATTTATGAATTAGTTATTTGTTAACCTATACTAGTATTTACATAGAAAGAGTAAAGAGAATTGCAAATGCATTGCAAATAGTGAATTAAATGAAAATTTGATGTGCACGATACTTGGCTAAACCATGAAAATCAAAAAGATAACCCATACATAAACAAATATCACACTTGTTATGCAGACAATATACTACTGTATTCACTCTTAGGTTGATCTGCACCAAAACAAAACCCAGGTGACCAGTGCACTGTTGTAATGTATCCTTCCGCCATTCACGGCAGAAATACTGTCATATTTTCACGACCATGTGACAGAGAACATGATCTGACAAATTAAACGATGACTAGCATACTCTGTAAGGGTTGAAGGTGATAAGATTGATAGTTGCAACTAAATAAATGTTTGCACATATAATAATAGTTACTTTCTTTTTCGTTTGTTTCTTTTAGAATTAACAGGTATGCGATATTTTAATTTATTCACTCTCTGGAAGTGGCACTTTTATCAACTGTCAGAGGCTCATTTTTTAAAAAGAAATTGTATATTGTTACGTGAATAACATTCTTGTCCCATTCTTGCATCGCTTATTTCTAACGCTTTCTGTTTTTCCCACGTGTAACCAGTTTCCCGTTTTAGATTTTTCTTTACAAGCACTGTTTATGCTTGTACTCGACACACAGGTGATCTCAGAAGTTAATTTCACCACTTCTTTCATGGGAAGTATTCAATATTTCTCACATAACTTACAATAAACTTTCAACCCTATTGTTTTTTTCACCACTAGTCCGCTTATGCTTTACGTAAGTCGACGAAAACACAAGAGCAAATCACCGTCCGCCATGATACAAACAGAAATTCCTGGTTTCTGGCTACAAACAATATTCTGAGCATACCCAGATGTCAGGTACATATATGAATTGTATGTTGGGACTTGTAGCTCTGTTTAAAGGTACAAAGTAGCGTTAATTAGACTATTAGGAATTTGTATATAATATACCATTTATGGGTACACTCATTCTAAAATTTAGATTATTAACATGGGACTATTTTCCTGCACGCATTTCTACAGTGTTGTACCGCGGTGCACTGGTCACATGCATTTGTTTTGGCATGGATCAACCTAAGAGTGAATGCAGTGTACACTGGAACATAACACAATTTGCTTGATGAACACAACAAGAAATTCAAGAGGGGAAGAGGCACATACATAAAGATACTTAAAAGGTCATATAAACAGATTAAAACACAAGAGAAAAATACAGGAATACAATACCAAAAAGATATAAAAGTAACAAACATTGGAGTACACAGGAATCAAAACATGACAGAAAAGGAAGAAGAAGATAGGAAAAAAAACACACAACACAGGCATGGAAAAAATTAAAGTGACCCACATATGCATGAGACAGGAAAACTAGGTCAAGTATATGGCATAAAATTCTTAAATAGCACAGTAACACAGATCACACTTCTTGGGTGCAAATATATTGAAGAAATCATAAATAATACTATTAATACTACCACTAAATTTGCTACAGTAGAATTAATGCTAAATGTGAACCCTAAAAATGTAACTATTGATTTTCCTATGACCATGGCAATGCAAAGATTCCTGTGTTTGACAACATGTATGTATAAAACTCCTAAAACTGATCAACAGCAGCAATGAATTGGACATCTGGGAAAAATATCATCAAATATAGGAATCACCTAATGAATTTTGAACTGCCGCCACTCAGCAGCCTTTGGAGGTTCATCAGCCCAGCACCAGAGAACACCACTAGCCACACACATTCCCCAGACAATAACCGGCAAAATCAGTTGAAAACATGCTGACGATGGGAGCAAACCGTCTCCCGAAACGCGTTCAAGTAAGAACATTTTAGTGATGTAGTGTAACAACCTTCAACTCTCTTTATTTTAAAGTATGTCACATCACTGTTACTAGCTTCTAAATCTTCAAAATTAATTAGTATAATTGTATTTGAAAATAGAATATAAGCTGTCTTAATGGCCAGCTATACAGAGAAATGGACGAAGATGCATAAACATTTTTGGTTATACAACACTTGGTTTAATCATTGCTACATACAAAGTTTTGATTTCATCACTATGTGAAACAGTTGCTTCCTTATTAAGAACAATATTTGATTTCAACAATTCACACCAAAAATGAGACGCAAACAAATAACATAAAATCATGGAAGGGTTGTGGTTTTATTAAAATTTATATAATACCACAAGACGCATTTGAAGCAGAAAGGCTAAATATTAATTATATTTGACTTGCTCATCTTGAATAATAATAATGTGAGATATACGGAATTGCTTCAATTTAATGTTACATTTGCATAAGTATTATGCTATTTGCATATTTTTGATGTTACCATCCTGATTATCGTATCGCACTTAAAAGTTGAATTTATTTATTTGGTTAGTAACCATGGCCCACTCAGTAAAATTTGGCAAACAAAGAAACATTTGTACACAGACAAAATACACTATGTGATCAAAAGTATCCGGACACCCCACAAACATACGTTTTTCATCTTAGGTGCGTTGTGCTTCCACCTACTGCCTGGTACTCATCCGCGACCTCAGTAGTCATCAGACATTGTGAAACAGCAGAATGGGGCGCTCCATGGAATTCACGGACTTCGAACGTGGTCAGGTGATTGGGTGTCACTTGTGTCGGAAGTCTGTACGTAAGATTTCCACACTCCTAAACATCCCCATGTCTACTGTTTCTGATGTGATAGTGAAGTGGAAATGTGAAGGGACATATACAGCACAAAAGCGTACAGGCCAACCGCGCCTGTTGACCGACAGAGACTGCCGACATTTGAAGAGGGTTGTAAAGAGTAATTGGCAGACATCTATCCAGACCATCACACATGAATTCCAAATTGCATCAGGATCCACTCCAAGTACTATGACGGGCCTGAGGTGAGAAACCTTGGATTCCATGGCCAAGTGGCTGCTCATAAGCCACACATCATGCAGGAAAATGCCAAACGATGCCTCACTTGGTGTAAGGAGCATCAACATTACACGATTGAACAGTGGCAAAATGTTGTGTGAAATGACAAATCACGGTACACAATGTGGCGATCTGATGGCAGGGTGTGGGTATGGCGAATGCCTGGTGAACGTCATCTGCCAGCGTGTGTAGTGCCAACAGTGAAATTTGGAGGTGATGGTGTGGTCGTGTTTTTCCTGGAGGGGGCTTGCACCCCTTGTTGTTTTGCGTGGCATGATCACAGCGCAGACCTACATTGATATTTTAAGCACCTTCTCGCTTCCCACTGTTGAAAAGCAATTCAGGGATGGCAACTGCATCTTTCAACACGATTGAGCACCTGTTCATACTGCATGGGCTGTGGCAGAGTGGTTACACGACAATAACATCCCTGTATTGGACAGGCCTGCACAGAGTCCTGACTTGAATCCTATAGAACACCTTTGGGATGTTTTGGAACGCTGACTTTGTGC
The DNA here is from genome assembly GCA_030765065.1 of Deroplatys truncata. Classification (NCBI taxonomy): domain Eukaryota; kingdom Metazoa; phylum Arthropoda; class Insecta; order Mantodea; family Mantidae; genus Deroplatys; species Deroplatys truncata. The sequence continues at coordinate 166,338,914 of CM060983.1, forward strand.
CAGGCCTCACTGACCTACATCGATACCTCTCCTCAGTTCCGCACTCCGTGAAGAATGGGCTGCCATTCCCCAAGAAACCTTCCAGCACCAGATTGAAAGTATACCTGCAAGAGTGAATGCTGTCATCAAGGCTAAGGCTGGACCAACACCATGTTGACTTCGAGCATTATCGATGGAGGTCGCCTAGAAATTGTACATCATTTTCAGCCAGGTGTCCGGATACTTTTGATCACGTAGTGTACATGGCCATGGAATAAACAAACTTGTTTATTTCATAAAAAAGTAAAACAGCAATAGAGTAATGAATGTTGTCAAGGAACCACAAATAATTTTCTTCTCCTTAGAAGAACACTTTAACTGTGCAGTAGTATCTCTTAAGTACTCAAACTAGGCAGGAGCATGTTACCATTGCTATTAGCATCTCATTAGTGCTAAAATGGAGCAGTTATGTCTTACCATTATATGGAAGAAAGAACGTATCTAAATTTATATAAAAATAAAAATGTACAGCAGAAAAGAGAAATAAATAAATAAATAAAAGAATTTAATTTGTGAAAAGTTGAATTCTACTTCATACTAATAGTATATTAAAGTAAAGAAGTCTTACCTGACTTCACCCTGAGGATATTGGAGTCTTATTGCTGAATTTTCAAATATAAAGCAAACTGACAAATTATACTGCTTAATGCCATTTTTTCCGCTACAACACTTATTTAATCATCATGCAGTTCTTGTGCTAGTGTGATTGACAAACAGTATGCTTTAAATATGCCATATTAGTAGACTTAATTTCAGCAAATTATTGGGGATTAAAAGGGAATTACAAATGCACAATAACTATTAGTGTGTTCTAGTTTGTGTAAAATAAAAATTGTACGTCCCCTTTTACTTCTGCATTTTAATTGGCTGCTTAATCATATGACTGCACCTATCCTATGATCTGTTTCAGTTCTACTTCCAGTCCTTTCTGCAAATACAACTTCCCTTCTTGCGTCACTTCCGTTCCCCTATGGAACTTCGACTTAAGTTCCTTCTTGCCAACCCATACATTTTCCTTGCAAATTTTGTTCTCTAAGGTTGGTACAGTTTAGCAAAGGCGGAGTCTGGCAGCAAGATTACCTTAATAACTTATACTCCATGGGTGGAATTTTGTGACATAAAAATAATTTTACCAGCCACTTACAGCAGTACTTAAATGCAGCTTTTAATCATCCTAGTTTTATGTAAGTACGAGGTCAGTTCAAAAAATTCCGGAACATTCGTAATTTCACGCCAATGGAGTATTGCAGTAAAATGCGGTTGACATCCATGCACATGCCTATGTTTAATGTGCAACTCTGGAAGTTTCATTATTCTATGTCTGTTAGTTATTGTTCAGTGCTGTATTAAGTAGAACATTGTGTCGCACAGTTTACAAGTTCCGAGATGGCAGAGTTAGAGGAGCATTAAATTTTGCATGAAACTCAAGAAAACCTTTACAGAGGCACACCAAATGATGCAGGAAGCCTACGGTGATGAGCGCTTAAGCCATACTCTGTGTTATGAATGATTCACGCGGTTTAAAAATGGCCGGATGGAAGTTAAAGATGTCCTTCGTTCAGGACACCCTTCGTCTACCAACAACGCTCATGTCAGGAATATCAACAAAACAGTGTGTGCCAATCAAAGATTGACTATCAGGATGTGTTGCGATGCCTGCAAGAAAATGTGAGAAGGAAACGGCCTGAAATGTGGCAAGACAATTCATGGCTCTTGCATCACGATAACGCACCCACACATTCATCCCTGTTGGTGCACAAAAAACTATATCTCTGTGCTGTCTCATTCTCCGTACTCTCCAGACTTGGTCCCTGCAGACTTTTTTTTTTATTTACAAAGTTGGAAACCTGTTGAAAGGACAAAGATTTGCAATCATAGACAAGATAAAAGAAAATTTGCAGACAGCACTTCATACGATCCAGAAAGAGATGTACCAAGACTGCTTTCAGGAGCGGTATATCAATTGTGGAGGAGAGTATTTCGAAGGACACTAAGCGTAGAAAAATGTTGTGGACAAAGTTCTGGAATTTTTTAAACAGACTTCATATATGCTTATAAACATAAAGCTGGCTCCTAAACTACAAATCCTTAAATTTAAATCATGGAAAATGATTTGACATTAAGCACTCTATTGCCCCACTTACCAAATCACTGGCAGGACAAAAACATGACTTGCCAATAATTTGATAAGTGGAGCAATATGAGTGCATAATGTTGATTCATTTTCTGTAATTTAATTACTTGCTTCACTGTGAGCCAAGTTCCAACAATTTTAAATTTACAATTAAATTTATTGTTTGAAAAAATTGATTTTCCAGTCATAACCACAGTAGTGGCATTAATTCTGGATATTCTTGGTAACACTTTTTTCCCTTTTAAATCTTACAATATATACAAAGGTTGTATTTTGCTAAATCAATAAATTATGCTTTTATTTTGTCTAAGGTGTTTCTACGTCATATGTATTGTCTTTAAGAAAGGTGAAACATGCTATATTCTCTATAGATATTAGAAACAAGTTGAAGTAACATTATTCAGTAATTTGTATAATTCCATTCTTAGTGCAGCACCAACATGAATGTTGTCCATTTCTTGTTATTTTCAACCAACAGAGCTCTTGTGTTCGATTGTTGCATTGTCTCTGTATCTAGGTCAAATGTGATCATCATTGTTGTATACTAGCTGGCAGCAAATCTTTGTGAAGTGAACACCTTAAAGGGTGAGTTTAAAAGTGATCATGTAATATGAAATAATGGCTCCGAAGACAAAACAGCTGATTGGTCACCAAGTAAAAGGAGTAAAGCTATTCATATGAAGAAATAAAGAAAAGGTTGGGTAGTGGCACAACAAAATCAGGTGTTAGGAAAGTCTGTAAGCGATATGAAATAACTGGGAGCTCAAGAACATATCCAAGAAGTGGTAGAAACCCAAAACTAACTGCTCACAGGACTGTCACAGACAGGACTGCTGCCTCTCTACAATGTACTGCAAGAGATATAAATGTCACTTCTGGAGTACATGTTTCAAAAACTTTGAGTAAATGGTCTACAAGCAAGGATCCCAAGAAAGAAGCCTTATCTCAACCAAAAGCAGAGGCAAAAGCATATAGAGTAGACTTTAGCACACAGACTGGATGGAAGAAGGCTATGGTAAAGTCATTTGGAGCAACAAAACCAAGATCAGTATCTTTGGAAGTGGTGGCATCAGGTTCGTGTGTTGCCAAACATGTGAGGACCCAAAGCCACCACCGCTACTATGAAACATCCTGCCAGCATCATGGTGTGGGAAAGCATGGCAAGGCATGGTGTTCAGTGCATAGCAGTATTAGAAGGCAACATTAATGCAAAAAAATACTAAGAAGAGGTCTTAGTGTTAAATCTACTGCATACTATTCATGATTTATTTGGTCGTGACCTTAAATCTTTCAGTACGATGGCACTAAGTGTCATACCGCTCAAATCAATTAGAAATGGTTCAGGGAACATCGTGTTACTATCCTTCCTTGGCTAGGGAACAATTCTGATCTCAATCTAATTGAAAACTTGTGTCAAGGTTGAAAGTTTTGGTGTCACATCAGAATCCCAGTTACAAGAGGGAGCTGCTAGAGGCCAACATCCAGTTGTGGTTTAGACTTTAGAGTGATCACGCCAGAAGATCTCCAATGTTTGGTGGACTCTATGCCACGAAGAATTGCGTAAGTAAACAAACAAAAAGATATCCAACAAAATATTGACGCAAAACAGTTAAAATACCTAATCCATATGAATATTACAAAATTTACCATTTACGGTTGTTTTGATAAGTGATTAACCAGAAATTGTAATTTAATTTGCATACTTTATGAAACATTGAGCATTAAGAAATGTTTGTCTAGTTATCTCGTAACTTTGAGCTCAATAAACAGCTATATTTCAATTAAATTCAAAAGCTGAATGTAATATTTAACAAAATTCATCAAAGTGTCCCGAATTAATGCCACTACTAGCTTAAGAACTGACCTTTATATGGGCTGCACTATGCCCATGTATTTAGAATCCTAGTGGTAAACTAAAAGATCTTTAAGTAAAACAAATCCTGTGCTTTGCGAGTGCTGCAATATGATCACAAAAAAGAAAAGAAGGAAAAAAAAAAGCTGTAACTAAGAAGCAAAATTCTCCATATAACTTACTGTTACTTAACTGTAAACAACTTATTGAGATTACAAAATGAGGGAAAGTAGTACAGCAATTAATTTTATGATATCCAAAAATTCCTATGTAAACCAAATGCACTCCAAACCTTCCGAAGTTTGACATCCAGTGTACGACACTACAGAATAGCAGCAGTGAGACAATGCCTCACAAACAGTACTGGTTGCTGCTTGTAAAATTTGAAACTGATATCATATGTGCACAAGCACCTCACAGTTTTAGACAATCAAAGAGTCATGGTAAAATGTGACATTTTTATACATATGCCCAAAAAGAATCATATTTTTACACCTAGTGGTTTGTATTTCCTATCTTATTAACTTATAGCCATTTTTCATGATCTTTAAACAGTCTTTTCGTAATAGCTAAGCTTTTTATATTAATAAACACATTACTGACATAAATTAAGCATTTTATGCTTTCAATGTAAATTCCTGAGAATGTTAACAATGAGGTGATGAATTATTCAAGAGGAGTCACTTTATTGACACAACTTCACTTACTGTCTTCATTGTAATATAAACCTCACCACATTCGTTTTTTGCTCTGTTTGATGTGTTAGATACATCACTTAAAGGAGGACTGAACTAAATTTTTAAAGACTTCTAACAATAAAACATATACAATTCTGAGCACATTATTGAAAACCGCGTCGTTCTATGACCTCTTGTTTTCCATCTGAAAGCAATTTCATGTTTAATGCTCACATTAGATTTCACGAAATAAATTACTGAAACTGGGTCCATCATTTCGACTTGCCCTGTGTATATGGAAGGAGCTTGTATGCAAATGAAGGACGGAAAGTGACAGTAAGAAAAGCAAGCAGTTTGTCACATAGAATTGGTTAATACAAGCTTCATTTCAGAACACATGGATATTCAGATCAAAGAAAATGGGCAATTGCCACAAAGAAATTACATTAGACTACTTCGATAATGGATCTTAAATTGATTTCTGAATTACCTGGAGGAAGGGAATATAATTATTAGTGATAGGACAATACCATTATTTGTCGATACGGATACTGATTTTTGAGCATCAATACTCGATACTCATTTTATAAAAAACTGTAAAGATAATAGCTTGTTCAGTGAATTATGTTCTGCTTAGTAGTTTTCTGTGTATAAATGCATGTAACCAATTTTGTATTGTATGGTAATTCAGAAATTGTTCCTGTGGCAGCAATATTTTTATCTTGATAAGGACACAGCCCAGGGACCTGCATGTGGGATTTGTGGTGGACGAAGCGGCGTCTGGGCGGGTTTTCTCCGGGTTCTCCCGCCATTCATTCCACCAACTGCTCCATCATCACCTTTCCTTTCATCCATTTCACCAACATTTCGTTTCATCTACTTCCTTCATCCCATACCAGGCACTGGGCTGATCACCCATCCTGGATACTCTATCTGATCCATGAGTGTCTGCTCCTCGACGGGCCTCTGACCCCAGGCACCCGCTTGTAAGTCCTGGGGGTGTAAGTCCTACATCAGGGGAGGGTAAACGATAATGAATGAATGAATGAGGACACAGGTTATATATCCTCCTCAAAGCTGACGATGATAATTATAACAACAATAATAATTATGATGATGATAATTTATTTGCTTCCCTTTTTATGTAACTATATTTTGTGCTGAAAATTTTCTTTTAAAGGATTTTCTATCCATAGAAAAACAAACATTATCAATTCTTCTTTATTCTGCAACTTTGAAAATATAAACTAATATATTTTTTATATGAAATTCAATTCAAACAACTAAACATAACAAATACTGCCATTTCACACCTTGAGTTCTGATTTGTTTCTGCTAGATTCACAGAAGTTAGTTACTAGATTAGATAAATGCAATGGCTGAGAGTGAGTCACAAGCTAGACTATTGCAGATACGTGATTTAGTACGTCAGCTAAATCAGCTTCATTCACATCTCAGTTAATGCTGCATATTATACGAGTACCTCTACTCCTTTCTCCATTGTTTTGCATGATTTCATTTAGGCACAAGTGTCTATGGAATATTGCATTCACTTACAAGAAACACAGTCAAGATCTATCAACTACAGTCCAGTAATTCTTTGAGGATGCATGCGAGGCAGTAACGTGAAACATCTCATTTCTTATCTAGCATAAAGTCAAATGAAACAACTTTCAATAATGCAAAACTTAAACATTTACATGTATCAATGTTATTGAGGTCCCATTATTAATAATTATTATGGACAATGAAATTTATCTCTGTTCCACTGAACAATCAACACTTTTATCCAGAAAAGATGTGTGAGGTGTTACTGTGACGCTAAGACAAATTTTTATTTTTCTTCTTTGGAAACAAAACCTGAGCTTTTGTAAACAGTGCAGTCTGGAAAGTGATGATAAAATGTGCAGAGTACTTTGACAAGTGCCCGAAACATTTCAGAGACCATTAACTGGCAGCCAAGCCTGCTGTAGCTCAGCTGCTTGTCAGCTCTGGATGGGTGGGCCGATATGAAAAAAAATCCTGTGAAATGTATGGTACTTACCTCTTACAGAAAGCTCTGAAATGCTGTACCTCAGCTGTATGCATTGCACATTTGCAAATAAAATTTTAATTGGCCCGCAGCTGTCTTTTAGAAATTATGAAATTTAATACTCCTTGATAGCTCATACAGCGCATAAAAGAAAGGCATTTTTTTTTTAAATTTGTGACGATAGAGTTATTACAAATAATGTATGGCCAACCCATTCACCCCACTCCAACCTCACCCATGTGATTTCTGTTTGTGTTAGTGAATACAGATCAAACCCACACACTGAGAGAGAATTAAAACATTTGCCATGAACTCTTTTTAGTTTTTGAAGATAAACATTGCAGTCAATGGAAATTTTATTCACAGATGTCAGCAGTACATGATCTCCAACATGAGATGACAACATCTCCAGCACCTTCTGTAAGAAGTAAGAACCACACATTTCACAATAGCTTCCTTTCATGTTGAACCACTCACCCAGAGCTGGTCATGCTTGGCAAGTAGGTGGACCGTCAGTTAGCAGCTTCTGAAATATTTAGGGTTTTCCAAAATTGATCCTGCATAAACTTGATCTACTGACCAATGAAATACGACTTCAAGTCATAAGACATCCTTTTTATCATTGCAAATATAGTATCATTTAGCTTATATGGACTTCATACATTTATTGATTTGGAGGTCCAAAACACTAATCCCCTATTAAGTAGTCTCCTTGGTGATGCACACACTTCTCCTGCACTCCTGCCATTGTTGGAAATACTTCTGGAATGCAGTTTTTGGAATAGTGAGCAGCCAGGTTGTTGCATTCTGCATAATATCTTATCTTGACTCAAATCGGGTCTCTTTCAGTGGCGTTTTCAGCTTGGGAAATATACAAAAGTCACACGGAATCATATCAGGTGAGTAGGGAGCCTGACGAACCACAGGGATGTTGTGTTTAGTAAAGAAAGCCTGAATCAAATGGGCAGGAGCGTTACGACAGAGCTGCCAAAGTTTTGCTGCCCATAGATCCAGTCGTTTGCACCATACAGGTGATGAGGACCTCCTGGTAGTAATCCTTTGTGATGGTTTGGTCTTATGCATACTCATAATGCACCACACCACGGGAGCCAAAGAAAACTGTCAACTTGGTCTTGACTTTGCTGTGGACCTGCCATAATTTTTTTGGTCTCAGGGATGACAGATGTTGCCACTGTGATGACTGCATCTTGGTTTCTGGGTCATAGCCAAAAAACCATGTCTCACTGCCTGTGATCACGGTGTTCAGAAAGTTGGGGTCACTGTTTGTATTGGCTGGCATGTCCTGTGCAATGTCCATATGCTATTGCTTCTGCTCCATTGTTAGCAGCTTTGGTATGAATTTCAAGGGCACTCTCCTCATGCCCAAATCCTCTGTCAAAATTAAATGTACCAATCCAATGCTTATCCCTATCTCGTTTGCAAGTTCTCAGACTGCGATACACTGGTCCAGCAAGGCCAGAGTCTGCACTTGCTCAATGATGTCATTTTGGCTTGTTGAGGGCCTTCCTGAAAGTGGTTCGCTGTCCACTGTTGTGCAGCCATCTTTGAAGTGGTTGTACCACTCCTTTATCTGTGAGGTGCTCATGGCATTGTCCCTGAAAGCCTGTTGAATCTTGCAAATGGTTTCCAATTGGGTATTGCCAAGCTTTTGGCAAAATCTGATGTAATACCGCTGCTCAAATTATTCCGTCATTTTACAAAAACTGAAATCCTATGGCCACTGACTACATGTCTTCACTCGTAGGCCGACTGCCAGCAACCGACACTTTCTGCACACTTGGAAAAAATTCAGAAATTCACATGAATGACCTCTTCACATCTCCACTGAAGGAAGTCTTCTGCGCTTCATTGGTTTACACAAGAAAAAATAAGATTTGATACTTTTTGAACAAACTCGTAAATAAAAATAAAAGAAAGAAAAGAACTTGACTTTTGAATTAGAGACAAGGGAAAATTATTAACTGATAAGCTAGATCAAATGGCTTGGGAATACTGCGTAACTTGTGTGAAACATGCATAAAAAGTTAATTACAAGAAGTGTGTTTCTCTCTCTCACTCATGGACATGCATACACACAGACAAATTCAAGAAAATCTTAGAACCAAAGAACAATTACTACTGAATTTGAAATTATGCATACAAGAACAAATAAACATACAAACCATACAAAAAAGAACAAATCAGGCATGTATAAAATAAACTGCAAACAGTGTAACAAATTTTATATTGGTAAAACAAAAAATGTAGAAGTATGGATCAAAGGACATCTCAGAAACTAAAAATACAGACAAGAAGAAATATCAGCAGTAGCAGCAGCACATTTTTGGCAAGAAAATCATGAAAGAAACCCAGAACGAGAACTGTTAAAATATATTATAGCAGACAACATGTAACTCTCAACATGGGAAAACATACTGATTTTAAACATCAACAGTATTTATTTAACTTTGAGATCCACGAGAAGATTCCTTGAATCATTATCAGAGAACAGAAGCAGCTCTGTGCTCCAATAGTCAGCATTAGGTTGAGAGTGGAAGGAAATGCTTCCAAAATATGTCTCATTAAAAAAGGTATTAAGTGATGTATTCTGTATCTAATGTGACTCCATTTCTTTCATTGATAATAATTACATTGCCGTATACATCTTCTAAGCATAAGAATTATTTATAATTAGCTATCTTCTATTCTTACCAGCATCACTTTTGAGCACAGTAGAGCAGTGTTCAATGACAGAATAATAATCTTTCTCATAAAGCTTGCACTGGGAGAAATTCAGCAGCAGAGGAATTTTTTGCCTGTCTAGTTTCAACCACTCTTCACAGCCTGGTTTTTCTCTGTAACAAAACACATCAAAACCTGTTGCATAACTTAATACATTACATACAGGATTTGGTTAAGCATTTCTATGATTATGTCTCTGCAGGTAAACAGTGTATACCTTCTGTATAATGCTTTGGTAGTACTGCTGTCTGAGGTGTTAGGTGACCTGCACTCGATCCCCAGTAGGGGATTTTTCTCCTGACCGTTAATAATCTAGTAACAGTGGTAATAATGATCTAACTCTAGTAACCATGGGGATTCTGTTGCTGATCACATGCCATATACTTGTATCCCATTGCTACCCTGTGCCTATAATGTCCTGTGTGGATAGAGGCAGAGAATACAGCAATCGTGCAGTTGGCTCTGGACCTTGCTGGGCTATCACACTGATGAGAAGAAAATAAATACTGTATTCACGCGAATCTAATGCACGCCCCATATTTAAAACTTAAAATTATGAAGAAAGAAAGAAAGAAAAAAAAAATCTGATGTGTTACACTCACATGACTTTCTCTACTCTTGTACAATCTAATTTTACAAACGCCTATTCTCCATATGCTTCAAGTTAATCGAGATATCCAGATGTCAATCTTATTGGTAATTTTCTTGTAGATGCAAGGGAAATAATGTAGCTTTTAAGCGATAGTCAAATATTTTAACGCTGGTTGCTATGTGGCGCATTCCATTCTCTTTGCATGTCCAGGACATAAAAAAAATGAATAACGAATTTGAGAAAAAGTATAAGTATTGGAAAATTTAAGGGAATAACAAGCAATATCTCGAAAACGGTTCACTCAACAAAAGAAATGTATATGACATAAGTTGTGTATTTTAACGCGATCTACATTTTTTGTGTAGTAACATTTTGCCTATCTCTTATGGTTTACCAGTTATGCAAAAGTCGTTCACAGTGAAGAATACTTTTGGAGACATTCCCAGAAAATTCGAGATATACATTTCATTTCTCATGACATTATCTTAAACATATGATATTTTCATCAAAATCGTTAGAGCCATTTTTGAGAAAATTAAAATTTTCGAAAAATCTTCCATGTAAAGGGTAGTCTGGGGTGGGGGATTTTCTTGAAAACCTTCGTGTCGCATCTCTGGAAGATACTGAACCTAAATACCAAGTTTGGTGCTTATCCGACTGTTCGTTTTTGAGTTATGCTGTTCACAGACACACACACACACAGACACACACACGGACATGTTTCCAAAAATGCTTTTTTTGGATTCAGGAGGTCTCAAAACATGTATTTCCGGTGAAATCTCGGTATCGAATTTTTGGGTGGAATGCAATACTTCCCCTACTTACTATACGTAGTAGAGAAAGTAAAAAGTGTTTGTATTGAATGTAAAGCAAATCAATGACAGAAAATAGGTAATAGGTATTTTATTTAAGTTTATTTAATACAACAATGGATTTATCATATATATAATCAGATTATAGAATTGAAAGTGTCCTATTGTTAGGCGACAGGTTTTGAGGTCCCTAATGTCTGTGTCTAGCATAACTCAAAAACAAAATTTTGGATAAATACCAAACATGGTATTTTAGTTCAGCATCTTCCAAAGATGCAACATGCAGATTTCCAAGAAAACCTCCCACCCCAAGCAACCCTTTACAAGGAAACCTTTTTTTTGTTATTTTTTATTTACTCAAAAATACTTCCAATGATTAAATTAAAATACCATATGTTTTAAGTTATTTGCATAACTAATAAAGTGTATATCTTGAATTGTATGCAAATGGCCTGTGAAATCCTCTTCATTTGAGGTGGATTTTGTATAACTGGTAAATCATAAGAAATAGCTCGCTGCCTAAAATATAGATCTCATTAAAACAAACGTTTTATTTCAAATAAATGTTTTAATTGCATAAACTGTTTCCAAAATAATCGTTGCTCTTAGTTTAAATTTTCCAACATTTTATAATTTTTGAAGGATTTAGTCACCACTCTTTTGTTTCTTGCAGTGTCCTCAAAGAGTTTAGAATGTCAATGTCAGCACATAAAGACCCATTTTCTTAGGATTTTTTACTCGCTTCAATTTCCTGTATTCCCCTTGTATCTACAATGAAATTTGTAATGAAACCACTTCTGCAAACACTTATTTCAACAAAAAGCAGATAGAAAAATGAGCTACTTTTAAAACAGTTTGCAAAAGAGATATAAAATAAACAGTAATGGTAGAGAAAGTCATATGAATGTAACACATAAAATGTTTTTACTTTCTCTATTACTTCCTTAGTTTTTGTTTTGAGTTAAGCTGGTCACACACAAGCACATGCAGATCTTTTTATAAAATGCATTTCTTTTAGATTTAGGGGAACTCAAAACTTGTATTTCAGGTGAAATCTCTGTATTGAATTTTTGTAATATATTTTAAACATTTCTGAGATATTCATTGCCATAGATTTCAAATTCCCAATACTTTCGTAACATACTTTTTTAAATGCTTAAGTCAGCATGCTTTTGTTTCTTGTGATGCCATGCCCAATTATGGAATTTTAAAGCCAGCATATAGTCATATGCTTTTCAAAGATTTGACTATTGATTCAGCCTTCTGTATCCCCCTTGTCCCTATAACAATTCCATTGCCGTAACAATTTAACTCAATTATAATGTTGCAGATATGAAAATAAGGTTTTGTAAGAATAGTTTGGAGAAGAGATATCAAAAGAAATGATACTGAGAATGAAACCTTTAGAATTTTTTTTATTAATAATCAATATTAGCATCATGCAAAATTAATTATGGGTGAAAATGAAATTGAAAATGTCTACAAGCACTAAAAGAAAGCAATGTGAAGTGTAACATATGAATGAATAAGTATGACTTGTAAATGAGGATGTTATGTTATTTCTGCAACAAAAGATGTTTCCAGTTTTTGAAAAACTTAACATTTTTTATGATATGAAGTGATTTTGAAAATTTTTGTTTTGTAAAATATGATAAACAGAATAAACAAGAAAGCATTTCAAAATTGTTGTTGGAATCAAACACAGTGAAGCAATTCATATATTAAAAAAGCAATAATAATAATAAAAAGAAACACTAGTGTAGTCAACTTAAACACTCTTAGTAGCTTCATCACCTATTTATTTCCTGTATTGTGAGCTTGAGCTATTTATGGTACTGACTGGGAACATACTGTTTATAAAACAATTCCTTTAAATCAATGAATATTATTAAAACTTAAGCAACAGGTCTTTTGCAAACCCAGACACAATTTTAGACTATTAAAATGGTATACATAAATTGATAGGATACTATATGATTATCATTCTGTACAATTAATAAAACTAATTAATTATACTTTTAACAGCCTGCCTGGCTAAGGAATGTGAAATAGAGCCATCTGAAAAATTCAATATCATAGCTGGGATTTGAACATGGTTCTATTCACTGATATTCTTTATGGGTTACAACAATGAAAATATTCTGTTACAAGTCCTGTGGTATATCACCACCTCAGAATTTTTAACTTTGATTAATACATTCATCCCTCCATCTTTGGAACAATTTTAAAATGTGTTCATGTTAAACAGAATATTATATACATGAAATGAACATGCACAATCTATACAGTGTGTCCTGCTTAAACCTAGAGTAAAACAAAAATTTATTTCAAAGAAACTAATACACATATTTCACTGCACCATGTTTTTATTTCAACAATGACTCACACCACTTGTATAACATGCATCAGTAATGTTAACATGCAAGTGCATGTTCTCAAAACTATAGGTCTGGAGAGCACACTCTTGTCAGAGTGGATGCCTCAGCAGAAGTGTTTGCTGTGCTTTCTATTGCACAATTGAAGCAATGAGCCACAACGTATTGATAGTATCCCAACCTATGCAAACTATTATTATTATTATGAATGGGATAGATGCCTGCGTGAAATCGGAAGTTTCCTTTTCAATTCAGGTAAACCTGAGAAATGCAAAATCCTGATGCACTATTTGTGTGGCCTTCCAATGGAGTCAACAAAAAATCAGTCAGACAGGCCAGCAGAGAGTATTCATTCCATAGTACACAATGTCCTGCATTAAAGACAGTGCTTACGAATCTACAAACCTCAGGATACCCAACAACAGAAAGCATTCGCAGAAGCCATGCTAGCTAGAATTGATGAGGACCATGCTTTTCTCAATAGAATTTGTTTCTCAGAAAAGACAACGTTCTATATGCCAAATATGGAAAACGGAACCACCACACCTATCTGTGAACACCAATGTGGTATGTGAAGGACATGGTCAAAGGCACTTTTTCTCCATAGAAAATAAAACTGTAACTGGAAACATCTACACAGCCACCTCAGCTTCCTCATGGTGTAATATTTCAGCAAAATGGTGCACTATGTTACCATTCATTCACATTCATTCTGAATGAACAATTACCTGGAGACTGATTAAAAGAGTAAATGACCACCTACATCCCTAGACACAACCCATTTGGTTTTTTTCTTTAGGGTTTTGTGAAAACCCAATTATATCAAAGGCTATGTGATCTTTCTGATTTATACTACCGCTATCAAGAATGTAACATCTGTTATGCTGTCTAAGACATGAAGGGAAATTGAATACAGATTGGACATCTGTTGAATAGCACATGATATGCACATTGTGATTTCGTCCAATTTTCACCGTCATCTCACTTAAGTTCTCATGGTCACTTCACTAATGTGATCTAGTTCAAATTTTCACTGTCACTCTACTTTCATTGTGATGTAAGAAATACTCATGACATAGCCTCTTCCTCCAGATAGTCCACCCACTGAGGAGTCGAACACAAGACCTCTATAATCTCTTGCAATAGCAGCACTCCCTGCACATTACAACAGTCATAAAAAAGTTCACTCGGAGAACAGAACTTTTTGTCGCATCAGAAACAAACCCAATCACTAACTCGCTTACTAATCGACTTACTCACAAGAATGCTTGCTTGTATAGCTAATAGAATCTTCCACAGAACATTCTAGAATGTTCTGGACTGTGGAGAAGGGAAACTTCTAGAAGATTCTGGTTATCTGCCGAAAGTGCTTCTAGTGTTTAATTGGGTGAGAGTGTTACTGCGACTATTTATCTCTCTGACTGCCTGGGACCAACCTCCCAATATGCTTGGGCCATAGCTGCTGCATCACATAGCTCTCTCCTCTGCTCCGCTATATGCAGCAAGGCAATCAAGATGGATCACCATCAGCTTCCCTCGGGGTTGACGCAGAATACAGTATAAGACATCGTTGATATGGGTGATTATCTTGTATGGGCCATCCCAGGATCGTTGCAGCTTTGGCAACTTCTCTTTAGTTCTTGTGGGACGATAGAGCCCTCCGAGGTCGCTCTCTTGGAATCTGGCACTATTCACCAGATGATACTGCCTTCATCTGGTCACTTGCCAGCTTCAAGTGTTCCCTGATGAAATAGTGGATGTCCTCTAGCCTACTCGTTAGCACCCCTACATAATCCATTGCCAGCTAGTCAGCATCAGGAGGGATGCAAAAAAGCAGATCACATGGTAGCCGAAGCTCCCTTCCATTCCAAATACCATGTTGTGTCATGCCAGTGGACTCGTGTACTGATGCTCGGTAGGCCAGGAGGAATAATGGCACGTGCACATCCCAATCTTGCTGATAGCTGGATACCACTTTCTGGAGGTGCTCCTTGATCTTAATATAATGCTCCACCATTCTGTCTGACTGTGAATGTAGGGAGTGGTAGGGGTTTTCTGTATCCCAAGGAGCTGGAGCAGTTCTTGCATGAGATTGGAATCGAAGTTCATCCCCTGGTCACTGGGGAAATCTTGGGGAGTCATATGCTAGCCTCTAGTTCCCAAAGTCGCAGGTTCAAACCCAGCAGAGGGTGATTTGTTTTTTTCAGGCGTAAAAATCATTAGCATGGCTTCCTTTGGAAGGGAAGTAAACCCTGTGGTCCCATGTCATAGATTTATCGCACATAAAAGAACCTCAAGCCTGACAAAGAGGCCTCTGAGCAAAATTACTGGTCTTTCATGCCCAATATAGAAAGGGATGCTAAGGACCACAGAAGTTAAAGTGTGTCCATAAATAAAACTCAATTTAATTTAATATTTCGGGGAGTCCAGAACCGGCAGAAGAAGTTGTTCACCAGCGCATTAGCTACAGTTGAAGCCTATTGACTGGGGATTGCGTAACTCCAGCCACTTGAAGTAGTCCATAGCCAATAGAAGGTAGCGATATCTTGGGTCTGTCCTTGGGAAAGGGCCTGCCATGTTGATGGCAACTCTTTCAAATGGCACTCTGACGTTGTACTGCTGCATCCAGTTCTGACTGCAAGTCTGGTATCTGCAACTTGCTGCGCAGATGTTGAATTGCTAGCACCAGTTCTCCACGTCAATTCAAAGATGCAACCAATAGAATAAGCATTTAGCTTCTCTAAGGTGTTATTTACACTCAGGTATCCTCCAGTAATGTCAACATGGGGAGGTCTCCTCGAGGACTTCTTTTACCTTGCTACTCGGGAGCACTAGCTGTTCTACCTTGATTTTTCTGTCTGTCACTTACTAACTGGCTCAATTGCGAGAACGCTCACTTATATAGTAATAAAATCTTTCATAGAAAATTCCAGAATGTTCTGGAGCACAGAAAAAGGAAACTTCCAGAAGATTATCTTGTTATCTGTTGATAGCGATTCCTTTATTTACTCTGGGCGAGAGTGCTACCACAGTTATTTATCTGTATGACTGTCCGGTGCCAACCTCCCAAAAATCTTGGGTCATAGCTGCTGTGTTATAACATCAAGGTGGTCTAAAATAACATTTGCACAGGAAAATTGTTGAGTTGCAGTCTACCTGTATATACACAAAATCTGCAAATAAAAATTGTTTTTAGTTTCTGGGTAGTAAATTAAACTCTAGGTTTGACCTGGACACACTGTATTGTATAACCCACATACCATTGTCATATTCTGTAACTACGGTGATTTTTTTTTAAAGTAATTTATTTATTGATGCTCTTTAACTGCTGTGGTTCTTAGCATCCCATTCTATATTGGGCATGAAAGACTGGTAATTTTGCTCAGAGGCCTCTTTATCAGACTGGAGGTTCTTTTACGTGCTGTAAATCTACGACACGGGACCACCAGCTTTACTTCCCTTCCAAAGGAAGCCACGCCAAGGATTTTTACGCCCGAAAAAAATCCATCACCCTCCGCCGAGTTTGAACCCTCGACCTCGGGAACTAGAGGCTAGCATGGTAACCACTACACCACGGAGGACGACTGTAACTACTGTGATGGATGTGTCTGCATGGTATTTTCTGATTGAATGATTGGAATGGTTGGGTATGGTGCTTTTGTTAGGGTGCGAAAAATGTGTGTATAGTATTATCACCGGTAAAGAATAATTGTGTACAACAATGTGTCCAATATCCCAGAGCTCTAAGTGCTGCAGATCTCAGGAACAAAACAAGCAAGCAAAACAAGACATGAATACTCCTTATGATTAATATTCTTGCAAATTTACTTGTGAGTACGACAAGTTTTGCTGTTCTTAGCTATTACTCAATCCTGTATTTACACAGCTTTAAGAACTTAATATTATAAATTAACTAATTAAAGTTGGCATAAGCATATATATATATTTATTGATATTAATTAGCTAAAACATTAATGGATCACATTGTGGGATCTAATGTGTTATGAGTGACATAGAAACACTTAGAAGATCATTTTACCACATAATGGAGCAGATGTAGGGAGCTGCTACTCTTCTTGGCTCTGTTATTGTGAATGACTGAGGAGGATAGAAGCAGGAAACGATAACAGAAAGAATCTATTACAAAGATGTATTAAGAATCCCAAAAACACTGTATATTCAAGCATATGAATATAAGCTTCAAAGGTATGGGGGGAGGGATAATTATGTCTTACATTCACATGACTTTCTCTACCCTCTATTGTTTATTAAAGTTAAACAAATTACTCTTATGAAAGTTTATTTTCATACCTACTTCCTTTTAATCGAGATAAAGCTTTCTGGAAATACCTGCATACACATTTTGTTATAAATACAAAGGGAATAACTATAGTCAAACATTTTAGAATTGAACACTATTTGCAGGACTTAAAATTCCATACTCGTTCCATGACATTGCGAGAAACAACCGAAAATTGACAGGACTTCAAAAGAATGGCTAAGTATTGAGCCACTAATAACTGATGTCTTAGAAATGGCTGATGCCACAAAGAAAGTTATTTGAAATAAATTGTGTTTTAAAGGGATCTACATATTTTGTGTAGTGCATTTTCATCCATCACTTAACATTTACAGTTATGCAAAATTCCTTCCGAATAAAGAGGACTTCATAAGCTATTCCATGAAAATTCAAGGTATACATTTTATTTGTCGCGTAAACATCTTTAATATGTGGTATTTTATTCAAAATCATTAGAGCCATTCTTATAAAAATAAAAAATTTGAAAATTTCCATGTAGAGGATAGTTTGGGGTGGGGGGATTTTCTTGCAAATCTTTGTGTCACATCTTTGGAAGATACTGAACCTAAATACCAAGTTTGGTATTTATCCGTCTTTTCCTTTTTGAGTTATGCTGCTCACAGTCACACACCTTTTTCTAAAAATGTTTTTTTTTATTAAAAGGGCCATCAAAATATGTATTTTTGGGTGGAATGCAACACCTTCTCTACCTATTATGTACGAGGGCTGTCCCAGAA
This sequence comes from Deroplatys truncata, assembly GCA_030765065.1. Lineage (NCBI taxonomy): Eukaryota > Metazoa > Arthropoda > Insecta > Mantodea > Mantidae > Deroplatys > Deroplatys truncata. Next base: position 166,357,206 of record CM060983.1, read on the forward strand.
GCACCTGACCTAACAAAGAAAACGCAAAAATGTTGGGAAAAAACATCTTTATTTCTCTATATAGTCTCCTTTCAGCTCGATACACTTTTCCCAGCGATGTTCAATAGCTTCCATACCTTTCCATATCTTTATTGTTGGCAAATCCTTTACCACCAAGTCATTTCTTCAACTTGGGAAACAAAATAATCAGAGGGGGCTAAATCTGGCAAATAGGATGCATGAGGAAGCAATTTGAACTATAACTCATTGATTTTGGCCATAGCAAAAATGGATGCATTGTCTTAATGAAACAGAACTTTCTTTTTCGCTAAATGCGGCCGATTTTGCTTGATTTCATCATTCAAACACTGCAATAAGTTTGTATAATACTCGCCATTGATTGCTTTTCCTTTTTGAAGATAATCAATGAAAATTATCCCACGTGCATCCCAAAAAACTGACGCCATGACCTTGCCTGCAGACGGAACTGTCTTCACCTTCTTTGGAGCTGATTCTCCCCTTTCAATCCACTGTTTTGACTTCCTTCGCCTCAGGTGTGAAGTGATGGACCCATGTTTCATCCATGGTTATGAATCAGTGCAAAAACTCAGCTTTAATGCAGTGAAACATCGCCAAACACTTGGCTGAAACATCCTCACGATGCTGCTTTTGTTTCATTGTGAGTAAATGCGACACCCATCTTGCGCACAGCTTTCTCATATCTAAATTTTCAGTTAGTGTGAGATGTACAGCACTTTTTGAAATGCCTATAATGTCTGCTAGCTCGTGCACTTTCAGTGCACGGTCATCCAATACCATTTTGTGGATTTTCTTCACAATTTCTGGTCACCTCATTTGGTCGACCACTGCAATGTTCATCTTGGCAGCTCATACTGCCTCGCTTAAACTCTCCCACCCAATATTTTACTGTTGTAAACGAAGGAGCAGACTCCCCCAGAGTAGAACCTAGCTCAGCTTTAATATTAGTTGCATTAAGACCTTTCAAATGAATGTATTGTATCACATAACAATGACCAGTTTTATACATGTTTACAAATTCACTGAGAGAGTTCACTATTAATGACTGCCAAACAATTACTAAACAACATAGTATCGTCAAACTTCAAACTTAAGCTTTATAAGTGTGATACTTTTTACCACAGTCATTTGTTTGAAACAACAACTGCTATATATACCTCAGGTCGGGTACTTCTGGGACTGCCCTCATACATGGTAGAGAAAGTAAAAAGTAATTATATCAGTTCATCACAATGTTCCCAACGAGACATAATTTACAAAATCAGATGAGATAAAACTTGAAGAAACAATAAATTTTGATGAATGCCACTGAAAAAGCAACAGAACTAGAAAATGAAGTGAAAGAGTTGAAAGCAGTTCTGAGTTAGATGTATACGGTAGTATATCATAAACAAATTGTCCAGTTTCTCTGTCAATTCACTCGTGACTAAAAATAAAGTTATTGTTTTCTATGTATTAGTATAATATTATATTCATATTTTGATATATGCTTTAAGGCATATACAAATTCTAAAATAATTATAACTAATGTGGATAGTACAAGAATGTTTTACTTTGTTTAAAAGTAACATTTCTGTAACAAATTTGTAAATACTGTAAGTGAAAGATGATGATGGATGGATGGAAGGCTGTAAGATGAGTTGGAAGGCTTTTAAAAATAAATTAAAGCTTATAGAATATTGGAAGTAATAAATAAAACTTCATATTCTGGCTCAGGAAAAAATAAAAGCAATAAAGCATGGTGTTCCACATGGTTCGATTTTGGGTCCATTATTGTTTCTAATATATGTCAATGACCTCCCCAGAGTAATAAATGAACATGCTCACCCAGTTCTCTTTGCTGATGATACAAGTATTATAATTAAAGAACACAACATCAGTCGCCTCTCAGAGTTATCCAATGGTATTTTCAGTGTGCTAAATAATTGGTTCAATAGTAACAAAATTCATATAAACTTTGAAAAAAGTATATCAATTTTTGCACAAAAAATAAAAGTATTGCAGACATAAGAATTGAACATGAAGGCAATGAAATTACTGAAACTTGTAGCATAAAATTTCTTGGTCTTATTATAGATCATAATATGAACTGGAAAGACCATATTGACTACATCCTACCAAAACTAAGCTCTGCATGTTTTGCAATTAGATCATTAATTCATTTTACAAATAAAAGCATCCTAAAAACAGAATATTATGCTTATTTTCATTCAATTATGACTTATGGAATAACATTTTGGGGAAATTCAGTAGACGCAAAAAAAGGTAATAAGAATAATGGCAGGTGTAAAAGAAATCAACTTATTGTAAACCACTATTCAAAACATTTGGAATTCTACCATTAGCCTGTGAGTATATTTAGCTGTACTTTTAAACGTGGTTGACCACCCAGAAGTATTCATAAAAAATTCAGACATACACAGCAAACAAACCAGAAATGGGCAGGACTTACACAGGCCAAGCAATAACATACAAGTATTCCAAAAAGGAGCTTACTACAATGGTATAGTATTATTTAACTCACTTCCATCATATATTAAGAAACTGAAAACTAATAAAAATAAATTCAAGTTAGCATTAAAAAGATATCCCATCACTCACACCTTCTATACAGAGAACGATTTCTTTCATTCAAAAGAATAACTGACTATAAAATGTTACCAAATTTTATAAATACATTAAGTATAAATAATGTTTTAAAAGTTTTTAGCTCTAACGTACTCTGCATAAGAACTACAATTTATTTACATACAAATACACAATGTAGTTATGTATTTGTGACGTAATCTACATCCTAGAGTAGTCTAGCTTTCTTTAAGCTGGTCTAGCTCACTATAGGCTCTACAGATTGAGATGTTATGTAATGTTATGTAAAGTTTCCAAACCAGCCACAAAATGCATTTGCACATTGCTGCATTCTTTGCTGCAATTATAATGCCAGAATGTTTTCAAAACCTACACTGGAAATGTTGGCAATATACTGGATCTATAAACCTTTTGTTATTAAACAGTAACAATGGGTTATTTGAAATTCTTCCATATAGATTTATATTCTCCCATAGTTGTATACTATTATTTATGTTTCGTGTTCTGTTACATTTTAGAATAATGTTTATATTCTGTTTTTTTAACATTGTTCACTTAAAAACTGCATAAGTGTATAGCAACAATCACATAAGAGTTGCAGGAAGGCAAACATCAGGACAGATTAAAGTGTTCCATTTGCTAGAGGGATTTTCACTTTCTGAAACATCAAGGCTACTGAAGCATGTTTGGCTTTACACAAGATTGACAGGTAAGCGTTATGTTTATGGTGTCACTTAAGGAAACAAAAAAGGACATGTAATCTTCATCTAAGCTTTACCTGGGGCTTATTCACCCCATTATAGCCCCTTCACTGCCATGCATTGGCAGCTGCAAAAAAAAAAGGAACTTTTGGAATGTTCAGGATTCCAGAGAAGCACAAGAAGAAGAGGATTTTTGACAGGGTCAATTATTCTCCAGCATAAACAAAACTTTCACATATTAATGTTACCAGCAATGAAACAATCTGGCAGGAGCATTCTTATTAAATCCAGCAAATATTCAAAGCTACTTTAAAATCAGGCATTAATGCCCAATTAAGTTACAAGAAATTATTTCAAATTATCTATGAGGTTTAAACAAAATGCACAGATTGTATAGTAACTGCCATGCATCAGAATCTGGTTTCAAGAAAGGGAAGAAGCATAGAAATCTATTTGGCTGTATTTCAGCTAACCTGACAGCTATCTACTAACTTAAATTTAAGAGCATGGTTATGTTCCATTTTTAACTGCAACTTCTCTGAAAATATGCACCTGTTACATGTATTGGGAAGGTTAGTTATATTGTATCTGTTACATTGGCACCCTGTTTTATATTTGCAGGTGTACAAACTTTGCACGTCAACCATTTAGTCACCAGCTGACATATGATTATAATATTAATTATATTATATCACTATTTATATAAGATTAGTTATAGTTATATTAATTAGGATAATTATACAATATTTAATTATTAATTATTCAGTTAGATTATTGGGCTATTAGGCCATTATTAATTATTACGTTTTATCTTTACAATTAACTAAATTTGAATTGTTTTGCAATTTTTGGTGTAAGTGTGGAGTTTTATTTTCAGAGAAAGAAGATTTGATAGAAGAAAACCAATAAATTTAATTGTTTGGTATAGGTAAGTATACTGAAATCAGATTAAAACAACTATAAGTTGTTCTTCATACTATTATAGTACAGTACCTTGCAATGTTTAATAATGTACGCATATTATTAAGTCCATAGTATAGTTCAGTGATTAATTTAACACTTAGGTGCATCCAGGTTATAAGTAATCAACAATTATGTCGGAGAAAGAAAGTGATGACCGAACCTTTGCACCGAAGAAAAGAATATTACAGAGCAGTATATGTATGATATGACAATGACTAACACTAGCAGAAGACAGAAATAGTGCTTCTTTTGTAAATGGATTGTTGGTGATTTCTCTGGTTATATATCCAGTGACTCAAGTTGGAATGTTCACTGCCCTGACATGTGGCATCAATTATCTTTGGTTTTTAGTTACTTGAGTAGGCTGCGCCGCCTATAATATGTCCCTTGCTCCTCATTCCCTGAGATTTTCCCAGCATTGATGACCTTATAAATAATAATTAACACAACAAAGTTATAAACAGAATGAGAATACTTTATCTTTGATCTTACGCTATCATAAGTTGCTCAAGCAATCCAATTGCCTGAGCATACTTCTCTGCAGCTGCCTTGTAGTCCTTGTTCCGGAACAGATCATTTCCCTCTTCACGTAGTTTTGGAACAGCATCTAGCTTCTCTTCTTCATTCATTAACCAGTATTCCTTCTTGTAGTCTTCTGCAGCTTCCACTTTTATAAGTTCTATATTTGCAGAAATACTTCAACATTAGAGCTAAGAACTATCCCTAATTTGTAATTTATTATTATGAATAACTATAAAGAGTGTACGTTACAAAAGAGATTAACAGAATTAAGTGATAAACAAATGGAAAACTGAGTCAGATTAGATACACAGTCATTTAATACCTTTTTTAACTGGACCATGTTTCATAAGTGTCTGCTTCCAGATGTAGACTGCTGCTGGATGGAAATGTGGAGATACTGTTCTCTGGTGGTAGAATCTTTTTGTGAAATTGTCACCAATAGATACCTCAGAATTAAATACATGGTGCTGATGTTTAAAGATTAATGGCTTTTCCCACATTCAGAGTATTCTTGACACATTTTAACAGCTCTGGTTTTATGTTCATTCCAGGATCTTCCAATGAAGAATTGATGAACGAACAACAAAAATGTGCTACTACTGCTGATTTTTCTTCTTGTCTGTATTTTATATTCTTCTGATCCATGCTTCTATGCATTTGTTACAAAGTTGTCACAATTGCAGTTTATTTTATACATGCCTGATTTGTTTTTTGGGGCATGGTGTCCTTTAGTTGCAAATTCAGGAGGTTTTTAATGGAGTAACTGTTCTTCGGTTCCAAGATTTTCTTGAATTTGTCATGAGCTGCTGGATGTTATGTGAGTTTTTTATAAGTGACTTTTTCTCTTCATGTGGAGAGGGTGCGGATTTCTTTTATCTGTTTCTGCTTCTCAGCTTTTTGCATTTTCTTTATTATGGTTGTGCTGTTGAATCCACTGATTGCTTGGACTTTCATGAAGTGTTGTTTTTCTTTGTTATGCTCTACTTTATTCAAAACTAAGCTTATTGTCTTGCATGATGAGTTTTAAGTTTAAGAATGGTAGCTGTTAATATTTTTCTTTTACTTCTGATGAGAATTTAATGGACTGATCTAACAAGTTCAGGAATTTTAGTGCATCCTCTGTGTCTTTTTTGGATGACTGTAAAGATGTCATCAACATAGCAATACTTGTTTTCAAAATCCATAGCAGGGAATTTATGATTTTTATTTCAAGAGAGCTCATATAGAGATCAACTAAGAATGGGGATAGGGGTTTTCCATAGCCAAATCTGTTCATAGATTGTCATCCCATTGAAGGAGAAGCTCCGTTTGATGCATACTTGGTTAGTTGCAATCATTCGTCTATTTCATCTTGTTGCATGCCATTGTATGTGAGCCATCATTTCATCTATTTTAGTTTTTGTGTATGAAATGCTTAGGAACAGTGCTGTGATATCGAAGGAAACTAGATTGTCTACTGTTGTAACTGTCAAATTCTTACACTTTCTCTACCATGTACATAGTAGGTAGAGAAGGTATTGCATTCCACCCAAAAATTCAATATCAAGATTTCACTGGAAATGCATGTTTTGAGGCCCTCTGAATCCAAACAAAGCACTTTTAGTATGGAATTTTAAGACCGGCATATAGTGTCCAGTTCTTAAACATTTGACTATCACTGTTCTCTTTGTATCTATAACGAGTTGTGTAATGCAGCTATTTCTGCAAAGGTTTATTTGGATTGTGTGTAGAAGTAGATGAAAGTAGATATGTTGATTTTTCTATCCACTTCTATCCACTAGAAAAATTAACTTTCGTGCTAATAATTTGTATACCCACTAATGATAGAGGGTAGAGAAAGCTATGCGAATGTAGTACATAAGATTTTTTTATTTTGTCTACAAGTTTCAGAGTATTCAAGCTACTGTATTCCAGCATGGAATTGAATCTGTCCACTTAACATTTTGGCAATTTGTATGTTGGAGAACTAATGTAGTCCATGATTGATCTCATGAATAGGCCTGGTTTATGTATTTCTGGTAGTTTGTAAATTTGGGGCAAAGTTGCATTGATATGTTTAATTCTGAATTTATGCAGCAACAGCACATTTTTAGCAGGAAAATCCTAAACTGTTAAAATATATCACACACATCAGGAATCTCTCAACATATGAAGAAATACAGATCCCCAAAATAAGCTTTGAGGTACCTATTGGAGACAATCTAATGAGAAGATTCCTTGAAACACCAACAGCAGCATCTCCAGTTGATGATGCAACAAATGCTTCCGAAGTATGTTGCATTCAGAAGGTGTTAAGTGATGTGTATATCTAATCTAACTCAATTTCGATTTCATTGATAATAACTTCATCACTGAACACCTCTTCCAAGTATAAGAAATATTTGAAAATTAAGTGAGTTTAAAGGTGAAGATTTTATGGCCAGACTGCAAGATTCACATTAAAAATCTTTTAAAATGTTTCAAGTCAAATGGTTCCTGTCTGTGCATCAATAAATTTCAGCTGGAAACAAGGAAATCCAACATGTTTTACAGCATTACTTAGAAATTGACATGCAAATAGAATAACTGAGCACAAAATGCATGCTTAAAATACTTTTATTAGCCACACTAATGTACCTAGTATGAATTCCAGATCACAAGGGTTTCTTATAAGCTCATTTAAATCTTCATAACCGATCCCTTCATTTTGTAGTGCAACTCCACAACAAAGATGTCGTCTCTGTTCATGAGGCTTTCCTGCTTCACGAATAGTTTTGGAGACAAATGGATAGCCAGATACTAACTGAAAATGTTAAAAAATAAAACCCATAAGTATTTGTTTCATGCACATTTCCAAGTAGATTTAAAAACATTCTGCAACCAAAACAAGTTTTTCTTAAAATAATACAGCAACATTCTAAACTTACACCTTTATCTACTGTAAAGCTTGCCACCTCATTTAAAGCCATCATCTGTACCGCAACTTCCCATACTTCTAATTTGAATTTTTTCCCGAGAACCAATTCCATTGGTTTCGCAAAGTGGCGACTGTCATCAATGACTGTTCTGTTTTCATCACATTTTCTTGTTTGAAAATGAAACCACACCTGAAAAACAATTAGTTTGATAAACAATGGAAACAGAATAACTAACATTCCTGATAAGTAGACATTGGATTTCAAAATAAACTTATAGGAGCATACAACAGCCTCTAAAAATTATCAATTAAATTTTAAAAAATGCATTTAAAATACAATATTGGCAACTAAAAATATGGTCAAATACATCTATGTATCTCTAATTAAATAACAATATTTTTAACAATACAATCAATACTAAATACTGTGATATATAAGGAAAGAAAAGAAAAAAACCAACAGAATAATGTTCTTCAAAGGAGAACTTCAGACTCATTTGCTGCTGCCATCTATACTGAGTTATATACATTTGTGGAGAGACAACAAGCAAAGAAGAGGGACATACGGAGTGACTTTTACTCCAATGAGCTACGAAGATTGGCCAGGGAGGAGTCTATGAGCTGAGACACCTAGTTACACATTTCACCATACATAGTATGTTGCAGTAGGTACAGACGAGGATATGGACTAACACCATCTGGACAATTGCATTGCATTACAAAGTGAAGATTGCAGGACAGCAAAGTACTAGAGAGCAAGACTGCTTATACTTTGGTGTTAAATGCAGCACATTAGAAAACATCAACAGTTTTCACTATAAGCTGTGCAGAACTAACCAGTTCCATCACCTAGTCTCAAATTGTATTTGTGAACAATACAGTGCCTTGGTATGTGCATTCAGGTAGGAGTATTTTAACAGCTTTCTGTAGTGATGATAAATGACATATGTGCTATGTTAAATATGCACATTGTGTGCTACTCCTCTTTAAATTCATAAAGAAAGAAAGAAAGGAAAAAAAACTGTAAACATTACTGTGATTAAGAATTTTATTAAATCAAATTATATTTCATCACTATGTATTAAATGAAGAATTCATTGGTTTTATTGTTCTGTGGCTGTTGATGCATTAACGACATTATTACACAATATCACTTTTTTACTTTCTCTGCCATGTACATAGTATTACCTACTATGTTGGTTATGCATTCCACCCAAAAATGTGATACTGAGATTTCACCAGAAATACATTTTTGAGGCCCCTAAATAAAGAAAGAAAAAAAGAAAAAAAGCAAGCATTTTTTGAAAAAGGTCTGTGTGTGTGTATGTGTGTGTGTGCCTGTGCCTGCGCGTACAGCATAACTCAAAATCAAAAAATTGGATAAATACCAAACTTGATATTTAGGTTCAGTACCTTTCGAAGATGTGACACAAATATTTTCAAGAAAATCCCCCACCCTAAACTACCCTTTACATAAACTTTTTCAAAATTTTAAATTTTCTAAAAATGTCTGCTTTTCCTTCTTACATGATTGCTGTGCCTCCAAAATCCACTCTGTGCAAGAATTTCAATTTTCTAAGTTTGTGTTTTAAAAGTAGGGGTTTCCAACAGACAAGTATAAATGGTCGACATGTAGAATGACCAGTAATGATAAAAAGAACATTTTGTATCCATGTTGATAATTCTACCAGTTGATTGGAAGTCTTTGAAGAAATAGTTAAGGAACGCCTTAAAAATATCCTTTAGTGTTAATGTTCGAATTGGAATAGTTTCTTAAGCAAGTGTTAATGTTCGGTCGGTAAAATTGGATACATACATGCAAACTGAGCATTCAAATACAAAATATTCATTTGTGAAAGGTTAATTTAATTTTATTTTAAATAAAGTGCAAAGTTGGATTAGAATGCACATAAGTAAATTTCATATTTAGTATTGCTCCTAGAACAAATATTTAATATTTTTTATGAAAAGTACAGTAGGTTTAACTCACAAGCTAGGAAATTTCAGTTTTATGGAATGATGCTTCAGGAGTACTACACCCACTCGGGCCTCACACCTCTTGATTGCCATTGCACTTTTAAATGTAAAAGTTTCAATATTTAGGAAAATTTATTTTCAAAATTGAAGTTAACATTGTCTCTACAGGAGACTCTTGTGGGAGAAACCGAAACTTTAAGCTACTTATACTTTTCTAAGTACACAATTTATTGTGCAAATGCAATAGCTGAGGTTATGTGTTGTGGAAAATAAATTTTGCAGTTCCTAAGACGCAAAAAGTAATTCTGAAAATCGCTATTACTGATGAACATAACACTGTAAAACCGATACGAGGAGGGTGGAGGGGCTTAAAATATTTCACTTGCATTTATTTGTTTTCGTCGATTGTTTCCAGGACGTTGATATATCTACCTACGATTATCAGATAAACTGAACACTCTCAAATAGATGGCAAACAAGAACGGCATTAAAAATTATGATATCCATCAAAGGCATTTTCACTAACTGAGCTTTAATTTTAAACAAGCTTGCGGATGTGTTAACCTATTTTAGAATACCTTTGTTCCTTGTTTAAATTCAACATTTTTAGTTCCTGCGTGTATAATTTTTTTGTTAATTAGAGGTTCTATTGATTTAAAATCCATCTGTGGAATACAATTCCAAAACTTTAAAAATCTTTGAAACTGCGAAATTACATCACAAACATTCCAAAAATGTTAGTTCGATCATACTGGTGTTTGTGTACATTTTTTAATTTCAAGAACCACCGGTTCTGGCGCTGTTACTGACAGTGGACAGTGACAGCAGCCTACACGTTTGACCAATAGGAAACAAACAAGAATACCAGATAAGAAATGTCAACGTAGATTGTTGTCATTCTCTGTATTTGTATACATGTAGTTACATTTTAGGACTATCAGGCAATTGTGGCCTATAAAGGGAGGAAACTGTGCTCTTTGTGGTATTCATAATCGTGTATGAAGTGAATAAAAAGTGGATTTTTATAATCTCTTAATCAGGGTAGGGCATTGAAAAGCCAGCTCTTAATTCCTCAAAACCTTTGTGTTTATTTAAGGGAATCTCAACATTAGCGTTTGAGATTCGTGTTTCAACACATTTGTAGAATTTGATCTGTGAAAATCGAAGATGAGTGACGAAGGTTTCGATCCTTGCGAATGCATGTGGAGCCATGAAATGGCTATGAGACGATTACTTTCACTGGTAAGTGTTTCCATAGGGTACCGTAGAATGCAAATTTATCATTAAGCGAAGGGATCAGAGTATTAACGGTTTACATTTTAAAATTTATAACTTTAATCTTTGATATATATGGATTACTTTTAAATGATTTATGTGATTGAGCATTAATAGAGAGAAATTGTGACCTTCAAACATGTAAAATAGCTGGGTAGAGGCCTAGTTTACTGTTTTTAAGTATTTCATATCGTGGTACAACATAAGTTTGCAGAGCTGATTGCTGCATCAACATAAGTAAACATAATTATCAAATAATGCTGAAGACACAAAAAGTATATTTTATATTTTTGCAAACTAAATTGCCCATTGAAGCAAATGCTTCAAAGTTTACTGAAGCTACTAGGTAGTGAAACAGTTTGTCTTACAGCTGGTTCCTCTATATGAGACATTTTGCAGAAATAAAACAAATATTATGCTTGTACCTTATGTGCAGCTTCACTTTTCCTTTATTCAATTTTAATGTCTTAAAGTTATATTAGTAAAAGGCATTTTAGCATGTGTCAAAATTGAGAATGGCCTCTTATCATGTTCCGATAGGTACCTCTAGTGAAACTTTGTGCAATAGGTTGCATTTTCAACTACAGCTATTGTAGAGAAGCAATATCTCTTATGTTTATATAATCTTATGGCCTACATTACGAGGAATTGTTTTTATTAAAACCACTGTTAATTTGAATAAAGGGATAATATATTCTGAATTAAAGAGCTTAAGGGGTTGTGAACAATTTTACTATCTTCATGAAAACTTAGTAATACTGACATACAACATATTGCAGTATCAGTGCTGCATGGTTTTGTATTTCCATTTGAGAAATATGCACAGATTATCTCTTAATTGGAATCTGACATGCATTACATTGCAGACATATTCCATGATTCTTTTAGCTGATGCAATTGTGTTGATATTGTCTCATTTGCCTAGGGTAGTGTGAACAAAAATGAGTAAAGTTTTTTGAGGCTAGCACATGAATGGGCAAGTTCACATGTAACCTTTTTTATGTATGGATATTCATATACATATACATGAATGAGAGGTAACCTTTCATGCATATATGAGGAGGTCTGATTTGTTCATTGTTATGCTAGCATGTTAGCATAGACAAATGTTACTTAAGACTTTCATGCCTAGGGAAGAATTCTTATGCTTTTTCTCACAGAGGTAGGAGTAAACACTTTCACCTGATTTTAATGGGAATCTTGTTGTCCTAGAATTGCTCAATAGGTGTAAAAGCTATGAAAACAAAGCCAAAATGAAAATAACTGATAAGATTTCATGCTTGTATAAAACTTCTGATCAATTTTTTACAAGTAACCATTAGCAGCTCATGTGAACTTTTTGGTTACTAACTTGAGAATAATGTGAAGGATTTTTGTAAGTAATGCAAGTTTTCAGGTACATATAGGGAAAATTCAGTTCTCAGAGGTTGAGATTTATTAATAAGAGAAAATTTGGAAAAGAGACCAAGGAAAAAAAGTTTTTTTATCAATATGATACAACCACCTAGTTGAGAAATGACTTCTCAGTACCTACATTACTTATCAAATACACAAGGATAGAAATCAAGCATAAACCTTAACCAGAATCAGGCCTAGCCTTAACCTCCTGAACATAAGGGAAAACCCCCTTACTCCTCCACAGACACACTTCACCTCAGACCGCAAGAGTTATATGCACATGTGAACTAGTATGCACAAGGCAAATTAATGCCACACTTCAAAGCTGCCTGGTGAATTTTGCCTTACCATGAAATTTGGGTTGTTCTAGTTGCTATTTAACTGAATACAAAGAATTCCAACAATACAGCTTGGAAAAAACTAAATGTCATATACAGTTTTTTAGAAAAATCATATTCAGAAGCAATTTGATATTCCAAATTTCAGTATAGTCTGAACCGTAGTGTTTATTTGCCTTATTCTATTCCTTGTATACATCAGTGATATGTTTTGACAAATGTTTTAAAACATGAGCATGTTGTACACTGTGATTTTTATCATTGTGTAGGGTGGGTTTTGTGTATTTGCTTCGGTGAGAATTTTTCTCTATTGACATGTTGCATAGAACTTATGTTTATTTTACTGTGATACAACATGTATCACTTTACTTATCTTTCTGCACTTTAATTAAGTTTTTCAGTAATACCAAGTAAGAAAGATGAAATTTTGTGTTAAACAAGGCCAGAAAGGGTGCTTAAACTCTTTGGATTGCTTACTAACCCCCAAAATTAGGTCAGCAATCATGCCATATGCATTGTATTTTCCAGAATTTGAATGTTCAAGAAGTGCTTTTTGGCCACCCTGTATAGAAATGTAAAGAAAGAGGGCACTGTAGAGACAGAGGCAAGGCAAATGTTTACCAAGAGCAAGTGCTGACAGTAACTCTAATGGTTGTAGTTATGGCATTTTATTATATGAGTACATGGGACACCTTCAGCGCAGGAGAAAATAAAATGAAATAGTTGTTTTACACAAATTAATTATTGTAACTCACCAGCCTAGGTTTTGTAGCTGTAAGAAAGGGAAAGGAGGTCATGCTGTGGTCAGTAATGGGGTAATAAAATGATTATGGATTCTGCATTATACTTGGCTGTGAAGGCAGTAAGAAGGAAGTGCTGTTGACATTTTCAGATGCCATCATAGACAGAATGAAAGAGGAAATGGAGGACCACATAAAAGAAAAATAATTGAGCAGAATTTAAACTATTTGAAGGCATTTCTAAAATCCTCTTCTATTATCATTGCCATCCTCATGCTGTTATTCGTGATAGACATCCTGAAAGCCATTTTTGTAAAATTTCCAGTCATTCTGGAGGTATTTTTCCACAATGTTGCTTAACATATAGCTGAGAGGCAAGTGATGTCCTTAAACTGTTTCTTAGAATGAGAAAGTTAGCATTTTATTTTCTTTGAGGAGCACTAAAAGCCCCTTTTCATCCAATCTTTCCATTTTTGAAAGACATTAGGAATGGGATTTTCCTCTACCCAGAGTCACCAAGCAAAGAGACACACAAGTTAAACTACATCAGGACTACGCTATTAAATGCTTTGCCACTGTGCATTTATGCTATTGATCTTTTCACTAGCAGACATGTCAGTTGTACATTGATTGTCGATATGCTTTTCAGTTAGTATAAATTATCACAGAACTCTGATATCTTCTTTGTTTCTGTTCAAATGCAATTTAATACTGTAATCACTACAAGAATTCGAAAGCCTTATGTCCATTTCACTCTCTTTTGGTTGAGGTTGTTAAATTTACCATTTGTTTGCTCTTAGCATCCTCTGTACGTCAAGACCAAATACAGTCCACAGATGACAAGGAAGTTAGCAACAGGAATTTTCTACTGAACATTTCCTTCTCCATGTAAAACACACATACACACAGTCAGGGTTGCCAACCAAAGTAAGTCAAAACTGTATGAGGGTGCCACATTTACACAGCAGTAAACAAACTGTCAATGCGAGTAGATAAACTTGTCTGGATTTCATTTCCCACATCAGAATTCTGGCATGGTTAACAACACAGCATGCAGTAGTAAACAAACTGTCAATGTGAGTAGATGAAACCCTTGACTCCTCACTCTGGAATAGCACTCTTCTCATCTGTGGACTCTACTGACCAAAATCTTCAGTAACTCAATTTTTTTGTTGACAGTTGTTCAAATAACAGAAAGAGACTTCCATCTCCTTTCCCAAGTAAAATTAATCTTTGTAGTCTGCTTTCTGGTATCTGAATTAGTTAGAGTTTCATGATTAGTTAAATCTCTCTCTGCCTGCTATGCTTTTCGTCAAGGATATGCATTATTGTACAGTTGAGCTAAGAAGAAAATGTAAAAGATAATGAGATTGTCTCTGACCACCCATGAGAAAAATCAAATATTCACTTGCATTGATAAAGCTACTTGCTTTTAATTACTAACATTTAAGATAATGCTTGTGAAATTTCTTGGTTTCCTAATCCTGAATATGTAAGTTGCCCTCCATTTGTATGTAGATATTTACTTTCTTTTTATTCACATAATCACAAGTATTAACTTCTAAATTGCAAGTAAAATAAAATACTCATTTTTATTAGTGCTACCTATAGTGATTCATTCTATTTCAGATGCCAATTTGTCATCCTCCATGGTCTAAGGGCACCATGCTAATGTCTAGTTCCCAGGTCGTGAGTTCAAACCCAGCAGAGGGCAATGAATTTTTTTGGGGGCTTAAAAATCCATAGCCTGCCTTCCTTCAGAAGGGAAGTAAAGCCGGTAGTCCTGTGTCATAGATTTGCGGCACATAAAAGAACCACAAGGCTGGTAAAGAGGCCTCAGTAAAATTTCTGGTCTTTTTCATGGTTAATATAGAATGCGACACTAAAAACCATGGTAGTTAAAGAGCGTCCATAAACAAAACTCAATTTCATTTAGATGCCAATTCAGTGGTTCCCTGTTTGGAATTCAGTATGGTTTAAAAATATAAGCTGTTTCTTTTCAAAGCAATGTGGTATAACCAGAGTAGAGGAAAGACTAAATAAAATAAATTGAGTTTTATTTATGGACGCTCTTTAACCACTATGGTCCTTAGCGTCCCATTCTATATTGGGCGTGAAAGACTGGTAATTTTGCTCAGAGGCCTCTTTATCAGGCTTGAGATTCTTTACTTCCCTTCCAAAGAAAGCCATGCTAAGGATTTTTACACCCGAAAAAATCTGTCGCTCTCTGCAGGGTTTGAACCCGCAATCTCAGGAATTGGAGGCTAGCATGGTAACCACTACATCACGGAGGATGACAAGAACAGTAAAGACTTTTTTTGTACTTTATTTTGTCAGAAGATTAAGTTTATATTGAAAAATTAAGTTTATTTGCATCATAATAAAATTTTGGTTGATATGTTTATATACTTAAACTTCACTTATGTCTTTGTGTTAAAAAATAAATTGAAGTTTTTAAGTGTAAACATATTGTCTCAATGTGTTTTGTTCTGAAGGTAACTTCACTGCTAGTAGTGCTTCTGTTTTTAATTTTTATTTGTATTGTGTTTGTTAGAAAATGGTTCAGTTACATTTTTCTCTATTTTTTTCTTCCCAAAAAGCTAAACTCTATAGACTGTTGGTATCTACAAACACTAACTATAGCAATGTTACACCGTAAAAAGGCAATTTCTTCTTTTACTCATAGAAATACTTTCAGAAAAGAAAATAAGGAACCTTACTCTTTGCTTTTTGGGAAGCTATAGCTTCATACTTCAGCTTGGGTGTAATCAGTAAAACAGCAAATTTAACTCTAAAATAGATCATGCAAGGTGTATATTGAGCACTAAGCAGGAAGCCGTCCAGAATATTTACTGTCTCTGTAAATTATTCCATGATCTTAATTATCTGATTCTGTATACAACCTAATACACATCAAATGCATATTAGTTATTGCTGGTCATTTTCACTAAAATTGTTCCTTTCATATTTTAGAGTAAATAAAATTTTAAAACAACCAGAAGTTTTCCTGGTTGTGTAATATAAATTGGGGTGGGAGAATTAATCCCACTATAACCTTTTTGTTCATGCCAACTCAAATGTTGCATTGTTAGAAGTTACATATAATGTCTAGCGTACTTTATACCAAGTGCTTGTGCTTGAAGCATCCTTCAGAACACATTACTAGCAATGTGACACTCTTTTTGAAATGTTTTCAGTTTCTTACTGGATCTTGTTCTTAAGCTCTTCAAGAATGCAGGATCCAATCATGTTGCCTCCATACACAAAACATTTTGTAGTTACTGGATATAAAAATTTATGTTCAGCCTAAGTCACTTTAATATACTTAATATTTGTTGTAAAAAACAATAATTGTACACTGAGCTTATTGAATTTGATGAAATACAAGTCATAAGTATGTTAGTACTGGTATACTTGCTGAATCAGACATATTTGTATTATCATCCTGTGATTTGCTTAGTTTTCCATTCACACCAGTTTTATTCATTCCTCTGCGGTTCTTTGACTCTCAGATCATTTGTATGCTTTTATCTTTCTACCAATGGTGTTGCAATCAAATTGTTTTGCATTGCATAAGCACTAGTGATGCAAGACATTAATTGTGACGAATCAGTGCAATTGACTGGATTGTGAAAACATAACATAGTGGAGAAGGAAGTGGAATTATTTCTGCATGCCAGTGCATGCTAAGCCATTTACCTACAAAATATACATATACTTGGGCATTGATGATGGAATGAATGCTTCTAGAACATTAATTTCATGTTCATGAAAATTAATTATAAAAATAATATGTAATCATGTATATTATTATTGTTGTTGTTATTGTTATTGTTATTATTATTATTATTATTATTATTATTATTATTATAACATTGATGCTCTGTACAGCTATCTGACATAATTCTTATTACAGAGTATTTACAAATTACATTATAAGTTTATAATCATTTTACATCACATGTGACAGGTACTGACATGCACATATGTAAAGTATTCATAAAAATATTCTTCCTCCTGCTCTGACTCATACACTAACAAATAAACTTAATTCTGATGATGATATTTACAAAAATTGCTGTATTTTTAAAAATGCTGTATTAATTCAAACAACTTTCTCTACTCCCTTTTCTACTAACTATTCTTCTTCTATCTAGTAGTGCTCAGTAGCGGCTGGTGAGTAAATATCTTGGGAGGTTGCATGTGTTAGTGATGATCACACTTGAATTCCTATAACTGAGAGTGTAAAAAATAAGTAAAATAGTAAATGGTTTTCGAATTAACCATGAGATTTCATTTAAAAACATAAACTCACCTACTTGAAGAGAAAATCTATTCGCCTACCCTTTCTGGTAGCAAATTTTTCAATCATCCTTTGATTTAAATCAGGTATCTGCATAATGATGACATTGTTTGTGTAAGCTTGATGGCAGGTGCCAAGCCTTTTTATTTCGATTTTCTCCTCTAATGACCTAGAGGAAAATGCTTCTGACTGCAAATTACTTATAGAATTCATTTCATTTGCAATAAGTTGTTATTATTATGCTATTTGTACTGTTTACACGATAATACATTAAAATCTCATGTTGTACGTGGTTGTTCAAGCTGAGATTGTTCCAGCAACATGTTAGATGGCAGCACTATCTTGTGCAGAGTTACTGTTTGTACGTCATTTCCACTAGGTGTATACAAGTCATATAGCTGTGTGTTAACAAAGCCACCCTCCAGATTTCCCCCTCTGCACATGACCCTTGAGGTTCGCTATTGCCAGTAGCAGAGGCTTTGCTAACATGGTCTGTATATATGGACATACAAGTCCCCTACAGTTAACAAGTACTTTTTAAGACTTCTGGAGAATCTTATAAAGAAATATCATTGTTTATTAAATGTACTGCTGGTTACAATATTTCTGGGGGGGCACTAGCTTGCAGCCCCCTTCTTGAGCCACCCCTGGTAGTGCTACTACTAACTAACACTACTACCACTAACAAATAATATTCACTGATGCTTGCATGCATTGTTTAACCTGCAATATGCCAAATTATCTTTGCCATCTCCACAATTACTTTATGATTAATATATTTCTTTTGTGATCACACATGTGAGTTTATTTTTATCCCATATTTTCAGATTTATACTGTCTCTATTCCTTTTTTTGGGAGGGGCTTCTTTGGGGCTGTCCCCTTCTAATTTTGAAGTGAGACAATAATAGTATGTACTTTCCATTTAAATAACTTGACATAAACTAACATCCTTGGCGGGATGGCTGGCTTGATTTGATATAGTTTAACAATATCAATGATATCGTTTTAATAATAATAATAATAATAATAATAATATCATCCTAAAATTATCTTGTTAGACTTTGCTCTTAGGAAGTAAATCTAAATTTATGTGCAGAAATAGGGAAATTTAGAATATTTGCTTTTAGATAATCCTTGGAACCTTCACAGACAATTTTTAACAGAGCTAGCCTGAATCATTTTTCTTTATATCAGCATGTATGTCAAAGTATAAAATGGACACACTGGTTTAAAGTCTCCAAAAAGTCAAATGTCTTGCTTTTCCATCTTAGTATTTCAGATGTAATATGTGAGCAGTAACTGATTTTATTAGTGCATATGTCCCAAGTAGAAACTTTAAAAGTGAATGGTTGTGATGCATTATTTTTATGATCCAGCCCACAATAATCATTCATATTTTCTATGTTTAAGTTTGTGAATTGAATTTTCCTTCACATGAGATAGGATTCTTGTTAAATACATCTTAACAGCTTTTAATGACTAAACCACCTCTACTGCAACCAATGGCCAACATGAGCAGCCATCTTGTTTTAATGCTGAGACCTTCTCTCTAAGTGGTGTTGGTTAAATTGTATCATATATATGTGTGTGTTTGTCCCAGGCTCTTTATGTGGAGCAAGCTGTGCTTAGCATGCAAATTAAAAAATATGGAAGAAGTCTAAGTCTGGCATAGCATGATAGATAGAGGGCAGGCTGATAAACACATCTATTGTCTGTTGTGGTTTTGCGACCTTGAGCTTCTTTTCTTTCTCTCTTTTTTTATCTGTTCAATTTTATTGTTTTGTGAGTCTTTCTTTTCAGTTTTGCTTATTACTATATCATGTTCATCTTTTTTTTTTTTTTCAATTTTATCAAATTTCCCTTCACAGGTTACGTTGTACTTTTATCACTTACTAGTATATTTTGTACGTTATTGTTAGTTTCAGATAGAAACATTGGAAACAGTTTTTATAAAGCACATAGCAGTGCACTTAATGTTCTTTTGTTTCTCATGTAAAAGCGTTAAACTTGAGAGCTAGTATATAATTTTCCCTTGTTGGCCGTTATCTCATTCTACAATACCTTTTTCCTGGTGTTACATAATTGAGACATTTCTTGCAAGCATTTATCATGAAGTAGATAAATAATCCTCTATGAAAACAAAATGCTAATGGTTAAAGAAACAATGAAAAAGTTTTGAAGGAGTTACACTAATTAGTCATTACTTGCTGTATAAAACAGTTGTAAGTTTTGACTAAAATGCACCTCATTCCTGTCATTTACGGTCACTAAAGGTAGCAGCATGGCTCTGAATGAAAAAAATATTTTGTGCTTTCAGATTTTTCTCTTTAATGCTGAAAGAAACCCTTAACCAAGGGTTAATCTTTAGGATATCTCCAGTTTAAAAAAAAATTAAAACTTTTATTGAAAATGTTATATTCTTCTGCACATCAGCCATAAAAAGATATTCTCAGTTTTCTTCACATATATGCCTTTTTTCCACCTTCTACCTGGTTAAGAAATTATTGCATTTGGCATAAGAATTTTATTGAAAATGTGTTTTTTAAGGCAGCCAATCTCTACAAAAAAAGAACCTTTTCAAAGAAAGATCTCTCTCCTCTGTGAGATGGAGAGACAGGGAGGGTGGGGGCAGAGCATGGACATATGCTTGTATGCAAGCGAAGCAAAAGAATTGCTCCAAATTGAAAGGTTGGATATCAAAGTTTAATCAAATTGCAACACTGTTTTTCAGAGAATTGAGTTGCCCCTAAACTAAGCAACCTTTTACATGAAAAGTTGTCATTTATTTTCTCAAAATGACTCGATGCTTTTTATTAAAATATTATAAATTTGAGATATTGGCATAATAAACACTGTGCTGTGTCTAAATTTTCTATAAATAAGACTGTGAAGTCTGCTTTATTCTGACGGAAGTTTTACATAAGTGGGGAAACCATAAGAGATAGACGAAACCTTACAATGGGAAAAAGCAGATTATAAAATGTGCAATTTATAGGAAATAAAAATATTTTTGCTGTTAACTGCTTACATCGTATTTGCAATTGTTCTTTAAATGCTTTGGAATGCTAATGACTGTTATTACTTTCTCTAATACGTATAGTAAGTAGGTGAAGTATTGCATTTCACCCAAAAATTTGATACTGGGATTTCACCACAAATACATGTTTTGAGGCACCCTGAATCCCAAATAAAGCATTTTTGGAAACATGTCCATGTGTCTGTGAACAGCATAATTCAAAAGTTAAAAGTTGAATAAATACCAAACTTGGTATTTAGGTTCAATATCTTCCAAAGATGCAACACAAAGATTTTCAAGAAAATCCCCCCACCCCAACTACCCCTTACCCATATATGAAAGACATACATGACAAATAAAACTGTATATCTTGAATTTTCAGGGAATAACCTATGAAGTCCTCTTCATTTGGAGGGAATTTTGTATAATCTTGTATAACTGGTATTAAGCAATAAATGAAAAGGTACTACACAAAGATGTAAATCTCTTTAAAACACACAATTTATTTAAAATGTTTTTGTTTTTTTGTGGCATAAGCCGTTTCTGAGATATCTTTTATTAAAGGTTCAAATTGTTCATTTCTTGGCCATTCTCTGAAAGTCCTTTCAACATTCAGTTGTTTCTCGCAATTGCATGAAAATAGTATGGAATTTTAAGGTAGTATATAGCATCTAGTTTTTAAACATTTGACTGTCATGCCTCTGTATCTATAACGAAATGTGTAATATAACTATTTCTGCAAAGGCTTAATTGAATTAAAATGTAATAGATAGAAAAATAAGCTTGAATAAGAATAACGTGTGCATCCTTTAATAAACGATAGAGATATAGAAAGTCAGGTGAATGTGTCATCAGATGTTTTTAGGATCTCATGCAAGGTGTGTGCAATATTATGATTAGGACATACTGATTTGCTTTTAACAAACACTTGTCTTCTCAACCTCCTTTATGTTGAATTTGAAAGCTTTTCTGGCAAAAACGAGGGTGGATTGGTGTCTGACTTTTTAAAGAAAATAACAATTTTTTCCAAAAAATCAATTTTGTTTCTCAACAGTCTCCTTTCAATTCAATACACCTTGTCCAACGTACAAGGGGCACTATTTCTATTTCTAATAATTAAAACAAAGTAATTTCTGATTGAAAACTGCTTTATTGTTTTTCAAAATATTCTCCTTTATGATCAATACACTTTTGCGTCCGTTTGAACCATTTGTCAAAGCATTTATTCCAGTCTTCTTGAGACACCTCCAAAACATGGTTTTTGAAGGCATCAACGGCTTCTTCTGCCAACGAAAATCGTTGTCCACGCAATTTATTCTTGTTGTTCGGGAACAAAAAGAAGTCATTGGGCGCCGAATCAGGACTGTATGGCGGATGACCCATCAATTGGATTTTTTGAGCCTTCAAATGCTCTGTTGTTAGACGAGATGTGTGCGCGCTCGTATTGTCTTGATGAAGAACGATCCTACGGTTCTTGTTGGTTTTCCTTACTTCACCGAAGACTTCCGGCAAACAAATGGTAGCGTACAATTCGGCATTGGCCGTTTTACGTTCCTCTAAAGGCACTGTGTTTTGCTGAAAAAGCAGGCGACCATTTGCTTCGAAGTGTTTCGAGTGCGAACAACTTTTATTGGATTTGCTTTATCTTGAAACATCCATACAGTCGACTGCTGTTTACGTTCCGGCTCCTACGCATAGATCCATGATTCGTCGTCTGTTACAATCTTATATACGTCTTTTGAGGCACCGCCATTGTATTTCTTAAGCATTTTTGTACACCAATCGACACGAGCATCTTTTTGAGATTGCGTCAAATTATGTGGGATCCAACGAGAGCAAACCTTTTTCACGGCTAAATAATCACGCAATATTTTATATATGCTGGTGGAACTAATGCCTAGGGGTGCCTCAATCTCACAATATGTCGCATGAGGATCTTTCATTATTAATTTTTGCACAGCATCAACGTTTCCTGGCACAACTGATTTTGGACGACCTTCACGAACTTCATCATTGAGCGAACGGCGGCCACGATTAAATTCGTTATACCAGCGTTTCACAGGGCAAAGGATGGAGCTTCGTCGCCAAATGTGGAAGTTAGTTGATCGATGCACTGTCTTGATAATCCACGTCGAAAGTCGTAATAAATCATTGCACGAACATTTTCACGAGTTAATTCCATGTTTTTGTTGACACACAATTTTCAAGTTAGTGTAAACAAAACAAATGACGCTCTATTCACAAAATGTTTGAAGTAGGTTATGGTCAAAAATGTCAAACTTTCCATTGGAAACGTCAGATGGCACCTACAACATTTAGGGTTGCCAAGGCTCAAAATATAAATAGTGCCTACCTTGTATCTCCAATTTTTTTAACCCTTCCAAAATTATGATTTTTCTAAGTCTGCAAAATATGAGGTTATTTCTGCCATGGTGTGTTCACTGGACGTGAATTTCTTCCCAGCGAGCCAATTTTTCAGGTTTACGAAGAGGAAGAAGACGCTCGGAGCCAAATCTGGACAATATGGTGGGTGAGGTGGCAGTTCGTAGCCCAATTCCACAAATTTTGCGATGGCTATGGCTGACTTGTGCGCGATTGCATTAACCTGGTTAAAGCGAACCTTTTTCTTCACCAAATGGGATCGTTTCTTTAACAATTCCTTATGAAACTGATCCAGCATTGCGGCATAATATGAATCTGTGATCGTTTTACCCCTTTCCGGGCAGTGAATGTCTATCACTCCTTGTGAATCCCAAAAGACAGCTGCCATGATTTTTCCTGCCGACAGAATGGTTTTCGTTTTCTTTGGAGCAGGTTTGCCGAAGGGAATCCACTGTTTGATTGTTGTTTGGTTTCAGGTTGATAGTAATCGATCCAAGTTTCATCAACCATGATATAACGTCGCAAAAACTCATTTGCGTTGCGCCGGAGCATGTTCAAACATCCCTGTGAAATGGCCAAACGATTCCGCTTGTTCTCAACTGTGAGCAGTCGCGGCACCTATCTTGCTGACAGCTTTCTCATACCCAAAAATTCGTGCAGAATGTTATACACCCGTTCACTCGAGATGTGTACGGTCTTGGCCATCTCACGGGTTTTCACTCGGGGTCTTCCAGCACAATATCGTGAACTTTGTTCACCATTTCTTCTGTTGTGACCTCAACCGGCCGTCCTCTACGCACGGCATCTCAAACGGACACATCGAAATTCTGTGAACCATTAGTGAACCATGCCATGTGATGAAGCAGAGTCCCCATAATACCTGTTCAGCTTGTCTTCCGTTTCCTTCACCGTCTTACCACACAAAAAGTAGTGCTTTATCAGAACAAGAAATTCACTTTTCTGCATTTTCTACGAAGCAACACACATCTGCTTATTTTAGACGCTCTCAACAATGTTCTAAGAAACAAATGACTGCGAATTTCTGCGATTATGCCCAGAATGGATGTAATCCTTGGGTGCAAACAAGAAACCTATGATTAGAACACTATCTCTCGTCAAAGTCATGTACTTATCAGAGCGCCCTCGTATTTGCATTAACAGAAAGAAGATATAAAAGTATCTCATATTAACACAAGTGTTTGTCTATCCATGACTAATTCAAATACCGGGTGTTTCAGAAATACTTTTACAAACTTCAGGTATGGATTCCTCACACCAAAAGAAGGAAAAAAGTTCATATGAACATATGTCCCATAATCCTTGGTTTTCGCGTTATTCCTGTCACAATGAAAGTGTGAGCTCAACGGCCTTCGGGGACAACCTCAAAACTTCATTTCTCTATGCATTCATATGCGTTGACCCATTGTACTACATATGGTAGATGACGAAGTGTTGCCATGGAGACTTGTTTACGTTTGTCATTTGTCATTAATCTGTCTTCCACGTTTCAATTGTGTACATATAATGAGTTAACTGCACATGTTTCGTTCCACCATGGCTGGATATTCATTTCGAGAACAGGCAGACATGATTTTTATGTATGGTCAAGCGAATGGTAATGGACGCGAGGCTGCACGACTCTATCAGATGGAGTTTCCAGACTGAAGACAACCGAGTCACCAACCTTTGTCGCTGTTTATCGTCACCTTGCTGATAAATGTGATAAATGCCTGGCTCCGGCACATTTTAGTCGCATTCTTCGAGGTGCACTGACTGCTATCTACCATGACTGATGGATAGGCAGAGGAGGACCAGTTCCATGGCCTGCACGTTCTCCCGACCTCAATCCTGTGGATTTTTACCTCTGGGGGCATCTTAAATCATTGGTTTATGGAGCAGCCATCCCGGATGCAGAAACACTTCATCGACATGTCATGGAAGCCTGCAAAACCATTCGACACCATCCCGGAGTTTTTGACAGGGTGCGGCATTCCATGATTCGACGAGTACAGGCATGCATAGAAACGAGAGAAGGACATTTCGAGCATTTATTATGAGTTTTGTGTGTTATAAGTGTACCATTGTTGAACACCTCCTAACGAGAAAACAAAGGATTATGTGACATATGTTCATATGAACCTTTTTCCTTCTTGTAGTGTAAGGAACCCATACCCGAAGTTTGTAAAAGTATTTCTGAAACATCCTGTATATCTGTTATATATTATGGTATTCAAATACTAAGTTATTTCTCTATCCCTGTGTAAATGACAATGTATTTTTGTCTAGAAATGATTGATTTCAAATTAAGCTATAAGTACTTAGTTATACAAAACATGCAGAAATGGCTTTCAAATTTAGCAATGTTAACAAGCTCTTGCATTGAAAAGAAAAGGAAGAATAACAAACTTAAGGCATATTCTCAGATGGCTTACTTGGAAAGCATAAACATGGTATGGAATATTTCACAAAAGGCTGAAATTATTAAAACGTTTGACACAAATTGTATATTTTAAGGAGCTCTACATTTTTACTTTACCATGTAACTATTATAGTATTGCATTCCACCTAACAATTTGAAACTGAGATTCACCAGAAACAAAATAGTAGATAAATACCAAACCTGGTATTTAAGTTCAGTATCTTCCAAAGATGTGACACAAATATTTTCAAGAAAATCCACCTACCCCAAACTACCCCTTGTATGGAATAATTTTTGAAATTTTTTATTTTCTCAAGAATTGCTCTTAACAAGTTTTATTAAAATACCATATATTTAAGATATTTATATGCCAAATAAAATGCATATCTTGAGTTTTCTGGAAATAGCCTGCAAAGTTCTCTCCATTCAGAAGGAATTTTGTATAACTGGTAAACCTTAAGAGATGGACTACACAACAACATTTTGATCTCTTTACACACAGTTTATTTGAAATAATCTTTCCTGTGGCATCAGCCATTTCTGAGATATCCGGTTATTGGTTTGAATTTTTCAATTCTTTTGAAGTGATCATCATTTAGTTCTTTCTTGCAATGTCATAGAAAGATTTTGGAATTTCAAGGCCAGTGTATAGCAACCCTGTTTTAAACATTTTATTCACTTGGGTTTATGCATCTACCTTATACCTACAATGAAGTGTGTAATTAAACTAATTCTGCAAACATTTATTTTGACTAACATGAAGTAAAAAAATAGTTTTGTGAGAATAGTTTGTGTAAGCTATATAAAAGTAAACAATAGTGGTTAGAGAAACTTATGTGAATGTAACACATCAGATATTTCCTTTAGTAAGCTTTTTTCTATGTCTTATGATTTCCCAATTATACTGTAAGTATACAAAATTCTATTACTATCAAGAAAAGTTTTACAAAAATTAAAAATATGCATTTAATTTGTTACATTAATATTTCATATATATATATTATATATGTAACGTTATAGTATATTTTAATCCAAATTATTTGAGCAGTTTTTCCATATAAAGTGTAGTTTAGGACAGGAGAACATGCTCAAAAATCTTTACCTGGCATGTCTAAACAGGTCTGACTCAAGTATGAAATTTTGGTGTTTATCTAACTGTTGGCTGGTTACATCTCTCTGGTAGCTCACCTGTGTTTACTGTAACTGCCCTTTATTTACATGCAACACAATATGATGAATTTGAATATTTAAGGGAGTACAATAATTCCTCAACTCGTTACAGGTTGATGGAGAAAGTAATAATAATTTGCAGGAATAATTTATGGAATAGCCATGAACATAAATAAGGAATGCTAGAGAAAGTCATGTGATTGTTACATTGTGTGTATATAACAAATGGCTATGTTACTGCTCAGCTATATAGAACCATCAAATATAGTTTTACACTAGATGAATTCTTTGCCACCTCAAAATTTTTAGGTCGTCCTCCGTGGTGTAGTGGTTACCATGCTAGCCTCTAGTTCCCGAGGTCGTGGGTTCAAACCTGGCGGAGGGCGATGGATTTTTTTCAGGCATAAAATCCTTAGCATGGCTTCCTTCGGAAGGGAAGTAAAGCTGCTGGTCCTGTGTCATAGATTTACGGCACATAAAAGAACCTCAAGCCTGATAAACAGGCCTCTGAGCAAAATTATCGGTATTTCACACCCAATATAGAATGGGACGCTAAGGACCACAGCTGCTAAAGAGCGTCCATAAATAAAACTGAATTTTAATTTTCAAAATTTACTTGTTTGTTTTAGCCTTCTGGAGTAGTTTTAAGTATAGATTAAGCATTTTGGCATTCTTAAAAAAATGGTTCAAGCTGTTCTATATATAAAATGAGTCGGCACAGTTGCCATGGAATTGAAATACAAATTAATACCTTCTCTGTGACATGGCTATACACCACCCATTTTGGTTATAGGCAAGGCCATTTGTTATGTGTTTCTTGAGATTTTGGAGGTGGGTAGCAAAGTACTGCTAGCAAACAGTGTATCTCCGGCAGAAAATGTTTCTGAGATAGATGTCATCCTAGTATTTTATCTCTTAAACTGATTTTTTTATCAGTATGGGATTTTTTGTCTATCTAAATATGTAAATGAATTTCAGAGTGGGCAAAGAAAATGGGTATAAACTATCATTGGTGCTTGACAAGTTGGTTAAATTAAAAAAAAAACACTATTAAAAGATGATTAAATGGTATGGTATACTGTAGAACAAGCCATCATTGCAAAAGTTGTACCTGTAATCAACAGCAACATATGTTGTTACTATTTCAAACTGGATGCCAAAGATTCTATGTACATGTTGCACATCTTCCTTGTACAAGGGTGTTAACAGGTGTCTGGTTGCATTACAAAGGCAGCTGTTCTTGAGAATAGAATGAGAGTGATTTCTGTATAGGAGAGGTAGAGATGCACTTTACCACTCTATGTTATCCCATAGGCAGGGTTGCATGTTAGTACAAAATGAACTTATATCTGTTGATTTAGTATGTAATAGGTGGATGGAATCTAGTGAAAGAACAGGTTTAGTTTCTGTTCATGTATAGAAAATTTTGAGATCGTGTATAAAGTAACCTTGCCATCTAAGAATAATTTACTTAACACATTAATTATGCTTAATAATAAACACCCAAAAACTATTTGGTTGATCAATTAGGAACCCAGTTCTTTCAGTATGTGAACTCTGCATCCTATTATTAAGGGTCAGCATAGTTTTTAAAAGATCAGGCTTTATTTTAAGAAAAAACTATTAAAGATTCTTGCACTCATTGTTTGTGTAATTATTTACTGTTTTCTTTGCTTCTAGTTACGACAGTCCCAGGCATATTGTACAGATACAGAGTGCTTAGAAGAATGTGAGTATAGCTGATTATGTGTTATCTACAGTGGTTTCCTTTTTCCTTACAAAACAAGGGCTTGTTCTTTGCTTGGAACTGAAAGAAAACTTCCTTCAATGTTTCGTTGTAAGCCTGTACCCTTCAAGGAATATTCTACCTTGATTAAAATTATGTTACCTAAATAGCTGTTTTTATGCTTTTCTCTGAATATCTGAAAAAGGATATATTTAATCTCTTATGATGCCATCATTATTTGACTGGAATATACACTTTAAAATACTTTCATTGATATTGACAAGTTTTCACTGAATAGAAGGCAATTAAGGATTAAACAAACTAGCCTATGGGGAATCAGTATTATTTACAAAAAAGAGGGTTTTAACTGAAAAGTTTTAATTGAACAATAATTTTAAGTGTACATACAGAAGTTAAACTAAATAAAATTAGAGCATTACTTCCATTAACTCATGTTTCTGATGCAAGCAGTTACCAAGTAAATTACTATTGAATGAATATACATTATACATAATGTACAGTGTTTTGGAAATTCACCAAGGTTCTTCAGCCGCTTTTTCAGTCCTTTTTGTTGCAAATGAATGTGTGGAAACTTAGTAAAATGAAGTGATGATTAATAAGTAATAATATTACACTCAGTCAGGTTTAAATACATAAATGTCATTAAAAGCATGTTTACCTTGTGTAACAAGCAATTTGCATGTGTAACTACTTGGATCAGAAATGTATGGCAAACATCAGTGTTGCCTATTTTATTTGATTCAAGGTAAAACTTTGTGCTCAAAACATTATTTTTCCTGAATACTATTAATTTCGTATTCTTCATAGCAGAGAGTAGTAAAAATTTGGGGAGTGATACTGAGCAGTTTTGTAGATTAATGGGTGACTGTAATAAATGTGTTTTTTTTAGTTTTGCCAATAAAACATTACATTAAATGCCAATTCTCTGAAAAATCTTTGTTAAAATAAGCATCTAAGTGATGCAAACAAAATGATAATAGTTGAAAATATTATAGTGGTGAGAGTAATAAGGTAAACATCAGCTATATTTCCAATCTATCAGATGTCACTCAAGTGTTACAGAGACACTCGTGAACAGAGTTTATATTATAACAGTGTAATTTTTAGTAAAATATATTTGTCTTATTGTATAATCATTACCACCAAGCAAGATGGCTCCGCAGTAATGGAAGATCCAGGGCTCAAATCTGCTAGGACTGTCTTCCCTTAGTTTTTTTTGGGGGGAGGGGGGTTTCCTCAGTCCTCATGACTAGTGAATGCTGGTAAGGCACCCCAAACATTGGCCTGGAACATTTCCTTCCCGAAATATAATTTCATTGCATCTATATTCAGTGTCCACCACCTGTGCTGTTGTATGTAGTAAGAACGGGCGTTAAACACTACAAAAAAAGAAGACAAATAAACACTGCTGCTACCACCGTCACTATCACCTGCAGTTATGAAAAAAATAAGTGACAGCATTGCATGATGAACACCACACATTACTCAAAGCTGAATATGTTAAGCTAGTTTTATTTTGTTCATTTGAATTCTTCACAGTGGTTGTTCATTTGTTCTCATGAGTCCACGTACAGAATATGTAAAAGGTGCATTGCTCATATGCTGTTCTGTACAGCAAAATGTGTACTGAGACAATTTCCAGCTAATTATCATGAATAGCAAGAAGTAAGAAGAAAGCTTCTATATAAATATTTTCTGGAAAATGTGTGAATGTAGACATTAGTAGGTGAGAGAATAATGTGATTATTGCACATCACATTGTTTTGTTGAGTCATTAATGATCAAAACCAACTTGTGAATGGCATGTAACCAACTATGTACTGCCTGAGTAGAAATTCCTTCTAGCCAACATTATCATGTTGATGCAAAGTGGAAAGAGTAGTCAATATTACAGTATATAAAAGAGAGATTGTTAGTTGGTAATGGTTAGAGTAATCTGTATAAATGTTATGCACCACATTCTTTAAACCCCCTCCATCGATAGTTGAGAGGCACCTGCTTTTTTCTTGTATACATTTTTGAGTTATGTGTTGGTTACCATTGACATGCAAAGTGGTTAATTTAAAAAATAAATAAGATGTTTTAAAAAGGATATGTTATACTCCTTATGATTGCAACTACTTTATATAATTCTACTCCTTTTTTAGTTTCTCTACTACCTACATGTAGTAAGTAGTAGAAATATTGTTGTAATAATGATGGAATCACACAGTAATATAAATCTTAATGCTTTAGGTGGAGTCAAATTAAATGCTTAACTCTCCTGTTTTTTATGCAGGACATGTATCATGATTTTGTGCAGTTGATTGAGTGCAAGCTCACGATACATATTCTGCTTAAAAAAATAGGTGAGTAAAGCATTTGAGCATGTTTAAGACTGAACATAAGTGTTTTAAAAAGGAAGTATTGTTCTTCACCCATAACTTCAATATCAGGATTTCATCTGAAGTAAATGTTTTAAGGTTTGCTGGAATCCCCCCCCCCCAAACAAACGTTTATGAAAAGTCATGTGTGTGCATACTAGCACATTTGCATGCAACTGGACAAGAGAAATAACAGCATAATTAAGGAACAATAAGTTGTATACAAACCAAATTCCATTCTTAAATTTTCCACAAATTGCTTGCAAAGTCTTTTTCATTCTGATTGAACTGTGCATTAGTGACAAACTACAAAAGCTATTCAAAATTTACTATACAAAGAATAATACTCAAATTTATTCACCATTTGATTTCAATACAGAAATATTGGCTTCATCAACAATACAATTATTAGTACAAAAAGAACAAAAATCCTAATTTATTACATGAGTAGGTACCCAAACTAAATTTTGGAATTGTAAACATAGTATATTCCATAAGAAAGCTTATAAACTAATTCATTTCTAGATATTCTTCCACTGAATAAAAACAATCCTGTATTAGGAATTTTTTCAAATCTTTTTTGAAGACTGTTAGGGTTTTAACTTTTTTTTAAATGGTATGTGGGGAGTTCTTTTTGTGGCATTAACCATATCCAAGATATTTGTTGCAATTGATTTGACTTTTCCAATGCTTTATCAAACATTTTTTGAAGATCTAAGTCACCATTCTTTTGTTTCTTGTAATAATATGCAAGGGGTGCATCATTACAGAGCCAGTAACCCGCTAAAGAAAAAGTTGTTGAAAACTGTACTTACATCGATAACTACAACATTAATTTATGAGTCTCATGTGTAAAGTGCATTTTGTGACAGTAAGACCAGCCTAGATGCTTCATTGTACCTTTAAATATAAGGGCAGAAAAAAATTTTGAGAAATGTGGATTTTTAGCAGTATCTTGAGTAAAATATTTCATAATGTGTTACAGTACCTGGTAATCACCCTGGTACCTCCACAGTGCCCAGTAATTTTTTCTTGATGATGATCTGCTGGATGACACTGGCATTTGTATTATTCCTATTACGACCCAGTACTCTTAGAGATCAGAATGATTCCAAACCTCGAGACAATGGATCTGTAAGTATTATGTGCTTTTCTTCATTAATGGAAGATTTAAATTCTTACAGTGGCGTAGCTTGACACTGTGTTCTGGGTATGCTAGATTTTAAAAATTGAATTTAGAATTTTTTAAATGATGCACAAATTCCCATACATTAGTGTTTCATAAAATAGTGTGAATTCTCCATATCAATTTGATTATTATTGTTATTATTATTTCTTGTTGTTTTAGTAGTCATTAGCATCACTACTAATTGCTGAACATACATTTTAAACTAAACTAGATAATAAGATATAGCGTTAGATGTAACTTTACAAAATGCTGATAAACCTGTATGATTGTAAATCTGAAAACAATGTAGGTACTCACTTAGATTTTCTTGTGTATAAGCTCCAGCTTTTTCTTCTCTGCGAAGACGTCAATCACACGTTCTTTAAAAGTATGGTCACCACACATTTTACTTAATAACTGTTTTTCAATTGCTAATGTCGCTAAACATGAGAGTCTTTTGTTTGTCATAGAGTTCCTCAAGTAAGTTTTAATTCTTTTAAGCGTGCTCATACTACATTCACTAGTCCCAATAATTTAGTGGTCTCTGTGTACACATCATCCAAATTATTGTAATCTAATCTAATAACTCTAAAAAATTGCCTTTGTTGCTGAGCTTTTAATGGGTAATCCACTAAATCGGCGGAATTGTCCATATTTCTAAAATCATAAATAAAACACGCACAATGAAAACAATACACAGGTTTACGTAAAATTAACACTGTACTGCACTGCACACACATAATGTTGGTTCACCAATAACTGGGGAATGAAATGCTTATGTTACACTGCCTTGCCCTATTTTTTTCGAGTGGAGGAGAAAAACTCTTGTCTCCAATCCCTATTGTCCTGTTTCCAGACCTTCGAGAGAGCAGTTACACAGAGACTAAACATCTCATTAAATGTGTTAAGTCTCTGCTGCTGCCTTTGTGCCCTTAATGCACAACAAAATATAGGTATGTCTTCCTGCAACGAGAGGTCGAAATCTAGTGGAAAAAGCTATATAAGTCCACTTTTGATGAGGCTTGCACTCGCTCAGCCACCCCAGTCTCTATTCGACTCTGCTGCTGCATCCTGAGATTTTGTCACGAAGTAGCAGTAGGGGTTGGGGCAAGCAGTGGTGAAGGTGATTATATTAATTAGTTTTTCATCACTTGTTTCAGGCTGTCTTTGTTTATATGTTTAAAAATTTACTTATTTCTTTGGCAATTTATTTAGGTAGACTCAGTCTCAAAGTCTATCCTTACGTTACGCCACTGAATTCTTCTGTCATTACTGTTTTCTATAGATTTTGGCTTGGGCTACAAAAATTGCATTATATTCCTGCCAGTGCACCTTGTAGATAGTAATCCTTTTATGTAACTTGTGTGCAGCTGTGTAGCCTCTATTACCAAGATGCCCTATAAGCTATGAACCAACTTGCTGCAGTATTGTATATGTTGGTGAAAGCTGTTTGTCATTCGTGGTATAACAGAGTGACTTTGACACAGCCATACTACAATTTCTTTTACTGTTTTAAAAAGTGTTACCAACTTTAAGAAATGAGATGCTGAAATTGGCAATCATTATTGTCCCTACTTTAATGGCACCTGTTTAAAAAGGTATCCGTCACTCACTGTAATTCATGCTAAGTAATGAGTAATGCTGCCTATTTCCTGTTGGATATTTTGTTTTGGTTCTTCTAGGGTATGTGGGCTTGTCTTATTGACTGTATTTTTACTTTCCCTGCTACTGCCCTCTGAATCCAAAGAAACATTTTGAGAAAAGAAAACGGAAAGATATAAAATTTTGTATTTAAGTTCAATTATCTTCTAAAGATGCAACACAAAGAATTTCAAGAAAACCCTTTCATCTCAAACTACCCTTTACATAGAAAAATTCCTATTTTGGATTTTCTCAAAAATGGCTCTTAACAGTTTGGACTAACATACATATTTAAGATATTTACATGACAAATAAAATGTATATCTTGAATTTTTTGGGAATAACCTGTGAAGTTCACTTCATTTGGAAGGAATTTTGTATAATGTCTTTACAGGTAAAACCATAAGAGATGGACAAAAACTTACTACACAAAAAAAAAGTAGATATTTTTAATAATCATAATTTATTTCAGACATTCTTTTTTGTGCCATTGTCCATTTTTAAAATTAATATTCACTTGTTTCTTGCAATGTCATGGAATTTCAAAGCCAGCATAGAGTGAGCCAGTTTAAAACATCTGACTATCGATTCTGTGTCCGCTTGTTCCCAGAATAAAGTGTGTAATTATACTATTTCTGCAGATATTTATGTTGATTAGCATGGGGTATGTATATAGAAAAATAAACTTCATAAAAATAGTTTGTAGAAGCTGTATAAAAATAAATAATGGGTAGACAAAGTCATGTGATAGAGCATATTTTTCAATTTACATCCGACAGGATAGGTTGGGGGTTCTAGGGAGGCCAGAAATCCTTTCTAATAATTCTTGTCATTGTGAAACCTTTTTCAGTTATATATTTGAAATTTCATATCCTTGCTCTCAAATTCCATACCTAAAATCTCAAATACTGATCCCATGACTCAATCTTGCCTCCCATATCTTGAATTTCATACACTGATATCATATTTGAAATCTCATGTCCCAGATCTTGAATGCCTTATTCTTTAAATCTCCATTGCAAAGCTCATTGCTAAATTCTCACTGCTGTATCTCAAATTCTATATCCATCGGTAATTGCATACCCATATCTTAATATTGTGTATCTTGAAATCAATACTTCGAATCCTGTATTTCAGATCTCATATCTCAGAGCTGATATCGCATATCCATGATTCAGATCTGACATACCGTATCTTGAACCCCATCCCAGATGCCTAATCCAAAAACTTGCATACTGGAGGTTTTAAATTCCAATCCTGTACCTTGGACCACAAGTTACAGATGTAAAATTGCATATGCCTGACTTTTGTATAACTGGTAAATTGTAAGAGAAAGGCAAAATCTTACACACAAAAAGTGTAGATCTTGTTAAAGCACACAATTTATGTCTAATAACATTTTTTGTGGCATTAACCATTTCCAAAATACCTTTTGTTAATGGTTTGAAATTTCAAATACAAACGTTTTTCAAGTGGTAAATTACTATTCCTTTTTTCTCATGGTCATGCAAAGAGCATGCGCTTTCATTGTCATCATATAAAGATCTGACTATTGCTTTAGCCTATTTTATCCTTCTTATACATACAACAAAATGTGTAATGAAAGTTTATCCCGATTAATAAGAAGTAGATACAATAATAAGCTTATCTAAGGATAGTTTGTAGAAGAGTGAATAAAAAATTCAGATGAATGCAACACATCAGATTTTTCGGAATCTTAATTTTCGAGTCATAGATACTTAGAAAAGAGAGAAAAGTCCCCAATACTTAGATACAATTGTTATTTTCTCCACTGTTTACCTATAATAACCAGAGGAAGTATTGCATTCTACCCAAAACAAAAAAATTCAATATGTTTTGAGGTCCCCTGAATGAAAGAGGCATTTTTTAAATGTCCATATGAGAAAGATGGAGAATAACACAGAAATGAAAAATCAGTTAAATACCAAATTTCATATTCATGTTGGATAGGTTATGTATGACAGGCATTTTCCAGAAAATCCCCCACATGAAACAACACTTTACATGGAGAAACACTCATCTTCTCAAAAATGGCTGTGATGATTTTAATTAAAATACCTTATGTTTAAGATATTTGCAAGACTAACACAAGATATATCTTGGAATTTTTTGTGAATAACCATTGAAGTCCTTAATGTTGAGCGAATTTTCAATTTTCTATAATTTTGTATAATTGTCAAACCATAACAGATAGACAAAATCTTAAATCACAAAACATGTAGAACACATTGAAATATACAATTTATGTATAATGACTTCTTTTGAAGCATTAGTAATTTTGAAAATATTTGTAGTTACGTCTGTAATTTTACCAGGTTGAACTGTCCTGCAGTATCCAAAATACTTTACCTTGCATAGGTAACAGAAACTGATATCAAGATATCAACTTAAAGGTATCAAGCTTGATAAAGAGGCCTCTGAGCAAACAGTTGTGTTTTGTTTTCCATATCATATATGCAACCAATTTATATTTATAATTATTTATAGTAAAAATGCATTATAACAATGTGAAGTGAATATTGTCGTGACCTCTAAACAAATGCTCAATGGGAGGTAGGCGACTCCCTAATAAGGTACCAGGAAGTTTACAAATTAAATAAAGGCGAGGCCATGACAAGGGACGCAGCTAATTGAATATGAAAAACATTAACTACTAAAAGGATACCTACATGGTTCAGAATGGAAGAAAGGAGCTTTATAATATGGTAAATGAAACAGGCAAGGTTTGGATGGTTTTATGTTGTATTACTGAAAGGGTTTACATTACCTCCTTGACCACGCATCGAGGACGCCATACATCCTGTATGGAGAGTATGTAATAACACGACCTGTCTGGTGCGCTCCTACTCACTGACTGACTAGTCAAAACAACCCAAGCCACGCTATCTATGCTCTACCCCCACCACTCTTACGTCATCCCCGATCCAATCGACCAACGGACACGTATGCATTAACAATGCCTGCATAGTCACAATATAAGAATTGCCTTTTGTATGATTACTATAAATTATATTACATTATGTGAGGTTGTAATGGGTAGAGAAAATCATGTGAATATGAAGCATCAGATTTTATAAAGCCCCCGCCCCGTTTTTACTTTCTCTGCAACCTACCTATAAAAGGTAGAGGAAGTGCTTGCAAAGATGCAAAGCAAAAATTCTTAAGAAAATCTTCCCACCCCAGCATCCTTTACATCAAAATTTTTCATTATTCTTTAACTGGATTAGGTCATATTGGATGGTGAGTGAACGGAATGGTTGAAATGATTCTCAAATAGGGCTGGGATCCCTAGAGCTTAGAATTACCCAACAGTAATCTTCTCAGGAAAAAGATAAACCCTAGAAAAAATCTTATCCAGGTAACTCACCCTAACCGAGATTCGAACTCAGGACCTCTTGACTGTGAAGCCGACATGCTACCGCCACACGACGGAGGTGGGTTGGAAGGACTTGAATAGAAGAAAGTTGATTCTTTCTGCAAGAGACTTAAATTTATCATTTAATTGCCATGTAATCTGTTTACTTGTTGTAAAATATATAACAAAAGTGAAAATATGTGGATTGTAAATCATTCACATGTTTCTGTTTACCTAATTGTTAGCATAACCAGAAATTTCACTCTTTCATTCCTCTAAATAAAAGCATACTTCTAGCAAAATATTTTCATTTTCAAATGAAATGAGCCATGATTTTTATGGTGCAAGTTAAATTGAAATAGAAAGTACAAAAAGCAATCTTTCAGCTAGCATGATATTCTTTGGATTTATGAGTCTCAAGGTTATTCCCTTCATGCAAACTGGAAGTGTAAGAAATTAGAGTAGCTAGTTAACAGATAAGTATTTGAACAGGATAAGATATACGAGTGAACTTATGTGACCTTCATTTATGATAATTGCATTATAATCATATCATAGAAATTCAATGTCTCTGGGAAAGTACCAAACATCATTATTTGGAAGTTTCAAAATACCCTTTACCTTTAAAATTTTTCAGTTAATTTGGTGAATCATATTTCTAAAAATAATATTGTTTTATTGCAAGTTTCTTTTCATTACATCATGCAAAAAAAGATTGCCTTCTATCACAACTGGTGTAATTACTATCATAACTTGCTCAGAGAGAGAGAAACAATTTAAATGTAGAGTAGAGCATTGACTACCCAAAACAATTGGAACAGAGTGATTCTTTGTATAACCGATCATTTATGAAAACAAATTGTACCAGGTAACATAGTTGCAATAGGAAACAAACACTGATATTAAACCCGAAACTGAATATGTTTTGTATCACATGTCTTACATTTAACACAGAGAACTATGGTGCAGTAATTTGTATCACAAATTACTTAAATGTAAATAATGATTGTAATATGAATATGCATTTTTATGTGACATTGATTTGAGATGTTTCTTGACTGTAATTATTGTTGATAAGTAAGTTTATACGACCTTACTGAAACTGTCAATAATAGCGCGCAATAATGCAGCGAGGGGGGGTGAGCTGTTTATCATTATTGGAAACGAGGAAGTTACGTAATGTTGGCGCGTTTTTTCCGTTGAGAATCTTCTGGAACGTTTCCCTAGAGCATATGTATTCATAATCTTCATTGGGTATTAATATAGACGCTAATGTTGGCGCGTTTTATTAGCCAATAGTAACTCAGTTATAATCTTTAGGCATATTGGGGAGTGGGTGTATAAAAAGCCAAGTCAGAGGTAGATCACGGTCAGTTCATCGAAAATCTCAATACATTACACGTCGCCTTAAGTCGTTCAGTTCATCAAAAATCTGTGTACACTACACGTCGTCTTCAGTCAGTCAATTCGTCGAAAGTATTTGTATGGCAAACGTCGGGTATCGATTCACAAGTTACGCGCAGCAGAATTATGAATAATCTAAAGTGTTGTAAGGTTAATTATACAAAAAGTTGAAGTACGCAAATTAAGAGTGATCAGTAAGAAGTTATTATAACAGTTTCAGTTTGGCGAGTGTTAAGATCAATGTATAAATGTGATAGTTAACGTGTTCGACAATAAATGTGTAAAACAAATTTCCATCAGTGTTATATTTGGATAAAAGATTCCTTTCCGTTTACACACTCTGATCAAGAGACATGTTCGACCGAGAAATAATAGCTAGCCGGAGGACAGTAAACAAAAATTAAAATTCTTTCAAACACTAATACTACCACAAATTGCTAACACTAGATGAAGCTACAAACCGAACAAATGAATGACGTCACAAGATGGCTTCACATGAAGTAAACATAAATACACAAACATTTGTAAGTAATACCGTTACAAATTGGCTACCACAACGTGGGGCTACAATAATGTTAAATAAAAAACTACTACAAATTGGCGCCCAACGTGGGGCAGAGTGACCAGGAAGGGGCAGAATGACCAGGAAAGGAACAAGGACGTGGAACGAATGCAGCAGTGAATTGATCTACAAGACGCAGATTCCAGAAACAACAGGGACAACAGACTACGCGGATGATTGGACATCGTAATTCCGAGATTACAAGGCAACAGGGAAATTCAAACTACAGGACAACAAAACAACGCAGATTCATCATAAAACAACGCAGAAGCAACATATAACCTAGGAGAGAGGGGCAGGAAGCTGGACATCAAAGTAACAGCAACAGACAGCATCACAAAGGTCAGAGTATAGTCATTTTTTTTTTTAAATAAAATTATAACATTCAAATGTACTTGAGGAGTGGTAGGATAAAGAAAACAATGGCTACTAATAATATTGAAGAAACAATGATGGAAGGGGATAATGTAACAGTTAGCTGTAATTCAATACAGGTTACAGAAAATAGCTCAAACACTGTAGAATTTGAGGGTGGAAATGTTAGTGCAGAAAGTCAGAATAGAATAGCAGGAAATGTTAATCTTGATGCTAGTATGATGATGGAAATGCTGAGAAATATGAGTAGGGAATTGAGAGAAGATATGCAAAAGAATAATAGGGAATTGAGGGAAGATATGCAAAAGAATAATGAGAAATTAGAAAAATTAACTCAGAGTAATGAGAAATTAAGGGAAGATATGCAAAAGAATAATAGGGAATTAAGAGAAGATATTGATAGAAGTTTAGAACAAAAACTAGATCAGAATAAGAGAGAATTAAGGGAAGATATTGGTAAGAGCTTAGAACAAAACAGGGAAGAAATTGAAAAGAAATTCATGGAGCTAGATAGTAGTATGATGAGAATGAGAAATGAAAATCAGGAAATGATAGCAAATGAAATAGGTGAAGTTTCAAAGAAAATGTTAGACATGAGCAGGGAAATATCTAACCAAAAAAGTGAGGTTAATAATAAAATCGAACATGTTGATGTAAAATGTACAGAATTAGGTAGCCGACTGAGTAGCATTTCAAGTGAGTTAAGAGAGATAATGGAGGCTACAAATGCAGATTTAATTCAGGTGCAAGTTAATTTCAGAGGGGAAATATCTGAAATTCAGAATGAGTCAGAAACACAGAGAAATAAATTGTCTGAAGAAGTTAAAGATTTGTCTAAAGATTTGAATCAAAAGCTAACTTCTGAAATTAACAAACACCAAGCTGTTCAAAATGAGGATAATAAAAAATTGGAACAGACAATAGAAAATCTGCAAGGTACTGTAAATAGGTTAGAATTGAATTCAAGGGCAAATATATGTGATGTGAATGTATCAGATGTACAAAATAATGATAGAGGTAGTTCCTCAGGTATGACAAATAATGTGAGTGATGCGGCAGCTTCATCTATAGCTAATGCTGAAACTCAGAGTGCACAAGTAACACTAGAGAATTTAAATATGGGAGTAGGGAATTTGCAAAATTACAATCATATCTTAAGTGATTTTCCACTTCCAAAATTTAATGAAAACTCCAGTCCAGTACAGTTTATTGCAGAATTATCAGAGTATTTTCAAATTAAAAAGATACCTGAAGCATTGAAAATGATAGTTGTCAAAAGATGTTTGGACCAGAAAACTTTAGATTGGTTACAAATGGTATCCGGGGGTGAAATTTCATATGAATCCTTTAAGAGGTTATTCATGAACAGATTTTGGAATGTTACGGTACAGCACAGAATTCGAGCAATGCTTAGTCATGGTCAATTTAATCCACGAGAGGGAATATCAATGACTGATTACTTACTGAAACATGCAAGTCAGGTTAGGAAATTGTCACCTCCAATCAATGAGGAAGATTTTGAGAGTTTACTCACAAGGCATTATCCTTTAAGGATACAAAATTACTTATTAATTGCAAAACCACGTAGCATCTATGAGATGACAGAATTAATGACAGCTTTGGAACAACAGGAAGAAGATATATCTCGAGAGTGGGAGCATAGATTTTTAGATGTGCGAGATAGACGAAATTACCAAGGTAGTTATCAGCAAAGTAGAGGACAAGACAGACGTCATGAAAATAATACCAGACAACGGTATCAATCATACGTTCCACAATTTGAAAGATCGAGGATAGATGGGAGACCAGGTCGACAGGAACAAATAAATTATGTCAGGACAGAAAGATTGCCTGAAAGAGGGCAAAATTATGGAAGGCGGTACATTAGATAAAGGGGAAATTTTACTCACTGGAGGGAAAACAATAACCGGGAAAGATCTGAGGAACGGCAAGAAAATTACGTGCCAAGGGGACATAATTTCAGAAATCGAGGATTTCGAACTCGAGGAAGGGGAACTCAAAACAATGGTAGCGACAATGAGATAGATTTAGCTCCTGTTAGGAATGGCAGTCCCGTACGTGAACATGGAAGTAACCAGGAAAACTGTTAATAGACTCCTGTGCAGTAGGTTCTCAGGACGTCTTTAATAATTCAGTATCCATTACCAATACAAATAATATGCCTACACACACACCCTGTAATAAGATTGCAGCAACACAAGATAAAGGAGAAAATTTCGAGTCACCTCATATTAGGATAGAAATTGCGAAGAAAGAGATCATTGCAACTATAGATTCTGGTTCGTCAGCTTCAATTTGCTCACAGAAATTTTACATAAATTTAATTAATGAAGGTAACAAAATTATGGCTCTTCCCACTAGTAATTTAGTTTGTCGTGTTGCAATAGGAAGAACGACACAGATCATAAAAACACAAGCTCTACTTAACATACTTATCGGCGGAGAGAATTTTGAGGTTATGTTTCTAATTGTAAACCATCTGATTTGTGACATAATTATAGGATGTGACTTCCTACATGAATATGAAGTAAGTATAGATTTTAAACATGAAGAGTTAAGAGTGACAAAAGACGATAGAGAAATAAGGGTACCATTTATAAAAGAGAAAGTTTCTGTAATCGAGATGACAAAGGATGAGAAAAATCTTTGTGACCAAGAGTTTTTTGTGCAAATAACAGAAACTGATAGAAATAGTCAGATAAAGCAGGTAGTCACAGAATATGAAGGGAATACCACGCCATATTTTCAACAGCTAATAGAAATGCCAGAGAAAGTAGAGGAATTTACAATCCAAACAAAAGACGACCATGTGAGCGAGACAGACAACAGCTGGAAAGAGAAGAGAAATGAGGAAATAATACACAAGTGTGAAGAAGCTTATAATATTACGATAATGCAAAAACAAATCCTTCATGATGTTTTGATGAACAATAGTTCAGTATTTAGTAATATCCCAGGCAGATGTAATGTATAT
This sequence comes from Deroplatys truncata, assembly GCA_030765065.1. NCBI lineage: Eukaryota > Metazoa > Arthropoda > Insecta > Mantodea > Mantidae > Deroplatys > Deroplatys truncata. The sequence goes on from CM060983.1 coordinate 166,399,542, forward strand.
CAGCATACATTTCAAGTAGAAGATGTACCACCATATAGGCACAAGTATGACAATTTACCTATAAGTCTTCAGGACAAAGCTAGACAACTAATAAATAGCATGTTAGAAAATGGGATTATTGAGCAAAGTAATTCTCAATACATAAATTCAATCTGTTGTAGTATTAAACGAGATGGTAGTTTGAGATTAACTTTAGACGGTAGATATGTCAACAAGTATATGAAGCCAGATCATTTTCAAAGTGAGGGAATTGAACAACTAATTACGAAACTTTCAAGAGGGAGATTTTTGACATCCATTGACCTCACTGCTTCATATTGGCAAGTGGAATTAGATCCACAAGTGCGTGATTACACTTCATTTCAATACTCGGGGATCCAGTATCGTTTTTGTGTAAATCCTTTTGGTTTAAAAAACTCAGGAAGTGGATTTTTGAGAGCCATTCACAGTATCTTTGGAAATTCTGCAGATTACTTTTTAATAAAGTATATTGACGACTTCCTAATTATTAGTCAAACATTTGAAGAACACATGAATAATGTCCATTATGTGTTAAATGAACTGCAACAACATGGTATGACTGTGAACATACTAAAATCAAAATTTTGTGTCAAGGAAATAAATTTTCTGGGTTATGTAGTGGATGAACGAGGTATAAGACCTGATCAGAAAAGAATAGAAGCAATAATGAAAATTCCACCACCAAGGAACGTAAAACAAATTAGACGTCTCTTAGGGGTATTGAACTTTCAGAGTAAGTTCGTACCAAGATATTCGGCTGAAATAGAACCACTGCGGCAGCTACTCCGAAAGAACAATAAGTGGAGATGGACAGAGGAGCATCAAAAATGTTTTGAGAGAGTAAAAGAACTCTTTGCTAAGTCCATATTGCTCGAGAGGCCCAGAGAAGATTTGGAATATGAGATTTATGTCGACGCATCAATGCAAGGATACGCCGGAATTTTAGGACAGCGAGACATCAACAATGACTTTCACGTCATTAGTACAGCTTCTAGAGGACTTACAAATATTGAGCGGAATTCTTCAGTGACTCAGCTAGAAATTGGAGCACTATATTTCTCATTAATTCGTTTTAAAACCTATATTTATCAGCAAAAGGTGAAAGTATATTCAGACCACATCAGCTTAACTTTTATACAACGGTGTAGATTATGTAGTGGAAAACTGGCTAGATACATTCATGCAATATCTGCATTCGATATTGAGATTATACACATTCCTGGCAAAAATAATACCTTCAGTGATTTGCTATCAAGATTGAACTACAACCCACAAATTCCCGAAAATATTGAAAGGCCTAGAAATGAAGTCAAAATATTGACAATTGAAATTCCTTTAAGCAAAGAAATGATTAGAAAATTGAAAAATATAGGGGAAATTCAAAATGAGAACGCAAAATTATTAGAACTTAAAGAAAAGGCACCACTAATTGAAGAGGCAAAGAAAGAAATTGTAGCAATTCGGGATGGGACATTATACAAGAAACATGGAAAAGGAGTACCTAGTTGGAAGGTAATGGTTCCGAAAAGCATGGAAAAGGAACTAATTAAAAATTTTCACGAAGGGTTAGCACACTCAGGGACGGACCGGACAACTTCTATGATTTTAGAGAATTTATACATATCGAAATTGCGTCAGAAAGTTCGAAAATTTATATCATGCTGCAACCTGTGTCAGAAGGCAAAGCAAATAAATGCAGCATATGCATTTGAAACTAATTCGGTTATAAGGGACAAGCCGAGATGTGTAATTAGTATCGATATTCATGGTCCAATGCCTTCAAGTCAATTTGGAAACAATATATATTTGTCTGTTATGATATATTCAGCAAATATGTAAGAATTTACCCTTTGAGAAAACCTACAGGTTTAGCATGTTTGAATAGACTACTCAAGTCATATGTGATAGAAGAAGGACCGATCCAATCTGTATTGAGCGATAATGCTTCGTACTTCACAGGAAAAAAATTTATGGATGGACTGAAAGAAAATGGCATTAAACAATATTTTCCGTCAAGATACAGACCGAACTCCAACCCAGTGGAGAGGGAAATTAAGGAAATTTCAAATTATTTGAGGGTGCTGTGTCATCGAAAACAAACCCAATGGTATGGATACGTGAATTTCGTTCAGAATCTACTAAATGAAACTGTAAACAATGTGACTGGATACAAACCATGTGAACTTAAGTTAGGAAAGAAGATCAACACAATGTGTAAGAAAATTCCAGAAGCCATTCCAGATGCGCATTCGATACCACAAACAGAAGAAGAGATGTTCCGAAAAGCATTCGAGAGGATGAAGAATAAGGTCATAAAAAGAAAAATTAAACATGAAGAAAAGTAGAGAAAGGAATGGAGGATCAAAATAGGAGATTTAGTTTTGGTTAAAACCAAGAAATTATTGGATAAAGCAAATAAACTTTATTGGCGAATGTTTCTCAAATACCATGGACCATATGAAATTTTTGAAGTATATGGAACAAATACATATGAGTTATGTAATCCAACAACTCGAAAAAGCATTGGAAAATTCCATATTGAGATGCTGAAACCATACAACAATGAAGATAAAGGTGAAACAGAAGCCAATGATGATAAATAGTAAATGCTGGATAGTTAAAGAGGAAATGGAGAGAAATGTATTGGAACGTAAGAGGGTTAATTATGTATGTATGTCATAAGATAGGAGAAATAAATTTTGGACACAACTAAATGTTTAAAAGGAAAATAACATTTTATTAGTAACTGTAACAGCATTTGAAATAGAGCATGATGTTATATTAAAGTACGTAGATATAATTCCAAGAGTATTGTGAATATACAGTATAAAACAACAAAAATGGGGTAAAAGTACTTAAAACAAATATTTATGTAGCAAACAGAAAATGTGAAACAGTGTCTAGATTTAAGAGATGTAAATATATTTGTGTAAAGGGTGAATATTTTTGGTAAATATGTTTAATAATTACACAAAATTCTTGAATTGATAAATTTTTGTTAACAATATAAGAAAGTAAACCATTTTTTGTAACAGTAATTAAATACTTCAGGGTACAGTATTTGCTATAAAAATTGTGATGTCAGATTAATGTCTAGAAACATTAAACAAGAGCCAGTAAGTAGTGGCGAGATAAAAAAAAAACAAAAACATATGTCGTGTGTTAAATGCGTGTGATGTGTTAAGTGAAAGTGATAGCGTGTGTTCCAAAATTTAGGAGACTAAAAACCCAATTATAAAATTTCCAAACAAGTTGTAAATATTCATAATTATGTTTCTAGTGGGGCATATGATGCAGTAATTTGTATCACAAATTACTTAAATGTAAATAATGATTGTAATATGAATATGCATTTTTATGTGACATTGATTTGAGATGTTTCTTGACTGTAATTATTGTTGATAAGTAAGTTTATACGACCTTACTGAAACTGTCAATAATAGCGCGCAATAATGCAGCGAGGGGGGGTGAGCTGTTTATCATTATTGGAAACGAGGAAGTTACGTAATGTTGGCGCGTTTTTTCCGTTGAGAATCTTCTGGAACGTTTCCCTAGAGCATATGTATTCATAATCTTCATTGGATATTAATATAGACGCTAATGTTGGCACGTTTTATTAGCCAATAGTAACTCAGTTATAATCTTTAGGCATATTGGGGAGTGGGTGTATAAAAAGCCAAGTCAGAGGTAGATCGCGGTCAGTTCATCGAAAATCTCAATACATTACACGTCGCCTTAAGTCGTTCAGTTCATCAAAAATCTGTGTACACTACACGTCGTCTTCAGTCAGTCAATTCGTCGAAAGTATTTGTATGGCAAACGTCGGGTATCGATTCACAAGTTACGCGCAGCAGAATTATGAATAATCTAAAGTGTTGTAAGGTTAATTATACAAAAAGTTGAAGTACCAAATTAAGAGTGATCAGTAAGAAGTTATTATAACAGTTTCAGTTTGGCGAGTGTTAAGATCAATGTATAAATGTGATAGTTAACGTGTTCGACAATAAATGTGTAAAACAAATTTCCATCAGTGTTATATTTGGATAAAAGATTCCTTTCCGTTTACACACTCTGATCAAGAGACATGTTCGACCGAGAAATAATAGCTAGCCGGAGGACAGTAAACAAAAATTAAAATTCTTTCAAACACTAATACTACCACAAATTGCTAACACTAGATGGAGCTACAAACCGAACAAATGAATGACGTCACAAGATGGCTTCACATGAAGTAAACATAAATACACAAACATTTGTAAGTAATACCGTTACAAATTGGCTACCACAACGTGGGGCTACAATAATGTTAAATAAAAAACTACTACAACTAAGTAGCTTAGTTTGGCAGGTTCAAAATGGCCATTAAAGTGGGACTACAGTATAGTTAAAGGAATCCTTTTCTAAATTGAATTGAGTTTTAATTATGGATGCTCTTTAACTGCTGTGGTCCTTAACGTCCCATTCTATATTGGGCATGAAAGACCGGTAGTTTTGGTCAGAGGCCTCTTTATCAGGCTTGAGGTTCTTTTATGTGCCGTAAATCTACGACACGGGACCACCGGCTTTACTTCCCTTCCGAAGGAAGCCATGCTAAGGATTTTTACGCCCGAAAAGAATCCATCACCCTCCGCTGGGTTTGAACCCACAATCTCATGAACTAGAGGCTAGCATGGTAACCACAGAGGACGACGAGTCTTTTCTGGGAGGATGCTTCATGCTGAGAGCTTTTTTTTTTTTTTCTTCTTCTTCTTCTTCTTCTTCTTCTTCTTCTTCTTCTTCTTCTTCTTCTTCTTCTTCTTTCTTTGCTTTCCTGTGCTAAATCTCGCAAACGTTTTAAAGGCAACAATTGGATAGCATCACATTCTTCTTGTTCTAACCACTTCATAGCCATTGTCTTAAGACACTGGGGAACACTGGATGGTCTTTTTTCAGCAGGGTCATCATCCATCAGTACTTGATACATCACACTTGAGCTAGTCTTGAATGTTTTCCTGGTCGCATTCTTCAAATCCTTAAGATTCTTTAATCAGCCCAGCCAATTCTGAAACAAATTGGTGACTCTTTAAGTGCAGTGATAGACTCATGTAATGGAAGGAGCTTATTCCAAGCTTTTGCTAGTGCAGTGTCCTTGACATAGCCCAAGCTACTGCTGCCATGTACACAGCATTCTTCAAGTAAATTTCTTTCTACAGTTCTTGAATTGTTTTTGCTTGATCAGAACTATATGGCGCATATACATAAAATTGAATTTGCCATCTGGAGTACTTTTGGTGATCAATATTTGGATAATCGGTGCTCTACTGCAATTCCTTTTAAATGTGCTGTTATTCACTTGAAATGGAATGACTTTTAAAACACTCTTAATTCGCAAAAAGTTTTCTTTGTAGATCACAAAGCTAAGTAATGTAATGTTTTTCCACAGTCCTGTGGATTCATCATCCTATGTAGAATACTTTCATGGCATAGTAATAGTGATATAGAGCTAAGTATTTTTAATATTTTTGTATTATTAAATATTGCACTTGCAAAATTTTTCAACTCAAGTAGGTATTTAATTTGAAGTACCAATGCAACAAATGTACTTGTGTTATGACACAAGCTTGCATTTCAAGCATTAGGATCATTTATGGATGATCTGTGTTTGCTCTGCTCGGCAGCATTTCCTAATAGGGACTATGCTTTTGTTTTCAAATTCACTTTACAGTCCTTTAGTGGTTTAGCAACTGCTTGATAATTCATGTATATATTGCAGCAGTCCTTCATAATGCCACAGAATCTACAGAGAAGGAAGAATTGTACTTTCTTTACATGTATATACAGGGAGAGCCAAAAAACTACGAGCCGGCTGCACAGTGTTTTTCCAGTCTGCGTCCTCAGCGCTCATTACCATCTGCCGCTATCATAGTAAGGCACGGATGAAACCATACAATATTTTTAAAACTACTTTTAAAGGCTTTACTTACTCACTTTATGAAAGGAGATGCTGAAACTGGCCACCATCGTTGTCCATAAATTTTTGGCACGTCTTTAGGAAACTATTCATCACTTGCCGTAGTTCACGTTGAGAAATGCTGGCAATTTCCTGGCGGATATTTTGTTTTAATTCTTCCAGGGTGTGTAGGTTTGTCTTGTACACTTTATGTTTTAAGCTACCCCAGAGATAGAAATCGCAAGGGTTAATTTGGAGGACCGAGGGGGTCACAAATCTCTACTAATAATTCTGTCCTCAAACACACTTTCAATTGTTCTCATCAAAATATTGGCCGTATGAGCTGTTGCAGAGTCTTGTTGAAAAAAGGCAAAGTCACGCTTCCTGTCTGTTAATTTTCTAAAATAGGGGGCAAAATTGTATTCATGTATGCACGGGCTTTAGCTATTGACTCAAAAAAAATTGGCCCTATAACTCTTTCGCAGTCTTTTAGATTTCTTAGCCTGTACACTTCCTGTGGCTTGAAATTTATTGTAAAGTTCATGAATTGTTGTATGGCCTGGAACTTTTACACTTGGAAATCTTTTTGCAAATCGTGCTTTCACTTGGTGAGCTGACTGAGTTAACACATACGAATCATAAATAAATACACACTTTCAGTAGAAAACACTTACTAAGCCATAATATACTTTGTAACTAAGTACAGGACAAAATAATAAATAATTCGTAGTAACTGAATTACATCACATCACTGTCAACTCAATATTGCACTTCACAATGCAGATTTTTTCGAGTCAACAGTTGATGCCCATACATATGTGAATACAATTTTGCCCCCTTTTCTTAGCGAATTAACAGACAGGGAGCATGATTTTGCCTTTTTTTCAACAAGACTCTGCAACAGCTTATACGGCCAATATTTTGATGAAAACAATTGAAAGTGCATTTGAGGACAGAATTATTAGTAGAGATTTGTGGCCCCTAGGTCCCCCAACATAACCCCCTGCAATTTCTATCTCTGGGTTAACTTAAAACAAAGTGTACAAGACAAACCCACACACCCGAAGAATTGAAACAAAATATCTGCCAGGAAATTGTCAGCATTTCTCAACATGAACTACAGTGAGTGATGGATAGTTTCCTAAAGAGGTGCCAAAAATGTAGACAACGACGATAGCCAGTTTCAGCATCTCCTTTCATAAAGTTGGTAAGTAAAGCCTTTAGAAGTAGTAGCCTTTCTATAATAGCAGCAGACAACAACGAGTGCCGAGGATGTGGACAGGAAAAACACTGCGCAGCTGGTTTGTAGTTTTTTGGCTCTCTCTGTACTTGTAATTTGATTGCATGCTAATGACTGAACTTTGTTTTCAGGGACCAGCACCTCCACCAGCAGTTAACTGAGTGAGCAAAATGTGATGACTCTGCCAGCCTTTTACAGCAGTTGGCATTTGCTGGCTTGTTTGCAAACAGGAATTCCATTTTAGCACATGAAAGAATTTACCTGAGAAAACTCGGTCAATCCCTTTCTTTCGCTTCTTCTTTTTTATCCTTTTATTATCACAAATTTTAAAGGCAGAGTCTCTTTATTCTACACAGAGCACATTGTATTATGTTTCTTTTTGAAGCACTTACCCGTTGGAATGTATTACTTTCATAAAAATGAGTTGCCTTATTTATTTTTAAAAGGCATGAATAATTTTTTTGTTTAGTTTTAAATTTACATATATATTTTTTAACATAGATTCCAGCATACAAGCAGCATTTACTATGTTTTAAAAAGTTACTATTTTAATGCTCATTCAACTTGTAAAGCTCTAAAAGTTATATGTACAAATTATTATTTATCTAAGGCACATGTATATGGAAAAAGTTTCAGTGTCACTGTACATTGGACTAAAGAGACTTCATTTTATGACAATCTATGTAATATCTGTATATGGAGATTGTTGCCATATAGTGTTGTGGAGTACACCAAGAAAGCATTGACATCTTATTGACACTGTTGTTCACTTTGTGACTTAAAAGCCAAAGCAGATTGAGAACCTATTTGAATGTGTAGCTTGTTATGATTGTAAAATGTGATTTGTACATAAGTGGGCCGAAGAAGAGTAAATTATGTACAACATACATATTAAGGTATATAAATAAAAACTGTATACTTAAGTACATGTAATTAAAATGTTTTAAAATAATAAAATTTCTGTGCACTACTTAATGTTTTCTCTTCTTAATGAAATGCGATATTAACTTGTACTAAAATGCCTAAACAACATCAGCTAAAGAAAGAAGCAGGATTTAATTGTTTTACTGTTATAAATATTAAAAACAGAAGCACTATTAACTGTGGTTATATTTATAATATGAATGAGTTGATGTTTATACTTAAACTTCGCTCACGTCAAGTTCATAAATATTAAAAACAGAAGCACTATTAAGTGTGAAAAGAGCTTGGCACAAAATACTACTTTAAAGAAAATAGAGGATATAGATCGGAAGTATAACAAATTTACATACGACCTTTGGGCTTTTAAGAAATTTGAAAAAAAATTTCAAAAACTACAATATCAGATTGGCTCCTCAAGGTAAATATCGTTTGAAGAAATACTTGAATTCTGTCATTTATCAAATTGAATGTGAGGATTCTGACAAATCTCATATAGGCATGACCAAGACGAACTTGAATGTCAGATTGAAAGAATATGCAAGAAATATGAAATTTAAACAAACTGATAAATCAGCAGTAGCATACCATATTTTAACAGACCATCACAATATTGGAAAAGAAATTAAATTATTAAAACCTTTGAAAACAACACTACAACTCATCACATAGGAAAGGATCTTCATTTTTAAAGATTCTAATAGCCTGTTAAAGTTTTGAGATCTTGCCGTTAAGCAACATCATTAAGTTTACCTACAGATGGCAGCAGTTTGTTGCTCAGTACAAGGAAAGAAGGGGGAGAGAGAACAGACATCAGTTGCCACAATCCTGAAGATGGAGATGAACGTCTCCAAAAATGTTCCATGTTTTTACAGCTTGGTATAAGTGAAGTTTAAATGTGACTCATTCATATTATATAAATTAAACATGTTTTATTGTTGTTGATACAGAAAGGGTATTGCTTACAGTAATAACAAAAGCAAAGTAAGAAAGAAAAAAAAAAGATTACAAAGGGTATATCAGCTAACAGGCAGTGTAGCATCTCTAAAAGAAAATGTCTTCACAAGAGAGGAATATGATGTAGGCAGAATGTGAGTGTAATATTGTTAAAAAAAATAATATTCATTTAGACAGATACATGTTGAGATAGGCAATACTGAAGGTTTACAAGCTATATGTATAAAATATGCTGATATACCAGTATAAGTTAAGAAGAGCAACATGATAGAAGTATTGTCACTGCTCTTCTAAAACAAAGTTCAGGAGGAACACAATATATACCATGCAGTGTAAATTCCTTAGTAGACAATGGATTAACGTATCCAATTTTCTACAGAACAGTTTGATAGGTTTCCTGACAAGCAGAATTAGTATTGGAACTGATTTCCTACATTCAGTATAAGAAAGTTATCCACATCCACTTTCTGCATGTCAAAGTCCTATCTCCTAAATGAAATATAAGATGCTTCACATTTATATGAAGGACTCAGAAAAGTTTATCCACCAATTTAAATAAAATAAGAAGACACATAATTTCAACCCTAACACCTATAGAAATTAAAATAAAAACTTAAATTAACATGCTAGTTAGTGAAACATCTTTAAAAGTATCATGTTCTGCCTCTTATATCTTCCAGCAGACTTTTCAGGCAACAGTTCTCTTGAAGATATACTCACTGTTGTTGCTGTGTTTTATAGTGTATCCATAAACTCTTAGGCTTTCTTCCCAACTTCGTAATCTGTAATTCAGAATGACTTAAATATTGAAACACTTAGCACACCAAATGTCATCCAAACTGAATAGTTGTTTATATCAACAGTGGACTCCTACTAGCTTGAAGGAAATAAACCTGATGAAGTAAATGGAAACATATTTATATGTTGGTAAATATATCACTTTTCATAATATTAATATTTTTGTAACAAAAACAGTATGTAACGCACTTATGGGACGAGCCATTACAAAACTCATAATTTGGAGCACTCACTTGCACTTGCACTCCAAATTCCATACACATTTTGCATTGAAATCCCTCCTACACCTGTATTACAACAGACTTTTGAACTATGATAGTATGACCATTCTTTAATTATTACATCAGTGGATATGTTATTTCTTTCCAAGCCCATAGTATAAAAAACTTATTTTCTAAACAAAAAAACAATTGCATGCAACTGTTAATGTAAGAGCAACATATTTTTTATGCTGATGTAGACTACTATAAGCTAAGATGGCAATCGTATAGTCAACAACTCCTGCATGACTAGCGAGTATACAGGTTAGCATAGGTTGAAGTAGTCAACAATGCCTGCATGGCTAGTGAGCTAACAGGTTAGCATAGGTTGAAGTAGTCAACAATTCCTGCGTGACTAGTGAGTATACAGGTAGCATAGGCTAATGTAGTCAGCAATTCCTGCGTGGCTAGTGAGTATACCAGTTAGCATAGACTGATGTAGTCAGCAATTCCTGCGTGGCTAGTGAGTATACCAGTTAGCATAGGTTGATGTAGTCAACAATTCCTGCATGGCTAGCAAGTATACAGGTAGCATAGGTTGGTGTAGCTACAAATTCCTACATGGCTAGTATGTATACAGGTTAGTTAGCATAGGTTGATGCAGTCAGCAATGCCTGCATGGTTAGTCGGTATACAGGTTAGTTAGCATAGTTTGGTGTAGCTAACAATTTCCTGCATGGCTAGTGAGTATACAGCATAGGTTGATATACTTAACAACTACTGCTTGGCTTGTGAGTATACAGTTTAGTTAGCATAGGTTCATGTAGTCAACACCTGCATGGCTAGTGGGTATACAGCTTAGTTAGGTCAGGTTGATGTAGGTAACAATTTCCTGTATGGCTAGTGAGTATACAGGTAGCATAGGCTAATGTAGTCAGCAATTCCTGCATGGCTAGTGAGTATGCAGGTTAGTTAACATAGGTTGATGTAGTTTACAATTCCTGCATGGCTAGTTAGTATACAGGTAGCATAGGTTGATGTAGTTTATAATTCCTGCATGGCTAGTGAGTATGCAGGTTAGTTAACATAGGTTGATGTAGTCAGCAATTACTGCATGGTTAGTGGGTATACAGGTTAGTTAGCATAAGTTGATGTAGTTAACAATTCCTGCATGACTCATGAGTATACAGGTTCTTTAGCATAGGCGGATGTAGTCAACAATTACTGCATGGCTCGTGAGTATACAGATTATTTAGCATAAGTTGATGAGTTAACAATTCCTGCATGGCTCCTGACTATACAGGTTATTTAGCATAAGTTGATGTAGTCACCAATTCCTGCATGGCTCGTGACTATACAGGTTATTTAGCATAAGTTGATGAGTTAACAATTCCTGCATGGCTCGTGACTATACAGGTTATTTAGCATAAATTGATGTCAGCAATTCCTGCATGGCTCGTGACTATACAGGTTATTTAGCATAAATTGATGTCAGCAATTCCTGCATGGCTCGTCAGTATACAGGTTATTTAGCATAAGTTGATGTAGTTAACAATTCCTGCATGGCTCATGAATATACAGGTTATTTAGCATATGTTGTTGTAGTCAACAATTCCTGCATGGCTCGTGACTATACAGATTATTTAGCATAAGTTGATGAGTTAACAATTCCTGCATGGCTCGTGACTATACAGGTTATTTAGCATAAGTTGATGTAGTCAACAATTCCTGCATGGCTCGTGAGTATACAGGTTATTTAGCATAAGTTGATGTAGTCAACAATTCCTGCATGGCTTGTGACTATACAGGGTATTTAGCATAAGTTGATGTAGTCAATAATTCCTGCATGGCTCGTGAGTATACAGGTTATTTAGCATACACTGATGTAGTCAGCAATTACTGCATGGTTAGTGAGTATACAGTTTAATTAGCATAGACTGATGGAGTCAGCAATTACTGCATGGTTAGTGAGTATACAGGTTAGTTAGCATAGACTGATGTAGTCAGCAATTCCTGCATGGTTAGTGAGTATACAGTTTAATTAGCATAGACTGATGCAGTCAGAAATTACTGCATGGTTGTGAGTATACAGTTTAATTAACATAGACTGATGTAGTCAGCAATTACTGCAAGGTTAATGAGTATACAGTTTAATTAGCATAGACTGATGTAGTCAGCAATTACTTCATGGTTAGTGAGTATACAGTTTAGTTAGCATAGACTGATGTAGTCAGCAATTACTGCATGGTTAATCAGTATACAGTTTAATTAGCATAGTCTGATGGAGTCAGCAATTACTGCATGGTTAGTGAGTATACAGTTTAATTAGCATAGACTGATGGAGTCAGCAATTACTGCATGGTTAGTGAGTATACCGTTTAATTAGCATAGACTGATGGAGTCAGCAATTATTGCATGGTTAGTGAGTATACCATTTAATTAGCATAGACTGTTGTAGTTAGCAATTACTGCATGGTTAGTGAGTATACAGTTTAATTAGCATAGGCTGATGGAGTCAACAATTATTGCAAGGTTAGTGAGTATACAGGATAGTTAGCATAGACTGATGTAGTCAGCAATTCCTGCATGGGTAGTGAGTATACAGTTTAATTAGCATAGACGTATGGAGTCAGCAATTACTGCATGGTTAGTGAGTATACAGTTTAATTAGCATAGACTGATGTAATCAGCAATTACTGCATGGTTAGTGAGTATACAGTTTAATTAGCATAGACTGATGTAGTCAGCAATTACTGCATGGTTAGTGAGTATACAGTTTAATTAGCATAGACTGATGGAGCCAGCAATTATTGCATGGTTAGTGAGTATACAGTTTAATTAGCATAGACTGATGTAGTCAGCAATTACTGCATGGTTAGTGAGTATACAGGATAGTTAGCATAGACTGATGTAGTCAGCAATTACTGCATGGTTAGTGAGTATACAGTTTAGTTAGCATAGACTGATGTAGTCAGCAATTACTGCATGGTTAATCAGTATACAGTTTAGTTAGCATAGGCTGATGTAGTCAGCAATTACTGCATGGTTAATCAGTATACAGTTTAGTTAGCATAGACTGATGTAGTCAGCAATTACTGCATGGTTAATCAGTATACAGTTTAGTTAGCATAGGCTGATGTAGTCAGCAATTACTGCATGGTTAGTGAGTATACCGTTTAATTAGCATAGACTGATGGAGTCAGCAATTATTGCATGGTTAGTGAGTATACCATTTAATTAGCATAGACTGTTGTAGTTAGCAATTACTGCATGGTTAGTGAGTATACAGTTTAATTAGCATAGGCTGATGGAGTCAACAATTATTGCAAGGTTAGTGAGTATACAGGATAGTTAGCATAGACTGATGTAGTCAGCAATTCCTGCATGGGTAGTGAGTATACAGTTTAATTAGCATAGACGTATGGAGTCAGCAATTACTGCATGGTTAGTGAGTATACAGTTTAATTAGCATAGACTGATGTAATCAGCAATTACTGCATGGTTAGTGAGTATACAGTTTAATTAGCATAGACTGATGTAGTCAGCAATTACTGCATGGTTAGTGAGTATACAGTTTAATTAGCATAGACTGATGGAGCCAGCAATTATTGCATGGTTAGTGAGTATACAGTTTAATTAGCATAGACTGATGTAGTCAGCAATTACTGCATGGTTAGTGAGTATACAGGATAGTTAGCATAGACTGATGTAGTCAGCAATTACTGCATGGTTAGTGAGTATACAGTTTAGTTAGCATAGACTGATGTAGTCAGCAATTACTGCATGGTTAATCAGTATACAGTTTAGTTAGCATAGGCTGATGTAGTCAGCAATTACTGCATGGTTAATCAGTATACAGTTTAGTTAGCATAGACTGATGTAGTCAGCAATTACTGCATGGTTAATCAGTATACAGTTTAGTTAGCATAGGCTGATGTAGTCAGCAATTACTGCATGGTTAATCAGTATACAGTTTAGTTAGCATAGACTGATGTAGTCAGCAATTACTGCATGGTTAATCAGTATACAGTTTAGTTAGCATAGACTGATGTAGTCAGCAATTACTGCATGGTTAATCAGTATACAGTTTAGTTAGCATAGACTGATGTTAGTCAGCAATTACTGCATGGTTAGTGAGTATACAGTTTAGTTAGCATAGGCTGATGTAGTCAGCAATTACTGCATGGTAAATGAGTATACAATTTAGTTAGCATAGACTGATGTCAGCAATTACTGCATGGTTAGTGAGTATACAGATTAGTTAGCATAGGCTGATGTAGTCAGCAATTACTGCATGGTAAATGAGTATACAATTTAGTTAGCATAGACTGATGTCAGCAATTACTGCATGGTTAGTGAGTATACAGTTTAGTTAGCATAGGCTGATGTAGTCAGCAATTACTGCATGGTAAATGAGTATACAATTTAGTTAGCATAGACTGATGTCAGCAATTACTGCATGGTTAGTGAGTATACAGTTTAGTTAGCATAGACTGATGTGGTCAGCAATTACTGCATGGTTAGTGAGTATACAGTTTAATTAGCATAGGCTGATGTAGTCAGCAATTACTGCATGGTTAGTGAGTATACAGTTTAATTAGCATAGGCTGATGTAGTCAGCAATTACTGCATGGTTAGTGAGTATACAGATTGGTTAGCATAGACGGATGTAGTCAGCAATTACTGCATGGTTAGTGAGTATACAGTTTAGTTAGCATAAGCTTATGTCAGCAATTACTGCATGGTTAATGAGTATACAGGTTAATTAACGTAGGATGATGTAGTAAATAATTCCTATATGTTTATTGGGTTTACAGGTTAGTTAGCATAGGTTGTAATCAGCAATTCCTGCCTAGCTAATGAGTATACTGGTTAGTTAGCATAGACTGATGTAGTTAACAATTTCTGCATGGCTGGTGAGTATACAGGTTAGTTAGCATAGGTTGATGGAGTCAACAATTCCTGCATGGCTAGTGAGTATACAGGTTAGGTAGCATAGGCTGATGTCAACAATTCATAAATGGCTAGTGAGTATATACACTATGTGATCAAGAATATCCGGACACCCCACAAACATACGTTTTTCATCTTAGGTGCATTGTATTGCCATCTACTGCCACTTATCCGGGACCTCAGTAGTCATTGGACATCGTGAAATACCTGAATGGGACACTCCATGTAACTCACGGGCTTTGAACGTGGTCAGGTGATTGGGTGTCACTTGTGTCAGAAGTCTGTACGCAAAATTTCCATACACCTAAACATCCCTAGGTCCACTGTTTCTGATGTAATAGTGCTGTGGAAACGTGAAGGGACATGTACAGCACAAAAGCATACAGGCCGACCTCGTCTGTTGACTGACAGAGACCGCTGACATTTGAGGAGGATCGTAAATAGTAATAGGCAGACATCTATCCAGACCCTCACACAGGAATTCCAAACTGCATCAGGATCCATTCCAAGTGCTATGACAGGAATGAGGTGAGAAACCTTGGATTCCGTGGTTGAGCGGCTGCTCATAAGCCACAAATCGCGCAGAAAAATGTTAAACAATGTCTCACTTGGTGTAAGAAGCGTCAACATTACACGATTGAACAGTGGCTAAGCGTTGTGTGGAGTGACGAATCACGGTACACAATGTGGCAATCCGATGGCAAGGTGTGGGTATGGCGAATGCCCGGTGAAGAACGTCATCTGCCAGCGTGTGTAGTGCCAACAGTGAAATTCGGAGGTGGTGGTGTTATGGTGTGGTCATGTTTTTTCTGGAGGGGGCTTGTACCGCTTGTTGTTTTGTGTGTCACAATCACAGCACAGACCTACATTGATATTTTAAGCACCTTCTTGCATCCCACTGTTGAAGAGGAATTCGGGGATGGATGGCGATTGCATCTTTCAACACAATTGAGCTCCTGTTCATACTACACGGCTGTGGCAGAGTGGTTACACGACAATAACATCCCTGTAATGGACTGGCCTCCACAGAGTCCTGACTTGAATCCTATAGAACTCCTTTAGGATGTTTTGGAATGCTGAGTTTCTGCCAGGCCTCACCCACCTACATCGATACCCCTCCTCAGTTCCGTACTCCGTGAAGAATGGGCTGCCATTACCCAAGAAACCTTCCAGCACCTGATTGAAAGTATGCCTGCGAGAGTGAACGCTGTCATCAAGGCTAAGGGTGGGCTAACACCATATTGACTTCCACGAGGGCGCCACGAGCTTGTACGTTATTTTCAGCCAGGTGTCCGGATACTTTTTTATCATGTAGTGTAGGTTAGTCAGCATAGGCTGATGTAATCAATAATTCCTGCATGGTTAGTGGGTATACAGGTTAGTCAGCATGGGTTGATGTAGTCAACAATTCCTACATAGTGAATATAAAGATTAGCATAGGTGGGTGTAGTCAGCAGTTGTGGCATGGTTAGTGAGTATACAGTTTAGTTAGCATAGGTTGATGTAATCAACAATTCCTGCATGGCCAGTGAGTATACAGCTTAATTAGCATAGGCTCATGTAGTTAACAATTCCTGCATGGTTAATGAGTATACAGGTTAGTTAGTTGAAGCAAAAATGTTATATGGAAGTGACAACACTTACTAGACAATTATTGATTAGACAGGCTAGTATAAGCTTAGACAACAATCCCTACACGTTAGTGAATAGACAGCCCATGATAAGCTTGGACAGTACTTCCTACACAGTCAATAGACAGGCTAGGATAGGCATAGATAACAGTCCCTACACAGTTAGTGAATAGACAGCCCAAGATAAGCTTAGTCAACAATTCCTACACAATGAATAGATAGACTAGGATAGGTGTAGGCAACACTTACTACACAGGAATAGACAGGCGAGGATAAGCTTAGACATCACTTCCTACACAGTTAGTGGGCATACAGGCAAGAATAGGCATAAACAACATAGTGAATAAACAGGCAAGATAAGTTTGGACAACACCTACACAGTTAGTGAGCATAAGGCTAGAATAGGCATAGACAACACTAACTGCACAGTGAGAATAGACAGGCTAGGATAGGCTTAGAATCAATCCCTATGCAATTAATGAGCATACATGCTAGGATAAGCATAAACAACACTTACTACACCTTAAAGGATATACAGGCTAGAATAGGTGTGGACAACACTTACTACACAGTTAGTGAATAGACAGGCTAGGATAGGCTTTGAGTCAATTCCTATGGAGTTAGTGAGCATACACGCTAGGATAGGCGTAGACAATTCTTACTACACAGTTATAGAAAATACAGGCTAGAATAGGCATAGACAACTCTTACTACACAGTTAGTGTACAGACAGATTAGCATAGGCTTAGACAGCAATTCCTATGTAGTAAGTGAGGCTATGTGCTAGGATAGACATAGACAACAATTCATACATAGTTAGTGAATATGCAGGCTAGGATAGGCGTGGTCACACCTACTACACAGTTACAGAATGTACAGGCTAGGACAGCCTTAGAAAAAGCTCCTACGCAGTGTATATACAGGATACGATAGGCTTAGACAACAATTCCTACACAGTTAGTGAATATACATTTACTATACAGTTTGTAAATATACAGGCTAGGATAGGCGTAGACAACACTTCCTACACAGTCAGTAAATATGCAGGCTAGGATAGGCTTCGAGAAAACTTCCTACACAGTCAGTAAATATGCAGGCTAGGATAGGCTTAGACAATGCTCACTGCATAGTTACAGAATATACAGGCTAGGATAGGCTTAGATAACATATCCTACACTCTTAGTGTATATATATATATATATCTATATATATATATATATATATATATATATATATATATATAGGCTTAGATAACATTTCCTACACTCTTAGTGTATATATAGGCTTAGACAACAATTCCTACACAGTATATATACAGGTTAAGATAGGCCTAGACAGCACATATCACACAGTTACACAATATACAGGCCAGGATAAGCCTAGATAGCAATTCCTATACAATTAGTGTATATACAGGCTAGGATATGCCTATTAAAGCTTTTCTACACAGAGTATATACAGACTAGGATAGGCCTATACACCAATTCCTACACAGTTAGTGTGTATACAGGCTAGGATAGGCCTATACACCAATTCCTGCATAGTGTATATAAAGGTTGGAAAAAGAGAGGTGATGAGGAAGATAAGAAGGAATACCTAAAGAGTAGGAATTTATATAATGCGCTATTAGAAGAAAAGAAATGGAGAAATAAAGAACAGAGTAATCTGATTAAAGTTTTAAGGGAGAACAATGCCAGGAAGGTGTGGAGAGCAATAAAATCCACGTATAATAAATGGTTAGTTAAACCAAATATCACTTCAGTAGATTGGATGGAGTATTTTAAAATGTTATTTGAGTAGGAGGGTTTTATTAAGATGAAACCAGTGGCGGATTTTGGAGTGGGATACATAGATATAGTAGATAGTGAAGTAAGAGATGAGGAGGTAATGAAACAAGTGGAGGCAATGAAAAACAATAAGGCAATGGGTATTGATGGAATTACTCCTTAGTTTATCAAAGAATGGTGTAGTGATGAGAGTAGAGTAAAGATGTTTACAGATTTGTTTAATGTAATAAAAACTAAGGGGTATGTACCGGAGCATTAGAGAAAGCAATAATTCATCCTATCTACAAAGGCAAGGGGAGCGTCGATAAGCCCAATAATTACAGGGGAATAGCATTACTTTCAAATGTTGGAAATATTTTCACAGGGATTTTAGTAAATAGGGTACAAAACTGGGTAGAGGAATATAATACCCTCTTGGAGTTTCAAATGGGTTTTCGTAAGAGGAGAAGAATGGTAGATAACTTATTCATAATTAAAACTCTGGTGGATAAGTATTTAAAAGAAAAAAGGGGAAAATTGCACATGGCATTTGTTGATTTGGAGAAAGTGTATGATTTAAATTTGTTGTGGCACGAACTCTTGAGGAAAGGAGTAAGTCAACAGATGGTGAATTTATTTAAAGCTCTATACAAGGAGAACACATTCTATGTGAAAGTAAGAATAGGATTGGTGACAAAAGAAGTAAACCAAAGGAAGGGGTTACGACTAGGATGTAAGCTAAGTCCAGTGTTATTTAATCTGTATATTGATGATATCCTCACTGAGATAGGAAGATATAATAATTGGTTGCCTGTGATAAATAAGGTATCAATTCCTGGGTTATTATTTGCTGATGATTTAGTGATAGGATCTGTTTCAACGATTGGTCTGAAGCACTCCCTACAGGAAATGAATAAATACTGTGATGAATGGAATCTGAAAGTAAACCAAGAGAAGACTCAAATCATAGTGTTTAAGAAAGATGCCAAACTGGGCAAGTATGAAAAGTGGAAGAATGGAGAGAAGGAATATAAAGTGGTCAGAGATTGTATATACTTAAGGGTTAAAATGGGAGAAACAGAAGAAACTGGTATTGGTGAAGGGGAAAGGGGCAATGTCAGCGATTAGGGAGTGTAAATATAGAATGCCAGATATAAATGTTAAATGCTAGAGAAAATATATAACACAGTAGTTGAACCAAAAATGTTACATGGAAGTGAAATATGGGGAGTAGAAGGAGGCTGGGAAGAGCTAGATATGGTACACAGGAGTGTTTGTAGAGACGTTTTAGGCCTGCCACGTTTCACAGTTAAGGAATTTGCTCTGATTGAAATGCAGAGAGTGGGGAGATAAGGGGTAATAATGGAAAGAGCTCTTAAATATTGGTACAGACTATTAAATTTAGAAGAGAAGAACTTATTGAGGCAGTGTTTGGTATTTCAAGAAAGGAGCTTAAAGAAAAATGGGTGGAGTTGTAGTATACTAACTAATTTGGAAAATAGTGGTTTGGGAGAAGGAGGAAAAATAATGTTAAGGGTTTTTGGAAAGAAGCTAGGCGGAGGTTTGAAGATATACAGATACAAAATTCATTTAATAGCATTGGGAAGAAAAGTTCCTCGGAATCATATATATTAATAAAAAATTATGGGCTAGAGAACAGTATGTGGATAACTCAAATAAGGAACAAAAAGAGAGTACCTATAGCCTGGGTATGAGCAGGTGTATGGAGACTAATAGGAATGAGAAATGGGTTCCCACAGAACCAGTGTCCAATATGTGGGGAAAGACAAGATTTAAAACATATCATGTTTGATTGTAATGGTACACAGCATTGAAGAAAGCAAGCTATAAAAGGGAAATGGTTAAATTTGGACAGGAAAGTAGCCTTAAGCAAGATTTTTAACAAGGATAGTAAAAAGATAAGAGAGTACCTGTTCAAAGTAAAAAAGAAATGGTTATGGACAATAAAAAGAGTGGTGAATTAGTTTCATCATGGGATATTAAGATATGTAATTATATTATCATTATTATAATATTAGAATTATTAGATTATTATTTTGGTATTACTACTATTATTATATTACACTTATTATCATTTCTTATGTTATAATTAAAGAATGTAATATGGGTAGAATATGGCAAGATAACAGCTTGGGCTGATGTATAGCCATATTCCAAGGAAGATTGCTAGCACAAATAAAAAAAATAAATATACACGATAGCATAGGTCTATACACTGATTACTACACAGTTAGCGCATATATAGGCTAGGATAGGCCTGTACACCAAATCTTACACAGTTACAGTGTATACAGGATAGGAAAGACCTATACAATTTCTACACAGTTAGTGTGTATATACAGGATAGGATAGGCCAATGCACTAATTCCTACACAGTTAGCAAATATACACACTCGGATAGACATACGAAATACATACTACACAGTTACAGAATATACAGGCTAGGATAGGCCTGTACACCAATTCCTACATAGTTACAGTATATACAGGATAGGAAAGACCTAGAAAACAATTCCTACACAGTTAGTGTATATACAGGATAGGATAGGCCACTACACTAATTCCTGCACAGTTAGTGTATATACAGGCTAGGATAGGCCAATGCACTAATTCCCACAAAGTTAGCAAATATACACACTCGGATAGGCATACCAAACACTTACTACACAGTTACAGAATATACAGGCTAGGATAGCCTGTACACCAATTCCTACACAGTTACAGTATATACAGGATAGGAAAGGCCTAGACAACAATTCCTACACAGTTAGTATATATACAGGATAGGATAGGACAATAAACTAATTCCTGCACAGTTAGTGTATATACAAGGTAGGATAGGCCAATACACTAATTCCTACACAGCGAATATACACACTCGGATAGGCATACCAAACACTTACTACACAGTTACAGAATATACAGGCTAGGATAGCCTGTACACCAGTTCCTACACAGTTACAGTATATACAGGATAGGAAAGGCCTAGACAACAATTCCTACACAGTTAAGGTATATACAGGCTAGGATAGGCCTATACACTAATTCCTACACAGTAAGTGAGTATACAGTCTCAGATAGGCATACCCAACACTTACTACACAGTTACAGAATATGCAGGCTAGGACAAGCATAGATAACAATTCCTACAAAGTGAATATACAGGTTAGGATACGCATAGACAACAATACCTTCACAGTTAGTGAATCTACAAGCTAGGATAGCCATAGACAACACTTATTACCCAGTTAGTGAACATAAAGAGAAGGATAGACATAGATAACACTTCCTACACAGTTAGTATACAGGCTAGGATATGGCTAGACCACAATTCCTTTACAACAATTCCTACACAGTGTATATAGGCTAGAATAGGCTTTGACAACAATTCCTACACAGTATCTATACAGGCTAGAATAGGTCAGGACACTAAATCCTACATGCTTAGTGATCACAAAAACTTGGACAGGTGTAGGCAACCCTTACTACACAGTTACAGAATATACAGGCTAGGGTAGGCATAGACAACACTTCCTACAAAGTTTAAGAATGCACAAGCTAGGATAGGCTTAGACAACACTTCCTACACGGTTAGTGAATATACAGGCTAGGATAGGTTTATACAACACTTCCTACACGGTTAGTGAATATATAGGCTAGGATAGGTTTATACAACACTTCCTACACGGTTAATGAATGTACAAGCTAGGATAGGCTTAGATAACACTTACTACACGTTTAGTGTATATACAGGCTAGTATAGGCTTAGAAAACACTTCCTACACGGTTAGTGAATATACAGGCTAGGAAAGGCTTAGAGAACACTTCCTACATAGTTAGTGAATATACAGGATAGGATAGGCTTAGAGAACACTTCCTACAAAGTTAGTGATTATACAGGATAGGATAGGCTTAGAGAACACTTCCTACATAGTTAGTGAATATACAGGCTAGGAAAGGTTTAGAGAACACTTCCTACATAGTCAGTGAATATACAGGCTAGGAAAGGCTTAGAGAACACTTCCTACACGGTTAGTGAATATACAGGCTACGAAAGGCTAGGAAAGGCTTAGAGAACACTTTCTACATGGTTAGTGAATATACAGGATAG
The DNA here is from genome assembly GCA_030765065.1 of Deroplatys truncata. Classification (NCBI taxonomy): domain Eukaryota; kingdom Metazoa; phylum Arthropoda; class Insecta; order Mantodea; family Mantidae; genus Deroplatys; species Deroplatys truncata. Next base: position 166,422,090 of record CM060983.1, read on the forward strand.
GATAGGCTTAGAGAACACTTCCTACATAGATAGTGAATATACAAGCTAGTATAGGCTTAGAGAACACTTCCTACACGGTTAGTGAATATACAGGCTAGAATAGCCTTAGACAACACTTTCTAAACGGTTAGTGAATATACAGGCTAGGGTAGGCTTTGACAACACTTTCTAAACGGTTAGTGAATAAACAAGCTAGAATAGGCTTAGACAACACTTTCTAAACGGTTAGTGAATATACAGGGTAGGATAGGCTTAGAGAATCCTTCCTACACGTTTAGTGAGTACACAAGCCAGGATAGGCTTAGACAACACTTTCTACACGTTTAGTGAATATACAGGCTAGGGTAGGCTTTGACAACACTTCCTACACGGTTATTAAATACATAGGCTAGGCTAGGCTTAGAAAACACTTCCTACATGGTTAGTGAATATACAGGATAGGATAGGCTTACAGATCACTTCCTACACTGTTAGTGAATATACAGGCTAGGATAGGATTAGAGAACACTTCCTACACGGTTAGTGAATATACAGGCTAGGATAGGCTTAGGGAACACTTCCTACACGTTTAGTGAATATACAGGAAAGGATAGGCTTAGACAAAACTTTCTACACGGTTAGGGAATATGCAGGCTAGGATAGGCTTAGACAACAATTTCTACACGGTTAGTGAATATGCAGCCCAGGATAAGCTTAGACAACACTTTCTACACGGTTGGTGAATATGCAGGCTAGGATAGGCTTAGACAACACTTTCTACACGGTTAGTGAATATACACTTTAGGCTACGCTTGGACAACACTTTCTACACGGTTAGTGAATATACAGACTAGAAAAGGTCTAGAGACTAAATCCTACATAGTTAGTGATTGTACGGTCTGGGACAGGCGTAGGCAACCCTTACTACACAGTTACAGAATATACAGGATAGGGTAGGCATAAACAACACTTCCTACAAAGTTTAAGAATATATAAGCTAGGATAGGCTTAGACAACACTTGTTACACGGTTAGAGAATTTATAGGCTAGGATGGCTTAGACAACACTTTCCACACGGTTAGTGAATATACAGGCTAGGTTATGGCTTCAACAACACCTTCTACACGGTTAGTGAGTATACCTGCTAGGATAGGCTTAAACAACACCTCCTACACGGTTAGTGAATATACAATCTAGTATAGGCTTAGACAACACTTCCTACACGGTTAGTGAATATACAGGCTAGGATACGCTTAGAGAATTCTTATTACACGGTTAGTGAATATAAAGGCTAGGATAGGCTTAGAGACCCCTTCCTACACGGTTAGTGAATATACAACCTAGGATTGGCTTAAACAACGCTTCCTGTATGGTTAGTGAATATTCAAGTTACAATAGGCTTAGATACACTTGCTACACGGTTAGTGAATAAACAAGCTAGAATAGGCTTAGACAACACTTCCTATACGTTTAGTGAAGATACAAGCTGGGATAGGTTTATACAGCACCTTCTACATGGTTAGTGAATATACAAGCTAGGATAGGCTTAGACAACACTTCCTACACGGTTAGTGAATATCGAGCCTAGGATAGGCTTAGAAAACCCTTCCTACATGGTTAGTGAATATACAAGCTAGGATTAGCTTAGACAACACTTCCTACACGGTTAGTGAATGTACAAGCTAGGATAGGCGTACATAGCACTTCCTACACGGTTAGTGAATATACAAGCTAGGATAGGTTTATACAACACTTCCTACACGGTTAGTGAATGTACAAGCTAGGATAGGTTTATACAACACTTCCTACACGGTTAGTGAATATACAAGCTAGGATCGGTTTATACAATACTTCCTACACGGTTAGTGAATCTACAAGCTAGGATAGGTTTATACAACCTTCCTACATGGTTAGTGAATGTACAAGCTAGGATAGGATTACAGAGCACTTCGTACACGGTTAGTGAATATACAAGCTAGGATAGGTTTATACAACACTTCCTACACGGTTAGTGAATGTACAAGCTAGGATAGGCTTAGAGAGCAGTTCCTACACGGGTAGTGAATATACAAGCTAGAATAGCGTTAGAGAACACTTCCTACACGGTTGGTGAATATACAGGCTAGAGTAGGCTTAGAGAACACCTCCTACACGGTTGGTGAATATACAGGCTAGAGTAGGCTTAGAGAACACCTCCTACACGGTTGGTGAATATACAGGCTAGAGTAGGCTTAGAGAACATCTCCTACACGGTTGGTGAATATACAGGCTAGAGTAGGCTTAGAGAACACCTCCTACACGGTTGATGAATATACAGGCTAGAGTAGGCTTAGACAACACTTCCTACTAGGTTAGTGAATATACTGGCTAGGATAGGCTTAGACAACACATTCTACATGGTTATGAATATACAGGCTAGGCTGGGTTTAGAGAACACATTCTACATGGTTATGAATATACAGGCTATGATAGGCTTAGAGAACACTTCCCACATGGTTAGTGAATATACAGGCTAGGATAGGCGTAGAGACACATTCTACATGGTTATAAATATACAGGCTAGAGTAGCCTTAGAGAACACTTCCTACTCGGTTAATGAATATACAGTCTAGAATAGGCTTAGAGAACTTTTCTTACACAGTTAGTGAATAAACAAGCTAGGTAGGTTTATACAACACTTCCTACATGGTTAGTGAATACACAGACTAGGATAGGCTTAGAGAACACTTCCTACACGGTTAGTGAATATACAGACTAGGATATGCTTAGAGAACACCTACACGGTTAGTGAATATACAGGCTAGTATAGGCTTTGATAATTTTTCCTACACGGTTAATGAATATACAGCCTAGGATACGCTTAGAGAAAACGTCTTACACGGTTAGCGAATATACAAGCTAGGATAGGCTTAGACAATGCTTCCTACACGGTTAGTGAATATACAGAGTAGGATATGCTTAGACAACGCGTATTACAAGCTTAATGAATATACAAGCTAGGATAGACTTAGACAACACTTTCTACACGGTTAGTTAATATACAGGCTAGGATAGACAAAAACAACACTTTCCACACGGTTAGTGAATATACAGGGGAGTTTAGGCTTAGAAAACACATTCTACACGGTTAGTGAATACACAGGCCAGTATAGGCTTAGATAACACTTACTACACGTTTAATGAATATACAAGCTAGTGTAGGCTTAGAGAAGACTTCCTACACGGTGACTGAATATACAGGCTAGGATAGGTTTATACAACACTTCCTTCACGGTTAGTGAATGTACAAGCTAGGATAGGCTTAGATAACTCTTACTACACGTTTAGGGTATATGCAGGCTAGTGTAGATTTAGAGAATTCTTCCTACACGTTTAGTGAATATACAGGCTAGGATAGGCTTAGACAGCACTTTCTACATGGTTAGTGAATATACAGGGTGGCAGAGGCTAAGCGAACACTTCCTACACTGTTAGTGAATATACAGGCTAGAATAGGCTTAGACAACACTTTCTGCAAGGTTAATGAATATATAGCATTGGAGAGGTTTAGAGATCACTTCCTACACTGTTAGTGAATATACAGGCTAGAATAGGCTTAGACAACACTTTCTGCAAGGTTAATGAATATATAGCATTGGAGAGGTTTAGAGATCACTTCCTACACTGTTAGTGAATATACAGGCTAGGATAGGCTTAGACAACACTTTCTGCAAGGTTAATGAATATATAGCATTGGAGAGGTTTAGAGATCACTTCCTACACTGTTAGTGAATATACAGGCTAGGATAGGCTTAGACAACACTTTCTGCAAGGTTAATGAATATATAGCATTGGAGAGGTTTACAGATCACTTCCTACACTGTTAGTGAATATACAGGCTAGGATAGGCTTAGACAACACTTTCTGCAAGGTTAATGAATATATAGCATTGGAGAGGTTTAGAGATCACTTCCTACACTGTTAGTGAATATACAGGCTAGAATAGGCTTGGACAACACTTTCTGCAAGGTTAATGAATATATAGCATTGGAGAGGTTTAGAGATCACTTCCTACACTGTTAGTGAATATACAGGCTAGAATAGGCTTAGACAACACTTTCTGCAAGGTTAATGAATATATAGCATTGGAGAGGTTTAGAGATCACTTCCTACACTGTTAGTGAATATACAGGCTAGGATAGGCTTAGACAACACTTTCTGCAAGGTTAATGAATATATAGCATTGGAGAGGTTTACAGATCACTTCCTACACTGTTAGTGAATATACAGGCTAGGATAGGCTTAGACAACACTTTCTGCAAGGTTAATGAATATATAGCATTGGAGAGGTTTAGAGATCACTTCCTACACTGTTAGTGAATATACAGGCTAGAATAGGCTTGGACAACACCTTCTACACGGTTAGTGAATAACAGCCTAGGATATGCTTTGAGAATACTTCGTACACGTTTAGTGAATATACACGCTAGGATTGGGTTAGAGAACACTTACTACACGGTTAGTTTATATAAGGATAGGATAGAGTTCCAGATAACTTCCTACACGGTTAGTGAATATACAGGCAAGGATAGGCTTAGGCAACACTTTCTACACGGATAGTGAATATACAGTTTAGGCTAGGCTTAGACAACACTTTCTACACGGTTATTCCATATACACGCTAGAAAAGGTCTAAACACTAAATCCTACATGGATAGTGATTATACAGACTCGGACAGGCGTAGGCAACCCTTACTACACAGTTACAGAATATACAGGCTAGGGTAGGCATAGACACTCCCTTCAAAGTTTATGAATATATAAGCTAGGATAGGCTTAGACAACACTTTCTGCAAGGTTAATGAATATATAGCATTGGAGAGGTTTAGAGATCACTTCCTACACTGTTAGTGAATATACAGGCTAGAATAGGCTTGGACAACACCTTCTACACGGTTAGTGAATAACAGCCTAGGATATGCTTTGAGAATACTTCGTACACGTTTAGTGAATATACACGCTAGGATTGGGTTAGAGAACACTTACTACACGGTTAGTTTATATAAGGATAGGATAGAGTTCCAGATAACTTCCTACACGGTTAGTTAATATACAAGGGTGAATAAGCTTATACAACACTTTCTACAAGGTTAGTGAGTATACAGGCTAGAATGGGCTTAGAGAACATTTCCTACTCGTATAGGGAGTAAACAGGCTAGGATAGGTTTAGATAATACTTCTTACAAAGTTAGTGAATATACAGGCTAGGATAGGCTTAGAAAACACCTTCTACATGGTTAGTGAATATACAGGCTAGGATAGGCTTAGAAAACACCTTCTACATGGTTAGTGAATATACAGGCTAGGATAGGCTTTGAGGATACCTCCTAAACTGTAGGTGAATATACAGGCTAGGATAGGCTTAGAGAACACTTCTTACACGGTTAGTGAATGTACAGAATAGGTTAGGCTTAGAGATCACTTCCTACACGGTTAGTGTGTATACAGGCTAGGATAGGCTTAGGGAACACTTCCTACACGTTTAGTGAATATACAGGCAAGGATAGGCTTAGACAGCACTTTCTACACGTTTAGTGAATATGCAGCCCAGGATAGGCTTAGACAACACTTTCTACACGGTTAGTGAATATGCAGGCTAGGATAGTCTTAGATACCACTTTCAACACGGTTATTGAATATACAGTTTAGGCTAGGATTAGACGAAACTTTCTACACGGTTAGTGAATTTATAGGCTAGAATAGGTCTAGGCACTAAAGCCTACATAGTTAGTGTTTATGCGGTCTGGGACAGGCGTAAGCAACCCTTACTAAACAGTTACAGAATATACAGGGTAGGGTAGGCATAAGCAACACTTCCTACAAGGTTTAGGAATATGTAAGCTAGAATAGGGTTAGACAACACTTACTACACGGTTAGTGAATGTATAGGTTAGGATAACTTAGACAACACCTTCCACACGACTAATGAATATACAGGCTAGAATAGGCTTTAACAATACTTTCCTCACGTTTAATGAATAGACAGGATAGGCTTAGAAAACACCTACTACACGGTTAGGGAATATACAATCTAGTATGCGCTTAGAGAACACTTCCTACACACTTAGTGAATATACAGGATAGAATAGGCTTAGACAACACTTCCTACACGGTTAGTGAATATACAGGCTAGGATAGGCATAAACAACACTTCGTACACGGTTAGTGAATATACAGGCTAGGATACGCTTAGAGAATTGTTTCTACACGGTTAGTGAACATACAGCCTAGGATACGCTTTGAGAACACTTTCTACACTGTTAGTGAATATACAGCCTAGGATACGCTTGGAGAACACTTTCTACACTGTTAGTGAATATACAGCCTAGGATACGCTTGGAGAACACTTCCTACACTGCTAGTGAATATACAGCCTAGGATACGCTAAGAGAACACTTTCTACAGGGTTAGGGAATATACCGGCCAGGATACGCTTAGAGCTCTTTTCCAACACGGTTAGTGAATATACAGGATAGGATACGATTAGAGAACACTTTCTACACGGTTAGTGAATATACAGGCTAGGATAGGCTTACACAACACTCCCTACACTGTTAGTAAATATACAGGCTAGGATACGCTTAGAGATCTCTTCCTACACGGTTAGTGAATATACAGGCTAGGATAGGCTTAGACAACACTTTCTACACGTTTAGTGAATATACAGTCAAGGATAGGCATAGACGACACTTCCTACACGTTTAGTGAACATGCAAGCTAGAATAGGCTTAGACAACACTTTCCTCATGGTTAGTGAATATGCGGGCTAGGATTGTCTTAGAATACGCTTCCTACACGGTTAGTGAATAAACAAGCTAGAATAGGCTTAGGCAACACTTTCTATACTTTTAGTGAATATACAAACTGGGATAGATTTATACAACACCTCCTACACGGTTAATAAAATACAAGCTAGGTTAGGCTTAGACAACACTTTCTACACGGTTAGTGAATATACAGGCTAGAATAGGTATACACACTATATCCTACATAGTTAGTGATTATACAGATTTAGACAGGGGTAGGCACCCTGACTACACAGTTACTGAATATACAGGCTAGGGTAGGCATAGGCACTCACTTCAAAGTTTATGAATATATAAGGTAGGATAGGCTTAGACAACACTTCCTACACGGTTAGCGAATATACAGGGCAGGAAAAGTTGGACAACACCTTCTACACGGTTAGTGAATATACAGGTTAGGATAGACTTAAACAACACTTTCTACACGGTTAGTGAATATACAGGTCAGTATAGGCTTAGATAACACGTACTACACGTTTAATGAATATACAAGCTAGTATAGGCTTAGAGAACACTTCCTACACGGTTAGTGAAAATACAGGCTAGGATAGGCTTAGACAAAACTTCCTACACGGCAAGTGAATATACAGGCTAGGATAGGCTTAGACGACACTTCCTACACGGTTAGTGAATATACAGGCTAGGATACGCTTAGAGGATTGTTTCTACACGGTTACTGAACATACAGACTAGGATACGCATAGAGAACATTTTCTACACGGTTAGTGAATATACAGCCTAGGATAAGCAAAGAGAACACTTTCTACATGGTTAGTAAATATACAGGCTAGGATAGGATTAGAAAACCCTTCCTACATGGGTAGTGAATATACAAGGTAGGATTGGCTTGGACAACACTTTCTACACGGTTAGTGAATATACAGGCTAAAATAGGCTTAGAGAACTCTTCCTTCACGGTTAGTGAATATACAGGCTAGGACAAGCTTAGAGAACACTTTCTACACGGTTAAGGAATATACCAGCTAGGATTGGCTTAGACAACCATTCCTACACGTTTAGTGAATATACAAGATAGAATAGGCTTAGACAACACTTCCTACATGGTTAGTGAATATGCGGGCTAGGATAGGCTTAGACAACACTTTCTGCATGGTTATTGAATATGCGGGCTAAGATAGGCTTGGACAACACTTTCTACATGGTTATTGTATATACAGGCCAGGATACGCCTAGAGTACCCTTCCTACACGGTTAGTGAATATACAAGCTAGGATTGTCTTAGGCTGCGCTTCCTACACGGTTAGTGAAAGAACAAGCTAGAATAGGCTTAGACAACACTTCCTACACGGTTAGTGAGTGTACAAGCTAGGATAGGCTTATACAACACGTCCTACACGGTTAGTGAATGTACAAGCCAGGATAGGCTTTGACAATACTTCCTACACGGTTATTGAATATACAGGCTTGGATAGGCTTAGAGAACACTTCCTATACGTCAGTGAATAAACAGGCTAGGAAAGGCTTAGATACCACTTTCCACAAGGTTAATGAATATACAGGCTAGGCTAGGCTTAGAGAACACATTCTACATGGTTATGAATATACAGGCTAGGCTAGGTTTAGATAACACTTCCTTCCCGTTTAGTGAGTGTTGAGCCTAGGATAGGCTTAGACAATGCTTCCTACTTGGTTAGTGATATACAGTATAGAATAGGGTTAGATAACACTTCCTACACAGTTAGTGAATATACATGCTTGGATAGTCTTAGAGAACATCTCCTACACGGTTAGCAAATATACAAGCTAGGATAGGCTTAGATAACACTTGCTACACGTTTAGTGTATATACAGGCTAGTATAGGCTTAGAGATCACTTCCTAAACGGTTAGTGAATAAACAGGCAAGTTAGACAACACTTTCTACTCGGTTAGTGAATATGCAGGCTAGGATAGGCTTAGACAACTCTTTCTACACGGTTAGTTAATATACAGTATAGGATAGGCTTAGACAATTCTTTCTACACACTTAGTGAACATACAGGCTAGAATAGGTCTACACACTATATCCTACATAGTTAGTGATTATACAGAATCGGACAGGGGTAGGAACCCTAACTACACAGTTGCAGAATATGCAGGCTAGGGTAGGCATAGACACTCCCTTCAAAGTTTAAGAATATATATGCTAGGATAGGCTTAGACAACACTTCCTACACGGTTAGTGAATATACAAGGCAGGAAAGGCTTAGACAACACTTTCTACACGGTTAGTGAATATACAGGCTAGGATAGACTTAAACAACACCATCTACACGGTTAGTGAATACACAGGCCAGTATAGGCTTAGGTAACACTTATTACATGTTTAGTGTATATGCAGGCTAGTATAGGCTTAGATAACACATACTACACGTTTAATGAATATACAAGATAGTATAGGCTTAGAGAACACTTCCTACACGGTTACTGAAAATACAGGCTAGGATAGGTTTATACAACACTTCCTACACGGTTAGTGAATGTACAAGCTAGGATAGGCTTAGATAACACTTATTACACGTTTAGTGAATATACAGGCTAGCATAGGCTTAGAGAGCACTTTCTACACGGTTAGTTAATATACATTTTAGGCTAGGCTTAGACAACACGTTCTACACGGTTAGTGAATATAGATGCTAGAATAGTTCTACGCACTATATCCTACATAGTTAGTGATTATAATGACTCGGACAGGCAACCCTTACAACACAGTTACAGGATATACAGGTTAGGGTAGGCATAGAGAACACTTTCTACACGGTTAGTGAATACACAGGGTAGGATAGTCTTAGAGAACACTTTCTAAACAGTTAGTGTTTATACTGGCTAGGGTAGGCTTAGAGAACACTTGCTACACGGCTAATGAATATACAGGCTAGAATAGGCTTAGAGAACTTTTCCTACACAGTTAGTGAAAAACGATCTAGGTGGGTTTATACAACACTTCCTACACGGTTAGCGAATACACAGGCTAGGATAGGCTTAGAGACAACTTCCTACACGGTTAGTGAATGTACAGACTAGGATATGGTTAGAGAACACCTCCTACACGGTTAGTGAATATACAGGCTACTATAGGCCTTGAGAATACTTCCTACACGTTTATTGAATATACAAGCTAGGGTAAGCTTAGGCAATGCTTCCTACACGGTTATCGAATATACAGAGTAAGATAGGCTTAGACAACTCGTTTTACAAACTTAATGAATATACAAGCAAGGATAGGCTTAGACAACACTTTCTACAAGCTTAATAAATATACAGGCTAGGATAGGCTTAGTTAACACTTCCTACGCGGTTAGTGAATATGCAAGCTAGGATAGGGTTTGAGAGTACTTCCTACACGGTTATGGAATATACAAGCTAGGATAGGCCTAGACAATGCTTCGTACGTGGTTACTGAATATACAGACTAGGATAGGCTTAGAGAAAGCTCCTACACGTTAGCGAATATACAAGCTAGGATAGCTTTAACAATACTTACTACACGGTCAGTAAACATACAGGCTACGGTAGGCCTTGAAAATACTTCCTACGCAGTTATTGAATATACAGGCTAGGATAGGCTTAGAGAACACTTCCTATACGTTAGTGAATGAATTGGCTAGGAAAGGCTTAGATACTACTTTCTAGAAGGTTAATGAATATACAGGCTAGGATAGGCTTAGACAACACTTTCCACACGGTTAGTGAATATACAGGCTAGGATAGGCTTAAACAATACTTTTTACACCGTTAGTGAGTATACCTGCTAGTATAGGCTAAGACAACACTTTCTACACGGTTAGTAAATATACAGGCCAGTATAGGCTTAGAGAACATTTCCTACACAGTTAGTGAACATACATCCTAGGATAGGCTAAGAGAACACTTCCTACACGGTTAGTGAATATACACGCTAGGGAAGGCTTATACAACACTTTCTACACTTTTACTGAATAGACAGGTTAGGATAGGCTTAGAAAACAATTCCTACACGGTTAGTGAATATATAGGATAGGATTAGAGAACACTTCCTACACGGTTAGTGAATATACAGGGTAATATAGGCTTAGACAACACTTCCCATACGGTTAGAGTATAAAGAGGTTAGGATACGCTTAGAGAATTGTTTCTACATGTTTAGTTAATATACAGCCTAGGATACGCTTAGAGAACACTTTCTACACTGTTAGTGAATAAAGCTTAGGATACGCTTGGAGAACACTTTCTACATGGTTAGTGAATATACATGCGAGGATACGCTTAGATCTCACTTCCTACACGGTTATTGAATATATAGGCTAGGATACGCTTAGATAACACTTTCTACATGGTTAGTGAATATACAGGCTAGGATAGGCTTACACGACACTTCCTACACTGTTAGTTAATATACAGGCTAGGATACGCTTAGAGATCTCTTCCTACAAGGTTAGTGAATATACAGGCTAGGATAGGCTTAGACAACACTTTCTACACGGTTAGTGAATATACAGGCTAGGATAGGCTTAGACAACACTTACTACAAGGTTAGTGAATATACAGGCTAGGATAGGCTTAGACAACACTTTCTACACGGTTAGTGAATGTACAAGCTAGGATAGACTTATACAACACGTCCTACACGGTTATTGAATGTACAAGCCAGGATAGGCTAATACAACACTCCCTACACGGTTAGTGAATGTACAAGCTAGGATAACCTAATACAACACTTCCTACACGGTTAGTGAATGTACAAGCTAGGATAGGCTTAAACAACACTTCCTACACGGTTAGTGAATGTGCAAGCTAGGATAGGCTTATACAACACGTTCTACACGGTTAGTGAATGTACAAGCCAGGATAGGCTTATACAACACTCCCTACACGGTTAGTGAATGTACAAGCCAGAATAGGCTAATACAACACTTCCTACACGGTTAGTGAGTGTACAAGCTAGGATAGGCATATACAACTCTTCCTACACGGTTAGTGAATACACAGGCTAGGATAGTCTTATACAACACTTTCTACATGGTTAGTGAATATGCGCGCTAGGATAGTCTTAGAGAACACCTTCTACATTGTTATTGGATATACAGGATAGGATACTCTTAGAGATCACTTCCTACATGGTTAGTGAATATACAGGCTAGGATACGCTTACAGAACACTTTCTACACGGTTGGTAAATATACAGGCTAGGATAGGCTTAGTAAACCTTTCCTACATGGTTAGTTAACATACAAGCTAGGATTGGCTTACACAACACTTCCTACACGGTTAAGTGAATATACAGCCTAGGAGAGGCTTAGAAAACCCTTCTTACACGGTTAATGAATATACAAGAAAGGATTGGCTTAGACAACACTTTCTAAAGGTTAGTGAATATACAAGCTAGGATAGTCTTATACAACACGTCCTACAGGGTTAGTGATTACACGGGGTAGGATAGTCTTAGAGAACACTTTCTAAACGGTTAGTGTTTATACTGGCTAGGGTAGGCATAGAGAACACTTCCTACACGGCTAATGAATATACAGGCTAGAATAGGCTTAGAGAACTTTTCGTACACAGTTAGTGAATAAACAAACTAGCTGGGTTTATGCAACACTTCCTACACGGCTAGTGAATACACAGACTAGGATACGCTTGGAGAACACTTTCTACACGGTTAGTGAATATACAGACTAGGATATGCTTAGAGAACACCTCCTACACGTTTAGTGAATATACAGGCTGGTATAGGGCTTGAGAATACTTCCTACACGGTTATGGAATATACGGCCTAGGATAGGCTTAGAGACCACTTCTTACACGGTTAGCGAATATACAAGCTAGGATAGGCTTAGACAATGCTTCCTAAACCGTTAGTGAATATACAGAGTAGGATAGGCTTAGACAACCCGTTTTACAAGCTTAATGAATATAAAAGCAAGGATAGGCTTAGACAACACTTTCTACAATCTTAATAAATATACAGGCTAGGATATGCTTAGATAACACTTCCTTCACGGTTAGTGAATATACAAGCTAGGATAGGCTTAGACAATGCTTCGTACGTGGTTAGTGAATATACGGACTACGATAGGCTTAGAGAAAACTCCTACCTGGTTAGCGAATATACAAGCTAGGATAGCCTTTGACAATACTTCCTCCAAGGTTAGTAAACATACAGGCTAGGCTAGGCGTTTAAAATCCTTCCTACACGGTTATTGAATTTGCAGGCTAGGATAGGCTTAGAGAACACTTCCTACACGTTAGTGAATAAACAGGCTAGGAAAGGCTTAGATGCCACTTTCTACAAGGTTAATGAATATACAGGCTAGGATAGGCTTAGTAAACCTTTCCTACATGGTTAGTGAACATACAAGCTAGGATTGGCTTACACAACACTTCCTACACGGTTAAGTGAATATACAGCCTAGGAGAGGCTTAGAAAGCCCTTCTTACACGGTTAATGAATATACAAGAAAGGATTGGCTTAGACAACACTTTCTAAAGGTTAGTGAATATACAAGCTAGGATAGGTTTATACAACACTTCCTACACGCTTAGTGAATGTACAAGCTAGGATAGAATTATACAACACTTCCTAAACGGTTAGTGAATATACAAGCTAGGATAGGCTTAGACAACACTTCCTACACGGTTAGTGAATGTACAAGCTGGGATAGGCTTATACAACACTTCCTACACGGTTGGTGAATGTACAAGCTAAGATAGGCTTATACAACACTTCCTACACGGTTAGTGAATACACAGGCTAGGATAGGCTTAGAGAACACTTCCTACAGGGTTAAGTGAATTTAGAAGCTAGGAGTGGCTTAGAGAACACTTTCTACTCGGTTAGTGTACATACAGGCTAGAATAGACTTAGAGCACACTTCCTTCACGGTTAGTGAATATACAGGCTAGATTAGGCTCAGAGAACACTTCCTTCACGGTAAGTGAATATACAGGCTAGGATAAGCTTAGAGAATTGTTTCTACACGGTTAGTGAATATACAGCCTATGATACGCTTTGAGAACTCTTTCTACACGATTATTGAATTTACAAGATAGAATAGTCTTAGAGAACACTTCCTACATGGTTAGTAAATATGCGGGATGGGATAGCCTTAGACAACACTTTCTGCATGGTTAGTGAATATGCGGGCTAGGATATGCTTAGAGAACACTTTCTACATTGGTATTGAATATACAGGGTAGGATGCACTTTGGGATCACTTCCTACATGGTTAGTGAATATACAGGCTAGGATACGCTTAGACAACACTTTCTACATGGTTAGTAAATACACAGGCTAGGATAGGCTTAGAAAACCCTTCCTACATGGTTAGTGAATATACAAGCTAGGGTTGGCTTAGACAACACTTTCTACACGGTTAGTAAATATACAAGCTAGAATAGGATTATACAACATTTCCTACACGGTTAGTGAATGTACAAGCTAGGATAGGCTTACAGAGCACTTCCTACACGGTTTGTGAATATACAAGCTAGGATAGGGTTAGGGAACACTTCCTACATGGTTAGTGAATATACAGGCTAAAGTAGGCTTAGAGAACACTTCCTACACGGTTAGTGAATATACAGGCTAGGATCGTCTTAGGGAACACATTCACCAAGGTTATAAATATACAGGCTAGGCTAGGTTTAGACAACACATTCAACATGGTTATGAATCTACGGTCTAGGATAGGCTTAGAGAACACTTCATACACGGCTAGTAAATATGCAGGCTAGGATAGGCTTATAGAACACATTCTACATGGTTATGAATATACAGGCTAGAATAGGCTTATAGAACACTTCCTACACGGTTAGTGAATATACAGCCTAGGATAGGCTTAGACAATGCTTCCTACACGGTTAATGATTATACAGAGTAGGATAGGCTTAGACAACGCGTTTTACAAGCTTAAAGAATATACAAGCTAGGATACGCTTAGACAACATTATTACAAGCTTAATAAATATACAGGCTAGGACAGGCTTAGATAACACTTCCTACACGGTTAGCTAATACACAAGCTAGGATAGGCTTTGACAATACTTCCTACACGGTTCGTAAATATACAGGCTAGAGTAGGCCTTTAAAATACGTCCTACACGATTATTAAATATACAGGCTAGGATAGGCGTAGAGAACACTTCCTACACATTAGTGAATAAATAGGCTAGGTAAGGCTTAGATACCACTTTCTACAAGGTTAATGAATATACAGGCTACGAAAGGCTTAGAGAACACTTCCTACACGGTTAGTGAATATACAGGCTAGGATAGGCTTATACAACACGTCCTACACATTTAGTGAATGTACAAGCTAGGATAGAATTATACACTTCGTACACGGTTAGTGAATATACAAGCTAGGATAGGCTTACACAACACTTCCTACACGGTTAGTGAATGTACACGCTAGGATAGGCTTATACAACACGTCCTACACGGTTAGTGAATGTACAAGTTAGGATAGGCTTATACAACACTTCCTACACGGTTAGTGAATATACAAGATAGAATAGGCTTCGACAACACTTCCTACATGGTTAGTGAATATGCGGGCTAGGATAGGCTTAGACAACACTTTCTGCATGGTTATTGAATATGCGGGCTAAGATAGGCTTGGACAACACTTTCTACATGGTTATTGTATATACAGGCCAGGATACGCCTAGAGT
The DNA here is from genome assembly GCA_030765065.1 of Deroplatys truncata. Classification (NCBI taxonomy): domain Eukaryota; kingdom Metazoa; phylum Arthropoda; class Insecta; order Mantodea; family Mantidae; genus Deroplatys; species Deroplatys truncata. The sequence goes on from CM060983.1 coordinate 166,437,565, forward strand.
ACCCTTCCTACACGGTTAGTGAATATACAAGCTAGGATTGTCTTAGGCTGCGCTTCCTACACGGTTAGTGAAAGAACAAGCTAGAATAGGCTTAGACAACACTTCCTACACGGTTAGTGAGTGTACAAGCTAGGATAGGCTTATACAACACGTCCTACACGGTTAGTGAATGTACAAGCCAGGATAGGCTTTGACAATACTTCCTACACGGTTTTTGAATATACAGGCTTGGATAGGCTTAGAGAACACTTCCTATACGTCAGTGAATAAACAGGCTAGGAAAGGCTTAGATACCACTTTCCACAAGGTTAATGAATATACAGGCTAGGCTAGGCTTAGAGAACACATTCTACATGGTTATGAATATACAGGCTAGGCTAGGTTTAGATAACACTTCCTTCCCGTTTAGTGAGTGTTGAGCCTAGGATAGGCTTAGACAATGCTTCCTACTTGGTTAGTGATATACAGTATAGAATAGGGTTAGATAACACTTCCTACACAGTTAGTGAATATACATGCTTGGATAGTCTTAGAGAACATCTCCTACACGGTTAGCAAATATACAAGCTAGGATAGGCTTAGATAACACTTGCTACACGTTTAGTGTATATACAGGCTAGTATAGGCTTAGAGATCACTTCCTAAACGGTTAGTGAATAAACAGGCAAGTTAGACAACACTTTCTACTCGGTTAGTGAATATGCAGGCTAGGATAGGCTTAGACAACTCTTTCTACACGGTTAGTTAATATACAGTATAGGATAGGCTTAGACAATTCTTTCTACACACTTAGTGAACATACAGGCTAGAATAGGTTTACCACTATATCCTACATAGTTAGTGATTATACAGAATCGGACAGGGGTAGGAACCCTAACTACACAGTTGCAGAATATGCAGGCTAGGGTAGGCATAGACACTCCCTTCAAAGTTTAAGAATATATATGCTAGGATAGGCTTAGACAACACTTCCTACACGGTTAGTGAATATACAAGGCAGGAAAGGCTTAGACAACACTTTCTACACGGTTAGTGAATATACAGGCTAGGATAGACTTAAACAACACCATCTACACGGTTAGTGAATACACAGGCCAGTATAGGCTTAGGTAACACTTATTACATGTTTAGTGTATATGCAGGCTAGTATAGGCTTAGATAACACATACTACACGTTTAATGAATATACAAGATAGTATAGGCTTAGAGAACACTTCCTACACGGTTACTGAAAATACAGGCTAGGATAGGTTTATACAACACTTCCTACACGGTTAGTGAATGTACAAGCTAGGATAGGCTTAGATAACACTTATTACACGTTTAGTGAATATACAGGCTAGCATAGGCTTAGAGAGCACTTTCTACACGGTTAGTTAATATACATTTTAGGCTAGGCTTAGACAACACGTTCTACACGGTTAGTGAATATAGAGGCTAGAATAGTTCTACGCACTATATCCTACATAGTTAGTGATTATAATGACTCGGACAGGCAACCCTTACAACACAGTTACAGGATATACAGGTTAGGGTAGGCATAGAGAACACTTTCTACACGGTTAGTGAATACACAGGGTAGGATAGTCTTAGAGAACACTTTCTAAACAGTTAGTGTTTATACTGGCTAGGGTAGGCTTAGAGAACACTTGCTACACGGCTAATGAATATGCAGGCTAGAATAGGCTTAGAGAACTTTTCCTACACAGTTAGTGAAAAACGATCTAGGTGGGTTTATACAACACTTCCTACACGGTTAGCGAATACACAGGCTAGGATAGGCTTAGAGACAACTTCCTACACGGTTAGTGAATGTACAGACTAGGATATGGTTAGAGAACACCTCCTACACGGTTAGTGAATATACAGGCTACTATAGGCCTTGAGAATACTTCCTACACGTTTATTGAATATACAAGCTAGGGTAAGCTTAGGCAATGCTTCCTACACGGTTATCGAATATACAGAGTAAGATAGGCTTAGACAACTCGTTTTACAAACTTAATGAATATACAAGCAAGGATAGGCTTAGACAACACTTTCTACAAGCTTAATAAATATACAGGCTAGGATAGGCTTAGTTAACACTTCCTACGCGGTTAGTGAATATGCAAGCTAGGATAGGGTTTGAGAGTACTTCCTACACGGTCAGGGAATATACAAGCTAGGATAGGCCTAGACAATGCTTCGTACGTGGTTACTGAATATACAGACTAGGATAGGCTTAGAGAAAGCTCCTACACGTTAGCGAATATACAAGCTAGGATAGCTTTAACAATACTTACTACACGGTCAGTAAACATACAGGCTACGGTAGGCCTTGAAAATACTTCCTACGCAGTTATTGAATATACAGGCTAGGATAGGCTTAGAGAACACTTCCTATACGTTAGTGAATGAATTGGCTAGGAAAGGCTTAGATACTACTTTCTAGAAGGTTAATGAATATACAGGCTAGGATAGGCTTAGACAACACTTTCCACACGGTTAGTGAATATACAGGCTAGGATAGGCTTAAACAATACTTTTTACACCGTTAGTGAGTATACCTGCTAGTATAGGCTAAGACAACACTTTCTACACGGTTAGTAAATATACAGGCCAGTATAGGCTTAGAGAACATTTCCTACACAGTTAGTGAACATACATGCTAGGATAGGCTAAGACAACACTTCCTACACGGTTAGTGAATATACACGCTAGGGAAGGCTTATACAACACTTTCTACACTTTTACTGAATAGACAGGTTAGGATAGGCTTAGAAAACAATTCCTACACGGTTAGTGAATATATAGGATAGGATTAGAGAACACTTCCTACACGGTTAGTGAATATACAGGGTAATATAGGCTTAGACAACACTTCCCATACGGTTAGAGTATAAAGAGGTTAGGATACGCTTAGAGAATTGTTTCTACATGTTTAGTTAATATACAGCCTAGGATACGCTTAGAGAACACTTTCTACACTGTTAGTGAATAAAGCTTAGGATACGCTTGGAGAACACTTTCTACATGGTTAGTGAATATACAGGCGAGGATACGCTTAGATCTCACTTCCTACACGGTTATTGAATATATAGGCTAGGATACGCTTAGATAACACTTTCTACATGGTTAGTGAATATACAGGCTAGGATAGGCTTACACGACACTTCCTACACTGCTAGTTAATATACAGGCTAGGATACGCTTAGAGATCTCTTCCTACAAGGTTAGTGAATATACAGGCTAGGATAGGCTTAGACAACACTTTCTACACGGTTAGTGAATATACAGGCTAGGATAGGCTTAGACAACACTTACTACAAGGTTAGTGAATATACAGGCTAGGATAGGCTTAGACAACACTTTCTACACGGTTAGTGAATGTACAAGCTAGGATAGACTTATACAACACGTCCTACACGGTTATTGAATGTACAAGCCAGGATAGGCTAATACAACACTCCCTACACGGTTAGTGAATGTACAAGCTAGGATAACCTAATACAACACTTCCTACACGGTTAGTGAATGTACAAGCTAGGATAGGCTTAAACAACACTTCCTACACGGTTAGTGAATGTGCAAGCTAGGATAGGCTTATACAACACGTTCTACACGGTTAGTGAATGTACAAGCCAGGATAGGCTTATACAACACTCCCTACACGGTTAGTGAATGTACAAGCCAGAATAGGCTAATACAACACTTCCTACACGGTTAGTGAGTGTACAAGCTAGGATAGGCATATACAACTCTTCCTACACGGTTAGTGAATACACAGGCTAGGATAGTCTTATACAACACTTTCTACATGGTTAGTGAATATGCGCGCTAGGATAGTCTTAGAGAACGCTTTCTACATTGTTATTGGATATACAGGATAGGATACTCTTAGAGATCACTTCCTACATGGTTAGTGAATATACAGGCTAGGATACGCTTACAGAACACTTTCTACACGGTTGGTAAATATACAGGCTAGGATAGGCTTAGTAAACCTTTCCTACATGGTTAGTTAACATACAAGCTAGGATTGGCTTACACAACACTTCCTACACGGTTAAGTGAATATACAGCCTAGGAGAGGCTTAGAAAACCCTTCTTACACGGTTAATGAATATACAAGAAAGGATTGGCTTAGACAATACTTTCTAAAGGTTAGTGAATATACAAGCTAGGATAGTCTTATACAACACGTCCTACAGGGTTAGTGATTACACGGGGTAGGATAGTCTTAGAGAACACTTTCTAAACGGTTAGTGTTTATACTGGCTAGGGTAGGCATAGAGAACACTTCCTACACGGCTAATGAATATACAGGCTAGAATAGGCTTAGAGAACTTTTCGTACACAGTTAGTGAATAAACAAACTAGCTGGGTTTATGCAACACTTCCTACACGGCTAGTGAATACACAGACTAGGATACGCTTGGAGAACACTTTCTACACGGTTAGTGAATATACAGACTAGGATATGCTTAGAGAACACCTCCTACACGTTTAGTGAATATACAGGCTGGTATAGGGCTTGAGAATACTTCCTACACGGTTATGGAATATACGGCCTAGGATAGGCTTAGAGACCACTTCTTACACGGTTAGCGAATATACAAGCTAGGATAGGCTTAGACAATGCTTCCTAAACCGTTAGTGAATATACAGAGTAGGATAGGCTTAGACAACCCGTTTTACAAGCTTAATGAATATAAAAGCAAGGATAGGCTTAGACAACACTTTCTACAATCTTAATAAATATACAGGCTAGGATATGCTTAGATAACACTTCCTTCACGGTTAGTGAATATACAAGCTAGGATAGGCTTAGACAATGCTTCTTACGTGGTTAGTGAATATACGGACTACGATAGGCTTAGAGAAAACTCCTACCTGGTTAGCGAATATACAAGCTAGGATAGCCTTTGACAATACTTCCTCCAAGGTTAGTAAACATACAGGCTAGGCTAGGCGTTTAAAATCCTTCCTACACGGTTATTGAATTTGCAGGCTAGGATAGGCTTAGAGAACACTTCCTACACGTTAGTGAATAAACAGGCTAGGAAAGGCTTAGATGCCACTTTCTACAAGGTTAATGAATATACAGGCTAGGATAGGCTTAGTAAACCTTTCCTACATGGTTAGTGAACATACAAGCTAGGATTGGCTTACACAACACTTCCTACACGGTTAAGTGAATATACAGCCTAGGAGAGGCTTAGAAAGCCCTTCTTACACGGTTAATGAATATACAAGAAAGGATTGGCTTAGACAACACTTTCTAAAGGTTAGTGAATATACAAGCTAGGATAGGTTTATACAACACTTCCTACACGCTTAGTGAATGTACAAGCTAGGATAGAATTATACAACACTTCCTAAACGGTTAGTGAATATACAAGCTAGGATAGGCTTAGACAACACTTCCTACACGGTTAGTGAATGTACAAGCTGGGATAGGCTTATACAACACTTCCTACACGGTTGGTGAATGTACAAGCTAAGATAGGCTTATACAACACTTCCTACACGGTTAGTGAATACACAGGCTAGGATAGGCTTAGAGAACACTTCCTACAGGGTTAAGTGAATTTAGAAGCTAGGAGTGGCTTAGAGAACACTTTCTACTCGGTTAGTGTACATACAGGCTAGAATAGACTTAGAGCACACTTCCTTCACGGTTAGTGAATATACAGGCTAGATTAGGCTCAGAGAACACTTCCTTCACGGTAAGTGAATATACAGGCTAGGATAAGCTTAGAGAATTGTTTCTACACGGTTAGTGAATATACAGCCTATGATACGCTTTGAGAACTCTTTCTACACGATTATTGAATTTACAAGATAGAATAGTCTTAGAGAACACTTCCTACATGGTTAGTAAATATGCGGGATGGGATAGCCTTAGACAACACTTTCTGCATGGTTAGTGAATATGCGGGCTAGGATATGCTTAGAGAACACTTTCTACATTGGTATTGAATATACAGGGTAGGATGCACTTTGGGATCACTTCCTACATGGTTAGTGAATATACAGGCTAGGATACGCTTAGACAACACTTTCTACATGGTTAGTAAATACACAGGCTAGGATAGGCTTAGAAAACCCTTCCTACATGGTTAGTGAATATACAAGCTAGGGTTGGCTTAGACAACACTTTCTACACGGTTAGTAAATATACAAGCTAGAATAGGATTATACAACATTTCCTACACGGTTAGTGAATGTACAAGCTAGGATAGGCTTACAGAGCACTTCCTACACGGTTTGTGAATATACAAGCTAGGATAGGGTTAGGGAACACTTCCTACATGGTTAGTGAATATACAGGCTAAAGTAGGCTTAGAGAACACTTCCTACACGGTTAGTGAATATACAGGCTAGGATCGTCTTAGGGAACACATTCACCAAGGTTATAAATATACAGGCTAGGCTAGGTTTAGACAACACATTCAACATGGTTATGAATCTACGGTCTAGGATAGGCTTAGAGAACACTTCATACACGGCTAGTAAATATGCAGGCTAGGATAGGCTTATAGAACACATTCTACATGGTTATGAATATACAGGCTAGAATAGGCTTATAGAACACTTCCTACACGGTTAGTGAATATACAGCCTAGGATAGGCTTAGACAATGCTTCCTACACGGTTAATGATTATACAGAGTAGGATAGGCTTAGACAACGCGTTTTACAAGCTTAAAGAATATACAAGCTAGGATACGCTTAGACAACATTATTACAAGCTTAATAAATATACAGGCTAGGACAGGCTTAGATAACACTTCCTACACGGTTAGCTAATACACAAGCTAGGATAGGCTTTGACAATACTTCCTACACGGTTCGTAAATATACAGGCTAGAGTAGGCCTTTAAAATACGTCCTACACGATTATTAAATATACAGGCTAGGATAGGCTTAGAGAACACTTCCTACACATTAGTGAATAAATAGGCTAGGTAAGGCTTAGATACCACTTTCTACAAGGTTAATGAATATACAGGCTACGAAAGGCTTAGAGAACACTTCCTACACGGTTAGTGAATATACAGGCTAGGATAGGCTTATACAACACGTCCTACACATTTAGTGAATGTACAAGCTAGGATAGAATTATACACTTCGTACACGGTTAGTGAATATACAAGCTAGGATAGGCTTACACAACACTTCCTACACGGTTAGTGAATGTACACGCTAGGATAGGCTTATACAACACGTCCTACACGGTTAGTGAATGTACAAGTTAGGATAGGCTTATACAACACTTCCTACACGGTTAGTGAATATACAAGATAGAATAGGCTTCGACAACACTTCCTACATGGTTAGTGAATATGCGGGCTAGGATAGGCTTAGACAACACTTTCTACATGGTTATTGAATATACAGGCCAGGATACGCTTAGAGTACCCTTCCTACACGTATAGTAAATATACAGGCTAGGGTAGGGCTTTAAAATACTTCCTACACGGTTATTGAATATACAGGCTAGGATAGGCTTACAGACCACTTCCTAAACGTTAGTGAATAAACAGGCTAGGAAAGGCTTAGATAACACTTTCTACAAGGTTAATGAATATACAGGCTAGGAAAGGCTTAGAGAACTCTTCGTACACGGTTAGTGAATATACAGGCTAGGATCGTCTTAGAGAACACATTCACCAAGGTTATAAATATACAGGCTAGGCTAGGTTTAGACGACGCATTCTACATGGTTATGAATCTACAGCCTAGGATAGCCTTAGAGAAAACCTCCTACACGGTTTTTGAATATACATCCTGGGATAGGCTTAGACAATGCTGCCTACACGGTTAATGAGTATACAGAGTAGGATAGGCTTAGACAACGCGTTATACAAGCTTAAAGAATATACAAGCTAGGATAGGCTTAGACAGCGACACTACAAGCTTAATAAATATACAGGCTAGGATAGGCTTAGAGAACACTTCCTAAACCTTAGTGAATAAACAGGCAAGGAAAGGCTTAGATACCAGTTTCTACAAGGTTAATGAATATACAGGATAGGAAAGGCTTAGAGAACACTTCCTTCGCGGTTAGTGAATATACAGGCTAGGATAGGCTTAGAGAACACATTCTACACGGTTAGTGAATATACAGTCTAGGATACGCTTAGAGAACACTTTCTACACGGTTAGTGGATATACCAGCTGGGATTGGCTTAGACAACCCTTCCTAAACGTATAGTGAATATACAAGATAGAATAGGCTTAGACAACACTTCCTACATGGTTAGTGAATATGCGGGCTAGGGTAGGCTTAGACAACACTTTCTGCATGGTTAGTGAATATGCGGGCTAGGATAGGCTTAGACAACACTTTCTACATGGTTATTGAATATACAGGCCAGGATACGCTTAAAGTACCCTTCCTACACGGTTAGTGAATATACAAGCTAGGATTGTCTTAGACTGCCCTTCCTACACGGTTAGTGAATAAACAAGCTAGAATAGGCTTAGACTACTCTTTCTATACGTATAGTGAATATACAAGCTGGGATAGGTTTATACAACACCTCCTGCACCGTTAGTGAAATAAAAGCTAGGATAGGCTTAGAAAACACTTCCTACACCGTTAAGTGAATATACAGCCTAGGGAAGGCTTAGACAACCCTTCTTACACGGTTAATGAATATACAAGCTAGGATTGGCTTAGACAAAACTTACCACACGGTTAGTGAATATACAAACTTGGATAGGCTTATACAACACGTCCTACACAGTTAGTGAATGTGTAAGCTAGGATAGAATTATAGAACAATTCCTATACGTTTAGTGAATATACAAGCTGGGATAGGTTTAGACTACACTTTCTATACGTGTGGTGAATATACAAGCTGGGATAGGTTTACACAACACCTCCTACACCGTTAGTGAAATACAGGCTAGGATAGGCTTAGAAAACACTTCCTACACGGTTACGTGAATATACAGCATAGGAGAGGCTTAGAGAACCCTTCTTACACGGTTAATGAATATACAAGAAAGGATTTTCTTAGACAACACTTCCTACACGGTTAGTGAATATACAAGCTAGGATAGGCTTAGAAAACACTTCCTACACGGTTAAGGGAATATACAGGCTAGGAGAGGCTTAGTGAACCCTTCTTACACGATTAATAAATATACAAGCTAGGATTGGCTTAGACAACACTGTCTACACGGTTAGCAAATATACAAGCTAGGATAGGTTAATACAACACTTCCTATACGGTTAGTGTATGTACAAGCTAGGATAGGCTTATACAACACGTCCTACACAGTTAGTGAATGTACAAGCTAGGATACAATTATACAACACTTCTACACGGTTAGTGAATATACAAGCTACGATAGGCTTAGACAACACTTCCTACACGGTTAGTGAATGTACAAGCTAGCATAGGTTTATACAACACTTCCTACACGGTTAGTGAATGTACAAGCTAGGATAGGCTTAAACAACACGTCCTACACAGTTAGTCAATGTACAAGCTAAGATAGAATTATAGAACACTTCTTACACGGTTAGAGAATATACAAGCTAGGATAGGCTTAGACAACACTTCCTACACGGTTAGTGAATGTACAAGCTAGAATAGGTTTATACAGCACTTCCTACACGGTTAGTGAATGTACAAGCTAGGATAGGTTTATATAACACTTCCTACACGCTTAGTGAATATACAAGCAAGGATAGTTTTAGATAACACTACCTGCACGGTTAAGTGAATATACAAGCTAGGATAGGCTTAGATAACACTTCCTACACGGCTAGTGAATATACAAGCTAGGATAGGCTTAGGCAACACTTCCTACACGGTTAGTGAATGTACAAGCTAGGATAGGCTTATACAGCACTTCCTACACGGTTAGTTAACGTACAAGCTAGGATAGGCTTATACAACACTTCCTACACGGTTAGCGAATATACAAACTAGGATAGGCTTATACAACACTTCCTACATGGTTAGTGAATGTACAAGCTAGGATAGGCTTATACAACACTTCCTACACGGTTAAGTGTATATACAAGTTAGGAAAGGCTTATACAACCCTTCCTACACAGTTAGTGAATATACAAGCTAGCATAGACTTAGACAACACTTCCTACACGGTTAGTGAATGTACAAGCCAGGATAGGCTTATACAACACGTCCTACACGGTTAGTGAATGTACAAGCTAAGATAGGCTTATACAACACCTTCTACACGGTTAGTGAATGTACAAGCTAGGATAGGCTTAGAGAACACTTCCTACATGGTTAGTGAATACACAGGCTAGTATAGGCTTAGAGAACACTTCCTGCACGGTTAAGTGTGTATACAAGCAGGGATAGGCTTAGAGAACACTTCCTACTCGGTTAGTGAATATACAGGCTAGAATAGGCTTAGAGAACACTTCCTTCACGCTTAGTGAATATACAGGTTAGGATAAGCTTAGAGAATTGTTTCTACACGGTTAGTGAATATCCAGGCTAGAATAGGCTTATAGAACACTTCTTTCACGGTTAGTGAATATACGGACTAGGATAGGCTTAGACAACACTTCGTACACGGTTAGTGAATATACAGGCTAGGATAAGCTTAGAGAATTGTTTCTACACGTTTAGTGAATATACAAGATAGAATGGGCTTAGACAACACTTCCTACATGGTTAGTGAATATGCGGGCTAGGATAGCCTTAGACAACACTTTCTGCATGGTTAGTGAATATGCGGGCTAGGATATGCTTAGAGAACACTTTCTACATGGTTATTGAATATACGGGGTAGGATACTCTTAGAGATTACTTCCTACATGGTTAGTGAATATACAGGATAGGATAGGCTTAGAGAGCACATTCTACATGGTTATGAATATAAAGGCTAGAATAGGCTTAGAGAACATTTCCTACACAGTTAGTGAATAAACAAGCTAGGTAGGTTTATATAACACTTCCTACACGGTTAGTGATTACACAGGCTAGGATAGGCTTATAGAACACTTCCTACACGGTTAGTGTATATACAGACTAGGATATGCTTAGAGAACACCTCCTACAAGGTTATTGAATATGCAGCCCAGGATAGGCTTAGATAATGCATCCTACACGGTTAATGAATATACAGAGTAGAATAGGCTTAGACAACGCGTTTTACAAGCTTAAAGAATATACAAGCTAGGATAGGCTTAGACTACATTTCTACAAGCTTAATAAATATACAGGCTAGGATAGGGTTAGATAATACTTCCTACACGGTTAACGAATACAAAGATAGGATAAGCTTTGACAATACTTCCTACACGGTTAGTAAATATACAGGCGAGGCTAGGCTTAGAGAACACATTCTACACGGTTAGTGAATATACAGTCTAGGATACGCTTAGAGTACACTTTCTACACGGTTAGTGAATATACCAGCTGGGATTGGCTTAGACAACCCTTCCTACACGTTTAGTGAATATACAAGATAAAATAGGCTTAGACAATACTTCCTACATGGGTAGTTAATATACGGGCTAGGATAGGCTTAGACAACACTTTCTGCATGGTTAGGGAATATGCGGGCTAGGATAGGCTTAGACAACACTTTCTACATGGTTATTGAATATACAGGCCAGGATAGGCTTAGAGTACCCTTCCTACACGGTTAGTGAATATACAAGCTAGAATAATATTAGACAACACTTTCTATACGTTTAGCGGGTATACAAGCTGGGACAGATTTATACAACACCTCCTACACCGGTATTGAGATACAAGCTAGGATAGGCTTAGAAAACACTTCCTACACGATTAAGTGAATATACAGCCTAGGAGAGGCTTAGAGATCCCTTCTTACACGGTTAATGAATATACTAGCTAGGATTGGCTTAGACAGCACTTCCTACACGGTTAGTGAATATACAAGCTAGGATAGGTTTCTACAACACTTCCTACACGGTTAGTGAATGCACCAGCTAGGATAGGCTTATACAACACGTCCTACACGGTTTGTGAATGTTCAAGCTAGGATAGAATTATAGAACACTTCCTATACGTTTAGTGAATATACAAGCTGGGATAGGTTTTTACAACACCTCCTGCACCGTTGGTGAAATACAGGCTAGGATAGGCTTAGAAAACACTTTATACACTGCTAAGTGAATATACAGCCTAGCAGAGGCTTAGTGAACCCTTCTTACACGGTTAATGAATATACAAATAAGGATTGGCTTAGACAACACTTCCTACACGGTTAGCGAATATACAAGCTAGGATAGAATTATACAACAATTCCTACACGGTTAGTGAATATGCAAGCTAGGATTGGCTTAGACAATACTTCCTACACGGTTAGTGAATGTACAAGTTAGGATAGGATTATACAACACGTCCTACACGGTTAGTGAACGTACAAGCTAGGATAGGCTTATACAGCACTTCCTACACGCTTAGTGAATATACAAGCAAGAATAGACGTAGACAACACTTCCTACACTGTTAGTGAATGTACAAGCTAGGATAGTCTTATACAACACGTCCTACAGGGTTAGTGATTACACGGGGTAGGATAGTCTTAGAGAACACTTTCTAAACGGTAAGTGTTTATACTGGCTAGGGTAGGCTTAGAGAACACTTCCTACACGGCTAATAATATACAGGCTAGAATAGGCTTAGAGAACTTTTCGTACACAGTGAGTGAATAAACAAACAAGCTGGGTTTATGCAACACTTCCTACACGGCTAGTGAATACACAGACTAGGATACGCTTGGAGAACACTTCCTACACGGTTAGTGAATATACAGACTAGGATATGCTTAGAGAACACCTCCTACACGTTTAGTGAATATACAGGCTGGTATAGGGCTTGAGAATACTTCCTACACGGTTATTGAATATACGGCCTAGGATAGGCTTAGAGACCACTTCCTACACGGTTAGCGAATATACAAGCTAGGATAGGCTTAGACAATGCTTCCTAAACCGTTAGTGAAAATACAGAGTAGGATAGGCTTAGACAACCCGTTTTACAAGCTTAATGAATATAAAAGCAAGGATAGGCTTAGACAACACTTTCTACAATCTTAATAAATATACAGGCTAGGATATGCTTAGATAACACTTCCTTCACGGTTAGTGAATATACAAGCTAGGATAGGCTTAGACAATGCTTCGTACGTGGTTAGTGAATATACAGACTACGATAGGCTTAGAGAAAACTCCTACCTGGTTAGCGAATATACAAGCTAGGATAGCCTTTGACAATACTTCCTCCACGGTTAGTAAACATACAGGCTAGGCTAGGCCTTTAAAATCCTTCCTACACGGTTATTGTATTTGCAGGCTAGGATAGGCTTAGAGAACACTTCCTACACGTTAGTGAATAAACAGGCTAGGAAAGGCTTAGATGCCACTTTCTACATGGTTAATGAATATACAGGCTAGGAAAAGCTTAGAGAACACGTCCTAAACGGTTAGTGAATATACAGGCTAGGATAGGCTTAGAGAACACATTCTACACGGTTAGTGAATATACAAGATAGAATAGGCCTTGACAACACTTCTTACATGGTTAGTGAATATGCGGGTTAGGATAGCCTTAGACAACACTTTCTGCATGGTTAGTGAATATGCGGGCTAGGATAGGCTTAGACAACACTTTCTGCATGGTCAGTGAATATGAGGGCTAGGATAGGCTTAGAGAACACTTTCTACATGGTTATTGAATATACAGAGTAGGATACTCTTAGAGATCACTTCCTACATGGTTAGTGAATATACAGGCTAGGATTGTCTTAGACAACACTTCCTACACGGTTAGTGAATGTACAAGCTAGGATAGGATTATACAACACGTCCTACACGGTTAGTGAAGGTACAAGCAAGATAGGCTAATACAACACTTCCTACACGGTTGGTGAATGTACAAGCTAGGATAGGGTTATACAACTCTTCCTACACGGTTAGTGAATACACAGGCTAGGATAGGCTTATACAACACTTCCTACACGGTTAGTGAATGTACAGGCTAGAATAGGCTTAGAGAACACTGACTTCACGGTTAGTGAATATACAGGCTTGAATAGCCTTAGTCAACAGTTCCTACACGGTGAGTGAATATACAGGCTAGGATAAGCTTAGAGAATTTTTTCTACACGGTTAGTGAATATACAGGCTAGAGCAGGCTTATAGAACACTTCCTTCACGGTTAGTGAATATACAGACTTGAATAGCCTTAGTCAACACTTCCTACACGGTGAGTGAATATACAGGCTAGGATAAGCTTAGAGAATTGTTTCTACACGGTTAGTGAATATACAGGCTAGAACAGGCTTATAGAACACTTCCTTCACGGTGAGTGTATATACAGGCTAGGATAAGCTTAGAGAATTGTTTCTACACGGTTGGTGAATATACAGCCTATGATACCCTTAGAGAACTCTTTCTACACGGTTAGTGAATTTACAAGCCAGGATTGGCTTAGACAGCGCTTCCTACACGTTTACTGAATATACAAGATAGAATAGGCTTAGACAACACTTTCTGCATGGTAAGTGAATATGCGGGCTAGGATATTCTTAGAGATAACTTCCTACATGGTTAGTGAATATACAGGCTAGGACACGCTTAGACAACACTTTCTACACGGTTAGTAAATATACAAGCTAGAATTGGTTTATACAACATTTCCTACACGGTTAGTGAATGTACAAGCTAGGATAGCCTTACAGAGCACTTCCTACACGGTTTGTGAATATACAATCTAGGATAGGTTTAAACAACACATCCTACACGGTTAGTAAATGTACAAGCTAGGATAGGCTTAGAGAGCACTTCCTACACGGGTAGTGAATATACAAGCTAGAATAGGCTTAGAGAACACTTCCTACACGGTTGGTGTATATACATACTAGAGTCGGCTTAGAGAACACTTCCTACGCGGTTAGTGAATATACAGACTAGGATATGCTTAGAGAACACCTCCCACACGGTTATTTAATATACAGCCTACTATAGGCTTAGACAATGCTTCCTACACGGTTAATGAATATACAGAGTAGGATAGGCTTTAACAACGGTTTTTACAAGCTTAAAGAACAAACAAGCTAGGATAGGCTTAGACAACATTACTACAAGCTTAATAAATATACAGGCTAGGACAGGCTTAGATAACACTTCCTACACGGTTAGTAAATATACAAGGTAGGGTAGGCCTTTAAAATACTTCCTACACGGTTATTGACTATACAGGCTAGGATAGGCTTAGAGAACACTTCCTACACGGTTAGTGAATATACAGGCTAGGATAGGCTTAGAGAACACATTCTACACGGTTAGTGAATATACAGTCTAGGACAGGCTTAGAGAACACTTTCTACACGGTTAGTGAATATAACAGCTGGGATTGGCTTAGACAACCCTTCCTACAGGTTTAGTGAATATACAAGATAGAATAGGCTTCGGCAACACTTCCCACATGGTTAGTGAATATGCGGGCTAGGATAGGCTTAGACAACACTTTCTGCATGGTTAGTGAATATGCGGGCTAGCATAGGCGTAGACAACACTTTCTACTTGGTTATTGAATATACAGGCCAGGATACGCTTAGAGTACCCTTCCTACACGGTTAGTGAATATACAAGCTAGGATTGTCTTAGAGAGCGCTTCCTACACGGTTAGTGAATAAATAAGCTAGAATAGGCTAAGACAACACTTTCTATACGTTTAGTGAAATACAAGCTAGGATAGGCTTAGAAAACATTTCCTACACGGTTAAGTGAATATACAAACTAGGATAGGTTTATACAACACTTCCTACACGGTTAGTGAATGTACAAGCTAGGATAGGCTTATACAACACGTCCTACACAGTTAGTGAATGTACAAGCTAGGATAGAATTATAGAACACTCGCTACACGTTTAGAGATAATACAAACTGGGATAGGTTTATACAACAACTCCAACACCGTTAGTGAACTACAAGCTAGGATAAGCTTAGAAAACACTTCCTACACGGTTAAGTGAATATACAGGCTAGGAGAGGCTTAGTGAACCCTTCTTACACGGTTAGTGAATATACAGGCTAGGATAGGCTTGGACAACACTTCCTACACGGTTAGTGAATATAGAGGCTAGGATAAGCTTAGAGAATTGTTTCTACACGGTTAGTGAATATACAGTCTAGGATAAGCTTAGAGAACTCTTTCCACACAGTTGGTGAATATACCAGCTTGGATTGGCTTAGACAACCATTCCTACACGTTTAGTGAATATACAAGATACGATAGGCTTAGACAACACTTTGTACATGGTTATTGAATATACAGGCCAGGATACGCTTAGAGTACCCTTCCTACACGGTTAGTGAATATACAAGCTAGGATTGGCTTAGACAGCGCTTCCTACACGGTTAGTGAATAAACAAGCTAGAATAGGCTTAGACAACACTTCCTATACGTTTAGTGAACATACAAGCTGGGATAGGCTTATACATCTTGTCCTTCACAGTTAGTGAATGTACAAGCTAGGATAGTATTATACAACACTTCCTACACGGTTAGTGAATATACAAGCTAGGATAGGCTTAGAAAACCTCTCCTACATGGTTAGTGAATATACAGGGTAGGTAGTCTTAGAGGTCACTTCCTACACGGTTAGTGAATATACAGGCTATGATACGCTTAGAAAACCCTTCCTACATGGTTAGTGAATATACAAGCTAGGATTGGCTTAGTCAACACTTTCTACACGGTTTGTGAATATACAGGCTAGAATAGGCTTAGAGAACACTTCCTAAACGGTTAGTGAATATACAGGCTAGGATAAACTTAGAGATTTGTTTCTACACGGTTAGTGAATATACAGTCTAGGATACGCTTAGAGAACACTTTCTACACGGTTAGTGAATATACACGCTAGAAACGGTATAAACACTAAATCCTACATGGATAATTATTATACAGCCTCGGACAGGCGTAGCAACCCTTACTACACAGGTACAGAATATACAGGCTAGGGTAAGTACAGACACTCCCTTCAAAGTTTAAGAATATATAAGCTAGGATGGGTTTAGACAACACTTCCTACACGGTTAGTTAATATACAAGGCAGGATAAGCTTATACAACACATTCTACAAGTTTAGTCAGTATACAGGCTAGAATGGGCTTAGAGAACACTTCCTACTCGGTTAGTGAATATGCAGGCTAGGATATGCATTGAGAATACTTCTTACACGGGTAGTGAATATACAGGATATGATGGGTTTAGCGATCACTTCCTACGCGGTTAGTGAATATACAGGATATGATGGGCTTAGAGATCACTTCCTACACGGTTAGTGAATATACAGGCTAGTATAGGATTAGACAACACTTTCTACACGGTTAGTGAATATACAGGATAGGTTTAGATATTACTTCCTACAAGGTTAGTGAATATACAGGCCAGTATAGGCTTAGAGAATACTTCCTACAACGTTAGTGAAATACAAGCTAGGATAGGCTTAGAAAACACTTCCTACACGGTTAAGTGAATACACAGCCTAGGAAAGGCTTAGAGATCCCTTCTTACACGGTTAATGAATATACAAGATAGGATTGGCTTAGACAACACTTACTACACGGTTAGTGAATGTACAAGCTAGGATAGAATTATACAACACTTCCTACACAGTTAGTGAATGTACAAGCTAGGATAGAATTATACAACACTTCCTACACGGTTAGTGAATATACAAGCTAGGATAGGCTTAGACAACCCTTCCTACACGGTTAGTGAATGTACAAGTTAGGAGAGGCTTATACAACACGTCCTACACGGTTAGTGAATGTAAAGCTAGGATACGCTTATACAACACTTCCTACACGGTTAGTGAATGTACAAGCTAGGATAGGCTTATACAACCCTTCCTACACGGTTAGTGAATACACAGGCTAGGATACCCTTAGAGAACACTTCTTACACGGTTAAGTGAATATACAAGCTAGGATAGGCTTAGAGAACACTTCCTACTCGGTTAGTATATATTCAGGCTAGAATAGGCTTAGAGAACACTTCCTTCACGGTTAGTGAATATACAGGCTAGAATACGCTTAGAGAACACTTCCTTCACGGTTAGTGAATATACAGGTTAGGATAAGCTTAGAGAATTGTTTCTACACGGTTAGTGAATATACCGGCTAGAATAGGCTTATAGAACACTTCCTTCACGGTTAGTGAATATGCAGGCTAGGATAGGCTTAGACAACACTTCCTACACGGTTAGTGAATATACAGGCTAGGATAAGCTTAGAGAATTGTTTCTACACGGTTAGTGAATATACAGCCTATGATACGCTTAGAGAACTCTTTCTACACGGTTAGTGAATTTACAAGCCAGGATTGGCTTAGACAACGCTTCCTACACGTTTAGTGAATATACAATATAGAATAGGCTTAGACAACACTTCCTACATGGTTAGTGAATATGCGGGCTAGGATAAGCTTAGACAACACTTCCTACACGGTTAGTGAATATACAATATAGAATACCTTAGACAACACTTTCTGCGTGGTTAGTGAATATGCGGGCTAGGATATGCTTAGAGATCACTTTCTAAATGGTTATTGAATATACAGGGTAGGATACTCTTATAGATCACGTCCGACATGGTTAGTGAATATAAAGGCTAGGATACGCTTAGAGAACACTTTCTACATGGTTAGTAAATATACAGGCTAGGATATTCTTAGAAAACCCTTCCTAAATGGTTAGTGAATATACAAGCTAGGATTGTCTTAGACAACACTTTCTACACGGTTAGAAAATATACAAGCTAGAATAGGTTTATACAACATTTCCGACACGGTTAGTGAATGTAGAAGCTAGGATAGGCTTACAGAGCACTTCCTACACGGTTAGTGAATATACAAGCTAGGATAAGTTTATACAGCACTTTCTACGCAATTAGTGAATATACAAGCTAGAATAGGCTTAGAGAACACTTCCTACACGGTTGGTGAATATACAGGCTAGAGTAACCTTAGAGAACACTTTCTACACGGTTAGTGAATATACAGGCTACGATCGTCTTAGAGAACACATTCGACAAGTTTATGACTATACAGGCTAGGCTAGGTTTAGACAAAACATTCTACATGGTTATGAATCAAGAGCTCAGGATAGGTTTAGACAATGCTTCCTACACGGTTAATGAATATACAGAGTAGGATAGGCTTAGACAACGCGTTTTACAATCTTAAAGAATATACAAGCGAGGATAGGCTTAGACAACATTTCTACAAGCTTAATAAATATACAGGCTAGGATAGGCTTAGATAACACTTCCTACACCGTTAGCGAATACACAAGCTAGGATAGGCTTTGACAATACTTCCTACCCGGTTAGTAAATATACAGGCTAGGGTAGGCCTTTAAAATACTTCCTACACGGTTATTGAATATAGAGGCTAGGATATGCTTAGAGAACATTTCCTACACGTTAGTGAATAAACAGGCTAGGAAAGGCTTAGATACCACTTTCTACAAGGTTAATGAATATACAGGCTAGGATAGGCTTAGAGAACACATTCTACGTGGTTATGAATATACAGGCTAGGATACGCTTCGAGAACACATTCTACACAGTCAATGAATATACAGGCTAGGAAAGGCTTAGAGAACACTTCCTACACGGTTAATGAATATACAGGCTAGGATACGCTTCGAGAACACAATCTACACGGTTAGTGAATATACAGTCTAGGATACGCTTAGAGAACACTTTCTACACGGTTAGTGAATATACCAGCTGGGATTGGCTTAGACAACCCTTCCTACACGTTTAGTGAATATACAGGATAGAATAGGCTTAGACAACACTTCTTACATGGTTATTGAATATGCGGGCTAGGATAGGCTTAGACAACACTTTCTGCATGCTTAGTGAATATGCGGGCTTGGATAGTCTTAAACAACACTTTCTACTTGGTTATTGAATATACAGGCCAGGATACGCTTAGAGTACCCTTCCTACACGGTTAGTGAATATACAAGCTAGGATTGTCTTAGACAGCGCTTCCTACACGGTTAGTGAATAAACAAGCTAGAATAGGCTTAGACAACACTTCCTATACGTTTAGTGAATATACAATCTGGGATAGGTTTATACAACACCTTCTACACCGTTAGTGAAATACACGCTAGGATAGGTTTAGAGAACACTTCCTACACGGTTAAGTGAATATACAGCCTAGGAGAGGCGTAGAGAACCTTTCTTACACGGAAATGTATATACAAGAAAGGATTGGCTTAGACAACATTTCCTACACGGTTAGTGAATATACAAGCTAGGATAAGTTTATACAACACTTCCTACACGGTTAGTGAATGTACAAGCTAGGATAGGCTTATACAACACGTCCTACACGGTTAGTGAATGGACAAGCTAGGACAGGCTTAGACAACACTTCCTACACGGTTAGTGAATATACAAGCTTGGATAAGTTTATACAACACTTCCTACACGGTTAGTGAATGTACAAGCTAGGATAGGCTTATACAACACGTCCTACACGGTTAGTTAATGTACAAGCTAGGATAGAATTATAGAACATTTCCCACACGGTTAGTGAATGTACAAGCTAGGATAGGCTTATACATCACGTCCTACACGGTTAGTGATTGTACAAGCTAGGATAGGTTTATACAACACTTCCTACACGGTTAGTGAATGTACTAGCTAGGATAGGCTTATAGAACACGTCCTACACAGTTAGTGAATGTACAAGATAGGATAGAATTATAGAACTCTTCCTACACGGTTAGTGAATATGCAAGCTAGAATAGGCTTAGACAACTCTTCCTACACGGTTAGTGAATGTACAAGCTAAGATAGGCTTATATAGCACTTCCTCAACGGTTAGTGAATGTACAAGCTAGGATAGGCTTATAAAACACCTCCTACACGCTTAGTGAATATACAAGCAAGGATAGGCTTAGACAACACTTCCTACACGGTTAGTGAATGTACAAGCTAGGATAGGCTTATACAACACGTCCTACACGGTTAGTGAATGGACAAGCTAGGACAGGCTTAGACAACACTTCCTACACGGTTAGTGAATATACAAGCTTGGATAAGTTTATACAACACTTCCTACACGGTTAGTGAATGTACAAGCTAGGATAGGCTTATACAACACGTCCTACACGGTTAGTGAATGTACAAGCTAGGATAGAATTATAGAACATTTCCCACACGGTTAGTGAATGTACAAGCTAGGATAGGCTTATACATCACGTCCTACACGGTTAGTGATTGTACAAGCTAGGATAGGTGTATACAACACTTCCTACACGGTTAGTGAATGTACTAGCTAGGATAGGCTTATAGAACACGTCCTACACAGTTAGTGAATGTACAAGATAGGATAGAATTATAGAACTCTTCCTACACGGTTAGTGAATATACAAGCTAGAATAGGCTTAGACAACTCTTCCTACACGGTTAGTGAATGTACAAGCTAAGATAGGCTTATACAGCACTTCCTCAACGGTTAGTGAATGTACAAGCTAGGATAGGCTTATAAAACACTTCCTACACGCTTAGTGAATATACAAGCAAGGATAGGCTTAGACAACACTTCCTACACGGTTAGTGAATGTACAAGCTAGGATAGGCTTATACAACACATCCTACACGGTTAGTGAATGTACAAGCTAGGATAGGCTTATACAACACTTCCTACATGGTTAGTGAATGTACAAGCTAGGATATGCTTATACAACACTTCTTACACGGTTAGTGAATAAACAGGCTAGGATAGGCTTTGAGAACACTTCCTACTCGGTTAGTGTATATACAAGCTAGAATAGGCTTAGAGAACACTTCCTTCACGGTTAGTGAATATACAGGCTAGGATAAGCTTAGAGAATTGTTTCTACACGGTTAGTGAATATACATGCTAGGATAGGCTTAGACAACACTTCCTACACGGTTAGTGAATATACAGTCTAGGATACGCTTAGAGAACACTTTATACACGGTTAGTGAGTATACCAGCTAGGATTGGCTAGTAGTATTAGTCCCGGATGAGCCAGTTGTTTTAACGATAATCCTGCCGCTAGGGGCGCTCGTGTCGCTAGTGTCGCTGCGTGCGACGGCTGCGGCGGTAAGTTTGAAAAGCGCCCTGAGCGGTAGGATTATCGTTATTGCAATTGGCTCATCGGGGACTGTTTTCTTTATTTATAATTTGAATACAGTACATTGGATAAAGATATGTATACATAGTTTTTTGATTAACATGATGTATTATTTGCTTAACATATGAATACATAGTTTGAGAATAACATAATGGATTATTTGATTACAGGAGATTAACATATGAATACAATAAATGGACAATATAAGAAATATTAGAAGAAAAAAAAGCACATAAAATTCATAGTTTTTGTTTGAGGCACTAGGACACACAGATTTCGCGCACAACAATGATTTTAAAGTACGTGGTGCACTTTGAGTCCTCGTCATCGCTGCTGCTGCTATCGGCGGTAAATTGGTGGATAGGTTTGTTGATGCAGGTGACGAGCAGGTGAGAGAAACTTTCGTTGACGAACTCGGTGAAGGTTGGTATATAGATGGGGATGGTAAATTCGTTGTAATGGCTGGTTGAGAAGCATCCTGTGGATGTGACTTTGTTGGTTAGAGCAGGAATGTTGCTGTTGCCGAGGTATATGACGCATAGTGCGTCTTGTTTATGCTGGTGCACTTTGGTAGGTACGCATTTGACGTGGACGGCGTGAGCCCCTTGGACGTCGAGTGTGATGGTGACAACTCTGCTGTTGCGGAAATAGGAGTTGGAGATGCAGAGGATACGGATAGGTGAAGCTGCGTTGAGAATGAGTTGTAGGTTAAGATTGTTCCCCACGGAGACTGGGTAGGTTTCGTCGGACATTATTTAGGGTTATATGGGGAGAACGTGACGATGTGACGTTTGAAACCGCTGCGTAGTTTTTCCTCGCCTGCGTATATGATGCAGAATGAGGTAGAGTTGAGTTTGTTGACGAGTTCTGGAGAGGCTTTTGCGAATCTTGTTGGTAGGAAAACTTCTGTGTCGTTGTCGAGTTTGGCGACGAGCTTTGTACCGTGAACGGTGTCGATTGTTTTGACGCCGACGACGCGATATGGTACGTGCTGTTGACGCGTAGATACGCTGAGAGTGTGGGCGCTGCTGGAAAGTTCTTCTAGCTCTTTAAGGACGTCCTGTGACATTCTGACGGCACAGATGGCAATTTTTGATAAACGGGGGAGGACCGTCTATATGAGTGGTTTGATGAGGAAGGTTGTAGTGTTGTTTACACCTGCGATAAGGTGCGCAAACTACCTGTGCGTCTGTGGGAAGTTGGTTCCACACAAGGTCGACGTCGCTTGGGGGATAACGTTCGAAGATGTATATGCCGTTCTGCAGCAGCACTTGGCGTTCCCTGGGCAGTAGCAGGTGGATTCTTCGTCCGTTATCGAGATGCCGAAAGAGCACGATGAAGCAGTACATGTGGTGTTTCTAGCGGAGTACCTTCGAAGGAATTGCTGAATTTGCTTGTTGAGATGATCGAGGTCTTCGTAGAAACCGAGTTGACACTGCGTGCACAGGAGGGTGAGACGGTGCTTAAGTTCGCAGCTGCACGTTTGGTGAAAGCAAAACGAGCAGTGGAAGTCTTTACACGACGGTCCTGGCATTCCCCACGGCTGGCTAGCACCGAATGAAGGGGAAAAGAATGCGCGTGCATAAATATAACCCAACTGCAGGAAGCAGGAAATCACTGGTGGGGGAAAAGTTCGTTGGAAATTTACCGCATCAGGGGAAGCACTGGTGGGGGAAAAGTTCGTTGGAGAAACATCACATCAGGGGAAGCAGTGGTGGGGGGAAACGTTCGTTGGAGGTTGGCTACATACGCCGGAAGCGCTTAGCGATTATTGCAAAACATCCGCAGGAAAAACACTGTGTCCGTTGATTTAACGGTTTTCGTCTTGGAGGAGAACTCTGTTTTGAACGGTGCTGAATATGCAAACGACCACATCAGGGGAAGCACTGGTGGGGGGAAAAGTTGGTTGGAGAATTACCACATCAGGGGAAGCACTGGTGGGGAAACGATCGTTGGAGGTTCACTACATCCGCCGGAAGCGCTTAGCGATTATTGCACAACATCCGCAGGAAAAACACTGTGTCCGTTGATTTAACGGTTTTCGACTTGGAGGAGAACTCTGTTTTGAACGGTGCTGAACATGCAAACGCCGTGAATGTGATCGGGTATGATATAGGATGCTTCGCGACCCAAATGCGGGAGCGAAGGGCGCGAGATGTTTGGGTGAGGTGCGGTTGGAACGCTGGTAGAAATACATGCGCACTAAGGACTATTTTGTGAGATGCGCAGTGCGAAATGGGTGTTGAGGAAATGATGAATCTCGAGGAATGTTCTAAAATTGGCGCACCGTATGTACTTGGTGAACTGCGTGAAATTCATGTCATGTAAGGGAACGTTGGAGGCATGGTTGTGAAGCATGTACTTGTGGTATGCCATGATTTGATTTTGCACGTCCATCTCTTCCTTCTTTTTGTGATAGATGATGTCGGTAATGATGCGCTGCAGGGTATGCAACACGTGCCATTCTTGTTGGTTGAGCGTGACGGATGCGCCTTGCGGTTCTTTGAAAACGAGCTTTAGCTTTCCGAACACAAACTTAAACACGATGGTGACGCTGTCGCTGAACTGAAATTGCTGTAGACGTCCCTGCGGGTCATTCAAGCGTTTGTGAATGATGGGGATGGCTTCGACGAGTTTGTGCCACTGCGAGGAACTCATGACGACTGCGTTGTGCTGTCCACATTTGGCAATGGTGACGACGAGATGGTGCGGCGGCCGGGGGGAGAATCCCACACTGACGAATTTAGTTTCTTGCGGGTTGAGGAAGTAGATATCCGCCAGAGGACCCACAACTGCACTGTGTTGGAACTGTGCTGGCGGAGCAGGGCTGTCGGGATGCTGTTGGAGGTCGAAGATGGGTAGTTTCCTTTTTTCCCCGGGTTTTGAGGTGGTCGGGGTTCGACATCCGGTTATACTGGAACACACAAAACAATAATAATAATGTGAGGGATAGAGAGATAAACGGGATAGAAAAAAGCAAGCTAATACATAGGTGCGGACCTACCTGGTCGGCGTGCTGCATGGCAGCAGGACTGTATCCGCGCGCTGCATGGTACACTCTGAATGAGGCGAGCGGCACCGTGACGTTGCTTTTTATATGAGCAGGAGCGTCTTCTGAAAGCACGTGCAAGACGATGGATTAGCTTAGATGTGCTGAATAGTGACACACACACACACACACACACACACACACACACGTACTCACCTTCAAGGGTTGACAAGTTTGCTGAGCGTCAGAGCACTTTGCGCGGCATGCGTTTTTGAACGTTTTGCAAATGACGACATCATTATGCGCGTGATTGCTGACGTGAAATTTTGAGAAGAATGTATGCTTAGGCAAGCCGGAGCAGCGGTGGGTGAGGTAGGCGATGACGTAATGACCGCACGTGGTGCTGTCGAAACCTTGCAGCCTTCTGGCGTTGGTGGACCAACGCGTCCCGCAGACCGAATTTAAGAACCGGAGAAAATGGGGCGAAAGCGGTCCTATGCCGTAACTGTCAAAATATTCTGCATGCGAGTTTTTGTCCACAAAGATGCAAACCCGGTGTTGCCCTGATTTGGTGCTAGGGTCGGTGTTAGCCACTAGCGCCAAGGGAGGCGTTCGAATGCCGTGAAGTACGGGTAGTTTATCGCAGGGGTAGACGCCTAAAAAGTGAGAGCGCGTAGAGGGGCATGTCGATAGAAACCGTTGAATTTGAAAGGTGTTCATGATACCAAAATGGATCGGTTGGCGTCGATTTCGACCGTGCGATGTATTTCCGCTAGCAGCAGAAGTATGACCGGTTCTGTCAATTTATCGGCAAAACCGATGCTTATAGAGACGGTTCCGTGGCGCTGACCCGAGATGTGAGACTCGTTAGCGCTCATGTCTGCAGTGAGATCGAAAACCATTATCGTATACCCTTGCGGGTAGGTTTCTCTGGAGATGGAGTGTCCCTCGTCCTTGAAATGAATGCCTAGGCCGTCCTGTAGGGTTTGAAAGCATTGCAAATAGTGTCCCTTTGTAAAGTCGGGTTGCAGAGGTTGGGAGGGAACGGGTTGCCCGTTCACGTAGAGCTGAAAGAAGTTCATTTTAAAATGTTTCAAGTTGTACGGATTTGAGTTAAAATGGCCGGAATAGGCCTTGTCGGTGACCATGGCTACTACCACTCTCCTTGGAACTTGCCCTACGCACACGTCGCTAAACGTCATTGCCCTGGACTCCTTGAGGATGCTGAGAGCGTGAAAGCTGACGTCTTTGAGATGGTACTTTGCGTTGCCCTTTGCGAGCACGGCCTGGTGCGCGAGCTTTATGGTCGGCGAGGGCCGCACCGATTTTAAGCGCAGCGTGGCAGACACGATGTCGGCGTACCCCTTAAAGGTATCTACGTCGGAAAACAGATAAAACTGGGGAGAGGCGGGAGTGAGCTTGACGGTCATGCTAACGTTGTTCAAAAGCAGCTTCTCCTGTCTAAAAAGAGCGTTGGACAGAGGACCGATGAGCTGCACGACGTTGCTCCCTTTGGTAAACCCCTGACGCCACTGAAAACCCGCATTGGCGATAAAAGTGTCCATGATGCCTGCCGTGTCCTTTCTCCAGAGGGTAGATTCTAGTTTGGTGTTCATGGCATCTTCGGAGTAATTGAGAAGCGTCTCGAGGTAGGTTCTATAGGGGTAACCGGCTTGCGGCATGGAGACGATGACGTTATTGAGGGTTACCTCCATCTGTTGAAACAGGGAATTTAAGGCGTTGTTGACCAGAGTGGCGTTAGCGTCAGCGTTTAAGGCCTCTCCTTTGTCATCTACAATGCGCACCATGAGTTCGAGTACGACGTAGGTCAGGTCTAGGTAATCGTCCGCATTTCCGGAATAATGAAAGGTGATGGGGGCATTTTTCATTAAAGTGTTTTGAGGGTTTAGGTATAGGAACCGTGACTCCTCGATGCTCATCTGAACCGGCACCTCTGTAAAGAGGTCCAGTTCGGAACTCATGTGGACGGTCGCGTCTGCCATTACGAAAATACGTCTTGCACCTTGCGCCTACCGCGTTTCATCTTGGACTGCTTGCTCTTTCTGGATTTGCTCGGTTTTATTCTCTTGAGACGCCTGGCGCCGGAACCGAGCATGGCATCGAGCTTTTCGTCGGCTTTTCGCTTTAAATTGTATCCGCACTCCTTGAGCCTCCGCTGGAGCGCTTGCTTCGGCGCTGCTCCCGCCACAGTCACATCGGACAGAACGTGAGCGCCCGCCTTTAAGGCCTCCTTTCCGACTGCTTTTGCTCCGCTCTTTAAAAACGGTAGCAACCTTCTGAAGAGTCCTCCGAGGGCTGAAAAGAGACCGCTGCCTCTTTGGTAGCGCTTGCCCCTGTAGAGAGTGAAATCGCGATGGTGGAACGCTCCGCCGGTCTGATTGAGGTAGTACCGCGTTACGGCGTGCACGTCCATTACGCCTGTTTCGGACGAAAAGCGAGAACTACAGTAGAGGAAAATCCGTCGGCGAATGGCAAGAGATCGCCGTAACCGTTCCTTAAATCTATGTTGACCGTCTTGAAGTCTTGCTGAATCAAGGGTACCCAATTTTGGGAAAAAAACGTCTTTTCGTCGCTCATGTAAGTGTTGTTGCTTCTTTCGTATTCCACGGCCGCGCTCTCTATGACTTGGGCGAAGGTGTCGCCCACGACTTGCGGGGACACTAGATTACAATAGACGAACATTTCGTAAGGAAACCCCATATAAGGATCTACGGGGTGTTTAGCAGCTTTTTCGAGAACGACGTTGACGTAGGGCTCGAAACCCAACATTTTTGCCATAGCGGGCGTTAAGAGCAAACTGTGGATGCGGTGTAGAGGTCCCGGAGGGTCCTCCGATTTTGAAACGTCTCGTTTGGGTCTGACGGAACGAGCCGCCGCGGGTTTCTGCTGCCCCGAAGCCCGGGGCTTCGGTTTCGGTTTCGGCTTGGGTCTCTGGTGGGGCGCATCGTTGAGAGCTTCGTATTCGCCGACCGCGTACGGTACGACCGTGCGCGCGACATTTTCCACAAACCCTCGAACGGAATGTCGGGTAGTGGTTCGGGATGGGCGACGGCGGCATTCACGCCCACCGTCTGCTTGCGCTCGTCGAAGAGGAAGAAGTTTTCCACGTGCAAGTGTTCGAGTAGAACGGCGTTGACGAGGTTCACCAAGTCTTTGGGATTGTGCACGATGCCTTGCGGCATTTGCAAACTGAATTTGGAATGCGTGGGGAGGAGCGTCATGGTGTACTTGGCGCCCGCCAGACGGGCATCGTCTGGCGAAAGGTTATAAAATTTCACCGGATACCTGACCTTTTGCAGGGCGACCTCCCATTCTCCCTGCAGAACGATTCTCTCGGGCAAGATGTTAGAAAATCTGGCCGTGGTGTTGTCGGTAAAGTGTTCCATGGAAGCGTTGCTCACGAGAGTGATGGAGAAGGGCTCGGTCTTAATCATGTCGAATCGACGGTCGAAGCCAGAACCCACGAGTTAAACTTTGCCGGATACCCCTTCCACTTTACCAAGACCTGCTTGCGGCGCCCTCGGCCCTTGGTCTGTAAAACGCGCTCGATCTTAAACGTCCGAGGTAGCACGACCTTTTGTAGCTCCTGGGTGTAAAATGTGCCGTCTATGGCTTCTCCGGCCAGATCCTTCAACTTATATACCACCGGCCGACCGCGCACCACCTCGGCTATCCGAAATATTTCGTCCGTCCAATTCTGCTCGTAGCCCTTGTCGAATTTCATTTTTTCTTTAGAGATGCGCACGTGATCGCCGACGGAAAATGTGGGTTTCCCTGCGCGAGGTAGGGTCCTATTTCCGTAGAGATTGCGGTACACTCGTAAAATGTTAGATTCGTTCACGTCCTTCGGAGCCATTTTTATGGACCTGTGATGCGAGCTATTGTACGACTCGAGTAAGGCCGGAAGGACATCCAGGTATCTGTAACTGTTTTTGTGCGTGAAATACCTCCACATCTTGGTTTTTAAGGTGCGGTTGAAGCGCTACACGACGCTGGCTTTAACGTTATTTTTGGTTGTGTAATGTTTCACGTCGTGTTTCTTCAGAAAGTCGCGAAAAGTCTTGTTGGTAAACTCTGTTCCCTTGTCCGTCTGGAGGACCCTGGGGACGCGTTGGGAGAATATGGAGCGAAACGCTTGCGCGACCTCGGTACCCAGCTTCGATTTCAGGGGTACGGCCCAAGCATATTTGGAAAATACGTCGATAACGGTCAGAATGTACACGTAAGGTTTGTTATGTTCCCTCACGCTGTTCATGACGTTTAGATCGGCCTCCCAAAGATCGTCCATATTCGTCACGTGATAACATCTGGTGGGGAACCGCTTTCTGACCGGTTTGTGCAGAGTGTAACTGTCCTGGGTTTGAAGGAAGGACTCGATGTTCGCCTTAGACGCACCCGTGGCCTTTCGAAGGGGCTTGACCGTGCCCAAACCGGCATAGTGTTCCGGTCTGGCATAGTATCGCCTTAGCGCCTTCCATTCCTTCATGCTTTACTTGTACAGGGGTTGCCAGACGCGCTTGCGAAAATGGTACGACGCGGAAGGCGATTTCGATTTCTTTTTCGGAGTGGCAGGGTTTGCCCTCTTCTTTTTGCGCGGCGAGAGGAGGTTGACCTTTATGGTTCGGGGTTCGACCTCCTGCTTCACCGGCACGCGCTCGTGCACGTCTTCGTAATCGTCGTCGTCGTCGTCGCCGAGGAAGGGCTTTCTGACTTGTGCCACGAGATCGAGGTAGTTGTCCAATTTATGTTTTACGAGCCGCCACTTTTCGTTGGCAGAGAGCTTTGCGCTCTGCAGGTTCTGAATTTCTTTAGCCAATCTGGATATGGTGCGGTCTACAGCGTGAAGCTTGTCGACGGTCTTCGGTTGCGGTGCAACGAGGATCTGCCTGCCGTACTTCATCCTGTTAATTTCGACACTAGCGCGCCGCCGAGCGAGGCCAAGACGGGTAGGAGGAATGCCGGCAAAAAACCTCCTTTTTGAACCAAGATGCTCTTCTTCTTCTTCAGAGGAACCCGTTTATCCGTCAACTTCCTCCAAGAAGCCTTGTGCTTCTTTAGGCGAGCCAAGCACTTTGCGGGAAGTTGCACGTGACCTCTGCACACGTTGATGATGCATTCGCTAATGGCCTTGATCAGATCGCCGTCGGCATTTTTTAACAACTTTTTGCGCAGAGGGGCGCCTTGGCCAGAGCCGCCAAATTACCGTGCTGTCTCGCTATGCGAGGACTGGTCAGCGTCGCGAGCCTTGACCTACCTCTAGCCATGCTTGCGCGATAATGACGTTCGCTCCGAAAGCGGTACTTTTTATTTAGACTCGACGGCCTCAATCGGGCAAGACCCTGCCGGGATGATATAGAACGAAACGAACCCGAGTCCTCTCGACGGTCTCAGTTGGGTACGAAATAAGAGAGGTTTTCCCCCGGCAGCACGCCGGTTCGATACCTGTATCGGGCGGGCGTGTACTGTTTGCAGTCCAACACGAGATACCCGTGAGGGCGTTCGGTGGCCTTCTCGAAGGCCTCCAAGAGAAACCTAGAGTTCCTGGGTTCGATCTGCTGGCACAGTCTCTCGATCTGCATCTTGTCCCGGTTGTTCTTGAAGACCACGACGTAGTTCGCATTCAGAGAGATGTTGCGATATTTCTGACCCTGCGGAAACACGTTCTGCAGGATGTAGACGATGCCGAAGCGCTTGTGATGGGAGTCTCTGGTGAAAAAATTGGACACGTCCTTCCCGCCACCCTCCAGCATCAGATCGTCGAGGACGACGAGGTCGTTCTCGCCCACCGAAGCAAGTTCGGGTATGCCCGCGTGGGTCTCGCAACGCAGAGCCGAGGGTTCGAGTCTCGGCGAATACTCCGGAGGGTGGCACCACAGCACCCTCCTGGGGCGCACGTCGAACATCCGGTGCGCGTGGCGCAACAGGTTTTTCACGAAGGTCGACTTGCCGCAGCGCGACGGCCCCGCCACGAGCATCGTGCTGGGAAACTCGAATCGGCCCAGGTCTCGGGGACCGGGCATCGTCTCCTCAGGGCGCCCGGTTCGAAATGACTTTGGCGCGGCTGCGGACGTCTCATTTATGCGTTCCTCTTGAACCCGTAGGGATAGGAATCGTGATCGCCGGCGAGCACGCGCTTGTTGACCACCATCCTAAACGTCTTCGAGCTGGGTTCGGTGACGACCGTCCAAGACGGTTTCCGCGAGATCTGCGTGCCCGCCAGCTTCACCGCGCGGTCGTTGTCCCTGAGCACCACGTCGCGAATCACCTCCGCGTTCACCAGCTCCAGGTTGCCCGAATTGAGCGTGATCCCCTTCACCTTGCACACCGAGAAGGTCTTGCCCGTCTCGGGGCAAACGATCTCCATGCAGTAGCTCTTGGGCCCCGTGGAGGCGAACCGGGCGATGTAAGAGCCCCGCCCGTACTTCTCCAGCTCGTCCGTCATGTCCCCCAGGAGGCGTCCGACGGACGGCGTCCAGTCGCCCGGAGCGGCGGCGACGACGACGGAATCGGTGTCGAAGTAGCAGACCCGTTCTCCCAGCCTCTTGAGGTAGGAGTAGAGCACCAGGCGCGCGTGAGCCGTGGTGTAGGCCGCCAGGACGGCGTTGGCGGCGGGGTTGACCTTGCGGCACTCCTCGCAGTACCTCCACACCGCGTACACGATCCGGTCGGTGACGGGCACGTAGGTCTGCACTTCCACGCCCGGGTCGTTGAGCAGCTCCAGGAGGTGGTCGTACCGGTCCACCAGCTCGCACGTGGGGAGGTTTTCCCTCTGCCCGAGTTTGCCCCAGAAGCTGTTGAGCATCAGCTTGGCCAGCTCCCGCCTGCCGGGGTTGGTGGCGACGGCCTGGGGATCCAGGGCGACGCCTTCGTGCTCGAAGAATTGCTCCACGTACTGCTGCTTCGCGGCAGGGTCGTCGCAATCCGAGGGCCAGCCGGAGGCTTCGGTCTTGATCTTCAGGAACTGATTCACGTAGTCCTCGAAGAGACCCTTTGCTCCGGTGGTCGGTTCGTGCCGCACCACGTCGTACTCCCAGATCTCGTGGACCCGCAGCAGGCGGTACCCCTCCTCCAGGGCGACCTTCATCTCGTCGATCACCCAGGTACCCGACAACGCCCTCTCGCGCACTCCGTGGTGGCACTCGTCTTGGTTCTCCGCCTCCGCGCAAGCGCGGCATAGCGGGAACATGAGCTTGTCGCCGATGCGCGCCGGTAGCACCGGGTGGTACAGGTGTTGCGGCGGTAGAACCTCGCACTTCACCAACCCGCCCCCCACGTCTTCCAAGCGCGGGAATCGATCCACGTGGATCTTGGGGTGGCCCGCGGGGTAGGGTTTCGTC
The DNA here is from genome assembly GCA_030765065.1 of Deroplatys truncata. Lineage (NCBI taxonomy): Eukaryota > Metazoa > Arthropoda > Insecta > Mantodea > Mantidae > Deroplatys > Deroplatys truncata. The sequence goes on from CM060983.1 coordinate 166,470,060, forward strand.
TTGTTCACGTACGGGTACAGGCTGCACACGTCGTAGTAGTAGATCTTGCTATCCCCCTTCGCCTCGCAGTACGTCTTGGTGCAGTTGGTGCGACCTCCGTAGAAGGCGTCTCTGGGGTTTAGGGGTTCGGGTACCGGAAAGTCCCTTGCGTGGCGCGCGAGGTCCTGGTTGGTCTTCATCGCGGCGTTGAACTCGCACTCCCACTTTTCCACCACGGCGTAGCCGGCGGCCTTGATCTTGGCCGTGACCTTCTCGGTGCTCTCTAACCTGGAGGCCATGGTTTCGTGTCCCGAGTTGTATATCGCCGCATGGCGATTGTGAAAGCACCGCCTGCAGCCGTGGTAAAAGCAGCCGTGGAAAAAGTACGCGGTTTTTAGGGCCTCTCTGTACCCGTCCACCTTGTGCCCCGCGATTTTGACTTTGCGTCCTCGCATGGCGTGCTGGATGACGATGCGGTTTTGCATCTCTAGCCAAGTTAGCCATATACATGCGGCGCGAGACTGACGGTCCGCTAGTCTATACCCGCCCGCGGGCAAGAGGGCAATTTTTTTAAGCGACATGAAGCGCTTTCTATACACGCACATGCACGCCTGCGCGATGGTGACGCATTCTCTGAACGGGTCTATTCCGTTCTCGTCCAAGAATTCCCTTCTGAATTTGGAAACTCCCTGACTGAGTAGAAATACGTCCATCTTGCAATACGCCACCATTTCCGCCCTCATGTCGAAGACGTACCCGGAGGACGCCTTTTCTTCGTGCCACTGCTCGAAGGCTTTCCGACCCTCCGCCGACATGCCCTCCGGGCAGTAATGGCTTTTGTCGGGAATCGAACCCACGTACCGCTCGTTTTCCTTCGTGTTAAACAGGTACGGAAAATAACCTTTGCATTCCTTCAATCCGAAGGTCTTGGAAAAGCGGGAGAGTGGCATGGGTATGAAGTTGAGCGAGTCTAGAAATGTCACGTCGCCGTACCTCATCCTGTAGATCTTGCTCCCGATCATGATGAGCTCCGGCACCCAGTCTAAGTGCGCCACCATGTACTTTAATAGAAACTGCCCGTCGTAAGCTCTGAGGTTATGCGCCACGACGTAGACGTCCCAGGCTTCGAACCTCGCCTGCGCGATGTGCTCGAAAAGCTGCTTCACGGGATCGTCCGTGAACACCCATTCTTTGCAACCGCATTCGGTGCAGTATGCCGTCTTGCGGCGTTCGTCGATGCAGTGCGGGCAGGCTTGGTACAACACGCACAAGTTAGGTACATGCTCGTATGTGTGCTCGTATGTGTCCTTTTTGCCGGTATATGGAATGTTTTGCGTGCGTTCAAAGTCGATAAACATGAACACGTACCGGTTTCTTTTGTTCTTTGTGGCATACGGCTGCATATAGCACATGTGGCTAGAATTCATGTGTGCCTTGCAATGATTGCAGTACTTTTCCCCGCACTGGTGCGCGGTTTTTCTGTGCCTCGCATTCACCAGCTTGTTGCAAGACGTGCACACCTTTTCTACATCGCACACCGACAGCGCCTTTGGGTAAAAAACGCCTTTCTTTGCGTGGTTTGCAAAGCATGTCGGTCCCTTAAAATCTCTGTTGCACTCGGCGCAGCGTATGTAGGCGTCGAATCGCGCATCGCACAGCTGATGGCATTTAGCGCACCTGGCGTCGCACCTATGAAATTCTTTTTTGTGTGCAGAGGGATGATGACACCGGCGGCAATACCATTTGCATTTAAAGCACTTGTGAAGGTTCACGATAGCATTAAAGTGCCCGGCGTGGAGCATGACGTCGATGTATTTATCGCATTTCTTATCCGACGCGTACAGCACGTGCTTCCCCGTATGATCGCCAAACACCGTCACGGCGTAGCCCTTTAACGCTGCGTCAAAGCGTCTGACGTCGTCTATCGTGCAGCTGTCGTGGCCTTGACCGATGCTCGCGCACAAGGCTACGGCCTTCGATTTTTGCAGATAGTCGGAGCGCGTCATCGTTCTATAGTTGACGTCGCGATCCACTTTGGCTTTGACTACAACAATGGCTCTTGCTAAACACAGGTTGTCTTTGTTGGCTATTTCGACAATGCCTTTATTGCCCCTACAGGCATCGCAAGGTTGGTGGCACGAACCCGAGTTTTCCTTGGTCCACACAAACGTCACATGAAGAGGCCCGCTTAGCAAGAATTGTTGGTTACTTTGCATTACTTTTTCGATGCTTCCAACAATGACGTCCGCATTCAATTGGTCTACGCGCCTAACGCTCATGTTGAAGGCTTTGGACGTCTCCTTTTCGTCTGTTATGGATATGCCTAAATACCCGGGTTCGTTTTCTAACAGGTTCTCTTTCGCAAAGTTTAGAATATCGTTAAACAAATGCGATACCCATTGCTCAGGGTTGACATCTCTGGGGACCGGGTTTACGGTAATTTGAGACTCTGTAAAGCCGGAAAAAAGCTTTGGCAGCCTTCTCTGCTTGTGTCCTATAATTTCGAACGTAGGCTGCAAGGTGCCATCGCGACTTCCCCCGGATTGCAGCTCCATCTTATCGTCCGAATGCACCGATCGCTCTTTCCCTGCAAAGTGTTGCTGCTATTTTGTTTTTATTTTAAACTATTTTTCGTCAAATAGAACGATTTTGTAGAAAAATCCGCTATCGTCCACGTTTCTCACTACGGGCGTTTGCTCTTGGCGCCGGGTTTTTATAAGCTCGCTTATCGCAACTGCTGTTTTCAACATGCGCGTAGAGTTAAATGCCTCATTTCGCTACAAAATTGTCAAGTTGTAAAAAAACGCGGTCAACCTGTCACGATCCGCCACTGCGCGACCGCCACCATCGGCAGTAAGGCTGCATAAACGCTGACGAACATCCTTTTCTCACGCTCGATTTACACTTAACATCAGCAGTGCTGTGCGTGGGAAATGACAAGCGAGCAGCGTTTTAACGATTCCACACCGCCTCAGTGCAATATTTAAAACTACGAGTGCCGTGTGTAGTGTTTTTTGTGTTGTGCAGTGCATACGTGTTATGTAGAATGTGTGAATTAAATAGAAGCAGCAGATACTTCCTTTCTAAGGAGTAACACCAACTGTTGAATAAAAATTCTCAAGTGTTACGTTCGTATGACCTCTACCCTCTATCTCTTATAGGTGAGTACGAAAGTTTATTTTCATATCCACTTAATTTTAATCCGGATAAACTTTTCGGGAAATGGTTGCATTGCACATCCGATATACACTGGCCTTAAAATTCTAAATTCTTTCCATCAACATGGCGGGCAAGAACTGAAAAGCGACATGCCTTTAAAAAAGAATGGCTAAGCATTGTACAATTCGAACCATTTTATAACAGATATCTCGGAAATGGCTGACGTCGCAAAAAAAGTTATTTCAAATAAATTGTGTGTGTTTCCTCAAACCTTAGCAGTTATACAAGATCATAGAAAATTTCTTCCGAATCAAGAGGACTTCACAGGCTATTTCCACAAAATTCAAGATATACATTTTATTTTTCATATAAATGTCTTTAATATATGGTGTTGTAATTAAAATCGTCAGAGACAGTTTTAGAAAATAAAACATTTCGGAAAATAGTTCATGTAAAGGGTGGTTTGGGGTGGAGGGGCTTTCTTGAAAATCTCTGTGTCGTAACTTTGGAAGGTACTGAACCTAAATACCAAGTTTTAGTATTTATCCGACTTTTCATTTTTGAGTTATGCTGCTCTGACACATACACACAGAATTTTCTAAAAATGTTTTTTATTCAGGGGACCTCAAAACAAGTATTTAGTTTTCCGGTGAAGTCTCAATATTGAATATTTGGATGCAATGCATACCTCCTCTACTATTTTACGTGGTAGAGAAAGCCCCCTAAATCAATATTATTACATGCGGTTGTGAAAAATATTACAGCTATGATTAATAAATTCTGGGATTACGAGAAATTTGTTAATATTAGTTTAAACGTATATAGTTGCAAGAAAGTGAGTATAGCTAGCTCGAAACTTAGCGTTGTTGTCACAAATAAACGATATAGAGAAAACTCTGATTTTCATAAAAGTAAGATTAAAACTACTTGCTTAAGGTAAACTGCTTGTCTCATATTAAGAATATTCTCAGATATTCGGAGAATGGCGCGAAAGTTGAGTCTGACGTACATAGCAGATACAGGAGAAATTGCATTGCACTCAAAAATTCCATACCGGGATTTCGCCAGAAATACATCTATAGATTTGCACATTTCAACTTATTACATAATTGGCTTATATTGTGCATGATGTTTCATTTAAATACCCACAAACTGGGTCTGCGATTATTACTTATTGTTTTTATGTGTTTCAGTGGGTGAATAATAATTAGTTTGTTGGTATCGTTATTACAGTGCTGTTTCACTTGCGAAATTCCGTTCTCTTTGTATGAAAATGAAAAAAGAAAAGTTAAAAGAATGACGAGTTTTAGTGAGAAAAGGTCTAAAGCTTTTAAACATTAAAATCAACATGGAAACTTTGTAAATAGACAACGCCACAAAGTAATAATAATAATAATAATAATAATAATAATAATAATAATAATAATAATAATAATAATAATAATAATAATAATAATAATACACATAAATTGTGTGCTTTAACGTTCTTGTACAGTAAGGCTTCGTTTCCTACGGTTTAACAGTTGTACAAAAGACATTCACAATGAGACTACTTCACAGCTATTCCCAGAAAATTGAAGTTATACATTTTATTTGTCATGCAGATATCTTAAACATACCGTACCGTAATCAAAAGGGGTTAGAGCCATTTTTAAGACAATAAAAATAACGAACTTTCTTCCGCTAAACGGGTAGTTTGCGGTGTGGGAATTTTCTTGAAAATCTACGGTTTGTTAAATTTTTTTATACGCTACTATTTTAGTGTGTGTGTGTGTGTGCGAGTATGTGCCTAGTATCCGTGCGCCACAAGCCAAAACGACGACATTATAGAAAAACTTTATCATCTGCCTACCGGACAGGGATAACCGCGAAAAACCTGAAAAAAGCTCTAAGAGTATTCTAACGCTTACCGATCTGGAAAACCCATGAAAACAAGATAGTACACTTTTTTAAATTTTCTCAAAAATGGCTATAACGATTTTGATGAAAATATCATATGTTTAAGATAATGTCATGAGAAATGAAATGTATATCTCAAATTTTCTGGGAATGTCTCCAAAAGTATTCTTCATTGTGAACGCCTTTTGCATAACTGGTAAACCGTAAGAGATAGACCAAATTTTACTACACAATAATGTAGATCGCGTTAAAATACACAACTTATGCCATATACATTTCTTTTGTTGAGTGAACCGTTTTCGAGATATTGCTTGTTATTTCCTTAAATTTTCCAATACTTATACTTTTTTACTTTCTCTACTACGTATAGTAAGTAGGGGAAGTATTGCATTCCACCCAAAAATTCGATACCGATATTTCACCGGAAATACACGTTTTGAGACCTCCTGAATCCAAAAAAAAGCATTTTTTTGAAAACATGTCCGTGTGTGTGTGTCTGTCTGTGTGTCTGTCTGTGTGTGTGTGTGCGAGTATGTGCCTAGTATCCGTGCGCCACAAGCCAAAACGACGACATTATAGAAAAACTTTATCATCTGCCTACCGGACAGGGACAACCACTAAAAAACCTGAGAAAACCTCGAAAATTAGAAACGGCTTCGTCAACCACTACAGAAAACGCCTACCAACCAGGGAAAACGTATGAAAAAGCAGAAAGGACTTGCATTCGTTTACCAACCGCAGAAAACCTCCAAAAAAACTAGTTATTTTTTTAAAAAAGGAAAAGGCGAATAATATAAGTATGGCAGCTGCAACGGGTGTGTGTGTGTGTGTGCGAGTATGTGCCTAGTATCCGTGCGCCGACAAGGTAAAACTTCATCATTTGCCTACCGGGCAGGGACAACCGCTAAGAAACCTGAGAAAACCTCGAAAATTAGAAACGGCTACGTCAACCACTACAGAAAACGTCTACCAACCAGGGAAAACCTATGATAAAAGCAGAAAGAGCTTGCATTCGTTTACCATCCGCAGAAAACCCCAAAAAACTAGTTATTTTTTAAAAAACGAAAAAAAAAGAAAAAAGAAAAAAAGGAAAAGACGTATAATATAAGTATGGCAGAAACAGCTTGCATTCGTCTACCAAACCAGAGAAAACCCCGAAACACTAGTTATTTAAAATTGCTGATGTGTTCTGGATAGGCTTTTGCAAATGTTGTTGGTAGCAAAACTTACCTTTTCCATCACCTCCAACATACCCCCACTCCCACACCTTTTTTCTTTCCACCAATCATAATCTCTCTTATTCTCACCAATCAACAACTTTCATTTGTTCCTTTCCACCAATAACAACACTTCTTATTCCCACCAATCACAAACTTCACACGTCACTTTCTGTTGTACTTTTTATCCCTCGTTCGCCATCTTTCCCCCTCTTTCAGCCCCCAACCTCCGCACAGACAACACCTCACCGCTCCTTAACCTCAACTTCATGCCTCCGCCATCTTATTTAGTTCCCATTTTTACCACCGCGCCTCTCATCTCCCAACCAGATTGCCGGCAAGAACAGATCTCGTTCATTCGCACCTCGACGGTTGACTCGGCAGCAGCTACTGTGAACACCTACGTCGTACACGTTTTTGACCGCTTTCGACCGGCTATGAGAACCCTGCTCCTACGTACGCTAGCGACCATCACCATGGTCCAGTACCAGGTTTTTGGTATAGTTAAATTACGCCTCTGCAAAGGGTGTCTGTACCGCTTTAAAAACCTAGGTATATCAGTGCGTAGTGATGTTGGTTGATCTTAAAGCTGGTTAAGCATTTTCAAAAACAGTTTGCTTTTATTTTTTCGCGTCGCGTGCCGCGCTTTTGGTGACGCATCCACACCGGTAACAGGTAAGTACCACACGCATAATTATTTTTCGGACCTGCTTGGCGTAGGAATATATCCTTTCGTGTTTTGGTACTGTAACCTCAAACCTCCTTACCCACCTCTTGCGTCCGCCATCTTGTTTAGTTCTCACCGCATCTCCTTGTCGCAGACCCTCCGCCATTTTTAGTTCCCATTATTTTAACCTCAAAATCTACTCTTCTAAGCTCTTGCTACCGCCATCTTCTTTTAGTTCCCATTCTCACCACCGCGTCTCGTTACCCCCACCTCTTGCGACCGCCATGTTCACCACTAACCTCCAAATTTCCTCGTCCTTAAACCTCTTGTCTCAACCACCTTGTTTAGTTCCCATTTTCGCCACCGCATCTCATATCGCCCCATTTCTCTATCCACTCAAGAAAACTACCATCCAACGTTCAAAAAATTGCTGATCAGTTCACGACAGGCTTTTGTAAATCTTGCTGCTAGCAAAACTTACCTTTCCCATCACCTCCAACATACCCCACTCCCACACCTTTTTCTTTCAACCAATCATAATCTCTCTTATTCTTACCAATCAACAACTCTCATTTGTTCCTTTCCACCAATAACATCACTTCTTATTCCCACCAATCACAACTTCACACGTCACTTTCTGTTACACTTTTTATCCCTCGCTCCCCATCTTTTCCCTCTTTCAGTACCGACCTCCGCACAGACAACACCTCGCCACCCAGCTCCTCTCCATCACGTGACCTCCATACTCTCCCATCTTCCTTCCTTCATCTTCCACCCGAACTAACGAACCAATCAAAACACTCCACGTCACTTCCTCAATTCTTTCAACTCGTCCCGGATGAGCCAATTGGTTTAACGATAATCCTACCGCTCAGGGCGCTTTTCAAACTTACCGCCGCCGCCGCACGCAGCGACACGAGCGCCCCTAGCGGCAGGATTATCGTTAAAACAATTGGCTCATCCGGGACTAATACTACTTTGGCTTAGACAACCCTTCCTACACGTTTAGAGAATATACAAGATAGAATAGGCTTAGACAACACTTTCTGCATGGTTATTGAATATGCGGGCTAGGATAGGCTTAGAGAACACTTTCTACACGGTTAGTGAATATACAGGCTAGAATAGGATTAGAGAACACTTCCTTCACGGTTAGTGAATATACAGGCTAGGATAGGTTTAGACAACACTTCCTACACGGTTAGTGAATATACAGGCTAGGATAAACTTAGAGAATGGTTTCTACACGGTTAGTGAATATACAGTCTAGGATACGCTTAGAGAACACTATCTACACGGTTAGTGAATATACACGCTAGAAACGGTCTAAACACTAAATCCTACATGGATAGTTATTCTGCAGCCTCGGACAGGTGTAGCAACCCTTACTACACAGTTACAGAATATACAGGCTAGGGTAGGCATAGACACTCCCTTCAAAGTTTAAGAATATATAAGCTAGGATAGGCTTAGACAACACTTCCTACACGGTTAGTTAATATACAAGGCAGAATAAGCTTATACAACACTTTCTACAGGTTTAGTCAGTATACAGGCTAGAATGGGCTTAGAGAACACTTCCTACTCGGTTAGTGAATATGCAGGCTAGGATATGCATTCAGAATACTTCTTACACGGTTAGTGAATATACAGGATATGATGGGCTTAGAGATCACTTCCTACACGGTTAGTGAATATACAGGATATGATAGGCTTAGAGATCACTTCCTACACGGTTAGTGAATATACAGGCTAGTATAGGATTAGACAGCACTTTCTACACGGTTAGTGAATATACAAGATAGGATAGGTTTAGATATTACTTCCTACAATGTTAGTGAATATACAGGCTAGGATAGGTTTAGAAAACACCTCCTACATGTTTAGTGAATATACAGACTAGGTTAAGCTTTGAGAATACTTCCTAAACTGTTGGTGAATTTACAGGCTAGGATAGGCTTTGAGAATACTTCCTAGGCTGTTGGTGAATATACAGGCTAGGATAGTCTTAGAGAACACTTCTTACATGGTTAATGATTATACCGGATAGGTTAGGCTTAGAGATCACTTCCTACACTGTTAGTGTATATACAGGCTAGGATAGGCTTAGGGTACACTTGCTACACGTTTAGTGAATATACTGCAAGGATAGGCTTAGACAGCACTTTCTACACGGTTAGTGAATATGCTGGTCAGGATAGGCCTAGACAACACTTTCTAAACGGTTAGTGAATATGCAGGCTAGGATAGGCTTAGACAACGCTTTCTACACGGTTAGTGAATATACAGTTTAGGCTAGGCTTAGACAACGCTTTCTACACGGTTAGTGAATATACAGGCTAGAATAGGTCCAGACACTAAATCCTACATAGTTAGGGTTTATGCGGTCTGGGACAGGCGTAGGCAACCCTTACTACACAGTTACAGAATATACAGGGTAGGGTAGGCATAGACAACGCTTTCTACAAAGTTTAAGAATATATAAGCAAGAATAGGCTTAGACAGCACTTACTACATGGTTAGTGTATTTATAGGCTAGGATGGCTTAGACAACACTTTCCACACGGTTAGTGAATGTACAGATTAGGATAGGCTTAAACAATACTTTCTACACGCTTTGTGAGTATACCTGCTAGGATAGGCTTAGACAACACTTTCTACACGGTTAGTGAATATACAGGCCAGTATAGGCTTAGAGAACACTTCCTACACAGTTAGTGAATATACAGGCTAGGATAGGCTAAGAGAACACTTCCTACACGGTTAGTGAATATACACGCTAGGATTGGCTTATACAACACTTTCTACACGTTTAATGAACAGACAGGGTAATATAGGCTTAGAAAACTCCTCCTACACGGTTAATGATTATACAATCTAGTATAGGCTTAGAGAACACTTCCTAAACACTTAGTGAATATACAGGTTAGAATAGGCTTAGACAATAATTCCTACACGGTTAGTGAATATACAGGCTAGGATAGGCTTAGACAACACTTCCGATACGGTTAGTGAATATACAGGCTAGGATACGCTTAGAGAATTGTTTCTACACGGTTAGTGAATATACAGCCTAGGATACGCTTAGAGACCACTTTCTACACTGTTAGTGAATATACAGGCCAGAATACTCTTAGAGCTCACTTCCTACACGGTTAGTGAATATACAGGCTAGGATACGCTTAGAGAACCCTTCCTACACGGTTGGTGAATATACAGGCCAGGATACGCTTAGAGAACCCTTACTACACGGTTAGTGAATATACACGCTAGGATTGGCTTAGACAACGCTTGCAACACGTTTAGTGAATATACAAGCTAGAATAGGCTTAGACAACACTTCCTACATGGGTAGTGAATATGCGGGCTAGGATAGCCTTAGACAACACTTCCTACACGGTTAGTGAATATACAGGCCAGGATACGCTTAGAGTAGTCTTCCTGCACGGTTAGTGAATATACAGGCCAGGATACGCTTAGGGAACCCTTACTACACCGTTAGTGAATATACAGCCTAGGATACGCTTAGAGTAGTCTTCCTGCACGGTTAGTGAATATACAGGCCAGGATACGCTTAGAGTAGTCTTCCTGCACGGTTAGTGAATATACAGGCCAGGATACGCTTAGGGAACCCTTACTACACCGCTAGTGAATATACAGCCTAGGATACGCTTAGAGACCACTTTCTACACTGTTAGTGAATATACAGGCCAGAATACTCTTAGAGCTCACTTCCTACACGGTTATGGAATATACAGGCTAGGATACGCTTAGAGAACCCTTCCTACACGGTTAGTGAATATACAGGCTAGGATTGGCTTAGAGAACCCTTACTACACGGTTAGTGAATATACAGGCTAGGATACGCTTAGAGAACCCTTACTACACGGTTAGTGAATATACAGGCTAGGATACGCTTAGAGAACCCCTACTACACGGTTAGTGAATATACAGGCTAGGATACGCTTAGAGAACCCTTACTACACGGTTATGGAATATACAGGCTAGGATACGCTTAGAGAACCCTTACTACACGGTTAGTGAATATACAGGCTAGGATACGCTTAGAGAACCCTTACTACACGGTTAGTGAATATACACGCTAGGATTGGCTTAGACAACGCTTGCAACACGTTTAGTGAATATACAAGCTAGAATAGGCTTAGACAACACTTCCTACATGGGTAGTGAATATGCGGGCTAGGATAGGCTTAGACAACACTTCCTACACGGTTAGTGAATATACAGGCCAGGATACGCTTAGAGTAGTCTTCCTACACGGTTAGTGAATATGCAAGCTGGGATTGGCTTAGACAACGCTTCCTACACGGTTAGTGAGTAAACAACCTAGAATAGGCTTAGACAACACTTCCTATACGTTAAGTGAATATACAAGCTGGGATAGGTTTATACAACACCTCCTACGCGGTTAGTGAAGTACAATCTAGGATCGGCTTAGACAACACTTCTTACACGGTTAGTGAATATACAGCCTAGGATAGGCTTAGAGAACCCTTCTTACACGGTTAATGAATATACAAACTACGATAGGTTTATACAACACTTGCTGCACGCTTAGTGAATGTACAAGCTAGGATACGCTTAGAGAACACTTCCTATACGGTTAGTGAATATACAGGCTAGGATAGGCTTAGAGAACACTTCCTATACGGTTAGTGAATATACAAGCTAGCATAGGCTTAGAGAACACTTCCTACACGGTTAGTGAATAAACAGGTTAGAATAGGCTTAGAGAACACTTCCTTCACGGTTAGTGAATAAACAGGCTAGAATAGGCTTAGAGAACACTTCCTACACATTTAAGTGAATATACAAGCTAGGATAGGGTTGGAGAACCTTTCCTACTCGGATAGTGTATATACAAGGCTAGGATAATCTTAGACCACGCTTCCTACACGTCTGGTGAATATATAAGCTAGAATAGGCTTAGAGAACACCTCCTACATGGGTAGTGAGTATGCGGGCTAGGATAGGCTTAGACAACACTTTCTACATGGTTAGTGAATATGCGGGCTAGGATACGCTTAGACAACACTTCCTACATGGGTAGTTAATATGCGGGCTAGGATAGGCTTAGACAACACTTTCTACATGGTTAGTGAATATGCGGGCTAGGATAGGCTTAGACAACACTTTCCACATGGTTATTGAATATACAGAGTAGGATACTCTTAGAGAACCCTTCCTACACGGTTTGTGAATATACAGCCCAGGATACGCTTAGAGACCCCTTCCTACACGGTTAGTGAATATACAAGCTAGGATTGGCTTAGACAACGCTTCCTACATGGTTAGTGAATATACTAGCTAGAATGGGCTTAGACAACACTTCCTACATCTTTAGTGAATATACAAGCTGGTATAGGTTTATACAACACCTCCTACACGGTTAGTGAATATACAAGCTAGGATAGGCTTAGACAACACTTCCTACACAGTTTGTGAATATACAGCCTAGGATAGGCTTCGAGAACCCTTCTTACACGGTTAATGAATATACAAGCTAGGATTGGCTTAGACAACACTTGCTACACGTTTAGTGAATATACAAGCTAGGATAGGTTTATACAACACTTCCTACACGGTTAGTGAATATACAGGCTAGAATAGGCGTAGTGAATACTTCCTACATGGTTAGTGAACATACAGGCTAGAATAAGCTTAGAGATCTTTACCTACGCGGTTAGTGAATAAACAAGCTAGGTAGGTTTATACAACACTTTCTGCACGGTTAGTGAATATACAGGCTAGGATATGCTTGGAGAATGTTTCCTACACGGTTAAGTGAATATAAAAGCTAGGATAGGCTTAGAGAACACTTCCTACTCGGTTAATGAATATACAGGCTAGGATAGGCTTAGAGACCACTTCCTACACGGTTAAGTGATTATACAAGCTAGCATAGGCTTAGAGAACACTTCCTACACGGTTGAGTTTATATACAAGCTAGCATAGGCTTAGAGAACACTTTCTACACGGTTAAGTGAATATACAAGCTAGCATAGGCTTAGAGACCACTTCCTACACGGTTAAGTGAATATACAAGCTAGCATAGGCTTAGAGAACACTTTCGACACGGTTAAGTGAATATCCAGGCTAGGATAGGCTTAGAGAACACTTCCTTCACGGCTAGTGAATAAACAGGCTAGAATAGGCTTAGAGAACACTTCCTTCACGGTTAGTGAATAAACAGGCTAGAATAGGCTTAGAGAACACTTCCTACACGGTTAAGTGAATATACGAGCTAGCATAGGCTTAGAGACCACTTCCTACACGGTTAAGTGAATATACAAGCTAGCATAGGCTTAGAGACCACTTCCTACACGGTTAAGTGAATATACAAGCTAGCATAGGCTTAGAGAACACTTCCTTCACGGTTAGTGGATAAACAGGCTAGAATAGGCTTAGAGAACACTTCCTACACGGTTAAGTGAATATACAAGCTAGCATAGGCTTAGAGAGCACTTCCTACACGGTTAAGTGAATATACAAGCTAGTATAGTCTTAGAGAACACTTTCTACACGGTTAAGTGAATATATAGGCTAGGATAGGCTTAGAGAACACTTCCTACTCGGTTAGTGAATATACAGGTTAGGATATGCTTAGTGAACACTTCCTACTCGGTTAGTGAATATACAGGCTAGGATATGCTGAGTGAACACTTCCTACACGGGTAAGTGAATATACAAGCTAGGATGGGCTTAGAGAACACTTCCTACTCGGTTAGTGAATATACAGGTTAGAACATGCTTAGAGAACACTTCCTTCACGGTCAGTGAATGTACAGGCCAGGATAGGCTTTGAGAACACTTCCTACACGGTTAAGTGAATATACAAGCTAGGATAGGCTTAGACAACACTTCCTTCACGGTCAGTGAATATACAGGCTAGGATAGGCTTTGAGAACACTTCCTACACGGTTATGTGAATATACAAGCTAGGATAGGCTTAGAGAACACTTCTTACTCGGTTAGTGAATATACAGGCTAGAATAGGCTTAGAGAACACGTCCTACTTGGTTAGTGAATATACAGGCTAGAATAGGCTTAGAGAACACTTCCTTCACGGTCAGTGAATATACAGGTTAGGATAGGCTTAGAGAACACTTTCTTCATGGTTAAGTGAATATACAAGCTAGGATAGGCTTAGAGAACACTTCCTACTCGGTTAGTGAATATACAGGCTAGAATTGGCTTAGAGAACACTTCCTTCACGGTCAGTGAATATACAGGCTAGGATAGGCTTAGAGAACAGTTCCTACTCGGTTAGTGAATATACAGGCTAGAATAGGCTTAGAGAACACTTCCTTCACGGTCAGTGAATATACAGACTAGAATAGGCTTAGAGAACAGTTCCTACTCGGTTAGTGAATATACAGGCTAGAATAGGCTTAGAGAACACTTCCTTCACGGTCAGTGAATATACAGGCTAGGATAGGCTTAGAGAACAGTTCCTACTCGGTTAGTGAATATACAGGCTAGAATAGGCTTAGAGAACACTTCCTTCACGGTCAGTGAACATACAGGCTAGGATAGGCTTAGAGAACAGTTCCTACATGGTTAAGTGAATATACAAGCTGGGATAGGCTTAGAGAACACTTTCTACGCGGTTAGTTAATATGCAGGCTAGGATAGGATTAGACATAACTTTCTACGGTTAGTGAATATACAGGCTAGTATAGGCTTAGACATCATTTCCCACGGTTAGTGAATATTGAGGGGGTATTATTATTGTTCGCCATACATTTGGGGAAACAATATGTAGTGGTATTAATGTTTGTAATTGAAAATGCTAATATTTATCTGCCGCACGTATGAAAGACAGTTTGTCGCGGTCACTTCGTGTTATCTTTTACTGGGCGCCTGTTATTGTATTTAATTTTGGGCTTACTGTCCTCCGGCTAGCTATGATTTTTCGGTCAAGCACTTATCTTGTACAGGTGTGTAAACGGAAAGGAGTTTTTATCCAAAGATAACACTGATGAAAGAATTTGTTTTACACTTTTATTGTCGTAACACATTATTCACTTTCACCTATTAATCTTGACACTCGCCAAACTGAAACTGTTATAATAACTTCTTTACTGCACATTATTAATTAGCGTACTTCAACTTTTTTGTGTAATTAACTTTACGACACGAGAGATTTTTCACAAATTTGCTACGCGTAACCTTGATGAGCTTCGTGCGATGTATACTCCATGAATGCCTTCGTTGAACTCATCGATGTCTTATACGCGAATGCTTCTGTTGGACTACGTGAAACTTGACCCTGACACTGAATTTATACTTCCTCGCTCCAATATGCCTAAAGATTATAACCGAGCTGCTATTGGTTAATAAAACGCGCCAACATTAGCGTCTATATTTATATCCAATGAAAATTACGAAAACATATGCTCTGGGGAAAATGTTCCAGCAAATTCTAAGAAAAACACGCCACTCTGACGTCATTTGCTCGTCTCTAATAATGATAAACAGCTCACCCCCTCGCTACATTATTGCATGCTATTATTGTCAATTTCAGTAAGGCCGTATAAACCCACTTCTCGACAATGCTTACAATCAACAAACATCTCAAATCAATGTCACACAACAATGCATATTCACACTACAATCACTCTGACATTTACATTTTTGTGATACAAATTACTGCGTCAATATACAGGCTAGGATGGCTTAGACAACACTTTCTACACGGTTAGTGAATATACAGGCTAGGATGGCTTAGACAACACTTCCTACACGGTTAGTGAATTTACAGGCTAGGATAGTCTGACAGATACACTAGGACTGCAATATATTTTTTCTTGTCTTCGTGAGGACCTTATATCATATTATTTTGTAATATTTTCGCACTCTTTAAGGATAAAGCACAGGGGTAAATGAACAACGAAATACTCTCAGCTGTCATGCACATTTGCTGCCACACATGTCTTCTGATCGCCAAGGTCAACAACCACAGAATGACAGAAAGTTTGGTGTAAACATTGCCAGGTGTTGCTGTTTTACTACAGCACACGAAATGAAGACCTGCGCAAAAATGACATACACCCTTCAAAGCTAACTTCTGAGAAACCTTGAGTTCATTCCTTTAAGAGCACTCAAGCTTACTTGCAACACTTTTTAAAGTGAAATATTTATTAACTAGCCTTTTAAGCCATCATTCATAATTTAGGATTTCAACATGCATGTTATATATGACACAAGAAAAGAGGATTTTGTTTTCATATGATGGCTTTAATTCTAGCGTTTTAATTATTTTATAGCTTTAAGAATAACATCTTTGTAGCCTCTAATAAAATTATCATAAGAAATGAATCCTCTATATGTAAGCACCTATAAAGCCATAAAAATGAACAAATCTATAAATCGACAATTTTGAAAATATTTTTTGGGCACAGACACTTAACCAGTAAAGCACCGCCAAGGTTTCTTTAGGTTGGGTGAATGAGTTTCTCAGCTATTAAATGGTGGTGGTAACTGCATAGGGTCCAATATTAGATGGACATGACAACAGAAGCATACATTTTTAGCTTCAGAGGAGAATAAAATGATAATATACATTAGCACTACAGACATATAAATGGGAATTTGAAGTATCTCTGTGCATTACCTAGTTCCTCTGGAGAACAAAAAACAGGATGTACACTGATAGACAAGAGATAAAACAAATATATATATATATATATATATATATATATATATATATATATTTCGTCACAATCATAAAAATAATGTAATTAAAGTAAAAGCTTTGCTTTTCTTTCTCAAACAGGATATTTAATTAATACGCTGACTATACAAAACAAAACTCTACTCTCATAAAGTTATCAGCACTTATGTTGAAACAACCAATCGATCCCCGCCGGCCGCCTACCCTGATCCATGGGTTTTTTCGGGGTTTTCCCGTGTCGTTGGGCGAATGCTGGAGTGGTTCCTTTCATCTCCCAAATTTCCTGTCCTTCCATTTCGTTCCATTCATCCTTCACCTCGTTAAGTCTATTTCAGGGCTGGAAGTTTCGATACCGCGTGGCAGAAAAACTATGTTCTCTGGATCTTTCTCCGTCCCTCGCCCTTCGGCTGGTTGCCGGGATACCCGAACCCCTCTGAGTGGCGTTGGATCCCCTCTGTATGGGGCGGGGTCCTCGGTCTGCGTGTCCGATAGTCGGGCCGTCTCAATCTGGAGACGTAGGGACCCTGTCACTGTGCCGTCACTCCTGGTTTCGGCCGCCGGTGTGTCTCTCGCCTCATCCCTCCCTCCCGGGTAGCCCCCTCGTGAGGCGTAGGTACAATACCCTTTCTAGATCGGTACCGAGTCCCCTCCGTTATGGAACGTAAGGTAAGATATGTTAAAACACAGTGATGGAATGATACCCTATTTCTCGATAGGATACCTATTTTTGAGCACCGAAGCTCGATACTCACTTCATAAAAAACAAGCTGTAAAGGCAATAGCTTGTTCTCTGAATTACGTTCTTACTCGTAGTTTTTTTTTGTGTACGAGGGCTGATCAATAAAGACTGAGACTGATTTTTTTCTGCAGTTTCCTTGACAGTTTTATGTCTCTACCACGAATACTTGAAAAGAGCAGGGTTTCATGTATAATGTCCATAAGCGACAGCACTCTCGTAACGGTAGATTGGTAGTAATGCTGTATATGTTGACCCTACTTGAATTTCGCATACCACAAAAGGGAGGTGACACGAGAGGAGCAATACAGCGCAATAAAATTTCATTTTCGTTTAAATCGTACAGCCTTGAAACTTTCGAAAAGCTGAATCAAGCATACGGTGAAGATGCACTACCTCGTGCAACGGTGTTTAGGTGGTTCAAGGACTTCAAAGAAGGGCAAGTCCTCTGTGCTAAGCAAGGCGGGCCTGGTGTTTCGGAATGGAATGATTTACCAGCATGCAGTTCCCCCCCTCACACCACTGTTACAGCAGCTACTACACGTCAGTATTGGCTACACTGAGGAAGCACATTACAAGGAAACGTCCAGAACATCATCGGAATGGGTGGCGACTTCATCACGACAACGCGCGGCCTCACGTCGCAAATCAAGTCCAGGAATTTTTGGCTAAATTCAACATTACCTGTGTGCCGCATCCGTCTTAAAGCACCGGTCTTACCCCCTGTGATTTCTTTTTATTCCCACTACTAAAGGAAAAGCTCCGGGGCATTCGATTTGAGAGCACTGAAGCAGTGCTAAAGAAAAGTGAGGCGATTCTCAAAGACCTGAGAAAGAATGGCCTGCACATGTGTTCGAGGACTGGCAGAGACGTTATAAAAAGTGCATTCAGTTAGGAGGGAACAACTTTGAAAAAGATCATGTCAACATTGAAATGGAGTAATAAATACCTGTGAAAAAAAATCAGTCTTAGTCTTTATTGATCAGCCCTCGTATAAACGCATGTAACCAATTTTGTATTGTACACTAATTCCGAAATTGTTCCTGTTTGACATTCTCCAGTCGGCAGCAATTTTTTATCTTGATAATGCACAGGTTATATCCCCTATTGTTAGTCAAGGCTAATAATAATAATAATAATAATAATAATAATAATAATAATAATAACAATAATAATAATGTCTTTACCTCTCTTTTTATTTAACTAAATTTTGTGCTGAAAACTTTCTCTTACAGAATTTTGTATCCATAGAAACACTAGCAGTTCCTCTTTATTCTGCATTCTTGAAAATATAAACTAATACATATGTTACATGAAACTCAAACAACTAAACAGGATGTGTGTGTTACACCATTGTACCAATATTCACAATTACCACATAACATTCTTTTTTAATCCGGCAATAGGTAATTAGCAATATAACACTCGGAAACAATAAGAGTTTGGATTAACCCTCTCTACTACCCATCCTCATATATTAGTATATACACGTTTAATACAAAGGTTTCACTAGCGTAAACACAAACAGATGTTAGGAAAGAACAAATATTTTCATGCGATGTATTATCTCAGGTCTTAAGTTCTGATTTGTTTCTGCTGGATTCACAGATTTTGGTCACCATATAATGGCTGAGAGTGGATCACGAAGCCAGACTATTGCAGAAACGCTAAATCAGCTAAATCAACTTCAGTCACAACTCAACGCTGCATGTTACATGAGTACCTCTACTCCTCCCCCCACCATTGTTTTGCATGTTTTCATTTGGACACAAGAATGTTTCATTCATTCACCCACAGAAAACGCAATCAAGGTCTACCAAGAACTATAGTCCAGCAACTCTTTAGGGACACGTGCGAGGCAATAACGTGGAGTCTCGACTCCTTTCATTCTTTATCTAGCATAAAGTTAAACACGGCAACTTTCAATAATGCAAAATTTAAAATTTTAAAAGTATAGAAGGTTTATATCAAAGTATTAGGCATACTTCAATACCACCGAATATCGAGAGTATTGCGGTATCGAGGGCAATGAGGTCCCATCCCCATTAAAAATAAAATTATGGTCAAATGTTTCCTGCTCCTACTTATCCTAAATGTACACTTATCCTCTTTGACTGTCCATTCCTGGCAAGAAAGACTTACTCTTTCCATAACCAGAGCAGAAGTAGGAAAGGATGCTGATATTGGGACCAGGATACTGCAACTTTTTCAGGGAACAGATTTTTGGGAAACAATGAAAGCATCATTTTCAATGGGGTTGCACAATAAGCCTTTCAGACTGTCGTGCGGGAAGTTGATAAAGCTCCAACGAAAAAAACCCGTTATCTACCTGTCGTCTACCTAAATTTCTTGCGGTCAACCCCTTGTTAAAAAAAGCTGGCATTAGAACAACTTTCGGACAAAATAAATATTTCGCCGCGAAAATTACTGCCATATATCAACTCAATTTTTAGTGCAAAATAAAACGCAGCTTCCCAAATCATGGCATTAAAGGCAAGAGTCTCCCTCAAGATGGAACTCTTGCATTTCTTTATAGTCATTAGTTTTAAAAATAAGTGGATACCTACTTCGATTGTGAAAGTGCTAATATTTCCATATGCGCATTAGTCAAATTCGAAACTACAATGACAATTAAAAACCTTTTTATTAGATGCTTTCTAAAACAATTTGTTTGTAGGACTGTTAACGAGCCGAAAAATACTACCTGCTTTAGTAACCTGGCTGAAGTCGTCATGGCAAACTTTAGCGGCGTTTTAAACAAAATCAACGCAGTGCCGTTCTGAATCAATGCTTCTGGTTGGAATTGAAATTGCCTAGAGATTATCACTCATATTTTCACAAAACTCGATAAATAATAAAGTGCTTCGTGTTGCTTACAAATAAAATTCGTATTTATTGTAGCCTCTAAACTCGAGAATAATTATAATTTAATGTAAAAATCACTGTTTTAAGTTGTAACCATGTATTTTATTTACTGCTTGTATTCTTTTGTTAGTAACATGTTACAAATGCAATTAAGAAACTAAGTATATAAACTGAAAGTCATTCATTAAGCAGGTATTCAAGCTTCCACAGCCATTGTCTATTGTAGCAGCCCATACGATACAAGAGGCTCAACACATTATAGAGCAAAACGTCGGCGGATTCTCAAACATTGTGACGCGGCCTACACCAAAGCCCAAGAAGCTTGAGATAATAATTTGTTTAACTTATACCTCTGCATATTCTACAACTGAGTTTAAAATATCTAACTCTACTGTAGTTACGCTAAAGCTTTTGTGGGCATTCTAAATTCAGTTTTATAATTTGTATGGGTGAAATAATCAATGGTTCTAAGCTTATAGCCGTACGTAATGCGCTCATTACATTTGTTGATATGTTGTAAAGCAACAAGTTGCTAGACAAATAAAACAATAAAGAAAACAGTTACAGCTTAACAATTTGATTTTGACACTAAATTAGAATTACTTTCATGTTGTAGGCTACATACGAATACGATTTCGTTTATAAGCAACTATACATACGAAGCA
This sequence comes from Deroplatys truncata, assembly GCA_030765065.1. Classification (NCBI taxonomy): domain Eukaryota; kingdom Metazoa; phylum Arthropoda; class Insecta; order Mantodea; family Mantidae; genus Deroplatys; species Deroplatys truncata. The sequence goes on from CM060983.1 coordinate 166,490,944, forward strand.
TTTTAAGTCGTCTTCCGTGGTATAGTGGTTACCATGCAAGCCTCTAGTTTCCGAGGTCCTGGGTTCAAACCCGGTAGAGGGCGATGGATTTTTTTCGGGCGTAAAAATTCTGCACGTGCCAAAATTCTTAGGCCCGCCCGAATGTCAATTTTGTTTTAAATAGCATTATTTTAAAGTTATTATTATTATTGTTGTTATTCCACGAAGCACTGCTCACTGCTGCTCAAAGGGATTCGGGTTTAACTTCCGGTACCGACATGGATTTTTACTTTCTCTACTACGTATAGTAAGTAGGGGAAGTATTGTATTCCACCCAAAAATTCGATACCGAGATTTCACCGGAAATACATGTTTTGAGACTCACTGAATCCAAAAAAAGCATATTTGGAAACATGTCCGTGTGTGTTTCTGTCTGTGTGTCTGTGAACAGCATAACTCAGAAACTAACAGCCGTATAAACATCAAACTTGGTATTTGGATTCAGTATCTTCCAGAGATGCGACACGAAGGTTTTCAAGAAAATCCCCCCACCCCAGACTACCCTTTACATGGAACATTTTTCGAAAATTTTAATTTTCTCAAAAATGGCTCTAACGATTTTGATTAAAATATCATATGTTTAAGATATTGTCATGAGAAATGAAATGTATATCTCGAATTTTCTGGGAATGTCTCCAAAAGTATTCTTCATTGTGAACGACTTTTGCATAACTGGTAAACCATAAGAGATAGACAAAATTTTACTGCACAAAAAATGTAGATCGCATTAAAATACACAATTTATGTCATACACATTTCTTTTGTTGAGTGAACCGTTTTCGAGATATTGCTTGTTATTCCCTTAAATTTTCCAATACTTATACTTTTTCTCAAATTCGTTATTCATTTTTATGTCCTGGACATGCAAAGAGAATGGAATGCGCCACATAGCAACCAGCGTTAAAATATTTGACTATCGCTTAAAACTTAGCATATTCCCCTTGCATCTACATGAAAATTACCAATAAGATTGACAACTCGATATCTCGATTAACATGAAGCATATGGAGAATAAGCGTTTGTAAAAATAGTTTGTACAAGAGTAGAGAAAGTCATGTGAGTGTAACACATCAGATTTTTTTCCCTACTGCTGGGAGGCCTGGTATGGGATGCATTCGACCCTTGGAACCAACTAAGGAGCCATTTTACAGCAATAGTGGTGATAGAGGTCCTGGAATCCGCGTGTGGTATGCGGTATGTTGACGGCATACTGTCTTGTTGACCAGATGCCGTCCCTGTTACTGTACTCTGCCCAAGTTGTCCTGGGTGTGGGTGAGTGGGTGGGTGGATGGAGGGAGGCGGAATTTTCAGCTGCGGTGCTGTTGTAACGTATTTGTAATTGGTCAAAGCGAGTATTTATTTCTTATTATTAATATTACTATTGATATGGGTGTGTGCATGCTGCCATAATTATGCTATTCTGGGCATCTCAGCGTAGCGACCGAAAATTTTGATAAATTAATTTACATGAAAAAGTTTCCATTATTTCTTTATTTTCTAAAAAATAGCGCTAATGATTTTGATTAAAATATCATACGTTTAAGATGTTTACGTAACAAATACAATACTATGTTGAACGCGATAAATTCAGTTTTCTTCGTTTTATTTTTAAGCCCTAGCCGAATAAACCTTTTTCAATTGAAGCCCGAACCCGGCCCGAGCCCATGCAGACCTCTTAAGGAGCAGCTCCTCTTGGCCGTTAATTAGGTAACTATTCTTCGGTTCGTTAAACAATCCGGCAAGCAACTGTTTTAGGGAGCATCGGCTAAAAAACGCGTTTAAAATGTAAACACACGCCTTTTACAAACGTAAAATATTTCTTCTAAGATCCGCTTACAAAAAGATGCGCTGTATAAGGACTTAGGGCAAGCCACGTGTTACTCGTTGATCATATATTGGTACACTGAAGAAGACTTTGGCCGAGTCAGATGAGTTTTATTTATGGACGCTCTTTAACTACTATGGTTGGCCGAGTCAGATGAATTATAACTTATAAATTTATTTTCTGCATTTTAAAAATAATTGTGATTAAATAGGTGTACAAATATAAATAAAGTGTCGTAGTCATAACGTCACAAAATTACTCGCGGTACTACTGGACCCTCTCGCTGTTAAAGCTTTGGTTTTCTAACTTTGTGTAAATAACTATTATATTGTGGCTCCGTAAAAGAATTACATACATTGTGGCACACCCGTTGAGACACGCCTTTTAAATTAATTAATTAATTAATTAATTAATTCATTCATTCATTCATTCGGTGTTTTGATAACTTCAAGAAGAGACTACCAGTGTAGAGAATGACGTCTAATCTGGTATAATACTAGGTGTACATTATTTGACTCATTTGGTATTTTGTATTAATGCAATTCGCAAGAAGCATGAAATAGATTAGATATTAACTAACATTTCTGTATTGCCGATTTACTATTTTATTCTGCTGATTAGGAAGAGGAAAAGGAAATCATAGCGATAAGGGAACTTCTCGGAGTGGCGTAGCATACGTAGAAATGGAGGAGTGGAAGCCTGATGAAAACCGACGTGTGAGAACCTGCTGGGGGCATGATAGAGCTGCCATTTTCTGTTTTGCTACGTATAACATGGTAATGTTTAAACATTTACATTTTTTTTCCTCCAAAGGAGAAATAATTCAGTTATTGCTTTAAATTGATTCAGATGTTGAAATAAAAACACATGCGGCCATTCTATGATTCCGTTGCCGTGATGTCTAGTTTAATAAAACTGCCTGAAAGGATAATTGAATTTGCGTCATAAGTAGGTACACGCAAAAAGCTTTGTGCAAATTATTGTAAAGTAATGTGCAATAAAATTCTGTTAATATCCTAACACCTCATTGATGCTAGGGCTTACAAAAGAGCATTTCTACGATCTTAATTTTTGCATATGTTATGTCTGGTATCTTTTTTTTCTTTTTTTTCGAATTTAAAAATACTGTGCTAGTTGCACTAATCCATAAACTTTGGTGAAATTGCATCACCTATTGCTGCATTTTTGACGTGCAAACGCAACGAATTTCTGCTGGAGTTAAATACTAAATAATGTCCAAAAATACAGCTTGAACACAACAGTGAAAAAATAGGGTTTAGACTTCTAGAGATTATTTTGTAAATACACAATTTTGCTGAATAATCGTTGCAGGAACTATGATTTCACCGTAATTTTTCTTCCTTTCTTCCCCCTCCCTTTCTTCCATCACATTTTCTGTGAGAGAATATTTAAAAACATACACTAAAGATCGTCATTGATTTAATTTGTTCTAATGTTTTCCCTGAATAATAAAAAGAGAAAAAGGTATTCATAATTAAACTTTGCTTTTACTCAGATCCTAGGAATATCTCAGCGACTAAATTAATTTCACCAACAAATAAATGGAAGTGATACTATTAAATTTTCAAAATGTCCTCCATTTACACAAAAATCTGGAAATGTGTAAGGCTTATTTTTAAAATCTTGTTGTTTCTTTATATTCATTTGTTATTGTTAACATAGAAACACAATGACTTAAAGAAAAAATAATAACATGAGAAAGTTTCTTTCTTAAGAAAATTTTTCAGGATAATGTGTGTGATGTGCTAAATTATTTTGGAACATTTGGTTATATATTCCTAATTTACCTTATGCATCACTTTTGAAATATTCTGCATATTGCATCAATAACATTAACTCGCTGCAAGAGGAGCTGTTTTTGTGTTTAGAGATAACAAATAGGCAGATCTTGCCAGATTGGTTTTCAAAATAATTTCGCTAAAAATATTCAAGTGAAACTGGCACTCTTCCAAAGATCTTTGTTCTGTGTTGCAGGGGGGATGAACAAAAGGATTGATTTGGTTAAAAGTTGACATAATGAACAAAATAACTACCCAGCATGTTTAATGGCATCATGTAGAAGTACACTAAAAAGAAATAATATGTATCTTGTCCATCTTTTTCTGAAAGCCAGATGGATGAGACAAATAAATATAAGATAAATAAATATTTGGTAATTAAATGTATGGATGATATTGATTTGATGAAGTGTGGAGAATGTAACTCAAGTATTTATATTTTTACTTTCTCTACTGCTTACCTACATAAGTAGAGAAAGTATTCCGTTCCACCCCAAAATCCAATACAGAGATTACAGTGACAATACACGTTTCGAGACTGTGAATCCAAAAAAGGGTTTTTAGAAAAAGGTCCACTTGTGTGTTTTTGTGTGTGTCTGTCTGTGAACAGCACAACTCAAAAACAAAAAGCGGTTAAATACTGACTTTGGTATTTAAATTTAGTGACTTCCAAGGATGTGACACGAAGATTTTCAAGGAAATCCCCCACTCCAAACTACTCTTTACGTGGAAAATTTTTCATTATTTTTGATTTTCTAAAAGATGGCAGTAATGATTTTGATTAAAATACTATATGTTTAAATATATTTTCATAAAAAACAAAATGTCTATCTTGAATAGCGTATGAAGTCCTCTTTATTCTGAATGACTTTTGTATAATTGCTAAACTTTAAGAGATAGACAAAAACCTTACATAAAATATGTAAATCCTGTTAAGGTACACAATTTATGGCAAATAAAACTTGTTGTGGCATTAGCCATATCTGAGATATTCTTTGTTATAGACTTGAATTTTCATTTACTTGTGTTTTTATTTTCTCTACTATGTACTTACTCCACTCAAAAATTTGATACTGAGATTTCACCAGAAATATATGTTTCAAAGCCTTCTGAACTCCCCCAAAAATCCTGTTTAAAAAGGTCAGATTGTGTGTGTCTGTGAAAAACATAACTCAAAAACAAAAAATCACTTAAATACCAAACTTGGTATTTAAGTTAAGCATTCTCCAAGGATGTGATTTCAAGAAAATCCCTCACCCCAAACTATTACCCTTTATTTGGAAAAATGTTTGGATATGTTTTTGATTTTCTAAAAAAATGGCAGATTATTATTAAAATGCCTTATATTTAAAATATTTGCATAACAAATAAATTGTATATTCTGAATTTTCTCAGTGTAAGCTTTGAAGTCCTTTTTATTTGGTAGGAATTTTGTATTATTTTGTATAATGGGTAAACCATAAGAGATAGACAAAACTAAATTACAAAAAATGTAGATCTCTTTAAAACACACAATTTATTTAAAAGAACTTTTTTGTGCCAATAGCCATTTCTGAGATATTGGTTTGAATTCTTCAATACTTTCATCATTTTTTTAAACTGCTGTCACTTTTCAGTTGCTTCTCTTGATGCTATGGAAAGAGTATGGAAATTCAAGAGCAGCATATAGCAAACTGCTTTTAAACATCTGATTATCTTAGTTTCCCATATTCCCCTTGTACCTCAACAATATGTTTAATGAAATTATTTCTGCAAAGCTTTATCTCAATTAACATGAAGTAGATAGAAAAATAAGAATGGTTTCAGAAGCTATATAAAAATAAAAATAGTGGGTAGTGAAAGTCATTAAAGCAAAACATTCTAGAGCTACAAAGCTCACTCACAAGTCTCAGGTCAATGCTAAAGCATTCATTACTTACTATATAGTGGATAGATTGGTCATTGTGTTTATGAATCAAGGATATGATATGGGTTAGGAAAGGAAGAGGACTTCAGCATATGGTCATACCTAGACCTATTGAGCCTACTAAATCTCTGGGAGGAAGGTATGAGGTGATGGGGCGTGAAGGGTGGGCAGATTTGCTGGCAGCAGGAGCTACACAGTGGGGTCCTACTGTTTCCATATTGAGCATTCCTGGCCACCCCTTTTGGTGCCTCTCCTTTATCATCACAGACAAATTCAGGCAGAAAGTTCCATGTTAGGGAAGAAACAGTTCTCTCCCCAAAGCACATTCTGGCCTTTCAAGCCTAAAAATGAGGGACAGGAAAATTCAGGTCAGAATCTAATATGGATCTGGGAAACTTGAAAAAAAAACCCAAGGTCAGGGAGATTGGCCCAATGAGAACTGATACCAGGATCTCCAAATGTGAGCTTCAGATATTACCACCTGATCAGTATTTATAGAACATAGAAACAAAATTATTATGTTTGGTATTATCAAACTAAAGTGCCATAAACATAAATATAACTATTATTATATTCATGATTGGGAAGGGGCTAAAGCTGGATTGTGCCTTTGACTTATTTGTGAATTATTTTCTCTAGTTTTACTTTCTGTACTACATATCTATTGTGCTACTTGGGACATTTAGGAATGGCGTTAGTTTGGTGATGCTGTTATTGTGTCTACATTCGAGTAGCTTTTACATCGACAGTTGCTGCATTAGCCACAAGTAAACAATACTAAAGGTATATCTCCTGAGAAGCAGGTAGAGCAAGCATGGCACCCCACCCAAAACTTTCATATTGGGATAACACTGAAAATACACATTTTGAGATCCACTGAACCCAAGAAAAGCATTCTTAGAAAATATTCATCTGTCTGTCTGTCCATCCATGAACAGCATAACTCAAAAACAAAACTTTGGATAAGTACCAAATTTCATATTTGATTCAGACACTGTTTGAACATGTCAGGTAAAGATTTTAAGGACATTTCCCCACCCCAAACTACCATTTCCATGAAAACGTTTTTGTTAGTTTTCATTTTTTAAACTATGACTACAACAATCTTGATTAAAATATTGTATGTTTCAGATATGCTTGACTAATAAACATACACCCTGATTTTTCTGAGAATATCTGTAAAGTACTCTTCATTCAGAATTAACTTTGTATACCTGGTAAATCATAAGAGATAGACAAAAGTTTACTGCACAAAAAATGTAAAACTCATTGCAATATGCAATTTATGTCCAATATTTTCTACTGCTTACCTATAGTAAGTAAAAGAACTATGGCATTCCACCCAAAAAGTCCATGTCAAGAGTTCACTGGAAATACACATTTTGAGGTCCCATGAAAAAAAATTAGAAAAAGGTCTGTGCGCATGTGTGTATCTATGAACAGAATAACTCAAAAAAGAAAAGCTGGTTAAATGCCAAATTTGGTATTTAACTTCAGCATCTCCAAGGATGCGACACAAAGATTTTCAAGAAAATTCCCCCACCAGAAACTACCCTTTACATAAAATATTCTTCAAACTTTTTATTTTCTCAAAACAATGCCTCAAACCATTTTTATTAAAATGCCATATGATTGAAATATATGACTAATCAAATGTATGCCTTGAATGATCTCTACATAGCCTATGAAGTCTTCTACATTCTGAATGACTTTTGTATAATTGATAAACTGCAAGAGGTAGAGAAAATCTTACTACACAAAAAATGTAGATCTTGTTAAAATACACACTTTACTTCAAATAACTTTTGGGGGGGGGCATCTGTCATTTCGGAGATAGCCATTATTATTGATTTCAATTTTCCAATTCTTTTTAAGTGTTGTCACTATTCAGCTGTTTATCACAATTTTATGGAAAGAATATGGCATTTCAAGGCCAGTATGATATAATGAACCACTTTTAAACATTTGACCAGTCACTTTGGTTTCCTGCAACATTCAGGAAACTTGGAGATTATCTAAGCATTGCTACATACGGCGTTCGCAGAGAAGTACAATAAACGGCAAAGTCGTCTACGAATAGGTATGACGGTACCCCTGGAGGAATACACTTCGAGATAGAATTAATTGCTATAGCAAAGAGTGTAATGCTTAGTACCGATCCCTGAGGTACTCCGTTCTCCTGAACAAAAAGGTGCGAAAAAACCGAGCCGACACTTACTCGAAAAACGTTGTCCTTCATAAACTCCTTAATAAACAATGGTAAGCGTCCAGGTATGTTCCAGGTGTATAGGGAACGTAGTATCCCTGCTCGCCAACACGTATCATAAGCCTTCTCAAGGTCAAAAAATATCGCAACGGTTTGACAATTCTTCATGAATCCGTTCAAGATATGTGTCGATAATGACACAAGGTGGTCCATTGTTGAACGGCGTCTTCGAAAACCGCACTGGGTGTAGGTCAGGAGGTTTTGAGTTTCCAACCACCATACCAACCGTCCATTGATCATGCGTTCCATCATCTTGCAAACGCAACTGCTGAGGGAAATATGGCGGTCCTTTCCAGCTTTCAAAATGGGTATGACTGTGGCCTCCCGCCGCTTTTCTGGAAAAGTGGCATCAACCCAAACACGATTATAGACCTCGCGTAGGAAAGCCTTACCTTCAGGAGAGAGCTGTTGCAACATTTGTACGTGGATACGATCTGGTCCTGGTGCTGATAGTCGCGAAGATGAAAGAGCGTGTTCTAACTCTGCCATGGTGAAAATGCGATTGGAATCTTCGAGATTTCCTGAACGAAACCGGAAACCTTGAGATTCCACCTGAGTCTTAACAGGAAGGATCTCGGGCGAATAGTTAACACAGCCAAATGTGTTAGTTACGTCAAATGTATCAACAGCTCCTGCAGCTGTTTTAAGACCAGCGATTGGCATGTGGGTCGATTTTCCGGCCACACACCTTAACTTATTCCAAACGATAGAGGAAGGTGTATGTCGATTAAATGAAGCTACAAACTTGCTCCATGATGTCGTTTTGCTATCCTTAATAATTTGTCTAGACTTGGCACGCATTTTCTTGTACTGGATCAGGTTATCCAGTGTAGGGCGACGCTGGAAAATCCTATGAGCACTTCTACGAGCACGAATGGTATTTCGGCATTCATTGTCCACCAAGGGACCGGAAATCGACGGGGTAGGGCAGTCGACCGAGGAATAGATTTATCAGCAGCACAAAGAATTGTCTCTGTGAAATGTTCGACCAAAACATCCACACAGTCGTGCTCATTGTAATCAAACGCAGCCAACTGGGGGTAAAGGTGCCAGTTGGCTGGATCCAAGCGCTATCTAGGCAAACGTGTGGAACATATATCTTGTGTTAAGAGACTAATAAGACATGGAAAGTAGTCACTAGAGTGTAAACCAGAGATGACATGCCATTACAAGGAAAGTGCTAACTGTGGTGAACACACTGTAATATCAAGGTGTGAAAAAGATTGAAGGAGTCTGAGAGAAATATAGCCTCTCCGGTGTTCAGAGGAGCTAAGTTATAATTGCCAAACAAATTGGCAATTAATTTAACTCTCGCACAAGCCCGAAGTGAGCCCCAAAAAGGGTGATGGACATTAACGTCTCCCACCAACAGAAAAGGCGTGTAACTGGGAAACTAGATCTTCTAAATCCATGACTCATCGGATGGAGTCAGATAGATTTTAAAAATGGTAAATAGATGGCAGTTTAATCCTTATAGCCACGGACTGGATGTCAGACTGTATGGACAGATTCCACAAATATATCATCTCTGATGAGCATCATAGTGCCCCTGTGCCCAGGAATACTCTATTCGAGTGTAAGATCACACCGTACTGGTGTATACTGCCTGATTTGAAAGCTATCTTGCGGACGGAGCTTAGTCTATTGCAAAACATACAACAAAAGGATTATTCTCGTTGAATAAAAGTTCAAGCTCTGGTCGATGTGTTTTAATTCCATGCATGTTCCATTGTAGAATAGTCATGGTATTCATAATGGGATAAATTTTCAATTCCTAAGAGCCCACTACTTTGAGAATGACGGTGATCGACGGTGCCCTTTTTCGGAGACGGGCTAGCACCTTTAACAGAGGAAGGCTCCTGCCTCTTTTCACTGGCATTCTGGCAGTGCGGGCAGAAACATCCCGCTCCATCTACTCCACGGGAGAGGACCGCTTTCCGACTGAAAACTTCGGTTCGAGAACCTCGAACCGATTGGAAGTGGAGATCGGCAAAGATGTAGATCGCCGATCCGAGTCCTTCCCAGAAGATTCCTCAGAAGAGGATTTCCGAGGAGATGTTCGTGGACTTTTCTTTCCCTTGGATGTTCCGGTACAGACTTTTAATTTTCTTTGGAAGTCAGTTCGGTTATAGCTGGTCTTGAACTTTATCTCTGGTGCATTATAAGTTACGGGCTTCCATTCTTATTGTTTGAGATCGATGGTCTTGATGTTGATTTTACTGAAGGAATCTTGTCAGTAACAGACTTGGCAGGTGTTGTTGCAGATGTAGATGTGGATTTCGTGGGCTTTGGAAGTGATGTGGCTAAGAGAATATTTTCTGAAATTGTGGCCCCCTTAATATCGCTGGTTTGAGTTGCGATTTCCCGACTCTGTACCGCTTTAGCTGCAACTGAGCTATAGGTACCGGACTTCGGGACAGAGGATTTGGCGGACGTGCAGGAGTTTCCGGGCTTCCGAGAAGGAAACATTCTCCCCAACCCGAATCTCCAGGATCGCCCTTTCCTTTGTAAAACGGGGGCACTCTCGGGAACTAGATGGATGTTCATCACTGCAGTTAACGCATGTTGGAGCTGATGTACATGCTCCCTCGTGTGAGAATTTTCCACAGTTAACGCAGGTAGTTTCACCGTTACAGAAATCACTTGTATGACCAAAGCGCTGGCACTTATAGCAATCTCAGCGGGTTGGGGATATATGGCCTAGCTTCAATGGCTTCATAGCCTACCTTAATCCTTTGTGGTAGATCTACCCGATTAAAGGTAAGAAACGGCGTACGAGTAGGCACAAATTCACCTCATTGTCTCCGTTGAACTCGAAATACAGATGTCACTTCTTCAATATCCTTTTGAAGCTCCTCATTAGACATACCGTCCAATGCACGGGTGTTTACAACACCGCGCGAGAAGTTCAAGGCCTTATGCATCTCGACTCGAATTGTGCTAACAAGTTGGCTTTCAAGATAGTCGCTACCTGGGATGCTGAATTTGCTTCATCCAGAAGCGTGCCATTGCGACTTCTAACGCAGGACTTCATAAGACCAGCAACTTTATTGAGACTCTTCTGAACCATAAACGGGTTCACCGTGTAAACTTTTTCCTTTCCTCTGTTTTATTAATTAGTAAGTAGCGAGTTCCACAACATCCACTACTTTTTTTTCCATTACACTTGGTTGTTTCTTTTGTTTTGGATTTTTTCATAGCGAGAAAATGCTCCACCATTGCAAATGTCTCCGATGGCATGCTCACATCCTCGGCCCCGCCCCGGCTTAGGTGAGAGTTCTGGCCTGGACCTTGTTCACCTTAGGGTCTCACCCCCCAATTCATAGACAGAGGGACCCAATCGCCTTCAGGAGTGTAACAGCTCATGCAATGGCCCCTCTCTGGGACTGAACTTTATCAGCGGATACGAACACAGTCCTACATGATCCTCAGGCGCTGGAAATTACGCGTTACTCTGTCACCACTTGTGACTCCCCTCCTCCGTCCCGCGCAGCAGTATCCGTCAGACTGTGTTCAGGGAGGTAACTCATAGTCGGTCAAACACGCTTGTGAACCAAAGTTGATTGGGCGTTTGGCATAAGTTCTCTCACCTCTTAGAGGAACCCAATCGAGAGTGTGGCTCGGGAAACCGGGAGCGCCAATCCCGTACCTACCGTAGTAGGCCCCTGGGGGCATAGAAATCACTGTGTAGCCAAAACGCTGACACTTATAACATCTCAGCGGATTCTGGATGAGTGGTCTGACTTCGATGGCTTCATATCCTGCCTTAATCCTTTGAGGTAGATTTACCCGATCAAAGGTAAGGAACAGGTTACGAGTTGGGACAAATTCACCTCTTTCTTTCCGCTGAATTTGAAATACAGATGTAGGACCTTGAGCTTCAAGATTTTCTTGATGCTCCTCATTAGTCATACTGTCCAATGCATGGGTGTTTACCACACTGCGTGAGAAGCACAAGATCCTATGCATCTGAACTCATACAGATAGCTGGCTAACTTATTTGCTGCCTGGGATGCTGAATGTGCTTCAACCAGGAGCGTGCCTTGCAAGTTCTAATTTATGACTTAAATGGACCAGGAATTTTATCGAGGCCCTTTTGATTGTAAATGGGCTCACCAATGTAAACTTATTTCTTTCCTCTGTTCTTGTAATTATTAAGTAGCATGGACCACAAGATTTGACAGCTTCTTTTCCATTCTCTTTTAAGTTTTTTTTTGTTATCCATGGCAATTAAATCCTCCACCATTGCAAATGTCTCCAATGGCATGCTCAAATTCTGGGCGCCACCTCGGCTTGTGTAAGAGTCTTGGCTTGACCTTGCTCATCTTAGGTCTCACCTCCCAATTTATAGACAGAGGGTCCCAATCACATTCAATGGCCCCTCACCAGGACTAAGTTTTATCAGTGGATATGAACACATTCCTACATGATACTCATGGGCTGGGAATTATGCATTACCCAGTCACCCCCTATGACTCCCCTCCTCCATTCAGTGCAATGGTATCCATCAGATTGTGTTCGTGGAGGTACTGGTGGTTGGTCATACATGCTTGCAGACCAAATTTGATGGGTATTTGGCAGAAGCCCTCTTACCACTTTGAGGAACCCAATTGAGAGTATGGCTTGGGACCCCGGGATGACCAATCCTGTACCTACTGTAGTAGGCACCTAGGGGATTGGTGGTGCAGTAATGAGTCGCTTGATTCTAACAGGCAGCTGAGGTGACTGTCAATGAGCCTCATAAGCTAACTCCTGTCTCCCTAAACATTTCAAATTCAATAAAGTCACCCTATATCCTATCTAGGATCTTATTAACCCTTTATAGCAGTCATATTGCAATTTCCCTTGATCCATGCACAGTCTGCTACTGATGGTGTGATATGTATTTATAAATACACAAGGTAAACACTAGATGACATATTTAAAGTCTAGCATGATAATAACTGCTTACATTAATTTTGCTTTATAGCAACAGTAAGGCTCCTGTGCAGTGTCACGGTTGAAAATGGTGGTAGAATACCTATGTGTTTCTAGCTGAGAAGTAATGTAAGCATGTGATGTTTATACCGCATACATAAGCAGGTGCTGCATGACCCAGGGATTGGCCAGTGCTGAACTGTAATCCTAGCAAACATTTATGTACAGTTTTTGGAATGGTGAAAGAGCAATTTGGAACTATGGGATGCTCAAAAGAATATTTGGGAATTATAGACTGGTCTTAAACTTATGCATAGCATTCAAAATTCACCCTGTAGGTGCTGATGTTAACAAACAAATATGTTTCAGGTTATGGGAATTGTGGGACTTGGCTATGCACCTTATTCCTACACAACTGGTAATTACTACTTCCATATTTCCTGTAAGTATTCCACAAATTAAATTTAGAAATAATTTTTGGAAGAGAAAGAGAGAGCAAGCAAGCAGATTTTGATGCAAGATTATAGTATTTTTAAGCAACATTCAGTATAGTAATTAATTGTTTTTTCAATCAAGCTGTGTGCAGGACAAGCTTGGAAAGTTTCCAACATTTAGTATAGCTAGGTTACATAGAACAAGCGTAATCTTAAACAAAAGAAACAAAATAATAATTATTTCTCTATTAGTTCAGATGCACACTTTGGTTAATTACTTAAGCAAAACAATAACTGCAAGAATTTTAATGCCATAGCCATAATTCAACTATTCTGCAACTAGCAGCAGTGTATATTTAGTATTCTATATTCCCACATTAGAGCAATTGTACACATAACTCACTCTTATACTTTAACTTTTAGAATGACATCCTCCTCAATAACTGATCATGGATAAGAGAATTCTCAATGATTGAAAATGAGTGCACAAAATATTATTTGAATCATTTTTATTATATTTACTGGTATTGTCATATATATTGTCATATATTAGGTGGTTCAAAATTTCAAGTAATTTCTAATTATCTTTTATATTTTCTTATTATGCTTTATAACAAGAAATTAAGACAGACAGAAAAAATAAATAAACAGAAGCTCTAAGCAGCATTATTCATTACTGCATAATTATTATGTATATAAAAGAAGCTGCTTGAGAAATACCCTTCTGGGTTATTTATCTGTGGATTTAAAGTTACAAAATTCAATTTCCTCTCACAAGAAACATTTGAAGATTGGAAATATCAAATGTTCTAACAAGTACAGTTTTGAAAATTTTTGGGAAAACCATCAAACTACTTATTTTCTGCACATTGCTGATTTCTGTAAAAATAGTTCAAAAGGCACTATGATACTACATAATTAAGTTGTGTTCTTCAAATTTACCAAAAGCTATATGGTTAAAGAGAGAGAGAAAATTAAACATTTACAATATTCTATTCATCAAACTTAGCTGCTATTCTCATTTTATTGTTTGCATTTCTAATAGTATTGAAACAAAGGATTTTATTTTAGATATAGAAGGTCAGAATTACAGGATTACCTAAGGTATTAAGTAAAAGAAATAAACATTTAATTAAACTATTCTTCCTTTCTTTTACTACATGTTTAAACAAAGTATAAAAACATATATTCATGAACAAATTATGCTACTCACTTCTGTTTTTCCTTCTGCTGGGTAGCTCAGCAGTTTCATTCTGAAGGTCTGTGGTATGATTCCCAGCCTTCACTTCTGACTAGTGCTTGTGAAGTATAATTCAGGCATAATGTGGTTTGGAGTCCACAGTAAAAGCTGTAGGTTCTTTTGTTCCATCACTGTCATCATTATCATCCTACCATGGGGATAAAGGATATCACCCACATGGTGCTCCCAGCTAATGGTCCAGTCATCACTTGTGGAGACAAAATTCCCCCAAACACTTCTGAATTTTCTTACATCTCTTCTTTCTTGAAAATTGCTAAGTTATTGGAAAGTACTTATTTTTGGCACCTATTTGAATGCTTAGTATTTATCTATCTTTTTAAGTTTTTTCAGATATTAATTTTCTTTCTTTGTTCAATTTTCCACAATAAAATCCTAGGCATTTTAAACATAATATTCCACTTTAATTGAAATTACTGAATAACACTTGGAACACCAAATTGTAGGATGGCTTAGCATTTATTGTAGATTGTCTTTTATTCATATTTGAATCTCTTTCAAGTGGCTTGATTTGGCATTTAGAACAAGGACAGTATTATGGGCCTCAGTAAATATAAGAGAACATTTCTGCATTGATAAAAATACTCTTTTGAGAATGTGGTGCTTAGAATATTTGTCATTTCCACTCTTAATTTATTCTGATCCTTTAAACATAAACTTGCTTTCAGTATTTGCAAATGGTTTTAATACCAATAGCAAATTATAAAGTTGTCTATGTATTTACAAATAGAGCATGAAATATGCTTTGAAATAGGTCTGAAGATTATTTACCCTCAATATGGGAATCCTTTTTGAAACATTTAAAAAGTAAAATAACCAAGGTCAATATTAGTCTAACATTATGTTCAAAAATCAGCAACTTCATTCTCCTGTTAATATTTTAGTTAATATCTTAATAATTGATAACAGTGTACATGTACTTCATTTTATTTATTTATCTGCAGATTAAAATTACAGTAGAACTTAATTCATAACACTTTTGCATTAGGTATAAAAGTTAAAGTACAAAAGAAGCTATACAAATATAATACATTATGTCCTACCTATATACTTTCCTACTTTTGCAAATTAAATGTGTACAGAGCTTGTCCTTAAACTAATGTATGTATAAAGTTCTGTTGAATTTAATAATGTAAGTATATAACACAAAATGTAACATTACATTTAATATTAAAATTTATCCATCTAGGAACTACTCTATTGAAAGTAACGTCCTTAAACACAATATTTGCTCAGTTCCCTTTTAAATTGTTTCAAATCTTTTATTTTATTTATATGTATTGGTAGTTTTTTGTAAAACATACATGCAGCTAAACATGTAATCTATGTGAAGTTACATAGAAAAGTAAAGTGATCATGAATCTGGCTGTTAATTTTTCTATGATTTTCATTATGTTTTAGACACATTATACCTCAAAGGTATACAGAGAGTACAGAGTTACAATGCTCATAAAGAATTCAGATGAAGTATTCTGATGAGGAGGGGTTAGTGAAAGAGAATATTTGTTGTATTAATACAAATCTATCCTAGCAGCTTTTACTTGGAAATGTTACAGTTTTTGCTGGACTTTGGTCTCCAGAGGAAAGAGTTTATTCTGATTGCAAAGAAAGTTTCATATTATTGGCTAGGTCAATGAGAGGGAAATACCCCATCCCCTCCTATTAATTCCAATGCCTTTGCATGGCTGTACATTATGGGTTGGTATCTTAACTTCCTTTTAGTCTTTTTATGGGGAACCAGTTGGGCATAAATTATAGACTGCTAAAAGAAGCTGGACTTCCCATTATAAAACATATCTGCTCTTGAAACTTACACTATAAATTTGATATGATTAAATTTTTTCCGAGCTGAGCAGCAGAAAGTGCTTTTAAAGAATGATTTTTTTATGTATTTGTAAAAGACTGGTTACAATTTTATGAGAAAGAGCTTTATTATTACAGTTTTTACCATAAAAGAGCGATTGAGTTTTAAAAGGTTTAAGCCATTTTGTAACAATTTATCATGTCTAATTTTTCTCTCATGTAATTTAAATTAAGTTTAATTTAAATTTGGAATACATAAAAGTTGAAAACAAAATTTAAAATTGATTTCCGTAATGCTTTTCTGAAATCAAAAGAGCTTACTGTGATAAAGATATGAAGGCAGTCCCAGAAGTACCCGACCTGACGTATAGATAGTGGTTGTTGTTTCAAACAAATGACTATGGTAGAAAGTACCAACCTTATAAAGCTTAAGTTTGAAGTTTGACAATGCTACGTTGTTTAGTACTTATCTAGCTCACGGTTCTGACTATAAGCAGGGTATCGAAGTGATTGAACATCACTGGGAAAGGTGTATCGAGCTGAAAGGAGACTATGTAGAGAAATAAAGATGTTTTTTTTCCCAAAATGTTTGTGTTTTCTTTGTTAGGTCAGGTACGTCTGGGACAGCACTCATACATTGACTTGAAGGGTTACTGCACAATGTTATTATGATCTCAAGTCAATGAATATGAGTAACAGCTTGCCTGCCAAATGTTTTAGCATTAGAATATCCTTATGCATATAGAGTTTTACCTAATGTAGTTTTTTTGCTTAGACAAATATATCTATACAATCTCTTGCAGGGAATGCTGAACTAATGCAAGCAGTAATTGCTGGATGTGCGATACTGTTTCTAGTAAATTTGGGACTTGTAGTGTCAATGTTTTGGATAGTGCTGATCCTGATGGATTTCTGGCTGTTGTATCATCTGTTTATCTTCGTACTTCTCTTTGGTCTCTCTGGAATACTTTTTCTGCATAGTGAATGGCTCGTACTGCTTTTAAGCATTTTTGCTCAGAGTGAGTAACTTTTCATACAATTAATAATAATATAAATTATTATTTAACTGCATCTGGTGATGGACAAAACTTAAATGACAATGATTATGTGATAGTAAAAAAATAGGAAAAGTTGATTACAAGTGCAGATTTTGGCTGCCGCCACTGTAGGTCATCAGTGTAACAGAGGGACGAGAGCACATTTGTATTCCCCACTCTTCCCCTGTTTAAAGGCTCGTGGTTACATTACATATACTTTTTTGTTATGTAGTGAAATGTGTATAACTTAAAAGGGTGAAATTAATGGTAATGCTTTTAAGAATTTTGGAGCATCAATGGAAAAATGAGTCATAACTAGATTCTCCAACCCAAAAATTAAGCAAATAATGAGTTTTAAAAAATATACCTAATTTCCAAAAACCAATAATAGCATTTGGAAATAGACAAACATACAGATGCAAACAAATTTTAAGTTTCAAAGTAAATGCTTTCAGGATCAGTGTGTCATCTGGAAAATTATTGGGCTTATCTTCCACTGCAAGAATTATTTCTATTCTGTCAAAAAACTTAACAACACACTCCAGTACACACCTATTGTTTGACTTTGTCCTTTAATCACTGGTTGAAAGTGTTACTTTTGCAAGTCCAAGAAAGTGCAGTAATCAATTATTAGTTTTCAAAAGCACATAGAATTTAGTAGTCTGTTAATTTGATCATTTAATGTTCCCAAGTTTACTGTCACTAAAATATTAAACTTTGAAAATTTCAAATCTGAAAATACACATACGCATTTCCTAACTTTCTGACTCAAGTATGTCAAATCATACAATCTTAATTCACCTAGCTAGGTTCATTATTTTGTTCTGCAAATAACAAATCTAGAAATCAGTACATGAATCAATGCCAAATCAAATTCATAAATTCAGGCTATTTTATAATATTTAAGTTCCTTTTAAAGTTATTTTTGAAGTATCCTGCAGAATGTTTATCTGATAATGGTAGTATCAAACCCTTGATACGGTAATTTGTATCACAAATTACTTAAATGTAATTAATGATTGTAATATGAATATGTATTTTTATGTGACATTGATTTCAGAGGTTTATTAATTGTAATTATTATTGGTAAATAATATACAGCTTTACTGAAACTGTCAATAATAACGCAATAATGCAGCGATGGGGTGAGCTGTTTATCATTACCGGGAACAAGGAAGTTACGTAATGTTCGCGCGTTTTTTCCGTTGAGAACCTTCTAGAACATTTCCTAAAGCAATATGTATTAGTGGTTTTCATTGGATATTAAAATAGACGCTAATGTTGGCGCGTTTTATTAGCCAATAGCAGTTCATTTATAATCTTTAGGCATGTCGAGGAGTGGGAGTATATAAGCCAGGTCCGAGATAGATCGCCCCCCAGTTCAACAGAATTCTCAACACACTACACGTCGGTCTCTCAGTTCATCGTCAGTCAGTCCTTCAGTTCGTCAAGTTACACGCAGCATAATTACGAGAATTATTATAAAGTTAATTCTACACAAAGTTGAAATACATAGTTAAAAGTGATAAGTAAGAAGTTATTACAAACAGTTTCAGTTTGGCGAGTATCCAGATTAATATGTAAAAAGTGTTAGTGAACGTGTTCGACAATAAAAGTTATAAAACCAATTTCTTCATCAGTATAATTTCTGGATAAAAGATTCCTTTCCGATTCACACCCTTACATAGAGATACATGTCCTACCAAGATAAGATGATAGCTAGCCGGAGGACAATATACAAAACTTTGAATTCTTTCGGAAACTAATTGATACAAATTGCTACGCCAGAGGGAGCTACGAACCAAACGAATGACGTCACAAGATGGCAACACATGAAGTCACACAACCTTAATACCGCATCAAATTGGCTTCCAAACGAGGAGCTACAATTAATGTTAAATAAATACAACATCTACCGTCGCAAATTGGCACCCAGGACGTGGGGCGAAGTGACCAGGAAAGGAACACGATGACTAGGAATGAAGCAGAGTAACCAGGAATGCAGCGGTGAAATGATCTACAAGACGCAGATTCCAGAAACAACAGGCAGGACAGATTACATGGATAATTGGACATCGTGGAAATTCAAGCTACAGGACGATAAAACTACGCAGATTCATCGAAGCGACATACAAACCTAGGAGAATGGGGCAGAACGCTGGACATCAAAGCTACAGCAACAGACAGCATCACAAAGGTCAGACTATCGTAATTTTTTGTTAGAAAACGAGTGCATCTGGTAGGTTCGTGGTGAACCTAAGTGGATTTTTCCATGTACCTACCCTTTGAAGGGCTTAACCATAGGTAGAAAGGAAATTTTTAGGGTGGCGGTTTGGTTTTGATGTAGATGGTGTGATGGGAGGTAGCGCTAAGTTTTTATAGGCTCCTCATTGGCTGCCTTTTCAGGAACAGAGCCCAATACCCTGCTCCGCTGCTGTTTGTTTTTGTTTTAGAATCTTGTTGGATGATGAAATTTTGATGACCTCTCCCGAAGGAGGGAGGGGGGAGTACTTGTTGTCAGCATGTTCTTGCTGTTGGCTGGTTTAAAGCCTTCGTTACCGGGGATGCCCGCATGCCATGCGAGGAACCCGG
Source organism: Deroplatys truncata (assembly GCA_030765065.1). Taxonomy (NCBI): domain Eukaryota; kingdom Metazoa; phylum Arthropoda; class Insecta; order Mantodea; family Mantidae; genus Deroplatys; species Deroplatys truncata. The sequence goes on from CM060983.1 coordinate 166,510,820, forward strand.
TAACTTCTGAACTGGCGTTCTTGAGGTACGTAGTCCCCCAGAGATCTGACAAGGGCGTTCTCATGGTAAATCAACTTTCCGTAAAATTTAGTTGCCCGGTGTCTAATCACCTCCTCCACATATGGTATGGCCGAGGCTTCGTGCAGTAGTCTGATCGGAAAGGCAATACCGACAGAATAGATGGACCGAAGTCCCCTATTCTGTATTCGCTGGAGCCAGAGAAGCCAGCTATCCGCTGCCATGCCCCACACCTCACAGGCATAGAGCATCAGAGGTAGTATAAGCGCCTTGTAAAGGCGTAACTTTAGGTGAACCGGCATATTGGAAGCCAGAACCGGGTATAAGGCGGCTACCGCCCCCTTAGCCCTGTTCGTTGTTCCCCGCACGTGTTCACGAAAAGTTAGGCCCTTGTCTAGGGTGACACCTAAATAGCGGATAGAATTTCCCCACTCCATCTGTTGGCCTCGATAGGTGAAGTGTGGTCTGTTTGCGGGAATTCTTCTCTTGGTGAGCAGGACAGCTTGGCTTTTGCCCGGGTTAACGGACATCCGCCACTGCCTGCACCAGAGTTCAATGAGACGGAGGTGTCGTTGTATGGGGTTGAAGGCTCTGAGAATGTGTCTGTTGGATGTGTATAACAGGACGTCATCAGCATACTGGGCCATTTTGACGTCCTGTGCCACTGGAAAGTCTGCCATGTACAGACTGAACAGTGTGGGGGATAATACAGAGCCTTCGGGGACTCCGCCTCGTAGTGGGTGTTGTGTGGATGTTTTACCCGCTACTGCTACAATGAATGTGCGTTGGTGTAGGAAGCTGTGTATAATGTGGATAATCTGATTGTGTAGACCAAGGTGAATTAGTTTGAATAGGAGTCCCTCATGCCAGGTCGTAGAGAAGGCCTTCTCCACGTCCAGAGACACCGCAGGAGTGAAAGCCCTGTCCTGGAAGCCCAGGGCAGCGGCTTCCACTACCCGCAGCAGCTGTTGGGCAGTGGAGTGCCCAGGACGAAAACCGAACTGATGGGTTGGGATTGCTTGAATGTCAGCCAGGAGTGGTGACAAGCGGCGTAATATGAGCCTCTCAAAAACTTTTGAGAGGATGGGTAGGAGGCTAATGGAACGGTAACTGGAGGGAAGAGCCGGATCCTTACCAGGCTTCGGGATGCACACCACCCGGGCCACCCTCCACTCACGCGGAAAGTGTCCCAAGGTGATGCACATATTAAAAACCTTCGTGAGGAAAAGTACAGCTCTGAAGGGAAGGTTGTGGAGCATGGCGGGGGTCAAACCGTCTTGTCCACAAGCCTTTTTCTTGTCGAGACGCCGGAGTGCGCCTTGGATCTCACTCGGGCGGATGACTGGGAGGGGATTCTCCGCTCCATCAGGGGGTAACCGCAAATAATGATCCACCTCCTGATGGACGCGGGCAGTAAAGTCGGCGTCCTGAGGGTCATCTCTGGGCCTGCAGGTGTTCTCAATATGGTCAGCGAGCACATTTGCTTTTGCTAAGGGTTCGTAAACAAGGCCTTGGTTACCTTGAAGCGGGGAGTGGTATTGGTTGCGTTGGCGACGGAGGTTTTTAGCTATCCGCCAAACGTCTCCACCATCGAGATTCTGACGAGCAATCGTGGCCTCCCACGCTTGCACTCTGTGCTCGCGCAGTCGGTCACGAACCTCTCGGCGAAGTTGCCGCAGGAGCTCTCGATTGTGGGGCGTTCGGCGGCGCTGGTATAGCCTTCGGGCTGCCCAGGAGCGGCGGATGAGCAGTTCTAGGTCCAGTGGTAGGACGTCAGGGTGAGGTGGGGGTGGTGATAAGATGGTGAGGTTATGAACCGTTCGTACCACTGTGGATGTGAAGGATTTGACTGCTGTCTCTAGGGATGGGATGTCTGTAATCCTGGGGTTAGGCGGGATTGTTGCGTGGAGGCAACCCTTTACGCAGTTCCAATCAATTTCTCTGGTGTGTCCAGAAAAATCGTTACTGGCAACCCTTGTGTTGATCTCCGTCAACACGGGGTTGTGGTCGGAATGAAGCGCTGAGAGTGATGTGAGCGTGAGATGAAAGGGGTAATGCTTAATGATCGCAAAGTCGATGACAGAGGGTCGTCCTCGACCTTGCGGATGGTGGGTGGGTTGCCAGGGACCCATAACTCGAAGTTGAGGGTCACTATCTATCATGCGAATCAGTGCGTTGCCTCTTGCATCCGCTCGAGGGCCTGAATGCCAACGCTGATGTTTGGCATTGAAGTCCCCCGCGAGGATCACGCAAGGATGAAGGGCTAATATGGATTGGTAGTCAGCTGGTACGAACAGTCTAGCAGGTGGGTGGTAAATGGAAGCTATTATAACCTCCGTGCCGCCCAGTTCAACACACACCGCCGTCGCTTCAAGGGTTTGCAGGGGTGGGAGAGGGATGGGTTTATGGACCACGTTTTGCCTCACAAGCACCGCGGTACCGCCTCCTGGGCCAGGTACTCGGTCACTGCGGTGGCAAACGTAGCCAGGTAGACGGAAAGGGATGTCGGGACGCAAATGTGTCTCGGAGACCAAAATGAGGTCCAAAGCATAGAGGTTGGCAAAGCGATGGAGCTCATCCTTATGATTCCCTACGCCATTTGCGTTCCAAAAGACGAAACGGAAGGAGGTACGAGACCTAGTTCCGTCCGCCATTCTGGGGCAATGGTGCAAGGGAGAGCAAAAAGGTGAGTCCCTCAAAGAGGATCATCGCCTTGCTGGATGGATCTGTGGCCTGAAGGAACTTGGTGATGAGCTCCTGCACCCGACGACCGTGGTCTTGCAGTAATAGCTGCAGCCACCGGGCCAGGCCCATGAGGTCAACACCAGAGGTGGTTGGTGTGGTTGGGTTTGGAGTTGGTACAGGGGATGGAAGAGGCGATGGACGAACCCCATCCTCCTCGGCCCCGGAGGCGCGTGATGGCTGAGGCGCAGGACCTGCAGCCACAGGCTCCCCCCGGTCCGAGTCGGTCCCAGGATTCGGCCTTCTCCTCTTCTGACTGGGTGGAGGTTTCTGTTTTGGTGGTTGGTCTTGTGTTGTATTGTTGGGGGTGTTCTGTGTGGTACCCCGACCAGAGACCTTCTGCGCGTATGAGACGCCCCTAGGTGCTGGTGTTGGTGGAGGCGCTGGTCTTGGCGCCTGTCGTGCTGTTGATCTAGATGGTTGCTGGGTAGCCGTGGTTGCCTCCCTGCGTTGAGTCTCCACCCTCCTGGGTTGTGGTGCTGTTCGCTCTCTCGGTGCCTGGTCAGGCTGCCCACGCGTCGAGCGCATGGAGGCCATCACCTTGAGGCGTGTTGAGCATCCTCCATAGCAAGCTATGTGTTCACCCTTGCAGGTGGGCACATCTGTGAGGGACCTAGGGCAGACGTCTTTGGGGTGCATGCCACCGCACCTAAGGCAGCGCAGTAGACGGTGGCAGTAGTTGCTTGAATGATTGAACCCCAAGCAACGATGACATTGTGCAGGGCCGTCAGGGCGTCGGGAGACTTCTACTGTTACCCGGAGATAACAGATCGAAGTGACTCGATCAATCTTAATCTCAGGGTCATTTGCCCGCTCCACCACTACTAAAAAGAGGGGGATGGGGATTCTGTTGGGCTGCTGCCCGGTTGGAGCGGGTTTTGTGAGCTGCTTCACAAGGCGGGGCTTAATGCCCTGACGGGTGAGGTCATACTCTATGTCCCCCACTGGTGTGTCCACAGGTAGGCCTCTGATAACTCGCTTTAGGTCTCTGGTCTTGTCGAGGCCAAAGGTGAAGTGAGGAATGTTCCTCTTCTTTAGGGCACTCAGTAAGAACGCGTAGTCCTCCGAGGTCCTAGGCTGGAAGACGTAGCGGCTCTTCCTGCGAGTCACTGTACACTCCTGGCAAAGAGCAGGCATGACTTCTCTGAGGAAGCCCACCACTCCCTGGAAGGAGTCCACAATGACTGGAGGAATATGGCGCCGTTGTTGTCCGCTCACAGCGGGTTTGTCAGATACCTCGTGGCTCTGACTGGCTGTAGGCATTGGCCTTCCCCTCTTGCCCACTACACGAAAGCCGTCGCCACTGCTCCCCGGGGGGCAGTGGGACCATCCTCGTCGCCTCCCATAATGGAGGAGTGTACGGAAAAGACCGAAGCCTTATCCGAATGTGCCGAATAGCTTGTGACGTCACTGTCACATTCCGAGTCCTCAGACTCGACACTTTTGCCTAATCTCAGCGGCGAACGCTCGCGTGAGATGCCGTTGTCAGACTCGTCTGATGATGAATGGGTGAGGTCCCCTTGACCGCTTGCGCGTTTTCGGGATCTCCTGGGATTTCTAGCCTTTCCCGACCCGGAGGCCCGGGAAGAGGCGTTGGTTACACCAGTGCTGGTGCTGGGTTTTGGCTCCTGCTCCTTCAAGGCAGGGCCGCTGGTAGCCTCGCTACTGGGAGCGGGTTGCATGGTGTAGGAAGAGGGAAAGCAAGGGTAGGTACAAGTGCACTGCACACTGGTGTGCAGTGCACTCCTATCTCACTTAGTCACCACTTACCTACAGGCAGCGGGGGCCCACGGCGTGACAACAGCGGGCCGGACACTTAAACTTTAAGTGCGCCGTACCTTACCTTGCGGCAAGATGGCTGTGGCCTTGTTGTTCGCCCGCTACTTGTTATCTCAGCTGGCTGAGATGAATTAAAGTTGTTCGCTGCTTTAATAAAAGCAGTGAAAGTGGTGTGTACTGCTCAAAATTTCAGAATTTCTTTTTTTGCGCATTTTTTTTTTTTGAAAGGGGAGATAGTTGAAGAGTTGGAAAGGAAGAAAGATTTGGCTTATTTCGCCAGGTCAAGGAAGTTCAGGTGGTAGATAGGATTGTGTTAGGGTAAAGATGGTGGAGTTCCGCATGAGCACCTCCGTCAGTCTCGTAATGTGGTTGCTGCCGGCTGTGCCGGTCAGGCGCATTGATTGGATTCTCAGGTGGACAGCCATGGCGCTAGTCCCTGACTGTCACCTGGGGGATTTGTGGTGAACATTTATTTGTATTGTGAGGTGTAATTTCATCGGTTGAAGCGTCTCTGTGAGTGTGGTTGCCGAAGAAGATGTGATTCTATGTACGAGCCTATGAATGTGTTGCTTTCGTCAAGTTTGTTGCAGTTCTCCTCGAGTAGCTGGAGCTTCTGAAGGACAGTGGCTTCGGAATGCTGGTGCTGCTCTCGAAGTCCAGCGATGGCGGCCTCAAGGGCTCCCAGTCGCGTGGGCCGGTCGTTGCAGCTGCTGTCTGTGGCGTCATCTGGTTCCAGGAGGTGAGTTTCGATGCGTGCCAGCTTGCGCTGACACGAGTTGACTACTGGGTTCTGCTTGTCCTGGACGTTCTGCCGAAGTCGCAGGAACTGTGAGGCAATCGTTGAGAGGTGTCGGATTGTTGTGCGATGTTTGGCCTCCATTGCTGCCAGGCGTGCATTGGAAGACCGTTGCAACGCCTCGAGGCGGAGGCCGATGTCCCGTAGGCTGAGTTGTATGCTTTCCACAGCGGTCTGCAGGTTGATGCTGTGGAAGCGCAGGAAGGCTCGTGTTGATGATGTGGAGCTGAAGCTGTTGTCTGTTCGTCGTGATTTGGCGCTGATAGTGCTGAAAGGTTTGGTGGTTGAGCTGGCGGCGTTGTTCGTTGAGTTGCTGTTGCCCTCGGATAGAGCGGGCACTGCGCCTGGCCTGTAAAGTGGCCGTGGCCACTACAGGTGGCGCAGTACCTGCGGCGTCGGCGGAGATCGTGGCTTGTGCAGTGTGCAGTCAGTGTTGCGGCACCGCAGTAGTGGCACCTGGGAGGTGCGGCGCAGGAAGAGGCGGCGTGTCCATAGGAGCAGCATCTTCGGCAAGGCTGATGACCTTCCGTACGACTAGCCTCAGCTCGAAGGACCTGCCCTAGCAGGGGCAGGCCGGAACTCAAGGCTGCATCGCGGTCGGCCAGGTCAGCGAAGATCAGGCGAAACAGCGTTGATGGTCCCCGGGATGTGATGATCCGTGTGGCCTTCAGGTTTGAGGACCACCGGTGTTGTGCGGCGGTGAGAACATAACGTGATGGAAGGTCCCGGGGTACTCCTGATATCACGACGCTGCATCGTGGATACAGCGTCGCTGGTGATGTAGGTGGTGCTGTTGGCTGCTGCGTAGGTTGTTGAGTTGCGATGGGTGGTGATGTCGGCTTCTGCGGTGGGAGGTGTTGTGTGATGTTGACTGGAGATGAGATTGGCTGCTGCTGTTGTGAATGCCGGGGCGAGGCAGCGACCGTTGCCCAAGAAGGCACGGTCACCGGCGGCGTAGCGGCAGCACTCCCGGCAGATGCCAGGGGAGCGGCCGGTGATTCGGCGGCGGCAGGTCCCGGTGTAGTTCCAGCAGCGGACGGCGTAGCGGCTTTCCCTTCGGCGGGTGCAGGAGGGTCAGCGGCGATTTCTGCTGCGGCGGTCCGGCGTGTCCTCCTCTTCCCCATCTTGAAGTCCACCCCTCAATTTCAGATTTTTTTTTTTTTCGAGTGGAGGAGAAAATGATTTAATCACTAACCCCAGCCCCGATGGGAGTCGGGACTGAGAGTGTGGGAATCTCCGAGCGTCGGCATACCCACTAAAAACTCCTCCACCGGTTAGGTCGTGGGTTTGAAAGGAAGTTCAAGGGAAAGGTAGCACGGTCCCGCATAGCACCCGTGTTAGTCTAGCGAAAGATTCTAAGCTGCCGCCCAATGGGCGGGAGCGGCGTGAAGTGCGGTCCTAGCCTACAGCCATGACAAATTGCCCTGACTGCAGCCTAGGGGCTTAGGAAGTGGAAGTAGAAAAGGGGGTTCAAAGGAGATAATACAAAGGAATGGTGATGAAGGTGGACTTACTCTGGCGCTGGAGGCCGTCGTCGTTTGGACTGGTCTTGCACAAGCGCACGGCATTGTGCAAGAATCCGCTGCTGGCTCTCGGAGATGACCAGCGGTGTCCTCTCTGGTGGTTGTGATGGTGATGAAGGTCTTCCTTCCGCGAAGCTGGTCTCCAGGTTTTGCAGCCGGGTAGAGATGTGGTGCAGTTTGGCCAACAGGTCAGCGGCGGTGGTTTGTTGCTGAGTAGTACCAGCAGTGATTTCGGACTGCAACTCCTGGAGCTTCTCGGTGGTGGTGGTGATGAACTCGTCCAGAGCCGCGATGCGCACACCAATGTCCAGGACCTCCGCGTGGAGATCCCGAACGGCGTCGCGCAAACCCTGGATTTCCTCGTGGATCGGCGTAGTAGACGAGGGTGTCGGCGTTGGTGATGGTTCTGATGTCTGTGGAGGTGCTGATGACTGCGATGTTGGTGCTGGTGGCTTCGGCGGTGCCTTCCTGCGGGGATGCAGGGGGCAGAGCGCCTGGCCGGTGAAGTGGGATGACCCTCCACAGGTCGCACAGTAGCGGCGTCGGCGTCTAAGGTCGTGCTGGGTGCACGATGCGGTGGTGCAGGCTGCTCCACAGTAGTGGCACCTCGGTTGAGCTGAGCAGGTCGTCTCATTGTGCCCGTAGGCACAGCAGCGTCTGCAGGGAGCCTGGCGTTCCACTCGACTGGCCTCGATGCGTAAGCACCGCCCTAACAAGGGCAGGCCCGCCCTCAAAGCAGCCTCGTAGTCGGCAGGATCTGCAAACTCCAACCTGACGAGCGATGTGGGTCCCTGAGCTCCGTGAATCCTGGTGGCCTTCAAGGCTGAAGGCCACTGCTGGTGGGCAGCGGTGACGAGGAACCTGGCTGGCAGGTCCCTCGGGACTCCACGAACGACGGCACTGTACCTCCCATGAGGCACAGGCTGGATCTGCGGTGGCTGGGAAGTGCCCAGAATCGGCCGGTGAGTGAGGCGGCGATTGCCGAGGCAATCGCGGCGAAGGCTGGCGGCGAAGCGGCGGTTGCGGCATAGGTTACCCTAGGCTGCGGTGGCTGCGGCGAAATCTCCTCGGCGGGTGCCGGAGGAGATGAAGAGGTTCCTGCCTGAGCAGGAGCGGCGGCAGAGCGACCCTTCCTCCTCGCCATCTCGGAGCTGTGTGTCTATGGAATTTCAGATTTTTTTTTTTTTTTCGAGTGGAGGAGAAAATGATTTAATCACTAACCCCAGCCCCGATGGGAGTCGGGACTGAGAGTGTGGGAATCTCCGAGCGTCGGCATACCCACTAAAAACTCCTCCACCGGTTAGGTCGTGGGTTTGAAAGGAAGTTCAAGGGAAAGGTAGCACGGTCCCGCATAGCACCCGTGTTAGTCTAGCGAAAGATTCTAAGCTGCCGCCCAATGGGCGGGAGCGGCGTGAAGTGCGGTCCTAGCCTACAGCCATGACAAATTGCCCTGACTGCAGCCTAGGGGGTTAGGAAGTGGAAGTAGAAAAGGGGGTTCAAAGGAGATAATACAAAGGAATGGTATGAAGGTGGACTTACTCTGGCGCTGGAGGCCGTCGTCGTTTGGACTGGTCTTGCACAAGCGCACGGCATTGTGCAAGAATCCGCTGCTGGCTCTCGGAGATGACCAGCGGTGTCCTCTCTGGTGGTTGTGATGGTGGTGAAGGTCTTCCTTCCGCGAAGCTGGTCTCCAGGTTTTGCAGCCGGGTAGAGATGTGGTGCAGTTTGGCCAACAGGTCAGCGGCGGTGGTTTGTTGCTGAGTAGTACCAGCAGTGATGGCGGACTGCAACTCCTGGAGCTTCTCGGTGGTGGTGGTGATGAACTCGTCCAGAGCCGCGATGCGCACACCAATGTCCAGGACCTCCGCGTGGAGATCCTGAACGGCGTCGCGCAAACCCTGGATTTCCTCGTGGATCAGCGTAGTAGACGAGGGTGTCGGCGTTGGTGATGGTTCTGATGTCTGTGGAGGTGCTGATGACTGCGATGTTGGTGCTGGTGGCTTCGGCGGTGCCTTCCTGCGGGGATGCAGGGGGCAGAGCGCCTGGCCGGTGAAGTGGGATGACCCTCCACAGGTCGCACAGTAGTGGCGTCGGCGTCTAAGGTCGTGCTGGGTGCACGATGCGGTGGTGCAGGCTGCTCCACAGTAGTGGCACCTCGGTTGAGCTGAGCAGGTCGTCTCATTGTGCCCGTAGGCACAGCAGCGTCTGCAGGGAGCCTGGCGTTCCACTCGACTGGCCTCGATGCGTAAGCACCGCCCTAACAAGGGCAGGCCCGCCCTCAAAGCAGCCTCGTAGTCGGCAGGATCTGCAAACTCCAACCTGACGAGCGATGTGGGTCCCTGAGCTCCGTGAATCCTGGTGGCCTTCAAGGCTGAAGGCCACTGCTGGTGGGCTGCGGTGACGAGGAACCTGGCTGGCAGGTCCCTCGGGACTCCACGAACGACGGCACTGTACCTCCCATGAGGCACAGGCTGGATCTGCGGTGGCTGGGAAGTGCCCAGAATCGGCCGCGTGGATGCCGGTGAGTGAGGCGGCGATTGCCGAGGCAATCGCGGCGAAGCGGCGCCGGCTGGCGGCGAAGCGGCGGTTGCGGTATAGGTTACCCTAGGCTGCGGTGGCTGCAGCGAAATCTCCTCGGCGGGTGCCGGAGGAGATGAAGAGGTTCCTGCCTGAGCAGGAGCGGCGGCAGAGCGACACTTCCTCCTCGCCATCTCGGAGCTGTTGTCTGTTGAATATTTCAGAATTTTTTTTTTTTTTTTCGAGTGGAGGAGAAAATGATTTAATCACTAACCCCAGCCCCGATGGGAGTCGGGCCTGAGAGTGTGGGAATCTCCGAGCGTCGGCATACCCACTAAAAACTCCTCCACCGGTTAGGTCGTGGGTTTGAAAGGAAGTTCAAGGGAAAGGTAGCACGGTCCCGCATAGCACCCGTGTTAGTCGATCGAAAGATTCTAAGCTGCCGCCCAATGGGCGGGAGCGGCGTGAAGTGCGGTCCTAGCCTACAGCCATGACATAAAGCCCTGACTGCAGCCTAGGGGTTATGAGGTGGTAATAGTAAGGGGGGTTCATAAGGAGATAGTACGAAGGGATGGTGATGAAGGTGGACTTACTCTGGCGCTGGAGGCCGTCGTCGTTTGGGCTGGTCTTGCACAAGCGCACGGCATTGTGCAAGAATCCGCTGCTGGCTCTCTGAGATGACCAGCGGAGTCCTCTCTGATGGTGGTGAAGGTCTTCCTTTCTCGAAGCTGGTCTCCAGGTTTTGCAGCCGTGTGGAGATGTGGTGCAGTTTGGCCAAAAGGTCAGCGGCGGTGGTTTGCTGCTGAGTAGTACCAGCAGTGATGGTGGACTGCAAATCCTGGAGCTTCTCGGTGGTGGTGGTGATGAAGTCGTCCAGAGCCGCAATGCGCACACCAATGTCCAGGACCTCCGCGTGGAGATCCTGAACGGCGTCACGCAAACCCTGGATTTCCTCGTGAAGCTCCGTTGAGGATGCTGATGTCGGCGCTGGTGATGGTTCTGGTGTCGGTGGAGGTGCTGATGACTGCGTTGTTGGTGCTGGTGGCTTCGGCGGTGCCTTCCTGCGGGGATGCAGGGGGCAGAGCGCCTGGCCGGTGAAGTGGGTCGTTCCTCCACAGGTTGCGCAGTAGCGGCGTCGGTGGCGCAGGTCGTGCTGCTGACACGAAGCAGTGGTGCTGGAGGCGCCACAGTAGTGGCACTTTGGCTGTGCTGAGCAGGACGTCTCGGAGTGCCCGTAGGCACAGCAGCGTCTGCAGGGAGCCTGGCGTTCTACTCGGCTAGCCTCAATACGTAAGCACCGCCCTAATAAGGGCAGGCCCGCCTTCAAGGCCGCTCCGTAGTCGCCAGGGTCTGCAAACTCCATCCTGACGAGCGAAGTTGGTCCCCGTGCTCCGATGATCCTTGTGGCCTTCAAGGCAGAAGGCCAGTGCTGGTGAGCTGCGGTGGTGAGGAACCTGACTGGCAGGTCCCTCGGGACCCCTCTGATGACAGCGCTGTACCTCCCATGAGGCACAGGCTGGGTCTGCGGTGGCTGGGAAGTGCCCAGAATCGGCAGCGTTGATGCCGGTGAGTGACGCGGCGACTGCCGAGGCAGTCGCGGCGAAGCGGCGCTGGCTGGCGGCGAAGCGGCGGTAGCGGCATAGGTTGCCCTAGGCTGCGGTGGCTGCGGCGAAATCTCCTCGGCGGGTGCCGGAGGAGAAGAGGAGGTTCCTGCCTCAGCAGGAGCGGCGGCAGAGCGACCCTTCTTCCTCGCCATCTCGGAGCTGATAGTGTTCTCCGTGTGTGTCTCCTATTTCAGAAGAAATGAAGCACAAGACCCCGGCAGAGTGACGGACCGCGTAGAAATTTTTTTTTTTTTTTTCCGTGGGGGGAAAAATGCATTATTGCATTCGACCCCCAGCCGGTGTGCAATGGCTGGGGGGATATGTGGGGCTCGCCGCACGGGAGCGGAATACCCACTAAAAAACCCTACCACGAGTTAATTGTATATTGCTGTGTAAACGTGCATTTGTTTGCATGCTTTTAGTCGGGTCCCGCATAGCACCCCGGTTAGTATGTGAATAGCTACTTAGCTGGCATGCATTGCATGCGAGCGCGTCAAATGTTACTTGCTGGTATTGCCCATGGAACCTGAGCAATACCAGTGGGTTATTTGCGTATGTTTCTTATATTGCTAGTATGTGTTAAATAATGCCTAAGATCTAAAGTGTGTGTTGTTTGCAGGGAGTGCCTGCGTGTCACATGACTTAGCATTAACTTACTGCTAGGTTGTACTATTATTGTTATATTAGATTTAGATAAATTGAACAATTTTGTATTGCGTCCTGTGCAGTCAATCGGGCACAGGCGTCTGTCTTGAGATCCGGCCTTCTCGGTCCTTCGTTGAGCTCGTTGTCCTGATGGTAGCCATTGTCGTCTGTGTGAACGACTCCATAATGCAGCGGCCCGTCTTACGCTGCGCACGTCGTTCACGTTGGGAGGCCCCTTCTCCCGGGCCGCCTCAGCTGTTGCTGAGGACTTGAGGGCTCTGCGACGGGCGTGGGCTGAAACAAGGGTAGAAAGCAAGAGAAAGATTAGTGCTGGGATATAGAAATAGGAAGTCTTGGGTCAGTGTCCTTGTCATGTTTGGAGTAGATTGTTTAAGAACTGTTGGATTTGTTCTTGCGTGTCGTCTCGGGAAAGCGTTCTATCGAATAGCGAGAGTGGTCTGTTATGTTTGTAATTTACGGAATCGTAGTTGCCTAATGCTTTGACTAGATCATTGTGGTGTACGCGTAAGCTTTTGTAGATGTCGTAAGCTAGCTTTTTAACGAATTCTTCTACTGTATGCATTTTAAGTTCCTCGTAGAGTAAATCAGATGGCGCTACGTACGGTACCTTAGCTACCATGCGCAATGTTTTGTTTTGAAATTGTTGTAGTTTTTTGATGTATGTTTTGGCGGCATACCCCCAGACAGGTGCAGCATATGTAAATATTGGTCGTATTAGTGTCTTATATAACGTGAGACCCATGTTGAGATTCAGCTGGGTGTCCATGTTTATGAGCGGGTAGAGCTTGCCTAATTGGGCGTTTGCTTTTCCCCGTAATTGCGTGATGTGTTTCTTCCACGTTAGGCCTTGATCCATTTTGAGGCCAAGCCAGGTTACCGTGTCCTTCCACTTTATGTTTTCACCGAATATGGTAAGCGGTGGAAGCTGGTGTTTCGGGTTTCTGTGGTTGATTCGTTTTGTGAATATTATCGCTTGCGTTTTGGGGGCGTTTACTTTAATGCGCCAGTTTGTGAACCAGTCCTCCAAACCATTGAGGCTGTTTTGGAGTCTTCTGTGAATAAGTTCGGTTTTGCCCGATTGTGTCATAATTGCTGTGTCGTCCGCGTAAATGTATAAGTTTGTGTTAGCTGTTTTTGGAATGTCGTTGATATATATATTGAACAGTGTCGGCCCGAGCAAACTCCCTTGTGGGACTCCTGCTCTGATTGGTCGCTTTGTGGAAAGATGGTTGTTAACTTTCGATTGAAATTTTCTGTTGTTTAGATAATTCGCTATAAGTTTGATCAGCGAGTCATGAATGTTAAGCGTTTTAAGTTTCTTTAATATCCCGGCGTGCCATACTCTGTCGAACGCACGTTCAACGTCAAGAAACAGTGCGCCTGTGGATTTTCTTGTATTGAATCCATACGTGATATTTTCCGTTGCCCTGAGTAATTGTAGGGTAGTTGAATGTTTGGCGCGGAATCCAAACTGTTCGGGGATTAATGTATTTTGTTTAATTAAGTGTATGTTGAGGCGTTTGAGTATCACTTTTTCTAGTAGTTTGCCTATTGTGCTGAGTAGACTAATTGGTCTGTAGTTGTGCGGGTTGGACAGATCTTTCCCTTTCTTGGGGAAGTGGGCCACTGTGGCCAGTTTCCATCTGTCTGGAAAGTGCCCGCTTGTTAGCACGAAGTTAAAGATTTTCGAGAGTAGTTTTATTGCATCCTCAGGCAAATTCATGAGCACGGAGGTGGGAATGCTGTCTGGGCCAGGGGCTTTTCTCTTCTTGAGATGCCTGATTAGCCATTTAATTTCGCTTGGGCATGTTTTACGTATCATGTTATGTGTTTCTTGTTCTTTGTAGTTTTCTGTTTCTGCCTCCGTGACTGCCGTGAAAAGTGGGCAAGATGGAGTGGGATTGGGAGTTAGTGTTTCTTGTAGCGCATCCGCTAGCGTGTTCGCTTTTTGTTGGTCAGTTGATGCGATCTTTTGGTTGTGATGTAATGGGGGAATGTGGACCTTATCTTGAGTTAGATAACGGGCTATTCGCCACACCGAGTCTCTCTCATAGTTGAGGTTGTCGAGTGTGTTTTGCCATTGCTGGGATATGAACTGTGTAGTTCGTTCCCTGACGAGTGCGTTGAGGTGTCTGAAGTATTCTTGGTCCACCAGATGCCTCGATTTCTGCCATTTGCGCCTGGCACGGTTTCTTTCTTGCGCTAACATGTGTATGTCTTGCGGAAGTTGCGAGTTATTTGATTTCGGTTTGGTTACCGGTACCGCTTCTGTTGTTGCGGTTTGGATAGCTTTTTCTAGTTGTTCAACAGCTGTGTTCAAATTTTCAATGGTGTTAGGTTCTGCTGTAGGGAGGTTTTCGCTCACAATCATTGCGAACTTGTCCCAGTCCGCTTTGTTGTAGTTGCGGCGCTGGGCAGGGGGTTCTTGAGTTATAGAACCCTCCAGAGTTATCATGACCGGTAAGTGGTCAGAGGATAGCTCATTTTTGACCTGGAGGTTTATTCTGCGCGTTAAGTTGCGTGTGATTGCTATGTCCAGGATTTCTGGGCGCTGGTTTCTGCTGAAAGGAATGTACGTTTGTTCGGTTGGTGTGTGAATTATATAGTCCGAGTTGTTTTCTAGGTTTAGGAGGGCGGACCCTTCGCGGTTGGTCTCGTTGCAATCCCAAATTTGGTGTTTTGCGTTGAGGTCGCCTGCAATTATTGCCCTGTTGTTTAGCTGCATGAGCGCATCTATGTCTGCTGTGTCCAGTGTGCCTGGTGGAGCATATGCCGCCGTTACTAATACGCGATTTTTATCTATGGTGGTGTATATACTTGTGGCTTCAAGTGTTCTTAGCTGAGGTATTGGTGCTAAATCGTGAGCAATGTTTTGTTTTATTATTATTGCGGTTCCTCCTCCGCGCCTGTTCCTGTCATTTCGGTGTATTGTATATCCTTTTAGGTTGAATCTGTCGCGATCACAGAGATGGGTTTCGGTAATTAGCGCTATGTGTGTATTGTGTTGCGAGAGAAAGTCTTTTAGTTCGGTCTTTCGTCTGCGCACTCCTCGGGCATTCCAGTTAGTGATATTTAGGATGGGTGTGTGATTCATAGGAAGCCTGGAGAGGTAAGGAGCTGGAAGAAGTCACGATACGAGGCAAGGATGGAGCGGGTCTCCGACGGTCCCGACGTTGCCAGAAGTTCTAGGATCTGCATGCTGGACTCTCGAAGGTCATCAGAATCCCAGCCTGTGCGGAGGATGTGGTGGTAGGTGTTTCGCTGGTGCTGGAGTCTCGGATCTGCGAGGGTCTCTTCTCTCGTCGGCGCCTCCCTCGCAGATTGACGTGGCTTACCTGGAGGTTGGTTCGGTTTCTGAGCCCTAGGCCTTTCCACCCGAGCGGTCGCTTCTGCCGGCCGCACCGACACACTGGAGGAGGGAGGCACCCGCGCCGGAGCCGCCCCTCGCGCACGGCCCACCACTTTCCGCTCGCCCGAGCGACCACCATTCCCCGAAAGGTTACGCGCCGCTGCCACCTGTCTCTGATACTCGGGACAAGCCCGGTACCTGGCCCCGTGGCCCGAAGTGAGACACAGTGCGCACTTCCTCTCGGGGATGGAGACGTCGCAGGTCCGCGAATCGTGGGGAGCCGTGCACTTAGAGCAGACCACCGCGCTCGCCGTGCACTTCTCCTCCGTGTGTCGAAGCTGCTGGCATCTGCTACACTGCACCGGGATAACCGGTCTACGGTACTGCTCCACCTTCACTCGAAAGTGAAGCACGTACTCGCGATGCCGCAAACGGTCTAGGTCGTCCGCCGTCGCCAGGTCCACCAGGTAGAACGGAAGAGGCGTAGAAAATCTCTGGCGAAGCTGCCGCCGAAAAAAGTGGCGGACCTCGTAGAAATCTCGAAGCTGGAGCTGATGTTTCCTGTATGCCATCTAACGCCGGAATGATTTAGAAAACGAAAAAAAAAAAAAAAAAAATGGCTACTAGTAATATTGAAGAAACAATGATGGAGGGGGATAGTGTAACAGTTAGCTGTAATTCAATACAGGATACAGAAAATAGCTTAAACAATGTAATATTTGAGGATGAAAATGTTAGTGTAGAAAGTGAGAATAGAATAGCAGGAAATGTTAATCTTGATACTAGTATGATTATGGAAATGCTGAAAAATTTGAATGAGAATATGAAAAAGACTAATGAAAATATGGAAGATCTTAGTAAGAAAATAGATCAAAACAGGGAAGATCTTAGTAAGAAAATAGATCAAAACAGGGAAGATATGCAAAAGAATAATAGGGAATTAAGAGAAGATATTGATAGGAGTTTAGAACAAAAACTAGATCAGAATAAGAGAGAATTGAGGGAAGATATTCGTAGGAGCTTTGAACAAAACAGAAAAGATATTGGTAGAAGTAATGAGATATTAAAGCAAAAAGTAGATCAAAGCAGTAGAGAAATTGAAAAGAAAGTTACGAAGCTAGATAGTAGTATGCCAAAAATGAGAGATGAAAATGAGGAAGCAATAGTAAGTGAGATAGGAGAAGTTTCAAAGAAAATGTTGGACATGAGCAAGGAAATAGGTAACAAAGAAAGTGAGGTTAATGTAGAATGCACAGAGTTAGGAAGTCAAATGAGTAGTATTTCAAGTGAGCTAAGAGAGATGAAAAAGGTTATGAATGTAGATGTAAATGAGGCGCAAGTTAATTTCAGTGGGGAAATATCAGAAATACAGAAAGAATCAGAAATGCAAGGAAATAAATTGTACCAAGATGTTCAAAATGAAAACTCCAGTCCAGTACAGTTTAGTACAGATTTGTCAGAGTATTCTCAAAGTAAAGAGATAGCAGAAGAATTGAAAATGAAAGTTGGTAAAAGATGTATTGTTCAGGAAGCTTTAGATGGTTTTCAAATGTTATCATGTGATGAAATTTCAAATGAATACAAGAGGTTATTCATGAATAAAAATTTGAAGGTTAGGATACGGCTACGAGTAATGTTTAGCCACACACAATTTGATCCAGGAGGGTAAATAGCAATGAGATGTAAAGTAAATGCTGGATAGTTAAAGATGACTTGCATAGAAATGTATTGGAACGTAAGAGGGTTAATTATTTATATGTCATTTGAAAAGAGAAATAAATTATATATAAAAAAAAAATAAATAAATTTTTAGTAACTGTAACAACATTTGAAAATTAAGAATGCAAAGATTGAAACTTAATATGATGTTAAAAGTAAAAGTACGTAAATAATATACAAAATAAGAAAAATGGGTAAAAATAATTAAAAATAATTAAAAACAAATACTTATGTAGCAAACAGAAAATGTAAAACAGTGCCTAGATTTAAGAGATGTAAATATATGTAGAGGGTGAATATTTTGGTAAATATGTGTAATAATTACAAAATTCTTGAATGCCTAAATTTTGTCAACAACTTAAGAAAGTAAACAATTTGGTATCAGTGATTAAATAATTTAGGGTAAAGTATTTGCTATAAAAAATTTTTTTGTGATGTCAGATAAATATCTAAATTAATTAAACCAAAGCCAGTAAGTAGTGGCAAGGTAGAGGAAAAACATATCGTGTGTTAAATGCGTGTGAAGTGTAAAGTGAAAGTGATAGCGTGTGTTCCAAGATTTAGGAGACTAAAAACACAATTATAAAATTTCTAAACAAGTTATAAATATTTATAATTATGTTTCTAGTGGGGCATATGATACGGTAATTTGTATCACAAATTACTTAAATGTAATTAATGATTGTAATATGAATATGTATTTTTATGTGACATTGATTTCAGAGGTTTATTAATTGTAATTATTATTGGTAAATAATATACAGCTTTACTGAAACTGTCAATAATAACGCAATAATGCAGCGATGGGGTGAGCTGTTTATCATTACCGGGAACAAGGAAGTTACGTAATGTTCGCGCGTTTTTTCCGTTGAGAACCTTCTGGAACATTTCCTAAAGCAATATGTATTAGTGGTTTTCATTGGATATTAAAATAGACGCTACTGTTGGCGCGTTTTATTAGCCAATAGCAGTTCATTTATAATCTTTAGGCATGTCGAGGAGTGGGAGTATATAAGCCAGGTCCGAGATAGATCGCCCCCCAGTTCAACAGAATTCTCAACACACTACACGTCGGTCTCTCAGTTCATCGTCAGTCAGTCCTTCAGTTCGTCAAGTTACACGCAGCATAATTACGAGAATTATTATAAAGTTAATTCTACACAAAGTTGAAATACATAGTTAAAAGTGATAAGTAAGAAGTTATTACAAACAGTTTCAGTTTGGCGAGTATCCAGATTAATATGTAAAAAGTGTTAGTGAACGTGTTCGACAATAAAAGTTATAAAACCAATTTCTTCATCAGTATAATTTCTGGATAAAAGATTCCTTTCCGATTCACACTCTTACATAGAGATACATGTCCTACCAAGATAAGATGATAGCTAGCCGGAGGACAATATACAAAACTTTGAATTCTTTCGGAAACTAATTGATACAAATTGCTACGCCAGAGGGAGCTACGAACCAAACGAATGACGTCACAAGATGGCAACACATGAAGTCACACAACCTTAATACCGCATCAAATTGGCTTCCAAACGTGGTACTATAATAATGTTAAACATATTGTAACATTAATACCGTCCCACCCTTCAAGCTAAAACCTACGTTGTCTTAAGGCAATGTTTAAAAATTTAATAGCAAATGATGCATTCAACAATATGCCAGCAGTGCTTGTTTTAATTGATGGAATTGGCTCTTATGACTGCCAGCTTTATATTTGCATTGAAAAAGTGGAGGCAGTATGAAGTATCTTTATCCGTAACAGGTTATGCTTTGCTGCTGAAGAATTCATACTTTCATTTCAAGACTTTGTATCTAAAACTGATCTTTTGGATGTTGTCTTCTTAAAATACACAGTATTTACCTTTTCTCACAGGTATTTACATTAATTACAATAAACTTGTGCACAGAAATAGTTTCAAATTAGAATATACAGACTTTTAAAAGCAATATTTAACTGTTTATATAAAAAATATATTTGCACATACTCAGATATACTCTATTAGACTTTAACTTGGGGAAGATACAATGTACAACAATGAATATTTTGAAAATGGCTAAAAAAATTTTACTTGACACAAATTGAATATTTTGATGGGCTCTATTGCCTAAGAGCTCATAAAAATCCTCTAAGTTATCTATATCCTAGTTTTTGTCTGTTACTTATGGTTTCCAAGTTACATAAAATTCAATAAGAATGAAGAGGACTTCACTGGTTAATCACTGAAAATTCAAAATACTTATTTCATTCATAATTGCCAGTGCTGATATATTCACTATTATAATTAAAATCACAAGGAAATTATAAATAAAAAAATCCATGTAAAGAGTTGCTTAGTGAAGAATTTTATCAAAAACCTTTGCCTTGCATCCTTAAGCAGTATCTGATTTAGACATGAAGTTTTAAATTCATCTGAGTTTTAATTTCTGAATTATGTTGTTCATGAATGTACAGACAGAACATATATCCAATATCAAATTTTTATTACAAATATGTATCTCCTCTGCTTTAAGATATCTAAACCTGCATGTCATTTTACGTTTTAATGTTTAATTTCAGCATGACTATTATTTATTTATTTGTTTGATTGTACTTAGTTCTTTACGATGTTTATGTGGCCTGGAGCTAACCCAGGTTCTATCCTAGGCCATACAAAATAATAAATACTGCTGCATGACGATTAAATACTGTCTTAGCATAAAGTTCTGAAAAACTGTTGAATCTTACAAAATTAACTAAATATAGGAAATGGTTTTAATTTTAAATATCTGGGGAGTTAAAAACTATATATCTTCTACCCAAGTAATATTATTGAATATGTATAAGAGAAATTATGCAATAACACCAGTAATAGAAAATAATCTTGATTTAACTTTCACTGGATAGCTGTTTGTGAATAATTATAATTTGATTATAAATAATTTCATTAAAACTGGATACAAAATGAGATGTTTGTTAATATGCAATTAAACAATGTTAAATTAATATGTTTTACTATTGTTTTCCAGTTATTAATTGGTATGCAGTGAAGGTAGTATACCACTATTACCTCAAGAGGAAAGACAACTTAGACCGCAACAAGAAACCTCGTGTAACATTTGAAATATCTAATCAGTGAATTCTTTGTATTAAGCTAGCTGTACTGAGAGCAAATGCATGCATGTTTATGTCAATATCTGTTTTATTAAAATAAAATCATGAAAAGCACACCCTCTTTTATTGCCTTTTACCTATTCCTATCAACATTTTTATTTTTTGTTTACAAAAGACAGCCTGGCATCTTGTGCCACAAGATACGGAACTAGCTTTACAAGATGGAACATAAGTCTTGAACAAAGTGAATTTTGTTACAGAGATCAGGCTACTCCTTTATGATATAACAAGAGAAAAATCTTTTGTTAAGTCTTCTAATCTGGCAGTCTATTATACTAGTCAGACCACTATGTGCATATTCCAATCTGAAGAATTCTTTTTACCACCACATGTAATAATATACATTTAATTAAGATTACGCATTTTGTAAGTAAGAAAATTGGGTTATTGTTCTTTGATATTATTCTGGTTTACAAATATTAGTAATTTCCGTACACATACATAAAGGCAAGTATTCATAACATGTGCCAGCCTGTGCAGCCAGGGTTGCCCTCATAAGTTCTGAGCCTCCTACAAGTCATGGTGACCGACCCTGCATTTTTAAAAAAATCCAAGGCAAGGGCCTCCCCTTCTCCTTTTTAACCAGAAGATCTCACATAATTTAGATAATAATGGGAAATTAGTGACATATGTTTAGGGGAGAATAGCACAAAATTATACATCATGGTGATTAATATAATCAAAATTCTAATTTTTATTGTTTAGGCCCTTCTGGGCCTCCTAGAGTCCTAGATCCTTAACAAGTGTCTGTCTGTCACCACCCCTTGTATCCAGCTATAAAATAATGCCCCTCTTGATTTTGTGGGTTTATTTGTAAGACTAAATAGCTTTCCTGAGCTGTAGTTATAAATGTGGAATTTATCTTTAAAAAGGGGGGGAAACAGATTTTTTTACTTTCTTAAACTATGGAATGATGCATGAGAAATTTCATTTAGAGTTGCCCAGGTTTGAGTGTATGTGTTTTGTTTCAGACAAAACATCAGCTACCAGCAGTATGGAGTACCAAAGAGAGTACAATTTATTTTCCTGACAGGTGGTTAAATTGATTAGTTTGCTATTGTTGCAGTTGTGTTCAGATTGTTGGCAGAGATATCTCTTAGAATTTTCATGACAAAATCCTGTACTTACATTGTGAAACATATAAAAATCACCTTTTAGCTTTCTTCATGTTATTCTGTTGTTCTATTATTTCAGCTGTTCACATATTATACAAGCAATAGCCTTTAAATCTTCACTACATTCTGAAAGACTGACTTTCAATCTACTATACTGCAGCCAAATGCTTCTTATGTTCGATGTGTGCTGTCATCTGATGACCTTGCTTGGAGGAATTGTTACTGTACTAAAGAGCAAGCATTTATACCTCCTCAAAGAAAGTGTGCATACTGTTTAGTACACAATGGCAAGACTGTATTACCTTGTGTGTATTTTGGAGTCTGAAGTGTAGGTTTTATTTCAGAATAGG
Source organism: Deroplatys truncata (assembly GCA_030765065.1). Classification (NCBI taxonomy): domain Eukaryota; kingdom Metazoa; phylum Arthropoda; class Insecta; order Mantodea; family Mantidae; genus Deroplatys; species Deroplatys truncata. The sequence continues at coordinate 166,532,155 of CM060983.1, forward strand.
TACTTCAAATTATGTTAGAAAATTGATAGGAACCTCATATTTACTGAAGGGTTACTCAATGAGGTCAGACCCTAATGCGTTCTCAGGAGAGAAATTTCTCCCATCTAGTGTCACTGATCAACCCCAGACAGATCTAAGCAAGAATTCTGGTGAAACAGAAGAACTTCTACCCAAGAGGCAGAATTTCACAGCACTTCAATGGTGGAAGAAGCTCTCCATCCCTGGGAAATGAGGATGCAGCAGAAACAATAGCTCCTCCAGCAGAGATATTACTTTACTGCAAGCTAAACAAAGAATAAAGAGGAAGTGATTAAATCAGAGATACTATATCCTCTCCATATAAAAATTATATTTTAGAGACAAAAAGAGAAAGCAAATATCCACTGGGACCAAGTGAAACTTGTCCTATAATACTGGAGAGACATCCTGTTCCAGAAGGAACACTCCATCTGAGCAAACATCCTGTTCCAGAAAGGGTCATCCTCCATGTAGTGATTACCATGCTAGCCTGTAGTTCCCAAAGTTTTGGGTTCAAACCCGGCAGAAGGCAGTGGATTTCTTCGGGCATAAAAATCCTTAGCATGGCTTCCTGTGGAAGGAAAGTAAAGCCGATGGCCCAGTGTCATAGATTTATGGCACGTAAAAGAACCTCAAGCCTGATAAAGATACCTATGAGCAAAATTACCAGTATTTCACACCCAATACAGAATGGAACGAAAGAAGATTGCATTTAAGGAAACAGATGTCAAGTTGGTTATTTTCTGTCCAGGATGTGATGAGTACATGAAAAGCCAATTTTAGAGGACTGGATCCAGTGTGAGAGATGGTGGCATGAATAATACTCTTCGGTTGAGGGTAGTATTATTTGTGATGCTTGCTAAATGCATACTCTTTGGGCATGTTTTGCATGTTCTTAAACTAGTGAACTAAAGAGTATGCATTTCTTATTTCTTATATTTTTGAGAAGTTTAATGAAAGTACTATCTCTCTGATGTTGTGGTTTTGCGAAAATGTAGACCATGTATTAATAAATATACACCGAAAAGGATCTTGTTTTGCTATTGAAAATAGTCCAAGTATTTAAGGTTATTCCTTAACTGAACATTCTTTGGTGCATTTACCCTATTACCTCCATGCAAATTAGGTTACCATCATATTACAAATACATACTGCTTATCCCCTCATACTTAAATGTGCTTATCACTGCTTGTTTTCTGTTTGCAGTACTTGCAACAATGTACTCACAGTGATAAATGAAAAGACAATCTTTCTTACTACCTGTGTGTAGGCACACATACATAAATACACATTTAGATGCATAGCTTACCACCAAAATTTGAGGTTCTTCTATAACCCTGTTCAAAATTTAATCTCTGATTCCTTTATAAAATACTGTGCATTCTTTTTCATACAACACGTGGTATTTTGGATTGCGAAGAAATATCCTACAGCAAAATAAAAAAATTAACATGCTGCATTCACATGACTTTTCTGCTTACTCTTCTACAAACTATTTATACAAAAGCTTATTCTTCTAACTACTTCTTGTTAATTAATGTAAACTTCATTAGCCATTTCATTTACCAGTGGTTGCTCATGGGTTATCAATGTTCACAGAAGTTTATGACTAACAAAATACAATGAATGTTTAATAATTTATTTAAATAAATCATGTCTTTATAAACAGCTTCAAATATTTTTAGACCTTTTAAAATTAGCTTATAACATAATAAAAATACTAACTTCAATATTCACTCCTTAACATCAATATATGACCCACAAGTGTGATTATACCCAATTGTACTAACAAAATATGAACTCATAATTACAAATCATGCATTGATACGAGTAGAAAATGTGACACAGAAAAATACAATCTTATGTGCAATTTCTATAAACAAAGTTCATTTTTATTTCCTTTTTTGAGGCAGACAAGTCAATCACAAGCTTCTTAAAACTGGGGATGTTGGCAATCATCTATTTCTCAATAAAAAGTATTGTTAATACACTCGCATTCTCTCAACCATGGTACGCCTCAAAAAACATCTCTCAGCCTCAGCAGTTGTCATAGGAATTGCAATAACAATTAATAATAGCATGTGTCTCAAAAAATTATGTTCTAAGTTGTTTTCTATAACAAACTGCAAAGATTGACATTGCCATTCATGTTTCTAAAATCTGGCCTTCTGTAGATAATCTCCAACTCCATCTTCAGGCCATTCTTTTCTAATGTGTTGCAATGTTGGTTGTATCTTAAATAAGTTGGGCAGGGAAGTGTTTATCATATTGTTGGAATATTTTGGCGTCAAAGAGTGAGATAGCAGAATAGTGTGTGGTAAATGTGAACCCAAGCTTTGCTTAATTTACAATTATATTGCAGACTTCCTTGGCTGCAAGAGTAAGTATTTCCTACTTTCCTTTTTTTTTGATGGTGCACTGCATTTTCACATCCTTGTTCACTGTCTCTATTCAGTCTCTTGCCTTCTCAATTGATATTTGAAAATGTTGTGTATTCTTTTGAATATGAACAGCATCAGTATTTCTCTTTTGGAGTTGGCTAAATAACTGTCCACATGTGGCATAATATTGTGGAAAACTGTGAGGCAGAACATGATACGGGGGTCTTTCAACATATGGTGAATTGCTGTTGCCTGATTTATTGTAGTAGACTATTTAGCAGTGGCTTCTATTCTCTCCATGCATTGGATTAATTCTTCTCTGTTCTCACACACAGTGTTCACTATTCTACTTTTAAATTCCATTTGGTAGCCAGAGCATGAGGAATTCTCTTTCCAACCACTTCTCGGGTATTGAAATTTCCAGAGGCGAGTTAAGTTACTAAAACAATTAGGACATCACTCAGATTTAAAAAAAAACACTCAAATATGCTGGTTCACTAGTGCATTGAGCTACAATCAAATTGAGCTGATAAGTATAACAATGCACAAAGTGAGGATTTTTGTAAACATGCTGAATAACTGCTTGGACACTAGAATGCTGGCCGCTCATGACATCAGTGCCATCACAACTCTTGGAAATTACTTTATCAGAATTATCAACAACTTTTTCCAATGCTACTTGAAGGCACCAAGCAACAGATGCAGAGTCATGTCTAGAAGGATTACTTATTGGAACACAGATGAATATCACTGAAGTCTGCATTTGAAATTTCTTTTGTAATCTGGTGACATTCCTTCTGGTTCTGGCGCAGTGGCAACAGAACCAAAACTCCTGCATCTCAAGAAGACCTTTTCTTAAGGGTGCTCAACTGCTAGGTCATTAGTACCCCTGTAAAACGGGCCCCGACAAATGATGGAACCCATAGTCAATGGACCGTTGGTATGGTGGTTGGGTGTGAAAAAGTGTTGAAGGAGTCTGAAAGAAATGCAGGCTCTCTGGTGTTCAGAAGAGCTAAGTTATAATTGTACAAAAATCGGCAATTAATTTACCTTTCGCACAAGCCGGAAGTGAGCCCCAAAGAGGGTGATGGGCATTAACGTCTCCCACCAAGAATAGGCGTTGATAATTGGGAGACTAGATCTTCTAAATCCGTGAGCGAGACGTCATCGGATGGAGGCAGATAAATGTTACAAATGGTAAACCGGATGGATGGCAGTTTAATCCTTACGACCACTGACTGGATGTCAGACTGTATGGACACAGATTCACAAACATATCATCTTTGATTGGCATCGTAGTGCCCCCGTGCGCAGGAATACCCTCTTCCGGTGTAAGATCACATCGTGCTAGGGTATATCGTTTAAGTTGAAAGCTGTCTTGCGGACGGAGTTTAATCTCTTGCAAATATACGACCAAAGGCTCACTTGCTGAGCAAAAGTTCAAGCTCTGGTCGATGTGTTCTAATTCCATGGATGTTCCATTGTAGGATAGTCATAATAATTATAACGGGATACGTGCTTAATCGTAAAAGTCTAATACGTTGTGGAAAGCGGTGGTCGAATAAATTTTTCCTTTTCGTTTAGTGTCGGGTTAACACCTTAATCGGAGGGATTTATCCTGCCTCTTTTTCACTGTCGTTCTGGCAGTGTGGGCAGAATCCTTCTGCTCCATCTCCCCCACGGGGACTTTCCAATAGAAAACCTCTGTTCGAGAACCTTGAACCGACTGGAAGTTGAGATCAGCGAAGATGTTGATCGCCGATCTGAGTCCTTCCTGGAAGATTTCTCAGAGGAGAATTTCCGAGGAGATGCTTGTAGATATTGTTTCCCGTTGGGTGTTCTGAGTGCAGGCTTAGGACTTTCCTTCAGGAAGTCATTCTGATATAACTGGTCCTGAATTTTATCGGTGATGCATTATATACAACGGGCTTGCCAGTCTTATTGAGGTCGGTGGTTTTGCTGGTTATTTGACTGGTGTGATGTTTCCAGGAACGGACTTGGCAGATATTGATGCTGTCGTGGTGTTGATTTTGAAGGCTTTGGCTGCGTTCTAGCCATTAGAATCGTTTTCAGAAATGGTGGCACCGTTAATATCGCTAGTCTGAGTTGCGATTTCCCGACTCGGTACTGGCTTAGCTGCAACTGAGCTACAGGTACCAGACTTCAGGAGAGAAGGTTGGTGGATACGCAAAAGTTTCCGGGCTTCCGAGAACACCTTCTCCCTAATCCTGATCCCTTAGATCGTTGTTTCTTCTGTAAATCGGAGGCATTCTCGGGAACTTGATGGTACACGTGTGGTACATATATCTTAATTAGGGGAATAATAAGACAAGGAAAGTGATCACTAGAGTGTAAAGCAGGGATGACTTCCCATTGTAGGGAAACTGCCAACTGTTGTTAAGAAACTGCTAAATCAAGGTGTGAAAAATTATTGAAGAAATCGAGAATATGCAGGCTGTCTGGTGTTCAGAACAGCTAGGTTAAAATTGTCCAAGAAATTGGTGATTAATTTCCCTCTTTCACAAGCCCAATGATGGTGATGATTTGTATTTAAGGGCGCTCAGCTACTAAGTCATTATCGCCCTTTTAAAACAGATCATGAAAAAGACCAGAGATAAAGATCAGTACAAAATAGCTTGGCAAAGACCAGACACAAAGATGAATCTAAACATCATAGCAAAATCCAGAGATAAAGATCAATATAAAAATCATAGGAAAAGTAAGAAATAAATATGTATATATAAAACTAAACCGAGAAGTATGAAACATCTGAATTCAGCATGACTGAATCCGCATTTGGAAATTTACCTTTGACACAAAATTAAAAATCCTATCAACCGCTTGCTTATCATTCGCTAAGACCCCTGCAAGACTGCCAGGCAGTTGCAGAGATTCCCGAAGATGTGCTAGAGCAATACACTCCAGCAATAAGAGACGGACCGACAGACCTTCAATACAAAGCGGACAAACAGGAGCAGGGTTACCCTTAGAAAGATAACTGTGCGTAAAATTGCAGTGGCCAATACGCAACGGAGCAGGGCCGTATTTAGAGGGGGGTTTCTAGGTTTCAAACCCCCCGAAACTTCTGACATTTTATTTATTTAAATTCATAGCAAACCAATATGGGAAAATGTCGTTACATAACAGTAGGTCTATTGCTAGTAGCACATTTACAAGAAAAATGGAAACTTAATATTGTCACCTTACATAGGTAAGGTAACCATACATTCCGGTTTTCGAAGCAGTCTCCATGTTTTGTACTGTAAGGTGGAATATCCTCATTCTGGTTATTTCTTGTCTATATAATGTCGCCAAGCATTTTTCTTATCCTTGTAACGTCTATACACTATGGAGTAGGTAATGGTAACTGTGTGGGGTACTGTTAAGTTTAGATCTACTTGTGGAAAACCCTTCCGAATTTTTTTTGGGGGGTACGGGCATGCAACGGAGCAAAAATTATTTCCTCACGACGAGCTACACGAGAAGTTATCCAGTTTATCGGAATGGCCTTCACTACTCTAAGCTTTTTTCCGCGTAGAGACAATTACTCCTCGCGACAGCACGACAGCGCTGTTCTCCCCACAACAAGCCTAAAGTCTTCCGACGTTACCCGAGATATTGCAACACTGGGTTCTGTGATTGCCGCCTTAGCTGTCAAATCCGCAAGTTCATTCCCGGCAACCCAACGTGACCAAGCACACTTCACACTAACGCCAGAAGTGTATAAAACATGGAGGGCATTGTGGATTCACTGAACAATAGTGTGGTAGTTGTACATCTGACGAAGGCTCTGAAGTGCACTAAGGGAATCACTCAAAATAAGAGTGTCCCAATCTTCGACGACGCACATATAAAATGGCTCGGTATATGGCATACAGCTCTGCACTATAAATGGTTGTCTATCATGAAAACCGAATGTATGGGGTTTGGTTCCATGAACATAAGCATGTCCAACACCGTTGGTGCACTTAGAGCTATCGACGTATATCAAAATTCGATCACTGTAACCCAACATAAATTTAAAAAAAAAACAGGTGCAGATACTAAACGTAGGCATCGTACACTTCCGGTATACCGTCATCCGAAGATCTACGTGAGATATCGCACGTAACCAAGGGGGAAACCCCTTATCCCCTTAGCAAGCATGCTAGGCATTTCAATGTCGTGCTTTCTAAAAACTCCCGGAAACGAACACCTGCAGGGCTTGGATTAATCGAACTATTCCTATAAAGCTCATCCAGGGCGGTGTGAAATAAAAGAAGCGAGCGTTGGATGTTTTGGCACACATTTAAGCGCACAGTCATAATTTCCTAAGAGTACACCACGCCAATATCGCAGAAGAGGTTCTGCTGATTCGCCGTAAAGACTCATAACTGGGCTAGTGGGAAAAGCACCAATAACCGCTCAAATACTACGATTATGGATTGTGTCTGGTCTCCTCAAAACAGATGGTCATGCTGAGGATTAACTGGTACACTCATAGTCCATTTTTGATCGGATCAGTGCGCGATACAGTCGCAGCAAAACTGTTCGATCCGCTCCCCAAGATTTGCCATTTAATACCCACAAGATATTCAGAGAACGGTCACATCGCGCTTTCAGCTGTGCTATATACGATGACCAGCTGAGTTTCCTATCAAATTTCAATTCCAGGAATCTCGTCGAATCTGCGAATGGTAGTAAATCTGGACAGAATCGAAGCGAAGGTGATAATCGTCTCCTACGGCGGCAGAAGTCCATGCAGATTGACTTCTCAGTTGAGAAACGAAAGCAGTTTTTAGAACTTCATTTTTGAAGATTATCTAAACATTGCTGCATACGGCGTTCCAAAAACGGCGTACGCGGAGAAGTACAATAAACGGCAAAGCTGTCTACGATTAAGCATTACGATACCCCTGGAGGAACACATTTCGAGATAGAATTGCTATAGCAAACAGTGTTACGCTTAGTACCGATCCGTGAAGTACTCTGTTCTCCTGAACAAAAAGGTTCGAAAAAAACCGAGCGGACTCTTATTCGGAAAAAACGTTCCTTCATAAATTCTGAATGAACAGTGGTAAGCCTCCACGTATGTTCCATGTATCATAATCCTTCTCAAGGTCAAAAAATGTCGCAACGGTTTGACTGTTCTTCATGAATCCGTTCATGATCCGTGTCGATAATCATACAAAGTGACCCATTGTTGAACGGCACCTTCGAAAACAGCACTGGATGTTGGTTAGCAGATTGTTAGTTTCCAACCAAATACCAACTGTCTATTGATCATGCGTTACATCACCTTGCAAACGCAACTGATGAGGGAAATGGACGGTAGCTGGACGGAGGATGACAGTCCTTTCCATCTTTCTAAATGGGTTTGACAATGGCCTCCCACCACTTTTCTGGAAAAGTGGCATCATACATTGTAGACCTCGAGTAGGAAAGTCTTACCTTCACTAGAGAGCTGTTGCAGCATTTGTACGTGAATACCATCTGGTCCTCGTGCTGATAATCGCAAAGATGAAAGAGCGTGTTCTAACTCCGCCATGGTGAAAAGCCGATTGTAATCTTGAGATTTCCTGAACGAAACCAGAAACCTTGAGATTCCATCTGAGTCTTAACAGGAAGGAACTCTGGCGAATAGTTACCTGAGCTAGACATTTGAGCGAAAGCACAGCCGATTGTTTTAGTCACGTCGAATGCATCAAAAACAGTTCCTGCAGCTCTTTTAAGACCGGCAATTGGCACGTGGGTAGATTTTTGAACACACGCCTTAACTTTCCAAACGACAGAGAAAGGTGTATGTCGATTAAATGAAACAGCAAACGTGCTCCATATCATTTTGCTATGCTTTATAACATGTCTAGATTTGGCATGCATTTTCTTGTATTCAATTAGGTTATCTAGTGTGGGGCGACGCTGGAAAACTCTAAAAGCACGCCTGCGAGCACGAATTGCATTTAGGCATTCTTCCGCCCACCAAGGGACTGGAAATCGACGGGGGCTGGCAGTCGATCGTGGAAAAGCTTGCTTTACAGCAGAAAGAATCTTCTGTGTGAGATGTTCGACCAAACAATTCACAGAGTCGTGCTCATTGTAATTAAACGCAGCCAACTGGGAGTAAAGGTTGTAGTTGGTATGATCTAAGCGCCATTTATGTAAGTGTGTGGAACATATGTCTTGTGTTAAGACATTAATAATACATGGAAAGTGGTCACTAGAGTGTAATTCAGAAATGGCATTCCATTGCAACGAAACTGCTAACTGTGGTGAACAATCTGCAATATCTAGGTGTAACTAGGCGTTGAAGCAGTCTGAGAGAAATGTAGGCTCTTCGGTTTTCAAAAGAGTTAAGTTATAATTGTCCAAAGAATCGGCAATTAATTTACCTCTCGCACAAGCCCGAGGTGATCCCCAAAGTAGGTGACGGGAATTGGCGACAGAAAAGGTGCTGGTACCTGGGAATCTAGATCTTCTAAATCAGTGAGCGAGAAATAGTCAGGATGAGGCAAATAAATACTACCAATGGTAAATTGGATGGATGGCAGCTTAACGCTTACAGTCACTGACAGGATGTCAGACTATATGGACACGGATTCAAAGAATATATCATCTCCGATGAACATCATAGTACTCCCGTGCGCAGGAATGCCCTCTTCCGGTGGAAGATCACATCGTACTGGGGATTTCCGGCTGATTTGAAAGCTATCTTGCGGACGGAGTTTAGTATCAAAGGCTCACTTATGTGAAACAAAAGTTCAGGCTCTGATTGATGTGTTCTAATTCCACGTATATTCCAATGTAGGATAGCCATACTATTATAATGGGATAGGTTCTCAATCGTAAGAGCCCACTACGTTGAGGATAGCGGTGGTCGAATAAATGTACCCTTTTTCTTTGGTGTCGGGCTAACACCTTTAGCGGAGGGTGTATCCTGCCTATTTTTCGCTGTCGTTCTCGCAGTGTGGGCAAAATCATCTTGCTCCATCTTCTCCACAGGGGAGGACCCTTTTCCAATAGAAAATTTCGGTTCGAGAACTTCGAACGATTGAAAGTAGAGAACAGCAAAGATGAAGATCGCCGATCTGAGTCATTCCCAGTATATTCCTCAGAAAATATATCCAAGGAATTGCTCGTGGACATATTTTCCCTTTTGAGGTTCTGGGAATAGGCTTTTCACTTACTTTCAGGAAGTCGGTTCTGTTATAGCTGGTCTTGAACATCATCGGTGAAGCATTAATCGTTACGGGCTTGCCAGTCTTATTCGTTGAGATCGTCGGTTTAGATGGTGATTTTACTGAACTAAGCTTGTCAGTGAGAGACTTGGGAGATGTTGATGCAGAGTATTTCGAGTACTTTGGAAGTGATCTGGTTACGATAATCTATTCTGAAATTCTGGCTGTTAATATTCCTGGTTTGAGTTACGATTTCCGGACTCGATACCGGTTTAGCTGCAACTGGGCTAAGTACCGGACTTCGGGACGGAGGGTTGGCGCATACGCAGGAGTTTCCCGGCTTCCGAGAACTTCTTCTCTATAACCCGGATCTCTTGGATCGCTCTTTCCTCTGTAAAGCGTGAGCATTCTCGGGAATTTGGTGGATGTTCATAGCTGCAGTTGACGCACGTTGGAGCCGATGTACATGTTCATCGTGTGAGATGTCCCCACAGTTAACACATATAGATTCACAGTTGCAGAAATCACTGTGTGTCCAAAGTGCTGACACTTGTAGCAACTCAGCAAGTCAGGGATATATGGCCTAACTTCAATTAATTCATACCCCGCCTTAAGCCTATGAGAGAGATCTACCCGATCAAAAATAAGGATCGGGGTAGGACTGGACACGAATTTACCTTTTCATTTCCGCTGGACCCATATACAGATGTCACACCTTGATCTTCAAGATTTTCTTGTATCTCCTCATTGGACAACACGCGCGGGTGTTTGCCAAACTGCACGAGAAGTTCAAGGTTCTGTACATCTCAACTCGTATAGGGTAGCTGGCTAATATATTTGCCGTCAGTATGCTCGCTCCCTGGGATGCTGATTTCACTTCAAGCAGGAGCTGCCATTGCGAGATCTAATACATGATTTAACTGAACCAGCAATGTTATCCAGAACACTTTAAATAAAAAACGGATTCACCTAATCAAATTCCTGTCCTTCCTCAGTTCTGGTAAGTACTAAGTAGCTAGAACCACAAGATCGACTATTTCTCTTCCATTTACTTTTAGTGTTTTTCTTTGGATTTATTTTTTTATACATAGTGATTTAACCCTCCACCACTGTAAATGTATCTGATGGCATGCTCACATCCTCTGCATCACCCCAGCTTAGGCGACAGCCCTGGCCTGGACCTTGCTCACGTTAGGGTCTCACCTCCCAATTTATAGATAGAGGGACTCAAACACCTTCAGGAGTGTAACAGCTTATGTATTGGCCTCTCTCCGGGACTGTCGTCCTCTGTGATTTTGCAATACCATGCTAGCCTATGATTCCCGGGGTGGCGGGTTCACACTTGGGAGGCGAAATGGACTTTTTCGGGCATAAAAATCCTTAGCATGGCTTTCTTCGGAAGGGAAGTAAAAAGGTAAAGGGAAGTGCCATAAATCTACAACATGGTGGTCCTGGTGGGAGTAACTGCAAAGGTCATGCGGGGTGTAATGTTATAACCTCTGCTATGGAACCTAGTGGTTGATGGGCTACTTGTTTTCAAGCATGTAACCTAGGCCTTGATATCACAGGCTATGCTGATAATATGATGATATTGTGACCATAGTTCAAGGTAAATACACAGGAACAGCCAGGTAGCTCATGCATTTGCCCCTGAATACTGTGAAAAAATGAGCTATGAATGAGGGCTTATCTATTAGTCCCCATAAAACAGCTATAGTACCATTTACCAGAGGAGACATAATGGGATTACAACCATATCTTCAAAGTAAAGAACTTAAAGTGTCTGAGGAAATCAAATATTTTGGAATCCCTTTTGACTCTAAGATAGACTGGAATTAGTGTTTCAAGAAAACAATAAAATGTACAAAAACAACTTTTGAAGTACCTAGTTAGATGGTAAAAGATAGGGAATAAGAGACCTGCTTTGAACCTATCACGATAATCATACCATCAATAACCTATGGAGCATTGATTTGGTGATCTAAAGTCCTTCAAATAGGCTCTAAGAATCAACTAAATAAAGTTCAAAGAACAGCATGTATGGCTGTTATAGGAGTTATGAATACAACTCCTACTGTAGCAATGGAAACTCTTGAACCTGACTCTATTGCATTTAGTTGTAATGAAGGAGGCAAGAATGGCACTCTATAGACTGCAACATACTAAGCAACTGAGAATTCCTGAAATAGACTTAGGCTTGCTAATATTTAGAAAACACATAGGCGATGCATCTTTAGGAATGCTGTCAAACTATATAATTCCAATTAAACATATTGTAAACAACTCCAAGGTCATTATTTATCCTTAACTTGGACAAATAAAACTCTGAAAACTCCTGAGAAAACTTTGATATGGCTTACAGATGGCTCAGGAACAGGATCTAAAGTGTATAGCATAAGACCAAGGTGCAAAAAGTTATTTCCCTTAGATGAATATGCTACTGTTTTTGAAACAGAAATTTATGCTGTTATTCAATGCATACATGAAAACATAAAGAGAGTTTACATGGTAAACAGATCCTTATCTTCTCAGACAGCCAGGCTGCACTTAAGGCTCTAAGTAGTCATAAGGTAATGTTAGGACTGGTTTTAAACTGCCTAAACATGCTCACAAGCATGGCAGAATGAAATGAAGTCCAACTCATCTAGGTGTCGGTCATAGTGACATAGAGGGAAATAAAAAATCTTATGAACTTGCAAGACATGGAGCAGCTTCACAATTTATTGGGACAGAGCCGGCTCTAGGAACATCTTGAAGTTTAGTAAGAGAGGCTATTAAGAACTGGTCCAAAGTAGAACATCATAAAACCTGGCTTAAAACTTCAGGAAACAAACATGGTAAATTAGTTATTAGAAAACAGTATGAAAAGAGCTGAAAGCTTACTAAATGTAACAGACTTCAACTGAGAACAATTAAGTATTACATTTCTCATAGGAAATGCTCCTGTGAAAAAACATTTTAACATGATAGGAGTATCTTAGGGTAACTTAAATTGCATATTGTGCAAGAAAGAAACTGAAACAGCCCAGCAGATTATATGGTCCTGTGAGGCTTTGGCACACAAGAGATATATTGCTTTTGGGAAAATATTTTTGGAGCCAAAAGAATTTGAAATCATACCTGTTATGAGATTGTATTCCTTGGTAAAGGGTTCAAGCATAATGAATTGGCCTTAAAGCCAGTACAATAGGTAGCACAATAAGCCCAAGGCTGATGTGCATGTGGAGCAATGACGGAAATCTGTATCGTAGAACAGATGACAAGACAAGAATACTTGCATTCATTTATATCTGAACAATACTTGCCACTTCAATCATTACTACACCAATTACAGCGCCATGTGACTTAGGAATGATAGGATGTCTACTGCTATGTAATAACTTTCCTGTTACTTCTGGAGGTACATGTACATGCTTCAAGATTGCGATAGGATTAAGAGGAGATAAAATAGCCAAATGTATGTAAAAATAAATTTAGATTCATTTTTCCCCAGATTCATATTTAGACATTTCTGATTGACTTTAGCATATGATTTATTAGTTGTGGTTGATTTAGAGTTATTTTACTATGCCTTTTATTATTTTGCTGCATCTTTTATAATTTAGTTTCTCTTTTGCAGTTGCTCAGTATCTTGAAAACCATGTGAATAAGTCAACTATAAAACGAAGATTATCTGAAGGGATGGTTTACTTATGTGAACTGAGTTCAGAAGTTTCAAAGTAGGTACTGCTGTACTGAATGTTCTGGTGATAGTTCTTTCTCCATTTTGAAACAAATGAAAATCTAGGTATCTCTGATTGCTGCAAAGGTTAAAACTCTAGAGAAAAGAAAGTTTAAGGTAAAAATTACTTATAGTGAACATAAGATCTACTTTAATTCAAATTCATGAAAAAAAGTATAGGTAATACTTAACATATGGTAATATTTATTCAGCTTTGAAAGTAAAGGGAAATGAGCTATTAAAAGAGGAAGTTAGCAAAACACAGGTCAACAGTGATTTTGCTGTTTTAGATAATCTAGTCTTTTTATAGTAGTTACCATGTCCTGAATCCAAAAATGAAGTCCATATGGTCGTATCACATACCATTTCTTTCAAAATTCATATCTTCCATTTTTATTTATTTGTGTATCTTTTATGTGAAAATGAACCATTACACTAATATAACAAATGCCATCTATTGGAATAAAGCTACTAAAAGGAAATAGTTGACTGTTTTATGGCAGGTGGGAGCACATTCTAAGCTGCTTACACCTTTTTGTATTGAGAATTCATCTGTTACAGGTCTTAATAGTTGTTGTATAAAGCAAGAAATAAGCATTTAAATAACACCATTTTGTTATCTTTACCATATGTAATATGCATAATGGAAAGTTGTGTAAATAATCCAAATTCATCTTGTTATATTGTGAAGAAGCAGAAAAAAAAAACATAACCTCATTTGAAAGAAAAGCGTACAAAGCTTACTTTGGAATTGAAATACGTGATCAATCTAGGTCTTGGGCTCCTCATAATGTGTGCAGTGTTTGTGTTGAAGACATTTTAAAAATTGGACAAAGGGGAAGAAACAGTTACTATGTTTTGGAATCAATGGTGTGGCGTGAACACACCACCACTACTACTACTTTTGTACATGTAATGTGTATACCCAAACTTGTCATCTGCTATGAGACCAATGGCCATGGCGCTGGTATTCCTATATCTAAGCCACTTACAGACAGCGGTGAACTTATTTCAGATACACACAGTAACAGTGATTCACTATCATCACTTGTGTCCGGGGAGTTCATTCCTGAAACATCAAATGCACCACCAGCCAAGCTAAATGATACTGTAAGGGATTTAAATCTTCCCAAGGATGCAAATAAGGTGTTAGGTTCCAGACTACAGGCAAACAACTTACTTGCAGCTGATACATCAGTGACTTTCTACAGGAACAGAGAAAAGGATTTCTTGCACTACTTCAGCAAAGAAGAAAATCTAGTTTACTGTAATAATATTCCAGGCTTAATAAAGAAACTGGGTTGTGTTACATATGATCCACAAGAATGGAGGCTATTTCTTGATTCTAGTAAAAGAAGTCTTAAGGATGTGCTGCTTCACAATGGGAATACTCTTTCTTCAGTTCCAGTAGCACACTCAGTGCAGCTGAAGGAGAATTATGAAAGTTTGAAGTACGTTTTGGAGAGAATTAAGTATGTTGAACATCAGTGGTTGATGTGTGGAGATTTGAAAGTAATCTGTATGATATTAGGCCAACAATAGGGATTCACAAAATTTCCATATTGTTTATATGAGTGGGATAGTAGGACAAGAGGCAAGCATTGGAAACAAAGACAATGGCCCAAAAGAGAAAGTTTAACATCAGGTAGTAAGAACATAATAAGGGGTAGCCTAGTGGATCCTAAGAACATTCTTTTACCACCTCTTCATATAAAACTTGATGTAATGAAACAGCTCGTAAAACACTTGATCAAGATGGTGATTGTTTCAAACATCTCAGAGTCAAATTTCCCACTCTTTCTGAAGCAAAAATAAATGAAGGAATCTTTGTTGGTCCACAAATCAGAGCTCTATTTAAAGACAGGCAATTTGAAGCTACTATGACTTCTGAAGAAAAAAATGCTTGGAATGCATTTAATGAAGTTATAGACAACTTTCTAGGAAACAATAAACATTCTCACTATGATAAAATTGTAAACAACATGCTACAGATGTTCAGAACTTTAGGATGCAACATGAATATCAAATTACCTTTCTGTTTTCACATTTGGACATCTTTCCTGACAACCTGGGTGCAGTCAGTGAGGAACAAGGGGAAAGGTTCCATCAGGGAATTCGAGAAATGGAGAAGAGATACCAAGGATGATGGAATTCTTCAATGATTGCAGATTACTGCTGGATGCTGTGTAGGGATTCCATGGAAACACACAAGAGAAAATCTAAGAGACAAACATTCGATATCAAACGAACAAGATTTTATAGACCTGCTGTTTATAAAATTAATTTAAATGTGATATTTGGCAATAAAAACCCTCACAAATTCATTTGTAGCTCTTATACAACTCATGAGTATATACATTTTTAAAGAAAATATGTGAATATTTCATTTTTTATTTGTAAAAAAACCTGATGTAATGGAGATAAACGGAAGTCATTTTTGAAATCAGCAGTCTTGAAATATTAAGAATCACCTTTCAAATGTAAAACAGCTCACAAACAATTTTTATTTGTAGATCTGTGTAATATATACATGCATATCTCTGATGTGTGTGTGGTTTTTTTTATTGATTTATTTATTTTTTTATTTATGGATGCTCTTTAACTACTATGGTTCTTAGCGTCCCATTCCATATTGGGTGTGAAAGACCGGTAATTTTGCTCAGAGGCCTCTTTATCAGGCTTGAGGTTCTTTTATGTGCCATAAATCTACGACACAAGACTACCGGC
Source organism: Deroplatys truncata (assembly GCA_030765065.1). Taxonomy (NCBI): domain Eukaryota; kingdom Metazoa; phylum Arthropoda; class Insecta; order Mantodea; family Mantidae; genus Deroplatys; species Deroplatys truncata. The sequence goes on from CM060983.1 coordinate 166,548,156, forward strand.
TTAGAGAGACAGAATTTGCCTATTTTATTCCTTTGTTTAGATTAGCCTGTTCTGGCTCCAAAATCTTGTTGTGTCCATCTCTTTTTTGGTCATCCTGGGTTTCTGTATCCTTGGGGTCTGTAGTTATATGTTGCTCAGGGTATCCGATTTAATGACATTCTTTCTAAGAGAAAGAATTCTTTGTTTAGAATTGTAGGCTTTGTATGTACAAATATGTTTCATGCTTACTGGAGCAAAATGTACTAATTTTATAATGCCTATAATTGTCTATTCTCATAGTGTGAGCCTTTTCATAGGATTAGGGCCAATTATGGCATTTTCTTTTCATAATGAGAACTTTTATCAAGGCTTTGCTATCATAATTTCATTGTTTCTGTTATTGGTGGTTATTTATTAATATTATTTACTAACATGATATTAACCATCCCAATTAATATTTCACACTTTGAGTCTGAGCCATTATTGACAGCATGACCGAGAAAGTTGGTAATACTGCATTCATTCCTAATGTCAGCGGTTGCATTGTTTCATGTAATAATGGAATAGTGGTTACTTAGCACAATAAAGCGTATGGTAAATGGACAATACAAAAAACTATTGGTTTGTGACTGGGAAATTGACCATTTAGTATTAACTCATTGCTTTGATCATTAATACATTGCTTTATTGTTTTCTACTTCCCACATGGGTAAAATCGCACTGACCTAAAAAGATTAGACTTATTTCATTGCGAACGTAACAATAACCTGTTTAACAATAATACATAACAGACTAAATAATAATTAGGTACAAACCAGGATGGAAAATAAACTGTATTTAAGAGAGAAATTACTTAAAAACTGATGATAGCGTTTGCCATACGAAATACTTAGTAACTGAAGAGTGAAAATTTAATATATTGTGTATGGAATGTGGCTATTTGATATTCTATACTGTTCTAACATATCAAAATGGTTTTTTTTACTGATAAATGAATAAATGATGGTGTGTCTTATTTCAATGCTTATCATTAGGTACTGATAGTAACTATATTGAACTTGTGCCTATTTGTTGGCCAATTTTTAGTTTTTAAGGCCTATTGCGCTGAGCTCTACTTATGAGATTACCTTACATACACATAAATTTTCTCTCTATATAATATACTTAGATTTCAATAATAAACCATCCCTTCAACAATATTTTAAACCTCAAACATTCTTACAGGCAGAGATGGAGATATTAAATAAATTAGTTCAGTCACCTCCTCCGTTTGAGTACATTGCAAATCCTCATCATGAATGATACTTTTTGGATATCACATGTGATGTACCTTGAAAAAGTTAAGCAAGAATTGAAAATATTGAAACTCGTTATTGGAACATGAACAGTCTCTCATTAAGAAAGTATAGAGATGCATCAGTGGATGGCTGCATATGGAAACAGATTTCATAAATAATAGGCAAGCTAACATTGGTGGTTTATTTTAATATCAATGTCTCAGAAAGTCAAAGCACATTCACCAACTTTTGAAATGTCTTCTCTTCTTCTCCACCAAGCATTAAACCCTTCCAAGGCTTGTTGCATGCTCCAAATGTTTAATTTATTGATTTATCCATCATTTCCTGGGTCTTCCAATATTTCGTTTTCCTTTAGGTATGTAATAAAGTATTTTCCTTGGTTAACATTCCTCATTCATTCTCTCTATGTGTTCTAGCCACTTTTGTCTGTTCTGCTCTATTTATTCATTTAGGTTAAAGATCCTTAATTGTTTTCTTATGTCATCATTCTTTATTCTATCTCTTCTAGTGATTCCTAATACTGATCTTAAAAATCTCATTTCCGCTGCCTGTAATCTGCTTTTATTTCTATTTGTCACTGTCCAAGTTTCACTAATATATAGAACAATTGGAACTGCAATGTTTTTATAAAACTTCATCATTATATCTTTTCTCACTTTATTTTTTAGAGTTCTTTTAATTCTTCCACATATTTTTGAAAAATGTTCTATTTTAGTTCCAATATTTGCTTCTTTAATATATGATACTGAAGATCCTAAAAATTTAAATGTGTTTGCTTGTTCAATTATATTATTATCTAATACACGTTTGCATCTCAACAGATGGGTTCCGTGAAAAGCCATGGATTTAATTTTATTTTTTGATATGTCTAAATTATAATTAAAAATTATTTTATGTAGTTCATATAGTGCTATTTTAGTGTATCTTCATTATCAGAAATGATTATTTGGTCATCAGCATACAGGAATGTCATTACAAAATTTTTCCTATTATAATCCGAAGTTAACGTTTGAAGTGTAATTTTATATATTCAGTATTTAAATTCCTAAAACTTTCTTCATTGATTTGTCAGCCAAAGAGCTATTAAATGAAATATTTGCTATTATGAGTATAGCATTGTGTTAAAACTAGGTTCCTTTAATCTCTTTTCTAAGCCAAACAAGCAGTTCTTTTTTTCATTTGCTGAAATATTTTAACTTGAATTTTTGAGTTAAAATGTGGTTATTTCCAATACTGTGCCTTAGGTAACCGCAAATGCACCAAATATATAGGTACCTTAACTAAAAATGCTAAAATTATTTTGAAATATAAATAAAAATTAAATAAATCATTTTTATAAGTTAACGAAAAAACTTAATATTAAAGCAGTGAAAGCAAGTTGAAATACTTTTATAACCTTTAACCTAATGATGATATGAACAAATTTAGTGGTGGGTTTATGTAATTTAGAAGAAAAGGAATACAATTACAAAATAAATTTTTAAATGTGAGGTGTAACTTGTTTACAATGAAAATCAATATAGTGGGACATACAAAAGCTTTGGGAATGAATAGGCAACTTTATATACTTTTCCTAATAGCAATAGAGGAAAATATTATCATTTTTTTCCTGATAAAACTAAAATCAACTTTCAAACAAGGCCAGTGTTATCTGCATGTTGGAGTTTATGAGGGGAAGCGTTGTGAGTAGGATTTAAGAGAGTTAGGTACCTAAAATGTGTTCTATATTCAGCATGTATACCTACAGAATTTACACCTACCCTTTCTTTAGGTATATATCTTATTCTGAAAATTTAAGCAGGTAGGTACCTATTTGTTGAAAAGATATATGTAGTTGCCATTAGACTGAACAAATTATATTTCACCTAAAATAATATTAATTAGTTACCTAATTCTGGTATCATTAACTGTAGAGTTTTGGGCAACATATGAAGCTCCAACATAAGATTTTTAACACTATAATTATAATATTAACACTGATTCTTTAATTTTGTTAAACTGCCTCAATTACGATTATCTTGTTCCACAAATTGATTGAACTACATTTTCTAAGCAAAATGTTATAGAGATGGAATTATATTTGATAGCACAAATCAATATGGGCTGATTTGTGTAATAAGTGCACTCTAAAAATGCATTCGAGCTCATTTAGTGCAAATAAGGGGTCTGCAGAACAGTGCGACTCGATTATTATAAATAGTTTAAATGGTACACTTATTTGCATTTACGCAATGTTTGCGCCGAGCAGAATTCTTATCAAATTAGATTCAATAATGACAGTACTGCCACAGTTTTCTGCTGTTGACTTAATATACCTACTATGCTTCGAGAGTTGCAGCGGCTTATGTCTTATTTGTATAAAGAATCTGAAAAGCTTAAACTAAATAACATTTCGATGGAAAAACACGTCGACCTATCACTGCGCTACGGTATATTATTGCACATAATTTTCTTCTTTGTGTTCCGAACAAATAACAAGGTATATTTTCTTTAGGCTTAGTAGGACCGTTATCTTTATGTACCTAATGACAACGAAAGTACGTGTTTTATTACCATTATCTTTCTTCTTTGCCCACCCACATACAAAGCAAAAATCAATCCACTACTGCGACTAAATCGTGAAGGCAAACACGCTGGTTTGTGCATTATAAATGTTCCGCACTGTACTGCAAGTGCAGCGATATTAATATCCAGAGGACCATATTTAGTCCTTACTCCTTAGTGTTCTTTCAAGCAGCACATGGCCATCCAGAGCATCAGTGTTTCCAGTCGTAGCAATTTGTCAGGACGTCAGTTTTAATGATTGTATAGGGATGAATCGCAACCTTTGATGAACAATAGCTAGTCTTTATTACATTACTTGCATTCGTAAAATAAGTGTGTGGGTATGGGAGCTACTGCCAGTACTCAAAAAGACCAATTGGAGAATTTAATAGAGAGATACAAGCCACCAATTTTGGCTGGATTTGGGAACCCTCTTCTCGACATATGTACCACAATTACCAACTCAGAAGTACTCGAAAAATATGGGCTAACAGCCAACGGCATAGAAGAAGTTCAAACTAAAACTGAGATTTTTCAACAAATTCGTGAAAGGTAAAGTTCAATTTATTGCACATACAAGAACACTGCATGCCGATTTACCTATTTCTTAGCTGTTAGGTTAAGTGATTTATAACTTTAGTAACACTGTCATTTCAAAAGGCTGCCGTAAGAAATAAAATTAAGCACACAGAATATTATATAATTTCCTTAGAGTTGATGACAGTGATAGGAATCCTGACGCGTTTAGTTGATATATAACCTAACCTACACAACGAGAGTTGGGATGTTATCCAGTTTAACTGCTCTAACATTTCTTACACCATTTTACCCCATTTTTATTATTAGGAATAGATGGATACAAGCTCTCCAGAGAATCTATTGTCATATTTACATTTAAAACATTTACCATGAGTAAAATTGCGGTAGAGTGCATTTTTGAACTGATGAGTTTCACACTTCACAAATAAAATGCCGAAATTCTTTAAGATGGTAAACACTACATGTAAACATTAATATGCAATGTTATTTACCTATAAACATTATATAGATGGTCAGTGGTACAGAAATTGCAACATTAATTGCTGAATTTGCAGATATGAGCAAAGGAATGTTAGTTTAAAAAATTATATTTTAAATTAATATTTGTTTATTTTTATGAGAGACAAGAAGTAGGAGCTATCACCTCTGTGACTGATTATTTGTCCATAATTTAAGGGGATAATACATATAAAATGCTCATTTGGTAATATAGGATTTATATGCATTTCACTGTAGCGGAATCAAGTCATAGTTATACCTCCGTGTTATACAACATATTGCAGAAATAAAGCAGATGTGACACTTGTACCATACGTATATTATTTAATTTTTCCATTACTCAATTTTGAATATTTTTACAATAATTACCTAAGCAAAATACATTTTAGCATTTGTCACAATTGAAAACTGCATCAAATGTGTTGCCTCTTTGTTTCTACAATTTTTACTCTGCATTTATATGAAGTTAAATTCTATTTCTTTTAAAATTACAATACTGACGTGTAATGATCTGTAACTCTCTCTCTCTCTCTCAAAAAAAAAAAAAAAAACTCCAGTTTTATAATAATGGTGGTCCGTTGTTAATAGCTTTCAGATTAAGCACACACCTCTTGTATAACCAGCAATTCTGCCTCGAAGAAAGAATGATCAGCAAACAAATGTGTATACCTATATGGCTGTTAGGCAGAAATGAGAAATCATAATACATTATAAAATAACGCATAATAGCGTAACTAACAATGAAACTATTGTATATTTCTGTGTTACCACTGACAACTTTATTTTAATTTGCAGTAATACTTACTGGTCCGAGTGTTATGACTTAGGCAGCAATGTCTGTTGCCTGCATTTGGAAAGTCCGGGGTTCAAACCCCTGGGACCAACCAACCTGATCAAAGGCTTTTTCAGTTTTCCTTGGTCGCTACACAAATGCTGGGTTGGATAATTTGATCTGTGAATTTTCCTATCATCGCTTTCTTCACTACATTTCATTTCCTTCTTCACCACCATTCCATTGGACTGCTCACCCATCCTGGGTATGCCTAGTGTTTGCTTGTCCCTCGACAGGCTACTGACCCAGGGCATTTGCTTGTAAGTCCTACAAAGAGTAGGGTAATCAGTTAAAAAAGAAGTGATAGTTACTGCATTTTACAGAAATTTTACATTATAGTCTATTATTTAGAACCTAGGTCATTAAAATATTTCTGAACTTAATCACAGCACAGCCAATGACTCCATCATGTCATCTATTAATGTTGTGTCTGCTCAGGAGTAAAATTATAATAAATGATTATTGAATGGAGAAGTTCTTAATTTTATCCTATGATAATAAATAAAGTATGAAGAAAAATGTTCTGTTAATAAATGTTATTCTCTGCTAGTAGAGATTTAAACCAATTACATGAGAAGATGATGATGATGATGATGATGATGATGATGATACTCTGGTTCATTTGTTGCTAAATTACTGTGACGAGTATGTAAAATATGTTTATTCATCTTATATCTAATACATGTGAATGTAAAGGCCTGTCATTTATATTTAAATTGATTTAAGGGTACAAAAAAATCTGATGTGAAACATTCACACAACTTCCTCTACCAGTGACAAACTCACATATATCCACTGTATACTACAGTATTGATATAAAAGGTGATTCTTCTATCCCATTATACAGAGTGAGCTAAAAGACTCCAAACCGCCTGCGCAGTGTTTTTCCTGGCAACGAGCGCCAAGGATGCAGACAGGAAAAACACTGCGCAGCTGGTTGGTGTCTTTTGGCTCACTCTGTATTACTCAAATATATTTTTGCTTAGTTGCAACGTGTGGAAATAGTGTTCAAATGTCTGTTCATAGCAATAAACACTTGCAGTGGAAAAAAAGAAATCTGATGTATACCCACATGACTACTTCTATACACCACTGTTTATATTTATGTAATGAAGTGTTGTTTCTTTGGATCTGTGCAGTGGACAGATAATGGAATTAAATTCCTTATCTCTGTCTAAGGTGTTGAGAATTAATAGTGTATTTTTATACATTTTTTAGTGGCATGCAACTCAATAGAATGAATCTCTGTGGAAAATGTCTCATTTCCATGACACCCTACTCTTAAAACTACAGAGTTAAGGGCCACAGCAGCTAAAGAGCTTCCATAAATAAAACTTAATTTAATTTTTACAGAGTTTTTTCTAAGAGGCTTGCTAAAGTTTTAACTGAAGTTTTAATCACCTAGTTTTAATTGACATTCAGTATTATTTATAAAAAGGAGAAGCATAAATAAGTATCTCTTTTTGTGTGATAAAAAGAAATTAGTGCAGATGATGTACTTCCCATAGAATGACATAGATGCATATAGTTAAAAATGCAGAGCCTAAGACAAAATAAATGAGCAACAGCCAGAGAGGGAGTTCAATTTGGAAAACATTGGAAGCATTTGCTAATGCTGTGTTCACAACATGACTTAATACCACCCTGCATTCACTTCAAAGCTATGTGATAAGTGGCAAGATGACTTTCAGTTGGATTGTATTCATGATAGCCAAGCAGTGAAACTAATGTGTCTCATAATTGGAACAGCCTGGGTTTGAATCCTTGCTGTATATTTTTTTATTATTTAAATTTTAAATTGTTATATAGCAATGCCATATGTTTTCCATGCATAACATATCGTAATTTTAAGACATTCATGCATAAAAGCACAAACAAATTACTCTTTTGTTTTTCAAAATAATTGCCATATTAATAAGAATTCTAAAGTGAAATACTAAACCAAATATTTCATTGACTTAATACTGAATGTGCAAACTCTCTGTCTCGTTCTTCAGCCTTGAATGGCACTGGTGTGATCATGTGCACGCACCTCATAGCCTTGAAGTTCTGATTATATGTTAGCAGTCATTTTGACTTTTGCTAAGGCTGAGGGCTCACATAAAGACGAAGCTATAAGGAGATCTCTCCTTACGTTAGTGAATGTTACTGGATACTCTGTGTCTCAGGCTGCAAGAGCACTTGAAGTTCCTATATCTGTGGCTATTAGGTGGGTGTGGTTATCCAGGGAAGGATTGTTTGTCATCAATCTGGTTCAGGTCGAAAATGTTTCTCCACTCCTCAGCAGGACATTGCACTTTTAAAAGAGGATACAGGATCTACAATTATAAGTAATTCTAATTTCCTTGGGTCATACCGCACAATCCCACATAGTTTGACTACAGCAGGCTCTTTGGTCGACCAGCAGCTAAGAAACAGCATCTTACAGATGGTCACAGACTATGTCACCTTGCATTTGCAGAAGAAAATGCCAACCATAACTGGAATAGGGTTATATTCACAGACCAGGTGACATTTTCATCTACAAATGGGAGAAAAGTAATTGTCTATTGCCCCAGAGGGAGACGTTATGATGCAAAATACCCGACACAAATGGATCATCAAGGTTGCATATCTGTGTCGTGTTGGGGTTGGATGTTATGAGATGGTCTAGGCGTGTTGTGGTAGCTTGCTGGCACATTAAATAGCCATCAGTATAAAAACATCCCCGAAAACATCATGGTTCCTTCTGTAAGGACTATATTATCCTGGTGGAATGATTGAATTCCAGCAGGATAACCACCATGTCTGCACAAGTCAACAGGTTTCAAACTGGTTCGCGCAAAGGCAAGATATCAAGTCATTGATTGGCCTCCTTGCTCACCAGATTTAAATCCTATTGAAAATGTGTGGGCAGAGGTGAAGAAAGTTTAGGAGTTGAATTAGACTATAAAACAGCATAAGACAAAAGAGGTTTTGTGGCATCAAATACAGGATGCTTGGGAGGAAGTATCCTCTTGTGAAAATTTGACTAGTCATTTAATATGATCCATGCCCCATAGAACAAGGGCAGTAATAAAAGCAGAGGTTTTATACACCTGATATTAAGTTAATTGCTATTTTTATTTAGGGAATATAATATTTACTTATTTCTTATTTAGTTTTAAAACGAAAAGGAGAGAGTTTCAGTTTTTATGTGTGAGCTTAAATGTCTTGAAATCATCGTCTTAGCAATTGAGAATTATGTGTAATAACAATTGCATTGCACAATGTTTTACACAAAGAAAAATAATAAAATATGCTCGGGATACAAACCTCGGTAGGCCTCATTACTGCACACCTGCTTATAACCACTCGGCTGACAGCATGAATTCAACAACTGGGACTCAATATGAAAGGTGACAATAGAATGAAGCTAAAGGCATGTATTCCGAGACACATTGTGAATCGGCCGCTTAAACGATTTGGACTTTGACAAATATACACTTTGAGAGACTGATCATCTCTTTTGTTGTCTTAGGGTGTACCTTTTGTATGGCTCACTCTCTGAACTTGTTAGAGCTTCAGCCTTCTCACTTTGCACCTGCATCTATTTTATTGCAATCTATATTGGTATTTTGTAGATTTCAGTGATTGTCAAAACTAGTATTTCTTCCATGATATATACTTATAGATGAAGTACTTTTTACTTTCTCCATTACCTATACTAAGTAGAGTAGGTGTTGCATTCTATCCAAAAAGTTGATACAAAAATTTGACCAGTAATACACATTTTGAATAAAAAAAATTTTTTTTTTTGCTTTCTTTACCACGTACATAGTAGGTAGAGAACGTACTGCATTCCATCCAAAATTTAATGCTGAGGTTTCACCAGAAATACATGTTTTGATGCCCCTTGAATCCAAAAAAGCATTTTTTTTTTAAAAAGGTGTATGTGTTTGAACAGTATAACTTAAAAATGAAAAGTTGGATAAATACCAAACTTGGTATTTAGGTTCAGTACCTTCCAAAGGTGTGACACAAAGATTTTCAAGAAAATCCCCCCATGCTAAAGTGCCCTTTACATAGAACATTTTTCAAAATTGTTGATTTTCTAAAAAATTCACTTAATGATTTTGATTAAAAAACCATATATTAAAGATATTACGTGACAAATAAAATAAATGCATGTCTTGAATTTTCTGAGAATAGCCTGTGAAGTCCTTTTCATTTGGAAGGAATTTTGTATAATCTTGTATAACTGGTAAACGTTAAGTGAGAGATGAAAATGTACTACACAAAAAAAAATGTAGATCTCTTTAAAACAGACAATTTATTTCAAATAACTTTTCTGTAGCATAAGCCATTTCTGAGATATCCCTTATTAATGGTTGAAATTGTTCAACATTTAGCAATTCTTTTAAAATCCTGTTGATTTTCAGTTGTTTCTCATGATGTCATGAAAGAGTATGCAATTTTAAGGCCAGCATACAGCATCCAGTCAGCATTTGCCTATCGCCATTCCCTTTGTAGCTATGAGAAATGTATTATGCAGCTATTTCCAGAAAGGTTTATCTGGATTCAAATGTAAAAGATAGGAAAATAACCTTTCGTAACAATAATTTGTACATCCCTAATAAACGATGTAGGGTAGAGAAAGTCATGTGAATGTAACATATAAGATTTTTTAGAAAAAGGTTGTTAGCATATGTCTGTGTGAGAGAGAGACTCGAAAATGAATAAGTTTAGCATCTTCCAAGGCTGTGAAATAAAGATTTTCAAGAAATGAAACACTCACCCTAAACTACTGTTTATATGGACAATTTTTTGTTATTTTTTATTTTCCCAAAAAATCTCTTAACAATTTTGGCTAAAATACCATATGTTTGAGATAAACAAAATGAGACCTCTGAGCAAAATTTCTGGACTTTCACTACACCATAGTAGTTAGAGTGCTTATAAATAAAAAAGATAAACAAATGTTTGCATGACAAATAAAATGTATATCTCGAATTTCAATAAATAAAAAAGATAAACAAATAAATAAATATTTGCATGACAAATAAAATGTATACCTCGAATTTCATAGGCAAATAGCCTGTGAAGTATTCTTCATTCTGAATCACTTATATAATAGATAAACAGTAAGAGATAGACAAACCCTTATTAACACAAAAAAAAATGTACATCATGTTAAAGCACACAATTATGACAAATAAAATTTGATGTGGCTTTGACCATTTCTGAGATATTCTTTATTATTGGGTTGAATTTTCAAATACTCTTTTCATGGTAAGTTGATATTTGTTTGTTCTTGTGATCATGCAATTTTAAATCTGTCACATAATGATTGACTTTTTAAAATAATCTGACTATTACTTTAGCTTACTGTATATTTCTTATACCTACAAAAAATGTGTAAATGTATATTGGAAGTGTATCTCGATTAACAAGAAATAGATGGAAGAATAAGTTTTTGTAAGAATAGTTTGGAGAAGAGTGAGTAGAGAAAGTTATGTGAATGTGAACATAAGAAATTTTTTTTTTTCAAGTGGTAACTCAATATTAGTTTTTTCCCGTAGTCATGTAAGGAGCATGGAATTTTAAAGCCGTCGCAGTGGTCTGCTTTTTAAAAGTTGACAGTCGTTTTAAAGTAGTGTATTCTTATACCTACAATGAAATGTATAATTAATGTTTATTGCGATCAATAAGAAATAGAAAAATAAGCTTTCGGAAGAATAGTTTTTAGAAGACTGATTAGAGAAAGTCATGTGGATGCAGCACATCACATTTTTCACTTAAGTATATGCTAATTCAATTTTTAATTTCTCAGCTTTTTAAATTGTAAAAGGTATATTTGCATAGTTTGTATCCTTATGTATTTTTGAGGGTAAACCATTATCAGTCCATAATAATATACACTGCTTATTGTTCATATTTTTTATTAGCTGTAACATGTATTGCTGCACTACCAACATACATACTTATCAACGTTTATGGTTTGCCCATAAAATGTATAGGAGTGGAGGCCTTTTTACAACTTTATGGCAAAGCTGGTGTTTTTACGGCTTTGTGGGCAGATTAGAAGTGTTACAGATTTTAACCATGGACTGGCAAAGCATTAACTTCCATTGCATAATAGTGTAACTTAAGATAACAGACTGAATGTACCATGCTAACTGGTATATACTGCTATGATAGGCCAGAGCTTATCTATGTGTTTAGCCTTCATCACAATCAGTACCTGTTCACTGGACTGCAACAAAATGCATAGCAGTGGATTTAAAATTTAATTGCACCAATCTTTAGTAAACCAGCAATAAATGAGCGTGAACATTCATGAGGACAACGAGAACTGTAAATGAACTACCTTACATAAATTATGTATCTTATTTGTGTTCTATAGCTGCAGGATATAAATTTCCAATTTTTTACTTTCTCTACTACGTATAATAAGCAGGGGAAGTATTGCATTCCACCCAAAAATTCGAGACCGAGATTTCACCGGAAATACATGTTTTGAGACCCCCTGAATCCAAAAAAAGCATTTTTAGAAACATGTCCGTGTGTGTGTCTGTGAACAGCATAACTCAGAAACGAACAGTCGGATAAACACCAAACTTGGTATTTAGGTTCAGTATCTTCCAGAGATGTGACACGAAGGTTTTCAAGAAAATCCCCTCACCCCAGATTACCTTTACATGGAACATTTTTCGAAAATTTTAATTTTCTCAAAAATGGCTCTAACGATTTTGATTAAAATATCATATGTTTAAGATATTTTCATGACAAATGAAATGTATATCTTGAATTTTCTGGGAATGTCTCCAAAAGTATTCTTCCTTCTGAATGACTTTTGCGTAGCTGGTAAACCAATAGAGATTGACAAAATTTTACTACACAAAAAATGTAGATCCTGTTAAAATACACAATTTATGTCATATACATTTTTGTTGTTGAGTGAACCATTTTCGAGATATTGCTTGTTATTCCCATAAATTTTCCAATACTTATACTTTTTCTCAAATTTGTTATTCATTTTTTTGTCCTGGACATGCAAAGAGAATGGAATGCGCCACATAGCAACCAGCACTTAAAAGATTTGACTATCGCTTATAACCTACCATATTCCCCTTGCATCTACAAGAAAATTAGCAATAAGATTGATATCTCAATATCTTGATTAACATGAGGCATATGGAGAATAAGCGTTTGTAAAAATAGTTTGTACAAGAGTAGAGAAAGTCATGTGAGTGCAACACATCAGATTTTTGAAACAGTGTTTGTTCATAGTTCATGTTATGAAGTGTAAAATATGGACTACACATCTGTGTATAGCCTAGAAAGTGATGTTTTTTGCTTTATACATGTTTATTGTGGTAACAGCATGTGTAACAGAAAGAAGCAATGCTACGATTCTTATAAAACAGAATTCCCATTTATTTTATATATAAATTTTTAACATTTACTGCACTTAATATTTTGGCTATTTTAAGTTTAATGTCATCACAAAATTATTACACTTTGCTGGATGAGGGAAAGTTTTGCAGGTTTCAATTTCAGGAAATGACAAGTTTGAACATACTTAATAAGGGCTTAGAAAGCCTTTTTAGAAATGTTGCTGGGATTGACAGAACCATCTATTGTATGCTGAAGAATTTTTATAAAATAAACAATAAAAGAGACACCAAATATACTATATTTTGTGTTGCATTCTTTTTAAAGAAAATCTGTGTTATTTCTCATGACTTGATGTATCACTATGTTTATTTTTGTATTGCTTCTACAAATTATTGTTGCCAAAGGTTATTCTTTTGTCTACTTCAAGTTAATTGAGATAAACATTTGCATAAATAGCTCTATTACACATTTCATTATAGGGGATAGCAACAGTTAAATGTTTAAAAATGGATCACTATGTACTGCTCTTGAAACTGCATGGTTGGCAATCTTTAAAAAGTGAAACAGCAAAAGTATTGAAAATTTCAAACCAATAACAATGGATGTGTCAGAAATAGCTCATGTCCCAAAAGAGTTACATGAGATAAACTGTGTGTTTTGAAGGGTCTACATTTTTTGTTTAATAAATTGAGTTATATCATGGATGTTCTTTAACTACAATGCTTCTTAGCGTCCCATTCTATATTGGGCGTGAAAGGTCGGAAATTTTGCTCAGAGACCTCTTTGTCAGGCTTAAGGTTCTTTTACGTGCTGTAAATCTACGACACGGGGCCACAGGCTTTACTTATTGGGCCTGACAGTGTTTAAAGTCTGTTCTTACTACATATGGTACCACAGGCAGTGGACACTGATATATGCGATGAAATCATATTTGGGAAAGGAAGTTTGTGAAGGAAATGTTCCAGGTCTTAAGATTGGGCCCCTGTAATTTGGAAACTTAACTATCGACTGTTGATTTCTAATGGTCCTTTATTGACACAGAAATTAGGAAGTGTTCATAGTATTATATATGTAAAATATTGTGACTTTGTTCAGTTTTTATCTGCTACTTCTCTCAGTTCTCATGGTCAGTGATATAAATTCTTAGGGAGTTCACTTCGTTCACTAAGGGGAACTAGTTCAATTCTCCGTCCCTTCACTTCCTTCGTGACGTAGCCTCTTCACGCCGGACGGTTCGCTTCACTCGGTAGCCGAAAACAAGACCTCCACAATCCGTCTCTCCGCAGCAGCACTCGCTGCATGTCACAACAGTCGTCACCAAATCGCTCGGAGAATCGTTTTGATGTTGCACTGGAATCTCACCTGCCAACTCGCTCGCTCACAGACTGATCGATGCAACTCAACCTTCAATTCGACTCACTCTACTGTCGCCATTGCCTCACTCCCGCGAGAGCGCTCCCTTATATAGTCAATGGAATCTTTCCACGAGGTTCTCTAACGTTCTAGAACTGGTTCCCTCGGGGCCGACACGAATGCACGACGGGGCTTAGGGCAGTGGCACGGATGTTGCATGGCGGGCACTACCTCTCCACAGATGTAACCAACAGAATCAGCGATGTAGCTTCGTCAAGGCGATGTTCGCACCCAGATGTCTTCTGGTAGTGGTGGCATGGGTTTCCTCGAAGACTTCCATCACAGTTTTCTTCGGGAGCACCAGCTGTGCCACTCCCACACACTCTTTGGCGTCGTCCTCCGTAGTGTAGTGGTTACCATGCTAGCCTCTAGTTCCCTAGGTCACGGGTTCAAACCCGGCGGAGGGCGGTGGATTTTTTCGGGCGTAAAAATCCTTAGCATGGTTTCCTTTGGAAGGGAAGTAATGCTGGTGGTCCCGTGTCGTAGATTTATGGCACGTGAAAGAACCTCAAACCTGATAAAGAGGCTTCTGAGCAAAATTACCGGTCTTTCATGCCAATTATAGAATGGGGCGCTAGGCACCACAGCAGTTAAAGAGCATCCATAAATAAACTCAATTTAATTTTAACTCTCTTCAGTACACTGTTCCTGACCACCAGGGAGTGCCACCGTGTGCAACAGTTCATAGCTCACACCTTTGGGAGAAACATCCACCCATGCGGTCTGTACGCCAGATTCTTTATTCTTCAACATTGGTCCTATGTCTTGATGCTCCAGATGCTCCCTCCTCAAGTCTCTTGTCCCAATCAACTGCAGGATTGCACCGTGACTGGGCATAGGGCTGCAGCACTCTCCATCATCTGCTCATCCAGATGCTTGTCCCATTGCAGCATCTAACATCCTCTTGTCTTCTTCCGTCCGTTTTCCTTACTGATTTAGACTCTCCTTCACCACATTAATGTCATCTTCCAAGTCAGATTTAGTTTCTTCTAACTCCTGTATGATGATGTCTCCCTCTGTAGCATTTATCTCTGATTTTACAGAGTAGATGTCAAAACCGTGTTCAGATTTCTTTTCTCTGTATCAATCTTCATTTCCTTTTCCATCTCCACCATTCCAAATTTCACCACCTTCACTTCAGTTCCTATCACAGATTTCACTCAAAATTCTCTCCTCATTCCATGCAATAATTTTTTTAAGCATTTCTTCTATCTTGGCATTGTTTAATCCCACTCCTAACGCCAGCATGGCTTAGTCCAGTTTTATTTTTATGTCACTTCTCTCAGTTCTCACTGTCACTGTTCTAAGTTCTTATCTAGTTCAACGTCACTGGGAATTCACTTCTTTCATACTATCCTTCACTAAGGTGAACTAGTTCAATTTTTCGTTCCTTCACTTCCTTCGTGACGTGGAGCTACAGCTACTGTGAGTGTTACTTGCCACCAATGCATTTGGATAATCGCTCTTGATGTCGCAAGGGAAACTCGCCTGCCAACCTACTTGTTCAATGACCGACTTACCAATGTAATTCAACCCTTGACTCACTCTACTGTCACCACTGCCCCACTCCCATGAGAGCGCTCACTTATATAGTCAGTGGAATATTTCCACAAGATTCTCGAACATTCTAGAACTTTCTGTAGGAGGGGGGGAGAAGAAGCTTCCAGAGGATTCTGTCCAGTATTTATGCTAGTGAGCAGCAGTTATCATTGTTTCCTCTGACCGCTTGTCGCCTACCTTCTGATAACCTTGGGCCATAGCTATTGCATCACAATATTTGAAATTATAAGTTCTTCGTGAATTTCATGATTTTCTTTGGTACTACAGAATGCTCTTGGCTAATGGTTTTTAAATGTTTTAATTCCTTCCTCTTCTATCCTTAAGTTTTTTTGTTTTGCTAGAGATCTTATTTTGGAAACCTGAGATCTCTGAAGCTTTGTAAAATTTTAAAGTACTGTTTATTCTGACATTTTTTTTTAGTTTTCTGTTAAATTGTGCCCATGAGTCTTTGCAATTTAGATACTTCATAGCAATATTGTTTATATAGCCATAAGATACATTGTAGCAGGTAGTTAAAACTGATTCACTTCCTTTCTTAATGATAACCTTCAAGTTTAATATTTGGTTTTATAGCATAGTATGTCTTGCATGCTTCAGCTTTATTCCTTGCTGAACATCAAAGACAAGTATCGTCATTTTCTTTTATATGCTGTTTTTATCTTTTAAGACTTATGGTAGGTACTATATCTACAGGGTTATTCATAAGTCAGTGTCACATTTGGAAAACGTCCTATGTATGATGTATGAGATGTGCAAGTCTGAATCATGTATGTAAGGAAACAACTCTCCAAGTTTGTGTCACATGAAACACGTATGTTGTGGTGATGCGGTTGGCCACTAGGTGGCAGGAGTATACAAAATGGCATTCGTAGGTAATGAGAGAGCATTTTGCGTGATACAATTTGCAAAAACAGAGGTTACTGTGACTGTTCAGTGGCAATTTCACACTCTTTTCACAAGGATGCGCCAGATCACAGGCCCATCAAGAGGTGGTATCAAACGTTCCAGCACACTAGTTGTCTGTGTCCACCCAAACAACCCGGAAGGCCGGGACTGTTAGATGCCACAGTTGCAGGTGTTCATGAACTAGAACTTACCGCGAGATTAGATTGCATGAAATGCTGACATCATTGCACTGTTTCGGTAGCCACCCTGATTCCCGGACTTAATACCATGTGATTTCTTTCTCTGGATGTGTGAAGGATAGGGTGTTCATTCAACCACTTCCAGCTGACTTGAAGGACCTTAGAGATCGCATTACAGCAGCAATAGCAATGATCGACCTTGACATGCTGATGCGTGTGTGGGTGGAATTGGACTATCACTGGATGTCTCCTGGGTAACCAGAGGTGCGCACACATTAAACACTTGTAAGGTATACCAAACAAACTTTGAGAAATTGCCTTTCATTTGGTATATCATTCTCACTCACGTGTCAAGTACTTATTTCACAAAAAACTTCCGAAATGTGACATTGAGTTATGAATAGCCCTGTATAATAGGGTTACAAAAAGCAATAAATGAAATTTATGAATTTTATGAAAAATGAATTAAGATAAATATAGATAAATTCAAAGTGATAGTTTTAAAAAAAGAAAAACTGGGGAAGGAAGAAAAATGGTTTCTAGGTGGTCAACAACTGGAGGTAGTCAAAGAATATGACTATTTAGGAGTAAGGTTGAATAATAGCGGGGAATGGGGAGCACTTGGCAGGAACATGTTAGCTAAAGGGAAGGCAGCTATGATAGGAATAAGAATATGCAAATATAAATTAGAGATGTAAACAAAATGGTTGGAGAGAATGTATGAGGCATTGGTAGAATAAAAAATGCTCTATGCAGTGGAAATATTGGAGGGGGAGGGGAGAATTAAGTAAGAAAATGTCCGAATGTATAGAACGTTTTGTAAAGAATTAATTGGACTACCAAGAGCAGCACCAGGCAAGGTTGCAATAGTAGAACTAGGAAGAAAGATATAACAGTAGAAAGAATTTAAAAATTTTGGTTTAGATGTATGAGAATGGAAGAATGTGAAATGTTAAAGATATGCATGACTCAGGCTGGTGAAAAAATAATGGAGTTAATTGGAATGGGGGATATATAGGGGCTAGAGGAAAAATAATACAAACATTTTTGGAAAGTAGTAAGAAACAGAGTGGAAGATATAGAACGATGAGAGATATGGGGAAGCCTTGATGATAAAAAATCATTAAGCTTTTATAAATTGATAAAGAAAGGGAAGAGAGAGGTATGTTGATTGCCGTAATAGACAAGAAAGGGAAGGTTTAGCATGGATGAGAACAGGATCAATGTATTCCAGAGGGATGAGAGGCAGCTAAAGAGGAATGTGCGAGCTGTGTGGAGGAAGAGAAAGTATAGAACACTATATGACAGGATGTAGGGAAATAAGGAGCTGGAGGGAAGGAGTGTGAGAAAATATGGATAGAAAAATAGTAGCTATAAAGAATATCCTATTGACAGGGAAAGTAGAAAAGAAAATCAAGAGCATGGGAGAATTTTTAAGGAAGGTAAGGGAAAAATGGCATAGAAAAGTAAGAGATGCGAAGAAAGAAGGGCTGCTTAGTGAGTGATAAAGCTTCGGAGCCAAGCAATCTGAGTGGCTCAGTAGGAAGACAAGCACCAGATAAATTGTGCGTAAGATGTAGAGAGATATATATTGTATAAAAATTGTAAAACGAATTGTACAATAAATTCAAATTCATTCATTCATCTTCTTAGATCATATTGGCAGCTTTGACTGTGAAAACAATTGTCATGAGCTGTTTTTGTTTTACAAATTAGAAGATTTGGGTAATGTTTACTCCATTGATTCCAGACTTCATCACTACTTTCTTTATAAACAAGGGAATTTAATTTGTTTACAGTCATGAAGTAGAATTTCATGCAGGAGGTGCAGCACAGAACACACTTAGGATCTTTCAGTGGCTGCTGAACCGTCCCAATTATTCTGTCTTCTTTGGAGGTTTAGGTACTGATGAAGATGGAAAAGTGCTTCAAAAATTGGTGGAGGATTCGGGGGTGCAGACCAGGTGAGTTGTGGAGTGATAAGACACATTCAAATGAATATGAATAAAGCATTTTAATCCAAATGTCATCATGTGCATCTTTGTCACTGTGCTTAGTAAATCAGTGATGAATGTCTTAAGGGAAAGAAGTTACTTACTTATTTAATTTGGTAAAAATAATGCTTTTCTCCTACAAATTTGTTATGACAAGTATTCAAATTCTTAGTTTTATTCCCTTATATGTAATAAATAGGGCCCAAGCTTTTTGGCTTTAATCTATTTTTTTCCTTGCATGTTAATTTAGAAAACCATAGTTTGCTTTCATATTTAATCCCACTAATCTCCATAGCCCTCTATAGAAGTGCAACCTAAGATTGGTACAAAGCAGAAGTGAAGGGAACTATTCCTCTCTCATTTCCATCACTCCCCTTACCCATAGCTTCTACTTCTGCTTTGTAGCACTTGTACCCTGCATTTTGATATAGAAAGGGTTAAATAAACCTGTAAGACCAAAATGGTACTTTTGAGATTCAATGAAACAGGTCTTTATTTTTCCCCAAATTTATGTAGAACTACTATTGCTTTTAGGAACCCACATTGTTTGGTCAGACTGTATACTACTAAAGTACCATTCACAACCTTCTGACCCGGGGGTTCCCGAGCCAATCATGGTCATATTCATCCTCTCACCCCCATCTGGACTAGCCACGTTGTTTCTTTACTTTACTCTTCCTCTTCTAGAATTATTCCTTATACTAGGTTTAGGCATCTTAGGCTTATTTACTCCTGTCTCACCAACAGGGATCTTTTCTATTTCCGTGGTTGCTTTCCCACGGTTTCAGCGCAGCTTTCAACTTGTGTGCTCTCCGGAGGTCTCAAGCGTGAAGGTTGAGTGAACCCTCCTCACTACCCCTTTCCTGCGACACTAGGTGCGGAGCCGTTCCATTGTCACGTACACCCACGTAGCCCCTTAGGGGCCGGGTGCCCCTCGGACAGTTCGGCGACCGCGAGTGGCTGGGTTGTCCGGGGGGGGCTCGACGTGTTACCGCTGTCTGGGGCCCGATGTAATCTACCACAAGTCCCCTGAATCCACGTTGACTGTTGAGGCAGCGTGGCCTAAAGTGGGGGGCCACTGGCAGTTATTCCAGTGGTAGGGGCTTAAAGTCGGGCCTGCCTATGGTGAACGTGTCGTAAACCAGTAAGTAGTGACGGTCGGAGGGTAACTTTTCTGAGGTATTCTCTGAGATCAGGCCTGGAGCGGGTGCTCCAGGCCGGCACAGACCGGAAGATTAAGGTGTCTTTTCTTCTACATCCCCCGGATGGCAGGCTGACGCCGACGGTTCCGGAAGGGGGACCTTTCCATTATGGCTCCTCTGCGCTCCACTATTTCAAACCTCGTTTTTTCGTTATGCGGCTAAAGAGCGACAGCAAAGATATGAAGTACCTCAGCCCCTTTTACATTCAGCGGGAGGTTGATAGAATCTGTGGTCCTGTGAAGAATGTTACACGGTGTAGGGATGGAAGCTTACTGATTGAAATTGCACAAGACGCACAGGCCGCTAAACAGGCCAGTCTACTAGGTTCCTACCCGGTGACTGTGGAAAAACACAAAACCCTTAACAGCTGTCGTGGTGTGGTTACGACTTCTTGTTTGGTCGGACTTTCTAATGAAGACCTCGTCAACTGTCTCTCCGACCAAGGTGTTATTGCGGCATACAGGCTCATCGGGAGGAGGGACAATCAACCGTTTCCGCTGCGCACGGTCTTTCTTACCTTTGAAAGAACCGTGCTACCGCAGTTCATCTTGTGCGGCTATGAGCGCGCAGCTATTCGTCCCTATGTTCCTAACCCCATGCGTTGTTATCGCTGCCAGAAATTCGGTCATACACAACAACGTTGCACTGGCTCACCAGTTTGTCCTCGTTGTGGAAGCGACAGTCACGATGATTCCATGTGTGCTACGGACCCTGCCTGTGTAAACTGTGGGGGTGCACACCCGTCGAACTCTAGGGAATGCCCACGCTTTGTGGAGGAAAAGACCATACAGGAGATTGGAGTGAAGGAACACCTGACCTTTCCAGAAGCGAGGAAGCGCTATCACGAACTACACCCTACATCCACCATGAGGTATTCAGCTGCCGTCCGCTTCGGTGTCCGGAAACAGGATGCCGTTGTGCAGACCTGTCCCGGCTCGCCCTCGCAGGTTACCATTGGGGTCCAAACTGATAAACCTTCGGATCTGGTACTTCCCTCGCCGGTTCCTGTTCGCACAAAAGATGCTTCCGCCCCATCAGCTTCGTCCGCAGGTTCCACCTCTCTTGACCACACCAGTCGCAAATCACCTGTTCGTCGTCCCACGGGTCGCTCCCGTTCTCGCTCCAGGACTCGCACCACCTGCTCAGATTCAGTTAGCAGCGATGGTGGCACGGAGGGATTCGAGAGGCCTGCGCATTCTCGGCCGGGGCGCAGTCCTACCCGGAAGAAAAAGGTGAAACTCAACCGCTCCACTGCGGCTATTAAATAGCCTTACCCGCACGAGCTTCTTGCCTATTTTGATATTTATGGCTCTTAATCACATCCTTCAGTGGAATATCCGTGGTCTCCGTGCACACCGAGCGGAGTTGGACATGCTACTGCACACTCACTACCCCCTAGTCGTCTGTCTACAGGAGACAAAACTTCGACCTCAGGATACCTTTGCCATTCGTAGGTATACTCCGGAGCGCTTCGATTTTGCTCCAGCGGATGGTTCTCCTGCACACGGTGGTGTTACAGTACTTGTTCGCGATGATGTGTTTTATAATCGGGTTCCGCTTGCCACACCTCTGCAAACTGTTGGGATCCTCCTTTCTCTTCCTGGTTTTAACTTCTGTATCTGTAGCCTCTATGTTCCTCCTTCTTCTCCTCTTGCACAGGATGACCTAGACCGCCTGATTTTACAGCTCCCTGCCCCTTATTTACTCTTAGGGGATTTCAATGCACACCACCCTCTTTGGGGTTCTCCTAGGGCGTGCGCGAGGGGAGAACTTTTGGCTGCACTTCTTGATCAGCACTGCCTTTCTGTTCTGAATACCGGCGAACCCACTTTTCTCTCCGATTCAACCGGCACATTTTCCCATCTGGATTTGTGTCTTTGCTCTGCGCAGCTTGCTCATCGTATGGAATGGTATGTCATAGCTGATACACATTCTAGCGATCACTTTCCGTGCGTAATTACTCTCCTGTCTTCTTCTGTCGATTCACCTGTCCTTCCTAAATGGCAGTTCCGCAAAGCTGACTGGAGCCTTTTTTCCCGTCTAGCGCGGTTTTCTCACTGCGCTTTTTCCTCTGTGGATCTCATGGTGGAACACCTGCGTACTGTCATTTTCGCCGCTGCCGAACGTTCCATTCCCCGCACGTCTTCACATCCCAGGCGTTTACCGGTCCCTTGGTGGAACGCGGAATCTCGGGACGCCGTTCGTGCACGACGCGGTGCTCTTAGGGTATTTCGGCGGCACCCTACTCTTGATAATCTGGTCCGTTATAAGGAATTACGCGCTAAGGCTCGCAGAGTAATTCGCAACAGCAAGAAAGCCTCCTGGGAGCGCTATGTAGCCGGTTTCAATAGCTCTACACCTACATCGGTTGTCTGGGACAAACTTAGGCGTGTGGCCGGCAAGACCCGTTCTTCTTCTATTCCCGGTCTTCGGGTAGGCTCTAGTACTATTTGCGAACCACCTGCTATTGCCGACACCCTCGGCAAGAACTTTGAACGCATTTCCAGCTCTGCCCGTTATGACCCGGATTTTCTTCCACACAAGGCCGCGGTGGAGGCCCATGCACTCTCTTTTCACTCCAGCAACCAGGAGGTATATAATCGACCATTTACCTTCCGCGAGCTAGAGCATGCCCTAGCATCTTCTAAGCCTACCGCACCTGGGCCTGATTCTATTCACGTGGTGTTCCTTCAAAATCTCTCCTCTGCTGGACTGCGCTTTCTCCTTCAGATTTACAACCGCATCTGGGAAACTAGTACTCTTCCTACAGGTTGGCGAGCAGCCACCATCGTTCCAGTTTTGAAACCACCTACCATCTAGCTATCGCCCGATTTCCTTAACCAGTTGCATTTGCAAGGTTATGGAACGCATGATCAACGGGCGTTTGGTCTGGTGCCTTGAGTCTCGGAACCTTATAGCGAATGTGCAATGTGTTTTTCGCCGACACCGTTCTCCTGTGGATCATCTTGTCCATCTTTCGACCTCCATTCTGGACGGCTTCCTGAGAGGGTGCCAGACTGTGGCAGTATTTTTTGACTTGGAGAAGGCTTATGCCACATGTTGGAGGACTGGCATTCTTCGTACACTCCATCTGTGGGGTTTCCGTGGTCGTCTCCCTGCCTTTATTTGTGAGTTTATGAGGCACCGGATATTTCGTGTGCGTGTGGGATCGATTTTATCTTCACCTTTTATCCAAGAGAACGGAGTACCTCAAGGCTCGGTACTCAGCGTCACACTGTTTGCTAACCCCATTGCTGACTGTGTTCCAGCTGGAATTTCCTCATCGCTTTTTGTTGACGATTTCGCCATCTTCGCAACTTCTCGTCGCACCTGTCTTTTGGAACGCCGACTGCAGCAATGTCTTAACTCCCTTCACTCCTGGAGCGTTGCAAACGGGTTTCAATTTTCTCCCGAGAAGACAGTCTGCATTAACTTCTGGCGCCGTAAAGAGTTCACTCCACCTTGTCTCCGACTCGGTGCGGCACTCCTCCCATTTTCGGACGAAACGAAATTCCTCGGGTTAATCTTGGATAGGAAGTTGTGTTGGTCGTCGCATATCAGCTATTTGAAAGCAAGGTGTGAACGTTCTCTTTGTATTTTACGTGTTTTAAGTGGCACATCCTGGGGTGCAAATCGCACGGTCCTTTTGCGACTTTATCGATCATTGGTTCGCTCTAAGCTTGACTATGGGTGTATTGTGTATTCTGCTGCGCGACCTTCCATCCTGAGTCGCTTGAATCCAGTCCACCACCAGGGCCTTCGTCTCTCAACTGGAGCTTTTCGTACTAGCCCTGTTTTGAGTCTTTGTGCAGAAGCTGCAGAACCTCCGCTCTCTTATCGTCGTGACGTTCTTCTTTGCAGCTATGCTTGCCGGTTGTCCTGTATGCCTCAACACCCCACTTATTCGTCTTTCTTTGAGGACTCGCTGGATCGTCATTATGCGTCTCGTCCCCTGGCCTTGCTCCCGCCAGGGGTACGTTTCCGCCGGATACTTCGGAATTTAAATATCACATTGCCCACTATACTTCCACGACGTCACACACAGTTCCCCCCTTGGCTGCATTCTGGAGTATCTTGCCACCTTGACTTGACGTCCATGCCAAAGTCCACGACCCCCGCTCCGGTCATCCGTTCGGCTTTTGCCGAAGTTCAGTCTCACTTTGGCAGCCATTGTTTATTTATACCGACGGCTCAAAGGATGACAGTGGAGTTGGATGTGCCTTTTTATTTGGTGTAGAACGTTTTATGTTTCGTCTCTCTGACCAGTGCTCGATTTTTACTGCTGAACTTATTGCTCTGGAACAAGCTCTGTCTTTTATCCGTCAATGTGGTCTGCAGAATTGTGTTATATGCACGGACTCTTTAAGCGCCCTTTCTAGCCTTCGTGCGCTGTACGTACGCCATCCTATCGTGCAGCGTCTCCAGGATTGTTCCCACCAGCTTACCTCTGATGGAGTCAGCCTATTCTTTGTCTGGGTTCCTGGACATGTTGGCATTCCTGGTAATGAAGGTGCAGATGCTGCTGCCAAGAGCGCTATTTTATCTCGTTCTTGTTTTAGCTCCTCTGTTCCTGCGGACGAATTAGTCACTATTTAAAGAAGTCTATTCTCTCTCTATGGTTTTCTGCCTGGTCCTCTGTCCAGGCTAGCAAATTGCGGGAGATAAAACCTTTACCCTCTGCCTGGGCTACTTCTTCCCGATCCTCCCGTCGGGAGGTTATTTTATGTAGACTTAGAATCGGGCACTGTCGTTTTAGCCACTGTCACTTGTTGCGCCGTGAGCCCGCTCCCGTTTGTATTTGTTGCGGTGTGCCGTTGACGGTGCGGCATGTTTTAGAGCAGTGTCAGTATTTCGCTACTCTTCATACTGCTCTGCAGATGGACGTAGCATTGCCCGACATTTTAGCGGACAACATGTTGGCTGTGGAACGTGTTTTAACTTTCATTCGGCGCAGCAGCTTCCAGGACAGCGTTTGACCTCTCTGCGTTCTTTCTTTCTGGTTTTTAGTGTTTTAGACCCTTTTTTTTTTTTTTTTTTTTTTTTTTTTTTTTTTTTTTTTTTTTTTTTTTTTTTTAGCTGCCTTGTTTATAGCCTCTCGTTCTACAGTCTCTGACACTGCCTCTTTTATTCTTTTTCGTCGACTTTTAACCTGACATTTTATAGCTTTTATGTCCTTCATTCTCGGCCCTATTGTCTGTTTGGCTTTTTAACTGCTCACTAACCTGTATTTTATCTGTGGCGGGTGCTAATGACCTTTCTGGTTTTGCGCCCTTCATCCTCCCACTTCTCTCTCTCTCACAACCTTCTGTAGGTGGTTAACAATATATTACAAAGGAATGCATTGTCAATTCTCTTTGAAAAGTGATGACATAGGTTAGGCCATAGACTTATACCAGTGGTGTAGTTTGGATTTGGGTCATGGATAATCTCTAAATTTTCATGCCACTGCCACCACTACCACTATAAAATAGCGTGCAGATAAAAAGCTTACCCCAGTCACTTAAACATGAATGCCATTCTTCTTGTCTTACTGCAAAATGCTTTGATAACGGCATCATTGAAGTTAAATGTTGGATTACACTGGTCAACATTGGTTCTGTGATATAAAGGAAAATATGTTACTTTAATGGAAATCAGTACCCTGATTTAAAAAATGAAGTCCATTTTCGGCTGTCACGTCTAGTTTTTATAATATGTGCATATATGTCTATGGTGCTAAATTCATTCAGCTTGCTGTTACGTTTCGTTATGTTAATCTAAATCTGTTGTTGATTTTCTTCCTAATCGGCTCACTTCCCTCCTCCCTTATCACCCAAATGTTTTTTATATTCCCAGCACTCATCAGTTCTGTTCTATGGATAAGATCTGTCTTCTTGTGAGGTGTTTATATTTACATTTACAACTGTCATAGATCTCAACTTCAGTTGAGCTGAAAACTTATAGAACTATTAACTTGTGTTAATACGCATGTTCGTTTTCTATATGTGTAGTGCTAAAATAAAAGTTTTAGTATGACTTCTACATCATCAGGATTACACAGAAGACGGTGTGTACAAAGTCCTCAGAAGTTTTATTACATTTGTGGGTGTTATGTGTTTGACGGGAAGGTACGTACAATAGACTCACAAACAAAGAAACTATATTACTCATATTTCAAAGAGAACGTTGGTGATCAGGATAAATCATTCGCACCTCATATTGCTTGTAACAGTTGTGTTGAGAAATTATGTTATTGGTATTAAGGAAAACAGAAGGCAATGCCATTTGCCAAATGAATGATATGGAGAGAGTAGCAGAATCACCATGACAATTGTTACTTTTGCATGTGCAGAGTTGCTGGCTACAACAACAAAAAAATAAGGCAGGAATTAAATATCCAAATCTGAACTCAGCTACATGGCCTGTTCTTCATGGACCTGAACTATCCATACCTACACCATCAGCAGATCTCAATTTTAGTGAATCTGAAAGCAGCTCTGCGACTTCTAAAAATGAGTTGGTTTCTGATACAGTAGAATTTGACAATTCACACAACAGTTTAATTAATTTGAATTAAATGATTTAGTGAGGGATTTAGGCCTCACAAAACAAAAAAGTGAATTACTGGGCTCAAGACTAAGGAGAGGAATTTGTTATCACCTGGCATTACATTTTCGTGGTATAGGAATCGTGAAATACAGCTCCAGAAGTACAACAACTTTTTGTGTGGCATCTATTCAACAGTTGGCAGGGAAACATATGAGCCAAGTAACTGGCATCTTTTTATTGATTCTTCCAAACGAAGTCTTAAGGCAGTGTTACTTTATAATGGCAATAAGTTAGCTTCAATACTGCTTGCACAGTCTACAAAACCTAAGAGAGTCTTATGAAATTCTGAAGTGTGTTCTTGAGAAAATTAAGTACTGTGACCATGAGTGGCAAATATGTGGTGACTTGAAGCTCATTGGTCTGTTACTAGGACATCAGGGAGGATACACAAAATTACCGTTTTCTTTGCGAATGGGATAGCAGGGCGAGGAACGAACATTGGGAAAACTGACCAGTGGCTTGGTAGGCAGCAACTGGAACCTGGATTGTACATAAAACTTGGCATGATGAAACCATTCATGAAAGCACTTGACAAAAGTTACTCTTGCTTCCAGCACTTATGCACAAAGTTTCCATCATTGTCACAGCCTAAAATCAGAGAGGGAGTATTTGATGGACCACAGATAAGGAAATTGAGGAAAGATTTTACCAGCTCTATGAATGAAATTGAAAAACATGTGTGGAATTGATTCAGAGAGGTTGTTAAGAAATTTCTGGGCATTGTGAAAGACCCTCACTACAAAGGAATTATCAGAAATATGCTGGAAATTTCAGACTGCTCGGCTGCAATATGAGTTTGAAGCTAGAGGGTGATGGATTTTTTTTGGGCGTAAAAATCCTTAGCACGGCTTCTTTCGGAAGGAAAGTAAAGCCGGTGGTCCTGTGTCATAGATTTACAGCACGTAAAAGAACTTCAAGCCTCTGAGCAAAATTACCGGTCTTTCATACCCAATATAGAGTGGGACGCTAAGGACCATAACAGTTAAAGAGCATCCATAAACAAAAAACTCAATTTAATTTAATTTTCCATGTTCATTCTTGGCCACACACTTTTCTCCCTATCTCAGTTTTCTTACATTCGTATATTATATGTTGTGCATCTTCTTTTCCCCTGTCCTTACTATGCCTAATATTCTTATTACATTGTTATTTTCCCAACCATTGATTAAATTTACATCATTATTTCCCCTATTCTTACATTAAAATCTCCCATAATTATAATCTCTATATCTTTGTCTAAGAGATGATACAATCTGGATATGGAACTATGAGATAGCCAGAGGGTTATACAGTATAACTAGGCATATTATATGGCCATCTTAACAGTTTAGCTTCCATTATTACTCAAAGTACCTCCTTGTAGCTGGACCATGTTTCTTTAATTGTTTTGCTCAGTGCTTTTTTTAACAAAAAATTCTGGCCCTCCTGATCATCTCCCTTTCTTATCCATCATCTCCTCTTTAATTCCTTCTTCTTCTTTCTCTGTTTAACCTCCTCGTATATAGGACTTACAGGTGGGTGCCTGGGGTCAGAGGTCCGTTGAGGAGCAGACACTCATGGATCAGACAGAATATCCAGGATGGGTGATCAGCCCTATGCCTGGTATGGGAGGAAGGAAGCGGGTGAAATGGATGAAAGGAAAGGTGATGATGGAGCATTTGGTGGAATGAATGGCTGGAGAAAACCCGCCCAGACGCCGCTTTGTCCACCACAAATCCCACGTGCGGATCCATGGGATTGAACCCGGGCTGCCTCAGTGAGAGGCGAGCGGTCTAATTACTCGGCCACGGCGCCGCCCTCTTTTCCTACATAATTAAACTTTTTTAATATAAGTTCCTCTTTTACCATGTTTCCACGACAGCCAAATAGTCAGTGTCCCCAGTATATGCTGTAGAGTTCCCATATATATTTTATTTATTAGCCCTTCGCAGTTCCAAAATCCTAATCGCCTAATTATCTGCTATTGCAATCATATTCTCTGTCTTGGTGAAAGAACTTTGCTAATGTATTTTTGCTTCCGAACTGGATACCCTCTTGGTGTCTGCTTGTCTTTTTGTAGCACAGGTATTCAGATTTCAGATTTCTTTATTATGGAATAGTGACCTGGTGCCGGTACAGAGGGCCCGGCTAACAGGCAAAAATTTACATTAAAATACATATGTCTTATTTTTAATGAGAGGAGTTAACAGAAAAAATAAAAGAAAAACCCATACGGCAACCATCTTTAGGTTGTCGAGGACAGTTTTTTGGTGCATGTTATTGTTTCTTTCTTCAATTTGAAACAATTTTTTTTTTTTTCACTCACACATACACACACATATATACATTACACATATTATATACTGTCGTATACCTCACTTAATAGTATTATTTAACTTCAGAGGAGAGCTACTCGCTTGTGAGAGGGATCGTTAATCAAACAAAGAACTTTAATTTAAGAGGCAACGACGAGGACGCAGCTAAGTTAACTTTACAAAATAGTCTTACACCAACATATTATCTGGCTGAAGGGAGAGGAAAGGAACTCTACACTATCATAATTAAAACTGCAAGAGAATGGATAGCTGGTAGATTTATTATAACAGTTTTCTTACCCCATGTGTCTGCCGGGCGAGGACGCCATATCTTAGGCAGTTGTCCGTCTGACCTTCCCGAGTCCTACTCACAGAATGAAGCTACGCCAAGTTGGCGTCAGTAACGCCATATCCCTTCCAATGACACACTGTTTCCCCTGAATCGCCCCTACTCAGACAATCTGCCCTCTCTGACCTTGGCAACCAGAGGGTGTCTTAACAAGACTATCTGTGCACATGCCACATCTCCCCCTGGCCACCGAAGTCGACGCCCTCGTCGACATAAGGAAAATAAATATAATAAACATGAAAAGAACAAAACAAAATGACATACAAAAATGACATACACATGTGTGATGAACCAAAATATAACAATAATAGACATGTGTGGTAAGCACCCAGCCGACGACACAATATTGCTGGGCGATGTGGAGATACGAGAGACGTAAGTGCTGTCGACTAGTATTGTTAATGCACTTATCTTTAGCACCCCGCACACAGCACGCTGCCTCAGTTCACAGGCACACTACACTGCGCAAAATATCGATGGTCTGCCGTAACTTTTTGTGGGTGATTTTAGACAATGCCCACAACGACGATTTGTCCTGGTGTAGAATTATCACCGCAGGTCTCTGGTGATGACAACAGGGTGGGCAGTCGCTGGCTTGGACTGCCCCCCGACATGGTGGCTCCTTATGCCACGGCAGTGTAGTGGCTGCCCGACAGCTTCCCTGTGGTGTTTCTTGACTTCTGGTGTGCCCCGGGGATGCTCTTGGATTTTCTCGCTCTCCGCCACAGCAAAATACTAAAACAAAACCACCAAACAATAAACAGGGTGCTCCCACAAACAATCACACATAAAAGAATGGTATGTCATGTACAATTAAAGATTTTAAAGTTTGAAAAGTTTACACTAAAAATTCTTATGACATGGGGCAAAGAAAGAGAAAAAATAAGTACAAATTGGCATAAGAACGATATTTTACAGAGTTGCCATCCAAAATTTAACTTACAATGCTTCACAATCCAAATAAAACAGTAAAACAGACTCAGAATACATGAACATGACAGAAATGAAACATAACCTTATTTTGGGATCCCAATATTACATCTTAATAACCAGCTGGTATCACTAACAAAAGAAAGTAAGTGCACTTACAAAACAATCACACATGACAATGAAATGAACTCATTCACACTGACCATGGCCCAAATTACACACAACACTGACTTAACTATCTACTCAAACTAGTGTATGCATCACTACAAACTACATCCACAATACATCTCTAAACTACGCCACGTGACATGCTTTCAACTACTATTGTCCTACTCTTGTCACCAATACAACTGCTCGTCCACATTACTATCTTTCTCATCTCATTATTATCAACATCTTTCATAATCATCATCAGTAATAGTGCAATCTCGATCATTACTTCAATCATCATCATCTTTCAATTTTCTCTTCAAAACAAAACATCTTCACTTACGTGTCTCATTTAGCATGCTGCAAATTCAAAACATCTAACATAGGCATAACCTTCAAGAAATCACATTAAAATTTCAGGAATTACACAAATAACATGACATTATACTGTTGCATCCACATCCTCCAAATGAAATTTAAGCTGGAAAACAGGTGGTATTAAAATTTGCTATCTAAGATGGTAATAAACTTGTTGCATAAACAGAAAAAAAAATTATTCACATTACAATCACTTCCATCCATGTAATCTCTCGTGTGAATTCATCACACACGCTATACTGGGCACGTTACAGCAACACCAATAAGCAAAATCTCTGAAAGCATACAACAACTGTCGGGGTTACACTGTGGCACTTCCACCGAAGCTGACATGTCATCCCTCCTCATCTCATTAACACCGTCGGGGTTACTCTTTGGCACTTCCACCGAGGCAAATCTCAACTCTTATTTCTCACATAACCTCACACTACGCCATCGGGGTTACTCTTTGGCACTCCCACCGAGGCAAATCTCACATATATCACATAACCTCAAATACACACATACATACACACACTATTCATGCAACAATTTTCTGCAAATAAAAATCACAGCATCATTATGAAACCCAAAATCAAATCGAGTCAAATCAAATCATATCAAATCAAATCGAATGCAACAAAACAACATCACATCATTACTCAAAACAATATTGTCACATAACATTCCTGAAAATGAAAGCTCAATTAAGCACATAGTACACATGAAACACATTCCTGCAGCATAACACAACAACAAAACAAATGATTTGCAGTTCCCAAAACATAATTCAAAATTTAAATTACACCAAAAGAATAATACACTTTTAATTTAGCAGAGACATTCATATCACATTATTCCTGAAAAACAAAGCTTAATTAAGCATCAGTCAGTGAAACAATAAATTTAGCATACCTGTGTGAGTTGTGAAACTGTTTCATTCGTCCAAACTTTAGCACTCACAATGTTTACATACTTACAGGTGATTTTTTTTTTTTTTTTCTTTTCTCTTACTCGTTTACCACAAAATTCCCGTGCAAATTTTCCAAAATCTGGTAACACACGTACAGCTGGTTCATCAACATCCACATCGTACTGGTCCATATTAGAAGCACATCAAACCTAATTAGGTGCAGATACTGGCAAGGCTGGTAGGCTCCTGAAACTTTTACTTACATGAGTAATTATGAAGCATTTTTCCCCTAAAAATATGCATTGCGTAATTAAATAAACCAAACTTGGTAACGGTGAAGCAAAATTATCAGCATTATCATTTCCTTAATTTTTCCGCGAGTGTACAACGCACAAAATTTTCAATATATATACGTGACCTCTTTCATTTTATTACTTTAAATATTTCAAACAGATGCCACACTTTTTATACACACGCAAATTTTAAACACGCAACACACAAATTTTGAACTAATTTGTTGTACTTTCGAGTCGTTAATACTTTCAATATGATGCAATCTAGAATGCAATGTTACGTAAATCAGCTCACACACGCAAACACATTATCAACGACACAAATATCACCCAATTTTCACAATTCACTTTTCGCAATTTACGAAAATAGATACGTCAAAAGGACCAGCACGAGAACTTAACACAGTGATATAATTTAGTAGAAATGAAGCCAAAATAAGGGGAAAATGGAGTCAGAAGTTTTAGCGTCACGCCGGCAGACAATGGGAAAAAATGCAAAAATGAGCTCAAAATTAAAATTTCGAAACCAGACTTTCAGATATGATAGAAACAAAATTTAGAAGAAGAGAATCACAAATTAAAGTATAAAAATCCTTACCCTTAAGCCAGAAACAACTTTACATTTTTCGCGACCACATGGAGAAGCACAAACCGTTAAATTTGGAGGGGAAAAAAAACATTTTGCACTTAAAATCTCAAAACAATCAAACCAATTACTCGGCGCCACCGCCAATTGTCGTATACCTCACTTAATAGTATTATTTAACTTCAGAGGAGAGCTACTCGCTTGTGAGAGGGATCGTTAATCAAACAAAGAACTTTAATTTAAGAGGCAACGACGAGGACGCAGCTAAGTTAACTTTACAAAATTGTCTTACACCAACATATTATCTGGCTGAAGGGAGAGGAAAGGAACTCTACACTATCATAATTAAAACTGCAAGAGAATGGATAGCTGGTAGATTTATTATAACAGTTTTCTTACCCCATGTGTCTGCCGGGCGAGGACGCCATATTTTAGGCAGTTGTCCGTCTGACCTTCCCGAGTCCTACTCACAGAATGAAGCTACGCCAAGTTGGCGTCAGTAACGCCATATCCCTTCCAATGACACAGTTTCCCCTGAATCGCCCCTACTCAGACAATCTACCCTCTCTGACCTTGGCAACCAGAGGGCGTCTTAACAAGACTATCTGTGCACATGCCACAATACACACGCTCGCACTCACACACACACACACACACACACACGCGCGCGCACTCACTCATTCCTGGTCATGCGAGGCACGTCCCAGTTCCGACACACGGAAACACTAGCACACGATATAAATAAAACACTTAGCACTGATTATATACAATATATACAAGTCCGCGGTTTAGCTGTGCGGCAGCTTGTATCCTCCATGAGGGGGACGCCATCTGGCGAGGGCCTCTGCCGTATTTGTGAGTGGCCTTGGGCCGGGTGAGATGGGCACGCAAAGTGGCGAGCCAGAGTTGTTTCAGAACATTTTGATTCTCGCATGTTTGCGATGTTTTGGCTCGCCACTGCCGATGTTGGAAATGAGATGGTTTTCATGGCGTCGTATGCGCGCCCATACGGAGCAGCCTCTTTTGTTTATTGCTTCTGCTATTGTTGGTATGTTTGTTTCTTCATGTAGGGTTCTATTGTTTGTGAAGAAGGAGACTTGGAGAATTTTCCTGAGGGAAATGTTTTGGACAGTCTGGAGGTATTGGAGGGCAGTTTTAGAGGCGCTCGCCCAAGCCACACAGGCGTAGAGGACCACTGATAATATAAATGACTTATACAAAATAAGTTTGGATTTTAATTTAAGCTGTTTGCTGCGGAAGACGGGGGCGCATAACTTTAATCGCTCCGCCCTTTGTTGGCGGTATTTTTTAAGTGGGTTGTCCATCGCATTGTGTGATCCATGGTCACGCCAAGGTACTTGATTTGCTGATGGCAGTGCAATCTTTGACCACCAACCGTTAGGTCCATTGCCGGAGGGGTTGCCCGCTTAGAGAAATAAATTAGCTGGCACTTATTTGCATTAATTTCGACTTTCCAATCGTGGAACCACGAGAGGAAGCGGTCAACATACCGCTGCATTTCCAAAAGGCCGAAACGAGGATTTTTGTGGTGGTTGTAGATTGCAGTGTCGTCAGCATACATTGCGATTTTGCATCTGGCGTCCACAGGGAAATCATTAGTAAATAATATGTACAAAAAGGGGGACATTATAGCCCCTTGAGGGACGCCAGCACAGGTATACTGCCATGAGGTGGAGTTATGATACTGTTCCCTCCCTCTCCTGTAACTGCCCCTCTTCTCTGATGACATTGGCCGCTTTCCTCCCCCTCCTCTTCACTGCTCACACTGCTTTGTCACCATGCCTGTTTCGCCTTCTCTACTAAAGCACATGCTGTTTCTATCACTTTCTTTGAGGGTGACTTCTCCATTTTTCCTTTCGCTGATGATATTTCTCGTGACGTAGTTATTATCATATCCTGCCTTTCATTCTCTTGAGTGTGTGTCTAGTGCTTTCTATTCAGCTCTGCTGTAGACGTAACCTCTGGTGTAGCTTTTGCCGTCATATCCTGTGTTGCAGCTGTGTTGTATCTCTTCTGTGCTGTACTTTGTTGCACTTGTACGTAGTGTAGCTGGATGCGGATGCTGAGATTGATAAAAATTTTATTTTATATTTTTTTGGGTTGGCATTAAATCCTTGTTGATAAATATATTTGTGTCTTTCAACATCTTTGCTTTTCCAAGTATTTCATATATTAGTTCCATTGCTAAAAACTGCAATGATTGGTCTTTTCCCCATATGTTTTCCTTTGTGGTAGGGTACCGTAATCTCCCATCTTTATAGTTCCATTTTTAGGTTGTCTCTCAATTTTTGAGATATTTCTTGTACTTGCTAAATACCTCTTCTCTCTTTCACAACTAAGTTGAATCTTCTCCTTTCATCTGTTCTTTCCATTTTCAGTTTCATTTCATCTACTCCTCTTCTAATTCCTTGAATTTCGTTCCTAACATCATCTTTTATTTCCTCATATTGTTGTTTATTATTGGCAATAGGATTGCCTATTCACTGCTGCATTTTATTGTTTTTTTTCCTAAAGGTTTTGCAAAATTGCCTGTATTTCCTCTGGATCAGGATTTTGTTCAACACCTCCAATCATTAACAAAATTAGAATTATGGTTCCAATTATTAAGCAGCTCATCATCATACTTCCCTCTCTTCCCCCCTGTTTGGAATTTCATTGTCATGAATAGACCTATTCTTGCCATGTACACTGAAATGTCCACTTCACTATTCCAGGAGCTCATTGTAAATGCATCCTTCTCTTTCACTGCTCACTTGGCACTCATATAATTTATTAAATGTTTTCATAATGATGTACAACAAATATTCTAAAGTGTGTCGTATACAGCACTCAGTTGGGAAAGATTCAAATTTGTTCACTTTTTTTTGGGGGGGGGGCAGGTTTGTCTAAAACAAGTAAATAAACTCAAATAGCTGTGTATGATGGATGATGTTATAATTGCTTTTGCCGGTATATCTGTCTCATCAGGTTCCTAAAAAATACAAAAGTAATTGTTTAAAAGCCTAAAACACAACAAATTTGTAATCATAAGCCTAAAACTGCATTTATAGATTTCTGAAAATCTGAACCCTAACAATAAAAATGCATAACAGAAGTAAAGTGTTGTTCCTGCAGTACTTTTTGTGTTATGTATTATGTCAAAAATTAAAATCAGCAGTGAGCCTGAAAATCAGTTTATCCTTGATGAGGCTTTATTGAAAAAAATCTGATATGTTACACTCACATAACTTTCTCTGCTCTTGTACAAACTATTTTTACAAATGCTTATTCTCCATATGCTTCATGTTAATCGAGATATTGAGATGTTAATCTTATCACTAATTTTCTTGTAGATGCAAGGGGAATTGGTAGGCTTTAAGCGATAGTCAAATATTTTAAGAGCTGGTTGCTATGTGGAGTATTCCATTCTCTTTGCATTACCATGACAAAAAGAAAAATGAATAACGAATTTCCATTTGAGAAAAAGTATAAGCATTGGAAAATTTAAGGGAATAACAAGCAATATCTCAAAAATGGTTCACTCAACAAAAAAAGTGTATATGACATAAATTGTGTATTTTAACGTGATCTACATTTTTTTGTGTAGTAAAATTTTTTCTGTCTCTTATGGTTTACCAGTTATGCAAAAGTCGTTCACAATGAAGAATACTTTTGGAGACATTCCCAGAAAATTCGAGATATACAATTCATTCGCCATAAAAATGTCTTAAACTTATGGTATTTTATTCAAAATCGTTAGCCATTTTTGAGAAAATTAAAATTTTCGAAAAATGTTCCATGTAAAGGGTAACCTAGGGGGGGATTTTCTTGAAAACCTTTGTGTCACATCTCTGGAAGATACTGAACCTAAATACCAAGTTTGGTGTCTTCTGATATTGAATTTTTGGGTGGAATGTAATACTTCCCGTACTTACTATACATAGCAGAGAAAGTAAAAATGTGGCTAATCCATTTTTTTATGCTTTAAAAAGCATGCACTCAGGTAAACTGTAGTATGACAAATTTCACATGATGTAAGACTTGCACATTTACTACACAAAATAGTAATTCTCTAGTTTAGTAGTTACCCCAAATAGGGAAATAACTCACAAAAATATAAACTAGTCTTCCAGTCAAATAGTGATTTAAAGCAGCCATTTTCATTTTGAATCTCCAAACTGATAATACTTTTAATAAATATAAATCTCATACACTGTGTCGTTGACCTCTAATATTCTTCACCATTTCATAGCAATTCACTGCCTTTTGTCTTCATGAGAAAAAAATGTATTTTTAATGGTTAGAAGTCTGTTTAGGGAAGCCATTTAATTGCTGTTAAGCAGCATATGCGAGATATTTAAAGTACCAATAAAAGTAGCAACAATTACTGATCATTCTATTTTTATTTTGAAAATATATTCTTTTACACACAAAAGGCTGTTTTAACTAACTTTTATTTCCCTACAAGCTCAACACGCATCTGTTGCAAATTTTTAATTAAGTCAAAAAGCAACTTTCAGATTGCAGGTATGCTAACAATCCATCACCTAGCGGCAGTAACTGTAACGATGTAAATAAACAATGAGTTGAAGAAAAACGAAGCTGAAGATGTAATCATATGGATTACTAAGCTTGTCCTGTTGTTCACAATTTATGATTTACAAAAATAAGTGAAGAATTGTTATAAATGTTTATTGTTATATATTTTCAGGTATGCATTTCATGATGATTATCCAACTGGAAGCTGTGTTACACTCATCAATGGGGAAGAGAGATCATTAGTTGCATATTTGGGTGCTGCTAACATCTATGAACCAGATCATCTCAATGCTTCAGGAAACATGGAACTCCTTGGGAAAGCAGAAATAGTCTACATTGAAAGTTTCTTCATTAGTCACAGTTATCCTGCTGCATGTGAAATATTGCAATTATGTCAAACAAGAAAGATTACGCTTGCTTTTAATATCAATGCAATCTATATTTGCAAAAATTTTCCTAAGGAATTATCTCATATGGTAAAAAATTGTAATATATTATTTGGTAATAAGGAAGAATTCAGGGCACTCAGTGAAGCCATGGATTTGGGCTTCAGCACAGTAGAAGATATAGCAATTGCTTTACAGAAAATGAAACCTCCCATTAATGAATCTCGTGGCGATCTATCTGAACCCGTTATCTTTTCTCACCTCCAGAAAATTGATAAAGTTGTAGTTGTAACTGATGGAAAAGATCCTGTATTTTGTGTTTATGGCAAGGATAGCACAACAATTAATTATGTTGTTCCTGTGCTTGAGGCAAGAAAGATTAAAGATACATCAGGAGCAGGGGATTCATTTGTAGCTGGTTTTCTGGCAGCTGCATTTGCTGGACACTGTGTGGAGACATGCATTGCATGGGGTTGCTGGGCAGCACGTCAAATAATTCAACTTGTTGGATGTCAAGTGCCAGCATATCCTCCTGATGAAATATACAAACTGAAGCTTTAAAGCGATGCAATTCATCAAGAAGCATAAACAAAATTTCTCAATGTTGTATAAGCTTTTTATGTGCAGGTATTTTGTGAAATATTTGGGGGCCTATACTTGAATGTCTGCAAAATAAATAAAACAAAAAAAAAATACCTATGTAAAAAAGAAGAATGTGTGTCCCAACACACAGTGCCCAGCATAACTGTTCACAGTGTTATGGTGTCTCTGTTTATAGCTTTTCAGTTTTACATGTCAACCACTGAGACTCATGGTAAAGTTATTTTTTGTTAAAATCTTTAGAATTAGTGAAGGAATCTACAATTCTCTGTGTATGTGAATACGAATATATATTTATTTTTTTGTTAAAGTTGGAAACTTACAATTTCATGCAGTATGTAAGCTTTACATTT
This sequence comes from Deroplatys truncata, assembly GCA_030765065.1. Taxonomy (NCBI): domain Eukaryota; kingdom Metazoa; phylum Arthropoda; class Insecta; order Mantodea; family Mantidae; genus Deroplatys; species Deroplatys truncata. The sequence continues at coordinate 166,586,798 of CM060983.1, forward strand.
GATAACCAGGGTGGGTGGTGCTTAAGATGGACTGACAGACCTAAAAAAAGTGGTTTCCCCCCCATTTTAGATAAACTAAGAGATCTGCAACATTGTAAAAAGCAATTAATGTCATTAAAGTTTAAGAATAAATACAAAAACCTAGATCAAAGCACAGTTTAATGAGTCAGAAAACACAGGCATAACTACACCTATACTCTGTTCACTGGTGCTTCAGCCAGTTAGAAGGCGTGAACATGGCCTGGGATCAGATGCACATGCCATCTGGTTTTAGGACTCAAATTCCTAGTTTAAAAACAACCATTGCCACATTTTTACTCGGATAGGGCACTGGGGTAGCTCAGTGGTTTTATTTGCGGCTCTTACGCTCAAGGTCCATGGTTTGATTTTTGGCTCTGTGAGCAATTTTAAGTCAGCCCTATTTAAGCCTGCACCTTTATGCTGTAGGTCTTCTCATTCCATCACATTTACAGTTATCAGCTCCCTCATTGGAATAATAGACTCCACCCTCTGGGTGCCTCCATTTGATAAATGGGGCCCATACAAAGCTTGGTGAATGAGGTTTCCCCAGAGGTCATCGATTGTATAGGAGCATTGTAAACCAACCAACTCTAAAAAGTAGTTAATTTAGAATATTATTTCAGAACTAGTGATTGTGTGTTGCTCCATTTATTCTGTACACAAAGAGCAATAATTCTTCTTGAATGAAGGTGGCGGATGACAACTGCAGCGAGCTGTGTACACAAAGAGTGCATTTGGGGATGGGGGCTGAAACATGAATAACGAAACACATGAAGTCAGCATATGTTCATTCCATGACTTTTAGAGATTTGTCCCTGTGAGGTTATTGCTAATTGTTGCTATCAAGCTGAAAGTTCTACAGGTTCATTGTTGTGTTTTTACACTTTTAAATATGAATGAGGACGCAAAAAAGTAATGGTTTCAAAACAATTCATAGCGAGAGTAGAAAAATAATAGCAGAAACACCAGAGTGTAATGACATAGAAAAAAACAAAATGTTGCTTTTCCCACTCAATGAAGTTAAAATATGTCTCGTGATTTAGTTAATGTAATTATCTTATAAGTCAGTTCTGAAGTACAGTAGTGCTGTTAGTTCTTTTATTTGGCATTTGGCACTGCTACAGGAGTAAGGTGGGAGTTCATTCAATGCCCTCTGCTCAACTTTGGCAGAAGAAAACCTGTGGAGCAAACCGTTTAATGAATGTTGACAACCAGCATATGGAATGATAATTTTCCAAAAGAACATATTAAATTCTCTGTCATATCCCAATATTTACCACTGTTTTAATGTATATAGTATTTTTATTTAGGTACCTGTTTCCAATGCCCTTGGCTCCAGCACAGACAATTGCAAGGGCAGGGAAATGGAGTGAGTGGTCACAAGCACGTGGTGGTTTGATGTGAACCAGGAAAATGCATAATTTTGTTGTTACAAGCTGATGTACTACATAATACAGTTCTTATATCATTCTTCATCTCTGGAGTTGCCCTCAAGAGTCAGAATCCTGAAAGTATCCACACAATGTTCACATTTCAGTGTTAGGATAGTATAGAACTAGAAACAGAGGGGCACTTAGCGCCTTGACCTACACAGATCTGTTGTACCTAGACCCTTGATGGGATGCCCCCAGGAGAGAGGGAATAGACACAGGGTGGCTCGAACAGAAGGCAGGGTCCCTGCCATTTACAGATTTGAACTTCCTGGGTGGCCTGGGACCCAGAGACTGCTCGCAGTCTGGGGACGAAGGTTTACTCAGAACATCCTTTTCCCTGCCATGCACATGAATGAGACCTCCCGCAGACACTTGCAACTCTGAAAGAAACCAAGCAGATGAAAGGTGAAGTTAAATAAGAATGGAGGGATAGGAAATTCAGAGGATGTAATGATCACTTTCCAGCATTCGTCTGGCGACCCAGGAAAACCCCTGAAAAAAACTCAATGCACCAACCCAAGGTTGGCCATGGGAATCAAACCCATAACTTCCTGAATGCGGGCCACAGATATTACCACCTGAGCCATCGGTAATTTCAGTGTTAAACAGAAGTAAGTTCACAAAAACACTCTGAAGCTGCTACTGCTCAGTTGCCTTTGTTTGTGACAGACTCTTAGTTTTAACAGGTGAATGCTTGTGGATCATGAAATTAACTTGCTCCTTTCCTAGAATATTTATAAGCATGAATAATTTGAGTTAACTGTTTAGGGCTCACCATATTGAAAAGTGTGAATTTATGCAAACACACTCATATTTTAAGTCACATATTCTCAGAGGCATCATATTTTAACCCTTCTTTAAATGACATGTGACATCCACACTTCGTTATTTCTACTGTCATCTGCCGGAACACTTCAGTCATGCCATGTGTTGAATTTTTCAATCTGATTCAGCTTTCTGTGTTTAAGAGCAGTCTTCTAGTGGCTAAAATATCAGTAAATGCAGTAATGGGTAATATTTATTTCTTAATGATAATGGAATATTCAATATATATTTGTTAATACAGTAGAGCTCCAATTATCTGGCTCATTTGATTGGGGGGAGGGGAATTGTGTGACTAAAATTACTTAATTAAACCAACAAGTTGGATTTGTTCAACAGTTCTTACACATGTGTAGTTGTAAAGGACTGTATGTTTCTTTATTGTTCTAAAATCAACTTGCAGTGAATGTATTAAAAGATAAGATCTTCCAGCGAATAATGAACATAGTTAAATTGCACCTTCCTACTGTGAATGTAGTGTAACGGCTACGACATATGCAGACCGTGAGTCATTAAGTTTCACACACGTTTTTGTGTTTCAGTGCCAGTTAGTGCAGCCTACATCAGTCTGTGTCATGACCTTAACCTAAACCTGTGCATATGTTTTAGTTTATGTGGCAGTATGTCCTCTAAAAGGAAACATGTTGTTTTATCATTGGCAGACAAAATAAAAATCCTTGAACAATTAGACAAAGGAGTAAGCAATTAGCCTGAGATGTTTAGTGTGAGAACATTAACAATTTAATTTTAAACTTTGTGTCTGTCTTTGAAAATAAAGATGGGAGTAAGGCAAGGCATGGCACAGTATTTACGAGTTGGATTTAAGTGGTGAGAAAATATCAGCAGACATAAAAGCAGCAGAAAATGTTATTGAAAAATTCAAAACTGAAGCAAAATCTTATAACCCTGAATTTGCGTACAACACAGATGAGACAGGCCTTATTTGGAAGGCTTTGCTAAAACAACTTCAACTTCTGATCATAAGATTAGCACAATTTGGCATGGTAGCATAGTTTTACTAACTCTACGGGAAACCTCAAAATTCCCTTCTGTTGATAGGTAAATCAAAAAACCCCTGGGCTTTCAAAATTGTGGAAAAAACTTCCCCTCTTTTACAAGAAATAATCAAAAGCCTGAATGACTGTTGCTTTGTGTACCGAATTGTACAATTCAATTTTCATACCCGAAGTAAAAATATACCAAAAGGCCATAGGGAAAGAAGGCAGTAAGGTGGTGATAATTCTAGATAATGCACGCACCCACCACCCACCTCACAGAAAACCTTCTTGATAGAGAAGATAGATGATTCAACACACTCTTCCTGCCTCAAATGAACAAGTTTGCTGCAGCTAATGGAGCAGTTGTTGTAACATTATAGAAGACACCTGTTGAGGAAGCTTTTGATAGAAGATGAAAATGAAGAAGGCATTACGACTCATCACCAAAAACTGAATTTAAAAGACTGCTCTTACATGGTGATGGAGGCATGGAATTTAGTGAAGTCAACCACATTAAAAAGAGCATGGAACAAATTGAAAGGCATTTCAACCAAGGAGGAGGTACAGAAAGAGAAAGAAGATAAAAAGAGGAGGAAGAGGATGAAATGTCGCTTGAGGACATAAAGTTCCTTTTGAAAATTCCTGAATGTTCCAAGTGCAGTACAGATGAAATAGGCGAGTGGCTTATTTGTGATTCTTTGGATCCTGGATTCCAAATTCTCAATTACAAACCCATTCAAAGCGTGAGAAAAGAAACTGATGACCAAGATGACATTGCTACTGAACCAGATGCAGGACCATCAGTTGGTGAGGCGTTTGCATGACTGGACACTTGCTAACATGAATCGGCAGTCTGAGTGTGACCATATACAGCCACTCAGCATCAAGCAGATGCGAGACTTGGCTGCATGAAAACAATTTAAGATAGCAAGGCAACTGACTGACTAACCGACCGACATGTTCAATATGCAAGTACACTCCTGTACCAAATGTAAACAACATTTTTGTGTAGTCATTAAATTAATATTATAGTACACAAATTTAATTTTTAATTACCTTTTTTTTTATTATTTATCCAATTATTGGGATTGAGTCCAGTCCAAAATAATCTGTCTAACTGGAGTTCTACTGTATTTCATTCTCATTTATCTTTTATTGCTGCTGTAAATGAGATTCTGTCAGAAATTCCCATTATTATAAAATTATAGACTCTTGGAGCAATTTGAGTAGAAATCCATGTTTGGAGACATATTTAATTTCAAATAAATTGCCTGACTCAGCTAGGTGCAAGATCTATGATAATTTAATTAGTTGCAACTCATTTAATTCTAACAAATGCTCGTTAATCTGATAATGGTGAATCTCTTGTACTAATCGGCCATGATATGAGTTTGTTCGGTGGGAAGAGGAACCAAACAGTTACAGAACAAGTGGGCGGGGCATCGGAAGAACAGTTAGGTAAAGAAAACCTCTGCAGTTCCGAGTTGTATTCACTAGCAAGGCTGAGGCCTGTAAATGTAGTACTGTTTTTATTATGCAACTCTACATTCCCGTATCGTTCACTCTTCACTCCCCGCTGATCCCTAGACCTTATGATATTGTGGGTGACTAGTACACCATCAGTGAATGAGCAGCTACAGCACAAGCAAAGGTTTAAACATATACTTGGTTTGAAATTGTTTTACTCTTAGTATAGAAATTGAAAGCTTTTGGACATGGGTACTTGCTGAAAACGTTATTCTAATCAGTCCAATCTAGAGCACCAAAAGTTTGGAATGAAAAATAAAAAACTAATAAATAAATCCTGCATAACAAAAGTAAGATTGATAAGCTTTTGCATACAACTGATTCTAAAATCAAAGGGGAAATAAGAGAGACATAATGCCAGAGTCCAGCTCAGTGGGGTTCTCTGGAGTGTTGAAAGAGAAGGAAGCCAATGGGTTATGCTCATATTAATGTTGACAAATGTTATTTTTGTGTATGTGTGTGGAATGGATGCTTTGGACAGTTTAATGGAAGGTGCAACTGGATTGTTGAGCTAACTGCAAATGGAAAAGTAATTCCATAGCTAGATGTTTGGAAAACATAAATTTGTGTTGTTTGTTTATTTATAAGACATCAGACATCCCCCCCCCAAATGATTCATAGGTTTAAAGACAGTAATGTGCTTTTGTGAAAGAGCTTTCATTTTTTAGCTTTTGCTACAGTACTTGATTAGGCAGTAAGCCTGATCAAATGACAGGCTTTAATGAGAGGTATGGTATTTTTTAAAACGTTTTTCCTATTTCATGCAACATTTTAAGTTTTGTGCACAGGGAGTTGTTCATGGTTATAGGACAGGACTTCACTAAAGTCAGTTATCTAAGCCATATTAAGGCAAATTCTAAAGGTTTTTTTTTGCATTTCATTCCCAAAGCATGTCTTCCAATGTATAAAGAATATAATGTTGATAGCTGCCTTTAAATTTATAAAAAACAGCAAATTCAATTTTTAAAATAGTTTTTGATTAGGCTTTTTGCTGAGAGATGCTAACTTGAGATCAAATAACATATTTCTGCACCAGAAAACATTCCATTACAACCTAAAAATTATGTGTGCACTAGATTTTTATATAGCAGCAGCTCTGAAATTGTGGGGTACATCCCCTTGGGGGTACTCTAGCTTGACAGGGACAATGTGATATTGGTGGCAATAGCCAGTGTTGCCAAATCAAGTTTGCATTCCTATTTGTTGGTTTCTTTATATCTTATATTATGCAGGGGGAGGGGTACAGAATTATCCATGGTAAAAATGGGGTGCACAAAACATGAAAGTGTGAGATCATGAAGGTTTATTGATATAGTAATTTATAATTCAGAATACATCAGTTTGTATTATTATAATGAACAGAAGTACTTTTTATTGTGATGTTATCATATGATAATTTAAACTGAGTCATTACTTATTAATTCCCATCACATTAGCGCTCCTCAGTTAACATCTAGCGCTAATGTGATGGGAATTAATAAGTAATGACTCAGTTTAAATTATCACATCAATTTTTATTTAGCGATGTAGCAATGATGGGAAACTCCACAAGTAAAAGTTAAAGCATGCATTGGGAGAATGTAAAGCTTGTTTCTCTGCACTAGAACTCCTACTCCATATATGCACAAATATTCGGTGTGTCATACAATGTATTCAAGAGACACCAAAGAATATTTTAAAGTAAACAGATTTGCTTTATAAATTTCCAAAATGTTTGCCAAAAAATACCAACCTCTTGCCTTGTCTAGAAGGATAACCTGAACATATTTAATGAATCTCATGCCTTACATATCATAATGTGGGCAGTGGTAGCTCTAGGTCAACATTTTTAACTCCTAATTTATCTTTATTTCTCAAGAACAGGAAGTGTGGGAGTTAAAGAGTGAGATTTTGACTTAATGAAGATATTATTATAAATAAGCATATATCTGCTGTGAACTAATTGTAACAATTGAAAATGAATGATCCTTGCCATATACAGACAGGCTATTTAGTCTCTGGAATTCAGGTTTTGGTTTAAGGGGAGTTGTTTTTAAAGAGATGGAAGGATACTGCAAAGGAGCTGTAATTTTAATAAACAAGAGGCCGTTGGTGGAACTACTCAATACAATCTTCTACTGTGCATATGCAGTCTCCCTTTCCTCTCATGATATGATGCTTTTTGACCAGGAATGGCAAATCTCTGACATGCTTGCCATTGTGTGACATGCTACAGGAACACATTAAATTACAATTATTGTTATTATTTACATAATTTTCCTACAAGTATTGTGCTTGACCTTCTAAGTGAGATTTGTTTTGTATGTATGTCTTCTAGTCTACTATTGAAGGATCAGAGAGTAAAGAAATGCACTTCTTTCTTCCTCTACCTATTTACTGAATTTCAAATTACCATTGCACATGTGCATATTTTGAGTAAACATTTTTCCACTGCCCCCATAATAAAAAAAATTGAGTTATTTATGTTTGAATATGTGTTGCAGGGGTGGTGAAAACAGGACTTGATTACTACTGACAAGCTTCACTAGGTGGTGACATACATGTTGCATGTATACATTTTTCTTTTTTATTTATTTATGCTAAGCAATGTACAAGTGAATTTGACTGGCATTTAGCCTGGGTTTATTACCAGTTTATATTCATGATTTAAAATACTATCCGTATACTTACTTTAATTTTCCTTAGTTCTAATTCGTTGAATTTGTATTTTCATTGTCCAGATCCACTTATTCTTCACTTTTCTTAAAAATTGCTGAATATTCCCGCTGTATTTCTATCTTATTCCATTTCTTTTTGATAAACACTTTTCTCCTAATTTCTGTTACTTTGCACATAAAATATGTGTTCCAAGATCATCAAAGAACTTGATTTTTAGAGATACCTTTTCTGAATCCTTTTAAGGGGGGTGATGGGTGAAATTTCTATTTTGCACAATTTTAAAGCTACATACTTAATTTTTTGTACACATATTTGGGATGTTATGTGGAACTACTTGGCAGAGTTTCATTTTTGTATGTCAATTAGTTTTTGAATTATTGAAAAATTTTCTTTCAAAATATTTGCAAATGTCAAAATTAAACATACTTCATACTTTTTGAAAAAAGTTTGGAATTTTGTTTTACAAAACCAGAAAATCATTTATAAAAATTTAACGCATGGGTTTTGTAATATCTTTCACCTGCATAGCAAAAGTTTCAAAATTTTTGCAGTCACTAAACACATTTTATTTTTTATCTCAAAAAGCACTATGTTAATCCTGAATTTTATGCGTCAGAATTTTTGTTAAAGCGGAGTTTTTGTTTCATGCAGTGATTCCATCACCTGCCATGCCTTCTCAGGGTCGTTTAAGGAGAGCAGACCTTTAAATATGATTTAATTAGAACTTCCAGGCACTTTTGTGTATATGCACTTCAAATAATCCAGTATTTTTTGGTACAAAAAACACAAAATGTGAAGTTTTGTCATTTTTGGTCACATTTTCACCCATTTCCCCCCTTAACCTCTGTGCTCATGCTCTTATCCATTCCAATATTTTCTCATTCTTCTTTATTTGCTATGTATGTATATTTTCTCCTTTCCCATGTACTTTTCATTGGTGTATAAAAAACTAAAGATATCTTTTCAGCTAACCCACTAAATACTTTTTCTATTTCTATATCAAATCTCTTTCTTGCCATTTTCCAGAATTATTTCCGTTGTTTTCCTTTCTTCTCATATTCTTATTTTCTAAGTTATTTCCAAACTATTTATCCATACACTCTTCTTTAAGCTTTTATGTTGATATTTTAAACATGGTCTTATGAAATTTCTGGAAAAATTAAGATTTCTGATTAAGACTATTTCAAAGGTCTTTCCATAATCATTCCTTTCCTTACCACATTGCCCAGTTCTGTTTGAGATACCTACCTTACATTTGCATTTGGTAGCTCTAACATTTCTCTAAAGAACCTCATCTTACCTTCTCAACCTCCATTTAATCCCCATACTTCTATACCATACAGCATTTTTGCCTCAATCATCATACTATATATTTTTTTAACCATTTAATATTTATATCTGGTACTGTATATTTGCAACTTCTTAGCTGACATAGCACCGTTTTCATTTTACCAGTGTGAATTTCTTTTGCTTCTTCCTATGTTAATTCTAACTCGTAAATAAAGACAATCTTGCACTACCTTTTCCTTTCCATTTTTCACATTTATTCAGTTTTCCCCTTTCTTAAATACAATGATTTATAAGTTCTCTTGGTTCACTTTTAAGCTTGATTCTTTACAATATTTGTCTCTTTCATGCAACAATTGTTTAAAAACATTCATTATAATCTCTCCTACCACTAAGTCATCTGTGAATAGTAGTCCACATATTGATGACTGACATAAATTAATTATTCATTGCAATCTCTAATTTTATATATAATATATACATTTAAAAAAAATAAGTTACATCCTTGCCGAAGACTTTTCGTTTGTTGGATTTCTCTATTTACTGCCACTTACACAAAAGGTATTCTCACTATAAAATGCTTTTATGATAAATAGTTACTGTTCTCCCAGTTCGAAAGTCCATCTGAAATTCGGAGAGAATGTTATATTCAACCCAGGTTTTTAGACTACTTGCCAGAATACCACTAAATGTTTTGCCTACATTCGACAGAAATGTGTTTTCTTGACAACTATTTGTTTTATCAACACTATCCTTGCCCTTGTATATTGGCTGGATAATTGTTTTCCTCCACTTTTCTGGTACATAAGCCTTTATTGTTATTGAATTAAATAACTACTAAAACCTTCAGTGCACTATTCCTTAAGGAACTCTGTTGGAATACCAGCTATTCCAGTTGCTTAATTTTTCTTCATTAATTTAAAATACTTAATAATTTATTAATTCCATGCTTCACCATCTGTCTGTAGAAAACTATTTCCAATATTTGTGAAATTTTCATACTTCTCTGACCCCCATAGAGCGCTTTAAAATATTCCATACATTCTCCTGGGTTATTATGTATTTACTATCTTACGTATGGAAGACTTACTAACATTATTTTCATGTAAAAGCCTTATCAAATTCCTCTAATTTTTTCTTTTGTTCTAGCAATAAGTTGTACAAATCCCTCCCTTGCATATGTTCTATCATTAATTTCCTCCACTTAACCGGGACTTGTTTTACCTGTCCTTTGCATATTTGGATATTCAGGTAATTTTGGCTCCCTGTTGTAAAGTCATATTGCCCACTTGCATAGTATGCCTATCTTCAGTTGTAAAGAGCCCAGATTCAAATCTCAATTGGAGTGAGTTGTATACTTAAAGGTTTATTTGGGGCTCTCCCTTATTCTCATTAGACAAATGTTGGGCAAGTCTCAGATCCCAGGATTATTTGTAGTGCATTCCATTCTTTGTCTCTGCAGACCTGATGTATTAAAAGACATGTTAAAATAAAATGCTATGACTATTAAGACTGCAACAATCTTCATACTAAATATAACTGTGATATTTTGCTTGAAATCCACTGGCAATATTGCTTTAATTCTCAACAAACAAGTGCATTGTGATTAATTCAATGGAATTGTTATACTCCTACAACTCATATCTTATTCTTTTAACACCTCACAGTTTTAAATATGATTTTCTAAGCACTTTCAAAATAATGGAACGATCAATCTTGTGTACTTAGAGGTGACCCAATTTATTAGATAAATAACATTACTTTAACAAGTTGATTTGGAAGTCAAAGTAAGGTTTAGTGGCAATTTTTGAAAGAAACAAATTGGTAGCATACTATACAATTAAAAATAATAAACCTGAGTTTAATTGCCACACTAGTCAGGAAAGGTTTGCCATTGTTGGTTTAGATCTTCTAGACAATTACGCTTTAAAACTGTATAGATTTTGTTGTGTATTTGAAATATGGGTATCCTAGCCTACCCTGAAAAGAAATAGTAAGCCCAAAAGATTGCAATATTGATATGCAGTTATCCATAAAGGAAATTATATTTTTACCAGCAAATGTTAATGTTATTGATCTGAGCTTACTCTGTTGGCAAATGTTGCTTGGATAGGAACTCCAGCATTGTTTAAATTGGGAAAAGGACATGGATTTTCCTCTGCTTATTTTTGGCAGAAAGTGTGTGCATTGCTTATGACCACAAAGTGCTGTGTGAGAGTTTTAAGTTACTTATGTTACATAGTTTATTTCTCATTGTGTACTTTATTAAGATGATGGTTACCAGTGATACCTGTAGGGATGTATATGCAGTGACTGTTACCTGTGATTTTTTTTCTTGTTTAAAAATAATATAGTTATCAAATAGTTTGAATGGTAAACAGAGATTTACATCGAATGATATTTATTTTGTGGGAAGTCTTTTAAAGATGTGATTTAAACAAAACACTTTGATAATAAAGCATTATTAAGCCAAAGCATGTTTGAGTGAATGCATTTGTTAACTTATAATTACAATAAAAGTTTAAAATCTTAAATCGTGTGAATTTGGTTGATCTGGATTGGTTACTTTTTAAGATTTTAGAAATTTTAAAATTCATATCCAAGGAATGAAAGGTGAATTGGCAGTTTAATGGTTTCAATACAAAAAAACACACACACAGAAAATTCTCGCCTAACTTTTTGGAAAGGTGTGAAGTTTTAAAGAGTAAATTTCCAGCTGGCAGCAGCTTCTGAACCTGATGATAGAAAATATTATGAATAATTTATTACTGCAGCCTGTACTTAAACCAAAACTCACTTTATACATGGAAAAATTGTGAATGATAGTGGTTTTAGAAAGCAATAATACAGAAACATGGTATTGATCTATTTATAAGTAATAGGTGAAATTAATGTATGCACATTTTACTTTCCTATTCAGAGGTATAAATTGAAAACTCATATCATCAGTGCCATAGCTGCTGCATTCACTCCCATCTTGGTCTAATGCAAGGAAGGATCTTTCCTACATAGTTTATAATTCATATAATTTTAATTTACTTAATGTTAACAAGTTTTCCTCAGATAAAGACAAATATTTGTTATCATATGCATTTCATTCCCCTTCATCAGAGATTAATAATATATTTCTCTATACCACACAGCAACATTTTGCACAAATGTACATGCATATTGTTTGCCATTTATTCTGAATATTTTCCAAAGACTTTTTAAAATTAATCTTATATTTTATAGACTGAATGCTCATATCAAACTGAACCCATAGGTAACTTTTATTATAAAGTTCCAATATTTTTTGAAGAACATTTTTTTATTATTATAAATAAACAGAAGTGCATTATGTGTTTTAAGATATACTCATCATCTATATCAGTGATGATTAAAATAGAAAGCTGGTTTAGGACAGCAGAGGAGTAAGAAAAGGCATTGAATATGATAACCTGTACTAATAAGTTCCTGTTTTGAATAAATATCTACATGGGTGAAAGTATATATTTATTTTTAAATGTTGCATATTTGATTCTGACACATAATCATATTTTAGGGTGCAGAGATTATTCAGAGAGCAAGTTTGAATATGAGAGCAAAGTTTCAAAGAGTGGTAGAGGGCTGCAAACCGTTTATGAGCGATTGTCTGTCACATTTCAATAAGACCATCCTAGGCAGCTTGAAAATTGTGGATGTGCTGTAATACTGCACCACAGAGCTTAAAATGACTGATATCAAACTCTGAAAGAAAACCCTAGTGCAACACTATTTTTGCATAGGGTACTGTGGGAAACAAAGCAAAAATTATGCCCTATTTTAGAAAAAAAAACAGGCAGATGTGTTCGTACATCACATAGAATAGTGGTTCCCAAACTTTCCCAGCTGATGATCTTATTACTCATCTTTTTGTAGGTACAAGAGGAATATTGTGAGTTTTAAGCAATAATCAGATCTTTTAAGAGCTGTTGCTATGTGGAGCATTCCATTCTCTTTGCATGTCTGGAACATAATAAAAAAAAAACAAAAAAACAAATAACAAGGAATATCTCAAAAGTGGTTCACTCCATAAAAATGATGGTATGACCTAAACTGTGTGCTTTAACATGATCCTCATTTTTTATATAGAAACATTTTGTCTATCTCTTACGGTTTACCAGTTATGCAAAGGCCATTCAGAAAGGAGACTTTTGGGGATATTCCCAGAAAATTGAAAATATGCATTTTATTTTTCATGAAAATACTTAAACATATCATATTTTAATCAAAATCATTAGAGCCATTTTAAAAAAAAATGTTCACTGTCAAGGATAGTCTGGGGTGAAGGGATTTTCTTTAAAATCTTTACATGGCATCTTTGAAAGATACTGAACCTAAATACCAAGTTTGGTATTTATCCAACTTTTTGTTTTTTAGTTATGCTATTCACAGGCACACACATGGACCTTTTTTCTAAAAACAAATTTATTCAGGGGTCCTCAAAACATGTTTTTCCGGCAAAATCTCTTACGAATTTTTGGGTGGAATGCAATACTTACCCTACTTACTATATGTAGTAGAGAAAGTAAAAACTACGGAACATGTGACTGAAAAAAGAATAAAGCATAAAAGTAATTCCACATAAACAAACTGCAAATATAAAGCTGCTGCCTCAAACCAAAGCACTGACCCTTATAACAGTTAAATTAGACATTACCTAAATTATTTTCTTTATTAAATCTTTTTAATAATTCAAATGCTTAGGAACAATTCTTCTTACTCTTAGTAACCAGTTTTTGTTTCTCATAATGTGTGATTAACAGAATTCATTTGTATAAACAACACTAATAAGACCATACAAATGGTGTTTGTTATCGACTTCTAATGCCAGTAATAAATTTGATACTGAAGCCTTTAATATACGCAATTATATTACTGTGGCACATAGTTCAATAATTGCTGCAAATAAGAAAATCATTTTAGGGGACAAAAGAATGCACATTGAATAGTGGATGAATTTCTATGTAATCAGAATTAATATGTTTTTCTAGTGAAATTTAAATGGTCCTATATTGGTAAGGTCAGAAAACTTCTATCATTGTTATTATAAACAAATAACTTATCATTAGCATTAAAGCCAGGACGAAAGAAAATAAAGCTGAACTGTTACTGAACTTTGCATAGTGATGTCCAGGTAACCCACCCCCATCCCTCATACAGTCTGCTGGCAATATTCACCAGAACTCTTCTCAGTGACTCATGGCTGTTTATACTCTTAGTATTGTCATAATGTTTGAGTATAGATAACTTGAAGCCAATTGCTTATGAATTCCTATGCCTGCTTATTGTCATCCATTTTCCTGAATCATCCAATCAGATGTTTCCTTTCTCTCTGTCTCTGTTTTGGGAACCAGTGGGGGGATTAAGGGCGCAAAACCAGAAAGGTCATTAGCGCCTGTCACAGATAAAATACAGATAAGTGAGCAGTTAAAAACCAGACAGATAAAAAGGCCGAAAATGAAGGACTTAAAGTTATAAAAAGTCAGGTTAAAACTCGACTAGAAAGAATAAAAGAGGCAGTGTCAGAGACTAGAACGAGAAGCTAAAAAGAATGGGTCTAAAAAGGAGAAAGGCAGCTCACAGACCGGTCGAACGCTGTCCTGGAAACTGCTGCGTCGAATGAAAGTTAAAACACGTTCCACAGCTAACATGTCTGCTGAAATGGCAGGCAATGTTGCGTCCATGTGCAGAGTGGTACGAAGACCAGCGAAACACTGACACTGCTCTAAACATGCCGCACCGCAACGATTATTAAGGGAGCGGGCTCTCGGCGCAACAAGTGACAGTGGCTAAAACGACTTCCTCCCGACGCGAGGATCGGGAAGAAGTAGCCCAGGCAGAGGATTCAGATTTTATCTCCCGCAATTTGTTAGCCTGGACAGAGAACCAGGCACTAAACCAACGAGAGAATACACTTCTTTAAGTAATCGCTAAAATCGTCCGCAGGAACATAGGAGCTAAAATAAGTTCGGGATAAAATAGTACTCTTGTAGCGGCATCCGCACCTTCATTACCGGGTATGCCAATGTGTCCAGGAACCCAGGCAAAGAATAGGCTGACCCCATCAGAGGTAAGCTGGTGGGAACAATCTGGAGACGCTGCACGATAGGATGGCATCTTCTAAGCCTACCTCCTGGGCCTGATTCTGTACACGTGGTGTTCCTTCAACATCTACACCAAATAAAAAGGCACATACAATTCCACGATCATCCTTTGAGCCGTCGGTATAAATAAAACAATGGCTGCCAAAGTGTGACAACTTCGGCAAAAACCGAACGGATGACCGCAGCAGGGATCGTGGACTTCGGTATGGACGTCAAATCAAGGTGGCAAGATATTCCGGAATGCAGCCATGGGGGGAAAGTGTGTGTGACGTCTTGGAAGTATAGTGGGCAATGTGGTATTCAAATTCCGAAGTATCCGGTGGAAACATACCCCCTGGTGGGACCAAGGTCAGGGGTCGAGACGCATATTGACGATCCAACGAGTCCTCCAAGAAAGACGAATAAGTTGGGTGTTGAAGCATACAGGTTAACCGGCAAGCGTAGCTGCACAGAAGAACGTCATGAAGATAAGGGAGCGGAGATTCTGCAGCGTCTGCACAAAGACTCGAAACAGTGCTAGTACGAAAAGCACCAGTTGGGAGCTGAAGGCCCTGGTGGTGGACTGGATTCAAGCGACTCAGGATGGAAGGTCGCGCAGCAGAATACACAATACATCCACAGTCAAGCCTTGAGCGAACCAATGATCGATAAAGTTGCAAAAGGACCGTGCGATCTGCACCCCAGAATGTGCCACTTAAAACACGTAAAATACAAAAAGAAAGTTCACACCTTGCTTTCAAATAGCTGATATGCGACGACCAACACAACTTCCTATCCAAGATTAACCCGAGGAATTTCGTTTCGTCCGAAAAGGGGAGGCGTGCCGCACCAACTCGGAGACAAGGTGGAGGGAAATCTTTACGGCGCCAGAAATTAACGCAGACTGTCTTCTCGGGAGAAAATCGGAATCCGTTGGCAACGCTCCAGGAGTGAAGGGAGTTAAGACACTGCTGCAGTCGGCATTCCAAACAATGGGCTTAATCGCTATAGCAAACAGTGTGACGCTGAGTACCGAGCCTTGAGATACTCCGTTCTCTTGGATAAAAGTTGAAGATAAAATCGATCCCACACGCACACGAAATAACCGGTCCTTTATAAACTCACGAATGAAGACAGGGAGATGGCCACGGAAACCGTACTGATGGAGTGTACAAAGAATGCCAGTCCTCCAACATGTATCATAAGCTTTCTCCAAGTCAAAAAATACTGCCACAGTCTGGCACCCTCAGGATTCCGTTCAGAATGGACTCAAGGCACCAGATCGAACGCCCGTTGATCATGCGTTCCATTACCTTGCAAATGCAACTGGTTAGGGAAATCGGGCGATAGCTAGATGGTAGTTGGCGATCTTTTCCGTGTTTCAAAACTGGGACGATAATGGCTGCTCGCCAATCTGTAGGAAGACTTCCAGTTTCCCGGATGTGGTTGTAAATCTGAAGGAGAAAGGGCTGTCCAGCAGAGGAGAGATGTTGAAGGAACACCACGTGTACAGAATCAGGCCCAGGAGTGGTAGGCTTAGAAGATGCAAGGGCATGCTCTAGCTCGCGGAAGGTAAAGGGGCGATTATACTCCTCCAGGTTGCTGGGGCGAAAAGAGAGTGCATGTGCCTCCACTGCGGCCTTGTGTGGAAGAAAATCCGGGTCATAACGGACAGAGCTGGAAATGCTTTCAAAGGTTTTTCCGAGGGTATCGGCAATAGCGGGTGGTTCGCAAATAGTACTAGAGCCTACCCGAAGACCGGCAATAGAAGAAGAAGGGATCTTGCCGTCCACGCGCCTAAGTTTGTCCCAGACGACAGATGTAGGTGTAGAGCCATTGAAACCGGCTACTAACGCTCCCAGGAGGCTTTCATGCTGTTGCTGGTTGGTCTTGTTTAAGGGCGCTCAACTTTTAGGTCATTAGCGCCCTTCTAAATCAGACCATGGCAAAGGCCTGTGATAACGATCAATAGAGAATTTCATGACAAAAGCCAGAGATAAATACCAATATAGAAATATAGCATAAGTCATAGATAAATATAGATATATAAAACTAAACCAATCAGTATAACACACCTCTTAATAAGATGACTAAATCCGCATTTGAAAATTTACTTTCGAAACAAAATTAAACATCCTATCAACCGCTTGCTTATCATCCGCTAAGATCTCTGCAAGACTGTCCGGCAGTTGCGAGAGTTACGATAAACTGCTAGAGCAATACACTCTAACAACACTGACGGACCGAAAGACCTTCGCCACAAAGCGGACAAATAGGAGCAGGGTCACCCCTAAAAAGATAACTGCGTAAAATTGCAGTGACCAATACGTAACCGAACCAACATCACCTCACGACGAGATATGCGAGAAGTTACCCAGTTTATCAGAATGTCCTTAACTACCCTAAGGTTGTTTCCGCGGAGAGCTAACCACTCCTCGCGCCAGCAGGACAGCACCGCTCTCCGCACAACAAGCCTAAAGTCTTTCGACGTTACCCGAGGTATTGTAACACTGGGTTCTGTGGTTGCCGCCTTAGCTGCCAAATCCGCAAGTTCCATCCCCGGCAAGCCAACGCGACCAGGTATCCAAGCACACTCCACATAAACACCAGAAGCGTGTAAAATATGGAAGGCATCCTGTATTCGCTGAACAATTGGGTGGTAGTTGTACAGCTCACGAAGGCTCTGAAGTGTACTTAGGGAATCACTCAAAACAGGGCCGTATTTAGAGGGGGCTTCTAGGGTTCAAACCCCTCCCCCGAAACTTCTGACAGTTTTATTTATTTAAATTCATACCAAACCAATATGGGAAAAATGTCGTTAGATGACAGTAGGTCTATTGCTAGTAGCACATTTACAAGAAAAAGTGAAACTTAATATCGTCGCCTTACATAAGTAAGGTGACCATACATTCCAATTTTGGAAGCAGTCTCCATGTTTTGTGCTGTAAGGTGGAATACCGTCATTCTGGTGAGTTTTTCTTATCTATATAATGCCTCCAAGCAATTTTCTTATCCATGTAACGTCTATATACTACGGAGTAGGTACATGGTAACTATGTAGGGTACTGTTAAGTTTAGATATACTTGTGGAAAACCTTCCCCGAAATTTTTTTCTGCGTAAGGGCATGACTCAAAATAACAACGCATGGGATTAGGAACATAGGGACGAATAGCTGCGCGCTCATATCCCACAAGATGAACGGCGGTAGCACGGTTCTTTCGAAGGTAAGAAAGACCGTGCGCAGCGGAAACTGTTGGTCGTCCCTCCTCCCGATTAACCAGTATGCCGCAAAAATACCTTGGTCTGAGAGACAGTTAACGATGTCTTCATTAGAGAGTCCGACCAAACTTGAAGTTGCAACCACACCACGACAGCTGTTAAGTTTTTGTGTTTCTCCACGGTCACCGGGTAGGAACCTAGTAGATTGGCTTTTAACAGTTTGGGGGCTGGGCGTCTTGTGCTATCTCAATTAGTAAGCTCCCATCTCTACACCGTGTAGTATTCTTCACTGGACCATGATGATGATGAAATGGACTTTAAAGGCGCAAAACCAGAAAGGTCATTAGCGCCCGACAAAGTTAAAATGGAGGTAAAACAATAGTTAAAAAACCACCATAAAATAAACGAAAAAAAAAACAGAAAAGGCCATAATTAAAACAACTAGAAGAATGGAATGAAACAGTGTCAGAGGCGGTAGAACGAGGAGCTAAAACATGGCGGGGCTAAAAACTAAAAAGTAGAAAACACACTAAAAACCATAAAAGAGTGCAAGGACAGGTCACACACTGTCCTGTAGATGGCCGCGTCGAAGAAAAGTTAAAACACGTTCTACAGCTAGTATGTCATCTGCTAAAATGGTAGGCAGGGTGGCGCCCATCTGCAGGGATGAGCGAAGGACAGCACAGGAGTGACACTGCTCTAAAACATGCCTAACTGTTAACGGCGCACCGCAACGACCGCGAGCAGGCTCACGGCGCAACAAGTGACAGTGGCTAAAATGACAGTGCCCGATGAGAAGTCTACATAAAATCACCTCCTCCCGCCGGGAGGAACGGGAAGAAGCTGTCCAGGTTGAGGGTACAGGTTTAATCAGCCGTAGTTTGTTATCCTGGACAGAGGACCATGCAGAAAACCAACACGAGAGAATAGACCCCCGTAAAAATGGCTAAAATCATTTGCAGGGACAGCAGAGCTAAAATATTTGGGAGAGAAAGCAGCACGCTTGGCAGCGGCATCCGCACTCTCGTTACCCTGAATGCCAACGTGACCAGGAACCCATACGAACGAAAGGCTGACACCATCGGTGGTAAGCTGGCGGCAGCAATCCTGGAGGCGCTGAACGATGGGGTGGCAAGCGTACAGCGCACGAAGGCTAGACAGGGCACTTAGGGAGTCCGTGCATAAAACACAACTCAGTAGACCTCGCTGACGGATAAAAGAAAGAGCTTGCTCCAAAGAGAAAGTTCAGCAGTAAAGACGATCAGAAAGATGAAAGCTAAACTGTTCTATAGCAAACACGAAGGCACATCCAACTCCACGGTCATCCTTTGAGCCGTCGGTATAAATAAAACAATGGTTGGCGAAGCGTGACTGAACTTCGGCAAACGCCGAACGGATGACCGGACCAGGGGTGGTGGACTTTGGCATGGACGTCAAATCAAGGTGGCATGAGACGCCTGAAGGTACCCAAGAAGGGAAATGTGTTTGGCCTCTTGGGAGAATAACCGGCAAGACGATGTCCAAAGTCCGAAGGAGTTGGCGGAAACAAACCCCTGGTGGGAGCAAGGCAAGGGGCCGAAAGGCATGTTGCTGATCCAGCGAGTCCGCAAAGAAGGACGAGTATGTCGAGTGGTGAGGCATACTGGATAACCGGCAAGCATAGCCGCAGAGAAGAACGTCGCGACGATAAGAAAGCGGAGGTTCGGCAGCCTCTGCACAAAGACTTAAAACAGGTCAGGTGCGAAAAGCACCAGTAACTAGCCAGATACTCTGGTGGTGAATAGGGTCCAAGCGACGCAAGATGGAAGGCAGCGCAACGGAATACACAATACAACCACAATCAATCTTTGAGCGAACTAGTGATCGATAAAGTCGCAAGAGGACTGTACGATCTGCACCCCAGGATGTGCCACATAAAACACGTAAAACAGAAAGAGAATGTTCACACCTTGCTTTCAGATAGGCTATATGTGACGACCAACACAACTTCCTATCAAGGAGTAACCCAAGGAATTTGGTTTCGTCCGCAAACGGGAGGAGTGCTGCACCAAGCCGGAGAAAAGGTGCAGGGAACTCCTTCCGACGCCAGAAGTTAACGCAGGCTGTTTTCGCAGCAGAAAATTGAAATCCATTTGCAATACTCCAGGAGTGAAGGGAGTTGAGACACTGCTGCAGTCGGCGTTCCAAGACACAGGTAAGGCGAGAAGCAAGGTAGACGACGAAGTCGTCAACAAAAAGCGACGAGGAAATTCCGTGTGGAACACAGTCAACTATAGGGTTAATCGCAATAGCAAATAGTGTGACACTGATTACCGATCCCTGAGGAACCCCGTTCTCTTGAGTAAAAAAAGAAGATAAAATCGATCCCACACGCACACGAAAAACCCGGTCCTTCATGAACTCACGAAAGAAGACAGGAAGATGGCCACGAAAACCCCACTGATATAATGTACGATGAATACCGGTTCTCCAACAAGTGTCAGGCCTTCTCCAAATCAAAAAAGGCAGCTACAGTTTGGCAGCCCCTCAGGAACGTGTTGTGTGTCGAGAGATTGACAAAATGATCAACAGTAGAACGGTGACAACGGAAACCACATTGCACGTTCGCGAGAAGGTTCCGAGATTCTAGCCACCATGTCAACCGACCATTGATCATGCGTTCCATAACCTTGCAGACGCAGCTGGTTAGGGAAATCGGGCGGTAACTGGAAGGTAGATGGCGGTCCTTTCCAGGTTTCAGTATCGGGATAATGGTGGCCTCGCGCCAGACTCTAGGAAAGATGCCAGTTTCCCAGATACGATTGTACACCTGAAGGAGAAAGCGCTTACCATCAAACGAGAGATGCTGAAGGAGCAAAACGTGTATAGTATCAGGACCGGGAGCGGTATGTCCAGAGGACGCCAAAGCAGACTCCAGTTCGCGCAAGGAAAAAGGAAGGTTATACTCTTCGCGGTTACTAGAGTGAAACGAGATCTCTTGGGCCTCCACCGCAGCCTTACGAGCAAGAAAAGCCGGATAAAATTGGGCAGAGCTAGAAATTGTCGCAAAGTCTGGCCCAAAATATCGGCGAGAGCATGGGGATCAGCATTCAAACAATGGCCAATGCGAAGACCGGTGACATACGAAGGACTAGCCTTACCGGCGACGCGCCTAAGCTTCTCCCAAACGACAGCGTCGGGCGTTGAATTACGGAAGCCGTCCACGAAGCGTGCCCAAGAGGCACACTTACTGTTGCGAATAACCCGACGAGCTGAGGCACGCAGATGTTTATAGCGCACCAAATTGTCCAACGTAGGGTGATGCCTAAATACCCTGAGAGCACGCCGGCGCTCACGAACGACTTTGGCGCATTCCTCGGTCCACCAAGGAACCGGCAAACGTTTAGGGTTGGTAGACGTACACGGAGTGCAACGGTGGGCAGCAGAGAGAATCACGGAGATAAGATGCTCCACCAATAGGTCTACACTGGAAAAGTCGCAGGAAGAAAAGTGAGCGAGACGGGAATAAAGCGACCAGTCGGCTTTAGTAAACTGCCATTTGGGAATCGCGGTGGAATATACGGTTGACAAAAGAAGACTAATGAGGCACGGAAAATGATCACTTGAGTGCGTGTCCATTATAACGTTCCACTCCAAACGGTGGGCAAGCTGCGCCGAGCAGAAACTTAAATCCAAATGGGAAAGGGTTCCAGTGGAATCAGAAGGAAAGTTGGTTCGCCAGTATTAAGGACAGATAAGTGAAATGGATCGAGAAGGTCGGCGAGTAAGATCGCCCTTGCGCAAGCCCTAGGAGAACCCCAAAGAGGGTGATGGGCATTGAGATCCCCAACCAACAAATAAGGTTTCGGGAGTTGAGACACTAAGTAAAGCAGGTCAGCGGAAGCAAGGGAGGAAGGAGGAACATACATGCAGCAGAGAGAAAAAGAAAAACCAGGAAGTGCAATGTGGACGGTAACAGCTTGCAAGGGAGTATTGAGAGGGACAAGATTATAACACACGGTGTTACGCACAAGGATCGTCGCACCGCCATGCGCAGGAGAGCCCTCCTCCGGTGGAAGATCAAATCGCTCCACGGAGTATCCCCGGATAGTAAAGGAATCGTGAGGGCGTAGCTTTGTTTCCTGTAAGCAAACGACAAGAGGCACATGCGAACGCAACAACAGCTCGAGCTCGGCGCGTTGAGAGCGAAGCCACGTATATTTCACTGCAGAATAGCCATTACAAAAGCGATAAAACGGCTAAAGGAAGGCGCGCGCTAGTAAGAAAGGTGACCACCTGGTCGCGGCTGGGGGCCGGTTAAGTTTCAGCTTCTTCTTCCGCGAAGGGCTGCATCCCTGACAACCTCAAAACCATCCCCATCATCCGCGCTACTACCAGAATTAGAGCACGTCGTACGAGTACGGGAACGAGATCGAGAGCGATCGGAGTGATGCTGATGGGGGATGTGCGAGGCAACCGGTCAGTAGAACGGACAGACGTTGAAAGTGAAGCTGTAGAGACGGTGCAACAAGAGGAAGCCTTAGGCAGCGGAGGCTAAACAAAGTCGGATGCCGCATCAGTTTGCGTACCAATAGATACGCGAGGACGAGAAGCAGGGACAGTCTGAACCACAGCATCTTGTGTCCGCACAGGTTGGCGAACGGCGTTGGCATACTTCAAGGTGGTGACTAGATGGAGATCCCTAAAACGCTTTCTGGCCGCGGAAAATGTTAAACGCTCCTTAACTTTGATTTCCTGTATCGCCCTTCTTCCAGGAACCCGGGGCATTCCTTAAAGCTGGAAGAATGCGCACCCCCACAGTTAACACAGGTGGGGGTGGAAGCACACACCGACCCCTCATGGGCGGCGCGGCCACGACGAGGGCAAACAGGCGAACCAGAACAACGTTGTTGCGTATGCCACACAGGTGGGGGTGGAAGCACACACCGACCCCTCATGGGCGGCGCGGCCACGACGAGGGCAAACAGGCGAACCAGAACAACGTTGTTGCGTATGCCCGAATTTTTGGCAACGTAAGCATCGCATAGGATTGGGCACATAGAGACGAACGGGAACTCTCTCATAACCGCAGAAGATGTAAGACGGTAGCTTCGTGCTCTCAAAAGTCAAGAAGACCGTTCTACGTGGAAACGGCTTGCCGTCTCTTGTCCCAATTCAACGGTACGCACTGATAACACCTTGGTCCGATAAACAATTTGCAATGTCGTCATTGGAAAGACCATCCAAACTAGGGGTCGTCACCACACCACGAGTACGGTTGAGCGACGCGTGTTGTTCTACTTTAACGGGGTAAGAACCCAAAAGACTCGCCTTTAATAACTTCGCCGGCTGGTCGGCAGTGGCCACCTCAATTAACAAAGATCCGTCTCTACACCGGGTGGCGTTCTTTACAGGGTCACAGATTCTGTCTAGCTCTTTCTGAATATAAAATGGGCTGATATCCTGCATGGTCTTGGTCTCCGCAAGGAGCCTCATAACAAAAAATCGGGGTGTTGAAAGGGTGGAGCGCAGAGGAGCCATGGTGATAGGGTCCCTCTACCGGAACCGTCGGCGTCAGCCAGCCATCCGGGGGATAAAAGAAGACACCGAAATCTTCCGGTCTGTGCCGGCGTGGAGCACCCACTTCAGGTCCGACCTCGAGAAATACATCAGAGAAGTTACCCGCCACCGACCACTACCGACCGGTATGCGACACTTGCACCACAGGCAGGCCCGACTTTATGTCTCTACCACCGGCATAACCACCGATGGCTCCCCACTATAGGCCACGCCGCCTCAACAGAGTCAACGTGGATTCAGGGGACTTGTGGTTGATTAGGTCGGGTCCGCCCGTACATCCCAGCGACACGCGGCGGTCGAGGTGCCCGAGAGGACCCGGCCCCTCAGGAGCTACGTGGGTGTACATGACTGCGGAACGGCTCCGCACCTAATGTCGCACAAAAGGGGCAGTGGTGGTTCCACTCAACCTTCATGCCTGAGAGCACACAAGTTGGAAGCTGCGCCGAAACCGTGGGACAGCACCACGGAGACAGTAAAGATCCCTGCTGGTGAGACAGGAGGATATAAATCTAATGTACTAAAGCTACAATAAAAGAAATAAGCCTAGAAGAGGAAGACTTATAGATAAGGATGACGACGTGGCAAAAACAAACGGCGGTGGAGAGATGATAATGCGGATGAGTGGCTCGGGAACCCCCGGGTACGCCAACACCCGTACTCACATAAGGTGAGCCCCTGGGGGGAATAACTTGTATGACCAAAGCGCTGGCACTTATAGCATCTGAGCGGGTTGGGGATATATCGCCTAACTTCAATGGCTTCATGCCCTGCCTTAATCCTTTGAGGTAGTTCTACCTGATCAAAGGTAGGAAACAGGGTACGAGTAGGCACAAATTCACCACCTTGTCTCCGCTGAACCCGATATACAGATATCACACCTTGATCTTCTAGATTCTCTTGAATCTCCTCGTTGGACATACCGTACAATGCATAGGTATTTACTACATCGTACGAGGAGTTCAAGGTCTTGTGCAGCTCCACTCTGACTGGATAGCTTCCTAACAAGTTGGTTTTTAAGATAGTCGCAGCCTGGGATGCTGAATTTGCTTCAAACAGGAGCGTGCCATTTCGAGTTCTAATACAGGGTTTTACTGCACCTACAATTTTATCCAGACTCTTCCACCATTACAATTGTCTCCGATGACATGCTCACATCCTGGGCGCCACCCCAGCTTAGGTGAGAGTCCTGGCCCGGACCTTGCTCACCTTAGGGTCTCACCTCCCAATACAAAGGTACCCAATCGCCTTCAGGCGTGTAACAGCTCATGCAATGGCTCCTCCACGGGACTGACCTTTATCAGCGGATACTAACACAGTCCTACATGATACTCTGGGGCTGGGAGTTACGAATTACCTAGTCACACGTTGCGACTCCCCTGCTCCGTCTCGCGCAGCGGTTTTCATCAGACTGTATTCAGGGAGGTATTTAGAAATTAGTCAAACACGTTTGTGGACCACAGTTTATTGGGCGTTTGGCATAAGCCTTCTCACCTCTTAAAGGAACCCAATCGAGAGTGTGGCTCGGGACCCCGGGTGCGCCAAACCCGTACTCACATAAAATGAGCCCCTGGAGAGATTTTTTTTGAGTAGCGGACTTGGCAGATGTTGGTATCGTCGGTGTTGATTTTGAAAACTTTGCCTGCTTTCTAGCTGCGAGAATGTTTTTAGGAAATGGTGGCCCCGTTGATATCGCTGGTCTGAGTTACGATTTCCCGACACGGTACCGGTTTAGGTGCAACTTCGGGACACAGGGTTGGGGGATGCGCAGAACCTTCCGGGCTTCCGAAAAGGACACCTTCTCCCTAACACGGATCTCCTAGATAGCCCTTTCCTCTGCAAAACGGGGGCATTCTCGGGACCTTGATGGGTGTTCACCGCTGCAGTAGCGCACGTTGGAGCAGATGTACATGCTCCATCTTGAGAGAATGGCTCCACAGTTAACGCACGTAGATTTACCGTTAAAAAGTTCGCTAAGGTGTCCAAAGCCCTGACAGCTATAGCATCTAAGCGGATTCGGTATATATGGCGTAACTTCAATGACTTCATACCCCGCCTTAATCCTTTGAGGGAGATTTACAACTCCGCGCGAGGCGTTCAAGCTCTTGTGCATTTGGACTTCGATAGGATAGCTGGCTAACATATTTGCTTTCAAGATAATTGCTGCCTGGGATGCTGAATTTGCTTCAATCAGGAGCGTGCCATTGAGACTCCTAATACACGACTTAATAGGACCAGAAATCTTATCGATATCCTTTGGAACTGTAAAAGAGTTCACCAATGTAAATTTTCTTCCTTCCTCTGTTCTGTTAATAACCAAGTAGCGAGGACCACTACACTTGACTAATTCTTTTCCATCAGCTTTCTCCATTTTTTTTATTTATTATTATCCATGACGATTACATCCTCCACCATTACAAATCTCTCCGATGGCATACTCACATCCTGAGCACCACCCCAGCTTAGGTGAGAGTCCTTGCCTAGACCTTGCTCACCTTAGGGTCTCACCTCCCAATTTACAAATTGAGTTTTATTTATGGACGCTCTTTAACTGCTGTAGTCCTTAGCGTCCCATTCTATATTGGGCGTGAAATACCGGAACGTTTGCTCAGAGGCCTCTTTATCAGGCTTGAGATACTTTTACGTACCGTAAATCTACGACACGGCACCACCGGCTTTACTTCCCTTCCAAATGAAGACATGCTAAGGAATTTAAGCTCGAAAAAATACATCACCATCCGCCGGGTTTGAACCCGCGAACTAGGAGCTAGCATGGTAACCACTACATCACGGAAGGCAACTCCCAATTTACAGATAGAGGAACTCAATCGCCTTCAGGTGTGTAACAGTTCATGTATTGGCCCCTCCCCGGGACTGACCTTTATCAGCGGACACAAACACAGGTCTACATGATACTCAGGGGCTGGGGATTGTGTTACCCAGTCACACTTCGCGACTCCCCTCCTCCGTCCTGCACAGGGGTATCCATCAGACTGTGTTCGGGGAGGTAACTGATAGTTGGTCAAACACACTTGTGGACCAAAGTTGATGGGCGTTTAGCATAAGCCCTCTCACTTCTTAGAGGAACACAATAGAGTGTTTGGCTCAGGAGCTGGTAGCGCCAATCTCGTACCTACCGTAATAGGACCCTGGGGAATGTTAAATTCTGACTCACACTATCACATTCATTTGCATTCATGACTAACAAATATACCCTGAGAGTCTAAACCCACTTACTTTTCCTTGTTCCCCATTTATTCAAGAATTGAAAATCTTATAGCTTATTTACCTCTACTTCACACACCAAAATCGTCACCACCGTTATGACTGATACTTTTTAAAAGTTCACTACAAAAACCACAAGCTATGCCTCTCCTGAACTACCGATAGTTCCGTAAGCCCAGCCTCGAAATCTGTTTCCCTTCCAGCTGTCCTTATTGCAACACAAGCCTGAACCCACAAGTCTGCAGCTTCTTCTTGCTTCTGAGTTCAGCAACTCCTCCACACCTCACTTCATCATTCTTCTTGCATGAT
The DNA here is from genome assembly GCA_030765065.1 of Deroplatys truncata. Lineage (NCBI taxonomy): Eukaryota > Metazoa > Arthropoda > Insecta > Mantodea > Mantidae > Deroplatys > Deroplatys truncata. Next base: position 166,613,961 of record CM060983.1, read on the forward strand.
ATTTGTTGGTTGGATATTGCTGGCTGTACCACCAATATAATCTGCACGGTGTTGATGTCATACTTCTGCTAGTTTCCATGTCTGCTTCAGGTGAATTTATCATACATAGTTGTTAAAATATATTACTTGGTTACAATGTTGGTGACTGGAGTATATTGATTATACATGTGGTACCGCAGGACCCTTTAGAAACAACGGACCTGACATTGGGTTGGAGATTGATAAAACCGCGGCGGTAGTTGGTGGTAATCCCCGAGGTGTTTACACATGCTAGCTGCTGTGTTGTGTTAGAAGCTTATGATTTATAATGTTTTAGTAGCTGCGGTAGTTTGTTAGTGAAGCAATAGCGTGTGAAAACCTTTATTTGTGTAATTTAGGAAACGGGAATAATCCCAGTCATATGTTTTCAGTGCCATGTGATTTCTATGTATTACTTTATGTTTACTAATATATTACATGTAGACTACGGCTATATTAAATGTAAAGTACATATACATTTGTTAATTTATCTATTTGGGAATATAGTTTGTGTTACGGCTACTGTGGTGACATAAAGAAGAAATTGTTACATTTGGGGACGTTATAACGTACATATTCTTAACCTAAAACATTACAACACCGTTGTGTACCCGGGTGTAAATCGAACGTTGGTTATAATGAATAGAAGTGTAAATAATTGTGACACATACTTTAATATGCTATAATAGTGATAATTTGCGTCATAAAATATATTAAACTGTGTATATTTGTAAGGTACAATAAAACAATTATGGATACCATATGAATGTGTATAGTCCCAGTGATTCTCTTATATGGGAGTATTGCCATTCGCATTTCCAAAATATAAAGATTTAAAAGAAAACCGATCATAATCTAAAACCACGAACTCTTTACGCCTTTGAAAGATTCGTCTGTAATGCATATATGATTTTTTTCGACTTTGTTATAAGAAAGGCTAAATTCCCTTGTGAATGTTCTTTTATAACAGTTCCAAGATACAGTTCCATTTAGGACAATTTTTTTTAAAATCAACCTCCTATTTATGCTTTAATGTTGCTGCATGCAAAACTGTACACTGCATGAATGACGTTTTGCAATGATGTTTAAGATTATTATTTCATATATTTCAGTTACAGTGTTTGTTTAAGATTATTTATTTACTATATTTCAGTCTGTAGGTGTGAAATCTCTGCAAAAACTAGTAAAGAATGCTATTAAGTCGCTAAGTAATAGGTACATTTTTGAATAATAATTGCAAATTTAGAAATTAAAAGCTTTCAGTAAAAATCCACCCTAAAGCTTATAAGTTTAGTAGGTAATTACTGTAAGCAATAGCAGTTCGTGCGTGAGCCATCCAGTGTATATTTTGCGTATATAATATTGTGTACAGTGTGATAAATGATGTAAATAGAAACAGATAATTTTGAGTGGTCAATCCGTATCAACTGCAATATCAGCAGTTCTGTTTCATGCAAGTGCAATATTACAGTGCTTGTAGTTTAGAAATGTTATTAAGTTATAGCATCCAAAACTATAGACTGCATGGATGTTGCTTGAGGTTACATACGAGCATTTCATTGATCAATGTTAAAATGCATTTAGTTAACTTTTAAGACAGCGTTTTTGTGTACAACAGAGCATATATCTACACAATAAGCATGTCATTACACCAGATTAACTGTATTTTACTCCTGAGAAGTCATAGCTTGTAGACAAGAGCTGCTTAAAGTATTTCCCAAATTCCCACCACATGCGGCCGCCATTTTGAATGTTAGTGTCAGATCCGTTATCCAGAGGGTCCTGGGTACCACATCATCCCAATCATCTTGTTTTGTTGAGGTGTAGTGCGAGATCATATTAAGGATCGTTTGCTTAGTTCTTTCGCATAGGCCATTACAGGCCGGATTTAACCCCCATATATGCTAACAGATGCCGTGTAACCTCACTGAGGAATACTGCACCCTGATCTGTAAGCAACATGGCGGGCGCCCCATGGCGACATATTATGTTTTCTAAGACAAATTGAGCAACATGCTCAATAAAACCCTTCGGGATCGATTTTACTTCCTCCAACCTACCTGCAAATTCAGTACCGATGATTAACATAGTGTTACCTAAATTGCGATCAAATCTAGGCCCCAACGCTCCCCGATGTGATTAACAGGGATTGGCTGGAGAAATCGAGCCGCCTTAAGGTTCTTCGGGCCTTGACGCGTTTGGCAACTAGGACATCCCTTAACATATCTTTTAATGTATTTCCGCATCCCTATCCAGTAATACCGAGTATTAATTTTAGTGAAGACCTTTGTAAAGCCCAAATGGCCAGATAGAGGATCGTCATGACAGGAAAATGCAATTTCTTGTTTTAAAGATTCCGGAATAACTAACAAGTGGAGTGGTCTGGTTGCACCAGCGTTTTTCCTGTATAGCACTTCTGATTTCAGCCAGTAGGAAGCGGCTTGCCGCCGTAGTTTGGGAGAGCCTGATTATGGTTCGGATTTGAGGGTCATTCTGTTGTTCCCGCGCTACTTCCACCGGTGCTAGCAGGCAAGTTAAAAGGTTATCCATTTGCTCGAGTACGGGTGGTTTAGGCTCATCAACAGGATATCGCGACAAAGTGTCCGCATCTAAATGCTTTGCTCCTGACTTATAAATAATTGAATATTGGTATTCTTGAAGCTTCAAAGCCAATCTGCCTGTAACATCCTTTAAGTTACGCAAATAACAAAGCGCATGGTGATCACACACAATATTAACAGGGTAGCCATAAATGGAGGTTCTAAAATAGGTTAAACCTTAAACTATGGCAAGCAATTCTAACTCAGAGATACTATAATTTTCTTCATGTTTGTTTAATTACCTAGAACAAAAAGCTATAAGGTGGAGTTCTTCATCAATCCGTTGTAATAATGCAAACTCCACCCCCACAGTGCTGGCGTCAGTGTGCAATTCTGTGTATGCGCCAACCTGTTAATAAGATGCTAATAACAGAAATTGCACGAGATCAATACGTGATTACCCACCCGTTAGAACCTATTGAATTTATCTGCAATAATGTCACTCGTCTTATTCCAGGCTTACCGCCTAATGCCCCGGGGGCTTTACAACTTAGCCTACCTTGTTTCTGCTAACTTAAACTAGGCCAGGTGATGCACATTCCAAAACGCTTCCCCTATCTAGATTTCACCATTCCTGAACCACGGACCCTCCATCTCATTCCAGCAGGATGGTCCTCATTGGCCTCTCAAAATTTCTCCCTGGGCCAGTTCGGAGCACTTAACCTTTACCAATCTTTCTCAATGTTTAAATTGCCAGTGGATAATGGATGTGCCCCACCTTAACTCATCACATCGCCCGTATGTGAATTCGTTATCGGGTTCAGATGCGATGTCGCAAGAATCCCCGGGTCTGACGCACTTATTGGTTGTATGGGCTACATTCTTGAATGTTGTTGTAGCGGTTGTATTATTTCGCCGTCCGGAACTATTAATTACTGCGAGGTTGCCAGGTGCTATGGCTTCCGGAACCATTTCAAATGTTTTTTTATGATGGCTGTGTGATTGGTTTTGGTATCCTACTTTTGGTTTTTATTGGTGCTATGGCTTATTGCGTTTTTAAGTTGTGTTGGCAGGTGATTAATCTACATCGGGAGGTACAACACCCTGAACTCAATACCAGTGGAGAACAGCAACGGGCAGTGTTCTGCTTACCACACACCAGTGGCCGCCCGCAGGATACAACCCTCGCCTGTGGAACCAACACCGTTAGCAGGACCAGCTTGAGATATTACTTTTATTGGTAATAATATTCTGTTTCGTTTCCTTTCCTTGTGTGCAAGTATGTTTTTTTTTCTCTTTTTTGTTTTCTTATGACGCGATTACCTATGTTACTGGGACTTTTCGCAGGAAGTGGATAGCTCACCGTTTCTTATTTGTTTTGGATTAACCAGCCACTACCAGCTCTAAGTAACTATTATCTTACAAGCAATTTCTTTTTTTATTATTAATTATTACTATAGACTTAGGGTTTATCAGGTATTTCTTTTAGGGTTATTACTTTTTGTATGGTTTTTGGGGATACACTGTTCTCCCCAGGGAGACGTCGCGAGACACTCCTGGGGGTTACGTACGTTTTAATGAGTACAGGAGTTAGAGGTCTTTGGTTTACAGGTATATCGCATGTTCCTATGAATCACCTCCAATAGTGTGTACTGAATTTATTTTATTTCCCAGTTGTACTGTCGAAGGGTGTATCGCAATGTGGGATGGTTGTTTTTAGGAAGTTGACGAAAATAACTTCTTTTTCCATATGGATAAATAGGCTGTGTGCCCATATAGATAGATTTGTTGTTACGGACAAGTAGGCTGTGTGCCCATATACTTTTATGGTTTGTTGTCCTCCATTAAGTGAGAGATATTTTAAGTAATTATTTTAATATTTGTGTTTTCGGTTCCAGTGAAACATAATATATTTTGTAGTTAAGGAGTTGCAGATACATGGCTGCGGAAATGGCCACCGCAAGCATGTTTGTGTGTGTTTTATTGAGCCTGACAACCCCTAATGTATGGTGCAAACACGTTGAAGTGCCGCCTATAGAGGTGACGGCTGGTAGCGACTTCTATACCCTACCAAACATAACGTTTTATGTAAATTCAATCCCAGTACTCTTTTTCGCTTCTCGATGCTGGATTCATCCACCCGTGTCATCATTGTAAAATTAATGCTAGCACTTCCGCTTTCTGCGACTGGATATCTTCAAAATTTACGACATTTCAAGATGACTATCCGTCTTTATTCCGGTCCAATGATAACCCTTTGCGGGATGATGGATCTATTTTCGGTTCGCAGTTTTTATTAGCTGATAAGCAGCATGTAGAAAATATGTACATCTCTGATGATGCCATGCATCAGCTTTTGCAGAAGGCGAGGCAATTTACCCATTTTGTCAAGTTGTTGAATATCTCCTCTTGTAACAACGTTTTTGATCTTCGGAATGTCATTGCCTTGCGTACCTCAGGGGCCGGTCCTTTTACATCAATTGGGTCGGACGGATCATCTCTATAGAGCATGAGTAACACGCTACCTGAGTCCTTCAGTACTCGCACTGAATTTATTGGCGACTGCATTGGTTGCCATACTGCGTAGCAATACTGGTTATCGATTAGTGTGGGGAAAACATGCTATCGGTAAATATTAGACTGCTCCGATTGTGGACTGTCTTTTTCCACGCACTTTATTCTGTTGGGTTTACAAATTCCTTTACTCCAAGCGGATGTACAAGAAGCAGTGGGACGGTTCTTTACGCCCACTCCCTTCGCGTTCTTTGACAAAACTTGCATGGTCAAGTTGGAGGGGCGCGCAGTTGCCATCTTGTACACTCACACTAGCTTTCGTCTTTTGTTACCGCAATGCGACATTTCTAAATCTAGTTTGCTCTTAGTGACGCCGGCTTATGGAGTGTCAGCATTTTTTACGGCATGTGCCGCCGCCATCTTGCATGACACTTCCGATTTTAATTTATCCCAAGTATGTCCAATGTCCTGCATTGATAACCGACGACCAATGGTGTCCCTATCTGACGCTTTTACTTTTATCCTTACCCATGTTCCTTCATTTCAGGAACGTTGTCCTAATTCTCAACGAATTATTTCCTTACATAGTGACATAGAGGTCTATCGGGTTCATCTTCCGTGCCAATGTAATATTACAGCTGCCCATTACACCCTTACCCCTCCCAAACAATGCTTTTCTACGGATCACTCATCTGTTGTAATTCACCGATTAATTCCAGCATCTTGGTGTCTATTGGAACCACTATCCTTCCGGCATATAAAACGGCAGCCTATCCCACGTACCTATACGTCACTGGAAGAATGTTACAACTATAAATGGAATTCTCAGGATCATTCGGCTATTACTACTGTGTCCTTAATTGGGGCACTGTTTGCTCTAAATATCTTGGTTATCGTCTACTTACTTTGGATAGCCATCACCAATGCTCCGCCCTGGTCCTCTGCTCTAACTGCTCCTAGCCCTCCTTCATCCTTAGTTTCCCGGTCCCGACAGGATTATGACGTCGCCCCTCATATACCTGTACACCTTTGCCCTTATATGAGATTCCCCGGTCGGGGGAGGGTACCTATACTTTCCCACGGCCAGCGGATCAGACATACATGCGGCTTCGCCCAACGGTATGGCCTATTTCAATATCTCTACATCACAAGAATGATCAATACGTATGTTTCTATATAACTAGCTTGTAGCCCAACATATTTTTTTCTTCTCTCTTTTCTCATTGTACGTTATGTTTTATTTGTAATTTTGTATATATCGGACAGGCATCGGTGATGAGGATTATGTAATTAATGGCAAGTGATTTTGTTTTACATTGTGGAATTGCACGTTTTTTTTCCTCTTCTCTTTTGTTTCTCTTGCCTTGCATCACCCATGCCTCCCCTCCTTTTTATATACCATTGAGTAGTATTTGCATCTTAATATGCCTTATGGCTATTGTATGATTTGTGTTATGTAATTTACTTATTTGGTCAGCTGGCCTATTACTATTGTAAGACCAGTCTTCCTGCATAATTGTTGCCAATTATTAGTTTTGTTCTCTTACCCTAATGCCCTGCCTCCTAGCTGTATGTTAGTTCATTTCTTAGTCCGTCTTTACCCCATCTGTTAGTTCATATTCTCTCCTTGGTTAGTATTTCCTCCCCTGATTTCCTTTATCTGTTAGCCTGTTTTCTAATTTTTTTTCTTGCTTTCTTTGTTGCACGGCTGGGAATGCACCTATGACGCACCTGGTGTGCCACGCACCGTTATAGCCCTATGGACAACACCCTTGACATATGTTTTGCTGCACGGTCCAGACGGCCCTTTCTCCACTGCTGCCCCTACGTCATGAGATGCCTCGCGGCTAGAAGGCCGAGGGCTCCTTCAGTTTGTTTATGGACCTGCACCCAAGGGTGTGCACTATGCATAACGCTGCAAGGATGGGGTGCGCATTGTTTTATGCCCCAATCATACTTCCGTTCGCCATCAGACGATTTCATCGTGAACTATTATGCTATAATCTGCATAACTTTGCTAAGTGCGACGGATGTGCGACGATATACTGTGAGTGGCTGTGTCCTAGTGTCAGTGCTTGGTAGGCGTGTTTCATCATGTGAACTTGTGGTATGGATTTGTCTTCGGAATTGCACTTGGTGCGTCCAAACTTTAGTGTGCGTGCATTCCTTCCCTCCCGTGTTGATACCCTAATTCTATTTATTTCCTTCGACCTTCCTTCTTTCGTCTTCTCTTTTCCTTCCTTTGACCTGTTTATGTGTTCCTTTCTCAAAGTTCATCATTTTCCTCTTTCTATCTAGGTATAATTATTTGTAAGACTTATCTTCTTTGTATTCATTGTCTAACATTTATAATTTTTATTGTGAACTCCGCCCTTCTGGCTGTGTACCACATAGTGGTCTCTATGTGTACTAATTTTAGACTCTACATTGAGTCACTTATGTTTTGTGTATCACTCCATATTTCTGTATGTAATATTTGTAGAATTTCGCCTTCAGCGTTTTGTGTTTTATTTTTATTATTGATTTGCTTTCATCAAGGTCGGTGATTCTTAACTGTCGGAGATATGTCATGATTGCTATTGAGAAACACGAGGATCCACAGAAGGGTTTGGACATGCATTTTTGGGATGCTTCTTTATTTCGGGCTAAATTATACATTTGTCTAAAACCTTATACTTTTCTTACATTTCATAATCTTTGTTGATGCATGGATCGGGACAACTAGCATATAACGGGATGTACGCGGCTAACCCTTTCTGCTGGAAATTCTCGGCGGAATAACAATTACATCAACTTCCTCAGGCCTAAGTGCAGATTTGCACATTGCCCCAGGGATGTGCATCAGAAAGAATGTTCTAGAACATCCTGCTCTGATTAGTCTCATAGGAAATGTCTAGCTATATAAAGGCTCAAAGCACCAGTGTCAGGGGTTGTCTCCTCTATCAGGCGTAACGATTTGTCTTGGACTGCCGTCTCTGGACTCAACAGCAATCGTGCCTTCTCACTAAGGGAAACTTTTGTATAGATCTCTGCAATACTCATTTGTTAAGACAATAGTTCAGTAATAAAATGGACCATTCTGAAAAGCTGAGTTGTTGATACCCTCTGTAAATAGTGAAACACCCCTGCCATCACCATCAATGGAGGTGACAATATTACTTGGTTACAATGTTGGTGACTGGAATATATTGATTATACATCCGATTTTTATACAAATGCATATTTAGTTTGTTTTTACTTGTGATATGGAATTAAGTTTTGCATTATATCCATTGTTGCTGCATATTTCATCATTTTCCCATGCATCAAGCATGTATTCCAAATTGTTTTTATTCATTTTTTTTTAATATGTAAACACACTAGTGACAAAATAATAAAGTCCTTACTGTGGAGGTATGCATATAATTTCTCAGTGTAAATTTGAGAATGCTCCTTTAGCTGACAAACTTATGTTATCCAATAAACTTCATGAACTTACACCTGGGTATTTGAAGAAAATGATCATTGTATACTGCAAATCAAATTGCAATGACTGGAATGATGTCTGAGGAAGAAATTACATTGTAAGTACCAAAAATTATAAGGTTAAAGTTAACAATTTTACTGCATATTTTCGAAATTATAGAGTATATTTTAAAGATTTTGCAGTTGCATTTAAATGCATATTTTAGATACTTTTAGTGCATACAAATCCAATGTCTAATGATGATGGATGACAACAAAATTGCTGCCAATATATATCTTATATAGGACAGCAATAATCCCACCAAAACAAACTGACAAAATAAGAAAAGTTGATGTCCCACATGGAGCCAATGACAATGTTGAATAAAGTGATGCCTAAAACACAAACAGAAACTACTTCTGTTGAAATGATAATAGTAAAATGCCTGCATGATGACGCTGTATGTAAATGTTATGTAAAACTGACATAAAATAAATTTACCTGTTATTTCTAATGCTACAATATGATTTACTTGTCTATGGCACAAACAGAGAACAATGGAACCATACAAAGTGTGATCAAAAAATTTCTGGAATGTCTTAACAATTTTGCCATTGAGCTGCCCTTAATTTTTACCCAGAATGTAAATACAGTGCTTCCTTCTAATAACAATGAGAGGGCCACATGACTTTGTGACCTTACAGTGCAGAGGTAGAAGCTCTAAAGTGAATGCACGTTTTGCACCTGCTGCGATTTTTCTGTCTAGTGAAAATGCTAAATTACAAAGATAAACATCAAATTTTGCTTCAAACTCGGTAAAACTGCAACAGGAGCCTATAAAAGAACAGCTTATGAGGAGGAATTATGGGCAAAACTCAAGAATTTCAGTGGTTTTCAAAATTTCAAAGTGATGTGACATCAGTTAAATAAATAAACTGAGTTTTATTTCTGGACACTCTTTAACTTCTATGGTTCTTAGCATCCCATTCCATATTGAGCGTGAAAGACATGAAATTTTGCTCAGAGGCCTCTTTATCAGGTTTGAGGTTCTTTTATGTGTTGTAAATCTATGAGACGGGACCACTGGCCTTACTTTCCTTCCGAAGGAAGCTCTGCTTAAGATTTTTATGCCTAAAAAAATCCATCGCCCACTGCTGGATTTGAACCTGTGACCTCGGGAACCAGAGACCAACATGGTACCCCTAGACCACAGAGAATGACAACATTAGTTAAGGATGCAGATTTTTCGGGGCGATCCTCTTCCAGCAAAACTGATGAAAATATTAATAAGGTGAGGGAAATGGTATTAAATGATAGGCATGTTACAATAAGAGAAATTTCTGAATCTTTAGGACTCTCGCTTAGAAGTGTTCAAAGAATTTTAAAAGATGATTTGGACATGAAAAGAATTGCCACAAAGTTCATGCCCTGCCTCCTTTCAAATGACCAAAAGGAAAGTCTTATAATTGCCTGCACAAATCTTAAAGAACAGCTTCAAAATGACCCACAGGTTATGGAGAAAGTTATTACTGGTGATGAAACATGGATTTATGGGTACGATCTAGAAACGAAGCAACAATCTTCACAATGGAAGAGTCCTTCATCTCCATGCCCCAAAAAGGCCAGACAAGTTTGATCCAATGTGAAGTCAATTATAATTTTTTTTTTGACATTAAAGGAATTTTACATACGGAATTTGTACCAGAGGGTCAAATAGTGAATCAAGTGTTCTACAAACAAGTGTTGCAAAGATTAAGGGAGAATGTATGATGCAAGCCAGTCGGAGAATTGGAGAACTGGTGACTGGTTCCTGTATCACGACAATGCGCCTATGCGCAAAGCCCTTTCTGTGTGCCAATTTTTTGATAAAAATAGGATGAGTACTGTTCCCCATCCTGCCTATTCTCCAGATTTGGCTCCAGCAGACTCTGTTCTCTTCCGACTTATAATGCGGCTCCGAGGACACCCTTTTGAGGACATTGATGTTATCCATCGCAAATTGCAGAAGGCTCTGAACATGTTTAAAGAAGATGACTCTCAGAGTTGCTTGCAGCAATGAAAAAGGTGCTGGGACAAGTGTATCAACTCCCAAGAAGACTACTTCGAGGGTCGCAGTGCAGAATAGACAAATCAAAGTGTGTGTTGTGTTTATGGCCTCATTCTGGAAACTTCTTTATCACACCTCGTATTTCTAAGTTAGCAGAGTTTCGCGATTTGTGGAAAAACTTGTTTCTGCATGTGCAATTTACATTTGTGTGCAAACTGTAGAGTACTGATCCTCGGGATTACCTATGATTAATATGAATGATCTGTCCCAGTTAATCTGAATAAACAAGTTCTGTTATACTTGATTAATATTTAGGTCATATTCTATCATTAGAGACAGAATCTTTTTACTGATAACAGTTCTGAAAGCAATTCAGTTGAAGTGGAATTACCTGTAAGTAAGCAAACTAGATTCCATGTGGAGCAACTGTTCCTGAGGGAAGAAAAAGCTTATAAGAAGGTGAACAATATCCTCTGCTTTTGAGAACCTAGAACACATAGACATTGATGGTAGAACTGATTTCACTCCAAAGAAGAGCAAAAGAATATTATGTTAAATAGAGGTAGGTCAATTGCAACAAATTATTCTAATTCAATTATATTATTTTAATATTTATTGTTAAAACTTAAAGAGTCTTACAGAAATATTTCTTCTGGGAGAAAAAATATGAACTAAAAGCACAAACTAATTCATGATGGATCTTTGGTCTTTGAATCATATCATGTAGAATGGAATGCATATTGTACATTAATTTACATTAACAATTTGCAAATGACAATTTACATCGGCATTTGAAAAACCATAAAATACTTGCAGGTTCTTATATTGTTGCTCAATTACATTGGGAGCAATTATTAAAGCTTTTCAAAAGCTCTTCATTAATTTTCAAATTCCCATCTGCACAGTAACATTCTTTAAATATTCTAACTTATTGTATATTCTGGATTTTGAAATTCGTCTCATATTTTGCAGATATCAGTACAATCTGATTAAAATTAATGCTCGTTTGTTTCCCCATTATAAGAAACCTTTTATATCAATTAAGGGTAAAAGTCAAACTTGGTCACTTTAGAAAAGTTTGTGAAGGATGATCAAAAAACATGCATGTATCATTGAAACTGCTACTACTTGAATGCTTTTCATAAATATCCTTAAATTACATACCAATGTCACCTACAAGGATTTGCAGTATTATTGACAGTTTACACAACTGACACATTAGCTAATTCCTATTTTAAGAAAGACCTAAATAAACTAAAGTAATAATAAAAAAAATTCTCATAACCATTATGCAATTTGGCTGCAGTCCCCAAGCTCTTCTACAATGGATGCTCTAGTTGACATGTCTGCATACACCTGCATCTTAGCAGTGTCCTGCTACTTTAAAACTCTTTTCCAATGTTTGCTATGCAAACCTCGGCATCAAATGTGGTTAAGAATGGCATGTTAAAAGTGCTAGAATTTGTAAATATACAGAATAAACTGATAGTAAGTTTAATTATGAAAAGAAAGATAATAGTGCTACTACTGAAATAAAAGTAGAGCTAAGGATGTTAGAATATATTGCACATGCTGTAGATGATACATGTGCAATCATAACAGTCCTTATGAATTTTGTCATTATGCAAAAAAGGTTAATGTTTACTGTTTAGTTAGTAGCTAGAAAACTTGGAACTATACATCACAATGAAGAAAGAAAGAGGTTGAAAGATCAAGCTTTTCTGTTTCTTTAAGGGGAAAGAAACTTGGACATGCAAAATATTCTACAGGAAGTTGGCATGGGATTAAGAATTAATATACTAAAGTCTAAATAGTAGTTAATGCACACAAGTTACTTTAAGTGCATATTAAAAAGCACATGTTTCTGATCTGACTTTATGAAGAAAATTGTCAACAGATTTAATTTAGGGTCTATCCCAAATTATGTGTGTCAATTTCAGGTTTTACATTAATAATTGAAGTTGAGATGAGTCAGTTGTGGTGACATCAGCACTTCACTTATTTGGTTTAAATGGACATGCTTTGACCACATTCGTGTTCATCTTCAGCTCTGGTCGCCACTGGCGGATTGTGGTTGGGAATCTCTACTTGATCTGCCCAAGGAGACTTCTAGTGGTTGAGGTATGATGAATCTATTGAGTAGCCGTAAGAGGCAGGATTTGGAAGTTCATGACTCATGGTCTAATTCATAGTTGTCCTTATGTGAAAAGGAGATGTTTAAGCAATAAGTATTTTCTTCCGATAAGAAAACACTTATTACTATTTGGTATACATAGACGATACTTATATGCTCAGTGCTAAACACTTATTTCTGAAGCAAATGTGGCAACATGGTTCAGCTGTTTCACAGCCACTCGGATGCGCAAAGGAATGTGTAAACAAACATGCAGGTGACCACATAGCCAGCTGCCATTTTCATTTTCGTTGTTGTTTTGTTCACAACAGCTGTTGAGCACGTGGTAGAAGTTTGCAAGTTTTAAATGGCACATTTACTAATTAGTTAACTTTCATTTAAAATCAAGTAGATTGTAAATTTAGTTAAGAGTTTGTAGTAATTGTTATACAGTTACATTAGTTAAGTCAAAAACATGCCAAAAGGAAAACATTTCAGTGAGCAGGAAAGAAACCAACTATAAGAGTTGGTACTGAGATACAAAGACATCATAGAATGCAGGGCAATAGGACACTGTGTGATGTACTGGCCTTAAGTGGTTGTTTACTCATGGACTGTTTTAAAACTGAAAACATGACTTTCTAGCGCAAAGTATTAGGAGCTAGAAGTGTTTGCAATATGCGCATATTGAATGCTGCAAATCATTCAAATTCGTTTATTAATGCGCAGTACAATTTCATTATGAAATTCCATATACTCCATGAAATTGCTATTATTGTTAACCTCTGTTGTAGGCAATTGATGCAAGATGGTGTCGGCTCTCCTTATTGCACATAAGCGGAGGTCTTCCTTATATGAATAAGCATTTCCTTATTCGCCTGAAAGAGTAGCATCTGTGTATTGAAAATCGCTGCTTAAGGATTTCCTTGAAATAAGTGAGAACTATGAATTGGACCCTTAGTCTCTATTTCTGTGAACATGGATTTTCTCTCAAATTGTTAGTTTTTTTAAATTATTATTATTATTTTTATTTATGGATGTTCTTTAACTACTATGGTCCAATTGGGTGTGAAAGACCCATAATTTTGCTCAGAGGCCTCTTTATCAAGCTTGAGGTTCTTTTACGTGCTGTAAATCTATGACACGGGACCACCGGCTTTATTTCCCTTCCAAAGGAAGTCATACTGAGGATATTTATGCCTGAAAAAATCCATCGCCCTCCGCCGGGTTTGAACCCACGATCTTGGGAACTAGAGGCTAGTACGGTACCACTAGTCCACAGAGGATGACAAATTGTTAGTTCTGCTGCATTGTCTGTAGGCCAGTTCTTTTCCTCCAACCACAACATTAAATCAACCACTCAATAACTTAAGCCTACAAGTAATGCAACAGAAGAGTTTGGGTGAAAGTCTAAGGCCGCATTATGAACTTTGAAATCCCACCTCTAGAGTTATTCAGTAGTTTCATCATAGCTCAACTGTCAGATGTCTCCATGGAAACAGAATTCCCCGGCACAATCCAACCAGTCAGACCAGAAGATGAACATGAAAGTGTTTGAAACATGTCCATTTAAACTAAGTAAGTGAAGTGCTGGAGTATCACAACCGACTCATCTCAACTTTAATTATTTGTATGCTTAACTGTCAACAACTTCTGCTTTGTTACACATTTTTAAACTAATGTTTACACATTGCATAAAAATCAATATGCCTGTGAACACAAATTTTACAAAAAAGGCTGCACTGAGAATTAATCAAATATCAAGTGTACTGTTTTGACACAAATTAGATTACTAAACATTAGTTGGGCTAAACCCATCTGAAAAATGTCACAAGAAAATAAAACAACTAACAGTTGAAGCATTTTGTAAAGTGATTCAAAGCAAATGATATTGAATAAATATTTAATTAAAGTAAAAACACTTGCATAACTGGGCTAGTATACACTCTGTAATTTTCATTTGCAAGCACTCTGTAAGTAGCAGTTCCAGATCTTTTTAAACACATGATGCTAATATTTAATATTACTGAAAAGCTTTTGAAGTATCTTCTGAAAAACACAAACATTTTAAAACATTTATTGACCATTGTCAATTTTTTTTGTACTTTACTCCAATGCAAAGTGAGAACAAAATTGAAGCAAAGCGTATCTAATAATCCATAAAACACTTACATTCATGATTTCTTTCACAAATTGCGTGTTTGTATCTAACCAACATATTGAAGTAATACAGGAACTATACCACTGAAATTTCCATAATACTACTGCAGTAACAGCACCACCCTGTTATGACCTGATATTGCTAGATTAACTGTATAAAGTGCTTATTGCTTCTTTAATTAGTCAGCAATATCCAAGATAAATGTTTGTTTATTCCTATACATTTTTGTGGCACTTCAGAGCCAACTTCATTCTGTGTCTGATGCTGGAGTTCTTCTGGGAAGTAAATTGCCTTAAGTAGACTTACACATTTATGAACTTAACTATATTTAATAAATGCAAGCTGAATTGACTATGGCTCTTCCCTTAAAACTGATGCTTGAAAATGACCCGGTTCTTCTTATACATTACTTTCCTTTCACTATTTTAGAGGACAACAATATTACCTCAAGTTAGTGGGCAATGTTCTGCTTATCCTCTTGGCATATGGCACTGAAAATAATGTTATCTTACAATTGATGTCTACTTTAGACATCAGGGAAGTGTGAAAGCAAAGAAATATTTCCTAAATTATTGGTTGCACTATTCAGCTTTCAGATAGATATGATTTCCCATCAGTTCTTATTCTATCTGAATCTGTCTCAGAAGCAGGGGGCTCTTCCCTAACAGCAGTTATCATTCTTAACATTAGAACAGCCAAGACTTTATCCAGTGGATCCATGAATCCTCGTTGCATCCACTTTGGTATTGTTGTTCGTGCATGTGAGAAGCCCAGCTTTTGCAGAATGTAGTCCACCCCATAAGGCTCAATGCTTTTACCAGCCCATGACAGCAATCTATAACAGGAGGAAAAATTCAGCACATGTCTCAATGTTAATTATATATTTATTATTTTTTTAGGTGAATTAGCTGCTCCATGTAACTTTTAAATTTTTGCATCCTGCTGAATGGCAGATGAATATACGTCTATCACTCACTAAGAGTTCATTTAAATGTTTATGTAGATGAAGTCTGCAAACAGTGAGAAAAGGACCACAGGTCGAAGTCCATTTCAAAAGCATGCTTTGCTTTTACTCAGAGCTGCACCCACTTTACAAATTTCTAATATACAGCATAGTATGAAACCCAACTTTGAAACTCTCACTAAACAAACTACTGACCATACAAATCCAATGCAAATATCAGTCAAAACATGAATAGCAGAGCTACATAGTTGAAGACATTATAGGACATGATCAATTAGGGATATGCCTATACAAGAATGGGTTTTGTGCACAGATGTTAAATTAATATTGGTACATTTTATACAGTTCCCATCAAGACTTCTAATAAAAGCTTAAAACCATGTTGAAAAGCTATAAAGCACAAGGAAAATTTCAAGATAACAGCCAAATTCATCTAGTACATAATTAGATTTGAATTTAAAATGGTGCGCATCAATCTTCAAAGTGAATGGATTATAGTCATTCATTCAGTGTGCTGAGATTACAGCATGGGTTTAAATACTGCAGAATAGCTGTAATATTTCTTTTCTTCTTTTTTGTTTTGCTTTGAGCTTCTGATTGTGATGTTCCTGGACAAAATATTATATGACAGTTACAAATAAGGTAACACGATAAGAAGATTTATTGGAAAGAATTACATTCTTTACTCAACACTTTTGGTAAAGAACTGGAATTAAGGAAGCAAATATTTTACAGCATCAAGTTCAGTACAGCATAGTACAAGTATTAATAATTACATGATCATTCTGTGTAAGGGAGCCATAAGTTGCTATGTGAAAAATATGGTGTCAATATTAGCTTTTGGCTGTTATTATTCAGTTCACAAATCACATATAAAGGTGTGTCCAGGTACCTTTGTGGCTCTATTTTAAATCGCACATTTATAAACTTTTGGCAGGTTCAACATTACCATTAAAACAATGCACATCAATAACAACTAAAACATCGTAAACTGCACATATGACCTTATGGCTCCCCACCACAGAATTATTCATGTTAGTATTGCCATACCAAACTTGAGTCACTGATTTTTTAACAGTTTCCACTGAGACAGTGGGTTGTGATAGTGGTGGTAGTAGTACAGAGTTTTAGGGCACACAAAATCTAAGGCTATTAGCACCCTAACTGTGTAAAACCTTCCAAACATTAACGATAAAATATGTTATATCCCAGATAAATTATAGTCTCATAAATAAAAATGAATAAACATAGTGTCAGCACTGCAGAACATGTAGATAAAAGATGAGAAAAGTACCAGACACTTAAAGGACACAGAAGAGACAGTAGACACTATGCTAATAATTTTTTTTTTATTTAAATGGTGCAGTACATTCACGTGATTTTCTCTACCTTCCAGCATTTATTACTGGGTATACAAATTATTCTAATGAAAGTTTATTTTTCTATCTTCATCATTTTAATTAAAATAAAACTTTCTGGAAATAGCTGCATTACACATTTCGTTATAGATATAAAGGGAACAGTGGTAGTCAAATTTTTAAGAATTGGACACTATGTACTGGCCTTAAAAGGCCATGCTCTTAGCGAGCAATTTGAGAAATAATTGAATATCGCAACTGAATAAAAGAATAAGAGAGTTGAAAAGAATGATAAAAGTATTGCGCAATTTGAACCATTAATAATGGATATCTTAGAAAGGGCTTATGTCACAAAAAGGTTATTGGAAATAAATTGTGTGCTTTAAAGAGATCTACATTTTTTGTGTAGTACGTTTTGGTCTATTGCTTAAAGTTTACCAGTTATACAAGATTACAAAAACTGTCTTCCGAATGAAGTGGACTTGAGACTATTACCAGAAAGTTCAAGATATACACTTTATTTGTAATATAAATATCTTTAATAATGGTATTTTAATCAAAACTGTTAGAGCCATTTTTTAGAAAATAAAAAATTTCAAAAAATCTTCCATTTAAAGTGTAGTTTTGGCGGTGAATTTTCTTGAAAATCCTACTGTTATATCTTTGGAAGTTACTGAACCTAAATCCAAGTTTGGTATTTATCTGACTTTTCATTTTCGAGTTATGTTGTTCACACATACACACATGGACCTTTTTCTAAAAATCAATATATATACACAGGATACATTCACATGACTTTCTCTACTCTTTAGTGGGTATACAAACTATTCTTATTAAACCTTATTTTTCTATCTACTCATTTTAATCCAAATAAACTGTTGCAGAAATAGCTACATTACACTTTTCGTTATAGACACAAAGGGAACAGCAATAGTCAAATGTTTTAGAACATATGCTGGTCTTAAAATTCCACACTGTTTCCATGCAATTGCCAGAAACAACTGAACATCAATGGGACCATTTTTTAGAAAATCAAACATTTTGAAAAATGTTCCATGTAAAGGATAGTTTGGGGCAGGGGAATTTTCTTGAAAATGTTTGTGCCGCATCTTTGGAAAGTACAAAACCTAAATACCAAGTTTGGTATTTATCCACATTTCAGTTTTGAGTTATGTGTGAACACGCACATACACACAGACCTTTTTCTGAAAATGCTTTTTTTTTGGATTCAGGGGGCCTCAAAACATGTATTTCTGGTGAAATCTTGGAATCAAAATTTTGGGTTGAATGCAATACCTTCTTTACCTACTAGGTACATAGTAGAGAAAATAAATAAGTGATGAATAAAACATAGTACACATTTTACATAAGGTGTCAAGTCAGCATCTTATGTGCAGGCAAACATAAAGACACATGTAATTGAGCTAAAACTGACTATGCACTAGAACATGTAGAATACTTACAATAAGCACAAAGAGGTGCAGGGTCGGAATACAATAAGTAACTCTGGTTAAAATGTCAGTGACCGAGATGCAATCTGGCTAAGACATATCCTTTCGACATGAAATACACAAAGAGATACTCCAGGTGATAGATAGGGAAAGGCTTAACATTCTGAAGTTTGTTTCCTAGCATACCAGCCTATTCACTGTTCCAACATAAAACAGCACTAAAATTATCAAAGGGAACACAAGAGGTAAAACACCTTAAGGATAAAACTGCTTCCTTGGCAGTGACATCTGCAGCCTAATTCCCTAGCTGGCCGGCATGTTCAGGAAGTGCATGCTGATGCCAGCACCAGTGAGCAACTGATTGCAATCCTGGATGCTCTGTACAAGAGGATGACATGAATTACCAATTATTGTATAGCAACCGAAGGCTGTGGAGAGCATTGGAGCAATCTGTGCAAATAATGCAATATTGCACGTCTTGCTGCTAAATTATAAAAGAGTTTGGTGAATACTAAAAAGCTCAGTGGTAAAAATTGAACACTACGGTAGAAAAGAAATCTAAAATTCTGTCAGTCATGAGTTAAAGCACAGGCTACTCTCCAATCGTTCTTTCAAGCTCACTGTAAAGAAAATGACAGTTTCCAAACTGGTCTTTAAGATATAAAAATGCCGAACGAATAAACTGACTTTGGCATAGACATCAACCCTATCGAAGTAGGTTTGGTGCGGGCCATAGAGAAAACAAATCTTTCCCTTCTGGTAAATGGGGGGAGGGGGGAAATCTGGAGGGTACAGCCAGGGAGCTTGTTGCATTCTGATAATCCAATAACAAACTAAAAGTTGAATGTCCAGGTAAAGTGGAGTGTCTACATGTGCCAATAAGACAGTGAAGATTCAGTAGCTCCTGCACGAGTTATAACGGGACTCATGGGAAAAGACACAGAATTAAGCCTTATAACACAATGATGAATTCATTAAATTTAAGTGATTTAAAATGGAAGATCGTGCCCAAGAATACACAAATCAGCCATTATCAAGTTTTGATTTGGCCAATGAGGATACAGTCTTAAAAGCACAGTCCAATTAGCTCCCCAGGATGTGCCATTTAAAATGTGTAAAAGATTAAGAGAATGTATGAGAAGACCAGCTAAACTTTCTGTTGTAACAGAATTCTAAATTGATTGGGCCATGGGTTCCTTTTAATTTGAGCTATGAGATCTCTTTTATATCTGCAGGGCAATGGCAACAGGTAAGAATCTTTAATATAAGATTGAAGTACAATCATTTACTTTCCCAACATAAATTCATATTTATTCAATAAAATTCTTTTTAATATTTATAATATTCAATTTTTAAATTCTTGTTAATTTTACAAATTCACGTATATATCCAGAGGTAATGTTTAATATTTGATTACAATAAGTATCATAGGAATTTAATAATGCACAATAATGTGCACAGCTTGAGTACTAATTCATAATGTAAGTATGCTAAATGATAATTTGATGTGCGCTGCAAGAGTGCTGAACAAGAACTGACTAGTAACAACACAGAAAAGAATGTTCTTTATTTCTCCTTGGCAATATATTATTTGTTCTGCTTAGTTTTCTTTGTAGAAATACAAAACTTTGTTTTATTCCGTGGTCATATGAAATAATGTATATAAATTTTCCTTACTTACAAATTAAGTTAAAGTTGGCCATGATATCCTTCAAATTGCTGTTTTATTAATAAATGATTTTAATTTCTGGGTATATTTGATTAAATAAAGAACACATTCACAATAAAACCAATAAATACATAATCATAATAACATCAAAGATGTGGGAATAATACAACATGTAAATGCATATAACATTATAACAAATAACTTAGGCTTCAGCCATTTCATTTATACATAGATTAAGTCAAATATTCTCAATAAATATTTCTGCCACACTGTCAAAAATCAGTCCTAAGAATTTTGTTTCATCTGGAAAATAAGATCTGGGCAGAGATGTAGAGAAGGCAAAGGAAAGGCCTTCCAGTAACAGAAGTTCACGTAGATAATTTTTTCATTAAAAAGGTTTTCTATACTCAAATGTATAGAGGCAGTCCAGACATTGTTGAAGTTGGCATTCTAAGAGACAAGTCCTCTGGGAACCGCAGCAAATGGCGAAATTATCCACGAAAAATGAAGACAAAACACCAGGTGAAACACACACACAAAAGGATTAATCGTAACAGTGAAAAGCTGCCATTGCCCTGTAAAAATGGAATAAAACCCAGTCCACTCATACCCAAAAATAGCCAAACCCTCATGAACCCTAAACAAATAGGGAAAGATGACCACGAATGCCCCATTTATGGAGGCTATTAAGGATACTTGCCTTTCAGCAAGTGTCATATACTTTCTCAAGGTCAAAAAAATAAAGCAATCGACTGAGTGAGATAAGCTGATAACTGGAAGGTAGGTGGTAATCCTTGCCATGTTTTGATTTTGGGAGAATGATGGCCTCGCGCCAAGCTGCAGAAAACTTAGGAGTTTGCCATTTACGATTACAGACCTAAAAGAGAAAGTTTACCATTGGAAGAGAGGTGCTGCAGCATTGAGGCAAGAACACAATCCAGCCTAGGAGCTGAGTGCCTAGGGAAGGACAGCACTTGCACCAGCTTCTGCATGGTGAAAAACGTGATTAGAAGATTGAAAAAAAGAGTTTGTGTGATTCAATTCAGTATTTAATAGGGTGAAAAGCTTGGTGGCAACTAAGCAAGCTGGAAATAAATGTCTAAGCATTGCTTGGAGTGTCAGCAATATGAATTGGAACAAATGGCACCATTATTTATCTTACGGCATTTTCTTCTCAACATATACAGAATAGACCTGGAGCAAGGTCTTACTTTGTTTTTCAGAGCTACTCTCCAACAAAAGAGAGCAATTTCTGTTGTGTGTAGGATTTAACTACTGCAGCTATTGTGTCTTAGCTCTTTTGAATGGGTTCATAAAAGATTGGCTCTCTGCCGTATGTGTGATTATTAAGTAAGAAACCAGTTGACTTCAGTGTTACTTCTCTTTCGAAAAGTCTACGACACTTAATTAGGTGTTGGGGTAAAACGTTTCCATGGTGGGTAAGATCCTCCACCACGGCAACTGTCTGTGATCTCGGTCTCTAACTTTCCGCCGTTACCTCGGCTTGGGTGAGTGGCATGGCACCTCTACGGAACTGTGGTTGAACAGTGGATATGAGCACAGCATTACATGAGTATCCAGGTGCTGGGGATTATGTCTTTAACCAGTCAATGATTCCATTGATGGTTAAAGTCAATTGGAACCATGGAACCAGCCCCCCAAAATGTGCATAATGAAAGTTGAAACAAAAGAAAACGGAGAAACAAAACAGAAAACGTCAAACACATGATGTGGAGTTACATGTGGGCATTCTGTATGCAAGGAAGGCTGTAAATAGAAGAATAAAAATGATGACAAAAAGTGTGTATGAATGATTTGGGAAAGAAAAAGCAATGAATGGCAAGAGGTGGAATGAGACAAAATGTATAGAATGCATGAGAGCTTTCTTGCATCCCCCAATCACTACGAGCAAGAACTCACCAGGTGTGATGTCAAATTGGTGATAGATGAATAAGTAACCCCCACAGTGATATTTTAATTTTGCTGCAAATATTGGGTTTATGTATGCTTTTTTATCTGTTTTGTTCTGTAGTGAGATGTTTTAATTAGCACAACTCACTAGATGACAGTACTGACCAATTACAGAAGAGGTATAAAACTTATATGTGAAAATGTGTTTCTCTATGTAAACTGGTTTCACTTTAAGTTTAAAGGAGTTGTAAACAAAACCACGTGACAAGAAAGTACCTCATTGGCTGGTGGGCAAACTACAACTTTTCCCACTTACGAGGTTGTCTCTTATTCTACATTTCAGATCTTAACATTTTGTGGTTATTCTCATGCAGAGAAATTTAAAAAACCATTATTGTAACAGTTCAATTTATGAAACAAAATGTGTTTGTTCAGATTCACCCATAACTAAATGAACCGTTATAGCAGAGGGTTTAAGAGTCTATGCGCCGGCGCTGTTTGTTTTGGTTTCCAGATAAGCCACCAGTGTACTTTTGCAAAGTGTTGAGAAAATATTACTTTAGAGAGTGTCATGGCCACAGATTAATGGTCATGGCCAAGAATCTTCTGCCAATGTGTAAACCATAAACATAGGAAATGGAAAGAAGACAATTGTGTTAAATGCTTTTAACAAATTCTGTGAAAAGTATCCACCTTTAATCGACAATGAATATGATTGGCCATTATTTAGCAATAATTGAACTTCTGCCACTGTGTAAAACATAAACGTAGGAAATGGAAAGAAGACAATTCTGTTAAATGCTTTTAACAAATTCTGTGAAAATTACCCACCTTTAATCGACAATGAATATGATTGGCCATTATTTAGCAATAATTGAACTTCTTTGGTAGTGATACAGAATTGTTGCTCAGGTAGCTTGGGTCGCATTTGTTTTCTGTTGTGTTTTAACCTATAGTGCTAATCATTTTCTTAACTTGTTGATTCATATAAGGTAAAAGCAAAAGTGACATATTGATATTATACATTAAATGAATGATTTCTAAAGCCTGAAGTTAAGAACACATTAATCCAGTACCTTTAATCACAGATGTAGAACTGTTTAGGCAAACTTTTACTTGTCTACTCTTAGTGTTAGTGTTAGAAGTTTAGGATGTAAGGCAAAATATAGAAATAAGACATACAGTGTTTAAAAGCTAATGATCCCCAAGCTGCACAATATACTGTATTCGCATTCTGTCTGAAGCAGTTTCCTCTCACGGGTGCTTAGTTCCTGTCAGCTGCAGTGTACTACAAGCACTGCTTTAAGAATTAGAAATGCAGGACATTTGTGTGCTAAAGATTGAATTTGATATTTTTGCAACACCATTCAGTTTGGCAGTAACTTGAAATGCTATAGGGAATCAATTGACAAATGCAGAAATAGAAATAGCCTTCCTGAATTTTATGTGAAATTTTCTCACCCTAGACTTCATAGACATGCTGCTAGAATACCCATGTTAGGGTCAACATGATGTGGCATGTGCACAGATTATATTAATGGTAATACGCCCTCTGGTTACCGGGTCGAAGGGTGGCAGTTTATCTGAGAGTAGGGGCGATTCAGGGGAAGCAGTGTGTCATTGGGGGGGATATGGCGTTACTGACGCTAAGCCTTAGCGTGGGCTTCTTAGCATTCTGTGACTAGGCTCCGCGTGAGTTGGACGGATAACTGCCTACGATATGGCGTCCTCGCCCGGCAGACACATGGGGTAAGAAATTGTTATAATAAATCTACTAGTTATCCACTCTTTTGCAGCTTTTAATTATGGTAAAATAGAGTTCCTTGCCTCTCCCTTAAACCAGAAATTATGTTGGTGTAATTATTTTGTGAATCTAACTTTAGCTGCGTCCCTTGTCGATGCCTCGAGTTTAAAGTTCTTTGTCTGTTCAATGATCCCTCTCATAAGCGAGTAGCTCTCCTCTGAAGTTAAATAATAAATATGTGAGGTATACGACAAATTGGCGGTGGCACCGAGTAGTTGGTTTGATTGTTTTGAGATTTTAAGTGCAAAATTTTTTTTTCCCTCCAAATTTAACGGTTTGTGTTTCTCCACGTGGTCGCGAAAAATGTAAAATTTGTTTCTGGCTAAAGGGTAAGGATTTTTATACTTTAATTTGTGATTCTCTTCTTCTAAATTTTGTTTCCATAATTTCTGAAAGCCTGGTTTCGAAATTTCCATTTTGAGCTCATTTTTGCATTTTTTCCCATTGTCTGCCGGGTGACGCTAAAACTTCTACTCCATTTTCCCCTTGTTTTGGCTTCATTTCCTTTAAATTATATCACTGTGTTCCGTTCTTCGTGCTGGTTATTTTCAAAAAAATGTTTCTGTGAAAGTTGAGTTGTGAAACGAGCGAGATAGATGTAGTTTCAAAATGTGCTCGTCACGTGTTGGCTATCTGTTTGCAAATCTTGTTTTCTGTGCTTATTAGCAGTGGTTTGGAAACGTATAACTTTGTATTCCAGTGATTGTGATTTCTAGCTATTTACTGCACTTTTCTGGGTCATTTTTCGTGTAACTTTTATGTACGCACGTGTGTTATGTAATTCCCGCGTGGTCGTGCATTTCAGCAATAATTTTAGCTTGTGAAACCAGTCTTCCTCAGCACGTGTTTTGGCGCGTTTATTTGCGTGTGCATATCAGATTATATACATTTGATTTAAGAAAAAAAAAGAGAAGTTTTGTGTGCTAGTATAAATTACAAGTCTGTATTTTGTTCCTTTTGAGAATCTTAGCGGTGGTCACAGTAGGTGTAACGTGGTTTTTTTTTTTTAACTTCCAGTTCGAGGTTTCTCACTGAAGCTATCATTTTGTTTTCTTCCATGTGTTCATTCTGATTAAAAATCTTGGTATTGTGTCCAAGTGGCTTGTGTAGACGTGTGTTGGTATAATTTTCTGCTATTTCGCCGCGGGCGCTTAATTGTATTTTTTCTGCAACTGTTTTATTTGGCTATGTTCTGATCTTGCTACTTACATTCATGTGATGCTAAAAGTGTTTAGTTTGGTGTAATCTGTATTGTTTGGTCCTACTGTTTGTTTATTGGTTGCGTTATCTTTTGTGCTGCAATCATGCCTAAGCGATGTACTGCACAGAAATCTGATATAGCAATTGCTCCAGTTAGCGAGCACAGTGAAGTAGAATCTATGTCCAGTGTTAGTACGCCTGTTGTTACTCAGTTGCTAGCGATGTCTGATCCGCCTCTCGTGGCCAATGCACCGCAATCAGCTGTCTGCCGCCCGGTCATTGACCCCTCTCACGTGAAGAATTCCAGCGAGTTGTCGGCGTATGAGTTACTTTAGAATTTTGAAATGTTGGCTACTACTGCTAATGGCCGCTCTGAGAAAATCATAATGATGATAATTTTGCTTCACCGTTGCCAAGTTTGGTTTATTTAATTCCGCAATGCATATTTTTAGGGGAAAATCTTTCGCAGTTACTCATGTAAGTAAAAGTTTCAGGAGCTACCAACCTTGCCAGTATCTGCACCTAATTAGGTTTGATGTGCTTCTAATATGGACCAGTACGATGTGGATGTTGATGAACCAGCTGTACGTGTGTTACCAGATTTTGGAGAATTGCACGGGAATTTTGTGGTAAAACGAGTAAGAGAGAAAAAAAATCACCTGTAAGTATGTAATCATTGTGAGTGCTAAAGTTTGGATGAATGAAACAGTTTTACGACTCACACAGGTATGCTAAATTTTTATTGTTTCACTGACTGATGCTTAATTAAGCTTTGTTTTTCAGGAATATGTGATATGAATGTCTCTGCTAAATTACAAGTATATTATTATTGTGGGTGTAACTTAAATTTTGGAATTATGTTTTGGGAACTGCAAATCATTTGTTTTGTTTGTTGTATTATGCTGCAGGAATGTGTTTCAGGTGTACTATGTGCTTAATTGAGCTTTCATTTTCAGGAATGTTATGTGACAATATTGTTTTGAGTAATGATGTGATGTTGTTTTGTTGCATTCGATTTGATTTGATATGATTTGATTTGACTTGACTCGATTTGATTTTGGGTTTCATAATGATGCTGTGATCTTTATTTGCAGAAAATTGTTGCATGAATAGTGTTTGTATGTATGTGTGTATTTGAGGTTATGTGATATATGTGAGATTTGCCTCGGTGGGAGTGCCAAAGAGTAACCCCGATGGCGTAGTGTGAGGTTATGTGAGAAATAAGAGTTGAGATTTGCCTCGGTGGATGTGTGTAAGAGTAACCCTGACGGTGTTGATGAGGAGAGATGAAAAGAGACGAGATGATGTCAGCTTCGGTGGAAGTGCCACAGTGTAACCCCGATAGTTGAAGTGTATGAATGTGTTGATTTTTCAGGAGGGCTACATGTACCTGGAAAGTTGATGTGATGATTGTAGAGATTTTGCGTATTGGTGTTGCTGTAACGTGCCCAGTATAGCGTGTGTGATGAATTCACACGAGAGATTAAATGGATGGAAGTGAATGTAATGAAAATAATTTTTTTTTTTTCTCTGTTTATGCAACAAGTTTATTACCATCTTAGATAGCAAATTTTAATACCACCTGTTTTCCAGCTTAATTTTCATTTGGAGGATGTCGATGCAACAGTATAGTGTCATGTTATTTGTGTCATTCCTGAATTGTTAATGTGATTTCTTGAAGGTTATGCCTATGTTAGATGTTTTGAATTTGCAGCATGCTAAATGAGACACGTAAGTGCAGATGTTTTATTTTGAAGAGAAAATTGAAAGATGATGATGCTTGAAGTAATGATCGAGATTGCACTATTACTGCTGATGATGTTGATGATGATTATGAAACATGATGGTTATACTGCGATGAGAAAGATAGTGATGTGGACGAGCAGTTGTATTGGTGACAAGAGTAGGACAATAGTAGTTTAAAGCATGTCACGTGGCGTAGTTTAGAGATGTATTGTGGATGTAGTTTGTAGTGATGCATACACTAGTTTGAGTAGATAGTTAAGTGAGTGTTGTGTGTAATTTGGGCCATGGTCAGTGTGAATGAGTTCATTTCATTGTCATGTGTGATTGTCTTGTAAGTGCACTTACTTTCTTTTGTTAGTGATACCAGCTGGTCATTTAGATTTAATATTGGGATCCCAAAATAAGGTTATGTTTCATTTCTGTCATGTTCATGTATTTTGAGTCTGTTTTACTGTTATTTGGATTGTGAAGCATTGTACGTTACACTTTGGATGGCAACTCTGTAAAATTTAGTTCTTATGCCAATTTGTACTAATTTTTTTTTTTCTCTTTCTTTGCCCCATGTCATAAGAATTTTTAGTGTAAACTTTTCAAACTTTAAAATCTTTAATTGTACATGACATACCATTCTTTTATGTGTGATTGTTTCTGGGAGCACCCTGTTTATTGTGTGGTGGTTTTGTTTTAGTATTTCGCTGTGGCGGAGAGCGAGAAAATTCAAGAGCATCCCCAGGGCACACCAGAAGTCAAGAAACACCACAGGGAAGCTGTCGGGCAGCCACTACACTGCCGTGGCATAAGGAGCCACCATGTCGGGGGGCAGTCCAAGCCAGCGACTGCCCACCCTGTTGTCATCACCAGAGACCTGCGGTGATAATTCTACACCAGGACAAATCGTTGTTGTGGGTACTGTCTAAACTCACCCACAAACAGTTACGGCAGACCATCGCTATTTTGTGCAGTGTAGTGTGCCTGTGAACTGAGGCAGCGTGGTGTGTGCGTGTGCGGGATGCTAAAGATAAGTGCATTAATAATACTAGTCAACAGCACTTACGTCTCTCGTCTCTCCACATCGCCCAGCACCATTGTATCGTCGGCTGGGTGCTTACCACACACATGTCTATTGTTGTTATATTTTAGTTCATCACACATTTGTATGTCATTTTTGGTTTTTTTTTTCATGTTTATTGTATTTATTTTCCTTATGTCGCCAAGGACATCAACTTCGGTGGCCAGGGGGAGATGTGGCATGTGCACAGATTATATTAATGGTAATACGCCCTCTGGTTACCGGGTCGAAGGGTGGCAGTTTATCTGAGAGTAGGGGCGATTCAGGGGAAGCAGTGTGTCATTGGGGGGGATATGGCGTTACTGACGCTAAGCCTTAGCGTGGGCTTCTTAGCATTCTGTGACTAGGCTCCGCGTGAGTTGGACGGATAACTGCCTACGATATGGCGTCCTCGCCCGGCAGACACATGGGGTAAGAAATTGTTATAATAAATCTACTAGTTATCCACTCTTTTGCAGCTTTTAATTATGGTAAAATAGAGTTCCTTGCCTCTCCCTTAAACCAGAAATTATGTTGGTGTAATTATTTTGTGAATCTAACTTTAGCTGCGTCCCTTGTCGATGCCTCGAGTTTAAAGTTCTTTGTCTGTTCAACGATCCCTCTCATAAGCGAGTAGCTCTCCTCTGAAGTTAAATAATAAATATGTGAGGTATACGACAATATGTCTGTGAACAATTCCTTTCAGCTATAAAAATAAGCAAGAACATAGAAATAAATATAATTTCTGATGTGAATTTAAAATCTTCTTTTAGAATTAGAGTGCTCAGCTAATTCATTCAGATATTAATTTTATTTTAGACAGTAAAAGTTGCCAAAGGTCCTAGAGCACCGGTACTAACATCACCGATCCAAATGTGAGTACAAGCCCTTAATGATACATTTAGATGTATAATATTTACATTGGTACTATGTACAAATATCAACTATGAAGTAGTATTAATGTTTCTTACGTAATATTGTATTTGTTTTGAGCCCCACGTTTGGGAGCCAATTTGCGAGAGATGGTGCTTACGTAATATGTTTTACGTAATATTTTAGTTCTTGGAGATCTTATATTGTTTACTTCATGTGAGTGGAAGCCATCTTGTGACGTCATTCTTTGTTAGGTTCATAGCTCCATCTGGCGTTAGCAATTTGCGTTAGTATTAACTTGTGTTTGATTTAATTTCAAATGTTCTCCGGCTAGCTGTTTGGGTCGAACATGTATCTCTATGCAGGTTGTGAAACGGAAAGGAATCTTTTATCCAAAAATTTACACTGATGAAGAAATTTGTTTTATAATTTTTATTGTCGAACACGTTCACTATCACTTTTACATATTGATCTGGATACTCGCCAAACTGAAACTGTTTGTAATAACTTCTTACTTATCACTTTTAACTCACGTACTTCAACTTTGTGTATATTTAACTGTATAATACTTTAGATTCTCGTAATTCTGCTGCGCGTAACTTGACGAACTGAAGGACTGACTGACGACGTGTAATGTGCTAGGAATTTTGATTAACTGAGCGACCGACGTGTAATGTATTGAGAATTTTGTTGAACTGGGGGCGATCTACCTCGGACTCGGCTTTATATACTCCCACTCCTCGACATGCCTAAAGATTATAAATGAACTGCTATTGGCTAATAAAACGCGCCAACATTAGCGTCTATTTTAATATCCAATGAAAACCACGAATACATATTGCTTTTAGGGAAACATTCCAGAAGGTTCTACCGAAAACGCGCGAACATTACGTAACTTCCTTGTTCCCAGTAATGATAAACAGCTCTCCCCCTTGCTGCATTATTGCGCTATTATTGACAGTTTCAGTAAAGCCGTATAAACTTATTTACCAATAATAATTACAATTAATAAACATCTGAAATCAATGTCACATAAAAATGCATATTCATATTACCATCATTATTTACATTTAAGTAATTTGTGATACAAATTACCGTATCAACTATTCAAAATGGATAAAAAGCTAACTTGTAAAATAAACTTCAAGCTGTACTGACAAGGCACCTCTAGTGGATTCCTGTATACAATTTGCTCACATGTCAGCTTTTCACTTGATTATTCACAAATGCACATGCTGCTTCATAAGAGGGCTGAGTTGGTCACTGCTAGTGTAAAGATAAAGAGGGAAAGAAAAAAATACAAAATAAAAAGATGATGAGCTTTGATAAACCCATTCAGGAGCTATGATAAAGACTGAAAATGCTCAGTCTGGGGAAAGCAAAATCACTATAAAGCAGCAGACTGGAAAGTGTTATGTCCAATCACTTTTTTCAGACCATTGGTTCACTTGACCAATGAGTTCTTGAGGCAGTATTTTAATACCTGAATAATTTCAATTGTATTTTAATATAATTAAATTCAATAACAGCCCACCTTGAAACAATATGTATGTCATAATTATTTAAATTGTAGGTAACAGTCATTGCAAATGCTTATTTTATTGTAAACATATTTTATTAATGTTATGTGAATGCATTACATACTCAATGCAAGAACTGTGAGAATAATAAGTTTTAGGTTGCTAACAATGAGTAATAATGAGGTAATTGTAGCAATAATGTGTTTAGAATTTGAAATGTACTGGTCATGATTAGAGCGACGATGACGAAGTTTCAGTGACAGTTTTAAAATTAGCCAATCAACAGCAAAGAAAAGTTTTAAGTTAAATGCAGAAATTCTATTGGACTAGAATTAGCCAATCAGAGACTTGCAATACTGAAGCTATGGGTTTTGACCGTTGAGGTTATTCAGTTGCTGGCAAGACGTGGTAGTGTGTAGATGGAAAAATGTGTTCTCTACGGGTGATTAGTAAAAACAGATAATACACGCTAAGTGAATTTATAAAAGTTTCTCATAGGTCTCTAAAAAGTGTAGTGTTGTATAAATATGTGCAAGAATTTAAATAAAAGAAGTGAAAATTTAAAAGTTTAATTCTGTGATGTCTACAATTATTGTCATACCGCGCCCTACCCAAGAATCATGACTCTAAAGTAAGACTGACGCAGCCGAGGCAAATTCAAACAGTAATATTACATAAGCATTAAATTCAAACCGACGCCCAAAGAGTGTTACAAACTACATAAAACAACAGTTGAACAACATAACCTTCTTTAAGTTTGTGTAAACATATATTATGCAACATTACGCAACAACAGCACTCAAACACACCACTAAAGTTGGCTCCCATACGTAAAGCAGCTAAAAATAATACATGAGCCAACCCAATTCTTCAAATTGGCTCCCATATGTGGGACTAACTCAAAACAGCAGCAAATAAACATCATCTTCATTCTTCACAAGGAAACATTTTTTTATCAATGTACTTTCAAAACTTGGGTTTTATTTCAGCTTTCTGCAGCTTCTTTGCACTTTTGCCTCATTTAATAATTGGTGCCGTTTAGGCACAGGAATAAGTAAATGGGTTACAAACTTATAAATGACTGTAGTCAGTGGGTTACATCAATATGCATTCCTAGGTCTAATGATTCAACTGACTTCATTTGCAGAGTGTGCTTTTCAACATTGCAGTTAACAGAGGGAGACAATAAAATAATCCAGGGAACACACAAAACAAAATGCATACTTTTAAAAATAAATACTACCACCACTACCATCACCAATAATAATAATAATTAATTATGATGATAAATTTTAAAATTGAGCTGCTATATCAATCTACTGTGCACATACTAACCTGAATAAGAAACGATGACAAATTTGGAGAACTCCAACCACAAGGAACAAAGAAGTTATATTTTCTTGTACATAAGTGCTATATACCTGTCTTTTCTTTCCATGAATAAGTTTATAACTCGTTCTACAAACATCTGATCACTGGATAGTCTCCAAGCATACTTTTTCAATTGCTAACATGCATGGCATGACAGTCAAGTGTTGCTCATTGAATTCCTTAAAAAATAAATTCTTTACTCTTTTAAGAGTATACTTAGCTTAGATCACTGATTGCTGTAGTTGTGGGTAGGGTTAAAATCAAATGTAGTAACTTTGTTGCTTCCTGATAAACTGAATCTAAATCATTCTTAACAGTATATTTTAGGAGCTACTGTGGGGACTGGGGAATTCCTTGATTTGGGAATCCACATTGATATACTATCTAAAAAATTATCCCAAACATCTTTTGCATTATATACCCTTAAAATGTCAGTTAATCTTGATGTACTTAAAATGGCCTACTTTGCATATTTCCATAGTCATTTATCATATGGTATAATATTCTGGGGAAAGTCCAGTTATAAAAATAGAATCTTTATAATACAAAAAAGGGCAATCAGAATAATCTAAACCTTTGCAGCAACACAAGCTGCAAACCTTACTTCATACTGTTAAATATCTTGATTGTTCCTTCACTATACATTTTTGAAATTCTGGTAACAATGTATATGTAGAAAACTAGTTTTAACACAAATTCTGATATTCTGACTATAATACAAGAAATAAATCTAAGCTGTACATTACAGGTCATAAAAGATACCCTATATGAAAAAAAGTTTTTATTATAATGGCATTAAATTGTTTAATAAACGCCTCACATATTTAAAAAAAGTTAAAACCCTAACAATCTTCAAAAAAGATTTGAAAAAATTCTTAATAGAGGGTTGCTTTTATTCAGTGGAAGAATATCTAGAAATGAATTAGTTTATAAGCTTTCTTATGGAATATACTATGTTTACAATTCCAAAATTTAGTTTAGGTACCTACTCATGCAATAAATTAGGATTTCTGTATTTGTGTATTACATCTAATTATACCTGTTCTTCTTATACTAATAATTGTATTGTTGAAATGAAGCCAATATTTCTGTATTGAAATCAAATAGTGAATAAATTTGAGATATGTGTTTCTTCTCATCAGCATAAATGTTATACAGTTCATTTTCAAGTTGTTCTTGGTTAAAAAAGAGATACTGTTCTAATAACATAAGCAGTTCAGCTTTGGGCACCCCTTTTGGTAGTCCGGGATTTGGGGAAAATCTTGAAATCTTGTTTCCATCTGAAAAATTTGTGAATCTAGTATCTCGTAAATTAATACCCTAAGGCTTGTCTTCTGATTGTCATAGAATGTTAAATTGGCATTCAAACTCAAGCTGCATTTAATGTACTCGTCAACAAAGGTTTCTCTTCTTAACTGTTGAATGTTTCTCAACACAGTTCTTATTTCGTTGTGACAAGCAGTTATGCTGACAGTAGCTTTTGACTAGAGAATATTAAAGAGATGATCAACATAAATAAAGCAAGTTCAGTATAAGCATAGCAAGTAGACAAACACAGGATCATCCATCTGTTTTTTCAATCCCACAGCACAATTCAACAACTCTGGGTCCCACTGAGAGTCTATATCGTCAATGATGTCATTAAACACACTGTATAGTTCTGAGAAATGGTTTGATATTGTTGAAACTACCCTGGAACGGAAGTTCCAGTGAGTACTGCTTGCATGTGGCAATTTAAATCCTTTTACAGTTAGCAATACAGTTTGTTTTGATGACTTGTTGAAAAAAGAATGAAATGCGGTAAGATTGTTTACAAATACAATACATACAGTACATACTTGTCATATGGTTTTAGAAGCGTATAATAATACCAAATTTAATTGGTGTGCGAACAAGGCATAAATATGGACAAAACTGCTTAACCAATTGTTGTAGTCCTTTTTCTTCGCCAGCCATTACTGAAGCACTTTCATATGTTTGACTAACTACCTCTCCTTCCACATTCATTCTTTCAATAATGCATGAATAATTTTTGACAAACCTTCCACAGTTTTATCTTTGGATATGTCGTAAATTCCAGCGAATCTTTCTTCAATTCTATTTTCAATATAGTATCTGAATATTATACTCATTTGACTCTTGCATGATACATCTAATGCTTCATCAACCTTGAATCAATATGAAACTGCAGTCCTAAATTTCAGCTTTTATTTTTTCATTAACTCCAGAATTATTATTTTTATTAGATCATTTTGAATATCTGGAGAAATTCCTTTAAAAGCTGGAGATAATGATAAATGATCTTGGATTATCTGCTCCCCTTGAGCTAGCAAATCCAAAAATCGTCTTCTCGATGGCTGTGAAAGCCTAGTTCTTGTTTACAAAGAAACACATTGCTTGAATAAGACAAGCTAATACTCTCCTCTTGGGTGCAACTTGTTCGTTATGTTTCATTGCTGCCAGACGAATGGCTTCAGAAAGGGTTCACTCAATTCAGGTTTTGACTAATAACTGAACAGATTCTTTGTTCTGCAGGTGATGTTTTGATATTTGATACTTTTGCACTTTCCTGTCAAAGTTCTTTGTTGTACAAATGCCCTCGTTGCACCATTCATTTTCACCACCAAACAAAAGGCATATATAATAGTACAACTTATTATTAACAGCACTTGTAGTCTGCCACTTATACTTCTTGTACCAGCCAGTCTGAAATGTGCATTTTTGTTTTGTTTCACTTAAAATCAAACCGAGTATTGGAATAGGCATTTTGTCCTTTAATTTTTTTTTTTTTTCATTGGTGAGGAAAAAGTAGTTTTTAATCAAATTTCTACAAGGTTATTGCTTGCTGGCTCACTCATGTTGGCTACACAACAAATAAATGTACTAAAATGACACAATTGAAGAATTACTTTGAACACCAACAGCGTTTCACTTCACACAGGTTTAAAAGGCAGCATAGAAACAGCTAAGACTAGTCCCAGTATGTTACAAGCGTAACACATTGCCAGAAGAGAGGCGAGAGGGTAGTTCAAGAGTGTTATGATAAATATATAGCTAGCTACAGGAGGGGATGCAGAGAATGAGATCAGGCGAGTCTCAGTATGCAGCCAACGTATTACAGTGGCTGTGGCGTGGGCTATAATGATGTGTTTTGGTGCATTTAGAGCTTGTATATTTAGGTTGTTTATATGATCATTTATTGATATTGCATTTTTTTTAAGCGTATACAGGGGAGACTAAATCTCAAAGCCTCCCCTCATGCTATGCCACTGCCTGACTTACTAAACAATATTATTTCTGATATTTTATGTTCCTATTAAGAGTTTTTCCCCCCAATTCTTGATTACACATGTGTACATATCTTGTGAAAAAATTGAGTAGTCATAAATTTAAAGCAAGTGTTTCCAACAGTCCAAAAGCTGATTTGTTATGCCACAGGCATAGATTGGTGTTTAATTCTAAATTTTTCAATTTCTCTCTTGCACACAAAACCTGTTTCTAAAAATGCTTTTTTAATCAGGTGTCTCAACACATATATTTCTGGTGAATTTGCAAATTTGAGTATTTGGGTGGAATAACTCTCTTTAGCTGAAATGTAATGGTATTACTACTTAGCAACTTCCTTGTGCTTCATTTTTAAGATGGCTTGGACTATAGCAACAGTTGTTGGTTTTTAGCAAGTGATCATAACAACCAGTGAATTTCCCTAGCTAAAACTGAACCCAAGACTGCAAAGGCAATCCTAATTGACCTTGTTTGATGTCAACATTTACTAACATAATAAAAACTTTCCAAATTTATCTATTTCAATTAAGAATGAATGTACTTGAAAGTTAAGTTTTTTAATCACCTTACCTTACAGTTGGTTCCAAATGCCATGTTTTACAATGATAGCTCCTCCAGTCCTTTGTGAACATTTCTGCTGGATCAAAAGATTTGCGCTTTCTCTCCTCATCACTTCCCCCTCCTGCACTTGCACTGGAGCTGCTAACTTCCCTGCCACGTCTCTCAGGATCAGGACTGTGGGCTCTAAGTCCTCCACCTCCCACAGATGCTGTCTGAATATAATACAAATTGGTGGATA
Source organism: Deroplatys truncata (assembly GCA_030765065.1). Lineage (NCBI taxonomy): Eukaryota > Metazoa > Arthropoda > Insecta > Mantodea > Mantidae > Deroplatys > Deroplatys truncata. The sequence goes on from CM060983.1 coordinate 166,649,798, forward strand.
AGATTAAAAATGAATTATTAGGTTAATTACCATCTTTAAACTTGCTATTAAGTCTACACAAGAGCCCCAATTTCTAGCACATTCTTTTCATCTGCAAAGAAATTTCTAATAATTTTCTTGTTCTACAATAACAGAATGGTTGCAGGTATTAGTATAAAACTACAGAAACTCTATTTTTTCTGAAATTTATTTTTCAGTTATGTAATAAATCAGAGGACAAGAGAGATAACTGCAAATTCTTAATGCACTATATATGTTTCTGAGAGCAGAAAGCTGTCAGATATGAGAGATCTTCTCAGTTCATGCAAAGTATGTGGTACAATATGATTTTAAGATCCACTTCTTGGTATCTCACTTCATTATTCCTGAATAGGGTTACCAGGTCTCTTGTATTTTCCAGGTTTTTCTCATTTCACCTTAACTTTAAGTAAGCTGGCTAACATAACATTTTGCCCATATTTTGGTCTTCATTGTCATATTATACCATTCTAGAACTGAAACTGTTTGTAGTAATTCCTCTTATGGCCAGTTTCACCAAACTTCTTAAAATATGGACTAATGTTACATTTATAAGGCATATTTGAATTTTAGAAGCATTTTTAAGGTACGTGTATTTTCACCAAGATGTTTTCTGTCAGCCATAGACATGTTGAAGAGTTTTCATAACATGTCTGCAAAAACTGAAACATTATTGGCAACTGATCACACCTGGCATCCAGTGTCACCTTGCCCTAAAGGGCACAGCAGCATGTATGAATAAATGAAGTCGGGTTTTAGGGCACAAAACTGGAAAGATCATTGGTGCGCATAAAAAATTAAAAGTGGTAACAAACAGATAAAATGAGAGAGCAAAAAACTCAATTTAAAATAGCAGGATACTTAAAAGAAGAGAACCCCAGTTAAAACATAGCTAAAAGAAATAAAAGTAGGTAATGGCAATGGCTGCAGAACATGACTCTAAAAAATGAAGTTGTTAAAGGAGAGATATTAAATATATTAAAATTCCCAAAACGTGTAAACACAAGTCAAATGCTGACAGACATATTGCTGTGTCTAATAAAGGTTAAAATACATTCTACTGTCACTGGATCATCCGCCCAAAATGACGGACAATCCAGCACCCATGCCCAAAGGTAAAAGAATAAAGGCTAAAAGGAAACACTTCCCTAAAACATGTCACACTGCCAAAGATGTACCACAACGATGACAAATTGGTGTTGGCTCTTAGTGCAAAAAATGAAGTGGCTAAGAATATACTGCCCAATATGAAGGCGACATAAAATAACCTCTCTATGGGATGATCAGATGTTTTCCAGGTGAAAGGAAATTGTTTGATCTCCTGTAATTTATTCTTGTAGCTTGAGGACTATTCAGAAATCAACAAGAATGAATGGCCCTCCATATTGAAGGCTTAAAATCATATGTGGGTACAGAAGAGCTACAATAGCTGGGGATAAAAGCACACTCTTTGTGGAGGCATCAGCAGTCTCATTCCTGGGTATGCCAACATGGCCAGAGACCCAAGCAAAAGATAGCCTTAATCCGGCAGTGGCAAGCAGGTGGGTACAATCCCAGATACACTGTTCAATGGAATGTTGAGTGTACAGCTTCCAAAGGCTATGGAGGGTGTTCAGGTAGTCCGTACACATAATACAATTTTGGAGACTGTGCTGCTTAATAAAAGAAAGAGCTTGCTGCATGACAAAGAGTTCAGTAGTAAAATCGAGCAATGTTCTGAGAGACGGAAGATAAAATGTTCCACACCAAACAGTATGGCACAACCTATGCCATGATCATTCTTTGACCTGTGTGTATAAATAAGTACACAGTCACTGAACTGCAACTGAATCTTGGCGGAAGACAAACAAATTAAAATTTTTATTTACGGTTGCTCTTTAACTACTATAGTCCTTAGCATCCCATTCTATATTGGGTGAGAAAGACTGGAAATTTTGCTCAGAGGCCTCTATCAGGCTTGAGGTTCTTTTACGTGCCATAAACCCATGATGTGGGACCAACGGCTTTACTTCTCTTCCAAAGGAAGCCATGCTAAGGATTTTTAAACCAAATGGAGGACCAAGTTAAGGTCATGGCCTTTGGTGTGGATGTCAAATCAAGATGTAAAGGGATTTCTGGGTGCAGCCAAGGGGGAAAGTGAGTTTCTCCCCTAAGAAGTATAGCCGGAACTCGATGTCTAAATGCCGAAGTAGTCTGCGGAACCGTATCCCTGGTGGGAGCAATGCGAGAGGGTGAGACTTATACTGATGATCCTATGAATCCTCAAAAACGACGAATAAGTCTGGTGTGTCGGCATACTGGCTAGGGGCAAGTATAACTGCAAAGGAAAACGTCACGCCGATAAGACAGTGGAGGTTCAGTAGCGAAGGCACAAAGACTAAAAAAAGGGCTGGTACAAAAAGCACCAGTTGCTAATTGACATCTTGGTGCTGAATCGGGTTCAAGGCGACGTAGAATAAAAGGCCATGCTGAGGACTATACAACACACCGATAGTCAGGCTTGGATCAGTGAGCGATAAAGACGTAGAAGGACCGTATATGCTCCCCAGAAGATGCCACTTAAAACTCGTAAAACGGAGAGAGAACACTCACACTGTGCTTCAAATAGGTCACATGCGAGCACCAACTCAATTTTCTATCTAAGATCAACCCTAGAAATTTCGTTTCGTCAGCAAATGGGAGGAGTATAGCGCCGAAGCTTAAAGAAGGCGGAGGAAACACTTTTCGTTGCTAGAAATTTAAACAGACGGTCTTCTCCGCGGAAATTTGGAACCCGTTGGCAATACTCCAAGAATAAGGAGAGACCACACACCCCTGGAGTCGTCGTTCTAGAAGACAGGTGCACCGAAAAGTAAGATAAACCGCAAAGTCGCCAACAAAAGGTGACGACAAAATGCCGGATAGAACAGAATCAAGTATGGGGTTGATTGCGATAGCAAATAGTGTGGCGCTGACTACCGAACCATGAGGTACCCCGTTTGCTTAAATAAAAGGTTGAGATAAAACCGAAAAACGCACACGAAAAGCCTGGTCTCTCATGAACTCACAAATGAAGACGAGTAGACGACCGTGGAAATCCCATTGATGCATTGTACGAAGAATTCCAGTCCTCCAACATGTGTCTTAAGCTTTCTACAAATCAAAAAGTATCTAACACTTTCTCAAGAACCCATTCAGTATAATTCTCAAAAGGGTGATGAGATAGTAGAACAGTGCCAGAGAAAACCACTGCATGTTTGCTAGAAAGTTCCCAGATTCAAGTCACCATTTAAAACTTCCCTTTATCATGCGTTCCATTACCTTGCAAACACAACTGGTTAGTGAAATCAGGCAGCAACTGGATAGTAGTTGGCGATCTTTCCCAGGACGAGATGGCTTCTCACCAAAAGTGTTGGAAACTTCCAGTTTTTTGCCAGATGCGGTTGTAAACCTGAGGGAGGAAGAGATTTTCAAGGAGAGATGTTGAAGGAACACCACGTGTACAGAATCAGGCCCAGGAAGTGAATGTCTACAGCAGGCTACCGCATGCTCTAGTTTGTGGAAGGTAAAGATGTCTATTACACTCCTTGTGGTTGCTGGAGTGAAATGATGTCGCATGGACTTCCACCGTGGCCTTGTTAGGAAGAAAATCCGGGTCATAACAGGCAGAGCTGGAGATGGTTTCGAAGGTTTTGCTGAATATATCCGCAATAGCAGGTGGTTTGAAATGGTATCAATGCCTACTCACAGACCGGGGATAGAAGAAAAACAAGTCTTTCCAGTGACGTGCCTAAGTTTATCCCAAACGACAGATGTAGGAATAGAGCTATCGAAACAAGTTATATTGCGTTCAGGAGGTTTTCTTTCTGTCGCGAATCATCCTATGAGCCCTTGGGTATAGTTATTTCTAATTCACCAGGTTATCAAGTGCAGGATGTCTCCCAACACCCTACACATATAGAGCACTTTTCTCGCAAAAACGGCTTCCTTCCAAGCAATCCAAAGAGGGTGATGCGCATTGAAGTAGGGGTAGGGAGCCATAAAATCAACTGGATGAGTTCAACTTGTGTGAGAGTAAAAGGAGGAACATACAGGTTACAGATAGAAAAATAAAACCCCAGAAAGAGAAAGGTGTACCCCAACAGTTTGCAGAGGTGTGGTGAGCACGAACACGATAACACATATTGTGAACAAGAAATGTAACATCACTGTGTGCAGGAGAACCCTCCTCCAGTGCAAGATCGAAGTGCTCCAGAGTGTACCTACGAACTTATACGTATCGTGAGGGCGAAGCTTGGTCTCCTGCAGACAGATGACCTGGGGTGAGTGAGTTTGCAATAGCATGTCCACTCTGCTTGCTGTACAAGGAAACCACATATATTCCATTGAAAGATCATAATGAGAGCCAGGAAGCATAGCAAGAATTGATTAACTTGCTGGTGTGGGTTGGTTGAGCTTCGCCTTTTTCTTTCCAGTTTGGCTATGTCCCGGTCTAGGGTGCCCAACAGTCTCAAAACCCTCCGTGACATCTTCACTGCTAGCAGATTTGGAGCAAGCTGTTTCAGCTCTGGAATGAGAGGGGAATGATCCTAGGGACGAGAATGGCTTGGCAACTGGAGCGGTCAGTAATAAGGCAGAGGTGGAACCCAAGGTTGAAGCTGGTGTCATGAACATTCTATGGTTCAAATAGTAGCCATGGAGGAGAAACTTGTTCGGGAGATGTCAGTTTGGACCAATATGGAAACATAAGAGTGAGAACTGGGGTAGATCTGCACAACAGTATCATGCTTCCGAACAGCCTGGCAGATGGTAGCAGAGTACCTCAAAGTGGTAGTCAGATGGAGTTCATGGTAACACTTTCTCACTCCTGGAAAGGTCAGGTGTTCCTTCACTCTAATCTCTTAGGTTTGACAGGGTGTGCACCTCTACAGTTGACCTGAGCACACCTTGATCCGTTGTGAGCATCTCTTCTAGAATGAGGTCAAACTGTTTCTTCTAGAATGAGGTCAAACTGGTAAGTCAGTGCAACGTTGCCATGTGTGCCTGAAATTCTCGCAGTGATAACAATGCATGGGTTTCGGGACATAAGGACGAACAGCTGCATGCTCATAACCGTACAAGATGAACGTCAGTAGCAACTTTCGTTCAAAAGTAAGAGAGCATTACAGCAGAAGGATTTTGTGTTTCTATACTGTTACTGAGTAAGATCCCAGGAGACTGGCTATTAACAGCTGGACTGCCTGGGTGTCTTGGGCTATCTCAAATAGCAAGCTGCTGTCTCTACACTATGTGGCATTCTTTACTGCACCGCAGATTCTATTGAGCTCTCATTGAATATAAAAGGTGCTCAGTGCTTTATAGTCTTGCTGTCACTGTTCAGCCGCATTATGAAAAAAAATAGAGTGTTGATATGGTTGAACACAGAGGAATATTCTTCCTTCTGGAACTGTCAATGTCAGCCTGCCATCTGGGGGATAAAAGAAAACAGACATCTAAATCTTCTGGTCTGTGCTGGCCTGAATCTCCCACTTCAGGCCCAATCTCACGAAATACTTCAGGAATTCAGCCATGTCAGTTCTTTGGGAACTAAATTAGGAGCTACTTGATAAGTCTGAAGCTCCATATATAAGCTGCTGAGTAGTGGCCTTGACATGCTGACCACATGCCACCACAGAAAGAAACAGAGGATGTAGTAATCATGTGGATAGCTTGGGCCCACTTTGGGATATCACACTGGGAGCTACTTTGTTCATATATTAGTATTTCCTGGAAAATTCACTGAATATAGCAATGGTATTTAGAAAAATATGATTGAACACTTACATGACTAAAATAAGAGCTGAAGCTTACCTGACGGCATAACAACTTTAAATTTTCTTGGACTTCTAGCCAGGTAAGTAAATGGTTTGAAACTGTTGTTTGAAAGGTGTTTATCCTGAAGATGAAGATGATGAACACCTTCGAAACATTGGTTTCAAATCATTTACTTACCTGGCTCGAAGCCCGAGAAAATTTAGAGTTACTTACATGACTTTCTCTACTTATAACACATTTGCATGTATCTGTTATTTATTAATATTAATATAAGAGGTGATTCTTCTATCCATGTTATGTTACAACTGCTTATTAAATGAGAAACATTTTCAAGCCCACAAGACCACAGTTCATTGGGATTCTTCCTCCTCATCTTCTCAAATGACTACGACCACAGTCATTACTGGTCTTCACTGGTCTGCTCGACATGACCTTCTTGACAACTTGGCAGTGACTGACTCATTTGGTGCATATGTGACAGTGTTTATAGCGGCAGTGCTTTTAGATCCGAGTGCTGAATGGCTTACTGGATTTGTAGCTGGTGGTGCACTGTTCTTTTAATTTCTTCATTTTGATGTCTTGTAAAGCTAGTCCATGGCAGTTTTTGGGCTGTTTTGTTTCTGTTGAAGTTATTCTGATGCTTGTAAATTTTTGTTGTCTTATATGTTCACAGATGCATGCACAAGTTTTAAAAATGTGATTTTTGGCTTCAAGGTAGTTCATCATATACATTAGTATCATTTATTCATCAAAATAAAAAATTACAGAAGAATTTTGGTTATATTTTTATTCTATGTATAGAAGACAAATTCAATGTAAAACTCATTTTGTAAAGAAAGAAAAAAATAACATCACAAATTAAATTTGCAAGAGCACAATGTGGCTTTGTTTAAAACATTTAAAAGTGATTTAAATGCAAAGGTACTACATTAATTATGGGGTAATTAAAACGTGCTATTTCAGAACTATCCAGTCATCTGATCAACCATTCATTCTAAGGAACATCAACACAAATAATGAGGTGGTGGTTTGCATACTGCAGAAGGCACATTTTATTTTCACAAACTTTAGTCAATGGTTCTGTATTTATTTTTGTAAAAATTAAATTTATTTTTGATACATATTTATTCAGTTGGGTAGTTCTGAAATGAAAACTATAGAAGAACAGGTATACTTACCACTCTCTCCTTTTCCTTAACATAAGAAGTAATGAGATCATGAAGAAAGAAGAATGCTTCGGCATCTACGGTCACAAATATGTGGTCTTCAAATTCAGTTATAAAACTGCATTCAACCATTGGCTTATTACCTACAATAAACAAACATGTGCTCATGTTAGATGCTGAAGAAGAGATATCAAGCATAACCATTAAAAAGTTTTTAGTGTATGAATATTATGGTAGTAAATTCCACAATGTACAACGAACTGTGTTAATGTGTTTTAAAAAGTTTTTGTTTGTCTCAAATCAATGTAGTACTCTTGCAGTTTAGGAAGTATTTTTTGTTTGCTTAAGTAATTCCTGTAGGAATAAAAGGGAAGGCTGGAAAATGTTAACACAATTTTTGCAAGTTCTTAAAAGATGAAGTTACTCTTTTTTTTAAGCTAATAAATTCAGCTAGGAAGATTAATGAATTGTTTACTATTTTCACCTATGAGTAGTACCCTCGCTTCCATATATACTGTCGTTACAACTTCAAGTGGCATTTTCCCAATCTTCGTATACATAGCAGGAAGGAGTGCTTTAAAGTGTTTTGCTTTTGTTGTTTGACCAAACATTGGTGTTAATTGTACCTCAAGCGATGTATACACGTATTTAGGAGGGGATCAGTTTATGAGACTTATCATCTCTAGATCTTAGGTAAAACTCTGTTCAGCAAGCCATTTATTCAGATTCAGGCGTAAAAATCCTTACCATGGCTTCCTTCAGAAGGGAAGTAAAGCCGGTGGTCCTGTGTTGTAGGTTTACATCATGTAAAAGATCCTCAAGCCTGAGGCTAACATGGTACCTCTAGACCACTGAATGTCTAGTAGAGACCACAGAATCAGATTTTCAAAGTTGACAGCTTACAAATATTAAGTTTGATTCTACACACACATCCTACTGGCCATCACAGATGGTGATAAGAGAAGAATTACTCTAAATTCATTGTTATTGAATAAACTTAGCACTGTTTAGTTTATCAAGCATATTTCTAACAGCTTATTCCAGTAGAGTTGCTGAAAATAAATATTACAAAATTTATGACTAAGAGATTTGTTTTAGCAAAACATGCTAAAGATAGAAACAGGATGCCACTACATGAGGAAAAAGGTAAACTCATACACATGCCCCCTCCTTACTATACCTACACCAACTTCTTTGTACCTTCAACACAAAATGATTTGTTCAACTCCACAAAATAAGTGGTCATTCATTCAATTATCTTTTGAACTAGTAAAATTTTCACTTATCAAACTTTTATGAGGGGAACTTAAATTTTTTTTTTCTCCAACTTACTTAAACAGGAATAAGGGTTGAACAAGTATGTAAATTTCCTACACTATCTGTTTATTTCTTGATTCACAGTGGTTCATAAACTTGTGTATTCCTTCCAAGAATATTTTCATGACTGCATGTCCATTTATGCATTGCTTTCAACATTTCTTTGTCCATAGAATATTGATGAGTTTGTAAATCATCTTTGAGTAGTGCAAGAGCTTTTCTGTGCCGAAAGGCACATGTAAGACATGTCATTAATGGAGGCTCTGGGATACTAGGCAACCTCTCAAGAGTATTTAACCTTGCCCCAGTGTAAGGGGCTCTGCTGGGGTCAGCTGTCTTTCCTCCATACTTGTGGGACTTCTGGAGGCATTGCAAAAATGAGACCCAGGCCAAGAGACCCTCAGGGGCTTAAAGGAGTGATGAAGATTCTACAGGTGAATCTTCAATGCAGTAGGGTAGCATTTGCTACCCTCTGTGTGAAGATGAAGACCTGTGATGCTGCACTCATCCTGGAACCCTGGTGTTACAAAAAGGAAATTGAAGATCTTAAGGAAGCTGGTGGGAAATTAATTAATAACAGAACCGACAAGACTCCAAGAACCTGTATCTTAGTTAAAAATGACTTAAATATATTAACATTAATGAATCTCTGTTCAAGGGACCTTATGGTAGTCACAGTAAAATCAATGGGGGAAGGTGGACCAAGGGAGTTTATACACGGATTGATCTACCTTCCATATGATGATGTCATTTTACCTCCATGAAGGAATTAAAACGGTTGGTAGCCATCTGTTGTTTCGAGGGATTACAATTGGTAACTCCCATCACATTATGTGAGGGAGTACAGATACAAATAAAAGAGGTAAGTCCCTTTATAATTTTATTATATAGAGTAATCTTGAGATATTGAATATGGGTAACAGACGTACCTTTTTACTACAAGAAGGTAGGAAGTTATCGACATAACTTTAGCAACAAATTTTGTGGGAAATTTTATTAAAAATTGGCATGTGTCTGAGGATGATAGATATATCCAATTTGAAGTAAGATGTATTTCCAAACAAATCAGAACCTATTGGGATCCAAAAAGAAGTGATTTGGATTCCTACAGGAAAGACCTGGTCAGTAATCTGAGTAAGATGAACGATAAAATTCATGATTGTGAAGATTTAGATATTGTTACAGAGCACTTGCAGGATGCAATAATCTCAGCATTTAATGATAACTGTTCTCTGAAAACAAGGCAAGCCCTGGTGGAATCAAGACCTTGCAAGTAAACGTAAGAAAATTTACAGATTAAATTTGTGAAATGAACCAAACAATTGACTGCTTATAGCAGATCATTGACAGAATACAATGAAGCCTTGAGTAAGGCTAAGAAGGACTCCTGGAGGAGATAAAATGGTCCCAGAATGTGCTATACTTCAGAAGGCTCTTAGAAAAGATCCACAACACTTTATTAGCAATTTTCAATTGGAAAATGGAGACTATAGTAAAACAGAGAAGGAGACAATGGAAGAATTTTGAGTTCACTTCCCTGGATCAATTATATTTAATGAACCTGAGAGAGGATGGACAGCCTGGGACTGAGGCTTTCTGGGCAGACTGAGAAATCACCAAGAAAGTCATCAACTATGGAAAATTAAAATGGGCAGTGCCCTCATTTCAACCTAATAAATCTCCAGGAAGTGATGGAATAATGCCTATTATGCTTCAGCAAGGTTTTGATGAATTATCAAAAATTGTGATACAAATCCTAACAGCAAGTTTGGCCTTAGGATACATACCATTGAACTGGAGGCATCTTAGGGTGGTATTTATATCAAAGCCAAGCAAACCCTTGATCCTGGCTAAGTTCCTAAGACCCATCAGTTTAATGTTCATAATTTTCAAAACTCTTGGTATTGATATTGATATTGAGGGTGCCTTTGGTAACACCTCCTATAATGCAATAACTACTGCTGCAAGGAAACATGGAATTGATGAAACCTGCTGTCAGTGGATTCAATCCATTCTGAGAGACAGGATAGTTCATACAAATCTCATGGTTGATAGCCTAGCTGCAAAGGTCATGAGTGGTTGTCCACAGAATAAGGTATTATCACCCCTACTATATAACCTGGTAGTTGATGGGCTACTTGTTCAAGCAAGTAACCTAGGCCTTGATATCATGGGCTACAATGATGATGCTATCATCACAGTTCGAGCTAAATACACTGAAACAGTCGGGGAACTCATGCAGTCGGTCCTGAATACTGTGACAAAATGGGCCGTGAATGAGGGCTTAACTATTAGTTGTTATAAAAAACCATAGTACCATTTACCAGAAGAGGAAATATAAAGGGATTAGAACCTTTATATCTTCAAGGTAAAGAAATTAAAATGTCTGAGGAAGTCAAATACTTGGGAATCACTTTTGACTTCAAGATTGAATGGAATTAGCATTTCAAGAAAACAATAAAATGTGCAAAAAAAATGTTTTAAGTAGTTAGACGCATGCAAGGTAAAAAATGGGGACTAAGACTGCTATGATCCATTGGATATATACCAGGATAATCATATCGATAACCTATGGAGCACTGATTTGGTGGCCCAAGATCCTTCAAACAGGCTCTAAAAGTCAACTAAATAAATTTCAAAGAACAGCATGTATGGCTGTTACAGGAGTTATTAAAACAACTACTGCAGCAATGGAGACATTCTTGAACCTGACTCCATTGCATTTAGTTGTAATAAAGAAGGCAAGAATGGTGCTCTAGCGGCTGCAACAAGCTAAGCAACTGAAATAGACTCAGGTTTGCTGAGAATTAGGAAATACATAGGAGATGCATCTTTAGAAATGGTGTCAGACTATGTAATTTCAGTTAAACATCTTATAAAGAACTTCAGGGTCATTACTGATCCTGAGTGTTGGATGAATAAATCTCTGGAAACTCCGGAGAATACTTTGAAATGGTTTACAGACAGCTCAAAGGATGGCTTAGGAACACGATCCAGAGTATATGGCATAAGACCAAGGTGCAAAAAGCTTTTTCCCTTGGGTGAATATGCTAATATTTTTGAAACAGAAATTTATGCTATTATTCAATGCATGCATGAAAACATACAGAGAGCTTACACTGGTAAATAGATCTTTATCTTCTCAGATAGCCAGGCTGCAATTAAGGCTCTTAAGTGCTCATAAGGTAACGTCAGGACTGATTTTAAACTGCCTAAACGTGCTCGCAAGCTTGACAGAACAGAATGAAGTTCAACTCATCTGGGTGCTGGATTATAGTGGTATAGAGGAAATGAAAAAGCTGATGAACTTGCAAGATAAGGAGAAGTTTCACAGAGCTGGCTCTAGGAGCATCCTATGTTTAGTAAGAGAGGTTATTAAGAACTGGTCCAAAGTAGAACATAATAAAACCTTGTTAAAACTCCAGGAAACAAACATGGTAAACTATTTATTGGAAAACCATGCAAGAAAAGAGCTGAAAGCTTACTTATATGTAGATTTCAGCTGATAGCAATTACTGGATTTCTCACAGGACATGCTCCTGTCAAAAAGCATCTTAACACGATGGGAGTGTTTCAGGGTAACTTAGATTGTAGAGAGTGCAAGAAAGAAACTGAAATAGCCCAGCACATTATATGCTCCTGTGAGGCTTTGGCTCACAGGATATATATTGCTTTTGGAAAAATGTTTTTAAAACCAGAAGAATTTGAAACTGTATCTGTTATGAGACTGTATTTCTTGGTAAAGAGTGCAGGCATAATGAATTAGCCTTAAAATGATACAGGTAGCACAGTAAGCCCAAGGCTGAAATTTGTCTGGAGCAATGAGCCAAGTGCTGATAGTTGCAAGGGGTGAGATCTATACTGTAGGCACTGCATCTCAGCATCTTGAAGCCTAAATGTCAAAGGTTTCAAAACCTGACCAGATGTCTATAGGCCTGTACTGCCTTGAAACAACAGTGCTTTTTTTAAACTACAACTCAAGTGTTTGGTGTGAATTGCTATCTTCAGATTGTTGGCCAGAAAATTACTGTATCTTGCACTATTGATTTTTCCAGATAGGCTTTTTTGAGTCCAAAAAGATGCTTAGCATTCAGCTTTGCTATAGAAGACTGAGTTTTGAATTTCTTCTTCTTTGATAATGCTAGAAGTTTTCACTTCGTATTCTGGTGCCTGGACTAGTATCACAGTGATAGACAGTGATCTTCTACCTTCATTACTGTAAAAATCAAGTAAGCATTGGCAGATCTCAAAACCTGTGCACTTTTGTTCTGTGGTAAACTTACTTAATTTTCTTGCCAGTTGAAGGGGTTGATGGGCATTATGTTTGTCTGGCCGATTTCAAACTTTTCCATCCAGTCATACAGACTACTACAGAGAGCACTGCTGTTGTACTGTCAAAACTTTTGAATGAAGGTTAGCCCCTCATACATATTTCGATCAGAGAAATCAGATCATGCTTTTTGTTTGTCCTTGATATTCATACTAATGGAGCAGTCATGTTTACAGCATCACAGCAGAAATGAAAGTCAAATATTCTTTGTATTGTAAGCATGCATGTGCAGAGGACAGTGTGACAAACCTAAAAGATATACTAAAGTGAAAGTATGGATAATGTTTTGAACTTTTTCTTGTATTTACCATGATGCATAATGTGTGTATTTATACCCCAATAACTTGCATACATATACAATATTCATACAACAACAGTTCAAATTAAATAGTTCAACATAACATAACATAACTCTATATAAAGTCAAAACATAATTTGTAACAATAGTTCCACTAAAAGCTCCAGTCTAGCTAAGATGTTGCATTTATTTACTCAAATATAATCCATATAAAAATTGCTAAAGCATTAGTTACAAGCATTAAAGGTTTTAGATGTTAAAGACTACTGTACTTTACTGTGTTCGTACCAGCAACATCTGGAGTTTTTGCTGCCTGTAGATGTTCAGTCTTAAGATGGAGTTGCAACGAAGGGAGAGCAAAGATGACTTCACGCGTGTGATTTGGATCCTGAAGTTTACTGCTACTACTGCTGCGAGATCTCTGTTGCTCTGTAGAGCTTTCCAATCTTTCCCTTTCAATGCTGGGGAAGCGATCTACAGCTGTATGATGCATTCAAAAGAAAGATGTTGTAAAAGATTTTTAAATGCAAAATTTACTACATACACTATTAGACATATTTTTTTCACTTCTCACAATTTTGTTAATAATAAGAATTAAATTTACAACTTCACTGGCATTTTATGTACATTCATAAAATAAATTATACCCAAAGAGAAATTTATTCCAAAGTATATTACATCCAAATAAGATTTTAAAACTGAAACTAGCTGCAATAATTCTGCTGTCAAATTAAAAACCAAATAAATCTTAAGTACTAGAGCATTACCTTAAGGGATGCACATATATATTTGCTGAGTTTGCAAATGCTGATTTTATTTAATCTATGAAACAACCTTAAGGCCTACTGATGCAGAACAAAAATTCAGAGCAGAAAAGCATATCAACAATATAATAAGTAACAATTATAGTTAATCTGGTATGTCTATGGATCTATTAATCAGTGGCAGATTTTGGGGTGAAGGGGCTCTTCACCTTCTTTGCACTTAAAAGTTAAAGAATCATGTAATCAATATTTATTTGAAAATTCTCAGCTTAGTTGTTTCCACAGGCTGAACTGTTGCAATGTTTTTTCTCTGCAGCCTGCACTGTTTCACAAGATTGAGCATTCTCAGGCAACAGGTTGGCAAACAACAATCGGCAGAGAGGGAGTGTATGCTCTCTCTCTCTCTCTCTCTCGCTCTCTCTAACCACTTGCTTGCTAGTGAATGTGAAGAGACACTGTCTGCCTGATCCTGTCCTTCCCTCTAGTTTATATGGTTGCTATAACATGATGTCTTTTTTCTGCTTGCTACTTTAAACCTGTAGTGCTGGGATGGTCTCAACAGATAAGAATCCTTTCATGTCCTTCCCAACTAACTGTGAATCATGCTTGCTTAGGGACCTGGGGAGGAATATACCAACATCACACTCAACAGTCATGCCTTCATTATTGTTACAATGGCTTGTGGATGTTATCATTTGTGTTTGCGAAAAGAATCAAATTAATGACATAGTTTGTAATATACTTGAGACACCATTCTGCAGGTGGAAAGACAAGGATAAGAAAGACATGTCAACACTGGAAGACCTATCACACCATTAAATCTTTGTATAAAAAAGGAAAAGAATGGCAAATGCTATAATGTTAATTTTAAAACTTCTTGGCTTACCGAATTTCCGTGGTTGTGCAGTAGCTCCAATTTAGAAAGATTATTTTCTTGGCCGTGTTTACCTTTTAATAATAATCATAATGTCTGGAATAAGGAAGGAGTTTTGGATTTTAAGAATATTACGCGAGCTCTAAATAAGCATAAAGATTCTGCTCAACACCTGAAATGCAAACTACAATTAAACACTTGTTTAAACAATAGAAATACAATTTCTGATGCCCTACAGGAAAACGCAAGGCTATTTAAGGTTCAATTCAATGAAAATGTTCGTATGAATAGACTATTTTTCCAACTGGTTATAAATGCTGTGCTATATTTAGGTAAGCAAGAACTTGGATGTAGGGGGCACAATGAAAGTGTAAGTTCAATAAATCGTGGAAATTTCAAGGAACTGCTCACTTTATTAATATTGAGGAGTTCATTGGAAATTCAAAATCACTATTTGAAAATTAATAGTGAGTTCAGTGGGGACTCCAAGATAATTCAAAATGAAGTCATAAACTGCATATCTGAATACGTACATATAAGATCATGTAAAAATGAAATTCATAACAGTAACATTTTTGCTCTTGAAGTTGATGATAGCACAGATATAACCCAAATATCACAGTGTTCTATCATAATAAGATGTATGAATTTTGAAGGAAATGTTTTTGAGCATATTCTAGGGTTCTATGATGTTGGTGTTGATAGAACATCTATGGCTTTGTTAATCTTCTGGATGGGGTTTTGTCTGAGTTTTTGTACAAGAACAAATTACTGGCTCAATGTTATGATGGGGCAAGTGTAGTGGCAGGTCAGTTAAATGGTCTTAACAGAAAATTAAAGACAAAGTACTCAATCTGTTTTTGTGCATTGCTTAGCTCACCAACTAAACCTGGTGCTTCAACAAAGTTAAAATTGTATTTCTAAACGTCGCATATTGTTTGCAAGTATCAGTGAGATTCCTTCATTTTTCCACCATTCATCAAAAAGAACATGCTACTAGATTAATTTTTAGCTAAACATATTCTAACCTTAGCAGAAACTTGGTGGTGTTCTAACTCAAAACTACTCACTGTAATTGTAGAAGATTGGGAAAAGTTGAAACAAATGTTTAAAAAAATATTATGAATGATGAGCAATCTGATAGATGATCAGTTCAGCTCAGTATGGGATTTTTGAAAGAAATGATTAGTTTCAAATTTACTTTTCTGGCTGTAGTGTTCAATGACCTTTTCTCTTTGACAAACATTCTTTTTGAAGTTTTGCAAAAGAGATCACTGCACATTGCTTATTGCATTTCAACTGAAAATTATGCTAAAGGATTTTCCTTCTTGAGCTCTTGAAAATTTATACAATGTTATTGAAAGGTATTTTAAATAACTGATCATTTAAAGAATGAACTGTGACTTTTGTATGCTGATGAAGTGTATAGGTCTATTACTACAGTGGAGTATTTTAAATTGTGCCAGGAAAATAAGGATGTATTTGAGGAATCACAAGTTATTTGCTTTAGTTTTAACAATTCCATCCACAAGTGCATCAGTGTAAAGAAGTTTTTCATATTTGGAAAGAATTACGAGAGTGAATCAATAAATAAGTTGCAAAGCCAGTTTGCCTTACAACATTTAAATTCTGTCTGTATATTTTGCCAGCAGATAGCAGCAAATGTATGCTTGTCATAATGGGTGCACGACATCACATAGGCACCTGGTCAGTCAGCAGCACCCAGAAGAAGATGGCAGGTGTGACGCAGGAGTGTACATGAGAAGAACAGCATTTGGTTGTGCATTTTTTGTGGCAAAAGGACTGTCCAAAGAAGAAGTGCATTACGAAATCGTCCCGTGTATGGTGAGAACTGTTTATCATGTAAAGCAGTGTTCAGTTGGATTCCAAAGTTTTACACAGGAAGGTGAAGCATCAGAGATTAGAAGCATCCTGGTCAACAGTATGATGCCATGCGTATCCAAAACACGGTGAGCAAAACCTTGCAGGCTGATGGAATGATCTTGAACTTGTTTTTTTTTTGTTGGGGATGTGGGATATTTCCCATCATGCACAAATTTCAGTTGCTTATGGATGATGTCGTAAGGAGTTCCATGTGAACAACCTACAGCATATGCTACATCATCAATCGTCACATGCCCTTCTTACAAATGACTTATTCCACATACTGCAACTGTGGATTCAGTTGACACCTCTACAGGATGCTTCTGATCTCTGATGCTTTGCCTTCCCATTTTAAACTTCAGAATCCAACTGAATACAGCTTTCTGTGATAAATAGTTCTCACCATACACGGGATGCATTTTGTGATGCACTTCTTCTGTAGAAGTCCTTTTGCCCACAAAAAAATGCACAACCGTGCACCTTTCTTCTCATGTACACTCCTGCAGCACATCTGCCATCTTCTTCTGGCTGCCATTGACTGACAGGTGCTTATTGATGTGCACCCATTACAACAAACATACATATGCTACTTTCTGCTGGAAAAATACACTTGCAGAATTTAAATATGTTATATGGTAAACTGACATTTGCAACTTATTTATTGACTCACCCTTGTAAATCTGCCACTAGAAACACCGTATCACAAGTCAGACTCACATCATTAACAAACATCTCTATCCAAAAGGAAGTTTTGTGCAAACTTATAAGGAATGGGTCATTTTATGAGAACATCATGGATAAGTTTGCTGGTTTCAAAGACTGAGGACTGACTTAATATACAAGAAATAAAATAAGTGAATCTCGCATGGTAATTATTATTTAACTAAATTATTATGTTTAAATTTGATGATCATTGTTTATTAAAGTTTGCAGCCATTCATCTGTTGTCCCCCATTGTCTAGGGGTACCACATGCTAGCCTCTAGTTCCAAAGGTCACAGGTTCAAATCTGACAGAGGGCAATGGATTTTTTCGGGCATAAAAATCCTTAGCATTGCTTCCTACATAAGGGAAATAAAGTTGGTGGTCCCACATCGTAGATTTACAGCACATAAAAGAATTCAAGCCTGAGAAAAATGCCTCTGGGCAAAATTTCTGGTCCTTCACACCCAATATACAATGGGATGCTAAGGATCATAGTAGTTAAAGAGCATCCATAAATAACTCAATTTAAATTTTAGCACTTCACCTAATGTTTAAGGCACGGGCCGCCATTGCTATTAATAAAAATATGCTGCAATCTATGCATATTGCTGGAAGTTGTTCTTAATATTCATTGGCAGAAGGTCTCATACATTCCAGCAGCAACATGTTTTTGAGCACTAAGGATAAATTTCTAGTTATGTGCATCATCTTATTCCTAACCCCAAAACCATAGGAATAATTTTTCAACCCCTCAAAATGTTATTGCTATGAATAATATAAAGCACAGATTATTTTCTTACCATCAATTTCACTGCTAGAAAATGCATAATGAAACCATTCTTGAAGTGTGCGGAACTGTGGAGGAAAGAGCACATTGCGACTAAGGCGACATACAGTAGCCATGCTGTGATGTTGTGCATGAGGATGCTCAGCCATCATGCCCAAACTGAATGTGAGTGTTTGCACCACATGAACATCCAGTTGATCATTTGCTGTAATAAATAGAATTTCATTGCAATAAGATGCATGTTAGCTTAAGGCCAAATTAGCAGTGATTACTGACATCATATGATTTCTTACAAATAGATGAAAAACTAAAATTCAAACTAATTAATCCTGGAGAAACATCAAAAACATTTATAACCAATATTTTCTAGCTCTCAATCATTTTCTTGGTTTATTTAATTTTCTTCTTTTCATATTTTTCTACAGGAATCTTGATAAGACTATTTCCAGTTTCTACTGTTTATTTCTGCTAGTGGAAAAGAATAGATTTTATTTGAAATTCTCAGTCATTTGTTCTTATATTCACTGCATTTTATTATTATTAAAACAATGTACTCCTTTTATTCTGGTGGAGGAAGCAGCAGTGTTTAGATGTGAGCAAAACATATATACTTAGGCAATGGCCTATCCCTTCCTACTGTCACAACAACGGTAGAGAGTTTACAGTAAATATACACCAAATGTATCACAGTATAAAAAGCAGTTGTTTTTCAATAATGCAACTGGTTGCTTGAATGGGACAATAGCAATGATAGAAATACTCTATATTAAACAATGAAGACTTTGATGGCCAGTGTCAATACTCTTATATTACTTTTAAATATAAATTTTGTTCAAATACTACAGAACAAGCACTGAAGTTAAAGCAGGATAGTTTGGTTACTATGACAAACAAATACAAAAAATCTGATGTGATATATTTACATGACTTTCTCTACCCTCTATCATTTATTAGTGGATATACAAACTATTCTTACTAAAGCTTATGTTTCTGTCTACTATATTTTAACCCAAATACATCTTTGCAGAAATAGCTATATTACACATTTTGTAATAGATACAAAGAGAACAGCAGTAGTCAAATGCTTAAGAACCGAACGCTATACGCTGGCCTTAAAATTCCATACTGTTTCCATGCAACTGCGAGAAACAACTGAATGCTGGCGGATTTTAAGAGAATGACAAAGAAATGAACAATTCAAACCTTTAATAACGGATATCTCAGAAATGAATTATGCCTAAAAAGCTTATTTGAAATAAACTGTGTATTTTAAGATCTACAATTTTTGTGTAGTAAGTTTTTGTCTATCGCTTAACATTTACCAGTTATAAAAGATTATACAAAATTTCTTCTAAATGGAGGCTATTAATAGGCTATTTCCAGAATATTCAAGATATATGTACATTTATTTGTAATGTAAATATCTTTAAATATAGTATTTTAATGAAAATCGTTAGAGCCATTTTTTAGAAAATCAAAAATGTCGAAAACTCTTCCATGTAAAGGGTAGTCTAGGGTGGGGAATTTTCTTGAAAATCTTTGTGTCGATCTTTGGAAGGTACTGAACCTAAATACCAAGCTTGCTGTTTATCCGACTTTTCATTTTTGTGTTATGCTTGAGCAACTTTCTGTATTGAATGCTGCATGGAAACACGTGGAGAACAAGTCACAGACACAAAGATACACATGGAACTTTTTTCAAAAAATGATTTTTTTGAATTCAAGGGGCCTCAAAACATGAATATCTGGTGAAATCTCAATATCAAATTTTTGGGTAGAATGTAATACTTCCCCTATTTACTATACATGGTAGAGAAAGTACAAAAAAATATTTGTTTTCTTTCATAATCTTATGAATGTTGCCAACTCAAAAAAATGTAAAACACTACTATCTTCATGTTGGAATGATCTGCACACTAGTGATCATTTCAAACATCATTTAATTAATATCTAGTAACATCCAGACATGATTTTCATAAAGATTCTGGTTCAGTGGCTTCATTAATAGTTCTGCAAAGTTCTTATTCATTGGCACATACTTCAACCTGACTGTCCCATTCTTAATTAACTCTCACACAATGTAATATTTGGTAGAAACGTACTTTGTCCTAGGCTTAATGATGAAACTAGGTAAGAGTGTGAAAAAAGTCAAGTCTATGTCACAAATCCAGCCCAATACAATGTTCGTTCATTTATTGGTCATCCATACCCAAACTCAAATTCCTTTATTTGAGATTTATCTCCAAAACTTTCTTTACTACTATCTAAGATCTTAGCCAAACCCATTTTTACTTTCTCTACTACATATAGTAAGTAGAGGAAGTATTGTATTCCACCCAAAAATTCGATACCAAGATTTCACCGGAAATACATGTTTTGAGACCGCCTGAATCCAAAAAAAGCATTTTTGGAAACATGTCCGTGTGTGTGTCTGTGTGTCTGTCTGTGAACAGCATAACTCAGAAATGAACAGTTGGATAAACACCAAACTTGGTATTTAGGTTCAGTATCTTCCAGAGATGCGACACGAAGGTTTTCAACAAAATCCCCCCACCCCAGAGTACCCTTTACATGGAAGATTTTTCGAAAATTTTAATTTTCTCAAAATGGCTCTAACGATTTTGATTAAAATATCATATGTTTAAGATATTTTTATGACAAATAAAATGTATATCATGAATTTCCTGGGAATGTCTCCAAAAGTATTCTTCATTGTGAACAACTTTTGCATAACTGGTAAACCATAAGAGATAGACAAAATTTTACTACACAAAAAATGTAGCTCGCGTTAAAATACACAATTTATGTCATATACATTTCTTTTGTTGAGTGAACCGTTTTCGAGATATTGCTTGTTATTCCCTTAAATTTTCCAATACTTATACTTTTTCTCAAATTCGTTATTCATTTTGTTTATGTCCTGGACATGCAAAGAGAATGGAATGCGCCACATAGCAACCAGCGTTAAAATATTTGACTATCGCTTAAAACCTACCATATTCCCCTTGCATCTACATGAAAATTACCAATAAGATTGACATTTCGATATCTCGATTAACATGAAGCATATGGAGAATAAGCGTTTGTAAAAATAATTTGTACAAGAGTAGAGAAAGTCATGTGAGTGTAACACATCAGATTTTTCTTTAATCAATTAACTCCTCCAGTCTCTAGTTCCTGGACATTCAAATATGTATAATATGATTGGCATTCTCATTATATCTACACACTGAGCATAAACTCTACTCCCAAGTCTTTCTGAATTCATTTAATATCCTATTCCTAGTCTAAACAATGCTATCCTCTCCTTTCCCTTCTTATTACATCTATCAATATAACCCTCACTCACTTTTAATTCTCAATATAGTCAATAAATTTTTTTTCTAATAGCAGGATACACATTTTATCTATCTATATCCTCAAATTTAGTTCTAATCATCTTCCAAAATCCACCTGAACAAATTGTCTCTTCATAACCACTCCTCCCCCATTCCATTCTAAATCAGTTCATATCCAATTTTTCCTACCCATCTTGTTTGTCTTGAAGTGGATTCCTTAAAGGGGAACGAAACACAAAAATTAATATTTCATTCACCACATTAGTTTATTTATCATCAGGAATAAATAACAACACACGCAGTTTCACCATCCCAAGGTGAACGGTAATCAGGCCATGGACTGTTGTTGAGTTGACGCGTAACAACATCATGAGAGTCACACTGCACCCAGACAAGACATATGCAGCATAGTTGTTTTAAATGACTAACAAGTTAATGTGTTTATTTCACTAGAAGTTCCTAACTTCCCTGAATAATGAAGATCAGAGCTAAAGCTGGCCAATCACTTTTCATAATCCAGTTAATACCTACTAGGTGATAAACGATAGTCCAACAATCTGCTTTGAAGATGAGTGAACATGGTAATCGACCTTATCAGTTGAAACAAAAAAGAGTGATTTTGAAGATTTACACCATTCTGACAGCTATTCCAGACAGTTAGTGTGAACACTGAAAACTGTGCTGGTTCCATCCATTGGTGTAAGTGTAAGAAACATACACCTATGAATAATGATGAGGAAAGTGTGTGTTGCTCAAACTATGAAAACACAAATTTGGTGGAGTGATTTTGTATCACAAAGCATCCTAATTTTCACAAATTAGTTATAGATCATGATGCTTTGAATATTGTGAGGCATAACTTGGCTTTAAAAACAAAAAGTTGAGCTAAAAAGAAATTAATCACTGCCAACAATCCTGCTAATATGACCTGGCGATATTCCTGCTACAAACAACTTACAGCATGGATTGACTCATGGATTGCTATTGGACACAGAAGAAGAGCTGTCATACCATCATATGTAGTGCTTAGTATTACAAATGCTTTTCCAGAAACCAGCGAAGTATATGTAGGCTTCAAACTTCACTAACAAACACACAAATTAAAATAGTAAGTTTTAAATGCAACCATTATTATTATTATTATTATTATTATTATTATTATTATTATTATTTAAATTTGTATAATGTGTCTGTGACCAACCTCCTTATGTTGACTGAAAACGTGAGAAGCGCTTCAATTGTAGTAACTCTAATGGAGGTCGAAGCATGGGAGCTATATTCTTTGCTAGTGACAGATCAATTGCTGTGTCGAGTAATGGATCCATGCAATGTAAGTGCAGAGATTTTTTTTTTTATTTTATGCATTATCAGCACTTTCCATTCTTCATTAGATTCCTCATATATTTATTTTTCATGTTCAAAGACCCATATGCTTTGGAGTACTGAATTTTGATGCTATCTCTTTTATTTACATTAAATTGTGATCTAGCACTGCTGTCATGGATCTAAATTGAAGGCCATTATGTGAAAAATGTATTCTTTTTGGAGCATATCTGAGACAAAGACTATGATAACTTTCTAAATTGCCAGTATGTATATAATGCTGAATATCAGCAAAATCTTTTAAGGTGCTATCCAAAATAATTTTCTTCACATCATGATAGGTATTTGATTCGCCTTTAATCCGTAATTTATTTCTTTGGTCTTCTTCCAACAATTCATCATGTCCACAAGATTTCCATTCACTGTTTTCTAACCATTTATGTTCAGTTTTACTTTCTCTACTACGTATGGTAAGTAGCGGAAGTATTGCATTCCACTCAAAAATTCGATACCAAGATTTCACCAGAAATACATATTTTGAGGCCTCCTGAATCCAAAAAATTTTTTTTTGGAAACATGTCCACATGTGTGTGTGTGTGAACAGCATAACTCAAAAACGAACAGTTGGATAAACACCAAACTTGGTGTTTAGGTTCAGTATCTTCCAGAGATGTGACACAAAGGTTTTCAAGAATATCCCCCCACCCCAGATTACCCTTTACATGGAACATTTTAATTTTCTCAAAAATGGCTCTAACGACTTTGAATAAAATACCATGAGCTTAAGACATTTTTATGGCAAATGAATTGTATATCTCAAATTTTCTGGGAATGTCTCCAAAAATATTCTTCATTGTGAACAACTTTTGCATAGCTGGTCAACCATAAGAGATAGACAAAATTTTACTACACAAAAAATGTAGATCGCATTAAAATACACAATTTATGTCATATACATTTGTTTTGGTGAGTGAACCATTTTCGAGATATTGCTTGTTATTCCCTTAAATTTTCCAATACTTATAGTTTTACTCAAACAGGAATTCATTACTCATTTTTTTGTCTTGGATATGCAAAGATTATTAATCTGCGGCAAAGAGAATGGTGCTGCACATAGCAACCAGCTATTAAGAGATATGTCTATGCTTAAAGGCTACTGTATTTCTATATTGCCCTTGCAAATACAAAACAAGGGGAACGTAGTACGCCTTAAGCGATAGTCAAATATTTTTAGAACTGGTTGCTATGTGTAAAATGTAATTCTCTTTGCATGTCAAGAACATAAAAAAGGAACAACGAATTCCCAGTTGAGAAAAAATGTAAGTATTGGAAAATTCAAAGAAATAACAAGGAATATCTTGAATATGGTTCACTTTACAAAAAAAATGTTTACGACATATATTATGTGTTTTAATGAGATCTATGTTTTTTATGTAGTAAAATTTTGTCTATCTCTTGCGGTTTACCAGTTATGCAAAAGTTGTTCAGAATGAAGAAGACGTTTGGGGAAATCCCCAGAAAATTCAAGATATACATTTTATTTGCCATAAAAATGTCTTAAACATATGATACTTTAATCAAAATTGTTAGAGCCATTTTTGAGAAAATAAAAATTTTCGAAAAATGTTCCATGTAAGGGGTGGTTTGGGTTGGGGGATTTTCTTGAAAACTTTCATGTCGCATCCCTGGAACATATTGATCTTAAATACCAAGTTTGGTGTTTATCCGACTTTTCGTTTTTGAATTATGCTGTTCTCTCTCTCTCTCTCTCTCTCTCTCTCTCTCTCTCTCTCTCTCTCTCACACACACGCACGCACGCACGCATGCACACACACCCACACCCACCCATGCACACATGCACGCACATTTTCAAAAATGCTTTATTTTTTTATGTCCTGGACATGCAAAGAGAATGCAATACTCCACATAGCAACCAGCTCTTAAAAAATTTGACTGCCTACCATATACCCCTTACACCTACAAGAAAATTGGCAATAAGATAGAGTCTGCAAATGTTTATCTGGATTAACATGAAGTAGATGGAGAATAAGTGTTTGTAAAAATAGTTTGTACAAGAGTAGAGAAAGTCATGTGAGTTTAACACATCAGATTTTTTATATGATGAATTGATGTGAATTTTTCAATTAATATGGTACCGTTCTCATTGCAGTTCTGCGCAGCCTACCATAAATGGTTACTTATACTGGCTTACCATACCATCAGCTCTGGGTATTTGTTTTTCTACCATTTTAATTTTTTTAATTAGACTTTTATACAAATGCCATACCTCAAATTTATGTTCAACCTCCGGAGACTGAGTTTTTAACAGGTATCTTACCTATGCATCTGTCGGAGAGAAAAACTTGAACTCATTTTCTGTTTTGCAAGCTTAGTCATTATGCTGTCACAAGCAGCCTTTTCCAAATCACCTTTCACTATACCTCTTTGAACAAGTTAAAAACAATAATTTTGCAGGAATTTAAATCCATGACAGAATAGATTAAATATTTGGCTGAAAATCCTGGGGAGTCACACTGCCCACCCATGCCAAATACATAGGTATATCAGAACCTTTTAATGGATTCAAGTTATTTTTTATTTCTTGAGCCTACAATGCTCGCAACTGGTGCTGCCATGTTTCAAATAATTTTATAACTGAATGTATGCCTTGAAAAAATTGCCAAACCAAGTGATTTGCAACTGCTGAAACAATATACCAGATAATAATAAAGAGCTTGCTATTAAAGCATTTCCTTCTGGTTTCTTTCCTGATAAACTTTGTGAGTTTCAAGTGAATGTATATTGCCGCAATAACACACTATTTTAACACATAGCATTGTCTCTTAATGTAATGAGAAATTGTTTTGATTTCATTTCTACATAAAGCACATATCTTGAAAAATAAAAGTAGAGATGTTCAAGCAGCAATCAAATATTCCGCCGTAGTTTCATTTCCATGTATGGTGGAAGCTTCTTCTTCTTCCTCCTCCTTGTTAGCACTTGTATCAGGTGATCAGTATCAGGTTCGTAGAAACTTTCATTCAGCTTATCCTGATGTTCATCATTGCTCGTTTTGTAGATATTTTCAGGTTCCAACAATATATATTTCCTTATGATTTCAGTATCTAGTTCACATTTATACTTCTGAATTCTTGGTTTCTTCATCACCTTCTATTCCTAATTCTCTTTCACTACTTTTATCACCATAACCTTCATTGTCAGTCTTATTGCAAGTAAAACTATTGCATAGCTCAGAAACTATAATTTTACGACTTCTAGTCACATATCATTCTGTTCTTTGTCATTTGCTCTTGGATGAAGATGGTGAATAATCAATTGTCTTACTATAACATGATATCTGGAAATTGTCTTCATTTTTCCTTATAATAGGAATACTTCCAGGTTTTTATAAAGTCCTCTGAAATTTTCATCTGGCATAAGCTGCTTTTTACTTTCTCTACTACGTATAGTAAGTAGAGAAAGTATTGAATTCCACCCAAAAATTTGATACCGAGATTTCACCGGAAATTTATGTTTTGAGACCCCCTGAATCCAAAAAAAGCATTTTTGGAAACATGTCCGTGTGTGTGTCTGTCTGTGAACAGCATAACTCAGAAACGAACAGTAGGATAAACACCAAACTTGGTATTTAGGTTCAGTATCTTCCAGAGATGCGACACAAAGGTTTTCAAGAAAATCCCCCCACCCCAAATTACCCTTTACATGCAACATTTTTCGAAAATTTTAATTTTCTCAAAAATGGCTCTAACGATTTTGATTAAAATATCATATGTTTAAGATATTTTCATGACAAATAAAATGTATATCTTGAATTTTCTGGGGAATGTCTCCAAAAGTATTCTTCATTGTGAACAACTTTTGCATAACTGGTAAACCATAAGAGATAGACAAAATTTTATTGCACCAGAAATGTAGATCACGTTAAAATACACAATTTATGTCATATACACTTTTTTTGTTGAGTGAACCATTTTCGAGATATTGCTTGTTATTCCCTTAAATTTTTCAATACAATTCAAGTGGGAATTCGTTACTCATTTTTTTGTCTTGGATATGCAAAGAGTATTAATCTGTGGCAAAGAGAAGGGTGCTGCACCTAGCAACCAGCTATTAAGAGATATGTATATGCTTAAAGGCTACTGTTTTTCTATATTGCCCTTGTAAATATATATTCCCCTTACATCTAAAAGAAAATTAGCAATAAGATAGAGTCTGCAAATGTTTATCTCGATTAACATGAAGTAGATGGAGAATAAGCTTTTGTAAAAATAGTTTGTACAAGAGTAGAGAAAGTCAGGTGAGTGTAACACATCAGATTTTTTAATAACTGTTGGTTCATAATCTGTGTCTTTAAAATAGAAGGAACATAAACGAGCACAGGGGCCAGGCAAAAAATCTTTTCTTTTGCAAAATTCTACCCATCTCCTATATCTTTTGGGAGATTTGTCTCTGTTTGGAAATGCATGAAAATGAGTTCCCTTATATTTGTTTTCTCACATTCCAGCCATATGCACAACACTCATTTTATTTTTCACAATATTACATTGTTTGTATAATGCTAAACTGACTCAATAACACCATCACCAAAACCACCACAAAGTACACTACTCTTGAGCTTAAACACCAACAAGAACAATTTTTGAAAATGTATTATTGCATGTGCAACAACGACCGACTTGTGATCTCCCTACTGCTTCCAGTGCACTCTTTCATTCCCCTTTAAATTTTGAGCATTTTTTCAAGATATTGATCATGTTGCATCTGTTTCAATATTTTAATACTTTCTCCATTACCCATCTTCTCACACCTACCTTTCCTATTTCTAACAAGGACCAGTATTGGCTGCATTTTGTGAAATATCTAACATAGTTTTACAAAACATATCTTATCCATCTCTTTCCAGCTATCCTCCACCCCCATGTCTATATACCATAGGGCCATAAAATCTAGGTTGACTATTCCACTATATTATTTAGTCCATGAGGCTGAAGTAAACCATCCATCCAGAGTTTGATTCAAGTGTTTTGATGAGGGGGAGGGGGGAGTTGAATGTTGGTACAATATACTAACATAATTATATTAAACTTCACATAAAACAAAAATAAATGTAGTAATATCAGAGAGACCGGAGAATAATTAACAAGAAAAACTTTTGAATCAAAATTTTCTAAGTTATAAAAATACAATTACCAAATTTACAGAAACAGGTTACTCTGATGTGAGAAAATTCAATGAGGATTCACATTTCGTATTTCCCATGATTACCGCATGACTACCGATGCCTATTGCAGGAATTGAGCTGCTGTTTCATTAGCTACTGAAGTGACATTAATAAATAAAAACGGAACATCAAGTATGCCCATTCTGGACATTGTTACGGAGCAAAAATGTCACATTTTAGATTCTGGCCATTCCAGTCTGTTCAAAAATCTTATCTACAACAACTGCTCAAACACTCATGATTGCTTTATTTATACAGATGGCTCCTTCATACTAAATACTAATGGAAACAGCCAAGTTGGATGTGCTTTTGTAGTATATGAAAATGATGTTGAGATATTTACATCACAATATAAATTATTCCCTAATTGCTCAGTTTTTCAAGCAGAACTCTGGGTTATTAAGTCTGCTGTTCAGTGGTGTATAATTTACTATAAAAAAGTTCAAATTTTTAATGATTCACAGCTGCGCTAAACTCAATAAACAAAAAGAACATCCAATAGATGTCACCATAAGATCAATAGTTCAACAAAGCTCTCACATCTGTCTCTCATGGATTCATAGACATACAGGATAACTGCAAATGAAAGAGCAGACCGACTTGCGAAAACAGCTGTTGCTTCTTACATGGAAGTCATTTACAGTAAATCTATTTGCTATGCAAAAATAAAAATCAGAGAACATATAATACATCAGGGGAACAATGTAAGAACCTTTACTTTAAAAGGTTCTGTCACAAGAGAAATATTTTTCCCTCAAGTCCACTATCTACTCCACTGTAAAGTGTTAGTGCCTAATTTTGTGCTCACACAGTTTTTAACAAGTCATGGGAAGTTTAAGTCTTATTTCGAGTGTTTTAAAGTTAAAGTCGCAAAGGGTTGCTTGTATTTTTATGAATCTCCTCAAATGATAGACCATCTGCCTATTGTTTGGAAGAAAAAGATATATTCTAAACTGTCACTTGAACTGTTGTAACCTGGAACTTTAAAACTGCTGTACCAAATATTCAAGAGACTATATTGTTACAGTGTGTTCTTAATATTCATTCATCATGTTTTGTGTATACTTATTTCACAACTTCCTTCAATATGCTATTTTGTTTCTTATATATTGTTAAACTATAACTCTAATGTAAATTGTAAAATAGAATTTTCCTTTTGCTGTATTGGATATTCAATAATAATGATGATAATGGTGATAATAATAACAACTACTTTGATATGATAACATTCTGGAACACTGTTTCCTATGTGAGGGTTCAGAAAGTTCTTAGCCTTCACAGAGACAGTGCTGACAGTATAAAATTGCAAGGATAGTTCACAGATACAATCCTTTAGATGAGGAAAAGTGTAATTTCATACATGTGCTTTCATTTGTTTGATTGTTACAGTGCTGCAAATAAAACAGTTTAGTTTCTTTCCAAAAATGCATAAAATACAATTTCAAGCATGATTAAATACTTCTTATTGAAAGGTTAAATGCCAATAAAAATAAAAACATAATTGGATTCCATCTTGAAATATTCCTCACCATCATATTCTACAGTGAAGAAATGGGCTGCGGAGTTTAAACGCTGCTGTTCTTCCATTTTTGACGACAAATGTCCAGGATGTCCAGTTACTGCTACAACCAAAGAAAACATTACGAAAATCCATGATCCTGATTAAATGACAGAAGAATCACGGTGCATGAGCTTGTTGACATTGCCAAAGTTTAATTAGATTGTGTGTGGAACATTTTGCATGAGCATATGAGAAAGCCTGCAGTGCAATGGGTGCGGTGTTTCTTAACTGCCGAACAAAAGCACATGCAAATGAACATCTCACAGGAATGCTTGGACACGTTTAGATGCAACTTGATCAACTTTTTGTGAAATTACATCACTGCTGATGAATCATGGATTCACCAATGCCGTAGACAAAGTAGCAGTCAAAACAATGGTTCCAAAGAAAGCCAAGTGTGTGCCTTCAGCAGGAAAGGTGATGTATATTGTTTTCTGGGATGCATAGGGTATGGTGTTGGCAGACTACCTGGAAAACGGCAAAAGCATCAAGAAAGAGTAATATGTAGATTTGTTGAGCAGTTGAAAAATGCTATGAAGACCAAAAGTCTGCATTCATTATATAATTAAGTTCTTTTCCACCAACACAATGCACCAATGCACACTTCTTCAACTGCAACATAACATGTCTTGTGCTCTGAACTGCTGCTACATGTATCATATTCACCAAATTTGGCTCCCAGTATTTTTTTTCTTCTTCTCAAATCTGGAAACCTCACTGGACCTCAGATGCAAACATCATAATTCACATAAACAATTATTTTGCAGAGTTGGACAATCATTAATACAGAAGTTATAAAAAAGTTAAGAGTATTATTCATCCAAGTGTACAGTTGAAAGTTGACAATAAAAAATAAAAAAATCTACTGTTATGCTCGCACGACTTACAACCCACTACTGCTTATTTTTACATACCTTCTAAAAACCATTCTTACAAAAGTTTATTTTTCTATCTACTTAATGTTTATCGAGTTTTCATTGCACATTTTGTTGTACGTACAAGTGGAATACAGGAAACCAAATAGATGGTCAAATATTTAAACACGATTTATTATATGGGACTTTAAACTCCATAACCTTTCCATGACATCATTAGATATAGCTGAATAGTGACAGCACTGTACAGAAATGCCAAAATATATATATAAAAAAACCAATAATGACGGATATCTCAGAAATTTTTAGGTAATACCACAAAAAAAGTTATTAATTAAATTGTGTGTTTTAAACAATTCTACATTTTTGGTGTAGTGCATTTTTTCCTCTCTCTTTAATGTTTACCAGGCATATGAAATTATATAAAATTTCTTCTGAATGAAAAGGACTTAATGGGCTATTCACAAAAAATTCAAGATATATATTGTATTTGTCATGTAAATATCTTGTATATATACGGTACTTACATCACTTATGTTTACTAACTTAACATGTTTTGGGAAACTTTGTTTCCATCCTCAGAAGGTGTCCGACTGGTCTGTGTTGTTGGTGTCTCTGTTGTGTTGATTGTCTATTATGGTGACATCTTGTGGTGGTGAAATGTACTTCCAGAGGGGACTTAGTGGCGGCAAATCAAAATTCATTAGTTTGTGGGCTGTGTTTCAAAATGAAGATCTTCTCCCATGTGTCTAATTCTGTTGCATATTTGGCCAGTTTGATTAGTGTAATGTTTGGTTTGATATTGTGGTTGGTTGTCCAGAAATGGTGTGAAATTGCAGATTTGTCCATTTGTTTGTATTTTATGCATCTCATATGCTCTTTTAGCCTAGTTTCCAGGTTTCTTTTTGGTTGCCTATATACACCTTATTGCAATCAGAACAGTTGATTTTGTAGATTCCAGCTTTTTTGTTTTGTGGTATGAGGTCTTTTAACCTATTGCAAAATAATTTCTCTATGCTAAATTTGTTCTGTGGGGTTAGGCTGAGGTTATGTTTCATGAAAATCTTCTTAAATTTGTAATATGTTCTTGGATGATATGTGAGTTTCTTGAACCTTAACTGTTTTTCTTCCTGGATGAGATTTATTGTGTCTTTGATGTGTTTCTGTCGTTTGAATTTTGCAATTTTCTTGTCAATTCTTAGTTTGTTGAACACATTATTTTTAGCTGTGTTTACTATGTGGTGATATTCCAGTTGATATTCTTGTTTATTCAGGGGAATGTATACCAGTCTATGTCCTAAGCTGTTTAGTACTGCATGTTTGTGTGTTATTGAATTGAAATACTGTTCTTTATGTAATTATCTGAATGTGAAGGTTTTCTGTATATGCCAAAGGTTAGGTTTTTTTTTCTTCCCAGGTTATTTTTAGGTCTAAGAAAGGAGCATGCCTTCTTTTTCCACTTTCATTGCACATTTTATTGATCAGTTTTGTTACTTGAGTAAGCTTATGGAGTTTTGTATAAACCTGTTAGGACTACAGCGAAGGTGTCATCGACATATCTGTGCCACATCAAAGACACAACAAATCTCATCCAATGCAGTACAGTAGAGTGTTGATTATTATTCATTATAATGGAGAGGGTGTGGCTGATGGTTAACCGAAAATGATTGATAGTTCATCTTACTTAATATAAACAGTAGGTTTAATACGCAATTACACAAAAAACTTGCTAAACACATGAGTCCTGTTACATTTCTTGTATATTTAGAAAAATCAAGAAAGGTGATTGCTGTCTGTGGGGGAGAGCTTCTGTTCCTTAAAACCAATACAAGTGCGCACACTTATTCACTCACATCCAATTTTCATCAGTTTTGTAGTACATTGCTAGGCAACAATACTAGGTACATTATGATCATTACTGTTGTCTGATTGCATGACCACTTTGTGATTTGAAATTAAAACTTCAATAACACAAAGCCAAAGGCATTAGAACAATTTCTTAACTAGAGTACATGCTTGTTCATTCTGTATTCAGTTCTTAACATTTCCCATGTTTTTTCCATTGGAAATTGAAATTGATTTGATACACAATCTGTGTTGAATACTGCATGCAAAAGCAGACTCAGATCGAACTGAATCTTAGATTCATCCTCTTAGAAAGTACAGTACTCATTGTAATGCACTGATTGTGCATCTTTTATTTTTTTCTATGGTCATTGAAACTTTCAAAAACCTTTTGCTGTGTTATTAATATGATTCAAGCCACTGGAATATGAATTTAAAGATGACATGGCTCATTTGCAAATTTTCTAGCCAATACTCCTCCTTAAAATGAAAATGAACTATATGTTCTGACCAATATTTACTTCTTTCTTTAATTCAACACACAGACTTACATTTCCCATTTCTTCTGAAGCAGTGTTATAAAATACAAGTTTTATGTCTGTAATTTTTGCAAGAAAATTACTGTTTTCTTTTGTTAAGCCCACTGTTCATGCTACAACTTGTCAAGAAGGAACAATAAATCTGTCAGAAACTGGTGCAACAATAGATACAACTGGGTCACTTTTACCATTTTCATATTAATGTAGCATATTCTTTACAAAACCATAGTACACTAGCCTCAAAAACCTTTGCCTAACACTTATGTTTAACAGGTTCGCCCTTCACCAAAAGTCAGTCTACCTAGTAATCAATCTCAATACATAGTGAATTTAAGATAGAAACACAGATCGTCTTCAGTATGGAATATGAACTCAAGTTGATTTCAATTCCCAATTGAACAGAGTAATTATTGCAGTGCTCAAATGAGAAGCAATGTAACATAGACTTTTATTCCCAAAAAAATTAATTTTTACCACATGCATGGAATTTTCATTCCAGAAAAAAAAGAGAAAAATAAAACAGAATTAAAAACAGAAGCACTATTAACCGTGAAGTATTCTTCATGATGGTAGATTGAGTCACACTTTGACACTCACCTTCACTAATTAAATGTTGTATAAAACAGAAACGTTTTCGAGGGCATTCAACATACCATTTTTGGACAGAAAACCTCACCATTGGTCAAAGTATAAAATTATTAAAACTCCTCACCACACCCATAGAATTGAATATCTGGGGAAAAATACACATCATCAAAAACGACAACAATGTCATTAATTTTGAAATTCCACCTGTGAACAATGTGTTAAAACTTTGTGCTTCTAATACCAGATGGCAACAGGTTCAGAACTGCAGGAAGAGGAAAAAGAGCATACAGGAGAGAGAAATCCTTAGTCATCTAGTCGCTGACGAGGACAAATGCCCTCAAAATGTTTGTTTTATACAACATTTAATTAGTGAAGGTGAGTGTCAAAAAGTGTGACTCAATCTACCATCAAGAAAACAGAAAATAAAAGATTGCGATAGTTAATCTGCTGAATGGTTAACTGTGTGACAGATAATTGAGGTTCTACTGTATATTTGAAATGACATGGTGCAATCACAAAATGCACTGGCTCTCCTAGCCACCTGTTAAGTCACTTCCCATAGATTTAATTTCTATTATTGCTGGTGTAAAAGAAGTGCATGCAAAACAAAATGTTCACTGTTGCACTTGCTACTATTATGAATTTATGATATACCCACTGATACTTTACAACCATTTGTGGCTGTGGTCCAATCTGCATTTGAACGTATGCTATAAGCTGCTTCAGTGCCTGATAAATAATCCTGTAGACCTTTGTCACCTTAATATATCGGAAAACACTTTTCTCTGCATTCCGACAGTTTCTGTTAAATTTGCAATATAATTGAAATGACTGCTATGGAATAGTGTCTGAGCATGTCCTTTGAGAAAGAAAAGTTCACCAATGAATTTACAATGCAATATATTTGTACATATTCAGTGTTGTCTTCTTTCTCTCAAAAGTTTGGTTTAATCTGCCTTGGTGAGCTGGCTCCTTTTCATTTCTGTAGTCTGAAGTGTTTGAGTAATTCAACTATGCATCACTCCTGAGAAAAGAAAGTGTAAAAATCCTTAGCATGGCTTCCTCTGGAAGGGAAGTAAAGCTGGTGGCACCGTGTTGTAGATTTACGGCATGTAAAAGAACCTCAAGCCTGATAAAGAGGCCGCTGGGCAAAATTTCTGGTTTTTCACGCCCAATATAGAATGGGATGCTAAGAACCATAGCAGTTAAAGGGCATCCATAAATAAAAAACCCAATTTCAATTATAAAATGAAATACTGCAGTCCTGTTTTCTCTCAAATTTGATACCAACATGTGGACATTTCATGCATCTGTCTGTCTGAAACATTTTACAGTTATTAAGAATAACTGAGTTGGTATTCTAAACAGATTTCATCACTTACTTTTAAGTTATTTAGGACATATTTACGAAACAGATTCATTACCATTCCCAACTACATTTCGACTGATACTGGAATTTAGCATCATCCTGTTGCTGGAAACCACTACTGTCATCATTGGGTGTTATCTCTAGGAATTTCTCACTTAGGCTGTTCTTAAGTGGTACGTCAAAATTAAATATACGGTCTATGTTTTTCAAAATGAGTATGTTTTCCCAAACTGCCAAATCTCCATTGTTTGATGTGTCTTAGTAGTATTGGTTCAAGGTCTAACTCATGATTCTCCTGCCACAATGTGCTGCTACCAATTTATCTTCCTCTTTATGTTTCTGAAGTGCTCTTTTACTCTTGTTTTAAGGGTTTGTTTGTTTTTTAAGCTTTTCCTTTATAGAATTACAATTAATTGCAATATTTGCAACTGATTCCATATATTCCTGATTTTTTAATTGGTGATATGTTGTGTTTTATTTGTGGTGATAGCAGATTCTTGATTAAGTATTTGGCAGAAATGTACATGCACTTAGTAGAGGCAAGAATTACAAAGTCTTCCTATGGATATTTCAAACATGGTACTGTGCTCTATCAATGACATTTTTGTTATTGTCCCAAAAATACATACAAATGAGTCGCTAAAACTTCTGAGTCTGCAGTACCAAACAATTGACTTCACCACAGAAATAGAATCAGAGGAACAACCACCTTTCCTAGACATGAACATCAGAAATACAATAGATTTGGCATGCAGAGAAAACCCATGTACACAGATAATTATATAAAGTTCAATAGTTACAATACTAAACCACACTAATATTCAGTCTTCAGTAGTTTGATACAGAGATTAATTAACATGCCACTCAACAATGATGAATATGACAAGGAGAACACCTTCAGAATAGCTGAAAACATTGGGTTCAACAGAAACACAATAGAGAAGAAAATCCAAAAGGCTAAACTATGAAAATAAAAGAAATCATCACACTACCTGCGAGTAAAGAAAAACTCTCATAAAAAGCTTTACATATCACGCCAAAGTGCACAACCAGTTCCAAAATATCCTTAAAGAACACAATGTTATTTTTTAGCTCCCAAGAATGCATACTCCATCCAGAACCCATAGGAAAATTATGAAAAAATAAGTCAACAAAACATGCCATATCAGAAATAATAGACCACATAATCAATAAGCTAGACAACAATGAAATCAACTGTGGTATATTTTTGGATCTCTTGAAAGCATTCGATTGTATTGAACACGAGCTTTTACTAGATAAATTGAATTATTACGGAATACGTGGAATACCGAACAAATTAATTAGGACATATCTGAGCAAACGATCCCAACAAGTAAAAATTGTACATACTAGGAATCAACATATCAATGAATACTACTCAAATAGTGAATTAGTGACATTTGGAGTTCCACAAGGTTCCGTTCTCAGCCCCCTTCTTTTTATAATATATGTCAATGATATCCCAAATATCTCTGATGGAAAGATATTTATGTATGCTGATGATACCTCAATAGTAAACACGGGTATAAGTTCTCAGGTTCTGGAAAACGTGACAATAAGTAACACAACACAAATTAAACAATATTTTAGGTCTAATAATCTACACATAAACTTAGATAAGACAAATTACATTCAGTTTCAAACTCCTCAGAATAGGTTAATGGCAAATACAAAAATAGTCATTGAAAATAGAGAAATAAATGCAGTCGATAAGGCAAATTTTCTAGGGGTAATTGTGGATAAAAACCTTACTTGGAGCGAACACATTAATTATATTTGTAATAAAATAAGCTCAGGGTTATTTGTAATGAAAAAAATGACAAATATAGTGGACGTTAA
Source organism: Deroplatys truncata (assembly GCA_030765065.1). Classification (NCBI taxonomy): domain Eukaryota; kingdom Metazoa; phylum Arthropoda; class Insecta; order Mantodea; family Mantidae; genus Deroplatys; species Deroplatys truncata. The sequence continues at coordinate 166,686,273 of CM060983.1, forward strand.
TACACAAATAATGCTATATTATGGATTAATCTACCCACACCTATCATACGGGATAACAGTGTGGGGATGCTGTGCTAAAAAGTATACTAAACAAGTATTTCTACTTCAAAAAAGAGCGATAAGGATAATTCTGAGAATGAAACAAACAGATTCACGTAGGCAAGCCTTCAAAGATCTAAAAATTCTAACGCTATACTCCCTATTTATGTATGAAGTAATAGTACAATTGTTCAATAGGCAAGATGCAGGTCAAACAAAGAAACAAATACATGAGCATTATACCAGAGGAAATACAAACTTTCACGTTCAGTCACATAGGCTAGAAATGCATAAAAAAAAAACCTACTACTGCAGCCCATGAACGGTATAATAAGCTCCCTGCCTATTTGAAAAATATTAATAACTTTAATGTATTCAAGAAAGAATTAAAGAAATTTTGCATAGAAGGTTGCTACTACTCAATTGATGAATATCTTAGATAATATGGGACAAATAATTTAGTATTGATATAATATTAACTTGTAATAGTGTATAACATGTAACTTTTATTGTAAATATGTTACTACAAATTTTATCTATGTATATATAAAACTGTATGATTCTGTACATATTTCCTTGACGATGCTATGAATACGTATGTATTTCTTTAAGCAAATAATAAATGAATGAATGAATGAAATAGATCCAGAACTGGTACTACTAAAACACACCACAAACAGTAGGTTTTGGAAACATGTCCCAAGTAACTTTAAAATATGTAACATGTTTATAATACTAATCTAATTATTCTTAACTGAATAATACATTGCTGTTTATAATATTCCATTCAGATAGTGATGTTACTGTCTTCCTTACAAGTGAACACTGGTTATGGGACCAGCACACTTTCAGTTGCATTATGGTTGTATCAAGTGAAGATGGTACTTATGAAGGCAAAGTTTTGGTCGGTCATGGAGCCCAGGAAAGATAAACCAGAAGACAACACTACTGCAACATGTGATGAACAGCAAATGCATACAGCAGACCCCTGTTATAACGATTCCCTTTATAACATTAAACCGCATATAGTGACAGAATTTTGAAGTCCTGACTTTTATTTTGATTGATTAATACCATTTTTAATTTGAAATAACATGTAGGTTTGCTTTGCGGTTCCCACATGCAACATTAAAATATACAGAATATTTGAATAAATTATTGCCTTTTCTTCATGATCTGTTGCAATATGCCAATTTTGCAACATTGTTTCCATCTGCTAGCCAGGGAGCATTCACTTTGTATTCGTTCCTCGCAATCTCATTGGCTGTAGCATGGTTTTCAGGCTGTTTCTAACCATCACAGATGTAGTGTTAGCCATCTTGGTTTATTACAATTTGTTTGTTTCATCAGCATCATTGAAGCTTATGAGTGGGACTGCCACGTGTTCATTTGGCATACAACAAAGTGGTTTGTTTTGCATGAGTGTGCAAAGATGTCTTTTGTATTAAATAAAATGGCAGCAGCAAAGAGAAAAATGTTATTTCTTTCTGAAAAAGCTGATATCATTCAGGAAGTTGAAAAGCATCCAAAACTAAAAACAACAGAAATGACTAGAAAACTTTATATGGCCACTTCAATTTTTAGTGGGATTCTGAAAAATAATGCTGCAATTTTGAGTGAAGAAACGAAATCTGGTTTGAAGTCCAAAAAATGTAAAAAAAAAAAGATTAGATGTTCCTCATATGAAGAGATGGAAAAAATATTAATGGAATGGTTTAATGGTGTGTGATCTTCCAGCTTACCTGTTGATGGTAGCCTCATAAAGGCAAAGGCATCAATAATTGCTTTAAGATTAGATTTGATGGACTTTAAAGCATCAAACGGATGGTTGGACAGATTTAGATTGCAAAATATTTTTAGCAGTGACTATATTTGCTCACCACACTGTAATATTAGCTTTATATATGTGATTATAAAATAAATAACACATTCTCAAAAACTAGTACAGTTTTCTTAGAAAAAATCTGATGTGTTACACTCACATAACTTTCTCTACTCTTGTACAACCTAATTTTACAAACGCCTATTCTCCATATGCTTCATGTTAATCGAGATATCGAGATGTCAATCTTATTGGTAATTTTCTTGTAGATGCAAGGAAAATATGGTAGCTTTTAAGCGATAGTCAAATATTTTAACGCTGGTTGCTATGTGACGCATTCCATTCTCTTTGCATGTCCAGGACATAAAAAAAATGAATAACGAATTTGAGAAAAAGTATAAGTATTGGAAAATTTAAGGAAATAACAAGCAATATCTCGAAAACGGTTCACTCAACAAAAGAAATGTATATGACATAAGTTGTGTATTTTAATGCGATCTACATTTTTTGTGTAGTAAAATTTTGTCTATCTCTTATGGTTTACCAGTTATGCAAAAGTGGTAAACCACTTTTGGAGACATTCCCAGAAAATTCGAGATTGCAACGGAATTAATGTTGTATTTATTTAACATTAATTGTAGCCCCACGTTGGTGCGGCAATTTGCGACGGATGTTGCTTGTTTACGTAATGAGTTTTTGTATTTGTTAGCCCCACGTTGTGGAACCAATTTGCGAGAGAATTAATGTTGTTTTTACTTCATGTGAGTGGAAGCCATCTTGTGACGTCATTCATTGGTTTGGTTTGTAGCTCCATCTGGCGTAGCAATTTGCATCAGTTTTGAAATAATTTACCTTAAATGTCCTCCAGCTAGCTTTTTGGGTCTAACATGTATTTCTTTGCAGGGTGTGAAGCGGAAAGGAATCTTTTATCCAGAAATTATACTGATGAAGAAAATTTTGTTTTATAATTTTTATTGCCGAACACGTTCACGAACACTTTTACATATTGATTTAGATACTCGCCAAACTGAAACTGTTTGTCATAACTTCTTACTTATCACTTTTAACTCGCGTACTTCAATTTTGTGTATATTTAACTGTATAATATTTTAGATCTTTAATGATTTTTGCTGCGCGTAACTTGACGAAATGAAGGACTGACTGACGACGTGTAGTGTACACGAAATTTTGATGAACTGAGGGGCAAGCTACCTCGAACCTACACTATTTATAGGCCTGCATCAAGATACGCCTAAAGATTATAAATGAACTGCTATTGGCTAATAAAACGCGCCAACATTAGCGTCTATTTTAATATCCAATGAAAACCACGAATACATATTGCTTTAGGAACTATTCTAGAATGTTCTACCGAAAATGCGCGAAACATTACGTAACTTCCTTGTTCCCAATAACGATAAACAGCTCACCCCATCGCTGCATTATTGCGTTATTATTGACAGTTTCAGTAAAGCCGTATAAACTTATTTCCCAATAATAATTACAATTAACAAACATCTGAAATCAATGTCACATAAAAATGCATATTCATATTACAATCATTATTTACATTTAAGTAATTTATGATACAAATTACTGCATCATATGCCCCACTAGAAACATAATTATAAATATTTATAACTTGTTTGGAAATTTTATAATTGTGTTTTTAGTCTCCTAAATCTTGGAACACACGCTATCACTTTCACTAAACACTTCACACGCATTTAACACACGACATGTTTTTTTTTTTTTTTTTTTTTTTTTATCTCGCCACTACTTATTGGCTCTGGTTTAATTAATTTAGATATTAATCTGACATCACAATTTTTTTTTTTTTTATAGCAAATACTTTACCTAAATTATTTAATTACTGTTACCAAATTGTTTACTTTCTTAAGTTGTTGACAAAAATTTATACATTTAAGATTTTTGTAATTATTATACATATTTACCAAAATATTCACCCTCTACATATATTTACATCTCTTAAATCTAGGCACTGTTTCACATGTTCTATTTACTACATAAATATTTGTTTTAATTATTTTTACACATTTTTGTTATTTTGTACTTTATCTTAACAATACTCTTGGAATAGTATTTATGTACTTTACTTTAATATAACATCATGCTTTATTTCACATGTTCAGTTACTAATAAAAGGTTATTTTCCTCTCAAACATTTAGTCATGTCCAAAATTTATTTTTCCTTTCACATGACGTACATATTTATTTAACCCTCTTACGTTCCAATACATTGCTCTGTATTTCGTCTTTAACTATCCAGCATTTACTATTTATCATCTTTGTCTTTTGTTTCACCATGATCTTCATGGTTATATGGTTTCAGCATCTCAATATGGAACTTTCCTATGCTTTTTCGAGTTGTTGGATTACATAACTCATATGTATTAGTTCCATATACTTCAACAACTTCATATGGTCCATGGTATTTGAGAAACATTCGCCAATAAAGTTTATTTGCTTTATCCGATAATTTCTTGGTTTTAACTAAAACTAAATCTCCTATTTTGATCCTCCATTCCTTTCTCTTCTTTTCTTCATGTTTAATTTTTCTTTTTATGGCCTTTTTCTTCATCCTATCGAATGCTCTTCGGAACATCTCTTCTTCTGTTTGTGGTATCGAATGCGTATCTGGAATGGTCTCTGGAATTTTTTTACACACTGTATTGATCTTCTTTCCTAACTTAAGTTCACATGGTTTGTATCCCGTCACATTGTTTACGGTTTCATTTAGTAGATTCTGAACGAAGTTCACGTATCCATACCATTGGGTGTGTTTTCGATGACATAACACCCTTAAATAATTTGAAATTTCCTTAATTTCCCTCTCCACTGGGTTGGAGTTCGGTCTGTATCTTGATGAAAAATATTGTTTAATGCCATTTTCTTTCAGTCCATTCATAAATTTTTTTCCTGTGAAGTACGAAGCATTATCGCTCAATACAGATTGAATAGGTCCTTCTTCTATCACATATGACTTGAGTAGTCTATTCAAACATGCTAAACCTGTAGGTTTTCTCAAAGGGTAAATTCTTACATATTTGCTGAATATATCATAACAGACAAATATATATTTGTTTCCAAATTGACTTGGAGGCATCGGACCATGAATATCAATACTAATTACACATCTCGGCTTATCCCTTATAACTGAATTAGTTTCAAATGCATATGCTGCATTTATTTGCTTTGCCTTCTGGCACAGGTTGCAGCACGATATAAATTTCCGAACTTTCTGACGCAATTTGGATATGTATAAATTCTCTAAAATCATAGAAGTTGTTCGGTCCGTCCCTGAGTGTGCTAACCCTTCATGAAAATTCTTAATTAGTTCCTTTTCCATGCTTTTCGGAACCATTACCTTCCAACTAGGCATTTCTTTTCCATGCTTCTTGTATAATGTCCCATCTCGAATTGCTATAATTTCTCTCTTTGCCTCCTCAATTAATGGTGCATTTTCTTTAAGTTCAAATAATTTTGCGTCTTCATTTTGAATTTCCCCCATATTTTTCAATTTTCTAATCATTTCTTTGCTTAAAGGAATTTCAATTGTCAATATTTTGACTTCATTTCTAGGCCTTTCAATATTTTCGGGAATTTGTGGGTTGTAGTTCAATCTTGATAGCAAATCACTGAAGGTATTATTCTTGCCAGGAATGTGTATAATCTCAATATCGAATGCAGATATTGCATGAATGTATCTAGCAAGTTTTCCACTACATAATCTACACCGTTGTATGAAAGTTAAGCTGATGTGGTCTGAATATACTTTCACCTTTTGCTGATAAATATAGGTTTTAAAACGAATTAATGAGAAATATAGTGCTCCTATTTCTAGCTGAGTCACTGAAGAATTCCGCTCAATATTTGTAAGTCCTCTAGAAGCTGTACTAATGACGTGAAAGTCATTGTTGATGTCTCGCTGTCCTAAAATTCCGGCATATCCTTGCATTGATGCGTCAACATAAATCTCATATTCCAAATCTTCTCTGGGCCTCTCGAGTAATATGGACTTAGCAAAGAGTTCCTTTACTCTCTCAAAACATCCTCTGTCCATTTCCACTTATTGTTCTTTCGGAGAAGCTGCCGCAGTGGTTCTATTTCAGCCGAATATCTTGGTACGAATTTACTCTGAAAGTTCAATACCCCTAAGAGACGTCTAATTTGTTTTACGTTCCTTGGTGACGGAATTCTCATTATTGCTTCTATTCTTTTCTGATCAGGTCTTATACCTCGTTCATCCACTACATAACCCAGAAAATTTATTTCCTTGACACAAAATTTTGATTTTAGTATGTTCACAGTCATACCATGTTGTTGTAGTTTATTTAACACATAATGGACATTATTCATGTGTTCTTCAAATGTTTGACTAATGATTAGGAAGTCGTCAATATACTTTATTAAAAAGTCATCTGCAGAATTTCCAAAGATACTGTGAATGGCTCTCAAAAATCCACTTCCTGAGTTTTTTAAACCAAAAGGATTTACACAAAAACGATACTGGATCCCTGAGTACTGAAATGAAGTGTAATCACGCACTTGCGGATCTAATTCCACTTGCCAATATGATGCAGTGAGGTCAATGGATGTCAGAAATCTCCCTCTTGAAAGTTTCGTAATTAGTTGTTCAATTCCCTCACTTTGAAAATGATCTGGTTTCATATACTTGTTGACATATCTACCGTCTAAAGTTAATCTCAAACTACCATCTCGTTTAATACTCCAGCAGATTGAATTTATATACTGGGAATTACTTTGCTCAATAATCCCATTTTCTAACATGCTATTTATTAGTTGTCTAGCTTTGTCCCGAAGACTTATAGGTAAATTGTCATACTTGTGCCTATATGGTGGTACGTCTTCTACTTGAAATGTATGCTGATATACATTACATCTGCCTGGGATATTACTAAATACTGAACTATTGTTCATCAAAACATCATGAAGGATTTGTTTTTGCATTATCGTAAGATTATAAGCTTCTTCACACTTGTGTATTATTTCCTCATTTCTCTTCTCTTTCCAGCTGTTGTTTGTCTCGCTCACATGGTCGTCTTTTGTTTGGATTTTAAATTCCTCTACTTTCTCTGGCATTTCTGCTAGCTGTTGAAAATATGGCGTGGTATTCCCTTCATATTCTGTGACTACCTGCTTTATCTGACTATTTCTATCAGTTTCTGTTATTTGCACAAAAAACTCTTGGTCACAAATATTTTTCTCATACTTTGTCATCTCGATTACAGAAACTTTCTCTTTTATAAATGGTACCCTTATTTCTCTATCTTCTTTTGTTATTTTTAACTCTTCATGTTTAAAATCTATACATGCTTCATATTCATGTAGGAAGTCACATCCTATAATTATGTCACAAATCAGATGGTTTACAATTAGAAACATAACCTCAAAACTCTCTCCGCCGATAAGTATGTTGAGTAGAGCTTGTGTTTTTATGACCTGTGTCGTTCTTCCGATTGCAACACGACAAACTAAATTACTAGTGGGAAGAGCCATAATTTTGTTACCTTCATTAATCAAATTTATGTAAAATTTCTGTGAGCAAATTGAAGCTGATGAACCAGAATCTATAGTTGCAATGATCTCTTTCTTCGCAATTTCCATCCTAACATGAGGTGACTCAAAATTTTCTCCCTTATCTTTTGTTGCTGTAATCTTATTGCAGGGTGTATGTGTAGGCGTATGATTTGTATTGGTAATGGATACTGAATTATTAAAGACGTCCTGAGAACCTACTGCACAGGAGTCTGTTAACAGTTTTCCTGGTTATTTCCATGTTCACGTACGGGACTGCTATTCCTAACAGGCGCTAAATCTATCTCATTGTCGCTCCCATTGTTTTGAGTTCCCCTTCCTCGAGTTCGAAATCCTCGATTTCTGACATTATGTCCCCTTGGCACATAATTTTCTTGCCGTTCCTCAGATCTTTCCCGGTTATTATTTTCCCTCCAGTGAGTGAAATTTCCCCTTTGTCTAATGTACCTCCTTCCATAATTTTGCCCTCTTTCAGGCAATCTTTCTGTTCTGACATAATTTATTTGTTCCTGTCGACCTGGTCTCCTATCTATCCTTGATCTTTCAAATTGTGGAACGTATGATTGATACCGTTGTCTGGTATTAATTTCATGATGTCTGTCTTGTCCTCTAATTTGCTGATAACTACCTTGGTAATTTCTTCTATCTCGCACATCTAAAAATCTATGTTCCCACTCCCGAGACATATCTTCTTCCTGTTGTTCCAAAGCTGTTATTAATTCTGTCATCTCATAGATGTTCCGTGGTTTTGCAATTAATAAGTAATTTCGTATCCTTATAGGATAATGCCTTGCGAGTAAACTCACAAAATCTTCCTCATTGATTGGAGGTGACAAGTTTCTAACCTGACTTGCATGTTTTAGTAAGTAATCAGTCATTGATATTCCCTCTCGTGGATTAAATTGACCATGACTAAGCATTGCTCGAATTCTTTGCTGTACCGTAACATTCCAAAATCTGTTCATGAATAATCTCTTAAAGGATTCATATGAAATTTCACCCCCTGATACCATTTGTAACCAATCTAAGGTTTTCTGGTCCAAACATCGTTTGACAACTATCATTTTCAATGCTTCAGGTATCTTTTTAATTTGAAAATACTCTGATAATTCTGCAATGAACTGTACTGGACTGGAGTTTTCATTAAATTTTGGAAGTGGAAAATCACTTAAGATATGATTGTAATTTTGCAAATTCCCTACTCCCATATTTAAATTCTCTAGTGTAACTTGTGCACTCTGAGTTTCAGCATTAGCTATAGATGAAGCTGCCGCATCACTCACATTATTTGTCATACCTGAGGAACTACCTCTATCATTATGTTGTACATCTGATACATTCACATCACATATATTTGCCCTTGAATTCAATTCTAATCTATTTACAGTACCTTGCAGATTTTCTATTCTCTGTTCCAATTTTTTATTATTCTCATTTTGAACAGTTTGGTGTTTGTTAATTTCAGAAGTTAGCTTTTGATTCAAATCTATAGACAAAACTTTAACTTCATCAGACAATTTATTTCTCTGTGTTTCTGACTCCTTCTGAATTTCAGATATTTCCCCTCTGAAATTAACTTGCACCTGTATCAAATCTGCATTTGTAGCCTCCATCATTTCTCTTAACTCACTTGAAATGCTACTCATTCGGCTACCTAGCTCTGTACATTTTACATTAACATGCTCTATTTTATTGTTAACCTCACTTTTGGTTAGATATTTCCCTGCTCATGTCTAACATTTTCTTTGAAACTTCACCTATTTCATTTGCTATCATTTCTTGATTTTCATTTTTCATTCTAATCATACTACTATCTAGCTCCATGAATTTCTTTTCAATTTCTTCCCTGTTTTGTTCTAAGCTTTTACCAATATCTTCCCTCAATTCCCTATTATTCTTTTCCATATTCTGAGTTAGTTTTTGTTCTAATTTCTCACTATTCTTTTCCATATCTTCCCTGTTTTGATCTATTTTCTTACTAAGATCTTCCCTTAATTCCCTATGACTCTTTTGCATATTCTGAGTTAGTTTTTGTTCTAATTTCTCACTATTCTTAATACTATCTTCCCTGTTTTGATCTAATTTCTCATTCAAATTTTTTAGCATTTCCATAATCATACTAGTATCAAGATTAACATTTCCTGCTATTCTATTCTGACTTTCTGCACTAACATTTTCATCCTCAAATCCTAAAAAGTCTGGGCTATTTCCTGTAACCTGTATTGAATTACAGCTAACTGTTACATTATCTCCCTCCATAATTATTTCTTCTGTATTATTGGTAGCCATTGTTTTTTTTATCCTACCACTCCTAAGTAACATTTAAATTTGTTTACCCTTTTTTTTTTTTTTTTTCTTTTTTAGAATTAAAATCACACTTTTCTAACCTTTCTGATGCAATCTGCTGATGTTGCTTAGATGTCTAGCTGTCTGCCCCTTTCTCCTAGGTTTGTATGTCGCTTCTGCGTTGTGTTGTGATGAATCTACGTCGTCTTGTTGTTTTGTAGTTAAATTACCCTGTTGCCTTGTAATCTCGGAATTACGATGTCCAATTATTCATGTAGTCTGTCCTCCCTGTTGTTTCTGGAATCTGCGTCTTGTAGATCATTTCACTGCTGCATTCATTCCACGTCCTGGTTATGCTGATCCTTTCCTGGTCACTCTGCTTCATTCCTGGTCATCGTGTTCCTTTCCTGGTCACTTCGCCCCACGTTCTGGGTGCCAATATGCAACGGAATTAATGTTGTATTTATTTAACATTAATTGTAGCCCCACGTTGGTGCGGCAATTTGCGACGGATGTTGCTTGTTTACGTAATGAGTTTTTGTATTTGTTAGCCCCACGTTGTGGAACCAATTTGCGAGAGAATTAATGTTGTTTTTACTTCATGTGAGTGGAAGCCATCTTGTGACGTCATTCATTGGTTTGGTTTGTAGCTCCATCTGGCGTAGCAATTTGCATCAGTTTTGAAATAATTTACCTTAAATGTCCTCCAGCTAGCTTTTTGGGTCTAACATGTATTTCTTTGCAGGGTGTGAAGCGGAAAGGAATCTTTTATCCAGAAATTATACTGATGAAGAAAATTTTGTTTTATAATTTTTATTGCCGAACACGTTCACGAACACTTTTACATATTGATTTAGATACTCGCCAAACTGAAACTGTTTGTCATAACTTCTTACTTATCACTTTTAACTCGCGTACTTCAATTTTGTGTATATTTAACTGTATAATATTTTAGATCTTTAATGATTTTTGCTGCGCGTAACTTGACGAAATGAAGGACTGACTGACGACGTGTAGTGTACACGAAATTTTGATGAACTGAGGGGCAAGCTACCTCGAACCTACACTATTTATAGGCCTGCATCAAGATACGCCTAAAGATTATAAATGAACTGCTATTGGCTAATAAAACGCGCCAACATTAGCGTCTATTTTAATATCCAATGAAAACCACGAATACATATTGCTTTAGGAACTATTCTAGAATGTTCTACCGAAAACGCGCGAAACATTACGTAACTTCCTTGTTCCCAATAACGATAAACAGCTCACCCCATCGCTGCATTATTGCGTTATTATTGACAGTTTCAGTAAAGCCGTATAAACTTATTTCCCAATAATAATTACAATTAACAAACATCTGAAATCAATGTCACATAAAAATGCATATTCATATTACAATCATTATTTACATTTAAGTAATTTGTGATACAAATTACTGCATCAAGATATACATTTCATTTCTCATGACATTATCTTAAACATATGATATTTTCATCAAAATCGTTAGAGCCATTTTTGAGAAAATTAAAATTTTCGAAAAATCTTCCATGTAAAGGGTAGTCTGGGGTGGGGGGATTTTCTTGAAAACATTCATGTCGCATCTCTGGAAGATACTGAACCTAAATACCAAGTTTGGTGCCTATCCGATTGTTCGTTTTTGAGTTATGCTGTTCACAGACACACAGACACACACACACACAGACAGACATGTTTCCAAAAATGCTTTTTTTGGATTCAGGAGGTCTCAAAACGTGTATTTCCGGTTAAATCTCGGTATCGAATTTTTGGGTGGAATGCAATACTTCCCCTACTTACTATACGTAGTAGAGAAAGTAAAAAAATATTACAGGATAAACCCCTATATAAGGTCAAATTTTCTGAATCCCCAGAAAATGCTATAAAGGGGTTTTACCATATATGCAAACTGATGAAACCAAGAGATGTAATGGGATGAACTTCAAAAGTTATATGCTCCAAAGGCCAGCAAGTTTCATACCAGACTCACACATAAATTAACTCTGACATAAATTATATACGCTTAGAAAAAAGGATTATGAGACCATGAAAAATTATTTAGGGCAAATAAATAAAGCTGTTACAGGCCTAACAAGTGATGACGATAAAATAGAAGACAATTTAGCCATGATGGATTGCCTGAAGACTAAGATATGGTAGTTTTTGTCTAGCTTAACTTACCAGAAAATGATTGATATACTACAAAATTAAGAAGCATTTCCTTTAGAAAAAGTGCTATACATTAAAAAATGAAATTTTGCTCACTGAATGAAAAACAGGAAAAGGCAGTGGTGCCTTATGAAAATTGGTAATGGGGGAGTTCACATTTATAATTTTCACATTTTCAAATAGCTATTTTTTCCACATCCATGAATGGATTTTGGGAGTGAAAAACAATAAACCAAACCACAATTACAAAGTGAACACTTTACCAAAGCCAGAAATACTGAAATGGATGGTGTTGCTGCTCAATGTAGCAGAAATCTATCCTTTTCTTCATTTTTGCTAAAACGGTATCTATCATTGTGTTGTTGAAATTTATACATTGTGTAACCATATATTTTTTAATGAAGAGCACAACCACGGCTCTTAGACATTCTTCTTCCATTGTACTTCCATCGATAATTTTCAATAACACATGCCAATTTTTTCTGACATCATTATGCCTTATAATGCTCTTATTGAACGTAGTGTCTAGTTTTTCTCTGGTATCTGAACCCCATTGGAAGGTCCAATATTGAGTTCTTGTGAACCAGTGATTATTCATGTTTTTATTTATTTATTTTTTGAGCAGTTACTTAAGTGTCTGTCTGTCTGTCTCTCTCTCTCTCTCTCTCTCTCTCTCTCTCTCTCTCTCTCTCACGCATGCACACATTTTTGGCATTACTCTCTTTAGTGAAGATAAAACATGCAAAACAAAAAATCTGATTTTTATAGCACAACCATAGATACAATGTTCATAAATTTGGGTCTTTAACACTCTACAAAACAATTTGCTCTAAGAGGAATGGTTTTGGGAAATGTTCAAAAGTGGAAGCGCCCTTCCTAAAACCTTTGTCTTAAGTTTTTGCTCTAAGAGAAGACTTGAAAAGTTTATTTTCTGGAGGACACTGCTTTCCATGCCATTATTAAAACCCTGCTTTAAACTATCACTTTTAGAAACACATGTAAAACACATCCGCATAGCACCAGTTTTCACTAGTGAACAGAAATCCGTACCACAAAAAGCGAACTTATAACACTTAAAGTACTAAAAAAGGACAGTTTTCCTACAAATTAATCAGCTAGTGACCATCCTCACCCAACCTATTTCAAGTGTTACTGTAAGCACAACCGAGATGAACCCTGCTTTTGTTTGCAGTTCCAGGTACTGTAGAGTGAGCAACGACAAAGAGGATGACTCGAAAGAAGGATAGTAACGTGACAGAGATTTTCTATGCCAACTTCCACATTTTTTTAAAACAAATTTTTCCTATACCTCTAAACAGGTGTCTGCTGCATAGGGCTACTTTTAAAGGCTTTGGTGGTTCATTCTGCAGAATGTACACACAAAGCAGTTATACAGCTAGGTATTCCATCTAACTTGAGAAGCTATAGCTCCCTTATGCTCTAACTCACAGAAGCCAATAAACCAGCAGTATCTCTCCTGATTTTACTCTTAGCAATATACTAACTGGAAAACTGTGACAACTCATCTGTGAACCTACAGAGAAGCAGTGCCTGGGAAAATGTGAAACATACAACATCAAGCTATAAAAGGCAAGAACAATTATAAAACAATAGTAATACAATCTAAATTTTGCTTTTCATAGCTAAAGTGTAAGCATAGAGCACTTAAAGAGACTAGATTATTTTATGGAACTTTACAATCTTGCCTATCATATAAGGAAGTCATTGTTCCATAACCTAACCATTCCCTCTTCCAAATCAATCATGCAACAAAATGTTTTGCTTATGCCTTACTTTCCAAATGGCAGTAGTGATATTGACAGCGGTGGTGGGCTATTACAAAAGCATATATATATAGTACTTCATATTCATAAATCAGTTTTCAAGGGCCCTGATTATGCTCTAATTAACTGCTTATAAAATGCCACCTTTATGTTGTGGCAATTTAAATATTATATTTGAATACGAAATTCTTTATATGATTTTGCTTAAAAAAAAATAGTTTTATGTATATTTGGCAGTATGAATTTCACATATAATAGTGCAGAGCTTTTACAAGAATAGATACATTATAAATAAATTTATTAACAGTCAATGTTGAGAAAACTTGATAATTTTATACTTACTGTAGCTCTTGATTGTAAAATATTCATATTATTTTGTGAAAATTAATTTTGAAGCTTTTAGGATAACATTCAAACCTGGTAAAGGGAAAAAATTAGTTTCAGAAGTAACACAATATAGCCAACAAAAAACATATACTTACATTCTGATGATGGTACTTCTTGTGCCTCAGTGGCAAATGAAATACAAGGCTCTTTCAAGGAAAACAAGGCCCATGATTTTGATTTAAAGTTGATGCCATGAAAACATGCTAAGGAAATATTATTTCCATGCAGTTCCATTGTGCCACCAAGAACTGTGCCAGACATTGGCAGAGGGAAGCTTAATGTTGATAAGTGCAGTCCAGCAACTTGACCCAAAACTTGTTGCCAATGACGGTGATGCCTGGCATCCTGTGCTGCAGAATTTGGCCACCCATGAACTGAGGATAGATAAATACCATCCAAGATCAGCACTTTTTAAATAATCTTTAGGTAATTATTAAAAAAAATTTTCTTAATTGTTACCAGAAAAAGTTAATAATTGCAGTGAATCAGATATAGCTTTGTCTGTTTGCTCTGTACATCTAAATGAACTGAATCTACCACATTTACAATTTGTATACTTAAGTAACTTCTATGTGGGAATGTACTGATGTATAGGGTTATTATAAATGACTAAAGCAATTTCATAAATTCGCTGTAGTTATATTATCTGACACAGTCACAGAACTCATCAACAGTCATACAGAAAGACTCAAAAAGTTTTGTTTTGCTGCAGCCGTCCTTCAGATTTCTGCCATGAAAGGGGTACAGAAAACTGCCTCACACTAAATTTAAAAGGACTCCATAGATAAATTTCATATTGAAAGAGCAACATATATATTCTATTGACCTCAAAGTAGATGGGGAAAGTATTCCTGAAACACAAGCCACAAATTTTCTAGGTGTTATTATAGATAAATATCGGCAACCACATGCATCATACATAACAAAAAAGATAAATAGGGGTTTATACATAATGAAACAGATTAAGAATAGCATGGATAATAAAACATTGAAGCAATTATATTATGCTTTTGTATATTCATATATAAAATGTGGAATAACACTATCGAGAAATATTGCAGCTAAGGAAGTACTAAAGATATTCAAATTACAAAATAAGGCATTAGAATAATAGGGAAACTGGAAAGAAAACACTTGCAGGGAGACATACAAAAAATATGGAATCCCAATTGTTCCATGTATATACATATATAAAAGTATCAAAACTCAACAAAAGAATAGCCATATACAGTTATAATGTAAGAAATAAAGGTGATTATTACAGAACTGCACTTAGGGGAGCATTAAATAATCATTCATTTGAAAATTTAGGGAAAGAACATTATAATACATTATCTAAAGAAATAAAAGATATAGAACAAAGAGAAATATGCATAAAAGAAATATACAAAAAAATAAGTTCATCAAGAAATATTTAATAAAAAATGCATTCTACAGCTTTGAAGAGTATAAGTTAAATACAAAACAAAATCAGAGAGCATACAATATATTGTAAATATACTTTGTAGTATGAAATGTAATTATCAAGGTATTGTTCATTACAAAATTTAGTGAAAGAACATTGAAATGCATTCCTTAAAGAAATAGATATAGAACGAAGTGAAATATGCACAAACACTATCAAGAAACATGTAATTGCTTTCTGCAGCATTAAACAGTTTTAAGTGCTATTGATTTGCAGTTTTCACAGTACTGATTGGTAGTCACGGGCTCATACATTTAGCCTATAAACAGATTTTAATAATACTGAGAAAGTGTATTTTTTGAGCAAACATACAATTTTGTAAATGGAACAATGCCTAGTTACATCAACAGAATAAAGGTAGGGTACATTAGAATGTCAATGGTCTTTGTTGCATGATTCTAGTGCAAGTGGTTTATGAGAAATCGTATTTTGAAAAGTTTCCACCCCGACAATTGTTTGTCCATTTCAACCTGCTTAGTTGCTAGGTACGATATTGTTATGTTTGTTTGCATTGTGTTTTCTGTTCATTGATTGCATTGTGACTTTCTGGTCAGTTAGTTTGTGACAGTTCAAGCAGTAAGTCGTGAGTGGAAGATGGGGTTTACTAATGCAGAAAAAGCCGACATGCTCATGGTGTATGAGAGTGTAGGAAGAATGCAGTTCGTTCCTGTACGGTGTATGTGG
Organism: Deroplatys truncata; assembly: GCA_030765065.1. Classification (NCBI taxonomy): domain Eukaryota; kingdom Metazoa; phylum Arthropoda; class Insecta; order Mantodea; family Mantidae; genus Deroplatys; species Deroplatys truncata. Next base: position 166,702,507 of record CM060983.1, read on the forward strand.
AAACGTATTCCAATAGTCGTCAACTATCTCAGCAATTATTTATCAACCTCTTCAACCAATTACGTGAAAGGGTACTGTAACTCCTAGTAAACATAACAGAAACAAATAAGTGACTGGAGAAGAGACAGAAATTAATGTTTTGGCTGCCGTTGCAAACTAGTTCCCGCAAAATCGCACGTGGAAGTGACATAAGTCAGGCAAGTGTACTACACATTCTCCATCGACATAGGTTCCATCCCTATCACATCTCTCTCCATCAAGAGCTACATGGAAATGATTTTGAGAATCGTGTTAACTTTTGTACATGGGCATTAAGACATGATACTCCAGATTCATCATGTATCTTGTTTAGTGATGAGGCAACACTTACTAATCATGGCCAGGTAAACCACAGAAACATGCACTATTGGTCTGTTGACAATCCCCATTGGCTTCGTCAGGTGGAATGCCAGCATCCATGGAGTTTAAACATGTGGTGTGGGATAGTGAACCATCAGCTCATAGGCCCTTTGTTCGTAGAAGGAGCAATGAACTTGCACAAGTATTGCAGCCTCATGACAGGTCATCTGCCACAGATGCTAGAAGACGTTACTTTGCAGACTAGGAGGAACCTGTGGTACCAACATGATGGCTGTCCAGCCCATAGTGCACCAAGTACTACAGCTCATCTTAACACTTTTTTCCAAATCATTGGATTGGACGAAGAGGACCTGTACCTTGGCTGGCCCATTCACCGGATTTGACCCCTTGAGACTTTTTTCTGTGGGGAAGGCTGAAATACACTCTCTACAAGGATGTACCAACTACACCAGATGATATGAAATGACGTATTACTGCTGCCTGCTCTGAAATTCCCACTGAAATGTTAGAATGTGTGCAGCAGTCTTTCCATAGCAGACTGGAAACGTGTATTGAAGCTGTTGGTGATCATTTTGAACACAACCTTTGAAGGGCAATGTTCTCTTTACTTATAAGAATCCACAGAAGTATTGCAATTCCCTTTTGTTTTTCTTTAGTTTGTGCTACCACAGGTTGTACAAGTGTCAGTGCATAAAAGTTTCAAAATAAGATTTCTTGTAAACCACTTGCACTAGAATCTTGCAGCAAACGCCACTGACATTCTAATTTACCCTACCTTCATTTGTTGATATAACTAGGCATTGTTCCATTTAAAAAATTGTATGTTTGCTTAAAAAATACACTTTCTCAGTATTATTAAAATCTGTTTATAGGCTAAATGTATGAGTCCCTGACTACCAATCAATGCTGTGAAAACTGCACATCAATAGCACTTTCCATTTCCGAAATATTTGCATTGCAAGTTTTAGGTGATTCATCCTGTATATTGTAAAAACATGTTTATATTAGAAATATAGTCTAGAAAGGGTGTAAATAATGTAAACATTTTTATAATAGAAATGTAATTATTAAGATATTGTATATGAAGAATCTAAGAAATGCATTTATAAACAAGTATTGCTATCTTCTGATTATCCTATGTATTTGGAACATATGGATGAAATGAAATGTTTTATTTGTCATGAAGATACATATTTTAAATATATGGGATTTTAATAAAAATCGTTGTCATTTTTTAAAACAATAATGAAAAATTTTCCATGTAAAGGATTGTTTGGGGTGGGAGAATTTTCTTGAAAATTTTTATGTATCTTTCTTGAAAAATCCTGAACTTAAATACCAAGTTTCATATATAACCAAATTTTTATTTTTGGATATCTCGCACGCACACACGCATGCACATACACTCACACTCTCTCTCTCTGACCCCTCCCCATAACAGGTTAACCTGCAAGATGGATGTACATGTCTTAAAAATTAAAACCTGTTAAAGTTTATATTTATAATGATGCTAGCAACCACCAAGGTGAGTGTAGCTATTTATTGGAGTTTTGACATATACAAGTTCTTTTACACATTTAAAGTTACCAATATGATAGGAATGGGCACACAAAGGCAGTGCTCAATCAAGTGCATCATACATGTTGACATAAATCAATTGCTGATAACATTCTCTGGATGAGGTCCTGCCAAATTAATGTACGTTGCAACATATCTGATTTATAACTACAATGACGAAAAGCCTCAAATACAAAAAGCTATCCAAAGGATTTTTTAATGAAAAAAATAAAAATTACAATGGATAAGCATCATGCTGGAGGCAAAAAGTTGCATACTTCAAAGATACAGGAGTGAAAAAAATTAAAAGGCAGAATAGCGATTTAAAAGCTCTATTGAAAAACAAATAATTGATCATTGCTTACCATCACCTGTACCCTTTGTTCTCTTTGAGAAAGGTTGCTGCCTTTTTTTAAAGCTGCTATTCTTGGGATGTGCTCGTGGCTGTAAACTTGAGAATACGCGTTTGCTACTCTTGAACTGTTGTGAGAAAAATTCTTCCAATTTATAGAACATCTTCAGTAGATCTGCAGTGGTAGACTTGGATATCATAAGTTGCAGTTGATCCCAACCCAGATCACCATGCATAAAAATCATTGCAGGCCTGTGTTACATAAAATAGTACATAAATTACTTTTTAGTCTATCTACAGATATGCACTCAGTCAAATTTTTAAGATTTTGCATATATATACACACACACACACACACACACCGGGTGAAATTGGTATAGCTGTCATCATCTAGGATGATGGCTTTATCTATAGAAACTAATAAAACATATATTTTACTCTTAGAATACCAATTTATTCCAATGAGGGGATAGGAAAATAATTTTGTGCACTTTTCATGGCATTTTGGCATAATCTATCAATTCTGTTTTGGTAAAAAAAAAAAAAAAAAAAAAAAAAAAAAAAAAAAAAAAAAAAAAATCCCGCTGGAGTAATGAGCTGCATGACCTCACACGTGCTCTAAAAGGTTACAGTGCAAACATCTGCACATGCTATAAGCAATGTTATCTACATTGAACATTTTTTTCTTCTTCTAAGGAGTGTTTAAATAAAAATAAGAGAGGTTAATTCTTAGCATGTTTCATTAAATATTTTGCTTTCATTCCTTTTCATTGAAAGCTTAGATAAAATGTTACCTTTTTGTTATTTACATCTGTTATCTAAAAGCTAGTCATATTTATTTGGCTTTTACCGTGAAGAGTATAAGAAAAGTTCAAATTAAAGCCTATATTTTCTTTCATTAAACTCAAAGAAGCATATTTTGGTTTCACAGTTAGTTATTTTCATTAAACATTAAAAATTAAGCTGCAGAATCAGAAAGGACTGTCTTAGGAATTAAATTTCTCCATTAAGAGTAAATATCATTTCCATAATATAGTAATTTATGCAATGTCATTATGGCAACTTTGGGAAGTGCATATTGCTACCTTTGTGATTACAGTAAAACCAGCCATCATACGACTGATTGAGTATAAAGTTTCAGTTGTGTAAAATGGAAGAATGCTCTTAAGAAAATAATGCATTAAAATGTAAATAATGGTACTGGCCAAACATTACACACATCATTATTCCTGTATCATGTTAACTCCAATGAAGTTAACTGGAAGGAAAGGGTATATGTTATGCTTTTGGGAAGGATTTTATGTAGAGACGCATGAACAATTGTAATACCATTTTAATCTTTGATCTTTTATTTCAGAAAACAAGCCCAAAGAATATTTCATGGCAATTTAAAATAAAGAGAGTTGAAGGTTGTTACACTACATCACTTAAATCACATGACACATCACTGTTACTAGCTTCTAAATCTTCAAAATTAATTAACTTCATGGCAATCTAATTCAAACAGAAAGCTATTAAGGTAAGTACATATTAATGCAGTACATGATAAAACAGCAGCTACTATACATCTTTTGTTTTGCATAAATTGTAATTAATTTTTTGAGTGTGAATATAATGCAACCATGTGCTGAACTCTTGTAATGCCATGACCTAGCACTAGATCCAGAATGCTCTTGATGGATCAGAAGACAATGCATTTTGCCAACCAACTCTGACTCAAATTACATGTCAAAGTTGCACACAGTAAAGGGAATTATATCGGATGTATTGAAACTTGGAATCACAATTTTCATTCCTTGCATAATTATAAGTACTCTCTCCAAGTTATATAAAAAATAAAATTTTCTTTACAAGTTATAAAATAAAATGGGTGTGTAAAATACACGAACGCATAAATTACACAAGTAAATATGGTAAAATTAAAATACTGTATTTACGCGAATCTAATGTGCACCCCATATTTAAAACTTAAAATTATGAAAAAAAGGGCTGGTATGGAATGTATAGCGCATCAATGACAGAAAATAGATATTTTATTTAAATTTATTTAATACAACAATGGATTTATTGTATATATATATATATATATATAAACCATCAGATTATAGAATTGAAAGTATTGTTAGGTGACACATTTTAAAGAAGAAAATTAGTGAACATGAAATAAGGAAAGTACACATTCAAAATGAATTTATTAATATAATACCATAAATTACAAGTGTGAATCACCATTATTCAGTGATGTTTTTATCACTGGAATCCTCGGAAGTGTCCACATCAGAAACAGGTTCATTTCCTCTCCCCCCATCATCCTTGCCATTCCAGAGCAAGCCATTCCTCACTGCCATCCAATGCATTTGAAATGCAGCATTTCTTGAATGACTAGCTTTAGTAGCAAATAATGCCAATTTCTGCTTTTGCCACAAGTGAACGTTGCTCTCCGATATATTGAACTCCCTTCCTGCCTTTCTATTACCATTTTTTTCAGCATAAAGGATTACTTTATGCTTTAAAGAAGCATCATAAGATGTTCTCCTCCGTTTGTCCTTGCCCTCCATATCATAACTAAAAACACTCAATAATAGGCCAATGATAAATGAGCGGCTAGCTTGTTGCGAGTTTCCGGATGCATGTTAACTCCAGCAATCCATTGTGACATAATAAACAAAAACATTGAATGGAGTTATTGGCATTCTAATGGATTTGCAGTTGAATCTAATGCACCAACGAATCTAATGCGCACCACGATTTTGAGTACTACATTTGGTCAAAAAAGGTGCACATTAGAGTCGTGTAAATATGGCAATTCTTTGTGCTCAGCACTTTTCAAATACAAAACCACTTAAATGAATAATAATTTCCAAGACATTTATTCTGTTTAAATTTTAACTGACCTTCTTGTAGGAATAAACGCTTCAGAAGTCTTCTTGCCCCTGTTTATTTTCCATTCATCTCTTAGCGAAACAGTAAGGGAACTAACACGGCACATGAGGACACCAGTACCCATATAATCAAGACGCAATTCCAAGGCAAACAGTTTGAGACCAACAGTATGATCTGGCTCTGTGCCAGGATCTTCTCTGATGTGAACTAGGAAATAAATAAAACAAATCAGTATCAAGTATATATCCCTCTTCAACTCAAAAAACTTGCTACTTTACAGAATAATAATTGTTTATATTGCATCTTCTAAGCGAGGTCCATAACAACAAGATGCACTACAGATATAATGCTGAGAAGTACATGCTATTTAAGCAACATGTAATTAATTCAAATAAGATGAAGGAACTATACACAATGAGTGAGGCGGTAAGTATGTGTTAAATCATCTCATCTACCTTCTATTAATATAATTAATTGTTGAATTAAAGTTAAACCTTTATATAAATTTGATACAGTTTTTTACAACAGCCATGTGGACAAATGAATGATGGTTTAATGCCAGTTTACACTGGACACAAATCAGAAATGTGGAGCTATGCTTGGAACACAAGTGTTACATATGTGACATTGTTGGCTACATGATTGTGTTATGAAGACACCGAACCCGTTACATTTTCTATCATGTTGTCGCCAGTTGTGAAAATACACTGGACCACTGGAACTCACTGAGAACAATACATTGCAGTCCAGCAAATATGTTTCTTTCACAGTAGATTTTTTCTGAAATCAAGAGGATAACTGAATCCTCTTTTAATAAATGTGGAACCTTCTAAAGCTTGGCAGTGCATTATCGTCTCCCAAATCAACCATTTTTCCTCCATCCCTCCTAAAAACCGCAAGTTTTTGGGCTTGAGTCACAAGGAAAACTGAACTATGAAATTGCAACTAACTCTCTTGAAGTAGAAGTTATGAGGCCATGCATTTGAGTATCATTTGAAAAAGAAGTAATAAAGCCATTTGATGTTGGGGTGTTGTTTGAATGAATATACTTTTACTTTACTTTTACTTTTATCAGCGTTTCCTCTTGTCAGCGGTTGCCTTTTGTTGCCTGGGTCAGCCTTTTCTATCCAACAAAAGGTCATTGTTGATATTTCTTTGTCACATGGCTCATGCAACTCCTGCCCTCCATGTTGTTCAAGGTTTCTTTCCTTTGGGAGACCATTCCAACATATATTTTTGGCCATCTTACATTGGGCATACTTTGAATGTGACCATATTCTATCACCTATGGAATCTGGTTGACACTTCTTTCTCTTATAGCCACGTTCCTCACTTTCTGCATTCTGGAGAGACAGCAGCTTCTCCTTAAACCATCATTTCCACTGCACACAACCTTTGTTTGTGACGTTCTGTCAAGGACCAAGCTTCACCTCCATATATCATGATGCTTTCAATAATAACCCTTACAATTATTTTTTTTTCGCTCCCTCATGGATCTCTCTACTCCACAATATTCTGTTTAGCAATTGTAGTGTTCCTCTTGCTTGGTTAATATGCTTGTTAACATCCTTTTAACAATTTTCTGATTTGTGTAAAACTGTATCTAAATATTTAAATTGTTCAACTAATTTAATAATTGCTGCTCCTTCTATATCCAAATCACATCCTTCTCCCCTATCACAAGTAGTCTGTTTTGTTTAAGTTTATCTTGAGACCACCTCCTTCGTAAGCCTCAACCAACTTCCTTATTAATTCCAACTTCTCTATCTGAATTGATATGTTAACTGAAATATATTATTGTTCTGGCATAACTATTTAGCAATAAGTCTTCTATCTCAGGGTTGTGGTGATCAAGAGAACAAAATAATTTAAAGAAATTTCAACATCACTTTTATTAACATTTACATGCAGAAATTGAGATTTTTATTATCTTATTTCTACACCAGAGCTTATTGGAACATGTTTTGGAGACTGTTGTCTTCATCATTAGCCTAAACTCACTGCCATGCTTCCTCCTGTGGCTTGTAAATAGTTTCCTGGCTGGATGTACTATACAATGAGATCATTTTCATATAGGACACCAAAATTTAATAAATTCTGTTTATTTTTATGTATGAATAATTTTTCCCAAATGGAGAGTTCTGCTGGTTTTCTAAGGGACTTTAAAAGTTTAGTTTTTCTTTTATTTGATGATTTGTGGACCAATGATGATGATGATGATGTGCCGATTTCTGCATTTTTTTTTTTATTTCAAGTTCTCAGGTGTTCTTTAAATCTTGTGTCTATGTTACTGTTTGTCTTTGTCTTTGCTGTCATATATTTTCTTGCAATCCTTACATTTAATTTCATAAATACCAGAAGTTTCTCCCACTGGAATTTTGTCCTTTGTGTTGGTCCTGAGTATGTCTTTGAGCAATACTTGTTAACTGGGACTAGGATTACACCAAATGCTTTGAATATTTCAGTGAATTTCTGGAAGGTCCATGGCTGGAAAGTGAATTTTTTGTACTTTTCGGTTTCTTTTATATTGCTTAATGTAGTAATTTCCTTTATTTGTTTCTTCTTTTTACAATCTGTCCTCAATATCTTTGATGAAGCCATTATAGGATCTTGTACACTTTAAGGATGTTATATTTTTTGTTGTTCTCTTCTGTGCTCATAAGTATGTTTACTAGTCTGAAGGTGATGCTGTTTATTATTGCATATTTATATTCCCTGGGATTGTAGCTGTGATTTTTAATGTAGTGGTCTGTTTGCATCTCTTTTCTATGGATGCTAAAACTTATTTTATTCGATACCTCATTATATTTATATCAAGAAAGGGGAGCATGTTATTGGATTCTGTTTCACTGTAAATTTTACTGATGTATCTTATAAGTTCAGCAGAGTTATTGCATCCTTAATAAACTTCTCCCTATCCCAAGAAACTATTAGAGCTGTTAAAAAATTCAAATATTTAGGGTCCACTTATTGGTGAAGTAGGGAGTTGTAAAGCTGAAGTAGATAGTAGGTTAGTATAAGCATGAAGAGCTACAAGAATGTTGGAGTACTGTGGAGTACCACCATGCTGAGTCATACGAAGAGGAGGATTTTGAACGTGGTTGTGGAAAGTATAATGACTTATGGTACTGAGGGATGGACTTTGGTAAAGGGTCAAAAATCTAAGATTTTGGCAGTGGAAATGGATGGAATAAGATGCAGTGTCAGAGTATCCGGATTAGAAAGAAGGAGAAATGAAGAGGTGAGGTAGATGATGGATATGGAGAAGACAGTGGTGGAAAGAATTGAAAGATGAGCTCTTCAATGGTATGCACATGTTAAAAGAATGGAGGATAATAGGTGGCCTAAGACTCTTTTGGAATGGTCACCTCGTGATGGAAGTAAGTGGGGCTGACCAAGATCAACCTGGAAAGAAGAGATCCATAAATTTATGAGCGATCATTCCTGGAGGAGGGTGACTGGTTTCATCGGGAAGAATGCAAATGAGAATACAGGGTAACTGCTGAAAAGTGGAGAAGCCCTCAAAAGTAAAGTAATGAACTTCTTGTCTATTTTGACAAAAACGTCATCTATATATTATCTATACCACAGTTTATATATGTGTGAGAATGCTTGTTACATGTATTTCCAAAGAACTGCGTATAAGTTTGCCAGAAAAGGGGAAAGTGGGTTGCCCATTGCTAAACCATTCACCTGGGAGTTGTTCCTGAATATAAAGTAATTCTGATTGATGTATAGTTTGGTCAGATTCTGGTATTCCTCTATTGCTTCCTTATCAATATTGTGGAGTGTAGCCATTTTATCAAAACATCTCCTTTGGTATGCTGGGGAACAGTGAGACAACATCATAAGAAACAAGCAGATCATTTTTCTCTATTTCTATGTCTTTAATTTCCTCAATGAGGTAATAGGTGTTACATATGCTCAGACTTTTGGTTGGGGGAGGTTCTGAAATTTTTTGAGTAACCAATTTGCCAAATTGTATGTGGGTGAGTGCGTACTATTGATGATTAGGCACATATTATTGCCAGCTTTGTGAACCTTTGGTAATCCATATATCCTGAATGTTTCATATCAAAATGACCTCATCATACAGTATGACCAGCCAGGAAACACTGGAAGCCACAGGAGGAAGCACAGCAGTGAGTTTAGGCTGATGATGGATACAAAAGTCTCAGAAATATGTTCCAGTAAGTTCTGGTGTAGATATTGAAGCTGGAGTAATAAAAGTCTCAATTTGTTCATATAAATGTAAAATAATAATAAAAAAAAACTTCACTGTAATTACTTAGAAAAATTGAGCTGGAGTTGAAACACTTAACATCACTTACAGCTTTTCGTCTTGACACTTCAAGAGCTATTGCTCCCATCCTCGGAAGTGGCCGACTGGTTCCTTGTGGTATTTTCGGTGTGTGTTTGTGTGGTGGCATCTGGTGGTGGAGTGATGAATTTCCATGATGAGTTTGGTGGCGGCAATTCAAAATTCATTACACAGTTTATGTTTTGTGATTAATAACTTTTCCCAAGTATCTTAACTATGCTGCGTATTTTGCCAGTTTTAGGAGTGTTATATTTGGTGTGATGTTGCGATTTGTCGTTCAAAAGTGATGTGCAACTGCAGATTTATCCATTTTTTGCATTTGATGTATCTCATATGCTCTTTTATTCTGGTCTCTAAATTTCTTTTTGTTTTGTAGATTTGATCACATACTGGGCAATTAATTTGATAGATTCCTACTTTTTTGTTCTGAGGTGTTTGGTCCTTTGATTTGTGGCACAGTAATTTCTCTAGGCTGAATCTGTTTTGTGGAGCTAGACAGATGTTTGAAATTTCTAATGAGTCCTTGTGTGGAAAACGAACTTTTTGAAAATAATTTTGCTTGTTTGTTGGGTGAGCTTTGTGGTGTCCTTGTGTTTCTTGAAATATTCAATTTTTTTTGTTAATGGTTTGTTTGGTGAAGCCACTGTTTATAGCTACGTTAACTATGTGTTTGTATTCTGCTTCTATTAATGGTGTGTAAACCAATCTATGGGTCAAACTGTTTAGGACTGCATGTTTGTGTGGGACTGGGTGTTGAAACTATTGTTTTTTATGTAGTTTTCAGAATGTGTAGGCTTCCTGTAGATACCAAAATTGATCTTGTTCTGGTTTCTAATCACTTTTAAATCTAGGAATGGTAATCTGCCATTATTTTCAGTTTCCATAATAAATTGTACAGCTTTGTTTTGTAAATTGAGGGTATCCTGGATGAGTTTATAGGGTACTATTGCAAATATATCAACATATCTGTGCCAAACTTTGTAAATGTTTGGAAAGGAGATATTTGTGTTTTTCTAAATTACCCATGAAGATGCAATGAGGAAAGGTGATAGTAGGTTACCCAGCTAAACCAGAAGTCTGCTGATAGTATACATAGTTGAAAGTGAAACTGTTCTGAGTGATCCACAGCTCTGTGAGATTCAAAAGATCATCTATTGGGATACTTCGGAAAGGGGGAGTGACGTCAAAAGATACTAGTTTATCTTCTGTTTTGAGTTTTATATGTTCTATTTTTGTAACTAATTCTTGAGAGTGCCTCTTGCTTAAGCTACTGTATTTAGGTAGCGATGTGAGTTTTTGTGCAAGCCATTTATATGTGCGCAATTGGTTTGATATTTGGCTGATTTGGTTGAATTACGAATTTTTCTTTATCTGTTAAGGTTCCAATCCACATTACCAAGATTGTACACACTCCTGAAAATCCATAAACCAGGCAACAAAATGAGACCCATAAGAAACAATATTGATTCGCCCACATATAATTTGGCAAAATGACTCGCACAGAAATACAAACACATAATTAATATAGCTATAAACAATGGCTTCACCAAACAAATCATCAACAATAAAAATGGAACATTTCAAGAATCACATTAAGGACACTACAAAGCTCACCCAAAGAAAAACCTAAATGTTCACTTTCCACTAGTGATGGGATGATACCACTATTTCTCGATACTTGATACCGATACTGCTTTTTGAACACCAATACTCGATATTGATACTCAATACTCACTTTTTAAAAACTGTCAAGCAATAGCTTGTTCACTGAATTATGTTCTTATTAGTAGTTTCTGTGCATAAATGCATCTAACCAAGTTTGTATTGTATGCTGATTCTGAAATTGTTCCTATTTGACATTCTGCAATTGGCAGCAATTTTTTTATCTTGATAATGCCACAGGTTATATATGCCATATTGTTAGTCAAAGCTAACAACAACAATTATTATTATTATTATTTTAAACTTTACAATTACAATAACTGTTTTGCTTCCCTTTTTATGTAACTATATTTTGTGCTGAAAACTTTCTGTTAAACAATTTTCTATTCATATTATGAAAATCAGTCATACAGAACACCTGTAAGCTATGCTTGTGATTTGAGTTTGAATGCATAAACACAAACTAACAGATAGAAGGAAAGAATAAATATTTTCATGCAGTGTATTATTTCACATCTTAAGTTCTTATTTGTTTCTGCTGGATTCACATATTTTGTCACCTGAGTAGGTAAATGCAATGGTTGAGAGTGAGGCACCAAACCAGGCTATTGCAGAAATGTGATTTAGTGCCTCCGCTAAATCAGCTTCATTCACAACTCAGTTAACGCTGCATGTTACATGAGTACCTATACCCCTTCCTTCATTGTTTTACGTTTTCATTTAGACCCAAGAACGTATGGAATGTTGCATTGATTCACTCACAGGAAACACAGTCTAGGTTTATCAAGAACTATAGTCCAGCAGCTCTTTGGGCACACGTGCGAGGCAACAACGTGAAGTCTCATCTGCTTTCGTTTCTTATCTAGCATAATATTAAATGCAACAACTTTCAATAATGCAAAACTTAAAAATGTGAAAGTATCAAAAAAGTGTCAAAGGTTTGTCTCAAAGTATTAGACATACTTGGATACCACTGAGTATCGAGAGTATTGAAGTATTGACGGTATCAAGGTCCCATCCCTACTTTCCACGAAGAACTCACTACAAATTCCACAACATCTGCCTAGCTCCACAAAACAGATTCAGTCTAGAAAAATTATTCTGCAATAAATCAAAGGACCAAGTCCATCAAATCCATCAAATTAATTACCCGGTATGTCACCAAATCTACATAGGCAAAACAAACAGAAATTTAGAGACCAGAATAAAAGAACATATGAGATACATCAAATACAAACAGATGGATAAATCTGCAGTTGCACATCACTTTTGAACAACAATCATAACATCACACCAAATATAACACTCCTAAACCTGGCAAAATATGCAGCCGAGTTAGATACTTGGGAAAAGTTATTAACCATAAACATAAATATTGTGTAATGAATTTTGAATTGCTGCCACCAAACGTACTGTGTAAATTCATGGCTTCACCACACCCGCACGCGCGCGCACACGCACAAGCACACGCACACGCACAAGCACACGCACACGCACGCACGCACGCACGCACACACACACACACACACACACACACACACACACACACACTGGAAAACACCATGAGGAACCAGTCAACCACTTCAGAGGATGGGAGCAATAGCTTTTGAAATGTCAAGACGAAAAACATGTAAGTGATGTTAAGTGTTTCAACTCTGACTCAATTTTTCTAAATAATTTCAAATTCACATCACTGTTACTAGCTTATCCATATATTATAGAAACTTCACTGTGTTTCCCCCCCAAAAAATTGAAAATCACTTTTATTATTTAACTTGTTGAATTCAATAACTGGCAGCATAGATCAAATATTCATAAATATACACTTTACCCTCACTTACATATGTGTTGGCTTTGTAACTCAAACGTGTAACGACTTCTACTAGCATATCCACACTCGTTCATTGACTTTAAACAGAAACTTTTATCTTCCTTAGCTTCTTGTTTATGACAGAAAACAATCAAACTGAGAAATTATTTATTCCAAGTAGTTATAAAACAGATCAGATATACGTTGATATTGTAATGAAAAGAAGCTAGAAACAGTGATGTGTATTGAATTTATTTAAAGGTGAGTCGGAATTGTTACACTAACATCACTTAAGTTTACTCACTTAACATGTTTCAGGAAACGGTTGTTCCCATCCTCAGAAGTTAATATAAGTTAATAATTAACTTCTGAGGATGGGAACAACCGTTTCCCGAAACATGTTAAGTGAGTAAACTTAAGTGATGTTAGTGTAACAATTCCGACTCACCTTTAAATAAGATCAGATATAGTTTTTCACAGTAGCTAATTCTATGAGGGCCGTGATAAAACATTTTCAGTTTTGAATTAAATGTGATTTAGACCAAATGCAATTTTTAATTAGGATGCCAACACACTAAGTGATTCACAATACAACTAACCAATAACAAAAATATAAATTAACAAACATTTGTGAAAAATAATAAAAAAATCAGAACTATTCATAATAAAACAACCTAATTGAAATAGGCAATAGACACATGTTACTCAAGCATATAATTCTGTCGCTCCTATAGATTTTTTGAACCATGTGTAAAGAGTGTTATGAAAAGCAAAAAAAAAAAAAAAAAAAATGAAGATGCCATGTGTATTTGTGTTTGTTACAGTAGAGCCCCGGTAATTCGAACCCCAGTATTTCAAGGTTCCGTGTAATTCGAGCTGATCTTAAGAAAATTAAAATTTTGGATAAAACTAGAGTAAAATCCTGTTTTTATGTGTTGTCCCCATGTTCCTTTTATGCACTTCCGAATGTGTTACATTTTGAAATTTCTTTCAATTTTCCATGTACAATACAAGTAAAACTATCCCACTTAGGGTTTTTATTCTTAATGCACAGAAATAACCTTGACCTCAGACTGCTAATGAATTTCTATTACAGATGGACAAGTACCATTAGGTTTCAAGGAGTACGCTTGCTCTTTCTTTGTTGACCCTTCACTAAACAATCAGTTGTGCAGTGCATACCATTCTTATTGTTACCCCTATTGTTGTCCCTACTCAGCGACAGTGGTCATTAAAATATGCTTAAGTAAACATACACATTTTAGAACATAGGCTGAGCGTTGTTGTATGTAGATGGTTGTGTAGTAACATCTGTATGTAGTGTACCCACCTGTGTCATGTTAATTTTAAAGTGATGTACATATGTAACTGTGTGTTTCTTAATGTTTTAATTCATACATTACAATGAGTGGTAGGAGCAAGAGAAAATTTGTACCATTGAATGTGAAACTGAGGCTTTAAAAAGACTGGACAAAGGAGAAACATTAAAAAAAAGCTTGCTGCTGAGTATGGAGTCAGTGAAGTGACAGTTGGAGATTGGCGTAGAAGCAGAGACAAAATTGAGAAGTTTTCATTTAACAAGTGTTTTATTTCATCATTTGAACGGAAGTCAATGAAGAAATCTGAGTATGAAAAACGAGTGAAGCTTTATTCATTTGGTTTTTGGTTTACTCAACAAAGACAAAAAGAAAATCCAATTTCAGAGCCTATTCTGCAAGAAAACCTGTAATTTTTAGGGAATGAGTTAAAGGAAGGCGAGGACAATTTTACTGCAAGTTCAGGATGGCTGGATAGGTGGAAGAAGCGATACGGCATAAGGCAGCTTGAAATTTGCGATGAAAAACTCTAAGCAAATTCCCAAACTGTTACACAATTTTGTGAGAAATTAAAAAAAATTATACAATAAGAAAATCTTACTCCTGATCAACAGGGTGATGAAACAGGGCTAAATTATAAAATGCTTCCATCTAAAACTCTAGCCTAAAGAAGAAAAGGCTGCCCCAGACTGCAAAAAAAGTAAAGAGAGCCCTAACATGGAAGTTTAATACACCCTATGGACTAATTCTTGAAAAAAAAAGATATCGTCGTTCTTTGCTTAAGATGCTTCTACAAACAACAGAAGGTGAAGGAACCATCAAAGAATTTCTAAAAAACACTATGATAAAAGACATAATTGGCTAGCAGATTCATGGCCTGAAATAAAGGCGGAGACACTAAAAAAGTCTTGGAACCAGATTTTACGGAATGAAATGAATATCAACAGTACAGACGAAGATGATCTGCAATTGGCAGAACTGATGAAAAAGCTTGCTGGATATGAAAATGTGAATGCGAATGAGGTTTCAGAATGGATGAACAGTTTGAAGTGACCGATCTTGCAATTGTTGAAATGATTAATGAGCCAGCTGAAGATAGTGGCAACAAGGAATTGCCTGAAGAAATCGTACCAGTGATCACTCACACCAAAGGTTTGGCAGCACTAGATGTGACATTGCGTTATATTGAGCAGCAAGTGGAAGCTACTCCAACAGACACCATGCCTCTTAGAAGATGGCGTGACATTGCTGCTAAAAAACAAAGTTCCATTTTAAAACAAAGGACTGGACAATTTCTCTGAAAATGTGCTTATATTTTTGTAACTTGGAAAAGTGTGCCCATATATGTACATATAACACAGGTATGTTCTAAATTGCTTATTTATTTTTTTAACCATTATTATGCTCATTAAACATTTATTCATGTTTTACTCATTGATTTACTGATATTTCCGTATAATCAGAGGTTTTTGTAATTCAAGGTAGCTGTGCCCCAATTAGCTCGAATTACCAGGGCTCTACTTTATTCACAACCTGTGTAAATCCTGCTTAAGAGATCAATGTCACTCTTACCACAAATCTCTGGTTTACCATAATTACCCTTTAGTCATTTTGGTCTTCTTTCTAGATAAAACAACAGATTTCTTACATGTAATTTTGGCTCTCTGCTCTTTATAAAAGTTTTAACATACTTAAGTGTGAACCAATAATTTAGCCATGATGAGATTTTAATGAAAAACACAGTGGTGTGAAGTTTATAATGTGAGAAGTTTTATTTTAAAATTATTGTTTCTATTTTTCTAAAAAAGATATGTTTTAAATTACTTTTGGAAACCCAAGATTATTATACTTACTGTAAGTGTCGATTTTGCT
Source organism: Deroplatys truncata (assembly GCA_030765065.1). NCBI lineage: Eukaryota > Metazoa > Arthropoda > Insecta > Mantodea > Mantidae > Deroplatys > Deroplatys truncata. Next base: position 166,718,640 of record CM060983.1, read on the forward strand.
TAGTTCAATAGTTCCACCAACAATGCCTCCTTTAGCATCCAAACTGGATCCTCCCAACCCAACTCCTATGTACATGTTTTTATGCCCTGTGCTGCCAATTGAAAGACGGCCTTCAGATCGAAAATCTTTTGTCAGCCACCTGAAAGTTTTTACACGTTTATTTTTATAACAATGATCTATGCAAATAAAATGGAATGTAGAATTACGGAACATAATTGGAAGTACTTACATGACATTTCCCATAACATTTCCCATGTTCATGTGAACATTAAGGCGAGTGAAATTTACAGCAAAGAGAACCAGTGTTTCCCATGCTGAGCCAGATTTCTGTTCAGATGGGCTTGGTGTGTCTGGCTTTTTTGAATATTTACTACTATCTGAAAACAATGAAAAGAGCAAAAATAAGCTTAAAAAAAACAGAATATTAATTTCATTCCATTTTAAAATGTATACAACATGCACTTTTACAGCCTTAAATGTAATTTTCCTTTTTATAAATCAATGGAAACTAGGTAAAACTCATAATCTTAAATACAAATATTTTAAGTCACAATGATCTGAAAAATATGAACAATAAACAAATTCCTGGAACACACAAATATTCATAACCTCCAAAGAGATTTTAAACTTTAATTTTTGGATGATAATCTCTCTATCCATTGTGCATAATACTTTACTGGGCATTTATTTGTCCCATATCCTTGGTGACAAGAAGGATGAGGAAGAGGGGCAGGAGGGAAATAACAGAAGCTTCTAAATCTTAAATAGTATAGTTTATGATCAAGTACTTCTATTGTTACTGTTCTCATGTTTTGTGTGGTATACATGAGTGATAAACATGCAAGAATGCGATTAAATTTAAAAAGTATACGAAAAAATATATAAATACAAAAAATAAAAATATAATAGTATGAACTACTACATGGCACCATAGCATTGCATTATTGTGTATAGAACATTAGACAGCTGTTCAATAACACTTGGTAAAATGGTTTAGAATTCAGGTTTTATTAGAAGCATATGAAATTATTACTGTTCATTACAATTCAATTAATTAAAAATTCATTATTTTATGTTTTTGGTAAAAATTTTATGTTTTGATTATAAGTGGGAAATAATGATCTTTAATAAAACATGGGGATTGTATACGGTTGCTATAGGTTCTAGAAAACTTGGATTGTCCCAGATTTCATTGACAAAAGGCCAACTCAGCTGATTGAGTAAAAATCTTTTTCTGAAATACATTTTGTGTGCATTGGTACCTAATTTTCATTTTAGTCATAAAGCACTTAATTTTCTGTGCTTTAATTAATCATCTCAGAAATAATTTTTATATTGCAAAACAACTGGTAACAAAATTTTTTTCAGATTCAAGATCCAGATGATGATTTAGTAAACATAGCTGTTTGGTTATTTCCAGTCATTTCACTGGTCACATTTTAGAAGCATATTTACATGAAGTTGAGATTGTCTAGTATTTTATCTATTTTTATCAACAAACTTTAATTAGACAATTTGCAGGGGGGGAAAAAAAACTATATTGTTCAAGCACAAAGTTTTCGCAAATATGGTTTGTACAATGTTATTGAGGTGCAGAATTAAGTTTTTCCTGAGGAAAAGTATACTTGCAATTTAAGTACTACAATGGTACATCTATTTTCAGTAAGAAATAACTAGTTCATTGGAGCTTCATACTTTCATGATCAAATGAATACCTTGTAAATAGACCCCTGTACAGATTGGATGAATTCTGAGAGAGAGAGAGGGAGAGGGAGGGAGAGAGAGGGAGAGAGAGAGAGAGAGAGAGAGACCTATTGCTGGGGATGCTAGTGAGTATAAACTTTTGTAAAACTGTTGTAGACTTGTTATGTACACATTGTCTTCCTTTTACCATGCTTTTAACTTGTATTTCCAAGTACACAAGCAATAAAGAATTATTATTATTATTATTATTATTATTATTATTATTATTATTATTATTATTATTAGATAATTTATGTTTTGCTGACACTGCATTTATATGGATATTTTCCCTAGTTTCATATAAGGGTATTATGGTAAACCTAAGTTTGTAGTAGTGATGTGAATATATAAAATAGGAATAATAAATTTATATTATTTGAGTTTTTTTGCAGATTTTTTAATATTATCTTTTAAGTAAAATGTTCAGTGGCCAATAAAATTTCTATTAAAATATAAGTAAGGAAAAGAGCAGTTACCTTTAAACCTTGCATGGCGAGCTATATCGTTTTCTAAACTCAGTCTTAAGCGCTCTCTTGTTGGCATCATAGGACTGCGCTCAGGAGCAGAGCGTGATAGACCGTGACCATCAGTGGCACAGCGACTGATGCAGAAAAATAAAAAGAATAGCAATTTATCCCATTATCAGCTGATTTTTTCTGTTACCATAATTATTAGACAATACTAAACTTTCGTAGCAGCAGCATCTCACTCATTCAAGCAGTAGCATTTCACTTTTGGAATGAAAACCATAACCTGGATCCAAATTACTAAACAGCATAACAGGCCACGATGAACTCACAACATGGGAGAACATTTTAATATGGAAGCAAAAATACCATTTTATAAATTTCAAAATCCCACCAGTTGACATCCTAGTGAAGAAGTTCATCGTTCCACCACCAGAAAGAAGGCTGCAGGCAATACGACCAGCAATGGCAGTTGGACCCCGAGGTTGAAAATGGAAGCAACAACTCCTGAAACTAGCCTCTCACATATTAAAGTGTAAGTGACATAGTGTTAGAAAACCGAATCCATAAATGTACAAGCATAATTTGGATGTTACTGTTACTAAATTCCTGTAAACATTAATTAATATATAAACCTATTTGCATTCCAGTTTTATGGTCAATCTTTCCGTTTCAAAAATCCATGTTTCTGTCATAGCTGTACAGACATTTAAAATCTATGCTGCTTTCTACCTATCTTCCTCCACATAGCTGCCTCTTCTACTGGATGATTTCCTCACATCGATACAGGCACCATAATTTGCAAGCCTAGTTAGGTATACCAAAATTGTTGTCTAATACATGTAAGTTATGGCAGTTTCCTAAGCATTTAGGAACTACAGTGCTATTTAATATTAATGGCCCTAAACTGCAGTTAGAGTTAGAAATAAATATGCTGCTATAAAATAGTAATAATATTACTGGACTGGTTACATGTACATGTGAATTCAAGTTTTAATTTTATGTGAAAACTTGAAATGTGTAACATGCCTGAAATAATGTTATTGTGTTTTTCATGTTATACGCTTCTGGGTACAAGTGAACAGTGCTTAGTGTGCAAATATAGCGTAATATCCTTTTATCTTCTTGGATTTACATTCTTGTGAAAGTTGAGAGGTGTATGCATGATCTTTCTCTATCTATGACAAATTCACATATAACTATTATGTAAGTATATAGTATTTTTGTTCAACCTCACTATAATACACTGATTACATGTAGAGTAACTGAACTATAATGGCATCCATTATACTTCAGCAACTTATTATGATCTTACTCGGTGGTGTGGCAGCTTTCCATTGCCAATACATTTTAACAACTTCAAATCAGCAGTTCACTGGGATTTATTCCCCAGAAAAACAATGAAATATGTGTATTTAAAATAAAATAAATTTTTTTCATTGTAATTTTAATATTCTAATAAATTGAGTTCATTTCATTTGCTTCAATGTGTTTGCTATACGTTACCTGCAAAAAATCAATAAATACAGACAGCATGGACTCAACAGTGCTGTAATTGTTGCACTGCTCGCAAACATGGTCAAGGTGCCGCCATCCGATTGGCATTTAATTACACATAATTAACAAGGTAAGATCTTTTTTTAAAAACTCAAAGTTTTGAAATTATAGTATGGTTGACCAAAAACAGTCATATCAACTTGACTATAATGGTAATTAAGATGCTCGTATGAAAATTAAACCACTCACAACTGCTTGTTTCATAAGCATACTCATGTCTTAAAATTGAAATTGAGTTTTATTTATGGACTCAATTTAACTACTATGGTCCTTAGCGTCCCATTCTACATTGGGCGTGAAAGACCGAAAATTTTGCTCAGAGGCCTCTTTATCAGTCTTGAGGTTCTTTTACGTGCTGTAAATCTACAAAACAGGATACTGGCTTTACTTCCCTTCTGAAGGAAGCCATGCTAAGGATTTTTACACTAAAAAAAAAAAAAAAAAAAAAAAATCCATTGCCGTCTGCTGGGTTTGAACCCATGACCTCAGGAACTAGAGGTTAGCATGGTACCACTAGACCATGGAGGCTTGCGTCTCAATTATTACCATTATAGTCTTGTTGCATAATATACTATTATATCATTCTTAACTTATTCTGATACTTCTATCCACATTAAGTTATTCACAATATATTTTACATAGGATTAAGCAAGAAGTGCTTACACAAAACGTACCGAAATAGCATTCAAATGTTTAGCTAGGTAACAATCTCTTGCAATGGAAAGGAAAAATAAAATTTTAAACTTTCAAGCATGAGCATCAGCTAATGTACTTAAAGTGTAAACATGTAACACACAATATTTTGAATGTCTAATGTTAACAAAAAATTTGACACAAACTGAGAATTTTAATGAGCAACATGCTTTTATCCCAGTTTTTCTTCTGTGATTTCCCAGTTATACAAAACTGTACAAAATTCAATCAGTATGAGAACAACTTCACATGCTATTGATAGAACATTCAAGATATGCATTTAATTTGTCACAATAATATATAATAGTTAATCAAAATCGTTAAAGCGATTTTTGAGAAAATGAAATAATGAAATTTTGCTCACACAACCTTTTCTAAAAATGCTCATTTTTTTATTCAGTGGACCTCAAAACATGCATTTTTTGGTGAAATCTTGATATCACTTTTTTGGGTGGAATACAATACTTTCTCTACCGACTACAGGTAGGTGATAGAGAAAGTAAAAACCACCTGCTGTAAATGTTTGAAATTACCACTAATATCAAAACATGACTACTGAAATGAAAAATACAATGTCATTAGACAACAAAGCACTGAAAAGTGTAAACTAAGAGATGGCACTAATAAGCTTTCCTAAGACACGGTTTCATGTTTAGGCACTAGGTAGTTATGAGCTGTGTACACCCATACAAGGCATATGCTTGTTATTTTTAATAATAATAATAATAATAATAATAATATAATAATAATAATAATAATAATAATAATAATAATAATAATAATAATAATAATAATAATACTAAAAGCTTATTCATATTCAGAGTTTATTCTTGTTTTATGTAGTATATGTTGTTTATGACAGCAATGTGATGCTAATATCATGTCACACCTGTGAAAGATGGATCATATTCTCTTATAGATTCTCCATTTTAGCAAGATATACCCATGTCCATAATGTAGTAGACCAAAATTTAAACATAGGAGTCAAAATAAAACTGTAATCATCTCTTGAGTTTGTTTACACTTGGAGTTAATTATATTTAATTTTACTTTCTCTACTACGTATAGTAAGTAGGGGAAGTATTGCATTCCACCCAAAAATTCAATACACAGATTTCACAGGAAATACATGTTTTGAGGTGCACTGAATGCATATAAAGCATTTATGGAAACATATCTATGTGTGTGTCTGTGAACAGCATTAACTCAGAAACGAACAGTCAGATAAACGCCAAACTTGGTATTTAGGTTCAGTATCTTCCAGAGATGCTACACGAACGTTTTCAAGAAAATCCCCCACCCCAGATTACCCTTTACATGGAACATTTTTCGAAAATTTTAATTTTCTCAAAAATGGCTCTAACGATTTTGATTAAAATAACATATGTTTAAGATAATGTCATGAGAAATGAAATGTATATCTCGAATTTTCTGGGAATGTCTCCAAAAGTATTCTTCATTGTGAATGACTTTTGCATAACTGGTAAACCATAAGAGATAGACAAAATTTTACTGCACAAAAAATGTAGATCACGTTAAAATACACAATTTATGTCATATACATTTTTTTTGTTGAGTGAACCATTTTCGAGATATTGCTTGTTATTCCCTTAAATTTTCCAATACTTACACTTTTTCTCAAATAGGAATTTGTTATTCTTTTTTTTTTTGTCCTGGTAATGCAAAGAGAATGGTATACTCCACATAGCAACCAGCTCTTAAAATATTTGACTATCGCTTAAAGCCTACCAATTCCCCTTGCATCTACAAGAAAATTAACAATAAGATTAACATCTCAATATCTCGATTAACATGAAGCATATGGAGAATAAGCGTTTGTAAAAATAGTTTGTACAAGAGTAGAGAAAGTCATGTGAGTGTAACACATCAGATTTTTTTAATTCATTGTGATTATTAAATAAGAAGCTTCTAGAAATTTTTCTAGAAACACCTTTGGCAGTCTATGCCATATTAAAAGATCTCAAAATATAAGCAGGGTATTTTCACATAATCTCTTTAAAAAGCATTATTGCCGGAGTTGGTATTTTTGTTTTTAGAGGTAAATTCTAAATAGTACTGTTCTAGCTAGGTATTAATGATGAGCTATGGCTGATTAATTATTTGTTTTTTACATGCAATTATCCTGAAAGATGCAATAGAAACACAAATAATGAATATAAGTGACTGACACTTTTTTCCACTCTACATAGGCTGCTGCACACCTATAAGGCTCTTCACAGCCTAGGTTAAGTGACATAGTCCACTACAGTATTAAAAGAATATTATGTGAAACCTCACCTAGGATCCAGCATATTAGATCTTCCCAAAGATTGTGGTGCTGCAAGTAAGTGCTCATCTTCTAAGCTGGATGGGGATGAATCTTCACCTTCACTGTAGGTGGCACTAATACTCAGATCTCCTAGGAAAAGGCGCCGCACTATGCTACGTCTATACCATGCCTTTGGAAAGGCTAGAATTTCTGTAAGGCGCCTCATATCGTATTTGAAGGATGCTGAGCCAATATCAATTATAGCTGAAAGATAAAATAGCCAGCTAATAGAAATGTGCTACTGACAAATTGCATGAAGTTTTCTAAGATTTATCCTGCTATGAAAATACATGTTCTTTAATTGATCAATACTTACTAGAAAATCTTATAACAGCCTGACTTTGATCTGAAGATTTTATGCCCTTTGCTTGTTGCTGGTCACACTGGAAATTAAGTTTGCGACTGCGAGAAAGGTGAAATTTCACAAATTCCACATTCACACTAAGAGAGTCTTTTCTTTCACTGTCTGCAAGAGGTGACCATTGAGCTTCTTTGAGACCTGTAATTTGTTATTACAATTAATATTACTATTTATATGTTAAAAACATTATTAGTGCTTTAAGCAGTACTAAATACAGCAATAACCTCATTAATATTTTCTTCAAGACACTGAAGCTTAAGGATAAAATACGCTCTTCACACTTCTACATTTCCAGGAATATGGAAACTTATCACTCCACCCCACTTGTGAAGCTAACATCATAGCTACTTAATCCTGTCAGCAGAAGCTACTTACTACTAGCGGGAGTTGGGTGGCCATGTCATTACTTCAGAGGTGGGGTCCAGAGGCAGGTTTCCAAGTTCTGGAAACATGAATGATAAAATACGTCTCATACTAATCAGTCACAGCAACATATATCTTCATCTTACTTTTAAAAAATGACAATTTTTATGATTTATTCACAATTTTTCTTCATTTCCAATCTAAACATAGCATTACAAATATGTAAAATTATACAAAATTATACATGAAATATGTACAAACAGTGTGATGAACAGGTTAGCTTTAGTGGCAGGAACATATTAGTGAGGTTTTATTTTAGTAACAAAATAGTCCATTTAGATTCTTACAAGTGCTGCATATCTTGAACACAGTGAAATTAGCATCTATGTGCACACTTTTAATGTTCAGCAAGTAATTTGCATAAAAGATGGTGTATAACTTCATTTCTATTTTTTTCCCCATTCCCATTCTCACAACATAATAAAATATTCGCAAATCTTTCTTACAGATGGCATTAGTCAAAGAAAGATGAAATTAATAAAATATGTGCTTTCGTAACTTATTGTTTGGAGAGAGGATAAAGCAAGAAGCTATCAAACAAAATTCACAATTTACCTTTATTGCTCTAAAATATCATGTGGATTTCCCCAATCCATTGCATCCTTCTAGAGATACCAGGACTAATTGTACAAACCATAAAGAGAGAATGGTTAAGGCCCTTATGTTGCTCAAGTTTAACACATTTTATAATTATCACATTAAATTCTGTACACTCAGAATCAAAACTTTCTCTTACCAGTCTTCTTTCCTCCTCCATATGGATGAAATATATACACAGAGAAATCTGCAAGGCACCCTGTAACACTTAAGCCACCCACAGCTGATGGTGATGGTCCCATGTCAAACCTGCTTGATGATGCGGATTCTAAACCACTTCCTGGTCGACTTGTTCTGCCATCTCCAAATTCACTGGAGAACAAAATGTTTAGTTTCTCTTTACAATAACCTAAGTTCGAAACAATGATATACTTTGTGCATTACTGCAGAAATTGTGAAAGTATTGCCTTAATATGTACCTGATCAACACAGGCTGATCATAATACAATCTAAAATCATTTATTTTTCAAATTCTTTGGACAAGTGTGACCATTGTTATCTCACTCCATGCATGAGGTGAGTATACAACTTACTATATTGATTTTACTAATTGATTAAGATTCATTATAAAACCATGAATTCAATAGGAAAATTTATTGAAGTGTTATAAAATAAATATTAGTAATAAAATACTAATTTATGTAACATGTGACAAAAAGAGAGCATTTTAAGTGCAAAGAGGTGAACATTGTCCACCTTACCTTCAGCTCAGTAAACAACATGGCAAGGATTTAATTGAACCTTGAGTCGGTGGATGCACTAAAACTTTACTTACTTGAAATTAATTGAACATGTTTCGAAAGAATTGCTTGCTTTTATCTTCAGCTTTTTTTCTGACTGAGCATGACAGGAATTCGGGTCCATAGGTAAGTTCATTTAATGAACTTTGAAATCCCGTCACTCAACAATCTAAGCAGCTTCATCATGGACACACCAGATGACACTACTTCCACACCACCTACACCTATGGACCCAAATTCCCATTAAACTCAGTTGGAAAAAAGCTGCAGATGAAAGCAAGCGATCTTTTGAAACATATTTGATTAATTTCAAGTAAGTGAAATTTTAGTGTATCCATTGACTCAAGATCCAATTAAATTATCGTTTCATTTCGCTGTCTCTAACTTCCGAATAACACTTCAACATGCCAAGGGTTTAAAATGCTAGTTTTGCATGTGTTTCATACAAGATGATTTAGACAACTGCTGGAAAACCCCCACTGTGCTTATATTTTAAACAGAATAACGTTTTGATTTGTTATCCCACACTTTTATTTTAATCTTGCAAACTTCTGATGTTAAAGACAAGAGAGTATTAGATACACATGCAAAAAAATTGATTTCAGTGTTAAAGAGACATGGAGGTTCATGTTAAATGGCAATTGATCAAGGATAGTGGAAAATTGTAAAGATTCTAGGGGGAATTTGAAATAAGGCAAGAAGGTACAACTCATTGAGGACAAAGAATAAGATTCACTACTATGCTACAGAACATAACTGTGTCCTGTAGGAAGATAATGTGTGTACCAAATCTGCAAATGATATAATTTCCAATTTAAATAATTGTGCTGTGAATATTTATAGTAAACAGTTGGAATTCATGTTTTCATATTTGTAATTATGTGCTTAAAAGTATCTACTGTTAGGAATGGAAGTTTATTTTTAAGTGTGCTAATTTATGGATGCAAAAATCAATGGCATCTTGTTCCTAAAATGAGAATTGAAGTGTCATTATCATGAAATAACCATCTAAAAACTATATCACATAGTTGGTCACAGTGAATAATCTTTTTCCCCCCAAATTCTGAGCAACATCAATATTGCAATAAATAAAGTTGTATTTACATTGGCTAAAGTTATTATTTTGCTAGAAAAATACTACTTAATAGCTAGAAATTCATTCATTCATTATCCATGTAACCTCCTCTTATGTAGGACTTACACCCTCCAGGACTTACAGGCGGGTGCCTGGGGTCAGAGGCCCGTCGAGGAGCAGTTACTCATGGATCAGACAGAACATCCAGGATGGGTGATCAGCCCGATGCCTGGTATGGGATGAAGGAAGTGGATGAAGCAAAATGTTGGTGAAATGGATGAAAGGAAAGGTGATGATGGAGCAGTTGGTGGAATGAATGGCGGGGGAAACCGGAGAACCCAGAGAAAACCCGCCCAGACGCCGCTTCGTCCACCACAAATCCCACATGCAGGTCCCTGGGATTGAACCCGGTCCGCCTCGGTGGGAGGCGAGTGGTCTAACCACTCGGCCACGGTGCCGGCTAATAGCTAGAAATACAAAATTAAAATCGGATTTTGTAATGAGATGAATAAACAAGAAAAACTTATTCATTACTAACAGATTAATAACCTATAATGATTATTAGATATACTAATCTATTAGTTTCACACAAAATTATTTAGGATTTATTTTCATCAGTATAAAAAGAAACACTAGGCAGAGTGTTTTAAAACAACTGATTCAGGGTGATTAAATTACATAAATGACTCAGTTCATATTGTAGCAGTTATCTTGATATATATACACATATACATATTTTGTTAGATTTATTATGAAAAGGTAATCTCATATATTCTTTAAGTTAAGCTGTGAATGAACAGTTGATAGACACCCGGAACTCAAGTTTAAGACAGTGCTGATTGGAATGGCATTAACCCTCGGTTAGTTCATGGTAATTACTGGCTGTATGCAAGGGTTTAGTTGACGCTGTTTCGAGGACATTAAACTTTGGCGTGATGTAGAGTCAAAATCATTTATATACCCTGGATTTCAGGGCACATTGTCTTTTGGCAGGGTGTTGCTGCACGAATCTGCGTCATTTGGTAACCTGTTGTGATACTTTAAAATTTTGCGAATGTAGGCTACTCCAAGATGTTGGCAGCTGCATCTTCCTGGGCTAAGGCAAGCTTGAATTCTAATTTCTAAAGGAGTGTTGTAAATGTGGAAGGTTTGAGGCAATTCTCTGGGTCGTCCTCCGTGGACTAGTGGTACCGTGCTAGCCTCTAGTTCCCAAGGTCGCGGGTTCAAACCCGGCGGAGGATGATGGATTTTTTCAGGCGTAAAAATCCTTAGCATGGCTTCCTTCGGAAGGGAAGTAAAGCCGGTGGTCCCGTGTCATAGATTTACGGCATGTAAAAGAACCTCAAGCCTGATACAGAGGCCTCTGAGAAAAATTACCGGTCTTTCACGCCCAATATGGAATGGGACGCTAAGAACCATAGCAGTCAAAGAGCGTCCATAAATAAAACTCAATTTAAGTTTATTTTTAAAGCAATTCTCTGGGGATACATTAAATTTGCGTTAACTAGTCCCGTTTTTTCCTTTGCTAATGCCTCTTATCCTTAAGTGCATCAGCCTAGCAAGTATATAGGCTCCACCTATCCCCCATTTTACTGAGTTCCTTTAATTGGGGTTCCTTCCCCTTCCTCTGCAGGAACCCATCTATGAGGAAATTTTCAGAAGTCTGCTGGGAAAAGCCATGACTGGTGGTATAGTCGCGCAGGCCAAGTTCACAGTGGGGTGCTAGTCACCCTCATGACCCGCCGCGGCATTCCTTCAAAATAACTATGACAATATTCACTGTTGTCAGTTTGTCCAATTTCTATACATGTTTTTAGTTAAGAATGTATGAAGCTGAAAGAGTTCACAAGCTCAGACCAACAATAATAGCCACTGATTGAAAGATTCATAGAAATTTTTATGCAACACTATATATTTTTATCATTTTCTATTCTACCTCTAAAAAACAGAAACTAGTACACTTTACTTAACCAGAAGTGAAATTTTAGTGTCCAATACAAAACACATATCCAAATTTAAAAAACTATCATGACTATGTTTTATTATTTGAACATTTTCAATCGCATTTGCTACCACCAAATACTCTTTGAAAGTTCATATCAGCCCTATGGACTCTTAGGGCTCATTTAGCACTCATATCATCCATTTCATTGACTGCCTCAATGAATCTATCTGAAGTGTTATATGGGACATTAAAAACACATACTCTCTTTCTGTCTGTCTCTCTCTAGTTGAGTCTGCCCATGGCTTTGAAAAGAGTGCACCTGTTGTTCAGGATTGAAATGTCATCAGAATACATTGAAGAAATACCTCCAAGCAGTCACATATTTGCTGATGCTCTGTGCATGTGATGTGATTAATTGGGTACAGTTGTACAGAATAGATCCTTATAATGTACAAAATATGAACAAGTAGACATATTTTAAAATAAAGAGAGTTGAGGGTTGTTACACTACATCACTATATAACCTTCAACTCTCTTTATTTTAAATTATGACACATCACTTTTACTAGCTTCTAAATCTTCAAAAAAGTCAAGTAGACATATACCTTCAATGTGTGCTCTACACTATACCAATACCAACAAATAAATTGAATTTCTTTAAGTATCACTAAAGACTACATTTCTTATACTGAAGCTGTTTTCCTGTAACTCTTTCAGTACCTCTGTTTACCCAGTGGTGTGATATATATATATATATATATATATATATATATATATATATATATAAATTAACTCCTTGCAGGGCTACATGAAATTAATTGTAATTTAGGAGTCTTTACCTGTGCAATTCATCCTCAGCTCTTTTAGATGAAAACACTATGTCCAAAGATGGTAGCTGCAACATGCATTCCACTCTTGATACAGGAAGACAGGAGAAACGGAATGTTGATGGCTGCATGTGAAAGTACACTATGACATCTACTGGGAAGGATGCATATACATAGTTACCAGAAGTTGCTGCTGCCCAAGAGGAATCTTGGTCCATTGTGAACATTGTATTCATGGCACCTATTACAAAAAATTTGAATTATATAAACTTAACATAAAGCAACATTTCACTCATAGGTAAAACATAAACTGCACGAAAAATGCTAGACAGTACATGCAGGCATAATGGAAAGTGCTCATCCTAATAAAATGTAAATGCCATCAGTTAAACTAGTCTACAAATTTGAACAATGACTTAGCTAGTATCAACATACCAAATCTGAAAACCTAATAGTTTTATTTTGGATAATGTATTAAATGTTGGAATATATAACTTCAATTTTCTCCACTTTCTGTAAAGATCTTTTCTTAGCTTCTCACATTTTGTTGCATGAATTGACAATGTTAGAAAAATTTAAATATCAATTTCAAACTACAGAATGTCCTCAAAGATAATTCAAACACTGTAATCCAATGTTAACCCTTTCACATCTAAAGCAGAAATTACATTGAGAGACAGGAAACAGACAAAATTATTATATTTTACGAGATGATATTGCTAAATTATTAAAAGAAAATCAGTTACTATACATCAAAATTACTATACTATGTAATTTCTGACCATTTGGCTTGAAGTATTCTTTAAAACAGTTAATTAGTTTTTATTTAGATATAACACAACTTATCGTCACATTTATAATGAAGTGTAGGATGCCTAAATTAATGTTTTATGTAAACAGCAATATTAACTTATGTTAAATATTGCAATTTATTTCAATCAAAAACTTGCATAATCTTCATTACAAATATTGACTATGACATCACAGGAATAATAGCTGGTCTTGACAACAGCACCATGTTTCTACATGATCTTATTTATAAGGTAAGACATCATTCTGGGAATTTTTTTATTTTCTTGTTTACATGTTAATATGGTGATCAAGGTCACATAAGTATGAATATTATAAATTTGCTAGAAGCATGCTAGAAGCAAATTTATCACTTTAATTGTAGACACCAGACAGTTCAACATCATTCTGAATGTAGATGCCAGAGAACTCATACCTCATTCTGATCACACACACACACCATAAAGATCACATACACTAGACAACTTACATCATACTTTACCATTGCAGATGCTGAATAAGTAACATCTTTATGATTGCTAAGAAATATCATCTATTGACAATATGCCAAGGACTAAATTAATCAGAAACTACATGAGTCTTTTTGGAACAAACTAATAAATAACTTGAAACAGCTCATGTGTATCAAACATATAAAGAATTGTTGCAATTTACATCCTGCTTGAAAGAGGATCAATAATTAATTAATATTTATCACCAGAGTAAAAAGGTTGATAATCATTTGATTTGGTAATCGTCATACAAATAAAATGTAGCCAGTTACTGAAATTCTGTTTCGATAAGAGAAACAGAATTATTATAGTTGCAATATACTGAGTATACAAAAATAATTTCTTAGACTCCAAATAAATCTGCTTTTGCTACATATGTTTAATGTGATGATAAATGCAATTATATGAATAAATGTCACTTATAGTATTGACATTCACCGAGTTCTGATTTTTTTTATAAATAATAATAATAACAACAATATTCCTTTCCTGAACATCATCGATCCTAAGATTATTTATATATAGGTATACATTGCTCCTAACTGCAGTAACACATCAACTGACAGCATAATATCAATAATCAGCAACCCATACATTTTAAATTTTAGTCTACTTTAAATGGCAACCAATGCAAGGGACAAATACAAACTAATATTTAAAGTAAAAAATCTATTATATATCATTATAATGGCCAATCACCTATAAATCATTTTACTGCAAAACAAAATATGACTGAAAAGTTTTTTAACGTTCGACTATTTTCTACTTTAAAACTAAATATTTTAGTAATTTTAATAAAGTTATGGATATTAACATAGAAGGTAAAACATTTTTTTTTCTTTTTCTTTCTTTTTTTTTCTTTTCAAGTTTCAGTTGAAAAGAGGCATTTTTTCATTGCTCTAAAACAGGTATTTCTTCTCAGCTTTTTTATTTTTTTTCTTCAGCGCTTTAAAAAAGTTCTATCCTCCTTTATTTATTTTCTTATTTTGTAGCATATTTAGCAAAATATGCCACAAACCTGAAATGATTAGTAACAGCTTTTAAAGGTAGAAGTAATTAGGATATACCATTAGGTTTCAAAAATCGGTTTTGGTTTAAAATAAATTGGAACTTGAAAGGGTTGAACAAGTGATATACAATAGGTTTTTGTTAGGATTAGGGTGAATGTCAGTGTTCTAACCATACAAGCCATCTTTGTAAAATACGTTCAGCTTTTGAAATTTTGGAAATAGCACATTTGCAAGCAAACAAATTACATTTCTTCTCTAAAGGGAGTAAAATCATTGTTAATAGTTATATATGATTTAGTGAACATTTTTAAAGTTATTTCAAGATCAAATGATTTGTTAAGTTACTAGAAGTAATAATAAACAGTGAAACTTTTTAACACAACGAAATTGTGAGTGGATTGATGACACTTTAGTTTCACTTATTGAGTGATACCTATAAAGCAGACTAAAGGAAACCCTAAGAAATTTAAAACTTAAGCAAACAGACAAATAAGCAGTAGCTCATCATTTTTGGTCAACAGAACACTACTATAACAGGAAATAAAGCTTTTAAAACACACCAAAACAGCTGCAGAACTCAGAGTATGGGAAAAAATCCACATCACCAAAAATGCAGAGTAAAGAATTTTGAAATTCTGTTGGTTGATGACATAGTGAAGTTCTCCATTAAAGAGGTAGGTGGTAGTACAGTTGACACTAAAGTAGGGGATTCTTTTACCAGTGGACATATAGGTGACGATGGAGATGAAGGTTTTTGAAGAAACATGCTGTGAGTGAAAACTTAGCACGTTAAACCTAAGTGTCATTAATCCACTCACAATTTCAGTATATTAATATGATTGTTTAAAATGGAAATCCTAACATATTTTTCTTTACAATCTGGTAAAAAAGCTAGATTTATCTTCTTGCTTGAAAATAAAATACATAGGCATTCCAAACACATTTCTTTTAAAAAGGATACAAATTATTGCTTGAATTATTCACAAAATATTTTAAAACTCTTTTTAATGATCTTAGTCACTTAAAATATTAATATTCTTGTTTCTTACTGGTATGATTTTTGTGTTGTTCACATTGGCATGTTCGTACTCTACCAAAAATCTAATCAGGAAGGTTACTCAGTTACGTAGTAATCCCACCGCTTGCCCGCCTTGAGTGCTTCCTCAAATAAGGTGGTGTGTCCTATGTCAACAAAATGCCATTGGTTTACCACTGACTACCAAGCTCCACTTGAGTAGTGTCAAGCACTCTGGTCAACGAAATTCACCGAGATCAGAGGCACCATCTGGGATTGTCAAGTTGTCAGTGGGATAATGAGGTGGTTGAAGGGAGCAGGTTCAGGGAGAACATTAGGGAAGATAGGTCTGAGTAATCAAAAATAGTTTTCTGTTCTTCTTGAGAATAGGCCATTGTAGCTGTTGCTAGTGTGTTGGAAAGGCCCAGAGCAAGACTGACTCCCTTGCTATCTGCGAGCCCTAATACACCTTATATGCTAGCAACCCATTCCAGAAAGTGGTGAAAGTGACGTGGCACCATCTCATTTATTCGACTGAACTACATACATTGGCGCCATTATGACGTGCTTATTAACTATTATGTACGTTGCTGCCATTGTGGCGAACCCTACTAATTTATAGTAATGCGTCATTACATCTACCAATAAAAGTTTCTCAACTTACCAGAAGTTTTTGCTTGTTGAAGTGTTGAAGGAATGGGTTCTAAAGTTTGCTCCAGAAACTCCAATATGTGTGGACTGATTATAGTTTCTTCTGGAATGCTCTGTAACGTCATCCAAGCAAAAAGGCTTGCCTTTTTTATTCCAGTTTTCCTTGACTGTCCAAGTGCTGTCTGTGGAGCCATTTCACTTTGTAAGCGAGGTGAAACATTCTCCTCGTGCAGAGTTTTTGACTCATAATGAACCTAAAGAAAAATTATTACTGTGAAATTATTACTTATACAAAGCTTTATAAAAGCGAGCTTAACTCTTTAAGAGGACACTTTCTCTTCTCTTCTTTCAACTGATCACCTAATATCAACTTAAAGCTTTCTAGCTGCACAAAGCTTGTATCTTTTACATTCATGCTGATTTGGCCAAACAAAGCACATCCCTTATACTGCTATGACTAGGTTTTCCTAATGCAGTGAAAAGTATCCTTTCCATTGCTTGTTTTTCATATGCAATTTTTATTTAATTTTCTTCCCATATAGTTCACTTAGTTCTTATATATCAACATTTATGTAACTTCTTTTAATTTTAAAACAAAACCTTTGGTCAGGTGTTATACTTACGAGGCATGATAAAAAATAGCAGGGATTTTTTTAATTTTGCGAGCTTTATACTTCCAATGTTCAAAACTTTTGTTTTATCTTGTTGATACACATGTTCCTGATGTATGTTTGCATTTTCAGCTGTTTTGAATATTTAGTTTATTGTTGAAAATCGAAAAAGTTATACATGTTTTCAAGTGCTTAGCGAATTTTTACTTTCAAAAAGGATGGATCAAAGAAGTTGCTTTAAATTTTGCTTGAAAAATGGAATAAAGTGCTCGAAATGTTGACTGTGGCTTTTGGTGAATCTACTATGAGTAAGACAAGAGTTTACAAGTGGTATAAACATTTCAAAGAGGGTCGAGAAGACGTTGAAGACAATGACCGTACTGGACATCTTAGCACATCAACTACTGACGACAGTGTGGAAGAAGTAAAGAAAATGGTTCTGGAAAATTGCCAAATCACCATCAGAGAGGTTGCTGATGATGTCAGCATATCCTTTGGCTCATGCCAAGCAATTTTTTCAGATGTTTTGGGCATGAAATGTGTAGCAGTAAAGTTTGTTCCGAAATTGTTGAATTTCAACCAAAAAACAATGTTGCACAGACATAGCTTATGAATTGCTGAATGAAGTTGAAAACGATCCAGAACTTCTAAAGGAGGTTATAACAGGTAAAAAAACATGGGTATATGGGTATGACATCAAAATTAAGGGCCAATTTTTCAAATGAAAACTGCCTGAAGAGCCAAGACGAAAAAAATTCGACAGGTTCGATCACATGTGAAGTTCCTTCTCACTGTTTTCTTCGATTACAATGGGATAGTGCATCAGGAGTTTCTGCCTTATGGTCATACAATCAATAAGGAGTACTACCTGAAAGTTATGCCCTGTTTGTGTGTAGCAATCTGAAGAAAATGACCAGAATTGTGGCAAAACCACTCGTGGAAATTGCATAATGATGATGCACCTGCTCACAACTCAATGCTTGTTCATGACTTTTTGGCAAAAAAACAAAACTGTTTTGCTGCCTCAGCCACTGTATTCATTGGACTTGGCCCCCAGAGAGTTCTTTCTATTCCCGAGAGTGAAGAGAACCATGAAAGAACAACGTTTTGCCACCATTGATGAGATAAAAACAGAATTGCTGAAGGAGCATAACAAAAAAAGTTCTAGAGGTGCTTCCAAGATTGGAAAAAGCGCTGGCACAAGTGTATTATATCTGGGAGGATTACTTTGAAGGGAATAAAGTTGATGATTAAATAAAAATTCTGTAAGAAACACAAAAACTCCCATTACTTTTTGATCACAGGCACAAACTTTCAGGCACAAGTTCAAGTTTTACTAGTGTTCATGGTTCTTATATTTCTACTTTTCCTACCATGTACCTGTTAAGTAGAGAAGGTATGTACTCCACCCAAAAATCTGATATTGAGATTTCACCAGAAATACACATTTTGAGGTCTTTTTAATTATCATTATTATTGATATTAAAAATAACACTTTTATCAAAAACAAAAAGTCTCATAAATACCAAACTTGGTATTTAAGTTCAGTATCTTCCAAAGATGTGACATAAAGGTTTTCAAGAAAATTCTCTACCCCAAACTACCCTTCACATGGAAAATTTTTTGAAATGTTTCATTTTCTTAAAAATAGTTCTAACGAGTTTGTTTAAATTGTATATATTTAAGATATTTACATGACACAAAATTTAAATCTTGAATTTTCTGGAAATAGCCTGTGAAGTTCTCTTCATTTGAAAGGAATTTTGTATAATGGGTACACTATAAGAGAGAGAGAAAAATGTAAAACTCATAAAAACAAGTAATTTATTTCAAATAACTTTTATTGTGGCATCACCCATTTCTGAGATATTCGCTGTTTTTGGTTTGAATTGTTCAATACTTTGTTGTTTTTTGAAGCGCTGTTATCATTCAGCTGTTACTTGCAATGTTATAGAAAAAGTATCCTGCATTTAAACATTTGAATTTCCTGCATCCCCTTTATACGTACAACAAGCTATGTAACAAAACTAATTCTTCAGACATTTATCTCTATAACACGAAGCAGAAAGAAAAATAATGCTTTGTAAGAATAGTTGGAGCAGCTATATAAAAATAAACAAAGGAAGTCATATGTAAACACATCAGATTTTTTCTTAATGATTTTAGAACAATAATATACCTGAAGGAAATTACTTTTAGAAGCATGAAGTAACATAATTTCATGACTGTGTGTGTTTTGTTGTAATTTTTCTCAATACTTGGTTAGAGTACGGTAAGCTGAAAAACCGTGGTTCAAATCCTGGCTATGGCACAGAATTTTTCAGTCTGATTCTTTCTTTCCAACTTAAGGCTACACAGGGCATGTTGGAAGAACAATTAATTATTATTGATTGACCTAACGGTGGTAACTATAAAGCCAGAGATTTAAGTGCTTACGAGATTGTAAGTCGCCATTGGGATTAGGTTATCTCAAAATGAATTTGAGGACATCTTATGGTTTGCCAGGAAAAAATGTGTCAGCTGGGGAATTTAACGATGAACCAGCATGTTGCCATGTTAGCTGAGTTGGTTAGAGCATCAGAACTGTAAGCTGGAGAACCGTGGTTTAAATCCAGCTATGGCATTGAATTTTTGTCTGATTCTACCTTTCCAAAAATAACTACTGAGCTTCCTCCATAAATTAATCCAATTTTGTAAATACTGTAAAGTGAGCTATTCTAATCTACTATTAATATGAAACTTAATTTCATTTTTCAAGTATATTACAGTAAATTACGTAAGCAAGTGCTATTTCTGACAAACTCTATCCCAGCGTTACAATTTAAACTGTAAAAAAAATGTATAAACTATTTCATCAATATATTAAGCATGTAATTTCTGATGAATTCTATGGGTCGAATTCATAGTCATCACTTATGTGAAAAGGAGATGCTTAAGCAATAAGCATTTCCTTCTGATAAGGAAATACTTATTACCATTTGGTATACATAGATGGTACTTATACGCTCAGCGCTAAACACTTATTTCTGAAGCACATGTGCCAACATGGATCAGCTGTTTCACAGGCACTCGGATGTGCGAAGGAATGTGTAAACAAACATGTAGATGACCACATAGCCAGCTGCCATTTCCATATTCGTTGTTGTTTTGTTCACAACAGCTGTTGAGCACGTGGTAGAAGTTTGCGAGTTTTAAATGGTATATTTATTAATTAGTTAACTTTAGTTTGTATTCAAATAGATTGCATTACTGATGCATATGAGTTTTACAGATCAACTGGATGGGACTACTATAAAATTAAATACAAAAAGCTAAAAAAGGATTTTCAAAATTATTTAGTGGAAATTAGGGCATTATATTACAAACAAAAACTTGATAAATCCAGCAACACTACAAAGGGAGCTTGGAATATTATAAATGAAACCAAAAAAAAAGAGAGATAGGGAGGTAAATATTGTAATAAATGATCAAGATAGAGTAGTGACGAACCCATGGATATATGTAATATTTTTAATGAATCCTATTTGAATGCTCCATCTGTGGTAACTCGAAATTTAGTCCTTAATATGTCTGAGAGTAACATATCAGATAACTGCAACACTATGTATTTATATCCTACGGATGATAGGGAAATATTGGATATTATTAAATAGCTTTGACAATAAACAGTTTAATGGATGGGATGACATAACGCCAAAATGTCTAAAAACAATGTAAGCATGAGCTGATAAAACCATTGGTTCACCTAATAAATTATTCTCTAGAAAATGGTGAATTTCCAACTTGTCTAAAAACTAGTATAGTACGTCCAGTTTATAAAAAGGTGATAAAACACAAGTGAATAATTATAGACCTATTACATTAACATCAACAATAGCAAAGCTCCTAGAAAAAACTATACTCGTCAGATTAGATAAGTTTCTAACAACTAATAAGATAATTCGACAGTCTCAACACGGTTTTCGCAAACATTATTTGACCATGAAAGCTACCACTGAGTTTCTTAGTGATAGTATAGTCATGCTTGAAAATTATAATAAGACACCAGGAATATTTCTAGACCTGTCTAAGGCATTTGATTGTGTCGATCACAAAATATTACCTATGAAACTTAACCACTATGGTATAAGGGGGCTTGGTAACCAGTAGTTTCATCATATTTAAGTAATCGAGTCCAAAGGACTGTAATTCCGTTCTATAATACCAATCAAAAGGAAATCTACAAATCCAGTGAGAGAATAGTCAATGTGGAGTTCTACAGGGTTCTGGGACCTTTATTATTTATATTATACACTAACAACATTCCTACTATTTCAAATTCTAAGATATTGTCATATGCAGATGATACAGCTGTCATATGTTAGGACTCATCTACATAGGGACTTAGAGAGAAAATAACTGCTATTCCAACTCACCTACTTAACTATTTTAATGATAATAAATTAGGATGTAACGTAAGTAAAACCAAAATAGTAAATTTTGCAGTATCTCACAGATAAGAAAACTTACTTGAAGTAGAAATTTGTAATGAACTTATTCATGAAAGCGAATATACATCATTTTTGGGAATACAGTTTGACAAACACTTCACATGGAAAGCACACATTGATCAGGTGTGCAACAAGATGAGCAAGGATGTGTTTCTGTTACGTTATTTTGCCAGGTTTAAAAACTTAAATCTATTAAACACCATCTATTATGGGATAATATACCCTTATTTTCTCTATGTTATTGAAATCTGGGGGGGGGGCAGCTTATTTGTACATTAATAGAGTATTAATCCTGCAAAAGAAATGTTTGAGAATCATGTCAGGTGTAACCCTTGGGCACCCATGCAAGGAGTTGTTTATAAAAAATAAAATCCTTACAATAATCTCTCTATATGTATACTGTGTCATATTACTAATACATAACACCAGTGATCTTACTAGAAGTTGCAATGTGCATGACTACAATACCAGAACACAAATTAATGTATACAGACTCAATCACACAAAAAAATTTAGTGACAAAGATCCTAAAAACATATGAGCAACATTATATAATAAACTACCTAGAGAACTAAAAATTCGCACGTGTGTGCGTGCGCGTGTGTGTGTGTGATGGAGAGAGAGAGAGAGAGAGAGAGAGAGAGAGAGAGAGAGAGAGAGAGAGAGAGAGAGAGAGACCTATTGTTGGAAATGCTAGCGAGTATAAATTTTGTAAAACTGTTGTAAACTTGTTATGTACACATTGTGTACTTTTTACCATGTTTTTAACTTGCATTTCCAAGTACACAAGCAATAAAGAATAATAATAATAATAATAATAATAATAATAATAATAATAATAATAATAATAATAATAATAATATTGTTATTATTATTGTGATTGTTGTAAATTTAGTTAAGGGTTTGTAGTGTTAGTTAAACAGTTACATTAGCTAGGTTGAACACATGCCAAAAGGAAAACACTTCAGCGAGCAGGAAAAAAAACAACTAAAAGAGTTGGTGCTGAGATACTAAGATATCGTAGAAAGCAGGCATTTGGACACTGTATGATGTACTGGCCAGTGTATTCATTCACTCGTGGACTGTTTTAAAACTGAAAACCTGACTTTCTAGTATAAACTGTTAGTAACTACAAGTATTTACAACAATCTGCGCACTGTGTATATGCATGCTTGGAACCAAACCACAAATGCAATTATTATACCATTTAGCAGTAATCAGAAAAGCAAATTAGCCAGTAACTTACAATGTTTAGCTTGAACAGCGTTTTACATGCAAAATCGGTAAACCTCTGTTCAATATTTGGATAACCCAATGTATATTTGCAAATAAATAGTAAAGACATGTGACTTGTTAAGTGATCCATTGCAGTCATAGTGATTATGCAAAATAGGCAATTTGACCGAGAAAAAGCACTGCAGAGATGTACTTTATTTATTGCAGAAATATTTCTGCATTTTATCTTTAGGATTTTATTAAATGATTCTGAATAAATGCAGCAGAATCTCATTTTTTAGGGACCTAACCATTTTGGACAACATAAATAGGAAAACGCCTGAACACAAAACATATGGATTGTGTTATAGCACTGAGATTATATGCATTATCTTTTCAAGTAAATCTGGCTCACAATGCGACTTCATAACCTCTGTTTTTTAAGATTACGTTGTTTATCAGAGGAATTAGATTATTACAACAGCAGCTTTGGTAAACTGATCTCGCTTCTTAAATTCAGCATCAGTATGCGTTTCAAGTGAATTCTGCATATGTTTATTAATGTGCAGTACAATTTCGTTATGAAATTCCATATACTCCACAAAATTGCTATTATCGTTAACTTCCATTATAGGCAGTTGATGCAAGATAGCATCACTTCTCTTTATTGCATATAAACGGAGTTCAGAGCTTCCTTATATGAATAAGCATTTGCTTATTCGCCTGAAAGAGTATCGCCTGTATATTGAAAGTATCTGCTTAAGGACTTCCTTGAAATAAGTGACGACTATGAATTCGACCCTATATCTATTTTGGAATTTAGAATAACTTGACTAGAGTTAGATTGTCATTACTGGAAACATGAACTGAATTGTATGTTGTTGGTCACAATGAGGGTGATGAGAATGACTCTTGAATTAAAAGGTAAATATTTAAGTAATGCATTGACATTTGTCTTGTTTACCTTAACATCCAGACCTGGTATATGAAATATTGTAAGGTCAACTAGTTGAGCTACTGTGCTATGCAAATATCTCAGTCTTGTAGCTGAGGAACCATGAGATTTTTCCTTGCTACGCCTACTCATGTTGGGACTTGAAGGTGGAAAGTCAAACATCCCTCCAGAGCAACTGCGCTCCTTTTTGATGCGGCTTGTCCTAGGCACAAATTGCACTTATTAAATATTTAAAACTCTACAGAATGAATGTTACTATGCAAAGGAAGAAACATTTAAAAAAATCAAGAAACTTACAGCTTGAGCTCATCTTCTTTGGCTGGATCTTTGGTGTGTAATACACATTTTCCACTGTTTATGAAAACCTTAACATCCAATTCAAAATCTATGTTAGGTTCCTGTGGTTTTTGGAATGCTGCTCCCCCTGAAGCTGGACTAGATCCACCACCTTGCTCTTTTGGATAGGAGTCTAGCAGAGGTACACTAAAAATAGTACAAGTTTATTACTTTGCAAAAATACTTTTGTAGCAGACAAGTAGAAGTAGTCAGTTTTTGTGTTTTTGTTTTGATAAAGGCAGCTTCAAAGATGGTTGATTTAAACAACCTTTATTTTATAGACAACTACACATTCAGAAACTGTTGTGAGCATCTCCTCTTTGGCACACAGGGAACTATTACAAAGCATTTTGTTTCATGACAGTGGAAATATAAATTAGAAAAAAAAACAATAGAGTTCCAGATTGCCACAAAAATAATAAAATGTTCAGTAGACATTTTGAGGAATCATCTTTATGGAAAACACATTGTTTAATTACATAGTATGTCTAAATTTGAACTGGTATGATTATGTAGTATTATGTTGTTATTGCTATTATTATTATTATTATTATTGCTGTTGTGTTGTTATTGTTTTTATTACTGTCATTGTCATGTTTGCTTTCCAACACCATATTACTTTTTATGCTCGACCATGCCAAAATGTAGTATTTATATGACTGGTAGCAGTACTTTAATAGGCCTCATTAAAGTACACCTGTTCATTAAAGTATTGGTATTCAACCAATCAGAAGTGGCCATGCAACATTGTGAAAGTGCAAGTATCGATTATTCTCGTTTTGATCGACAATGGTACTAGTACAGGTTTAGAAAAAAGGCAAAATATCTGACACTAGTAACAGTGACATTCAACTTACACCCCCAGAAATTACGACAAAAGCACTCAATCTCACCAATAACTTGTTGCCACAAAAGTCAAGAAAGATGTACGAGAAATTCTATTCACAATTCATGGATTGGAGAATATTAAAAGGTATAAATTCGTTCTCAGAAAATGTCAGGTGCTACAAGGTCATTGTATTGTAACCATAGATAAAGGAATAACGATTGTAACACATCACTCAAACCAGAAACGAATACTTATGAAACCTTTAATTTAGATACATGGTCGAGCATAAACAGTCATGTTTTAATTACTACCATTATAGTCTCGTTGCATAATATACTATTACTATTATGTGATTAATTCATATATAAGTATTCTGTGCCACTAGTCAAACTCTAAATAGTGTCAGATGATTAAATAAATAATGAGCAGGATCAGTAAAAATAAATACAGTCTCTGAATTTTTACAAGGAACATCATTTTCATTCTGAAAATTTAGAGTTAGTATCACATCAAAAATTATTATTGCATTCTCTAAAATGGACAGAATATTCCATTTGAAACTCCTTTGCTTAAACAACAAGTATGATTTGGAGCTAATAATGGCAAAGGCTGAAAATCATGACTAAAAAATAAAAGAATATTAATAATGCTTTGTTTATTAATGCTGCTGCAGTGATATTGATTTTTGTATTAGTGACACTTCTCTTATAACTGTAATGCTGTGGGCTGGTCTTTGGAACCTGTTGATATAAGCAGTATGCATTATAAATAAAGAATGAGATAGGATAAGTTATGAAATGCATATCATTCAGAGTGATTACTATGGCTCACAATTTCCAGTTAAGTTACACTATATACACAATGCAACTATGACATACAGGGTTCCATAGAACATTTAAAAGTTTAATAAAAAATTAAGTATGCGACAGAACATGGTAATTGTTGTGTCAATTGAGAGAGAGACACCCTTCAAGTTTTTTTTATAATGAAAGCCCAGGCTTAGTTGCCATGATTTATTGCTAGGTAGCAGTAGTTATCAATAAATGGAAAATGTCATGTACTAATGTGAGCAATATTTTTGTGTCTTGGAATAAGCACAGACTTCATCAGTTGTGACTGTAGAGAGGTATTTTCGAGTACAATTTCAAAAGGCACTACCTGTGTTTGGTTTGTGAAATTCCATGACAAAGGGTGTCTGTGCATCAATCCTCGCCAAGGACATCCGGGACCCAATGAAGAAACAGTGCATCGTGTTACAGAAACTTATCAGCGTAGCCCTCATAAATCCACTACAAATGATGCCTCAGTTGAATGAAGACAGCAATGGTTACATCTTTCAGCAAGATGGATGTCCTTGTCATTATCACAATGACGTGCGAGACTACCTCAATGAACATTTACCACAGAGATGCACGGGACAAGAAGATAACATGTTAATGAAGTGGTCACCATGATCACTGGGTTTAACTCTGTGTGACTTTTTCCTGTGGAGTTTTGTGAAGGACAATATCTGTGTGTGTCTGTTCCCTGCTAATCTACAGGAACTTTGCCACTGGATTACAACTACCTTGGCTATGGTCAACCGTGACATGCTGGAGCATGTATGGGAGGAGATGGATTACCGCAATAATATCTGCCATATCAGCAAGTGACAAAACTTGGAGAGTTCCTCTTTATTTTAGGGTAAAAATTTTCATTGTCCATTCTGCAGTTTAGTAGTTACGAATTTTTAAAATGTTCCACGGACTTATGAATAACCCTGTATTTCTTTAAATCATTTAAATTTTGCTGTTTTAGAAGGATGTTTGCAAATATGCTTTTAAAGGAAATAAATGTTATTCTTATTTGATAAAATGCTGCTTTAAATATACATACATACACATTTTCAAATTATTTTGCTTGTATACTGCTTTGAAATATTATGGTTATATCAATAATCAATAATTTTTAAGTTTTTAACAAAGAGAGTTCTTGAATATTTTTTTTTCTTTTCTTTTGCTGATGTACACTGAAAGACACAAGTATTCAGTCTCATATTGTAGCGTGTATGTGTGTGCATTGTCACACCAGATACATTATTGCGTTGGCAACAGCATTGTTGGGGATAATTCTTTTGGCAGGGGCTTTTGAAGTTCGTTTGGCATGGCAACTCGCCACTGTCTAGCCGGTGAGCCTACTAGTGGTGGAGAGTAGGGGTAGTAAAGCATGATTCCTTTGTGTGATGTGTGACATCAGTCTCTTTGCATTTGGTGTCTGGCATGTAAGCATGTGTGAATGTGACCTCGTGTGTGGAACATCTCCCTCCAATGTCTTTCCTTTAATCTTTTGTGGATGATGTAGGGGCACAGTGTGAATATTTAATAAACTACAGGTAATGTGAAACTATGTGTTTTTTGTGATAACTGTCCCACGCCTGCCCTGAAATGTAATGTTAAGGTTCCTGGTCCTCTCGTTGCCTCTGAGTCTACGTCTCCCAATGTTTATGCTGAGGTATCTAAATTTAATATTTTAGCTGCAAAACCTTTTGGCCTTACGCCAGTATATAACAATATTCACATTTTTTTCTTCTTCTAAATTGTATGGAGGTTAGGTAATAATTCTAATTAAAGAAATAAAGCAACATTTTCTCTGCAGCAAGAACTAAATCCAGGACATTTGGTTTTAAAAATAAGCTACTAGATTCCAGAACCAGGGTATATTTTCATTTTAACTACAGTTTTAACATAGCTATTTGATCAAGATATTACAACTCTCTTCTAATTCTGCTTGACTACAATGCTCAGCTTATCTACCATAATATATGGAGAGACATCAAGCTTGAGCAGTCAAGTGGGCAATGTGGCTTCACCATCCACTGCTGTGAAATAACCTGCGATGGCCAGTGCAAGTGAGCCCAAGAGGTACATGATTCTGCCAGTGGCTTGATTCAATGTCACTATGAGCTTCGAGCAGGAGTGGGATAGATATGCACAGCTCTTCTCTGTACGTTTTTATGTTGCTTGAAATTCTCTCATAATGTAAACAAGTACCTACTAACATTATAACACTGAATAAATTGTTGCTTATCTATGGTGTGTTGTAAAATAAGACCAACCATGATGAAACTCATTATGTACAAAGAAAAACTAAAATCAAATATATTTTTAATCACATACATAAAATTATATAACTTTTATGGTATGATTAGTTACTAACAGAAGCATTCCTTTCACACACTGCTGAATACAAATAGCATTTCTGTTGCAAAATGATAGGACCACTAGTCTTTAGATTCCTATAAATGAACCCTTTTTTCAGAACTAACTGAAACACACCACCCATCATGCTCTCTACAAGTTTATGTAGCACTCGCAGTTCAGATCCATTCCATGTAGATATCACAGAGGTCTTTAATTCCTGCTGCGCATTGGCATATTGCTTTCTATCATGATAAACAGATCCGCTTAAGATTCCCCATGCGTTCTCCATACGGTTTAGGTCTGGAGAAATGGCGGGTCATTCCATAACACCTTTGCGACAAAACCAATTCCTTGTGGATCCAGCAATGTGGATAATTCCATTGTCCTCTGAAAAATCCAATCCTCTGTGCAACCAGTAAAAAGTGCTCTTCAAGTAATGTCTGATATTGTATGGCTTTCATACGACTTGCAGAGAATGCAAGATGTGCTTTCCCCCCCTGTATCCGAATCCACCCTATACCATCAAGACTTTCACCCTCGCTGCCTCTTTGAAAACACTTTCTCTCCTTTTCTGAGAACACGCCAGTTGTATGCCCAGCTATCAGGGCTGTCTAAGTTGAATTTCTTTAAATCACTGAAAATTACATGCTTCCATTCTTGCTTCCAGGCGAAGTGTTCCTTAGTCCAGTCAACACGTCTCTATTTATGGCGGAGGGTTGTATTTTAGTTTCTTGCATTTCAACATGTTTGTTTGTCTGACTAGTCTGGAAAATGCCGATTTGTGAATACTGGTGGTAAGAACATGAGCAAGTTGTCCCAGTCTTCTGATCACTTACCTCTTCTGTCGAGGCATAAGTTTTTGAGGTCTTCCAGATGATCTTTTTGTTCCATAATTATTTCCTAGCTTCAGGAAGTTGTCACACATGGTGACCTGCCAAGCCTTCTTGTTATTTCCCGAGACAAATATCCTTCTTCTTTTAAGGCTTTAACTTGACCTTGCTCAAAGCTGGACAATACTGCCTTCCTACCCATACTCACTTACTTCAATAGTTACTGTGCACACTTCACAAAACAACTGACGAAGCTACTCCCTCCATAGCTGCAGCATAGTGTATGGTATGAAGGTCATGGGATGTTCAGCCTGGTCTTATCATTTTGCAACAGGACTATTTTCTGTCTTCCAATGAATGCATTTGTTTGTAACTGGCCCTATGATGCAGGTAATATAATCTTATGTAAGTAAAAATAAATTTGATTTTGGTTTTTCTCTATATATCACGAGTTTCATTAGCTGCTCTTATCATCTTGCAATGCACTTTATATTGCTGTTGAAGGAGATAAATGAACTTCAGCACAAATTACTTTCAAATGTTGCTCCTGCACATATGGGTAACAATATATTAGGGAAATTTCTTTTAAACTTTTCCCTCCAGCAATCCTATCCATATTATTAACATCCTTTCTTTGGAAACACACAGTAAATAATCACATCTGAGGAATTAACCTGCTATCTGCTTGGTCATAAGCTGTTCCTGTGTAACCTGCAGATTTTCTTCTCATCTCCATTTTTTCCCCACTGATTTCTGTAGGTTCTCCACTAGTCCATTCAAATTCTCCTTCTGGCAAGCTGAGCTCTGAACCAGCACTTGGAAGTGAAGATTGCCTTAAAAAAATGAATGAAGATTAAAAATTAGAAAATTAGATTACATTAAACTGCATTCTAAAGGTTTAATGTAGATTTTAAACATTTAGGAACACAGAACATATGTTGAAAACTGATATATGCATGGTTATGCAGAGTGAAGAGGTTAGAGTGCACTCATTTCAGGATAATTAATATTATTATCATTATTATGTACGTCAGCTCAACTATAATCAGCCATTGGAGCTTACCCATGATTGGAGAGCAATGCATCAGACTCTAGTTTTGTATAGTGTACAGGAGATGAGTATTAGGTTTACAGTGGAAACAGAAAAAGATGACCAGTTACCATTCCTGAATTTGAGAATTATAAAATGTGCTAACAGAATACATTTACTTGACTACTTCAACCAAGTCTTCATAAAGAGGAATATAAAAATTAGAGCTAAAGAGTACTTCAGACAATTAAAATATGAATGAATGCATATTTATTTGTACTAAGCATCAATACAAAAGAATATGGCTAAGCTTTCAGTCCAGGCTGTTAACTTGCCATATACATATCTAAAACAGTCTGTTTCAACAAGTTTATGTTTGTTTACTTCTATTTTTATTGACCAATTCCATTTCAGTTTGACTTTAGTTAGGTACTCAACTACCTTCTTACTTTCTTTACCAAAGAGTTTAATTAAAACTACCTTCCTGTCTAATTTAACCTATTTCCCATTTATACACTCCAAAGCTCTATCTCTTTACATTAAAAAATTATATACTCCATATCTTCCTTTCCTTCATGTAATGGACTCTAAATTTATGGAGAATCTTTTCTCATCTCTTTTAGTCTCCACACACCTCCTCGTACCCACACAGTATTCTGTGTCTCTCTCTCTCTCTCTTTCTCTCTCTCTCTTGTTGTTTAAAGTTTAATGTCCTTTAACCTGGTAAGTAATATTGGACGGTGGATGAGCGTAATGATTGAAATGATGCTGAAATGAACCCAGGGTCCATAGAGCTTAGAGTTACTTGACATTCATCTTAACAGGATATGGGAAAAACCCGGAAAAAACATTACCCAGGTAACTTACCCTGACTGAGATTCGAACTCAAGACCTCTTGAAAGTGAGGCAGATACGCTACCCCCACACCACAGAGGCTGGCACTCTTTGTTCTTTATTTAATTTATTCTGATACATGCTTCCCTTTTCCATGTACCTTTTATCAATGTATATTTCTAACGATCTTTTTCCAACTACGTCACTAAACAATTTTTGTATTTCTATATCTTCAAATCTCCTCCTTGCTCCTTTCCAAAATCCATTTACATTATTTTCCCCACTCCATTATTCTCCAAGTTAGTTCACATACTGCAGCTCCTCCCATTTTCTCTAAAACTCTTTTCTTGAAATTAAAATATAAACAATTGGAAAAATCAGCAGTGGCTGCTCATTTCTGAACTAAAATCATAGTATGAATTAACAAGCAACAGGAACTGACCTCTTGGAAGAAAATCTAAATTTGGGAAAACAAAGCGTTTTCAATTTTGAAACTCTACCAAAAGATTTTTTCAGGGGCTCATGGAACCACCACAAAAGGGCCTACATCATCATCAACAATGAATCAGCAGTCAAACATAGGTTGAAAATGAAACGATTGATCTCTGAAACATGTTCCTGTTTATTAGTGTAAATAATGGTAATGGTAGTGTGTAATGGCCCTAATTGACTCAAATTAGTGTACTTTAATTTGGAAGTGTACATTACATTTAATGATAACTAACTATGGGGATGAGAATGATGATGATGATGATGATGATGATGCTGAAGCATTTGGCAGAATGACTGGCAGATGAAACCACAGTAACCAGAGAAAATTGCCCAAGCACTACAAATCTCATACACAGACACTGGGATCGAACCCAGAATGTTTTGGGGAGAGAAAAGCGATGTAACTTTTGGCCAATGAATGTCAATACTTATGGATAAAGTAAATAAAAAAAGACTAATAGTATTTTGCTGTATGAAAATTCATATGGACATAAATTAAAATTTAATAATTCACAACATTAATTTTGAAATCCTGCCTGTAAGCAATGTGTTAAAACTTTGTGCCCCCAACACCAGATGGCAACAGGGTCAGAATTTGCAGGATGAGGAAGAAGAGGACACCGGAGAAAGCGACCCTTAGTCACCCAGTCACTGACGATGAGGACAAATGCCCTCGAAAATGTTTCCTGTTTTATGTAACTTTAATTAGTGAAGGTGAGTGTAAAAAAGTGTGACTCAATCTAAATCATCACAAATTGTTGTTAATATCATACAAATGTGCACAACTGGAAGATAACTAATTGTTCTGCTTGTTAGTTGAGGAAAGCTGTAGTAAGTTCCTTCAAATATTTTCTACTCTTCTTGTTTCCTCAGAAATTAATTGTTAAAGTGAGCTAATTTTGACTTATTACATTATGTGTCTGATACTTTGCAATATGTAGATTTTCTGCAGACCTCAAGCATTGAACTTCCAAGCATGCAGCTCTCATGATGCTCCAGCTTTGCATTATAAAGGATTGTTAATCATTTCAAAACTATGAAAAATACAACAAAATTAATAAAGGAACTTTTATGCCTCTAACAGATGAATTTTTTAGTTTTTCTTTTTTACTTTTCCCAAAGTTCCAGAGAGGTATGCAATAAGCTGTTTTGAAACTATCCTACAACAATATTTTCTAATCTAAATATTTTAGTGGTTATATACCTAGAGTTTAAAGGTACATTGTTTTGCTAATTATTACAGTTGTACGAAATGGGTTATCATGCTGCACAAGAGCATCCAATATTTAAATCAGAACTGTCATGTTTCATAAAGTATTTTGGGCAGAATTGGTTTATGAAGTCTAATACAAATTCTTCAATTAAAACTACCAAAGCAATGCTGTTTTGGGTAAGCAATTTCCCAAAGCAGATCTGCTGAAAAGAAAAGTGTCAGCACAAAAATAATCCTACTGCAATGAAAATATTACATTTATGATTAAGATAAATGTAAAGAATTAATTGCCTTCATTTTACACATAAATCTACTGAACTGAATTGTTTTTAATATGGTAATATAATTCAGTTTTAGTTTTCTTACAAAGGTAATATTGGTATGAATCGACAATTTCACTTGAGCAGACAAAGCCTTCAGATTTTATTTTTCTGAATAACTTTCAGAGCAACATTGATATCAGCAATATGGTTCTCACACTACACTTAAAGCAGAATTCAAACACCAGCAACACAAGTGACAGTGACAACGGCAGCAGTAGCAGTGGCTGTGGTGGCAGTGGTGATGTGTACTCATACACATAGTACATATATTCCAAGCATTGTGTTTATTGCTGCATCATCAACATAGATGCTACACATATTATAAAACAATTATCATCAACAAGGTAACATGTTATAAAGATTAGTATATAAAACAATTATCATTAACTGGTAACACATTATAAAAAGTTACAAAGTATTATACAACTATTATCATCAAGGTAAAATATTATAAAAACTATAAGAGTCTGGTGCTGACAGTAGTAGGAGAAGGTCATGTGGAGCAAGAGCTGAAAAATTGACGGAGTGGATGTAAAAACAGTAACAGCAGAAATGAACCAACTAATGGAATCTGAGGAAAACTCAAGACGACTCGAAGAGGTTATGAAGAAGCACAGAGAAGAGATGGTACAACAGATAATGGAAGACAAGAAAAAAAATTGAAGATATAGAGAAAAGATTCAAAGCAGAACAGAGAAGAAAGAATTGCATAATTTTCGGAGTGACAGAAGAATACGAAAACCTAGAAGAAGCAGTGTACGCGATCATGGAAGAAGGACTAGGCATAAAAATGTCTGGTTGGGAGATAGAGGACGTGTACCGAATCGGAAAACGAGGAAGAAAATCTAGAGCCATTTGTATAAGGATAATGACAATGGAAAAAAAGAAGGAAATTTTAAGGAACACCAGGAGGTTAAGAGGCTCAAAAATTTTTATAGAGCAGGACTATACGAGAGAGGAACAAATTAAAAGAACTAATTGCCAAGATGAGAGACGCAAGAGCAGCTGGAAAAAAGGCATTTTCGAAAGGTTTAAAATTATTCGTGGAAGGAGAAGAGTGGAATATGAGTATACGGAGGAATGAACAAGAAAAAATGTGCGAACGTCAGCAGAAGCAATGGCCCAGGACACATACAAGTCAAAGAACTGAGAGGATAGCTGAGTCGGTAGTTTGGAGAAAGGAACAGAAAACAGCTGATCAAGTCACAAAATCGACAGACGCGAGAAACAACCATGAAAGGGGAACAGAAGAAAATGGAGAGGAAGATCCAATAGCCATGGAGGGGGAAGAGGAGCTAACATTGGTAGCAGCGGTGGGGCGGGAAGAGATGCAAAGGAGGAAAAGTGGGGAGAAGCTGAGAGAATAGATGACTGCAGTAAGAAATGCATATGCGAAGGAGGGAAACAGCAATGAAAGGAGTACAGAAGAAAATGAGAAAGAAGCAGTAGCTAAGGAGGGGGAGGAGGAGGAGCTAACAGTTGCAGAGGCGGTGCGAGAAGAAATGCAAAGAAGAAGTGGGGAGAAGCCGAGAGAACAGATGATTAACAGTGCAGCAAGAAATATGTTTGCGGAGGAGGGAGTGACACAAGTGAGAAGTGGGGAAGTAATAAGAGTCAGAACGGTCAGTGAAGCAGAAGAAATTGCAAGAAGGGGGGAGGGTATACAATAATAGATTTGAGAGAAGGGAGGGTAATGCTACAAGGGGAGGAAAGTGTAGACCCGGTGTCCAGACGTACTAGACTCAGGAAAACAATGGAGAAATTTACGTATCAGGACAAAACAAAGAACAAATAGGGAAAGGAAGTAAATTGATATGCAAAAAAGAAAATTGGAGTAAGACAGGGATGTAAACTGAGTTCATATTAGTAACCCATTCATAGATGATATATTAAAAGTAAAAATAAGAAATTAGATAAGGAGATCCCAGGTTCAGGTTCATTATACGCAGACAATTTTATGATAGGCACCATATCGTTGATAGGATTACAAAAGCAATAAATGAAATTCAAGAAAGTGTGAAAAATGGGGAATTGGGGTAAAAATCTAAAGATGACTGACTCAATAAAAGGTTCTAAGAAACAAAACCAAGGACTGAGAGAATAATAAGGAAGGTAAAGGGAAGAAAATGGTATAGAAAAGCAAGAGAAGCAAGGGCCGTTCAGTGAGCGAAAAGGCCAGGGAGCCAAGCAATCTGAGTGGCCCATTAAGAAAACAAGTACCAGACAAATTGTATAATAGATGTAGGGGTATAAACAAATATACATTGTATGTATTGTAAACATGTAGAACTAATTGTACAATAAATGCATTCATTCATTCATAAAAACTATGGATGGGACCTCAATACTGTCGATATCTCGATACTCAGTGGTATCAAAGTGGTCTAATACCTCGAGATAAACCTTCGATACTTTTAAATTTTTAAGCTTTGCATTATTGAAAGTTATTGTGTTTAACTTTCATATTATAACTTTAACTTAAACTGCTAGATAAGGAATGAAAAGACTTGAGACTCCATATTAATGCCTCAAACGCATCCCCAAAGAGCCGCTGGACTCTTGACAGACCTTGATTGCGATGAATGCAACATTCCATAGACTCTTGTATCTAAACGAAAACATGCAAAACAATTGGGGAAGGACTAGAGGTACTCATTTAACATAAACTGAGTTGTGAATGAAGCTGATTTAGCTGATGCAGTAAATCATGTTTCTTCAATAGCCTGGCTTGGTGACTCACTCTCGGCCATTACATTTACCTACTCCGGTGCAAAACCTGAGAATCCATTAGAAACAAATCAGAACTTAAGACGCGAGATAATACAACAGATGGAAATATTTGTTATTTTTAGTTGTTTGAGTTTCATGTACTGCTACCTGGAAGTTGTCATACACTGTATAAGACAGAGCTTCACTACCATGTTAATATGTATATTGGGTTGCTTTCGCTTTGCATATATATACCTATATGTGGTTTAACAGCTTCTTGCAAGTCTTTAAGGTATGTGATCCTTCAAACTTTGTTAAAAATTATCATATAACACACATGCTAGTGTTGCTTCCAATTACACTGTGTTCAGGACTTCTGTCTATTATAATTGATACATAATTGCCAGCTACAATGGAAATACATTTTTATAATGGCAAAGTGGAATGCAATCTTATTACAGACAAATGAACAAAAAGCCAAAAACATTCAGAGTTTATACTTTTAGGAAAACTGACTAATCATACCTGCAAATATTGTGAGCATCACTAAATGTAACACGAGGCCCACTCAATCCTCGCACCCTTAGAGATGCTGATCGGGATGGTCCTGATCGAGGTGAACTCTCGAAGCTAGCAGAGTTGCCATTTGAATTTATGCTAGCACCACCAATGTCATCAGGGCTATAATGAAACCATCAATTATTTGTAATTTTACTTTGTCATATAAAGAATAAAATCCCATATTTAGCATGTGCATTAATATTTACCTGTAATGCTTATAAAAGGGAAAACATCTTTTACAAATAAAACATTTTATCGGAGAACAAACAGAATTATTTTGTTCTCCCCTTAAGAATTCTTGAACATTAGGAAATCCATTTAAAGTGCAATGGTAGGCTTATTTTATCTATGTTAGAATATACAACATTGTGATCCCTTTTCTCAGAACTATGAATATATTGTAATGAAATTTGCAAAATTTATTAAGAGAGCTCTACAAAAACTATTGATCCAGTGAAATGTGTATCTATATTGAGGCAATTTATGATTACCCAATACTAATTTTTACTTTCTCTACTACGTATAATAAGTAGGGGAAGTAATGCATTCCACCCAAAAATTCAATACAGAGATTTCACCAGGAATACATGTTTTGAGGCCTTCTGAATGCCCCCCCCCAAAAAGCACTTTTAGAAAAAAAAGGGCCTTGTGTGTGTCTGTGAACAGCATAACTCAAAAACAAAAAGTTGGATAAATACCAAACTTGGTATTTAGGTTCAGTATCTTCCAGAGATGCGACATGAAGGTTTTCAAGAAAATCCCCCCACCCCAGACTACCCTTTACATGGAACATTTTTTTAAAATTTTGATTTTCTCAAAAATGATTAACGATTTTGATTAAAATATTATATATTTAAGATATTTTCATGACAAATAAAATGTATATCTTGAATGTCCCCAAAAGTCCTCTTCCTTCTGAATGGCTTTTACATAACTGGTAAACCGTAAGAGATAGACAAAATTTTTCTACACAGAAAATGCAGATCTTGTTAAAACACCCAATTTATGTCATACATTTTTGTTTTTTGTGGAGTGAACCATTTCCAAGATATTCCTTGTTATTTATTTGAATTTTCCAATACTTATACTTTTTCTCAAATGGGAATTTGTTATTATTTTTTAATGTCCTGGATATGTAAAGAGAATGGAATGCTCCACATAGCAACCAGCTCTTAAAAGATTTGACTATCGTTTAAACTCTACCATATTCCCCTTGCACCTACAAGAGAATTAGCAATGAGATCATTTCTGCAAATGTTTAATTCGATTAATATGAAATAGATGGAGAATAAGCGCTTATAAAAATGATTTGTACAAGAGTAGAGAAAGTATATGAGTGCAACACATCAGATTTTTTCTATTAAAATTCATAAAAGGAGTTGGTACATAGAACCCGATAAAATAAGTATCATGAATGAGGATCCAAAACTTTAGCACAAACTAGTTTTACTACCTATAGAAATGTCATGAAAATGTAAAACCCATTTTAAAGTCTGCATACATTAAAAATAACTTAAATCATTTTCTTGGAGAGTAAATAGAAGCAGACTGCACCATAGTCAGAATCTACATCACCTGTAAGATCAGCATGCATTCTTATTTTCTTTCTCCTCAGACATTTGCAGAACTTTGCAGTCTGGTTCGGTGATTCATATGCAAGTGGCTACTGTAATGCCATGATTTTAATAAGCACTTTCTTCAAATTTTGAAGTGCTAATTTTGTTTGAAGATTCATTTTGGTTTCAACATCATAGAAACAAATGCAACAACCATCATGTATAACAGGGGCTAGAGCTGCCAGAGCCTTACAAGAAACCTTGCTTTTGCAGAGGGAACCTACATTTATGAAATGAAAGATGTATTGAGCCTTTAGATTAACAGGATTACTTAAGACAGCTTGTTGAAGTATGCAACACAAGTTCTCTGATACTTATTAAATCAGAACCAATCACAGCTATTCAAAATTTCAAGAAAGGGTGCACAAAGATATTGCAGAGTCAGAGCTGTCAAAAATTTAAAATTATTGATCAGCACACTTATAGTTTGAATACAATTATAAACCATATATAGAAATATCCAGAAAATAATATATTATAATTATATATATAAAAAAAAATCTGATGTGCTACACTCACATGACTTTCTCTACTCTTGTACAAACTACTTTTACAAACGTTTATTCTCCATATGCTTCATGTTAATCGAGATGTCAATCTTATTGCTAATTTTCTTGTAGATGCAAGGGGAATATGGTAGGTTATAAGCGATAGTCAAATCTTTTAAGTGTTGGTTGCTATGTGGCGCATTCTAATCTCTTTGCATGTTCAGGACATAAAAAAAATGAATAACGAATTTGAGAAAAAGTATAAGTATTGGAAAATTTAAGGGAATAACAAGCAATATCTCAAAAATGGTTCACTCTACAAAAAAAAAATGTATACGGCATAAATTATGTATTTTAATGCGATCTACATTTTTTGTGCAGTAAAATTTTGTTTATCTCTTATGGTTTACCAGTCATGCAAAAGTCGTTTACAATGAAGAACACTTTTGGAGGCATTCCCAGAAAATTTGAGATATACATTTTATTTGTCATGAAAATATCTTAAACACATTATATTTTAATCAAAATCGTTAGAGCCATTTTTGAGAAAATTAAAATTTTTGAAAAATGTTCCATGTAAAGGGTAGTCTGGGGTCGGGAGATTTTCTTGAAAACCTTCGTGTCGCATCTCTGGAAGATACTGAACCTAAATACCAAGTTTGATGTTTATCCGACTGTTCGTTTCTGAGTTATGCTGTTCACAGATAGATACACACACGGACATGTTTCCAAAAATGCTTTTTTTTGGATTCAGGGGGTCTCAAAACATGTATTTCCAGTGAAATCTCGGTATCAAATTTTTGGGTGGAATACAATACTTCCCCTACTTCCTATACGTAGTAGAGAAAGTAAAAATCATTTTCTTTGTTTTCTTTTTCCTTTTCCATTCTTTCATTTAAGATTTTGGGATTTAAAATATATGTTAGCTGATTTCCAATATTATCAAGAATTTAAACAAAGGCTAATAGTAATTTATAGTAAATGCTCTTGCAGATTGACCACTGAATAATATGTTCCTCAGTGTACATATACACCTTCCATTTCCTGCCAGCAAATACTGATATTCTTTACCAAGTTCATCTACATAAGACTGAATGATTTTGAATAAACTGAAGGTATTCTAGACAAGTGCAGACTCTTTTATGTTATTTTATTTATTAACTGTTTTGCTTTTATTTATCCCTGCCATTAAGTACTATAAACATATGAAGACTGACTTTTCTAAATAGTTGGTGTTCAGAATTTACACTGCATAAAACACTGGATTTATTACTTTTTAAAGCTGAAATACGTACACATTCATACATTCCAGGTTGTATGTAAGGTAGGGAATAATTCAATTAGATATTTACCCCTACAAGCCAGGAATCAAAAGCAGCACCTGCAGATATATCTTTATTTCATCCATTTAATCAAATTACATTGATATAGAACATGTCAAATTTTTAGTAGAGAGATATAGAAGTCAATAAACTGATACTGAAGTGTAGGGGCCATCAGTAAGCAACTTGATCTTTTGTTTATGTACTTACCAAATGTTTCTCAACAGTGAGTTTTGAGATACTTTTAATTATAAACAGAGTACAATCAAACTGACATGGAAACACAGTTCAAAGGCCATGTATCACACACTACTTGGTAAGTAGAATTGAGGGGTCAGAGCATAAGAGAAATAATTTTAATGGGTTGCATTACCAGGTGTATCACTGCCCCATGGTTTCTGTACCTATACAACCTGCACATTTTAGTCTTCCCTTTTTTGCACCCCCCCCAAAAAAAACAGTACTTCTACACAGCTATACTTCTTGTAACGCATTTATTCATTCTTGTGCTTAACCCTTGATAGTAACTACTAAATACTACAGAAATACAAAGACACTGCAAAGCATTACAAAATCAGTAAGCTAGCATAGATCTGAAAGCACATTGATATGAGAAAGGTTCTCTCTATAGAGCTTCAGGTGAAACAAAACACAAAAATCATGTTTCTTCTTAAATTAAGGATGCGACCTGTAACATGCAGTGGCAAGATTGTTTTCTTACTCTGACACACTGTTATTGCTGCAAAAGCGAAATAATAATCACCCTATACATCATCAGAGCCAGGCGTGCGCTGAAAGCAGTTGGGACATCATAAGTCAGTCATCGCTGCATGTGCAGTAATACTTTTCATAAATTGTTCTTGTTAGTATTTAAATTTAAGAGTGGAGTACTTTGTTATGGTTTTTGGTGATGGTGTTACTGAGTCAGTTTAGTATTATACAGTAAAACCTGTCTTCAGTAGAATTGAACGAGGCTCTCGAACATTTCCGTTAAAGATAGGTTTCCGTTTAACGAAGGTAGACCTAGGCTATTAACAAAATTAAACCATAAACATACACTTATTCTCACCTTTTAAATACAATGATTTATTCGGTAATGCACGGAAGAATAGTCTTGTCTCATTGCCATTTGCTGTTTTCAAGTTTGTATTCTCAGATTATTGAAGGTAGTTTAGCAATCCAATCAGCGATGGATTCAATATTAATGTCATTCGATTCACCACAAAGTTTGTTAAAAACTATCTGATGTCTTTTGTGGAAACTCTTCAACCATCCATTAGATGCTTTGAATTCAGTCTTACCCAGTTTTTCAGCTACCTTTTCAGCATATTCCTGAAACATAGGCCCCGATATGCAGGATTTTTTGCCCTAACACTAACGAACCACTCCCAGACTATTTCATTAATGTCCTGGTTTTCAGTTTTCTTAAGTTCTCTCTATTTTGAATATAAATTGAATTAATTTAAGTTGAATTTAAAACTTACTATTTTTAATTTGTGTGTTTACTAGTGAAGTTTGAAGCCTGCATATCCTCTGGTGGGTTCTGGAAAAGCATTTCTAATACTAAGCACTACACATGATGGTTGACAACTCTTCTTCTGTGTCCAATAGTAGTCCATCAATTAATTCATGCTGTAAACTGCTGTTTATAGCAGGAATATCGCCAGATCTTATTAGCAGGATTGCTGGCGGTGAGTGATTTCTTTTTAGCTCTGCTTTTTGTTTTTAACACTAAGTTATGCCTCACAATATTCAAAACATCATGATCTATAACTAATTTGTGAAAATTAGGATGCTTTGAGATACAAACAAAATCACCCTTCACCAATTTTGTGCTTTTATAGTCCAAGCAACATATACTTTCCTCATCATTATTTATATATATATATACATTCCTTACATTTACAACAATGGATGGAACTAGCACAAAAAACTATAAAAAAGTAGAATCATTGATACCCATTACACCTGATAGATTAAATTCTCACTTTGTTAAGGTTGTAGAAAATAAACTACTTGGTAATCAGGCATATTAAGAAAAAGCACAGAAAATATTACACAACACAAATGCTTTAAGTTATGGTGAACGTAATTGGTCATATATAACACCTGAAAATATTTCCACAGCAATCAAACAGCTAAATAATTCTAAAGTCGAAGATTGCTGCGGTTTCTCAAATTATGTTATTAAAATTTTAGTTGATGAACTTATTTTTTCCCTAACAGTACTTACTTACAAATTCTATCTTAGAACAAGGTATGTTTCCAGACTGTTTAAAATTAACAATAGTAACTCCACTATAGAAGAAAGGAGACAATCATGATCCAGATAACTATAGATCAATTTCATTAATACCAGTGTTCTCAAAAGTTATTGAATACTGCATCCATAAATGGCTCCCCAAATATTTTGAAAATAATAATATACTCAGTAACTCACAATTTGGCTTTATGCTTAAACTTTCAACCATAAAAGCTGTTGAAAAAATAATCAGCTATATTCATGAATGCTGTGATAATAAACACATTTGTTGTGCCACAATGATAGATCTATAAAAAGCATTCGACACTATCACACAAAACATTGATACTAAAACAATGGATTACCAAGTATTGCGATAAATCTAATAAACACCTACCTTAGTAATAGATATTAAGCAGTAGTCATTAATAACAAAAGATCCAAATTCATTACAGCTTAATAAGCAAAAAACTGAACAAATTCTATTTGATTTAAATCTTAAAAACCAAAACAATAATTCAATTAAATTACTAGGTGTTTATATTGATCAAAAACTAAACTGGCACCATTACATATACAATAAGCTAGCACAGGTTACATTTCTAATATGTAAACTGAGGAACAATATAAGTGAGGCTTGGCTTTTGCATTCATATTATGCATTTTTTTCACTCATGTTTAACATATGGTATTCTTTTTTGGGGAAACTCCATAGGAATAAAAGTAATGTTTAAATGAAAAAAAAGGCACTTGGAAGCATATTAAGACTACTACAATAGAATCCTACAAAGAACATTTTAAATGAATGAGAATCATGACAGTACCGGTATTATATGTATTTACTATCTTAATTTTCATTAAAGAAAATTTTGAGCAATATACAAACCAATCAATTGATGTACCATAGTCCAGGCTTTCCAAAACACATGCCAGTAACAAGTATTTAGGATTAAACTTATACAACAAATTGCCAGTATGCATCAGATCACTTCCAATAAATAAATTTAAATCCTTCTTAGATAAATGGTTAAAAGACAAGGCTCTGTATTCAGTTAAACAGTACTTTGAAGTTGTAAAACAAATCAATCAGTAGATTGTGCTAGTAATTAAAATTATTTATAATGTATTGTATTAGTTGAGGTTGACAAAATCAATTGCCTATAAAATAGTTCAAAGACGAATAAAGATTTTATCTTAATTTCTTAATTTTGAACAAATGACTATAATACCACTCAGCTGCTTTGAACCTCAGCAGTTCTTAATTTCTAATATAGTTGTATTAACAAATAATTATCATGCCAAAACTTTGTTGTAAGTTATGGTTTCCAGCACAGCTTTAAGGTTGTATTATAGCTTTTGCATTACTATCAGTTGGCATAAACTATTGTCATAATTCAGAATTGATGTATTTTACATTGGAAAGTATTGCACAGCAAGAGAGCTAATGGCTGCATTGCCAAATGCTCAGCATTAGTAAACAATAACAAAACACGCATTTTGTGACTTTACTTGTAAGAATCCACAGAAGTATTGTAATTCCCTTTTGTTGTTCTTTAGTTTGTGCTACCACAGGCTGTACAAGTGTCGGTGTGTAAAAGTTTCAAAATCAGATTTCTCGTAAACCACTTGCACTAGAATCGTGCAACAAAGACCATTGACATTCTAATGTACCCTACCTTTATTCTGTTGATGTAACTAGGCATTGTTCCATTTAAAAAAATTGTATGTTTGCTCAAAAAATACACTTTCTCATATTATTAAAATCTGTTTATAGGCTAAATGTACGAGCTCCTGACTACCAATCAATGCTGTAAAACCTGCACATCAATACTACTTTCCATTTCTGAAATATTTCCGGTGCAAGTTTTAGGTGATTCACCCTGTATAATGCATATAGTACATAGTCATGTAGAAATAGTTTTATCAAACACGAAATATTAACTATTGTTTCATTGTATGTATATAAGGTGATTATGTTTGTAGTAATAAGAATGCTGCACAGATAAGATAGTCATAAGTATAGTAGAACACAAAATAATTACTACAGAGAAAATGCAAATAAAAAAGCCATCGAGAAGGATCCCCTGACAATGGTCAAAATTTGGTACAAGCAAACAAATGAATTAAAATTATTAAGTGGTAATGTATTTCAAAGAAAGCTAAAAACATTCTTAATAAAAAGAAGTGCTTGTAGAGAATAGATGAATTGTAAATAAATTGTAAATATGTTGTTTTAATGGGGCTTGAAACTTGTAAAAAAGTATATAAGCTAAATAAAAATTATTATTATTATACTTTGACTTATTTCGGCATTGTACACCCTGTTTATGAAGGAGTATGCAACTACTTGGGACATGAAAGTAGTTGGAAGGTTGATTAAGATCTTGTTCACAGGTAAACTTTGGGGTGTCTCACCT
Source organism: Deroplatys truncata (assembly GCA_030765065.1). NCBI lineage: Eukaryota > Metazoa > Arthropoda > Insecta > Mantodea > Mantidae > Deroplatys > Deroplatys truncata. The sequence continues at coordinate 166,763,066 of CM060983.1, forward strand.
GGTTGCTGCTGCTGCTGCTTCACTTTAGGTTGCCATGTTACGCTGCAATCAAGTGATGGTTCTTAAAATGTTTCTTAAGTGCCTCTCAGATGTCCTGAGTGCCACTGATACCAAGAACACACTGAGGATCCCCACCTCCCATTCCTGAATACTCACTACCAACAACTACCACTTCCTCCACATCCACTTATTGTGTGACATGACAATGGAGATCTGTTGGCAGAAGACTTCAAAAGTATCTCCCTGTTGCATTTGGACAGTTTGATACATGCCTTGTAAATGTTGTTTTGCTTCTTGATGTGTCTTCTTAGACTCTTGAAGTCTCTTATCTCCTGCTGGCTACTTGCACAAGCACACTCAATCCCTTGGTGGTACTCTCTGTTTGATTATCAATCAAGTATTCTGGACTACTTGATTGACTGTCACTGAATCTTTCCTATTTCTCTTCTGAACATTAGGAACTTTAGTGAACAATCACTTTCTTTTCCTAGGCATTTCTTCACCCCAAGAGACAAAACAGCAGGAAGTACTCACGTATTCAAAGGATTCTGTAATGTATCAATGCCAACTCTCTAATTTCAATGCAAAAAAGGGAGGGGAGGAGATGCATTACACAACAGTGTCCAGCAACAGTTTGTAAAATTATCTAGAAATATAATGTAGTTTTCACGAGGAGGGACTAAGCTATTGAGATGGAACTTCTAATAATAACAATAACCTTGTTACCTAAATCACTTTCACTGAAAGAAACCTTTGATAAATGTGTTTATCACTATTATGTATACACTGTATGTTTACAGAAATTAGCTGTTAGTGGTTGACAAACAAGGATCTAAGGCACATCTGCCTCTCAGCAGATTACATGCATTTCAAAAAAGTCTAAGTCCAGCTAATATGCTTGGTGTAGTCTAAAGCAAACATTATCAAGCTTTCAGTGTTATATATCATATATAATTTTTAAATTATGTTAAATTATTACATGCTTAAATATTCCTTTTATTTTTTAAAATAATTTTTATGACTGTTACATTTCTACACAGGTATGCCTGATGAAACTTCATCCTTGTGCTCTGAACCACTGAACTTAAGGCAGCATATCCTCCAGTTCCTATTTTGTATTTGCTGCATGTAAAACAGTAGCTATGTACTCCTGGTTGCAGTCAGATTTTGATTAGTTAAAACTGATGAATTAAAAAAAGATGGTATATTATCAATGATCACAGCGGCTTCTTGTGGAATTAATTCCAGCATTAGTAGATTAACATTTCCATCAGCTGTTAAAAGTCATGGATCAGATACACTATTTATGATTTCTTTTCCTCCTAAACTAACTTAGACATAAAGCCATATGGTAAGCCATGTACAAGTTAATGTTAAGCTTACCTTTCCATCTCCAAATGATGCTCTGGTGTAGGTGAAGGAACTATAAAAGAACGTGATCGATATGTGTTGGTTTTAGATCCAAGTCCAAATTTGCCTTTAATAGAAGAAGCCTTCACACTCTGGCGCCTCAGCTTTTGGATCATGTCCCTTAAAAGCATAGAAGTATACCAAATATAATCAGACACATATTTGAAGGGCCTAAATGCAAAATATTTAGCTACAGGAGAAAACCAGAAAGATGGTTTAAAGCTATTTTTCTTAAACATTTTCTTGAAACCATATTTTTATCAGATAAATTCCAATTATTACTACCTAAATACTGATTCTGATTATTTCAAGAGCATCAACTGGAAAATAAGACTATTAAAAGCTTGAGACCTCTCTATAATTTATAACACACTAGCAACATTCTTGAATAATGTGAAAAATAGTTTAAAAAGTAGTCTTTCATTTCTAGGATAAAATTGAATCTTAGATAGGTAGAGCACCTTTATTAAAATCTATATAATTAAGATTTTGTTTTTTTGCTTCTTATGATTAGCCTCCTTCACTGCAAAATGTTAATTGCCACTTATACTATGGTTAAGTAGATATGCCAAATAAAGGACTGTAGACAGCGGATGATATAAGTGATGTCACTTGTATGTTGTAAAGCACTGTATTTTTATTTCATCTAATCACACTGAGTTTGGACAAAAACCGGCATTTTTACAATTTTTCCTACCATTTTATAGAGCCATATTAATAGGAGATTTTAGATCAGACCATTTCTTTAAGAAATATTTCCCTTTTATTAATTATGTAAAATCTACTCCCCATTGTCTTAATAAACTTAGGTTAAAACCTAAATTATAATTTAAAAGTGCACTATATCTATAGTATTATAATCTCAATTCTTTCATATAGATTTCTTTAGGTGATTTTCCTAAGATTCTAGCCAAACATCCAGCCAGCGCTTGAAAATATTAAACCCAAAATTTGACTGCAGCTTTAGACATCTGTAATTGTAATTATATACCTCCGAAAATCCTTGAAAACCATAGCTTCCAGTTCCTGTAGTCGCTTCATTTCTTGCTCAATGGTTCCATGAGAAGCTCCCAGTGAACGAAGGTCATTAATAATCTTGGCTTGTTCATTCATTTCTTTTTCAATGAGCTTAGAGCGCTTTTTAGCATCAAGTGATGGGTCAAATACTGAGGCAGGCAGACTGTCGATTAAATTTCTTGCCCGTCTCAAATTGATGCTTTCCTGATCAAAAAAAAAAAAGGTGTTCTTCACAATTTGAAACATACCATGAATGAAACATTTTCAAATTTGAGTACTTTTAAAATGATTTGTTGCTCAATAAAAGCCACAGAAAATGGTGCTACTGTGTAACTTTTATCATCCAGAAGGGCAAAAATAAGCTCTTGATATCTCAAAATTTACTAGTTATACATTTTAGTACATTAATTTCTACAAAACTCTTTTAAGTTTAATTTCTGAATCTTCCTTTTTATACTACATTTTCTTCTTCACCCAACTGAAAGCATTACTCATGTTATATTTAATATGAACCACCTCTACTATATTAAAAGTTTGTGTAGGCATTACAAAATTACAATGTTATATGGATACATCTCTGATGTTGCTGTAAGCTGCTTTAAATCTTACAAACAGCAACCATTTAATATCCATTTTAAGAAAAATATTTAAAAACATACCTCCTGAATGGGTTTATGTATAACTAAACTTCATATACAACAACGAAGTATTTAATAAATTAAACTTATCATTTCATTAAGTAAATAAAAATATTGCAACAGATTTCATCAAGGGATGCTACATGTACACAATTTAAGGAATACCTATAATACAATATAATCTCCCTAATTATAACATAAAATGTAGCAGTTTAATAAATAAACAATACATATGGTACAACATACAGTACCTCTCATACAATTCTTATTTAACTCTTAAAATTCTACATACTATATACACAGGATTTTCCAGTGTGCATTTATACTATCTATTTTTGAATTCCTGGAGATTCAGGTTACATATTCCATTAGGGAATGTGCTGAAAAGCTTTACTCCAATCACTTTATGATATTTACTCATCTTATTTAGTGTATGGTAAGGCATGTTCAAAATATTTATATCTCTAGTATTCTGGGTAGGTATTTATTTTCTTGTGTTGTAAGTGTGCAAATTTTCTATTATTGTATTAGGACATCATAGATATATAAGTTTACTATTGTAGGAATTTTTGTGTTACAAAACATGGTTTGCAATGATCTGGATGTTTTGCATCTGATAAAATTCTCATAACCTTTTTTTTGAATTGCTAGCATCTCAGATATCCATGAATTACTACCCCATAAAATTAGCCCATATCTAAATATGCTCTGAAAAAAAGAAAAATGATTGGTTGGCTGATTGGTATCTAATGTTGGGCAGTTGGCAATGAAGCCATTTGCTCTCTCGCACTCCAGTATTTTGATGAGAGGTTGGTATGTTGATCCAAAGCTGGGCAGTGGAGTAGGTGGTTTCTCTTGTTATCTTCAAGTTCACAGATGCCAATCCATTGTAGATGTTTGTTGGGACCTCTTAAAAATCTAAAAACTGCTATGGAGAATTTTTTCGGTAGCATAGTAATTCTAGTTGTGTTTTTTATGTAGATTTTCCCATTGTTTTCCTTTTGTTTGTGATACATACTCTTCTTTAATGTTTGTATTGCATGTTGATGTAATTATTCTTTTGATAGAGTGATAAGGAAGTGGACCAGATGATTTTGATGTAATTTTACTACCTTTCTTGTCCAGAAAATCAGTTGTTTCATTACCTTATATTCCACAGTGTGTTGGTATCCATTGAAATGCTATTCTTTTATTTAAATTAATTATTTTATAATTTTTCTGCATTCTAGGACATTTACACTTTTGTATCAGATGCTATGGATATTATAGCTGCTTTAGAGTCAGATTTAATTACAACTCTCTTAAATTTGTTTATTTGATATAGAAGATTTTGTATGCTGAGAAGAATCGCTAAAATTTCACCATCAAAATTTGTAGAACTTGAACTTAATCTTCTATGAAAAGAGTGGCACCAGTGCCAGTACCAGTACCATCAGGGTCAGCTTCTGGGGTAGTGCCACTGCGCTGTGACACTACTTGTGCCAAAAGAAAAGTGTATAGGTACTATGCATAAAGCATTGTTTTCCAGTATATATTCATTCATTTGAATGGGCGCATTAAGCGACACACATTTTGCCGGTAGTTTTCTGAAGCTTCGAGCCAATTCCAGATTGACACCATCTTCGCTCATAAGCACAGTGTATAAGGCTAGAGTGTTTGTTTCTACATGGTTCTTATGGGAGAGGTGGAGCCAAGATTGCTCTGATGCAGAGCTTATGTTCCAGCTGCTAAAGTGCTGTAAAGCACAGAACCTAGCGACAATGGTAGAATACATATTCTAAAGTCATTACCAACTTGCTGCAAGTTAATGCTAATGTATTTGGAAGCACAAATTAATGCTTAATTAAATCGAATGCAGAACTAAGAAAACAAAATATCCATAGAATTAAAAATGTAATGTTTTGAATATACTTATGTATTAGGTTTTGAAACTGGGAGACATTGCTTCAATGTTTGTATATTTCATAGCAGCAGGGTTATTGGTTATGATTGAATATGTGGTATCTTATGTACCACAGAACAAAAAACTAATGTATTTACCATGTGTTCAGCACCTGTTTTCAAAACAATTGTCAAGTATTTCTGTCTATGTTCATGCAATAACAGTTCAGTCCAAAGACCTTATAGTTCACCATGAAATCAGGTAACTAAAACAGTATAGGGTGTTTTCTTTAAAGGAATATTCAGTTGTGTGTGAAAGCATTTAGCAACAGGGCTCTCAGTGAAAAAATTCAGATCAAAACATTGGATAGGCCACTCCTGAATCTGCAGCAGGAAACAAAAATTGATGTCATACATTCAACCCAGAAATTTATCAAAGGTACTAATGGATTTGTGACTGTGAGAAAAATAGTGGAATTATTTTTAGTTTTCCTCCGTATTATTTGGAGGAAATGTCCATTGTATAAGACCTGAAATAACTGATATTGCGCATATATGGTCTAAAATGAAAGTACATTCAATTCTTGTCAATTGTCTATTATGTCTGATGCTACTGCATGAAGTTGGTAAACATGTATTATTTGAGAGATTTGTTTTCACTTCTTTTTCGGGGGGAGAGGGTACCACCAGTAGAATACCTCAGTGGTCGCCACTGACCACCATTATTTGGTAGCCATTATTAGCAGATATTTTAAATTTGTTATTTCTAGAAACATTTGTTTCACAACATATGGAAAGGTTTCAGATTTTTTAAACTCTTCTGCTAACTGTAGATAGTGTTCAATACCAAATAGGTCTAAAGGATTTATTTTTGTATGTAAGTGTGAGGGTTTTAATTTCTGTTTGATTTCTTGGGCTTTATCTTGGGCTTTTAGTTGAGTTTTTAAGTTCACTTGTGGTTTTCTTTTCTTCCAATTGCTATAGGGTATTCTGATTAATGTTTATATTGTATGATAGCTACTTTTTCAATGTCAAGATTATGTCTTCAGTTGTTTTTTAAATTTTGTAGAGCAAGTACTGGGGTAGTTTTAACAGCTCCAGTTACTAAACGAACAACGAACAATTTGGTTTTGTAGAGTATTAAGTTTTTCTACATTTGCAGTTATTAATATCTCTTCACAATATTTGAAGTTGGTTTAATGTACATCTTGTAAAAAGTTTGTGTAGTACTTCCCTATTCCTTTCCTACTAGTGTTTTTAATAGTGGTAACTTTTCCCAGTTTTTTTGCATATATTATCAATGTGTTTTTTCCATGTTAATTTTGTATAAAAAAAAATATCTAAATATTTAACTTCACATGTTTCTCTAAGTGATTTCCCTTTTAATCGTATGAAATATTTAATGGTTTCTTCTAGTGAGAAGAGTTAATAATTTGTTTTCTGCATATTTATTTCCATCAAATTATTGGATGTTGAATTCTGTAATTTTATCAGGCACTGTTGTGCTACATTTATTAACTGTTGAGTCTGAGTTTTTGTTTTAGAGTTCCATAAGACTACATTGTCTACAAAAATTAAGACTTCTGATTGCAATTTTTGTAACTGGCAAGGAAGATCATTGATATAAATATTGAAAAGTGTGGTACTAAGGATACTATGTACCTTGTGATTCACCTCAGTGTGTCTGTTGATATTTTGATTATTGGTCATTATATTTGGGAGCAATAAAGCATTGGATAATGAATTCACTAAACTAATGTAGCATTCTGCCTTGAACTCTTAAAATTTTAAGTTTTTCAAGTAGTTTGTATCTCTAAATAGAGTAATATGCTCCTTGAAAATCCATAAATATTGCTAAGATATTTACCTTTTTATTCCATGCATCTTTAATGTCTTGACTAAAACTTAAAATATGTTGAAAAACAAAACTACTTGAACAAAACCCTTTTAGGGGGCTTTTTTTAAAATTTGCTATTAAAAGTACAACATGAGACAATTTACTCCATATACTATGTGTGAGTTCCATGGCGACTATTTATCTAACACTATTCTCAGTAAATTTAACTTTATCAGTTATGGTCTGACAGCTACAGAGTTCAACGTAAAGACTGTATTTTGTGATTTTGCTTCATTCACATAAATACCATTGTTTGTGAACCTTAATTGTGCTTGTTAAATGATGTTGTGAGCTACATATTTCTCTTACAATCATTCAGAAGTGAAACTAAAAATAAGATACCTTTAGTTTACTATAAAGAACTTATAGGAAAACATTTTCACTTTTCAAATTGTTACAAATGGTTTTCCATATTTATTTAAAATTATTTTTATGTTTTTATTTAAATTTTGTATCACTTATTTAATTCTCTGACAATATATATAATTTGTAATTTGTGAAGCAGTCCCTTGCTAGAGGAACTAAGTGCAATATAAAATACAAAATATTTGATTAGAAAAACTTAATAAGATGAAAGCATTTCTTCTTTCTTGTTTTGTGGATTCTATCCAGTCTCAGCAAGGAAATTTCTCTGCATTTCTGAGCATGAGAATTAAATGTATAGAGGAAGGAAGCAGGCCGGGCAGTTATCTGGAGAAGGAACATAGCATAATATACCTACATGGTAGGACATAATTATATGCAAGCAGGTTTCTAAACAAAGAGTGTTTGTCAGTGAAAGAAATACATAATTGTACACGTGAGGAGATTATTGACTGTCCCTTGAGAGCATTCAATGAATAAATTGGTCACGTTCAAGGTTTCCATGATTATTATTATAATAATAAAATCATAGATGGGGTACTCCTCTTCATGCAGTTACGAGTTTTAATTGGCTCAGGTACCTATTTAAATGGTCAAAATAGGGTCTCCACTGTTACATTAACAACAAAGTAAGAACTGCAGAAGAGACTGCAAAACTTAGCTCTACAATTACAAGTTTCCACTGTTAAAATGTTAGGATATGTTACATGATGCATTTAAAACATAAACAAACAAACACAGCTGCATTTTTTGTTCTTGGGCTAGTTTGCTAACATAAAATAAAAACTTCCAGAACAGCATGCAAAAATCAGATAAACTGTAAAAATGCATTAACTAATAACAAATTCTCAGTGTGCAAACAAATCAGAGATTTCCACATTCATGTATAAACAGGAACTAAAGGTAACCAAAAATAAGTTACTAACATGTTGTCTAGTTCTACTTGTTACCAAAGAGGTAGCATTTCCATCCACTTGATCTACTTCATCACTGTCATACTCGACAGTAATAGGCTCTTCATCTTCCTGAGATCCTGTAAGCATGGTCAGAGTGTGGCCTAATGCAGATAACTGCTTTCCAACATTTGTATCCAGATGAATATCCACACCCTCCATCTGCCACTGAACGTTAAGAAACCACTTTGCATTCTCTGAAAAATAATCAAAGTCCTAATAAATAAAATGTTTTAAACTTGTTGATCTACAAAAAGGTTGTTATTTCATTCCAAGGATGACTGAAAACATAGAAGTACAAGGGCTGTCTCAGAAGTATGCAATCTAACAAAGAAAACATAAAAATTTGGGGGAAAAAAATTTATTTCTCTACATAATCTCTTTTCAGCTTGATACACTTTTTCCAGCGGTGTTCAATAGCTTCGATACTCTGTTTATACTGAGAACCATCGGGTTCTGCGAAATAGCCATTAACTGCAGACTCCAGCTCTTCACTGTTAGCAAATCTTTTAGCACCAAGCTGTTGCTTCAACTTTGGAAATAGAAAATAATCAGAGGGGGCTAAATCTGGTGAATAGGGTGTATGAGAAAGCAATTCAAACCTTAACTCATTGCTTTTAGCTATGGCAATAATGGATGTGTGAACTAGTGCATTGTCTTGATGAAACAAAAGTTTGTGGCTGTTTTTGCTTGATTTCATCATTCAAATGTTGCAACAAGTTTGCATAATATTCGCCATTGATGACTTTTTATTTTTGAAGATAATCAATGAAAACTATCCCACACACATCCCAAAAAACTGACGCCATGATCTTGCCTGCAAATGGAACTGTCTTCACCTTCTTTGGAGCGGATTCTCCTCTTTCAATCCACTGTTTTGACTGTTCTTTCATCTCAGATGTGAAGTGATGGACACATGTTTCATCCATGGTTATGAATTGACACAAAAACTTGGCTTTATTGCAGCAAAACATCGCCAAACACTCGACTGAAACATCTTCACGATGCTGCTTTTGTTCCATTGTGAGTAAACGTGGCATCCATCGTGCGCATAGCTTTCTCATGTCTAAATTTTCAGTTAGTATGCGATGTACAGCACTTTTTGAAATGCCTATGATGTCTGCTAGCTCGCGGACTTTCAGTCGATGGTCATCCAATACCATTTTGTGGATTTCTTCATAATTTCTGGCATGGTCACCTCATTTGGTTGATCACTGTGATGTTTGTCTTGGCAGCTCATACGGCCTTGCTTAAACTCTGCCACACAATATTTTACTGTTGTAAATGAAGGAGCAGACTCCCCCAGAGTAGAACTAGCTCAGCTTTAATATTAGTTGGACTAAGACCTTTCAAATGAAAGTATTGTACCACATAACGATGACCAGTTTTATCCATGTTTACAAATTTGCTGAGAGTGTACACTGTTGATGGCTGCAAAACAATTACTAAACGACATAGCATCATCAAACTTCAGACTTAAGATTTATAAGGTTGGTACTTTCTAACACAGTCATTTGTTTGAAACAAAAACCACTATCTATACATCAGGTCGGGTAGTTCTGGGACTGCCCTCGCATTTCTCTGTAACAAAAACTGTGATATCCAACATTTTTCCAGTATGGATACTTAAAGGAAGCAATGCTTGTCTTCCATTATACCATTACCATTAAAGTTGCTCTAATGCTCCTCTACGAAATAAGATCAATGTATATAGGAACAGATTGGGGGAATAATGGACAAAATAGTTGTCCATTGCCAGGAGAAACTATAACATTTCATAATGCTTATATAAACATTATAAAAGCCAAACGGTTGGCAACATATGCATGTACTACAAACAACTTTTTATAATGTGTGCCTACAAAGGTACTTTGCTTTTTCTTTTACCTATACATTGATTTATGAAATTCTGATGATAAAAATGTATTAGATGCATTAGGTAGTGTGCAACATTCAACTTCTCACATTTATTTTATTCCAACACATGCATGAATGAATAATGAAATAGCCAGGAATAACTAAAATGAAATTGCTTGATAAACTATAGCTTCCAAATTCATAAAATATTTTACTGTAATGTACTCTAGTAATACAAGAAATATCACTCAACAACAGGTACCATATGGCTGAATTTTAAATAAATATCATTACACATATATGACATAAAATAGAGAATGGTCTGGAATTTTTAACTGAATTGCCCTCTCTTTTTCCTTTACTGAAATCTGATATAAGCCCTATTTTCTGCGATGTATAGCAACCCTACATACCAGCAAGCCTCCTTTTGACTAAAAATATTCTTAATGGAAAAGCACTTATACAGATTGGATGAGTTCTAAACATTTTGTAAATAGGTATTTATAACTCTAACAATGTTTGAAACTTGTACAAGTTTATAAGCAAATAATAAAGATTATTATTATGATTATTATTGTTTGTTTGTTAAAGGTTTCTGTATTATGTGAAAACTATGTAGCTTTTAAGTGATTAATTAAACTAAGACATTTGTCAACATTCATTAGGAGTTAAAGGCTTTCAATTTTACAGTCTACTTGAGGAAGCCTTGGCTGCAACATAATGTGGGATTATAGTTTCTTTTGATAAGTATCAATTCTTCTTTGTGACATTTTTGTTACATTAAAGGATTTTTTTTAAACTGAATAAAAAAGTTTATTTAATATGACGTCGATATTAAATTGAGGATTAGGTTAAGTTAAACATATCCTGACAGTATGAAGGAAATTTCAGAGAGAGATTCTGAGAATTTTATATAGCCTTATTTTAATGACTGAATTTATTTATAACATCAACTGTGATACAATTTACGTCACTTAATAAATAATTCTTCCATCTAATACTATAATTACAAATATTTAGTTATAAGACTGCACAAATATAACAACAACAATAACAATAATAATAATAGTTTTTTATAATCTCTTAGTAATACAAAAGAAACATTTCACTACTTTTTTACTTTTCCTACTACATATAGTAAGTAGGGGAAGTATTGCATTCCACCCAAAAGTTCGATACAGAGGTTTCACCGGAAATACATGTTTTGAGGTGCCCTGAATTCAAATAAAGCATTTTTGGAAACATGTCCATGTGTGTGCGTCTGTCTGTGAACAGCATAAACTCAAAAACGTAAATTCGGATAAATACCAAACTTCGTATTGTGGCATGTGCACAGATAATTATGATAAGACGCTCTCTGGGCACCGAAGCACGGCAGTTTGTCTGTGAGTAGGGGCGAGTCAGGGGAAACAGTGTCAAAGGAGGGGATAGCGTTACTGACGCCCGAGTTTGGCGTGGGGTTTTGTAACAGTCAGCAAGTAAGCTTCGTGTGAGACAGACGGGAAACTGCTAAAGCACGATGTCCTCGTCGGCAGGCAATGGGCAAAGGTATGTAAGTATCTAACTTCATCCAATAAATTGTGTGCCATCCACATTTGAAAGTTTCAATTATGGTAGAATAGAATCATTCCTCTCCCCTTTAGCCAGATATCAATTGTCGTATGCCTCTCTGTAATTATTTTATAGATACAGAGGGGAGCTACTCGCTTGCAAGAGGCATCGGTAAATCAAACAGGAACTTCAAATGCGAGGCAACGACGAGGGACGCAGCTAAAGTTAAATTCCAAAATAAATGCTATACCAACATAATACCTGGCTAAAGGGAGAGGAATGATTCTATTCTACCATAATTGAAACTTTCAAACGTGGATCTCAGTTTTAATGGATGAAGTTAGATACTTACATACCTTTGCCCATTGCCTGCCGACAAGGACATCGTGCTTTTGCAGTTTCCCGTCTGTCTCACACGAAGCTTACTTGCTGACTCTTACAAAACCCCATGCCAAACTCGGGCGTCAGTAACGCTATCCCCTCCTTTGACTCTGTTTCCCCTGACTCGCCCCTACTCACAGACAAACTGCCGTGCTTCGGTGCCCAGAGAGCATCTTATCATTATTATCTGTGCACATGCCACATCTCCCCCTGGCCACCGAAGTCGACGCCCTCATCGACACAAGGCATACAAATACAATAAGAAACATGAAAATAACAAAAAAATGACAAACCCACAAACAGTTCCAGCAGACCATCGATATCTTGCGCAGTGTAGTGTGCGTGTGAACTAAGGCAGCGTGGTGTGTGTGCGTGTGCGGGGTGCTCAAGCATAAGTGCAGTAACAATATTCGTCGATAGCACTTAAGATTCTCGAAACTCCACTTCGCCCAGTAAATTTTCTTTGTCGTCGTCTGGGTGTTCATCACACATGTGTATTTCATTTTTGTATGTCATTTTTTTGTTATTTTCATGTTTCTTATTGTATTTGTATGCCTTGTGTCGACGAGGGCGTCGACTTCGGTGGCCAGGGGGAGATGTGGCATGTGCACAGATAATAATGATAAGACGCTCTCTGGGCACCGAAGCACGGCAGTTTGTCTGTGAGTAGGAGCGAGTCAGGGGAAACAGTGTCAAAGGAGGGGATAGCGTTACTGACGCCCAAGTTTGGCGTGGGGTTTTGTAACAGTCAGCAAGTAAGCTTCGTGTGAGACAGACGGGAAACTGCTAAAGCACGATGTCCGCGTCGGCAGGCAATGGGCAAAGGTATGTAAGTATCTAACTTCATCCAATAAATTGTGTGCCATCCACGTTTGAAAGTTTCAATTATGGTAGAATAGAATCATTCCTCTCCCCTTTAGCCAGATATTATGTTGATATAGCAATTATTTTGGAATTTAACTTTAGCTGCGTCCCTCGTCGTTGCCTCGCATTTGAAGTTCCTGTTTGATTTACCGATGCCTCTTGCAAGCGAGTAGCTCCCATCTGTATCTATAAAATAATTAAAGAGAGGCATACGACAGTATTTAGTTTAGTATCTTCCAAGGATGTGACACAAAGACTTTCAAGAAAATCCCTCCATCCCTAACTACCCTTTACATGGAACATTTTTAGAAAATTTTGATTTTCTAAAAAATGGTTCTAACAATTTTGATTAAAATACCATATAGAAAGATACTTACATGGCAAACAAGATGTATATCTTGAATTTTCTGGGAATAGCCTAGGAAGTTCTCTTCATTTGGAAGGAATTTTGTATAATCTGGTATAACTTGTAAACGTTAAAAACGATAGATGAAAATTTACCACACAAAAAATGTACATTTCTTTAAAACACAATTTACTTAAATAAGTTTTTTTGTGGCATAAGTCGTTTCTGAGATAGTTGTTATTAAAGGTTTGAATTGTTCAATACTTGTCATTCTTTTAAAATCCCATCAATTTCCAGTTGTTTCCTGTGATAGCATGGAAACAGTATGGAGGTTTAAGGCCAGCATATAGTTTCCAATTCTTAAACATTTGACTATTGATGTTCTCTTTGTATTTATAACAAAAAATATAATGTAGGTAACTAGCTATTTTTGCAAAGGTTTATTTTGCGACGGTATTTACCTATAATGTTGATGCTTGTGATGTTTATGTATGTGTGTTTACTTCACGCGTTGCCATCTTGTGACGTCATTCATTTGTTCGGTTTGTAGCTCCATCTTGTGTTAGCAATTTGCATCAGTGTTAGTGTTCGAAAGAATTTTAAGTTTTGTTTATTGTCCTCCGGCTAGCTATTATCTTATCTTGGGTCGAACATGTGTCTTGATCAGGGTTGTGTAAACGGAAAGGAATCTTTTATCCAAAAAGAACACTGATGAAGAAATTTGTTTTATAATTTTTTATTGTCGAACACGTTCACTATCACTTTTACATATTGATCTAGATACTCGCCAAACTGAAACTGTTATAATAACTTCTTACTGATCACTTTTAATCCACGTACTTCAATCTTTTGTATAATTAACTTTACCATACTTTAGATCTTTCATAATTCTGCTGCGCGTAACTTGTGAATCTATATCCGATGTATGCCGTACTAATACTTTCGACGAACTGACTGACTGAATACGACGTATAGTGTACACAGATTTTTTATGAACTGCACAAAATACGACGTGTAATGTATGAATGCTTTCGGCGAACTGAAGGACTGACTGACTTTACCTCCAACCTACCCTATTTATACGCCCTCGTCCAGATACGCCTAAAGATTATAACTGAACTGCAATTGGCTAATAAAACGCGCCAACATTAGCGTCTATTTTAATATCCAATGAAAACCACGAATACATATGCTTTTAGGGAGAAAATATTCCAGAAGTTTCTCAACGGAAAAACGCGCCAACATTACGTAACTTCCTCGTTTCCAATAATGATAAACAGCTCACCCCCTCGCTGCATTATTGCGCTATTATTGACAGTTTCAGTAAGGCCATATAAACTTACTTCTCAACAATATTTACAATCAATAAACATCTGAAATCAATGTCACATAAAAATGCATATTCATATTACAATCATTATTTACATTTAAGTAATTTATGATACAAATTACTGCATCAATTTGGATTAAATCTAGTAAAGAGAAAAATAAGCTTTAGTAAGAATAGTTTGTAAGATAGAGGGTAAAGAAAGTCATGTGAATGTATCACTCAGACTTTTTTTAATTAGTCAGCTGAAAAATTGAATGCCATAGCCAGGATTTGAACACAGATCTCCTGCTTTCCATGCGGTTGCTCTTAAAAATTGAGCTACCATGACAACTTGCCAGTAGGGCATTAAATTCCCCAACTGACTGGAGTTTTTCCCAGGTAGACCACTTCAGAGGTAACAATCCCCAATGGTGACTTACAATTATTAAGTACTTTATTCCTGGGAACACACATGGTCAGACCAACTATAACCACCTGACTCTAATTAAAAAAAAAAAAAAACTTTAATAGAATAATTAACATATATGTAAAATATCCATTGTGTTATATTCACATGACTCTCTACCCTCTAACACTTATTAGTGAGTATACAAATTATTCTTAAAAAGGTTTATTTTCCTATCTTCTTCATTTTAATAAAGATAAAACTTTCAAGAAATACCTGTATTACACATTTCATTATAGATACAAAGAGAATAGCCATTGTCAAATAGAACTGGACGCTATATGCTGGCCTTAAAATTCCATACTATTTCAATGGAATTGGGAGAAACAACTGAATGTAAAAAGGACTTTAAAGAATAACCACATATTGAACAATTAAAACCATTAATAACGGATATCTCGGAAATGGCTGATGTCACAAAAAAGTTATTTGAAATAAGTTGTGCGTCTTAAAGAGATCTAAATTTCTTGCGTAGTATGTTTTCGTACATTGCTTAACGTTCACAAGTTGTACAAGATTATACAAAATTCCTTCCAAAAGAAAAGGACTTCAAAGGCTATTCCCTGAAACTTCAAGATATATCCTTGTTATTTGTCATGTAAATATATTTAACATATGGTATTTTAATCAAAATCATTAGAGCCATTTTTTAGAAAATAAAAAATGTCGAAAAATCTTCCATGTAAAGGATAGTTTGGGGTGGGGGATTTTCTTGAAAATCTTCGTGTCTCACCTTTGGAAGGTACTGAACCTAAATACCAAGTTTGGTGTTTATGCAACTTTTTGTTTTTGAGTTATGCTGATTTCTCTCTCTCTCTCACACACAAACCTTTTTCTAAAAATGCTTTTTTTCGGATTCAGGGTGCCTCAAAATATGCATTTCTGGTGAAATCTTGGTATTGAATTTTTGCCTGAAATGCAATACCTTCTCTATCTACTATTTATATGGTAGAGAAAGTAAAAGTGTCTAATGCTAGTATTTATCTCTTGCTCCTGAGTTGCTGCGTGACAAAGTAGTCAGCACTGCGATTATTCTGCTACATGGACCACTTTACTCATGAAGATAGCTTCAGCCCCTTTCCACTTTTAATTAGGTTTCTAGGACTTCTGTTTCTCCATGATTATTGATTTTCCTCATTTGTTCTTTACTTTACCTAAATATTCCCCAAACTCGATAATGTCTTTTCTGATTTCAAGTTCAGCACTTTTCTCCCACTATATCTTATGGTAGATTGTCCCATTTCTCAAGCCTCAATTTTTCTCTTATTTTTTTGGTTTCTTCACATTCAAGAATCATATGCCAATAATTATCTTTCATTCTGCACATTGAGCATTCCTCTAAATTCCTGCCCCCTTGTACTCCTTTTAATTGCTACACCTGTTCTGGCCCATGCAGCCCCTTCCCTCACCCATCTGTCATCTTTTTCTACAAACTTTTCCCTTCCCGATTCTTTCTTTAGTTCCCAGTAGATCCTCAATGACTTTCTGTTGTTGAAACTACTAAATATTTTCTGAATTTCAATATCTTCATTTCTTTGTTTAATTTCTTTCCAGATACCTCTTTCTTTGTATTCTCTATCTTGCCAATTCGCTCTTAAGCTAATTTTTTCATGATTTCTTTAATTCTGTTAATTCAGGTATTTAATAGTAATGCTAGTACAATTTTTTTCAGTTTTGAAATAAAAAGACTTAAAGAAAGACAGTTTCCTATAAATTACTGAATCTTTGCTTCATTGTTGCTCGCTCTGTTCAGAGAACAAAGACACCCAAAATATATAACTTTTAAAGTAAATGCATACAAGCATTGTTAGTCTGAAAATGAGACTAACTCCATTTTTAAAAATATGGAGCTACACTATTACTAAAATAGTACTTTCAATTTCGAAAGGTATAACTATAAATTTTCTCGGGCTTCCAAGCCAGGTAAATATGTAGATGTGTGTAACCGATGTTTTGAAGATGATGAACACTTTCAAAATATCAGTTTTTCAAACCATTTACTTACCTCGCTAGAAGCCCGAGAAAATTTAGAGTTGTTATGCTTCAACAAAGCTTAAGCTCTTATTTTACAAAAGATATGTTTAGAAATTAAGTGAAAGCTTTTGGATTACCTTTCTGTGCCTGTGTGTCTCTAAGTGGTATAATTCCTATATCAATGAAAAGAGGAGATAACAAATGACAGCAACAGTAACAATAAAAAAATACTTAGTGATTTTTTACAGAGCTGTAAAGGCGAGTCAGACATCCTTGCCATGCTTTGATGTTCAGGTCGGGAAATATCTAAATGCTTTTTCCTCCAAAAATGGTAAACTGGTAGCATTATGCTAGTACTACTGACCACTGCAATTGCCTGATTTCGTTGTTATGGATTTCTTGAAATGCCCAGTAATGTACAAGACCTAACGGATGTGGCAAGTTGCTTGTATGCTGCAGTAAACATTCAGAACTTCTCAGCATTGTCATTAGTGTGCAGAATATCAAATGTGCATTCAGTTCAGTGAACATCAATTTGAATCACATCTCCAAATAACATATTTGTACATCCAATCTATATGTGATTAAAATTTTTTAAATACACGGAGCTTTAGCATAATAGAAAATATAACTGTTTTTACCACTTCACCAATGAAATGCTGTAAACAAACATGTTTAATTTATGATTACTCCTAATATTTTTATTATTGGATATTATTTAAGTCAAATAATTCTAGTACAAATTATTTAAACACCTGACTGATACCACCAAACTAACAAATCATTAAACAGATGAGAATGTAAACAAAAGAATTTAAAGTCCTATAATTACTTTTTGAAAGCTTATATGAATTTAATTATGTCTTAAAGCATTAAAATTATTATTCTTTGTATACTGCTAGTTACTGGCTTCAGAGAAAAAAATTTTTGGTAGACCAATTGAGGATGCTAAGGACCGCTAAACATGGAATCTGAAAAATTATGTTTATATAGTAATACTGTGCATACTACACTGCTACTGCAAACTTTTGTACAGGTTTTCTTGGTGATTTAAGTGAACCACATCCATGAACAGTCAGTGAGTTAAGTGAATGCTTTTTTTTTTTTCTTTTCTTTTCATTTAATAACTTTGTTAACCCCTGCGCATAAATCTAAGAAATAAAAGGTTTACCTGTGCCTTGCTTTTGTGCAATGGTGCGACTGCACACTTCGTAAGTGCCTTCTGAGACGACACACAGATTCATTATTGTGCTATCAGTCATATCAGGCTTCCAATCATCCAGACTGGTTTCAAAATCATCAGCAAACCGAAGGCAGAGACCAACAAAGCGGCCCTTACTCACTAAGGATCCTGAGCTACAAGCTGATATACTTGTGCTTTCTAATGTTACTACCACAGCGCCTCTGCTGTCTGTATCATACATTTGGCGATTTACTGCCCAAGATGCCTGTAATTAAATTGGAATTAAGTATCAAGTTTTTTTTTAAATTATTACTAACATCAGTTGGTAATGAAAAACATACAGTACAACATTTTATGGCAATTGTTCCATAAATTAAAATGGAAAAAATTAAGTCCTATATACTAATGTTAAAATAGTTATATTAAGTATTCTTACATCAGAACATATAAAAATGTGATATTTTTACAGAATGTTTATTCATTCCTTCTGAGCACACTGATTTATTTTGATGAAATATTTATTAGAAAAAGATATTTGAATATTTTAAAAAAACTTTAAAATTTTCAGTCAAATTAAAGAGCATGGGCTTTCATGGCCAGTATCAATTAGAAGATAAAAGTTTTCTGGGCTCGGTGACCGTAGTCTACTGGGATTCTTCCCACTTATCTCCCCAGATGTTTTGTTTTCTAAAATAATACATCTACAGTCAGTGAGTTAAATTAATGTTTCCCCACCCCCCATTTAATAACTTTGTTAACCTCTAAGCACGCATCTCTGAAGAAATAAAAGGTGTACCTGTGCCTTGCTTTTGTGCAACAGTGCGACTGCACACTCCATAAGTGTCTTCTGAGACAACACGTAGATTCATAACTCACCCCCTGCACAATTTTTTTTTGGGGGGGGGGAGTTTAACTACCCTTAATTTCTTGTATACATTGTTAATAGTGTAACAGGCAATGGCTGGCAGAGTATCATTTCTGTAAGTCTGTTAGTTTCAGAGGTATTCAAATTTAATGAATATGGAAATTTTTCACATATTTCGAAACCAAACTGATATGAGTGCAGTCTTTTTTCAAGATCAGAAACATGTTTAAAAGAAATTTCATGCTTTGGCTTTGTAACGTTTTTGAAGGTAAATAGGGAAGAACATTCACTGCTTACCAAAAATTTAAGAATTGTGATTTTCTATATAACATTTTGTTTTACATGTATATATAAATGCAGCAAAAATTGAAGCACAGGTAAATAGCCTTAAAACTTCAAAACTAAACAGGTGCAGGCCTTAAAAACTATGCAATTAGGGTAGTTTGCAGCTGATGTAGAACTTTATAACTCTGTGTATACAACACAATGTATTTCCAGGTTTTCCTAAGCCCTCGTAACTGAAAAATGATGGGGAGGTACCTTAAACTTAAGCCTCAAACATTTCCTTTCAAAATTACCATTTCATTTCATTTCACGTATCACCAGTGTCAGTGGTGCCATATATTATAAGAATGGGCATTAAACACTATTTATAAAAATGCAATATTACATAATACAATGGAAGGGGGGAAAAAAAACGGTTTCATTTTGACCAAAACTGGTAAAATCTTCAGCAGAGAGCAATAGGGGGAGGGGGAGGGGGAGGGATCTTTCTCTTTCTCTCTCAACAAAATACTGCATTTTATCTGGATTATCATATTACCATAGTACAGTGATACAAAAGCATTGTTTTTTTGGTATAAAGTTACAAGTGCCTTAAAATAGGAAAATTTGTTAAGCTCCAAAATCAATAGGTAACTATAACATAACTTACCAATGGTAAAGGGTTAAGAGGAAGACATATTCCCATATCATCTACAGTAAGTTGAAGAAACAATGTACCAAGATGAGGTGAGCTCAGCTGGCTTGTTAATTGCCCAAAGGGAACTTTTTCAAATACCTGAAATATACATTGAAATACTGTTCATTTCCTCACTCAAATAAGTTCCTAAGAAAATATTAAGTATAACATGTTTTACCCTATTATATTTCTGTTTAAGTTATATTTATTTTATTTGGTTAAGTCTTTGATAAATATTAATCACCCCATCTTTGTGATGAGAAATCTAGGATATAAACATTACACAGAAAATATACGATTGTTTAAACGTTATTATACTAGTCTGCACAGAACTTGAACAGCAAAGACATTAATGAAAATAATATCCAATCAGAATTCTTAGATGAGTAAAGTTTATCCTCCAAATTTACATTCCACTCCTTAATACATTATCTCAATGACTAAATGCAAACCTGTTGTGTTGCTGTTAAGACTTCCTTATTTAAATTAGAACGCTGCTCGTTCCAGTATTCATAGGCATTTTTGTAATTCAGCCATACAAGTATAGCTTTGTCAACAGCCATTGGCTGAATGTATATAAGTGGTCTTTTTAAGGTGATCAACACTACTTCCTTATCTTCACCCTGAACCATTTCATCCTGAAATGCATTTCTTAGACCTAAAAGAAGGAAAAGTGATATAAAAATTAAGCATCTATGTTTCTGACTACTTTAATTCAAATCAACTGTAGTTTTGAAATGTGAAATATAAGTGCGTACCTATACGAGTTTTAAAGAAGGCATACTGTTGAAATTCAGGTTCAGCTTCTTCAAACATTACATTTTTCAGAAGCTGCCCAAGACTGAGGTTGATATCAACTTGTGCTTTGCCAAAAATTTTCATATAGGGGTTTGGCTGGGCTGCACCTGATACATTCTGCACTCTATTTGATAGCTGAAATTCTACTGCACCCGTTTCCAAACGAACTGCAGAATTTGTTGGAGTTGTTGCTGTCAGCTGGATTCTCTGTTTAAAAATATTAAATGTGTGTGATTTTTAAAAAAATTACTATTTCCAATAATTATCATGGTAATTATTACTATCATATTATGGAGAATATAAATATTAGTAACAAAATAATTTCTCTTTGACAACAATAGAGAGTTCAATGCTTAGTGTATCAAGAGGTATAACTTACTTTGATTCTGATGACAAGAGAAAAAAGAATTCTTTTAAGAGAAGAGCTTGACTCTTCACTGTCTTCCAGCCAAAGTGGAACAGGTTTCTCTCCACCATAAACTTTCTGTACTACTTCATTCACTTCCTGAAACATCATTAAAATGTTTAACATTAAAGTTTCCAGTTAACTGCTTCAATTATGTATGTATGAGGGCTGTCCCAGAAGTACCCGACCTAACAAAGAAAACACAAACATTTTGGGAAAAAAACATCTTTATTTCTCTACATAGTCTGCTTTCAGCTCTATACACTTTTCCCAGTGATGTTCAATAGCTTCGATACCCTGTTTATAGTGAGAACGGTCGAGTTCTGCAAAATAGAGATAAACTGCAAACTCCACCTCTTCATTGTTGGTAAATCTTTTACCACCAATGAATTTCTTCAATTTTGGAAACAGAAAATAATCAGAGGGGGCTAAGTCTGGTGAATAGGGTGAATGAGGAAGCAATTCAAACTTTAGCTTATTGATTTTGGCCATGACGATAATGGATGTTTGAACTGGTGCATTATCTTGATGAAACAGAACTTTCTTTTTCACTAAATGTGGCTGTTTTTGCTTGATTTCATCATTCAAACCTGCAATAAGTTTGCATAATACTCGCCAATGATTGCTTTTCTGTTTTGAAGATAATCAATGAAAATTATCCCATGCTAATCCCAAAACACTGACGCCATGACTTTGCCTGCAGATGGAACTGTCTTCACCTTCTTTGGAATTGATTCTCCCCTTTCAATCCACTGTTTTGACTGTTCCTTCATCTCAGGTGTGAAGGTGATGGACCCATGTTTTGTCCATGGTTATGAATTGATGCAAAAACTTGGCTTTATTGCTGCAAAACATCGCCAAACACTCGACTGAAACATCTTCACGACGCTGCTTTTGTTCCATTGGTGAGTAAACACGGCACCCATCTTGCGCACAGCTTTCTCATGTTTAAATTTTCAGTTACCATGCGATGTACAGCACTTTATGAAATGCCTACAATGTCTGCTAGCTCGCACACTTTCAATCGACAGTCATCCAATACCGTTTTGTGGTTTTTCTTCACAATTTCTGGCATGGTCACCTCATTTGGTTGACAACTATGATGTTCATCTTGGCAGCTCATATGGCCTTGTTTAAATTCTGCCACCCAATATTTACTGTTGTAAATGAAGGAGCAGACTCCCCCAGAGTAGAACCTAGCTCAGCTTTAATATTAGTTGGACTAAGACCTTTCAAATGAAAGTATTGTATCACATAACGAAGGCCAGTTTTAGCCATGTTCACAAATTTGCTGAGAGAGTTCACTATTATTGGCTGCCAAACAATTACTTAAACAACATAGCATCGTCAAACTTCAAACTTAAGCTTTATAAGGGTGGTGCTTCCCATAGTCATTTGTTTGAAACAAGAACTGCTATATATACGTCAGCTTGGGTACTTCTTGGACTGCCCTCATACTTGCCAACTTCAATCTCTATTCATGAATGGAAAGCTGTCCAGAGTTGAGTGTTTTGCTCCTGCTTTGAATGTGTTGATACTTTTTTAAGATAAATTCTCAAAAATTAAACTTAAAGGTAATTAATTATTCTTTCATACAAGCAATGTGTAGGACAAGGTTTGAAAGGTAGAATCAGACTGAAAAATTCAATGCCATAGTTGGGATTTGAACCAGAGATCTTTCAGCTTCTATCCAGTTGCTTTAATCAACTGAGCTACCTTGGCAACATGCCAGCACAAAAATAAATTCCCCAATCAACTTACATTTTTCCCAGTAAACCACAAGAACATCTCAAATTCATTTTGAGATGACATACCCCAATGACAGTTTACAATGTTATTAACACTAAGTCCCAGGCTTCATTGTTGAATTGTAAATGAGGTATTAGAAATGCAATAATACTTTTATCCTGCCATAATAATTCTCTGAAGGAATAAGAATAAACTTTATAAGCAGAAGTAAGATGTAAAATATGTAATTCCTATGCAAAAGGAAGGCAAGTAGAGAGTAAAATGACACAGACAGAAAATAGTAATGCAGTAGTTGTAAACAAGGATAATTAAAAGGAAATAACAAAGCTTAACACAAGTTATATTATACATTTCTTTTCATTTCTAATGGTTTTCAAATTTTCCTTCCCCATTGTTTTCAAGGTTTCCTATTGGTAGGGCTGTTTCATAAAGGTTATAAGTTACAGAATTCAAAAGTTAAAAACTGTAATTGGGTTTATAACACTAATATCACATTTGTAAGTTTTTGTGCAAGAAGACCAATCAGTTTTGTTATTGTGAACTTTATGTTTTCAAGAAAATTTAATTTTTAATGTACTGCAATGAAAGCATGTGACTTCCTAAGAAATAATAGGTAGTACAATGTTTGAAGATAAGAGAAATAAATTTGCTATGAAAACAAAAGCATATTTTTTAATGAGTTTTAAAACATGCTGACTGTAAGGATGGAGCCAAAGGAATGGAAAAAGCCTTCATCTGAGATTACAGCTCCTAACAAAGGAAAAGATTGGAATATTTTGCATAAAAACAAAAACGAAGACGTCAACTGTTACAGAACCCATAAATACAAAATTTGTAATCTATAGCTTGTAAACAACAGTTTGTAGGCATCATGAAATGATGTACACTTTTTCCTTTTCTTTGGTAAGCTTTTCTTTACTGACAATACTCTTCCTTTTTCTTCTTTTCCCTGAGAATTTTAAAATCCAACTGGAACATTGAAATCTGCATATACAAATTCCTTTTTATGCAGTTTTCCATTTCATTTTCCAGTTCTAGTCACCAAATAACACTTCTGCCGTTCTTGAATTGTCACTCATATGACCTTTTATGCATAATTTCTTCATATATGCTTTAATGGGAGATTGAAAGCCCATCACAACATTAAATCTGCTAAATTTATGACCCATTATCTCAGAAACTATTTAAGATACGAGACTTGAAATTTTTACAGGATGTAGATGCATGCCTTCTAAATACATTGATCAACTTTTATCCAATAAGTTTGTTTATTATGGAAAATAGGATTTTTTTTCTCAATTATACCATTTTTTGATTAAAATTAATCAGCAATTGTTTTTTTAAAAAATAAGCAACCATATCATTAATACCAAAGTAGACTCACAACAGCATTTAAGAAGTTGTTTTTATCATCCTAAATTTAATTTAGTTATCTTTATTAATTTTGAAAAAAAAAAAAAGGGTCATTTATACCAGAAAATGTCCTTCACAGAAAAAGCTGTCCAAAGCAAAAATGGAGAAAAAAAACTTGCATATATTTGTAAAGAAAGAAACCATGTGGTTTGAGCACATAGAAGCTGCCATATTTAACAGTAGCACAAAACTTTCACTAAAAGATGGCTAAAATTTACCACAACTCCACAGAGTGTAGGAGTTAAGATTCTTTACTGTGAAGCAGTGCAGAATTCACAGTACAAAATGAAATATGAGGTACCAATTTTAAGAATACATTTAAAATACAAGTATTGTGCCTACAATGACAAAATGTATATCAAATTAAAGAGGAAATCCCAATTATCAAGACTAAACAAAAAACTAAAAATGTTTTTAGGTCATTTTCATCATGTAGTCCCCCCATAACTGTTTTATTTTAGAATTCTTAGCCTGTTTCTTTACACTTCTCTCTATGAAGGGTTAGAATTCAGCAGTACTCACCTTCATGAATACTTTCTGAACAAAAACCAAATGGTTCAAGAGGTCTGTAGTAAGGGAATGTTCAAAGACACCAATATCTGCCACTGCACTCAAATAGCTTCCTTGCCGCAGAACAACTCCATCTTTAAAAAAAGTAAACTTAAATGTAACAATGGTTAATTTTGGTACTCATTATGTATTAAAACAATGATAATTACAAAACTATCAAGCAAACCTGCAAATTGTGCTTCTCGAGGATTGTTTCCATCTTGGATATATTCTGCAGAAACATGAACCTTGGGTAATGCAATGCTTGCTTCTGATGGAAGATTGGCTTCTGTTACCTGTAACAAAACAAAGCCATTCTTTTCTTAAGCATATATAATGTTAATAAAATCTCAAAATCCAAGCATTTTTAGGACATAGCACCCCCATTATATAGCAATGTGTTTAATAATCCAAAATTATGTATAATAATATATGAATGTGCAAGTAAATGGATAAATAATTTTGTGCTTTGATTTTTAGCCTACGTTATCTAAATATTAATAGCTGTTTATTGTAAGCAGCATTCATTTACAGTAATCCTCTTGCCTTAAGAACTCCCAGTTACTACATTCTGTCATTTTATAATATATATAATTATTGCTCAATAATTAGCCATTCTTTCAAAGTCCTGTCAACATTCAGTTGTTTCTTGTAATTCCATTGAAACAGTATGGAATTTTATGGCAGCATATAGCATTGAGTTCTTAAACATTTGACTATCGTTGTTCCCTTTGTATCTATAACGAAATGTATAATGTAGATAGCTATTTCTGCGAAAGTTTATTTGGATTAAAACAAAATAGATATAAAAATAAGTTTTGGTAAGACTAGTTTGCATACCAACTAAGAAATGATAGAGGGTAGAGAAAGTCATGTGAATGTATCACATCAGATTTTTGTAATTTGGTATAACCAGATATTTGTACAGAAATTAGAAATGGAATGCAAAAAAATTGATGACTTATTATAGAAAAAAAAAATTCAAATATTTAGTTCATATAAAAAGGCCCACAATAATTTACAATAACACAAATCTTAAACAAACAACCCAAACAGAATAGCTTGGAATGACTTTTAATTCTAAATTGTTCTGGGCAAAATCTTGTCGAAATAATAACAAAGCAACCAAAAGATTATAAATTATTAAAAGCCTGGCTGAGCAAAATGGAGTAGTACACAACTAACTTAAATACCAATAGAGGACCTTCAGTGCACCTATGTTGCAGCAACAGTTACCGTGAAGGGTTATATCTTCAAACATTTAGAGGCCTATAAAAATCAAGTATCCAAAATGCTAACATTACCAACAACAAAATGGGAAATGAAGGAAACATCATGAAATCAAACTGAAAACTCAAGAAAGTACTTATGAAAAGTCAGTAAGATAAAGACTTAAAAGAATTTAAGTTAAAAGAAAATATTTGACTTAGGAAAATACCTTGACCTTCCAACCAGTTTAATTAAATGTAGAATTGACAGTTAAGTTAGTTTTAAAAGTACTAGTACTTAAGATTATGAATAATAAATGTAAATATACGTTTATTTGCCTATAGACATACAACATGTTTCAAGCATCGTCACAATCTAATATACATCGATCATACAGAATTATTTATTCTACATTTATTATTCAAATTATAAATCAATGATTTAATATATAAAATAATTTAAATTCTATGTTATACATTACTATAACTCATCTATTTTATAAATGCATTTTTCTATTAAGTACTTTTTTTAGTTGATTTTTAAATGTATTTCCATTTAATATCCTCAAATAATTGGACAATTTATTATAAAAAATAATTCCTTTTAATAGAGCATCTTTTTTCGCTGACTTGATCCTTACAGTATTTCTATGAAAGTTATTGCAGCCTCTAGTATTGTATTCATAATGTTTGTTGTTTCTGTTTATGCTATCAATGTTGTTGTTGTTGTTCACCAATGGCATTGGGGATTAATTGATCTGCATCATTTTCCCTCTGGCTTCCCAATATAAAGTCTGTAAGTTATCACTTTTAAGGCCTTTGCATTTGGTGAGATGCTGTTTCTTCAGGATGACATCTTCTTCACAGAGAGTGCACTTGGGTGTAGGTAGGCATCCTATCTTGTAGAGTTATGCTATCAATGTTATATTCATTTTTATGTACAAGTAATATCAGTTATATATATATATACACACAAAGTGAAAAATAGAAATCCTTCCAACAAATTGATTACATATATATGCTGATGGATCATCAAAAGACAACATATCAGGATCAGAAATATTATATACTCTATTGTGGATATTACACAATAAATTTTGATGCAGAAATATCAGTTATGGATATCTCATTTCAACAACTTTATTACCGAATAGGTACATTCCAAAATGTGCTTATTTTATCAAGCTTGAAACAATATACACATTTGATATTTTCATAAAACGATGGTAGCTCAGACTAAAGAGTATCACCTAATAATGTTATACATACATTAAAAAAGGGGGGGGGAAATTACATAAGAAGCTGCCAACCACCTTACCAAGAAAGGCTTACAGCTAATTAAAAACAAACATACTACTTCTCACATCCAAACATTAAGTAACAAAGATAAGAGGCAGAATACCATATTTAATAGTCCAGAAGCCATTCACCAACACCATTTAAATCTGCAGTAGCTAAATTTAGACTCATTATATGACATAACAATTTTGCAAAACACTTAATACATGAATTTATAGCAATCTATATTGCTCTCTAAGTAAATGATGTGAAGAAATGGCTGAAGATCATCTTCAAATCTATGAACATACTGGAACCATGATACTAGAGAGCAAAAATGCTCATTGGCAAATGTATTTAAAAAAAGAAAAGAAAAGAAAAAAAACCCCAACAAAACAATGCTTAATTTATCTCAAATTTAGAAGAGATTCCTTTTAATTACTCCAAAAGACATATTTTAAAGAGATTTCATATTATGATTGTGATGTTGCTTTCATACCCATAAAATATTGTATTTCTGTCACTAATAGTTCCTAAGAACATGGGCATTTATACAAAAAAATGTTAATGTCTAGAACTGGCAACTGAACGATACACCTGTATGAAAATACTGTGTATAGTGGAAGATTTAAACTATTGGTGAAATACTTAGAACTTGCCAATGTTCATGAAATATATATCAAATTGAGCAGGAACAATTTGATTTATAAATTTTCGGATACTGTGAAACATATTAGTGACTGCATTTGCCAAAACTTAAATGCACTAACAATAAGAGGTTAAGAAATATTTCGTAACTTGGTGGACACCCGAACTATGATGAGCAAACACCTTTTAGCTTGCACTAGACAGTTGAAAAGATGTAGATGTGATGTTTTGAGACAAATAAATGTATCAAGATATCAAGTCTATAATACAAGCTGAATTAAAGTGCTGGAAAGAGTTCTGTTCATCACAAAGCCATGCTCCATGAGATATGATATACAAGTTTTGTAAGAAGCCGGAGAACTTCAATCCACTCCGTAGCATAATTGATACAGGAAATGGTATGACCAAAACACCATTTGAAAATGCAACAGTATAGAGTGATATATTCTTCCCAGCCAACTGCCTAAACAATAGCAATCATATTTCTATCCTTCAAGAATCACTGGGTTCACCTCATACTCAAGATGTTATCCCCTTTACTGCAATGGAAGTTGAGTGTATAATTCACAAACAAAATGATAAGAAAGCACCTGGTTGTGACTTAATTTCAGCCAACATTATTACACATGTGCACTTGGCATTACCTACAATCTTTTGCAGCATCTACAATAAATGTCTAGAATTAGGTGGTATGTTTCCAGATGCATGGAAAATAGCAATTGTTAAAATAATTCCAAAATCTTATGCTCCCAAACATCCAACTTAGTTTGTTCAGGCCTATAAGATTATTGCGAATAATGGGAAAAATACTAGAAAGCTTTTAATTGACCTTCACAAAAAACATTTACTCAGCAACAATCAGTATGGATCCACACCAAACAGATCAACAGAAGATGCAGTTGTAAGAGTAATGGACTGGAACAAAGATACATTTTGTTTTAAAAAGTATGGAATGCTTGTATCGTTGGGCATATCTGGTGCCTTCAATTACCCTTGATGGCCAAGAATCTTCTTCCAATCTTAAGAAAAAATGTCCAAAGAATTTATTCATTCTCACTCAAAACTTTTTTAAAAATAGGGAAGCACAACTTACTCTTTGACAATCAACAGTGGAGAGGAATATAACCAAAGATTGTTCACAAGGTTCTGCGTACAGCTCTGGATTCTGGAATATACTATATGATGACCTTCTAAAATTGAAGTTGTCAGAAAACTGTGATATTGTTGCTTATATAGAGAGGCCATGCTGTTAGTCAAAGTCTCAGATCACAGTTAACATCATTAACAAACAAAGCTCTGGATCAAATATTTAATTGGAGTCTAGACAATAAGTTAACCTTTAATGCAATGAAGACCAATGATATGATTTCACTAGGAGAAGATCAGAAGAGGTTCCAGACATCTATGTTAATAATAAACTAGCATGGGTCACCAACAAACTACTATCTTAAAGTTATCCTATATCCGAAACTCACCTTCCAAGAATGTTTCAATTCTCTTCAAATTAAAGCAGTAAGTTTTGAATTGTTTAGCAATCACTACATGCCCCACCTGCGGCCTTAATTCCTCTGCACTAAAGATTATATATTGTGGAGCTCTCCTTTATTGCTCTGCAGCATTTCAGGACAAACTTAACAAAAGTGGGCTCATAGAAAACTTTGCCAAATTCAGCAAGGATTCATACTCCAAATTATCAGAGGATACAAGACAATCTCCACCGATGCTGCTGTAATCCTTTCTGGTGTAGAGACACTTTACCTGTCGGCAATCTACAAAGATAGGATATACTACATAAAGAAGGCACATGCTGGTTCCTTACACATTCCTCTTGTTGTCAAAGATAAGAGTTCCATTCCTGTACTCTGGAAATCCTGGTGCACACTGTGAACTGGTTAAGCAAAACTACTGTAATGATATGACATTCACATCTTTACCAACAGCTCATGAATAGTGGAAGAAGGAAATAAAACCAGTTACAGGATGCACTCTTGTACTCATGACACAAAAATGTTCAGCAAACAATTTCATCTAGCTTCTACTGGTTCCATTTTTCAAGCAGAAATGTTTGCTTTAGATCAAGCTATTAGATGGAGCACTGAAAATCAACTTAATGCATGTGCTCACAGTTATTCAACCCCTCTTTTCTAGCCATTCAAGACAAGTATAATAATCCTCTGGCAAACACAACTAGAAAGAGCATTATTCAAAACATCTAACATATTTGTCTATTGTGGGTTAAGGGCCATGCTGGAATTGTTGGAGACGAGAGAGCTGATCAGATCGCAAAACTTTCTGCCAAATCCAACTTAGAATTTAGCTATTTGTTATGTCCAAATTCATTTTTAAAGAAATTTCTAAAGAAAGAAATAGAAAAGTGGAATAAGCTCTGGTTAAGCAGCTTAAATGGTCAACTAACATGAAATTTATTTTTTCCTTCAGTTTTTTATCGCTTTTCTTGCAAATATTTCACGCCAAATTATATTCTTACACAATTTATCACTGGATATGGAAAATTTAAAAGTTACCTGCAACCCTTTCATCTAGTCTCTATATGGTTTTAATTGCAAATGTGAAATGTCAGAAAAAACAGTATTCCACCTACTGCTTCAGTGTGATCCACAACATATCAGATGATGCATTCCACTAGGACATCCCTACCATTGTAAAATAAATTATTCACAGCCACTGACAAAATCATTTACTAAATCATGTTGCACTTCTGCTTATACTTTATCTCTGTCATTTACTTATCCATTTAATGATTTGGAAGAAGGTGATTTGCTATTTGTTTCTTTGATTTTGTATATGTATTTATAACCCTAACATACCATTTGGTGCACTGGGGTTCAAATAGTGTTGTAAAATAAATAACAATAAAATTTGAAATATTTATTTTGTGTCAAAAGCAAACAGTGTCATATTTTGACCAATATCATACTTTTATCTCCCCATAAAGCACTTCTTTCTCAATGTTAAGTGGGTTCTCAATGCCATTTCCTACAAGGGCAATTTGGAAACTAAGTTCCAGATCATTATTCACAGCAGGATAGGCGGTAGCAGCAGCTTGGTTCAGTAGGCTCCTGGCAGCGTCAGGGTGAGCTTGCATTTCTTTTACCAACAGGCTTGTAAAATGTGTTCAGAAACTGAAGTTTCTGCCAGTACAAAGTACGTGCAGTGATATGGTTTCTATGGGTGAAAAAACAAATGGCAGCAGCAATTCATCATGAGATGACTGCAGTGAGTGGGAGCATTTTGAGTGACAGTAATGTTCAATGTTAGCATCATCAATTCCAAGATGGATGCACTAACATCCATGATGAAGAATGAAGTGGACGACTGTCCATTTAGACTGACAAACTTGTTGCATAAAGGATGATGTGGTCAACAAAATCACTGTTTCACAATTTCAGAACTCCAAAAGCATATTTCACACACCTAAACCATAGGACTGTTCTCTAAGAAGCAGTGACAGAAAGGATTGGGCTATTGCAAGTTTTGTGCTCAGTGGGTGCTGAAAATTCTGTCCAAAGCTCTAAAAACCATGAGGATGGGAAAGGCATAGGCATTCCTTCAATGCAATGAGAGTGAAAATGAAAGCTTTCTCAACCAGTTGTTATGAAACATGATATGCAAGTTCAATACATGAACACTGAAACAAAATGACAGTCAGTTGCACAAGGTCACACCAACTACCCTACGAAATCACAAAAATACCTCCAAACATTTTCATCAAAGAAGTTCATGGCAGCTGTTTTATTTTTTTTTTGAGGGGGGGACAAGCAAGGTGTATTGTTAGTGAAGTTTATGGAACGAGACACAATAATAAATACTATCTACTGCTAGACACTAACCAAACTTAAAAGAGCAATTCAGAAAAAAACAATGTGACATTTTGAATTTTGCGGTTGTTTTCTTCCACAATAATGTTCGGCCATAAATGCTGCATGCACTCAGAATCTCCACCAGCAGTTATTAAACTTTAAAGCATTTTTGTTTTTAAATTTAGAGAGAAAACAGATGAAGTACACATAATCAAAATACATGATAACTTCACATCATGTCGTCCTCTGTAGTCTAGGGGTACCATGCTAGCCTCTAGTTCCTGAGGTCACAGGTTCAAACCCGGTGGAGGACGATATTTTTTGGGGCGTAAAAATCTTTAGCATGATTTCCTTTAGAAGGGAAGTAAAGCTGGTGGTCCTGTGCTGTAGATTTACAGCGTGTAAAAGAACCTCAAGCCTGATAAAGAGGTGTCTGAGAAAAATTTCCAGTCTTTCACGTCCAATATAGAATGGGATGCTAAGGACCATAGTAGTTCAAGAGCGTCCAAAAATAAAATTCAATTTCACTTTTCACATCACCTCCCTGCAAAGTGGGATATATTGCTGAAAAACAGAATATTATAATGTAGTTATGCGTACCTGCAATTTGGTTGTGAAGCTTAAGGAATGGTGCGGCAAATCAATTGTAAATTTTGCTTTGCTTCCGGTCACTCCTGTACTGTTTACTTGGTCCATTTTGTACTGAGCTTGCAGAGAAGGTAAAAGAGCTGCTGTAATACTTAGACTCTGAAAATAAAGTAAACAATTAAGATACTGGGAATAGTAAGGAATAGAATTTCTGTAATAAAACCTATTATTAGGGATATTGGTGATGATAAGGCTTAATTGGTGTACAGCAGTATGTGACTATTACTTGAGCAATATTTTCAATGGTGTATTGCTATAAACATGTATTTTTCCAATCAAATATTCATTCTTGACTTTTTGCTTTATTCTCTAGCACTCCCCACAAGATCATATCCCATGGTTACTTATACTATTTTACACTGGCTTTCACATTAACAATTTTTTTTCCAATTCTAATGTTTCTGAAGGGTACTAGATATTACAAAATTCTTGCATGAGCAACAAAGCAAGCAATGAAGCAAACTGTAATGTGAAGTGGTCGGATGATTGGTCAGTTTCTAGTGCTTGGCTGATGGAATTCTTCCATGCTGCGCAGTAGCATAGCTGTAAGTTG
Organism: Deroplatys truncata; assembly: GCA_030765065.1. Classification (NCBI taxonomy): domain Eukaryota; kingdom Metazoa; phylum Arthropoda; class Insecta; order Mantodea; family Mantidae; genus Deroplatys; species Deroplatys truncata. The sequence goes on from CM060983.1 coordinate 166,796,053, forward strand.
TGGCTTGTACATTTATACATTAAAAGCCTAGAAGTGATTAGTTATAAAACATCGGAATTAAAATGCACTTGCAATGTTGATAACTCAAGTATTTGAGATTGCCTTGAGGTTTTATCAGGTGAGAAAGTTTAACCTCTATTTAAAAAGGGGTAAAAGGAAAAGTTTGAGAATATCCATACTATCAGTTTTCTCAAAGATCTTTGAGAAGGTGATGTTTACCAGTGACCTTTCCTTTTTACCTATCTCAAAGTATGGTTTTCAGGAAAATAAAATATGAATAGCCTTTACTTTCATTTCTTGCTTATATCTTGTCTGCAAAGAACCTTAAAAAATCAATCACTCAGTTTATTCTTAGATCATAAAAAGCTTTGGACACTGTAAATCATGAGTTACTACTTGAAAAATTTAATGCATATGAATGGCAAATCAATGTTCTAAATCCTATTTAAAACAGGAAGCAGTTTGTAGGATCGATTCATATAGATCTGAACAGATGAGTTAACATGGCATCCTGCATGGAGCCAATATTATACATACTTCATTTCAATAACTTACAAGCTGAGTTACCACATATAATGATAAAAACTAGGCACTGGTGACAGTGAAGCAATTTCACATATTAATTAAGAAATGAGTTGCATCTAACTCTCATAGTGCCGCTAGACAATCTGATTGGCTTTTCGAAACCAGCTGGTAAAAGCCAGAGGCTCATTATGCCTACCAGACAGTGTGCTATGGCAATTTAGGTAAGAAGTAGATATAATGAAAAATCATACAAAAACAGGTATGTTTATAAGAAACAATGGTGGAAACTTTTCACGCTTTAGGCCCAGGTAATACAATATCCATTTATAGTAGTAACATGTATATATTAATTTTATATGAGGTGTAATATGCTCCACTAAAACATGTTTTTATAAGATAAGTACTTTTTTTCAGAATATAAGTTAAAAAATATATATATCATTAAAAATTCACTCAAAACTCTTTCAGCTATATCAAATGAAAGAATGCTGGTTTGCAAACAAAGAAACATGCATTAGTAATGTAATGTAATGTAATATTTATTTCATCATTATTACAATAATACAAATAAAACTTACATCTAAAACTTAGGTCTAGTGCTCCAGTTTTCTAGCTCTCCCATATTTAGCCCATAGGCTGTATATATGGGATAAAGCTACTATACCATCTCTCCACTTTCCAAACTGTGCACATTCTGCTGTACCTTTCTTAAGCTCCTTATCCACTTATCCCTTGTGTTGCCTAAAAATGTCCCCATCATTTTAATTGTTTCTACTTTTGTGCTTCCTAACATTCTTAAGGCTACTGCTTCTTTGTTTAGCTTGTCCCATTTTTTATTCCATATAACCTCTCTCCACCTTTTAACCTTATCACATTCTATTAGCCAATGAAAAGTACTACCCGATTCATCACGCATAATACATCTCCCCGAACATTTATATTCATTCCTTTTTAAAAATATTACTCCTGTGTGCATCCACGCAAGACCTATTCTACCAAATTGATTGCATATATCTACATACTTCTCCCTTCCCCAATTTCCTTTAACTGATTTATACAAGATCAGTGACCTTTTATCCTCAAAACTAGCCCATATCTCTTGTTTCTCGATATCTTCCACTCTAATCTCGCTTCTTTCCAAAACCCACTGTTATTATATTTATCTAATAGGAAAATATTGCTCATGCCAATTTCTTTTAGCACATTTCCCATTTCCCCAATCCAACACTCTTCTCCTAAGACAGCTTTTTGGAACTGTATACATTCTTTTAATATATTACTATCTTCTAAATTTAAACATTTACACCAATACTTCAAAATTCTTTCCACTATTATACCTTTTGTCCCTACCCTTCCTAGCTCTGCCAGTGCCACGCCCTTTGGTGAACTCTTGGGTAAACCCAGAACTTCTCTACAAAACATTCTATGGACTATATCAATCTTAATCCATCACTTTGCCACCCCCCATATTTCTATTCCATATGACATTTTTGACTCCACTACAGCTTCATATAGCCTTTCCAACCAGTTCATTGGTAGCGTGCGTGTTTTGCACAAGAAAACTCTAACAGCTTTCATGGCTAGCTTTCCATCCATTGTGCATATTTAGATTGTGCTTCCCATTTCCCGTTGCTTGAGAATCTAATCCCCAAGTAATCAAATTCTTTTACCACCTCTATTTGCTCTCCATGCATTAGTATTCAAAATCATTTGAATGTTTTAAAATTTAGGCCGGAAACAATGCAGCTGCGAAGATTAAAACTAGTTACATTTGATTGGGTACTCACCACTAAATCACCTTGTGGCAAATTCAAATATTAAAATAACACTAATGACACTAATATTAATATTGTTATGAATGAATAACTGTAAGAATATTAAATAGAAACTGAGATGTAACCAAACTCATAGTACACAAGTAGCTCAGAAAATTAGTGTGTATGTAGTTATTTACACACACTTATTTTGCACATTTAGGGTGCAATTGTTTATTACACCTGACACACACAGTTCTTAATTGTCACCTTTGTTGCAGTGAATGGCACACATCGCAACGCACTTTCTTTCCTTTTTTCCAGGTAACAACCTGACACCAGACACTTGTTACTGGCACCATCCTCAGTAATTAGAGCAGTGTAGGTGCTATTTCTTGTGGACAACCATTCTACAATGGAGCAGTAAAACTGTAATCTCCTCATTCTCTTTATACTACTATTTTCCTGGTATAACAACTGTGCATTCAGAATCACTCTTGAAATGATATTGAAAGCAACCTTTTCCCAATATCTGGGTTCTGCATTCATCTAAATAAAAATACATCATGTCATATTTAAATCAATTCCCGCCATATAGCGATTATAATCCAATATTTCATCAGGCTTCTTTTTGGGTTCTTTAGTGTTTCTCTCAGTAGGAGTCACATTGGATTCTGTTGCAGTTTCATTTGTTATTAGAAGTACAACCTGATTATTTGTGACTTTTTTGTTTTGATGCCACAAGTAATAAGAACCCTTGCTTGAAAAATTTGTTAATGATGGTCTTAACTTTATTTTTTACAGCTGTTGAAATTCCCTTTAGTGCTGGTAAGAAATGTACCTGAAGCATATATGCACTTTATGAGAACAATAGATGTAAAGAAGGTATCTGTATACACATGGTAACCTTTCCTGTGGTAACTGCTAAACAAAGTAGCTTGTTTACAATGGTGTACGCTAATCCATTGGTTTTATAGCATTTTGGTCCTTGTGAGAATTTGCTCCTCAGTAGGTGTAAAAATCTAAACAGTTTAAAATAAAGAGAGTTGAGGGTTGTTACACTACATCACTATAATATTATAGTGATGTAGTGTAACAACCCTCAACTCTCTTTATTTTAAATTATGACACATCACTGTTACTAGCTTCTAAATCTTCAAAATTAGTCAAATCTAAACAGTGTTTACCCACTGCATCACACACCTTCCAGAATTTTATTCCCCACTTATGATGATGTTTATTTGGCATATATTGCATCAGCTGAGTGTGGCATATGGTACCACTAAACTTTCGTCAGTGGACAATTGTTGGTGAGGAGTATAATGATGCCGAAAAATTTGTTTGCATGATCCACAATGCACTGGAGCTGAACACAGGGATCATAACTAGGAGAACCAGGAGGAAAAAGCTTCGTGCTGTCAATCAAATGAAAAAAGTTACAAGAAGAAGCTGAAACCCATTCCTTGAAAATATTTTGCCAATGGAAATAATCTATTCTACTCTAGTAGGAATAAATGGGTGTTTCTTTTTTTATCACACCCATGTTCAGAATAATGCCAATAAAGGTCCTCTCTCTTCTGTAGTTGTTTCAATCCAGGTTCTAGATCTTGAACTGGGTGATAACTCTTGAGCCCTCAGCAGCTGATCTGCATAACGATTTGTTTTGTTAACAATTAGATTCAGGAATGCAGATGTAAAGAAAAGACTGAAATAAAACACAGGAGAAGAATCTGGTGCAAGCACATCTTTTGGTTCAGGCAGTTCCAAGGAAGGAAAATGAAAGCGCAGGGGTGTGGTCAGCATCGCTGGATGAGATTTCCCTAAACGTATCTTGTACGTCATCATTTTCTTTGTTTTCACTGTCATTGTCACTAGAATCATCTTCAAATTCTGCAGAGTTTCCATTGTTGACAATGATGTCAGTATTATCTCCAAGCAAGTTGCAGAAACACCTTTTTTGTGGTGGAGAACCAGGGGGCGTGTCTGGTATGTCGCCATTATCAGAATCACTAACAGTATCTGACGCCCATTTGTTGGTATTAACATCACATTGCTTGAAATAGTGCAACATTTTCTTGTTATCCACATCAGCTGTAAAAATATCACGAGAACCATCTGCCATTTTAGAAATGAAGTGCACAATGTACAAACATAAACTGAGGGGCTGTATATTATTGTGAAACCCAGGCATATTGTTATAAGCCAACCAGTCAAAGGAAAAAGGTTGAACCTTTCCAAGAGTGTGAATTCCACGAGTATAGCTTGAATAACAGTAATTTTACCATGAAGAATTTTCAGTAGGGTGGACTTTCAAAGCCGATCTGCTCATATCTGGTACTTCCGAGGGCTGGCATCTGCTATACCATGTGGCACTAAGATACACACTCACACTTCACTTATTCTAGATGCTTACCTAGGAACATGTTCACTGCCTGTTACCAGCATCGTCAGCATTCAATGAGTTAATTGTAACTCATTTCTTAATTAATAAATATCATATATAAATTTGGTTTTGTTTGCTGATGATACAAATTTGCATTCAGCAGTTATTATTAGTCAGTTTTTACAACATCTTCTGACAGCCAAATACACATTAAACTACACATCCTTACACATTGACAAAACCCATTCTGTCTTACCTATCCATTGTCCTTCTCTTAATGTCCCTCCTTCATGGTTTCTATAACTCCATTCTTCTGTGTTCTTGGAGGTCCCCTCTTTTTAGTTTCCTTGATGGCATCCATTCAAAAGCAATCTTCGTTAACCCATCTTGATTTATATACATCATGTTTATACCATAGTAATTGCTTTGTTAAAAGTATCATATAATACGTATATCCTTATTTTTTCATTCTTAATTTTATCCCTTATAGATATTCAAGCTGAGCACCCCAATAATCCATTTCCTATGCCAAAAATGTTTGCTTGTAGATATTTTTGAACTGGAATATTTCTGAACCATATAAAGTTTACTTTCAACAAAGAGTTGTAAATTTTCTTGTTTCTCTTGTTATCTGTTTGTTCCATGTTATATCATTGAAATGTGAGATAGCATTTTTTTCCTTTCTTATTCACTGTTTAAGTTGAGTATAATTTCTTGCATCATTTATAATTTTAAATCCAAATAATTGTATTCATCACACTGTTTAATGTCTTTATCCTCAAATTTCAAATCTTGTTTATCTCATATTACCATAGACTTTGATTTTCAAAATTAATGTTATATTCAATTAATTTCCTGCACATATATATCTAAATCATCATATTCTTGAGTATTAGACATCTAAATATGCTTCAAGACAATAATAAGAAAATGAAAAATTTAATAAATGGTGAAAGAAAAACATACTGGTCTCAAATGTGGAAAAAAAACCCATATGCATGTATTTCAGTTCCAGTTCCTAAGCAAACCAGCTTTGCAGAACCGTTTAGTGCTTTAAGATTATTTTGTACTTTGCCAGTTAGTGCTGCTTCTGGCCAGATAATTTCTAGTAAACTGTCTCACATAAAGAACTATTTGAGATCCACCCTGGGGGAAGAAAAAATGAATCTTATCTCTATCTTGTCAATAGAACACCAATTAGTATCAAACTTACACTTCACAGATGTCATAGATGCTTTTGTGACTGCCAAAGTTACAAAATTCAAGATGTTAAGATGCCAATTTTTAAGGCACCCTTTATAGCCAGCTGATCAGCTTTTTCACTTCCATAGAGGCCCTGGCACCCACTGCATTCCGAGCCTGTTGTGAGATGACAGGGCATTGACATATATATTCATCCATATACTTCTCCAAAAAGTGTCTTACTATAGGATTCTGTGGTTTCCACAAAGAGATTCTGGCATCAATAAAAGCTTTACATAAGTTGAATGCAGATTGTGATTTTTCAACTTGATGTTGCAATTGCCATTGGAAGCAAAGAAATTTTCTTCCCAGTAGCCTTGGAAAGTGAATTTTTGTTTGATTGTACTGATATGTTGAGAAACAAAATATTTCTTTTCGTAGTTTATACTGACTGCTCACATATTTTGCACAGAAGAGTTTTACCATCAGTAGAAAATATGTCGAATCCGAAAGTATTAATGTAACTTTGCAATTTACTGCACAAAGGAACACTGAGTTTCAGCATGTTACTAGCTACCTTGCACAACAACGTCACAATGAAAACTGAAAGAAAGAGAAATTTAGAACAATAATGAAGCCATATTTTAGCTCCAGCACTCATTGTTGCTTTTGAAAGAGGTATGATCCGATAGGAAACCAAGTAAACACAAGGAATAATTAAAATCCTTACCTGCTGCTACCTTAAAGTGACACTCATTGTTGCTTGTAAAGAGAATAAAAACTGACTGGAAGGCAATAAATAACATAGTTACGGTGCAGCCACATTCATTGTAGTAGTTACAGAAATAAATTAAATACACGTGTAGGCAATTTTTAATAGTAAAGGAATAAATAATAATCAAAAAGGCAACAAAGGGCATTTATTTTGGCAATTTATAAAGGCATTCTGCCAAAGTTCTGTTCTCTGGTTATGACTAACTCCACAAATATAAAAGTGTAATTTGATTGTTTCTTAATGTTGCATTCTTGTCCATATTCCCCCAATTTGAATCCACTGCTAGGCAATTAGTTTTTAATTTTACTCACTAATTCCTCAGTATTTTCCCAAATCCTTTCTTACGAGAACCCTATATGAAAGTAAGAGGCCATTTGCAGCATTTCAGAACTGTTTATGTGGTTACTAATTTCTGTTCATGAGGGCAATGGATCTTCAGTTTTATTCTGCAGACCTTCATTGCAGCATCTTATACTGCTAAGGCTACGTTGGAGCAGGAAGGTTTTTAAGAATTGTTTTTCACCACTGAGACTGCAATGGTATCAAAGCTATATTTACTTCTGATAATGTGAACTTCCTACATTTATGCATTTTATCAATATTGGATTTATGAGGGATTCATTGATCAACAGAATTAGCTGTTTTTCAATATGTAACCTCCACATGATTCATAGCTCATGAATTTATAAGTTCCACAATGTTAACGGAACCACATCTTCAAAGGGAATGTATTTAAAATAAGTCTTATTCATCGCTATTTTGAGAGCAAATGTTTTGTTATTCTCAGTGCGTTTAGTGATAAACTTCTCAGGAAGTGCAGTGAGTAAAGAAGCAGTCCACAAGGTGCCATGTATAATTAACATTACATTAAATGTGAATTTATACTCAGATTTTTTAGAACCATCTAGAAGCCAAAGCTTTTTAAAACATCTGGGTAAGTAGAATGCAAATAATGGTGCTCTAGATCCCCACTTAAAATAACATGGTCAGATAGTGTGTTTTAAATATAAGATTTTTATGATAAATTGACAAAAAGGTTACCAGGTCTCTATAAAGGAGAAGTAAATTCAACATACTACATGATGCATTATAAATGATCTGCTTTCTAATGAAAACTGCACATTTAACTTTGTATTTCAAGCTTTTATTTGACACCACTTTATTTTCATCTAGCCTTTTTAATTTTGCATTCTTTTCTTTTTATGATTTATATTATTTATTTTACTTGTTCTTGCTTTCCAAAGTTATTTCTATATCAACATTCACCAAAATTAATTTGTTTTGTTGTAATTCCTTGAACATAGCTTATGTACTATTATATTCTTTCCTCTCCACAGTTTGTTGTAATTAGCATACCTGCAGTATTATGGAGAACTGCATGACTAGCGGCTGCAGCAAACTAGATTCCTGTGGATGTCTATGCAAATCACTGGGAGGAGGCTGGGCTGAATGGAAATGTCTTGGTGAATGCTGGGTCACAAAGTCCATTTCATCTGCTGTAGTACCACGACTAATACGACTGGATGTGCGGGTTACTCGCAGTTCCTAACAACATAAATACATGTCACATGTTTAAATAGATAACTGGAAACATAAAATGAATATTTGCTTACATCAGATTTAAAATCTGAATCGAAACATGTGCAACATGGATGCACTGAAAATTTAATCATAAGTGTTTTATGTGAAGTCTGCAATGAGAGAATCATTCCAGAATTAAGGCTCACAAGTTCAACACTATAAAAGTGATGAATCACTAATTTGATTTTCCTCCTAATCAGCTACATTGGTCATTATCAGACCTATAAAATTAATGACTCAGAAATTTGCAAGAAAAAAAACAAAATTACAGCAGAGCATGGCATAAGTTTATAGGGCAATAGCACTGAATAGTTCTCAACCTGCAAATTTTTGAAAACCGCTTCACTTCACAGGTAATATTTCTTTCAAGCTCCATAAATTTGCCAAAGGACAATTTGGTGGAAATGACTCATTAAGTTGAATAATCATTGACAGTGCACCTCATGCCATGCACAGTTAAATGCAAATTGCAATGTAAATTTTGATCGTGCTTAGTATGGTCATTGAAATGATATACTATTAGAGCAGCTTTCAAATTTTTGTTAACTCTCTTGGTTAATAGAGGTTAAGAATAGCATGGAATCACTGTAATATGCCCAATTCCAGCATAAACAGAAATGTGCAAAATACATGTGCTTTGAAGCACTGTCGGTCACTACAATCTGCGGTACCACAAAAGAAGCCATTATATCTTTGATTCTTAAAATACTGTTATATGTGTTTGCTTCCTGCTTCGCTATCAGCGTCACATATTTAGTGAAAGCATCATCCACCACTAACACATATTTATTTCCCTGCTTGCTTCTAGCACTGGCAACTCTGGATGATAACATCCTTAATTGATTGCTTACTTTGCATGCATACTTGACATGCTCTAATGTTGGCTAATACAGGGTGGACCATTTAAGTTGAGACTGTACAATACCTCCAAAACTAAGCACTGTAGAAAGAAATGTCTTGAATAAAAGTTGCTTGATATTATGGGGGAAAGTAAATGCCATAAGTCATGTTTGTTTGGAGGACATTATGATGGATATTTTAGGGCCAATTTAATTTTTTAAAATGGGAACCTACAATTAGAGCCAATTTAAATTGACCCTAAAATGATCATCATGAAGTCCTCCAAATAAAACACAACTAATGGCATTTACTTTCCTCCATAATATCAAGCAACTTTTATTCAAGACATTTCTTTCTTTGGAGATATTGTAGTCTCAATTTAAGTGGTCCACCCTGTATAAGTCCATCCATTCCTTTAATCCCAAGTTTTAAATACACCTTGATGTGCACCACATGGCCCTGCATGATAATAAGTCGTCCTCCGTGGACTAGTGGTACCATGCTAGCCTCTAGTACCCAAGGTTGCAGGTTCAAACCCAGCAGAGGGCGATGGATTTTTTCGGGCGTAAAAATCCTTAGCATGGCTTCCTTCAGAAGGGAAGTAAAGCTGGTGGTCCTGTGTCATAGATTTACGGCACGTAAAAGAATCTCAAGCCTGATAAACAGGCCTCTGAGCAAAATTACCGGTCTTTCACGCCCACTATAGAATAGGACACTAAGGACCACAGTAGTTAAAGAGCATCCATAAATAAAACTCAATTTAATTTAATTTTGCATGATAATAATGAAATAATAATGCAATTGTCTGGTAATACTATTTTACTATTTTTCTTCTTATCAAAGCACACAAGGCATTCTTTCTTATATGAAAGTTATTTCTATTGATGCCACATTTTATATAGACAATAATAGGTGATAATACTGCATCCCTGAACTCATAGTTTGCAATGTCATCAAATGCTAATGGACATTTACTCATTACTGATAGTACAGGTGAGGGCTCTGAGATTTAGTATTGCATGTCTCCTTTTCGTCATACATTCTGGAAAGGGTATTTGCAACACAATTTATTGTACCTCTGACATATTAAACTTTAAATTTAAAAGCAGAAATTCTGGGCCAATTGGCTGATTCTCCTGGATTTGATCAACATCCATGACAGGACCTGATTGTCAATCTCTAAGAGAAATTCAATGTTTCTAAAAAGAAACAAAATTTTTCTGTATGAAACAGTACCTCCAGAGCCTCTAATTCATAAATAGAGTATTTTCTCTCTGGGGTTTTAACATTCAAGACACATTATTAACTACTTTTCACCCATTTAGATGAACTTGAAGTAAACTAGCAGAAAATGGTGTCCCACATGCATCTGTAAGTAAAATGAAAGAGAGAGAAAACTGGAAGCAGGAAAACTGAAGGTAATGTTAAAGCCTGTTTAAGCTTATAGAATGCCTCTTCCTGATCCTTTCCCCACTCAGATTTTATTCCTTTCCTCAACATATTTAACTTTGCAATTTGTTCAGCTTAATCAGGAATATATTTAAAAAATAATTCCAATAAACCATGAAATCTGTTGGGCATTTTTAGGCATTGGATATTCTCAAATACTCTTTGTTCCTTCAGGGTCAACTTTTATGCTTTACCTGAAATAATATGTCCAAGAACTTAAGCCTAGTAGTCGCAAATTTTTTTATCAGGATTTACTATTAAACCAGCTATATGTAAACTGCTTAACACTTGGTAACATGTTTTAGATGCTCTGAATATATGCATAAATCATCTAAATAAAAGTATAAATAGTGAAATTTAATATCACCAAATATTTTCAAACAATTGTATGAAGATTAGGGCACCTACTGCTAAACCAAATAGTAAACAATTGAATTTTCAAACAAATTGTAATCTGCATATTTCTTAGAGCTTTCGCTTTCGTGTACAGGGATTTGGTAATATGCACCACTAAGATTCAAGTATTGAAAAATGTTGCCTCTGCAAACCAGTAGCAGCTTAAATATATGTGAAGCAAAGGTGTAAAATCTATTTTTTTTTTTCTTTCTATTTAATGCTCTATAATAAAAAACAACCCTTACATTGTCATTCCATTTTGGTACTATGAACACAGGACTAAATAATTTGAATTTGATGTTATAATTATAGCTTCCAAGTTTCTGCCTTCTTAAAATCTGCAATCTTTCAGAGTGAGATTACCCTCTTTCAGTTTTAATAAATGCCTATTTTATTAAGTATTTTAAATGCCTTTAGTCTGCCTACTTCAACCAAAATAAATTCCAGACTCTCGTTATGATATGCAACATTATCCACAGTTTCATTCACAGTGATTGATTGTCTGTGATAAGATTTGTTACCTGAAGAGTGGAGGATAGTTGTTTACTTCCACGGGTCATCATACCATGCAGAGCAACTGGATGCTGAGGAATGTCAATATTTACAGCGCCAACTGTTAAAAATCCTGAATTCTTGTCTTTGGATCGCCTTGAAATACTTGAATACAATGCCTGGGATTTCCCAACAGTCACCTTTACAACAGTCCTAGATGACAAAACAGGAAATTACATATTAATTGAGGAAAAATTTCCGATGTGTTAAATTCACATGACTTTCTCTACCCTTTATGATTTATTAGTAGATATACAAATTATTTTTATGTATGTTTATTTTTCTATCTACTGCAATTTAACCCAGATAAACCTTTTCAGCTAAATTGCAGATTTCATTATAGATACAAAGGGAACAGTGATTGTCAAATATTTAAGAACAGACACCATATGTAGAGTTGCCATAAATACATAGGCGGGATTTTCCTGAACTGTACCACATGGAAGAGTCCTGCCCAATTTTCAACATTGTCAAATGTCCTGAATAATGAAGATCTGTTACAAGGGCGATAAAAACAATTTTTAGAATGCAGAGTTTCTAAAAAAAATGAAATTTCTTTATATATGATAGCTATTTTCTGATGTTTTGCTAATTGATTGCCGTGTAGTTTGTTCAATTTGCTCTAACAGTTAGTTAATTATCATTATTTAAAGATTTTGTGTTCACCCAAAAATGACTTTGACTAGAGAACATTTCCAGACTATATTTTTTTACAATTTTAAATCATCATTATTGCCTAAACAATAAGATCAGCTTAGAAATGCATTTGGTGAAGAAGTCCCATGTATATGGCAACAATTTATAGTTGGTACAGCAAATTCAAAAGAGATCGATTTTTTCTTAGTGGTGAATTTCGTGAAGGATGCCCAAGAACTGCTGTTGCTGATGAAAATATTGCTGCTGTTCCAGCAAAGCTCAAAGAAGATCAACAGACATCTTATGAATTTATTCTGGTGACATTGGGCATTGGTATGAGCCAAATCCAAAAAAAAATTTACATCAGTAGTTAGACGTGATAAAACTTTGTTGTCAATGGATTCTGCATAAACTGACTTCTGATCAAAAACAATAATGCATTGATTGGTGCAGGAAACTCTGGAAAAATTCCAAGGTGGCACTTTAAATTTGGTTTGGAATATCGTTACTGGTGATAAATCTTGGATTTATTGTTATGATCCTGAAAAGAAAAGCCAATTGCCTCAATGGGTCTTACGAACAAAGCATAAACCTACAAAAGTCCAATGAATTCAGTGCTGGTAAGAGGGTTGCTAGTTTTTTTTTAAAATGGGCCATATTGCTACTATAGCATTAGAAGATAGTCATTCCATTACTGCCGACTGGTACACAAATGTCTTTTTACTGCAATTTTTTGAAAAAGTTCATGAAAAACACCCAAAAGGAAAAACAATATTATACCATGACAACGCATCGTTGCATACAGCAAAACAACTGAGTATCCTGCAGTATGCTGCACTAAAGGTCAGCATCATGGACCCTCCACCATAAAGCCCTGACCTAGCACCTTGCGATTTCTTTTTGTTTGCAAAAATGAAAGATAAAATGCATGGAATCACTGTTTCGTCATCAGATGAAGTAGTGGAACATCATAAAAACTTGGTTTCTGAAGGTTGAGTGGCATCACTGCTTTAAGGACTGGTTTCATCGAATGCAAAAATGTATTGATGTTAAAGAAGAATATTTGAAAAAACAATAAAATCATTTAATTTTTTTAAAACTAATCCTTGTTTGATGTTCTAAAAATTTCCAGAGTTGCCCTTGTATTCTTGTATTTCAGTGGCAATGTCAGCGCCGTTGACAACTTGTTGTACTACTACTGCAAGAATTAGTGCCAGAGAGCATAATGATCGTTACATATTATACACAACACACTGCATGCTGGTACTAATATCTTAAGTGTTGATGTAGAAACTCTAATTATTAAGATTTTCAATCTATAGGTATTGTTAGAGTCAATGCATTAGAGAATTCTGAGATTTTTTGAGAATCCATTTGGCAAGGCTTTTCTTTATTTTGTTTTGTCACTCTCTCATGTCTTTATAAATCTATAATGAACATAGAATCTGTATCTGTAACTGAGGTTGTAAATGAATTAAATTTTGTTGCAAACATTCTTAAAGAGAGGAATGACCAACATTTTCTGCCTCTTAATGTGCAAGACATTTTAGAAGAATGCGACGGTATATGTTTCTTACGTAATATTTATAGCGTAAGTTATGAGAAATTGTAGATCATATGTTGTGCTGCTTTACTTAACGCGTTGCCATCTTGTGACGTCACTCCTTTGTCTGGTTCGTAGCTCCCTCTGGCGTAGCAATTTGTATCAATTAGTTTCTGAAAGAATTTAAAGTTTTGTATATTGTCCTCCGGCTAGCTATTTAGGTCCACATTTAACTCTTGCAGGGTGTGAATTGGAAAGGAATCTTTTATTCAGAAATGATACTGATGAAGAAATTGTTTTTATAACTTTTATTGCCGAACACGTTCACTAACACTTTTTACATATTGAAATAGATACTCGCCAAACTGAAACTGTTTTTAATAACTTTTTACTTATCACTTTTAACTTGCATACTTCAACTTTGTGTATATTTAACTGTATAATATTTTATAAGAATTCTTGTAATTTTGCTGCGCGTAACTTATGACGAAATGAAGGACTGACTGGCGATATGTAGTGTACTGAGAATTCTGTTGAACTGAACGGCCGACGTGTAGTGTGTTGAGAATTCTGTTAAACTGGGGGATACTCTACCTCGGCCTGGCTTATTTATACGCTTGCCTTAAGATACGCCTAAAGATTATAAATGAACTGCCATTGGCTAATAAAACGCGCCAACATTAGCGTCTATTTTAATATCCAATGAAAACCACTAATACATATTCTTTAGGGAGAAAACATTCCAGAAGCTTCTACCGAAAAGGCGCGAAACATTACGTAACTTCCTGGTTCCCGGTAATGATAAACAACTCACCCCCTTGCTGCATTATTGCGTTATTGTTGACAGTTTCAGTAAAGCCGTATATTATTATTTACCAATAATAATTATAATTAATAAACCTCTGAAATCAATGTCACATAAAAATACATATTCATATTACTATTATTAATTACATTTAAGTAATTTGTGATACAAATTACCGTATCATATGCCCCACTAGAAACATAATTATAAATATTTATAACTTGTTTAGAAATTTTAAAATTGTGTTTTTAGTCTCCTAAATCTTGGAACACACGTTATCACTTTCACTTAACACTTCACACGCATTTAACACACGACATGTTTTATCTCGCAACTACTTACTGGCTCTGGTTTAATTAATTTAGATATTAATCTGACATCACAAAATTTTTTTTTTTTTTTTTTTTTATAGCAAATACTTTACCCTAAATTATTTAATCACTGTTTCAAAATTGTTTACTCTCTTACATTGTTGACAAAAATTTATACATTTAAGATTTTTGTAATTATTACACATATTTACCAAAATATTCACCCTCTACACAAATATTTACATCTCTTAAATCTAGGCACTGTTTCACATGTTCTATTTACTGCATAAATATTTGTTTCAATTATTTTTAATTATATTTACCAATTTTTTTTGTTATTTTATACTTTATTTGAACAAAACTCTTGGAATTGTATTTACGTACTTTTACTTTAATATCATATTAAGTTTCAATCTTTGCATTCTTAATTTTCAAATATTGTTACAGTTACTAAAAAATGTTATTTTTTTTTTTAAAATATTTATTTCTTTTTATTTTTCTATTTTTTTTTTTTTTTTTTTGAATTTATTTCTGTTTTCTCATGACATATATATATATTTAGTTAACCCTCTTACGTTCCAATACGTTTCTCTGCAAGTCATCTTTAACTATCCAGCATTTAGTTTACATCTCATTGCTATTTACCCTCCTGGATCAAATTGTGTGTGGCTAAATATTACTCGTAGCCGTATCCTAACCTTCAAATTTTTGTCAATGAATAACCTCTTGTATTCATATGAAATTTCGTCATATGATAACATTTGAAAACAATCTACAGTTTCTTGAACAACACATCTTTTAACAACTTTCATTTTCAATTCTTTTACTATCTCTTTAATTTGAAAGTACTCTGACAAATCTGTACTAAACTGTACTGGACTGGAGTTTTCAATTTGAACATCTTGGTACAATTTATTTCTTTGCATTACTCACTCATTCTGTATTTCTGATATTTCCACTCTGAAATTGACTTGCGCCTGATTTACATCTACATTCCTAACCTCTTTTATCTCTTTTATTTCACTTGAAATACTACTCATTTGACTTCCTAACTCTGTACATTCCACATTAACCTCACTTTTAGTATTAACCTCACTTTCTTTGTTACTTATTTCCATGCTCATGTCTAACATTTTCTGTGAAACTTCACCTATTTCATTTGCTATCATTTCTTGATTTTCATTTTTCCTTCTAATCATACTACTATCTAGCTCCATGAATTTCTTTTCAATTTCTTCCCTGTTTTGTTCTAAGCTTTTACCAATATCTTCTCTTAATTCCCTATGACTCTTTTGCATATCTTCCCTTTCTTGATCTAATTTCTTACTAAGATCTTCCCTTATTTCCCTGCTCATGTCTAACATTTTCTTTTCCATATTCTCATTCATCTTTTTTATCATATCCATAATCATTCTAGTATCAGAATTAATATTTCCTGCTATTCTATTCTTACTTTCTGCACTAACATTTCCTCCCTCCAATACTACATTGTTTGAGCCTTTTTTTGTAACCTGTATTGACTTACAGTTAACTGTTACACTATCCCCTTCCATCATTGTTTCTTCTGTATTACTAGCAGCCATTGTTTTTGTTTTCTAAAAAAAAATTACGATACCTTTGTGATGCTTTTTGTTGATGTAGCTTCGATGTCCAGCGTTCTGCCCCATTCTCCTAGATTTGTATGTCGCTTCTGCGTTGTGTTGTGATGAATCTACGTCGTCTTGTAGTTGATCTCGGAATTACGATGTCCAATCATCCGTATAGTCTGTCGTTCCTTTTGTTTTTGGAATCTGCGTCTTGTAGATCATTTCACTGCTGCTTTCGTCCCTTCCTGGTTATGTTGATTCATTCCTGGTCATCGTTTTCCTTTCCTGGTCACTTCGCCCCACGTCCTGGGTGCCAATTATGCGACGGTATAAATGTTGTATTTATTTAACATTATTATAGCACCACGTTTGGATGCCAATTTTGCAACGGTATTACAAATAATGTTGATGCTTGTGATGTTTATGCATGTGTGTTTACTTCACGCGTTGCCATCTTGTGACGTCACTCCTTGTTTTGGTTCGTAGCTCCCTCTGGCGTAGCAATTTGTATCAGTTTTTGAAATATTTCACTTTAAATGTTCTCCGGCTAGCTATTTAGGTCGACATTTAACTCTTGCAGGGTGTGAATCGGAAAGGAATCTTTTATTCAGAAATGATACTGATGAAGAAATTGTTTTTATAACTTTTATTGCCGAACACGTTCACTAACACTTTTTACATATTGAAATAGATACTCGCCAAACTGAAACTGTTTTTAATAACTTTTTACTTATCACTTTTAACTTGCATACTTCAACTTTGTGTATATTTAACTGTATAATATTTTATAAGAATTCTTGTAATTCTGCTGCGCGTAACTTATGACGAAATGAAGGACTGACTGGCGATATGTAGTGTACTGAGAATTCTGTTGAACTGAACGGCCGACGTGTAGTGTGTTGAGAATTCTGTTAAACTGGGGGATACTCTACCTCGGCCTGGCTTATTTATACGCTTGCCTTAAGATACACCTAAAGATTATAAATGAACTGCCATTGGCTAATAAAACGCGCCAACATTAGCGTCTATTTTAATATCCAATGAAAACCACTAATACATATTCTTTAGGGAGAAAACATTCCAGAAGCTTCTACCGAAAAGGCGCGAAACATTACGTAACTTCCTGGTTCCCGGTAATGATAAACAACTCACCCCCTTGCTGCATTATTGCGTTATTGTTGACAGTTTCAGTAAAGCCGTATATTATTATTTACCAATAATAATTATAATTAATAAACCTCTGAAATCAATGTCACATAAAAATACATATTCATATTACTATCATTAATTACATTTAAGTAATTTGTGATACAAATTACCGTATCAAGAAATAGATAACCAAGCCATTGTATACAATTTTGAACAAGAAACAAGAGTTGCTATATCACTTGTCTCGATTTCTTATATTCTTTCACCGATCTCAAGTGTTTCAATTGGTTGCTCTTGAAGGAAATATTAACTTGGGGTGGGGATATAGAAGATAGTGTTAAAATACTTACTGAAGCATGGTTACAAAATTGAGGACTCATTAGCATCCAACCAATCAGTGTGTTTAATAAACTTTGTGAAAGTAAAACTGAATGAGTTGACTCTGACACTAATTTAATGCAAAAACTAGCTATTGGCACGGGTGGAATTTTTCAGTTCTTGTAAGAATAGTGAGCAATATTCAGAACTATTAAAGGTTACCCTGTTCTATTTCTGTTTGCCTCCCCATAAACCACATGTGGAAAGAATTTTCTCCATGATGAATGCACAACAGGCAGGCAGACAGACAGACAATAACAGGAATAGGCTAAAAATTAAATTCATTGAAGCAATTCTGATAGTTCTATACACCAATTTAAAATGCATGCCATGCTTGGAATTTCATGACTATCTGATGCAAAACAATGTGTTACTGAAGAAGATTGCATCTTCAGAAAATTATGACTGGTGTAAGACTAAGAATATTAATAAACTAACAAACTTACTGGTACATTCAAATATGACATTTGTAGCCCTTGCATGTACATACACTGCAAAGTTTCTGTATGTATTTTATGATCATATAAAAATTAAGTAATAAATTACAATATGTTGGGATAGACTCCTAAATTTTTTATTCACCCTTATGGCAACCCTATATGCTGTCGAAATTCCATACTCTTTCCATGCAATCACAAAGAACAACTGAACAAGGCTTTAAAAGAATGACAAAGTATTAAACAATGCGAACTATTAATAACCTTGGAAATGGATTATGCCACAAAAAAGTCATTTGAAATAAATCGCATATTTTAAAGAAATGTACTTTTTATGTGTAGTAGATTTTCATCTATCACTTACTATTTATCAGTTACACAAGGTTATATAAAATTTCTTTGAATGAACAGGACAAAACAGGCTATTCCCAGAAAATTCAAGATATACCTTTCATTTGTCATGCAAATATCTTTAATACATGGTATTTTAATCAAAATCGTTAGCTATTTTTCAGAAAATCTAATATTTCAAAAAATGTTCCATGCAAAGGATAGCTGGGGGTGGGAGGATTTTCTTGAAAACCTTTGTGTTGCATCTTTGGAATATACTGAACTTAAATACCAAGTTTGGTATTTATCAGAGTTTTTGTTTTTTAGTTATTCTGTTCACAGACATACAGACCAACATACACAAAGGCAGGCATTTTTCTAAAAATGCTTTCTTGGATTCAGGGCCTTGAAAACATGTATTTTTGGTGAAATCTTGATTTCAAATGTTTGCTGAAATGCAATATCTTCTCTACCTACTAAGTACATGATGGATAAAGTAAAAAAGTGTAAAACCATCTGCGTATGAGATGTGATTTATAAAAGCTTTAAGATTGAGATTATAATTTTTTAATTTTAATATTTATACTCTGAAAAAACACAATGATTCCAATGGTGTTTCCACTTTTGGAAGGCATTCCTGGAGTCCTTCTCCTTTAGAGTGCGAAGAGCCCTCTCTGTATTTGTCTGGATATTTTCAATGGTGTCAGATCACTTCCCTTTGACTGCCTATTTTAATTTTGGAAATAAGCAGTAGTCAGCAGGGGTAAATCTGGAGAATATGGGCTGGTGAAGCACAAGAATTTGGAACTTTGCTAGAAATTTTGTGATTTGGAGTACAGTATGAGCAGGTGCATTAGGTTGAAGGATCCAGCTCTTATTGCTTCAGAGAGCTGACCTTTTCTTGCAAAATATTTTCACATAGATGCTTAAGAATACTTTCATAGTATTATTCATTTGTAATTTTTGTCCTAGTAGCATATTCACAGTGCTGCAGTGCTGAGTGCTGCAATACCTGAAGAATTGGGGTAGGGGGGAGGAAGAAAGAAAACATTTTGATTGATTGCTTTAGTTTCTGGGTCATAGCCATAAACCCTTGATTTCAACATCTTTAATGACCCAATTTAGCAAATCTGGGTAATTTTTGGGCCTGATTAATTCCTGGTACACCAGAATGAGATATACCTTCTGTTATTCTGACAGCAATTTTGGAATGAATTTCAAAGATGCATGATCCTTTTTTTTTTTCTAAATATTTTTGGGGAACTACAGTGAAGTTTATTTAATACCTGTATGCACAAATTGAGATTTTTACTACTCTAGCTTCACTTTCACACCAGAACTTACTGAACAAAACTGTTTCAAGACTGTTGTCTACATCATCAGCCTGAATTCACTGCCAAGCTTTCTTTTCTGACTTGTAAATGACATTTTATGGCTGAATATGCTATACAACGAGATCCTTTTCATATGGGAAATCAAAGTTTGATATACTGTAATTGTTCTTATGTATGAATAATTTTTCCCAAATGGAGAGTTCTACTAGTTTTCTAAGGGCTTTTAATAGCTTTGGTTTCTCTTCTAGCTGATGATCTGTGGACCAAAACTGCTCTGCAACTGCTGATTTGTCCGTTTGTTTATATTTCACATTTTGCATGCGTTCTTAAACCTAGTGTCTAAGCTACATTCCTCTGTCTTCCCTATGTACGTTTTCTTGCAATCTTGACATGCAATTTCATAAATCTCAGAAGTTTTTCACTGGAATTTTACTCATTATATTGGTCCTGAGTATGTTTTATAAGGAATGTTTAGCTGGGGATAGGGTTATACCATATTCTTTGAAGAAACAATTAAAGGAAATCACTACACTAAGCAACATTAAAGAAACAAAAAAGTTAAAAAAAATTCACTTTCCACACATAGGCCTTCAGAAATTTACAAGAATATTCAAAGAATATCCTTCCTGTAATTATAGTCTTTGTTTTTCTTGTATTTATCTTCATCCCATACTTCTCAACATTGTCATTTATCTCCATCGGTATGTTGCTTATTATTGCTTTTCCTGTTTGGCTAACAGTATCATATCATCAGTGAGTCTTACCCATTGTATTCTTCTTCCTCTTATTACCGCCCCTCCCTTGTTTTGGAAACAATTCTTTGTCAGGTTTTCCAAGTAGGAAATGGTGATAAGGGGGTATCCCTATGGCCTTTGCTTCTCCCTTACATATCTATCCTGACCTTAATTAGCTGCTTAGTATGGGAATACTTAGGAGCCTTCCACAGCAAATTTCTTCAGAATCTTGATATCCAATCTAATCTGTCAATGCCTTTTCCAGATTCCTGTATGTCATGTACACACCACTTTTCGTTTTCCAAGTAGCATGTGCCAACTGTTTGTAGCAGTTCAATCACACTTCTTTTCCATTTTTCTTTATGAAATCAAGTATTCAGTGATTTAGAATATAGGCATCAATATATAAAAAAGTACACATGACAGATCCTGTAATTAGTTTGGAAGAGGTCACAAATATTTAGCTATTTAGCTAAACATTTGTGATCATATATAATCCCTTGAGATATATATATATACATCAAGGGATTTACTATGAAAGCTGCAATAGACTGACGTAAAGGATTCCTTAAACTCAGGAGTAATGTCATAAAATTAAATTTAAATTATCACTTCAGCTTCTATTGATGCAAAATTTACATCATATACTTTCAATGAACTTTCATATACTTACTGCTGATTTGGAGCCACTCCTTCCAATAAAACAATCATAGTACGTCCAATATGCCCTGTGAGAGAACACTCCAGACTTGCTGACCTTGATTTCTTACGACAAGTCAGGCTAGAATGAAGACTGGTGATTTCTGCTTCCAACTTAAGGCCACTTAGTGTAGCTAACAGTCTTGTTCTGTGTATTCTTGCAACACCAAACACAATAAGACGTGTGCGTTCTCCAGCAACTACATCTGAAAATTAGCAGTGTGTGCTATTAAGAGTTTGGCACACCTGTAAAAGGCTCTGAAATATTTGTTAAAACATAAACATCTCTTAAAAGGGAGATGGCAAATAAAGTACAGAAGTCAAGATCCCTAGGCTTGAATTTTCAAAGTGTGATTTAACTGTTCAACTTTATAACAACTTTCCTGAATATGGCTAAACAGAAAAATAAAAATGAGAAAATATATTTTACATTAATTGTTCTCTTCAAATTACTAAAATTATTTTCCTTAAGTTTATTGTTATAGTTTATAGTTTTTAGTAAATTCATCAGTTTATTTTGAAAAATAGTGTGCAGGAATAAGTATAAATATCCATATATGTATGAAGTGTGATAAAAAAATAACAGGATTTTTTTAATTTCGCAAGCTTTATACATCCAATGTTCAAAACTTTTGTTTTAATTTGTTGGTACACATGTTCCTGATGTATGTTTGCATTTTCAGCTGTTTTGAATATTTAGTTTATTGTTGACAGTCGAAAAAGTTATACGTGTTTTCGAGTGCTTGACAAATTTTTACTTTTGAAAAAGATGGATCAAAGAATTTGCATTAAATTTTGCTTGAAAAATGGAATAAAGAGCAGCACTGCATTCAAAATGTTGACTGTGGCTTTTGGCGAATCTACTATGTGTAAGACAAGACTTTACTAGTGGTATACACATTTCAAAGAGAGTCGAGAAGATGTTGAAGACGATGACCGTCCTGGACGCCCTAGCACATCAATTACTGATGACAATGTGGAAGAAGTAAAGAAAATGGTTCTGGAAAATCAGTGAATCACCATCAGAGAGGTTGCTGGTGATGTTAGCATGTCCTTTGGCTCATGCCAAGCCATTTTTTCGGATGTTTTGGCCATGAAACATGTAGCATCGAAGTTTGTTCTGAAATTGTTGAATTTCGATCAAAAATGATGTCGCATAGACATCGCTCAGGAATTGCTGAATGAAGTCAAAAGTGATCCAGAACTTCTAAAGAAGGTTATAACAGGTGATAAAACATGGGTATATGGGTATGACATCAAAACTAAGGCCCAATCGTTCTAATGGAAACTGCCTGAAGAGCCAAGACCAAAAAAAATTTGACAAGTTTGATCACATGTAAAGGTTCTTCTCGCTGTTTTCTTTGATTATAATGGGATAGTGCCTTATGGTTGTACGGTCAATATATATATAACTGGTAGGTAAACTGCAGATGAATTATAAAATTACCAGCTCTGAAATCAGTAAAATCACAGAAAAATAGCAATTTTCCGTTAAGATTAGATGGTTGCTCAAGACAATTTAAAATTAAGATACTGAATTCAAATGTATATCTTGTACAACAGCCTAACATTCCTTGGCTGCTTTTTCATTTGTTAACCTGCATTTGTTACGCCTATTTATTGCTTATTCTAAGATGCAGCACAAGTTTTGTATTAAATGATTGCTTTTCCCACATACAGCAAACTGAAGCAATTTATTAGAAAATGAAGTGAAACTACGTGAATTATGATTATCCAATGAGCTTGAGAGGATGTGGTTCTTTGTATTGTAGTATCTTAGATTTGTAATAGCAATAATACAAGTAAATAACTTCCATTATTTCTGTGAATTCATTAGTTTAGACATCTATTCTGAATGTAATATTTTCAAATATTCCAAGAAGGATCACTAAATGAATTTTTTAGATACTCCAGCATACATTTTCAAAATGAAATATTGCAGTTAATGCTGCTACTCAATTCATAGTAGACTCGAAAGTCCTAAATTTAGGCTGAAATATAGTAACTCATATTTTCCCCTCAATAAAGTCTTGCAAAATACTCATCCTGGTTGGAAACTTTGGTCTTTTTCTCTTTGTTTGTTTTGTTTTTCAATTTCTCTATTACCTACTGAGAAAAAAAATCAGTTTATTACTGAAATCTTTTGAATAAAGGCACTAAGTTAATTTGATTTAAAATCTTATAAGGAACACTCCACTCATTCAAAACTGGTATTTCATTTGGATTCCACCAGTGGCTGAGGTGTCTACTTCTCAGAAATTGAAATGGTTTTAGCCCAATGTTATATTCAGGCAATTTTTAAATGTTCAAGTTTTAAGTGATCAGTGATTTACAGCATAAAAGAGGGAGACTGTATATATCTTTGCAGATTTTGAAAAAGCATTTGATACAATTAACTGCGAAGCATTGTGGGTGAAATGAATAGAAAAGTAGTAAGTGACAAGTTTATTAAAGCACTGTAAAATTTATACTTTTGAATGAATACTGTGTTAAGATTGCACACAATACAGTGTGTGCAAATAATACAAACACAATAGGCCTTAAACTAGAATGGCAGCTGAGTCCTGTATTATTTAATCTGTTTATTGACAATGTGTTTGGGGTGACCAGTAAAACCAACAAACACACTCCAACAATTAATAATATTGAGATTTCTGGCTTACTATTTGCTGATGATCTAGTAGTGGGGTCAGTAACTATGTTGGTTTAATGAAATCAATTAAAGCAATATCTAAATTTTGCAAATAATGGTGCCTTATTCTTATACACACTCAAAAATCAAAAACCATGGTATTCGAGAAAGTAAGTGAGTGAGTGGTATTGGGAAGGGACAGAGATCAAAATGGTTAATAAATATGACTACTTAGGTATCACACTCAATAGCAATGGTGGTAGGAGTAGCAAAAGTAAAAAGAATCAACAAAAGCAAGGTTATCTTTGAAATGTATTAATTTTTGCAGGCATAAGCCATTAAGAATGCACACAAAGTGATTAGGGAGAATACACTCAGTGGTTGTCGAGATGAAAATGCTCTATGGAGTAGAAATATGGGGTATTAACAAGAGATGGCTAAATTTGGACTTGATACATAAGAAGTTTTGTAAACAAATTCTGAGATTGCCAAAAGCTTCACCTAATGCAGTTGCATGGAATTAGGAAGAGTAGGACAGAAAAGAAAAATAATGCTAAGAATTCTAACAATTTAGTTTAGGATAAAGAGTCTGGGTGATCAAAACATTTTGAAAAATGTTTAAATTTACAGGTAAAAGCAACTTGATTAGTGCGAAGTGTTAAATACAGAATAAGGAAAGTAATATGGTTAAAGATAAACAGAGTGAAAGGGGTGAGTGTGTGCACAGGATTAGGTATAGTATATAACCCACCAGAAACATCAGAGTTCTACAATGGCAATCTGTACACAAAACTCGATGACAGCTTGGAAGAATTAAGGAGGGAAAATTGTAGTATAGAGTTTACTGTAGGTGGTGACTTCAATGCCAGAGTAGGGTAATGTTATACAAGAGATACGAATCTAGAAAATGGATGCATTTGGGGAACAAATTATGAAAAGGAAAGGGAAAGTAGGGATAAAGTAATAAATACAGAAGGCAGATAACTGATCGAATTTTGCAAACAGAATAATTTAATAATGTGTAATGGGTCCAAAGGAGAGGATCAGAGGGATGAGTTCATGTTTATAAATGTAGCTCCGCAGAGTGTAATTAATTATATGTTAAGCAGCACAGGGGTCAATGAGGTAATTGAAGATTTTAAAATTAGGAACATAATAACAAATAGTGGTCATTTTCCGCTAAAAATGAAGTTGAGATTAGGTCTAAGTTTCAAGGAAGATGAAATAATAGTACTAAAACAAATAAGGAGTTATAAATGGAAAGAGAGTATGCAGAACAATTTAGGAGTAATTTGATCTCACAAAGTGGGGAAGTAAGAAAATCTGGTATTATAGAAGCATTATGGTCAGGTAGGATAGAGGGGGCATTGGAAAGGTTAGAATCAATGTTAAATGGGCAGGAAGCAGGATGGAAGTGAATCTTAAACTAAATGAAAAATGAAAAGTAAATTCTGAGTGGTATGACAAAGAGTGTGTAACAGCAAAGAAGAAAGTATTTAAAGAATTAATTAGATGGAGGAGGTGAGAAGAGGAAGATGACAGGTAAATTTTTTACTAATTGAAAGTGACTATAAATGCTTACTAGGTGAGAAAAAGAAGGAATGGCAGTGGAGAATGGAAGAAAAAATTAAGAAGGCTGTCAGAGGTAAAGATAATAAATATATTGGTCAGTTGTTAAGGATATCTGTAGAAAGAAGCAGATAGAAAATAAGATAGCACCAATGGATTGGAAATGTCATTTTAAAGATTTATTGGGGGAGGAAAATTCAAAGAAATGAAGCATATCTGGAAATTATGAGTGCTGAGATTCGCATGTAATGATGCTGTTATGAATGCTGGTAGTTGAATTAACAAGCCTTATTTCCATTGAGATAAGTGTTTCGAATTTTATCACACATGGGGAACCTGCTTAAAGTGAACCTGTAAGTCTATAATACCACTGTATATTAGCATATAGCCCAATATAAACATTCAGCACATAGACCATTTTTGCACCCTACATCTTAGTAAAGTTTTTCAAAATCAGCATATAATAAGGTAAGATTATTTATGTTTACGCAATATTAGTTATAAGGTATATAAATAAGTCTAAATAGCATAATATTTTCAGTTTTAGGGCAATTTTTTAACTTTTTTAAATATGGCCCAAATAATTCTGCACATAAAAGGCTAAGAAACTCACAGTACATTATGACTTGTAATGCAAAATGTAAAAGTGCAGTGTAATTTGTTTACTTTTGTGCTAAATTATGCATATTTTGTAACAGCACGCTTATTTCTTCAAGTTTTAGCATTAAATAATTAGCTAATTCCAGACTCTTTTGTCTACTGAAAACTGCCTACAATCTTGTAAAATTTGTCATAGACACACTTGGCGTACACATAAAGTAATTCTGGACTGTAAGGTTCTTATCTCCTCATATACAATTCAATTATTATTTTGCATCTAAATGTATATAATCCACACAAACTATAATATTTAGCTACAGTCAGTGTTATGCTGTGTCATTCGTTTAATTTTGGCCTTTATTACAGATAGGCTTTAAATTTTACATGCTTGGCTCTGTGATTTAATATCTGCTCCTTCTATTTCTATGAACTTACTGAGTTCTCTTGGTTTATCTGATGGCTGTGGAGTAGAACCTGAAGGAGCCTCTGGCAATTGAGTGTTTCCTTTTTCTACATCTTCATTGCTTTTTACTTCTGTTAATAAATCATATTTTCTGTTGCCTTTGTAGCCTTCTGAGATGTCAGCAGCAACTGAAAATCTGAAAAATTAAATGTTTATAAAATGCTTCTTAAATGGCAGTAAAACTACATTGACAGTATTTGTTTACAACATCTGTGTGTGGGCGCGCGTGTGCATGTTGCTAGAGGCAACAATCTCAATGGCAACTTGCCATCACAAGTACTTTATTGATGGGTGCTTATGGGTTTCTTTCCTTTTGTAGAATATGATTTATTAGCATATGTAATTAATTGAAATTAATTATATTTGAGAGACCAAGCCTGGTCTATCACATGTTTTTACTTTCTCTACTACGTACAGTAAGTAGGGGAAGTATTGTATTCCACCCAAAAATTTGATACCGAGTTTTCACCGGAAAAGATATGTTTTGAGACCCCCTGTATCCAAAAAAAGCATTTTTGGAAACATGTCCATGTGTGTGTGTCTGTCTGTGTCTGTGAACAGCATAACTCAGAAAGGAACAGTCAGATAAACACCAAACTTGGTATTTAGGTTCAGTATCTTCCAGAGATGCGACACGAAGGTTTTCAAGAAAATCCCTCCACCCCAGATTACCCTTTACATGGAACACTTTTCGAAAATTTTAATTTTCTCAAAAATGGCTCTAACGATTTTGATTAAAATATCATATGTTTAAGATATTTTCATGACAAATAAAATGTATATCTCGAATTTTCTGGGAATGTCTCCAAAAGTATTCTTCATTGTGAACGACTTTTGCATAACTGGTAAATCATAAGAGATAGACAAAATTTTACTGTACAAAAAATGTAGATCGCGTTAAAATACACAACTTATGTCATATACATTTTTTTTTGTTGAGTGAACCATTTTCGAGATATTGCTTGTTATTCCCTTAAATTTTTCAATACTTATTTTCTCAAATGGGAATTCGTTATTCATTTTTTTTTCTTGGATATGCAAAGAGTATTAATCTGTGGCAAAGAGAATGGTGCTGAACATAGCAACCAGCTATTAAGAGTAATGTCTATGCTTAAAGGCTACTGTATTTCTATATTGCCCTTGTAAACATATATTCCCCTTACATCTACAAGAAAATTAACAATAAGATAGAGTCTGCAAATGTTTATCTCGATTAACATGAAGTAGATGGAGAATAAGCGTTTGTATAAATAGTTTGTACAAGAGCAGAGAAAGTCATGTGAGTGTAACACATCAGATTTTTTAATATAGAGTCAACTGAAAAATTCAATGACAAAGCCGCGATTTGAACACAGATCTCGTGCTTTCCATGCGGTTGCTCTAACCATTGAGCTACTCTAGTGAGATGCCTTAGTGGTCTGTCTGGGAAACAATCTGAGTCAATTGGGGAATTCAATTTCCCACTGGTATATTGTCACAAATATTTATTATTTTAATGTTACCCCACCAGATGTTAGATTTGATGATTCTTAATAAAAATATAAACAAAGCTGGCAGCAATCACAAAACATAAAATTATTTAAATTCAAATAAACTGTGTGGAAAATTTAAACAATAAACAGTGGCTGTTTCAGAAATGGTTAATATCACAAACATTCCTGATATAAACTGCATGTCAGTAAGACTTACATTCTTCCTGTAGCAAGTTGTTGCCTATCTCTAATGGCTTCCCAGCTACATAAAATCCAATAAGAATGGAGAGGGCTTCATTAGCTATTTATGGAAAATTCACGATAATTACAATAGCTCAAATATACAGCATTGTATTCAAAATTGTTAGAGGCAATTGCAAGTGAACAGAAAATAGCAACCTTATTTTCCTCCCATATTAAGCATCATTTGAAGTGCAAGAGGGATTTCAAAAGAATCTCTTCCTTCCATCCCTAAAAGATTCCTTACTTAAATAGAAATTTAACATTTATCACATTTTAACATTGTTTTTAATTCAGAAAAATTTCAAACATACTTTCTGGTGAAATTTTGATGCTGAATTTTGGGTGAAAAGTAATACTTCCTATTCTTTCTTAGATAAGAGCGCTAAAGTAAAGAGATAAGGGAAGTTGAATTCACTAATGCAACTGACGTATTTGTATAAATTATTTTTGCTTTAATATAAAGCCAGCACAAGGAAAGCTTTAACTTCTGGAATAAGATAATCACCTACAAATAACTTGAACTTCTGGAAGTTGACTTTATATCAACCATTAAATCAGAGAGATGGTTAACTACTAATTAAATATGTGAATCTAAACATAGATAATGGTTTAGATCAATACTACTGCAACTTAAATTTCTGAAATTTTACTACATGACAAAATTAAATGTTCCAATGTCTCTTAAAGCTATTATCTGAATTTATAGTTGTCAGTATTGCATATTTTGGATTTCTTATATTGGCAGTATTAACAATAAACATCCTCATAATGAAGCAGTGAATTTGCACAATTCAGCAAATTTTAGTTATGACAGTATTGATTAGAACCACTGATTTATGCACAGACTCTGAAACGGTATCCACTACTGACCCAAAAACTCTTAACTCCTACTAACAAAGCTTAAATATTTTAAAAACTGTTAGTTAATTATTCATGACAAATACAATTATATTACCATTCTACAACATATATGTAATAATTTTAAAGAGTTATATGTTACGACAACATATGCATATTAATAATATTTAAAAGCAAAGCCAGAAGTATTTCGTGTTTGCAGCTAGAAGGTAAGTTCTTATAAAGACTGTAACAATGTGAATTCAATATGAAAGCAAGCAACAAACATATTCTGCTTTAACAATGTAGTAAGAACATAACAATGAGTAAGCTTCTATAACATTTGATGCAGTTTTAAAGCCAGCAAACGTTTCTACAACATGTCCATGGTACAGAGCATTTCATAGATTTGTACATATGATATGCCATTATAATAGCCAATATAATCCAAGCTTTTATACTCTTAGGTGTAGATAGAGGCGACACTATTGCAAATTCTCCAGTTCTTCGTACCATGCTCACATGGTGGGTAAAAGCTACGCATGATGCTATGTAAAATATTGTTAAAGAAGTGTTGTAATCATACAGAAGTATAGTTATTACCTCAGATCAATAACAAGAACATTATTATTTATCAAGTGATATAATAATTGTGCTAATAACACTAGTAATTAATAAGAACAATGAGTACTTATAAAATATTTTGTGTGCACGCAAAATATTCTGGCAATGCAAATAAGTTTATTAGTTGATATCAGTGTTGTATGTGAAAGGGACCCACAAAGTTTCAATATATTTAATTATTAGTACTTTAAATCACGTGTGTTAAATTATTTACATTATTTTAAGCCGTTATACCACACCCTACTAAGAGCAAAATGCCTACTGCAAAATTATAGCTAATTGAGGGCAAACAGACATAATACACATAAAGCATAACAACATTTAAGTAGACACTTGTGGAAACAATAGAGGCAATCTACATCTGCATCCACTAATGGTAATCTGCACATCATCTATCAGAGGCCACTAAATCAGCAGCATCCCTAAGGATCTTATATTACAATAGGTATTCTCATCGAGATGGGTACAGCATTAACTCCTGATATTCTGCCACCTCCTAACAATTTGCTGATGCTTCTACATATCTAGCATCACAATAAAATTGCTAATGGTGCCTGTAACCTTTAATCGCATCTAATTTGTAAATATATCACTTTTGCCCATATAAAATATTACATGCATGTCATATAGCAAGCCAAAACACACTTATGTACAGTGGAGAACTATCACCTTAGTGGAACTGAAGTTTTCCAGAATTCTCTCTAACTTTGAAAGTGCGAATGCTACAAAACTCCACAAAGATGTAGTTTGAATCCATTTGCACTCATTTTTAATTTCTTCTGAAAGCTGATAATATATATCAGATGTTAAGAATTACTTAGAATTATTTTGTGATATAATTAATTTTCAATACTGATTATATTTACCCCAATTATTTTCTTGCTGCCAGCTAATAACATCAAATACTAAACAACAAGGTAAGTCAAAAAGTAAGTTTCCCGCATTTTTTGTAAGTGAAAGGGTAAAGATACATCAGATAAAGAACAGCTGTTCTTTACCATGAACGTTTAAAATGATCTTTTTTTGAGTTTCATTTAACTGATGTTGGCATGTCATAGTCTAAAGTGTTGTTTTATTTCAATGCTATTTTGTACTTCTTGGGATTTATCTGCTTCAGGATGTTGCATAATTTTATTTTATGACATTTTTGTTAACTCATCTTATGTACGTGGCAGATGTTCTGATACTGACATTACTGTGATAAATACTATAAAAATTAGTTCAAAACATGTACCAGAGTACTTTTTTGTCTTTGCGACTGTTACCATTTTTAATTAAAAAACAATGTGAATAAACAAGCTAAAAAAGCAAATAGAGAAGCTAAAAACTAATAACTACTTTTGAACATAAATTGCTTTTAGCATGCTTAATCATGTTAGCCATTGTGTTATAAACTTAACTTCTCTTTAGTTGAAGTCTTCTGTTATAATTTCTAGTTTTTTTTTTAAATATTAGTAATCAAAATTGTAAATATTATTAGCTCTTTGTGCATCTAGGACTAACAAATTCTGAAAATCTTATGTTTGCATCTCATACTACTCTAGAAAAATGCACACCTAAAATTTGACATTACTGATACAGGTACACATGCTAACAACTGCCAGGGTCATATCAGTGTTACTGATATGCCAGAATTTTCTCTCATGGAATTCTTTTACATCTCAATATCCCATTGATAGATGCTGTTGTATTTAAGCACACCTAAATGCCATCCTCCTGGGCTGTGAACAACCCTGTAACCCTAAGCACATAGTGTGTGCTACAGGCTGACTGCTTGTGGTTATGAAACGACTGTTTAATAATATACATATATAGTAATAAAAATATATAAAAGGTTTGTTTACTACCTGTGTGTAATGGTTTTAGTTTCAGGCATTGTGGCATACAGATCAAGCAAATAGTAGACAGTCTTCCAGCAACGTGGTGTCATATTTAATGCATCCTTGCTTTTATCTGATGCAATAGTAATGTGCTCCAGACCGGAACCTGAAGGGCTTACAGCAAACATTGGTGTAGTTACGCCTTCTGATAAATTCATATAACCTATGAAAATACAGATTTATATTAACAACAGTTTTTGTTTTATATATTGTAAAATGGCTATGGACTTCATTTAACTTCATGGCTAGAATATTAGCAAAACTGGGGTTTGGTTATCACTGTAATGTAATCTACCTTGTATTTGTGCTGAAATGAATACTCTTTGACAAGGCTCTTACCTTTTACACTCTTGCTGGTGGAACGAAGCTTTTGTGCAAAACTCTGAGGGCGAGATCGTAAGGACGCTGATGGGGATAAAATCTTTTGCTGGCTTAGGGAATGTGGGAATCCAGGAACAACACCTGGCCCATTTCCTGTTGGAAGCTTTAATTTGTCCTCTGTTACTGAAGCATTTTCATGGAGATCTGAGGCTGGAAAAGAAATTTCTTAGTCATATTTTAAGTACATTGACAAATATTTACAACTTTTATAGTGAGGCAAACAAACTATATTCCTTTGAAGTTAAACGTAAACACTGATACTTCACCTAACCACATACATTTTAATATAATACTGCCAGAAGAACTGAACTGATCTTAAAGGAATACTGAAATTAATTATTCAATATTTAAACTTTCCAGGGAAGTGGTAATCACATGTGGTAATTATTTTAAGATTAATTTAGATTTTCTGAGAGGGAAGTAAATCATAGTGCATGCACAATCATAAATGTTCAACCACTTGATCCATGTAAACATAAAATTTAATAAGAAAATAAATATCAGAGAGAGAGAGAGGGAGAGAGAGGGAGGGAGAGAGCGAGGGAGGGAGAGAGGGAGAGAGAGGGAGGAAGGGAGAGAGAGAGAGAGGGAGAGAGGGATAGGGAGAGTGATTTTTTTAAGAATGCAACATGTAAATTTTGAAGAACATCTCCACCCCACCCCAAACTATCATTTATGTGAAACATTTATCACTTTTTGTTATCTCAGAGAGGGATCTAACAATTTTTATTAAAATACCTTATGTTTGGGATTCCTACATGACTAATAAAAGTATATTCTGAATTTTTTAGAAATAGGCTGTGAATCCTCCTCATTTGGAATGAATCTTATATAATTTTGTGTAGCTTATTACATAAGAAATAGATTACTTTAAAGCATTCAATTTATTTAAAATAATTCTTTGTTGCATCAGACATTTTCAAGATATTTGTTGCTACTGGGTTGAATTTTTTAATGTGTCATTTTTTGAAGTGGTCACCATTCTATTATCTCTCACAATGTCATGGATAGTGTATGGAATTTCAATGGTGGCATATAAGTATTTGAGTATCGCTTCAGCTTCCAGTATTCCCTTTGTATCTACAACACGTGTAATGACAAAATTTCTGCAAATGTTTATCTTGATTAACAGAAATAGATAGAAAAATAAGCTTGTGTAAAAATAGTTGTTCAAGAAATATAAAAATAAATGATGACTACAGAAAGCCATGTGAATGTAACACACAGATTTTCTTTTTACATCTAATTGCAGGAAATTTTCAACAATATGGAAACTTTACTGAGACTTTATGCTTGTTTTGCAAAGTTTTTCACGTGAGGCAGAACGACCATACTCTCAGGAGAAAACCTACTCAAGAAGCACAATGACACAGAAATCACATTGCTGTCTGTCACACTCACAGAACAGAAGTTGACAACCTTGAAACTCATGAAATAGTGGACACTTTTATAAAGAGCATATAAATAGTTGCAAAGACAAATTCAAAAAATTTTCAAACCTTCTGTTGTTAATGGATCATCAATAAGTTATAAACCATATGGCCTGTTATTTAAAACCCAGTAAATCCTAATTGGATATTTCATTAAGCTATTGAAAAAAATAAAATGTTTTTATTTCTTAAATATTCTCTTAAAACGAAAACAAATATGCATTTGTTCTTTAAAATGTTATTAATTTACAAGGCCTGTATTAAAAATTAAATGGAAAGTGGAGACATCAATTTTTTTTACACTAGAATTTTTTTAAATGTTAAGATCACATTCAATTATTTTTAAATTTGTTTATTTGGGTACACCACATTCTTCTTAAGAGCAATGTTGATCATTGACATGTACAATTCCTTTTTATAAAGGGTATTATATTTGAGGTACCTGCAATTAAACTCCATCATAGCACTTAATCTTATATTGATGTCTATCTTTTAACTACCCTCCTTAGAAGTTTTATTAAAAGTCAGATATTACCCTCCGATTCTTAACGTATGTATTGGTGTTGCTGCATCTGTTTCATCATGTTGAGTTGCTGTGACTGTATCTAACAATACAAATTACTTAGGAAACAAACTTAAGCATTTTATCTAGGAAGATTTCTCCATGAAAAAGTACTGTATTTACTTATTTAACTTATGCCCCCAGTATTTTTACGTACTATTTTTTGTAACTTGGAGGGAGCATCAATATACACTGGGAAAAAAAGTCAAGAAGAAGCCTAAGCTCCTCTCGAATCTTTCTTTATAAAGACAGAAGACAGTAAATGCCCTCAATAGATTGGAAGATGGAGACTCTTTGCTGACTCAGTGACTACGGTGACCTGCAAACGAAGTGCCTGATCTTGACTATACCAGCAGCAATAAGTATGTGTAAATGAGCAAACAGAATTAAATCTTATCTACTGAAACTTGGAACTGCAATTTTCATTACTCATATAAATTACATAATGCTATTTTAGAATCGAAAATTTGGTCCAAAAAGAGCATAAATTATACGAGTAAACACAGTGAATTAATTATTCTTCCATACTGACATGTGTGTAGGACAGGGTTGGAAAGGTAGGATTAGAGTATTGAAAAATTCAATGCCATAGTCAGGATTTGAACCACAGATCTCCTAGTTTCCGTCTGGTTGCTCTGAGCTACCATGGCAACATGTTGATAAGACATTAAATTCTCCAGCTGACTTGTATTTTTCCCAGTAAACCACACGCAGAGCTGAAGTTGTTTTGAGATGACACACCCCAATAGTGACTTACAATGCCGTAAGTACTCTAAGTCCCAGGCTTCATTAGTTTAGTCTCTATCAGGTCAATTAATGAACTAATTCTTCTTCCACACTGACGTGTGTAGGACAAGGTTGGAAAGGTAGAATAAGAGGACTGAAAAATTCAGTGCCATAGCCAGAACTTGAACCACAGATCTCCTGGTTTCCATCTGGTTCCTGGGACTTAAGGTACTTAAGGCACTGTATGTCATCTCAAAACAATTTGAGGTCTCCTTGTGGTTTATCGGGAAAAATGTGAGTCAGTTGGAAAATTTAATGTCCTACCGGCATGTTGTCATGGTTAGAGCAACCAGACAGAAACCGGGAGGATCCGTGGTTCAAATCCTGGCTATGGCATTGAATTTTTCAGTCTTCTGATTCTACCTTTCCAACCTTGTCCTACACACATGTCAGTGTGGAAGAACAATTAATTCATTAGTTGACCTGGTAGAGGCTAAATGAATGAAAACCAGGACTTAAAGTGCTTACGGATTGTAAGTCGCCTTTGGGGTATGTCATCTCAATACAATTGGTATCTCCTTGTGGTTTATCGGGGAAAAACCATGAGTCAGCTGGAGAATTTAATGTCCTACCAGCATGTTGCCATGATAGCTCAGTGGTTAGAGTAGCTGGGCAGAAACCGGGAGATTTGTGGTTTAAATCCCGGCTGTGGTATTGAATTTTTCAGTCCTCTGACTCTAACTTTCCAAGTAAACACAGTATTTATAATAGTAACAACTACACTAAATATGAATGACTTATATGTAATATGAGATTTTCTGGACATCTAGAGCCCTTTCACAATATCAACAAGCTTATCTATAAACATTTCTTCAGTATCCCTACTGAAAATGTACAGGTGGGCATTTGCATTTTAAATATATAATTAAAAAACAAGCTGAACAGAAAACAATAATAACAATAATCAAGAAAACAAGAAGTTATTTACTTACTTGATGAAGAACCATTCTTGGTGTTATTTTTCACAGAACCTTCCCTTTTAACTTCAGGGTGTTGTTCTTTCAATTCCATTTGTGTTTCTTTGACATTTTGATACATGTTGCTAATTTGATGTAGAAGTCGCAGCAATGGCATATTTACCTAATTATATAATAAGACTAAAATTAGATAGATGCGTGGAAAAGAATTAATAAAAAGCTAAATTAATAATAATGCTTAAATAGACTGTTTTGGTAATGCTAATTATTATTTACAGGAAGATTACACCTCTAGCATCTGTGGGAAAGAAACAAATATATTAAGAATAAATATAATTTTTTATATAAAAGTTATCCAATATTAATATTTTTAGAATAGTATTCAAAGCATCCAAGTAAATAAATAATAGAAAGAAAATAAATAAATATGTTTATCTGTTTAACAAAATTAAACTCTCAAATTCATTAAGGAGATACAGCAGATACAAATACAGAAATCATGATAACATACATGATCTAACATTTTAACCTGTCAGTTAACACTGTGTAACTATAATACAATTTTTAAAAAAGACACTGAACTAAGCTGGCAATAAAAACAGTCAACTTCAAAATATAATTTGTAGTTCTGTTGTATTAAACGAAACCATGCATAACATGATGAAGCAAATAAATGAATTAAACAAAAATCATAGCCATTCTGAACAACTTTTAAAATCAAACTTTAAATGCTGCTAAAATGAAACTGCCATGCTATATCATTAGGTGTGTTATAATCATAGCTTTATGACTTGTTTATTTCTAGATATATTTCAGAAAATAATTTTAACACCAGATATTGAAGAAGGACCAAAATTATGCATAAAGAGCTACAGACTGTTTCCATTATAAAACATTTTTACATACTTCAATTGCCTCACACTTGAGCATTAAAGGAAAAACTGTAACCACTGCCATTTCTAATTATCCAGAGTATTTGACAGCACACATTGAAATATAACTGTCCAAAAACTTGAAAATGTGTTACAGAAAACTAAAATAGTTCATATGTTATACTTAAGTAATGGCAAATTAAGCTCTCTGAGAATTAAGGAAAACAAATTGGCTCATCAAAATTTATCACTAAGTAATGATAAAGCAAGCTTCTAGTTTTCCTAAAGAAGTTTCACAACTATCCATTTTATTTTTGTTTTGAATATCTTCAACTTCAAAACATAACATAAGAAGCACCTATAAAATCTTAAGCTTTCAAGGAATTGGTTGCTGACTACAATGATGGCTCAAAGTATCCAGATGCACCCTGGATAATAGCTTTAACATAAAACATAACATCTTATCTTGTCAAAGCATACTCCCTCAGTTTCTATGCCTCTTCCCATTCTGCTAAGTGCAGAAGTGCTGGCATCAATAATAATTTTTAAGGTCACAAATGCCTCCTTATAGGCTGCAAGAGCATCTTTAGCACTGAAAAGTAATTTCCTAGGTGATTCTTCTCCAAAGGGAATAAGAATAAGCCATATAGTGCAAGGTCTGGACTGCAAGGAGGATGGGTTAGTGTAGCTCAAGGGCCATCCTTCAAAGAATTCAATGTGATGTTTGCTCTCTCACTTTCTTCACAGTGTCAATGTTTTCCTCAGTCACCAGTGTTGATAAAATCCCACTCTTGAATTTGGCCTACAGAGATGTTTGACCCCTTTTAAATTCAAACAAATTGAAAACTATTGTACAGGAAGGGGTAAGGCCCCTTAAGTTGATGTAAGCCTTTCAAGTGATTGCATCTGTTTAAATATATTTTAAATCATAAAAAAAATGCTCTCTGTTCTGCTCCATTCTGTTGACTCAACCATTGCCACCTGCTGTATACCTACCTTTTCAGTTCTGCTGTGAGCCACATATAAGCCCGCACACATTGCTGTTCTTACCAATGCAATGCTGATAGCATGCACCTCCCACCCATAATCATTAGTGCAGTATACGAGGTGTGATCAAAAAGTTTCCGGAATGGTTTCACAACAATGCTGACGCTGAGATTTCTTTAATTCTTACCCAGACTGTACATGCAGCGTTCCTTCCGGATAAAAATGAGAGGTCACGGACTTCCTGTGACTATGCAGTGATGAGGTAGACGCTCTGAAGTGACCACGTGTTTTGCATGTGCTGCGATTTTTCCACGTAGCAAAAATGTCAGATTACAAACAACAAAGAATGAACATCAAATTTTGCTTTAAACTCGGTAAAACTGCAACAGAAGCCTATGAAATGTTAAGAACAGCTTATGGGAAGGAAGTTATGGGCAAAATCAAGCATTTGAGTGGTTTTCGAAATTTAAAAGTGGTGTGACATCAGTTAAAGATGCAGATTGTTCGGGCGACCCTGTTCCAGCAAAACTGATGAAAATATCAATCAGTTGAGGGAAATGGTCTTAAATGATAGGCGCATTACAATAAGAGAACTTTCTGACTCATTAGGACTCTCCTTTGGAAGTGTTCAAAGCATTTTGAAAGACAATTTGGACATGAGAAGAATTGCCACCAAGTTCATCCCCTGCCTGCTTTTAAATGACCAAAAGGAAAGCCGTGTGATTGCCTGCACAGATCTTAAAGAACAGCTACAAAATGACCCACAGTTTATGGAGAAAATTATTACTGGTGATAAAACATGGATTTATGGGTACAATCCAGAAATGAAGCAACAATCTTCACAATGGAAGAGTCCGTCATCTCCATGCCCAAAAAAGGCCAGACAAGTTCGATCCAAAGTGAAGTCAATGAGATTGTGTTTTTTGACATTAAAGGCATTGTACATAAGGAATTTGTGCCATAGGGTCAAACAGTGAATAAAGTGTTCTACAAAGAAGTGCTGCAATGATTAAGGGAGAATGTGCGACGCAAATGGGCGGAGAAATGGAGAGTGGTGACTGATTCCTGCATCATGACAATGCACCCGCGCACAAAGCCCTTTCTGTTCGCCAATTTTTGGATAAAAATAGGATGAATACTGTTCCCCATCCCGCCTATTCTCCAGATTTGGCACCAGCGGACTTTTTTCTTTTCCCGCGACTTAAAATGCGGCTCTGAGGACACCATTTTGATATCATCCATTGCAAATCGCAGAAGGCTCTAAACATGTTGAAAGAAGAGGACTTCCAGCAGTGCAGAAGTGCTGGGACAAGTGTATCAACTCACAAGGTGACTACTTCAAGGGTGACAGTGCAGATTAAACAAAACAAACTGTAGTGTAGTATTTATGACATCATTCCAGAAACTTTTTGATCATACCTCGTATGAAGTTTTAGCAAGCAAAAAGCATATATTTGTGTTCATTTGTGATGTTAATTATTTCCCTTTACTGTTATTTGGTGAATTAATGGGAATGTTCAATAAATCTATTATAATTATTGTGGAAGGTAACATAGTATCTAACATTTTTTTTTTAGTTGAGGGCATGCTGACGATGGGAGCAAACCGTCTCCTGAAACGCGTTCAAGTAAGAACATTTTAGTGATGTAGTGTAACAACCTTCAACTCTCTTTATTTTAAATTATGACACATCACTGTTACTAGTTTCTAAATCTTCAAAATTAGTCAATAGTATCTAACAGTTTTAACCAGATAAACAATTGTTTATTTCTTATGTTTACAAAAGTATTACCATTAGTACATGAAGTAAATAAATAGTAGTGTTAAATTACTCTTCAGCATTAAATTGTACCTTTTCAATTACTCAATATTACCATGTTAAACACCTATTTAACTATAGGCCAAACCATATAGCCAATTAATACTCCTTTTACTAACAAGTAAAATAAAATATTAACACACTGAAAATGAGGTATTATAGCTATTTATGTATCAAGTATGCCAAATAGTGGACAAATTAAGCACTTCAGATGAGGCATAAGGTGAGTTTAAAATACTAAATGAGTCTGCTAAAGCTTTTGCATGCATGGTGCATACAATAGAAAAGCTCTCTCAATTGTATACAATATAATAAATATAAGTGCTATATAAATATAAAAAGTCAGTCATTTGTTGACACATTCTCACAGCCACCTGATTCCTATGTGAACCATACCGACACCTCCTAGGAAGCATAGACTATAACAATATGAGATGCAGATGTAGATGGCAGTGCTTATTCTGAGCAGTTGTTTAGAAACAAGCTTGGAGCTGCTACCAGCAAAATCTTGTCAGTAGTATGAGAAGGAATATATTGCATTTAAAGACTGGTGCAAGGTAAGCAGTGTTTTTCTTGTGAACAAAGATATGATCACTGTCTTTTGGAATTTGTTTATTATGCCGCTAAAGTACTATTTTCTGACATGTACTGTTCGGTTCAAGGTTCATATCAACTGAATGTTGACTAAGCATTGTTACCAAATTCCATCATGTAAGCAAGCACATGAGATCTGTTTGATGCAGCAAAATTGTATCTGGTATACTTTACTGTGCTCAAATGTAAAACAGGTACTAAAACCATATTTGTATATTCTGTATTAAAAGAAGTTTTAATGTCTACATTGCACCACTTCTCAATCTTATCATAAAATTATTGTTGCAGTGTGTGCTGCAAATTACCAAAATATTTATTGTGAAAAAGCCAATAATATAGAGGAAAATACAGTGAAGTAGTGTAGTTGCAAGAATTATTTGCATTGTGGCACACACACTTTAATAACCTCACTAGTTTTACTAAGTGGCTCTTAGCTGACGATGGAGACTAGATATCTCTGAAACGTGCTCAAGGTAATCTCAAAATTAGTGAAGTTATTAGAGTATGTGCGCCACAATGAAAATCATTTTTATGATTTATTGCTGTTTACCTGTTTAAAAAGCCTACAGAGTCTTTTGGACATGTAGAGGTATGCTTGGTAAGACATGGGGTCTGAAACCTAGCATGGTGTATTGGATATACACTACCATGGTGAGACCTATATTCTCTTATGCCACACTGATGTGGTGGCCTAGAGTTAATTTAAAGGTGTGCAGGAAGGAACTCTGTAAATTACAGAGGACCTTCTGCATTTCAATTATGGGAGCCTTCAAAACTACTCCAACTGCGACAATGGAGATGCTGATTGGGCTCACACCTCTCCACATATGGATGAAGGCAGAAGCCATGATCGCGTATCACCATATTTGTCGCCAAACCAAAGTGTCTAATACTGGACATATTAATCATTTCAAGCTTCCTTGGGATAAGAATGTTCAACAGATACTCAACATGGGAACTGACATTCTTGAAACAAGATTCAAGTTTTGATTGAAATTTACGGTATCCTATCCACAGCGGAGTGAATGGAAAAGACTGGTAAAACCTCATAATAACAAAGGCCCAATCTGGTATACTGATGGTTCTAGAACCAAATCGGGAACGGGGGCTGGGCTTTACGGTAATGGTACCAAGATTTCTTATAGTCTTGGTACCTTAGCTACAGTTTTCCAGGCTGAGGTTTATGCAATCCTAGCCAGTGTCATGGAAAGCATTAAAAGGAGATATAAGAATAGAAGTGTTCTTATCCTCTCAGACAGTCAAGCTGCTCTTAAAGCACTTGAATCACCATCAATAAAATCAAAGTTCGTCTCAGAATGCCGGGAATCCTTAATGACACTGGATGAACACAATAAGGTTCAACTTATGTGG
This sequence comes from Deroplatys truncata, assembly GCA_030765065.1. Classification (NCBI taxonomy): domain Eukaryota; kingdom Metazoa; phylum Arthropoda; class Insecta; order Mantodea; family Mantidae; genus Deroplatys; species Deroplatys truncata. Next base: position 166,837,471 of record CM060983.1, read on the forward strand.
GTGCCAGGACACATAGGTATACCAGGCAATGAGAAAGCAGATGAAGCAGCCAAGATTGGCAGTGAAATCCCATTTTTTGGTCCGGAGCCTGTACTGGGAGTGTCCTACAGACCAGTGAAACAGGCTATTAAGTGCTGGGCTCAAGCAGAACACAAGAACTACTGGAACTCCATTGAGGGTTGCAGACATTCCAAGTTGTTCATTACAGATCTGAATAACAGCCAGGCAAAATACTTGCGCGGTCTTAGTAGAAGAAGACTTGCATGGGCAACAGGATTCATTACAGGACACTGTGCCCTAAAGTTTAATCTATACAGAATGGGATTGTTTAACAACCCTATCTGTAGTAGATGTCTAGAAGGAGATGAGACTGTTACTCATCTACTATGTGATTGCCCTGCTCTTGCGAATCAAAGAGCAAGTACTTTTGGCAGTCACTTTCCAAAGATAGATGAACTATCGAAAGCCTCAGTTAGCAGTCTGGTTAAGTTCATATCGAGCAACAGACTACTTAACTGATGAAAGGGGGGATGCGCAATAGATCTTAAGGTCGCAGTGCTTGGGCATAAAACCCACCCCTTCTCAAACTAGAACTAGAACTCTTTGCTAGCAGGTACATGCTCTCAGCACTCTAGCAGTAATGCACATAATTCTAGCTGTTCATTGCTTACAGTTGAATGGGAAAGTGGTTATACATCAGATGGCAATGACTCAACTAACTTGCACAGTGCAATGTTTCTCCCTCCACTGCTAAAGGTTGCCCTATACAGGGGGAGAGGTTTATTCACAGATAAAGTAATGGTCTAAAATAAAGAGAGTTGAGGGTTGTTACACTACATCACTAAAATATTCTTACTTGAACGCTTTTCGGGAGATGGCTTGTTCCCATCGTCAGCATGTTCTCAACTGATTTTTCCAGTCATTGTCTGGGGGATGTGTGTGGCTAGTGGTGTTCTCTGGTGCTGGGCTGATGAACCTCCAAAGGCTGCTGGATGGTGGCAGTTCGAAATTCATTAGGTGATTCCTGTGTTTGACAATATGTATTTTTTTCCAGATGTCCAATTCATTGCTGCTGTTGATCGGTTTTAAGAGTTTTATGTTCGGAGTGTATCATGGACTGAAGACCAGAAATGATGTGCTACTGCTGATTTATCTGGCTGCTTTTGGTAAATGCATCTCATATGTTCTTTAAGTCTTATTTCAATATTTCAAGACTTCCTATGGTATACATAGGAGGAACCAAAAGAAATCTTGAAATAAGACTTAAAGAGCATATGAGATGCATTTACCAAAAGCAGCCAGATAAATCAGCAGTAGCACATCATTTCTGGTCTTCAAACCATGATATCACTCCGAACATAAAACTCTTAAAACAGATCAACAGCAGCAATGAATTGGACATCTGGGAAAAAATACATATTGTCAAACACAGGAATCACCTAATGAATTTCGAACTGCCACCATCCAGCAGCCTTTGCAGGTTCATCAGCCCAGCACCAGAGAACACTACTAGCCACACACATTCCCCAGACAATGACCGGAAAAATCAGTTGAGAACATGCTGATGATGGGAACAAGCCGTCTCCGGAAACACGTTCAAGTAAGAATATTTTAGTGATGTAGTGTAACAACCCTCAACTCTCTTTATTTTAAATCATGACACATCACTGTTACTAGCTTCTAAATCTTCAAAATTAGTCAAAGTAATGGTCTTTCGCATAGAACAGGTGTTTTATTTCTGCCATTATCATTTCTGTCAAGCCTAGACTTTCCAAGGAACCATTGTACAGTTATTTTATTAACATAGTTTTACCATGAACCCCAATAGCTTCTTTCCTTTTTTTTTCAACTTTCTCCTCCCCTATTCAAGTACAAAAATAAAACATTTACACTGAATAAGTTGAATTTGTAAACAGATTATGTACTTTTACAATTAAGTGCTATAGTGATAAGATACTGTATAAATGGTTACAGAAAACTCTCAAACAATCCTATCATGGTTAAGGCAGTGTCATCCTACAGCTCCTTGGGGAGCTTCTAACTTTGCCTGGATTACACAAACAATTCAGTATTGTGCCTCCAACTACAAAAAGCTTACCAGGAACACAATGAGATGGATGTTATATGATTCATTGAAGAATGGAATTCTTCTACATATTTATGCTTTCATGGCCTGCACTAATCCTATAACAACTAGACTCCTGGCTTTTATTGGAATGGAACTGTTAGCTTATACAAGGTCTGTTCAAAAATTCTGGAACATTTGTAATTTTGCGCCAATGGAGTGTTGGAGCGAAATGTGGTTGGCAACCTTCCACATGCCTGTGTTTAATGTGTAACTGCCAGAAGTTTCATTATTCTATGTCTATTAGTTATTGTTCAGTGCTGTATTGAGTAGAACATTGTGTTGCACAGTTTGCAAATTTTGAGATGGCAGAGTTAAACGAGCAGCGCGTCTGCACTAAATTTTGCATGAAACTCAAGAAAACCTGTACAGAGATACACCAAATGATGCAGGAAGCCTATGGTGATGAGTGCTTAAGCTGTACTCAGTGTTACGAATGGTTCACACGGTTTAAAAATGGCCGGATGGAAGTTAATGGCCATTCGACGTCTACCGACGATGCTCATGTCAGGAACATCAATGAAATTGTGTGTGCCAATCGGGACGTGTTGCGATGGCTGCAAGAAAATGTGAGAAGGAAACAGCCTGAAATGAGGCAAGACAATTCATGGCTCTTGCATCAGGATAATGCACCCACACATTCATCCCTGTTGGTGCGTGTCTATTGCACAAAAAGTGATATCACTGTGCTGCCTCATCCTCGTACCCTCCAGACCTGGCCCCTCCAGACTTTTATTTCCAAAGTTGAAAACTCTGTTGAAAGGACGAAGATTTGCAGCGATAGACGAGATAAAAGAAAATTCGCAGATGGCATTTTGCGCGATCCAGAAAGAGATGTACCAAGACTGCTTTCAGAAGTGGAAATGGCATTGGGAGTGGAGTATCAATTGTGGAGGAGAGTATTTCAAAGGAGACCATACACAATAAGTAAGCAATTTTATTGTTAACCCACCCAGTCAAGTGTACAAACTTACAACAACAATTTTACAAATTTATTCTTAACCCAGTTACTAAAAATAACAGTAAAATAAAATATAAAAAAAACTAACCTCTTAACTACTGGTATCCAGCAGTATGGAATACTGGTAGCCAGCATTCTTCCTAATTTAAAAGTACAATTATCAATTTATTTAATCTCCAATACTAACTCTAACTCTACCTTGAGTTGCTTTACTTTGGACCCCAACAAACTCAAACCTTGAGGTTGTCGAGTTGTTGGATCCTACTTGCAATATATCAAATAAAAACTATTGTAATTTAATACTCATTTACCTCTTCCTTGCTAATTTTCCTCATCCATTTTGCTCTTACTCTGCCCAAAAAGTTTCCTACTTCTATTATTACTTTCTCTACTACGTATAGTAACTAGGGGAAGTATTGTATTCCACCCAAAAATTTGATACTGAGATTTCACTGGAAATACATGTTTTGAGACCCCCTGAATCCAAAAAAAGCATTTTTGGAAACATGTCCGTGTGTCTGTCTGTCTGTCTGTGAACAGCATAACTCAGAAACGAACAGTCGGATAAACACTAAACTTGGTATTTAGGTTCAGTATCTTCCAAGGATGCGACACGAAGGTTTTCAAGAAAATCCCCCCACCCCAGATTACACTTTACATGAAAGATTTTTCGAAAATTTTAATTTTCTCAAAAATGGCTCTAACGATTTTGATTAAAATATCATATGTTTAAGATATTTTCATGACAAATAAAATGTATATCTTGAATTTTCTGGGAATGTCTCCAAAAGTATTCTTCATTGTGAACGACTTTTGCATAACTGGTAAACCATAAGAGATAGACAAAATTTTACTGCACAAAAAATGTAGATCGCGTTAAAATACACAATTTATGTTATATACATTTTTTTTATTGAGTGAACCATTTTCGAGATATTGCTTGTTATTTGCTTAATTCTTTCAGTACTGTTTCTCAAATGGGAATTCGTTATTCATTTTTTTGTCTTGGATATGCAAAGAATATTAATCTGTGGCAAAGGGAATGGTGCTGCACCTAGCAACCAGCTCTTAAGAGATATGTATGTGCTTAAAGGCTACTGTATTTCTATATTGCCCTTGTAAATATATATTCCCCTTACATCTACAAGAAAATTAGCAATAAGATAGACTCTGAATGTTTATCTTGATTAACATGAAGTTAGATGGAGAATAAGCATTTGTATAAATAGTTTGTACAAGAGTAGAGAAAGTCATGTGAGTGTAACACATCAGATTTTATTTTTCCTAGATTTTACATTTACTAGCTTTTTAGCTTGAATTCCTATTGGTAAATTTAACCACTCTCTCTTCTCTATCCTCTTTCTAAGCAACTTCGTTTCTTCACACTCTAAAACTATATGCCACTCTTTAACTTTCCAGTGGCATAGTGGGCATTTCTCCAAATCAATCTCTTTTCTCAAACCTTTCAAATTCACTACCCTGTCCTAGACCATGCAAATCCTGCTCTTGCTGTTTTATTACATATATCAACATACTGTTCCCTGCTCCATACTAAGTTTCATTTCTCTATATAATCTCAGTGAGCTCTTAAAAGTAAAACTCGCTAATAAATCTTGTTTTTCCATATCCTCTATTCTTGTCCTAATTTCATTCCAGAAACCTATTTGTAATAATTCTTTAGCTCTCCAAATCTCCCCAAAACCTATCTTCATCAAGATTTCCTTTATCTTACCTAGCCAAGACTCTTTATGATAAGCCTTTCCTACACTATAAAACATTGATGTAAAATTTCTGATCATCAAAATTTCTAATTCTAATCCAATATTTTAACACTCTTTCCACAATTTTTCCTTTAATTCCCATTCTTCCTAATTCGGCTTGAGCTACTCCATTGGGTGATGATCTTGGTAAGCCCAATATTTGTTTACAAAAGCTCCTGTGGATCATGTCTATATTTACCCACCCTTCTTCCAGGCCCCAAATCTCTGCTCCTTATAACATTTTTGCTTCTACTACAGTAGTATAAATTCTCTCTAACCATTTTAATTGCATTTCTGGTAATTTATCTATACAAGTTTTGATGGCTTTCATTGCCATTTTTCCTTTAGCTAATACTATTCTCGTTTGTTCGCTCCACCCAACATTGCTGCTTAGTCGTATCCCTAAATAATCAAATTTTTGGACCACCTGAATTTCTCTTCCATGCCAATACCATTTCTCATCTTTCCGTAATTTGTTGCCCTTTTTAAATACCATAATTTTTTTTTATTTACATTAATTCTTACATTCCATTTTTTGCAAAATTTGTCTATCACTTCAATTGTTCTCGCCAATCCCACATTACTTATAGATCCCGCGACTAAATCATCTGCAAATAGCAAACCAGGTATTTCCTTATTATTAATTATTGGCACATGTCTGTTCTCTACTCTAATTGATTCCAAAATATCATCTATGAACAGATTAAATAATACAGGACTCAATTTACAACCTTGTCTTAGACCAATATTATTCGGAATGCTTCTCGTTAATTTATTATTGGCAATTTTAATACAGAACTGATTATCCATATATATTCTTTGAAGTACTCTTATAAAGGTAGTGCTCATCCCTTTCTTGCTCAGTTTAAACCACAATGCTTCTCTATTTATTGTGTCAAAGGCCTTTTCAAAATCTACAAATAACATGTATAATCTCCCTCTCTTGTTGGTTAAATATTTCTTTACCATTGTGTTTATAACAAAAATGTTATCTAGTGTACTCTTATTACATTTAAAACCTGATTGAAGGACCGATAATTTTTTCTCATCTTCCGCCCACTTTTGAACCCTTTCTACCAAAATCCCCCCCACATATATCTTGCCTAGAACACATAGTAGACTAATTCCCCTATAATTTGCTGGGTTATTTATCTCCCCCTTATCTTTAAATATCGGTACAACTATTGATAATCTCCAACTATTCGGTACCTTTCCTCCTTCAAGTACATTGTTTAAAAGTTTAACTAACAATCCTAATCTAGTTTCGTTCACACTCCAAGCCTTCCAAAATTCCCCAGGAATTCCATCTATGCCACTCGCTTTATTTCTTTTTAATCTATTTATTTGTTCTCTTACTTCATTCATTTCTATGTGTCTATCTAATTGCTCAATATATCCTATACTTTCTATTTCTCTAATACTTGGGCACTCCCCTTGTTCTGCTCCCAAAAGATTTCCAAAATATCTACACCAGGTTTCAGAACTAATATTATTTTCTCTAACTCTGGCCTTATAAGTTCTTTTTATTAATGTCCAAATTGTTTTTGTATTATTTACTCTTGTCACCTCAAATTTCCTGGCTCATTTTTTCCCCCCATTCCTTCTTCTTACCTCCCATAAGAAATTTGTATCCCCATCTTTCAATCATGAAGTTCTCTTTTTCCTGATCATCCCGTTTGCATCCATTTCCTTAATTCCCTTAATACTCTGCTTTGCCATCCTACATTCCTCATCATACCAATCTCTCCTTATATATATTTCCTTTTTCCCTCTCATTTTTGATCCTGCCTGTTTCACTAAATCCTCTAGATTTACAACTGCATCCTCAGTTTTATCTTCTTTAAGCATTTCCTCTATATCTATTAGCTTTAACATATTTGGCACAATAAGTAAAAGCTAAGCATAGAAAAATGTTGTGGACAAAGTTCTGGAACGTTTTGAACAGACCTCTACATGATCATGTTTCTTAATATGGCTGTTACAAAGAAATCTCAAAATGATTATGGGACTAAGATCTTAATTGATGCTTTCTTACTGTCTACGATAATTCATATTTGTATTCAATGACTGTTACACAGCCAGCCATGGAGTGTACTTCTTTGTGGACCCCAACCCTGTTTATGCTATGTAGTGGAAGCAGTTGTGTGAAATAAATCAGTTTGCTAGAAAACACTTACCTGTTGTGATATGTATCGTACATTAAGACTGATATTCAAAATTGTGCTGGTATGCTTTTTCAACTGGCCACGAGAGATGTACAGCACATTTTGTTTCTGTATCATGTCATCAACAGTCATATCTGCCATTTTCTTCAAGTCAAGCTCCACGCCCATCTTCTCACAAAGGAATGCAGGTGTTTCTGGTGGTATATCAAGATAGAATTTATTTCCACCTAAAATAATATCATAGCACCGATTTTAATCTGTTTGGTGGGAGGGAGAGTTCATTAGATAACTTAAGAACTAAAATAAAATTATAAACAAGAACAAATATTTAATTCTGTATAAAATGGAAACATTTATTTTCAAAAGGAAAGTATATGTGCATATCCTACTATTTAGCAGCATTAGAAGTGTTCACAAATATGTTTTAGTGTAATGTACAGACTTTAAAAATGATACATACAAATGTCTAAGACTTTATGCTTACTGTACAGCATCATTTCTTTATGGATGTGCAATTGCTATCAAACAATTCTTATATAAATATTTATTTTTAGTGTATACACGATAAGGCGTAGAAGAGCAGGAACAAGCAAAATGATCAATTTCTTTTGTTTTTAATGGTATTTTATATCTGTTTTTATTGCTAAGTTAAAACAGGCAATGAGTAGAGCGGGTGAGTAATGATAGTGCAAATGATTCTGGAGTCCTTGGTGCCAAAAATTACCTGACCATCCTTTTAGGGTGAACAAAACATACAAAAACATAACTACCCTAAGTGTTCTTACTAGTAGTTGAATCTGGAGCCATAGGTTGAAGGATAAGCTTATCATGCACATGCAGTCACGGTGGACAAAGACTAATGTCACTACTTCAGTACACAATTAATTAGCACCAGCTCATTTCTTTGTAATGTGCTACACAAAATTTCAAAGCAATCTGCCTCTTAATTCACTGAATGAGCATACCATTGTAATATATAACATCAATAACAAACAGAATAGGCACATCTTTTATATATGTTAAGTTAATGTCCCAAACTTTTTTTAACACAGAAATGTTAACTTGTCATATGCAAATTGTATCACTGCATATGTTTACTTACCAATATTCTTAACTTAAATTTGTCATGCACAAAATATATAGAATATTCTATGTATTTGCTGAAGGATGTTATGCATTTCATATCTAGGAGTTTCAGTCAATTGGGGCTCAGAGTTGCCAGATTGGGTAATAGTTTGCTTGTATGCTACTATTATTATTAATTTTTAAAGAATTGCAACAATCACTGTTTGAGCAATTTTATCCGAACTTTTATAATATTTGGGTGACAATCGATTTGCTAATGTTTTTCTAACCAGTGTCCTGAATCACCCAAAGTGCAAAAGTTTCTCACTGTATATGCAGACGTGCTGAGAAATCCTAGAATTATGTCAACGTTGTTTAACCTTTTCAAATATGCTCAATTGCAAGACTGCACATGTAAAGGACAGTTCTAACAGTAATGAGAGTGGCTCATATGATTGTTGGCTTAATCGTTTCATACTGATCTGTGTTGCGCTAAATTAGGGAAGTGGGGAAAATTACAAAAGAAGTATAGAAAGCAATATCTTCCATGTTTAAAAGTAATGAAAGCTATAATATAAATTTAATTTAAAAGGCCATATACTAAAATGGGTACCAAAAGCAAGTTATCTAAAAATCTAAATGTATTACCAATTTGACACCTAGCTATAATATGTCATTAAACAAGAACAAGAACAAGAACAACAACAACAACAACAATAATAATAATAATAATAATAATAATAATAATAATAATAATAATAATAATAATAATAATAATAATTGATTAAAGCGGGGCACAATAGACAAATAATATGACTACAAATGAGAAGTTTATTACAAAGCACAGCTAGATTCATTATCATCGTGTCCCTCTCCTTGACTGCAGAATCCGTGAGTCACTGCAGCATCCCATCAGTTCTTCTATCTAAATAGCACATACAAAGCAATGAGGGAAGGGAAGAGATACTGGTAAACCTGTAGCATTAGGCAAGTTTTTAATGGTAATTTAAATGCAAATTCATTTTTAAGACTGAAAGTTTTTCTAAAAATAGTTATCTATGAAAACTCAGGATGTAATGTGTAATTTACATGCTGTTAACAAATTTGTATCAAAGCATAGAATTTGTGTCAGGGAAGAGAAACTGGTAAAACCTGTAGTATTAGGTGAGTAATTTAAATGCAAGTCCATTTTTAAGGCTGAAAGGTTTTCTATAAATATTTATGTATGAAAACTCTGGATGTAATGTGTAATTTACATGCTGTTAACTAATTTGTATCAAAGCATGGAATTTGTGTCAGCAACTTACATAAAATCAATTGTATTATTGCTCTATAGATATTACAAGGTTACACAGTTCAAGTAGCAAAAATATGTTGCATTTCAATGGAGATGGAATGATTCACACTTAATTAATTTTGAAGATTTAGAAGCTAGTAACAGTGATGTGTCATAATTTAAAATAAAGAGAGTTGAAGGTTGTTACACTACATCACTAAAATGTTCTTACTTGAATGCGTTTCGGGAGAAGGTTTGATCCCATTGTCCGCATGTTTTCAACTGACATGAAAACATGCTGATGATGGGAGCAAACCATCTCCCAAAACGCATTCAAGAAAGAACATTTTAGTGATGTAGTGTAACAACCTTCAACTCTCTTTATTTTAAATGATTCATACTTATTTAGTATTCACATGCAATCATTAGTTTTATATGTTCAAAGATGCTATGCATCGACATATTTGAAAAATCATTAAAAATGATAAAGTATATATAGTTTACAAAGAATTGTAATATACAAAATATATGATAGATAAGTGCTAAATTTGCAGACTTCATAAATATGATGAAAAAATAATGATAGAGCATTAAACATTACAAAAGACATATCAATTGTTATTATATTTATAGTAGAAAATTGGTGACACTGGACTACAAAGGCATTCAAATTGAGGCGGTTTGAGATAAAATGAATCTGGCAAATTCACACAATTTTAGAATGTCTCATTAGGATGAGTTTATGTGTCTTTAAGAACAAGACCCTCAAAGAGTGAGGACTGTCTCTATGGTCTAATTCTAAATTAGTAGTCCTATGTTTGATTCCTGATTGGAAAGTGGTTTTTATCTTCCATTGTGATTATTCCATACCCTCCATAGAGTACAGAAAGTACGAATGTAGATAAACGCAACCATGATTCATTGTTTAAAACATGACATATCAATGTTTCTTAATATGAAGTAAATGCAATAAGCAAAATAATACATTTCTAAAAAGGTAAAAGTGGCTAATATGAGCACAGAAATGCTAAGAGGAAGGCATGAGAGTGTGTGTTTCTTATTTTGTATGGTTATACTCTTCACTGAAATAAGAATAAAACCTAGTTTCCCAAATACTGATACATAAACAAACATTGCTGGAGATCAAACTGGAGTATACTTACAGAAATATACAAACTATACAGGTGTCAATTTAATGAACATAGAAAGATGCCCCAAAGCTAAATATGGTTACTAAACTTTCTCCAAAGCACAAAATAATCAAAGTGCAAACTGAGCAGCTGAAGAAGGGACTAAATAGGTAAACTGAAATAATTAATTGATGTTTAATGGAATTTAGTAACAGTGACATCCAATTTATACTTGTATATTTATAGAGTCAGTTTTTTGACACTATGTCACTTACACTTTAATTTTTGAGGGACTAGTTTTTGGGATTCATTGCTTCCATTTTTAAAACATGGAAGCAACTACTTCCAAAACTAGCCTCTCAAAAATTAAAGCATAAGAGACATGCTGTCAAAAACCGACTACACAAATATACAACTATAAGCTGAAATAAACTAATTCTGGAGCGCAATTTCTTTATTTTTTAGGGGAGAAGAAGAAAAAAACCATAAATAAAAAGCTAAATGCATAAATAAATTTCCTTTCTGACATTTTAAGAGTGTCTATACCTAGTCGATGTACAGCCATAATACAGGCAAATGAAACTGTATCTAAACAAAAAGAGTTTCTTTTTCAGACTTTGCTTAAACAATGTTGCTCAATGTAGTACGTTGCATATTTACTTTATTCTCCAATACTTTATTTTAGAGTCTGAGGTTTCCTAATGAAATAAATTCATGAACATGAAAATAGTAAAGATATTAAACAAATTTTATGCCTTACTTTTCTACTTCTTTTTTACAAAGTTCAGACTTTTCTCCTATTTGAATTTTGTACTTCATTTAGATCAGTCTTAGCCAGCTAATATTTTAAATATAGACATGATAATACTTAGCATTACGATAATTTTGATCACTGCTTTCTCAGTCTTCACTTCAATTTTGTTTTACAATCTCTGAACTCTCATAAAAATACCCAAAACTATCTGCCACTTGAAATTCTTAATGTTTCTGTGTTCTTAACTACATAAAAATATTACTTTATGATACTTACCTTGTGTTTTGTTGGTTTTATTTGCAGCAGCATTATTTTTGTTCTTTTTCTTATCTGAAGTTTTACCAAATTCACTGACAACTATGTCAATTCTCATTGTTTCTATAGATCCAACTAATGATAAATTAGAGCCCCATGTCTCAAATGAAGATACATTACCACTTCCAGTGCCTACAATATAAATGTACATTTATAATAACAATAACTTTTATATAACTAAGGTCTGCTATGAAAGATAAATCAGAAAGGAGAAAAGGTATACAGGTTTACTTAGTTTGCACAACGTAAGTGAATAAAAAAGCTGCTTAGACAAAGAAAACATATGTTGAATAACTCTTTTGCGTGCTCTTTTGGCTGAAATTTATTCTACACAGATTCTAAAGTTTCATGGGTCATTATCATTTTGCCTCAAGGTGCTACTTTCTTTCAAACATGATGATCATACTTTCTGCCTAATATTCAACCTCAATTACAATTGACTGTTGGAGCTATGAAGGGAATTAACAGCATGCAAATGATACTGGGGTATGTTGCTATGTGCAAGCCACATTGGCATTTTCAGCATGAGGGGTGATGATGATGATGATGAGATGCGGTTTAAGGGCGCTAAACAGCTAAGGTCATCAGCGCCCTTATAGAGTATAAAAGTTTTAGTCCAAAAATAAAAATCCAATAAAAAACCGCATAATTAAAAAACGGGACACAAACCCGCGATGTCCAAAGGTAAAAAACAAAACACCAAATTCCAAAAACGAACACACTAAAAGCATGGTCAGTAAAAGATTAAAACAACGTGTGAAGAACTGTAGAATGCGAGGGACACGAGCGCCAGGTGTCCATTGGGGAGGAGATGCCCCATTAAAAAGACAATATAAAATCACACAGTCAAAAGACGCTCAGCGCATCAAATGCGTCGGCTAAAGCCAATGTCACTGATAAAACGTAAAAGACATTCTACAGCACGCGCGTCGTCTGCCAAAACATTGGCTAGGCCAACAGGCAGACCAACACGAATGCGCAACGGAGCTAAAACTTGACACTCTGCTAAAATGTGACGCACCGTTAAGGGTGCATCACACTGCTCAGAGAGTGGTGCGGGGTCACCACTGAGCAGGTATCTATGGCTAAAAAGACAATGTCCGATTCGTAAACGAGCTAAAAGCACCTCTTCCCGACGAGAAGAATGAGAAGAGGTACCCCAGACTAACGGAAGAGGTTTAACCTCCTGCAACTTGTTCCCCCTAAGAGCCGCCCACTCATCGCGCCAGCGCGAGAGGATACGGTAACGTAAAATAACATAAAAATCTGAGGAAGGAACAACACAGGTAAAACATCTGGGTGATAAAATGGCCGATTTGGCAGCGGTGTCGGCAGACTCATTGCCTGAGATGCCCACATGGCCTGGAATCTACACGAAGGAGACGCTGATGCCAGAAGCACCAAGCGAGTGGAGCAGGTCATGAATGCGCTGTACGAGTGGGTGGTAACTATACAGCGCGTGAATACTTTGAAGGGCACTCAGAGAGTCCGTACAAACAACACAGTGCCATAAGATGTGCCGCTGAATGTACAGCACTCTTCTCTAAGCATTCCTTCACCACACACATTTGCAACTGTAACCCTTTTCCTTCTTCCTTGAAGCGGTCTCCTCTCATGTATGTAAGCTTACAAAGAAATCTCATTTACCTTAATGACCTATATTTGCAGTTTCCTTGGAAGTATAGCATACATCAAAACAAATGCTTTTTAATGATACATATTTCCATTTTAAGCAGTTGCATATGGTTTCCATTTCCCCGTTGAACAATATGTGTGTTATTTAGGAAAAATTACACAAAGTACATGATTTCCACCAGGACCAAAACTTTTTTCCGAAATAGAAATAATTACCAATTGTTACTTTCCAATTTCAGAAAAATTTTACTATATATACATTTTTTGAGTAATAAGGTTTTGTCTCTTATAATTTATAAAGTTCCCTCTGAATGAAGCATGCTTCACTGGCTATTCCCAGAAAATTCAAAATGAATATTTTATTGTTTTTTTTTGTAACAATCTTAAATATATATATTTTAATCAAAATTATTAAGAGCCATTTCTGAGAAAATAGAACATAATGAAACCTTTTCCATGCAAAGGGTGGTTTGGTGTGAGGGAACTTTCTTGAAACTCTTCGTGCTGCATCTTTTGAAGATATTGAACTTGAATAAAAGTTAAAATAAAAAAAACACACTTTTTTTTTTATAAGAATGCTCTTTCTTTATTCAGAGAGCCTCAAAACACTTATTTCTGATGAAATCTTGGTATTGAATTTCTGGGTGGAATGCATACTTCCTCTATCCATTAGGTATTAAGTAGAGAAAGTAAGAAAAGCAAAAGAAAAAGAATGGAAAAGGGAAAAAAAAATTAGAAAAAACAAATGGGAAACAAAGAGAAAATACTGAGGGCAGGATAGAAATTTTGTGAACACTGAGTACCTATAATGTGAATATAGTTGCCCATAATCATGAGAAACAAAAATGCACCTCACCAATGAAAAGTATTAATATGAAGCATACATTTAATACCTAAGTATTATTTATTTAAATTTATTTTTGCTTACCATTGGCACCACTGAAGTTACTAATCATCTGCTGAGGCATAACACCCAAACAAGAAAGCAAAGGCTCGAAAATCAAATGTGCATCCAGTAATCTTAATGAATCATGCATGGGATATAAACTGTAACCTCCTGCCGTCATCTGCAGATAGTCTGCATTCTCCAATGTATCTTCTGTTGTTAATGTGTTTATCTTGGATTCCTATTTTATAAAAAAGATAAACAGTTCAATAATGCTGTTTTAATAAATGAATTTTGAAACAATTCAATTTATCAAACAACTAATAGACAGTAAGGAAAACAAAACATTACTGCTGATAGCTATCATTCAAAAAATGGGAAATTCTGAAATGGCATAGTATGAAATGGGTCAAGTTTGGGATTGTGTTACACCTACAAAGTTAAATTAACATTGGAAACCAAGGATTTCCATATTATCAGCTCTTAATAATTAATACAAATGGAAATAGAGGCCTCTGTACATTTTTGTGGCTGTTGATAATGTCCAATTGTTTACAGCTTATTAAATCAATCTTTAACATAATCTGTGACCACTGAAATTCAATGTTTCCGGGAATCTATCTCAGGAATGAGAAGTCTGAAAAGAGGAAAATATTTTATATAACTAAGAAGCATTTAGATGCTATATAATTCACAGGAACATCCAACTAAGATACATAACAACGTAACCCATGGAGAATATGCTACTTGTAGCCATATCCTTTGACACAAAAAAATGTGTTAAAGAATGAACAGAACCAATCAGAGGAAAACGTTTATCCTAATCATTTCATTCTTTCAACTAATAATTGTTTGTAATTTTTAAACACTAAGATTGACATGCACTGCAGCACTATATGGAAATCACCCTTTTTGGGGGGGCGGGGGTTCATTTTTACCTCCTTTAGAAGAACAATCTACAAATAAGTGAATATGGGTTACCTACAGTAGAAACCTGTTTATCCAACCTCAGTAACCATCAACATCTCTCCCTTCCCCAACTCTTTGTTTTTCTCATATACAGCTAGGTTTTAACATAATTCCACAAAACTTTTGAAACTCACTCACTCTTTGTCCTTGATGCAAATATGTGCTAAGTTATGATCAACAGAGAGTGACAACTCTTCTGTGATGCAGTGGAACAAGGTGATACTTGACTGTGTACAATCAAATGTCATAGCTTGGGACGTTGCCCTAACTTAAGTACTCTTTTATCATAGAGATTGGCAAGCATCTGCATTTTCTTGATGTATGAACATATTCCTAGAGGAGTGTTTCATTTTACATGTATTTAATCCTAATGACTTTGGCTATAAAAAGACTCAAGTTTGTTCCAAGTTAGTTTTTGGCTTTTGAATGTTACATTACCAAACAAAAGAATAAGATGATCTTAATCCAGAATTCAGTGAGTACCGCAAACCTTCCTCTCAAGTGTGCAAATCTTTGATGCCAATTATATTATGGCATAGAAATATAGGGAAGTACCAGTATTGCTAAAATGAATATGGTATTAGTGTTGCAGAAAAAATGCTTATGATGGATATATGAGTTAGCCAGCAATGATTCATGTAGAAATGCATTTAGAGATAATAAACTTCTTACAGTGGTAGGGTTATATGTTTATAAGGTATTAATCATTATAACAGAAAAAGAAAACAATGGGTCAAGTAACAGTATGCTTTATAATCATACCAGAGGCAAGAAAAATTACCACAGAATGCATGTTAACCTTAAATCAACTTGTATGGATTCATTGATAAAAGGATTGACATATTACAATAAATTATCAATGATTGTTAAATTATACAAAGGAAAGAAATTTAAAAGTTAACTTACAGCATATATATATATATATATATATATATATATATATATATATATATATATATATATATATATATACACGAGAGTCATTTCAAACGTTCTACACAGTGTAAGACAGAAGTAAAGAAAATAATTTATTTTACAAAATACCTTTACAGGCCATCAATATAATCTCCATTCTTGCTTATAACAGCTTCCCAACATTTTGGCAAATTCTGTATTCCAGATAGGGCACCTTCATTGATAGCTGTCTGATTACTCAGGCCACCTCACTGCAAGCTTCATCAATTATATCAAAACGTTTTCCACGGAGTGATTCCTTCAATTTGGGAAACAAATAAAAGTCTTGTTGGGCTCATATCAGGACTGTATGGTGGGTGGGGAAGTATTCCATCCATATTTGTCGAGCGTTTCTCTCACTGGTAGGGCAATTTGCAGTCTTGCATTATTGTGCAAAATGAGGATACTGGCTGCAAGCACGTCAGGCCTTCTTTGACAAATTTTTGAACGCAAAACATTTTGCAGAAACAGCTTGTAGTATGCACCTATTACAGACGTCCCCTGGGGCACTCTATTAGTAGCTATGACTCTCTTCCTGTCATAAGCAAAGATCATCATTAGTTTCACCTTCGATTGTTGTCAGTGAAATTTTTTCAGGTGTGGACTGTCAGAACTTTTCCATTGTGATGGCTGAGACTCCAGTTCTGGCTCAGAACCTCATATCCAGGTTTCATCAAGTGCAACAATCCTTTTCAGAAACTGTTCTATTTCTGTTTGATAACGTTGAAGCAATTCTTCTGCGATTCTTTTGCGACCTGCTTTCTGCTCTTCACTCAGATCATGCGGAACCCATCTGACAGCAACTTTTCCATCTTTAACTTTTCAGTAATGATTCTGTAAGCTAACATGACAGATATTTTGACATCATATGCAATTTCCTCACATGCTTTTGATCATCAATCCTCTCTCAAAATATCATTAACAATAATCTGAGAAGTGTAGTCTGTTGCAGTTGATGGCCTCAATGTCCTCAATGCTTACCTAACCTTCACGGAAATGAGCAGACCACTGTGATACTGCGCTATGATCCACTACACTATTCCCACACACCTCTCTCAAAGTGTTGTAAATTTCAGTTGGGTTGTTTCCACGTAGGGATTCGATTTTGATGTAGCAACGCTGGACACTATGTGTAATCTGACTTGACTCAGTTTCAGCTTCCATATTAAAATTGAATTACTCACGACACAGCCATGCGAACCACCAAACACATATACAACCATCAAGCCTAAAGTCTGACTCACAGCTTACATAAATTTTAACTTGATCAGGCTATCATAAAGGTTGCACATGCGCCGTGTGCAGGACTTTTGAAATGACCCTCGTATTTACAGTTTTACAATGTACAAACTTAATTCCAGTACCCAAGACTACAGTTTTTAACATCTTCTTATTATTTTTCTCCATTCTTGCCTGTTGGACCATAAATCTTCCTCAATTTCCCAATCCATCATTCCTTGAATTCACATGCTATGCAGTCTTCCTTTTCTCCTCCTTCCTGGCATATCCACTCCATTATTCTTTTGGGTAATCTTTCATTTTCCATTCTTTTCTTTCCATACATACCATTTTAATTGTTTTTGTTGAATAGAATCTAAAATTGAATTTTGAACATTCATAATTTTTTTATAACCTAATTTCTAATTTTCTGTTATTGATATCCTAGCAGATCTCTTCCAATGATCCATTTCTGTTGCCAATAATTTTCTTTTTAACTGATAGTTCCGAGTCCACACATTGGAGGCATAGGTTATAATATTTCTATCATTTAAGATAAAGAGAGTTGAGGGTTGTTACACTACATCACAAAATATTGTGTAGTGTAGTGTATTATGTAGTGTAACAACCCTCAACTCTCTTTATCTTAAATTATGACACATCACTGTTACTAGCTTCTAAATCTTCAAAATTAGTCAATATTTCTATCATATTAAAAATTGTAGTTTTAGTTTCTTTTGAGACCATTTATCCCATAATATACATTCAAAGTAGATATAGCTTACTTTCCTGAATTTATCTTTGATCTTATTTCCTTTTCTTGTTTCCCATCTTGTGTAATCTTTACTCCCAGAAATTTATATTCCTCTGTCTCTTTAATTATCCCCATTTCGTCTTCCAGTACCAAAATCTTGATGAACATCTCCAAAGGCCATATATTTGGATTTATCCGTATTTACTTTTAGGCCCCATTTGTTGTATTCTTGAATGAATTTCCTTGTAAGATATTCTACATACTTAACTCAAAAAAAAATCTATATAGGTTAGATGAACTGTGACATTGTATATAGAAGTGAAAAATAGGTGATAAAGACCTGTATACTTGTAAATAGTCTGTATGCTGAAAATGGTAGAATAAATAATTAGTTTGAAGGTTTTAACTTATGACACTTGTAAATAGAAGTTAAATGTAGGTGATAAAAATCTGCAAAATTGTAAATAGTTTGTATGTTGAAAATAGTAGCATTTACAAATGTAGAATCTCTAACAATGTCTGTAACTTATACATGAAGTCTATGGACAATAAACATTCATATCACTACCACTACTACAGTAGTGAGCAAAATGGCAAGCAAACGGAAATGTCTGATGATAGCAGCTGAAGGGAAACTCAAAACAGCAGCAATAAAATGCAATGAAAAGAAAGTTCAAATCAACATATAAGATTATTTCAGTATAATTTTATTATTTCTGAAGTGTGGAGTACTAATAACAACAACATATCTTTAACTGTACATTTTTTTTTTAAAATAAGACTGGGATTTCTAGAATTCATGATTTATCCAAAAAACTGCTTATCTGAAATTAATTCTGCCCTCGTTTCCAACAAGTGGGATTCTACTGTACTGTTAAACTACTCTTTTGGTGGAAATGTAAATCAGATGACTGAAAAATTTAATGCCATTGCTGGGATTTGAACCACAGATCTCCCAGTTTCCATCCGGTTGCTCTAACCACTGAACTACCATGGCAACATGCCTGTATGACATTAAATTCCCCAACTGATTTGCATTTTTCCCGGTAAATCACAAGGAGATCTCAAATTGTATCGAGATGACATACCCCAATGGCGACTTACAATGCTGTACGTACTTTAAGCACCAGGCTTCATAATTTTCACTACTATTAGGTTAATTAATGGAATTAATTGTTCTTCCACACAAGCCGTGTGCTGGACAAGGTTGGAAAGGTAGAATCAAATGACTGAAGTTTAAAGTAACCCCAGACCCAAAATGCTAAAAGATTTAGATAAGAGACCTTGCAGGCCAAGGTATAGGCCCACCTCAACCTATCCATATTGTACCATATCTGCGTGTTACATGTCATCTCACAATAGTAGCAAAATGTGCTGGTGCTCCATCATGCATGTACCACATACTCTCTTATTGCTCAAGGCAAACATCCTCAAGCAATCCTGGACGATGCTGTTGCAGTTACTGAAGGTTCACTTAGTTTTCTCGGAAGAATGTGTGGCTCAATGATACAATTACCTAGTACTCCTAACAGTACATTCAATGAGAAACGTTGCTGATGTGGTGCCTCATGAACAGCACGTAGATTTCCCTCAAAGCAAAACTGTGAATTACGGTTACTGAAAATATCATCACGTGTGAACCCCACTTTGTCTGTAAATAAAATTTCATTTGCAAAATGAGGGTTGATTAAAATGTGTTGTTGCATCCACCATCAAATGGTCACTCTAGGACCCAAGTCTGGTCAATGAGACATTGAACTCATTGGAGGCGGTAAGGTTACAGTGAATTACAATGTAAATTCACTGTACATTACTATAGCTTAGTTCAGGCACTTATGTGGCAATTCTCCTCATCGAAGTTCCTGGAGGGATTGTACTGCTTCCAATACCATATCAAACTCAGATGCAATCCATGAAGGCCTACCTGCTTGCAAAACTCTCCTATTCTCTGAGGCACTGATGAACCTTTGTAAATTTGCGACTTTTGGAGATCTTTGATCAGTATATGCTTCTTGGTACAAGCATGGTACATTGTCATTAGCCTACCATGCATGAAATGCACGTTGCTTTGCTGTAAGGTTCTGTTTTGACTACAGTAGAACACAGCTTGCACTCCTCACACAGGCGATATGACTGTTATCATTTGAAACTGTGTACTAATATCCATTTTCTGTGGTTTGAGTAAAACACCACTTCTCTGCAATGTTAAGTTTTGAAAACAAAAGGCACAACTCAGACCATATCATGCAAGGAGTAAAGCATACAATATTCAAAACAATGTAATAAAAGGTGGCTCGTGGCCACACATTTGCAGTTGTCTCACAAACAGCTAGTGTGCGGATCCATGCTTAATGGAATTTTTTGTATGTGCTGACAGCCCTATCAGTTTGCACTATCAATTAGTATGATACACCCTGTATAAGATATTTTAACATGTAATCTTGCTATTTTTCCTTTCATAATTTCATGCAACAGAGTGGTTCACTTACCCAATTTCCCTTCAGATTTTTAGCCTCTTCACTATCCTTCATAAAATCTTGTTGCTTTGCCATCCAGCTATAGAGATCTTCTCCCTTTTCTTTTCCTGTAGAGTCCCAATATTTTCCCCCTTGAGCTGAGTTATATGTTGGAGAAAAATTATTATCTAATGATGTCACAGAATGCTGACTTCCTGGTCCTCCTCCTCCGGAATATATACTTGGGTTTGAACCTAGCGGATTCTGCTGGTGATGATGGTGGTGATGATGGTGGTGGTGATGGTGATGATGGTGGCTTTGAGAAGATCGTTCCTCTCGCAATGGTCCATATCCTGTAAATAATAATAATGTTGTCTTAAAGAAAAAATTAATTATATAAATTTCCGTTCTAATTTTGTTAGTAAAGGTGTATTACAAATAGGAATTCAAAAGCTTCCTGAAGTGAATTAACCCTTAACTTGTGAGATAGGTTATATCGGGACATAGTTTGTGAGATGTCTACACGACCGCTTTGCTTTATTTTTTCTCAGCTTTATAGAAATCTCAAATTTGATATCCTGATTGTACAGATTAGTACTTAGTAACTAATAGCAACTAGTAAAATACTGTATGTTAACAAAACTCTACATCTGTATGTTTTATACAACTTACTTTAATTCACCTAAAAAAATTAAGGAAAATTACAGATATTGACTTCAGCTTTTGTAGTAACTGGATTAGTAAAAAATATTACATAACTGATTGCATATTGAGAGATGAACATGTGCAATTATACTATTGGAAACAGGATATATGATTATATACTCTGTTTTTTACATTTATAAAATACTGCAATTATTTGTTACTGATCATGAACAAATACAATGCTTTGCAAAGAAAAACCACACATGCAACACACAGCTATCATTCTGGCATAAAAATAAATATAAAAGTGCACTTATCAGTACATGTGGCAAACAACTCAAAGAAACAATACTATTAATTTGTAGACTAAAGGATGCACATTTTTGGAACAAGGAAAACCACTTGAACTTCACAACTGTGCTGCACATTGTTTGCAAAGTTTTCTTTTTTGGTGCATTCAAGACATTGGATTTTTATACAGAAAACAAATATAAGATGTCCTCCTCTTCTTACGAGGTTCACACATTCCTAAGCAAAGTAAGCAAGGAAGCAAGTTTTTCATTTTCAAGCTTTTCTTCTACTGCGTAAGCAATCATCTGTTCTGATATCCCCAGGACTCTTTGAATACACGCTCAGAGTTCATAATTTACTTTCATGTCATTCAGTCTTCTTTCTAGTTGAAATTGATGACAGCCCTAGCCAGGTTCTTCATGTAACCAAGCCCGTTTAGCAGATTATCTTTGTAGGAGCTGTATACTACATATAAATTAACAGCACTAATATCCAGAATCCGGTAAAATATTCCCATTGGCCATTGTTCTAGTACATCAACCACTACAGTAGTTGGCGCATTTCTCATCCAGAGAATCTACTTTCCTGCCTTGGTGAGATTATAAAATTCTGTCATCTCTGTTTTCCAAGTAGTGGTGTCCATAGATACTTCATGATGCATAGATGATAAAATAATCACTGCCTTGTTCTTTTTTGGCACATACGAGACTATAGTCTGGTATTTTCTAAATCCAAATAGATAGGAACTTACTTCTTGTACTTATTGGGGAGGGATTCACTTAGTATCTCTCTCTTATTTTGCCTCATTGTCCCAACATAAGTCGGTCCCTTGGTCTTCATGTTATCTACAAGCTCTACAGAAGAAAAACCAATTATCCCCTGTGATATTCCTATTTGCTCCTTGAATAGGCTTCGATAGGCATAATACAGATTATGTTGGCCTTGAAAACAGCATATTCAGGATTCGTTCTTCTTCTGAAAGGGTATCTCTATCTGAATCTTTACCAGCATAGATGTCCATTCAGGAAATATCAATTTCTAACATTTGAAAGACATTAATTTTATGCCATATTTGGCAGGTTTCTTAAGCATGTATATTTTGAACTTGCAGTGGCCACAAAAGTTTATGAGCATCTCATCTATGCATTATGAGGTACCAATGGTATATATAGCCTGGCAATTATGCACGACCTTCAGAAATAGTTCCGAAATTGCAGCTGTAAGATCTGTTCGCTCATGACACACCGAAAAATATCTCTACCAGGACCACCTGTTGAAAAAATTGCTCTACTACCCTCGTGATTCCACTTGAATGCTTGCAGAATACAATAAAAGTCCCAACAATGCGTGGAGCTTGGTAATGTCTATGTTATGCATATCAGTGCACTATGGAACTTTATATTTCTGTCTTTCAATTCCCATTTTCACATTGGTCCAAGTTAGCATTTCTTATGAAAAGAAGATTCCAAACCACCTCAGGTTCAGCTGAATTTCCTAGTGCACGTGCTTGACCCTTTATACTTGGCAATTCAACAATATTGTGTTTTTGCGTCCTGCTTCTTATGATAAAAGGCTCAAAATACCACTTGAACCTGTTTCTTCTGTAATAAACCTTACTATGAACATTGATTACAAAGCTACATTTACATGAATCTCTGATTTTTATTTTAGCCAAAATTCATGCTGCACTTTTCTGAAATATGAATAGATTTTCGTGTTTCTTTCTTGTTACTGTTTTCCCAAAGGGTTATTTTATTATTTAAGTTTCAACTAATGAATGCAAAATGTATTTGGTTAACATCTTTTTGATCTAATACCTGTTGTACCTGTCCTAATACATAAATTGCATTGTTTTTTTGTTTTTTTTTTGTAACTTAATTGATATGTGCTTTGGCAATATATGCTTTTATCAATGATAATTCCCAGAAAGTTCATAGTACTTTCAAGCTCTGAAATTTCTGCACCTTGTAATTTCATATTATTTCATATTGGCCATATTTGCAGTCTGCAAAGGTGAGTCTACAGCTGGCCAGACTTCACATTTTAGAAGTAATAGCTTCCAGAATGAAGCCAGAGATTCGCTTTATTCATACAATTTATCTAACACTGAAGCTAGAGCTTCAAGGCAAAGGAAAAACTTCCTTTGTCTTGTCATCACAAGCTAAAGCTTTTCCTTCACATCTTATTTACAAATTCTGAAGCATAAGCCTCAAAGTTCAAAAGAAAAGCTTTTGCTTCGCTTTATTCATACAGCCTTTTGTATCTATAACAAAATATGTAATGTAGTTATTTCTCCAAAGGTTTATTTGGATTAAAATGTAGTAGATAGAAAAATAAGCTTGCTTAAGAGTAGTCTGTATACCCACTAAAAAATGATAGAGGGTAGAGAATGTCATATGAATGTATCAGATCAGATATTTTAAATTTAGTAAGCTGACTCTATTTGTGTTTGCCAAATAGCACAGAATAATAGATATAACATAATAAAATACAGAAATATAATATTACTATAAAATAGTTATGATGAATATTGAACAATATAATAATATAATTAGGCAACAACATAACAATTAATATATAAGAAGAAAACAATAGAAGTATTTTACATATTGAGGCTATTAAAATCAATAAGTCAACAAACTACTGCTAGTACCACATACATGATTTATAAAAATCACTATTGTCTCTTTTATAATATAATGTACAATAGCATCTTGAATACTTTTAATGATTTTGTATTTATCCCTCCAATTTACAAAGTCCTTGGTTATTGTGGTATGTGATGCAAACACAAAGGCACAGTGGGTTTATAAATTAGTTGTTTTTCTTTGTTTACTTCTTGGCATTGATCCATTCCAATCTTGAATGTGATGGTTGGGCCAATTAATTATCTATTCTTTGTATCTCTTCTTGTTGATGGCTATTATGTCTATCTGCCTATTACTTCCTTCATCTGCCAAGCAGGTGAACTTCATATTCTTCCAGTCCCTTTTCATGAACTGGTTTAGCTAACAATGATCAAACAATATTGTGACATTTAATTCATAACAGTTCTCCTTGAGGGCAGCTTTCAAACACGTTTAGTTTTCAAGAGTTTTAGCCCTTTTATTTTTCTTCACAGCATTTACTTTTTTTTCCATTCCTCATAGCAAATATGCTCTATTAAATACTACTTATATTCATGCTGCTGATGATTTTGTCATGTTAATAAAGCACAAGCATAAACTTAATTTCCATACCCCTTAAAACTTCTAGTGATAAACTTGATATAAGTATGTACACAGAATGTCAGTAGCAATGCTATTATGGAAAATGCACCAAATTCTTCAAAAAATTATACAATACTTGATGGTTGGTAATGTTATGCTAATATATAATCTGAAAGAAATGTTATTACGTAATTTATTTCTGTTTGTATAAAACCTTAAGTATGTTCTGTGTTACTGTCTGGTAATAGTATGTAGTATTCATTCATTATCTGTTTAACCTCCTCTTATGTAGGACTTACACCCCCCCAGGACTTACAAGCGGGTGCCTGGGGTCAGAGGCTCGTCGAGGAGCAGACACTCATGGATCAGACAGAGCATCCAGGATGGGTGATCAGCCCGATACCTGGTATGGGATGAAGGAAGTAGATGAAACGAAATGTTGGTGAAATGGATGAAAGGAAAGGTGATGATGGAGCAGTTGGTGCAATGAATGGCGGGGGAAACCGGAGAACCCAGACGCCGCTTCGTCCACCACAAATCCCACATGCAGGTCCCTGGGATTGAACCCGGGCCGCCTAATAGTATGTAGTAAATAAAAAAAAAAAAAAATCATGCATTATACTTATAATCCTTTGCAAATTATAACCAAGCTTTAAAAATGACCCAAGTGTGATTTACATAAAAACGTTTGATTGAAAAATGAAATTTTAGTTACTGACATTTTCACAAGCAAGATAGAGATGTTCTTGATTCTTTTGCTGTGTTTTCAGCATACTATGATGTGGAACTTGGAAAGCTCTTGTGGACTAACATTTGTATGAATAAGTAACTTATATTAGTTAAAATCATCACAAAAATTAACACATTGAAAATACAATTAATTGTATTAAAATATATGACTCAACTTTTTAATACTCATAAAGCTTCACCTTCAATTTATATTAATGAAAGAACGTTTTCATATGGTTTCCACACATCATCAGCTGCACATTGACTGATTGTGTTTGTGTTCACTGGACTATGTGTCTTGATAATATCTTTGGGACCTCTGGCAGTAGAAGTGAGGAACCTAGAAATCAGCTGACTGTCCACTCTCACATCAAAATTTATAAGCTTATGTTGGAATTTAAGGCTGTAATTATTTTCCACTGTTCTTTCTGTTTGTCCTTGCTATTTTTAATAAATATACTTGTCTTTCTTTGTCATGGCCTTCATCCCAAAAAACTATGGCTACTACCGATTTATCTTTCTGTTTATATTTAATATTTCTGATGTGGTCCTTTAAGTGGACACCAATGTTTCTCTTTGTCTTTCCTACATATATTTTTTCACATTCTAAATAATCAATTTAGTAAATACTCAACTTTTTTCTCGTTTGGGATCTTGTCTATGTATCATTCTGTAATAGTTTTTACCATCTGCATATCATATTGTTTGAAGGTCTTCTGGAATTTTTATATGTGCAAGGGTGAAAAGGAAATTTTTTATAATCTTTTATTTTCTTTAACTTGTAGCAAAGCAGTAGCTTCCTTGAAATTTTTCTTCCATTCAAACCATTTAACTTTTATCGTCTTTTAGACCTTGTCGAAATAAATTTTGAGATTACACCTGTAATATGTGTTTATATTCTCTATTGTATTCAATCTTATTCCTAGAAATGTGGCTCAATCTGCATACCAGGCTGTTCATTGCTGCGAGTTTGTGCATAATCATATTAAAACTGCTATCTATGTCACCTTCCTATAAATGACAAATTCTAATTTCCAACCTGTTCTCATCTTTAAATCCATAAAGGGTAGCATATTTTCTTTTGGTACTTCCACAATAAATTTAACAACTTTAAAGTTTCATCCAGAAATCTTATATTGGTGACAGCAAAAACATCTGTAAAAGTGTGGGAAGGATTTAAGAAATTTCTATTTTAAAATTCTATAAATGTGTCTGCTAGTATTGGAGACAATGGGTTCCCCAATGCTTATTCTTTTCCTTGTTTGAAATAACTTCCTGAAAGTGAAATAATTTCATTCTAGAAACAATTGATCAGTTTTAAATAATCCTTTATCACTACTTCCTCCATTCCCTAATTATTAAACCATATCTTCAAATTTACAACGGATCTCTTCAATGGGGGGGGGGGATAAATAAATAAATAAATAAATAAATAAATATTCAGTTTGGATTTTACTGAAACTGATATTTTTGTGTAATTGCTCACTTATAAAACCATAGGCATGAAATTCTATGCAATGGGACTTTATTTCTACATTTCTGGATATTAAAGAGGTACTGTTGATCCATTAAATAAGTATTGTTGCTCTCTTGAGCTCGTCTTCAGTCACCAAACATAAAAGCTAGGAAATTATATATGTACAACTTGCCTGCCTTACCATTTTGCCTTTAATTATAACTTCTCAGGCATTTAAAGGCATTCAAATGCACAGCTTAATATTTTCTGCATTGTTACAAGCTTTTACTTTTGTATAACCTAAAGAGAGTTGCCACTTAAGTAAAAAATATGTGTTACACTCACATGACTTTCTCTACTCTTGTACAAACTATTTTTACAAATGCTTATTCTCCATATGCTTCATGTTAATCAAGATGTTAATCTTATTGCTAATTTTCTTGTTGATGCAAAGGGAATTGGTAACCTTTAAGTGATAGTCAAATCTTTTAAAGAGCTGGTTGCTATGTGGCACATTCCATTCTGTTTGCATGTTCAGGACATAAAAAAAATGAATAACGAATTCCCATTTGAGAAAAAGTATAAGTATTGGAAAATTTAAGGGAATAACAAGCAATATCTCGAAAATGGTTCACTCAATAAAAAACATGTATATGACATAAATTGTGTATTTTAACGCAATCTACATTTTTTGTGTAGTAAAATTTTGTCTATCTCTTATGGTTTACCAGTTATGCAAAAGTCGTTCACAATGAAGAATGCTTTTGAGACATTCCCAGACAATACAAGATATACATTTTGTTTGTCATGAAAGTATCTTAAATATATGATATTTTAATCAAAACCATTAGAGCCATTTCTAAGAAAAATAAAATTTTCAAAAAATGTTCCATGTAAAGGGTAATCTGGGGTGGGGGGATTTCTTGAAAACCTTTGTGTCGCATCTCTGGAAGATACTGAACCTAAATACCATGTTTGGTTTAAAATAAAGAAAGTTGAAGGTTGTTACACTACATCACTAAAATATTCTTACTTGAACGCGTTTCGGGAGACGGCTTGTTCCCATCAGCTTGTTGCTGACGATGGGAACAAGTCATCTCCCGAACTCTCTTTATTTTAAATTATGACACATCACTGCTACTAGCTTCTAAATCTTCAAAATTAGTCAACCATGTTTGGTGTTTATCCGACTGTTCGTTTCTGAGTTATGCTGCGCGCACACACGCACGCGGACACACACACACACACACATGCGCGTGCATGGACATGTTTCCAAAAATGCTTTTTTTGGATTCAGGGGGCCTCAAAACATATATTTCCGGTGAAATCTCGGTATCGAATTTTTGGGTGGAATACAATACTTCCCCTACTTACTATACGTAGTAGAGAAAGTAAAAAAAAAACTAATTACTAAAATGCAGTGATGTAGTGAATGCAGTATACCTTACCTACACTCTGTTCGGTATCAAATTTGCGTTGAGAAGCTGCTGCTGTGAAAGGATTTCCACTAAGGATTGGGAACACTATGGATGCTCGAGAAGAAGAGGGTGGATGAGATGCAGGCAATGATTTCTTTCGTTTCTTGTGGCCTCCAACTGTGAGGCCCCCTTGTGTTTGCTGCTGAACTGAAGGAGGGGATGGGGAGTTGAAAAGGCTGTCCACGCCGCCAACAACAATTCCTGGTGTAGCCATTGGTGTGTGATCAGCATGACTGCTGATATGAGGAGATCCAACTGGAGGAACTAAAAGCTCATCTGGCTTTACACTAAGTCCTGTAATGGTACGCAATTGATGTATTTAGTGTCTAAATTATAGAATCTACAGAATATAAGAAATGCTTGGGCAATTATTATCAGTTATAATATTTGACTGTCATGAAAATTTGTCCTTACAAATTACACTGTTGTAATACAGTGAAAATATACATTTACCTTTAGCATAATAAGGTAATACACTTCTATAAAATAACAGTGCAATTTCTTTCTCACTGAAACCATTGTCTTTTTTTGATGTGGAATTAATACTTATTCAGGTTTGGATGCACCTCAGTAAGAGGAGAAACATTCTAAAAATTCAGTTTGCATAAACTATTAAATAAGTTTTTTGGTTATCTAGTGTTTGTATATGCAAGAACCACCTTAGAATTATCTATCTATGGTATTACAACTTTTCTCACAAAACTTACAAGTGCCTTTGCATTTTCTTCATGTTGTTCCATCAGTCCCAAAGGCCTGATGAATCAAATAGGTTTCTAGATATTGGGCTCATAATTTTGTCTAACTAAATATTCTTCTCTGAGATAAAAAAAATTTGCATTCCAATGTGTTAAGCTCAGTAAAATATCAGTGAAAGATATTTCCCTCCATTTTTTTAATGAACTTATAAAACACTTGACTAACCACCCTTCCACCCTCTGATATCCTGATTGTGAATAACATGAATGTAACGAAGCAAGAACAAACATAATAAAATACAACACAACACTTTATCATGAACATTTCCTTCTAAGATCTCTTAGATTTAAAGTTTTTTATTTAATGTCAGAAACTTAAGTACCTACTACCATAAATACTGTTGCACACTTCCAAAATTGACCAACAATTGTGACAACACTGAAACAAGAATTTATTAGAAATTGGCATCACAAGGTTGGATTTTTAAATCTGGAATACTGTTTATTTCTTTTATTAACTTGTACTGCAATCTCTGTACAATACCTGGAGTATTTTCCCATGTTGAAGCTTCAAATCACTCCCAAGAACCTTAATTTTGTAAACCCCCATGATAATCGTAATAAGGAATCCAAAATCCTCTAGAATCAAAATTACTGGAAAATTAGAGAAAAATTGAGAAACATGTGTTTCTTAACTCCTTAGCTCCTTCCCCAACACAATCTTTAACTTTTGGATCCCCCTCCCCCATAACATTTAGCAGTGCCAGAATTTTATGAACTGGTCAAACAACAACAGTGGAAGAAAAATCTACGTTGAACATTAGATGACAGTACACTAGTTTCTTTAACAGAACAAAGATCTAAGTTGGTTTTCATCATTTGTCTCATCTCTATGAGTGAAAATATAGTTTTAAAGCTCTTTTTATGAAGTATGGAATGCAACATAGAGCTGTGGTCATGCACATGCCTCAACTGATGAATGACCAAATTAATAATAGTATGAAATTGAAAACAGACATTTTTTGACAAGTATTCCAAATAAAAGTGCTTCAAACATCTTATACAACATGGGGATATATATACATACAGAGTGTATCTTTATTGGTGTCATATATTTTGGGGACGTGCTCCTGACATCAAAACAGTAAAAAAAGTTCATATGTACATGGGGCTGAAATTCAACCATTTTGTTGTAATAGGTCAAAGATGTATTCCATGAGTGAACAGGCGGATATGCACGACATGTATGGCTGTGCAGACGGCAATGCAGCACGAGCACGTGTACTTTATGCAGAAAGGTACCCTGGCAGCCAGTTATCGTGTGCAAGAACATTCGCACGAATTCACCAATGCTTGAGAGAGAATGGCACATTTGAGAGGAGTACTAGGGATGTTGGAAGACCAAGAGCGGTATAAGGCAATGAGCTTGATGAATGAGTTCTTCGTGCTGTAGATGCAGACCCATCACAAAGCACAAGATGTATGGCTGTAAGGGAAAGAGTTAGTCATATGACTATCTGGAGAATTCTGCATGAAAATTTTCTGTACCCATATCACCTTCAACGTGCGCAAGAATTAAATGAGGCGGACTTTGAGCCAAGAAGACGTTTCTGTCAACGCATATTACAGCAATGTGCTGTGTTCATCAATTTCCTAGCCTGTATTTTATTCACAGATGAGACTGGTTTTACTCATGACGGCATCTTCAATTTTCATAACACTCATAACTGGGCATTTGAAAATCCTAATGAAGTACGACAGGACAACCATCAACAGAGTTTCTCTCTCAACGTCTGGGGTGGAATCATTCATGATCACCTTATTGGTCCCTACTTCTTCCCTCCGCATCTAAATGGACAAACCTATTTTCAGTTTCTCAGAAATGAGTTGCATCACTTAACTGTGATAATGCACTTCTGAACATCATCCAATGAATGTGGTTTTTACATGATGGTGCTCAGCTCATTTCAGTATGATAGTTCGTAAGTTTTTGAATGATCGATTTCCGCAAAGATGAATTGGTTGAGGGGGACCCATTGCATGGCCTCTCGATCGCCTGATTTGAATCCAATGGATTTCTTCGTCTGGGGACATTTGAAGTCCTTGGTTTATGCGACTCCTGTACCTGATGTTGACATTTTGAAAGGATGTATGCAAACCAAACCAAATACGAAACACACCAGGAATTTTCAACAGAGTACGCAGAGCATGGAATGCAGGCTTACTGAATGCATCAAAGCAAGAGAAGCCACTTCAAACATTTTTTTAACTTTCAATTTTGTGTTGTAACTCTGAAATAAATGATTTTTAGACCCATGTTCATATGAACTTTTTTTACTGTTTTGATGTCAGGAACATGTCCCCCAAATATATGACACCAATAAAGATATGCCCTGTATATATACACACAGAGTGAACCATTTAAGTTGAGACTGTACAATATCTACAAAACTAAGCGTTGTAGAAAGAAATGTCTTGAAAAAAAGTTGCTTGATATTATGGGGGAATGTAAATGCCATTAGTTATGTTTTGTTTGGAGGATATTATGATGCTCATTTTAGGGTCAATTTAAATTGGCCCTAAAATGACCACCACAACATCCTTTAAATATAACACAGCTAATGACTTTTTTTTCCCCCATGATATCAAGCTATTTTTATTCAAGACATTTCTTTCTACAATGGAGATATTGTACAGTCTCAACTTAAATGGTCCACCCAGTATATAATATTTATTTTTAGTTATTCAAAGTTAAATTTATACTTAATTAAGAATAGTGCAGCAGTATTTATGATCATATTAATTACAATCTAACGCTATCTTAAAATTACTTTTAAAAGCTATGAGATGATAAAGCAAGGTGCAATGTGAATACTAAGATACAAAGCTCATAATCCTGCCTTACACCCAAACCAAGGACACAAAGAAAAAAGTGTTATCATAGCCTTGTGAAGAAACATTCAATAATAGAAGTTTATCCCACAGTTATCTCAATGCTTAGGCACCTGTTTTTACCACAATTAGATGAAATCTACATCTTCTAGCAGAATCACCCTACTAAAGCTGTTTTGCCTCATTCTGTGTGCAAAACATTTG
The DNA here is from genome assembly GCA_030765065.1 of Deroplatys truncata. Lineage (NCBI taxonomy): Eukaryota > Metazoa > Arthropoda > Insecta > Mantodea > Mantidae > Deroplatys > Deroplatys truncata. Next base: position 166,869,493 of record CM060983.1, read on the forward strand.
AAAATCATGCAACTTATTGATTGTGCAGTGATAAGCTTTGGAGCTACATTCCTCCACCACAACACCATGATTGAAATGTCATTACAGCAAAAATAAAAATAAAGCCCATAAAATATTATAAGCAATTATAAACTATTAAACAAGCTGTTTAGTTTGTCACTACTTGATCCAATTTGTGAATATATTGTAGTAAATTGTTAATCTAAACGTAAGCCCTGAGCTTGTGGTGTGATGTTGCTATGCCACCTGTATGACGAAAAAAGAACTCACTGGAATGACGTTTCTTCACTCGACCATTTGCAAGAGCTGTGTTTGAGATGGGAAACAACAGTCTTAATAATTGGTGACATTCTGCTAATTAGGTACAAAGCAAGTTTAAAATATTCACTATTTTCACAGCTATAAATTTGCTACTTTATTGAATACAGCTTAAAAAACTGATGAACATTCTTCCTGTATTTTGAAATATAGAATTACAATCTAAATACAAACTAGCAAAGAGAAAAGTAGAGAACACTTGCTTTGCTTGTCATAATTTTCCTGTCATTGGTCTATTCAACTAAAATATTAACACATAGAAAATGTATTCTCTCTTTTATCCTTACCAGGCAAATGTTAATTGTTGAATTCTGTATCTTATATAAGAATATCTAATGTATTTACAAACAGAGCATAGTTTGAAATTCAAAATTAATTATATATATATATATATATATATATATATATATATATATATATATACATATATATGTATATGATGTAAACATATGTAAAAGCTTAAAAGCACAATGGGAAAGAAAAGAGCTAGATTTTGCACTTTTTACATCTAATATCTTTTGGTCAAATCATAGCATTAATGTGCTTGCTTTCTTCTGTGGAATTATTGTCAGCTCTAGACAACATACATTAATAACAAATCATGAAACACACAGCTTGAACTTGATCAGATTATTCTTCCTGATCTCTAACAGTGACTGCTATATGATAACATTTAAGTGCTGAAAAGTTAACAGTAATAAGGACAATATTCAGCTCATAATGAGCTGAATCCAGGTTCAACATTTCTGACAGGTCAAGTTTTTTTTTGTGAAAATCAAATTTAATAAGTTTTAAATAATAAACATTCTATGGAAATGTGGTTAATGACTTACTAACTGTATGATGTCAGCCTTCAAATAAAATTTTCTTTCAATATTTGGGTTTTATTTATAATAAACGTCTTACTTAAAATAAACATTATATTCACAGCAACATATAAAGAATCTCTATATAGCTGTCTTCCCTTGGAGATAATTAAGGTTAGCAATGAGGTTTTATATACAGTATTATGAGATATAGTGCACAGACTTAACAGTGGCTTCCTTATCTTAAGCTGGATAGAAAACTCTATAAAATGTGAAATGTTTTGTTTGCTAACGTGTCAATTGCCAGAATCATATCAGCACCACCAGTGAGCTGCAATTTTGTATGGCAAGAGTTCTTTTACACACTAGTAAATCTACTGACATAGGGCCGTTGCTTTTAACCACATTTAAAAACCATGTCCGGACAGGTTTGAACCCACGACCTTGGTATCAGAAGGCCAATGCCTAACTAATTCAGTCACCTATACCAATATAATGCTAGAAATCTATGGCCACCAGTGGTGGATGGATAGAGTCCTTTCCTCTAACACTGCAGGTCAGAGGAGTCAAGGGTCTGGTCAATGTTTCTGTTCTGTGCTTTTAATATAAATACAGTAGCTTCAGCTCATTTATTCATATTTTTGTTCATCTTTTAATATGATTTCTTTGGTTAAAGGATTATAACCTTAAAATAAAATTACAATCCTGTGTTTTAGAATGCGATATATACATTTAGCAGACCTTTCCATTTTTGTTTTTCCACCCCTAATTTCTCTCTTCAATTGTAACATAATTTGCATGCAAAAGCCCAGAATGTAAATGGGAATTTCTATATTAAAAGTTTTGACGAAACTTCAAAGTTGAGGAGCCCACTGTAATAAAAAATATTAATGAAAGATACTGTTCATGTTTTAAGTTCCCTTAGAGTACATATGTATGTGCATATAGGTATCTCAAAATAATAAAGGGGTAGTGAAATAGTGGTAAAGAAACATTTGATGGAAATAACTTTTGGTTTATAAAACCTAGTGACAGAGAGGAAATCACTACTAGCTATTATGTTCAACTTGGGAGTACTTGGAAATGCAAAATCAACAAACAATTTTTGGTTTCCATTAGTTATATATTCTCCAAATCATTCCACATCTAACCAAGCTATAACATGATTAGAAAAATTTGGACATCCCAAAAGGACTGTAGTATAGGCACCTTTTAAAGCAAGTGCATGGAGAATAATTAGCTTTTTCATTTTTCGACAACCTCAGTTACACTTATCTCATTAACCATTAGTAATTCTTCAAATATTGTGCCTGCACAGATAAACAGCTTTAAAATGGAGTTAAATTTTAATTTAATAAGTTAGATTTCTGTAAAATTTTAATTTTTTTATTTTCCTCTATATTTGAAATGTAAAATTAGCTGAAACAAATTATAAAAGATTAATCCACACTGACTTCTCAGTGCGTGAAAAGAAGAAAAATAAGAAGAAGAAGAAGAAGAAGAAGAAGAAGAAGAAGAAGAAGAAGAAGAAGAAGAAGAAGAAGAAGAAGAAACCTGGAAATGAAATTATGGCTGGAAAGCGATGCGATATAAAGTTGATAGATCTTTTTTTAACCCTTCCTGGGCAGAATTATTTTCAGGATTTTCTAGGCTTTGCAAGCTATTGTTTTCCCGCAACCAACAAAATGAAAGGAGAAGCACAGAAACAGCTTGTGTGAATCTAATAACACTTAGCCACTATTTACCTAAACAAAATGCTACCTATGATGGCTTACTGAATGCACAACAAGTATCCAAATGAAACTGGCAGTTAGCCATTAAGAATAAATATGTAGTTAATGATCAATTTTTGTATCCATCCTATTCCAACATACATATACCAAAATAAATATTTCATAAATATCAATAAATTAATGAATCCTGGCAATATTTAAATTTTTATTTATTTATTTATTTTTTAAAAGCAAAAGTGGGTTTTTGTCATAATCAAGTGCGCTTAATATTAAGGAAGCTGCACTAAAGTCTGCACATTCATATTCCTAACACCTCATTTATTGGATTAAATCAATATGAATAAAAAAATTCTCTACTGTCTGAATGTCGTTAAATCCAAACAATAATAGGAAAGCATCCTGTCAGTATATTCCCATTAAGTAAAAAATATTAAGACACTTCTAGCGGAACATATACAATATAGATAGCTACACATTTTACAATGGTGGTGGTAAACTAGTTCTCAGAAATACTTACCAGTTTTTTCATTTGCTTTAATCACTTTATGCACAGCACCTGCCTCTGTGTTAAGAAGCATAGCACATTCATCTGTAACCTCACATTCTTCCCCAGAGCCCTCTCCCTCTCCATCTGTTAGTACATTCTCCTGCAAAACCAAGTGGCACACTCAACATTCCCCTGCCCAAGAGTGCAATACCCACATTGCTAATGGAACCTTTAAATGCAAGCACAGAGAAGCAAATTCACTGAAAGAAGCTGAAATATAAAAAGATATGAAAGGAGTTCAAATTAAACAGACTTTCAAAATGCAATTTCTTCTAAATGACAATTTTGTATCTTTAGAGCCATTAATTTCTGTATCCAAATGCAGTTACACCATGTAGCCTAATGAAGAAAGAACATTTCTATGATGATTCAGAGTGTTGCTGCCTGTGGAGCAGGAAGCCTGGGTTCTATCTCTAATTCCAGTATCATAAGCATGTAAATAAGAGGTGCCAGGAGTACTTACTTACCTTTGTCTCATGTTCTCAAATTAAAACAATGTTAAAATCCACCATTAAAAACAGTGTTAGATATTACTTAATAAAAAAAAAATAATCAGGAATTTTGTGTTAATTCAGCAAAATATCACTATCTCTCTCTATTTTTTTGTAAACGAACTATATGGAAGTGTTTACTACATTCCATAATTATGGATAGAGAATAGAGATAGGACTGAGATACTGGTTAAAGTGATGAATATTATATTTGAAGGAGGAACGGTATCACATAACTGGAGCGCAAGTATAATTGTACCCATTTATAAAGGGAAAGGAAGTGTCAAAGATCCAATTAATTATAGGGGTATTAGTTTGCTGTCAGACTTAGGAAAGATCTATTCAGGAATTTTAGCAACTCGACTGCAGAAATGGGCAGAGGAAGAAAATAAATTATCAATAGATATTTCAGAGGGGATTCAGAAAAGGTAGGTGAACAGTGGACAATATTTTCATTATAAAATCAATTATAGATAAATATTTAAGTATCAAAAGAGGTAGGGTATATATGGCATTTATTGACTTAGAGAAGGCATTTGATACTATAGATTGTGATAGTTTCATGTTTACGTAATATGTTTTTTACGTAAATTATTAGAACTTGAAGATCTTCTGTTGTGTTGCTTTTGTTTTGTTTGGTTACATAATTTTAACTGCCCCATGTTGTGGTAGCCAATTTGTAGTAATATAGCTTATAATGTTTGTTTACATCGGTGTTGAAGCCATCTTGTGACGTCATTCATTTGTTCGGTTTGTAGCTCCATCTTGTGTTAGCAATTTGCATCAGTGTTAGTGTTCGAAAGAATTTTAAGTTTTGTATATTGTCCTCCGGCTAGCTATTATCTTATCTTGGGTCAAACATGTGTCTTGATCAGGGTTGTGTAAACGGAAAGGAATCCTTTATCCAAAAAGAACACTGATGAAGAAATTTGTTTTATAATTTTTATTGTCGAACACGTTCACTATCACTTTTACATATTGATCTAGATACTCGCCAAACTGAAACTGTTATAATAACTTCTTACTGATCACTTTTAATCAACGTACTTCAACCTTTTATATAATTAACTTTACCATATTTTAGATCTTTCATAATTCTGTTGCGCGTAACTTGTGAATCTATATCCGATGTATGACGAACTAATACTTTCGACGAACTGACTGAAGACGACGTGTAGTGTATGAAGATTTTTGATGAACTGACAGCGATCTACCTCTGACTTGGCTTATTTATACTCCTGCAATCAGATACGCCTAAAGATTATAACTGAGCTGCAATTGGCTAATAAAACGCGCCAACATTAGCGTCTATTTTAATATCCAATTAAAATTATAAATACATATGCTTTAGGGAAACATTCCAGAAGGTTCTAAACGGAAAAAACGCGCGAACATTACGTAACTTCCTCGTTTCCAATAATGATAAACAGCTCACCCCCCTCTCTGCATTATTGCGCTATTATTGACAGTTTCAGTAAGGCCGTATAAACTTATTTCCCAATAATAATTACAATTAATAAACATCTGAAATCCATGTCACATAAAAATGCATATTCATATTACAATCATTATTTATATTTAAGTAATTTGTGATACAAATTACTGCATCAAGATAGGCACTATGGATTAAACTGAGAAGTAAGGGACTAAGCTCAAAATTCATTAGAGCAATACACAATATATATATGAATAATAAGTTTTATATTAGGCGAATGGTGATGAAATTATGGGAAAAACTGATAGTAATATGGGTGAAGACAAGGTTGCAAACTTAGCCCTACACTGTTTAAATTATTTATTGACGATTTCTTAGAAGAGTTGAATAAGGATAAGCAAATAATAGAGAAATTCCAGGATTACTTTTTGCAGATGATTTAGTGGTAGGTTCTATTTCAGTAGGAGGTCTAACAAAAGTGTTGCATACCATATATTCATTTTGTAAGAAATGGGGTTTAAGAATGAATTTTAAAAAATCAAAGATAATGGTATTTAAAAAGCACTATAAATTGAAGGAGGAGGAAAAGTGGTATGTGGAAGGGGAAGAGTTGCAAATAGTAAACAAGTTTGATTATTTGGGAGTGTGAATAAGTAGTAATGGGAGATGGAATGATCACAAGATAAGTGCCTTAGCTAAGGGAAGATTAGCAATGACTGCTATAAGAATATGCTTAAAGAAAATACCAGATAAGCAAATTAAATGGTTGGAAAGGGTTTACAAAGCTGTAGTTGAAGCAAAAATGGTCTATGGATCAGAGATTTGGGGAAGTGACAAAAGGATGGGAGATGATTGATAAAGTACATAGATCGTTCTGTAAATGTATGCTAGGTTTATCTATTTCGTCACCTAATGGCGCAGCAATGTTGGCGTTGGGAAGAGTAGGTAGTAAGGGCATGATAGTAGAAAGGATACTTAAATATTGGCATACATTGAAATCATTGGACGAGCATAATATCTTGAGGCAATGTTTAATAATACAAGAAAAATCCAGTATTGGGATGAACTGGGCTCAAGGAATAAGGGGAATTTTGCAGGAAATAGGAATGGGTAACTTATGGGAGGAGAGAGAGGGGTTAATTAAAGGTTTCTGGAAAGAAGTGAGGAACAGAGTAGAAGATATAGAGAAACAAGAATTATTTCAAAGTCTGGAAGGAAAGAAAAGTTTGGAACTATATAGACAATTAAAGGTGGACTGGGGAAGGGAGAAGTATGTAGATGAAGGTAATAGGTTAGTGAGAAAAGGGTGTGCCTGGTCTAGATTAAGTGCATATAGGCTAAGGGGAGATAGGAAGGGAGTGAATTTGGATAGGTGTCCTCTTTGTGGAGAGGCAGATAATGATTATATAATTGAATGTGAAGAAAGTAAGTTGAGGAGAGATCAGTTTTTACCTAAAGAATGGGAGAATGTTAACAAAGAAGTATTAAAAGTTAGGATAATGAAAATACAAAAGGAGAGGGATATAAAAAGGATAGGAGAATATATGGGGAGAGTAAGAGAAAAATGGTTTAGAAAAATAAAGCAATATGAGTTTGTTATGACCCACCATGCATAAATAACTATGGTTTTAAAATACATGATGGACCAAAGAAAGAAAAAATAGCAACTCAAAGTAATGTATTAAAAATTATAAGAATTTTGTATAACATTATGGAAATAAATATATACATACATACATTCCATAATAAGTAAAGAAGTTGTGTGCACAGATTGCATCATGGTGGGATTTATGAATGGCAACTTTAACTACACCAAAACCAATTTAATATTAATTCTAGCCAGCAATATTAAATGGTATATAGTATTTAATTAAGCCCAGAGCTGACAACAGTTTATACTTAGTTATAAATCTTGTAGCCCATGTGGATTTTAAAAGTGTTCAAGCCACATTGTGTTTTTCTTTTAACTTATTAAACTTTTAGCAAACATGATTTTCTGAAATGTAGTTCATGTTTAAAGCAAAGTCTCATTACAATAATATTACATGAAGTATCTACACAAAAAATAATTTGTTGTAACAGATTTATCAACGGATGCTCTGACACATGCGTGTTCCCCAAAAAAAGTCAAGGTTAGATTAGAATATGGCATATACAGGAAACCAATGCACATAGATAATTACATAAAAAACAATAATCTCAATAAAAAAAATCAACATTCCATCCTTCATAGTCTAATTGACAGATTGGTTAATATCCCATTAACAAAATGAAGAATATAGTAAAGAACTGGAGCACATTAAATATGCTGCAAATGTGAACGGTTTTAAAAACATACATAACATACATAACAAAAATAATCAATAAGTACCGGAGATAGAAAACAATTAGGGATCTGAGTAAATTAAAAATGAGAGATTAAAAAGAAAAACACTGAAAATTCACATAATCATCTAAAAGTGTTCAATAACTTCAACAAGACTTTAAGCCTACCTCTGTGAGGTGGGGGTAGTATGTCTGTCTCACATTCAAGAGGCCCCAAGTTCAAATCTTGGTTAGGGTGAGTTACCTGGATAAAGCTTTCTTTCAGGGTTTTTCCCTTATCTTGAGAAGAGGAATGTCAGGTAATGCTAAGCTCTATGGTCTCCAGGCCCATTTGAGCATCATTTCAAACCATTTTGTTCACTCGTCAGATATATAATTCAGTTAAAAAGAATGTTAACTGATCTGTCAATAGTTCCTGATTTACCAACAAAATCTTCTGTTGCTGTATTCCAATTTATCACAGGACATGATTGTTTGAATAAACATCTTTACAAAAAACATCTCCAAATTATTTATTGTGCTCCAAGGAAGAGGAAATGGACATGGAACATTTAAAAATTGTGAAAAATTACTTCAAAATTTATTTCCATGGTTACATAAACAATAAATGTAGTTATTCTATCTGATTCTAAAGCTGCACTCCTAGCTATTGGTTCTACTATTCAGCTGATGAAGAATAAGGAAGTAGATGATATGGTCAAATAAATAAAGAACCTAAATAAAAGTATAGCCTTACGGTGGATTCCCGCATACTGTGGTGTTTTTGGAAATGAAATGGCAGATATTTTGGCAAAGAAAGGAACTAAAATCAACTTGTGATAAAACAAAATTTTTCATATGAATCAGTTAAATGAATCATAAAAAGAAAAATAATTTCTGATTATAACCAACAGATAACACCTCAAAATGAATGGTCAAAATGGAAGAAAATTTCAAATAATGCACCAAAATTTCCTGATTTACCATGAAAATTTTTTGTTGCTGCATTCAGACTTACCACAGACATGATTGTTTGAATAAACATCTTTATAAAACTGAAATAATGACATCTCCAAATGGTTTATTGTGCTCCAAGGAAGAAGAAATGGACATGGAACAACTTAAAAATAGTGACTCTCTTGTGGCTTTTGAAAGTCTAACATCAAAATATTGGGAAGCAAGGAGGAGATTGCTTTCATAAGAAAATAAAAGAAAAGAAAAGAAAAGAAAAAAAAAAAAAAAAACCCACACACACACACATGCGCACACACACACACACACATTAAATTGGCTCCCCAAAACAAATACAGTGTAAGAAACTTTTAAGCATCCATTAAAAAAAGTACTACTCCTAGCAATAAATTATCAGGAATTTTGAGAGAATGTAGGCTTTCACGGTCAGAGGTAGTATAAATGGAAGTTATTTCCGGTTGTTTTTGCCGTGGTCTGCTGGAGATAGATGTTCCAGATGTTCCATTTTGCTATTAACTTGGGAGAAGGAAACTAAACCTGCTATCCAAGGATGAGCATCCTACTATAAATAAAGTATTATGTAAGTGTTTAATTTTATTATCTGTAAATACATGATAAATATGAGATAAGTTAATATTACAAAAATGATGTATTATACAATGAAGGCAGATAATTCATTATTATAACCTATTACTGTTACAGGTGCTCTGGATGCAGGCCTTTCCTGTACATTACGTGAGGTTTTAATTTCAGCTCTAGAACTAATATTCCTGCTGCCCCAGTATCAAAAGAAGAGAGACCACTCAAATGGTTGCAGAGTACTGCATTTGAAACTGAAGAAAAAATTAGTATGGAAGAACTGCAGCATTTGTTAATTAAAGAACAACAAAAATTGACACAAACGGTGACAAACTATTATGAAAGAAAATTGAAAGTGTTGCCAAGTAAAATCATGCAGACTAAAATCCTCTAATAAGTTCATTAATAATTAAATGTTAATTCACTTGTGTATAATTTCAGCAAGCTCATTACTTTTATGTATACCTCTGTATTGTACACTCATCATCTTTGTCACCATCATAATGTGTCAGTACCATAAACATAACATTTACTACAATTATCAAAGTTGTCACCATCTTGCAGATACTTGGAAATACTGTGCAGAATGCAACAGGTTGGTATAAATGATGGAACACGAGGTAAGGCCAGCCTCATATCATAGTGCAAACTTCATTTTAATTAACTAAAATGATGCACAATTCTCATTCTTTTTGCTAATGAATACTTTTGTAGAATACTTTTCGAGGTGTGTGAGGATTTCTATAGGGGTGTTATTAGCATGGTGCATTTTTGGTAACCTTCATCTACAACCAACATTGCATTTCTACTCCTGTGCATCACTGTTTAACCACACACGAGAGTCTTGCACTGATCCAGGCCAGTTTAAAACACTTATAAAACAATCATAACAATCACACATTGGCTAAAGATTGATTGAAGGAAATTCTTTGCAGTTTACGTATTCATCTCCATGAATTGTAGGTTTGGGAATTTTCACGCAGGTGCAGCCTCGCACACCTGTTGTGGTTGAGAAGTTATAAGTTTGCTGCCATTTAGACTTGGCTGCTCTCATATCTTTGATAGTAGAAGAAATTTCATCCATATATCTACCTTTTCTTTGATTTTTTTCCTGTTACAAATGCAATTATCCTTGAAATTGTGCTCTGATGTACCTCTATTTCTTCACCAATTACAATCTAAAACCCAGGATATGCCACATATCTAAGAAACATTTTCAGTTACTGCTCACAAGTTAAGGATGCTCCACATCTTTCCTAAAAAAAATGTTGACTCAACCATTTAATATTTTGTTTCAACATCTACACAATGTTTTATAATCACTACCCGATGACATTCTTCTTCTTTATATGTCTTTCTGCCTCAAATTTGTAAAAGTACAGCCCTTAATTCGCCCATTGTGATGAAATTCAAGCTGACACCATCTGCCGAGAAAGTGATGTCAACCATGTTTTGGAATTTGAAAGATGTCATACTGGTTGAATTCATGGCATGTGGAACCATTATTAATGCCATCACATATAGTGAATATGTGATGGTTAAGTAACCAATAAGTGAAAAGTGAAAAACGAGTGGAAATGGCACATGAAAAAAACTGAAAAAAAAACAAGATAATTTATTGACAAGAAATTGTAAAATGTAAATAAACTGTAGTGATTGTCTACTGAATGAGTGACCAGGGTCAAAGTGCAGTAGACAATCAAATTTGTAAAACTCTTAGGACAATAGTGAAATATTACAATACTTTTGAGCAGCAATTTGGATAAAGAGGCCAGGATGTCTCAGCATAGGAGTTGTTCTGCTTCATGAAAACATGACTCTGCACACAGCTGGCACAACATGTGCTGTCCTAAAGTATTACGAGTGACACATTCTCCAACATCTAGCATACTGTTCTTTGCTCCTTTGAAACATCTTGGAGGATATAGATTTCATATGGATGAAAAGATGTAAACATGTAGCAAGGTCTTGGTTGCAAAAAACAGGATCTCACTTTCTGTGAGATAGGCATCATTAATCTCTGTAAGTGCTGGGATAAGTGCTTAAATCACTTTGGAGACATTGCAAGAAACAGTGAATGTATGCACCCTTTTATATGTGAACAGACTGTATCCTTCTAATAAGCAAGCACTGGAATTAGGAAGTTTTGTATTCTTACTTTTTGATCAAATGGGCACCGGGGTAGCGCAGCAGTTTCATTTCCAGCTCTCGTACTGAGGGTCTGGGGTTCAATTCCTGACTCTAGGTTGGCAATTTTAAGTTGGTCCTATCTACACCTTCTCTCTGACTTGCTCATGTGAAGTATCACCATGGCCCAATGTGGTTCAGAGTCCAAGCTGTAGGTCCTCTCATTCCACCACCATCCTGCTCATCACCCTACCTTCGGAGGCATTGGATTCTGCCTGCTGGGTGCTCCACTGCAGAAATGGGCCCAGTCATTGCTTGGTGGAATGAGGTGACTCCTGAAGGCCACTGGCCATATGGGGAGCACTAGAAATGACTTTTTGATCATTCCTTGTAATATGAGAGTGTATTTTTAGACCAGTCATCAACTATTTAGGACACAGGTGCACAACTTGAAAGAGGGGATGGAAGATTAGAGAAGGCATTAGTTCTCCTTCTACAGACTGTGATATCTAACTTGTATAAAGAAGTGAATGGTAAATTACAAACTCTGTCAATGACACATCCCTCACTGTGGTTTTTGGATAGGGGATAGAGAATGTATTTGACTTCTGATATGGGCACTCAACTGTGCAGCAGTTCTTCATGCCTGACTTAGGGGTTAGCTCTTATTAATGAACATTTATTAATGAATATTTATTAATGAAATTTTTTCTCACTTTTTTTTAGGGATATCTTTCAAAGTGTTTCTCATCTGCTTATGAGTAGTTAACTGCCAATTAAGACAAAAATATTCTTGAACAGCCTTAAATCTTAAAGATTATGATGAAGTGCTGAAACATATTTTTCCACATTTTTTAAAACTAATCTTTCCTTTTTAACATACAATTTTAAAATGAAAACTAATTGTATCTATCAGTCCTAATCAAATTCATTACAGTTATTTATTTTTTAGTTTCATTTATTGCACCGTTTGCCCTTAATATATCTATATCTCTATCTCTCTCCCCCTCTCCTAGCAATTTTACGGCATAACTCAGTAATTTGTCTTCATAGATAATAGGTTTCCTAACTCAAATTGTCTATGAACTGTCTATTGCCAGTAAAATTCCATATAATATCCTTATTGTTTTCCTTTGTAGTGCTTCCAGCTCATTTATTAAACCTTTGCTGGATGTTCCCTAAACAGGACTGAAGCTAAATAAGGATTTTCAGGTTCATAATAAATGGTTTTCAGTTGCTTTTTATTTAATAATCTTTTAAACTTAAACAAAATACCAGTAACTGATTTTTTTTTCTTTCTTAATACGATCAACATGTTTGTTCCAATGTAATTTACTATCTATTATTAATCCTAGATGCTTAATTTTTCAACTTTTTCCAGAATTTCATCGTTTTCATAATGTTTTATTTCTTCATGATTGCTAGAGAAGATTATATGTTTAGTGTTTTTAGTATTTATTATTACATCTCTCATTTAAGAATTAAGTTTTTATTCAAAATGTAATGAATACATCCGCAAAACAGTACAACTTTACCATCTAATTTAAGCTCCTCAATATTGTTTTTAATTCCCTTAGTATCTAGACTTTTCATTAATACTTGACGTTAACAGTATCAAAAATTTTTACTTTCTCTACAACTTAGCATTCCACCCAAAAATTTGATATGGTGATTTCGATGGAAATATACATTTTGAGGTCCCCTGAATCCAAAAGACTATTATTTGATCTAATTAATTAGATGATTTAATGAATGCAATAAATAAATAAATACATACATTTCTTAGGAAAGGTGTGTGGGTGTGTGTATGAGAGAGAGAGGGAGGGGGAGAGAGGGAGGGAGGGAGGGGGAGAGGGAGAGGGGGAGAGGGAGAGGGGGAGAGAGAGGGAGAGAGAGAGAGAGAGAGAGAAACAGCCTAACTCAAAAACAAAATGTTAAATAGCAAATTTAAGTTCAGCTTCTTCCAAGGAGGTGACGCAAAGATTTAAAAACAAAACATCTGCCCACCCCAAAATAACCTTCATGGAAAATGTTTCGCTATTTGTTTGTTTTTTTAAAAAAAAGCACTAATGATCTTGATTAAAAAGGCTGTGTGTTTAAAATATTTGCATAACAAATAAAATATATATCTTAAATTTTCTGCAAATAGCCTGTGAAGTTATCTTTACTCTGAACACTTTTGCATAATTGGTAAACCATACCAGATAGACAAAATCTTATTGCACAAATGCTTTAGATCTCATTTAAGGACAAATTTATGTAAAAATTTGTTGTGGCATTAACAATTTCCAAGATATTCTTTGTTATTGGTTTCAATTTTCAAATAATTATACTTTTATTTCGAGTGATAAGTTGCTATTCACTTTTCTCGCAGTCATGCAAAGAGCATTGAAATTCAATGCAATCACATAGCGATGCACTCTTTAAAAATCTAATATGATACATTCACATGACTTTCTCTACCTCTATAGTTTATTAGTGGGTATACAAACTATTCATACTAAACCTTATTTTTATATCTACTACGTTTTAATCCAAATAAGCTTTTGCAGAAATAGCTAGATTACACATTTCATTATAGATACAAAGAGAACAGTGAATGTTTAAGTACTCGACACTATACGTGGGCCTTAAATTTCATAGTTTCCATACAATTGTGAGAAACAACTGAAAATCGATGAGACTTTAAAAGAATAACAAGTATTGAACAATTCAAACCTTTAATAATGGATATCTTAGATACAGCTTATATCATACAAAATCTTATTTTAAGTAAATTGTGTGTTTTAAAGAGATCTACATTTTTTGTATGGTACATTTTTGCCTATTGTTTAACGTTTACCAGTTATACAAGATTATGCAAAATTGCTTCTAAATGAAGAGGACTTCATAGGCTATTCCCAGAAAATTCAAGATATACATTTTATTTGTCATGTAATTATCTTTAATATGTGATATTTTAATCAAAATCGTTAGATCCATTTTTTAAAATATAAAAAATTAAAAAAAGAACCTTCTATGTAAAGGGTAGTTTGGTGTGAGGGTATTTTCTTGTAAATCTTCATGTCGCATCTTTGGAAGGTACTAAGTCTAAATACCAAGTGGGGTATTTATCCAAATTTTCGTTTTTGAGTTATGCTGTTCACAGACACAAATACACCTTTTTTTAAAAATAGTTTTTTTTTTGGATTCAGTGGGGATCAAAACATGTATTTCCAGTGAAGTCTCAATATCAAATTTTTGGGTGGAATGCAATACCTTCTCTACCTACTATGTACATGGTAGAGAAAGTAAAAATATGTCTAACACTTTAGCCTACTTTTTCTTCCTTATACTAAACGAAATCTGTAATGAAAGTTTATCTCGGTTAGTAGATAGAATAATAAGTTTTTATCAGAACAGCAAGTAGAGAAAGCCATGTGAATGCAACACATCAAATTTTTTAAAAGTGCTTTTTTAATTTCTCTACTATTTACCTATAGTAAGCAGAGGAAGTGTTGCATTCCAACCAAAAATTCTATAACAAAATGTCATGGGAAATACACATTCTAAAGTTTTTTGAATCCAAAACGAAGGCATTTTTATAAAATGTGCATGTGCATGTGCACTTTACATGGAAAATGTTTCATTGCTTTTGATTTTCTCAAAAATGGCTCTAACAATTTTGATTAAGACACTGTGAAGTCCTCTTCATTATGAATAACTTCTATAACTGTTAAACCGTAAGAGATAGACAAATTCTTACTACACTAAAAGATGTAGATCTCGCTAAAGCATACAATTTATATAAAATACAATGTTTTGTTGTTAACCATTTTCAAGATATTCTTTGTTGTTGATTTGAATTTTCAAATACTTATACTTTTTGAAGTGGTATGTCGCTATTTGTTGTTTCTCATGGAACTTTAAAGCCATCACATAGCTATCTATTTTTTTAAAAATTTACTATTACTTTAGCCTACTGCATTCTTATACCTATAATGAAATGTGTAATGAAAGTTTATCTTGATTAACAAGAAGTAGTTAGAAGAATAAGCTTTGGTAAGAATAGTTTGTAGAAGAGTCAGTACAGAAAATAATGTGAATGCAACACATCAATTTTTTTTAATCTATGAATTCAACTGTTAAATTAAATTAAATTGAATTTTATTTATAGACACTCTTTGACTGCTATGGTTCTTAGCATCCCATTCTATATTGGGTGTGAAAGACAGAAATTTTGCTTAGAGACCTCTTTATCAGGCTTAAGGTTCTTTTACATGCCATAAATCTACAACATGGGACCACCAGCTTTACTTCCCTTGCCCACAAAATCCATTGCCCTCTGCAGGATTTGAACCTGTGACCTTGGGATCTAGAGGCTAGCAGAGTACCCCTAGACCACGGAGGACAACTGTACAACATTTTATTATCAAGATCATCTTGGAATAGATTTATTATTTCCATGATAGGGTTAAACATGCTAACTTTAGTATGGAAATTGTACTGATATATAAAGTAGTATCCTTTCTTTTACCAGATAATTTTGCAATCTCTATAATTTCTATTAGAGTTTAAATTCCTGTGACTTGACTACTGGTCACTGATTGTTAGTGTCACATACATTCTTTTCTTTGTGTATTGGTTATAATTTGCTAATTTTTAAACTGTCCGGAAACCCACCTTCTGGCAGAAATGTTTATATTTTAACTTAGCATTTACACTTGATTCTGTCAAAGGTTAATGCATACCTATTAATTCAGCAAACTGCCAACAGATGTATCCTAACATAATAAATGATACTTTAATAAATGCCAAGCTCAACATCCTAGGATATATGCAATGTTAAAACACCAGAAGGTATTAATTAATTATCCAAAGTATATTTCTTTGCTCCTCAAATGCACCACCTCTTTTCTGCAGGGAAACAAGAGTACCTAAGACCAATATATTTCTGCATAGCCAAAACAGTGCTGTGAGAAGTTTTAAGCAGAAGCTTTTAATCAGGAAATGAAAACCAAAAATGTTAACTTCTCATATTACCTTCAAACACTTGTATTTATTATTCTCTCAAAAAAATAAATGGTTTGGTTCCCAAAACATCCAATGCAAAAGCAAGCAGATAAAGTTACCAGAAGTTAAAACCTGTGCTGATTGTTTAGAAACAGAGTTGAGAATAGAGGCCAATGTACACAGAAATAGCATATATTAGAATGCACCTTTAAAGAAACAAAGCAGGATAGAATTTTATGCAAGGAAAGGTAAAGACACAAGTATTTCTTATTTTGTCTTACTCTTGTTACAACCACTTTCCCGATTGTCTGTTGTGGTAACACAATCCTGTGAAGTCTCCAAATGGCAATAAATAGTAGTGTTGTAAGCCTGACAAATAAAATGTCACATTTAAACAGTAGTCATTCTGTGTATGAAGTTCATTCATCAAAAAGTAAAATAAAATAGGTACAATAGAAAAACATTTACGTACACCAACATGCATTGATAATTGAAAACAGGCTCAATGAAGAGGAAAATCATGGAACTGTTACATAAACAGCTGCTAAAACAATGACCTGGACTGTATAAGATAATGGGAAACAACAATATATTATGTTTTGTTATGTATGGTCTGGTTTAGCTGGTGGGTCAAAAACTTGAAATCACAGTTCTACTTCTGGTGGTAAAAAGAAACTTGAAAATCATCTAAGCTGTGTAATAAACAAATGGAGCTTAGGAATCATTGCAAGCTTAAAAGCAAAACATTCAGGTTGATGCAAGATGCTTTAATGTAGTAAATTTCTATTATGTTTACTGTACACAGAAAAATAGCATGTAACAAGACAGGTATATTAATTAAAGCAATACTTGATAATAAATATGAGCCCTGAACTGATGTCCCTCTTTATTAATTCTGAACTTCTAAAGCACCAATGACATAAGCAGTTGTTGAAATAAAACTTAATTCATGATTCTTCAAGTACTTAAACATGGTTGCACTAAAATAACATTAATAAAACTTCTTACCTCGTCTGGTTCAGGAACAGCAAAAGTAACATTCAATGGCTTTACATGCTTGCTTTTATACTTGTGGTCTAAAAGCAGTGGTGTATATAGTACATTTTTCCATTGTCGGCTTAGCACAATCACGCCCTGCAATGAAAATTATACACTCTTATATTTCAGCAATCAATTCAGTAACACAATAAATCTTTTGAATTATTCACTAACATAAAAGAGTGAAAACGCATAGTCACTAAAAAACTTTGAAGTTACTCTAACTACTTAAGTCTTTAGCAACACCTGAATCTTTCTTTCTTTTATTCATTTGTACTTTTATGTGGATGTGCTGCCTTGCACACATGATTTTGTCCAATATATCTGTCACTACATATTTACATTTCCAGTTTCCACTCAGGATTTGCATTTAATAATAAGCTTTAACTAAATGCTGTTACAACACATAATGTTGCTCAGAGACTATTTTCTTTCTGTAATAGAAAACTGAGAAAAACAGAATGTGATGCATTCAGACAACTTTTTCTACCTCTTCTACAAACTATTCTTACAAAAGCCTATTCTTCTTGATAACCAAGATGAACTTTAGTTACAAATTTATGCATTATATTTTAAGTATAAGAAAGTAGACTTTACTAAAGGAATAGTCAGATCGCTATGAGATGGCATTGAAATTTCATGACTACAAGGGGAAAAAAAAAAAAAAAAAAAAAAGATTAATAAGGTTTTGTCTATTTCTTACAGTTTACCAATTAGAGTAGAGTAGAATAGAATAGAAGCTTTATTGTCACATAACATTTACAATAATGAGCAAATGCTCCTAAACAGGTGACTTGTCAGTTGATGATTTAAAATATAAATATAAAACAATGTAAAAGTATAAAACTGCACATATACAAATTAACATGAATAAATATAAATAAAAACATGTACATCTTTGCATGTAGCATATCCTTTTAGATTGCAAAACATGTCCTCCATGCTTTGACTTAATAAATAATTTCAAACTTCATCCTTTATATATTCTTTTAAGGAATAATATACTTCCCCCATGAGTAGTATTTTTACCTGTCTGCAGAATTGATCAATATTTCTTAATTCTCTAATTTATTTAGGTACTTCATTAAATACTTTAATTGCCATGTAATGTGGACTTTTTTCAAGAATTCTTAGCCTTGTGCTGGGTATTTAATCATGTTTCTGCATTGCATTTCATATTTGTGGCTATGTAGGGTATCAAGGAAATTGTTATAAATTCGGTACATGTACATAAATAAATTATATATGTAAAGGGAAGCTTTGTCATAATACCTAATATTTTGAGTAATGGCTTACAGGACTCCCTGTAGTTTGAATGTGTCATTATTCAGATTCTTTTTTGAATTTTCAGAAATCTTTCCCATCCTCTAGCGCTGCCCCATATAATTATACCATGTTCCAATTTGAACTAAAAGTAACTGTAATAAACCATTTTTCATGCATTTTTTTGTAATTCATGATAAATAGGACACTTTGTAGCAAGCTGAATTTAGTCTTTTTTCTATACAATCCAGATGGCCATTCCATTTAAGTTGTTCATCAACATGTATATCCAAGATTTTAGTTTTATTTGTTAATGTGTATTTTAGTTGACTTATCATGATTTTTCTCCACCACTAGTTTTGAAGTGTATTATATTAGTTTTACTTTTATTTAATATTTAGATTCCATGGTTATAAACTTTTATTTAGAACTTTTTTTTTCCTTGAGTGTACAAGGGTAGATTTACACAGAGAATTTATATGAACCATAATGTTTACCTCGTTCAATATGTAAGTTACTAAAAACAAAGAATATGGAAGCACCATTACCATGAAGCCAGTTATGTAATTGTGTAATGGCATATTTCAAATCTGTTTCGTTTTTAATATTATGACTATTTAAAAGAACTGATGATCATCTGCGTAAGGTATTGTTTGTTCACTTATATTGTATGGAGGATCATTTGTATTATTACATAATTATAATAAGGATCCTTGTGGCACATCACTTGTATTACATTTCCAGTTCTTTCCCCCCCCCCCCCCCCCAAAGATACCATTTGAACCACTTCAGATTTGTTGCATTTATATCACAGTGGCTCAGTTTGTTTATTAGCATTTCAAGGCAAAAACAATCAAAACGCTTTTGATATGTCGCCTATTTGTGCTGCTAAATGTTTTGTTTCTGCATTTACTAAATCGGTTATTGCAGTGGTATGTTTTTCTGAACCCATGCTGCAGCTATTTATTATTTTAAAATTTTCTACATATACTTTTAGACAGGAATATGCACTTTTCTCTAGTACTATTGCAAAACTATTAAGTATGCAGATTGGGCGACAATTTTTAAATCATCATCCCTACCTTAGCAAATTTGTCTATTACATATTTCATTCTCTGTGAAAATATGCCTAGCATTAAAGAGTGGTTAAATATTTTTAGAGGTTCACTAATTTCTGCCTTCATATGTTTTTGAGTATGAATAGGGTATTTCATTCCATCCTACTGAAGTTTTTTGTTTTAGATAGGTTATTATTTTCTCTATTTTATTTTGTGAAACTAAATGCAAGTGGAATTCCTCTGGACTGTATGAACCTTCCTGTTGCATTTTATTCATTGCTATATGTGTTATTGGCAGAGGGTCTCAAATCTCCTTTGCTACTTCAGTAAAACAGTTTAGGCTTTCTATTTCAGTCCAACTATTTTGGTAGTTTCTTGATTGTCTAGGAATTGCTTTGTAATTTCTCCCCCGAGTCCGAGTTCATTTTTTATTACTGTCCAAGTGGTCTTGGATTACTAGAGTTATTAATTAGTTTTTTAACTGCTGTATACTTTGCCTTCTTTATAACTTTTTTATATATTTTGTTGTATTTGTTATAGTAGTCGCATGCGTCTGCACTGGGAGTATTTCTTAGTTCCCTGTGTAGTATTTTTTCTTTTGGCCCGACACTTTAGCTTGAAATATTTTTGTACTTCTATAAAGGTTAAAAGAGGCAGATACAGTATGCATTTATGAATTCATGTAAGAGACTATTATAGTTTTTATCTAGTCTTTAAATTATTGAAAGGCAAATTTTTATCTCCTAGCTTTTCCTTGAGTTTGGCAATATTTTGTTCACTGAAAATTTGATAGCTCTGTATACTCTATTTGCTCCAATTTTAGGTTGAGGGATATTGATCAGTATGCCTCTATGGTCCAATAAACCTGTATCAATTATGAAACAATCTTCTCAATTATACATTCCATTATTGATATTATTTATGCAGGTGGAGGAAACATCTGTAATTCAAGTAGGTTCTTTGATATAAGGCTTGTAACCATGACAATATAATATTCTAACTTCATTTTTGATATCTTTGTTATTTTCTTGGAGCATATTTATGTTCCAATCTGTAGCTATTACAATGGTTTTATTTCTATCTTTAACTAGTTTACAGCATTCATATTAATTAGTTCTAGTGCCGATTGTACAAAGAAATAGTCTTTATTTAAGGTTTTTAGATCACCTGTAACTTTTATTTCTAAGATTGCGAGTCAGTGTTCGCATATACATATAACATTTACATTTATTGCTTTGATTTCAATTAGGAATAGTTCTAATTGCTCTGTCTTTGATCTCAAGCTCTGTGCGTTTAAATACAGTAACCAATCAGCATGATTCTATTGTGTTCTCTTTGCAATAGCTTAGTTGGCAAATGATTGTATTCTCCACTTTGTTCTTTTTTCTTATATGAGGGTATTAACACCTTCCTGCTGGGGTTTCAGTTTAACTGAATTTTTCACATTATCTCTACGGCTTTATCAATTGAGTTGCCTAACTGAAAGATACAATTATAATTTAGATGTAAGCCATCTTTCCCTATGCATGTGTAATCCAGTTTCTTATCTACATCTATCAAGAGAGCCAATGAACTAGAACCAACTGCGCTGAATTTTTTCACTGGGCATGTGGACACATGATTCTGCACTGCTGCTGCAATTAAGGTCATGCTACTGACATGGCTTTGCTCTGCAGTACTAAGCTGACAGTGATATGGTGTAGTTCAGTTGTTATGAGTTGTTTATTATTTTGCTCTGTATTTAGTCAGAAAGTATATTATGGCTCAGTGTATGTTTTCTACTCTGCAGTGTGCATTTATTTATGATTTGTATGTGTTAACTCACTCAGCTCGTCAAGTGAAAATACGATTTGCAGAAAGATTTCTGGGCGTAAAAGTTCCAGGCAGTACATCAATCCATACACTTTATAATAAATTTCAGGTCACAAGAAGTGTTCAGTCTAAGAAACCTAAAAAACAGCATAGGGTTCTTACTGAAGAAACATTAGACGACAACAGTCATCGTTTGAAGACTTCCCTCCAAAAATCACTTAGGCTTCTTTCACAACAGGCAGGCCCTTCTTATGGTTCTGTGCGAAGAGCTACTAAATTGTTGACATTAAACCCATATAAAATAATTGTGGCCTATGCTCTTCAACCAGATGATCCTGTAATTAGTTGCACATTTTATGAGTGGAGTCTTAATAGTGTATATAATGGCAAAATAGAACCATATTTAATATTTTTCTCGGACGAGGCTTGGTTCCACCTTCATGGATGTGAATGTACACAAAATAATCATTATTGTAGCTCTGACAAACTTAATATTGTTCATGAAGTACCCCTCCATGCCAAAAAAATCTGATGTGTTACACTCACATGACTTTCTCTACTCTTGTACACACTATTTTTACAAACGCCTATTCTCCATATGCTTCATGTTAATCGAGATATCGAGATGTCAATCTTATTGGTAATTTTCTTGTAGATGCATGGGAAATATGGTAGCTTTTAAGCGATAGTCAAATATTTTAACGCTGGTTGCTATGTGGCGCATTCCATTCTCTTTGCATGTCCAGGACATAAAAAAAATGAATAACGAATTTGAGAAAAAGTATAAGTATTGGAAAATTTAAGGAAATAACAAGCAATATCTCGAAAACGGTTCACTCAACAAAAGAAATGTATATGACATAAGTTGTGTATTTTAACGCGATCTACATTTTTTGTGTAGTAAAATTTTGTCTATCTCTTATGGTTTACCAGTTATGCAAAAGTCGTTCACAATGAAGAATACGTTTGGAGACATTCCCAGAAAATTCGAGATATACATTTCATTTCTCATGACATTATCTTAAACATATGATATTTTCATCAAAATCGTTAGAGCCATTTTTGAGAAAATTAAAATTTTCGAAAAATCTTCCATGTAAAGGGTAGTCTGGGGGGGGGGATTTTCTTGAAAACCTTCGTGTCGCATCTCTGGAAGATACTGAACCTAAATACCAAGTTTGGTGCTTATCCGACTGTTCGTTTTTGAGTTATGCTGTTCACAGACACACAGACACACAGACAGACACACACACGGACATGCTTCCAAAAATGCTTTTTTTGGATTCAGGAGGTCTCAAAACATGTATTTCCGGTAAAATCTCGGTATCGAATTTTTGGGTGGAATGCAATACTTCCCCTACTTACTATACGTAGTAGAGAAAGTAAAAATTGGTGTATGGTGCATCATGAGCGGAGAAAGAGTTATAGGGCCAATTATTTTTTTCGAGTCAACATTTGATGCCCCTACACACGTAAATACAATTTTAGCCCCCCCCCTTTTTACTTTCTCTACTACGTATAGTAAGTAGGGGAAGTATTGCATTCCACCCAAAAATTCGATACCGAGATTTCACCGGAAATACATGTTTTGAGACCTCCTGAATCCAAAAAAAGCATTTTTGGAAACATGTCCGTGTGTGTGTGTCTGTGTGTGTGTGTGTGTGTGTGTCTGTGTGTGTGAACAGCATAACTCAAAAACGAACAGTCGGATAAACACCAAACTTGGTATTTAGGTTCAGTATCTTCCAGAGATGCGACACAAAGGTTTTCAAGAAAATCCCCCCACCCCAGACTACCCTTTACATGGAACATTTTTCGAAAAGTTTAATTTTCTCAAAAATGGCTCTAACGATTTTGATTAAAATATCATATTTTTAAGATAATGTCATGAGAAATGAAATGTATATCTCGAATTTTCTGGGAATGTCTCCAAAAGTATTCTTCATTGTGAACGACTTTTGCATAACTGGTAAACCATAAGAGATAGACAAAATTTTACTACACAAAAAATGTAGATCTCTTTAAAATACACAACTTATGTCATATACATTTCTTTTGTTGAGTGAACCGTTTTCGAGATATTGCTTGTTATTCCCTTAAATTTTCCAATACTTATACTTTTTCTCAAATTCGTTATTCATTTTTTTATGTCCTGGACTTGCAAAGAGAATGGAATGCGCCGCATAGCAACCAGCGTTAAAATATTTGACCATCGCTTAAAAGCTACCATATTCCCCTTGCATCTACAAGAAAATTAGCAATAAGATTGACATCTCGATATCTCGATTAACATAAAGCATATGGAGAATAGGCGTTTGTAAAAATAGATTGTACAAGAGTAGAGAAAGTCATGTGAGTGTAACACATCAGATTTTTCTTTTAGAGTTAACATACAGGGAGCATGATTTTGCTTTTTTCAGCAAGACTCTGCTACAGCTCATTCAGCCAATATTTTGATGAGAACAATTCAAAGTGTGTTTGAGGACAGAATTATTAACAGAGATTTGTGGTCCCCTCAGTCTCCTGACATAACTCCCTGCAATTTCTATATCTGGGGTAAATTAAAACATAAAGTGCACAAGACAAACCCACACTCCCACAAAGAATTAAAACAAAATATCCGCCAGGTCATTTTGCCAGCATTTCTCAATGGGAACCATGGTGAGTGATGGACAGTTTCCTAAAGAGGTGCCAAAAATATATGAACAATGAGAATAGCCAGTTTAGGCACTTCCTTTCATAAATTGGTAAGTAAAGCCTTAAAAAGTAGTTTTAAAAATGTTGTATGGTTGTATCCGTATCATTCCATGATAGGCACAGATGGTGAGCGCCAATAATGCGAAAAGGAAAACCACAGCACAACCAGTTCCTAGTTCATTGCTCTCTCAGTATGAATACTGTATTTAACATCCTACAGGCTCATAGTATGTTTTCGTTTACAGTATTTATATAATTCATGGGTATGTTATGTCTTTTGAGAATACTTTTTATTACTACAAGAGCCTGAGGAAATTAAACTTTGGTCCCCCTGATTAAGTTATAAATTTCGTCCATGACTTCCTCTAGATAGTAGTAATTCCTATGTACATTTCAACACTTTGCACTATGTGGATAGTTCTCACTAGCACTTTGGTCACTCACTTTTTTACATACCTTTTCGATTTGTATACCCCCGTGCACCTCGAGTTCTGCTTTGTTCACTTTCAATAATTTATGATAGTAGAAAAGTATATGGGTAAACTATCTCTCTCTGACACACACATAGACCTTTTTTCTAAGAATGCTTTTCTTGGTTTCGGGGGACCTCAAAATTTGTATTTCCAGTGTAATTTCTGTATCAAATTTTTGAAAGGAATGCAATACTTCCTGTACTTACTATAAGTGAGCAGTAGAGAAAGTAATGCTCACTGGAGAAAAATAATGGAGTAGACTTTTGACTAGGTTTGTTTTTATTACATATTATGTGATCATAATAAATCAGAGTAAGAAAGGGCTCATATGTCAACAAACACATGTGATTATACCATAGAACACCTCTCAAGTCAATAAAAATAAAATATTCCATTATTATATATTTATACCTATTCTCATGCTGAATAAGTACCATATAATTTACTGATTCATTTAAACACAAACCTAAATAATTTGCTCCTATTTACTCCCAGTAATCAGTCTCTCCCAGATTGCATTATTGGATCAAAGCAGACCTTTCCTTCCACTATGCCAATATTAAATAATGATCCAGTTCTTTCATACTTTTATAAACTATTTTTAATGCATTGTTGAAAACCAAGGTTTTCAGTTTGTAAAAAATGAAAGATACCAAGCTGCGGAATATATTGGTTATAAATCTAGAGGAATTGTCAAAAAGTTTTACTTGCAACATATATTCAAGATAATTTCTTAACTTCTTTAATTAGTTCAATCTGGAAGTATAATATGATGAAATGGTTGATTTTTCTTATCACCCAATGCTGCTACAGCCAAAGACAGCTTGATATGTTAATAGATAAAACAGAGGAGGGGATGGGGCTGCTGCAAGGGATCATAAGCTGCTGACATAATGATACTAGGAGCACTAGACAATTTTTCTTTTCCTACATTCAACGATTAGCATTTTTCATACATTCAAGATCCTTCAAAGAGATGAATGGAATGAAATAAATAAGATATGTTTGTCAGTATTGAAATGAAAATCCTGTTTGCTTCAGCAAATGAATCCATCCAACCAAATAACTGGTCAACTTTAGTCAGCAAATAGTTGACAGTCTGCACCTCATTCATTTATCCCATTTACACCACAATTCCAGACTAATGATCTATTTTCTAAAAATAACACAAATTGATATAAATTTCTTCAATCCTTTCTCTTTGCTTCCTCTCTTCTTTGTCAAACAAGTCACATACTTTTCCCATTCAATCCTTGGTCTTCCTTTTGTTCTCTTTGCTCTTAAGGCTGGCCACAATAACCAGGAATGGAAACCAGAACAAGAACAACAAAACTAAAATCAAGTGTTGCAATGTGAGCATTCACAATTTATGGGAAGCTTTCCCAGATCCTAGGAAGAACAAAGAAGACTTAGTCTTATGTTTCTGTTAACAGGAATGACATATTAGATCTGTATGGTCCATATTAGTTTCTTCACTGTAGGAATTATTCAAGGAGGCCATGAAATGAAACAGCTGCTAGAGTCCCTTCTAGTTGCAAGCTGAGAAAATGAAACCAGAAGAAATTCTAGCAAATGTGCATCCTGACCCTTCAGATTCATCGAACATTGGTGTTTCTAGTGAAAGTGTCACTTATAGTTTGTTTATATGCAACTCAAAGCTGGCTACTGCCTTAAAAAAAGCAAAAATTTTAAAGAGGACCAAAAACCAACAAATAACTTTTATGTATGCTATTAACAAAGGAATGATGCTTGTATGACTATTACGCTACAGGTATTGGAAATAGTAAAGGCTCTGCATTTAGAAGATAAGAAAATGTTTACTCTATTGAGTTTTGATGTTGGTTAACCTGCATTATATTGGTTGAATTGGAAGCAAGTGAGAAAACATCATTGGTCAGTTTAAAACAGATGATGTTCCAATTGCAAACTAGACTTTCCACTTTGCTATAGTTATCGATATTCATTTCTGTTCTCATTTCTGGTGTATGGGAAACAAGCTGCATGCTGTTTTGTTTCCGATTCTAGTTTCTGCTCTGATTACTGTGAACCAGCCTTCCTAGCTGCACTCAGCCAAATTAAGGACCAAATCAGTTTATCTGATTTTCTATCTGTTCTATTGCCGATCTTAATTCTAATCCTTCTCTAATTGTCTTGTTTGTAATTCTATATCTTCATATTTTGTCCAAAATTCTTTTTAGGTTGAGATGGAAATAAATTTAACATTAAATTTGACCTACCTGTGTATATGAACCAGTTAATGTAGGATTTATTCATTATAATGTTACATGCATCCATGTATTATGTAATGTATACAATTTTGTTGTTATTGTTGTTATTATTATTATTATTATTATTATTATTATTATTATTATTATTATTGTATTTGTTTATTTATTTGTGAGTATGTTACTTATTAATACTTGTATATTCAGGATTTAAATTTATTAGAATTATAACAATATAAAGCATAACATAGCCAACCTTAACCAAACTTATAAAGAGAAAAATTTTACAATTACTTTAGATGACAAGGGAAAACTAAACGAAAGTATAATCTTGTTATTTTACTACAAAGGAAACACAAAACAACAAAAGGTTTTACCAAGGAGAAGTAAACAGTATTCCTCCTTTGGCAGAAATAAGTTCATTAGTTCCTCACCAGCACTCATAGCGTACAGACCAGTATCACCAGTCTTCATTTCAATTATACAGATTACGATCACAACATTTTAACAGAGATCATCAGATACAAATATATTAATAAATTTCTGGATGCAAATGTGATTAACAAGTCAGCGTGAATCAAAATGTTTGTTAAAAATTAATTTTGGAATATCAAAGAAATTTATTGAATAAAATGTAATTTGAGTTGGGAAAGAAATAATTATCTTGAATTATTCTTAACATGGAATCTTACCTGTAACAATGACCTGAAGATACAATAAAAGACTCATAGCTCAAACTAATGCATAAAATACCCAACAAGCTCAAACCTGTTTAAAAATAATTCTGCCGCAAGGTATTTAATTTCTTGGGCTATTATTCTGTTTTCATGCTTATCCAGCTGTGTCCATATTTCAGCTCCATATTTTAATATAGGTATATATACCTTTCATGCAAATGTATTTTGTCTGCATCATCTACTTCTTTTGTCGTCCTCCGTGGTGTAGTGGTTACCATGCTACCCTCTAGTTCCCAAGGTTGTAGGTTCAAACTCGACGGAGGGCGATGGATTTTTTTGGGTGTAAAACTTCTTAACATGGCTTCCATCGGAAGGGTGGTCCCGTGTTGTGGATTTACGGCACATAAAAGAACCTCAAGCCTGATAAAGAGGCCTCTGAGCAAAATTACCGATCTTTCGCGTCCAATATAGAATGGGATGCTAAGGACCACAGCAGTTAAAGAGCATCCATAAATAAAACTCAATTTAATTTATCTACTTCTTTCTTTTCTGTAATTGAGTTACTCAGCTGACAGTACATCTATTCTGCTTTCCAATTGTCCTTATCTATAACCCCAAAGGGGTTAACCTTTTCTAGAGATGAAATAATTCTGGAGACTAGCTGTTCTAGGGTTATCAAATACACGGCAAATATACACATGAAGTAATAATGATTTGGAGGAAACACAAAGCAAAAAATAAATCACTATATAGAACTATATAGAATATAACTTATACTATTACGAATAACTTAATACTGCAGAGAAACTGTAATAAAACAACATACCTGCCGCAAAGTGGATAACATTGGTAGTTCAGTATCCCGTAGATTGTCCTCAATTGCAGAAAGATCAGATTGTAAAACATATTTCTGCAATACACTGCAAAGCTGACAAGAAGGGTCCTCCTGAAGGGTTTTTGCAAGAGGTGTATATCTTCCATAGCGACTCTGTAACCAACATACCAGACTTGTAACTAGACTGCATTATATAAAATCACAGCTGGTACTTTATCTTTGTTCTAATGTACAATAATTTCTATAACTTTCTTAAATTGTCACATAAGTTTTAGGTGTCACTTTTAAGTTAAATTTCTAGTAGCAAACAAGATCTTTATTTCTCTTTAACATCTGCTTTCAAATGAAGAAGATTTTAAATTCACAAACCACAAGGTTAATGGAAAACTTATGCAAATCATCTGAAAGTAAAAAATTATTTCAAATTTGCACTTTCCATTATTGTTTATCCAAAATAAACTATAGTTGTGGGCTGCTGAATTTCTTGGATCACATTTATTCCTGGTAGGAATGTACAAAGCACACAATTTTTGTTTAAAAATTACAAAATCAGAGTTATTTTTAGTGACATTTGCAACACCAGCAGTCACTGCTGCTTATTTCTGAAATTCAGTTTTTCAGCTTAGCACAGTCAATATCTGCAACTTGAAATGTGCTTAACATTGTTTCATATATACATAAAAACATTGCAGAATGTAGTACATTTCTGCAGACCTGCATGGACCCAAATAGCATCTTTCTACAACATCTAAAAGTCCTTTGATATACTTTTGAAGGAAGTTAAAAATAGTGATATGTTTTAAATTATTAACTTTAAAGAGGAGTTGAATGTTTCAATTTTACATCCATGATGTGCCAACAAATTGAAGATGGTGACTTCTTAAACAAATGTCTATTTACAGATGAAGCAACTTTTCATGTCAGCAGGAGACACTCACAACTGCATTATTTGGGCAAGGGAAAATCCCCATCTCATATGAGCTTGGAAGATCAAGTCCAAAACTTGAGTGGAGTGAACTGCAATAAAGTATAAGGACCATTTTTCTTTGTGGAAAAGACAGCATGCTGTACATCTTATTTGGATAGGTTGCAGTTGTTTCTGTTGCCACAACTTGAGGAAGACAACAATATGAGCATTGTATTCAAGGAAGACTGTGCACCCCTTCACTGCTCACTAAGCATCAGAGTTTCATTTTCTAAATAGTGGTCATGACGGACCAATTTCTTGGCCTTCTGATCTCATGGTTTTTTTTTTTTAAATTTAAGATACTGTTTATTCAGAGAAACCCAAGAACACTGATAATCTAAGTTAAAAATCCCTCAATCTTTCCAAAAAACCACCCTTATGTTTCGACATATAAAGTTTAGTAGTGAATGTTTTAAAGTGTTTACATTTTATCCATACCCAAATGGATCACTCTGTATTACAATATTCATATAAAAAGTTATTCTTCTATCCTTGCAACATTACTCAAATATGTTTTATCTAGGAATTGTTTCAAATTAAGCAAGGTTTCAACAGGCAGAAAAAGTACTCAAATTTTTCCTCTGGTTACAAGCCCTGCAATGGAAAGAAAAGAAAAGAGGAAAACAGCAAGAATTGAGAACTTTCAAGCATATCCATTCTGTTATGTTTGTGAAAAGGTATAAACTTGCAACATGGAATATTTTCAAAGTGGTTAATCATATACAAATTTGACATAAATTGTATATTTTAATGAGCACTACACTTTTTGTGGTAAGTCTTTGCCTATCTTTTCAGACATCCTTGTTATACAAAATTAAATCAAATAACGACAAACTCAAACAATACTCACAAAAAATTTGAGAAGTAAATTGTTATTACCAATATATTAAACATATGACTGTTTAATCAAAACCATTATAGCCATTTTTATGAAATTTCTCTCTCTCACTCACATGCACACACACACATCTGAAGAAAGCAGATGGAAGTTACAATTTAGAAATTGTTGATACATTGAATCATATTATTGATTATTGAAAAATCAGACAATGAACACCATAAGCTTATTAGGAACAAAACTGTACAGCCACCTGACATGGATGATGACAGGCAATTCACAACCACTGGAATCAGGAAAATAATTCAAAGCACGAATGGGAAAAAAGTTGCGGGGGAGGATGGAATAACAAATGAAATATTAGCGCTTATTTTCAACACAGCACTGCTACATGTGACAGTACTGTATAACAAGTGCCCGGTAGCAGGGCACTTTCCAAAAATATGGAAAAGAGCAAACATTATTCCATCACTCAAGATTGGAAAAGAAAGCTCTGACAAAGTCAATAAGTACCAACCAATAAGCTTAATAAATGTCGCTGCAAAGGTTTTGGAGAAACTTTTCATAGAATAATGTACCATCTGTACTCCAATTACTTGCAAAATCAATTTGGGTTCAGACTACAAACGAGCACTGTGGATGCAGTCATGGTTATCAAGGACTTCATAGAAGAGAGCCTGCAAAATCAGGAAAGTGTTGGCATGATAAGTCTGAACGTGGAAGGCACTTTTGACAGCATGGTGGCCCAGTATGCTCAATGCACTAAAAGACCATGGATGCCCTAAAAAACTATACAATTTAACAAGTTGCCTCAGTGAGAGACGTTGTACCCTCAATGTGAACAACAATGGAAAGAAGCCTCAGCTGGGGATGCCCAAAAGGATCTTGCTGTGGACCTGTCTTATTGAAGATACAGTATGACACTCTGCTCAATATACACTATAAATTATGCACCAAGTGATTGCTTTCGTAAGGAATGTATTAGTCTTAACAAAAGGAGAAAATGCATAGAAAACATGGCAAATATAGATATATATGGAAAATCTAATATGGCTATTGATACGGTAATTTGTATCACAAATTACTCAAATGTAAATAATTATTTTAATATGAATATGTATTTTTATGTGACATTGATTTCAGAGGTTTATTAATTGTAAATATTATTGGTAAATAATAATATACGGCTCTACTGAAACTGTTAACAATAACGCAATACTGCAGCAAGGAGTGAGTTGTTTATCGTTACCGGGAACCAGGAAGTTACGTAATGTTTCGCGCCTTTTCGGTAAAAAAAGCTTCCAGAATGTTCTCTAAAAGAAATATGTATTAGTGGTTTTCATTGGATATTAAAATAGACGCTAATGTTGGCGCGTTTTATTAGCCAATGGTAACTCATATATAATCTTTAGGCGTATCTTGAGGTAAGCGCATAAATAGCCAGGCTCGAAGTCGGTCGCCCCGCAGTTCAACAAGATTCTCAGTACACTACACGTCGACCCCCAGTTCAACGGAATTCTCAGTACACTACATGTCGCCAATCAGTCCTTCATTTCGTTATAAGTTACACGTAGCAGAATTACGAGAATCTAAAATATTATACAGTTAAATACACACAAAGTCGAAGTACGTGAGTTAAAAGTGAGAAGTTATTACAAACAGTTTCAGTTTGGGCGAGTATTCAGATTAATATGTAAATGTGTTAGTGCACGTGTTCGACAATAAAACATTATAAAACACATTTCTTCACTAGTAATTTTTGGATAAAAGATTCCTTTCCGCTTCACAACCTGTAAGAAATACATGCCTACCAAGATCAGATGATAGCTAGCCGGTGGACATTTAAAACTGATACAAATTGCTACGCCAGAGGGAGCTACAAACAGAACAAATGAACCAACCAACGTATGACGTCACAAGAATGGCTTCCACCAACACTGAGGTAAACAAACAAGGTAACTAATACCGCCACACTATGGAAAATAAAATGTCATTCAACAAATATAAGACCCAAGTCATGTAGGTCACAAGAAAAAAGCCAAGAACCCTGCAAAGCTTAAACATATTCCTTTCAAATGAGTAAATAATTGAGACAGATATGATGAAATATCCTGATATTTTCATTGATAAGAGATTCATATTTAATCTACATATAGAGCACGTAACTGAAAAGTCAACAAAACCCATATGCACTCTGTCCAAATCTGCCAAGATAAACTGGGGCTTACACTCCGATGTAGCGTAAACCATCTAAAGGGAGCAATCCTACTGCTGCTCTCCTACAGAATTCCCATTTGGATTGACACCACAAATGCAATCCATAATGCCAGGAAACTCAAGTGAGTTCAAAGATTAGTTAAACTAAAAACTGCCAAAGCCTTCTGAACCACCTTAGATGCTCTGAGATTACCTCAGATGATGAGATTGTTCTGAGGGTTATATTATACCAATTAATACAATCTCAGATATATTAACTGATATAATACCAATCAACATTGAATTCTCTACAATAGCCAAGTAATACTGTATAATAAAAGGAAGACTATAACCAACACAAAAAATGATAGCCCTTGACATATCCATTAACTACAGAAAATGGTCTCACTTGCAAAAAACATGCCAATGCAAGGAAAGGCACAAGATGGGAACTACAGTGTCCAAATCTATACCACCTGGAGAAAAATCTGATGTGTCACACTCTCATGACTTTCTCTACTCTTGTACAAACTATTTTTACAAACGATTATTCTCCATATGCTTCATGGTAATCGAGATGTTAATCTTATTGCTAATTTTCTTGTAGATGCAAGGAGAATTAGTAGGCTTTAAGCGATAGTCAAATATTTTAAGAGCTGGTTGCTATGTGGAGTATTCCATTCTCTTTGCATTACCAGGGCAAAAAAAAAAAAAAAAAAAAAAAGAATAACGAATTTGAGAAAAAGTACAAGTATTGGAAAATTTAACGGAATAACAAGCAATATCTCGAAAATGGTTCACTCAACAAAAAAAATGTATATGACATAAATTGTGTATTTTAACGTGATTTACATTTTTTGTGTAGTAAAATTTTGTCTATCTCTTATGGTTTACCAGTTATGCAAAAGTCGTTCACAATGAAGAATACTTTTGGAGGCATTCCCAGAAAATTCAAGATATACATTTCATTTGTCATGAAAATATCTTAAACATGATATTTTAATCAAAATCATTAGCCATTTTTGAGAAAATTCAAATTTTCGAAAAATGTTCCATGTAAAGGGTAATCTGGGGGTGGGGGGATTTTCTTGAAAACCTTCGTGTCGCATCTCTGGAAGATACTGAACCTAAATACCAAGTTTGGTGTTTATCTGACTGTTTATTTCTGAGTTATGCTGTTCACAGACACACACACGGACATGTTTCCAAAACTTCTTTTTTTGATTCAGGGGGTCTCAAAATATGTATTTCCGGTGAAATCTTGGTATCGACTTTTTGGGTGGAATACAATACTTCCCCTACTTACTATACGTAGTAGAGAAAGTAAAAATGGAACCAGGAGTTGAATGCGGAGTTGCAATCTATATCGTCACAGAATTAATCCATCAACTGCAATACTGGCTAGATATAAGATGTTCAAACAACCAGGCACAACAACTAGCCATACTAAAAAGCTTGAAGTCCTACGACACATTGAAAATCTATCTGAAAAATCCATAGTTATACATAAAGACAGTAAAATAACCATTGGTCTCTTTAAACACAATTACAAACACAACGCTCTGATTAAAGAGATAAAAAGAAACATAGGGACATTCAGTGGCTGGAGAATCATCTCACATGGGTTAAAGCGCATGTAGGGATCACAGGAAATTAACTCCCAGACAAGCTGGCCAAACAATTAACAACAAACCGGAACTGTAAAATACACACACTTCAATGCCGGCAGGCTCAATAAAACGTGAACTGAGAGAAGAAAATGTTCAAGCATGGGAAAATGAGTGGCAACATACTTCAAATGGTGTAATGACAAGATCATACTTTCCTACTGTACAAAGCAGACTCAACAAAATACTAGTGTTAAACCACAATATCACAGCCATGATGATAGCTAGTATATGGTAGATTCGGCAAACTTTTACCATTGTAAAATTAAGAATGAATCAACTCGTGTATACAAGAAATTCTCAAACAGTGAACCACATACTGTGAGAGTGTGAACTACTAGATTATAAAAAACTAAATTTGGAAGTCATATTATGAAATAATACGTGCAATGGCCCAGGTAAAAGTGAACTATACAGAAAAGTTTAAAACAGCTCTCACAGTTGATGAATAAAATTAATTTTGACATTCTACAAACATTAATCAGAACTTAATTGGCAGGAAAATGAAAATACTATCAATACTTTCACATGTAAATGTTTAAGGTATAACAAATGCATGTGGTATTACAACTTGTAATGGAATATGCTATCAATAAGGAGAACCTCTCTCTCTCACATGCGCATGCGCACACTGTATAATGAATAAATTAATAACATTATTAATGAGTCTTCCAACTTTATGCTTACCTTGACTGGCATATGTATCCCTTGTACATCTAATGCCTCTGCCATTAGACATGCAACAATACCTGTTGATCTTCTGTACATACTTCTGATCAAGTGTACCAAACGAATAGCAAATCTGTTGCTTGGATTCATCCATGCATTAATAGCGGGAGATGCTGTGCTTAATAAGTTCCAGTCCAATCTGAAAATCAATGATATAACAAAGCTTTTAAAAAGTTACATCTGTGGTACTACAGTCTTGTAGGCCTTAGCCTACCAACCGAGCTGTCAACCTCACACCCACATAGGCAAGGCAGAGGTGGATGATCATCCAGCCAATATGGGGAGACAATATTTTCAGTACTACTCTTCCCCCACCAGATGCAACATTGGCTTTCGTGGCCTACAGACCGCTACCTAATGTAGTTCAACTGCTGAGTGGGCACCAGTTCTATGCATAAGCTGAAAAACCAACTGATCTCTACACAAAACACTTTTTGAAAGCTGATTTAGTGTTCAATAACACTGGGGAACAAAAAATTTTTTTTTTCGTGGTGCCTTGAATTTTCCACCTGAATCTGGGTATTTTGATGCTGCTGATTTGAAAATGTTTTCCATTTCATTCTAGGAGCTCTAGTTTAAGAAATACTGATGATATATTTACAAATTGCTCTTATGACTACTTTGTTTTACAGAACCATTTGTAAATTAATTATATTATTTGCATTATACTAATTTATTTTATCCAAGGTCTATTCATGTTGTTGGCAGATTACTTTAACTAATCTGACATTTATGTCTCCTTTTCATAGGCACTGATATGGCTTCATCACGAAGAAAATGTGTGAATAATCCTGATGTGTTTTGTTTCATCTGTGGGGAATACACATTCATCCAGCAAAGAAAACCCATAACCGATTTTGTAAAAAGAGCTTATTTGGCCTATTTCAAAGTAAAACTTGGAGACCAAGATAAGGCTTGGGCCATTCACCTCTTATGTAAACATACACAGAGCATCTGCAACAGTGGAAAAATGGGAAGTGGAAGTGCTTGAAATTTGGGGAACCAATGATATGACGAGAACCAATAAACCACAGTGACAATTGTTACTTTTGTTCAGTAAATGTAAAGGGTATCAATAGCAAAAACTGGAATTCGTGGAAATATTCCTATCTTCACAACAGAAAACCAATTTGTTTTTTGCATCAATGTTGAAGGACTGTTAATGAAACTGGATATAAGAAAATGCACACCAACGGAGTGGCGGTTGTTTATTGATAGCTCCAAATGCAGCTTGAAATGTGTTCTTTTGCATAATGGGAACAAATACAGGTCAATTACCAATGGGTCACTCAATTACTATGCATGAAAATCAAGCTACAATAGCTACAGAGCACATTTTGGAAAATTAAGAGGATTGAGACACAACTGCCACTAATGAAGCTTGTGGGGTTTCTTAAGATAAGAAATTTTCAATTATAGGTGTTACATGTAATATTGTGAATCAACATCTCTAGATATAGCATTTTGCAGCTGGAAATACTAAAAGAAATATTAAAAACCAAAAGAAATGGTGGCTCTGAGTAAATATGGCCCAAAATGAAAATATTGCTGAACCTCCAAAACTGAGAAGAAATGTAAATAGCAAGCAAATCACAATAAGAGAAGAATGCATGAGAATGTAACTTGAAATATTAAATACAATTATTGTTCAGTTATATGTCAGATTTGATACTGAATTAAAGTTTCTTTAAATCTATCACAGGAAGAAATTCACAGTTTATGCAAATAAATGTATTTCCAGAAGAACTTTTCAAATGGAAACTACATTATATGGAAAGCATTTTGATGTTAAAAGTCTAAATTCAGCACTAGGTTTAAATCACAGCATCTTTATACTACGGTGGCTAGAAATGCAGTATTTCCTGTATGAAAACGTACTTCAGAATAGTCCTCCAGAATTTTATAAATTCTCAATTAGTTCTAACAATACCTACCACGTCATATTCAGTTTATCACCTAGCAAAAGTAGCCACTAATTAAAACTTTAATAAAAATATTATTTTAATTTTTGATCCCTCTGATGATATGAAATCACAGAAAATAAATTAGTAATAATACTGGAAGATGCTATTGATTAATATAATACAACTTAACTAGTCATTTTTATTCAAAATAACCTTAATAATTATTAATTGAAATGCCATCATTGTTGTTACTATCACATTTATTGGCTAGAGTTCTGAAACTGAGAACAGGAAGACAAAACAATCTAAATTTGGAAAAATTTTAGGAATAATTTTCTGTCCTTGCCTGTCATTTTTTTGTCTTTCCTGAGGTTTATGAGTTCAGCTTTATATACTAATGGAGAATAAAAGTAAAAGGTTATTGCTTACCTGGTGAAATCTATTTTTCTGGTTATTGGTGCCCGGGGTGGAGCTGCAAAATTAAACCACACTGTAGAAAACTCTATGATACATGACGATGTATTGCCATGACCTTCTTGATTTGCTTGTACCAATGTGCCAGTTGTATTATTGGCTGAGGCCGTTGTGGCATTGTTATTTCCTGCATTATTGCCACTAGTGTCCTTATTTTCTCCTGCTGCACCTGTCACAGGTGCTTCATTTCCAGCTGGAGTAGGATTCTTTGTCTGTTTGGTTACTCCTACTGCTGCTGCAGCTTCGGCTAAAGCAGTTCCTGAATGACCAATAATTGTTTATCACTATGTACATGGTGGTGGGGTTGGGGGTGGTGATGGCGGACTATTACAAAAATATATGTAGCACTTCATATTCATAAATTAGTCATCAAAGGCCTAATTAAGCATAGATATTATTTTTCCTCAATAAATCAGGATGGAGTCAAAATAGTGGTTATTCTTGGAAATTATATATTATTTAGTATTTCAATAAACTTAAATCAAGACAGGATACTAACCTGTTACAGAAGTTACAGTTGGCTGAGAATCCAATTCATCTCTAGATCGAACTGTATCTGTATGACTAGCATCCCCTTCAAGCTGTTCAGATTTTTCTTCTTCACTACCATTTTCCCCCTTTTCAAACTGAGATCTTTTTACAACTTTAAGGGAAACACCTTCAAGACCACACTCAAACATGATAAACCCAAGTTTTTCTTCCACTGAATTTGGGATTTCATCTGTATCACGGGAGTTACTGTTAGGACGAGCCTTAAAAAGAATGGAAATACTTAATTAGCTTTATTCAGTACCCAGCAACATTGTTCTCTAATGAAAGTAGCTTGTCAGGAATAAATCTTAAGGAATAACAAGAGCATTACTGTGTCATTACTGCTAAAAAAAAAGTTGTGGTTTAAAGGATTTGTACCCCAACAAAGGAAGAATACCATTGTTGGAAGAATGCCAAGTGAGCATGAATGGTGTATAATATTCCACAACTCTTTCAGAAGCATTGCTCCAAGTATAGTTACATTACATACCACTACACACTTAACGATGGTTGAGGCAGAGTCAGTTTATGAGAAAAGTGAAAGAAGAAGAAAAACTTTTGCTATATTGCTTACAATTTGTGTCTTAGATTAATTCATGATGATCTTTGGGAAAGAAAATTAAGCGAGTTATACCTTCCTGTGTAGAAAATAAAATAAGAGAACAGTTTCCAGAATCTGATGGCAATTATATAATTTTTCAATATACTGCTTGCCAAATCACTGAATATTTCAACTAAACTAATGATTAAGTAGTTATTTTAACTTATTATTTTGTGTATCCAGAGATCTACTGTGAACCTTACCTTTATCAATGAGTCATAACTCCTGAAAAACCTGCTGATCCTGCAATTTTTAGCTTCTTCTATTGACACAGGTTTTGGGAGCAACACATGTAGAAATATCACAGCTGTAGGGCTCCTCTGTTTGAATTGCAATGTTTTCTTTAGCATTATTCAGTACTCTCTTAGTTGGGTTGCTTGATATCACAACTTTCTTTTTTGTTTTTGCTCTCCTAGAATGGCTTTCAAAGTGGATAGAAGTGTTTTTTTGTATTTTTATGCTGGATCTGTTTTTAATGTTCAAAATCATTGCCGTGCAATCTGCTTTCCATATTTGTCTCATAATCCTGTTTGTCCATGATCACTAGCTTGTTTTCTTTGTCTGCCTGTATACAAAATACGTCTTTAGCACTGAGGTTTCTGATAATCTTTTTGTGTGGGTGTTCCTGTAGTTGGTTTTCTTTCTGTATCAGTTGGTTGATAATGGGTTTGCAGTTTTCTCTAATGATTGCTTTTTCCTCTTCTGATTTATCCAAAATGGCTGCCTCTATGTCTGCTATATATTCATCTGTGTTTACGGAGTAAACTATGCAAGTTTTTAAATCTTTGTTTAATGCTTCTAACTCTTGATTTGTAAAAGATTCTTTTGATAATTTTACTACATTGTGTTGTGATTTTTCTAATTTCCTGTCTTTTGCAATCATTGGGTTTTGTTTTTGGCATAAGCAGATAAAGTTATTGTTTAGTATGTTTTTTTTTTCAGTTTTAACCTCGCATTTAAGCGTATTCAAAAACTTATCTTCTAGATTTTTCCACATAGTAAATCCTAATTTTGCTGTTAATTTCAGCTGTGGACTGTACCCTCTTTTTTATCTACGTTGCAAATCATTTTGCATAAAAAAAATACCTTTCTGTGCCATAACAGAATCCAAAATTCTGTGTCATTATATCAATTGTCATATTTGTTATGTACTTAGCACTAAAACCAGGGATGTCACATTGGTCATCACCAGCTATCCAGACTATCTTTTCCTTTCCTATAATTTCAAATTGTTCATCCCTTTTATGTACTCATGTTCTCCTAATTCCAGGACTGATGCATGTTTTTAATAATCTATAATACATGTCATGTCCAAGGGTTGCTAAATTTATACTTTCACAAAAATGTTTGAAAAGGGAAAACCCCATTATGTTTATATATATACTGATGTAGCTAATCTTACGCAAATTGAAAATCGCCTATGCAAGTTTTCTTGTGACACCCATACATTTATGTGACCTTTTGTACACTCATTTTCAACACATAAACATGGTCCTCTGCTTGAAGCTTTCATCCTAATAAGCTTACCACATTCCAAATAATAAATAGAAAGGGACATTAGACATTCCCACATTACAAACAAAAATGTGTGTGTGTGCGCACGTACATGTTTTTCTTTTCTTTCTTTTCTTTCCTTCTTTTCCCACACCTTCCCTTTTGGAAAACACATCACTTTCCATTTTCCATTTCTTCTTTGGTTTCGCCACTGTTGGATAGTGTAAATGATTTATCCTAGCCCTCGCTCTTTAGGTTAGAGTTCTCATTTTCAGTTTGAAATTTTCTATACATTTCACGTCCAATTTCACAGAGTAGGAGGCTATGTTTCTATGTTGTTTGATTCACTTTCTTGAAATACAGTAGCTGAAATATTTTTTATGAATTTCCTAACTTCACAAACACAATTGTTTCCAAATCTAGTATTGCTTGTTGTACCACTTTTTTTCTTAGACAATGACTGACTTCTTTCTGCCCTTTAAATGACATATCTAATAATTTTTTCTCTTTCCTTAAATGTGCAGATGTAAATCACCTTTGTTTTTAAAATTCTGCATTTACTTTTGAGACAGATATTAAGGGGTTAAATAATTTAAAATCAAAGAAAATTGTTTGTAAAGTGAAGATGGAAACGGGATATTTCAAGATGGAGTGATTGTTGTGAAGTAGATGAAGATTATTAACAATTTTATAATTTGTGTTAAAATGTTAATCAAGAAAGAAAATTTTAAGAGTTATTTGTTTATTGAGAGAAATATTTTTACATAGTTATAATAGTTAAAAACTTAGAAATATCAAATTAAAAGAAAAATGTTGAGCATTTGTGGAATCCATAGCCAACATTAATATAAACCATAGTTATGGAAAATTTCTTATTGGTTAAAAATCAGTCTAAAGAGATCCTTCACAAAACTTATTGAATGAGTTACCATGGCAATGCCAGAAAAACTATTTATAGGGCTGCCATGGATAGCGGAGACATTCTTCTCTTAGCACCCCTTTGATACATGTCGCATGTTCAATTTGTGACAGTGGATAGCAATTTATGCGTATAAGTTTAGAAGGATCATCATAGTGAAAAACTGTAAAACGTGTTATTAATGTGGAAAAAGTGATCATTTTGGTGTTATTCTGAAAAATAAGAATAAATTCAGAAAGTTTTTGGAGCACACACTCTTATTTAAAACTTCCTTTCCCGAGCCGCGATCCGAAAAAAGATACTAGAGAACTCTTAGTTCAGGCATTTCAGAATCCATCACGCAGCTCAAAATTTGACACAAAAATAGTACATGCAGCACACTGAACGTGATACATCACAGTGGTATATTTAAAGCTTCAAAACGGGTGAGTACCTAAGCTAAAGTATACCACCACCAGCTGCTAATCAAACAAAACCACTTCATTTGGAATCTAACCATGGGGCTAATCAAAACAAAACTGCACCACTTTGAAGTAAATTGGGTTCTAACAGGTAAGTTCATCTTCGGTTAAATCAACGAGCATATAATTAAATATTTTGCTCGGAACAAAATATCTGTAATTAGTTATTTTTAGGCATGCATTATGATGCTTAAGGGACTTATCTCTATTCATAAATTGATGGAAACTTATCTTTAGAACAATTAACACAATCAAAAGCACTATTTTGTTTTTTTTTATTTTGAAATCTTTCTAACAACTGTAGGTGCCAAAGAAAATGAAAACCCCTGCAACATATAATTCACAATAAAATTGCTTTGGTGGACTTTGTGACAGTGATGTGTCCATAATTAGTAATTATTGAGTCGATTGTAACACTACATCACTTACTTGTTTTTATCACGAATACATGTTTCAGGAGCTAATTGCTCCCATCCTCAGTTTCCTGTTGACAACTAAGACGAAGGATGCGGGCAGTCAACAGGGAACTGAGGATGGGAGCAATTAGCTCCTGAAACATGTATTCGTGATAAAAACAAGTAAGTGATGTAGTGTTACAAACGACTCAACAATTACTAACCCTGCAACATAATTATACTTTTCGCAGAAGTACACACTAATGCAGCATCTGTAACAGGAGCAATAATGATATCTAACATTCACATTTGCTAGCTTCAATGATGTCATCAACACTATGGCATGAACTTAACAAGAGGATTATTAAAGAACAAATTGACCTACAACATTCAGATTTTTTTTTCTTTTCGTTTGCCTTGCCATTCTTGTGAAAAAATTATTTATTCAAATGAAAATATAATATTATACCAGACTTCTTATAATCTTCAGAACAATTAACACAACCGAAAGCACCACAAATTGTTATACTTTTTGCGGAAGTAAACATTAATGCGGCACCTGTAACAATGGCAATAATGCAGTGATGATATCTCACATTCACACTTGCAACTTCAATGATGTCAAATAACTGGCCTAAAACATTCATTTTTCTTTCTTTCCTTTTTGTATATCTGCCATTCTTGTGAAAAAATTAGTTATTCAAATGAAAGCATAATATCATACGAGACAGGGTCTTTAAGTTTTCTTTATTTACCCAAGATACTTGGACAAGCTTGCTAGCATGTTGAATATTGGTATTAAGTGTTGCTGTCACAACTTGGAGCAACAGTAATGAGAGATTTTTTATAATATCTCACTTTATTATGTTGCAACACAAATATAGAATTCCAAATTAAAAAGATAAACTTAAGACAAACTTAGCTTTCATAAACAAGAACAACACTAAAATTGTAGATTGCACTGTTAATTCTACTAACTTTGTAACCCCAATGGGAAGTCACTATATAAGTGCAGCTAACAACTTCAAATAAATCAAAATAATAAAAAAATTTAAAAAATCTGATGTGTTGCATTCATATGACTTTCTCTACTTATGACAAATTTACATATTAGATTCATTACATTACAATTCACCTTGCTTTACTCATAATATATGTTGCCTAGAAATTTTTCAAATTAAGCAAGAAGGTTTCAACATGTGGACAGAGCATTCAAATGTTTGTGGTAACTAACTTTTGCAATGGAAACAAAAG
This sequence comes from Deroplatys truncata, assembly GCA_030765065.1. NCBI lineage: Eukaryota > Metazoa > Arthropoda > Insecta > Mantodea > Mantidae > Deroplatys > Deroplatys truncata. The sequence continues at coordinate 166,912,305 of CM060983.1, forward strand.
TAAGGGGGAGGGGGGAAGCAACAATCGCAAACTTTCAAGCATGTCCTTTAGATGACCCTTAGGAAAGGACTAAATTTGCAACATGGAATATTTTGAAAATGGCTAATGGTGCAAAAAAGTTTGTCACGAATTGTGTATTTTAATGACCTCTACATTTTTTCTGTAGTAGGTTTTTGCCTATCTTTTAACAAAATGCAATCAAATAAAGGGAAGTTTATAGGATATTCACAGAAAATTCATGATATACATTTTATTTTTCTGTCAATAAGTATGACATTTTAATCAAAATCATTTGGAGCTGTTTTTCTGAAGAAAGAAAGAAAAAAAAAAAAGCTAAACAAACAAGGAATCAAAATATTGACCATGCAAAAAGTAGTGTAAGTTGGGGGAGTGTTTTGAAAATTGGTATGTCATGCTTGGAAGATGCTGAAATACTAAGTTTGGTATTTAATCAACTTTTAATGTTTGGCACGCATGCACATGGAACTTTTTCTAAAAATGCTTTTTACTTTCTCTACTCCTTATCTAGAGCAAGTAGACAAAGTAGTGTATCACACCCAAAAATTTTATATTAAGATTTCAATGGAAATACACATTTTAGACTCCCAGAATAAAATAGTAAAAAAGAGCATTTTTAGAAAAAGATGTGTAAGTGCATTTGTTCATGTCTGAGCAGTATGACTCAAAAATGAAGAGTCAACTAAATACTAAACTTAGATTTAAGTCCACCATCTTCCAAGGCTGCAATATGAAGATGTTTAAGAAAATTCCCGCACCCCAAATTACCCTTTACATGGAAAATTTTGTATTAGTTTTGATTTTCCAAAAATGTCTCTAACGATTTTGATTAAAATACCATATGTGTAAAATATATGCATGACAAAGAAAATATATTATCTTGAATTTTCTGTGAATAGCCTGTGAAGTCCTCTTTATCCTGAATGACTTTTGTATAATTGGTAAACCGTAAGAGATAGACAAAGATCTTGCTATACAAAAAATGTAGATCTTGTTAAAGCACACGATTTATGTAAAATACATGTTTTTATGGTGTTAACCATTTCTGTGATTTTATTTTTTATTGGTTTGAATTTTTTTCAAAAGGTAAATCACTATTAATTTTTTGTCGTGGTCATGCAAAGAGCATGGCATTTCAAAGACCTTACACTGCTTTTCAAAAATCTGATAATGCTTTAACATATTGTACCCCTTTAATAGCTACATCAAAATTTTTTAAATTTGAGAAACTTGAAAGTCAGATTGAAAGAGCATAAACAGAAACATCAAATTTAAACAAACTGACAAATCAGCAGTTGCATACCATTTTTAGAGACAATCACAATATTGGAAAAGAAATTAAATTATTAAAACTTTGACAGCCACACTAGAACTCATCACGTGAGAAAAGATCATTTTTAAAAATTCCAAGAGACTATTAAATTTTGAGATCCTGCCAGTAATCAACATCATTAAGTTTACCTCCAAATAGCAGCAACCGGATGCTCAGACTGAGGAAAGAGAAGGAAGAGGAAGATCTGTTAGTCGCCACCATGCTGAGGATGGCGACAAAGATCTCAAAAAAGTTTCAAGATTTCACAACTTGATGTAAATGAAGTTTTAAGTGCAAACATTGACTCACTAGTATTTAAAAAAAAAAAATAGCATAATTTACGCTGATAAAATTGATGATAAATACAAGAGACAGAAAGGAATAAAAGGCATTACTAACCATATATTGAACAGTTTTAACATAGTTTCCATCAGTAAACTGAGTGAGACATACAAAATTAGAAAAAATATTACTACATTTAAATTAAATGATTTTAATATCATTTTCATCACTAAAGTAGGCAACAATTAAATAAAAAAAGAAGATATTACCACACCAAACAGTGCTCACAACATGCTATGTACAGAATACAGTTTCAATTTTTGTCCAATGTACTACCATTAACTTAATATCTTCAAGCAATTCAAGCTAGCTCCTCAAAATACAGAATTCCAAGATTGTCATCTGTAGGAAAGAGTTGGCTATTTAAAATCTTTATTTACTTACTATTCACCTGAATTAGTTTGGGGGGTATTTGCTCCCATAGAAGTTTTGCTATTGGCTTTTTACTTCCTTTCTTAACTGTGCTTCTGATTTTATACTATATTGCAAATGTCAATTTGTCCATTAGTGTACAGCCAATGGATCTAACAGTATAGGAGAAAACCTTCACTATCAAGAATCAGGGTCACTAACAAACCTGGAAGACACCAAATGCCACAGACAGATGCCACTGTGACAAAGCAGCTCCAGCCAGCAGTTGGTCTCTGCTAAGGAAGGTAGTGAATGCAACATTCATTCATTACTACAGTTTCCCATTAGTAACACTTCACTGTTCTTAACTTCTCTGCTTTAGCTAAGAGCTTCAAAAGTTTGTCAATAATACTTTAGAGAATACTACTACAAATACTAACAAATCCATGTGAAGACTGTCCTCAAGTACACATTACCAAAACAAAAGTGGAACTTGAAGACCATCTTGAAAGAACCGAGAATATGAATCTGGTGTACAAATCAGCTCTGATATATTGCTTTTAGCAACACCTTAATATAAAGAAGAAATACCTCTTAAACATGTCAAAACGCTGAAAGAACTAAATGTATGAGAAGAAATCTGTATCCCCAGATACCATAAGAGTGCACAGTTTGAAACACCATCTATAGAGATCAAGTTCACCATTTAGGTCACTATACAACAACAGCTGTAGCTTTCTATGACAACAGTTGACAAAAGCTGATCATAACAATTGCTCCCAAAATTTATTTTCAAATAATTTGTAAAAAGCAAGAATCTGAAAGTTAATCTAAGTCAATCCAGTACTATTTTTAACAATATTTATATTAATATTTGACATATGGAATAAATGTCTGCAAGTAAACGACTGAGCTAAGGGTTTTTACCGTATTATCCGTTGTCTGCTGCTGTGGTGCTGGAGGTGGTGGTTGCTGCTGCTGCTGTTGTTGCTGCTGCATCTGAGCAACTGCATAAAAATCTACTCCCCTTAAAGGTGAAGTGATGCGAGCACAAGTGAAAAATACTCTGGAATAATGACTAGGTATGGCAGTGATTACAGCATCCTTTAGGATGGAACTCTCATTTCGCAGTCGCCGCAATTGTGCATGTATTTTACCTAAAAATTTTAAAAACCAGTATTATACACTATATCTCAGATAAAGTTAACTAAATGGAAGATAAAATCAGTTTCAAAAGTTAATTCAACAAAAAGAATTCTTCAGAGTCTTTTGAAACCTTAAATTTTACAGATTCTGAGAATGCCACTGAGGAAACATGCTTTGTTAATAAGCATTTAAACTATAACAGCTTAATAGCTACTGGCTCCATTAATCTTTTTTTAGCTTTTTCTCCATTAAAAAATATAATTAAAGAAAGAAAGGAAAGAGAAAGGAACTAAGGTAAGTAAAGCTTTTAGATATTTGTGGAATTTGTTTCACTGTCAACGTCTGTGATTTGATATTGCATCTGAAGTGGTGTTAAGTTTGTGATGGAACTGATGAGGTCTGTGATGTTATCATTTAAATTAATGGATCAGTGGTTGGGACACTGCATCACATACTTTAGTACTTAATTGTATGTGTTTCAGAACGGTTTTGTTTCCATCTTCAGCATTTGTCCAACTGGCTAGCTTGGGTATTGTTTGGTGAATATGTGTTTAGTGTGGAGACATATGTTGATGGGGTGATGAATTTCTAGAGGTTGTTGGGAGGCTGCAATTCAAAGTTCATAAATTGGCTTTTGTATTTTAAAATGTATTACAGTGTATTACTGTTCCTGGAGTATGTACAAGTACTGAAGTATGTAGTGTCCCAACCTCCGAACCACTAATTCAAATGATGAGATGATGCTGGAGAGATGTTCTTGGGGTGAAGATCTGTTGTGAAAATGGATGTTGCCTCAGCTCTTCATTGTGGAATGAATCTTACTTTTCTACAGGGATGTTGGTAATACAAAGACCAGTGAATAATACTTTTAATTATACTGCTTTGCAGAATTGCATTTCAAAGTAGTTGTTGCATTTTCATAAGTTTCCTATGAGCTGAACACTATTTATTATTACTTTTCTTGTTGCTTCCTGATATACTTTTATCCAGTTATTTCTTTGTATATTCATGATATTCCAATCACTTCTCAATATACTATTTAAATCATCACATATTTCTATACAATGCAGAATTAAAATAATCTTCTACAGCACTATCTATAAATTTATTTAAACTATATATCTCCTGACACTTACTGATTTTAGTCTTATTTTCATTTTATTTCTTGAAATTTAGATCTGTCATGCATATATTATTACAGCAGTATTTAAATATTTATGCAATTCTGCATCAATGTAATTACTATTTGCAAAGTGAATGTTTACATGTTCTCATGGCTTGTGTTCTCCTGTAGTATTGATATTTCTTATTGCTAATGTCAAATCAAAAATCCGCCTTAAGGCTTCTCATTTGCAGCCAAGGAAAGAATTTGAGTGAACAAACTTAACAAAATGATATATTGGCTTAACTTACACATAACAGACAATAAGGTAATTAAATGTTAACATGTATTGTTCCATTTGTAAGTAAAAGTATGTATGATCATGATTGTTTACCCTGGAATTGACAATGTGTCATGACACATGCTGTATGCATTCTGTATATGTAAGGCTTCAACTTTAAAAATCAACTACTTAAACATTGTAATGTATAACTCCACTTTCCAGCTTTTGATCAATCTATCAACCTCTCATTAAAATAGTGGAGTGGAAGAGAGTGACTGGCTTCATTGCCAACATCAGATGCCAACCAATCAACCACATTGTAATATATACAAAACACATGAACAATAAATTATACTATTGTGGTGTTTCTTTAAGTACATTCATTGATTAAACTTTATGATTTTTGCTGTAACTAAAGAAATCAATGAAGTTGCACATGAAACAATGGCAAAATTATATTTCTTATGCAAAGTGCATATATTTTACTTTCTCTGACTTTTTCATTTAGGACACTAGTTCTAATGACTTACTCATATTAAGTGTGAAGACCATTTCTTCTTGTTGTTTTTCAGAAGTCTCAATGTACACGGGTTCTCCACTGATCATATCAGTTGCTCCTGAATTAGTTTGATGGCCAAGAAGAAATGGTTTTATTTTGCTAGCACTCTTCTTGTACCCTCCTGGTAACACAGCTGGACGATGGAATGTTTGTACAACCTCTCGAGCCTTGAAAATACAATAAAATTAATTGAAAAAATGTATTAGATAGACAAAAATGTCCTTGATCCTCTATATTACCGAATTGTTAATTCTTAATAGATGCCACCCATTTCATCACGTTTTCCCTCTGATATCATGTGATACCTGCAGCTTAACTTCTTGTGTAATGCTACCTCATGTCGATAAGTTCCTAAAGATGCAGGCAATAGGCTGAGAAACATGCTAAGCAACAAAAGACCATAAGAAAGGACTAATTTTGTTGTTTTGGACTGATATGGCACACTGTGTGTTTTTGACAATTAATGATTTAAAAGACAGTAACAGCGAAAGAGCAGATAACAAATTAATATGAAATATACTTGAAGAAAGTGGAGTCAACCTAAACACTCTTACTAGCTTCACTCATTTATTTTGCAGAACATGGATCGTGAACATGAGCTCACATCATCAGCTGCCTGTTGACTCTTTCCTGGGATTGAAGTTCCTTATAATATATATATATAAAATGTATTATAAATCCAAAAGCATGAGCTTACGATACATGTTCTGCAAAATAAGTGAGTGAAGCTAATAAGTGTTTAGGTTGACTCCATTTTCTTCAAGTGTATTTTATTAATTGCTTCATTGTGAGAGATTCCACCATTTTTTTTAAATTAATATGAACTTGATTTTGTGACATAACTTCACTCACTTGTTTGATTAAACTGGAGAATGTTTTGCAAAGAAGCTTTGGATTTACCAAAATGTTCTCCAAAGGGAGTATGTTTGGCAGAGCTAGGAAGAGTAAGAAGGAAAGGTATAATAGTGGAGACATTTTTGAAACACTGGTACAGATTTATAAATTTTTTGAGAAAACATAGTGAAGTTTTTTTAACATTCATATGCATAAATTGAGATTTTTATTGCTCTAGTTTCACTTACTAACCAGAACTTACTGGGACATGTATTGGAGACTGTCTCCATCATCAGCCTTGATTCACTACCATGCTTCCTCCATGACTTATAGATGGCATTTTCTGACTGGACATACTGTATGATGAGATCCTTTCCATATAGTAATCAAAGTTTAATAAATTGTGTTTATTTATGTCTGGACCATATTTCCAGAATCTGCTGGTTTTCTAAGGCCTTTAAAAGCTTAGGCTTATCTTTCAGCTGATGATTTGTAGACCAAAAATGCTCTACAACTGTTGATTTCTCCATTTGTTTATATTTCACTTTCCTCATGTGTTCTTTACACCTTGTGTCTCAGTTCCTCTTTGTCATCCCTAGGTATACTTTTCTGCAATCTTCACATTAAATTTCAAAATCACTAGAAGTTTTTTTCCCACTGGAATTTTGTACTTTGTAGTTTTTTTAAGCAATGTTTGTTAACTAGGGCTAGGATTATACAAAATTCTTTCAATATTTTAATAAACTTTCTGGAAGATCCAAGGGTGGAAAGTGAATTTTTTGGTTTCTTTTATGTTGCTTAGTGTGGTAATTTCCTTTATTTGTTTCTTATTTTTTAACTTCTTTATCATCCTGTCCACAATCTCTTTGGTGAAACCAATTTTATGTATAATTTTCAGGATCTTGTTGTATTCTTTGTTGTACTCTCTTGTGTTCATAGGTATGTTTACCACTCTGAAGGTAAGGCTGTTTATTATTGCATATGTATGTTCCCTGGCATTATAGCTGTCATTTTTAATGTAGTTATCTGTGGGTATATCTTTTTTAGGAATGAAGAAACTTATTTTGTTCTGATTCCTCATGATTTTTACATCAAGAAAGGTTTGCATGTTATTTGATTGTGTTTGTATTGTAAATTTTACTAATGTATCTTGTAAGTTCAGTAGAGTTGTTGCATCTGTCACAAACTTCTTGTCTACTATGGTAAAAATGTCTACATATCTGTACCAGAGTTTACATATGTGCAAAAATGCTTCTGTTACATGTATTTCCAAAGAACTCTTATATAAGTTTGCCAGAAAAGGGGAAAGTGTGTTGCCCAGTGCTAAACCATTCGCCTTTCATACATTTTGTTCCTGAATGTAAAATAATTCTGATTGATACACAGTTTGGTCAGTATTCCTCTATTGCTTTCTTATCAATATCTGTGGAGTGTAGCCATTTTATCAACACCTCTTCCTGCTTATCTTTTGGCATGGTGGGGAAAAGTGTAATTTTAAAAAAAAACATACAGATCACTTTCTTATTTCTATATCTTTAATTTTCTCAATGAAGTCATAGATATTACAGTTCGTGTCAATCGCCGTGACAGTCCCCCACTCCTGAAGCACATATGCACAATAGCACTGACCAGTGCACTTGCATAATAACAGATGTGGGGGTCAGTGTTCCAACTGCTGTGAGCTCAAATGCAAGGTAACCTTACACATTTGTTTACAATGCACTGTGTATGTGGCTGCCTCCAAATTCTGATATCACTTGCTCCCCATCACTGTCATCACTACTCCTTATTTCTCCTCTCCTGCACATATGAAGTGTCACGACAATTTACACAAGCTGTACTTATACTCAGATGTTTTGGTTGGGGGAGGCCCCAAAATAGAACTGAGTAACCAATTTGCCAGTTGTATTGAGTCTATGGTATTGATGATTGGTTACAATTTATTGCTGGCTTTGTGAATCTTTGGTAATCCATATATTCTGGGCATAGCTAGGATGTTTGGTATCACAGTTTTCTTTTCTTGCTCTCCTATAACAGTTTTTCTCTCTTTCGGAATGGATAGGAGTGTTTTTGCTTATTTCTATTCGAATCTGTTTTTAATGGTTTGAAATTGTTCTGGGCAGTAAAGACAACAGTCTCCAAAATCTGTCCCAGTAAGTTTTGTTTATAAAATCAAGCTAGAGTAATAAAAATTTCAATTTGTGCATATGACTGGTACAGATGTTCAAAACCAGGCGGTAGCAATATATTAAAAGTGTCCAAGATACCAAAGAGATGTAGCAGGAAGAGAGAGTTGGTATGGGAGATATTTCGGCAGCCGGTGAAAGAAATGTTATTGGATTTTATGAAAGACTGTGTGGAAGATATAAAGAAGCAGGAGATTTGGGCTAGCATTGAGAAAAAAAAATTCTTCACATCTGTATAAAATATAGATTGGGGTATTTGGAAATTAGGGTCAAGAGAAATATATACATAGCTGTGATCATCGATCTGGAAGAGTAGATCTTATGTGGATGCACATAGGGGTATTATTTCTCTAAAAGTATTAAGGAACAGTATGTGTGGAAAACTGGATGACACTTTCCATTGTCAATAAGAGTTTGTAAACGTAAAAATGTGGAAAGATTGTATTTGGAATGAAAAATGAAATAAACAACAAGATATAATAGCAATTAAAATGTTGACAACCTAAGGGCAAAGGAAATAAAGAAGATAGGGAAAATGTTATGGAGATAAGGATGAGAAGCTTGAAGGAAGGGCATGAAAGCTTACATAGCTGTGATAACAGTGAGGGTTTTAGATCTGTTTACGATTCACAATAGCTGGGGGTTAAGGTATGGGAGAGCATTAGTTTCAATAATGCTAGATTCTTAATTTTTAATTATATTATTTGTTATGTTACTTTGTGAATTGTATATCCACCAGGTGTATGAAACTACAACAACTTTACATATACTGTACCGTACCAACTGTATACCACACATTTTCGTGTTAAACAAAAAAGGAAAAGGGAACAAAAAATTAATTCGGATAAACCAGAAATCAGGATTAATGAGGGTCAGATAAATGAGGTTCTTTTGTATATCCATATAAAAAACAATTGATGAAAAACTCAGTGGCTCAAAGAAGTCTGTATGTAGGCTCTTAAGAGTCCTTTGTGCCTTTTACACTCAGCATATAAGAAAAAATTATGGTCCCAATAAAATGGACCACATCTTAATATTTGCCCTTCATATATTCTCAGGTTCCAAGACAAAGGAGCCTAAAAATATACATTATGCAAGGCAAAGTCTTCGCACTTGCATAGTATATGCCGAGAGGTTTCATATTCCCTTCCACATTTCCTGCATAAAGGGTCTCGTATAAGCTCCACTACATGTAGATGTCTGCACGGGGTGTTATGGCCTGTAAGATAGCCAAAAATCTCTCTTAGCTTAGATCTTGTCAGATTCAAAAGAATCTCACTCTGCTTACTGCTGACTTGAAATTAATTCATGGGCTTGCCTGCCAGTAGTTTGTTTATTGCAATACTCAAGATGAGCCCTACAGATTATCTGGGTTATCTCATACTTGACACTTCTGGGAGACATGCCACAAAAGGGCTCAGATTCCAAAAATTAAGTCCAGATACCCTCTTTGCAAGCTTGTCTACCATCTCATTACCTCTAATACCTACATGTCCAGGGACCCAAACAAGGGTGACTGGCCCATTGTCACAGTCTTTCCAACATCCTTTGGCCTCACCATGCCAATTTGAATGCTGTTTTAACCACTTTAAGCACCTTCAAAGCTGTCTCTGAGCAGAAACTCACTTCCACCCATTTGCCTGGCATATTTAAAATATGCACTGTACAGGCTAAGACTGCATATATTCAGCCTGGAAAACAGTGGCATATCTTCCCAAGAGAATGGCAATCCTGATTCTAGGGCCCTGGGCCACAGCCACCATCCTGTATAATCTACATCTGCTCCCAAAAGTAAGATGCAAAATATGACATTACAAACATACTATGCTCAACACAAATGTCTGATCAAGAATTTCATTAGTGAACAATCTTGCAATTACATAAAAATTGAAACTCTTTCTCTCTTATTGTATCTTGGTTCTAAAATGCAGGCTACACCACCATTGGCACCACCTCCACTGTTACCACAACCACCATTACATTCTCTTCCTTCTTTACCTAATTTTTTCATAGCCTTTGTTTAGGAATTATACAAAGGAGTGAGCAAATCATTTATAAGGAATACAAAGCATTTAGTAATGAGTGGTGTGTGAAAATAGCCAAGGGAAGAATTACTGAAGAGAACGCGAATAATTTAGGGCTTAGACAAGGGTACAAACTTAGTCCAGTGCTATTTAACCTATTTATAGATGATACTATGCAAGAGATAAAAAAGTTGAATAAGCATTCACCAGTTGTTAATAATAAGGAAATACCAGGATTATTGTTTGCAGATAATCTAGTGGCAGGTTCCATCTTAGTTGTGGGGCTAAGTAAATCTATTGAAACAATTGGCAAATACTGTAAAAATTGGGGGTTGAGAATAAACAATAGAAATAAAAAATTATGATTTTTAAGAAAGGATATAAACCAAGAAAGACCGAAAAGTGGTATTGGGAAGGAACGGAGCTGGAAGTACTGAGGACAATTGACTATCTAGGAGTAAGCCTCAATAGTGCAGGCAACTGGGGAGAACGGAAGAAAAAAATACTAGCAAAGTATTGACTACAAATGTCAAGCAATACAGGTAATCAGAGCATGTGTGAACAAAATACCAGAAATGCAATTACGTGGCTATAAAGGATATATAGCATAGTGGTGGAAGTAAGGATATTATATGCAGCAGAGATATGGAGGCTGGAAAAAGGATGGGAAAATGTAGATGCTATACATAGGAATTTTGGCAAAATAAACCTGGGATTACCAAGAAGCTCGCCAAATGGAGTAGCACAAGCAGTACTAGGGAGGGTGGGAGCTAAAGGCAAAATGGTAGAAAGGGCAATCAAATACTGGTTCAGAATACAGTTACTGGAGGAAAATGACATACTAAAGCAATGCTTGGTTGTAAGGAGAAAATGGGGAAAAAAAGAAACTTGGATGCACAATATACAGACAACAGTTGAAGAAATAGGAATGGGGGAAACAAGGGCAGAAAGAAATAACAAAAGTAAGGGTTTCTGGAAAGAAATTACAACATGAGTGGAGGATATTGAAAAGCAAGAAATTAAGAGTAGTTTCAAGGAAAGAAGGTCATTAATAGATTATAGATATTTCAAAATGGAATGGGGAAAAGAAAAGTATGTCGAAGTATGGCACAAAGAGGCCAGAATGGGGTATGCATGGGCAAGGACAGGTATAATGAATTTAAGTGGTCTAACAGGGAGAAGAAGGGGGGGAGAGATGTATTAATTGTAATGGAATGCATGACAATTGGCATTATATTCTGGAATGCGAGGACACAGATAAAGGAAGCGAGAATTTAATACTAGAGAAATGGAAAAATTTACCAATAGAGCTAAAAGTTAGGAAGATTTTTTAATACAAGATCAAATGAATATAAGGAGAAAGCAGGAAAATATTTAGGGAAAAATTAAGTTAAACTGGTTAAAAGAGATGTGAAGCAAATTGGAGAAAATACGGATAAACAATAACAAGGCAAAATGTAAATAGTGGAAAATTATACTTCCCCATTATATAAACAGCAGAATGTTAAATATATGGGGAAGGGAAATAATAAGCAACTTCATTGTATTGTAAACATTGTATAAACGGCTTGTAAGTACAAAGTAGGCAATAAATCATTCATTCATTCATAGGAATTATACATACCACCGCCGTCCTTTCCCTTTATTTATATTAACTGTTATTACATTTACCTATATTCCCTTTGTTTATATATAAAAAATGACATAAATGTGACAATAAACATACAAACCTGATTAAATTGCAGGAGAGGTGTAAATACTGTCTCAAGATATCTGCATTAAGTTCTCAATGGTCACAAGCCAATTCAAATGAAGCCATAGATATGAACCACAAATTGGAGAACTACCAAAATTTATCACATCACATTGTAAGGTAAAACTGCAGGGGCAGTAAGGGGCAGGGTGCAGAGATAAGTTCTTTCTGAAAATCTCTGATTAATTTGTAATTTGAAAGTACTACCATCAAAGACTGCTCATCTCATCAAAATACACTTACCTGTTTTGATAAATGGAATCTTGCTGTCACACCATCAAAACAAACAGCAAAGAGTGAAACACAGGTCAGATCCCTGATGTTGTCTAAAGCTGAGAATGATATCATTTCTTCAACCACTGAAGCCTGCAGTAACGTTATGTTTACCTGCAATAAAAGGATGCTTATAATGACCTACACAAACTTCTACCAACTTTTTTTTTAAATATGAAAACATAATGTATATACAAAATATTAAATGACACCTTTGAACATGTAATAGACCCAGTCAGGAAAAGCATGAATAAGATACGACCCAATACTGTATCTTGCCAATTTTCCACAAATGTCCTCATCAAACATACCACATTGCTCTTTTATTACTCCTAACACTTCATGCAAATTTGCCAAGATTACAGTTCATGCCAACGGCTGGGTAGCACACTATGTTTTGAAAACTGGCAAATGAAATTATTGAAATGACATTTTTAGTGTGAAGGAGAACTTGCACAACATGCAAATTTTTCCAACAGTGCTTACTGCCTCCACTTCACACTCCCAAGGAATGTAGCATTGATATGAGACAAATAAAATTAACGTGATGTGTTATTTTTCCCCACAGATCTTGAAATGTATCTATTGAGGCAAAGATTTTTTTAATGTTTCGGGGACAAGTGTATGTTGCGTGAATCAGATATTTGGTGCGTTCTTTTTCCAACATTTATCTCCAACTATTATATGCCATGGATCAAAGTAATTATTAGCCCATTTGACTTCTGGGTATATATGACTCTAACTCTTTAACTAGTTGAAGTAGGAATCAGAAGTGAAGTAAGATGAAGTCAAATTATTCAATTAAATAAATGTATATAGCCCAGCTTCAATTAGGCCGTGAGTTCTTATCTTCAGGTGTGGTCACTGAGAACAAGTTACTATGCAATATGAAATTTTAATTTCTCAATATTTTCAATCAAAATATAAATTTTATTATTTGTTTGGTTAAATACAAATTAATCTCAACTGATTTAAATAATTCTTTTTGTGTATATGTGTTGTCCTTTTTCCATGTTCTCATTTACTTGTTTAAATAATCTTTAATCTCCCTGATGAATAATTTTGTGTATGTATGTTTGCGTGGTGGGGGAGGGGTTGATTTGTGATTTGTTGCACTTCCATCTATGTCCGAATCACTTGAGCATTGTGCCTCACAGTTATTGTCACAAAATTTAATTCTGCTTAGCTAATTCATTTCCAAGATCTTTTTGCGACTGTAATGCAATTATAGTTTGATTTAATTTGGTTACAATCTGCTTTTCTTTTTCCAAATTTTCTTCCATTGATTTCAGTATGTCAGCTATTTCATCCTTCAATTTTTTCTGATTTTCATTTACTTTATACATTATACAGAGCGGTCCCTCAGCACTCTGGCCAGGAATTGCACAGCAGTCTGAATGAACTTAAGGCCATGGGCTCTTCCACTTATCGGACATGTGGCAGCGGGCTTCAGTCAGCTGTTATTGCTTCTTGTGTATGGACGCAAGACATGTGTGAATTTGTGTGCGATTGAATTATTGGATTATTACAACTCAGAAATGGTACTCAAATTTTCACTTGAACAAAGACATGTATGACACATATGTGAAAACCGACTCATGTAGACAGGTGTGTAGGCAATTTCACGATAAATTTCCTGGTGTTCCAGTTCCGAGTAGAGAAACAGTTAGATATCTAGTGGATAAAGTGAAGAGAACGGGATCATTTAATGTTGTAAGTTGTAAAAAGAAATGAAAGGTTCTAACGGAAGAAAAACTACAGGGTTATGGCTGTCTCGATCACCGGATCTTACTGTGTGTGACTTTTATCTGTGGGGAACTCTCAAAAATAGAGTCTATAGGAATAATCCTCGCGCCATAGACGATCTTAAAAACAATATAAGAACAGACATTAGGGAAATTACGCAACAAGAACTTACACGTGTGAATGGTAATTTCATCAGAAGGTGCCAAGAATGTTTATCTGCCGAAGGACACCACTTTCAACACTGACTGTGAAAAAGGTTAGTACCGATAAAATAAAAAGTAATTATGTTTGTTCAATAGGTAATCAATATATCATAATAATCATCATAAAATCAGTAATAATATGGTACCAGTATCAATAATGAGAATAATAAACAGATACACTGAATATAGCTCGTTGAACACGCATTGCGACTACCGGCCAGATGGCTGAGGGACCGCTCTGTATATGCTGTATTTGTATTTCTATTGCTAGTATGTTTATTTTGATGACACAATTTCCTTTAACATAATTATTTTCATTTCTTAATTATTTAAATTATCAATTACAAACTTGATTTAACTCAGTAAATTCCTTTCTCATTTCAATAAATTCCTTTTCTTAACATTTTTTCTTAATGTTTCTTTTCTGTTTTAGCTAAAATCATTCTATTTATTTCTAATTCATCTATCTCTTTAGCTACTTCTGCTCTAATTTCCTGAATTACCCTGTTCTGAACATGCTTTATTTCATCGGTATTCCAGCTAAAATTGTTGTTTCTCTTTTGTTTTCTATTTTATTTTCCTTAATTTTGTTTGCTAATATAGCCATCATCTCGGCCTACATTCTGTCCTATTTTTATCCATTTTACTTTCTATTTCAGTCCTATTCTCTTTCATTTTGTTGACTAAACTTGCTACTTCAGAGTTACATTCTGTCCTATTCTCTTCTATCTCATTTGCTATTTCAGTTTCATTTTCTAACATAATTTGTGGCATCTGGTTTAATACTGTCAATACTGAGTCACTTTTTGACATAACATCTGCTGATGTTTATCTAAATGGCCTTTATTATTTACCTATATCATCCTCTCATCATTCTTGATGCCATGTTATCTTTTTTCCTATTTATTTCCATTATTTTCAACTGCTCTTGTTTTGAATGAGGATGTATTTTATAATAAAACGTTCTTACTTTTCACAGGGCTTTCTTCTTACACTCAGATTATTATGTCATATGTGGTCTTCATTCTCTTGATTGTTCTTTCTTCTCCTCCTCTTCTTCTTCTGGTTCTCTCACTGTACCTTCCATCGTTGTCATACCGCCCAGTTTATTTGTTAATGCACTTAAGGTATATTTTTCTCATCAGATAAAATTTATAAACAAATGGTTATCAACTTCTGGGCAAAATTTATTTGGTTTTAATGTGTAACACATATGACAAAATATAATTATTTTATGCCATTTCTAGCATTTTTAAAGCATGTTTTGCTAATTTAATACATGCAAATTTAACAGGAGATTTACAGTAAGGATTATTTCATGAAGAATAGTAAATTCTGAAAATAACTGATGTTTTAAGCTTATTGGGAGTAAATGGAAGTAACTTGCACTCATTTAAGAAATGAAAATTTTAATTCATGGCATGTTCATAAACTTAATTTGTGATTATCTCATTGTTATTTATTTCCGTTTTTTAAACTGAATCATTTCACTGCTTCTGGAATTCAAAAATTATGAATGACTGCATTAAAACTTAATATTGTAGCTTTTACTTTATTGTTCAATTTCTATAATATCTCTTGGACTTTTTCAAGCAAACTGGGCAGAGCTTATGTATATAATAATAGCCTTTCCATTTCAGATTAAAATTAGGTTTCTCTGCTCTTGAATTTATACTTACCAGCAAGGATTTTTGCTTGAAAATAACTGTATGGCTCTCAAAATGTGTTCTAAATTAAAAATGATGGTTTAAACAAGCTCCTTGCTCATTTATTAATATGTTAATCTCATTCTGTATGGTCCAGTGATTTGCAAGGATGACTTTAGATTTTCCACTAGGATCATACACAAAATTATATTAATGATACATCAGGACTGAAGATTTTTAAGTACTGAAGGAAAGTGCGAAAGCATGGTTGCAGAAAAGTATTTCATATACAACAAAGTGAAACACTGATCTCATACTGTTATTCTGTATTATTTTAAGCAGGAGGGGGATAAATCCAAAAATAAACACAATACTTGCAAATTGAGGTGCCTAGGACCATGAAAGTCTATACTGAACTATGGCTAATTTACAGATTTTAACATGCTGATACTCCTGACGTGAACAATCAGATCTATTTATTAACAATCTGAGTAAAAATGTTGAATTTATGAATGTTAGAATTAATTTCTGTGCTTTGGTTCTTTACAGTCTGGCCTTAACTGTTTCCCATATATTTTCTGATACATTTAAAAAAAATTGCTTCAATAGTAAATGTAAACTTCTGATGAGATACATTCACATGACTTTCTCTACCCTCTATCGTTTATTAGTGGGTATACAAACTATTTTTACTAAGCGTGCACGCGCACGCACACGCACACACACACCTTTTTCTAAAAATGCTTTTCTTGGATTCAGGGGGCTTCAAAACGTGTATTTCCGGTGAAACCTCAGTATTAAATTTTTGGGTGGAATGCAATACTCCCCCTACTTATTATACATAGTAAAGGAAGTAAAAATGCAGGTTTGCATTTAGAAATAACATTTCTGCACCACTTACTTTTGGAAGTATCACTGTTCCTTGTGTTTGAGAAGAAATACTCTCTTCATATACATTAGCCTGCAGTGCTTCTTGATTTGGTTGGCCACTTCCAAGTGTTATATTGCGTTCAGCAGTACTGCGCTTGCTGCTGGCTTGAAACTGACTGAGATATGAAAGTGAGTGGTCTTTCTTCAATATATTTGCTGCTTCAACCTGTGATATGCATTCCGCATGCAAGTGATTGAGGACAGTTAATGGATGTAAAGTGGCTAATGTAGGTGTCACTGCATCAATAAACCTAAAGAGAATTAAAAACAGCTTAAATTAATTACAAATTAAAATTAATTCAAACATACAGTGTTGCTATATTTGGTATTATAAGGATCATTAAGGGAAATCAAAGATCAAAGTCATATTAAAAGAATAAAGGTACTTCAATGGTAGCAAGTTCAAATCAAAGCCAGTATGCATTTCCATACATTTGGCACTATTAGTTTGCTTTCAGACATATGTAAAACACAGATATGAATGAAAAATAGTTCCTAAGAATTTCAAGAATATCCTTAACAGCACAGCAAATAAATGCCTAAGGCATTACTGGAGTAATTTCTATATTTATTTAATTTAAATAATTATTGAGAAAGGAAAGTAAAGCAAATAATGGAAAGGAGAGTAGAAGGAAGGAGTAATGGATGACCAAGGATAAACTGGGAAGACACAGTGGCAAGACTCGAAGAATAAGGGGAAAAACGATCAATGAAATGAAAATGTGTGGAGACCGGATTGCCTAGAAGGTTCGGACAGAACAAGGTAAACCCAATGCTTAATGGCATCAAGGGACGGAAGATGAAGAAGAAGAAATTATTGCAAGTGATATGGCTCCCCAGACTTTCCAACCCCCCCTCCTTAATACAAATATGTTAATGCAAAATAGCTATCTGCATAAATACTAACACATATTTAACTAAAGTAATTAACAAGGACATTCCATTTAGCAAATTATACTACATATTTTTCCCTTTGTTTATTGACCATAACCATTTTATTTTGACCTTTGATAAAAACTCTACTAATTTCCTAAACTGATCACAGTCTTCAAGTTTGTTCCTAATGGCAGCTGACTTCATTTTAGCCGCTTTCCTTTGATCAAAGTTTTCCTCCAGTTATTAGTTCCTAGGCATTCAAAGAAAATATGAATTGTCTCTTGCTTATTTGAACAAGACCAAGACCTCTTAATTTCCAAATTTCCTAACTAAACCAGGCAAGTTCCTCTCTTTCTATTTTACTGTATTCTAATTTTACACCTGATCAAGAGAAAAAAAGATTTTTTAAAGATTTTTTTATCCTTTATTTATACATATTGCTAAGTGAGCTACATCATGGGACCTGTGGGTTGTGGCCCTGGTTCCTTATCCAAAGATATCCCTACATACAAATTGCGATACAAAAATTGTTTATGCTTATAACTTTTATGTTGCCAAGTTATTTACAAAAACTCTTCTAACTTTTATCCACTGAGCATTCCCATTTCATCTTAATATTCCAATGAAATTTCCCTAACCTTCTTAAGTGAGAGTAATGAGAACATTTTCTTAATCCTACACTTCTATTACTCCTAAGCCATTTTTCTCTAATCAATTTTCTCCTCCAACTTAAGATTCCTTTAATAAGAAAGAAGACATTTTGACAGTTTTCACTGATTTTCAAAGTGCTTATGATTCTATCATACAACGAGATTACTTAAAAAATTAAATGATACAGGAATACAAGGACCCATATTTTCAAAGCTTTCCAATTTTTTGACTCAGTGCTTTATTACTACAAGCTATGAAAAAAACACTTCTAAATATATACAAATACATTGAGGATTGCCACAAGGCGCAGTTCTAAGAGCTGCACTTTTCAACTTTTATGTTAATAATTTACCACAAAGAATATAAAAATTAGGTAACAAGTGCTTTTTTTTGTGATGATTTAGTTATGTAGAATTTGGTATCAAAAAATAAAAGTGTACAACTCAAAAAAGCAATGGAAGAACTCCTGAAAAATATGCAGGATTGATGTAAAGAAAATTTAATGATGATAAATACAACCAAATCAAATTATCAAGTATTTTCATTGAGAAGGCCATTAAAATTAAAATTACAATTTGGAGATATGCCATTACCATATACAGTGGAATCTCGTTAGCACGTTCCTCATTAACACGTTTTCCCGTGTATTGCGTTGAATTATAAAAGTCCCGGCACAAAATGCATCAAATGCATTAATAACGTTCGTTTAGTACGTTTTCTCGCTCCCGCTTACTACGTTCGAAGTTTGATGCCCTCATTCGCTATAAAAGTAACGGTCCAGCGGGAGTAGATTTACTACATTCAAAGTTAGACGTTCTCATTCGCTACTTTGGTCAAACCAGGCGGGGTGGAACCGGCAGCCAATACCATGCATGTACTTATTTGTGGGACGCGTTTTGTGTGTGTGTGTGTGTGTGTGGGGGGGGGGGATGCTTTAGTGACGCTCTTTGGTGTTCTGTGGTGACGCTTTAGTTTAACAGTGGCTTGGTGTGGTTAGTTTATGCTGTTGAGTGTTGACGAAACGTAAAAGTATTTTAACTTTTTGTTCGCAATGGAGAAAAAGAAAGTGCGGCAAATAACCAACAGTGAAAAATTGAAAATCCTTGAGGAAGTAGATCGCAATCTAAATATGAAACGTGTGGATATAGCGCGGAAGTTAAACATTCCTCCGTCAACCTTAAACACAATTGTTAGCAAACGTAAACTAATTGAAACTGCTTTTGAAGAAGGAAAAAATGCTAAAAGAAAACGTAATCGCCCTGGCCAGTTTCCAGAATTAGAAGATGTTCTGCTAAAGTGGTTTACATAAGCTAGAGCTTCAAATGTGCCAATAGACGGTACTGTGGCATAATTCGGTGCATGAAACATGCGTATCGTAAGAGGCTGGTACAGAGAAGGTTGGCTGCACTGAAATCGACGACAAGAAAAATCACCGTCTTAGATGCCATGCATTTTATTAGAACTGGTTGGGATTGTGTGACGCAAGATACCATTAGGAACTGCTTTAATAAAGCCGGTTTTTGCCAAGTTCTTGGTGATGAAATTACGCAGGAAGACGAGTTTTCCGAGAGTGAAGAATGGCGCCAAATAGCAGACGATGCCGGCGTGTCTTTCGAAAACTATGTAAACATTGACAATGAAATTCGAGTGTGTGAAACAGCGACGATAGATGAAATACTTGAACAAGTGAAAGATGAAGCATTAGTGGGAGACGAAAGTGACGATGAACCAGATCCTGAGCCAGTACCTACAGTGTCAGAAGCCATGCAGGCAATGGACATAGTGAAGCGATATGTGTGCAGTTTCAAAGTTGATGATGATGTAATGACTTTACTAAACAAGATGGACAGTAAAATTTTGGCATTAAAACCAACAAAGCAATCAACTATCGATATGTATTGCGACGGTAACATTTGCTTACGTAATGTGTTTTTACATAAATTATTAGAACTTGAAGATCTCATATTGTGCTGCTTTTGTTTTGTTTGGTTACATAATTTTTTTAACTGCCCCACGTTGGGCGCCAATTTGTAACGGTATTATTTGTAATGTTTGTGTTTGTTAGCCCCACGTTGGGCGCCAATTTGCGACGGTAACATTTGCTTACGTAATGTGTTTTTACGTAAATTATTAGAACTTGAAGATCTCGTATTGTGCTGCTTTTGTCTTGTTTGGTTACATAATTTTTTAACTGCCCCACGTATGTGAGCCAATTTGCGAGTGTATTAATGTTATATTTATATTTGACATTATTGTAGCCCCACGTTGTGGTAGCCAATTTGCGACGATATCATTGCTTATTACGTAATATGTTTGCGACGGTATTACTTACAAATGTTTGTTTACATCACGTGTTGCCATCTTGTGACGTCATTCATTTGTTCGGTTTGTAGCTCCATCTTGTGTTAGCAATTTGCATCAGTGTTATTTTTTTGTTTGATTTCATTTCAAATGTCCTCCGGCTAGCTATTATCTTATCTTGGGTCGAACATGTGTCTCTATACAGGTTGTGAAGCGGAAAGGAATCTTTTATCCAAAAATTACACTGATGAAGAAATTTGTTTTATAATTTTTATTGTCGAACACGTTCACTATCACTTTTACATATTGATCTAGATACTCGCCAAACTGAAACTGTTATAATAACTTCATACTTATCACTTTTAATTCACGTATTTCAACTTTGTGTATAATTAACTTTATAATACTTTAGATTTTCGTAACTTGTGAATCTATAGCCGACGTATCTCATACAAATATTTTGACGAACTGACGAACTTAAGACGACGTGTATTGCACTAAGAATTTTGATGAACTGCCCGCAAGCTACCTCGAACCTACCCTATTTATACGCCTGCATCAAGATACGCCTAAAGATTATAAATGAATTACTATTGGCTAATAAAACGCGCCAACATTAGCGTCTATTTTAATATCCAATGAAAACCACGAATACATATTGCTTTTAGGGAGAAAATATTCCAGAAGTTTCTACCGAAAACGCGTCAACATTACGTAACTTCCTTGTTTCCAATAATGATAAACAGCTCACCCCCCTCGCTGCATTATTGCGCTATTATTGACAGTTTCAGTAAAGCCGTATAAACTTATTTCCCAATAATAATTACAATTAATAAACATCTGAAATCAATGTCACATAAAAATGCATATTCATATTACAATCATTATTTACATTTAGGTAATTTGTGATACAAATTACTGCATCAGTATTTCAAACCAATGTAAATAGTGTCTATATTTCACATCCGTTTTTGAGGTAAGATGTATTATTAGATTTTATTACATAAATATGTTCTTAAGTTGCAGATTATGTATTTTCGTTAACACGTTTTCCCGTCTATGACGTCCAAATCCTTGGGTCCCCGCAAAAACGTACTAACGAGATTTTACTGTATACCATAATTTCTCCCATTTTCTTTCTATCTCCCAAATTTCTGAGCCAAAACTCTGCCTTGACGTCCAATGCTACATAAAGTATTTCTAACCATTTGGCATTCATCACTGGTGCTATGCTATAATTAGGTATGGTGATTTTTTTTTGCAAATGCCAATAGTGTGAAATGCTCATAAAGGTTTGTAATCTTGCATTTTCATTTTTCATGACCTCTAAAACACTGTTTAATGTATTTTGATAATGTAATAAAATGCTAAATTGATTCAAATTGTGAAAATTACTAAAATGCAATATAAATGCAAAACCTCTTTCAAGTGAAAATGTAAAAGCAAAATGAAAACATGTTTATAGAATGTTTAAGAGCAACTAAAGGTTTAGCAGTTGCACAAAAGAAAATGCAAAAAACATTTCCTTTTTCTCCCAAGAGGTTGGTAAACTTTTTAATTTTATTACTACTGGACAAGTATTGAAAACAGATTTGAAAGTTTTAAGTGAAAATTAAAGAAAGATCCCATTTTTTCAAGTTGTTAATGTGGAATTTTCTTAGGTCTACAAACTTATTTTCAATTGGTAGTACAAACTGTGCAGATAAATAAAGATGCAGACTGTCTGCAAATGCTGTTGACCGTTAAGCTCAAATACTCAGATTTTGCTTAAGCGTTCTGCAATGTACTTGGGATCCAACCTATAGCGTAGATGTAGAAAAAGGCTTCTAGTACAATTAATTGTAAGGGCGCCAGGTAGCTCAGAGGTTTCATTCATAGCTCTCATGCTGAAGGTCTGTGGTTCGATTCCCAGATCTGGGGTGGCGATTTTAAGTTGCCATATCCAAGTCTTCACCTCTGACAATTCATGTGAAGTATCCCCAAGGCCCACTGTGGCTCGGAGTCCAAGTAAAAGCTGGAGGTTCTCTCATTCACTATTTGTCATTATCACCCCCTAATTGGTAATAATGGACTCCGCCCTCTGGGTGCCTCCAGTTAATAAATGGGGTCCATACATTGCTTGGTGGAACAAGGTTTCCTCAGAGGTCATCGACTGTATGGGGCGCTTTGTAAACCAAACAAAAATTAATTGTAATGACAGGAGAACAAGAATGACAGAAAATGAAATTGAGTTTTATTTATAGAAGCTCTTTAACTGCTGTGGTCCTTAGCATCCCATTCTATAATGGGCGTGAAAGACCGGTAATATTACTCTGAGGCCTCTTTATCAGGTTTGAGGTTCTTTTATGTGCCACAAAACTATGATATGGGACCACCTGCATTATTTCCCTTCCAAAGGAAGCCATGCTAAGGATTTTTACGCCCAAAAAAAATCCATCGCCCTCTGCCGGGTTTGAATCCGCGACCTCAGGAACTAAAGGCTAGCATGGTAATCACTACACCATGGAAGACGACATGATAGAATCAAATATTAAGGTCTGCTCTAAGATTTCATTCAACAGCATTACTGATTTATGAACTTGCATGATTTGAGTTAATTTTGTGTATTTTCTTTCTATTAATTCAGAATTTCTCCTTTTTCTGTATTATGCTTTAGTCTGTATCAATTTAATTTTCTCGGATTTGCTTTAACCTATATTAATTTTAAAACAATTCGCAATTTACTTTATGCATTTTTATTTCACTATTAACTCTTTACAAATGTAATGTTAGTTTAATTTTACATTATCATTACATAAAAAGAAATTACTTGTTTAACAGTTAAATGTTTTTCTTCAAAATGCACCTTATAAACATTACATAATGCTAAATGTACAAATCAAAATGCTAAAACTCACCACCTCTACCTATAATATATAAATTTCTCCTCACTAGCTTCAATGCTAACCTACCTTTGATGGTGTCAGCTGCTTATGCTTGTTCCATCAACCGTCTATTAAACTTAATTTTTAAGAAAGATAAACCCCTAACTATTACTGCAGTAACACTTACCTTTGCAAGGATTCTAGGACTAAAGGGCTTATCATTACATCCATATCTCCTTTTAACTTAATTATTACAGTTGTTCTTGTACCACACTCATTCTGAAGAGCTAACAACTCCTCTTCACAGGCTGGAAAATGATGACAAATGTTAAAACTTTACATCTAAGTAGTGAACAATATATTCAAATGTTATAATTAACAAAATTAAATGAAAGGTGAAGATTCCATGCAGGTCAAAATAGTCAACATTCCAGGAAAGAATTCTCTAATGTAAAAGGTTAGATAAGTTCCAAATATCCTGCATTCTAATACCCTGGGTAAAGAGAAATGTGATTATCATTAAACTGATGATTTGCAAATTACCCTATGAAAATTTCTGGGTCATACTAAGTATAGTTGTTTCATAATGCAATGTGAATTACAAAACATTGTAAAGTGCTTTTCCTATCAATGGCATGACAGCCTGCACAGAATTCCATGTAAACAAACGGGATGAGAAATTAATCATGGAGCAAACAGTCACATCCATAAATATTGTTCAAAATCCACGATCTTCAATGAATGGATGCTACATGATATCTGTGCAAAATACTGCACAATGAAAAATGTGTTTCACTTGTAAGCAATGTTTAAAACACTAACGAATGAAAGGTTTTCTAAATCTATACTGTAATAAGATTAGAGATATCTTACCTGTCTCTAAGTCATCTGATTCAGAACCCACTATTGCGGCAGTATCCCATGCATAAGGATGTGTTGGAGTTTTACTGCTTGGGGGAGGAGGAGTACCATGATGTTCTGTGCTACCTCTTGCAATCATTTTTAATGATGTAAACCCTTCAGTAAGTGTTACAAATCGTGGGGAGTATCTTCCACCTGCATATACATATAATGTTGCAGATATGAAAACAGAAAGGGAGAAGTGCATAGAAATGCACCCTCAACAGTAATAGTAACAGAGTATTTATTTGGCTCCCAAATGGTGTTGCCCATTTGTATGTGAAAATGAGAATAATAAAGGGAGAATTGTGGTCAACTGAGAGCCAAGTAGAAAGTTGGGTGGATGAGGAAAGCATGTATAATACAGATTAACAGTAAAACTGGAATGTAAGTATGCTGGTGTTTAATAATAAGTAAAATGAAACAAAATTCTACAACTGTATCATTTGTATATGTAGTAACTCTATAGCTTCACTTATCCTTTTAATGGAAGTTAATTTAAATTACATTAAGCTAAGCTGTTTCCTAGGCAGGCACTAATATAGGATGGAGAGAGAAGCAGAGAGAGGAGGAGGAGGAGGAGGGGGGGTAGAAGAGGAGGAAAGGGGCAAAGAAGTTTATAGCATGACAACTACTACTATAATGACCCACACACCTCTATTTCTCCACAGAGTGGAATGTCCCACTGGAACACAAAAGCTAATTTAGCATTTATGCTATAAGATTACATCCCATATCCAGGTATACCCCTATGTTACAGAACTTCAGGGATAACAAGAGAAGATCAGTATAAACAATTTACAGTTAAGAGCTCATGCATGGAGCAATATATTACAATGGGAGGAGAGAATGCTGGATCTCCTGTGCGGCTAATGCCATCTAGTGCAATAAGATGTATAACACATTCTCAGTATCCAGTAGATAGATGGCTGTACTTGAACGAAGCCTGCCAAAGACAAATGATGACAGGTGTGATTTTGTAAATATGAATAAGCTTAGCCATTTTGTTTTTGAACCACTGAATGAGGTGCAGAACTATAGAATAAAGGTGAAAAGCAATGCTTCCCCCCTGCCTATAATTAAATTTAAGTGTAGTACCCCTGGATGTCAAAATGTAGACTTGCCAGGTGTGAAGACAACTTTTTTTTGCATTTCCACAAGAACCAGCAAGGTAAATACATTTACTTTTTTATAGTAATGATTTGGACATGTCACCAGTCTGATACTTTTTTTCCCCCCTGAGGGCTGGTTATACAATTTGCCAATAAAGCTATTTTATCAGATTTCTTAGCAATTGGCACTCTACAATCTCTGGATAGCGCTACATGGAAGATATCTTTGTCGATAAGTTTTTGGCTAGTTGAAGTACCCAATACATCCATTATCTGAGAAACATGTTTTCACATTTAGGACAGACACAATTATTGTCACTAGCAATAGTAATCATGGCAGAATTGTATTTCTTGGATGACAACGAGGAAATAATGATGTTTCTGCATAACAGGAGAAAAACTAGGGTCATAAGAGAGAGAGAAAATTATTTCCAAACATTGAATGAGATGAAAGTTATAAGCTTACTTTTATAAAACACTAGTTGGCTTACTCAACGTTTCAGGTGGCTTTGTAAACTTGCATAACATTTTAATTAATTTCAGGTACCTCCCAAAATTCTTTATGAAATCATTGTACAATCATCTAGAGGATTTTGCGGTTAATCCTTCCCTTTACTTCTTACAATTGTATTTTGTACAGCCCTGGCTACTTCCAATAATGGATGAAAAATCTGGATATTCATGCAAGTGGAACATCCGACTTCCTTAACATCTCCCCCGACAGTCTTTGCAAGTATGATCATTTATAACTTGATGTGTTCATATGCTAATACACAGGTAAAGCAGTATTAGTGTTTTATGAATTTGTGAACGGAAATTATAAGGTGTTTTATAGTCCATATCCGTCACAAAGACTTGGAATTTTCTATGGTGAAAGAACTATTAAAATCAGTTGAGTGTTTTTACTTTCTCTACTACGTATAGTAAGTAGGGGAAGTATTGTATTCCACCCAAAAATTTGATACCAAGATTTCACCAGAAATACATGTTTTGAGACCCCCTGAATCCAAAAAAAGCATTTTTGGAAACATGTCTGTGTGTGTGTGTGTGTGTGTGTGTGTGTGTGTGCGTGTATGTGGGTGTGTGCGTGTGTGTGGTTGTGTGCGTGTGTGCGTGCGTGTGCGTGTGCATGTGCGTGTGTGTGTGTGTGTGTGTGTGTGAACAGCATAACTCAGAAACGAACAGTTGGATAAACACCAAACTTGGTATTTAGGTTCAGTATCTTCCAGAGATGCGACACGAAGGTTTTCAACAAAATCCCCCCACCCCAGAGTACCCTTTACATGGAAGATTTTTCGAAAATTTTAATTTTCTCAAAAATGGCTCCAACGATTTTGATTAAAATATCATATGTTTAAGATATTTTTATGACAAATAAAATGTATATCATGAATTTCCCGGGAATGTCTCCAAAAGTATTCTTTATTGTGAACGACTTTTGCATAACTCGTAAACCATAAGAGATAGACAAACTTTTACTACACAAGAAATGTAGATCGCGTTAAAATACACAATTTATGTCATATACATTTTTTTTGTTGAGTGAACCATTTTCGAGATATTACTTGTTATTCCCTTAAATTTTTCAATACTTATTTTCTCAAATGGGAATTTGTTATTCATTTTTTTGTCTTGGATATGCAAAGAGTATTAATCTGTGGGAAAGGGAATGGTGCTGCACCTAGCAACCAGCTATTAAGAGATATGTATGTGCTTAAAGGCTACTGTATTTCGATACTGCCCTTGTAAATATATATTCCCCTTACATCTACAAGAAAATTAGCAATAAGATAGAGTCTGCAAATGTTTATCTCGATTAACATGAAGTAGATAGAGAGTAAGCGTTTGTAAAAATAGTTTGTACAAGAGTAGAGAAAGTCATGTGAGTGTAACACATCAGATGTTTTAAAATAAACCCATATACACATATATACTAATTTTCTTCCTTTATAATATTACTATAGTAGAGATTTTAGCTTAGCAGAAGGAGCATAAGGAGATGGGAAATACATCAGCAAATAGTCACCAAACAGAGTTAAGGTTATGTGAACTCTTGACATGATTGTCTCCCAACATTTTTCCCCCTCCACGTTACCACATCCCTATCATCATCTAACCTAACCAACGTAACAAGACGTAGCACCACGTAACAAGATGTAATACTGTGTAACATAACCACGTAACAAGACGCAATGTAACCAACAAACGTAACCACGTAAGAAGACGCAACACCACGTAACATAGCCACGTAAGACAACATAACATAAGCAAATAGACTTCTTATTCTCATGCAATTTTATGTTTCTACGATGTTTAACACTCTTTTGCAGTCATCATTGAGACGGTAATTTGTATCACAAATTACTCAGATGTAATTAACGATAATAATATGAATATGTATTTTTATGTGACATTGATTTCAGAGGTTTATTAATTGTAAATATTATTGGTAAATAATAATATATGGCTCTACTGAAACTGTCAACAATAACGCAATAATGCAGCGAGGGGATGAGTTGTTTATCGTTACCGGGAACCAGGAAGTTACGTAATGTTTCGCGCCTTTTCGGTAAAAAAAAGCTTCCAGAATGTTCTCTAAAAGTAATATGTATTAGTGGTTTTCATTGGATAGTAAAATAGACGCTAATGTTGGCGCGTTTTATTAGCCAATAGCATTTCATTTATAATCTTTAGGCGTATCTTGAGGTAAGCGCATAAATAGCCAGGCTCGAAGTCGGTCGCCCCGCAGTTCAACAAGATTCTTAGTACACTACACGTCAGCTCCCAGTCCAACAAGATTCTCATGTCGGTCTCTCAATTCGTAAAGTTACGCGCAGCAGAAGTAGGAGAAATCTTATAAAGTATTATACAGTTGAATACACAAAGTTGAAGTACGTGAGTTAAAAGTGATAAGCAATTATTATCAACAGTTTCAGTATGGCGATTATCTAGATAAATCTGTGAAAGTGTTCGTGAACGTGTTCTGCAATAAAGATTATAAAACCAATTTCTTCGTCAGTATCATTTCTAGACAAAAGATTCCTTTCCGCTTCACACCCTGCAAGAGAAACATGTTCGATCCCAAACAGCTAGCCGGAGAACATTTAAAATAAATTATTTCAAAACTGATACAAATTGCTACGCCAGAGGGAGCTACGAACCAGATAAAGGAATGACGTCACAAGCAGGCTTCAACACACGTGATGTAAACAACATTACGTAAAGCAGCAACCGTCGCATATTGGATTCCAAATTTGGAGCTAAAATAATGTTACAATAAATACAACATTAATACAGCTTCAAATTGGCTCCCATACGTGGGGCAGTTAAATTTATGTAAATAAACATTTATTTGCAACATACAATTTGTTCTCTCGCAAATTGGCGCCATCAATGTGGGGCGAAGCGACCAGGAAAGGAACTCGAGTAACCAGGAAAGGATCAGAAATAACCAAGAAGAATTGAGAGGACCAAAGGAGGAATGCAGCGGTGAAATCATCTACAAGACCCAGATTCAAGAAACAACAGGGACAACAGACTTCGATCGTAATTCCGAGATTACGAGGCAACAGGGAATTCAAAGCAAAAGCATCGAAACGACGTAGATTCATCACAACACAACGCAGAAGCGACATCAAACCTAGGAGAATGGGGCAGAACGCTGGACATCAAAGCTACAGCAACATACAGCATCAAAAAGGTATCGTAATTTTTTTTTAGAAAACAAAAACAATGGCTGCTAGTAATACAGAAGAAACAATGATGGAAGGGGATAGTGTAACAGTTAACTGTAATTCAATACAGGTTACAAAAAAAAGCTCAAACAATGTAGTATTGGAGGGAGAAAATGTTAGTGCAGAAAGTAAGAATAGAATAGCAGGAAATATTAACTCTGATACTAGAATGATTATGGATATGATAAATAAGACTATTGCACATCAACTAGAATGTCATAGGAAAATATTGGAAGATATGGAAAAAAGTCATAGGAAATTAATTGAAAACATTGGGTAGGAGTAATGAGGTATTAGAGCAAAAAGTAGATCAAAGCAGTGAAGAAATTGAAAAGAAAGTTACGAAGCTAGATAGTTGTATGCCAAAAATGAGAGATGAAAATGAGGAAGTAATAGTAAGTGAGATAGGAGAAAATTCAAAGAAAATGCTAGACATGAGCAGGGAAATATGTAACAAAGAAAGTGAGATTAATGTAGAATGCACAGAGTTAGGAAGTCAAATGAGTAGTATTTCAAGTGAGATAATAGAGATAAATGAGGTTATGAATGTAGATGTAAATGAGGCGCAAGTTAATTTCAGTGGGGAAATATCAGAAATACAGAAAGAATCAGAAATGCAAGGAAATAAATTGTACCAAGATGTTCAAAATGAAAACTCCAGTCCAGTACAGTTTAGTACAAATTTGTCAGAGTATTCTCAAGTTAGAAAGAAAGCAGATGAATTGAAAATGAAAGTTGTTAAAAGATGTATTGTTCAAGAAACTGTAGATTGTTTTCAAATGTTATCATGTCATGAAATTTCATATGAATACAAGAGGTTATTCATGAACAAAAATTTGAAGGTTAGGTTACGGCTACAAGTAATGTTTAGCCACATACAATTTGATCCAGGAGGGTAAATAGCAATAAGACGTAAACTAAATGCTGGATAGGTAAAGATGACTTGCAGAGAAATGTATTGGAACGTAAGAGGGTTAAATAAATATGTATGTCATAGGAATGGAGAAATAAATTTTAGACATGACTAAATGTTTGAGAGGAAAATAACATTTTATTAGTAACTGAACATGTGAAACAAAGCATGATATTATATTAAATTAAAAGTACATAAATACAATTCAAAGAGTATTGTTAAAATAAAATTCAGAATAACAAAAATTGGTAAAAATAAATAAAACAAATACTTATGTAGCAAACAGAAAAGGTGAAACATTGTCAAGATTTAAGAGATGTAAATATATTTGTAAAGTACAAGATAACAAAAATTGGTAAAAATAATTTAACAACAAATATTTATGTAGCAAACAGAAAATGTAAAACAATGCCTAGATTTAAGAAATGTAAATATATGTAGAGGGTGAATATTTTGGTAAATATGTATAATAATTACAAAAATCTTAAATTGATAAATTTTTGGTAACAATATAAGAAAGTAAACCATTTTTTGTAACACTAATTAAATAATTTAGGGTAAAGTATTTGCTATAAAAAAAATTTGTGTCAGATTAACATCTAAATTAATTAAACCAGAGCCAGTAAGTAGTGGCGAGATAAAACATATGTCGTGTGTTAAGTGCGTGTGAAGTGTTAAGTGAAAGTGATAACGTGTGTTCCAAGATTTAGGAGACTACAAACACAATTTTAAAATTTCTAAACAAGTTATAAATATTTATAATTATGTTTCCAGTGGGGCATATGAGACGGTAATTTGTATCACAAATTACTCAGATGTAATTAACGATAATAATATGAATATGTATTTTTATGTGACATTGATTTCAGAGGTTTATTAATTGTAAATATTATTGGTAAATAATAATATATGGCTCTACTGAAACTGTCAACAATAACGCAATAATGCAGCGAGGGGATGAGTTGTTTATCGTTACCGGGAACCAGGAAGTTACGTAATGTTTCGCGCCTTTTCGGTAAAAAAAAGCTTCCAGAATGTTCTCTAAAAGTAATATGTATTAGTGGTTTTCATTGGATAGTAAAATAGACGCTAATGTTGGCGCGTTTTATTAGCCAATAGCATTTCATTTATAATCTTTAGGCGTATCTTGAGGTAAGCGCATAAATAGCCAGGCTCGAAGTCGGTCGCCCCGCAGTTCAACAAGATTCTTAGTACACTACACGTCAGCTCCCAGTCCAACAAGATTCTCATGTCGGTCTCTCAATTCGTAAAGTTACGCGCAGCAGAAGTAGGAGAAATCTTATAAAGTATTATACAGTTGAATACACAAAGTTGAAGTACGTGAGTTAAAAGTGATAAGCAATTATTATCAACAGTTTCAGTATGGCGATTATCTAGATAAATCTGTGAAAGTGTTCGTGAACGTGTTCTGCAATAAAGATTATAAAACCAATTTCTTCGTCAGTATCATTTCTAGACAAAAGATTCCTTTCCGCTTCACACCCTGCAAGAGAAACATGTTCGATCCCAAACAGCTAGCCGGAGAACATTTAAAATAAATTATTTCAAAACTGATACAAATTGCTACGCCAGAGGGAGCTACGAACCAGATAAAGGAATGACGTCACAAGCAGGCTTCAACACACGTGATGTAAACAACATTACGTAAAGCAGCAACCGTCGCATATTGGATTCCAAACGCGGAGCTACAAAAAAATGTTACATAGTTACAACATAATACCGCATCATATTGGCTCCACAACGTGAGGCTCAACAACAAATTACGTAAAAACATATTACGTAAGATATACTCTTTCATCATGAGTGACATTTTGAGTCCTTTTTTGCTTTGTCACTTCTATTTATTCCAAAAGAGAGCACATAATAAACACTAAGTTTTGTTTTGTTTGTTGTTGTCTGCTCCGCAAGTCAATTCTTGTTTGTTTTCTAGTTTATGAACTCCCCAATGGTGACATTTCTGTTGAATTCATAATGGCAAACTTAACACATCACAAGTTATCGTATAGGATTGCTATCCAGAGAAAGCCACATGATTGTAGAACAAGAGCATTGCTTATTAGCCAGAAAAGTTTATTTGGAGAGTAACTACAGGGAAGCTTGTGGAACATTGTAGAATTGGCTCTTAGTTTAATGTCCTTTAACCAGATAGGTATATTAGATAATTAGACTTTATTTATTGAGTTTTATTTATGGATGCTCTTTAACTACCAAGGTTCTTAGTGTCCCATTCTATATTGCGCGTGAAAGACCAGAAATTTTGCTCAGAGGCCTCTTTATCAGGCTTGAGGTTCATTTACGTGCTATCAAATCTATGACATGGTACCACCGGCTTTACTTCCCTTCTGAAGGAAGCCATGCTAAGGATTTTTATGCATGAAAAGGTCCATCGCCCTGCAACCTCGGGAACTAAAGGCTAGCATGGTAACCCTAGACTATGACAGATAATTAGATGAATGAATGACTGAATGAATGAAATGGTTGAAATTATGCTCAAATGAGCCCAAGGTCAGAGTTTCTGAGGTTAAGAAAAAAAATGTCACCCTAGCCGAGAACCAAACTTTTATTTTTAGAACTTTAATTTCTACACAAATTTAAATGTAGTCAAGTTAACCTTTACTCGATGAAGCTTTACTTGAAGAAATTTTGATTTTGCAATTTATTTTAATTTCTGCTACACTTAAAGACTATTGCTGCATTTCAACATAATATAAAATTTTGATGTTCAAAACACTCCTATTTTCTTTAATAGTATTAATTCTGTACTAGATTTTTTAGGCCTTGTGTTTTGCTTCAGTCTGGGAAAAACTGAAAAGGTAAAATCAGACTGAAAAATTCAGTGGCATAGCTGGACTTACGATCTTAGAATATCTGTCCTATGCACCAATCAACACAGCTATCATGAAAACTTGTGGGTAGAAAATTAAATTCCCCAAATGGCTCATATTTTCCTGGTAAACAATAAGGCATTCTCAAATTCATTCTGAATTAACATATATAGGTCTCGCCAGGGATATTGGCATATGACCTTCAGGGCTAGCCCAGTCAGCCAGCCCTCTGATGTTTCAATACCTCCCTTGCAAGTAGCACGTGGTTCCTTCTGTCCAGTTGTGGTCCAGTTCCTTCCACCGTATACAACTCCCATCTCAACTTGCACCATTCTTCGAGCTGCAGCCCCGTATGTGTCATACATCTATATGGTAAATGACTCGCATCGTAGCTCTCCATTAAAATTTTCAGATGCCAAAATCCGTGGCGCGACCTGCACCAATGGCAACTTAGTATTGAAGAGAGCATATTCTATCTTGGTTGAATTTTAATGAAAACTAAAAGAAAGCAGGGTGCGGGTTAATACTAGAAATATTTGCCACTAGATGGCAGCACAATGGGAAGGAATGTACAGTAGAAAGAACTATGTTAAGTAGCATAATTATCATTAAGTTGAAATGTATATATAGCAGAGTAGTCAATGTCAATATTATACAGTTTATCACCAGGTATTATGCAATTCTACTGTATTTAAAATAGAGAGAGTTGAAGGTTGTTACACTACATCACTAAAATGTTCTTACTTGAACGGTTTCGGGAGAATGGTTTTCTCCCATCATCAGCATGTTTTCAACTGATTTTGCCGGTTATTGTCTGGGGAATGTGTGTGGCTAGTGGTGTTCTCTGGTGCTGGGCTGATGAACCTCCAAAGGCTGCTGGGTGGCAGTAGTTCGAAATTCATTAGGTGATTTGTGTGTTTGACGATATGTATTTTTTCCCAGATGTCCAATTCATTGCTGCTGTTGATCGGTTTTAAGAGTTTTAGGTTTGGAGTGATTTCATGGTTCGAAGACCAGAAATGATGTGCTACTGCTGATTTATCTGTCTGTTTTTGGTAAATGCATCTTGATGCAGTAATTTGTATCACAAATTACTTAAATGTAAATAATGATTGTAATATGAATATGCATTTTTATGTGACATTGATTTCAGATGTTTATTAATTGTAATTATTATTGGGAAATAAGTTTGTACGGCTTTACTGAAACTGTCAATAATAGCGCAATAATGCAGCGAGGGGGGTGAGCTGTTTATCATTATTGGGAATGAGGAAGTTACGTAATGTTTGGCGCGTTTTCGGTAGAAACTTCTGGAATGTTTCCCTAGAGCATATGTATTCGTGGTTTTCATTGGATATTAAAATAGACGCTAATGTTGGCGCGTTTTATTAGCCAATAGTAATTCATTTATAATCTTTAGGCGTATCTTGATGCAGGCGTATAAATAGGGTAGGTTTGAGGTAGCTTGTGTGCAGTTCATCAAAATTCTTAGTGCAATACACGTCGTCTTAAGTTCGTTAGTTCGTCAAAATATTTGTATGAGATACGTCGGCTATAGATTCACAAGTTACGAAAATCTAAAGTATTATAAAGTTAATTATACACAAAGTTGAAATACGTGAATTAAAAGTGATCAGTAAGAAGTATTATAACAGTTTCAGTTTGGCGAGTATCTAGATCAATATGTAAAAGTGATAGTGAACGTGTTCGACAATAAAAATTATAAAACAAATTTCTTCATCAGTGTAATTTTTGGATAAGATTCCTTTCCGCTTCACAACCTGTATAGAGACACATGTTCGACCCAAGATAAGATAATAGCTAGCCGGAGGACATTTGAAATGAATTATTTCAAAAACTGATACTAAGAACCGCAAATTGCTAACACAAGATGGAGCTACAAACCAAACAAATGAATGACGTCACAAGATGGCTTCAACACTGATGTAAACAAACATTTGCAAGTACATCGCAAATTGGCTACCATACGTGGGGCAGTTAAAAATTATGTAACCAAACAAAACAAAAGCAGCACAACATAAGATCTTCAAGTTCTAATAAATTACGTAAAACATATTACGTAAGCACCATCTGCATCAAATTGGCTACCACAACGTGGGGCTCAAAACATATTACGTAAGCAAATAATGTTACTTCAAATTGGCGCCCAACGTGGGGCTATAATAATGTTAAATAAATATAAAGAATAACCACTACAAATTGGCACCCAGAACGTGGGGCAAAGTGACCAGGAAAGGGGCAAAGTAACCAGGAAAGTAGCAGAATTAACCAGGAAAGTAGCAGAATTAACCAGGATGTGGAACGAATGGAGAAGTGAACTGAACTACAAGACGCAGATTCCAGAAACAACAAAAGGGACGACAGACTACGCGGATGATTGGACATCGTAATTTCAAGATTACAAGGCAACAGGGGAATTCAACTACAAAAACATCGAGAAGATGCAGATTCCAGAAACAACTAGAGGAACGACAAACGACGCGGATGAGTGGACACAAAAACATCGAGACGACGTAGATTCATCATAACACAACGCAGAAGCAACATATAACCTAGGAGAGAGGGGCAGGAAGCTGGACATCAAAGTAACAGCAACAGACAGCATCACAAAGATCAGAGTATCGTAATTTTTTTTAGAAAACAAAAAAAAAAACAATGGCTACTAATAATATTGAAGAAACAATAATGGAAGGGGATAATGTAACAGTTAGCTGTAATTCAATACAGGTTACAGAAAATAGCTCAAACAATGTCGTATTTGAGGGAGGAAATGTTAGTGCAGAAAGTGAGAATAGAACAGCAGGAAATGTTAATTTTGATGCTAGTGTGATGATGGAAATTATGGGAATGCTGAGAAATATTAGTGAGGAAATGCAAAAGAGTCATAGGGAATTAAGGGAAGATATTAGTAAGTATAATGAGAATTTAGATAAACTAATTCATAGTTATGAGAAATTAGAGCAAACAGTAGATCAAAGCAGTGAAGAAATTGAAAAGATAGTTATGAAGCTAGATAGTAGCATGCCAAAAATGAGAGATGAAAATGAGGAAGTAATAGCAAATGAGATAGGAGAAGTTTCAAAGAAAATATTGGACATGAGCAGGGAAATATTTAACAAAAAAAGTGAGGTTAATACTAAAAGTGAAAATGTTGATGTAGAATGTACAGAGTTAGGTAGTAGAATGAGTATCATTTCAAGTGAGCTAAGAGAGATAAAAGAGGTTATGAATGTAGATGTGAATCAGGCACAAGTTAATTTCAGAGGGGAGATATCAGAAATACAGAAGGAGTCAGTAATGCAAAGAAATAACATGTACGAAGAAGTTAAAGTGTTGCCTGTAAATAATCAAAAGCTAACTTCTGAAACTAACAAGTACCAAGTTGTTCAAAATGAAAACTCCAATCCAGTACAGTTTAGTACAGATTTGTCAGAGTATTCTCAAGTTAAAGAGTTAGCAGAAGAATTGAAAATGACAGTTGTTAAAAGATGTATTGTTCAGGAAACTTTAGATTGTTTTCAAATGTTATCATGGGACGAAATGTCATATGAATACAAGAGGTTATTCATGAACAAAAATTTGAAGGTTAGGATACGGCTACGAGTAATGATTAGCCACAGACAATTTGATCCAGGAGGGTAAATAGCAATGAGATGTAAAGTAAATGCTGGATAGTTAAAGATGACTTGCAGAGAAATGTATTGGATTGTAAGAGGGTTAAATGAATATGTACGTCATGTGAAAGGAGAAATAAAATTTTGGACATACTTAAATTTTTTTTAAAAGGAGAATAAACATTTTTTTGTAACTGTAACAGTATTTGAAATTAAGAATGTAAAGATTGAAACTTAATATGATATTAAAATAAAAAAAAATACGTAAATACAATTCCAAGAGTATTGTTAAAATAAAGTACAAAATAACAAAAATGGGTAAAAATAATTAAAAACAAATACTTATGTAGCAAACAGAAAATGTGAAACAGTACTTAGATTTAAGAGATGTAAATATATTTATGTAAAGGGTGAATATTTTTTGGTAAAAATGTTTAATAATTACAAAAACTTCTTAAATTGATAAATTTTTGTCAACAACTTAAGAAAGTAAACAATTTTGTAACAGTAACTAAATAATTCAGGGTACAGTATTTGCTATAAAAAAAAATTTGTAATGTCAGATTAAAGTCTACACACATTAATCCAGAGCCAGTAAGTAGTGGCAAGATAGAGGAAAAACATATCGTGTGTTAAATACGTGTGAAGTGTTAAGTGAAAGTGATAGCGTGTGTTCCAAGATTTAGGAGACTAAAAACACAATTATAAAATTTCCAAACAAGTTGTAAATATTTATAATTATGTTTCTAGTGGGGCATATGATGCAGTAATTTGTATCACAAATTACTTAAATGTAAATAATGATTGTAATATGAATATGCATTTTTGTGTGACATTGATTTCAGATGTTTATTAATTGTAATTATTATTGGGAAATAAGTTTATACGGCTTTACTGAAACTGTCAATAATAGCGCAATAATGCAGCGAGGGGGGTGAGCTGTTTATCATTATTGGGAACGAGGAAGTTACGTAATGTTTGGCGCGTTTTCGGTAGAAACTTCTGGAATGTTTCCCTAGAGCATATGTATTCATGGTTTTCATTGGATATTAAAATAGACGCTAATGTTGGCGCGTTTTATTAGCCAATAGTAATTCATTTATAATCTTTAGGCGTATCTTGATGCAGGCGTATAAATAGAGTAGGTTTGAGGTAGCTTGTGTGCAGTTCATCAAAATTCTTAGTGCAATACACGTCGTCTTAAGTTCGTTAGTTCGTCAAAATATTTGTATGAGATACGTCGGCTATAGATTCACAAGTTACGAAAATCTAAAGTATTATAAAGTTAATTATACACAAAGTTGAAATACGTGAATTAAAAGTGATCAGTAAGAAGTATTATAACAGTTTCAGTTTGGCGAGTATCTAGATCAATATGTAAAAGTGATAGTGAACGTGTTCGACAATAAAAATTATAAAACAAATTTCTTCATCAGTGTAATTTTTGGATAAAAGATTCCTTTCCGCTTCACAACCTGTATAGAGACACATGTTCGACCCAAGATAAGATAATAGCTAGCCGGAGGACATTTGAAATGAATTATTTCAAAAACTGATACTAAGAACCGCAAATTGCTAACACAAGATGGAGCTACAAACCAAACAAATGAATGACGTCACAAGATGGCTTCAACACTGATACAAACAAACATTTGCAAGTACATCGCAAATTGGCTACCATACGTGGGGCAGTTAAAAATTATGTAACCAAACAAAACAAAAGCAGCACAACATAAGATCTTCAAGTTCTAATAAATTACGTAAAACATATTACGTAAGCACCATCTGCATCAAATTGGCTACCACAACGTGGGGCTCAAAACATATTACGTAAGCAAATAATGTTACTTCAATCTCACATGCTCTTTAAGTCTTATTTCAAGATTTCTTTTGGTTCTCCCTATGTATACCAGGTTACAGTCATTACAAACTATTTGATATATACCAGCTGATTTATCATTGGGAATAGGGTCTTTTGTTATGTTGCATAGTAGTTTCTGTATATTGTGGTTATTCTGTGGAGACAGGGTGGTAAGTGAACTTCCTATATGTTTCACTTACCACCCTTGGACACATCATAAATTTCAAAGGATTTTCAAGAAATACAACATCACCCTGTCTCCACAGAATAAACACAATATACAGAAACCAATATGCAACAGAACAAAAGACAGCTGGTATATATCAAATAGTTTGTAATGACTATTGCATGTAATGATTCAGCAGTTGTATGTGCTGTTGCAGAATCATGCCTTAAGAGAGGTGTTTGGTGACAGAATAATTAGTGTTGATTTGTGGCCCCCTCGTTCTCCTGACTTAACAAGTTGTGATTTGTATTTATGGGGCTCTTTAAAAGACAAAGTGTATCGTTCCAATCTTCGCACACTACAGGAACTGAGAGAAAACATTGTGCAAGAAATCACAAGAATTCCTGCTGCTGAGCTTCAGAGAGTGAGCGGGAATATTTACACAGGATATGCTGCCTGTTTGAGAGCAGAAGGTCAACATTTCCAGCATCTATTATAAGGTAAGGATTTTAGTCCGCCTCTGCCTGTGTAATTTCCCCAGCGACTGCCCTGTCTCGCAAAGTAGAGAGAGGCCATGAGTGGGTTCGAATATAATTTAACTACCCTATATATTGCCTCAGGCAGGGATATCATTAGAGAGGGTGGATCAACTTGTTTACAGACATTGGGTGAACTAGCTTCAAAGAATAGTGCTGTGCTTGAGATACGTTGCCATGTCACTTAGGGGGTCAGGTGGATCAATTGTTGCCCCTCCCCAATTTGCAAGAAACAAGCTATTGATTAAAAAAAAAAAAAAAAAAAAATACAACCTCCTTTTAATACAAATATTTCACATTTAAGAAACAAAGTATTTTTTTTAGACTAAAAGTTTCATTAAGAATTCACATGAAAATTCTGGAAATTGCCTCAGGCAATCTTGCCTGCCATCCCCATACAGAAACTGAACTGACACTCTGGTGAGCAGGAAATCCTAAATCACTTAATATTTATAAATTCTTGTATAGTGTAATAGGCTTTGTTGCACAAGCATTCTATAAGAGCACACTTATACTTAATTTTTATCATCAAATGACAATTTTAATCAGCTTGAGAGAACTTTAACATCCTACAGTCTGCCTTAGAGATTTTAGTGAACGTTCCTCCTTTGTGAAGGTCACAAGGACAAGTGAGCACCATCTGTGGACATTAGGGGTGGTGCTTTAAGCTACCCTTTAAGGAACACTCCCTTATTTTAACCAGACTTCAGGAGATATATCCCATTACCCTGATGGCAGGGGGCCTTATGAGGACTAGGCACAATCTAAGTCCATCTTATTCAGTGGTGATACCTTTCCAGGAAGAGTGGGACCCAGAGACAGGGTCTCCCCCCGGGGGCAGGGGGCAGATGTGGTTTACTAATGGCTCCTGCTTTGGGGATAAGAACAGAACCAGGCTTACCATTTCCCTTGGAAATCTCACAACTGTTTTTCAGGCTGAGATATATGCAATCTTAGTCCATGTAATGCATACTTAAATTTGCCAGGCAGACAGGCATAGGTGAATATCTGCTCAGATAGCCTGGCAGCTTTGAATGCCCTTTTAGAGTCAAAATTACATCCAAATTGGTGTGGCAATGCCAAAGGATGTTGGACAGACTTTGTGCCAGCTACCTGGTCACCGTTGTTCGAGTTCCTGGACATGATGGTATTAAGAGATAATGTGATAGGGGACACACTCGCTTAATTTTATAGGACCCAAGTTCTTTTTGTGGCACATCACCCAGAAGTGTCAAGTATGTGTTAACCCAGCTAACTGGTAGGGCTCATCTTGAGTTTTGGAGTAAACAAACTACTGACAAGCAAGCCATTTACAAGACACAGGAGGAAGCGTGGCAGTGAGTTTAGGCTTATGATGGTGACAACAGTCTCCAAAACATGTTCCAGTAAGTTTTGGTGTGGAAAGCGAAGCTAGAGTAACTAAAAGTTCAATTTATGCATGTAAGTATAATATAGTTACTTAAAAGTATAAAACCAACAATGTAAAGTTGTTCAACGTACATAATGCAGCAAAGCTTACCTATGTAAATGAGCTTTCCATCTTCTATGTGTTGAAAAAGAGGCACAGTGAAAGCATCACCACCAGATGGCAAAGAAGCTTGAGGCCAGTTGTTACAGTTAACCTGCAAATTATATTTAACAGTTAAATATAAAATTTCAAAAAAATACTTCCCTTCTCCCCTTTCATTATATTGAAAGTAGACAATTCTTTCCAATTTGAAAAAAAAAATGTCTATTTCTATGGTGACTTCTACATAAGATTTACAGTGATAAATTTTTGTGCAGTAATTAGCCAGAAGAAGAAAGGTTTTGGTCCTGTAAAATAAATCTGGGAGGAGTGCTGACTATACCGCTTCCATAATATGTCAACGAGCCTCTGTGTTAGTGTACACTGCATACAAAGAGATGGAGAGGGGAATCCTGAGTTGGCCTCTGTATGCTTGTGGTTACATCATGGTTAAGCAGATATATAAACACTTTGATATTGTAATGAAAAGAAGCTAGAAACAGTGATGTGTATTGAATTTATTTAAAGGTGAGTTTGAATTGTTACACTAACATCACTTAAGTTTACTCACTTAACATGTTTCAGGAAACAGTTGTTCCAGTCGGATTAGCTTCTGAGGATGGGAACAACCGTTTCCCGAAACATGTTAAGTGAGTAAACTTAAGTGATGTTAGTGTAACAATTCCGACTCACCTTTAAATAAATATAAACACTTGCCAAAATTGTCATTTGGGAAATTCACAGAATGAATCTCTTTCATGCAGTTTGCTAAAAAGCCATTATAATAATTTCAAGATCAAAAGTCGTCACATGAATGGTATAGTTTTCAATGCATAACAGGTATAGAACAAATTCTGTGTCGCATTCACATGATTTTCTTTACTCACTCTTCCACAAACTATCCTTTCAAAACCCTACTCTTCGGTCTACTTCTTGTTAAGCAAGATAAACTTTCATTATAGATTTACATATTCATTGTAGGATAAGAAGAATAGATAGATTTTAAAAAAAGCATATCGCTATGTGATGTCTTTGAAATTCCATGTTCTTTGCATGAGGACATGAAAGAGCAGTGCTTGAAAGAAGTAGAGGTATTTGAAAATTCAAGCAAATAACAATGAGTATCTCAGAAATGGTTAATGTCACAAATAAATTTGACATACACTCTGTGCTTTAAAGAGATATATATTTTTTTGTGTAGTAAGATTTTCTCTCTCTTACTGTTTATGAATTATACAAAAGTCATTCAGAATGAAGACAACTTCATAGACTATTCCCAGAAAATTCAAGATATGCATTTATTTGCCATGAAAATATCTTAAACATATGGTATTTTAATAAAAATAATAATTAGAACTTTGAGAGAAAAAAAATTCCACGTGAAAAATAGTTTTAGGGTGAGAGGATTTGCTTCAACATCTTCTGTCGCATCCTTGGAATATACTGAACTTAAACACCAAATTTCATATTTAAACAATGTTTCCTTTTAGAGTTATGCTGTTCATACACACCGTGCACAGACCTTTTTATAAATTTTTTTATTTATTCAGGGGACTGCAAAACATGTATTTTTGGTGAAATCTTGGTACTGTATTTTTGGGTGGAATACAGTAGGTATTTTCTTTACTTACTCTAAGCAGATAAAGTAATAAGCATGATGGAAACATATTAAGCTTAAGGAATCTACATTGAGATATCTTCTTTATGGTAGTAATTGTATCACAGCTATATGAATCAACTGAATCAACACAAATTCATCAAACTCGACACATTAATAAAAACTGTGCCAATTTGAAATTTAATCCTTGAAATTACTTTACCTACAATAATCTTTTTCATGCACTTTTCAGCCACCAAACTGCTGATGATGAGGAAGAATGCCTTAAAAAATGTTCCAGTTTTATTAACTTAGTAAGTGAAGGTTTGCATAAAAATAGTGTAACTCATTCCTAATTCAATAAAATAACTGTGTTTGCAGTCTTTTCAAAATTCAAAACATTCTGAAGTAAAAGCAGACTAAAACATATTTAAATCAGTTGGGCTCATGAAATTAGACCTGCCTTTCCGACTTTAAATGCTGATGTTCACTTAGATGAAATGGTGTGAAATAGTGATCACTTTCACTAAAACAAAAATGTGTGTTAACATTCCAACATGTTTTGATATAAAACATTTATATTTCCTAAAACTTCTCTTGTTAAGCACTATATCAACTGGTTTGTTTAATACTGAATTCTGTACCAAGTTGCACAATGTAAGATAATATGCTACATTAGAAAACTGGTTTTTACTTTACACTGTCAATATGCATTTGCTATGAGCACTGTGTCAAGTTTGTTTTTTTTCTTTCTTTCTTCTTTTATTTCTTAAATGAGCTTGATGATTTATTTACTGAAAATAAAAGTTCCAAAGGCATGACATGTTTCATAAGGATATCATTTCTGAACTCACCTGGGAGAGATGACTAACATAACTGGACATGAGGAGGGGTGAATCAATTATTGGCTTATTAACCTGCATATGCAAGTTTACCAGAGCCATATCCTCTTGAGATGACACTGCAGAAATAAAGGATGTACTTGACACAGAATGTGAATCAGACGAGTCCAGCAATATACCATCCTGGCTCTGAAAGAAATTCAACAGAAGTATTAGAAAGATTAATATTTTTAAGTTAACTTCATAGTCAATGAACCCATCACCATAAATTTTGTCTACAAGAATGATTTCATGAAGAAAATCTCACTACTCAAAAGTAGAAAAATCCAAATTCAAAGAAACCTTATAGCAATGGTGAGTGGGTGGGTAGATGGGTGGGTGGGTGTATAAGAGCATAAGTCATGAACAGTTTTAATCACATAAAAAGCAATTGTGTTCTATCCGAAGGTATTTTGCTATAACATAAGTTTATATCTGTTCGAACACAAAAACATATTTACTCAACACAATTCCGCTCTGAAGTAACTTTATTCAATTTTCCAAAAACTGGTTGAGGTGACATATGCCCTAGAAAAGAACTAAAACATCCATTTACCTGGGGTATATCAGAGATTCTTCACATCAAGAGAGATTTCATCCTAAGAGATAGCATGATTGTTACAAATACTTTTGAACTAGGAACATAATAAGTAATAATTAATCTTTTCACCAGGTTGGAAAAGGTGAAACAGATTTGAAACATTCAAATCTTTTAGATATTTTCTTGCTTTTGTCATACACATTGTTAGTATGAAATACCATTACTATCACACATTTTGTGCCCTTACCTGTCCTTCGGAAACATCATTCAGGATTGGACCATTATCTCCATTTGCTATAGAGAAAAAACGTGGACTTGAAGATCTTTGTTGAACAGTCTTTCTATGTGGAGTTGTCATATTCAGAATGCCACCTCCCTTCCAATCATCATCTCCCTACGATTTAATTTTTAACTATATAAGTTCATAAAATATTTTAATATTGTTTAAAAGGCTCTCAACTGTTTTTTAAAGAAAGAAACAGACTTGTATTTCTCAGTGACATTCTTTAGTATATAGATTTTTTTCCTTCCAGAGAAAATAGCTAATTGTAAATGATGAAAGTATACTACTTCATTTAAAACTTCTGAAATGCTCTTTCATTTCTCCGCACACTCTCTTATTAGGATAGGAACTAAAAAGGTTTACAATTAAATATTTCCAACCTTTTCTACACTTCCAATATCTGAACTTCGTGCAATCTGTTGATTTCGATGCTCTGGAGTGTGTATTTCATGATCACTGCGATGGCTAGATAAACGAGAGCGCACCTCATTTCCTGAATTGGTACTGGGCATTACAGCTGGAGATGGCAAAGTGTGTACTGCTCCAGGCACAATACTCAGCTCACTTGAAAACTTTTTCCTGTAAAAGCAAATGTTTACTTGATACTTTCATGGAGAG
Organism: Deroplatys truncata; assembly: GCA_030765065.1. Classification (NCBI taxonomy): domain Eukaryota; kingdom Metazoa; phylum Arthropoda; class Insecta; order Mantodea; family Mantidae; genus Deroplatys; species Deroplatys truncata. Next base: position 166,956,835 of record CM060983.1, read on the forward strand.
GAATGTGGGAAGGTATAGTTATTGAAAGGAATTCTTAAATAACTGTTCACATGACATAACTAAAAAATCTACCCCCAACCTTAGGCCTGATAGTTTGTTATAGCATTACTCTCTCTGCTTTTTGGGAAAATGACAAAATAAATATGTACCACATTCTATTACTTCATCCCTATTATGCTCCTTTATCTTTTGATGCCTCTTTGTTATTATTTTTAATATTTGAAATATAGGAATTCCAAAAACCCTTCCCCCACTGTTCACTTCATAATATTATATATATACAGAGTGTTTCAGAAATACTTTTACAAACTTCGGGTATGGGTTCCTTACACCACAAGAAGGAAAAAAGTTCATATGAACATATGTCTCCCATAATCCTTTGTTTTCTCGTTAGGAGGTGTTCAACACAGTGGTACACTTATAACACACAAAACTCATAATAAATGCTTGAAATGTCCTCCTCTTGCTTCTATGCATGCCTGTACTTGTCGAATCATGGAATGTCGCACCCTGTCAAAAACTCCGGGATGGTGTCGAATGGTTTCACAGGCTTCCATGACACATCGATGAAGTGTTTCTGCAAGGAGGGCTGCTCCATAAACCAATGATTTAAGATGCCCCCAGAGGTAAAAATCCACAGGATTGAGGTCGGGAGAATGTGCAGGCCATGGAATTGGTCCTCCTCTGCCTATCCATCGGTCATGGTAGATACCAGTCAGTGCATCTTGAACAATGCGACTAAAATGTGCCGGAGCCCCATCATGCATAAACTACATTTTTTTTTCTTATTTGCAGGGGCACATCTTCATGAAGTAAGTCGGGAAGAGCGTGCTGGATAAAGTCCCTGTAGACAGCACCAGTAAGACGTGCTGGTAAAACATATGGACCTACCAGACAGTCACCTACAATGCCAGCCCACACATTCAGAGTAAACTGTTGCTGATGTCTAGCCTGAAGTACAGCATGAGGATTACGATCTGCCCATATGCGTACGTTGTGGAAATTAGTAACTCCATCTCTCCCAAACGTTACCTCGTCTGTAAACAAAACTGACGAGACAAACAATAGATTGGCTGTTTGTGCTACAAACCATCGGCAAAAGTTATCCTGTGGTGGATAATTGGCAGGCGAAAGGCCCTGCACACGTTGAATATGATATGGATACAGGAGCTGCTCGTGAAATACCCTCCATGCTGTCACGTGTGATGTATCAGATGCCATAGCCAATTGTCTTGTACTGATACCGAGATCGTCTTCGACACACTTTTAACATCTGTTCTTCGCGTTCTGGCGTACGAACAACTCTTGGTCTTCCTCGATCAATTGTCCGTGGTGCAATGGTTCCTGTCTCAGCAAGGTGACGATAAACAGTGACAAAGATTGGATGACTCGGTTGTCTTCGGTCTGGAAACTCCATCTGATAAGAGCCGTGCAGCCTAGCATCCATTACCATTCGCGCGTCCATTACCATTCGCACGACCATACATAAAAATCATGTGTGCCTGTTCACGAAATGAATAACCAGCCATAGTGGAATGAAACACGTGCAGTTAACTCACTACATGTACATGTTGAAACGTTGAAGACAGACTAATGACAGACACTAGACAGAAGACAGACACTACATGAAATGTTGAAGACAGACTAATGACAAATGTAAACCTGTCTCCATGCCAACACTTCGCCATCTGCTGTATGTAGTACAATGGGTCAACACCTTCTATGAATGCATAGAGAAATGAAGTTTTGAGGTTGGACCCCGAAGGCCGTTGAACTCACACTTTCATTGTGACAGAAATAACGCGAAAACCAAGGATTATGGGGATTATGGGACATGTTCATATGAACTTTTTTCCTTTTTTCCTTCTTTTGGTGTGAGGAACCCATACCCAAAGCTTGTAAAAGTATTTCTGAAACACCCAGTATATCTATTTTCTCTTCTTTCTTTTCTCATACAACCCAGCAATCAACTATTTGAAAGAAAATTAAATATTAGATTTAATACATATCTAAGGTGATTTAATTTGCTTTGTACAGTATTCACTGATTTTAATATAGCTGTTTGACAACACAGTAATTTGTTTGCAACTGCTGTTTTCTTTAGGAAAATAAATTTGTAAACAAATGTACTCTTTGTAGATCACCCCCAACTTCACTCTCTTATGTATAAGAAAAACTTCTGTACAAGAAATAGACTTCCGTTGGTGAAGTTGGGAGTGATCCTACTCATCATAATTAATTCACTTCACTGAACTTCCACAACATTTATTTATACTCTTACATTTTTATGATTCCTGTATACAATACAACTCTTCATACTCTAATGCAGGCATTTTTGCCTTTGTTCCATTACTTGCATGAACATCACCACACATAACATGACTTTTTGGCATGTGAAATACAAATGGAAATCAGGCCAATTGCCAGTCAGTAGGGAAGTAGTTGAAACCAAATGTTACCTTTTAGCAATGTTTCTCTAATGTAACTTTAGTACCAAAAGTTTCCTTGCTTTATTCATTGTAGATTAATTAACAAAGCCAAATTATGCACTTTGGAAGGAGTATGACAGTCTGCCCTTAAGCTGATTGGAGAATTCAGTAAGAGAAAAGGAGAACACCTAACAACCTTTTGTCTATTTCCAAGCATTTAAATGAGAATAAGTGATTTATAATGCAATATTTGCACGACTGAGGTCAAGTGCTGCATAGTCCTTACAGTAGGTCACGCAAGTATATTAGACATAGAAATAGTGCTGGCAGTGTCAAATAGCAAGTATGATTCTCAAGTACAACCCTTTACATGGTGCAATATGCAATGCTATACATATGCATTTATTTGCTTGGTTGTTATGGTGCTACAAAATAAACAAGTTGAGGTTTCTTCTGAAAATGGACAAAATGAAATCTTGCGCAGCGATTAAATAGTTTGTGTTAAAAGGTGTAATGTCAACTGAAATAAAAAAGGAACCGGATTCCTCTTTGGAACGTTCTTATTTTCTATGGTGAAAAATACGCTATAGAGTATAACTGTGCCTGTTCTTCCACTTCTGATTACCAATGACCAGGACATTTGGTTACCACTGTAACGGAAGAAAACATCACAAAAATCCACAATGTCATGCTATATAACAGGTATGTGAGCTTACCTGCCAAGGTTTAATTAGATCATGTCTAGAGCATTTGCACACGAGAAAAGTTGCTACATTTAACTACTGATTAGAAGCATATGCAAATGAACATCTCACAGAACTGTTTAAACATGTTTAGATGGAAATCAAACAACTTTTTGTGAAGTTATATCAATGTTCACAAAATTTGAGTTCATCATCAAATGCCAGAGGTTAAACAGTAGTCCAAGGAATCGGCGCAAGAGGGTAAAAGTTCTTCAAAGAAGGTCAAGTCTGTTCCTTCAGCAGGAAACATAATGACCACTGTTTTCTGGAATGCGTGGGGTATGGTGTTGTAGTATATCTCGTTATAGTACTTCATTAAAACATTTTCCATTTCCTTCAATAATCACATCAACTGTCTTCCTGCCCTAAAAAGTTTTAATTACCAAATATTTTACTATTAATTTTACACAACTAATGGATCAGCCATAAGAGCTATACCTTTTTACACCTCTTAACTGATGGCTTTACAAACATCAATAAAATTACTATTGTAAGGCATGCAAAAATTTCTGGTTATACTTCTTGCTAATGAACTACTCACCTTTGCGGAATGAACACTGCTGATTCCTTGTTCTCTTCAACCAACAAAAAGTTGCTGTTGCCAATTGAAGGAGGGCAGCTTGCTGGCATGCAAAAATTCTGTGTGCTTTCTTCACTTGCAGAGTAGAAAATGCTTCCACCACTGGTAACAGTGCTGCAGACGCTACCCTGCCTGCTTAACATATGTAGGCAAATCTATACATGCAATCATGCTTAAGATAAAAACAAACTAAACTACAGAATGGCAAGGTGCATAGTAAAACATCAAAGAGCAAACTGAAAAAAATACAGAAGCTTCATCTTAAATATAATTGATCAGAGAAAGTTAAAGAGGTTGAAAACTCTGCCTTCAGGGTTCAAATTTAATGTAATTATATTTAAATGTTCATTGGAAATAGGGTACATGCTGCATATTCTTAGAAATTATTAAGTCAGGATTGCCATTTGCAACCAACAACTTTTTGGATAAATTTAACTATCACTGAACTGATATAAAAGCAAGTTGGCAATACAATAATCAACGATAGAGTGTCTTAATTATGCTGACTTAAGTAGAGAAAGCTGTACTACTCTTATCTGTTTAACTCACCAATTAAATGAAAAGAATATACTCCATAAACAAAACGTAAAGAGTATTAAAGCTAGTTCCATTTATTTGCATCATAATTAATTGAGATATGCTTCACTGTGTGAGATTCGATTGTATTTTGATTCAAAATATTGTATTTCAAAAACTTAATTTAAGCTCTCCATTGATTAGACAGTTAAAGTTTTCCCATACTGTTAATGTGATAATTAATTCAACTTTTTATGGCATAAGGAGAAAACAAAGAAATAGAAGCACTGTCTTTGAAGTCCTAAGGAAATAAAAGTCAATGAGAAAATATAAACTTTCAAATATAAATGTTGGCTTACTTGGCTAATCAGATGATTACCATTTAATGGGGGTTATCCACACATCTTCAGTGGCTGATGTTCACTTCTAATGGATTAGTTGATGATTTTGTTGTTGAAGACAACTAGCAACCACTGAAGATGCATTGATAATTCTCAAAATGGCCATCCAGTGATCACCAAGGTAAAAAAAACATGAACGTGAGAAAATTTGTATATCTCTAGTGATACAAATACAGAGCAAAAGTGGACAAAATATGAATATAAAATTGAAGTGTTTGAACTGTACATGTTAAGTCATTTCAGTGTAAGTATTCACATTAAATTAAGCTAACTAAAACCAAACTTGTACTGAGGTATTTTAAGACAATGCATTGGTGAAATTTGAGAATTATGTAAAAAAAATTATATTTTTTTTCTATTATATTTATGCTTATACCTTTTACTTTCAGATAGAATTGTTTTCATAATATTCACCATTTTTTAAAGCTTCAAATTGTGATTTAAATGACCTCATGCCATTTAAGTAAATTACAATGTTAAACTTGCAAGTGTTTTCGCAGTTTTTTCTCAACCCCCTACCCCAAGTACTTTTCACTCTTCAAAATTCCCTGCATTCCACAATGTTTAACTTACATGCTTGACATTTTCAGCATAGCTTTAGATATTACAACTGTTTTATTGTAATTATTGTCAGTTATTAAAAGTATTAAATAGTTGATCTGCAATTAAATCCTTTTCTACAACTCACATGAAAATTTTAAAAAACGTGACAACACAATATACAATACATTTTTGTTCCAGGACATTAATTAAAACTAATCAATGTCTGTACATCTCCTTATACTGGTTTCTTAAGTGCAAAACAACAATACGGACAGTTTATAAACTTGGAAAGGTAGAATTAGACTGAAAAATTCAATGTCATAGCCAGTATTCGAACCATGGACCTTCAGCTTACTATGCTGCTGCTCTAACCAACTGAGCCAGCAGGGAAACATGCTGGCACAACATTAAATTTCCGACTGACTTGCATTTTCTGGTAAACCACATGGAATTCTCAAATTTGTTTTGAGATAACATACTCCTATGGTGACTTACAATGTTGTAAGTACTTTAAGTCCCTGGCTTTATTGATTACTACTATTTTCAGTCAATTTAATGCAATTTTTGGTTGGAATGCAATACTTTTTCTACCTACTAGGTACGTGGCGGAGAAAGTATAAATTAGTATCTCAAAAATGATTTGAAATAGCTTATTAAAATACAGCATGTTTCATTTTTTTTATGTTCTGCATTCATGATAAAAATTTGAAGTTAAGCAAATGAAAAATGTACATTAGTTTTCACAGAAGAATCACTGCAGTTTATATCATTGAGGCCTGAGATTCTAACTGATTAAATTACATCATGAGTGATTCTGAGAATTTAGTACACAGGCTTGCTCTAACATATAAGAATCAACTGACGTGCTAGAAATAATTTCACTTTAGTCCTAAAGGAGTCACTAAAACAGTAATTAAAATGGAACAAAGGCATCCATGGATTCTGTCCTCAATATATCCCTGCCACTGCAGATTTCAACCTCTTATATGGAGAAAGAGATTCTTTCTACCTACCTAAATACAGCAGGAGGTATGTAGTTTACATCATCCATGTTCAGAAATTTGCTGTTGCTAAAAGGACCACCTGGCATGCAATTATGAAGGCTTTCATCATCACTGGCTGAATAGTAAGCGCTGCCAATACTCGTAACATTACTGGTGAGGCTACCATGTCTAATTAACACAATACAACAAAAAATAAAGGGCATGCAATCATGCAGAAATTAATTATTTTAAATGTTAATTATGATCTTGCTCCTAGAAATGCACATTGCCTTAAAAATGTCAAAATATTTATAAATATAATTCAAATAGTCACAAAATTTCTAGATATATCTAGGCATATACCTTTTTGCAGGAAATCATTATTTCACCACAACCCTTGTTTAATTCTTAAGTATTAATGGAAAAATTTATTAACAAACAGTGGCCTAACTGTTTTACTACATCCATATAAGTAATTTCAACCTATGTAATAGTTACATACACATGATGATTGATAATTTATGTTACCTAAAGTCTATATAGTCTGCAGTTTCTTTCATTATAAAATCGGAGATATGCAGCTCTAATCAATTTAGTACCATAGCAGAACCTTCAAGCTGTGTACCAAGTAGGAAAAATGGTTAGCTTTTGGTAACCATTCCAACAGTTCCAGTTTCAAGTAATATTTCCAAAATAACAGTTAAGTATATCCATGAGTATTTTGTATTTATCTATTATTGTGGGAGCAAATTACTTGTGGTCCATTGTTACATGATTCACATCAAGTCATGATTCCTCATGCTATTACAAATACTGCTCCCCCCTTTTGTCTCTCCCACCCATCTAACAGGCTCTATGAATACAAATGAGTGTACAATTTATACTTTAATGGATAAATACTCTGTTTAGTAAAATTAAACCATTCAAGTACCTACTTACTTTTGAGTACATACTCAAGCAGTGAAAGCAGAATAGAACATATGCAAGCATCTATCTTAAGAGTATATGTAAATATTTGGTATGAAGAAAGGCTAGTATATTCTCAGTTTTACAAGATCATTCTCTTCTCATATTGAACATGGTTTCAGGGATGTTCGCTTCAAAGTGTATACTGATTTGTTTTCATTTAAAACTAAATCTGAAGAGAATGGCACAATTTGAGCTACATAGTGCTCATGGGGAAAATACATCCTGGGATTCTAGTGTGACGGCAGTAGGATTTGAATCTCCATCTAGCACATTGTGAGTTATGACTTTCCAAACCATAATTACTTTCTTTGACTGGTTTATTGATAGCATATTTTTGTCTATCACCCTCAATTTATTCATTATTTTGCTAATTAAATTTATATCTATGCTTTTGTACCTGCAGGTTCAATTTAGTATTTGTTTCTTGAAGGCTTTACATTTGCCTTACATTGCTTCTGAGACTTGTTAGGTGACACAAAATACTTCCTGAGCAGCTTTGCAGCAATTATTGATAGGACATAACCAAATGCAACAAAATAGCATGAAAAATCAACCTTACCATCACCAAACAGTTCAGCAGCACAATATGGCACGATCAACAAAGTTGTATGGTCAAAGGGTGCAAGTAACACAAGTATACATTCACATTTAAGTGACCAAGATGGCTGTGGAGATGAGTATGTATTCGCTTGAGAAGGCTTTTATTCTTACAAAAATGAGTAAATATATTCTAGTGAACTAAGTATATAATCATAAAAAGTGGTCATAATCCTGAACAAGGTCTTTGAGAAAGAACTTGCTTTTTATATATATGACCTAACATTCAGCCATGTATGTACGAATTCGTAGCATACTGTTAACAATAATACTTGTGCAAGGTTACATCTGAACACCTACAATAATCACTCATTAAAGGAATTCACATCCATTTCATCACCACCACCGCCACCGCTGCCACCACCACGACCATGTAGTAACCATCTTGTATCAGCTTTTATAAGTAAGTTCCAAAATGCTATCTCAGGTAATTGCCCTTTGTGTGGTATCATAAGAGCTCAATAGCATAATTAAATCTGATTGGATGGAAAATTTCTAGAGAGCACTGCCCTATATTGGAACTTGAAAGCTGGGATGATTCTCAAGCCTCACATCATATACATACCTGTAATTGGTGTATTGTAACATACTGTCTATGTTACATTATTTTTATTTTACTATGAACATTATTTTTGGAAATGATTATAAACATACTCAAACAATGATGTTGGTGTAAAGTTGGACTGTTATTTTGAAACTGTATTACTGAACCTATGGATAGTATCTGTAATGGTTTCATTATTTTCTTCCAACCTCAACTGTTACTGCTTAACCATGGAGACAATTACCTCAAAAAACAACCAAAATGTGAATTACAATATGCAGCTTATAAGTGTGAATTATAAGTTTTAATTTCTCTTAGCAATTCTTGAAATACACAAGGGACATTCAAATATACACCATATTTTGATCTTTGGCTACAGAATAGTGAGAGGATTCAGGGCACAGTGATAGACAGAGATGTCCACTGCCGTACCTTCACTAGTGTCACTGTGTCCAAGGAGGTCACATCATCTGCTGTGCCAAACATAATCACCCATTGTCTTATCAAACTGAGATTTCATCTAGACCAGAGGTGGTGAAAACGGGTCTCGCGAGTCATTTTGACTCATAGGTGCTGTTCTCTCTCTGCACTGTCCCTTTGTTTTTCACATGCAGCTAAGTGATGCAGTGCATGTTGCATATTTGGTGACTCACGGAAGGAAGGCGTTTTCACCATCCTTGGTCTAGACCTTGCACAAAGTCTGAAATGCTAGTGTTGTGAATCCAACTGTTTGGCTGGTACAAGAAATTTCTGAATGGCCTTCAGGCAGTAAAAAATTAAATCCATGATCATCATCCTATAAGAGCATCAATAAAATTTTAGTTATTCAAGATGTTGCAGAAGGTGATCAAAATCCATACCTGTTTCACTCTAAGTTCAGAGGAGAGGTAAACAAACTTTAATGTATCACTCTGCCAAGAACATGGAGGCAGCATTATGTGGAGGGATAATGGGAACTAAGAATCTGCGAGAGGAAATTGCTTCAGACAGTATGCAAATATGGTACATTTCGCAGCTTGGGGACCATTAGCTTTTAAACATTTTGTATGCCATGTTTCTATATTTTGCCTTGCATCCTAAACTTCTAAAGCATAATAGTAAGATAGAAGAATAAAAGTGGTAGCTGAATAGCTCGACAATTCTACCCATCTTTTATTCTATCTGTGATTAAAGACACTGGGAAAACTGCTCTTAACTTTAAAGTTTTATAAATCATTCATTTGATGACTAATATCACTATACCATTTCTGCTTTAAACTTTTAAGAAAATAATCAGTATTATAGGTTGAAAATGCAACAGAAAACAACCCTGATGCAGTCAATCTAAGTAACAATTCACTAAAAAGAAGTTCAATTAGTGCTAAACAACCACCAACCAGATTCCCTGTTGAATAAAGGTGGATACTTTTTACAGAATTTGTTAAAAGGATTTAATACAACTATCTTCTCTTCACATTCCAAGTTTATGTTCCTCCACAGTAGCAGAGGATTCTCAGTCATGACATACTCAAAAGTTATATTTTCTCAACACATGCACCACATGGCAAAGAGCACCCTGACAGCTTATACCAGAAACCCAAAACAAACCACAGCACCTGCGCATAGGCTCATAAACCCTCTGCTATAATAGTTCAATTAGTTATAGGTGAAGCTGAATGAACACATTTTGTTTCATAAATTGAACTGCTACAATAATGGGTTCTTTAAATTTCTCTGCACAAGAATAACCACAAAATGCTATGATCTGAACCAAAAGCTGTTTTATGTAGAGGAAAAGATGACATGCTAAGTCGGAAAAGTTGTAGTTTACCCACCAGCCAATGAGGCACTCCCTTGTCACGTGGTTTTGTTTACAACTGAAATCGCTTTAAGTATCCTCAAAAACCAACTCAGAGAGACCACAATTCTTTTTGAACATTTAGGATTTCATACAGTGTCCACAAAGTAGATCCCACATTTCCTCAATGGAAACTGAGAAATGCTTGAAAAGTCAGAGGCTTTGAAGTAAAAGTCAGTGCACACTCTAAAACACATTTCTTTCAGTGCTGAGTTTTATGATTACATGTTTGGGTCAATGAATAACAATACTTTATATTGGGAAGCCAGAGGGAAAATGATGCAGATCAATTAATCCCCAGTGCCATTGATGAACAACAATATGAATGATAAGTCGTGAAGGAAAAGGAACAATGACAAAATAGAGGTTGGACAGTGTACTATCATTTACTTGTATGCCCATCCATGTTTTTAAATAGTGAATAAACAAGCTGTCCATCTAAGGAAGAAAATGCATTTTCATTGATGAAAAAACTATGTAAAACAAATAATTTCGTTAAACAACAATAACAGCTTTATAAAAACAAAAGTCTAGCTTGTATCTCAATGACTCTCATACAATACCTGAAGAAAGAAATTTGGAATGGCTTTCCACAAATTCTGTATGCACAGCAACACACATACAGAAACAATAACTTTTCTTTTGATACACATAAAAATGACAATTTTAGTAGATGTAAGTAATTAACAGTTAGTGAAACATGTTGCTCAGCAACTTGTTAATGAGCACATAACATCTTATCTTTACTTAAAACATTTGGATGCTTTTAAAGGCAAAGCTTTTTTACAAAACAGCACACAAGGTTCTCACTAAAAGGCAAAATTTGTTTAAAATCACAATAGAAATTCTGTACATATTTATACAAACCATGCATTGTAATGCAAGCTTCTCATTTACCTGCAATGTGCAGCAACCTTACCTAGTGGTAGCACTCCCTCCACTGTCCTGTCTTGTAAGAGTAACAGAATGCCGAAGTGATGATGTGCGACTAGCTGTCATTATATCTTCATCTGCAGAGTAGAAAGCTTCTGAATGGTTTTCACTGCTCATTGAGACCGTTCTTTGTACCTCCTTGCTCAAATTTTCCTCTGTTACTTCCACTGGCATTGATAAAGAATGATGAGATTCTGAGGCATTAACCTCTGTATTTGAAGGGGGTTTTGGAACCTATAAAAACCCATCACAAATACTGTTACATAAAAGGAGAAATGTATGAGGGGTTTAAAATTAAGCTTCTATTTGCATAATTTTAGATAACTAAATGTCTGTTCTATTCTTAGGCAGAGAACAGAACTAAAATTGACTCCAAAGAACAGTTACATAATTCAAAATCTATTGAATTCACTATTAAACAACACCATACTCAGAAAGAACAAATCAGAAATATACAAAACAAATTGCAAATAGTGCAAAACATTTTACATTAGAAATTCCAAAAGACGTATGGAGACTTGGCTAAAAGAACATTTCAGCAACATAAAATACAGGCAGAAAGAAAAATCAGCACATCTTTGACAAGCACATCACAAAAGTAAACCAAAATTACTCACAGACATAAAAGAGCAAAAAATTTGCTACATGGAAAAGCTAATACTAACATTGCCTATTCAAATTTGAAAATCCATTGGAGACAATCCACCAAAAGATTCATCAGATTGCCACCAGAAGAAAGCAGCACCTCCACAAGTCCTTTCACCAGTAACTGGCCTCCAGGTGATGATGAAAGCAAATAGTTTTGAAATATGTCCTACTAGATTATCTTAGTAAGTGATGTGGATTGCAACTAAACCGATTCAATTTGCATTTGAGTGAATTAATTGCCTAATTAAACAAGCATTTAATAACTGCAAATAGTTTACCAATGGCAGTTTATATTACTGCATACCACATGTTTCTAACTTAATTTGGACTGAATTTAAAGTCTAGATATTCAAGCCCTGGCAGAAAGAGAAATGTTAGACTCCATATCGCTGATGATAATGATGATGATATCACTGATATTAAAGTACCAAGTAATTATTCGTAAATGTGAAGATAAAAACCAAAATGAAATAACACAACAGCACACTCCTTCCATATACTTATCCATTTTAGACTAACATCTCAAATTGACTTTTCTACACTGATGTTGCAAAACTGCGAATTAGGCTATCAAAGTTAAAATTTTGTAAAACCGCATGTTCAGTGTTCACTAAACTTGGTTAATTTAATAGTGATTGATGTTTCTTAATCCAATTTAGCAACTTCAATTTAGAAAATGAATGTTCACTGCAGGCATTAGTAATTACATAGAAAGAAAAATTGTCATAGAGATTTCTATATCAGAAAAAACCAAAAATATATTATATTCACTATGCATATAAAAAATTTTGTTGATGGTAACATCTGTCCTCTTCTTCATTTCTGGTTAAGGTCTGATTCAATATCCATAATCATACATGATCTTAAGTGTAGGCATTCTAGAGGTAAGATCTTTATTAGTTAGATCATCACAGTGAGACTTTATATCTTGATTATTTAAGGTATGAAGAGTTTCCAAATTTGTTAAATATTTTTTTCATTATGTTTTTCTCACACAACCAATCTAGTTAATGAGTAATCTATGATCAGTAAATATGTGTCCACTGTAAACTTCCTGCTGCCCTTCAATTCAACGCCTGAGTAGTCCGCTTCCTCACCACCATCTACATATATATGTGTGAGGCTGCACTGTTTTATTCATTTATATGAATCCTGTCATTCTCAACCCATGAATTTTCTTTTGCTGTGATTCATACTCCTCAAAACAGTTTCTCTTCTCAGTTACAAATGCTTTTGAGGACTTAGCTATTTTGTAGCAGTAAGTAAGTTCATATTTTCCCTCAGAAGACTTTGCTGACACTATTAATATTGTTATTATGATGTTTCCATTGTCAGGAAAGTTGATTTTAATAAGTCCAGTTTGTATCTTCAACTCTAAGCTGTAAGCCATGTTTCTGATAATTCCTGGCTCCAACCTACATACCCAAACTCAATTTGATGCCTTCATAACCTTCACATAAAGCTTATTGCATCTGCAGACCACTGAGTTCTTCACAGCTACTTCACCACTTTAAGACGAGATCCCAAACACTAACCCCTTATTTCCCAGGGTGAGTGTTTTTATTTATGGATGCTCTTTAACGGCTATGGCTATTAGAGTCCCATTGTATATTGGGCTTGAAAGGTTGAAAATTTTTGCTTAGAGGCCTCTTTACCAAGCTTGAGGTTCTTTTACATGCCATAAATCTACGACACAGTTTGACCAATATAGATTTGTTCACAATCCTTGCAATCTATAAACTAAGCGTAACATAGAAACGAGGCTTAAGGAACATTTTCAAAACATCAAATCCGGGAAGAAGAAAAATCAGCAGTTGCAGCACATTTTTGGATACAGGGACATGAAATTGAGGACACAGTATCACTTATCAAGCAGGGACAAAAACCTACGGAATTAAACATTTGGGAGAAAATATTTCTTTGGAAATTTCGTCCAAGGTTAATGAATTTCGACATCCCTATGGACAAAAATTTGAACACTAAACTTGTAGAACCACCACTAGAGGGACAAAGAGACATCTGTAACCATCAGAGGAAAGCCAACCAGTTGCAATCAGCTGACGATGAGGAAGTGATTCCTCAAAACTAGTTCTGAGATATTGCACCTATTTTAGTGAAATTGTATATTTGCAACCACTTCTATATATTATATTTAATCTTTTCACTATGTCTTCCGATTTAAAAGTAATTAGATTAAAGTCTTTGCCACACATTTTTCCCATGCCTGTTAACACCGCCAAAGTTGATATTAGTATTGTTGGAACAAAGTACTACAATATTATCCTGCAAACAATATGCTTCTACTTTTTTTAACAATGAACACAAATTCAGAGGTTTCGCCTGGCAAGGAACCAGATTCTATTATTTTAGTACTAATGCCACTAGTGGGTAAAAATCTCACTAACAAAGGTAACCAGTTTTACAGATTTTTTGTTATAACTGTCAATACTCATAGTAGCATTAGAGCAAGGTTTTAAATCAATCCCCCACCTCTTCCTAAGACAATGGCACTATAATGTTACACACAATAGTTTTGGTCTTAGATGCACCACAGAATACTTCAGTTCATATACTTTCTTTATTAATTTACATGTACGAGATGGTTCAATAAGTACCCATGTTAGAAATAAAGATGCCATTTTTTTCAAACACAAATTATTTAGTTCTCAACATAGTCCCCTTATAGGGATATACTTTTCTCCCAACGTTCCTGCCATTTTTTTAACCCCTACAAAAAATAGGAATTGTCAAGCTCTGCAAAATATACCTCTGTCTTGATGATGACCACCTCATTTGACAAATTTTGTTCCTGCAAGCCATTTCTTCACATTTGGGAACAAGAAGAGATTGCAGCAAGCCAGATTGGGCGAATATGGGGAGTGTGGCAGCAATTCATAATGCAATTCATACAGTTTGGCAGTGACAACTCCGGATGAAGGTGCTGGTGCTTTATCATGGTGAAACAGCACTTTCTTCTTCGCCAAAGGGGGCCGCGTCTCCTTCAACTTCTTGTCGAATCGGTCCAATAACTCCCTGTAGTACTGTCCAACGATTGTGTTTCCTTTTTCTAAGAAGTCAATGAGTATGATGCTCTTCGCATCCCAAAAAATCATTGCCATCACTTTTCTGGATGATGGGACTCTCTCTGCCTTTGGAGCACTCACCGGAAGCAATCCATTGTTTTGATTGCTGCTTGGTTTCCGGAGTATAATAATGAATTCAGGTCTCACTGACAGTGAAAACTTGATGCAAAAAGTCCTTCGGTTTTGCTTAAATTGCTCCAAACGCAGCTTTGAAGTTAAAAGCTGCACCCGCTTGTTGTCTACTGTGAGCAATCATGGCACCTATTAGGCCGACAACTTTTTTAGCTCCAACTTATCATGTTCTATCAACACACTTATGGCTTCTGCCACTTTGTAAACTTTCATTCGACAACAGCGAGAACCATATCATGGACTTTTTGAATGACTTCCTCGGTAACCACATCTGCAGGCATCCTGGGTGCTCCCCATTAAAAACATATGTTCAACCACATTTAAAGTCATTGAACCAATATCTAACTGTTGTCATAGATGGTAAAGGTCCTCATAAACAGCATCCAATCTTGCTTTTCTCACCTTGCAAGCTTTTCCATCCAAAAGTAAAAAGCAAATCACTGAATGATACTGCACTTCTTCCATTTTAGCAAAAACAGAATGACTAACTGAAATGGCTGCCAAATCCAAACTAACCTATGAATCAGTACTGAATTTATTTTGGTTATGTATAACAAATGGCAGTACATGATGGTAACACCAACTGCCTTAAGATACTCGTCCATGATGCAACTTAAATGGCTTGCAACTTCGAACTGCACAAGAAAAGTGGAGTTACACTGTGTAAACTGCCAAGCAAGTAGGAAAATTGCACGCACAATTCAAATTCAGCGCAACTTCTAAGTGACATTAAACTTAGGAAGTTGCTTCGTGTACACAGCGAAAAAAAGAAAGTTGTGCCATCTGAAAGTGGCTTGAACAGTTTAGAAAATTTTTGTGGCGTATACCGTGCAACTTTATTATATCATCTGCTGTGATAGTAAATAGCTGTTTGAGAGGTAGGTACAAAGATTATAATTTGTGTTACACTAAATACAGAATTAAGACAGATACATGCATTTTATTCCCTTAACAATACCAACAATTTATTGTAGTATGGTGACAATTTATTTCTTCATAGCTAATAATATCCAAACAATAAATGGACAAGGGAAATGACAAGGAAGTTGATTGAACTGATTGAGACCAAAGATTGCTTGTAGAGAGTAGACACTGCGGATTACAGAAATAAACAAGTGGCAAAATGCTTTACATGATATAGTAATAGAGTTCAACATGTCAGCAGAGGAAATTAAAGTAAAAATCCACAGGTTGAGAACCCAGTTCACCAAAGAAAGGAACAAAATGAAGGAAGGGTAATCTGGAAGTGATGCAAAAGACAAGTATAAAACAAAATGGGAATTTTACGATGCACTGTAGTTTGTTTTACCACGCCAGCACCAATAATGATGCAGTAGATGAGTAGATTCTTTGGTAAGTGCCAACACACTCACTTTAAATGTAGCAATATTGCCATGGAACCTCTCCTTCATGGTAAAAAATACTTCTTGAATTCCTAACTTTTTTGCTGCAGTATGGGGATTTATACTTACAGTTCTTTGCAATGGCACAAAGCCGTAGTACTTGTTGTGCCAAGTATTCGAAATAAACGATAGCTGTTGCCTAAAAAAATCACATTGATTATGTAGTTATAAATAATGGCAGCCGAACGTGTTATAAATTAAACTCGGCAATTTTAAGCCGAATTGCTTGTGGCTAGAAATCTCA
Organism: Deroplatys truncata; assembly: GCA_030765065.1. Classification (NCBI taxonomy): domain Eukaryota; kingdom Metazoa; phylum Arthropoda; class Insecta; order Mantodea; family Mantidae; genus Deroplatys; species Deroplatys truncata. The sequence goes on from CM060983.1 coordinate 166,973,420, forward strand.
GTGTCAACACAAGATGTTCTGTTGTGGTATTGACTTTCTCATTATCGTGTCTTGCTTTTGTATTACAGGTGCTACTCTTCTAAGCAAATAATTAAAATCAACCGGTGATATGCAAAGGAAATTTTTAAGGAAATTTTTATCTCCCTCATAGAAGTTTTGCAGCAGGTTGCTTACAACCCCACAATATTGGCGACTTAGAATCCACTCTTACCCAACATTTTCTTGATGCCCTTTACGTTTTTCTCTACATCGACGAAGTAAAATAAGAGACAAACACACTGCGGACAAAACTCATTATTAGACGACATATTCACCACATCAAGAACACAACTGACTAGAAAGTGGCATGCACAAAAATTTCCACCACAAATATAGCATCGTGTAAACGCTCGCGCAACATTTCTGTGGAACATGCCTGGCGCAACACGAAATTGTGCAACTTTGCATGCTGTGTGTAAATAGAACGTGCCACATTTGTGGCCCGCAAGAAAAGTGATATGCCATAAAACTGGCATCATGGACGAGTACCTTTAGCAACACCATCTATTTTGAAACATGGGTACTTATTGAACTGCCCTCATACAGTCAATGGAGTGGAAGCTGTGTTCCTGTTGCATAGTATGATAGGTAAACATGACTAAATCTTCTCCTCTTCCCCATTTGATGCATTCACAAAAATATGATGCTATGCTGGTGGAGCTACATTTTGAGTTTTCACTACACTTGTGCTTTTGATGAGTATGTTGGTTAACAGCAGCACAACCACAATATATTGAAAAACTAACCCTGCATGTTTGTCACAAAATGTATGATTGTCTTTTGAGCTAGAATCATGAAAAAATGGAATTTAAATTCCTTCTGCATATCTTCATTGAAACTACAGGCATGCCTTTTGCTGACCATTCTAACCGTCACCCCAGTCAACAGTGATTTACACTGCAGACATTAAAATAATGCAGATTGAAATCGAATTTAATTACTCATTCGACAATAGTATTAAAACTCAAACAATTATCGCCAACTTCACAACGTCAAGACACATAAGAAACAATATATTCCTCTGGAAAGGTAGAATAAAACTGAAAAATTTAATGCCATAGCCAGGATTTTAACCACAAATCCCAGCTATGGCATTGAATTTTTCAGTCTAATTCTACCTTTCCAACCTTGTTCTACACACACCTTTTGTGAAAGAACAATTAACTCTCTTTAACTGCACTGAAAAAATATGCTGCAATGAATATTTCCATCAAGGCATCAAAAGTTACTATGGAATCTGATAAGTTCAACAGACTATGTAGGCCATGAGATTTCTATAAATAAGTTTTCTATTCTTAAGCTTATTCCTAGATTTTTATAAAATAGGACAAAAGGATTTCTTTGGAATACCAATGGGGAAAGCCAGGACCCACCTAAAACAATAAGTGCAAGTCAAAACAGGATGTATAATCATCCTACACACAGGCAGCCAAGTGAAAATGTAAAATAAAGCTAAATGTTATTTATATGCAGCAAAATTGTATTTATATTGCATTTATAATTTCTGTAACTGCAGGTAAATATTTGCACATTTTGATATTTTTAACTGTACATAATGTACATACTTATATTTAGTTTCATATATTTATTTTAATATGCCCTTTATTCATATATAATGTTTATATATATCCTAACTTCCATATATTCTTAACGTGTACTATCTCCAAAGGTCTCAATAGCCAGCAGTGAACTCTGAGAACACTATCTAATCTCCATAAACAAAGTCATTATGAATATTTGCTGCAGTTTAGTTTTTATTGTGTAAAAACATACAAATTGCAATCAAAGTCATATACACTTTATAGCACCATTTTCAAAGATCTGATTAAACACTGTATAACTAATGTATGCCATTTAATGAAACTAACTCAGGACTGTCAATACTCACTACTGAAATTTATTATAAGCAAATTCCTGTTTTTATATAAATAAAATTATATTATTACCATAATTACCAACCTGAACAGCAACTACACTGTTTTGCTGAGAGCCCTCTTTAGCAGGAGTAGTGTTGAAGTAATCTACTGCAAGCTTTGAATCAGATACGCTGCTTTTAGGAGCTGTCTCAGTTTCCGGAACACTAAGAATTGATTTACTTCTTTCTGTATTTAATTTGGAGTCACTGTCTAGTTTTGGAGGAAGAAGGTTGGTGGGACTGTTGTCCACAAGACGAGCATACGGTACATCACGCAGGGCACTACCTTGAACCCTGGAGACAAAAAGTTTTCAGCATAAGGCTCAAAATTACATGTTTCAAAACATGAAAAATCCAATGAATAGAATGAGTAATTCTCTTAGCTGAAGATAAAAAAGACTAAAGTTACTGTGCAAGTTAACAAACATGAATTGTTGCTCATTCATCTTTCATATTAACATTTTAGTATAATTATGTAAAGACTCAGAAACTCAATAAGCATATGCCTAGAACCAACTGTTTTTGGTGAAGATTTCTAGCAGATTTCATAATTTTTTTAAACTCAATTTTGGTATATTCTTCACTATTTTTTATCCTATTTTGTCAATTATTGTGCTATTTTTTAATTTTAGCTTCCAGCAGTAAAAGGTACATGACTTAAGACATAACACCACATTGTAATAAAATATCAAGTTTAATTTTTACAAAATATGTACAATAACATCAAAATTAAAGTTATTTATAACATAAGAGATGAATCTCAGAAATCTTTTCAATCAGGAAATCACAGAGATACCATTAGGTTCATATTAGCAGGAGTCAGACCTGTTCTCTTGTCAGACATTTGAATAGGCTGAAAATGATCTCTCACTATGTACATTATTGACAGGAGCCCATAAAACTTTTACGAGGCTGGTCTGAAAAGTTTCCGACCTAATAAAGATACAAGGCATTTTTTCAGAATTTTTTTTTTTTATTTTTCAACATAGTCTCCTTGTAACTCTACACACTTCTCCCAGCGATGCTCCCATCTCTGTAACCCGTCCAAAAAGTACTCAGCATTTTTCTCTGCAAAATAATTGTTCATGAAGGTGATTGCCTTTTCATTTGACGAAACTCTCTGTCCTCCGAGCGCAATTTTCAGATGAGGGAACAAAAAGAAGTCACTTGGGCTAGATCTGGTGAGTAAATGGTCAAGCAGTTCAAACCGTAATTCATGGATTTTCGCCATTGCAACCGCTGAGGTGTGAGACGGTGCATTGTCTTGGTGAAACAGGATCTTCTTTTTCTGCAAATGTGGCTGTTTTTCCACAAGTTCTGCCTTCAGCTTGTCAAGTAATGATGCGTAGTATGCTCCTGTAATGGTTTTTCCTTTTTGAAGATAATCGATTAAAATAACTCCAAGACTATCCCAAAAAACAGTCGCCATCACTTTGCCAGCCGAAAAAACAGTTTTTACTTTTTTTGGAGCCGGTTCCCACTTTGCAGTCCACGGTTTGGACTGTATTTTTGTTTCAGGCGTATAATGGTGTATCCAAGTTTCATCTACAGTAATTAATTGGTGCCAAAACTCGGCTTTATTGTGCCTAAACTGCGCCAACAGAGCAATGAAAATGTACATTCGAACACGTTTTTGGTCAAACGTGAGCAAATGCAGCACCCAACACGCGGACAGCTTTCTCATGTCTAAATGTTGATTTAATATGTGACAAACATGTTCTTTTGACATGTTCATAGCCTCTGCTCCCTCTCTCTCACTTTAATTCAGCAGCCATCTAGCACTATTTGGTGAACTTTGGCGATGTTTTCATCGGTAGTTGCAGCTTTTGGACATCCCAAACGTTCATTGTCTCCCAAGCTCTTACGGCCATGTTTAAATTCAGCTGCCCAAAATTTCACTGTGAAAAATGATGGTGCAGAATCCCCATACACAGAATCCAACTCATCTTTGATTTGCATAAGCATATTGCCTTTCAAAAACAAATATTTAATGACAGCTCGATACTCGATTTTGTCCACTTTCATAAAAACACTCACATCACCTCACTCAAACGACTGTTACATAACAACTGAGCGTCCAAAATGGCTGAAACTTTGGTGAGTAACTGCCAACAGATGAACAACGAAATTCACTAGCTTTCATTTGCGAGTGCTGCCATCTTCATGTTGAGGTCGGAAACTTTTCACACTACCCTTGTACTGCAACTTCAACAAAATTTTTATATTTGCATTTTAAACCAAGAAGAAGAAAAATCACGCCATTATCTTGGCCAGTTCTCCAAGAGCTACTTTCCAGATCGCTAAATACAGCATGCAGCATATACACTGTGAAGGAAATAGTTCTTGCAGAATTGGTATTTGTTTCATAAATCGACAAATTTAATTATTTCCTACAACATCTTTTGCTATATTGTGTGTGGGAGTTGCTGTTGGAAGGTGGTTGGAGACGGATGTGTACACGCACACTCGCAGAAAAGACAAGAATGGGAATACTGATAGAAATGTATAGAACCAGAATTGGGCTGTTAAATGGCTCCAGATTCATTATGAGAGCTGGAGACTTAAAAAATGGTCAGTGATAATGTCGTGGTTTGTATTCATCTTACTGGCACTGCTAATCATCTGCGGAGTGGAGCAAAACACAGGTTCGGAGATGGAAAAAATATTATGGATATGTAAAAAGGAATCTCAGAAGACATAACAAATATAAATGCAAATATAAAAAGAATGGAAAAGATAATAGATGAGAAGATAGATGGAAAATTTGAAGAATTGAAAAAAATGTGCGGAAAATTTGAAGGGGAAGTGAACAGAATGCAATCAAAGAACTCCATAGGAAAAAGCCGAAGATAGAAGAAAAATGAACGTGATAATTTTTGCAGCTGAAGAATTGAGAGAGAAACGAGTTTGATACCAAATTGAAGAGATCTTGCAGGACAAATTAGGAGTAAAACTTGAGGGATGGTAAATAATTTATACATTTAGAGTTAGTAGAAAAGGTCAGAACCTAAAATCAGTAATCATCAAATGTGCTGCAATGAAAATAAAATGGGTAATTTTATCAAATACCAGAAATTAAAAGTAATAAGAATATTTGTCGAACAAGATTATGGAAAGGATACAGAAACTAAAACCATACTACTATGGGAAATGAAGAATGCTAGAGCCAAAGGAGAAAAAGCTTTTATCAGAGCTCTAGATTTGTGGATAAATGGAAGGAAACAACATGTGCATCAGCTAAACACGAAACGTATTAGAGGAGGAGCAACAAACCCAAGCAGAGATATTCGAGACAGACAGACCAAGATGCAGGACACCAAAAAAAAAAGGCAGCATGGGAAGGGGAGTGGAAGAGGAGAGGAGGGGAGGTGAGAGGCATACATCACCGAACAAACTGATTGTCCCAGAGAAACAGCTGATGAAAGATACACGTAGAATGGCCTTGGGAGCAACTGCAGGATTTGACATGTGGAGAGAGACTGGACTCAGCATTATATCGACATCTGGAGGGAGTATCATGCAAGTGGAAGATCATGTGGGGGAGAGGGCAGAAATGGAAAGGATGACCAGGGGTAGGGTTAGATTGCAGAAATTCAGATTTGAGAAGAAAGGGATCTGTATTGGGAAAGGAACTGGGGATTATATTCTGGAATATTGAAGGTTTGAGGAATAAGGTGAAGAATGGAGAAATTTCTCAAATTTTAAATTTAGCAGATGTGATAGGTGTGGTAAAAACTTGAATGTTAAGAGATAATAATGTGGATTTGAGTGAATTTGATTTTTATGGGAAATGTGGTACCAAAAGGAAAGATAAAGGGGGAGGGTCAGGAGGTGTAGATTTGTTAGTGAGAAAAAGCCTGCAAATTAAAGTGAATGAATGAGATAAAAAAGCAATCCTGTGGTGTGTGCTAAGTAGACTAAGGGAGAGCAAAAGTGTATGTGTTGCGATAGTGTATAACCTGACAAGTTCCTCAGAAGTTTATGACCTACATTTATTTAATAAACTAAGGCAGAACATGGAGAATCTATTAAATAGGGGTATATACAAAGGTTTTATAAAAATGGGTGACTTTAATGCAAGAGTTGGGGAAAGTCAAATCCAGTAAACAGATCTTGATGGTGAATAACATAAGAAAATAAAATTGAGGACATGGTATTTATTAAAACTAGAGGATTTAATGAAACAGGCAGGGATAAAAATATGAATGAAAGACAAACTAAATAATAGGAGGGGTTGGTCTGATCAGTGCAGGAAGGTGAAGCAGAGTTCTAAGGGAGTTATGGAAATGGAGGCAAACGGGGGACATTCAGGATAAAGAGAATTTTATAATTGAAAGATGGGGATACAAACATTTCATGGAAGTAAGAAGATGGTATGAGAAAAAAATGAGTCAGAAAATTTATGAGGCAGCAGGAGAAAATGATACAAAGACAATTTAGTCTTTAGTGAAACGAACCTATAAGGTTACAGTTAGAGAAAACAATATAAGCTCAGAAGTATGGTGTGGATACTTTGAAAATCTTTTAGGGGCAGAACAACTGAGGAGACAACGTATAAGAGAATTACAAAATATAGGATATATCCAGCAATTAGATAGACAGATAGGAATAAATGAAGTAAGAGAACAGATAAGATTAGCAAGGAACAAAGCAAGTGGTGTAGATGGGACACCAGGGGAGTTTTGGAAGGCATGGAGTGTAAATGAAAGCAGACTAGTATTACTAGTTAGAATTCTAAACAAAGCATTTGAAGGAGGTAATATTCCAAGCAGTTGGAGAACATCAGTAGTAGTGCCAATATTCAAGAATAAGGGGGAGATAAATGAATGAATGAATTTATTTGTGCAACCTCTTTTACATAGCTTTCACAATATTTTCATTTGTCTAACATAAACTATGTACAAACTGAATTAACCTTGTTGCTACCTGAGTTTGTATGGCACCCAGGCCATTTGCCCCGCCTGGTAGCTTATGTTGTCCCTTCCCCTTTATCTTAATTATCTCCCTCCTTCCCTCCGTCTTCTATCCTTGTACTCCTTACTTTCCTTGCCGATTTTTGCTTTCTGTAAAAGCTCACCTATACTCTAATCTTCCTTTCTTCTTTCCTGGTTAACATTTTTATAGCTCTATTTTTTCCCATTTTTCCTCCCAAACCTTTTTTCTCCTAACGCTAACTCCTTACATTCCATCATGTAATGTATTATACTTTCTTTCTCACCATACATTTCACATATTCCTTTATCTCCACCTCTTATCCCTCTTAGAAATATTGTTCCTGCTCTCATCCAAGCTATCCCTTCCTTTTTTACTTTCTCTACTACGTATAGTAAGTAGGGGAAGTATTGTATTCCACCCAAAAATTCGATACCGAGATTTCACTGGAAATACATGTTTTGAGACCCCCTGAATCCAAAAAAAACATTTTTGGAAACATGTCCGTGTGTGTGTCTGTGTGTGTGTCTGTCTGTGAACAACATAACTCAGAAACGAACAGTCGGATAAACACCAAACTTGGTATTTAGGTTCAGTATCTTCCAAGGATGTGACACGAAGGTTTTCAAGAAAATCCTCCCACCCCAGATTACCCTTTACATGGAACATTTTTCGAAAATTTTAATTTTCTCAAAAATGGCTCTAACGATTTTGATTAAAATATCATATGTTTAAAATATTTTTATGACAAATAAAATGTATATCTTGAATTTCTGGGAATGTCTCCAAAAGTATTCATTGTGAAGGACTTTTGCATAACTGGTAAACCATAAGAGATAGACAAAAGTTTACTACACAAAAAATGTAGATCGCATTAAAATACACAATTTATGTCATATACATTTTTTTTGTTGAGTGAACCATTTTCGAGATATTACTTGTTATTCCCTTAAATTTTTCAATACTTATTTTCTCAAATGGGAATTCGTTATTCATTTTTTTGTCTTGGATATGCAAAGAGTATTAATCTGTGGGAAAGGGAATGGTGCTGCACCTAGCAACCAGCTATTAAGAGATATGTATGTGGTTAATGGCTACTGTATTTCCAAATTGCCCTTGTAAATATATATTCCCCTTACATCTACAAGAAAATTAGCAATAAGATAGACTCTTCAAATGTTTATCTCAATTAACATGAAGTAGATGGAGAATAAGCATTTGTATAAATAGTTTGTACAAGAGTAGAGAAAGTCATGTGAGTGTAACACATCAGATTTTTTTTGTCTGTTGCAGTAATTTACATATGGTTTTCATCCCCATTTCATTTTATTTGTTTATAAAAGTGTAATGATTTATTATTTTCTAAACTTCTCCATATCTCCTGCCCTTCTTTGTCTTCTATTCTGTTTTTTACCAGTTTACCTAATCATTTTCATTTCTTTCTTCTAGCTTCCATGTGTCTCCCATTCCTATTTTCCCCATAATTCTTCCTATCCCTGCCCACCAATTGCTGTGCTCTCTAAGCTTTTTTGCTGCTTCATGCATAACTTTAAGATTTCTCCCTCTTCTTTAACCAAACATCTATACCAGAATTTTATTATTCCCTCTCCCTCTCTCTCTCTCTCTTTCTTGTTTTTCCTAGTTCTACTAAAGCTACTTCTCTTGGCGCTGATCTTGGTAACCCTAATAATTCTTTACAGAACATTCTGTACATATGATCTACCTTTTTGCTTACATCTGTGTCCCACCAGATCTCTACTGCATAAAGCATTCTTGATTCCACTAGACCCTCATACATTCTTTCCAGCCATTTGCTGGGGAGATAAATAACCCAGTAAATTATAGGGGAATTAGCTTACTATCTGTTTTAGGTAAGATATGCACTGGGGTTTTGGCAGAAAGAGTGCAAAAGTGGTCAGATCTCCAAGCAGGTACTAGACGAAATAAGAGAACAGTGGATAACATTTTGTGATAAACACAATGGTAAATAAATATTTAGCGGATAAGAGGGGGAGATTATGCATGTTATTTGTGGACTTTGAAAAGGCCTTCAATATGATAAATCATAAAGCACTGTGGTTCAAATTGAGCAAAAAAAGGAATGATCATTAGCTTTATATGAGTACTACAAAGAATACATACAATGAGCTTTGTATAATAATTGCTAATAATAAAGTTACCAAAAGCATTGAAAACAATATAGAACTAAGGCCAGGTTGTAAGTTGAGCCCTGTATTGTTTAATCTGCTTATAGATGATATTCTTGAGGCAATTAAAGTGGAGAATAGATATGAGCCAATAGGAAATACCAGGTTTGCTATTTGCAGATTCAGTGGCAGAATCTATGCCCAATGGGGGATTAGCTAGAACAATTGAAGTAATAGATGAATTCTGCAAGAAATGCAGTGTACGAATTAATGTAAGTAAAACAAAAATTATGATACATAAAAAAGGTAACAAGTTAGAAAAGATGAGAAATGGTACTGGCAAGATAGAGAAGTTGAGGTAGTCAATAAATTTGATTATCTCAGAGTACAATTAAGTAGTTAGGGTGGTTAGAGTGAGCAAAAGAAAATTGTACTGGCTAAAAGGTAAAATTCCATTAAAAGCATGTATAAAGGATGCATAAACAAATTACCAGGAATGCAAATGCGTGGAGATATATGGTTTGTAGGAAGGGGAGGGCAAATGTGCATATGATCCACAGAAACTTTAGCAAGCAAATCCTGGGCTTGCCAAGAGCTTCGCCAAATGGAGTGGCACAAGCAGAATTAGGACGAATGGGAACTAGAGGGAAAATTGTGGAAAGTGTGCTAAAATATTGGACTAGAATTAGAAAATTAGATGAACAGAACATTGTAATCAGTGACTAATTTTGAAGATTTAGAAGCTAGTAACAGTGATGTGTCATAATTTAAAATAGAGAGTTGAGGGTTGTTACACTACATCACTATAACATTCTTACTTGAACGCGTTTCGGGAGACAGCTTGTTCCCATCGTCAGCATTTTCTCTCAACTGATTTTTGCCGGTCATCGTTTGGGGGATGTGTGTGGTTTGTGGTGTTCTCTGGTGCTGGGCTGATGAACCTCCAAAGGCTGTTGGGTGGCGGCAGTTCGAAATTCATTAGGTGATTCCTGTGTTTGACAAATATGTATTTTTTCCCAGATGTCCAATTCATTGCTGTTGTTGATCGGTTTTAAGAGTTTTATGTTTGGAGTGATATCATGGTTTGAAGACCAGAAATGATGTGCTACTGCTGATTTATCTTGCTGCTTTTGGTAAATGCATCTCATATGCTCTTTAAGTCTTATTTCAAAATTTCTTTTGGTTCTTCCTATGTATACCAGGTTACATTCATTACAATCAATTTGATATATACCAGCTGATTTATCGTTGGGGATAGGATCTTTTGTTCTGTTGCATAGTAGTGCAAATTGTAATCAGTGTTTGGTAGTACAGGAACGGCTTAATCAAAAAGATACCTGGCTCAGTAAGATAAAGAAATTATGATGAAAATTGGTTTTGGGGAAATGTGGAGCGATAGGGAATCGTTACAAAATGGTTTTTGGAACGAAATTAGGTTAAGACTGGATGATATTGAAAGACAAGAAATACTAGCAAGTTTCAATTCAAAAAGCTCTCTAGGAATATATTGAGAAATGAAAGTGGTAAGGAACAGGAAAATTATGTTGACATATGTGATAAGGCAGTAAGAAAAGGCTTTCATGGGCTAGAACAGGAGTGGTGAAATCGAAACATTTGGCAAAAGAGAGTGATTTGCAGAAATGTCCCTTATATTACCTTAAGGATAAAGAATGGTATATAAACTGATATTTGAAAAGAAGCTAGAAACAGTGATGTGTTATTGAATTTATTTAAGGTGAGTCGGAATTGTTACACTAGCATCACTTAAGTTTACTCACTTAACATGTTTCGGGAAACGGTTGTTCCCATCCTCAGAAGCTAATCCGACTGGCCCGTGTTGTTGGTGTTTCCGTTTTGTGGACTGGATACTGTGGTGGCATCTTGTGGTGGTGAAATGTACTTCCAGAGGGGACTTGGTGGTGGCAAATCAAAATTCATTAGATGGGTGTTGTGTTTTAGAATGGTGATCTTCTCCCATGCATCTAATTCAGCTGCAGATTTGGCTGGTTTGACTAATGTAATATTGGGTTTGATGCTGTGATTAGTGCTCCAAAAATGGTGTGAAACTGCAGATTTGTCCATTTGTTTGTGTTTGATACATCTCATGTGCTCCTTTAGCCTAGTTTCTAGGTTTCTTTTTGTCTTACCTATATATACTTTATTGCAATCTGAACAATTGATTTTGTAGATTCCAGCTTTTTTGTCTTGTGGAATGGGGTCTTTTAACTTGTTACAAAGTAATTTCTCTATGTTAAATTTGTTCTGTGGAGCTAGGCTGATGTTGTGTTTCATGAAAATCTTCTTAAATTTGTGAAATGTTCCTGGGTGGTATGTGAATTTCTTGAACTTTAGCTGTTTATCTTGCTGGCTGAGATTTGTTGTGTCTTTGATGTCTTTCTGCCGTTTGAATTTTGCAATTTTTTTGTCAATTGTTTTGTTGTACCCATTATTTATTGATGTGTCTACTATATGCTGGTATTCCAGCTGGTATTCTTGTTTATTTAAGGGGGTATATACCAGCCTATGTGTTAGGCTGTTTAGTACTGCATGTTTGTGTGTGGTTGGATTGAAACTCTTATTTTTTATGTAATTAGTAGGGTGTGTTGGCTTCCTGTATATGCCAAAGGTTAGGTTCTTTTGTTCTCTGATGATTTTTAGGTCTAAAAATGGTAGCATGCCTTCTTTTTCTATTTCCATGGTGAATTTTATTGATTGGTTCTGTAGGTTTAGTAAGGCTAAGGAGTCTTGTATGAACCTATTAGGTACAACAGCAAAGATGTCGTCCACATATCTGTGCCAAACTTTAAAAATGTATGGAAAGGAAGTTGTTATGTGTGTTTCTAAGTAGCTCATAAATAAATCTGCAAGGAATGGTGAAAGTGGGTTGCCCATGGTTAAACCTGTTGGTTATTGATAGAACTTCTTATTGAAACTAAAACAATTTTGTGTAATGCACAAATTGGTAAGTTGTATGAGGTCTTCTATTTCTTCTTCTGGCATGTTAGTCTGCTGTAGCCATTTCTTTAATTGACGCTGGAGTTGATCTGTAGGGACACTTGGAAATAGTGCAGTGGCATCAAAGGAAACTAATCTGTCTTCTGGTTCGAGTTCCAGGGATTTTATCTTCTGTATTAAATCTTATGAATTCATTATGTTTTTGCTATTGAATTTTGGAAGTGAAGAGAATCTCTGAACTAACCATTTTGCCAGTTTGTAGGTAGGAGAATCAATATTGCTGACGAGTGGTCTCATCTTATTACCCGATTTGTTATTTTAGGCAGAGCATACATTCTTGGTAAAATGGGGTGGTCTGGTTTAAATTGTCAGCAATACTGATTCTCCTACCTACAAACTGGCAAAATGGTTAGTTCAGAGATTCTCTTCACTACCAAAATTCAATAGCAAAAACATAATGAATTCAGAAGATTTAATACAGAAGATAAAATCCCTGGAACTCGAACCAGAAGACAGATTAGTTTCCTTTGATGCCACTGCACTATTTCCAAGTGTCCCTACAGATCAACTCCAGCGTCAATTAAAGAAATGGCTACAGCAGACTAACATGCCAGAAGAAGAAATAGAAGACCTCATACAACTTACCAATTTGTGCATTACACAAAATTGTTTTAGTTTCAATAAGAAGTTCTATCAACAACCAACAGGTTTAACCATGGGCAACCCACTTTCACCATTCCTTGCAGATTTATTTATGAGCTACTTAGAAACACACATAACAACTTCCTTTCCATACATTTTTAAAGTTTGGCACAGATATGTGGACGACATCTTTGCTGTTGTACCTAATAGGTTCATACAAGACTCCTTAGCCTTACTAAACCTACAGAACCAATCAATAAAATTCACCATGGAAATAGAAAAAGAAGGCATGCTACCATTTTTAGACCTAAAAATCATCAGAGAACAAAAGAACCTAACCTTTGGCATATACAGGAAGCCAACACACCCTACTAATTACATAAAAAATAAGAGTTTCAATCCAACCACACACAAACATGCAGTACTAAACAGCCTAACACATAGGCTGGTATATACCCCCTTAAATAAACAAGAATACCAGCTAGAATACCAGCATATAGTAGACACATCAATAAATAATGGGTACAACAAAACAATTGACAAAAAAATTGCAAAATTCAAACAGCAGAAAGACATCAAAGACACAACAAATCTCAGCCAGCAAGATAAACAGCTAAAGTTCAAGAAATTCACATACCACCCAGGAACATTTCACAAATTTAAGAAGATTTTCATGAAACACAACATCAGCCTAGCTCCACAGAACAAATTTAACATAGAGAAATTACTTTGTAACAAGTTAAAAGACCCCATTCCACAAGACAAAAAAGCTGGAATCTACAAAATCAATTGTTCAGATTGCAATAAAGTATATATAGGTAAGACAAAAAGAAACCTAGAAACTAGGCTAAAGGAGCACATGAGATGTATCAAATACAAACAAATGGACAAATCTGCAGTTTCACACCATTTTTGGAGCACTAATCACAGCATCAAACCCAATATTACATTAGTCAAACCAGCCAAATCTGCAGCTGAATTAGATGCATGGGAGAAGATCACCATTCTAAAACACAACACCCATCTAATGAATTTTGATTTGCCACCACCAAGTCCCCTCTGGAAGTACATTTCACCACCACAAGATGCCACCACAGTATCCAGTCCACAAAACGGAAACACCAACAACACGGGCCAGTCGGATTAGCTTCTGAGGATGGGAACAACCGTTTCCCGAAACATGTTAAGTGAGTAAACTTAAGTGATGTTAGTGTAACAATTCCGACTCACCTTAAATAAATTCAATGGTATATAGTTTTAGAATGTGAAGAAACTAAGATGCTTACAGCGAGAATATGTAAAAAGGCATGGTCAAACCTACCAAGAGAAATCCAAGCAAAAAAGTTAATGAATGTAAAATCTAAGAAAAATTTAAACTAAACTGGAAACCTTTTGGGCAGAGTAAGAGCCAAATGGTTGAGGAAAAATTAGCAAGCATGATGAAGAAAATTAAATAACAGTAGGTAGTAGGTATTAGATTTAAGATATAAGCAGAATCCAACAGCTCAGCAACCACTGGGTTTGAGTATGTTGGGTCCCAGGATACACAGCAATTCAGTGTAGTGATAAGCAAGTAAAGAAATGTATACTAATTTGTAAAATTTATGGAAATAAATATTACATTACATATGTATTGTGTGGATCAAAAAGCTCAACAAAAGAGGTTATCACAGCTTTCTCTGGATCAAACTCCATTAGGTCTTTCAGCTTTTTCACACATTATTTCCCCACAGTTTTAAACATAGTGATTAACTGTACCTGAATTTGCTGGTATAGTCATGAAAGTATGCCTGAGGTTTTCTGAGAAAAGAATACATTCTCTAATAATTGAAAACTTTTTCGGTGGTCAACTGAAATTTGAATTTAATGTATGTATTAATGAGACTTGGGAGTGTTCTGCATTTTAAAGTTTTGAAAGGTGTTCAACAAGAAAAGACAGCTTGGCAGTGAATTGTTTGAATTTAATTTTGCTTCAAGGCTTTGAAGCACTTCACAGCTACATTTTCTTCTTCAATGTTCTGAGCAAATTCTACTACATGAAAGAGATACTCTTCAATATATTCAACAATCTTAAACCATCATTCCATCTGGTGACAATGGGAATAGGAAAATACTTTACTTTGGTAAGTTCAACCTCATACCAGTATGTCAAAACTTAAGGTAGGCATCTTTTCTCTTCCTGCATTCAAAAACATGGGCTTCTTGTATTACGCAGTGGTTCAAATCGCAGAGCTTTGCGCATTAAGCTCTGTGGCCCATATATTCCCTAATAAATTCAATTTATGAGCCCAGCATTGGGTATATACAGTAAAACCTATCTTCAGCGGAATTGAACAGGCTCTCGAATATTTCCGTTAAAGATAGGTTTCCGTTTAACGAAGTTAGGCTTAGGCTATTAACAAAATTAAATCATAAACATACATGTATTCTCATGTTTTAAACACAAAGACTTATTCGGTAACATGCAGAAGAATAGTCCTGTCTCGTTGCTGTTTGCTATGTTTTCAGGTTCGTATCTTTCGATTATTGAAGGTAGTTTAGCAATCCAATCAGCAATGGTTTCAATATTAATGTCATTCGATTCAACACAAGATTCGTTAAAACTTATCTGATGTCTTTTGCGGAAGCTCTCCAACCATCCATTAGATGTTTTGAATTCTGTCTTACCCAGCTTTTCATCTATCTTTTTAGCATATTCCTGTAATATATGCCCCAATATGCGGTGATTTTTTGCCCTAACACTAACAAACCACTCCCACACTATTTCATTAATGCCCTGGTTTTCAGTTTCCTTAAGTTCTCTCTTTATTTTTCCATTAGCACAATTTTCCCACCACTTCAGAATTTGTTTTCTTGTTTAGAATCTTGTAAACTTGAGTTTTGCCTACGTTGAACACCTTCATGATCTGCTTTACACTCAATTTATCACATTCACTAGCATAAATCACTCACTCTTTCTTAAGATCTAACACAATTCTTGTTTTTGAAGCCATGGTGACTACTGCTGAACTACATCATCACCACCTATGCAAGTTTAGAAGTGACAAGTCATTAGAGCAGGAAATGGAAAAGGAAGAGACAACAATAAAAGACAATCTGCCGACCTTATTGTTAACTATGCAGTGAAGGATGAGTATGGCAGGTTTCTCAATATTTGGACCGCCATTAGCGCACCCCCTCCTAGACTGGTCAGGTAGCAGCAAAATGGTCATGTTTCAACTTAAACATCACATACTTAGAGCAGACATCGCAGACTTTCACAGAATGCCTGAAAATTTTCTAAGCTTTGCACTCCGGAACTGGAAAGTTTCCGTTAAAAGCCGTGTTTTGATTTCTGTTGTCCACATAAGAAGTTTCCGCTTAATAAAGGGAATTAGCATATATTTTATCACAAAAATTCAAGGAACCATGAAATATTTCCTTTTAAGACTTATTTCCATTTAACAAGGGGTCCGTTGAAGGCAGGTTTTGCTGTATTAACCGTTCTGATACCAAAACTCAGATTTATACACTTAGTCATATAATGTGCCAAATCAGAAGTTATTGACACAATGTTGTGATATTGAATGCCAAGTTTCTGTAATACACTGAAAATAGCTTGTAAATATTCAGCAGCATTAGCATTTACGAGAACTTTCAATCCTCCCACAAACAATTTCTGAACAGTACTATCTCCAGGCAAGGACTATAATTAGGACAACAAATACACATTCTCCCTTTGTCAGTCATCTCATCACAAAGAATTGCAACTCTTTCATCCTTCAAAGCTTCTTTCACTCTTTCCTCCTCCTCTTTCATGATTTGAGATATGTAGCCTTCCCTTGGTCTGCTAGTTGTAAGTAAATTTCCAGCACCTTAAAAATAAGGGATATGGCATTTATAAGCTGCTTTACATAATGTGTATGACTGAAAGCTGAATAAAGGAAATGATGTTCAAATGAGCCCAGAATCAATAGAGTTTTCACCTTCTAAGGGAAGGCATATCCCCCAAAAAGCACCTTAGGCAATAATTCACCACTTCTGCATAATTACTGCAAAAAAATGTTTGCTTTAAAGAATATTAGGTGTTAGGTAATTACAACTTGCTATGTATCTATTCATCCATTCTCTCAGCTTCGGCCGATAAATTTTCTCCAATGGGATGTTTGCCTCCAAAAATGCCTGTGTTGCTGACATAATAAATCCATCTTTGTCATTTCTGGATTACACTGTGTTTTGCCACCGGCATATTTGTCAGTGTAGCTTGTCACTTGACCCCTAATGTAGTTCCCATTATTTTATTCTTCCTATGTGCAGCACTATCATTGATTTATTTTACATATGTGTCTTTTCTTAGCTCCTCAGTGCATGTATTACAGTATTTGCACATTAGAGTTTGTTTTACTCTATTGAAAATGTAAAATCCTTCTGATGTGAATTCATTTTCTCTGTCAAATGCCGTAACCACCATTTCGCTAAACTTTGGCACAAAAAGAAGTCACTAAATGTAAGATGAATGCAGATTAAGCAAACAGAACCCTTCAAAGAAAATCATGAAGCTTTACTACAAAGAAGAACTGAAGCAAAAATGAGTAGAAAAAAATGCAGCCAGAATAGCAGTTATTGGTACAATATCATCATCCATCATCCACTATCAAGGTTTAGGCCATTTCTGATCTGTTTTGGCTCTTATAGCTGTTCATTCCATCTTTTAGCTGGTCATCCTTGACTTCTATGTTGAGGCAGTATTTTTTATCATTTAAATGATATCAGTCTAATTATATAGTACATAAAAAAAATCTGATGTGTTACACTTGCATGACTTTCTCTACTCTTGTACAAACTATTTTTACAAACGCTTATTCTCCATATGCTTCATGTTGATCGAGATGTTAATCTTATTGCTAATTTTCTTGTAGATGCAAGGGGAATTGGTAGGTTTTAAGCAATAGTCAAATATTTTAAGAGCTGGTTGCTATGCGGAGTATTCCATTCTCTTTGAATTACCAGGACAAAAAAGAAAAACAAATGAATAACAAATTCCCATTTGAGAAAAAGTATAAGTATTGGAAAATTTAAGGGAATAACAAGCAATATCTCGAAAATGGTTCACTCAACAAAAAAAAATGTATATGACATAAATTGTGTATTTTAACGCGATCTACATTTTTTGTAGTAAAATTCTGTCTATCTCTTATGGTTTACCAGTTATGCAAAAGTCGTTCACAATGAAGAATACTTTTGGAGACATTCCCAGAAAATTCGAGATATACAATTCATTTGCCATAAAAATGTCTTAAACTTATGATATTTTATTTAAAATCGTTACAGCCATTTTTGAGAAAATTAAAATTTTCGAAAAATATTCCATATAAAGGGTAATCTGGGGTGGGGGGACTTTCTTGAAAACCTTCGTGTCGCATCTCTGGAAGATACTGAACCTAAATAACAAGTTTGGTGTTTATCCGACTGTTCATTTCTGAGTTATGCTGTTCACAGACAGACACACACACAGACAGACAGACACACACACATGGACATGTTTCCAAAAATGCTTTATATGCATTCAGTGCACCTCAAAACATGTATTTCCGGTGAAATCTCAGTATCGAATTTTTGGGTGGAATACAATACTTCCCCTACTTACTATACGTAGTAGAGAAAGTAATAATAGCCGCCTATAAGCAATATGCGTATATTACAATATATAAAATGTATATTACAGCCATTGTATTATGTTATTTTATTATGTATATGTATAAAATGTTATATGAATGTATTTCTTAGTTTAATAATGTAGGAGCTGTGAAAATAGAAGCAAGCTGCTTTTCATAGCAAAAAGAGTTACAGAGTAGAAGCCGAAGGTTGCTAACAATAAGGTAACCTTGAGACAACAATAACTTAGAAAGTTAAGAAAAAGGCTGCCAATAGTCCATGGAACAATACTAATGTAATATTCAAAACAGTTTGTGAATGGTCACGTGGGTGCAGAAAACAAACCAAAGTAAAAATAAAGGTATTCTTTTGGAGTAGGCTTAGCCAATCAGAAACTAGAAATATAAAAAGGTACAAATTTAAATGTTAGACGCTAGGAAGTAGCGTGCCCAAGCAATTCGGTTCTGTAATTGTGTGTTAAAGTGTGTAGATGTGAGAATTTAGTGCAGTGCAGATAATATATAAATGTTGACCTTTTAAAAGTGCAATTAGAAATAATATCTCACAGCTCCATGTTAAGATACGTCAGTAAATTGTTTTTCAACTGCTGTGAAGGATTAATAAAAAAGTAAAAACTTAGTTATAATTTGTGTAACGCGTGTAAACATTATTCTGCAGCCGTACCAGGTCTATTTACAGATATTTGCTCTACCAGATATTACTGACGAAGCCAAGGCATAAATAAATAAACATTAAAAAACTTATTACACATAAACGTTATTAACACACAACACCACCGCATAAATTTGTACCTAAACGTGGGGCAAAGACCACCGTAAATTTTGTACCCATATGTGATGCGACCAATGTAAAATTAACCGCCGCAATGTCCTTCTGAATTATAATTTAGGATCATATGAGGCAACCTTTCTTCATTCCTTCTACTCATATGTTCAAACCATTTATTTTTATATGCTTCCATTTTAGTTACTACACTATTTATAGTTCTTTGCAGATAACTTCATTCTTTTCTTTATCTAAAAGAGCATATCCTGCCACATGTCATAGAAATTTCATTTCTGCTGCTTCCAATCTTCTTACTAAGCATTCCAAGCTGTACAACAAAACAGGTATAGCTAAAACTTTATTAAAATTTTGGAGGGTTTCTCTACGGACTTTCTCCTAATTGTATTACAAATATGTTGAAACAAATTTAACCTTCTAGTAATATCTTTCGTCCTGTCATTGCCTATGAAGATACCTAAATATTAAAGACTCCTAAATTGATACAATATAATGCGGGCTTTTGTTGAGATTGATAGTAGTATCAATTGTCATTTTTTATTGCCACAGATCGAGACCAATTGCATGCCAAATTCAAATGTCTTTTCGTTTATTATTTCAATTTTCATTTAATTTTGCATTTTTAGGCAAATGAGTTAAATTTTGCAAACAAATTTAAGATTTCATACTATGGAAAAAACAGGTGCCTCTACATATGCCACTTCAGTTTTCAAAACAAAATAATTGTTTTTCAAGTAAATCAAACAAATTGCTACTGACAATGCCAGTGCTCTACAAAATAGGCATACTGTGTCATCCCAAACAAATTTAATGAAAGCTCCAATACTTCATGCACATTCAACACTTTGTAAAGTTGAATCAGAATTTAATTCAAAGACACAGCTGGAATTTATATCATGGATCTTCAGCTTTTTATGGTGATGTTCTACCTCTGAGTTACCATGACAAGTTACCCAATGAGCTCTTAACTTTTCTCATCTGATTATTCATGAGGATAAACAGCCAAACGCGACATCAATTACTCTGAGGTTTCATATCTGAAAAGTAATTACTTTTAATTTCCAGCCTTCTAGTTAATCACACTATTAGGGTCAATTCATGTCTGATAATTGTGCTTTCATACCGCCCATATACAGGTTACGGCTATAAAACTATGTCAGAATTGTTCAGCAATTCAAGTCTTGGCCATGGTATTGAATTTTTCAATACAAATTCAACTTTCCAAGGAGTGTAAAAGAACAATTATCATGCATAAATTAATTCAGTGCTTTAACAAATAAATTCAAAACACTAACAGAGCAAAGGATTTTTAAAACCTTCTTTTTTTAACATGAGTACTATTTTTATTCTGTAAATAAATAAATTAATAAATAATGTATAAGATTGTAATTTATATTTTAGTCTGTGAGCTACTGATGTGTTTGTTCTATACTAAAGGTAAGAATTGTACAAAACTGATTAAAAAAATGAAGAAATACTACTAATATCACTTTATAATTAAAATTACATGATTACTAATGACAATTTTAAGTAACAGTGAGCCTTCTTTAAACACCTTTTTCTTTCCAAAATGTTGTGGAATCAAACATAGTGAAGCAATTCATAAAAGACACTTAATAAAAGTGGAGTCAACTTGAACACTCTTACTAGCTTCACTCACCTATTTATTGTGCAGAACATGCAACGAGAGCATGAGCTCACATTGTCAGCTGCCTATTGACTACTGGATCAACTCTCAAGTAATTTTGTTGTAAGCCTGGTGTGCCCTCTAGTGGCATGTGGACGAACCTAAATGAACTTCGATTTGCCAGAGGCAAACAACCCCTTATTTAGGTTCATCCACAGGGCACAAGAGGGCTCCCCAGGCTTTCAACAAAACAACTCGAGAATTGGCAGTCAACAGGCAGCTGATGATGCGAGCTCATGCTCTTGATACATGGTCTACATAATAAAAAGGTGAGTGAAGTTAGTAAGTGTGCTCAAGAAAACTCCACTTTCATTAAGTGTCTTTTACCTTTTACTTTACTTTTTATTTGCATTATAATTACAAATTATATCATTAAGACTTATGACTGCAAGACTTAGTCAATATGAATAACTGCATTAATTAGCAAATGTTTATTAACTTACCGATTAGAGGCTGAAGTATAAGAAAATCTTCTACTCAGGACCCTCTTATCATTGAATGAGCTCACTGGACTGGGAGATGCAGTGCTGATTCTGGAGCAGCTTTCTTTATTTGCCTCTGCCACTGGTTTGCAGCGCTCAGTGGCAAGCAATGTAGGACTCTCACCCAAATTGCGATCTGCTACTGTCACCTAAGGCAGTTTTGTACTGAATTAGCATTTAAATATCTTTCATGGCCCTCAAAAGTTGAAGTTGACAGCATTTTCATTAAATGCTTATTGTCATCAACAATATATGCTGAAATAATTAGACAGAGAAACTTATAGTTAATAATATAAAATTAGCTATTTATGTCTCTTTATATGGTATCCATATTATTGTACTCCCAGTAGGCCATTAGTTTGAGATGCAAATATATTTATATTAAATATGAACTTACCTGTATATATGAATAAGTTAATGCAGGATTTATTTACTGTAATGTTACATGCATCCATGTATCATATTATGTATATAATTTTGATGATGTTATGCACATGGCATTCATTCATTTATTTATTTATTTGTGAATATGATACTCATTAATACTTGTATATCAGGATTTAAATCTGTGACAATTATAACAATAAAAATAATAATAATAATAATAATAATAATAATAATAATAATAATAATAATAATAATAATAATAATAATAATAATAATAAATTTTTATTGGCATTAAGCTTATTACAGCAATAGACAACATCAAAATTAATAAAAATAAATATATTATTACATATTACTTAAATATATAATATCTCAGTGTTATTCCACGTTAACAAATATGCAATAAAATTACAGTGCATTACATTAATACTTCCCATTACATGAATCATACAAAGTGCAGAGCTAATATACATATAATCATACAGAAAAACAATAAATAGTCCAGGAATAAAGTAAAAGAATAGTTGATATTATTTATAGTTAAGATATATTTTCAAAATATTCCTTAGTGAATAGTATGGGTTGTTTAGCAATCTGTCATAAAGTTTACGTTCAAATCTATTATATGGCAGTTGAGTTAGATTATTTGATAGTGTGATATAGAGTTTTATACCTAGTACTTCAAAGCTATTATGTGATTTTGACAGTCTATAAAAAGGAGTATCTATTTGTTTTGTATACCTTATGTTATATTTATGGATGTCCTGTCTATAGTGGTAGTCAGACGAATTCTTCTTTAGATAAATAAGAATGGTACAGATATATAAATTTACTACTGTCATTATTCTTAATTTAATGAATAGTGGTTTACAATGTGCCAATTTGTCTGCATCAGATATGATACGGATAACCTTCTTCTGTAGTATAAGTATATTACTAATGTGGCTAACATAGCTAACCTTAACTGAACTTATAAATAGAGAACATTTTTACAATTACTTTAGATGACCATGGAGAACTAAACAAAAGTATAATCTTGTTATTTTACTTTAAGGAAAATATAAACAACAAAAGGCATCACCAAGAAGAAGTAAACAGTATTCCTCCTTTGGCAGATATAGGTTATTTATTCATCAGTTCCTTAGCAGCATTCAAAGTGTGCAAACCAGTATCACCATCCATCATTCCAATTATGCAGATTAATATTACAATAACTTAAAGAGATCGGATACAAATATATTAACAAATTCATGGCTATAAATGTGGTTAATAAGTCAGCATAAATTAAAATGTTTGTTATAAATTTATTTTGGAATGTAAAATTTACTGAATAAACTGTATTTGAGTTGGGAAACAATTGTTTTAAATAATTCCGCCACATTTGGCTTTCTCAAAGTGGGGCTAGAAAATTTAAAGGAAGATTCCAATTAAAAAAAAAAATATTTAATACAGAAGAGGATAATACCTCAAGAAGGTACCACAACAGGCACGGCACCAAAAGAAGATTGAAGGATGATTGGTGACATCACGACAATGGAATAATGGGGTGCATTGATTAGAAGAGAGATGGGATGAAACAAGAAGCAATCATTAGACAGTCAAGACTGCAGTGAGACAAAGAGGATCACAAGAATAGAAGACATCACATATTAGGAGCAAGATTTTTTTTTTTTCCCAAATTTTATGTTGTTAAGCAGTAAAAAGATATTACCATCCAGGATGAACTCTCAAAATTCAGTAGTAGAATCAGCTAGGGAAGAAGTAAGAAATGTAGAGATAGTAGGGGGAGTGTCTAACAAAAAAGGTCAGAAAAAGGAAATAGGATTAATGTTAGAGGATTTGTATAAATTTATGAAAGAGTCTGAGAATAACAGGAAAGTTGAGATAACAGAGTTAAAACAAGAAATAGAAAGGAATAGGAAAAAATTGGAACAAGACTCGGGGCAGAGGATAGAGCAGAATACAAAGGAAGATTAGAAAGCAGGAAAGTGGAGGAACAGAATTAAAACAAGAAACACAGAAGGGAAGAAAAGAATGTAAAAACAGCATGAAAATCAAAAATAATAATTTGAATGAAGTTAAAAGTATCTTGGAAAATATGTTGAAATTGTTAGTAATAAGACGAGTAATTTGGAAATTGAGGTAAAAGAGAATAAATGG
The DNA here is from genome assembly GCA_030765065.1 of Deroplatys truncata. NCBI lineage: Eukaryota > Metazoa > Arthropoda > Insecta > Mantodea > Mantidae > Deroplatys > Deroplatys truncata. Next base: position 166,997,204 of record CM060983.1, read on the forward strand.
ATGTTAGTGGAAGATATGGCCAAATATAGAAATAAAATGCTAGAATGTACAAATAGTATAGAAAGCGTCAGTAGTATAAGAATAAAGATAGTTGAGGAAATTGAAGTCATGAAAACTTGTCAAAACAATTTCAAAATAAAACAAACAGAGGAGGTAAAGAAATTGCGTAAAGAAGCAGAAATGGTAAGAAAATAAATTTTAAATAGTGAAAATGTGAAGGAGATAACAATATCAGAAATAAAAGATGTATCAAATGCAATACAAATGAAGCAAAAGGAAACAGATAATATGAAACATAGTAATATGGAACTAGGGAAAGAAATGAATGAACAACTACAAATGTTAAAAGAAAAATTTTAAAAAGAACAAGAAACTGTAGAAAGAATAAATAGAGCTGCAAATGCATTGCAAACTAGTAATGATAAATGTGAATCAAATGAGGATATATGAGACACACACATTTGGCAGAGTAACAAACTGCAAAAAGATGCACACCCACACATACATCATATCACATATACTACACAGATAATGCACTACACTGGAACATAACACACAACTTGCTTGATAACCACACAACACGAAGCTCAAGAAAGAAAAGTTGCAAAGGGAAGGAGGCATATAAACAAAGATACTTAAGGAATAATGAATGTAGATTAAAACATATCCAAGAAAAATACAGACACACAATACCAAGAAGATATTCAGCAAATCACAGAATACTAGATATAAGGAATATAAAAGTAACAGATTTACACAAGAATCAAAACATGATGAAAAGGAAAATCCGGATATACATAACGAACCCAGACATAAGGAACACCAACATATATACAGAAGACAAGGTCAAGGTTAATTGCAATGACATAAAATTATGAAATACACAACACTTCAAAGATCATACCTCCTGGGTTGACAAATGTGAATACATCAAAGAAATTATAAATTACACTACATATATCACCATTAAATTTGCTCCAGTAGAAAATGTTAAACAAAAATCCTAAAAATTTAATCACTGACTTTCATACGACCATGGCAGCACAGAGGGAACTGACTGAAAAGGAAAAGTGCCAGGTTGCATTTATACGATTATGGGAAAAAAAGGCAATAAAAGAAAGGTTCTTAAAAGTTCTTTTAACTCTAAAAGATTAAAAAATAAATGGTTACCTCAACCAAGAGATAAAATTCTTCTAAAAAAGCATAATATTTCAAAAGCTTCAAGAAAAAGAAACTATATAATGGAATTATTATATACAAGACCGCATTGATTGTAAAACAATTTGGAGACCACACGTTCAATTTGCAAAATTTAAATCGAAAGACCATAGGAAGATTTCATAAAAGTAAATTGAAACCCTTCAAAGTATGTCGTCCTCCGTGGTGTAGTGGTTACCATGCTAGCCTCTAATTCCCAAGGTCATGGGTTCAAACCCGGTGGAAGGTGATGGATTTTTTCGGTTGTAAAAATCCTTAGCATGGCTTCCTTCAGAAGGGAAGTAAAGTGGGTGGTCCCGTGTCATAGATTTATGGCATGTAAAGGAACCTCAAGCCTGATAAAGAGGCCTCTGAGCAAAATTACCGGTCTTTCACGCCCAATATAGAATAAGACGCTAAGGACCACAGCAGTTAAAGAGCATCCATAAATAAAACTCAATTTAATTTGATTTTCAAGTATGATGTGAAACTAAAGGAAGTAATTTTCCACGAACAGCTATCGAAGAAATATACATAAGGTAAGCTTAATATCTTGAAATATAATATAAATAAAATAGAAAATATGTATATTTATCAATTTTTAAAACATGATATAGCGAACATCCCAAGTAATCTTATAAACATAATACTTAACCAAGAACAAAATACGATTTAAGAATAATGATCTGAAATGCATTTGGCAATCCTATTGTATATATAAGATTATAATTGTTATCACATAAAAATATAGTAATTCAACATCAAACAAGAATAAAAATTATAGGAATTTGTTTTTCTTTGATGGAATAAGGAATTATTGGTAATTAAAGTTATAAGTAATGAATATTAATGGAGAGTTTAGACATAATAAATTGTATGAATATAAATGTGGAAATTCTTCAATATGAACGGATTTTGCAATGAGATTATAAAGTGATGCTATGATATAAAAATAAATAATAAGGTAAAGTGACAAATTTAGTTTACTTGCAAAGTAATTATAACCTTGAAATTATAAGGTTCAAATTGTGATAACATAAATAAAAATAAATGATAAAATTAAAAGCAAAATTAGATAAGATGTATAATATGTGAGATTTATTATTAATATAGAGGGATACTTGGGATTAAACCAATATGTTATGATATACATGAACAGCTACATTTAATTCAATGGTATTTCAGATGAGAATGAATGGAAGCTTCTATAGTAATTATAACTAAAAAATATGGAGGGAAATATAAAATAAGGTCACATGGAACGTTTGGTTTCATCGTTGCATGTAATGTTGATTTCTTCATCATATACAACATGTCTCTCTCCCCCTCTCCCTCTTTCATCAATCTACACTCTAAAAGAAATAAATGAGACACAAACAATAAGACATGAAATGCGAAGGGGCTGCGGTTTTATTTGAATTTGAAATTCTTAAAATTGAAATATAACCACAAGAGGCATTTGAGACACAAGTATATTTAATATTAACATAGAAAGACAAAAAATCTGGCGAAGCTTAGAAAATAAAAAATCACTAGGGTTCTATAGGCTAGTAAAAAGGAAATGGGGAAGAGAAGGATACGTGGATTATTGTAATAGAGTGCGAAAAGAAGCGTTTGCATGGATGAGAACAGGGTCAATATACCTGAGAAGGCTAAGAGGAACTTGGAGTCTGTGAGTGAACCATCTGTATGTACATGAAGCCACTCTTCTGAAGAGTACAGTGTGTGGATAGTTTCTAATTATAAATGAATGTAAAATACTGTAAATTGAAGGAAGTAAGAATTAGCAAGCCATGTGGGGGTCACACTACTCATTCTACAGGAATGGGTTTCCATCTGATTAAAAAAGCACAAAGAATGCACACACAGTCAAACAAGCTGCAACAATGTCAGCTCATACCGAGAAATCAGTAGCCCAGGAAACCCCACCTAAAACAAGAAGCAATGCTAACAGCACAGTAACATCCAAAGGCACAATTCGTCAATTCGTTTAACTCGCAATGCTGAAGTAGGTTAAAAATGTGACTGGACAAACACCTAAGCACATACTACCTTCATATGCCATAAGTTTTGTCAGCCATATAACATACTTTTTGATACACGATCCTATAAGTGATTGCCTTACAGACTGAAAACAGTCTGTGATGTGAATCTTTAAAGGTCTAGTCCAAGGAGTATAGCTGAGGGAGGGACTCATTATAATGTAACCCTATGTTAATTTCAAATTAGTTCATGCACCTGACATACAGACCACCACCAGTATCTCATACCACTTATGAATAACGACTAGTGTAAAAACAGGTGATTCGTGGAGTTTATGTTGTCAATCTTGCCAAAACTATAAAACAGGAGCATTTTGTTTTCTACTGATATAAAGATATTGTTTAGCATTTATTACAATTAATCTGTGTTTTTTTTTTCTTTCTTTCCCAGTTACTGAACTTTAAATCACTGGAGCAAGCAAATTTGGATTAATGTAATGTTTAATTTAATGCTTCAGTCGAATCATACAGTTGTGTGATCAATGGTTTTCTCTTTGCAAATTACAGTTCACACTTAGGAGGGAGTAACACACTGTATAAACTGTATGTAAAGTTTAAAGAAGACAGTAAATCATCATAAATATGCATAACTGGGCTTACCAGGCATGTACATACTTTTGTTTGTAGCACAATTTCTAAGCACTGTTTAACAAATTTGCATTCCAACAAGCTGCACAAGGATTTTCCAATTTCAAGAACTATTTATAATTTACATGGATACACAACTCTTCTGTTTCTGGAACTACTGAGATTAAGAAAGCATGTTTCAGTTTGCCTATCTCTGCAGCACATTCTACTTTGTTGTAGTGTTCCAAGTCTTTTGTATGATATTTGTGAAATGGCTGACTATGTGCTAGGAGATGTGATAATCTCACATTTGTAATAAACACACACATATCAATGTATAAATAACATAATATAAATATCAAAGAGGCGTATTCACTATCAGGGTGTTAAAGTGTTTAATGCTCTCCAAAACAGATTAAATTGTCATCTGGTGATAAAAATAAGTATAAGTCTGCTCTTATAGGATATTTGTGCAACATTTATTTTAAGTAAATTGTGTGTTTTAAAGAGAGCTAAATGTTTTGTGTGGTATGTTTTCATATATAGCTTAATGTTTACAAGTTATACAAGATTATACAAAATTCCTTCTGAATAAAGAGGGCTTCCTAGTCTATTCCCAAAAAAATCAATATATACATTTTATTTATCATGTAAATATCTTTCATATATGGTATTTTAGTCAAAATTGTTAATCATATTTTTGAAAATCAAAATTTTTTAAAAATGTTCCATGTAAAGGCTAGATGGGGATGAGGAGATTTTCTTGAAAATCTTTGTGTCGCATCCTTGGAAGATACTATACTCAAATACCAAGTTTGGTGTTTATTCCAACTTTTCATTTATGAATTATGCTGTTCACAGACACACACACATGGACATATTTCCAAATATGCTTTATTTGGATTCAGGATGCCTCAAAACATGTATTTCTGGTGAAATCTTGACATCAAATTTTTGGGTGGAATGCAATACTTCTACTTACTAAACAATAGTAGAGAAAGTAAATATAGAAAACCATTAGTGCAACAAGTGCACTGAAGAACAATTTGGAGGAGGACATTATTTATTTGGGTAATGGCAAAGAAAAAATGGGGAGAGGCTTTAGGAAAGCATAACATATTTTTATTACTTAATATTATTATTGATATTATATATTTCTGCCCCGATTGCAATGAAAGCAATAAGAGCATTGGAATTACAATGCAACTGCTCTGTGTGTTGAGTACTGGTAGCTTCACAAGCATGACGTCACAATTTCAGATTTTACATGAAATGAGTCCCTCTCTCAGCTCTACTCCTCTAGGCCTGGTCTGCAAAAACTGTCATGTCAGCTTTTATTGGTTTAGTGAACAAATAACATATTGTGTAAATAGAATAGCACAGAAGATTTCTTCTTACAGAAGATAAGTGAATTTGTCTTCATTCACAGCTGATACATTTTCTTCACATCACATTTTAAAATTGTTGTACTTTTTCTCAATACCGAACAAGATTTAGGGAAGCAATTCAGACTACATAGAAAATCCACGCACACAGATAATTACATGAAAGCACATAGTTACAACCTCAAAGCACACAAAGAAGCAACATTCAACAGCATGACTCATACATTAATCAACATCCCCTTCAACAGAACTGAATACTACAAAGAATATCAACATATTATCAAATCTGCAGTAGAGAATGGATTCAGTCAGTAAATGGTAGATAGGAAAATATATAAATTCAAAAGACATAAACGCATCAAGCTGGTCATCACACTTCTCAACACAGCAGAAAAGATCAACTTCAGGAAATTCATATATCACCCAGGTTTGTTTCACAAATTTTAGAAAATATTCAAGAATCACAACATCACCCTGGCACCTTACAACAAATTTAGCATCAAGAATCTCATTAAAGCAAGAAAATCTGATTCCATACCCAAGGACAAAAAGTCAGAAATCTACTGGATCCAATGTGAGAATTTCGAGAAGGTTACATCGGAAAAACAAAAAGGAACATAGGCACCCACTTCAAGGAACACTGGCATTGCATAAAGTTCAAACAGACAGGCAAATCAGCAGCTGCTTTTCAAAAGACACAAATGTCCAGTTGCTGAAACCAGCCCAAAAATCCAAAGAGCTTGAAATATGGGAGAAGATTTACATAAAGAAGTTTGAAAACTGCATCCTGAACTTTGATTTGCCAGAAGCAGACAACCCTCTATTTAGTTTCATCCATAGGCCACCAAAGGACACCCCAAGTTTTCAACAATACAACTTGAGAGTAAATCCGACAGTCAACAGGCAGGTGATTATGTGAGCTCATGTTCATGATAGATGTTCTGCAAAATAAACAAGTGAGTGAAGCTACTAAGAGTGTTTAGGTTGACACCACTTTCATCAAGTGTATTTCAAAGTAACAACTTTCACTTTTACTTTAATTGCATCTGGAATTTCATTCATTTCAACTTTTATTGAAGAAACAAACCAACCTGTTACTATATCAACCAACCCAGAAGTAAACCCTGCAATACAACTTCATAAATAACATAAATTTTGCTTAACCATTGAGATTCATTGAAGTGAAAAATATTATTAATGTTCTGCCTGATCCATGAGTGTCTGCTCCTCGACGGGCCTCAGACCCCAGGCACCCGCTTGTAAGTTCGGGGGGGGGGGGGGGGGGGGGGTGTAAGTCCTACATAAGAGGAGGGTAAACAGATAATGAATGAATGAAAAATATTATTAAATGAAATTAATGATATTATTCATCTAATATCATGGATGAAGCTAATGCCTCATCTGTGAACATCTAGATACATCCACTTAAGCTCTAATGTGTGCACTTGATACATAAACAACTAGCACATTTCTTTTAAGGTTTTATAAAATAGAATAGTGCATTTATTTTTAACTATGCCATCCACTTACCTTTAAACCTCCTGCTGCATTAACATTATTGCTTTCCCATCCATTGACTGGTTCTTGAAGTAAAATATCTTGGGAGCCATAAGGAGGAGTGTGGAAAACCAACTGGCCTTCATGTAAAATGCTCTGCCCAAAACCATGATCACGCCCCTGTTCATGAATTCTAAGAAAAATAGTTGAACATTATGTTCAGTTTCTATATGCAATTCATGTTTCTATTGTGCTGTTACCAAATTATTTAAAAGAAGAATAAATCTAACTAAATTTAATGTTTTAAAACCAAAGCATAACAACAAAAGCATGTTCCCTGTATCACAGAAAAACATTAAAAAATCTAGTTTATGCCCTATTCAAAAATGTTTAGAGTCCTAAAAATTAAAACATTTGTTCACACACTGCAAAACAAAAGCTTGATGCTTCTTGTGCACCATCATGAATAAAGACCTACATGGAGAAATGCGGTCACCTTAGTATTATCATCCAGCTCTAAAGGTTAAGGAGTGAATGAGTTTATTCACCAACTTTTCCATACATTACTACTTTTTTCTACTATAAAATGTAAGTAAACTTTATACTATTAATTATATTTATATTTTCCAATTTATAATCCCCTATTTATGGAGTTACATTTCTTGTGCACTCGATTATAATTAACATCAGGATGTGTATATATTGGGGATATGTATGCAATCCTAAATCGTGCCAATTTTTTAATTTCCTTTTACACCTCATGCTAACCTCACACATCAATATTGTCATTCTCACTGACATTGCTCACCTTTCATAGCTACTTTTGTCTCACCTTATCAATGTATTTTCCAAGTTCTTTTACATCTTTAATTTAAAATTCTTCTGCCTCTTATTTCAATTGGTAAATTTTCGCCCTTTCATAAAAAGAACTGATTCCTCCAAATTTTTATTTGTTTATGTTCCAAAATAAAATGCCAAATATAATCTACTTCTTCACACTTTGGACACTTTCTCTTATTACGTCCATTCCTTTTCCACTTAGGTATATTACTCCTATTCTAAACCATGCTAGTTCTTCCCTTCTTGCCTTATCATAAATCTCAATATATTTTCCCTTCCCCAATCATCTTTCAATGTTCTTCATGAACGAATGAACGATTTATTTCTCCACATTTACATTACATAATTTTCCAACATATTCCAATATTGTTGGAGTGCTTGTTATTTTAGGATCCTATTCAACTAACAACCTGGTTGTTGTGAATAATGGATCTTTTAAATACTCTTTTTATAAAAAGTTGGACATCAGTATTTAGTTTTACCTAAGAGACATCCTTCTGTCCCCATTTCGGACTTTCTGCTTTACTTTGATCTTCAGAAGCGATGAAAGTGATGTATTACATGCCCTACAGATGTCATCCAACACGATGCTGGCAACATACGAATAACAAATACAGCCAAAGCCAGTAAGATACCGCCAACGATCTCAGCCTGTGTTCCTAATTACTTTTTATTTTAGGTTTATTAATTTTTTACGTTTCTGAATCTCCCGTGAATCAGAAACGTAAAGATAAACGTATATATAAGCTTGTTTTAATCAGTTACCAGTTGTTACATCAAAGCATGCGAGTGAAGCAAGCATGCGTTCCTAAGCTTAGGTTTCTGATTCACGGGAGGTTAGGTTAGGTTTAGTTTTTTTTTTTTATATAAGCGTAGGTTAACTATCTACCACTAATTATTTACCAGTGTTACTGTAAAGCAACTTCTTTATTAAACTTTTAATGAAAATAACATTTTAATATAACACAACTTTCACTATAACAATAAAAAAATTAAACTTCTGGTGGAAAGTCTTTAATAACAATGTGTTGCGTTTTTGTCAGCGGCAATACAAAATGAAGAAGAAGTAGTAACAACACATCGCTTTTTCCACGAATTTCACTTCTCATTTGGGTTGAAAGTTCCCATTGCGCATGTGTGATAACGACAAGATGGCTGCATTTGTTGTCTTCACAACGTAATTTTGCTATAAAAGTTGTTGTTGTTGCTGTTCACCAATGGCACTGGGGATTAATTGATCTGCATCATTTTCCCTTTGGTTTCCCAATATAAAGTCTGTAAGTTATCACTTTTAAGGGCTTTGCATTTGGCGAGATGTTGTTTGTTCAGGATGACATCTTCTTCACAGAGAGTGCACTTGGGTGTAGATAGGCATCGTATCTTGTAGAGATGTTCTGCAAGGCAATCGTGGCCAGTTGCCATCCTAAATAAAGCCACTGCGGTCTTCCTTGACATTTTTTGTATATCAACTTTATCTTTAATAGTCTTATAATCTTTATCCTATAATTTATCTTCATCAAGTCTCTGCTGTCTTTTGAAATGTTGTTTAATGTTATTTAATTGTTTATTTATTTCTATTTGTCAGGTTTTATTTGTTGTATTGCACCTTTCTGATCTGCATGCTTATGGGAACAAAGTAGTCTGCCTCCACGTGGTGTTCCCTGGGTAACGCTAAATGGACTACAACACAGGCAGCTTCCCAAGCCAAAAAAGAATTTTGCTATAAAAGTAAAACACCTAAAACGGGCGGGCAGGTGGGCACCAGATATAGAAGAGACAACATCTACTTCTAAAGTAACTCCTAAGGTAATTTATTCTCTTTCTTTTAGCTTTTATTAACATTTTCAATGAAGACCAAAGTAATCCAAAATAGCCCCCATTTCTTTGCTTTTTTCATTACTCCTATCATTAAATTCTTCCTTTGCTTTAATGACTTTACTCCACCACTTCTCTCTTACTTTACCTACATAGCTTGCCAAATTGTTCAAGAAATTACTTTCTACTAATTCCAAAAATGTTTACTGTCAAAATTACTGTTTATAAATTGTCCCACTTCTTACTCCATACTTCCTCTCTCCATACTCTAGTTTTTCAATATTCTGCTATATAATGTAGATTTATATCCATATTTCCACATAATGGACAAACTTCATTTGTCACTTTTAGCCCACTTAACCACATTATTCCTCTTATGTCCCATGTAAATCCTTTCCTATCTCTTCCTCATATTTTTCCCATCTCCATCATAGTTCCATTCTTTTTTAAATTTCCTTTTATATTTCAAAGTACTTTTATCTCCTAGAATGCTCCATGTTTCTGGATTTCAATATTTTGATACTTAATTTCACTTTATTCCATAATTCTCATCTATTAATTAATCTGTTGGTTATCTATTTTGCCCATTCCAATTTCTTGGATTATTTACTTTACTTGAAATAATTAGCTTTTTTAAACTTAAAATCATTGGAACTTTCACACAGAGAAGCAAATAAATAATGGAAAATGAATCAACGTTAAGCACTCATATTGCTCCACTTAAGAAATTATTGACAGGACATGCTTCAAGGACCTGTTGTCCGAAAACAGATCCTAGAAACATGTCCTTGTTAAGTGGAGCAATATGAGTGTTTAACACCGATTCATTTTCCATCATTTAACTAGCTTTTTTCCCATTCTGCTTTCTCTTGGATCTGTGAACAGTCTTTGACAATATTTCCTCCTTCCCTTGATTCAATCTTTTGTCGATATTTCAATACACACTCAACTACTGTCTTTCCTGCCAACTCCTACCCATTCAGCTAGAGATATCCATTAGGAGCAGAACTAGGTAATCCCAAAAGCATTTTACACAATGCTCTATAAATGTAATCAATATTCTTCCATTCTTTCTCTGTACCTCATCAATGTTTTCTAAACTTGCAGAGATCCTTTGAAATTAAGACAAGCTCTTTTTCAATATGCCCAATTCTTGTCTTTATCTCTTTCCAAAATCTTTTCCCATCCTTTCCCTCTCCAGCTATGTTAATCCCATGCTAAATTCCTTTAGAATATTTTGGATTTTATATATCCAAGTTCCTCTCCCCTTAATTCTTCCTTGTGTAACCCAACACTGATGATCTCCTCATTTAATTCTGATATTCTAATAAACCAATATTTCAGAGGTCTTTCCAGTAATGCTTTTATACCCTAGTCTTCCTAATTCCATTAGAGCAACCTCACTGGACCAAGATCTAGGTAAGCCTAGGACAAGTCTTCAAAATAACTGTTTAATACATTTAATGCTTTCCATCCTTTATGTGATCCCCAAATTTCTATTCCATACATCATTCTGCTCTACACTACTGAACCATATAATCAAGCATTTTACTTACATATTTGGAATCTAAAGGTTAATGTTAGAACAGCAACAGAACTATTGTGGCCTAATGAATGCAGCATTACCACATTTAGTACTTATTATTTGTGACACCAAATTCCTTGTGCACTTTTTTCCCTTGTTAATATATTTATGACTTTTGTGCAATGAACATGCAGATCAATTAGCAAAGAAAGGTGCAATACAACAAATAAAACCTGTAGGACAAATAGAAATAAATAAACAATTAAATAACATTAAACAACATTTCAAAAGACAGCATGAGACTTGATGAAGAAGATAAATTAAAAGATTATAAGAATATTAAAGAGTTGATATACAAAAAATGCCAAGGAAAACTGCAGTGGCCTTATATAAGATGGCAACTGGCCACAATTGCCTCGCAGAACACATCTACAAGAAGAAGAAGAAGAAGAAGAAGAAGAAGAAGAAGAAGAAGAAGAAGAAGAAGAAGAAGAAGAAGAAGAAGAAGAAGAAGAAGATGTGAAGAAGATGTCATCCTGAACAAACAGCAACTCGCCAAATGCAAAGGCCTTAAAAGCGATAACTTACAGACTTTATATTGGGAAGCCAGAGGGAAAATGATGCAGATCAATTAATCCCCAGTGACACTGGTGAACAAGAACAACATATATTTATCATGGTAACATGCAACCTATCTTTCCGTAAAATGTGTTGCCCATGGATAATAAGGAATCAAATCTCCATTAGCTACCTATAATGTGCAATTTGTATAAAAATATGTCTTGCAAAATGCTATATCTCATTGAACTTTTTCTCTGACTTGAGTGCTTTTAGACACAAATCTACAGCAGAATTTCAAAACATATGACCTCCTTCCTATTTAGGTAATACCACCAAGCATTCTGTTTTATAGATTTAATTTACAATCATTGCTAGTTTCATGAGTCTTGATAATGAAACATTGTTAATTTAGAAGAAACTAAATATTTTCATACTTAAATTTATACTCAATATTCACATTGCCATCCATGAAAAACTAAGATAATAAGAGTTCACCTATTCTATGTAGACTGTAAACTGTCTTTTTCAGATACATTTTAATTTTGCTTTGACACATTTGTTTAAATTAATTTTATATCATAATTAATCCCCACATATATTAAGCTCATACACTGTCATTTTACACCAGTATTATATCAAAATTCCAAATACGAAAGGCCATGCAATACAGTTTCACAAAACATGTATGCTTGCTACAGAAGTGCCAAAAATGCCTTCCTTCTCCAAGTCTCTGGCATAAGCTACCTGTATAATAATAACTAGCAACACATATTGTCACTCTGAGAGTAAGTGGTGAAGGGAGGCCATTTGTCATCGTGAATGACCTTATCACCCCTCCCCCAGCTTAATCGATATGGTGAAGAATAGAGCTGTGAAATGGACAAATAAAATAAGTCATGAAACCACTTTAAAAACATTGGATGAAAGAACAATGCCAAAACTGACCAAGAAGAGGGGGAAAAAATTAGCTGGGACAATAAATAAGAAGATACTACTTACTAAGAAATGAAACAGAAAGAATGATGAATGGAAAAATATTTGGGAACAAGAGGAAACCAGTGGTTTTCAGATTCACTGTTCATAAGCAGAGACAAAGAGGAAAGCGTGGAGGAGGCTGGGTTTACAGTGAGGGAGTTGCCATTGGACAGAAAACTATTACTGATTGAAAATCTAACTTTGCCTCAATTATTTGATACACAAGCAACAGAAATCTGATGTGATACACCCATATGACTTTCTCTACTCTCTGTTATTTATTAATGGGTATACAAATTATTCTTACTAAAGCCTATGTTTCTACCTACTACATTTTAATCCAAATAAACCTTTGCAGAAATAGCTACATTACACATTTCGTTACAAAGGGAATAGCGACAGTCAAAAGTTTAAGAACCGGATGCTACATGCTGGCCTTAAAATCCCATACTGTTTCCATGCAATTGTGAGAAACAACTGAATATTGACAGGACTTAAAGAGAATGGCCAAGTAATGAACAATTCAAACCATTAATAATGGATATCTCAGAAATGGCTTATGCCACAAAAAATTTGTTTGAAATAAATGTATGTTTTAAAGAGATCTACATTTCTTGTGTAACACGTTTTTGTCTATCACTTAGCGTTTACTAATTATACAAGATTATAAAACATTCCTTCTGAATGAAGAGGACTTCACAGCTATTCCCAGAAAATTCAAGATATACATTTTATTTGTCATGTAAATATGTTTAACATATGATACTTTAATCAAAATCGTTAGAGCCACTTTTTAGAAAATCAAAGTTTTCGAAAAATATTCCATGAAAAGGGTAGTTGATGTGGGGGGATTTTTTGAAAATCTTCGATATACTGAAGGATATATCTTGTTTGGTATTTATCCGACTTTTCACACACACACGCGCGCGCGCGCACACTCACACCCACACACGGGCATTTCCAAAAATGCTTTATTTGTATTCAGGGGGCCTCAAAACATGTATTTCCAGTGAAATCTGGGTATAAAATTTTTTAGTGGAATGCAATACTTTCTCTGCCTACTATGTATATGGCAGAGAAAGTAAAAATACATATTACAGGAAAGCTATTACATAACAAACAAGATATACTTTTACAATACTTTGTAGATTTAATCTTTAAAGTTTTGTTAAAAAAAATATTATAAGAATTATTCATTTTATTTTTTATATACTGATTTTTTTAAATTAAGTTTTCCAAAATATAATTTTTAGCTACAGAGAAAATTATCACATAGCTCTTGTTCAACCTAAAAGTTGGAGATGTTAATTTCACGAAAAAGAAAAAGGTTTGGTCAGTTTGATTGAAGATAACAAATTTTTAATAAAATGTGAGCTACGATCTACAATATTAGTTCAGGCACCTTATATGAATGTCTACAACAGCCATACCTTGCTAAATGGCAATTGTGTTACAAGTTTTACTGTTTATAATCAAATCACTGCTAATAACTTATCATAGGTGTATTTTGTTTAATTTTATTTTAAAGGTATCAATTATTACAGAGAAAAACTTAAGCAATAATCTTACCTATACGCAGCTATGTTAATACCATCCTGAAAATCCTGTCGGCTTGGTTTAAAAAACTTTGCTCCATTACGGTTGCTGCCAAAAAATGCACATCCACCTATACATCCACAGCGGCCAACAGCTTTAGCACCAGTGCCCTCACTTGACCACAAAAACCACAACCTTTTGTGTGCTTCATCATGAGATCGTAAGTACCTGAAATATTAAGTGTACATATTACTACAATAATATACAAGACCTATATAATTATCCTTTTAAGATGAAAAACCATGAGTAATTATTTACTGTGATATATGCCTGTTCATTAAAGATTTCTCTAAGAAATGGTCAGTTGTGTGTATAGCTGATATTATATTATAAACTAAACAAAGCTACAAATAATGAAAAATTATGTACAAATCCAAATTACTTTTAATCAGATACCAACAAAAGCTCCAGTTATCACAAATTTAAAATGTGATAAAATACTTTTATTATTAAGCCTGAAGATCTTAATCTATGAGATTTGACTTAAATAGGTGAGAATAGTTTTAGATGTTTCAAATGAGTTAGCTACTGGACAAAAAACCTATAAGTCTTTCACATCTAAAGTAGTTTGAAGCAGAGACATAACCCTCCTAGATTCTGGCTGATTAGAGCTAAATATTAGTCAGAACACTTTTGCCAGATTTTGTATGTATATGTGTGAGCGTGTTGTCAAAAATCTGGCAAGAGTGTGTGAGAATGAACTGCATATCAATACACTTAAACTGAGAAAATAAAGAACTTAATACCAGTGTGCTACAAACAATAATAATTTAACAATTTTTTAAAAGATTCAACTCAAATGACCACCAATAACACAGAAGTAATCATAAGTTTAGTTCTATGAGTCATATGAAAGTAACAATAAACATAATGAATTTAATCGATTGTAACACTACATCACTTACTTGTAAAAAAACGTGAGGCAGTATTTTTTACACTTAAATGATTTCAGTCTAATTATATAATATAAAATTTAATAACAGCCCACCTTAAAGCAATATGTGTATATTATTTTGTACATGTAAAATAATGTTATGTGAATGTATTAAGTAATTTAATAATGTAGGAGCTGTGAGAATAGAAGCCGAAAGTTGCTAACAATGCGGTAACAATGAGGTAACCTTGAGGCAATAATGAATTAGAAAGTTTAATAATGCTACTAGTATTTCTTGGAACAATAATGTAATATTTAAAACAGTTTATAAATTGTCAATTAAAAACTAGAAAAGCTGAAAGTTAAATAAAAGTATTCTATTGGAATAGGATTAGCTAATCAGAGACTTGAAATAGAGAAATTTACAAATTTAAGTGGTAAATGCCAGTCACTGGTAGACGCGTTCCTGAGCAGTTCAATACATATTCAGTGAGAGACATAAAATTCATTACGGCGAGAATATTATAAAGTTTACGTGTTAAAAAATGCAAGTATTTAATAAATAATCTCACAGCTCTCTATATCAGTGAAGTGTTATTTAATCGTGTGAAGGATTAATAAAAGGAGTAAAGTAAAAATTATAATTTGTGTAAGCCTACATTCTTTGGCTGCATCACCCCCTGCTAAGAGATACATGTTTCTACAAATTAATACTGACGAGCCAAGGCAAACATAAATATATATAATATTTAAAGAAACATTAAACTACAAAGTTGATTCTTAAACGTTGGGGCAAAGGCCACCGGAAACTTTGTACCATACGTGGGGCAATTACTTCATCAAGTTTGGCTCCCCAACAGTGGAACTACAATACATATTCCTTTAAATTGGCATGTAAACGTGGGGCTAATAATGTAAAGATAAATCCTTCTCCAAGTTTTGGCTTCCATACATGGGGCAGAAACACTACTGCTTCAAACGAAAACATGTTTCAGGAGCTAATCCTCAGTTCCTTGTCGACTGCCTGCATCACTCGTCCTAGCTGTTACCTTGGTCTCTGGTGGTGGTTAGAAGAACTTCTTTAAAAGTAAGTCTCCTGGCGGGATTCCAAAATTATAAATGCGGTTTCTGTTTTTCCAAATATAAATGTTTTCCCAAATTGTAAGTTCTGTTTTCCCTGAAATGTTTTTTTAGTATTTTAGGGTTTCTGTTTATGGTGTGTTTGTCTCTCCATAAGTGCCAAGCTATTGCTGATTTTCCTTCCTGTTTTTGCTTTATGTAACTGAAGTGTTCTTTTGCTCTTGTTTTTATGATTCTTTTGGTTTCCCCAATGTAGATTTTTTCGCAGTCGTTGCAGCTGGTATATTCCTGGTTTGTTCTCCTGTGGGATGTCATCTTTTAATTTGGAGTTTAATAAGTTCTTGATGGTGTAATTGTTTTTTGAGGCCAAAGATATATTGGTCTGCTTGAAGATTCTCTGGAATTTGTAAAAAGCTGTTGGGCGGTATGTAAATTTTTTAAGATCTTCTTTTCTTTTTCAGCAGAGGCAAGTGTGGTAACTTCTTTAATTCTCTTTTTGCTCATGGCTCTGTTTATTTTGTTATGTATTGTTTCTAGCCTCAATCCATTTTCTGTAGCTATGTCCAATATGTTAAGTTCAAATGCATATTCCTCTTTGTTCATGGGGACGTTGACCAGTCAGTGTGTTAGACTATTAAATACTGCATGTTGGTGGGGGACCGGATTGAAACTGTTTTGTTTTATGTAGCTATTTGTGTGTGTGGGTTTCCTGTAGATGCGAATGCTAGGTGGTTTTCTTTCTTGATAATTTTAAGGTCAAGGAGAGGGAATTGTCCATTCCGTTCTTTTTCCATTGTGAAATTTATGGATTTTTCTGGAAGGTTCAGTAATTTTAGTGCATCTTCCAAGTGTTTTTCCGGGACTATTGCAAGAATATCTTCAACATAATCATACCTTGTTTGAATATCCAAGGGAAAGCCTTCGTGACCCTTGTTTCTGTATTGTTCATGAAGAGTTCTGCCAGTAATGGTGAAAGTGGACTGCTCATAGAGGCCTGAGTTCTGTTTGTAATAGTTCCTACTGAAAGTGAAAAAGTTTTGCTCTATGCAGAGCTTAGTTAGTGTGATGTATTCTTGGATTTCTTCTGGTCTTTCCTATTGCTAGCAGCCAGTTTTTTGTGTTGGTAGGATTATTGTTGGTATGCTAGAAAAGAGAGCTGTGACATCAAAAGATACTATGGAATCTGTTTTTTCTATTTCTGTCACTCCAGTGAGTTTTTTATGCTTAATATTTTAAATCTTGGAAATGAGGAAAATCTATGTGTCAGCCATTTTGCCAGTTTGTAGGTGGGGACATTTATATTATTTATAATTAGCCTCACTGCTTTTCCCGGTTTATGTATTTTTGGAAGTCCATAGATTCTGTAGTGTGGGATTGTCTACTTTTATTTTGTACTGTTCTTTTTGTGTGTTAATTTGAAATTTGCGATTGTTGCATTAAATTTATTTATACATTGGTTTAGGGGATTTTTTTTGTGATTTAGAGTATTCGTCTTTTTCCAAAAGTGTTTCCATTCTTCCTACATAGTCCGTTTTATCCAAAATCACCACCGTGTTCCCTTTGTCGGCTTTTGTGTAAATCACGGGTTTGCTTTTAAGTGCTCTTATCACGTTTTTGTGAAGCTTAGCTTTCTTTTCATTCCCTATTTTTTCAATTATTTTGCAACTTTCACTTTGTAACATGTTTTTCTCTATTTCATTTAGGTTTTGGGTTGCAATTGGACCTCTGTGATGTAATATTCTACCCTTTTGGAGAAATCTACACACGTTTTCATCCTTTTGTTTGGGAACTCAATTTTTGTTTTGGTGAAAGTTGGTTTTGACTGGTTACTAACATTCATTTGTGGTGTTTTGTTGTCTTTGGGTGGTGCCTTTGGCTTCTGGTGTTTGCATAAATTTTCTAGTTTGTATTTTTGTGTTGTTTTGTTTTGCATTTTGATGCTCAATGTAGCCAAAAGGTTGTTTTCCAAATTATCCCAAACTATACTTCCTAGTTCTTTGGTTAGTTTTAGATGCAAATTGTATAGTTTTAGTCCTATCTCGCTTCTATTTTTGTAGTATTTTATAGACACATCACTGTCACAAAGTCCACCATAAACAATTTTATATTAAATGCATAATGAATATCTATAAGTTAATTCTGCTGCTCAGTGAACATATTAATAATTAGAGTTAATAACATACTACAGGAAGGCTAACTAATCTATATATATACACACATACAGAAGAAAACCATTTATTGACTTGAGCAAAAAATGGAGCTGCTGGCTTTAGCAAATTGTCACATGACACATCTTACTAAATCAATACATTGTAATATAATTTACATAATTTCCTTTAATAAAAATACATTTAACAAATTGCATATTGTCATTATCTAATGCCTTGTGTTTAGCAATGAAGCCATTAACTGTCTTGCTCTCCAATATTTTTGATAGAGTAAGTGTTTAAGAAAGAGCTGGAACTGCTGAAGGTGATACTGATCAATATCCTCATACAATGGACAAATTGAAGAATAAAAAATGCCAATCTTATGCAAGTGCTTAGACAAACAATAATGTCACGTGGTCATTCAAAAGGTGCAACTGCATTCTTCCATGGATATTCGAGGATTAGTGATCATTGTTCATTGAGGCACTCCCATCTTTTATTTTTTGAAATTTTTTGAAAATGATCAAAAGTGAAGGGCAATAGCAAAAGTATAGCTGTTTTAGTGTAGGCACCATGTTTTTTATCTTATGGTGGCTATATCAACCACTCACAACTTCCAAACATGTTTGGAGGAGCATCTTATACCGTTGATCAACAGGTCCTCAAAACCTAGCCAGGAAGGCCATCAAGCAGAACCATTGGCTGTCTCTTTACCACTTAGAGACACACATGCATGTCATGGTAGGTAAGCATGCTTGAATGGCATTTCCTCCATTCTGTTGAACAGCTATCTGCTAAGACACAGTCCTCAGAGCCTTATTTGTTAAAAGCAGGGTGCACCACGGGCAGGAGGAGGATGGGATTTGTGTAGGAGAGGCTATAAGAGATGCTTCATTACCCCTTATACCCCATTAATTTTATATAGACCCATATAAAAAGAAAAATACACCCACAAAGATGATTAATTACTCTTGTAATAGTGTCTATGTTTTATAGATATGATGAATAATGGCTACCAAATTAATAATTATATCGGCCATTATAAGTAACATCTGTTCTTTATGTAGACCTAATTTTTGTTCAAAGTATATGGTCTTTTTTTCTTTATCCACCTTTTTCGCTTGGCCAAAATAGTTACTTCCATACCTAATTGTTTGATCCAAGATCCATACCTAATTGTTTGATTCAAGATGTAGCTTCATATGATCCTTTTTGAAAGGCTATAATATCAATAAAACAGTTAGATCCATCACCATTTACTGCACGTAGTCAACTTCTTTAATTTGCAATATGCTAGTAAGTGTATGTTTGTTTTTGATAACTTAAAAGCTGTTATCCTTGTTATTATGACTACTGTGGTTAGGTGCCTAGCTCTATGGTTGAGTGGTTTCCAGAAAATATTAAAATAGTTGGGCTACACAATAATACTTTTAAAAAAAATCTGATGTGATACATTGACATGACTTTTCTACCCTCTATTTTAATTAGTGGGTATATAAACTATTCTTACTAATGCTTATTTTTCTATCTACTACATTTTAATCCAAATAAACCTCTGCAAAACCTACATTACACATTTCGTTACAGATACAAAAAGAACAGCAATAGTCAAATGTTTAAGAAATGGAGGTTGTATTTCATACAGTTTCCATGCAATCGCAAGAAACAATTGAAAATAGATGAGACTTTAAAAAATAATGACTAGTACTGAACGATTCAAACCTTTAATAATGGATATCTCAGAAACAGCTTATGCCACACAAAAACTTATTTGTAGTAAATTGTGTGTTTTAAAGAGATCTATATTTTTTGTATGGTATGTTTTCGTCTATCACTTAACGTTTACCAATTATACAAGAATATATAAAATTCCTTCCAAATGAAGACGACTTTATAGGCTATTCTCAGAAAATTCAAGATATACATTTTATTTGTCATGTAAATATCTTTAATATGATATTTTAATTAAAATTGTTAGAGCCATATGTTAAAAAATAAAAAATGTTGAAAAAATGTTCCATGTATAGGGTAGCTGGGGGTGGGGAGGATTCTTTTCAAAATCTTTGTCTCGCATGTTTGGAAGGTACTGAACCTAAATACCAAGTATGGTATTTATCC
Organism: Deroplatys truncata; assembly: GCA_030765065.1. Lineage (NCBI taxonomy): Eukaryota > Metazoa > Arthropoda > Insecta > Mantodea > Mantidae > Deroplatys > Deroplatys truncata. Next base: position 167,017,426 of record CM060983.1, read on the forward strand.
GACTTTTCATTTTTGAGTTATGCTGTTCACAGACGCACACACACAGACCTTTTTCTAAAAATGCTTCTTTTTTTTTAATTCAGGGGGACTCAAAACATAAATTTCCGTTGAAATCTCGTTATCAAATTTTTTGTTGGAATGCAATACCTTCTCTACCTACTATGTATGTGACAGAGAAAGTAAAAAGATGAACATAGATTTCGTTGCTATTTTGTGAAAACGATTTATTACTACGATCAGAAGCTGTATTCTTTGCAGATCACAAACACCACTTACCTGTGTTGCACTAAATGCAAATTATGTTCTGGAGTTGGAAGGGACATAGCTGCTTCAACCACAAGTGGACCTAGACATACAGAACCAACTTCCAGCCAGAGCTCAGATGCTGAGCCATCCATTCTGTTAGGAGAAAACCATGTTATATGATAAAAGCATTGAACTGGCAAAGTATGGTAGCATACTTAGTATGGCCATCAGCAAGCCAGCACAAAACCTGAACAGCCTAATCCAACAATCACAGAGCAAGCTCCAGCACACTGGCTTCATTTCATAGGATTAACCTGCTATACTACAAATACTAAAGTGCTTTATGCTTAAGAACATCTTCTCAGAAACTTTATAAGCTAGATGAAACTTTTATAGACTGAAGATTACTTAAGACTAATTCAGCTCTGAAAACAATACTTTATTTTATGAGTTATGTTTTATTTTTATATAAGTACAAAGATTTTTCAACACATTTCTAACTTGAACGATTAACATATTGTAAGTGAATTCAGTGTTCTTAAAATATTTGTGTACAAGTGTTGAAAACCTCAGTTTGCTACCTTCACTAGGAACCAAGAAACTGTTCATATGTAACAAAAGTATAAACTCCTGGGAAATGACCTACAAAGATGAGATAACGACAGAAAATCAACTGACATAACTAAACCATATGCTACAGGCACAAAAGTTAATTTAAAAATCAAAATAAAATACAGCCATCTATAATTTGTATTGATTGATACTTAATAAAAGTGGAAAGCTCTAGATATTCAGGGACAACAATATTCAAGTAAATGATTTCTTTTATAACCCCAAGGCCCATTTCAATTCCTGTAAGTGTCAGAATTCCTCAAGTATGACTTCATTTTAGCATATTTCTCACAGCCAGGTATCTCTAAAAATTGCCATCTTATTTCCTTATGGCATAAGAGTGACCAGTCAAACTGACCTTGTTGCTGGCCTATGTCAGTTCAGTAGAGTCCTGACTTTAAAAATCAAAGCATATGAAATTACTTATGAAACAGTTGCAAAATATGATACTCGTGAACAATGACTTCTCTTACAGAAACACACACTTCAACCCTTAGTATACAACTATAACGCAGTATTCTCAAAGCATAAACTAAAGAAATTTTAAATTTAAGGATCTATATAAATTTACAGTTTAATTTGCCACATTTATTGATGATGTGGCTGTTAGGATATGGAATGGTATTAATGTTATTTATTTAACATTATTGTAGCCCCACGTTGTGGTAGCCAATTTGATGCGGTATTACTTATAATGTTGATGCTTGTGATGTTTGTGTATGTGTGTTTACTTCATGTGAATCCATCTTGTGACGTCATTCTTTGTTAGGTTCGTAGCTCCATCTAGTGTTAGCAATTTGTGGTAGTATTAGTGTTTAAAAGAATTATAAGTTTTGTTTACTGTCCTCCGGCTAGCTATTATCTCTCGGTCGAACATGTCTCTTGATCAGGGTTGTGTAAACGGAAAGGAATCTTTTATCCAAATATAACACTGATGAAGAAATTTGTTTTACACATTTATTGTCAAACACGTTAACTATCACATTTATACATTGATCTTAACACTCGCCAAACTGAAACTGTTATAATAACTTCTTACTGATCACTTTTAATCCATGTACTTCAACCTTTTGTATAATTAACCTTACAACACTTTAGATTATTCATAATTCTGCTGCGTGTAACTTGTGAATCGATACCCGACGTTTGTCGTACAAATACTTTCGACGAATTGACTGACTGAAGACGACGTGTAGTGTACACAGATTTTTGATGAACTGGCCGACTGAAGGCGACGTGTAATGTATTGAGATTTTCGATGAACTGACCGACTGAAGGACTTTACCTCTAACCTAGCCTCTATTTATACTCCCACTCCCCGATATGCCTAAAGATTATAACTGAGCTGCAATTGGCTAAATAAACGCGCCAACATTAGCGTCTATTTTAATATCCAATGAAAATTATGAATACATATGCTCTAGGGAAATATTCCAGAAGGTTCTCAACGGAAAAACGCGCCAATATTACGCAACTTCCTCGTTTCCAATAATGATAAACAGCTCACCCCCTCGCTGCATTATTGCACGCTATTATTGTCAGTTTCAGTAAGGCGGTATAAACTTATTTCTCAACAATAATTACAGTCAAGAAACATCTCAAATCAATGTCACATAAAAATGCATATTCATATTACAATCATTATTTACATTTAAGTAATTTGTGCTACAAATTACTGCATCAGATAACAAGAACAACCAACAGTTACATGACAAATTATTTCATTCTTACTATAAAAATTAGTTTTCCTATATATATAAAAGGTATTTATAATAATTTAATTTTTGGAACATTCATATGTTAGGACGTGCTTTGCGAACCCTATTTGCATACTCAGGCTCCGTTGCAACTGAAGTCAGATGCAAAAGCTTGGTGGTTGAGCTTTCTGCTTCCATCTGTTAGTCTTTGCAGAACTTGAAGGTCGGGTTCTTTTTTTTAGAGGGATATTGAAGTTCATTAATTGCATTTTTTGTTTTGTGATGCATCTTTTCCCAAGTAGCCAAAATTCTCTAGATTTTGTATTATTTTAGAGGCCCTGCTTTTGTTTTGAGTCCAGTGCTGCCACTGCTGATTTATCAATATTTTTGTGGCAAAGATGCCTTATGTATTTCCTAAGTAGACTTTATCTAATCTTTACATTTTATGTGGTATATACGTGATTAGTCCTCTGGGCATATCCTGTCTATAACTTTGTCATCTATCGTGTTTAAGAAGTTCTTGATGTAACTGTTTGTGGGTGCTAGTGTCGTTATAACCTTGAAACTTTTTTTTAGCCCAAGTATGGTATGTATAGGTAAATTTTTTGAAACATTAAACTTTTAAATCCATGCTTAGAACAGAAAGTGTGCCCAAAGTTTGAGAACAATATAAACAACAAGCAGCCAAATAGTAGTATTAAAATGGAAAAAGCAAAATACTGCAACAGATTGACAAACACAGGCCTACCACTTGGAATCATTTGGAAAGCAAATCTTTGGACCACATAAATTACATGGTAAAGAAAAGAGTTAGCCTCCAAAAGAAAAAACAGCCAATATAGCCAACAAGCAGCAGCCAAAAAAGTAGTATTAAAATGGGAAAAGCAAAATACTGCAACAGATTGGTAAACACAGACTTGGGATAATCTGGAAAGCAAATCTTTGGGCCACATAAATTATATGGCAAAGAAAAGAATTGCGCTCCAAAAGAAAAATTAAGCAATTTAGATTCAAAATTGAACACAAACACTGCTTCATTAACAAACAATAATCCCGATAACGTAGTCAACCTATCCAAAGAATCATTTAATAAACAGGAACAGGATTTTTTAAGCAAAGGGTTTAAAACTTGTATAGCATATTTTAACAATGCAGAAGACTTCGTAGTAGGTATAAGGGTAAAAGTAGCTACAGAAGGTTTAAATACATTAGAGAAAAATATAATCAGGAAAAAATAGTGAATTTGGAAAACTTAGAAAACATAAAATCTATAAACATTCAGAAAAACTAAAAGATAATTAAATCACTAAGAGAGGACGATGAAATTTTCAGCAGTGAATAATGTCAAGAAAATAGTCATCATGAATACAGAAACATACATTGAAAAAATGCAAGAATTGCTACAAAAGAATTTATAGAAGTAAAGTCAAATCTTTAAACCAATGCATTACAGAGGTCAACAGAGTCCTGAATACCACTAGGTTATACCAAGTAAAGAATGGCAAAAAATTAAATCAAACAACCCAAAATTAGCAAAAATATATGGGTAACAGAAGATCTATAAACAAAACATGCCCAAACAAAATCAGCATGCCAACCTACTATTTAGTTACCCAAGAATTTTCAATCACTTCTAAAATTTGACAATCTCAGTTTCAAGAATCCTTTTGATCTGGTTTAGAAAAATTAAGGATTTGAAATTACAACCTCAGGACACTTTGATCTCATTCAATGCGAGTTCTCTTTTCCAAATTATCCCAATTGAAAAGCTTTTAATATATCTAAAATGGCTGTATCCAGAAATTTAGGCAGTAAAATAATACAAGAATACATAAGACTCATAGAAGTGTACATCAAACAACCCATAAGGATTGTGTGGAAATTTATTAGCCACTAAAGTGTTTCAAAATATTTTTAATTATTATACACAACAATGGCACTGACAAACAATTACATCAAGAACTTCTTAAACAACGCAATGGACAACATATGCACAGCGGAAAAATCAGGTATACACTGCGTAAAATGCAAGAATTGTGACAAAATTTACTTAGGAAGGACAAAAACGAACAGACTAAAAGAATACTTCAGGCATTTTCGTCACAAAAATATTGATAAAACAGCAGTAGCAACACACTTTTGGATTCAAAATCATGAAGTAAAAGAGAAAGCAGAGTTTCAAAAATCAATACAAAAACTAGAGAACGAATACTTAGGAAACGATCTGCATCACAATACAAAAAATGCAATTAAACAATTTTTATACCCCACTAGAAGAGAACCCTACCTTCAAGTTCATCAAAGACCCAGCATATGGAAGCAGGAAGTACAACCACCAAATTTCTGTATCTGACTTCAGTTGCAATAATGAAGATGCAAAAAACGGATATGTGAAACATGCCCTAACAAGGTACAAATTAATAGAATGAGTGATAGTGTAACTCATTTTATACTTTAAAAGATATTTTCTTTGCAAACAATTTCATAGCAGCCAACCTTCTGATCTGCATTTGATCCCTAGAAATAAGGTGGATTTTCTACCACAGTATAATATTCACAGTCACAAACCCCTATGAAGTTTTACCGTCCAAGTGGTTGCAGCACCTCTATAATCTAGCCAATACAACTCCTATAAATTATTATTCCATGATCAGTGCTAAACTGCTGATACAAAGGTCACTCTGAAAGTTTTGAGAATGGGCAACAATGAGTAGTGTTAAGCCAAAGCAGCTTTTCCTAACTTCAAATTGAAGTTCTAATAGCAACATGTGCAAGTCTGGGTGCGTTCCAACGACGTGCATCATCAGCACCGCAAATGTATGTATAGTAGATGTTGCTACACCATATGCTAGGATGGATCTCAAGCAAGAGCACTTTTGTGCTATGATTTTCTACTATTTTAAAGTCACTTTAGGGAGAGAGAATGCCTTGAAAGACTACATCGTGCATTTGGGGATCTTTGCCCTTCGCAATCCACCATTTATCAATGGTATGCAGAGTTTAGAAGAGGAAGGGATTCCCTCGAAGATGAAGACAGAGCAGGACAGCAAGCTACAGCAACGATGGATGAAAATGTGGTGAAAGCAGAGCACATGTTGCGGGAAGATCATCGTTGCACATATGGTCAGATTCAAGAAGCCCTAAATATTGGATCGGCAACAGTGAAAACAATCCTGAAAGAAAAACTTGACGTCAGGAAACTCTACAGTTGCGGGATCCCCCAACACCTCACAAATGAGCAGAAACAAGCATGTGTGTGATGGTGCCAGGAATGATTGAAAAATTCAATGGAGGAAGATCAAAAACATATTTAACATTGTAACGGTGACGAAAGCTGGATTTACATGTATGAACCAGAAAATAAACACAGTCAAGTCTGGGTCTATACTGGAGAAGATCCCTCAACAAAAGTGAAGTGAATGAGAAGTGTTGGCAAGAAGATTATCTATTCCTTCTTATCAGCAAGTGGCCGCATTGTGACAGTTCTCCTATTGAGGGACGAAAGACTGTTACTGCCAGATGGTACATCACAAAATGTCTGCCACAAGTGTTCAATGAATTGAGAAAAAAGTGTCCTAAGATTGGTCTGCGTGGAATTTTGTTGCACCATGATGGCTCTGCCCACAATGCAACCCAATTTCTACAGGAGTCAGATATTTGTCCCATCCTCCCTACAGTCCAGATCTGGCCTCATGAGACTTTTTTTTTGTTTGTTTATTTAGGGTCGTTTTAACCTTCCTATGCTTTATCACGACCTTTCAGGTACAGTTGTTTATACATTATTGGATTATAGTCTAATACTTCCACATTATGTATAAATACAGGTTACAATCTGGTTAAATATATTGATGGATATTAATTAATTTAAGAAAAAGAATTACTTTCTGCATGAAAGTTGCATCATTAAGTGCTGCAGAAATATTTCTGGGCATACCAACCTGACTACATTGGTTTTCAAATTTTGGACATGTTAGTGTAATATATACTACTGTTAATGCCAAATTGGTGGAGAGCTTCTATTTAACAAATAAGAGTCTGTCAGTTTAGTATGCCCAATTCGTAGTCGGGGTATTACAATTTGGTTTCGCTGCTGTAACTATCTTATTGGATATTCTTGAGTTGAAGTTCTTGAGTTGAAGTTCCACGTACATCATGAAGTTTACTTGTAGAATTGTTCATCCAGCTGGTCAGCCATTTTTTGTGTATTTTCTTCTTAAAGTGTGTGACTGCAACTTGGAGAGCGACGTTTTTCCATTCCCCAAAATGAAAGACAAAATTCGAGGTCAACAATTTGAGTCCCCTGAAGCTGCAGTAGCTGCTTACAAAGAATGTATTTGTGCTCTCTCCAAAGAAGAATGGCGTTCAGCATTTGAAAAATGGTTTGAAAGGATGAGATGGTACATAGAATGCAATGGAGAATATTTTGAAAAGACGCAATGTTCAAATCTAAATTGTTAATATTTTATTGCATCCATTCTCAAAACTTTTGAAGTGACCCCCATATCATCATCAAGACTATGCAAGGGTACATAACTCGAATGAACAGGAGAAGGTTTGTTCTAATAGAATTGCAAGGAGAAGAAGGAGAAGGAGAAGGAGAAGGAGAAGGAGGAGAAGAAGAAGAAGAAGAAGAAGAAGAAGAAGAAGAAGAAGAAGAAGAAGAAGAAGAAGAAGAAGAAGAAGAAGAAGAAGAAGAAGAAGTGCTCGAGTTATCATTATCCAGCTTTCTGAAGGATCCTGAATGGTGGTGGTTCTGGTGACAGTGGGAGTGATATTTAATATTTTAATATTGTGTTTTCTAATAATATATACACAGTATGCAGTTTTATAACATTCATTATAAAATAATAATTCTATATGATGAAAGCAAGGAACTTTTAATTAGTTTACTTTTTTGCAACTTAAGAAAATGTTACCAGAAATTGCAGTATCACCTATTATGCTGAGATCGATTGCTTCCTGCAGTATTTGTATTGCTGTGGTTGTTACTCCCAGCACCAAAATTGCTGCCTGTAGAAATAAACTGCCTCACGTGGATTGTAGGCAGCACCCCTGTGATACCAGACTTCACTTGATGCCCATGAAGATTGCATGTTGCCACACGAATTGGCGAGGCCTAAAAATACAAATTAAATATATATATACACACACACACTCAAGCATATGAAGCTGTAAATTAGTAGGCAGATATTACAGAAAATGACAGGAGTATAAGTAGATAGGTCAATATTACTAATTTTCATAATTTAACTGTGGTTTCTGCATAAACATAAACAGCAAGCATACATGATTTCAGAATGTGTGTCTAAATGCTTATCTTCAAAGCTGCAAATTGATCCTATCAGATTTCTCTGCAACTTGTTTAGTTTTGAAATTCACTGTAGCACGCTCAAATAATTTAACTAGTTGACTGCTGATCATTCCAATCCTGGTTCAAACACTCTCTCTGCCAATGCTGCACAGAAGTTTTTATATGTTAATATGAAATTGGTTATGAGTGAAGATGGTTGTACTTCATGTAGCATTGCTGGTGGGCATTTATTTTGAAACGAGGTGTAGTTTATTTTGTGAGTTTATATATTTTACCAATAAAAATGGACAGTCACAGAATGAGTTCTTTTAGAGTTTTGATAAAAAGCTTAGTAGATGAGCAATAAATGTTCTGTGAATTAAAATAAATGCCTTTTGCTTTTATGTAATTGCCTTCTTTCGTTTTATAGCTAAAATACAACCAACTAGGATCACAATATTTGCTATGGTATAAGGAGTTTGAAGTTTGTTGTCAACTATTCCGATTGGAGCTTTTTAGGGGGGGAGGGAGTTCCAAAATACACAAAAAGCTTTAAAATGAAATTCTGCACTTTCATAAAATCAACAATCAAAATACCAAAAAATGATATTTGAGATCCAAGTACAATCACTATGCTTACAGCAGCAATCAACCTGTTAATAAAACATAAGAGCAGCATGCTTTTGAATGTGACAAGAGTCCTTATTTTCATTATTTCCCTTTGGAGTTTTAGATCCGTGACTAGTTTAGCAAAGTAATATCTATACTCAAACCATTGCTCTGTATTTCTTTAAGTTAAACCTAAACTTTGTTAAAACCAGCCTAAGGGTAGACTTTGAGACTGAGTATACCTAAATAAATTGCCAAGAAAATAAGTAAATTTTTAAATATAAATAAAGACAGCCTCAAGCAAATGATGAAAAACTAATTAATACAATCACCTTCACCGCTGCTTACCCAACACCCCAACCCCTACTGCTACTTCATGTCAGATTGTGGTGCTGCGTACTTAGGCAGCTTCAAAATCTCATGATGCAGCAGCAAAGTCAAGTAGAGACTGGGATGGCTGAGCGAGTGCAAGTCTCATCAAGAGTGGAGTTATATAGCTTTTCCTACTGAATTTCAACCTCTATTGTAGGAAGACATTCCTGTATTATGTTGTGCATTAAGGACACAAAGGCGGCAGCAGCAGAGACTTAACACATTTAATGAGGTGTTTAGTCTCTGTGTACCTGCTCTCTCCAAGGCAATAGGGGTTGGAGACAAGAGTAGGACAGGTAGTGTAACGTAAACATTTCATTCCTCAGTTATTAGTGAACCAGCCATGCAGTGCAGTACAGTGTTAATTTTACATAAATCTGTGTACTGTTTACATTGTACTCGTACATGTTTTATTTATGATTTTAGAAATATGGACAATTCCATCAATTTAGTGGATTGCTTATTAAAAACTCGGCAACAAAGACAGTTTTTTAGAGTTATTGGATTAGACTTACTTGGTGAATGGTGAACAATAATTTGTATGTGTCACAGACCCACTAAATTATTGCGACTATGTTAACATTGCCTGTCACTACAACCAGCAGCGAACGTAGTATGAGCATGTTTAAAAGAATTAAAACTTAATTGAAGAAGTGATGATGATGATGATGATATGCGGTTTAAGGGCGCTAAACTGCTAGGGTCATCAGCGCCCTTTCAATGTGTAAAATATAAAGTCAAAATATAAAAGGTAAAAAAACTGCATAATTAAAAAACGGTACACAAACCCGCGATGTCCAAAAAGTTAAAACTAACAATAGCATAACAATAACAATAACAACAATAATAAAAATAACAACAAGAATAACAATAACAAGAATAACAATAAATATATCTCAAAAACCAACACACTAAAAGCATAGCCAATAAAAGATTAAAACGTGTCAAGAACTGTAGAATGCGGGACATGAGCGCCATGTCACTGGGGAGTAAGTCCCTATGAAAACAGACAGAATAAAATAACAAAGCTAAAAGACGCTCAGCGCATCAAATGCGACGATTAAAATCAATGTCACTTATAAAACGTAAAACACATTCTACAGCATGCGCATCGTCTGCCAAAACGTTGGCTATGCCAACAGGCAGACCCAGGCGAACGCGCAGTGGAGCTAAAACTTGACACTCAGTTAAAATGTGACGCACCGTTAAGGGCACGTCACACTGCTGACACAGCGGAGCGGGATCACCACTGAGCAGGTAACTATGACTAAAACGACCATGTCCAATTCGTAAATGGGCTAAAAGTACCTCTTCCCGACGTGAAGAACGAGAAGAGGTACCCCAGATTAACGGGAGAGGCTTAACCTCCCGCAACTTGTTCCCCCGGAGGGCCGTCCACTCATCGCGCCAGCGCGAGAGGATGCGGCGACGTAAAATAACACACGAATCTGACGAGGGAACAACAGAGGTAAAAAATCTGGGTAATAAAATCGCCGATTTCGCAGCGGCGTCGGCAGACTCATTACCTGAGATGCCCACATGACCTGGAATCCACATGAAGGACACGCTGATGCCTGAGACACCAAGCGAGTGGAGCAGGTCATGTATGCGCTGTACGAGTGGGTGGTAATGGTACAGCGCATGAATAGCCTGAAGGGCACTCAGAGAGTCCGTACAAATAAAACAGTTCCGTAAGTCGAGCCGCTGAATGTATAAAACAGATTGATAAATGCTAAAAAGTTCGGCGGTAAAAATTGAACATTGTCGAGGTAAACGAAAAGTAAAACTCTGAACACCAAAAACAAAGGCACATCCTACTCCAACATCAGTCTTAGACCCATCAGTATATATAAAATGACAGTCCCCGAACTGCGCTTGTAGTGCTAAAAAGGCGGATCTAAGAACAGAAGCAGGGGTCGCATTTTTCGGCATCGACGTTAGCCCAAGGTGGATGTGGGCCTCAGCGCGCGACCATGGAGGAAAACGTGTTTCCCCTCGGGTAAGGGCCGGCGCTGGCGTAACGTCCAAATGCCGAAGTAGCAGTCGAAATCGAACCCCTGGAGGGAGCAATGCAGAGGAGCTAACTAAATATTGCCGGTCAAGCGAATCCTCGTAAAATACATCGAAGGACGGGTGGTTAGGCAAGCTTGAGAGTCGACAAGCATAGCTGCACAAAAGCATCTCACGCCGGAAGGACAGCGGAGGCTCTGCAGCTTCTGCGTACAGACTGGGTACAGGGCTAGTTGGAAAGGCCCCTGTAGCGACTCTTATGCCACGATGGTGAATGGCATTCAATCGACGTAACACAGATGGACGTGCCGACGAATAAACAATACACCCGTAATCAAGCTTGGATCGGACCAAAGAGCGATAAAGGCGAAGAAGGACGGTCCGATCAGCTCCCCAGGATGTGCCACTTAAAACACGTAAAATATTAAGAGAACGGTCACACTTTGCTTTTAAAAAGGAAACGTGCGAGGTCCAACACAACTTCCTGTCAAAAATCAACCCCAAAAATTTCGCCTCGTCTGCAAAAGGAAGTATCCCTCGCCCAAGATGGAGTGAGGGCGGAGGGAAGTACTTCCGGCGCCAAAAGTTGATGCAGACGGATTTCTCGGCGGAGAAATTAAAGCCGTTGGCGTTACTCCAGGCGTAGAGACGGTCGATACAGCTCTGGAGACGGCGTTCGAGTAGACAGGTCCGCCGTGAACTACAATAAATAGCGAAATCGTCAACAAAAAGGGACGATGAAATGCCAGGTGGAATACAATCAACAATGGGGTTGATAGCAATCGCAAAAAGTGTCACACTGAGTACAGAGCCCTGCGGTACTCCGTTCTCTTGAATAAAACGACGAGATAAAACCGAGCCCACACGTACACGAAAGACGCGGTCCGTCATAAACTCCCGAAGAAATATGGGAAGACGACCGCGGATATTCCAATCGTGAAGTGTACGTAAAATGCCGCCCCTCCAACAAGTGTCATAAGCTTTCTCCAGGTCAAAAAATACAGCCACGGTTTGACACTTTCTCAGAAATCCATTCATAATATGCGTCGACAAGGACACCAGATGGTCGACGGTAGAGCGATAGCGACGAAACCCGCACTGAGCGTTCGCTAGAAGTTTCTGAGACTCAAGCCACCATGTCAACCGCCCGTTGATCATGCGCTCCATCACCTTGCAAATGCAACTGGTGAGGGAGATAGGGCGGTAGCTGGAAGGTAGTTGGCGATCCTTCCCAGGCTTAAGTATAGGGACAATGGTGGCTTCGCGCCAAACGGAAGGAAAAATGCCGTTTTGCCAAATACGGTTATAGACCTGTAAGAGAAAGAGTTTACTGTCGGCTGAAAGGTTCTTTAACATCAGAACATGAATGCCGTCCGGCCCAGGAGCGGAGTGCCGAGAGCAATGAAGAGCGTGCTCCAGCTCCCTCAGTGTGAATAGTTCATTATAGCATTCATCAGTAGCAGACCGAAAAGTATATGATGCGGAATCCAGCCGGTCTTTAATAGAGCGAAAGCCGGCGGAATAATGGTCTGAACTGGAAACCGCCTCAAAGGCAGCACCCAGTGTGTTAGCGATGGCAGCCGGATCCACTATGGTGGCATTAGAAACCTGAAGGCCAGAAACAGTACAATGTGACACTTTACCTGAGAAGCGACGAAGTTTATCCCAAACAACGGATGAAGGCGTAAAACGATTAAAAGACTCGACAAAACGAGCCCAAGATGCCTTCTTGCTATCCTGAATAATGCGACGAGCCCTGGCGCGCGATTGTTTAAAAGTCACCAAATTATCAAGTGTAGGGTGGCGCCGAAACACCCTAAGTGCAGTCCTACGGGCACGAACGGCGTCCCGACAATCCTCGTTCCACCACGGAACAGGTGGCCGCCGAGGTTGGGAGGATGAACGGGGTATTGCGCGTTCGGCGGCAGAGAAAATAACAGACGTAAGGTGCTGCACTAGTTGGTGAATGTCGGAGAAGGGCTGGTCGTCAAAATGCACGAGGCTGGAATACAAGCTCCAGTCGGCTTTTGCGAATATCCAGGTAGGTACTCTGGAATGCTGTACGTGGTGCGACAGAAGAGAAACGATGCAGGGGTAATGGTCGCTGGAGTAGGTGTCAGCGACGACGTTCCACTGAAGACGACGTGCAAGCTGGAGTGAGCAAATTGCAAGGTCCAGGTGAGAAAATGTACCAGAAGAATCAGAAATAAAAGTAGGTGCACCTGTATTGAGGATGGAAAGATTGAACTGATAAAAAATGTCGGAAAGAAGAGTTCCCCTCGCACAAGCCCTTGGCGAACCCCATAGTGGGTGATGGGCATTAAAATCTCCCAACAGAAGAAATGGTGTTGGGAGAGCGGACAGGAGAGATCGAATGTCCGCGGGAGCGAGGGGAGACGATGGAGGTGTATACACAGAACAAACAGAAAAGAAAAAACCGGGTAACTGCAGTCTAATGGCAACAGCTTGCAAGTCGGATGTAAGTGTGACAGGTGTAAAATGAACGTCGTTACGCACTAAGAACATGACACCTCCATGAGCAGGAGTACCCTCCTCCGGTTCAAGGTCGTAGCGAACCGGAGTATATCCTCGGAGATCAAAAGGATCGTGAGGGCGAAGCTTAGTCTCCTGCAAACATACGACCATAGGCGAATGGGAACGCAATAAAAGGTGCAGTTCCGCCCTATGCGATCGTACACCACGTACATTCCAGGTCAGGATAGCCATTAAGAATAAGGGGATAAACTTTCTATTTAGAAGGGCGGCTTAAAATTACCTTTTGTTTAACCTTTGGGCTCGGGCTTTTTGTATGGAGTTGGTCAGACTCCATAGCTTCCTCGGAGGGAGGGCCCACGCGCTCAGTGCCAGAAACCGATTCCAGCGCCGTGAATCGGTTCTGGGTGGCGATGGGTGAAGGGTGCCGCTGAGCGCGGCTTGTCCCAGGACCATCCTGGGACAGCGACCTCCGAGGAGGAGAAGGTGAACTTTTGTTACCGCGCGCACGCGGAGGGTCTTTCAAAAAATCTTCCCTACGAAGTTTCTGCTTGGGCTTCTTTTCAACGGCTTGTGACTTCATTGACTTGGGACCAGGTTTATACGGCTTGGTAACTGTAGCCTTAATAGACGGCCGGATGGTAGTGGCGGTTAATCCAGTCAAGGTCCAGGTCTGAGTTTCGGCATCTACTCGTGGTACTGGCGAGGCAACAACAGAACTAAATGTGCCAGATCGCAGGAGTGAAGGTTGGCGCGCATGGAAACGCCTCCGGGCTTCAGCGAAGGAGAGTTTTTCCTTTACCCGGATCTCCTGGAGCGCCTTCTCGTCCAAATACCGCGGACAGTCGGCAAACGAAGCAGAATGTGACCCTTTACAATTAACGCAGACGGGGGCTGTTGAACAGGTACCTTCGTGTGAGGGCTGGCTACATGTTGCACAGATGTTAACGGCACTCTTACAGGAGACTTGCGTATGCCCAAAACGTTGGCATTTAAAACAACGCAGAGGTCTAGGAATATAAGGCCTCACAGAAATCCGTTCGTACCCTGCGGAAATGCTCGTGGGCAGATCGACGCCATCAAAGGTAATAAACAGGGTACGAGTGGGTACCAATACGCCGTCGCGTTTGGCCTGCACTCGATGCACTGCAGTGACCTTTTGATCAGATAGATATTCTACGAGATCCTCGTCCGATATACCATCGAGGCTATGGGTGGTAACGACGCCCCGACAGGAGTTCAATGTGCGATGCTTCTCAACACGGATGGGGTAACCGTGGAGAAGCGTAGCGCGCAACAAGGTCTTACTTTGCTGATCGGACTTAGTTTGTGCCAATAAGGAACCATTCCGTAGACGAGTGCATGATTGAACCGCACCAGCAATAGCATCTATTCCCTTCTGAATTATAAAAGGGTTCACCTTCTCAAAGTTTTGTCCTTCTTCTGTTCTCGAAATGACCAAGTAACAACCAGATGACGGCGGTGCTACTTCTGTTACAATAACTTTTCGGCGCTTGTTTGTATTAATGGAGGAAGGGTGCTCCATAGCGAGATAAATCCTCCACCATTGCAACCGTCTCCGACCTCGGGCTCTGACTTCTCGGGCGTTACCCCGGCTTGGGTGAGTGGCCTATCTATACCAGACTCACCCCAGGGTCACACCTCCCAGAACATAGACAGAGGGACCCAATCGCCGTCAGAAGTCAGCAGCTCATGCAATGGCCCCCCCGCGGGACTGCAGTTGAACAGCGGATACGAACACAAACCCTACATGACGACCCCGGGTGGTGGGGATGACGCCATTACCCACTCACCCAGCTGCGCACGCGGTGCGCGGGTATCCGTCAGGCTGTGTCCACGGAGGATTTAAATAAAAAGATAAAAGAAACTAAAACTGTGTGGGCGTTTCGCACGCAAGGTAGGCCGGCGGGGAAGAAAAAGAGTTATGCGAATGTCGTGGTGCGAAATGGCCGGAAAGTGATAAGGGAAGAAAGAAACGATGGTGAGGTGCGGTATGGATGGAATGGAAAGAACGCACGAGAGCCTACCTTGGGTCCACCGGTCACTTGAAGAACCCACCTCGACCGGATGGGGGTGAGGGGATGAAGGTGGCGATGATTGGCTCGGGAACCCCCGGGTGCGCCAAAAAACCCGTACTCACAGAAGGTGAGCCCCTGAGGGGGTTAATTGAAGAACTCTATTACAAACCAAGACTCATGTTTAGTGACATTAGCAATTGATAAACACTTAAGTGAAATGTGTGATTGACATCTTTATGGAGAAGAAAACTCGCCGACTGGAGCTTATGTACAACAAAATCTAAGTGCATACCTAACCTACATTGTTTTCATGATTTACAATCATACAATGGCTTGTCAGAATTTTGTAAAGTTACACCTAATGCTATATTTTATAGTATAGTTTAGTTTAAAATGTAAGTTCTGTCAATTTCAGGCAATTTGTAGTGATGCTAATTACTACTAAAATAACTAATAAATAAATAAATGATGATCGAAGCGATATGGATAATTCACACTATTTTATGAAATACTAATGTATGGGTATTTGTGCATCATTTAAAAAATTATAAATTCTATTTTTAAAATCTAGTATACCCAGAACACAGCGTCAAGCTATGCCATTGGTTAAAACAATAGTTAATACAAAAATATAAAGAAACAAACGGTTGAATATGGAGAAATGCTTTAAAAAATGTAGTGAAGATTATAATTTTTTATATAATCAGAAAACTGCATATTTCAACTTAAGATTATATTATATGATGACTGGAATGCCTGCCTAAATCCTGGTAATGTGAGTTTGATCCCAGAGACAATAAGTTTTGCTAGAGAATTAGACCATTTAGATAAATTTTCATGTTGGTGGAGTTTCCTGTATTTATTCTATTCAATCCACTGTTTTCCATTTCCATCATTCTGTAAGCTTCAATCAAACTAATATTCTGACATGCTAATTTAGTCATTAGTTTTATTTTCTAACACTTTTATTGAGATGTTTGGATGCAAAGTCTTGGACACTATTCACTTGAATCTTTTCATATAGCCTACTATGACACAAATTGGCATTTCTCATTTGCTTTTTTTCTTTCTTTCCTTTGGGGGGGGGGGGTAAAGTCTTAATGCCCATTCTAACTGCATATGGTCCCATAGGTGGTGGACACTGGTGATACATGAAGTCAAATGATAATTGGGGAAGGAAATTTGGAAGGATATATTCTAGGCCTATGTTTAGGCTACCTCCCCAGCATTTGGGGAGGACTGAGAAAAACCCAGGGAAAAAAGCTATCAGAAAGGACAGTCAATCCCAGCAGGATTTGAACCGCAGACTTCAAGTCCACACCTTAACAAACGTGGTTACCCATGTCGGTACTTCTCATTTGGTGAACAGAAAATAAGGTCAGCGGAGGACTTCTCCAACATTTCTGGTTACATTGCAGAGAACAAGTTATAACTTCATGTTATTGTATCTAGAATAAGTACCTTTGGTAAAGCCACATATCTTTAAAATATTTAACAGTAAATCAAATTTCTCTCCAATGCCCAAGCATGCCCCAATGCTACCAAGCAATTTGAAAGTTTTGAGCGAATGATTCTGCAAGGTGGCAAAATGAGGTGGGAAAGTTGAAGAATAAATTAAAGAGCTACCCTTTGCCTACTTAGAATAGAAACCAATGTCCACATACTAGTGCAATGGAACTGAGCATGCCTTTGCTTGTCACTAAAATAATGAATTAAAGCCAAAATCATTAACATAATAGCACCAAATATAATGATAATATAAGCATTACCTGACAGCTTAATGTTGGAAGAATATAATATAAAGATAAAGGACATGATTATTTTCAGTATAAAACATATACATTATTGCTTATTATGGGATTCAGTCATTTGCTTAAAATATTTACTAAGTAAAATCGTCTCACACTATAAAAAATTTGACCTATGTGGGTTTTATTTTTTAACCTCTGATGTGTTACATTCACATGTCTTTCTCTACCCACTCTTCTACAAACTGTTCTTATAAAAGGTTATTCTTCTATCTACTTCTTTTTACTAAAGATAAATGTTTGTAGAAATGCTCTTATTATACATCTTGTAATAATAATAATAATAATAATAATAATAATAATAATAATAATAATAATAATAATAATAATAATAGTAATAATAGTAATAATAATAATAATAATAATAATAATAATAATAATAATAATAATAATTTATCAGCTTATGTTTTACAAAGCATTGCTGAAAACAGGCAAGTCGTCAGATTTAAATATACATATATTAAAGAATTCTAACACTAAAAAAAAGGATATAAGACAAGATGCTAGATAGCATATAACATTGAATTAACAATTGAACTCTTAACTTATTTTAAAAATTCCTCAAGTAAATAAAAAACATTGTCAGGTAAGACTGCAAAGCAGATATAAATTTTCTATAATTGTCATATCTTTTAACTTCTGCTGGCAGCCTATTACAATTTTTTTTACCAGCATAACTAGGCAGCTTTTCATATAAAGTAAATCTGTGCATCATGATAGCCAAATTACTTTTATTTCTTGTGTTATGATCATGTATATTTGAATTCGTTTGCATGGGAAATTTGTATTTTATAATGTATAAAATGGTATTATAGATATAAAGACTGGTAAAGCCGTTATTGTTAGCTGTTGAAAGGCTTCCCTACATGAGTCTTGCATTTTAAGTTTGACATATATCTGATTGCTCTTTTCTGTAATTCATAAATTTTATTTAAATTTGTTTTAGAAGTACTGCCACATATTTCTAAGCCATAGGAAATATATGACTGAAGGAGAAAGAAATAAATTATCCTAATAGTTGCTGCAGGAACATAATTGTTTAAAATCTAAGTAGAAATAGATTTTTACTTATTTTTAATGCTAATTTATCAATATGTGGAGTAAAGGATAACATTTTATCGAGCGTGACACCAAGTAGCTGTACTTTGTCAACATTATTTACTAATTTATTGTAAAGGTGCATTAAGGGTTTTGTTACTAAAAGTTATCAATTCACATTTAGTTGGATTTATACGTAATTTATCATTGTAAAGTACTGCAATAATTTGTTAGCTATGATGTTTATGCTTTCATTCAATATTTTGCTCGAGGCATTGCTGGCTGTAACACTAGTGTCATCTACATATTGTACAATTTTTGTATCAGCAGGTGTATATTCGGTTATGTAGCGGATGTATAGATAAACAAAAGAGGTCCAAGGATTGATCCCTGTGGGACACCATGTGTCAATTCAGTCATAGTTGAAATAGTGTCACTATCTGTAGATTTTAGGACTGCATATTGTTTCCTATTTGTCATGTAAGATTCAATTAATTTATGTCCCAAACCTCTAATCCCCAGGACTGATAATTTATTGAGTAGTGTTTTTTTTTCCCCCCCCACACAGTCTAAGTAAGTTCTAATAAAATGGTTGTTGCATATTTGCCAGAATCAATCATTTTTATAATTAATTTCTTTACTACGTATAGTTAAGTAGGGGAAGTATTGTATTCCACCCAAAAATTCGATACCGAGATTTCACCAGAAATATGTTTTGAGGCCCCCTGATCCAAAAAAAGCATTTTTGGAAACATGTCCGAGTGTGTGTCTGTGAACAGCATAACTCAGAAACGAAGTCAGATAAACACCAAACTTGGTATTTAGGTTCTGTATCTTCCAGAGATGCAACACAAAGATTTTCAAGAAAATCCCCACACCCCAGATTACCCTTTACATGGAAGATTTTTCGAAAATTTTAATTTTCTCAAAAATGGCTCTAATGATTTTGATTAAAATATCATATGTTTAACATACTTTCATGACAAATAAAATGTATATCTTGAATTTTCTGGGAATGTCTCCAAAAGTATTCTTCATTGTGGACGACTTTTGTATAACTGTTACACCATAAGAGATAGACAAAATTTTACTACACAAAAAATGTAAATCGCGTTAAAATACACAATTTATGTCATACACATTTTTTTTGTTGAGTGAACCATTTTTGAGATATTGCTTGTTATTCCCTTAAATTTTCCAATACTTATACTTTTTCTCAAATGGGAATTTGTTATTCATTTTTTTTGTCCTGGTAATGCAAAGAGAATGGAATACTCCACATAACAACTAGCTCTTAATAATATTTGACTATTGCTTAAAACCTACCAATTCCCCTTGCATCTACAAGAAAATTAGCAATAAGATTAACATCTCGATATCTTGATTAACATGAAGCATATGGAGAATAAGCATTTGTAAAAATAGTTTGCACAAAAGTAGAGAAAGTCATGTGAGTGTAACACATCAGATTTTTTCTTCTATACATTCAACGACCGACCGCACTGATTGTTGATCTAGTTTTGACAAACCTGTTTGAGTGTTTAGGTATTAAGCTGTACTTACTAAGAAAGCACATTAGCCTTTTGTAGATAACTTGTTCGAAAATTTTGGAGAGAGCGGGTAGGAAGATATCACATGATAATTATTTAATTCGCTTTTATCACCTTTTTTAAACATTGGTATTACTTTAGCAATTTTTAACATATCTGGGAAAATTCCAGATTCGAGACAAGAGTTTATTATTTCTACAAGGGAATTTACAATTTCTTGACTGCATATTTTCGGTAAAGACATAAGGATACCATCAATACCAATACTATTTTTTGCTTTTAATAGTTTTATTATGTTGAGGATCTCATTTGCATCCATTGGGTAGGGGTGGATACTTGATGAATTTTTAGACCTCACTTTTACTTCATTTGGGCTCAAATTAATACAGTTAATTTTGTTGTGATTGTGTATATTTATACCAATAGAGGCAAAATGTTCATTAAAAGCAACGGCAGCTTTTCCAGGATCATATATGATACCATCTTTCATCTTAAATACAACATTATTAAAATCAACGATATTAGAGTATATGCGAAAATCATTGATTACTTGCCAGCTGGATTTACATATATTAGAATTTAAAATCTTACTACTAATGCTTTTTTGTTTGACATTTATGACAGTTTGATCATAAATATGTTTAAGTTTTTTAATCCTGTTGTATTAACTTCTACAGTACTGTTGTGAGCTTATGAAATTGCAAATTTTAACTGAAGACGCATTTGTTTAATCTGTGTTGTGATCCAATGTAATTTATTATCTTCATTATGATTTCTATTTCTGGCTGTAATAAGGGGACAATAAATGTTTATGTTGTACATTAATATTTTATAAAATGTGCTAAGCTTTGTATCTGGATCTAACACTCTGTATATATTGCTGAAAATAAAGGGGTATATAGGAGGCTTAAGCAGTAGTCTTGTGTCTTTTAATGAAATATACATTTTTTGCACAACAAGTTTTTGTCTCTCTCTTAAGATTAACGAATTATGCAAAAATTAATTCAGAATGAAGAGGACCTCACAGTCTACATGCAGAAAATTCAAGATATAAATTTTATTTGTCATCTAAATATCTTAGACATATGATATTTTAATGAAAATCATTAAGCCATTTTTAAGAAAACAAAAAATAACTAAAATTTTTCCATTCAAAGGATAGTTTAGGGTGGGAAATTTTCCTGAAAATCTTAATGTATACGCTTGTGCGCAAGCAAGCAAGCAAGTGCACAAGCAAACACATACATGGACCTGTTTTCTTAAAAAAATTTGTTTGTGGTTCAGGGCATCCCAAAGTGTTTATTTCAGAAGAAAACTCAAAATCAAATTTTTGGTAGAATACATTGCTTCCTCTACTTACTAGGTAAGTAGAAGAGAGAGTAATAATTGCATACCAAAAAATGTACTTCTGTACATTTCATATTAAGTTGTTGCATATGATCTATACTATAACCATAATTGAAAATTTAAGCCACTTGCAATGGCTTGTAACATCCTCAAATTTTATGTATATCACAAATGACAAGGCAAAGTCATGAAAAAATAACATATTTTTAAATGTGTGCAAATATCTGTTGTTGAAGTAAACAGATCAATAAGAGACATAGTAGTTGATTCTGAGTTATAATTAAACATCAGAGTATATAATCACCTACTAGGCATGAAAAATTCAATGTATTATTTTCAAAATATATCAATTGACACAACAGTAAATGCAATATATTGTAGTTCTAATCACATAAAACTGACAAATCCCAAATCAACAATTATATTTAGCAGAAACAAAAGTAAAATTACCCAAATATGGAATGCTGTTCCATTTTCCACAATATATAAGTCTACTGCATCAATTGCTACCCTGGTCATTCTATATTTGATATCGTCCCCAGAGGGACAGCGATATCTTGTATCTGGGTCTGATTCACTGCACTGCAATGGTGGAAGGCCATGATGGCAAGCCTTAGGAAGACGTGGCGGCCTAAGGTTGTTTTCTGCATCTTTAGCAAGAAGTACAAATGTTTCCAGACTAGTAACAAGATGGTGAAGCTGAAACAAAATGATTATACACATTATTAAATGTATTTGTAGTGCGAAGGTATAATCTTTCCTTGTTTATGGCCATTTTGGTTATTTTGCTTCATTAATAGCTTTCATCGTGCTAGTGCATGATCCGATGTGTGTCTGTTACATGTTTGTGGTGTTATCTTTTTTTTTTTAACAATATACATGCTTTATAATATACAGGGTGAACCATATAAGTTGAGACTGTACAAAATCTCCAAAACTAAGTGTTGTAGAAAGAAATGTCTTGAATAAAAGTTGCTTGATGTTATGGGAGAAAGTAAATGCCATTAGTTGTGTTTCATTTGAAGGACATTGTGATGGTTATTTTAGTGACAATTTAATCTGACCCTAATTGTAGGTTCCCATTTAAAAAAATTAAACTGAACCCTAAAATGACTATCATAACTTCCTCCAAACAAAGCACAACTAATGGCATTTACATTCCCCCATAATATCAAGCAACTTCTACTAAAGGCATTTCTTTCTACAACACTTAGTTTTGGAGATATTGTACAGCCTCAACTTAAATGGCTCACAAAATAAGTGCCTTAGCTAAGGGAAGCAATGACTGCTATAAGAATATGCTTAAAGAAAATACCAGATATGCAAATTAAATGGTTGGAAAGGGTTTACAAAGTTGTAGTTGAAGCAAAAATGGTCTATGGATCAGAGATTTGGGGAAGTGACAAAGGATGGGAGATGATTGATAAAGTACATAGATCGTTCTGTAAATGTATGTTAGGTTTATCTATTTCATCACCTAATGGAGCAGCAATGTTGTAGTTGGGAAGAGCAGGTAGCAAGGGCATGATAGTAGAAAGGATACTTAAATATTGGCATAGATTGAAATCATTGGACGAGCATAATATCTTAAGGCAATGTTTAATAATACAAGAAAAATCCAGTGATGGGATGAACTGGGCTCAAGAAATAAGGAGAATTTTACAGGAAATAGGAATGGTTAACTTATGGGAAGAGAGAGAGAGGGGTTAGTTAAAGGTTTCTGGAAAGAAGTGAGGAACAGAGTAGAAGATATAGAGAAACAAGAATTATTTCAAAGTCTGGAAGGATAGAGAAGTTTGGAACTATATAGACAATTAAAGGTGGACTGGGGAAGGGAGAAGTATGTGGATGTAGGTAATAGGTTAGTGAGAGAAGGGCGGGCCTGGACCAGATTAAATGCATATAGGCTAAGGGGAGATAGGAAGGGAGCGAATTTGAATAGATGTCCTCTTTGTGGAGAGGCAGATAATGATTTGCATTATATAATTGAATGTGAAGAAACTAAGTTGTGGAGAGATCAGTTTTCACCTAAAGAATGGGAGAATGTTAACAAAGAAGTATTAAAAGTTAGGATAATGAAAATACAAAAGGAGAGGGATATAAAAAGAATAGGAGAATATATGAGGAGAGTAAGAGAAAAATGGTTTAGATAAAAAAAGCAATATGAATTTGTTATGACCCACCATGCATAAATAACCATGGTGTTAAAATGCATGATGGAGCAAAGAAAGAAAAAATAGCAACTCAAAGTAACGTATTAAAAATTGCAAGAATTTTGTATAGCATTATGGAAATAAATATACAGACTACTTGGAAATGACAAGAAAATTTACATATCTACATTAATTTCTCATTGTCAATAAAAACTTTATATGCATACATATATATTTTTTAAAAATACATTTATATACTTTAGAAGTCCATTATATCTGCAGTATCTTTTATATAACAGATGTTTAATTTTAACACACCCACACACACTACACTTCACAGAAATTTTCTACTTTAGTTACCTTATAAATGGAATCTGTCTACTTGTAAGAAAAATTACTTTAGTAGAACCAATGCTTTGGGAAAAACTTTAAATCAAATTGGGAAAGTTCTTTTTTTTTTTAGGGAAAAACTATTTTTGGAAAATTTTACTTTTTTGGGGGGGATTTTTTTTTGCAAATTCTTATATTGATACAATACTTAATTTATATTTTATTTATCTTATATACATTAATTATTAAAAATTTTATATGTTCCGTTATTTTATTTAAAGTTTAAATAGTCAATGGTGAGTATATATTTTGAAAATCCTTTTATACAATTTATTAAAGCTTATTTTTATTAACTGGCCACTGTCCTCCATTACAAAATACTCAAAGCTTTAGATCTTGATTTTCTAGAATTTTGCAGACATAAATAAGATGCTCCGCCATTTGTTCTCCTTTGTTGCTTGTGCACATAGGATTGTCTATAATTTGAAAATTATGAAAGTATTATTTTGTTTTACTATGGCCAGTAACAAATGGTAAATTCTGGAGTTACACAGTTTTAATCTTTGTTCTATTTCTGGTAACAGCAATGCACATTTTGCCTTTCTCTATTACGTATAGTAAGTAGGGGAAGTATTGCATTCCACCCAAAACTTTTATACCAAGATTTCACCAGAAATACATGTTTTGAGGCCTCCCAAATCCAAATAAAGTATTTTTGGAAACATTTCCACGTGTGTGTCTGTGTGTCTGTCTGTGAACAGTTTAAATAAAAAATGAAAAGTCAGGTTAAGTGCCAAAGTATTTAAGTTCAGTATCTTCCAAGGATGCGATACGAAGATTTTCAAGAAAATACCCCCACCATAAAGTATTGTTAAGGAAACACAGCATCAGCCTAAAGGAGTAGTAAAATAGAACTATTGTATATTGGACCATTAGAAATCATAAAACTATAAGGTGATCACACTTATGAATTACATAATTTAAATGGTAAACCAATGGGTAGGCATCACAAACATAAAGTAAAACCATTTAAAGAAATTATTGTAAACACAACCTAAAAATAAAAATACAAAATTTTAAATTTTTATAAACATTTACAAAGATAATACTCAAATTACTGAACAACTAAAGCATGCAAATAAATAAAAATATTTACCATACATTTGGAAAGGTATAAGGAGAATATAATTTATATTAAAATTTGAATAGGATTTCTGAAAAGGAAACAGAAAAGAAACCAAAACTTATAATAATTTAGTATAGTCAAGTAAAACATAAATCTAAGAGCTGAAGAAGGGAATAAAGCGTATAACATAACCTAACAATTTGTGTAAACACAAGAAATATCTGCAACCCGAGTTATTGCAGAAATACGGTAATGAAAAAAAAAATTGTAGTAGGAGCTCAGTGTTTAAGAGAAGAGATTAAAGAGAATTAAGTTTCCACATTCACTACTAAAGAAAAGGAAGGGAAAATAATACAAGTGAGAAAATTATTCAACAAAAATTGTGTAAATGTTTTTGACATGATGGGTCAAAATTTAATATGGGGAAATAAGAAGGTACGACAATAGAGAAAATAAAATATAAGAATTGTGAAATAAAGAGAGAAATGAGAGATTCAATTGCCCTTTGACATCGACAAGGTACACTGGCACTTACTTTCACGTTTCCAGCTTGTTTCACAGCTCTTCACCGACTACACTTGGTGTAATACCGACCTTGTCATACACACACGATAGGAAATTTCTTCATGGTATTGCAATTTTCATAAACAGTAGTGTAAATTAAAATACCGACAAAATGGACCGAAAGAATGTACAAGGCTTTGGTAGACATGCTACATGCAGTTGAAATTTGAGGGGACTCTGAATTAAGCAAAAAAAATAGACCTGAGCTATAGAATGTTTTGTAAAGAATTATTTGAGTTACGAAGCTCAGGACGAGGGGAAGTAACATTAGTGGAATTAGGAAGAACAAGAAGAAAGGGATTGATATAGGAAAGGATATAGAAATTTTTATTTACATGCCTAAAAAAATCTTATGTGTTACATTCATATGACTTTCTCTACCCTCTATTGTTTATTAGTGGGTATACAAAGTATTCTTACTAAAGCTTATTTTTCTATCTCTTTCATTTTAATCTACATAAATCTTTGCAGAAATAGTTGCATTACACATTTCATTATAGATACAAAGGGAACGTGATAATCAAATGAACTGGGTACTATATGCTGCCTTAAAATTCC
Organism: Deroplatys truncata; assembly: GCA_030765065.1. NCBI lineage: Eukaryota > Metazoa > Arthropoda > Insecta > Mantodea > Mantidae > Deroplatys > Deroplatys truncata. The sequence continues at coordinate 167,043,268 of CM060983.1, forward strand.
ATACTGTTTCCATGCAATTCCAAGAAACAACTGAACGTTGACAGAACTTAAAGAGAATGGCCAAGAAATGAACAACTCGAACCTTTAATAATGGATCTCTCAGAAATGGTTTATATCACAAAAAGACTTATTTTAAATAAATTGCGTGTTTTAAATAGATCTACATTTTTTGTATCATACGCTTTCGTCTATCGCTTAACGCTTACCATTTTTATAAGATTATACAACATTTCTTCCAAATGAAGTGGACTTCACAGGCTATTCCCAGAAAATTCAAGACATACATTTTATTTGTAATGTAAGTATCTTTCATATATGGCATTTTAATCAAAATCGTTAAGGCATTTTTTAAAAAACTCAAAACTTTCAAAAAACTTCCATGTAAAGGATAGTCTGGGATAAGGCGATTTTCTTGAAAATCTTTGTGTCATATGTTTGGAAGGTATTGAACCTAAATAACAAGTTTGGTATTTATCCAACTTTTCGTTTTTGAGTTATGCTGTTCACAGACAAACACACACCGCCTTTTTCTAAAAATGTTTTTTTATTCAGGGGACCACAAAACATATATCTGGTGAAACTTTGACATCCAATTTTTGGATGGAATACAATACTTCTCCTAGTTAGTATACCTAGAGAAAGTAAAAATAAAAAAGATGAAGGTGAAATTTTAAAGATATGTATGGACCAATAAAGGAGTATGATAAATAAAAATAGTTGGTAGACAGGGGTAGAAAAAATTATGGAGAAGATAGGAATGGGAGATGTTTGGAGAGCAGGAGAAAGAAACGACGACTTCTTGATAACAGTAAGAAATAGAGGTGGAGGACTAAAAAAGACAAGAGATCTAGAGAAGCTTAGAGAATAAAAAAAATCACTAGGGTTTTATAGGTTAGTAGAAAGAAAATGGGGAAGAGAAGGGTACATGGATTATTGTAATAGAGTGGAAAAAGAAGCATTTGTATGCATGAGAACAGAGTCAATGTACTTGAGAGCTAAGAGGCAGAAAAATTTGTGAACTATGCAGAGGCAGTGAAAGCACAGAGCATTATATGATAAAATGCAAGGAACTAGCGGAATGGAGACAGAAAGCATGGGAGGAAAAATGGGAAAAAATAATAGTAATTAAAATGTTGACAGGAAACGAAGAAAAGAAAAATAAGAATATGGGGGAGTTTTTAAGGAAGGCAAAGGAGAAATGGATTAGAAAAGAAAAGGAGATAAGAAAGGTAGAAGGGCAAAGGAGGAGGGGGAGGATGAATAATAGGTGATTAAGGGTAACAAAGGGCTGCTCAGTTAAGCAATATGGCCAGGATGCCAGGCAAACTGAGCAGTACATGCAGAACATAGCTGGTCAGAAAATTTGTACATAGGCTAAGTTAGTTTATAAGGGAAATATTGTAAAAAAAAAAGAATGTGTATAAAAAGATGTACAAATAAAATTCAATTAAATTCAAAGCTATACAATGCACAAATTAGTGATTTGTTGTGGATGTGCTTAAGAAGGAACACTACCTGTCCCCATCAATTGCATCCTCCACACCAGAATTATTCTTTGCATTTGGGAGTTGTATCTCTATAGCAACAATGCTCATCTATATTTCAGATTGTGTTACATTACTAAGCAATTATACATACCTGAGGGGCAGTCAGTTTCCCAGAGAACTTTCCCAACTGAATTTCCACCAGCCAGGCATATTCTAATGTTTCTTCATCAAGTGATCTGCCTTCATCACTGAACATAGCATGGCCACGTACCTTAGGAAAAAAGTTTCATTTATCTTTGTCAATGGAAAATCATAGTAGTCAACAATACATGGCTCAAATTTTTACACTGTGTGCACTTTAATGTCTACAACCTTGTCCTAAAAGAACAACTAACAACAAATATGACATATATATGAAACTTCATTTGTCTTTTAAAAAGGTATAATTTTATTGACTTAAAGATTATGCAGTTTATAACATTAGGGGCCAGTTTCACAACCGATGTTAAAAATACTTCTTGTTTGCTAACATTTAGTTAAAAGTTTAACATATTGTTAAAACTCTTGCGCTTCATTAAGCTTATGCAGTGAACTGTTAGTTGACATCTTGTTAACATCAAAGACAACTGCAAACAGCACCTTTCAAGAAGGCAGTGTTCAAACTATATGGCTTCTGAATGCACTCCAATGCATTTTTGTCTACGCATTGTAGCACTCTCTGTGCCAGTAACAGACGGCTAGTTATGTTTATGATGTGGTTCATGAATTGTGATTTTCTTGATTGTTTAAGATTAGAGTAACGATCTCAACTGAAAAATCTAGATGCAGAAGAATTAATGGCTAACATTCAAAAAGCATTAATTATACAACTTGTTACTAAGTATAGAGGTATTACCGTGTGCAAAAAAGCTGATGGGTTTACTTTAAAGGATAAGGATGCAGAAAATCTGCAAGTAATTTAATTGAGATGCATGCTTCCTCCCAAGCCCAATGAGCAACTCTGACAATTTTATGCTAACATAAAATGCAGCACCAAAATGCCAGGTGTGAAGAGCATTTAAAACAGTTTAAACCTGAATGATGTATACTACATTGAAACCAAACTGGGCAAAAATTGTTATCACTGATTAAGGATCAAGCAGATACCAACAAAAACACTGTTTGCTTCTTGAAGCAATTGCCTCAGAAACCTTCTGGATAAACCCACAAATGGTAGCTTTGGAAATTTCAACATTATCACCTACCATTAAATGAAAAGTGCCAGGAACATAAAATCTCAAAGTAATTAATACTTGTAGCAGAGGAGTGAGGCATGCTTCTATTGATAGTACCCTAACCTATCATATTTCCTATAAAACATGTTCATGACTGCTTTGGACAGTCTGTACCGCTTTAAAAGTTCATTCTTTTACAGGCTTTCAGATTTATTATGACACATGGATCCTCTTCCATTAGGAAAAGGCATTAATAAATGCCAAAAACAGTAAACTCGCAACAACAGCTTGGTTTGAGGCAACCTTTTTCCAACATCTAACATTTGTTAAATGTGTCAACAGAAGATACAGCAATGTTAAGTTAACAACGAGTTTAACACTTTGTTAAAGCTAACGTTGTTCAATGAAACAGAATTTGCAATAACTTTAGTGTTAAATCAGTTTACACTGTGTTAAAATTTAGCATCAGTTCTAAAGCAGCCCTAGATGAGGTCACCATGAACAAAATTTCAAAATATTTGAAGAGCATATGGGGATCGGAAGTACATCCAGTTTAGAAAGTTCTAAGATAGTTGTGTTTGAAAGTTAAATATATACAATTTTTACAATTACACAATAAAGCATTTTCTTATTAACCAAATAATAGATATGACCCTAAAATGCTGATAGCAAGAATGAAATAAAAATAAAGACAATCAAAGTCAAATAAAACAGAACTTCAGAATCAAAAAGTTCACAATATTAATGAAAACATCATTCCAACAACTCAGTCAATTCTATTTTGCTGGGTTGATTATAATTACTGAATCAATGAGGGGGGACAGCAGATGTAAATAGAGAGTGAGCTGAACTTCCGGAGAAGCTGCACCATATTGTGGCTAGATGCCAACATTTCGCTCACTGTGTCAGCTTTTTCAGGGTTGTTTTACTGTTATAACATTGTCTTCTCCAGAGGCTCAGCACACCTATGATGACATAGGCTGTGGAAGCTAATGGGCCTACACATGTGAATGTTGACCTTTAGCCTCAGTTACTTATATAGTTTTTAAACTAATAAATATGTAACACAAAATCACAGCACTGGCACAAAATAGTCCATAACTGATACTTATTTATATATGAAAATAATGTGCATTTTCACATTAAACAATAGAAAAAAGGCTGCACAGGTCAAGAATATTCAAAGATTAAGTGATTTATGAAAACTTGTCAGCCATTTTCTAAAATCCCCAACATTTTAATTAAAATTCATATGACTCTGAGAACATTCAATTTTCCAATCAAGAAGGTTAAGAATAAAGTTTTAATTTTGATGGACTTTGAACCCTCTTTTTCACATACCTTTCATTAACTAATGCAACATAGTAATACACTATTATACAGGAAGAAAAGTAGTCTATTACAATTACCTGGAAGCCAGAAAGCATTAGATGACCTTGAGAAAGATGATTTTCTTTAGAAGTTCGTGCTACTTTGTCACTTGACAAAAGAACTGCTGGAGAAAGAAGCAACTGGAGCAGTGTTTCTTTGTAACCTTTTTTCATCTCAAATCCAAATCGTTCTAAAAGGATAACTGGACAAGGAGGATCTGCTTCACTGCAATTCTGACAAAAGAAAGAAACACAAAAAGCTTGTTAGCCTTACTTATAAGGATATGGAAAGTAGAAAGTATACACAAAGGAAACAATGTTTTTCTTAAATCAACTGTTTCATAACACAATAATATTCACAGTATAATTATGGGCATATTTTCACGCCAATGACATGAGTAGCAACCCCTACCCCATATGTTAATCACCATGAACAACCGTACAGGGATACTTCTAGAGATAAAATGGACTTTGCTTTATGCAGGATGTGAAACAATTCAGTTTATATCAATTTTTTAATCATGAGCAAAGAATCTGTAAACAAAGTCTGTGATTATGAGCTTGTACAAAAGAAAAATCACTTACTTTCATGAGTTCATAAATGATTTACAGAGTCAGACTTCAGACAGAAAAAATGTTAACATATTAAAAAGCAAATATTTCAGTAAAAGTTATTTGATACAGATGTAGATTTTAATGAATTCTATGTCTTCCTTGTAATAAGCCTTTTCTATGTATATGGGCTTGTGAAGACACTATCTCAAAATTAGGATACTGTAATCAAATCATTAAAGCTTTTGCTGACCAAAAAAAAGTTATCAGAACATTTCAAATGGAGGTAAACTCCTGAAAATCCTTACTTTGCATTCTTAAAAGTTGCCTGACTTAAGAATGAATATGACACACACACACACACTCTCTCTCTCTCCCCCTCCTTCCCCCTCTCTCTTTCTCTGCTCCCTCCCCCCCTCTCTCTTTCTCTGCTCCTTTCTAAAAATGTTGTTTTTTAGATTCAATAAGCCTTAAACATATATATGAATTTTTTTAATAGAACGTAATACTCCCTATACCATAGATATCTAGTACAGAAAGTAATGATATACTATAATACTCAGACATTTAATTTATCTGCAAAGTTAACCATTAATTGCACTCTAACTTAATAAAAGTTCTCATAAGTCAAGCAATTACTGCAAATAACTGTTTGCTCTATTACAGAATTCATTTTCTGTTCACTTACTTCTCAAATCACACCAAATATTGAATCCCTATGTTAAATAACTATGAAATAGAAGTTGTATACAAAGCTTTAAACTATGACTCACTCCTTTTTCTTACTCCAGCAGACCCAACTATACATCCTACAAGCTCATCTGTAATTTAAGAGCTTTTAGGGACTTCTTATTCTGCCTATTATACATTTCCCATAGGAATAGGAACTAAAATCCAGCTTAGTTATTTGAAACAAATGAAAATACATAAAGGAAGGGATAATTACAGGTTAGAATATTGTCTTTGTTAAGGTTCAGAAAACAAAAAGTATAGAAATAAGTTGCAGAAGCTCCAGTTCAAAATGAATATGCCTGTAAATTTTAATCAAACAACATTGGTAAAGTTGCATATACTTTTAAACTCACCTTTACTAGATGTGCTTGAATATCATGCATTGTTATGGATACAGACACTTCAAATGGTCTATACTGTCTTGGATCAAATTCCTTTATCTTAGTTGGATCCAGGTCATCCACTCCAACAGTGTTTGAAGCATCAACTGCACCTCTATCACTTGCTGCTTGTGCAGCACTTGGCTCTCCTCCCATAGATGTGTTTGAAGCTACCCTGCTCTGGTGCATATCTGTAAATGCTTGATCCTCCCCAAATATGTTTTCCTATTCATAAATGAGAAAAGCACATGATTAATAGATGTTTTTATGAAGAAACCATACTTTAACAATGTCTAACATTCTTAATTTTCTAGCCAAGTTTAGGATGGAATAGGAAATTACAGTGTAGGTATTGATCATTTAAACTTTTCACTTCCCAAAATATCCCTTTTATGCTAAAACTGATGTCTGTGGCCAAATGTGACTGATTGAAGGGATCTTCAGACAAGGTTATCCCAATTTCATAACATGTAATGAACAAGATGCCTAGCATGGCACCAGCAGTAATTATTTTAACTAGTTTTAGTAAAAAGTAAAATAATAACTGACACAGATCTGAAAACTCATCTTATTAAACCCACTAATTAAGCAGAATTTTTTTCATGTTAAGATCCTGCACTCAATCTTTATTTTCAACCTGTAAGAGAAGAAGCTTGTCCGGATTACCTTTTACCAACATCTCACAAGTACATACATTGCAATCATATAGATTAAATAATATAACCTTAAAATGGTACAAACTAATACCTAAAAATAGAAAGCAGAAAGTAATTATTAACACTAACAACTAAACATTGGGATCACACTGGAAAAGGTAATGCGAGGTATCCCTCAAGGTTCTGTCTTGGGTTCCCTTTTAATTATAGTATACACAATTATCTCCCACATTATATAAAAGAGAATATAATCCTATATGCAGGTCATATAACTTTAGTGTTAAGAGGAAAAAACTTAATGGCTCTTGGGAGAAGCATCTCTCAGGAAAGCTGGATGAATGGATCAGAATTCATGGGTTAAAACAAACGCTATGCAATTCAAAATTAAGCAAAAATCCCAAGTTACATAGAACTAATGAAACATATCAACAATGAATTCAAAACTCAACATAGGGTGCAGTTGTAGACAGTACCCTAACTGGAAAGTACACATTCAGCATATTATTATAAAAAAATAAGTAAAGCTTGCTTTAATATGCCATACTTTGCTCAAGTAACATGTACTGAAGTAAGGAAAGTAGTCTATTATACTAGTACCATTCAATTATGTATAGCTTATGGGATAATAGAGTTAATTATAATAAAAGGGAAATAATATTTACAAATTATGATGACTTATAGACAGTCTTGTAGGCCACGTTTTAAAGATTAACAATCCCCTGTATTTACTTGCTGGAACTATTAACCTATACTTTAATTAAACAGTAACTTTTATTAACCTATGTTCATATGAATGCAAAACAATATAATAATCAACAGCTACAAAGACATAATATAAAAAATAAATGCTCCAGTTTCAGTCCCATAGACTTACTTTACTGGAATGCACTCCCTGCTGTACGGCTAATCCCAGGACTTCTTTTTGCAGATGACCTAGTGGTAGGATCTATTACAGTAAGTGGTTTAAAACAATCATTACAAGCAATTGATGTATATTGTAAAGAATGGAGGTTAAAAGTGAAGCAAGAGAAAACAAGGATTGTGGTATCCAAAAAGGGGGGAAAATTAAGCAAATATGAGATGTGGAAGGGAAAGTATAAAGATTACAGCGTGGTGCGTGACTATTTATTTAGGAGTAAAAAATAGATGGAGGTAATAAATGGGATAAACAAAAGAAGATTGCATTGGTAAAAGATAAAGGGGCGATGGCAGCAATTAGAAGCTGCAAATATAGAGTACCTAATATAAATGTTAAATGGCTGGAAAAAGTTTATGAGGTGGTTGTGGAGGCAAAAATGATGTATGGTATAGAAATATGGGGATTAGATAGAGGATGGGAAAGTATAGATGACATGCACAGGTTGTTTTGTAGAGAAATACTAGGGTTACCGAAGGCATTGTAAGACAGGTGGCACAATCAGAGATGGGCAGGGTGGCAACTAAGAGGAAGATAATGGAAAGGGCTTTGAAATTTTGGTTCAGAACTTTAAATCTAGGAAAAAGTAATATATTAAGACAATGTATAGAATACCAAGAGAATAACTTAATGAATGATGGATGGGTAAGTAATTTACGGAACATTTTGGAGAAAAATGGGTTAGGAGACATGTGGAGAAGGAGATAAAATAACACGAAAAATTTTTGGAAAAAGGCGAGGAAAAGACTGGAAGATATAGAAATACAAATCATGTTCAGTGAGATTGCCGAATAGAGCTCATTAGTTTGTTATAGGCCAATAAAAAATACATGGGGTAGGGAAAAATATATAGACATAGTAAATAAAGAAGAGAGAGAATGTATTGCATGGGTAAGAACCGGAGCATGGAGGCTAAGAAGGTTAAGACAGGGTATTCCTCAGAACCAATGTCCGATGTGTGGTGGTAATGAAGACATTGAACACATAGTATTTAAGTGCCAAGAACAGAAAATTGGAGAAAAGAATTTTTTTATAAGAAGTGGTTGAAGGGGGATAGAAATACGCTTATAATTGAAATGATGTGCAAGGACACTAGAAGCATTGGACAGTTTTTGTGTAAAGTAAAAAATAAATGGCTTTGGACAGTGGATAGAGAAAAGTAAGAGGTAGTGTATCTTACTTTGATTGGAAAACTATAGTGAATGTGTGATGGCTAAGTAATCAATAAGTGAAAAGTGAAAAAAAAAGTGGAAATGGGACATGAAAAACGGAAAAACAAGATAATTTATTGACGAGAAATTGTAGAATATAAATAATCTGTAGTGATTGTCCACAGAATGCATTGACGGGAAATTGTAAAATGTAAATAAACTGTAGTGATTGTCTACTGAATGAGTGGCCAGGGTCGAAGTGCAGTAGACAATCAATAAGACATATAATAAGTTATGACTTGATGTAAAGAAATTGAACATATTAAATAATTTAGAGTAAGAGTAAACAGTGGGCTGATACAACAAACACTCTACTCAAGAAAGGGATACTTGAAGAGGATATTAATATGTAAAATTCATTGCACATAATTGAATATTGCCTTTTATATTAATTGTATAATTATGTATTTTATATTTTATTTTCTTTTGGAGCATTTACTCTTGTGTTTTATACATTCTTATTAAATGTTCTTATTACAAGTTTAAAATAATGAGTTCACCGATTTACCAGCCAAGCCAACTATAGATCATACTACTGCTGCTGCCACCACCGCCACCACCGCCACCAATATTAACCTCTTCCAGGGTAACATCATTCATTTTCTTTCTCTTTATACTAACAACTTATAGCTGGAAGTGAGTATAATACTGCTCATTAAAATAAAGACCATAGTTGCACACTTGCCATTCTATTGTGTGACTAAATACCAAACAAACAAAAAATCTGATATTGGGACAACATTGTTCAAAACTTAGCAAAAACTAAGAAAATTGTACTTTTCTCTGTATTTCATTATTTATGCTTTACAGCAATGATAACCACATCAGAATAAGTAACTAGGTCATGAAGCATGAATCATAACATTACATAAATTTTATTTCAATTTTAAGTTAGAAATAGTCACGTTAATGAATGAATGAATGAATGAAATTTATTTGTCATTAATCACATACAATATCTAGTTACATTTATACAATATAAACTTTCCTTCTTTTTTCGTTTGACACCTTCAACTAATTTCAATCCTTAAGAGTTGTTTGTTTGATCCTTTAGACCTTATACACACTAACACCCTGGTTATTGGTGTATAAGAATCCTGTTTAACTAATGCAAATTAACTAATCCTACTCCCTCCTTAATTTAATTTCTTCCTCCTTTCATTAACTGACAGTTCTATGTCATTTTTCATATCCTTTCTTACTCTCTCTTTTCCCATACAATTTATTTCCTTTGTTTTAAGTTCCTGTCCCTTCTAATAAACACTTGTGTTCCCCCGGTACCCTGCCTTTCATTTTCTTTTTCACTCTGTGTTTTCCAGAATACTTATAACCCTCCATATACATCACTGTGTTTTGGTTAACCAAGTTTCTACCATTGCTATAGATCACCTCGCATCCACCCTTGAGCCATATCCCCTTATTAATTTTGGCTAATAAACCTTCCGCATTCCAGCAACCACCGCCAGGGGAGACTCATCCTATGCTGAATTAGTTCTATTTTGTCTAAATTGTTGTAGTTTTGCTTTCGTTCTTGTTAGCCTCCCCTCCTATTGTGCCTGAATCCTCTTGTGGTATTTTACTATTAAGATACTGCCTTCGGTAGTCATTAAACAAGTTCTGCTAAATTTAAACCTGGAAAAGTACATAGTAAAACATAAAACAGCCCATCGTAAGACAGTGGCCCATCTAGAGATAAACTGGCTGCATACACTACAGAGCATTAAAACATCCTAGAGCTGACAAAAAAATTTACAAGGCTTGCAGTCATGGAAGACAAAACTACTTGTAAGGTAAACACATTTTCTACCACCCCTACTTTTTGGTAAACTGTTTCTTTCAGGATAAACTAAGGAAGAAATAACACAAAAATGGCATAAATACAATACAAATTATTATATTACTGACATAAAATCACTGATTTTGGTTTATTTTTCATACATTATTTTGTCTGCTAATGTACCAGTGTATAATAGGGACACACAAATTTTGCAACTCAGGAAATATTTTAAAATGTTTAAAATGCTGGGAGACAGGTATATATCTCAAAACACACATTAACAAGTTAGAAGCTACTTACAAGTGTATCTTCCATCATTTTAAACATTCAAAAAATATTTGCAAGTTACAAATTTGAGTGTCCATTATTATGAACAACCTAAGATGTAATTCTATCTTATTTCAGCCAAGCATATTATTTTTCTAACTTACCTTTAGATGCATAAAATGCCTTAACAGTGAGCCATAAACAACTAATACTGAAGGTCCTATTTCAAGCTCCAAGGTCACTCTATCAGGTGGTAATGTTGTTGGATCAAACTTTTTAGAACCATCCTGTAAAACATTATATGCATAAAGTGTTAAGAGTTTGGAAGTTACTTTGTGCAGAACAGTACACGCTTTACTCAGAGTATAAATGTAATTTAATAGAAAATAGTAATATTTTCTCCGCTACAAAATGTCTTAACAATACAATTAGTTTCTTTCTCCACAGGCTAAAGGAGGCAACATTGTTACATTTGATTGTTTATTCCACAGAAGTATTACACAGTAAAGATGGTTTTGTCAACCTCTAATTGTAAACAGCCAAAATGAATACAAATAATAATAATAATAATAATAATAATAATAATAATAATAATAATACAACTTAATAACAAAATATGTCCAGAAAGAAGTATAAAGTGCATAAAACAATCAGAGAGATGCATTCAGGAATTTGTCAACTGAATAAATCATATGATTTATAACTTAATTCTTGTTTTTTTCCTTTAAAACAATTTACTGTGCAGAGTAGGCCTTGGATTTCTATCTAACAACAAGCTCATCATAAATATTTCTATTTTTCTTGTTTAAATACTAAAACACAAGTGAAAGGTAACTAAATACCAGAGTTGTGTGCATTTATGTCCATGTATACGGAAACACAGACAAGTCATCCAGAAGATTCCTCAATGACATCTCCTAAATCCACAGTTAACCCAACAACCAGCTATTCTACAGTCATCCAGTGCCAACCTACCAAGGACAAAGCCATGACAGAACCTCATGCAGGTATAACACTTAAAGATTACATATTTGCTATTGGTGAATTACCTGATCCTACGAATATTAGATTTGTATCATGTATATCCAATAACAAGAATGCACTTACTGCACAAGTAAAGCAATAGCTCAAGAACTTAGCAGTAAGTGCCCAAGGATTTCCATTAATGATATATATCTCTGGAGCTCTGCCCTCTCCTAACACACTACAAGAGGGTAATTCTGTCTAATGTTTGCTCAGTGATCTCAAATAATGTACTAGGAAACCACCTGATAGCAATAAGAATACACCATATGTCCTCCATTACACACATTAGAGCTGGGCCACTGCACCTGGTTATGCTCATATCCTGAGTTTTAGGAGGAAACTTTATGTTTCTCCTACTGACTTAGAAAAGCTCCCAGAGAATTTCCAGGTTAAGTACGAGGACACCAATTAGTGGATTTACACCTCTACAGATAACCCTACTTGCTTTAATTGCAAGATGGAGGGCGATTTAGCCCACCAATGCAACAATGCCCCTGCTGTACAGAGTATGTTGCTACTTCTGAGGAATTTCTCCTGTTTCTACTTCTGATTTGAGTCCAAAAGTAGCAAACAAATCATTTGATACTGACCTACCACCACCTATTCTCCCGAAAATTCTAAATAATGATAACACCCTAAAGATGACCATGGACGCTGTGACACAACTATATGAGACCTTAAAACAAGGGTCTGTCTCAACAACCAGCAATGCCACGACGTCAGTGTTATCAACCTCATCAAAAGGGACACCCCACCAAGAGAATATGAATTGTCTGATGATAATTCTGCATTAATAACACAAGGCAAATCTCAACCTAAAAAATCTAATACTACAGAAAATGCTCCAAACCTAAGTGAATTACTTCTACCAATTAAACCAATATTGCAAAGTAATCCCAAAGAACTAGGCATTCAATTTTGAATAACTCCGCAGTTTCTAAGACCCTCTTTAGGAACACACACCTTAACAGAAGTTGCCCTGGACAATACAAACAACCTCCAAAGCCTTGCTGATACCCTGCATAAGTTGTACCCATATCTTAGTAATTTCAGGCTTAAAAACAGAACAATGCATCTGCAAAAGAAGCTGTTGGCTTCTATTCAGAAACGTAGCAACTAATGTCACTGTGAGTCAGAACCTGTAACTCTTACCTATAACAAAATGACGGCCGTACTACAATGGAGTTTAAACAGATTTCAAGCTCAGTTCGAATATTTACAACTACTAATTCGTAACCACAGCCTAGAAATTATTTGCTCGCAGGAAACAAACTTTTGTGCTGAACAATGTCATTCACCTGGGGCTATATTCAGACTAGAACTTCAGTTGCATAAACTCACTTCATGCTAGTGGTAGTGTATCCATTTGCATTAAAAGTATCATTCTACATAAGGTGATTCCACTAAACACAACTTTAGAAGCAACAGCTGTGTCTGTTGATGCGGTAATTTGTATCACAAATTACCTAAATGTAGATAATGAATGTAATATGAATATGCATTTTTATGTGACATTGATTTCAGATGTTTATTAATTGTAATTAATATTGGGAAATAAGTTTATACGGCTTTACTGAAACTGTCAATAATAGCGCAATAATGCAGCGAGGGGGTGAGCTGTTTATCATTATTGGAAACGAGGAAGTTACGTAATGTTGGCGCGTTTTTGGTAGAAACTTCTGGAATGTGTTCTCCCTAAAGCAATATGGATTCGTGGTTTTCATTGGATATTAAAATAGACGCTAATGTTGGCGCGTTTTATTAGCCAATAGCAGTTCATTTATAATCTTTAGGCATATCGTTGAGTGGGAGTATAAATAGAAGCCAAGTAAGAGGTAAAGTCAGTCAGTCCTTCAGTTCGTCGAAAGCATTCATACATTACACGTTGTATTCAGGCCAGTTCATCAAAATTCTCAATACATTACATGTCGTCGTCAGTTTGTCAGTTCGTCACAAGTTACGCGCAGCAGAATTATGAAAGATCTAAAGTATTGTAAGGTTAATTATATAAAAGATTGAAGTACGTGGATTAAAAGAGATCAGTAAGAAGTTATTATAACAGTTTCAGTTTGGCGAGTATCTAGATCAATATGTAAAAGTGATAGTGAACGTGTTCGACAATAAAAATTATAAAACAAATTTCTTCATCAGTGTAATTTTTGGATAAAAGATTCCTTTCCGTTTCACAACCTGTATAGAGACACATGTTCGACCCAAGATAAGATAATAGCTAGCCGGAGGACATTTGAAATGAAATCAAACAAAAGATTAATACTGCCGCAAATTGCTAACGCCAGATGGAGCTACGAACCTAACAAAGAATGACGTCACAAGATGGCTTCCACTCACATGAAGTAAACACAACATAAGATCTTCAAGTTTTAACAACATTACGTAAAACATATTACGTAAGAAATAATTTCGCTACAAATTGGCACCCAGAACGTGGGGCAAGATGACCAGGAAAGGAACACGATGACCAAAGGGGCGAATGGAGAAGTGAACTGAACTACAAGACGCAGATTCCAGAAACAACAAAAGGGACGACAGACTACATGGATGATTGGACATCGTAATTCCGAGATTACAAGGCAACAAGGAATTCAACTACAAAACAACAAGACGACGTAGATTCATCATAATACAACGCAGAAGCGACATACAAACCTAGGAGAAAGGGGCAGAAAGCTGGACATAAAAGCTACATCAGCAGATAGCATCAGAAAGGTTAGAAAAATGTTATGTTAATTCTAAAAAAAAAAAAAAAAGGGTAAACAAATTTAAATGTACCTTAGGAGCGGTAGGATAAAGAAAACAATGGCTACTAATAATACAGAAGAAATAATTATGGAGGGAGATAATGTAACAGTTAGCTGTAATTCAATACAGGTTACAGAAAACAGCCCAGACTTTTTAGGATTTGAGGATGAAAATGTTAGTGCAGAAAGTGAGAATAGAATAGCAGGAAATGTTAATTTTGATGCTAGTATGATGATGGAAATGGTGAGAAATATGAATAGAGAATTAAGGGAAGATATGCAAAAGAGTCATAGGGAATTAAGGGAAGATCTTAGTAAGAAAATAGATCAAAACAGGGAAGATATTATTAAGAGTGTAGAACAAAAAGTAGATCAGAGTTATGAGAAATTGAGAGAAGCTATAAACAAAGATCATAGGAAATTAATGGAAAATATTGGTAGGAGTAATGAGATATTAGAGCAAAAAGTAGATCAAAGCAGGGAAGAAACTGAAAAGAAAGTTATGAAGCTCGATAGTAGTATGCCAAAAATGAGAGATGAAAATGAGGAAGTAATAGTAAGTGAGATAGGAGAAGTTTCAAAGAAAATGTTAGACATGAACAGGGAAAGAGATAACAAAGAAAGTGAGGTTAATACTAAAAATGAACATGTTGATTTAGAATGTACAGAGTCAGATAGTAGAATGAGTAACATTGCAAGTGAGATAAGAGAGATAAATGAGGTTAAGAATGTAGATGTGAATCAGGCGCAAGTCAATTTCAGAGGGGAGATATCAGAAATACAGAATGAGACAGTAATGCAAAGAAATAAATTGTACCAAGATGTTCAAAATGAAAACTCCAGTCCAGTACAGTTTAGTACAGATTTGTCAGAGTATTCTCAAGTTAAAAAGATGGTAGATGAATTGAAAATGAAAGTTGTTAAAAGATGTATTGTTCAGGAAACTTTAGATTGTTTTCAAATGTTATCATGTGATGAAATTTCAAATGAATACAAGAGGTTATTCATGAACAAAAATTTTAAGGTTAGGATACGGCTACGAGTAATGTTTAGCCACACACAATTTGATCCAGGAGGGTAAATAGCAATGAGATGTAAAGTAAATGCTGGATAGTTAAAGATGACTTGCAGAGAAATGTATTGGAACGTAAGAGGGTTAACTATTTATATATGTCATTTGAAAAGAGAAATAAATTATAAAAAAAAAAAATGTTTATTTAAAAAAAAAAATTAAATTTTTTAGTAACTGTAACAGTATTTGAAATTAAGAATGTAAAGATTAAAACTTAATATGATAAATTACAAAACAACAAAAATTGGGTAAAAATAAATAAAACAAATACTTATGTAGCAAACAGAAAAGGTGAAACATTGTCTAGATTTAAGAGATGTAAATATATTTGTGTAGAGGGTGAATATTTTGGTAAATAAGAAAGTAAACAATTTGGTAACAGTAATTAAATAATTCAGGGTACAGTATTTGCTATAAAAAAAATTTTGTGATGTTAGATTAATATCTAAATTAATTAAACAAGAGCCAGTAAGTAGTGGCAAGATAATAAAAAAAAAAAAAAACATTTGTCATGTGTTAAATGCGTGTGAAGTGTAAAGTGAAAGTGATAGCGTGTGTTCCAAGATTTAGGAGACTAAAAACCCAATTATAAAATTTCCAAACAAGTTGTAAATATTTATAATTATGTTTCTAGTGGGGCATATGATGCGGTAATTTGTATCACAAATTACCTAAATGTAGATAATGAATGTAATATGAATATGCATTTTTATGTGACATTGATTTCAGATGATTATTAATTGTAATTAATATTGGGAAATAAGTTTATACGGCTTTACTGAAACTGTCAATAATAGCGCAATAATGCAGCGAGGGGGTGAGCTGTTTATCATTATTGGAAACGAGGAAGTTACGTAGTGTTGGCGCGTTTTTGGTAGAAACTTCTGGAATGTGTTCTCCCTAAAGCAATATGGATTCGTGGTTTTCATTGGATATTAAAATAGACGCTAATGTTGGCGCGTTTTATTAGCCAATAGCAGTTCATTTATAATCTTTAGGCATATCGTTGAGTGGGAGTATAAATAGAAGCCAAGTAAGAGGTAAAGTCAGTCAGTCCTTCAGTTCGTCGAAAGCATTCATACATTACACGTCGTATTCAGGCCAGTTCATCAAAATTCTCAATACATTACACGTCGTCGTCAGTTTGTCAGTTCGTCACAAGTTACGCGCAGCAGAATTATGAAAGATCTAAAGTATTGTAAGGTTAATTATATAGAAGATTGAAGTACGTGGATTAAAAGAGATCAGTAAGAAGTTATTATAACAGTTTCAGTTTGGCGAGTATCTAGATCAATATGTAAAAGTGATAGTGAACGTGTTCGACAATAAAAATTATAAAACAAATTTCTTCATCAGTGTAATTTTTGGATAAAAGATTCCTTTCCGTTTCACAACCTGTATAGAGACACATGTTCGACCCAAGATAAGATAATAGCTAGCCGGAGGACATTTGAAATGAAATCAAACAAAAGATTAATACTGCCGCAAATTGCTAACGCCAGATGGAGCTACGAACCTAACAAAGAATGACGTCACAAGATGGCTTCCACTCACATGAAGTAAACACAACATAAGATCTTCAAGTTTTAACAACATTACGTAAAACATATTACGTAAGCACAATAATTTTACTTCACTGTAAACATGCCTTCAGAAATCTGCATCTGTAATCTATACCTACCCAACAGCACTGAAATCAATGTTTCTGCACAATCTGATCTATTTCGTCAACTACCACATCCCTTCACATTATTAGGCAACTTCAACGGCCACAACATATTGTGGGGTTGTAATAATATTAATCTTCTTCTTCTTTATCTGTTTAACCTCCTCATATGTAGGACTTACAGGCGGGTGCCTGGGGTCAGAGGCCCATCAAGGAGCAGACACTCATGGATCAGACAGAATATCCAGGATGGGTGATCAGCCCAATGCCCGGTATGGGAGGAAAGAAGTAGATGAAACGAAATGATGGTGAAATGGATGAAAGGAAAGGTGATGATGGAGCAGTTGGTGGAATGAATGGCGGGGGAAACTGGAGAACCCGGAGGAAAACCGGCCAGATGCCGCTTTGTCCACCACAAATCCCACATGCGGGTCCCTGGGATTGAACCTGGGCCACCTCGGTGAGAGGCGAGCGGTCTAACCATTCGGCCACAGCGCCGCCCTAATAATATTAATCAAAAGGGGAAAATAATTGAGTATTTAATCCACTCTAATGATTTAGTTGTGTTAAATTCCACAGAGCCTATTCACTTTAACATAGCTTACAACAATTTTAATAGCATTGACCTTATGTTATGCTCACCTTCAATTGTTCCATTTTTTCACTGGCTTGCTTACAACTTGCCTTTTAGGAGTGATAATTTCCCCAGTATTATAGCTATAAATTAAACACCTCTACAACATTCTCGTCAACCGTCATGGAACTTTCATAAAGTGAACTGGATTTATTTTCAGATACTTACTGCTCTAGAGAACCTGCCACAACCTGAATCTTTCTCAGGAATGAATCCAGCAATCCAGCAATCGAGAACAGGTCGCCCAGGTTTACCTGGGCGGAATATAATCGCCACAGTACCTAGCCGCGTATGCAGCTTTACCTGTGCGATAAAGGAGGTTTAAAAGAATATACACAAGCTTTTGATTTATGTTTGTGTAGGGCGGGGTTTAGCTTTCTGCACCACCATTTGGCTGGGTCTCGGCGGTTTCCTCATGGGCGGACTAGCGACCATGTGGTGACCAAGCCCAATGCTGCTTAACTTGGGCGACGCTTGTGTGGTCGTCAAGTTAAGCAGGCCGGCATGGCAGCAAAGCAAGATGGGAATACAGGTAATGGGATGGGGGTACTCAAGTTGGCGGCAGGGCGGGTCGCTGGTAGATGGTAACTCATCCAGCCAGCGACCGGGCCCAATGCTGCTTAACTTGGGGAAGTTTGTGAGATGAGGGATTGGTAGACCTCAGCCTCGGGGGCCCAAGCCGTCTTTCGGCAACCGGTAGCTCTTCCTCCGCCGTGGCGCCTTATGGTCATAGCGGCCCAAAGAGTTAACCAGCTGGTTGGGGTGGTAGGTGAGTTTCGCGTACATGGTGCGGGTTCTCTCCCGCACCACGTCCACGATGTATGGGAGACCGGAATGGGTATGTAGGATATGTGATGGGAATCTACGCTCTGTATCATAGATCATCCGAAGCGCCCTGTTCTGAACGGTTTGCAGTCTGCGGATGGTGGTCGCTGCCGCCGATCCCCAGACCTCGCAGCCGTAAAGAATCAGGGGCGGGATAATCGCCTGATATAGGCGTAGCTTGAAGCGTATGGGCATTGTGGAGCGGAATACAGGGTACAGCTGCCTGAGCGCAGAGTGGCCGAGGCCGACCTTTGCCCTGACATGTGGCGCGAATGTGAGGCCGCGGTCGAGCGTGACTCCAAGGTATTTGGCTGAGGTAACCCAGGGGATTCTCCTCCGCCGCAACCTCAGAGGCCGCTCGGGCCGCCACCGACGGACCTTCGCCAGGAGAAGTGCAGAGCTCTTCCCCGGGCTGATGGCCATCCTCCACTTTTCGCTCCACCTGCCAATGGCTCGGAGCTGTCGCTGCAGTGGAGGGAAACAGAATCGGGCATTCTTGTTCTGTGCCATTATGAGGACGTCGTCGGCATATTGGCACGTAACAGTCCTGGGTTCCGTGGGGAAGTCCGACATGTAGGCCGCGAAGAGAAGCGGGGACAGTACACTGCCTTCCGGGACTCCAGCGGCTATGGGACGGACTGAGGAAACCTTCCCCTCCACTCTCACCCTGAATGTGCGATCCCGAAGGAAACTGCTTATCAGGGCAAGATAGGCGGGAGGGATGTCTGACTCTTTGAGTTTGTATAAAAGGCCTTGGTGCCACGTCGTGGCAAAGGCCTTCTCTACGTCCAGCAGCACTGCTATGGTCTTGAAGTTCTCCTGGAAGCCAGGGAGGCCTTCTCGGCCAGTCGCAGCAGCTGCAGGGTGGTGGAGTGCCCATGGCGAAAACCAAACTGATGGTCCGGTAGGAGTTGCCTTTCCTCAAATAGAGGTGTGAGGCGGGCTAGGAGCAACCGCTCAAATACTTTTGAGACGGTTGGGAGCAAGCTGATGGATCGGTAACTGCATGGAAAGACCGGATCCTTGCCGGGCTTTAAAATGCATACCACCCGCGCCTCCTTCCAACTAGTTGGAAAGTGACGGAGGTGAAGGCATGCATTGAAAATCCGCGTCAGATGGATGACGGCCTTCTTGGGAAGGTGCTGGAGCATGGGCGCCGTGACGCCGTCATGTCCAGGGGATTTACTCGGATTGAGCTTTCGGATTTCGGAAGCCACCTGTTTAGGGGTGACTATGGGAAGATGGACCTCCTCGTGGCGCGGTTGTGGTTCCTCATAGAGGTAGTCCACAGTCGCTTCCACGAGCTCAGTAAAGTCTTCGTCCTGGGGGTCCTCCCGCGGTTCGAATTGGAGTTCTAAATGGTCTGCAAACACTGTGGCTTTCTCGCGGGGCTCGAAGGCGAGTCTCCCGCGAGTGCCGTGCAGAGGATGCTGGTACTGCGTCTTATCCTTCCTCAAGGATTTGATTATCCGCCATGGTTTCTTTTCCTGTAGGTTTACGGTCTCCATTGTTCTTTCCCAGGCCACCTTCCTGTGCACACGGAGCAGTCGCCTTGCCAGGGTTTTGAACCGCTGGTATACTGCCCCTATCCTGGGATGGCGGAAATGCTGCCATAGCTTCCGTACAGTTGCCTTGGCTTTTAGCAGCTGCCGGAGTTCATTAGGTATGGTTCTCGGGTTGGGTATGTCAGACGGGATGCGGTGAGTGTGTGCACGTACCGCAGTCAGGACCTGTTGGGAGAAGTCTGCCGCCGCCGCTTCCAGCGCATCGATGGAGTCGATACGTGGCCGCGGGTCGACAGACCGGTTCAATTCTTGGACGGCTGCGTCCCAGTCGACCTCGTTTACCCAGTCTGGGCTGACCAAAGCTGGCATTGAAACGTTGGAATCCACCAGGACAGGGTCATGGTCGGAATCCAGCTCGTTTACCGCCGAGAGCTCTAGATGGAATGGAACGTTTTTGGTGAGCATGATGTCGAGAATATCCGGCCTGCCGCGGGCCGGATAAAACGTAGGCCCTCTCGGTCCGTGCGCGATTAGGCTTGGATCTCCGCTGATGAGGCGGTAGAGTCCGCGGCCTTTCTGGTTAGCCGTGCGGCTGTGCCAGAGCCCGTGCTTCGCGTTGAGGTCTCCTGCAATGCATACCACTGGGTGTAGGTTGAGTAGGGTCCGGTAATCTGCTTCATAGAAGCGATGGTCTGGGGGGTCATAAACCGCTATCAGCAAAGTGTCTAGCCCGCCAATGGCAAGCCGAATGGCACAGGCTTCCACATGCTGTAGTGGAGGGAGAGGGAAGGGTGTATGCGTGATATGATTTTTTATGAATATAGCTGTACCGCCCCCCGGTCGGCCGACCCGATCTTGCCGATGGGTGACGTAACTTGGCAGCGAAAAGTTAGTACCAGCAATCAAGTGTGTTTCACAGACCATTAGAATATCAATTCCGTAGGAGTTGACAAACTCAAGTACGCTGGGATAATGCCCCCTTAATCCGTAAATGATGTTGTGGCTTTATTTTCCTCAACTATCACTGAAACTCCTGTGCTCCTCATCTCTACTTCTGGCAATGCCTACATTTCCGGATCTGCCACATGGTGGAATGATACTTGCCAAAACATTATAAAATTGAAGCAAAGAGCCTACTACAAATACAAGAGACATCCAAGCTCAGAAAACAAACTAGCATTCCAAAGACTCTGGGCCGTAGCTCGCAGAGAAATTAAAAACACCAAACATCTTGGCTGACGTTTCTATGTTCCCTAAACAGACATATTCCACAGACATTACTGTGGTACAAGCTTCACACTATTTGTGGTAGCCGATGTACTATAACAATATCACATCTCCAAATTCCAGATCCTCTTCTCTCATCACAGACTCTAAACTCATAGCTGACACATTAGCTACCACATTTTGTATTATACTACATGGCAGCCAGAGCATTTTGAAGTCAAACAAAACTCTATTTATCTAAACATCCCTGTGATATGCTTGGACACGGATAACATTTACAATGAACCCTTGACTTTAACAGAGGTTGAAGAAGCCTTACATCAATACAACAGTAAGAGTCCAGGCCCTGACAATATTCCTTATGAGCTACCCAAACAATGACTTACCAATGGAATTATTTATTTGTTGCATATCTTCAACTACATCTGCCCTTTCAAATGTTTCCCAACTCAGTGGCATACATCCATAGTAATTCCTATATCCAAACTAAATAAGAGTCACTCTTTGCCAGACAACTTTCATCCTATATCCCTAATGTGCATGATGAGCAAACTGCTAGAAAAGCTGATAACCAAACGACTGCAATGGTTCCTAGAAAACACCAACTTCTTCAGCAATGCACAAAATGGCTTTTGCCACAACCGATCCACACTTGACAGCTTAGTAATGCTTGAAATCAAAATTAATAATGCTTTCTCTGAAAGACAACATTTGGTTGCTATTTGCCTAGATATCAAACAAGCCTATAATACAGTCTGGTGTGACTACATAATTAATACCCTTAAAGAACAAGGTACAGGCAGAAACTTGCTTGTTTTTGTCTACAACTCTCTCCAGAACCGCCAGCTACATGTAAGAGCAAATGGACACCTCTCAAAGAGCATCTCACAGAACAATGGCATACCTCAGGGCTCAGTACTAAGTGTGACACCATTCCTGGTAGCCATCAGCAATGTGAAATCCTGTATTGGTTCTCCTGTCAAGGCATGTTTATTTGCAGATGACCTAGTGTTCTTCTCTAAGGAGAAGACTATGAAGGTTACACAGGTGCTTATACAACAATATCTACACTTCAATGTTGGAGTTATAATAAAGGTTTCAAATTTTCTGTTCATAAAACTCAGTGCATTGTTTTCTTCAAACAACATAACCAGTATCAGGAACTCATATTACTATTGGGGGCCATCGTCTGGCAGTTACCAACATAGTTCGCATTCTTCGATTATTTTTTAACCACAAACTCACCTGGATTCCGCACCTTAAACTTCTTATGGGCAGCTGCACAAGTCATCTCAATATATTGAAAACATTAGCTGCTTAATTGGAGAGCAGATCTCAGTGTTTTGTTACATACGTACAAGACCCATATCCAGTCCAAACTTGACTATGGATTTATCGCCTACCAAGGTGCTAGCTCCTCTGCTCTTAAAATGCTCGGCACCATACAGTACTCTACCCTACGAATAATCTTAGGAGCATTTTGTACCACCCCTATAGATAGTCTCTGTATAGAAACCAATGAACACCCATTAACCATCAGAAGGAAAATGTTAAGCATATTTTTTGCTGTTCATATAATGGCTAGACAAGGTACAACTGCAATTCATTCCTATGTGTTTCCCGCTAACACAGGGGCAAGCTCTGCCATGAATCAATTCCAATAGGTCAGCTTTGCTAATCGCCTCTTTCAATATCTTGATGAATTTAACATCATATTACCTGAACTAATTCCCTATTACTGTCCACCTAGAGTACCCTGGAAGGCAAAGCCTCCCTCAGTTGATATCTCTATGTCCAGATACAGTAAATTGACTACTGAGATCTCTACTTTGCAAAGCATGTTTCAAGATCTCCACAATGTAAAATTCATCTTCATTTCCTATTTATACTGATGGCTCTAAACTTGACAACTGTGGTTGTGCAGTACTGTTCCCTGATCACACAATGTTACACAGTCTACCTAATTACCTCATCGTCTATACATGTAAGCTATATGCAATCCGCTTTGCTCTGGAATACATCCTGGACAACACACATTATGACTCCTTTGTCATATTCACAGACTCTATGAGTGCCTTGTTAGCATTACATTACAAAAACTTGTCTCACCTTGGTTGCAGAACTATTAATGTTATACAATACAGCAATTCAATCTGGTAATTATAGCAAACTTATCTGGACTACATCTCACATCAGCATCCAACGGAATGAGGAAGCTGATGCTGCAGCTACAGAGACCATCAAGCACCCTCCAAAGAACTGTCGAATACCATACTGTGACTTCCTCGGATACATCCACAAAAAGATCACTCAGATATGGAAGCAGCATTGGAACAGCTCATCTACAAGTAAACTGCATAACATCTACGCTCCTTGCTCTCCTAAATATCCTGTGATTTCCCTTCCTCGCAAGGACCAAGTTGCTCTCACATGATTACCATAGGACACACAACCATCATGCACTCCTACCTTATATCTCAAGATCCTCCTCCACTTCTGTAATTGTCACTTACTGTACCTTATATGATTCTGGATTGTCATTGCCATACAAATGCAAGACGAGATTGTGGAGTTGCAGACAACACTATGACGCCATCAGCAATCCAGCATTTAAAGAAACTATACTTAAGTATATTAAGTAAACTAAAATATACGCCAAATTATGCTTTTTGACTAATGTACATTTACAATGTAATTTTATTATATGGTGGTTTGTATCCTCATGAAGTTGCAATATGACCAGTGAGCTCAGGTAACTTAAAATAAATTAGAATAAAACAAAATTAAAAAAATCTGATGTTTTACACTCACATGACTTTCTCTACTCTTGTACAAACTATTTTTACAAACGCTTATTCTCCATCTACTTCACGTTAATCGAGATAAACATTTGCAGGCTCTATCTTATTGCTAATTTTCTTGTACATGTAAGGGGAAAACATACTTACAAGGGCAATATAGAAAAACAGTAGCCTTTAAGCACATACATATCTCTTAATAGCTGGTTGCTAGGTGCAGCACCATTCCCTTTGCCACAGATTATTACTCTTTGCATATCCAAGACAAAAAAATGAATAACGAATTCCCATTTGAGAAAATAAGTATTGAAAAATTTAAGGGAATAACAAGCAATATCTCAAAAATGGTTCACTCAACAAAAAAAATGTATATGACATAAATTGTGTATTTTAACGTGATCTACATTTTTTGTGTAGTAAAATTTTGTCTATCTCTTATGGTTTACCAGTTATGCAAAAGTCGTTCACAATGAAGAATACTTTTGGAGACATTCCCAGAAAATTCAAGATATACATTTTATTTGTCACGAAAGTATCTTAAATATATATTTTAATCAAAATCGTTAGAGCCATTTTTGAGAAAATTGAAATTTTCGAAAAATGTTCCATGTAAAGGGTAATCTGGGGTGGGGGGATTTTCTTGAAAACCTTCGTGTCGCATCTCTGGAAGATACTGAACCTAAATACCAAGTTTGGTGTTATCCGACTG
Source organism: Deroplatys truncata (assembly GCA_030765065.1). NCBI lineage: Eukaryota > Metazoa > Arthropoda > Insecta > Mantodea > Mantidae > Deroplatys > Deroplatys truncata. The sequence continues at coordinate 167,068,051 of CM060983.1, forward strand.
TTCGTTTCTGAGTTACATATATTTCTGGTGAAATCTCGGTATGAATTTTTGGGTGGATACAATACTTCCCCTACTTGCTATACGTAGTAGAGAAAATAATAATGGGGATTTTTTAATTTTGCGAGCTTTATACATCCAATGTTCAAAAACTTTGTTTTATCTTGTTGGTACACATGTTCCAGATATCTTGGCTCTAAGTTGAATTCATTTATATTTTATTTGAAATTAATTTTTGTTGCTTTCTTATATATTTGGGTTCGGGGCACTTTTCCTCGTTATCGGTATGATACATGAGCAATTATTAATACAAAAGTCATATAAAACCCTCAAACATTTAATGTTATTAAGTCTCCTACAACTAAACCTTTTCAGCTGTTTTGAATATTTAGTATATTGTTGACAATCGAAAAAGTTACACATGTTTTCAAGTGCTCGGCAAATTTTTACTTTTGAAAAAGATGAGATCAAAGAATTTGCATTAAATTTTGCTTGAAAAATAGAATAAAGAGGAGCACCGCATTCAAAATGTTGACAGTGGCTTTTGGCAAATCTGCTATGAGTAAGACAAGAGTTTACAAGTGGTATAAATATTTCAAAGAGGATCGTCAAGACGTTGAAGATGATGACAGCCCTGGAAGACCCTGCACATGAATTACTGATGACAACGTGGAAGAAATAAAGAAAATGGTTCTGGAAAATCGCCGAACCAACAGAGAGGTTGCAGATGATGTCAGCATATCCTTTTGCTCATGCCAAACTACTTTTTCAGACGTTTTGGGCATGAAACGTGTAGCAGCAAAGTTTGTTCCGAAATTGTTGAATTTTGATCAAAAACAATGTCACGTAGACATCGCTCAGGAATTGCTGAATGAGTTCGAAAATGATCCAGAACTTCTTAAGAAGGTTATAACAGGTGACGAAACATGGATATATAGGCATGATGTCGAAAATAAGGCCCAATGGAAACTGCCTGAAGAGCCAAGGCTGAAAAAAATTTGATAAGTTCGATCACATGTGAAGGTTCTTCTCACTGTTATCTTCGATTACAATGGGATAGTGCATCAGAAGTTCCTGCCTTATGGTCGTACGGTCAATAAGGAATACTACCTGGAAGTTATGCGCCATTTGCGTGAAGCAATCTGAAGAAAATGACCAGAATTGTGGCAAAACCACTCGAAATTGTATCACGATAATGCACCTGCTCACACCTCAATGCTTATTCCAGACTTTTTGGCAAAAAACAAAACCATTATGCTGCCTTAGCCACCATATTCACCAGACATGGCCCCCTGCAACTTCTTTCCATTCCAGAGGCTGAAGAGAACCATGAAAGGAAGACATTTTTCCACCATTGATAGATAAAAACAGAATTGCTGAAGGACCTGAACACCATAACGAAAAGGGAGTTCCAGAAGTGCTTCCAAGATTGGAAATAGCGCTGGCACAAGTGTATTATATCTGAGGGTGTTTACCTTGAAGGAAACAAAGTTGATATTGATGATTAAATAAAAATTCTTTAAGAAAAACAAAAATTCCTGTTACTTTTTTATCACACCTCATATATGCATGTATACAAACAACGTAAGTGCATGCACATACAGACAAATGTACCACTTAAAATAGATACAAAATGCATTCAACATGACATGTGATTCACTTGAAAACATGAGGAAACATATGAAATGGATGTGTAAGGTTTTCAATTATTAGGGCAACCAAACTGAAACAATTATATATTATAATTCCAGCATTTATACAGAATAATATCAGTTAACTTGCAAAATGATATATTTGCTAGTACATTTTAGTTATTTAACATGAGAAGAAATTCGCTTTCATTATTGAATCTAAAAACAAAACCATTGCATTTAAAATAAATACTTTAATATAACATTAAAAACCTATAATAATAATAATATTAATAATAATAATAATAATAATAATAATAATTTATTGTTGTTATTGTTATTATTATTATTATTATTATTATTATTATTATTATTATTATTATTATTATTATTATTATTATTATTATTATTATTATTATTATTATTATTTAAAAAAAGCTGCATCATCATCCTCATCTCCAACACTAAAAGTAAATTATCATATACTTCATTCCTTTGTTCATCCCTTTAATTCTATAATTATTAAAACACAGATATGTGATTTTCAAGTTTTCTAATGATGAACATAGGATTTATTACTAACCTGGCTCCAATGGATTCCTGGAGACTTTCTACACCTAGGTATCCTCATGGGTGATAACAAAATTTCTTCTTTTTCTGGTGTGGTAATATCAGCCTGCGGTGGAGGTCCCAAAGGAGGCATGGGATGATATATATAGTTTATGCACAGTGCTACTATTGGCACTGACCAGCAATCAACCCAACCATTGCTAAAATGTACAAACATTGTTACTGCACTGACTAAGAATCTTAAAAGTGGTAACACTAATTATTATATTAAACAACTATTTCAGCATCCAATCTCTTTGTTAACTTCTACCATCACATACAGACCTTCCACAAAAATTCTGGCCTTACTGACTATTCACAGCTGCAGGTACCCTCAGTCATAGAGGTGGTCTCCTCTGTCATGAACAGGCTGTTCCAATCATATCTAAATCCTAAATATTGTCTAGCAGGTCTAAAAGATGATTTACTATTGCAAGCACTTTTATTCCCAAATTTCCTACAGGCATTTTACCAACTGGGTACGTATGCATGATTCTGTTATTCCATAAAATATACAACCAAAACTGAATTAAGTATAACTTAATGTAATGCTTTTATACTTTCTTTGTAGCTCCCCATTGAACATTAAAGTGTTCGTAAATTACAGGCTATATAACTATGCCCAGTTTAGATTACAAATCCAACATGCTACAGTAAACTAGAATACAGTGAAATTATGCTTAAAGCAATAGAATATAGAAGTGATTCATACCTTCTCAAACACACATTCCTCCACTTTCTAGTACCATCATTTTTCTGGCGTATATTTCCATCACGACCAAGAAGCTTGGAATTAGCATCAAGTGCTAATAAAATACTGCGACAGGTACATATTTCTGGTAAGTACAATGCTAAATCAACACTTTCACCCTGAAAAATACATCATGCATGTAACTTGATATACAAAATATTTTCTTCATTAATAACTTATGCAATGTGAAACAAAACCTACCTGTATCCAGAATTTCAAAGGAATGGTTGCAGGAAGGAAATCACAGAAAGGCAAATCAAATGACAGATCAAACAGATCGCCACAGAAAGCTATATGAGCATTTTCTTGGTTTTGTGATGAACAGTCAATCCAATTATACTCATTCGATACTGTAATCAGTTCAAACTCTTTCAGTAGTAGACTAATTTTCCAAGTATATGGTACAAAGTGAAGCAAGTCAGGTCTGGACTTACTTGACCAGTCATTCACCATATCTGTAAACAAAATGCAAGCATTTCTGCAAAATTAACTTTACACAAATTGTTTCCAGCAGTGTTAAACTAGATACACTATACATCATTCCATTTTATCTTACAATTAATGATTGTGAGAGGAAGTTCAGTAAATAATATAAGTATAAATTTAAGTTGTAAAAAGAATGCCTAGGAAGAATTCTGATGAAGCTTGTTGCTGTTGTAAATTTAACCCTCTGTCAGTCTTCCAGTATTTGTTGATGAACTCTGAGATCTTTCAACAAATTCTTGCAGACAAACTGAGGGGAGCTTCACAAAAAACATCAGCAACCTACAGAAGCTGAGGCAGTATTTTAATGCCTAAATGATATTAATTGTATTTTTTATTAATTAAATTCAATAACAGCCCACCTTGAAAACAGTATGTATATAATTATTATTTATATTGTATGTAAAGCCATTGTAAATACTTATTTTTTATTGTAAACACATTTATTAGTGATATGTAAATGTTTATATACTCTAATAGTGCAAAAACTGTGAGAATAATATGTTTTAGGATGTTAATAATGAGGTAATAATGTAATTTTGGTGACAATAATGTGTGTGGAATTTAAAAAAATACTGATTATGAAAAGATCGGTAATAACATAATTTCGCTTACAGTTTGGAATTAGCCAATCAACAGTAAAGCAAGATTTTAGTTTGAATACTTAAATTCTATTCGACTAGAATTAGCCAATAAGAGACTGGTATTACTGAAGCTATAAGATTTTTACGGTTGAATTCAGTCAGTCGCGGGCAAGATGTTGTAAAGAGCAGACGTGAAAGTCGCGGATAATATGTCGTGGAGGACGGATGATAAAATTTGTGTTCTCCGCCAGAATGTATAAAGTGCTCACAGTTTTTCTTTTATAAAGTGTTGTGTTTATAAATGTGCAAGTACAAAAGTGAAATCAAAAGAAGTAAAAATTAAAAAGTAAATTCTGTGGCGTCTTATAATTTGAGTCTTATCACAACCGGAAAAGAACTTGTGTTTCTATAGCGACTGAAGCAGCAGAGGCAGATAACTTTAATAGTATTAAGTAAAGTAAGCATCATCTTTAATAAAGTTTTGGCATCCCAAGCATCAAACGACATCAAAGTGAATCTTAAAAACGTTGGGTTAAATACTTCCTCAAAGTGACGCACATACGCGGGGATTCTCACATCTCACACAAATAAAATACTTTCTCAAAGTGGCGTCTCTCAACATGGATCTAAATAATTACATAACAGCACACTTTTTCAAATATATGTAATTTGTATTATGTAACCCATAATCCTACTTCAAAGCTGAAAACTTCTTGGGAATGAAGCCAAATTGAAACATGCTCCAAATGAACATATACGATATCGTTGATAATTCATTTGCTTAGTTTTATTATTACAATCTGAATAGGCATGAATTCATATGCAATAAGGCCAAATGAAGAATTATGAACCAAATTTCACTGCTATGGTTACAGATTTCATCCATAATCACTATCTTTCTGCGTCATTATTCTAAGATAGCAATCAAAACTTTCTGATGGATAGATCACTGCTATACATGTAGCTCTACATACCTTACTGTAAAGGGTATATTAATACAATAAAATTATGATTTTGAAGAATCCCATGTTGCTATAAATATGTTAGCTGGGACAAAATATTATGTTTTGATTTGAGAAGGTTGGAGCCTTTACATTTATGTAGTTCTACTGTTGGGGAGTCAAACTTGATGAAGTAACTGCCCGGTGGCCTTTTCCCCAACGTTCAGGAATCAACTTTGTATTTCTATGTTTCTTTAAATATTATATACATTTATGTTTGCCTCAGCTGCGTCAGTATTAATTTGTAGAAACATGTATCTCTTAACAGGGGGTGATGCTGCTAAAGAATGTAGGCTTACACAAATTAGAATTTTTTACTTCACTCCTTTTATTAATCCTTCACATGATTAAATAACACTTCACTGGTTTAGAGAGCTGTGAGATTCTTTTATTAATTGCACCTTTTAACACGTAAACTTTATTATATTCTCGCCGTAATGAATTTTATATGTCTCACACTGAATACATATTTAACTGCTCGGGAATGCGTATTGTGTCCGGTTGTGAACGCTGTCTACTAGCGACTGGGGATTACCGCTTAAATTTATAAATTTCTCAATTTCAAGTCTCTGATTGGCTAATCCTACTCCAAATACTTTTATTTAACTTTCAACTTTCCTAGTTTTTGTTTGGCTATTTATAAACTGTTTTAAATATTATATTATTGTTCCAAAAATTACTAGTAGTATTATTAAACTTTCTAATTCATTACTGCCTCAAGGTTACCTCATTGTTAGCAACTTTTGGCTTCTGTTCTCACATCTCCTACATTATCAAATTATGTAATACATTCACATAACATTATTATACATGAACACAATAATATAAACATTAATACAAAGACTGTTACATACATTTTATATATTACATTATACTCATATTGCTTTAAGACAGGCTGTTATTAAATGTTATATCATATAATTAGACTGAAATCATTTAAGTGTTAAAAATACTGCCTCAGATGTCCTAAAATAAACAAGATCTTAAGTATAGTGTCATAACGTTAAATTTCAGCTGATATAACTGTGGCAGAAATAAATAAATCAAGTACTTTGATAAAACTTATTATTATGTGTACTTTGTGAGCTAAACCTTACAACTTTATAACTGTAACTCTGTACCTATTTTAATCAAATTTGAAATCTGTCTGAAAATCAGCTTCAAAATCTTACATCAGGTGAGAAATGAGCCAGAGCCATACATCAAATATTAGATGTCATGCAACACTTTTACTTTCTTTACAGAAGATATTGCATTCCACCCATAAATTCAATACCAAGACTTCACTGGAAATACATGCTTTGAGGCCTCCTGAATCAAAAAACGTTCTTTTAGAAAAAGTAAGTGTGTGCGCGCATGTGTGCATGCGTGCATGTACAGCATAACTAAAAAAAATTAAAAGTTGAATGAATACCAAAGCTGGTATTTAAGTTCAGTAAGTTCTAAAGAAGGTTTTCAAGAAAATCCCCCACCTCCAACTACCCTTTACATGGATCATTTTTTGACATTTTCAATTTTCTCAAAAACAGCCTTATGATTTTGATTAAAACACCATATACTGAAGATATTTACATGGCAAATGAAATGTATATCTTGAATTTTCTGGGAATAACCTGTTAAGTCCTCTTCATTAGGAAGGAATTTTGTACAATCTTGTGTAATTGGATTACATTAAGCAATAGATGAACATAAATGTAGATTTCTTTAAAACACAATTTATTTTAAATAACCTTTTCGTGGCATAAGCCATTCAGATAACCTTTTTTGTGGCATAAGCAATTTCTGAGATAGCTATTATTAATGGTTCAAATTGTTCAATACTTTGCCATTCTTTTGAAGTCCTGTCAATTTTCAGTTGTTTCTTGGAATTGCATGGAAAGGCAGCAAACATAAACAGAAATTAAGATAAGTTTGTTGCAGATACTATCAAGGAACAGGCTAGCCACACGGTGTTGAGACTCCTGCCATATCACTGTTTTGAACCAGTATGGAGCCTTGTGAAAAGTAATGTTGCTGTAAATAACAGAACCTTAAAATTAAGTGAAGTCAGGGGCTTACTTCAGGACAGGTTAAAGCTTGCAATGCCAGATAAGTGGAAGTCCTTTATACGCCATATGGTGGAAGATGAGGAAAGGTTCTAGAAATGACGGCCTCTGTTAAATTAAAACATTAAATTAAGTTTTGTTTATGGATGCTCTTTAACTGCTGTGGTCCTTAGAATCCCATTATATATATTGGGTGTGAAATACCGGTAATTAAGTTTGCTCAGAGGTCCCTTAATCAGGCTTGAGGTTCTTTTATGTGCCATAAATCTATGACAGTACCACCAGCTTTACTGATGCCATTGCTGACCACATAGTAATCAACCCCACCAAGACCAGAAGTAGTGGTGAGGAAGAATAGGAGGACTTGCTTAGCAGAATCCATGCCCTTTCAGATTCTGATTATGTATTTATAATATTTACTCCTTTTTTTATGGTTCCAGGTAACACAATGTGTTCCATATTTGCATGATAATGTGCTCCCTTTTACTTCCAAACATTCCAGATTTTGTGAAGTGTAAGTAAAGTGATTCAACTGTATATTCTGCTTATTTAATGTTGCTTTAAATAATTCCCACATCATGATGACCAACTGTGTTTTATTTCAGGAGGACTTAGTCATTTAAATGTGCATTGCATATCATACATTTTATATTTTTTTAAATCTTTATTTTACGTAAGAGTGTAGAATATATTCAGAAGCTACTCACATGGCAATGACAGTTCACATAACGCACTTGTTAACTGGTGTCATATTTCTGCCAATTATACAGGCCCACAGAGGAGTACAGTTTTGTACTTTGTTTACAGTGCAACCCAAACCTGCACCAGGAAAGGTATACAAATGTACTTTTGTAAACTTTATTTATATGTTAGTTATCACCAACCACCAAAAATTGTATGTGTACTGCCCTGGATAGAGCTCTAAGCTCAGCAAGTGCAAATTGTGCAATAAATAAATAAAAATAAATAAATTCAGCTTAAAATTGTTATATCTATCTCTATTTTCTTTTTCCATGTTTAGAAGCATTTTACTCTTTTTGATCAGTGCTGTGTAAACCAATTTAGTGCCCTTGTTTGAAATTTTAATTTTGTACTAATAATCTTTTCTGGACATCCTATGTTTAAACAAAATGTGATAATTTTGCTCAGAATATGTAAGGGTGCTTTTTATGTCACTAATATTATACATTTCTTCCAGTCAATTTCCATTAAGTTATGCCTAAATAAATCTAGTCTTACTGGTGGCAATAAGTGCTTTGTGTACTGTACTGTTTCATTTTATATATTAGGTTTACTTCAACCCAAATACCAGAATGATCTGATAAAATGTTTTGTGCGAAACAAATTACACTTATAAGATGTTTTATATATATTAGTTGCAATGTTATCAAAACATGATTGATTATGGGTTGGTTTGCTGTGGATATAGTATAAGTTACGCAATCTTAGCATGTTTACAAAATCAACAGAGCCTTGCGATATGTCCAAAATATTTACATTGCCATCTGCAAATGTTATGTGGCAATCACATTATCCATTAAACACCTAATTGACGTTTCAATATGACATAAATAATTTTACATTGGAGTTTGGAATATGGTATGTAGAGACTGTAATGAAGTTATATTCATACGCCTAATACTTAAAGATTCACATATGTTATTTGTACTGTAGGATACATCAATTATTTCAAGTTTAACATTGTTCTTAATGTGGAATGGGAGATCTCTTACAGAAGTCTCCCTAATGCAAAGCGACTGGGTATATAGAGGCATGATTCTTCTCTGTATAAAATACCCTTAATTCTGCACTGTTTTCAATCAAAATCAGAAATTTGTTGATGAATTTTCTCTAAACTCATATGTATGAAATTTCAATTCCATACATCCAGTAGTTAACCCAAAAATAAAAAATCTTATGTCTTGCATTCACATGGCTTTCTTTATTGCTTATTAGTGGGTATCAAATTATTCTTACAAAACTGTACTATCTACTTCTACCTTTCCAGAAATAACCTCATTACACATTTCATTGCAGATACACAGGGAATTTCACTATCAGATACAAGTGATGGTGAAATGTTTTAGAATTAAATGCTATTAACTGGCCTTAAAATTCCATACTCTTTCCATGACTGTGCGAGAAACAACTGAAAATCAACAGGACTTAGAATGGCTACGTATTGAATAATTAATAACGGATATCTCGCAAATGGCAAATGCTACAAAACAAGTTATTTGAAATAAACTGTGTGTTTCAAAGAGATCTACATTCTTTGTGTAGTACCTTTTTCACTATCACTTAACGTTCACCAGTTATACAAGATTATACAAAATTCCTTATGAATGAAGAGAACTTCACAGGCTATTACCAGAAAATTCAAGATATGCATTTTATTTACCATTAAATATCTTTAATATATGATATTTTAATCAAAATCATTAAAGCTATTTTTTAGAAAATAAAAAATTCAAAAAAATGTTCCATGTAATGAGTTGTATGGGGTGGGGAATTTTCTTGAAAATCTACATATTATATCTTTGGAAGGTACTGAACCTAATTGCCAAGTTTGGCATTTATCTGAATGTTCAGTTTTTAGTTATGTTGTTCCCACACATGCGTGCAGGATCACACACACACATGGACCTTTTTCTATAAATACTTCTTTTGGATTCAGGAAGCCTCAGAACAGTATTTCTAGGAAATCTTGCTATCAAATTCTTAGGTAGAATTCAATACCTTCTCTACTTACTATGTACACTATGTGATCAAAAGTATCCGGACATCTGGCTGAAAATGACGTAGAAGTTCGTGGCGCCCTCCATCGGTAATGCTGGAAGTCAATATGGTGTTGGCCCAACCTTAGTCTTGATGACAGTGTTCACTCTCCCAGGCATCCTTTCAATCAGGTGCTGGAAGGTTTCTTGGGGAATGACAGCCCATTCTTCATGGAGTGCAGAACTGAGGAGAGGTATCGATGTAGGTTGGTGAAGCCTGGCACGAAGTTGGCATTCCAAAACATCCCAAAGGGGTTCTATAGGATTCAAGTCAGGATTCTGTGCAGGCCAGTCCATTACAGGGATATTATTGTCGTGTAACCACTCCGCCACAGCCCGTGCAGTATGAACAGGTGCTCGATCGTGTTGAAAGATGCGATTGCCTTCCCCGAATTGCTCTTCAACAGTGGGAAGCAAGAAGGTCCTTAAAATATCAATTTAGGTCTGCGCTGTGATCGTGCCACGCAAAACAACAAGGGGTGCAAGCTCCCTCCAGGAAAAACACGACCACACCATAACGCCACCACCTCCAAATTTCACTGTTGGCACTACACACGCTGGCAGATGATGTTCACCGGGCATTCGCCATACCCACACCCTGCCATCAGATCGCCACATTTTGTACCATGATTCGTCACTCCACACAATGTTTTGCCACTGTTCAATCATGTACACCAAGCGAGGCGTCGTTTGGCATTTTCCTGCGTGATGTGTGGCTTATGAGCAGCCTCTCAACCATGGAATCCAAGGTTTCTCACCTCGTGCCTAACTTCATAGTACTTGGAGTGGATCCTGATGCAGTTTGGAATCCCTGTATGATGGTCTGGATAGATGTCTGTCTATTACTCTTAACAACCCTCTTCAAATGTAGGTGGTCTTTGTCAGTCACCAGACGAGGTCGGCCTGTACGCTTTTGTGCTGTACATGTCCCTTCACGTTTCCACTTCACTATCACATCAAAAACAGTAGACCTAGGGATGTTTAGGGGTGTGGAAATCTCACTTACAGACATCTGACACAAGTGACACCCCATCACCTGACCACGTTCGAAGTCCTTGAGTTCCACTGAGCATCCCATTCTGCTGTTTCACGATGTCTAATGACACTAAGGTTGCGGATAATGAGTACCAGGCAGTAGGTGGCAGCACAATGCACCTAAGATGAAAAACGTATGTTTGTGGGGGTGTCCGGATACTTTTGATCACATAGTGTACATGGTATAGAAAGTAAAAATGCTTGGAGCTTTCCACATACAGCTGATTTGATATTTTACTTATCTGAAATGTGCCAACAATGTTTAGCTTCAAGCACGCAGAGTTTGACTACAAACAGAACAACATTTGAAGTATGTTAACATAGTCATTTTATTAAAATCCTCATATATAACATTTTAACTCCATACATGCAGTAGTTAAATTTGCAATACATTGACACATTTTCCTCCAACTCTTACACACGTAAAATGTCAACGCCATATATGCAACAGTTTGAGTTGTTACAGATAGACAGACAGACAGGTTGACATTATGAAATGTGCTTTGCAAAACAAATGTACCTTCACAGAAAAATGTGCTTACAAGGAAACAAAGTAGCAGATTTTGTGTCAAAAAAGAGCACTATGGTGAGAATAAAATATTCATTGTATTCAATAAAGCAATTAACTAAACATAAACAGCATCAAAATAGCAAATAAAACAAGAGAATTCTTGAGGAGTAATTGCAGGATTCAGAGTTGAAATGTTCATAAATGCTGTAGTGTCATGACCCTATGTTTTTAACCTCTACCATCAATCAATCAGTCAATCAATATCAAGGGCTTTGACTTGAAAAACAACTGTTGGTGTAGGCAACTTGCTTAATTCTAGGTTTATCATTGGCTTTTATTCATTTTTACAATTAAACACACTTACATCCACTCCCACAATCAAATTCTCAGAATCTGCAACGGTTAGGGAATAATTATAATTACAGAAAAATTTCCCTGTCTCAGTTGGGAATTGATCCCGGGACCTCCATGTTATAACTGTATAGCATCCAACATCTACACTAATAGAGCATATAGTTCAGAAGTGGAACTGCCATACATTGGAAGAACTAAAAGAAAACATCAGGGTAGAAATTCACCCAATTTTGGATATTGAACTCTCCAGTGTGAATGAAAATTTCCTGAAAAGATGCCAGAAATGTTTGGATAGAGCAAGACAACTTTTATAACATCTCTTATGATAAGGTGTGTGCTCATTATCATTGTAATTGCACCTAATGAGAATGTGAGGCATTTGCAAGGATATTATAACTGTTTCCATAGAAGTCTGAGCTGCAGCAGCTAGCATGTGAACAGCTGTGCAGTGGCCACAGTGTGAAAGAAAAGCACTGTATATCAAAGACTTTTCATCTTTCTTTTCCTTAAGTAATTTATTTCAGGTTATTTAACATTTATACCATATGATGCAAGGAAATTGGGTGTAATATAGCAACCCTAATATGGAGTTGCCTGAACTATACTTAAATGTGCTATATAGTACATGACAGAATCATTTAAAACACATACCTTGAAAAAACCATTTATGTGCATAAATAAGGTTGACAGTAGCCTTGCAACCAGTAAGATTTAGGACCCAGTCTTGGTGATCATTCCATTTGATAGGATAATGACACTTAACAGTAAACTCCAGGGTCTCGCTTTCGACCAAGGACCTATATTGAAGACTAGTTGTGGCTTCCAAATGTAAAAGTTGCCCAGTTATCTTGGTGGTGTAACCATCTGGTTGAACTACCCAAGGCATTGTAACTTCCAAATAAGATCCAGGGCCCACATTAATATGAACTGCATTAGTCTCCTGTTAAAACATCAGAAAATAACTGGTATAAAATATTTTTCTGCACTGTTACATTACTAACTGTTAAATGTATTCACAAGCATATACAATTCAATTTTACTTAAGACATATCTTTTCCATACTTTTTGCATATAACTGTGGGTTTATAAAATGGAGATTCAAAATATAATGTAAATGTTTCCAATTGCTTTTTTCCGAACAATGCTTAAATGATGCTTATAATCCTCCATAAATACAAATTGCTTAATTTACTGTGCTCATCAAAAATAATGACAAAGATTTGCATTAAGCATATTAAGCTGCAAAGTACAATTACCACTGACAGGTCAAATGTTTAGGGCATCAAAGAATTGCCTGAGCAATTAGTATGCTTCATTTTAATACAAAGATAACAAATTTGTCAAGATGAAGTGCAGAGGTTAGTGTGAAGTGAATATATCATAATATTCATTGAGTCAGTGCATACTTTCAACTTCAGTAACTTATTAATTGCTAGGACTAGTTTCGATAGCTGTTGCTCCCATCAACATGGTCCTTAACTGATGATGGAAGCAACAGTTCTAGAAACTAGTCCTAGCAATTAACAAGTGAGGTTTAGAATGTGCACTGACTCATTAAATATTATCAGCAGGTTTGTTTTACCAGTTAAGTTACTTCAGTGCCTCCTATATGCTAACTGGTTTGATAAAATCATGCATGCACACACACAGATATATAAAACCTGGAGGGAGTACCTATTGCTTCAGAGTAGATTCCAATAACTGTCAACTGTTGTTAATTTAGTTTAAAACACTAGAATCACATAAATGTGCAGTACCAATTGTTGTAATTCTTGTCTTTGCTTGGAGGTCTTGGAAGCTTTTAGCTTGCACTGTTTATGTTATGTGAATATTATATTTCTTTTTGTGATGAGTGCTATATGCCTGGCTAAATATGGCAGCTACATGGCCGCATATAAACTGAGGATGGTTCTTTACACCAAAGAAAACAGCAATAGAGTGACAGAAAGAAAATTTTGAATTCACGAGAGCCTAATTTAATAATGGGAGAAGCAGAAGCTAGTATTATTGAATAACAAAAGTTCACACAGTTTCATGAGACCAAGAAGTGGTAATTTCCCAGAATTAGAAAACCAACTTATAATATATCTGGAAGGATTGAGGAATAGTAGCCATGCAGTGAGTCACAACATGCTGAAAACCAGGCTAGGGAAATTGCCCACAACATGAACATTCCACACCAGCAGAAAGGGATTGGTACTACAAAGAACAACCGCTCTCTCAGAAATCGCCAAACAATTACACTAACAAAATATTGTATTCCACTGGCATTAATAAGATTAAGGAAAGAGAAGGTTTATCTTTAAAAAGTAGAATCAGACGACTGAAAAATTCAATGTCATAGGCGGGATTTGAACCACGGATCTCCCGCTCTCCGTCTGGTTGCTCTAACCACTGAGCTACTATGGCAACATGCCGACATGACATTAAATTCTCGAACTGATTCGCATTTTTCCAGTAAACCACATGGAGATCTCAAATTCTATTGAGATGACATACCCCAAGCGACTTACAATGCTGTAAGTACTTTAAGTCCTGGGCTTCATAGTTTCAACCACTATTAGGTCAATTAATGGAATTAATTGTTCTTCCATACAAGCAGTGTGTTGGACAAAGTTGGAAAGGTAGAATCAGATGACTGAAAAATTCAATGCCATAGCCAGGATTTGAACCACGTATCTCCCGGTCAATGTCATTCATTGTCCAAATGACCTATCTGGTTAAAGGATGTTAAATTTCAAGTAAGAAAGAAAGAAAAGAAAAAAAAAATACTTCCACTACTTTAGTGTCAAAAATGTGCCCATGCATAGAAAAATAACTTACCTTGTTTTTTGAAAAGAGTATGTCTATGGTAGCTTCATTAAGAGTACTAAGGCGAATATCAAATGATGTTGCAGATCTCTTCTCTCCTGGTTGTGGGGCCTTAGTTACCTACCAAATAAAGAATGAGCATTTACGCAATGATAGATTTATCACTGTATCAACTCCAACTGGTATAGAACAAAAATATTAACACTAAACAAAATCTTTAAAATAAATATTAATTTTCATGCTCTACCTTTAAAGCTTGGCAGTCATTTGGAAAGAAGAATTTAAAAAGATGATCCCTTTGCCGATCAGCCCATGGTCCATAGCTGAAATCTGTCCCTTTTCCACACTGAAAATAATCAAATGTAATTAAATTTGAAGTCAGTAAATAGAACCATGATGAACATATCTACATACAAAGGGGATGGATTTCTTAAGGAAAATATAAGTAGAATATTGCAATCCAGAGTGGAGGAGGGAGAAAAAAAATGTCTAGTCCCAATAAACTCATGAAGTAAATAGTTTACAATGTATATCTATTTTTTTCTCAAAGGTCAGTTAACTATGTTTGAGCCTTCGATGGAAGGAACAATGTAAATTTTCTTCACAACACAAGTTTTACTGCCATGCTAAAACAAATGAGGGAAGTAATGTTCTATGGAGCTGAAGAACAGCAATTATGCCCCCAATATTTAAAAACAAGATAGATGTGAACAAACAGCAAATTAAGTGTTAGTTTGTTATCAGCTCTCAGTTAAACATACATAGAAGTTACGGCAGAAAGATTACAAATTTGGGCAGAATAAGGCAAGCTTTAAGAATGAATTTAGGAAAAAAATAAAAGAACAGCAGATGATAGCCAGAATGGTGAATAAATAAATATTTAGTTACAAAAAGAGGGAGATTATTCAGGTCATTTGTTGATTTTGAAAAAGGTTTTGATGCAATTAATTGGGAACCGCTGTGGTCGAAATAGAGCAAAAAGGAAATCAGCAACACATTCATAAAAGTAATACAAACAAAATATGCAAATAAGTTTTATATAAGGATTTCAAACAATATGCTGTCATTTAAAGCAAAAAGTGTAAGATTCTGCCAAAGCTTTCTAACGAGATACCATGGATAACCTTACTGATATTCTTGAAATGTCACAAGTTTAGAAAGCACTATAGATGTGGTCAATTTCACAAAATATTGATAGTGTTGCAATGTAAATTGCTAGCTATGAGGTTTAAAGTGGAAGTAACAGAGTAGTTTAAGGAATAGATAGGTGAGAGGTTAAGACTGCAATATTGTTAGATTTAGTCATGAACATTGTATGTTTCTATTTATTCTTGCATTTTACAAAATGTAGTGCCAAAGGGAAAGCTTAAATTGTATAGTTTTTATTTATTTATTACCCACATACAATATATATAATATTACTTTACAATCTCTTGACCAAACATGGGAAAACTCACAATACTAAATACTAGCGACTCTTTCTCAAGAGTTGCTCAGTAAACAAGTGGCCCATCTAGTTTCAACCTTGCGGTTGTTCTACTATCCAGCGCAACTACCTTTAACAGTATACTCGGACTCTATCTGGTTTGAATTATATTTCTACACTTTCTGATTCCCCAAGATTGTTTATTTTCTTCCTCCATTTTCCATTAACCTTGCCCAGATACTCTCCAAACTCAAGATTTCCTGTCTTGATTTCACATTCATCAACTTTTTGCCCTTTATCTCCATTGGTAGATTAGACCATTTCTCAATCCTAAGATTTCCTCTCATTATTTTGGTTTCTTCGCATTCCAGAATCGCACACCAATAGTTATCTTGCCTTCTGCACATTGGACATTCCTCTATTTTCAGACCCCCTCTTATTCCTTGTAATTTCACTACCCCTGTTCGGGTCCATGCAGCTCCCTCCCTTGTCCTCTGGTTGTCTTTATCCACATAATTCTCTCTAACCCACACTTTCTTTATCTCCCTGTATATCCTCAATAACTTTTTGTTGCTGAAATCCTGGATTTGAATGTCCTCAATTCTTTGACTTCCTTCCAAAAAACCCTCTCTTTAACCTCTCTGTCACACCACATCATGCCCAATCTGATTTTTTCCATGGTCTCTCTCATTCTATTAACCCAGGTATTGCTCCTCATTGTTTTGCTTCGAAAATTTAGGCGGTGTCTCAAGATGTTATTCACTTCCAAGTTCTTGAACTTCATTGTTCTTGTTATTTTTCCTTTACTCCCAACTTTACTCTACTCTAGTTCAGTTCTTTCCTTTACTCTAGTTCAGTTTGTGCAATCCCATTTGGTATGCCTTTTGGTAGCCCCAAAATTTGTTTGCAGAAATCTCTGTGAATAGAATCAATGTTTAGCCAACTCTCATCAAAACCCCATATTTTAATCCCATACATCATTTTGGCCTCTACTACTGTCGAATATATTCTCTCCAACCACTTTAGAAGTATTCCTGGTAGTTTGTGCCTGCAGCACTAATAACTTTTAAAGCTAACCTTTTCTTATCTAGACCTTCTTCTTTTCTTCCCTCCTACCGCTGTTACTGCTACGCCTAATGCCCAAATAATCAAATTTATTCTACTTCAATTTCTGTCCCTTCCCAGTACCATTTTTCATTATTTCATAACTTGTTTCCTTTCTTAAATGCCATGATTTTTTCTTTTCACGTATTTAGTTTTAAACCCCTACTCCTTACAGAATTTAGATATTGCTTCAACTTTCCTAAGCCAATATTGGAAATGGACCCCCACTACTAAGTCACTAGCAAAAAATAATCCTGCAATCTCAACTTTATCAATAGTAGGCATGTGAATGTTAACTTTACTAACTTCTTCTAAAATGTCATTTGTGTTGGGCTTAACTTATGCTCTTGTCTAAGACCTATCGTGTTCATGTTACTTGTAGTCACCATATAGTGTGTAATCGATACTCATTTTCCCAGTACAGGTTTTGCAGAGCTTTTATAAATTTGTTACTCATTCCTATCCCATTCAATTTTAACCACAGTGCATTACGATTAATCATGTCAAATGCTTTTTCAAAATCCAGGAAGAGCATGTACAGCTGCCCCCTTTTTCGATTTAGATATTGTATTTATGAAAACATTGTCCATAGTTCCATTTTTCCTGAAACCTATTTGAAATTCCAATAGCTTATTTTCTTGCTCAGCCCATCTGTGTAACCTTTCTGCCATAATGCCAGTACATAATTTGCCTATAACTGATAATAAGCTAATTCCTCTATAGTTAACTGTCTTGTTTATATCACCTTTTCCTTTAAATACTGGTATTATAATAGTGGCTCTACAGTCTTTTGGAACTTTACCCTCTTCCCATATTGTATTCAATATCTGCGCCAATAACATAGATCTCGTTTCATCCTGGCACCATATCCTCCAGAACTCCCCTGAAATCCTGTCAATACCGCTAACTTTATTGTTTTTTAGTCTTTTTATTTGTTCCTTTAATTCATTTATGTCAACTTGTGTCTCCAAATACTCTACATTTAATGTATTCTTGCTTAGCCACCTACCTTGATGTGTTATCTCATCGGCCCCTAGGATATTTTTAAAATAAGCACACCATTCCTCTGAATTATATTATTTTCATTTTCTCTCTTATTATATAATATCTTAACCATCGCCCATATTGTTTTATTGTCTTGCTACTTGTTTGTCTTTCCATTTATATCTCTCAATTCTAATTCCACCATGTACTTTGGGTCTTGACACTTTAATATACTTATTTTTAAATTTCCCTATTAGTAGGAAATGACTGCTAGTACACACTACATCCATAACCTCGAAATCTGTCAGATATACAGCTGGCTCTAAAGATAGTAACATATAATCAACTGTGCTTTGACCATTTGTTTGCAAAGGTAAACTCGCCCCTAAAATCTTTTCCTCTAGAGCCATTACAAATTATCAAGTTGTGTTGTTCACTAAAGTCCGATAACTTAGCTCCTTCCCTTAAAGTGTATATAGAGATTCTGCATTTAACATCAAAAACAAATATATCACTTATTTTTTACTTTCGCATTAACAGATTGTCACTTTTCATTTGCTTTAGCACACAGCAAGCATATACAGAGCACAAGATTGCCACCTAAACATTACTTTCATTTTTTTTCACTAATATTGTTTTCTTTATTAAAATTTATAGTCTTTTAAATAATCAAATAGAAGTTAAACACAGCATTTTATTCTTCAAGTTATAGTTAAGAATGGAACTGATTTCTGTAAATTTGTATTATATTAAAGAAGTGTAAAACCATTACCATGGATGAACAGTGAATTGAATGCATACAAATATGCATACAACATTCATGACTACATTTGAAAATGTTGTCATTTGTCCTTCCCCTTACGCAAGCTACTGCTTCTACCTTTGCTATCCATAGTCTGTAATACAATATAGACTATGAAAAGGCATAATCACTTCAAACCACATACACACCTGGGCAGCTTAAATTCTTAGGTGATGGCCTAATATTACAACTTATGAACAATAATAGGGCCCCTGGGTAGAATAAAAGCACAGCCTCTTGTGTTTCTTCCCCTGTCCTCCCCTCCTTGTTAACAACAATTTAATCATTTCAGGATGCAAAAATAGAGTTCTGAACGAAATTTAAGTCCTATAACTATGTAACTTACCTTTATGTCCATTCCCCAAATAGGGGGTGCAGACTCCACTATATCACCATTTGCCAGCTGAAGCATTTCAGGCTCTTCTGGCACTAGCCCTGCTTCATCCATGTAGTAATACAATTCAATATTGTTGGCAGAGAGAACAACAAACCCTTCACCCATGTATCGAGGAGGATCATCTACCATGCCTGTATATTTTGGACTAGGAGCCAGAATTACTTTAAAGTTTTCTGCCTTGCACTTCATGAAATGCATAAAGTGATCCAATCGAGAGGCAGCTGGCTTGGTAGAGTATACAAAATGAGCTTCTTCAACATTTATTGAAAGAGTTGTTGGCACCAAACGATTTCCAAACACAACACGGCCCTAAAATATACGAACTGCATATCACAACACTAGCACTGCACAGCTACAGTAAGATAAAACACAAGACATTGAGTAGTTTTTAATAGCTTAGAAAGCTTGAATGCTTTGTTCTTCTATAATAAATAATTTATATTACTGTTCTTCTTTTCCTACATTTTAAATGCTATGAACTACTAACACACATAAAAGTTATTTAATTTTCCTTTTACATACAAGATGCAGATTTTCAGAAATATAAGTCTGTAACTTACGGATGCTACATCTAGTTTAATAACAGGAATGAGATCTCTCCAGCTGTGAGACTGAGAAAGTGCAGTTGCCTGTGGTTGCCTTCTGGTTGCTCTGTCATTTGCTTCATTATCTTGAAGAAAGAAAAACCACTTGTTATTTATAGTTTTGAAATATAATTAGCATTCTAAACAAACTAACAGTTGCCTGAAAGCATTGCTTTTGGTAGGAGATTAAGAGATAGTGACTTCCGTACAGCACAGTTTGAAACTGTTGGAATTACATACCACCACATAAATTGTTCTCAAAATGTGAAGAACCACATGGAGTGCCCTAATGCATCAGTTAAAAAATTATACAAAATAGAAATGCATATAAAAATGTTAATTAGCAGTATCTAGAACTGCTGTTTTCAGGTCACTTCATCAAAACGAAACATCTACAACAAAAAATTTCTATAATGGGAAACATCTATATTCAAATTTGTCTACATACTTTAGTACACTACATAAATTAAGTCTAGATCAACACAATTTATGTAGACATTAGTAAAATATTAGGTCTACAACAAGACATGCTACAAAAGTAACCATAGATCTTGTTTACAGTTTACACATAACCAAAATACCATATACAATTTATTTTAATAAAGAGAAAAAAATTGTTTACTGAAACTACACATATCATTACAGAAGAAAGTACCAAAACAGATCCAAGCTGGATTGGAGGCAAATTTGCAGGACACATACAACACACCTTGCATTACCAATAACTTTGTGACTGATGATGGAATACATATACTGAAGAAAAGCAACACTCATATTGTAACGTTCTTGCAAGGCCAATTTAGAAGTAGGCAATGCATAGAAGTCGCAATTACTTAAAAAAAATAAATAAACTAGAAAAGTAAAGTGCTGGGCCCATTATAGAATGCATTGGAAATAAAGCATTCCCCCAGAGTAATAACTGATTTGTACTACCAAAGCTTAAAGGAATTGAACAAGGATTTAAAGCAGCTTTAAATACAAGTAACAATCCATACACCCCCAAAGGTAGTGAATATATTAACACTCAAATGTAGAAACAAAGATATGTTACAATTGAAGCAGATTGCATTTGAATTTGTCCTTCTCACACAACATTTGCCATTTTGAAATGAAATTTAACACGTAATAATATGATGTAAACTTGCTTTCATGAGATATTAAATGCCGCTCCACACACTACAAGAATTTAGAATTTTACTTACGCCAAAAGTACATGATATAGATAATTTAGACAAGGCCGAAAAGTGTGGAGACGACTGCTCCCAGACACAAAGCTCAATAAAAGTCCTCCTTCACTGGTCATCGAGAACTGTCACACTCTTTTTTCTCTGATGCATTGCTCGGGGTATGCACTGGGAAGGTCAGGTGATGATGACGTGGAACCAACATAAGCGCTACCTATACTGGTGGAGAGGACACAACCTGGCAAGCGCTGTAGAAACCTGGTGCAGCCAACTTCTGGTGTAAGGCAGGTTGCCAGCATAATAATAAGCAGGGGCCGAAAACTGTAGTTCATGATTGCAGGTACATAAAATAACTACGGCCATTTCTGCAAAACAGCCACTCGGTGAAAGAAGAGCTACAATTGGCTCAATATACACATCAAAACATAGAAGATGAGGCACAAGATTTTTACCCAAGAGAAAAGCTCTTTTACTAAGAAATCGTTTTTCAGTTGAATCCATTAGAAATACAACATTTGTGCACTATGATTATTGAAGCATGGGGTGTTTTGATTTCCATAAATATGTTTAAGGAAGTGCAAATCTAACTGAAATAATAGCAAAGTTATAAAAGTATAGTAACAGTTAAATATTGCATTCACTTTCTCATCATTATTACAACAGAATATTAATACTAAAATATTTGTTTATTGCATATGAATAGTTTCAGTAATTAAATAATTATATATTTACATTCATATAATGAAAGGTTTTATTCAACCTTGGTGTACTAGGTTTTAGTTCAAGATGTCCTCAATTCCAAGAATTTCATCTGATAACCCTATCAATCCATTATAAATTAATAGTGATGCAAAATTAGTAAAACAGTTTCATATTGACATTAACTGAACATAAGTAATACTTACTGATAACCTTTTTTTCCACTAATATAATTACTAAAGAACTCTAATATATAAAGAATTAAGATTTTCTATCCTTTCTATATAGTTCAACATACTTTCTGCATTGCTGGAAGTCCCTCCACCTTTATCATCCTCTTTCATAAAAATTTGAGGTTCCAGGCCAAAAACTTTCTCCAAATTGGCATACATCTCACAGCGATTGTAAACATGCAGCTCAAAACCATTTAACATCACTGACAATCTTGTGTCAGAATGAGAGAGATCTACAAAGAAATATAGAAATTTAGTAATACTATTTTAACATATATTTTTAATATCATAATTGCTGTTAGAATCAAACACAGTGAAGCAATTCGTAAAGAACACTTAATAGTGTAGTCAACTTAAACAGTCTTAATAGCTTCACTCACCTATTTATTTCACCAAATATGTGAGCTCAAGCCAATATATGTTCTGCAAAGTAAATAGGTGAGTGAAGTTAATTAGGAGTGTTTACGTTGACTCCACTATTTAAGTTTTTTACAAATTTTTAAGTTTAGTTTATTATTCTAACTGTAAATGTTTCAAATCTCCACTCTTTTATAGTAAATATTAAAAACTGGATTACCAAGATACATCAATAGTCTGCATACAGACCATTAGCAACACTGTTTGATGCCTAAACCCAGAGAACAGGAACTGAGAAAAATTCAGTTTTTGATAAGAATGTCTGCAGAGTAGGTAAAGCACTATGTAATGCAATACAACCCTCTCTAAAACCTAATAACAACTTGCAAACATACTCCAATGACTAAACATTGCATAAAATTTACTGTATGTATATTTAGTAAGAGGCCTTTAAGTTGTAATTTGATGCATTCTGACTCAGGTATTGGAGTCATCATTGTGCTGATTTGGAGATTTATCTTCCTGAATTTGATTGGTTCAATGAGATGAGCAGTCCCTCAGCAGTTGACTCAGAGCTGCATATGTCAAAGGTAGTTTCTCCCACTGTAGTTATGTAAATGATGATGCCAAGTAACACAAACCAATTTATCATCATAATTATTGTTCTTGCCATCATTCCTGTGAAATTACAGTGCAAAATAGAAAGCAGCATGAAGAAGTATTGTAGCTCCACATTTAGTTGCCAATTTGTAAAGATGTGTTGCATTGCTGCAGTGGGAGAGCCAAACTTGATGAAGTAACTGCTCCACATATGGTACAAAGTTTCTGGTGGCCTTCGCCCCCAATGTTTTATAATTAACTTTGTATTTTTATGTTTCTTTAAATATTATATATATTTAGGTTTGCCTCGGCCGAGTCAGTATTAATTTGTAGAAACATGTATCTCTTAACAGGGTTTGATGCGGCTAAAGAATGTAGACTTACACAAATTATAATTTTTACTTCACTCCTTTTATTAATCCTTCACACGATTAAATAACACTTCACATATATAGAGAGCTGTAAGATTGTTTATTAATTGCACTTTTATACATGTAGACTTTATAATATTCTCGCCATAATGAATTTTCATCTCACATTGGATACTTACGCGTCTAGCATCCGGTTAGGAACGCTGTCCACTAGAAACTGCCGCCTGAATTTGTACAATTTGCTCTATTTCAAGTCTCTGATTGGCTAATCCTACTCCATAGAATACTTTTATTTAACTTAAAGCTTTTCTACTTGTTGATTGGCTATTTATAAACTGTTTTTAAATATTACATTATTGTTCCAAGAATTACTAGTAGCATTATTAAACTTTCCAATTCATTATTGTCTCAAGGTTACCTCATTGTTAGCAACTTTCGACCTCTCTTTTGTTCCACTCCTACATTATTAAATTACACAATACATTCACATAACACTATTATACATGTACACAATAATATAAACATAATACAATGACTGTTACATACATTTTATATATTATATTATACACATATTGCTTTAAGGCGGGCTGTTATTGAATTTATATATTATATAATTAGACTGATATTATTTCAGTGTTAAAAATACTGCCTCAAGCAACACAGAACTTTAATTAATGGAAAGAAAGGAAAAGAATAGGATATGGAGCATAATTATTTGAGCTTGAAATACATAATCTGAGGGTAAGACAAAAAGTGCACCATCTGATGCGAAGTAAAAAAAGTTATCACTGACCACATGTTAGTTGCTTTCTTGGACACATTAGCTGGAGGTGGTGTTCATATAGGGGATATTTTCAATACACTTAACTATTTCCTTTACTTATATATATATGATTCCTTAAAACAATTACTAATACCTAGTTACTATTGTCATCCTTTTAAAAAAATTAAGTTGAATCTGAGACCTGAAAATGTTGTCAAGCTGCCACTTCAAAATAACAATGATCATATGCCACTACCAGCTTAAATACACCAAATGTTGCATTGTAAGAGATGGTGATGCAATCCCAAGGGGAATAAATTTATCCTATATTGCATCTGGTAGAAAGATTTCACTCCACATAATATGTTACTTGTTGGCTTCATCTTAAAAAGATGCTTGGAATCACTGTAGTAAATACATGCTTTGTCTTGAGAAACAACTGCCAATGCTGGGAGCATGTTTTATTAGCAAAACACATTTGATCTTTACATCCAACCTTCCAGATGTGAAGGAGGCTTAAGAACGATTAACATGAAAGATCTTAAACTGTTTAAGAAGAAGCTATTAGTTAAATAATTTTATTCAGTTACAGAGTTCCTAGATATGTTATTCTGTGTGATATGATTGCAGAAATAATAGGCTAACTAGTTAGGCTAACCTAATTAGTTCCTAGTTTCTCTACCTGCTTTTGTTAGGAATATTAGGTTTAATTGTCCTTTTCATTTATTTAAATATTATACGCATTTCTTTTCACACTGATGAAAATTATATATTGATGCACCTTATATCATGTACATGATGTAATCAGATTATAAATAAACAAACAAAAATCTTCACAGAAGCAGCAAAAATTCAGAAGAAATGATACAGGATTCTGAAGAGCATCAAAGAAACCAACATAAACATTCATGGTTTACTGGACTTGAATGAATAATATTTATTTCACAATGCTCAAAATTACCTAATTAAATTACTTACATGTTAGACTATAATAATAAAATTTGAAAATATTAGGCTATTTACGCTATAAATTCACTTCTTGGTTGATTGCCTAAGCTAATCTAAGGTCTCAGGACACACAACGCCTAGTTTTTCATATATTATGACCCACCGTGTACTTGCTTCCATTATTCATCTATTTCGTCTGCCTTTAGCCCCATCTTCTTTGTAGCCATTCTTAACAATTTTTCTTTGACCTTAACCAAATAGTTACCCATAGCTTTTATATTTTTATCCACTTTTACAGTCAGAATCTTCCTTAATACTTCTTCATCCAAGTTTTTCCATTTCTGTTGCCAAAATTATCTCCATGTTTATGTTTGATTACAGTATAATAAACAGTAGAAATCCACGTCCATTTCTCTACACATTGGACATTTTCCTATATCCTCATCACGCCTTATACCTTTCAAGTTTCTAACTCCTGTTCTTGCCCATGCAAATCCTCCTCATCCTAATTTATTACATCTCTCTATGTACTTCTCCCTCTCCCATACTGTTTTTATTTCCCTATATATCCTCAAGCAGCTTTTCTCCCTTGTCCTGCCAAAAATATCTTGTCTGTCAATATCTTCTAGCCTTAAATCTACTTCTTTTCAAAGGCCTCTAATGCGATATTCTGCATGTGTCCACACATCTCCCATAACTATCTGTTCCATAACTTCCTGAATTTTTAATAACCATGACCCTTTCCACTTACTTTTCTTTTGTATATAAAAACATTCTTTGATATCATTACCTTACAGATTGGAAATTCTATATAAATATTTCATAGCTCTTGTGAAAATGTTGGTCTTGAAGTACCTACCAAGTTCTAATTGTACTGCTCCATTTGGTGATGCTAATGGTAGACCTAAAACATATTTCCAAAAAGATCTATTGACTTTGTCAACATCTCTCCAGGCATCATCTACTCACATACCTCTGCCCCATGCAACATCTTGCTTTCTACTGTGGCAGTGTAAATTCTTTCAAGCCATTTGACATTTATGTCTGGCAATTATTTTAAACATAACACTCATGGCCAATTTAACTTTTGCTATAGACATCTTTTTTTGTTCACTCCAATTTCCGTTCGAACTTAAGTCTTACTCCCAGATAATCAAATCTCCTTAGCACTTCTATTTTTCTTCCATTTGTCTGCCATTTCTAATCCTCACATGGTCAATAACCTTTTTTAAAAACAGTGATTTTAGTTTTCTTTTCATTTACTTTCAGTCCCCATTTTCTACAGAAATTCCTCATTGCCTCGATTGCCCTCCTCAGCTGTTCATAAAGTTTGGACCAACTACTAAGTCATCTGCAAACAATAGCCCTGGAATTTCTTTATTATTAATACTGGTGAGTGGACCTTATATCTCGAGGTCCCCTCTAGTATGTCATCAAGTGATTGTCTACAGAATGAGTTGACGGGAAATTGTAAAATGTAAATAAACTGTAGTGATTGTCTACAGAATGAGTGGCCAGGATCAAAGTTCAGTAGACAATCAAATTGTAAATCTCTTAGCACAATAAATAAAAAAAAATAAAAAAAATAAAAAATAAATAAAAAAAAAAATAATAAAAAAAGTTATGTTAAATAGCACTGGATTAAGTTTACATTCCTGTCTCACCCCTGCCTTGCTCTGAACACATTCAGTTACTTTATTGTCTGGTAGTTTTATATAAAACTGATTCTCCTGATAGATCTTACATAGTATTTCTATAAATGTATAACTTATCCCTTTACCTTTTAATTTTCCATAATTCTTCTACGTTTATGGTATCAAATATCTTCTCAAGATCAATAAATACCATATATACCCTTCCCCTTTTGTTGCTTGAGTATTTGATGACAATTATACTTAATTATGAATATATTATCTGATGTTCTATCTACTCTAAATCCTGCTTGGAACTCTGATAACTACTCCTTCTCTAACCAATTCTGTAATCTATTAGCTAGAATGCCTAAGATTTTAACTAGAATAGAAAATAAACTTATCCCCCTGTAATTAGTTGGGTTGCTTTTATCCCTCTTTCCCTTATATATTGGCACCATCATAATTGTTCTCCATCTCTTAGGAATCCCCCTTGTCTCCAGTATTTTATTGAACAATTTTATCACTATTTTTCTTCTAGTTTCATCTACAGACCAAGCCTTCCAAAATTCCCTTGGGATACCATCAGTATCAATTGCTTTGTTGGCTTTTAACCTCTTAATTTGTTTGCAGAGTTCAATGTCCATGATTTCCCTATCTAATTCATTAATTACTTGCTGCCTGCATGCAAAAGCTGCTCTACTCTCATATACTGTCCTAAGCTAACAAAGATTTAAAATGCGAGTACCATTTATTTGGGTTTATATCATCTTCTCTTGCACCCTTTCTGTATAGGCTTTTTTCTATTGTTCATATTTTCTTTATGTCATGGGTTTTTGCCACTTCATTCAATGTTTCACTTATTCTTAATCCCCATTCCCACTTTTTTCCCCTCAATAAGGCACCTATATGCCTATCTAAGGACCAAAGAATTTCCCTTCTCCTTTTTTTCCTCTGACTGCCGCCAGTTTAACTCTTGTGTTACTCTTCTTTTTGTTATTTGTCAATCTTTATCAAACCATTTTGTTTTATTACCCTTATAGGCCACAGCTTTCATCCTACCTCCCCCTTTTCACGCTGTATTCTAGTGTTTCTAGAGCTTTATTTATTTTATTAGTATTTAATAAGCTTTCTGCTCTTGTAATATTTTCCAACTTTCTGAATTTAATTCTTTACAAAATATTTCATGCTTTTCTTCCCTCCATTTGTATACTTCCACAACTCTACAAAACCCTCTGCACCCTTCCTTCATATCACTATTTCCTTCTACTAATTTTAATCTTAATGGAAAATGACAGCTTGATGTTATCACATTCATAACCTCAAAGTCCAGAATCCAGCTGTCCATATCTAGTGCGCACATTATATAATGCACCACACTTTGACCATTCTTGTTTACAAACGTGAATTCCCCTTCTAAGTCTGAACCTTTGAATCCCTTACAGATCATAAGATTATATTCTTTGCAAAAATCTATGTTTTTTCCCCTCATTATTAATTACCTCATCTTTGCTGTGCCTATGCTCTATTTCAATCTCCTTGTCAAACACTTCAGTTGGGTTGATCAACTTAACTTGTTGTTCCCCTGTCCTTGCATTAAAGTCACAATTATTTCCCCATTACCATACTTATTTCTCAGCACTTCAATGCCCCAACTCACTTTCCTAAACATGTTTGATTCAAAGTACTCTGATATAGTAGGAGGGTTATACCAATAGCAATGCACACAATATCGCCTTTTTGGAAAATACCACACAATGTTAAGCCATCACAGATTTGTTCCACAGCTCCTTTTCTTTCACCTTAAGCCCCTTATCTTTCCTCACAAAACAACCTAAACCACCTGAAGCTCTACCTCTATTCTAATTCTTCACGCTATTTACACTATAAAAGTCAAACCCAGGTAATTCTATATTCATTTTACTTTCCAACCATTTCCACTGCCATTACCATATCGCCACATTTTAACACATGCTGAATTTCACTGCTATGCACTTTCTCTAGTAGGCCCTCTACATTCCAACTCACTATCGATAACTCAAATCCCTATGCCAAACCTTTCCTTTCAAATGTAAACTTCTCTAGATTCACCTACCTTCTTGTATGCACACAATTTTTCACTTCCAAAATACTGCCCAATGGCATTGATACAACATTTAAACCTTTTTGATTCCATACATACAAGCCAGCTGGCCTCCCTCCGTATGTCTTCAATCAGCTGTGATTCGTGTTGCACTGATCTTCTTGGTGATGCCACCGAGATGTATTTTCCCCATACCTCCTCAGCTGGGTGGCAGTAACACTGGCTTCATCACTGGTGATATATGCGCTGCTTCTCTCTGGTAATCTCCCGGCTGACCATTTCTTCTACCGTCATCACACATGAAATGTGATTCCCCTCCAAAGCTTACTGGACTTAGTGTTCCCCATTGTGTTTTACGCTTTTAAACATTTTTAAAATTTGATAATAGCCGATTTTAATAAGTTCTTAGGGTCCAAAATGAATTGATTCAATTTAACAATATTGTATCTCTGTAACTATTACTGCTAGAGCAACAGAGTGTAGCGGCAATAGACAATATTTCCAAGTTTTGCTTAATGTGTTACAAATACTGGATGTGCAAACCTTTGGTTCCAAGGCAATATTCCACTTTGTTTCATATCTCTGACATCTAGCAATTTTTTCCTATGGGTTTAAGTGAAAGAGTATGTGCGCAGTTCTACTCTGATCATTAATCTGTGGAGTACAACACTACAACACCTGAGATGTACACAAGATATGATATGATACACAGTGTGGGATGAAATGAACTACCTCCTAAATTGTACCTTGTGACCAAAGGTTCACGCTCAAGTAATTGATGACATGTTGCACCATGCATGAGGAAATGAGATTATCACTTAGGTGTACCATGCGACCATAGATTAACACATTTAGAACTTGTAATACATGAAACAAAAATTGGAAATGTTATCTGTGTATTCGTATTTACTAGAGATACAATATGTGAAATCGTAGTGATCACTGTGGGGCATTATTGTGATTTTGGGATTGAAATATAAACTTCACAAAATTACAGTGAAACAGGATTCACACAAACTGAAGAATAAATAAAGAAATAAGAACTCCTACTCTCAGTCGGCTGAGAATTCATATAAAACTTCTGGGTTTAGAAACCAACATTCTAACTTAAATAACAAAAAAGTAGTCAACTGCTGCTTTCCTTTCCCCCCCTAAACATTCACATGAAACACTACAAAGCTACACTAACCTTCAGAAACATCTTTAGGAACATATGATCTCCACCATCGGAAAATAAGCCAGCCATCTTGCACTCTTACTGTGTAATCATGAGTGATGTACACAATATCACGAAACATTATTTTACCAGAAAGCACATTGCATGTGAAAGAACCTGAAACAGAGGTTACATATAAGAACAGGTGGTTATTTAACTGAGGACATGGATGGAATCACTGGGTATGCAATAAGAAAAAAATTTGATGTGTTATACTCACATGACTATCTCTACTCTTGTACAAACTATTTTTACAAACGCTTATTCTCCATCTACTTCATGTTAATCCAAATAAACATTTGCAGAAACTATCTTATTGCTAATTTCCTTTTAGGTACAAGGGGAATGTGGTAGGCTTTAAGCAATTGTTAAGTCTTTTAAGAGCTGGTTGCTATGTGGAATATCTCATTCCCTTCGCATGTCCAAGATATAAAAAAACGAACAACGAATTCCCATTTGAGAAACAGTATAAGTATTGGAAAATTCAAACAAATAACAAGGACTATCTCGGAAATGGTTCACTCCACAAAAAAAAAAAAAAAAAAATGTATATGACATAAATTGTGGTTTCAACGAGCTCTACATCTTTTGTGTAGAAAAATTTTGTCATCTCCTACGGTTTACCAGTCATGCAAAACCCATTCAGAAAGAAGAGGACTTTTGAGGACATTCCCAGAAAATTCAAGATATACATTTTATTTGTCATGAAAATATCTTAAATATAGGATATTTTAATCAAAATTTTTAGAGTCATTATTGAGAAAATAAACATTTTCTAAAAATGTTCCATGTAAAGGGTAATCTGCAGGGGATGGGGGGGGGGGGTTCCTTGAAAATCTTTGTGTCGCATCTTTGAAAGACACTGAACCTAAATACCAAGTTTGGTATTTATCCGACTTTTCATTTTTTGAGCTATGTTGTTCACACACATGGACCTTTTTCTAAAAGTGCCTTTTTTGGATTCAGACCACCTCAAAACATGTATTTCCAGTGAAATCTTGGTATCAAATTTTTGGGTGGAATGCAATACTTCCCCTACTTATTATACACAGAGAGAAAATAAAAATTGAAGTGTAAAGCAGTGTTAAGTTTTACGGCTCCTAAACAGAATTTTAATCTATTGTAATAGCCAACCAGTTACCAAAAAATTAATTATTCAAGTCACCAATGTGCTCCTATATGCTATTTTGCATCTATTTGTAACAGAAGGCTCTTAATAATTTATTTTTGTTACTAATATGGTAAATTAAGCACAGGACTTAAGTTGTGACACCTGTCTATGGTTGTGTTTTGCATCTCCACTAATAAGTGTCAAGCTGTCAGTAGTGCTTGTGCTTCAGGTCTGCTTTCTAGAATGCTTACCTCATAGAAGATATCATAATCATGCCTAAGTCAAATGGCACTTTATCAGGAAAGCACATTCTAGTAGACATTATTTTAGATCTGAGGACAAACAGGCCCATACACTAGCATCAATCACTCTGTCATCAAAGTTCATTACGGAGAGCTTTGAATATTTTTAAGACCACTAAGTTCAAATCACAAATATTCCAAAAGTAGTACCAACTGTTGGTCAACTAAACCTTCATTCACCATCAAAAGAAATCACTTATAATAAAACACTTGTGCTATCAAATAACCCTTTTGTAGACAAAGGGGACCTTGAAAACTTATACTTTTGAGTTTTAATAATCATGTTATTTTACATGCCCAGAACACGAAGACCCCTATTGCTTTTGAGAGTGCAGGGAGTGAGTTTTTTGATAAGCAAACAAGTAATTTGCCAATTTTGTTTATAGTTATTCTTCTGTTAAAACTGTACTACTTCTCTCATGTTTTTCTTTTGCATTGAACCAGCAGATTCAAACTGTGCATGATATCATAAATTATTGTGGTTGTAAGGAAGCAACTGATTAAGAAATTTCTTAATAAATTTTGCACACACAAAAACATGTTCTGCCATTATATATTCAGCAGTTATTATTTAACTAACTGAGCAGGATGGCTCGTGGCAATGTCTGTGGCCCATTTTCGGGAGGTCCTGGGTTCAATTCCCACGGCCGACCTTCCTGACACATAGGATTTTGGGGGTTTCCCTGGGTCAATAGACGAATGCTGGGAAGGTTCATTATATCCCCTGAATTTCTTGTCCCTCCATTTCGCCTCAATCTCCATTTCACTTCACCTTTCATTTGCTTGACTGCTTCAGGGTTGCAAGTATCAGCAGGAGTCTTGGCATTGAATGGCAGGGGAAAAGAATGCTCTATATAACAAGTCCTTGCCCCCCCCCCGCAGTGGGTTGTGCAAGCCTACAGGGGGTAAGAGGAGCCAGTTGTACCAGCTGGGGAGTTCCAATCTGGAAAAAGGTAGGGGACCTACCCTCTGCCCTGTCATGCCTCCTGGTCCAGCTCACCTCACCCCTCCCTCCCGAGGTGCCCCATTAGGGGCTTAGGCACAAAAGATCTTCATAGGCCGATGTGCTAAGTTCCCTGCACTCCTAGTCCTAGTCCCTATATTTAACTATCTTAATGGATAAGAGTATACTGCTTATTATTTATTTATTTATGTATTTATTGTGGCAGAGCTAAGGCCATTTGGCCTTCTCTTCTGCTCAACCACACAGAAAATTCCTGAACAGAATATCCTGAACACATTGTTGGTACACATAAACAATATCCAAAGGAACACAAAACAGAAATAACACAAATATTAGAGGAACAGTAAACCTAAGTTAACTGAAAATATAGAGAAACTAAGTTAACAGTAATGACTATCTTAAAAACATGACTCTCACTATATACACAATGAAAATGAGGATCTCTCTTCTAAATTAACAATTATTTTTAACTAAAATCTCCAACCTATGACAAAAAGCATATAACGTTTGACAGCCCCTGTGGCAGTGAATTCCAGAGCCTAGCAACCTTCAGAGTAAAAGATGAGTATAGACATGTTCAATGAAGTGGTATTAAAAGTATGTGACAATTTTCAGAGGTGTATGAAGTTTGTGAGATGAGAGCAAACTTTTAAAGCGAGAAGCTAGATATGTAGGGGAAGAAGTATGAATAACTTTTAAGAGAAGTTAAAAGACAATGAATGTTTCTACAGTCAACTATATGGAACCATGACAACTCGTGGAGAGATACTGTTATATGATCGCAACAAACATCACAGATGTAGCGTACATACGAATTATGAGCTAACTGTAATTTAAGGTGGGCAGGCAATGCCACTGTTAGCTGAGGAGCAAAACAATAAGTATGCAGGCAGGATTTAATACTAAAGCTGAATATATTTATGTGTACTAGTTTATCACTACAGCATCTATTTATTGTACTGTTTTCTTTCTAAGAAAAGTAAGACAGAAAGCAAAGCTAAAAGCCTTTAGCAGAGGAAGCAATTCTATGGTTTAAAGAAGGCTTTGCACTTAGGCAACACAGATGCCTACAAATACAATTATTATTAGCATGCTGAAAGAGTAATCAACACATGCAGCATGCTGCAACCCCTTTACACCTACTATGGCTGCTTCAACTGTGAGTCAACTTGTACTTGGAGTAGGTAACCACTGTTTCTGCTTAGATACTTTAGAAAAGGAAGAGAAAACACATTTTGAGAAAGGTATGGTGCATAGAATTTTTGCAGATTATGATGTTCATCCACAGACCAGCATAAACGTTTTGAGCACTGTTAGTTTACTGCAGCTACCAAAAATAATTAATTTTGACAGTCAATTATTCCAAAGAGTACATGAGCAGGACACAATCCAGATTGACTCAATGTCTTATCTATAATAACACTACTGTACATATTCTTTTTCTAACATGATATGATATATTTCACAAGAACTTTTAAATAAAGTTTATGCCGTTTCAGAACTTTTACTCATATGAGTAACAGGATGTCAATTATGTCTGAACAAGTAGCTTCCATATTTTCAAAACTCCATATCTTTTAGGGTAGTGTGCCAGCAGAATTGAACACCATTGCACATTAAGGTTTATGCTAGTGTCATGTACCTTGCTATAGCTGTTAGATTTTCTTTCCATGCTGTACATTTTCTTCCATTGTCTTTGTAACTGGGATTTTTAAAGTGCCATAAAATGCATTTCTTAAAGTCTTAAATCAATTTAGAAGCTTTGTTTAATAATTTAACCTAACTAATCATGCCAATGGAACTGTACAACTGAGCATAGCAATGATGGGTAAGCAACCTTCTGTAATCAGTGAACTGGTTCCTACTGAAAGCATACAATTTACGCTATGTAATCATACCCCAATAAGACATGCATGGTTCAATGTACAGCAGACTTGGTGCATGCATTTTGCATGTCCTTAACTCTTGTTAAATTATAAACATCTATAATGCAATGAAGTATTACTTACCAACATGCATGTAACCTTCACGAACAAACAAGCGATTCAGTAACCGTGTTATGAAGTAACCAATCACTCTTGAGTTGTAATAAGTGATGTAGATAACCCATGCCATTGCAGAGACAAGAGAACATAAGAGGAAAGCAAAATTGCTATCCATCTTTAGGTCCTCTAGGTTGACATGAATACTTTGGTTTAAAGCTGCTGCTTCCAACATGTCTTCTGTAGTATTCGCCATTACAGTCAGCATTTTAAACAGTTACCTTCAACTTACAATCAACACCTGCAACAAACAGACAAAAAATAAAATCAGGCATGTAACAGTCATATGATTTCCTCTCCCATTATGTTTCATGTTCATAGTTATTCTGCTAATTGCACATAAAATGGCATATTTGTCTATCTTAATTATTATGATTATTTGCCACAATTGGTTCAGTTTTATAATACTACTGTAACAGACTTTGCTATATACATACTGAAGATGAAGAGACAACAGTCAGTTGTTTAAAAATCTGATGTGTCACACTCACATGACTTTCTCTACTCTTGTACACACTATTTTTACAAACGCTTATTCTCCATATGCTTCATGTTAATCGAGATGTTAATCTTATTGCTAATTTTCTTGTAGATGCAAGGGGAATATGGTAGTATTTAAGCGATAGTCAAATCTTTTAAGAACTGGTTGCTATGTGGCACATTCCATTCTCTTTGCATGTCCAGTACATAAAAAAAATCTGATGTGTTACACTCACATGACTTTCTATAATCTTGTACAAACTATTTTTACAAATGCTTATTCTTCATGTTAGTCGAGATGTTAATCTTATTGCTAATTTTCTTGTAGATGCAAGGGGAATTGCTAGGCTTTAAGTGATAGTCAAATATTTTAAGAGGTGGTTGCTATGTGGAGTATTCCATTCTCTTTGCATTACCAGGACGAAAAAAAATGAATAACGAATTTGAGAAAAAGTATAAGTATTGAAAAATTTAAGGGAATAACAAGCAATATCTCGAAAATCGTTCACCCAACAAAAAAAAGTATATGACATAAATTATGTATTTTAATGCGATCTACATTTTTTGTGTAGTAAAATTTTGTCTATCTCTTATGGTTTACCAGTTATGCAAAAGTCGTTCACAATGAAGAAGACTTTTGGAGACATTCCCAGAAAATTTGAGATATACATCTCATTTGTCATGAAAATATCTTAAACATATGATATTTTAATCAAAATTGTTAGAACCATTTTTGAGAAAGTTAAAATTTTCAAAAAATATTCCATGTAAAGGGTAATCTGGGGTAGGGGGATTTTCTTGAAAACCTTCATGTCGCATCTCTGGAAGATACTGAACCTAAATACCAAGTTTGATGTTTATCCAACTGTTCATTTCTGAGTTATGCTGTTCACACACGCACGCACGCACACGCACACACACACACATGGACATGTTTCCAAAAATGAATCTCAAAACATGTATTTCCTTTGAAATCTCGGCATGGAATTTTTGGGTGGAATACAATACTTCCCCTACTTACTATATGTAGTAGAGAAAGTAAAAATCAGGTTGATATGCTTGCCATGGTATTACATCATACTCTTTATGTATGTTAATGTGAAACAAACAAAAAAATGACCAACTAACATTTCAGAGAATATTGGTTCAAAATGTGGGAAAAATTTTATTAATAGTGAATATGTTTAGAGTCACAAAAATTTTTATTTTAATGAGATCTACATTTTTTATGCAGTAAGCTTTTGTTTATCGCTTATATTTTCCAACATATAATGCTATTGAGAATGAATGGGACTTCATAGGGCATTCGCTACACAGGATACACATTTCATTCTTCATATCTGAAACTTATATATTGTAATCAAAATCATATGAGACATTTTTGGAGAAAATAACAGTTATTTCATATGGAGGTTCGTTTCAAGTCACTGAAATTCTAGAAATTTGGTACTCTCTCCCCCTCCCTCTCTCTTTCCAATTTGTAATGCCATAAAACATGAGCACACAATCTCTGTGGTTATGTGGTTAGTATGGCACTAAATATACAACAAATGTAAAACCCCAGCATAAGTGAATTACCATAAAGCAATTATGCTTCAAATCAAAACTGACCAGAGTAAATAAACACAGTTTTATTAATAAAAAATATTTAAAACACGATTGTAGCAATACTCTTGCATTTCATACTATGGGCTATGATTGGGTCAGGCTGCATGGTTCAGTACTTATTCATGGCTTTTCATTAGACCTTAGGAAATGATAATTTACCTTTAATGCTTTAGATCTCTCAATAATTTGTGGATTAATTACAAACTTTCATACATCATTCAATATGACCTCTCCCATTAAAAGAAATTTAACCGAAAAAACTACATTAATAATCATCATCATCATCACCATCACAATTCTCATTTACCAGAAATTTCAGACAATTCCACCAATATAAAACCTTGGTTACAAAGTACCAAGTATGTTATTGATAAAATGCCATGAATGCAGAATTATACATACTGAAATATAAAAATTGTATGTGATGCATTCACATGACTTTCTCAACTCACTCCTCTATAAACTATTCTTATAAAACCTTATTCTTCTATGTACTTCTTGATGATCGACATAAATTTTACACATTTCATTGTGGTTATAAGAAAAATATGGTAGGCTAAAGTGATAGATTTTAAAAATCATGTTGCTATGTGATAGCTTTGAAAGTACATGCTCTTTGCATGACCATGAGAAAAAATGAATATCAACTTACATAACGATTTGAAAATTCAAACCAATAACAGAGAATATCTCTGAAATGGTTAATGCCACAAAAATTTTTGACAAAGTGTGCTTTAACGAGATCTCCATATTTTGCATAGTAAGATTTTGTATACTGCTTACAGTTTGCCAGTTATACTAAAGTCTTCAGAATAAAGAAAACTTTACAGGCTATTGGCAATAATTAAAAATATACATTCTATTTACCTCCCAAATATCATAAACATATGATTTTAATCTAAACTGCTGGAGCAATTTTTGAGAAAATAAAAAATGATGAAAAATGTTCCCTGTAAAACATAGTTTGGAGTAGAAATTTTCTTGAAAATCTTCATGTCTTGCCCTTTGAAGATGCTAAACTTAAATACCACGTTTAGTATTTAACCAACTTTCGTTTTTGTGTTATGCTGTTCATAAGTGTGTGCATGCACGTACACACATACACATCATGAATAATTTATACTTTTTCTACTACTTATACTAAATAGGGATGGTATTGTATTCCACCCAAACATTCGATCTCAAGATTTCACCAGAAATACATGTTTTCAGGTCCAACGAACCCCTCCCAAAAAGCAATTTTAGAAAAAAAGATCTGTGTATGGGTGTGTGTGTGTCTGTGAACAGCATAACTCAAAAATGAAAAGATGGATAAATATCAAACTTTGTATTTAGTTCAGTACCTTCCAAAGATGTAACACAAAGATTTCCAAGAAAATCTCCCCACCCAAAACTATCCTTTGCGTGGAATATTTTTCGAAATTTTTTTATTTTCTAAAAAATTGCTGTAATGATTTTGATTAAAATACCATACATTAAAGATATTTACATGACAAATAAAATGTATATCTTTAATTTTCTGGAAATAGCCCATGAAGTCCTCTTCATTTGGAAGGAATTTTGCATAATCTTGTACAACTGGTAAGCATTAAGCGATAAGACGAAAACATCTGCACAACATATGTAGATCTCTTTAAAATACGCAATTTACACCAAATAACTTTTTTTTGTGATAAGCCATTTCTGAGATATCCGTTATTAATTGTTCGATTTGTTATTACTTGGTCATTCTTTTCAAGTCCTGTCAACATTCAGTTTTTCTTGCGCTTTAAGGCCAGCATATAGTGTCCAGTTCTAAAACACTTGACTATCGCTATTTCCTTTGTATCTATAATGTAATATGTAATGCAGCTGTTTCTGTAATGGTTTATTTGGAATAAAATGAAGCGGATAGAAAAATAAACTTTAATAAGAATAGTTTGTATACCCATTAATACCAATAGAGGGTAGAGAAAATCACATGAATGTATCACATCAGATTTTTTAATAAAAAACAATTTACACAGTTTTATCATATAAGTACTCCTTGATGGAGAAATAACACCTGCTTAGCAAATAGATATTTAGGTTTCTATTAAATTTTCCAAATTATGTGATATTTTTACTTCTGAGGGAAGTTTGTTATAAATCTGAAACCATTGCAGTCGAAGCTGAGCTCATATAACTTTTTCTATGAAAGGTAAAATGCAAGTGTGATCTTTTCCTGGTATCATAATTATAAATTTCAGAGCTTATATTAACATTTTGTATGTTTGTTTGCATTTGAATAATAATTTCATAAATGTATATTCATGGCAGTGAGAGTATTTTAAGCCTTTTAAACCATTCTTTACAGCTGGTCTCTCTCTCTTAGTTCAGGAGGTCGCAGGTTCAAACCTGGGGGAGGGCGATGGATTTTTTTTCGGGCATAAAAATCCTTAGCATAGCTTCCTTCGGAAGGGAAGTAAAGCTGGTGGTCCCATGTTGTAGATTTACGGCACATAAAAGAACCTTAAGCCTGATAAAGAGGCCTCTTAGCAAACTTACCGGTCTTTCACGCCCAATATAGAATGGGACGCTAAGGACCACATCAGTTATAGAACGTCCATAAATAAAAACTCAATAATAATAATAATAATAATAATAATAATAATAATAATAATAATAATATCTCTCTTTCTTTCTTCAGATTCATCATTGTTCAAGCCCTAATACCGTTACAAATTCACTGATATCATTTAATTCATTCATTCATCTGTTTATCCTCCTCTTATGTAGGACTTACACCCCCCAGGACTTACAAGCGGGTGCCTGGGGTCAGAGGCCCGTCGAGGAGCAGACACTCATGGATCAGACAGAGCATCCAGGATGGGTGATCAGCCCAATGCCTGGTATGGGATGAAGGAAGTAGATGAAACGAAATGTGGGTGAAATGGATGAAAGGAAAGGTGATGATGGAGCAATTGGTGGAATGAATGGTGGGGGAAACCAGAGAACCTGGAGAAAACCTGCCCAGACGCCGCTTCGTCCACCACAAATCCCACATGCAGGTCCCTGGGATTGAACCCGGGCCGCCTCGGCGGCAGGCGAGCGGTCTAACCACTCGGCCACGGTGCCGCCTTGATATCATTTAATAATAAATAAAATATACACAAGAGGAATACCAACAGTAAATGACTTGAGTCATTCTATGATCATGCACTGCGTTGTTTAATGTAGAGTTGCAAGTGTTTAAACTGGTCCTGAGAACTCCTGTGGCTTCTTGCTAACTTGCTAGGGTGAACATAAATGACTTACTACAGGGTGAGCCAAAAGACTATGAACCGACTGCACAGTGTTTTTCCTGTCCGCATCCTCGACACCCGTTGCCGTCTGCCGCTATCATAGAAAGGCGTGGATGAAACCATACAACATTTTTAAAATTACTTTTAAAGGCTTTACTTAACAACTTCATAAAAGTGTGTTGGAGGACAGAATTATTAGTAGAGATTTGTGGCCCCCTCAGTCCCCCAACCTAACTCCCTGCGATTTCTATCTCTGGGGTAACTTAAAACAAAGTGTACAAGACAAACCCACACACCCTGGAAGAATTAAAACAAAATATCTGCCAGGAAATTGCCAGCATTCAACGTGAACTACGGCAAGTGATGGATAGCTTCCTAAACAGGTGACAAAAATGTATGGACAGCGACGGTGGCCAGTTTCAGCATTTTCTTTCATAAAGTTGGCAAGTTAAGCCTATAAAAGTAGTTTTAAAAATGTTGTATGGTTTCATCCGTGCCTTTCTATGATAGCGGCAGACAGCGAGTGCCGAGGATGCAGACAGGAAAAAGACAGCGCAGCCAGTTCATAGTTTTTTGGCTCTTTCTATATATCGGCTTATGGCTGATAGGTTTTACTGAGGTTGATTGTATGGCTAATTATTAAAACAGTAGAGTTCAAAAGTTTAGTCCAAAGGAATTATGGCTACCATTAAGCTGCCACAAAAGTGACTACCTTAATTCCAAGAATTGGAATTAAAGCTGATGCAACTCCAGGACGATTAAGTCAAGCAACATTTTGTAAAAGAGCACAGATAAATTATCCATAATCCAACAAGAGGAGAGCATGATAAAAGCATATGAGAACTACATGATACATGCACCTAAACTAAGCTTTGGTACATTCACTTTAATATGTTGTTGTTTTCTAATGTGCTGCATTTCACACCAAAGTCATTAGCAGTCTTGCTCTCCAGTACTTTGCTGTCCTGCAATCTTCACTTTGTAATGCAATGCAGTTGTCCAGATGGTGTGTTGTCCATATTCTCTTATATACTGTTGCATAAGATGCATTTAGAAGATGTGAAAATGTTGAACCTATGCAGGTGTACAGTAGACCTATTGGGCTGTAAAGCAGACTGCCTCTGTCTGGTTTAGCCAGCAGGTGCACCCTGGATAATGCAAAATAGTCTACCTATATGTGGAGATGAATCTTGTAAATAAAAACTCCAGAATAATAGTTCCACAATCGCATTCACTTTAATATAACAAATGCAAGAATGCCAGCTTAAGCTTTGATTACAGATAACATCTAAGAGTGTAGTTTTGTTGCAAATGAGAGCTACCTGGGATCCAAATGCAAGATGAGAGAGCAGCACTCCTAAAAGCCAATACAGAAGTTTTCTCAGTAGAAAATCCAAATTTCTATACTGTAACCTATCTTCTTGTATTGTTCTTTGGTTTGCCTAGCATCCAAGTAGCTTCTATTTCATAGGATTGTATCACTGTAAAGTCCAATCACCCCAAACACATGAAGTTGGAGGGAAAAAGGAGGAAAATGCGAGCATCACAAAATGGCATGCCTGATTTATACCAAGATAATCTGGATTATATTATTATCACAAGCTGCCATTGCAAGTACTTCACTACCAGACTCCTTGCCAAACATAAAATGTTGTTCTTATTCTTACTAACTTGTTCAGGATAAAGATGGAAAGTTGAATCATGCTTGAAATATGCAATGCCAATCACATAATCACACAAGAGAGGTTCAATGCAAATTCACAGACGGAAGTCATGGAAGCTCAAGGGAAGAGCATCAGCATGGAAAGCCAAAGGTCGGCGGTTAGAATCCCTATCATCGCATTAAATTTTGCAAGTCTAAATCAGTTTTCCATCTTTTAGCCTACAATTCCGTTAATGAACAAGTTGTATAAATCTCCAGCAAGATTCTCTTAGGCAGTGCTATGGACATATCAAAAGCAAATTCATTTAGTGAAAAGGATAATTACAGAACAAATTGCATATAGGAAACTAATGCCCTTTGTCTCTGTGTGCAGAGATCAAAATGATATAGCTCAACCAGACATTCAAATCTAACGACGTTATAACAGTTAAAACACAGACGGAATGATATAATATTTTTTCAGGCATTTAAATGGTCCAGAATGGCTGTTTTGTTACTTTGTCTACCATGTACCTTGTAGGTAGAGAAGGTACTGCATTCCACCCAAAACTCTGATACCGAGATTTCATCGGAAATACATGTTCTGAGGCCCCATGTCTGTCTGTCTCTTTCTCTCTGTGAACATCATAATTCGAAAACGAAAAGTCTGTTAAACACCAAGAAAAGACATAGATTATAATTTTTAAGGAGTAAAAATGAGATGTAGTTGAAAAGAGACAAAGACTACAAGGTAGTTAGGGACTAAATTTATCTAAATGCTAAAATATATGGAGGGAGAAAATGGGAGAAGCAAAATAAATTAACACTGGTTAAAGGAAAAGAAGCTATAAAGAGTGTGAGTACAGAGTTCCCAATATAAATAAAAAACAGTTGGAGAAAATATGGTGGTTAAGGCCAAAATGTTATATGGAATTGTAGCATGAGGATTGAAAGAATGCTGGGAAATAGTGAATGTTGCATAGGATATGTTGTAGGGAAGTTTTAAGCCTCCCAAGAGCATTTTTTAAAAGAAGTGGCACATATTGAAATGGGAAGAATGGCAAGAAAAGGTGTAGCAATGGAGAGGGCACTTAAATACTGGTATAGAATTCTGAATCTAGAAAAGAGTAACTTGTTATGGCAATGTTTGGAGTATCAAGAGACAAACTTAAGAAATAATGGATGGACAAGTAGTCTATGTAATATCTTGGAGGGTAATGAATTAGGGGTACATGGAGGAGACAAAATAAGTATATGCTTTTCAAAAAGCAGCAAGGAAAGGCTTTGAGGACATAGAAATACAAAAAATGTATGCAAAATAGCTAAAAAAGGACTCTAGTATATTATAGTTTAAATAAAAATAATTGGGAAAGAGAAATTTACATTGAGAAAGTGAATAAGGAACAGCATGAAGGTATTTCATGAAGTTTTAAGTGGTCTGAAGAATAGTGTTCCACAGAGTATGTGCCCCTTATGTGGGGGAAATGAAGACATTGAACATATAATATTTGACTGTAAAGAAACAGAAATATGGAGAAAGTAGTTCGTTAATCAAAATATGGTTGAATATAGATAAAACAAATCTTATGTGTTGCATACACATCACTTTCCCTACTCCTTTCTGCAAACCATTCATACAAACCTTACTCTTCTATTCACTTCTTGCTAATAGAATTAGATCATTTGACATTTACACATTTTGTTGTAGATATAAGAATAATACAGTGAATTAATCAATTAATCTTTTAAAATTGGGGCACTAAGTGGGTGGCTTTGATATTCCATTCTCTTTGCATGACCATAAAAAATAAAAATAAATTAAAAAAACAAAAACATACCAATTTGCAGTTGAAAAAAGTAAAAACATTTGAAAATTCAAACAAATAAGAAGAAATGGTAAACACCATAA
The DNA here is from genome assembly GCA_030765065.1 of Deroplatys truncata. NCBI lineage: Eukaryota > Metazoa > Arthropoda > Insecta > Mantodea > Mantidae > Deroplatys > Deroplatys truncata. The sequence goes on from CM060983.1 coordinate 167,111,343, forward strand.
TGCAAGTGTTAACGTAAATGGTCAACACCATAAAACAATTTGACATAAATTGTGCGCTTTAAGATCTACATTTTTTTTGAGTAATATGATTTTGTGTCTCTTATGCTTTACAATTCTGGAGAAAGTACAAGGTAATCAAGATTATCTGTAAAGATTGTAGCTGTTCACCTTCCATTTTCAGCGATTTTTGTGTCTTACTTTTTCACAGCCTTAGTATGGCTAGTTGCTCAGCTTGCTTTTTGGAGCATTTGTCATATAGGCTACACTTCAGTTAATGTGTTAGGTCTTCCTGGGTGAATGTCTTTCCTCTGTGTGTGTGTGTGTGTGTGCATGTGTGTTAGGGCACACACATGCACATGAAGAATGCAGAAGTACAGAGTAGTTGCTGTATGGAGGGGCCACAGTTCGCGTGTGTGCAAGCTATGCCTGCACTGCTGTGACCTCTGTATTTTTCTGCTGCACATTAGTGGTGAATGACCCGCTCAAGACTACATTTATCAACTGTGTTATACTCATACTGAGATCAAATGAATATATGGAGAAAGCAGGAAAATATTTAGGAAAAATAACATTAAAATGGTTAAAAGAAATGTGAAGCAAATTGGAGAAAATACGAAAAAACGGTGATATGGTAAAAAATTAAATAATGGATACATTATACTTCCTGATTATATATACAACAGAATGTTAAATATAAGGGAAAGAGAAATAATAAGCAACTCCATTGTATTGTATACATTGTATAAATTGTATGAAAACTTTAAAGCAGAGAAATCATTCACTGAATGCTCATACTGCATCAGTTGCTACCCCCTATTCATGCCGTAAACTCTGGAGTCTGTGCATTATGCATCTCCAAAGTGAACATTTATTCAAGACATCTGTGTTGTGTGTGATTTTCTTAAGAGTGCTTTTGTTATTGTTGCTGTTCTTGTCTTGTTATTAGTCCACTGAAATGCTTACCAACAAATTCACACTTGAACAATGAATTTTTATGTATACCACATACATACAAACCGAATCATGTAAACAAGTGTGTAGACAACTTCAAGAGAAATTTCCTGGTATTCCAGCTCCAGGTAGAGAAACAGATGTCTGGTTAATAAGTTTAGGACATGGTATCGTTAAACACTAAACCTAAGAAATGCTTACGGAGGAAAAAATTGACGAAATTGGTCATTATTCGAACCCTAAAAATAAAGTTTATAGGAACAATCCCCATACCATAGGCGAACTTAAGGACAATATAAAAACAGAAATTATGATAATTGCACAAGAACTTATGCATGTGAATAAAAATTTCATCCGAAGATAACAGGAATGCCTCAATGCAGATGGACACCACTTTTAAGAAGGTTAGTTCTCATTAAGGTGCATGTTACTATCACTCGCAAGTAATGTAGGAGATTTAGGACAGAAAACCCCCCAGTGCAAAAGACAGAGCCCAGAGGATGCATAAGCACGATCTGAAGTCCTGCAATATAGCAAACGCTCTGTAGAATAGTAAAGTAATGAAAGAAGATTGATCAGAAATTAAGTTTACTATTTAAAATTAAACTGTTGTGCATAATATATACAGGACATATCCAGACTAAAAATAAATTGAACTGTAGTTAATTTTCTTAATTTTACCTGATTACCTCTGTAACCAGTCAGCCAGCTATTTTATATTATTTGTATATTTCTCTCGTTTACATATGTATTTGCTGTGTTAACTGCATGCAACCTTAAATTTGTAAAGGCCAGTCCATTGCTAGAGCAATTTGCTCATTGGGAGATTCAACATAAATATTAATAAATAAACAAGTACAACATTATTCTAGCCATATTAAAAAGGACTCAACTAGAATGTAAATTCAGAACCTTCATTATTTTAAGGTAAGGTGACATTTTTCTAGTATGCAATATTAAAATGATGAAGATAGAGGTAAGTTCAATAAAGTTAATCCGCTCTTTTTATCTTAGATTATAGATACCATCTTGTATCTTTAATGAACATTCATTGTTTTCCTTCTTGCCTCATTCAGAACAAACCTCTCTCACCTTAAACTGTTTACATTTGACATATATGCTCTAGGACAAACACTTTCAAGTTGCAAGAAACTGTTGCCATTAAAATAAATAATGTGCATTAAAGAATGCATAACTCTGAGGTCTAGGAATAAACTATCAGGACATTGAAAGCTGCAGCCACAATATAAATTTTTATTGTCACTACTTTCAGCATTATGAAAAACATCTCCCACACACTGATTTCAGATTCTCACTGTCATATTTCTGTTTAACAAAGCAGGAAGTTGAGTTAAACTGAACACAAGTGGCTGATTCAGCACATTCTTGTTTTGGAAATACTCACTCTTGCACATGGAGTAGTCATGCTCTCCTTTCTGCTGGCTACATTTTTACTTTCTCTACTAAGCATAGTAAATAGGCGAAGTATTGTATTCCACCCAAAAATTAGATACCGATATTTCACCGGAAATATATGTTTTGAGGCCCCCTGAATCCAAAAAAAAGCATTTTTGGAAAGATGTCCGTGTGTGTGTCTGTGAACAGCATAACTCGGAAACGAACAGTCGGATAAACACCAAACTTGGTATCTAGGTTCAGTATCTTGCAGAGATGCGATACGAAGGTTTTCAAGAAAATCCCCCCACCCCAGATTACCATTTACATGGAAAATATTTCGAAAATTTTAATTTTCTAAAAAATGGCTCTAACAATTTTGATTAAAATATATGTTTAAGATATTTTCATGACAAATGAAATGTATATCTCGAATTTTCTGGGAATGTCTCCAAAAGTATTCTTCATTGTGAATGACTTTTGCATAACTGGTAAACCATTAGAGATAGACAAAATTTTACTACACAAAAAATGTAGATCACGTTAAAATACACAATTTATGTCATATACATTTTTTTTGTTGAGTGAACCATTTTCGAGATATTGCTTGTTATTCCCTTAAATTTTCCAATACATATACTTTTTCTTAAATGGGAATTCGTTATTCATTTTTTTTTATGTTCTGGACATGCAAAGAGAATGGAATGCGTCACATACCAACCAGCTCTTAAAAGATTTGACTATCACTTAAAGCCTACCAATTCCCCTTGCATCTACAAGAAAATTAGCAATAAGATTAACATCTCGATTAACATGAAGCATATGGAGAATAAGCATTTGTAAAAATAGTTTGTACAAGAGTAGAGAAAGTCATATGAGTGTAACACATCAGATTTTTGATCATGCATTGTAAATTACCTTGTTTTTCCTCCAAGGTAATGACAAAACTGCCACAAGATAAGCGTTAAATCATAAAAAATAGACACCAAGCTCAAAAAACAAAGTAATTTCAAAACAGAGCCATCCCACATAAATTCCAGTTCCACTGACAGGTAATGGTGGCAGCATGTAGCCTATTCTTCCCAAGTTTATCACAGAGCCCTTACTGAAAAGATGCTGTATCTAAAAGAAAACTACATAACATGATGTAGAGCAATGAAATGGCATATCCAGTATTTTGATACTTTACAGTCCGGACATACATCCAGGCTCTCTAAAATATGTATCCCTGGCCCCACGCTGATGGCATTGCCTTAAATACAGGCGACACAGAACAACATCCAAATGTGACACAGCTCCGAACATTTGTCTCCACAAACAACATCATATTGGAATAATTAAAGAACCCAAATTTTTAGTGATATGTTTTTAATGGCACCAAATACACGGTCATCAATATGCTGCACTGTTTGGCCAACTGTTAAGTATCAATGGGAATACCTGAAATTAATGTTTCGTGCTGCTGTGGCAAATGAATATTTTTAAAGCTAAAACTTGGTCGTATAATCTATATTTTCAGTCGCCAATGATCACCTGACAAACAGAAATTTACAGCTGAAATTACATTTTTATTAAAGAATCAAAATTTTATGTTAGTCTGAAAGCCACAGACTACTATGTACACAAAGTTCAAACTAAGGCAAGAAACTGCAGAGAGTTTGATAAACTAAATCAATAACACCCGCTGCTACTCTGGAATGTAGTGCTACCTTTTAAGACAGCCCACAGAAAATAAATACCTTATAGCTTGAGCAAAAATATTAAGCGTTTATAAGCTATAAACTATTAAGTTTCTTCTGTATCCATATCATAATACATTATATTAAAAATATAGCAGTTGTAGCACACTGAATCAGTTCTGTATTTTGTTTTTGCAGCCTAATTTCAATTAAATATAAAATGTAAGTTAAATTCATACACAGATGCAGCATTTTTCTCAAAGCATTTTATTTTCATTTTAAAAGAAATGAGGATAAATGAAAAAATATGTGTTACACTCACATGACTTTCTCTACTCTTGTACAAACTATTTTTACAAATGCTTATTCTCCATATGCTTCATGTTAATCGAGATATCAAGATGTTAATCTTATTGCTAATTTTCTTGTAGACGCAAGGGGAATTGGTAGGCTTTAAGCGCTAGTCAAATATATTAAGAGCTGGTTGCTATGTGGAGTATTCCATTCTCTTTGCATTACCAGCACAAAAAAAAAATGAATAACGAATTCCCATTTGAGAAAAAGCATAAGTATTGGAAAATTTAAGGGAATAACAAGTAATATCTTGAAAATCGTTCACTCAACAAAAAAAATGTATATGACATAAATTGTGTATTTTAATGCAATCTACATTTTTTGTGTAGTAAAATTTTGTCTATCTCTTATGATTCACCAGTTATGCAAAAATCATTTACAATGAAGAACACTTTTGGAGACATTCCCAGAAAATTCAAGATATACATTTTATTTGTCATGAAAGTATCTTAAATATATGATATTTTAATCAAAATCGTCCATGTAAAGGGTAATCTGGGGTGGGAGGATTTTCTTGAAAACCTTCGTGTCGCATCTCTGGAAGATACTGAACCTAAATAGTGTGTGTGTTCGTTTCTGAGTTATGCTGTTCACAGACAGACACACACACGACATGTTTCCAAAAATACTTTTTTTGGATTCAGGAGGCCTTAATACATGTATTTCCGGTGAAATCTCAGTATCGAATTTTTGAGTGGAATGCAATACTTCCCCTACATAGTAGAGAAAGTAAAAAGACCTGGTTCAGAAAATGTCTATAAACTATGTTTGTGGCAACAATTATGAGACCTCTTCTAATGTGGCATGTTGCATTAAGGTGAATATTGGTGCAACTGGTGTTCCTGTGTAAAGAATAGCTGCAAAGCTTGTATTTTTTACTGTTAACACATGTTGAATATTATTGTAATTCAGCCTGCAGAATAGACAGGAGTTATTTAAAGGAAGTGTATCACTTAAATTTATCTAACATTAATACTATTACTGAAGAAATTTATTCTGCCACATACATTCCCAGAAGGCTATTTGGTAGTGGTTGTTAGGCTCCCCTACAATGAGATACCTACCACTGGATCTTAATTACAAGGCCAATCATCCTTTAGTGCTTTGACTCTCTTCCCTATTAATAAAACATTTTTAGGGAACATGAATATCCTTCTCACAAAAATAGCCACTTCTAGATGAGAATATCACTACAACACTTCATGATATGATTTATCAATGCAAAAAACTATACTCTTTGTAGTTTCCGCAGTTATAAATGGACTTTCAGATCATGATGTGCAAATTGTCAGCTTTTTTATGATATACAAATGATGCATGCAACAAGAAACTCCCATCAAGAAAGTACTGATATCAGTACAGAAAACGTTACAGCACTTATTCAGGCATTTGAACACAAATCTTGTATATACCAATGTATGTATTGTAGAATGCCCAAAAATTTTGTATTCTTTGAAAAAATGTCTAGTTTAGGTCACACAAATGATCTCTCATACATACACAAATATAATCAGCAATTGATAAATGTTATAATATGACAGAAAAATGGAAAGAAAACTGTCTGTATTGCACATTACAGCTATAAATGATAGGATCGCTGCTTGCTCCATCTTTTATATTAAAAAATTCATTTGATTTGTGTTCGGCACTAAGTTCAAAAGACCCTTCCGACATGGGCAACAACATGCTTGACTGAATTTGTTTTCATAAGGCTCCACAGTGTGAAATACTACATGTTTTGTTTTTTTGCCATAGACATCCATGCTATAACACAATCCTTTGGAAAAAAAACTTTGAACAAAAGCTGCATAAATGACAGGAGTAAGCAATTAATTTGGAAGAAATGACAGGTGCTAAATTTGACTGGTAGTGTGTGAAAATTGCTCTAGAGCTCAATACGTCATTTAAGACTTGGAAATAATGTATATGAAGCTGTCAAGCATTCTCTTCACTTCAGAAACCTAAATAACACGGTAGCTGTACCAAAGATTATTCAACTCTAAAGTCAGTACCCATTTACAACTCTCTATGTTACTGAATGCTACTAGTAGTTTCGTATCAAATGATCGGCTCTAATAGAAAGACGTCAAAAGATTAAATAGCTCGATAAGGCCACTCCCCCTTGATCAGGCACGACTGAAAGCTTCTGCAGGACCCTAAGGCCGTTATTATACAGGATAACCCAATAGGTGATTGCCTCGCAACTCTTTCCTTAAAATGTAACCTTACATTTTAATTTTAGATACGGTAATAAGGACATAACCTAACAAGTAACAGATCGGGACCACCTACTCAAATTTCTCGAAGTTCCTAGCGCTAACCAAACATCAACAGAAACGCTATGCATTTAATTATGGTCCCGAGGATTACGTTCATAACGTAAGATGTACACACAGTATTACAAGCCTGATTGTTACAGATAAATAAGTTTCTCTGACTTACCTTCGATTTCGTGAAAATCTTGACTCCTAAAACCTTCGTTTCATTACAATAACATAACCGGTTACAAATGACTACGTTTTATGGACGTTAATATAACTATTTAACTTCACTATTTTCGGAAGATCTAATCTACATCGTTTAGATTCTAAACTTTCGGTTTCAATCTAAAATAATCATTCGTTTGCCAGACTAATCAATAACATTCACTGGCCGTCGATATATATTTACAAAACTGCACGTCAGTGCAGCGAACAGCTGATGTAAAGACGTTTCGCCAATGACAAAACTCTATTGTACTGAGCCACCAATGATCGTGTGTTACTGTCTATAATCATCCAATCAGAACAAATTAGAACCACAGACAGCCATATAATTTTATTGTGCACGTGATTCAAATAAAAAATATATCCTTCACTTAAAAATACCCGAACAGTTTGATCTTCAAATTAATTGTTCGTTTTTCTGAAACTATGACTTAAACCCTATCTTTCGTTCTTACCTACTCATGTCTAATATCAATTCATTGATAAATATGCCAAGGTTTACAAAACTGCTTTGCTTTATGGGAAGTTGATGAGTCTAATGCAATAATATTTATTGTTTCAACTAAGTTAATATCACTTGTTTTCCTCAAAGTATTACATAAATTCTCTCAAACAGAAAAATAAAGAACTTTTAAATTATAGCTAAACTCTGTTGATTGATTGAAAGATTATAATTTACAGAAAGAAGCTTTATTGAGTAGTTCTCATTTGTGCTGTTAGTTTGAAAGAGATGCAAAATGTATCCAATAATTTTCTCAATATACTAAGATACAGTGGCACTCCGTACTGAGTATTACTGAGATTCATGCAACATCAAAATAATAATGATTTTGTAATATTCAACAGCATAGGAAACATACAGCGTGTTCCATTATCTGTGGGACAATACCATAACCAGCATGGAGTAGTAGGTACTTTTAAGAACTGTTTTGTATTTAGCGTTTATCAAGACCTGCAATATGGAGTGGTTGGTAGTTTTACAGGATGTATCTGAAATTTGTGGTGACACAAAGTTGTGTTTTTTTAAATGGAACACCTATATTTTATTAAATTTGTAGCATCCTCCATCCTAATTTAAATAATATGGGCATTAAGTATTATGGGTTTGTATTCAGACCATTTGGAAAATGAAAACAGTTTAAACATGATGTTTAAACATTTTTAGCTGTAGGGTGTATATGGAAAGGTAAAATTTAATAGAAATGTTCAAATTATTGCCAGCAGGTCATGATTTTATTTTCTACAGATAAAACGTTATGACGATATACTCCTAGGAATTCTCACAAAGATAGATTGGAACCAACATACCAATGAGATGGCCAACAGATGACACCATATATTTCTTTTTATGGGGACAATTAAAATCAGAGATCTACAATGAAAATGTAGAAGATCTGTAAAACAAGATTGTTGAGGCATATAGACATTCCTCCACAATTACTGTGCAATGCCACAGGATGGCACACAAAAATACTTTTAAAAGATATATTGTGCGGAGGGAAGGCAATTTCAAATTTGTATTAAAATGTCCCTTTTCATACACATTTTACAGTTGGAAGTATACACATCATATATAGACTATTTTGATTCTCTAAATGGCCTGACTACAAGCCTGAGATACTTAATGCTTGAATCATTTGAGTTGGAATGAAGAATGCAATGAATTTATGTAATAAAATAACACAAAACAATTTTTACTCTCCCTACTACGTTTAGTAAGCAGGGGAAGTATTGTATTCCACCCAAAAATTAAATATTGAGATTTCACCAGAATACATGTTTTAAGGCACCCTGAATCCAAATAAAGCATTTTTGGAAACATTTCCGTGTGTACGTGCGTGCGTGCGCGTGCGCGTGTGCATGTGTGTGTGTGTGTGTGTGTGTGTGTGTGTGTGAACTGCATAACTCAAAAACGAAAAGTTGGATAAATACCACTTGGTATTTTGGTTCAATATCTTTCAAAGATAAAACACAAAGGTTTTCAACAAATCCCCCCACACCTTTCGTTTATATAGAACATTTTTCGAAATTTTTGATTTTATAAAAAATGGCTGCAATGATTTTGATTAAAATACCATACATTAAAGATATTTACATGACAAATAAAATGTATATCTTGACCTTTTGGGGAATAACCTATGAAGTTCTTTTCATTTGGAGGGAATTTTGCATTTTCTTGTTTAACTAGTAAACATTAGGCGATAGACAAAAATGTACTACAAAAAATGTAGATCTCTTTAAAACACACAATTTATTCCAAATAAGTTTTTTATGGCATAAGCCACTTTTGAGATATCCTTTATTAAAGGTTCGAATTGTTAATTTCTTGGGCTCATTCTCTTAAAGTCCTTTCAACTCTCACTTATTTGTCGTGATTGCATGGAAACAGCATGGAATTTTAAGGCCAGCATATAGCTCCAATTCTTAAACATTTGACTGTTGCTGTTCCCTTTGTATCTGTAAAAAAATGAGTAATTTAGCTATTTATGCAAGGGCTTATTTGGATTAATGTAGTACATAGAAAAATAAGCTTGAGTAAGAATAATTTGTGTACCCACTAATAAACAATAGAGGGTAGAGAAAGTCATGTGAATGTATCATGTCAGATTTTTAAATATACTACTTTGTTCTAGTTATGGAATGGTCCCACAGACATTGAGTGCACAGTATATTGTATTTATAAAAAAAAAGGTTTAACTACTAAAACTGTTACAACAAATAATAGTTTTTAAAATAACTTATAATATTTCAATGCTTTAGAGGTTTTTTTGTACTTTGCTTATATGTGATTTTAGAAGACTAAAATTCTGAGGATTTTATTGGTTAAATGTATAAGAATTATTCATTCACATTTTTATTGCTCCAATAATTCACTAGCTTGCATCACTAATGACACAGAAACAGTGGTGATACCTACATGAATCCAATATTTTAATTTGCAAAGAAACACATTAATTACAGGTATGGTGTAAGATTTTTTCCATAAATGAAAAATCTGATGGGTTGCAAGACATTGCTTTCTCTATACACAATAATTTACATTTATAGCTAATCTACAAGTTTTTCATTAAAAAAAAAAACTTGACTCCTTTATACATGATTACATTTTACATAAAATGGTTTCAATGTATATATTTTTAATAATAGTGCAGGAGCATAAGGACACAATCAAATGTTTAAAAAACAGGTCACTATATCTGGCTTTGATATTGCTTACTCTTTGCATGCTCTAAGATCTAACACAAGGATTATGACTTAGAACTTCAAAAAACATATCACACACAGTATCAGAAAATTCAAACTAAAAGCAGTGCATATCTCAGAAATTATTAATGCCACTAGATATATTGTCATAAATTGTATATTTTAATGAGCTCTATATTTTTCCTGCAGTAACTTTCTCTCTACCTCTTATGCCTTCCTGGTTATATAAAATTATTAAAAATTCAGTCAGAAAAAGAGTTCTTTTTGCACAAAAATGCATGTAGTCACAATGAAGGTAACTTCACAGGTTAATGAAGGAAAATTCAGGATAAATATTTAGTTTCCCATGTCAGATAACAAGCATGTGATATTTTAATCAAAATTATTATACTCTATTCCACTTAGGTAACTATGAAAGCAATAGTATCAGTGCCTATATATTATTTTATGAATGCAAATATTTGTTATTCTGCAAATGCAAGGGACTCCTGCCACCTTCCATGTACCCAGGGACACTCATAGAGGTGGGCCACCAGGACTCATGTCGAGGGACCTGGGGTTTAGGGAGCGTGAAATTTTGTGAGATCTGGATGTCATAAATATATTATCAGAAACTGGAAGAAAAAAATGCAAGCTCCAAGCATTCATATATTTTAATGTGTCTTTTGGGTCTTGGTCTGTTTATTATACCTCAACCTTTATGAACAATGTCGTACATGTATATTCAAGTTCATCATTGCTTCAGAAGTCTTGTACTTTATATACCTGTTACACATGCTTCTAACATAGCGTTAATGAAAAGATAACTGCGTGCCAAGCATGGAAGTGTATATTTTTAACTTTGATGCCAATATGTACATACCGAAGCCGGTATCAAAATAAAAGCCAAAAACACTAGACATGGCCCTTAAAAAACAGATGCTCTATATTCTTGTTAAACTTGTTTCAAAATTTATTTTGCAGTTCCGTTTCCAGACTGTTGGATTACTGTACAATTTCTGCCTTATGCTCATTAGTTTGTACTTCCGACAGCGGTAATTTTACAGAGTATCATCTTTATTCTAAATATTCTTCTGGAAAATGTCAAGTGCAAAGATGCTAGTTAGTTTGGAAAAAGAAGTTTTTCTGTGGACCATGTCTGTTGTTTGAAGAACCTGATTCAATATCATCTTGTAAGTCTATATTAGGCAAACAAAAGGGATCTGATTATACTCAATCACAGAAAGATTTATATGAGAGCCTACCTTGGCATGCAAACATTCAGAGCTAAAACACTAATTATGTGTCTTGGAAAAATTTGGAATAGAGTTTATCAGTTTCTGGAATAGATTTAAAAGACAAATATCTAAAGAGCAGGAATTTATGAAAGATTTTCTGAAAAGGCTACTGGATATTACTCTCTTTCTTGTATCTGGAAATCTTACAGTTAGAGGCAATAGTGGTAGATGAGATGATGAAAATGATAATTTCTTAGGTATGATTGAACTCTTGGGAAATATGATCCATTTATAAGTGAATATACTGTTCATCTGAAGAAGTATCAGGAGGAGAAAAAAAAAATATTGTCTAATGTTTATCCTGAGGAGCACAAGATGAATATCTGGTGGGTACAAACAAAATAATGCAATACATAATACATACTACAAGAAAGAGAGAATGCTGTGTATTTTTCATTCATGTGTTATGCAATGGGGATATATCAAAAACAAAGCTGAATGTTTTAATAGATATGTTTTTTATTGTGAAGAGGAAAATGAATGGGAAATGTATGAAGGATTCTCAAAGCTTTTTTTATTTCCACAAAAAAGGTAAGGAGATAGCAAATGCAATTATAGAAAATTGCAGACATCACAGCATTGATACAGAGGGCAATGTTATGACAATGGTGCCAATATGTCGGCCACATCAAAGGGCTATCATTAGAGGGAGTGTCTGCAACTTACCTAACTTGTGCTCCTCATTCCCTTATGCCATAAGTGTCCATGATGACAGAGGTTTTATACATTTGGTAATATTTCTCAATTGTGCAAATCAATTGTATAATTTTTTTTAGTGCCAGTCCTGGGAGAAGCCATAGTCTTTATTCAAAACACAGGAAGGTCACGTCACAAACATTCAGATACTTGATGAAGTTCACGAGCAGATGCTGTGAAATCTGTAGCTGAAACATTGTCACAGATATTAGCTTTTCATTGTGCTAAGATAGACTGTATCCTCACCAAAGAAGCTATAGCATAAGTAACAGGATTAATTCATTAATTCACTAAATTTGAGAATATTGTTCTCTAGAAAATTTGGGTAGATATCCTTGAAAATATGAATTATTTTTTTTAGTGTTATTTTACAAAGCTGGGATATAACTTTACTGTAGGAAAAGAAAAATATAAACAAACTTGGAAAATACATGCATAAACTGAATGTTTATGGCCCACTTTCCTTGAAAAAACTAAAAGAATTGCAGCCGAACTGCATACTGGTGCAGAATCTGAAGAACAAAAAGTAAAAGGGAAAAGAAAGGTATTTTTCAATGAAGATGAAGTACACCATGGTACGGTGCAGAGTGATGAAGAAGAGGAAGAAGAACAAGAACAAGAACAAGAACAAGAAGAAAATTTTCAAAGGTCTCACTGAAAATAGTATATCCCATGTTCGTTTTAAAGAAGTTCAATTTATGTGCCAAGTCTTTGACCTGATTCTTGAGATGAAAAGAGAAATATCAAAAGGTAATTTGGATAGTTTCAATAAGAATCTCACTTCAAAATACCCTAAAGATCTGGGCAACAAACTGAAAGATGAAATAAAACACTTCCAGTATATTTTTAAAGTGACATTTACAAAATATCCTGTCAATAAGTCTGGAAACAAGATTTCCACTTGCTCTCTTGAATTCCATTTATAAATTCAATCAATATTTCCAGAAATGTATTGCTCTAAGACTATTTTGTATTTTGCAAGTTAGTGTTGCTTCCAATGAGAGAAGTTTTAGTAAACTGTCTCTCATAAAGTATCATTTGAGATTCACCTTGGAAGAAAAACTGAATCACTTATGTCTTCTCATAGAACGCTAATTAACATTAAATTTAAACCTCTCAGATGATATAGATGATTTTGTGACTACCAAAGTTACAAAATTCAAGATGTGACAATGCTAACAACATGGAAGATATACCACTACCAAACCTTTCTTTAAAATTGCCATGCAACAGATCTTCAGGATACTCACTTAGGACATCAATATTTGACATTAATATTAATAAATAATTACTATTCATTAATTAACTTATTATCAGCTATTAAATTTATTCATTAAAAAAATGCTACAGACTACGGTATATCAATACCCATTGTACTTTACTATTTTGTGTAATAATTATACGGAACGTGATGAAGTTGGGGTTTGGGGGCCCCCAAAATCTTGATTTGTCAGGGGACCTTAATTTATCTGGATGGTCCTGAAGATACATGGAACTATTTTACACACCATACTAATTTGCAAATGAGTATAAAATTCCTACATTCACTTTATAGTTAATATAGGGAATAGGTACCAGAGCCATTTTTCAGAAAATAACAAATTATGAAAAATTTTCTGCTTAAGAGGTAGTTTCCGATGGGGAAATTTTCATGAAAATCTTTGTGACATATCCTTGGAGGATACTGGACTTTTATAACACTTTTCATTTTGGGTTATGCCATTTTCTCTCTCTTACAGACAGTTTTCTAAAAATGCTTTTTTGGGGTTCAGAGGACTTCAGAACATGTATTTTAGATGAAATATACATTCAAATTTCACTATAATTTCTCTATTTACCCTAGATAAGTGCAGAGAAAGTAAAAGGGTACTGCTTCAGAATTGAACTACATGAATTCATGTGAAGAATTCTGAACATTTATGTTGTAAGTGTGTTGTCGGGGGTATACATATTATGATTGCGCATTTTGTTCATAAAATTAAATTGCACATATGTTCAACAGCTGCAAACAGTTTCTCTCCGCATTATGAAAACCAAAGTGTATGCTTAAATGATAATAGGTTGGATGTGTTCATGTATTCAATTTTAATTCTAGTTTATTTATTGGTCAAAATTCCTTTTTGAACATTGTCAAAAGTATACAGTTACAGCAGAAAGATTGCATAAAGTACAGATACCTGTAGTTTATACTTTGTCACTTCTTTGTATAGATACCTAACATTCATAGGATTTGAATATGATGCCAAATTGCAAAACCACATTTTTATTTGAAGTTTTTAGCATATTTATCCAAATTTGAAAACAGAACCATTATGATTTAAGGTTCCAACATAAGTTCTCCAGTAGAATAACAAGCTTTACAGTAAATAAATAACTTAAACCATGAATTACCAAAGAGCAGAGCTATCATCTTTATGTACAGATTAGTAGACAGATGACAACAGTGACAGAATGTTGAAGAATATTTTGTATGTTACCTAGTATAAGTCAACCAACAAAGTGCCATATAAAATTTAGATCACTCAAAAAAGTAGGATTATGTAAACTGGTCTGTTTCATCTTGTCAGTATGTCACTGTCATACATGACATACATAAACAATAAAACTAATGGGAAAATGGAACATACGTATATACTCGCTTATTTTAAAGAGAGTGAGTGAGTGAGTGAGTGAGTGAGTGAGTGAGTGAGTGAGTGAGTGAGTGAGTGAGTGAGTGAGTGAGTGAGTGAGTGAGTGAGTGAGTGAGTGAGTGAGTGAGTGAGTGGGTGAGTGAGTAGGTGGGTGGGTGGGTGAGTGAGCGGGTGCTGCATTTGTTACTTTCACAGTATTTATTTAAATGTTGTATTTTTTACTATAATTACTAGTTAGGTGGACCCATGAAAGCTCTGTTTTCTTATATATTTTACCTAGCAATTGTTTTAATACATATTATGTTCAAATATTACTATAAATCAGTATTAAATTCCGATTTATTTTTCTTCAGGATCAGCCTACCCATATTGTAACAAAAGAGAACACCAGTTACTGAGAAAATACACTTAATTGATCACTAGGTACTCAACGTAAAACAAATGCTACACTTCAGCATTGAGCTTCAGGTTAACTGTTCACAATCTCTGCAATACCATGGTCAGGTTCTCTAGATGATCTACGAAATTGCTGCCAATGACGATGATGTCCAGATATAGCAGGTAGGTGTCGCATGTCAATCCCCCATCACTGATTCCATTAAGCCTGGAAAGTGGCTGGCGCATTGCAGAGGTCGAAGGGCATAACCATAAACTGTCAAAGCCCTTTGCCTGTTTAGAATGCGGTCTTTTCCTTGTTTCTGGAGTCCAGAGCCAATTGCCAATATCCCAATTTCAGGCCCAAGGTTGAGAACCACTGGGCATCAGTAACAGTGTCCAGGATGTCGTCAATCCGGAGTAAGGGAAAACAGTCCTTTCGGGTGACAGCGTTCAGCTTCCTATACGCCATGCAGAAGCGCAGCTCGTCGTTCTTCTTCTTCACCAAGACCACAGGGGAACACCAAGGTGTCCTCCAGCATGTCTCGTACCTGCGCTTGCTTCGTCAGAGGAACACTTTTTATAGTTGCCGGATAGGATGGGCGTATACGGTGTCGACGTGCTGGAGTACTCGTGCGGCCGTGATCGCGGTCCCCTTGGCTGGTATCACTTAAGGAGGTGCCGGACGTTCTTCAGCTGTGCCGCGATCAGATAGTCGGTGGTCCTCTTCAACAAGTCTTCCAATTGGGGGCCCAGATCTTGAGACGATGCCGGCTCCTCAGGTCCGTCACACAGCGATGCACTCACAGCTGCCTCGCATTCTCCTAACTCCATTCCGGCCTGAATGCCCTGACCAGCATTCGATGGATCCAGCAGTCTCACAGGCACTTCCTACCGGAAGGTAATATGATCTAGCGATGTATGATTTATCTCCGGTCCAAAACCAGGTTCCTTGAGCGCTGGTCTTCCAGACGCGCTCTCACCACCACCTCGCTTCTTGAGGGCAAAACCACAACCTCGTCATCATTAACCTGCAGATTCCCGGATGTTCGTTGGGGCTCCGGAGCTCACCTAGTCTCGGCCGAGTCTCAAGGCCAAATTTGGTGAATGTGGTGGATGTGGAAGCACGTCATGGAAGCGTTCATTTTGCAGTAACAATCCCAGGTATAACCGTTTCCTTTCCTCCCCTCCCCCTTATCTTAACAATCCGTGTGTTGTGTATATTGAAAGTAGTTTGCTGATCTGATCTGTTAGTGCACATTGCCTATTTCGGCATCGACATTATTCTGAATTGTAACAGTTGCAGGGTGTCACTTAGAGCGGTCAATTGCCCCCCCCTAAGTTACGAGAAATAATTAGGATACATGTTATTATTGCTCTACCAAAAGAAATATTACAACTTATATTTTAATACAAATACTTCAAATTTAAGAAATAGAAGCTTTTCTTTTACGCTAAATGTGTCGTTGAAATTCGCATGAAAATTCGGGAAACTATTACAGGCAATGTTGCTCTCCCCCAAGCAGAAATGGAATGACCTCCCTGAATAGTTGTACTGAACCTAAAATGAGCGATGTTAGACAGTTTTTTCTTAGAAACAAAAAACTGAGAGTGAACAGCCAGTAGAGAATGTCACTGCTTCGTGGCTAAGAAAAGTGGAGCTGTAAGAAAGTACACCAACCAGCACAGTCCATAAGCTAGACCAAGACGGCAAAGACCGAGAATAATCCTTCAAGTGGAGATAAGTTAGGAAAAACTATTTTGACACAATCATATATTCTTGGCTGTGTGTGGGGCACATTGTTACTCATTATTGTTTCCCCATAAACCTCACAAATTGGCGGTGAATGTTTGCTGGCATAACATTTCTCGCATTCAAAAAATGAATCATTGATCTGACTTCACAGTCGGCGGAACGTTCGATTGTTTTGAACATTTCGAAAGCTCTAACAACAGGAAAACAAAGTGATGATCGCTTACAGCTGCGTCGGCTTCTTAATGAATTGAGGAAGTGATCGCGCATGCTCAAAATCGCGACTCAGCGACAAAATATTAAAAGGGCACTTACTTTAAAAACACGCCTGGTATGAGTACTTCAGAGAATTATTATGTATAATAATAATAATAATAATAATAATAATAATAATAATAATAATAATAATAATAATAATAATAATAATAATAATAATATGGCAAAAGCTCTTTGCTAACACATCAAAAATATTTTGCATCCCCTTAAAAAAATCTGCGGGTGTATGAAACATCGAAGAAACTCACTGGAATTGCGTTTAAACAAGTCTAAACACTATCAAGGAATGTTCATTCGAATGCGTTTTAGGTCCATTGCTCACAAACGCTGCACACGTCGAGCGGAAAGCTGTATCATGCCAAAAACTTCGTGTAAAATTTAGGGACACGACCTCTCGAGATCTTTGCATTATCAGACTGGGGTAACTATCAATCTATCGGCGATCAATAAGTGCGGCGTTGTGAATTTTGTCGAAATGTTTTGGAACGTCCTGAGGGCTCATCATCTTGAATGGATGTACAACCAGGCTTAATTTCAGCAGCCCACTTTTTAACCGTCGAAAACAAAGGGGAAGAATCCTTTAATGCCAAATATAATTTCTTTTGTATATCTGTTGAGGTTAAACCCCTCAAAACGAAGTAGGTACCTACTTTATCATAGCTCGTATTTCAGTTTTATCCTATTTGTATAAAATGTTAACACTCATTTTTTACACCGATGTATAGATCATCACAAAGGAGCGACTGCTTACTAGTCTGAAAACACGATACTTAAGAACTATCATAGCAACTTGCCCAACCTCATGTCACCTCTGAATCAGGCCGAGAACTTTTAGAATGCCCTCCGTAAATGGTTCGTTAAAAACCAACGTCAATCTCCATGCTTTGGCAGAAGTTTGTCTGCTGTCTAACCGGAGACGTGAATTCGAATATCGGTTGTGTGGATTAATTTATTCAGTTTCTCTTTATTTCTTTACCATGGGAATTTTCCATATCCTCATGAGACAAACGTGGAGTAAGTATCTCTCAGCCCTATAGGCTCCAGTTTTCATTCAATTAGAAAAGTATTAAGCCACTTATCTTCTTAAACTATTTCTACTGGTTTCATGATTCCATGTAACAAAGTGTTCTTTTAAACAAAATTTAATGGTAGAGTTAATTTTAGTTCATTAATGTTTTACTCTACCTTAATGTGTCTGTTTATTAAAGCCTACCCTTTGGAGCGAATTAATGTTTAGTTTGAAACGGGGAAAAATTTACATTTTGTTAGGTTTATGTTACTGATGTGAATCAAGGAGCGGTTGTGTACCCTCAGTAGGATATTTTGGAAGTCGGTTCCTGTGATTTATATTAGATGAATACGAAGAATTGTTTCTCGTGACAGGGCTGTTTAGAAGGGACAAGACAACAGTGACAGCTTTAGGACATAACCAGGAACGGTCGATGGTAATTTATTATGTAAACAGGTAACTGATTATTGTTGTCAAGAATTTTAGAGTCAGTCAATAGAGTTACCTACTGTTATTTTGTGTCATTGCTCTTCTAAAGTGGATTTCATTTCATTTAATCGTCATCTGTAAAAGCATTAGAAGGCTTCGTCAAGGCATAATGTTATATACAATATACAAATGATCTGATGAAGCACATCATTTACAAAATATAATGGTGTGATGTAATACAATAATAATTTGTTTCATATTTTTACTTTTTCTGGTACGTATAGTAAGTAGGGGAAGTATTGCATTCCACCCAAAAATTCGATACTGAGATTTCACCGGAAATACATGTTTTGAGGTTCCCTGAATAAAAAAAGCATCTTTAGAAAAAGGTCCGTGTGTGTGCTTGTGAACAGCTTAACTCCAAACCGAAAAGTATCTTTCAAAGATGCGATACGAAGATTTTCAAGGAGATTCCCCCCCAGACTACCATTACATGGAACATTTTTCGAACATTTTGATTTTCTCAAAAATGGTTCTAACGATTTTTATTAAAATGTCATAGATTTAACATACTTTTACGACAAACGAAATGTATATAATGAATTTTCTGGGAATGTCCCCAAAAGTCCTCTTCATTCTGAATGAATTTTGCATAACTGGTAGACCGTGAGAGATAGGCAAAGTTTTACTACACAAAAAAGTAGATCTCGTTAAAATACACAATTTATCTCGTATACATTTGTTTGTCCAGTGAACCATTTCCGAGATATTCCTTGTTATTTGTTTGAATTTTCCAATTCTTATACTTTTTCTCAAATGAGAATTCGTTATTGGTTTTTTTATGTCCTGGATATGCAAAGAGAATGGAATGCTCCAATAGCAACCAGCTCTTAAAAGATTTGACTATCGCTTAAAGACTACCACATTCCCCTTGCACCTACACGAAAATTAGCAATAAGAGTTTCTGCAAATGTTTATCTCGATTAATATGAAGTAGATGGAGAATAAGCGTTTGTAAAACTAGTTTGTACAAGAGTAAAGAAAGTCATGTGGGTGCGGCACATCAGATTTTTTAGATGACAAGTGTTTTTTAATTGTATATTGAGAAGAATCAATTATCTATTAGGAAAAAATAGCACTAATGTTACAACAGTAGGTAATCAGCCAAGTCTGATTACATACACCATTAATTATGAAGAATTCAAGAGTGCAAGTTTAAGTTTATTAACAGAACCATAGACCCACGGTTCCGAGAATCACAAAGCATAATTGTGTTCCTCGCCGTTACCACCACCTTGTTTGTAGCACTTTGCTATTAAATTACTATTTCTTTCTTGTTGATAGTACATGATGCTGGTACATCAAATCTTTTTCTACTCCAAATTTATTTTAAGCAAAAGCTATCAGCAAGCTTGGTTTGCACTATCAATATTTCAAGAAGTGAACCTCATTTAGCAGCGGAGGCGGTGATTCAATAGTTTTTCCCCCTCTTCCCAGAATTGTGCTAGAACAAGAAATCAATGATAGAAGCGGGGCGTTATTGTAAAATTTAGTGGCAGATGTTAAACTCAGCTTCAGGTGATGCGAAACGAACATTCTTCACCACAGACCTTCAGGAACACATTACATACGGAAAGCGTCCATCATCACAATCAGTATTCACAACTCTCTGATATACATCAGATTAAAGAAAAGGTGATCGTTCGTCCTCTGAGTAGGTACATTTATGTAGGTAATTCGCGCGTGTCGAATTCGAGTTACCTCTTTCTTTCTCCCTTGCTCCCTTTCTTTCTTTCTTTCTGTACCTCTCGAATTCGACGGAAAAAAAGACTGCATTAGTTGGGATCTAAAATAATCGTGAGGAAACCCACCTTCCGCCGTTTTATGCATGATTAAAACAGCAATTTGACAGTTTTAGTGTGGCAAGATTTCCTCGGTGCCTTAGGCAAGGTCTCTGAAAACTGTACCGGGGTAGTGGATATATGGGAGATTTTCGGGCAGAATATTTATGTAGTAGGCTTTAAATGAAGCGAAAATGTAGTTTTGGCGTACAGCTCTAAATAACGCATACTGGAGATTCAGCCATAGTGAGATCAAAGGTCACCTGAGATTTAATCAGAGCTTAGGTATTCATGTGCTGTAAATTGGCAGACGTATAGGATCCCTGCGGTCAACAGATTGTTGGCATCGGTCAAGCAGTTTATTGAGTCTCATTAAGAATTTCTTCGACGAAGTACAGCGCCTGTGAAATACTGAATGTGCGGACAGTTAATGAAGATTAGTATAAGATGATTTATTGGAAGCCGATATTCGAATAGATGGTATCAGCATAAGTTGGTCATCCGGGGACAAAGACTAACAAACAATTTCTTTGACTAAATGTGTTTAGCAGCAGGAAGATAAAATACACAGAGTGTAGCTAATTGTTTGGAGCTGTTTTTGCACAAGAATTTAATTACTTCTTTTCGTATAAGAGAAGCTCATATTGTGGAGGTGGAACTCAAAACTCAGTAATATACAAAACTCAACTGACTATGCAAAACACGGGAGACTAGGGAAAGAAAAATATCTTGTGTTACAATCACAAAACTTTCTCATACCACCATCATTTATTTTTATTTCTCTTCTAAAAGTTATTCTTGCAAAAGATTATTTATCTGTTTACTTTATGCTAATAGAGGTAGATGTTTACAGAAATAGTTTCATTACACATTTCGGTATAGCTACAAAAGAGATACAGGAGACTGAAGTGATAATCAAATCTTTAAAAATCAGGTCGATATAAGCCTGTCTTCGAAATTTCATGCTCACTCTTTGCATGACATCACGAGAAACAAAAGAGAGCACTTCAAAAATAAATGGTAAATTATTGGAAAACTCAAAACAAAGACCAATGAATATCGCGGAAATGGCTGTTGCCATAAAACATTTATACGATATAAATTGTGTTTAAAGAGATCTAGGAGAATCGTCCAACATATGTTTGTCAAGAAGTATTTAATCCATAAAGAATGTAATTTACACATTTGAAAGACTGATGTTTTATCTACATACTCCATTTTTCAAATTTTTCTAATTCTGTACCGAGCGAGATGGCTCTGTGATTCAAATCCCGCCAGGACTGTTCTCCCTGATAAGTTTTACCTCAGACCTCATAACTGGCAAATGCCGTGGAGGTACCTTAAACTTAGGCCTGGAAGATTGAAGAAGTTGTTTTGTTGGAGTTGTTTATTTATTTAGCTCCACGTATGGACGCCAATTTGAAGTAGAATTGTTCTTTACGTTGTTTGCTGCTACGTATGAAAAAGCCGATTTG
This sequence comes from Deroplatys truncata, assembly GCA_030765065.1. NCBI lineage: Eukaryota > Metazoa > Arthropoda > Insecta > Mantodea > Mantidae > Deroplatys > Deroplatys truncata. The sequence continues at coordinate 167,133,173 of CM060983.1, forward strand.
AAGTATGAGTTGTATTAAATGCCCCACGCTGGGCGCCAATTTGAAGTAGGTGTTTTGTTATGTTATTTGCACCACGCTTTGGGCGTCAATTTGAAGTAATTTGTATTGAAGGAGTTGTATTATATTTCGACTGTTGGGGAGCCGAACTTGTATTAGTTACAATCGCATGTATGGTACCCGCTTTCCGGTAGCCTTCGCCCCAAATGTATTTTCAGGTGGCCTTTGCCCCAAGTTTTAAAAAAAATATTATCTTTGTAATTTGACTGTTTCTTTAAATATTGTATATTTATGTTTGCCTCGGCTGCGTCAGTATTATTGTTAGAGACACGTTTCTCTTAGCAGGGTTATGGTGCGACAAGAATGTAGGCTTACACAGATTATAATTTTACTTCACTCCTTTTATTAATTCTTGACACGATTTAAATAACACTTCACTGATATAGAGAGCTCTGAAATTCTGATATAGAGAGCTGTGAGATTCTTTTTATTAATTAATTGCACTTTTTAACACGTAAACTTATTTTTCGTCTCACACGAAAACGTATAAAATTTCTCGAGGACGCATCACGCATCCGGTTACAATCAGTGTCTGCAGGCAACACGTCTGGTTATGAGCACTGTTTGGAGGCAACTGAATTGATTTGAACCGTATAAGCTTGTAAATTTCTGTATTTCAAGTCTCTGATTGGCTAATCCTACTCCAATAGAATACCTGCATTTAACTAAAGCTTTTTCTGGTTGTTAATTGGCTATTTTTTAAACTGTCTCAAAATTTACATTATTGCTCCTCTTATAATGACTAGTAGTATTATTAAACTTCCGTACTCATTATTGCCTCAAGGTTACCTCATTGTTAGCAACTTTAAACCTATTTCTCACAGCTCCTACATTATTAAAGCACGTAATATATTCACATAACATTATTACACATGGATACAATAATATAAGCATATAAAATGACTGTTACATACATTTTACAAATTATTACATACACATATTGCTTCAAGGCGGGCTGTTATTGAATTTACATATTATATAATTTGACTAAAATTATTTAAGTGTTAAAAATACTGCCTCAAGGTTTACTTGCCAAAAATTACTTATCATCAGTGTCCCCCGCCTGTGGTGCCATATGTAGTAAGAAGGTATTAAACACTAATTAAACTTCTATTTCTATGGTCCTTCTCAAGCAAGACACAGGGGCCTGGAAGGTTCCTTTCCCAAAATTCCTTCCTAAAAATCACTTCATTTCATTTATTATCAGTGTCCACCGCCTGTGGTGCCGTATGTAGTAAGAACGGCTGTTAAACACTATTTTAAAAAAGTCTTCTAATTCTATGGCCCTTCTCCAGCAAGACACAAGGGCGTGTATGTGTGAAGGAGTTGCTTTGAATTTATTTCTTCTTGAAGAATAGGGATGATGCCATTTTATTATTGTCTTTCTGTTTCAGGCTTAAAATGGTGAACTAAAGTTTCATCGCCTGTCACAATTCGGGACAAAGAGACCTCCCCTCACCCCTCAGCCAACATTAGACCACCTAGGACGACTATTCCACTGTAAGATATCATTAAATCCCCTTGTACACACGTTTGAGTATCTAAGAATATGAATGGGTGATCGCATGCACACTTCCTCTGCTGACTGACAGAATCAGTGCTGAATGCTAGGTTGTAATACAAGTGTAATCATAGTCGATCCTCTTGAATAAAAAAAGCAGCATGCAGCAGCAAGACAGCTGTGATAACATCTCCATCTGTGTCAAATCTTGGAGTTCTGGAATAACCTTCTATTATCTTCAGTCTCTAAACCCAACAACCAACTGTACTCTTATCGACTGAAAATGATCCATAGAAATTACACAAACTTTTGTGAAGATTTCCCACTGTTTCTTTCTCCGCAACGGGAAATTCAATGACTGCACATTATTTGTAAAGAATATCATTCACAGAAGCCATTTTCAAATCTTGCTTGCTGCTGCTTTGCTATCTGCAAGACAAAACTGAAAGTGTGCATATACTCCAGGAAACTTCAAATCATTCACTCCCAAAGTATCATATTGCCAACATTGTTTATGAGTATAAAAATAATGTGCGGGGGATATGGATACTTACTGGTAGTCCCTCAAACACATTTTGTGTAGTGAGCTTTTGTCTAGACTCAGTCCCTGATCATGTCCTGAAATGCATAGGTTTAAACCATGTCTTATGCCAACTTTTAACAATTGGTCCTTAAGGTTTACCAGTTATACAAAACTATATAATAATCTGAATGTAGAGGACTTCATAGGCTATTCACAGAAAATTTAAGTTGTATAGTTTGTTAATAAGGCAAATATTATAAACATATGGTAGTTAATACAAATTACTAGCACTATTTTTGAGTACATAAAAATAATGAAACATTTTCCATGTAAATAGTAGTTAGGATCGACAGAATTTTCTTGAAAATCTTCTGTCACATCTTTGGAAGATACTGAAACTTAAATACCAAATCTGATGATACAAAATTTTGTTTTTAAGTTATATATTTACAAAGATCCATTCATTCAAAATACCACTGCCTGTGGAGGTGCAGTGTTAGGAATTAGTGATTAACTCACTTCAGCAGATAAGTAATACTATATGAATTGGATGGCTTTGCACGCCAAAAAATAAATATCATTTGTCTGCTGAAGTGAGTTATTCACTAATTCAACAAATAGTATGAATTGGATGGCTTTACATGCCAAAAGTAAATAACATTTACCTGAAGTAAGTTAATCACTAATTCTAACATGCATTGTTTGGGCTATCTGCCCACATTTTTCCAGCATGCTGCAACCTCCCAATGATCCGAGTATTTCCTTGGCATTCCCTGAATATTTTCACACAAAACTACTGTGGTCACACCCCAGAATTTCTTGTTACACTTCTCTTGGCCTTATCATTTTTTATCATGCCCCTGTAATGCTGCCAGTTTCAATAACAGTTTTTATTTATCTGTGGATACAGTTAAATAATCATATAAAGGAGATGATGATTTCAGGGTTCACTTACCTTCACAAATAAAACAATAATATACATATTTTGTATACTGTTATTTCATCTGACACAATCCAGAGGAAATTTTCATTTTATATGCATGAGCAACCTTTTGAGGAGTTATGGAATTTTTAAAAGATGATCTGAAAGCTGAGGATGAGACAGTACACTGCCTGAGCAAAACTTGATGGTTACATTGAAGTAAGGACATTTATATAACATTATAAATAGGTATTTGCATTAACAATTGTTATTCTAGTGCTCACACTTATTATTCTTAAGCCCATGGATGTTCATTTATACAGTTAAAACTGAAGCACCAAGTCCTTTAATTTCAACAGTTTATTTCTTTCTAGCAACAGAGAACTACATTGTTGATGCTCATTTCTTTAACCTTATTCTTTTTAAATAAAAGAGCAATGATATCTACTGTACACCATAGGCATTTCTTTTTCTTTTCTTTGCTTTATGATAGTGTTACCTTTACAACATTCCCCCTAACATTAGCATAACACTTTCAGAACTTGTTTTATGCAATTCAAATAATTTCTTAACAGACATTGTTTAAATCCATACAATGATTTGTTCAATTTTCAACATATTTCTCACATTTCATATCTTTTGGTAGATGCCTGTATATTCCTTCTTCCAATAGATCATGTAAAAATGTGATTTTAACATGAATTTGTTCAATATGCATGTTCTTCTGGTTTGTATATATAACAGTGTTCTCAAGGTAGGTAATTTAGTAACTGGAGCATAGGTTTCATCATATTCTTTGAGATTTAAAAAATAAGATTATTAGAGTTCATCAGAAATCCTACATTGAAAAGATGCAGATTTAAAATATCTGATTGTAAAGAAGTATGGACCCCTGTAGAGAAGCATTTAGTTCTCACTAAAGAAACTGATGAGAAGAATTTCACTAAACAATCTTACAGAGAACGCACTGGTTGCTTGATATACCTATTTAGTGATGTACACTAGGTCTGATTTATGTTTTGCCTTATATCTGTTCAGTAGATTTCAGGATTGTGCTAATGACATACACTGGTTTCTGTTAAAAGGATAATACAATATTTAAAACACGTTAAAACTATGGGATTAGTTTACACAGTAAATGAGAATAAAGATCCAGTAGTTAGGTATGCAGACTCAGATTGGGCTGTAGATCATGTTGATGGAGAAAGTGTTTCTGGCTTCTGCTTTACAAAATTGTAATATGGAGTACAAGAAAACAGAAAACTTTACCCTTATCTACAGCTGAGTCTGTGTATGTTTCTCTCAGTAGCTAAGTTTCAGAAGCCATGTGGTACAGGGTTTGTTGACTGATTTAAAGCTCTCTGTACCAAATGCATTAGTGTTGGAGGATGACCAAGGTTGTATCCACATTGCAAAGAATATAGAAAATTTAAAGAAAGTGAAACATATAGACATTAAACATCATTTCATTAGAGATATATTTGAAAATGGTGACATTGTAATTAACTATGTTCCTTCCTCAGAACAAAAATCTGATATTTTTACAGAGTTTTTAAGTGAGGAAGTATTTTGTAAGCTTATAAATAGTTTGGGCATTATTCTCATTTATCTCGTTTATTTCCTAGCCAAGGTTCGAAGGTAAACCTGCTGCCATCTGGTGTATCAGGTATCCATTGGGAGCATATTCTTCTGTTTGCTTTGGAAGTTGACTGCATACCTTCTGTGGTGTAGTTGGAGAACATTTGCTTCTTTAACTTGAACCAACTGCATAATGATGTCACACAGTGGGATTTCAAAATTAAAAATATTCTTAATGTTACTGCATATAAATATTTTCTTCCAGATGCCCAGTTTTGATAGTGTTTGAATTGACTTTAAACTATTTAATTTCTTGGCTTATCTCAAGATTTGTAATCCAAAAATGGTTAGCAACAGTGGATTATCAATTTGTTTTAATTTAATATTTCTCTGGTATTCACTCATACAAATTTTTAAGTTCCTCTTTGTTCTACCAATAAATCTCTTCACATCTTTACAATCCATCTGATAAATTCCTGATTTTTTCACAATATTAACATTTTTATTTAACTTTTGTGAAATAAAAATTAAAGATATTTTGAGAAGCAAGTTATATGTTATAATTATTAAAAACTGGTTCAAATGCCTGATACACCAGATGGCAGCTGGATCACTTCCAACCTTGGCCAGGAAATGAACAAGATGGGCTCATCATTCAACATCAGCTGAAGATAAGGTGAAAGCACCTTGAAAATGTTTCCATCACCTTTTAACCTGTATTATATAAGTGAAGGCAGTTTTAACATTTCAACTCATCTCTTAAATTTTATTTATGTGTTTTATACTCCTCAGTTTGAGGTATATAACATCAGGTTAGGAACATTTTTTAGTCAAGGAAAAATAAGATGGTTATTTCCATGAAAATATCACAATAGAACAAACTGTATTGCTCAATATAGTGTTCTACATTTTGGTGCAAAGTTCTACATCTCAGAACTTGGAATAGGTACCTACCCTTTTAGAATAACATTCATCTGATCACCATATTTTTACATAATAGTTATAGAGAGTTAGCTTGCATAACAAATGCAGCTGATGTGTAACACAGAAAACATAAAAGAATATATATACCTATTACAAACAGACTTTATAACTACCAAGAAGCTAAGCACTACATTGATATGTTAGTTCTAAGAATGGCTAACATTATATGTGAAACCTACATAAATTCAGACACAGATTTTCTGTTCTTAATTCTGTAATAAATAAGCTCAATAGCAAAGGAATTAATAGCACAGATCATGCCAATTACTAGAATTAATAATACTGGATAAAAATCTTTAACCCTAACACTAACAAATCCTTGAGCTCCTGCATTACATTTAGGTTTCTGGTAAAACCAATGCTTATATTCACGGTCACGTAAACCAACTTCATCCAGCCAGCGAGCTCTAAAAACAAACAAATAAGCTATTTGAGTTTGTCTATTATCTTATAATTAAACAGCTGTTTAATTCTAGGTACCATTCAATTTCTTTTTATTCTAAATTTAAAAATATGGAACTGAGACAAATTTTCTCACCACTCGAAACGATTATTCATATTTCATTATGCCTATTCGACAGCATTCTACATTAGTTTGGCTTTTGAGTGTAAAATGTCTGTTTTGACATCTAATTTTTCCTCAAAGATTATCAAAAAACATGTTTATGGAAAAAGTGTAATACTAAATTGCAATGCGAGTTGAATGGACACTTGAGTTGCTTCAATAACATGTTTCTTAGGTGATGTTGCTTGCATCATCAGCAGATTTTGACTCACAGAAGATATCAGCAGCAAGCTCAATAGTTGAAATCTGCTCATGATGTAGCAGTGGCAGTTTGTGAAAGTTGGTAACGGGGTTCACATTTTTAATTTTCAACTTTTGCATTTACAATAGCCATTGTTTCTGCATCTGTGAATAAGAATGGATTTTTGGAGTGAGTAACAATAAATCAAACCACAATATAAAGTGAACACTCACCAAAACAGAAATACAGAAGTGGATGGTTTTGTTGCTCAATGTAGCTGATGTTCTTCTTCTCCTCTTTATTGTTGAAAAGGTGGCTATCACTCCCTTGTTGAAATCCACACATTACATAACCATACATTTTTCAATGGAGAGGATTGCCAAGGCTGTTAGACATTCTTCTTCCATCCTTCTATCAATATTTTTCAATAACACATACCAATTTTCACTTTCTCTAATATGTATTTACAGCAAGTAGAGGAAGTATTGTATTCCACCCATAAATTTGATACCAAATTTTCACTGAAAACACGTGTTTTGAGGCTTCCTGAACCCCCCTCCAAAAAAAAAACTATTTACAAAATGGCCCATGTGTGTATGTGTGTGTGTTTCTGTGAATAGCATAGGGATAGGAATAGGAGTAGTTAATGGAGGCGACACCAAGCACCTCAATCCCCAATGGATCTTTTGTGTGTACACCTCTGGGAGGAACGGATGAGGCGAGGGAACCGCAGGAGACGTGTGAGTTGCAGAGCGAGGCCAGTGCAAGTTGACAAAGATGAACAGAGTTCCCTAACAGTTCTAGGCTTGTCCACCCGGCCATGGGAGGGCTGCTTGGAGACGTCCCTCTACTGAGACTGGGGAAACAAGACCTAGCAGTGGAGGCTCAACAGGCTTCCCTCTAGCAGGGCCGAGAAGAAGTTCCAAATCACAAGTCTCTGCACCATCTGCCCAACACCAACCAAACCACAGCCCTTGAGTCAAGCTGAAAGATGAAAGCGAAATGAAATGAGAGAAAATGGGGGAGAGAGGAAATCTATGGTAGAATACACCACTCCAGCATTTGCCTATGTCAAACAGGGAAAACCATGAAAAAGAGTGGTCAGAGTGGGCGGCCACTCAAACCAGAGACCTTCTGAATGTGAGCCTCACACATTACCATGGAGCCATCTCATTTGGTGTAAATGGCAACTAAAAAGTGATGTCATTTAAGTACCAAACTACAATAGGCATTTAAGTTCAGCCTCTTCCGAGGAGGTGACACAAAGATTTTCAAGAAAATGCCCCATCCCAAACTACCCTTTACAAGGATAATTTTTTGAAAATGTTGAATTTCAAAAAATGGGTCTAATGATTTTGATTAAAATACCATTATGTTGTAGATATTTTTATGATAACTGAAATGTATACCTTGAATTTTTTGGGAATAGCCTATGTAGTGCTCTACATTCTGAATTATTTTTGTGTAACTGGTAAACTGTAAGAGATAGACAAAATCTTATTGCATAAAAAATGTAGATCTTGTTAAAGCACACAATTTATATCAAAGACAGTTTTTGTGGCATTAACCATTTTCAAGATATTATTGGTTATTGGTTTGAATTTTTAAATGCTTGCTTTTCTCAATAGATAGATTGCTGCTCATTTTTTTTTCTTTTGACTATGTAAAGAGAACAGAATTTCAAAGCAATTATATAATGGCCTGCTCTTAAAAGATTTGACTATTGCTTAAAGCCTACTTCATTCCCTAAATTGCATTGTACCTACAAGGAAATTTGCAACAAGACTATTTCTGAAAATTTTAATCTCAATTAACATGAAGTATACAGAAGAATAAGCTTTTGTAATAATAGTTTGTGAAGAATATGTAGAGAAAATCAAGTGAGTGTAACACATCAGATGTTTTCTGACATCATTATGTTTTGCCATGCTCTTATTGAAAGCAGTATCTAATTTATCTCTGATATATATTTTACCAAGCACTGAAAGATCCAGCATTGAGTTTTTGTGATCCATTGCATTTTTTTCCTCTTAATCTTTTTAGTCAGATAACTTAAGTTACACACACCCATTTTTAGCCAGCTAGCATTACTCTCTTTAGCAAAGAGTAAACACGGTAAACAGAAAAAATCCACTTTTTACAGCACAGCCACAGATCCAATTGTTTTGTTCATAAATGTGTTGCTTTAACACTCTACAAAATGGTCTGCCTTTACAAGATTGGTTCTGAGAAATGCTCAAAAGTGGATGTACCTTTCCTAAAGTCTTTGTCTTAAGTTTTTGCTCTAATGGAAGACTTGAAAAGCTTATTTCCTGGAGAACATTAACACTATTTTCTGCCATTATTAAAAGCATGCTTTGGACTATCACTTTTAGAAACACGTGTAAAACATATTAGCATAGCATTAGTTTTCATAAGCAAACAGAAATCTGTACCACAAAAAAAGCAAACTTATGACTTATTTATACATACTAAAAGATGGCAGGTTTCTTACAAATTCATTGGCTAATGACCTTCCTCCCCATCAACTATCAATTGTTATAATAAACACAACTGAGACAAACTCTGCTTCTGTTTGTGGGTCCAGGTACTGTAGAATGGTAAAGAGGATGGCCTGAAAGAATGATAGTGGTGGGACAGAGATGGAAGTATTTGAGCCACACTTTCTGTGGCGACTTCTGAGTTTCTTTTAAACACACTTTCCTATATCTCTAAATATGTATCCACCACCTAAGGAACATTTTAAAAGCTTTTGCTGGTTCATTCTGCATAATGAACCTACACTGCAGCTATACAGACAGCTGGGCATTCTACCCGGCTTGAGAAGCTATAGCTTCCTTATGCTGTAACTGACAGAAGCCAAAATATCAGCAGTATCTCTCCTAATTTTACCCTTAGAATATACTAATCAGGAAAATCTGTGACATCAGAGCAACAGGAGGTTCAGCGAACTAGTGAACTAATGAGAAGCTGCACCTGTGATGTAGGCAACATTGCCTATGAAACATATTCAGATTATAATTAATTATTAGTGAAGAAACTCAAGTGTCCATTTGAATTGCACTGTTATTTAGTATCATGAGTTGTGCTTCACTGTATACCACTTTTGTTTAACTTTACTTATTTAAACCCTTAAAATAAAACTTTTAAACCTAAATAAAAAAACAAAAAATTTAAAGATAAAGGTAAAAAGCTTTTCTTGGGATAAAAGTGTAAGTTGAAACATGAATCAGAAAGAAAATTTAAATTTTGACGTCCTCTCCTTTGCTAATGATTATAGATTGTATGATGACAAATCATGACAGTCATTCTTCTTGATATGAGTAGGTATGCTTACATCATATTGTCATCCATGGCTATCTATCTCCAAGCAATAAAACATAATTATAATATGTGGCCTTCAAGATTTGGAGGAGCAAGAGTACAAACTGAAGTAATGTCTGGCCTTAAGGAGAACACAGAGTAATACCCAGCATTGGCACTATTATTGTTTCTATTAAGCTAACACGTTTTGGTCCTTCTTTAGTGAAAAAGGAATTCTAAACACCTGTTTGGAAGTCTGGGAAAGTGCTTAGAAAATTGCCAAAGAAATGTATTATAATTATGGCTATAATGCAGAGGCAAGTATCATGTAGAAATGTATTTATTATCAGGTTAACTGTTCTTCCATACCAGGAAGAAGTGTGGATTTTTATAACAGGCTGAGTTGCACTGTGCTTTAAATATGGAATGTTCATGTATCTTATTGAAATCTGTAAAAGTGAGGAGAACCTGTTGCGATGAAGATAGTTTAAATTCTACTTTATTTTTAATTTTTGGTTGATGATATCAGCCAGTGGTAGGCTGACACATGTTTATTTTTTTGCACTTTATTTACATCTCTGCTATGGATTAAATTTATATATAATAATATATCAACTGTGATAGTATTTAAAAAAGGAATTAAACTAAAAAATATATAAAAAGAGGTAAGATGGATCATAGAGGATCATGAATTGGAGGTTGTTAAGGAGTTTCAGTATTTGGAGTAACTATGAGTTATAATGGGGAATGGGGGCTACAAGGCAGAAAAGTGGTAGCTAAAAGGAAGGCAGCTATGATGGGAATAAGAATATGCAAATATAGACCAGGAATGATGAGGAAATGGTTAGAGAGAATGTATGAAGCATTAGCAGAATTTAGAATGTTATACATGGTGGAAATATGGGGAGAACCAAAATTAAGGAAAAGAATTAATCAGGTGTACAAAGGGTTTTGTAAAGAGATACTGCTTATTAGAATTGTCAAAAGCCACAACAGGGGAGGTTGCCTTATTGGAATTAGGAAGAACAAAAAGGGCAGAATAATAATGGAAAGAATCTTAAAATTCTGGTATAGGAGCATGATTAACCCTCCGTCAGGCGCGCGCTTTGGTAGAACGCTGTTAGTCGTGCATGGCCAGTAGACCCGCGCTATATTTTTGTTGTTATTGTTTGTATTTTTTTTTTCTTTCTTTTTTTCCCCCTATTTTTACCTTTATTTAGATTAAGCATACATGGCTTTTATTAGTAGGTATTATGTTACAACATAAAACTACAAGCTAAAATATGAGTACATATACATTATAAATCGTATTACAGTAAAGTATAAAGAAATACATTGCCATTTTCAGGTATACATACAACTTGTAATTTCAAATGTTCAGTTACTCAGAATCATCTACTATCTCACCCATGTTTTCCCTGACTAAGCAACTATTGCAAATAATTTTAGCATGTTTGCTCAAACACAGGGGGATGTTGCATTTCCCACATGCATATTTAGTTTTGCAGTTCATTTTGTCTTTTTTGCAGGATTCACATCGTTTCCTTTTCAATGTGCATAGCAGTGTATTCGACAATTCATCTACACCTAATTCTTCAGGTTTATATTTTATCAAAAAGCCTTTCAAATTACCAGGTAGATTTGATGCTGTTGCTCTCCTTTGTAGCTGTTGCAACAGTAAAGCTAAAGATAGTGCTTTCAAATACTCCTGCCTTGTGGAATATTTATTTTGGTTTCCAAGGAAGATAACCCTAGAATTAATACCTGCAATGTTCAAAATAATGGTAAAAAATTACCATGGTGAAGTAGTATTAATGTTACAATGTGTTTAACATTATTATAGCACCACGTTTGGAAGCCAATTTGATGCGGTATTAAGGTTGTGTGACTTCATGTGTTGCCATCTTGTGACGTCATTCGTTGTTTTGGTTCGTAGCTCCCTCTGGCGTAGCAGTTTGTATCAATTAGTTTCCGAAAGAATTTAAAGTTTTGTATATTGTCCTCCGGCTAGCTATCATCTTATCTTGGTAGGACATGTATCTCTATGTAAGGGTGTGAATCGGAAAGGAATCTTTTATCCAGAAATTATACTTAATGAAGAAATTGGTTTTATAACTTTTATTGCCGAACACGTTCACAAACACTTTTACATATTGATCTGGATACTCGCCAAACTGAAACTGTTTGCAATAACTTCTTACTTATCACTTTTAACTTGAGTACTTCAACTTTGTGTATTTTTTAACTGTATAATACTTTATAATAATTCTCGTAATTCTGCTGCGCGTAACTTGACGAAATGAAGGACTGACTGACGATGAACTGAGAGACCGACGTGTAGAGTATTGAGAATTCTGTTGAACTGGGGAGCACTCTACCTCGGACCTGGCTTATATACACCCACTCCTCGACATGCCTAAAGATTATAAATGAACTGCTATTGGCTAATAAAACGCGCCAACATTAGCGTCTATTTGAATATCCAATGAAAACCACTAATACATATGCTTTAGGAAATGTTCTAGAAGCTTCTACCGAAAAGGCGCGAAACATTACGTAACTTCCTGGTTCCCGGTAATGATAAACAACTCACCCCATCGCTGCATTATTGCGTTATTATTGACAGTTTCAGTAAAGCTGTATATTATTATTTACCAATAATAATTACAATTAATAAACCTCTGAAATCAATGTCACATAAAAATACATATTCATATTACAATCCTTATTTACATTTAAGTAATTTGTGATACAAATTACCGTATCATATGCCCCACTAGAAACATAATTATAAATATTTATAACTTGTTTAGAAATTTTAAAATTGTGTTTTTAGTCTCCTAAATCTTGGAACACACGCTATCACTTTCACTTAACACTTCACACGTATTTAACACACGACATATTTATTTTATTTATTTATTTTTTTATAGCAAATACTTTACCCTAAATTATTTAATTACTGTTACCAAATTGTTTACTTTCTTAAGTTGTTGACAAAAATTTATACATTTAAGATTTTTTTGTAATTATTATACATATTTACCAAAATATTTACCCTCTACATATATTTACATCTCTTAAATCTAGGCACTGTTTCACATGTTCTATTTACTACATAAATATTTGTTTTAATTATTTTTACCATTTTCTGTTATTCTGAATTTTATTTTAACAATACTCTTGGAATAGTATTTATATACTTTACTTTAATATCATATTAAGTTTCAATCTTCACATTCTTAATTTTCAAATACTGTTACAGTTACTAAAAAATGTTATTTTTTTTTTAAACATTTATTTCTTTTTATTTTTCTATTTTTTTTTTTTTTGAATCTATTTCTGTTTTCTCTTTTTTTTATATAATTTATTTCTCTTTTCAAATGACATATAAATAATTAACCCTCTTACGTTCCAATACATTTCTCTTTTATAAATGGTACCCTTATTTCTCTATCGTCTTTTGTCATTCTTAACTCTTCATATTTAAAATCTATACATGCTTCATATTCATGTAGGAAGTCACATCCTATAATTATGTCACAAATCAGATGGTTTACAATTAGAAACATAACCTCAAAATTCTCTCCGCCGATAAGTATGCTAAGTAGAGCTTGTGTTTTTATGACCTGTGTAGTTCTTCCAATTGCAACACGACAAACTAAATTACTAGTGGGAAGAGCCATAATTTTGTTACCTTCATTAATCAAATTTATGTAAAATTTCTGTGAGCAAATTGAAGCTGATGAACCAGAATCTATAGTTGCAATGATCTCTTTCTTCGCAATTTCCATCCTAACATGAGGTGACTCAAAATTTTCTCCCTTATCTTTTGTTGCTGTAATCTTATTACAGGGTGTATGTGTAGGCGTATGATTTGTATTGGTAATGGATACTGAATTATTAAAGACGTCCTGAGAACCTACTACACAGGAGTCTGTTAACAGTTTTCCTGGTTATTTCCATGTTCACGTACGGGACTGCCATTCCTAACAGGCGCTAAATCTATATCAGTGTCGCTACCATTGTTTTGAGTTCCCCTTCCTCGAGTTCGAAATCCTCGATTTCTGACATTATGTCCCCTTGGCACGTAATTTTCTTGCAGTTCCTCAGATCTTTCCCGGTTATTATTTTCCCTCCAGTGAGTGAAATTTCCCCTTTGTCTAGTGTATATCCTTCCATAATTTTGCCCTCTTTCAGGCAATCTTTCTGTCCTGACATAATTTATTTGTTCCTGTCGACCTGGTCTCCTATCTATCCTTGATCTTTCAAATTGTGGAACGTATGATTGATACCGTTGTCTGGTATTAATTTCATGTCTGTCTTGTCCTCTAATTTGCTGATAACTACCTTGGTAATTTCTTCTATCTCGTACATCTAAAAATCTATGTTCCCACTCCCGAGACATATCTTCTTCCTGTTGTTCCAAAGCTGTTATTAATTCTGTCATCTCATAGATGTTCCGTGGTTTTGCACTTAATAAGTAATTTCTTATCCTTATAGGATAATGCCTTGCGAGTAAACTCACAAAATCCTCCTCACTGATTGGAGGTGACAAGTTTCTAACCTGACTTGCATGTTTTAGTAAGTAATCAGTCATTGATATTCCCTCTCGTGGATTAAATTGACCATGACTAAGCATTGCTCGAATTCTTTTCTGTACCGTAACATTCCAAAATCTGTTCATGAATAATCTCTTAAAGGATTCATATGAAATTTCACCCCCTGATACCATTTGTAACCAATCTAAAGTTTTCTGGTCCAAACATCTTTTGACAACTATCATTTTCAATGCTTCAGGTATCTTTTTAATTTGAAAATACTCTGATAATTCTGCAATGAACTGTACTGGACTGGAGTTTTCATTAAATTTTGGAAGTGGAAAATCACTTAAGATATGATTGTAATTTTGCAAATTCCCTACTCCCATATTTAAATTCTCTAGTGTTACTTGTGCACTCTGAGTTTCAGCATTAGCTATAGATGAAGCTGCCGCATCACTCACATTATTTGTCATACCTGAGGAACTACCTCTATCATTATTTTGTACATCTGATACATTCACTTCACATATATTTGCCCTTGAATTTAATTCTAACCTATTTACAGTACCTTGCAGATTTTCTATTGTCTGTTCCAATTTTTTATTATTCTCATTTTGAACAGTTTGGTGTTTGTTAATTTCAGAAGTTAGCTTTTGATTCAAATCTTTAGACAAATCTTTAACTTCATCTGACAATTTATTTCTCTGTTTTTCTGACTCCTTCTGAATTTCAGATATTTCCCCTCTGAAATTAACTTGCACCTGTATTAAATCTGCATTTGTAGCCTCCATCATTTCTCTTAACTCACTTGAAATGCTACTCATTCGGCTACCTAGCTCTGTACATTTTACATTAACATGCTCTATTTTATTATTAACCTCATTTTTTTGGTTAGATATTTCCCTGCTCATGTCTAACATTTTCTTTGAAACTTCACCTATTTCATTTGCTATCATTTCTCGATTTTCATTTTTCATTCTAATCATACTACTATCCAGCTCCATGAATTTCTTTTCAATTTCTTCCCTATTTTGTTCTAAGCTTTTACCAATATCTTCCCTCAATTCTTTCTTATTCTGATCTAGTTTTTGTTCTAAACTCCTATCAATATCTTCCCTTAATTTCTCATTATTCTTTTGCATATCTTCCCTTAATTTCTCATTATTCTTTTGCATATCTTCCCTCAATTGATCTGTAATACTCTTACTAAGATCTTCCCTATTTTGATCTATTTTCTTTTCTAATTTCTCATTATTCTCATTCAACTTTTTCAGCATTTCCATAATCATACTAGTATCAAGATTAACATTTCCTGCTATTCTATTCTCACTTTCTGTACTAACATTTTCATCCTCAAATCCTAAAAAGTCTGGGCTTCTTTCTGCAACCTGTATTGAATCACAGCTAACTGTTACACTATCTCCCTCCATAATTATTTCTTCTGTATTACTAGCAGCCATTATTTTTTTTTATCCTACCACTCCTCAGTAACATTTATTTACCCTTTTTTTTTCTAAAAAAAAAATTAAGATACTCTAACCTTACTGATGCTGTCCGTTGCTGTTACTTTGATGTCCAATTTTTCTGCCCCTCTCTCCTAAGTTTGTATGTCGCTTCGATGAATCTGCGTAGTTTTATCGTCCTGTAGCTTGAATTTCCACGATGTCCAATTATCCATGTAATCTGTCCTGCCTGTTGTTTCTGGAATCTGCGTCTTGTAGATCATTTCACCGCTGCATTCCTGGTTACTCTGCTTCATTCCTAGTCATCGTGTTCCTTTCCTGGTCACTATGCCCCACGTTGGGCGCCAATTTGTAGTAGTATTAATGTTACAATGTGTTTAACATTATTATAGCCCCACGTTGGGCGCCAATTTGAAGTAGTATTAATGTTACAATGTGTTTAACATTATTATAGCACCACGTTTGGAAGCCAATTTGATGCGGTATTAAGGTTGTGTGACTTCATGTGTTGCCATCTTGTGACGTCATTCGTTGTTTTGGTTCGTAGCTCCCTCTGGCGTAGCAGTTTGTATCAATTAGTTTCCGAAAGAATTTAAAGTTTTGTATATTGTCCTCCGGCTAGCTATCATCTTATCTTGGTAGGACATGTATCTCTATGTAAGGGTGTGAATCGGAAAGGAATCTTTTATCCAGAAATTATACTTAATGAAGAAATTGGTTTTATAACTTTTATTGCCGAACACGTTCACAAACACTTTTACATATTGATCTGGATACTCGCCAAACTGAAACTGTTTGCAATAACTTCTTACTTATCACTTTTAACTTGAGTACTTCAACTTTGTGTATTTTTTAACTGTATAATACTTTATAATAATTCTCGTAATTCTGCTGCGCGTAACTTGACGAAATGAAGGACTGACTGACGATGAACTGAGAGACCGACGTGTAGAGTATTGGGAATTCTGTTGAACTGGGGAGCACTCTACCTCGGACCTGGCTTATATACACCCACTCCTCGACATGCCTAAAGATTATAAATGAACTGCTATTGGCTAATAAAACGCGCCAACATTAGCGTCTATTTGAATATCCAATGAAAACCACTAATACATATGCTTTAGGAAATGTTCTAGAAGCTTCTACCGAAAAGGCGCGAAACATTACGTAACTTCCTGGTTCCCGGTAATGATAAACAACTCACACCATCGCTGCATTATTGCGTTATTATTGACAGTTTCAGTAAAGCTGTATATTATTATTTACCAATAATAATTACAATTAATAAACCTCTGAAATCAATGTCACATAAAAATACATATTCATATTACAATCCTTATTTACATTTAAGTAATTTGTGATACAAATTACCGTATCAATGGATCACCTTTTCGTTGTTCTGGCTACATTGTATGTAGCACACAATTTATCTACATCAACTACAGATTTAGTGTTGTTGTAATGCAGGATTATTTCAGGCTTTTTCTTAGCACCTTCTGATAACTGTGTGGATGAAATATGTAGACTTGAGAACAAAACTACTGTTTTACTCCTTTTTTGGAACATATGAAACAAGTGTTTCATTTTTTGTGAAGCCAAATATGCTTTCGTACTGACTGCGATCTTTTGGAGAAGTGAAATTAATGAGTAATTCTTTTTTGTTCTTTCGCACTGTACCAACGAAAGAAAGTTATCTTTTGCACAATTCATTCACCAGCAATACACTGGTAAACCAATTATCTGCAGTAACGCTTCATCCAGTGCCAGAGATTGGTTCAGTTAGTCACAGCACTACAGCCTCTGCCGAGTTAGTTTGCAAATATGGTCCATCCAGCTGCTGTCCACAGTAAATCTCCATGTTAGTTGTATAAAACAGTTTTACATCAGTCAAACAGAATATCTTTATACCATACTTTTTTGGCTTGGATGGTATATATTGTCTAAAACTACATCAACTACGAAATGCTGGCAACTGTTCGTTGACAGGGACATTTTGTCCAAGAGAATAATGGTTCTGACAGTTGTTCAGAAACAATGTAAACATTTCTCTAACAGCAGCCAATTTATCCAATCTTCGTCGCTCCAGTCTTGAGCTTTTGTCATCAAAGCGAATACAGCGTATTCGAAAATTGAATCATTTTTTGGATATAGCCATTCGGAATAGAGGAATTCCAAGATCATCAGTTCTCCAAAAATCGTGAATATTGGCACCCGCCACGAAAAATTCCTGCCAGGTACAATAAACCTAAAAAGCTTTTATTTCTATTACATCTGTAGGTCTGCTGTCTCTCAGACGATCAAATTTGTGCTGCACACTGCTAATGTAAGTATTTGAGCTTTCAACAATCAAATCAACTATATCTTCGGTAACAAAATGGTTCCAACAATCAATTTCCGTTTTTGCAATATACACCAGGAAGTTTGGTCAATATATTGTGAGCCCTTGTCTGTGTTATTTTCCAAGGTGTTTTTTTTTTCCATTTTGTTCTATCTCTTCCTGTAAATAACAACAGAATGTATTGTCAATAATAATAATAATAATAATAATAATAATAATAATAATAATAATAATAATAATAATAAGAAGAAGAAGAAGAAGAAGAAGAAGAAGAAGAAGAAGAAGAAGAAGAAGAATTACTACGATAAGCATATGATGTTACCTATAAAATACATGTTATCAGACAAGCTGCTTTCATTGTCTTCCTCTTCATCTTCATGGTCAGTTTCTGAATCTAAAGATCTTGTTTCGAGTTTATCTTCAGAATCAGAATTATCTGATTCATATAAGTTATCATCTATGGACAAGGCATCATCATTGCAAAGTGGCGATGTACTTCTTGCAAATCATTTGGATTTTGTAGATCGTACCTTTTACTTGTATTTATGATGAAGCAATAGCAAAGCAATATGAAAATTAAGCACTAATTCATGGTTTGAGCAAACCAGTGGTCATCAAGGCTAGCATTGATGACTGCCCACTCTGTAGAATTCATGCTGGCCCTAGCTTCAGATTCAGATTCAGATTTATTCACCAATTGTAAAAATTTACAAGGTTTCGTCAAGTAAAATTTAAAGAAGTATACCTACATTATTAACCATTAACAATGGAGAGGTACTAATCTATATGTACAATTTTAGCATTACAATTTTAAATTTTAAAGATAACAATTTGTTTTTCCAGTTTTATACTCTTCCACTGTATAGAATGTGTTCTTAATTAGATATAACTTAATTTGTTCAATTTTTGTTTGTTCTTCATCAGTTACTTTAATCCAGTGAGGTAAATGATTGTACAGATCTTTTGCCTTACTTTCAATACTTTTATTTTCAAGAGAGCCTCTTAATCTATTTCTAAAGTAGTTTTTCTTTGTTCTGGTATTATGTTCATGAGTATTTGTATTTTTGTCTTCTTTATAGGATTTTATAACATATTTTAGACATTCATATATATATAGACAGGGCAGTGTTAGTATACCAAGTTTTTTAAAAGCGGATTTGCATGTGTTTCTCTTTTGGATATTTTTAAGGATTCTAATTGCTCTTTTCTGCAGCCTAAATATTTTTAATATGTGTTTCTTCCCTGTTGATCCCCATAATATGATGCCATAACTCAAGTGTGAGTGCATAAATGCATAATATACTTGTGTTGTGCTATCTTCATCCATGATTTGTTTGACCTGTTTTAGAATATATATATATACCCTTATTGAGTTTCTTAGAGAGTTTTTCGATATGTCTGTTCCATTTCAGATTGTTATCTATGACAAGCCCTAGAAAGTTTGTTTCTCTAACTTGCCTAATTGGCTCACTTTTTATTTCTAAAGATATGTTAGCTTGTGTTTTGTTGTTTATACTGATTTGCATACATTCCGGTTTTGTTTTTTTGTTTTTTTTTGTATTCAATGCCATTCCTAATTCTTCCAGGTTTGTAACGACTGTCTACAACAATGTATTTGCATTTTCTTGTAATTCTGCCCCTGTTTTGCCTGTAACAATAATTGTTTCAGTAGCTATATGTATGTGTAAACTAGCATGTGGTAAGACAAATGGTCCTCAGCCTTACCATGAAGTTTACAAAACTAAGAAAATAAACAGAAATTGAACAGGGTTTCTCAGAAAAAACGAAACTAAAGGAGTTTTGTTCAACAATTTTAAGGTAGGCTAGGCTGAAGTCTTAATGGAGGCTTTATCCCTGTCCCAAAGTTGCCATCAGTAGGCTAAGGATGAAAAGCTGAACAAAAGGTTGAACTACAGGTCTGGCTTCCTGTGCTAATGCCCTACCACGGAGTTACTATGACAGGTTTCAAATTTTCATGAATCAGGTGAGTTTAATGCACTTTTTGGTGTCTGATTTATTAATCGATAAGTTTATTTAGCAATTCTAGCAACTATCATGTTCATTCAAATGCCAATGATGTGACAAAGTCTTTTCCCGCTGTACTTCTTTTAAATGCCAGTAAATCTAGTGCTATAAGACTATGTTATTTATACTTTCATCCAAAATGCTTGTATAAAACTTACAATTATAGGTCATTTTTATTGTAAATATTTACAAACCTGATTTTTGTTCTACTTAGCTGTTAATGGAATTTTTTACAATATAATGCACTCATATAGAAGTCTACTGACAATAACCAATCATCATTCATAATCTTTTTTTATGTCAGGTGCAGCCTAATGCAATGGAGTTTGATATCCAGTCACATTTATGTTGTCATAGAATGTTGGAAGTTTGTAGTTTAGAAGATTAAAGAAAAATCTGCTTGCCTTATATTTTCATTATGATTATTATTAATGAGACTATTAAGAACTTAAGGACAAGTGTTCCTACCTCAGAGAAATGTGGCTGTTTTCAACACACACTTTCCAAACTAATCATCATCATCTGTTGTAGTGTGGCAAGAGGAGTCAAAGAGGGAATCCAGAATTCTTGTCACAGGAACCCTCATGATTGTGCAACAATGTCACTGTTTTCAGTCATTCAGTTTTCTGGCCATCAGAACCAATAAGTGACAAGCCCTCTTTGTCATTTCAACTTTTGTCATGTGTAATATACATATATTTGTATAATTATAAACAAAATTTAATTCAGTAAGGATTACTCATATACAGTATTTTATCATTTATGTTTCAAAATGTCCATATACATTATGTCCAAAGGCTCTTAAGGTAACCCAGAACATCTCCTTCTTGTTTATAACCTGTGTGTTGTTTAGTAATATGGGAAATCCTTTTCTCCAAATCCTTATACTTCTTACATGGAGGAGAGCAACCTCCTTTTAGTTTCTCAGTATCTTGACATATCCTTTCTGTTTCATTATATTGTGACTGCAGGACAGTATGCACAGAAGGATGAAGCTTTCCTTTGAGAGTGTTCAGGTGCCAACACCAGCCTCATATATATATTAATCGTGCAAGGAAGATTGTCTCTAGTCCTTGTATGACAAATTCACACAGCCAGTGGAAACATTTTCCCTGTCTGCCTCTACCAGATTTCTGGTCCTTCATATGATTTAAGACCAGAATTATTTTGTTAACAGAATTGGCTTGCAGACATTGAAATGAATTAGCATCATCTTCTTCTGGTACAAATTCCAATGCTATAAGCAAAAGAAATTGCACCCTCAGTTCAGTGTCATCTTCTATCAAGTATTGTCCTCAAAGTCCCTTGGCCTGTGAATGCCTGCAAAAAGCTTGGCCCAGATGGAACAGACAACTGGTTAAATGTATTCCTAGAAAATCATTTTATGCTATGGTCATTGCAGTTGTTTAATAAGATGTTGCAACACACATAGCTTGTAAATGACACTAGACCTTTAACTAACTTTTCATTAGTACCATTATTGTCTCCGGTCTTGCACATGGATCATGTATAGTTCAAGAGTGGTTGTGGTAGCAGACTTAAATGTGTTGTCCATCACCCAGAATGTTGATATTTGTGGCATTCTCAGCTGCCTGTCAGTTGAAAATATAGCCATGTTTTCATCTTGTGCAGTGTTAAAACACAAAAGCCATTTATTTCTGCCCAGAGTTGTTTTATATCAGACATCTTTATCTCACAAATCATCAATGTTCCAGTTTTAGTAAGTTTTCACTTTACATCTTATGCAGAGCTCTCTTCATAGATATTTTCCCTACTAGATTTACAATTGTTTCACTAGAAACACTTCTTGCATAATGCTGGATAATGGCTGAAGGTGGTACATCTAATGTACACAGTTTTCTTCATTGACTCCATGTGTTCTATAGCTTGGATCCTTTCCCACTTTGGCAAATGACTTTAATGTTCAGATGGACCATTGACAATTGACATTTTGTCGTTATATATAGTTGCATCTCCTGTGTTACATCTCCAAAAAATTCCAGATTCGCTGACTTTATGTTTAGTATATGAACAGCCTTCATATAGCTATTAGTTTCTGTGGTCTCGAATGCTTCTTGTCAAATGAAATACCCTATAAGAGTGCTCCATAGTGACTACAGTTTAACTGCAATGAAAAATAATAGCACATTCAAATGTAAACAAAACTGTAACTGCATAACTTTGGAAACAACTGGACAGTCCTAATACATATAGTATAGTATAGTATAGTATTTATTGTGCTAAGAGTTTTACAAATTTGATTGTCTACTGCATTTTGACCCTGGTCACTTATTCAGTAGACAATCACAACAGTTTATTTAGATTTTACAATCTCTTGTCACTAAATTATCTTGCTCTTTTTTTTTCAGTTTTTTTTTTCATGTCCCATTTCCACTTTTTTTTCACTTTCCATTTATTGATTACTTAACCATCACACATTCACTATAGTTTTCCATTCAAAGTAAGATGCACTACCTCTTACTTTTCTCTTTCCACTGTCCAAAGCCATTTATTTTTTACTTTACACAAAAACTGTCCAATGCTTCTAGTGTCCTTGCATATCATTTCAATTATAAGTGTTCCTAATACTGTATTTTTTTTAGCTGAGACTGTGCTCGTGGAGTTACCCTGTAGCTTTGGACCTATAACCTTCATCCATTAGTTTTGCATGGTCCCAGTGCTTCTTGTTAAAGAAAATTCCCTACAAATTTACTATGCTTCAAGATCAGCATTCAGCAAGCAATCAGTGGCTACAGATCTAATAACAAAAATGCAATAAATGACCACAATATTGTAATAAAAACTAAACTTGTGACAAAATAGTAGAATGACAACAGTTCTGGTGATGGGAATTCTTATAACCATCAAAGAAAACCATAAAAACACACTTCAAAAGAGAGCCGACTTCAGAAAGTTTCTAAAAAGAGTGCAAGGTATATATATTTCAATTGGTTTTCATCCTATTTGTGTTAGCTCAACATTTCCTAGTAAAGGAATACTGACATTATGACACAGAACTCTTATTTTTATCAAAGGCACTGTTGAATGATCCATTCTATGTAATGATAATCAATTCTGTAAACATATACTAAAGGCTAAATGATCAAGCTACTAAAGTGCATCTCTTGGAATTTTATGATTCTTGCTGTAAATTGTAATTTCCTTTTTCCTAATTTTTCAAATAATTTTGATAGCAGTCCCCCACAATATGAGATTTCATGTCATTAACTGGTGATAAAGTGGAGGAATGCTGTTATGTTCTAGATCAAATACAAATCTTACCTCAAACTTTCTTTTTTCAACTATATTCAAGTCATCTTTTGACTTTTAATAATACATATAAAAAAACTGAATGTTTCCAAACATATTGTTGATATCATCACATAAGGTAATGTACTTAATAATGCTTAAATCTACCAAGCATGTGCAAACAGAGAAACAGGCTTACTTTTGTGTAATATGTTCCCTGTATGGACAGCCTTTTCTTACAGAAAATGCCAATTTATTTGTAGAATACATTCTTATTTCCTTCAATCTGCATTTTTCATACTCTTCTAAAACTTCATTTATTACTTTATATGTACCAGCATCACCATGAAAGGCATTTAATCCTTTGCGTATTTGTGCAACCCCTTCCTCATGTGAGATAAATGCCTCTGTAAAAGGTTGTGTATACAGCTTCTCAAAGAATATCCTCTTCACAAGAAGGCTGTTGGAATCCTTAAAAAAGAGTGACAGAATCATATAACATTAATAATTAATGTACTTTATGCAGACAGATATGCGTAAAGCACCACTACTTATTAAATTCTGAAACTTTAGTGAACTTTACTCTGTGAACATGTCAGGTCAATGATATTGCTTTTACCCTAAGCTTAAAAATGCCTTACAATATTTAAAATAAAAAATAATTAGAATGATAGCCAGGTATTTTAATCAATCTCCAATGAATGAGAAAGCCAACAAACAGAGGGAATAATTAACTTAGGGACACAGAGTACACTTTGCACTTTCTATTGTATTTTTAGGTTAAAAGGTTTATGTGATGAGCTCATGATATGAAACAGTTCAGATGCTAGATAAAATCAGAAACACAAATGAAGGAAAACTGTGCCCATAACATCAAGAGTAAACACAAAAAAGACAAGGGAAAGAAAGGAGAGTAAAGGGAGAAATAGAAAAAGAGAAACAAATGATGAAGGTGAACAAATAAAGAAAGCAAAAATAAAACATAACTTTCATATGTAAGAACCATTTTGCAAATATCTTTCTCTAGAGAACAAAGAAAATAAAATAATTATAGGTTTAGAAAATTAATTTTGAATTTATTAAATGTTATAAAAGCATGTTTTAGTATTAATATTTGTTATACTTTTGTGATTAGCTATATTTACAGTTCTACTCATGTTATCCAAATAGTCATTAAGGTACTTGAACTCTCTCTCTTCTTTCTCTCTCTTTCTCTCATTTTCCCTCTGCAGCACACAGGCTCATGCCATGTTTTCTAACTCAATAAAATATTTTTTCCGTGGTATTGGTAAAAGTTTAAACTTGAATACTTTAACATTATATCAGTGGCACAGCTAGGCTGGTGCAATGGCTGCACTGCACAGGGACCTCCAAAGTCAGGGGTCCCAAATGAGGACTCCTGCCAACCCCCAATTAAGGCTGGGGGGGTTTCCTGTTTTAAACGATTTTAAAGGTATCTGATAGTAAAAATATGTTGTATTAAATTATATGTCAATCAAATATTTAATTACCATTATTCCTTATTACTGTTAGCATTGCATGTGACAGAATTATTTCAAAAAAATCAAATAATATACTGGTGGGACAGTGATTGATTGAGGGAAGTGATTCAAAGAGCATCTGTCATGTCAGTTATTCATGTACTTGACAGCTAAATGACAAGTCCAATCGCAATGTACATGCTCTGCTGCCAGCTCTAACTTCCATGCTTTTTGCTTCATATTATCCCATGATTGATACAATATGCTCACAGCTTGATAATTGGTTTAAGGGCATGAAGTCAGTAGTAGATATACATAGGTAATTCAACCCTTCTTTTTGGTTTCTTCTACTGATGATTAACTGGAAAAAGCAGCTGAAAATTTTCCAGAACCATTTCCAGATGAGTGATGACATAACCTCTTTATTTAGAATCACAACTACTGCTAGCTCACACTAGATCACACACAGTCATAAGTTCCTTCAGATCTAAGATTACAAACATGACTGATGTAAAAACAGCTGTCTAATCTACTGTTAATAGAACATTGTGCTTTGACTTCAGTATCCTGATGTATGTGTTGCTTACTGTGTGTACTTAACTTTCCTGTTACAGTGGTCAAAGCTGAAAGATCAATTTCTAAATTAAAACTGATCAAAAACTACCTTAGAAGTTCTATGACTCAAAAATGTCAAAATGGTATAGCTTTATTGTCAATAAAAAATGAAAGGATATGATGGATTAGCATTGATATAGTCATTGATTTCTTTGTCAGTATGCAATCAAGAAATAAAAAGTTCAAATCTCAAGTTTAATCATGCTTTTGCTGTTGAATAAATAATTTATTTTCCTGATATTAAGAAAATTTGGATTTCAAGTTTTGTTAAATTTTAGTCTTTGTTTTTATTACTTTAAATTGTCCTTTTAAAATGTTTTCACATTTACTACAACAATGCCTACTAGTGACATAGTTGAATAACATTTAACTATTTTAATTTTATAAAAAGTTCAGTTAATTTATTCATGCAAAACCAAGTGGTATATATTTTGAAAAGTATATTTCTATTTTGGTTTGGTAAGATCCAACTCCAAAACAACACCTGTTCTAATCCTATTGAGCTTATTGTAATGATAACTGAGTGCTATAATATTTAGACAAATATAAACCTAAATCAAGCAATTAACATCTCATTCAGGGCTATTCTGTAACTTCTGGTTAAGAAGATTGTTACTGTTACTCTTTAAGACCAAGGAGCAGAAAAAAGTGCATCCATTTTCAGCCAGTAGTATCGTCAGTATTAACAACATGGTTTTGGCTCTTGGTATCATTAACCATAATTTTCTTCCTCTCAATAAGATGTTGTTGTTATTGTTGTTGCAATGTTACAGAAGTGCATAACAGCTGGTTAGCAGCTTTAAGAAGTTGAAGAACTTTAACTATATGTTAAAGAATAGTTGTGAAAGGTAATAAATTGTTCTTTCATACAAGTTGTGTGTAGGACAAGGTTGGAAAGTTAGAATTATACTAAAACTTCAATACCATAGCTGGGATTTGAACCATGGATCTTCCAGTTTCCATCCGGTTGCTCTAACCAACTGGGTTACCATGGCAGCATGCTAGCACATTACATTCCCCAATAATAGGTGTGATTATTTGATACCATTGTTCTTCATATTTGTAAAACCAAGTATTGCATATTAATAACTGTTTATGTATTATGATTAAATCTAATTTTGTATGATGCCTATATAAATAAGATTTATAACTCCTGAATTCAAGTTCAGCAATTGCAGTTAGGGGCTCCATTTGAACCTATTGCATTAGAGCCTCCGAGAACCTAGCTACATCACTACATTATATTTAAGGTTCATTAACTTCTGTAAACTGTCATCTGCATGTAAAAATTAACAATTTTATTATTCTATCTTCACTTTTTCACCAGAACTTACTGGGACATGTTTGGGAGACTGTTGTCTCCATCATCATTAGCCTGTCATCTACATATTTTCATTGATCCTCATAAGAGCTAAAAGGGAATTATGTATAAAATATAAACTAGTAAACATGATCCCCCAAGCTAAACAAAATCTGAACCCTTATTGCATTTGTAATGTTGTTTCATGCACCTCAGGTATATCTTAATTGCTAGTTTATATATTACAATTGACCAACCAGCAACTTGGTTCAAGCTATGTAAATTGCATATTTTTCATCTAATGATCAATTAACAACAACAGAGATGTTTTTGCTGTTTAAATATGACTTCCATATAGATACCTATATAATCAAATATTTTAGATCCCTACATAATTATTTCTCACTACTTTATCCTTAAACATTTTAAAAATACTTACATTTACATAATTTACATTGTATCCTACGTTTCTCATACTGAGTCTAAATGTACTATCCATTAGTTCAGACAAAGTATTTATTGCTGAACTTGATGTTTGTAGAAGTGAAACCACAATGGCAGAGTATGACGTGATTACAAACAAGGAAAGTAGAAGTAAGCTTAAGAAAATTATTCTAGAGGAAATGCTTTCTGGCACCACTGAAGCCCCTGAAAGAAAGAAACCCAAGGCAGCTAAGGACAAGAGCAAATGAATAGTTAATCTAAAGCAAACTGAACTTCATCATGAAAGTATTTATACCATATTTTCTTTGGAAAAATTATAAGCTGTTAATGGAATTATGTTGTCAATGTTTAATATTTGCAACCACAGTTACTGCAATAACTGCTGTAAATCTTTGGAGATGAAGAATAAGATCTAATGAAATTGGACACTAGTGAGTTTTATTTAATGATTAAAATACTTAGATATCATCTTATTTTATACTATTGACGTTAATGTTAAGTCATTAAAATTATATAGTTATTTTAACATTAAAATTAATTTAAACTTGTCAATGTTAATGAGAGTTCTTTCTGACAATCAAATGCTTTATAGGTTTCTTTTTTTCTTCTATAGCAACAAAAGTTGCAAAATATCAAGAATTTGTTTCAAAGATAAAATATAAATGTACAAATCTTAAAAACATTCCAATTTATAGCTGGATTTATGAATTATATTACGTTATTTTCTTATTTAAAGGTTTTAATCTCTAGAATTACTGTAGAATATTTTTCATAGGTTTCAAATAATGGAAGTGCAGGAAACGTGAGGATTATTTTGAAAATTTACCTTGATCACATACAAGTCCTATGGAATCCAAAATAATGTCATCCCACGTAACTGTTGATTTACTTGTTGAATGCTTCAAACTATGCTGTATCTGAGTGGTAATCACCAGCCCAAATGTTAAAACCATTACAATAACCATAAAAGTAATCCATACTGAAGGACTGAATGGTAAAATATAAATTATTGAAACCTCAGAAAGTGGTGGCTTAAGAAACATGAAGGCTCCTCTGAAACAGTAAGATAATTACAATAATTAGCTTTTTATTCTTTGTTCTTCTGTTTATATTACAGTTAAAATTTTAATATCTTAATAGACATGCAGTTCAGTTTCTGATAATCAGGATCATATCATCACTTTGATCTTCAAAGTTGTTGAATGTTCAAACTATGCTGTATCTGAGTGGTAATCACCAGCCCAAATGTTAAAACCATTACAATAACCATAAAAGTAATCCATACAGAAGGACTGAATGGTAAAATATAAATTATTGAAACCTCAGAAAGTGGTGGCTTAAGAAACATTTTCTAATTTCTGAGTATTTAGTATTAAGCTCAAGACTATGCAGTTGTAAATATCTGGAGACATAAAATACATTCCCTTAATACTAAATACTAATGAATATCTTCTCAGCAGGCACATGTTATTCAATTAAGAAACTCCTTAAGGTATCTAATGTTAGCAGAAGTTTATAAGTATAACTAATTAAACATTCTCTCCTTGTTCATTTTATTGAATTATCCTCCTCTTTTAAGTCTTAAACTACAAAGTGTCTTACAAGTCAATTGTTGCCTTGGGCCAGATGCCTATCAAGGAGCAACCACTGGATTACTACTTCTCTCATTGGGTAATTAGCCCAAAATTTATGTAACTACAAAATCCAAACCATCTGCATCCATAAGCTGAGAAAAACTGTGAAAAAAACTATTGACTAGGTTGTTAGGCCCAAAGTGGTTGTACATAGGACCTTCATAAGGATTCTCACCTGAGATAGCTCACTTGGTAAATGTTGTTTCCAGTTACTAATCAATTTTCTTTCAACAATTAAATCAACATGAGAGAGAATAATTTGTACATAATTACCTCCATCTCCATATATTTCATACAGTCTTATTTTTTATTTTTCATTATTGTATTGGAAATGTATTTAAATCAATGTTTACCACTGAACAGTAAACCAAGGCACATAACAGAGTATTGTATTTTCTGGGGGAGTGCCTTGTGTAAATGATTTTAATAGTTTGCTTTCAATGCTGTCTTTTTATGTCATTTGGTTAGAAGCACAAGAATATGCATAAAGAATATGCATATGCACTCAGAGTAGGCTTTGTGGTGAATATAAAATTAAAGATGATTGAATTATTCAAAATTTTCAGTAAACCATATCACTCTAGACACCTCGATGGGGCTAACTTTCATGCTTATCATTCTGTGGGCCTAGAATCAAATTCCAATTTTGTCAAGTTGCCTTGCTAAGGTTTTTATTTGGAACTGGCTTCTACCACACAAAAAACATGATTAACACAGAATGGATCAACATGACCTATGAGCTGAGACATCTAGTGATGATACTGGCAATTCATGGGTTTCATCAGAAAATATATAAACTAAAGTGCACTCACAATCCAGATGAAACATGACTATGTGAACTGTGGAACAGTAAATGCAAATGCTGTCATATACTCAGCTGGAGAAAGCAAACAAAAGCCCTTAAAGACTACAATTTGGGGAGATAACTAACTCATACTCTACCAAGCAGGATAGCTCAGGTGGTTACATCTGTGGCCTGCATGCAGGAGGTCATAGGTGATTCCCGTGACCTGCCTTCCTGACCTATGGGTTTTTGGGGGTTTTCCCAAATTGGCAGGTGAATGTTGGGAAGGATTCTCACACCACCCGAATTTCCTGTCTCTCCATTTCATCTCCATTATCATCTCACTTCATCTTTCATCCGTTGGTTTCTTTCAGGATTGGAAGTGTTGGTGATGGTTTTTTGGTGTAGTGTGGCAGGGGAAAAGGATGCTCTTTGTGACTCTGCATCCCTCGGTTTTCAGCTGGTTAGGATACCTTTGAGGGGCATTGGAATCCCTCTGTGAGGAGTGGGGTCCCCAGTCTGCCTGTCCGTCTGCCGAGGAGTCTCTATCTGGAAAACTTAGGGACCCTGCCATCCTTGTGCCATCACTCCTGGTTCCGGCCGCCCGTGTCTCCTCTCACCTCATCCTTTCTCCCAGGGATGCTCCGTTGTGGGGCATAGGTACAATATCCCTATGGATCAGTGCCAAGTTCCCTTTGTAGCCAATCCAATCCAACCCATACTCTGCACATATGTGCACACTTCCTACACCACTCCCATCATGCTGCCATCACCTCAGTCACCACCACCACTGTCATCATAATCATTGTTGTTGTTGTTGTTGTTATTATTATTATTATTATTATTATTATTATTATTATTATTATTATTATTATTATTATTATTATTATTATTATTATTATTATTATTATCGTTGTTGTTTTCCCCAGACATAAGGATGAATTTCAGGCCGCTTTAGTTCATTAGGTCACTGAACTCATAAGTGCATTTATTTCCTTGTCTGACAAGTCTTGACTGTGTAAAAGGGATTAAACTTATTAAGATAAGAAAAAAGAAAAGAAAACACTAACAATTGTTTCTCTTTTAAATTGTTTCCCCTTTAGGAAGGAGGATGTGTCTGTTCAGTTAGGGGTACAGCTGTCTTGTTTTAAAATTTTGTATTTGTATTTGTATTTTTGTATATTGGTATGTTACTTTGTGAATCACTGCAGCTGTTGTAAAAAACTTCTAAAATTAGACACAAGGGCTCCTGGATCCCTGAATTCATTGGTGTTGAAATCCATGAATGCAGTGCTTCTATAAATGTTATGCAAGAAAAGAACTGAAACATGTATAAAATAACTTATTCTTAAATTCACAGGTCTTATTATTTATGATTTACTGTTAAATGTGTCAATTGAAAAGAAAAAGAAAATCTTCAGCCATTTATCATTATTTTTTAAGGAAAATGTCAAGTAGAAATGACATTTATACTGAAATGTCATTTTTCAGGGAAATTTCATGCTTTTATATTTTACTCTAAAATTAATCTTTATAGTCTCTAGAATGGCCTGCTAAATATTTTTGCCAAAAGTCACTCTAGAAATGTATTACTTTATACCTTTTTAAAACTCTACTCAGGTACTCAGGTATTTAATCAGGAATACACCTAGGAAGTAATATTAAAACTATACAATTTGCAGATGATCGGTCCTGTTATCTAGTCAAGATGGACTCCAGTATAATATAACCAAACTAAATAATATATTAAAAGAATAAAAAATTGAGATACCTTGTGATAAAACAAAAATATTATTAATAGAGGACATGGCAATGAGGAGAAAAAATATACTGATAGGCAGACAGAACATA
This sequence comes from Deroplatys truncata, assembly GCA_030765065.1. NCBI lineage: Eukaryota > Metazoa > Arthropoda > Insecta > Mantodea > Mantidae > Deroplatys > Deroplatys truncata. The sequence goes on from CM060983.1 coordinate 167,164,515, forward strand.
GAACAGGTAAAAGTTTTCAAATATCTGGAATTTAATTGTAAAATTAATTTAGTTTTAGAAGAAAATTTACAGAAATACAACAGGACAAATGGAATTATAAGAAAACAATTTGGAAGAGATATGACTAGGGCTGTGCAAATTAGATTCCATAATGTTATATCAAACGTACTGTTATATAGTAGTGAAACATGAACTCTAAGAACCAAGGATGGGAAGCAAATTGAAATGGTATAAATGAGATTATTCCTTGAATCGGTTGAAAAGGTGACAAAAGAAAAGTAGCAAAATAAGGAAAAAGTTAAAAATAAAGAATATAACTGATGAAATTAAGGAATATTCAGAAAGACTGGCAACATCATGTAGAGGGAATGGCCATAGACAGACTACCATGGTGAGGATACTTTTACCAATTCGTTGGGAAACGTGACCTGGATCGCCCAAGATGAAGATGGAAGGAAGCATTTACCTCAGAATGGGACAGCAATGACCCATCTTTAAAAGGAAGAAGAAGAAAAACAAGAAGTAAACCAAAGCTTTAAAAGATCCTTGAAATTGAATTTGAGCTAGATTTGGATTTTTCAGGAGGAAAGGCCATTGTCCCATTTTACTTATACTAACCTATGCAAAAACCAATCCACTGTCCTCCCCAAAAACCACATATTCAATTTTTATGACTAGTTTTGGAATCTTGAACGTATCTTGGAAGTATATAGTATTTTTAGCATCGTACTTCATACTACTGTAGGATAATTTCATATTTTCTCACAAGATGACAACAGTTATTTAGGTGACAACATGTAATTGTAGAATTTAAACACATATTTATTTCTAGCTTGATTCTGCATAAAAGTGTATTTTTCTACGCATTAAATGTACCTAGGTATTTGGTTATGAAATACTTATTGTTAGTTATTTGTGCTTCTAGAACAGTGATTTAGTGTATAGAATATTATTACATATATAATAGTGCATAGTTGCAAATTCTTTTTGTAGGCCTTTCTCTTTTAGTGTAAATTATAAGACAGTCAAAATGGAAATGGATGGAATAAGCAAAATTTGAGTAAAAAGGTTAAAAAAGGAAGAAATCATGTGACTGACCCAGTGGCAATTGCATCACCATCAACTTCATCACTAGATGTACTGAGACTTTAATTAATGCAGTTTGCCATAATTAAATTTTTAGCCTGTTTTTGCACTAGAAATAATTTTTCTCCTAAACTACTACGTGGATTTTAGCGATTCTTGGAATACATGTTCTTCATTATATATCTGAGATAATGGCATATCAGTAGTATAGATGTGGTACTTACAAGACATGTAAAAAATGTTATGTGATATTTAACCAAATTAATTTTTATGATTAAAATAAAATAAAATTTGTAAATTATCACTGCTTAATATACTAAATTTTAATTCTTTATTAGCATCTTTCAACTATAACAATGTGCACTAAAGACTTTTTATCTTCATTTTCAGATATAAAAATAGTTCAAAAATACATGTAACATTTATTTATTTTATTTATAGCTTTATTTTAAAATTAAATTATTTTTTTATTGTGCCATTTAAATATTAACTTAGGTACAGACTATATAGATAAAACGTTATTAAATCATCATTTAAAATGCATAAGTTAGGAAAGTAAGTAGCGTATTCCATTAACATAATTTTTACACACAACAAAAATTATTTTGGGCTCAGATCATTTTGAACTGCTGACAATTAAAATGTTAATAAGTGCTGAGAAAATGCCAAAAATATCTGTCTTATATCACATTTAATACAATAATTATCTTTACATTATGCTTTGTGTGTATTTATGTCAGCTTTTTCATCAAACACAATTTACATTAATTTTTTATTTCTTTACCATTCACATACTGTAGAAGTCAAAGGTACTACAGTCCATCCTGATTTTATTAGAAATGTGCATTTTGAGATCCCTGAATCCTAAAAATGCCTTTCTATCTGAGTTGGATATTTACTAAATTTCTAGGTACTTGAATCAGGTACCATGTAAGTAAGAATTTCCAGGCAGCCCCCTCACCTAACTACCCTTTACATGAAAAAATTCTTATTTTTATTTTCTCAAAAATGGTTGTGATAATTTTCATTAACATATTATATGCTTATAATATAAACATGACAAATTAAATACATATCTTGAATTCTCTGTGAATAGCCTGTGAAACTATCTTCATTCTTATTGAATTTCATATAATTTTATATAATTGGGAAACCAAAAGAGATTAAGATAAACTTACTCCAGGAAAAAATGAAAAGCTCATTAAAATATATAGTTTCAATCCTTTTTGTAGCATTAGCCATTTGTAACGGTTTTACAAATAATGTTGATGCTTGTGATGTTTATGTATGTGTGTTTACTTCACGCGTTGCCATCTTGTGACGTCATTCATTTGTTTGGTCTGTAGCTCCATCTGGCGTAGCAATTTGCATCAGTTTTGAAATAATTCACTTTAAATGTCCTCCAGCTAGCTGTTTGGGTCGAACATGTATCTCTTACAGGTTGTGAAGCGGAAAGGAATCTTTTATCCAGAAATTATACTGATGAAGAAAATTTGTTTTATAATTTTTATTGCCGAACACGTTCACGAACACTTTTACATATTGATTTAGATACTCGCCAAACTGAAACTGTTTGTAATAACTTCTTACTTATCACTTTTAACTCGCGTACTTCAACTTTGTGTATATTTAACTGTATAATATTTTAGATCTTTAATGATTTTTGCTGCGCGTAACTTGACGAAATGAAGGACTGACTGACGACGTGTAGTGTGCTAGAAATTTTGATGAACTGAGGCGACCTACGTGTAAGGTATTGAGAATTTTGTTGAACTGGGGGCGATCTACCACGGACTCGACTTTATATACTCCCACTCCTCGACATGCCTAAAGATTATAAATGAACTGCTATTGGCTAATAAAACGCGCCAACATTAGCGTCTATTTTAATATCCAATGAAAACCACGAATACATATTGCTTTAGGAAATATTCTAGAAGGTTCTACCGAAAACGCGCGAACATTACGTAACTTCCTTGTTCCCAGTAATGATAAACAGCTCACCCCCTCGCTGCATTATTGCGATATTATTGACAGTTTCAGTAAAGCCGTATAAACTTATTTCCCAATAATAATTACAATTAATAAACATCTGAAATCAATGTCACATATAAATGCATATTCATATTACAACCATTATTTACATTTAAATAATTTGTGATACAAATTACCGTATCATATTTCTAAAATATTCATAGTTATTTGTTTGAATTTTCTATTATCTTAAGCCATACACTTATAAACAATTGGAAAAAAGTTGTCCTCCATGGTATAGTGGTTACCCTGCTGCCTCTGGTTCCCAAGGTCGTGGGTTCAAATCCAGTGGAGGGTGATGGATTTTTTCGGGCGTAAAAATCCTTAGCATGGCTTCCTTCGGAAGGGAAGTAAAGCTGGTGTTCCCATGTCATAGATTTTTGGCATGTAAAAGAACCTTATGCCTCTGAGCAAAATTACTGATCTTTCACGCCCAATATAGTATGGGACACTAAGGACCATAGTAGTTAAAGAGCAAAGAAAGCTCAATTTAATTTACAGTCGGAAAAGAGATACCTATGCAATGCTGATAAAGAGGAAAGGAAGGGAATGCATCATTAAGAAAGGTGTATTGAGGTAAAATGTCAGAGAAACTAATTTTGTTGAGATGATTTCACATAGTCTCCCTGCTTCACTAACCTACAATTGTGTGGACATGTTTCACAGACCAGTGTCTGCATTATCAGGTTGACTGCTGACCTTAGGTAAATCTTCAGTGTGGAAACTCAGAAATGTTGCTGGTTGAGGCTTGATGAAACATTATCTTCTGGGACATCCAAATTCATTATAATTAATTTATATAATCTTCTTCACATGCTAAGTTCAATGGCTCTGTTGACTGGCTTAATCACTCTTTCTGCTGAACTTTTGATTTCTCCCCTTGAAGTGAGCTGATACAGCAGACTTTTTTGTTTACTTATTGAAAATATAATGAAAATACTCATTAAGATGGATTTCAAGGTTTCTCTTACTCTTTCTAGAGCATAATTTTCCACAATCCAAGAGATTAATGCATGCAAAGGTGTAACTATATATAAATTATCCTTTTGTATACTCAAGAGCAAAAATCAGAGTACAAAGCAACAGCATAGCAATGGTAAAAATAAATTAAAAGCTCAAATTTGTTACATTTGTTTAAATATCTCATTATTCTTAATTTTAAACTAAAAGCTACCTAAACATTGCTGCTCTATGTAAAGAAATGTTATTTTTTGAATTAGGTTTCCTCAGTTAACATATTTAGGTAATTATTATGTTATTTCCCACCTAAATGTTACTATTTCACCAGCATATTCTACCATATCCATTCTTGACTCCTTAACAAGCAATCCTGATGCCCCAATTTCAACCTCACCACGTTGCATCATGCCCACAATTCCACTGTAGTTCTTGGTTCCATTTATGGGATATCCCCAATGTTCTGCTATTGTTAGATTCATTCTGAGGAATAGTAAAGGAGAACATAAGTTTAATTCTAAATGATGCTATTAAATCAACTCAATTTTAAACAAACTGTAATATTGTTTACTAAACTTTTCACATCTGTCTTTGTCATATGAACATTTAAGGTATATTCCTAGGCTTAAGCAGTACTCATAAACACTCTCTACAAGAAGATCAGAGATGCAGCTTTCACTTCAGGAATGCCTTAAAAGGAAGTTTTGAAAGCAGTCCTCATCAAGGTAGATAAATTTAATGATATTCTGTCAAGCATAAAATGGTTATTTTCTGTACATTAAAAAAGAAAAAGAAAACCAGCTACAAAAAGTAGCATTGATGTATTATGAAAACAAATTAACATTATTATAATAACCATTATTTGAGCAATGGATCATTATTAAAATCTGTCAATTAAATCAAGATTAATAGACTATATCTGGAGAAAATACATTTCTCATTGCTAACATAAATTATAATATTTTTCATTTTTCTCTTATTTCTGAAATATTTTGCATTTTCTTTACTATTATTTACTGCTAAAATTTTGTTTAATATTCTGAAGGAGGAGATCTAAGATACTAGCTGCTTGAGTTATCAATTAATTGATGAAACAGTTTTATAAATTGAAATATCACACTGTGTGCATGTGCATGCATCTATGCACATACTTGTATGTGTGTGAAAGAGAAAATTAGTAAAGAGAAACTGCTCAACAACTTGTCTTTCTAGTTTGACCTCTAAGTTCAACCTTTACTAAAACTTTGCTATTGGTAAGGCATATATGTATAACAGCTGTCATTTTATGCCCTCTGAAAGTCACCAAACTTCTATTGCTGTAATGAAAACCAGACTGAACATGAACCAAATGAGATATCTTCAGCTTTGATAAATGCTCTAAGTAAATGTAGATACAAGCACATACTTAAACTATAAGTTAATTTTTCGATGTCTGCACTGGGCAGAAAAAATACTCCCATGTAGTTTATTCTCTGCAATGGTAGCTAAAATAACCCCCAGACTCAGTGAAAGAGATACACATATAACATTTCCCATGCATGTTCATTCCTACTTGCCCACAGATCCCTTATTCAGCACACTGGAGAATCTTTTGAAACAATCTGAAATATTAACTTCTCAATAGTAACCCAACATTTATCAGTAATTAAGAAACATTCAAAAGCTAGGAATATATTGGAATGTGTTTAATTTCTCTGCTATGATTTAAAGAAGCCAGTGAACATTAGGACATTAAACAAATAATACTGAAAAATAAATTCAAGAAAATAAGAACCTCCATTATTACTTTCTCTACTACGTATAGTAAGTAGGGGAAGTATTGCATTCCACCCAAAAATTCGATACCGAGATTTCACCGGAAATACATGTTTTGAGACCTCCTGAATCCAAAAAAAGCATTTTTGGAAACATGTCCGTGTGTGTGTGTGTGTGTGTGTGTGTGTGTGTGTGTGTGTGTCTGTGTGTGTGTGTGTCTGTGAACAGCATAACTCAAAAACTAACAGTCGGATAAACACCAAACTTGGTATTTACGTTCAGTATCTTCCAGAAATGCGACACGAAGATTTTCAAGAAAATCCCCCCACCCCAGACTACCCTTTACATGGAACATTTTTCGAAAATTTTAATTTTCTCAAAAATGGCTCTAACGATTTTGATGAAAATATCATATGTTTAAGATAATGTCATGAGAAATGAAATGTATATCTCGAAATTTCTGGGAATGTCTCCAAAAGTATTCTTCATTATGAACGACTTTTGCATAACTGGTAAACCATAAGAGATAGACAAAATTTTACTACACAAAAAATGTAGATCGCGTTAAAATACACAACTTATATCATATACATTTTTTTTGTTGAGTGAACCGTTTTTGAGATATTGCTTGTTATTTCCTTAAATTTTCCAATACTTATACTTTTTCTTAAAATTCGTTATTCATTTTTTTATGTCCTGGACATGCAAAGAGAATGGAATGCACCACATAGCAACCAGCGATAAAATATTTGACTATCGCTTAAAAGCTACCATATTCCCCTTGCATCTACAAGAAAATTACAAATAAAATTGACATCTCGATATCTCGATTAATATGAAGCATATGGAGAATAGGCGTTTGTAAAAATAGATTGTAAAAGAGTAGAGAAAGTCATGTGAGTGTAACACGTCAGATTTTTTTTAAAAAGCAGCACTTATACAGACTGGATGATGCATGTAAAAGTTGTTTCCTTAATAAAAAGAAATGTAAAAAAGATATTTACAAAAAGAAGTGTAGCAGCAGATCAGATACCTGAACCAATTGTTATCAGTTTGGTACCGACTATAAAATCAGAAAAATAGAAAGACAGTCCTCTGAAACAATGCTTTGGTGATAGCTGGAAGAAAGATGAAACCCTGTAAGTTTATGTTGATGTACTTGAGAGAGATGATGCAATAAATTATGTAGAAGGTTGAGAATGAAGAGTGTGATTGCTTGGAGGAGGAACCTGGATATCCAATGCTTTGAAGAAGAGTAAGAGGCATAATATACTTTAGTATTTAAGCATTTTTGGATGAAATATGATGATGACTGTGAAACTATTTTTTGACATTGATATTTGTTAACGCAGTATAATTTGCTTTTGATACGGTAATTTGTATCACAAATCACTCAGATGTAAATAAGGATTGTAATATGAATATGTATTTTTATGTAACATTGATTTCAGAGGTTTATTAATTATAATTATTATTGGTAAATAATAATATATGGCTCTACTGAAACTGTTAACAATAACATAATACTTTAGCAAGGGGGTGAGTTGTTTATCGTTACCGGGAACCAGGAAGTTACGTAATGTTTCGCGCCTTTTCAGTAAAAAAAGCTTCCAGAATATTCTATAAAAGTAATATGTATTAGTGGTTTTCATTGGATAGTAAAATAGACGCTAATGTTGGCGCGTTTTATAAGCCAATAGCATTTCATTTATAATCTTTAGGCGTATCTTAAGGCAAGTCTATAAATAAGCCATGTCTGAGGTAAGCGTCCTCCAGTGTTCAACAAGATTCTCAACAAGTAACACGTCAGCTCCCAGTTCAACAAGATTCTCATGTCGGTCTCTAAATTCATAAAGTTACGCGCAGCAGAAGTACGAGAAATCTTATAAAGGATTATACAGTTAAATATATAAAGTTGAAGTACGTGAGTTAAAAGTGAGAAGTTATTACAAACAGTTTCAGTATGGCGAGTATCCAAATTAATTTGTGAAAGTGTTCGTGAACGTGTTCTGCAAATAAAGATTATAAAACCAGTTTCTTCATCAGTATCATTTATAGACAAAAGATTCCTTTCCGCTTCACAACCTGCAAGAGTTAAATGTCTACCTAAATAGCTAGCCGGAAGACAATATACATAACCTAAAACTGATACCAATTGCTACGTCAGAGGAATCTACAAACAACAAATGAACCAACCAACGTATGACGTCACACAATATGGCTGCACGCGTGAGGTAAGCAACATTACGTGAGAAACATTATCCACCACGTGTGGACACAAACACACAAATACTACTTCACTTTTCAAACACCTGGTACAAAAAGCAGCATTTTACAGTTTATTTTAAAACAGGATAATTTTGGCTCCTTTGTTTAAAGAATATCTAAAAATATATCTGTGAATTTCTAATAGTGCTTGTATTCCGTAGATAATGTCTGGATTTAAGCACAAAACATAACATTGCAGATCATTTAGGAGCAAACTAATTTTGTTATTTAATTAAATAACATATGAAAATAACTTGGGTTATATTAATTTTGATTGAATTGCTTAATATAATATTTCAAACATTTGGAAAAAAACACAAAAAAAGTAAGAATTTTTATAATAATTTTTACTGACTGTTTAAATTATGTATGAAAATATCCTCCTTAATTACAATTTTGATTGCATTGCTTAAATAATGTTCAGAAATTTCTCACAGAAACAGTATGTTACCATTAGAAAAGGTGAAAAATATTTATTGTATTGCTTAACTAACGCATGGGAACATTTTCCTGAATTATTGTTTTCATTGAATCACTTAATATTACCAAAAATAAAAATTAAAGAAGAGATTCTTGCATTGTTTCTATATGAATTTGCTTCAAAACACCATCTGTTCCTTTGGCTGGTATAATATGACATGTCCATAGATTTTCAAAATTCAATTAGCAACAGTGCCTTAAAATAAAAAGTGATATTTTTCCCACTTATCTTATTGCTCAACATATTCAGTATTGTTAATAAATTCCTGTACTTGGATTATAAATTATTATTATAAAACTTTACTTAATATTGGTTTTAGCTTCTCCTGTAAAATTTGCATTTGTGAACTTATAGTGTGTTTTGAAAAGTTACTCTCATATGCTCAGATTTTCTGGGTATCCATTAAATCTGGTCAAGTGGAAAAGCATTCCAGACTGATAATTTATAGGTCACAGCCAAGGAAGATGATGTGCACTTTTAACTGCACAAATGGCCATATTTTTAATGCAGCAATCTGTTTGCTTATAGCCTTCCAGCTGCTTACAAAAAGAAGACTAAAACTTAAAAGTTGAGAATTAAAGTTTCACCTAGGCAGTACCACTGAACACATTGTATTGTAGTCATCGCTGTAATGTTTTTGTATTTCTGTCAAGAAAATACTACATGACCACTGGCTTAAGAACTCAATGGAGCTAAGCTGTAATAAAGTTTGGAGTTAAATAAAGAGAAATTTGTAAGAACTGCATTTGCTGTAACATAATTACTAAAGAAAGAACAGGTAGAGTACCCAGCAATCTTTTACCTATCAGAATTCAGATAATGATCAAATATTATTTTTCAGAGATAAGTAGCAAAGTGACACATAAGGATGGATCGGAGAACTTCCCCGCCCCCTATTTGAATTTTACCTACATTCAGAATTTTTTATTTTATAAATAATAATAATGTAATTTCTTGAAACGAATTTCCATGCAGAGAACTTCATTATCCTAGCACATATAAGCCACAATGATTTGCTGGGGGGAATATTTTGGAGAATATATACTTAAATTGTTCAATAAAGACCTTTTCTGACTTATTTATTTGTTTGTTTATTTTATGTAAGTAAAAATTTGAGATTAGTTAGGTACGTACCTGAAATTTAACATCTGTGCCACATGGACCATAAGTGCATAATTGTTCTTACTCAAGGTATTTAGATGTCTGAAACGCATATCAAAGAAATGTTTCCATACATCTTCTACTACCTAAAACACAGATACAATATTACCAATAACACTCATTACTTATTAAACACAAATGAGATATTAGCAGTTTAAATGTAAACATCATAATATTATTATAAAGTTATCCATGGTGTATAATTGTGGTCCACTGAACTCTGGGCTTCCTCCTCTTCATCTTGCCAGATGTTTTGTCTGCAAGTGCAGAAGATATAATCAGTGGTGCACTCAACGTAACCTTCTTGGTGTATTGACAGTGATGATGTCTGCCGTAGTCACAGACAAAATGTCCAGAAGATGACAAGGAGAAAACCTATTGGCCACAGCCATACAGTCTGGATAGTTTCTTCATTCACTTACACAGACCATAAAAGCCTACATTCTTTAATCATAATATTAACTCACAATAATTGCAGTTTTAATGGATATTCCACCATAATTGTCTCTTCGAGGGGGAAAAGGCCAGGTCTCCCCTAAAGAGAAAGTGTAAACTGATGTAAATGTAAGGGGTTCTCCTTTCCCTATTTGGTACACATCTTGTAGTTGTAAGGAGGTGTTTATAGGAGATTTCCTGTATGCAACAGTTATATGGCTGTTTATTGGCAAGTCTAAAGATTCCAATGTGGTTTTGGTTTCATTTTCATTTGTTGTGACTGCATTGTCTGAAATGCCCAAAAGTAGCCAATGATTCATATTGGTGAACATTTTTCCTTCAGATGCCTGTAAAGGATATTAACATAAAATCCTGTAATGTATGTTTCTAAAACCAAGGAGTAGCAGAGAAATTTCTGTAGTTACTTCATATTATGCTACAATTCACCTATTACAGAGTAGGTATATTATTTGCAAAAACTCTGTATGCAAAGATGTTAGAAAAGAATGTTAAGTATTAAATAAATCTAATACTAAACTGGATACCATCATAATCGAGAAGATAAGTACATAAAAGTTCACACACTAACACATTTTAAAAATGTTAGCAATTTTTAAGTCTAATACAACTTATTTAATTGTATTTTTCATTTTTTGTAGACTGATACAAAGGCAATTATTCTCTCTTTCCTTTATTGCTTCTTTTTATAATTTAAAATTGTAGGTTTCATTTATTAAGATATTGCAAAAGAAGAAAATATTAAAAAAAAAAAGAAAAAACAAGCAAAGAAAAGGAAAGTGTTTGCTTACCTTATACAGCATCTGAAATGACTCTGCACAGGACATATCAACAAGAACACCAAGATGGTGATACTCTGTTTTAAGCATTTTTGAGAGAGATAACTGTTTATTATGTTTATAAATGGCTACTCTAAAATCCAAATTTGATAGTATCTTGCTCAACTGTAGCTCATCTACAACATAAACCAGAATAAATATAACTGTATATTGTTATGGAGCAAGTGACCAGCATAATAGTGTTTACTAACATTTTTAAGTCCTTTATGGAACATGTAGAGTGTTTGCTTTAAATCTCGGCAGATCATTGCAGCTTATTACAACTATATATTCAAGATTTTTTTCGTCTTTAAAAGAGAAGTACTTTTGCTTTCTTGATCTAGAAAACAAAGAAATGAACCATAGAACATAGTAAAATAAGTCAGATTAAGAAGTAAAAGCTTACAATACCTAAGAGAAATTTAATCTGCTAAAGAGTTATTTACTTAATCATTCATCAAAGCATATGAAATTAAGTGTAAAAAACCTGATATGTTACATTCACATGACTTGCTCTACCCAATCTTACACAAACTATTTCTGAAAAAGTTTATTCTGCTACTCCACATTAACTGAGGTAAACATTTACAGAAATGGTTGCATTACACTTGTAAGTGATAGTCAGATGTTTGAAAAACGGGTCATTGTATGCTGGCTTTAAAGTTTCTCTCTTTGCATGACCACATTAAACAATTATTGAATGGCTATTTAGAGTTTCAAAAACATATAAAGTATTTGAAAATATCTAGGAAATGGTTAATGCATAAAAAGCGTATTTCCATAAATTGTGTGTTTTAATGAGCTTTTGTCCATCTCTTATGGTTCACCACTTATACAAAATTATACAAAACTCATTCAGAATGAAGAGGATCACAAGATATTCCCAGAAAATTCAAGATATACAGTTTATTTATCATGCAAATATCTTAAACATTTGTTATTTTAATCAAAATTGTTAAGAGTCATTTTTAAGAAAATCAAACAGAGTGGGATGGCTCAGGCAGTAACGTCCGCGGCCCGCATTTGGGAGGTCATGCATTCAATTCCCATGGCTGACCTTCCTGGCCCATAAGTTTTTTGGGAGGTTTCCCCAGGTAGATAATAGGAAGGTTCACTGCATCCCCCGAATTACCTGTGCCTCCATTTCACCTCCATTCCCATTTCACTTTACCTTTCATCTGCTTGGTCTGTTTCAGGGTTGAAAGTGTTGGCAGGAGTCTCAACATTGCATGGCAGGGGAAAAGAATACACTTTGTAACCCTTCATCCCCGGAATGGGGGCAGTCTCCGAGTCTCGGGCCCCCCAGTGGGATGTACAAGCCTTCAGGGGGGAGGGGAGCAGGCTGCACCAGCTGCCATCTGGGGAGTTTCAATGTGTAAAAGGTAGGGATCCTGCCCTCTACCCTGTCATGCCTCCTTGTCCAGCTGCCCTTTGTCTCCTCTCACCTCAATCCTCCCTCCCGTCAAGGACCCTCCATACCTAATCCTACTTCTACCCCTAAAAAAATAAAAAATGTTTCATGCATTGGTGTTTCATTGAGGTGGGGACTTTCATGAAAATATTTGTGCTGTCACATCCTTGGAAGATACTGAACTTAAATGCAAACTTTGGTTGCATACTGCACATGGATCTTTTTCTAAAAATGTCTTTTATTTAGGGGACCTCAAAATGCATATTTCTGATGAAATCTCAATATCAAAATTTTGGGTGAAATACAATACTTCCTCTACTCACTATAGGAAAGTAGAAGAGAAAGCAGACATATTTACAGAAGTAATTTAAATGGTTGTTATTTAAAAACATAAAAAGAATGAAGTAATTTAAAACATGTGCATAATTTGGTAATGACAATATCAAATGCCCTTTAGCATGCTGAAAATTATTTGTGAGATTTATGATGCTTAACATATGTTTACATCACGAATAAATTGTTTCATGTCTGTGTTCTCTGATTTTATGAAAGCTAAAAGATTATCTGTGAGTTATTCAGGGAGGGCCACAGGAACCCAACACTTCTTAAAACTAAATTGAATATCCAAAATATATATCTTATATTTAAAATGCAAAATTTGGCCCTCTATATTTCAAATGGGGATTCAACTGAAACACAAGGCAAGCTTTTTATTTATCTTGATAGTGTTAGGTTCTGACTGGTTTAAAAAATCTAAAGCATGTAAATTATTGACTCCCAAATGATTAAAGGACTAAAATGGATTTACAAGGTCTGGGTATGCTGGAATCACACTAGAAGACACCTATTAATGGCTTAGAATTTTTGTTGTTATTTTTATTATTGCACAGATAATGTATTTAAAAACATATATTTTATTCTAAACAATATTTCTAGAGGACCAGGATGTAGCAGCTAAATCATGGAGGAATACTAAAGTTACAGAAGACAAAGTAAAAAAAAAGGTAACTGGATCCTGCTTATAACAGTATGATAATACATACTATGTTATATTTATTTTCTTTAATTGGTATTTTATCAAATACTGCAGATGTATGCAGTGGCTCTCCTATGGGTTTACAAAAGCATTGTGAGCCTTCTTTACTTTACTTTCCATTCAGTTCAGCATCCAATAACTCCTAGGTACTTCATCATTCAGATAGCTTCAGTTTCTTCTCAAATAGGAGTGGCTCTACCAAATCAAGGCAGGCTCCTCCTCCTTGTAAAGACCAATAATTCAGTTTATTCCGGATTAAAGGAAAGTCACTTTCTTTATACCATTCTTTCAGAGTATGTAAGGAGCCCTGTATGAGCTCCAGAACAGTACTGGGGAATTTTCCACTTACTAAAAGACCTATGTCATTGGCAGAGCCTTGAACATGGATCCCCCCGCCTATTGAGCCTGTCCACTAGGTCATCCACCACCAGACATCACAGAGTGGGTGACAATACTCCTCCTTGCAGGCAGACATTTGGTCCCTGAGGCCTTCATGAACTCACTCCCCAAAGCCAACATATCCTGGCGGCAATTATCCAGTTTGTTACCACTAGACTGACTGTTCTATTCTCCAAACAGTTCCTAATGGTGCCTAAAGGCATTTGGTTAAAGGCATTCTTGATGTCCAGAAAAATTGTCATGGCCAGTTCTCCATGGCCCAGCATCCCCTTTAGTCCTACCCCTAGCCAGTGGAAAGCTGATTCTGCAGATTTACCTGGCCAATAGGCATACTGATGGGGTATATAGGTCTATCCCCTAAAACCCCCTCTCTTAAATGTCTGTCTACCAGCCTTTTTAGTGCTTCAATGTAAAGGAAGGCATATAAAGAGGCTTTATAAAAAATCCTAGGCCTGTAATAGGATTGTCTACCAGGCTTAGGTATGAACATCACCTTGGCCTACTGCCAGAGACAAAAAACATGCTTCATGGCTAAGCAGGCTCTGAAAATCCTCACAAGCTCTCAGTCTCCTAGGAGAGCTGGGAAAACTCCATCCTCACCTGCACTAATGTATTTAAAAACAAAAGTCATGTACATATATTTTATTCTAAGCTATATACCTAGAGGACCAGGATGTAACAGCTAAGCCATGGAGGAATACTAAAGTTACAGAAGACAAAGCAAAACAAAAGATAACTGGATCCTGCTTATAACAGTATGATAACACATATTATGCTATATTTATTTTCTTTACCTTTTATAGAACCCAAAGTAAAAGAACTTAACTATGTCACAATTTCGGAGGCCACATTCCAGCCTTCTTGTAAAGGCCTGCATCCATAACTGAGACTGGTTCTTGTTCACTTATACAGGTTCCTGGAAAATGTGTTTCAAGCAACAGCCTCAAGATTTCACCCTCTTATTGTATCTTGGCACAGAGGGGGCCTTCAAAGATGCCACCCTAGCCTTACCTCCCAAGATCAGTAATTTCTGTAGTTGAGCAGTGCTAGACAGTTTCTGATGTTACTACAAAAGAGGCTCCAACTTTCTTGAGATCTCTCCTGATCTCTCTTTTATACAACATCTGGGACTCTATGTGTAAACCTCATGTTACCCAACATTCATTCCTGATGGTTTTTCTTGATTGAGAGGGTAGTTCCTACTATAGCCAGAGAGCAAGGTATTCATGAAAATCTCCACTAATAACTCCAAGTCTTCTGCATTACCTACCCTGATCTGAGATCTGTTCCTGAGCCCACCCTCCAGATCCTCCCTAACAAGTACCAATTGGCACTCTTGTGGTTCCTGAATAGGTAGTCCCATACCATCCTCAAGATCAAAGTGGATATGTCTACAATCAGATAGGGAAGGTTCCATGCATACCCTCTAATCCTTGTCTTCCTCTAAGATCCTAAAGCACTCTAAGGTCAAATCTAGGACCTCCTTCCTCTGATAAGTCATAAAGGTCAGAATGCCCTCTTGATATAAGATCAAGATCAGTTGTGCTTAAAAACTCAAGCCTTCCCATTTACATTGATGTCTGTACTTCTCCAAATGCTATAGTGGCCATTGGAGTCACAGCCATTTACTTTTATTAGCAATAATGGGCAGAGTGTAATAGATTTTGTGTTGTGGCCTCCGAATTTAGGGCATATTTTAAGGAATTTTAAGGTATTTAATTTAAGCTCAACTAGCGGGCATTATCCACTGATTGTGGATTTTATGATGCACACAGCACAAGTAAAACACAATATAAGAGTGGAAAGCTATTGTAAAAAAGAGTATATTAGCTATAAATGGAAAGAAGAATTTTGTGACACATTTAAACAGACTCTAGATTCAAATTATGGAAAGATATGTTTATGTGGAGTAACATTCATGGTTAAGAATAATCAAATAGATAATGCAATAGATATCCTTAACACAGTTAGGAAATGAAAACAAAAAAAGAGGGTTTACATATATGATAAGGGCTGGTTTGACGAAGAATGGAGGGTATCAAAAAGACAAGTAAAACAACTGTTGGTTAGGTGGAGAGAATTAGGTGATAGAAAATCTAGGGATGATTATATGCAAGGGAGGAACTCACATAATTTATTGTTAGAGCAAAAGAAAAACGTCTGGAGAGAAAGTAATGAAAGGAATTTGATAAAATGTCTAAATGAAAATAATGTTAATAAGGTATGGCAGGTTCTTAAGTCAACCTATAATAAATGTGTAACTAAACCCAATATTGAGCCAGGACAATGGATGGAGTATTTTGAAACATTATATGGGGAAGACAGGAGTATAGGAATTGGGATTTCTGGAAATAGGGAATGTTTTTGTAGAGATATTGGATGGTGAAATTAAGAATGAGGAAATAATAAAACAAGTTAAGTTACTGAAGAAAAATAAAGCTTCTGGAATTGATGGCATCCCAACAGAGTTTCTTAAGGAGTGGTGTACTAAAGCAGGAAGAGTGAAAATTTTATTAGATTTATTTAATGTAATTATTACAAAGGGTTATGTACTTAAATGATGGAGAGAAGCTATCATCCATCCTATATATAAAGGCAAGGGTAATGTCGATAAACCTAATAACTACAGAGGTATTGCATTATTATCTAAAGTAGGAAAACTTTTTGCGGGCATTTTGGCAGCTAGACTACAAATTTGGGTTGAAGAATATAATATCCTTTCGGAATTCCAGATGGGCTTTCGCAAGGGAAGGAGAACAATTGATAATTTATTTATTATAAAGACATTAGCAGACAAATATTTAAAAGAAAAAAGGGGTAAATTGTATATGGGTTTTGTAGACTTAGAGAAAGCCTATGACCGAATTGAGCTACAACTTCTGTGGCATAAATTAGTGTGTAAGGGAGTAAGTCAGCAATTGGTGAATATTCTTAAAGCACTGTATTTTGAGAACACCTGTGTAAGGGTGGAGACAGGCTGTGTAACAAGAGAAATTCAACAAAAGAAAGGCCTCAGGCAAGGATATAAGTTAAGTCCAGTTTTATTTAATTTATACATAGATAATGGCTTACTATAAATTGAAAGGAATAATAATTGTGCACCAGTAATTAACAACATCCAAATCCCAGGACTTCTTTTTGCAGATGACCTAGTGGTAGGATCTATTACAGTAAGTGGTTTAAAACAATCATTACAAGCAATTTATGTATATTGTAAAGAATGGAGGTTAAAAGTGAATCAAGAGAAAACACAGATTGTGGTATTCAAAAAGGGGGGAAAATTAAGCAAATATGAAAAGTGGAAGGGAGAGAATAAAGATTACAGGGTGCTGCGTGACTGTATTTATTTAGGAGTAAAAATAGATGGAGGTAATAAATGGGAGAAACAAAAGAAGTTTGGATTGGCAAAAGGTAAAGGGATGATGGCAGCAATCTGAAGCTGCAAATATAGGGTACCTAATATAAATGTTAAATGTCTGGAAAAAGTTTATGAGATGGTTGTGGAGGCAAAAATGATGTATGGTATAGAAACATGGGGATTAGATAGAGGATGGGAAAGTATAGATGAGGTGCACAGGATGTTTTGTAGAGAATGCGATAGCAAATTTATGTATTTACTCGCGTATTTGCAAGAGAACTTGCTTTACGTAATATCTTTTTGTTAGCCCCACGTTGTGGAGCCAATTTGAAGTAGTATTAATGTTACATAAGTTTAACATTATTATAGCACCACGTTTGGAAGCCAATTTGCGAGAGCAAATATGTGTTTTTACTTCACGCGTTGCCATCTTGTGACGTCACTCCTTGTTTGGTTCGTAGCTCCCTCTGGCGTAGCAATTTGTATCAATTAGTTTCTGAAAGAATTTAAGGTTATGTATATTGTCCTCCGGCTAGCTATCATCTTATCTTGGTAGAACTTGTATCTCTTGCAGGGTGTGAATCAGAAAGGAATCTCTTATCCAGAAATGATACTGATGAAGAAATTGGTTTTATAACTTTTATTGTCGAACACGTTCACTAACACTTTTTACATATTGAGATAGATACTCGCCAAACTGAAACTGTTTGTAATAACTTCTTATTTATCACTTTTAACTCGCATACTTCAACTTTATGTAATTTTTTAAATGTATAATACTTTATAATAATTCTCGTAATTCTGCTGCGTGTAACTTGGCGAAATAAATGAACTGAGAGACCGACGTGTAGAGTACGGAGAATTCTGTTGAACTGGGAGACAAGCTACCTCGAACCTACACTATTTATAGGCCTGCATCAAGATACGCCTAAAGATTATAAATGAACTGCTATTGGCTAATAAAATGCGCCAACATTAGCGTCTATTTTAATATCCAATGAAAACCACGAATACATATGCTTTAGGAAATGTTCTAGAAGCTTCTACCGAAACCGCGCGAAACATTACCTAACTTCCTGGTTCCCGGTAATGATAAACAACTCACCCCATCGCTGCATTATTGCGTTATTGTTGACAGTTTCAGTAAAGCCGTATATTATTATTTACCAATAATAATTACAATTAATAAACCTCTGAAATCAATGTTACATAAAATACATATTCATATTACTATCATTAATTACATCTGAGTAATTTGTGATACAAATTACCGTATCAAGAAATACTTGGGTTACCGAAGGCAATTGTAAGACAGGTAGCATAATTAGAGATATGCAGGGTGGCGACTAAGGGGAAGATAATGGAAAGAGCTTTGAAATTTTGGTTCAGAACTTTAAATCTAGGAAAAAGTAATGTGTTAAGACAAAGTATAGAATACCAAGAGAATAGTTTAATGAATGATGGATGGGTAAGTAATTTACGGAACATTTTGGAGAAAAATGGGTTAGGAGACATGTGGAGAAGGAGAGAAAATAGCGTGAAAAATTCTTGGAAAAATGGCGAGGAAAAGACTGGAAGATATAGAAATACAAATCATGTTCAGTGAGATTGCCGAAAAGAGCTCATTATTTTTTTATATGCCAATGAAAAATACATGAGGTAGGAAAAAATATATAGTAAATAAAGAAGAGAGAGAATCTATTGCATGGGTAAGAATCGGAGCATGGAGGCTAAGAGGGTTAAGACAGGGTATTCCTCAGAACCAATGTCTGATATGTGGTGGTAATGAAGACATTGAACACATAGTATTTAAGTGCCAAGGAACAGAAAATTGGAGAAAAGAATTTTTTTAATAAGAAGTGGTTGAAGGGAGATAGAAATAAAGCAGTAAGTTAAGATTTCTACTCCTACAAAATAGCAGAATATTCATGAACACCTGAGGAGATGGAATTCCTCAGAGCCATATGGGAAATAGGCAGAGCACACTACCGCTTGTTTAGGTGGTTTGTTTTCCTTTACTTTACTAGGACTGGTACCAGATCCTTCTCAAGAAGTCTGGTAAAACCCAAGTGTTGCTATGCCTTGTTAAGTCACAAGTTCTGGATTAACCTCAGCAGAAGCACTGAAAATGGAATAAACTTTTATATTTAGTCACACATTTTGGCTTGCCTAAGCTAAGGTTCTGGGATTATGGTGACTTCCAAGTCTTAACTTGCTTTGCTATTAATGCAATGTTGTAGGTTAGTTTGAATGAAAGATATCATTAGAGTCCAACCTTAGTACATCCTAAAGCTCTCCCTTTGAGAATCCAGTTCACCCTCAGCAGAACCCTGGGCCTCTCTTTTGGGGCTTTTTATCTTTAGGTTGAGTATCCTCTGACCTGATTCTTTTTGAGATGTCAGCAGGGTGCATTTAGGATCAGGTGGGGCTTCTGGAGGGTCCCTCCTAACCAGGGAGCCACCTCCTTCTCCATACTCTGAGCCAATTTCCTAGCCTCTGCCCTCCTCTTCCTTTTGACATATCACACCAATTCTTGACTTTAGTTTTAGGCAACCAACCTCCAGTGACCCTAAACTATTTATGTTCTCAGCATCCTTGAAGGCAGAGCCTGATTTTCTACATCTCTTGGGGAGTTCCCCCATTTGAGTTCCTACTCTGAATAGTTGGTTCACCTTTTGGAGCACCCCCTACCTCCAATTTTGTATATGGTCATTGGAATCCCCAGTGGAGCTCTCTGGATACAGATTGTGGTTTTCAAAAAGGGGGGGAAATTAGGCAAATATGAAAAGTGGAAGGGAGAGAATAAAGATTACAGGGTAGTGCGTGACTGTATCTATTTAGGAGTAAAAATAGATGGAGGTAATAAATGGGAGAAACAAAAGAAGTTTGCATTGGCAAAAGGTAAAGGGGCGATGACACCAATTAGAAGCTGCAAATATACAGTACCTAATATAAATGTTAAATGGCTGGAAAAAGTTTATGAGATGGTTGTGGAGGCAAAAATGATGTATGGTATAGAAATATGGGGATTAGATAGAGGATGGGAATGTATAGATGTGGTGCACAGGATGTTTTGTAGAGAAATACTAGGGCTACCGAAGTCAATTGTAAGACAGGTAGCACAATTAGAGATGGGCAGGGTGCCAACTAAGGGGAAGATAATGGAAAGAGCTTTGAAATTTTGGTTCAGAAGTTTAAATCTAGGAAAAAGTAATGTGTTAAGACAATGTATTGAATACCAAGAGAATAGCTTAATGAATGATGGATGGGTAAGTAAATTACAGAATATTTTGGAGAAAAATGGGTTAGGAGATATATGGAGAAGGAGAGAAAATAACGTAAAACATTTTTGGAAAAAGGCAAGGAAAAGACTGGAAGATATAGAAATACAAATCATGTTCAGTGAGATTGCCGAAAAGAGCTCATTAGTTTATTATAGGCCAATGAAAAATACATGGGGTAGGGAAAAATATATAGACATAGTAAATAAAGAAGAGAGAGAATCTATTGCATGGTTAAGAACTGGAGCATGGAGGCTAAAAGGGCTAAGACAGGGTATTCCTCAGAACCAATGTCCAATATGTGGCGGTAATGAAGACATTGAACACATAGTATTTAAGTGCCAAGGAACAGAAAATTGGAGAAAAGAATTTTTTAATAAGAAGTGGTTGAAGGGGGATAGAAATACACTTATAATTGAAATGATATGCAAGGATGCTAGAAACAGGTAGGTATATACCTGTCTATATTGATCCTATAAATAGCTAGGGATTACTTTGGTTTGCCCAGGTAGATCCCCACTGTAGCTGGGTAAGACTATATACTCTGAGAGATCATCAGAAATCCCAGAGGCTCTGTTAACAAAACATCTCCCATGTCCCATGCATCTCTTCAGTACAGATTGCTTAACACTTGGGGTTGGGGAATTGGTTCACTGTCTTCTATTTGATATTCAGAGACATACCTGCCCAGCATGTCAGGTCAGCCAACATCACCACTGCTTCCAATACCCACTTAAGGTCCAGCTTTAGGAGCTTGTGAACTATTCAGCCACTCCAAAAGCACCTAATTATCTCTGGAAAGCCTGTAATTACTGCTAAAAATGCTAATTTTTTGCACTAGTGACAATGGTTACTCATGTAAATGCAAAAGTTTAGTCTAGATTAGCAGCATACTACCACAAAATCAGTTATTTATCTAATTTTAAAATATCATCAAAATTACATAAGAACGTTTGTTGTTAATAACAACTCCAATAACTGGTACTACTCTTATAAATCACATAAAAACTACCTATCATGCATGTATTAATATACTATATCTAATTATATTTAAACAATAAGGGTACATATATGTGAGATGTTTAGAAACCTGCTTTGATAACATCAGTATATACCTTACCTCTTCCAATACATATGTGAATGACAGCTCCTGAGAAACAATTAAGAAATGATTTCATTATATCCAATGTAAAATCTTCCAGTGAATAACAATTGTTAAAAAACAGAAGATTTAAAATCAGGGTTGCAAAGTGAAGTTTCATTTTAAACTATTATTTTAATGCAGAGTCTGTTAGTGGTCCTTGTGAATCTTTCAACTTTTAGCCAGTGAAGTGCAGCTATTGATCACCATTAAACTCTGTACTGAGTGAAAAACTATTTCATGTATATCTTGTTTGTTGGTTCAAATTCGTAGTTCATACAGTTAATGTGAAACATGGCGTGTCTCCATTTTTAAAACTGTTGAAAGAAGAAATCTCATACTATTCAGAGCAAATAGATCCTGTAAAATGTGCCTATAATTTATGTTTCATTACTGTGCAAGAGCTCATGCCCATTGGTTTAAATACTATATAACTATTGATGCAGAAAAGCCATTATGACTTGAGGTTTTCACATATTTCTTCAAATAAAACAACAGGTTTTTGAGTGATTAAATAATTCAAACTCATGGATTACCAAACAGCAGTCTGTCAACTACTTTTACAGGCAAGCAGACAAACAATGTGAATGACAGAAAGTTGAATAGTATCACATATATTACAAGGTTCTATCTAATGGTGCAATGAGGAAATAAATATTTGTTTGTCTACTACTATATATTGCCATGGTCAACTAACAAATTTTCTTTTAAAATATAGATCATTCAAATATGGAGGGATGTAAGCAAACATATCTATTTCATTTTGTCATATGTAACTGCTGTCATATATGAAAAGATAAATAAATTATAAAGTTCATGAGAAAATGGAACACTTGTATATACTCCATTCATGGATCTTTGTTACATACTTGTCATGGAAGCATTTAATGTTGTATTTTTAGGTTTTGGTTATCATTTACCTAAATAAGCACACCTTAATGTATTTATTATCCCATGCTCTCCTTTCCTCCATGTGGTGTGAAGAAATCATCTCCCATACCACTCACAGTTTGAATGGCCAAGTTTACCATTATAAGCACTTCAATTGTTTATTTCTCAAAGGTAGCAGCATCAAAAAACTACAAACAAATCTTACAGATTTGGTCAAAAAGTTGTTGAAATCATTTGAAAATAATAAACTGGTAGTTAACCAAGATAAAACAGTGTCAGTGCTATTTCACCATGCAAATAATAAGGTCTTGACAACCAAATATTAAAACTGGGGATAAATCAATAATGTGTTTGAAATCAACAAAATTTCTGGGAATATATGTAAATGAAAATTTGAAATGGCTTACACCATAAATTTTCTAATATTACCAAGTGCTGCTAAGCAAGTACTGCTTTGCAATAAAAACTGTAACATACATTTTAAGCAAAAGGTACTTGAGAACATTTTATTACTCATACTTTCATTCCCTTCTCTTATATGGCAATATTTTCTGTGGTAATTGAGGAGTGTTTCTTCAAAACTCGACAAATGTGGAATACTTAATTTCTCAGAAAATGCATTTTTTTCTTTTCACCTAGAGGGAGGCATTAGAAGAATTTAATATTTTCCCCAACATTAGATCTTTAAATAAAACATCCTGGTAAGATAAATTGAAACAAACTTTGTACTATGCAGGATTATAGGATATTTATTCAGACTTTTTCAAAAGTCAATAAATGCATGTTTACTTAAGAGAAACAATTGTCTAATTATGTGTTACAGTTTTGTTTTTGTTCTTTATTTTTATGCAATTACTTATTTATTTATTATTACAATAATTCCCATGCATGCATAAGTTTTACAGTTATTATTGGCTGCACTATCGCACATTACATACTAAACATTTATTTAGCATTAGGTTTTTAATTTTATTTGTCAGCTTTATTGGAAATAAATATAACAATTAATAACAAAAGCATAACACAAAAATTAAAAATATGTTAACATGCAATAATTTATCCTTAACAGTGCACATAGAACAATAATTATTAAGCTACTAAAGTCATGTATCATTTATAGAGTATTGAGCATTCTTAGCCTAATACCAAGACAAGGTCAGATTTATAGTTGTCCCCTAGGATATCTTTGTAGAATGCAATTGCATCATCTGGAACTTCAAAATACTTTAATAGTGCAGAAATGTCCTTCTTCTTTTCTTTGCTAACCATGTTGTGCTTTGGTAGAACAATGGATGATAATAGTGCTGGATGGGATGGATTTTTTCTTAAGAACTTGAACTTCAACAGAATCTCCGAAGTATGTGCCTTTCACTGATACATTAACATTGTTCCTTATTATCTTGTATGTGATGACATGCTATTTATTTTGAATGGTAACCTGAGTTTTAGTACTTATTTTGCACTATCCTTTAGGTTTTTAATGTCGCAGTCTTTGTTGAATACTTTCAGGGTACTGTGCTCTTTTAAGATGTGATAATATTCTTTAGGAGACAAGATGCTTTCTTTTTTTCTGTATGATTCTTGAACTCTTTTCCAAGAATGCTGTAAGTGTCATCATCATGCAGCTATTTTTATTTTGACTGTTACAGGAATCAGAGAATAGATGTATAGTGGTGGAACCATAACTTGATAGTTTCTTCTCTAAGTCAAAAAGGAAGTCCAGCAAAGCCGATGCAACCTGGTTGTATCCTCTTGAAGATTCTGTTTCCAGCCACGTATAGAAAGCAATAATTTCCTTCTTTTGCTCATTAGCATGGATCAGGATGCATAGATTGTATAACCATACTTGCCTAACGTAAAAAATGTCACTCACTGATAGTTTTGGAAGTGGCTGATTTTGCTGCATATCGAAGATAATCTTAATGATACCTGGATTTTCTTCTTTCATTATTCTATAAAGCTGGATTGCACAAAGTTTTTGCAATCTGTGACTAGCTCTTAATTCATTTTTCTTCTCCAAACACTTCTCTGATTTTATTTTCATGACACCAACCTTACAAGTGAGCAGTATCAGTGTGGGATGTATGAAATGATTAGATTGAAATATTTATAAAATATGTTCTTGTATTTTGATAAAGAGCATTGTTTGAGTCCAAATTTTCTCCTTTCTTCACAGAATATTTTCCACATTTTATTAACTGTAAGTTCTAAAGGTAAATAACCCCTCTTAGACTTACTCCTGCCATGATGACTCTCTCTCTACATTTGTATTTCTTTATGTCATTCTTAAGGGCAATAATTAAGTCCTTATGATCGTTTCCCATCCTATCTCCACCTCTCTTTTCCTTTGGCAACTTTCCTTCTTCATGCTTGCTAGGTAGGATAATCTGTCTTTTGACATACTAGAAATTCCTTGAAAAGTAGCAGCACAGACAGATACTGCCTTGCCACTTTTCTTCCTAATGCTATATTTTACTGAAACTGTTTTCTTCCATTTTGCTTTCTCATTGTTTACTACTCTGAGCTTAGGTGAAATAATAGTCATAAACTTTAAGAGAAATTTATCTTGGTCTGTCTTGTTTAAAGATGTCACATGATGATGAAACTAGGTGATATCTTCATAGCATAGTTCAGCAGCTTTTGCATTTGAAGGTGAAGCTGCAAGTTCATTATTGCATTTAATATTAAGGTTGTTTATACCTCTATTGTTTTACTTTTTAAGAAGGGTGACACCCTTCTTGTCTCTACATCTTCTGCCACCTGAATATTCTTTTGCCTGTACACCATATTCAGAGTCATTGGAATCACTATCCACTCTGATTTAATGTGAAATACTGTTTTTTACTCAAACATGACTGCACGGTTAATAACTTCTCTAAAAATAACCCAGAAATACGCTGACGACAATGAAGTATGGTTGGGGGATTTTAACCAGCAAATAAAAAACAAATATTGTTACAATAATGAGCAATACATCCCGCAATAAGGTGCCTCTATTATTGCCAACTGCTCAGTTGAAATGAAAGCAAAGAAAAATTTATTGCATTTTTCAACTTTTGCTTTAACTCTGAGAGTGCATATATTGGTTTTTGCTAAAACCCCTGAATTGTCTGCTTGTATACATGATATTTATCGACTTTTGCTAAAACCCAATTCACAGAATGATGTAGAAGGTCAAAATTATATCGTTACAATGTATAACTCAATTTCGAAAAAAAATTGCATTTATCGAGTTTTGAATAAACTCTCATCAATTCATCACAGAGCAAAGAAATATTTAAAATTCAGAAAAGGGCGGTAAGACTTAGGGGAAAAAATAATTAACAAGTAGCTGTAGGCCACTATTTAAAAAAATGGGGATCTTGCCCTACCATCATTGTACATGTATGAGGTATTACTCCACATTAAGACAAAGATACATGAATTTCAAACCAATTCACTTGTACACTCACACCACACTCGGAAAAAGGACAAACTGTAAATGATGTGTCACCGCACTAGTTTATACAAGGAAAACTTCAAGTACAAAGGAATAATGCTGTACAACAAACTGCCAGAATCAATTAAACCATTTACACCTTTGAAGTCTTTTAAGTGAAAATTAATAAGTGAAAATTTCATGCAGGAGTGCTGTTTCTACAGCATACAGGAATACCTAGGAACCTGATAACTGTTAGCTTTTGCCTATCATTAAATATATTTATAATTTTGTTTGTGTATAGCTTTTTTTTTACAATATGTTTATTGCTGCATGCTCCATTACATTAATTAAATATGCAATATTAACATGCAATTATATTAACAAAAGTCAAAGTTACATATAAGTGTTTTATCATGTTATCTGTTTATATTTTCCCTGCCTTGTTTAGTAATATATTATTAGGTTTCAGTGTGTCAAAGTTTATACTGTTCATAAATTTCAGAAATTTAATTTTAAAGGTTTTCACAAGTTCACTGTTTTGTATCAGCCATTGCCTTCTCATTCTCACTATACTTTTCCTAAGATCTTCTGTTTCACTTTTTAACTGTCCACATTCCCACAGGATATATTGCACTGTTTATTCATTTTCCCTGCCCATGCATGTTGGGTCTTCACAATCTTAAATCAATAAAAATAGTCTCTGAATTTACCATGTCCTGTGAGCATTGCTGTTAGGTTGTGAGTTAATAGTAGTTTGGTCTTGAATTGCTCCCATACTGTTCCTGAAGTAAGGTTTTGTGATCTCTCCATTGTTTGTTACTTGCTATTCTGCTTCCAATAGTTGTTCACTCTGTTCCTTCAATTTCTTCATCACTGAGCTTTTCAGTACTGTGCTGTTATTCTGCTGGAAGGTCTTTGCTGTTTGCTGCTTCTTTGGCCAGTCGGTCTGCTCTTTCATTCCCTTTATTGCCAGCATGGGCCTTAACCCATGAGAGATGTATTGTCCAATCTTGTTGGAGTGTGCCTATGTTTTCTCTTATTTGTTCATTTAGGCTATTGTGCTTGGCATGATTCCTAATCAGATCTATTGTTACTTGGCTGTCTGTATGGATTGTAGCTGATTTTTCTTTTGGGTTCAAGTCTGTATGCTTTCTAATTGTTCAAGGGCTTTCAGGATAGCAAATTGTTCAGCTTGGTTGTTAGAGCAATTATTGTTTAATTTGAACTGGAGCTTATGCAATGGTATATCATTAATGTATATTATTATCCCTGATCCTACTCCTGTTTCAGTTTTGCTCCTATCAGTGTAGATACTGACATGGTATTTCTTAATGTCCATTTTCTCTTCTATAAATGGTAGTTTTGCTGGATGTAGCAATTTCTTACTAGGTCCCCAGTCAAGGCTTTTATCAACCCTAACTCCAAGAAATTTAATTTTATCTGATAAAGTTAGTACTAATTTATCTTCTAAAAGAACATCAGGAAAACTTACATTTTTGTTAACTTAGTGATAAAATTTCGTAGCAACACTTCACCAAATTTAACTTTAAGTACTTGTTTGTCTTTAGCAGAAATTAAAACACTTGTATCATCAGCAAAAAGAGTAAATATAGTATTAAAGAGATCACTATTTTCAGTAAGGTCATTAATATAAAGTAAAAATAATAAGGGACGCAAAATCAAGCCCTGCAGCTCTCCATATTTTACATTTTCAATGCTAGAGCAAGAAGCTTTAATTTTGAGTTACTGTCCACAAATTCAACATCAGTTAGATGCTTTCTATTCCTAAGCTATGATTCATATGAGTTCAAAGGAGTTCATCTTATACCATAATTATACCTTCTGAATTAATACATCATGATCAACCAGATTAAAGTTTTTGATTGATCAAGAAATATTTCCATGCACTGATTTCAAGTATCTAGTTTTTTATGTACTTCTTCAATGATGTTCTGCAACGCCAAGTTAATAGATTTCCATTGCTGAAACTCATAGTGCACTTTTGATATATCATATTTATTTAAAAATGATAACATCCTATTGTACACCACCTTTGATTACTTTAGAAAACACTGATGAGATAGAAATAGGCCATTAGTTTTCTAGCTCAGATTCTACCCTTTTCATGCAGAGACTTAATCTTTGAGACTTTTAAGCTCTGAGGGAAGTATTCCTATTTCAGTGATAAATTAATTATATGGCACAATGGTTTAACCAGATGCAAGGAGCTATGTTTATAACATATTAGAAAAATCATCAATACCTAGAGACTTTTTGGGTTTCATGCTTTTAAGTAGGTAGGTATATAGAGTAATTGCTCTTCAGCTGTTGGTGAAAGAAATAAAGCGTCACAAACTACAGTTTTTTGGGTCACTTATTATAAAAGGATTGCTTATGACATTTCCCTTCTATCTAATATTACTGGCAACAGCAGAAAAAAACTGACTGAATTCGTGAGCCAGCATTGTAGGACAAGAGACCAATCTACCATTTACATTTATACTAAACCCCATATCATTTCTTTTAAGTTCTGCAGTTTAGTACTTTATAATGTTCCAAATTGGTTTTGATTTATGTTTAGAGTTATTCACTAAATTATCATTATAAAGTTATTTTACCATCTGAGTTACTCTGTTGTATTTTTTATTGTAGTGTGTGTAATATTGTTTCATACCATCATTGACATGATTTTCTTTTATTTAGTTTACTTAAGAAATGTAATCTTTCACTTGATACATGAATACCCTTAGTAACCCAATTACTTACTAGTTTACTTTCTCATATCAACATGTGGAGAAACAGTGATATGGAACATGAAAGGATTATTCAAGTATTTATTGAAATAATAAAGACATAGAATGTACTTACAGTTTATTTATTGTACACAACATAACAGATATATGATATGGGATATGTCAATGAATACAAAGTATAATTATGTAGAACACAAATAAATAAAATAAGGTATAAAGTTAATAAAACTGAATTTTATGGATTATTAGGATAATGCAACATAGAATATAATATGTATGAATAATAATACTTCTTTGTTACAGGTTCCTGATATGCTCTGAAAATTCTTCACTAATATAAAATAGGTTTTCCATTAGTGTTTTAAGATTGCTTTTGTTAGCAGGTGTTGTTATTAACTGCATTTGGTGGAGCAGGAATGATTTTTTTTCAATGGAAATAAAATATTATAAGAATGTCTTAATGTTTTAAAAAGGCCTCCAACTTTTTGATAATGCACTGATTATCTAAAGTAGCACATAATTCATTGGTTAAGAGAAACTTAAAGTAATCAATATTTTGCTTACTATAATTTATCTTATAGATAACTTTATTCTTATTGTGTGATAGTAATTTTTTCTCATTGGGCATCTCTAAGGATAGAAGTACCTATGTATTATGGTCTGAAATGCCTTTATCTAAGTTACTGATGCAAATATTAGGAATTTTCTGACTAACAAATATTTGATCTATGCATGTTCCTGTAAATTTTGAGATACATGTTGCACTATTCACTATATGGCCTAGGTTATATGAAAAAGCTACCATAAGTATTTTGGTCCTTGCAATATTATCTGTCAGAACCTTTATGTTAAAATTGCTGCACATAATAATGGACAATTTCTCTTTCCCTATAATGCTTAGTAATATGTCAATCTTACTAAAAACACATCAATAAGTTCATCCAGGGATCTGTAAATACATACAAACGGAAATCGTAAGCTTTTAATTCCTTATTCAGATATGAAGTTTGAGTTTTGTTTTTATATTGCACGTCAGTTTTCAGCAAATAAATACACTTTTTTTGTACTGACTCACAGTTGATATTCACCAATTTGTAATTAGGTATTTGGTACAGTGCACATTCATTTTCACAGTGTTCGGTTAAGCAAATTAACTCCACATACGTATGTTCATGGTTTAGCATTGTGTCTAACAGCTTATTTCTAATACAGTGAACCTGCCTAAAGTACCACAAGCCATCTTTATGAAAAATGTCTTTTAGTACAGGTGACCACTAAACTGAGGTTATGAAATATTCAAATTCTGGGAAGAGGTCTGGTTCATTGCATGATTAACTACAGCAGGACCTATGATATATTATTAAAAGAGACAAACATGTTCACTGAGTAATTAGTCCTTATTTAACTGATATACAATATAATAAATTATTATAAACCCCTTATGTAGTAATGTATATGAACATAGGCATAAACAGTAGGCCAATTTTTTATTTATTTTCTTCTAATATTAAAAGTTGCCTTGTGTCAAAGAATAATGGAACAAACAAAATACACAAAATAACAAAAAATTATCCTTCTTAACACATTCACTGACTGAATACAACTGAACTCAAACTGTCAAGCAGCATACATAATAACAATACAAAAAAAAAAGTCTCACCATGTTTGTTGTTTGATGCAACACCTGTGTCTAGTGCTTGCATGTTTGCAGAATCTGTAATAGTATACTGCACTTTATCTCGCACCGCCCGACAGACCACTGTGTGATAATCTCAGAGATGAACAAAGTGCTGTACTGTATTTGTAGTGAATGTGAATGTTACCAGCCATATAATTCAGGTCATTTTGTGAAATTTGTGTGATCACTGGCAGCAGATAAAGTAGCGGTTGCAGAGAGGGAATATTAACACAGGCTTTATTGGCAAATTAATCGGTTCCAAGGGAAAAATGATCATTTATTGAGGTGATCACTAAGTAAACCAAAGCCTTTAAAAGTAATTTTAAATATGTTGTATGGTTTCATCCACACCTTTCTAGATAGCAGCAGATGGCAACAAGCACTGAGGACATGGACAGGAAAAATACCACACAGCTGGTTCGTAGCTTTTTGGCTCACTCTGTAGGTGAAAGGGGAAAATCTCATAGGCTTTATCTGAGAACACAGCTATAAGTTTTATAAGTGAATATGAATTTTGGAATGGGATGCTGAATGTGTAGTATAGAATGAAAAAAAAATGTTTTTAAGTAGTTAAATATAATTTTATTTAAGTACATAAATGGTATGAGAAGCACACATATTGTTTGAGAAGTACAATATAAAATTTCCCAGTTTTATTTTCTAGCTCCTGATTGTTGCAGGAATGGGAGTTTTGCCTAATTTCTTACAAATCACCTGACAGCATACAAATATTTTGTTATTTCAAATTCTTGATGCTGTGATACCTGCCAATCATGATTCAACTTTTCCTTCTGCATACTGTGAGATAACACCATATGCTCCAACTGAATATAGAGCATAATGATGTTATCTCACAGTAGAGGATGTTTATCTTTCATTTTGTAATCGCTTTATTGAGATATTAAGCTTAGAAATTACAAGCAAGACAAAACTGGAATGAAAATGTTAACTTTCTGTTACAGAACATTTGCTGAAATAAACTTATATAGAAAGAAAAAATAAACAAATATTTCAGTCTATCTCTAATACCTCTTCTAGGATTAGTGGATATGACCTCACAGTGAAAAGCATAACTATCAGAGAACCAGTAAAATATTATTATTGTATAATCATTTATTTTTCTCTCACTTTCTTGAAGCTTATACTACTGGGTTAAGGTAACTAATTTAAAATACAATAGATAACATATGGTTGTCTCCTTAGTGTGGTGGTAGCACTGCTGTTTACCAAATGGGAGACCTAGGTTCGATTCCCGGCACCAGTGTGGGGATTTTCTCCTGCTGGAAGACCTGGCCTGGGATGCACTCAGCCTCATTAGGTCCCTGAGGGGCCTATTGAGAAGCTACTTGTTAGAAAAATAGTGGCTCCAGGTTGAGAAGGCCACATATACGGCTGGGAGGGAGACGGGGTGGTAACCACTTCCCTCCCTCCATTACTGCACCCTACTCATGATGCCTGTTGATGGGAGACACAGCGGCCGGGCAGTAGGCCCTGACCCGACAATGGGCTGTTGCACCATGGAGTTTAGTTTAGACAACATATTCCTTAAATAACTGCCAGCACTTCCAGAAAATTTGCTTATGCTGTTCTCTGAGCAAAAGATATGCCATTAGCTCTAATCCCATTATATAATATTATTGGAAAGGTAAAATCATACTGAAAACTCCACTGTGATAGCCAGGATTTGAGCCATAGGCCTTCAGCTTGCCATGTCCCTACTCTAATCAACTGACCTGCTATAGCAACATGCTAGCAAGTGATTCACATTTTTCCCAGTAAACTACAAGGTGTTTTCAAATTCATTTTGAGATAGCCCAGGGCTAAATACTTATAAGATTGTAAGTTGCCATTGGGGCATGTTAACTAAAAATCTGATATGTTACACTCACATGACTTTCTCTACTCTTGTACAAACTATTTTTACAAACGCTTATTCTCCATATGCTTCATATTAATCGAGATATCAAGATGTTAATCTTATTGCTAATTTTCTTGTAGATGCAAGGGGAAATGGTAGGCTTTAAGCAATAGTCAAATATTTTAAGAGCTGTTTGCTATGTGCAGTATTCCATTCTCTTTGCATTACCAGGACAAAAAAATGAATAACGAATTCCCATTTGAGAAAAAGTATAAGTATTGGAAAATTTAAGGAAATAACAAGCAATATCTCGAAAATGGTTCACTCAACAAAAAAATGTATGACATAAATTGTGTATTTTAACGCGATCTACATTTTTTGTGTAGTAAAATTTTGTCTATCTGTTATGGTTTACCAGTTATGCAAAAGTCGTTCACAATGAAGAATACTTTTGGAGACATTCCCAGAAAATTCGAGATATACAATTCATTTGCCATAAAAATGTCTTAAACTTATGGTATTTTATACAAAATTGTAAGAGCCATTTTTGAGAAAATTAAAATTTTCGAAAAATGTTCCATGTAAAGGGTAATCTGGGGTGGGGGATTTTCTTGAAAACCTTTGTGTCCCAGCTCTGGAAGATACTGAACCTAAATACCAAGTTTGGTGTTTATCCGACTGTTCGTTTTTGAGTTATGCTGTTCACAGACAGACACAGACACACACACACACACACACACACACACACACAGACAGACATGTTTCCAAAAATACTTTTTTTTGGATTCAGGAGGCCTCAAAACATGTCATTCTGGTAAAATCTCAGTATCAAATTTTTGAGTGGAATGCAATACTTCCCCTACTTATTATACATAGTAGGGAAAGTAAAAATTAGTTTGAGAACATTTTATGGTTTACTAGGAAAAATATAGTCAGTTGGATAATTTAATGTTGTGCTGGCATGTTACCATGGTAGCTCAGTTGTTAGGTGCATGTTGCTGAAGCTAATGGACCATGAACATGAAGCTACATGTTCCCATGGTATCTCCATGATTCAGATTCCAGCTATGGTATTGGATTATTCAGTCTGATTCTACCTTTACAATTTTAGCCTACACACGGCATATGTAAAAAACAGTTAATTAACATAAAATATTATGTTTTTACAAATCTATTAAAATGTATAACATACTTATTATTCATAAATAACTTACTTTTCAGAGATGTCTGTAAATAGTTGAAAGCATAAAATAAAAGCCGTAAACTGTACCTTCTATAATTTTTTTTTCTTTTCTCTCTCTCTCTCCTTTTCCCCTTTTAGCTTGACCACCATATTATTTGAGTTTTTATTGCATTATTTTGTGCATAAACCAATCATGTTCTTGACATTTGGTGAATGCAAGAGAACGTGTAAATAAAAGTGAGTGAGTGAACCTATCCAGTACTGCAATATGCTTAAGTGTAACCAGTGATTAATATGAAGGGTTCATTAAAGTAGATGCACTATAAAAGCAATGGATTGCAGTTTTCAGAGAAAAGAATTCATATAAATATCATCAAACTAAGGGAACAACTTTACTTGGGCATTCCAAGTCATGTGTATAAATTCTGCCTAGCATAAAATTTATCCTCTGCTTATACATGTTTACATCCTAGCACAAAAATAGATGCATTAGTAGTGGTGCAACCTACATATAAGTGTTTATTTCTCAGATAGTATTAAACATAATACTACAAAATTGAATGACTGCCCTTTTAATTATACCAAACTATTTTGATATGTTGAGATGGATAAGCACCCTTGTGCTTTGTAAGTGATTTAGAAAAATGTTTAATGCGACCTTGCCTAGTTTTTTTAATACTGTAATACAAAAATTCAAAACAGAAAATGCAGAATGAAACTATTAAACCATATGCCAGTACCAACAAAGCTGGATAGAAATCTTCAATGCGGACACTCACAAAACTTTTAAAATTGTTGTTGCATTTGGGTTTTTGATCATACCATCGCTTATACTCACGATCAATAAAACCAATTTCCCTCAGCCATCGAGCCCTATTTAAAATGAGAAAAAACAATTAATTTAACAGAATGATATTTTAAATTGTGCTAAGTACTAACATTAGCAAACATTTCTAGCAGTATTAATTGAAAAATTAAGTGTACTGCTAAGTATCCTACTAGGCTTTGCTTCTAAATATGCATTTATTAATGTTTTGTGTGAAGTGAATGCATGTTCTTTAATTTATTCCTACTGTATAGTTTATTATATTTTACACACAATGCAGGTGCTATTGGTGATAGGGTTCTACAAAGTAATTATAGTTAAAATGCATAAAAAATAACAGCTCTAATCTAAAGGTGACAGTGATCTCTGTAAGTAAGTGACAGTGCTCTCTAACAGCTCATGCCTAATACTACAGTATTTGGCCAATGCTTATACTTCCAATACTGGTCAATGTCTTGACAGGTATTGTGTCATGCACTATTAATTTGTGATGTAGTTCTTAACTATTTTAATATGCTTGTTTCAATACACCATCATCTGGGGTAAATTCAAACATATGAGATAAATTCAGACAAAACACCTTTTTTTATGCTACTTTGGCCATTCTGTAACAACTGGGGTACAATTTCTGTGCTATCAATATTTGTATGAAGGATAATTTTTCACGTCCAGTTTGACATTTGTTTGGTGAAATTTATATGCATAGTTACAATTTTGTGCATATTTCTTTGTAAATCTGTTTGACCTTGGGTAAATTCGGACAATGCTAATTGTGTGCAAAAGAAAATATACTGTAACTACGAATAAAAGAAACTTTTTGAGGTAGTGAAAGCAATTAAATTAGTCAAATGTCATATCAAAAAGCACAGGAGTATTTTCAGATACCGCGATCCACATTAGGGAATAAAGTGAATCGCACAAACCCAAAAGCAATAGAAGCATCATCTGTCCTGGATAATGAAGAAGAAGAAGAAATGTTGGTACATGGTAACCTTAGAGCAGTTCATTGGGGATACCCTCTCATTTCAACTGACATTTGTGTATTGTAAAAGAATACCTTGACAAAATGGGAAAAAAGCAGAAATGATTTACTCAGAATCTCCCTAGTGTTGAATGGACAAGGTCCTTTTTGAAAAGGCATTCTAAGGTTCTTTCAGAGCTCGTGCAGAGGTAGCCTTGAGTCCGTCGGGGAATTTTTTGATAATCTGCAGGAAACTTTAGAAGGTATTCCATCCGAAAATGTCATAAACTATGACAAGACAAATTTATGTAATGATACGGAAAGGAAACATATGATTGTTAAGAGGGGCATCAAGCATGCAGAGAGGATAATGAACTCCTTCAAAGCAAGATTTCTCTTATGATGTGTGTTAGTGAGATGGACAATTACTTCCTCTATATATTCTATATAAGGCTGAGCATATATGGGACACTTGGCAAGAAGCAGGGCCACCTGATACAACATTCAACAGAAGCAAGAGTGGGTGGTTCAATCTTCCAATTTTTGAAGATGGGTTCCTAACAATGACATTGCCTTATTTTTAAAGCCAAACAGAAGGAAAATAATGACTGACAATAATTTGTCAAGCCATGTATCACTGGCAGTGGTTGACGAATGTGAGAAGCACATCTCATTCATTCTTCTTCCACCAAATAGTACTCACATCCTATAGCCTCTAGACATGTCTTTTTTTTCTTTTTTTTTTGGCCCTTTGAAAAAGCTTGGAGAGAAGTGCTGATGAATTGGAAAATGTGCACATGTGACCCTATCTCTAGAGATGCCTTCCCTGCACTTCTGAGAGAGGCATTGGGGAAGATAGAAACATGGAAAGCAGAAAACATAAGAAGTGGCTTCTGCACCACGGGTATCTAATTCCTTTCGATCCACAGATGGTCCTCAAAATTTTCCAGAGAATTCACACCCAATTGAAAAGGTATCATCTTGGTCTTCCAGTTTTAAGAAGGTACTATCAGCAGCATGATACGATACTGTCACCAGGACCACATGCTGCCATCACAAGCTGAATGTTCCTCTGGAAAAATCCATTGTTGATGTTCATTTTGCTGAGAAGGAAATTAGTGAGGAAAACCAGCAAGACTGACAAGAACTTGGAAGATAAAAATACTGGCATGCAGCAGAGAATTCTGCATCGGCATTGGTACCAGCTCTTGACATAGAAACTTTTGCTGTAGTGAGGTACAACTATGTGTTTGGAAACAAAACACTTCCTAGAGAGTATGTTGGCGTGATAATTGATATTGGAGCACAAGATGGGGTTGTGAAGTTTTTATATCTCATGATGGAAGCAAGAGGATGTTTGTGTTCCCAGATGTACAGTACAAAGACACAGTAACAAAAGACCAGATCTATAAAATATTTCCAGCACCTAAGGAGAAAAGGGGCATTTTAGTTTTTGATAAAGACACTCTATAAGTGTTCCTCTTATGACTTTAATTTTATTGAAAAATGTACAATGTATTAATTTGTTGAACTTTGTGTTTATGTAGCTTTGTATTAGTTTTTGTAATCTAAACTCTAAATATATGACACTTATATAATTTAATGTATTACTTTCTCTACTACGTATAGTAAGTAGGGGAAGTATTGCATTCCACCCAAAAATTCGATACCAAGATTTCACCGGAAATACATGTTTTGAGATCTCCTGAATCCAAAAAAAGCATTTTTGGAAACATGTCCGTGTGTGTGTGTGTGTGTGTGTGTGTGTGTGTGTGTGTGTGTGTGTGTGTGTGTGTGTGTGTGTGTCTGTGAACAGCATAACTCAAAAACGAACAGTCGGATAAGCACCAAACTTGGTATTTAGGTTCAGTATCTTCCAGAGATGCGACACGAAGGTTTTCAAGAAAATCCCCCCACCCCAGACTACCCTTTACATGGAAGATTTTTCGAAAATTTTAATTTTCTCAAAAATGGCTCTAACGATTTTGATGAAAATATCATATGTTTAAGATAATGTCATGAGAAATGAAATGTATATCTCGAATTTTCTGGGAATGTCTCCGAAAGTATTCTTCATTGTGAACGACTTTTGCATAACTGGTAAACCATAAGAGATAGACAAAATTTTACTACACAAAAAATGTAGATCGCGTTAAAATACACAACTTATGTCATATACATTTCTTTTGTTGAGTGAACCGTTTTCGAGATATTGCTTGTTAATTCCTTAAATTTTCCAATACTTATACTTTTTCTCAAATTCGTTATTCATTTTTTTTATGTCCAGGTCATGCAAAGAGAATGGAATGCGCCACATAGCAACCAGCGTTAAAATATTTGACTATCGCTTAAAACCTACCATATTCCCCTTGCATCTACATGAAAATTACCAATAAGATTGACATCACGATATCTCGATTAACATGAAGCATATGGAGAATAAGCGTTTGTAAAAATACTTTGTACAAGAGTAGAGAAAGTCATGTGAGTGTAACACATCAGATTTTTTTTTTATTATTGTGTGTCCAAATTAACCCTGTAACTGGGGGAACTTTGGACATCAATTAAAAATTATAGCCTGCCCAAGGTTACCCCAACTAGTGAGGTAACTTCGGACACTTTTTACTGTTTTTTAAAATATTGGGTACATAAAAAGCGTCTGAAATTACTCTGTGTGATGGTATACAAATTTGCTTTTAATCTCTTCTACTTTTGTATTAAGTACTGATTTCATAACCATGTTATACAATTTTATGGTCTGATTGGTCTGATAGATATCCATCTGTTCTTTGGTCCATTACTATAACAACTTTATTAGTAACTACCACTACTATTGCACCCCAATATCTGCAATTATTATATTTCTTATTCAGCAAGGATAGAAGGTTCTTAGTAAATATAACAAAGCATTGACTGTTTACTGTCCTCTAGGCCCAATGCCATGAGTATTTTGTTACAATTGTTCATTAACAAACTTGCAGAACTGCATATGTAGTGTTTTATTAATTTTATAGGAAAAGAAATAAAATAGTAAAATATACAGCCCAGTTGTTTTTATATATGAACAGTGAAAGAAAATACAATTTTTTCTAGTGTAAAATCAGTAAAATGGAATGTAAGATTTGTAAATTCAGGAACACAGCATTGTCATACTTCAACATTATTGTTATTGTTGTTATTCATCATCATCCAGCATGACTGCTAAGTGACACATACAGGTCTTTTAAAATACTCCTCTCAATCAAGGTAGTGATAACTTTTATAAGTTTATAGCACATTAACTTCTGAATGTACAATTTTATGTATAAAAAATATTTTTTCCCAATTGTGCAATGTTCCCATTCCTGTATAGTATGAAAAGGCATGAAAAGGTTTAATTCCCAACCAGGTCCAGGGATGTTTGAGTTATAGACGAACTTGCATCCTAGGCTCATCTCATTGCTATAATGTGGAAGGTGTTGTAGAGTGGGTTGGCAACATGGGTTGCTGCCAAATCAGCAATTTTAAAGGTTCTCTAGAATGGCTGTGTAACAGCGTATAGTTGCATGTGGCAATTAAACAGTAATATTCACAAAAGCATGTTTTATTTCAACCCACAAATCACAACTACAACATGTGCAGATGAATGGAGTAAATATGATAAATAATGCATGCTCCTTTAAATGTGGGTTGGACTGAACCAAAATATGACTGACCGTCACCAACTGCACTGTGCTATGAAACGTTTTCAGTACTTTTGTGCTTCTACCTCAAATTTTCCGGACAAAATTCGGCATATGTCAATAAGGCTATAACATGCATAATATTTATGGAATCGATGAAATTGAATATGTAGAGGAATTTATAAGTAATGAGAAGTTTATTTAGTAGGAGGATTCGATATGTAAGCATGGATCATTAGAGTTTTAGACGGGCAGATCCTATGGCTATGCCCTATCGTGCTCCGCTCCTCTACTTTTAAAAAACATCACTAGGCTACACTTTTCGGCTTAGGGCCCTCAATGTTGGGCTATGCCTTGCGGTAGGGCTCTCAATAGTGTCTCCGGCCTGGACTCATACATCCGATCTTTTCCAACATGGTGGGCCTATTGACAGATACAGAACAATATTGAATTTTCCTTGGTGGATCTGGCACAAAAGAGTATAGATTCATATTCCCGTAAATGTGCAGCGAAAGTTACTGCCAGCAATTTATCATGTCTTGTAGACAGATCATAACCTCAACATGGCGGTACAAATTGGTATGCTTTTTGTGAAGTTACCAGCAAGTATGGATCTAGAGAGTTCATCTGCTTACAATGACTGGCAGACTTTCCTTGGTGACTTCAAGAATTACCTCATTGCAGCGGGTCAAGATGAAGCACATGACAAGGTGAAGAGAACCCTTTTGAAAAGTATGTTGGGTTCTCAAGGAAGAGCACTTTTTGATACCTTTGCCTTGATGGATGCAGAAAAGCTAATCTACACCAAAGTTGTGGAGGCATACACAAATTTTGTGTCTCCCAAAGTTGATTCTTTATTTTAACAATTTGTTTTCCACAAACACTGTCAACAAACAGGAGAGAGTTTTGACCATTACCTCATGGATCTCAGACATCTTATAAAAACTTAAAGCACTGAAATCTGAACTTGATAGATTAGGAAAGCTCAGAATTATTGCAAAAGTCTGCAAAATAGATGCAAAGTGCTGGGTGAGTAATATTGTAATCATAGAAAAATTAGTTGGTAAAATAAGATCCGGTCTCAACCCAAAAGCCTTAAAGAAAGCTGTTATATGGGATTTTCATGAGATCCCAAATCTTGAACAGTTGTCTGAAAAGCTTGCAGGCAAAGAGTATTATTCTGTATTTGATTTAAAAGAGGGCTACCATCAGATACCCCTCGACAAGAAGTTCACCTATAAATGCTGCTTCTCTACCCACATTTGGCTGCTACAAATACCTGAGAATGCCATATAGCATTTCCAATGCCCCTGAAGTATTCCAAAAAGTGATTGAAGGTAATTTTGCTGATATTCCAGGAGTAGTTGTATTTTTTGATGACATACTCCATACAGGTGTCACAGAAGCTGAGTAAGATGCTTGTGTTGAGAAACTCATCCAGCAAGCCAAATCTAAAGGTGTAAAGTTTAATAAGGATAAACTACAATACAAACTAAGTGAAGTTAAGTATGTAGGTCAATTTTTTTCAAAAGTGAGCATGGCTTCTGACCCAGGGAGAGTTAAAGCATTAGTGAATATGTCTCTTCCCACTAATTGTAAAGAGTTACAGAGAACTCTAGGAATGTTCAACTTTATCCAAATTATATTCCTCACATGTCTACAGTCTGTGGCCCTCTAAGTCAATTGTTGAACTCTGATGTAAGCTGGCAGTGGCTTTCAAGTCATGAAAATACTTTCAAACAGTTAAAGTATTTAGTGTACAATGCACCTGTTCTTGCTCATTTTAATTCTAAATCAAAACTTGTAATGCAGTGTGATGCATCTCAAAGTGGCCTAGTTTCATATTGTTCCAGGAAGGTCCAGGACTACAGCCAGTGCATACAGCTTCAAGGTCTTTGGCAATTATTCTCATATAGAGAAAGAACTGCTTGCTGTTTATTTTACAGCATGCAAAACCCATTACTACATATATGGTAAGCCTGTCCTGGTACAAACTGATCACAAGCCACTTGTGAGTGTAATGTTAAAACCAGTGCACCAGATTGCTTCAGTGCACCTTCAGCACTTGAGGTTAAACTTGCTAAAGTACCAATTACATGTAACGTATCTCCCAGTCAAGCTTATACAGATCATCTGTCAAGATAATATCTTTCGAACAAGAAAGGATGATCCTGAAATGATAGAAATTGTACACTCAGTTAGTACTCATCTTCCCATGATATCTGAGTGCTTATCTCAATTTCAGAAAGCAACAGCTAGTGATCCAGATCTGTCACAAATCATGTCTTTCTGTAAGCATGGTTGGCCTGATTTTAAATCATTACCTGATAACTATCAAATTTTTCATAAATTTAAGACTGACCTATATGTAGAAGATAGTCTACTATTCCTTAAGGATAAGATAATTGTACCGTAAGCCTTAGGCATTATGTGTTGTCTCTATTACATGAAGGTCATGTAGGTAAAACTAAAACCAAAGCCAAAGCAAGGCAACTCTTCTATTGGCCATCTACGAGGGCTGATCAACAAAGACTGAGACTGATTTTTTCCTGTAGCTTCCGTGATAGTTTCGAATCTGTAACATAATTATTTGAAAAGAGCGGGTTTTTAGTATAATGTTGATAGGCGGCAGCACTCTCATATTGGTAGGTTGGTAGTAATGATCTATTTTGTAGACCCTACGTCCATTTCGCATACCAGACAATGGAGGTGATACATTTTTTAAATCAATTATCACCGGTGATGAGTCATGGCTTCATCATTATGATCCTGAATGAAAACAAGCCAGCACAGTGTGGAAATCGCCAGGTTCTCCAACACCAAAAAAGGCAAAAGTTGTTCCATCTGCAAGGAAAGTGATGGTGATCACATTTTTTTACTGTAATGGAATGATTTACCAGCATGCAGTTCCCCCTCACATTACTGTTACAGCAGCATGGTGATCACATTTTTTTACTGTAATGGAATGATTTACCAGCATGCAGTTCCCCCTCACATTACTGTTACAGCAGCATACTACACGTCAGTATTGGCTATACTGAGGAAGCACATTGCAAAGAAACGACCAGAGCTTTCTCGGACTGGGTAGCGACTTCATCATGACAATGCACGGCCTCACGTCGCAAATCAAGCCATGCAGTTTCTGGCTCGATTCAACATTACCTGTGTACCACATCCACCTTATAGCCCCGATCTTGCACCCTGTGACTTTTTTTTTATTCCCATCACTAAAGGCAAAGCTTAGGGGTATTCGATTTGAGAACTCTGAAGCAGTGCTCAAGAAAAGTGAGGCGATTCTCAAGGACCTGACAAAGAATGGTCTGCAGCACGTGTTCAAGGACTGGCAGAGACACTATAAAAAGTGCATTGATGTAGGAGGGGACTACTTTGAAAAAGATCATGTAAACATTGAATTGGAGTAATAAACATCTGTGAAAATAAATCAGTCTCAGTCTTTGTTGATCAGCCCTCGTATATCACCGCAAATAGTGGAGTATATTAAGAAATGTGAAATCTGTGAAAAGTTTCACCCTACCAATTTCAAGCAACCGTTACATCCACACCCACTTCCACAACTTCCATATGAAAAAGCAGGTGTAGATACTTGATTTCTCTGGCAAAAGTATAAGTTTATGACTTGTTGTCATAGACAAGTATTCTAAGCGTGAATTATCTGCACTCAGAAGTAAGACTGCATCTGCTGTAATTGATGTGTTCCAGAATATTTTCAAAACCTGGTTTTCCAAGAGTGTTGCTTGCAGACAACATGCCATTCAATTCCTTTGAATGCCACAAATATTTCAAGGATAATGAAGGTGAGCTATGGACTAGCAGTCCTTATTACTCTTGATCAAACAGTCTTGCTGAAATGGGAGTAAAGATTTGTAAACTATTTCCCAAAAAGGGAGTTGAGTCTAAAACTGACTATAGAAATCTTCTTCAAGAATACAGAAATACTCCCCTCCCAAGGTTAGATTGGTCCCCATCTCAGTTGCTTTTCAACAGGCAGTTACGTACTTAAGTACCTTACATACAACTTACTGAAACCTAAAGTAACCAGCCCAGCTGTAGTTGCTAAAACATTGATGACTAAAAATCAATACATGAAAGACTGTTATGATCATAGAGCAAAGCATCAAACAGTCGAATTCTCAAAATGGAAGGTGGTAGTTCTATGAACAAAGCATGGTGAATTATGGGGAAAGGACTGATCATTGGCCCTCATCCCAGCCCCCGCTCTTACTGGGTAAAAAGCTCATTGGTAATGTAGTGCATCATAATGTAATACACCTCAAGAAAACCAAAAGTGCTCCTCAG
Source organism: Deroplatys truncata (assembly GCA_030765065.1). Classification (NCBI taxonomy): domain Eukaryota; kingdom Metazoa; phylum Arthropoda; class Insecta; order Mantodea; family Mantidae; genus Deroplatys; species Deroplatys truncata. The sequence continues at coordinate 167,207,704 of CM060983.1, forward strand.
CTTACCAATGAAAACCTTTTGCTTAATGTGAATGTGCCTGATCACCCTAATAACACTCCAGATGTAGTGCACAATGATCCTCCAGTGTTAGATGCTCAAATTGTCAATGTTAACCAACCAGTGTACATTTCAAGAAGTGGTCGCCATATCAAACTGCCACAAAGGCTCAATTTGTAATGTTGGATTTAATTTTCTTGAGTAATGTTTAATGAGATTATTTTGTTCCTCGATGGGGAGGTGTTGTAGAGTTGGGTTAGCAACATGCGTTGCTGCTAAATCAGCAGTTGTTATGGTTCTCTAGAATGGTTGTGTAACAGTGTATAGTTGAAAGTGGCAATTAAACAAAAAAGTAAGTAATTCACAAAAGTATGTTTCATTTTAACTCACAAACCACACTACAACAGAAGGCAAATGGCAAAGCACCACAGTATCTCCCTGTCTAAAGTGAAAAGAAGTTGCTTTGTTTTTGGACACATGCTTCTGTGACTTAGCCAGTGGAGGGTTGGCTATCTCACAGACCAATCATTTCAAGAAGACAAATTCTCAATCAGTAGTGATTAGTTAGGCAGATAACAGCACCTACCGAGAGGAGTGTGTGTTAATCACAAAGTAATTTCTGCCTCACTGTATTGCACACTTGCAAATCATGGTGAATAAGGCCTAGTCTAATGATTAGGGATAGTTTTTGGCTAGAACACCCAGATCATCATCAGCAGCAGCATTGATGAAGAAGAAGAGAAAGGAGGTATTAAAAGGAAAGAATAACATTATAAATATGTAATATGAATGTGACTTTTATGATTAAAAATGCACATGAATTCTACTAAGTTCTCTCTTTTGCTACCACAAATAGCGACAAGGTTCATTCATTTATTTTTTTTACGTATATGCTGCTTTTTTTATAACTTAATCCAGGAAGGTACCCTCCCCTCAAGAGCCATCATTTCAGCCACAAAAATGACCACTAGATTAACCGACCTTAAATTTTATGGTTACTACATGGCTAACTTACTTTCTTGCTATAAATTCCTTTAATGGAGAATGGTTTTGAACTGGGAAACCAAGTAGATTTGTTACAAATACAGTTATTTCTGCATATATACATTTTTCATGTTCTTCAAATGTATCACTTATAACTTTATATACATCTGCATCTCCTTGAAATGCATGAAACCCTTTTCTGACATTAGCAATTCCAATTTCCTGAGATGTAAATGCTTTATCATAAGGCTGGGTATAAAGTTTTTCATAGTAGAGCCGTTTTACTGCTGGATCATTTGTATCCTGTAAATAAAATATTTAATTTATTTATTATATAAATTACTTGCAATTCATTATAAAATTATGTATTTATTTCATAAACTGCTCAAGGTACATAACAAAACTATTGACCAATATATATAATCTTCATGATAATTTTTTTTGCTGATTATTATTCAGCTATAATTATCTATGTATTGTCATTTCATTTTAACTTTGTTACCCTGTAATCCACTATATGTGTTATATCCTGTCATATTTTCTTCTTCAGTTAACAAAATAAAAAATAATAATAAAAAGATTTATTTATGCAAGAGCAAGCCACCAAAGAATGTTTCCATTGATCAAGATTGAGTGATTGTTTTAGTAAATATGAAAACATTTTGAATTAAAATAAGGAGTAATAAATGCTATTCTGTTACAGTCTGAAATGTTATTTTCTTATTCATTTGAAATAATAAGAAAAACTCACATTTACATAGTTTACGCTGTAACTAATGTTCTTCATACTCATTTGGAAAGAGCTATCCAAAAGTTGTATGAGCGTATTGATAGCTGGGCTGGATGTCTGCAGCAGTGATACTATTATAGCAGAGTAAGATGCAACCAGAAAGAGTGATAATAACAACAACAGAAGATAAATTATTCTTGCTGGAATAGTTTCAGGATGACTTGGAGAGCCTAAAATAGAAAAAATTAATAATAACAATAATAGTAATAATAATGTCTATGACTATGATGGCATATTTAGAGAAAAAAGTCATGAAATTATGTGTTTAGGCATGCAGATATATTATCCACATTCTTCACTCAAAAAATTTATATTTCCTTTAAAATCCTACCATTATGTTCAGTATATGGAAATTTACACTATGAGCTACTTGTACCTGTAGAGAAGATAACATTTCGAATAGGAACTCATATCTGCTAACATTCCATTCAAGAGTTCAAATCTAGTGTTACTGTTAGAAGAAAGAGTAACTGTAACGTTCACTTGTTATGCAGTGAGGTAAAATATGACAGAAAACTCATGTTTAATGCTTATTAAAGTTAATAAAGAAAGAAAAAGTATGATGATATATAGGGACATGTGCCAGAGGTATGTAAACATCACTTAGGGAATAACGTCTCGGTACTGACAATTTTCCAAAGCTATTTTATTTAACATAAATTTATGATTATTTCTTGTGCACACACATTCTCTGTCTCTCTTTTTGTGTCTCCTTTAACCAAGTAGATAGCAAACAAGTGAATGTGCATATGAGTTCTAGGATCTAAGCACTAAAGCTACCTAATGCTCATTCTAAGCTTCAAGGAAATACCCCAAATAAAAGCCTCAATGACTAAAAGACTAAAAAGGTTTAGAAGAATAAGAACACATTAAAGTCATAAAAGAACATACTTGCAAAGAAGGTTTGACTATTAATTAAGAATGCCATGCAGCATAAAATAGTTACCAATGTTCAAGTTCAAATATATTCATATTAAAAAAGAATGATAAAAATTGTTGGTATAAACATATTAATGAATACCTATGATTTATATACCCACATTTATCACATGAAATTAAAGTTTGGGGACAAAGTGCTACTAAGTACACCAAAAGATTTTTTATATGACAAAAAAGAGCAATTAGGGTAATGGTAGGTCTAAATCCACAGGAATCAGCAGAAATTGTTTCAGAAAATTAAATATTCTAATGCTGTATTCTCTAATACTTTGAGATAATGGTGTATCTAAAATCCAATGAAAATTATACAAAAATTAACAGCTGGATTCACGAACTTTTCGCTAGAGGTAACACATTTCCATATAGCTTCACATAGATTACAACTATTTAGGACAAAACCCACTGTAACTGCTTGTATGTGTTTTTAATAAACTAACAATACCCATTCAAATAAAAGATTTAAAACAATTTAAAAAGAACTGAAAAATTATTGTATTCAAGGATGTTATTATACAATAGATAAGTTTCTAAATAGTTAAATTTTAACATTGTTATGTTTTGTATATTATACATTATTACATTTTTCTATTAGGTAAAACTCTGTACCTACACATTAGCTTACGGACAAACTTTGTACATACAGCTTCTTTGTAATAGCTTGTATAAATAGGATTGTATATAGGTAGAAGTAGGACTTAATGTATTGTATTGTATTATGTAACTTCTTTTGTACTTCACTTTTACTTGAAATGCTATGAATTCATGTAATTTTAATTGGCAAATAAATAATTGAAATGAAAAAGTGTTGTTAGCATACAAAACTGCATGTAAAAATAGGGCAAAAGATACAAATATTTCTTTCCAAACAATGTACATGGATGGTCACATTTAGCAAGAAGAGAACAGAAGACATAGCAAAAATATACAAGAATATTTGTAGGAGATACTTATTTATTTTACTCACAATTTATTAAAATGCTGCAGTTGTTTAAAGGTTATTATAGTTCTTTGGATTGTGTAAGAAATGTTCTGCATGTCAATCTTAAAAATAAAAATCTAGATTATTTGGAAAGCAATGAGAATGTACATATTGTATGTACTTTTTTTTTCCTTCCTTCCTTCTCTCCCTCCCTCCCTCCTTCCTTCCTTCCTCCCTCCCTTCCTTCTTTCTTTCTTTTCTTTTCTGAACCAAAATGGAACCATTATGTCAAATTACATTATGAATACTTAGAAATGTTGCAGTGATGTGTGCATTTCACATTTCATTTTTTGTACATTTTGCAATAAAAAAAACAGCTTTCTTTAATCTAACACAGAATGCCAACATACTTTGAAAAAGTGAAAATTTGTTGTTGGACATCAAAGAACTAATGACCATGTTAAACTAGAGATATTTCTGTTTCTTGGAATTATAAAGAAAGAAATGTTGGCATTAGACAACAGAAAATATTTTTGGAGTAAGGTTAACATGCTCAGTATAATGTATTCAAAACCTGGTTCAATAGTGATGGTGTTTGTTCATTAAAATGTACCTTTTCAGATTGTAATAAAATCACATTTCCAGAAATTCAAAAAGAAACGCATATAAACAGCAGAAACATTCCCATTGATGATCCGGCTTCAGTTAAATATTGTAAAAATCTTACTAACATCAAAATATTAAAAGACATAAAAATAAATCTAGAAAATGACTTCTTTTTCCAAATATTATCAATCCATGCATAACGAAACATCACTTGAAACAACAGGAATTTCATCTTTGTTACATATGGTTATTGTTTAGCAGCAGAATGTTCAAGGAAAAAATCTGATGTGTTACACTCACATGACTTTCTCTACTCTTGTACAATATATTTTTACAAACGCCTATTCTCCATATGCTTCATATTAATCGAGATATCAATCTTATTGGTAATTTTCTTGTAGATGCAAGGGGAATATGGTAGCTTTTAAGCGATAGTCAAATATTTTATCGCTGGTTGCTATGTGGCGCATTCCATTCTCTTTGCATGTCCAGGACATAAAAAAATGAATAACGAATTTGAGAATGGAAAATTTAAGGAAATAACAAGCAATATCTCGAAAACGGTTCACTCAACAAAAAAAATGTATATGATATAAGTTGTGTATTTTAACGCAATCTACATTTTTTGTGCAGTAAATTTTGTCTATCTCTTATGGTTTACCAGTTATGCAAAAGTCGTTCACAATGAAGAATACTTTTGGAGACATTCCCAGAAATTTCGAGATATACATTTCATTTCTCATGACATTATCTTAAACATATGATATTTTCATCAAAATCGTTAGAGCCATTTTTGAGAAAATTAAAATTTTCGAAAAATGTTCCATGTAAAGGGTAGTCTGGGGTGGGGGGATTTTCTTGAAAATCTTCATGTCGCATCTCTGGAAGATACTGAACGTAAATACCAAGTTTGGTGTTTATCCGACTGTTAGTTTTTGAGTTATACTGTTCACAGACACACACACACACACACACACACACAGACACACACACACACACACACACGCACAGACACACACACGGACATGTTTCCAAAAATGCTTTTTTTGCATTCAGGAGGTCTCAAAACATGTATTTCTGGTGAAATCTCGGTATCGAATTTTTGGGTGGAATGCAATACTTCCCCTACTTACTATACGTAGTAGAGAAAGTAAAAATGTAGGTGGTGGAGTTGCATATAGAAAGATATAAAAGAGAATGCACCATATAGTCAAAATTTTTATAATTGTTCTTTCACACTAGCTGTATGTAGGCATTACGTTGAAAATTTAAATCGGACTGGAAAAATTCAGTACCAGTGCAACTCAAACCAAGTAATAAAGAAAGCCAAACATCTGTGATTTAAGTCCCAGCCATGGTATTGAAATTTTCAAATTGGATTCATGTTGTAGAACATAAGAGTTAGTAAAGTAAAGTAAAGTAAAGGTACGTATCACAGAGAGAACCCCAGAACCAGGGCAGAGCAATGCAAGTAGACCAGTCGGTCCTTTTTGTTTCCAACGTGACCCCTGGGAGAGAAGGATGAGGGGAGAGTCATGAAGGGCGACCAGATCTGGATGTCAACAGGCGCAAGCATGGACAGGGTCCCTTACATTTCCAAATAGAATGTATCTGATGCTGTATGGTCCCTGTCCAAGCCACCAACCTCCAGGGTCCCCTGGAGTGGAGCCCCACGCTGAGAAGAGTCCTAACTGAGTGGTACCACAGTGACACTAGGGAAGAAACGTTTACAGAGTGCAAGCCACCACTCAGCCACAACCCACTGAACACTGTTGCCTGGTCCTGGAAATGAGAGGAAGGAGAGTCATGGTAGAAGATGAATCACCCCAGCATCTGCCTGGTGACTGGGAAACCACGAAAAACCCATGGGCCAGAGTGGGAGGTTGCTGGGGATCATCCCGGGACCTCCCAAATGTGGGCCACAGACACAACCACCTGAGCCATCCCACTCAGTAACATAAGGGTTAAAACTGGTGTTTAACTTTGTGCTTAAATGGTTCTGTTTTTAAGACTTTTCAGTTTCCAGGTAGTTTATTGTAAATTGATAGTCTTTGGTGTAGCATGCTTTGAAGACAAATTTTATACTGTTTTAATGATTTAGATGTAAGTTATGTGATCCCATGGTGTTATATGAACAGCAATCCAAATTTCTGTTAAAATATTACACATTTTTATTAGAACATTCTCAAAAATGCAAACACATGATAATGGAAGTATATTGAATACTTTGAATATTGTCTTAGTTGATGACTTAATAGCAACATCTTTCATTTTAACCATGGATCTCCCAGTTTCCATCCAGTTGCTCTAACCAATTGAACTACCATGGCAACATGCTGGTAGGACATTAAATTCTCTAGCTGACTTGCATTTTTCCTAATAAACCACAAGAAGATCCCAAATTGATTTGAGATGACATGTCCCAATGGTGACTTACAATGCCATAAGTGCTTTAAGTCCTGGACTCCATAGTTTAGCCTCTATTAGGCCAATTAATAGAATTAATTGTTCTTCCACATAAGCCATGTGTAGAACAAGGTTGGAAAGGTAGAATATGGTGACTAAAGAATTCAATGTCATAACCAGGATTTGAACCATGGTAGCTCAATTAGTTAGAGCAACCAGACAGAAACCAGGAGATCCATGGTTCAAATCCTGGCTATGGCACTGAATTGTTTGGTCATCTGATTCCACTTTCCAAACAAGAAAAGTATTTAATGCTGATTTTTGTTTAAAATAGTTCTTTTTGTAGACTTACTGTGCAGTGGAGTTTTGATGCTGAGAACTGGTGGTTTTATTTACTTGCAAAATACATAAAAAGTGATAATTGCTGTGTAATAAATGTAACAAGTGAAGTATAATTTTTAATTAAATAAATACCTTGTTGAACTATTTCAATGTTCTAAACTGCAGTTAGCAGGTATTGATATTTAGTGAACCGCATCAAATGAACCAAGCAGCAATTTGGCAATTAGTCAAGTGATGTGAAACAAAACATGACATTAATATTACTAAACATCAAGAGAACAAGCATCATTTTTGTGAATAATAATAATGATATTTGAAATATACAGTGCCTTCATTTTAAGCCAAGGCCACAACCGCATTATATGCATATCGGCCGAGATGTCAGTGACTTCAGTATTATGCCAGTGAGCAGAAGCAGCACAGGATGTGTCAAGGGAACATTTATCAGCTGTGAGCTGTCTCAGTTGTTGCTTTGTCTTTGTGTTGTGAAGTGTTTTGACAATACGTGTGTTGTGTGGGATTTCTTTAGGAATGTTATTTTCTTATTAGTCCATGGAAATGCCTGGCACCAAATACAAGCTTGAACAGCATATTTTTATGTATGATACATACATGAAAACCAAATCATGTAGACAGGTGTGTAGACAATTTTGGCAGCAATTTCCTGGTTATCCAGTTCTGCGTAGAGACACTGAGATGTTTGGTCAATAAATTTATAACAATGGGATTGCTAAATGCTAAAAAAATAAAGTTTATAGGAACACTCTCTATACTATAGATGAACTTAAGGACAATACAAAAGCAGAAATTATGGACATTACAGAAGAACTAATGCATATGAATAGTAATTTCATCTGACAATGTCAAGCATATCTTCATGCAGATGGACACCACTCTCAATAACACTTATAACAAGGTTAGTACTCATTGCATACAGGGTGGACCACTTAAGTTGAGCTTATACAATATCTCCAAAACTAAGCATTGTAGAAAGAAATGCTTTAATAAAATTTGCCTGATATTAGGGGGGAAAGTAAATGCCATTAGTCACGTTTTGTTTGTAGGACTTTATGATGGTCATTTTAGGGTCAACTTAATTTTTTTAAATGAGAACCTACAATTAGGGTCAATATAAATTGACCCTAAAATGACCATCACAAATAAAACACGACTAATGGAATTTACTTTCCCCTATAATATCAAGCAACTACAATACTTAGTTTTGGAGATGCTGTACGGTTTCAACTTAAATGGTCCAACCTGTATATGACACTAACGCTCATGAGTACGTAACATGGGAGTTATGGAATGGAAAACCCTGCAGTGTAGCAGACTGTGTGTGGAGCATGCAATCATGCGATACGCAGCCTTGGCACAAAATGAAGGCATTGTATTATAAATGTTTATACTTTTACAGACAATTCTGGTTGTTATTTTCTTTTGATATATAAAACTTTCCATTCCATAGAACTTGTGAATTAATGTATAAGCTTTTGTGTTTATGCAAATATCTCAGAATTGACTCTTGGCACATAGTGAATTGATGTATAATCCGTTCAGTGTTATGTATTCACTGCAAGAAGTACAACACTAAAACTTGAAGCTTCAGTTTCAATCAGCATCACCTTACTTCACATTCCTGCTTTTATTATTTTCTAAAAGAAACTATGGACATAGTTTCATTCATCCTAAAAACAAGGTTCAGCTCACCTCACCTAATCTCACTGACCTTGCCTTCAGAATATAAGCTCTTTGAGAGGATTTTCATGCACCTTACAGCATTTTTCTCGCATTTGTGACAATATTCAGTTAAGTCAATGATGCTTCAAAGGAATGCAATTCTTGGAATATAAGTAAATTCATGTTACAGAAAAACTAGCAACATCTATACATAGAGATGTGAAGGCGTGTGGTAGTGAGATGCTGTGTATGTGTGAGAGAAAGCACTAGGAACATGTCGGTTGCCAAGCAAACACGCTGTCATATTTTGTAATGGTGTTTGGTAATGTTCATCAGTGATTATGAAATAAATGTGTTATAATGTTAATTTGTGGTTCTTAATCAATCTACAACATCTGAGGAATATAGTTATTCTCTATTCTCACAGCAATATCTACAGGGGCAATACAGTATTTCTTTAAAAAAAGAGCACCCTTTATTTTCAATGTTGTAATTATCTATTAAATTTATACATGCCATCATTACATGATAAACTAGTATGGCATTAAGAAACCCCTAAGCCTCTAGTTCTTGAGGTCATGGGTTCAAACCTGGCAGAGGGCAATGGATTTTTTTGTCGTAAAAATCCTTAGCATGGCTTCCTTCAGAAGGGAAGTAATGATGGTCCGTATCATAGATTTACGGCATGTAAAAGAACCTCAAGCCTGACAAAGAGGCCTCTGAGCAAAATTTCCAGTCTTTCACGCCCAATATAGAATGGGATGCTAACAACCATAGCAGTTAAAGAGTGTCCATAAATAAAACTCAATTTAATTTAATTTAATTTAATTTAAGAAAATCCTAAGCAAGTTAAACTATGAATTTATTTCATTTCTGTTTGTTTAATACCTCAACATATCAGTTTTAAAATAGCTTCTAAGAAACTTGATAGAAGAGAGATGACTAAAGGAAAATAAAGGTCTTATATTAAAAATTGGATCAGTTACATTCACATGAATCTCTCTACTCACTATCATTTATTTTTATATAACTCCTATAAACTATTCTTACCAAAGCTAATTTTTCTATACACTTCATATTAATTGAGATAAACATTTGCAGAAAGAGTTTCATTACACATTTTGTTGTAGGTTTAAGAAGGATGCAGGAAGATCAAGCCATAGTACAATGATTAAAAGCAGGTCACTATGAGGCTGGACACTGCAAGTAACTGCTGAACAACGGAAAAATGACCAACCATTGAAAAGTTCAAATAAGTAACAATTCAGATCTTTTAAATGGCTGATAAAAAAAAATTATTTAAAATAAATTATTTATTTTAAAGAGATCTAGAATGTGTGCATAGTATATTTTTGTATATTTTGGTTTACCAGTTATATAACAACAACATTATACAAAATTCCTTCCAAATAAAGAAGACTTCACAGGCTGTTTCCAGAAAGTTCAGGATTTACATTTTATTGCTCATACAAATATCTTAAATATATGATATATTAATCAAAATCTTAGAGCTATTTTTGAGGAAATAAAACATTTGAAAAATTTTCATATAAGGGGTGGTGGATTTTCTTGAAAAACTTCAAGTCACATCTTTGGAAGATACTGAACTTAAATACAAGTGGAAATGGGACATGAAAAAAAAAAAAGAGCAAGATAATTTATTGACAAGAAATTGTAAAATGTAAATAAACTGTAGTGATTGTCTACTGAATGAGTGACCAGGGTCAAAGTGCAGTAGACAATCAAATTTGTAAAACTCTTAGCACAATAAAATACACCAAACTACACCAAATACTAAATATAGTATTTGTTGGACTTCTTTGAGTTGTGCTGTTCATAGATCACACATGCACACCTACCTATTTCTAAAACTGTTTTTGTTTTTTATTCAGGGGGACCTTAAAATATTATTTTCATTGAAATCTTGGCATCAAATTTTTGTACATCCTCCAGTTACTAGGTACATGGTAGAGAAGGTAGATTAGTAGATCATGATGAATGAAGAAATTTACAAAATTCTTAGGGAAGTTAAAGATGAAAAGTAAATGGTCAGTAGAAAAGAAAAATAGGAGTAGACGAATAGTACTAGTTACTCTTAGTTAATGGTCAGAAATCCACTGTACTTTATGAATGTGGATTCGGAAAGTACGGTATACTGGCAACTGAAAATATGCTTCTAATGATGAGTTGTATTAGTATTAATAGTAGCTTACTTATCCTTTTACTCACTGTACAGCGTACTGTTAAAAGGTCTGTCTGTAAAATGGCCTGATCAACACAGATAAACAATGGTATTAGCTCAGCCAAATAAATAAATATATAAAAGTAAATAAATATACAAATAAATTAGTAAAATATAACATGTTTTTCAGGCTTGTAGACCTTGGTTGAACAATAAACTTGCTAAAATATTATGTTTCATCCTCAGCTGTGGAAGACATCCTCAGAAGAGAAGAGTGGCAAGAACGGCTGACAACTGTGGGTTCAATCCAGCAATCCAGCAATCCAGCAATTGAGAACAGGTCGCCCAGGTTTACCTGGGCGGAATATAATCGCCACAGTACCTAGCCGCGTATGCGGCTTTACCTGTGCGATAAAATGGCAGTGGACAGTGATTTATACTGTTGGAATGGTGGGAGGGTTGTTTATGAACCGATCTGTTGTGATTGGCTGCTGTGTTGGCCAATGCAAAGGCACCGTAAGGATAGTTTCTTGCCCAACCACAGCCTATAAGCCTGAAAAACATGTTATATTTTTTATTTAAAGGTGAGTCGGAATTGTTACACTAACATCACTTAAGTTTACTCACTTAACATGTTTCGGGAAACGGTTGTTCCCATCCTCAGAAGGTTAATTCGACTGGCCCGTGTTGTTGGTGTTTCCGTTTTAACACCAACAACACGGGCCAGTCGAATTAACCTTCTGAGGATGGGAACAACCGTTTCCCGAAACATGTTAAGTGAGTAAACTTAAGTGATGTTAGTGTAACAATTCCGACTCACCTTTAAATAAATTCAATACACATCACTGTTTCTAGCTTCTTTTCATTACAATATCAACGTATGTTATATTTTACTAATAACACAGCCATGAAAGCCTAAAATCAAACAAATAAATGACTATGTTAATACTTTCATTTAAAAATGTATTAATACAATTATTTTAAATTCATTTCAGGTATGAAAGAGTAATGAATAGTTAAAATTTGCTATCACTTTAAATGTACTTAACCTATCTTCAATATCCTAGTTTAAGAACTGCGTAATAGAATATAAAAGCAATAAATTGAACAACTAAGGGCACACAGGTGATTAAGCTAAGAAACTAAAACCCTTTTCTTCTCCACCATTTTATAATAAATTCATTTCTAAGGATTGAGACGGTAATTTGTGTCACAAATTATTTTAATGTAAATAATGATAGTAATATGAATATGTATTTTTATGTAACATTGATTTCAGAGGTTTAATAATTGTAATTATTATTGGTAAATAATAATATACGGCTCTACTGAAACTGTCAACAATAACGCAATAATGCAGCGAGGGGATGAGTTGTTTATCATTACCGGGAACCAGGAAGTTACGTAATGTTTCGCGCCTTTTCGGTAAAAGCTTCCAGAATTTTCCCTAAAAGTAATATGTATTAGTGGTTTTCATTGGATAGTAAAATAGACGCTAATGTTGGCGCGTTTTATTAGCCAATGGCAGTTCATTTATAATCTTTAGGCGTATCTTGAGGCAAGCCTATAAATAGTGTAGGTTCAAGGGAGCGTCCCCACAGTTCAACAAGATTCTCAACACATTACACATCGTTCCCAGTTCTACAAAATTCTCCGTACTCTCCACGTCGGTATCGCAGTTCATTTATTTCGTCAAGTTACGCGCAGCAGAATTACGAGAAATCTTATAAAGTATTCTACAGTTAAATATATAAAGTTGAAGTACGTGAGTTAAAAGTGATAATAAGTTATTACAAACAGTTTCAGTATGGCGAGTATCCAGATAAATCTGTGAAAGTGTTCGTGAACGTGTTCTGCAATAAAGATTATAAAACCAATTTCTTCGTCAATATCATTTCTAGACAAAAGATTCCTTTCCGCTTCACACCCTGCAAGAGTTAAATGTCTACCTAAATAGCTAGCCGGAGGACAATATACAAAACTTTAAATTCTTTCGAACCCTAATTGATGCAAATTGCTACGCCAGATGGAGTTAAACGAACCAAACAAGGAGTGACGTCACACAAGATGGCAACGCAGAAGTCAACATAACATTCTCCCATCATATTGGCTCCACAACGTGGTGCTTTAAACAAAAACAATTTGTTGCTCTCGCAGGATTTGCTTGTAAATGTTATGCTCATAAGAGTTTTAACTGGCATGGAAAATATGGAGAGATTACTCAGATTTGATAAAATTCAATGGACTGCAGGCAGTGAGAGTAGTCAATGTGTGTATGTTGTTTGACACTATTTTAATGACAAAAATATGCATTTCAATTATCACAAAGTAAATCAGAATACAATTACTGAATTGATTTAACATCAGTAAGAAAATTAATTTTTGTTACTGTGTAAACAATATTTACAAAAGTATCCTTCAATCATGTTTAACTGTAAAGTCAGCCTCCTTGTTGTTCAGCTGCTGTACAGTAATTTTAATTTTTTTTTACTTGTAAAGAATATTTTTAAAATATATTCATCAATAATGTATAACTGTAGAGTTAAAACAATGGTGTTTCCTTGCTGTTCAGTTGCTATTTTTGCTCTTGGATTATTTCCTTTAGCTATAATTTATCTTTCTAGTTTTATACGTGTAGTTATGCATTTCATTTGTTTGGCTCTCTCACTCTCTCCCCCCGTTGTTTTAGGTATAATACTAATATATGGGTAACAAAGATCTTTTATTTGGATCATCAATAATTAGATAAATTCCCTGTAGTTTAATTAACAATTTACCATAAATATGAGAAATAACCTGACAAGCTTCATAAAACATGCCTAAAATGACTCATGGTAATAAGACAGTATGTCAGCATTATCTCTGGCTATGAAGTGTACAGAATGCCAGAAGAATAATGTTGCAATGAACAAATCTTTTGTGATAGCCATTAAGAATATATATAGAAAATCTTAAAATCAGAACTTACCTTGTTGACAAACAATGCCTATTGCATTAATGGCTGCCTCCCCCCAACTTAGTGAAGCTGAGTCTGTTAATTTCTGTTCCCAGTGCGATGAGTATAACAAAGCAGCTATTAAGACAGCAATTACTGCTACAATAGTTGCCCAGACAGAGTTACTAAAGGGCAATAAATACAATACTGATATCTCTGATAAGGAAGGCCTCAAGAACATCATTACCCCTCTGCAAAAATAAATTCATTTATATTATGTTTTGCTATTAAGTGAAAATAATGAGTAAAATAAAGCAGCATTGGGAACTTACACGAATCGGAAAGCTTCTGCAGCATAGTCAACATAATCAAGTCGAGCTGGCTTTATGATAAGTGCTGTTCCTCCTATGTCAATAGTATCATTCTGTAAAAGTCCTACTATACCAGTATATACTGTTGTGTTATTTATTGGGAAGCCCCAAGCATCTGTGAAAAACAGCTTCATTCTGAAAGTAATGGATCTATTTAATTTGTTTTTGCCAGTGTAAAAAGTAAAAGGTTCAGTTATACATATGTATAACCAACTATTTTATACTTAAAATTAAAATAATAATAATAATAATAATAATAATAATAATAATAATAATAATAATAATAATAATAATAAAAATGGTGATGATGATGGTAATGATAACTTTTGTTGTTGTTGTTAGCTTGACGCTTATCACACTGTTCTACTGAAAACATGATACATTTTTGCTTATTTCTAAAGTGTTTATCTTCTAGATGGCCAATTATCCCCATCATGAAAACTCTTACTTTTCGGGGCAATGAAATGGAATGAAATGTTTGAATCAATGGTGGAATATGTCACAGTTTAATTGACATTATTCACAGCCTAATGTTCTTGAACTGAGGCTAAAGACTTAAAAACAGCTTTGAAATGTTGTTAATCTAAACAGAAAGAGAAGTAGAATTTGTGCACATATCTATTTTAAAAACCTTTTATACAGGTACACAATATGTTGTCAAAATTTGCAAAACCTATCTAGAATAGTATCATATATATATATATATATATATATATATATATATATATATATATATTGGTTAAGAAACAATGATGAATGTTTCTGATAAATCCTTAGGGGTACATTAAATACAATGAAGAAATAAAAACCATTAATAAATGCAAATCCAAAAACCATAAAAAATACTTAATTGAAAACACTTTTTATGTTCTGGAAGAGTATAAAAGTAGCAAAACTATGTAAATCCATCTGTAAATAATATACATATAAATGCTGGCCTGTCCTCTATGTATTTAAAGGATGAATAAAATGAGTTATGAGAGTTATATAAGCATACTATATAGTTGTTAGTGAAATTGCGTCATACATTGCAATGAACCATGTCATCATGCTTTGGCGACCAGGAATGTCTAATCCTTAGCTTACTTATGTAAGCATTAAACAAGCAATTTAAAAGCACTGGTCTCAGATTAGAATCCTGAATGTTTGAAGTTGCCTGGTTGAGCTTTCTACTCCAGGTTCTACTTCAAATCTTAAGACAATTACCACATAGCATTAACACTTTAGGTTCTCAAATTAATTTCTTCATTCACTTAATTCATTTACTGTTTGATATGATCTTTTGATTATTAATAAAGTTCAAAAAGAAAAGGAACATGTTAGTTCATGTACAGTGCTTTAAACAGATGAAATTCAGACTGTTTGAAGCACACTAAAATCCAAGGTGGTTTAATAAAAAAAATATAAATAAAAGAATGCCTTCTTCAGCACTGGATTTTCGGACTGCCTTTGCCTAAACCTTAGAAGTGAATTTTAGTACTGAAACTAGGCATTATGGGAAGCTTAAACAGTATAAATGCAGCAGAACTTAAACTCCTAATAGTCTTAATAACTTATTGCAATAACATGACATAGTGCCATGAATTTTAATAATTAAATGAGGCTTTTAATAGCTTTTACAATATCTTAACATTCTATTTTAATGCTGCTATGCCCAAGAAAATATGTAATATTGTACAAAAGCATAAGTCTTGGGTAACTAAGGTTTAAAGATCTCAAATAACATTTTTGGGGAAATTAACTAAGGGAAGGAATGTAAGAGAAAACCTGCTACTATATTATAAACAGTAGAAGAAAATATAGGTATAACAAGACCATAATCACAGCCAAGAAGCAGTACAATAGCATATACGTATATCAAACTTTAAATAAATCTAGCTACATGGAAAATCACTAAACATGAAACAGTGCAATTAGACCAAAACACTCACAATTTAGAACTTTGTAATGATAGCAGAGTTTCCTTTCCTGTCATAGTGTAACTACCATCAGGTAGTTTTATAGTCCTCAGTTTATAAGTTCCATTTTTTGCCTTCAGTTTCATGAATCTAGCACTACTTGATATTTCTTCAATACCTTCACAGTACTTCCTCCATGAATCCTTTTGGCCTTCCTTATTGCTATGTTGTAATGGGTAAGTTCAGTTATAACATCTATTGTAGGCAAGAACAGAGGGAGAGAAGGAGGACAAAAATGCAGAAAATGAACATAAATAAAGAAGGAAAAATTAGGTTGGAGGTAAATTAACCACATAATGGCGTTCAAATTTATTCTTTATGTTATTCTGATATACATAAAATCAATGGGATGTTGCAAAGGTCACTGAGATGATCTATGTTTTTTCAATATGCTATTTTCAATTATAACGTAAATGAAACTCAAGACTCACTTCTTCTTTTTTTCTTTCTTCTTTTTTTATTTTTCTTTAGTATCTTAACTTTAGGTATCTTTGAATTCATTCCCATTGTCACTCTATGGTATAGTTTGCCAATAGATGTCCAAGCAGCAAACAAACTACAAACGCTACCTTCTGCTTTCCTAGCAGGGAAATACAATGCTATACAGTCAATAGAGCTATACAACATCAATACCTTATGAGTAATCAGCTTGTTAACATATAGGGTTTTTAGTAAGTTCCTTGCTCATTTATTAATGTGTTTACATTTGCTATTTGTGACACTTCTGAGATAATATTAGCAATAACACCATTGCTACTAACATAGGTATTTATTTTCAGTATAGACATGTATCTGTTCTGACAAATTATAAAACTAGGTGCTTTAATACCTGGCAAATCAATGTGTAATTATCTGATGCAACACACTCCAACATTAAGAAAACTATAAATTGTTTGCATAAAATATCTTACCTAAAGTTAAGCATTTCAGCCAGGTAACCAGTGAGCATAAAGCTTAATTTGCTCATTGTGTTCAAATGTCTATATCGCAGATCCACAAAATGCTCCCATGGATCATCAACTACCTAAAAACCATGTTACACTATTAAAGCACTGAAACTTAATTTTATACATGTAAATATCTAAAAATTTTATTAAAATTTTAAAACACAAAACCTTTCCATTCCTCTTGTAATCCTCAAGTTGATTCTGAGCCTCATTATAATAACTTGGTATTTTAGCATTTATTCATGCCTATAGACATACAAATAATCATTTTTATATTAAAATGACTCATATTTTGTCTAGCTTACTGGGCTACCTTTTGCTCAACTCCCAGGCCATTTAGTGTAATGAATAGCCCTTAATCTCTCTTTAACTTTCCTCTTTCCTGTTTTTCTCATTCTCCTTCCTCCTCTCCATTCTGAATTCCTTTCTCTACTGTCTTCATTATGCTTAACCACTATTCCTTAAATTTTCTTAGAAAATCCCCCATGGCCTTACAACTCTTCATTCCCTTTACTATCAATATTTTTATGGTCCCAATTTGAGTCCCAAATTTCTTATATCATTTGTTTAACCTTTTACATTCTAACAAATAGTGTATTATACTTTCCTTTTTTCCATACATAACACATATTCCTGTTTATCTTAACTCTTTTAGGAATAATCCCTTATTCTCATCCACGCTACTCCTTTTCTTTCCTATTTATTACAAAAGTGAACATAAACTTCTCTCCTCCCAGTCTCTCTTTACTGCTTTATATGTCTTAAGTATTTTTTTAGTTTTTAGATTGACCTAAATTTCTTGTCTCTCTATATCTTCAACCCTGCTTCTCAATACTTTCTAAAATCCTCTTTCATTTTTTTTTCCCTCCATTTGCTGTATATCCCCCATCTCTATCATTTCCATAGCTCTTCCTCTCTCCCTATCCATCATTTATTCTTGTTTAAATTTGACCTTTGCTGATTCATACATATCCTTCTCAAGTCCTCATCTTCCCTTTGAAGCACCTGTACCAATATTTCAAAATTCTTTCAAGGACTAAGGCTTTCCTCCCTGTTATTTCTAATTCTACCATTGGTGCTCCTCTTGGTGCTGACATAGTTAATCCATTAATCCCCATAACAGGTTACAGATATGATCTATTCTACTGCCTAATTCTGCATCTCTCCATATTTCTACTGCATTTTGTTTCAACATGGGAACAATAGCAGGCCAAACAACAGTGCAAGGGAAAAACAGACACCAGACAAGAGCCAGTCAACAACTTAGCTGATAATGAGGAGCAAGTCTCCTTGCAACATGTTATAAATATGGTTTGACAAGTAAGTGGGGCAAAAAGTATTTTTAAGGTTGACCAAGTTCTTGACAAATTTGATGGCTTTTAAAGTTTGTCAACATCTGCTCAGTTCTTCAATGCAGTCAATAAGAGATCCCTCTTGTTCTTCAACCTAACTCTTCCAGTCCACAATGGCAAGTCCAATGAATTGGCCTGGCCATCTTAATATCTATTTTACTCAGAAGTGGGCATTTTTCACAGTCCCAAAGCATGCATTCCTCTTCATTCTGGTCACAAAACAACTTGAAATATAAGCTCTTGAAATTCAGTTTTAACAGGTACTTACCTGTTTCTTGTGCAATGCTGTATAAAGAAACTTAACATTTTCATGCACAATGCATGTGCATACATTGTGTGGAGTCTCCACCTTCAAGATACACATTAACAGGATGTCATTTTGCAAACTTATAAAAATTAGGAATTAATTGTTCTTCCACACAAGCCGTGTGTTGGACAGGGTTGGAAAGGTAGAATCAGATGATGAAGTAGTATTCATGTTGTATTTATTTAACATTAATTGTAGCCCCACGTTTGGGAGCCAATTTTGCGAGAACAAATTGTATATGTTTTGAGCCCCACGTTGTGGTAGCCACTTTGCAAGAGATGGTGCTTACGTAATTTGTGTAGCGTAAGTTATTAGAACTTGTAGATCTTATGTTGTGCTGCTTACTTCACGCGTTTCCATCTTGTGACGTCATTCATTTGTTTGGTTTGTAGCTCCATCTGGCGTAGCAATTTGCATCAGTTTTTGAAATAATTCATTTTAAATGTCCTCCGGCTAGCTATCATCTTATCTTGGTAGAACATGTATCTCTAAACAGGTTGTGAAGCGGAAAGGAATCTTTTATCCAGAAATTACACTTAATGAAAAAATTTTGTTTTATAATTTTTATTGTTGAACACGTTCACTAACACTTTTACATATTGATCTGGATACTCGCCAAACTGAAACTGTTTGTAATAACTTCTTACTTATCACTTTTAACTCACGTACTTCAACTTTATGTATATTTAACTGTATAATACTTTAGATCTTTAATAATTTTTGCTGCGCGTAACTTGACGAACTGACTGACTGAAGACGACGTGTAACGTGCTAGAAATTTTGATGAACTGAGCGACCGACGTGTAATGTATTGAGAATTTTGTTGAACTGGGGGCGATCTACCTCGGCCCTGGCTTTATATACTCCCACTCCTCAACATGCCTAAAGATTATAAATGAACTGCTATTGGCTAATAAAACGCGCCAACATTAGCGTCTATTTTAATATCCAATTAAAACCACGAACACATATTGCTTTTAGGGAAACATTCTAGAAGGTTCTACCGAAAACGCGCGAAACATTACGTAACTTCCTTGTTCCCAGTAATGATAAACAGCTCACCCCCTCGCTGCATTATTGCGCTATTATTGACAGTTTCAGTAAAGCCGTATAAACTTATTTCCCAATAATAATTACAATTAATAAACATCTGAAATCAATGTCACATAAAAATGCATATTCATATTACAATCATCATTTACACTTAAGTAATTTGTGATACAAATTACCGCATCAACGACTGAAAAATTCTGTCTGGTTGCTATAACCACTGAGCTACCATGGCAACTGCCAGTACGACATTAAATTCCCCAACTGATTCGCATTTTCTGGTAAACTACAAGGAGATCTCAAATTGTATTCAGATGACATACCCCAATGATGACCTACATTGTTGTAAGTACTTTAAGTCCCGGGCTTCATAGTTTTAACCACTGTTAGGTCAACTGAACCGGATGGAGACCGGGAGATCCGTGGTTAAACCCCGCTATGGCATTGAAGTTTTCAGTCATCTGATTCTAGCACACATATCTTCATTATTGTATATGAGACAGTGTTTTTAACACTTAAATGATTTCAGTCAAGTTATATAATATAAAATATAATAACAGCCCACCTTAAAGCAATATGTGTATGTAACAATATATAAAAAGTGTATATTTGTGTATGAATAATACATATGCATCTTTTAGGGTAACCATTAAATATTTGATATGGACTTCTTTGACTTTTCCATCAATGTGATTGTCCTAAAAGCATCTCTCTCTGTAGCCTGTTATACTATTGCATCATCCTCATAGCACTTCAGAATTGCTGCTTTAATGTTTTCTGGAAGTCTGTGCTTTGAAGCTGTTTTCCCTGATTCGCCAATCGTTAATCCCCTCTTTCTGCTAGATTGGCAATCAGTACAACCTCTTCTGTGGAGACTGGAAGTGCTTCCACAACATGTTATCTTCACTTTAAAAAATTATGCCTATATTTAAATGCTGCAGCTGATATTATATTGAATCTGTTCTTTGCCTTAATTAGTTTGTTTCTTCTTTTAACCTTGCCAAGTTTAGATTTTTCTGCTCTCTTAGCAGCATTTTCTCTGCCTTTTCCATTCTTCATAGTGACATTTTAGACTCTGTCTATATTCACATTATCTTTGGGCCGATGTTTTAGCCATCTTCACAAGATACTTGCTTCTGCTCTCACCAAGGTCTATCAACTGAGAGCAATACAAAGCAGCAAGTGAATGGAATGTCTGTCTATTACAGCACTATAGCTGAAAATCCACTGACTGAAAAAAGTTTACTCTTTTTAGGGGGATGGCAATGTGATGCTAAGATAAGAACTGGAAGGAAATTTTAAATCCTAATTTATTTTGCCATGTATAATATTTTACCTATGTTCAGAATAACACACTGTATATAAAAGAACCCAGAAAATCTATTTAGAAATGTTTATATTCAGAAGTGCTTAGCCATATGCACCTAAGAAAATCTAATGTTTGATATAAGTGATGTAAATTCCATCACTTACCTTGTAAAATTAGGGCGTATAAAATGGAAACATATATACATTTTGCATTCACCTCTTCACTGAACGCAAAAATGAATAGTTTTGCATTCACTAAGATCTGTAACATTAAGTGCATTTATGCTTTGCAATTTGTGAACATTTTACTATTGAATAAGACAGCTTAGAGTATGTAGAAACTTATAACCTTAGTTAAAATATTGAAATACAATTTTTGCCCCTTATATACTATTTCTGTGGAATTAATCAAATAATAATACTTGTCAAAAACATTATATGTATAAAATGCTGTTATGTAACATATCTCTCTCTCTCACTCACACATACACTTATATTTGTTTCTTTCTTTTTTGTATAGTCTATTATACAAATTAGTATCAGTCATTTATGCAAAATCGAAAACTACCAGAAAATGTCACTGAAAATAAACTTTCAAATGTGCATATTGCTTACCAAAGATAAAAACAGTATGTGTATGTGGAATTTATTGTTCTAGTAATTTAGCACAGTTCAAAATTAATAAAATATATAAAAAGTTGATTTCAGTTTTATTACATGTATAGGTAAAGCAAATCTATGTAAGGAAAGGATATATTTTAAGACATCAAATATTACATTTGCATTAAACCAGGGCTAAAATTCTGTGTTGTAAAGTAATACTAATACTATTTCTAATTAATAGTGTTTAATTTCTGTTTCTCTTTTATGTTTTTTGGTTATAAATAATTAAATAGGCATATGTAATATGATATGTAGAGAGTACTTACAACAACACCTGCTCTTAGGGTTATTCCTTCAAGATTATCTCTTTCTGGTAAGAACGGGAAAGGTGTTTCTTCATCCCACTCATAAGGCGGAGTGATTATTAAGGGTTCTTTGGTCTTAATCCGATATGTGCTCTGAATAATTATCCTACTCCCTTGGTAGACAATAAACATTTGGCTATCTAGTGCTATGTTTAACAGCGACAAAGACTTCTTGATATTAGTTCCCTTAACAGTCGTGTATTCAGTGTCTAATAATAACCAGTAATGGAGCTGACGGAAGAGGTCTTTCTGAGAAGCCTGTAAGAAAAATTAAAAACAAGCAAACATGAACACAACAGGAATATAGCCACTCCCCTCTCTCCCCATTTCTCTTACTCTATTTCCCCCCCCTCTCTCTCTCTCTCTTTCTCTCTCTCTCTTTCTATCTCTCTCTCTCTCATAATATTTTTAATTATAATCCAAAATAAATGAACACTAAATTTTG
This sequence comes from Deroplatys truncata, assembly GCA_030765065.1. Taxonomy (NCBI): domain Eukaryota; kingdom Metazoa; phylum Arthropoda; class Insecta; order Mantodea; family Mantidae; genus Deroplatys; species Deroplatys truncata. Next base: position 167,230,190 of record CM060983.1, read on the forward strand.
TGTCAAAAGATCCAAGATATTTTATTGCAAACTAAGAATGGAACAGTTTATACTATGATGAAAAAATACATACAGTAATAACTATGATACATCATACTCATACATCTTTTTCTACCCTTTACAAGTTCACATAACTGCAAATACATTACAGTGTATATAATGTATATGAACACCACATCATAGTTAACCCAATAAAACTTAAAGATGTAGCAACAAATATTTAAAAAATGGCTAATGCTATAGAAGAAGTTGTTTGATGTAAATAAGTGAGCATAACATTTTTTATATGCTAAGATGTCCATTCAATCAGAATGAAAGGGACTTCACAGTCAATTTGCAAAATATTCAAGGTACCTATATATTTTATTCTTCCTATCAGTATTTCAAATACAGATCTTTTAATCAAAAGTTTGTCTTTTTGAGAAAATAAAAATAATAAAAAGTTGCCATGTAAAGGGTAGTTTGGATGAAGGAGAATATCATGAAAATCTTTGTGCTACATTCTTGGAAAGTGCTGGATTTAAATAACAATCTAGTATTTATCCAATTTTTTTTGTTTTTGAGTTGTGCTGTTCTCTCTCTCTCTCTCCCTGCCTCTCTCTCATGCACACACACACACACACACACACACACACACACACACACACACACACAGACACATAACATGGATCTTTTTCTAAAAATGCTTTTTCTTGTGTTCAAGGATCTCAAAGCATGTATTTCTAATGGAATCCCACTACCAACAATACTTCTTCTACCTACCATAGGTAAATCATATAGAAAGTAAAACTGCAATTTTCAGAAAATTGATTGAACATTTGAAAGTGTGTTATGTTTGATGAACATTAAAATATTTAAAAATATGTATTGCTAGAGACATTTTAGAAAATAATTTCTAAAATGTTCAATGCCTCAATTCTGCAGTTGGTTAAAAATGGAAACACTGCTTTATTATAATGAGCATAGATGTATGCATACAGGCAGAAGCAGTTCAAACTCATTTCATGATAGTTCAAATTCCTGATATTCCTACATCACTGAATAGAATGTTCATAATGCCTCACAATCTATTGTAATTATTATTATTATTATTATTATTATTATTATTATTATTATTATTATTATTATTATTATTAATAATATTTAATTATTATTATTTATTAATTATTATTAATCATTATTTATTATTAATTATTATTATTACATTTGGGGGAAAAAGCTTTTTTTTAAAACAAACCTGATATGTTGCATTCATATAACTTTCTCTATTCATTCATCTACAAACTATTCTTACAAAAGCTTATACTTCTAAGTTGTTAATCAAGGTAAAATTCCATTACACTTTGTTATAGGTATAAGAAGGATTCACTAGGCTAAAGTGATAATCAGATTTTTAAAACATGAATTGCTATGTGATGGCTTTGGAATTCCATGCTCTTTGCATGATCATGATGATAAAAAAATGAATAGCAATTTGCCATTTAATAAAAGTATAAGTATTTGAAAATTCAACCCAATTACAAACAACACCTCCAAAACTTATACCAACTTATTCAATGATTAAGCACTTAAAAGGTTTATAGTATCTCGCTCAATAGGCTACATTGATAAACAATATAACTCACTTTTAATTAATTAATCTCCTTAATTATACATGCTAACTGAATTTGATAGAGGCTTTTTAATTTATCGAATTTTGGTACACAGACACTCAATCTGCACACTCATACTCCTGACACCTTGCATATTACAAATATTACCTTTTTCAGTAGTTCATCAGCTCCTTGACATTGCATATTTAAAGCTACTGTCATAGGCTTATATTCAGTATACAGGGAATGCAAGGATATATCCTCATCATTAAGATGAAATATTTTGATGAATATTTGTTTTTCTGCCATATACTTCATTAATGACAGTTCCTCTGTAAAAGAAAATAATATTAAGAGAAAATCTTGTAAAGCTACCTCACTCAGGGTTAAAACCAAATGGTTCTATAATTATAATCTATCTGTTTTTCTTTCCTATTATATGTTTCTTAATCAAGCAAATTACACAATAGAGTTTGTTAACTCTGAGTGTTGTGGATGTTAAGCTTTGTCATATAATCCTGTATTCAGTCCAAAACTTTATGCTGCATTTTTGAAGAATATAGTGATATCAGAAACAACTCTCTGGTTGTTACCTCATGCATGTCTTCATTTAAGCAATGTTTAAAACAGACTTCTTCATAACTTATTATAGATAATCTTGAAAATATCTCAAGATATGGGAACTGTAAGTTGCAAATAAAACTTCCTATTGCACTGCAAAATTGGAATGTCCTAAGCTGCACAAATAGTTCCAGTTCTAAAGATTACATTGAAAGTAAATACAAATTCTGAAAGTTTCAGAAGAAATATTTTGATTAGTTAATACAAAACATGCTAAAGGAAATTAAATGTTTACAGCCTTTACATATTTGTTGATAAGATATTGCACTGTGGCTCCACAGTAATATGTGAATGCACCCAATGAAAAACCTTTTTGTGAAGTGAGATATAACTTTCCAATTCTCAGAGATTTTTTGGCTTCTAGATGATAAATAATGTATTAGAGCCATAATTTTGTTTGCAGTCCAAAAGCACAATTGCTTTTTAGAAATAGCAATATTTTGAAGTCTTATGCAATAATTTTCATAATAAAATGACATTGTCTGGTCATTTATACATGCTATATTACTATAACCATGAATAAAATATATGTAATTAAATAAAAACTTACTTTCATGTACATAAATTCTCTGCATAGGTAGCTTTGTTTGTAATCAATTATAAAAGGATATGATGTACAGTATAAAACCTCACAGAGTTTAGAACAACTGCAGAAAATACATTATGATAATGAATGGGCACTAACAACCTCAAAGGTATATTTTAGACTATGTAATAAAAGTATTAAGCCTCATGGGTTTTCTTATAATATTTGCTACTAATGCTCAAATAACAAGACATTTGTCATAAAATTTCAGTACATTTGATACAAATAATTGTTTTAACTATATAGGTGCTACTAACAGAATTGAAATCACCTGTTCTATGCCAACATCCAAAAGCCACCAAACTAGTTGTTTTATAACGTGATAGAAATTTCCTCAATATAAAAATACTGCTATTTGTAGTCATGCAAAATGAGGACTGACTTTGTAGCACTGTTAAAACTATATAAAAATATAATGTTGCATTCCAGTACCATCTTGCACTGACACCTGAAACAATAAACATATGTGATCAAGTATTTAAAAATAAGCCTTTTCTCCTTCATTTCTTTCTCTCCATGAGCCATGAAACCTTCAGTAGCTTAAACAGATACAATTTACATACTTTCACTCTAAAATTCTAACTTATTGCGGCTTGGTATGGAATTTATCTTCTTAACATTCTATGACTTTTTTATTGTAATACTTGGTTCTGGTCTTTTGTATGTTCCTTTCTGGTTCTGTTTCCATTTCCACTAGCCCATTTGATATTTCTCTTACAGTCAACTCCTTGATGAAATGAAACAATTACTAGCAAAAGGGAAGAAATGAAAAGAAGTGTAACAAGGTAATAAAATGACAGATATATACCAACAAAGAATATCATGGCTACACATATACACCAGAAAATCCTGGCCCTTGCTTAGTATAAGTTTTGCACTTATGTATATTTGGCATCACACTAGTGTATTTGTTTGGGAGGGCTATGAGACAGGACTGCTATATCCATAGAATATTGATGCTAAACAACTTGTGATTGATTACCTATTACTACATGAACAATGGGGCTAAGATGGAGCATTACTGTCATTGATGTCTGGCTTAGTGATTGTTTTAAAATTCTTTTTAAATAGACGTTAACACCCATTCTTATTACATATGCTACCACAGGTGGTAAACACACTGATGATGCATGAAACAGAATGATAATTGGGGAAGAAAATTTGGGAAGTGCATGTTCTAGGCCTTTACCTCCCTGGCATTTGGTAGTTATGAGGACTGAAGAAAAACCTGGGGGGGGGGGAAATCTGATTGTTACACTCACATGACTTTCTTTACTCTTGTACAAACTATTTTTACAAACTCTTATTCTCCATATGCTTCATGTTAATCGAGATGTTAATCTTATTGCTAATTTTCTTGTAGATGCAAGGGGAATTGGTAGGCTTTAAGAGACAGTCAAATATTTTAAGAGTTGGTTGCTATGTAGAGTATTCCATTCTCTTTGCATTACCAGGACAAAATAAAATTAATAACAAATTCCCATTTGAGAAAAAGTATAAGTATTGGAAAATTTAAGGGAATAACAAGCAATATTTCAAAAATGGTTCACTCAACAGAAAAACATGTATATGACATAAATTGTGTATTTTAAAGCAATCTAAATTTTTTGTGTAGAAAATTTTGTCTATCTCTTATGGTTTACCAGTTATACAAAAGTCGTTCACAATGAAGAATACTTTTGGAGGCATTCCCAGAAAATTCGAGATATACATTTCATTTGTCATGAAAATATCTTAAACATATGATATTTTAATCAAAATCGTTAGAGCCATTTTTGGGAAAATTAAAATTTCGAAAAATGTTCCATGTAAAGGGTAATCTGGAGTGGGGGGATTTTCTTGAATACCCTCGTGTCGCATCTCTGGAAGATACTGAACCTAAATACCAAGTTTGGTGTTTATCCGACTGTTCATTTCTGAGTTATGCTGTTCATGGACACACACATGGACATGTTTCCAAAAATGCATTTTTATATTCAAGGGGTCTCAAAACATATATTTCCGGTGAAATCTCGGTATCAAATTTTTGGGTGGAATACAATACTTCCCCTACTTACTATATGTAGTAGAGAAAGTAAAAATACAGGGAAGGCAGTCCTGGGAGGATTTGAACCACAACCTCCTATTCAAAAGTCCATGCCTTAGCAGGCACCTCACCGCCTGTGTCAGTGTTTTGTGATACTGATATAGCTGCATAAATTTGTTTCATAAACATATGATTGTGGTATTAACCTTCTGAATGCAAGACAAAGTGTGTAATGTGCTGGTTCAATGTCCCTCTGCTGTAGCACCTAGAGGTAAAGATATATAGGGAGAGAGACACACACATGTGGCTGATGCTATTAAGGTATGGATTTATGAGGGGAAGGTCTGCAATTTTAATTTCACCAGACTGTCCTCCTTGAATAGGGTTTTCCAGGTTTTCCTCATTCCTCATTCCTCTTAAATGGAAAATGCTGGGGAGGTAGGAAGTATCCTTAACTTAGGCCTGGAACGTTTCCTTAGCAAATTTATTTTCCTGATTATTGTTTCATTTCTTGTAATATCAATGCCTGCCATCCATGATACCATGTACTGTAAGCATGGGCATAAAAATCTATTCAAAACACACACACACGCACGCACACGTGCGCACACGCACACGTGCGCACACGCACACGCACACACACACACACACACACACACACACACACACACACACACACACACACATTGACAAGATGTAATTGAAACAATGTCATCCTTTAAATTAATGATACTGGAATCACTCAGAGTAAGTTTTGCTTATACCATTTTCAGCTGTCTTTAAATGTAATGTTATGTTAATAAAAAATCCTGTTTTCAGATTGAATAGTAGGCAGACAAAGTCATTCTGCAGGTAGCAATAATTGTCTACAGCTTGTTACCTGAGTTAGGTCATCATGTAAACAAGCATGCACCATATGGTACTGGAGACATTTAGCGCATCATAAACAACTCAAAAAGCTTGTTTATATGATGACCTAACTCAAGATAATAAGTCATAGACAAATGCTACCCATGAAGTATTATGAGGTACTATTCAAACTCAAAGAATCCTATTTTTATTAACGTAGCATTACATTTAAAGATTGACCAAAGTTATATTAAAATTCTCTCTCTCTCTCTTATGATGTACTGTCCTCATTAGATCAGCTATTTTAGGAACCAGCTGACTGTTCTCTCAGCCTCCCATGTTTAATTCTTGAAAGTGTTCCTAAGCAGATAAATCTTTACTTTTATTAGCAATAATTGGGTGAAACAATAATTTTATATAAAAAGTTATTAGAAAGCCTCTGAAATAATAACAGAATAAAAGTAAGAGAAAGACAGAGAGAGAAATAAAGAGGACAGAAAAACACCTCTTACTTTCTCTATCACTTACTTATAGTAGGTAGAGGAAGTGTTGTATTTCACCCAACAATTTGATATTAAAATTTCACTGGAAAATGTTTTGAGGTCACTTAAATCAATATAAAGTATTTTTATAAAAACATCCCTATGTATATGTGTGTGTGTGTGTGTGTGTGTGTGTGAGAGAGAGGGAGAGAGAGAGGGAGAGAGAGAGAGAGAGAGAGAGAAAGAGAGAGAGGGGGGATAATATAACTCAAAATAAAGAAGTCTGATACATGCCAAATTTCGCATTTAAGTTCAACATCTTCCAAAGATGTGACATGAGGATTTTCAAGGAAATCCCTGCATCCCAAACTATCCTTTACATGGAGAATTTTTTGTTATTTTTATTTTCTCAAAAAATACTCCTAACGTTTTTGATTAAAATACCATATGTTTAGCATATTTACATGATTAATTCTATATATACCTTGAATTTTCTGTCTGCAAAGTTCCCTTCATTCGAATGAATTTTGTATGATTTTATGTAGTAAATAGTAAAACATAACAGGTACATAGAAACTTACAAAAAATGTAGATTTCTTTAAAACAAAAATTTTATTTCCAGTAACTTTTTATAGTATTAACTATTTCATTGCTTCTATTTTTAATTTTTCAATGCATCATATTTTGTTGAACTGCTTAGGCACCATTGATTATTTTCTAATAATGATATCCAAAGAGTGGGATTTCAAAGGCAGCACAGAGCAACCGTCTTTTTAAAGATTTGGCCGTAATTTCAGCCTCCTGTACACCCTTATAACTACAGTAAAATGTGTAATGAAACCATTTCAACAAATGTTTATATAGATTAGTATCGGGTGTGTGTGAGGTGGCGCTGCGGTAATGTGTATGTCTAAGATTTGGGAAGTCCCAGGTTCAAATTCCTAGGGCCGACCAACCTGACTGATGTTTTTTTCGCTTAACGTTTACCAGTTATACAAGATTATATAAATTTCCTTCCAAATAAACAGGACTTCGCAAGCTATTTCCAAAAAATTGATGATATACATTTTATTTATCATGTAAATATCTTTAATATATTGTATTTTAATAAAAAATTTAGAAAAATGTTCCATGTAAAATGTAGTTTGGGGTAGGGGATGTTCTTGAAAGTATTCATGTTGCTTCTCTGAAAGATACTCAACTTAAATACCAAGTTTGGTATTTACCCAACATTTCGATTGTTGAGTCGTGCTGTTCACCAACACAGACACCCACGGATCTTTTTCAAAAAATTATGTTTTTGGAATCAGGGGTCCTCAAAACATGTATATCCCGTGAAATCTCAGTATCAAATTGTTTGGTGGAATGCAATATCTTCTATAGCTACTATGTACGTGGCAGAGAAAGTAAAAATGATGTGCATTTTTCGTAGCTGAGCAAACACAATGCCCATCTATTATACTTGTCTTGTTATTAATAAAACACAATGACGTCGCATCATTACGTTGCCTCTTCAAACATATTTCAAACAGAGAAGGTTAAATAAACCTGCCTTGTCTTATTAATATTACAAAAGGTAAGCTTGTCCAGTTTGCATTGCAATCGATAACACAACTACCGTCCTTTTAATTTTTTCCGTATTCCGATTGACTGGCACAAGAAGAAATCGATTAAGCCAGCTAAATCTCATGATGATTTCTTTAAGGTCCAGGATTTTCGATATTACACAAGACAAAACGAATATTTAAGACCTACGTTAATAGTTTCTTAAGTCGTATTCTTTCTGCTTTTCTAATGTGTAACATAAATATTTCATTAGCAGCATTAAGTCCAGATATCTGGTGCCCATTTAAATCTCAATATATACTTCTCGCAAAAATTAAAAAGGAACAAACGATACGCCGCTTGAAAGAAGTAACTGTTAAGACTCATTTTCTTCTCTCTCTAATGACCTGACAGCTTGAAGAGGGTTGCAGTTAGATGGTGTCAATGACCTTACAACTTGGAGAGTGTCGCTGATCACACCCCTACGTGGCTGTTTCTTCTTTTTCAACTCAATCGTACTTAATTTATGTACGCTTTATGCTGTATTTACTGCGGTTTCTCAGTTGGCATAAGCCTGTTTATCGTATATTAGTTAGTGTTTCTCCTCTCGCAAAAAAAAAAAAAAAAAAAAAAAAAAAGCAGTCGTATACAATGTGACGTTAAGCAGATAAAAAATCAATTTTAGATGGAAAGCTACACTTTTTCTAGTTTTTTTTCTTTCTTGTGTCTTCCTCGCAGTTCTGTGACCAGAAACATCTGACGAGATTTCTCCCCAATGCTACTTACACTCACACCTATTGCCTGAGGTGTTAATAGATTTACATTAAATTAAGCGCTTCCTTGTTATTCAGTACATTAATAAAAAAAATCTTGTGCGTTACATTTACATAACTTGCTCTACACCTATCGTTTATTAGTGGATATACAAATTATTCTTACGAAAGTTAATTCTTTTATCTATTTCATTTTAATCTAGATAAACATGTACCTACAGAAATAGCTACGTTACACATTTCATTACAGTACAAAGGGAATAGCGATAATCAATGTTTAGCAACTGGATGATATATCGCTGGCCTTAAAATTCCATACTCTTTCCATACAATCGCGAGAAACAACTGAAAACCGATGGAACTTGAAAAGAATTACAATATTAAACAAATCGAACATTAATAACAGATATCTCGGAAATGGTTGATGCTACAAAAAAGTTATTTGAAATAAATTGTGTGTTTTAAAGAGATCTACACTTTTTGTGTAGTATGTTTACGTCTATTACAACGTTTACCAGTTATACAAATTATATAAAATTCCTTCCGAATGAAGAGGACTTCACAGGTTATTCCCAGAAAATTCGAGATATACATTTTATTTGTCGTGTAAATATCTTTAATATATGCTATTTTAATCAAAATAGTCATCTTTTAGAACATAAAAAATTTCGAAATGTTCCATGTAAAGGGTAATTTGAGGTGGGATGTTCCCTTGAAAGTCTTCGTGTCGCATCTTTGAAAGGTACTGAACCTAAATACCAAGTTTGGTGTTTATCCGACTTCTCGATTTTGAGTTACTCGTGTGTTGTTCACACACACACACACACACATATGGTCTTTTTCTAAAAATGTGATGTATTACATTCACATGACTTTCTTTACCCTCTGTCGTTTATTAGTGGGCATACAAACTAGTCATACTAAAGCTTATTTTTACACCTACTTCATTTTAATCCAAATAAACTTTCGCAGAAATAGCTACATTGCACATTTCGGTATAGTACAAAGTGAACAGCGATAGTCAAATGTTCAAGAACTGGACGCTATACACTAGCCTTAAAATTCCATACTGTTTCAATGGAATCGCGAGAAACAACTGAATGTTGACAGGTCTTTAAAAGAATGGCTAAGCATTGAACAAGTCAAACCATTAATAACGGATTTCTGGGAAATGGCTGATGCCACAACAAAATTACGCTAAATAAATTGTGTGTTTTAAAGAGATCTACATTTCTTGTGTAGTACGTTTACGTCAATCGCTTAACGTTTACCAGTTATACAAGATTATACAAAATAGCTTCATCCAGACAGACAGGAACCTTTTTTTAAATTATTTTTATTCAGGGATCTCAAAACATATATTTCCGGTGAAATCTCAGTATCGATGTTTTGGGTGGAATGCAATACCTACTCTACCTACTAGGTATGTGGTAGAGAAAGTGAAAATGCTTTTCTTGATATCGAATTTTTGGGTGGAATGCAATACCTTCTCCTATTATGTATGTGGTAAAGAAAGTAAAAACGCTTTCACAATTTTCTCTGCCTGGCCTCTTAGCCTTTTGCTTTTCCCTATTACCTACAGACTTACCTACTCTGACTACAAAGCTCGGATTTTTGCATATTTGCATGTTTTATACTTGATAGACGTATGCAAGTAAGTAATAAATTTATTCCATATTGTAAGGAGTTTATTACGAAAGTTTTACAGTGCATATAAATGCATATTTAAGGGGTTAGTGCATATTTAAATAATTTCTGCATATTTTTGCATATATTTTATTTTTTCAGCAATTATTCATGAAATACGAATTTGTATTTCACAACGATACTTTAAGAGAAAGAGAGGGTTCAGAGAAAATTTCTCTTTTGTTGTTCTGTTTGTGTAGAACCTTTTTTATTAATTTATTATTGTTGCTTTAACAATAAAGACATAACGCGACTACAATAAATTTTAATAATTACAATATTGAAACAAATTACAACATTGATTGTTAAGCTATCATGTTTCTAAATTCATAACAGGTCGTCGAAAATGAGAACATAGCTATCAACAACCAGCGCTTCCTGACAAAAATGTGCCGTCAACAGATAAACTAGATAGCGTTCAACAATCATGCGGCAAATCTTTAAAGTTCGGCGAGGCCATTGTTACTAGATACGGTTTGTATTAATGTTACACAAACGAAGCCTTCTGACACAACGATAACATTTCCAAAAAATAAAAGGTGCCGTTTTCAGTCACTCTTAAACTTGTAACTAGTGTGTAAGCAGCAGGAAACGGAATATTACAATGCCTAAGGAGAAGAGCAGTAAAGCTTACTTGCTTTGAAACTGGATTGATGGAAATCCTACTCTAACAATAGATGGAAATATATTACTGTGTCAAGTGTGTGAAAAACATGTAAGTTTTATTGTTGTATTTTCAGAATATTTTAAAAATCAACGCGATTTTCGTTAGTGAGTATTGGTTTTCTTTAACTAAAATAACCTCATACTGTTTTTATACAATTGTTATAAGTGTCCTGCGACAAAAAAATTCTAGATTATGCAACATCTACAAACAGCTACTCATAGACATGCTATCAATAAAAATGTCTCCAAGATCCAAACAACCATACCAGCAGCGTTTTCTGCAAGCAGAAGTGGAAACGATAACAGTAATAATTTTTCGAAAGATATCTGCAAAGCATTAGTTTTAGCCAACATTCCTTTGAATAAGTTAAATAATATGGAATTTCGAACTTTCCTAGAAAAATATTCCGGACGAAAAGTTCCTGACGAATCAACAATAAGGAAAAACTACCTTGGCAAAGTTTATGAAGAGGTAAGTTTAAAAACTTAATAAACAAAGTTAGTTTGTGTATCAACTACCCCAACACCGTCCGCAATATTTTGAGCTTTATAAAAATTTGTCGTTTATTTAAAACTTTTAAATGCATTATAGACAAATTTTCAAATGGAAACAAAATTACGTATGGCCCGTAGTGTCACGGAGTTTTGAATTTTTAGTTGTTTATCAAGAAACACTTTTTTATATATTTTTAAACTTGTTTCCCCTAAAACTGAGCCTCCAAATTACACCCTTTATCATTACTAATTTTCAACATAATAATTATTTTTTTAGGTAATACAAGAAATAAGAGACGATATCGGCGACTCAAACTTGTGGTTATCTGTAGACGAAACTACAGACTCGTGTGGGAGATTTATTGCCAATGTCGTCGTGGGAAAAATGACTGAATCTGAACCAGGAACGCCACATCTCATTTTCTCCATGGTACTGTAAGTAACAAACCATTCGACGATTGCTAGAGTTGTTCGTGGTGCATTGTGTGTTTTGTGGCCTGCTAAAGAAGATGAGGAAAAACTCTTGGTGATAGTTACAGATGCAGCAGCATACATGCTTAAGGCAGTTAAAGCTTTGCAGGTATTCATATGACTTGTTTAGCATATGCTCTCCACCGGTTAGCGGAGGAAATTCCAGCGAATTTTCCAGAAGTAAATGTGAAAAAAGTGTTTGTGAAGGCGCCCTCAAGAGTGAAATTATTTACTGATATGATACAAGATACTGGTTTACCCCCTGAGCCTATCCTCACGAGATGGGGAACATGGATTGAAGCAGCTCTATATTACAGTGATCATCTGGAAGACGTGAAAAAGGTGCTCGACGTGATGGACAAAAATGAAGCTGCAAGTATCCCTGCTGCAATGAGTGCTTGCAATAAGAAGGGTCTCCAGAGTAAATTAGTGTTTATTAAGACCTACTTTAGTAAAATACTAGCCGCAATCAAACATATGAAGAAAAACAAAGGAATGTCTTTATCTTCTGCCCTGCAAGTATACGAAACAGCTGTCGCCGAAGATATACCTGGAGAAATAGGAAAGTGTCTTCGTATCAAAATTTAAAAAATTGAAGCAAGAAATCCGGGTTTAATGTTTCTTCGGGATGTGAATAAGGTGCTACAAGGAGAATCTGAAAAAGAACTTAATGCTTATTCTGTAAGTGATAGATACTGCCCTGTGGTTTCGTGTGAAGTAGAGAGATCTTTCTCTTCATAAAAAACATTTTAAGCGACAGAAGAAAGTCGTTTCTTCCTGAAAACTGTGAAAAATATTTCATTGTTTATTGCTATAAAACGACTAATGGTAAACTAGACTGAAAGAAAGACTAACAAATATTAATTTTGTTAATGTCTCTGTTTAAGACTGAATTTACAATGTGATTACTTCATCAAGATTAATAAATGTGAGAAAGTTAAAATAATATGTTTTATTTTAAGTGCATATTTTAAAGTTTTTAGAGCATATTTTTCAGATTTTTAGTGCATAGATGCATGCATATATTCAAACTTTATACTTCATATAAATCCGACCTCTACAGTGACTACACTAGGTAGGTGTCTTTAGCTTAGAAGGTCTAGGTTATAGTTTGTGTTTTGTAGGTTCTACGGAGTTTCGTATGAAAAAATGTTGGAAATCTTCAAGTATATAAATGCACTACATCTAGGTATACGAAATAGGAAATCAAAATAAAACGAAACAGCGCAAAGAACACTCGTGAATAGACGCACATGCCACACTGGTTTACCTACTGGAAATTGGATAAATTAATAACACAGCAACTTCTATTAGAAGAAAACAAGGAAGGGAGGGGGTAAAGACAGAGAAAGGTTTTGCGGAAACATGTGGCCCCAATACCCTCAGTTTGTTTTGACTGCAGGAACCACTCCGTACAACAAAGACTTGTTGAACGTTTGCATTTAAACCTCTCAGAAAGAAGCGCATATGATTTGTACGAGGCGCATCCAGAAAGCAAGTTTACCTATTTTTTTTAAACAAAGAAAACATAGTTACATGAAAAAACTTTATTAGCAACAGGTACAGCAATGTTTGAGTTATTTTTCGACATAGTCACCACAAGATTTGAGGCACTTGTCATATCGTGGAATCAACTTTCGTATCCCTGTGTCGTAGAAGTCTGCCGCCTATGAACAGAACCAGCGCATGACAGTCGTTTTCAGCATTTCATCGTTACCAAAACGCTGACCGGAGGACAGGAATTTCTTGAGGTGCAAGAAAAGATGGAAATCGCTGGGAGAAAGATCAGGGCTGTATGGTGTATGATCAAACAACTCCCAGCCGAACTCCTGCAGAACAGTTGCTGTGCGCCGAGCGGTATGTGAACGAACATTATCATGGAGCAGCACATCTGCAGCAAGCATTCCACGTCTCTTGTTTTGAATGGCACATCGTAATTTCCGCAGTGTTTCACAGTAACGTTCAGCGTTCACTGTTTCACCTCTGAGCAGGAAGTCAATGAGCAGAGTGTCCTTCCTGTCCCAGAATACCGTGCACATCACTTTATGCACCGACACAGTCTGTGTAAATTTTGTCTTGGCCGGAGATTCACTGACGCCAATGCATTGACTGCTGCTTGGTTTCCGGGGCAAAGTGCGAAATCCACGTCTCATCGCCCGTAACGATCCTGTTGAGGAACTCGTCGTCGTTCATCATGTTAGTGCTGCAGAAATGTCAATACTACTCCTAAGCGTTTCGTTTTGTGCTCGGGTTTCAGGTTTTTCAGCACCTACCTGGTACACAATTCCTGAACAGCAGACGCTTAGTGCCAATTCCATGCAACAGGATCGTGATATCTGCAGGAAATGGCTGCTAAGCTCCGTAATCGTGAAGCGACGGTTCTCCACCATGCGCTGCCGCACCAGCTCAACAAGGTCATCATTGATGAGGGACGGTCGCTCACTGTGCCCTTCATCATGGACACTGTGACGACATTCGGAAAATGCCTACACCAACATGCACCATCTGTTTGCTCAAGATGTTCGGCCCGTAGATCTGACAGAGCTGACGATGAATTTCGATTGGCGCTATGCCTTTGTGCAGTAAGGAACTTTATCACTGACCGACCCTCGCAGGCGACGGGAGAACGAATAAGAGCCGCCATTTCGGGCCACTGCGCTACTGGCACCAGACGGGACCTGTCCGGTCGGTATATGATTGATATGTTATAGATCTGTTAAGCATGCGCAGTTTTCCCGGCTTAATGCATTTACTTTAAAGGAAACAAAATCGGGAAACTTACTTTCTGGATGCGCCTCGCACATTTTCTGAAACTTGCACGAAGTATGCGAAGGTAATTTCCTAAGTCATGTAAATGTATTACACTTTTACTTTCTTTACTACGTATAGTAAGTAGGGGGAAGTATTGCATTCCACCCAAAAATTCGACCGATATTCCACCGGAAATACTCGTTTTGAGGCACCTGAATCAAAATAGCACTTTTAGAAAAAGGTCCGTGTGTGTGTCTGTTTTGTGACTGTGAACAGCATAACTCAAAAACGAAAATTTGGATAAATACCAAACTTGGTATTTGGGTTCAGTATCTTTCAAATATGCGACACAATATTTTCAAGAAAATCCCCCCCCCACTCCAGACTACCGTTTATATGGAACACTTTTCGAAACTTTTATTTTCTCAAAAAAGACTAACGATTGTGATTAAAATATATATTTAATTATTTTCAAGACAAACAAAATGTATATCTTGAATTTTCTGGGAATTTCCCGTCTTCTTCTTTCTGAATGGCTTTTGCATAACTGGTAAACTGTAAGATATAGACAAAATCTTTCTCCACAAAAAATGTACAGCTCGTTTAAGCACACAATTTATGTGTATACTTTTTTTTAGTGAACCATTTTCGAGATATTCCTTGTTATTTCTTTGAATTTTCCAATACTTATACTTTTTCTCAAATGGGAATTCGTTATTCGCCTTTTTGTTTGTTTGTTTGTTAATTTCCTGGTCATGCGAAGAGAATGCAAAATTAGCTACAAGAAAATTAATAATACGATAGTTTCTGCAAATGTTCATCTCGATTATCACGAAATATGTGGAGAATAAGCGTTTGTAAAAATAGTTTTACAACAGTAGACAAAGTCATGTGAGCGTAACACAGCAGAGTTTTCTCATATGAGGCAACATTATTAATTTCAGTAAACCCGCCTAAAAGTTTAATCACAGTTCGCTGAAACCAGCGACAGAAAGGCATGTTTGTAATTCAGTGGATGTTTATGGCTGGTTGTCAACACACGAAAAGCTGTGCAAATCGGCTGTACTTCAAAATGGATTTAAATAAAGTTCAACAGAGTTTATAGGTATGTGCTATTTGCAGTTCTCTGTCAGATCATGCGGAGCTGACAGAAGCATTGGGTTTTGCCAACTAGAACTCTGGTATCGAGCGAGGTGGCGCCGCGGTAACGTGTGCAACTCCCATTCGGGAGGACCTGGGTTCAAACCCCCGGGGCTGACCAATCTAACCGAAAGCTTTATCGCGGTTTTCCTCGGTCGCTAGGCGATTGCTGGGTTGGATAATTTCATCTGCGAATTATCCTATCACCCCTTTCATCACCTCATTTCATTTCCTTCTTTTTCACCGCCATACCAGGCATTGGACTGATCCAGACACTTTACTGGAATGTTGTTAACTTTTGTTAGTGGTAGTTAGTTCTCAAGGTAGCTTTTTCATGAATTTGTAGTGATTTTACGAAGAACTAATTCCGAAATGCTCTAAGTTTGGATGAAGGAACAAAAGAAAATAAATTCGTTTACTTAATATATTTAAAGCAAGTAGAAACATAAATAGGTACAGCGGTTTTTAATTGTCTGCATCGAATGTTATGCAATGGTAATAAAAGAGTTCAGCACGAAGTTGGAAACCAAATCTTGCGAAAATCGCGATTGATATAAATAAAAAAAATGGTAAACTGGGATTTAGGCACTTAAGGAAGAAAGTCAAGACAATAAAAGATGTAGATCATCGAGTTTCTGTCATATACTTCAGTGGAGATAGTGGCTGACAGCAGATCCAGATGTCCAACGAAACATATATACTTAGATGCTAGCTTCGGAGCGTCTCACGTAGGAAGGACCTCAAAATACAGGGAAATGAAAGAGCACCGCGAAATCCTCTAAAACAGTATATCTAGGAGTCGGCAATGTCGTATGTTACTACAATGAACAATTCCAAGATAAAGCAAGCGTAGATAATCATAAGGCTGGAAACCTGCTAATACAACGGAAAACTAAGTTCGCTCACGGAGGAGGCAGTTACTGTTAATACCAACCGTTGACTACTCATCACTGTCTGCCAATCTCAAGTCATGTTTTGGTTGACACTGGAGCTACCTTGTGTGTGTTTCCTATACAACCCGGGACGATGAAATTCGAGTCGAAATTCCAACTGTATGGTGTAAAAGACACCTCCATACCCAATTATGGAGAAATCAATATGAACCTCGACTTAGGGTAACGCAGGAAATTGTAGTGGATTAATTATTATAGTAAATGTCTCTCATGCCATTATTATAGGGGCAGATTTTCACTACCATTTCAGAATAAAGGTCGACCTCCTTGCCGAACGTCAGCTAGCGGACAAGACCACAGGACTTACTACAAATGGCAAGTAGGCAAATGTGCAGAATCTTACAATTTATTCGGTATCTACCGGACAGTAGAAGACCGAATTACTGAAGCAGACTCCAAACATTACCAAACGGACTGTTACGACCAAAAAATAAAAAGTACAATTTAACTACACATTGATGTACATACTGAGGCTTTCACGGCCGGCGTCATAACTAAATGAATTACAACTTTCCGGGCCTGTAGGCCGTGGTGTAGAAGGCATCGTAGATACCGACTCCGACAACCGCAGACACTGAATCACTTCACCCTGAAGATGCCAAGCTGTACTTGGCGAAACGTCGGTATCTACGATGCCTTCTAGACCACGGCCTACAAGCTCGGATAGTTGTAATTCATTTAGTTAACTACACATTGGTCCCACTATTCATCGTCGAGGAAGTATAATGCCGTAAAGAAGGAATTCCTCTTAATGATAGTGGAACTTGCGTTCCTATAGCAACCCTTGGGCGCGCTTCATATTGTACACAAGAAAGACAGAGGAATTCGGCCCTTCGACGATCAGACAATTAAATGTCAAGATTGTACCCGACTGCTATGGAATTCCCAATCTGCCGGATTTCAATACCTTCCCATTCGGGGGGAACATATTCATTAAAATTGTTTTGAATCGAACACATTTCTCCATCCCCATAACAGCAGAAAATGTTCCGAAGACAGCCGTTATGACACACACTTTCTTTCTTTCTTACTTCGAGT
The DNA here is from genome assembly GCA_030765065.1 of Deroplatys truncata. Classification (NCBI taxonomy): domain Eukaryota; kingdom Metazoa; phylum Arthropoda; class Insecta; order Mantodea; family Mantidae; genus Deroplatys; species Deroplatys truncata. Next base: position 167,247,864 of record CM060983.1, read on the forward strand.
CCGTGTGAATGATGTTCAGTTTGAGGAACGCAGCATCATTTCGGAGCTTCTCAGATGCGATACTTGGCGAGCTATGTATATGGATATGTCGACTTGTTAATTAAATCGGAAGACGAAGCATAAAGACCATATATGAAGCTTTTCTCGAATGCAAGTTCATGAAATTAAAGTTAAGTACTCGAAATGTGTCTTCGCGTGGAAGAGACTGGCTTCTTGAGACAGCGAGTAAGTAAACATGGCTTCGCTTTGTTTCTAGCGAGGGTCGATGTAAATGCCAGAGTTAGTGTGGCAGACCTTAGGCGTTTCCTGGGCATGCTTAATTTTTACAGACGCAAGCTTTCTTAAACCGACTTTCATCAGGATCCAAGAAGAGCAAAAGGCCCATCGTGCGGGAAGTTGCAAGACTGCCATAATGGAGGCTGTTGTCCTTAAAAAGAATTAAACTGAGTTTTATTTATGGACGCTCTTTAACTGCTGTGGTCCTTAGCGTCCCATTCTATATTGGGCGTGAAAGACTGGTAATTTTGCTCAGAGGCCTTTTTATTAGGCTTGAGGCTCTTTTACGTGCCGTAAATCTACGGCACAGGACCATCGGCTTTACTTCCCTTGCGAAGGAAGCCATGCTAAACATTTTTACACCCGAAAAAAAATCGATTGCCCTCAGTCGGGTTTGAACCAGCGACTTCGGGAACTAGAGGCTAGCACAGTAACCACTACACCACGAAGGACGACATGTTGTTCTTGATACCCCAAACACGTCGCTGAACTAATTCTGGCGTGCGTGTGTTCAACACAGCAATACGCCCAGTTCAACAAAAACAGACTAACTTTGGAGGAAACTGTGTTTTTACTCGAAATATTTTTCAAAGACTCAGCAGAATTGTGCAAACTATCCATGCTAGGAAGTTGATGGCTCTTTTACGTGCCGTAAATCTACGGCACAGGACCATCGGCTTTACTTCCCTTGCGAAGGAAGCCATGCTAAACATTTTTACACCCGAAAAAAAATCGATTGCCCTCAGTCGGGTTTGAACCAGCGACTTCGGGAACTAGAGGCTAGCACAGTAACCACTACACCACGAAGGACGACATGTTGTTCTTGATACCCCAAACACGTCGCTGAACTAATTCTGGCGTGCGTGTGTTCAACACAGCAATACGCCCAGTTCAACAAAAACAGACTAACTTTGGAGGAAACTGTGTTTTTACTCGAAATATTTTTCAAAGACTCAGCAGAATTGTGCAAACTATCCATGCTAGGAAGTTGATGGCCATCACGGAGGGATGCGAAACTTTTGACCTTATCTCGAAGTCAGATATATGTACTGACCACAAACTTATTTCTTTGTTTTAAGCAGAAAGCAGAGACGTCAACACCAATGACTATCCGAGTTATATTAATCCAGGCAATCGTAATTTTAACATGTTATTGGAGTTGACGATACCGTAATGCGCTGTTGGGTGGAGGAGAGAGACTCTACGGAGACTTCGAAGCCTGACCAAGGAGCAATTCGAAGACACAGCCGTAGCCTAATAAAAAAGCTCCAGTCTTCAGCTTCAGTACATATTTTTAATCGTTTGTAGGTTGGCTATACCGGTCTGTGCACGTCGACATGTTCCTTTGTCTCCACTTGGAACACTTGACGTTATCCAGTCGTCCAGTGAGTGATGCGCTGTTGCACAATGAATATGGCTGTACCGCTCACCGTTTGCACCAAAGAAAAACAGCATGCGTTTATCCGTCTTTTTTTTTTCGACTGAAGGTGTACCAGGAGTCTGAATTCGAAGACTTTCCGCATAATATGAGGGCAATGTTTTACCACGGCAAAGTGTGTATGAATAGATTGAAAAGTTCAAAAATGGTTGGACAAGTGTAACGGACGAGGAAGGAGCAGGACGCCCATCCATATCCATCAGTGATGCCAACATCGAGCAAGTCCGTATCCTGATTATTCAGACCAACCGATATCAATGAAAAACAAACCGTATAAAATTAGTCATGGTTCTGCAAGACATTATTCATCTTTTATAAAATTTGTGCAAGGTGTGTCCCAAAACAGCTCACTGAACAGCACAAGCACAATCGTGTGTCCGTCTGCCAACGATTACTGGACTGCCATGCTAATGAAGGTAAAGCTTTTTTGAAACGAATAGTTACTGGAGACGAAACCTGGATCCATCATTTAGGGAGCCTGAATGCAAACGCCAAAGCATGGAATGGAATTGCTTTGCATCTCCAGTCAAAAGAAATTCAAGAGCCAACCCTCCGCAGGAAAAGTAATGCTCACTTTTTAGGGTCTCTCAAAGGCCAGTACTACAACATTACTTGAAGAAGGGCTCAAGAATAAATAGTGCACTTTACAGTGAGATGACCTGAAGCCTAACTTTCGTACTTATTGTCGAAGAGTTTTGTTGTGACAATGCGGCTATACTGCCGTTCACACTGCCCACACCATTGAGAAACTGGGTTTCGAGGTGTTCGAGCATCCTGCATAGTCCCGATCTTGACCTGCCGCATTTCCATCTTATTGATCCGCTTAAAAATGCTTTAAGGGGCCCTCAACAAACTGAGTTTTATTCATGGATGCTATTTAACTACTGTGGTCCATAGCATCCCATTCTATATAGGGCGTGAAAGACCGGTAATTTTGCTCAAAGGCCTCTTTATCAGGCTCTATCTTCCCGTAAATCTACGACAGGGGAACACCGTCTTTACTTCCTTTCCGAAGGAAGCCATGCTAAGGATTTTTACGTCCTAAAAAATCCATTGCCCTCCGACGGGTTTTAACCCGCGACCTTGGGAATAGAGGCTAGCATGGTAACCAATACACCATGGAGGACAACACTTTACACCACAGACGAAGAAGTGAAGGAAGCTGTGCATACATGGCTTACTGCTGAAAGATTCTATTGTTGTTATAATAAATTTTAAAGCTATTACTTGCAGATACTTACAAGAGATGCCATCGTGATAACCTTTTTAAGATCGTAATAATTGGCATAAAATAATCACTTATCTGCAGACCAAAGGGTGCATCGAAAGGAGGTATTAAACCTTAAAAGCAGCTGAACAACACTTCCAACCGTCCTATTGGGTTCCATCTGCTGAGAGAGAAGATATGATGCCAGTGTTGTCGGGATGGTATTTAACAACTACTTCGAGTTCCCGAGGAATTAATTGTTCGCACCATCAAAGCACCACAGAAGATAGACTCAGTTCTAAGCTCTCTGCACAAGTCCATGAGAGATGTTCGTCCAACACCACATTGAAGCAGTACAGCAAAGATATTTCTGCAGATCCTCACCAAGTGATTTCTTTGCAACAAAAGCCCTATATAATTTTTCTACCAAGTAACTCGAAAATGGAATCCATTGATAACCTGAGGCCTTCCTACATCCTGCAGGAAAATGCAGACAACAGCAACCGTGATAAGCAACAGAGGACATTGCAAGTCATGTTGAAGCAACACTTAAGATGTCAATCCTTCAAATGACCTGAGCAAGGTACAATCCTCCTGTTACCGTGCCCACTTCAGCTGCTCAATGAGACACAAAGTAATGTTGAGTGCCGATATTACTTGGGGGAAGCGATGTAGCAGTGCCCTCACATCATCCTTGAAATAGAAAGCTTGTCACAGAGAGAAACAGGTGTATAATAATGTACTAGTTGTATGTTGATAAAGATTTATTTCATTTCCATCTGTGGTTTCAAGAATAAATCCACAAGATATATACTGTCTCATTTTCTATGCACCTTGTTTTATTATGTATTGGTTACTCCGTTTCTATGGTTACACTCTTGTTTTACTAACATGGAACATCAAAATGTAATTACATAAATATGGAGGATCTGCTTTTACTTGTTAAAATATTTAAAACATTGCAAGGCTTTCATGCAAGGGATTATTTCTAAACCAATAGCATTAGTACTTCATTTCAGATCTCCTTGTGGTTTACCAGGGGAATGTAATGTCAGTTGGGGAATGTAATGTGGCCGGCATATTGCCATGGTAGCTCATTTGATTAGAGCAACCATGCGGAAAGTGGAAGATGTGGTTCATATTCCAGCTATGGCATTGAATTTTTCAGTCTGATTCTATCTTTCCAACTTTCTACTAACACAGTTTGTGTGAAAGAACAATACACTCGTGTTAGGGCAGAAGGGCATAACTACTGTTTTTCTCTTCCGGTGTGTTCCCCCCTGTATTTAGTTCACTTTAATTAGTTATTTGCGTTCTCTGCATAAATGTTCTATTAATTTCACAAAATATTTCAGGGGATATCATTCCTCTTTCTTGAACTGTATCCTTATTGTTTCTTCAATTACAAAGTATACCTTTTATATAAATTCAAGATTTACAGCATAGCATACAATGACGGGTAATATTTCCATCAAAGGAATATTTTCAAAATCAAAATAAATATTTATTTTAAGGAATAAATAAGAATATGTAACTTTATTGTTACAGATTTATAATGCAATGAACAGTCACTTTATTAATTTTTTCCTTATTTTATCAATACAATCAAGTTAGCATGTAGAGCAACTCATTTGCAGTGCGTATTAGAACAAGCTGTGACAGATTATAATGCATTTCCCAAAGTCTTAAACAAAGCAAAAATATAACTATTTGCATGCATTCTGCCTTCAGCAATTAAGGAATATTCTAAAAAATCTTAAGATTTACCATATAAGTTTTGAAAAAGAGTTCTTTTCAACTCCTCTCATCACTATCATCATTTACATTTTCTTTCTCAGGAGCATCTTCCAAAATGTCTGGAATAATGTTTCGGATGACATCAGCTATCAAAATATTTTGATAATAGGGATGGAATACCTCAGGAAACAGAGGCAACAAATCAACAAGATATGCTTTCTTTTCTTGGTTTATGGAATCATTGTAACTTATGAGGTTTCAGTGTGTCACATCCAAATCCTCTTCTTATCTTGATATGGACTTAAGGACTGCTGTGTCTTCTAGTGTTTTCTTATACAGCAGCTTTCCTTCTTCTTTGAAGACTCTGACCTATTGCACATTCAAGAAAAGCTTTTCCGCATCATTAGTTTTCTTCATATATATAAGGAGCTCTTCAGAAAGTTGGAAAATTAGAAGAAATCCTCCTGACTCATTTTAAAAATTCTGAAAGATTTTTCTTTGTTTGTTTTACGAACTGAACGCTTGTGAGGGTGGAAAATGTGTTTATTTGATATTCTCTTGGCATTTTCTATTTCCAGCATTTAAAATTTTGGAGAATATAAGTAGAAACCATGAGGTTCTTTATTTGTGCAGAAAGGTACAAGTCGACTTATATCTGCTTTCGAACTGTCAGATAAAGGGACTGAAGGTACATGTTACACATATAACCTTCTGCACAAACTAATTTTACCTTTTCTCTTTTTTTAACTCTTATTGCACACTGTAATAGAGATGGAAGCATTGAAAATTATCTTATAGCCTTTTGCCCAAACATACTCCAAGTCACTTCCTTCCTAAGAGAATAGGTCTCATTTTCACCAAAAACTTGACATATCCTTCTGCCCAAACACAAGTGGAAGATTTGTGGTTCAAATCCCAGCTGTGGCATTGAATTTTTCAGTCTGAATTTATCTTTCCAACTTTATCCTAACACGGTTTGTGCAAAAGAACAATTAATTACCATCTTAAACAAGTCTGCAAAGTATGTGTTGGATAAGTGATAGTATTGGATAAGAAATAATTTGGAAAATAATAGCTTAGGGATATTTGGGGAAAAAGAGAAACAACAAAGATCTTTGGAAAGGTGCAAGAAGAAGATATGAAGATATTGAGGTAAAAACACTATTCAGTGAACTAACAGAGACGAGGTCATAAGTATTCTATGCCTCAATGAAAAACAGTTGGGAAAGATATATATAGAAACACCAATAAAAAAGAAAAGAGGAGCAATAGCATGGCTAAGAACAGTAATTTGGAAGTTGTAAAGTCAATGAAATGGCTATCCACAAGGTGAATGTCCATTATGTGGAGGAAAAAGAAGACGTACAACACATACTATTTGAATGCAGCAAAACATGGGATTTGGAGGAAAGAAAGTGTACTGTTAAGAACAAATAGTAAAATCAACATACATAAAATTTTAGACAAAAACTGTAAGAAAATATTTAGAAAAAGTAAAAAATAAGTGGAAATGCACTGTTAAAAGAGGAAAGAACAATAATATAAGGGTATATAAATAATACTTTTATGTAATGTATAATGTAGTTTGTAACATAAGATGGATTACCCAAATGAATAGTGATCAGGGCCAATTTCAGTGTGATAGGAATTAAAAGGTCTTCTGATTAAATAAAAATTATAACTGCAATACATTAGTGTAGGTCTATACTTACCACCCAACTGCATATCTTAGTTTTGCCCTTTTTCTTGAGGAGTTGTTCACAGAAGCATACAATAGAGTATTCCTCTTATGAAGAAATAGGAAAAATGAAACAGATTTCTCTTAAAACTATCCCATTTAGATACATATGCTAGCTTGGGGGATCATGTGTTTACCCAGGTTCCTCACATGAGTGACAGCATATCCTTGGGAGACTTATAAGTAACTCTCTTTGAAACAAAGGAGATCTGATCTAACTGTATCAATCTTTATGGATTGAGAATGAAGGAATGCATGTATATTAGATCACTAGTCAGTCAAACTCTTAAAATGTATCATAAGAATAGCAGATGAGCCAAGACATCTGTTTTCCAGCAGCACTTTTCCACATGCTAAAAGTGTTTTATATTCTGACTGTCTCATATGCATATATGTTATGAAGATACTTTAAGGATAAAACATTTATGCATGCATGCCAGGCAATATTAGATCTATAAACACTTCACCCCAAAATCTGAAAAAGGTGTTCCTAAATGGAGGAAAAGAAATTTATGCTGTAAAGTAGAAACTTCCAATGGTAGGCCTGCTTTATTTACTAACATTTAAATTCAGTTTAAAAGCCTCTCAAACTGCATATGAAGAAACCATTTACAGGAAAAATAAATTAAACAAAATATTATCCAAAAGATTACACTTGAGGATTATCTTCAAATACCTTGTAGTCTAGGATTTTCTCTTTTGGAAGTTAATTCTGGAACATTCAATGATCCTTTATCCTTGTTATCCAAAATGGTTCATGCCCACAATTTATTGAAATTAAGATACTGTATGTATAATAATAAATAATAGATGCAGGTATCTGTACATATAATAAAACTGTAATAAAAAATTTTCTTATGAATTTCGGTTGATAGATAACTGTTGTCAATGCCCATTACTGGTTCCTCTGAGGCCAAAGTAGGATTTTTAAGTGTGCTTGTGTGCCTGTGAGAGAAAGAGAGAGAGAGAGAGAGAGAGAGAGTGTGTGTGCCTGTGAGAGAGAGAGAGTGTGCATGTGTGCCTGTGAGAGAGAGAGTGTGTGTGTGCCTGTGAGAGAGAGTGTGTGCGTATGTGCCTGTAAGAGAGAGAGCGTGTGCGCCCGTAAGAGAGAGTGTGTGCCTGAGAGAGAGAGTGTGCATATGTGCCTGAGAGAGAGAGAGAGAGTGTGTGTGCCTGTGAGAAAGTGTGTGCATGTGAGAGAGAGAGAGAGAGAGAGTGTGTGTGCATGTGTGCCTGTGAGAGAGAGAGTGTGCATGTGTGCCTGTGAGAGAGAGTGTGTGCGTGTGTGTCTGTGAGAGAGAGAGAGTGTGTGTGTGTGTGCATGCGTGCGTGCGTGCGCATATTTGCAAACGCAGTTGTCTGCCCAAGGGCAGGTCTCCATGTAAGTCCAACCTCAACTCTGCATATGAATAATTTATTTCAAGTTCGTGATTCAATCCATGCATTTCTTGGCAAGTAGTTTCTTCTCATACTGATCAGTTTCATAATTTTTCTTCCCTCACCCACTCTTTCTAGAATAGCTTTTGCTTTGTCACATGCTCCATTATTCTGCATATACACATTTCAAATGCTTCTAATAATTTTTCGTCACACATGATTTCACTAATCTCTTCCTTAGTTCTTTATGCAAGGATCCACAGATGTAAATTTTCTATCAAAAACTTGCTTTCCCTCAGTTATCCTCTGTATAAGTTCCTGATAAGTACAGATAAGAATTTAAGTACTGTACCATAATTCTTTTTTACTATTAAAATGCTCATAGAATCAATAAATCCTGTAACATACAAAAAGCAGGATGGGGATTTGTAAACGAAAGCAGACAAAACAAAGAAACCTCCAAATTAAATTATATAATTAGGGAATCTGTATGGTTTAGTGAAAATTTCAACAATTTCTTTCTTAATGTTGTTATAGTATTCTACATGTAGCAATACTGCAAACTATGATAGTGTTTCTAATAGTGATATGTTTCATGGTCCTCGCTATTCTTAAGTCCAACACCAAAAACGAGATAATGGACATAGTACCAACCCTAAAAGATAAATCATCACATGGGTGGGATGAAATAAGGCCCACAGCTTTAAAATATTGCAAACATCATTGCAAAGTCCATTTCAATCTAATAAATTATTCCATAGAGAAGATGGAATTTCCTCAATGCCTTAAAATAAGTATAGTAAAACTTATGTGCATAGAACTTGGTTTATCCAGACTAGGCGGGACCAGAGGTAATCCAGATTAATGAAAATCTAGATATATAATTTATTAAAAGAATAAAAAACCACTAATCTATACAAACTTTTAGTTTTGATCAAACAAGAATAACAAAACAGCACTTTTTAGCACTTAAAATCAATACTGTACTCACTTTTATTTTCTGAAATAGCATTGAAGTTTCTTTTGTTTCAAATGTGTGCTGTGTTTGAGATGCAAAAAAATAAATCTGGAAAAACCAGAAATCTGAATTAATGACGGCCAGATAAATGAGGTTCTTATGTATAAGACAAGGAGCATAATACATCAATAACTTAAATCTCAGAAATTCCAAAATTATTTTAATTCTAAACAGGATTCTTCTCTAAAGAAAAATAAGAATTATCCAGTGGTTTCATTCAGTATGGTTACCAAAAACATCTCAACAATAGCTACAATTTTAGAGTCAATACTTCAGGCTTCCGTGACATTAGAAAGCAAAAGCATTTGATTGCACTAACCATGATATGCTTATTAAAAAACTAAATAATTACAGTATAAGAGGATTAACCAAGAATTTTATTACTTCTTACTTGAAAGGCAGAACAGAATACATGCAAATCCGAAAAAAATGAGAATGTTTGTATGTTTGTAAAATACAGTCTACTTCAGGGAAGTGTATTAACACCAATACTGTTTATCATATACATAAATGACCTAAGAAATGTGGATCATGCTAGCATAATATCCTATTCAGATGAGACAACTGCGATATGCTCCGAGATCTCTCTGGGAAAACACTTAGTTTCTTTGATTCAAATAATCTCAAGTGCAACATAGATAAAACCACAACAATGCAAATTAGCCTTAAAAATAAAACTTCAGTATCATTCTACAGATAAAATTAATTTAACATAAAATACATTAGTACACATACTTTTTTGGGTATGTATATGAACAATCATCTGGTATGTAGGACTAGTTATTCTACAACTTTCTGGTTAAGACGATTGTTATACCTACTTTTTTAGACCAAGCAGCACTAAAAGTGCATCCATTTTCAGCCAGTAGTAGTCATATTGCTAGTGCTAACATGGTCTTGGCTCTTGGTATTATTAACATAATTTTCTTCCTCCTAACAAGATTATGTTTTACGATGTTACAGAATACCAAACAGCAGTAACAACTGGTTACCAGCTTTAACAAGTTGTTAAACTTTAATCAGATGTTACTGAATAGATCAGATGGTCTACTCACATTGATCATATATGTAACAGAATTAGTAAATCCATTTTTCTAATGGCACACTTCAAACCACTGGGTGATTCTAGTCTATAAAAATGCTTTTTTATGGGGTTATCTACCGATACGTATCATATGAAATTGAAATATGGGGAAGGTCCAAGGGTACATCTGGACAAAGTATTTATTCTGCAGAAAAAGCGGATTAGGTTAATTCTTAATTTAAAAATTTCTGATTCTTGTGTAAATATATTCAAACAAAATAAAATGTTCATACTTTATTCACAGAGTGAATATAAGGCAATTCTCTTTGTTGTAAATAAGTTGCACCTGAATAATAATGATGTACATGATAATACTATACACAACAATGACTAATTTAGAGAACAAATGACATACACACACAGACCTTTTTCTAAAAATGAGTATTTTTTTAGTTATTCAGGGGGTCTCAAAACATATTTCCATTGAAATCTCAATATTAAATTTTTGGGTGAATACAATGCTTCCCCTACTTACTATATGCGGCAGAGAAAGTGAAAATTGATGCAATACATCAACATAATTGTGTTATGCAGCATATAACTAGTGCAAAACATGTGAAGAATAAGGACCTACAATGTAGTGATGGTTAAGCACAACAGCAGTTAGACATGCCATGGGTTCTTTAAGTTCAAGACAAAAAAATATGTATTACATTCACAAAACTCTCTCTACCCACTATCATTTATTTTTACATTCATTTCTTATAAAAGTCTATTTTTCCATTTACATGTTAATCAAGATAAACCTTTGGAGAAATAGTTTCATTACACATTTAGTTGTAAGTACAAGGGGAATAGAGAAAGCCGGATGGTAAGTCAGATGTTTAAAGGCAGGGTACTGTATGCTGGCCTTAAAATTTCCACTCTTTCCACGGCAGGAACACTTACAGGTTATTGGAAATGAATTGTGTTTTTAAAGAGAACTACATTTTTTACTATTTCTTACAGTTTACCCATTATACAAAATGCCTTCTGAATGAGGACTTCACATGCTCTTCCTGGAAAATTCAAGACATACATTTTATTTGTCATGCAAACATTTTAAATATATGGTATATTAAGAAAATTGTTGAGGATTTTTGAGAAAATAATAAATTTCAGAAACATTTCCATATAAAAGGTAGTTTGGGGTGGGGGAATTTTCTTGAAAATCTTTGTTTTGCATCTTTGGAATATACTGAACTTAAATACCAAGTTTGGTATTTATCTGTTATTTTATTTTTGAGTTATGCAAACACACAAACACATACATACCTTTTCCCAAAGGTGCGTATGTATTCAGCAGGCCTCAAAACGTGTATTTCTGGTGAAATCCTGACATCAAATTTTCAGGTGAAATACTTCTTCCTACTATAGGTAGGTGGCAGGGAAAATAAAAATGATTTTTTTTACCCAAACATTTGTGGCATGTGGTATTCCTCTTTCCAGGCATTGCAACCGCATTATGAAAGCATATCAGCATAAATATACTGAGAAGTTTTATTCCAGACGAGAGCAGCTTATGAAAACGGTATCTTCAGCTTCTGCATGAAGGAAAAGTAAAACAGATCAGGCAAGTAAAAGCTGAAAATCCAGTATATTTTATTTTAGATGAAACAACTGATAAGCAGAATATACAGGTATATATTCTAAACATTTAATCATGTCACTCTACAATGGATCCCAGCTCATGTCGGACTTTTGGGCAATGAACATGCGGATCAATTAGCAAAGAAAGGTGCAATACCTGTAAGACAAATAGAAATAAATAAACAAACAATTAAATAACATTTCAAAAGACAGCAGAGACTTGATGAAGATAAATTAAAAGATAAAGATTATAAGAATATTAAAGATAGGGTTGATATACAAAACATGCCAAGGAAGACTGCAGTGGCCTTATTTAGGATGGCAACTGGCCACGACTGCCTCGCAGAACATCTCTACAAGATACGATGCCTACCTACACCCAAGTGCACTCTCTGTGAAGAAGATGTCATCCTGAAAAAACAGCATCTCGCCAATGCAAAGGCCTTAAAAGTGATAACTTACAGACTTTATATTGGGAAGCCAGAGGGAAAATGATGCAGATCAATTAATCCCCAATGCCATTGGTGAACAACAACATATTCTAAACATTTTAGTAGCACCTCTAAATGAACAGCAAGTGAAACCCATGTTGTTGAAAATGTACTTTCTGAACAAAACAAACATTGCCAGTGTGATGTGGAGTTTCAATGATCATATGTTCTGTTGTGGCCTAAAGGAATAGTACAGAGAGAGCCAAAAAACTACAAACCAGCTGCGTGTGTTTTTCCTGTCTGCATCCTCGGTGGTTGTTGCCATCTGATGCTATCATAGAAAGATGTGGATGAAACCACACAACATTTCTAAAACTACTTTTAAAGGCTTTGCTTACCAACTTTATGAAAGATGATGAAACTGGCCACCATCGTTGTCCATACATTTTTGGACCTCTTCAGAAAACTATCCATCGCTCACCGTAGTTCACGTTGAGAAATGCTGGCAATTTCCTGATGGATATTTTAATTCTTCCAGGGTGTATGGCTTTGTCTTGTACACTTTATGTTTTAAGTTATCTCAGAGATAGAAATCACAGGGGGTTAGGTCGGGGGACCAAGGGGGCCTCAAATCTCTACTAATAATTCTGTCCTCAAAGACGCTTTCGATTGTTCTCATCGAAATATTGGGCATATGAGCTGTTGCAGAGTCTTGTTGAAAAAAGACACAATCACACTCCCTGTCTGTTACTTCTCTAAAAAAAAAAAGGGGCAAAATTGTATTCAGGTATGTACGGGCTTCCACTGTTGACTTGAAAAAAATTGGTCCTATAACTCTTTCTCCACTCTTGGCGCACAACACATAAATTTTTTCGTCATGAAGGGGTACATTAGGTTTGTTAGGGTGCCAATAACAATTATTTAAGGCGGGCATTCCGACTCCTTCAGCTGTCGTGGTGTGGGCACTGTGGACCCTTAGCACTTGTGGTACTTCTGATGTTATGAGAAGTACGCTGGGCCGAACACCGAGCCTCTCCCCACTGGGGAGTTGTTCGGATTGGGTTGGACTCGGCGGGGCAGTGGTTCCCGAAACCCATGGGTATTGGGAACGTCTGTATGGTTTCCATGCTGACGGGGTTGTGAGATGCCTCAATGATCTCCGGTACTGCCCTGGATAGCCGGTAGATGGCTTGCTAGAGAGCTGTCGGCCCTACCGAGGCTTTATATTCGGTAGTCGCCCGTGTCGGGATGACTCGCATAAGTTGGCGTATCCACTTCCATCTCCTGCATTGCAGGGGGGGGGGGCTTTTTAGACTCAAGGTATTGCCTCATGGGAAAACCCCGGCTGGTTGCCATCACTGATGGTGCCAGCCCTGGGACTTAGAAGGGGGATTTATCCCCGGGTAGACCTTTTCCCACACTTGTACACATATATCCATGAAGACGGAGCCAAGCCCATCCATGTAAAATATTAAATATGGGTCTATTTCGCCATTGTTTACACTATTGAGACTCCACTCACAAAATGTGTGCCTAATTACAGGATCACCTGGTTGAAGAGCATGTGACAGTTATTTCATATGATTTTAACTTCAGCAATTTGGTAGCTCTCTGCACAGAGCCATAAGAAATGCCCTGCCTGTTATGAAAGATACCTAAGTGATTTTTATGGGGAATTCTCCAAACGTTAACCAATGTCAATTAATGTTTCTTCGGTAAGAACCGCATGCCGTTTTTTTAGATTTCTTAGCCTGAACACTTCCTGTGGCCTGAAATTTATTGTAAATTTCATGGATTGTTGTATGACTTGGAACTTTTACACCTAGAAAACTTTCTGCAAATTGTACCTTCACTTGGTGAGCTGACCGAGTTAACACACACACACATTATAAATAAATACATGGTGTGCAGTAGAAAAATATACTGAGCCATAATATACCTTGTGACTAAGTACAGGACAAAATCACAAACATTTCGTAATAACTGAACTACATCACATCATCGTCAACTCAATACTGCACTTCACACAGCAGAGCAAACCCATATCAACAGCATGACCTTGTTTATAGCAGCAGTGCATTATGTTTCCACATGTCCAGTGGAAAAAGACTGCACAGTGTAGTTTCTTGGCTCTCCCGTTATATGAATGTGACTAGCACTTACAAAGCACCTTACATGTCACTTGACATTTGCCAACCTGAAATTGTACTCTAATCTAAAACATGTGATGTGCATTGCATCAAGTTTGTGAAGAAATAAAAGATAAATATTCATAGCAAAGGAATTGGTCTTCTTGCATTAAAACAAAAAGCCCCTACAATACAAAAGTATTGTTGAAATTACAGGACTTCTTCCAAATTCCCCAATTTTCACTATATGGGGTTCTTCGGCAAAGGCTGCAGTGTTTATTTGTAACCATTTTAAGACTATGTGCAATTTCTTAGATGCTATACCAAAAGATTCTCCAACTGTGAAAAAGACTAAAGAGCTTAACAACAGTTGCAAGATGGAGTTTTTATTGTGCATGGGAACTCTTTCCTGGCCACTGTCATTACAAATTTGGAGGGGCAGTATCCTCAAAAAGAACAATGGAGTGTTCTGGTGGATATGAGAAAGGGCTGAAGGGTAGTGGAATGCACATAGGGGAACAGAGATTAGCCAAAAGCCTTGATTTTGAGGATTTTGAAACAAATGAAGATTTAAATTATCAACTGCAAATAAAATACGCACCGCTTGTGTCTACTGAACATTCCTTTTCTACATATAAGCAATTACTTAGTGACAGGAGATGCAGTCTCACTGAAAATTACATTAAAATTTTAATGTAATCTTTTCTAATGGTTTTCTGGACGTGTGATTTCATTAGCATTGTGTTTTGGGACTTGGTTTAGACAGAACATGAGTGAAGTTTGTGTCCTTATATATGTAATTGGTTTGGTAAATTTTGTATGAATATTTGCATTTAAAACCTGTACCTTTCTTGCACTTTTTTCTACCAAAATGTTGCACCTAAAATTCCTGGCTCTACTAATAAGTTCATGTTACTGGTTATGGTACACACTATCGTCCATTCCAAACCAGAGTGCCTTTCACTGAAAACAAACTCTTTGTATTATCCGCACGAAAGTAGTTCACAATCCCCGCCCATAATGGCTGCTTGTTGAACACTATTAGTCTATAAAAAGGCGCCCTGCGTGAGAATCATGATTCAAAATGCAACCTGAGGTAACAATCAATTTTATAAGTATGTGGCAATGAACATTTTACTTATGTTAATCACAATCCTCGGGCAAAAGTGCAACACCCAAATCCGAATTCTCCTAAGGTAACTCAGCTGACATATCGGAATCGGAACTACTCTCCAAAATAATGACAAGCTTATCCACAATTCCACAGCACTGTCGCACTTAAAACAAGTTCCCACATTTTATCCTCTTCTATGTTGTATTATGTCGGTTTATGTTCCCTGCTCGCTTTCGTTACACTTCTCACTGAAACGCCTGTAAAATCCGATATTAGTTTCGTAATATGCAATAATGCAAGTGTCGGGTATTTTTGAAATAGTGAGTTGAATATATGTAGTATTGTTTGTTTTTAGCCACTTTTAAACTGTTTCCCACTTCTGTGTTTGAACAGTTTATTCGCACTACACGCACCTTCCTGTCATGTGAGCTCAAATACCAACTGACTAAATCACAAGATTTGACCTGAGCTGAGCTGTGTGTTAGTGTATTATGAATGACTGTTCGCTTATCATATATCCTGTGTTATGCAAAGTGTTTATTCCGTACTCAGATAGCACCTCTGGGAATTCATTGCTGCATTTCTTGTGTATGTAAGAGAGTGGCAGTCATTTATATGGTTGGTATTATCAAGATGCTTTCGGCGTTAGCGCAATAGCAGGCCAAAGTCATATTTTGTAATCTCTTAACAGCTAGTATATATCCATTACCTTTAATGATGAGTTCTTGTTATAACCGCAATAAAATGTGCAGTTCTATACCTTTCCTGCTCTAATATTTCATAATACAATACATGTATTAAGGAACTATTTACGTTGGCGTAAGAGTATATTCTTGGGTTCGTGACAAGCCGAAGCATGTGCTTCTGTTTACATCAGAGAGAACTCTGGTTTGGAATGGACAGTAAGTATCTCAAGCTACCCACTTGCTGCAGCACTTAATTTCAAACTTGTAAGAATTATCTTCTTTGTATTTCTTCCATTAACCATAATCTGGTCTTTATCTTTATCCCATGCTCCTATTGTCATTCAGTCTCTTTTCCTCTTGTTTAGCAATACCATATAATTAGCATATCTTAACGTTTTCTTCTTCCTTCTGTTACTACTCCTTCCTTGTTTTGGTAACAACCAAAATCTCCAAACAACTGTTGAGCAGGGCAACTGATAAGGTACACATTCTGTTGTAAACCTATCTCATAGTACCTCCTTTGATATATTGTTGCCTATGATTTTGATGCATCATGTACAAATTAAGAACATTCTCCCTTTCAAAACCACAAAACTGCAACATGGTCCTTTTTATTTCCTCTATGTATGACTGTTCATAGCAGTCCAACTGCAGCTCTTCCTGTCATGTGAAGGGGATGGATGGGGTTAAAAGTTAACTGAAGACAAAAATAGTACTTTTTCATTCTAAATAGAGTTATTCCTGAAAATCTATTAAATGTATGTGACTGCACAGACAGCCTGAGTGCAGTAAGCAAAGAGAGAAAGTAAGAGGCACATCTGCACCAAACTATGACAATAGAGCATGTTGTCCAAACTTTACCCACCCCCCCAACAAATTATTACTATGACACAAATATGAGGACCTATTTTGATTTTGAGAAAAATTAAAAAAATATATTTATTTTGTTTATAAGACTTAAATGTGCTGTATTTTAGGTTTTCTACTACATCAGATTACACTTACTGAAAATTGGATTTTGGAACTAACTTTAGATGGTATTCAATATGAAAGTGTTTTGACGTCCCCAGCTGTTAGCAACTGGCACTGGAATGCTTCCTTCAAGAGATAACAATGGAGCTTTGGGGAGCTGTAAAGCAAGACAAACAGGTATTTTAAAACATTATGTTTTGTTATGTATAATTAATGAAATTATTCCTTAATTATACTTTTTTGATGACATGCTGTACATTAGGTTAGGAAAATCTCTTTCATTATTAGCTTTGGTTTTAGCATATTTTGTTTTACCTGTCTGTGAGATAAAAGCAAAAGTCTTATTTAATACTAGAAGGGCATAATAATTTCAAGTAGTCCACCTCACACTGGGTTGCATGCTTAGGACCTTAAAATAAAAAAAAAAAAAAAAAAAAAAGTTTACAAATGTATGAATGCACATATGCACACTAGGCTAGTGTGTATATAAAAACTGTAATAATTAAGTAGGATAAGTTAGTCAAAAAGTCATAGGATAGAAAGTGGAGAAGAAAATGGGACTACAATTAAATTATAATAAGTGTGTCTCAAGCACAGTATGGATGTAGTATTACATTCATTGTAATGGGATGTGCCGCCAATGAAGTTATTTATAAATAAATAAAACAAAAAACCCACAGAGGGTAAGGCTTCTTTGTTCCTGCACCAATAACTGTATGTGTGTTTAACTATTGTGAACCCAGGAACAAAGTACTTGCAAATTGTAAGTTGCCATTAGATTGCAAGTTCTAAAATGAGATGCCTTGGTAGTCTACCTGGGAAGAAACTTCAGTCATTTGGGAAATTCAGTGTCCTACTGGCATGTTGTCATAAAAGTCAATGGTTAGAGCAACTGTGCGAAAAGCAAGAGGTGTACAAACAATCTGTACTTACACAAATATACGTTTCAAGAGTCTGCTCATTTTTTTGTCTTAGGGTGTGCATTAAAGTCAGATGTCCGAGGTGAGATTTAGATGTATAGAATGCACACTGAAACAATTATCTTTTGGACTTTCATCTGAAAAACAATTGTTAAATGCATGATACTTTGTATTACCTTTTACATCCAGTTGAAGCAAAAAAGACTTCCTGCAGCCTTAAAAACTGGACCAAGAAAAAGATAAAGAACAGAAAGGTAGGGTTGCAACCTAATACAATAATTATTTTTTTGTTATTTTAACAATGTCTAACATGTCTTATTCATTGTACCTTCTTTAGGCACATGTACGGATTTGCTAAACGTTTTAATATTCAGAATACTAATTTTCCATAATGGAACATCACCAGCTACAAATACTTCACAAAGGGCATAAGAAAAGTGATTAGCCATACATACACTAAATCTTCTAATAGACAGGCTCTTTATTTATGAATTTTCTGTTTAATTCTCTATGCTTTACTTTGTCTGTTGAACTATTTGAAATCTTTTCATCCCCGACTCCCCCCCCTTTTTTTTTGCTGATAGATTTTAAAAACAGTACCCTCTAATAGTATGTGTTATATGCAGATATTAAATCATATGCAAACTTATACTGTAAATGACTCAATTTATTACTCCACAGTTGGTCTGACTTTTGGCATTATTTCAGTTTGATTATTAGATTCCTTTCTCTACAGTTCATATCATTATTATATAAATACTACGAAGTACAGGCTTCTATACAAAGCAATACTGCGAAATGTGCAAGGAAGGCACAAGTTGTGATTCCTGTAAGACACCAACATCACTATTCACATGTCTAACAACGGATCAACCAGTTCTTTACATGCGATGTTGTATAACTTTTACAAGAATTAATAAAAAAACACTTGCAAATCTCAAAAATATGATGCACAGGATTAAAATATTGAAAATTTCATGCATTTATAAAAGTTGCAAAACAATGCAGTTGTGTGCACCAAACCACGTTTCAGCAACTTAAAAATTCATTATTCATGCACACAATGTGAAAGCATACAGCTTAATCGAACCAGAAAATGCAAAAATAGGTGAACCTTCAAGACTCTACTGATCTCATTTTGTAAATAAAGCTGATGAAATTTTTTTTCACATCAATCCTTTAATTACCAGGAAGGAAAGAGGAAAAAACAAAGGAAACTAATGCAGTCTTATGCCTAATTTCTTATGACATAAACATATTTATTTTACAATTCAAAAATATTCATACACAGTTTTATTTTCCAAAAACAAGCTACAAACATATGAAAGCATATGTACTAAAGAACCTTTCCTTGGAGATTGAAAGATACATCCATCACACAGCCAAATTTGGAGATGCAGCAATATGAACTGGCCTTTCTTTCACATAGAATATTCAAAATCTTTATTTCAAAAAATATAATTCATATATGATTTAATACAATACATTGCATTTTTGAGAAGCATATCAATTAGTGCTTCCTAATGAGAGTCAATACCACATGATGCACTTAAAATTGATCTTTTAAAATAGGTAATTACTTCACTAATTAGTCTCAACCTGTACAAAAACTAAATATGTTTCAAAAAAACTGAGCAAGAGGCAGGCCTTCTCATAAGCTTGCACCATTCAATAATCATCTATGATCATACCCAGGAGGAAAAATTATTAAACACTAATTTTGTAGTTTGTTAATTCACAGTACAATTTCCAACAAATTAAGTCTGCCTAATGAAATGAGGTATTATGGTTCACTCTTAAATTCTTATGGTTACTCTTAGTTACTGGCCTATTGGGCAAGTAAATAATTATCAAACCATTTTAATCCGTATATTACAATGTAATTTCATCTCTAACAGTGGTCAAAATGGGGTAAACTAGTCTTTTCATATTATATTTCAGTCAGTTTCTGACTATTGCAGTAACATTTTTCTTGTAGATTTTTTAGTGTTCTTGGAGGCAGTAAGATTCTAGAAGTTAAATTATAAAAAGCGTGCTAAATTGCAAAATGCATGTTTGATTTAAAAGATGTATCTGTAGTTAAAAATCAATAAAAGGGTTTCGATTCTAAATAGCTATTTGCAAAAGATGTATTTTAAGCGAAAATACCATAATGATCTGCTCAGAAAATACATTTGCTTAGAAAACTGATAAACTTCAAGTAAAATCGCAAATTATATTTGTGCCAAAAATAAATGCTTAATTGACTTGAAACATTTTATAGCTGCCTTTTGCCACTGTTACACATCCATTCCAGACTAGGCCTCTCTCCACTATATAAAACAGCACACAATTTAAGAAGATATAGTATCATTTAGGTTCATTAGAATTAACAAGGATTGATAGTAATAAATATGACTGCTATTTCAATTATAAATGCCATTTTTATAAATGTTAATACACACATAGCATAACACACTTATAAACCGCAAGTAGGTATCTTACAATGCTGAATAACAAAAAATGGTAGAAAGAATAAAATGCAGGAAATTCAACAACTAAAAATCCACAAGAAACATAAATGAAAAAATTAACCATTCATGTAATGGTTAATTCAAATACTGTCCATTTTCCAAAAAAGGGGAAAAGGTCTCAAAATTATTACATACAAAGGAAGTTAGATGGCTTAATACCAAACACCCTAGTATTCATGTTTTTTACAAACAGACTAGATTTTACAAAGCCTTGTAAATTATACCTTAAACATTTACTTTCAAAAAATGTAAAATAATTACACTGTATAATAAAATAATTAGTAAATTTATTCTGAATGTTGATGTAAAACCATGTTTTAATATTTATGGAAGCAATTACCATCAGTAGAAGACTAATGATTACACCAAACATATCATCTGCAGAATTTAAACATTCTTAAAAAGCAGAACTAAATTAGAGCCTTCAAAAATAATGATACCTTAAATATCCTTATGCTTTCCAAAAATAAGTGTCTCTGCTATATGTTCTGTTTTCTAGTTAAACCATGAATTTAAAACTTTGGCAATATTGAACAATTGAGACATCGTATTATCATAAAATACACAAGAACAGTAGATCAGAGAAGTTCATTATTGAAAGCTGTGAGCCTATGTGCAATAATTATAATGTCCACAGAACATATGCATCTGGCAAGTAAATGATACTGACATCCCGATCCATTATTAACAAACTACTAAACTTGAACAAATATCCATGAGAGAAATTCAATCTGAAGAAATCTCAAGTTGTGGCTAAGGTATGTATACCATTCTTTGGCTTTCAGTGCCAAAATTCATGGCATAACTAAACCAATTATTTAAGGTTTTGTTATCTTTACATTTATTTTATATAATTACAAACAGCATTTATATACAATAATATTTCACACACACTAATAAACAGCTGGCTGTGTAACTGATGTGATGCATTAAGCCCACATCAAGAGTGCAACACTCAAGCACTTAACTTAAAACAAATCCGTTGCACTGACGATGGAGATGTTATTCAAAATTTGTTCAATAAAAATGAAGCAAAATTTGTACTAAAATGAAAGGGCATTAAAAGCTAGCACTTTTAGCAGAAGATAAACTCCTATACAAGCATTTTTGCATCAACATAAACTTTTAATTTAGAGGTCACACATATTTTGTTACATTATATTTGTGCAATATATTAACCTCTCAAATTATAAGATATTATGAGCAAAATACATTATTATTTTGATATTTAAATGCAATGTATCGTAACAAAACATTCCCTCTGGCTAGTTATGATTTAGCTCAAGTGCGCAGCCCACGGCTCTTCCTTTTGATGCGTGCGTATGGACCTATATCTGGATCCATTACAAAGTCATAGATCACACTTGTCCATGAGTTATGTTGAGGCAGATTGTCATAGTATTCTGCTGCTATTCTTTTAACCTAGAAAGAAAGTACAGTTTTAGTTGTAGTATTAAGTTTGGCCTTCTACGTACAGGATGAATACTAAATACCACCTTCGAAAACCAGGGAATAACAGAGGTCAAAAATGTATAAACAACATAGGAATGAATACTCTATCTTGCAATTTTCCCAAAATGCTGAATTGGGCAAGTATTATTTGCATGTGTAACATTTCTGTATGCACAAGTTTAAAAGCTCATACTTGGAGAAAAAAACCTCAGAGATAGTTAGCACCCAATATCACTAGTTCCTACCTTCTCAAAAGTGCTTGAATTGCTCATGTATGCTCAATTATATAATTATGTTGAATTTAACAATAAAATTACTGAATCACAGTTTGGTTTCAGAAAAAGAAAATTGACCATCGAAGCTACAGTCTCATTAATTCTAAAACTGCTTACAGTTTTTGAAATGAAAAAGTGTGCAGACCACACCTGCCTACTTAACTAATTAAAATTCTATGGAGAAATTAAATCCTGCTATAACACTTCTTAGATCTTATCTTATGAATCGAAAGCAGATGGTTTGTATAGGAAAAGAGCTTAAAACTGGCTGAAATAATGTATGATGTCCAACAGTGTTCAATTATGGGATCTTCCATCTTTTGTAGCCTCCAAACAATTCTATACACTGATGATACTACTTTTCTTAATATAAGTAAAGATTTTCAGGCGCTTAGGTCTACCGCAGAAAACACAGTGAACCAAGCTGATAAACGGTTCAGAGCAAGTGGTTTCTTACTTAACGAGAACAAAACATAACATGATTTTAAATTGCAGGGATACCCATTTGGATAATGTAAAATTCCTTGGAGTTTTAATAGACAAATTATCCTGGGCACTACATATTGATCACATAACATCCAAACTCTCTAGAGTTATGCATTTGATTAGAAACCTGAAAATGTATGTACTGAAGCATACACACGATAGCATACTTTGCTATTATTCCAAAGCATTATATAGCATATGGTATTTTACTTTGGGGTAATAGTTCACATGTTCCTGATATACTTTTATTGCAGAAAAAGGTTATTCGAATAATGTCATATGAATCAAAGCTAGCTCATTGTAAACCATTATTTATTAAACTAAGAATAATGACAGTAAAAACCTATGTATTTACAATGTGTTACTGTGAATTAAAAGCCTTTCATTAGAATTACAAAATAGACAAGATATACATTCCTATAATACCAGATCATGCCAACATATTGATGTTCCATATTGCAGATTGACAAGTCATAAGAATTTTGAAGTACTTGGTTCTAAAATATATAATAAGCTATCTTTACACTTAATACAATGTTCTGCAGCAACCTTTAGGCATAAACTGTAGACTTGGCTTGTTGCTACACCTTTTTATTCTTTACAAGAATATTTTGAAACATAATCAATACATTTCAATACTATTGTTTTTTCTTGGTTATTACACATTAGGATCTTGTGGTGTACAACACAGTGTGCAACTTTTAACCTGCATTAGTTATTATATTGTACTCTCAATTTTGTATATACTCTGTATTTATAATAAGACTAGTATGTAATATTACTTTTAAATATTTCATTGTAAGTACTTTGATGTTGTCTACAGCTTCCAAGCTCAATGACAAAATGATTTTATTAATTTTAATTATTATTATTATTATTATTATTATTATTATTATTATTATTATTATTATTAACTCCCACATGTCTTTGTCGAATATCTCACACTAACAAATTGTTCTTTGGTCACCCCAAGTACCACACATGCATACAGGTTTGTTAGAATTACAGTTTAAAGCTGAAGTGAAGGGTTTCACGCTGCACTGAGTGCCACAGCACACTTTAACATATGCAATTTAAACATCCAGTTTAAAACTCATACTTATTCTAACATCAGTTTAAATTCTGTAACCGTTTACAGCACAGTATTTGAAGAAAACCATTAATAGCTTACAGCACAGCTGAATACTGCGACATGCACTTGGTGATGGGCGAGAGCAGAAACTGCCCTGCTGTCATCACTAGGTTGTATGTGAAATGCTGTCCGCAGCTATGCCACCCTGATCCACATTGTTTTTGAATGATTAAAGCTGAGAATTCTGAACTAAGAACTGAATGAAAAAAAATGAACATTGTTGCCGATGAGAGTGTCAAAGGTGCCAAAACATCCTTAAATTTAAAGGTGTCATATCAGCGGGGTGAGTGCAATATTGAATAAACTTTATTGCTACAATATGCTCCTGGTCTTTGAAGACAGCATTTAATAATCGCTCTGTACATAATTTATATGCATAATACACTAACCATCAAATTTGTGAAAACAAATTTTTACAAACCCATAAGCAGATGATACAGTGTGCACTTCATGTTGGAAAGTGGATCTGGTAATACAGCAATAAATCTGTATGCTTTTTGTAATCAGCCACTAACTCTCATTAAGATCAAGGATAAAGAACAAACACATTGTCGAAATTAAATGCAGTAAAACCTGCCTTCACTGGACCCCCTGTTAAAGGGATATATTTCATGCCACCATGAATTTTGCGGTGAAAAACATGCTAAATTCCTTTTATTAAGCAGAAACTGTCTTACGCAGACAACGGAAATCAAAGTACACCTTTTAACGGAAACTTTCCAGTTCCAGAATACAGAGTTTACAAAATTTTCAGGCACCCTGTGAAAGTCTGCATTGTCTCCTCTAAGTACGTGATGTTTAAGTTGAAACATGTCAATTTTACTGCTACCTGACCAGTCTAGGAGGGGGCTGCGCTAATGGCGGTCCAAACAATGAGCAACCTGTCTCACTCATCCTTCACTACATAGTTAAGTTAACAATAAGCACGGCTGATTGTCTTTTATTGTTGTCTCTTCTCTTTCCATTTCCTGCTCTAATGATTTGTCAGCCTTAACAGTACACCTCTAAACTTACATAGGTGACGATTTAGTTAAGCAGTAGTCGCCATGGCTTCGAAAACAAGAGTTGTGTTAGATCTTAACACAAGAGCGAAAGTGATTAATGCTAGTGAACGTGATAAATTGAGTATAAAGCACATCATGAAGGTGTTCAACATAGGCAAAACTCAAGTTTACAAGATTCTAAAGAATTTCTGAAGCAGTGGGAAAATTGTGCTAATGGAAAAATAAAGAGAGAACTTAAGAAAACCAGGACATTAATGAAATAGTGTGGGGGTGGTTCATTAGTGTTAGGGGAAAAAAATCACCACATATCAGAGCCTTTGTCACAGGAATATGCGTAAAAAGGTAGCTGAAAAACTGGGTAAGACTGAATTGGATGGTTGGAGAGTTTCCGCAAAAGGCATCAGATAATTTTTAACTAAATTTGTGGTGAAACGAATGACGTTAATATTGAAACCATTGCTGATTGGATTGCTAAACTACCTTCAATAATCAAAGGATACGAACCTGAAAACATAGCAAATGATGACGCGACAGGACTATTCTTCCGCAAGTTCCCAAATAAATCATTGTGTCTAAAAGGTGAGAATAGGTGTATGTTTATGGTTTAACTTTGTTAATAGCCTAGGCCTACCTTCGTTAAACGGAAATGTTTGAGAACCCCGTTCAATTCCGCTGAAGACAGGTTTTACTATATTACAAAACCTATGGAAATGTGTCAACATATCTTTCCTGCATTATCAGATATATTTCATGGATTGATCATGTGCGTAACACTGACAGCAATAAAAAAAAAAACTCCTAAAATTCTACACACAAAATTCCAATACATTTGTGTAAAATGCATTCTATTATTATCAAGCATATTTACCTCTGGAAGCTTTGAGCCAGGTACAGCGGGAAAGTCATGATGTTCATTGTGGTAACCAACATTAAATGTGATCCAGTTTAGTGGGCCATAATAAGAGTAAGTCTCATATCCCTTGCGGAACATATAATGCTCCGATATAAAATGACCTGCTACAGGATGCAGACCCATTGCTAGAAGCGAACCTGCGATAAGATACACTAGAACCTTACCTCCTGAAATAAAACATGTTCAAATTAAACACTTTATATAAAATACTAATAAAAGGAATACATAAGATATTAGGAATATAAGCAGATTTTAATGAGTTTTTGGTATTAAGCTGAAACATAAAATGGAATATATAAGGCATTAGGGACATGAACAGCAGATTTTAATGGCAATTTCTTGGTATTAAGCTGAAACAAATTAGTCTCCATTTTCCTTCCAGTGTGTGTGGGGCTTCATAAGCAAAGAGCAATATATGTCAAAAATGTTAATACTAATATTTCAACAACCCCTTATTCTATTTTGTTGAAATATGCATACGTAAGTAGAACTTAGAAAGATGAATAATTTGTAATCTACAATGAGATGCTTAACTATAATTTATATTACAAAGTTTAATGTCAGCATCTCAACTGAACTTAACACCTGGAAATACTGTTAAGTAACTTTACAATTTTTATTGCTGAGCTGACATGTGAGTAGAGGTGCATTAACTCTTTGATACTAGTTTGCCCACAGCTAAATCACTGCTAGTCTATCAGTACATACTTCATATATGCTTGACAGCTATAAATTACAGAACAGATGTTTTAAGACTATGGTAATAATCTTTAATTATGGGTATCTTAGTGTATTGTCTGCATATGGCATGGTTGACTGCAACTTGCACAGAGCACAATGTTTATATATGGATACAATCCTGAACAGGAGGGTTCCTAAACCAGGATCTTGTACATGCAACTCATATTTGAATGCTGTTTTGCTTCCAATATCGAGATCAAACACTTCTCATGTAGTCCCATTTTACATCACATGATCCCATGTACCCTTCAACCTTACTTGTAAACTGACCTTAGCTCAAAAGTGTGTAGCACTAGTGTGCCCGAAACTTTGGGTGATCTTTATTATGACTAATTAATGAATATAAATCTCATTATTAATTGTTGTTCTTATTATTATGATTATTGTTATTATTATTGTTCTTATTATTATTATTATTATTATTATTATTATAAACTTTACATAAAGTAATTCCTATGTTCTATTTAAAACCAACCCTAAAATCCATCATATTGTACCATTATCATCAACTACTGAACTATGAAACAATACTTAACCTTAGAAACAAAGGTAAAATTTTTAATCAATAGAATAAAAATGCAAATGCTATGAAAGAACATTTATTTTTAAAACAAACTAATTAAATGTATGATGCCTGGCCAAATCTTAAGAGCTATTATTTCGTTTTGAATCTCACAATTGTAAACAAATGGAACCTATGTACTGCATAAAGATGTGTTTGAATAGGAAGAAGACATAATTATTGAATGGTAATGACCTCAAATGTGATAATTACCCAAAAATCAAGCTGCGATTGGTTGGTATCTACGTAGACATTCCTGAATAATATTCGTCCACATTGTGCTGAAGTCGTATGAGTGAAACAGTTTGGAGTGCACATTATCCTAGTTTTCATACAAATCTTTCCTAGTTAATCTATTAGTAGTTGTATGAGTGAAACAGTTTGGAGTGCACATTAGCCCAATTTTCATACAAACCTTTTAAATTGTTTCTACCAACAAGTGCGCATGCACTCATATGCCTACCATCTTATATAACAGAATACCTTACTGTTTCAAATCAATTACTTGTCTGCAGGTTCTCACTTCACAAATTACACAATCAGGTGTAATAATGATACATTCTATTGGGAAATGGACTTTAATATGTACAAATACAAGGAAGTCAAAAAGGCACTTAATATTACCTCAGTCTTTAATAATAACTGGAAATGGATGCATAACAAATGATTAACGTATAATTTAAAAATGTAATATGTTTGCTAAGGATTTAAAAATGTCCATTTCTGTGACCATCTTCATACAGGTAATACTTTGCATCTGAGATTAGTAACAGATCCTTGAAGTTTAATTTTTCTGGCACCTCTTGACCCTTCTTAGAGGCATTTAGAACATTTAACCTAGTTCTCAATTTAAAAAGGAAGTTGTTTTATCATTATTTACACCTGAACATCTCAAACAACTATGAGTTAATCCCACAGCTTCTACAACTGATTGCTCTTGCATAGCATACACAAATGAATCTAACAACAGTGCGAGCCCTTAAAGATCACTTCACCAGCACTTAAAAGTTATCACCTGCAAGCCTACACAGCTGGTATAATCTTTTCTTAACGAGAAAAGTGTATATTTAGCTCATTAACTGATTAGGAATCAATATTGAGCTAATTATTGTGTATGGTTTTTATCACTGTACCAAGAACTATCATGGTAAGCAGATACTCAAACTCGGCAAAGTCAAGCTGCACTCTGTGCACATTAATGACCATCTTGGTGTAGGAGTGCTCTCAAATCTTAAGCACACTTGCATCACTGAGTGCAGTACAGCTCTGATTATCAAGGAATTATCAGAAATGAGATGACACACAATCTGTCAAAAAAGGGTTCTTTAATCCCCTTTGTTGGACCAGAACCCAGCTGAATATATTTTAAGCCATGATTAGATCCATAGTTCATTCTTGCATTAGGGAAGCATAATATGACAAACTGTTATAATTCCCTGGACAAAAGCTAGGCAAAGCCCTAATCATGAAACTAGGTCATGTGCTTACTAATTCATGCATCCATTTGAATTAAAGAGATATTAGAGG
Source organism: Deroplatys truncata (assembly GCA_030765065.1). NCBI lineage: Eukaryota > Metazoa > Arthropoda > Insecta > Mantodea > Mantidae > Deroplatys > Deroplatys truncata. The sequence goes on from CM060983.1 coordinate 167,276,165, forward strand.
TGTAATTGGTTTGTTGACTAATTATGGCCAATTCAGAATGCATCCAGAGTTACTGCGGACATGTTAAGCAAATTTTATGTGCAGAATGTAGAAGCAGGAACAAGAAACTATTACACATATTCTTCTAAAGTGAGAAGCTAGAGGACAGAAGATCATCACTGTTCCAGGGGGTAATTTCTGGTTCAATGGAACACCCTATAATGAAGCGAAGGCTTTTAAATTCGTGGGCCAACCAAACACCAACCACATTACCTCTATTGCTATAGCATTCACAAGATTCAGATTGCTCTTACGCTGAGTTGCAGAAAAACTGTTCTTTAAATTGCTATTGAATCCATATGTGACAAAATCAGTAAATCATTATATCTATTACGGTACTTCTGCAATTACAGTAATGCTAACATTTTAAAATTAATATATATATATATATATATATATAGGGATATCCACATTTAATCTATGGTATTGAAATCTGGGGTTTTGCGGCTAAAACACACATGAATAAATTACTTATACACTACTGCTCATTAGTTTCAATAAGTGCATAATTATCACAATTAAAGGGAAGGTGAATGAAATAAGTTGTTTTAGTTTACATAAACATGAAATACAAACAAGCCAAAACAAAAACCTGCATATTTTCAAAATTAGAAACCAAACAGCAAAACACGCAAGAAGTTTGCTTTCAGTCACCGCATTAATTAATAGATGTATGACCATCTAGATGGCGTTATGTGAGAGCTGATGTTAACTTCATGTGCATACAATCCGAATACAATCATTTGAGGGTTGTTCCAGGTCACAACAGGCAGTAATATGCGCACAGAGGTTGCCTGAAGCTCAGTATAAGCAGTAACAACCACAGTAGAATGATGTCAAGGAAAGAAATATCAGTAGAAAAATGTTCTATAATTATAGCACTAACCACATGCAGGGCACACCATGACTGAAATAGCTCAACTGCAGAAAGTAGGTATCTATTGGTGATGTATACCAGTTTCCAGATATGCAGATACTGGTCTTTTGAAGGATCATTCAAGGCCTGGGCTGCCCAGAAAAACCCCAGTTCTAACAGATAAGTACATCACACTCATAAGTAAATGAGACAGATTCAAAACAGTGTCTGAAATCTGGACTGAGTTAATGAAAACAAGCACTACACAATTATCAGTTTCAACCATTAAGCGAGGACTCTGCAGTGCGAGCCTAAATGGACATGTAACAGCTAAGATACCACTGTTACATCCATTAACAAAAAGAAATGCCTAGCTCCTAGCCTGTGCAAAACAACACAGGAATTGGACATCTGAAGAGTGGAAAAAGGTCCTGTTATAGTGAGTCAGTTCCAGCTGTTTAGTCCATAGCTTCGGACATTTTTTCATCGCTGTGCAGCAGAGCACATAATTTCCCAGTGCACCAAGACAACTGTTAAGCATGGGAGATTCCTTGATGGTTTGGGGGTGCTACGGTGGTGGCTCCGTCGCAGATCTTGTAAAAATTGAAGCAAAATTGGAACCAAAGCAGTACCGTAGAATCCTCTAATACCATGCCATACCAAGTGAGACTTGATTAACAGGCAATGGTTTTGTCTTACAGCAGAACAACCTAAAACACACACCACTGCATTGCAAGAGATATGTCAAAAGCAAGGTGCAGCAAAATTCTTTATATAAAAAAAATCTGATGTGTTACACTCACATGACTTTCTCTACTCTTGTACAATCTATTTTTACAAACGCCTATTCTCCATATGTAATCGAAATATCGAGATGTCAATCTTATTGGTAATTTTCTTGTAGGTGCAAGGGGAATATAGTAGCTTTTAAGCGATGGTCAAATATTTTAACGCTGGTTGCTATGCGGCGCATTCCATTCTCTTTGCAAGTCCAGGACATAAAAAAATGAATAACGAATTTGAGAAAAAGTATAAGTATTGGAAAATTTAAGGGAATAACAAGCAATATCTCGAAAACGGTTCACTCAACAAAAGAAATGTATATGACATAAGTTGTGTATTTTAACGAGATCTACATTTTTTGTGTAGTAAAATTTTGTCTATCTCTTATGGTTTACCAGTTATACAAAAGTCGTTCACAATGAAGAATACTTTTGGAGACATTCCCAGAAAATTCGAGATATACATTTCATTTCTCATGACATTATCTTAAACATTTGATATTTTAATCAAAATCGTTAGAGCCATTTTTGAGAAAATTAAAATTTTCGAAAAATTTTCCATGTAAAGGGTAGTCTGGGGTGGGGGGATTTTCTTGAAAACCTTCGTGTCGCATCTCTGGAAGATACTGAGCATAAATACCAAGTTTGGTGTTTATCCGACTGTTCGTTTTTGAGTTATGCTGTTCACAGACACACACACACACAGACACACACACACACACACAGACACACACACGGACATGTTTCCAAAAATGCTTTTTTTGGATTCAGGAGGTCTCAAAACATGTATTTCCGGTGAAATCTCGGTATCGAATTTTTGGGTGGAATGCAATACTTCCCCTACTTACTATACGTAGTAGAGAAAGTAAAAAGATTTGGCCACCTCAAAGTGCAGGCTGCAACCCCATTGAGTTGTTATGGAATCATCTAGACCGTGAGGTTTATAACTGCCAATAAAAAAAAATTAAAAAATCTGATGTGTTACACTCACATGACTTTCTCTACTCTTGTACAAACTATTTTTACAAACGCTTATTCTCCATATGCTTCATGTTAATCGAGATATCGAGATGTCAATCTTATTGGTAATTTTCTTGTAGATGCAAGGGGAATATGGTAGGTTATAAGCGATAGTCAAATATTTTAACGCTGGTTGCTATGTGGCGCATTCCATTCTCTTTGCATGTCCAGGACATAAAAAAATGAATAACGAATTTGAGAAAAAGTATAAGTATTGGAAAATTTAAGGGAATAACAAGCAATATCTCGCAAACGGTTCACTCAACAAAAGAAATGTATATGACATAAGTTGTGTATTTTAACGCGATCTACATTTTTTGTGTAGTAAAATTTTGTCTATCTCTTATGGTTTACCAGATATGCAAAAGGCGTTCACAATGAAGAATACTTTTGGAGACATTCCCAGAAAATTCGAGATATACATTTCATTTCTCATGACATTATCTTAAACATATGATATTTTCATCAAAATCGTTTGAGCCATTTTTGAGAAAATTAAAATTTTCGAAAAATTTTCCATGTAAAGGGTAGTCTGGAGTGGGGGGAATTTCTTGAAAACCTTCGTGTCGCATCTCTGGAAGATACTGAACCTAAATACCAAGTTTGGTGCCTATCCGATTGTTCGTTTTTGAGTTATGCTGTTCACAGACACACACACACACAGACACACACACACACACACACACACACACACACACAGACACACACACGGACATGTTTCCAAAAATGCTTTTTTTGGATTCAGGAGGTCTCAAAACATGTATTTCCGGTGAAATCTCGGTATCGAATTTTTGGGTGGAATGCAATACTTCCCCTACTTACTATACGTAGTAGAGAAAGTAAAAAAAATCTGATGTGTTACACTCACATAACTTTCTCTACTCTTGTACAACCTAATTTTACAAACGCCTATTCTCCATATGCTTCATGTTATCGAGATATCGAGATTTCAATCTTATTGGTAATTTTCTTGTAGATGCAAGGAAAATATGGTAGCTTTTAAGCGATAGTCAAATATTTTAACGCTGGTTGCTATGCGACGCATTCCATTTTCTTTGCATGTCCAGGACATAAAAAAAATGAATAACGCATTTGAGAAAAAGTATAAGTATTGGAAAATTTAAGGAAATAACAAGCAATATCTCGAAAACGGTTCACTCAACAAAAGATAGTATATGACATAAGTTGTGTATTTTAACGCGATCTACTTTTTTTGTGTAGTAAAATTTTGTCTATCTCTTATGGTTTACAAGTTATGCAAAAGTCGTTCACAATGAAGAATACTTTTGGAGACATTCCCAGAAAATTCGAGATATACATTTCATTTCTCATGACATTACCCTAAACATATGATATTTTCATCAAAATCGTTAGAGCCATTTTTGAGAAAATTAAAATTTTCGAAAAATCTTCCATGTAAAGGGTAGTCTGGGGTGGGGGGATTTTCTTGAAAACCTTCGTGTCGCATCTCTGGAAGATACTGAACCTAAATACCAAGTTTGGTGCTTATCCGATTGTTCGTTTTTGAGTTATGCTGTTCACAGACACACACACACACACACACACACACACAGACACACACACGGACATGTTTCCAAAAATGCTTTTTTTGGATTCAGGAGGTCTCAAAACGTGTATTTCCGGTGAAATCTCGGTATCGAATTTTTGGGTGGAATGCAATACTTCCCCTACTTACTATACGTAGTAGAGAAAGTAAAAATGTATATTCTTTGTGTAGTAAAATTTTGTCTATCTCTTACGGTTTACCACTTATGCAAAAGCTATTCAGAATGAAGAGGACTTTTGGGGCATTCCCATAAAAATCAAGATATACCTTCAATTTATATATTTTAATCAAAATCTTTAGAGACATTTTTGATAAAATAAAAATTTTCGAAGTGTTCCATCTAAAGGGTAGTCTGGGGTGGTGGGATTTTTTGGAAAATCTTAGTGTCGTATCTTTGAAAGTTACTGAACCCAAATATCAAGTTTGGTATTTATCTGAGTTTTCGTTTTTGAGTTATGCGGTTCACAGACACACACACGGACCTTTTTCTATTTTTTTTTCTTTCTTTTATTTGGGGAGCCTCTAAACATGTATTTCCGGTGAAATCTCGGTATCGAATTTTTGGTTGGAATGCAATATTTCCCCTACTTACTATACGTAGTAGAGAAAGTAATAAATAGGGGTTCCAAAATGTTTAAAATAAGAAGATATTATGGTATAAATGTTAACAGTGTTGTACAATGTTTTATTATGAAATAGAACAGCAGTTATTAGGAATAGAAAATTAAATAAAACACAATTGCCATTACTGTGAAACCGCTAATGCTGCTGAATATACATATGTGACGCTGTTAAACTGAAATTTGTTTTGTTTAAAGGCACCCCATAAGTGAAATTTCTAAATCTCACCACTTTAAAAGAATTTATTTTGAAACTTTTGTGATATTGCGTTCAGATATCTCCTGGCAGCTTAAGAGAAACTAATTATGCTAATTAGCCAGCATCCGACACACTGCATAAATAAAAATCTGATGTGTTACACTCACATGACTTTCTCTACTCTTGTACAATCTAATTTTACAAACGCTTATTCTCCATATGCTTCATGTTAATCGAGATATCAAGATGTCAATCTTATTGGTAATTTTCTTGTAGATGCAAGGGGAATATGGTAGCTTTTAAGCGATAGTCAAATATTTTAACGCTGGTTGCTATGTGGCGCATTCCATTCTCTTTGCATGTCAGGACATAAAAAAATGAATAACGTATTTGAGAAAAAGTATAAGTATTGGAAAATTTAAGGAAATAACAAGCAATATCTCGAAAACGGTTCACTCAACAAAAGAAATGTATATGACATAAGTTGTGTATTTTAACGTGATCTACATTTTTCGTGTAGTAAAATTTTGTCTATCTCTTATGGTTTACCGGTTATGGAAAAGTCGTTCACAATGAAGAATACTTTTGGAGACATTCCCAGAAAATTCGAGATATACATTTTATTTGTCATGACAATATCTTAAACATATGATATTTTAATCAAAATCGTTAGAGCCGTTTTTGAGAAAATTAAAATTTTCGTAAAATGTTCCATGTAAAGGGTAGTCTGGGGTGGGGGGATATTCTTGAAAACCTTCGTGTCGCATCTCTGAAAGATACTGAACCTAAATACCAAGTTTGGCGTTTATCCGACTCTTCGTTTTTGAGTTATGCTGTTCACAGACACACAGACACACAGACAGACACACACACGGACATGTTTCCAAAAATGCTTTTTTTGGATTCAGGGAGTCTCAAAACATGTATTTCCGGTGAAACCTCGGTATCGAATTTTTGGGTGGAATGCAATACTTCCCTTACTTACTATACGTAGTAGAGAAAGTAAAAAAAAAACAAAAAAATGCATCTGTGAAATGTGTTACAATAAAAATCTGATGTGTTACACTCACATGACTTTCTCTACTCTTGTACAAACTATTCTTACAAACGCTTATTCTCCATATGCTTCATGTTAATCGAGATGATAATCTTATTGCTAATTTTCTTGTAGATGTGAGAGGAATTGGTAGGTTTTAAGCGATAGTCTAATATTTTAAGAGGTGGTTGCTATGTGGAGTATTTGCATTACCAGGACAAAAAAAAATGAAAACGAATTTGAGAAAAAGTATAAGTATTGGAAAATTTAAGGGAATAACAAGCAATATCTCAAAAATGGTTCACTCAACAAAAAAAATGTATATGACATAAATTGTTTATTTCAACGCAATCTACATTTTTTGTGTAGTAAAATTTTGTCTATCTCTTATGGTTTACCAGTTATGCAAAAGTCATTCACAATGAAGAATACTTTTGGAGACATTCCCAGGAAATTCGAGATATACATTTCATTTGTCATGAAAATATCTTAAATATATGATATTTTAATCAAATTCATTAGAGCCATTTTTGAGAAAATTAAAATCCCCTGGGGTGAGGGGATTTTCTTAAAAACCTTCATGTCGCATCTCTGGAAGATACTGAACCTAAACACCAAATTTGGTGTTCATCTGACTGTTCGTTTCTGAGTTATGCTGTTCACACACACAGACAGACAGACACACGGACATGTTTCCAAAAATGCTTTTTTTGGATTCAGGGGGTCTCAAAACATATATTTCTGGTGAAACCTCGGTATCGAATTTTTGGGTGGAATGCAATACTTCCCCTACTTACTATACATAGTAGGGAAAGTAAAAATGGAATCCAATCAATGCAGATTTTCTACATAACTTGATAAATAGAACGCTTAAAATATGTACTGCTGTTATCAAAGCTCAGAAAAGGGCATTTTCACGAGACAAAAGTTTAGATTGGTATCCTACATTAAAAATTTTTTGCTTTTAATTGTAGTTATTAGGTAATAATAAACGTTTTATGTGAAATAAGATTTGTTTCATTCACCTTAGCTTTAATTGTGATTATAAAGCATTTATTGAAATTAATGAGCAGTAGTGTTTATCAAAAGAAATGCACTAGAATCATGTTTAATTAAAAGCTAGGGAATCTTGCAAGGAAACCTTTAGTAATAAAAGAATATTTACCATCTACTCACTTTATGTATATATGTATATTTGTAATAAATAAGTGTAAACCAATTAAAAACCAATAAAATTTATGAACACAACACAAGAAGTAACAGGATTATTATACGTGTGGTATAAATAAAAGTGTGTCTCAAAGGATGTTAATTTTCTTGGAATTAAACTTTAATTGCCACTAGAAATTAAATCAGTAGTTGATACTTTAAAACGACAATTTAAAAGGAAATTAAAACTGTATCTGACAACCAAATGTTTATATTATTTAAATGGACTATAAATTATTGTCTACTCTATTGTAAATTGTATAGTACGTAAAAAAAATGACATGTCCAAAATAAAAAGTATTGATAAATTGTATGAAAGATTATTATAATTATCATTACTATTGTTGTTGTTATCAGATCCTTAAAGCTATTCTGACTTTAAATTGCAGATCACTACAGATGTGAACCTATAGATAACTATTCCTTCTTTAACAAGAGCAACTGTAAAATGTTTCAAGTTAGCCAACACTTCCTTTAAAAAATGCTGTACAGCATCAAACAAACGCCAGCAGTATAATTTATGATCTATTTTTTTAAAATAGAAAGCAATATACTAAAACAGGCAAAAAGAGGTTTAAAGGTACCTAAACATCTCTCTGAAAGAGGAAAGTGATTTTGTGGAACTAATTCCAGAGCACAAAGATATTACTGAAAATACTTTAGTTTAAAGTATTCCGCACTCATTAGTGCCCTTAAATATCATAAAAAATGGCAATCATGGCTATTCTATAACTTTGTTGTTAAGAAGATAGCTACAATTATTTGTTAAGCTTAAAGAACCACTCTTAGCAAGACTGCCGCCATTTGGCATTTGGTAACTCATTTGTTATCACAATGTTTATTTCCTTGCAGATTGTTAGCCAAATGGAATGACTGATCCATAATTTGTGCACTTCACGATAGTGTTTTGTTTACCCATTGTCACCAGTACTGGAATACCAATTATCGAATACTTTTGTTACTTTGCTTTTCGAAATGGAGAGCATGCATGATGTGAAAAACGAACATCAGAAATATAAAATATGTGTGTGTGTGTGTTTTTTTTTTTTTTAATTTGCATCCATCGCTCATAAACAGGAAGACTTGCAACTTCTTGTAAACCCCATTTTTGAGGGAAAAAAAAGCAGCTGTGGCAGTTGCCCTGCAAAGTGAGTTTGAATTTTAGGTTAGAAAGGACAGACAAAAGAACTAACAACATAGAATTGGAGTTTCATAATGTTCTGATGCAAGTTTCACTAATTTATACCAATCCATAATTATTGCTTAATTTTCTTTGTGGTTTTTGGTTTCTTTTAAACTTTCTAAAAATACCAGTTGTCATGCAGGTTTTTATATTTTAATATGTGTATCATCAAGCATAACTATGTATATACTTTTTTATTCCTGCCAGAGGCAATGTTCAGCTTTAGTTCAATTCTGTAGAAATGTTCTTGCATCTTAATCTAGGAATAATTATCATAATGAGTATCTGATAATATCCAATATCCAAATTATGTTAAGTATTCACTAAGTGGAAGATCGTAGTAAAAAGAAAGGTTAGTTTCACTAGTTCTGTTATCTGGGGGGATGTTGCTACAAGTATTTTATTTTGGATTGCTTTTCATATGCAAATTTATTAAATGTAAATTATCACTTTATAACCAAGCTGACTGCCTTCTGTTATCCTCCTCCTCTTCCAGGGGCATCAGTACAAATTCCGTTTTCTATGCTTATGAGAAGATGGTTAACAGTTTTCGGCCAGTCACATCAATTAGCAGATTGGCAATTTTCTCAAATTGATTCTGGGAATGAAAACGGATCGCTGTAATATCTTACAACCCTCAAAAGTGCTCAGTTTCTGATCTTAACCTAAAAATGAAGCAAATGTATTTATGAACCATGCAAATGAACACAAAATTAACCCCAATTTGAAATAAAATTCTTTAATTAATAACTGTCACTTTTTATTACAATACAAGATTATGCAACATTTGTTTTGCTATTAAAAGTCACTTCTTTAACGTTACATTGGGAGCATCATTTATCAATGCTATCACAGGGAACACTGCTTACCAGGCATAATCTGTAACATTTATATTTTATGCTACAATAAATAAACATTTGATAATTACTTGTCAACTTGTTATCATGCTCTTCCTCTTATGACAACAATAAAACATCTACATGAATCCATTGTGTAACAAATGCATTAGCATGAGGGTTTCGGGGATTGTTGTGCTCAACAACCAAATCTTTATTATATTAACAAAATTTTATTTAGTTAAGTTATAGAATGTTGAATTGCACATAACTGGTTAACAGCTTACACAATTTGCTAAGTCTTAACAAAACATTACAGAATAGTCTTGTATGAAATACATTCCAGCACAGTTTGCTAACTAATCAATTCAATAAGAAAGAGAAAGAGAAAAAGAGAGGGAGAGAGAAAAAGACGGAGAAAAAGAGAGAGAGAGAAAAAGGAGAGAGAGAGAGAAAGGAGAGAGAGAGAAAGCAAGAAACACAGAAAAAAAGTGAGAAAGAAAGAAAGAAAATGCATGTGCGCATAAAATGCTGTATAATGAACAAGAAATGTTCTTGCAACCCAATATTACTGCAGTATACTCTTTCTTGCTTTCCATGTTAGTGTTCACATTGCCATAGGTTTCAATGACATAACATATTGTGCAAGCTTATGGTAAGAAAAATTGAGTACATTTCTTTTTCTAACCTCTAAATAGTTTTTTGTAAGAAAAAAGCTCAAAAAATGTTAAAAAAATAAAATAAAAACTTTCTTTATAAAATGCAGTATTTGCAGACATTATTTCATAATTTGATAAATGTTCCTCCTTTCCATTTATTAAACTAATGACAGCTTGACATTGTGATAACCTCCATACTGAAAAGTTTGAGGTAAATGCATCTAAAGACTCAAACTGAAAATGATGGAAAGTTGCAAAAATGTAAAATACATAAGTACATATATTTGAGACTACTATTTGTCCAACGAATTTGTGTTCCTCTTGTGCTGCAGTCATTCAAGACAAATCTGCATTTTCTCTCACATTGTTCTGTTACCCGCAACACTGTTGTACTCTGGCTTCCTTTTACCAGCACCAATAACCTTGACCATGTGACACACAAATACTACAGAGGGTGGTGTCAAATTTTCACAACAGAAAATTTTACAGAGCAAATTATAACAAGTCTCACCTGTCATGCAGCTGCTATTTTCATTGCCTGATGTATAGGCATCATGCAAATGGCCCTGCATGTTTTTGTCATTACAGAATTGTCACTTCCTTAATCATATTGTTTTTGCTTCTTTATACCACAGTATTCATGGTGAATTTGGCAAAATGAATGAAAAATTGGAATTGGGCCAGCTGGCACTCTCCCTCCAGTATGAATGAGAGAGAGGGAATCAATGCAGATAAGGAAATGAGTTTCAGAGGTAGAAAATAAATTAGGATTTAGTTCGCTTTGTATCTGGGGGCACAAATCCATTGGACAAATAATAATTGAATCGCTTGGAGATCTAGTTTCTTATCTTCAAAATCAAAATAATAGAGGAAAGGAAGCAAAAAGCGGGCTCCAATTTTGTTTTTGACGTATGCAGCCAAAACTATGAAGTAAAAAGCATTGAAAAAATATAGAATAAATAACTAGTTAAGTTACTTTATGCATATTATTATTATTATTATTATTATTAATTATTATTATTATTATTATAAACACCATAAAATAAATAAATTTTGTTTAAAAAAAAGGTTTTTGCAAAACATTGTGATTTCTCTATTTACAAAAAAAAAAAAAGGGCTCCAAAAGCAGGCCCCTGCAAAATATTTCAAAATAAACATTCTAAATTGCATCAAATGGATTTAAATGGAATTAAAATGGAATAATTAATATTTAATTACAGAGAAATATTTATTTCTTATATGAAGAACATAATTCTAGATGGAAATATAGCATTTTTATTGAAAAAGCAGATGTTAAATGTTGAATAATGTGTTAAATTATTTCCAAGAACTATTTAAATTATTTTAAGACATGCTCAGATAAAAAGGCTAGTAAATTATAAATATTATAATAGAACATAACATTTAATTGGTTTAAGGCACAATTAAAACACAAACTAAATAAAAGAAACCCTGCTTGGGCCTACTGCCTGGAAAAGTCACATATCCACATATCTTTCTCTGCTCCTGTACAATCCACATGGGACCATGAACCATACATAACACCCAGAGCTCGCCTTTTGCATCGCTAGATAACTTCATAAAACAAAATAAATACTCAGCGTCATCTTCATTTGATGGTTCCTTTCCAGTAGGTGTATCCACTGTAGAAGAAAGTGTAGAAGCCTCAGAAACGACAAACATTATCGGATTCACTGTCAGATTTTTGCTCAAATGTCAGTACTTTCCACTTTTTTTTTTTTGAACCAAACAGTTTGATTGTGTTGCAGTACAACTTCCTGGGTTTGAGTTAGTAAAATATTTTTAAGTTTTCTGATCTGGCAGCGATGCCCCCCACGAGAGATGGTCCAATTTACCTTTTTAGTTTTTTTTTTTGCTAATGATGCTTGGAGTCTTACCTTATATGGAAAAGAGGTTAGTACAGCAGTTTTAGTAACCTTGCAACCTCTTGTGGACATCCTTTTCTTAATTACAGGAACAGGAGATATTTTATGGATCCAAATTCAATGCAGAACAGTGGGACGTTGTGAAGGCTGGCTTGTATCTGCCAGTTTTTCTACAGAAGTCAGAGGACTACAGAATTGCACATCAGATGATGAGGATGGTAAATCAAGATCAGAGCTAATTTCCATACCTCTGACTTGTGACTCCTTGTAGCAAGGAAGTGAGCAATGCTGCTTTTGAGCTTCTTTGATGAAGTCTAGGGTAGAATTCTTAAACGTTCCTAAACTATGCTCTTAAGGCTTCCTTCGTTAAGGACATAATAAGGAATGTATCTCCCTTAAATGTGAAATCGTATTCTTGAAGTTTCCTTACAGTTACCTTAACAAAGGAAAGAACCAAAGGTCTCCTACTGCCGGAAATAGTCAGCATCCAAATGAAGATAAATACTCCCACGTGTTAATCTCTCCTGCACACTAAATTAAATGTAACTTATAAATGCTGCAGGTTTAAATTAACTTAAGTCCACAATTAACTGAAATTTATTCCATCTTTGTAAAGAATGTATTATTGTTTTAGGTGCATCTGAACAGAATCAAAACTATGAACTCTCTAGTGAAGTGTTTGTGCCTGCACAATCATTAGCCACAGTAGAAGAAAATGAAGTCCCACAAATTGATCTAAATGGTTAGTTGTTGTTGTCATTATTATTATTATTATTATTGTTATTATTGTTATTATTATTAATCAAAGGCATTTGTAGCACAATTACTCAGATGACAAGTAGGTAAAATGCAGGTACCTAATCTAAAAAAAAAAGATAATTACAGTAACTAACAAATGAAAAGTATGAATATTCTAGCATGCATGTTACACCACCTGATCTGTTATTAGCATAAACTTTACAGAAATGTCCAGTAAAGTAAAGCTTTAAAAGCTGCATATGGTTGAGCAGCACACATCTTCCAGTGTGTATTAAAATTCTGAGTCAAAGCCATCATAAATATTAGAGTTAAATGAATGCAAGCTTCAGTAAAGTCTTCAACAACCATCTCCAAGCGCGCACGCACACGCACACGCACACGCACACACACACACACACACACACACACACAGAGCTATCACTAATCTAAATGTGAAGTAAACCTAACCAGTGACAATGCTTAACACCCATGCGTAAATGTTAGAATATGTTTACTGACATAGGCTCTTTTAAATACAATTTGAGAGTTGTGTTTGCTTTATTCTTCAACTGAAAGTTTAATTTTTCATGTGCTTGTTTCTTCCAAGTAAATTTAAAAGCATGTTAGTGCTTATATCATAAATGACAGAAGTACATCTGCTTCAAACTCTCCTTTCTTAGATACTCATATTTTAGACAAGCTCAAAGCAATACTTGCTGCCCACCTCTCATACCACATCTGTCTCCATCAAACTTCCTATGATGCTTCCAATGAATGGAACCGCATTTGTGTCAGTAGTAACTGATAAAATCCATGAAAATAGCTGGGCAAACAACAAATAATGTTATGTTGGTAGGCTATATAATTACCTTCATCTAGAGTGCTCCATTAGCAATCATGCAAATTCGCAATAGGTTTTATTATTCCAGTAGAAGCCCTTAGGTAGTGTTTTAATTACCTAATTTATTTCCCCTTAATTAGTGCTATAACACTATTAGAGGTATTGTAATTTTTAAAGAGGTATATAGAAACAGTATAATATTTCTTGTTTCTTACATTACTCTGTTAAATTTGTTATAACCATCACTATCAACACTAACTATATTGCAGCAGTCCTTAGCATATTACCACCTACTTTCTCCTTAAATTTATTATTTTCTTTTCTATTTCAGTTTCTTCAGAACCAAAAACATACAAAAGAAAATTATTGACAGCGCGGCAAACAGCAATTAAAGCTGAATTAGATGTGTGGCTTAATAAGCTTAGCAAACTTAGCTTGAATTGCATCAAATAAAGAAAAAGGAGGCAGAAATCTGCCAACAAATGGCATTAGAAGAACTGGAGCAACTTCAACATAACAGGGAAATGGCAAAAAAAGAACAAGAAATTAAAATTGCTACAGCTCAGCAAAGATTTGATTTTGAAAAAAGATTGTATGAGCTGCAGACAAAATTTGCTATAGAGAAGCACCAAGCTGAGATGGAATTATTGCTGACAAAATGATTATGATTGTGCTTTATGAATCATAATGATTGTTTCTTCAGATTAAAAAGCTAATTTTTTATCACAAAAATGTATATTTTGTACTTCTTTATTAATCCCTTATTCCATTTTTCAGCAATTGGAAATAGGAAATTTGAAATATGCAGATATTGATGTTCTTGCCAATTCTCCATGCCCCTTGAAAATAGAGCACACTATTTCATGTGGTAAATATTATGTTACGGGCCCCAACCGCATCTTCATCCTCATTGTTAAAATGTGTGTCTGTACATGGCATACAAGAAAGTAATCATGTGTTTCAATATATTCAGATGAATGTGCTAACCTTGAGAATTACTGTTTACTGAATTACTTAACAATTTGTTTGAAATGTCTGCACTTTTGTATAGCATTTTCTTAGCAACATTTACTTACATAAAACATTAAATTTTGTTTGCATGAATGTGCTACTCTCCAGATTAACAATAACAATGTGTTCTGAATTCAAACTTTTTAGCAGTAACAAAAAATAAATATAATACAATAACACAATTCAGCTGATAAATTACAGGCTTACAGAGCCATATTTTGTAGCCCACGATAAATATAAAATAAAAGATATCATTTAGAATAATTGCTCTAAAAAAAAGCAGATATTTCAATCAGATAGCATATTCAATAAGATGTCTGTTTTGCATATGTTAAAAAAACACAAACAAAAACTCTCTTACAAAACCCAGGATCCTTTGTCAGCACAGTGGAAATTGAGCTTCATCACTCACAGAAGTATTGAATTTTGCATTACTGTCCATTTCTTCCACATTTTTAAATATTTTAAGTTCTTTAGCTTATATCAACTGACCTACTTACTTTATAATGATATATACGTAACAAATTCTTTTTGAAATCTGCACCTGAAGATTCCATTAAGAAGGGAAATAGAAAATATCTATTAAATGGGGCACCATTTAATTGTTGCACATGGCAACTTGTCACTGTTCTGAACTAAATATGCATTAACTGGGCTTATCAAAGATTGATAATGCAAGTATAATCACAATAATATTAAGCACTTCAGAAATCCAGTGTTAACATGTTTAAAAATTTTACTGTGCTTTCCTAAGAAGAAAGCATAAAAGCAAATGTTAATACATGAAATAAATCAAAGTAATGTGTTGATACCATTCACAATGAAACTGTAAAACATAAAAACTTTGCTTGGGCTGTTAGAAATGAAAAAAACGAAAAAAAAAAAAAAAAAAAGAAAGAAAAAAAATTAATAGTTTTATATACTGCACACTGAGTAAAATTAAGTTTCTCAATATTGGTATTATAAAATCACAAGTTTCTAGAAGCACCAAACTGCAAAAACATGGAGATTGCACCACATTGCATTGGAATTAGAGATGATCGCACTCAACAGTTTACATTTTTAAATGAGGTTGCTACTAGCCCAATTTGATGAATGAGAATTGTGTGCTTTATAACCTCTGTAACAGATAAATACTACGAACTTCCAACACCTTTACATTCAGCATGGCAAGGTGGAAGAAGTAAATGGGATGTACAGCTCAAGAGATGGCATGATAACTTGCATTGCAGTTGTACAATGTTTTAAAATATGAAAGTGCAAGCAGAAAGATTTGAAGAAAGAAAGAAAAAAAAAATTTGAAGAAAAAGAAAATCTTCTCAGAAACTGGGCATCACTGCATTTGTGTAATGGATTCTCATAGTCCAGAAATAATCTTGGAACATTCTCATATAAGTCGTCGTCCATTACATAGTTCATAAACTCAATAAAAATCATCTGCAAGCAAAGCCATTATACTATCTCTTATGCACCAGTATAACCTCTGCGGAGCATGAAGGAGAAACAAAGGTAGTTCTTTAGCTTCCTTCAGTCTTTAACGAAAGGAACATTCCTTTCCTTCTTCTTTACAGTAAAGGAAGCTTTATGAATAGCAAAACTAGCCATTTAAAGAAGGTTTTAAGGCTACCTTACAACTCTAAGGAGTCTTCCTTTCTTAAATACAACCAGGGCAATTTCAGAATTTGAAAAGCTATGTAAGGAGGATTGAAGGTGAATTTTAAGTGAAGGAGCTTCAAAGGAGTGTTTGAGAATTCCACTCTACATCTTTAAATATGTTCCTGTCTATAGCATAAATTCCTGTAGCCAGAAACCATTTACAGATATCTCAGCTGTTTGGCATTTGATGTAGGCCTTGCCAAATATTTCCATCACATCATAAGCACTGATGGGCCTATTATATTCTCTTAGCTATTGCCTTATCCCCTCACTATAATAAATTTTTAAGGGTCCCATAAATGCTTTATCTAGGGGTTGCATTCTATGACAGGAATGTGGTGAGAGAGATAGTAACATGACTTTCCCTGGCCAAATCAACAACACTGACTGTGTGTATGGCTGGAGTGCCCATCAAGGATCAGGGGAATTGGTTGTTCCTCATTAGGTTTCACATAGCATAAAAAGTGATTAAACCACTTTGTGAACAAATTGGCTTGAATCCAACCAGATGGATGTACTGCAAATAGTGTGCCAGGAGGTGCATCCTTTTCAAGTTGATTATTTGTGTTTTTCCGAGGAAAAATTACCATAGGGGGCACAAATGTTCCAGCTGCATTCATGCTCAACTACTGTTATTAGGGCCCCACGTTCGGCTGATGTTAGGAAAGCAACTTGCCTCTTTTCCCTTAGTCCAATGATTTCTGGTACCTTAGACTGCACAATAGATATGCCACTTTCAGCAACATTGAATATTCTGTCTGGGGTATATTTCTTCTTGTTACACGTCTCCTCGAGAAAATAAAAAAAATATGTTGACATTTTCTTTACAGAAACCCAGCACTCTTGTGTATGTCCCAGTAGGTTTTCTGAATGACAATGTATGCTTATGGCATTTTAAAAACAGCTTAAGCCATTTCCTATCAGCCATTTCATCTCCAAAAGGATGATGAATGTTGTTCCTTTCTGCTAACTGCAATGCTATCCTACATAAGTAATTTCAAGTTAGCCCAAAATATGCAGATGGGCAAGCTCTTTATCCAGTTCTGGACAAAGAACCGTTGGCCTACCAGCTTTGGTTACAGCAGCAATTAAAGGATTCCCATATTTTTCCTGAGAAAGCATTTGTAGTGTAGACCTAGGAATATTGAAGGTTTTGCTTGCCTTTTTCCAACCCATTTGTTTCTTTCGTATGGCATCTATAGCCCTAGCCATATTATTTTTGTCCCATGTTCTTAATTCTTTTGTCCTTTTTGTCATCCTCTTGGATCCTAAAACGTAATTCCACGACGATGAGAAATGCAAAGAATTAATCACAAAAATATCGGGACCCGCTTTAAGAATAATGTGGAGGCCCAGATTAAGACCACCAAATGAAACTTCTTAATTTATTATTTGTTGATAACTGTGCATGTCAGCAGCCTAAACCTTATATGAATTCATAGCTGCTACATTAAAGAATAAGTAAGATTAGTAATTAAGTAACTTGCTGACATAATCTAGCACAAATCCAATGAATCTGAGGAGCATAAAACGTTCAGCCATTCACAAAACAAAATGTGACCGACAAACTGTTCAAGTAAGCAGCTTGTGCGCTAGCTATCTAGTTGGAAGTTACGTGTACTACTACTACAACCTGTAATGCTAGATTGCAGCACCATGCTGTGCAGAAATCTTAGGGGCCTGCTTTAGGAGCCCTAGCTCGGGTTTGGTCCACTTCCTCTATATGTACAACAAATGTTCTCAAGACACCTCACACACTATCACCTGAGCTACAAAGTTAAAGCTTAAATTCTAAGCATATGTAACTATCATTTTCAGAGCTATTGGCACCATGCTAGGTCCTTAAAGTTAAATCTTCATATATTATAACATATTGCTATATATATATATATATATATATATATATATATATATATATAAGCCTACAGGGTAGTTCAGTTTGTGAAAGTATCTACACATTTTGACAGCTGAAAATAAAGTGTGTTTACAATGAAAAATGCATTACAAATACAAGAAGATCATTTCCTGAATTTATAAATACCATCCTTAAATATTAAATACTATACTATAAATACCTTTACATAGATGAAAGACATTGAGTATGTTACTTACCAAAATGATAATAGACTAGTCCATCAAATATCAGCTGTATCACAACGTTAACAAATTCCAATTTCGTTGGTGTTTTAGGGTAAGTTATTACTGGACGCAGAGCATAAAAGAATGGCTGAAGTAACACCCAACAAAATTTACCAAATGTGTTGCAAAACAGTTTGGCTTCTAAGTAAGTTGGAATATCTGTATCCATTTTTTCATCACCTTGGTACTAAAATGAGAGAAATTCATCACTGTACTAACAGAAACTATTCAGAATAAACACAGAGAACATGCAATTAATGGATGAAAGTTGAAAAATGTGTATTTACAAGCAAGGCAATCCTAGAATGTCTTAAACAGCACTAAATGATTAATAGGAAAATTATAGTGGAGCTATGATTATAAAAATTATCTTAATATAAGGCACAGGAAGCAGGGGTGTAAGCAATGACAAATGAATGATGATTAACCAGTAATTTGAACATTGAGTTGGATGTTAGTTTAATCACAGCAGATTTTTGGGAAATTACACTTTATCAGCTGTAAATCAACAGCAATATTATTATAGTTGTGTGTACAGCTGGTAGATGGCATTATGAGTCTGCTGAAGTTGCCTAATGTTATTTTATTAACATCTCCAAGTTTCAGTTGGCAGCAGTGAAAAGTTCCCATTTTTGAAATCTCACTATACGCATTACTACCTCAACATCCTCACGATTGCTGGACTGGCCACGCTAGGTCAAATGAGGCCTCTCTCATTTATATGCTGCCTATAACATCTTGGGTCATATCGTGGCTTTTTACATTTGGAACATGTGCTCATCGGCAATGACATTCACTCACTTTACAGCACTGTTAGTCTTTTGGTTAATACATTAAATTCATACACTCATTCATACATCCAGACTCTACGGAGGATAAGGAATGATGCTGGCTAAAGAAAAATTCCCCTCCAGCCAGGAATCGAACCAGAGACCTCTGGATTTGGAGGTTAGCATGCTAACCAGATCACAGAGGCAGTCCGAATAATGTGGTTCTCCAGATTACCTGCTTAATGCCTTGCAACTTCATTTGAGAGCATGTGAATGGCAAGATGTCTGTAACACTCTTCCACAAGATTTACAGAAATTAAAGCAATGGGGAAGTAATGCAACCATCTCAGTTTATCAGCTGTGGTGGCATGCATATGGCAAGAACTAGTTGTCATGTCACAAAGAAGCTTACAAGAAATTCTGTGAATGTCTAGAACCTTGAAGAATTAGGCTTTCATTTTAAATCTATAGTATATACCTATTTGTGACATAAATTCATTACAGCAGCATGTACTATTCATTTTGAATTACTCTCTGTATTCAAAAAAGTGGCATTCATTGATATTGTGCTTACACTTCCAGTGTTTTTTCATCAATATACAATAAGTATATGAACCATCAGCAACTTCAACATTACTTTATTTTCATTTCTTCACTGAACATATAATGGGAAGGTGCAAGATGACGAACAGTCAGCCCAATTCTTTCTTTTAGTCATCCTCTGTGGTCTAGGTGTACCATGCTAGCCTCTAGTTCCCAAGGTCATGGGTTCAAACCCGGCAATGTGTGTTGGATTTTTGCGGGCCTTGGTTTCCTTTGGAAGGGAAGTAAAGCTGGTGGTCCTGTGTCATAGATTTACAGCACATAAAAGAATCTCAAGCCTGATAAAAAGGCCTCTGAGCAAAATTTCGGTACTTCCCAATATAGAATGGGATGCTAAGTACCTAGTAGTTAAAGAGCTTCCATAAATAAATAAAAAAGAAACTAAAAAACTCCTTTCTTTAAATATCATAGATAATATAACATTTTGTGGTCGCATAGTGTTATAGTCATTACTAAAAATATTTTTAGTTTATAGAATACATAAAATACAGATGCATTAAAGGGATAAAAGATGGGCATCTCGAATACTTTTGCAGTCAAAGAATGCCGCACATGCATGTTCTGGAAGAGAATCCCATGCCATTGGAACTCTTAATGAACTCCTTCAATACCTACCAAATGATATCACTCATATATTGCTCCCAAGTTTAAAAAATGTTTGGAACACCTATCAATTGGCAATTCTTTGGTAAGTTCCACTGCAGTGCTAGTGCCTGGGATGTATGCAACCCAAACATTCACCAGTGATGCAGGTTGGAACAGCCTTGAACTTTCAAGAAGAGTATATTCTAATGCCAGCACAGGATATGCATAAACGACCATGGAACCTTGCTGCAATAGTACTGACAACTAAGATTAAGTAAATGTGTCGCAGATTCCATTAGATAAAATATACTCGACACCATTCACTTCAAGGCGACTAGTGGCCCTTCACCTCAGCCAACTTGGCTAGCCATGGTGCATCCACCGAAAGCCACTTCTCAACAATGCACTAACACCGCCACCACCACCACTCTCAAAACCATCAAGACCCAGCTCGCCACCCTCAGCAAGGCTTCCAACGCTGTCGATGACAAGGTCTCGGCACTCAACAGGTGCCCTGAGATGCTCAGGCACTCTGCCAAAACCTGCCTCTCCTCCATTGAAGCAAGGCAGCATAACACCACAAGGAAATTCTCCACCGCCACCAAGCAGCTCACCGCCAACTCAAACTCACCATCCAAGAGTCAAGAGCTGAAGAGAACCCGGAACTCATTGCTTCCATCAACAGGAGACTTCATCGTATTGAGAAGAACCTCGAGGCCTCCTTGATGTCTCATCCACCAGCACCAGACAACTGCGAAGACAGAGCTGAGCAGCTGAATACCCTGGAGGCCACAACCGCAGAAATCCTACAGTAACATCACATAGCATATGCCGACATCCCCAAACAACTGCAAGAACTACAGTCCAGCCACAGGAAGCTCGATGAAGGCTACATCCTTATAGGAACTTCGAGCAACAGGTCATGCCAGTTCCATCCACCAATCGTTGCCACTGAATCATCATCTTCTACATCGCCCTCGACTCAAGCACTCATGTGCACAGAAACTTCTCACAAATAAAGTTCTCAACCTTAATTCTCTCCCAAATACACAATTCCCTGGGAGGTAGCCAGAGAATCGGCCCTGGCTACAGCCCAGTACCCTACCTTGCATACCTTACCCGCTCCCTTCCATTGGAAGGCAGCTCCTGAAATTACAGAACTGATGCAGGTGCTTATGTGGGACTGCCCAAATCCTTTATCTTTAGCCCAATGGAATCCTTCATCAGTATTCCTTAAACCACATCCACGCAAAGCTATCATCTTCCTTACCATCATCCCTACCCAGCAAAATAAGCCAATTCTGTCTTCTCTCCCCCCCCCCAAAAAAAAGAAAATCTAAATTAGTAGAAAAAATTAGCAGCTGCAGTGCTACTATAGTAGCAAAGGTGCCAACTAGACACATCAGTTGTGTGGATGCAATTGTCCTGAAACAAGAATTTCATGAAAAATGTCTGCTTCTTGAAGGTTGAACTGATGCCACATTACTACCAAGAGATTTTTCCAAAAACATGGATCACCTAATCATAGTAATCCCACCAAGAACTACCTGTTACTGACAGCTACTTTGTGTATATTTCTTTTGGCAGTATAAATTAATTGCAAGTAGGCTTGAGGAATGTATCAGATACAAAAAGCAAGCAACAAATGCAAGATAAATATCCTATCTTAAAAGTGTATACCCTTATTTAAAAACAGAGCAGCTCTCCAAAATACTGCTCTATGTTATGTTATGCATGACAAGCATCTGGATATTTGTCACAAAATATGCTTCAAAATTGTTTTCAAGAATGTGCTAGACAAATTTCAATACTAGCTCTGAATGTGGCACTACAAACTCTGAAGGAGATGCCACAATACTATATGATATGCACATATGATACATTCCATTTCAAATTGTCTGAAATAAAAGAAAAATTGACCTTGCACTTTTTAAATAAAACTAAACATTTTGTATTTGTAGACAAGCCTGATACAATACTTTATGCAAACTCTTAAAATTTAGATCATAGTGTTGCAATTAAAATTGTTCAAATTTATTGTATCCTAAAATTTCCAACTTCAAGCTGTTATAACACTGAAACATCTAAATTTAAATTGAGCTTTATTTTGATTCTCTAAACTTTAATTTCATACTGATAAGCAAATATGTTCTTATTTTTATTTAAGTGAAGAAATTTCTATTTTTTTTAGTGTGGGCAGTTATTACAGATTAAGAAAAATAATTTTATTATACATGGTAAGATTCCGTAATTTAAACACAATCAAACATATATTTTACTGTAATGGTTACTGATAAGGTTTCTGTCTAAAATAATTAAAGAAGTAAATTGCTTTATGCGCTCATGCTTGCTCTCACACGTTTGTTTTGAACTGAAGGTCAAGCAAGTTGCTGTGCATGGTTAAACAATAAGAACACTTACTAAGCAGTATTTGGTTCTGAGTACTTGCTAACAGATTCACACAACACTTGGTGATCATACATCAACTACATAAATTGCTGTGTTTATTCACTTTTTGTGTTATACAACGGCTTTTTTTTTCTCCAAGGTCCGATCGGTCACAAAACCAAAACCACAGTGGAAATCAAAAATGTTTTATTTGCAACATTTAGCTACATCTACATACTACTTCTTTATATAGCTGCCACTCCAATGTAGACATTTTTTCATAGCATGTTACCAACTTTCAAACCCCCTTGTCATAGAACGTAGCTGTCTGCTTTCAGCCATCATCTACGCTAGTCTGCAGCTCACTGTCTGTGCCAAAATGCTGCCCTAGCCATTATTCCATGTGAGGAAAGAGACGAAAATCAGATGGAATCAAGTCTGGGCCATACTGTGTGTGATCGAACACATCCCATAAAAAATGTTGGAGGAGCCTCTGTGTTGCAGCTGCAGTGTGCGGCCGAGCATTGCCATGAAGGACAAAGCTTGTAGACAACATTCCTCTTTACTTGTTCTGAATTGCACTTCGAGTCACGCTGTATGAGGCTGCAGTGATGATCATGCCACATTCCATGGATTTCACCAAGAGAACTCCTTTTCAGTCCCAGAACACAGTAGCCATACACTTTCTGATGGAGAAGTTCCCTTAGACTTCTTTGGTTTACTTGGGGAATGAGATTGCATACACTGTAGCTTTGCTCTTTTGTTTTTTTCATTTTTGAAATGGACCCATGTCTCGTCCACTTTAACAATTTTGTTCGAAAAATCTTCTACATCATGGTAGAGCTGGAGAAACATTAAGGCAGCACTCACTCACTGTGTTTTGTGATGGTCGGACAACATCTTCAGAACCCGTCTCGCACACAGTTTGCAGTACTGAAGGACCTCTGTCACGATTGTATAGAGAGCTGACCTTGAAATTACAGGAAATGATCACTCAACACAGAAGTTGTGAACTGATGATTGTATCGAATCACCTAATCCACTCGAACAAGATCGGTTAACACTCACTTCCTTCCCTGGCCACCTGCATCATTAACGTCTGTACATCCTGCTTCAAAGTTCCTACACCACTGTCACTCACGAAAGTTTCACCATACACATTACTCATTCGACAATGAATTTTGTCTGTATTGTACCCCTCCACATAAAGAAATTGAATTACAGCACAAACTCCACATTTGGCGGGAGACACTATTGTTTTAGGCACGTTTACCTGCTCACTGCGCATTGAGAACCAACAAGTGTGATGTGACGCAATCAATGGGCATACTAGAGACACTGTACAACACATCTGCACAAAGCTTCAACCCATTGTCACTGTGGTTTTGGTTTCGCAACCCATCCGATCTTAAAAAAAAAAATACACACACACACACATATATATATATATATATATATATATATATATATATATATATATATATATATATATATATATATATAGCTTCATAATCACTTTACCAACATTGCTGACTTCTCTTAATGACACTATGGATTATTCTCAATCTAACACTTTAATTTTATAAAAATGCAGAGATGCTTAAAATAGTATAAACTGTATATAGCTTTATGTGAATATCATAAAAAAAATCTGATGTGTTACACTCACATGACTTTCTCTATTCTTGTACAAACTATTTTTACAAATGCTGATTCTCCATATGCTTCATGTTAATCGAGATATCAAAATGTTAATCTTATTGCTAATTTTCTTGTAGATGCAAGGGGAAGTGCTAGCTTTAAGCAAATGTCAAATATTTTAAGAGCTGGTTGCTATGTGGAGTATTCCATTCTCTTTGCATTAACAGAACAAAAAAAAAAAAAAAAAAAAAAAAAAAAAAAAAAAAAAAATCAATAAAAAATTCCCATTTAAGTGTAAGTATTGGAAAATTTATGGGAATAACAAGCAATATCTCGAAAACGGTTCACTCAACAAAAAGTATTTATATGACATAAATTGTGTATTTTAACATGACTTACATTTTTTGTGTAGTAAAATTTTGTCTATCTCTTATGCTTTACCAGTTATGCAAAAGTCGTTCACAATGAAGAATACCATAAAAATGTCTTAAACATATGATACTTTAATCAAAATTGTAAGAGCCGTTTTTGAAAAAATAAAAATTTTCAAAAAATGTTCCATGTAAAGGGTAATCTGGGGTGAGGGGATTTTCTTGAAAACCTTCATGTCGCATCTCTGGAAGATACTGAACCTAAATACCAAGTTTGGTGTTTATCCAACAGTTCGTTTCTGAATTAGCTGTTCACAGGCACACCCACACGGACATGTTTCCAAAAATGCATTATATGCATTCAGTGCACCTCAAAACATGTATTTCCTGTGAAATCTTGGTATCGAATTTTTGGGTGGAATGCAATACTCCCCCTACTTACTATACGTAATAGAGAAAGTAAAAAATGAATAATGAATTCCCATTTGAGGAAAAGTATAAGTATTGGAAAATTTAAGGGAATAACAAGCAATATCTCGAAAATTGTTCACTCAACCAGAAAAAAAAAAAAAAATGTATATGACATAAAATTGTGTATTTTAACGCGATCTACATTTTTTGTGTAGTAAAATTTTGTATATCTCTTATGGTTTACCAGTTACACAAAAGTCATTCACAATGAAGAATACTTTTGGAGACATTCCCAGAAAATTCGAGATATACATTTCATTTGTCATGAAAATGTCTTAAACATATAATACTTTAATCAAAATCATTAGAGCCATTTTTGAGAAAATAAAAATTTTCAAAAAATGTTCCATGTAAAGGGTAATCTGGGGTGGGGGGATTTTCTTGAAGACCTTCATGTCGCATCTCTGGAAGATACTGAACCTAAATACCAAGTTTGGTGTTTATCCAACTGTCCGTTTCCGAGTTATGCTGTTCAAAGACACACACACAGACGGACATGTTTCCAAAAATACCTTTTTTGGATTCAGGAGGCCTCAAAACATATATTTCCGGTGAAATTTTTGAGTGGAATGCAATACTTCCCCTACTTACTATACATAGTAGAGAAAGTAATACTTAGCATATGATTTAACGAAATGCAGACTTTTATTTACAAAATGAGATTTGGTACAATATTTTGAAATACAGGGTTCCGGAATGCGACAAAATGAATTAATACAGTACATTTATCATTCAATAGCGTGACAACCATTGTGTTTTAGATGCCTATATTTGATAAATATACTTTCCTTGGCACCTGTTATTAATAGGAAAAATTAAAATGCAAACAAATGGAAAGTCCTATATGTGATATGCAGGGTTAGGATTTTTAGGTGCGCACCCTTTTTCTTAGGGTAAGTTAAACTGTGCGGCAAAATATCACAGTGTGAAATTTTGTTTCTAGTTGCGAAAAGAGGCATTTTTTCTCACACTTTTTTACCTTTACCCCTTTTTGGCACCTTTATCCCATTTTACCCCAACCATGCCCATAATCCACTTTTTCCCCCTTTTTTCTTTTAAGTTTCATTCCAATTTATTCCTTAACTTTCAATTAACATCTCCTCAGCTTGCTGTGTATGTGCGAATAGTAAGCCTACTTCTTTCAGTAAATGCAGCATGGGAATTGAAAGCACACCTGCAACAATCGAAAATAATTGTATGTTTGACGAAAACCTCTTTCTCTCGCTTTACCACTATAAAGTAGCCCGCAATAATGCAATTGACAATGAGTGTTTCTATCCCACCAGAATCAGTAGCCTGCTATTCGTGAATGTGAGTTTGTTACTGCGAGAGACGTCATCTGTTTGCATGGAGGTGAAAGCTGGGCACGCAAAGACAGCAGTAACCTTGCCCGTGCAGTTCCGAGAATTATTAAGACTGGGTTCTGCTCGAAACTACTAGAAATCGCTGAGACTGAAGTTCTAGCATGAATGAGAACATTCTGGTAATTGTCGCGGTGTTATAAGAGAATGTGGACAGCGAATGGGCGCAAGAGTGAGTTGTGTGACAGTCGCATTATATTAGCAAGTGAACTACTGTTAGCTCTATGTTACCTTACCAAACGAATGTACTAGTACTAGATTTTACCATGCCAAAGGTATCTAGTGCTCGATTTATTGTTCTGGCTGAGGAATTCAAACAAGATTTCATAGACACTGATGGAACTGTTATGCGATGTACTATTTGCGATTCAGGAATTTTGTTAGATGAAAAACACCAGCGAGATCACATCAAACAACACAATTCCAGCTCTAAGCATCAAATGAACGAGACTCTTCAAGCAAACAAATCACGGCAACCTCTATTACAAAATGCGTTTCAACAGAGTTCTTCAAAAAGCCAAAATCTAAAGGAATTAAACATTGATTTGTGTGCAGCTCTTACACAAGCAGCAATTCCACTCAATAAGGTGAACCATCCAGCCTTCAAGGGATTTCTTGAAAAAGTACACAAAGATGGCAATGCCTGATGAGAGTACTTTAAAGAAAAACTACATGGAGCCTGTTTACCAAGAAACCATAGAAAGAATCAAGGAGAAAGTCTCTAATTGTGATGTGGGAATCATTGTGGATGAAACCATAGACTCAATGGAATAGTATGTTTTGAACATTTTAGTTTTTCCCTAAGCAGGGGAGAAAGTTAAGCCCATGTTGTTAAAATGTAAGAGCTGCAGAAAGCCAATGCCAGTACAGCAATGCAATCCATTATGGACTTCTGCCAAAAATTCTGGCCTACTGGTATCGAGTTTGAAAAACTTCTTGTGGTTATGGACCAGGCTCCATACATGGTTTCAGCTGTTAACCAATTGAAACCTTTATTTCCTAACTTGAAGCCTGTGACATGCTTGGCTCATGCCCTTCACAGGGTTTGTGAATCTGTAAGGAACGAATACAACATCGCATATCAATTCGTCTCTGCCCTGAAGAAGATTCTACTGAAAGCTCCGAGCCGTGTTAACTACAGGGAAATCACTAGCCTGCCCCTTCCAAATTTGCCAGTAATTACCCGCTGGGGATCTTGGATTGAGTGTGCTACTATGTTGTGTGAGAATTTTGACAAAATTAAAGAGTTTGTGCTTTCTTTGGGTCCAACCGACGCAGGTGCAATTTCCAAGGCACAGCAACTTCTGTTACAGGAGAAAATACATAATTTGCAGACAGAACTATATTGTGTCCATAGTTACAAGTACCTGCCTGCAGCTATTAAACGATTGGAAGACAAGGTCTGGAAAAGGAAAAACAATGGGATATTTTTACTTCCATGAGGGAGCAGTTAGATGGCTTTGCCAAAGACAAACTTGAATGTAGTCTTCAGAAGAATCCAGACATTGAGGAATTTGCCACATCTGTAGAATTGTCATTCAGAGTGAATACAAGGTTTGCCCAACTGGTTTCTGTGGATGTTGAAAGAAGCTTTAGCATCTACAAAGACATTCTATCTCCTAATAGAAACAGACTTACTTTTAAAAATGTGGAGATGCTTAATGTCTTGAAGTACAACAGCTTGTTTTTTCCTTCTTTAAGGAGTGATAATTTGATGTACTTGTTTGTAGAGAATGTTTCAGGATCGTTACGAGACTTTTTAAACACGCTTATGCATTTGGTTGCTAGCTGTTTATATTTTTAAAACTTCATTTTAAGGCATTTCTTATTTTCAACATTTCGGCATATTCAAAGTGTTTCACACGATGTAGTTTTCATCCATTCTTATTGACATTTTTTTATGCTTATTTCAAAAACCCAAATAAATAAAACTGTCATATAATTTTTCTGTGTAATGAATAGTTTTTGCGCTATTAATTTTTGAAGATAACAATGTATACAAAAAAAATGAAAAAAAAATTGCACATACAAAACTGCAAAACTTTTTTTTCTCTTAAACTAAGAATGGTAGAAAAAAACTTATGACAAATTTGTAGTTCCTTTACAATAGAAGCAACATAAGATTTTTTTCTTTTTTGAAAAATGCATCATGTGTTGCATTTTGCATATACCCATAATTTTATATTCTGAAAAGAATAACTTGAAAACTAATTAAGATTTTGGATTCAAATTCACAAAACAATTGTACCTAAAGAAGACTAACATGTGGTTTAAATTTCAGCCCAATTGAATTGATAGTTTAGAAAATAGCGATTTCAATTGTGCATCCCCTTAAATAAACCAGCACCTTATTGTCCCTTTTTCACCTTATTTGAGCACCTTTTCCCTTCCTTTTTTCATCTGAAATTTGCACCTGAAAATCCTAACCCTGGTGATATGTAATACTCTATACACATGCCATTTGGAGTTACATTATGATGTACAGGAATAATTCTTTAGCAACAAATGCTTCATGTAGTTAATGGTACTTTTTTGTATCTATATACATTTTAACCTTTCTTCAGATCAGGAGGTCTGTAGGTCTTAGGTCTCTGTTATTGACACTGACTGTTTTATATGAATTCATTTGCTTGAATAAAATAACAAATGCACAAGGTGTCGATATTTATTTATACTGCACACTGTAATGGAATGTGACTAAACCATATATCATACTTTCCCTCTCCTTCTTCTCTCACTCTTTAGGTGTTCACTAAGAACTTTTGAAAGAGTAAATATGATAGTGAAGTGCCACCCTCACATAAGTGAAGGCCCAATAATGGGTGTTCCAAACGTTTGCAAAACATGATAAGCATGGACAGTTAACATTATTTATGAACATTTCTCAAGGATTTAAAATAGTAATGTTATAGGGCTCCCTTGTGAGTTAAGCCTTTACACAACAAGATCAAACCAAATATCTTTGTCATATGAATAAAGTCTTTTGACTCCTTAACACTTGACAGGGCATTATTTGTCCATTACACACCAACTAGCTGTCATCATAGATGGGAAGCTGTGATTTCGTTTGTAATTTAAAGATGGAATACTAACTCAATTATGAGGGTGTCTAAATTATCCAAGTTCACATGGATCAAGACTACCTTGGATACTGAAATCTTGTAATTTCATAGTCTTTGACAGTCTTCTGTTTGATTATGCTGCCTCACTTTTCCAATGCCATGTTGCACAGACATGGTAGGATCATAAATGTCTGCTAAGTATGTCAATTTGCTGTTATGCATAGAGCAATATCTTTTTGATTGCGTTCAAACCATTGCTGTGGCTGATTTTACTTTATACATTGGTTATGTCATCATCATCATTTGTTGTCGTCCTCTGTGGTGTAGTGGTTACCATGCTAGCCCCAAGTTCCCAAGGTCGTGGGTTAAACCAGGTGGAGGGTGATGAATTTTTTTTTGGGCATAAAAATCCTTAGCATGGCTTCCTTCGGAAGGGAAGTAAAGCCGGTGGTCCCATATCGTAAATTTATGGATATAAAAGAACTTCAGCCTGATAAAGAGACTTTGAGCAAAATTACTACTCTTTCATGTTCCATATAAAATGGGACGTTAAGGACCATAGCAGTTAAAGAGCGTCCATAAGTAAAACTCAATTTAATTTCATCTTCATTTTTATCTTGGGGTAGCACTAAACTGATAATGGCTTCGGTCATCACTGCTCGTCTTTCATCTATTTTATTAAAATTTATGTTTGTCACTCCGTCTGTAACTGGTAGCTGGTTTATTAAGACATTGTAGTTTATCTTCTGAATTCTCTTGGGGTTTTTTTCATCATCATTGTTTGGGGAAATGTTTTTCCAGGTCTTCATTAAGGTTGATTCTTCCATGTTGTCCCACAACTCTCCCAACCAGTAAATAACATCATTTAGATTAATATGTTTCAGGCTTTCCACAAGCACTTCCATTTTCAAGATCATGCAGCAAGTGTTTCAAAAATCTCTGCAACAAGTTTCATTTTAGATTTTCAAGAATCCCTTAATCTAAGGACTGAATGAGATCCATTACGTTCAGGGGCTAAAAAAAGAGCCCAAATATCTTTAGTTCAGATTCCTAGTAAGAGTGCCCTGAGGGAAAGATTCTTCTCATCATAAAAACAATCAACACTTGGCTGTTCATGAAAAACAATATACTTTAACGAGATTTTCCGTATTCACATTTTTAAAGGCCTTGCCAATCAGTATAAGGTTAAGCTTGTGATCTTCAGATTTGTTCCCATACCCTTTCTTTACTGAATTTGTAACCTGGTGCTGATTGTTCCTGCTTTGCTGGGACTAACTTGCTCAGCAACAATTTAAAATTTAGTCCCTTTTTTTACATTATAAATTTGTTGCAGGCCAAGTTTGTGTTTTTAATATCATATTTGTTGACAAACTAATCCACTGCATCATCATTGAAATGATAAAATCTCCCTGCAATATTTAACTGTTTGACACAATATTGCTTTTTCTAGCAATAAACCCAACCTATGCTAATAGTGAAATCCTCATCTCTGTTACTGAAACGCTTGGAAAAATCCCATACTTTGGCTAGTAACATAAGTTCTCTCTCATCTGAAACCACAAAAACAATGCCTCTAATGTCTGCTTGTACTTATTATTTTTCATTGTTCTCCTCTTCTGTATTCTTCTTCACCTGTCATTTGTTGGGATACCCATCCTTCAATTTGCACCAACAGTCACTTCTCCAACACCTACATCACTAGCTACCTTTTTAATAGTTTCTCATTATGCAAACATTTAAAGCACAAAACCTTATCTTCTAGCGACATCACCTTCCATTTTCTTTTTTCACTCATTTGACTGACAGCCAACATACAGTATTGCATTGTAGTAATCAATTCAGTTGCACGTTCTGTCTGATGCAGATTAGGAGAGAGTGATTAGGCTCAACCAGTAAACAATTTAGTTAGGCTCAACCTGTAAACAATTTAATCATTTGGAGTGATAGAAACACAATGGTTATTTTTTGGGGGGGAGGGGGGCCTCAGATAACTAGATCCTTAGTTGAGACTCAGATAATATAGACTCTACTGTAATTAAACTAAATTTTATAACTAAGAAGCATAATTTAAATGGGTATACAACTGGAAAAGTAGTCTTTTTTCAAAAAAAGATATCAAGAGCACGAGCTAAAAAACATACTTTTTCAACTTTGAAAAATACAACAGTAAGTAAAATATAGTATTTAAGAAAAAAGAATTACACAAGATTTCTTATACAGGATGGTTAAAATATTACTAAAAACATACCATCTTGTAAAAAAATAAGAGTTGGAGTCAACTAAACACTCATAAGGTTTCACTTACCATATGTATTCTGTGGGAGCATGCTTTCATAGGTTGTTACCAACATCATCAGCTGCTGTCGAGTGGTTCAAACATCTGGGTCCCCGTGGGCTTGGCAAAGTTACTCTGACAGCAGCGGCTTTAACAAATTCACATATCTGTCCCATCTGTAGAAATATTAAAGTTCATAACTTGACTTCCATACTTCTTGATGAAAATTTTCTTCCTTACTCCTTGGCATTTTTGTGGGTTTTAACAATTTTATATCATTATGTTTTGATGTTTGCTCCTTGCAGATTTGCCCATTTGCTTACATTTATTGCTTCTTAAGTGTTCTTTCAATCTAATATTCAGACTTCTTTTAATTTTTCCAATGCATACAAAATCACAATCAGAACAATTAATTTATAAACCCAGCCTATCCTTTTCTTTTTGGGCATTCATTTTGGTCGATTTTAGCTTTTCAGAGATAATCTATTTTGAGGGGCTGTAGAGACATTGTATTTCTTGAACATCTTTTGAAAAGGATGCTCAGCTGATAGCTGAATTTTCTAACTGACATGCCTTGCTTATCAGATTTAAGTGTTTAATATTTTTCAACCATTTCTGCTTTTTGAATTTGCAGATCCTACTGTTTACTAAATCCTTACTGAAGCCACGATATTCAGCTGCCTTTATAATTTCAATGCATTCCTTATCGTGTCCAGACCTTCTCAATGGTACATTTATCAATCTATGGGTTAAGCTGTTAATAATCACAAGCTTATGTTGTTGGGGGTTGCAACCAGTAGCTTTGATGTAATTCTGGGTTTGTGTGGGTTTTCTAAAGATACTACATTCAATTCTATTACTTATTAATTTCAGGTCCAGAAAGAGCACCATACTGTCAGTTTCTATTTCTATTGTGGAATTTGTAGATAATTATTGGAGGTTAAACAATTTAAGAGCATCTTCTAGGAAGTTTTTGTTAACTGCAGCCATCACATACCAATGCCATACCTTGAAAATGTACTTAAAGGCCCTAGTAACTGTATTTCCAAGCTACTCATAAATGAATTAGCCAAAAATAGGGATAATAGGTTGTCCATTGCTGAGCCAGACCGCTGTTGTGAAATTTATCCATAAACTGAAAGGTTGATTGTTTTACATAAAGGTTGGTTAGCTTTTCCAAGTTCTGTATAACCTACTGGTCCAAGTTTATAGAAGTCAGCCAATTTTCCAAACAAATTAGTAGTTTCTCTCTAGGTATCCTAAGAAAGAGAAAACAATGTCGAACGAGATTAGTACATCCGTTTTTGAGAGCCTGTGTTCTCGAGTTTGTTCACTAGTTCCCAGGAATTAATAATACTAAGGCTTTGAAACAATGGAAGATAATTAAATTTGCCATTAAGCCATTTTTACAATAAGCAAGCAGTATCAATGAAGCTGATAGTAGGACACATTCTATTTCCTTGTATATGGATTTTTTGTAACTCATACAGAAAAACAAAATGAAGTCTGACTCAAACTCAAAGAACACCTAAGAACATTAAATATAAGCACAGACAAATCTGCAGTAACTGACCATTTCTGAACACACATTACAATATAAACAAGAATAAAGAGTTCAACACCATAAGAAATGCCAAGGCGTTAAATGTATGGGAGAAAATTTTCATCAGAAGCGTGAAGATCAAATTAACTTTGATATTCTACAGGTGTGGATAGATATGTGAATTTGTTCAAACTGCCACTGCCAGGGGAACTTCATAAGCAATGAGAGATCCAGATGTTCGAACCAGTCAACAGCAGCTGATGTAGATAACATCCTATGAAAGCATGCTCTTGCAGAATATGTATGGTAAGTGAAACCTTAAAAGTGTTTAGCTGACTCCGCCTCTATTTTTACACTGTTGATGGTTTCACTGTATAAAGTTCCTTTCAAGTTATTTATTTACATACTACCTTGCTTATGTTTCCTATAAACAAAGGTTTAGTTGTTATAGCATTTAGTTTATTTCAAAAATACAATTTTTTTATTCTAAAAACTTTAAAAGCTAGTTTTAGCATGTTTGTCTGTTAAATATCACTTGTTAACTACTTTGATAACTGATTCTGAAAGATAAACATAATTAACAGATTGTACAAATGTTCTGAAATGTTCAATGACTTGCTGATAATGGTTGCTTGGAAAAAGGAACTTACATTGAAGCCTTTTCTGAAATACACTTCATAGTGTAATCACTAAAATTAATTAATATATTCTGATTATATAATTTCCAAATTTTCAGATAACGAAGAAAACATAGAAAAATTAATACCTCAAAACAAACAAACAAAAAAATGGCAAGTCTTGGTTCACACCTATGACTAATAGAACTGCAAGCATTGGGAGAAGTCAAGAAAATCTAAACAGTTTTTAAAAGTATATTTCACTATCGCTGGTTCTAAACAACTAAATTAGAAACAGAGTCTATGAAGTTATACTCAGTAAAGGTAAAGATATTTTAATTTTCCTGCCTTTAGATTGAAAATAAAACTTAACTTTGACTATCATGAGAAAAAAGTAAATACATACCCTGTGATGTTCCAAATGATACTTTTTAAAGCTGATTGAAAATGGAATTCCTATTGGTAAATTCACAAAGAACCCTAGAAGTTTGTTAGCCAATGGTCGGGAATGCCCAAATGCCAAATTGTGTGAAATTTCATGAATTGCTGAAAACAACAATTAATATTCAATTTATGTAAATGCCATTAAACAATCTATTTTGTATATAAGCTTTCATTTCATTGCTACATTAACTATAATGAAGTACGTTTATGCGCAATACAACTTAGCATTCCAGAAACAGGAAACTCAGGAAAATTCATGTTTGAAGTCCTTATGATTCAAAAGTCAACAAAATAAAAATAAAGCTTACCCAACATTAAAGAATGATTTATAACTCCTCCAAAGCAGTATGCAACCAGAAATATCATCGGCCATGACTGATCCTTCATAACAAACATCATTGCAAGCTGTACCAACACCATTCCAGTGACAACCCATTTGAAATTTGGATCATAACCAAACAGCTTTTTGATTTGAGGATATTTTGCTACAGAAAAAGAAAAAACAAAGGAAAAATCATTCACTTATCTGTTCAAACAAGGACTGAAATTCCAAATCTAGAAAAATACTCCCAATTCAATCATAAAACAAGTTTAAAGTTAGCCTTATTAATTCCCACAGACAGTTCTTTTTTCTAAATTTGTCAAAACCTTACATTTTATATTAAATGTTATCCTTATTAAAAATTAAACATGTAAAAACCAATGGTAAAACTACCCATCCCTATGGGACCTTGATACAGTCGATACCTCAACACTCAGTGGTATTGAGTCAAGGTATCGACATATGCCTAATACTTTGAGATAAACCTTTGGTACTTTTTCAATACTTTTAAATCTTTAAGTTTTGCATTATTGAAGGTTGTTTAGTTTAACTTTATACTAGATAAGGATTGAAAGGAGCCGAGACTTCATGTTATTGCCTTTGATGACGATTTGTATTTAAGGGCGTTCAACTGCTAGGTCATTAGCACCCTTGTAAAACGGATCATGGCAAAGACCACATGAATATAAAGATCATAGTACAAGTCATAAATAAATATGAATATATAAAACTAAACCAAGAAGTATGAAACATGCGCAATTAACATGACTAAATCCGCATTTGAAAATTTACCTTTGACACAAAATTAAAAATCCTATCAACTACTTGCTTATCATCCGCTATGACCTCTGCAAGACTGTCCGACAGTTGCAGAGAGTCCCGAAGGTGTGCTAGAGCAATACACTCTAGCAGCACATGACGGACCGACACATCTTCGCTACAAAGCGGATGGGTAGGAGCAGCGTCACCCTTAAAAAGTTAACTGTGCGTAAAATTGCAGTGGCCAATACGCAACCAAGCCAAAATCACCTCCTCATGATGAGATACACGAGAGGAAGTTACCCAGTTTATTGGAATGTCCTTCACTACCCTAAGCTTATTTCCGTGGAGAGCTAACCAGTCTCTGCATAACAAGCCTAAAGTCTTCCGATGTTATCCGAGGTATTTGTAACACTGGGTTCTGTGGTTGCCGCCTTAGCTGCCAAATCCGCAAGTTCATTCCCCGGCAAGCCAACATGACCAGGTATCCAAACACACTCCACATTAACGCCAGAAGCATATAAAACATGGAGAGCATCCGGATTTGCTGAACAATGGGGTGGTAGTTGTACTGTTCACGAAGGCTCTGAAGTGCACTAAGGGAATCACTCAAAATGAGACAGTTTCCCAATTTTCTATTGCGCACATACAAAACGGCTTGGTATATGGCATACAGCTCTGCACTATAAGTGGATATGCTATCATGAAAACCGAATGTATAGGGTTCGGTCCATGAACATAAGCACATCCAACATCGTTGGTGCATTTAGATCCATCGGTGTATATCAAAATTCGGTCGCTGTAACCGGACAGAAATTCTAAAAAACAGGTGCGGATACTAAACATAGGCATAGTGGACTTCCAGTATATGTCATCAAAAGATCTACACGAGAGGTCGCACATAACAAAAGGGGGAACATGGTCTCTCCCTTAGCAAACATGCTAGGCATTTTAATGTTGTGCTTTCTAAGAAGCTCCCGGAAACAAACACCTGCAGGTCTTGGATTAATGGAGTTATTCCTATAAAGTTTGTCCAGCGAAGTGTGAAAAAAATAAGCAAACGTTGGATGTTTTGGCATACATTTAAGCGCACAGCCATAATTTTCTAACAGGACATCACGCGGATATCGCAGAGGAGGCTCATAACTGGGCTAGTGGGAAAAGCACCAATAGCCACTCGAATGCCCTGGCTATGGACTGCGTCTAATCTCCTCAGCACAGGTGGTCGTGCTGAGGAATAAATGATACATCCATAGTCTATTTTTGATCGGATTAGTGCACGATGCAGTCCGATCCACTCCCTAAGATTTGCCATTTAAAATACACAAGATATTCAGAGAACGGCCACATCGCATTTTCAACTGTGTTATATGCAATGACCAGCTAAGTTTCCTATCAAACGTTAACCAGAAATCTAATCGAATCTGCGAATGGTAGTAAATCTGGACCGAATCAGAGCGAAGGTGGTAATCGTCTCCTATGGTAGGTACCAGAGGT
The DNA here is from genome assembly GCA_030765065.1 of Deroplatys truncata. Taxonomy (NCBI): domain Eukaryota; kingdom Metazoa; phylum Arthropoda; class Insecta; order Mantodea; family Mantidae; genus Deroplatys; species Deroplatys truncata. The sequence goes on from CM060983.1 coordinate 167,313,151, forward strand.
TCACGCAGATTGACTTCTCAGTTGAGAATCGAAAGCCATTTTTTAGAACTCCATTCCCGTACCTGACGTTAGTGCCTCACACGTGTCTGCAAAGTGTTGCTGGACTATAGTTCTTGACATATCTCAACTGCGTTTCCTGTGGGTGAATCAATGCAACATTCCATAGACCCTTGCGTCTAAATGAAAACCCGCAAAACAGTGAGGAGTAGAGGTACTTCTGTAAACCGCAGCGTTAACTGAGTTGTGAATGAAGCTGATTTAGCTAATGCACTAAGTCACATTTCTGCAATAGCGACTTGGTGAGTCACTCTCAGCCATTACATTTACCTACTCCGGTGACCAAAATCTGTGAATCTAGCAGAAACAAATCAGAACTTAAGACATGAAATAATACAGTGCATGAAAATATTTGTTCTTGCCTTCCATCTGTTAGTTTGTGTTTATGCGAGTCAAACCTTTGTATTAAACATGTATATGCTAATGTATGACTGTGGATCAACAGGGAGGTTTAATCCACACACTTACTATGTTTCCGAGTGTTATACTGATAACTACTTATTGCCAGATAAAAAAAAATACATATATTATGTGGTATTTGTGAATATTGTTAAAAGTGTAAAAATTATTTTTAGTTGTTTGAGTTTCATGTAAAATATATATTAGGTATAGAATAAGACGACTGAAAAATTCAATGCCATAGCCAGGATTTGAACCACGGATCATGTAGTCTCCATTCGGTTGCTCTAACCATTGAGCTACCATGGCAATTCTCCAACTGATTCAAATGTTTTTTCCGATAAACCACAAGGAGATCTCAAAGGTGACATACCCCAATGGCAACTTAAAATACTTACAACATTGTAAGTCGCCATTGGGATGTCATCTCAATACAATTTGAGATCTCCTTGTGGTGTACCGGGAAAAATGCGAATCAGTAGGAGAATTTCATGTCGTACCGGCATGTTGTCATGGTAGATCAGTGGTTAGAGCAGCCGGACAGAGACTGGGTGATCCGTGGTTCAAATCCTGGCTATGGCATTGAATTTTTCAGTCTGATTCTACCTTTCCAACCTTGTCCAACACAAGGCTTGTGTGGATGAACAATTAATTCCAAAATATATATTAGTTTATATTTTCAAACAACGAAGAATAAAGAGGAACTGCTAGTATTTCTATTTCTATGGATAGAAAATCTTTTAAAAGAAGCTTTTCAGCACAAAATATAGTTACATAAAGAAGGGAAGCAAAGAAATTATTTGCCTTGACTAACAATAGGAAACATATAAACTGTGGCATTAACAAGCTAAAAAAGTTGTCAATTGGAGAATGTCAAAGAGGAACAATTTCAGAGTTAGTATAGGTACAATAGATGCACAGAAAACTACAAATAAGAACATAATTAAGAGAATAAGCAATCGCTTTTACAGTTTCTTTATGAAGTAAATACAGAGTTTCGATGTTCAAAAATCAGAATGGGTATCGAGAAACAGTGGTATTGTCCCATCACGAACTACCACATAGTACACAGTGTGCTGAATCAAAAAATCTTATGCTATATTCACAGGACTGTCTAATGATGCAACTAAAATGGTTAGAAAGAATACATAGTTCAATAGTGGAGAGTAGAATGGTGTATGGAATAGAAATTTGTAGGCCAGATGAAGGATGGAAAGCAAATGTGATTAACAGATTATTTTGTAGGCTTGTCCTAGGCTTATCTATATCTTCACCAAATGAGGTTGCTCTAAGAGAATTAAAATTAAGCTATAAAAGCAAGGTAATGGAAAGAGCACTGAAATATTGGCACAGAATATGGAAACTAGAAAAGAAAAATATCAAGCTGTTTGGTAGCATAAGCAAGAATTAGGGGAAAAGAAACTTGGACATACAAAATCCAAAATATTCTACAAGAAGCGGCATGCAATTAACATGATTGGATAGAGAAAGAATGGGAAAAGAATTCTGGAAAGATATAAAAGCAAGAATGAAGTTATTGAAAAATAGAATTAAGGGCTAATCGCAAAAATAAAGGATCTCTGAAACTATATAGAACATTGAAAAATGATTGGGGAAGAGAAAAATATATTAAAATTTGTGACAAAGAAGGAAGGGAAGCATCGGAATGGTTTAGAATAGCTGTAATAGAGGGATAAGGAATGGATACATTAAAGGAAAATGTCCAAAGTGTAAAAAAGCAGAAAGTACAGTATGATTTTTTCGACCTGATCCTGCAGAAATGCAAAGACGGGAGAAAATACCAGCAGTATTCCCCTAGTATGGTGCAACAGGAATGCCATGTGTATGGCCGTTCTCCTACAACTAACCTAAAACCTCTCCCAAAAGATAATGGGTCATCCAGCTGAGCAGGAAAAAAATCTTACTGCAATTGACATTGCATTCTGGAGGGATGAGTTCCTTTTACATTCATGGGTAAACTTGCCAAATGAAATTAGAGGTAGAAGAATTTTAAATTTAAGATCAGAGGAAAATGCAAGAACTTTGAAACTACATTGGTAAGATAAGACAAAAATGGCTAAGGAAGGTGGGCAATATCAATGAGAATGACAATGTTGATGATGTATGAGATTAGTATGAAGTATACAAGGAAGGTCAAATTTTAGGATGTAGGTTTCAATATATGTCCCCATTATATATAATTCACACACAACCTGGTATGAATTATAATAGGGTATGGAAGAAATGTAACCCCTTAATCGAGAATTATAAATTGGGAAATACAAATATTATTTGCAATAAGTTATGTAATAAAAAAGTTACATATGTATGGAAAAGTTTATAAGTATCTCAGTCATAGACATACACTACAAACCCTTTGTATTAAAGCTTATTTTTTTCCCCATCTACTTCATGTTAATTGAGAAAAAAATATTTAAAAAGTGTGTTGCTATGTGCTGCTTTGAAATTCCATACTCTGTGTGATATAATACATATGAGAATAATGACTTTCCACTTCAAAAAAGATAAAGTATTGGAAAATTCACCCAAGAGAACAAATATCTTGGAAATGGCTAATGCTACCAAAATATAAATAAGTAGTTTGAAAAAGAACTGCATTTTTTGTGTAGTACACTTTTTTTGTCACTTCTAGTTTACCAGTGAGATTATACAAAATCCATTCAGAATGAAGAGAACTTCACATGCTATTTGGAGATAATTCAAGGCACACATTTTATTATTCAGGTAGATATCGTATGTGTATGGTATTTGAATCAAAATTGATTGAGCAATTTTTGAGGAAATAAAAAATAAGAAAAAAATGTTGATGCAAAGACCAGTTTGGAGTGGGGATTTTCTCAGAAAATCTTCAGGTTGCATCATCGGAAGATGAACTTAAATATCAAGTTTTTGCAAATGTTGGAACATTTTCAAAAAGCAAAAAAGCAAAAGCTTTCGTAATCCAATAGAGGACACTCAAAAGTTGTTTATCAAGGATTTAAGAACAGAGAAGGTGGTAATAGAGCATTGTTTTGGTCAACTAAAGAGGCAGTTTCCTATTTTCCAATGTCTTTAGAGTTGGCTTATCAAACATTCCAAAAGTGCTGCTTTGTATTGCACAATGTTGCAAAACAGCTGCAAGATAAGATTTTAAAGACACTGAGATGGTGATAACAAAGTGGAGTCTATAACTGAGAGGGAAATTCTTAGGAGAGGATATAATAGACAACGAATTGCAGCTGTAATACAAAATGAAAGATTTTGAATTTCTTTATTTGTGTATGAACACAAAACTGCTAATCATAAGAGTTGGATCTACAAAAAGTTACCAGAAACCCTATGCTAGATGTATCACTAAGAGCAGTGTATGTCAGTTTGTGTTCCTATCCATTTTCCCTTTTAGCCTGCTTTTCATATTACTAACTTTTTAGCAGCTATTTTGTTTCAATCTGTGTGCTAAACTTAGCCTCAAATAAATGTATGACTAAGTTGCTTCCTCTTTCCTCCCGGAAGTTGGGATAAGTCTAAAACAGTAGCTAAATCCATCATTGTATTTCCTGCATAAACCGAACTTTCATCTGAATTGAATGATTACAGATTTAATAGCCACTCCACGTGGGTTCATTTACAACAATTAAACTGATATGAACCATCAAGACCAACAATGAAGTCAGATGCCCGCACTTACTCGGCACAGGTTGCTGATAATGGCAATGCAGCAGATTGCTAGAAGCTTTATCTTTTGTCATAAAAGGAAAAGGTAGATTATTCGTACAACCTGAAGTCAAAGCTTTAACTTCTACCTTTTCCTTGCAAGCAAATTCTCAGACTTCCACCTTTTTCTTCCTATCTTGTGCTTCAGTGTTTATTACGACCCAATATCCAACATATAATTTTTCTGCTTCTCCTCCCTCTGTATTAGTATAGCTTAAGTACGGAATATCTGAAATTGATAATGGCTTATGTGAATAAAAACAAGTAAACACTCATTTTGAGAGCATACTCAAGTAATGGAAGCAGAGGAGAACATACTATGGTATCCATCTTACATTTGGTATGAATAAAAGTTAGTATATTCTCCATTTTAAAGTTCATTCTCTCCTCATGTTGAGCATGGTTAGATACATATTCACTTCTAAGATTATATTGATTTCTTTTTACCTGAAACTAAATCTGAAGAGAATGGCAGAATTTATGAATGGAAAAAAAACTTGTGGAAAAATATACAAACATAGCCATGGGCACTGAAGAAGTTTCAAAATCCTGTAATGCTTCAGAAAACATAATCTGGAAGTAACATTGAATTCCAGCTTTATTAATTAACCTTACTACATAAAACGTTAACTTCAAAATCCAGAAACTCATAACTTTATAAGAAAACTGCTTCATAGTATATCTAAATGGTGTAAATATCCTGGGATTTTAAAAACAGTCGGCTATGACTCTTCATTCAGCACCTCATGAGTTATACCTAAATGGTGTAAATATCTTGGGATTCTAAAAAGAGTCGGATATACGACTTCATCCAGCACCTCGAGTTATGACTTTCCAATCCACAATTATTCCTTTCATTTTGCCTATAACCATTTTATTCCTGGTTTTCTATCTATGCAAGTACATTCAAGGAGTTTCAAAATCCTGTATTGCTTCACGAAAACATAACCTAGAAGTATCATTGAAAGTCAGATTTAAGCTTACTATGTAAAACCCTAACCTCAAAATTCAGTTGCTTAAGAAGTTATTTATAAGTAGGCATAAGAATTTCCAAGCATTAAAACCAGGACGGAAGGAAATATGGTTGAACTTTTACTGGACTATAGTCAGGGAGATCAGAGATGATAAATCATCCCCCATAGTTTTTGGCATTTGCAGACCGCACTTGACCTCTTATCTACACTCAAACCATTATCACTACAGGATTCTTTAAAGTATAATGGTTAGAGTGCAGATAAATTAAAGCCCACTGCTTAAGAATTCCTATGCCTACTTATAAGAAAACTGTTTCATAGAAAAATAGTATAAACATCTCAGGATTCTAGAAATAGTCTGATTTTAAGCTGCATCCAGCACCTTACGAGTTTATGACTTGAAGAGTCCATGAATATTTTCTTTTTACGTGATTTATTGATGACAGTCTTTTGCCTATGTCCTTTTATTTAATGTTTCACTATTTTAATCTACAGCTATGCCTTTGTGACTGCTGCTTCAATTAATTTATTGTTTCTTGAAGGACTTCAATTTCCCAAACATTACAGATGAGACTTGTTATGCAACACAAGATAACTCTCAATCATGAATGATGGGATAGAATCAAATGCAACAAAATTTATATTCTAATACAAAGCCAAACAGTCAAACACAACACCATATGATCAACAAAGCTATATGCTCCAAGAATATAGATAATGCAAGTGTATACTTACATTTAAGTGAATAAGATAACTGTGGAGATGAGTATACACTTGCGTGAGGAAGTAGCTTTTATTCTTATGAAAATTAGTATGTTCTCATTGAGTTGAGTATTTAAACACAAAGTGTTCGTACACATGAGTTTGCTTTTTATTCATTTGCCCATTGTTAGAGAAAAAGCATACGAATGTCACATGTCAGATATTTTGCATATTTCAAAGGGACAGGCCACATACAATGAACAAAAAGTACAAATACTTGATATTCATCTTAGGGACTGAGGGGAAAACCCCAAATAAGAACCTAAATCATGTAGCTTGACTTAATAGAGGCAGGAGCATTTTCCTTGTAGTATCTTAATAAACTTTTTCCTTTTTGTATTTTGCACTATGAAAGAGCTCAAACGTTTTTACCTTCAAAACATATGTCAATTCGGTCCTTTTGACCTTTAAAATGTATCTGTCAATACGGCACCATTTGTTTTCTTTCTTTTAAGGCACTTGATATTAATTGCTAACTTTGGAGGAATTGTAGGCATAGCTTTTATAGTGCATAAAGATGCTAAAAACCAAATAATTATGAATCTTTATATGTGGCTGAAGATATATGACCTTCAAATAAATTTGAAATTTACATTCATTAAATAGGAGTGATCTTAAATATTACCCAGTGGCTGCATGTATAAAGTTAAAATTTTATGTACCACTTCAAAGAACATTTGACACATTTGAATATTGAGACTGGTACACAGTTAAGGATAGTGTCCAAAACTTTATGATTTTTACACAAACTATTGCATCAAGAGATTTAAAATATGAGTTTGAAAAGCATTTGTCAACACACTTTGAGTTTGGTCAAAATTAGAACAAAATTAAAGGTAGTCCGTAAAGACCCTTTAAAAATTTATGGCTTTTAGGCAAATTGTTGCAGACAAACAGTTGGAGTTTTATAAGAGTCTGAACATGATGATGAGATGGGGCTTAAGGGCGCTCAACTGCTAAGGTTATTAGTGCCCTTACAATGTATAAAATATAAAATTGAAAAGTCAAAAAACTAAAAAAAAACACACACAAACCCGCTTGGTTAAAAACACTAAAAAACACAACAGACCAAAAACTAAAATCTACACACTAAAATCATGGTCAATAAAAGAATAAAACAACATGTCAAGAACTGTAGAATGCAAGGGACATGAGCGCCTTAAGTCTGTCAGGGAGAAGAGCCCCATTAAAACTGACAATATAAAATCTCAAAGCTAAAAGACGCTCAGCGCATCAAATGCGCCGATTTAAACCAATGTCACTTATAAAATGTAAAAGACATTCTACAGCATGCGCGTCATCTGCCAAAACGTTGGCTATGCCAACAGGTAGACCCACACGAACGCGCAGTGGAGCTAAAACTTGACACTCAGTTAAAATGTGACGCACCGTTAAGGACGCATCACACTGCTGATACAGTGGAGTGGGGTCACCACTGAGCAGGTATCTATGACTAAAAAGGCAATGTCCAATTCGTAAACGGGCTAGAAGTACCTCTTCCCAATGTGTAGAACGAGAAGAGGTACCCCAGACTAACGGGAGAGGTTTAACCTCCCGCAATTTGTTCCCCCGGAGGGCCGTCCACTCATCGCGCCAAAGCGAGAGGATGCGGCGACGTAAAATAACACACGAATCTGACGAGGGAACAACAGAGGTAAAAAATCTGGGTAATAAAATCGCCGATTTGGCAGCGGCGTCGGCAGACTCGTTCCCCGAGATGCCAACATGACCGGGAATCCACTTGAAGGAGACGCGGATGCCAGAGGCACCAAGCGAGTGGACCAGGTCATGTATGCGCTGTACGAGGGGGTGGTAATTGTACAGCGCGCGAATACTTTGAAGAGCACTCAGGGAGTCTGAACAAATAAAACAGTGCCGTAAGTCGTACCGCTGGACTATAAAAGTGACTGATATATATTAAAAAGTTTGGCGGTAAAAATCAAACATTGCCCGGGTAAACGAAATGTAAAACTACGATGACCATAAACAAAGGCACACCCTACTCCAACATTAGTGTTAGACCCATCAGTGTATATAAAATGAAATTCTCCGAATTGCGCCTGAAGTTCTAAAAAGGCCGATCTAAGAATTGAAGAAGGGGTCTCATTCTTCGACATTGACGTCAACCGAAAGTGACAGTGGGTCTCAGCGCGCAACCATGGAGGAAAGCGCATTTCCCCCCTGGGAAGGGCCGGCGCTGGCGTAAAGTCCAAATGCCGAAGAAGCTTGCGAAATCGAACCCCTGGAGGGAGCAAGGCAGAGGAGCTAACTAAATATTGCCGATCAATCTTCGTAAAATACCTCGAAGGACGGGTGGTCAGGCAAGCTTGAGAGTCGACAGGCATAGCTGCACAAAAGCATCTCACGCCTGAAGGACAGCGGAGGCTCTGCAGCTTCAGCATACACACTGCGTACAGGGCTGGATGGAAAGGCCCCGTAGCGACTCTTATGCCACGATGGTGAATGACATTCAATCGACGCAATACAGATGGACGCGCCGACGAATAAACAATGCACCCGTAATCAAGCTTGGATCGAACCAAAGAGCGATAAAGATGTAGAAGGACGGTCCGATCAGTTCCCCAGGATGTGCCACTTAAAACACGTAAAAGATTAAGAGAACGGTCACACTTTGCTTTTAAAAACGAAATGTGCGAAATCCAGCTCAGTCTCCTATCAAAGATCAAGCCCAAAAATTTCGCCTCGTCTGCAAACGGAAGTATCCCTGGCCCAAGATGGAGAGAGGGCGGAGGGAAAGCTTTCCCGCGACAGAAATTAATACAGACGGATTTTTCGGCGGAGAAATTAAAGCCGTTGGCGTTACTCCAGGCGTAGAGACGGTCGATACAGCTCTGGAGACGGCGTTCGAGTAGACAGGTCCGCCGTGAACTGAAATAAATGGCAAAATCGTCAACGAAAAGGGACGAGGAAATGCCAGGTGGAATACAATCAACAATGGGGTTGATAGCTATCGCAAAAAGTGTGACACTGAGTACAGAGCCCTGCGGTAGTCCGTTCTCTTGAATAAAACGACTAGATAAATCCGAGCCCACACGTACACGAAAGACGCGGTCCGTTATAAACTCCCGAAGAAGTATGGGAAGACGACCGCGGATATTTCATGCGTGCAGTGTACGTAAAATGCCGCCCCTCCAACAAGTGTCATAAGCTTTCTCCAGGTCAAAAAACACAGCGACGGTTTAACACTTTCTCAGAAATCCATTCATAATATGCGTCGACAGGGACACCAGATGGTCGACGGTAGATCGATGGCGACGAAATCCGCACTGAGCGTTCGCTAGAAGTTTCCGAGACTCAAGCCACCATGTCAACCGCCCGTTGATCATGCGCTCCATCACCTTGCAAATGCAACTGGTGAGGGAGATAGGGCGGTATCTGGAAGGTAGTTGGCGATCCTTCCCAGGCTTAAGTATAGGGACAATGGTGGCTTCGCGCCAAACGGAAGGAAAATAAGCCGTCTTGCCAAATACGGTTATAGACCTGTAAGAGAAAGAGTTTACCGTCGGCTGAAAGGTTCTTTAACATCAGGACATGAATGCCGCCCGGCCCAGGAGCGGAGTGCCTAGAGCAATGAAGAGCGTGCTCCAGCTCCCTCATTGTGAAAAGTTCATTATAACACTCATTATTAGCAGACCGAAAATTAAAAGTGTCGGAATCCAGCCGGTCTTTGATAGAGCGAAAGCCGGTGGGATAATGGTCTGAACTGGAAATTGCCTCAAAGGCAGCATCCAGAGTGTTAGCGATGGCATTGGGAACCTGAAGGCCAGAAACAGTACAATGCGACACTTTACCTGAGAAGCGACGAAGTTTATCCCAAACAGATGAAGGCGTAAAGCGATTAAAAGACTCGGCAAAATGAGTCCAAGACGCCTTCTTGCTATCCTGAATAATGCGACGAGCCCTGGCGCGCGATTGTTTAAAAGTAACCAAATTATCAAGTGCAGGGTGTCGCCGAAACACACTAAGCGCAGTTCTACGGGTACGAACGGCGTCCCGACAATCATCGTTCCACCACGGAATAGGTAGACGCCGAGGTTGAGAGGATGAACCGGGAATTACGCGTTCGGCGGCAGATAGAATCGTAGACGTAAGAAGCTGCACCATTTGGTTAATGTCGTTGAAGGGCTTGTCAAAATACACGAGGCTGGAATACAATCTCCAGTCGGCTTTGGTGAATATCCAGGTAGGTACTCTGGAGTGTTGGACGTGGTGAGACAGAAGAGAAACGATGCAAGGGTAATGGTCGCTGGAGTAGGTGTCGGCAACGACGTTCCACTGCAGACGACTAGCAAGCTGGAGTGAGCAAACGGCAAGGTCCAGGTGTGAGAATGTACCAGAAGAATCAGAAATAAAAGTAGATTCACCTGTATTGAGGATGGAGAGATTGAACTGGTAAAAAATGTCGGAAAGAAGAGTTCCCCTCGCACAAGCCCTTGGCGAACCCCACAGTGGGTAATGGGCATTAAAATCTCCCAACAGAAGAAATGGTGTTGGGAGAGCGGACAGGAGAGCTCGAATGTCCGCGGGAGCGAGGGGAGACGATGGAGGTGAATAGACAGAGCAAACAGAAAAGAAAAAGCCGGTTAATTGAAGCTTGCAAGTCGGACGTAGGAGCGAGAGTTTGAAAATGAACGTCGCTACGCACTAACAACATCACACCTCCATGAGCAGGAGTACCCTCCTCCGGTTCAAGATCGTAGCGAACCGGAGTATACCCTCGGAGATCAAAAGGATCGTGAGGGCGAAGCTTAGTCTCCTGCAAACACACAACCATAGGTGAATGGGAACGCAATAAAAATTGCAGTTCCGCCCTATGCGATCGTACACCACGTAAATTCCAGGTCAGGATAGCCATAAAGAAAAGGGATAAACTTCTTACTTAGAAGGGCGGCTCAAAACTACCTTCTGTTTAACCTTTGGGCTCGGGCTTTTGGTATGGAGTTGGTCAGACGCCTCGACAAGAATTCAATGTGCGGTGCTTCTCCACACGGATGGGATAGCCGTGGAGAAGCGTAGCGCGCAAGGTCTTACTTTGCTGATCGGACTTCGTTTGTGCTAATAAGGAACCATTCCGTACACGAATGCAGGACTGAACCGCACCAGCAATAGCATCAATGCCCTTTTGAATAATGAAAGGGTTCACCTTCTCAAAACTTTGCCCTTCTTCGGTTCGTGAAATGACCAAGTAACAACCAGGCCGGCGGAGAAGGAAAAGAGAGGTGTAAATGAATGGAAGTGGTGCGAAATGTGTATAAAAGAAGAGAGAATAAAGAAATGATGGCGATGGCGTCATGGAATGAAATGCACAGAACGCACGAGATCCTACCTTGAGTCTTCCGGTCACGAGAATGAACCCACCTTGACCGGACGGGGATGAAGCGATGAACATGGCGATGAGTGGCTCGGGAACCCCCGGGTACGCCAACACCCGTACTCACATAAGGTGATCCCCTGGGGGGGGGGGGAGACTGAACATTCCTCAACTAATTTCAAATTTGGTTTAAAATGATACAAAATTAAGAATCTGCTTGTAGCGATTTGAAATTTGTATACAATTAAGAATATTTATAAAAAGGCCTCCAAAATAAATGTATGATTTTTCCAAAAACATTTAAAATGATAAACGTTGCACTACCGCAAAATTAATGCACTTAAAATTTAATGTTCACCAATAAAAACTTACTACCACTTATTTATGTGCACACTACTTATAATAATGGGAACAAAGTTAGACCTTCTCTTTCACTCTCTCAGTAACACAGAAATTACAGTAATATTACCAGGATTACCACAGTATCTGTAGTTGGAAACCTGGTAGTGGTAATTAAAAAAACTGAGTATTTCACAATTGTTTCATAGGATATTATTCATTGTTGTGATGAGAGATGGCTACCATGGGTGACAACAGAAAGAAATTATTGGAGAGAGAGAGGGGGGTTGAACTCAATAATTGGAACTGGCATTTGGGCAACTGTCTTCATTCATCCATACTGAGCAGAGGTTTGCCTATTTTAAAAAATCCGATGTGTTACACTCACATGACTTTCTCTACTCTTGTACAAACTATTTTTACAAACTCTTATTCTCCATCTATTTCATATTAATCGAGATAAACATTTGCAGAAACGACCTTTTGACATGCAAAGAGAATTACATTTTACACATAGCAACCAGTTCTAAAAATATTTTACTATTGCTTAAGGCGTGCTATGTTCCCCTTGTTTTGTATTTGAAAGGGCAATATAGAAATACAGTAGCCTTTAAGGATAGACATATCTCTTAATAGCTGGTTGCTATGTGCAGCACCATTCTCTTTGCCACAGATTAATACACTTTGCATATCCAAAACAAAAAAATGAATAACGAATTCCCATTTGAGAAAAAGTATAAGTATTACAAAATTTAAGGGAATAACAAGCAATATCTCAACAACAAAATGTATATAACATAAATTGTGTATTTTAATGCGATCTACATTTTTTGTGTAGTAAAATTTTGTCTATCTCTTATGGTTTACCAGTTACGCAAAAGTCATTCACAATGAAGAATACTTTTGAAGACATTCCCAGAAAATTCGAGATATACATTTCATTTGTCATGAAAATATCTTTAAACGTATGATATTTAAATAAAAATCATTAAGAGCCATTTTTGAGAAAATTAAAATTTTCGAAAAATGTTCCATGTAAAGGGTAATCTGGGGTGGGGGATTTTCTTGAAAACCTTCGTGTCGCATCTCTGGAAGATACTGAACCTAAATGCCAAGTTTGGTGTTTATCCGACTGTTCGTTTCTGAGTTATGCTGTTCACAGACACACACACGGACATGTTTCTAAAAATGCTTTTTTTGGATTCAGGGGTCTCAAAACATGTATTTCCGGTGAAATCTCGGTATCAAATTTTTGGGTGGTATACAATACCTCCCCTACTTACTATACGTAGTAGAGAAAGTAATACTTAAGGAATAAAAACATGCTATGCTGATCAAGAAAAGCACATGAACTCTTTCAATTAGAAAGGTAAAGTGTACTTAGTGAAACACTGTTTGCTAACAACTTGGACCTTGGTAACAGCATGAATACCTCTCCAGTCGTACGCATAATATGACTATACTTCTGCATAGATAAGTCTCAGCACACTACACTAAGTCATTCTCTCCATATGATTTAATTTGAACACCAGGAAAACTTTTTTTCTAATAAGCTCCTTTAAAAATTGTGCTGCCTCAAATAATACAATGAATTTGCAACTATTGCATTTTGTAACCTATGTTTGACTAGTCTTGGCAATTTTAATGCAAAAGGAAAGCTAAATTTGGTAACTATTTTGTATGTTTATTTGGAAAATAATTTTTAGTTTCTTATACCTTAAAATAAACATGCTGATTTTATTTATAGAGAGGAAACCAATTTGCTTTCCTGACAAAAAAGTTTACCAAAATAAATAATACTGAATACTATCAGAAAAAAGTGTTAAGTGACAAAAGTATTAGAAAATCATTCAAAAAATAAATAGGCAGAAGTAAAACAGAAGTCTAGTTTCTCTTCTCCTGAATGAAATAAAAATACAATTATTAAAAGTCAATTAAGAGAAAAACCTCATGACTAGCCTTAATTTTAACAGATGATCAGTGTTTTTGTCACTTTGTGGTGAGAGATAGAGAGAGGGAGATAGAGAGAGGGAGATAGAGAGAGGGAGAGGGAGAGAGGGGGAGAGGGGATGGGAGAGAGAGGGAGAGGGGGAGAGAGAGGGGGAGGGGAGGGGAGAGAGGGAGAGGAGAGTGGCGGGAAGGGAGGGAGAGTGGAGGGGGAGATGAGGGAGTGGGGGAGGGGAGAGAAGGGGAGAGGGGGAAGTGTGGGAGGGAGAGAGTTTAACTTGAAATTGAGTAATAAATATAACATTTCATATTTGTCAGGCAATCAGCCAACTTGAAGTTTTAAAATTTAAGGAATACTGGCATGAGTAAAACATACACCTTCAATTTTCTCTAAATAACCTGTGCTTTAGCAGCCAATTTGCGAGATGGCATGATGGGAGGTTGATTAGTGATTCCAACTGCTTCCTCAAATTGACAGGCCACAGTCTGAATTCCCTGATCTTGTGTAAAAAATCATAGATATGAAACTACCAACACTTTCCGTTTTAGTAAGAATTTGTTCTCTAGCACAGCAATAGAAAATCTCCTCACACACAAATTTGGTTAGTTTAACATCTCCAAACAAGGCATGGAAGTGTGAGTTATCAGTATGGGTTTTACAAATGATGCTCCACTGCTTCAGCTTAATCAAATTTTTAGAAAATGTATATAAAGCACTAGATACAAAAGAGTTGCCTTGGGTGTTTTCTTAGACCTCTGTAAGGCATTTGATCTTGTGGATCACAGCATTTTACTGGATAAATTAAATACCTATGGTATTAAAGGATTATGTAATAAACAGTTTAAATCCTATCTTGTACATAGATGCCAGATTATACAGCTAGATTATGTGGAAAGAAAGTTAGGCATAATCATAAGCAAAATGTCATCAGAGAAAACAGTACTTCAAGGTGTACCGCAGGGTTCAATATTAGGTCCACTATTATTTATATCATACATTAATGATTTAGGGCTAAGTCTTAATGTGACAGGCAATAATATTAAACTAACTCTTCTGATAATACTAGTATACTGATAAAACGCTAATGACTGTTAAGCCACATTAATGATTGCAATGATAATATTGTCCAGTGGTTCCAAATCAATAAGTTAAAAATAAACAGACATAAATCTGTTGCTATAGGCTTTCCATCACAGATTAGATAAAGCAGTACAATTATGTTTACAGAATAAATCATTAATGTACCAAATACCAAATTTCTGGAAGTATGACTAGACAAACATCTACAATGGGAAAAACAAATTCAGCAGCTAATAATAAAATTGAGTAAAATTGTATTCTTTATTAAACTTATGAGAGAATCAGTGAATACTAATGTTTTGAGAACAATATACTTTACATACTTTCACTCTATAATGACTTATGGCATATTGAGCTGGGGAAATGCAAAAGGTGCAGCTAAAATATTTTGATTGCAGAAAAGAGCAATACGCTCGATTATAAATATTCCTTCCTTTACCAGCTGTAAAGTTTGTTGTAAAATTCTGAATATACTACCATTCTCATGTACTTATATTTACGAAGAAGTCCTGACAAAGATCTATGCATTCTCAATTCAAAAATAATTCAGAAGAACTGGAAGCATTACTCACAATACAAGAAGTAAAACAGACCTATGTGTCTTAAACCATAGCACAACCTCATTTACTTATAGTTTCGAACACAATGCAGCATCATCATATAACAAACTACCACATGACCCAAAAAGCATTAGATCTGAAAAAGTGTACAAACTGGCACAAAAAACACTTAACAGAAGGCTGTTATTATTCAGTGGAAGAATATCTAAGTCAGAGTTTCCACAGACATGCCTCTTAATTTTTATGTTACTTTGTAAACATTTATGTAGTTTTTTTAATATATCTTCTGTTAATTTTAAGTGTTATTGTTTGGAATTCAAACACTTTATACTTTCAACTCTTTATTTGTAATTTTCATATTTGTAAGCTTGACGAAGCAATCTTGTACAGGGAGATGCCTTGGTAGGTATGTCTGAGAAACAATTTGAGTCAATTGGGGAATTCAATGCCCCACCACGGAGAGCGGGAGAACCGTGTTTAAATCCGGGCTGTGGCATTGAATTTTTCATTAAAAACTTGCCTAGGCCAGGCTAAGGTCTATTAAAAGTATAATTAATTTATACAATAATAAACAAAAAATTAAAAACCCTGAATAAATTATGTACCCAGCACTGAAGTACTTGCAATAAGCAGGTCGCCGATAAGTTTGTCATCTCGAGGGAGATGCCTTGGTATGTATGTCTGGGAAACAATTTGAGTCAATTGGAGAATTCAATGCCCCACTGGCATGTTGCCACAGTAGCTCAATGGTTAGAGCAACTGCACGGAGAGCGGGAGAACCGTGTTCAAATCCTGGCTGTGGCATTGAATTTTTCAGTTGACTCTACATTAAAAAATCTTGTGCAAGATTTAAATGCTGGATAAAATGATATGATATATAGAATGTTAGTGCATAACACAGATCTGCATTGGGCAATCCTTTTTGTTTGAAGATGCATTTTATCACCAGAATGCAGGACTGGCTATAGGAAGTCCATATCACTTTTCCTGGCCAATTTATTCATGAGCTATTTGGAAACACACATCACTGCAGCTTTCCCACAATTCCTTAAAGCTTGGCATTGAAACATTGATGACATATTCACTATCATAAACACCAATACCAACAGGACTCCTTAAAGCTTCTGAATTTGCAAGATTTACAAGCAGCTATTCAATTTACACCAGTTACAGAAACTAACAATGCACACTCATTCCTGCATCCAAATTAATGAAAGTTGATGCAAAGATTGAATTTGGCATCCACAGAGAAAGCACACACACCAATAATTACATAAAGGTACGCAGATTTAATCCCAGAACACAAAAGCAGCAAGTTTCAATTCCTTGGCATATAGACTCGTAAACATACACAAAACAAAATTGAATACAAAGAAGAATATGCACAAATATGCTACATCCCATAATAGGGCTTCTTAACTAGCAGGAAATAATTTTAGTTTGTGATTAAATTTATTTATTAAAAAATGGCAGCTTCACTACTGAATCCCAAATTAATATAACAAATTATTTTATCACAACCAAAATAATAATTCTAAAAATTTGAAGAAGAAAGAAGAAAAAAAAATTGCTCCTATAATGGATTCCAGAAACTGAGCAAAATTTTAAAAAAAAAATTGGACCAAAATTGTTAAAGTTTCTAATTTAAGTAGCAGGAAGTTTGAAATTCCAGCAGATAATAGTTTAATCTGTAAATTCGCCAACCCCACATCAAATGATTCTACCCACGGAAGAAAAACAGGAATTCGCTGCTTAGTTGACCAGCAGTCAAAAATGCAGTCCTTTAAATATGCCCTGTCAACAATTTGGTAAGTGAAGCAAAATGAGTGCTTAATGTTGATTCAGTTTTCATCATTTAAGAAACATGTTATTGCTTTATATTATAAAACAACCCTTTAAACTGTTTCTGTACCCACAAGATGTAAAAAGTAAAGCACTAGAAAGAACAAAATGAATGCAAAGTTATAGCTAATCACATGGATTATTATCAGGGTTAGGATTTTTAGGTGCACACCTGTTTTCTTAGCATAATTAAAGCTGTGCGGAAAGATATCACAGTGTGAAATTGTGTTTCTAGTTGCGAAGAGAGGCATTTTTTCTCGCACCTTTTTCCATTTTTTGGGACCGTTACCCCTTTTTGGCAACTTTATCCCATTTTCCCCCAACCATGCCCATAATCCCCTTTTTCTTTTAAGCTTCATTCCAATTTATTCTTTAACTTTCAATTAACGTCTCCTCAGCTTGCTGTGTACATGTGAGTAGTAAGCCTACCTCTTTCAGTAAACGCTATGCGGGAATTGAAAGCACACCTGCAACAATAGAAAATAATTGTGTTCGACGAAAACCTCTTTCTCTCACTTTACCGCTATAAAGTAGCCCGCAATAATGCAATTGACAATGAGTGATTTTATCCCACCAGAATCAGTAGCCTGCTGTTCGTGAATGTGAGTTTGTTACTGTGAGAGACGTCATCTGTTTGCGTGGAGGAGAAGGCTGGGCATGCAGAGACAGCAGTAACCTCACCCGTGCAGTTTCGAGAATTATTAAGACTGGGCTCTGCTCGAAACTACTAGAAATCGCTGAGACTGAAGGTCCAGCATGAATGAGAACATTCTGGTAATTGTCGTGGTGTTATAAGAGAATGTGGACAGCGAATGGGCGCAAGAGTGAGTTGTGTGACAGTAGCCTTGTGTTAGCAAGAGAACTAGTGTTAGTTCTATGTTACATTACCAAACGAGTGTACTAGTACTAGATTTTACCATGCTAAAGGTGTCCAGTGCTCGATTTATTGTTCTGGCTCAGGAATTCAAACAAGATTTCATAGACACTGATGGAACTGTTATGCCATGTACCCAGTGCTCGATTTATTGTTCTGGCTGAGGAATTCAAACAAGATTTCATAGACACTGATGGAACTGTTATGCCATGTACCCAGTGCTCGATTTATTGTTCTGGCTCAGGAATTCAAACAAGATTTCATAGACACTGATGGAACTGTTATGCCATGTACCCAGTGCTCGATTTATTGTTCTGGCTGAGGAATTCAAACAAGATTTCATAGACACTGATGGAACTGTTATGCCATGTACCCAGTGCTCGATTTATTGTTCTGGCTCAGGAATTCAAACAAGATTTCATAGACACTGATGGAACTGTTATGCCATGTACCCAGTGCTCGATTTATTGTTCTGGCTGAGGAATTCAAACAAGATTTCATAGACACTGATGGAACTGTTATGCCATGTACCCAGTGCTCGATTTATTGTTCTGGCTCAGGAATTCAAACAAGATTTCATAGACACTGATGGAACTGTTATGCCATGTACCCAGTGCTCGATTTATTGTTCTGGCTGAGGAATTCAAACAAGATTTCATAGACACTGATGGAACTGTTATGCCATGTACTATTCGTGATTCAGGAATTTTGTTAGATGAAAAACACCAGCGAGATCGCATCAAATGAACAAGACTCTTCAAGCAAACAAATCACATCAACCTCTATTACGAAATGCGTTTCAACAGAGTTCTTCAAAAAGCCAAAATTTGAAGGAATTAAACATTGATTTGTGTGCAGTTCTTACACAAGCAGGAATTCCACTCAATAAGGTGAACCATCCAGCTTTCAAGGGATTTCTTGAAAAATACACAAAGATGTCAATGCCCGATGAGAGTACTTTAAGGAAAAACTACATGGAGCCTGTTTACCAAGAAACCATAGAAAGAATCAAGGAGTAGGTGTCCGATTGCGATGTGGGAATCATTGTGGATGAAACCATAGACTCAATGGAAGGATATGTTTTGAACATTTTAGTTTTTCCCTTAGCAGGGGAGAAAGTTAAGCACATGTTGTTAAAATGTGTGAGCTGCAGAAAGCTAATGCCAGTACAGTAATGCAATCCATTATGGACTTCTGCCAAAAACTCTGGCCTACTGTTATCGAGTTTGAAAAACTTCTTCTTGTGGTTACGGACCAGGCTCCATACATGGTTTCAACTGTTAACCAATTGAAACCTTTATTTCCTAACTTGAAGCCTGCGACATGCTTGGCTCATGTCCTTCACAGAGTTTGTGAATCCACAAGGAACAAATACGACATTGCAAATCAATTCATCTCTGCCCTGAAGAAGATTCTACTGAAAGCTCCGAGCCACGTTATTTACTACAGGGAAATCACTGGTCTGCACCTTCCAAATTTCCCAGTCATTACTTGCTGGGGATCTTGGATTGAGTGTGCTGCTATGTTGTGTGAGAATTTTGACAAAATTAAAGAGTTTGTGCTTTCTTTGGATCCATCTGACGCTGGTGCAATTTCCAAGGTACAGCAACTTCTGTTACCGGAGAAAATACATAATTTGCAGACAGAACTATATTGTGTCCATAGTTACAAGTACCTTCCTGCAGTTATTAAACAATTGGAAGAACAACGTCTGGAAAAGGAAAAACAATGGGATATTTTTACTTCTGTGAGGGAGCAGTTAGATGGCTTTGCCAAAGACAAACTTGAATCTAGTCTTCAGAAGAATCCAGACATTGAGGAATTCGCCACATCCGTAGAGTTGCCATTCTGAGTGAATACAAGGTTTGCCCCACTGGTTTCTGTGGATGGTGAAAGAAGCTTTAGCATCCTCAAAGACATTCTATCTCCTAATAGCAGACTTACTTTTAAAAATGTGAAGATGCTTAATGTCTTGAAGTACAACAGCTTCATGATTTTTCCTTCTTTTGACGAGTAATAATTTGATGTACTTGTTTGTAGTTCAGTAAATTAGAATAGAGGAAAGAGAAATCGTTGAATTAGTTAAGGGAATGCACAACTGAAATTAACCCAAAAATCTCAACAAACAAATAAAAAAAAAAAAACCATTATGTTCCTAAAAAATTCTCCATTGCTTGTAGTTTTAGAATCCAATTATATTTTTGACCTAGCAAACGCTTCAAGATCGTCACGAGACTTTTTAAATACCCTTGCGCATTTGGTTGCTAGCTGTTTATATTTTTAAAACTTGATTTTAAGGCGTTTCTTATTTTCAGCATTTCTGCATATTCAAAATGCTCCACACGATGTAGTTTTCATCCATTCATATTGACATTTTTTATGCTTATTTCAAAAACCCAAATAAATAAAACTGTCATATAATTTTTGTGTGTAATGAATAGTTTTTGCGCTACTAATTTTTGAAGATAACAGTGTATACAACAAAAAAATATTTTTGACCTAGCAAACGCTTCAGGATCGTTACGAGACTTTTTAAATACCCTTGCGCATTTGGTTGCTAACTGTTTATATTTTTAAAACTTCATTTTAAGGCGTTTCTTATTTTCAGCATTTCTGCATATTCAAAATGTTCCACACGATGTAGTTTTCATCCATTCATATTGACATTTTTTATGCTTATTTCAAAAACCCAAATAAACAAAACTGTCTTATAATTTTTGTGTGTAATGAATAGTTTTTGCGCTACTAATTTTTGAAGATAAGTGTATACAAAAAAAAATGCAAATACAAAACTGCAAAACTTTTTTTCTCTTAAACTAAGCATGGTAAAAAAAAAAAAAAAAAATTATATTACAGATTTGTAGTTCCTTAGCATAGATGCAATATAAGATTTTTTTTTTAAAAAAATTGCATCATGTGTTGCATTTTGCATGTACCCATAATTTTATATTTTGAAAATTAGTAACTTGAAAAGATTTTGGTTTGAAATTCACAAAACAATTATATCTAAAGAAGACTGACATGTGGTTAAAATTTCAGCCCAATTGAATGGATAGTTTAGAAAATAGCAATTTCAGTTGTGCATCCCCTTAAATAAACCAGCACCTTATTGTCTCTTTTTTCACCTTATTTGAGCACCTTTTCCCTTCCTTTTTACTTTCTCTACTACGTATAGTAAGTAGGGGAAGTATTGCATTCCACCCAAAAATTCGATACCGAGATTTCACCGGAAATACATGTTTTGAGAGCTCCTGAATCCAAAAAAAGCATTTTTGGAAACATGTCCGTGTGTGTGTGTGTGTGTGTGTGTGTGTGTCTGTGTCTGTGAACAGCATAACTCAAAAACGAACAGTCGGATAAACACCAAACTTGGTATTTAGGTTCAGTATCTTCCAGAGATGCGACACGAAGGTTTTCAAGAAAATCCCCCCACCCCAGACTACCCTTTACATGGAACATTTTTCGAAAATTTTAATTTTCTCAAAAATGGCTCTAACGATTTTGATTAAAATATCATATGTTTAAGATAATGTCATGAGAAATGAAATGTATATCTCGAATTTTCTGGGAATGTCTCCAAAAGTGTTCTTCATTGTGAACGACTTTTGCATAACTGGTAAACCATAAGAGATAGACAAAATTTTACTACACAAAAAATGTAGATCGCGTTAAAATACACAACTTATGTCATATACATTTCTTTTGTTGAGTGAACCGTTTTCGAGATATTGCTTGTTATTCCCTTAAATTTTCCAATACTTATACTTTTTCTCAAATTCGTTATTCATTTTTTTATGCCCTGGACGTGCAAAGAGAATGGAATGCGCCACATAGCAACCAGCGCTTAAAATATTTGGCTATAGCTTACGGCCTAGCAATTCCCCTTGCATCTACAAGAAAATTAGCAATAAGATTAACATCTCGATTAACATGAACGATATGGAGAATAACTGTTTGTAAAAATAGTTTGTACAGGAGTAGAGAAAGTCATGTGAGTGTAACACATCAGATTTTTTCATCTGAAATTTGCACCTAAAAATCCTAACCCTGATTATTACAATTTAATTCTCCCTGTTATTTACCCAAGTTTAATGGGCAACATCAAAATTTAACGTAATGGAAAGGAAAAGACTGACACTAACAAACATTCAGTTGTGTGAAATCAAATAGGAACATTATTATTATTATTATTATTATTATTATTATTATTATTATTATTTGTCAGATAATGAATTATAGGAAACAGAATTCTAAACAGCATAAATGTATGTGTAATGGAAAGTGTTGGGAGAAAGTAGAAGTTCTCACAAGATTTTTTTGTCAACACCACTCATTTTAATCACGATTTTGAAGGTCTTCAGACATTGCACTTTTTCTTTAATGCTCCCTTATACCCTCTAGAACAACAACTTTATGAAAATCTACTGGTATACATGCAAAAGCAGTTATCTAATAAAAGGGGTATTTACACCATTAAACATTCTCACTGCATTTGGAAGTATTTTGGATATGCAGTACACTACAACAATCAAGGAAGAAAGAATCTTACAACAGAAAAAATTTTATGTTATATTCAGGAGATTTTCTCTACACACTATTGTTTATTTTCTCTTCTACAAGTTATTCTTTAAAAACCTTATTACTTTCTCTACTACATATAGTAAGTAGGGAAAATATTGTATTCCACCCAAAAATTTGATACCGAGATTTCACCAGAAATAGATTTTTTGAGACCCCCTGAATCAAAAAAAAAAAAAAAAAGCATTTTTAGAAACATGTCCTAGTGTGTGTGTCTGTGAACAGCATAACTCAGAAACGAACAGTCGGATAAACACCAAACTTGGTATTTAGGTTCAGTATCTTCCAGAGATGCGACACGAAGGTTTTCAAGAAACTCCCCCCACCCCAGATTACCCTTTACATGGAACATTTTTAGAAAGTTTAAATTTTCTCAAAAATGGCTCTAACGATTTTGATTAAAATATCATATGTTTAAGATATTTTCATGACAAATGAAACATATATCTCGAATTTTCTGGGAATGTCTCCAAAAGTATTCTTCATTGTGAACGACTTTTTCATAACTGGTAAACCATAAGAGATAGACAAAATTTTACTACACAAGAAATGTAGATCGCGTTAAAATACACAATTTATGTCATATACATATTTTTTGTTGAGTGAACTGTTTTCGAGATATTGCTTGTTATTCCCTTAAATTTTCCAATACTTATACTTTTTCTTTATTCATTTTTTTTTTATGTCCTGGACATGCAAAGAGAATGGAATGCGCCACATAGCAACCAGCGCTTAAAAGATTTGACTATGGCTAAAAACCTACCATATTCCGCTTGCATCTACAAGAAAATTAGCAATAAGACAGTTTTTCCAATGAAGAATGTTTGAACTGAGCACTTCAGAAAGAATGGGACTTAATTGACCTTAAAAATATCTACAGCAGAGCTGGTGGAATCTATGCCACACAAACTGGAAGCAGTAATAAAAGCAAAAGGCAAACCCTGCTAAGATTGATCTTATCTTTTTTATAAAACATGTTACCAAATTATAGACCTACCAGAGCTTTTTGTAATTAAAATTACATTTGATTTTAGTAAGAGTTTACTCATTTTTTCAGGTGAGGAAGTAAAAACATGTTTTATTCGTCATAAGTAATTCTGTTAAACATTAATATATTTTCCCAACATACTCTTCCAGTTTCCAATGTGCAACTTGTGCTCCTTTTGATGGCTTAGATGAAAACCATACATTTGGCATCCCAGTTGTGCATCTAAAAACGAGTGTTCCATGTAAAATAAACATTTAGGACCCTTATTCAACTCTGGGAGACTTAAGATTGTAACATTTTTATGCTTTGTTCTCAATTGAATAAATGTGCATTAACCTTGAATTACATGATCATTCATCTAAAAGACTACACAAATTTCTGGTATTGTACAATGTCTGAGCAACCCAAAAGTTTTTGTATAAGAATAAAATCATTATTGCATTAATTGTCACTCAGAAAGTTAGTTTGGCAGCTACAGAATATTAGCGAAAAAAGTTAAATGACATCCAACTATCCCCAACTCCTTTTGATTCAAATCTTCCAAGATGTGTGGGTTTGTCCTATTATTTTATAATTCACTTCAGGGATTAAAGTGAGTTTGGGAGACAAGGGGCCACAAATCTCGATTAATAATTCTGTCTTCAATTAACATTTTCAGTTTTAATCAAACTATTGGCTTATTGTAGTAGAATGTTGTTGCATAAGCATATAATACGAATTAGGATAGATGCAAGCCGAAGTTCAACTATAACTCATTTGGAATTATAATTCATTAATCCTAAAACACTTTACACAACCGGGAAAGATTTGCGTTTTGGGGGCAAAGGTCGTTTAGGAGCCTCATTTAGTGTTCATGAACACCTACTTATCATTAACCAGCGACTTATTTTTTATTCAGTTAGAACGCAAAATTTATGCCCTGTGCACCTGTACAAGGAATACCTACCTAAAATCGCTTTTCTGCGACTTGCATGCGGCTCCTCTGTATACGACCATTCGAAATCTGTCCTAGATACGTGTGCTCCCATTTTCTCTCATTCAGTAGGTAATGTGGCCGTGTTTACTTAGAGTTAATACTGTGGTATCCTAAGAACTTGCAAAGCACACAAGAGATCTCAATCTCTTATTAACATCTGACACTTCCAAATTCATGACATCCAATCCACATACATATACATATAGTTATACTTATGCCTATCTTCCAACCGCGCCCCCACGTGCCGAAAACACAGTTGCCAAATTTCATTCCACAGCTGTTCGTTGGTTGTTACCAGCAATTCATAGATGGCTGTGACCACTTATGCGCGTAAAGATGAAATTAAAGAAAAGTTGAATAATGATTAAATTATAAACTTATCACAATAACGGAAACTTTAAAAATAGATAAAACGTTTCGGATACATCCTTAACCGTGTATAAGGATGATTGAGCGTAAAATAACATTTGGTTGCGGTGATGTGAATCCCGAGAAATTCGAGCAATGTCCAATTTCAGAGAGCTGTCCCGATTTTGAAAATAAGTTCCGAATTTAAACTTTGGTATTCAGAACCTAGTTTTGAAGTTTCTCTTTTTCAAAACTCATAAATTCTCTTTTGTGTGTGTGTGGTACCATATCAACCATAATTCCATTTTTTAAATAATTGTTTTAAGTCGGTTTTTTTTTTTATCTAGTTGTAAGGCAATGAAAAAGTGCAATTTGCAAAATTCAGTGTATGCTTTCAGTAAGCTAAGGATACCATCGGTTAAATTTAAAAAAAAAAAA
The DNA here is from genome assembly GCA_030765065.1 of Deroplatys truncata. Classification (NCBI taxonomy): domain Eukaryota; kingdom Metazoa; phylum Arthropoda; class Insecta; order Mantodea; family Mantidae; genus Deroplatys; species Deroplatys truncata. The sequence goes on from CM060983.1 coordinate 167,338,360, forward strand.
TCCACAATTTCAGCTCAATTCATTTGAAATTTTAATAGAGCTATCAGTGTTTAATGTATAATATGTACCAACACTAAATTTCGTGATCATTTTTAAATTAGTTCCAGAGTTATTAACTTTTATATTATCTTTTTTATTGTTTTTAAAAATTGCTCCACACCATGCAATTATTTTTTGAAAAAAGAAAATATTATTTGATTATTAAACTGAATACTGTATTAATAAGAAGTGATAAATGTTTAATTATCCCACTAGTTTGTGAGAAAATAAATGTTAAAATGTGAGACTTTAATAACGTCACAACTTAAGTATGTAAACAAAACTTCATCTCATCATTCTTTTGTCCTATTGTTAACCAGGAGGCACACATTTCATGGAATTAAATTGAAAAGTACACCATGTGGAACAATTTGAAAATGAGAGTATGCCAACAAATAAAAACCCAAGAAAAGGGAGCTTAAAAATGATAGCACTAAAATAACACTATTTATGACTTTATGCTGTTAAAAAACATTTTAGTAGTAGTTAAAGATTCTTGAGGCCTCTCTTGAATGGTTTGTTCAGGTTAATGTTTTCAAAACTTATCTTTTTTATTACAATTTTATAGCAAGATAGGCTTTTATAGGCAGACACTAAATCGCTATATGACATGCTTTAAAACACCATACAGCTATAAAACGTACGTATAACTAAAGTAGAAGGTTTGTAGTATTTAATAACACTAAAATCCACTTTTATGAATTTTGGAAACTTTTTACATTTTTTCACAGATGGATATCCTTAAGAGCAAAATTCTGAAAGAATGGCAAAGCATGAGTTCAAGAGAAAGGCATGATGCAATACAATAACACTTCAGTTTCTCTGATGGGAGTGTGATCGGTTTTATTTTTCATCTGTTGTTGTTCTTTTAAAAACCAAAGTTTAGGGCATTGGGGATAATATCTTGGATTGAACTTATATAGTTCTTATTTGAAATTTCCAGAGGGAGAATGATGTGTTGGTGTAAATAATAAAGTAAATATTAGGTCTAAAAATACACCACTGCAACTACAAAATGACATCAGTTTGTCAGTGATGTAGTCATTATGCATTTTCCCCTTAACCTTCATGTCTAGATAATTTCCTTTTAAAAACCAGGAATTTACATACATTATAAATTTAAACAGCTTAATGTAGAATTAGTAAACTTGATACACAGAAAACTGGTGCAATAGAGCTCATGTGGCAATCAGATTCATTTCAAATCTGTGCTCACTCATTGCTGGATACTGAGCCACACTCATTATGCCCAAAGAAGAAGAGGGGACACTGGAATTTTCTTGTCCTCAAGGTACCTAATCCTGGAAGCTTCAAGCATGACTGAACTGTCATAGTAAATACATACCTACATAAAAATACATAAATAAATAAATTAATATTATCACCAATTGAGAAGAATATTTTTATTGTTTTTAAAAAAATAATGTAACAATGATTGTTTCTTTGAAGCCCTGCAGCTTAAGGTACATGTCCTCAACATTTCCCAAGCCTAATTTGATTCTTCACTAAACATAGTAATATTTATTATCATATTATCCTCATTTTACAATGTTTATCAGTGCCATTACATTATCATTTTATTCACTATTATCATCAGGGTGGCTGGGAGTCTCAGTGGTTTTGTGTGCATCTCCTATGCCGATTCTGGGAGTGGCAATTTTAAATTTACCCATTTCAGGCCTTCACCTCTAAATACTCATGCAAAGTGTTCCCAAAGCCCAACATGGTAGAGAGTCCATTGCAAAAGCTGTAGGTTTCCTCATTCCATTGCCATCATTGTTGTCATTCTATCATCAGGAGTATGGACACTATATGCAGGATGCAGCCCAGTTGAGAAAAGGGGTACAATCATCACTTGGTGGAATTTGTCTTTAAGTCCCAGACTATATGGGGAGCATTAACAGCAAACTAACCAATATTATCATAATATTATGATTACCATTTCCACTGTTGTCATTATCATATTCACATCTGATGTTATCAAAATCATTTGTTGTTGTTATCATCATTGTTTTTATTATTATTATTGTCCTAATTATTACTATCTTTGTTATCATAATCATAATAATCATCATCCAAACAGAGAAGCCCCCCCCCCATAAATTTTTAACGCCAGTTAACTTGCTTTACTCCACACACAATGGAAATGTAAGAACCATATAGAAAAACTTATAAATAAATCTGCAATGGGTAAAGCAAGGGTGACAAATGTCAGGGGCTCAAAATATTAGGATTCTGAAAATTAGTCCACTAAAGTAACATAGCAGGCCTAAACAACAAATTTTCAAAACAGTAGATTTGTAACTTTGCAATGGTATATCATTTTATACTATTCTCCTCTGCCGCTACTTGCCCCACCATCATTACTTGTCAGCAGGGGCATCATTTAGGCAGGGCAGAGGGTCAATTGCCCTTCCCCTCTAGGCTACAAGAAATGATTAGGCTACTGATTATATTGCTCTACCCCCCAAAAAAATTACAACTGTATTTCTAATACAAATATTTCACATTTGAGAAGTAAATAATGATTTTTCTTTAAGGCTAAATTTGTCATTAAACTTCACAGGAAAATTCACTAAACTGCTTCAAGTGGATGCCCTATAGTAACCACAAATAGATAAGTATTTCACTAGTGAAAGGGTTACCCAAATCAAGTGAGCCATTTCATAGCTAAATCAACAGTTTAAATTTTGTATTCTCACTCCCAATTTGTCCTTTATGGTCTGAATATCATACAAACCCAATGAGTTCATAATAAGGTACCTAAAGAGCACCTGATACCTAAATTCAACAAAATAGGGGTAAAACTGCCATATATAAAAATCTTGTATTCCCATAATACCCCACTTAAAAATTCTGGAAATGCTATAAAGCCTATAATCACAAAAAATTGATATACAGTTTCATTGCAAATACATTGCTTAAGGCCCCTGAAAAAAAAAGAAAGAAAGAAAGAAAGAGAAAAAAAAGCATTTTTAGAAAAAGGTGCACAAGAGAGAGAGCGAGAGCAAGAAGTGTGTGTAATATCCCCAAACTTAAACTACCCTTTACACAGAACATTTTTTGATATTTTTTATTTTCTCAAAAATGGCTCTTAACAATATTAAACATAGCATATTATATTTAAGATATTTATATGACAAAGAATATTGTACATGTATGATGGGTAAACCATTAGAGATAGACAAACGATGTATATCTCTTTAGAACACACAATTTATTTCAAATAACCTTTTTAGTGGCATCAGCTATTTCCAATATATCCATTATTTTTGGTTTGAATTTTTCAATACTTTGTCATTTTTTTAAAGTGCTACCATTACGTAGTTTCTAACAATGTCATGGAAAGGGTCTGGAATATCATATCATATGGCCATCATATACTGTCCTACTTTTAAACATGTGACTATCTATTAGGTTTCCTCTATCTCCCTTCTATCTGCCTATAATGAAATGTGTAATGAGGCTATTTCTGCTAAAGGTTCTCTCAATTAATATGAAGTAGATATACAAATAAGCTTTATATAGCTTCTATAAGCTATATAAAAAAAAATCTGATGTGTTACATTCAAATGACCGAGCAAGATGACTCAGGCAGTTATGTCTGTGACCCACATTCGGAAGGTCCCGGGATATCTCCGGCAACTGCCCACTCTGGCTCATGAGTTTTTCATGGTTTACCTAGGTCGCCAGACGAATGTTGGGGTGGCTCATCTTCTACCACAACTCTCCTTCCTCTCATTTCTGTACCCATCATCTTTGTTGTTATCTGTTTCAGGGTTGCAGGACCATGCTACGGTGTTTGGCAGGTTGCGGCTGGGTGGTGGCTTGCACTGTGTAAGGGCTTCTTCCTTGATGACGTCGCTGCGGTATTGCTGAGTTAGATTTCTTCGCGGCATGGGGCTCCGCTCTAAGAGTCCCTGGAGAGTTTTGGCTTGTGGGCAGGGACCGTGCAGTGTTGGATGCATTAGATCTGGAAATGTTAGGGATCCGTCCATGCTTGCACCTGTTGGCATCCGGATCTGGTTGCCCTATGGGTTTCTCCCGTCATCTTTCCCTTCCAGGGGTCACGTTGGAAGCACAATGGACTGACTGGCCTGCATGCAGTGTTCTACCCCGGTTCCAGGGGCCCTTCTGTGATACATACCTTTACATTCACATGACTTTCTCTACTTTCTATCATTTATTAATGGGTGCAAATGCTATTCTTACGAAAGCATATTTTTCTATCTACTTCATTTTAATCAAGAAGTAGCAGTAGTAGCTACATTACACATTTTTTTATAAATGCAAAGGGAATATTAATAGTCAAATATTTACGAACTGCATGCTACATCCTACAAGAATGTTTGAATTTTAAATTACAAATGATTTAAAATAAAGAGAGTTGAAGGTTATTATACTACATCACTAAAATGTTCTTACTTGAACGCGTTTCGGGAGACGGTTTGCTCCTATCATCAGCATGTTTTCAACTGATTTTGCCGGGTATTGTCTGGGGAATGTGTGGCGCTAGTGGTGTTCTCTGGTGCTGGGCTGATGAACCTCCAAAGGCTGCTGGATGGCGGCAGTTCAAAATTCATTAGGTGATTCCTGTGTTTGACGATATGTATTTTTTCCCAGATGTCCAATTCATTGCTGCTGTTGATCGGTTTTAAGAGTTTTATGTTTGGGGTGATTTCATGGTTTGAAGACCAGAAATGATGTGCTACTGCTGATTTATCTGGCTGCTTTTGGTAAATGCATCTCATATGCCCTTTAAGTCTTATTTCAAGATTTATTTTGGTTCTTCCTATGTATACCAGGTTTCAGTCATTACAAACAATTTGATATATACCAGCTGATTTATCGTTAGGGATTGGATCTTTTGTTCTATTGCATAGTAGTTTCTGTATATTGTGGTTATTCTGTGGAGACAGGGTGATGTTGTATTTCTTGAAAATCCTTTGAAATTTGTGTGTCCAAGGGTGATAGGTGAATTTCCTATATGCTTGTGGTTTTTGTTGTCTGAGTAAAGTAGTTGTTTGTTGGATGTATTTCTGTCTTTCAAACTTTTTTATCTTCTTATCTATTGTTTTTTTCTGGTATCCATTCATGGTGGCTATGTGGATAATGTATTGGTATTCTTTCTGGTATTCCTCTTTCTCCAATGATATATGTACTAACCTGTTTGTAATACTATTTAAAATTGCATGTTTGTGGCTTGTAGGATTGTAGCTATTGTTTTTAATATAATGTTCTGTGAGAGTTGGTTTTCTGTAAATGCCGAACGTTAGTTTGTTGTGTGCATTATTTCTGATGATCCTGATGTCTAGGTAAGGTAATTGGCCATTTTCTTCTTTTTCTATTGTGAATTTAATAGATCTTTTTTTGTAAGTTCAATAATTTCAAAACATCTTCTGAAAGTTTTTTGGAACAATAGCAAAAATATCATCTACGTACCTATACCAGGTTTTGAATAGATGTGGGAAAGATTTAGTAATATGGCATTCAAAATGGCTCATATATAGTTCTGCTAAAAATAGTGAAAGGGGGTTTCCCATAGTTAGGCCTGTGGTTTGTTTAAAGATTTTGTTATGAAATGAAAAGAAATTCTGGTCCAGACATAAGTTTGTTAGTTTTAAGTAATCTTCTGTTTGTGCTCTAGGTGTGCCATTGTTTAATATCCAAGTTTCTAGGAGTGGTAATAACTCTCTTTATTTTAAATTATGACACATCACTGTTACTAGCTTCTAAATCTTCAAAATTAATTTACAAATGATTCATGTTTCTCCTGCAATACCATTTATTTATACGCATCTTTGCTGCACACACCCACACCTCAATACCATAATGGACAAGAGGATACATTACACCATAATAAATAATTTCTTTAATTACCCTAATAGATATTTTAAAAAATCTTAGGAGATAAATTGACTTGCTAATTTTAGCAGATATTGCACCTATATGTTATGCCCCTGTTAATCTAGGGTCACTCCATATCCCTAAAAGCTTGTGTCTACCTTCTCATAATTTTTATTCTCAATCACAAGTGACTTCCCGATTTTCTTTTTTGTTTTTAAGCAATCATACTTCATAAATTTTGTTTTATCCATATTGCACATGAGCTTATTTGTTTTAAAATAGTTTAGAAATGTTTGATGCCTAAAACCATTACTTCCATTAACGACATATTACACCCCCTAAAAAATTCAGTATAGTGTCATTCCACATACAATGTCATAGAAGATTTTTTTTGGTTCACTGATGTCATTAACACATATTAAAAACATTAAGAAGCCCAAAAACTGATTCTTGAGGTACCCTATATCTTACTACTCCCTGGTTATATTTAACTTTTAACAAAATATTATACTTCTTAGTATAAACTTCAGTTATGCATTTTCTACACATTAGATTAGATTTAAAATTTCATGAGGATAAATTCAATAACAGCAGTAATGGTTGAAAAAACCCTTGCTAAAAGTTGCAAAGTAAATTTTCTTTATTAAAAAATTCTAATACCTAGCTAAGAGAATCCTCTCCATATAATAATTATTTTCCCAATCTTGGATGTTAGCCTAACTGACCTATAGTTATTTATGTCAAGCTTATCCCTCTTCTTATATATATATATAGGCTTACAAATGCTTGTATTAAGGCAACTTGATAAGGTGTTCCAATGGTTTAGCTCTCATCCTTGTAGTATTTAAGAAACTTGATGCCAAACCCACCTTATAAAGCATTTCCTAAACTGCTGCTGTTGTTTATATTGTGACAACAGATTTACGGAAGATCAATTTGCCATTTTTCTTTCCCTCAGGCCAGCAAGTTAAACAATGGAGGAATATATGACAGAGATGGCAGTTTGATAGTCTGGGTATAAACATCACCAGTAGGCTGCAAAGTGTCTTGCATGAATGAGAGCTAGTACTGCATTTTATTACGGCACAACTTATTATGGCTATACTAGGAGAACTAGCAGATAATTTAAGTTTTTGCCTACAATGTTTTTACATAGAGTATGGAACCTAGAATATCACCCTGGAGAGTTAGTATAAAAATTCTGGATGTATTATATAATCTTAGCATTTGGCTAACAGGTAAATGATTGTATAAATGTATGCACAGGCAGCAAACAGAGAACAGACAAGGATCAGGGTAAAGCAAATTGGTACAAACACAAATGCTTTAGCGTCTTTCATCAAAATATCCAGTACATTGCAAACAAAAGAGCAGCAATCGAGCAAACAATTCTTGATGTACAACCAAGCATCATAGATTTTCAGAACATGGGTTAAAAGATAATGAAATTAATTCAAATTGCTATGAAAATTATGCTCTAGCCTCTAGTTACTGTAGAGAAGCTCATAAAAGTGGGGGGGGGGGTGGCAATATACATGCAAAAGGATACAAAATTTAATCAAATTATGCAAGCAGTACTGTGAGAAAATGTGTTGTGAGCTGTCTGCAATTGAAATCACTTAAAAAAAAAACAAAGCTTATCATACTAGGTATTTACAGTCCACTGACAGCTGACAAAAAACAATTTGTTTCAAAAATTTGAAACTGCCTAAGTGACATTGTAAAAAATAACAAAATCATTGTAATAGGAGACCTAAATATAGATATGTTAACAGAAAGTAAAAAGAAAAAGTTACTATTAGTATTAATGGAAAGATGTAATTTGAATTTATTTAAGGTGAGTCGGAATTGTTACACTAACATCACTTAAGTTTACTCACTTAACATGTTTCGGGAAACGGTTGTTCCCATCCTCAGAAGCTAATCCGACTGGCCCGTGTTGTTGGTGTTTCCGTTTTTTGGACTGGATACTGTGGTGGCATCTTGTGGTGGAGAAATGTACTTCCAGAGAGGATTTGGTGGCGGCAAATCAAAATTAATTAGATGTGTGTTGTGTTTTAGAATGGTGATCTTCTCCCATGCATCTAATTCGGCTGCAAATTTGGCTGGTTTGACTAATATAATATTGGGTTTGATGTTGTGATTAGTGATCCAAAAATGGTGTGAAACTGCAGATTTGTCCATTTGTTTGTATTTGATACATCTCATGTGCTCCTTTAGCCTAGTTTCTAGGTTTCTTTTTGTCTTACCTATGTATACTTTATTGCAATCTGAACAATTGATTTTATAGATTCCAGCTTTTTTGTCTTGTGGGATGGGGTCTTTTAACTTGTTACAAAGTAATTTCTCTATGTTAAATTTGTTCTGTGGAGCAATACACATCACTGTTTCTAGCTTCTTTTTATTACAATATCAACATAATGTAATTTGAAGCTAACAGAAACAGGGCCAACCAGAGTAACACAACACACATCAACCTATATAGGTCACGTCTATACCAACTTAAAGAGAGAAGATATTAACATCTCATTAACAAAGGGAAGGCTTAGTGACTATTTTTGGCAATTAATGAGCAAAACATTAAACACACTGACAGTAAAATTAAAACCGGTAACAGATATACCGGTAAATAATAAATAAAGCTACATTAAAATCATTAAAAGACAACCTTAAACAGGCAGTATTCAGAAATGTGCATGAAGCTAAAAGAATAGACAATAAATTTGATTTCTTTATGAATACCTTAACTACGTGCTTAGAGCAGTCAGCACCATTGCACAAAGTAGTCTGTGACAAGCATAAACAGATAAATTGGTCTACAGAAGGGATAAACAAATCCATAAAAAGAATGAAATTCATAAATAGTTTAAAAGCCTACAAACTAAATGAAGAGTCTTACATGTATATAGAAAACTATAAGAGTATTCTAAATACAGTGATTAATAAAGCAAAAAAGCTTCACAACAAAAGACTATTACAAAACGCTGAAAATAAAATAAAAAAGACGTGGTATATTATTAAAACTGTACACAAAGAAAACATCAAAATGGGTAGAAAATTTATGAAGTGTAAAAAATAACTGTCAAATCCTAGATCCAATAAATATAAGTAATGCAATCAATGATTATTATATAAAGTTTGTACCAAATATCGGAATAAAGAAAATCAATGACCAAAAAACCAATGAAAAAAGTGTATGTAACTCCATGGTAGTGAGAGAAATGACAAATGAGCAGGTCATTAAACAGATAAACACACTAAAATGTAAAAAAACCTAGTGGATTGGATGAATATTCAAATCAGATGATAAATGTAAAGATGAGATAGTGAATACCTTTACTCACATAATAAATGAGAGCTTTAACTCAGGAACTTTCCCAAGTAAACTTAAACAAGTAATAGACCAATTTACAAAAAGAAAGGCTCCAAACAACTAGTGGAAAACTATCGCTCTATATCACCCTGCTCAGTATTTTCAAAAATCATGGAGGGCCTTTTCTTAGAACGGCTGCAGAGTTTTTGTAATAAATTTAATATAATTTCTGAAAATCAGTTTGGCTTTCAAAAAAAGAAATCTACAATACATGCAATTAGCAAAGGAAATAATATAATTGCTTGAGCAATAGACAGGAAGGGGACAGTGGTAGCAATTGTTCTTGATCTTTCCAAAGCTTTCAGCTGTGTGGACATTAAAAATCTATTAGAGAAATTTGAAAACTATGGGATAAGAGGCACCCAACCAGAATGGTTAAGTTTGTTAAATAGAGAGCAATATGTAAAGATAATGCATAACATAGAAGGAAATCTGAGAAAAATTAAATCTCACTTTAAACATATAAAACATGGAGTACCACAGGGGTCCAAATTGGGACCGTATCTATTTATATTCTACATAAATTATTTGTATAAAAAAATTCAGGATGCGGGAGGATTAACCATTGGGTATGTGGACGATACCACTATAGTGATAACAGGTAAAACAGCGACAGAGGTACAAAATAAAACAAATAAAATACTAGAGATAGTTACAACATACCTATCAGAGCTAGGAATGTTACTAAACACAAATAAAATGGAATGGATGCAAATTGGAATAAATAATAAAATGCAGACAAACATAACACTAGCAATCCAAAATGAACAAATTTGCCGAGTAATGCAGACAACTTTTTTAGGATTAGTTATAGATAATAATTTAAAATGGAATAAACATGTACAAAAGATCAGTAACAAAATAAATAAGGGTATATATGTGCTTAAACAGGTAACACAAGTCGTGGATGAAGATAGTGCTCTAAAAGTATATTACGCCTTTGTACACGCACATCTAAATGATGGGGAGCAGCAGGAAAGAAACAAAGGATATATATGAATGCCTTAAGCATATAGTAAGAACAGATAGGGAAGAAAAAAATATAAATGTACACAAGAACAAAACTCAACTATTTTAGGAACAGACTAAGAGGCTCACTAGGTACAAAATGTATTGAAAGCAATGCAAAAGATTTATACAATCATTTACCTCACCAGATTAAAGAAATAAATGTAGAAATGAAGAAAACTGAAGCAATAAAGACTTACCTGATTAACAATGCTTTCTACACAATTGGTGAATATAAAGCAGGTAACTTCAGTAGTAGCTAGTCTGAATAATGTAAAGTATCTGTATATATAACTGTAAGTATTAATGCATGTAAAATGTATACACCTAAAGTAGCAAATGTCAATAGTAACTAGTCGATATAATATAATATATATAACAATTCGTATTAATGCACTGAAAACGTATACATAAACCGTTATTATATTTTGTTCTGACGAAACCTTGTAAACTTTTGCAAATGGTGAATAAAATCTGAATCTGAATCTGAATCAGTAGTCTCCCACTGCGGATGAGGTAGTTTTCCAGGTTTTAGGTTTGCTGTGTTGTCACATTTCCCACTTACGATGACATTATAAGCCTCCAATAAACAGCTTTGAATATAATTAACTTCCTCTTTTTCCATTTCAATGCTGTGAGCAGATGGGATGAAAGCAGTCACTAAAAGGGTAAAGATTTTCCTTCTCTGATGTGGAGACAGTCTTTGAAACATGTTCTAGCAAGTTTTGGTGTAAAAAGTGAAGCTAGAGTAAAGGGTATAGGTTATACAATGGATGGGGACACCTTGCAATGTGACCCATGAGAGATCTATTGCGGCTACCCAGGGCCAGCTCCAGGAATTTTGCCACCCCGTGTGGTAATTTTAAGTGTTGTCCCGTCATGCTTTCAGATATAATTTTTATCTTCTCTCTCTCCCTCTCTCTGGGTGATCAATAAATAAAGCTCAAGAAGAGATATGTGTGGAAAAAGAACAAAACTGTTGTAAACAAAAGATAAAAACATGTAAAGTCACATTAAAAATGTTCAATATTTTGGGTTTACCCTTTCATCAGGAGATTAAAAATATGCACAAAATGAAAACACACTTATAGTCGACTGCACTGTTTAATAATAATCTTTATTATGTGGTATATCATGGAGGATGCCTCATGCACTGCGACCTGCATGAGATCTATTGCAGCTACCATCCCTAGGAGGAAGGGATAAAGCTACAGTGGCTTGAAACACTGTTTATAAATGTAATGCTTATTGTTGAACACCTGCTGTGCACAGGAAGTTTTGATGATAATCATCAATGAGGGTCACATGCAAAGTGACAAAGGCTGATGCTTCATTTGCCACCAGTTTCATAATAAAAATTCCAGAAAGTCACAAGAACTTAAGCATGATTTATAATTCTGTTCTATTTTCAAATACATTGTTCAGGTCTTAAGATTTTTCTGCTCCTAAAACCCGCCATCCTGGGCAGTGGCATGGCTCGAACCCCCCCCCCCCCTTGAGCCCTACAACTACCACTCCCCCACCCCAGGAGGAAGGTATGAAGTGAAGGAACCACAGGAGGCTGCAGGCCATATGCAGACAGAGACACATGGAAGTCCCTAGCAGTTCTTGGTTGGTAGACCCGTCCCACTACGGAAGTACCCAGAGAGCGCAATTAATGACCCGTGAACTAAACAGTCCTCTAGTGTCCATGGGGAATACCCTTTCCTTGGGGCAAGCATCCGCATTCATGTCTGGCACCACCTCACGCCATGAAACCTAGAAACACACCTGAAACATGAGAAGGAATGAAAGGGAAATGAGGGAAAAGATATTGTAATAGATGAGAAACCACACTAACATTCACCTACCACCAGGGAAGACTATGAAAAACCCTAGGGCAGAGTGGGTGGTCAGCATAAATCAAACCCAGGATCTCCATAATGCGGACTTTGCACATTACTGCAGACCCAACTTGCTCAGTGAAGCTACAGTAATTCACATTTTAATTTGTGCATGTAAAGATTTTACTTTCTCTATTTTTTTAAGGGTGGAAGATATTACAATGCTGCAGTATTATAACTTTGTAAAATTGAGCAGAGTGTAGAAACACAATACATCATTATTTATTTCATTATTCAACAAATGCTTCAAAAGAATGTTTCCATCTTCAACCAGGTGCCAACTGCTAGTGCATGGAATTGCAGCGGTGCTGTTGTCATATGGGGTTGGTTCAATGAATTTACAACCTTATGAAGAGACTCATGGGACCAACACCAGAAGATAGCAGCATCATCAAAATTGTTTACAACCTCAATAGCCATCCACTTATCGATGAGAACAAACATGCTTTAAGAACATGTCCTACTAAATAAAGTGGTTTATTTTATTTCTACACCAACTCAAATCTATATAGTTATATAGATTTTCCCACTAAACCTGAATATACATTAATTCCATATACTTTAGCTTTTCTTGGGGTTGCAGCCAGGTTACCGTTTCACAAAATGAGCTTGACATCTCAGGAATGTGCATTCCTGTCATCACGGTAACAGAAAATTTAAAACTCAGTAAAGCCATCCTAATTACACTAAAGTGGGAGGTGCTAAGGCAAGTAGAAAGTGTTATTCAGAAGTTAGAGATATTGAAGCGAAACAATTTAATTGAATCTTCTATTAAATTAAGGTTAATTCTGTTATTTGGGTGTTATTCAGAAGTTAGAGATATTGAAGCGAAACAATTTAATTGAATCTTCTGTTAAATTAAGGCTAATTCTGTTATTTGGGTGCTCACATTGGCATGTAGGGTAATTCCAGGAGAGATGGACCAGTTAATTATTTCTCGAACCGGCCAGTAGAGCAAGTTAGCGGTAGTGTCGCCTGCTAATGGCAGATGTGAATGTGTAACAGTGTTGTTTTTGTCTTGATTTGTTCAAGCACTTCACTTTATATACCGCATAAATAAAAGTCTGGTATGCACATTTTTTTCCACTATTTATATAGTTAGGTATTACACACGGTATTTGATATCATACTTTTATCAAAGCTTCTTAGGAAGCGTAAAACAAGTAAATGTACCCTCATGGCATGTTCTGGTGACGCTGGCCCTAAGCGGAGCAAAATGGCAGGCTGGTCCATCTCTCCCTGACATTCGGGGGAGTTGGACCAGGTCCTCACGGGAGAGATGGGCCATATTTTTTATAGCTTTAATGTTTATACAATCCTTTTTTGGTAAAACATTAGTGGTTATAGTGTAATACATAAACAAACATTTGTCTACTTATTGACTAATAACATAGATATATACATGTACACACATATATATAGTGTGAATATCGATAAATCGTTTATAGAAGGAGAAATAGAGATAGATGCCTTATTTATTATTATTATTATTTTCAGAGGAATGCCTACTACCTACAAAAGGAAACAGGGCTCTACAAGAGTGTAGACCACATACAGAAGGCTGTGGATGCAGTAAAAAGCAACTTATGGGAATCAACGAAGCTGCTAGATATTTCAAATTATTTACCTTTGCTGATGCTTCAAGTTCCACACATCCTCAAACTGATGATTTCTTGGCAGTTACTGGGATCTACTACGTGGAAAACAATTCTCCTAATGAAACTCAGGTAGACAAGGAGACTCAAATACCAACTCCAAGTAAACTCCTTAATGACATTTCCCCAATAGCAACTTTGAAGAAGAAAACTACTCTAAGTGGTAAGGCAGCAAGTGTTTCCAAGATACCGAATTCAAAGGGGAATGTCAACCTTTGGAAAGCTAAGAAGAGTAGAGCTAATGGAAAATCTAATCTGTCTAAAACTAAGAGGCCAAGAACCAGAAGATGAGGGAGCGACAATTCTGAAGAGTCCCTAAATGATGATGATGATGATGATGATGTATGCAATGACAGTGACGATGATCTTGAAGAGTGGAATGAAAATGAATGTGCTGGGTACGGAGAGGACTACAACGCAACCAAAAGCAATGAAGACTGGATCCAATGCCCAATGTGTTCCCGTTGGCTTCTTGAAAACTGCACCAAATACGGCATGAAGTGCGACTTATGTGGGAGGAGAGAGTAAATCTAAAAAACATACTCCAAAATGAACTCAGTAAAACAACAAATGTTTGTTCTACATGATAAATGATTTACAATATACCAATAAGTACTAATTGCGAATGTATCATTTAATTCTCCTTGTATTTTATGCAGGTCCATCTAACCCGAGTACTACGGGTTAGATGGACCATTTGTGTAATTTTTTTGTTCATAATTCACAAGTCCATTAATACGTATTTTGCATGTGTACAGCTATATATGGTTTATTGATGGCACCAAAATCATAAGGTACTACCATTTTAACCACTTTTACTAAAAATAAAAGAAATATGGGAAATTCAGAAAAGGGGGTCCATCTCTCCCGGAATTACCCTTTGTATACATTAGTTATGGATAATGAATCATGCCCATTCCCAAAATATCAAGTTCATTTTGTGAAACAGCCTACAATACATATGACACAAATGAGTTAGTTCTTATTTCACTTCAGATTAGTTTCAGTTATTTGTTTACTTTTTCCATTAAATGATAGATGGAAACTCATTTAATATAATGCACCCTTATGACCTATGAAGATGGTATTCAAGTACCTTTGAGAGGCCCAAAATTAGTATTTGTTCATCACATCCTAAAGCCACAAGGTTTAAGTCAAAGTTGTTTTCCAAAAGTTCTTATGATGGCAGAATAAGATTTACCCACAGTAAGGGTAGTGAGTGATAAATAACTATCAATAAATATCCTCCTCCTTTGATAGTTCTACCACCTTCATTGTTTCCATAATAAGTTTTATCTTTTCCATTTTTATATTTTCATTGTACTCCTCCTTTAAATACTCAATCACATTTTCTATGATTTATCTCTGAACTTTTCATTTAACAATGGCTTTATCTCCATCTTTTGAAACCACATTAACATCTTCCAATATAACAGAAGCAATAACAATGACTTTATTGTTTGGAGGAAAATTTCATTTTCTCTCTCTTATTGTGGTCTAATGCTGATTTTACTCCAGTTACATTCTAAATGATGGAAGGTGCAGAAAATGAGAGGAAGTATATACATGTTCTTCCTGATACCAGTCTTATCTGCAATCTAACTGCAATTTTCAATGGCATTTCCATTTGGATAGTGTATTTGCTCTAAAATTTTCCATATATATATGGAAACCGGCTGCGCAGTGTTTTTCCTGTCCGTGTCCTCGTTGCCGTCTGCCACTATCATAGAAAGGCGCAGATGAAACCATACAACATTTTTAAAACTAC
Source organism: Deroplatys truncata (assembly GCA_030765065.1). NCBI lineage: Eukaryota > Metazoa > Arthropoda > Insecta > Mantodea > Mantidae > Deroplatys > Deroplatys truncata. Next base: position 167,353,933 of record CM060983.1, read on the forward strand.
TTTTAAAGGCCTTACTTATCAACTTTATGAAAGGAAATGCAGAAACCAGCCACCGTTGTTGTCCACACATTTTTGGCACCTCTTTAGGAAACTATCCATCACTCGCCAATTTTTTTCTAGTCAACAGTTCACGCCCGTACATATGTGAATACAATTTTGCTCCCTTTTTTTTTAGAGAATTAACAGCCAGGGAGCATGATTTTGCCCTTTTTCAACAAGACTCTGCAACAGGTTATATGGCCAATATTTCAATGAGAACAATTGAAAGTGCGTTTCAGGACAGTGCGTGTTACTAGAAATTTGTGGCCCCCTGGTCCCCCAACCTAACTCCCTGCGATTTCTATCTCTGGGGTAACTTAAAAAATAAAGTGTACAGACAAACCTATTAACCCTGGAAGAATTAAAACAAAATATCTGCCAGAAAATTGCCAGTATTTCTCAACATGAACTATGACGAGTGATGGATAGTTTCCTAAAGAAGTGCCAAAAATGTTAAGAATAATGATGTGGCCAGTTTCAGCATCTCCTTTCATAAAGTTTGTAAGTAAAGCCTTTAAAAGTAGTTTTAAAAATGTTGTATGGTTCCATCCGCTCCTTTCTATGATAGCGGCAGATGCCAACGAGCGCCAAGGATGCGGATAGAAAAAACACTGCGCAGCCGGTTCGTAGTCTTTTGGCACCCTGTATATATATATATATATATATATATATATATATATATATATATATATAGCTTTGGATTTCACTAGCCTCAGAAAAAAAAAATTCTGAAATTTTTCCCATACAATATGAATTAGAAAATCTGATGTGTTACACTCACATGACTTTCTCTACTCTTGTACAAATTAGTTTTACAAACGCCTATTCTCCATATGCTTCATGTTAATCGAGATATCGAGATGTTAATCTTATTGGTAATTTTCTTGTAGATGCAAGGGAAATATGGTAGCTTTTAAGCGATAGTCAAATATTTTAACGCTGGTTGCTATGTGGCGCATTCCATTCTCTTTGCATGTCCAGGACATAAAAAAATGAATAACGAATTTAAGAAAAAGTATAAGTATTGGAAAATTTAAGGAAATAACAAGCAATATCTCGAAAACGGTTCACTCAACAAAAGAAATGTAAATGACATAAGTTGTGTATTTTAACGCGATCTACATTTTTTGTGTTGTAAAATTTTGTCTATCTCTTATGGTTTACCAGTTATGCAAAAGTCGTTCACAATGAAGAATACTTTTGGACACATTCCCAGAAAATTCGAGATATACATTTTATTTCTCATGACATTATCTTAAACATATGATATTTTCATCAAAATCGTTAGAGCCATTTTTGAGAAAATTAAACTTTTCGAAAAATCTTCCATGTAAAGGGTAGTCTGGGGTGGGGGGATTTTCTTGAAAACCTTCGTGTTGCATCTCTGGAAGATACTGAACCTAAATACCAAGTTTGGTGCTTATCCGACTGTTCGTTTTTGAGTTATGCTGTTCTGACACGCACACGCACACACACACACACACACACACACACACACACACACACACACACACGGACATGGTTCCAAAAATGCTTTTTTTGAATTCAGGAGGTCTCAAAACATGTATTTCTGGTGAAATCTCGATATCGAATTTTTGGGTGGAATACAATACTTCCCCTACTTAGTATACGTAGTAGAGAAAGTAAAAATGCAACTTTTGCAATCTATTTATTTTTAATTTTCAGGAAATAATTTTTCTGATAGTCCCTAATGTACAATCACAGTCAAATACAATGACATAGCTATGCAAATGGACTACTGACATTATTATCTGCTTTAAATGCTGTTAATGAGGATTTTTTCAAATATAAGCTTATTTATTTGTTCTTTGACCACGTTTTTATTATGGCAACCTCTATTTTAGGTATTGTAAAATGCTCCTTAGAATCAATATTTTTTATTTTATTCATGTATGCATTAAGTGATCAACAGGATGAACTCCTGTTCATTATACTACTTGTAATCTTTCAGTATTTATAGTCGTTCATTTACAATTTTCTTGTTACCAACAATAATTTAAACTGAAAGATTTTAAAAATGATTTATTATTATTATTTTCACTTTAATGGTATCAACACCACACTTGTTCCATAACTTTAAGCTTATTAGCATGCATACAGAGTTCTAAGCACTAAAGCCAGGACAGAAGGAAATGAGGTTGAACTGTCAATGAACTATAGACAAGAGTGTCGGAGGTAACATCCCCCATACATTCTTTTGGCATCTGCAGACAACACTAAGACTGGTTTTTATTTGCCTGTCACTGACCCCTGGTCTCTCTTGTTTTCCATTCTTTGTAATGCAAAGGTTTGAGTGTAGATAACTTGCACGTCTTAAGAATTATACCTGCTTATTGGTATTGTCATGATATCTATTCCTAGTAATGTGACCTAATTAGGAAACATACACATTTTGCAGTCTTTCTGCTATTTGCTACCTTAAAGATAGGATGAAATCAGAGGGAAAGAAAAACTCATTATAGATATAGATCTGCTATATTTATTTTACAGCATATTTTGGCAGTTTGCTTATTTTCATATTTATTTTACATATACCAACCAGCCTGATCTAAGAACCATTTAAAAATGTCATGTTGGCTGGTGCAATTATATCAGTCCATTTTGTGCAAAAAACACACTGAAAAGCATACTTTTTTTATATATATATTATTCACAAGATTTCTTTTTAGCCTTGCACATTTCTCTTTCATTCATACATCTCAGTTACACATAAACACTAATTTTGCTAATAAATCATTAAATAACCATAAAAATTTCAAACAAAAATAAAAAGGATTATGCTCTATTATTTAAATTCAATACAAATTTAACTAAAATAGCACTTTAAAACGTATTGAGTGAATTTCTTCACTGACTAGCACACATTCAAGCAATCATTCCAAGACACTGATAATGTACGTGTATAAGAAAGAAACACATTTGAAATATATTTAAAACATAGGCATTTCTTTAAAAAAGAAAAATGAAAGAAAAAAAATGTTGCATGATTTGCCATAATGAAAGAAAAGGACACTTTTCAGTAAAATAATGTAATTTTCTGGTCATATCTTATTACTCGACTTCCCCCCCCCCTGCATTTTTCAGTATCCTAAATGTACCATTCTCAAAACCCTGCTTTCTATCTTTTACTTTTTATGTCACTGAATTAAACTATCTTTTACAATTTCAGGCATACATAAAATAAGGCTAATATCATGTAACCACAACTAAATATCATATCTGTTTTTTTAGTCTTTTAGAAAGTTTGGAAGCTCAAGTTTTCCTTGCTTGTCTGGCTCTGATGAAGATACGTATAATTTTTCTTTGCATATAATACTGAATTTTAATGTAATGTCAGCCTTATGGTGCATCATACAGTCTTTGCCTATATTTTAGTTATAAAAATGATAGCTTTCTTTCCTTCCTTTATTTCAACTGGGTGAAAATCTTAAAATTTAAATTTTCACATATGTAATCAGCATTCAGAGAAACTAGGTTGTTTAAAACATTCAAATATTTTAAGCCAATAATACTGAACACCATAAAATGGTATGGGCAATCTTGAGTTAAACAACACACAATTATTTGAATGGTTCACCTATTCTAATTATTCAGATAATTTTGTATGCACACTTATTATTCAAACTGGTTGAATCTGCAAACTATTCTAACAGTTTGGACAAGTAAATTCTTTGAATAGTCTGAATGTGGATTACTTTAAATATCCTGGTATCCAAGGCATTTTAATATTACATATGAACTGCTCTGGTAGCACTGCAAACATAGTTAACTTACTAGTATTTCGCTTGTACCAGAACTTGTTCTTACATACCAAAAGAGAAACATTTATGTGCATTTTTGTAACAAAATAACTTTGTTTCATCCTCACAATATTGACTGTATTGGAGAACATTCTTTCTGAGACAGAGGAGGTTACACGACATAAATGCTGCATCATCAATCTCAACAGTAAGGAATAACTGTACTCGCAGGCATAGTGCTAATAATCATAGAAATTGCGCACCCTCAACTATGTCCCTGCAGTCATCCATCAAACACAAGCATTGCGGTTTTGGCCTATCTATAGATAACAAAGTTATGTGTTGAATGGTTGAGAGTTTTGTGACTTCTTCAAAAAACAAGCCCATGGCAGTTACTTGCAAGGAAGTTGTTGTCAAATCAGTTGCAGGATAACTGTACAATTTGTTAACTGTATTGTTTCCAATCATGTGCCACCAAAGCAGATCAGTGTGTATGAGTAACCTAACCTATTAACACAGAATGTAAAAGGCAAATAAAGTGGTTACAAAAGTATCTGAATAATTCAAGGGAAATCCAAAGTATCAAAATATTTAAATAACTTTATGTGTATGATCAGGGTACTTTGCCATACTTCAATTATGTAGTGTTTGGATATCAAATCTGTATATTACTCATATTTAAATGTTTGAATATTCAGGCACCTAGATTTTACAGCACTATTAAGAGGAATTATACTGATACTGATAGCACTAACAGAAGGTTTAGCTGTTAAAATAATTTATTTGCCTTTAGACCTGAACCACTTAGGACATACAAAATTATATTGATGTATACAATGGCTAATGAGACCCAATTTAATTTGGAAAGTCAATGTTCTCCATAAAATAATTTTGTTATGTGCTAATTCAGTTAACAAAAGCATGCAAAGTTTTTTTTATATATATACAAATTTCTTCTCGCTCTTTCCTGATTGCTCTTTCATTAAGTCAAATTATGCACAAATAAAATTAACAGTACTAAGTGCAATAGCATCTAAAGTCCATAACTTTGGCTTGCCTCAATTTTTGGCTGCATGTTATTGACTTTCATTTGTTAACCAAACATCTCACATATAGGTACTGAGCCAGAAAAGTAAGTGTATCAACAGCACACTATCTAGTTAAAATAGCCAAATGATAACACAATCTAATTCTTCTATAAACACATGTCCCAGAAATAAACTGACACTTTTCATTAAAAAACTTTACAGAATATGTACCACAAGCATAAGAACTTATAATTTCTTAAAATTTAAGCTAAATTCAATCACATAGTATTCACTTCTGTGAAGTACAAATTATCTTAATAAATTTTTTATTTTCCAGCATAACTGGGAGTGAATTTTGAGGTTATTTCACTGAAAGCTCTCTGCAAGATTTATTTCACCTAAATGTTTAGGCCTCACCAGATTTTAAACTCACAAGTTTCATTGCAATTTAATTTCTTGCCTTAAAAGATCTTAAGGCTAACAAACAGAGAACAGAAGTTTAAAAAGAAAGTTATTAACAATAATTCTATCTGTTTGATCTTGTTAAAAACAATCTTTTTCAAACTTATGTTGTATGGCGCAAATTCCAAAGACATTTAGGAACATGTAAGTTTACAAAATTATACAGTGAAAAGTCTGTGCTAATATTTTATAGTATAAAACGTTCTATTAAAACAGATGGAATACCAGAGGGAGAAACTCCAAATTAGGGCAGCAACTGCTTCTTGTCCTTTAAGAAGATTCTTTCTTGCATTTGGAAAACAGTCTTATTAAGGAGTTGCTTCAAGTTTCAGTTCATATGCCATGCCTCACCATACAATTTAAGTCCACTGTAAACGGGCCACCTTTTCCCTGACTCATAAATCAGTACTTGTTGTTCTAAATCTGGAACTTTGAACCAGTATATCTTCAATAATGGAAGCCCAATATCATGACAGCAGTAAAGCACAAATATTTTTTGCTTATTCTTTTAAATTCAAATATTTATCTTGGCAGCTATAATATAATATAGCTATTTTGACTCATTCTTATATTCTCCTTAAAACCGTATCTATTGCTGTTTGTCAACAATGAGCTAGACATTTTAGCATGTTAAATGTACATATTTCAAATTATAGAAAAATTGTGTCTGAGTTGAAACACTAAACATCACTTACATTTTTTGCATCTTGACTGCTTTTGAGAGCTACTTGCTTTCATTGTCAGAAGTGACCGACAGGCTCCCGGTGGTGTTGTCTGGTGCCTGGATGTTTGTGGAGACCCTAGCAATGGAGTGATGAACTTCCATAGTGGATTTAGCGGCAGCAATTCAAAATTCATTAAACAATGTATATGTTTTATGATTAAAATATTTTCCCAAGTATCCAAATTTTTGCGTATTTTATAGGTTTTAGGAGTGTTATGCTTGGTATGCTGTTGTGATTGGTGTCCAAAAGTGATGCTTGGAAATATTGGTTACTAAGGCCTTTAATTACATTTTCAACATGTGGCCTTGGTTTGTTTAAACCTACAGAAATTATCTATTAATTTCACTATGAATATAGAAACTGAGAACATGCTACCCTCTTTGGACCTGAATAACAGCAATAGAATTGAATTTGGATCTTCAAAATAACAACATACAACCAGAATTACATCAAAGCCAGCAGTTTCAACCCCCTACAACATAAGCCAGCAGTTTCAACCCCCTACAACATAAGCATGTGATTATTAACAGTTTAACCCATATAATGGTGAATTTACTATGGAGTAGGTCAGAATACAAGATGGAATGCACAGTAATTGTAAAGACAGCTGAGTATCATGACATAAGTATTTAATAAGTAGTGAGAACTACAAATTCAAAAAGCAGAAACATTTGGAAAAAATTATAACATTTAAATTTGATAAGCAAGTTAGGTGAATTTCTTAAATACACATCATCCTATAGCTATGCATTGTTTCCTAAAGATATTCAAGAAAATAACATCTCTTTAGTCCCTTAAAAGAAATCTCTTAAAATGCTTCTAAAATCTACCAAACTGAACACATACGAGGGTGGTCTGAAAAGTTTCCGGCCTCAACATGAAGATGGCAGCACTCGTAAATAAAAGCTAATGAATTTCGTTGTTCATCTGTTGACAGTTACTCACCAAAGTTTCAGCCATTTTGGATGCTCAGTTGTTATGTAACAGTCGTTTGAGTGAGGTGATGTGAGCGTTTATATGAAAATGGACAAAATCGAGTATAGAGCTGTCATTAAATATTTGTTTTTGAAAGGCAATATGCCTACGCAAATCAAAGATGAGTTGGATTCTGTGTATGGGGCCTCTGCACCATCATTTACCACAGTGGAATTTTAGGCAGCTGAAGCCATAAGACCTTGGGAGACGATGAACATTTGGGACGTCCAAAAACTGCAACTACTGACAAAAACATCGCCAAAGTTCACCAAATGGTACTAGACGACCGCCGAATTAAAGTGAGAGAGATAACAGAGGCTATGAACATGTCAAAACAACGTGTTTGTCACATATTAAATCAACATTTAGACGTGAGAAAGCTGTCCGCGTGTTGGGTGCTGCGTTTGCTCACGTTTGACCAAAAATGTGTTCGAATGAATGTTTCCAACACTCTGTGGCGCAGTTTAGGCACAATAAATTCGAGTTTTGGCACCGATTAATTACTGTAGATGAAACTTGGATACACCATTATACGCCCGAAACAAAAATACAGTCCAAACAGTGGACTGCAATGGGGGAACTGGCTCCAAAAAAAAGCAAAAACTGTTTTTTCGGCTGGGAAAGTGATGGCAACTGTTTTTTGGGATAGTCATGGAGTTATTTTAATTGATTATCTTCAAAAAGGAAAAACCATTACAGGAGCATACTATGCATCATTACTTGACAAACTGAAGGCAGAACTTGCAGAAAAACGGCCAAATTTGCAGAAAAAGAAAATCATGTTTCACCAAGACAATGCACTGTCTCACACCTCAGTGGTTGCAATGGCGAAAATCCACGAATTACGGTTTGAACTACTTGACCATCCACCTTACTCACCAGATCTAGCCCCAAGCGACTTCTTTTTGTTCCCTCTTCTGAAAATTGCGCTCGGAGGACAGAGATTTTCGTCAAATGAAGAGGCAATCACCTTCGTGAACAATTATTTTGCAAAGAAAAACGCAGAGTACTATTTGGATGGGTTACAGATATGGGAGCATCGCTGGGAGAAGTGTGTAGAGTTACAAGGAGACTATGTTGAAAAATAAAAAAAAAAATTCTCAAAAAATGTCTTGTATCTCTATTAGGTCAGAAACTTTTCAGACCACCGTCGTAAAAAGAAAAGGATAGATTGGGAATATACCAGATTAACTGTTCCAAATGCGATCTTGTATAGATTGGAAGTCTGATTGAAAGAACATTAAGAAACATTAAATACAAGCAAATGAGCAAATCTGCAGCAGCTGATCATTTCTGGAACATACATCACAACATAAATAATGATTTAAAACTGTAACCATGAGAAATGTCAAGAAGTTAGATGTATGGGAGAAAATTTTCATTAAGAAATATGAAGATCAAATTATAAAATTTGATATTTCTATTGATGTGAATTTACTCAAGTCTTCGCTGCTAGGGGAACTTCATTGAACCATGAGGGACCTGGATGTTCAAACCCGTTGACAGCAGCTGATGATGTAGGTAACAGTCTGTGAAAGCATGCTCCTGCAGCATATGTATGGTACGTGAAACCATACGAGTGTTTAGTCGACTCCAACTAGTCTCCATTAACACATTTTACATTAATGTGTTTACACTTCTCCCAGCCTTAAGAAGGAATTATAAATCTGATATAAACATTTGTATCCAGGTTTATTTATGTCTGCTAGTTATTGTGATCATTCTGGATCAACATTTGTTATATCTTTATTTATTACCATTTCTAGTGATACAAAGTTCACTTGATCTGATGACTGAGGAATACAGCATTTTTATACAGCGCTCTTTTGATCAACAAAGTTCAACCAAGAAGTGAAAGTTCAATTTTTACTTTCTCTACCACGTACGCAGTAGGCAGAGAGGGTATTGCATTCAAACCAAGAATTTGATGCTGAGATTTCATGGAAATACATATTTTGGACTCCCTGAATCCAAAAAAAAACATTTTTACAAAAAGGTCCATGTGTGTGTCTGTGTGCAGCATAACTTAAAAACGAAAAGTCAGATAAACACCCAACTTGGTATTTAGGTTCACTGCCTTCTAAAGATGTGACACGAAAAATTTCAAGAAAACCCCCCTACTCTAAACCACTCTTTACATGGAACATTTTTCAAAAGTTTTTATTTTTTAAATATGGCTCTAACGATTTTGTTTAAAATACCATATATTAAATGGTATTTACATGACAAAATGTATATCTTGAATTTTCTGGCAATAGTCTTTGAAGTTCTTTTCATTCAGAAGGAATTTTGTATAATCTTGTATAACTAGTAAACGTTAAGCGATACAAGAAAATGTATTATACAACAAATGTGGATCTCTTTAAAACACACAATTTATTTCAAATAATTTTTTTTGCAGCATAAACCGTTTCTAAGATATCCATTATTAATGGTTAGAATTGTTCATTACTAGGTCATTCTTTAAAGTCCTTTCAATTTCAGTTGGAATTTTAAGGCAGTATTTAGCATCTAGTTCTTAAAAATTTGACTACCACTGTTCCCTTTGTATCTATATGAAATATGTAATGTAACTATTTCTGCAAAGGTTTATTTGAATTAAAATGAAGTAGATAGAAAAATAAGCTTTAGTAAGAATAGTTTGTATACTCACTAATAAGCAATATAGGGTAGAGAAAGTCATTGAATGTAACACATCAGAATTTTTATATCAAAGGAACAGATGAAAATGGAGGATGAGAATAAAGAACATTACTTTAAAGCTGCTGCCCTATTCTTATGCTGCACCACAGGCTTTTTCATTTTCTACCATGTCTTGAATGGATTCACTACACTTGCATCTGAATAAACTGATTGACTTTATTTAGGTGTGCAACTTACAGGTATTCAAAAAAGTTTGTTAACAAATATGCTTCATATGCACAGATAAAATACAAAGAAAACTATCTTGAAATTAACACCATATGAATGGTATGGTGTACCTTCAAGCGCTAATTTCTGTTCTGTCTTTAGATGCAAAAATGCATAATGTAGTTACATTTTAATTCTATTTTATCTCCAAGAGAAAAACCAACTGTTTATTCCACAGCAAGCATTCCAACTTCCATATTCAGCCTTAAAGCTGAAACTTAATTACAGAGATACGCAATTTGAGTCCTTAAGGACCACTGCATAAAGGCTACAAAGTGTCCCAGTATATATATTTTAAAAATATGGGCTCCTTGTTTAATGAGAGCTTAATCCTCTTAAGTTGTTTTTCTTTCTTTTTTGATTTTAAAGAATATAAAACTGCTCTGAATACTATGCTTTGGTTTTCATAAATATTTACTGGTATTAGTGTATTAGTATTGTATGTATTGTATTAGTGGTGCAAATAATGTGTTAACAAAGCACTTTGAGGCACAGCTTTATATGAAAAGAAACTTGAATCTGAAGAGCCCTTTAGAAACATAATTTTAAGTTTCTCATTTGAACTGTGGATAGTACTTATTGCTTTGGGTTCAACTGCATAAAATAACTGCAAATTCTGTGGTTCTTAATTTTACATTTTAGAGAATATGCAGGCATTAGCAATGAACTAAGAAGGTGCTGAAAAGTGCAGTTGAATCATGTTTCAGGAATGTATAAGCCAATTGTAGCCATCTCCTTGGAAAGGCTGAACCAGCTCCGGTGAATCTGCAGAAGAAACAAATTATTTAGTATCTGAAGTGAATTAAAATTTAATGTTATTCTCAATTTGAATTTATAACAAAAACACAGAAAAAGGAGAGAAAGAAAAGAAAGTAATTAGTATAGTCTGTTCAGAGGTTTTTGAGCCAAAGGAGAGGGGAGATAAGGAATTCACAAGGAGGCGACACGGTAGCAATAACAAATAGCCAACACATGAACCCGACCTTGCCATGACCAACTGGTTTTCTACTTGCACCTACTGCTGGCTCAAAAGACTCTGAACAGACAATAGTTAAAGATGGAATTAATTGTTCTTTCACACAAGCTGTGTGTTGGACAGGGTTGGAAAGGTAGAATCAGATGACTGAAAAATTCAATGCCATAGCCGGGATTTGAACCACGGATCTCCCGGTCTCCGTCCGGTTGCTCTAACCACTGAGCTACCATGGCAACATGCCGACACGACATTAAATTCTCCAGCTGACTCGCATTTTTCCCGGTAAACCACAAGGAGATCTCAAATTGTATTGAGATGTCATACCCCAATGGCGACTTACATTCTTTGTAAGTACTTAAGTCCCGGGCTTTATAGTTACAACCACTATTAGGTCAATTGACTAACCACTGAGCTACCATGGCAACATGCCGACACGACATTAAATTCTCCAGCTGACTCGCATTTTTCCCGATAAACCACAAGGAGACCTCAAATTGTATTGAGATGTCATACCCCAATGGCGACTTACATTCTTTGTAAGTACTTAAGTCCCGGGCTTTATAGTTACAACCACTATTAGGTCAATTGACTAACCACTGAGCTACCATGGCAACATGCCGACACGACATTAAATTCTCCAGCTGACTCGCATTTTTCCCAGTAAACCACAAGGAGATCTCAAATTGTAGCTATGGTAGCTCAGTGGTTAGAGCAACCGGACGGAGACCGGGAGATCCGCGGTTCAAATCCCGGCTATGGCATTGAATTTTTCAGTCATCTGATTTTACCTTTCCAATAGTTAAAGACTTTAAATATTGTAAAATAGCAGTTGTACTATAAAAGACTGAGTACCTATGTAATGCAACTTTTGCAAAATAGTTTCATTATACGAGCTGAGAAGAATAACACTGAACAATTGTCAGCACGATCCCAGTTATCTATTCAAATATTTTCATATTTATGCCCATGAACTTCTTGTTTTTGAGCTATTGAACATTAAGGTTATTACCGAAGACAGTCACATTGGGTGAGATGAAATTCTGCAAAAATGATCTCTATTCTCCCATGGGTTCTTAGTATTGCTTATGTTTGGTTTTCTCTTATGTTTTTGTACAGCAGAAGCTCAGCATTTTGAGTCTTGTTAATTCTATATTTCCATAAATCAGAGCTGAAAATTTTTAATTAATAAAAATAACAGTTTTCAATGTGAAGTTGGAGACCTTAAGAAGATTTGACAAGGGTGAGACAATTAAAACACTTTTCACGGAGTAAGGAATTGGTTAACTTACAATCAGCAATTGACAACAAAACAGAAATAAACTTGAAACTGATGAATCCTTCAACCAAAGGGCACTGAAAAGATTTGAGTATGAAAAAATGAGAGAGGCAGTGTACATGTAGTTTATCTAGCAAATGCAAAAAGAGAACCCACTTTCAGAGCCAATCCTTTAGGAAAAGGCTTTGATATTTACAAATCAGTTGAAGGAAGGAGGTGCTAATTTCACCATGAGTGTAGACTGGTTGGACAAGTGTGAAAAAAAAAAAGGTATGATGTACAGCAACTACAGGTGTATGGTGAGAAGCTCTCAGTTGACTCTTAAGGCCTGAGCAATTTTGTATGAAATTCCAAGAACTCAAGAAAAATAAGAAACACTTACAACTTACCAGCTTTATAATTGTGACATAATCAGGCTCAACTCCAAAATGTTATTGGCTTTGCTTTGCAGAAAGAAAAAAGTACTCCTGGTCACAAAAAAAGTAAAGAACAGTTCAAAGTTTTGGCTGCATCCAACACTTCAGGAAACCATAAGTTTAAGCTTGTTATTGAAAAGTCTGCTAAGCCTGCAGCATTTAAACATGTTTCCGTGGCAGAATTGCCTGTCACCTAACACATTAAAAATGTATGCGGATGAACCAGGAAATAACGAGAATTGGTTTTTTAATGATTTTGTACCACAGGTGAAAAGTTTCTGAGTGAGAAAGATTTGCCATGCAAAGCAATTTTAACAATGTGGGCTCACACACAAGAGATGAATTCACGAGTGATGGTATCTGTTGCTTATTTTTTCCGATTAATAGTGTAGTTAGTTCGGCATATGGATTAGAGAGTTCTCAAATGCTTCAAGAAAAACTATTGGCACCAGTTGCTACAATCTCTTCCACAAGCAACAGAAGGTGAGAATACCATTACTGGAGCTTTAAAAAAAATCTGATGTGTTACACTCACATGACTTTCTCTACTCTTGTACAAACTATTTATACAAATGCTTATTCTCCATCTACTTCATGTTAATCGAGATAAACATTTGCAGACTCTATCTTATTGCTAATTTTCTTGTAGATGTAAGGGGAATATATATTTACAAGGGAAATATAGAAATACAGAAGCCTTTAAACGCATACATATCTCTTAATAGCTGGATGCTATGTGCAGCACCATTCTCTTTACCACAAATTAATACTCTTTGCATATCCAAGACAAAAAAATGAATAACATATTCCCATTTGAGAAAATAAGTACTGAAAAATTTAAGGGAATAACAATCAATATCTCGAAAATGGTTCACTCAACAAAAAAAATGTATGACATAAATTGTGTATTTTAACGCGATCTACATTTTTTGTGTAGTAAAATTTTGTCTATCTTTTATGGTTACCAGTTATGCAAACGTTGTTCACAATGAAGAATACTTTTGGAGACATTCACAGAAAATTCAAGATATACATTTTATTTGTCATGAAAATATCTTAAACATATGATATTTTAATCAAAATCGTTAGAGCTATTTTTGAGAAAATTAAAATTTTCAAAAAATGTTTCATGTAAAGGGTAATCTGGGGTGGGGGGATTTTCTTGAAAACCTTCGTGTTGCATCTCTGGAAGATACTGAACCTAAATACCAAGTTTGGTGTTTATCTGACTGTTTGTTTCTGAGTTATGCTGTTCACAGACAGACACACACACGGACATGTTTCCAAAAATGCTTTTTTTGGATTCAGGGGGTTTCAAAACATATATTTCCGGTGAAATCTCGGTATCGAATTTTTCGGTGGAATACAATACTTCCCCTACTTGCTATACGTAGTACAGAAAGTAAAAAAAAAATAAAAGTGAAGGATGTTATGTTCTGGATGGCCGAGTCATGGAGTGAAATAAAGTCAGAAGCACTAGTTATGGGACAAAAGTCGTAAGAAAGTGAGGAAGAGAACAATGATGAAGATGGCCAGCCATTGTCTAACCTCCGTAAAAGACTTCCAGGTTGTGAAAGCACTGATGAGATTATGGAGACCTTAAAAAGCAATAAATCGCTGTAAATTAGAGCAAGCAAGTCTAAGTTTTTCTATAGTTTGGAGTAGTCTTGGTTCCAACTTGAATATCCGAGACTCTACTTGTGTTCTGTTTCGATCAAAAATTTGATATCAATATTTCACCAGAAATACATATTTTGATATTCTCTGAATCCAGAAAAAAACTCTTTAAAAACATGCTTGCCTATAGGGTGTGTGTGTGTATTTATGTACAGCGTAACACAACAATAAAAATTCGGATAAATATCAAAATACCAAATTTGGTGTTTACTTCAGCTTCTACCAAGGAGGAGCACAAAGATTTCAAGAAAATCCCTTATCCACCTTAAACTGCCCTTTACATGGAAACCAGTTTGTTATATTTTATTTTCTCAAAAATAGCTCTGATAATTTTGATTAAGTAGTTTTTAAGGTGTTTGCAAGAATAATAAAATGTATATCTTGAATTTTCTGTAAACAGCCTGTGAAATTATCTTGTATAACTGGCAAGCCATATGAGCACTAGACAAGAAATTACTGCAAAAAAAATGTACAGCTCATTCAACTATATAGTTTGTCAAATTAACCTTTTCTGTAGTATTAGCTGTTTTCAAAATATTCATTATTACATCTATAATTTTGCCCAGGCTGAACCATTACATACCATTTATAAAATGTCTTAAGAAATATTTAATTCTTTTTTTTGTTTCCTCATGGCTTCATTAATAAGGATTGATATGTAAACAATTTAACTTTCCATACTGTGCTACAACCAAGTCCATGTTACTTTATTTGAGATTATTTCTAGTAAAAAATGTGATTTTTTTACACTCACATGACTTTCTCTACTCTTGTACAAACTATTTTTACAAATGCTTATTCTCCATATGCTTCATGTTAATCGAGATGTTAATCTTATTACTAATTTTTTTTATAGATACAAGGGGAATTGGTAGGCTTTAAGCGATAGTCAAATATTTTAAGAGCTGGTTGCTATGTGGCGCATTTCATTCTCTTTGCATTACCAGGACAAAAAAAATGAATAACGAATTCTCATTTGAGAAAAAGTATAACTATTGGAAAATTTAAGGGAATAACAAGCAATATCTCAAAAATGGTTCACTTAACAAAAAAAAATGTGTATGAAATAAATTGTGTATTTTAACATGATCTACATTTTTTGTGTAGTAAAAGTTTGTCTATCTCTTTACTAGTTATGCAAAAGTCATTCACAATGAAGAATACTTTTGGAGACATTCCCAGAAATTCGAGATGTACATTTCATTTGCCATGAAAATATCTTAAACATATGATATTTTAATCAAAATCGTTAGAGCCATTTTTGAGAAAATTAAAATTTTCGAAAAATGTTTCATGTAAAGGGTAATCTGGGGTGGGGGAATTTTCTTGAAAACCTTTGTGTCGCATCTCTGGAAGATACTGAACCTAAATACCAAGTTTGGTGTTTATCCAACTATTAATTTCTGAGTTATGCTGTTCACAGAGACAGACAGACACACACATGGCCATGTTTCCAAAAATGCTTTTTTTTGGATTCAGGGGGCCTCAAAACATATATTTTCGGTGAAATCTCCGTATCGAATTTTTGGGTGGAATACAATACTTCCCCTACTTAGTATACATAGTAGAGAAAGTAAAAATGTATCATGAGTAACACAAACGAATATAAATATCACTTTTTATATGCATACTATAGTGCATAAGGAATTACGTGAAGTTGTAATGGAAAGAGGAAATTGTGTGAAAGGAATGGTTCTTTAGTATCACCACTGGTTTGAAAACTGCATGCATTTGATCACATATCATACTTATAGTGACATTGTGTGTGCTACAAGTGGTGCAGGTAGACAAATCCTGGATACATTACAACAGACTAAAGTGTTCCATTTACTAGGACTCCCAGTTTCTGAAACATCCAGGCTATTAAAAAATATTTAACTTTATATTCATAGAACTGAAAGACATGCATTATGATGCAGCTTGAGGAAATGAGAAAAGGGCACATGGTCTTTATACTGAACTTCACCCAAGGAGAGATTTGGTTCAACACCTTTATTCTCATGCATCAATGATAAACAAGAACTTCCCGAAAACAGGCAGATCATTTGGGATTTCAGAGAAGCACAAGAACAGTGCTTTTGGAAGAGAAAAGTTTTGATAGGGTCCATAATCCTTCATCCACAAGCTTAGAGCTATAGCACATGCCAATATTTGGTTTCTAGAATTCTGTGTGTAAACAGCAATTAAACCCTTACCATCTCATTCAAATTCAAGCATTGCGGCTAGATGACTGCCCAGCGCGAATGCAGTTTGTCTGGGGTTTCTGGGCTCATTAATCAAGATTACCAACAGCCATATTGTAGATGAACAAGAAGGTGTTTGCATAACAATCACATTTGGAGACAGGAAAACTCAAAAGCTATTAGGATAGGAAATTACCAACAGCGGTTTGTGGTGAACATCTGAGGTGGCATTGTGAATGACACAACACTAATTGGGTCCTGTTAATTAACTCCTCAATTGACAAGGCACATTTACCTATAGTTCTTACAGTACACTTTATCAGTACTTCTGGAAGTTGTTTCTTTGTGAATACATCAGGTAATGTGGCTCAAAGGTGATGGGATACCCATGCTTTATGACCATAAAGTATGGAATTTCCTAACTGCGGTGTACCCTGATCACTGGATTGGTAAAACATCATGACTGGCATGATCAACAAATCTAACTAGTTGGGATTTTTTCTATGGAGACATGTTCAAACTTTTGCATAAGGAAGTTAATAGTTAATAAGGAAGATATGAATACCAGGATCAGTGTTATATCTCATAGGTCATCAGCTCAGAGCAAAATAGCTTTGAAGCTGACCTGCTCATCGCTTTGAGGGTCAGGAGCAATGGAGTGAGCAAGGAGGGGAAGTGTATGATGTTATGCATTCCGAAGGTCAGTGGTGAGCGAGGGTTCTGATGTTATTCTTGCACTAAGCTACATTGCATAATCAGTTCATAATCGTTCAATCACTATGGAAGATAGATTAGCATAATGTAGGCCATCAACATCAACAACTTTCAATCTTTTATGGGAGGAAAGAATTTCATCATGCAAGAAAATACAGAAGTAAAATGTTTAATATGCAATAAAATATTGAATCATACTAAAAAATTTAATTACTCCTCATTAGGATTGTCATTACTCCTCTTGTCATGCCACAAGAATGATAAATATGAAGGCCAGGAAAGGACAGCTTTATTATAACTCAAAAATAAATATGGCAGGAGGTACATAAAGTTATTATCTTGCAGCTCATTTGCAATTACAATGTTTGATGAATCCTATCAGGTGTGATTTTTTTTTTAAAGTATTTATATGTATTTTTAATAGGAGGATATACATGCCTGTGAACCTGCTCTACGGGCCAGCTACAAAGATTGCTTTGGAGATAAGACATATTTTGCGACGTTTCAGTAAAGGTTTGTTTGTGAAAGAGTGTGTACTTATGGCAGCTGAGGCAGTTTGTCCACAAGTGAGTGATCTGCTCAGAGCAAGGGAATAGTCTCACAATTTGTTGAGAGTTTACAATTTGTTGTTTAAAATTCAAAGATACAATACTTTTATTCCAAAACTATGTCATTGCCTTATGATAAAAGTTAACTCCAATTAAATTTCATTGCAGTGTTGTATTAACTCATAATTTTAAAATTTGTGATCTGCTATTGGACAACAAAATGCATCACATTATAAGATTCCTTCATATGTCCAGAAACATATTAGAAGCTATTGTTGAATATACACACTTTTCATTTTGTATGTTTTTAATCATAACATTGTTTATTTGTTATTCTTAATACTGCTTGCAAACAGAAGAACAAAGGTTGATTGCCAAATATAAACTGATCAAGAAAAAGAAACTATTGTTTGCTAGAAGTACCTACTAAGATGACAAGATTTCCAGTATCTGACAAGAACACATATTAACATATTAAATGAAGCAGATACTTGAAGATTCTGGTTAAAAGCATGCATAAATACCTAAATAAGCTATAAGAAAATATGATTTCAAGCTATCTTCAAGGTCTGAGATAAATGCACATTTAGCTATTGTGTTGTAATTACCATGTAGCAGAATCTGACCCCAGGAGGGAGGAAGATGCACTGATATCTATTTAACCAAATTTCATGTAACCTGATCTGGCTATTGAGTAACTTTAAGGCCCAATCTAGATGACTCATTTATGAGAATATGTACCCTATATGAAAAATACTTATATAGTAGATCCAAAGTATGCCCGGAAATTTTGGATATATTCTGACTCACTCTGTATAAGCAGAAAAGTGTTTGGAATAAACAGACGATCTCACAAAGAATTTCATTTTTCACCTCTCATATACTTTGAAGTATATTTTTAACATATTTTTACTTTCTCTACTACGAATAGTAAGTAGGGGAAGTATTGCATTCCACCCAAAAATTCGATACCGAGATTTCACCGGAAATACATGTTTTGAGACCCCCTGAATCCAAAAAAAAAGCATTTTTGGAAACATGTCCGTGTGTGTGTCTGTCTGTGAACAGCATAACTCAGAAACGAACAGTCGGATAAACACCAAACTTGGTATTTAGGTTCAGTATCTTCCATGGATGCAACACGAAGGTCTTCAAGAAAATCCCCCCACCCCAGAGTACCCTTTACATGGAAGATTTTTCGAAAATTTTAATTTTCTCAAAAATGGCTCTAACGATTTTGATTAAAATATCATATGTTTAAGATATTTTTATGACAAAGAAAATGTATATCTTGAATTTCCTGGGAATGTCTCCAAAAGTATTCTTTATTGTGAACGACTTTTGCATAACTGGTAAACCATAAGAGATAGACAAAATTTTACTACACAAAAAATGTAGATCGCATTAAAATACACAATTTATGTCATATACATTTTTTTTGTTGAGTGAACCATTTTCGAGATATTACTTGTTATTCCCTTAAATTTTTCAATACTTATTTTCTCAAATGGGAATTCGTTATTCATTTTTTTGTCTTGGATATGCAAAGAATTATAATCTGTACCAAAGGGAATGGTGCTGCACCTAGCAACCAGCTATTAAGAGATATGTATGTGCTTAAAGGCTACTGTTTTTCTATATTGCCCTTGTAAATATATTTTCCCCTCACATCTACAAGAAAATTAGCAATAAGATAGAGTCTGCAAATGTTTATCTTGATTAACATGAAGTAGATGGAGAATAAGCGTTTGTAAAAATAGTTTATACAAGAGTAAAGAAAGTCATGTGAGTGTAACACATCAGATTTTTTTGTCTTGGATATGCAAAGAATTATAATCTGTGCCAAAGGGAATGGTGCTGCACCTAGCAACCAGCTATTAAGAGATATGTATGTGCTTAAAGGCTACTGTTTTTCTATATTGCCCTTGTAAATATATTTTCCCCTTACATCTACAAGAAAATTAGCAATAAGATAGAGTTAACATGAAGTAGATGGAGAATAAGCGTTTGTAAAAATAATTTGTACAAGAGTAGAGAAATTCATGTGAGTGTAACACATCAGATTTTTTTTATTTCCAATCAGCACTATTACAACAAACATTCCTTAAATTTTATGGTATGACAAACGTTCCAGTGTTTATCAAAAATCATTCTGTGACTCATAGTTGTTGGTAACACATGTCCTGAGAAAGCATTCCTAAAAAGTTTGAGTCTATATGTTAACTTTTTTAAACACTGAAACATTTATATCTGTTAGTTGTTCTTTCACACAGGCTGAATTAGGTTAATTTGAAGTGAAGCATGAAGAACAATCAATAGATATAAATTAAGCCCATACTAATCTTCGCTAAAAGCACTTGTGGCACTGCAAATTGCCTTTAAGGTAAAACATCTCATAGTAACAGGCACTATAGAACAGTGGTAGTATGTCAACACAAAAAGCCATGATTCAAGTCCCAACCATGGTAATGAATTTTTTTAATCTGATTCATCCTTATGCTGGAGAGTTTACTTTGTCATATTGTAAACTTTAAGGAATGTTATAGGGATTGCACAAAATGTAATATATTGAAAATACATCACTAAGGTTTTCTTTGTACATTCAGATCATACAAATGTTGTGATAATAGGCAGAATACGTTATCATCTGTGGATGTACTGAGCATGTTTTGTTTCTATATTCTTCATATGTGACTTTACCACCATAATGCTATTCTTCCCTACCCACAGGTTACTACTTTCCAATTACTGTGCAGTTAATTTTCATTTTATTTTAAAATAAAATTAAAAGTATGTGGGACTATGTGATGGAAGGCCAGTCACCATGATTTGTCAGGAAGCCTTATGTAGGTGGACCTGGCTAAGAAACTAGAAACGGAACAAAACAAAACAGTCCCATTTCTTAAATAGAGTTGTTCAAGTTGAAAGCTTAAACATGTTAATTGATAGGTAAATAAATCTTTGTAACCACTGAAGGATGACTTACCATTTACATCAGGCACCAGATAAGTCCCCTTACTCCAAGATGGCATTCCGCAGAGAAAGGGAGATGAGCATTTAGGTCCCCCATCATTGTTCAGCATCTTTTTTCTCTTCAATGTCATCATCAACTCATGTTTGCAATAGTGTCTTTAAAATGTCTTTTTTCTTTTCTTAACAATGCATTATTTTTTTTTTTCAGAAGAATGAGATCATTTGCAAGTATTGAATTTTTTTTTCTGTGTAATGTTTACACACTCACACACATTCACACTCATGTACAAACATTTGCACAAGCTAGTGTACATATATACAGCCTAGTATTTGGCTTAGTGATGTGATTCTTTCAACAGGTTTGCACTATACTGCTATCTTGTTTGTCTTTCAACTGGCTTTCAGGAACTCATTTTTGAAAATTTAAAAATGACAGCCTTCCTCCTACTTTTGTTAGAATAAATTATATCACTACAAATACTTAATGATGGATTGGTATCACCTAATTCTAACACAGCCTAGTTAACTAAGATGCAGAGTGTTAATATATTTGTACATATGTAAAACTATTTTGTTAGTTATTACAGTACTTGAATAACTTTTGTTGCAAATAAAGAGTGTAATTAAAACCGTCACCAGGAACATACTTTGATTCCTGAAAAGTCAAGTAAAAAGACAAACAAAACTCTACATATCTTTCCCTTCTCTCATTCGAGAGGCTGGGAGTTAACTACACAGATACCATGGAAATATTCCCATTTTCTACTTTTATCCATTGTTCGTATAACTTTGAAATAATTATGATTAAATTAACATCAATATTGTGATATCACATTTCACTAATACCTACTAAAAGTTGAGGTACTGGCTTCAGCTTTACAATATTTTTAAGGCCATCTCTGCAGATTAAATACAGTGTTCTTTATTTTTCTGGTAATTCAGATGTCATGCACAAGCTATTCTTTTGATTTAATTGATGGTGTGCAATTTTTTAAAACTGCTTTATCAAATTAACTTTATGAATATTAATGTTATATTCATATTATTGAAACAAATAAAGAAAACATAAGAAAAAAAAAGGCTTTTAAAAAAACTAAAAGTATTAAGTATACAAAGAATTGCGGAAATATTCTGTCCTTCCCCTCCCCCCCAAAAAAACTTGAACACTTATGAACTGCAGACGAAGAGAAGCAATTAGTGTATAATGATGCCTTGCTTATATGACCATTATCATCTAAATTACACATGTATTTGTGCCATAAAATCCACCAAATCTTATTTCCAATACTGTTTTGGCCAAAGAAATAAACTAGATGGGTTACATAAAAAGAGAGTTAGCTAATAAGGTAACTTAAGTGCTTCAGTATTTAATAAAAATCATGGGCTATAGAAATACTTCAATCTTCCACAGCAAAAGCCATGGTCAAAATATATAATTAGGCCCTATATAAGTAGGCCCCTACTACTTGCAGTATTATTCACATCATTCAACCCAATCTCAAACATATTTTTCTATCACCATATTTTAGTAGCATTTCAACTGTGGAAATGACTAGCTTCATATGTCAGGTCTGCAGGCATGGCACACCATCTCCAGGTGAAACCAAAGACAAAGTTTGACGTCTAACCACTTCCTTGTTGGACACAAGAGGACGAGACAAACAGTAACCTGAAACAGGTTTTAGACAATGATACATACTTCTATTTCTTAAATATTAGGGATTACATACACAAATCTATTGCTGGGCCTCAGAAGTAGAAGGATGCAAGTCTCATTAATCTTTATTATAATCAACATTTCTGCATTATTCAATTAATAAATAATTAAGAGCTTATTGAAACATAACAATTTTCATATAGCACAACATATTTTAATGCAATGCTGTCCTTTGCAAGTGTAAATGCTTACTGAAGCCTTGAAAAACTTCTGCAAAACAAAGCTATATGACCATTTGTCATGTCCACATGCAATCCTTAATGCAGTTATATCCATTCCGTTAGCAAGAGAGCAAAACTGATAACTTAATCTTGATGTTTGTAAATGAATATGGATATGAATAAGTATGGTTTATGAAGCTGAAAGTCTATTGCTAATCAAGATTCTTTTAGGCTGGGATAATGGGTTCATTCTTCCAAAACTTGTAAAAGACATGTTGGATAACAACAAACCTTCAATTATGGAAAACATTTTTTTCTGCAAGCATTGAGACAGGGCCGCCCACAGAGAGTGGCAACCTGGACTCATGTCGGGGGGGTCTGGGCTTTATGGGCCCGGGATTTTGGGTGGTCTGGAAGGCATAAACATATTATATTATCAGAAACCCGAAGAAAAAATACGAGCTAAGAGCATTTGCATATTTTAATGTGTCTTTTGGGTCTTGGTCTGTTTATTATGCCTCAACCATTATGATCCATGGTTGTTACTTATGAAATTTTAGATTCATGCTAATATACTGCTGCAACAATGCCGTGCATATACATTCAAGTTCAGCGTCAGCATCCACAATAATGAATTTCAGCGGCCTTGTAGTTTATGTCCCTGTTGCATGTGCTTCTAGCACAGTGTTAATGAGAAGATAACTGCGCACTGCGCACAGGTGTATATTTTGTTCTTTGATGCCAACTTGCACATACTGAAGTATCAAAATAAAAGACGAAACACTGGGCATGACTCTGAGGTAACAGACATACTAAGTTCTTGTTAAACTTGTTTCAAAATTTATTTTGCAGTTTCTGTTTCCAGATTATCTTATAATCACTGCCTTATGCACATTAGTTTGCACTTCCAACAATGGTGATTTTCATTCCAATCTCCATTCTGTAATTTAGGTTATAGCATAGTGAAATACATAGCCAAATCCTTAAATTTGATTGTCAGCAACAATAACCTAGGGTTGTGCTAACAGCTTGAAGCGGCATAACCACGTAAATCCAGTATAACTGAAGTTCATGATTGTTGACAGGTTAACAGCAGCGAATTGAGTCTTTCAATATAACATTGGTTAGTTTAGTCTGTGGTGATCTGAATAAATTTAAAATAGCCAAATCATCTTCTGATATTTCTCTTGTCATGTCAAGAATCAGCTCAAATGTTTGGCACATATCTTAAACCTCTTTAAAATGAGCATATACTAATTGGGATATAATATTTTCAGTGAGAACATTGAAAATTTTGTTCTTGAAGTGTTATTTGTCGTCATCATCATCATCATCATCTTTGTCATCACTCTCCATTATATTACACTGTACTTCATCTTCATTGAAAAACACTTTCCTTCCCCCCTTTTTTCTTAAATATATATTTTCCTCAAATTATACACCAGTGTGTAGTTCAGTTGCGATTTGTTTAGCTTTCTTAAGGAAAGTAGGCCAATAAACATTCAGTTTCTGCATGTCTTCTTTAAGTTTGTTTATATTTTGTTTATCCTACAATGAAGTTATATTCTAGCTTTGTACAGTAGCATTCAGAAAGTTGATCTTTTCAAGGATATCTGCCCAAATTATTTAGAGAACTGATATTATCTGTGGCAAGCTTTCAGCTATAGGTATCACAGCCTCTTCTCTTGAACTGCATCAAGTTTCTGAAAGTTTGAATTGCCCTTCCTGTGTTCTGAGTAAGAATATGGCATCTCCTAGGACTGGCAGCAAAAACAATTATGCCACTGATTTATAAAATTGAAAAATGTTACAAACTCTGTAAAACTTCTGCCAGCATGGACAACTACGAGAAGAGAGTGAAGGGCACAAGGTAGGTACGTTGCAGACAATCCCCATAATGATAGCTTTAACTCTTTTGAGGTAGCCAGACACGTTGGCACCATTGTTATAACATTGACCTTGGCAATCCTCTGTACTAATGCTTTGAAATTTTCTATAATAGCATTTGCTATCTCCTTGCCATTTTATGTGGAAATAAAAAAAAAACTTTAAGAATCTTTCATACATTTTCCATTCATTTTCCTCTTCACAATAAAAAACATATCTACGAGGATTGGGGCATAAGTCATGGCAACAATTTTGTTTTTTGTGACAAATTGTTGTTGGAGTACAAAATGGTATGTCACAGGAAAGAGAGTCCTAGTGTGTATTGTCAATGACAGATGGCACTGGGATGGCCTGTACAAGTACAGAGAGCAATGTGAAGTCAGTTGTCCAGTGACCACTGTACAAGATGGATGTAACTCATGTTGAGCAGCACTTGTACATCAATATAGTCCTTCTCCATTGGAGAACTGCCAGAGAATGTCACAGGGAATTGGTGGAAGCTATTGGGAATAATGCTGGAGAGAGTAATCATTCTTCACGACATCACAAGACCACATAAAGTAGAGTGTCAGAAGGCTACTACAGCATTGGGCATAGAAAGAATTGGAGCATCCATCATACTCTCCTGATTCAACCTCATACACAAGGCAAAGGAACCATTACATGGTAGGTAGTTTTCAACAAGTGAGGACATTGCAAATGCTGTGCAGTAACAGATGATCAAATTCCCTCATGGGGAGGAAAGTGGTGACGCAGATGGTATTCAGTGCCTCTGAAATCATTGGCAACATGTTTTGAACATTGCAGGAGATTACTTTAAGAGCCTTTAGGATGGTTATGTGTGCTGTGCTGTGCTGTAATGAGTGTGAAATATAAAACCAGTACTGTCATGTCAACTACCTTAATAAATATGTGAAGCACAATGTTGGCATTATGTTTAATGTCCATACACGTAGTTCATACCTTGTCCTGTAATGTGTATATTTCAGATTTTCCACATGCGCCAGTATTCTCACAAAATTAAATAGTTGCCATTACTTATGCCCCAACCCTCGTATTAAAACATTTTCCTCTGTTTTTCATATATTAGCTATTGTATCACACATGAATGAAAAATACACAGCTTTCTCTCTTTCTTATAGTATGTATTATAATATTTTGTTTGCACCCAACAACAGAAATTCATCCTGTGCTCTCCAGAATAAATAGTGGACTTTTTTTTTTTTTCCCCCCCGCTTAAGACTTTTTCACATGAAGAATATATTCTCTTAGAAATAGATCATATTTTCCCAAGAGTTCAATTGCACCTAAGAAATTGCCATTGTCATGATCTCCTAATCTGCTACTATTGCCTCTAAATGTAAGATTCCAAGATGCAAGGAAGAGAGTAACATCCAATGGCCTTTTCAGCAACTCTCATTAGTTCTTGTTCTTTAGATATTTGTGTTTGAAAGCTGTTATCTACTCCAGAACCTGATAAACTCTGTTCCAGATTCCTCCAAAACACATACTTAGGTAGTTTTATTGCTACGACTGTTCTCATGCTGAGGTACGCTCTCATAGAAATCTTTCTATGATAATCGATTATAATCAAATCTCTCTGGTTTGTCTAATCTAGATTTACTAGTAGATATTGAATCAGAGTCTTCAAACAACAGAAATGGTCCATTAGAAAAACTTTTTTTTTTAGTAGCACTCCAAATAACCAGTCTCTTTTCATTTGATATTTTTCAGAAGAATATTTAGAATAAGGATGATGCTGTAATGAACTGTAAATTTCCAGTTGTTTTTTTTTTTATTATTTATTTTTTTCTTTTTTCTTTTTTTCTTTTCGAGTTTCAATATTCTTGCAAAATTTCAATTTCATAACAATTATTTTCCTCACATTTGTAATTTTTGGTGGCCACTGGCCAAGACCTGAGGAGTCCTGACTGTCTGTCGAAGTAGACTCTGAGTCTGACACTTTAAGTCAATTTCTGTCTTACCTTTGGCTAATGGCTGATGTGTCAGATACCTACCTGACATTCAAGAAATGAATGTTCATCTGCATTATCTTCTGCTTCTACATTTGACTGTATTTTAGAATTTGACAGGACTGTTGATGTTGAGAAATAAGTGGACATCTTTGAATTTTTTCCTGGAATCTCACTTCAAAATATACTAAAGATGTGAGCAACAAACTGAAAGATGAACTAAAACACTTCCAGTATATTTTAAAGTGGTGTTTCCAAATCTTGTCAATAAATCTGGAAACAGAGATTTTCCACTTGCTCTCTCAAATTCCATTTATAAGGTCAAGTTTAAGTCAGTATTTCCAGAATTGTATATTGCTCTAAGATTATTTTGTAATTTGCCAGTTAGTGTTTCTTCTGGCAAGAAAAGTTTCAGTAAATTGTCTCAACTGTTTGAGATCCACTTGGGAGAAGAGAAATTTGAACCATTTATCTATTTTGTCAATAGAATACCAATTAGCATCAGACAAATTTCTCAGATGTTATAAATGATATTATGTCTGCCAAGTTAGAAAAATTCAAGATGCCACAATGCTAACAACATGGAAGATAATGCCACATTCAAACCTTTCTTTAAAATGTGCCATGTAACAAATCTTTCAGATACTCACTTAAGACGTTAGTATTTGACATTAATATTAATAGTTATTATTCAATAATTAACTTATTATCAGGTATTAAATGTAATGCATTTTTTTTAAAAAAGTGTACAGACTATATAGTCCATCAATACTCATTGTTGTACTTTACTCTATTGTGAGACCTGATGAAGTTGGGATTTGGGGGGTCCCACAATCATGATTTGGATTTGTTCATCAGCGGGCCCATAATTTATCTGAGTGGTCCTTTGTAAGATAAATGATTAATACTAAACTGCCTTAAACAAGCAGTTTCATTATAAAGTTCATCTAAACATTAAAAGACAGCATTATAGCTTTGTCTTGCATATACATTCCAGCTCAGCAAGAATTTGTGCTATCAAAGCCTGTCGCGCTGAATTCAAAATGATAGTAATGTTTCAATAAGCTGTATTAGTATGATGATACTATCTGATAATAAATGCTCACTTTTGCATTAACCTTTAAAGATATCAATTTTTGATTAAGTTGTACTTTGAAGGCAATTCAGTCATTTATTTATACAAGTTACACTGAATTGGCATTAAGTTTTGCATATCTCAAAACTGTCCTTCTCTTTATGAGATCCAAACATATATGTATATATTAAAACCTTAGGCTCCAGTTTTTGACTTAGTGCAAGTTCCTTTATTGTAATGTGAGCATGATGCTTTGAACTGAATGCTTAAAACTGAAAGGTGAGAAAAAAGAAACAAACAAAAGGGGAGAAAAAACTCTGTAACCATGCTTTTCTATAATGGTTGTCCAATACCATGTTTATGTAATCAGTGGAAGACAATAAATTCAGTTCAATTGTGTTATCAGCACTTTAGAGTGATAAAAGTGTACTACTATGTACAGAATGCCAACTAGTTGGCACACTAACTTTTCAACATTGTATTCTACATACAAATGAAAAACAAAAATATTTAAGAAATCATCTTCTAAGTGTGACAGTTTTCATAAGACTTGTAAAAAGTTAAGCAAATGTACTAATGCCATTGTATTGTCATGTCTGGCACTCTACAGTTTGCTGCCTGATGTTTACACCCACGTTCCTCTAACTGGCTGAAGATCAACTTACTGTGTTTGTTCCATCCCTATTTGCCTCCTAGTTTGACAAGCTCACTGAGGAACTATGTGGTGGGAAACAATGAAAGGTAAGGTGGTGATAAACTTCAAGCTGAAAGCTGTGGGTAGCCAGGTTTAGTGCTGTGGCATCCAAGCGTTCTGATTGGTTAACATTTGTGATTCTGTTTGATTAACATTTAATAGCTACAACATCAGAATTACATACTTAAAAGCTAACTTCTTTAATATTTTTGTCTCCAATTTGTTCATAGACTAAAGATATGTCTTGTAGAAATTCTGCAAACAGGTGGTTTTTTTTTTTTTTGCTGTTTTTGCATTCAAATGAATGTTTTTATAGAATGACAGGAAACTCTTTCCATGTAACTACTAGAGAAAGATGCATGAAATTGCACAATGCAGTCTTACTGGGCCATTGGTATGATCATACTTATAATTGTAGTGGTACATACTCAGTAATTTTTGAATTATAATTTAATTAAAATCCTCAGTTCTACCCATTATTTTAGTAAATCTGAATTTTGATCAGGAATATGCTGCTGCATTATGCACTAGTTAAGAAATGTAACTTCTACTTCCTGAAAAATACTTGCATTCATCGGTCATATGGGTAAAACAACATTTAAAATAGAAAACTAAAAGCAGCAGAGCATAAATACGCTGTGAAATAATGGAAACAATCATTTCCATTATTTGGAAGATCTAAGTGTCTCTGTATATATTGTAATTTGGTAAAAAATTCCACAGTAATGAGTACGGACCCTGACTTTTCGCGAGTAGTTAATTCGCGAAATTGGCCGAAAATTAACAATAAGGAAAACCTTTAATCAATTATTTTTAAATTCCACATATATATATACATTCTGAGTCGCGAAATAACGCAACATTAGTTCTATATTGCAAAAACGCGAAATAACACCGTTATGAAAAAAAAAAAATGTGCAAAGTAACCAGAAATTTTTCTCTCTCTCTCTCCTTTTTTTTTTTGGCGTTTGTCTCTCCTTTTCACATAAACAATCAGATATTTGGCTTATCAATCATTTATGGATACGTGTATTGTCATTCACTACGGCCATGCTGCACGGCACAGAACACCAAACCAGAGCTTTGGCAAACATCGGTACAACTTCGACTACCCCGTCCTCTTCACTCTTCACCTATCGCATGCACAACAAAAGGAATGCCATGTTTATCGGAACTCGGCAACACCGCATCAGTGACGGATTTCTCATTTCACTCAAATTATTCTTTGGATTTAAATGACAATACTACCTGCAATTCTTCTCTAATGCCGTATTTTAACGATTCGTGCTTGCATCGCCCCATTTCATGCCGGCTGGAAAAGACTGTCGCAAAAGTATCGTTAAATAATGCATGAATTTCTAAGTCTGGTTCAAGTCAATTCTGACAGTAAACAGCCTCTTCTACCAATCACTGTCTCCCTTTCCTGTACCCCTCGCACGAAAATTGTTGCTGTCTCGCGACGTTGCCATAATGTGAACGCATGTCTAGGTATATTTTGTGTCCGCTATACTGAAAGATTCGTTTGGAGTCAAGTTATATTCTTTAAATTACGTTACAATTTAGTGCAAGGAGTCTGTTTACCTTCTGCTCTGAAAAAGAAAAGGAATTATGCCGATGGAGCCACGTTTCAAATTAAGCTAGCGCATGCACAATTCAGCTGACGGTGGAGTTGGCAACGTGCCGTTCGCGCGCCGTACAGACAGCATGTGCAAGACGTTGCCAGGTCAGTTTAGTTTTGCGGCACACGGGAATTCAAACCAATTCCACAGTAGTATT
The DNA here is from genome assembly GCA_030765065.1 of Deroplatys truncata. Classification (NCBI taxonomy): domain Eukaryota; kingdom Metazoa; phylum Arthropoda; class Insecta; order Mantodea; family Mantidae; genus Deroplatys; species Deroplatys truncata. The sequence continues at coordinate 167,383,879 of CM060983.1, forward strand.
TCAATGCGGTCTCAAAATATAATAAACTGCCAGGCATCTTTCCTTCTTGAACACTGCAAAGACACCATTTGCCTTATTGAAGTGCTTGAGGGATCTAAATATCCATTTGTTCATAAACTATATAGCAAACTTAAAGATATATCAAATGGCTTCACAATAGTAGCTGAGGGCTCATTTGGAGAGAAAACTTCAAGTCTTCTTCAGAGACTGCCAACCCTCAAGAAGTCTTATGTTATCAGTCAGTTCAAGCAATTGGGCATAAAGTCAGTTACCAAGCTGAATTCCTTAATGTCAGCTGATCCAGCTGATGATGATATTCATTCTGCAGGTAAATTGTTTGATGTACGAAAAATAGTATCAAATGAGGCATCTACTGATATAACTATAGAAAAAGCAAGAAGAATGTTACCTTTTCTGCGAGACTTGCCAGAGAAGACATTCGAGGAGGGATATGCTGCTCTGAAGAACATAGTGTGTGAGAAATTAGATGATGCTGCTGAAGTGAACATACTGGATTTACCTTCTGGACTTCAATGTGACCACTTGTGTTTCAGTGAGAAGTGTATGAAACTATTGTGGGTACCCATGTCCAATGTGGACAGTGAAAGACTTTTCTCTGCATATGGGAACATCATGACAAACTTAAGAACAAATCTTAAGCCAGAGAACACCGAACTTATGGTGGCTTTGTCTCTAACAAAGTAAATCAGTCGAAATGTATACTATGTAAATATTTTATGCTCCTCTTTTTTAAGTTACATGTAAGGTGCCCTTTGTTCCACAGTAAAGTAGTTTAAACTGTGTTTTTGATTTTTCCCTTTTTTTTGCACGAGATAACACCGTTAAGCAGTTTTATTTACCGCCCAAAACACCGCTCACTATAATATTTTTACACCGATATTACATTATTTTATTTACCAACAATCTGGGGTCCCTAGTAATGAGTGTAAAGCTCACAGAATAATTCTTTCATTTAGAATTTGCAACTTGTAGCATTTTAAGAAATGCAAGTCTGCAATACAGTAACATGTAAGACAATACTTATTGAGCGTATGTTAGAAATATCAACTTTATGGTTGGCTGTATTGCAGATATATGCTGCCCAATTTAAGGTAATTGGATCACTCATTCATATAATGTAATGTTGTTGTTCTGCTGTTATGCTTCTTACCATCACTAATCTTCATTTTCTCTTTTCTTTTCATACCCAAATGGCCCATTTTCAACCAAAGATCTATCCTTCAAATTGCATGTTGATTGTCCACAGCCACAAGGAAGTTATCATAAAAGATTCAAAATGCATTTGTTGCAAACCTATGGAATAATTTTCACTGTAATAGAAGGTTCCAATCTGATATAATCTAGTCTTACAATGAAGAACAAAATGAATAATGGTATATCATGACATAATGCATGCTTATAAAATTGCCAAAGTTATCTGATAGCAATATTACCATTTACCAAAATCACAAATACAGAGAGAGCCAAAAAACTACGAACTGGCTATGTAGTGTTTTTCGGCACTCGTTGCTGTCTGCCACTATCATAGAAAGGCGCGGATGAAACCATACAACATTTTTAAAACTACTTTTAAAGGCTTTACTTACCAACTTTATGAAAGAAGATGCTGAAACTGGCCACTGTTGTTGGTCATACATTTTTGGCACCTCTTTAGGAAACTATCAATCACGTTGAGAAATGCTGGCAATTTCCTGGCAGATATTTTGTTTTAATTCTTCCAGGGTGTTTGGGTTTGTCTGTACACTTTATGTTCTAAGTTACCCCAGAGATAGAAATTGCAAGGAGTTACTTTCAACAAGACTCTGCAACAGCTCATACGACCAATATTTCGATGAGAACAATTGAAAGTCTGTTTGAGGACAGAATTATTAGCAAGATTTGTGGCCCTCTTGGTCCCCTGACCTAACCACCTGCGATTTCTATATCTGGGGTAACTTAGAACATAAAGTGTACAGACAAACCCACACACCCTGGAAGAATTAAAACAAAATATCCGCCAGGAAATTGCCAGCATTTCTCAATGTGATTGATAGTTTCCTAAAGAGGTGCCAAAAATGTATGACCAACAACAGTGGCCAGTTTCAGCATCTTCTTTCATAAAGTTGGTAAGTAAAGCCTTTAAAAGTAGTTTTAAAAATGTTGTATGGTTTCATCCGCGCCTTTCTATGATAGTGGCAGACAGCAACGAGCGCCGAGGACACGGACAGGAAAAACGCTGCGCAGTCGGTTCATAGTTTTTTTGGCTCTCTCTGTAGCTGTTTTAGATGGCACTGTAGTATAAAACAGAACAATGATTTAATGGCAATGTTGGTAGCACTAGGCAGAAACAAATCATACTACACTCAATACATCATGGAAAACAGAACCAGTTCATATATTATTCAACAGATGGTGGTGAAATGTTGATACAAAAAGTAATAATCCACTTCAAGCAATATTCACAATATATCGTTAGTGTATGTTGAAGAATTAACTCACTGGAAGATTGGTCAAATTAAAACAAAGAAAGAAAACAAAAATAATAACGAAACCAAAGTCAAAGGTATATGCAAGAAAGCAACTGGTAAAATCCAATGAGTGAGGGTAAGCACATGGTTTACACTATATAATTGCAATTAATACCCTTTGCTACTAAATTATTTAAAGCCTTTTTTAAATGTGTCTGCTAGTAGCAATGACCTAAAGATTACACTTTAAGGCAATGCATTACTGCAGCATACCTCAAAGAGGAGTTTCTTTCCTCCACTGGAATCCATTAGCACGCGACTGTTGCAGTCTGTTAGCTTGAGCTTGATTGCTGTGTTTCCTCCCTGCTGCAGCATCCAAACCATTTTTTACACCTGCGACTATTCTCAGTGCAGGATTTGTTACTATTCCATTTCTTCGTGGCTTTAATAACCCTCCCCTGCAACAAAGTGTCCTATTTAAAAGAAGGCTTATCCAACAAATTATATAATATTTTAATTATGAGGACAGTTTAAGGTTGTTTTCCATTGCAAATATTCTAATTACAATCACAGTATAAAATGAATGTTTATTTAATCCAATGTAAACAAGTAATGAATATTCATAATCTTTTTTTTTTTTTCTAAACTTAAAACTGCTGATATGACCACAGTAGTTGTTAAAGACAGCTATAAAAAAAATTAGAAAACTGGAATATCAATATAATTCTATTTCTGTTCAGCAGATGGCACCATGATACCAATTTCACAGCTATATTAGGAAAACACTGCATTCATTGATGATACAAAAAGCAAAGAGTGGTACACCACAAGATTTCCGTGCAATGAAAATGTCAACCTGGCTGTTTCTTGCAGACTGTTAGCATAGTTTGCTGAACAAACTGTCTCATATATATGCTTGAGCATTCAAATGATGAAAAGGATCATGAGTGCACCTTCTGTCAGAAGTTTATAGCAAGCTTCTTTTGGGATGCAAAAAGTGTTATCTTCATTACAGTTGGTATTAAAGGATATATTATTCCAATGCCAAATGAGTTTCATCTACAATTCTTTCACAGACATAAAATATTATACCTGGCACCAATCAAGAAGGTGATTGACATTTCGCGGAACGAGAGAGGCGACGCTGCCGCTCATCGCAACCACGTGGAGAGCGTATCGAAGGAGACTGTGTTGCGCCTGCATTGTAGAGCAGATACTATTTATATTCGCATACGAAGACAATTGTAAAATAATGAATCTACATGCAGAGGATAGATCATGCAAGAATTTATCAGTGTAAAGATCTGCGTTAACAAAAGAAATATACCTGTGAAATATTGATGCTTATTTCCGAATCGCTTGCATCGCTGTTGTTGCTGCTGCTCGCTTGATAGACTTATTCAGTTCCCGAGTGCGCCCAGTTTTTCGTTTGGCTATGCTATCTTTGTCACTATTTTTTGACATTGTTAAATATTCATTAAACACAATTATAAATGCTCACACAACACACACACGCACAAATACACGAACTCAAATACACGTAACACAAGGCAAATACCATACAAATACGACAACGCAAAAGAACTTTTCAGTACGCAGGCAATCTCTAAACTGATACAAACACACAAGCAAGCTGGGGCTAAAAGGAGGAAGTGTTTATAACTGCAGCCACAGAGAAAGATAAGACTTCAGTTCATGTTACTACAACGGTTGCTCCCCGGCATGTCAGGCCAATCACGTGTTACGATTTTGCAACAACGCATTTGCATCTATCGTTGCTATAGAAACGTCTTAGTTCTAATTGGTCCTAATGGTTGCTATGATGACCGCTGTGATGTATTCATCCCCTTGCATTCATTTAAAGCTTTCCACCACGTGGTTAGTAACTGTCAATCACCTTCTTGATTGGCGCCGAGTATATATCATATGTATCATGATCTACTTATTTGTGTGTGCTGTGACAAATGCATTCTAAGGAGAGCGGCATTTGTTCTGTTCAATTATACAAGTGCATTTTGCTAGTTAATACAGCAACTGCTATGCAATTGTGAAACTGATTTATTGTATCAAGTCATTTTCATACCTTTAGATTTGTATTTGATTTCTGTTAGGAAATTCGTATAGCCTTGAGCATAAGTACTCGTGAGTTATCATAGTGGTAATTAATAGGGCAAAGTTATTTACTTACGGTGAATAACTATATTTCTATTATTTATTAACATACTTCCAACAGATGAAATGAGCCCATCCTTGTTTTAATGGTTAACTTGTATTCCTTATAATAAGGACGGCCCGAGTTCAAATATAAGCTGAGGCAAGCTGCCTGAATTAGCTTCTTCCCAGAAGTTTTCTATATAAGCATAAAAAAGAGAAAAAAGTCTGTATAATAAATAAAAAAATATGAATCAATTTTAAAATATGCTTTCAGTATGTAGCTTTACTTATACTAATGATTCATTACTAGAGAGTACCATCTGAGTACAAATTTTCTTAAGGGCGAAAATACTAGGTGGTTTGAAGTGCATGTATACAATGTTTTAAAGCACTACAGTACCTGGAAGTATCATATTTAAAGGTCTGTGCTCCTTAAATGTCCCTAAAGAGGCGTGGCAGATGATGAAATTGCTGCATGAAGTAAAAAATCTGATGTGTTACACTCACATGACTTTCTCTTCTCTTGTACAAACTATTTTTACAAACGCTTATTCTCCATATGCTTCATGTTAATCGAGATATCGAGATGTTAATCTTATTGCCAATTTTCTTGTAGATGCAAGGTTTTAAGCGATAGTCAAAACTTTTAACCGCTGGTTGCTATGTGGCGCATTCCATTTTCTTTGCATGTCCAGGACATAAAAAAAAAGAATAACGAATTTGAGAAAAACTGTAAGTATTGGAAAATTTAAGGGAATAACAAGCAATATCTCCAAAATGCTTCACGCAACAACAAAAAATGTATATGACATAAATTGTGTATTTTAACGCGATCTACATTTTTTGTGTAGTAAAATTTTGTCTATCTCTTATGGTTTACCAGTTATGCAAAAGTCGTTCACAATGAAGAATACTTTTGGAGACATTCCCAGAAAATTCGAGATATACATTTCATTTGTCATGAAAATATCTTAAACATGTGATATTTTAATCAAAATCGTTAGAGCCATTTTTCAGAAAATTAAAATTTTCGAAACGTTTTCCATGTAAAGGGTAATCTGGGATGGGGGTATTTTCTTGAAAACCTTCGTGTCGCATCTCTGGAAGATACTGAACCTAAATACCAAGTTTGGTGTTCATCCAACTGTTTGTTTTTTGAGTTATGCTGTTCAGAGACACACAGACATACACATGGATATGTTTCCAAAAATGCTTTTTTTGGATTCAGGGTGTCTCAAAACATACATTTCTGGTGAAATCTCGGTATCGAATTTTTGGGTGGAATACAATACTTCCCCTACTTACTATATGTAGTAGAGAAAGTAAAAATGCGCCTTTTTTTTCCTACCGATTTTTGTGGGATTTTTTTCCATGAAGCTTAGTTTCTGATTTGTCACAAGCCACCGTGATCGGTATAACACAGTAACAGCAGCTCTGCTGGTAGATGTCGTGTAACATCAAATTATATGTTGTTTCATATACATGAGCCAGTAACAAGCTTAAATAATGTAAATTATACCAGTAATGAAAGATTAGATGAGCAAGAATGTGGTGTACAAAACCAAAATTTAAGGCAGAAACAGCTGGAGGATAATTGTGAACATATATCTGTTGTAAATAATTAAGAGTGTAAATATATATCTTGGTGGGCATCAGTTTACTGTCATCATTGGTGAATGTCTGGAAGTGTAATGACCACAATCAAAAGTGTTTGTATATAGGACTTGGTACTGAAAGGCTTGGCTTATGCCATAAATTACAATTGATTTGCAGTGCTTGTAATGAAAAAAGAGTACAAATTACACATCTAAGCTGGACACTTCTAGGAAGGTCTGTAAAGTCATTATATCTGGTTAACTGCACGCAAACTTTTAAACTCATTTTTCCTCAATTTAATTTTCGCTACACTTTTATTCATTTAAGACAAAATTACATCCACAAATTGTTAGATGGCTGAAATTTTTACTGTACATTCTATAAACCATAACAAAAAAACTGACACATGCGATTCAGGATTAACTTAGTACTTATAAAGATTAAAACCGAAATGTGTGTAGTGATTGCAAAAATTTTGAAATTTTTGCTGTGCAGATCACACTTTTTTAATTTCCCTAATAGTTAAGATATTACAAAACCCATGCGTCAAGTTTTTCTACACGAGTTTCTGGTTTTGTAAAAAAGATTTCAAACTTTTTTTCAAAAAAGCGGAGTGAATTTCATCTTGAAATTTGCAAACTTTTTAAAAGAATATTTTCAATAATTAAAAAATTAATTGACATAAAAAAATGAAACTGCCAAATAGTTCCACATAACGCCTCAAATATGTGCACAAAAAATTAAGTATGTAGCTTTAAAATTGTGCAAAATAGAAATTTCACCCATCAACCCCCTTAAATTAATGAAACACTCCATTTATTCCTTCCTTAGTAGAAGCTAGAAGCGCATAGCTCAGCAGTTTATCTTCAGCATTTCTTGTAGCAAAAGACCATAGTCGTAGTCACTGTTCACTGTGGGCTAATGCCAGAAATATTGACACTGATACACAATATTTTGTCAAAGTATTTCTTGCTACTGATGACAATCTCATACTTGTGACAAGATTACAGTTGGTGGATATTAACTAATCCTAACGCTAGTCAGTTTCCTGCAACGTTAGAATTAGTGCATAGTATTACACCTCACTATTTGCTAAAAAAGGCAGTAAAAATAAACGAACACTCCAATTCTTGCATGACAGTGTATGGCTGCATACACTCACTATCACCATACTGGTGTATATGAGGCGTGTTTTTAAAGTACTGATAATTTATTAAAAAATAACAGAACAATATTTTCCAAATAATTTATTACCATAGTTTTCTTACACCTTACAGTACTTCTCCATATAGTCACCGCCATCATTCAGGCACTTGTCGTAACAGGAAATCAGTTTTCATCAAAGAACGATGACACCTGTGATGAAAGCCAAGACTGCTTTTCTTGTTTCACATCATCGTTGTTGAATGTTTTCCACCAAGGAATTTCTTCAGATGAAGAAAAAGATGAAAATCACTTGGTGCCAAATCTGGACTGCAGGAAGCATGGTCGAATTGTTGTTGTTGTTCACCAATGGCACTGGGGATTAATTGATCTGCATCATTTTCCCTTTGGTTTCCCAATATAAAGTCTTATCACTTTTAAGGCCTTTGCATTTGGCGAGATGTTGTTTGTTCAGGATGACATCTTCTTCACAGAGAGTGCACTTGGGCGTAGGTAGGCATCGTATCTTGTAGAGATGTTCTGCGAGGCAATCGTGGCTAGTTGCCATCCTAAATAAGGCCACTGCAGTCTTCCTTGGCATTTTTTGTATATCAACTCTATCTTTAATATTCTTATAATGTTTATCCTTTAAATTATCTTCTTCATCAAGTCTCTGCTGTCTTTTGAAATGTTGTTTAATGTTATTTAATTGTTTATTTATTTCTATTTGTCCTGCAGGTTGAATTGTTCCCAATCAAATAATGCGATCAGATCTTAAGTTTGTTGTTTCCGTATAAACCTCACACAATTGGCGATAAATGTTTGCTGGCATAACATTTCTCATACTCAACAAACAAATCACTGATCTGACTTTACAGCTGGCAGATCATTTTATTGTTTTGAACATTTGAAAATGCTCTAACAACAGGAAAACACAAAGTGACGATAGTTCACAGCTGCGCCTGGCTTACTAATGAATGGAGGAAGCGATCACACATGCTCAAAATTGCAACTGCAGTGACAGAATATTAAAACAGTACTTATTTTTAAACGCCTCGTATCAAGCTGAGGTGATTATTCTTATTTAGCCTCCAATGACTTTCACCTTTTTGAATGTATTTCTATGTATGCAGAGATGTGTAAAGCATCCTGAAACCAGCAACTTACAGGGCAAAACCTTTTCGTCAATGGTATCTACAAAACAAGCGGGTTACAACTTCTATAACTTCTATAATTTATAGTTTCTATAACAAAAATGGGTTTTTGTGTTGGGAGAGTATGTCGTGAAACAAACCACATTGAGCTTTTGCTGTTATTTGAATTATTGTAAAAGAATAAAGTCCTGATTAGCCTTGAATTCCACTTAATGGTAAAGAAATAATAAATGCAATGTTTGGCTTAATGTTACTTTAAATAACAATCATTTCTGAACTGCTCTAAAATACTTGAGAGGGTATAACCACAATATAGGGATACATATAGGCACAGGCACAATTTGGTCAATTACACATTTGCATCAAATGCCATAGCAATTCTGGCGAAGATCAAAATATATACATTACAAAACAGATGCTACATGTACTATGTTAAAACCAGTTGCAAGTGGTTACTTTCATGTACTGCAAGAGATTTTTCAATACGAGTTTAAAATGCTTTATTCTGAGTTAACTACTGTAATGGGAAAAATCCAGAGAAGAGTGTTTTTCAATATTCCTTAAAATCCAGAGAGGTAAGTAATATACTGCTTTGAAATTGTCTGCATTATTATGTATGAACCTATAATTTAAATATCTCATTATGTATTTCAGGGGGATTAAAAGCATTACCCTGCCAGTGTTAAATTTAAATAATATGAATGAATGAACATTTATTTATTACTTACGCTACAAAAAAACATAACAATTTATATGCACTTTTACAATTGATATGATATCAGACTGAAATTTTTACAAAATGCCTTCTAAGATCACTGATATACTATCACACAATAATACGTTTTATTAAGGAAAGACACGATTTTACTTAAGTGCGCATTTATTTTTTTAAACGTAACCAACCAAATTATTAACAGCAAAGATTTAACAACAGTATTGAGGTGTTTTTATTGTCTCTCATTTATCTATCTTCAATTTCTAAGAAAATGGATCATGATATTAGAAAATGTCATTAACAGACAAAACTGTTCAAAGTAAAGCCAGACGAAAGAAAAAGAGAACCTCATGTATATTTACCAAAACAAAAGAAAAGAAACAGATCTACAGAAGCTACCATATTTAGAAGTGATACCAATTTGTAGTTCAAAACTTCCCCTGAAAGATGAGCTAAAATGTACCTCTCTACTCACAAAGCACATAGCAGTTATGATTTGTTTTGATGAAGTGATGTTAAATTCAGATTACCAAATGGCAGATGCAGTACCATTTATAAAAGTATATTTAGAATATAAGTATTGTGATAACAATGAAACAATACATATGAAATTAAAGAGGAAATTGCAATTTATACAACTGTAGAAAAAATTAAAAATGTTATTTTTTTGACAATTTTCACAATTTAGTCTCCCCTTAAAAGCTATTCTTTGTGTTAATTATTCGGTGCACAACAATTAGGTATAGTAATTGGACAAAAAAATTAACCTATACATAATTCTCCATTAGCTACAGTTTGTCACTTGTTGCAAGTTTCTATTTTATCTTAAGCAAGATGAAACTATTGTGTTTGTTAGATGACTTAGTTCACGAGGGCATAACCTATTTCCCACCATAAATGCTCATAGCCACTTAAGTTCTTGCAGCATTGCCTAGTTAAACATGTATGTATTACCGCTTTTAGTGAAGTAATTAAAATATTAATGTGCGTGGAAAATATTTAATAGCTTGGAGAATGCTTAAAAGCTTCGGGAAAACTGTAGTTCCGTAAAGAGGGATCACACATTTCTGTGCATACCGGTGAAAACCCCATGTTTCTAGCACTGTTAGTGCAATTTCTACAAGTGCTTTATAACTTTTGTTACATATAATAAAGAAATTGTTTATTTAAAGTTCTCCATGCTCAACATTTGACCTACCTGTAACAAAATATTAATACACTTGACACCATAAACACACCAGCCTAGTCAGCTTGTAGTTATGCAAACACAATCAGCTCTGAATGTAAAGCAGTACCTAACAATTTTGTTTTGCAGTAGCTATTTTGTGGAGTATTTTGTATTTAATATTTCATGATATACCAGTAATACTGGTAGATGTTGAACTGGAGTGTGTCCCTACTTTGTGCGAGTATATGTTTGCTAAATACACATTATAAAGAGTTCAGTACCAAAATGTCAGAACAAGCACTTTTAATGAATATAATTACAACAAATATAATTGCAACAGAGGTAACGAGTCCAATAGAATACATTGATATACAATATCAGAATGACCTGATATATACGATACACAAACAAAACAATATACCAGATGAAATGAGAGCAATAGCTACGGAAAATGAAAGATGCCCAGAAAAAAATGGCTCCGAATATATATAGATGGATCCCTCATCAATAAAAAAAAATGTCGGTGCAGGAGTATACTGTAAACATTTTGCACAGTATCTAAAATTAGATGAAACGTCAAACCACTATGATGGAGAATTAATAGCTATTAAACCAGCAGCATTACAGAACATTTTATATAGACCATACATAAAACAAAAAATAATCATCTTATCAGACTCAAAATCAGCCATAGATGGAATAGTAAATTACAATAATAAAACAACAAGAAATATTAAAGAAATAAGAAGCCTAATTAAAGCAGTTGAAACTAGAAATGTCACCCAGCTCATGTCAGACTTTTGGGCAATGAACATGCAGATCAATTAGCAAAGAAAGGTGCAATACAACAAATAAAACCTGTAGGACAAATAGAAATAAATAAACAATTAAATAACATTAAACAACATTTCAAAAGACAGCAGAGACTTGACGAAGAAGATAAATTAAAAGATAAAGATTATAAGAATATTAAAGATAGAGTTGATATACAAAAAATGCCAACGAAGACTGCAGTGGCCTTATTTAGGATGGCAAATGGCCATGATTGCCTCGCAGAACATCTCTACAAGATATGATGCCTACCTACACCAAGTGCACTCTCTATGAAGAAGATGTCATCCTGAACAAACAGCATCTCGCCAAATGCAAAGGCCTTAAAAGTGATAACTTACAGACTCAGGGAAAATGATGCAGATCAATTAATCCCCAATGCCATTGGTGAACAACAACAACAACAACAGCACTTTTAATGAAAACAGTGGCAAGTGTCATTTTCAAGAGATTTGCAGTCAGGCAAGGCTCATTGTGTTTCAAGTTCTTGATTTCTTCATGAACATCAAATATGGAGAACAAAAATAAACAAAATAGAATTTATTTGGAACCAACTGAACTTTTTAAAAGCACAAGATCTTACTGCCACGGTTTGTGCTGTGCACCAAAGTCTTGTTACACGCATACCCAGAATATGATTCTTGTGGTGATGTCAATGACAAATTTCTTGCTGTTTCCTTGGAGTAAAAAGCTGCTTAAAGGTATGTTAAAGCATTACTTAATTATAAAAAAAATTGATTTCTTGTTTTGTTTATTAGCTATTACAGTATTATATCTTGATATGACTCATATGAACCTGGAAAGATTAGTCATCAATTACCTCATTAATAGCTGCTGGTTGTAACATAGCGCACATTCACTCTCCTGCATTCATGCACTGCCAATAGAACATGCAACACTGCTCTGCTACTGGGATGGCTGAGCCCATGAACTAAGTCATATGAAAAGCATAATAGGATTTCATTTATTCATGCAGCTAATGGCTTATGTTCTGAATAACTTTTAATGCAGGGTCGGCTATATGATTCTCAGACTCAGCTAAAAGCAGAATTTACACCAGAAATGCATGAAAGAGCAAAAGGATGGAAGTGTGATATGCATTTTGAATTGGTTAGTACGAGGGCTGATCAACAAAGACTGAGACTGATTTTTTCCTGTAGCTTCCGTGATAGTTTTGTATCTGTAACATAAATATTTGAAAAGAGCGGGTTTTTATGTATAATGTTGGTAGGCAGCAGCACTCTCGTATTGGTAGGTTGGTAGTAATGCTCTATTTTGTAGACCCTACGTGCATTTCACATACCAGACAATGGAGGTGACGCGAGAGGAGCAGTACAGCGCAATCAAATTCTGTTTTCGTTTAAACCATACAGCCACCGAAACTTATGAAAAGCTGAAGCTAGTGTACAGTGAAGATGCACTACCTCGTGCAATCAGTGTTTAGGTGGTTCAAGGACTTCAAAGAAGGCCGACTTGTCAGTGTTAAGCAAGGTGGGCCTGGTGTTTCGGCTTCTGCTGTGACTGAAGTCAACATCAACACAGCTGCTGTGATTGTCCGAGAGGATCGGCGTATAACATTACGTAACCTCAGTGAAGTGTTGAGAATTTCATATGGCAGTGTGTTTACAATTATGCATGACCATCTCCATATGACCAGAGTTTGTGCTCGTTGGGTGCCACGTCTGTTGACTCCCGAACAAAAGGCTGTGCGAATGGAGACAAGCCGTGAGATGCTGCGTCTCTTTGCTGATGGAGGGGATGCATTTTTTAAATTGAATATCACCGGTGATGAATCACGGCTGCATCATTATGATCCTGAAGGAAAACAAGCCAGCACAGTGTGCAAATCACCAGGTTCTCCAACACCAAAAAAGGCAAAAGTTGTTCCATTTGTAAGGAAAGTGATGGTGATCACATTTTTTGACTGTAATGGAATGATTTACCAGCATGCAGTTCACCCTCACACTACTGTTACAGCAGCATACTACACGTCAGTATTGGTTACACTGAGGAAGCACATTGCAAAGAAACGACCAGAGCTTTCTCGGACTGGGTGGCGACTTCATCATGACAATGCACGGCCTCACGTCGCAAATCAAGTCATGCAGTTTCTGGCTCGATTCAACATTACCTGTGTACCACATCCACCTTATAGCCCCGATCTTGCACCCTGTGACTTTTTTTATTCCCATCACTAAAGGCAAAGCTTAGGGGTATTCGATTTGAGAACTCTGAAGCAGTGCTCAAGAAAAGTGAGGCGATTCTCAAGGACCTGACAAAGCACGTGTTCAAGGACTGGCAGAGATGCTATAAAAGTGCATTGAAGTAGGAGGGGACTACTTTGAAAAAGATCATGTAAACATTGAATTGGAGTAATAAACATCTGTGAAAAAAAAATCAGTCTCAGTCTTTGTTGATCAGCCCTCGTAGCTTAAAGGCTGCTATGTATAGTGATACTACACACCGTTTTCCACATATACCTTATAAAACATTTGCTGCAAAATGTTACATTTACATTGTCATCACTCTTAATGATCAGTTAGATGTGATATGTTGATGCACTTGCCACTGGTGTATATTGGGATATTGTATTTTCTGTCCATATCTTCTGACATAAATACAATTAGATGCACAGAGTTTTATGTTTTCACTAATTTGGTGCTTGAGACCATTATCATTGAATTACTTCTGCTAAGTGGCTGACTGTCACAGATTATGCAATCACAGCTTCCCTACGTTATATATCTCTATACTGTGGTGCAATGTTAAAATAGTAACACTGATTGTGTTTCACCACAAGTGCACTTGTTTATCTGGCTATTCCACATGTATGCCAGGCATTTGATACTAACCAATCTAATCCAAGAATGGTTCTTTAAACCAGTCACGATTATCCAAATGGGGCTGTAAGCAAATATCGCTCCTGGTTTAATCTCCAACTGTGAAATTATTAAGATGGATACCACTTGCATTAATACAGAAAAGTCCTATTTAGGTAGTTTCTATTTTCATATTTTTGTTATATTTATTTTAGCAACATTATAAAACCATAATGCATTGCAGTCTGCTGAAAGAGATGAAATGAGAAGCTGATGATACAATTGTCTCTGTCACTTAAAGGCCAATCAGACAAGCGGTGTGACAATAGAAATCATCAGCATCATGGTAACAGTAGCACTGTACCTGTCTGCAGTTCAGAGCATTGATATGTGTTGTTTGGATAAGCTTTTTCCTGAAGTTTCGCCTTATGTTCAGAAAATACATTGTCAGAAAGATGCAACAATACCACAATGGAAAGTCTATGTGTTGTTTCTGAGTTACTTACCCACTTGAAGCAGAGTTACTAAAATCAGAAGCTGCCTGAGAGGAAAGAATGGACGTTGGACTTCGGCCTACTGCACTACCAGAGTTTCCTAAAATGATGCGCATATGGGTATCTCTTGCAAAGTGAGGATCAGCAGTAATCCCTGGGTTCCTAGTTTAAAAGGGATGCAAGAAAGAAAAGTTACATGAATACTGTTTCATAGTTTCATGCGTTATCTATATCTACATGCATTACATGCTACTTTCCTATTGCGTACTGGCATGTTCCAGCAGTATGACCAAATGCGATCAACTGCTTGGTCGTACTATAGAATAATTTGTTTATAATACTGTCATACTATAGAATAAGTGTGATTTGTTTACAGTACCATAATTCAATGTGCAACAAAGACAGTCTTTCTTTCCCCTCATTGTGCAATGTTATTTGGACTATGATCTTTTGTTACATACAGATGAAACAGTTTGTGTTGAACAATAGCATATTCTATGAGGGTAATCCCAAAAGTAAGGTCTCCAATTTTTTTTAAAATACAAAGAAACTTTTATTGACAACAAATGGTACATAGTTTTGAAGCTTTAACATTTGTCTATTTTTCCACATAATCGCCATTTCGGTCGATGCATTTTTGTAGACGCTGTGACAGTTTTTGTATGCCTATGTCATACCAGCTTGTCGCCATGCTCTTGAAAAAGTGATGGACCTCATTTTTCACTTCATCATCGTCACCGAAGCGCCTTCCAGCCAAGTGTTCTTTCAACTTGGGAAACAAGTGTAGTCACTGGGTGCTAAGTCCGGACTATGGGTGGATGGGTGATGGTTTCCCATCCAAACTGTTGCAGAAGATTCATGGTTTGACAGGCGGTGTGGGGGCGAGCATTGTCATGGGGAAGGCTTATGCCCTTGCTCAACATTCCTCTTCTATGCTTCTGAATTGCCCGTCTGAGTTTTTTTAATGTCTGACAATACCTGTCAGCATTTATTGTTGTCCCAGGATCCATAAAGTCGACCAACAATATCCCCTTTCGAACCCAAAACACAGTTGCCATGACTTTACCGGCAGACTGTGTTCTCTTGAATTTTCGCGGGATGAATTGGAATGCCGCCACTCACGTGATTGTTGTTTGGTCTCAGGTGTGAAGTGGAAAGCCCAGGTTTCATCACCTGTGACTATTGAATCCAAAAGGTTGTCCTTTTCATCTGCATAGCGTTGAAGAAATTGGCGGGAAGTTTCAGCGCATTGCCTTTTGTGATCTTCAGTCAGCATTCTTGGGACCTATCTTGCGCACACCTTCCAAACTTTCAACTCTTCAATCAAAGTCCGATGAATAGTGCTTCGAGAAATCTCAGGAACAACAATGCAGAGCTCATCAAGAGTGATCCGCCGATCTTGAAGCACGATTTGTTCAACCTTTGCGATTGTTTTGTCAGAAATGGACAATCTCCCACTTCTTTCCTCGTCATGAATTTGTGCGACCATTTGCAAATTCTCTACACCACTTGCGGACATTTTTGACATCCATACAAGACTCTCCATACACTTCCATCAACTGTCGATAAATTTCGACAGGTTTAACCCCTTTTGCACAAAAAGCGAATAACTGCGCGAACTTCACACCTGGCGGTAGTGGCTAAAGGGAGCTCCATTATAACTGGCTGCCAAGCCAAGACTGAGGGCGCTAAGGGATGTGCAGTGGTTTCTGAAGAGAGTGGAGGGAGGAAGGAAAAAAGCAGTATGGCCAACATCCACACAAACAGTTTCCCTGCAATCCCAGCGCTTTGGAGACCTTACTGTTGGGATTACCCTTGTATATATTTCATCACTGCCAAACAAGCAACTTACTTTATGAACTCCCATCACACAAAATTTCAGTGTATGATTGTATGAAAGTATTTTTGTCTAATTTAGTATTAAAAGTTCATAAACAGTGAAACCATAATTCTCTTTGGGAGGAAAAACCTTTCTTCTTTCACAATTAATTCAGATTTTAGAGAAAAAAAAAATTAATGTGTTACATTTACATGACTTTTTCTACCCTTCATCTTCAAACTATTGTTACAAAAGCTTATTCTTCTATTTACTTTATATTAAACATTTGTAGAAATACTGTTATTACACAATTTGTTCTAGGTACAAGAGGGATTCAGTTAGGCTTAAGTGATAGTCAAATCTTTTAAACGCAGGTCACTGTGTGATGGCTTTGAAATTCCATGCTCTTTGCATGACCACAATAAAAAATGAATAGTAACTTAGCACTTGAAAAAAAGTATACAGCATTTGAAAATTCAAATCAATAACAAATAATATCTCAGAAATGATTAATATCACAAAAAAAAATTGACATAAACATTGTGTTTTAATGAGATCTATTAAGATTTTCCATCTCTCGAGTTATACAAAATCTGTTTACAATGATGTAGACTTGCCACCCTATTCACAGAAATTCAAGATATACATCTCAATAGTGATGGAGGTATGTTAAACTTATGGTATTTTTAAGCAAAATAGAGCCATTTTTGAGAAAGTAAAAAGTAACAAAAGATTTTCAACCTAAATGGCAGTTTGGAATGGGGAGATTTTCTTAAAAATCTTTGTGTCGCATCCTTGGAAGATGCTGAACTTAAATACCTATTATAGTCTGGTATTGAACCAAGTTTTCATTTTTGAGTTATGCTGTTCACAGGTAGAAACGCTAGTGGACAGACACATACACTACGTGATCAAAAGTATCTGGACACCTGGCTGAAAATGATGTACAAGTTCGTGGCGCCGTCCATTGGTAATGCTGGAAGTCAATATGGTGTTGGCCCACCCTTAGCCTTGATGACAGCATTCACTCTTGCAGGCATACTTTCAATCAGGTGCTGGAAGGTTTCTTGGGGAATGGCAGCCCATTCTTCACGGAGTGCAGAACTGAGGAGAGGTATCGATGTAGGTTGGCGAGACCTGGCACAAAGTCGGCATTCCAAAACATCCCAAAGGTGTTCTATAGGATTCAAGTCAGGACACTGTGCAGGCCATTCCATTACAAGGATGTTATTGTCATGTAACCACTCTGCCACAGCCCGTGCAGTATGAACAGGTGCTCGATTGTGTTGAAAGATGCAATCGTCATCCCCGAATTGCTCTTCAATGGTGGGAAGCAAGAAGGTGCTTAAAATATCAATGTAGGTCTACGCTGTGATCGTGCCACGCAAAACATCAAGGGGTGCAAGCCCCCTCCAGGAAAAACATGACCACACCATAACACCACCACCTCCAAATTTCTTTGTTGGCACTACACACGCTGGCAGATGACCTTCACCGGTATTTGCCACACCCACACCCTGCCATCGGATCGCCACATTGTGTACCATGATTTTTCACTTCACACAACGTCTTGCCACTGTAATGTTGACGCTCCTTACACCAAGCGAGGCGTCGTTTGGCATTTTCCTGCATGATGCGTGGCTTATGAGCAGCTGCTCGACCATGGAATCCAACGTTTCTCACCTCACGCCTAACTGTCATAGTACTTGGAGTGGATCCTGATGCAGTTTGGAATTCCTGTGTGATGGTCTGGATAGATGTCTGCCTATTACTCTTTACAACCCTCTTCAAATGTCGGCGGTCTCTGTCAGTCAACAGATGAGGTCAGCCTGTACGCTTTTGTGCTGTACATGTCCCTTTACATTTCCACTTCATTATCACATCAGAAACAGTGGACCTAGGGATGTTTAGGAGTGTGGAAATCTCGCGTACAGACTTCTGACACAAGTGACACCCAATCACCTGACCACGTTCGAAGTCCATGAGTTCCACGGAGCGTCCCATTCTGATGTTTCACGATGTCTAATGACTACTGAGGTCGCGGATAATGAGTACCAGGCAGTAGGTGGCAGCACAATGCACCTAAGATGAAAAATGTATGTTTGTGGGGTGTCCGGATACTTTTGATCACATAGTGTATATGGGCCTTTTACTAAAAAGACTTTCTTTTTTTTTTTTTTGATTCAAGGGACCTCAAAAGATTAATTTCTATTTACACAAATAAAATTTTTGAGTGGAATAAAACACTTCCTCTATATATTATAGGTAAGTAGTAGAGAAAGTAAAAAACGAATAATGGCTTAGCCCTTGAAAAAAATATAAATATTTGAAAATTAAACCAATAACAAACATTTAGAAATGCTAAATGCCAGAGAAAATGATGTTGCATAAATTGTGTGTTTTACTGAGATCTATATCTTTTGTTTTATAAGCTTTTGGTTATCTGTTATGGTTTATAAGTTATACAAAATTCATTCAGAATGAAGAGCACATCATACATTTATTCCCTTTTCTGGGCCACTGGTAATTTTCATGGGCACAAATGATATTTGTATTAGCAGTTTTAAGGATAAATTCACAGCATCTTAACAGCACAATGTTGAGAATGCTCCTTACTGGGTTTAGCACTGACCAGCTCTGCCTGCCAGCTGCCATCAAGTTCTGTGTTTCCTTTAATACTTACGTGAGCAGTGTTGACTTATGATTTGTTGCAGGCAACAGCGCTAGTGGACTGCTAGGAACAGCAACATCACTAAGTGGACTGTGTGGGGGCGATGCATAAATTGGACTCTGTGGCTCACTTTGTAGTGGACTCAGCAGCTTGCTTAGAGGACGTGTCTTGGTGCCTCGAGTGCATTGCTGAAGCTGTTGTGTAAAGGACAAAGTTTGACCACTACCCACAACCTGCAATTAAAATTATAATATTGATATAAATGAGGAGGCCATATAATTTACATAACAACAGATATGTATTGCAATTTTATTCTTACTTCAAAACTTCATAAATTATATCAAACTCAAAAGCCCAGCATCTCTAAAGTGGCAGGTGCACCAGCAGTTGCATAGATGCAAATCCTCCAAATCTGCTACTGGGGTCTTGTAGACATCTTTTTCCTCTGTCATTTATTGCAAACACCATTTTCATATTTATTACTCATGAGTTATTAATAATTCTTATGGGTAGCTTTTGTCCTTGGTATGCTATATTACTCATGCATTGTGACCTACAGTCTTTCTAAATTTACTGGAGTAAAAGGAATGGTTGTACATACAGGGTGAGTTTTATTGGTGCAGACTTGGTCAATATATTGTTATTAAAAATTAATGCAATGCTTGCTTTTCATCACACTATTATCACAAGACTTTGCTTCCTTTGAAATCTCTTTGACAATAGTACAACTTCTCAAGAAATTAGGTGATGAAGATAAAGCCATCTCTCTGCAGTAATTGACAGAATTGTTTGAAGAGCTTCCTGCATTTTGTTTTTCTCAAGAAGCATTTCTACATGTTGTACACCATTTTCCTCACTGGATTGTGAAGACGTGATGTTCTTTTGCTTTTGCCAATCATCTAGTTGGCTCACAAAGAAGTAGATTAATAACTTGGAATAATTAAGATTTTTTGTTAGGAAGGAAATAGCTTCACACAAACATGCTCTGGAACAAACTACCACTGACTGGTCCAGAAGCAAGTTACAATAACATGATGCTGCTAGTGTACAACTACCTTCATTCATGACAGAGATAATTTTTTTATTCATCTGAAATGTATTTACTCATATATACGCACATGCGAGTAAGACACGCACCCAAATTTTTAAGGGACCCTCTCCCCAAAAAATTGTGGTGAAGTATATGCATTAAAAATACAAATCATCCATACAAGATTAATATTTATTATTTAGAAACCATTTACAAATGTACAATAAAGGAATCGTTCTCGATTGTGTCCATGGTATTCTATACAGCAAGAAGAATGTTCCATGCAAGCTGACGACCTAAAACAAATAAAATATACACCTATTAAAATGATGTACTGTGGTTAATATAACTAATCCTCACTATCACTGCTGGACTCCCCTATGGAACTTGGCTCATCATTGTTGTCATTCATTGAATCTCCAGACTGCGTCAACCTCTATCCCATACATTTTATTGGATATGCAGCACTTCTTGAATTCCCTCTCGATGAGACTGGCTGGAATCTGGTTCCAACTTTTACCCAAAGACAATGCTGGTCTTTGGATTTTCTCAGTGGGCATTAACTTGTGGTTGTTGCTTACCATCCATTCTGTATACGTCTTTTCAAATGAGCAGTTTATGAACATATTCACTGGCTGTAGCAGTGAAGTCATTCCACCAGGAATCCTAGCCAGGTTTGAATTTCCTGCAACTAATCTTCCTTTCACATCTTCAATTTGATGCCCACAAAGATGTCATGTTTCTCTGGCATGATAGAAGTGCTCCAGAATATCACTCCCATACAGTTTTAATCCAGTCAATGATTAATGTATTGTCCATCAACCCTTTCTCCTGGGCTCTCACCAGGACTCCAGGAGGAAAATTCTCTTTGGGAATAGTTTTCCGCTAAAATATTAGAATGGTAGAAGTTTTTTGCCATCAGCAAGCATACAACCATAACAGTTCAGTGTTGCATTTCACAATCAGCTGTATGTATTGCCATACTCTTCAAGCCTTTTTTTTCAATGGTGGTATCACATGACATCTCGAAATAAACAGGCATTTGATCAGCATTTCCTATTTGCGAAAAACAATATCCATACTGCTTACAAAGACACATAAAATGCCCTTGAAAGGCCAGAAGTTGGTCTTCATACACTTCTGGCATACACTGCGCTATTGGTTACGCCTGCAAATTGATAACCTGCGCTACACATAAAAGCATAGAATCCAGACGGTGCTACTTTGAAATTCTCTACCATGATGATCTCTCGCGCAATATTCACTGCTTGAAGTTGCCAGATTTCTGTGGTTACAGCATAACCAAACTGGTGTCTTGAACTTATGAATCTCCAAGTCCATCCTCCACTTCTGGATACTTGGCCAACAATCCTCGGAAGGACTATTGCAGTTGGTTGCTTGCAACTTGTCCTTCTTTTGCCTCCAATTCCTTACACAAGATTCTGGAACATTGAATTTTCTTCCTGCTGCAGGAGTTGCTTATCAGTCGCGAAGGGACATGGACATATCAGCATGTACACTTGCGGTGGAAAAAGATGGGTATTGACGTGCAAATGAACCAAATCAGAATCGGTGCTTTTAATACAAAGAGAATCAACAACCAGAGGAGAAAAGAAGGATGGACAGGAATAAACTTCTGGTATATTATTGTGATATGGGCTTATTAGTAATTGGTGGAGTGGAAATGAATCCTGGACCAACAATGAATCAGACAGGTGAGATACTGGAAACTATCACTAAAGAGATAAAGGAAATATGTCTGGACACAACTACAGAAAATGGATTCAGGCCAGAAACAATACTAAGAAAATAAACAGAGCCATGAGCAAAAAGAGAATAAAAGAAGTTATACTCAACCCTGCTGAAAAAGAAAAGATCTTCAAAAAATTCACACACCACCCTACAGCTTTCTACAAATTCCAGAGAATCTTCAAGCAGCACAACATCTCTTTGGCCTCAAAAAACAACCACGCCATCAAGAACTTGTTAAACTCCAAATTAAAAGATGACATCCCACAGGAGAACAAACCAGGAATATACCAAATCAGCTGCAACTACTACAAAAAATCTATATTGGGAAAACCAAAAGAAATATAAAAACAAGAGCAAAAGAACACTTTAGTTACATAAAGCAAAAACAGGAAGAAAAATCAGCAGTAGTTTGGCACTTTTGGAGAGACAAAGACATATAAACAGAAACCTTAAAATACTAAAAACATTGCAGGGAAAACTGAAGTTACAATTTGGGAAAACAGAAACCATATTTATAATTTTGAAATCCCTCCAGGAGACTTACTTTTGAAGAAGTTCTTCTAACTGCCTCCAGAGATCAAGCTAACACCTAAGATGAACGATGCAGGCAGTCAACAAAGAACTGAGGATGGGAGCAATTAGCTCCTGAAACATGTTTTCGCTTTTTTACAAGTAAGTGATGTATGAGGGTGGTCTGAAAAGTTTCCGACCTAATAAAGATACAAGACATTTTTTCATAATTTTTTTTTTTATTTTTCAACATAGTCTCCTTGTAACTCTACCCCATCTCTGTAACCCGTCCAAATAGTACTCGACATTTTTCTCTGCAAAATAATTGTTCACGAAGGTGATTGCCTCTTTATTTGACGAAAATCTCTGTCCGAGCGCAATTTTCAGATGAAGGAACAAAAAGAAGTCACTTGGGGTTAGATCTGGTGAGTAAGGCAGATGGTCAAGCAGTTCAAACCGTAATTCGTGGATTTTCGCCATTGCAACCACTGAGGTGTGAGGTTGTCTTGGTGAAACAGGATTTTCTTTTTCTGCAAATGTGGCCGTTTTTCCGCAAGTTCTACCTTCAGCTTGTCAAGTAATGATGCGTAGTATGCTCCTGTAATGGTTTTTCCTTTTTGAAGATAATCGATTAAAATAACTCCATGACTATCCCAAAAAACAGTCGCCATCACTTTCCCAGCCGAAAAAAGAGTTTTTGCTTTTTTTGGAGCTGGTTTTCCCTTTGCAGTCCACTGTTCGGACTGTATTTTTGTTTCGGGCGTATAATGGTGAATCCAAGTTTCATCTACAGTAATTAATTGGCGCCAAAACTCGGATTTATTGCACCTAAACTGCGCCAACAGAGCATTGGAAATGTTCATTTGAACACGTTTTTGGTCAAACGTGAGCAAACACGGCACCCAACGCACGGACAGCTTTCTCATGTCTAAATGTTGATTTAATATGTGACAAACACATTCTTTTGACATGTTCATAGTCTCTGCTATCTCTCTCACTTTAATTCGGCGGTCGTCTAGCACCATTTGGTAAACTTTGGCGATGTTTTCGTCGGTAGTTGCAATTTTTGGACGTCCCGAATGTTCATTGTCTCCCAAGCTCTTACGGCCATGTTTAAATTCAGCTGCCCAAAATTTCACTGTGGTAAATGATGGCAGAGTCCCCATACACAGAATCCAACTCATCTTTGATTTGTGTAGGTGTATTGCCTTTCAAAAACAAATATTTAATGACAGCTCGATACTTGGATTTTGTCCATTTTCATAAAAACACTCACATTACCTCACTCAAACGACTGTTACATAACAATTGAGCGTCCAAAATGGCTGAAACTTTGGTGAGTAACTGTTAACAGACGAACAACGAAATTCATTAGCTTTTATTTAGAGTGCTGCCATCTTCATGTTGAGGTTGGAAACTTTTCAGACCACCCTCGTAGTGTTACAATCGACTCAATAATTTACTAAATTATAAACACATCACTGTTACAAAGTCCACCATAAGCAATTTTATATTAATGTTCAAATAAATTCACATGCTAAGGAACTTAAGACAGTGAAACCTAAAGTAAACCAATTTCAATGAGCATGGAGTCAACTTAACACTAAATAGGTTTCATTCATCACATTTCACTGCAGGAACG
Source organism: Deroplatys truncata (assembly GCA_030765065.1). Classification (NCBI taxonomy): domain Eukaryota; kingdom Metazoa; phylum Arthropoda; class Insecta; order Mantodea; family Mantidae; genus Deroplatys; species Deroplatys truncata. The sequence continues at coordinate 167,407,845 of CM060983.1, forward strand.
TTTTTGTAGGCTGTTGCCTACATGTATGCAAAATTGTTGAAACCTTTGCCATCAGGGGAAGTCCATCAAACCATGAGAGAACTGGATACCCAGCCAGTGATGTAGATAACAGTCTAAGAAAACGCTCCTGCAGTAAAATGTGGTGAGTGAAATCTGTTGAGTGTTTAGTTGACTCCACATTCATTGGAATTAATTTTACTGTTAAAATAACTTACAATCGGGGGGGGGGGGGAGCCAATGTCACTCCCACCTTACGGGAAACATAAATAACACTAGCATTGAACCCCAGTCAGTTCCTTTGCCTTATACAGTAACTTGATAAAAAGTTCATAATGCACGGATATTTTAGCTGAAAACTACTCTATTAATTCATATATAAACTACAATTTTATGCTTTACTTAAAGTAATACAAAATCAATTTTGTTAAGTTGGAAATACTCCTTCCCCCTTGCTCCCCCCCCCAATTCATGCTTATGGTTACTACTTTATGCAGCAAAGTTGGAAACTAAGGATGTAATTCTGTCATGTTGGAAATGGTAATTTCACTGTAAAATAATACTGTATTGTGATATGATGTGTTCAGCATTGATGTTCTTATTCTTATAATGATTCAATACATCAACTATTCTTGTGAGTAGCACATTAGAACAAAACATCAAATTGTGAATGTAGTAATTTTATATTATATAACGATAAATATTTGTAACAATTCTTCGCTTATCTTTATAAATCGCAAATTTCTGTCAACAAATTAGTTTTATTTCCAGTAGATCGCTAACAAACCATCACGTAGCGGCAGTAACTGTAACAATGTAAATAAACGAGTCAAAGAAAAACTAAGCTGAAAATATAATCAAATGGATTATAAAACATGTCCTGCTGTTCAATTTAAGTTATGATTTACAAAGACAAGTGAAGAATTATTACAAATATTTATTGTTATATAATATATTTGTGATTGCTTCACTGTTAATAGCTTCATTTATACATGTTTGTAGTAATTTTAGCTACCTTACTCAGGCTCTTAACAGTAATTAAAAATACTGTTATCCATAACATTGTAGGGGTCACTGCATACACTTCCTCTCACTCCCTAATGCACTGACACAATGTGAATTTAGGTCAACTTTATTTCATATGTGATGCCAATGATCCTTGGCATTGAATATTTCAAATCTCATTCAACTACCACACTTTTATCATCCTTTTGTCAGAATGTTTAATTTATGAATTGTTTGAAGTAGGTTAATACCTGTGAATGTTGAGTTTGCTGAAGAGGAGGAACCAGGTTTGTGGTTGCAATAGGCTCCTGTGACCTCTGAGAACTTTTTGTTGATCCTGTGAAATTGGAACTTGATTTACTATTGCTGGAGTTATTTCCAAGGGAAACAAAAGAGCGTCGTTTACTTGAATCTGGAGATTCAACAGGAGAGTAGGCATGGCAAGGTCCTGGTGGACATAAAACAGCTGATGAAGGTTTAGTTTCAGCTGTGGATCCTGATGTGACAGAAGTAGCACTGCTGCTGCCTCCTGCAAACATATAAAAGTAGAATTATTGCAACATATACCAGCTGAAGCAACAGCCCATAGTCAGTCACTGAGCCCATAGTCACTGCCTTTTAGTCAATATCTTCTTCATAGCAAATATAATTATTACATGTTTATTTGTCCCTCTGCCTAACTACCATTAATGATTAAATGTTGCTTAAATGAAACGCACCACCAGAATCTTTAAAAAGGGTTTGCTTGAAGACACACAAATGTGGTGGTGGTGGTGGTGGCAGCAGCGGCAGTGGTGGTGGTGGTGTCTATTGCCCAGGCAGTTGGATGCCCTCCATTTACATCTTGCTTCCCAGTATAATTCTGATAAGCAGTCAAAATTAAATGATGACACAGAAATGTTTCATTGTAAAGAATCTCAGCAAGAACTCCTTGTGATTGTAGCAGCCTAGTGGTCTGAAAATACTGGTCTTTATACAAATCTAATGCTGCAAGATATATGTTTATTTATTTCATTTTAAATTTTTGTCCTGTGAACTGATGTTGTTAACACAAGTGATAACTATGATGGCATATGCCATTTTTATGCACTGTGCTATGCCATTTTAAAAGTAATGATTGAATTTAATGCATTGTACTGTGTCATACACCAAAATATATTTTCTCAAGCACATGAACTGAATATGTGTTAATGGCCTGACTAATTTGTAATTATATGCTATAGAATTGCAATATAGGGAGAATGTTACCTCTCATGTTCAAACTTGTCATATCACAATGACAGTGTGGACATTCACTTATCACTGGACCTAGCTTAGTTATACCACAGAACGCAATTTATTTACATTAACTAGTATTCACAGAACATGAAAGCTGCATATATATCAGTGGCAGTTCATGGATATTTGCCTTGGAGCTATCGCTCAGCCAATTAATTATACCAGTTAATATGGATATTTTGGTGTTTAATTACAACAGTGGATCTATAAAATAGCTAATTTCATTCAGGGGAAGATGTGAAGGCATGCACCAAAGTATGTTATACAGTAAAGGTTTATAAAATCAGCTAGAGTACAGACTGGTTCACAATAACTGAGAATGGTAACCAGAACAAGAACAACAGAAGTTAAAATACATGTATCATAATGTGAATGCTCACAATTAATGGGAAGCTTTCCTGGGTCCCATTAATGCGAAAGAAGACTTAGTCAACTTTTAACTTTCTTGTTGTCATTCCTGGGCATGGCATATTACATCCATATCGCGCATATTACATCCTCACTGAAGAAATTATTCAAGGTGGCCACAACCGCTATAACTCTGTCTAGGCACAAGCTGGGAAAATGAAACTGGAAGAAAGTCTGGCATATGTGCATCCTAACCCAGATTCTGACACCCGTAGATCTATTCAGCATTAGTTCTAGTGAAAGTCTCATCTGTAGATTGTTTATATGCAATCATAAGGGAGTATTGCCTCAAAAACAATAACAAAAACTACAAAGAATAGCAAAAACAGGTAGAAATTAACAAAGAACAACAAATAACTTTAATGTACATTATTAATAAAGAAATGAAGCTTGATACAACTCGAAGAATCTGAAATAGTAATGGGTCTGCACTTAGAAAATGTTTACTCTATCAAATTTTGATGCTGGCTAACCCACATTAAGTTGGCTGAATTGGAAGCAAGTGAAAAAATATTATTGGTCAGTTAGAAACAAATGAAATCCCAATGTGCAAAATCAACCTTCTACTTTATTATCAATATGGCCATCGATATAAATTCCCATTCTTATTACCAGGCTATTATGAACCAAAATGTTGTATGCTGTTTCGTTTCTTGTTCTCGTTTCCACTTTGATTTCCATACTTGGTTATTGTGAACCAGTCTTAAGAGTAAAATGTTTTTGAGGTAGACTTAAATCTAGAGTATCTTGTGTACCTTTAACCACTTTTATACTGAACGTTGAGCCATTTTCTATATAGATAAATAAATTAGCTGCTAAGCTGCCAACAAAATGGAGCAAAGGCAAATCTATGGCTTAGCAGTTGCCTAAATTTAAAAAGAACTAGGTACAGCTGATTCTCCTGGTGAATTTTAAGCACAAAGTTAAATAAATGCCAATTACATTCCTTAGGCTGAGAGCTTTCTTAAGTCACCAGAATTAAAGAAATAGCTGAAGACTGACCATTGGTTTATCCTAGCACCAGTTAGGTGGGGGGCTCCTCTGCTTGCAGCACACACTTGAGTGAACAAATGTTTAATCAGTAATACATTAAGCTGAACTTACAAATAGGATTGATTTTTATGAAAATACATTTTTTTGTAGGTGTCAAAATCAAGAATTATTTATCTACTTACATTTTAAATGAAGAGTAAATGAATAGGCCCTTTTATTTTGCATATCTGGAATTCTTGGTCAATAACAAGTTTTATTACTGCACATAATTGCCTATTAACCTATTCTGTTCAAGTTTGCACTTTTTGATGAAGTATGAGAGATAGAAAACAAAGAAACTGTTAAAAATACATCCAAGGAGTTTGTATCCTGATGGATTGATCCAACGGCCAAGAAAAAAAAACTTATTTGCAGTTCAGAAACCAAATATGCAAAAACAAATTTCACTAAAAGCAACATTCCATATTTTATAAAATAGAAGAATCAATCCTCCTTGTTGTTCCTGTTTTTGTTTTATTAAGAATCAAAATCTCTTATGTTCTTGTCATTCACTTACTTTTGAAATTCTGGTTATCATTAATTTTTATTGTAATCCATGTTTTAGTGTGCTCTTCTTACTAAAACTATTAATGTAAAATTATAAGCTGTACTTGTTAAATTATTTTACATTTGTAATTGGACGTGTCCTTTAAATGTATTTAAAAGGATGATAATAAAAAAAAAGATAAAATCATTGTATAACAGAACGGAAATAATTATTAAAGCAGAATCAACAGAAATATTTATTAAAGCAGCCTCTCAAAACAATGGAAGCTGATGTCCTCTGAGAGAAACTATCTTGCAATTCTCTGTACATGTTACCATCAAACAGTTCTTTCTGCACATATAGAAGTCTCTTTTTGGTTTGCTTATTAGCCACTGAATGCAAGTATTAACTTACCCCCATTTATTCCAGTGCGACTCAGCTGTTGCTTATGACTGGCTGAATATTCTTCCAGCAACCTTACTACTGAATCATGACCACTCTTTGCAGCAACTCTAAGAGCATTTCTTCCACAGCGATCAGAATGGTTAGGGTCTGCCCCATGCATCAACAGAGCTCTCACACAAGCTTCATGTCCTTCCTGTGCTGCTATACCTGTATGAAGTGCATAAATAAATATGTAAAAACATAAAGTAAGATGGGGCAAAAAGAAACAAAAAACATAAATGGCCAGTAATAACAGAATTTTTATTCATTTTCTCAGTTTAAAAAGTTTACAACATTTGTCATTAAATAAGCTCTCATCCTGTATAACTTTGGTACACTTCAAATGAATGAGAATGGAATGAAACTTAATTTTCTAGCAACCCATTATTTTCATTATACCCCATCAATGGGGTTCAATGAACCACTTTTTGAAACTCTATAATTGAATACATAATCACATATAAACTATTTTAAACCATTTCTGAAAACTAGAAACACACAATATTATTTTATGACATTCAGCACTTAACTATTTATGGCCCCCTTGCAGTTACTTAATGTTTATATATGAAAAATCTACACCAAAAGATAGATATACCTTCCATCAATTCGTCTGTCCTTAGTTTGTGGGTTCTGAAAAGATGAATTTAATTTGGGATTCCTAAAGAGATGCTCTGTTCTCATTTTCTGGTTTTAGGAACCTTTATCATATTGTTGTTTTTCCTAAGAAATCTTATCTCATGATCATTATCTATTTTTGTTGTTCATTTCTTGCCTAATGCATAAATTACAGTCCTTACTAGGAATCCTATATTGCACAAGAACAAAGTCTCCAGTAGTTGGACTATGCTTCAGATTTTCAAAACTTGCATCAGGACATGTAGAAACTCATCTTTATCAGATTCTACAGATTGAATTTCTAATTCACTATCTTCATCTGTTGATGTTACTATGTTTTTCTTAGGCCTACTTTTATTTGAGGTCAAGCTTTTCTTCTTTTCCAATAGTGTTTTTTTTTTGGGGGGGGGGGCAAATATGGAGTACTAGTGGCATTATGCTTTGTTTTTTACATGTGTTCACTTTGCATTTCCAATCTCCAGCTTTCGGAAAAGCCCTTGAAAAACTCAAGAGCTAACTCCTTCCTGAAAAGGACCTGAAGAGGGCTCTTCCACAGTTTGCGAGACAGGAACCTTTGTACCTTCATTAAGTGGAATGTTAAAGATTAAAAACAAAAGCACTATTAACGGTGAAGTATTCTTCATGATGGTAGCTTGAGTCACACTTTTTTACGCTCACCTTCACTAATTAAAAGTTGTATAAAACAGAAACATTTTCGAGGGCATTCGTCCTCGTCAGCGACTTTCATCAAGTGGAATGTTACTAATTCTGTGGAAGGAAATGACCTATTCCTGATGAGCTTGCTTCATATAAAGGGCTCTATCAGTCTGTAACTCATCACTCATCAGAAAGTCTTTGTCATTGTCACCTATCAAAGAGAGAAACTCCTGAGTTTCTGAAACCTTATATGATGTATCCTGGAGTTAATCCTTTTTGAAAAGTTACATTCACCAGCTATGTCATACAATGTTACAGTGTTCCAGGATGTTGCAACATCCAAGTATCAATAGTTGCAGAGTAAAATGCTTTAAACAATTTATACACTCCCACGTCCAATGGTTGAAGTCTATGTATGTAATGGAGAGGGAAGGATACAATTGTTCTCCATTGTCTATGGCAACATTTATCAAGTGATGACTGCCATGTAAGAGTCATGGAGAAGAATCTTTATAAGTGTTAGTGTGATGAATAAAGTTCATAATTAATTCACTAAAAAGTTTAGCAATCATCCACAGGTGTTGCAAGTCCTAGGGTACTGCTGGGGCACCTTTAACCCATTTGCGTCATATGACTGAGCTGTATTTGCATAGGTTAGTAATGGAATTTAAATTGCATGATGAATACAGCTCGCAAGTGTGTGCTGGCCAGTAAAACTACATATATTAGCATCTTTAAAACAGACCCTCTTGCAAGCAGTGTTTCCACTTGCATTCATGCAACATGTAGTGATTATTGTGCAACTTTCTGCACTAGTGCATTGTGCTACCTGACATGATCCCTTTTCAGTATCACTTTCTGTGGTTTCTGAACTGTAGATGTAGCAGTTTCATCAAGATTGAAACTTTCATTCCATCATCAAATTCAGGATGAGCTTGTACATCTTCTCAAGGTTGTCAAAAAACAAGTTGACATTAGTTCTATTGAAGGACGTAGATCTTGGCAAGCTGCATATTTCAGGAGACCAAATGCGTAATTTGGGATGCTGCTTCCTAAAATTTCAAAACCAATCTACCCTGTCTAACTGATTCTCTTCCCAACTCTTGGGACATGGTATTCCATTTACTTTTGCCATTTCATATGCCAAACATCTCAGTCCTTGAGTCATGCCATAATCCATTTTTCTCCTGCTCTGGGGTGAAAATTTTCCTACAACCATAATGAAGTCACATTCTAACATTTTCTTCTGCACCTGCAAGCTTCTCCTTTCTCATATACCATAACAGAGCAGCTCATTTCAGTTCCTTTACTGTTGCAGCTTGCTGCAAGATGAAACCTTGTTCCACTAAAGCAAAAGCATCACGCCTATTATCTTCTAAAAATATCCTTTTTCTGTTTTTCTAATTCAATTTCAAACCCTAATGTAATCTGCAAATTTAAGCAATACTAATGCTTCCAAAACCACTACTGCACTAAATTACTTTAAATGAACATACTCACTGAGGCACAATGAAACAAGTAATAATGTTTCTCTGTGCCTGTTCTTTCACAAAACAGTTTATAGTACTTAACTTGATTATGATGATGGTGATGATGATGATGATGATGATGATGATAATAATAATAATAATAATAATAATAATAATAATAATAATAATAATAATAATAACAATAACAACAACAACAAAATAAATAAACTTACCAGAAATAATTAGTGATGTATAAGGTTTAAATGATATCTATAACAAATAAGTGTTCTTATAACTATCCTCATAATAACATCACACCTATTTTGTAACAGCTGATTTAAGTTTAACAACTTGTTAAACCCACTAACCATTGCTAGGTGCTATTTTGTATTCTGTAATATCTTAAAACATCTTGTTGAAAGCAAGAAAATTAAGGTTAACAATAGCAAACGCGAAGACCATGTTGTTAGCATTAACAATACTACTACTCCTGGCTGAAAATGAGTGCTCTTTTAATGCTTCTTGATCTTAAAGAGTAATAGTAATAATCTTCTTAACCAGAAAGTTACAGAATAGCCCTGAATAACTGCAAACGGAAAATTTTACTTTCACGTGAAAACATCAACTAACACCTCACAAAACAGCAATCACAGCCTCCCTGGTATACCGATACTATTTGGTGTCGATCATGTGGTTCATATTTCAACCACCATTATACTTTGACTGTTAATAATGAATGTTTCATTATGCCCCAACATACTCCACTTGAATTACAAACTTTCTAATTGGAACAACCACAGTGAAGCACTTAATTAAACTAGTGACATACAAGGTCATCAGATTAAAAGGCCACACTCTTATCGGCAGCTGGTCTCGGACATGTGCCACTCATCTGCTGAGATTCCAGTTCCCGCTATTGCATCACATATGACGTGACCTGACTCTAGCCACGTATGACAAACGAAGGCAGTAGATAACGCACTTTGGCAATTTTTAGTTGTGTATTAGTCCAGACATGGTCCAATTTACTACAGAAAAGAGTTTTTTTCATTTGTTGTAACTTTATAAAACATGAATTTCCATCCCTGCATTGTAGAGCATTTTGGGAATGCTTTCCTGATATTAATCCACCTAACAGAAGTACAGTACATAAAATATCATGAAATTCAAAAATACAGGATTAGTGTTAGGCCGGAAAATGTCATGTTTTAACAGAGGAAAAGATTGATTATATTGGTGCACAGCTAGAATGTTCACCATGAAAACCTTTCTCGAAGTTAGCGCAGCAAACAAGTCAGCTATAGGTCATCAGCACAAAAAGTGACAAAACTACTCAAATTATGGCCTTACAAAACAACAGAAGTGCAAGACTGAGGGACCTGCAGAGAAGAATACAGTTTTGCACCTGGTTTCTGGTGTCTGTGCGTAGCAGCAACATAAATCCACAATTTGTATAATTCAGTGATGAGGCATGGTTTCACTTGAATGGACCAGTTAACTCTCAAAATAATCGCTACTGGGCAACTCAAAATCCAAAACTCATACATCAAAGTCCACTACATGATCCTAAGATCGGTGATTGGTGTGATGTGAGTGCGACTAGAATAATTGGTCCTATTTTTTTCACGAAATAATGCTTGACGCTACCAAACCTTAATTTTGGAACAGTTTTTCCCTCAATTGACAGATGAAGAGTGAATGCACAACGTATTTCAACAAGATGGGGCTACAGCCCAAACAGCTTGCACTTCTTTGGATGCAATTGCTGACGTCTTTGGTGACAGAGTGATCAGTGTAGGAATTTGGCCCGCTCGATCACCAGACCTCACACCTTGCAATTTTTACTTGTGGGGCAATTTGAAAGACAAAGCATATAAATCTAATCCCCAAATATTACAAGAACTGCAAAATAATATACGTGAAGAAATAACCAACATATCCCAAGAAGAATTGCAACATGTTTATGATAATATGTTAAGACACTGTAATGTCTGTCTTCAAGCACAAGGAGAGCATTTCCAACATCTTCTTTGAAAAGGTAAGCAATGTAAGGGATATTCAATATTGTAATTTGTGAAACAATAATGGTTCTAGTCGACCTTGTCTGTTCATCCCATTTGTTTCATGCATAAGAGGCCCATGCGGGAAAAGAATGTCAGGAGGGAAGCAGAACACAACCACGAACAAGGTACCATTAAAAGAGTGGCCACTTAATCTGAATGCACTGTAGTAACTAAATAGTTTTCTGTAGGATATGTTTCAAGCGCTCTTGCCAGCATCCTCAACTATTTGTTGACTACTGAACTGTTTTAATGCCTTATCCTTTCATGGTGACCCTGATGGACACTTCCTCAATTTTAATTTTTTACCCCTGGCAGTGCTTCAAAGCTCATTACCCTGTCTCCATATTTGTTTATGAACATCTCCCATATCTCTAGCTCTTGTATGCCTCTTCACTGAGTTTAATAACCTGACCTTCTTCTATATGTAATGGTTGTTTCCCCAGAAATGGAGAGTAATCTAAGTATCCATCACTATCACCATAAGTGAAGTTAGGAGTGTTTAGTTGACTCTAACCACTAATTTAATCCAGTATTTACTTTCACATCTAAACAAAATCTTCAGTAATTCCAATAAGAGGGTGAATGAGCAAACATTGATCGCTTTCTTTGAAGTAGTAATTATCTTTACGTTATTAAGCACCACGCTTTGAGCACCAATTTGAAGAATGGTTGTTGCTTCACGTATGGGAAGCCAATTTGAAGTAAGTGTTGTATCGTAGTTCCATTGCTGGGGAGCCAAACTTGATGAAGTAACTGCCCCACGTATGGTACAAAGTTTCCAGTGGCCTTCGCCCCAACGTTCACTTTCTGGTGGCCTTCTCCCCAACTTTAGGAATCAACTTTGTATTTTAATGTTTCTTTAAATATTATATACATTTATGTTTGCCTCGGCTGCTTCAGGAGTAATTTGTAGAAACATGTATCTCTTTGCGGCTTACAAAAATTATAATTTTTACTTCACTCCTTGTAATAATCCTTCACACGATTAAATAATACTTCATTGATACTGAGATTATTTATTAATTACTTGCACTTTTAATACGTAAACTTTATAATATTCTCAACGTAATGAATTTTATGTCTCACACTGAATACGTACTGAGCAAATGAACTGCTCAGGTATGTTGCCTTCTAGCAACTGGCGTTTACCGCTTAAATTTGTAACTTTCTCTATTTCAAGTCTCTGATTGGCTAATTTTACTCCAATAGGACACTTTTATTTAACTTTCAGCCTTTCTAGTTTTTGATTGGCTATTTATAAACTGTTTTAAACATTACATTATTGTTCCAAGAATTACTAGTAGCATTATTAAACTTTCCAATTCATTATTGCCTCAAGGTTACCTCATTGTTAGCAACTTTCGGCCTCTATTCTCACAGCTCCTACATTATTAAATTACGTAATACATTCACATAACATTATTATACATGTACACAATAATATAAATATAATACAATGACTGTTACATACATTTTATAAATTATATTATACACATATTGCTTTAAGGCAGGCTGTTATTATTTTTTTTTTTATATTATATAATTACACTGAAATCATTTAAGCGTTAAAAATACTGCCTCATCTTATAGATAACATTTACTACTTTTTCGTTTAACTTTTTGGATTCCAGCAACTTTATTTACATACCACACCTGGAAACACAGGCATTTTAGACCTATTTCAAATATTTTGGTTAGGAGTTTCATGAACATTTGTATAAAACCCTTAAACAATGCTTTTCAAGGATGCCCTGAAAAACTGAGAAATGTGTGCCAACATCATTGTTTGTGGTTTTTATAAACTTATTTCAAAGCGTATGTCATTTTGTTTCAAAAAATATGCACAGCAACCAACACAATATTTCAGTTGGGCAAGTCCAAAAGTTCCACTCAACATTTAAATTAGTTTAGAAGTCCCATCTTGTATAAAACTTCAAAATAACCATTCATGTTTAAAATGACTTCAAAGTTCATTGCTTCCACTTGTGGCTGAGTTTAAAAAAAGCTCATTAAGGTCAATAATTTTTGCAATTAAGTAAATTCTACAGCTTTGTGATTTATAAAGATGCTATAAATGCTACCTTTTATATAAGTAAACAATGTTTGTAAAACTTTTATTCATTCCAAAGCATAATTACCTACATATTTTATTTTTTATTTACACAAAAATTTTTGTAATGTGGCAATAGATAATTTATTTACATATAATTATTGATAAAATCTGTTGTTGCATTGGCAGTTTAAGACTCCGTAAGAGAAAACAAAGTAAATTGTTAGTTTATGCATTGGCTTTTTAAACAAATTACACTACAACAACTGACCAAAAATCCCACAACTTAATTCATTTAAAAATGGCAAATCCTACTGATGCTTCTGTTTTTGCATTTGTAACAAGTAATTTTTCAAAACATCCACATATAGCAAATTCAACCAAACACAGCAAAGTTAAAATACTGGTGAAAAATCTATAAGAAGCATATACCTACACTGCAGCCATGCATTTGGTCTAAATTTGTGAGAAATTATGCCCAAATTTTTCTTTTGCACAGAACTTGTGAACACATACACTGTTCAAGTCTTGATTCTTAAAATATTAATAGCTCTATATATCTTTTCTTTTTATTATTATATTTTTAATTTATGTTGCCACACCCTTTTTTGTAACCCAAAAGAAACTTTTAAGAGAAGTTCACTTTCCAAGTATGCAGGAATAGTAGTTATTTATGTTGTTTCAATCCATAAACCACAATTCTACATTGCACTGAGTGCTCTTTTCGCATTAGCAGCATAAATGATTATAGTTAAATACCTAGTGCTGTTGCTCCTTGGTTACAGGTATGATCTGGCCTTGCTCCATGCTCAAGCAACAGTCTCACAATGGCTGCATGACCCTGCCATGAAGCTGAATGCAGCGCAGTTCGATTTTCATTGTCTGTAGCATTCACATCCGCTCCACCAACTGTGAGTAATAGCCCAACCATATCTACATGGCCTTGCCATGCGCTCACATGTAGAGGTGTACGACCCTGAAAACATTCAGAGTACTAAGTTATTTAAGTTCTCAGTATATTATTTCACAAACTAAATTTTACTCAGACTTTACAACAATTTTACTTAGTGCTGATATAATCCTGAATATATGCTAAATTTCTATATTTCTCCCTCTTATCTCCCTTCCTATCTTTTATATATATAAAAACTGAATCAGAATAACACTGAATAATTTTAAGGTGTGATTCTGGGGTTTTATTTGAGTATTTTCTTATAGGAAATATATGCCTGTAAATGTCTTGTTATCGAACTAGAAGGCATTAATATTTTTCAAATGCCACGTCGGAGTAGATGAAATTCTGTCAAGCAGACCCATGTTCTCTACAGCAGAGGTGGCGAAAACATGACTCGCGAGTTATTTTGACTCGCAGGCACCATTCCCTCTCTGCAACCATCCGTTTGTTTTTCACATGCTGCTGAGTGATGCAGTGCGTGTTGCATATTTGGTGACTCGCGGAAGGAAGTCGTTTTCGCCACCCTTGCTTTACAGCATTGGAATAATGCTTATGTTTTGTTTTCTTTGCGGCACAATATTGCTTGTGTTCTGTTTTTAACATATCACCGATAACCTAAAACTTGCATGTTGTTAATTAAGTGGTAAGGGATTCTCTTGCATATTATACAGCACTTCATGGTTCCTATTGCAAAAGATGTAAGTACGCAATCTCAGCTATCAGGACATACTAAAGGACTGTAAGGACTTTCAGTTTTACAGCCTATTGTAAAACTGTTATATGCATTACTTGCAGACATGTATTAAGTTTATGGTAATGGTCAATGATGAACTGATGAAAACTCTAAGATGTACAATGAAATGTTATAATTAAGAGGGGGGAAATGTGAAATATTTATAAGTTTTGTAAACAAAAATTATGTAAGGTGTATGTTTTCAAACAGAAAGTCTTCAAAAGTAAATAACATCCAGGCATTGGCACTGGATGAGTATTTAAAAGAGAAGGTACACACAATTTTAAAACAGCCCAGACTCTTTGCTTTGCAATTCCTAGTGGTACCAGCTTCTTTGTTCCACTTTCATTGCAGCACACAAACATAGTCAGCCTTTCTTTGATTAATTTTTCACCATGGCACTTTTCTCCTTTAAACTCCCGAATTTTATCTGGCAGAAGGTGGAAAAGTAAGCCTATTTCATTTGCATTACAAACATCATTAGGACTGTGCTTTTCTAATAAAGATTGCAGTGTGGTATTTTTTTTATGATTCCACAGTGTTCTTACTCACACTTGCAGCATCATCTGGATATATCATATGTTAAGCCGAGTCAGTTCTTGAACCTCTCAATCGATGCTTTGAATCCAAAAGACATAATATCTGTGGTTTGAAACACTTTGCCTTAGCACAAACTACAGTGCCATCAATTGGTGTATTTGAAGCACAGACTTGCTTAAACCATTTTAATATCATTTTCGTTTCTGGAAATTGACCCTCACATACTCATTTTAGATTTCCGCTTTTTCCTTCTAAATGTGCTACTTTCATAACGTTTCTTTTAACCACTTTTGTGTTTAATGCAAACAGAGGAATATACAGGTTCTGCACAGCATTCTGCACACTTCACAGAGGATTACACTGTACTTCTCTATTTATGGGATATTTTTTATTCATTTGTAAATCACCTTACTTTCTTCTTGTCTATGAAATATGAACTTCACAAAACAAGTCATTGATACTGCTTGCATACTTGAAAATTATGCTACCATGTAACACTTTTTCATTGAACTACACAACAGACGTCACATACACAAATGATGAACAGATGAAAGCACGCTGTGAGTAGACAACCCTAAAGTGAAGCATGGAAGGATATGAGAATGGGGAAAAGCATGTGTGTCAGGGTGCCTCCAATGTACTTCATAAAATTACTGCAGACACGTTTCAACACAGAAAGTGGGGGATGTAAAAAGTGTAAAAACTGTAATTTTAATGCATGCTTAATATGATTAGGACTATACCTTTTTCACTATAAGCTGAAAGGGGAAGTAAATAAAACTTAAATGTATCACTCCGCCGAGCACTTGGCAGCACCCACCACGTGGAGGATGACGGGGACTAAGACCCGTGAGAGGAAATTGCTTCAGACAGAATACGAATACAGTATATTGTGCACCTTGGGGATCATTAGGTTTTAAACATTGTATGTCTTATTCCTATATTTTGCCTTAAATCCTTAAGGTCTAACACATAATGCTAAAAGTAGACAAATAAAAGTTTGTACCTGAACAGTTCGGCTTCTGCGATTAAAGGTACTGGATTAAACTGTTCTTAGCTTCAGGCTTTAGAAATCATTCATTTAATGACTAATATCAGCATACCACCTTTGCTTTAACCTTTTATGAGTCAACAAGTTAAATAACGATTAGCCTATAGGTTAAAACATAACAGAAAACAAACGCGACCCAAGCTATCCGAGCAACAATTCTGCATCACTAACAAAGAACTTAAATTATTGCTAAACAATGGCCAACCATATTCATTGTCGATTAAAGGTAGGTACTTTTCACAGAATTTGTTAAAAGCATTTAACACAACTGTCTTCTTTCCATTTCTCACGTGTGTTTTCCACAGTGACAGAAGATTCTCAGCTGGAAACCGGAAACAAACAGCAGTGCCTGCGCATGGCCTCTTAAACCCTCTGCTGTAACAATTCATTTAGTTATAGGTGAATTTGAACAAACACATTTAGTTTCATAAATTGAACTGTTACAATAATGAATTTTTTAAATTTCTCTGCACGAGAATAACCACAAAATGTTAGGATCTGAACCGAACTTTTTGTAGAGAAAGAGACGACATGCTAAGCGGGGAGGTAGTAGTTTGCCCACCAGCCAATGAGATGCTGTCTTGTCACGTGGTTTTGTTTACTTCTCCTTTCAGCTTATAGTGAAAAAGGTATAGGACTTCTAATAACTGGCATTCTAAATAGGAAAACCTGGTAATGAGGAATGTGTTAACAAGATTCCAGTGTATCTTGTTTGGTAGGTTTTCCATGTTTTTAAAGAAAAAGTTTTGCCCCCTACTGGAGATCTATACACTCCATTTACTTCTATGTTCATCTCTTTTAAGAAAACCACTATTGCTGCTGATTCACAAGTAATTTCATTTCTAAACTTACTATTATCCCTTCAAACTTTATATTCTTTTCCACATAAATAGCAACACCTCCATTTTTGTGTTGCTGCCTGCAACAGTGTGATGTTACATGCACCCACAGTAATTATTTGTTAAAATTTCCTGTGATTTTAGTTTTTTCATTTTTTTTAGTAGTGCTTAAAGCTGTTCTTACTACATATGACACCACAAACAGTGGACACGATAATTGGGAAAGGAAATTTGGGAAGGAAGCATTTCAGCAGTGGCAGTTATTCAGGTGAAGCTAGTGAAGCTCCACTTAACTCATTTTTAGTTGTATTAAATCTAAATATAGGTGTTTAATTTGCTGTATGCTCTAGTATCCAAACAACCAGTTGGGAACTTATCTGTGAGCAAAGAAGGAAGGGGTGGGAGCTGCCTGCTACTTGCCTTCTGGCTGGCACTGGCAACCTTGAAGAGGGTGTTAACTTAAAGCAACAAAAGGAATGAGGAGGGAATGGACAGGCCAAACCTCTGTGGTTTTGCAGCTACTTTTTGTCATTCGATATGTTTATATCTGGTTGCCATGACAACGAAACATAACTTTGGTTCCATGTGTTACCAAAAAGACCTGTTTGGAGACTATAGGGCAGCTAACAGTACAGGAATTTAGTGAACCACAGGCAGCCCCTTGCAGAGGCTAATCCATCGATTTATTGCCCTCGTGAAAGAAAGCCAACCTTCGTAAATCACCCTCTTCCCTAGGAATGTTTCTAACATCCCCACCAAGTCAACAATTATATAAACAGTCTAAAAATATTGTTTGCATAAAGTGGTTGTGTATATGAATACATGAATTCTTTTGGTTGTAAAAATCCTTAGCATGGCTTCCTTCGGAAGGGAAGTAAAGCCGGTGGTCCCATGTGGTAGATTTACAGCACATAAAAGAACCTCAAGCCTGATAAAGAGACCTCTGAGCAAAATTAACGGTCTTTCACGCCCAATATAGAATGGGACGCTAAGGACCATAGTAGTAAAAGAGCATCCATAAATAAAACTCAATTTACTCTAGTTGCCCATTGTGTTCTTTTATTTTACTAAAGTTAGCTCCGCTCAACTTCTTATTTCCATCTACTATTTCGTTCCGCTAAAGTTAGCGGAGAGATGAATCCGCAATATGACATAACATGTAGTATATCACACACACCATTTTCGTGGTGGACAGATTACAATAAAAGGAATGTGCTACTAACGAGAAGACCAAACCCTATTCTTAATATGCTGGCACAAAAAGTGGAACAAAAAGGTGCAAAATGTTACAAAAAGCACTTTAAAAGTTCTGGTACAGTGAATACGAGTGACTGTGCAGTAGTTGTTATATGGAAAAACTGTTTTGTTGGTCTTGCTTATTACCTTGTGTAAAAAAGACAGTGTGGAACAGAGTTGCTTTTTGTGACATTCTGAACATCAATTGGTCATTACATAAACATTCAGACTCTGCTGAACATCTTAAGTGCATGCTCCAATTGAAGCAACTTGAAAAGAATCAGAACACTATTGCTGATGCTATGAAAGAAAACAACTGGTGTATGCTGCTCAGTATACCGAGAATGTAACACTGAGCAGATTAATTTTTAAGGTTGTAATTAATGCAGTACTGTATTTGACCAGACAAGAGCTTGTTTTTCATGGCCATGATGAAAGCTCATCTTCATCTAATAGGAGAAATTTCACAGAACTACTGTCATTATTAATTTTGACAAGTCCGTTAGAGATTTGACTCACTACAATAAAATGAAAAGTGTTTTCACTGAGGATTCAAAATCAGTACAGAATGAGATTATTGACTGTATTTTGGAGTACACTGATGATTATATTGAGCTGGAAATATGGAGCAGTGACTTTTTTTTCAGTTCAAATTGATCATACTACAATATCACACAAAAATCTCAGTGTTCCATAATTGTTAGACTAGTAGATGCCAATGGTGAACTAGTCGAACGTTTTTTGGGCTTCTTTGATGTCAGTTTTGATAAAACATTGGAAGCATTGTTTGCCTTGGCTGATTCTGTTGGGACCATTTGACTATCAGTAAACATTTATATAACAATGCTACCATGACACCCGTGTCATGTCTGGACATTTAAATTGTTTGCAAAAAAGGTAAAGGATTTTGCACCACAGCCAGTCTTTGTTCGTTGATTAGTTCAAAAGCTGAATTTAGTCATAGAAAGCATACTGAAACAAATTTCTAATGCTGCATCTTCTTTGCTTCATTTTTTTTCATCACTCTGCCAAGAGAAGCTATTCCTTAGACACTGTTGTAGGATGGCGTATACCCACTGCAACAGGTACCTGAGGGAATTCATGTTCAAAATTGCTCAAAACGGTTGAAGAAAACTGGAATGATCTTAGTAAGGTTTTTCAGTAGATAGCAGGTGATTCTGAATCTATCAGAGAGCAGTTCAGCTTTCAAGTGACTTTCTCAGTAACATGAACTATTTTGAATTTGCATTTTTTGTGATTATTGTAACAAGATCTTTCAGGTTACTAGTTTTCTGTTTCACATTCTTCAAAAAAAATCTCTTGACATAGTCTTCTGTTAGAAGCAAATAGAAAACAGTTATTGTATACTTCAAAGAAGAACTGATAAAGTTTTTGTCAATGTTTTTGAAACAGCTAAACAAAAGGGGGAGTTTTCAGGGCAAAAATATGCTAAACTGTCCTAAGATGAGCTTTACCAGAAGTACAAATTGTTATATTTTGAAATATTGGATTTGAACTTGGCACAATTTACCATTAGATTCCAAGACTTTGGAAAAGTTCAGTTTTTTACCCTTACTGATTCTTTGAGATTTCTGCAGTTTTCCCCATTGATGCTCTCACCTTTCTTCAGGAAACATACCCAGATTTCGTTGATATTGTAATGAAAAGAAGCTAGAAACAGTGATGTGTATTCGACTGAATTAACTTCTGAGGATGGGAACAACCGTTTCCCGAAACATGTTAAGTGAGTAAACTTAAGTGATGTTAGTGTAACAATTCCGACTCACCTTTAAATAAATACCCAGATTTATTTAAAACAAGTCATTTGAAAACGGAACTTGAGATTTTTTATGGAAACGAAGAATACTAGCATAACATTCCCATTATACAAACATTGAAATTGGTCCAACAAAACAATCATATATTTCAGCAGGTATACAAACCTTTTTCGCTCGTTGTAACACTACTGTCAATGAGTGTTTCAATGGAGAGAAGCTTATCTGCTCTCAAATACATAAAGACTTAATTTTTTTTTATTGTTACTGTATAAATTAATTATACTTCTAATAGACATCAGCCTGGTCTTGACAAGTTTTTACTATAGAGTTGACTGAAAAATTCAAAGCCACTAAGGCACTTGCGATAAGCAGGTCGCCGCTAAGATTGTCATCTCAAGTGAGATGCCTTAGTGGTCTGTTTGGGAAACAACTTGAGTCAATTGGGGAATTCAATGTCCCATCGGTATGTTGCCACAGTAGCTCAATGGTTAGAGTAACCGCACGGAGAGCAGAAGAACCATGTTCAAATCCCGGCTGTGGCATTGAATTTTTCAGTTGACTCTATAGTAAAAACATAAAGACTTATTTGCAGAGCTCAATGACCTAGGAAAGACTAAAATCCCTGGCTAACATCTCCATCCACAAGGACTTGCTGAATGACCTAGGGAAGAAGCAGCCTTTTCACAGTGACATAACTGAGAAATATGCCAACAGAAAGGACAGAAGAGTCAACTTAATGCATAAGATTATGATTTTTATGTGATAAGAGCTTCACCTATAGTTTAGGCCACGAGCCGCCACTGCATTCCAGGCCTAAATTTAGGCTACTTCCCTGCCATTTGCCAGTTCAGATTCAGATTCAGATTTTATTCACCAGTTGTAATAAAATTTTTACAAGGTTCGTCAAAAGTAAACATCCACTGAAATACAATCATATCTACATATATACACTTTACATTACATCAATTTGTAGATTTACTACCTGTATACAATGCTAATATATACTATTTTATTATAAGTCTATCTATTTTTGCTGCTATTTTGTATTCTTCTATAGAATAGAAGGCATTTTTAATGAGATAACATTTAATTTCTCTCAACTTTGTTACTTCTTCCTGTATTTTCTTAATTGTGAGAGGCAAGTGGTTGTACAGGTCCTTCGCATTGCTTTCTATACATTTATTTACAAGGGAGCCTCTTAGCCTAATTTTGTAATAGTTTTGCTTTGTTCTGGTATTATGGTTATGTACATTTGCATTTTTTTCTTCCTTATGTGCTCTCATTACATATTTAAGACATGCATATATATACAGAGAGGGTAGAGTTAATAAATTTAGATTCTTGAAGGCACTTCTACAACTATTTATTCTTGGTATTTTTTTTATGATTCTTACTGCTCTTTTTTGTAAGCGAAACATTTTCATAAGAAGTGTTTTCCCTCCTGTTCCCCATAAGATGATTCCATAGTTCAGATGTGAATGGACAAATGCATAATACACTTGCATTATATTTTCGTCATCCATTATTTGTGTTACTTGTTTTAGAATGTAACAACTGCTGTTTATTTTCTTTGAAATTTTTGCAATGTGTTTGTCCCATTTTAAGTTTCTATCTATGACCAGTCCTAAAAAGTTTGTTTTCGATACTTGTTGAATTTGTTTATTTTGTATGTCTAGTGTGATGTTTGTTTGTAGTTTGTTGTTCAGGCTAATCAGCATCCATTCTGTTTTACCTATATTTAGTGCCATTCCTAGCTCTGCTAGATGGGTATTTACTGTTTCTAGGATGACATTTGCTTTGTTCTGCACCTCTGTTTCTGTAGTGCCAGTTATAACTATTGTGGTATCATCTGCATAACCAATGACAAGTCCTCCTGCTTTTTGTATATTTTTAAATAATGAATTTATATACAAGATGAATAAATATGGGCCCAGTTTTGAACCTTGTGGTACTCCGTGCTTTGTGTATTTAAATAATGACTGAACTTTTTCCAGTTTTTTTTCAACACTGTGCATTATTTCTACACACTGCTTCCTATTTGTTAAGTACGATTTTATCCAATCGGATGCAATCCCCCTAACCCCATAGTTTTCTAATTTTTCCATGAGTTCTTCTCTATCAACGCAGTCAAAAGCCTTTGACAGGTCCAGAAAGATTGCTATCACTAGTTCCTTTCTGTGTAGTGCTCTGACAATCATATCATTTCCTTTACTAATGGCATGTATGGTTGATTTCTTTTTTTGAAAGCCGTACTGCGTCTCTGCTATAATGTTGAATTTGTTGCAGTATTTCTGGAGCTGTTCTAAGAATATTCCTTCCATAATTTTTGAAAATCCTGAACATAAGGAAATCGGCCGATAATTTTGTGTAGTTTGCTTGGAGCCCTTCCCTTTATAGATTGGTCTTACTACTACTTGTTTGAGCATATTTGGAAATATACCTGATGTAAGGCTTTCATTTATTAAGTATGTGAGGACCTCTGCAATTTCATACTTGCAATGTTTTATCATTTCATTTGAATAGTCATCCAGACCACTGGACTTATGAGGACTGAGGATAACCTACAAAAAACCACAATCATGGAGGGATTTGAACCTGATACCTCATACCACGAGTCTGTGAATAACAACCTTGGCTACTACTGTCAGCTCCTCTGAGTTTAGGCTCTGTTCTGCTAGTATCATAAAGCTAGGCTCTAAATCTATTATATTTAATCCTACAAATGTTTGTTTATTATTATAATATAATGAGAATTTTTATAAAAGATTACAATGTCACTTGTTTACTTTTACCTTTTCACAATTTCTGTCTCCTATAATGATATTTTCAATGTTTAGTTTCCCAATTTCAACAAATTCATGTCTTTCTTTAGTTTTTCCTGAGCAGTCTCTCTTGTAAGTGTCTAAACCGGCTTTTAGTTTCTGTTATTTATGCATATACTTACATCATCATCCATTAATTTTCCTAATAAAAAGATCTCCTTCTATTTAAATGAAGCCCATCCCTTCCTAGACAACTGTCATCCAAACATTTGTTTACATCTACAAAAACTGACTTAAGCATATCACCCCACCAATGTATTTCTCATTTATACCAGCAATGTATTATGCTCTATTTATGTCTCTCCTTCTCACTACACCATTTACAACCACAAGTGACAATGGGAAATGCTTTTTAATGTTGAGGTGTATTACAATATACACCTCAACCATTACCTCATCTGGTGTCAGTGACTTATGAATGTCATTTGTGCTTACATGTAGCACCAATTAGTTTATTATGTCCTTGATTTCTTCTTGGTTGAGTAGGTTTGGCAAATATTGTGCTTTCATAACCTTGAAAATTTTCACTGTTGTATCACCTTTGTTAAACACTATGTTTTTTAACATTGAGTCACCACACAATGAAACATTATTTCTTTCTTCTGTATCTTCTTTCCTTATCTTGCTCTCCTGCTATGGTGTTACTTATTTGGTCTTTTCCCATTTATACTGCCAATTTTTCCCACATTTCCTTTATTTTCTAGGTTTTCTGGAGGTTTTCCTTCTTCCTCTTGATGTCCTAGGTCTTAAATTTGATTTCCAAGGTGATGTAGTTAGAGGTTATGTCCCAAGATTCTATTCTTTTCCTCACAATTTCTATATTATATGTTTTCATTAGTTTCCATCAATGAACATAGTTTACTCTTCTGTGTTTCATTTGCCATTTTTTATGAGTTTATCTCTTCCCTTGCTGCTTTTAGATCCTTATTTAAGATCACTATCACCAGCTGAAGTGCTGTTACTATCTCAGCATCCTGCGTTTCTTGCCACACGTTGATGGTCCAACTTGGTTATTGCAATGTTTGGTTTTTCAGTTTCTATGTCGACTGTAATGTTGATTGTTCAGTTTTACAGCTTTCCTTGTACTTTTTCTTTACATTTGCACTCTTATTTTTGTCTTCATTTATAATATGATTTATACTTTCCTCCTTCTTTATAAGTACCATGCTTCATGTTAACACACTGCATGCCACCATATTGAGCAATAAGAATAATATTGTTGTAATCTTGAAAATTCCTGTTATATTTTAAATATATTTGAAATTCCTTTATCATTTGCTATGAATGCTTTAGTTAAGTGAATCTAGGTGAAACACCATCCAAACAAAGAATTCAAAAATGTATGAAAGCTTACTTCTTATCTGCAATAAGTGACATCTATCAATACGACAGCATTCAAAATAAAATGACATTATTGTTTTTTTTTGGGGGGGGGGGATAGGACCAACTAAATACATTATAGTAATATCAGTGATTTCTGAAGAGCTACCTCTGTGTCCCTACTTTCCACATCTGCACCTCCTTCTTCTAAAAGAAAACGTGCCATTGCCAATCGATTTTCCAGAGCCAAAACATACAATGTACTTCTTCCATCTGCATCTCTCATGTTGACATCTGCACTATGACTTAAAAGGCTTTGGACCACCTCGCAGTGACCTTCAATTGCTGCAAGTCTGTGAAGCAGAACAAAAAAATAACAATATTCTAGAGAACACATTTTCTGTATGCATTTACATTGAATAATGATTTTCACAATCAACGATGTAAATATATTTGCCAATATTCTTGAATTGCAAAACAATACTTTTTGCACATTCTCTTCTCTTTAAAACTTACTTTGCTTAAATTATTAATTACAGTGCCAAATAAGGTTGGTCCACAATACACCAGGAATGGTAACCAGAAGGGAGGGTGGGAGGATGAGAGGAAGAGAAAATGTTTAAGATGTGTGTTTTAAAATGCAAGCTTCCACAATTAATGCAAAACTTAATGGAATCAGAGAATGGAAGATCTGATGAGGTTTTAATCAAATGTTCTTGTTCTCAGTCATAATAATCTCACTATTGAATATTCTGCATTATGTTGGCTAGAATGAGGGCAGATAAAAGATATTCATTGGTTGGCTACAAACATAATACACTGACAAATTATTTTGAGTTACAACGTTTTATGTCAGTATGTCAAAATTGCTGCATATATCCAAAGATATGACAATTTGCTATTCTTTTGAAGGTATGGCAATTTTTTAATTTTCTCTTAAAATTTTGGTTTTTCTAGAGGAAGAAGAAAATGCTTTTGCTCTATTATACTATTATCAAACGTGAGTGATCCTTGCACAGTGTAATAATATCCAACTACACAAAATTGTCATCTGTATTTTATTCTGTTCATAGTGTTATTCATGGAGATGAAATCTGGGGACTTGATGAAGGATGGTAACCTATCGACTTGGTTTGTAGTGCTTGGGTTGCCAAGAACAACATCAAAGGAAGTTGTACAGATACATATGGGGTGGGTGATGAGGAAGGGACTGATTACAAAAAGAGCCTTAAACGTATTTGTATATGATACTGAAACTAAATGAAAGTAATATCTTAAAAGAATATGTATCTGAAATTTCAGGAAAGTATGCTAAGTAAAATGGATGGGTACATTTACTACAGAGCAATTTAAAATGTAATATGTTGGGAGTTATGTAGAGAACGAGGGAAATATTTTGAAAGGTTTCTGGAAAGAAACAAAAAAATATTTGAAGAGTGACATACATGTTTAAAGGAATAGAAGAAAAGAATCATTATTTAGGTAACTTATGTTTATTTTTTACAATTACTGATAAGGCATCTTAAGCATAAAAATGTACCTGTACAAGTAAAACAGCTACTTGTATACATATTAATTATTACTTCATTCATTCTTGCATAGCCTGGCAGTTTCGAGCACAGAATATTGAATATCATCAAGGTTTACCGTAAAGCCGTTTTGCCATCATGAGCCCGTTGGTCAGGAGGTGCTCCATGTTCAGACAGAAGCATCTGTACTAATTGTGTGTGTCCCTCTTGAGCAGCTAACATCAGTGGCCCCTTCCCATCATTATCAGCTTCATCTACTTTAGCTCCAGCCTCCAAAAGAGCGGCACATACTTCCGCATGACCTTCAAAAGCTGCATAATGCAGAGGAGTCCAACCTGAGTTATCCCGATGCTGTTCATCCAAGCCTATAAAAACAGTTTCCTTTATGTTATTGCTCTTACATAATTTTCAAAATTCCCACAAACAGCAAACTCCAGTTCAACAGTGTCAATAATATTATTCATAGTTCTCAAGTGCAAAGAGATCAACAAAACTTCTGTATTTGAATGACTTATTCAGCCAATTAATAACAGCTGTCACCAATTCTTTCTTCCTCATAAATCCAACTGTACCAGAACTGGTTTTGTTATGTTTCCTGTAATGTTCCATATGGGCATAATTAAACAACTTTTGGCAAAAATAATATGAAATGGTAAATTAAATAAAATGTAATCAGCAGGGTAACGAGCTGAATTTCTGATAAAAGCTAATAGCGAGGAACATTATTTATACAAGGGTTTGTTCTGCAAAAATATGAGTTATGAATAATTTTTATAAATATATTTTTTATTAGATTCTACATACCTTTTCCAATAGTTCTCATTGTTATTTTTGTTTTAGCATGAAATAAATCCATGCCAATCTATCTGACAAATCTATTAGCTAGAAAGTTAAATAAAATTTGAAATATTCAGTGTCATGGTCGGGATTGGCACTATTGACGTTAATCATTGGCTTTCAATATCAATGATTTTCCTTTGAATTATTTTGGCTTTCATCATGTACCATGCACTTAAGCCATTTTGTGGGTTTCACAGACAATCTCTGCCAAGCCAATAATACAAACTTAATTGTATAAGTATCATTATCACAAAAATGACTTGGTATATTAATCTAAGTACTTTTTTACCAGATACATAGCCAAATGCTAGGATTTGTTTATGTATAAAAGTTGTAGAAATTGTTCTCATTCACACCATGTGAAGGCTAAGGGATTAACGCTAGGCCTATTGCAGCTATTAAACCTCTAGGATGAAGGGATGAGGCAAGAGAATATGAAGGGCAACCAGATTTGATAGCAGCAGTTGCAGCAGAATGCAATGGGTTTCTAACGTTTCCAGATTGAACATCCCCAGTTACCCCTTTGATTCACCCTCCTATCCACATGGACAGGTTCAGGCAGAAGATTCCCTGCCAGGGAAGAAACAGTTCTTTTTTTAAAGCATATCCACCACATATGCCACACACCACCATCACTCTGCCTGGCCCTGCAATGCTGAAAGATGAAGAGGAGATGAAATGACAGGAAATAAATGATGGGAAAATTCATGGTAGTATATAATTCATTCCAGCAATTTTCCTACCAACCTGGGAAAACCAAGAAAAAGCCTACGGCCAAAGTGGCTGGTCCAATGGGAATTGAACCTGGGACCTTCCAATCATGAGCCTCAGATTCTAGTGCCTGAGCCATCCTACTTGGTTATATGAAGGCTAAACATAGAAAGTTGAACAATTTCTATAAGTTCTATACATAAATTAATCCTAGTATATGACTAGAAGATTAGTAATAAAATAATTGCAACTGCCTATGAGGTGAGATGGTACACCAGTACAACATATACATGACCAGCAAATTTACAACAAAAATTTAAAATAAATTCCTTGCTAAGTTTGCTGATTATACTAGTTCAAAATTCACTAAGAGTTCAATTGAATAACAAAGTTAATGTTCAGTGCATGTTTGATGCATGCTTGGTTGGGAACAATATGTTTCATCCTACAGCTCTGATTTGACACAAAGTGATTTTCATTTGTTACTTCATTTGAAGGAGTCCCTTGGAAGTAAGCATTCTGACAAAGAAGTTTTCAAAGAACTAATGCAGACATGAAAAATTCATTGCCAAGGACTCAAACCACTGATCCATGTCAATGCTTTATCACCTAAGGTACCATACCACGTTGAGAGCCCTGTATTAGAGTTCTACAAGGCCTTGGGCATGGGCATAGGCCTGGCCCAGCTCACAGGCTGGGTTCAGACTTAATTTAAAAAATGCTTGTCAGCCTTGGACTTGAAAATAAGGATGAAAAAAACTAATTTATCACGTTCATATATGCATTTTATTTGTCATGTAAATATCTGATATATATGGTAATTTAATAAAAATCATTAGGAAACAAAATCTAATGTGATACATTCACACGACTTCCTCTCCCTATTGTTTATTAGTGGGTATATAAATTATTCTCACTCAATCTTTTTACTTTTTCTACCACATATAGTAAGGTGGAAAGTATTGTATTCCATCCAAAAATTTGATATCAAGATTTCATGGAAAATACATGTTTTGAGGCACCCTGACCAAAAAAAAAAAAGCATTTTTATGTGTCTGTGTCTGTCTGTAAACAGCATAACTCAAATCAACCCAAACTTAAGATTTAAGTTCTGTCACAGACTACACTTTACATGAAAGATTTTTTGAAAATTTTTATTTTCTAAAAAATGGCTCTAACAATTTTGATTCAAATACCATATATTAATGATATTTACATGATAAATTAAATATTTATCTTGAATTATATGGGAATATCCTGTGAAGTCCACTTCATTTGGAAGAAATTTTTTATAATCTTGTATAACTGGCAAACATTAAGTGACAGACGAAAATGCACTACACAAAAAGTGTAGATCTCTTCAAAACAAACAATTTATCTAAAATAAGCTTTTTTGTAGTATTAGCCGTTTCGGAGATATTCACTATTAAAGGTTTGAATTGTTCATTTCCTTGTCATTCTCTTAAAGTCCTTTCAACATTCAGTGTTTCTTGTGATAGCACGAAAACAGTATGGAATTTTAAGGCAGCATACAGCGTCCAGGTCTTAAAACATTTGACTATTGCTGTTCTCTTTGTATTTATAACAAAATGTGTAATGTAGCTATTTCTGCAAAGGTTTATTTGGATTAAAATTTAGTAGATATAAACATAAGCTTGTGTAAGAATAATTTGTATATCCACTAATAAACGATAGAGGGTAGAGAAAGTCATGTGAATATATCACATAAGATTTTTTTCTGACCATTACATTTTAATCCAAATAAATATTTGCAGAATTAGCTATATTACACATTTCGTTATAGATACAAAGAGAACAGCAATAGTCAAATGTTTAACACCTGGAAGCTATAAGCTGGCCTTAAAATTCCATACTGTTTCCATGACATCGTGAGAACAACTGAATGTTGAAAGGACATTAACAGAATGACCAAGAAATAACAATTCAAACTTTTAACAACAGATATCTCAGAAAAACCACAGAAAAACCTATATTAAATAAATTGTGTGTTTTAAGGAGATCTACATTGTTTGTATAGTACATTTTCGTCTATTGCTTAATGTTTACCAGTTATATCAGATTATACAAGATTACTTCTGAATGAAGAGGACTTCATAGGCTATTCCCAAAAATTCAAGATATACATTTTATTTGTCATGTAAATATATTTCATATATGGTATTTTAATCAAAATCGCCAGAGCCATTATTAAGAAAATCAGAAATTCATACAAAGGGTGGTTTGGGCTGTGGTGGGGGGGTGTCAAAAATCTTCATATCATATCTTTGAAAGACATTGAACCTAAATACCAAGTTTGGTATTTATCCGACTTTTTGTTTTTGAGTTATCATGTTCACATGCGAAATCTTGGTAACAAATTTTTGGGTGGAATGCACTATACACTATACACAGTAGAGAAAGCAACAATGATGAAAAAAAATTACTATATCACATTTTTCAGCCTGCGATGTTGAGATATCCACATCAGCACAATTATCACAGCATGCACATATCCAGTGCGGAGTAATGGTAGTAATAAATAAATGCTTGCTTCGGCCAATTGAAGGCAATTACAATAGCAAATTCCACCTCTCTACATTCTTCCACAAGCGGGACATTTTGGTCAGAGAGCAGTAATAGGGGCAGCATGTGGTCAATAAGGCAGTATTCCATCTACATGCCACTTACTACACCTGGATTCCAGGATCTCAGTTGCCACTATTTCTATAAAGTGGCTCCTCAGTTGTTGTAAGTACATCCATTACCATGATTCCCAGGGGAAAAAATCCCCATGCCGGCACTGGAAATCAAACCTTGGTACCTTTGCACCATAGGCAGCAGCGGTTCATGAACTGATAATAATGATAATAGTAGTAGTAATAGACAATAACTGAAAAATAATTTTATTTAAAACCAAATTAGACAATCAGGCCCAGGACAGGTGGTACAATATAACCTATTCTCGGGCTCAGGCCGAACTAGGATAGGCCAGGCCGAACCTAAGAATATCAGCCCATGCAGACATCTACCCTGTAAGGGCATTAAACTTTCTCATCAAACTAAACATTTTCGATGCTATCTGAGCATACACTATATGCACATTAGTCGGGAACATTTATATTATTTTCATAAAATGTTAACTGAAAAGAGGATATTTGTGCACTTAACTATCTGTATGGCAATGGCAAGGGGAATTCTGCAACAGTATTTACAAAGACACATGAAAGCTAGCAAGCCTACAGCAAAACCTGTGACTGGTGTTACAAACCTCTATCTAGGAGCTGTCTTACAACGTCTGTGCCACCCTGTGCAGCTGCTACACTTAACACAGTGCGACCCTCAGGATCTATGCTGTCAACGTAGCATCCCCAAAACAGCAGCAGCTCTACAACAGCAGAATGCCCCATGGATGATGCAGCCCATAATGGTGTACGGCCACCTCTATCTGCATGATCCACATCTGCTTCATACTCCAGCAGAAGTTCACAAACATCTCTATATAGAGAAACATGAAAGGAATTAGACATACATTAAGACATTTTTCACAGACTAGTCCATTGAAAGCAATGCTTATACCAGAATATTTACACAATTAAGTTCGGTATTTTATTTCCACCTTAAATAATTTTGTTGTCAAAATTTACTTTTCTTTTGTGTTTACCAACAAGTACTGTGGGAAATCTAGTATTCAAAGGTAGAAATTTTTAACACACCTAACCTAATATTCAAAGGCTTCTCTGAGTCACAGAAAGAAAACAACATGAGATTCAAATATTTATAATAGTGTGTAATAAATGGCATAATCTTCAACATATATTCCAATATTTAATCTCTTTTTCTCTCTCTATTAAGTCACATGAGTCAATCTTTACTCTAACAAACCTGCTTTTTACTCAGGACATGTTTTGAGAATACCTGTTCTCATCCTCAGCTGATTGCTTTCCTTCACCTGTTGGTTTAGACAACGGTCATCCATTCTTGCTTCTATCATCCCCTTGTTTTCTTTTGTTTGTCCCTCTAGCCATTTCTCTGGCTGATCTAGATGCTCTTCCAATGCATTTAATCAAACTGTTAGAGCCATTTTTGAGAAAATAAAAAATAAACTAAAATTTTTCCATGTAAAGGGTAGTTAGGGGTGGAGGAATTTTTTTGAGAATCTTCCTGTCTCAACCTTGGGAGATTTTGAACTTAAATACCAAATTTGATATTTTACTGACTTTTTATTTTTGGGTTATACTTTTCTCCCCTCCCCCTCCCCCCCCCTCTCTCTCTCTCTCTCTCTCTCTCTCACACACACACACACACACACACCACACACAATAGTTCTACCATTAGTTGAATTATTAAAAATCTAGGATTAAATGAAACTTAGATTATCAGTTACCACATTATGCATTAAGTATCTCAATTTTATCCAAAATGCCAGGTACAATGTTTTATAACTGAGTGCCTCATTTCTAAAAATTTAGTAGCTCCTATTAAAGGAGTGCCCTCCTTTTTTCTTCGCACTCTAGTCAGTTCGGGCACTCTTTGAAGCTACTTTTAAACATTCAACAATATCAAGTATTAAAGTATATATTTCAAAAGCTTTTATACTTTATTCTTTTATTGTAGGAATTTGCTTTTCTTACTTTTTAGATTAGGTACACTGGATACAGTGTACCATGACTGCTAATTAATTTTTTCTTTAACAACAGAAAATAGCATATATTTTACTGTATTTGATATTACACTTCATTAAGTGAATATATTTAATACTTGCAACTAATGACTTAAAACTCTCTCATGGCAGTGCTTACATAGTGATTAAATAAGCTGCATGTGTCTGTAATTTTCGTTACCTATGGCCTTCAAATGCTGCTACAAGAAGAGGTGTCATTCCATCTTTATCTTGATGGTCTACTGCAGCTCCACGTTCCAGCAGTATATTCACAACCTAGCAATGAACAAACATTAACAAATATTAGAGGAGATTAATAAAAGCACCCAATGTATAACAATTGTATGATAGCTATACACCCATTCATTATAGAACTCATATAAGAAGCTTATTCCTTTATCCACTTTACACTATTCGCAATAAATACTTGTCTATAAATCTTTCTGAATTAGAAAACATGAACTTTTTTATGCAGAAGTAAACTTAACGGTTTGTATTTCAATTCACTTTTATTAGTTATGAATAAAAAAATTACATTGAGTTTTATTTATGGACGCTCTGTAACTGCTATGGTCCTTAGCGTCCCATTCTATATTGGGTGTGAAGGACGGGAATTTCTCTCAGAGGCCTTTTTATCAGGCTTAAGGTTTTTTTTACGTGCTGAACCACCGGCTTTACTTCGCTTCCACAGGAAGCCATGCTAAGAATTTTTACACCTGAAAAAAATCTATCGCCCTCCGCTGGGTTCAAACCCGTGACCTAGGAGCTAGAGGCTAGCGTGGTACCCTTAGACCATGGAGGATGACTAGTTATGAGTAGGTAAACAAACTCTCTATTTATGAGCTCAGGCGCAAAAATTAATTTGCTCACTTTTAAATGATGATGATGATGATGATAATAATAATGATGATGCTTTATTGCCCATAGACCTGTATACAAATTTCAGGCATTGTCTATATGAATTGTATTTACATTTTAGCTATTTTAAAGATTTGCATTCATCCAAAGAATATAAACATTTTTTTATTAAGTATTTCTCTAATTGGGCTTTAAAATTAGATTTTCCTGCAGTTTTCATTTCTACGGTTAACTTTTTATATAGTAGGATAGGATATGATAAAAGCGGAGGGGCAGACTTAGCACCTCGACCTACGCAGTTCTTTTGTACCTAGGCCACTGACAGGGCGCCCCCAGGAGGGAGGGAGAGGTGAGAGACAGAGGGTGGCTGGACTAGGAGGCATGACAGGCAGAGGGCAAGGTCCCTACTGTCTCCAGATGGCAACTGGTGCAGCCAATTCCTCTCCCCCCTGTGGGCTTACACATCCCCTGGGGGACCCAGGACTTGGAGATCCCCTCATTCTGGGAAATGAAGGTTTACCTAGAGCATCCTTTTCCCCTGCCGTGCACACGCCGAGACCTCCTGCTGACATTTACAACCCTGAAAGACACCAAGCAGATGAAACGTGAAGTGAAATGAGAATGGAGGGATGGGAAATGCATAATGTGCAAAATGTATAAAGATCCTTCTCAGCATTCACCTATCAACCTGGAAAAACCCCCAAAAAAGCCCAGAATCAGGAAGATCAGCCACAGGGATAGAACCCATGACCTCCCGAATGCGGGCCACAGATATTACCGCTGAGCCATCCCACTCACTTTTAATGTAGTAAGTGCCAATTACATTTATATCCTTAAATACAATTTGCATATTACATGCACACATAATTTGTGCTACTTCTTGTATTATACTCATGAATATCACTGTTTTTGTAACATTTTTATTTTATTAAATTACATAGATAGTACACATATTGAAGCATACTTCAACTTAGGAAACTTTAAAGATAAAACTGAATATTTCAGAAATGCTTAAAGCTATGAAAAATGCCATTTGAACTTAAATTGCAATTTTAATAAGTTCTATATTTGTCCTTAAACCCTGTTTCTTTTAACCTTGGCCCACTGACAGGTACTCCTCTATGCTCCTTTTCCTTCCCCTTTCTCCTGACTGGCTAATGTAAACCTTTGAATGGTGATAATGATGACAAACATACTCTGAGCAATGCAAGATGAGGCTATAAGAATAATATAAGCATTCTGTCATGATAGATGCACATGCTTTCATCATCCTAAGAGGCAGATTTAAATTGAAGGATCCTCCTACCTATTTGTTGATAATAATTTACAAACATTTCAGATACATTTTCTGTTACATAATATATTTTATTCAAATGATTACAAAAATGAAAATTTGACAATTCTTTTCAAATATATTAAGATAAATTGCCATGTTAAATAAGAAACTATTTTGTATTGCAAAACAATCTATTCAATGACAGCAGGCAATGAAAGGTAATTAGTGCACGTGACAGTTAAGAGATATGGGGCAAAGTTACATGGAACAGAGTTTTGTAAGTTCTTGTCTATACTTTATAGCTTTTCATTTATGCAAACTTTTAATGAGAATGAGTAGGACTTCACTACTGTTTATAGAAAATTCAAAATATGAATTTTGTCATGCAAGAATCTCTAACTTATGGCATTTTAATCAAAATCATTAAGATTCATTTTTGAGGAAGTAAATTATAGTGCACTACTGTGGTCTGGTCTTAGTATGCTAGTACCTAAATCTTGAGTTTCTGGGTTTAGTTCCTGTCTGGAATGTAAGAACTTTCTGCAGTTTATTCTCCTTAGAGTTTGAAAGTGTGTATAATTTAATGCTTAAAAACAAAAAAAATCTAAAATAACACAAAACCATTAATGATTCACACAGCAAGTGTTCCAAAGTTTAAAAAACTGCTGATATGTTAAATGATAAAACATACTTCATTTCAAATTTGGTCCCTGTCCCCCATTTCTGTTTTCATCTGTCTCGATCTCTCCCTCTCTCTCTATCATTTCTTTCTTTTTGTTTTTTTCAGTTAAAGGGGAAGTAAAAATGTTAATTTCTAGTGAAATGATGATATATAATATTTTGAGTTGTATGCAATACTTACTTTATCTTTTGAAGTAATGGAGAAAGGAAAAATCTGTTCATACAGCTAATCCTAATTCACTGATGTTAAAATACAGAGTCAAACAGTGTTAATTGTAGCACTGACTTAAAGCAGATGTAAGACATCCTTAATGAAATTCAGATATATGAAATTAGCTAGAAAACCAAAAAGATTTTGATGAAATAATTAATATCTGTTCAATATGAAATGTGATCAATTAAGAGAAAGGAATTTACAAAATCATCAGTTAGTGTTAAATGACAATTTGACTAGATTCGTTTTATTAGAAACAATGTGAGTAAAGTAACAGCCTTCAAAAATATGAAAAATAGCATTTTCAGTCAACTTTAGCATAGACCAATTGCTCTGCAAATGCATATCACAGAAAATTGCAGCACCTATTTATTCTATGGCAAACATTATAATTATTCACTGTAAGCTACTATGCAATAAGAAAAATTGTTTACCTACTCAGCAATAAAACTAACTAAATGAAATGCATTTTTTAAAGATTTTAATTTACCTTAGCATATCCTTCATTTGCTGGGACACAAAGAGCCGCTACACTTAATGCAGTCCTGCCATCAGCATCTTCATGGTTGATTTCTGCTCCAAAGTCCAAAAGGTGCTCAACGATCTCAGAATGACCCATGTATGCTGCAGCAATTAAGGCAGTACGACCTTCATCATCAGTGCGGTTGACATCTGCTCCATGTCGCAGCAGTGCTAACACAATGTCTTCATGACCTCCCCATGCTGCTGCTCGTAGAGCTGTGCGTTGGTCAGAGTCTGCACAGTCTACAGCTGCACCATGTTCCAAAAGTGATTCTACAACCTGAAAGTTTTATCAATTTATGACATGCTTAAACATCATAACATAAAAGAGAAGATACTGGAAACAGAAAACGAAAATTATGAGAAAAAATTACCTGAAGACTATGCACCTAGTTTTTAGGGCAAAGGGAAACAAAGTAAATAATATGTTACAGTTTGGGTGTAAAGGATTGAATGGAGAAGAGCATTAGTAAGAGGGAAATTGTTTAACAGAAATGAAATACTTTTCTTTAAAAGCAATACCTGGGATCAAGGGCAAATTAAGGAGAGATTGTGAACCTCAAATGGAGGTGGTCAGTAATTAAAGAATAATATATACAAAATATATGCAGTTTAGGACAAAAATTCCAGCATGCTTTGTAGGCTAAATTATGTGCAGTTAAGTTGGTATTTCAGAATAAGCATATTGTAATTTACATCACGCATGGTGAAAATGCTTTTATTTCCTGAGCCACAGGATTGTGCAATGAGTGACAGGTTGAATACTAATAGAAATCAGAGTGATTGTCAACCAGAGGACTAATGGTGGTGGGGTTCAAATGTAATCTTTTTGCCATTACATTCTATTACATCTTTTTTTAATTCTACTTGGTTGCCTGTAAGCGATTAACACATAAATAATGTCACACTTCTTTTACAGATACACTTGCAGCAATCATTATGAATGCTTTCTCTACAACAGAATACCTATTTGGACTAAGATGACCTCTTGTCCCAAATATTTCAGCACAGTCTCAAAATTTTGGCCATTTTACATTGTCCTGCAAATTCCTTTTTTTCCTTTATCTCCTGTTTGTACATATCAGCTGTTTTCAATAGTTTTCTTGATCAATACTAGTATGTTGTCTGGCAAGCAAATTAGAGTCAGAATGTTACTTCACAAGAATTATCACTTTCTCACCTGTTGTAGGCTCAGATATTGGTTGTTGTAAATTTTATTTGTGAAAATGAATGCAGAAAGTGATTATAATACTTCAAAGTATACTTTGTATGAAGACCACAGTAAGAAGAAGGGGACAAAATGAAGAGGTACTCAAAGATAAGGAAATTTAGGCATGTACAAAATGCACAAAGAATGCATTTAAACATAAATGAATAAATTCTGCTTGCAGAATCAAATCATCAGATCTGAAGGCAAAATATCCCCCCCTTTTGCAATTTATCAATATTTTATTAATATTCTAGAAATATGTTACTGCCCCTAAAACTAAAACAGTAATTTCTGTCTCCAATGATATTACTATAAAATACTTTTCTTCAGCTTTTTTCTAATTGAAAAATATGAAATAAATCACATCTATATAATGAAAAAAAGTGAGAAAAATTCAGTTTCACACCATGCTCTGTCTCTCAAAAGCCTGAAATGTACATCTTTTTTTGGCACCTGTCCCTAACCTACAGTGGTGATCACCCTAGTTTGCACTTTGCAATACATTACATTGGATAAGTTACATTCTTTTAACAATAGAAGTATATAAGGAAGGGAGAGAGCCACAGAAGTGAATTCTAATCATTTTTACTTAAAATAGAAGATCTGCATCTGCTGTAATTTTATATCTGTACTAATTTATATATATATATATATATAAATGCAATAGCAATTTTTGTTTGACTTATGACTTTACTTTGAATTATAATCTTGCTGGTTCCTTTTCTTCTACTTATTGCCTTCAAGTCATTTATCATTGCATACAAAAGTAAATTTTATAATCTGCAGTTTTTGCTAAAACTTTAACTATTCATTTTAAAAAGGATGCGTTTTAGTTGCTAACTTGGATGATAAATTAAAAATGTTATAATAATGTCACTGATGATA
This sequence comes from Deroplatys truncata, assembly GCA_030765065.1. Taxonomy (NCBI): domain Eukaryota; kingdom Metazoa; phylum Arthropoda; class Insecta; order Mantodea; family Mantidae; genus Deroplatys; species Deroplatys truncata. The sequence goes on from CM060983.1 coordinate 167,444,013, forward strand.
CTAATAAATATTAATTAATTGTTCTTACGCACAAGCCATGTGTAGGACAAGGTTGGAGAGGTAGGATCAGGCTGAAAAAGTCAATGCCACAGCCAGGATTTGAACCACAGATCCTATGGTTGCTCTAACCAACTGAGCTACCATGGCAACATGCTGGGGAGACATGAAATTTCCCAACTGAATCTCATTTTGTCCAGTAAACCACAAGGATATCTCAAATTCACTTTGAGATGACATGCCCCAATGGCAACTTGCAATGCCGTAAGTACTTTTAAGTCCAGGGTTTCAAAGTTTAACTATTAGGTCAATCAATGATAACTAATTGTTCTTTTATACAAGCTGTGTATAGGACAAGGTTAAATTAAATTAAATTGAGTTTTCTTTATGGACGTTCTTTAACTGCTGTGGTTCTTAGCGTCCCATTCTATATTGGGCGTGAAAGACCGAGATTTTGCTCAGAGGCCTCTTTATCAGACTTGAGGTTCTTTTACGTGCCGTAAATCTGTGACACGGGACCACCAGCTTTACTTCCCTTCTGAAGGAAGCCATGCTAAGGATTTTTATGCCCAAAAAAATCCATCGCCCTCCGCCGGGTTTAAACCCGCAACCTCGGGAACTAGAAGCTAGCATGGTAACCACTACACCACAGAGGACGACTAGGACAAGGTTGGAAAGGTAGAATAAGACTGAAAAATTCAATGCCATAGCCGGGATTTGAACCACAGGTCTTCTGTTTTCCATCAGTTGGGGAATTTAATGTTGTACCGGCATGCTGCTATGGTAGCTCAGTGGTTAGAGTAATTGGACGGAAACTCAAAGATCCATAGTTCAAATCCTGACTATGGCACTGAATTTTTTAGTCTGGTTCTACTTTTATGAATATTGCATTTCTTAACTGATAGGTCATAGTGGACGATGAATGAATATGTGAAATGATGCTCAAATGAGGTCAGAGTCAACAGAGCATTACTACCAACCTACCAATAAGAGGGTGCTGCCACCTAAGGACATTATACATAAAACCCTTTTCTTTTCAAATATTTATGTACAGACAGGAAACTATTAAGGAAGCTACAGGAAAAAGTCAGTGCCAGTCTTTGTTAATCAGCCCTCATATTTTCAGGATACAGGAAACCCCCCCCAAAATCCCTATCCAGGTAACTCACAATAACCAATATTCCAACTCAGGACCTCTTGAATGTGAGGCAGACATGCTATCCCACAGCATGGATGGGGCTTAATGTTTTTTGTACAATAAGTTTTAAAACCAACAAAGTGAGTTATGAGGGCTGATCAACAAAAACTGAGACTGATTTTTTTTCACAGATGTTTATTACTTCATTTTAATGTTTACATCATCTTTTTCAAAGTAATCCCCTCCTACTTCAATGCACTTTTTATAGCATCTCTGCCAGTCCACGAATGCATGGTGCAAGTCATTCTTTGTGAGGTCCTTGAGAATTGTCTCACTTTTCTTGAGCACTGCTTCAGAGTCCTCAAATTGAATGCCCTGGAGCTTTGTCTTTAGTGATGAGAATAAAAAAAAATAAAAAAAAAAATCACAGGGTGCAAGATCGGTGCTATAAGGTGGATGTGTACAAAGGTAATGTACCATTTAGCAAAAACCTGCATGATTGATTAGTGACATGAGGTCGCACATTGTCATGATGAAGCCACCAACCATTCCGATGAAATTCTGGTTGTTTCCTTGCATTATGCTTCCTCAGTTTAGCCAATACTGATGTGTGGTATGCTGCTGTAACAGTCATGCAGAGGCTGAAACACCAAGCTGCTTAACACAGAGAACTCTGCCTTTATTGAACTCCTTGAACCACCTAAACACTATTGCACAAGTATGCAGCTTCACTGTGCACTTGTTGCAGCTTTTCATTAGTTTCAGAGGCTGTATAGTTTAAATACAAACAGAATTTTATTGCATTGTGCTGCTCCTTATCCATCACCTCCATTTTATGGTAGATATGGGAAATGCAAGCAGGGCCTACAAAACAGAGCATTACTACCAACCTACCAATAAGAGAGTGCTGCCACCTAAGGACATTATACATAAAACCCTGCTCTTTTCAAATATTCATGTACAGACAGGAAACTATTAAGGAAGCTACAGGAAAAAAATCAGTGCCAGTCTTTGTTAATTAGCCCTCATACGTAAAATGAAAGAAATGTAGTAAAAATGAGTTTTTCTTTTGTGCATTGTTCATGTGCTGGCATAAGTAATCAAGTGGATTATGTGGTTGTGGTAATTGTGACAATATGTAATTAACATATAAAATATGCCTTATTTATATGACTTTCAATAATCAAAATAAACATTGTTAAATAACCCAGTGAAATGTTTACCATGAATGCTGTTTAAAATCAGCCTTTACAGAGATTGGTATTATATGCAGCAGTTGACTTTTTTACCAACACAAGTGGCCCTCCCTATTAGTATTCTATTGCCTTCGTATTGTAGGGTGCTAATCAAGATACATGAAGTGGTGATTTATTATTATTATTTCAATAAAACTTCCTAAAAGAAAAACAAAATCACAATTGACTCAAAGCACTTCAATGAGCCAATTAAATTACGTCAAATTAGAGAATCCAGCTTCATAAATATTGCTGACTCTTAAATTTAGTGTAGGGCATAATGGAAATAGATAACTTATTAAAACTGATTTTATATCAACAGTTAGATGCGAGAAAACTTTGTTGTTGACAGATTCCACATAAACTGACTCCCGGTCAAAAACAACAACTGGTGCAGAAAAACTCTGGAAAAATTCCAAAGCAGTATTTCAAATTTGGTTTGGAACATCATTACTGGTGATGAATCTTGGATTTATTGTTACGATGCTGAAAAGAAAAGTCAATTAGCTCAATGGGGTCTTTCGAACGAACCTAAGCCTACAAAAGTCCAACGAATTTGCAGTGCTGGTAAGGTCATTGCTAGTTTTTTTTTCTAAAATGGGCCATACTGCTACTATAATATTAGAATATAGATTTACCATTACCATCGATTGGTACACAAAGCTCGTTTACCACACATTTTTGAAAAAGTTTATGAAAAATGCCCAAAAGGAAAAATAATGTTACATCATGACAACACATTGTCGCATACAGTAAAACTAAAAACTGAGTATCTGGATGTCCTAAAGGACAGCACTGTGGACCCTCCACCATAGAGCCCTGACTTAGCACCTTGTGATTTTTGTTTCAAAAAATCAAAGATAAAATGTGTGGGACCACTTTTTTGTCATCATATGAAGCAGTGGAACATTAAAAAAAACCTTGTTTCTGAAGTGCTTCAGGAAGAGTGGCACCATTGCTTTAAGGACTGGTTTCATCAAAGGCAAAAATGTACCATGTTATAGGGAAATATTTTTAAAAACAATAAAACCATTTAAATTTTTTAAAACTAATCTTTGTTTGTTTTTGTAAAAAGTTTTAGTGTCGCTCTCACACATTTCCATTGGTAAAATTTATTAGGTAAACATGTGATACAGCTTTGAAGATGTCACCAGAAATATAGATGAACTGTAGTTTCACATCAATGTGTTAGAATGACACTCTACAAAATACTGAGGAAATGGTTAATAGTATCCTGCAACCTCTCTGAGGCAAAAGAGAGTCAGTTAACACGGCACTTTAAATATTACATATTAGTTATGTCAGTAAATTATAAATAATGCTAATGGAACCACTGAATTGGTGCGATTTTACATCTTATTTTTAATTTTCCTGAAAAACCTGTTACTTTAGCAAAAGGGACTGATATTTTGAAGTTGATATAAGGTTGAGCTGATATGATCAACATCTATATTTGTTAAATTAATGAGATCATCAGCAAATAAGTGCGCACTTACATAAGAACATAAGACTTATTCCCCCATCTAAACGAGCATGAAATATGATTATAAATGTGAACTACCTTATTAGAACTTCAATATCTTACCTGAGTATGTCCACCCCATGCAGCCGCTCTAAGAGCAGTCCATCCATCGCAATCTGCATGATCAGGTGTGGCACCAGCAGCCAACAAAACTGCCACTACATCCCCATGACCGTGTCTTGCAGCAAGGTTAAGCGGTGTCTGCCCATGGCGATCTGTGGCTTCAAGATCAGCATTTGGACATGCTGCTATAGCTAATTCTAAAAGATGAGCATTCCCCTCTGCAGCCAGTGAATGCAGCAAAGTTCGTCCACCTCCATCTGCACGATTCACGTCACCATCAACTACTCCTAGTAATTCAGCTAGTGGATCACGCACCAGCGTCTCTACAATTGGGCTACACTCTTCGGAAACCTATAAAATATGCAATTTATTTGATAACAGAGTTTAATAATTCACCTACTACCATTATTAGCTACAATTATGATAGAATTCAGAATGAACTTCCATTTCTATTAAGACATAATAACACAACATGTGCCATGTAACAATGTGATAAAGAGAATGAAAATACCATTGGATTGTTTTCACAGTGAGGTAGCTCCAAAGATGTGTGGATGCAGCTGCTGCTGTTGCTGCAGTCAGAATTATGTAAATCAAAATTAACAACATAGCTTTAAAATCACAGCAGCCAAAGAACAATGAAATGGAGAGATCATAAATGGAAAGGCACTGGTAAAATTCTCATGAATTACAGAATAAACTATTAAATACACTTGTGCCTTATTTATGTCCTTGAGGGCAACTACTGTCATAACATGTGTAACCCATTAAGATATCATGTTTACGGGAATACAATTTTTTAACTGCAGTTAATAGAAAAATGGAGAGATTCACTAAACTTATAAACATAAAACTAAAAAACAACTCGATTGACACAATGCAGCCTAAACTTCCTATCAAATATAAGAAAAATAACAAGAAGATTGTAAGTGCATACATATATTATTATATTGTTACATACATATATTATTATTATTATTATTATTATTATTATTATTATTATTATTATTATTATTATTATTATTATTATTATTATTATTATTATTATTATGTATTTCTAGTATGGGTGATTGCATGTTGTGTGCGTGTGTGACATTTTGTGTCTTGTATTGTAATGTTTATAATAGACATTTTAGGAACAATTGTAAAAACAGTTTTAGCAGATTTCCCATGTGCATGAGGAAATTACTATGCATGAATTTGAAAAATATTCACTTAGCATTTGTTAACATTCTTTATTTTACACCTTCACTTATTCTCTCTTCATTTAAATAATTCCAACATCCATTGCCATGAATTGCAATTACAATTGCATTCTACTTTTAATGGTAATAACAAAAAATTCTGATTTTTTACATTCACCTAACATCTGTTCCAATGTTTTTTTTTTTTTTTTTTTTTTTTTTTTTTTTTTTTTTTTTATGTAGCATCTACAAACTATTCTTGCAAAAGCTTATTTTCCTATCCACTTCAAGTTAATTGTGATAAATATTTGCATAAATAATTTCATTACACATTTTTGTACAGGTACAAATGTTTAAAAACGTTGTATACTGTGCAATACATCTGTAAGTGTAATCAGCAGATTAGGTCAAATTCTATTATGAATGTCAGTATGATCTAAAATTATAACCTGTTCTGCCAAAAGGTAAGAACAAAAACAACATAAGTTGTTAGTTAGAATGTAACACGTCTCCTCTACCCCTTCTGTTTTATTTCTTGTTCTCTCTCTGGATTAAAAATATGAAGATGCAATTTCTCATCTGTTGGCAGGTTGTGTTTCTTGTATTTCTGGTATACTCTTAAACGGATGTAATACATCAAAAGGAATAATGGAAGAAAAAGTGAAATTGTTAGCTTACTGCACATAATTAATTTTAATGTGTTTCAAATGAACATAAAAGTATCACGTTCAAATTATAAACAATGTCAAAGTAATTCTTATATCAGACACAGAAACAGACCTAAATTCAACTTTAACATATTTTTTGCTAAAAATATTCAAGTATTATGCTTACAATATGAGCTAAAGGATTTGCATCTTTATCACAAAATATGTTTCCACTTCTCTCAATATGAAAATAAACATTTATATTGTTTAAATTTACTACATAGCTCACATGAGGCAACTGTGTCAGTGTAGTAGCTAATCAGCTGTTGCTCAAAATACAAGCTGCAAGCCAGGGTGGCATCATGCTTAAGATTATAGATGTTTAAATTACTCATTGGCATTCATTTATAAAATATTATAATAGAATTTGCTTCTGAAGCACCCAAAAAATGCTGTCTAGTTTTAAACTCCATAAACAGGCAGACAATATCATCCTATAAATATGGAAAGCAAAATGAGAAAATACACTTAGCACATAATAAACTGACTGAGAGACTAGAATGGAGAAAAGAAAAAGAAGATATGGGCGAAAAGCAATTTTTGTAGGTTTTTCATTGATTCATTCATTTTTATTTTTACTTCTACTTCTAACAAATCTAATCCTTTACAAACAAAATCTTTTCTTCTAATGAACCTAATATGCTTTTTAATCTGAATGTATATCAAATGTTAAACATGTCAGCACTTGTAAATAATACTGAGCATATTCAAATTATCAATTCTAATACACTGTCATCGTTATTTAATTTTTTGATTATCCTAAGACAAATTGTTTGAGGTCATACAAACATAAATATCAGCTTAAGACACGCTATGCCATTTACCTGACTAGATGTAACAACTTCTTCTACACGTTCACTGTCCCCATCCCCTGATTCTGCCGTCTCACTTTCTGTTGATAGCCGAGCACCTGCTTCCAGGAGCAACCTCACAACTCTTGGGTCCCTGGGAGCTGGCAAAGTTGAGCAGAGTCTTTCCTCCCAATCCAAACCATCCACCTGTTCACATCATTTCACATATGTCAGAGTACCTATAATTTTATTTTTCATTCTGGCCAGAGGTCATGCTTGCTTACTCTGCACTGCATGCTCTAATGAATCTGAAGCTAATTTAATCTTAAGGCAGTTAATTATGAAAAATTGTTTATTCTGTGTCTCTATTTCCATACACAGGGTATGTGCCATTATTCACTGTAAACTCTAAGAATTATTATCAATCTGCTCCAGCTCCTATAAAGTTTTCTTTTTTCCATCTTTTATTGGGTCAATATAATTTTCTGGCATTTTTAAAACACATTCATAACACAGTTTTGACTTGAGTTTTCTATCTTCACAAACAATTTTATTTTTTCTTGTGTAATTTGTATAACATGCTGATGTTGCTAATTTGTTTGCCTATTCATTCACCCATGCCAGAGATGCAAAACCATGCATGCACTCAAGGTGTAAAATTTACTTTGTTCCCTCCCATCCCCATTCCTTCAGGCAACACAATAAGTTAAATCCAGTCACCAGTGGCAGTTGCAGTGCCAGTATGCAACATGATTGCACAACACGTTTATAGTTAAGGCTGAGAAAATAGGTGTTTTGTATTTTTTGCTTAAGGATAGCAAAGCACAATATTTAATGTGTCTAACTCAAATAATTTACATAATATGTCAAACCTTCAATGTACTCGTACTTGTTAGCTTCCAATATACAAAGTCATGTACAGAGAAAGGGTGGGTGGCTTCAACATTCAATTCCTAGTATTCTTGCCATGGTCTATACTAATTATCTTAGACTTACATAATAGGGTATGTTTCACAATATACAATACTGACTTGCTCAATTACATTACATTTAGCATATGTCACTCATATAAACAATAAAATCACCTTTCTAGTTGCACAGCAAGATGTAGTGAAGTAATAGCCCAACAATATCCTCTCTTTAGTAGGTATCTATCTGAACTGAAGCGTCTAAGAGAACAGTATTCTGGAACTTCTTTTCAAGTTTTAAATTAAAACTGCTCATTAAGATAAAGAATGGATTAATGTAGATATAAAAGGAAGATTTGCATATTCCTCAGACCTTAATCATGTAGCCAAATTTAGCATCCTTACAGGCCATGGCTGCTAAAGATACCATGTAAACAAAAGGAAAATGTAGGATATGATGCCTAAATACTGTGGAATATACATGTCTACTTCAAGGTAGCACCCCAATAAAAACAAAGGAAATATATTTTAGAAAGTTCTATGATGGGAAACAAGAAGAAAAATGGCTTAACCACCAAATTCTGAGCTGCTGAAAATCATCAACACTCCTTTTTTTATAAATCAATCCACTATAAAGTGTTCAAAAGCTTAAGAATACATTTTTTCAACTTACAGAATTGGAAAACTATACACAACAAAAGTCAGATCTGCTTTAATCATGTGCAAGGTCCTCACATCCTATATATTTTCTACTGGAAAAAAACAATATATAATAGTAGTTTATAATCGCATACTTTCTTTATCCAGAAAAATTTATTTTCATATCCAATATACAAATTGTTCACCAGAAATGCAAATAACGTGGCTAGAAAGGATATATAGCATGGTAATGGAAGCAAGGATGTTAAACGCAGCAGAGATATGGGCCTGGATAAAGGCTGGGAAAACGTAGATGCTATACACAGTAATTTTTGCAAAATAACCCTGGCGTTACCAAGAAGTTCACCAAATGGAGTAGCCCATCAAAACTAGAGAGGGTGGGAGCAAAAGGCAAAATGGTAGATCAAATACTGGTACAGAATAAATCTACTAGAGGAAAATTATATACTAAAGCAATGCTTGGTTGTACAGGAGAAAAATGCAGAAAAAATAAACTTGGATGCACAAAATACACACAACACTGAAAGAAATAGATATGGGAGAAACATGGGCAGAAAGAAACAACAAAAGTAAGGGTTTTTGGAAAGAAATTAGAACAATAGTGGAGGATAATGAAGAGCAAGAAATTATAATTAGTTTCAAGAAAAAAAACTCATTAATAGATTATAGATATTTAAAAACACAATGGGAAAAAGAAAATTACTTCTAAGTGTGCACAAAAGAGGCCAGAATGGGTATGCATGAGTGAGGACAGGTGTAATGAATTTAAGGGTCCAACAGGGAGAAGAAGATTGCAACAGATTGCATGATAATGATTGGCATTATATTCTGGAATGTGATGATACGGATAAAGGAAGAGAGAATTTAATACTAGAGAAATGGACAAATTTACCAATAGAGCTAAAAGTTAGAAAGATTTTTAATTCAATATCAAATGAATATATGGAGAAAGCAGGAAAACATTCACGAAAAATAAGGTTAAAATGGTTAAAAGAAATGTGAAGCAAATTGGAGAAAATATGGAAAAGGGTAAGAAGTATAAAAGTAAATAGGAGATACACTATACTTCCCCATATATATAAACAGAATGTTAAATATAAGGGGAAGAAAACAATAAGCAACTCTAAGAGTGAGTAACACATTAAATTATTCACAAAAAATCATTTTTTCTGTTTTGTTCTATTTATTATAATGGGTATATGCTTTCCAAAATGATTTCAATACACATTTTGTTGTAGCTAATTAGAAGCATAGTCACTGTTAGGACGGTTGTGAAATGTTAAAACATCAGCTTGCTATATGCATGATATTGCATATTCTTTGCTTGGGGGGAGAGAGAGAAAGATGAGAAACAGGAGAATGGACATACTTCTAAAAAAAATATAAAGGCTTGAAATACTAGAAAATTCAACGCCATAACAGGAAATATTGTAAATGGCAACAGCAGCCGCAACAACAACAAATGCATTTAACACACATTGCATATTTTAAGAAATTCTACAATGTTTCTGAAGTAAATTTCTACCTATCTCATAGTTTGTCAATGATATGAAATTCTCCAAAACTTGTTTACAATAAAAGGAGGTCAGAGGTTGTTTACAGAAAGAACAAGATAGATATGCATTTTATTTTTATGTCAGTATCTTAAACATATGATATTTCAGTCAAAATATTTAGAACTGTTTTTGAGTGAATAAAAATGAACATTTTTCATGAAAAGAATAGAATGGGATAGGGGAATTTCCTGAAAATCTTTCTGCTGTATTGTTGAAAGATGGGCTTAAATACAAAGTTTGGTAGGAGTCTGAATTTTTATTTTTCGGTGATTTTATTCACAGACAGATAGAGATACAAACTCAGGTCTTTTTCTAAAAATGCATTCAAGGGAACTCAAAACTATGCAACTATGGTGAAACCTGAGTATCAGATTTTTTAGTGGAATACAATATAAAGTGGTAGAAAAAGTAAAAACGCATCAGAAAATAAGTGCTTTATAAAAGGAATTGTGAAAGTCTATAGTTGAAAGGTTACAACTAGGCTTGTAATCTTGAGAACTTACAGATTGGGAGCAGTGCTTTTATATGTAGGCACCAAAGAGAGAGAGGAGAAAGAGGAGAAGGAGGAGGAGGAGAAGGAGAAGGAGAAGCAGAAGAAGAAGAAGAAAAAGAAAAAAAAGAAGAAGAAGAGAGTTTAGTTTAGTTTTAAATTGTCATCATACATTTTGCAATATCTCTGGTCAGCGAATTTAGATTTAAAGTAATATTCACAGCACTAAGAGGCATTTATTTACTTTGTTTTTGAGGAGGTCTTACTGCAATGAATCTCTTAGAAAATAGAAAGTACATAGTTGCTTAAACAAGTCACATGCTTACGTATGTTTGATTAACATTTTAAAAACATTTATTTTGCTTTAAAGAAAATTTGTGTAAACTGATCCTGCGAATATTAGGTTACTGACATATATGCAAGTTTCATATCAATCAAGTTCAATTACATTGGTATTAGGATGGTATGACACTTATCCAATTACCTGGTATTTAACCCAAGCTCAAGCACACATGCATGTAATTTTATGTTATGAAAATGAACAGTAATAACCAGGATTTAATTTTTCTGGAAAATGTGGATTTAGAAGTTGAATTTTCATACCTTAGAACCTTTGGCAAAAACTGGCATAGAGGAAGCTGTAGTACAACAAATTATGAGGGCAAATGTCTGTCCTATTTGGAAGAACAGAAACATAAAAACTAAAATTACGAATTTTTCATAGTAGTGTTAAAGCAATTCTCTTCTATGGAGCTGAATCCTATGTGACAAAGGGAGTAAGAGATAAACTGCAGATATTCATAAATAGATGCCTAAGGAGAATACTGAAGCTCTATGGAATGAAGTGGGGTTAAATGAAGTATGGTTACACTAAAACTGTGGTCCCATTAAAATGCATATAAAGTGAAACTGGATGGCTATATGTTGAACAAGGAAGACATAGCTACGGAGAAGTAGGTGTTGAACTGGAACCTCCAAGGTGTAAGAAAAAGAGGCAGATAAAGGAGACATGGCAGACATGGAGGCAATCTGCTGAAGATGAGGAATGGGAAGCAGGTAAAAGTTGTTGGAGTCACATTGTGATACCACTTCATGCATATTCTACTACTTCAACAGGAGTGAACAGTCAATCTCATTTTACTGGCTTCAATATTATTATTACTACTGGCATTAAAACTTGGTCACACTATTTCGGGATATCATCTTTACGAGATATACCACAGAGCTTAATAAAACCTTTGATAAAAACATTCTAGTCAGCTTATTTAATATTTTAAGTGTGTTTTAAAGGGCCAAAGACTAAACAGAAGCAACGAATTTAAAGAGCACTGAACAATGGGCCAATCCTTCAAACCTATGACCTTGCACTTTTAATTATAATAAAACTAACTGAACTAATCTTGTACATTTTATGGTAATATTACTTTGAAAAATAAAATTACTGTTTATTTGTGCCATCTTTGCACAACATTTGTTGCACTTACCTGTAGTAAGCAGTCTTCTACTGGTGCTCCAGAGTTAATAAACCACAGCAGCACCAGATGATGATAGTCTAAGGGTCCTGTAGGTGCAGGTGGTGGCAAAGGAGGAAGCCTAGTTAAATGCAAAGCAAAGTTCTGGACCTCTTCAGCAGTTAGATGTCGTGCTCTCAAAGTGTGACTCATTGCTAGCATGGCATGTCCTTCTGCTGCTGAGCACAGATACTTTTGTGTGCAATGTTTCACATCTAACAACCATTCAGCAAAACTATGATGAAACAACAGAAGTGTACCATCTTTACACACTGCCAAAACACGCCGCAAAAGATGCAATCGCTTGTGGAAATCTTCACGAGTCATTGCTGTATTAGCTGTCCATACACAATGGTATAGTTGGTCTGGGGTAAGAGGTCTTCTAGATGCTAAGATCACATTTAATAATGGCTGGACTTTGGCAAATTGCTTTCTGTTGAAAAGTCTTTGACAGAGCCACAAATAAAGGCCATTTAGAGTTCCCGGTATTTCTCTAACCTCTCGGAGCACAATGAAATTTTCGGCAACACCATCTAAAACTTTCTCGAGGTACAGAAAACAGCCATTGCTCTTTATGTGAAGTTGGTTAAGCATTTCAGCCGTGTCACGACTTATGTGTTGTCTCAGAGAGTCCTCTTGATCTAAGCGTGCTAGAATGTACTGTTGAACATCCCTAACCACTTGAGATTTTCTTAAATCATCGAGGCTGATTTTGCGAAAACCTGTAAACATTCGCGACACAGTCTTACTTTGCCGTCTCGCGGTGCATACGAGTACTAACCACTGAGGGAAGAGGTGATGATGATTTGCTAGGAGTTCTGCTATCGTTCGACTAGTCCCAACGGAGCCGCGCCGGCTGGATGACGATGCCGTTAGAGACCCGGACATGTTCAGCATTTGAGCTTCATCGATTGAATCCACTAATAAAAAGAGGCACTGTTTTGGAGGTTCGATTTCTAATAAAGGGAAGAGCACTGCGCGTTTTAAAGCTTCATCTGGATCTCGATCTAGAGCTTCGGGTCGCAGAGCGGCCAGAATTTCGGGATCGTTGCGGACCTTTTCTGCATAGCTCTCCGCAGCGGAAAATGATTTTGGAACATGAGGAGACGACGGGGACTGCAGTATCGTCCCGTCTTCGTCGGTAACAGCTGTAGAGGGGGTTGGTGGTGAGCATTTTGCAAGAAGCTGAGACACCAGACTACGCACAAATGTTGACAGCGACAAAGTGGAGGCGTCGTGGGCTTGACAGAAATGATAAGCTAGGAGTCGCCTGTTGAGACTTCTCTGCTGTCGATACGCCGAACCCTGCTTCGGCCACACGATCTCACAACATAGTGCCGTCTTGCCGGTGCCGGGCCCTCCAACCACCATCGTGCCACATGTTTTGGATACGGGGCGCTGTTCCAAAGAGTGTGCAAGCTTCAAAAATGCCCACTCCCGGCAGAAGAAGCGTTTTCCTTCTAGAAGAGATGCTGCCATTCTTTTACTCTGGCCCTTTTAGATGCAACAAATCCAATTCACACCCTAAAGCTTCTGTTTGTCGTCAGTCGAAAAATCTATCCGCCATCGTCTAGCGTTTGGTCGCATTTTTCAGCGCAATTTAAAGAAATGAACACTGGTAACAAGGGATCTTTCCATTTGATAAGCATGTGTGAAGATTAATACTGGCCGCAAATAGGTTGCATTTAGTTCCCTTCCATTTCACTATCTCGGCACAATCACCGGCTCTTCAACAGAGGGTTCTGAAGGCTCTTCGCCGTCCATCTTGGTCGGTTACCCATGTGACTTTGGACGATAGATGTCACGACCTGGAAAGAAAGAAAGAAATATTTACTTGCAATGTTTATTTCTGCTCAAAATTCAACTATACCCAGCAATAGTTTCAATTGAAAGCATCGCTGGAATAAGGGGCTTGTCCCTATTAATGTTTTGTTAGGTTGTACGTAGAATGGTTTACACAAACGTGCAATTTTTTTTAAAAAATGTTAACACTAAAACATTGTTATCTTCAGCAATTAGACGATTGGTAAAAGAATAGCTGAATTATATCTCTACAGGTATAAGGACATCTCAGAAAAAAATATGTGTTGCAATGACTTTCCCTACTCTTGTACAAACTACTTTTACAAACGCTTATTATCCATCTTTGTATTAATCGAGATAAGCATTTGCAGAAACTATCTTATTGCTAATTTTCTTGTAGGTGCAAGGGGAATATGGTAAGCTTTAAGCGATAGTCAATATTTTAAGAGCTGGTTGCTATGTGGAGCATTTCATTCTCTTTGCATGTACAGGACATAAAAAATTAATAACGAATTCCCATTTGAGAAAAAGTATACGTATTGGAAAATTCAAACAAATAACAAGTAATATCTCGGAAATGCTTCACTCCACTATATAAAAAAATTTAAAATGTCATAAATTGTGTGTTTTAATGAGCTGTACATTTTTTGTGTAAAAACATTTTGTCTATCTCTTACGGTTTACCAGTTATGCAAAAGCCATTCAGAAAGAAGATCATTTTGGGGGACATTTCCAGAAAATTCAAGATATACATTTTAGATGTCGTGGAAATATCTTATATATATATATATATATATATATATATTAACCAAAATTGTTAGAGCCATTTTTGAGAAAATCAAAATTTTGTTTGTATTTATCTGACTTTTCGTTTTTGAGCTATGCTGTTCACAGACACACACACATACACACACAGAGACCTTTTTCTAAGTGTTTTTTATTCAGGGCACCTCAAAACATGTACTTGTGGTGAAATCTCGGTATAGAATTTTTGGGTGGAATGCAATACTTCCCCTACTCAGTAGAGAAAATAAAAATTATGGATACCTATGTCCTTTATTCTACTGGTAGCCGCAATTTACTTTGCTTTAATTTCATTGTTTCGTTTGCATAGCCTCCTGTAACTACTAAGGTCTTATAGGAGTGTTTTAATTTCTGTCCTACTTTCCGGCGTTTAATCTCTAATTAATAACCAGTTCCTTCGGTGACAAGATCTAAATGAATTAAGCGAAGGCACAAGATGGTAGGTACTCTTACTACGCCTAAAGCTGTCTGTATTTTCCTCCAAAACGGCTTGTTTACATTAGATTTATATGAGATTATTAGTATTTTTATAGTTTTTCTGTAATGACAGCATTCAAAACTGCCAATAATTGAGACGCAAACACAGGAAATGTTAAAGGCACTGGAACACATATTTATCACAAGTGGAGGGTAAGATCACATCTGGGGTGCTTTAATTTCTTGTTGTGCTCCCCGGCGTTTAACCCCTATTTAACAAGCAGTAACTTCTGAGACAAGATCTAACTGAATGAAATGGAGGCACAAACTATGTGCTACCCTAATGCTGTCTGTATTTGTCTTCTAAAGTAGCTAACAAAAAGGCACGAAAAGTATAATCTAAGCTGCGCATCCTCAGTCCTCCGAATGTTGAGCGGGCACACAGTTATTTTTGCCACAAAGGGATATCTCCGATAATGCTGAGATTTTGAAGGCCCATTAAGGTTTACATCAGATTTATATGAGATTAATACTACTACTTTTACATGTTTTCTCTAATGAGTACATTCAAAACTGGCGATAATTCGGACTCAATTAGAAGAAATGCTAAGGAACACATATTTATCACAACTACCAGAGAGTAATGATAAATGAAACTGGTCATAAATTTAATGAACAATATTCATAAGCAGCAGTAGATTCTCTATGGAAGCAGCTAATGCTCAACGAGGGGCTAGCGACGTAATTAAGTTTCCTGGCCTTTCCGTAAACTGACTTGTATGTTAAAAAAAACTTTAATATAATTCTTTTATTACCAGGAAATCCCTACAAAGAGGTGCATAAATGCACATATGATTATTTTTGAAACGGCTCCATCTCGGAACCGTTCTAAGATAACGTTATTTATTTCATACCTGTATTGTGAACAGAGTAGTTCAAGGAGAGAGAGGGAGAGTAATAGGCAAATGAGCTCGAGAACCTAAAGCGCTAAAAGGTACCCCATATTCATCTGAAGCAATGAGGGGGGGGGACTACAAAGTATATCTAGGCAGTTTAACCCACCTGGGAGTCGAATCTGGGCCATACGCTTCAGAGCTTGTATATACTTACTTACACTCTCTATACCACTATGGTGGTCTTGCCCATATTTGTTCACGTTTTTCACACATACCAAAAGAGCAGCAGCCCCCTGGATATACTAATTGGCTGGTTAAGGAGGGGGGATATCCCCGAAATACAAATACGAAAAAAAAATCAAACAAAAATCACAATTGCAAATAGGAGTAAAGCAATAATATAAGCCTGCTAAATTAAAATGTTTATATATACTCCCCTTGATGTGTAGAGCCTAAAAACCCAAGAATGGAAAACAAATAAAGATCCACAAAATCACAATAAACAGCTCACATACATAATAGAAACGTAATTAACACAAACGCTGTATATCGAACTATATATAATTATCCTTCAGGAGAGAAGAGGTACACACTAGCTTGACAGTGACGAGTGGCGGGAGTAAAGCCAACCTGCAGGTGTACCAATTCTCTTTGCGAAAGACAATTCGACCAACAGTTGTGGGTATGGATGTAGATGTATGGAAAGGCTGGGCAAAATTGCTTGAAGTGCGCGTGCTGACAGAAATCTTGCTATTTAAACTCCAATAATTTTAATGAATAGTATTTAAAATAAATAATCAAGTAGGTAAAACGATAGCTGGAGATAGCACCACAGCTTACTCCATGATTTACACATTTTTCACGTATACTAGCTATTTTACCCGATGTTACACGGTTAGGCTTTTTTAAACTCGAATTTCGAATGACGAATTGATTTCGCTTACCTCCCCCAGCTCCTTACAAAATTATTGTACAATGATCTACAGGATTTTTAGTCCTCCTCATTACCCCTTATAATTGCAATTTCGCACAGCCTCTGCCATTTCTAATAACGAAATTCCTTCATGTTCACCGAAAGGATGTGAAACGTCCGACTTTCTTGGCCTCCCCCCCCTTCGGACAGTCTTCCAAGTTCTGGAAATGCTTCATTAGCCTATACCAAGATTTAAAAACATACCCTATACATACCTTTTGGCGGTAGAACAATTGTCGTTCTGAATGGTCTTTAGTCAATTACAGTAGGTGAAAGCTTAAACCCTGGTACTTTTTTTTGACCGCAATTATTTAATAACATAAAATCTACAAATTTTCACATAGTGCAGCAATAACATACACAACGTAATAGAGGTGAAGCTAGTAAATATGAAGATTCCCCACTCCACCTCTTTGGAAACGGCACAGTCTGCGACCAAAGAGAAAAATGATCTTCTCAGTTGTCAACTATAAAATATCGGCTCACTAATTTCTAATGCTAGCAGTTTTTTTTTCTCTTAATAGAATTATTTAGCATTCCCTGCAAATGAACTTGATTACAACATAAGTACAATGGAAATAAAGCAACAATTTCTTGCATGAGGGTTATTAAAATATTTTGGCATTGGTATAGCATGCGTTATAAGCAGATTCAATTCACTTTGTTTTGCTGCGTCTTCTGTTTTCTTAGTTGCTAAATCGGTGGAGTGGTTTTTGAGATTACCCTACATACACACTGTATATATAAAATTTCTCTTAATAATGTTTATATATACGAAGTGTGATCAAAAAGTTTCCGTAATGGCTTCACAATAATGCTGACGCTGAGATTTCTTTAATTCTTACCAAGACTGTACATGCAGCGTTCCTTCCCGATAAAAATGAGAGGTCACGTGACTTCCTGTGACCATGCAGTGACGAGGTAGACGCCCTGAAGTGAACACGTGTTTTGCATGAGCTGCGATTTTTCCGCGTAGCATAAATGTCAGATTACGAAGAACAAAGAACGAACATCAAATTTTGCTTAAAACGCGGTAAAACTGCAACAGAAGCCTATGAAATGTTAAGAACAGCTTATGGGCAGGAAGTTATGGGCAAAACTCGAGCATCTGAGTGGTTTTCGAAATTTAAAAGTGATGTGACATCAGTTAAAGATGTAGATTGTTCGGGGCGACCCTGTTCCAGTAAAACTGATAAAAATATCAATCAGGTGAGGGAAATGGTCTTAAATGATAGGCGCATGACTCATTAGGGCTCTCCTTTGGAAGTGTTCAAAGCATTTTGAAAGACAATTTGGACATGGGAAGAATTGCCAAGTTCGTGCCCCGCCTGCTTTCAAATGAGCAAAAGGAAAGCCGTGTGATTGCCTGCACAGATCTTAAAGAACAGCTACAAAATGACCCACAGTTTATGGAGAAAATTATTACTGGTGATGAAACATGGATTTATGGGTACGATCCAGAAACGAAGCAACAATCCTCACAATGGAAGAGTCCATCTCCACGCCCGAAAAAGGCCAGACAAGTTCGATCCAAAGTGAAGTCAATGATGATTGTGTTTTTTGACATTAAAGGCATTGTACATAAGGAATTTGTGCCACAGAGTCAAACAGTGAATCAAGTGTTCTACAAACAAGTGCTACAAAGATTAAGGGAGAATGTGCGACGCCAACGGCCGGAGAAATGGAGGAGTGGTGACTGGTTCATGCATCATGACAATGTGCCCGCGCACAAAGCCCTTTCTGTTCGCCAATTTTTGGATAAAAATAAGTTGAATGCTGTTCCCCATCCCGCCTAATCTCCAGATTTGGCACCAGCTGACTTTTTTCTTTACCCGCGACTTAAAATGCGGCTCCGAGAACACCGTTTTGAGGACATTGATGTCATCCATCGCGAATCGCAGAAGGCTCTGAACATGCTGAAAGAAGAGGACTTCCAGAGGTGCTTCCAGCAGTAGCAGAAGCGCTGGGACAAGTGTATCAACTCCCAAGGAGACTACTTCGAGAGTGACAGTGCGGATTAGACAAAACAAATGATGTGTAGCATTTATGGCGTCATTCCGGGAATTTCTTGATCACACCTCGTATATATATATATATATATATATATATTGAATTACTTAAATCAATTTGAAAAATGAAAGATCTTACACTGTGTTTCAAGCACTTTGGGAAAGTAGTTGTAGTTCATGAGATCAGACTAGACACTCCCGAAAATTTTTGACCTACGCCAATGGGTTCTGGAGTAAGATTCTTTTAGGAAAACAGCACATATACTAATTCGCAAAGTCGCAAACGGGAAGTTAAAGCTTTGCCAGAAAGTTACAGAAAAGAAATGCAGAATAACTTGGTGGAATGTTATATTATGAACAAGTAGTATGTATCTTGTCCTATATTTTCTATTATTATTATGTCGGTCTGGGTGACTCAGCTGGTTAGGCGCTGGCCTTCTATTCGAAGGTTACGGGTTCAAACCCGGCCTAGATCGATGGTTTTTTAAGTGCGCTTAAAAGCGACAGACCCATGTCAGATTTACTGGCATGTAAAAGAGCTTCTGCGGGTCGAAATTCGGGTACACCAGCGGCGCTGATATGATCCTGGCAATCGAAAGCGTCGTTAATAAACAAAACTTTTTCACTATAATAATTATACTGATAGCGCAACCGCATCAATGATAAATAAGATGACTACAAATTTTAAGCAAGCCAGGTTACTTTGAAGTATTCTTCTTAATTCACCTGTCCACTTTTCAGCGGTGCTTCTGATTCCTGTCCGTCATAGTGATCTATCGTTCCCTGTCCGTCTTCTAAGAAAATTTAGCCATAACTTTTTTCACGCTACCACACTAACTTAAACAATCTGCCCTCTTTTTCTTCTTCCTTTTGCAGACCAGTCTATCCGTCTGGGACATCTATCCTCCATATACTTGAAAGTATAAAAATGTGATAATAGCATCAATACAGCTTTCAACCATCCCTCTTTTGTGTACAATGATTACAGAGATGAAGTGAAGCCACTTACTCATCCATGCTGCTGGAATTATTTAAACTCGCGCGCGCGTGTGTCTGTGAGAGAAATGTTTGCTTATAAATACGCAAATACGACAGCGGGTTGAAACCTTGTCAGCCTAAAAGTCAAAGGTTGCAGTACCTACTGGTGACATGAGGTCATTCGATGCATGAAGTTAACACTGGCGCGAAATGCAAATAATAACTTTATGGACGAAGCGCTCACTGTTATAAAACTCCGACCGCACGTACATCATGACATGTAACCTAAAATTCAATTACCTTTCAGTGAAACACTAATATTACTTCGTATCAGGTCTTCCCATCTAAATGTTCGTTTATTGAGTTACATCCAGCTCAGATTAATGGTTATAATTTTTTCTCTCTTATACAAGGCAGAAGTAGTGCGTTTGACACATGAATAAAATTGGATATCGATATTTCAACTAAACTACTACATGTTTTTAATCCTGTAGAATTCCACCATAACCAGCTGTTGTGAATTATAGATGGGAAATTTGTTATTTTTCTGTAACAGTTCCGACTGTTCCAGTTCCAAAAATATACCGGGTTCCAAATAACCGTTCTAACATAACAACCAAGTACGTCCACTGTTTTACGTCAATCCGTAACCAAGATCCTCTTGGCCCGCTGTTATTAAACCGACTTGGGTTCTTTCGCATCAAGCCGTGATTCTTCGTTCCGTAACGAATATTGTCAACGGCAAGACAACGCTCTCCCTCAATCAGCCAAGCACGCTCGAATTGCAACGTGATGTAAACGCAATACGTATGTCAATTACAATTAAATACTCATTACAATTTCTGCTCATTTAACTCACGAAAGGAATCTTACGCCGTCACCGCCACTATCGTAGTAATCGTCTTATATCAATTTCCTCGAGACTAATGATTATAATATTCCAAAACGGCATCTCGTGTAATTTGCCTTTGGCATGTGTGTCACAAGAGCACGATAGCATAGTTAAATTCTGAATGGCCGGAAGACTTCTCGTGAGCATTGCCCTCTACAGGAAATCCAGTGAACGGTTCTAAGGTCTTGCATCATGTATAGGAACTGTTGTATTGTAACGCAACATACTCTTTAAGATCAGAGTGTTACTTTTGGAACTCGTTATAAAAATATTCGAACATCTCTTTAATTGGAAGACTGTTATTTTGGACTTTATATTTTTTGAAACGGCTCCATTCTAGGAACCGTTCCAAAATAACGGTTACGTTATTTTTTCCCTGCCTGTGCTGTGAATAGCATAGCTCAAGAAGAGAAACTAATATAAAAAGCATGTTTCGCATTTATGTACGACATTTTTCAGAATGAAAGAAAAAGATCTCGGAATTTTCCCACACCCACCTGAACCTGAACCTGACTGGCTAAGTCACAAATATTCTGTCGATAATATGAAAACAGCTTTCGAATGGTGCATCGTAATTGCATGGGAAAGAAGCAAATCGGTGACAATATTGTCATTAAGAGATTTTGGCAAAACTGTATTGAGAACATAGTTTAGTTACTGTCCGATTAGAAACATGTATTTTATATGTTCGTTGTGTTCCATATGGTGGCTTGGAACTACTCCTGGAACAAATATAAATACATACGGGAAATACATTTCAAAATAATAAAACTGTCACCAAAGTAAAAACTGTTACAAGAAATATTGTTTAAAGCAACATTATTTCACATTAGCAGCAGAATATAAAAATCAAAACCTAAGAATAAAAAGCTGATGTGTTATATTCACATTACTTTCTATATCTACTATTGCTTATTTGTATATCGCTTCTATGAACTATTTTTACGAAAGCTTATTCTTCTACTTCGTGTTAATCGAGAATAAACCTTTGCAGAAATAGTTTCATTACGCATTTCGTTATAGTGCAAGGAGGAGAAAGGAAACCGAGTCGAAAGTTAAATGTTTAAAAGCGAGTGGTTATATGCTGGCCCTGAAATTCCATACTCTTTGCATATCGCGAGAAACAACATTATTAAAAAAATCAAACCAATAACAACGGGTATCTAGGAAATGGTTGATGCCACAAAATAAGCTATTTGAAATAAATTGTATCTCTTAACGTTTAACAGCTTACAAAATTTTTCCGGATGAAGTGGATTTCACAGGCTATTCGCAGAAAATTCAAGATATAATTTTGTTGACCAATATCTTAAATACATGATATTTTAATGAAAATCCTAAGAGCCACTTTTGAGATAATAAAAAACTTTCGAAAAATGTTCCACGTAAAGAGTAGTTTGCAGTCGAGGGATTTTCTTGAAAATCTTTGTAGGCATCTTTGGAAGATAATGAACTTATATACTCAATTTGATATTTATTCGAGCTTTCGTTTTTGAGTTATGTTGTTCACACGCGCGCGCGGACCCTTTTAGAAAAAGTTTTTTTTTTACTGTTTATTCAAGGCGACCTTATAATAAATATTTCGGTGAAATCGCGACATCGAAGTTTTGCGTGGAACAAAATGCCCTTTCTACCCACTAGGCAGGTGGTAGAGAAAGTAAAAAAAAACTGGAAACCATATCATCTAAATAAAGGGCTACATTGGGTGAAAGTTTAAGGTCACAAGTTGCCACATTAAAAAAATCTTATGTTTTACATTCACATGACTTTCTCTACCCTCTATCGGTTATTAGTGAGTATACAAACTATTCTTGCTATAGCTTATTTTTCTATCTACTAATGCAAATACAAATAAATCTTTGCAGAAATAGCTACGTTACATATTTCGTTATAGGTACAAAGGGAACTGCGATAGTCAAATGTTTAAGAACCGGACGCTATATGCTGGCTTTAAAATTCCATACTGTTTCCATGCAATCGCGAGAAACAACTGAATGCTGAAAGGACTTTAAAAGAATGACCAAGAAATGAACAATTCAAACCATTACTAACGGATATCCCGGAAATGGCTGATGCCACAAAAAACAGTTATGTGGAATAAACTGTGTGTTTTAAAGAGATCTACATTTCTTGTGTAGTATGTTTTGCTCTATCGCTTAGCGTTTACTAGTTATGCAAGATTATATAAAACCGCTTCCGAATCAAGAGGACTTCAAAGGCTATTCCCAGAAAATTCAAGATATAAATTTTATTTGTCATGCAAATATAATTAATATATGGTATTTTAAACAAAATCGTTAGAGCTATTTTTTAGAAAATCAAAATTTTCGAGAAATGCTGCATGTAAAGAGCAGTTAGGGTGGGGGATTTTCTTGAAAATCTTCGTGACGCATCTTCAGAAGGTAGTGAACCTAAATACCAAGTTTAGCGTTTATTCAACTTTTCATTTTTGAGTTATGCTGTTCACAGACAGACACACACGGATCTTTTTCTAAAATGTTTTTTTTATTCAGGGGTCCTCAAAACATGCATTTCCGGTAAAATATCGGTTTCGAATTTTTGGGTGGAATGTAATACCTTCCCTACCTACTATGTACGTGATAGAGAAAGTAAAAAACGTTTGATGTGATACATTCACGCCACTTCCTCTACCAATGAGAAATTCAGAAATATATTCATTATAAACTATCACATAAAAAGTGATTCCTCTCTCCTCACTACTTATGATTTATTTTTATCTAGAAAATGTTTCAATTTAAGCAAGAAGGTTTCAACATACGGAAACGGCATTCAAATATTTATTCCTGGTAACAACAAGCTCATGCAACGGAAAGAAAATTGGGTGGGGGGCATGAAACACAAACTTTCAAGCATGTCATTGACATTTCAAAATGACTAACGCTAAAATGGAGATAGAGAGGATACAAATTGTGTATTTTAATGAGCTGTAGTTTTTCCTGGGACAATTTTTTGTCTATTTGTTAAAATTTCCTTGTTATACAAATTTCATTTAAATAAAGGGAAGTACACATGATATTCACAGAAACTCAAGATATACATTTTATTTCCCATATCAATGTATTAAACATACGACATACAATCATTAAAGCAGTTTTTGAGAAAATAGAAAACAACGAACATTCTCCCAAGTAAAGGGTAGTGTGGAGTGGACGGATTTTCTTGAAATTCTTCCTATCCCATTCTTGGAAGATGTTGAACTTAAATACCAAGTTTGGTGTTCATCCATTTATTCTAACTTTTCGTTTTTACTTTCTCTACTACGTACAGTAAGTAGGGGAAGTATTGTATTCCACCCAAAAATTCGATACCGAGATTTCACCGGAAATACATGTTTAGAGACCCCCTGAATCCAAAAAAAAAGCATTTTTGGAAACATGTCCGTGTGTGTGTGTCTGTGAACAGCATAACTCAGAAACGAACAGTCGGATAAACACCAAACTTGGTATTTAGGTTCAGTATCTTCCAGAGATGCGACACGAAGGTTTTCAAGAAAATCCCCCCACCCCAGATTACCCTTTACATGGAACATTTTTCGAAAAGTTTAATTTTCTCAAAAATGGCTCTAACGATTTTGATTAAAATATCATATGTTTAAGATATTTTCATAACAAATAAAATGTATATCTTAAATTTTCTGGGAATGTCTCCAAAAGTATTCTTCATTGTGAACGACTTTTGCATAACTGGTAAACCATAAGAGATAGACAAAATTTTACTACACAAAAAATGTAGATCGCGTTAAAATACACAATTTATGTCATATATATTTTTTTGTTGTTGTTGAGTGAACCATTTTCGAGATATTACTTGTTATTCCCTTAAATTTTTCAATACTTATACTTTTTCTCAAATGGGAATTCGTTATTCATTTTTTTTGTCTTGGATATGCAAAGAGTATTAATCTGTGGCAAAGGGAATGGTGCTGCACCTAGCAACCAGCTATTAAGAGATATGTATGTGTTTAAAGGCTACTGTATTTCTATATTGCCCTTGTAAATATATATTCCCCTTACATCTACAAGAAAATTAGCAATAAGATAGAGTCTGCAAATGTTTATCTCGATTAACATGAAGTAGATGGAGAATAAGCTTTTGTAAAAATAGTTTGTACAAGAGTAGAGAAAGTCATGTGAGTGTAACAACAGATTTTTTTAAATTTGCCTTTTTTTCCAGGGGATCTCAAGACGTGTAATTCGGTGAAAACTGGATATCGAATGCAATACTTTCTCTAGCCTGTAGGTACTATCGACAGAAAAAGTAAAAAATTCACTTCGTTAACCCTCAAGGTGTTAGTCTGCAAGATTTATTTCAGTTCTTGAAAACAAAGCACTGCGTTTATTCCTCCATGGTGGTTTTGTGAACTGCTAGCACATTCAAGTACTGTGATCATGCTACGTGGACTTCAAAAGACTTAATAGCCCCAGAGGATAGGATTAGAGGAGGGAGCATTAAGCTTTATGAGCTTCGGAATCAGTTAAAAGGGATATTACATCAGAACTTCACTAATACTAGCCAATTCCTTGCCCTTTGCAGCGATATTTGTGTATATAAATTAATAACGTATAAATTCTGATTTCCTATTTTTAAGTTACAGTACAAATAGAATCCAAACAGAGATACTACGCAATTTTTACGTGTAAGTATGAATGCACTTCATCACCAAGTGTGCAAACAGTTAAAAAAGTAATAGCTATCATGCACTGGTTATAATTATAGTAACCAGAGTTTTAATATTTGGCATCAGTGAGGTACTCTCTAATGATGGATATGAGATTTTTGGCGGTTAAAGAGTAAAGTGCAGGTCTACCGGAAGAACTCGCTCTGAATTTTCACCTGCTACGACTAACAATAATCTGCACACCGGCACTGCAGACCGTCACTCGTTGAATTCGGCAAAACCGGTTTAGCTACTTCTGCTAAGTGAAGGGCTGGGGTTAGGAGGGAGGAAAATTACACACATTCAGTGCCTATACCTTTTTCACTATAAGCTGCAAGGAAAAGTAAACAGAACTTACATGTATCACTCCGCCGAGCACATGGCAGCACCACGTGGAGGATGGTGGGAATTAAGACCAGTGAGAGGAAATTGCTTCAGACAGAATGCGAATACAATACGTTGCGCAGTTTGGGAGTCATTGGCTTTTAAACATTGTATGTCTTATTCCTATATTTTGCCTTACATCCTAAACTTCTAACACGTACTAATACTAAGAGTAGACAAAAGTTGTACCTGAACAGTTCGGCATCTGTGGTTAAAAGTACTGAATTAAACTGTTCTTAACTTTATGCTTTAGAAATCATTCATTTAATGACTAATATCAATATATCACTTTTGATTTAACCTTTTATTAGTCAACAAGTTAAATAACGATTAGGACTATAGGTTAAAACACAACAAAAACAAACGCGACCCAAGCTATCCGACCAACAATCCTGCATCACTAACAAAGAAGTTCAATTATTGCTAAACAATGGCCAACCATATTCATTGTTGATTAAAGGTGGTTACTTTTCACAGAATTTGTTTAAAGCATTTATCACAACTGTCTTCTTTCCATTTCCCGCGTTTATGTTTTCCACAGTGGCAGAGGGTTCTCAGCCGGAAACCGGAAACGAACTGCAGCGCCTGCGCATAGCCTCTTAACCCCTCTGCTATAACGGTTCATTCAGTTATAGGTGAATCTGAACAAACACATTTAGTTTCATTAATTTAGCTGTTACAATAATGAGTTTTTTTTTAATTTCTCTGCACGAGAATAACCACAAAACGTTACGATCTGAACCGAACTGTTTTTTGTAGAGGAAGAGACGACTTGCTAAGTAGGAAAGGTTGTAGTTTGTCCAGCAGCCAATAAGGTGCTGTCTTGTCACGTGGTTTTGTTTACTTCTCCTTTCAGCTTATAGTGAAAAAGGTATAGTATTTCGACCTTGGTATACAAGTTCTCCCTGGCGTTAGTAGTACTCGCAGCAGCGTAATGGTCAAGGAGAAAATCTAGCGCACGCTCTCCCTGGGTGACGGCATAATGTAAATCTACCCAGGAACTGTCACCACTACCTTGCACATACCCTGCATCAAGTATGTTAGGACCGTCCTGCAGCAATCCTGCCATTTCACCCTCATCCCGAGGTTAAGCACAGCGGATTAAAACTAGTCGCAAATTCACGTTCTCCGTCGCCGCTTCCTTATCCTTTCACAACCGCAATTTATTGTGCAACTAGGA
Organism: Deroplatys truncata; assembly: GCA_030765065.1. Lineage (NCBI taxonomy): Eukaryota > Metazoa > Arthropoda > Insecta > Mantodea > Mantidae > Deroplatys > Deroplatys truncata. Next base: position 167,470,789 of record CM060983.1, read on the forward strand.
TGTCAGATCCCTGTTGCAAAATTCGATACCAGAATTGACAAGGAATGCATTGTTGCCTCCATTTGAAGAAAAAGAGGTGGTACTGGAAGTGGAATGTCGGTTAGCTTTGATGAAGAGTTCCGCTGTAAACAACGCCCACCTTGTAGTTCATGCAAATATGTCACCAAATGGACCACGCTGTACAACACGAACATTAAGGATTGTCGAGTGACAGTGCCATGTATACGTTACCCACCACGACTGTCACTGTCAGCTGTTAGCAAGCAATGACGTCATCACGGAGATCCACATGCCTAACTCCCCTCTCCTATTCAGCCGCTGCCAAGTTTATTGATAGCGGGGAGAGAATGGAAAGGGATGAATCAGCCGAAACGGTCTCGTCAGATTTCCACTGACGGCACCTACGATTAAATATGCGGGTTTATCCCGTTCACAGTTCACCTTCCGACAAGAGATGTTGAAAGTTCTATACATAACTGGAAAAGGATGCATAAAAGCTTTATATTTGGGGAATACAAGCAATAGAACCTAATGAATGTCTCTTGATATTACTACTTTAAGACTGAAAGATTAAAAATAAAATTATGACTACAAGAGTCATAAGCGAAATTAGGCTAACCCCAGAAAGCCACCAGCTTTCATAGTCGTTTTAATCAACATTGTTATAATCAATGGGAAAGATGTTATAGCATTCAATTACTCTCTCCACCACTTACCTATGAAAGGCAGCAGAGTTAGGAAGAACTGATATCAAAGTGAACATATTTGAACGAGTATTGAAATATTGGTTTAAATTAGAAATTTAGATGAGCAAAATATCTTACATCTGTGTCTGAAAGTTCAGGAAAGATTACATAAGGAGAAACTCTGTTCAATAGGATTGAGGAAATTTTGGAAAAACAAATGGGTTTGGAGAAATTCTGAGAGTTACAGACTCGCTAGAAATTGCTTTCTTAGAAGAAATTAAATTAAGAATTGAAAATATTAAAAGGCAATAGATATTCACTAGTTTTAATTTCAAAACTTCATTGAGTATATACAGAGAATTCAAAACTGTTGAGTAGATAAGAAATGTGACAAGAGGTTTTGCCTGGGTTAGAACAGAGGTTGTGAAATTGAAATGGCTAAGAGTAATATACTCACTTAGCAACCAAAAGGACAATGGTTAATACAGCATGGGTCATTTAAGTTGATACTGTACAATATCTCCAAAATTAAACGTTGTAGAAAGAAATGTCCTAAATAAAAACTGCTTGGTATTATGGAGTAAAGTATATACCATTAGCCGTGTTTTATTTGGAGAAAGTTGTGATGGTCATTTTAGGGTCAAGTTAATTTGCTCCTAATTGCAGGTTCCCATTTTAAAAAATCTGATGTGTTACACTCACATGACTTTCTCTACTCTTGTACAAACTATTTTTACAAACGCTTATTCTCCATATTCTTCATGTTACTCGAGATGTTAATATTATTTTAAGAGCTGGCTGCTATGTGGTGTATTCCATTCTCTTTGCACAAAAAAAAATGAATAACGAATTCCCATTTGAGAAAAAGTATAGGTATTGGAAAATTTAAGGGAATAAAGGGCAATATCTCGAAAATCGTTCACTCAATAAAAAAAATGTATATGACATAAATTGTGTATTTTAATGCGATCTACATTTTTTGTGTAGTAAAAGTTTGTCTATCTCTTAAGGTTTACCAGTTATGCAAAAGTCGTTCACAATGAAGAATACTTTTGGAGACATTGCCAGAAAATTCAAGATATACATTTTATTTTTCATGAAAGTATCTTAAATATACGATATTTTCATCAAAATCGTTGGAGCCATTTCTGAGAAAATTAAAATTTTCGAAAAATGTTCCATGTAAAGGGTACTCTGGGGTGGGGGGATTTTCTTGAAAACCTTCGTGTTGCATCACTGGAAGATACTGTACCTAAATACCAAGTTTGGTGTTTATCCGACTGTTCGTTTCTGAGTTATGCTGTTCACAGACACACACACAGGCATGTTCCCAAAAATACCTTTTTACTTTCTCTACTACGTATAATAAGTAGGGGAAGTATTGTATTCCACCCAAAAATTCGATACCGAGATTTCACCGGAAATACATGTTTTGAGACTCCTTGAATCCAAAAAAAAAGCATTTTTGGAAACATCACAATGTGTGTGTGTGTGTGTGTGTGTGTGTGTGTGTGTGTGTGTGTGTGTGTGTCTGTGAACAGCATAACTCAGAAACGAACAGTCGGATAAACGCCAAACTTGGTATTTAGGTTCAGTATCTTCCAGAGATGCGACACGAAGGTTTTCAAGAAAATCCCTCCACCCCAGAGTACCCTTTACATGGAACATTTTTCGAAAATTTTAATTTTCTCAAAAATGGCTCTAACGATTTTGATTAAAATATCATATGTTTAAGGTATTTTTATGACAAATGAAATGTATATCTCGAATTTTCTGGGAATGTCTCCAAAAGTGTTCTTCATTCTGAACGACTTTTCCATAACTGGTAAACCATAAGAGATAGACAAGCGTTTACTGCACAAAAAATGTAGATCGCGTTAAAATACACAATTTATGTCATATACATTTTTTTGTTGAGTGAACCATTTTCGAGATATTGCTTGTTATTCTCTTAAATTTTCCAATACTTATACTTTTTCTCAAATTCGTTATTCATTTTTTGTATGTCCTGGACATGCAAAGAGAATGGAATGCGCCACATAGCAACCAGCGTTAAAATATTTGACTATCGCTTAAAACCTACCATATTCCCCTTGCATCTACAAGAAAATTAGCAATAAGATTGATATCTCAATTAACATGAACCATATGGAGAATAAGCGTTTGTAAAAATAGTTTGTACAAGAGTAGAGAAAGTCATGTGAGTGTAACACATCAGATTTTTTTGGGATTCAGGGGGTCTCAAAACATCTATTTACGGTGAAATCTCGGTATCGAATTTTTGGGTGGAATACAATACTTTCCCTAATTACTATCGTAGTAAAGAAAGTAAATATTAAACTGACACTAAAATGACTATCATAACGTCCTCCAAACGAAACACGAGTAATGGCATTTACTTTCCCCCATAATATCAAACAACTTTCATTACACATTTCTTTCTACAACGTTTAGTTTTGGGGATATTGTACAATCTCAACTTGAATGGTCCACCCTGTATATTACTAGAATGCGATTTGGCAAATATTATTAGAATTTTCCACGAGAGTGCAGAAGCTCAGCCCAGTCATAGCTCTGTCATTCGTTGCTGTTTTTCGAATGAGTTGAGCTCGAAGAAACGAGCGAGTCTCATTTTGTACAATATCAAACGAATGAGTAAAACGTATGTGCTTGACAGCTCTATCAGAAGGCTAGATGCCCCGAATTATTATTTTAAGATATTTAGTTTTAAGCAGTTACGTTCTTCGGTCTGCCTAGAGGTTTTTACTCAATTAAGCACAGCGACCACGTAAAGTCCGGCCATCCGCAAGACATGAAGTTGGAGCCCGGAAAACGGAATGAAACATGCTGACACCAAACAAATAGTCTTGACTATAAATAAACTTACAAAGCATATGAACTGGTGCTTTCATACACACACTGCCCTCCTACACAACAGATGCCGACATAGTGCTAATTATGTGTTGTGTATATTCCCTGCTCAAGCCTTTCCGTTTGCGTTATTAACAATAGAATACATACCAGAAACATTTTTGCAGCGTAACAAAGGCGCATAACAGTAATTTACTCCCAAAAATAACGGTCCTTTGCGTAAAATACCTTAGTCGTAAATTGATAATATATTTAGAAATAAAGTTTCCTTCTCAAACTGAAGCAAAATAAAACATAGTAGCCGCATAATATTCATTAATTTTCGTAATGCTCAAAAATTAAAACCAATTATATAAAAAAAAATCTGATGTGTCGCACTCACATGACTTTCTCTACTATAGTACAAACTATTTTTACAACGCTTATTCTCCATCTACTACATGTTAATCGAGATGTTAATCTTATTGCTAGTTTTCTTGTGGCTGTAAGAGGAATATGGTAGGCTTTAAGCGACAGTCAAATTTTTTAAGAGCTGGTTGCTATGTGGAGCATTCCATTCTTTTTGCATGTCCAAGGCGTAAAAAAAATCTGATGTGTTACACTCACATGATTTTCTCTACTATAGTACAAACTATTTTTACAACGCTTATTCTCCATCTACTACATGTTAATCGAGATGTTAATCTTATTGCTAGTTTTCTTGTGGCTGTAAGAGGAATATGGTAGGCTTTAAGCGAGTCAAATTTTTTAAGAGCTGGTTGCTATGTGGAGCATTCCATTCTTTTTGCATGTCCAAGGCGTATAAAAAATCTGATGTGTTACACTCACATGATTTTCTCTACTATAGTACAAACTATTTTTTAGAAACTCTTATTCTCCATCTATTTCATATTAATCGAGATAAACATTTGCAGAAACGATCTTTTGACATGCAAAGAGAATTACATTTTACACATAGCGACCAGTTCTAAAAATATTTGACTATCGCTTAAGGCGTACTATGTTCCCCTTGTTTTGTATTTGCAAGGGCAATATAGAAATACAGTAGCCTTTAAGCATAGACATATCTCTTAATTGCTGGTTGCTATGTGCAGCACTATTCTCTTTGTCACAGATTAATACTCTTTGCATATCCAAGACAAAAAAAAACGAATAACAAATTCCCATTTGAGAAAATTAATATTGAAAATTTAAGGGAATAACAAGCAATATCTCGAAAATGGTTCACTCAACAAAAAAAATGTATATGACATAAATTGTGTATTTTAACGCGATCTACATTTTTTGTGTAGTAAAATTCTGTCTATCTCTTATGGTTTACCAGTTATGCAAAAGTCGTTCACAATGAAGAATACTTTTGAAGACATTCCCAGAAAATTCAAGATATACATTTTATTTGTCATAAAAATATCTTAAACATATGATATTTTAATCAAAATCGTTAGAGCCATTTTTGAGAAAATTAAAATTTTCGAAAAATCTTCCATGTAAAGGGTAATCTGTGGTGGGGGGATTTTCTTGAAAACCTTCGTGTCGCATCCTTGGAAGATACTGAACCTAAATACCAAGTTTGCTGTTTATCCGACTGTTCGTTTCTGAGTTATGCTGTTCACAGACACACAGACAGACACACACACGGACATGTTTCCAAAAATGCTTTTTTTGGATTCAGGGAGTCTCAAAACATATATTTCCGGTGAAATCACGGTATCGAATTTTTGGGTGGAATACAATACTTCCCCTACTTACTATACGTAGTAGAGAAAGTAAAAAAGAGAATATCTTGGAAATGTTTCACTCCACAAAAACAAAACAAAAAATCTGATGTGTTACACTCACATGACTTTCTCTACTCTTGTACAATCTATTTTTACAAACACCTATTCTCCATATGCTTCATGTTAATCGAGATATCGAGATGTCAATCTTATTGGTAATTTTCTTGTAGATGCAAGAGGAATATGGTAGCTTTTAAGCGATAGTCAAATATTTTAACGCAAGTTGCTATGTGCCGCATTCCATTCTCTTTGCATGTCCAGGACATAAAAATATGAATAACGAATTTGAGAAAAAGTATAAGTATTGGAAAATTTAAGGGAATAACAAGCAATATCTCGAAAACGGTTCACTCAACAAAAGAAATGTATATGACATAAGTTTTGTATTTTAACGCAATCTACATTTTTTGTGTAGTAAAATTTTGTCTATCTCTTATGGTTCACCAGTTATGCAACAGTCGTTCACAATGAAGAATACTTTTGGAGACATTCCCAGAAAATTCAAGATATACATTTCATTTCTCATGACATTATCTTAAACATATGGTATTTTCATCAAAATCGTTAGAGCCATTTTTGAGAAAATTAAAATTTTCGAAAAATGTTCCATGTAAAGGGTAGTCTGGGGGGGGATTTTCATGAAAACCTTCGTGTCGCATCACTGGAAGATACTGAACCTAAATACCAAGTTTGGTGTTTATCCGACTGTTCGTTTTTGAGTTATTCTGTTTACAGACACACAGACACACACACACACACAGACACACACACGGACATGTTTCCAAAAATGCTTTTTTTTGGATTCAGGAGGTCTCAAAACATGTATTTCCGGTGAAATCTCGGTATCGAATTTTTGGGTGGAATGCAACACTTCCCCTACTTACTATACGTAGTAGAGAAAGTAAAAATGTATGACATAAATTGTGTGTTTTAACGAGATCTATATTTTTGTGTACAAATATTTTATATATCTCTTATGGTTTACCAGTTATGCAAAAGCCATTCAGAATGAAGAGGAATTTTGGGGACATTCCCAGAAAATTTGAGATATACACTTCATTTATCATAAAAATATCTTAAACAAATGACATTTTAATCAAAATCGTTTGCCATTTTTGAGAAAACCAAAATTTTCGAAAAATGTTAATGTTCCATGTAAAGGGCAGTCTAATTTTCTTGTCACATCTTTGAAAGATACTAAGTTTGGTATTTATCTGAATTTTCATTTTTGACTTATGCTGTTCACAGGCCACATCCCCTCCCACACACACACGGACCTTTTTCTATTTTTTTTTTATTTAGGGGGCCTCAATACTTGCATTTCCGGTGAAATCTCGGTATACAACTTTTGAATGGAATGCAATACTTCCCCTACTTACTATACGTAATACAAAAAGTAAAAGAAACAACTTCTTAAACCTTTAGCAATTATGTTAATTTCAAATGGTAACGGAAAGAAAATCAGAATCTACTTAAGTGTTATAAAATAATAAGTACCGTAAAGATAACCTGGGTGCAGTGGTGCTTTGTGTTCTTATAGTTTCATTAATCAAAATATAATTAGCATTCTCTAAGTTGATGGCGCCTTTAAAATACCGTTTCTGTAGTAGATTTATTTGTTCCTTTTACAAATTTTATGTTCATCCTCCGAGGGGACATTCCTAAGAATTAAAAGGTTGAAGTTTTAAAATCAAACTGAGTGAAACGTGCACAAACGTGGGTTTTGTTCTTCGGAATGTCATTACTGGTAGTTAAACTGCTCTTACAGTATGATTTGTAGGTTCAATCCCAGTAGACTTAAGCGCAATTTGTGGCTTGGAAGGTTCCCTCCCCCTTTCAATAATTTATTCCGTTAGTTACTCCATCACCATTTTAACTTCATCCCCTGTAATGGTCCTATCATTCAGGGTAAGTAAGGTACAGTCTAGCTATGGTAGAAAACTGTCGATAGTTGACAGCGCTGATGATGTGATTGTTCGTTATAGCCTAATGATCGACATCGCGCTGATGACCACAGTAGTTTTGCGCCACTCAAACAGCTATTGCTACTACTAATGATCGACAATTGCTTATCGTTTTGTAAAAAGCTAAATTAAACAAATCTACTTGCTTTGAAATAACCTTAAAGATATACAGACGGTAAACTGTAATGGCATAGTAATCCCACTAGCAACTCTATCGCCTTCCGTGGTGTAGCCTCTAGTTCCGGATCGCGGGTTCAAATCTGGCGGAGGGCGATGGATTTTTTTCGGGCGTAAAAATCCTTAGCATGGCTTACTTGGGAAAGGAAGTAAAGCCAGTGGTAGATTTACGGCACGTAAAAGAACCTCAAGCTTGATAAGGAGGCCTCTGAGCAAAATTACTGCCTTTCATGCCTAGTGTAGAATGGGACGCTAAGGACCACAGCAGTTCCATCCTCCATGCATGAGCACGAGAAAAAACGAATAGCAACTTACGACTTGAAAAACAATGTACCCGCTTTTCTACAAACTATTCTTACAAAAGCTTATTCTTCTATCTGCTTCTTGTTAATCGAGATAAGCATTTGCAGAAATGATTTTATTACACATTTCCGTGCAGGTACGTAAAAGTGAAATGCAGTAAACTTGAGGAGACTAAAAGCCCTATCTCGGCAATGTTAAATTTACAACCTTCTTGATCCAGTATCTGTGAAACTAAATACACTGAAAATTTACCAGGTGGCCCACATAAGCCGTCCTTAGTTGAAATTAGTTTATACCGGATAGCGCGGATACCAAAAGATTTGCCTAAGCAGAACTGCAAAGCGGACTACAGAAAAAATACCGCTAAATGAAAGAACTAGTGCTTGAAAACGAAAATTTTAACTGCTATTACTGGTCCCAGAGCTCATTTGGTAGAGAAACTGCCTGCTATATCAGGTGTTCCGGGTTCGATTCCCGGTTGGACTCCAGAAAGTTATCTTTAAACAAAAACATTTCAGGGTATACCCAGAGTCTGGTGTTTAAATGTGAGAGTACCTATGTGTGTGAGTATGCGGGGGGGGGGGGGGGTGTTATCGGTTATTTAATAAGCAATTCGCTCATTAACAAGAATGCAGGATTGCCGCTTGACGCAAACCTGAGCACACGTGTTGTCATTTAGTTCAATGACAGTTAATCTACAACCAGTACAACTATATGACACAATTGTTGCTGCAAAGTTAACAAGATTAAACAAATTTTTATTTTTATTATATTCATGCACTTTAAAGATGCATTAGAATTAAATTATCTTCTGTTAGTGCATTATTCACAATAAGCATTGCAAAAACATAACCGCCTTTGCGGACGAATTGCTGTAAGGGCCTCTCATGCCCACGTTCTACCTGGAACGATTCATCGTTTCTTAATATTAAAAAAAAGAGTGCGCAGAAAACAGATGACGCGCCTGAAAATGTTCAGAACACAGCCTTCAAGACTCAGTTGCATTTTGGTGCGTCTCCGCACAGATCGTAATCATATCCGGTGTTCGTTATTGGTTAACGTTACCTTTTTGTCTGAATGACCTGGCTCGAACTGCATAAATGCGACCACGCGACGCTTATCAGTACGAAACTACCACGTAAACACCTGCAGACAGCAGCACTACCTCAGTAGCCTTTCGCTTTGTACCTGCACTGCTCCTTTGAACAACAGTGACGGCAACTTGTTTTGCACTTATGTATGTGGGAAGCAAAACTGCAAAGAACGGCTTGTTTGGATCACCTGGTAGATGCATCCCTTCTAAGCTCAATTATCTCTTTGTATACAATTATGCGATTTATGTAACCGTTCTAAGTTCAATGATCTATTTTTATAAAATCATGTGATTTATGAAGGAATTTATGACTGGTTTCTTAAGTAGACAAAAGTTTTATTAAAATGTATGAACTAATTTTTTTAAATAGTCAATCCATCTATTAACATTAAAGCATATCAGTAACGCCACTGAGCTATTGTTTTATCGTATCAAAATTTAATTTATCTATCTTCAATGGTTCCTGAGAAAACGGGTCATTTATATCAGAAAATATCATTCAGAGAAAACATTCAAAGTAAACCGGAGAAAAAAAGCTCTCATACATTTTTAAAGCAAAAAGCACATTGCTTGGACATAGAAAATCCGCCATACCATAAATAAGCGGTACCAATTTGTAGGGCAAAGAGTCCCCTAAAAATAGCTAGGAGTACCTCTGTACTCCAAAAACTAGAGTTTACACTTTTTAGTGAAGTGATGCAGAATTCAGAGTACAAAATGGTAGATGCACTACAGCTTTCAAACATATTATTGTGCGCATAATTATGAGAATGGATTTCAAATTAAAGAGGAATTCCAACTTTCAACACTACACAAACACTAAAAATATCATTTTTCGGCAGATTTTGCCATTTAGTCTCCCCTTAAGCGATACTCAAATCCTTCGATATTTAATAGCCTTGAAATTCCGCCCTCTTTGTATGACTACAAGAAAAACGAATAGCGACTTAGCAGTTTAAAAGAGTATGAAGTATATGACCATTCAAACAAATAATAAAGAATACCTCGGAAATGTAAAATGTAACAAAAGAAAATCTATTTGACATAAATTGTTGTTTTAACAAGGTCTACATTTTTGTGTAATACGTTTTTACGAGGGGCACTATTTATATTTTGAGCCTAATAATTAAAACAAAGTAACTTCTGATTGAAAACTGCTTTATTGTTTTTCAAAATATTCTCCTTTATGATCAATACACTTTTGCATCCGTTTAAACCATTTGTCAAAGCATTTATTCGTCTTCTTGAGACACCTCCAAAACATGGTTTTTGAAGGCATCAACGGCTTCTTCTGTCAACGAAAATCGTATTCCACGCAATTTATTCTTGATGTTCGGGAACAAAACGAAGTCATTCGGTGCCAAATCAGGACTGTATGGCGTATGACCCATTAATTCGATTTTGAGCCTTCAAATACTCTGTTGTTAGACGAGATGTGTGTGCGCTCGCATTGTCTTGATGAAGAACGATCCTACGGTTCTTGTTGGTTTTCCTTACTTCACCGAAGACTTCCGGCAAACAAATGGTTGTGTACCATTCGGCATTGACTGTTTTTCGTTCCTCTAAAGGCACTGTTGCCACATGGCCAGTTTTGCTGAAAAAGCAGGCGACCATTTGCTTCGAAGTGCTTCGAGTGCGAGCAACTTATGTTGGAATTTGCTTCACCCATACAGTCGATTGCTGTTTACGTTCCGGCTCATACGCATAGATCCATGATTCGTCACCTGTTACAATCTTATATACGCCTTTTCAGGCACCGCCATTGTATTTTTTGAGCATTTTTGTACATCAATCGACACGAGCATCTTTTTCAGATTGCGTCAAATTATGTGGGATCAAACGAGAGCAAACCTTTTTCACGGCTAAATAATAATGCAATATTTTATATATGCTGGTGGAACTAATGCCTAGAGTTGCCCCAATCTCACAATATGTCGCATGACGATATTTAATTATTAGTTTTTGCACAGCATCAATGTTTTCTGGCACAACTGATTTTGGACGAACTTCATCATCGAGAGAACGGCGGCCACGATTAAATTCGTTATACCAGCATTTCACAGTGGCAAAGGATGGAGCTTCGTCGCCAAATGTGGAAGTTAGTTGATCGATGCCTCTTGTCTTGATAATCCACGTCGAAAGTCGTAATAAATCATTGCACGAACATTTTCACGAGTTAGTTCCATGTTTTTGTTGACACACAATTTTCAAGTTAGTGAAAACAAAACAAATGACGCTCTATTGACAAAAAGTTTGAAGTAGATTATGGCCAAAAATGTCAAACTTTCCATTGGAAACGTCAGATGCCACCTACAACAGTCAGGGTTGCCAAGGCTCAATATATAAATAGTGCCCCTCGTAACTATCTCTCATGGTTTACCAACAAAATTAATTGAGAATGAACAGCACTTTATAGCACATTCCCATACATCTTATTTGTCATATGTGTATCTTAAACATGTCATTTTAATCAAAATCCAGTAACTTTTTTATAAAATAAAAAATAGCGGAAAATTTTCCATGCAAAGGGTAGTTTGTGGTTGGGAGATTTTCTTGGAAACCTTCCTATCGCATCCTTGGAAGACGCTGAACTTAAATACGAAGTTTGGTATTTAACCGTATTTTTCGTTTTGCAGTTATGCTATCCACACACACGCACACACTTTTTTCTAAAAAGTATTTGGATTAAGGAGGTCTCAAACCATGTAGTTTCGGTGAAATCTCGACATCGAATTTTTGGGTAGAATACAATAGGCACTTCAACCTACTGTGAGTACATGATAAAGAAAGTATGAAGGTACTTGGTTATGTACAACATGCAGAAACAACGTTTTCAAGTCTTTATCAGAAGCATGGAGGTATAATTTAATATCATAGTACCATCTTGAAAAGGAAAAGAAAAACAAGAACCGCAAACTATCAAGCATCTTCCATCATATTAAGCCCTTACATATGAAACATATAACATGACATTTCGAAAACCGCTAACGCTATGAAAATAAAAATTACATGACACAAAGCTGTACGTTTTAATGAGCTCTGCATTTTCCTCGAATTGTTTTTGTTTATCTCATTTTTTATTATTATACACAAGTATACAAAGTTCATACAGAACGAACAGGACAGGCTATTTAGAGAAAATTCAAGATAAACATACAGTATTTTAATCAAAATCGCTATGTGTCATTTTTTGAGAAAATGAAAAATAACGAGAAAGTTTCCAATTATGTTTTTGTCTATCTCTTAAGATTTCCTTATTATACAAATTTATACAAACTTCATGCAAAACGAAGGGACAGGCTATTCAGAGAGAATTTAAGATAACACTTTATTAATCATGGAAGATCTTAAACATATCGTATTTTCGTTAGCATTTTCGAGAAAATTAAAAAAAAAAACAATTTTTCAATGTGAGGGGTAGCTTGGGATTGGGGAATTTTCTTGAAAATTTGCAACAGTGTCTGACTCAATACGAAATTTGTCAGATTCTTTTCGATTTTACGTTTTTGACTTATGCTGTTCCCTCCCTCCCCCTCTCTCTCTCTCTCTCTCTCCCTCACACACAATTTTCTATAATGTTTTAGTGGATTTAGTGAACTTCAAAACATATACTTCCGGTGAAATCTCGATATCATATGGGTGGAACAGAATGCTTCACCTACTTACCATAGGTAGGCAATTGAGAACGTAAAAAATATCACGCTTGTACTTGTTATTTTTTATTTTCTCAACCACCAATAGCTATACAAACTGCAGTTTAAAGCTTAAGTGATTGTTTTCACAGTTTAAGTTACAACTGCAGCCATAATGAAATAACGTTAAATTTTGCTGGCTTCGTATATTAGAAATGCATTTTTTTTGTTTTTTCTACTTCTTATTTCTTATTTTTAACTCAGTGCGTAAACAGTCCATTACGCGTCCCCTACCCCTATACCATCCTTTTGTCATTCTGACATTAAGATGAAAATTAAAGAAAAAGAGGAAGAAAAAAAGCGAGAATCCTTTCCTCCATTATACACCGGTTCCTAGGGGAGAAACCACAGCGTATAACAGCAACGATAATAGCAGGGTGGGTTTACTGGAAAAATAATCGTATTTCCCACCGAAGTTGTACAAGCAGGCACAAGAGACTTGCATCAACATACACCATTGCCTCCCTTTGCCTTATCTATTTTGCTTTACCTTAAGAATTCCGTACCTGTGGGCCCATTAAGTGCAGCTGTTATTTCCGGGAGAGAAAAAAGAACCTGTTTAAATGTAAATGTGGTTTCGTGCTGACTTAAACAGTGTGAAATAAATTAATGAAAATGAATAGCGCAGCCAAGAGGCTTTCTCTTGAATAAGGTATGGCGTGCCTAATACATGAAGCAGATACGTGGAATAATTGGGGTTTAAATGCTAGTCAGCTAGCACGTGCTAACGAAAAGAGATTGATGGGCCTGTTAACGTAGTATTAGCAGTATTGTGGGACAGCTGTCACATTATTTTGAATCTCTTAAAATCTCTACAGAAATTTTCCAGTGACAATTTATTTCACACAAAAGCATAAAGCCCAGAAATGTAAATGTTTTCGAACTGTAGTTTACAGTTTTGAGAGAACGTTATATAACATTCATGACTTTTAATAATCAAACTAGCTGGTTATCGGTGATAGACGTAATGTATATACAGTGACTCCAAAACGTCTTCGTTCCCACATTTAACAAATTCTAGCAGCCAAATTAACAAAGAGAAGCTTTTCATTTTTAATAGGTATGCGGAAAGAATAAAGCGCACTGCTCTGGCGATTTTCCAGAGTTTTCATTTTACTAGTTTTGTAATTTTTTGAGAATTGCACCGATTTTTCATGCAATTTTCACTGTGGTGTTTACAAAATTATTTTGTATTGAAGGACGATTTATTTTAGAAGTTGTATTGTAGTTCAAGTGTTGGGTACTACTTGATGTAGTAACTGACCCACGTATGGTACAAAGTTTCCAGTGGCCTTCGCCCCAATGTTCACTTTCCGGTGGTCTTCGCCCCAACTTTACTTTCCGGTGGCTTTCGCCCCAACTTTACTTTCAACTTTGTATTTTAATGTTTCTTTAAATATTATATATATTTATGTTTGCCTCGGCTGCGTCAGTATTAATTTGTAGAAACATGTTTCTCTTAACAAGGTGGGATACGGCTAAAGAATGTAGGCTTACACCAATTATAATTTTTATTCACTCCTTTTATTAATCCTACACACGATTAAGTAACACTTCACTGATATAGAGAGCTGTGAGATTATTTATTAATTACTTGCACTTTTTAAACACGTAAACTTTATAATATCCTCGCCGTAATGAATTTTTGTCTCACACTGGATACGTATTAAACTTCTCAAGGACGCGTCTCGCGTCCAGTTAGGAACACTGTCTACAAGCAACTGGCGCCTGAATTTGTACAATTTGCTCTATTTCAGTTTCTGATTGGCTAATCCTACTCCAATAGAATACTTTCATTTAACTTAAGCTTTTTCTGGTTGTTGATTGGCTATTTATAAACTGTCTAAAAAATTACATTATTGTTTCCAAGAATTACTAGCAGCATTATTAAACTTTCCAATTCATTATTGCCTCAAGGTCACCTCAGTGTTAGCAACTTTTGACGTATATTCTCACAGCTCCTACATTATTAAATTACGTAATACATTCACATAACATTATTAAACATGTACATAAATATATAAACATAATACAATGACTGTTACATACATTTTATGTTATTTTATACACATATTGCTTTAAGGCGGGCTGTTATTATATTTTATATTATATAATTAGACTGAAATCTTTAAGTGTTAAAAATACTGCCTCAGTATGCATTTAGTAGGGCAAACTTTCCTTTCTCTGCTACTTACCTATGGTAAGTAGAGGAAATATTGCACTCCACCCAAAAATTCGATACCGAGATTTCACTGGAACTACACGTTTTGAGATTCCCTGAATAAAAAAGAAAGCATTTTGTGTGTATGCGAGAGAGACCGAGAGAGAACAGCACAACTGAAAAACGAAAAGTCGATTAAATACCTAATACCTGGTTAAATATCCAGTATTTAAGTTCAGTAACTTCCAAGGATGCAACAGGAAGATTTTGAAGAAAATCCTCCCACACCAAACTGTAAAGACATGAAAAATGTTTAGTTATTTTTTAATTTCTCAAAAATAGCTCTAACGATTTTGTTAAAATACAATGTGTTTAAGATATTTGCATGACTAATTAAATATATCTTGAATTATCTGGGAATAGCCTGTGAAGTCCTTTTTATTCTGAATGACTTTTGTATAACTGAATTTTGTATAAGAGCTATACAAAATCTTACTACACAAAATATCTAGATCCTTAAAGCCCACAATTTATGTCAAATAAATTCTTTTAAAGAGTTAACTATAATACATTCCCTGTCATTGCTCAGAATTTTCAAATTTTTCTCAACTGGGAACTCGCTATTCGTTTTTTATTTCCTATACTACTATACAAATTAAGTATATTAAGTAGGGGAAGTATTGTATTCCACCCAAGAATTCGTGTCGAGATTTCATCGGAAATATATGTCTTGAGGCCCCTGAATAAAAAAAGGCATTTATAGGAAAAGGCCTGTGTGTATTTGAACAACATAACTCAAAAATGAAAAGTCAGATAAATACCAAACTTGGTAGGTATTTAGGTTCAGTAGCTTCCAAAGATGCGACACGAAGATTTTCCAGAAAATCTCCCACCCCAAACTACCCTTTACATAGAACATTTTTCGAATGTTTTTATTTTCTAAAAAAGGGCTCAAACGATTTTGATTAAAGTAATATATTTAAGATAGTTACATGACAAATAAAATATACATATGGAATTTTCCGGGAACAGGCTATGAAGTCCTGTTCACTCGGAAGGACTTTTGTATAATATTGTATAAGTAGTAAACGTTAAGGGATAGACGAAAACGTACTACACAGAAAATGTAGCTCTCTTTAAAACGCACTATTTACAATAACGTTTTTGTGGCAAAAGTCATTTATGAGATATCCGCTATTAATGGTTCGAATTTTTCAATATATGGCTATTCTTTTAAAGTCTTGTCGGTTTTCAGTTGTTTCGCACGACGTCATGGAAAGACTATGGAATTTTAAGCCAGCGTATAGCGTCCAGTTCTTAAACATTTGACTATCGCTATTTCCTTTGTGTTTATAACGAAATATGTACTATAGCTATTTCTTCAAAGGTTTATTTGGATTAAAATGTAGAGATAGAAAAATAAGCTTTAGTAAGAATAATTTGTATACCCGCTAATACACGATAGAGGGTAGAGAAAATCATGTGAATACATCACATATTTGTTTCCGCTCGTAGTCATGGAACTTCAAAGCCAACTTTTAGCGAGACGTTTCTTTAAATATCTGACTGCCCCTTTACCTACTGTATTCTACAACGAAACGGGTAGATGTAAATTGAAAGTTTTCACATGTTGAATTCTATTTATGGACGCTCTAACTATTATGGTTCTTAGCGTCCCATTCTATATTGGGCGTGAAAGACCGGTAATTTTGCTCAGAGGCCTCTTTAACAGGCCTGAGGTTCTTTTACGTGCCGCAAATCTACGACATGGGACCACCGGCTTTACTTCCCTTCCGAAGGAAGCCTCGGGGACTAGTTGCAGAGAGAATAGCTTGTAAAAGAGTGAGTCATGTGAATGCAACACATTCAGATTTTTTGTACATACTTGAAAATTTCACCGACATATGACAAACCGACAGAAAAATACATTTGTGAAATCGTAAAAACTGAGGCGTTAATGAAGTTCAGTAAAAGATTGACAATTTCTGACATTTTTATTAAACTCCGTCAGATCAAAACCCATTTTCACAACAAATGTAAACACCACACGCGAAAAACGTTGAAAATCCTGCAACTTTAAAAAAAGTTATAAAACCAATTAAATTAAAAATCTTGAAAAAAAGGAAAGAACACGTAAACTATAATTCAATGCGTTCTTTCTGCGTATTCAAAATTAGATTTTTCTATCTGCAAATTTGGCTGCTAGAATGTTTTTAAAGAGCAAACAAATACTTACTGGAGTCACTGTAGTTCACCGGATGAAGTGTAAAAGAGTGCAGTCCACAAGCTACAAAATCTCATACTGTAGAGTTTGAAGTGTAATAATGAGACAATTTCCTCTACCAATTATGGTTCAGCAGCACTTGTGTTAAACGTTGTATCTGTTCACTTTATGTTAGTCACAATAAAGCTCTGCATATGGTTTCACAAGGGTGGCTTACGCTTTATCATAATTCAAGAGCAAACTACTTTCGATGTACGAGGGCTGTCCCAGAAGTACCCGACCTAACAAAGAAAACACAAAAATTTGGGGGGGGGAAATCTTTATTTCTCTACATAGTCTCCTTTCATCTTGATACATTTTTCCCAGCGATGTTCAATAGCTTCGATACCCCGTTTATAGCGAAAACCATCGAGTTCTGCAAAACAGCCATCAACTGCAAACTCCACCTCTTCATTGTTGGCAAATCTTTTACCACCAAGCAATTTCTTCAACTTTGGAAACAGAAAATATTTAAAGGGGCTAAGTCTGGCGAATACGGATGTTTGAACTGGTGCATTGTCTTGATGAAACAGAACTTTCTTTTTCGCTAAATGCGGCTGGTTTTGCTTCATTTCATCACTCAAACGTTGCAATAAGTTTGCATAATATTCGCCATTGATTGCTTTTCGTTTTTGAAGATAATCAATAAAAATTATCCCAAATGCATCCCAAAAAGCTGACGCCATGACCTTGTGTGCAGATGAAACTATCTTCACCTTCTTTGGAGCCGATTCTCCCCTTTCAATCCACTGTTTTAACTGTTCCTTCATCTCAGATGTGAAGTGATGGATCCATGGTTATGAATCACGCAAAAACTCTGCTTTATTGCAGCAAAATATCGCCAAACACTCGACTGAAGCATCCTCATGATGCTGCTTTTGTTCCATTGTGAGTAAACGCGGTACCCATCTTGCGCACAGCTTTCTCATGTCTAAATTTTCAGTTAGTAGCGATGTACAGCACTTTTTGAAATGCCTAGGATGTCTGCTAGCTCGCGTACTTTCAGTCGACGGTCATCCAATACTATTTTGTGGATTTTCTTCACAATTTCCTCATTTGGACAACCACTGCGATGTTCGTCTTGGCAGCTCGTGCGGCCTCGCTTAAACTCTGCCACCCAATATTTTACTGTTGTAAACGAAGGAGCAGACTCCTCCAGAGTAGAATCTAGTTCAGCTTTAATATTAGTTGGACTAAAACCTTTCAAATGAAAGTATTGTATCACATAACGATGGCCAGTTTTATCCATATTTACAAATTCGCTGAGAGTGTTCACTATTAATGGCTGCCAAACAATTACTAAACAACGTAGCATCGTCAAACTTCAAACTTAAACTTTATAGGGTTGGTACTTTCTACCATAGTCATGTGTTTGAAACAACAATCGCTATCTATACGTCAGGTTGGGTACTTCTGGGACTGCCCTCGTACTTTGTGCTAACTATAAATTGGTAAGACACCAAAATGCGAGCTCTTTTAACATTTCAAAATATGTTACTTAATTCTGGGAAATATAAATGAGCAACGAGTAGGTATTTCACAAGTGGTTGCTATTAACAATATTTATATTTCTGTTAATGAGGTTTTGAGTTTCTTGTTAAAACAAATTTTAAAAAACTGAAAGGGACTAAACAGGCAGTTTATACAAAATTCAAGATATGTATTTGTCATTATATTCCGTTCACATGCCAGTTATTTGATATAGACCAATCCGATGTAAGTGTAGGTTTAATTTCAACCAATCAAAGTCGTCTATGACTTTTACTATTTCTTGAAATGAGATTTTAATTCAGGTGCTCGAATGCCTGTATCTTAACGCAACAGAGCACTAACAACAGGGACTAAACCGTTGGAATACGAACGTTATGCTTAGATGCCAACCCTCAATTCATTCACTTCCAGTTACTCGAAATCAACTATTTTATTGGAAAGGTAGAATCAGGCCGAAAAACTTAATGCTAAAGACGGGATTTGAACCGGAAGTTTAATGTCATGTTGGCATGGTAGCTCAGATGGTTAGAGCAACGGCAAGGAAAGCCGAAGATCCTGGCTCAAATTCCGGCTATGGCACTGGATTTTTCGGTTTGATTGTACCTTTCCAGCTTTTTTAGGCTACATAGGCATACGCGGAAGTACAATAGTTATAAGCTATTTTATTGTTTGTCATGCTGTGAATATAGATTAATTATCAATGGGATATTCTTCATTCGTGCGGTTTATGTTATAACACTGATCATTAACAGATGTTTAAAAGACTATGAGGTGAAGGGGCATTACCTACAGCTACGGTTGGATATCCTTTAAGACATAACAAACTCCTTCTTTCTCACCTAACATAGGTCTAAAGCACCATATTTATTGCACTGTGCGCTGAATAAGGGCGGGTTCACAACCATCGAGAACGGTAACGAGAACGAGATAGTTGAAATACGTGTATTCAAATGGAAGCGTTCACAATCGATGGGAAGCCTTCCCGGGCCCCGGGAACGGGAAAGAAGAGTTGCCCATTTGTTAACTTCTCTTATCGTTCCCGGGCACGGTATATTAGACACATATTATGCATATTAGACTCTTCACTCTAGAGATTATTCTAAGCGACCTTGACATGAAACAGCCGCTAGTGCTCTCTATAGTCGAAGGCTGGAAACATGAAACTGGAAGAAATTAGTAGTAAATGTGCTTCCTAACCTCATCCTGACACCCGCAAATCCAATGAGCGTTGGTTCCTCTGGTGAAATGGTCATCTGTAGTTTGTTTATATGCAACTCAAAACTGGCCATTAGCTATAAAAACAATGGCAAAAGCTACAAAGAACAGCTAAAACCGGTAGAAATTAAAAAAGAACAATAAACAACTTAATGTATGCCATTAAATGAAGGAATGAAAGCTTGACACAACTAGAAGGATCGGAAATCTAACGGATATGCATTTAGATAATGTTTACTCTATCGAATTTTGACGTTGGCTAACCCGCGTTATGTTGGCTAAATTGGAAGTAGGTCAAAAAATATCACTGGTCAGTTAAAAACAAATGAAATTCCAATGCGCAAACTCGACTTTCACTTTGTGATCGATATGCATTCCCGTTCTCGTTATTGGGCTGTTGTGAACCAATAGCTTACATGGTGCAGTGCTTCCCGTTCACGTTTCCGTTCTGGTTACCGTTCTCGGGAGGTTGTGAACCAGTCTTAAGAGTGTATAATCCTTGGGGAGTATAAACGCAGTGAAGAATTACAAAAAACGGCGTAACCATGCCGACAGTTTTAAACAACTAAAGAATGAAATGCGAATCCCCTCGATTGCTAAGCAAATAATATAATATGAAAGCGAGATTGGTATAAACAAATCTTCGTGATTTCTGCGAACAACTTATATTTTATGCAGTTCATTTCATACTTACACTAAAAACTGTGGCTTTTGTTTTGGATTTTGTCTATGCTGAACCAGACAAGCAACAAATGAACACTATTTATGTTAATAACTTCAGAGTATTTTAAAATTACTGTGCCGTGAATAACAAAAGCAACTATGGGCTAGGGACAGTGAGATTGTTATATTATCTCCATTTCAACGATTCCCTAACAAATCACACATAATGAATGTTCCACCCTCTTTCCATACTCCACGGTCGCTTTTGATCTTCAATTGCTGGTTGGTGATCAAATAATACAAAGGAAAGGCCGTTTCCGTTTATATACAATTTGGTATTCGAATACTTTGATAATAATTATAATAATAACTTTCCAATGTCCTGCCTATTAATAGAAGGAGAATTGAGGGAGGTAGAAGTCAAAAGCTGATATTACTTATTCAAACATATAAAAACGTAATAAGCATTTTAACTTCAAATACAATTTAAATGAATTCTAATCCTATTCTAAAAAAAAGGAATCACTATTATTATTATTATTATTATTATTATTATTATTATTATTATTATTATTATTATTATTATTATTATTATTAACGCTGCAAAGATCATATCAGCGTTGCTGCAGCACCGAAAGTTGTCCTGCAGCTCTTTTACATGCCAGTAAATCTAATAACATGAGAGTGTCACATTTAAGCACACTTAAATGTCAGGCTTGCACCGTAAACTTGGGAAGAAAAAGAAGAACTGCATCTCCAACTGCAGCGACAAAATAACGGGAATATAGATGAAGAACCCTATTTACTAAACAACTTTAGCTAATAGCAATTATAGCTTTATTTGACGTAATAAAATTACTGACAGTATTAAAACCACTTGTGATATTACTACAGTAGTATCTGTCTTATAACATCAACAAAAAAAACTTCGAACAGTTTTTCTTTTCTTCAGAAAATAAAAATAATATACGATTTTCCAAACGGAGTATCCGTTGGAGTGCAAAAATCTCTCCTAAATCCCCCATTCCAACCTTAGAAAACCTGCTATTATCACGAAATATTGTACTCTTCGTTTGACCACAAGGAAGTCGAATTCCTGTGATCTGCACGTTTTCTTCTTGTTCTAATATTCTCACCCCTTATAAGGTCGTTTATTTGAAAAGAAGAAATTCAATTCTTGAAAATGCACAAGACCTGAGAAAACACTACAAAGGAATCCTTCGGGAACACAGAACAAATAAGTTTAGCAAGACGTGCAGTTGTTTCTCTCTGAGAGATTTGAAAAACTTCCCCAAAGTTTGCTTGTAAGCGTACTTTCTATCTCTGTTGAACACGAGATGTTGTTTTGTGGAAATGAGAATAGTGCTGTCTTTAATAAGCTCAAAAGCTACCTCGGATAATTCATGAAAAACCTTTGAACTGTAACCTGAAAGGCTTTGTTTTGTTACTGAGCGCTTCTCATGGATTTTTATGGCTGCAGCTGAAGGTATGAAATGAATCTTCAAAGATGTACGTTTAGGAGAGCGTGTTTGTGTTACAGACTAGCTGTTAATGGCCTACTGCATAATGTAGCGCGCTTTTCTGGCAATCCTACCTAAAGCAAGGCTAGCTCTCACGTGCACTGAGCGCAGCGCGCTCCCACAACCAACCCATAATCAAATTCGATAAATGAAGGTGGTTGTTGCGGTTAATCCTTGTTTAATAATAATAGCTGCGTACGGGTATAAGCTTCGTGGCCGGGACGGGAGTTAAACACAATCATGATATAACTGACCACCTCTGTGGAATAGTGGTCAGTGTGCTTTTACCGTCGAGCCCGGAACCTGGGATTAGACTCTAGCATCCCCGTAATATTTGGGATTTTGAGCAAAATAGGTCGACATAAGGGCAATTAGCGGCTGTTTAGGATAAAAATATTGAATTTCGGTTCGGAGAAGAGAGACACCTGTAAGGTGCAACCGCTCCTTTTTTACTTTCTCTACTACGTATAGTAAGTAGGGGAAGTATTGTATTCCACCCAAAAATTCGATACCGAGATTTCACCGAAAATACATGTTTTGAGACCCCCTGAATCCAAAAAAAGCATTTTTGGAAACATGTCCGTGTGTGTGTGTCTGTGTGTCTGTCTGTGAACAGCATAACTCAGAAACGAACAGTCGGATAAACACCAAACTTGGTATTTAGGTTCAGTATCTTCCAGAGATGCGACACGAAGGTTTTCAAGAAAATCCCCCCACCCCAGACTACCCTTTACATGGAACATTTTTCGAAAATTTTAATTTTCTCAAAAATGGCTCTAACGATTTTGATTAAAATATCACGTGTTTAAGATATTGTCATGAGAAATGAAATGTATATCTCGAATTTTCTGGGAATGTCTCCAAAAGTATTCTTCATTGTGAACGACTTTTGCATAACTGGTAAACCATAAGAGATAGACAAAATTTTACTACACAAAAAATGTAGATCGCGTTAAAATACACAATTTATGTCATATACATTTCTTTTGTTGAGTGAACCGTTTTCGAGATATTGCTTTTATTCCCTTAAATTTTCCAATACTTATACTTTTTCTCAAATACGTTATTCATTTTTACTTTCTCTACTACGTATAGTAAGTAGGGGAAGTATTGTATTCCCCTAAAATTTCGATACCGAGATTTCACCGGAAATACATGTTTTGAAACTCACTGAATCCAAAAAAAGCATTTTTGGAAACATGTCCGTGTGTGTGTCTGTCTGTGAACAGCATAACTCAAAAACGAAGAGTCGGATAAACACCAAACTTGGTATTTAGGTTCAGTATCTTTCAGAGATGCGACACGAAGGTTTTCAAGAAAATCCCCCCACCCCAGACTACCCTTTACATGGAACATTTTTCGAAAATTTTAATTTTCTCAAAAACGACTCTAACGATTTTGATTAAAATATCAATGTTTAAGATATTGTCATGACAAATAAAATGTATATCTCGATTTTTTTGGGAATGTCTCCAAAAGTATTCTTCATTATGAACGGCTTTTTCATAACTGGTAACCCATAAGAGATAGACAAAATTTTACTACACGAAAAATGTAGATCGCGCTAAAATACACAATTTATGTCATATACATTTCTTTTGTTGAGTGAACCGTTTTCGAGATATTGCTTGTT
This sequence comes from Deroplatys truncata, assembly GCA_030765065.1. Classification (NCBI taxonomy): domain Eukaryota; kingdom Metazoa; phylum Arthropoda; class Insecta; order Mantodea; family Mantidae; genus Deroplatys; species Deroplatys truncata. The sequence goes on from CM060983.1 coordinate 167,494,299, forward strand.
ATTCCCTTAAATTTTCCAATACTTATACTTTTTCTCAAATTCGTTATTCATTTTTTTATGTCCTGGACATGCAAAGAGAATGGAATGCGCCACATAGCAACCAGCGTTAAAATATTTGACTATCTCTTAAAACCTACCATATTCCCCTTGCATCTACAAGAAAATTATCAATAAGATTGACATTTCGATATCCCCATTAACATGAAGCATATGGAGAATAAGCGTTTGTAAAAATAATTTGTACAAGAGTAGAGAAAGTCATGTGAGTGTAACACATCAGATTTTTTTTATGTCCTGGACATGCAAAGAGAATGGAATGCGCCACATAGCAAACAGCGTTAAAATATTTGACTATCGCTTAAACCCTACCATATTCCCCTTGCATCTACAAGAAAATTACCAATAAGATTGACATCTCGATATCTCGATTAACATGAAGCATATGGAGAATAAGCGTTTGTAAAAATAGTTTGTACAAGAGTAGAGAAAGTCATGTGAGTGTAACACATCAGATTTTTTAAATATAGATTTGCTTTCAGCGTCGTACTCTGTTGCAATTTGTGCTATGGTAGATATAATGGTTGAGTGATTTATATGATCCCAGCCAAAAGTCTTGTTAGACACGATGGCCAGACATTCACTTCTCTTGCGTGTGTTTAGCACTTGACATGTTTCATATACTTGAAGGGACAAGGTATTCTGAACACACAGAAATTACACCTTAAGTGTGTTAAATTACCACTGCTGTTAAAGTTGTCAATGGGTTTGCCCGAAATTTTTATGAATTATTCTATAAATCATGATAATTATTTAAAGTGGTTTTTGCATTGATAGCTTATGTAGTTGAGTCCATAAAATTTATTTCATTCAGCAGAAAAATAATAAAATTTACTCCTATAGCATGTGATTTCATGCACCTTTTTCTCTGATACTACTTGCGATACAGAATCACACTTTTGCATGCTATCTTCTGAACCTCAATTATTTAGTTATGTACATAGTTCACTAAAAATTGAAAAAACATTATTTGCAAAGTCAAAAAAGTAAAAATATGAAAAATTTGCAATGTTGTTGCTTTCTTACTATCACTAATATACAATATAAAATTATGGCTGTGGTTCAGAAAGTTTATCTACGTGTTTTATACATGTACTGAAAATGTCACGTCTCTACCTCTCATACTTTGAGTAAAAGGAACTTAAGTATCCAAAAATGTTCTTTTGAGAAAACTGAATTTAAAGTTTGAACATTAAAATTCTAATACACTTCAGTACATTCCAGGGTCATAATCATCTGCGCCCTCATTCTTGGATTGCTTCAGCTTTTCTGGTTGCCTTCTCTTGGTCCTGGCCTCTTTAGTTAATTGTTGAACTGCTCGCTGGGCATGATGTAGTCGTTCGTTGTTTAAAGATACAAAAATGCTCTAAAATGGGGCGTTGCATGACAGCTTTAAAGGAATGCAGACTAGAATTTAAATGGTATTTAAATGCATTAAAAGCCTCTTAACCCCCCAAAAGTATATATTTTCTGAAACTGGAAATAGTAGAGATTTTATTGGTACCTAAAACAAAAAATGTTATTTTTTTTATCATTTCAGAGTACCTTGTGTCCTTAAGTGCATTCACGAACTTAATGAGCTGCCTAAAATACAAGAGACAGTGATTTTTCACCCTAAATTCCTCCAGCCACTTTGCCGTTTAGCTGTTCAGCAAAGCTATTTCAATAGAGAGTTACAGAAATAGTGTAGCAAGAAAGGATGGGCTGTCGATCTATTCCTTCAGCTATGCTGTAAACATCCAGCTGCGCAGCTAAAGCACAGAAGTTCCAGTCACAACCACCACTTTATCAAAACCGTTACTAGCACAGGCAACCCAGTTTATTCCATTGTATGGGTATATACATATATAGCATAAATCTCACCGGTTTTCTTTTGTAATGTCTAACGCCGTTCTTACTAAACATGACACCTCAAGCAGTGGACACTGGTGATAAATGAAATGGAATAATTGAGAAAGTTTGGAAAGGAAACGTTCCAGACCTAAGGCTGAGGAGATATTAAAACATGGGAAGTGACTATTTGAAAGAAAAGAGCACTTAAAATATGGTGAGGTTGGAAAGTCAAACACATGCTATGATTTATTTCTGGTACATAACAGCTTAGTGATAGAACATATTGGAGTAAGGGTTCGGAGGTTGGGACGCGAATAAGATCAACTACGTTTTACATTTTTAATTTCTCTACCACGTACATAGTCCAAACATTTGATACCGAGGTTTCACCGGAAATGCATGTTTTGATGCACCCTGAACAAAAAAAAAGTTTTTAGAAACAAGATTCGTGTATGCGTGTGTGTATCTGTGAACAGCATAACTCAAAAACGAAAAAGTCGGATTAATACTATGAACTTTTCTATAGCAAATAAAATCTCTAAACTAATCTTTTTAATTTCAATTCTGAAGTTTCTGTGAAGAGCTTAACATAGAGTGGCGAATTTACACATGTCTACCAGTGAAGTAGCTCACAGAGAAGCCAGTGTTACATGACAAAATAATTATCGGTGATTTAGATTGGAGTAGGAAAAGTAAATTATTTATAAGGAATTAAATTTAAATTAACAAACACAACATTACCTTGCGGAAATACTATCCCTTCAACATAGAGATTGAGTAAAAACCCCAAACTGTTTGTTGATATATTATTCAAAAGCTTTATAAACTTACTAGTGGACCACGATATGAGTGCGCTTGGAGGAGGGTGCGACTGTTTATGTTGACAATGCGTAATGTCATCAAAGCTAGGATCATAAGGGAGTGAGGGGCAAGGCGATAGGGGAATGTAAGTTGCACAATGAAAACCGCACTATATTTGCAGGTCTCAGCATCGCTAGTATATGCAACTTGGAACTGCGGATGTTTTCTTTACCTGGGTGTCCTTTCTATGCCCCGTCCACTTGTTCCGTAACTTTTAGTTTCTCCTCCACCGAACGCATTCATATCGTGGCCGATTAGTAATTGTTTTAGATCACAATAAAATTTACCACAAACATTTCACTGTAACCACTGCAAAACAGATTCAGAAATCTTTCATGAACGAACATAAAAATAACAATCGTTTCTTTCAAAGCTTAGCCTTACTGTAGGAGAAATTGTTTTTTTTCCTATTTAAGACTTATTTATTGCTTCTGCAATCTGTAGATCCTCCTACACACACTTATGGGTTACCAGTTGTACAAATTTATCTAAAATCCCTTCAGAATGAAGACTACATATTATTTGTCATGTAAATATGTTACATTTATAATATTTTAATCAAAATTGTTGTAAACATTTTTGAGAAAACAAGAAATTTCGAAAAATTTTCCATGTAAAGGGTAGCTTGGGGTTGAGGATTTTCTTGAAAATCTTAATACCGCATCTTTGGAAGGTAATGAACTTAAATACCAGATTTGAAAGTTATCCGACATTCTGTTTTGAGTTATGCTGCTTACATAATGGACCTTTTTCAAAAAAGGCTGTTTATATTCATGTGACCTCAAAGCATGTGTTTCTCTTCTGCAATTTAGGTGGACTGCAATACTTCCTCCGCCTACTATCCTTTGTTTTGATATAGCTTTTACAAACTATATGAAAGCTTATTTTTCTATTTACTTTACATTAATCGATATACAACTTTGCAGAAATAGTTTCGTTATACATTTCATTGAAGCTACAAAGGGGAAAGAGGAAACGGAATCGATACTCTCTGTTTCAAAGCGGTTCGCTATAGGCTGGCCTAGAAATTCCATACGTTTCCATGGCATCGGGAGAAACAACTGAACAACGACAGTACTTTAAATAAATGACAAAGCACTGAACACTCAAACAACAACACACACTCTCGGAAATGACAGATGCCACAAAAACAGCTATTTGAAATAAATTGTGTGCTTCAAAGAGATCTACATTTGCTGTGAGTACATTTTCGTCTATCGCTTAACATATTCTGTTATACAAGATTATATAACATCCCTTCCGAATGAAGAGGACTTCACAGGCGGAAAGTTCAAGAGAATACGTTTTAATTATCGTGTAAATATTTTTAATAATTTTCATTTCAATCAAAATCGTTAGAGGCATTTTTGAGAAAATAAAAAATTTCGAAAAATGTCCCTTGTAAAAGATAATTTGGGATGGGAGGGATTTACTTGAAAATCTTTTTGTCACATCTTTGGAAGGTACTGAACCTAAATACCAAGTTTGGTATTTATTCGACTTTTCGTTTGAGTTATGCTGTTCACAGAAACGCGCACATGGATATTTTTCTAAAAAATGCTTCTTCCTCTTCTTTTTCTGTTTGTTCAACGTGCCTCAAAACATATAGGGGAAAGGTCCCTAATTTGAACCGCCCCGATATTTTCTAAACTATTCGACAGATGTCACAATAATCCTAGCAGAAACGTGGCGTGTACAGCTATGAATGCTTGGAGTTGTTGACTTTGCATTCTGAGCTGTGGTTTCAGTTGTATGAAGTGTTGTGTGTTTTGGTGCTTCAGAAGTAATATTTAACTCATCTAGCTAAGCTTATACGACCAATTAGGCAAGTTTGAGATGATCTATATATATATATATATATATATATATATATATATTGCATGTTATGAAGTGTTTCTTTAGCAACAATATTCATGCATACGTTTTTTCAAGCAGCGTCTCTCCTAGTCACATAGATGCTAAAGATTCCAAAATGGCGTGCTCGTAAATTGAACCACTGTTTGAACCCTATATTGCACTGGTCCAATTTAGGAAACCTATTGAAGTTCTAGGATTGTTCAACTGCGAATAGTATATCTTTGAATAAATATCGATATAATATGTTAAGTTAAAAAAAATCATGTTAAAAACAGTGGCTGACATGAACATGTAAATGTGAATTGTCTGAAATTATGGACATGATCCAGTGTATGAGTTGTAGGATATGGCTTCACCAAAGTGTGCAAAAGTTAGTGCTAAGAAGAAAGTGTTTTATTGTGAAGACTGTGTATAATTGGACTCTTTGTATGAGAGTAAAAATTACTAAAAACTCTATATTTGCAAATAATACCTATTCCAAAAACCAAGTGATTGTCATTATATAAAAATTCAAAATGTTCATGGAAATTGCTATTCTTATCACAATTTTAGACTCTACTTTTGTTGCTGATAGCATATTTGTTTTGAATGTAGAATAAAATATGTGTATTTTGTATTCATAAAAATACTTTTAAACTTAAAAGTATGTGGTTCATTTTAAGACACGGATGATTCAATTTATGGACCACGTTCCTAATTTGAACCGATTTACGCCATCTCATTTTTAAATGTTATTTAATTGATAATTGTATTAATTTTAAATTGTGTTGAGGATACTGATAGCTCAAGGATTTGTCATTTTAACGCTTGTATTTCTGAAAATTTTGATTTGAAGTTATAATTATTATTTACTATTTAGGAGTAAGTGGTTCAATATAGGGACCTTTCCCTACTTCCAGTGAAATCTCAATATCGAATTTTTTGGTGCAATGCAATACCTTCTCTACCGCTAGAGAAAGTAAAATTACTCGTGATGCAAAATGTGTCCACTGCTGTCTTAGAGATATATTCCGAACACGCACGCGGCGCTAGCTGCGGCCGGTCGGGAGCTGGGGCTGCGACGGGCCGTCGGAACAATACTGAGTGCGGAAACAATAGGCACCGTGTACTAAAAGCCCCTTTAAGTGCGCTTACTTGCTCAGAAACCTTCGTTTCGGTGCGTTCTGGTAGGTTCTTGTTCTTGAAAGTTCCGCTTTGTATGCGGGACCTAGATAAGGGGACCGCTCTACCAGGACGGGCAGTCTAGTGTTGAACTGAGTCGATTTGCGAGACCTGTTAAAAGTGACTGCAAGTGGACAGTGTAGTTTAATTGCGAGTTGTAACTCAGCAGTCAGCTGCGAGTCGTGCAGTTCGGCAGTTCAGTTGTGATTTGATTCGACGGATCCATTGTGTTGTATTCCGAGTGTGTGCCTAAGTGACTAGTGTAACATTTGTGTTACATTGAATGCCTAGTGATAAATAAAGTATGTCTATGCAGTAACTGGTGTTCTCATTTGTTACAATATTTATTCATCGAGAGGATACTTACATGTGCACATTTTCCAACCGAATCAGAAAGCTGGATGAAGAAGGTTTCTAAACATTATTCATTTTCATCCATTCATTTCCTTAGACTTTTAAAGATGTCTATGAGGGATTTTCTCCTATATACGGATTTGCATTTTATCTTAATGGTACAAGGTGGTTTACATCGGGAACAGGAGATATTAACAGATTTTATAGTATTATTCTTCCGAATGTCATTAAAATGCTTGAAACACGCCTCCTTAAATATAATGGTACTAACAGATCAATTTGGAAATTTTGGAAAATATTAACAATTTTGGAAAGTATTAATTGAGGATCCAAATAATAAGGAAAAGTAAAGTTACAAATAGTTATATAGATGTTGTATGTGTTACCTTATATAAAAGCCACCGCAACGTCTTAATCCTCTCATTCGCTGCCTCTAGATGCCCGCTTCTGCATATTCACCTCCATTTTGTTGCCTGGCTATTTCACCAGTTCCTGGCTCCTCACTGTCGTCACAATGAATATTTCCCAGGAAGCGATTTCTTCAGGCAACGAAAGAAATGAAAATCGCAGAGGTGCAGCGCTCGGACAGTCTGTGGTGAAACCTTCCACTAAAATCGCGATTTGACACTCATGGGCTCATGCGTTATCGCGGTCATGAACACTTGAGGAGTGATGTCATGCAATTCCCTTACTCATATTACCTATGTCATTTGCACGAACTGTATACGGAACGCACCTAACATATGATGGGTATTTGGATCCTCGCCAGCATTACCAACTCTTGATACTCCAACAAAACTGAATTGCCGAACGGAAGACAGATTAGGGTTAAGGTCACGGTAGTTACAGGATATACTCACAATAATGTCTGCGGCATAGTTGACATGCACTTTCAGGACCTGTCTTGCAATACGTCTAAATTACTAATTCAGAGGAATGGAATTATTAACATGCAATTTTCAAGAACAGTTTGGATTTTTTTATGCGAAGACACGCCTGGAAATTGTATCAGGGCAGTTTCCTATTTTTAGCAGAAAATACATGTCAATTAATTACAAGCTCACATGTTAGTTGCCATGCTGACAATTCACTTCGTCAGCGTCAGCCAGGTGGCTTACAGAAATGTACCGATTCTGCCATCTGTCTTAGAAATTCCTGTCTAATTTTCACACTAATCGTAATTCCTTTTCCGTCTGAGTTTTTAGGAACAAACCAACAGTTTTCACCACATTTTCAAGGTGGGTTCATACTTTGTAACATACTATCTTGGTGGTGTTGTATTTATGTACAACTTATTCTCTTTTTCGTTAATTCTAACCTACAAGGCTATGACTCAACACTTTCATACAGATACTGCTAATGTTAACTATCTGAACGCCTTTCTGGAAAAACCGCTTGTTAATTCTGAGTCAAGTTTATTGAGTGATACCAAGTGATCATTAGTCATTTATTATTAGATTTTATCACAGTCGCAATTTACAGTAAACCTACCGAGCGAGAAGACTCCGTGGTAACGTATGAAGCTCGCTTTCGGGAGATCCAGGGTTCGATTCCCGTCGATCGTCCATTCTGACCTTGGGTTTTTTGTGGTTTTCCCTGGTCGGTAAGCGAATATTGGGGTTGGCTTCTCATCCACCCAATTTCCTTTCCATCATTTCCCTTTCATTCCGTTTGTTCCCGCAATGCAACCTACATAGTTCTATTGTGGCTATCACCCCTGGAGGAATGGATGGAATGAAGGAACTACAGGAGGCTACAGGCCACTGAGACGCGCGGAAGTCCCTAACATTTCCGGGCTCGAAGATTCGTCCCATTGCTGGAGCTAGCGGGAGATGAACGACCCGTCCACGGGGAGTACTCGTTCCTTTGAGCAAGCATCCGAGCCATCTGTCCGGCACCGCCATACGCCACAAACCTAGAAGACAACTGAAAGATGAGAAGGAAACGGAATGAAAGGGAAATGATGGAAAGGAAACCGTGGTAGATGAGAAACCACACCAGCAATCGTCTACCGACCAGGAAAAGCACGAAAACCCCAAGGTCACAGTGAGCGGTCGACGGAAAATGAACCCGGGACATCCCGAATGCGAGCTTCAAACGTTGCCGCGGAGCCATCTCGCTCGGTACATGGCTAATAAATCCTCCTCAGAATCCGGAGGTACAGAAATCTGATAAAAATCTCGGCAATTGTTCGTTCATGTTATACTTTTTTCTTTCTTTCTTTCTTGTATTACTTTCTCTGCCACATACATAGTAGATAGAGAAGCTATTGCATTCCACCCAAAAATTCTATACCGAGATTTCACCGGAAATACATGTTTTGAGGCACTCTGATACAAAAAAATAGTTTTAGAAAAAAAGTGTGTGTGTGTGTGTGTGTGTGTGTGTAAGCAGCATAACGCAAAAACGAAAAGTCGGATAAATACCAAACTTCCAAAGACGCGACATGAAGATTTTCAAGAAAATCTCCACCCCAAACTACCCTTTACATGGAACATTTTTCGAAATTTTTTATTTTTTAAAAAATGGCTCTAATGATTTTGATTAAAATACTATATTATAAAGATACTTAATGACAAAATGTATATCTTGAATTTTCTGGGAATAGCCTGTGAAGTCCTCTTCATTTGGGAGGAATTTTGTAGAATCTTGTATAACTGGTAAACATTAAGCGATACACGAAAACGTACCACACAAAAAATGTAGATCTTTTTAAAACACACAATTCATTTTAAATAACTTTTTTGTAGCAATCAACAATTTCCCAGATGTCCTTTATTAATGGTTCGATTTGTTCAATACGTTTGTCATTCTTTCTAACCCACATCGATTTTCAGTTGTTTCTCGCGCTTGCATGGAAACAATATGGAGTTTTAAGGCCTGCATATAACGTCCAGTTCTAAAACATTTGACTATCGATGTTCTCCTTGTATCCTATTGAAATGTGTAATGTAGCTAGTACTGCAAAGGTTTATTTGGATAAAAATTTATTAGATAGAAAAATAAGTTTTAGTAAAAATAGTCTATATACCCACTAGTAAACGATCGAGAGTTGAGAAAGTGACGTGAATTTATCACATCAGACATTCTTTCTTTCTTTGCTTTCAGCTCAATATTTCACACACGTCTTCCTAACCTAAAAGCACATTGAGCATTCTAACACCACAAAAGAATATAGTAATTGTAAGGATGTATTGACGTATGCGACTAAACATGTAGTTGCCAAGTATGAAGGATTATGCTGTGAAATTGTTGTAGAGGAGAAGATCACGCTGCATAAGTGCCTCATGTAACCAAATTCGGTGTGATCAGCCCTACATACGAGGGCTGTCCCAGAAGTATCCGACCTAACAAAGAAAACACAAGAATTTTGGGAAAAAACATCTTTATTTCTCTACATAGCCTCCTTTCAACTCGATACACTTTTCCCAGCAATGCCCAATCGCTTCGATACCCTGTTTATAGTGGGAACCGTCGAGTTCTGCAAAATAGCCATCAACTGCAGACTCCACCTCTTCATTGTTGGCAAATCTTTTACCACCAAGCCATTTCTTCAACTTTGGAAACAGAAAGTAATCAGAGGGGTCTAAGTCTGGCGAATAGGGTGCATGAGGAAGCAATTGGAACTTTAACTCACTGATTTTAGCCATGGCAATAAGGGATGTGTGAAGTGGTGCACTGGCTTGATGAAACAGAATTTTGTTTTTTGCTAAATGCGGCCGTTTTTGCTTCATTTCATCACTCAAACGTTGCAATAAGTTTGCATAATACTTACCATTGGTTGCTTTTCCTTTTTGAAGATAATCAGTGAAAATTATCACACGCGCATCGCAAAAAACTGACGCCATGACCTTGCCTGCAGCTGGAACTATCTTCGCCTTCTTTGGAGCCGATTCTCCCCTTGCAATCCAGTGTTTTGATTGTTCCTTTGTCTCAGGTGTAAAGTGATGGACCCATGTTTCATCCATGGTTATAAATAGACGCAAAAAATCCGCTTTACTGCAGCAAGAAATCGCCAAACATTCGACTGAAACATCCTCACGACGCTGCTTTTGTTTCATTGTGAGTAAACGCGGCACCCATCTTGCGCACTGCTTTCTCATGTCCAAATTTTCAGTTAGTGTGCGATGTACAGCACTTTTTGAAATGCCTACGATGTCTGCTAGATCGCGCACTTTCAGTCGACGGTCATTCATTACCACTTTTGGATTTTCTTCACAATTTATGGCGTGGTCACTTCATTTGGTCGCCACTGCGATGTTCGTCTTGGCAGCTCGTACGGCCTTGCTTAAACTCTGGCACCCAATATTTTACTGTTGTAAACGAAGGAGCAGTCTCCCCCAGAGTAGAATCTAGCTCAGCTTTAATATTAGTTGGACTAAGACCTTTCAAAGTATTATATCACATAACGATGACCAGTTTTATCCATGTTTACTAATTCGCTGAGAGAGTTCACTATTAATGGCTGCCAAACAATTACTAAATAACGTAGCATCGTCAAACTTCAAACTTAAGCTTTATAAGGGTGGTACTTTCTACCACAGCCATTTGTTTGAAACAACAACCGCTATATATACGTCAGGTCGGGCACTTCTGGGACTGCCCTCGTATATGTGATGGATCAATGGATAACTCGAACCACTAGCCTCCATTTGCTGTGAATGCAGAAATGTGTATGTAACCATCCAGTCAAAGGGATCGTATTTAGATCACGGTTAGAAGCGCCGATGGTATCTGTTCTCTCCAAGTTTGCTCTCAATATCGGTTTTATTACTTAGCTTTCGTTTTTTAAAGCTTCACTTAATATTCCGTAATTGTGGATCACGTTGCAGAACCAGTTATCTTATTCGATCACAATCTCAAGGTTAAAATCTCTAGCTTATGTTGCAAAGGCCTATTTTCGTTTATAGATTGGATGCCAATAACATTTAATGGGAAAGCCAAGCAATGCAGAAAATGTAAGACCAACACCCTCAGCAGACTTCCTATTAGTTCACATGTTTCTATGTAGAATGGTGCAATTTTCATGGCGGTGAGTTGCACATTAGGTACAACAAATATTATTCTATGTTAATTACTGCTTTTTCCACACGGGCCTTGCGTAGGCTAAGGTTGGAAAGTGAAATCCAACTGAAGAAGTCAATATTAATATAACCATTAATATAATGTCCTGCCAATATGTTGTCATGATAGTTCAGTTGGTTAGAGCAACGTAACGGAAGCCGAAGATCCGTGGTTCACATCTCGGCTATGGCATTGCATTTTTCAGTTTGATTCAACCTTTCCAAATATTATTTTGCTTATTAATCATCTGGCTGTCCAAAAAAAACGCATAAAAGCAATGTACTTCAAAATCTAGGGAGAAAAACTGAGCCATGGATTACGCGTCTAAAACATTTAACGAGGTATTTTCCGATTTCATTCATTTCATAAAATTTCACAAATTCTGAAATTATCCCTGAAAATTCTAACCAGGGGAGTAACTAAAATTGTTTTACAGTGTTAAATGTATGCTCCTTCTGTAAAGTTTAGTTAAACTATGATAGTGTCTAATCAACGTGAGAATTTCCTCTATTAACAAAAAATCACAACTGCACGATGAAATGGATACTTTAATTTGTTAATACAGCTGTTGAACAGTAAAATAAACGTATTATGAAATGGTGCCAAAATTGTCTTTCCCATCTTATAAACAGTTCCCATGTATGGCGCTCTCCCGGTACTGTGTCTAAGCTGTGGTTTCTTGACGAGCATACTGGCAGGGAATTGCACTGCATTTGAAGATCTGTAAAAACCAGTAAGTCATGAAGACAGCTCACTGTAATTTTCATATTTTACATTCTTGGATGAAGAATACGTTACAAACGGCTACTCTTGTGCTGTGGATCAAAATCTAAGTAGCTCGGAGAACAAGATGCAACAACTTCAATGTAAGTCATGGGCAGAGTTTGATCTTCTGTTTCTGCAATTTTTCATTTCACCTTGCCTGCAGTTACTGAGGTCGGCTTTCAGCGGTTAATTTCAGTTGCAGCACTCGAGGGCGCAGGGGTCACATGACAGATGTACAAGGGGATTCCCGACCATGTATCCTATTCCCCCCTGCTGTTTCCGAAGCAACGGAAATGCAATCGCCGAGTTCTTCAACGGCGATATTGATCCGAGCGGTGACCGTGCTGGAGAAATTATTTATTTCCGGCTTCAGTCACAATACTGGTGCACTTGCGGACTCAAACCCCGTCATTGTCCAGTGAATGGGATAATAAAGAAGATTCTCAGGAGAAGTTTCAATAACTTAGTAGACCGCGGATCAGAGCGACGTCAAACTTGTACCATGATTGGCGGATATAGGTCATAAAGACTTACCCGCGAGGCAAACCAGCGCAAGTGCATATCGGAAATTGTAATTTGGCACTCACAAAGAACTGCAGCTTTCCTTGAGATGATTGGCTATGCCATGTGAACCAATCGCTCTAGCTTTTTTTTCTTACAAATTTAATGTTTTTCTCAATGTTTGTCAACTAACGGCAGCAGCGCACTTGAAATTATTAAACAGTCTATCTTTCCTCTATCACTTAGAATGAATACAAGCACACAATGTAGACTAAAATTCAAAAAGAAACTCATGAATATCCGAAATCCATAAAACATTCATATTTCGATGCCATAACTTTTATTGTTTGTATGGCTAATGCAATACCAACTATCTGCAACATTTAATGTCTCTAAATATATGCAGAGTTTGATTGCTGACTTACAGGTTAGTGGCACTAATAATCAGAACGCGCGAATGCCATCGCTCTGCTGCTTGTAATTTGTATCCTTCTCTAATCATCCAGGGTCAACGTGTCTGTCATTTTTCGCTTTCTGCCATACAGTCCTCCAATAAGCTCGACAGTATGAAGAAGAGAGCTGGGTTGCCAACATATGGTATTAGAGTCCCACTGGACGGCCTTAGAAAATAGGTCTCCTGATTTCTTTTTTAAATGAAAAAGCGTACGTATGTGTGTGAATACCAAAATTGGTATTTATGTTCAGCGACACGAAGCAACGCAAAGATATTCAACAAAATCTTCCCACCCGAAACTACTGTTTAGAAGTTTTTCTTGTTTTTGATTTTTCAACCGTGGCTCTTAACCGTTTTGATATGATGTGTTTGACATATCTACTGACGTGAAGAATAAAATGCATTTCTTTAATTTTCTGTAAGTAACCTGTGGAAACCCTTAATTCTGAGTGAAATTTATACAAATATGAAACCACACAAGAGAAAATTGACTTCAGAAACAAATGTAGAGGATTTTAATATATGCAATTTGTGTTAAATTACTCTTTGTAGCATTAGAATCCTGTCTCCAATATTGCAAGCTACACTCTCTTTTAAATTTCATGACCGCTCTTTTGTTTCTCAGGAGGTCACGCAAAGTGTATTCGAACCACCAGATTAGCAGCGCTATAACCAGACTGCATAGAAAATTCTTCCGTTACATAATACACACTAAAGGAAAGCATTTTGTTGTACATCTGGATAGCAAGTTCGGCTTATTTCGCTTTTTGAATTACTTTACCTCTACATGTTCGAACTCGTTAGTTCACTTCTTTTCCCTTTTCCACACCCCTGAGGACATGCGATGCTCTGATGTTTCTCGTAAATTAGGGGCATGTAATACAACTCGCTTTTAATTACGCTAAAGCGTGTTCAAAATAGATGAGTATCATTCCCAGTCTCAGGAGGATGACTGTAGCGTTTGTAACACGCTCCTATTAAGCTATGTGTGTGAGAAAGTCTAAATAATTTAATATTTCAGCATATAAATTAAATAAATAAATAAAATATATAAATTAATTAATAGCATTAATGTAAATAATAATTATTATGTTTATTACTATCTTTCTCTACCGGTTACCTTTGGCAAAGATGCATTCCGTCTAAAAATTAGGCGCCCAGATTTCTCTGGTTATTTCACTGGTACTGAACCAAGTAAAAACAAAGATTTTTAGAAAAAATATTCGCTGGGCGTTATATTTAATTCACGCACTGCTTAAGGACGCAAAACAGATTTCATTCTGTTAACAACTCCTTCAGGGAATAAATTTTACTAAATGGAGGGACAGGAAAATGTCCATGTTTTACCTTATGCATACACTTATTATTTTCTCTACCACTTACCTACAGTAAGCAGCGAAAGTAGTGCATTACATCAAAAGATTAAATATAGAGATTTTATAGAAATACAGGTTTTGAGGCTCCTTGAATAACTTTTTTTCTCTCTGCTGCTTAGTGAGGAAGCAATGCATTCCACCCAAAAATTCGATACCGAGATTTCATTGGAAATGCACGTTTTGAGACTCCCTGAATAACAAAAACACTTTTTGAAAAAGGTGCGTGTGTATGTGTGAGCAGCATAACTCAAAAACGAAAATTCGGATAAATATTAAATTTGGTATTTAGGTCCAGTATCTTTCAAAGATGCGACGCGTAGAATTTCATGAAAATCCCTCCACACCAACTATCCTTTACACGGAACATTTTTCGAAAAATGTTGATTTTCTCAAAAATGGCTCTAACGATTTTGATTACAATATACATCTAAGATATTTTCATGACAAATAAAATGTGTATCTTGAATTTTCTGGGAATGTCCCCAAATGGCTCATGCATTGAGCATATAAGAAGGCAGTGATGGCAACTGTTACTGCACAAGTAGTTGGTAACCCTAGCTTACTATATTATTTGTTTGCGTGTCCATAATCTCTAACAAAATAAAACAAACTACTTTGCAAAAAATGTACATCCTAATACATTCATTATCGTGGATGTTTATCTACAACTAAATCCAAAAACCTGCACAAACGTACTGCAATATTATTATTATTATTATTATTATTATTATTACTATTATTATTTATCTAGCACCCTTCAATTGCCATAATCTTATTGGAGGCTTTTGACTCAAACTCTTTGAACTTTTAGATTAGGTTACTGCAGGTTTTCGTCGTTTTTAACTTATTTTCACACGTTCATTCACTCTCCTATCCAAACTCTATGGAGGGTAGGAAAATAATTCTAATTATATAAAATTTCCCAACCCGGCCGGGAATCGAATCCGGCACCTCTGGATGAGAACTCAGCTCGCTGACCACCCGACCATGGAGGGAGTCTGCAATGTTTGATGATTTTAGCAACTTATAAGGTATCATTTGAGACTGTGTCTTCAAATATTATGCAACTCGCCTCATCCGTCCCTTGTTGCGGCAGCTATGGGAATTCATATGTAGTGTTAACATATCACCGTGAGCGCAATACCGGTTTACCACACTTCCGACATGACTATGGTTTTCCTTTTCCCCTCTCACACACAGCAGTCCTGTAAACGCGCAAAGCACGTTGCAGATGTTCACGGCGCTTTCACTAAAGTGTCGCATGACGGAGCTTCCTACTACGCGAGTTGGATATGTCCGCCGTAGTAAGAAACCTAATATCTAACAGAGAAAACAGTGGTTGAACAAAACTACACTTTAGCTGCGATGATGTAGTATATTTTCATCAGCAATATCAGCAGTAAATCTTAAACAGTTGCATTTGTACAGAATATCCCACGAATAAAGTATGTTTTATTACTATCATACAAAGGAATTTCTAAGAATCATAGCCAAGACGGAAGAAAATAAGATTGTTGAGCTGTCATTGGACTAGAGACAGGGACGTCACAGGTAACAAACCACCCCCCTCCTTATACAGACTTTTGTTGTCGTTTGCAGATAGCACTCGGGCCGGTTTTTGCCTGCCTGTCAGTGAACTTTGGCATGTTGTTTTGCATTCTTTGTAGTGATATTGGTTTGAGGGTAGATAATCTGAAATCAACTGCTTAAGATTTCCCATGCCTCATTATTATTATTATTATTATTATTATTATTACTATTATTTCTAAAATACAATAGTAGAATAATTGCACATAATTTACGTTTCAAGTTCTGTTGTTAAAAACAAGTGACAAATAATGGATCGAAGAGAACCAGCAAAAGTCACCATCTCAACAGCCGCCATTAAAGAGATCAGTATGGTGAAACTAGGGTTATTACACACCTGGTTCCTGTGATGTGTATTTTCTTCACATCTTATTATCCAACGGCAGCTGTACTTGGTACTCATAGTTGATAACATAATTTAGGCGTATTAATTCGATACTGTTTTCCACTGTGTTTTCTCTGGAGTAAAATGTTTGCTACAATGGTTTTTCCATTACCTTCCCCATCCTTAATTGAAGCCATTTAATGTTTACGACATATTAGTGTTGTCTAACCCTCTATTTATTAACACATTTTAGAACACTAAATTCAAATAACCTAACTTCAAAATTGGCTAAACTTTAAAAGCATTTGACCTAAACCTACTCTGCTCATGACGTGCCGTTCTTTCCCAAATATATTTCTTGTTGCAGATTTTAATTTAATTTGTTATATGGTAGACGTAGCTTGGAACAATGAATCGCTACGAACAACCTGGTACTCTACCGCTGTTTTGAGATTTGCTATTCGAATATGGCCCCAATAGGGTGAGCAACCCACAATTTCCTCATTAAATGCAAGATATCACGTAGCCGATGTGTCCAAGAAAAATTCATTCGAAGAAATTATCAGGACCTTAAAAATGGTCATGAAAAGTCTTACATTTTATGATAATGCATTATGTTGGCATAGCAAACCAAAAGGTGGTCATAGAAACCTTGCTTAAACCTGTTAGCATTGCATTTTGTTCCATCACAGCAAGCAAAATTTAAGGGATTACCTGGAAGCAATGAGAGGTTATTAATGATTCGTTGCTTCAGATTCTTTTAGTCATTGTATTAAATAATTAGTGCCATTTGCAATGCGAAAAATTGTATATTAAAGAGCAAGGGACGTAATGGGACTTTGGGACAAGTTTAAATGAGTTTGTACTCGATTTTGGAGCTCTGCTGTTAAAACTGCAAATTTTTATGCACGAGATATGGTTATGGCAAATCGCCCCTTCCTATCTCCATGCGTGGGGATGTTTTTACTTTCTCTACTACGTATAGTAAGTAGGGGAAGTATTGCATTCCACCCAAAAATTCGATACCGAGATTTCACCGGAAATACATGTTTTGAGACCTCCTGAATTCAAAAAAAAAGCATTTCTGGAAACATGTCCGTGTGTGTGTGTGTGTGTGTGTGTGTGTGTGTGTGTGTGTCTGTGTGTCTGTGAACAGCATAACTCAGAAACGAAACATTCGGATAAACACCAAACTTGGTATTTAGGTTCAGTATCTTCCAGAGATGCGACACGAAGGTTTTCAAGAAAATCCCCTCACCCCAAACTACCCTTTACATGGAACATTTTTCGAAAATTTTAATTTTCTCAAAAATGGCTCTAACGATTTTTATGAAAATATAATATGTTTAAGATATTTTCATGACAAATAAAATGTATATCTCGAATTTTCTGGGAATGTCTCCAAAAGTATTCTTCATTGTGAACGACTTTTTCATAACTGGTAAACCATAAGAGATAGACAAAATTTTACTACACGAAAAATGTAGATCGCGTTAAAATACACAATTTATGTCCTATACATTTTTTTGTTGAGTGAACCATTTTCGAGATATTGCTTGTTATTCTCTTAAATTTTCCAATACTTATACTTTTTCTCAAATTCGTTATTCATTTTTTTATGTCCTGGACATGCAAAGAGAATGGAATGCGCCACATAGCAACCAGCGTTAAAATATTTGACTATCGCTTAAAACCTACCATATTCCCCTTGCATCTACATGAAAATTATCAATAAGATTAACATCTCGATATCTCCATTAACATGAAGCATATGGAGAATAAGCGTTTGTAAAAATAGTTTGTACAAGAGTAGAGAAAGTCATGTGAGTGTAACACATCAGATTTTTTTCTGCCTCTGCTGAGGAACACCCTAGTTGCAATCTCGGTTAGGGTGAGATGCCTGCATAAGTACTTATTTTTCTTTTCTAGGTTTTCCGTTTTCCTGAGGCCACATATGCCTGGTAACTCTCAGCTCTGTGGACTCCCAGCCCTCATAAGCATTCATGTCTGATACGACCTATCTGATTATGGGATGCCAAAATTAACTGAAAATAAAAGATCACCTCTATAATCCATTTTGAGGTTTCGATATTAGAGTTTGATGCTTATCTTTTTCGCTCATTTTTATTCCTTGATATTACCATTTCTACAAAAGTTGCACTTCGGTGATCTTTTCATAACATTAACCGTTAGAAAATTTTCTACACTTTACTGGATAATTATTTTTACGTTTGTGCCCCATCTAATGCAACTGGCAACTTAAGACATGGAGAGCACGTTCAGCAGGTTTTAATTTAGCGAGCCTTAGGGACGGTAGCTATATTGTTGTTGCTTGATTTACCGACAATTTGCAGCTGCCCACTTGTGTTGCTCCCCACGAAAGAACAAAGCACGAGCAATATACATGTCAACATTCATCATTACTGCTCTCAAGTACAGTGGCGTGCAGCGGAATGCGCAAGCAAGGGACTCTGGTAAAGCCGAAATAACATGGAAAGCATAAATAAAACGGAACGGCTTGAGCGCCGCGAATCCTTGGTCTGCAACCCTTTTTATATTTGATCTAAGGAAACAAGTTCTTGTGCCAAACGCTTCAAATTGTACACATCTGTGCCCGTTACAAAAAGTGAGGCATTTCAACTTCTCTCTTTGCCTGTCCACAGCGTAGGTACATCCCATAAAATGTTTTGAAATGTCCCTTTGGCCACTTTAGATTCTATATTATCAAAAACCACGCGCGCAAGTTTCCTCGAACGCTTAGCTCCCAGGTATTCGGTCGTTACAGTCGAACTTACGGTGTTTGCATTACAGTGTTCATGCCGTCACAAAAGTAAGCCGGCCGTAACCAAATTCCTTCCGCTTATCTGTCATTTTCATCTTTAGGATTACCTGAGCTGTGTTTACGTTTAGTCGCCCGTTGGTCGTCACTATTTCTTTTAGATGCTTCTTTCTTTGTCAAAAATAGTGGTAAAATTATTATTATTATTATTATTATTATTATTATTATTATTATTAAACCTGTGTTGTGGCATATTGGGTTGGAGCACGGAATGTGCCTGGGTTCTAGCCCAACTATGGATTTTTCATCGGTGCTTTGGTATGTATTGTCATTGCTATGAATGATGGGTTTGTAATTTTGATCCCTTTTTGACTCTTTTTACTTTCTCTACTACGTATAAGTAGGGGAAGTATTGTATTCCACCCAAAAATACGATACCGAGATTTCACCGGTAATATATGTTTTGAGACACCCTGAATCCAAAAAAAGCATTTTTGGAAACATGTCAGTGTGTATGTGTGTGTGTGTGTTTGTGTGTGTGTGTGTGTCTGTGAACAGCATAATTCAGAAACGAACAGTCGGATAAACACCAAACTTGGTATTTAGGTTCAGTATCTTCCAGAGATGCGACACGAAGGTTTTCAAGAAAATCCCCCCACCCCAGATTACCCTTTACATGGAAGATTTTTCGAAAATTTTAATTTTCTCAAAAATGGCTCTAACGATTTTTATTAAAATATCATATATTTAAGATATTTTCATGAATGAAATGTATACCTCGAATTTCCTGGGAATGTCTCCAAAAGTATTCTTCATTGTAAACGACTTTTGCATAACTGGTAAACCATAAGAGATAGACAAAATTTTACTACACAAAAATGTAGTTCGCGTTAAAATACACAATTTATGTCATATACTTTTTTTTTGAGTGAACCATTTTCGAGATATTGCTTGTTATTCCCTTAAATTTTTCAATACTTATTTTCTCAAATGGGAATTCGTTATTCATTTTTTTCTGTCCTAGACATACAAAGAGAATGGAATGCGCCACATAGCAACTAGCTCTTAAAAGATTTGACTATCGCTTTAATACTACCATATTCCCCTTGCACCTACAAGAAAATTAGCAATAAGATTGACATCTCGATATCTCGATTAACATGAAGCATATGGAGAAAAAGCGTTTGTAAAAATAGTTTGTACAAGAGTAGAGAAAGTCATGTGAGTGTAACACATCAGATATACTTTTTGTATAAATTTAACCATTTCCGAGTTATTTCTTGTTATTGATTTGAATTTTCAAATACTTATACTTCTTTCAAATAGGAAGTAGTTCTTTTTTACTTTCTCTACCACGTATATAGTAGTAGGTAGAGAAGGTATTGCATTCCACCCAAAAATTTATACTGATATTTCACCGAAAATACATTTTGAACCCCCTGGATTCAAAACATACTTTTTTGGTCCGCGCGCGCGCGTGCGTGCGTGTGTGTGTGTGTGTGTGTGTGTGTGTTAGACAGAGAACAGCACAACAAAAAGTGAGATGAATACCAAAATTGGCATTTAAATCCAATATCTTCCAGAGCTAAAACATGAAGATTTTCAAGAAAATCTCCTCACACCTAAATTACTCTTTACATGGAACATTTCTCCAAATTTTCGATTTTCTCAAAATGGTTGTAGCAGTTTTGATTAAAATACCACATTTAAACATATTTACATGACAAAATGTATTATTTGAATTTTCTGAGAACAGCCTATGAAACCCCTTCATTCGGAAGGAGTTTTGTATAATACTGTATAACTAAAATACGTTACGCAATAGATAAAAACGTAGTATACAAAATAATAGATATTCTTAAAACACAATTTATATCAAAAAACATTTTTTGGCATAACCCATTTCCGAGTTATCCGATTAATGGTTCAAAGTTTTCAATAGTTTGTTCTTCTTTTGAAGTCCTGTCGATTTTCAGTTGTTTCTCGCGATTACATGGAAAGAGTATGGAATTTTAAGGCCAATCTCGTATAGCGTCCAGTTCTTAAAATTTGACTATTGCTGTTGTCTTTTGTGTCTATAACGAAATGTGTAATGTAGCTATTTCTGCAACGATTTATTTCTATTAAAATGAAGCCACACAGAAAAACAAGCTTTGGAAAATTACATTCTATACCCATTAATAAACGATAGAGGGTAGAGAAAGTCAGGTGAATGTAACACCAGAAATTTTTTCTCCTGGTCATGTAAAGAATGACATTTCAAAGCTATCACACAGCGACTAGCTCTTAAAAGATTTGACTACCACTTAAGCCTACTGTTCCTCTATTCTCACTATACCTACCAGGAAATATGTAAAAACCATTTCTACAAATGTTTATCTCGATTAACATGAAGTAGATAATAGAATAAGCTTTTTGTAAGAATAGTTTATTGAAGAATGGGTAGAGAAAGTCGTAAGAGTGTAACCGGATTTTTTTTCCGATAGGCATGCTAACTCTGCTGAGTGCTGACGTGGCTTTTTTTGATTTTCTATGAGTATAGGATGGGACAAGCAAGACATGCACCGCATACCGCTGGTAAAGTTGCATTTCCTTTTGGTATTGATGGAATACCTCGAGCAGGCTTCTGTAAACAGTGAATAAAAAGAAGTTGGAATCGATAAACAAGATGAATGTATCTCGTATTCCAGCTCTGTGCGTACCCGCTCGAAACAAAAGTCATTTTTTAACTCGCAATAACGTGTATTTACAGCACTTTCAAATGTGCAGCACTTCCGACCTCTTCAGCTGTAGTATTTATACTATTCCAAAACACGTGAGCTTTGCCGGGAAAATAAACAGAATATGCACTCTCCATATCTTTTGTTCTCCACAGTTTTTGTGCAAATACGTTCAGGCTTTCATTCGCTAAACCTTTGTTTGAAAGCCTTTTTCATCAAACAATTATGCAGATGGAAGGTATTAGCAAGGCTGTGTGTACAGATTCTCAATTATTCAGATAAACTATACGAACGTAAACGTTGTTTCATAATGCATGAACGTGCTCAACACACGGCTTGCAAAAATTGCAAATGCTGAGCGAATAGTTAGCCAATGCCGCAACAGTGGAGACCTCTGGATATAGAGAAAAAAAAACGCATTGCACGGTTATCACTGGCTTGCTTTTAAAAGCAATAATTTCTGATTGAATAATTACTGAATTTCAACCACAGCAGCAGTATACTTGTTCGTTTTAATAACGTGTATACTGGCTCCACCCTAGGCATCACGGTATTGGCATACACTCAAATACAGCGCTATCAGCGCTAATCAGGACCACCTATACGGCAAATTATTCATCCCAGAGAGGTCTTCTTTCTCTGACGTCACTACATAAGAACGAATAGGGTAGAGGTAGAAAAATGAGCACGTTGTTACGAAATCAGAATTATTGTAGCAACTGGACATTTTTGTTGTTGCTCTTTTTAAACATACCAGCTACATATCTGTAGAATAACATCAGAATAGGGTCTGTTTCTACTACTTTAAAAAAAAAACATAAATGTAGTAACCGAGCGATAGGGCTCATAAAGTCTGTGATTAGCTTTCGGTAGTTCCTGAGTTTAAAGTCTGTACCAATCAACTTATCTGAGGTTTTCTCGTGTTTTTCCTCAGTCATCACATAAATAGCTAATTTGGTATTATTACTGTGACGCAGCGACTATAGCTCAAGGTTATAGGGAGTCGGCGCCGGGCGGTGGGAGTAAACAACGATAAGTGCCGCTCGGCAGCGTAAACAACGCGCGCCATCGGCAGATAACCAGAACCCTCTGGAAGTTTCTTCCCCCTCCTCCAGAACGTGTGTCGAAGTAGTTCTAGAATGTTCGGTGGAAGGTTCCACTGGCTATATAAGCGAGCGTTCTCGCGAGAGCAGTCAGTGCGAGTTGAGATGCGTCGGCCAGTCAGTGAGCGAGTGAGTTGGCGAGTGAGTTTACCGTGCGACATCAAGTGCGATTCTACAAGCGAGTTGTTGACTGCTATGACATAGCTCCAGGGAGTGTTGCTGCAAGAGAGATTGATGAAGTCTTATGTTCGAATCCCCAGCGAGTGAACCCGTTCGGAATAAGAGGCTACGTAACGCAGAAATGAAGTGACGGGGAATCGAACTAGTTTACATTAGTGAAGTGAACTCGCAACGAAGGTGAACTACATAAATCAAAACAGTGAGAAGTGAGTTGAAAAACTGCACAAAGTCACAATACCAAGACCAAAGTTTCACTCACCGAGAGAGAAAGAAGAAGGTAGGGTAAAATCAGGTAATTCTGTGATACTATAAAATATTTTGTTTCGAACCCAAAATAATAGTTTACAGTACTATGCGATCACTTCACGAGAAAGAGGAATGCTAGGAAGCTATTCCTAATAAAATTATTATAGATCACAATATCCCATGTTCAATAATTTCGTTAACAAATTTCAGTAGTAGAAGTAGGCAAGTCCACGATATTCAAATAACTCCGTGATAGCATTCAAGATAGTTCATAATAGTATGTTTTTTAATAATTAAATGTCTTTTATATTCCTAAATAAGTTTTAATTATAAATCAATTATACAAACCAAATGCATGGTTTCTCTTTACATTTTAATCTGTAAAATAAAATAACTTTTAGCACAAAAATAGTTCTTAACTCAGTTTTAAAGACTACATATATTTTCTTGCTCTTGAGTTTATGTTTTTTTGGTAGCTTTAGTCACTGTTATCCGAGTCCTCGTATTGATTGCACATGAAAAACACTTTGTTTATAACCCTTAGGCACTTTACATGGTAAAAATAACAATTCTATCCACTCGGCACCATTCTTTTTTCTTGCTTCATTTACATACGAGTGACCGCACGCACCATAGCCATCATCATTCCCTTTTGGCGATTTAGATTTTAGAAAATTTCTTGGTTTTTCTGTTAATGCTGATGCCGTGCTTTGGCTCGGTAAAATTACTTTTGCAGAAGGGTCATTTCTGTTTTTCTACTGCTTTTTTGTCTTACTGGATCTTTGAAAGTGTTTTCACGGCAACTTTCCCTTTTTCAGTTGATTTTTTTCATTTCACTTGATTAACCGTAATTCCAAAGTCTAAAGAACGCATTATAGTAATGTAATCACCTGCATTTCAAGATCAGGTGGCTTACCATTTTAGTTCAACTTGAAGTAGTAGGTTTGTTGTATTTTAAGTGATGTTGTATCGTATTTCGACTGTTGGGGAGCCGAACTTGAAGTAGTTGCAACCGCACGTATGGTAAAAAGTTTCCGGTAGCCTTCGCCCCAAGTTTAAAAATATTAACTTTGTAATTTGCCTGTTTCTTTAAATAGTATATGTGCGTCAGTATTTATTTTTAGAGACATGAATGTCTTAGCAGGGAGTGGTGCGACTGAAGAATATAGGCTTACACATATTATAATTTTACTTCACTCCTTTTATTAATGCTTGACACGATTTTAAATAACACTTCACTGACATAGAGAGCTGTGAGATTTTTGTTTATTAATTACTTGCACTTTCTAACACGTAAACTATTTTCGTCTCACACTGAATACGTATTAAATTTCTCGAGGACACATCTCGCGTCCGGTTAGGAACACTGTCTGCAACCAACGCGTCTAGTTATGAGCGCTGTATACAAGCAACTGACTTGATTTCTACCGCCTAAATTTGTAAATTTCTGTATTTCAAGTCTCTGATTGGCTGTTCCTAATCCAATAGAATGCTTTTATTTAACTTAAGCTTTTTCTGGTTGTTGATTGGCTATTTTGTAAACTGTCACAAGAATTACATTATTGTTGTTCCAATAATGACTAGTAGCATTATTACACTTTCTTACTCATTATTGCCTCAAGTTACCTCATTGTTAGCAACTTTTAACGTATTATTCTCACAGCTCCTACATTATTAAATTACGTAATATATTCACATAACATTATTACACATGTATACAATAATATAAACATATACAATGACTGTAATATACACTTTTTATATATTCTTACATACACCTGTTGCTTTAAGGCGGACTGTTATTGAATTTTATATATTATATAATTAGACTGAAATCATTTAAATGTTAAAGATACTGCCTCAAACTTCCTGGATCATCTAAATATTTCGTGCAACAAATCCTTCAGGGTACTCCAAGGGAAACTAAAGCATTTACTTGCCTTATAAACTGGCCATCCTTCTGCCTTAACCAACCGCGGTGCTTCTTTCGAGTGTTTAGGAAGTGTAAGGGCGCGTTGCCTTCGTCCGCTTTGGCAACAATCTCCCCCAAAAAACCAAAGCAAAATGATCACTATGCTAAGCTTGTAGAGCTCAAACGGGTAATGCTACATGCACCTGATTTTCACATGCGAGTTATCTACGTCCTATCTATACATGGTGCTAAAATGAAAGAGAGACTGAACCAGCGGACTAAAAACACTGTGATGCTTACTACTGAACACACTAGAGGTAACTGACCGCACACACAACACGCCGCACGGATACGTGAATGGGGCGTTTCAAATCCCGCCAGGACCATCTTTCCTGATTAAGGTTTTTTATCTAGGTTTTCCTCGGTCCTCATAACTGGAAAATGTCGGAGAGGTACCCCAAAATTAGGCCTGGAAGCTTCTTTCCCAAATTTCCTTTCCAACTTACCATTTCATTTCATGCCTCATCGGTGTTTACCGCCTTTGGTGACGTATGCAGTAAGAAGGGGATTACAAATTATTAAAAAATTTAAAACACACACAGACATACACATCAACCAGAGTCAAAGTTTTGTTGTTCACGAACACTACTTTGGAATTTGAAGGAATATTTGTTACACCGAAAAATTGCCAAAGCCCGCGAATTATACTCAATAAATTAAGCTGGTCTCACCGAACAGAACTGTTGGGGTCCGCTTCCTCCGAAGCCAGGAGGCTAGTTATGAATCACTACAGAGACTAGCACAATACTGCAAATAAAAACCTGACTATAAACATCAGTAATTTTATCCCGAAAAATGTACTTTCCTGCTTAATGCATCAAAGCGCCCCTTTGTAATGGACCACCGATACTGGTTCTTCAGAGCAAGTCAGTTTCAAGCCCCTCGTTCGTTTTTCTGCTCCCATTTCCCTTTTTGGTCAGTAGTCTTGCAAGATGTAAGAATATTTTTGTTCCACAATATGTTTAGTATTTTTATTCTTTTCCAGTGCATCTTTTCTATAGAGAGGACTACAATAACCCACTTGTGTGACTGTTCGTCACTTCCAGTAGTTGCCGCAACTTTCAAAACTTCACTTTATTACAGTTGTGGACTCAGCACAGTGATCGTGGTTTTAAAAACGCCCCCAAGGTGCAACTTAATCTTGGGTTAATCTAGTTTTTATCTTAGATATGTCTACTCCTTCAGTAGCTAATTCTATTGGAATGCTGTGTTTAGCTCATTATTGTTTATTAACACCGAGACTCCGATTTGATGCTTTGATACTGCTCTCCAAAGTAATTACCTAATTTCTCTTCTCTATGTCCCCTTTTTGCTTGCAACAAAATAATTAAACAAACTTCACATTTTCTGTTTCGCAATAACCTCTTTCTATTTAGCTCTCAAACCGTATGTATTCCAGGTCGTATAGACCTTGTTCAGTCCAACGTCGTCTTCTATTACTTCTATTGCTTGTCCGAGGCTGTGCCCCTTTGAATATAAACTGAACGTTTTTGCAGGTGTAGGTGTGCATCGTTTATTTGGTGTCGCCCTTCCCTAGAGGGATTGCTTTTACTACAGCTAACAGGCCCTTTTTAACGAGCTCGTAATCCTGGGTTTGGGGACCGTGAACCAGTTGCCTTTTGCTGGCTCAAGAGGATCTGAAGCTTGCAAAGGCAGGAGTACTACTCCATTTCTGCAAATACAGTTCTTTCTGCTATATTCAAGTGATATATTAGATTGTCAGTACTGAATGTCATGAGAATGATAGCACTACTTTCGCGTGGTCAAGTAGAAACTGACTCTCTTGGGGTAGATTTACAACCCTTAATTGCTCCATCAAACTGCCATGTGTGGGATAAGGTTGGAAGAATGAATTCAAATTTCAAAACTTGTGCCATGACCAGAACTCGAACAACAGATGTTTGGCTTTCCCTGCCGAACCACTTAGCCCTGTGCCACTGTGACGAAATAACGGGATACCTGAATCAGCCGAGAAAAGTTTACAGCATTTAGGGTATTTCGGCATGGTAGCACAGCAGAATTTTGTCGGCACGGAAATCTGAAATTCCGTGGATCGATTTTCCATCGTGATATTGAAATTTTCAAATCTGACTCAACTTTCCATAACTGCAGATGTCTAAAGAAAAAAATCTGATAACAAACAAGCGCAAAGTGGGAAGAACCATGTCTGAGATCATACAGAAATTTCTTCCATCGTATGAAAAGTAATTTTCTTGAACTTTTAAATCAAATTCAGTATACTACTTTTAATCAACCAAAACAATATTTTAAACGCCGATCAATCAGGAAGTTCTACATGCTGATTATAACTGACTTTCCGAGAAGCCAATCTAGTTATCAATTTCGTGAAAGCTTTGTGTCTTGCAAATCTAAATATCTATGGCACATCAAAGATGCATCCTAAGCAGTGAGGTAAAATCAGCGTTATAACCAGGACTGGAGCAAGAACGTTGGCTCTCCTAACTACAATGTTAGCAGGCGTTTATAGGAAAATACTTCCTGCTAAACATGCGCTCGAGGAGTAAACAAACTCTGCGGCTTGCATGTCTGCACAATCTTGAAGAGGCTTAGTTACCAAACGTGATTACTTGAGAAATAATTCCAGGATAAGCATTTATTCATAATATAATTTTCCTTTCTTGCGTACAAAGTATGTACTTATTGCTGCTTATAAGCTCTTCCCGTGTTTCTTCCAATTTCCAATTCATTTGTTTCCAATCCTATTTCTTCCAAACAAGCGATTTCTTGTTCTTTCCAACCAGCCATTATAAAACCTTTTTGTTCATCTACTCCAATTCGTTTCTTTCGTTTCATTCTGCTGCTCGTTTCATTTCTCATTTTTTTTTCTCACTCTGAGCACTTCAGTGATTCTGCCTGAAATCTCAAACCAGAGGAAGCTTTATAAAAATTCTTCCAAGCATTACCAGAAGTGGTTACGGTTCCAAGAAAGAAGAAGAGGGTGCTATAAAATAGAGAAAACTCTTTCAGAAGTAGATCTTATAACTTTTTGTTATTTCTTGTAAACGCATAAGCGGTGCTTGAGTATTAAAATATACCCTTTTAAATCCTAACTCAGTGGGCAGAAAATGCACATAGCGCATTTATTTAGCAGCGTGACTGTGTGGGGCGTGAATGAAAGTCCAGCAATGTAGAAAGGAACAGGAAAACAGAAATTACTTAATCTAGTTTATGAAAAGGAAAACCCTGAATTAAAGTCGCTCTGGAATTTAGTTGGATTGTTACTCAACGGTAATAAACAGGAGGGGGTGGGGAAGCTGCTAAATGACTACCAAATATTTTCAATATAACAAAATGCGGCAAAAATCACTGGGGAATTGAGCATTCAAAAAAATAAGATTGCTCAAAGCACACCAGAATACGAGATAATTAAAGGTAGTTTAGAGCAAGGATATCTGGTGCGTTACATTCACAGAACTTTCCCTTCACATGTCGGGTGCTTCATGTTTGTTCTATAGTATTTATAAAAAAATTGTATCTACTTCCTGTTTAAGCATGAGAAATATTCGAAAAGGTTTCAAGTAATAACACTATATTGTTTGCAGGAGATCTACAAAACAAAAGATAGGTCGCTTAAACGTTCAAAAAGTACAGTCTAAAATGCGAAAAACCTTCAGATGAACTATAGCGAATATTTCTAAATGGTTATTATCACAAACATTTTTACTTAAACTATTGTTTTAACAACACACACTTTTCCTGGAGCAAGTTTCTATCTTCCTCTTAAATCTTAACATTCGATGAGAACAAAGGGGATTTCCAAGACTATTTAAAAATATTCAAGATATACACTTTATTCGTTATTCTAGTATCTCAACAATATTTTTATTAACAATTTTAAGAGTATTTTTGAGAAGATGATAAAACAATCAAAAGACTTTCATTAAAGGAGGGATTTCTGAAAATACTCGAGTTTTGTCCTTAAAACGTGCTTGACTTAAGTATGAAGTCAACCATATATCCAAGTTTTCATTTTTGAATTTGCCGTTCACAGTACCTGTATTTCGCGGTGAATTATCGATATCAAATGTAATAGTTCCTCTACCTTGGGTTCTTAGGCGTAAATATTACCTTAAATCAAACACATAATATGCGGATTTCTGGTTAAACAGTGTCGCAATGTACTAGCATCGACTCAAAAAACGAGCAGGTAGAAACTATCAAATAAGTGTACCCAATAAAACATAGCATTTCAGGTCATAACAGGACTTAAGATTCATATAGTCTTAGAAGCAATTATTGATGATAACACATTGAATATGGAATGGTGTTTTCGTTCATTTATGCGCGAAAGAGCTAAAAATATGCAAGTCGACACTCTTTTAAATGTGCATTAAAATTTTCAGGCCTGGATAACATGCCGTAATATTTTCTAGGATACCATGAGAATCAAAACACTAGCAATATGATACGAAATATTCAAATGATCGAGCTCAAAGAAAAATAAATGTTAATATCTTAGCTTCAATTAAGACTGCAAGAAAAAGAGAGAGAAAGTACTGTTCTTAAAGTTTTAAGGATTCAACTTTATCCTTTCTACGTATGTACCTACACTGCATACACAACAAATACAACAAAACATCGTTCAAAATAACATGACATATGGGATAAAATCTAAAATGTGGCAAATCCACTAAGATTCACGTTCACACGGGTTTACCAATACACGTTGTTAAAATACTACTAGATGCTCTTCAAATACCGCAAAATCTGCAGATATTCGTACCTACATTTATTATCATTGGATTTTGAAACCATGACCCCTTCAACAACTACTACTACAGAACACACACACACACACACACACACACACACACACACACACACACACACAATGCAAATATGGAACCATCGTTGCCTTTGAAAAGAGAATTTCGATCCTCTATTATGAAGAAGTTATTTAGCTCCACGCTTGGGACGCCAATTTGAGAAGATGGTTTGCTGCTGTTGTTGCGTAATATAATTTTAAGAATGTATATTCTTCAACTATTATTTGGTTCACGTTGGTGCGTAATAAATTACGTAAATTATTTTATCTGCCCCGCAGTTGGGAGCCAACTTGAAAAAATGTGTTTTCTTCTACTGCTGAAGTTTTACTGTTGTTGTTGTTGTTGGCCACGCGCTTGGAAGCCAACTTGAAGGAGTGTGTTGTTGCGGTTTTATGTACATATTTATAAACCACTACACTTTTTAAAGAACTGTGAGAAACTTGTATACATCCACTTAGCGCGTATATCTGTTTTTACTGATCACCCGTAGAGAACACATTTTCCCATCTGTACTCTATCAAGTCTCGCCAGCAACTGAGTAACCTCAACGGTCAAAACCCATAAGCTTCGGTATTGCAAGTCTCTGATTGGCTAATTCTAGTCCAATAGAATTTCTGCATTTAACTTAAAACTCTTCTTTACTGTTGATTGGCAAATTTAAAACTGTTACAGAATTTACGTCATCGTCGCTCTAATCATGACCACTATATTTCAAACTCTAAACACATTATTGCCACAATTATCTCCTTATTACTCATTGTTAGCAACTTAAAACTTATTATTCTCACAGTTCTTGCATTATCAGAGTATGTAATGTATTCACATAACATTATTAAAATTTGTTTACAATAAAAATAAGCATTTGCAATGACTGTTACATACAATTCAAATAATTATTACATACAGATTGTTTCAAGGCGGGCTATTATTGAATTTACTTTTATAAAAATACAATTGAAATTATTCAGGTATTAAAATACTGCCTCAATTAAAATTGTAACTTGGAAATTTATTTTTTCTTTTTAATTAACCTGCATGGTATAAGTTTATAAATATGAATGCTATTATCTTTATGTATTGCAGCTATTGTGATAATACCCATTTTTGTTATCAACTATTAATTAGTCTGGAAACAGCTACCAGCCAAAAGCTCTACATATGGCGGGAAACCCCTCAATTGGTAACTCTGTGCCCACATTTCAGTCGCTTCTTTCTTCTCCAAGCCGCTATTTTTAGTGAACACATCCACCAATTTTTATTTCTGTCAGCTACTGCGTTCACACATCAGTATCAGCAGTATCAATAAGTTCTGGCTTCCAATTGTTTTATTATGCTGGCAAGAATGTGGTAATTTGCTTTTCTATGTTCTTATGGAGAGTGATTGCAGTTAACGAATATGCATCTGGGATATAAACTATTGCATCCTAAAATGAGACAAGAAATTTAGCTTCACAAATACATTGTGGCTTTGTTTAGTTTTTCAACTGTCTCTTCTCTCAGTTCACAATGTCACTTCACTGCTTTTATCTAGTTCAACTTTCACTGAGACTTCACTAAGGTGAACTAGTTTTCAATCCCCCGTCACTTTACTTCCTTTGTGACGTAGCCTCTTCTTTCGGACGGTTCACTAGCTGGGGAGTCGAACACAAGACCTCCACAACCCTTAGCAGCACCTGCTGCACGCCACAGCAATCGCCACAAACTCTCTCGGAGAACGGCAGCCTCGTCGCACCGGAAACGCACCCGCAACTAGCTTGCTCACTGACTGATAGACTTCACTCACGAGAACGCTTGCCTTATATACTTAATGGAAATTTCTTCGGGGTTCTCGAACATTCCAGAAGAAGAAACATCAAGAAGATTGTGCAATAGCGCTTGTGGGTGTTTACATGGCGAGCGCTATTTATCGTCGTTTATCTCCGACTGCCCGGCGCTGAGCTCCCGATAACCTTAGGTCACAGCCGCTGAGTCACAATATTGTACTGTAGATATCTTTCTCTTTAAATATGATAGAATCCATATGATCCGAAGGGAAAAAAGCTGATTTATTAGCACTTCTTTTTCTATTGTTCCTCTTCAATATAAGAGGAGCTGACGTTAAAAACTGATATGTTACAGTCACGCGCTTTCTCTGTCCACTATGATTTGTTTCCATAGCTATTTTCTAAATTACTCTCAAAGGATTAAATGTTGACCGTAACGTTGTAAATACGATACATAAGTCAAATGTTTAAAAAGTTATATGACAGCTTGGTATTCCTACATTATGCAGGACCTCATAGGAGAAAATAAAATAAAATGGTGACTAAACACTTCAAGAAACATACGTAAATAAAGTAAAATGGAACATTTTTATAATAGTCTGTAAAACCGGAAGTCCTTCCAGTAAACGGAGCACTTTAGTATATCCTGATAACTGATATTGATAATCTACCTCCTGTAGGAGTCACAAAGTGCTGTATAATATGCGACGAATAAATTAAGTTTTATTTATGGACGCTCTTTAACTGCTGCGGTTCTTAGCGTCCCATTCTATACTGAGCGTGAAAGAGCGGTGAGTTTGCTCTCAGGCCTCTTTATTAGGCGTAAGGTTCTTTTACGTGTCGTAAACCTACGACACGGGACTACCGGCTTTACTTCCCTTCCGAAGGAAGCCATGTTAAGGGTTTTTACGCCCGAAAAAAATCCATCGCCCTCCGCCGATTTTGAACCTGCGACCTCGGAAACTAGAGCTAGCATGGTAACCACTACACCACGGAGGACGACATAATATACGATGGAATTCCTTATCACTTAAATAACAAAACACAGGTTTTAGGTTAATGGTGACAAACAGAATGTTAAAAACAGAACACAAGGGATATTCCAAAATGCAAAGAAAACAAAACATAAGCGATATTCCAATGCCGTGTGAGGCCGTATTTTGCCACCACAAACAATTTTATATAATGTAGTAGATTGTAATGATCTCATATAATATATATCTACTCTTGTCATAGATTATTGTTACAGGAACAGAAATACTGTTAATTTTTATAATGATAAATATCGCCAATGTTAAAATGTTCCTAGTTTTCCAAGTTAAGATGTCTTAAAAGCATGTCTTGGGATAGCAGAAGTGGGATTTTTCGATGCAGCCAGCTTGCATGTCTATTGTATTTAAGCCTAGGGGAAAAGTCTTTTGTTCTATTGCTATGATTAGAGAAGGTATAGTAAGCGGCGAAGGAAGCGAAATTTCAAGAGAAACAGGGAAAGTACCGGATTGCGTCATGTATTTAGCCATATGTTTGAGCTCTTAAGCCAATCAGAAGTGTATAAATTGATGTCACTGAAGACAGACACTACGGCGCGAAATAATAATACGAAAACAGTTAAGTTTGTTCCAAGCGCGGGGGAACTTAATATAAATAACGCCAGAAATATTCATCAGTACGCCAGTCTCGTCATGTGAACCAAATAGAATCCACGTTTGTCAGTGAGAGGAATTCGCGCGCATTGATTCCGCAGACTTAGTAAGCAAATTATTCCGGCTAAATGAAAGTTACTTCCGCTTAGATAGATCACATGTTATATTGTGTCACTAAGTTAAGTTTGATTAAATTCGACAATTACGCGTGCGTCAATGAAATGATAGTGGCGCGAGACACAAAGAATAAAGGTTATTACGTAAGGAATATTATGACAGCGACATTTAACAATAACAGTGGAATTTTATATTCAGATAGTGTAAAACAGTGAAATATTACACAAAAATTGAATAGGTGTTAATTACAGTTGACTTAAAATTTTACACCTGTTCGTATTCTACTTATTCAGTGATGCATTTATATTGTCCACGATCCTAGATCTCCACTACCACAGATGCTTGTATCTACCCTGATAAAGAACCTAGACCAGGCAAATCCATACATTACGAACCAAAATAATTCGACGGAGATTAGCTGCTGAAGCAGAAGCCACATCGCACCGGAGGGACTTCGAGGCAGACGGGCATCGAACCGGAGACTCCGACGAGCCGGGCCAGCCCATCCAGACGACGCAGCTTGCTCCAAAGGTAAACAACAGGATATTATCGCCCCACGTGGGATAACAAGGATATGTTTGACAGAGTTTCATCTAACCTGACGTGGCGTTGGAAAAACGTTAATGTCCTCTAGCTTGATAAGACGCTTACGGACATACATTCCCTATAAGAAAATACCCAAATACAACCCCTGAATCACGCCTTAAAATTATTTGGTGTTATTCTGATTCACCCTGTATACAACAACAACAAAATATCAAAACAATGGTAAATTCAAACTAGCAGCAGCAAATATCTCGAAAATGGCTTGTTCTGTCACTTATGGGCTACAGTTACACCGAACTATACAAAATCAATCAGAATGAAGAGGTCTTTACAAACTATGTATGCAGAAATCAATATATGCATTCTATTCTTCGTGCCAATATCTCAAATATATGTTATTCAAAATCGTTAGGGCCGTTTTTGAGAAAATACCAAATAATAAAAAAAGTTCCATGTAAAAGGGGAGTTAAGAGGTGCTGGGAGGGAGCTTTCCTGAAATCTTCGTGTTCCATCCTTGAAAGACACTGGACAAAAACAAGAAGCTTAGTATTTAACCGACTTTTCGTTGTTGAGTTATGCTATCTCTATCGCTCTCTCTCTCCCCCTTTCCCCACCAGGCTGCTATACACTGAATTGAGGCTACACAGAACCACGCATCATGCGTTTGGTCATTACTTAGTATCTTAAATAGTTAATAAAGCTAACTTTAGCCAATGTGTCTATATTCGGCCTTTTCTTCTTTAGGGTAAAGCATTTTCTCACTAAACACATCTAGACGACCGCTTAACAATATCTACTGGGCACATTTTGATTTGACTGGTTCAACAATTTCTTGCACCAACTAAGGAGCTTGAAAAACGAAAATTTGATAAATACAAAATTTCATACTTCAGCCAGACATTATCTAAGCATATCAATCGAAGGATTTTTCGAGAAAATTTCCCTATCGAACTACCCTTTACATGGAAGAATTTCCATTCCTGGTAATTTTTTCAAAAAGACTCAAAACAATTTTGATTAAAACTTTATAATCGTACATGCTCCAACAGAACGACTCTCCTCAACATGCCGAAGTATTTTGCGAATTTGAATGAAATCGTAGAAGGTATACCGCTAACAAAATAATTACTTTGGGAGATATAAACAGCAGAGTTGAAAGAGAAGGGTGCAGGAGTTCTTGGTCCTTATGGAGAGGAAAAAGAGACTGATAATGGTCAACACTAAAGGAGGTTTGTAAAACATAAAAATTTACAATAATGAATCCAGTATTTAAACATCGGGTCTCAATCAATAATTTATTATGTATCGACTAGGAAGAAAAGACAACTAATTATCCAGGAAGTGGATCGTGGATCTGACCATTACATGGTTCAGACAAGAAGATGGTGCAAGAATCACATTATAATTTACTCCTACTGCAGGATGATAGTATTAGGAATCTCTATAACGGTCGTTTGCAAGAGAAACTGAGACCTGAAGAAGATTAGGATCATGCCAATTGTACAAATACCAAAAGATTCTAATCATTCTGAGGTAAGGGATGCTGTGGGTGCAGAAGAAGGAAAACTATCTAAGAACCTACTGAATAACACCAGAAGCTGTGAATGTGATAAATAAAAAGCATATAAAATGGCTAAGTTCCAAAAAATCTGATGTGTTACACTCACATGACTTTCTCTACTCTTGTACAAACTATTTTTACAAACGCTTATTTTCCATCTACTTCATGTTAATCGAGATAAACATTTGCAGACTCTATCTTATTGCTAAGTTTCTTGTAGATGTAAAGGGAATATATGTTTACAAGGGCAATATAGAAATACAGTAGCCTTTAAGCATAGACATTACTCTTAATAGCTGGTTGCTATGTGCAGCACCATTCTCTTTGCCATTGATTAAAACTCTTTGCATATCCAAGACAAAAAAAATGAATAACGAATTCCCGTTTGAGAAAATAAGTATTGAAAAATTTAAGGGAATAACAAGTAATATCTCGAAAATGGTTCACTCAACAAAAAAAATGTATATGACATAAATTGTGTATTTTAACGCGATCTACATTTGTTGTGTAGTAAAATTTTGTCTATCTCTTATGGTTTACCAGTTATGCAAAAGTCTTTCACAATGAAGAATACTTTTGGAGACATTCCAAGAAAATTCAAGATATACATTTTATTTGTTATGAAAATATCTTAAACATATGATATTTTAATCAAAATCGTTAGAGCCGTTTTTGAGAAAATTAAAATTTTCGAAAAATGTTCCATGTGAAGGGTAATCTGGGGTGGGGGGGATTTTCTTGAAAACCTTCGTGTCGCATCTCTGGAAGATACTGAATCTAAATACCAAGTTTGGTGTTTATCCGACTGTTCGTTTCTGAGTTATGCTGTTCACACACACACGGACATGTTTCCAAAAATGACTTTTTTGGATTCAGGGGGCTTCAAAACATATATTTCCGGTGAAATCTCGGTATCGAATTTTTGGGTGGAATACAATACTTCCCCTACTTACTATACGTAGTAGAGAAAGTAAAAATTGGAAGCCTAGGATGAATACAAGAAATATACAAAATAGGCCAAAGCAATAGGGAACAAAGGACGGTATCTTGAATAGAATGTGTTCAGAAACGGAAAATACTGGAATAAAAAGTCGGTGCAAGTCTGGAAAACACTTAAGTAAAATAGTTCCCGAAGATTTATTTCAATAAAACTGGTGAAGTCTGAATAATATTCTAAACAATATTTTAATAGAAGACAGGGAGGATTTTGTTGAAGACAGGTCCCAAGCAACTTTAAACTCAATTTTAAGCACTCATTTTATTAATGACATTGACCCAATAACAAGGCGAGGTTCATTATGCAATTCGGAGCTCCAGGACCCAGAGGAATAACAATGGAACTGTTGAAATTAGGGAACAAAGTAATTTAAGAACTTTAACTAGATCCTTGAACCAGGTCATAGGGTGTGACACTATTCCGCTAAAGTTGGAATCGTCATATGCAAGTGTAATAGTAAAATCTGATGTGTTGCATTCACGTTACTTTCTCGGCTCACTCTTCTACAAACTACTCTTACCAAAGCTTAATCTTCTATCTACTTATTGTTAATCGAGATAAAATTTCATTACACATTTACACATTTGTTGTGGGTATAAGAATACAGTAGGCTAAAGCAATAGTAGATTTACACAAAGCGAATCGCTATGTGATGGCTATGAAATTCCATCCTCCTTGAGCACCCGGAGAAAAACGAATAGCGAATTACCACTATTGAACAGCATAAGTATTTGAAAATTCAAACTAATAACAAAGAGTAACTCGGAAATGGTTAACGCAACAAAATGATTGATTTGAATAAATTATGCGCTTTTAAAGAGATCTAGTGTTTTTTTTTTCTTTCTCTACTATGTATAGTAAGTAGGGGAAGTATTGTATTCCACCCAAAAATTCAATACCGAGATTTCACCGGAAATACATGTTTTGAGATCCCCTGAATCCAAAAAAAGCATTTTTGAAAGCGTGTGTGTGTGTGTGCGTGTGTGTGTGTGTGAACAGCATAACTCAGAAACGAACAGTCGGATAAACACCAAACTTGGTATTTAGGTTCAGTATCTTCCAGAGATGCGACACGAAGGTTTTCAAGAAAATCCCTCCACCCTAGATTACCGTTTACATGGAACATTTATCGAAAATTTTAATTTTCTCAAAATGGCTCTAACGATTTTGATTAAAATATCATATGTTTAAGATATTTTTATGACAAATGTATATCTCGAATTTTCTGGGAATGTCTCCAAAAGAAATTCTTCATTGTGAACGACTTTTGCCTAACTGGTAAACCATAAGAGATAGACAAAATTTTACTACACAAAAAATGTAGATCGGGTTAAAATACACAATTTATGTCTTATACATTTTTTTAGTTGAGTGAACCATTTTCGAGATATTGCTTTTTATTCCCTTAAATTTGCCAATACTTATACATTTTCTCAAATTCGTTATTCATTTCTTTTGTCCTGGTAATGCAAAGAGAATGGAATACTCCATATAGCAACCAGCTCCTAAAATATTTGACTAAGGCTTAAAGCCTACCAATTCCCCTTGTATCTACAAGAAAATTAGCAATAATATTAACATCTCGATATCTCGATTAACATGAAGCATATGGAGAATAAGCGTTTGTAAAAATAGTTTGTACAAGAGTAGAGAAAGTCATGTGAGTGCAACACATCAGATTTTTTTTAAAATAAGATTTTGCCTATCTCTTGCGGTTTACTGGTTGTACTCATTCAGAGTGAAGACGATTTCAGAAGCTATTGCCAGAAATTTCAAGACATACATTTTGTCACGCAAATATCTTAAACATATGTATTTTAAACAAAATCGCTAATTACTATTTATGAGGAAATAAAACGTTACAAAAAATTTTGTCCATGCTAAGGGTAGCTTGAAACCTTCGTCGCACATCCTTAGAAGGCGCTGAACTTAAATACCAAATTTTGTTTTTAACCGACTTTTTGTTTTTTATTCATAATTTTCACAGAACAGCCTCAATCCCGCCGCTACACGCACAGCACAAGCGGATCGTTTTCTCAAACAGCTTTTTGTTTATTGAGGGAGCCTCAAAATCTCGGTATCCACTTTTTGGGTGGAAGCTAATACTTCCTCTACTTACTATAGGTTAGTAGTAAAGAAAGTAAAAGAGAAAGAGAGACAGAATCCTAATGAACTATTGCGGTAACACTATTTTGCCATCAGTGAGTAGGATACTCGGTTAAATAATCAAGATACTATTGGAGTCTCTCATATGAAATAATATATCCCAAGAGCAAGCCGGATTTACAACAGGCAAGACTTATGTACAACATACGTAGAATCAGATACATGACCGAAAAATGTTAGCCAAAGGAAAACAGCTCCATTTTATCTCCGTTGACTTAAAGGCATCTGACATAGTACCAGTTAATCGACCTTGAGCCGCCCTTCAAAAATTGGAGTTCTAAATCCTCTCATAAGCTTTACAAGGATAATTTCTTTATAAGTGCACAGCATGTGTCAAAATGGTTAAAAATATATCAGCACAATTCCGTACCATAAAAGCTTAGAGGTCAGGTTGTGGAATGTCAGCAACCTTATTTAAAATCTTCTTAGAGAGTACCTTGAAGAAATGGAATGATTCATGTAGAGGTATGGGCATAACATTAATGATCATATGTTGCATTCCCTGCTTTCGGTATTAGTAGGCAAGACACGCACGATATTAAGTATATGTTTCGAAAACTTGTACACGAATATAGTTTACATAGATTTGAAAGTACATGTTATGACGACAAAATATAGGGTTGTTGGACGGGAGAGAGAGAATTTGGTTGTAAACGACGTAACAATTAAGAACGTCAACTAATTCAAATACTTAGCCAGTTCTGGTACAGTGGAAAGAAAACCGACAATAGAATCAACCAGGCTAGGAAAATAACAAGGTCCTTGAATGGGGTCCTATGGAACAAAGAAATGACAAAACATAACCAAAATACGTATCCTGAAAACAACGGTAGAATGTCCTTAGTATGGGTTAGCGTTGGACTCTGGTCAGATGAAAAAAGAGTTGGAGAGCAAAAAAAATGGATGACTTATGTAAAAGTATCAGAGTATGTGACTGCAGCGTATAAGAAATGTTATTAGAAAAGTGATGGAAGCAGAAGAGACGATGATAAATAGAACTGAAGAACTGATATTGGAGTGATACAGACACGTATGACGTTATTAAAACAGAGATGGAAGCAGAAGATACGATAACTGCAGAACTGATATTGCAGTGGTTGATTGATTGATTGATGTTTAAGGGCGCTCAACTTCAAGCTCACTAGCGCCCATGACAAAACAGATCATTACAAATGCCAGGGATAAAGATCAATATAACAACTCATGGCAAACGCCAGAAATAAAAATGAATATTCAAAACTAAGAGACCTGAAAGTTTATCCTCGATATATTGCAGTGGTACGGACATGTACAAAGAAATGGCTCATAATTGATTGGTCTCTCACCGGAAGAAGGAAAAGAGGAAGGACTCTTTACGTGGTGTGATAATGTGTAAAGAGTTCTGGCTAAATTGTGGCTGAGAAGACGGACAGTTGTACAATAGATCACAATAGACCAGAAGCAACCACTGAAAATTGGATAGCTGAACTAAGAAGAAACATGAAAAAAAATCTGACGTGTTACACTCACATGACTTTCTCTACTCTTGTACAAACTATTTTTACAAACGCTTATTCTCCATATGCTTCATGTTAATCGAGATATCGAGATATTAATCTTATTGCTAGTTTTCTTGTAGATACAAGGGCAATTGGTAGGCTTTAAGCGACAGTCAAATATTTTAAGAGCTGGTTGCTATGTGAAGTATTCCATTCTCTTTGCATTACCAGGACAAAAAAAAATGAATAACGAATTCCCATTTGAGAAAAAGTATAAGTATTGGAAAATTTAAGGAAATAACAAGCAATATCTCGAAAATGGTACTCTCAACAAAAATGTATATGTCATAAATTGTGTATTTTAACGCGATCTACATTTTTTGTGTAGAAAAATTTTGTGTATCTCTTATGGTTTACCAGTTATGCAAAAGTCGCTCACAATGAAGAATAATTTTGAAGACATTCCCAGAAAATTCGAGATATTCAATTCATTTGCCATAAGAATGTCTTAAACTTATGGTATTTTATTCAAAATCGTTGGAGCCATTTTTGAGAAAATTAAAATTTTCGTAAAAGTTCCATGTAAAGGGTAATCTGAGGTGGGCGGGATTTTCTTGAAAACCTTCGTGTCGCATATCTGGAAGATACTGAACCTAAATACCAAGTTTGGTGTTTATCCGACTGTTCGTTTCTGAGTTATGCTGTTCACAGACACACACACGGACATGTTCCCAAAAATGCTTTATATGTATTCAGTGCACCTCAAAACATGTATTTTCTGTGAAATCTCGGTATCTAATTTTTGGGTGGAATGCATTACTTCCCCTACTTACTATACGTAGTAGAGAAAGTAATAAAGTGAGATTCAATATATTCATATAAGAGTACTTAATTAAAGTAAAATCAGTATTAGTACTATGGTCTGTGATCCTTCATTACACTGGCACAAACCATTTCAATGGATTAAGAATGGATGCATTCATGAAGCAATTATATAGTTTTAACTGGATCCTTATATCTCAATTCATTCTAGGGTACACACAACTGACTTTTTCTGGTGGATCGTAGATGTTCCTACCAAATATCATGAAAAATGAACACCTTAGAACGTGATTCCACTAGTCCGGGTACAAAATTTGCAACTTTAAGCGAGGACGGATGATTGGACTCTTCCATCAAGGCCTTGTTCTAACGTAGCAACTGCTAGATTTAAATTAGATGCCTTGAACTATCTGAAGTACGAAGAGGATATGGGACATCGTAAAATTGCATAACGCATCTGTTGGACAAATATTTTAAGCATACATTCCGGGATGTCATTTGCATATTAACATTAATCAAACATTACGCTGCAAAGGAAAACAAAACCCCTAAAGCTGTTGTGAGCCTTAATGGAATATTTTTAATCTATTCCAACGTTTCTTTTTGTTGAAGGATGATGATATTTTGTTGAACAACTGCAGCGCAATTTGCCAGACTCGCTCTTCAGAAGTGTGTGCCACTATTATATTGATGAGATGAGCGCTCCGGGTCTCACCAGTGTGTTGCCAGAAAAAAATGAATACCTCCAACGTAATGCCTCCACGCGCTTTGTTTGAACAGTTCAGTATGCCGTATACATGTGTGCATTTTCGCAACATAGCACGGGCTATCTTTCGCCTTCGTGACCTCAAAATTAAGCTCTTCGTAAACTGTTGGATATTTTAAAATATTGAAGAAAACGAAAGGAAGTTGGATACGTTCAAATACTTCTTCCTGAATTATCTATTTCTATATCCCAAGCAATTTTCAATTCATTACATTCATTCATACATTATCTGTTTACCCTCCTCTTATGTAGGACTTACACCCCCCAGGACTTACAAGCGGGTGCCTGGGGTCAGAGGCCCGTCGAGGAGCAGACACTCATGGATCAGACAGAACATCCAGGATGGGTGATCAGCCCGATGCCTGGTATGGGATGAAGGAAGTAGATGAAGCGAAATGTAGGTGAA
The DNA here is from genome assembly GCA_030765065.1 of Deroplatys truncata. NCBI lineage: Eukaryota > Metazoa > Arthropoda > Insecta > Mantodea > Mantidae > Deroplatys > Deroplatys truncata. Next base: position 167,536,546 of record CM060983.1, read on the forward strand.
ATGGATGAAAGGAAAGGTGATGATGGAGCAGTTGGTGGAATGAATGGCGGGGGAAACCGGAGAACCCGGAGAAAACCCGCCCAGACGCCGCTTCGTCCACCACAAATCCCACATGCAGGTCCCTGGGATTGAACCCGGGCTGCTTTGGTGGGAGGCGAGCGATCTAACCACTCGGCCACGGCGCCGCCTTCAATTCATTACAAACATTTGAAATTCAACAGCCACATACATGCGTCTATTGTTCCTATATTTTATTGCATGGCTCCTTCTGGTCCCCCAGACATTCGTCCATTAACATTTGTATGAAAAGCCTGTTACTTTCTGCACTGCTTAAATGTGATTAGTAATTGATGGTGAAATTGATATTAAGACTTCACTGGAAATACACGTTTGAGATTCCCTGATCCCCCTCCCGAAGAAGAGCATTCTTGGAAAAAGGTCGCGTGCGGACGTCTGTAAACAACGTCTCTGTTTATTTTCTTTAAATGCTTCGTAACGATATTAAAATACCGTATTTCTGACATATTGACACGAGGAATAAAATGTACATTTCGAATTTTCTGAGAATATCCTGTGAAGTCCCTCTGATCTAATATTGTATTATTTTGTATATCTGAGAAGCTATGGAAGATAGACAAAAACTTAACGAAAGAAAATATAAAACTCTTTAAAACATAAAACCTGCCCCCTTTTGTGTGTGTGTTGCTTTTTAGTAGCGTTAGTAGCTTTCGAAATATTCTTTACTGTATGATTACAGTTTTCCAAGTGCGTCGTCAACTGAAGGAAGATACTTGGAAGTTTGCGATTCTTCTTCTTCTCCCTTCGCAAGATTTCGCTACTGCAACTTCTGAATCAGTAAACAACTAAGGACAGTTTAAAACTGAAATTGAGTTTTACTTATGGACGCTCTTTAACTGCTGTGGTCCTTAGCGCCCCATTCTATATTGGGCGTGAAAGACGGATAATTTTGCTCAGAGGCCTCTTTATCAGGCTTGAGGTTCTTTTACGTGCCGTAAATCTACGGCACGGGAACACCGGTTTTGCTTTCCTTCCGAAGGAAGCCACGCTAACGATTTTTCCGCCCAAAAAAAATCCATCGCCCTCCGCCGGGTTTGAACCCGCGACCTCGGGAACTAGAGGCTAGCACGGTAACCATTACACCACGGAGGACGACAAGGGCAGTTTATATGAACAGTCTCCTAAAAATTACATTTTTCTCGGTTATTTCCCAAAATATATGTAATAATAAATTTCCAAAGCAAATAATCCTTAGTTCTACCTAACAGTTAATGCTATGGATATTCGTTTACAATCTTGTTGTGTTTGCTGATAATCCAGTGTACAGATGCAGCCCATTAATATAGTACCTATTAATTTGCTGGCACGTTCAAATGTTTCATCTAAAAACGAGAGTTACTTTCCAGTACTTCAGCAGCATAACCAGTTTAAAACTCGTCGATAACAGCTCAGATCCTATCGATTCCTTTCTACGTAATTAACAGCAGGGGAAACGACATTACCTATCCATTTATTCGAAACTGATGTTTATGAGGATGAAGATGATGCAACAAGCGCAAATGAATGGCAGAGTAAACTGGATTACCGCCGCAAATCCCACCTGAGGCCACTGAGGCCGAACCGGAAGGTGAGCTGTTTAACCTGTGAGAGGTGAACACGAAGCGCAGCGCATGGAACTGGATAAGCTGCCAAGTTCTGTAATCGTATTATGTGAAGTAGTAAAACTAATTTTCAGTAACCTTTTCTCTCGTTTTATCTTTCCCTTTAAAACACAATAAACCAGATTAGATATTAGACAGAAAATGACTGAAATGAATTAGTCACAGTGCGCTAGTTTCCAAACTCGGATGTACTGGGCTCGATTAACGGTTGTGGGACGAATTTTGCTCCACGGCGTTTGGAAAGTTTGAATGGGCTCGTGCATGTATATGCAAGTTAAAATATAACGAATAAACCTGGTGTTCATACAAACAAATAGTGATCACTAGCAATAAAATTGCTCAAGGTACACTTTATCCCATGCCATTTACATAAAAATAATTGTTCTATTCACCTTAAGTTAACCACAATAAATCATTGCCTAGAAACTGTTCCAAATTATGCAATATTAAAGGAAAAAACCCAGCTGCTTAAATCACAAATAGACAAATAGAAGAATGGCTTATTTTCAAAGATGCTAAGAAACCGTTTCACGTTACAACTTGGGGAAACTTAAAAGCTGTAAAATAAACGTTTCAGAAACGGCTAATACTTCGAGATAGCTATATCTATTTTAATGAGCTGTATATGTTTCTGTTGTAAAATTTTAATGGGGAAGCCTTCAGAGCCTATTCATTGGAAAGTCAACATATATATATATAGTTCATTCGCCATTCAAGTATCTCAAATATGTGTTTTAATTAAATCAATTGAATCCTTTTTTTTCAGAAAATAAAAAGTAACCAAAATATTCAATGCAAAGGGTTGCTTTTTTGGATCTTCGGTTGTTATAAAAATAAACTAGGAGCCTCGTTCCCTTCAAAGAAAAATAGAATGTAATTATATTTACTCAACTTGAGTTAAAAACAAATCGATAAACCTAAAAACATCAATATAAAATCTAATAAAACATCACGACTCAAGCATGAACTATGGTACTTATGTGAACCTTTTCTTTGAAATTATGCTGTTCTCTCTCTCTCTCTCTCTCTCTCTCTCACGGACATGCGTACGCACACATACACAATCTCTTAACAAATCTTCCAGTTAAGAGTGTTGCTTTTGATTCAACAGACACCAAAACATGTATTTCCGGTGAAAGCTGGTTATCGAATTTTTGGGTGGAACATATTACCTCCACTATCCACCATATGTAAACTGTAGAGAAAGTAAAAAAGAAAAAAAAAGTTAATAATAGGATAATAGTGCAAATAATTCGGAGAGATAAAACACACACTCTATCTGATTGCATTTTAGCCAAAAGATAGGACGACTCCAAGTAAGTCTTAGTCAGAACCTTTGCTCCAAACGGGATATGAATCGAACCCATAGCATGAGAAAACGAGAAGCGTCTTTGCATCACAATACTGTCTGAACAATGAATGTCAGCATATTACTGCCATAATACTATCACGGCTTATTTCATCCTGTCAATGAAAATAAGTCTGGCAACACTTACTTGAGAAAAAAAATCTGATGTGTTACACTCATATGACTTTCTCTACTCTTGTACAAACAATTTTTACAAACGCTTATTCTCCATATGCTATCATGTTAATCGAGATATCGAGATGTTAATCTTATTGCTAATTTTCTTGCAAGGGGAATCGATAGGCTTTAAGCGATAGTCAAATATTTTAAGAGCTGGTTGCTATGTGGAGTATTCCATTCTCTTTGCATTACCAGGACAAAAAAATGAATAACGAATTTGAGGAAAAGTATAAGTATTGGAAAATTTAAGGGAATAACAAGCAATATCACGAAAATGGTTCACTCAACAAAAAAAATGTATATGACATAAATTGTGTATTTTAACGCGATCTACATTTTTTGTGTAGTAAAATTTTGTCTATCTCTTATGGTTTACCAGTTATTCAAAAGTCGTTCACAATGAAGAATACTTTTGGAGACATTCCTAGAAAATTCGAGATATACATTTCAAATTTGTCATGAAAATATCTTAAACATATGATATTTTAATCAAAATCGTTAGAGCCATTTTGAGAAAATTAAAATTTTCGAAAAATGTTCCATGTAAAGGGTAATCTGGGGTGGGAGGATTTTCTTGAAAACCTCCGTGTCGCATCTCTTGAAGATACTGAAACTAAATACCAAGTTTGGTGTTTATCCGACTGTTCGTTTCTGAGTTACGTTGTTCACAGACACACACACACACACACACACACACACACGGACACGTTTCCAAAAATGCTTTTTTTGGATTCAGGGGGTCTCAAAACATATATTTCCGGTGAAATCTCGGTATCGAATTTTTGGGTGGTATACAATACTTCCCCTAATTACTATATGTAGTAGAGAAAGTAATACATCCAGTAGGCGAATCAGAAATATAAAATAACAACCTGCGTTTTATTTCGCTTTATTTACTAGGTATGCATAAAAAGTGATCTTTTGGAGGTGACTTCATGCTTAAATAATCAGGCGCGACAACGATCTTTTGAGTTTGAATTGATATTTCAGATTGGCCAATTGAAGATGATTTACAACAACAAAATTTCCAGATAGATAATTTGTGATAAACACGCAAGTTATTAAATAAACTACTTAAAATTCTGCATGTGTGGTACCTCTCGCCCGGATTGAGTAGATCATAATGGACTGTGAGTGTGAAGGGAGGAAGTGTGTAGGTAGGTATAATGAACTTTAAAATAGTTTTGGTGGTCGTCTTCCTCGCATCTGCTTCTCTCCCACAATGGTGGGATTCCGTTATGAAATTCAGACTTGCATGCTAAGTTACTGTACTTCTCCAGTCTTTTACCAACATGTAGCTTGCTGAATGAGGTCTGGCTAAATCGCACATGAAATCCGAGGATATGAAAAAGAAAAACAAATTAAGTGGTAACAGGTTGATAAGGAGATTAATGCACCCAAACACCTTTTCTTGTAGCTTTTAAGTTTTCGAAAAAATAAAGGTGTTTTTCCTCGAAACATATGGAAGGTAATATGTTTCTTTCTTTTATACTTTCTCTACTACGTATAGCAAATATGGGAAGTATTGCACTCCAGCCAAAAATTCGATACCAAGGTTACACCGGAAATATGTGCTTTGAGGCGTCCTGAATCCAAATAAAGCATTTTTGGAAAAATGTTCGTGTGTGTATCTGTCTGTGAACAGCATAACTCAAAAAAGAAAAGTCGGATAAATACCAAACTTAGTATTTGAGTTCAGTATCTACCAGGGATGCGACACGACGATTTTTAAGAAAATACCCCACCCTCAACTACCCTTTACATGGAACATCTTTCGATTTTTGTTTATTTTTTAAAGAACGGCTCTAACGATTTTAATTAAAATATAGTATATGGAAGATACTTACATGATAAATAAAATGTATGTCTTTAATTTTCTGGGACCTGCCTAGGAAGTCCTCTTCATTCGGAAGGAATTTTGTATAATCTTGTGTAACTTGTAAACGTTAAGCGATAGACGAAAACGTAACACATAAAGAATTTAGATCTCTTTAAAACACACAATTTATTTCAAATAAGTTATTTATAGTGGCATAAGCCGTTTCTGAGATATCCGTTATTAAAGGTTCGAATTGTTCAATACTTGTCATTCTAAAGTCCCATCGGTTTTCAGTTATTTCTCGCGATGCATGGAAACAGTATGGAATTTTAAGATCAGCATATAGTGTCCAGTTCTAAAACATTTGACTATCGATGTTCTGTTTGGATTTATAACGAAATGTGTAATGTAGCTATTTTTGTAAAGGTTTATTTGGATTAAATGCAGTAGATACAAAAATAAGCTTTAGTAAAAATAGTTTATATAACCACTAATACAGATAGAGAGTACAGAAAGTCATGTGAATGTGTCACATCAGTTTTACTTTCTCTACTGCTTACCTATGAATGAATGACCAGGGAATGGAGGAGGCACCTCGACCCAACGCAGATCTTTTGTGCTTACCAAGAGGTACGGATGAGGTGAAGAAACCGCGGGAGGCTACAGGCTGTGGGTAGGCCGGCCAACAGAGACGCGCAGAAGTCCCTAACGATTCCAAGCTTAATGACCCAGTCACATGGCGATCTGCTTAGAGAAGGTTTCCCACTTTAACTTGACACACCTAAGGCGGCTCAGAGAAGACCGCCATGTGGCAGGGCCGAGAGGATCTTTCCGACATTGACCGACACAGCAGAACTCCTAAGTATACCTGAAATATGAATCAGGAAGCGAAATGATAAGAAATAAGGGAAAGAAAATTCGTGGTAGAAGAGAAAGATACCAGCATTCGCCTAGCCAACAAGGGAAGGAAAACCACAAAAAAAAACCAATGGTTAGAGTGGCCGGTCCAAGGAATCGAACCCAGGACCTCCTAATGCGAGCTTCGCATATTACCGCGGAGCCATCTCGCTCGTACTACTTACCTATAGTAAGCGGAAGTATTGTATTCCACCCACAAATTCCATACCATATATCACCGGATATACATGTTTTGAGGTCTCTAAATTAAAAGAGCTTTTTTTTTAATAAAAAAAAAGTCCGTGTGCGTATCTATGTACAGCATAACTCAAAAACAAAAAGTCGGCTATATAGCAAAGTATTTAAGTCAAATATCTACCAGGAATGCGACACGAAGATTTTGAAGAAAATCCTTCCACTCCAAACTATCCTTTACACGGAAACTTTTTCGTTATTTTTTATTCTCTCAACAATAGCTCTAACGACTTTGATTAAAACACCACATGTTTAAGATATTTAGTGATAAACAACCTGCATATGTTAAATGTTCCGCAAATAGTCTGTGAACTTCTCTTCATTCTAAATGGATTTTGTTTAACTTGTAAACTTAAGAGATAGACACGTTAAGAGACAGAGATTGTGTCAAAAACATTTCTAAGGGCTTACCCATTTCCGATTGATTCTTTATCATTGTCTTGAATTGCCAAATATGTTACACTTTTTTTTATAACTGCTTAGTCGCGATTCTTTTCTTCTCGTGGCTATGCAAAAGCCTACACCACAAATCGTAACACCTGCTCACTTCTCTCCTAGGAAGGGAATGCATGCAAGAGACTGTCTTGCTTATCGGTTCAACATGCCAGCTGATAACAAAAGAAATGTAGCGAGAGAAGGTAACCCCTAACTTACGAACATATGAAGCGCTCACTTATGTCAGCTACGGTTGCCGATTTATTTAATGATTTATTTCCTAGAATTTACAACACTAATGTTGCATTAAAGGTTGCAACCAACTCGTGGATAATCTTAACATGACACTCGTGAAAATTGAAAACATTCACTCGTGTCATAATCATCAAGCTTATTTCACTTGTTAGATAAATTGCCATTGCGTGTTAAATTGAATAAAGATAGATAAGTTTAAGCATGAGCATCCGGGTTTATTTTCATTTTATTATGAGACCTTTAAGTTAATAAATGAAAATAGAGTGCTACACTCTATGCATAATACAAGCAAGCATGTTCTTGAGAACCTACACAAATCTAGGTATTTCTTCCCTGCACTTCAATACACTTTTACTTTTTGCAAATACGTAAATTTATAAACTATTCTGACTATACACAACCTAACGTGAGTAATGAAGTGAAATAAATTAGAGCTATTGTTATATTCTTCATTTTTAGTGTTCGTTTTAATACATCATTGTAGTTTGAATTCGATTGTATAATATGCCTAACACATGCTTGAATGCCTAGCTGCAAAAGTAAATTATTGTGATGAGCGCGCCCTATCATTTCAGGATTATGTTTACTTTACAAATGTATATGCCTAAAACCAATGATATTGTACGCAATAGCGCTGAAATTTGTGTACATGATTTATACAAATGAACTAAGTGGCTCCTGCTATGTGTAAATATACCTTACAGATTCAGTATTGCTAAATGGCAATACATTTTTGTAATTTGCGTTATTATAATATTGCACTGTATCTTTCATGCAATTAATTTACTACCTTAGAAATTAACTGCTAATTCAACTGCCTCAAAGGCAGCGCAAAACCTTTTCTTCCACAGATTAGTGAGAGTATATTTAAAATAAATCAGAATCACACTAAATCACTCCATTTTAAAACGAAAAAAGTCCTGTGCATTGGATTCACATGACGTTCCCTATGAGTGATAGAGGGATTAATAACCTAAATTAAAGCCACATCATGTTTATATAATGTACATGTCAGAATTGTTCATTTAGAGCAGAACTAATGTAGGTAACATTTTAACTATCTATAAATAATTATGAAGATTGTAAACTTCTAGGAAATCTGTTTACGGATTTTAACCAAAATCGAAATATCTTTAAACTAACACACACTTAATTTCGATTTCGTATGTCTAGGCGATTAACTAAGAATAATGAACTTTTGGAGTCGTAAGTGAAGAATACATTAAACCTTTATCTCTTTCAACCAAATTTAAAACCTGATGTCAGATGTTCTTCAAACCCAGAATATGCAGCAGTTAATCATCACTAATTTCCCTACCAACAATTATTACAGAAGCTTATTCTTCTGTCTCCTTCTTGCTAATCAAGATAAACTTACATTACACATTTACACATTAGTTGCCGGTATAGGATATAATAGGCTAAACTCTAGTTCCTGAGGTCGCGAGTTCAAGACCGGCGGAGGACGATGTATTTTTTCGGGCGTAAAAATCCTTAGCATGGCTTCCTTCGGAAGCTAAGTAAAGCCGGTGGTCGCAGATTTCCGGCACGTAAAAGAACCTCAAGCATAATAAAGAGGCCTTTGAGCAAAATTAGCGGTCTTTCACGCCTAATATAGAATGGGACGCTAAGGACCACAGCAGTTAAAGAGCGTCCATAAATAAAACTCAATAGGCTAAAGCGACAATCACAGTATTACTTCCTCTACTACGAATAGTAAGTAGGGGAAGTATTGTATTCCACCCATAAATTCGATACCGAGATTTCACCGGAAACATATGTTTTGAGACCCCCTGAATCCAAAAAAAGCATTTTTGGAAACATGTCCGTGTGTGTGTGTGTGTGTGTGTGTGTGTGTGTGTGTGTGTGTGTGTGTGTGTGTGTCCCCTGAAAAAAACAAAAAGCATTTTTAGAAAAAGGTCCCTGTGTGTGTGAACTCAAAAACGAAAAGGGGATAATACCAAACTTCGTATTTAAGTCCAGTACTTTCCAAAGACACGACACGAAGATTTTCAAGAAAATCCCTCCAAACAAAACTGCTCTTTACATGGAACATTTTTCGAATGTTTCGATTTTCTAAAAATATATAACGATTTTTAGTATAATACCATACATTATAGATATTTACACGATAAATAAAATGTATATCTTGAATTTTCTCGGAATAGTCTGTGAAGTCCTCTTCATTCGGAAGGAACTTTTTTATAATCTGGTATAAACGTTAAACGATATAGGAAAATGCACCACACAAAAAATGTGGATCTCTTTGAAATATGCAATTCATTTCAAATATTTTTTTCTGTAGCATACGCCATTTCCGAGATACAGGATATTGGTGGTTCGATTTGTTGAATACTTCACCATTCTTTTAAAGTCCTGTCGATTTTCAGTTGTTTTTTCGTGATGTCATGGAAAGAGCACGGAATTTTAAGGCCAGCATATAACGTCCAACTCTAAAACAATTGACTATTACTGTTTTGTCTGTATCTATAATAAAATATGCAATGTTAGCTAATTCTGCAGATTTATCTGGATTAAAATTAAGTATAGAAAATAAGCTTTCGCAAGAATAGTTTGTATGCCCATTTATAAACAATAGAGGGCAGAGAAAGTCGTGTGAATGAAACACACCAGATTGGGGGGGGGGTTCAGGAGGTTTAAAGAATTTCTAGACGTGGAATTTTTGGGTGGAATACAATACTTCCTCTTGTCTACTACACGTAGGTGGCAGAGAAACTAAAACGTATAAGCATTTGAACATTCATACCAATAACAAGAAATATCTCATAAATAGTTTTAAAACGTCTGATGTGTTACACTCACATGACTTTCTTTACTCTTGTACAAATATTCTTACAAACTCTTATTCTCCATCTACTTCATGTTAATGGATATAAAAATTTGCACAAACTATGCTATTGCTAATTTTCTTGTAGGTGCAAGGGGAATATGGTAGGCTTTAAGCGATAGTCAAATCTTTTAAGAGCTGGTTGCTATGTGGAGCATTCGATTCTCTTTGCATGTCCAGGACATTAAAATAATAATAATAATAATAATAATAATAATAATAATAAGAAGAAGAAGAAGAAGAAGAAGAAGAAAGAATTCCTATTTGAGAAAAAGAAAAAGTGTTGGAAAATTCAAACAAATAATATGGAATATCTCGGAAATGGTTCACTCCACAAAAAAAAATTCTGATGTGTTACACTCACATGACTTTCTCTACTCTTGTACACACTATTTTTACAAACGCCTATTCTCCATATGCTTCATGTTAATCGAGATATCGAGATGTCAATCTTATTGGTAATTTTCTTGTAGATGCAAGGGAAATATGGTAGCTTTTAAGCGATAGTCAAATATTTTAACGCTGGTTGCTATGTGCCGCATTCCATTCTCTTTGCATGTCCAGGACATAAAAAAAATGAATAACGAATTTGAGAAAAAGTATAGTATTGGAAAATTTAAGGAAATAACAAGCAATATCTCGAAAACGGTTCACTCAACAAAAGAAATGTATATGACATAAGTTGTGTATTTTAACGCGATCTACATTTTTTGTGTAGTAAAATTTTGTCTATCTCTTATGGTTTACCAGTTATGCAAAAGTCGTTCACAATGAAGAATACGTTTTGAGACATTCCCAGAAAATTCGAGATATACATTTCATTTCTCATGACATTATCTTAAACATATGATATTTTCATCAAAATCGTTAGAGCCATTTTTGAGAAAATTAAAATTTTCGAAAAATCTTCCATGTAAAGGCTAGTCTGGAGTGGGGGGATTTTCTTGAAAACCTTCGTGTCGCATCTCTGGAAGATACTGAACCTAAATACCAAGTTTGGTGCTTATCCGACTGTTCGTTTTTGAGTTATGCTGTTCACAGACACACACACGGACATGTTTCCAAAAATGCTTTTTTTGGATTCAGGAGGTCTCAAAACATGTATTTCCGGTGAAATCTCGGTATCGAATTTTTGGGTGGAATGCAATACTTCCCCTACTTACTATACGTAGTAGAGAAAGTAAAAATGAATAACGAATTTGAGAAGTATAAGTATTGGAAAATTCAAAGAAATAACAAGCAATATCTCGAAAACGGTTCACTCAACAGAAGAAATGTATATGACATAAGTTGTGTATTTTAACGCGATCTACATTTTTTGTGTAGTAAAATTTTGTCTATCTCTTATGGTTTACCAGTTATGCAAAAGTCGTTCACAATGAAGAATACGTTTTGAGACATTCCCAGAAAATTCGAGATATACATTTCATTTCTCATGACATTATCCTAAACATATGATATTTTCATCAAAATCGTTAGAGCCATTTTTGAGAAAATTAAAATTTTCGAAAAATCTTCCATGTAAAGGGTAGTCTGGAGTGGGGGGATTTTCTTGAAAACCTTCGTGTCGCATCTCTGGAAGATACTGAACCTAAATACCAAGTTTGGTGCTTATCCAACTGTTCGTTTTTGAGTTATGCTGTTCACAGACACACAGACAGACAGACACACAAACAGACACACACACGGACATGTTTCCAAAAATGCTTTTTTTTGGATTCAGGAGGTCTCAAAACATGTATTTCCGGTGAAATCTCGGTATCGAATTTTTGGGTGGAATGCAATACTTCCCCTACTTACTATACGTAGTAGAGAAAGTAAAAAAAAAAAAATGTATATGACATAAATTGTGTTTTAATGAGATATACATTTGTTGTGCAGTAAAATTTTTCCTGTCTTATTTACCAGTTACGTAAAATTCATTCAGAATGAAGACGAATTTTGGAGACATTCCCAGAAAGTTCAACTTATAATTTCATTTGCCATGAAAGTATCTTAAACATATGATATTTTAACCAAAATAGTTAGAGCCATTTTTGAGAAAATCAAAATTTTCAATAAATATTCCATGTAAAGGGTAGTCTGGGGTGGGGGGATTCCCTTGAAAATCTTCGTGTCGCATCTTTGAGAGATACTGAACCTAAATACCAAGTTTGATATTTATCCAACTTTTCGTCTTTGAGTTATGCTGTCACAGGCACACATCCACATAGACACATACGCACACCTTTTTCTAAAAATGCTTTATTTGGATTCAGGGGGCCTCAAAACATGTATTTCTGGTGAATTGTCGGTATCGAACTTTTAGGTGAAAAGCATTACTTCCTCTACTTACTGGTAAGTAGTAGAGAAAGTAAAAAGTAGTTCCTTGAGAGCTTGCAAGCGTATTTAAGTTCAGATTTGGTTCACTGCAGTCTTACTGATATAGTTAATGTTAGACTTTGACTATACGCTTATCCTGATTGGGGTGGGGCCTTTCAAATGAAGTCACACACATTCGGTCCTTTCTTTATAAAGTGTTAACTATAAATCATGTCTACCAACACTGTATAGTTTGACCCGAGCACCCAGTTACATAGAGGAATGGGATTAGCATTGTTCGACATGTTTTAGTTGAAATATTCTATAACAAAGCAGGTTTCTCTACCATTCTTCTGGTAAGACGTAAACTGCTCAGTCTACACCAGTAGTGGTCTCCTCCATGGATCTAACACTACACATAAAATTGTCCTGACTGGTTTCATGTTATTTATTGTTCGTGCTGATCACTTACATAGCGCAAATACGCTGGCCTTTGAATAAAACACATTCTTCATGATACAAGCAAGAAAACTCTTACAAACGGAAGTTCAGCAGACAAAACCTTTTGAGGAAATGCTATAGAATTGCTGCACTGAGATCCCTTCCACCAGTCATGAAAAACCGCCCCACTGAACCAAAGAGATGTTCGCAATAAACAGCCTGTTATCTACACGATAACACATTAGATATACTGTAAGCCTGTTTTATCACATGGCATCTAGAGGTAGCTGCTCAGGTTTTGTATCCTCCATACTCTATATGCTGTTTTCCCGAAGTTTTGCGCTTAAAACAAATGAAGCAACTCTGAAACGACTTTGTGAACGTATAGTCGCAGCAACTTTATTGTGTTTTGCAGCCTTGACCTTAAAGTAAGGCCAACAAGCGGCTTATAAAATGAAGTCACTATTACCAGCAATACACCTGCCGGAAGCTATCCCAGCAAACAATGTGCACTGCAAGAGCTTCGAGCATCCGTTTCTGACATGCACGTCGTTTTTATTTATTTGCACTTAGAGCAGCAACGGCGTGGCCCGGATGTATTTACCATCACAACTTTTTGTGACTAAATTCTCTCCCCTCTTTGGCAGAGCATGGAAGTGACATGTGGTGACACTCTACGGGTGGGAATATGACGTACTGCTACAGAATGATATGGTAATGTGAAGCTGGTCTGGAAACTTTATACAGAAACAATTCGGCCGTCCCTTGTAGGCTGACACACAGCCCCTCGTTAACTCCGGTCCTCATGCACAAACGCGTTAAAACCTCTACGCTCACGGTATGCGCATACTTCCCACCGATTTATTAAAGCTGCTTTTCGTTAATACGGCTCAGATAAAGCGTTACAATAAACTGGAGAGCTAAATGATGTTAAAAATATTCTTTTGTCTCTTCCAGGAACTTATTATTATTACTATTATTATTATTTCCTAATTAAAACTACCTATTAAGCTCTCTGCAAGTATAATACGTGAGGCATTCAAAAAGTTTTACAAGCGTCGTCTTAAAGTCCAAACTAAGGATGGAATCAAAAAACTTAACCTCGCAATCCTTCAAAGCATACTTCACTGCCAAAATTCAACTGGCAACATCACTATTACAAGTACAACTGATGCTGAGAGACTAGGCAGTGAAGGGTGACTCTGACAGGGTTTCTCAGCACTCGAACCGCCATTAGCGCCTCCCCCTCCTAAACCGTTCAGGTAGAGTCAAAGTGGTCATGTTTCAACTTAAACCTCACGTACTGTATGTAGACCTTGCCGATATCTCAATAGAATCATGAAACATTTTAGAACGATTTTTAAGATACAAAAATATAACGAGAGCGGGTTCCATACAAATTACCACCTTGTCTCCTTAAATGTTTAGGTCTCTCTCTCTCTGTCTCTCTGTCTCTCTCTCTCTCTCTCTCTCTCTCTCTCTCTCACGAACGCTTTTGAAACTCTTTGCTGGACTCAGGGGATCTCAAAAGCGCATTTTAGGATAAATCGTGATATTCTAAGCTTGGGTGGAATGCGATGCCTTCACCTTATGTTAACGGTAGAGAATTTCTCCTGAATTTCGTCAAGTATCATTTACATGATATGTCCCTCCAATCCAAGTGAGGTGATAACTGTACATTTTGAACGTCCCAAAACTATCTGCCTTCGTCGACGTCGCTGCCCTGTATTTCCCTTTAAAATGCATCAGGTCACGAAGTGAAACAGGGAGTAACTACTTACAAATAAGGTAAACGTGGAGAGAGTGTATCTTTGTGTTTTATCTTTATGCAAAATGCCAAGGCACGTGCTGTTATCCCAGCAACAACTTTTGCCTACAACACTTGTAACGAACTTTGTTGCTCTAAAAGCCTATTGTTGATTAAAAGCAAGCACAGACCTGGGAGGCAGACGCTTGGGAGAGACTCCGTATATTATCTCGAGAAGCCTTGCAATGCTATCGCTGACAGAAAGGAAAACAGAACGTGGCACACAAATCAGAGGGAACGCACTACACTGCGAAATTTCTGAAAAGTTCCATTATGAGCAGCCAGTGTGATGAAAACAATGTAAACTCTATTATTTCTGCACTCTACGCTCTTGAGACTCTTCTTCCTTTCGTAATAAATTAGCTGTTTTTCCTGTGTGGTTCTTTTTATACACACTACTACACAGCGAAGCTGCTAGTAACGAAGTAAAAGCATGCTGGGTTTTCTTTCATAGGATTTTCCATGTAATTAGCAAGCAACTCAGTAACAAACGTGTTTTCACAATGATTGTTCTTACAGCACACGTGCAGGAAACTCCTGTTCTACAAATATATCCTTCTGTACTGTAAAACATACCTTGACGACAGAAATATGACAGTTTTTAGAACTAATCAGTTGAATCGATTATAGTTTCAGATATTCTCATTCATTTTCAAGAGAAATAACAAAAGCCTACTGATCTGTAAAGCTATGGACATAGTACGGGAATGAGAGCTTTTTAAGTTGAAAACCATTTTTATTGTTGCTATCTCTTTTGAGATAAATACTCATTATTCTGTGTCTGAAGCAGTTTTTTGGTATAGATACCAAAAGCTTCTCTAGCTGCAACCAATTCTTAACACGAAGACTGCTGTTCAGCGAGAAAGAATTTGAACTAAGGAACTTTGCGAGAAAACATCCGAGAAGTTGTGCAGTAAATAATTTAGTAGCCGCAGACCTACTTTCTGTCTTCACAAATGTAGCTGAGAAAATCTATTAGACGACTAACACATTAAATAGTAATGTGTCGTGCATGCCTGACAAAAAGAACACTGGCGTAACCTTTAAAAATCAGTTTTCTAACGGCGGAATGTAGGTTACAAATTGGATTACGCTCCTGGAATGGTTATAGATATGTATGGTAGATGTGCAGATACTCATATGACTTCCAAAAGTACTAAAGCATAGAAGGAATACACAAAACTAACGTTTGAGGGTGACAGAATGTATTTTTAG
Source organism: Deroplatys truncata (assembly GCA_030765065.1). Classification (NCBI taxonomy): domain Eukaryota; kingdom Metazoa; phylum Arthropoda; class Insecta; order Mantodea; family Mantidae; genus Deroplatys; species Deroplatys truncata. Next base: position 167,552,026 of record CM060983.1, read on the forward strand.
AATGTAGGTTTCCCAGTTTACATCCGATTAGTGATTAGGGTTACAAAACGCCGTCAACGTCTTTTCTTACAGCATAGGCAGTATATAAAGATACGATTCCCATAAGCATTACGAATTTAAAAAGCGTAATCCAAGTGGCAATTGGAATTTCGTCTGTGGAAATGCTTTTAGAAGAATGTTCCGACTTTTCTTTTGATCTGTGCGCTGAATACTCCGTTCTGTATGAGTTATTTTATAGATGAATCGCCTATATTTGAAAACAGAAGATAATCTATAGCTATCTATCAAAATATTTGATACAAGGAACGAGCAGTGGTTGCGGATTACAGAATTCATTTTTATACCAGATTTTCCATTCTGGATTAGCTACTAGAGCTTCTAAAGAGTTCGTCACCTTCGTTACTTATAATACATTCACAGTAGTAATGTAAAGATAGTTTCCATACACCTCAGAATTTAAAGAGTGTAATTCAAGTGATAATTTGACGTATCGCCTGTGGAACGCCAGTTTTTAAGGTTGCTCTTGTTTCTTTCCACTAATGCCCAATGATCTGTTGCAAATTATTCTACAGATGGCTGGCTTAGATACGTTTGTATAGCTCCAACAAGACTAATCCGCGCCGTACCAAAGTATATATTCTTCAAAGATTTAGAGGCGTTACTTAGCACTGCATAATTTTAATGACAAATTTTCGTTGGAGCCCAAAGGATTCTTTACAGGTGTGGTTTTATGATGAAAATGAGACTTTTACAAAGATTCTTTTGTTTCACCTAGCGGGCTTCACAATTTAGAACAGTGTTCGCTGGATATGTTCTTGTGCTTCTCAAGATAACTAATAGAAAACTCATTTATTGTTCTGAAAGCTCGGTGATTAAATATTTCTGCAGCTGGAACCAACTTTACCCTCCTTGGCGCTAGCAACCTGCTTCTGCACAATGCTTTTGGCAGTTGTTTCGATTCTGGTTAACGATTGCGCGTTAACGATTGCGCAACTAAGTCTCATTTGCCTACATATTTTGTAGAATTTATTCCACAGATTCTTAGTCAAAATAATGTTGCGCTGCTTTCATAGGAATGAGTTTTAATGGCTATTATTGGTAACTGTATACAGATGATGCGCAAAACTCTAATTATGCAAATACTTTATGTAGAATATTATATAAATCCATGTCGTCCTCCGTGGACTACTGGTACCGTGCTAGCCTCTAGTTCCCGAGGTCGTAGTTTTACGGCACGTAAAAGAACCTCAAACCTGATAAAGAGGGCTCTGAGCGAAATTACCGGTCTTTCACGCCCAATATAGAATGAGACACTAAGAACCATAGTAGTTAAAGAGCGTCCATAAATAAAACTCAATTTAATTTAATTTAGACACATCCATTCCCAAATGGCTCCTATCTAAACAGTTTCATGCAATTTCACTTGCTGGTCACCTAACAGAATGCCATGTATCTAATTATTTACTGAATTTTGCAATGTTTTACTGCTGGAACGTCCTTCCTGAGGCTCATTTTCATTGGAGTATTTCTTTGAAACACAAGAAATGTGAAACCATGATTTTTACATTGCCCCGCCCCATTGTTTCCCCTCCTATCACTTTATAAACTATTCCCATATCCTGGAACCGTGATAATGACACTGTTAAATATCTTTGCCTGCATTTTGATCATTGATTGACCGGGAACTCTCATATTAATTTAAAATTAAATCTCGATTACTCCAGATTACCCAAACTGCATTCCATTCTCAACCGCAAGTCTTCTTTGCAAATTCCACGTGGTTCTCTTTTGTACAAGTTTTTACTTCGTCTTCTATTCGCATATGCTCGTCAAATTTGGGGAGGTGCAACTGCAAGTAAAATTAATCTTTGAAAGCCCTGCAGATTCATTGCAGGTCTTTCAAAATAAAGTTTTAAGGCTTATACTGAATGCGTCTTGATATGTCAGAAACACCTAGATACATCATGAACTTGGACTCAGTACCATCTCTGCGCATATTCTCTCTCAGGCACACACACTTTTTCAGCACTTTCACTGAGTACCTGGCGCAATGTACTTCTTCTTGGGACGAAGATCTGATGCGGTTCTCCGAATGAAGAGTCGTCTCCCGCAGGACTCGCTGCTTTCTTCCGGAAGTGATTCCGATTCTGAATAGCATTTCTAATACTAAATCAATCCAATAAAAAGGGGGACTCATTTTCAAGTATGGCATGGCAGCGTACTTCATCACAATGAGATACCCGATACTATCAGATTTATTGTACACTTAAACTAACTCCGTAGAAATTTTCGTTAAATAAACCATTTGAAACCATGAATGGTATTTCAAATGAATGCATAATACAGATCTACCGATGTAAAGCACAAGTCTTGACAAATACGTTGCCACCTATGATCTTGAACGAGAACTTTTCGAGTAATCTTCGCAATTGTCGACTTAGGGGGTTTAGATTATCGTCACCACCATTATCGCCGCTGCCACCGCCACCACCGGCATTACGGTAATTAAAAGTGTAGTTCATCCGGATGTACTGTCTTTAATGTTATTCAAATCATGGTTCTCCGAAAGAAACACAGGAATGTACAAGGCTACCGCAGCAATTGACAGTTCAGTTTGGCTTGCTAGTCACGCTTTATAAATGGAATACGTGATTTGCAGTTTCATTTTATTGCTTGCAGTCACCAACAGTAATGCTCTAAAAAGTGATCGGCATCGAACATAGTATCTAAGCAATTAGTGTGATAAAATGCTACTCGTTAAGATATAAAATCATTAATTTACTTAAAATAGATTTCTATATCATATGTATTTTGTGTATTCTATGATATAAAATTTACTACGGTGCAGTTATAAGTTATTGGTAAAAGCTAATTTATAATCAAAGGGAATTCATACCAATTTTAAAAAAACTTCATGTCCTTTTCTCTCTCTAACAAATACAAATCGGCTGAGGCATTTACATATAACCATTTATTTTATCCTTGAAGATGATGGACTTCAAACGTACAGCTGCAGCAGCATCATTAATGATCAATTAATACTTCAATGCGAGGAGTAGCATGCCTGCTACGTAATTTCTTAAAACCCGCATGTCAAAAGAAAACTCATTGGTCCTAGTATTTAGCTCACCGATGAATGATGCCATAATGACACAGAACAAGAATGCCCGATTCTGTTTCCCTCCACTACAGCGAACAGCTCCGAGCCATTGGCAGGTGGAGCGAAAAGTGGAGGATGGCCATCAGCCCGGGGAAGAGCTCTGCGCTTCTCCTGGCGAAGGTCCGTCGGTGGCGGCCCGGGCGGCCTCTGAGGCTGCGGCGGAGGAGAATCCCTTGGGTTACCTCTGCCAAATACCTCGGAGTCACGCTCGACCGCGGCCTCACTTTCGCGCCACATGTCAGGGCAAAGGTCGGCCTCGGCCACTCCGCGCTCAGGCAGCTGTATCCCGTATTCCGCTCCACAATGCCCATATGCCTCAAACTACGCCTATATCAGGCGACTATCCCGCCCCTGATTCTGTACGGCTGCGAGGTCTGGGGATCGGCGGCAGCGACCACCATCCGCAGGCTACAAACCGCCCAGAACAGGGCGCTTCAGATGATCTATGATACCGGGCGTAGATTCCCGTCACACATCCTACACACCCATTCCGGTCTCCCATACATCGTAGACGTGGTGCGGGAGAAAACCCGTACCATGTACACGAAGCTCACTTACCACACCAACCAGCTGGTGAACTCTTTGGGCCGCTACGACCACAAGGCGCTAAGGCGGAGGAAGAGCTACCGGTTGCCGAAAGACGGCTTGGGCCGCCGAGGCGGAAGTCTGTCAATCCCTCATTCCGCAAACTTCCCCAAGTTAAGCAGCATTGGGCCCGGTCGCTGGCTGGATGAGTGACCATCTAGCAGCGACCCGCCCTGCTGCCAACTTGAATACCCCCCTCCCCATTACCTAGTATTCCCATCTTGCTTTGCTGCCATGCCGGCCTGCTTAACTTGACGACCCCACAAGCGGTCGCCCAAGTTAAGCAGCATTGGGCTTGGTAACCACATGGTCGCCAGTCCGCCCATGAGGGAACACCGAGACCCAGCCAATGGTAGCGCAGAAAGCTAAACCCCGCCCATGACAAAACTCAAAAGGTTGTGTACATTCTTTTTTAACCTTCTATATCGCACAGGTAAAGCCGCATACGCGGCTAGGTACTGTGCCGATCACATTCCGCCCAGGTGAACCTGGGCGACCTGTTCTCGATTGCTGGATTGCTGGAGGATGTCACCTCACACTGTGGTGCAAGGAGCGGCTAGAGCACATATTATGGATAGTGAAAGAGGGCTTGCAATAAAATATGTAATCAACGTTGGGACTTTTTATATGAAGTGCTTCAGTCTCGTACATAGTATTAAATTTGCACAACAAGGGGATTCTTTTATATTCTTATGCTATAGCGCTACTCTTCGTTTATATAATCTTACACCCGTTGAATTTAAAGGTAGCGGAGATTGATGGCCTATCTCCAAAGTTGCAAGCCGTACAATCAAGTATGCGTAATCGAAGAAGGAACTAATGGGTGCTTAGAAAGTACTCATATCTTCCTTAATAAACAAATTTAATGTATAAATGCAGATCAGTGAACTCAGAAGGTCCTGTACAATTTTCAGTCTGATGCCTTAAATTGTTTCTGGCTTAATTGATCATGAATTTAGCAGATTAAATCTTTAATCCACCCTAATTAGAATCGTTGGAGCCGTTTTGAGAAAATAAAAAACAAGGGACAATTTTCCATATAGAGGATAGTTTCGGGGGATTTTCTTGGAAATCTTCGTTTCGCATCCTTGGAAGATATTAAACTTAAATACTATGTTTGGTAAATATCGAGATTTCGTTTTTGAGTTATGCTGTCCACAGAACGTGCGCGCGCAAACGCACAAACGCGCACGTTTTTTTTTTGTAAAAATACTCTTTTTTATTCAGAAGATGTATTTACGACGACATTTTGATGACTAATTTTTGAGTGGAATGCAATAGTTCCTCTGCTCGCAATAAGTAAATGTGTGCATGTAGGTATATATTGCTTACAATAGTAATAAAATAAGAAGCAGTTACTAACGAGTTTCAGGCGACACTATTGAGAATTTTCCTGCGAGTGTATGAACTTTAGTGTGAGGTCGGTTATATGACAGTAACTGTTTATTCAGGCCTTATTTACTTCTAATAGTCACACCAAGCACAATGACGTAAGGCTCAACGCAATACCGATGCGTTTTTTATGGCTATTATTGGTAGCTGTCATTTCATACTATTTAACTTGCTGGTCACCTAGCAGAATGTCACGCATCTAATTATTTACTGAATTTTGCAATGTTGCACTGTTAGAACGTCCTTCCTGAGATTCATTTTCACTGGAGTATTTCTTTGAACGACAAGAAATTTTAAACCACGATTTTTACATTGACCCGTCCCATTGCCCCCCCTATCAATTTACAAACTATTCCCATATCCTGGAACCGTGATAATGACACTGTTAAATATCTTTGCCTGCATTTTGATCATTGATTGACCGGGAACTCTCATATTAATTTAAAATTAAATCTCGATTACTCCAGATTACCCAAACTGCATTCCATTCTCAACCGCAAGTCTTCTTTGCAAATTCCACGTGGTTCTCTTTTGTACAAGTTTTTACTTCGTCTTCTATTCGCATATGCTCGTCAAATTTGGGGAGGTGCAACTGCAAGTAAAATTAATCTTTGAAAGACCTGCAGATTCATTGCAGGTCTTTCAAAATAAAGTTTTGAGGCTTATAATGAATGCGTCTTGATATGTCAGAAACACCTAGATACATCATGAACTTGGACTAAGTACCATCTCTACACATATTCTCTTTCACGCACACACACTTTTTCATCACTTTCACTTAGTACCTGGCGCAATGCACTCCGATATATGCTGATGGAACTTACGCTGGAAATGTTGAGATTAGGGCTGCAGCACGAATCTTTCAAAATCAACAATTTCGAGTTGATTTTTCACCTTCTGGTTGGCCAAAATTACTGCAAGTTACGATTTTCTGATCATAGAGATAATAGGTATTGACATTCTACTGTTTGAAGATCTCCCTATGGTATGCCAACGTTCACTTCTAGGACTTACATTACAATAAATATAAAAACTGTATACACGATTACATTATACTCTACGTCACTACTGTCAGACCAGTCCAGTAAGCATGTGTGAAGCACAATTTGTCAAGGCTGTGCGAATTATTCCCTCGGACCAACTAATATGCATTTTATTCGTCAAGACATTTTAGTCACAATCGTTAGAACCACTTTTTAGAAATGAAAATTTGTCGCTTGGAAGTTCGCTAGGGATGGGAAAAATACCATGAAAGTCTTCATCTTAATTCCCTAGAAAGTGCCTGAATGTTTAGTTGTATTGTTCATTTACTGACACGCACATTACTATTTTTCCAAAAACGTATTTTTGGATTCGCTAAACCCAAAAATGTAGATATCTGCAATACCTCGAAATCGAATTTTTGGATCGAAAGCAACACTTACCCTTCCTTATTCAGAAAGACTAAAAATGCATATGAAACATTCGGTTAGCAGACAAAAGAATTCTACGCATCTGCGATTAGACAACTGAGGGATCTGAAATACGTGTTGGTGCAGAGTCCACTACATTCCCTAGATTTGGTGCTCTTTTACTTTAAGAGAGATCATTTTACACCAACTTAAAATTTGCTGATCTTTTAGAAGGTAGCCTGTGGGCACCAAGTTCTTCGGCTTGAAAGTATCTGATGGTCTCTCTCAAGTAGCATGCTTACTTGCCTAGGTAATTTTCAATAATTCTGCAAGAGAAATGTGATAATTTGAAATGCACTCCTTAAAAAGAACCGGGAAACGTCGCGGAGTGATCTGGGTAACACGTATTCGCGCATATTACAATGCCATTTACAGAGCTTGATTAGAAGGCACCCAAGCTTACATGATATATCATCGCTGTACAGAGATGGTGGCACAGATGGGTAGACAGAAAATCGCTATACGACAGCAGAAAGTCAGAGAATCAGAGCGCCGCAAATATCAAGGCACTCTATCGGAAGTGCGCAATATACACGCGGGTCACCGACCGTCATATGTTGACATTCACGCTTTCAACTTCTTGTTCGGACATGCGCATAGCCCTACTCGGTAACAGTAACCGAGATATGGCATTATTTATTCCCGCTGAGCACGGTTTATACCGCCCATTTTATATACCTAGATTACTTCACAAGCTGTAGCAACGTATTTTTTGGTGGTAAAAAGCTTTAATGAAAAACATGCATATTAACAGAGGCATGCACTAACATCTAATGCTAGCAATTACTTGTGTTGTTTTTTGGGATGCAGAAGCGAGCAGTGTTGCACGATTCTCACTTAATATTGCAAACTTCATTATTACTCAACTATACAAAATCGTAAACCTGCTTCATTGTGATGGAACTGAAATAAAACCGTTTGCGAAACAGTCTTGCAATATTAGTAAAACAGAAGCTGGTTACGAGCACGGGACCCGACTTCTGGTTCACTTCTGATCCATCTTCGTCACGGTGTTAAAGTGCTTACCTCCAAGATGACCTTTGAGTCAGGGGAACTTGCGAAAATCACTTGGGAAAAGATCTGGTGAATATGGAGGATGCGAGAAAGCTTCCTAGTTGAATCTTCTGAGTTCCGCCTGGGTCGTATCCTCCGTATTCACCGGAGCTTGTCCCAAGTGATTTTCATATGTTCCTCCAACTCAAAGGTAAGCACTTTTAACACCGATGATGAAGTCAAATCAGTGAACAACTGGTTGCGAGCACAGGACCCGACCTGGTACAACACTGGCTTGGAAGAACTGTGTCACGTCTCCAAAAATGCTTGGAAAAACATGTTGACTATGTAGAAAAGTAACAGAAGGATTGTACAATATAAATAAAATTAATTCAATCTGATCAATTGTGTGTAATGTGTTTTTATAAAGTAGGTAAACTTACTTATTGGACGACCCTCATATTACTATTGTTTGAATTTCAAATACGAATTTATTGCAAAAAAACTATTAAACTATTGCATTCCCAATAAAGACTGAAAATGCTGTATACTTTAAAATCTTATTTCGATATTATGATTGCGTCAGTTTCTGTACTCATTAATCATTTAGAAGTGAAACCCGGATTAGTTACGAAAATATTAAAACGTTGCCGTATTATACTTTTGCGAGCAGTGGCTGCGAAGTTCCTCACCTAACCCTGAAAGAAGTAATTCTGATGATTATTGAAACTGTACTGCTAATACTTTCTCACAGTGCAAGAGGAACTCTGATACAGACTGAGCCGATTATGTGTGAATGATTCGTACTCTTGTGGTAAGATTTGACGGCCAAACAGACCAATAACGATATGCAACACAAGGCAGGTCTTGCCCGACATGTCGTACAGGTTTGAAATTGCGGCTGAATGTTTAAATTTGAAGGACAGCTCCTCTACGATAAACCACGTTAGCGGAATGTTTCCATGGACCAAAATATCACGAAAATACACGACATGAGTCTGGAGGATCACGCACTGATAAACCAATTCATTGCAATATGTGTGGACATCTTTGAGAAATGTGTGCATGTAATGAATTAATGATAACCTGTAGCTGTGTAAGGAGCTACATCTGGGCTCTCAAAAATTTGACAACGAATAAAAGACATAACAGAGTGGTAGTCTCGAGGCAAGTTTTTTAACGCTTATGTGCAGACCAAGGCAGGATTTAACTCAGGATGAATCAAGGTGACATCACATTGAGTTGGAGTCATAACCGCGGTTAAAAAGTGGAAGCACAGACGATCTGTTCCTACAGATACTTGCGTGCCAGGAAAAGTCATGGCTCAAATTTCTGGGAATCATGGAGGGGGAGGATCTTCTCACCGATTTTCTGCGCAAAGAACTGATCATTAAGGATGCCTGTTATTCCAATTCTTACAAATCAGCGAATGCGACTGTATAGCCGAGTGAAAAGTTGATAAAAGCATCTTCAAGACAATGGATAGTGCACACTGCTCGCCTGATACTCCAACAACTTTGTGGCCGTAGCTTCGAACTTCTGCATCTACCGCGATCGCCCGATTTGGCTCCCTCAGATTACATCAATTTCCTGTCATAAAGATACAACTGAATAGCAAGCTTTCCCCCAGAGCTGAAAGCTTACTTAAAGGTAACAGACATCAGATGAGAACAATTATTGCTTTTATCACAGGAGATGTTCCTGTGAAAAAGCATCTTAACACGATGGGAATGTTTCGGGGTAACTTAGATTGCAGACTGTGCAAGAAACGAACTGAAACAGCCCAGCATATTATATGCTCCTGTGAGACTTTGGCTCACTAGAGATGTATTGCTTTTGGGGAAATATTTTTAGAACCAGAAGGATCTGAAACCATATCTGTTATGAGACTGTTTTCTGGGTAAAAGCAGCACGCATAATGAATTGCCCTTAAAACGATACTGTTACCACAATAAGCTCAAGGCTGAAGTATGTCCGGAGAAAAGACGAAAATCTGTATCGTATGAGACAAGACAAGTTTTCCCCCGTGACGATTAAGTCATGAAGGCACTGCTATACTCCAGAAACACTCATTCTTATGCGAGGTTGCACAACTTATCCGTTTGGATAGGTATAATCGAAGGGCAGGAATATCATACAGGAGCCATATTCAATCCATAACAAAACGCCATAAGCCAGCCTGTCCTGGTAAGAATGGGTTTTCTAAACTAATGGGTAAGTTAAATTACACATACAGCCTTAAAATTTCTAACATGGTCTGACCACAACACACGAAATGCTGGATGTCCCGAAATCTTGTGCAGGTATCACTTTCTCTCAAGTTCGTCAATGGAATACCTGTCCCATTATCCATTTTGGGTACAAAATTGTGCATAAGCTTCTGAATAAGTACAGTTATATTCGCAATAACATCCAATAAGCCACAAACAAGCTTTCAGGCCCAATTCAGTTTCTGTTCAGAAAGATTTGAAATAAACAAAAACAGTTATAAGAACGAATACGTTGAAATTATCGTATTCAAATAGTTATCATTGACAGAAACCAATTTATCAGTACTGCAAGAAATCCTGTTTACTGTGCAGGAAAACAACACGGATTTTAATGTCTAAGAATACTAGCATTTACCTCAGCAATGTGTAATGTTTCTTTTTTCTTCTAAATTGCAGGATACTACTGATTACGGATCCCCCCCCCCCAAGAGCGGATTTGTAGGTATGTGTCGCACATTTTTCTAGCGTATTCACTTTGCGCTTAGATTCAACTAGTACATCAGAAGCAAAGGGAATTGCCTACTACTAGTTCCCGAGGTCGCGGGTTAAACCTGGCTGAGGGCACTGGATTTTTTCGGGCGTAAAAATTCTTAGCATGGCTTCATGGGAAGTAAAGCCGGTGGTCTCGTGTCGTAGGTTTAAGGCACGTAAAAGAACCTCAAGCCTGATAAAGAGGCCTCTGAGCAAAATTACCGGTCTTTCACGCTCAATATAGAATGGGACGCTAAGGACCACAGCAGTTAAAGAGCGTCCATAAATAAAACTCCATTTCATTTCTTACTCTATCTGCCAAAATATGGATTTTCCACAGACCTATACACTTACCTTGCATTTTTAGTGAGTAACTAGCATTTATGCTTTTGATATCTTATACAAATATTTAAGTAAACATAGGACCTAACAATGCATGTACGAAAGAACTCTATGAAAAACAATTCCCTTTATGTCACATTTTAGCGCTTCATCCTTGGATTTAACTGCATATAGCACTGTAGGTACTGGTTTTATGAGTTTGTTATATTTAGTGGAAAAAGCAGAAAATTCCAAATCAGTAGCTACTCTCCACAATTTTCAGTCGTCTTAAGGCAACTCCTCTCTTTGCATATGTTGTTTTCTTATGATATTATATTAATAGTTTTTGTTTTAATAGCGTACTTATACACGCATTTATTTCTATAGTCATAATTTCTTTATCATCTTCACCGCAACATTAGTTTGTTTTCTCTAGTGGAGTATTAGCTTTTCCAGTCCTTTAATGCTTTATATTTGTTGCGTTGCACTAAAGTACCTAACTGTATCTGCTTTAAATACGTAGATGGAAGAGAAGGCCTTCGCCATAGCTCGCTTGAGAAAACAGGCACTAATGGCACCATGGTGCCGCTCTACAGCTCTTCATAACCTCAACGCAGCGAAACGCAGAGGGGCGGGTCTAGATAGTGACAGAGAAGTAAAGACACTTCGATGGAAGAGGGAATGTCAGCCATTGCTTTGCTGTGCTTCGATATCACAAATCGCCAAGCTGGCCAGTCCTACTTTATTCCTATACAAATAACACTGTTTCAAAACATTTCTGTAATTCTGAACGATAGTTACGACCAAGAAAATAAACATTAAAACCACAGGTTCCATAGGCGGAATGCCTAGGCGCGAGAAAGTCAGTGCATTGAGGGAGGATCAGGTGTGAGTCTGGAGTGCTAATAAGCCCGCATTTTCCCGTCGCATGGCACGAGCAGCGACAGAAATCTTCACAGCAAGAGAACCATTACAATCACGTTTGCACACTCCTGCAGCGCAAAGTATACGGCCCTTTCCAAAGTTACCTTAAAGAGCAATAAACATAATGATACTGCACTTAGGACAACACAAAAAGATCTTTGTTACACCATTTGTGCGTGTGTTTCTTTTCCTGTTATATGTTAACACTATTAAAGAAACTGCTACGATAAAGGCCATGGTTCTGGCATTGTGTGTCACAATACATCTCGCCTACTGCTGCTGTAAAGCAAAAAGAGTATTTCTCAATGTTTAGCAATTTGATGTTACAATTTATATAGATCAGCCTTGCAATCACATTATTAACAGGTACATTTCACCTACCAGACTACAATTTCTACATCTCAATCCATTTGGCGTTCACGTCCTGGATTGTATTCAAGTGCAAGTTTATGTGGCTTGCGCATCAACTCCAAAATGATTCAGTGCTTTCCCTTTTGAGAATCTCCGAGCATTCCAAGACCCTGGCTGTAAACTGCTACGTACAGCGTCACAGAAGGAATTATTCACTACGGGTAAAGGTAATTCCAGCATAACCTAAGAGTTCTGAGAAGTACGAGTATATACCAATAAGTTTTCGTTTCTTTCCGACACTAATCTTTACATTAAAGTGCCTAAATATAACAATCGATTTACGAGAGCACTGTAAAATCACCATTACAGTACATAAAACCTAGTTTCCGCCCTGTGCCATCATTTAGAGCCCATTTATAAGTACTTTTCACAACTATTCCAGCGAAGACAGATTTTATTCGAAAGCTCACGTGGAGTATTGATCCTGCAGGTTCTCTCTCTCTCTCTCTCTCTCTCTCTCTCTCTCTCTCTCTCTCTATATGTAAGAAAATTAATCTTTAAAACGTGATCTGGTACGTCTTTATTTGCTTTACTTTTATTTATATTAAGTTGCATAGTTTTTTACATAACCTGTCCGCTGCTATGGCAGTTTATGGCTATATGTATGCCGGCTGGTGCAGATGAATCTGGAATTAACTGGTGGTAAAATCGACGTTCTAGTGACCCTTCACTTAAAGAGCTTGTCTCAGCTAGGAATTTGACTGGTCCGTTAGTAGGTGATAGGCAGTCCAATATGAGAACGGTTATCGGCCAATAATAGCGTGCGTAGTGATATAGGTTGAGGCAGTATTTTATATCACAACATTGTAAATGCCAAAGTGATTGTAGTGTAAATTAGCATTATTGTATGGCAATGATTTGAGATGTTTGTTAATTATAAGCATTGTTAGGAAATAAGTTTACACGGCCTCACTGAAACTGACAATAGGAGCGGGTAACAATTTAACGAGGGGGTGAGTTGTTTATTAATTAGATGACACAAACAAATGACGTCATCGTAGCGCGCTTTTCTGTAGAAATGGAGAGAATATCTTCCCTAGAGCATATGCGTTCGTAATTTTGATTGGATATAAAAATAGACGCTAATGTTGGCGCGCTATATTAACCAATAGCAGCTCGATTATAATCTTTAGGCATATCGGGGTGAGGGAGTATAAATTCTGAAGCCAGAGACGGTAACACGCAGTTCAACAGAATCATTCACCGGGTTACACGTCACACAGTTCAACAGAATCATTCACCGGTTACACGTCGCGCAGTTCTACAGAATCTCTCGCGTCCTAAAGTTAGTTACAAAAATGTGAAATACGCGAATTAATAATGTGCGGCAAATAAGTGATTATAGTTACATTCGAAAATATAACAGTTTCAGTCGGGCGTGTATCAAGAGTAAATATGTGAAATTAATAACGTGTGACGGCAATAAAAGTGTAAAAACAAATTATTTTATCAGTGTTATCTTTTAGTAACAACTCCTTTCCGTTTACACTTGCTCGACTTGTAATAATAGCTAGCCGGAGGACAAAGAACCCAAAATTCAAAAATAGTAAAACAATAACAGGCGCTCAGCAAATAAGATAACACGAACGATACCGCGACAAGGTGCTTTCTTGCTTTAAATAACGAACGAACGAAAAATGGAGTGTATGCTCAGTCATCTGACTGAGTGCTGGTTTTATATCCGGTGATCCACGACAAAGTTCATATAATGCCTTCCTCCACGTCGGACTCGACGCTCGATAAAGTGAAGAGTTGGCACTGGATGCTCATGTTGTCAATAGAAAAGGTCATTTCCAGAATTGCGCCAAATGAATGCTTAGTCACCAGATGATCTCACAACGCGGAAGCGACCACTCACTCAACTTGCAAAACCGGCTCAGCAACTGCACGACGCATTTCATCAAACAAAATAAATGCAATTAGCTTTATGTAAACCTCGCTACTTAAAAGGAAATGCCTTCAAGTCTGAAAGAAGTGACAGGTTGGGACAAGAATTGCAGGATAATAAAATGTCTACGTTGCTTGATTTTCAAGCCTTTATTCTCCAAAAGCGAATTAGGCATGTAACTACGTGGTACGAACACTACTCTAAAATCTCATCATCTCAGAATTATAATATGGAGAAGCAATGTGTTCACATTTTCGGATGATATAGCCGATTTTAGTGGAGTTGATTAAAACATATAGTATCTCGCTTTAGATACGCAATTCACCTCCTGTTTCTTCGTCTCCACTATAACGCTGTTTTCGTATTGTGAGGCGTTATTTACAAAACCGGAAACGTCTGTGAATCTACACGTTGTTTCTAAGAATAGCCTATCGACTGACGTACGTCCTCGAAAGATGAAGGTTAACTAAGCATTAGTTGGCCGCTAATTGAATTGAAGGGGTTTCGGAAGGGGCAATCTGGTTATTTAAGGTTGCTTTAACTGCGAGATTACCTCGTGATGAATATTTTGTATGTTTCTTTAATACTTATGAGTCAGCGAATATCAGGCAGACACCTATGTTGTATAGTCGTCTTCCTGTACTGCCGCTTGAGTAACTTGCTCATTGGCGTCATTTGTATTAATTTTGTAGGAAAATGGACTTTTCGATTCTATATTATTTATATTTTAACCTGCGAATGGAACTTAAGGTCGTGGTTTTGATACCTAATCCGACATATAAAATTGAGTGATGGAAACCATGTAAAAACCCTAGTCAGATCAGCAGTTACATGGGATTTAACTCTACGATTTCCGATGTCAATCAAAGACGCTACAGCCTGAGAAAACTCGACAAGTAATTAAGTTAAAATACAGACTAAATGACCCGACCGAGGAAAAAAAACTGTTATTGCAATAAATTATCCATGTGTGACATTTCCAAAGGACATTGAGAGAAGGTCTTTACCCTCCTCTTTGTAGGGCTTACAAGCCAATGCCTTTGGTCAGTAACCTGTCGAGCAGCAAGCCAACTCTAGATCGCAGCATATTGTGACTTTGTCCAGTATTTCAACTGTCCCTCTCTCCCAGATGTTACTGTTCTTATCTAGTTCAACTTCACTGGGAATTCATTTCGTTCTCACTGCCACTTCACTAAAATGAACTAGATAAGAGCTTAAAACAGTGACAGCGAGAACTGAGAGAGTGACAGTTGAAAAATTGGACAAAATCACGCTGGTGTCAGAGTGGGATAAAACCCTACGATGGAAGCAATAATTAAAGGTTTGTTAGTTGAAATCAAGACCGTGAAATCCGGAATGGACAAGACGGGAACAGAAATTGAAGTCCGATCTCATTGGTGACATCGACTAACACCTGAGATGAAGGCAACGGTGGAAGCCCTGAAGGACGACATCGCAAAGGAGTTACAAGGAACTAAATCTCACGTGGAAGATAAAATTAATGCGGTGGAAGAAATTTTATATCAGCAAGAAGAATGGGGAAGACGAAAGAAAACAGGATGATAGAGCTCGCAATGGACGAGCGTCTGACCAGCAGTTGACAGGGAATACTGCAGCCCCATACCCAATCATGGTACAAGCTGCATTCGGTTGGGGCGAGGAGACCTTGAGGAGAGAGCGACTGAGGATCGAGACGTCGGACCGATTCTGAAGGATAAAGACTCTGGCATATGACCCACGTGGGCGGATGTTTCTCCCAGAGACCCGCGCTATGAGAGTTGTTGGACACGGTGGGACTCCCTGGTGGTCAGGAACGGTGTATCGAAGACGGTGTGGGAGTTCGCAGCCAGAAGGACTAGGGTGAAACAGGTGAAGCTGCCGAAGAAAACGGCGAAGAAAATTGTATTTCACCCAAAAATTCGATACCGAGATTTCACCGGAAATATATGTTTTGAGACCCCCTAAATTTAAACAACAACAAAAAAAAGTATTTTTGGTAACATGTCCGTGTGTATGTGTCTGTATGTGTGTGTGTGTGTGTGTGTGTGTGTGTGTGTGTGTGAACAGCATAACTCAGAAACGAACAGTCCGATAAACACCAAACTTGATATTTAGTTTCAGTATCTTCCAGAGATGCGACACGAAGGTTTTCAAGAAAATCCCCCACCCTAGATTACCCTTTATATTGAACATTTTTCGAAAATTTTAATTTTCTCAAAAATGGCTCCATCGATTTTGATTAAAATATCATACGTTTAAGATATTTTCATGACAAATTAAATGTATATCTCGAATTTTCAGGGAATGTCTCCAAAAGTATTCTTCATTGTGAACGACTTTTGCATAACTGGTAAACCATAAGAGATAGACAAAATTTTACTACACAAAAAATTTAGATCGCCTTAAAATACACAATTTATGTCATATACATTTTTTTTTGTTGAGTGAACCATTTTCGAGATATTGCTTGTTATTCCCTTAAATATTCCAATACATATACTTTTTCTCAAATTCCTTATTCATTTTTTTTGTCCTGGTAATGCAAAGAAAATGGAATACTCCACATAGCAACCAGCTCTTAAAAGGTTAAACCCTACCATATTCCCCTTGCACAGACAAAGAAAATAGCAATAAAATAGTTTCTGCAAATTTTTATATCGATTAACATGAAGTAGATGGAGAATAAGCGTTTGTAAAAATAGTTTGTACAAGAGTAGAGAAAGTCATGTGACTGTAACACATCAGCTTTTTTTTTTTTTTTAAATTCTCGCACTCGACTATATAGCGTAAATCTACAAGTCAATAAGGCTTTTAAACTTTGTTTCAACTATGAAAAGGTATAGAACGTTGACAGCGAGGTTAAATAGCTCACCAAATTGTGCATTTCTCCTAGAGATGCTGAAGAATGCTTTAGCCTGGAACAAGCCTAAAAACTGCTTGAACTACGAGCTCCAGCTTGTTGTTTGCTGAGGCAAGGCGTAGTATGTTTGCAACTTTGACCTAAGCGGCTTGCTTGCTAACTGAATAATTTCCAGTCTGGGGAAATGCATCTGCAAAAAATGAAAAATCAAACATTTTCAGCAGATGGCATTAAATTTTACCGACTGTTTACGGGGTAAATATCACCTGAATAGCAGTTTTCAGGTTTACAAAATTTAAACTTCTTTAAAATTATTTCCAAGCACCTTAAACAGGTATAGAAATGTCAGCCTTTATTCCGTCCTTAACTTCAAGTGAGAAAATATATCCCAAAAGGCGTTAGAATCACACTTAAAAAAATCTGATGTGTTACACCCACATGACTTTCTCTACTCTTGTACAAACTATTTCTACAAACGCTTATTCTCCATATGCTTCATGTTAATCGAGATATCGAGATGTTAATCTTATTGCTAATTTTCCTGTAGATGCAAAGGGAATATGGTAGTATTTAAGCGATAGTCAAATCTTTTAAGAGCTGGTTGCTATGTGGCGCATTCCATTCTCTTTGTATGTCCAGGACATAAAAAAAATGAATAACGAATTCCCATTTGAGAAAATGTATTGGAAGATTTAAGGGAATAACAAGCAATATCACGAAATGGTTCACTCAACAACAACAAAATTGTGACATAAATTGTGTATTTTAACGCTATCTACGTTTTTTGTGTAGTAAAATTTCGTCTATCTCTTATGGTTTACCAGTTATGCAAAAGTCGTTCACAATGAAGAAGATTTTTGGGGACATTCCCAAAAATTCGAGATATACATTTCATTTGTCATGAAAATGTCTTAAACATATGATCTTTTAATCAAAATCGTTAGAGCCATTTTTGAGAAAATTAAAATTTTCGAAAAATGTTCCATGTAAAGAGTAATCTGGGGTGAGGGGATTTTCTTGAAAACCTTCGTGTCGCATCTCTGGAAGGTACTGAACCTAAATACCAAGTTTGGTGTTTATCCGACTGTTCGTTTCTGAGTTATGTTGCTCACAGACACACACACACACACACACACACACACACACACGGACATGTTTCCAAAAATGCTTTATTTGGATTCAGGGGGTCTCAAAAATATATATTTCCGGTGAAATCTCGGTATCGAATTTTTGGGTGGAATACAATACTTCCCCTACTTACTATACGTAGTAGAGAAAGTAAAAGGAGTTCATTTTAAAGCAGATCTTGCTAGCTCAATGAAATAAAAGGACTCCAAAAGCATAGAAGTAATGTGGGCATTTCATTCTCACTTCAATAGTGTAATTAAACATTAAATTTTATAAAGATTGATCGATGTATCTCCCTCTGCATATCTGAAACATTTGAATTTGTTAAAATAAATAAATTAAGCGGAATATACAAAGCGGCAAAACATTAAAATATCAGGACGACGTTAAATGGAAATAGAACGGGTGTCCTAAACCCTCAGGAGCAAAATGAACTTTTAAATGCTAAAGTTGACACTTTTATGAGATAAAATTGTTATAATTTTTAGCAGTTCTTATCCAAATTTTAAGTACATTATTAGCCTGAAATTATAACAAAGGCCCTACTATACATTTTCTATATTGTCTTTAATCATGGTTAATACATTATTAAATTCCTATATTTTTCCTCACAGACGGAGTTCCCTTTATATTGTATTTTCCCTTTTCTCATTTGCTGGTGCATACAAAGGGTTTTATTTCTGCATGCATCCGCTCATGACTTCTCCAAACATCACAAAGTGCTGCAATGCGCTCATCTTCCTCAGTTATAGCAATGGGGTGCAACATGCAGAAATGCCTTTGCTTCCAAACAAAGCAAGACACCAAAATTGCTTTCGGTATACGCAAGAATGCTCTCGCTCTGAGCGCTTTTGACAAAGCGGCTTTGCTATAATATGTATGTAACACGGTGTTCTGAAATAGCCATCCCGGAAATCCTAACTTACGCTGCAAGTGATAGATTAAAGCTACAAAAGCAGCTATTCCATAAGGGAGGAAATATACCTGTTTCTTATCAACTTGTACTCCTAATACGTATTTTAGCGCACTCCCTTTTCTCTATCCTGACTGGCTAATTGTATACCTCTGAATGGCGATGTACAGAGTGAGCCAAAAGACTCCGAACCGCCTGCGCGGTGTTTTTCCTGTCCGCATCCGCTCGTTGCCGTCTGCCGCAATCATAGAAATGCGCGGATGAAACCATACAACATTTTTAAAACTACTTTTAAAGGCGTTACTTACCAACTTTACGAAAGGAGATGCTGAAACTGGCCACCGTCGTTGTCCATACATTTTTGGCACCTCTTTAGGAAACTGTCCATCACGCTGAAAAATTTCCTGGCGGATATTTTGTTTTAATTCTGCCAGGGTGTGTGAATTTGTCTTGTACATTTTATGTTTTACGTTATCCCGGAGGGGTATTTTATGAACAATATTACCGGCTGCGCGGTGTTTTTCCACTGGGCGTGTGGAAATGTGATAAAAACATGATAACGCACTGCTACTATAAACGAAGTCACGCAGTTGTGGTTTTGCTGTGAAGTGCAGTATTGAGTTGACGGCGATGTGATGTAGTTCAGTTATTACGAGTTATTTATTATTTTGTCCTGTACTTAGTCACAAAGTATATTATGGCTCAGTATATGCTTTCTACTGCACAGCGTGCATTTATTTATGATTCGTATGATTCGTATGTGTTAACTCGGTCAGCTCGTCAAGTGAAAGTACGATTTGCAGAAAGATGTAAAAGTTTTTAACAATTCGAAACGCTCTAACAACAGGAAAACACAAAAAGAGGATCGCTCACAGCTGCGTCTTGCTTCCTAATGAATGGAGGAAGTGATCACGCATGATCAAAATCGCGATTGCAGTAGCAAAAATTAAAACGGTATTTAACTATGTCATAATATATATATGCGGGCGCGCGCGTCTTAAAGCTTGTATCGTACGGCTATGAAAATGTTAATTTAACAATTACCTTCGAATATAAAGGAACTATTTTTACCGCACGACAGCCTATTCACGACAGTAGCCAATGAGAGGTAACTGGTGCACATGACAGTTAAGAAATACGGGGCAAAATTATATGGAACAAGGTAATATCAAGAGAAGGTTCTTGGACTGCCCTCTCCCTATCCTTTCAAATATAGGTTGTTTCGAAAGGGATGGTCAAAATTATGAGTTAATGAGAAGTAAAGGCTAAGAGAAGCAAATTAATTCCAGAAGTTGGTCATTTATTTGCTGGTATGGGCCACCACTAAACTGAGTATGTGGATATGGAAGCAGCCGTACAACTTCGTTCCTAAAATGTTCTAGAAACAGCAGATCGATTTAAATTTAAATCGTTTGAGAACTGTCTTAGGGGAAACAAACAAAACAGACTCACGGAAGTTCTTAGAAATAGTTTTACATTCCCGCTATAATATAAAATACCACAGCTAAAAATTATAACTAAGTGAAACATCATCACAGCGTCGTTAAGCTCACTTATCGGAATTAATCCTATCAAACGCTGTGTCTATCTTTGCTTTCAAGAATCCCCTGGAAAGGTTAATATTTTAATATCTTTGTTTCTTCATTCTTTTATCGCATACTTAAATATAAGGCAGGCGGAAGGAGTTTTGTATTCCACCCAAAAATTTGAGATATAGATTTCGCCGGAGAAACACGTTTTGAGATACCCTGAATTCTCACCCGCTAATCTTTAGAAAATGTTACACACGTGCCCGTTTGTGTGGCTATGTGAGCAGTAAAACTAAGAAACGAAAAGCCGGATAAATACCAAATTTGCTTATTTAATTCAGCATCTTCCAAACATATGACACAAAGATTATGGAGAATATTTCCACACTCCAAACTACTCTTTACATGTAAAAAACATTGTTAGTTTTAATTTTTTTTAAATGTCTCTAAGGATTTTGATCAATAACTATATGCTTCAGATATATGCTTAACTACTAAAATGTACATCTTGAATTTTCCGCGAATGGCCTCTGAAGACCTCTTCACTGGAAATTATTTTTTTATAACTAGTAAACCATAAGGAATAGAAAAAAGCTTACTGCATGAAGAATGTAGAGCTCTTTAAAAGAGACATGTTTGTGTCATTTACTACTTAGAAGATGTGTGTTGCTTTTGGTTTGAATTTCCAAAAAAAAGGTTAATATTTTTTAACGATTGCCCACCAAACTTTTGTTTCTCGTCATGCTGTGCAAAGAATATGAAATTCCAAAAACCGCTTTTCAAAGAATTTAGTACCGCTTTGTCTTCCTGTATCCCTCTTGTACTTACAAATCTCGACAAGCATGAAGTAGATAGAAAAATATTTGCGTATTACATTCACGCGACTTTCTCTACCCTCTATCGCTCATTAGTGGATATACAAACTATTCTTATTACGAAGTTTTATTTTTCTATACACTTCATTTTAATCCAGAAAAACCTTTGCAGAAATAGCTTACATTACCTACATATTTCGTTATAGATACAAAGGGAACAGCGATAGTCAAATGTTTAAGAACTGAATGCTATACGCTAGCCTTAAATTTCATACTGCTTCCATGAAATCGCCAGAAACAACTGAAAATCGTTGGGACTTTAAAAGAATGGCAAAGTATTGAACAAATCGAACCATTAATAACGAATATTTCGAAAATGGCTGATGCCACAAAAAAGTATTTTAAATAAATGGTGTGTTTTAATGAAATCTATATTTTTTGTAGTACATTTTCGCATATCGCTTAACGTTTATCAGTTATAGAAGATTACATAAAATTCCTTCCGAATGAAGTGGAGTTCACAGGCTATTCCCAAAAAATTCAACACATACATTTTATTTGTCATGTAAATATTTTCATTATATGATGTTTTAATCAAAATCCTTAGAGCCATTTTTGAGAAAATAAAAAAATTTCTAACAACTTTCCATGTAAAGGGTAGAAAAGGTAGATAACTCAGGGTATACGTTTTATTTGCAATTAAATGTCTTTAATATATGGTGTTTTAATCAAAGTAGTCAGAATAATTTTTGAGAAAATAAAAAATTTCTAAAAATGTTCCATGTAAAGGGAAGTTTGGGGTGAGGACTTATTTTAGAAACCTTCGTGTCCCATCTTCTGAATCTAAATACTAAGTTTGGTATTTACTCTACTTTTCGTTTTTGTAGTTATGCTGTTCACAGACACGCATACACGAACCTTTTTTCTAAAAATGCTTTGTTTCTGTTTTCAAGGGGCCTCAAAACATGTATTTTCCGTGAAATCTCGGTATCGAATTTTTGGGTGTAAGACAATGCCTTCTCTACCTACTATATAAGTGATAGAGAAAGTAATAAACGACATTGTGTAGAAAACGAGAAGTGAATGTAACACAATTATTTTAATAATTACGGAAAGAATAAATTTGGCGGGATTAACCTGATTCTCAAAGCTTTCTAAATGCAACTCCAAGAAACTAGAACATTACTACATTCCGAAATAATATTACAATACAATGAACGATATCACAATGTAATATATATATCTTGAAATATATCAGTATTTAAAAAGAATAACATAATTTCGATATTGCAAGGGAAAAAATATTATCCAGTGCTATAAAACTGTGTTTCCTTTCTCGTATAGAAATTGCGACCTCACCTAACACTTCACTTGTAATGGCACAACCTTTTCTAGAATCTGCATAAATAACAATTCCTTTCTCTGAATATATTTTGTGTAACGTACGATACACTGCTACCTGAAACGGGGAACTTTCCTATAATCTCCCCAGAATTTCAGCCGGCTTTGTCTCTTGTTTAATAAGAAATCTCTTCGAGGTGTATGTATGTTTACTGCAAAATATCTAGGCGATTCCAAAAGACGGTAACACGATTTTTCCTCAGAAGCAGTCATACTGACCACATCTCTCTTGTACAACACTAGGGTTTTGTTTATATGAATGGACTGGATAAATCATGGAAATGCAAGATAGCCTAACTAATGGACAAATGTCTGGGAATTAAGGAACATAGGATTTGCTGTGACCGGATGTAAACAAGCATGTGTGACTGGCCCATTTTGAAGTCTTATGACACGAACTCCATTCACAATGAAAATTAAGCGTAAGCACAACGCAAACTTAAAAACTAGATATTGTTTAGCAGCTATGCGCATGTTATCGTAAAGAAGGCGCCGATCGACTGGCCGAGTGAAGAGAGAAGCCGACGG
The DNA here is from genome assembly GCA_030765065.1 of Deroplatys truncata. Lineage (NCBI taxonomy): Eukaryota > Metazoa > Arthropoda > Insecta > Mantodea > Mantidae > Deroplatys > Deroplatys truncata. Next base: position 167,575,066 of record CM060983.1, read on the forward strand.
GATAGCGTTAACGAGAGATAACGGGATTCTTCTGGTACCTTCTTTCTCCTCGCTTCACGAACATTCTAGAACTCTCTCGAAAACGCCAGCGCCTATATAAGGAGCGTGCTCGCGAGTTAGAAGTGTGATAGCAAGTGTATTTCTGATGCGACAAAAAGTGCTGTTCTACGAGTGAGTTTTTAGCGACTGTTGCGGAGTGCAGTGACTGCTGCTATTGCAAGAGATTAGAGAGATCTTATGTTTGACTGCCTAAGGAGGAAAATCGGAAGGAAAAAGAGGCTGCTTTCCGTGGGTTTCATTGAAAAGTTTGTAAGGATTAGATCACATTAGTGAAGTGACAGTGAAAACCGGACAAAGTCACAATACGTATTGTAATGAAACCGTCCACAATGGATCACCTAAACATAACAAGCATTGAATTAAACGTAAATTTAGAAGCTTGCAAGGAACAAGCTTTCAAGTCTATGTCTACGTCAAACATAAGCCAATCAGAGAGCGATTCTCATCACGTGTTTATTATGCCAACTCACATCAGATTTTCTGTCGCCATGTATTGACTCGCTAACTGCCTTTCCGTGTAAGATCACCGGCCAGGAATCACTGGGATATCTATAAATATTGCAGCAGTGATTGTAGGTGGTGCGTTTTTTCTGAGTTTAACTTCCTTCAACCTGGTAGTAATTATTGTTCACTTTGCTACAGATACATAACCCCTTTTGTGGTGTGTACTGTCGGTGGTTGCTTTGCAGACCACATAATTTCACGCTCTCCTGCGATTGGCTAGTGTTTATGTTTCCATTTCTCGTTGTGTATGACAACATATCACGTTAAGTTTTACATCGTTATGTTAATGCTTAATTTTCATTAAAATTTGTCCCTTACGCCCGGTAATTCGGAAGCTCAGCACTGGAGGGAAATGGTGTTTCCCAATTTATTTATAGGCGAGATTTTATTTTATTATATACCCTCACATACTGTGCCCCTGACAACCAAGGAGGATTGTCCAAGACATTCCATCACCGTAACTTCAAGACCACGTGGTATACTTCTTGATCATGAAAAAGTAATGCTTATATTCGATCGGTCTTCGAAGAGTGAATAGAGCTTCTTAGATGCTAGGGAAAACTCTGCTGAAAACCAAGCTATTGCATCACTTACATTAGACACTTAACATGCAAAATTCTAATTTAAACCTACCATGTCAAAACATTCTTCCTTGGTCCAAGTATCCAGCGATGGTTACGACTTCAGCTGTTCTGTGTTCTTCATCCCTAGTCCGCCTGAAACAAAAAGAAAACATTCTTTCTATGTTGTTCCTCTTCCCCTCTTACGTTTATTTGGAATGCTCTCAAATAACACAGTCACAAGGAGAGGTCTGAACTTTATTTCTTTCTATTGGATTCGAGGTCGTTTTAGCGACTTCAGCGGCATTGATCTTTCCAGAGTTGAGCTTTTTAAAGGGTCAAGGCCTCTAATCTCGTTCTCGGCACACACTTGCTGCACGTGCAGAATTTCTCATACTGTTAAATTAGTTTTCCTTCACGTATCACTCCCCTTCTGACAGAAAATTAAAAAGATCCATTGCTTCTGGCACAGCGTCACAAGTTCTCTGCCGGAAGTTTGGGAGGAGGGCGGTTTTCTTTTAAAGAAAAAAAACATGCTGCTCTCTACCCGCTTGAGTATAAAAATTCTTTTGCTGCTTTAGGCTCTCCTTGGGCTGCCAGGCTGGCTTAATAGTAAACTGGGAATTTCTTCTAAAAAAACAGACCTCTTCAAGCAGTGATCGTTTCAATGCAACTAAATCGCATGAGTATACGCATTGCATTTTTATTTAGTGAAACTAAAAACCGGCGGTTCTACGCAACGTTAACTACATGTTAATTAAGCAAGACTGATAGGTACTCGTGTACAACTTAGCCATACTACGGTAGGTAAATACTAATGTGGAATATATTAAGGGATTTGTTGCTTTAACTTGAAGAAATAATGTCCTATCCATGCAATTCGCTGCGATTAGCGGAAAACGAAATAAATGGCGTTGTGTACTTCCTGCATTGGTTATCAAATTGTTGTCCTTAAGCATAAAATCTACAGAAAATGTTAATACAACATCGCAATGTCATTTTAAAATTGCCTTGCCTGCCAGAGGAAACTTCGTTTACATACCCTGTATTGAACATTTCAATTTACGTTTGATCTTGAAAAAACTAACTATAGGATCTTATAGAAACTATGTACTATTGCGATTTATGTTGGAAAGGCACCCAGTCCGTCTTCTTGGGCACGCCTATAAAGTTGCTTTTGACGTCTAAATTTATGGAAAATCATTTTAATCGCAAAATTTCTCAGGAAGTTTTCTTTCAAACTAGAACTCTGAAACTGTTTTACATTTATATAAAGTTCTGATTATATTGTGCGGCAACAGCCTTGGGTAGAGCGTATTCCCGTGGATGGCGCCGACCGACCGGCCGGTTGGAGAGATACACAGAGATAGGAGTCCCCCAGACGTAAATTCCAGAAGAACTCGCGACATAACACGATAATTCTGGAACCTTCTTTCCTCCCGCCTCCCGAACATTCTACAGAACTCTCTCCAGCGGCTATATAAGCAAGCGTGCTTGCGAGTGCGATTCTGATACGACATAAGTCTGCTGTGACGACAGTTGTGACGTTCAGCTAGTTCTGTAACTGCGAGGCATCAGAGAAGCCTTGTGTTCGACACTCCAGCGAGTGAAGCGAACGGGGGAAGAGGCGAAATCGCGCGTTTCATCTATTAGCTACACGCAATCACAGAAGTGAAGTGACGGTATAACTAAACTAAATCGCATCTGTGCAGTGACAGTCAAACTGGACAGTCACAATATGTTTCTATAAAATTTAAGAAATTCCCCAAGTTAATTTTAAAAATGTTCAATCTACCAACAATGTAAAACTTTCACGATTATTTTAAATATATATATATATATATATATATATATATATATATAAACTGCTTAAAGAGACACTGCATTAAAAGAAGTCAGTAGATGGATAAAGCATTAATGCACATTCAGAGAAATTTTCATTGGGATATATTCATAATTTCCACATAAAATGTATCATAAAACTTTTTGAGACAGGTCATTTTAATTCTGCTTAAGTTTCATGCTACGACATTACTGACTACATTTTGATAGTGGCTATGAAGAGATGTGTCCAATCTACAGACACGAACCAACCCTCTTCCTAACAGAATTAATATAAGGGAAGTTTATGTTCCTAATATGAAAAGCATTAAAGTTTCTCGAAGCAGTGGGATACCCACAACGCTTTCATTAGCACAACCACTGTCCTTACCACACTTTATGATTACTACCAATATTCAACGCTGTGGTTAGTGCCAATGAAGAATGCATACTGCTGTCTGCATCCTAATATTAGCATAGGAGCTTAAGCCGTAAAAATATGCACAATTATTTTTGTACTGTAAACTGAAACAAAATTCTCGGTAGACAATCCAGTCAAACAACCCTTAGCTTTCCGCAAGAGTGTTTTCTAGCCGACGAGAACGCCATGTTCACGTTTAAAAAAATCTGATGTGTTACATTCACATGCCTCTCTGCACCTAATATATTCGTGTGTATCTCTACATCCTATTCTAACAAAAACCTATTTTTCCATCTCCTTTGGGTTAAACATATGCAGAAATGGTTTCATTACACATTTTGTTGTGGGTATAAGGGGGAAAAGTAAACCGAAAAGACAGTCAAATGTTTAAAAACGGATCGCTATATGCTTGCTCTGAAGTTCCATACTCTTTCCATGTCTTCGCATGAAACATCTGAATGATACAGCACTGCAAAAATGATAACGTATTGAAAAATTCAAACCAATCATAACGGATAGCTCCAAAATTCCTGATGTCGTAAAAGTTTATTTGAAATAAATTTTGTAATTTAAACTACACTTTAGTGTAGTAAGCTGTTATCTATCTCTTATGGTTTAAACGTTATACAAAATTCCTTCCGAACGAAGAGGACTTACAGCTATTACCAGAAAATTTAAGATACACAATCTATTTGTCAGGTAAATATTTTAAATTCACTGCCGCTTGTGAAAATTGCAACATCAAGAAAGAAATTCCCGAATAACTCCAAACCTGGTGGAAGTGTAGAAGAGTGTGCAAGCAATAAGTGATTAGGTTTGCAGAGAGATGGGGTACACGTATGCCGAGCAGAGCCCTCTCGTGTCAGTGTTGCGCCCAATGTAGTCAGTGCAGAGCTGTCAAACAAGGTGGAAACATTAAAGAGAGTGCCAGTATGCTTCGTCGAGTCAAAGGGAGCCATTTCGCATATGAGGGAGTTCGAACGGGGCAGAATGATCGGTCTCCGGGAAGCGGATTTGTCATACCGTGATATTTCGGCTCGTACAGGGCATGCTGCTACAACAGTGATGCGTGTGTGGAAACAGTGGATAGATGAAGGTCGTAAGCAGCGAAGAGCGGGTACTGGACCACGGAACATGACCACAGCACGGGATGACCGTCATCTTGTTCGCATGGCCATAACGAACCGTACAGCTTCATCCACAGTGTTGGCTCGACGCTGGAGCACTGCAACAGGTGTGAACTTGTCTGCATCAACGGCTCGTCGCCCTATGCTGCAGGTTGGACTGGTTGCATGCATGCCACTACGTCGGCTTCCATTGTCCAGAAACCACAAGCTCCTCCGACTGCAGACGAGTCCCGCTTCAACGTGTCCTCCAGTGATGGCCGCATACGTGTCCGGCGGTACCGTGGTGAGCGCAACCTGGAGGCTGCATTGTTGAGCGGTATAGCGGACAAACACCAGGTGTGATGGTTTGGCGCACCATTGGTTACAACAACCGATTTCGCCTCCTACGAATTAGGGGCACTTTGAACAGCAACCGGTACCTAACGGTGGCTGTAGAGTCTGAGGTACTCCCTCTGCTTCAGGCGTCTCCACAGGACACATTTCAACAGGACAATGCCCGGCCATATCCTGACATGTCGCCAATCGAACATGTCTGGGATATGGTGCATCACGGTCCTCCAGAAACCAGTGTTACGGATTTGTGGTTCGAATACAAACTGCGCGGAGGAAAATCCCTCAGGAACTTATTCAGAACTCTGATTCAATGCCACGTCGTATAACAGCTCTAATTGCAGCGCATGTGTTAGGGCTCAAAGGTCATGTATAGATTTGAAAAGTTTATCATTTTTTACTTGTCATGTACCTAACCTGTGGTATTAAATTCATTGAATTCATGCGTTTCCTTCTTGGTGTTGCACTTTTCACAAAAGGCAATGTATATTATTTTAAACAAAACCGTTACAGCCATGTTTTATTAAATACAACATAAGGAAGTATTTACCATTCGTGTCACATCTTTGGAAGACACTGAACTCTACATACCAAATTAGGTATTTAATCGACTCTTCGTTTTTGAGCTATGCTGTCCACAGATACAGATAGACTCATGCGCGTACGGAGCGAGCGTTTTCTAAAAATGCTTTTCATTTATTCAAGGGTCTCAAAACTTGTATTCTCAGTGATATCTCGATATCAAAACTTTGGATAGAACGCAGTACTTCCTCTACCTACTACTCAGGATTGGTACCATGTTGAAATCCTTAGGCACCCCGACCTTACTAGCGCATATCGTCGTCCGAATCTGGTCGCCCTTCAGGTCTTCCCTTTGTCCCTCCCACCCTGGGGTCATATAGGAAGCACAAAGGGCGCACTATTGACCTATTTGCGGTGCTGCGCTCCAGTTACTGGAGGCCCCTCCGTCTTATTACTCTTAACTCCACCTACTAGGTATGTGGTAGGGAAAGTAAAAGAGTCATTCGACGCAAATTACATATTTTAATAAGTTATAAATTTAGCTTATTTTATTTTCGTATTAACGTTCTGTTTATGTCTTAATGGTTTCCGCGTTATAAATACTACAGTGAGAATGAAAAGGACTTCATAGACTATCTACAAAGAATTCGACATAAAATACGTCTTATTTGACCAACATTCCAAACACATGAAATTAGTCAAAATTTTCCCCTTGCGTTCTTGCGACAAAGATCTGTATTGGTTCGGCCCCCTCTCCGAGCTAAACCTGGCCGTTCCGGTAATAGGGTAGACTTGGACTCCAATGTTAATTTGTTAAAAAGCTTGTAGTAGTTCGGGCTGTATTCGGACTTAATAAAGAGACAAAAGAATTAATTTGTGACATTATTTCGATCAGTACCTAATAATTAATTTTAGGAGAGAAAAAAGACAGATGCACGAGTGTTTTAAGTACGAGTAGTAATGGGACGATACGTTATAAAAAAACTGTAAAGGCGATAATTTGGTCATTGAATTGTGTTCTTCTTAGTTGTCTTCTGTGTATAAACGCATGTAACCAATTTTGTACTGTATGCTAATTCCGAAATTCTTCCTCTTTGACATTCTCCAATTGGCAGCAATTCTTTTTATTTTGATAATTCCGCAGCTTATAAATCCCCTATCGTTAGTAAAGGTTAATAATAATAATAATAATAATAATAATAATAATAATAATAATAATGTCTTTGCTTCTTTTTCTATGGAACTATATTTTGTACTGAAAACTTTATTTAAAGGATTTTCTACCAAAAGAAAAATAAATACTAGTAATTCTTTATTTTGCAATCTTGAAAATGTGAAATTATATTTTTCACTAAATTCAACTAAAAATAACTAATATTTGCCTGCGCTGTATTATCTCACATTTTAAGTTCTGATTTCTTTCTCCTCGATTCACAGATTTTGGTCATCGGAGATGTAAAAGTGACTTACCAAGCCAGGCTATTACAGAAACGTGATTTAGTGCATCATCTAAATCAATCTCATTCATAATTTTACACGATTACCTCCACTCTCTCCCCCATTGTTTTCCATGTTTTCATTTAGACAAAAACGTGTATGAAATATTGCATTGATTCACCCACAGGAAACGCAGTCGTCTATCAAGAGCTATAGTCCAGCAACACTTTGGGGACACTGTGAGGCAATGTCGTAAAGTATCGACTCCTTACATACCTTATCTAGCACAAAGTTACACGCAACAACTTTCAATACGGCGGCGACACGGAAAATTTTTAGAAAATCAAACAAGAATTAGTTACAACAAATTTAAATTATTTTATTATTTTTCAAGACATTCCCCTTTAACAATACATTTTTTCATTCGATGAAGGCGGAGCTTAAAGCAATGATGCCCATCTTCTTGGGGAAATTCAGGAACCAGGTTTTATTAATATTCCACTGCTTCATGTATGAGTAAAAAGTGATTCCATGAACTTTATCTTTAATTTTTTGAAACAAAAAGAAATCACAAGATGCTAGGTCAGGGCTGCATAGTGAAGGATCCATGGTGCTGACCTTTAGAGCATCCACATACTCAGTTGTTAGTTTTGCTGTATGCCATAATGCATTGTCATGATCAGGCAGAAGGGTTTTAGTAAATAAACAAAGCAATCGTGTTACCGCACGGTATAGGTGACGTCAGGTACTGTGATGGAACTTTCCTCCCCTTCCCTTCACAACAGCCGGTTTCACTGCGACTGTTCCATGTATTCGCTGCATACAAACCAGGAAATAACTGCGGTAATATGTCTAAATAAGAAGCCACCAGGGCGACAAGGCTTCCATGGGACCCAGGAGGTAGGGCGTCAACCGAATGACTCTCCCAACACCCGAGGTATTTTATTGGGGCTGGCACCTGAAATTTTTAATCTGCCCCCCCCCATTACAGGAGCGGAAGTGGATACACCATCTACGCGCGTCAACCCCAAAAAAGGGCAATACTACCAAAAAACCTCTGTAGGGTCGACAGTGAATCTAGCATACTGTCTACCTGCAATCCAGGGCGGTACTGGACCTTATAACCAGCCTGGACATCACCGCCCAGACGTAAACAATTTCCCATGGGTATTGGGAACCATTGCCCGCCGAGTCTATACCAATCCCAACAACTCCCAAACGGGAGGGACTCAAGACGTTTGGTCCGACGTATTTCTAGTAACGTCAGAAGTAACACAAGTGCTAGTGGCCCGCAGCCGCCGCACCACGGCAGCTGAAGGGATCGGAACTCTCCCCCCTACGGAAGGTAATATGCCTAAAGTAATTATGAACCACACACCAAACCATAATCAAAATTAGCATCGTTTGTGGCGGAAAAATTTGGCAGGAAAAACTTCATCACAAATCCGAGGTCGCGGGTTCAAACCTGGCGGAGGGCGATGGATGTTTTCGGGCGTAAAAATTCTTAGCATGGCTTCCTTCGAAAGGGAAGTAAAACCGGTGGTCCCGTGTCGTAGATTTACGGCACGTAAAAGAACCTCAAGCCTGATAAAGAGGCCCCTGAGTAAAATTACTGGTCTTTCACGTCCAATTTAGAATGGGACGATAAGGACCACAGCAGTTAAAGAACGTCCATAAATAAAACTCAATTTATCCTTTCATCACAAATGGCGAATCAAAATATTTAAGGGAACGGAACATGGATTTCCCTTGCCTTGCAAGCAATTGTAACCCGGTGGGGGACATCGCTACAGGCTGCAGTATACTACATTCAATATTACGACAAAGTTGTTAATGTAATTAATGTCCTTGAGAGAAAAATGCCGCTATACCTGTCCTTAAGGAAATAATTTCACCAGCTTTATTTTTAGATCCTTCACATATTCAGAATAATTTCAGTAATATTGCAACTACAATAACACATAACTTAAAATAATTAATTTATTATATCTAAGATACCACAAATCATAATTTTATTATAAGCTACTTAAGTATTTCTATTTAAAATCAAACTAAAACATAATCTCTCTTTAAATTTAATGGTAACCAATGTAATATTAATAATAAGTATTCACGACAATATCCACTTTTAAGCTTATACACTTAAAATATGAGGAACTCTTGAGGCAATAGAACAGGTTTCAGAAGCCTGAGTAAAATATAAAGTTGGCTATTAAAGAAGGCTGATAAAGAAACTTAAAAGTATTCTAGAGAAGAATTCAGGGTACGTGGAAATGTGTAAAACAGGGACGCGTTACTGAGACAGAATCTCAAGTAAGCCTGATACTTCGTTTTTTATTTGCCCCTACCTTGGGTGATGTAGAACGTAGTTTTTTAAAAAGCAAATCGCATGCAATTTATGTTCCATGTATTTTGAAAATACAGTATTGTACATTGTAAAACTCAGGATATAACAGAAAGTCAACGTAACTTAGATTTGTAGTACCTTAATTAAATAATGAAGTAATTTTATTGTAACTACCAATAGCTAAACATATCTGTATTGTTTTCCTCTTATACTCCATAATGCCGATCTACCTGCTTTCGAAGCACGGTGTAGTGCCTTCAAGTGTTCATATTTGTTTACAGAGAACACTACAAGGTCGCATTAACTTTCATCTTCCCTCGACGCACACTCGGTGCGTTCGTAACTTGATAATTTACTTGCTAAAACTCCCCTGCCCTGGACATGATTAACATTGTTTTTCCTTTAGGGCGTTTTTCACGAACTTTTTCAAAATTTTCTGTAAACAGACTTTAATTGTGTACACATCAGCAGTGACAGTACGTCTATCTTCAAATGCTATAGTAGCAATATGGCCCGTTTTTGAAAAAAAATAAAAAAATCAGCAACCATTTTCTTATCAGCAATACGAATTCCTCGGACAATTGTACGCTTAGGTTCTGTTCGAAAGACGCACTAAGCCGACTTATTTTCTTTTCAGCATCATAACAATAAATCCAAGATTCATCACAGTAACGATATTTCAAACCAAACTTGAAGCGCCGCTTTGGACTTTTTTCAGAGTTTTTCTGCACCAATCAATGACTTGCTGTTTTTGATCGGGAGTCAATTTATGCGGAATCCATCAATAACAAAGTTTTCTCATGTTGATGTAAAATGTTTTGGATTTGATTCATAGCAATGCCCAATGTTCGCCCGAAGAAATTCATAAGATGTCCGTCGATCTTCAAGGATTGCTCGAACAGCGGCAATATTTTCATCACTAACAGCAATTCTTGCGCGTCCTTCACGAAATGCATCACTAAGAAAAAACCTATCTCTCATGAATTCGCTGTACCAATTATAAATTGCTGCAAATATAACGCTTTGTTCACAGCACCTTTTTCAATATAATTTAGAATGAATTAAGAAATATACGTGCGTACGCCCGAAGGTTGAAATTTAGAAAAGCACTTCCTAAAATTAGGCTAAAGATGATTTTACCAAGACCAAAACTTCGGATGCACCAACATGTTCGCTGCTTACAAGGCTGCTGCAGTTGTAACACGCTGATGAATTCTCACTGACTACCCTGTAGATCCTTCCTTTGGTTTCCAATTAAACTCTCGGTGCCGGGGAGAGGGGGTGTGAGCAGGAACAGCACTGCCTTTCCCCTGACGTGGCACTCCGACGAACCATTTACCCTCCGGGCGGTGTGGCCACGAAACGAACAATTGAGTGGTCTGGATGTCACTCGAAGCTTCTAGATTCTTTGTTCCTTCTTTCTAGCGATGACATAATCTAACCAAGTCACCGGTTTCCGATGGTTCTCGTACCTTTCGTGGGGGTGTGCTAAAATGGCATAAGGATAGATTACACCTGGACAAAAATTCGTCTGGTGTAGCAAGAGGGATAAAAAAGAGAGCCAGAGAAACCAGGACTGGGGGCGATCCGCATCCAGAACCCTCTACGTCTACTGGTATAAGGAAAGTGCTGTGGTTAACCTGTTATGAAAACAGTTCAGATTAATCTGCAGCGCTGCAACGCAGGCTCTGCTATTTTAACATAAAGCAACCTTGGTTGTACACAATAAGAGAATTATTAGAGAGGTTGTACACAATAAGAGAAGTAAGCTGTACTGGAGGTACTTTTTAACCCCAACACTGATAATCCAAATACTTGCATCTATCCTAGACATTGGTTAAATTGCTACATGTAAAGCACTGTTCTAAGGATGTGACCATTGCTGAAACACCCTTAATGGTAGAGGGCAGGATGAAAGCCGTAGGGTTGTCATCAGCGTTCCTGCCTTATGATGAACCTAATTTGCCGTCGAGGTTTTGAGGAACCCAAGACTCATTGCGACCAGGATAAGGAACTCATAGGGACTATGCCAATGCTCACTATGCTCTATGAGGAACATTGACATCAATCCAAGAGTAGAGCAACTGAAAGAATATTTGAAAAGTACAACGCTAAATATTCCGTACAAAGGCAATGAACCTGCGTTTGCTACTTCACAAAAAACGGGAAGTCATTCATATAACGCTAGGGACTACTCTTATTGAAGACCTAGTTTCCAACTGGCATGTGTCTTCAGATACTTCGGCATCTGATAACAGCAATCTCTGTTTTAGATTAGATTTCAGTCATTAACCCTGGGAGGTATAAGAACCCGATGTTACTGTTTGGGAGGGGTAAAATAAAGGATCTTTTAGCATTAGTATTGGGAATACTCAAGAATACTAATTCGGTATTGTATGTGTAGTTGGCCGCTGATCAGTGCAGCAGTGCATTATCCAATCTCCTATGAAAATTGTTACGCTACGATTGCTTGCCCAACAAGGCTGGCTCCTTGGTGGTCCAGAGAGCTTAGCGAACTTAGGAAGAAAGTAAGGAGGCATTTCAAACCTGTTTGAACAACTGGCATGTGGGCCCTTTCGCCGGTACGCACTTACCAGTTTCATCAAAGTCATCCATCCATAAAGCCAAAATGCATACTTGGAGGCTGTACTGTAAGGAGATAGAAGATAGTCCGATTATCCCAAGAGCCATAAAGTTCATGATTAAAGATGCTAATAAAATAATTGGCACCATCAAACTGTCCGATGGTAGTTATACTCAGTCTGGACTAGAAATGCTGTTGTATTTAGCTGGCATCCCTCTTCCAGATCCAAAGCTAATTAGCGATCAACCAATCGATCCGGAGCAAATCAATATTCGTCGCGCTTGTCGTAACAAAGAGAACTGGAACCTGATCAAAAGGATGATCAGTATAACTACAATCAAATGGCCTATCAATCCATTCGAACTATTTAAATATGCTGGACCTGATTTAATTTTTCCCGCATTGCTGCAACAGGGAACTGATTCCATTCAGTCCATGCTCTGCAGAATTTGCAGAGGTTACGTGAGCTGTGGAGATGGCACGGAGATAATCTCCAGTGACTTTTTACACAAACCCGGGCGTCCTAGCTACGTCGAGGCAAAGCATATCGTCCAATCAGCCTCTCTTTCTTTTTTCTTAAAGGTTGGAGAGATTAGCTGATAGACACTTCAAGGACAGTGTACTGGAGAATGTATCAATGTTGGTATGCCAATTTGCTTATCAATCTTGGAAATCGACGGAAATCGCGCTTCATTTGCAGTGTTTGCTATAGAGAAGTCGCTTGCGTCCAAAGAGATTGCCATTGCTGCATTTCTGGATGTAGAAGGTGAGTTTGATAGGATTTCCTGTGAAGTAGTTATGAAAGACCTTCAAGAGCATTATATACCACCAATTATTTGCAGGTGAATACATTTCATGTTAAGCAATAGGGAGCTGAATTTAAGCGTCTTTGGGGAGATGCGTGGTCTATCTGCTGCCAGGAGCTGCTCATGCTTTGGAACCTGGCGGTGGATGGATTATTGCGGCAACTCAACGACGTCGGTTTTCTTACCATTGGATTTACGGACTATATTCCTATTATCGTCAAAGGAAAATTTCCTTACGCAGCTGAGTTGCTTCAATCCGTACTCAGGATAGTTGAGACATAGTGTGACGGAGCCAATCTTTCTGTCTATCCAAGTAAAACAGTGGTAATACCCTTTACCAGAATGAGGAATAGCGGGACCTTAAAGGAACCTAATCTAGTTGGTAAGGCTATATCATATTCATCACAAGTCAAGTACCCTGGTTTTCTTTTAGACAAGAAGGTGACTTGGAAACTTAGATCACTTAGTTGCCAAAGCAGGGTCTTTTAGACCTGTAGAAACCTGAGAGTATGGACATGAGAACTAAAACACAAAGCGATGTATTGGATATACAACACGATGGTAAGACCTCTTTTTCTTACGTTGCATTGTACTGGTGGTCAAAAGTTAAATTAAGGCAGTGCGAAATTAAATTTAGCAAGGTACAAAGGGAGTTATGCATTTCCATTACAGGTACAGTGAGAACAACTCGAAATGTTATTGGAACTAGCACCCTTCCATCTGAGCAAGCACAGCCCTTTGGGGCTTTTCATAGGTTAAAGCATCAAACCGTAGTTCCCCTCGGTGGACACATAGATCATCTAAAACTAATCGGAGACAAAAAATATGTTTAGTATACTCGGTATGAGGACCGACATTTTGAAACCAAAGTATTTACTTGACCAAACTTTCACTGCCTCTTAGAATGCCGCGAGTCCCTCAAGGCGCCAGCTACCCACAATTCAATTTAGCTGAAGTGTACGTAGGGCATGTGGGGATTCTGAACAACGAAAGAACAGATGAAGCTGCTAAGAAGGGAACTGAGCAACCTTTTATTGGATCTGAATCAGTACTGGGGCTATCATAAGGCCCGGTTAAGCTGGCTATCAGGACTGATTGCTCAAAGAACACGAGAAATACTGGAACTCATCTGTACGTTATGAGCACTCCAAAATTCTCATACGTAGATTGGACAGAAGTAGGAAGCGAGAACTGCTCTCTCATGGGTAACACTGTTACAGGACACTGACCCTTAAGAATACAACTACACAGAAAGGAACACAAGTAAATGCTACCTGTAGACGGCGTCAACACGCAGGTGAGACAGCAGTTAATCTTGTGCTTCCAAAGAGTACCCATTTTGGGGAGTCCGTTTCCAAAATTGGAGTCACGGTCCAAAGGCTGATTCAGTTCACTACGAACGTTAGACTTCTAGAACGATGACACTAAGACTGGGGATCGGATAGAACTGCAAATGTCGCAGTGCAGGGCAGTTTGCCTCCCCCTTCATATTCATACTCAACCATTTCTTTACCTTCTCTACTACGTACTTACAGTAAGAGGAAGCAGAATATTCCACCTAAAAATCTGATGTCGAGGTTTTACCGAAAATACACGTTTTCAGACCCCTTGAAGCCAAATAAAGCACGCTAGTAAGGTCCATGTATGTGTGTGTGTGTGTGTGTGTGTGTGTGTGTGTGTGTCCCCCGCGCGTGTGTGTTTAAAAGTCTGTGAACAACAAATAAAAAACGAAAAGTGGGAACTAAGTTCAGCACCTGCCAAAGATGCGACACGAAAAGTTTTAAAAAAAATCACTCCACCTCAAACTACCCTTTGCATGGAAAAAGCTTCGACATTTTTACGCAATTTATTTTAAATAATTGTCTGTGGTATCGGCCATTTCAGAGATATTTGCTACTATTGGTTTGAATTTTTCAATTATTTTTCTTGTTTTATAAAGCTCTGCAGTTGTTTCTCGCGATATCATGAAAAGAGTATGGAATTTTAAGGCCGCCATAAGGAACGCCTTTTAAAACATTTTTAATTTCGCGTCTCATGTATCTTGTTTGTGCCACAACGAAATGTGTAATTAAATCATTTCTGCAAATGTTTCGATTAACCCAAAATAGATAGAAAAATAAAACTTTTGTACCAGTATATTGCAGAAGAGATAAAAATAAGCGACAGCGAGTAGAGAAATTCATATGAACATAACACTTTTTTGATCAGATAACATCTTGTTTTGCAGCATTTACTGCACAGCCACCCTATCAACACTATTTACAGATATCGAGTGCTAGAGTAGAAAGCTCGCCTAATTGACCAGAATCGGAACAACGCAATGTGCTGGAAAGTAGGGGTAGCGATTATAACCGTTCTAGTCTATGCTAGCGCGAATGTATATGCCTATTAGATGCAATGGCGAAATAGCATTTTGCAAGAAGTGGCGTTTGTAATCGCAGGAATCGAGTTGCATTTAATTTGCCGCTATTCGACCTAATTCCATGTTTTGTGCTTCAATAGCTACGGGCATTAGCATCAACTCATAGTTCTAATATTCTGCATTATGTTCCGAGTTCGCTTCACTAGCTCTGCGGCTTGGTTTTCCAACATTATGCATTCCTCACTGCTTCGTTTACGAATTACTGGATTACCGCTCCCCTTTTTAAGTGCAGTCACAATTTCAAATCACAAAAATACCAACAATCTTCTCCCCTTCAATCATCCCTATTGCCATATTGTTACAGAAATGATATTTAAATTGCAGGATTTAAAATGAACTTAATCTAGCTGCACGGGAAATTAATGATGAAAATAAATGCAGCTTGCTTGCAGGACGAATAAACACAGGATACCATTTACGGTTTGGATGCCAGAGCGCATCTAGCTGAATAGTCTTTCTCGATACAAATTCATCCTGTTTTAAGGTTAACAGCATTCAATATATTTCATGCATATTCTATCTATAACTAGCAAAGTTAGAATGTAAATAATGCAGTAAATCAATTCTTCAGACTAATAACCTAATCCTTAATGCATTTACGAACACCATTTTTTATCCTTCATGTTTTTCATTTACCCGAAGCATTTAATGCTTAAGGTTACATTCGCAATGAAATGTAAGCGCTAACGCAATGTAGCATAAGCGCAGGCGTGAGGGAACACCATTCACAATGCAGCCGTGGGCGTAACGCAAGAAGTTTGCACGGACTTCTAGATCCTTAAACTAATTGCTAAATGTTCCGAGTGCACCGTAAGTTTCAAATTGAATAATATAACCAATAATACCAAATAAGAAAGTTCACTCAATATTTTATAAATAAGCAGGTCACAAAAAAAATACATTCGCCCAACAGCCGTCCGTAGCGTTAGTGACATCACGATTGTTTGACCAAAATATTTAAAGTAGTTGTGCAAGTACTATGGAAACTGGGCCATTATTCCGTATGTGGGCAGTGAGCATTTTCGCTATCAACATGTAACACACGCACTTCCATCATGTTAGCGTTGCTGTCCTTGGCATTCTGCTGCCACCACTGTAATATCGAGGGCCCTAAGCCGCAAGGCGTAGCCGAGGGATTGAGGACCCTCAGCATCAACATGTAGCCGAGGGATGTTTTAGAAGGAGAGGAGTGGAGCAGCTGCGGCCAAAGGCCAAAGGCCGCAGCTGCGGAGCGACGACAAGACGTAGCCGTTATATGTGTGATGATACAGCTCCACACGTTATATTAATGCAATATTCATTATTTCTTTGTGACTTATGATTTGTGAGGCAAGAAATCTAGGCACAGATGCCGGGTTCATCCACTAAATGAGAGGATTCAGTAAGGAGACTACCATAACCTCTTGAGAGAAATGAGAGATGGTGACCTACAATTTGTGTGGCACGGCCTAATGGAAGAGTGCACGCATGTACATTAGACGGCTAAAGTCTCGCATCGCGATCATCTGCGCTTACATTTCATTGTGAATGGGCCCTAACCCAGTGGTTCTCAAACTCTTGAGCGCGCTACCTTGGGGGGAAGCACGCTGTAGCTTATCAAACACAGGACATGGCATCGACACTATTGCCAAATCGAGTTCACATTCCCGCATATAGTTATCTTTCTATCTTATTTTATGTGGGAGGGAGATCTGCAGAATTATCTAAGGTAAAAAAGGGGGGACGCGAAATACGGAAGTTTGAGAACCGCTGCCTAACTCGTAATAAAATATTTCCATAAAATAAAAAATAAAAAGTAGTTTTAAAAAATAGCATAATTATTGTATCAAAAGCGTAAGAGAGGTCCATACCTGAATACACCAGGTGGCCCATCTGCGCCAGCATCTGTTGAATTACATTTTCGCCGTGTAGATCAGGCCAAACAGTTACGGAATTAAAGGTGTATTGCGTTTCCTTTATTTTATTTTTGTAATATTTATTTTTAGTCGTTTCGGCTGCTTGGTCTTATCACGACCTTACATCATTTTATTACAGATACATTATTTCAACTTTAAATAAACATTTATATTTACATTATTTCAACATTTACAAGGAAGTTTACGTTTTTACACTTTATCATACGAATATTCTTGTCCTTAACAAATTATAACGTTTTTCTTATCTTTTCCGATTTGTTCGCGGCACTGGAGAAATCCAAGATACTGTCTTGTTGTCTGCATTTGGTGTACAATGAGCAGTCCACAATGATGTACTGGATGGCTAATGGTGTGTTGTAGTTGGCACAGGTTGGAAGCTGGTCTTTGGTTAGAAGAAAAGAGTGCGTCAGTTTGCAGTGGCCAATTCTTAGACGGAAGTTGATTACATGATTTCGTCGTTTGACTTTGCATAGAGGTTGGAAAGAGTTGATGCAGCCTGAATGAGCTTCACGAAGTTTGCTATCAAGGGATAACTAGTCTGTCTTCCATTTCTGCATGAACGCTTGTTGAATGAAGGTGGGGAGGAGGCTATAGATGGATCACTTACAGGTTGTCTGGATGCTTCTTTAGCGCTTCAACTGGCTGTTTCATTGTCATCTATACCTATATCGGAGGGAACCCATATCAAGGATACATTTTCCCCTGTGTTGTTAATTTTGGAGCACAAGGAACAAACCTCTTGTATCATTGTATGCAAGAGCCCAGATTTCTGTGTGGCTAGTACCGCACTTAAGCAATCATTGAAGATAGTGAAGAGGGCTTTTTGGGGAGACTTAATTATATGTAAAATAGCTTCTTTTATGGCGAAGACTTCACAAGAAAACATAGTAAAGAAGCTTGGTAAGGCATAGATCAGCGCATGGTCGGGGTATACCACTGTGCAGCGACGTCCTTCATTAGTTACTGAACCGTCATTACTGATTTTTACGGAGTTACTAAGTGATACTTATCTAGTAGATGACTGAATATTTATTGAAGAAGAATTTATGTTTGGAGTTTTGCATGGGATGAAAGTTGGATATCAATTGGCGGATGTCTGGCGTGATTAGATCAAAGACAATTTTAGATTAATATCTTGGGTGTAATGCAGAATTCTGATGTAGAATCGACTTTCATGTGTTTTGAGAGCATTCTATTAGGAAAACGTGGGAAAACGTAGCGCTGAATTTTATTGGAGGGACACTATGCAATTTTTATAGCATATTAAGACTTTTCTGCAAACATTCAAAGGAGGCCCACATGCTTCCTATTGTAGACTTGTAATTGGTCTCGTACTGAAAGCCCTTTGAGCAAGGCGTAGTGCAGTAGTTTGAATTGTGTCTAGTATTTTGAGAATGGAAGGTTTAGTGGAGTTGTAAACCACAGATCCATAGTCCAGTTTAGATCAAGTAAGAACTTTGTAGGTACTAAGAAATAGGGGTAAATCAGCTTCCCAATTTTTTGCAGCAAGAATTTTGAGGACGTTAAGTCGTTTTGTGTAGGTATTTTTAAGTACTTAATACGGGGAATCCATGAAAGTTTTCTGTCAAAAATAATGCCAATAATGTTTGTATCTGTAGCTACTTCAAGCTATTCCTTATTAAGGTACAACTCTAAACTTTTCTCTGGTGATCTTTTCCTTGAGAAGGTGATGCATTTTGTTTTCGAGGTAGAGAATTTAAATCCAACTGTTGATGGCCATTTTTGCGGTTGTTTCAAGGCAGACTGAAGCACTTCTTGGGTAGTGGCAATATTTTTCCCTTGATAGAGTATTGTATGATCATCAACGTAGACGAAGGCCTTAACTGGTGGACTAAGGGATAATACAACGTAGCTGATGTCTCCAAGAAAAAGAGTTACGCTCAACACTGAACCTTGAGGAACGCCGTTTTCAATGGAGACTTCTTTGGAAAGTATACTGTTGGCCTTGACTCGAATACTGCGGTTATGAAGAAAGTTCCAGATAAAATCTAACATCCTTCCTTAATGTGGGTATTTAAAAGAGTTTATATTATGTGAGGTTTCCATGTCATGTCATAAGCCTTCTCAAGTTTAGACTTAGGTATAACAGATAGGTGTTGAAATTCTTAGAAAGTTTTGAGGATTACTGTTTCAAGTATGGTTAATATATCTGTGGTTGAATGGTAACGGTGAAATCCAGTCTGCGAACCGGTAAAAAGTGTTGCTGATTAAGAATTCATTTTAGTCTTTGGTTAATGACTTTTTCCTTACGCTTGATCATAGTACAGGTGAGAGCAATAGATCGAAAATTTCATGAATACTGTGGTCTTTGTTGGGTTTAGGAATAGGGATTATTATTGCTAGTTGCCATTGGTTAGGAAATGCTTTATTTATTCAGATAAAATTATATATTTCATTCGAATATAACAGTCCTTCACGAGGAAGTTGTTTGGGTAATTCATATGGTATGTTGTCCGGTCCAGTAGCATTTGATGTACAGCTGTAGATTGTCCATTATCCCGTCTAGCGTAATTTCTTCATTGTAACTTTCATGACAATTCGAGAATGCTTGTGTTAGTTTCAGGTGTGGTTTAGACTTCTTATATTGTTGAAAGGCTGCTAATTGGAGTCACTTAAGATTCCTGTAAAGGTATTAGCTATTGTATTAGCAATTTCATTAGGGCAGCAAATATTTTTTTTTCTTCTAGGCGTTCCGAAGATTTATTTAACTATATTTATTTTTTAACTCTATCCCATACTAAAGAGTGCTATAGTTTAAAGAAGATAGAAGGATGACCACCTTAGTTATTTGTTCTCCTTGATGATTTTTCTTGCTTTTGATCTAATTTTTAAAAAGCTAATTTTGTTCTCCAATGAATGCTGCCTCTTATATTGACAGAATGCTCTGTGTTTACCTTTTAAAGCGGATTTTCAGTACGTTCCACCACGTGCACATCTTTTATTGTTAAAAGCTGTTTTTTATACACTCAATTCTACAGAAGTGAATATTAATCCAGTAAGCTCTAAAATAATAGAATCTACTTCATCGATGGAACGAAAGTTCAGTCGAGGGAATTTTTGAATGCTCTCTTTGATGAGATTTTGGTACACTGACCAGTCAGCTTTATGAAACGTCCATTTGGAGTTGAAGTTATATGAGGCTATAGAATTATTTAACGAGATTGTGATAGGTGAATGGTCGATGCCAAGCAACGAAGAGTAAATAGGCCAATGGAGTAGTTTGTAGAAATCAGAAGTACTGGTCGTTAAATCGATATTACTAGATTTTTCATGAGTTAGATGATAGCGATCGCCTGAATTAAGTATAATCAAATCACAATCTTCTATTCTATTATTTTTTCAATTATTTCCCCTTTTTTATCAGTGTAACGACTTTTTCATAGTGTAATATAGCTATTAAAATCGCTCGTTAATATGAAAGGTTTGGGAAGTTGGCGTATTAAGTTTACTATACTGTCACTACGAAGAGCAAAGCTATTGGGGATGTATATTACAAATGCATACTGGTTGAGGTAAATTAACAGATAATGCGATTCCTTCTAGGTCAGTTGTTAGAGGGATTTCCATGTGGTTTAAATTGCTTTTCACATATATTGCTACCCCTCCACTTGCATGAGTGCACTTGTACGATTCTTATAGTGAGGGTAGTTAAATTATATTCGAACCCACTCGCGGCCTCTCTCTACTGCGCGAGACAGCCGGCAGTCGCCGGGGAAATTACGCCGACAGAGGCGGACTAAAATCCTTACCTTATAATAAATGCTGGAAATGTTGACCTTTTGCTCCCAAACAGGCAGCATATCTCGTGTAAATATTCTCGCTCACTCTCCGAAGCTCAGTATCAGGAATTCTTGTGATTTGTTGCGCAATGTTTTCTCTAAGTTCCTGTAGTGTGCGAGGATTGGAACGATACACTTTGTCTTTTAAAGAACCCCATAAATAAAAATCACAACTCTATAGGTCAGGAGAACGAGGGCGCCACAAATCAACACTAATTATTCTGTCATCAAACACCTCTCTTATTGGATGTAATGACTCAGCAGCCGTATGTGCTGTTGCAGAATCTTGCTGGAACCAACCATACGATTTCTCTTCTTCTGTCAAGCGATTGCAAAATGAACATTTACACGAGATATGCTGCCTGTTTGAGAGCAGAAGGTCAACATTTCCAGCATCTATTGTAAGGTAAGGATTTTAGTCCGCCTCTGCCGGCTGTCTCGCGCAGTAGAGAGAGAGCGCGAGTGGGTTCGAATATAATTTAACTACCATATATGTCCTAAATTGTTTAAGTTAGAGACAGTATTAAAGTTTGTTTCCTGTAGAGAAATAATTCCAGATTTATGATGGTTTATTAGGAGTTGTAAAAATTAATATTGCGGTCGGAAACTGTTTAGATTGCATTGTATTATTGAAGATGCCATTAATATGACAATATTCTGTTTTTCATTGTTGGGTAAGGGGAGCAGATTCATCACTTGAGTAGTCAGGTGTACAGGTTCCTATTGCAATGTCTTTGTTCTGACTCGCAGCTTTTAGTAGCTATTTAACAATGCGTCTACATCTATATTTAATGGTTATGTCGGTGAAGTGAGGATGCAGATTTTTTTAGCGAATAGGCAAGACCCTCTATGTCTTGAGTGCAACTGGAAGCAATTGTAACTATGTCAGTATCTTCTATTGTGTTTTCAAAGAAACTCTTGAAGTTGCCAATAGTCGAAAGGAAAGAAATTTGGTTCAGCTTCAATTATTGGTTTAATTGGTCGGAGCGCAATACTTAAGGCTACAGTTTGTGTGTCCTTTTTCGGTTTGAGGGTCAGATAGATTTAAAACTGTAGGGTGTTTATCCGAATTAGTAAAGGAATTGCATTCATCATTGAGCTTGACAGTTTCATTGTTACTTAGTGAAATTATCTTTTAAACCCAGCAGCTTGAGGTTGTTTAACTGCTGGGCTTTGAAATGTTTCTGATTCTGAGGTAACGAGATCTGTGTGTTCCTTGTAAGAGCTTGATGGGGCTTGAGTTCGATAAGTCTGACATAAGATTTTTTTTCTGTAGTGATGTAAGAGGCCATTTACGCTGTTTTTAGGGAAGAATAGGGCATGCAATCTTTATTGTTGCCATTTCCTCGTTAATTCGAGAACTCTAGACTTACGCTGGGGATGTCGTGAGAGGGATCTGAAAGCACATCTTCAGGTGCTGTACTATATTACGGCAATGTTTAGCTTAATGTCCATCAGTTTTGCATACGAAACAGGAAGGGAGATCAGAAGATGGATATATGAAGTAGTTTGCTTCATCGTGTTTGAGTTGTAATGTTTCAGGAAGCTTATTCAAGTCTTCGTTTAGGATGTACATCTGTCTTCTAAAGCTTAGTCTGTGTGAGAAACCTGGGAATGATACTTCTGCTCTAACTGGTGAAACTTCTGATATTGCTTAAGGCCAAGTTGGTTTAGTTCATTTTCAATCACACAGTTAGGGATTACTGGGCAAACACTGGATAGAATGATTCGTTTATTTCTTGTTAGAAGGGGCCTTATTTCCAACGAAACATTGTTAGTAAGTTTCTTTCGGTGTTTTTTTGGTGATTTTCTTAGCACATTTCTCACCAGATTGGAATACACAAATCCTTCCATTAGATATGCAAGAAACATATCTATATTTCTAAGGTTGGTTAGTTTTCTTAGCTCAAGAACGTAATCCTTGATACTAACGCCGTTATAGTTTCGATAACAATAGTCTGCTCTTTGGTATGGTTTGATAGTGTTATATCCAGTACCTGTTTCAAGTTGTAATAGCGGAAGCAGTAGTGTTTTCATTTGTCTCCGAGTTCATTTGTTACAGCTATCAGTGTTGGCAACATTTGAATTTACTTTTGTTGGATTAGCATTATTGAGCCTACCTCTCTGATTAGAGGCGGCCATGAATGTAAAGCTGTGGTTTTAGGTTATGCTAGGAAAGCGTTTTTAATTTTACTGTTTTACTCAAAGTTAAGTATCCAAATTAACTCTATGTTTACTTACGGGTTGAGTGTATATTGTGTCGATAGAGAAAAGCAGTCTTTACAGCCAGATGATTGCACTAGAGATAATTTCACCAAATATTACATGTAGAATGAGAGTTTACACGTGAATCATTGGTGACGATCAACAACCATCTCCCGTTTACTTTATTGATTTTCTGTGAACTAACAGTAATCTCATTGATTTTGCCAATTCAATTGAAAATTCTTTTATTTCTCCTGTTTGAATGGACATCTATGGTGACTTTTTAGTTGATATTAGGGTCATCTCGTATAGTTCCCAATATCTTCCTTACTCCTAAAATAGCCTTGAACATGATCTATTACTCCGAAATAGAATTTACCGGTAAGATGTTAGTTTTCTATTAAGATTTAGGGCTTGGCTTCAACAAGTGGAAGTTACAATTAGCCACGGAATAGAATGCCCCCGCGGTAACGTGTGAGGATCGCATTCGGGAGATTCTGGGTTCGATTTCCGTCGAACGCCCAAACTGACCCTGAGTTTTTCGTGGTTTCCCCTGGTATGTAGGCGAAGGATGGGGTGGCTTTTTATCTATCAAGATTTCCTTTCCATCATTTACTTTTCATTCCGTTTCCTTCTTATTTTTCAGGTGGCTTCTAGGTTTCTGCCTGAAATGCCGATCAGATGGCCCGGATGCTTGTTTAAAGCAGTGGGACGGGTCTTCGAGCCCGGGACTGGTTGGGACTTCCGGACGTCTCTGTGACCTCTCAGCCTGCGGCCCATCTGTGGTTCCTTCGCTTCATCCCTTCCTTCTGAATAGCAGCAATAGATGTACTTATAGTGAATTCGTTATCAAATTTTTGGATGGATAACAATACTTCCTCTACCTACCGGTAGAGAAAGTAAAATTGCAAATAATTTGAACCAGTAACACAAAAAGCCTTTACTTTATGGCGATTGCTCGGATTAGACACATGACGTGGAACTTAACTTAATGGGAAATAAAACACTGGATTTGACAAACTCTTAAGCCACGTTAAGCCAAGCCTATATACAGAGATTTATCATCATATGCGAGATCTCTACGTTATGTCAGAAAGAAGTCCACTTAATCGTATTCTCCGCTTAAACACCATCGCATCAACTGTACATCTAACGTGCCTCTATGGATTACCACTGAAGTATCCAGGTATCTGAAAATAGTTGGTCCTGAGTTACATTTTCATTTTTGGTTATTTTTTTCTATTCACATTAAGTTTTCACATTTATGAATTACTGTTTCTCATTTTATCCGACGAATGCAAAATCAAAAAGGAAGGAAACAAAGAATGAAAAAACAAAAACAGGATGCTTCTTTATCATTTTCCTTAAATTCACAACGTTGGCATTTAGAAATAATCCTTTATTGTTAAGTCGCTTTGTTTTTGCTTTCTCTACCACGACCTAAGTACGTTGAGGAGTATGGCATTCCACACAAAATTGAATATGAGATTTCACCGGAAATACAGGTTTTGAGACACTTAAAATTTAAAAAAAAATAAGGCATGCGCGCGCGTGCGCGCGGATTTAAACATCACAACTCAAAAACGAAAGTCGGATACGTATACCAAACTTGGTGTTTAAGAGGTTCAGTAACTTCTAAAGATGTGGCGTGAAG
This sequence comes from Deroplatys truncata, assembly GCA_030765065.1. Taxonomy (NCBI): domain Eukaryota; kingdom Metazoa; phylum Arthropoda; class Insecta; order Mantodea; family Mantidae; genus Deroplatys; species Deroplatys truncata. Next base: position 167,599,582 of record CM060983.1, read on the forward strand.
TTTCTCAAGAAAATTATCGGCTGGCGCCATAGCTCATTCGGTAGAGCACCTGCCTGCTGTGCGACGGATCCCGGGTTCGATTCCCGGCTGGGGATGGGAATTTTTCTCTAGGCAAGAATATTCTCTATCTTCCCCAGAGCCTGGAAGTATGAATGTGTGTGTAATCTAATGAAAAAATCCAAAGTTTACCAGTAACCCAATGACAAGCGAAAACGAGTTAATACCACTGCCTAGGCAATACTATGTTCCAAAGAGAAGGCAGCCGATAAGACCATTGCAGTTTAAAGGCGGGGTATAAATTGAACCTATATATATACTGCAAACTAACCCTTTTATGGAAAATCTTTCGAATTTTTTTATTTTATCAAAAATAGCTCTAACGACTTTTATTAAAATACCGTTATATTTAAGATGTTTTTATGGCAGATAAAATGATTATCTTGAATTTTGTGCAAATAATCTATGAAGTCTTTCAAAGTTACTCCCCGAAACATTTCTCCGGAACAGAGGTGGTTCAGATCTGATCATTAAAAGAAATGTCACGCCTATGATAAATCGTGACTTTGAAACCCTTACAAATTCTTAAAACATAATGTGACACCTGTAAGAAACATGGTGGGATAACGTATTTTATTATACCATGATGTGCAATATTTACTGTGCCATTAAAATATTAGTACTTTTGGAGAATATAGTTTTGCTTTAAAATGCTTATTTTTGTGATATAAAAAAAACATAAGAAACGGGCTTAGCCGCCTGATGCACATCACCCATAAATATTTTTCGCCGTTTTACAAGTAGCCAAAACCTCTAAACCCTGTTTCTTATAACCTTGCGCCGTAGAATGTATTCTTCCGCGCTGCGTTGCCTTCCCATTTCCCGTGTGGCTAATGCACACTTTTGAATGGTGATAAACAAATCGTGTGCAATGCAAGGATAGGACATAAAAGCTATATAAACATATTGTCATGATAGATGCACGTCCTTGCTTTCGTCATTCTGAGAGGTAGGTTTAAACCGAAGGATCCTCCCTCTATTTGTTTATCAGAATTTAAATGCATTCCAGATGCATTAACTCTGCTACATAATATATTTAATTCATACGGTTATGAAAATGTAAATGACGATTATCTTCGAATATATTAAGGTAAATGCTCACGTTAAATAAGGAAGTAATTTTATCGTATAACAACTTATACTACGATACCAACCAGTGACAGGTTACTAGTGCACGTGACCGTTAAGAGATATGGGGCAAAGTTATAAGGAACAGACCTTAGAACTGGCAACATTCCATACGCACACGTTCCAACGGGCACAACAGCTAAAGGACACAATTATACAATGAATATCATCACATGAATCAATGACAGAAATCAATATTCACTACATTCTTGCTCTATAAGCGTTGATACAATACAGTTCTTTATTTTCTGGGGCTATAATATTTCCATAACAAACTGGGGAAATTCTATGTCGGTGTCGGCTAGTCATATGTGCTGGGAAATTCAAGCATCTTAACGTGAGTGAGACTCATCTTTCATCCTGTAGGCGCATCTTCGTCAGTGAATCGGGACCGTTTTGCATTAAATGGGGTTCATCACTACTATACAAACAAGATATAAAAAATATGTTTACTATTAGTGGTGACATATGCGTTATTAATGGTTTGAATTGTTCAGTACTTGACAATTCAGTCCTTCAAAAATTCAGCTCTTTCTCGCGATTGCATGGAAGCAGTATGGAATTTTAAGGCAGCATACAGCGTCCATTTCTTAAACATTTGACTATCGCTGTTCCCTTTGTATCTATAACGAAATGTGTAATGTAGCTATATAGGTTTATTTGGATTAAAATGAAGTAGATAGAAAAATCATGTGAATGTAACACATCAGATGTTTTTTAAAACGCTTCATGGGCTCGTCAATAAATTTGCATTTTCTATATAAGTGCGTGTTACGTGGTACACTACCTTGAAATCAGCAAGCTTCGTGTAATTACCTAAACCTAATGGAAATTAATCAAACGACAAAGTTACATCAATTTGTGTCAATCCATTTCATAAACAAAAAGGAAATGTGTTACCAATGCAGTAAAACAGGTTTTTCTTGAACGCACTACTTCCTCCATTACAAACTTGGATGTAAGAACAACACAACAAAGTTTTCTTGGAATTATAAAAGACTTGCAATACATAGCTCCTGCATTTCTCGATGTTTAGTATTAGAGAAGTAAAAATTGGTACCCTGTTATTAAGCAGCAAGCTCTTACTATTTTTCTTCCCTCATAATCTGGAGTTAATCTGCCAGTGAGATAACTAGACCGAAGTTTTGCATATTAATACATGTTTTATTGAATGGTCGTGTTTACCACGCTTTTGTATTTGTTTTTAGGAAGAAATATTATGAAATAAAAAAAAATATTTTGCATATTTGGAGGGTTTTGGCGCGGAGGAATGCACAAATTCGTTTAATTTTGCATGTAACTGCATATTTGCTGTCTTTTACGTCTCTCATATGAATTTACAATTAAAAGGCTTCTTGAAATAAGAAATAATGTACAGTTAGCAAGCTTCTTGAAATAAGAAGCAAATTTATGAAAACACAGTGAAGGATGGCTTCAAATATATACCACTTTAACAGTGGAATGTCTATAAATTAAACTTCGAGAGCTAAACTCTCGCAGCACGATCTTTAAGATGGTTTCTAGGAAATAGCTTTATTACCTTGGCATATACGTAGCAAGCAAGTCTAAGAGTTTTGGAAATATTCTCGTATTTGCTTGGTACCGCACATCACGAAAGTAATATTCCAATGCTAAAAATCTGATGTAATACATTCACATGACTTTCCCTACCCCTCTGTCGTTTATTATTCTTACGAAAGCTTATTTTTCTATCTACTACATTATTTTAATCCAAATAAACTTTTGCAGAAATAGCTATTTTGTTATTTATATATATATATATATATATATATATATATATATATGAGTAGGTTAATATCAAAGATGGACATCTGTCGTTTGCAAACAAATGAGATAAACTACCTTTTTAATTACAAACTGTAGGATGCACATATTTACATACTGCATTTTGTATCATTAAGCTTAGTACTGCAGGAATGATCCTGCCAAACAACCAATAACAGTTTATACAGATAAATGAGTTAAAATTAGCTTTAAAAATACAGATGTCCGTCTTTGAAACAAATATGCGTAGATGTCCATTTTTGATGTGAACAGACTTGTAGGTGTCCGTTTTTCATGCAAATGTAGTTACAAAATTCATTTAGTAGTGATATCAGCCTTTTCCAAAGAGTATCAGCTGGAAAATTGTAGGAGTTTTGGGAAGATGATCTTTGTGAATGTAAAAAAAAAGTTTTACATTACATTTTAAACTTTATAAGTTTCTTATATTATTGAATACATGTAAAACCTACTACAATAATCTAGCCATATTTTCAATGGCAGAAATAACACAATATGTAACTTTAAATAACTCATGAAATTTTCTGTTAATTTACAGGTAGAGTAACAAAGCTCTTTTCAATTTCTATAATGTGGAAAAAAAATGTCCAGAGGAAAATTAAAACTTTTACTCATATTTGTATATTTAAAGTCCAAGTAGATGTAAATTTAATCTGAAATAGACATTAAAACGAGATTACTGTACAAATCATCTTGCTGTATTTCACATTCACATTGACCATCCGACAAATCTGGCAGGCAAGGTTGTCTCTGTAGTACATTTTTTGTACCACTCAAGAGTAAACAGATCCCTCCAGTTTTCTCCAAAATGTTTGACCAGCAATCTGTTAACATCTCGAAGTTTTTAAACGGCAGGGCAGTCAGTAATGATTAATAATTCAACAATTTGATGGCCATATTCTAAATTTTCAGGCCTTGATATCTCTAAAATGTCTGAACATATGATCAGTTAAAACTGTCGTCAGATTTTTTATTATACTCTCTTGTATTATTTCTGATATACAAATTCATTCCAATAATCTATAATTTCATGTAATAAATAAAACCAGAGAGCAGCGTAGCTTGCCAGCTATTCATACCTTAGTCTCTTTTCTATATTCCTTTTCCACTTTTCCGGCTGCCGTAATCTCTTCCTGGCATTTCCTTCAGTAACTGGTGAAATGTTTTGCTCCATTCTACTCACGTAGTTCATCACTTGTTCGTAGCAACAGTTCAAAAATTCTTAAAATCTTAACCAAGTTAACACCCGGCACAAGCCGTCGCCAATTCTGTTTTGAAGATCACGTGATCTTATTCAGTATTACCATTGGTTCTTTAAGCAAATGTCCGAGTTTGAAACCTAGTTCTTGTGTAGGTGTCCACTTTTGAAGTAAACAGTGAACTTCAACACTTAATTAACCATATTTGCGTCCATTTTTTCAAGTAAAGGACTTCACCACTGAAAAGAACGGAATACACTACTAACTAAATTTTGAATGAGGGGACGGATGTCCGGGTTTGATATTCGGCTACTCATATACACTATGTGATCAAAAGTATCCGGACACCCCACAAACATACGTTTTTTATCTTAGGTGCATTGTGCTGCCACCTACTGCCTGGTACTCATCCGCGACCTCAGTAGTCATTAGACATCGTGAAACAGCAGAATGGGACGCTCCGCGGAACTCACGGATTTCGAACGTGGTCAGGTGATTGGGTGTCACTTGTGTCAGAAGTCTGTACGCGAGATTTCCACACTCCTAAACATCCCTAGGTCCACTGTTTCTGATGTCATAGTGAAGTGGAAACGTGAAGGGACATGTACAGCACAAAAGCGTACAGGCCGACCTCGTCTGTTGACTGACAGAGACCGCCGACATTTGAAGAGGGTCGTAAAGAGTAATAGGCAGACATCTATCCAGACCATCACACAGGAATTCCAAACTGCATCAGGATCCACTCCAAGTACTATGACAGTTAGGCGTGAGGTGAGAAACCTTGGATTCCATGGTCGAGCGGCTGCTCATAAGCCACACATCACGCAGGAAAATGCCAAACGACGCCTCGCTTGGTGTAAGGAGTGTCAACATTACACGATTGAACAGTGGCAAAACGTGTGGAGTGACGAATCACGGTACACAATGTGGCGATCCGATGGCAGGGTGTGAGTATAGCGAATGCCCGGTGAACGTCATCTGCCAGCGTGTGTAGTGCCAACAGTGAAATTCGGAGGTAGTGCTGTTATGGTGTGGTCGTGTTTTTCCTGGAGGGGGCTTGCACCTCTTGTTGTTTTGCGTGGCACGATCACAGCGCAGATCTACATTGATATTTTAAGCACCTTCTTGCTTCCCACTGTTGAAGAGCAATTCGGGGATGGCGATTGCATCTTTCAACACGATCGAGCACCTGTTCATACTACACGGGCTGTGGCGGAGTGGTTACACGACAATAACATCCCTGTAATCGACTGGCGTGCACAGAGTCCTGACTTGAATCCTATAGAACACCTTTGGGATGTTTTGGAACGCCGACTTCGTGCCAGGCCTCACCGACCTACATCGATACCTCTCATCAGTTCCGCACTCCGTGAAGAATGGGCTGCCATTCCCCAAGAAACCTTCCAGCACCTGATTGAAGGTATGCCTTGGAGAGTAAACGCTGTCATCAAGGCTAAGGGTGGACCAACACCATATTGAGTTCCAGCATTACCGATGGAGGGCGCTACGAAGTTGTACGTCATTTTCATCCAGGTGTCCGGATAATTTTGATCACGTAGTGTATATACAACGGGAACAGCGATAGTCAAATGTTTAAGAACTGGACGCAATACGCTGCCTTAAAATTCCATAGTTTCCATGCAATCGCAAGAAACAACTGAACATTGGCAGGGCTTCAAGAGAATGAACAAGAAATGAACAATTCGAACCTTTAATAACGGATATCTCCGAAATGGCTTATGACAAACACAAAAAAAAACTTATTTGGAACGAATAGTGTTTTAAAGAGATCCGAATTTTTTGTATAGTACGTTTTCGTTTGTCGCTTAACGTATTATACACAATTCCTTCCAGATATTCCCAGAAAATGTAAGGTATACTTACATTTGCCGTGTAAATATCTTTATACATGATATTTTAATCAAAATCGTTGGAGCTATGTTTTAGAAAATCAAACATTTCGAAAAATATTCCATGTAAAGGGTAATTTGTGAGGTGGGGAATTTTTCTGAAAAGCTTCGTGTTGCGTCTTTGGAAGATACTGAACCTAAATACCAAGTTTGGTATTGATGCGACTTTTCGTTTTCGTATTATGCTGTTCATAGATCACACACACACACACACATACACACACACACGCGCGCGCGCGCGCGCGCATACATTGTTCTAAACACGCTTTATTTGGATTCAGGCCTTAAAACATGTATTTCCGGTGAAATCTCTGTATCTAATTTTTTGGGTGGAATGCAATACTTTCTCTGCCTACTAGGTATGTGGTAGAAAAAGTAAAAACTACTGTGTGAATTAAGAATGCCATATAACTGTATGAGTAGAAACGAAATTTAATATACAATGAATTATCGACTTTATTGTTCACAGTTATAAATATGTTTAAATGTCTCCAAAGATTCTGTGGAAAGTTTAAGGTGGCATACCAGAAAAATTCAGAGCATATGCAGAAAATGGTATATTTAATTAAGAAACAAGGGGAGGGAGTTTTAAGGAGTTTAAGTTTTGTACCCAACTACAAGTTCTGATGTTGAACATTCGTTTTCAACCTGTAGGCTTGTATTTAACAGATCAACGGAATTCTTCCACAACACAAAAGCTGGAAAAGGCTCCTGAAATTTATCTGAACTAGAGCAAACTTTCTTAAAATAATAATACGATTAAGCTAATTTTTACACCATAAACGTCTCCTTGATACTAATTTAATATATTTTTCTCAATATCCTATATATTATTTTCTAGTTATTCCCATGTTGTACAGTACTTCACTGCTGTCGTTTAAAACTGCTGAGGAGTTTAATAAATTGTGCTTACTTTTCATATTTAACGCTTAACAAAGGGCGTAGTTTTAAAGGTTTTTAGTGCACAGTTGTGAGCATACTTTGAGAATTTGTATTGACTGTAAATCCTTGGTCTAGAAATAACGCATGGTATTAAAATCTTATACGACGTAGTTGATAGCTTGTTGCAGCCTCAAGCCTACTCATCAAACAGCCTCTTATGGGTTCTGGTTTGTATCTATTAATCAGAGCCTCATTTTCCTTTTTCCTTATTTGGAATTCTGTGTTTGTTCTTCTTAGGCACAAGAATCGGTGCTTATAAAGTTCTGTAATTTTATTCGAATTTGATTTACCTACTGTCTTCCGTTTTAAATAGGTTTCTTCTTATGCAGCCGTCAATACCGATCTTAGGAATATTATCACCCCTGTCCAGATTCTGCAGTTTCCTTTCTTTTTTCCCTTTGTACTAGGAGTACGAGATGACATCTAAGTATCCGTATATGGACTGAAATATACCAATTTTATACCCAATTTCTTTCCATTTTAATAAATTATGCTGCAGCACAAAATAAAATATTTGTTACTTGCTCTTGGCAATACTCTGTTTTTACTTCTATTTTCCTTTCTTTCTTTTCTTTTTACCCCGAGAAAGCTGTAACTTTCGTTCCATACAAGAAAATCTTTTATCATCCTCTGTAAGCGTTATTTAGACGTCCTTGTCTTTGCAAAACGTTTATGCTTTTGAGTAGTTACAAGAACATCTGCACGTTTTACAATTCAGAGTTCATTTCCTGAGAGCCTCCATTAATTTAATGTGTTCGTTAATTGCATAAGAAACTTCGTACTTTTATCCCTGTTCTTGCTGATCCGTATGTTTCAGGCCTGCTTAACTATTGACACATTGGTTTCATTTTGCAACGAAATTTAAACTTCGATTTCATATTATGTGACCTATGTCCTCGAAAGGTTCCATGGGAGTTTGTTTGTTTCTTGATTTCTGGTTTGGGCCGTGTCATCGTGGCTTAAAAATGATGCCTGTTGCATGGTTTTAATAGCCAAGATGACGCAACCCAAACCAGAAGTCAAAAAAGAAATATTGTGTGTTCTAACTTTGCCATGCTGTAGTATAGCTATACTGTTACATGTTGGGGTGAAGGCCGAAAAGGTTACCATAAAATGATTCATTTAGGTCACCCCAACACACACATAGGGGCAGGGAGCGAAACTCGCTGGCAGCAAAAATCCGGGACCTTGGTGTGTAAATTTAAGGGGAAGGTGTGAGTTTTTATTTTACACTGAAGAATTACATAACACACATTACCCTGAGATTTATTCACAAACGTTTGGCGACTCTGCATAATTAACAAAGGAAACAGGATGGAGGGAGATGCCACAGACCGTAGACCGGTCACACACACGACTGGTTCCAACGACCATTTCCACACGTCACGCTATCTTGCCCTCACCAACCGTGTCTAGCCAAATCCAGATAGGACTGACATCTTACCAGACGGTTTCAAACAGATCCTTCCCTTTGGCGTGATCCTCACCGAAAAGAAGGTCCGTTAAGCCGAAATATAATTAAGGAGACACAATAATCCTACGCCTGGTAGCAATAATACAGCACAGCAGTGTGTCTGGTAATCACAATAAGATTAATAATACGCCACAATAGTACACTTCACTACTGCTCATATCTGCACAGTCACGTGACTGTATGTTTCCTGCATTTCCGTTTATGATGTTAATGTTCAACATTAGCTACACACATACGCCGAGCATACTTGACGCACTGCCGTTACAAAGATTACCCGCTGCTGCAAAGCCAAAAATAGATGCAGTTTTCTCACGTAGCACTAGGTTAAGTGCTTTCCTATGGACAAAAGTAGCCGTTTAGATACGCCTCGGCTAAAGTGAGGTCCATGTTACGATCCTTCGAAGCTGCACGCTCTCCTGGGCAAATTTCAAGCGGTCCCTCGTGCACTTCTGTAGCCTGATTTATCGACCTCTAGGCACAAATACGTGCGGGAAGTTTCTCCTAGGAGACGAATGACTCAATAGATATCTGCATTTTGCAACACATGAGACCTGGGCCATTACCACACCGCATTAATCAAGTATCTGGGGATATAAGGCAGCATTTATGACATTCAAATGGGTTAAGGTGACACAAATTCTGTATCAGCACATTTCCGATCAGGCAGCTGAGAAAACCTGTTAATATTTGTATTCTGAATGTTGGTATCATTGGAGAAAGAGATCCAAACGAACGAGAGAAGCATCGTCCAAATGCGTTAGCAAAATTGCATGCTTTTGTCATTAGTCCACAAGAATTTAGCGGGTTTTTTCGGCAAGATAAACGAATGGTATTTCATTACAATTATTTTGTTATACGTTTGGGCTACTTTAGTAAACTCGGGAACGATTTTTAATTGATTCCTTTTATTTATTTAGCTTAATGTTCCTTTTAACATTTCAAGTCTACAAAGAAGAATTAAGCGATGATGACTACATGTTCAAACGAATTTTGCGTGCAAAGAACAAGATACAGGAAATTTGTTTTGCAGAACATGGGAACCCACAGCCCCTTCCCAAAGAAATTTATGCAGACACAATGGCCTAACCAAGATACGAACTCGACCTCTCCTCTTCTGCGTAAGAGGCTTTATTCTACGATCGTAAAGGATACCTTTTACTGCTTCCTCTGATTTTGTTCCATCTGTTTTAAATTTGGCAACAGACTGCATTTCGCCTGCTTAAGGTATGATTAGGATACCTAGTTCTTATAAAATCCTGAATGTACCTAAATATTAAATGAGTACGATGAAACCATCTAAACACAGTCATATCAAACGAAATTAATATACTTTTCACATATATATGCAGCGTTTGCTAGATATTTCACATACTACACATTGATACGGTAATTTGTATCACAAATTACTTAAATGTAAATAATGATTGTAATATGAATATGTATTTTTATGTGACATTGATTTCAGAGGTTTATTAATTGTAATTATTATTGGTAAATAATAATATACGGCTTTACTGAAACTGTCAATAATAACGCAATAATGCAGCGATGGGGTGAGCTGTTTATCATTACAGGGAACAAGGAAGTTACGTAATGTTTCGCGCCTTTTCGGTAGAAGCTTCTAGAATATTTCCTAAAGCATATGTATTAGTGGTTTTCATTGGATATTAAAATAGACGCTAATGTTGGCGCGTTTTATTAGCCAATAGCAGTTCATTTATAATCTTTAGGCGTATCTTGATGAAGGCCTATAAATAGGGTAGGTTCGAGGTAGCTTCCCCTCAGTTCATCAAAATTTCGTGTACACTACACGTCGTCAGTAAGTCCTTCATTTCGTCAAGTTACGCGCAGTAGAATTACGAGAATTATTATAAAGTTAATTCTACACAAAGTTGAAATACATAGTTAAAAGTGATAAGTAAGAAGTTATTACAAACAGTTTCAGTTTGGCGAGTATCCAGATCAATATGTAAAAGTGTTAGTGAACGTGTTTCGACAATAAAAATTATAAAACCAATTTTCTTCATTAAGTATAATTTCTGGATAAAAGATTCCTTTCCGTTTCACAACCTTGCATAGAGATACATGTCCTACCAAGATAAGATGATAGCTAGCCGGAGGACAATATACGAAAATTAAATTCTTTCGGAAACTAATTGATGCAAATTGCTACGCCAGATGGAGCTACAAACCAGACAAAGGAGTGACGTCACAAGATGGCTTCAATACTGATGTAAATAACATTACGTGAGAAACATTATTCACTCGCAAATTGGCTTCCACAACGTGGGGTTAACAAAAACACATATTACGTAAGCACCTACTATCGCATATTGCCGCACCAACGTGGGGCTGACATCACAAAAACAAATTACGTAAACAAGCATCGACCGTTGCATATTGGCTCCCAAACGTGGGGCTACAATAATGTTAAACACATTAACATTAAGACCGTCGCAACATGTCAACACTTTCTGTAACACTGCAAAACTATTGTGATGTCTAAAAGGTTAAGGTTTAGTATTTGACACTAAAACAACATGTTGTGGCTACTGCTGTTAGGCGACATTAAATACAGTTATAAATAAGAAAACACTTCCTTTTTATTAACAGATTAGCTGTCTTACTCAGCGTTGCACGGATGAATTGTGTAAGTGGCTATTGATCTGTACCTAAGGCATTGAAAATAAGAGTAACGGAAGATTGTTTAAAATGTAGGGTAGCTTGTTTTTGCCAAATTCTAAAACCCAAGTGTACCATTTTTGTTAACATCACATTAAAAGTACTCCTTGATAACAATGTCCAGAGAGAATAATGTCTAATAACCCAAATTTAAAGATTTTAATCCTCTCTTTCAGTTAACTAGTTGTTAACTGTCATGTTAGCAATAAAGGGCCAAAAAGCTCTGATATTCGCATCCACGAAACGAGGTTGAAATTAGCTGACATGAGCAGAAAATCTCCCATAAAATAATTTTAAAAGCGGCAATATTATATAGCCTATGTCCGTCTGGAAGAATATGACATTTAATAGCGAAATAATTATCAACTTCAGTTTTTGAGGTTTTTGAGGTTCCCTGCTTCGACATGCACCCACACATACGAATTTTCTCTCTTTATAATATAGGCAGATACATCACATGCGGTTTTTATAGAAATGCGCTCTGAATTGCGCGATATTTCTGCCTGTTATTATGCTTCTGAACGGGCAATTACGGTTGTCGTAAAAAATATTGTATGTAGGTCATTCGCTAGAAGTCATGATTTGTAATGATATATCCAAAAGTCACTTCCTTTTGTGACTTTTTGGGGAGCAAGAAACACTTCAGTTTTGATGAGATGAAATCGTACATTCTCAAAACTGTGTAACTTTCGTGTTTCCTCATTACACGTGCCAAACTTCAGAAAGCTTATATGAAGAAGACTGTTGCGGATATTACAGGAAATTGTATGTCCGCTCGAGAAGGCTTTGAATTGTATTCCATTCCAAACATCACTCTACAAAATCAAATTTAAGAGATCTCGGCCCGAGTTTTGTAAGTCATGCAGTTTTTGTTGGATTTAAATAATTGTTGGTACTCTACAACTGTATCAAGAATAAGCAGCATACAAAATTTCAGCCTAATTTGGCAATTAATTTAGTAGATAAATAGTTTCTATAAAGAAAATGAGCGAAACAATATGTTCCACGCACGTCATAACTGGACCAAAAAATGCTGGGTATTCTTGTATAAGCTATAAGGGTTTTTTAAACATTCTGAAATGATATTATAATTGTAAGTCCGTTGGTTCAAGCATATTATCTTTTTTAAAGCTGTGTGAATTATTTTTGAAAATTGTTTTTCTTTTTCTTTCTTTCTTTCTTTCTTAAATAGCACTTTGTCAGGGCTTATATTTTAACAGCAACTATGATTTCAGATGCCAGAATCTTAATTTGGTTGTAATATAACATATATAAATTTTTAATAAAACTGACGAAAAACTTACATGGAATGTTTTGGAGAGATAAAAATGATGTTTTGAGAAAACTGTACTTTTAATTAACGTCATACCATTTATTTTATTGGATTGCCCAATATAATTATGCTCATTAGGACCACTGGGCGACGTTAGGGTAAAAAACAAATCGACTGTTATAGTCTTTTCCAGGATTCAAAGAATGTTTTTGCGTAAAAAAGTAGATTCTTTCCTCCAATTTCACTTTTTAAAAAAAATCTGTCCCTGGGACTCCTAGAAGCACCAGTAGGTAGGTACCCTTTATTAGGATCCAGCATTTATGTAAACACCATCAGTTTTAGCTGGCATGGTGTTAGGGTGCCTTTAGGGTAAACATATTGCACATTGCTGGTGGGTTAGTTTGCGTGTATGAAATGCCACACTGACAATGAGTGCGCGAAAACTAGAATACACTCAATATACAATCCTTGGCGGAAGTTTTCAAAAGATACCGGCATGAATACTGCCTACAAATGTGAGAAGTTAAACGAAAGGAATCGTGGATTCCAAGCAACAATGTGATACGCGCTTTGGAGGGTGAAAAAGGAACAATTTAAGTGCTGAAAATGTTTATTGCACCTTGAGTCTTCAGAGATGCACTACTGGAGGTGTAGTTTCGATAAAATGCATAGTTTTGTATAAGACAATTTTCGGTAGTTTCTGTAAATACTTAATAGCAATTATGAGTAAAAGTAAAGTAGAATTAAAAGAATATTTAAATACTGATCGAAACATAATTTTATCCGATGTCTGAGAATACACGGTTTTAAAACTGGGATACTCAGTTTTTGCGATAAACACGTTAAGCGGGGTAGCTTATTGGTTTCGTTCGCGGCTCTATCGCCGAGGCCTGGTTCGATTCGCAGCTACGGGGTGACAATTTTAAGTCGTCCCTATACTGGCCTTCACTTCTAACTAGCTCAACTAAAGTATTCTGAACGTGGTTCGAAGTCTATAGTAAAAGCTGCAGGTCCTCTCATTCCATCGCCAACCTGATTGTCATCCTACCATCGGAGGTAAAGGATACCATCCGCTGGGTGCCTCCAACTAATGAATTGGTCCAATGATCACTTGGCTACCGACCGTATGGGGAGAGATAGAAACAAAATTATTTCATTCAAATATGTATGGCAGTCGGGTAAAAGCGCTTTAAATAAGTTTATTTTGAATTTTTAGTCTACATACGGCAGTGAAACAAAATTTTGCGAGAAGATGGCTTCTTGGTGTAGAAGAAAGAAAAAAACGTTACGTGCTAGAATCATACTCTGCATATTGCATCGGTTCCTCGTGTATACTGCCCACATAAAACTCCCATTCTTTTCTATCCACTTAATAAATTACTGTGCAACATACAACTCAGTGCCATTTGCTATTATGTAAGATGCGGAAACAATACTAAAATGTTTATATCAGAGGTCGGCTTCTGTTAGATGAGTTGATGTAGGGAAAAAAGAAGAATAGCTAGTTTTCGGATATTACACGAGTGATAATTAATTGTTCTTCCACAAAAGTTGAAGTTCGAAAGGTGGAATCAGACTGAAATATTCAATGCCAGGACCTAGTTTAACCAAATGACCTCCATGGAAACATGCCCGCACAACTTTAAATTCCCCATCTGATTATTACATTTTCCAGTAAACCACGACGTTCTAAAAAAAAACGGAATCTCCGGCACGGAAAGCCGAAGATCCGTGGTTCAATTCCCGGTTGTCGTGTTGAACTTTTCAGTCTGATTCTACCTTTCCATCTTACATGAGGTTTGGCGAAAATACTTTCTTTCCCTGAATCCAAGGAATCCGCAATGTGCCTACCAGCATGAAGACTGCTAATGGAAATCTGAGGGGGGCAGAGGGGTAACGTCAAGGGAGACCAAATATAATCACGAAACGCCTTTTCGCCACGTAAGTATTGCATAATCGGCGCACAACTTGTAAACATTTGAGTATACGCTTTGTTGTTCAGGCGTATCCGTGGAAAATATAACTGCGATTTCTACCATGCAATAATCCACTAACTTGACGTTCACCCTTATAACACGTTTACTGGCCAGAACTGCACGACAGTTTTCAAGATATTGATTGAGCACATCTGCACTTAACGACCGAGATGCATCTATCTCGTCGGTGCCTGCACCACGATATGCACAGCTCCACATTTTCTAACGCTGCTGTCCAATATATATTTGGTCTAACAAATCACAGAACGTCTTTCGTAGCCTGAAGCACGAACTTGCTCCGTGTGACTTTTTATTATTTTCCCCTCCTTCTATTCTGTTACCCCGTCTAAATAGGAGCTGCAAGGTATTCATTCAGTTTAGTTCTGTAGTTGGCGGAGGTGATTTCGAAGATGACAAAAGGAGAACTTGTGCACACCTTTCAAGGACAATGGCCTGCTTCTTGCAGGTCAATTTGATATTAGGACGAAATTATCATTTATTTTATTTCTGACATTACATCCTATACAAATGTATAGGATAATAATTGCAAGGCAGTTGATAACGTACAGGGAACACCTAGAAAAATGGAAACTATGGACATAGTATTAAAGTACGTAAGTGAAAGAAAACATATTTAATGTGCATTTTTGTACACCTGGCAATCAGGGAATCAAATAACGGAATTTCATTTTGATTTTCTCCTACTGTAGAATCTTTTTGTAGCTTGGGCCCTCCTGTCGCTTGGTAACTTCGTCGTTGATACTGTACTTTTGAAGTCACGAACATTTATTGGAATGTTGCTAAATTGTTATATCACATATTTGGTGAAAAACTGACTTTACAACACACACAAGAGAGGTGAAAAGACTTGCACAATGAGATTTATTGGATACACATTCACTGCTTTATCGTGAACAAGACATTCACAACTTGTTGTTTACGAGCAGCTAAGGATCAAAAGGAAAGGTGTTGTATTAGAATAAGTGTTGCAAAGTTTTATGTAATAGAGAATTCTGCTTAAGTTGTGGGTTTGAAAAGTTCTTAACCTTGAAGAAACGTTAACCAGAGACCACACCCTGCACGAGTGAGAACCTACAATAAGCAGACGTCCTAACAAAGAAACTGCTCCGCTAATTGGACAGCATCAGCCTGAATAACAAATAAGAGTTCTCTTCCTGACTGTAGTCGCCTCGTGGAGCTCTGTGTTGGAGTAAGCGAAATACGAGCTAGCATGATAGGGAAACTGATCAAAACAGCGTGTACCTTCCAATAACCAAACAAGTCTCTAGGGCAGAAGTTGCCATTATTCTTTTACAATATTCTATGGACTGTTCATAATGTTAAAATCTTATTTTTTCTATCCACTTCGCATCGTGCCTACATAGAACCTGTAATAATTTGGTAACGCAGGTTGTGACAACATTCAGCTGTTCATTAACAAGTCGATTGTTAGCCATGAACTCATCAGAAACAAGGGAGCACATACTTTGCATATTATTACTTTAAGAATATCTGCATTCCTCTCTACCTAATGCGACGTTATACAGAATTTCTTTTCAAAGCAAAGGATCTAACACGGTTTTACGAAGATTCAAGATATGCACCTCTAAAGAGCACTTCAAGTGATATCCCGATATGGAATTTTGGGACTGAATGCAATACTTCCATAGCTATGCATACAAAATGTGTGAACTATGCGAACGCTTTTGAGGTTTGAAAATCAATTAACTTACTCCTGGTGTATCGATACGAAAATTGCTTGTGGACTGAGCTGCAAAAAGCAAGCTGGAATCAAGCGCTGCTGATGCTACACTACTTGACACTCGAGAAAAAGAAAAGTTCAATAAAGTGAACATCGTCTACTTTGTTGGAATATGGATGATTTCAATAGAAATTAAAGCAAAATACGAAAGTGATACCAGAAAATACGAGGGGCGTCCAATAAGTAAGTTTCCCTATTTTATAAAAAAAACATTACACACAATTGATCATGTTTAATTAATTTTATTTATATTGTACAATCCTTTTGTTACTTTTCTACATAGTCAACATATTTTTCCAAGCATTTTTGGAGACGTGACACTCCAAGTCAGTGTTGTACCAGGTCGGGTCCTGTGCTCGCAACCAGCTGTTCACTGATTTGACTTCATCATCGGTGTTAAAAGTGCTTACCTTTGAGTTGGAGCAACATGTGAAAATCACTTGGGGCAAGCTCCGGTGAATACGGAGGATGCGAGAAAACTTCCAAGTTGAATCTTGACCCAGGCGAAGCTCAGAAGATTCAACTGGAAAGTTTTCTCGCATCCTCCATATTCATCAGATCTTTTCCCAAGTGATTTTCAAATGTTCCCCTGGCTCAAACGTCATCATGGAGGTAAACACTTTAAAATCGTGACGAAGATGAATCAGAAGTGAACCAGAAGTCGGGTCCTGTGCTCGTAACCAGCTGTTCACTTCTGATTGAACCTCCAAGATGACCTTTGAGTCAGGGGAACATGCGAAAATCACTTGGGAAAAGATCTGGTGAATATGGAGGATGCGAGAAAACTTCCCAGTTGAATCTTCTGAGCTCCGCCTGGGTCAAGATTCAACTTGGAAGTTTTCTCGTATCCTCCATATAAAGCGGAGCTTGCCCCAAGTGATTTTCACATGTTCCCCCAACTCAAAGGTAATCACTTTTAACACCGATGATGAAGTCAGCTGGTGAACAGCTGGTTGCGAGCACAGGACCCGACATGGTACAACACTGGCTTGGAGTGTCACGTCCCCAAAAATGCTTGTAAAACATGTTGACTATGTAGAAAAGTAACAGAAGGATTGTACAATATAAATAAAATTAATTAAACATGATCAATTGCGTGTAATGTTTTTTATAAAATAGGGAAACTTACTTATTGGACGCCCCTCGTATATACTGTATACCGTGTATACGTTATAATCTCCATGGAGGTGTGTGCTCGTTATACGAAGCGTGCTTTTAGTACCGTTATAATATTTTGCCGCAGGCAGCGTTGTATTCGCGATTATGAGCATGCGCGATCACTTCCTTCATTCATTCATTCGGAAGCCAGAAGCAGCTGTGAGCGATCGTCACTTTGTGTTTCCTGTTGTTAGAGCGTTTCGAAATGTACAAAGCAATCGAACGACCCGCCGAATGTGAAGTCAGATCAGTGATTCGTGTTTTGAACGCGAAAAATTTTACGCCAGCAAACATTCATCACCAATTGTGTGCCCGTCCACACACAGCCAAAAAAGCTCAAGATCTGATCGCATCATTTGGTTGGGAACAATTGATCACCTCCCTACAGTCCGGAATTGGCACCAATGAATTTCATCTGTTTCTTCATCTGAAGAAATTCCTTCCTTGGTTGATAACATTTCAGCGACGATGATGATGTGAAATAAGAAAAACAGACTTGGCCTTCATTACAGGCAGCAGCATTCTTTGATGAAGGCATACAAAAACTGGTTTCCCGTTACAAGTGCCTGAATCACGGTGGTGACTATGTGGAGAAATAGTGTAAGGTGTAAGGCAATGAATCACAATAAGATATTTGGAAAATAATGTTCTATTATTTTTTTAAAATATGTTTTTAAAAAACACGCCTCGCAAGTTCCAAGTTAGCGTAAGCTAACTGAATTACCCCCCCCCCCAAGTTATTGTTATGGACGACGAAAATCAAGTCAGGTCAGTCAAGTCATCTTAATGCATTATATTTTGATAATTTTATATTCACACCAGCCGTAAGTAGGCACTAACATAAATTGGAAACGAAAAAAATCAATGCCACGACCGTGAGGCTTAAACACTAATCCAAAGGTCTTTCATTAAAATTGATAGATGTAACTATTTCGAGAGAAACGAGTTATTTAGAAAGTGCTTCACGACTTTACAGTACCTGCAGCACCATTTTCAAGCTCCAAAAGTTTTTGCGAAACACAGATTACTGCAGAATTACAAACAGTTCGCTATCATATTCGGACTGCAGAAATAGTTGTCAATATCCTGGAATGAAGAAAACGTTTGTAAAGAGATAGCTCGTGAATGTGGTATAGTGCATCTTTAAAAGAGATAGCCATTGATTAAGCGACAGTACATATCGGTGAGACATGTTCTGGCCTACTACAATTGGGAAAGAGTTCCTCATCCAGCCTGCAGTTCGGACATAAGTCCATCTGAAAACCTTTACCCCAAACTGAAAAATTCATCATAGGAATGAAAGCTCAAGGGTTTATTCTAAACGATTTTGATGTAAGTAAATTATAAATAAAATTTATGGCAATCAAATAATTTCCTTACACTAATTTCGGGAACATGCACTTTCTTAAGAATATATTTCTCAAATCATCCAACTCCACCTCCGAGGTGTTAAGCTAAAGTACTTTTGACGCATACTCTCAAGCGTTTCAATACAAGTTGATTTTAATTTACAATGTTTTATTTTCGTCAGCGTCGTATTTATTTCTTCACTTTTATAAGCACTGGATCTTAAGAGCTGAAGTATGGAAGTCCAAAGGTTTGCCTTATTTTGATAAAGATATGAATTTGCAGCAGCATTATCTTGTACAGAGCAACCACTCGCAATATGAGGTATACTAAACGAGCGTTGAGAAACAACAAAACTCTCATCTACTTTAGTCTTTTTCTGCCATGGGCATTCCCTTTCTGCTACTGAAATCCAAGTATATAAAAATACTTCTCCTTTCTGGAAGCGCCCAGTTATATTTAATACATCTACGATATTTTCCATAATCTCCTTAGTACTGTGGTAGCTTTACTGCCTGGTGCAAGAGCAATGGCTTGGATTTTCGTATTGACGTGAGGATTTTTCCTGCTGGGAAGTTTGCTACTTGGTGCACCCAGCTTTATAAAGTTTTTGAAGAACAATTGGAGGAGCTACTTGATAGAAAAGAAGCAGCTCCAAACTCTCAAACCTCGGGGAGAACTGGCATGCTGATTACATGCCATTCCCATTACTGCACTCTGCTCGTGATGCCCTATGTGGACGGAAGCAGAGTTTGCAGTGACTGTGCGGCAGGCCTTGGCCCCACTTGTCATGCCAAGAGTTTAAGTTTTAATTGAATGACATCTAAGAGAAACAGCACAGCAACGTAGGCCGCTTAGGTATATGATGGTTAAATGAGTGCAATTTTTTTATTTGAGAATTAGCAACTTCCATGGCCCTCTCAGTGCAAAATCAACTCTTTACACTAACAAAATAGCAACGAACTTCGACTTCTTTTAAGGTGGAATGTGGCTTACAAAATGTCACTAGGTACATGTATATATGTATATATAAAGTACATGCAAAGGTATCAACACTACACCCTAAATCCCAACTGGAGGATTATATTCTATCTTATACCCTTAGGGAATTTGAATACCTCCTTTGGGATGCTTCTTTGTGAATCCTGGAGCAGATATATAGGTCCGAGCCACGGAAGGGAATTTAAGTTTATTGTGAAACGGTAATGCCATTTTAAAATTGAACAAATGGCATATGCAGATAAACAATAAAATGATAATATAATAACTATTCTCAATGTTAAGGGTAATGGCTACACTAATTGTTTTGCTGTTACCGTGACTGTAACCAAGACTGAAAATGCAGCTTGCATATTGTTGTTAGTATTATCATTTAGCTCGTCCTCAAGACCTCTACAACTGTTTTACAAGTTAATTTCTTCTCATATCTGCGCATTATGAGAGATTATTTTGTTTAAGAGCGTAATTCCTCAACGGTGCGCCAGGATTTTACGAAGCGTATCTTGTACCGGGCGCTCCAAGAGGCATGCTGGTATGCGGAATCAAACCCCGGTCTCCTGCACAGCAGGTGCCCACGGGGGATCATTCAATCAGTATTAAATATGTTATTATTAATGCAGCTATGAATCTTACGTTTTTTTTTTTTTTTTTACCAAAACCTCATTAAAGAGTTTATTTATTTAGAAAATGTTACGTGAATAAACGGGAGAGATGGAAAGAGAGGGCAGAAGGAGAGAATAATGCCAGCGATGCAGAGGTTTCTGCTATTTAGTAAAATATATTTGAAGATTAAATTTAGAAGAAAAAATTTGGAAAACCTGGTTACTTCAATACATTTTTCCTACGATTCTGGGATGCAAACAGTGAAAAAAAGCGTCTTTGCACTGCAGGTCATAATTCCATACACATAATACTCAAGTTTCGAATTTTTTGGATACAGAAGCCTCGGAAATAAAGCTCCTGAATTGCGAACGCGCCCAAAAGGCTAACGAAGTGATGCCATCTTGCCAGCTATGCAGTGCTGGACCCCAGATGCAAATTCCCCTTCTCGTTTAAACGAGCTTCAAGAGATATTATCGAGGCAACTTCAAAAGGCCTGCATACACAAAGAACGTTGCCTGAGAGACCTGTTCCCCTACATGTGAGAACAACGTGCAAAGCCTCCCTCTGTCGGTGTCAAAAGATCTGTTCAGGAGGCAGTTTGTCCAGTGATGCAGTTCTTTGCACTGCTTTTAATGACCAAATGCAGAAAAACTAATGCGGTTTAATTTTAAAGCGCTTGGGAAAGGTTGACAAGAAAAAGTAGGAAATAAAGCCTTTCCTGATACCATTTCCCGATTACATAACTCTTCATTAAATAGTAGTCCTTTCTGGGTTTAAAATTCAATGCCATAGTCGGGATTTGAACCATGGCTCTCCCGGTCTCTGTCCGAAATGTCATCTCAATACAATTTGAGATTTCCTTGTGGTTTACCGGGAAAAATGCGAATCAGTTGGAGAATTTAATGTGGTACCGGCAAGTTGCCATGGTAGCTCATGGTTAGAGCAGCCGGACGGAGACCGGGAGATCCGTGGTTCAAATCCCGGCTATGGCATTGAATTTTTCAGTAGCCTGATTCTACGTTTCCAACCCTGTCCAACACACGCCTTGTGTGGAAGAATAATTAATTTCTTTCTGGGTTTAGTTTCAATATCTTCTATATTCTTTACACAAGTGTGCCCTGTCTCATGTATTTCATTTTCTCCTACTTACCTATGTATAGTAATTACAGGAAATACACCGAGGGAGATATCTCCGAGCGGCCTTCGTAATTTCCGGCCTGATTCAATTGGCAAGTTCCAGAGTGACGTTACTCAGTGCTTCCTAGTGTGCGTATGTCGTTAAACCGTAACGAACCCACGTGAGATTGTTACTAATTGTATCAGTTTTAAGTGTTATTTGAGGAATTACAGTAAAACACTTTGGTGAAACTTGTTCCGTGTGAGCCTTGTATTCCAGAGGTTCGCGGTTTAAACACTGACAGGTATTTTACCAGGTTTTCCTCAATCCTCATAATTGGTAAATGCTGGGGAAACACTTAGGCCTGTAACGTTTCCCCCTCTTAAAAAGTTACTTTCCCAAATATAATTTAATTTCATAAAGCATCAGCGTCACTGCCTGTGATGTCGTATAGAGTAAGAACGGACGTTAAAGCCTACTAATAAAAATCTGATGTGTTACACTCACATAACTTTCTCTACTCTTGTACAAACTATTTTTACAAACGCTTATTCTCCATATGCTTCATGTTAATCGAGATATCGAACTGTTAAGCTTATTGCTAATTTTCTTTAGATGCAAGGGGAATATGGTAGTATTTAAGCGATAGTCAAATATTTTAAGAGCTGGTTGCTATGTGGCGCATTCCATTCTCTTTGTATGTCCAGGACATAAAAAAAATGAATAACGAATTCCCATTTGAGAAAAAGTTTTGGAAAATTTAAGGGAATAACAAGCAATATCTCGAAAATGGTTCACTCAACAACAAAAATGTATATGACATAAATTGTGTATTTTAACGCGATCTACATTTTTTGTGTAGTAAAATTTTGTCTATCTCTTATGGTTTACCAGTTATGCTAAAGTCGTTCACAATGAAGAATACTTTTGGAGACATTCCCAGAAAATTCGAGATATCATTTCGTTTGTCATGAAAATATCTTAAACATATGATATTTTAATCAAAATCGTTAGAGCCATTTTTGAGAAAATTAAAATTTTCGAAAAATGTTCCATGTAAAGGGTAATTTGGGTGGTGGGATTTTCTTGAAAACCTTCGTGTCGCATCTCTGGAAGATACTGAACCTAAATACCAAGTTTGGTGTTTATCCGACTGTTCCTTTCTGAGTTATGCTGTTCACAGACAGACACACACAGACACACTCACGGACATGTTTCCAAAAATGCTTTTTTTTGGATTCAGGGGATCTCAAAGCATACATTTCCGGTGAAATCTCGGTTTCGAATTTTTGGGTGGAATACAATACTTCCGCTACTTACTATACGTAGTAGAGAAAGTAAAAAGTAGTAGTAGTATTACATTCCACCTAAAAATTCGATACCATATTTCACCGGAAGTAAATGCTTTGAGACGCCCTGAATAAATATATAAATAAAGAATTTTTACAAAAAGATCTCTGTGTGTATGTCTGTCTGTCTGCCAACAGCTCAAAAACGAGAAGTCTGGCAAACACCAAACTTGTCATTTAAGTTCAGCGTCTTCCAAGGATGCGATATGAAGATTTTCAAGCAAATCCTTCCACCCCAAACCATCCTTTATATGGGAAACATTTTCGTTATTTTTTATTTTCTCAAAAATGTCTCTAACGATTTTGATGAAAATGCCATATGTTTAAGATATATAAATAACATAAAAGGTATATCTTGAATTTTCTGGGAATAGTCTGTGAAGTTCTCTATATTCTGAATGGTTCTTGTATAAAAGGTAAACCATAAGAAATAGCCAAAAATTTACTAAACTAAAATGTTGATCTCCTTAAATCCCACAATTTATGTCAAACTTTTTTGTAGTGTTGACATTTCCTAGATATTCCTACTTATTGGTTTGAATTTTCAAATAGTTGTAATACTTTTTTTGACGTGGAAAGTCGTTATTCAATTCTTCTCGTGGTTATGCAATGGGCATGGAATTTCAAAGCCATCATATAGCGATCTACTTTTTAAAAAACTGAATATCGCTTTAATCTACTCGATTCTTCATATACCTAGAACGAAATGAATAAGAAAGTTTTTCTCGATCAACAAGGATAATACAAGATTAAGGATTTGTGACGATAATTTGTGGAAGAGTGGGTCACATGAATGTAACACATCAGATTTTTCTGGTATACCGATGCTATGCTGTCGTTGGATGGCGGTAGCTTTTACATACTACTTCATTTGATGATTGCCTTTGAACATCCTTTATTCGCTATATTTTCAGATTCAAACGCATATTTTAACTCAAATGAATTAAGCAAAGAAATACAATCTGAACATTTTATAAAGAAGGCACTAAAGCTTCTAGATTTCACGAACGAAAAGCACCCAAGAAAGAATTAAAGCAACTCTAATATGTAGCAATCACAAAGCTTTCTCCACCAGTTACCATCTATTTTAACAATAGTGCTACAAATTATTCCTATAGAAGATTAACTTTCTATGTACTCTATGTTAATCATGATAAATATTCGCCAGAAAGTTAAAAGGCTTGATACTGTGAATCGCCGAGAAGTTACTGCGGGTCGCCGGTGTGAGCGCATTCCGGTCCAGTTATCTGGCGCTGGGTGGGGATTTCGGCCGGCCTTTCAGAACAATGTCGAGGATTCCTTTCGGGAGGTTCGAGTAGCTTCCTTCGAGAACGCCCAGTTTTGTATGTGAGGCCTATACAAGTGGCTGCTAGCGCCCGGTTAGTGGGTTAAGAAGTTGCGAGTTTGGACAATTGTGGACGGTGTCGAGTGTAGTTCAGTTGAGAGTTGTGATTCGAAGGATCAGTTGTATTCTGCTTTTGAGTGTGTTGACAATAACTCTAGTGTAACGTTATCGCTGAGAGCTAAGCGATAAATAGTGTTTCGCAGCAACTGATGCTCTCATTACAACATTCAATACTCTGTGCACGGCGTGATAAAAACACAAGAACGAACGTAACATTTTAAAATGTTTTCCTTAAAACATCTGAAAATTCAAACAACTGCAAATATCAGCTATAAAAATTATCTGACTCAAACTGTATAGATGAATAAATTCTACATATTTTCTGTAAGTTCTTGTCCATCTATTCAATGAGAATTCAATAAGAATAAAGGGAACTTGAAGCTGTTCACAGAATATTCAAGATGTGCATTTTATTTGCCATGCTAATATCTGAGCAAATGACATTAACACATTTTGTTCTCTTGTTTGAGTATATAAACAATAAAAACATTAATATTTCCTACCAAGTTATTCAAATCTTCG
Source organism: Deroplatys truncata (assembly GCA_030765065.1). Taxonomy (NCBI): domain Eukaryota; kingdom Metazoa; phylum Arthropoda; class Insecta; order Mantodea; family Mantidae; genus Deroplatys; species Deroplatys truncata. The sequence goes on from CM060983.1 coordinate 167,624,288, forward strand.
AGGCTGATTTCACTCAACCCTCTCCCCTCATAAGCAATACAAGAGTTGCTGCACAACTATCCCATACTTGATAAAATAAATTGAGTCGAATGATATTAAAAGCCTTCACTTACATCATGATGGTAAAATCTGGACGATCGTTTCGAGACTTCAAGGTCTCATCTTCTGCAGGATTTTTGGAATCGACAAGATGAGACCTTGAAGTCTCGAAACGATTGTCCAGATTTTACCATCATGATGTAAGTGAAGGCTTTTAATATCATTCGACTCATTTATTTACTTTCTCTACTACGTATAGTAAGTAGGGGAAGTATTGTACTCCACCCAAAAATTCGATACCGAGATTTCACCGAAAATATATGTTTTGAGACCCCCTGAATCCAAAAAAAAGCATTTTTGGAAACATGTCCGTGTGTGTGTCTGTCTGTGTGTGTGTGTGTGTGTGTGTGTGTGTGTGTGTGTGTGTGTGTGTGTGTGTGTCTGTGAACTGCATAACTCAGAAACGAACAGTCGGATAAACACCAAACTTGGTATTTAGGTTCAGTATATTCCAAGGATGCGACACGAAGGTTTTCAAGAAAATCCCCTACCCCAGATTACCCTTTACATGGAACATTTTTCGATAATTTTAATTTTCTCAAAAATGGCTCTAACGATTTTGATTAAAATATCATATGTTTAAGATATTTTATGACCAATAAAATGTATATCTTGAATTTCCTGGGAATGTCTCCAAAAGTATTCTTCATTGTGAACGACTTTTGCATAACTGGTAAAGCATAAGAGATAGACAAAATTTTACAACACAAAAAATGTAGATCGCGTTAAAATACACAATTTATGTCATATACATTTTTTTTTGTTGAGTGAACCATTTTCGAGATATTACTTGTTATTCCCTTAAATTTTTCAATACTTCTTTTCTCAAATGGGAATTCGTTATTCATTTTTTTGTCTTGGATATGCAAAGAGTATTAATCCTGTGGCAAAGGGAATAGTGCTGCACCTAGCAACCAACTATTAAGAGATATGTATGTGCTTAAAGGCTACTGTATTTCTATATTGCCCTTGTAAATATATATTCCCTTACATGTACAAGAAAATTAGCAATAAGATAGAGTCTGCAAATGTTTATCTCGATTAAGATGAAGTAAATGGAGAATAACCCTTTGTAAAAATAGTTTTACGAGAGTAAAGAAAGTCATGTGAGTGTAACACATCAGATTTTTTTTATCGATTGACTTCTTCACTGTCAAGACAGTCCTTTTTCAATTTTGATATCCGATACTTAATAACCAGTATAAATATTTGGAATGAGTCGTACACTTAAACTACATTATGTTTATCCTGTAGTGAACCTTTGTCTATTTTTATGCTATCCTAACTTCACAAGAATTGGTAACAAGTATTCTACAGAAAAATCAATATATGTATTTTAGTTACGTTATTTTAATCAAAATCATTAATTCCAATTTGTAGGGGAAATAAACATCATTGGATTACTGCAAGTGAAGCTTGTGGTGCAAATGGAGGTAATGACCACCTCTATACGCGCGAATTGAAACTATTTGCGAAGAGATTTATTTAGTCTTTAAAGCATGTGCTTTGATTGCCTTTTCTTTAAGGGGAGGGGGAAGGGACATACTTTTTAGATTACAGCTTAGTTTAAGCGACTCATAAACAGACATCGTCGATATTTCTAAGCTCTAATTCCCGAAGATCTTCGAGCTGTGACACGTGCTCAACGCTCTTGTCTATCATTCAGACTGATACGGTTGGGTTTCCGGCCGGAAGGGGGAATGTTCGTTCAGTCGTGGAGAACTTCCGTCTTAGGTTCAAAACCGGGTAGACGGGTATATGTGATGACACTTCAATCCATATTGCGGAGCAAACATGACAATGACACCTTGTCTAGTAAACCATAGGATAAGTTGTGGCTGTCTCCAGTAGTATAGCCTTAAACAGTATGACCACCATCATCATGATCGTCGTCATTGTTCGTCTCCCAGAAATTGACATGCCACACAGAATGCTCTGGGTTTGTCAGAATATTTTTCAAGGGGAGTGAGTTTGATAGAACTGGGAAGAGTGGAAAGGCAAGATATAATAAAGAATTTTGAAATATTCGTACAGCTGTTCGAAACTAAATTATATCAATGCACTAAAAGAGTGCCTGAAGTACCAAAAAGATTTATAGTGGGAAGAGAGAATTGGTTTGGCCAGGGACGGGAACTGTTAGAAGAGACTGGAACGCAGGATATTTGGCAACTGAGTTTTATTTTATAAGTATGATAGAGAGTGAAAGATATAGAAAAACAGGAGATTAGGTGTAGTCTTGAGAACGAGAGTTTCTTACGTCTGTATAAAAAGTTATACGAAACTGGGGACGGAAGAAATACTGTGATAAATTTGAAAGGCGAGGTTTTACATGGTGTGTACAACATTAAGCGGAAAGTTTGCAGAAACTTGCATTATGTGCGGGGAATTGGTCCATCGTATGATAGAATATGAAAATGTGGAGAGGTAGTATCCGGAATGAAAAATACAAAAAACTTAAGATATGGTAGCAATTAAAATACTGGCAGATATGACAGCAGACAAAACTAAGTAAATGGGATACTGAGTGAATGAGAAATTTAAGACAGCATGAGAGTTTACCAAATGTGATAATGGTGATTTACTTTAGAGGCTCTACACTTGGGAATTAGGGTATAGGAGAGCCTTAATTTCAGAACTGTTGGATTATTAACCATATTTTGACTTTCTCTACCAAAGCTGAGGAAATATTGCATTCCGGCCAGAAATTGAATATCAGGATTCACTGCAAATATCGATTTTCAGGCTCCCTGAACCCAAACAAAAAACAATTTTTTTAAAATATTTATGTGTGTATATGCGCGCGCGTGCACAGACTGTCTGTCAGTCTGTGTGTGTGTGTGTGTGTGTGTGTGTGTGTGTGTGTGTGTGTGTGTGTGTGTGTGTCTGTGAACAGCACATCAAAGTTCAGTATCTGATGTGTTACACTCACATGACTTTCTCTACTCTCTACTATTTTTACAAACGCTTATTCTCCATATGCTTCATGTTAATCGAGATATCGAGATGTCAATCTTATTGCTAATTTTCTTGTAGATGCAAGGGGAATATGGTAGGTTTCAAGCGATAGTCAAATATTTTAACGCTGGTTGCTATGTGCCGCATTTCATTCTCTTTGCATGTCCAGGACATAAAAAAATGAATAAGGAGTTTGAGAAAAAGTATAAGTATTGGAAAATTTAAGGGAATAACAAGCAATATCTCGAAAACGGTTCAGTCAACAAAAGAAATGTACATGACATAAATTGTGTATTTTAACGCGATCTACATTTTTTGTGTAGTAAAATTTTGTCTATCTCTTATGGTTTACCAGTTATGCACAAGTCGTTCACAATGAAGAATACTTTTGGAGACATTCCCAGAAAATTCGAGATATACATTTCATTTCTCATGACAATATCTTAAACATACGATATTTTAATCAAAATCGTTAGAGCCATTTTTGAGAAAATTAAAATTTTCGAACAATGTTCCATGTAAAGGGTAATCTGGGGTGGGGGGATTTTCTTGAAAACCTTCGTGTCGCATCTCTGGAAGATACTGAACCTAAATACCAAGTTCGGTGTTTATCCGACTGTTCGTTTCTGAGTTATGCTGTTCACAGACATACAGACACACACACAGACACACACACGGACATGTTTCTAAAAATGTCTCAAAACATGTATTTCCGGTGAAATCTCGGTATCGAATTTTTGGGTGGAATACAATACTTCCCCTACTTACTATACGTAGTAGAGAAAGTAATACGACACAAAGCTTTTCAAGATAATCCTACCACTCCAAACTAGCCTTTACATACAAATTATTCGACATTTTTTATTTATTAAAAATGACTAACCATTTTCATTAAAATACCACACATTTAAGATTTTTACACGACAAATTAAATTTATATCTTGAATTTTCTGGGAATAGCCAGTGAAGTCCTCATTCATTCGGAAGGAATCTTGTATAATTTTGTATCAACGGTAGACCTAAGAGATAGACGGAAACGTACGACACAAAAAACTGTAGGTCTCTTTAAAACACAATTTATTTCCAACAACTTTTTTGTGAAATAACTCATTTCCCTTATTATTGATTTGAACCGTTCAATGTCATTTTAAGGTGCTGCCGCTATTTAGTTGTTTCTCCAAATATCATGGAACGCATGGAATTTCAAGACCAAGTATATAGCAACCAGCTTTTAAACATTTGACTATCAATACCCCTTTGTATGTATAACGGAACTGTTTATTTTATCTTAATAAAATTGAAGAAGATAGAGCATTAAACTGCTGCAAGAATAATTGTAGAAACTATATAAAAAAAATCTGATGTGTTACACTCACATGACTTTCTCTACTCTTGTGCAATCTATTTTTACAAACGCTTATTCTCCATATGCTTCATGTTAATCGAGATGTTAATCTTATTGCTAATTTTCTTGTAGATGCAAGGGGAATTGGTAGGCTTTAAGCGATAGTCAAATATTTTAACGCTGGTTGCTATGCGGCGCATTCCATTCTCTTTGCATGTCCAGGACATAAAAAAAATGAATAACGAATTTGAGAAAAAGTATAAGTATTGAAATATTTAAGGAAATAACAAGCAATATCTCGAAAACGGTTCACTCAACAAAAGAAATGTATATGACATAAATTGTGTATTTTAACGCGATCTACATTTTTTGTGTAGTAAAATTCTGTCTATCTCTTACGGTTTACCAGTTATGCAAAAGTCGTTCACAGTGAAGAATACTTTTGGAGACATTCCCAGAAAATTCGAGATATACATTTCATTTCTCATGACATTATCTTAAACATATGATATTTTCATTAAAATCGTTAGAGCCATTTTTGAGAAAATTAAAATTTTCGAAAAATGTTCCATGTAAAGGGTAGTCTGGGGTGGGGGGATTTTCTTGAAAACCTTCGTGTCGCATCCCTGGAAGATGCTGAACCTAAATACCAAGTTTGGTGTTTATCCGACTGTTCGTTTTTGAGTTATGCTGTTCACAGACACACAGACACACACACACAGACACACACACACACACACACACGGACATGTTTCCAAAAATGCTTTTTTTGGATTCAGGAGGTCTCAAAACATGTATTTCCGGTGAAATCTCGTTATCGAATTTTTGGGTGGAATGCAATACTTCCCCTACTTACTATACGTAGTAGAGAAAGTAATAAACGATAGTAGGTAGAGAAAGCCAACTGAATGTAAGACATAAGATTTTTTGACGCCCTGGCAAACCTTCCATTGCGTTTCATGATGTCATGGAAAGAGCACAGAATTTCAAAGTACATTGCGACCAGTTTTTAAACATTTAACTGTTGATCCCCTTTCTATCTACAACGAAATGAGCGAAACTCTTTATACAAATATTTAACTCAATTAACTTGAAGTAGACAGAAGAAAACGCTTTTGTAAGAGTAGTTTTTATCAGCTATGTAAACAATAGTAGTGAGAATGTAATAAATTAGACTTTTTGTTATGCTTTTATTACAATCGCAGGATTATAAATAAATTAAATTAAATTCCAGAAGAAGGGGAAAATGCACTGGCACTGCACTATAGAGATTAATGTCATAATCCACGACCTACTCCCCCCCCCAACTTCGGTCAACCACTTTCTTTTTGTTTTGTTTTTATAAGTTTATAGTCGCTTTAACATATTAGTCATATCTCAACTTTACAACTTTTGAAATAAACATTTAACAATAAAACATTGAGGTTATTTAACATACTCGCAGTTTTGAAACATTACAATAAACTATTATAAAATTGTGACACTATAACTAATCAAACATTCCCAGAAAATTCGAGATACACATTTTAATTATCATGACAACATCTTAAACATATGATATTTTCATCAAAATCGTTAGAGCCGTTTTTGAGAAAATTAAAATTTTCGAAAAATGTTCCATGTAAAGGGTAGTCTGGGTTGGGGGGATTTTCTTGAAAACCTTCGTGTCGCATCTCTGGAAGATACTGAGCCTAAATACCAAATTTGGTGTTTATCCGACTGTTCGTTTTTGAGTTATGCTGTTCACAGACACACAGACACACAGACAGACACACACACGGACATGTTTCCAAAAATGCTTTTTTTGGATTCAGTGAGTCTCAAAACATGTATTTCCGGTGAAATCTCGGTATCGAAATTTTGGGTGGAATACAATACTTCCCCTACTTACTATACGTAGTAGAGAAAGTAAAAATGAATAACGAATTCCCATTTGAGAAAAGTATAAGTATTGAAAAAATTAAGGGAATAACAAGCAATATCTCGAAAATGGTTCACCCAACAAAAAAATGTGTATGACATATATTGTGTACTTTAAGGCGATCTTCATTTTTTGTGTAGTAAAATTTTGTCTATCCCTTATAGTTTACCAGTTATGCAAAAGCCGTTCACAATGAAGAATACTTTTGGAGACATTCCTAGAAAATTCGAGATATACATTTCATTTGTCATGAAAATATCTTAAGCATATGATATTTTAATCAAAATCGTTAGAGCCATTTTTGAGAAAATTAAAGTTTTCGAAAAATGTTCCATATAAAGGGTAATCTGGGGTGGGGGGATTTTCTTGAAAACCTTCGTGTCGCATCTCTGGAAGATACTGAACCTAAATACCAAGTTTGGTGTTTATCCGACTGTTCGTTTCTGAGTTATGCTGTTCACAGACACAGACACACACACGGACATGTTTCCAAAAATGCTTTTTTTGGATTCAGGGGGTCTCAAAACATGTATTTCCGTGAAATCTCGGTATCGAATTTTTGGGTGGAATACAATACTTCCGCTACTTTCTATACGTAGTAGAGAAAGTAAAAAGTAATACGATATAGCAAAACAGGGAGTGGTCTAAGAAGCCACTTCTGTGCACTTTTGGTATTGTTTAACGATTTTCAACCGGATAGTTCACATAAGATGACTATGAAATGAAATTAAATTGTAAATGATCTAGGACGCTAAAAGACCAAAAACTATCTGATAAAGATTCTAAAGAATTAGGTAATACCAGGAATTAAAACCTAAGCCGAGTGACTCATTCAGGATTTGAATACGGGCTACCAGCGGAGTAGTGGTAAGAACGGTACTACCACGGTGGCCGCACACATTTATCATGATTAAACTGGTTTTTATGATCTACCTATGGAAACCACTAAGAAACGTCGTATGATTTACGCTTCAGATGTTATGTTTTCTTTTCTAAATTTAGGAGGTTTATAACTAAAGCTTCAGCACGTGCTCCAGTTGTGGAGAAATATTACTGCTTATTAAAGTAGTCGTAGGAACGAGTCACTCGAACATCTGGTAAGTTTCTAAACGCACTGCCAACTCGAGAGGATGTCCGCTAGAAGACACATTGGAGTCTTTTTCTGGAACAAGCAAGTTCCTTTCGTCTTCAATGCTCAATGACGGTTTGAGAATGGGTTCTTTGCATCGTTTATACCAGGAAGAGGAGATTAGGCCGATTAGCGAGTTACCTGCAAGCGAAGAGCATGCATATGCTCTTAGGTTCAGCGCTTGATCTGTTTTCATATCGTTAACATACAAATCTAATGCCTAGCTTTCGCACATCTGGGGAAATCGACTTAAAACGAAATATAACCGAGCAATGTATGAAATAAAAATCTGATGTGTTACACTCACATGACTTTCTCTATTCTTGTACGAACTATTTTTACAAACGCTTATTCTCCATATGCTTCATGTTAATCGAGATATCGAGATGTCAATCTTATTGCTAATTTTCTTGTAGATGCAAGGGGAATGTGGTAGGTTTTAAGCGATAGTCAAATATTTTAACGCTGGTTGCTGTGTGGCGCATTCTATTCTCTTTGCATGTCCAGGACATAAAAAAAATCTGATGTGTTACACTCACATGACTTTCTCTACTCTTGTACAAACTATTTTTAGGTACAAACGCTTATTCTCCATCTACTTCATGTTAATCGAGATAAACATTTGCAGACTCTATCTTATTGCTAATTTTCTTGTAGATGTAAGAGGAAAATATATTTACAAGGGCAATATAGAAAAACAGTAGCCTTTAAGCACATACATATCTCTTAATAGCTGGTTGCTAGGTGCAGCACCATTCCCTTTCCCATAGATTATAACTCTTTGCATATCCAAGACAAAAAAATCTGATGTGTTACACTCACATGACTTTCTCTACTCTTGTACAATCTAATTTTACAAATGCCTATTCTCCATATGCTTCATGTTAATCGAGATATCGAGATGTCAATCTTATTGGTAATTTTCTTGTAGATGCAAGGGGAATATGGTAGCTTTTAAGCGATAGTCAAATATTTTAACGCTGGTTGCTATGTGGCGCATTCCATTCTCTTTGCATGTCAGGACATAAAAAATCTGATGTGTTACACTCACATGACTTTCTCTACTCTTGTACAAACTATTTTTACAAACGCTTATTCTCCATATGCTTCATGTTACTCGGGATATCGAGATGTCAATCTTATTGCTAATTTTCTTGTAGATGCAAGGGGAACATGGTAGGTTATAAGCGATAGTCAAATCTTTTAACCGCTGGTTGCTATGTGGCGCATTGTATTCTGTTTGCATATCCAGGACATAAAAAATTGAATAACGAATTTGAGAAAAAGTATAAGTATTGGAAAATTTAAGGAAATAACAAGCAATATCTCGAAAATGGTTCACTCAACTAAAAAAATGTATATGACATAAATTGTGTATTTTAACGCGATCTACATTTTTTGTGTAGTAAAATTTTGTCTATCTCTTATGGTTTACCAGTTATGCAAAAGTCGTTCACAATGAAGAATACGTTTTGAGACATTCCCAGAAAATTCGAGATATACATTTCATTTCTCATGACATTATCTTAAACATATGATATTTTAATCAAAATCGTTAGAGCCATTTTTGAGAAAATTAAAATTTTCGGAAAATCTTCCATGTAAAGGGTACTCTGGGGTGAGGGGATTTTCTTGAAAACCTTCGTGTCGCATCCTTGGAAGATACTGAACCTAAATACCAAGTTTGGTGTTTATCCGACGGTTCGTTTCTGAGTTATACTGTTCACAGACACACACACAGACAGACACACAGACACACACACGGACATGTTTCCAAAAATGCTTTTTTTGGATTCAGGGGGTCTGGAAACATGTATTTCCGGTGAAATCTCGGTATCGAAATTTTGGGTGGAATACAATACTTCCCCTACTTACTATAAGTAGTAGAGAAAGTAAAAATGAATAACGTATTTGAGAAAAAGTATAAGTATTGGAAAATTTAAGGAAATAACAAGCAATATCTCGAAAACGGTTCATTCAACAAAAGAAATGTATATGACATAAGTTGTGTCTTTTAACGCGATCTACATTTTTTGTGTAGTAAAATTTTGTCTATCTCTTATGGTTTACCAGTTATGCAAAAGGCGTTCACAATGAAGAATACTTTTGGAGACATTCCCAGAAAATTCGAGATATACATTTCATTTCTCATGACATTATCTTAAACATATGATATTTTCATCAAAATCGTTAGAGCCATTTTAGAGAAAATTAAAATTTTCGAAAAATTTTCCATGTAAAGGGTAGTCTGGAGTGGGGGGATTTTCTTGAAAACCTTCGTGTTGCATCTCTGGAAGATACTGAACCTAAATACCAAGTTTGGTGCTTATCCGACTGTTCGTTTCTGAGTTATGCTGTTCACAGACACAGACACACACACGGACATGTTTCCAAAAATGCTTTTTTGATTCAGGAGATCTCAAAACATATATTTCCGGTGAAATCTCGGTATCGAATTTTTGGGTGGAATGCAATACTTCCCCTACTTACTATACGTAGTAGAGAAAGTAAAAATAAATAAGGAATTCCCATTTTAGAAAATAAGTATTGAAAAAATTAAGGGAATAAGAAGCAATATCTCGAAAATGGTTCACTCAACAAAAAAAAATCTGATGTGTTACACTCACATGACTTTCTCTACTCTTGTACAATCTATTTTTACAAACGCCTACTCTCCATATGCTTCATGTTAATCGAGATATCGAGATGTCAACCTTATTGGTAATTTTCTTGTAGATGCAAGGGGAATATGGTAGGTTATAAGCGATAGTCAAATATTTTAACGCTGGTTGCTATGTGGCGCATTTCATTCTCTTTGCATGTCCAGGACATAAAAAAATGAATAACGAATTTGAGAAAAAGTATAAGTATTGAAATATTTAAGGAAATAACAAGCAATATCTCGAAAATGGTTCACTCAACAAAAGAAACGTATATGACATAAGTTGTGTATTTTAACGCGATCTACATTTTTTGTGTAGTAAAATTCTGTCTATCTCTTACGGTTTACCAGTTATGCAAAAGTCGTTCACAATGAAGAATACTTTTGGAGACATTCCCAGAAAATTCGAGATATACATTTCATTTCTCATGACATTATCTTAAACATGTGATATTTTCATCAAAATCGTTAGAGCCATTTTTGAGAAAATTAAAACTTTCGAAAAATGTTCCATGTAAAGGGTAGTCTGGGGTGGGGGGATTTTCTTGAAAACCTTCGTGTCGCATCTCTGGAAGATACTGAACCTAAATACCAAGTTTGGTGTTTATCCGACTGTTCGTTTTTGAGTTATGCTGTTCACAGACACACACACACAGACACACACACACACAGACACACACAGACACACACACAGACACACACACGGACATGTTTCCAAAAATGCTTTTTTTGGATTCAGTGGGTCTCAAAACATATATTTCCGGTGAAATCTCGGTATCGAATTTTTGGGTGGAATGCAATACTTCCCCTACTTACTATACGTAGTAGAGAAAGTAAAAATGTATATGACATAAATTGTGTATTTTAACGCGATCTACATTTTTTGTGTTGTAAAATTTTGTCTATCTCTTATGGTTTACCAGTTATGCAAAAGTCGTTCACAATGGAGAATACGTTTGGAGACATTCCCAGAAAATTCAAGATATACATTTTATTTGTCATGAAAATATCTTAAACATATGATATTTTAATCAAAATCGTTAGAGCCATTTTTGAGAAAATTAAAATTTTCGAAAAATGTTCCATGTAAGGGGTACTCTGGGGTGGGGGGATTTTCTTGAAAACCTTCGTGTCGCATCTCTGGAAGATACTGAACTTAAATACCAAGTTCGGTGTTTATCCGACTGTAAGTTTCTGAGTTATGCTGTTCACAGACAGACACACAGACCGACGGACATGTTTCCAAAAATGCTTTTTTTTGGATTCAGGGGGTCTCAAAACATGTATTTCCGGTGAAATCTCGGTATCGAAGTTTTGGGTGGAATACAATACTTCCCCTACTTACTATACATAGTAGAGAAAGTAAAAAGTTATAATAAAAATTAAGTTATTAACTATATGCACTAAACATTATATCTCACTTTTTCATGTATATATTGCATTATAGTAACACATTCTAATTTTCGCAGCAGAAAAAACAAGGAGGAAAAACAGAAAAACTAAGCGATTCTATGTACAGCTCATTTAACATTTTATTTTTTCGTACCTACTGAAGATAAATCAGGATGAGTATATCTGTAGAGAAATACTTTCAGTTAGGTAATACGCACTTCGTTAAACACGAAAGTTGCAACAACCTTTCGCTGTTTATAAATAAATGTTGCAATTATGCTAGTCATGAACTCGTAAGAATCGAAAGAAACATACCGCGGTGATGTGGGTTTAAAATGTTTGGCTAACACGAGGCTGGTCCGGATTAGAATCCGTTTGAAATCTTTTTACTTGGAGTTTTACCAAACCCTTAGAAAGAATTTCAAACAGTTTTATTGGTTTAGGTACACTTGTTCATTTGCAAATTCAATGCATTTTAAAGGCAACCTAACATTTCAAAATATCCTGCTTCAATCCGGAAATGGAAAAAAACACTGGCTTAGGTTGTATATTTTAGGAGTACATTTTCCTGTTTAGCTATCCCTAAACCACGGAGGATGGCTCAGGCGGCAACGTATATGACCAGCATTCGGTTGGTCCCGGATTCGATCCCAGACGACTACCTACTTTATCCCATCCGTTTTCGTGGTTTCCCCTGGATCCTGTAGGGGGGGGCCGACCCCTTCAGCTGCTGTGGTGCAGGCGCTGCGGACCCCTAGCACTCCTGGTACTTCTTACGTTGCTAGAAATACGTCTGGCCGAACATTCGAACCCCTCCCATTAGGGAGTTATTCGGTTTGGGTTGTACTTGGCGGAGCAGTGGTTCGCGATACCCATGGGAGATTGGGTACGCATGGTTGGTTTTTCGCCCAGGTGGGGTTGTGAGACGCCCAGAAGATCTCCGGCACCAGCCATGAGTGACAGCTGATAGACGATCACTAGATATACTGTCGGCCCCACCGAGGTTCTTTGGTAGTCTTCCCTGATAGGGTTTTCCCTATTGGGCTGACGCGCGTAAGTGGCGTATCCATTTCCGCGTGGCAGGAGACGAGGAGAGGCTGGTGTCCTGAGCCAATGTCGGCCAAGCAGGGAGAGGGGCAGAATGTAAAATAGGTGCTGCCCTAATGGAAAACCCCGCAAGCATGACTCCCGGGGCCGAGAGTGTGGATTGAGTAGTCAGTCCCGGTCCCGTGGTTCATCTTCTACCACGACTCTCCTCCCCTCTCATTCCCTGTACCCATCATCTTTCTTCGCTGTCATCCCTTTCAGGATTGCAGAACCAGGCGACGGTGTTCGGCGAGTCGGGACTGGATGGTGGCTTATGCACTAGAGGTATCTTCTCTGTCATCGCTGCGGGGTCTGCTCAGTTAGGTCTCTCCTCATAGTGGCCTCCGGCCCGGGAGGCCCGCAGGACGCTGGTGGCTTGTGGATGTGTCCGGTTGATGGCGGATGCATTACATCTAGAAACGTTAGGGCACTGTCAGTGCTTGCGTCCGTCGTCATCTGGATCTGCTCGCTCTTCGGGTCTCTTCCCTCATTCCTCCCTCCTGGGGGTCACTGCTAGAAGCACAAGGGGCCGACTGGCCGGTTTAGGTGGCCCCTCCATTGAATCGCACCTTTACTAGCCGTAAAATCGTGTCGTTATTTTTCTACCCTTTCCGACTGAAAAATTGGCAGGCTGCCTCCCAATGTGTATCGGCATCCATGGTACTAACATGATCATGAATAAAATTGTAATATTGAAATCATTGAAGTAATCTAACAGTTTTAAGCATAAATGTTGTGTCTTAGTTGTTCTACCACATTCTATCTGAACTACTCCCCTCACAACACTTTCTTAGTAAAACTACATGCAATACCTCTCTTACACGTTTGAGTTTTCCGGAATTTTGCATGCTCTATAATGGACAGACGTCAACTCATTCTTAAGATTTATGTTCACCGTATAAAAATCAGCGAACCGTTGATCCCGAAAAATCCATATTTAGGTTATAAGATTTTGCACTGAGAGTTTACTTACACTTGTTAAATAAGCTGGTCACTCTTGCTGTAAAAGCACGGTTACAAACTTTTAGAGGAACGTTGTTCTTTAAAAGTTGTTCGCTTAAATAAGGAAGCGCTAGTTTGTAGCGCGTCGCAAATTGACCCAAGGCGACTGCACATTAATCCACATCCATCACAAGTGCAACGGCACCAGCTGGCGGCTGTATCAGACATTGTAATGAAGATGTTCCCGTAATGTCTTGCCGCAGTGGCAGTCACAGCTGAACAGCACCGTCAAACTAATCTCTCTCGCTGCTACACGCATGGAACAACTTAAGAACCGCTGCATATGCCGAGTTGAAATTCTAAATACAATACTTTCAAGAAAATTCGTCCGTGCGTTTCAAATTTTACTGAAACCGGCAAAAAGCAAAACATAGCTAATACGTTAAGTTCACTATAAATTAGATTTTAGGTGATCATTTCCAAAAATAACTACCCTGTTTCAGAATAGCAAGACTTTCTTCTTCATTTGTCATAGTTTTGTGTGATTATGGTACAAAGTCTTTTATTTTCAGCATTTAAAGTTGTAAAAATTTCGATTTACTTCTACAGTTTCTCTTCTGCATTTATGGTAATAAAGCAGGTTAGTTGAAACAAAGAAACTGAGGCAGTATTTTTAACACTTAAATAATTTCAGTCTAATTATATAATATATAAATTTAATAACAGCCGGCCTTACAGCAATACGTGTATGTAACAATATATAAAAAGTTTATATTACCGTCATTGTAAATGTTTATATTGTATACATGTGTAATAATATTATGTGAATGTATTACGTAATTTAATAATGTAGGAGTTGTGAGAAATAGGTCAAAAGTTGCTAACAATGAGATAACCTTGAGGCAATAATGAGTAAGAATGTTTAATAATGTTACTAGTCATTATTGGAGCAACAATAATGTAATTTTTGTGACAGTTTAGAAAATAGCCAATCAACAACCAGAAAAAGCTTTAGTTAAATGAAGGTATTCTACTGGAGTAGGATTAGCCAATCAGAAACTGAAAAGGAGAAAATGTTACAAATTTAGAGTTCAGTTGCCTGCAGACAGCGTTACTAACCAGACGCAAAAAGTGTCCTCAAGAAATATAATATGTATTCGTATGAGACGAAAATAGTTTGCGTGTTAAAAAGTGCAAGTAATTAATTAAAGAATCTCACAGCTCTCTATATCAGTGAACTGTTATTTAAATCGTATCAAGCATTAATATTATAATCTGTGTAAGCCTACATTCTTGTCGCACCATAACCCTGCTAAGAGAAACGTGTCTCTAACAATAATAGTGACGCAGCTGAGGCAAACATAAATATATAATATTTAAAGAAACAGCCAAATTACAAAATTAATATATTTTTTAAAAACTTGGGGCAAAGGCCACCTGAAAGTACATTTGGGGCGAAGGCTACCGGAAACTGTTTACTATACGTGCGGTTGCACTACTACAAGTTCGGCTCCCCAACAGTTGAAATATAATACAACTCCTTCAATACAACAATACTATCTTCTTCAAATTGACGTCCATTCGTGGGGCAGAAACTTAAAAGGCAATATCTATCTCAAATTGACGCCCAAAGCGTGGTGCAAATAACGTAAAGAAACAGCCTACTTCATAACAAATAAAAAAAGACGAGAGGACTCCAGTCACCACAACCACATTGAATTCCAGAAATTCTACGACTTCTGATATGTAAACATGCGGGGGTGGGTGAGGAAGGATGGCCACAATATTTCTGACTGAAGAAATCCCGCTTATATTTATTTACACTGCATGAATATAATTTACATTACTTATTAATCTTTTGACATTTAATACACTGATGTCAGTCTAAAGACATCGCAGTCTTAAACTCAAAACAGCAGTGAGGATTGTTATGAACTGCAACAATGAAAGCTGTACAACTTTGCGGGCACCCAAATCGGAGTACCCAACTGCAGTAATTCCATTGCAGTGCAATCATTTTGGGGGTCTACATCACAACTGTTTCTGATATTCCATTATCATAGCTACATGAAGATCATGTAGCAAGAGAGAGATGGAAATTTATGAAAATCTGGATGAAGCGTGTGTCTACCTGAGTAACTACTCAGGCAGTATTTTTAACATTTAAATGATTTCAGTCAAATTATATAATATAAATTCAATAACAGCCCGCCTTAAAGCAATGTGTGTATGTAACAATATATAAAAAGTGTATATTACAGTTATTGTATATGTTTATATTATTATATACATGTAATAATGTTGTCTGAATGTATTATGTAATTTAATAATGTAGAAGCTGTGAGAATAATAGGTTAAAAGTTGCTAACAATGAGGTAACCTTGAGTCAATAATGAGTAAGAAAGTTTAACAATCTACTTGTGATTCTTGGAGTAACAATAATGTAATTTTTGTGACAATTTATAAAATAGCCAATCAACAACCAGAAAAAGCTTTAGTTAAATAAAAGTATTTTATTGGAGTAGGATTAGCCAATTAGAGACTTGAAATACAGAAATTTACAAATTTAGTCTGTTGAAATCAAGTCAGTTGCTTGTAGACAGTGCTCATAACTGGACGCGTTGGTTGTTGACAGTGTTACTAATCAGACGCGAGATGCGTCCTCGAGAAATTTAATACGTATTCGTATGAGACGAAAATAGTTTACGTGTTAAAAAGTGCAAGTAATTAATAAAAGAATCTCACAGCTCTCTATATCCGAGAAGTGTTGTTTAAATTGTGTCAAGAATTAATAAAAAAGAGTGAATTAAAAATTATAATTTGTGTAAGCCTACATTCTTCAGCCGTACTACACCCTGCTAAGACATCCATGTCTCTAACAAAAATACTGACGCAGCCGAGGCAAACATAAATATATAACATTTAAAGAAGCAGTCAAATTGCAAAGTTAAAATATTTTTAAACATTTCGGGCAAAGGCCACCGGAAAGTACATTTGGGGCGAAGGCTACCGGAAAGCGGGTACAATACGTGCGGTTGCAACGAACTTTGAGTTCGGCTCCCCAACAGTCGAAATATAATACATCATCTTCAAACTGACTTTCCATACGTAGCAGCAACAAACCTTCTCCCAAAGCGTGGGGCAAAATAGAAACGTCTTCACTACAACCAACCCTTTGTGATTTATTACCGTCCAAGAGCAGAAACATATTTATTAAAATCTGATATGATACATTCACACGATTTTCTCTACCAATTACAAAGTTACATATACCCATTACATAGATATATGTAGGTATTGTGCTATATAGAAACTTATTCTTTTATCCTGGCTGCCTTTACTCACGATACAAACATATTCTACCTAGGAATTGTTTCAAATTAAGGAACAAGGTTTTAACATGAGGAAACAGCATTCAAATGTTTATTCGTGGTTCTTCCGATGGAAATAAAAGGGGCGGGGGGAGGAAGAATCGCAAACTTTCAAACATGTCTGTTAGGTGACACTTTAGAAAGGTGGAATACTTGGAAAGCGGCCATAACGCTACGAAAACATTTGACAGAAAGTGCGTATTTTAATAAGCTCTGCATGTTTTCTACAGTAAGGTTTTGTCCTTCGCTTAAGATTTCCTACTTATACAACTTATAGAAAATTCAATCAAATAAAGGGAAGTTCGCAAGATATTCACAGAAAATTCAGACGTACATTTTATTTTACATGTCAAAATATTGAAGAAATTATATTTTAATCAACATCTTTTAAACCCGTTTTAATAAAATAAGAAATAACGAAAACGTTTTCCATATTAGGGGTAGTGGGGGGGATTTTCTTTAAAATCTTCGTGTCGTGTCTTTGGAAGATGCTAAATTTAAACTCGAAGTTTGGTCTTTAATCCACTTTACGTTTTTTGAATTATGCTATTCCTGTTCAAACACAAGGAAGGACTCACATACATACACACACGAATCTTTTCTTAAAAATGCTTTCTTTGGTATCAGGGATTGCAAAGCACCTCTTTCGGTGAAATCTGGATATCGAATTTTTGGGTGGAATACGATATTTAGTTTACCTAATATAGGCAGGTAAGTGGTAGAGAATATAGAAATGATACCATAAGTCAGAGGTGGCGAAAACGTGACTCGCAGGCGCCGTTCCCTCTCTACAACCATCCCTTTGTTTTTCACATGCTGCTGAGTGATGCAGTGCGTGCTGCATATTTGGTGACTCGCGGAAGGAAGTCGTTTTCGCCACCTTGCTGTAAGTGAATGGACATGAAATTCATGATTATCGCAGGATACATAACTTAAACGGCAGATAACTATTCGTCGAGTTGCTAACAATGATACATTTAACTCCCAGTATTAACAAAGCAACGTTTTAACTTGGATTTACCGCACGGCGCAGACAAAATCTGGTTGCACAAAGACAAGGCATCGAGCTCGAGCCACAAATTGCTACAGAAATTAGAACAGGAAACTGGAATCCATGCCGTCCTCTTCAATCATACCCTGTGAGATCACCCGAAGTTTCGATAGACTTTTGCGTCTCTGGACTCCTGCAAAGGGCATCGCGAAAAAGCATCTTTGCTCTATAGATGGAGTGCGTAAGATGAAGCGGGGAAGTTTGGACATGACTATACTATGCAAAAGCTATTATCCTCAGCGAAAGCTGAGATGCAGAGCTATAACTTACGTGAAGACATCATATTGAGCATGATCTGTTGTAGAGATTCGATGTTTCCTAATATAAGAGTATGCGCAACCCTTTGTAGTGGTGTAATTACATGAGTATCTATGCAGGACACATCCATGCCCCTTAAAACGCTTCCCCCCCCCCAAAAAAACCTTATACATCAATGAAACAGCTTTCTGTCTTAGGTGTACGAAACTATATTATGTCACACCGAAATCCGCAATCTGAAATAAACGTTTACAGCCGACATTTATTTTCTGAGAAAGTAGGCTATTTCAATTTTAAGTTAGTCTTTATGAGAAAGTGTATGTCACCTTACAGCCATTACTGGCTACGACTGCAAACTGCAGATAACTACAAACCTTATCGTCGCTAACGAAGCACTCTGGAATAAAGGGTAAAGGGCATGGGGGAATTAACAAGGGATGGAAAAATCCCCCGGTACTCTGGTGAACATTTTGTTCTAGCTCAATCTAGCTTTATCCACTTCATTACGCTATTATCGATTCTCAATCACACAGAAGCAGGGTTCGAATTTATGCCCTTCACAATGGAACAAAGCTGGAGAAACTGACAATATAGCGAGGCTACCAAGAGCATAAAAAAAGCCCAAAAATACATTTATAACCACGGAGTAGAACAATTTTAACTTTCATATATTAAGCAGTTAACAGCATAGTGCTAGGGAGTAACGCTGTGTTTTGAGATGAATTCTTACTAGCTCACGAATGTTTGCAAAATATGCAATATTTGGAAAACTTTTTTTATTTTTCTTTAAAAAATCCTCACATTTGTTTATATTTTGCAGGACACACGCACGCACACACACACAAACACAAGTTTGACTCTGCACATTATAGGTGGTTTTACTGCATGTAAAAGCCAAGAAAGCCTTATGCACGGATGTAATTTCGGCTTTTTGATAAATTCAAATGTAGGCACTCGTTTTTCTTCTTCTTCACTCCATGGTTTATACCATCGGTCTGTTCCGCCTTCATAGTAAGTCTTTCTATCTCTTTTGCGGCCTGCCTATAGTATTCCTGTTTTAAAAAATATTGTGATTTGAACGAATACCATACAGGTGTTTGTAATATAGAGAGAATATAATACACACATGAATAAACAGCTCTAATTTAATGTTGCTCTTTAAACCACGTTACCTTAACATTATTAAATAGTTTCATTCGCTTTTTTTCCTAATATGGATTTCACTTTTTTTTCCTTCTTTTTTTTATATCTGTGTTTTGTTTATGTATTTTTCTTTCTATGACATACATGTGAAATTCTATAACGTTCACCAGCAGATGGGCAAAGAATTCACGCATCTCATCCCCTAATGTTTTGGTGCAGCCGCTGGATGTAAAAACGCCAACGAAGCAGCACAGGCCCTTTGGAATGTTAGGTAATCATATTACATCTCATTATATTTTTTGGAAAGAATAACACAAACCGAAAGATCACACATACTTCGCCAAATGAAAGCACTAAAACGTAGAATGCCAGGTACATTATATAGAAAGTGCTTTCACAACCCTGGTAACTCTTACCATGTACAATTTTCGATATTTTTTTATTTTATATATATTTTTAATAACCCGATTTTCAGACATAACTGTAAACAGCGGATGAGTTCTTCTTCATTCCAGCATTTGTGTTAATGGGAAAACATAAATAATAGGCAAAGGCTAGCTATAGGAAACGTGTAGACCCTTTCAAATTTATGTCAAAAAACACTATTTTAATAATGATGATTTCAGAAATATTCACTAAAGTTTAAATTTTTCCAATTTTAAATTACCGTTCCACTGGAAAGGTAAATTCAGACTGAAAAATTCAATGCCAAAGTCGGGATTTGAGCCATGGATCTTCGACTTTATTTGCCATTGCTCTAACCAACTGGCTACCATGGCGACATACCGGTACAACGTTAAAGTCTCCAACTGACTAGCATTTAAGTTGACTTTCACTCTGAATCTTGCATATGTTAAAATATGCATTACTGTAATAATATTATCTAACTGAAATAAGTGCAAGTATTTATCATGATTAACAGCAAGCAGATAGAAAATAAAGAGTTGCGCTGAGTATGTGAATATCGGAAATGTCAACCCATTATTATTACCATTTTATCGCTTTTATGTTATCACTTTTATTTTATCGCACCTGCGCGCATTTGTTTCAACGTAAAATCATTGGAAAAAACATTTTTACAGCTTCTTTGTGCATTTAACCGTGTTGAAGGCCATCATACACTTCAATAATACATTTTGTTACCAAAGTTTTTAAATCCAAACATAAAATAGCACATTCCGCGTTGAAAGTTTAGTTCTCCGAATAGATAATGGATAGAATTAATCCGGCTGCATGAAGGCAGGACATAACCGTGGTTTATATTTATACGTTTTATTACCATTCCCGAATAACTTTGCAGTTATTTGCTGAATAATAAAAATAAGTATAACACTTGCTCGAGATTCGCTGAAGATAAAATTCCGGTGTTTTTGTTATATTACTATAGATAAATTACAGAGTAGCTATGAAATGATAATGTTTAGAGAGTCGTGAGCTTTACCCGTTAGCTCCTCTATAAATCTCATTACCTTTCGCTGCTACATACTTCAACTAGCGACAGAAAGTTTTTAATTTGGTCGCTCCATCAATGTTCGTTCTATGCCGAATGTTTTCCGCTTGAATGCCTCATTTGGACCGCTCGCTTAGTTTATACACTTGCCAATAAGCTTGCTACTTCTACTGGCTAAATCCTGGCTTTCCCGGTGCACACCCTGTCTGTCCCCATCCATTCACAGGTAGCAGAATATTAGAACTGGCACACTTATCCACAAAGTAAACGAGGAAGTACTGCATGTACTAACTGCATAAACAACAAAATCCAATATCCAGAATAAAAGCTAAAAAGTGGGCTAAGTCATAAACTCAGATTATTCAGAGGGCAAATGGTACGTTCCAGAGATTGGGGAAAGAAACCAAACCAAATGAAATCGCATATGACTACCATGAAAAAAGACAGCGCTCAGACAGATTTATACGTCATTAGCAAGAATTGTTATTTTCTGTTTTTAAGATCTATTTAACTCCAGTCATGTCGCGATGGTTACCATAGTTGCACACAACTTATTTATTTTTCATCTGTATAGCCCCCTTTAACTTCTATGGTCATATGGGGGCTTTGACTTAAGAAACAACTGATGGTGGTATTAATCGCTAAACTGCCGGTTTCTTAACCTTGGTTTTATCACTATTTTACTATTAAACACATTCACTCCCACATTCATATTTCAGACTCTGGGGGATAAGTAATAATTCTGATTACAGAAAAATTCCCCGCCCCAAGGGAGAATCGAAACCCGACCTCTGTGTTAGGAAGCCTGTGCCAAATTGACACTCCCCCGAGAAATCTACTTTAGGCGACTGGGCTGTACTAAAGGAAGGCTGACATGTACGGGAACAGAAGTGAAACGACTATGGTAGTGGTTCTCAAGCAGACGACAACAACAAGAAGAAAGGGCGCAGTTATTTTGAGTCACGCAATACGTCAGACGATTGTGGTCGTCGACTGCGCAGGCGCCGGATCAGTTCCAGCTTTCTTCAACGTGCTGTCCACAAGGCTGATTAATCTTTCTTCGACGGCGAGCTAGGTTACCAGAAAAACCCAGGACAACGTTTAGATAGAAGGCATTCTGGACGGTATTCCTAAATTCATTTTCGGCTTAACCTATTCGAAATTATCTTTAGTAATTCTTCACCGGGAAAAGATTGATCGTCTGAACTATAGACTTATTGCTGTTAATTTTGAAATATATCGGTAAATGTGAGAGCAGGAAGCAATTATGTAATTATGGTAATTTAATTTAAAGCATTGAAGCCGTAAAGAATGGTGAACGAATAAGGGTTTAGTAAATTGTAATTATCTATGTTACTGAAGCGTGAGTTTATTAAATGGAAGAAATTCGGCTTGTTAATTAATTTATGGAATATATTTTCAACTAGCAATCTGCCATTATTCCTAATTTAATCCACTTCCTCTTGGGTCAAAAGAGCACGTTTCAAGCTAGAGCACTGGCCACGGGACCGCAGGGGCATTCTGCGTTACAACTTCACCATCTATTGTGTTTTTATTTCCTTTAATCTACGTGTAGAACCGGAGCATGGTGTTAAACGGCAAATACGGTATTTGATTGCCGACAGAGGGAAATCACGGGAAATAAAAGTCAGTAGTTGACCTCCCGAATGCAAGTCACAGACACTCTGCCCGAGTTCTTGGTGTTAAGGATGTCGCATCTATTTCTTCCTGCTACATTAATCTACTTTATCGACGACCTCCACATTATTATCAGCGTTGTACTGGAGGGTTCGATAGCACCATGGTACTTTTTCTTTGTAGAAAGCCTTGAAAAGGGTTTTATCAGGTTCATGGAATCTTCAAGGGACAGGGACTACTTGGAATTAGAAATAGCTTCTCATCACAAAAGTGGATGTTACAAGTAGTACTAGAAAACACCATCTCCTAATACTAACAAACGGAAACTATGCATATTAATGAAAATGACTTGGCAAGTCATAGCATCAGAGGAGAAATATAAGGATGTTCACACAACCGGCATTCATTGTTCCAAAGCTGTATTGGATTATGTGTTAGTGCAAGACAGCTCCATCCATTAAAATATTTCTAAACTCCACATTACCTCATTATGGTAGTAAGCTACATCTCATCTATTTTTAAAATGCATTCGCTTACTAACGTTTCCAAAAACATACCACTGCTTAGTTGGTCTTCCTCTAAAAACCCCACTCATTAAACTTAAAACACAACAGCAGGCATCCGTTTAAGCGAGTAAAACACACTTTGCACCAGACAGTAATAAAAGACTAAAGATTGACACCAAACTGGTGACGAGCAGATATAAGATTAAAATCAAATATATTCTCCCTTTTCCCTTTCTTTTTGTGAGTAAATAATGCTCTCAACTCCAGTAAGTCGTGAGCATTTAGTGGGAAATTATCGTTAGTTAAACTTGGCTTTTGTATATTTACTGCTAGTACTTGCAATTTATGTTTTAGCGAATAAGAATACAATTATCAATATTCATTGTTTTAAAAATACTGGTTTAATAACAGATTGAGTGAAACGTATTAGCGGACGCTACGTGCTTATTCTATACTTTGACGTAAGCAATGGAAGTACGTATTATGAGGATATTCCATCAGTTCGAGAAAGCGTAGTGTACGTTTATGATATTACAGTAAAAATCTGATTTATTAAACTCACATGACTTTCTCTACTCTTGTAAAACTATTTTTACAAACGCTTATTCTCCATCTACTTCATGTTAATCGAGATAAACATTTGCAGACTCTATCTTATTGCTAAGTTTCTTATAGATGTAAGGGGAATATATATTTACAAGGGCAATATAGAAATACAGTAGCCTTTAAGCATATACATATCTCTTAATAGCTGGTTGTAGGTGCAGCACCATTCTCTTTGCCACAGATTAATACTCTTTGCATATACAAGACAAAAAAAATGAATAACGAATTCCCATTTGAGAAAATAAGTAGGTATTGAAAAAATTAAGTGCATAACAAGCAATATGTCGAAAATGCTTCACTGAACAACAAAAATGTATAGGACATAAATTGTGTATTTTAACGCGATCTACATTTTTTGTGTAGTAAAATTTTGTCTATCTCTTATGGTTTACCAGTTATGCAAAAGTCGTTCACAATTAAGAACACTTTTGGAGACATTCCCAGAAAATTCAAGATACCTATACATTTTATTTGTCATGAAAATATCTTAAACATAATGATATTTTAATCAAAATCGTTAGAGCCATTTATGAGAAAATTCAAATTTTCGAAAAATGTTCCATGTAAAGGGTAATCTGGGGTGGGGGAATCTTCTTGAAAACCTTCGTGTCGCATCTCTGGAAGATACTGAACCCAAATACCAAGTTTGGTGTTTATCCGACTGTTCGT
Organism: Deroplatys truncata; assembly: GCA_030765065.1. Taxonomy (NCBI): domain Eukaryota; kingdom Metazoa; phylum Arthropoda; class Insecta; order Mantodea; family Mantidae; genus Deroplatys; species Deroplatys truncata. The sequence continues at coordinate 167,648,511 of CM060983.1, forward strand.
TTCTGAGTTATGCCGTTCACAGACAGACACACACACGGACATGGTTCCAAAAATGCTTTTTTTTTTGGATTCTGGGGATCTCAAAACATATATTTCCGGTGAAATCTCGGTATTGAATTTTTGGGTGGAATACAATACTTCCCCTACTTACTATACGTAGTAGAGAAGACAAAAATGACATGCGAATGGCAGCAACAGTATTGTATATCTACCTCGCTTTGTAAGCTAAAATTGCTCTGTGTGTTTAAATTAAGGAAATGTAATAATGCACAGAGTTCCACATCAGTACCCAGCATATAAAATAGGTTTCGTAATCCTACCACAAGCAAGATTATGTCTGAAACAACTCTTGTGTTATTTAATAACATCAGGCTTACCCATTAGTTTCAGTTGCGCTCACTGGATGCTGACACCACCACACTTCTCCAATGAATGGACCTAGAAAGAAACATGAAACCATTTTAATAACAAATACTCGTACTCATCTTTATGCACCATACCATCCCATTAATCGGAGAGTGCTAGAGATGTCTTGTAATTTGAGATAGACAATGTTGTATAGTCTGCCATACATACATATAATACAGTTTTATGCTGTGAAACATTTTGGCATTAGATGCTGGTAAACCCGTGTTGAAACCAAAGTGAGAAATGGTTTAGAATATCTTTAAAACAGCTTGGCGAGCATAGATTTTTCAGCAACTTTTTATCACCATTTTCAAGATTTAGTGCCATAAAAAATCGCTCAAATACTGAACTAATAATTGGACTGAATATCAACTACGTTTTTGCTTATGTAAATCTACCTTAGAGGCAGCGTTTTACCTGCTAGTTACGTTAGCAAAAGGCGGTGTTCCGTTAAAGTCAAGGGTGACTCTTGTCAAGCAGTAACTTTTGTTTATTTTAATATGGAGAAGGGTTGGGATACGTATACTCAAGGATTGACGCCGACTAGTTAAGTATAATAGCAACTAGTACCTACCATTTTCCTGTTTAGGTTCACTGCGGTATGTAAGCTGAGGATTGTTTGTGATGCAACGTGGAGAACATCTACACCTCGGAACTTGCAGATATGCTTCTTATTTATGGTGAAACAAAAGATAACGGTTAAGCAGCTGCAGCACTGAACAGATAAAAATATCCCAATAGACGCCAGTCACATTACTCCACTTTCCAGATCCATATTTTTTTATCGTAAGACTTTGTCTATTTCTTACGGTTTAGTTAAGCAAAATTCATCTAGGATGAAGAGGACTTCAGTCTATTCCTCGAAAATTCAAGATCTATATTTCATTTGTCATACAAATATCTTAAACATATGGCATTTTAACCAAAATCGTTAAGCTATTTTTTAGAAAATCAAAATTTTGGGAAAAGGTTTCCATGTAAAAGGCAGCTTGGTATGGGGGATTTTCCTAAAAATCTTCATGTCACATTCTGAATTTACTTAAATACCAATTTGGTGCTTAACGGCTTTTCATTTTTGAGTTTCATCTTTAACACAAACACACAGTTTTTAAAACTGCTTTTTTTTTGATTCAGTGAATCTCAAAACGTGTATTTCGGTGACATCTCAGTAACCTATCGATTTTTTGGGTAGAGTACAATATTTACACTATTTAAAGTAAGTAGTAGAGAGAGAGAGAGAGAGAGAGCAAAAATACACCAATAAGAAAAGCAAGGAAATAAACTGCAATAAAAATATAACACTTTACAATACCGATGCTCTTAATGGCTCAGAATGCCGGAATTTTTAACAAAATATCTATTACGAGTATTGAAGTGATTGTGATATTTTTAAGACAGTTGCCATTGGAAAAACATCTGATGTGTTACACTCACATGACTTTCTCTACTCTTGTACAAACTATTTTTACAAACTCTTATTCTCCATCTATTTCATATTAATCGAGATAAACATTTGCAGAAACGATCTTTTGGCATGCAAAGAGAATTACATTTTACACATAGTGACCAGTTCTAAAAATATTTGACTATCGCTTAAGGCGTACTATGTTCCCCTTGTTTTGTATTTGCAAGTGCAATATAGAAATACAGTAGCCTTTAAGCATAGATATATCTTTTAATAGCTGGTTACTATGTGCAACACCATTCTATTTGCCACAGATTAATCTCTTTGCATATCCAAGACAAAAAATGAATAACGAATTCCCATTTGAGAAAATAAGTAGGTATTAAAAAATTTAAGGGCATAACAAGCAATATCTCGAAAATGGTTCACTCAACAACAAAAATGTATATGATATAAATTGTGTATTTTAACGCGATCTACATTTTTTTGTGTAGTAAAATTTTGTCTATCTTTTATGGTTTACCAGTTATGCAAAAGTCGTTCACAATGAAGAATACTTTTGGAGACATTCCCAGAAAATTCGAGATATACATTTCATTTGTCATGAAAATATCTTAAACATATGATATTTTAATCAAAACCGTTGGAGCCATTTTTGAGAAAATTAAAATTTTCGAAAAATGTTCCATTTAAAGGGTAATCTGGGTTGGAGGGATTTTCTTGAAAACCTTCGTGTCATATCTCTGGAAGATACTGAACCCAAATACCAAGTTTGGTGTTTATCCGACTGTTCGTTTCTGAGTTAGGCTGTTCACAGACACACACACACACACACACACGGACATGTTTCCAAAAATGCTTTTTTTTGGATTCAGGGGGTCTTAAAATATATATTTCCGGTGAAATCTCGGTATCGAATTTTTGGGTGGAATACAATACTTCCCCTACTTACTATACGTAGAAGAGAAAGTAAAAAAGGAGTAATTAAAATATTCGCAAAGAACATTCTTAAATTGTAAAACCAAAATTGAACAATACAGTGGTTATCAGCATGTATGCAGAATGGAGGAAAATAAGTTATCTTCGAAAATAATGAAATACAGACCTGTAGGCAGAAGATCTAAAGAAAGACAATTGAAAATATGAATTCAGCATTTGGAGCCGAAAGTCTAAAACTTGTGAGATGATGATGATGATGATGATGATGATAAGGATGATAAAGATTTAATCTCTTAGGATCTGCTTTCCACTTACCCTAAGATAACTATTTTGAAGAGGACAACCAGGGGAGTGATTTCAAGAGAAGTGCGACCTTGCAGATTGTCATATCAGAGCACACTACATCCAGGAAGCGTTAGGGACCACGTCCATTCTTGCCCTCGTCGTCATCCGGGTCTGGCCGCCCTTCGGGTCTCTCCCTTCATCACAATGGGCCGACTGGTCTGCTTGGGATGCCCTGCCCCGGTTCCGGGGGCCCTTCGTGATACGTACCGTTACCTTTACATCCAGGAAGCCCCTGATATGTATTCTTTCTTTTCTCAATAACATTGCAACACTTTGTCTGCATAACTAACTGCTTGAGTAACAATACAAATTTTTGCCAAATGAGGGCTTCTTAAAGCAAGAAATGACCTATGAGAACACTTATTGTTTATGTTGATAGGAATTTAAAACAATGGCCTTAACATTTGTTTTCATTATTAACAGCATGAACAAAAGGAACACAAAAGAACGCTCTTTACGTATCAGAAGTATGTTGGAGAATAGCCTCATTTGATCTCAGTTGCTGCAGAGCCACGCAGATGGCCAATAACAACAGCGGTGGCAGCAGTAAATCTAATATTCGCATGCACGACCCGGCGCGACGACTGGGAATGCTCAACTGTGAATGTTATTGGGGAATTGAACTGTGACTGACAACAGACCACTTCTGCCAGCATTGAGGTCTCTCGCTCGTCACGTCGAACATGGAGTGCCTTTAACTGCAAGTGTCTGCATTTATTGACGTGTCATTAACAGCATTCTGTCTGCAATTCCTTTAATGAAAACGGCTGGAGTGCTTCGGTTGAACCAACAGCTGAATCACACCACCTTCAATAGCAGCGTTTCGCCAATAAATTGTCATAGCTCTCTTTTCAAACGTTGCATGGAAAAAAAAATAATTATGCCTCAAATTTTAAAATTCTATACAAAGGTAAGTGTACGCAGTATTTGAGTGAAAACGATACATTTTGCTTTTATTCGTTAAAGTTTTGAAATCTGCAGGAGTTGATAATTTGTGAGTTAAAACGATTTGTGTAAATTCCCAGAAACGTGTTTCAATATTTTGACAAACAGAAATTAAAGTACTTACAGCAACACTGCGCGTTACCACTAACTTTATCTCCTACTGTTGATTTTGACATTCATGTCTGCTTAATACATCGAAATCCAAACTGCATCCAAATCTATGTTGTGAAATAATGATAATCATTCTGAAATTTCGCTGTTTCCAAACACCAGCCAAATACATAAATATTGGGCACTGTAATCCAAAATTCTATGTATACCTATTAAAATAACAATCCAAGATATGCCTCTTCTATGACAACAATTTAATCTGGATAACATGATAAACATCATCTTTGAAAACTATAAGAATTTCCCCTTTTTTGTGAAAAAAGAATCTCTTAAGTTTAAGTCAAATGTACTTTTCTATAAATATAGTGTGAGCCATAAAATTTATCACGTGATTGATACTCCTGCAATTACAAGAATGCAAATGTACCTCAAATGTATCTTAAACCACATAAGTCGCCGGCTGTCATAATTCCATGAACTTATTAAGAAATATCGCCTACAAAAAATAAACCCGGATATAGTTTCCTTCTTTTTTTAATGCGCAAAGATTCGAGGTCTTGCATTTTCTCTATGGCATGGCCAGGTTTTAACTTGGATTTTGTTTTCAAAATGAAGTTCCTAAAAATCAGGAGAATATAGTAAAAATAATTATAGTGAACTGGGAATTTAGATCTGAAAGAAAGGTTGCGCGATCGGTAAAATTCTACACAACCTAGTGAATTCTACAGACGATATAGTTCTTTAGGGGAACTGCGAAAGTCTTTTAAGAGAAAATCTGACGCATACTGCGGACCATAAAGTCTACGGTCAGATATTGTCTTATATATTCGCCCAGCGACTCCTTAGGTCCACTGTTAATACTTTTTTTGAGTTTACAGGAACCATTTCTGGGAATCACCATATTTTTGACAGTTTATCCACCTTGGAATGGGCAATCTTTGTGGGCAGAACAAAGTTTACAAGATCCTGCTAACGTCTTGAATTAGTTTACACTAAGGACAGAAATGACTGCAAAAGCAGATTGATGTCTTTCTGCACTTTGGTGCGTTGTCCACGCTTGGATGCTACTGTGTCTCAAAACTTTTTCGAAATAATATGTGAATTTAATAGGGGTTAAGATCTTGAAAAGGATCATCTTTTAAGCTTAAAAAGCAACGACTTTGATTCTCGTTTTATTCCGTTTATATTCCAGATCTCGCAAGATCTAGACCTTAGGTTAAACTGTTATGCTCAGGATGGCGTTGGAAAGCGTTGTTACCGAGCCAAGCGACATTTGTATTGGTCCCGGAAAGCTTCTGACAAGCTGCATGGAAGATTCGCTGTAGCATTTCAGAGTTAAGGCGCCGTGACCTAAGAGATCAGGAGAAGCGTCACAGCAAGGCTGGGAAATATCTTCCATCAAGCTAACAGCTTCACCTGTGGCCCACAGCTGGCTGCACCACTGATTCTTATTCTCTCTCCATGGGCGTGAAAAACCGAGAAAAAGCGACACATTCTCACTTATTACAGCTATAAAAACTATCCGGAAGGCAAGTCATAATTCTTGCTAAACTAAACTTAGGATATGGTTTAGTTCCCGCCCGGATTAATGGAGCAATTTATTTGCCTACTCTTAACATTCCCCGAGTGACAGTAAAATGACAACAGAAGGCGAACCCTGCTGTGACTAATCCTGGAACCTGTCACAAAAACCTTATGCGAACAGTAAATGTTCCTAATTAGCAGCTAGTTGGCACATCGTTGTCATGCTTCATCAACTAACATTTGAGGAAACGAAAATCTGTAGGCAAAGTATTAAAATACCACAGCAGTTATATTAAGTTGTCGCTACATAATAATAAAGGTTCAGAAAACAACAGGTTGTAAATAATACTTTATTTTCTTTGTAGACAGTATATGCTTGGCAGTCATAGTCGTCCTCCGTGGACTAGTGGTACCGTGCTAGCCTCTGGTTCCCAAGGTCGCGGGTTCAAACCCGGCGGAGGGCGATGGATTTTTTCGGGCGTAAAAATCGTTAGCACGGCTTCCTTCGGAAGGGAAGTAAAGCCGGTGGTCCCGTGTCGTAGATTTACGGCACGTAAAAGAACCTCAAGCCTGATAAAGAGGCCTCTGAGCAAAATTACCGGTGTTTCACGCCCAATATAGAATGGGACGCTAAGAACCATAGTAGTTAAAGAGCGTCCATAAATAAAACTCAATTTCAATTTTGGCAGTCATATGCAGTCGGAATACCATTTCTACATACCTACTACCTATTTCAGGAACTGTAATTCAAGAAAGTTAACATCTCTTCTATGGAATGTGATTTTCGAAGGTTACTATGATCTTTCCTTTGCAGTATACCCAATTCATCCGATCTATGTTAATCACTTATAGGTGACTCTCATCTACGTTTGTGGAAGACAGCCTATATTCACCAAATAGTTATATTTGAACAGTGTGGAAGAAAAATTACTCTCACAGATCAACACTGTTGGTTGTTCACCTGCGAGCTGCTCTTTCTTTATTGTTTCATTTGTATAGTCCCCTTTTAACCTCTTCGATCATATCGGGGGCTTCGACTTGTGAAATAACTGAAGTTATTACTCGCTGAACTGCAGGTTTTTTTAAAGTTGGTTTTATCAGTTGTTTACTCTTAAACTACTCACATTCACTCCTATATTCATACTTCGAGACTCTATGGAGGATAGGAAATAATGATTCTGTTAAAGCAAACTCCCCGGCCGGGAATCGAACCCAGGACCTCTGAGGATCAAAGTGGTAGTGCGAGCTGTTTTGTGTAGGCCCATGTATGGAGATGACAGCATTGATTTCAGGTTATTCATAACAATGATATAACATCCCAAGTTTTTTTTCATAAAAGCCATATCACGCTATACGCATAGTGGACATCGCATTTATCAATCAGACATATCTGAGAGTCTCCAAATATCTCCAAGAACTCAACATTAGACTTCCTCCTGTCATAAATAAACCTCTCCCTTGCTATTTCGCCCTGGACAATCCCTTCACCTAGAATAAATTTAGAATTGAATATCATCTCCAAAGAATACACGCATTTCTCAGTTTATCGCCAACTATTTAATGAATTACATGACAGATATGGAAAACTACAGATATCTACACAGATGGATCAAAGTGTAATGATAGAAATGCTTGTGCTGTTGTCTATCCAGACCACACTATGTTATTGAGACTTCCTAATTTTTATACCATCTTCTCAAGTGAACTGTTTGCAATAAAACAAGCTGTGATTTATCTTTTTAATACTCGATGCTCAAAGTTATTTGTTATATACTCAGATTCTAAAAGTGCACTACTTGCAATAAACAATCTGTCATCAACCCATATTCTTACACAAGAAATTCAATCACTACTTCATAGAGCCAATAAGCAAGGAAAGCAAGTGTCTTTAGTATGGATTCCATCCCACATTGGAATACAAGGCAACGAATTGGCCGATCAGGCAGCAAAAGAAGCCACTAAACATCCACTAAGTGACCCAACTATAACTACCCCAGCCCATGATGTTATCTCAACCATTAAAAAGAAGCTCTACCAACAATGGAAGACAAGATGGCTTGACTCCACGAGAAGCAAACTCCGTGATATAACATCGAGTTTTTCGACACATCTTCCCAGTAATTCTCTTTCCAGGCAAGATCAGGTTTTAATATCCCGACTGAGAATGGGCCATACCAAGATCATGCACAGTTATCTTCTTTCAAAGGACCAACCACCCATCTGCTACCAGTGCAACATACTGTTAACGACGAAACACATAATCGTGGAATGTCCACAATACGGTCAATGGAGACAACACTACAGATACCCAATGATTTACAAACAGCACTCAACTATCCGATGCACCCTAAAATAGTTGAATTTTTTAAAAGCATAAATTTATATTATGTTCAATCAGTTTGATTAATTACAGCGTCACAATTTTATACTAGTTCATTGTAATGGTTCAAAACTGCCAGTATGTTAAATAGCCTCATTGTTTTATTGTTAAATATTTATTTTAAAAGTTGTAAACTCGCGATATGACTAATATCTTAAAGCGACTATAAACATTCCAAATAAAAAACAGTTTTAAGACGCACGTATATGTCACTGGAATTTTATGACATCCTACATCTTAAACCAACGCTCCACGGCTTGTACAAAATAGTGAATTCACAGAGAACCTGGTATATGCACCACTCGTTCGTTTAATTCTACAAAGGCAGAAAGTTCCAATAACAGAAAGTGTTCCGGGTGCGCTCTACCAGTCTCTTAAAAGAAAGTCTATCTGTTAACATGGATCAAGAGTCCTCCCCTATGGATCAAATATTACAATACTACTGTTCACAAACTATTATATTACCTCAGGAGCTCAGTTGGGATTACTTCTTTATTATTTATTTTACGTTCATTTCCACACCAGTTTGTATACTGCAAACGTGCTGATCGATCATTTAAAACTAAATGTCATGACTACCTAATATTTTCATTTTTAGATACGTAACGTTACTGCGGAGCATCTATTAGCCTCGCTTTGTTCGTCTGTCCGTACGCATGAAACTATTCGTCAAACGCTGTAAATACGGAATTTATGTTTTATATATTGGAGTTAGAACAAAACTTCTCTATACATTTCAAATTGGGTTGTACTCAGTATAAAATCAAGGCTACCTAGTTTAGGTGGAGAACCTCCTACAGATTTTCAATTCTAAGGCGGGAGGAAATAAATACGTCGTTATTTTTAAAATCTTTTATAAACATTATAAATGGAATGCAGAGCAGGGGTCGAAACTTTGTTATGTGTTTATCTGCTCCCATTTCAAACAGTTGCCGCTTGGTGTAATGGTTTATGCTGGTGTTTGGCACACTAGAGAACAGGTTTCGATTTCCAAACGATTGCAAAACATTAATCTGCCTTATTAAGCCCTATGTGGATTAAATTTATTTTTGATTATCTGCAACTCGACTGAAGGACACAACTACGTTTTTTTATTTTATATTTATGGCAATAAATTAGTTTTCTTAAACATTCTCCGAAAATGCCAGTTGTCTGGACACGCTTAAGATATCTTTACGAACTAAAATAACACATAAGCTACTATTAAACTTAAATACAACCTTAGGGAATCCCACATATTTATAAAACATCCTATCGTACAACATAACGCCAAAAGTCCACACAGGTAGATAGCACTGCAAAACGCAAACAGCACGCTGTAATGAAACAAATGAAGGTGTTAAATAAAGAATGTTAACAAATGATAAACAAATACCCATGGATGTAATCAGAATACAAGACGCAGCATGCTGTCAACCCGCCTGAAGTTTAACAATGTGTATATTTAACATCTTGTTTGACCTCAATTGATTTTCCTTTAACCAAACAAATGCTGTTTCTTTTTTCTTTCCTTTTTTCAATATTCATTAAAACGGTTCTTGTTCAAAACGAAATCCTTCCCGTTTTAGAACCATAAAGGAATTCTAGCTGCAAAGTTTAGTGAAATAAGTCTTAGTGCAAGTATGTCAAGTGTTTAATTAACATTTGTGATCAATACAAGATGTGCAACAATAACTATGTCACAACCACGTAGCCCTTATGTATATCCTTTGTCCTGTATTCCAGGATAAGCTGTAGTAAACCTGAGAGCATCCAAACATGACAAATTAGTTGTACGTTCAACTCCAGTCTGTCAAGAATAACTGGCGAGCAGCTTCAGTGTAAATGTTTGGTTACAGGAGCGGGGTTAATTTTGGAACTAAAGAGCCTCCGCCTCCTGGTGTCTGTGGAGTTCCAGATATCTACGGTCCTAGTGCGCAGCAAAAGTCAAACAGTTGGGACAACTTGAAGCATCTGTCGTGATGCGAATGTTAATGCTTTTACTTCAAAGTAAACAACACAACAGCCAGAGATTGTTTGCTCACTCGCAGTGATTACGTGAAGCTAAAGCGAACATTCAAGTAGCGTTTATGGCCCGCTATGAGTTGCAACAGATGTAAGCTAATAACATTACATTATTAACGAATACTAAATAATTATAATTTCTTTCTGGAAGTTAAAATATAGGAAGGAAAACAAATATCAAGAGAAGTTTGGTTTTAATGGAATTCAAAGTTATTTTTTCAGTATAAAATACGTCATTCTGTTCCACGGCCAGGGCAAATGGCCATGAGAGAAACATACCTGAAAGTTTAATTGTACAGGATGATTTATGAAGAACTGGCACATGTTTTTCTTTAATTATCCTGTTCGAAATTCACTCAATGCCACAATTTTAGCACCAAATTAAGCAGAATGTTCTGGAGTTTTGATTGCCTGTCACTAATTGCGCAGATGTTCATGTTTCATTCGTAATTGTTAGTTTTATTGTCGGGAACTGTTTTTGAGATCTTGTTCTACTCAACGTGAAAATAGAGTACACATTAAATGAGCGACTCTCCTTTGTAAAGCAATACTGGATTTCGAATTCAATTACAGCTGCTGAAAGGACATTCCAGAGAGAATTTGATGTTCGGAATCCTCCCCAAAGAAACACAATACTGGGACTGGTAAACAAATTGGAAACGACTGGATCTCTGGTGAGTGAAAAGGGCAAAACTCGTTCATCTAGGCTTCCCACGGTTGTTGACATAACAGCACGACTGTATCAGTCGCCCAAAAAATCATTAAGACGTTTGTCGCAGGAGACAGGATACAGCTACTCAATGTATCAGAGAGGTGTGAAAAGTGCAGGCCTAAAGTCGTATAGGATTACGGTTGCCCATCAGTTACAAGAACCAGATAAGGATAGACGACTGAATTATTGTCGTTAGTTTCAGGCGTTCATTGTGCAAAATCCTGCCATGTTGTCCATCACATGGTTCACATGAACATTGAAACATGGTTCCATTTATCCGGCTACGTGAACTCAAATAACACACGCTATTGTGCCACGAAAATTCACATGTTATTCATCAAGCACCTATGCACCCGGTTAAAATCGGAGTTTGATGCGCAATATCCGCACAGAGAAAAGCGGGACCATTTTAACAATGTGAACACTACAAAGTACCGACGGATTTTTATGGAGTTTGCTGGACAACTAGACGATGTAGAGCTGAGTCAAGATATTTTCAGCACGACGGCGCTACATGCCATACATCAAATGAATCCATGGCACTATTTGCAAGTTTCTTTGACGACCGGATAACTTCCAAGAACTTGTTATCACCGAGATCTCCGGATTTGACATCACCGGACTTCTTTCTATGAGGTTACTTAAAAGAAAGGGTTTATGCTACACGTTCCCAAACATTGAACGATCTGAAGCACAATATTACACAGGAGATTCAAGCTATTGACAGCAGAGTGCCTCAACGAGTGGCCAGTAACATGGAACGACGTGTTGAGTTGTGCCTTATGCAGGATGGAGGACATTTTCAACATTTGCTATAGAGGTAAATAATCCCCAAAATTCCTCTGCATTTCAGGTATAATAAGTTGTCGCTAGAATAACTCGTTTTGAAACAATTAAAGAAATTAATGTGCCAGTTATTAAAAAATCACCCACTATATCTGAATGCGTCAGGGTTAAAATAACCAAACCACTAAATGCGCGTTTTGTGGTTATGATATGTAAACAATAATTAGTGAACGAAAGAATGAAATCATACATTTCCTTCTTGCACAAACTCTGTCTTATTTCATTATAGGGAAGTAGAAATATGTAGGTCAATGCTTGCAATCCATCGCGATGTTTAACATTTTTAAAGCGGAAGCTTAAATTAATGTACACACATCTTGTTACGCACACAGAAACACAACACAACAGCTGGTACCTCTTACACACTTCCGCAATTTAAAAAAACAAATTCCAGGCCCAAACGACGATCTAGGTAGAGCCATGCACTTTAAAACCCCATCTGTATACGGTTGATCTCCATTACTATATGCATTTGCTTTAAGTTAAAACATGCAAAACAGAAAGATAGCACTATATTCCACACGACAGTTGGCAATCCTTAAATGCCTAATCTAAAAACCTTTACTATTGAAACTTACTATTTAAAATCTGGTTTAGGTTGAAATATCAAATTTAAAAGAGAACAACCAACACCCGCTTGTAACCATACGAAAGGCAGCGAAGCAAGGACGGCCGAAAATATCTGTATATTTTCCACATTTCACCCAAAAGTGCAACTAGCAACAACACTATTACAAGTACAACTGATACTGAGAGACTAGGCAGTGAAGGGTGGCTGTGACATGGTTTCTCAGCAGTCGGACTGTCATTAACGACCGGTCAGGTAGCGTCAAAACAGTCATGTTTCAACTCAAACCTCACGTACTATGCATTGCCATTGCTCTGACGTCTATTTTGCTAGTGCATGTACTGGTCGATTCATTCAATTAGTTTGTTTGTTTGCTTTTTTGGGGTGGAGCGGTAGTCTTTAGACGGAAACTTTAAAAAACAAACAAACAAACAAACAAACACATATTGTCGGTTTGAGTATATTCCTTTGCAACCACTCCTTGAAATGCGGAATAGTTAGGAAACTTGTCTAAGAGAATTATACCAATGTTAACACGTGACAAGGTCATTTACATCATCCTCCCTTTCCCTCTACCCCCCTCTCTCTCTTTAAACTAGAATGACGAATTAATTCATTCATTTACTTCCTCCTGTTCTTTATGAAATTACTGTACAATGAGGATTTTTATGGGAATCCTCACCTTCACTCCTTATAATTGTAGTTTCGTATAGCCCTGGCTATTTCAGGATGAAAATCACCTGATATTCGCGCAGAAGGATGTAAAAAATCGGTGGAACGTCTGACTTCCTTGACCTCCCCCCGACATTCTCCTCATAGGCTATAGGTATCTACCCTTTGGCGGTGGACCAATCATTGATCGGAATGGCCGAATAATCTTTTAGATAATCACAATAAGTTAAATTTTAAATCTGTGTGTCTGCGACCATCGAGAGAGAGAGAGAGAGAGAGAGAGAGAGAGAGAGGAGAAAAAACAAAAGAGTGAGACTCTCGCGCGTTAGAAGTGCTGAGTTAGTAGTTCTTAGGTTCTAGCATTTGTTGACGATTTTATTATTTCAGGATTAGGAAATGGATATGTGGAATTTGATTGAAGAAAATCTCTCTTAATTAAATTAAATATTTCTTTATTCATCAATTTCCATTAATTCATGCGCTAAAAAAGATTATGGGTTTATGATAGCTGAAGTATGATACAAATAATTTATAACGTAAATTTTCTAAACAACGGGGGATAACTGCCCTGGTTGTAGACTGAGTTTTATCATTGTTCAATTTTAACTTGAAGTTTTCATCCAAAAATCTTATCAATTTTAATTGATTGAGTTGCAATCTACGAAACTAAGTTTGCAACTCACTCACTGAAGCTGCTCTGCTAATCGATCACTTTAAAACTTTACTATATTTAAAACAGGAAGCTTGCTAATATCATAATAATATCACAACGTGCTCAGCTAATGTACCGTACAATACGCAAGCATCCACTGATTCCCTATGCTACGTATTAACACAGTACATGCGGCGCATGCATGTAGACTGTCTATGACGTATGCGACGGAGAGGATAGAATTGATTCTCCCTCTCTTTCTCCTTAACTGCCGGTTGGAGTCTCTCGATCATGCCAACCCCTGCTTCTACTTTTCATCTGATCCAGGTCAATTTGCCCTAACGCGCCTATAGAAGTTTCACTTAAAAAAAATGTTTTTAGTAGTAAATTATGAAACATCGATTCACTGATTCTATTGTTAGTCATTTTCTCTCCTTATACCATTATAGCTGTCTTACTCGGCATTGTATTGGTACATTCTATAACTACGGGGCTGAAAATAAGGGTAGGCGTGATTTTTTGATAGTCCTACGTAGTCGTAATGTGTATTTGTACCTAAAGCTTAAGTGTCCAAGGTGTTCAAGTTTTGTCCAAATTAGTTAAATAGTGACAATTTGCACATAAGGGGTTGAAAAACTTGAGTATAGGTAGCTCTTTGGAGTTTTATGATATCTATAATTTTCGTACAGTTCCCTAGTCCAAGTATACAAACTTGTACCTTGGTTGACCAAGCTGTATAGTTTTATCTACAAGGGGATGAAAATAAACTAACGGTAGCTTTTAAATTTTCGAGTAAATACTATATAATTCAAAATAAGGATTAGGCATTTTCTGGGAGTTGTATGAAACCCATGATTTTTGTCAACCCCTTTTGTATAATTATGCAATACTTTGACTATACGGTTTAAGCATTGCAGCTTTTACAGAAGGGTTGAAAATATGGTAGGGGTAGTTATTAGAGTTATGCGGTAGGTTATAATTTTCTTCATCCTGTAGTATAAGCGCACAGTTTCATCTAGATGGGACAAAGAATGCTGATTTGTACGTTAGGGGTTGAAAGTAGGCATTGGGTGTAAGGGTAGCTTATATTTTTGTCAGTTTCTAGAACCAAAATATTTCTTCATACAAGTTCAATGAAATTCGAATGAAATGCGGTGATATGAACGACATACAAACCCCACAAACTCCCCATAAAACTCAATTTCAAAATATTTTAAGCCTCCCCATTTAGCCACTTTGCCTGGAAGTCATTAAAAATCAGCCATATTTGCAATAAATTGCTACAAGTAACCTCTGATATCCATATTCAATGAAATGGGATTGAAATTTGGTAAAATGAATATGAAAAATTAACCTCTAGCCGCCAGTTTCAAGTTGTTGGAAACATTACATAGCCTGTGACCATCTGGAAGAACAGATCTTTTCAATGGTTGAAGAATTGTTAAAATCGGTTTACTGGTTTTTGAGATATTACACACACACTCATTTTCTCTCTTTCTAATATTAATGCTTAATATTAATAATTTTAATATATTTTAATATTATTTTTAACTTTCCAATATTAATTATTAATATTAATCCTAATATAAATATTATAACTCAAACACAAGCAATTAGTGGCACGTAATGTAATGATAAATCAGTAGGGATATTTTACTATCCCTGGTGATGTCATTTGTGTTGCCTATTCGAACAATGTAGGCGGAAACACGTGTATAAAACACAGTTTTAGCTCAGCTGACACTATTGTAAGGGTGCATTTGCAATCCATCATTCATCTATATTGCCGTCGCTGAAATATCAAGTGGAAAAATACTCACCATTTCCCCGAGGAGAAATATATCTTACTAGATGAGTATTAGAGGTGTCTTGGGACTAGGGGTCGCAGGTCGCATCCTGTGGGGGAATCCGAACGAAATCCCGTAAACTGAATTTCAGCGGATAGAAGAATTTCAAAATATATTCCCCACTTGAATAACATTCTTGTTACAGTTTTGTGACATGCTTTACTAGAAAACGCACAATTTATGCACAACAGAAAGCTCATGGGATTAACAACTTGTGAGTTGTTATTGGTTTGAATTTATCAACAATTATTACATTTGTTATCTCACGATAACATGCAAAGAGTTTGGAATTTCAAAGCCAGCCGTTTATTGAAGAGTGGACTATCGCTTCAGCCTCCCACCCTCCTCCTTATACCTGCAACGAAATGTGTAATGGCAGGATTTCTGCAAACATGTATCTGAATTAGCACGAAGCAGATAGAAAAACTTTCTTAAGGATGATTTGTAGAGGAGGTAAAAAAGTAAATGAAAATGGTTGAATAGATTTTTAATTTTACGGCTGTTTATACTACATGGTCCAATAGGCCCTAACAATTTGGTTTTATGCAGCCTAAGTAAAGACAAAGTACAAACAACGGTTCTATTTCCCATCTGGGATTATCAGAACGACATGCTTGCGTTTTAAATAGAAGCCATTATTAGCATACGTTTAAATGCACTGCTAGAAT
Organism: Deroplatys truncata; assembly: GCA_030765065.1. Lineage (NCBI taxonomy): Eukaryota > Metazoa > Arthropoda > Insecta > Mantodea > Mantidae > Deroplatys > Deroplatys truncata. The sequence continues at coordinate 167,664,537 of CM060983.1, forward strand.
CTAATGAATTCGTAAAATAACCATAAATGCTTAGCTTAATAACGCTATCAACAGACATTGTGCAGACTGTAAACTGCCGCACATTTCCCAAGCTATGTATTAGCTAATTTGGATCCCACAATTTTCCTTGTTCTTCTTTTCTTTTTCAATAAACCCTCCTGAAAACCCATGAGACATACAACGGTTACGAAATCTGCAAATCTGTTTCCTGGTATATTTATTTTTAATGTGGTATTGACATGTGAAGCGTATGGAACAAGATAGATTATCGAAGATTGCTTTTGAATGGATGTCATCAAGGAGACGGAAAAGAGGGTGACCTCTAAGAACATAGAAGAATAAAGTTATGCAAACATGAAGGAGAACAATTATTAAGAGAAGTACAATAGATAGGACAGAGTGGTGTTTTGACAATACGAAAGGATGTTTAGCTTAATCCGTATTTGGCCAGCAGAACCGTTGTGAACACTGTCAAACTGACTAATAATAAACACTTATTTCCTTTTACTCACTTTATTTTCTTAATTGCTTGTATTACTTTCTCTTCTACTTACCATAGTTTGCAGAGGAAGTAATGTAATCCGCCCAAAAATTCGAGAGAGATTTCAACGGAAGCACGTTTTGGGGTCCCCGAATAAAGAAATTAGAACGCAAGCACGCGTGTGTGTATGAATAATTAAAATACGAGATGTCATATTAATATTAAAACTGGTGTTTAAGTGCGGCATTTTCCATAGATGCCACACAAATATTTTGAACAAAGTTCTTTCTTCCATCCCAAAACCACACTTTACATGGAAAATGTTATTTTTTATTTTATCGAAAATGGCTCTAAGGATTTTGAACAAAATGCCATATATACACGTTCTTCAAAAGGAATGTCTTACAGGATTAATGCAGCATGTTCCAATCTGGCAAGCTTAAACTAAAATATGGATAAATTAATAAGTACAGATTACAAGGTATACACATCCTAGGAATCAAAGCACTCCTATCTGTTCTGCACGCCGGATTTTGTCCGCATCCATTGAGCCAGGCACCATCTTAAACTTCTTCCCTCAAACTCTGCACTTGATATCCATTTATTAAAACCTTTTTTATTATTTAAAGTTTTCGTTTAACATTCAACCAAAGTAGGTTAACACGCCTGTTATTTTTATCATGTACAGTCACATGTATTGCATCAGGCAATAATCCGAAGGCTTTGAAATGCCTACCTTAAAGAGGTTTATAATGCTACTGCCCGATGAGAAAAGTTGAATGCCTATACGGGGCTCTCATTACCCTACCTCATTGGTAAAACGTCGGCAGTGAAAGCTCATAATCCTTGGTTCGTATCTCGATCGTGGCAGTGACTGTTTTCCTCTAATATGATTGAAATTTTTATAATTATTCTTATGTTACTATAAATTACTCCCAAGTGCCAATTGTACGGAAGTGAAGTCAGACTTGAAGAAAGGGGAGGGGGAGAAAGAAAGAAAAGAAAAAAAACGAAAGCACCTGTAAGCAAATTAAATTATATTTGTGCCGAATGTTACACACACGAAGCTGGATGCGATATATATTATCTAAATACATATAGATGGACTGAATGGTAGCGTGCAATCGACGAGGGAAAGGAATACTGGTAGAGCTCTTTGTAGGTGGTTTGTTCCATTTCTTAATAGATGCTGCTATTGAGGAAAATGATGATAATTATCCTAATTGTTAAAAGTTTACTTGCGACACTACTAACTGCTAAGGTCCAATAGGCGTTGGCACGTGGAAGTATTTTATACTGCAGAGTTCTTTTACATGCCAATAAATCTAATACCTGAGTTTTTCGCATCTAAACAGGTTTAAATACCACCGCTTGGGTTGGATCTCAAACTCGAATTCTTGGGCACAGAAAGTCAGTGCTCCAAAGTCTACCGAGGCTGATGAAGATAATGAGAGCGTGATGATTGCACCACAGTATAACTTTCTGCTTAGATTTTCAAACTTTAGGTCATATGAGACATCATCGTCAAGTGCACAAAAATAAGATTCTGCCTCTTCTAACACCTGTTTCAAGAATTTCCTTTTCCAACACTTCGTTACGTACCACATGTGGCCCTCTCTTCTCCTATAACCTGATGTGACTATCTTCAACAAAACCGCTACATCAGCGCTACCTAGGCTACAGATCATGATCCGCCAAGATAAGATATTAAGAAACTCAAGTCTCCACAAATCACTCACATTCACAGCGAAACCGGAACGAAATCCATTCATAAATCATAAGAGCAATAGCCGTCTTATTCATCCACCGTTCTTCGTTTTTTATGAACGCCATATGAAAGCAATTCATCATCGAGAACAACAGTGGCGTAAGCTATCCTTCCTTTTCTACAAAATGCTCTGCAGCTAGGGGCAGCTGATTCAGCCAAGACACGCAAAATTATTATTTTAAAAAAAAGGCTGGATTTATACGATCATTACTATCCCTGAACAAAACCTCCTTCCGAGTATTCACATCTGCTGCCACAGAGAAACACTACCCACAAGTCTATCCGTGTACAAACCAGCTTGAAAAGAACCACGATATAAGAGCACCACAAAGATGCATGCTCCTTTTGAAAGTTCTGTTTGGTAACCATTTTATAGCTGCTACTTCAACAAATAGAAATACTGGCAATGCTCATCCGCAACACAACTTTAAGTCTTACCTAAGCCAAACTGTTAAGTCATACATAGCACAAACATTTTATATAAGCTGCTAAAATTTCAATATTTTGAAAGGTAGCAGATTCAGAAACAGCAACATGAAAAAAGTCTTCCATTCTTTCGTCTTGAAAAACATGAGCTAAAATTAAGGTTTTAGAGCGAGCGAGCGAGCGCGCGCGCGAGTGCGCACGAGCTCAAAAACGAAAAACCGGACAGATACCAACGTTGGTATTTAATCTTGGTATCTTCCAAGAACGCCGCACAAAGATATTCACAAAATTACCTCACCCAAAAACACCATTTACAAGCAAAATGTTTGGTCTTTATTGTTTAAAAAATCTGATGTGTTACACTCACATGACTTTCTCTACTCTTGTACAAACTATTTTTACAAACGCTTATTCTCCATATGCTTCATGTTAATCGAGATATCGAGATGTCAATCTTATTTGTAATTTTCTTGTAGATGCAAGGGGAATATGGTAGCTTTTAAGCGATAGTCAAATATTTTAGCGCTGGTTGCTATGCGGCGAATTCCATTCTCTTTGCATGTCTAGGACATAAAAAAATCTGATGTGTTACACTCACATAACTTTCTCTACTCTTGTACAATCTATTTTTACAAACACCTATTCTCCATATGCTTCATATTAATCGAGATATCGAGATGTCAATCTTATTGCTAATTTTCTTGTAGATGCAAGGGGAATATGGTAGCTTTTAAGCGATGGTCAAATATTTTAACGCTGGTTGCTATGCGGTGCATTCCATTCTCTTTGCAAGTCCAGGACATAAAAAAATGAATAAAGAATTTGAGAAAAAGTATAAGTATTGGAAAATTTAAGGGAATAACAAGCAATATCTCGAAAACGGTTCACTCAGCAAAAGAAATGTATATGACATAAGTTGTGTATTTTAACGAGATCTACATTTTTTGTGCAGTAAAATTTTGTCTATCTCTTATGGTTTACCAGTTATGCAAAAGTCGTTCACAATGAAGAATACTTTTGGAGACATTCCCAGAAAATTCGAGATATACATTTTATTTCTCATGACATTATCTTAAACATATGATATTTTAATCAAAATCGTTAGAGCCATTTTTGAGAAAATTAAAATTTTCGAAAAATGTTCCATGTAAAGGGTAGTCTGGGGTGGGGGGATTTTCTTGAAAACCTTCGTGTCGCATCTCTGGAAGATACTGAACCTAAATACCAAGTTTGGTGTTTATCCGACTGTTCGTTTTTGAGTTATGCTGTTCACAGACACACACACACAGACACACACACACACAGACACACACACACACACACAGACACACACACGGACATGTTTCCAAAAATGCTTTTTTTGGATTCAGGAGGTCTCAAAACATGTATTTCCGGTGAAATCTCGGTATCGAATTTTTGGGTGGAATGCAATACTTCCCCTACTTACTATACGTAGTAGAGAAAGTAAAAATGAATAACAAATTTGAGAAAAAGTATAAGTATTGGAAAATTTAAGGAAATAACAAGCAATATCTCGAAAACGGTTCACTCAACAAAAGAAATGTATATGACATAAGTTGTGTATTTCAACGCGATCTACATTTTTTGTGTAGTAAAATTTTGTCTATCTCTTATGGTTTACCAGTTATGCAAAAGTCGTTCACAATGAAGAATACTTTTGGAGACATTCCCAGAAAATTCGAGATATACATTTCATTTCTCATGACTTTATCTTAAACATATGATATTTTCATCAAAATCGTTAGAGCCATTTTTGAGAAAATTAAAATTTTCGAAAAATGTCCCATGTAAAGGGTAGTCTGGGGTGGGGGGATTTTCTTGAAAACCTTCGTGTCGCATCTCTGGAAGATACTGAACCTAAATACCAAGTTTGGTGTTTATCCGACTGTTCGTTTTTGAGTTATGCTGTTCACAGACACACACACACACAGACACAAACACACACACACACACACGGACATGTTTCCAAAAATGCTTTTTTTGGATTCAGGAGGACTCAAAACATGTATTTCCAGTGAAATCTCGTTATCGAATTTTTGGGTGGAATGCAATACTTCCCCTACTTACTATACGTAGTAGAGAAAGTAAAAATATATATTCTATTTTAATTAAAGTATCATACGACATACTGACAAGTGGAATAAAATGTACATCTTGAATTTTCCCTAAATAGCCTGTTAAATCACTGTTTCATTACAGTTTTAGCTGTTTACAAGATATTTCCTGTAGTTGGTCGAAATATTCCAGAATTTAAAATTATGTGCTTTTGAAATGTCAAGCCCTTTCTTTTCTCTCTCCTCTTCTCACCTGCCATGCAGAGATTATTCAATAAATTAAGCTCAGCAAACATATAGCGAGCTTATTTTGAAACATTTGATGTCCCGTATTCTTCTCTTGTATTGAAACCATGTCAGAAAACATCTATTATACTTAACAAGAAGTAGAAAAACAGATTTTTAGGGAATAGTTATAGTAAAAAAAAGTAAATTTTACTGGGTAAAGAAAGTCGTGTGACTGTAACATGACAGACTTTTTATTTTATATAGTATAATGTATATTCCATTGCATTAACAAAAGGATAACGAGGCATCAAGTTGTCATAAAAATGCTTTCTTACAGAACTTTACAGATTTCCGGACGTTTCATCAATACACATTCTCTCGATCCTATTTTTACTTTCTCTACTACGTATAGTAAGTAGGGGAAGTATTGTATTCCACCCAAAAATTCGATAACGAGATTTCACCGGAAATACACGTTTTGAGACACCTTGAATCCAAAAAAAGCATTTTTGGAAACATGTCCGTGTGTGTGTATGAAGAGCATAACTCAGAAACGAACAGTCGGATAAACAACAAACTTGGTATTTAGGTTCAGTATCTTCCAGAGATGCGACACGAAAGTTTTCAAGAAAATCCCCCCACTCCAGATTACCCTTAACATGGAACATTTTTCGAAAATTTTAATTTTCTCAAAAATTGCTCTAACGGTTTTGATTAAAATATCATATGTTTAAGATATTTTCATGACAAATAAAATGTATATCTTGAATTTTCTGGGAATGTCTCCAAAAGTGTTCTTCATTGTGAACGACTTTTGCATAACTGGTAAACCATAAGAGATACACAAAATTTTACTACACAAAAAATGTAGATCGCGTTAAAATACACAATTTATGTCATATATATTTTTTTTTATTGAGTGAACCATTTTCGAGATATTGCTTGTTATTCCCTTAGATTTTTCAATACTTATTTTCTCAAATGGGAATTCGTTATTCATTTTTTTTGTCTTGGATATGCAAAGAGTATTAATCTGTGGCAAAGAGAATGGTGCTGCACCTAGCAACGAGCTATTATGAGATATGTCGATGCTTAAAGGCTACTGTATTTCTATATTGCCGTTGCAAATACAAAACAAGAGGAACATAGTACGCCTTAAGCGATAGTCAAATATTTTTAGAACTGGTCGTTATGTGTAAAATGTAATTCACTTTGCATGTCAAAAGATCGTTTCTGCAAATGTTTACCTCGATTAATATGAAATAGATGGAGAATAAGATTTTGTAAATATAGTTTGTACAAGAGTAGAGAAAGTCATGTGAGTGTAACACATCAGATTTTTTGAAAAACTGTTCACGATAAAAATATTTGGGTGCGGTTTTTAGGCTTCCTTGCACATTTCTATCCCAACCTCTGTTAACTGTCTCTGAGCCGCTTTGTTCTTTTGTGGTTCTTTCACGCTACAAATGCATTTAGGTGACGTTTTCCGACAGCGAGTTGGAATTTATTACGCCAACCTTTAGTAATGTTATTCATGCGAAGGCCATTTGTTAACGTGGTTTCGTACTGATTCTACAAATTGGGCGTGTAACTTCGAGCCTTGGCTCGTCGCCTGCCTCTCGTCCGTGGACCAGAGATGCAATTTACCAATGTCAAAGTACTCCAAAACGTACAAGGCATTTGGCAAGGCTGTCAGCGATTCTAACCACCTTAGATATTTTGTGCATGTTTCCTTATTTCTTCAAAATAATCATGAGCACCGTTTACTAGCACAAAAGTAAAAACTAGAAGCATGCGTAAACAGATTTTAAAATCTCTATTATTGGAATAATTGTACTATTATTGCAGACGTAAAATAAATAGAAGAAGCGCAACATATTGTTGAATATTCAGCACCACCGCGACACTTTAAAATGCCTCGAAATCACACATTACTCTTTCTAGGTACAGGTATGTATGTGGTCTACGACTGCATCCAAGGTTTCTGTGAATTCTTGTGTGTGCATTTCTAGATTCTTATCGGGTTTTGGAGCCTGATAAAGGTTTCGAAGCTGTGATAAACTTATTATGCGAAGGTATTATTGAGAATAACTGTGTACATATAGTGACCGTTTTTTAAAGGTTCATCAAGGAAACAAATGTGAGATTTGAACACTATATCTAAATTCTGGTGTTTTCCGAACGCTATTGATGATTTTCAGCATGTTCAACTTGATCAAAGCTACCAAATTGAAGGGGCATTCTCGGCTAGAAACGTTTTTTAAAATCTTTCTGGAATCTCAGAAATTCTTTCAGCGAAGATGGATTAACTGTACACTTTTTATTTCCTTCCTCGTAGCTTTCTTGAAACTTTCACATTCATAGTGATAAACCATGAAACTTGATGTACTTACCTCTCAAAAAATTTGTGCAGGTTTAGTTGGGGATGTTCACCTGCATTACCTTTCAAGTTAGCTTTAACAATTTCAGCTTTAGTCACTTTTCTGTTAGATACATGAGAGGCAATGTCGCATTGTTTTATAACTCAATGTTTAAGAATAAACTTTGCATTTTTATGTTTCTTTAAATATTATATATATTTATGTTTGCCGCGGCTGCGTCAGTATTAATTTGCAGAAACATGTATCTCTTATCAGGGGGTGATGAGGCTAAAGAATGTAGGCTTACACAAATTATAATTTTTTACTTCACTCCTTTTATTAATCCTTCAAACGATTAAATAACACTTCACTTATATAGAGAGCTGTGAGATTATTTATTAATTACTTGCACTTTTTAATTCGTAAACTTTATAATATTCTCGCTGTGATGAATTTTCGTCTCACACTGAATACGTACCGAGCAAACAAACTGCTCAGGTACGTTGCCTTCTAGCGACTGGCTTCTACCGCTTGAATTTGAAAATTTTCATCTATTTCAAGTCTCTGATTGGCTAATTTTACTCCAATAGTATACTTTTATTTAACTTAAGGTTTTTCTAGTTGTTGATTGGCTATTTATAAACTGTTTTAGATATTACATTATTATTCATCCAAGAATTACTATTAGCATTATAAAACTTACTAATTCATTATTGCCTTAAGGTTACCTCATGGTTACCTCATTGTTAGCAACTTTAGACCTCTATTCTCATAGCTCCTACATTATTAAATTACGTAATACATTCATATAACATTATTATACATGTACACAATAATATAAGCATATACAATGACTGTAATATACACTTTTTTATATATTGTTACTTACACATATTGCTTTAAGGCGGGCTGTTATTGCATTTATATATTATATAATTAGACTGAAATCATTTAAGTGTTAAAAATACTGCCTCAACTGCAAGTCACATTAGCAACTCCGGTTAACCACAGTAAAAATTCAGAATTTGAGTTACAGTTTGTGCTGGTGGTGGTGGTGGTGGTGGTGGAGGTGGTGGTGGCGGTGGTGGTGGTGGTGATGGTGATGATGACGATGAAACTTGAGTGGCCTCAATAGAGGCCTGCTCATAGGCTTTTGAAGCCCTTTGTGTCTCTTGTCCTGGGAATTAATCAAGTCTGATGGTCCGGATAAAACGGACCACGTCCTTGATATCTGCCCTTCTTATATCCTCATGTTCAAAGAAAAAGGAGCCTAGGGATACATCTCGTATCTATGCATAACGAATCCTTCTTCGCATTCGTATAGTATATATGCTGCGAGGTTTCAAGCTCCCTCCCACATTTCCTGCATAGAGAGTCTTGAGTAAGTCCCATTAAGTACGAGGGCTGATCAATAAAGACTGAGACTGATTTTTTTCTGTAGTTTCCTTGATAGTTTTATGTCCCTACCACGAATACTTGAAAAGAGCAGGGTTTCATGTATAATGTCCATAAGCGACAGCACTCTCGTAACGGTAGGTTGGTAGTAATGCTGTATATTGTTGACCCTACTTGAATTTCGCATACCACAAAATGGAGGTGACACGGGAGGAGCAATACAGCGCAATAAAATTTTATTTTCGTTTAAATCATACAGCCTTGAAACTTTCGAAAAGCTGAAGCAAGCATACGGTGAAGATGCACTACCTCGTGCAATGGTGTTTAGGTGGTTCAAGGACTTCAAAGAAGGGCGAGTCCTCTGTGCTAAGCAAGGTGGGCCTGGTGTTTCGGAATGGAATGATTTACCAGCATGCAGTTCCCCCCCTCACACTACTGTTACAGCAGCTACTACACGCCAGTATTGGCTACACTGAGGAAGCACACTACAAGGAAACGTCGAGAACATCATCGGAATGGGCGGCGACTTCATCACGACAACGCGCGGCCTCACGTCGCAAATCAAGTCCAGGAATGTTTTGCTAAATTCAACATTACCTGTGTGCCGCATCCGCCTTAAAGACCCGGTCTTACCCGCCTGTGATTTCTTTTTATTCCCATTACTAATGGCAAAGCTCCGGGGCATTCGCTTTGAGAGCACTGAAGCAGTGCTAAAGAAAAGTGAGGCGATTCTCAAAGACCTGACAAAGAATGGCCTGCACCATGTGTTCGAGGACTGGCAGAGATGCTATAAAAAGTGCATTCAGTTAGGAGGGGACTACTTTGAAAAACACCATGTCAACATTGAAATGGAGTAATAAATATCTGTGAAAAAAAAAAATCAGTCTCAGTCTTTATTGATCAGCCCTCGTATAAATGTCTACGCAAAGTGTTGTGGCCGTAAGATAGCCTACAGTTTGTGCTACAGTGTTATACCTTTAAATAATTCCAGCATTTTGGGGAGACCGAACGTTGTAGACAAATCAGTGGAGATGTGAGGATATTCTGTTTTTCTATATAAACGGTGCATTAAGTAATATGTTTAATTGAGAGAAGAGTATTGCATTTTAAGCAAATGGGAGGGTCTTCTCAGCGTAGCAGGTATGAGTGTAGCCAATGCGTGGTCTCGTTAAGGCACTTGTTCTCTTGTTAAAGCAAACGTTGGGGTGAGGTTGTTCCAGACTAACTTCTGATCTCGTGAAGTTTTATAACAAATGCATTCAGTTAGTAATAGTTCGGCGCCTCTTTTCCTATATGCTGTAACAGTCGGTTCATTACCCGTTCCGGCTTTTTCCTGAATGTATCACGTTTACTAAGTTTATAATTTCAAAATGTAAGCTTAATGCAATATTGAATCTTATTACTTTCTCTACTACGTATAGTTAGTAGGGGAAGTATTGTATTCCACCCAAAAATTCGATACCGAGATTTCACCGGAAGTACATGTTTTGAGACCCCCCCGAATCAAAAAAAAAACATTTTTGGAAACATGTCCGTGTGTGTGTGTGTGTGTGTCTGTGACCAGCATAACTCAGAAACGAACAGTCCGATAAACCTAATTGGTATTTAGGTTCAGTATCTTCCAGAGATGCGACACGAAGGTTTTCAAGAAAATTCCCCCACACCAGATTACCCTTTACACGGAACATTTTTCGAAAGTTTTAATTTTCTCAAAAATGGCTCTAACGATTTTGAATAAAATACCATAAGTTTAAAACATTTTTATGGCAAATGAATTGTATATCTAGAATTTTCTGGGAATGTCTCCAAAAGTATTCTTCATTGTGAACAACTTTTGCATAACTAGTAAACCATAAGAGATAGACAAAACTTTACTACAAAAATGTAGATCGCGTTAAAATACACAACTTATGTCATATACTTTTTTTGTTGAGTGAACCATTTTCGAGATATTGCCTGTTATTCCCTTAAATTTTTCAATACTTATTTTCTCAAATGGGAATTCGTTATTCATTTTTTTGTCTTGGATATGCAAAGAGTATTAATCTGTGGCAAAGAGAATGGTGCTGCACCTAGTAACCAGCTATTAAGAGATCTGTATATGCTTAAAGGCTACTGTATTTCTATATTGCCCTTGTAAATATATATTCCCCTTACATCTACAAGAAACTTAGCAATAAGATAGAGTCTGCAAATGTTTATCTCGATTAACGGGAAGTAGATGGAGAATAAGCGTTTGTAAAAATAGTTTGTACAAGAGTAGAGAAAGTCATGTGAGTGTAACACATCAGATTTTTTTCTATTGAAAAGTGTACACGGACACACATATATTTATTTCATAATATGTCTTATTTCGGTACTTCACGATATTATAAGTACTGTAATTTAACAAAAGGAACACTACTTTCACGAATGTAAGGATAAGCGATATATTTTTTACAAGTAAACAAGGGGAAATAGCATTAGGAATGATATGGATAAATTATTCTTATTTACTTGCAAATTGGTTTATCACATCTCTCCCCATCTCCCAACTGTCACTACATAGACGGCCAAGAGTAAGTATGGTCCGTTTACTACAGCATTACAAACCTTAATATTTATTTAATAAAGAAATAAAATTCGACATAGCATGAACGACAAGATTGAAAGTGTTTTATGCAATCGCTTTGAAAATTTTTGAGTCGAGTACAATACTTTCTTAATCTTAGGTACCCAATCGGTAGAGAACGTAATATGGTTTTATGTGAATCACTTGTAGAAAAGCTATGAATATACACGTGGTCTTTTGATACCGCGGTTATAGTACATTTCCAAACGGTTGGTAGCAAGTTATGTTTTAGTGTCTGTCAAGGACACGGTGGTCACATTTCGCCCAAACACCATCCCTATCGTAACAAGGCTTGTGAATGATGGTCTCTGCCAGTCTGTGCAAATGTATTTCCATTTAAACTGAAAATGTTTTCTAATGAACAGCGTGTAGTCTTAGTGAGTAATGTTTTTCGACAAGGTGGTAAATATGCAGAAAAGTGAAACAAAAATTTACAGAGATTTTCTAAATTTAAATTACAGTTTAGGGATACTGTTTACAATTCAATAAATAAATTTGGTGAGACTGGCTCTATTCATGACATTGCATGAGCATGATTATCTCTTTTGGGTTGCTATAAAGTCAACAGTGCATAACGATAACCCGAAAAGAATAGATGAACTGAAATTGGCAATAATAAGTCACACTAATTAAGTGACAAAAAAAACTTTAAAAAAGTGTTTAACAATAAAATTAAAGTTTGAAACGTTCAAAGGAATGGGGAAGATTTTCGACATCTGTGAATGGTACGTTAATTATGATTTGTATTTATTTGTTTTCTCTTTGTACGGCTTTCTCCATATTCATTCCAACCAGTCCACCACTCTAGCATCACAAATGCACAGCAGTCAGGGTTACCACTACAATCCTATATCTCGTTTATTCCGGGGCTTTAAGATCACACCGTATTAGTGAGTTTTATTTATGGACGCTATTTAACTACTGTGGTCCTCCTTAGCGTCCCATTCTATATCGGGTGAGGAAGATCGGTAATTTTGCTCAGAGGCCTCTTTATCAGGCTTGAGGTTCTTCTACGTGCTGTAAATCTTCCCTTACTTCCCTTCCGAAGGAAGCCATGCTAAGGATTTTTACGCCCGAAAAAATCCATCGCCCTCCGCCGGGTTTGAACCCGCAGACCTTGCACGGTAGCATGGTACCACTAGTCCACGGAGGACGTAAATGGATGGCTAGATGTCTATGTTATACATCACTCTTACTAATGCTGTTACATGGTCAATTTCGTCTCCGGCTCACATTGTGTTTAGTCTGAGTTGTTTTGGGTATAAATTATACGTTTTCATTTAAACATCCGTAGCATAAGTGAATGTTTCTTTGAACGAGTTCTTTTTAGGGAACCTGAACTTCAGGAGCTGCTCCACCGAAAAGAAAACGTTTCCCATCTCTTAAGTGCTGGAGGCAGAGAAAAAAATTGTGCAGAGATGCTTCCCAAGTTCTAGTTGGCAGGGATATTGTTTACTTCCTATTCTTTACCTTGGAGTGATGGATCTGCAAAGATGAAAACCAGCTAGGCTCGCTGCCAGGTCTTGCCTTGGCAATGAATACTTCGTTAACTCCGGTCCAGTTAGTTTCCCTCTTAACAACAACCGCGTCTTTAAAGGTACGATATATTCTAAATTGAACTTTTGTCAAGACAAGTGATGTAGAGAGAACTGAGGCTTTGTATGTTCCGTCAACGCTTGACTTCAGGAAGCTACGTATGTATGGATAATGAAATGACTAATGGGCTATTGTGACAGAAGCAGTCCATGTGTATCCCCTAACAGAGCTTCTATACGTCATGTTCGTATTACAGCTGTCATTCTACCCATCACCTCTTCTAAACCAGAGTACGGCGGCGAACCCAAGCGGCTTAGCGAGAGTACCCACAATATATGTTCAGATGTTGGTGGTTATATAATTGATTTTCAAAGGTACCACCTTAAAGTATTTTAGTCGATGCTCTAACAGTTGCTTGTCGTACTCTTAACGAGACGAAAAACAATACTTTGGTGGCCTAAGCGCTGAAGTCGTCATGGCAACCATTAGCAGTGCTTCATACTTCGGCGAAACTCTGCTCCGATTCAGTGCTTCAGATCGGATTGAAATTTCCTCGGGATTATCACATATATTTTCACAAAATTAAACAAAGCCTTTGATAAATGAAGTGTTTCGTATTTATCACTGCTTACAAACAAAACCGGATAAATATGTTGCATATAAACACGAAAATAATTACCATTTAACATAAAACAACAGCTTTGTGTTTTTTTTATTGTTTCATTTGTATAACGCCCTTTAACTTCTATGGTCATATCGGGAGCTTTGACTTGTGAAACAACTCATTGGCCGTAGGCTATTAACGTTGGGTTTTTATCATTCCCATCTTCAAACACACTCACATTCACTCCTACAAACACACTTGCACACTATGGGGATTAGAGAATGATTCTGGTTAAACAAAAATTCTCAGCCCCGGCCAGGAATCGAACCCGGGACCTCCAGTTAAGAAGGAAGTGTTTGAACACACAAGTGCTACAAACTGATAAGTGATTTGTTTAATTTCAACATTTAAAATTGAAGTTATACATTACAATATCTAACATGTAACTTTAAATTGCTCATATATGAACATATATTGTTGGTAATTTGAGAGCTTTTATTAAAAGAACAATTGTAGGCTTTAGCGTTCTCATCTTGTAATCAGACTTCTTATGCCGTTCGAACTTTATTTTGCACACTTTATACATAAATATTATAGTGGGTTAAGAGAACTATGGAAACCAATATAAATGGTTTCTGGAACATGGCAAGATATATTTGGAGATATATAAATAAAAGAATTAGTCAATGGAGTTAGCTGAAAGCAGATCCTTAATTTTTTCATATGCCAATGAAGAGAACTTGGGAAAGGTACGGAGTATGGAGATTAAAATGATTTAGAAATGGTATTCCGCAAAATTGATTTCCATATGTGATGAAAATTAAGACATAGAACTCATATTTATATGCAAAACAACAGAAATGGAGAGAAAGGAGTTTATAAATCACAAGTGGTGTCAGTAAATATTTAATTTAACATTTAATGAAAATAGGAATACAGGACGATATTCAAGTAAAATGAAGAATAAGTCGATGTGGGCAGTAAAAGGAGATTAACAAGAAAGCTAAGTCATAGCTTTAAGAAATAATACATTGGTACAAACTTATTATTGCAAATATGAACATGACTAATAAAAGAGGCTGGGCTGAATATCAAGTCATATTGTATGTAATTTGCTTAGTACAAATAAACTAAACCAAGCAGAAGTAGCTATTATCCAGTGGCGACTGGAGCACAAGAGCAAGTGAACACTTTGACACCTTGCGAATTTATTGTTATTGTTTTTTTAATACTATTAAAGTAATGCATATGTAGTAAGTTAAAATATAAGGCGTTTAAATCTACCGCGCTATTCCTCTAAACTCGACGACACATATGCCAACATGGTCCCTAGCACCTCTTGATTTGTACATTTTTTAAGGAGCTTCTGAGCACACACAACTGGCATTACGTAATTACCTCATAGGGCCAAATACCTATGGTCGTGCGCACTTGAAGAACTGCACTAGCGCGCAAAGTTTTTCCCACACTGTGTTACTACTATCATTACAAGTTTATGACAATACCACTAGATGGTAGCACACTACGGCAAAAGTTAAGTCACTATAGCACAAGCAGGTAACATGCACAAGGACGGAAACTTCTCCCGGTTTCTCCAGATCATCCATAATCTCAGCTACAGTTTAATTTACACATTACTTCGTTCTTGCTCTAAAATGGTATACTTAATTATGCACATAACAAACATCCACAAAACAACCCTTTCTTTCATCAGACAAGTTGTGCACTATTATTATTATTATTATTATTATTATTATTATTATTATTATTATTATTATTATTATTATTATTAGCTGTATCAATTTGTCCATAATCATAATACGCAGTAGATGCTATTTCACATTTCCAGGGCGGTCTGAGTAAAATGTGGTGAACACCTAAATGAATACTCAGAGCTGCTACTGCCATTAACACTGAAGCCAACCTTATACAAATAATCGTTGCTGCAGACTTTATCATAAGTAACATTTTTTTCATTATTGTATGTTTCCTAGGACATGCAGAGTGCATTTATTGCATATTCTTAGAAAAATATCTGCATACGCAAGCCCATATTTACGAACTTCTAGTGGTATAAATCCAGACCCTAGTCTCAATCACACCCAAACTACGAATATTTATTACACTGACATTTACAAATTGTTTTCAATTTATTACTACAATGAAAAGCTTTTTCCTTAGCGAAGTTGCACTTCACTGTTTCTCTAGAGATTAAACGTGTTAAAAGTATTAAACTGTATGAAGCATAGGATCTTTTGGTTGAATTCTTATGATTCTATCCAGTGACATGAGGTATATATATGCGAAAATGTTACTTTCTCCTACAAAATTTTTCATTAAAAATATTACACACCCGCCTCTGTCTACGTTTGACAAGAAAATACGTGGTTGCCTTACGGTGACAAGACATCTTTACAGCTCCTTGGATAAATGTGTCTTAGCAGGAGCAGATAGGAAGCAGGATTAGAGAAATAACGATGAACAGACAAGGGTTTTCATGCTGTCACGGCTCTAACGAACTACGGGGAGGATGGAAAATTTCTGTGCAAAGCAGGAGGGGATCATCAGGGTTTAAATTTTCATCACCCTTCTATGTTATTTCGTGATGAAACGATCTCTATCTGGTATGTTATGTTATCGTAGATCGGGTGCAAAGGCAAGGTAACCAACAATACATATGCATTTCTTCTCTGTTTTTCAAAGTTTTAATGAATATTTAACATCCCATTATAACTTAGTGGTTGTTTTAGGCATATTGCGACCTGTTTGATCCCCAGCCAGGAATAAAATGTTGAATTCATTTTTTTTAACTTCTTTATTGTCGCTTCAACTAACAAGTCACATCGCGACTGCTTTAAAATAGAACATGATTACAATAAAAAATAGAATACTTTAAAACAGTAACAGAACATACAACATTAAATTCTCTAGATAATTGTGTTATATATTGGTATGCAATTTTTATCGTTTTCATAAAGTTAAAACTCTTTGTTGTTCTGAATTTAGGCACTGGTAGCTGTTGGGGATGTCACATCTTTCTCTGTGTTGTACATAGCGACGGCAGGCTGTAACGAGATCATAAACTGTGAGGTTGGATCTGCAGAGGTCGCATACAGGAAAAGGGTCACGGTTGAGGAGATATTTGTGCGTTATAGAAGTATGTCCAATACATAGTCGAGTTAATACAACTTGGTCTTTGCGGTTGAAATGATAGTGTTGAAGTTGGACTCGGAAATGTAGACATCGTGTAAATTGCTTCTAGATGTGGCTTTCCATGTTTGTCTCCATTGATTAATGCAAGTCTTTTTGATGAGGTTGATGAAGTCCGTGTGCGGGATCTTGATGTCCTGAGACGCAGTTTTGTGGCTTCTTTGGCTACCTGATCAGCGGATTCATTTCCCAGAATTCCTACATGAGACGGAGTCCAGGCGAATGATACTGATTTACCAGAGATTAGTATTTGGTTGTACAGTTTCTGAAGTTCTTTAACAATATTTTGAGGGACTGAGGTTTGTAGAAGTGTTGTTAAAGCACTCGAGTCTGAAAGTATTATGTAATTATGTAGGTTATCTCATTCTAAGAATGCAGACAGTAACCTTAAATGTTTTCAAGTTAGATGTTTCCGAAACTGTTTATAAACACAACAGTTTTCTATGCTTTCTTGCAGAGAAGAGAAATCATTTTCACCTATTGCGCAGAACATTTTTTAAAACCACTTGCAGATCAATTATTTTACAATTAAAGGAAAATGTTTGCGAACACACTTCTCGATACGTGGAACACTGAAAAGAATAAGTGAATTACCAAGTGAATTACCTTTCAGAAGAAAAAAAAAACTATTATTTTCCGAGCTCTACAATTAAATTTAAAACTCTAAAAATTTACCTTTATATTCTATGACTAACAAGACAAAACAAAACAATGATAATGGTGTAAATTTCTCCTCCAAGAACAATTACCTTAAAATTTAATCTGAAATAAATCAATGCCACAGGTCGCGCCACGGATTTTGGCATGTGAAAATTTTAATGGAGAGCTACGATACGAGTCATTTACCGTATAGATGTATGACACATGCAGCTCGAAGAATGGTGCAAGTTGAGACGGGAGTTGTATACGGTGGAAGGAACTGGACCACAACTGGACAGAAGGAACCATGTGCTACTTGCAAGGGAGGTATTGAAACATCAGAGGGCTGGCTGACTGGGCTAGCCCTGAAGGTCATATGCCAATATCCCTGGCGAGACCTTATATATAGATATGTCATCCAGCTTTCAGTATGTAATCACTAATTCCAATATAACATATTTCCAGCTTTAGTAGACACCCCGTTCTAGTATTAGATGAGAAAGGAGTAAAATGTTTACAAACAGTTGGTCAGTGACTGTTCGTTACCTTACATTCACATCATCTCACAACTCTTTTACGTCTATTGTCCATTTCAACAGTTTTCGTCTGGGCTATCAATTACGAAACACACTCGGGAATTAATCACTAATACAATAGTGGCTGGCCTCGTAGCTCAGTCGGTAGAGCACCTTTCTACTGTACGAGGGGTACCGGGCTCGATTCCCTGGCTGGGGATGGGAAGTTTTCTCTAGCCAAGATTACTCCCTATCCTCCCCAAAGTCTGGAAGTATAAATGGGAGTGTGAATGTGTGTGTGTGTGTGTGTGTGTGTGTGTGTGTGTGTGTGTGTGTGTGTGTGATCTAAGGAATAAAATGCACAGTTTTCCAGAAATCCAACGACAAGCTAATACGAGTTAACACCGTTGCCCATAGGCACAATATGTTCCAAAAGGCCGCCGATAAGACCATTGTGGTTAAGGGGAATTTTCATACACACACTCATATCTTCACCGATGGATCCAGACTTCATGATCATAATGGATGTGCAGCGGAATTCCCTGATTACACCATACAATATAGTCTTCAAAACTATCTTTCTGTCTGTTCTTGTGAATTGTTCGCAATTCAACCCCCACTGGAATGCATACTTTAAAAGATAACATACATAATTACATAATATTCTCCGACTCGTTGAGTGCTTTAACGTCCCTTCAACAAACCTCAACCTCCCAAAATATTGTTAAAGAACTTCAGAAACTGCACAACCAAATACTAATCTCTGGTAAATTAGTATCATTCACCTGATCTCCGTCTCATGTAGGAATTCTGGGAAATGAATCAGCTGATCAGGTAGCCAAAGAAGCCACCAAACATCCCCCTCCGGACATCAAGATCCCATACACGGACTTCATCAAAAAGACTTGCATTAATCAATGGAGACAAACATGGAAAGCCACATCTACAAGCAAGTTACACAATGTCTACATTTCCGAGTCCAAACCTCAGCACTATCGTTTCAACACAAAGACCAAGTTGTATTAACTCGACTACGTATTGGACATACTTCTATAACGCACAAACATCTCCTCAGCCGTGACCTTCCTCCTGTGTGCGGCCTCTGCAGTTCCAACCTCACAGTTCATCATCTCGTTACACCCTGCCGTCCCTATGTTGAAGAAAGTATATTTCTGCTTTAGTTTAACTGTCCCACGTATGGGAACCAATTTGAAGAAGGTGTGCCTCTCGTATGGGAGCCAACTTGAAGAAAGTATATTTCTGCTTTAGTGTAATTGTCCCACGTATGGGAACCAATTTGAAGAAGGTGTGCCTCTCGTATGGGAGCCAACTTGAAGAAAGTATATTTCTGCTTTAGTTTAACTGTCCCACGTATGGGAACCAATTTGAAGGTGAGCCTCTCGTATGGGAGCCAACTTGAAGAAGTATGTGTTCTTGGAGTTTATTTATTTATTCAGCTCCACGTATGAACGTTAACTTGAAGTAGGATTGTACTTCAACTGTTGTAGTTTATTGTTGAATTATTGTTTATTTATTTATTTATTTATTTATTTATTTCCACACTTGGGAAACCAATTTAAAGTTGTTGTTTACGTAATTTAGCACCATGCTTTGGGTGTTCATTTAAAGTAGGATGTTTGTTACATAATATGCTGCTACGTATGAGAAGCCGATTTTTGAAGATGTATTTTTGTTGTTACGCTCCAAGTTTAAAAATATTATATTAACTTTGTTATTAAACTGCTTCTGTAGATAGTATTTATGTTTATGTTTGCCTCGACTGCGTCAGTATTGTTTTAGAGTCACGTATCTCTTAGACAGGGCGTGGTACGACAAGAACGTAGGCTTACACAGATTTAAGTTTAAATTCACTTCTTTTTATTAATACTTGGCACAAATTAAATAGCACTACACTGATATTAAGAGCTGTGAGATTCTTTAATTTAAAACTTGTGCTTTGTTAACGCGTATATTTAATTTTACGATTCACGCGAATACGTAATATTTCTTTAGAGAACACATCTTCCATCCGGTCACTACCAAGGTCTGCCAGCAACTGAACATATTTTAACCGTATAAACCCGTAAACGTCTGTATTTCAAGTCTCTGATTGGCTAATCCTAGTCCAATAGAATACCTGCATTTAATTAAAGCTTTTTCTGACTGTTGATTGGCTATTTTTAAACTGTCACAAAATTTACCTTATCGTTGCTCTAATCATGACTAGTAACATTTAAACTCTCAAACTTATTCTTGCCTCAAGGTTACCTCATTGCTAGCAACTTTAAACTTATATTCTCACAGCTCTTGCATTATTAAATTACATAATGTATTCACATAACATTATTGAACATGTTTAAAATAATATAAGCATTTGCAATGACTATTACATACATTTTTTTAAAAAATGATTACATACATATTGCTTCAAGGCGGGCTGTTATTGAATTTACATATTATATAATTTAATTGAAATTATTCAAGTATTAAAAATACTGCCTCAATGTACAGCACAGAGAAAGATGTGACATCCCCAACAGCCTACCAGACGCCCTAAATTCAGCACAACAAACAACTTTAAACTTTATGAAAGCGACAAAATCGTATAACAATGTGTAACATACCTAACTAGAGAATTTAATGTTGTATGTACTATTACTGTTTCAAATATTATATTCATTATAATCACGTTCTGTATTCTAAAATAGTCGCGATATGACTTCAAAGTTGAAGCGACAATAAAGAATATATAATAATAAATAATAATATCACGATTTCTATTCGGAATCGTTGTCCACTATTACCAATAGCATTTACTTCTCACAATCGGTACCTGCGCATTCAATGCGACGTTTTTGATAAAGCTAATAGTGAATCACACGCGGACTATTTGCGGCTATTTAGACATGTTCATTGTTCATTTGCCAATAAAATTCAGCCGATAGCAAACGCAAGCAGTCGTTGCATTCTTTGGGGTTTTGCATTGTGATGCTAGGGATTAAGTGCTTACTGTAATGGATTTACCTCCGTTAGACATTGCTGGGTTGATTTGGGAATATCGGGGCTTTGCTGACCAATTATGTTCGTTTACTATTATTATTCCCTCAAGCTTTCATTTCACACAAACAATGGCGGATTAAGGAAAAAGATATGCCTGTTTAGCATAATTTAATTACGTGCTCAAAATAACACATCGCATTACAGTAAAATGCAACAAACCCGTAAGGTCCTTTGATAGTACATAAAAACTATTGATTCCGTAAGTTGGATTACTAGTGATATAAAAACTATTGGTATTTACAAGGGGAATGAAGATAGAAGGAAAAAAGAAATAAATAACCTTGCAAAGCAATCGAGCTTATTTTCAGTGAGAGGAAAGCAGGATAAACACTAAATTTGCACGATGATTTGTTTGTACGATTTGGTACTATAGCGCAAGAATCCCAAGGCGCTAAGATAGTGAGGAAGGGCGGACAGAAGGGAAGAGAAGTTGCTAGTTTAATGTACATGAAGCTGACCTATGGAAAATCAGGGAGACGAGCATAATATGCAGAGTGCCGTACTCTCTCTCTCTCTCTCTCTCTCTCTCTCTCTCTCTCTCTCCTTCTCCGGGTGAGTCTTCTAAGCCTGCGGATTTAGAAGTTATGCAGTCCCGGCGTTGTACAAACTATGCCGTAAATACTGTCCACTGCATCGCGTCATATCAATTTCGGACGAAACGACTGCTTTGCATCTCTATGCGTGCAGTGAGAGGCGGCATCTCCATCTGTAGCCTGGTCACGTGGTAGCAACTGCCGCGCTTCTACGGTGGACACGATAGCCGAGTGACGTAACAGGCTGCCCTAGCGGCGAAAAGTGCAAGCTGCGCTCAGGTCGACTCCCGGCGTGGCGACTGGCGACAGGAACAAAAAAGGAAAAGTGCGTCGAGCTGACAGGTCGCCACTGGAGAGACGAACGTGTAGGGTACGAATGAGTCAGTACTTCAAAATTCCTTTTCGGCTCTAAATTCGCTATCTACATTTCTTTCGGTGAGTATCCATCTAAATTCCCTTTTGGTAATAATTGTTCAGAAATTCTAATCAGAGTGACTCGTTTTTAGAGGGATCCGTTCAGGAGTTTCAAAACACGCGAGTAATTTCCTTTTCCATAATGTATTGTCTAACTTTTGCAATTCCTTAAAAGTAATCGAAGAAAGAGAACCGTTAAAGGTTACGTAAGCTTTCAATTTAATGTAATGATGTTATATTGGAAAACTTTAAGGTTTATTTCATGTTACAATTTTAAAGCTCACCTTGTTAAAATTTTCAAAGTTTAAAGTAACGTTAAATTGATTGAAGTTATCCAAGCTGTATACCTATGGTTAAATGGAGAGAGCATATAAATCAGCCATAGTGAATGGACACACACACACATCTTTGGGCACCTTTGTTACGTGAAAGCCCAAGCATTCTAAAACTTTATAGTGAATACCGTCAGAACAATGAATTAACGGATTGTTTATTTAATTGTTTATTCAGAGAAATTTAGGAAGCAAACGAGAACTATACCATGTTAGAAAAATCTGATGTGTTACACTCACATGACTTTCTCTACTCTTGTACAAACTATTTTTACAAACGCTTATTCTCCATCTACTTCATGTTAATCAAGATAAACATTTGCAGAGTCTATCTTATTGCTAAGTTTATTGTAGATGTAAGGGGAATATATATTTACAAGGGCAATATAGAAATACAGTAGCCTTTAAGCACATACATATCTCTTAATAGCTGGTTGCTAGGTGCAGCACCATTCCCTTTGCCACAGATTAATACTCTTTGCATATCCAAGACAAAAAAAATGAATAACGAATTCCCATTTGAGAAAATAAGTATTGAAAAATTTAAGGGAATAACAAGCAATATCTCCAAAATGGTTCACTCAACAAAAAAAATGTATATGACATAAATTGTGTATTTAACGCGATCTACATTTTTTGTGTTGTAAAATTTTGTCTATCTCTTATGGTTTACCAGTTATGCAAACATCGTTCACAATGAAGAATACTTTTGGAGACATTCCCAGGAAATTCAAGATATACATTTTATTTGTCATAAAAATATCTTAAACATATGATATTTTAATCAAAATCGTTAGCCATTTTTGAGAAAATTAAAATTTTCGAAAAATGTCCCATGTAAAGGGGTGGGGGGATTTTCTTGAAAACCTTCGTGTCGCATCCTTGGAAGATACCGAACCTAAATACCAAGTTTGGTGTTTATCCGACTGTTCGTTTTTGAGTTATGCTGTTCACAGACAGACACACACACACGGACATGTTTCCAAAAATGCTTTTTTTGGATTCAGGGGGTCTCAAAACATGTATTTCCGGTGAATCTCGGTATCGAATTTTTGGGTGGAATACAATACTTCCCCTACTTATTATACGTAGTAGAGAAAGTAAAAAATTTGTACTTTAACAATTGAAAGTAAATGATTGAATCTTGAAGAATTTGTTGTATTCGCATTTCCTTGTTTTCCTTTTCACATTACTCATCTTTCCCGTGTAGGTACCATCCACGGACTTTAAAATTTGCAAGTTGTATGGGAAGTCGTTAAGTATCATTACAGCCAGTGCACACATTAACGTCACATTGTCACTTTCAACCTAACTTCCTTCACAAACACGTACTGAATGTTACATCCAGATGAGGCTGCGTTGAGCCATTATTACACTTATTTGACTAGCAATTTTGGATGCAAAGTTTGTTTCCATGAGAAAGCGCAAAATGCTTAGAATGATTAAGAAGTCAATGAACATAACGGAACTGCCTCAGTATGTTGTGGAAATGCAGATAGTTGTGCAGTTTTCTTTCCGGCGTCATCTGCTGGGTATCACTTGGCAAATAACAGAAGTTCCAAGTCAACACCAGCAGTGACCATCTTAAGAGCAGCAGCAGATGTTTCACTCCCTCCCGCCTACTACTTAACTCGCCTGTCAAATTTCACTGCTGCATAAACTTCTAACTTTTCCAAATTACATTCTCGTCTTTTATTTTCCTACATTGTGTCCCTCGCGCTCAGCTACTGTCAATAGCCAGAGATTTAAAAGTAAATCGCTTATAATAACCTGAATTTAGTTAACTTATTTAAGATATGAGCAGTACTTTTAAAATAACTTCCGTTTGGGAATAAAATAATAACTATACATACTTCTATACTATTATTCTTTTATCTCATTTTATATGCATTCATAGTATGCATACTCTTTAAATATACCTATATAGAAGCCGGGATAGTTTTTGTACACCCCCCTATGATTCCGTCGCCAGCCCATTTTAACCAACCTATAGATGTTTTATGGCATGCGTTTATTTTTGCGTATTGAAGGTACCATGAGAGAGAGGGAGCAAGAGTATGAATGATATCATTGATTATGGAAGTCGTTGGTTCATGGGGATCAACTGAGCGTCTGTCTACATCGCAAAAGTGCGACTTCTTTGAGAGTATAGAAGTTGATTGAAGGGCTTAGAACCATGGTGGATACACCATTTAAAGGACCATGCTCGAGAAACAATCTTGGTATTTGACACCAAGCGCTATTTCTGCGTCAACCCGAGCATTCTTCCAACTTCCATACGTACGTAATATATCTACAGCTGAACTCCGAAGAAATCCTGATACATTTTCAGGATTTTAGAAATCATTGTTCAGTGATTTAGAATGCATGTCCCTTGGAAAAGTTCATTTTTCACGTTAGGTTGTATTTAAAGCCGCCTTTGTGCTTATATATTTTTATAGCCTTTATTTTGTTGCATGTATCAAGCAATATAGTAAGGAGTTAAAAGACCGAGTTAACCGGATATTTGCACATTTGAATGCTAAACTCGAACTACTCCATATACTTTAAGTTCTTCCGCACTTTCTCTGTTACATCCGTGTTTGTATGCAATAAGCTGTAGGGTACGGTATATCCTCTTGCGTCCTAAAGCGTTTACGGTGATTGTGAGTATTCCAATGGTGTGAATCTACAATCCAGAGTTTTGCTGCTACTAATTGCCATGGTAGCACAACATACTATAGCATTTGTATTACTGGCCTCATTAACTGTGTTGATCACACTCGCAAATCTATGCTTATTTTAGAAACAAAAGGTGTGGTTATTTTGAGTGGTGAGTAAATAAGCCTTTCATGGATATTCCTGTGCTACCTGAGGGCAGACTCATGTGCGCCCAGGCTCTTTCAGTTGTGGTTTTCTTCAATCAAATGCGGTTCCACTCCACACCAAGGAGAGCACTTGTGATAATTATTGTGGGGGAATCTTGTACAGATGTGTGATGGAAGCTGTTGTAACCCATTATTCACGCAGCCGGACGCCATCTTGAGGACTATCCATATCTAATACGCAAATTATAAATCTTTAAACATATCTACACTAATATAAGTATAAAGAGGAAATATAATACCTTTGTTCAAAGGTACCTCGGAAATTGCTGATCCAATATGAACCACTTATTCAAGGGTGAATAGATTAAACCACGGTAACTGACATATGTTAAAGCTTTGTACAATCATATTATTGGAAAGGTAGAAACATACTGTAAAATCCAATGTCATAGCCGGGATTTGAACCACGGATCTTCAGCTTTCGGTATCGTTGCTCTACTAACTGAGCTACCACGGCACGGTAGCTGGCACGGCATAAAATTCTCCAACTTATTCGCATTTTTTCCGGTAAACCATACGGAATTCTCGAATTTACTTTTGAGATAACATACCTCAATGGCGACTTACAATCTCATAAGTACCCGGCTTTAAAGTTGAGTTGAGTTTTATTTACGGACGCTCTTTAACTGCTGTGTTCCTTAGCGTCCCGTTCTATATTGGGCGTGAAAAACCGGTAATTTTGCTCAGAGATCCCTTTATCAGGCTTGAGGTTCTTTTACGTGCCGTAAATCTACGACATAGGACCACCGGCTTTGCTTCCCTTCCGAAGGAAGTCATGCTAAGGAATTTTACGCCCGAAAAAAATCAATCGCCCTCAGCCGGGTTTGAACCCACGACCTCGGGAACCAGAGGTAACATGGTAACCACTAGACCACGGAGGACGACGGGCTTTATAGTTAACCACCATTAGGTCCATCAATGACAATTAGTTGTTCTTCCACACAACTCGTGTGTATGTTTAAGGTGAAAAGGTAGAATCAGATGTCGTGCGGCTTATGTGGAAGAACAGTTAATTATTGTATGCAAACGCACATTTAGTTCGTTTTTATTTTGAAGCAGTTTTAGTTGGGGTGTAGGTTGGGTGATGACATGGTTGAATTGAAATTTGGGCTAGAATGGGGTGATGAGGTGGTGCAAGTTCCCGAAGGTCTCGAAGATCTTGTAGTCGCGGATGCTGTAAACTTTAAATTTCTCGATTTGAATTTATAGCGCCACTCACGCAGTTGGTACTACAATTTTATACCTGGCGTGGCAGAAGTGAATTTCTTGGTGGATATTCTCTTACTCAGTAATGTCGAAATGTAGCGTGTGTTACGCATAGTAATTTTGTTAATGTTTCTTTTCACCCCTTGTATTTTAAGATTTTTAAAATACTGCTAGCTCATTGGCAGTGATAATTTGTATCTGGTTCTTATCGTGTTTGGAAGGTAAGATATTACTTAAATAACAAATTCAATAAATTAACTTTTATTAGAATGTGTGTTTTATTTCAACTTGAATGTGCTTGTTAACGACAAACAATATATTTGAATCAAATATTTTACTTGCATATTTAATATGAATACTGTTTGACTTTCTTTGTAGTACAATAATTAATTCTTTACTACTTCTCGTTTACAATAGTTACCAATTCGCAAGAGAAATTATGCAAGTTTTTCGCTTTACTGTAAGCGTCTTCTTCTCGGGTGAATTTTTTTCTAACAATTCAAAAAAGTTGAAAGTCATTTACCCAAGCTTTTGCTTGTTGCTATCGGTCGTAAAATAAATACATTTAATTTAACAATTCTTTAAATAAACCACATATTAATAAAAATAACATATTTACAATTCTAAAACATATAAAACATATTTCTGCTTGAAGCTTCTCTTTTTGTTACATGTTATGCTTTCACAATATTTAGTTTATTGCGAACTAATATTTTTCGTTCATCCTCTTTAATTCACTTTTTTTTAACGTTATTCAACTTTTATGTTTCTTTCTCAGCATTCGTAAATACAATTTTAATTAATTATTTAAAACATGCAAATGCTTAAGGCGAATTTTATGACATAAATGGTTTTTAAAAACAATAATAATTAATAATTATGATACATAATGCATTCATAAATATATAACAAATGAAATTCCCATCTACTCCATTGGGCTTCAGTTTGTCATTGCTTAGCAAGTTTAGAAATTACTTACAATCGTTTTATTAATGTCTGCTTCAACTTGTGATATTGAATTAAGTTTTGCAACGTGTTTTCATGTTTCTCCGTGCTTGTATGTAAAGTTTTATAGTGCATATAATTGCACATTGCCGATGTTGTTGAATTTTCCTAACTTTTTCATCGATCGAACACATATAATACACGTATTTCAAAAATTTTAATTTTTATTTTAAAATTAGTATTTAAACACATTAGTGACAAAATAATAACGTCCTTACTGTGGAGACACCCATACGGAGGTTCAGAGTAAATTTGAGGAGCTCCTTTAAAGTATGCAGGAAAATTAAGCGCTAAATTGGGTAATGATTTAGAGAGAAATCCTGAAGTGTGTCTGTGGAAATTAATATCTTCAAGATGGAAACGTTTTCTGAAGAAATTTCACCAGAACCAGTAAGTGCTTTAAAGTTTGCCCAATAACATCTGTAGACGTGGAAAGATCCTTTTCAGCGTATAAGCTTGTATTAACCAATAAACTTCATGAACATTGGAGAATTATCTTTGTATACTGCATATAAAATGTCTTAAGAAGAATCACATTAAGTACCAAAACGTATAAGCTTAACTTAATTTTAGTGCATAAGTGGTCTTTTCGAAATTATTGAGGTATATTCTAATGACTTTGATAGCATAAATGCATGCATATTATAAATATTTTTAGTGCACACAAATCCGAAGTCTAATAATGGTCTGTATTAATATCATTTTACGCAGAAGATCTTAACTACTCTGAATTTTAATTATGTATACATTGTGACAAACATTGAAAAAACACCTGAGCGTATTTAAGCTTCAAGTAAACCATAAAGAAATGGTTTTTGCAGCACAGTATTAGTCACCTATACGACGGCGAGCGTAGAAATAATCATTGACACATCATGCATTGCCTATGGTAAAGCGCGATTAGACCCACTCCTTTACCAGCGAATGTTATTTCGGATAAGTCTGCGTAGGTTTAACTGAATTGTTTCATTTATTGTCTACAAGCTATTGAAATCACGTTGATACCGCAGATCAAACGTTTTATCATCAAAATTGAAAGTTTAGGTAAACGTGAGCTCTTTGGTAACTCTTTGCCTTTACTGCAATTATTATCAAACATGAGATTTGATTTCTTTTGTGATATTTAAGTTTTTGTTTTTATAGCTCCCCCTTTTATTTTATTTATATAACCCCCTTTAACTTCTACGGTAATTTCGAGATCTTTAACTAGAGAAACAACTTGTTAACTGTGGGTTACTTAACGTTGGGTTTTAATTATTTCTACCTTGAAACACCCTCACATTCACTCCCACGTGCATACTTTCAGACTCTTGGAGGGTAGCGAAAGATTCTAATTAAAGAAGGTTTCCACTGCCCCAGCTCACAATCGATCCTGCGATCTCTGGATTGGGAAGCCAGGATGCTGGTTTTAAAGGTTTGAATGTGCTTGAAGCTTACACGCTTTCTTCACAGACCAGTATTTTGATTATTGAATGAAAGTGGTGAAGAACCCACAAACATGAAGTTAGGTTACAACCCGAGAGTGCCAAACAGAATATTTTGTTTAGAAATGTTAATTATAAATTTGAGAGTTAATATCATGCTGAGGTTTGCAACACAGAAGACGTGGCCCAGCGCATCAACGCCGAATTCCAATGCGGATAACTATTAATAATCACTGTTATTAGGAATTAGCATTGAGTTAGTTTTTCTTAATGCTATATAATTGAGCACCATGAATTCATAACACTTGGATACATGAAAATGTAATGCCCATCTGCGACGGGAAAGAAAAGATGCTTTCACCAATTTCACTTGAGTAAAAGATCACAACCCCTCTAGTGTGAATCTGTAAATGACAGACTTCCACAATTGTGTTTTACAAGCACCCAGATACAAAGTCCAACAAACATTCCCCTAACTCCAACAGTTCTTTACTAGTAATTCGCTTTTAACCTTGCCTCAACTACCGTACAGATTTGGGTTCCTAGATGGAAGAGACTTGCTCGCTGACGTCACAGAGCATTCAATTGCCTGACACTACCATACACTCGCACAACTTTTTCTACTGATACAAATACAGATATATCTCTTACTTTTATTATAGTATTGTTATAAAAGCTATTCACGACATACTTTTGCCAGAAAGGATATCAAATAATGCAATAAGAGCTTAGTTACATGCTCCCAGAAGCATGTAGGAATAAATACAGAAGTCGTAGTATAGCGGTTTTCCGAGGGGAAGGGGGGATCGCAAGTATAAAATATGTTCCAAGATGATGCACTTAAAACTAGGAAAATGAAAATACAATACGAGATATTTTGAATACGGCTATCATTTCGGAGAAAGAAGTATTTGACACCAATTGAAGTTGTTTTGCTTCACGTATGCAAAGCCAATCTGAAGTAAGAGTTGTATTGTAGTTCAACTGTTGGGGAGCCGAACTTGAAGTAGTTGCAACAGCACGTATGGTAAAACGTTTTCGGTAGCCTTCGCCCAAAATGTACCTTCCGGTGGCCTTTACCCCAAAAATGTTTAAAAAATATTAACTTTGTAATTTTTTACTGTTTCTTTAAATATTATATATTTATGTTTGCCTCGGCTGCGTCAGTATTAATTTTAGAGACATGAATTTCTTATCAGGGCGTGAAGAATGCTGAAGAATGTAGGCTTACACAGATTATAATTTTACTGCACTCCTTTTATTAATGCTTGACACTATTTAAATAACACTTCACTGATATAGAAACCTGTGAGATTTTTTTTATTAATTCCTTGCACTTTTTAACACAAACTATTTTTGTCTCACACGAATACGTATTAAATTTCTCGAGGAATGTATCTAGCGTACGGTTAGAAACGCTGTCTACAAGCAACGCGTCCAGTTATGAGCACTGTCTGCAAGCAACTGAACTCTGTATTTGAAAATTTTGCTATATTTCAGTTTCTGATTGGCTAATCCTAGTCCAATAGAATACCTTCATTTAACTAAAGCTTTTTCTGGTTGTTGATTGGCTATTTTATGAACTGTCACAAAAATTACATTATTGTTGCTCCAAGAATGACTAGTAGCATTATTAAACCTTCTAATTCATTATTGCCTCAAGGCTACCTCATTGTTAGCAACTTTTAACTTATTATTCTCACAGCTCCTACATTATTAAATTATGTAATACAATCACATAACATTATTGAACATGTATATAATAGTTACAATAATATAAACATATATAATGACTGTAATATACACTTTTTATATATTATTACATACACATATTGCTTTAAAGCGGGCTGTTATTGAATTTATATATTATATAATTTGACTGAAATCATTTAAGTGTTTAAAAATACTGCCTCACAATGAACTTTAAATGTTTGCTATAGTAATTTTTTCTACTTTCAGTTTTCCAGTTAAACAAAATTAACACAGAATGAAGAGGGTTTCACAGACTGTTTATAGAAAGTGGAAGAAATGCGTTTTATTCCTCATGTTATTAATCATGATATTTTAGTGAAAATTGTTTGTGAGCGAAGAAACAAACATTTACTCCGTGCAAATGGAAGTTTAGGGTTGGGAAGTTTCGTGAAAATGTTCATGTTGCAACCTTGAGAAATGGTGGACTTAAGTGCGATGTTAGGTATTCAGCCGATCTTTCTCTCTTGAGCTATGCTTCTCCCTCTCCCTCATTCGCTTTGTTTGTTTGTTTGTTTGTCTCTCTTTCTCTAGCCTTTCTAAAAAATCATTTGGGAGGGGGGGGGGTCAGGAAATTCACAACCTGTACTAAAGGTAAAATATCTATACTGAACTTTTGAGTGACATACATTTCCTATGTCCACCAATAGTGGTGAGCGGTAGAGAAAGTAAAAGATTTGTACCAGTCAGAGATCAGCGTTGTATGGAAGTCCATTGTGGAAGAAAAAATCGCAAATGGCTTTGGTATATCACAGTTTTCACTGGGACTAAACAAAAGCACTTTTCCAAAATTCATGATTCACATTATCACGAGCAGTTTTGGCTGATAACTTCTGGTCCATTTAAATAATGGTAAATCTGGAAGGCATTCAGGTGCCTTGGCTGTGATGTGACTTTTCTCTTCTTCTTTTGAAAGGAGGATTGCCATGTCTTTTTCAGGATCTTCTCCAACATGTTCACTTCCTCCTTCTAGAAAATTTTTATTCTTCTTCATGTAGTAACAGATTATCTTCACCTTTATCAATACTCCAACCCTCCAAAATCTGTTTAATGCTTTCATCAGTTCTCTTTTTCTGGAGCATATGGCCTAAAATAAGATTTTTATTATATAGGTACAAGCTATTTTATACATAACAGTAAAGCTTTGGTATTATTATAACAAGATACCCATATGCAAGTACATAAGTTACATTGTGGTACATTGGGACAACTATGTCCCATGGTATGAAAATAAAAATTTTCACTAATTTATTGCAGTTTTTTCCAAACAAAGGTCCAACGTAAGAGAGAAACCTACCTGAATGTTGTTTCCAGTTTCGAAGGTAAGGCAGAAATCATGACACACACATTAAGTGCATAAATATGCATGCGTGTTTGAAGCAAGAATTACCAACAATAACCAACGATTGATGTCACTTATAGTAAGTGTTGTCGCAAAAAAACTTTGAAGCTAAAGAAAACAAATATCCCTGCTTTAAATAGAGCACCTGCAATGCATCTACTGAGATAACAGTCCAATAATCAAGGGAATTTATAAATGGGACAAATGTACGTGAAAGGGTTAATAGATACGGGGCAAAGTTATAATGAACAGAGTTTAACTCTGTATAAGACCATATATGCCTGTATCTCTCAGTCGTAAACAGCTTATTGCAAAAATTCGATAATACCACTCAGTTAACTGCATTTTCAGATTCCACAAGTAGCGGTCACTGCAAAATTTCATTAAGTGCAAATTATGAACTATCTCTACAGAAATTCTTTTCTCCGTTAAATACTAGATTGTATAAGTTCAGCTCCATTTTTCTCAGAACCATAAAAACGTTACTTATGGGCTTTTTGCAATAAGCCAGCGATACGCTAAAATAAAAGGGCTTTTAACGAACTCACCATAGCTAGCGTACGCCATACTGTGCTTGAAGTTAACATGCATCGATTGCCAAAAGATATGTCACATCTGTGGTGTCCATGTAGCAATTCTACCAATTACTCGACTGCCGAGTCTGTGTGGATGCTTTTATACGATCGCAATGCTTCGAAAGTCGTTAGCTTTGAGAGCATACAGAACTTATTACCCCTACACGAGGAAAAACCTTTAGAGTGCATGTGCTTGCACTGTTGCTTGTGGTGATTCTGCCATTCGGATCGGATTTAGGAAGCTATGCATGTTGTGCAAACGTTACGACGTCAATTTAATCAACGTTATAAAAAAAGAACTCTCATCTTTCCGCTCTATACAACCAGAGCCGCATTTTGCAGCAAAAGAGCCAGCATTTCATTTCATTACTTCACTTCAAAATTGAAGACAACAGTAGAGACGCTATTTGGCAATTTAAAAATTAAATTTAATATTTTAGCTGCAGATTGCGGAGTTAATTTTATTTTTTGAAGGAAGGTACTTTGAAACTGCGAGTAAAAGCTGGCTTAAGAACAGGGCTGAAAACACGAGGGAGTTTTACCCCCTCGCCGTCGCGTCGCAGAAAAGAACAGAAAAAATGAAAGACGCGCACACAATTATTCGAAAAGCTGTAGGGAGTGTTGTGAGGGATATAAGAACTTTTTGGTTGGTGAATGACGGAGGGTGGAAACCTATCTTCTTTCCATTTATTCCACCACAACGAATTAGAAAAGAATATTCTCAACAGTTCTCTCTCTCAAAGATTTGATATCGCCTCCACGGTATTTTTATCAGATTTGAAATAGTTTTCCTTGAGCGTAAAATTCCAATTTTCCAGGAGTGATGAACCACGAAGCTTAATTAAAAAGGTATCCAATCATCGTCAGATGATTATCTAATACGGAAAAATGAAATTTAATGTGATGTATATATGAATCGCGAAAATAAAAAACCTTATAACTCCACTATCACTTTCGAAAACAGGATGGGAAAAAGCCTAAACCTAGCGTGATGTTCATGCACGACATAAATATGATTCGGGAAGTGATATTCAAGAGCGAGCAATTAAATACTCTACAATCAAGAACCAACTTATTTCATGACTGTGATCTACAGAAGTATTCTGCTCTAGAGCGGAAGATGTGTAAACAGAGTCCTTTTCCATTTCTGTACGCAACATTTTGAAATACTTGGTAATTAAATGAAACTACTCTCCGCAACAAAATACTTACTCTCGTACAAGCACTTGTGAGACATAAATGGATTGGAAAGCTCAAGTTTACATTTGTGCTTGTCGCAAAGCACGTAATTGTTATGTCGTCAGGGATGTTTAGGTTTCAAACTGACAAAACGGCGAGCAACAAGGCACAGTCTGTTAAAATTAGAGGCGGACTTCAAGTATTATATATTCCTTCAAGATAGTGCAGCACATTATCTCAATGCATAACGCCAACTACGTGACATTCCGCAATTGGCCACCGGGTCCTTGCAACGCTGCAACTTTTTCTGTGGAATTAGTTGAAGTACAGTATTATTCGTCATCTCTGTCAATGACTATCGTCTATGGCTGCTGCACGTGTTGGAACATGTATAGCAAGAATCTATCACCTGGACATACTGTGCTGCGTCGTAACACGCGGTTCCTCCCGATTAATCTTTCCGGGTCTTTGCGATGCATGACGATGTTGAAAGCACTTCTACCCATTTCTATCACTTTGGTTCCTTTATAATAACACTGCTCTGCATAATAAAGACGCAAAGCTTATTCATATACCTAGAATTATCTTATGTGCCTAAATATCCGTTTATATATTCCCATTCTTCAAAACTGCTATTGTATTTAGCTAATTAACAGCGGTGAAGTCTCGATTTTACATGTTCGCAAACTCATAGAAACCAGCTATGACATCACACACCCAGTGTCGTTCTCCTTGATGTAGTGCTTATGATGCTAGCCTCTAATTTCCGGGTTCAAACCCGGTGGAGGGCGATGGATTTTTTTCGGGCGTAAAAATTCTTAGTATAGCTTCCTTCGAAAGGGAAGTAAAGCCGGTGGTCGTAGATTTACGGCACGTAAAAGAACCTCAAGCCTGATAAAGCAGCCTCTGAGCAAAATTATCGGTCTTTCACGCCTAATATAGAATGGGAGCTAAGGACCACAGCAGTAAAGAGCGTCCATAAATAAAACTCAATTTAATTTAACATCACCCAGCAAAGCTCAAGCATCCAGGTAGTATCCAATTTATTATTTGTCATGGGTTGTAAGTAAAATTGTTGCTTTCTGAGTATATACTTTCATGGTCTTTCGCATGTCGCACACATGAATCCATTATAGCATCAAATTACACTGGCAACGCAGCTTTTATTATCCCTCAGTTATTGCTACTCATCAATCTGATTAAGTTTTCCACACTGAATCAGTTTATAGTTTAAAAATACACGACTGTGCAATACACGTTTGTGAAGCTTTTTAAAGAATTAAAATTAAATTGAGTTCTTTTTATGGACGCTCTTTAAATACTAGTTCTTAGCGTCCCATTCTATATTGAAAGACCGGAATTGTTGCTCAGAAGTCTCTTTTTCAGGCTTGAGGTTCTTTTACGCGCCGTAAATCTACGACACGGGACCACTGGCTTTACTTCCCTTCCGAAAGAAGCCATGCTAAGAAGTTTTACGCCTGAAAAATTCATCGCCCTCACCGAGTTTGAACCCGCGACTTCGGGAACTAGAGACTAGCATGGTACCCCTAGACCACGGAGGATGACATAATATTGCTTGGAATGTTTAGTAATTAAGTTACAAATATTTGATATATCAGCTTTCCTACGCTAGAGTGAGCAGTGCACAAAAAATATCAATATTTAATCGAAAATACGTATTTTGAGTTCTCCTCAATAAAAATACAAGCTCTTTAGTTTCTCTATTATGTATCATAAATATGGGAAGTTGACGCTGACCTCTGACGCATCAGTGTTGTTCCTGGCAGTTGCTTCAGTGGACTCAAGAGTCCTGGGTTCGATGGTTGGATGGCAGGGATTTGGAATTTGTTTTGGTAGAGCTGAGGTTCTTGTTTTTCAGGGGTGGTGACACTGCCTTGATGATATTAATAATACTGCCGGAGAAGTTTGAGTTATATCTTTATTTTGTTACGTAGATTCCTATCTGGTCAACCCGCCACCTTCGTCGTCGAAACCACTGTTATTCTTATCGCTTTCGAAGTCGCTACTTATGTGTTTCTCCGACTAGCCCTCGAATTGCCTAGATTTCATAACTTCATTTTTACACTACAAACTTTCTGATTATTTTCTTCTTATTTTGTTTCGTCGACCGTCCTCGTGGTTAGTTTGTACCGGAATGTGTCTCGGCTGTCCTCATGGTTAGTTTGTACCCCACTGTCCCGGCGTTTTTTTTCCTCCTTCACGCCTTTCGCCAAACGTAGAATTTTCCCCCTCTCCCTTTCTTAAATTTCGTTCTGTTTTAAGTTCAAACGTATCATGTGATGCCTACGCCATCTTTCGATTGGCTATCATTTTGTTTCATGATTTTTATTATTGGCTACCCCCACTTGACAACTTTCACATCTGCTTCTTACAGCTTATTTTGAGTTTTAAAATCTTCCCACGAACATTCTTAGATCGTAGATAAGGCACATATACTTCCTCACCCTTTTAAGCTTTGAAACCGTTGTAAACCCTGTCCGAGCCAAAAGTATAAAGGCGAGACTTCCGGTATGCAGGTTCGTTGACCATCGCAGGTAAAATACCTCTGCTTCGAGGAAACAAACTTTGTTTCTCTGTCTTCCCTACAAACCAATTCCTAATATGAATTCAGCACATTTTCGTCGCTATGTTCGATCGTATATTATTATTATTATTATTATTATTATTATTATTATTATTATTATTATTATTATTATTATTATTTCTCCTGGGTCTCGATAACCAGCTTCAAAGTACTGTATTCTACCCAATAATTCACTGTCACATTTCACCAGAAGTTTGCGTTTTGAGGCCATCTAAATAAATAAAAAAAACATTTTTTTTTTAGAAAAGGTCCCTGCGTTTGGCTGTGAACAGCATAACTCAAAAACGAAAAGTCGGATAAATACCAAGCTTGGTATTTAAGTTGAATATCTTCCAAAGATAAGAGACGAAGATTTTCAATAAAATCCCCCACCCCCACCTGCCCCTGCCCTTTATATGGAACACTTTTCGAAACATTTTATTTTCTAAAAAATGCCTCTCACAAGATTTTTATTAAAATATCATAAAGATATTTGCATAACAAATAAAATGTATATCCTGAATTTTCTGGAATAGCCTGTGAAGTCTCTGCATTCCGAAGGAATTTTGTATAATCTTGTATAACCGGTAAACGTTAAGCGATAGACGAAAACGTACTAAACAAGAAATCTCTTTAAAACACAATTTATTTCAAATAACTTTTCTGTGGCATCAGCCATTTCCGAGATAGCGTTATTATTGGTTCAAATAATAAAGTCCTGTCGATTTTCAGTTGGTCCTCGCGATATCATGGAAATAATAGAGATATTCTCGGAAAGGTTTATCTCGATTAAAATGAAGAAGTTAGGAAAATAAACTTTCGTAAGAATAATTTGTATACCCACTAATAAGCGATAGAGGGTAGAGAAAGTTATGTGAATGTAGCGTATCTTTCTTTCTTCTGTGTCTGTATGCGAATAGCATAACTCAGCAAAATGAAAACTTCGATAAATACCGAACTTCATACTTGAGTCACACATCGTTTAGGGAGGCAGGCATTGGGGAAGATTTTTATACCAAAAAATTGTTATGTTTTAGTTTCTCAAAAATGGCTCCAACAATTTTTATGTAATGTGCTATGTTTGAGATATTAACATGACAAATGAAATGCATATCTTGGATTTTCGTTGAATAGCACGTGAAGCGGTTTTCATTCTACTTGAATTGTATACAATTTTAAACCACTCGGAAACCATAGAAGTTAGACAAAAGTTTACTCGAAGAAAAATATAAAACTCAGTTAAACATAATATTTGGTTCAAGAAAGTCTTTTTCGTAGCATTAGGAATTCCCCTAATATTCGTTGTGGTTCATGCTCTGAAATTTCAGAAAAGGCCGCTCTTTTATTTTTCGTGACCGAATGCAGTCAGCAAAATAAAGGCAGGCATATACAAAAACGTTAAAATTTGTGTACTGAAAACTTTTCTGATAACGTTTATCATCATCAACAGAGTGTGTACGAAAAACTGGCTTTTGTATGAATATGATAGTGGGTCAGAAGTGCCGTGTTATTGTTGCAGCACGCTAGGCTTTTTATTGTTATTACATAATAATTAAATAATGATGGTTACAACCATGTATGTATCTAGCAAGTAAATGCATACAAAGAAGTTAGGCGATGAAAATCAAACCTAGAAACTAAACTTTGAATCCGCTAACTATATCCTGGAACTACACACTGAATTTTTGAAGGTAAGGAATTAAGGAGAATGTCAGAAAAGGGATAGCAAACTATGATCTGGCCTTATAAAGGTTTCTGGTCACACAAATATATCTCGTATTTGGTGCAGACATCCGATACATACAAGCACTAGTGGTATACATAGGGGAGAAAGAAATTCACTTCCACGTCCATCCCCGACTTCTAATTGGAAAAGCAAGCACGAACATCGTGAATCTTGTATACAACATCGGGATCCTCTCGACGAAACGGACATGAGAGAGAGAGAGAGAGAGAGAGAGAGAGAGAGAGAGAGAGAGAGAAAGCGTCCTTGTATAAGAGTTTAGAGCAGCGAACTGTCG
Source organism: Deroplatys truncata (assembly GCA_030765065.1). Classification (NCBI taxonomy): domain Eukaryota; kingdom Metazoa; phylum Arthropoda; class Insecta; order Mantodea; family Mantidae; genus Deroplatys; species Deroplatys truncata. The sequence continues at coordinate 167,702,676 of CM060983.1, forward strand.
AAATCACGATGTAAAGTCAATATAACGGATGCGGCGAGGAAAGGGACGGCGTAAAGCCTTAGTAATCCGATCAATCGAATACCCGATTAAGTAGAGTCCACTTAAAATGTCTTTCCACACGTGCTTTGTTAAACCGATACAAGCCAACGACAACCTACAATACCTTGTTGATGTGCTGGATTTTACGTTATTTGTGCTGAGCAAGGCGAGCTTTCTGAAAGTATGGAAGGTAATCCTTTGACATTTCCTTAGCATCCACAGTATACCTTTCATCGGAATCCTAGCTTCCATATACAACCTCAACGTTTCCATTACTTTCCTACCTGATGGTGTCCTCCTTTGTAAGCATTGCACTTCTCATGTCCTCCAAGCTTATTACAATTTGATTCTTGGAAACACGTATGCATTGAAACCTGTATAATACGTCCCAGTGGAAATCAAATACTTTATGTGCAATTTTTACTGAATCACACGGAACGGAAACAGTCTGCAACTGCTTAAAGGCGAAATATGCAGTATTAAAACACTTTTTTGGGATATGCTGTGCTTCCAAGGAAACTGATAATGTTTATCTATTTTATTTTGGGATTGGGACATACTGTACTTTCGTGGAACCTGCAAATGTAGGTCATTAAGGCAAATGAGATTTCTTTATAAACGTATATACCTGAGCGGAGACCCCGTCAATATCAAAGAAAGGGGTTACGCTTGCAAATGCGTGTGGTGAAGGAATGCTTAAAAAAGAAAGTAAAATGTAGCAGTTAAAACTGAGAGACGTATGGAGCTCCAAGTAAAATAACACGTGAAAAGACAAGAGACACAGAAATGTGTATAGTATTAAGTTTCCCAGTTTAGTGTTGTGATGCATGCTGAGTCAAGGACAAAGACATTCATATCTAGAGTACAAAATTTCTTAATTAGTGCTGAGATGAATGTGTTGATGAAAGCACAGAGATACAATAATATGTGTAAGGTAGATATAAGTCTTTATAGGTTAGAGAGAGCGAAAAAACTACGAACCGGCTGCGGGATGTTTTTCCTGTCCGTGTCCGGCGCTCGCTGTCGTCTGCCGCTATCATAGAAAGGCGCAGATGAAATCATACATCTTTAAAACTACGTTTAAAGGCTTCACTTACCAACTTTATGAAAGGAGGTGCTGAAACTGGTCACCGTCGTTGTCCATACTTTTTTGTCACCTCTTTAGGAAATAATCAATCACTCGTCGTAGATCACGTTGGGAAATGCTGGCAATTTCCTGGCGGATGTTTTGTTTTAATTCCTCCAGGGTGTGTGGGTTTGTCTTGTACACTTTGTTTTAAGTTACACCAGAGATAGAAATCGCAGGTGGAGTTAGGTCGGGGTACCGAGGGGGCCAAAAATCTTTACTAATAATCTGTCCTCAAATGCACTTTTAATTTATCTCATGGAAATATTGGCCGTATAAGCTGTTGCAGAATCTTGAAAAAAGGCAAAATCACGCTCCCCGTCTGTTAATTCTCTAAAAAAAGGGGGGAGGCAAAATTGTATTCGCGCATGCACGGGCGGCAACTCTTGTCTGCGAGGAAATTACCAGCATTTCTTAACGTGAACTATGACGAGTGATGGATAGTTTCCTAAAGAGGTGCCAAAATGTATGGACAACGACGGTGGCTAGTTTCAGCATCTCCTTTCATAAAGTTGGTAAGTAAAGCCTTTAAAAGTAGTTTTAAAAATGTTGTATGGTTTCATCCGCGCCTTTCTATAATAGCGGCAGACGGCAACGAACGCTGAGGATGCGGGCAGGAAAAACACCGCGCAGCCGGTTCGTAGTTTTTTGGCTCTCTCCCTGTAAAACGGAGGGGGACAACTCGAGCACTGCGGCCTACATAAATTTCTTGTGGCTACCACCCCCAGGAGCAAGGGATGAAATGAAGGAACCACAGGAAGCTGCAGGCCACAAAGAAACATGAAGTCCCTAATAGTTCCAGGCTCGAAGACCCGTCTCACTGCTGCAGCTACCTAGAGAGGGCGATGAATGATCCGTCGACAAAGCAGTCCTCTAGTGTCCATGGGGAGCGAGTTTTCCTTTGAGCAAGCATTTGCGCCATCTGTCCGGCACCACCATTTGCCACAAAACCTAGAAGCACACCTGAAAGATGAGAAGGAAACAGAATGTAAAGGAAAGGATGGAAAGGAAATCGTGGTAGATCAGAAAGACCCAGTATTTGCCTACCGACCAGAGAAAATCCACGAAAAAACCGAAGGTAAGACATGAGCGGTCGACTAGGATCGAACCCCAGACGTCCAAAATGCGAGCCTCACACGTTACCGTGGAACCATATCCTTCGGTATGCATATAATATACATATCATGTACTGGATACAAAACTACATATGTACTAAGACGAGGTAAAATTAAATTGAGTTTTATTTATGGACGCTATTTAACTGCTATAGTGCTTAGCGTCCGATTCTATATTGGGCGTGAAATATCGGAATTTTGCTCAGAGACCTCTTTATTAGGCTTGAGGTTCTTTTACTTGCCGTAAATCTAGGACACGGAACCACCGGCTTTACTTACCTTCCAAAGAAGCCATGCTAAGGATTTTTACACCCCAAAAACTCCATCGCTCCTAAGAGATAATAAAAATACATGATATTGAAACTATTGGCATGGTGTTTGCGATTAAACTTAAAATTATGCAATGGGGAAAAAACTCCAAATTATCTGAATAACATGGAAAATTCGCAAAAATGGAAAATTTGTTAGGATTATGGCACTTTTGTCTTTAACAGGTTTCACTGCATTTGAACATAATACATACAATATAAATGAAGATTTTTACATTTCACAATAGTTCAGTGTAAATTACTTTAACAAAAATTGCAGTCTGCCTCCATGGTGTGTTTATCTCACATTCAAATGGTCCCGACTTCAATCTCGGTTTGGGTGAGTTACCTGGATAAGAGATTTTCCGGAGATTTTCCCCCTATCCTCAGAAGAGGAATATCGGTAACTATGCTCAATGGACCCGGGTCCATTTGAGCATAATTTCACCAACTTCGTTCATTTACCATCCGATGTGACCTAATCGGTTAAAGGAGTCAAACTCACGGACCCCTCAGATATACTGGGATGGAATTGATGTATGTTAAAATTAACCGTCAACAGATTGTTAAGATTGTGCTAGTATTCCAAATCCATAGCGCTAATCTGAAGGGAAGTTGAAATATATTACAATACTTGGTGTATTGTTAAATTAAGAACTCCTTTGCATTTTTTGGGTATTGATTTAACGTTTGTACGTAACGTAAATGTTATAAAGTTTAATATTATATACATTAATGTTATTGCAAAATGAAATATTTCTTTCGGTGTGGTTTTTTTAACTTTTAGTTACGTTCTGGTTTATTATTAATGTGATATTTGTGTTATTGTCAGTAAGAACCATCACCTATCGAAATTTATGTATCCGAAAATTTAAGTAAATGTAAATACATTACGTAGTCGCTCATGGACTATAATCGCTCCACTCTTAGAACCCAACTTGATGTAAACACATGACATCATTAAGTAGTCCGCAATACGCGGGAAACCAAAGCACACTATAACGTATAGTACCTTATATGCTCGATTATCTATAGGTTTTCAAGAAATATGCTGATCATAGTTCGAAATTTATGGTTAATATTGTCGTATGCCTCACTTATTAGTATTATTTAACTTCAGAGGAGAGCTACTCGCTTATGAGAGGGATCGTTAATCAAACAAAGAACGTTAATTTAAGAGGCAACGACGAGGGACGCAGCTAAGTTATCTCTCTAAATAATTAATACACCAACACAATTTCTGGCTGAAGGGAGAGGAAAGGAACTCTATTATACCATAATTAAAAGTTAAAAGGCGTGGATGGCACACAATTTATTGGATGAAGTTAGTTACATACCTTTGCCCATTGCCTGCCGACGAGGACATCGTGTGTTAGCAGTTGCCCGACTCTCTTACCCGAAGCCTACTCACAGAATGAAGCTACACCAAGTTGGCGTCAGTAACGCCATATCCCCCCCAATGACACACTGCTTCCCCTGAATCGCCCCTACTCACAGATAAACTGCCACGCTTCGGCGTCCAGAGAGCGTATTACCATTAATATAATCTGTGCACATGCCACAATATGGAATAGTAAATAATACGAAGAGTTAAAACTCCATAAGCTTGTAGCTTCTGTTTAATTCTGTGCGGTGTCGTTCACCTCTCTTATGAAGAGCAGTTTGCTCCTAACAGCGTATACGAACATGAGGCTAACGCGGAAGGATGAAAAATGTTTTGTTTACATCAAGTTCGGTTCTAAGACTGGATCGATTTATAGATGTTCATGTGATTTTAAATAAACATACGAAAAATGTAGATACGCTAAAATATACTAGTTATGGGAGTGTCTCTAACGTGATGGTGCACACAGTAAAAACAGATTTTTTGACGTTCACTTTGCATGTTAAATATATTCCACGAGAGGTATTGCAAATACCAAACCCCCCAATTCGAAAAGAAAGATAAGACAAACAATGAGATAGGGGTTATCTTAAGGAGAAGAGACATGTAAAATTAAAGCAAAGGATTGCTGATTTGGGACCAATATAGTGTTTATAATTTAATAAATAAGGTTATTAATATTCTTTAATGTAGCAAAGATGAAGCCTTACAAGGAAGCATTTGGCTATTATGTTATTTCAACAGCAACCAATTGCAGTATTAAAAACCCTCCCGCTATAATCCTCCCCATAATCATTTCTATATAGGAGTTAAAACGAAAGAGACTTTCAATAGCTGAACTCAGACATAGCTCCGGAAATATTTCTCAAGCTTCGCTGCTATCAGTACGGTGATGATGGGCAGTAACTTTCCGGCTACAATGTTGGCAATTTTTAATCTGCGAATAAAGCAGCACTGCATCCCCTTTTCTCTCATCCATAACTTCCTGTATGCGTATATAGTTATCTTCCACAAAAAAACTAAATATCCCCTGCTTGTACCTAAATGACTCATTTAAATTAAACGGGTCTCACCGCATCATCACTTGTGCCTAACAAGCAGGGGGCGTGGATGCAATTTCCGCTCAAATCTTCCTGCAAGGCACTGACCAACCGCTCCGGAAATTCCAGTCGAAGTCCCAGATTCAAAAGGCGGACCGAAGAGCTGAAGTTTGACTTGACACGATGCAGGATATCAAAAATGGTAATAAAACGCGATCTGGAGGCAATGTGCAACATTCACGGCAAACAATAAAGTTGTGATACCACTCATATACTGGGCTGCTTAGATGAAGCATATAAATATACATGAAGCTTAGATTACCTGTCGTTAAAGCTAATGCAAAATTGCAAAGTAATTAAAATGACAATATTAAGGTAGTGATGCTCCCTGGTTTTTCTCAACCTGCATTAACACAAAGTGAAGGAGCCATCATGTAAAACATTCAAGAGCTAGCATGTTAATCAGCAAATTAAACGAGACAAATCATGCGGGGCATAAAATGCATATATGTACTTAAGGCTCTAGATTGAGTAAAGGGGAATTCAAAATCGTATGCATATGCAAAACAAAAGGGAGAGCCAAAGTCATAACATGCATTATTCAGAGGAAGTATATTCAACAGCACACAGATGTGGGACATGAGGGAAAAGGTAACCAAATCGAATCACGGATGACATCCACCAAAGAGCTCAGAGCTCCGACGGTATATCTTTCGTTAGCAGTGAAATAATGCAAGGGTATCTGCTTGCAATTAACATTTCGTTTACCCAGCGAGATGGCTCCGCGGTAACATGTGAGGCTCGCATTTGGGAGGTCCCGGGTTCGCTTCCCGTTGGCCCGCCCACTCTGACATTGCTTTTTCGCGGTTTTCACTGGTTGGTAGGCGAGTACTGGGGTGGGTTATACTGAGCGGTCGTTTACTGTCTTTCACAGCAAAGAAAGTCCCCAGGGAATGAAGGCGCAGGGGGAAAATTGCTGATTAGGCACGGTCCGAACCCTGCCTACTTGCTTATGGTACCCATGCTTATGACACACACGACAGCTCAGTTACAGCCCATTAAATAGTTTTACTCCTTGCGTAACATGTGTTCTCCGTCACACACATTCATTGTCCTTGTCGCACTGTTTCCAAACAGATAAGGGCAAAACATTCCTAGCAGGGACTTTCTCTCTGTTGGCGAACAGTAGTACCCCACCACGATCGCGTATATGCGTGATTCTCTTGCACTGCAGTGACCTCATTATGCTCCGCTAGCTCACTAGCGGTGAGTGAACCGCTCAAGGCTAGGCGTTATTGGCTGCGAATGTCAACTGTGGTGCATGCGAATTACTTTAGAGTACTCCTATTATTGTCGCTGTTCTTGTCTTGTTATTCGTCCAATGAAACGCCTAACGACAAATAATTAACGTTTGAACAAAGAATTTCTACGCACGATACACACTAAAAACCGAATCATATAGATAGTGTGAGACAATTTCAGGAGACATTTCCTGGTATTCCAGTTCCAAATAGAGTTACTCTCCGATGCCTGGTTAAGTTTAGCACAATTAGACCACTAAACCTAAGAAGGAAGAATTAATGTTCTAACGGAGGAAAAAAATGGAAGTTAGTGCATCATTCGAACACTCTTCAAAGAAGCCTCTAAGATGTGTTGCCATCTTCGGTGTTTAAAAACCTTTCTTCATGCAGCTGCTAAACTTTTAAAACTGAAACCGTACAGATTGACTATTGTTCACGAATTACAACCTCATGACGACTAGGAACGCTAGGAGTGTCTCAATGCAGATGGATACAACTTTCAACCCATCTATAACAAAGTTAGTGCTCATTATAGGACATGCTATTATTATTTATGAGTACGTACCGCGGGAGTTTTATAATGGAAAACCCGCCGGTATAGTAGACAGCATGTGGTGGATGCATATACGCGATCCGCCCCGGACCATAGAACGATCACTCTGTATAATGCCGAGAATTTTCCTGCCCCCCTATTCTTTTTATTTTATTTGCAAAGATCGATCAGCAACAATGCTTTAGAGACTTGGGAGAGCAATATATAGAAAGAAAAGAACAGCAACAAAAGTGTAGAGGTCGGCTACATCAATGTAGCTCCTCGAACTTAATAGTATGTCTTACAAAAGAGTGAGTAGTACTATAGATCATTGATACAATGCAACTGCACAACGAAACAGTCTGTAAGAAACTAAAGGTCAAAGTCTACGGAACTTGAGGTGGAACTAAGTAAGATATCTTGAGGTAGTCGTTTTCTAAGAGTTGGCCGGCGTGTTCTGACGCCTAGATGATACTCCACAGCTCCAGCAAACTCCTTCAGACGGAAGAAGAAACGGCGTGCGGTTTGGCGAATGAACTGCTGTATAGGGAGAAGGCCGAACTTTTGGTGTAGTTAATGGTTGCGACGAACCAGGGATCATTGGTAGCGAGCCGCAACACCTTGTCCTGAACTACTTGCAAACGATGTAAGTGGGATTTGCAAGCTCCACCCCAGATAGGAGCAGCGTAAGTCAGGATAGGGTGTATAGGGAACGGTATAACAATAGACAGGAATCAAGTCCAAGAGATGTACGTCCATTGAGTAGCGGATAGAGCTGAGAAAGCCGGGCTAAAGCAAGGTTAACAGTACGGTTGATATGTGGGCGCCAGGTAACGGTGGTATCAAATAACACTCCAAGATACTTTACTGGAATAGGAGAAGGTATCCAAAGAATACAGGTGTTATGGATAAAAAGGATGGGGTGAACGAATGTACGGAGAGAGAAAATGTTTGCCTTTGTCTTGTGGAGGCATTGAGAAATGCGTCAGGTAAAGCACCGCTGAATAAGAGAGGTCAAGGAATCCTGCAAAGCAACAACAACAGTAGGGAGATCGTTATGAGAGTAGTAAAGAACTGTGTCGTCGGCATATAACGCACTTCTGCAAGCTCGAAGTTCGGAAGATTGAACTGTAAACACTGAATAGAAGTGGAGCCAAGATGGAGCCCTGGGGGACACCAGCCTGAATGGATTTCTGTGAGGGGCATGTGCCATCTATACGGATGACGAACTGTCGATCCAAAAGAAAACTAGCAACAACTTCCAACAAGTACTGAGGAAGGCCTATACGAAAGAGTTTGAGCATAAGGCCATCGTGCCACATTTTATCAAAAGCCCAGGGCAATATCCAAGAACACGGTCGGTGTATATTGTCGATTTTCAAATCCATGAACAATGGCTTGAGTGAATCGGAGCAACGGAGTGATGTGGTCCAAAACCAAACTGAAAAGGCGAGATAACATTATTCCGAAAGGCAAACTGAGACAAACGACGATGAATTGCCTTTTCGAAGAGCTTGGAAAGGGTGAATAGTACTAATCGGCAACTTGATGGTAAATGCCGGGCTTGCTCAGTTTAGGAAAGACAATGTGAGCAAGTTTCCAAGAGGTCGGCAAATAGCCAAGACGTAAGGCAAAGTTCATAATGGAAGAAAGGTAAGCCAGAGCCTCTTTGGTGAGTTTCTTTAATGCGATGTTGGGAATCAGATCGTGTCCGGGAGATTTCTTATTCGGAAGGCGGAAAGTGAAATATTATAATTCCCCAGGGCTGCTAAAAGACATTCGGACAGGAATAGTGTGTTGATTTAAAATTATGAAGATCTCTACGAAGCGATTGTGAGGTAGGAACATCAAGATAGGATGAGGAGTAAATGCTTGCTCGAAATGAGAAGCCACACTTCAGAAGTAGACGGAACGACTGTATTGTCATGATGAAGGCTAGAAACAACGGTAGGTTTCCGAAGAATGCGCCTAGTATCAAATCGTTGAATCCAACCTATTTGTTTCATACTATCTCAATTGATTCAGTGGTGGAAAGTTGCACAAATACAAACCTTGTAGCAGCTGAGGACAGCATTCGGTTAGTACATTGATGGAACGATGGCTGTAAATCTGCTATCAAGGGCCAAAGTAAAGCATTTATAATCTATATAAGATCCCCCACACTAGAAACTAAGATTTCTTACATAAAATGTAGAGATAAGGCCCAGAAAACCATAGAAAATAGTAAGAAATCCCCATGGATACAATTCTTATCAACAATGACTAACAATACCAACGTAAAAGAAATATGATCTGAACTCAAAAGCATTAGGAAAACAAGGAGCTTCTACCCTATATTTCTTTAACTTGATATATCAAATCATCTTATTACAAATTGTCAGACAGCAGCTGATATTCTTGCAGAAACTCTTGCCAACAATTCTAGTGACTCCAGTTATAACCCAGAGTTCCTCCACATTAAGTGCCAAACTATCGAACCAGACCTTGGCCAAGAAAAGCCTTACAATGACGTCATTGTTGTTACAGAACTTAATGAAGCACTCTTTTCCAGAAAAAACAGTAGCGCTGGACCAGATGGAATTGCCTATGCTTTTCTCCAATATCTCTCTTTAGAAGGCATACACTATATTTTAGCAATCTACAATTACATTTGGATTGCGACAGTTTATCCTAACATATGGCACCAGGCATTGGTAATACCGATTCTGAAACCTAACAAGGATAACAACTTACCTTAAAATTATAGACCAATTTAACTTACTTGCGCGATGTGTAAACCATATGAGAAAATCCTAACAAACGGCTCAGACGACCTTGGAAAACCATAAGTACTTTAGCCCAGTCCAACATGGATTCAGACAACTTCATTCTACCTTAGACATCATGGTAGGTTCAAGAGATTCAAGAAGCAATTGCCAATAAACAATATCTATGCCTTGTAAGCCTTGATATAGAAAAGGCATACGATAGGATTTTGAAGACATACGTCTTAAACGTTTTACTGAAACGTAGCATTTCAGGAAATATGATGCATTTTATACACAAATTTATCCACAACCGGCATATTAGAGTTAAAATTAACAATACGCTATCAAAAGACTTCAATATAACAAATGGGGTTTCACAAAGCTCCATTCTCAGTGTAATCTTATGTTTAGTGGCAATAAATGAGTTACCCAACCTCATTAACGTCCCATTAAAACTAACATTTTGCAGATGATTTAACAATTGTCTGAGCTGGGATAAACATTGAAACCATAGAAAATCTTTTGGAAGATACAATTATACAAAATGGTGCCTCACCACAGGATTTAAGTTCTCAAGACTAAAACAAGATCGATCACCTTAACAAGAAAAGAAACAAAATACCCCCTCTAACAGTAAAAGTAAACAATCAACAAATCTCGTACACCAGAACTCTAAAGTTACTTGAGATACTTTTCGATGAAAAACGTTCTTGGTTTGACCACACTAAAGCTGTACATACTGACTGCATTAGGAGGCTCAGTATTCTTCGATCCTTATCGGCACAAAATTGGGGAGCGGATTACCCAGCAAGTGCTCCTTTCCACATACCGAGCAATTATTCGCTCAAAATTATTCTATGGATCAGTAGTGTTCTCATCTGCCCATTGAAAATGCTGGATCCTTTACAATCCACTGCACTTCGAATAAGTCTTGGAGCATTCAGGACGAACCCTATATCTAGCTTACAAATTGAAACTGATGAGCCATCTCTCTTAGATGGAAACACATACACTAGAGATAGCATCTAAAATACCCTCAGGGATATTTGACTACATATTCTTGAGTACCCGATCTCCACTAATTACTTCATTTCTAATTATAAAATCGCAAGAAATATTAAACGACGTCCACATACCATTTGCTCAAATAATCACCGAATCTTTCCGATTTTCCGCGATGGAGAATCCAACTTCCTCGTGTAAATTTGGTTCTCAGTACAGATGTGAAGTCAGATATTAATACAGCAATATATATGTTCATGGATTCACTTATGGGTCAAAGAGAGAAGACACATGTGGATATGCACTTGTTACAAATACAAATCAAACTGTTTCCTCCCGTCCGCCAGACATGTATTCCAATTGTTCTTGTGAATTAATGATAGTGACATTCAGTTTATTCTTCAATTTATTCTAACTGAAGATCGTACTATAACCCTTGTCTGGATCTCAACACACATCGACATTAAAGGAAAGAAAGAGGCTGACTTAGTAGTCAAAGAAGCCACTCACCAATCATTAGTTGACCAATCCATTAAAATTCTGTGTCAGGATTCTGCATCATATAACAGAACGATCCACAGTCTTTGGAAGCTCAATGGATCCGGACCTCAAGCAGTAAACTACATGCTACTAGACAGGAAAATATCAGTCCCTTCCCATATAACGCCTTGAAACCGCCAATACAAGCAATTGCTGCTAGATTACGCATCGGACATACAAACCTTACCTCTACCTCATCACCAAAGAACCACCTCTTGAATGTTGTTTCTGCATTACAAGACTCGCTGTTGAATATCTACTATGCAAATGTCAACAATATGATGACCACCGCAGAACTGAAAATATTTCCTGCTACTTCCACGCTGCAATAGATACTTAAGAGGTCTGTCTAAAACTAAAGAAATTCCTGCAGAATATCGATCTGAGGCAGTATTTTTAACACTTAAATGATTTCAGTCAAATTATATAATATAAAATATAATAACAGCCGCCTTAAAGCAATATGTGTAATATATAATATATAAAATGCATGTAACAGTCATAGTATTAATGTTTATATTATTACGTACATGTTCAATAATGTTATGTGAATGTATTACGTAATGTATAATGTAGGAGCTGTGAGAATAATAGGTTAAAAGTTGCCAACAATGAGGTAACCTTGAGGCGATAATGAATTATAATGTTTAATAATGTTACTGGTAATTCTTGGAGCAGCAATAATGCAATTTTTGAGACAGTTCATGAATAGCCAATCAACAACCAGAAAAAAACTTAAGTTAAATAAAAATATTCATTAGAGTAGGATTAGCCAATCAGAAATTGAAAAGGAGCAAAATTTACAAATTCAGAAGTTAGTTGCTTGTAGACAGAGAAGTTTAATACATATTCAGTGTGAGACGAAAATAATTTACGTGTTTAAAAAAAGTGCAAGTAATTAATAAATAATCTCACAGCTCTCTATATCAGTGAAGTTTTATTTTAATCGTTTAAAGAATTAATAAATGGAGTGAAGTACAAATTATAATCTGTGTAAGCCTACATTCTTAGCCGCACTACTCCCTGCAAAGAAATCCATGTCTCTAACAATCATACTGACGCAGCCGAGGCAAACATCAATATACAATATTTAAAGAAACAAAACATACTTCAAATTGACGTCCAAAGCGTGGTGCAAATAACGTAAAAAATAAATAAACCTGCTTCAAATTGGCTTCCATACGTGGGGCAGAAACTACCTTCATCAGGTCTTATTAACAAAATATAAAGTATTTCAATCCAATATGTAATATTTTCTCGCTCAAACGTGAAAAGCAATCTTTATGTCAATAACTATATGATGATGCTAACATTAACGCTGTAATTTCGTTCTATGTTGTATGTTCTCTTTATATTCAGTTATTGGTTGTGTTTTAATATGTTATAATTAATTGTTCTGTTACTTTTTGAGAACTATCGTTGTAACGGTTTTGTCAATGAATTAATATAATTAATTGACGAGTCACTCATGACCTACTAGCTAGCGCGACTTTAAATTAAAAAAAAATGCAGTTCAGCAGGTAAGGGCGGATTGGGAATTAAGATCAGCATATTAACAACCAAGTTCTTGTCTGTCAAATATGTATGTACTGGTATTTATTTGATATTAAAGAATGAAAGGATACATTTTATCCTTTGGCCGTTTAATTTAAAAATTCTGAATGTTAAGGTCGAGGATATTTCTCAGGCTGATGGTACTAGCTCTCCTATTCAATGCAATGAGATGTCTAAAACCACATGTGCTATACCAGCCGTTTAAGGACCAGATTTTCCCAACCTTGAGCAACAACTAGCCGGGAGAAAAAAATAAATAAAAAAACACCACGAAGCAGACATGCTTGCGAACTGTCATGCACCGAAGAATAAGTGAGGGGTATCGTATGTCAAGACCTTTCTTGTATTTTCACGCCATACAATTTGGGGATTGTATTTCCTCCTGCTCCCGTTTCTTTAGAGGCAGCGCTGTGGTACTCTGCATCACTTAAAAAAAATGACTTCCTTCTCAGTAGCATTTGCATCCAAGTTGATTACAAAACACAGAATGTCAAAAACAGGCAGTCAAAATTATTACGTTTTCATTACTGTCTGTGAAGGGCAGAAGAAACGGAATTTATTGGTCAGATGATGCCATTTTTGTAGCGTGCTTTCACCGTTCAGTTGTTTCTAGTGATGTCATGGAAAGGGCATGGAATTTCAAAGCCAATACACAGCGACCGGTTTTATATTTGACTATCGCGTTTCCTGTTTCCTCTTTGTGCTCACAACGAAATGTGTAATGAAATCATTTCTGCAACCGTTTGTTTCGATCAACCTAAAACAGATAGAAAAATAAAAATTGTGATTACATTATTATTAATGTTATTTATTTAACATTATTGTAGCCCCACGTTGTGGTAGCCAATTTGCGACGGTATTACTTATAATGTTTGTTTACATCACGTGTGTTGAAGCCATCTTGTGACGTCATTCTTTGTTAGGTTCGTAGCTCCATCTGGTGTTAGCAATTTGCGGCAGTATTAGTTTTGTGTTTGAAAGAATTTAACTTTTAATTTCTATTCAATTCTGTTTCACTGTCCTCCGGCTAGCTATTTGGTCGAACATATTTCTTGATCAGGGTTGTGTAAACGGAAAGGAATCTTTTATCCAAAAATAACACTGATAAAAAAATTTGTTTTACACTTTTATTGTCGAACACGTTAACTATCACATTTACACATTGATCTTAACACTCGCCAAACTGAAACTGTTATAATTACTTCTTACTGCTAACTTTTAATCCACGTACTTCAATCTTTTGTATAATTAACTTTACCATACTTTAAATTTTTCAGAATTCTGCTACGCGTAACTTGTGAATCTATATCCGATGTATGCCGTACTAATACTTTCGACGAACTGACTGACTGAAGACGACGTGTAGTGTACACAGATTTTTGATGAACTGGACGACTGAAGGCGACGTGTAATGTATTGAGATTTTCGATGAACTGCACGCGATCTACCTCTGACTTGGCTTTTTATACACCCACTCCCCGATATGCCTAAAGATTATACCTGAGTTACTATTGGCTAATAAAACGCGCCAACATTAGCGTCTATTTTAATATCCAATGAAAATTATGAATACATATGCTCTAGGAAATATTCCAGAAGATTCTAAACGGAAAAACGCGCCAATATTACGCAACTTCCTCGTTTCCAATAATGATAAACAGCTCACCCCCTCGCTGCATTATTGCGCGCTATTATTGACAGTTTCAGTAAGACATTATAAATTTACTTCCCAACAATAATTACAATCAATAAACATCTCAAATCAATGTCACATAAAAATGCATATTCATATTACAATAATTATTTACATTTAAGTAATTTGTGATACAAATTACTGCATCAAAATGTAGCAAGAGAGATATAAATAAACGATACTGGTTAGAAAGTCATAAGAATGTAACACAAGATCTTTTTTGTCCTGCTTTTCTTATTATCTTGTGTATTAATAAAGTGCAAAGTATCTGTTGTACCCGTGAGACTTATGAATCAATGTTTGTAAGGGAAGGAAGGGTAAAATGGAAATATTAGGGAAATAATTTTTAATTTTATAGAAGAGCCCAAAACATTAAGCGATGATTTCTCTACGAAATAAAAAAAAACTGTGTTGCTATTAAGATATAGTAAAGTACATTTATATGCAAATATGTATTTTCCACTTTGCTGCCGTCTTAAGGGCAATGTGGAAAATTAGTATAAGTGGTTTGTAGGGATACTATGTTATTAACAATCGGTTCGCTTACATTTCAATAATGAATTATAAATTATAATGAAATAGAATTAGAATTTAGAGTTTCCGACAACCTAAATCTTTTGGAGTACCCACTGGATTTCCATCTATCGAAGCCTTCAACATCTAAACAAAGTTCACGTCCCCAGTTTTTACACACACACGCAACACAGCGAATGCAATTCTGCGTGGAGGTTCTTAATATTTTTCACTGCCAACATTGCGGAAGGTTTCTCAATCATGGTTAAAACTCGATGCATTTTCATTTCGATTTGATCTGGCTCTAGGCTTATGTTTTACATCTGAAACAGGCTGAGAGCACGACGCGTTTTTGAAGCAGGCATTTGTTCTGCACATTTCTGATGCATTGCTTTCTATGGAGAAATTGTGATTGTTTCATATCTTCAGTTCCATCTCTTTACATTTTGGGTATCCTGCATGAAGTAGTGCGGGAAAGGTCAAGACATTCTTTGGGAGAAATAGTTGGAAATTATGTATTCTGATCAGTGACCTTTTTTTTTCTTCTTTCTTTTCTTTGGCGTTTCGTTAGTTTGGGTAGAAATCGAGGTTATAGGTCTTCCAGTTCATTAAACCCACCAATATCATACTGCCCATTTAGATGGTTTTTAGCTGTGGCAAAATACGGTTGTCTTTATCTCATGTTTGAGGCCAATAAAATGGATATAAACTTTAGAATATCGTCTATTATTTAAAGGAAGTGTTAACTACTTCATTTGTAGTGGTTGATATAGTGTTACGCTTCAAACTGTGTAAAGAAATTCAGTAAAACAATTAAACATCCACACATTAGCAATGCTCTGCACCAAATGAACAAGCTTCATTCTAGTAGAAGGAAAGTGTCGATACCTCAAGAAGGTATCAGCTTCAGTGCTGACCTCCAACCATGGAAAAAAAATATTATTTTGCAAGTCGCTCGGGCTTTCCACCTTTCCCTCCCCTATACTTTAATTTAAATAAACGCACTTTTTCATTCAATCCTACGTACAATATGAAATAATCCACATTCACTGCTGCTTATTATGATTCCTCCTCATTAAATTGCACTTACACCGTTATCAGTGTTTTTCTTGGTTGCAAATATCCTACTATCTACTGTAGTGTTTCATGTTTCTCATTCATTTCTTATATAGGTATTACCCAAAAATGTTCAACATCCTCAGAGTTGTCTTCTGTTTTATTCAATGGCATTTTTATCCGCAATTACAACTAATGTTACAGCTAACCATATTTGAACAATCTGGGGAACACTCCTGCGCTGACAATAAAATGATGCCCTCCATCCATGAACTCCTATCGTCATGTATTATACAGGTTATTTCTAACACTTGAAATTTAGTCATAAAAGTGTGGTTTTATAGGCCTAAAAGCTCTTAGAATGCTTAAAGTGCGCCCAGTATTTAATAAATCAACTTATAATTCAGTAAAACTAGACATTTTAGACCCAATTACAGGGTTTCAAATTTATGAATTGAATAGAAAATCAGTTTATTTCTACACTTGGGTGTATTAAGAACATACCTGCCTAGCAGACAAAGATGACTAAAGAAATGCACTCCACAGATCTAATATATATAATTTCACATTTACTTACATTACACTAGTCTACATTTTCAAACTTTTTGTCAGATGATTTCTTAAAAGTAGGTGTTCTTGAATCAAGTTTTTATGCTGATTTCAGAAATAACTTCCGTTTTGTTTCCTATCACGTCAGGGTTTTACACAAAATAAGAAGTAATGTTTTCACAATTTTACTAATGAGCGTAGAAAAGTATTCAAATACCATTTCACACAAGGTAAGTTTTTATTCAAGAAACATTTTAAGAATACTCTCAAAAACTCCCCTAATTTATTTCATGACTACATTTTAACAAAACAAGAAACCAAAGTGTTTCATTTAATTTGTTTCAAACTTTCTCTTCTTTGACTTCCTTGCAGATCCATTAAAGATGACTGTCCCTCCTCAACATCCAACAGTAGTCGGCCATCATAGCTTCATTCCATCTCCCCTGGTACCTCCTCTCCATTTCCTTAATATCTTGATGAAAACGTTCACCATAATGTCCCATATTTTCTGGAAAGTAGTCGATATGTGCACCTTTACACTCATGTTACAACCCATCTTCTTGAATTGTTTCAACATGGTTTCGACAATGACCTTGTAATTAGGATCTTTGTTACTGCCTAAGAAGATTTCAGTAACTGGTTGAAAGGCAGTCCATGCTTCTATATCTCCCTCATTCATTGTCTTCTCAAAATCTTCATCCTTCATCAATTTCTTTATTTGAGGACCAACAAAAATTCCAGCCTTTAATTTGTCTTGTACAATGAAGGGAAATTTTTGGAAAGGTACCTGAAGCAGGGTCCATCCTGTGGTAGAGCCCTTACATATTGCCCAATTTTATGTGTAGTGGCGGAAGCAATATCTTTATATCTCTATATTTTTGAAGAGAAATTGTAAAAAAAGTGAGTCAGAATCACTTATTAGTTTTCAGTCATCCGATATCATGCAGACTAGTGTTATTGACGTACGACTGCATTTCTGTAAAATGTTTTTGAACGGGATATTTAAGTTTGGTGGACATTTTCAGAATTCTTCGTTTAAATTCCATTTCGGTCAGTATTTTTCAGAAAACTAGTAATTACACGATTGTTTTACAGAGAGGTAAAATACTCCATCTTAACAATGTAAAATTTAACAAGTCCATTTGCACTTCCTCTGGAAGTTTAGGATATTATGAAATATTCCTGAATTTACATTAATTCCTTAAACATCTACCGATCGAATTTCCTTAGCTTAGTTATTGTTTTAAGCAACTGAAGTATAATATTTAAAGACGACTAAGTATTTTTACATTTATGCTTATATTAGGAACTTTGTATCATATGAAGTCAATTCCAAACATCGTAGACACACACATCAGTGTAAACATTTCGAAGTTTTAGCATGACTAACAAAAACTGCAGATAACTAACAATAACTGCAGATAACTAACAATAACTGCAGATAACTAACATACTGAGGGCCAGCTATACGAACTTGGAATAAACTTCTGTTAGATGTTGTTCCACGGTTAGGCGCTAATCTGTGTTGTACGACACTGGATTACGCCTATCAAGAAAATAACGTATTCCATGATTCTATGCGGGGATAAGCCGTTATTCCGAGAATGGAGTATAAAAAGGAAAATGGCTTTTTGGTTTCTGAACACAATTTTATCTGATATAAACGATTAATTTCTTTATAAAATGCTTTTGAGAACCAGAAAGCTTAAGACAACATGCTCTAGAGGTGATCCGAAAAAATAAACACGACGGCAATGCAATTCAAGCTGAGAAAGGAGAGAAAATTTGATGGTTATTTAGAACATATACCTACGCAGGCAGATAAAGATGAGATGAAATAAACTTATAATTTAAAACAGAATATTATCAGCACAATAAATAGTTTTATGGAAACAGTGAAGTTAAATAACACCGAAGACCACAAAATAAGTGTAGCAATTCACTAATGCGATTGCGTAGCGAGGTAAGTTATTATTGACAAAACACAAGGACTGGTTACTTCACGAGTACAAAAACATCATTCAAAATATAACCAGCCACAAGTAGTGTTGGGACGATATCACTGATACTCGATACTCACTGTATAAAAACTGTAAAAGCGACTGCTTGTTCACTGAATTATGTTTTATTAGTAGTTTTCTGTGCATAAATGCATGTAACCAGTTTTGTATTGTACGCTGATTCCGAAATTGTTCCTGTTTGACATTCTCCAGTCGGCAGCAATTTTTTATCTTGATAATGCCACAGGTTATATTTCCTCTATTGTTAGACAATGCTAATTATAGTAAATAATTCCTTGCTTCCCTTTTTACGTAACTATGTTTAGTGGTGAAAGCTTTCTTTCAAAGGATTTTCTATCCATAGAAAAACAAATACTAGCAATTCTTTCTTATTCTGCAATCTTTAAAATATAAACTAATATAATATATAATAACAACTCTTAACAACTAAAAATAGTGTGCGTGTTACATCATTCTACAAGTATTTATTACTAGCACATAACATATGTATTTTTTCATCCGGTAATAAGTAATTAGCCATATATACTCGGAAGCATACTAATTTGTGAATTAAGTCTATTCACTATCCACCCCCATACATTAGCGCAAGCATGTTTAATACAAAGGCATATTAAATACGATTAAAAATTGAAGCAAAAAAATTGAAGAAGTATTATAATGCAGGGCTGTGGTTTTTTTTATTGTTATTAATGATATGTGCGAAAAACGTTTTATAACTTCGACTAGAGGTATCTAGTTTCACAATAAAGGTAGACCATTTAAACCTGTATTGCGTCACTAATTTCCCGTTTTCTCCCGAAAGTATTTATTTATATTTGTGCGATAAACACGAAAATTGGGATGTTTTAAAAATTAGTTGCCAAACTTACCGTGGGCGAAATAAAAGCAATCAAAGCAATATATATTTGCCATCAAAATTAATTGCAAAATCTGATGTCATTCTCGATTTGGTAAAGATTATGTTTAAGCAGCTACCTGAATTTCAGAGTAAAAATAATATTACTTTTATCTTATATTAAATTCTGTAGCTATGTCCAAAATTTGTATCACAATATTAGTAAAACTGGCGAACTGCATGCTCTGTTGACATTTGAAGCCTAGGGCCTAAGGTAAAGCCAGTTTCACAGATTTTGTGAAATATCTGTTCAAGCATTATGACTATCATCAAATGCGGACATTGAAAGATTTTGTTCTTTCGCACTATAATTTAGTAGTTACTGAGAGATCTTCAATGGCCTGTAAACATTGCGACTTGTATGTTGCAATTGGTGTCACGGAATAAACATTTAATTTAATGTTTCCTACCAAACAATAATATCCTTTTAAAATAACTTGCATCTTGTTAAAACTCGGATAAACCATTGGTGATATTAATAATTTAATTTTACGGATAATGCAATAATTTTTAATTGTATAAGTTAATCTATTTTGTCTATATGAATTTTACAGTCTGTTATTATTCTACAAACCACACATATATTGTAGGTTTATTTTTTTGCGAAATTGTCGCGAAATTTTGTTGTATTATTAATACGAAATTGTTAAAACATAAAAAATAAATGCTAATTCTTAAAAAAATTATCACGAATAAAACTCGCCCCAGATTATATGAAACGCAGAGATATAAAGAAATCAAAAATGTATGCTTAAGAACATGAGCATTCTTGAAAGAAAAAAATACTTTCATGCGCTGTATTATATCATGCCTTACGCTATGATCTCTTTCTGCTAGTTTCACGGATTTTTGTCACCGGAGTAGGTAAATGTAATGGCAGAGAGTGAATCACCAAGCCAGGCTATTGAAGAAACATGATTTACTGCATCAGCTAATTCGGCTTCACTCACAACTCAATTAACGCCGCATGTTACATGAGTACCTCCACTCTTCCCCCATTGTTTTGCATGTTTTCATTTAGACACAAGAGTCTAAGGAATATTGTGCTGAATTCACCTACTGGAAACGCAGTCAAGGTCTATCGAGACTATAGTCCAGCAACTCTTTGGGGACACGTGCGAGGCAGTAACGCGAACTCTCAACTCCTTTCATTCCTTATCCAGCATAAAGTTAAACGCAACAACTTTCAGTAATACAAAACTTTAAAAATTAATTCTCTCTGTGTCATTGCTTTGACTGAGCATTTCTAGCTGTTGCATCCAGTATTTCAATCAGCAAAGTGCGGGATGCTATGGAAATGGATTCCTAATGCCCTGTTGGTTAATAATACCTGCTGAGCAAATTGTTTAGACAATTGATCTGGTGCAGCGATACAAATATATCTTAAGTTGACAGGGCGTCGGCAACAGTTAAAATGTAATTTACAAAACTCGAATTAAAAAACTATTTTAAGGAATACAATGAC
This sequence comes from Deroplatys truncata, assembly GCA_030765065.1. Lineage (NCBI taxonomy): Eukaryota > Metazoa > Arthropoda > Insecta > Mantodea > Mantidae > Deroplatys > Deroplatys truncata. Next base: position 167,723,556 of record CM060983.1, read on the forward strand.
AGAAACCAGGTTAGGTGCGTTAGCTAGAAAACGAAAGACACGGTAAACTCGTATAATATCAGCACAAGACACAGCTTTGCACAAAAGGTAAGGTTATACACTCCCATATTATCCCCTATAGCAAGAGATCACAACGTTTCTGGTTTTTTTTAACGCAGTTGTAAAATCATAATTTTGCATCCGAATATGCCTATGACTATTTATAATTATACTCCCACCGTTGAAACGTTGCACTTGACAGCTAGCGATTAAGGTGGTACACTCGCAAAAAAGCAGATGAAAAGGCTTTAACCTTTAGACTTCCTAAACCAATCACAAGGCAGCATTTCGGGTAGTCTATGACAAAGCGGAAGCGGAACTGGAAGCGGCTCTGTTGCCGTATGAAGCTATTTCCAACCACGTGTTTCAGTTTGTGAATCTCTAGCACGTGCGTCGAGTTATTCCTTGCAAGCTAACATTGTTCATTGTTATTTATATTTGTGATTATTGTTGGTGTTCGTTTACACACACACACACACACACACACACACATACATATATACACTACGTGATCAAAAGTATCCGGACACCTGGCTGAAAATGAAGTACAAGTTCCTAGCGCCCTCCATCGGTAATGCTGGAAGTCAATATGGTGTTGGTCCACCCTTAACTTGATGACAGCGTTCACTCTCGCAAGCATACTTTCAATCAGGTACTGGAAGGTTTCTTGGGGAATGGCAGCCCATTCTTCACGGAGTGCGGAACTGAGGAGAGGTATCGATGTAGGTCGGTGAGACCAGGCACGAAGTCGGCGTTCCAAAACATCCCAAAAGGTGTTCTGTAGGATTCAAGTCAGGACTCTATGCAGGCCAGTCCATTACAGAGATGTTATTGTCGTGTAACCACTCCACCACAGCTCGTGCAGTATGAACAGGTGCTCGATCTTGTTGAAAGATGCAATCGCCATCACCGAATTGCTCTTCAACAGTGGGAAGCAAGAAGGTGCTTAAAATATCAATGTAGGTCCGCGATGTGATCGTGCCACGCAAAACAACAAGAGGTGCAAGCCCCCTCCAGGAAAAACACGACCACACCATAACACCACCACTTCCAAATTTCACTGTTGGCACTACACACGCTAGCAGATGACGTTCACCGGGCATTCGCCATACCCACACCCTGCCATCGTATCGCCACATTGTGTACCGTGATTCGTCACTCCACACAACGTTTTGCCACTGTTCAATCGTGTAATGTTGGCGATCCTTACACCAAGCGAGGCGTCGTTTGACATTTTCCTGCGTGATGTGTGACTTATGAGCAGCCGCTCGACCATGGAATCCAAGGTTTCTCACCTCGCACCTAACTGTCATAGTACTTGGAGTGGATCCTGATGCAGTTTGGAATTCCTGTGTGATGGTCTGGATAGATGTCCTATTACTCTTTACGACCCTCTTCAAATGTCGGCGGTCTCTGTCAGTCAACAGACGAGGTCGGCCTGTACGCTTTTCTGCTGTACATGTCCCTTCACGTTTCCACTTCACTATCACATCAGAAACAGTGGACCTAGGGATGTTTAGGAGTGTGGAAATCTCGCGTACAGACTTCTGACACAAGTGACACCCAATCACCTGACCACGTTCGAAGTCCGTGAGTTCCACGGAGCGTCCCATTCTGCTGTTTCACGCTGTCTAATGATTACTGAGGTCGCGGATAATGAGTACCAGGCAGTAGGTGGTAGCACAATGCACCTAAGATGAAAAACGTATGTTTGTGGGGGTGTCCGGATACTTTTGATCACATAGTGTATATATATTGTTCATATTATTTATAGAAGATTTGAAGTGCGACAATGTCTCAAAAACGACGCCGATCACCGTGTGTGTGATGATTCACGAAGTGAAAATCCTTTGCGTCGAAATGTGCCATTTAATAGTCGGGCATTGGAACTGTTAAGAAGAGCCCGGAAATTCTTTGAACAGGAGGAGTACGCGAAGGTTCATGAGCATCCTTCTATTCCTGCTGATAAAGCCGTACATCAAACTACAGCACCTCTTGAACTAACACGAGAACTGTTATTTACAAGAGAGGGAAAGTTCAAGAGAAAGAGGACAAAATTCCGGAACGATCTGGAACGCAGAGGAGTGAAAATAACTTGGTTATCGCGGCTTATAATTTGTTTTATTTCTCTTCAGTGTAGCAGGCACGTTTGCATTATTTTGTTTCTATATTGTCAAAAGTGCTAATTTATTCTACATACGTTGCAATGTTTATGCTGAGTTATTTTCAATTAACATTAATGATGATGATTGATGATGATGATAATGATGATAATAATAATAATAATAATAATAATAATAATAATAATAATAATAATAGGAAATAGTTATTATTCAATGCGTTCGCTACTTGTACACTTTTTGTATGCGGCTTAGACACGATAGAAAGGAGAACAATCAGCTGTTGTTGTTTACTGACTAATGTGGCAACGTCGCAAGCACAATATAGCCAACGTTACGCGAAGCCACACGAACTTTCAGGTGCAAAGATTCAACGGCGGGGGTATATATTTCACAGTAACGTAAACAGCTCATATAATAGTAATAGTGATGGAGGTGGTGGTGGCGGTGGTGGTGGTGGTTTAGAAGCAGCTGATTGTGAAAACAATGCAAATTGCTGCGTAAGTTTCCGCAAAGCAAGCAGTGATTACGTATCAAACTGGCCATGAATGATTGCAATTTAGCCAGCATTAGTTTTAAATCTCCAAACTGTCGAATAGCTATCTAAGGAAGAACGCATTCATTAACTCGTCATCACATATTGTATACCCTAGATGGAGTATTCCAACATTTATTTTGAGTTCGTACAACGGAACCTTAGATAAACAAATTCAAAGCAGAAAGAACGTAAATGTTATCCACTTCATGCACAGCTTGCATTAAACATCGTTTGCATCGTCTACTACAATAAATAGTTTTCTAGGCAAGTTTTAATTTAATTGAAACGGTGCACTAGAAAACCGAAATCATAAAGTGTGCAGCTAAATAACAAAAGACCCATAAAACTCCATTGTAACTAATGAATTGTACTACAGCAAAATTGTAAATATGAGATGTGGTCCGGGAAATTAGGTCAAATGTCTCCAAAATAAATTTTCTGGTCTGTTCCTTCCACTTGTACACTCAATTCTGATCATTTTAAACGAATTTTTACCTCCCTAACTGCAAAATTACATGTTTTATAGTATTTCGAGCATTATTACATGTTTCGTCTATTATTTGCAAATTTGGCACTCGTGACTTCGGTATGGTTTTTGTTTTGGATAAGTATATTATATGAAGAAAGATTTCTTCCAGCCCCAGCTTTATGTCAGCTGTGCATTCTGGGAATATAGTTAATTTACTGAGCTACCTCTAAGAGCGCATTTTGACGTGGCAAAATTTTGCAAATTTTGTATAAACGACATGTGGCGTGGATTACGTGATAAATCACGCACTGATCTGACAACAAAAAGGCAAATGTACTTTAACTTTCTCCGCCACATTCATAGGTAGAGAATGTATTCCATTTATTCCACCTAAAATTTAGATTCTAGTTTTTATTGGAAATCCATTTTTTGAGGCCACCCTGAATAAAAAAAAATATTTTTAGAAAAAGGTACATGTATATGTGTGTGTGTGCGTGTGTGTGTGCGCGCGCGCGCGCGCATGTGTCTGTGAGCAGCATAACTCAAAAACGAAAAGTTGGATAAATACCACACTTGGTATTTAATTTCAATATCTTCCAAAGATGCGACACGAAGATTTTCAAGGAAATCCCCCGCCCCAACTACCATTTTTCATGGAATATATTCTAAATCTTTTATTTTCTCAAAAATGGTTTTCTAACGATTTTAATTAAAATACTATACACTAATGATCGTGTGACTGTCATTCGGCATCCGCATTCCGCTACGAGGGACATTCACAGGCATTTCAATATTAGTCAATCTTCTGCGTGGAAAAGACATCATCCAAAGTTTAAGCCTTATCATCTTCAATTACACAGGAGCTACTGCAGCCGGACCATTGCAGGAGAGTGGCGTTCGCTAGGTGCATCATACGACAAACTGAACGTCTACATTTTTGGCAACTGTGTTATTTACAGACGAAGCAGCGTTCCACAACACAGGCCTTGTAAATCACCACAACGTGCATTACTGGAGCACTGTAAACCCACATTGGATGCGAGAGGCCGCCTTACAAGTCCGATGGAGTTTCAACGTTTGGACTGGTATATTCGGTGATCATCTAATAGGCCGGTATTTTTATGATGGCCAACTCGCTGGGAATCACTATATCCACTTCTTACAACACCAGCTGCCTACTCTACTGCATGAAGTGCAGTTGCAGAACCGGCTAACTATGTGGTGCCAACATGATGGGGCGCCAGCTCATTCGGTCCGTTGTATAACAGCTTATCTCGATGTCACCTACCCTGAGCGATGGATTGGACGGCACGGACCAATAGGTTGGCGAGCACGCCCACCAGATCTAACCCCATAATATTTGTTCTTCTGGGGTTATCTTAAAGGTATCGTGTACCAGGAGCGGTCAATTGCCCCTCTAACAGCTCAGGGAACGCATCATCTTAGCTTGCCGTGACATCACACCGGCCATGTTGCACCGGGTTAGACTGGCGATGATGGTTAGACTGAGATCTCATCCGCCGGCATGATGTCCAGTTCGAACACCTATTGCAACCACATGGAGGAAACGGATAAATTGTAAAGGTTTATCTGTGTGATGGTCCGGCATGATGTCATACTCACTGTTAAATGCACTACTTTGTGAACAGAGAGGGTTCACAATTATCATAATATGGGCTTGCAAACGTTATCTAGTTTGTATGTACGTGCTGCATTTTGTAAACTCTCAGAACAATTTATTGCCCTTCTTTTGTATGAAAGAATAGCTTTAAATAGTACAATATTATTTAATTATGCCTTATGTTTGTGATTTATAATTACAATGTCATATACATTTATTTATGATGTTCATTAAAGCAAATTCGAACTAGTAGCAATTTGTGTTGTAATGAAATTCACATAATTAAACTAATTAACGACACTTCCATGCCAAACTATCAGTTCTCGTTAAATTTACTAAACATAAAAACGTACCATCAAGTGACAGTATTTGAAGCTGGGACCGTCATCACTGAAGGTCAACGCGCACACTGTTGCGCTACGACTGCAAGTCAATGCATGCACAGCGGTGCAAAGCAGTCATTTCGGCCGAAATTGATACGACGCGATGCAGTGGACAGTGTTTACGGCATAGCCTGTACAACGCCGGGACTGCATAACTTCTCAATCCGCAGGCTGAGAAGACTCACCCGGTATTATATACACATTTTGGCAGCATAACTTTAATACGTTTGCAAGCAAAACAAACAATAAATATTGTTTAAAAGGGTGATCTCAAGAGTTGTGACTTTTGAGGGGTCCTTAAGATAATTCTATACAAGTTTGTGCTAATATTAACGTTTCCGAGACACGTGTTTATGTCGTGAAAATAGCACTGTCTGGAAGAATTCTGAGTGCTGTATTCAATAAATGCCCTTATTCTTAAAACTTCGAGTAGCAGTAAATCGTAAAAGAGTCGGAAGCACTTCAGAATCACCCTATGTTATAGGCGATAGGTAAGAAGCGAAGGGGAGTGACTGCTAAAGCTATGGGTTGGATTTTCTAATCCGAATTTCGGAAAAGTCCCTTATTTCAAGCTTCCGGCTAAGCATATGTTTTCATTTTGAAAGGAAAATATTTGCTCAGCTACCTTTCTTTAGGAGTTTCTTCTTACCACAAATTCCATTTCCATTCTTAATATTACTTTAGAGTGGGATTTCAATATAATGGAACTCGTAGGCAGGCTTTAAGCCTCCGTTGGTTTTATTCACATCACCTTGTGGCTTCCTTACATTTTAAACCGTGCGTGTGTGAAGCTGGGGGGGGGGGATGAGGATCTGCTTTTCCTCCAAGCGCACTCTTTGTGTCAGTGCGGTGGATTTTTTCTGAATAGTTTTTACGTGAGCAGCCTAGATTATTAGGATAAGTTAAAAATATGGTGTGTTACATGACTTCCTCTACCCACTATCGTTTATTTTTACATAGCTTCTACAAACTATTTTACAGCTGCTTATTTTTCTATCTGCTTCATACTAATCGAGGTAAACGTTTGGCAGAAAAACTTCCATGACCCATTTCTTTGTAGCTACTAGGTGGACACAGAAACGGAGGTCATAGTCTAATGTTTGAAACCAGGTCCGGGTTTCTATATGCTGGTCTTAGAATTCCATACTCTTTCCATGATATCGCGAGAAACAACTGAATGATGAACACTTCAGAAAATGAAGTATTTAAAGGTAAAATCAGACTGAAAAATGCAATGCTATAGCCGGGAATTGAACACGGATCTCCCGCTTTCCGTGCGGTTGTACTAACCTTGAGCTACCATGGCAACATCCCGGTACGACACTAAATTCTATGAACGTCTCACTTCCGAGATAACGTACCTCAATGGCGACTTACAAATTAGTACCAAGCACTTATTTCCCGGGTACACATAGTTAACTAAACTATAAGGTCAATTAGTGTACATACATTAAGTGTCCTTCCATTACAGGCAAACCCGGCCTAAAGAGTTCTTAAGCTAGTATCAGACTGAAAAATGCAACTTCATAACCCGGGTTTGAACAGGGATCTCCCACTCTCCGTGCGGTTCTAACCGCTGAGCTGACAGAAAATAGATGATGCCACAAACGGATTATTTGAAATAAACTGTGTGGTTTGAAACGACCTACATTTGCTGTATAGTAAGTTTTTGTACATTTCTTATGCTTCACCAGTTCCGCAAAATTCATTCCGGATTAAGAGGCATTTCCCAGAAAACATCAAATATACACTTTATTCATCATGTAAATATCTCAATGCCTATACACCCGTGCTATTTTAATAACAATCGCTATAGCAATTTTTTTGAGAAAATGAAAAATAACCAACATTTTCCATGTAAATGGTAGTTTGGAATGCATAGATGTTCTTAAAACCGCGTCACATTTTTGGAAGCTACTACACTTATACGAAATTTGATATTTATCCAACATTGCGTTTTTGACCTATGCTGTTCGAGGAGAGAGAGAGAGACAGACTGACAGACAGACAAAACTTATTTTTATTCAGGTAGCTCAAAACGTGTATTCCCAGCAAAATGTCAGTATCGAATTTTGGAGCAGAATGTAATAAATGCTTCCTCTAGCTACGGGAACGTACCAGGTTGCGGGTGGCTAAGACAGGGCTAGCCGCGGTCAGGATTGGTGTCATGTTGGAATCGTTAGGCACCCCGTCCTTGCTATCACACATTCCTCGTCCGGAGCTGGTATCTTTATTCCTCCCTCCCAAAGGGCTCACTATGGCATAAGTGCGGTGCTGTGCTCCGTTTGAGTACTCCTAACTTCTCTATCTACTAAGGACGTGGCAGTGCAAGTAAAAATGCTACAAGCCGACACAATCCCTTAACGTTTTAAGCGATTAATTCGCTAGCTCAAGAATTACGATGATTAACCCTGTATAATCAACTCTTTGATATACTAGTCGGCCACGATATATGTGGATGCGCTTGTTGGAGGGCACCACTGTTTTTTTTTTTGTTGACAATCAACCTTAGGGATCGGAGGGAAGTGAGGGGCAAGGCGATAGGGAAATGTATAGTCGCACAATGATAACAGAACTATAGTTGTGTTCTTGACTCGTGAGCCCGCGGGATGAGATGTGGGGTGAGGGAAAAATGCACTCTGAATTACGCAGCGGGCTGCTATGCAGCGAACAATAGAGTCTTAGTCAGCATTCACCTGCAGCATATACATAGCCTACTTTTCTCAGTGTATCCATGTAGTTCAGTAATGTAAGAATGGGATACTGAATTAGCACGACTATTAATAGAAGTTAGGCTGCATGTTATTTTTCAACACCGTATCTAACTGTGCGCCACTTTTGATTCATTACGTCATCATATCTGTATACTTGTGTGTATGTATGCGCATTCCTTCCTGGGTTCACGAGCTCGGAACAAATCTATACGTATGTAAGCCCCAGCCTCGCTAGTAAATGCAACACGGAACTGCGGATTTTTTCTTTACTTGACTATCCTTCCGATGCCCCGTCCACTTGTTTCGTAACCGTTTAGTTTCTCTTCCTGCCACACGCATTCATATCGTGGCCGACTAGTACCTATATAATAATACATGTTAAAATATACGCAATGCTGACCTAGTCTCAGACAGAGTGGTTCCCTGGTTCTTCTCCGATTTAAATTTATTTTTAAAATGTCTCTGCTGTAGATACATTCCTCTAGAAAGTAAAGGAGAGAGGAAATAAGTCAACTTTCACCAGTAGTTTTCCAAATTTTGAAAAAATCACAAGGCGGCGCTGGTGTAGTTTATTTACTACACAGTGCAACAGAAAGCGCATATAGTTGTATGGTTTGCAGAAAACAAGTATGTAGTCATTGTTCAAAGACAATTTAGACGTGTGCTCCTTAAAGATCCCCTTGACTGTAGTTTACGACATTTGTACCTATGGGCAGTGTGCAAACGCAGTATTGAGGAGCTCGTGGCGGTTTGAAGAGTGAATAGAAAAGGTTATGCCTTTACTCGTACCCCGCGCAAATCCACTATAGCTGTGCAGCTTGTGAACTTCGGATGCCCCGAACAACACTTAGAAAGATACTAATACAAGTGACGCGGCTATGTTCATATTCTTCATGAAATCAAGCGGCAGACAAATCGAGTCGGTAAAAATTCTCTCGTTGAATCGGACCCTGTGTATCCATAGCTTGGCCTCCTCTTTCCTGGACTTAACTACTTGTGGGGCTTTGTAAAGAACATTGTGTAATCCACCAGGATACCTGACATTCACATCTCAAGTTACACGCATCATAAAAACAGTAGTAACCTTCAAAGGAGAGATGCTGAAGCGAATGTGGATTAAAATTGGATATTGTATGCATATTCTTCGCGCCTATCATGAAGCCAGTGTACAAATAAACCTTTCCCCCCTTTCTTTCTTCAAGAAATATTTGATTTGTACTTTCTAATAAAACTGACAAAATTATCCTTGTATCTTTAGTTTTCTTTTGGGAAGTACCAGAAATCGGGGAAGAATAAATCTTGTGATTAAAATATAAAACCTGGCACTTCAAATTTTAATGGGGATTTATAGACCCTTATTTGTGGCGATTTATTACTCAAATAATTAACAATAAGCTTAATGATTATTTCGAAAGCATTAGTTTCCTACATGCTTCAAACATTCGAAAAGAAAATCATTGCCATTTAAATTATTAAAATCGAATTAAATGTGTGGTGCAATTGTTAACATTTGATTGATATCAGTTACCCTCAAATGTTTACTAACCGAGGCTAAATGCTTGGAAATGTTGCTACTTAAAAGGAAATGGGACTGGAGTTCAATCTGAATTTGTTTATGGCGTGGTATATCCATTTAAATGAGTTTTGGTTATTTATGTGGCAAAAATTCGTGAAACTATCTTGAAGTCCGATAAACATATCAAATAGCTGTTGGTAAACCGACCCATTATCTATCGCATAAACTCCTCACCTCAGTTAACACGATGCTATGGCTCATCCATACATTTAGCAAATATAAGACAGTATACGGCTAAGGGCTGATTTATGCTTATGGATGTATAAAAAGACAATTTCGAAACGGGGCGAACAGACATTAAGGGGACTGGGACGTGTAAAATGATAACATTTGGCATTTTCTGTTTTTAATAGAACAAATTCTGTGTGATTCGACTGCCTCCGTGGTCTGATGGTTGCATGCTACCTCTGAATATGGAGGGGGCTGAAGGGCGAGAATGTTTCTTTAGTCAGGATTATTCCCTATCCTCCCTAGAATGTGGAAGTATGAATGGGAGTGTGAATTTAATGTAATAACCAAAAGTAATACACATCCGAAGGTTAACACCTCGGTAAAGCGAGTGAACGTCATTATTCCACGGTAATAACCCACGGATATGACCCGAGATGTTCAAGGCGGCATATAGACGGAGATAAAAGAATCTGAGATTCTTTCGGATTCACAATATACTTATGTGATTTATAGGTCATTTATATAAAACTCTTAACCGTTAAAAAAAAAAAGAATTAAAACTTTGGTTTAAACGTTGGAGTTCCACGACACTTTCCCTAAAACTTTTAATACCTCAACACGTGGTATCTGCTGAAAGAGTATTACAGGCTTCATCCAGAGTCCGAGGTCAAAAGGCATAGAACTACATGTCAGGAGCCCACATAGGATACAGCAAATAATGACTGCTCCCCTGGAGTGCACGTTAGTCATACCTTTGAACTTAAATTTTAACTACAATTATCTCAAAACGCTTCTCCAAAAATATGTTCGTTTTTCTAAAAAACTATAAACACTCCAAGTCTGAAATACGGCACACTTGTGTAATATAATGTATTACATGAACTGTTATATTTTTAACTATAAATCATTTTAAAACACTGAGGATTTTGTTTAAAAATTTAGATATACATCTTAATTAAAATTTTTCCCAGAAAAAACAAAATACAACCAGAAATACTATTGGCAACTTAATTTACTTAATTAATTATACGATACAATCTCTTCATATACAACAAAAAATATTAGTTTTCTGTTTCAACTAGTTTATGAGAAGCTTTTATACTTTTTCAAGGGGTAAGTCGCTAGTTGTTTTTTTCTCCCGTTCATGCAAGGAGGAAGAAATTTCAAAGCCATCACATAGCGACACGCCTTTTAAAAATCTATCGCTTTAGCCTACTGTGTCCTTATACCTACAACTAAAAGCGAAAGTGTATATAATTAAAGTTTATCTCGATCAAGAAGATACAAGAATAAGATTTCATAATAATTGCTCGCAGAAGTGAGTAGAAAAAAGTCATGAAAGCAACACATCAAATCTCCACCCCTGTTTACCATTAGCATGCAAGAATGGAGAATGTGCTTACTTCAAGCCCAAGTGTAATCCGTTTCTTGGCAAGATGATCAGCTGATACGAAGCCGATCGACACTTTATAATGTTGAAAGAAGGTTGGCAGACGTGACGTGATTATAAATTAAAATGGGTTCACCTAAGCAAGGCCAGTCTGAAATAACACTAATGAAAACAACACTTCCCTCTGAACCTCAGGTGCAAGCAGCAAACTCTCAGTGGATGTTTCTCTTGAAGCCTACAGACATTAAAACTCTTTCTTTTTTAATTTATTTTGAAAGTTTATAGCCTCTTTAACATATTAGTCATATCGCGACTTTAAAACTATTTATAAACTAAATATTTAACAATGAAACGATGATCTGGCAGCTTTAAACCATTACAGTGGTTTAGAAGGCATCGCCCACAAGCCCGGATAGTAGTAATTCAATTATTAGTCATGACGCCGGCCGTGAAAGCCTTAATACGTATGTACATTACAAGGAACTTTTATATAAAATTGTAACACTATTAAAATCAAAATTGAGCATTATATACTAAATTTATTGTTTTAAATAATTCAATTATCTTAGGGTACATCAAATATTTGAGTGCAGTTTGTAAATCACTGGTGTCTGGTAGTGTTGTCTCCATTGATCGTATTATGGACATTCCACGATTGTGTGTTTCGTCGCTAACACTATGTTACACTGGTGGTAGATGGGTGGTTAGTCCTTTGAAAAGAAGATAACTGTGTGTGATCTTGGTATGGCCCGTTTTCATTCGGGATATTAAAACCTAATCTTGTCTGTAAAGAGAATTACTGGAAGGATGTGTTGTAAAACTCGAGGAGTTTGCTTCTCGTGGAGTCAAACCATCCTGTCTTCCACTGTTGATAGAGCTTCTTTTTAAGGTTGAGATAACATCATTGATGCAGTTATACTTGGATGACTTAGTGGCTTCTTTTGTTGCTTGAATGGCCAATTCGCAGCCGTGTATTCCAATGTGGGATGGAATCCATATTAAAGACACTTGCTTTCCTTGCTTATTGGCTCTATGAAGTAGTGATTGAATTTCTTGTGTAAGAATATGGGTTGATGGCATACTGTTTATTGCAAGTAGTGCACTCTTAGAATCTGATTATATAACAAAAAAACTTCGAATACTGAGTATTCAAAACATAAAGTACAGCTTGTTTAATTGCAAACAGTTGTTAGAGAAGACGGTATACAAATCAGGAAGACTGATTAACACTGTGTAATCTGGATAAATAACAGCACAAGCACTTTTAGCATTACACTTTGATCCATCTGTGCAAATTGCTGTATAATTTCCATATCTGTCATGTAATTCATTACATAATTGGCGATAAAGTGAGGAATGCGCATGTTCTTTGGAGATGATGTTCAGTTCTAGGTTTATTTCAGGTGAAGTATTTGTTCAGGGCGGAATAGCAAGAGAGGAGTCTGTTTGTGTCACAGAGAAAATCTAATGTTGGGTTCTTGGAGATATTTGGAGACTCTCAGATATAAGGGTATTATTAATTATCTTTTGACGATTTCTTTAGGTCTGTTATGAAATACATACGTTTTCATTCAAGAATCGGACATCGTCGCTAGCTTGAGGGCATGCCTAAAAATCAATTGTTTTCTTCTAGCTTCAAGTGAGGTTCATTTGTTTCTATTTGTGTACTTGTCGGGCTGGTACAAAAAGCTTATCCAAGTTATCCGAAGTGCTGTGGCTTTTATTGAATCCAACATTCGGAGAGAAGAAGATCTTGTAGAATTGTAAACAGTAGCACCTTAATCCAATTTTGCTCTAATAAATGCTTTGTAGGTGTTTAACAACACATGAGAATCCGCTCTCCAGTTTTTGGCCGCTAGGATGTTCATAACGTTCAACCTCTTGCGACTGTCATCTTTAAGATTTTTAAGATGAGGTATCCAGTTGAATTGGCTATCAAAAAAAATTGGTTATCCCCAGGATCGTGATTTTCTTAAGAAGTTTAAGTTTTTGGTTGTCAATATGCAATTTTTATTCTATATCATTACATCTTCTTTTGGAGAAGCAAATACATTTAGATTTAGTCTTTAAAAGCTTAAACCCTCTAACTTCCGCCCACTTTTGAATCTTTAAAATTCTCCCTTTTAGCAGTTGTTGAATTGTATGAATGTTTTTTCCTGTGCAAGATAAAATAGCAATCTGCAAAGATGCTTTAACAGGTGGTGATATGTTTGAAACAATGTTATTTATGACTATTAGGAACAATGTTACGCTGATAACTGATCTGTGAGGTGCTCCAATTTTTACTGTGAATTCTTTGATAAAAACCCATTTACTCTGGCTTTAATTTGTCGATCCTGGAGAACGTTGGTTATGAACTGTAGTATATTTCCTGAAACATATCTCTTTAGAACGTCAACAATATAATCTTTTCGTACCGTGTCGTATGCTTTTTCAATACCTAGACTAACTACTACACAGCATTGCTTGTTGATAAAAGCATTCTGAATTTCAGATTCTAGACTTATGAAGTTGAGCGTGCTTCCCTAAATCCACTCTGTTACAGAATTTGATGTTTTCAAGATACCAACGTAATCCCCTATTACCTACCTTTTCTAGTAGTTTATACGTAATGTTAGAGCAATCGGTCGATAACTTTCTGTAAATGATTTATGTTTTTGTGGTTTTAATATTGGGATGACGATACCATTATGCCACTGGTCAGGAAATACGTTTTAAGTCCACGTGAAATTATAGATTGCTAGAAGGTAATTTAATCAAATGGTGGAACTGTATGATAAATTCATAAAGTATGGAATCTGTACCGGGGCTGGATTTTCCACATTTGTCTATCTCGTTTCGTAGTTCTCGAAGTTGGAGTTCATCGTTTAGAAAGTGGCCGTTATAAGAGAGGACTGTTTGTGTTATTGTAGCATCACTAGTAATTGAATAATGAACTCCAGATGTGAATTTGGCGTTATTTCAAATTTTGGCAAACTCATTTGCAAGCGCATCAGCTATGTGTTGATTTTCATTTATAAAGGTTTCAGTAATTTGATTTCTAAGGGCTGTGAAAGGGAATTGGCTACATTTTCCAGCTATTCTTTTGATTTTGCCTCACACTATCTTGGAGGGCGTTTCTGATGTCAACGACGAGACAAATGATATCCAAGAGTCTCTCTTACTTTGTTTGATAACTTTACGAGTTGTTGCTCTGCATTTGTGGTAATTTAGTTTGTTTTCAGGTGTAGGTTTCCTTTTATAAACATAAAGGCATGGCTTTTGTTCTTTATAGCAATTTTACAGGTTTCATTCCAGCAGGGAACCATTCTTTTTTAAGTGGGTCAAATTGTTTGAGGAACACTTGCATCTGCAGATTGGGTGATAACTTTTGTAAAGTCGAGAACGATGTTGTTAATGTGGTTTGTAGAAAATTTGTCAGGAGGTGTTAGGTTTTTAAGAGATTTGTGACAGGTCAGCTCTGTGGATATTTCACTTAACAGTGTGGAGTGTTTGAGAGTTATTAGTGGGATAATTACTTTAATTTGTGACTATGATGGGAAGATGATCACTTCCATGAGCTGGTGTAAACATACCAGTTCATATTATCGTAGATATCAGGTGTGCATATAGCCAAATGTATACTACTGCTATTCCTATGTGGAATATATCATAGCGAGTAGGAATTCATTAACACTAAGTCAAATTCATTTAATAGTTTTTCTATAATTTTTCCTCTGGTGTCAGTTTTATTGCATCCCCATAAACTGTTATGACTATTAAAGTCGCCCTTCAAAATGAACGGTTTTGGTAATTGTCGCATAAGATTCTTAGATTGTTCCTTCTGAAGAACATGGTTGTTTGGGACATAAATATTACAAACAGTCGGAGGTAAGTTTATTAATACCGCCATAGCTTCTAATTGAGTGCTTAAGGGAACTTTCTTGTGATAAAAATTACTCTTCACATATGTGATTATTCATCCACTTGCATGACTCATATTCGCTCTGTTTTTATTATATACACTATACTGTTTTAAATTGGATATAAAATTATCTCGGAAGTTAGTTACCTGTAAGAATATTACTTCAGGTTGGTGTATACCAAGTAGCAGCTGTAAGTATTCGTATTGAGGTCAAAAGCTATTAATGTTCCATTGCATTAGTGTATACTCCATAGAAGAGTATTAATGGTGTGTCTGATATTGGTTAAGGGAGATATTTTAGTTGGTTTAGGGATTTAGCATTCAGCTATTGTTTACTGTTTTTTGTTTTTTTGTTTTGGGTGACAGCATGGAGCAGTTACTTAATTATGCGAATGCTACTGTTCTTTATGTTTTTGTCAGTGTACAGTGGATGAAGTATTTGTAGTGCATGTGCTAAGGTTTGTAAGTCTTCAGTGTAGCTGATTGTGATTGGTGTTATATCATTTACGCCTGCAGTGTTTTCAAATAAGCTCTGAAACTGTAAGCAACTCATTGGAAATTCAGTTGATTATTTTCAATACATTCTTTTGGCTGGTTTAAACATATCGCTTAATGCTGAGTTATGGTTGTCCTTTTTGGATTTTTTACTGAGTAGATTAGATTTGTTATTTTGTTCATGTATAACAATCTGGATCTTTGTCAGAATTCCTGACTGTCTTCAAACGTTAGTAGTAGCTATTTCACTACTAGCAGACGATATAGGTTTTTTAGACCCCTGCAATTGCAAGTTGTTGAGGGTCTGGGAATGTTTCTTACAGTTAGAGGATGTATTGACCACGGAAATTTCAGATGATTCGTGAGATGGAGCAACTTCTCCTTGTGATGGAGAAGCATCGGTATTATCATTTAATGGAGGAAATTCTTCTTTTTTTACTTGAGTGTGGACTTTTGGAAATGTAGATTCATCGGAACTAACCTTAGGAGTTTGGATGGTGTAGATTTCTGAATCTGAGTTAGGGCATTGTTTAGTGAGATAACCTTCAGCTTTGCATATGATGCAGGTAGACGAGTCTGAAGATACATATACCCAATAGGTCGTCCCACCATAGTCAATTTGTAAAATATCGAGGATTTTATAAATGTCCCCATTTGAGACATACATTTGTCTGCGGAAACTGAGGATGTGTGAGAAGCCAGGGATTAATAATCCTGCTCTAATTGAAGATATCTTTGACATAGGTTTGATGCCTAGTTGTTATCAGTTTATTTTCAATTACACGTGGTTTTGGATTACTGGACAAACGTTTGACAGTATAATTCTTTTTTTTTGTGAGAATTATTTCCAAAGATATATTGTTTACAAGCATATTCGAGTGACTGCTTGTTAGTTCTCAGTATATTTCTTTGAGGACAGAAAGAAATATACTCTTCCATTTGATAATGCGTGAGGCATATCGAATGTCATGGGTTGAGATAAGTTTCCCTAATGCTAAAACATAATCTTTTACGTTTACTCCATCGTAGGATTCCTTGACAATAGGTTTGTTCTTTAGTAGGATTTGTCGCAGTTACTGCGGAGTATGTTAATCTTTGGGACGAAATAGATTCATTACTGGACGTTTTCAGTAGTTAGGTGATTGTTTGAATTTTGCTCGAAATTTGTTTACTTTGAATGTTTCTGTTGGTAGTAGGGTTGTTAATTGGATTAAATGTGTCTTGCTACCTCTATTAATATAGGAGGTCACTAGATCGTAATTTTATCTAAACCAAACTATAACTATTATGTTAAAATTATAAAAGATTTTACTCACAGACGTCAAAGATGTGATGACGTTGCTATGGACCTATCTTTATTAACATGAATCATGTTTTTAACGCTAAATTCGTTGTTAGCACAGAGGATTACATTCACATGCCGAACTCTTCGAAGTCATGAGCTCCTCGTATATTAAAACTCTGTGTTGACCAACAAGAACAGATTTTATGATAGAAAACCTAGTTTCTGAAAACTGCTATATGTTACCTTCTGTTTGCTAAAGTACAGCAGATTCTATTGGTGTTGCAGCAACGTATCATGCTCCCAGGTTTCGATATATAGTGCATGTATGTGTATTTTTGTACAGTAATTGTTATTCCACAATTAAAAAGCTGCTTGAATACCTAGCTATACCCCAACATTATTGAAAAAGATTTATACAGTTATACTGGTCAGAAATTTCAAAATAAAATTGTATATATAGTAATTGTGAGTGGGTATTGCTGAATTGTAGTATATTGAAAATATTAATGTTTGATTATTTACTCACTAAATGTGGCAGAATATGGTAATTTCTCAGCAGCTACATACCTGTAAAAAAACAAAGTCAGTAGTTAAAGACTCTCATTAAGCCTACAAAAGTACATAGTAAAATTGCAAAACTCAGCATAAGATAAATCCAAACCTGTATTCAGTTCTATTTATTTAATCCAGTTGTCTTAGAATAATTAATAATAACTTATGCGAGGAAATTAGCGAAAACAAATGAACATTAGATGTTTGTTTAATAACTAAGGAACAACAAATTAAATATACACCAAATGAATCCTTAATAAAGTTAATTTGGACTCTTTTTGCTTTTTGTCGTTTTGAAAAACGGTAATTCACTTAGTTTCAGCATTAGGTAATGAAGGGACTACATTCACTTAATCCATAAATTATTTAGATATGTATATGACTATTAGCTTCAGTAAATTAAAAACCGCACTGCATACATAAATACATAATAATAAGCATATAGTCTGTTCAGAGGCTTTTGAGACAGTGGAAAGTGAAGATAAGGAGGCGGCACGGTGGCAATAACAAAGAGCCGCCACAGGAACCCGACCTTCCCGCGACATACCGGTTTTCTACCTGCTCTTACCGCTGTCTCAAAAGACTCTGAACAGACAATACAATATCTCACTAGTCAGTTACAGGCAATCACAAGTGTGATTTAAACAAATAATAATAATAATAATAATAATAATAATAATAATAATAATAATAATAATAATAATAACAATAATAGTTAAAGGAGTAATAAATTATTTATATCATTACTTTTCGGCTGCAACAAATGCTTAACTTAAAAATCTGATGTGATACAGTCGCATGACATACAAACTATTGTTACTAAAGCTTATTACTTTCTCTACCACACACAGCCTAAGACAAAATAAATGAGTAACATCCAGAGAGTAAGTTCGATTCGGAAAACATCGAAAGCATTCGCTGCCGCTGCGTTAACAACACAATGTAATATGATGCAGTAATTTGTATCACAAATTACTTAAATGTAAATAATGATTGTAATATGAATATGCATTTTTATGTGACATTGATTTGAGATGTTTATTGATTGTAAATATTGTTGAGAAGTAAGTTTATACGGCCTTACTGAAACTGTCAATAATAGCGCAATAATGCAGCGAGGGGGGTGAGCTGTTTATCATTATTGGAAACGAGGAAGTTACGTAATGTTGGCGCGTTTTTCCGTTTAGAACCTTCTGGAATGTTTTCTCCCTAAAGCATATGTATTCATAATTTTTATTGGATATTAAAATAGACGCTAATGTTGGCGCGTTTTATTAGCCAATTGCAGCTCAGTTATAATCTTTAGGCGTATCTGGATGTGGGAGTATAAATTGAAGCTAGGTTAGAGGTAAAGTCAGTCAGTTGCTCAGTTCATCAAAATTCTTTGTGCACTACACGTCGTCTTCAGTTCGTCAGTTCGTCAAAATATTTGTATGAGATACGTCGACTATAGATTCACAAGTTACAAAAATCTAAAGTATTATAAAGTTAATTATACACAAAGTTGAAGTACGCGAATTAAGAGTGATTAGTAATGAAGTTATTAAAACAGTTTCAGTTTGGCGAGTGTTAAGATCAATGTGTAAATGTGATAGTTAACGTGTTCGACAATAAAAGTGTAAAACAAATTTCTTCATCAGTGTTATTTTTGGATAAAAGGTTCCTTTCCGTTTACACAACCCTGATCAAGAAACATGTTCGACCGAGAAATAATAGCTAGCCGGAGGACAGTAAACAAAACTTAAAATTCTTTCAAACACTAATACTACCACAAATTGCTAACACAAGATGGAGCTACAAACCGAACAAATGAATGACGTCACAAGATGGCAACACATGATGTAAACAAACATAAACAAACATTTGTAAGTAATACCGTTACAAATTGGCTACCACAACGTGGGGCTACAATAATGTTACATCAAATTGGCGCCCATACGTGGGGCAGTTAAAATTATGTAACCAAACAAAACAAAAGCAGCACAATATAAGATCTTCAAGTTCTAATAATTTACGTAAAAACATATTACGTAAGTAAATAACACTCGCAAATACCACCTGTGTTAATTTCAAATCCTTGCGATAAGTAGGAAGATGCCTTTAAGTTGGATTGTATCCATGGTAACCGAGAGGTGAAACTCATGTGTCTTGTAACTGGAACAAGCTGGGTTCGAATTCTTGGTAAATGTTTTTTTTTAATATTTAAATTTCAATTTGTTAAATATATGGCAATGGCGTATGAAATCATTAATTTTAAGACATTTATGTATAAAAACACAAAAAGTTACCCTTTTCGTTTTCATAATAAATGCCATGAAAGTAAGAATTATAGAGTGAAAAACTAAACCAAATATTTAATTGGCCTAATATTGGATGTGCAAACTCTCTGTCTCCTTTTTCAGCTATGCGTGATCATGCGCGCGCAACTCATAGCCTTGGAGCTTTCATCACATGTTAGCAGTCATACTGACTTTTACTATTACTGAGCGCACACATAAAGACGAAGTTACATACAGATATCACCTCACGTTGCTGGATACTCCGCGTCTCATCGTCCCCCGTGGTCTAGCGGTATGATGCTAGTCTCTGGTTCCCGGGTCCGGGTTCAAACCCGGCGGAAGGCGATGAATTTTTTTCGAGCGTAAAAAAGACACCTCTGGGCAAAATTTCCAGTCTTTCACGCCCAATATAGAATAGGACGCTAAGGACGATAGTAGTTAAAGAGTGCCCATAAGAATAAAAAAAAACTCAAAACTATTCTATGTCTCAGTCTGCAAGAGCATTGAAATCCCTATATCTACGCTACGAAGTAGGTGCGGCTATCCAGGGAAGGGATTGTTCGTCGTCGACCTGGTTCGGGTCGAAAATGTTTGTCCACTCCTCAGCAAACACTGCACTTATAGAAGAGGCAAACAGGAATCCCTTCTAGCATGCGTCTACAATTAGAAGTAATTCTAATTTTCCTGAGTCGAACCTCATAGGGAACTGGACGTCTTATGCTGGCTTTAAAATTCTATAGTTACCGTTTCCATATAATCGCGAGAAACAACTGAAAATCGACGGAACTTAGAAAGAAAGACAAAGCATTGAACAAATCGATATAAAACTATATAATGTTCAATCAGTTTGATTAATTATAATTTTATACTAGTTCATTGTAATGGTTCAAAACTGCCAGTATGTTAAATAACCTCGTTGTTTATTGTTAAGTATTTATTTTAAAAGTTGTAAAGTCGCGACATGACTAATATGTTAAAGCGACTATAAACTTTAAAAATAACGGATATCTCGGAAATGGCTAATGCCATAAACAAGGTTATTTGTGATAAATTCTGTGTTTTAAAGACATCTATGTTTTTTGTGGAGTACGTTTTCGTGTATTTTTTTATATTTTTTATGGACGCTCTTTAACTGCTGTGGTCCTTAGCGTCCTATTCTATATTGGGCGTGAAAGACTGGTAATTTTGCTCAGAGGCCTCTTTATCAGGCTTGAGGTTCTTTTACGTGCCGTAAATCTACGACGCGGAACCACCGGCTTTACTTCCCTTCCGAAGGAAGTCATGCTAAGGATTTTTACGCCCGAGAAAAATCCATCGCCCTTCGCCGGGTTTGAACCCGCGACCTCGGGAACTAGAGAGAGAGAGAGAGAGTTTGTGATGACTGCTGTCGAACAGTGAGTGCTGCTTCCGCGAGATATTGGAGAAGTCTTGTGTTAGACTACCCAGCTAGTGAACCGTTCGGAAGAAGTGGCTATGTCATGCTACTTCATTAAGCCACTGCGTCACGAAGGAAGTGAAGTGACGGGGAATTTGAAGTGGTGCACATTAATGAACTGACAGTGAGAATATAGTGAAGTGGCAGTTTAAAACAAGGTCCCAATCTTTTGAATTTTCTTGAGTTCTCTTCACATTGATCGCATTTTCTATAACTGGAAAATGATAAGAGAGAGGCAAAAATTTACTGCAGGAAAAAGGTAGAACTATTTAATTTCACAATCTCTCTTCCACCCTCTCTGTCAGCCATTTTCGGAATATTCTGTGTTGTGCACATTTGGGCTTTCCCAAGTACGTCATTTGAGAGACAAGCTTCATATTTTGTAATTCTTATTACTTTCCCTACCACCCACGTAGGAGGTAGAGGAAGTACTGCATTCCATCCAAAAAATTAGATATCGAAATTTCACCGGAAATACATATTTTGAGGCCCCTTCAATCCAAGAGGAAAGAATGTTTAGAAAAAAGATCAGTTTGTGTGTGAATTCTTAATTTCTTTATGTGTTTTTATATTTCATATGACGAGAGAACTTCGCCTCATCATCACCATCCACTACAGCCCCCCTATCTCTCTCTCTCTCTCTCTCTCTCTCTCTCTCTCTATATATATATATATATGTATGTATGTATATATATACACGTTAATAGATTAATTCTGTGTCGCTTGGAAAAATTAGATGGTTTGTTTTAATTTTAATACCAAGCCATGAGGTTCCATAGATCAGTGAAAGGATACTCCCTAAAGTACAGAAAACGCAATGAAGAAATAAGGCAGCAACTAAATATATTTTCATTAAACCATAAAATTTCACAAAATAGGGTAAATTGGAGGAACCACTTCAAAGATGGACAACAATAGAATCCCAAAGCTTGCCTTCGAATTCCATCCTAAAGGAAAAACAAATGTTGGTCGACCTATGGAAAGGATGTGTGAGATCGCAACAGGCTAATGCCTAATTCAGGAAGGGTAGATGGTTGGGTAGGTAGGTAAGTAAAAGTACCAAAGCAATGCAATTAATTGTGTATAAATAGCCCTGTGCTCCGGATGCTTCATAACTGCTGAGAATACAGTGAAATAAAACTTGACATTGCTGCCGTGCGAGGGACTGGCTGAGAAGTAGAGCGCATACACATACATGAAGCTTCTGGCCATCAGCGACATGTGAACAGGTGCAACGGTTAAAAAAAGTATCTTACTGTAGTAATTTCTACTCATGACGTTTCAGGTCTGCCAGAGGCCTACGGCAGTGGTGTTGTGTGGCCGCCTTTAAACGTCAAAATGAAACACGACATGCGCTGAGGTAATCTTTGGGAATAGGGATTACGCACGTGACTCGATCCATTGTAACATGTTTCTTGCAGGAAAAGGTCGATATGAGCACTCAAATGACTATTCATAATAGAGTCACACATATTCGTTATATAGTATCCATAAATAATGTGATTCTTCTATCCGGGTTATATTATTCACCACACAAGGTCTAGGCATAATTTCATATTAAACAATAAAGGCTTACATGTAAACTTTACATTCAGCATGCGAAAATAGCACAACTTCTAAGCATGTCCGTCAGTTATTTGGGATAATAATTTGCAAAATAGAACATTTCAAAAATGCGTAATCCCAACCCCCTCCCCAAAAGCTGTGTATTTAATGAGCTCTACATGTTTCCTGGAGTAACATTTATTCTATCTCACAATTTTTCCAGAACACACAAAATTCAATCGGTAAAAAAAGAAATTACTGACTGTCCATAGAAAATTATATATATATATATATACATTTTATTTGTTACATTAATAACTCAAATATACCATACTGTAATCAAAATCGCTATGTGTCCTTTTTGGGAAAATTAAAAACTAACAAACCTTGTTTTCTTTCTTTCCACATATACGGTAATTCAGGGTGGGGAAATTTTCTTGAACATCTTTACCTGGCATGCTTAAACAGAGTAAGTATGAAATGTTGTATATACCCGAATTTTTATTTTCGATTTACATTGTTTACAGCCATCATACACATCCACACAGGAGGAGAGTGAGAGAGAGAGAGAGAGAGAGAGAGAGAGAGAGGGCAAGAGGGCACGCATGCGCGCGAGCGGACGTTTATCTAAAAATGCCCTTTTAGGGGGCGGGTCCTGTGGACCTCGGGTGAATTATAACACTTCCTCTATAGTTAGGTCATAGAGAAAGTAAAAATCACGATTATATTGTATATGGTTTGTGTTTTGAAAAAACAGAAAAAACAAATTAAAATTTGATAATTAGCACATTTCTTCTGTAAACATCCTCGTCAGCCTTGAAGTAGATAGTACCTTTACGTTTGGAAAGCCGATTTGAAGTAGGAGTTGTATTGTAGTTCAACTGTTGGGGAGCCGAACACTTGAAGTAGTTGCAACTACACGTATGGTACCCGGTAGCCTTCGTCAAAAAATTTAAAAATATTATCTTTGTAACTTGACTGTATCTTTATATATTAATAATTATGTTTGCCTCGGCTGCGTCAGTATTATTGTTAGAGACACGTTTCTCTTAGCAGGGTTGTGGTGCGACTAAAGAATATAGGCTTATACAGATTTTACGTTTTTCTTCACTCCTTTTATTAATACTTGACACGATTTAAATAACACTTCACTGATAGAGAGCTGTGAGATTCTTTTATTGATCACTTGCACTTTATAACACGTAAACTATTTTCGTCTCTCACGAATACGTATAAAATTTCTCGAGGACGTGTCTCGCGTCCGGTTAGGAACACCGTTTGCAACCAACTGAACTCTAAATTTGTAAATTTTGCTATATTTCAATTTCTGATTGGCTAATCCTAGTCCAATAGAATACCTTCATTTCACTAAAGCTTTTTTCTGGTTGCTGATTGGTAAATTTTTTTAAACTGTCACAAAAATTACATTATTGTTGCTCCAATAATGACTAATAGCATTATTAAACTATCTTACTTATTATTGCCTCAAGGTTACCTCATTGTTAGCAACTTTTAACCTACTATTCTCACACCTCCTGCATTATTAAATTACGTAATATATTCGTATAACATTATTACACATGGATGCTATAATATAAACATACACAATGACTGTAATATACACTTTTTGTATATTGTCACATACACATATTGCTTTAAGGCGGGCTGTTACTGAATTTATATTTATATAATTAGACTGAAAATCATTTAAGTGTTAAAAATACTGCCTCAGCCTTAATAAATCAACAAGATTTGAATCTATATACACAGTGCATAAAATAATAACAGTACAGGTTTCCAGAACGTAAAGCTGGATTGAACTTAACTTAAATGGTGTTTAAGAAATACAGGATTAAGAAGCTGTTAAAAACGACTGTAATTACTGATAGCACTATCACCATTTGTGTAATGAGATATGTTAGACACGTAGTATCCGTCATTCATTCGAACAACCAACTTCAAATAAAATGTAAATGAATTCAAATCTGATTTAAATAAGGCGCATACTGATACCAACCGATCAATCAGGCAATCATTTTATGCTCAAAGTCAGGTCCGCTCACCACATCCATTCTTCTCTCTTTTTTTGCTTATCTATTTATCTTCGCATATGAACCAGTTGTGCTGTCCAACTTTTGGTCTCGAGCCATTTTCCCGTTCACCGTTCCTTCCAGTACACCAGTGTAGTGTCGTGTAGAAGTTAATTTATCTTTCTGTTTGATACTGTTGCAGAATTGTTAAAATCTTTTTCAAACATCTTCATGACCCTTTTTGATTGTTCATTTCTTATGCTCCATTGTCCCCCATGTCCACATTTAAAATGTTTCCAATCTTATTTTCTCACTACATCAATATTACCGCGACATGTATAAACCCATTCCGGTGATCTTCCTTAGTTCTTTTATATAGATGTTTCCTTTTGTATTAAAAGCTTCTTTCTCGCTACTGTTATGCTCTTTTTTATCTATAACTAACTAATGGTACATCCCAAGTATCTAAAGCAGTCCACTTGCTTTACTACGGCATCTCCAATTTGCAAATGTCTTTTGTTTGCTTATCTTCCAATTATAATTACCATTTCTTTTGTCTTTCTCTGTATTTATTTTCATCCATGGAGTCTCCATTAGCATTTGCCTAGGAACATTTTCACTTCTACTATCCCTGCCATATCATTGGAAATATTTTTTTTCTCCTTCTATCATTCTTCCATTGTTCTATAATCAATTCTTCACAACACTCCGGGTAGATGTTGAATAAGGTGGATGATAAAAGGTATCCCTAAACGTACGCTGCTCCCTATTTCTCTTCCCTCTGACACGTACTAGTATCTTCTCTCCTGACTGATTGGTTGCTTCATATAGGGATTACTTAGAAGCCTACCGTCTTTCCAGTCCACAGCAATTTGTTTTTCAGAATCTTCATGAGTTTCTTACAATCCATCTTTTCCTTCATGAAGCGTAAGTAGTCTTCTTCTGACTCGCCTTTCACCTTAAGTAGGCATCGATTCAGCATTCGAGCAGCAGTATTTGAGATAGGAGATTAATAGCAATAAGGCTGATACATCTTATCAATTCTAACAAAACGTCCAGACTTTTGGGCCCCAATGCACATATAACTACAATTCTCAGAAGAAACACCACCTGGTCAGCAGAAGTGTTATATTCTGTGAAACTGAAATGTTGCATGGACGACTTTCAACGTCTCGCGTGGAGCACAATATTAGGTCATACAAGTATGTTAATTTGATTCTGCATGCAAGGGCGACTTAACATGCGTTTCAAGAGATAACCAAATTAAGAGCAGATACAGCATGCTGACCACGCTTTCCTGTTGCACGCCACACATCTGAATTACAAATGAAGCAATACCTACTTCATAATAAGAGCAATAAAAGTAATCAACGTTACTGTATTCCATCACGAGAAATAACTCACACTTAAGTCATAGCCATGAATGGAGGATGCGGGTTTTGAATTTGCTAGATATGTAATTTGTTCACTTCGGTAAGTACTACAATCACCGAAACTTGTTTATATTGGAATTGAAATTCGTTTTGGGTTCTCTGTATTTTACTACTTCTAATGTCTACAGATAATTGCGGTTCAAAGAAAGCTAATAATTTCTACGAAAGTTCTATATTAAGGCATCGCGAGGATTTGTCTTGGGGGGGGGGCACAAAAGTGTACATAATTAAAAAATCTGATGTGTTACACTCACATGACTTTCTCTACTCCTGCACAAACTACTTTTACAAACGCTTATTCTCCATCTACTTCATGTTAATCGAGATAAACATTTCCAGACTCTATCTTATTGCTAAGTTTCTTGTAGATGTAAGGGGAATATATATTTACCAGGGCAATATAGAAATACAGTAGCCTTTAAGCACATGCATATCTCTTAATAGCTGGTTGCTAGGTGCAGCACTATTCCCTTTGCCACAGATTAATACTCTTTGCATATCCAAGACAAAAAAAAATGAATAACGAATTCCCATTTGAGAAAATAAGTATCGAAAAATTTAAGGGAATAACAAGCAATATCTCGAAAATGGTTCACTCAACAACAAAAATGTATATGACATAAATTGTGTATTTTAACGCGATCTACATTTTTTGTGTAGTAAAATTTTGTCTATCTCTTATGGTTTACCAGTTTACCAAAAGTCGTTCACAATGAAGAATACTTTTGCAGACATTCTCAGAAAATTCAAGATATAGAGTAGCGTGGGGCAAGTGTACGCACTTAAACTTTCAAGACCTCTGCAACGGTATCTATTCAACCAGTATATCTGAAATTTTTATTATGCAATCTTTATTCTATTGTCCATCACAAACAGTGGTTAAAACCTATTTTTACATGCGAAAAATAGTTTTATAAATGTTGAATTAAAATGTGACCCATGCGAACTTTTGCCCCATAGATGGGGGTAAGAGTACGCATAAGGTGGGGTAAAAGTACGCAGAAAACACAAATGTTTAATTTTAATGCTTGGTGCTGTAACCTTTATCACATTATAAGAATACACCAAGGACCTTAGTCTGACTAATATTGAACATCATTCTAAGAATAAGATGATAACCTAAATATAAAAATATTTGAATAAAGAAAAGATTGAAATATTCTCATTGTGTGTCATTTTTAACAATAGTCGCAGATAAATTTGCTGCCTCCCTCATGGGTGGAACAAGCTACATGCCACCATTCTGCACACTTTTGGCACTGAATCCAGTCCTCTTCTGGTGGTTCAACATACTCCCCGTCGCATCCTGGACAGTGGATTTTCTCATTTGAAGTTGAAGTTGACGCTTTGGGTAGGACTGAATGGTATTTGGTCCTTTGGGGTCTCATATCGTTTTGTGCATATTTTGATACATCACGCTTGACGTGTTTTGAAGCACTGGATGATTTAAGGCTTGATTCATTTCCAATCTTCTTTTAAAGGGTGAGCTAGTCAGTACTTCCAATTTTTTACTTCTCTTACTTCTTTCCTCTGCAATTGAAATTGTGTTATTACACGTCCTGGGTTATTTAGTAACCGTTTGTCACACATTGTAGAATATAGATCTTTTAACGGCTTGAAAAATGATCTGTCAAGGGGCTGCAACCTATGTGAAGTATCGGGAGGAATCGATAATAGATGAATACCATTGTGTCTGCAGTAGACAATTGCTTCCAAGTTTATATGGGATATGTGGTTATCTAGCACCAGAAGTATTGGATTCTCCATGCTTCCTCTTACATGCTTCTGAAAATGCTTCAGCCACTCAGAAAATAGCTCACTGTTGATGTAGTCACTGTCTGAGCACATCATGATTGAACCTGGTGGAGTTCCGTGCATGAGTTCTTGTTTAGCTCTTTTTCTTGCAAATATTATGGCTGGGGGAACATAATTTCCACTGCGCTGACTGCCAAACAACAGTTGTTAAATTTCCTCTTTCTGTAGAAACAATTGTTCCAACTGCTTTCTTACCAGTAGGTGATACAACCTTTGGAGTCTTACTAGGGACAGTGCTTATTCTGATTCATCCATATTATACATTCTTGATAGACAGAACTTGTATTGATCCATCATTTGTTCAAGATTATCAAAAAACAAAGAAACTAGAGCTTTATTAAAGCCCATAACTCGAGCAAGACTTGTTTTGGTGGAAACACGGAGTGATAGTTTGTGCAGTTTCATAAATTTTAGTGCCCAGTCTCTGCCAGCTAATTTGCTGTCCTTGTTAAATGGATGGATTACCTTGTTAATGTCAGCAAACTAAAATACCAGTTCTACGCAAATCCTTCAATGTTAAACTATACAAGTGAGAGTCAAGGAGTCTGCAAAGCTCTGCCAATTCCTTCGCATGCTGTTTAGTCCGTACTTTTGCCCCACTCCACAGTTCGTACTCTTGCCCCGTTGTCGTCTTTAACATTTCCCAGACCGTACTGCCATCTGTGGCCAGTTTCACACAATGGCCAAGCCACCACACGTTATTACAGAAATTTGTCTGAGCAATGACATAATGCTAAAATACCTGTCCCACATTCCTAATAGCTCAATCACGTTTCCAAAACCACGAAAAATAACATCAAGATGAATGATTTTCAATCTTACCTCATAGTTTAAAGACGAAACACACCAGCACAACGAAACTATGTAGAGAGGCTATCGGCCATGTAATTCTTCCAACAGCATACAGTACTGCCAATTGCACGGCCGTCTTCATATAAATATCCCTTGTGCGTACTCTTACCCGCCGCGTACTTTTGCCCCGCACTACTATACATTTTATTTGTCATGAAAATATCTTAAACGTATGATATTCTAATCAAAATCGTTAGAGCCATTTTTGAGAAAATTAAAATTTTCGAAAAATGTTCCATGTAAAGAGTAATCTGGGGTGGGGGGATTTTCTTGAAAACCTTCGTGTCGCATCTTTGGAAGATACTGAACCTAATTACCAAGTTTGGTGTTTATCCGACTGTTCTTTCTGAGTTATGCTGTTCACAGACACACACACGGTCATGTTTCCAAAAATGCTTTTTTTGGATTCAGGGGTCTCAAAACATATATTTCCGGTGAAATCTCAGTATCGAATTTTTGGGTGGAATACAATACTTCCCCTACTTACTATACGTAGTAGAAAAAGTAAAAAGGGCTATTCTTAGTTCTTATTTGGTTAATACAATCTAGTAGCTCCTACTACGCTGTAATAAGAGTAACGTGTCCGACTCGTCATACCACGATCGTAACTTAAGGAGTGCATAAGTTAAATTATTATCATTGCGTTAATTTATGTTACAGAAATACTTTTCTATTAAAGACATCTTTAGATATTTTAGGTAACTTTCATTAATCATAATTTTCTCCTTAAATTCTTCCTCCCTTTTTGAACGCATAACGGAAGTTAAAAAGCGAATCTAATTGCCATATACAACTTTGACTGATATACGTAATGGAAAATTAATGATTTAATTTCTTCTGAGCTGTTATCTTATTAGTATTTGCATAACTATTACACGATATTTCTACAGTGTTAGTCTATTTTTAAAGCAAAATGCCTATCAATACTAGGTGATCAGATTTATTCGCAACGTCATTTTGAATCGTTGACGTCATGATTTCAGAGGGACTTCTGTTCACTTAGTTCTGAGGAAATGAAATAGAGAGCGACATCGAGCAGCTCGGAGAATGAGAGAAGAGAGAACCACCATTACAAATCTTGTGCCATGCAAAAATGAATATGGGTGGCAACTGGTTATTTTATGTGAATATTTTATCATTTTCTTTACTGCCGTATGGGCCGAGCCGTACAACAACCCAGTTTCTCTGTTAATCGTAACGATGTTGGTGGCCTAAATGTCGTAATTTACCATACTCTGTCTATTTTAATATTTGAAATTTGTAGCTGCCAGCGTTAAATAATTATTAAATATTTTGTTTGTTGACGACGATGTCAACTGCCAGGATATTATCAGTGACGCCGGTGTGCAGGAATTTCGTCCCGCAGTTCCTTTATATGATAGTAAATCTACTGACATGGGGCTATCCTTTTAAGCACACTTAAAAACCATCGGTCTTAGCCACGACCATGGGATCAGCGGCCAGCGCCTAACCAACTGAGCCACTAGACCGAAACGCGGCCGGTTTTGTCCTTCCGAATAATTGAACTATTCGCGCAAAAGAAAGCGGCATAAAATCTACCGGAAAAAAGGCGGTAAATAAAAAGATACAGATTTGGCATCGCAATTAAAATTACTGCAATTGCAACATTTTAAAGGATTTGTTCTCCATAGCCTTTAGCTGAAATTTGGAAAGGTTACAGAGCATCATTAAGTAAACGACCGACGTCGTAATGACGAGCACCTTTGATAGCCCTTCCTGTTAGAAATTAGCTTTTACCACGAAAATACGGTGATCGGTGATGAGATTCACACCGTTTATAACGGCTTGACTGAACAGAATGCAACCATGTGATCTCGTCGCAAGTCACCCCTCTCCCCCCAAAAAACTGTATTTTCAAATTGAATCATAGTAGTTTCTTAGACAAACGCTAGATCTTACAATTCACCTAATCGAAAATATATTACCAATCTGTCTCCCATATTTGGTCCTAAGTTAATTACTACATTGCGCTAAATTGTCGAAGGCGACCACTCTGTTGCTCACAGAGAGCTACAAAGCCATGGCTCGCTGACTAAGGTCTGTTCCATATAACTTTGCCCAGTATCTCTTAACTGTCACGTGCGCTAATCACCTCTCATTGGCTGTTTCGCGGTATACGATGTTATACGTAAAAAATAGTTCCTTATTTAACATGATCATTTATCTTAATACATTCGAAAATAACTGTCAAATGTACATTTTCATAACCGTGTGAATTAAATTTAATACGTAATAGAGTTAATGTACCTGGAATGCATATGCATTCTTACCAACAGATAGATGGAAGGATCCTTCGGTTTAAACTTACCTCTCAGAATGCAGCCACATGCATCTATCATACCAATACGTTTATATAGTTTTATCGCCTATCCTTGCACTACACACGCCTTGTTTGTCACTATTGCCATTAGTCAATCACAGGAAAGGGGAAGGAAACGCAGCGCGGAGGAGTAGAATTCAGCGGGACAAGGTTATAAACAACAGGGTTTAGTAGTCACATCACACATTCAGTGGCACCAAGTTCCGAAACAATTTGATCACCCAGTATGGCAAGTTTTCTACAAAAATGGCGTGTGCAGTAGTGCACACCGTTTAGCTCATACAGCTCTCAATATTTTAAAAC
Organism: Deroplatys truncata; assembly: GCA_030765065.1. Taxonomy (NCBI): domain Eukaryota; kingdom Metazoa; phylum Arthropoda; class Insecta; order Mantodea; family Mantidae; genus Deroplatys; species Deroplatys truncata. The sequence goes on from CM060983.1 coordinate 167,754,846, forward strand.
GGTGTACCTATACTTGACTCACGCTAGCCATGTTAATAAAAACGGACCATTATTACATAGCGTAAGCAGAAACGCTTAGTGCCATTTAGTGCAATGAGCCCATTCACCATGCTTCATAAAAACAAAAAATATGATTTTTATGATTATGATATATATATGGCAATGTCAAACATAAAAGGCAATTAAAAATCAAGTGTCACTTCAGACCGTATGGTGTTTTGTACAAGGAAATACGCCAACAATGGACAAGCATGAATGTGGGTTTGGAGAGAAATATATTTTGATGATAGGTAGTTCTTGCAGTTCATTTTTATGTAGGCATGTAACCTCTTCTGTCGTGTGTACTGCTCTTCATAGACCACCATTTTAACTCAGGTGTTTCACACTTCTCGGATTAGTTAATGCGTATATTTCCAACTTTTTGTTGTGAATGACAAAATATTGCGTTAGTCTAGGATTGAGAATCACCAACAACTCATTCCTTGCTTAAAAATCTAATGTGTTACACTCACATGACTTTCTCTACTCTTGCACAAACTATTTTTACAAACGCTTATTCTCCATCTATTTCATGTTAATCGAGATAAACATTTCCAGACTCTATCTTATTGCTAAGTTTCTTGTAGATGTAAGGGGAATATATATTTACAAGGGCAATATAGAAATACAGTAGCCTTTAAGCACATACATATCTCTTAATAGCTGGTTGCTAGGTGCAGCACTATTACCTTTGCCACAGATTAATACTCTTTGCATATCCAAGCCAAAAAAAATGAATAACGAATTCCCATTTGAGAAAATAAGTATTGAAAAATTTAAGGGAATAACAAGCAATATCTCGAAAATGGTTCACTCAACAAAAAAAATGTGTGACATCAATTGTGTATTTTAACGCGATCTACATTTTTTGCGTAGTAAAATTTTGTCTATCTCTTATGGTTTACTAGTTATGCAAAAGACATTCACAATGAAGAATACTTTTGGAGACATTCCCAGAAAATTCAATATATACATTTTATTTGTCATGAAAATATCTTAAACATATGATATTTTAATCAAAATCGTTAGAGCCGTTTTTGAGAAAATTAAAATTTGCGAAAAACGTTTCATGTAAAGGGTAATCTGGGGTGGGGGAATTTTCTTGAAAACCTTCGTGTCGCATCTCTGGAAGATACTGAACCTAAATACCAAGTTTGGTGTTTATCCGACTGTTCGTTTCTGAGTTATGCTGTTCACAGACAGACACACACACACAGACACACGGACATGTTTCCAAAAATACTTTTTTTGGATTCAGGGGTCTCAAAACATCTATTTCCGGTGAAATCTCGCTATCAAATTTTTGGGCGGAATACAATACTTTCCCTACTTACTATACGTAGTAGAGAAAGTAAAAATACAATACACTAATGTCTCGTCATATCACTCAGTTACAAAGCCTAGACAGCATCAAATGCAAAACTTTTCCAGCCATACCAACCCCTGTTGTTGAGTCTAGACAAGGCCTGGAGAAAATGCCATTGTTCGCCGAGTTCCTGAAATATGCAACGTGCATAACCCCCTTAACACCATGTAAATTACAGTAGGGAATAAGGCTGACTCCGGTAATAGGGGATGCGAACAGACAGCCAAAATGTAATCGTAAGTCTGTCGAAGTAACAGCTAACAGGCAGGCCTTGTCAGACCCCTATAGAGACGTCGAAAAGATTAAGTGAAAGTTCATCCTAAATTATAAGAATGTTCTGCGATATTATCCAACAGCCGTATTTGCAAAAAGGCAAGTGTGTAAAAAGTTAACGCCAAATATCACTATATATTTATAAGGTAGCTGATTGCATAATATGAAGGCCCACTTAAAAATAGATGGCATTTGTATTTTCTGTTTATTCTCAAAAGCTTATTAGGAATTAAAATAAAATCAGTATCAGCTATGATTTCATAAGCATGTAAAATGCATGCTTCTGCATTATACAAAGGGATTACAATGTGTGGTTAACTATGCTGCTGTTTTTTCTTTTTCTTTATTTTAAATTCCACATTGAGTTGTGGCATTAATTACGTAGTATTATGTTGTCTAAAAACATCGATAGTTGGAGAGTTACTATAGGTACAACCATGTGACCACGATACAAACCACACAAAATAGCACATCCGCTTGACTTTCGAGCAACACAATTTTTCGCTGACTTAACTGGACTTCTCCCTGTGGGAAACTCTAAAACGTGTCGCCCGAAGGAAACCAGCTACACTAGCTAACTACTTAAATGCCATAAGACCAATCCCTGTGGACACTATAATAGTCAATGCTGTTCGTGGAGTTCGCCAAAATAAGAACTATTTGGCTGCTAATGATGGACATTTTGAGCTTCTTATGTGGTTACAGAGGTAAAAACAAAAAGACTTAAAGCTCACCTTTGATGTCTCATTAATCAATTAACAAAGCCTTATAACGTACATTTTTTACACTGAACTATGTATGCTTTTTTTTTTTTTTTTTTTTTTTTTTGCAGCCCTCTGTATTGGCTTTTTACTGCATCAGATAGCTACATATAGCCTGAAAGTTCATTTTCAAGTTGAACATACCACCTGAAACTTTAGTAGTCGTGTGAGAGAAATACTTCTGCTTTTCACATTGTGCGACATTTCAATCCAAGTGGATACGAAAACTTAGACTCTTTAATTGAAAGAAAACTTTTAGATGTATAATGCGCACTGCTGGTTCAACTATAACTGCTTTTTGTGTATTAATCTACCCCGCGATATTAATTAGCGCGCTTGAGCTGTTTAATCTGAGGAGTGATTAAAGAATATAAAGCAGTCTTTTGTGGTACACCTAATAGAGTACTTTATATACGTGACTTCAAGAAATTAAAGAGCTTGTTTTTATGTTATCCTTATGAAACAAGGATTCGCACAATACGAACGACTGTTACGCTCCACTGCCTCAACACCTCGAGTGTATGTCGGTGTAACTTTAAAATGGACTGTAGGTACTTCCCTCATGCAACGCATAACATTTCAAGAGGGAGCTGAAGACGAGTTTATGATTAATATTTCTTTGACGCCGAACCAGGGAGTACAGGAGAGAATTCCCAGGCACCACAGCCTTTCAATGCAATCATGGGGTTCTTTCATTGTGTTTACTTCAAGTTCCCCCATTATTGTGAACGGTTAGCTAATCTGGAGCGGTGATTGAAAAGGGAGTGGCCCTTTACGGGACACTTTTTGTAACATGTCAACTGAGGAGTAGGATCAGCATATTAAAATGTTACCACCACATGCATGTTATACACAGAAATCGATTATTACCATTATCGACGCGGTACAAATACTACACATGCGGTCCGCCATGCTATCCCTCTTCTTCCTGTCAAAACGTTTCCCACGGGTCAGGGGAGCCCTCGCGCTATTGGCTTGGTTAGTGGGCCATTTATAGCGGACCATCAATGGTAACTTCCCTTTTTATGATTCTTTTTGCTATCCTATGAATTTAAAATAGGATTTTTTATTACTGTTTATTGCCATGCCTCTGTCTTACACCAGAAATTAGTCATTTGTGTTCAAATATCCCTTTGCCTCAAATATACATATAGACAGATGGGCACAAGGAAACGCAAATATATGGGCATACAATTAACGACTAGTAGCGTTTTGGTTTCTGGCCGGATCCCCTAAATATAAGTGTCTTAAGCTATCCGCTGCTACGTACAACCAACTTACTCGGCCGCGTTATCTTGTTCATCCTCTGTTGGATACTTACTACTTGCGTTACACGGTAGTAGTTTTTTTGTTTTTTGTTTTGTTAATTCCGTAAATCTAAGGATTTGCCGATCTAAGGAGTTAGGAATTAGGAATAGCCAGACGGAGGCGCCTCCATTAACTGGAGCACAGCACCGCACGTAGACCATAGTAGGACCTTTGTGCTTTCAATGTGGCCTCTGGGAGGAAGGGATGAAGGGGCGACCAGTTCCGGAAGACGATGTCCGCCAGCAAGGTCGGGGTTTCTAACGATTCCAACATGATACCAATCTTGACGGCGGCTAGCTCTTCCTTAGCCACCCGCAACTTGGGAGTCCAGAGTGTAGACAAGACACTCTCAGGAAGGAAGGGGGGCCCCCAAGTCCCGTCAAGCGCCAGGGAGAAGTGTTACTACAGCGCAAATTTCAGTCCTGCCGCAACACACCAACCACCGTTGCTTGGTCCTATAACCCTGAAACAGATGAAGGCAAATGATGGGCAGAAAATTCATGGTAGAAGGGGAACCACCCTAGCATTCTCCTACCGATCCGGGACTCCACAAAAAACATGGTCAGGGTGCCGGCCCGGCAGGAATTGAACCCGGGACCTCCCAAATGCGAGCTTCACACGTTAACGCGGAGTCATCTCGCTTGGTCGGCAAATCTAAAATTATAATGCATATTAAATACAAGCACTTTGCTGCGTAAATACTAAATCGCATCATGCACACTCTAGATTGCTAACCAAATACGTGCTTCATGGTAGCTACAACTACACAGTGGCAAACAGTCAACCCGAGCAGACAAAATCATTTCGATGCCGTTTGACGCATGGAATTGCCCCATAAGTGACAACATGGCACGCAGCAGTAACAAACTGTCAACTTGAGCAATAAATCCGGAGTGTCATTCTTCTCTTCTGTAAACAGACAACACTTTGATATATGGGAAAACAGTACGGTTCTGTGACCTCTGCATGATGCCGATGTGCATTCTGCAGTTAAGAACTACAATCTCCATTTAAAACGGTTATTCAACTTAACTTACATCTACCCTGAAGAATAGCCGGTAGCACATAACTTCATAAAGCGTTGTTAAGCATACCAGACAGACGGAAGATATTGTGGCAGGTGCCTCTAACTGCTTACCCTCGTTTGGCAGGGCGTGGTTTTGCGCGCCGCCTGGAGTATTATTTGAGGAGAGAGAGGGAGCAGAGTTCTCAGCATAAGGAACTGCTCGGAGCTCTTATCGGGACGCGAGAAGAAGCCTCTAGAATTCCCCTCCTTGGTTTCATGTGAAATTTCGAGGCACCGCCGAGTTGAAAAAGAAGGCTGATCGCAGGCCCTGTGTTGTTCGATTCAGTTCTGTTCTGTTGTTTCCTCAGCGAATTATTGCTGCGTGCGAGTAGCAGTTGCTCACGTGAGAAGAGGCTGAGTTGTACGCCTGCATATTGGAATGCTACGTGCAGGAAAAACCGAACAATGATGAGAGAAAAACCGGACGAAATAACAATATGATTGCCATGAACTTAATTATTATGAAACGACTCATTATTGTATGCAATAATCATAGTGCTTGAACATGGTAACATTTAAGAGGAGTACGCTGCCAGTTCAGCAAAGTGTAATTTTAAATTTGAAACCTACAAACGTAGTAAAACCTTCAATGAACGAGTTTCTTTGCCTTGTAATGCGATGGGAAAACAAAAGAAATAAGTAATTAATGCATCTATACAAAAAGCATGGTTACTGCCACGATGAAGCTAGGCATTTTGTTTACATCTCGCTTCCTTAAAAACAGCAATGGCTGAGCTGGAGATACCTTTTGTTTACAATGAAGCGCTCTTAACTGCGATTATGTATCTGGATTTGTTTAGTGAATGCCAAACGAAAGCTCTATTTTACACGGCACCTTCGCGAAACGCTCCATTCATCGTACCCCTAATCCATCCTCATTCAAAAAGTCAGTGCAGGGGTTCTACACATCAATATTTACTGAAATACGTTGCATCTTTTCAACACATTCTCATCCCAAATCCTTTCGCTTCCCTGCTCTTTTACCTGATAAATATTTCCCGCTTTTCACCTTCGCACTCATTGCGTCGTATTCAGCAGAGATACTACAGGCTCCCAGCGCCAGTATAGAATGTATTGCACTGTCTGATTTGCTCTTCAGGCTAATTCCCAAGTATCAAACAATGAACAAAAGATATCTCAAGAGTGATTCAATTTATTCCTTAATTAATGTGGCTCTAACGAATAGTATTCGATTTCAAGTCAATAAAACTATGAATTGAATCTCGGGTGCACATTTTCATAGACGCTCTGCCTTTGTTTTAACGGTGCACTTTTAACTTTCTCTACCACTTACCCACGTGACATTATATCTTAAAATTTGATATCTAAATTCACCACTGACATTTAAAAAATAAATTATAGGCATTTTTATACAATGACCTTATATGAGTCAGTCTGTGAACAGGATAATCTACCAAAAGTCGGATAAATACCAAATTTTATACTTGAGCAGACACGGTGTAATCACACAGGTGAGAACTTTTCAATAACATCTACAATCCCAAACTACCCTTTACAGTGAATAATGTTTCTCCTTTTTCATTTTCTAAATATTTATTTTTTAAGATTTTGATTAAAACGTCATTTATCTGAAATATTAATGTGACAAACGATATGCAAATACTGAATGTTCTACGAATAATCTGTGAAATTCCCTTCATTCGATTGGATTTCATAGAATTTTATAAAATTGGAAAACGATGAGAGGTAGACGAAAACTTACTTTAGGAAAAACGTAGAGCTCGAAAAACTACACAATTTGTACCAGATAAGCTTTATCGTAGAATTAGACACCTCCAGATATTGCTGTTGTTCGTTTAAACATAAGCAGCATATGTTCATATGCCGTTTTAATTTTTCCTATCTCTTACAATAGGTAGAGGGGGTACTGCATTCCACCCAAGAATTTATTATCAATATTTCACAGGAAACACATGTCCTGAGATGCCCTGAATAAAAAGGCCCATTTTTACGCAAAGGTCCGTCAATGAGTACTGTGTTTATGTTTGGTGTGTGCACAGAAAATATCAAAAGCTCCCCCCCAAAAAGTTTAATATATTTACATGACTAATGAAAGTTATTTATCTTGAATTTTATGCGAATAGTCTGCGACGTCTTCCTCATTCGAGATTATTTTGTACTCTGTATAACTGGTAAATCATAATTCGTGAAATAGACAAATACTTACTACGAAAAAAAAATGTAATTTTTAAAACACAATTTATTTAAAATAAACTTGTTTTGACACCAGCCATTTTTAAAGTAACCGTTGTTTTTATTTAAGTTTTTCAATATTTCGTAACTTACGGCTTTTCTCGCGATGTCATGGAAGGAAGAGTTTCAATGCCAGCATATAGGGACTCGTTTTCTAAAGAATAAACTATCACTTCAACCTACTGTATTCGCCTTGTACTTACAATAAAATAAGTCATCATGAAACTATTATTTTCTACAAATGTTTATCTCAATCAACTTTAAGTAGATAGCAAAATAAGCTTTTTCAAGAACTCTGTAGTGAAAGCTCCATTGATAGTAATCACAGTTTACTCTACCCCAAAAGTAATGTAAGTAGTTTAAACGTATTAACCATTAATTATTTTGCCTGGCAGTCTACGGGCAAATATTTATATTCGGACCATGATTTTATTGCTTTCATTCTTTAGATGTGCTTTATATCCTTTAAGCTTTTAATCTAGAAGCAGTGGCCTAGAAGATGCTTTTATTTTGTTAAAGATAATACACCTTCTATTCTTAGATTTATAATTTCGTAAAGCAATCAGGATATTCGCAATAAAGAATCAATAATCCCTTGATGCCAGTATTAGCTAACATTCGCAAACTTAAATCCTGCATTATATGTAATAGTTCGCTTTCGTCAGACCCATTTGAGCATCTTAGTTACGGAATATCATACAATCAAAACGATCTAGTTGAAAAAAAACTAAGTGCCGCTTGACAACAGTATTTTATTAAACAGATGTAAAATTGTTCTGTACAAAAAACGTTGGAAATTTTAAGCGCATACGTGTCCGGCGGTACCGTGCTGAGCGCAACCTGGAGGGCTGCATTGTTGAGCGGCATAGCGGAACAAACACCAGGTGTGATGGTTTGGGGCGCCATTGGTTACAACAAGCGATCTCGCCTCCTACGAATTGAGGGCACTTTGAACTGGAACCGGTACCTAACGATGGTTGCAGAGCCTGAGGTATTCCCCCTGCTTCAGGCATCTCCACAGGCCACATTTCAACAGGACAATGCCCGGCCACGTATTGCCAGGAATGCACAAGCCTTCTTCGAAGAACGACGGGTACCATTGCTTCTCTGGCCTGCACTGATACCTGACATGTCGCCCATCGAACATGTTTGGGGCATGGTTGGTCGGCACCTGGTGCGTTACGGTCCTCCAGTGACCAGTGCCACGAATTTGTGGGCTCGAATACAAACTGCGTGGAGGGAAATTCTTCAGAAACTTATTCTGAACCTTTTTGATTCAATGCCACGGCGTATAGCAGCTCTAATTGCAGCTCATGAAGGCCACACAAAATACTGAATATTAGGGCTCAAAGGTCATGTATAGATTTGAAAAGTTTATCATTTCTTACCTGCCATGTACCTAACTTGTGGTATTAAATTCATTGAATTCATGCATTTCCTTCTTGGTGTTGCAATTTTCACAAACGGCAGTGTATCATGGTTTTAAAGCTCATTTAGACAGCCTCTGTGGTCGAGTGGTCAGCGTTCTGGCCTCTCAACCTATAAGTACCGTGTTCCATTCCAGGCTAAACCGGGAAACTTTTCTTGAATTAGAATCTTTTCTTACCCTTTACGGAGTCTAGAACTAGGATGTTGCACTGAATGTGAGTGACTTATACTTTAAAACGATTAAAAACCAAAGCTAAAATAGTCTACAACAAACGAGACTGTAGATCAAAGCCCCCCGATATGACCATTGGATTCAAACAAGTGAAACAAGTAAAAAGGATCATTTAGCAGATGTCATAATTTCGTGTTCACATAATACAAAATTAAGGCTAAACACATGATTGCACATCAGTTTATTTGTATACAAAGTCGAGATTTTATCCCCCCCCCTTTTGTTTTGATCCACTTAATATCCGGCTCTAACATTTAAGGTCGCATTGGGGGATTTAATTGTAGAAGTATTTGCTCATTTGCAATGATGTTGCTTCGTTTTACTTTGGAACACGAACACTCGCATTCACACAAGTTATAATTACAAACTTTGGGAAGGAGAGGGTGTAATCCTAATCAAAGAAAATATTCCCCAGTCAGGAATTGGACCAGGAACCTCCGGTTTAAGAAGCCAGAGCGAAGACCATCGACCATGGAGACAGTTTGAAACTTCAAGAGGCAATAAGTCCTAACGTGTAACTTCGCAACTCTGACCCAGAGTTCCATACTGAAATTACGTGTGCAATCTATATTAGAGGTGCAATTAGCACACTGTAAAACTCATTTCTGCTATATTCCTATTCAATACGTCTAGAAACTCATGCAAGTTCTGCTCCTAATCTCAGATAAGAGTGGATTTAAAACAAACACCACACATACTTGAAAATAAGTTGCTCGAAGATGTTAACTATTCTCGGCAACACTTCGTTTGTGTAGCTCCCTTGTCTTGCACTTTTATTGTTACCGCTTGTTTTTTATTTCCATATTTGTTCATGTTCAATAGACAAGAGGCTCGGCAGCATATTCCATGCGAACTAGGTATAAACAATTACAAAAGAAGTGACTTAAACCGCTATATTCTACGGAAGCTGTGCAGTTTCAAAATAATTCCCAAACGTCTATAGCGTTTGCGCCTTAGTTCCAACACCAAAATTTCGGCGTGCTTTCCAAGTTATATCCTCATTAAACATGCCATAGCTTATTTCTGCACCTAAATTAAAACATCATTGTAACATAGCATTTAAAGATAATGAAAGCAATAATGCTAGTAATCTTGTGGGGGTTCACCGTTCATTAAAACTGGTTTACTTAGTACTATAGTTAGGTAAGTATGCTGCATAACCAATTATAATAATTCATAGTTATTGGGCGTAGAAACATGAAATAGAAGGAGAGGGCCATTCTGAAGCCTTCCTGTTTACAGTTCTAAACAAAGGAAAAACATAAGATACGATGTATTTTGCATGGTAAATAAGTTCTGGTGAAAGGAAAAGCATGATGTTTCATCTATCATTTATTTGACTCCTTATTTAATAAATACACATCTGTTTAAGGAATTGTGTACAATGTATTCGACACACACTCATATATTCACTGATGGATCCAGACTTGATGAGCATAATGGATGTGCAGCGGAATTCCCTGATTACACCATACAATATAGTCTTCCAAACTATCTTTCTGTCTATTCTTGTGAATTGTTCGCAATTCAACCCTCATTGGAATGCATACTTTAAAAAGATAACATACATAATTACATAATATTCTCCGACTAGTTGAGTGCTTTAACGTCCCTTCAACAAACCTCAACCTCCCAAAACATCGTTAAAGAACTTCAGAAATTGCACAACCAAATACTAATCTCTGGTAAATCAGTATCATTCGCCTGGTCTCCGTCTCATGTAGGAATTCTGGGAAATGAATCCGCTGATCAGGTAGCCAAAGAAGCCACCAAACATCCCCCGCCGGACATAAAGATCCCACATACAGACTTCATCAACTTCATTAAAAATACGTGCATTAATCAATGGAGACAAACATGGAAAGCAACATCTATAAGCAAGTTACACGATGTCTACATTTCCGAGCCCAAACCTCAACACTATTATTTCAACGGCAAAGACCAAGTTGTATTAACTCGACTACGTATTGCACATACTTCTATAACGCACAAACAACTCAACCGTGTGACCTTCCTCCTGTGTGGGGCCTCTGCAGTTCCAACCTCACAGTTCATCATCTCGTTACAACGTGCCAGCCCTATGTACAGCACAGAGAAAGATGTGACATCCCCAACAGCCTACCAGACGTCCTAAATTCAGCACAAGAAAGAACTTTAAGCTTTATGAAAGCGACAAAATTGTATAACAATGTATAGCACACCTATCCAGAGAATTTAAAGTTATATGTACTATTACTGTTTAAAATATTGTATTTTCATTGTAATCATGTTCTGCATTCTAAAGTAGTTGCGATATAATTTTAAAGCTGAAGCGACAATAAAGAACATATAACATAAAAAAATTAATAATAAATTTGTACGGCCATTCACTTCTGGGACAAAACGAATGAAGGATATGATTATCATACGTATTGTTTGAAGTTTCTCAGACTAATAGTTTTTAAAACCCGGCCTTTTACTTGGTTTGACGTCGTTAGTCCATATGTCTTAGCATACCGCGAACAAACGGTAAGCGTGATTTGTTCATGAACACAAGGGAATTGCTTGAACCAAATGTGGGCAGGAAAGAAATATTTTAACGCGCCATTATTTTTTATATGGGCAAATTTCTAAGCACTCGAGTGTAAATCTGTGAGACTACGATACCACGCATTCTTACCATTGCCATCTACTTTGTTCGCAGGTTTGCAAGGCGTTCATCTACTTCGAAGCAAAATAAACTGAAGACTTGGCTGTACTTGGATTTTCCTAAATGGATATGAGGTTGGAGGCCTACACAATTCCTTATGAGAAAGACTGGATCTATAAAATTTTGGTGCATACAATACTTTACATAATATCCTGAACTGGTGTATTATATCTTTGGAATCTGTCTAGAAATAAACCACTTTTACCTACATATTTCACATTCATCACTTTGATAACATGCACTTGGTGATCTGGGGATTGTAAATTTAGATCCTGTCTTGCTCCGTGATGGATTTTAATGCTTGTCTGCAAGATTTCCTACTGTCTAAAGAGACGGAGAACATGAGCTGTGTAGATGTATCGCCGTTGTCTCAAGCTTAGTGCCGTTAAGTACTCTTCAAAGCAAGCACCACAGCGAGGAGGTAACGGTCCCAAAAACAGCAAGCAGAGAGAATAATTTGTTAGAAAATAGGCTGACGTTCCGTTCCATTAACAACAACGACATACCGTCGTCGACAATTACTAACGTGCACGCCGAGGGCTCCATTACTATGGTGTTGAGGAGCGACCAGCTATTAAGAGATATGTATGTGCTTAAAGGCTACTGTTTTTCTATATTGCCCTTGTAAATATATTTTCCCCTTGCCAAGATATTTTACCTACCAGCTAGTGTAGTATGCAACTAGAAGTTACTAATCCCTATGCACTTGCGGGTAGTTAAAAAAATCTGATGTGTTACAGTTACATGACTTTCTCTACTCTTGTACAAACTATTTTTACAAACGCTTATTCTCCATCTACTTCATGTTAATCGAGATAAACATTTGCACACTCTATCTTATTGCTAAGTTTCTTGTAGATGTAAGGGGAAAATATATTTACAAGGGCAATATAGAAAAACATTAGCCTTTAAGCACATACATATCTCTTAATAGCTGGTTGCTAGGTGCAGCACCATTCCCTTTGCCACAGATTACTACTCTTTGCATATCCAAGACAAAAAAATGAATAACGAATTCCCATTTGAGAAAATTATTGAAAAATTTAAGGGAATAACAAGCAATATCTCGAAAATGGTTCACTCAACAAACAAAAATGTATATGACATAAATTGTGTATTTTAACGCGATCTACATTTTTTGTGTAGTAAAATTTTGTCTATCTCTTATGGTTTACCAGTTATGCAAAAGTTGTTCACAATGGGGAATATTTTTGGAGACATTCCCAGAAAATTCAAGATATACATTTTATTTGTCATGAAAATATCTTAAACATATGATATTTTAATCAAAATCGTTAAGAGCCATTTTTGAGAAAATTAAAATTTTCGAAAAATGTTCCATGTAAAGGGTAATCTGGGGTGGGGGGGATTTTCTTGAAAACCTTCGTGTCGCATCTCTGGAAGATACTGAACCTAAATACCAAGTTTGGTGTTTATCCGACTGTTCGTTTCTGAGTTATGCTGTTCACAGACAGACACACAGACACACACACGGACATGTTTCCAAAAAGGCTTTTTTGGATTCAGGGGGTCTCAAAACATGTATTTCCGGTGAAATCTCGGTATCGAATTTTTTAGTGTAATACAATACTTCCCCTACTTACTATACGTAGTAGAGAAAGTAAAAATGAATCAGAATTACAATATTATCTACACATCTTTCTGTTGCTGAAGTTTTATTTTTCTTCTCCACTCATCCGTCTTTCTATTCCTCCGCCCCCCAGTCATTTTGCTTTCATTCCCGTCCTTTTCTGCTGCATTCAAGTATTTCGGGTCTACCCCTTCCTCTTCTCCCAGATGGATACCATTCCTAAACTTTTCTGGGTATTCTTTCCTCTGGCATTCTCCTGATGTGCCCATACCAATTTAGCTGTTTATATCTTACACATTCTACCACAGAATTCTCAATTTTCATTTCTTCCTTAATAATAGTCTTTCTAATTTTTTCTAATTTTGAATACCTTGCTGACCTTAAAAAGTCGAATAACTTGATATTGAATCTTTGCTGAGTTTCCAAATTTTTCACTATTGATTTGTAAACTTACAATTTCATTTCTTTGGTTACATTTCTGTCCAATAAAATACTATTTAACATGGCTGTTGTTGCTCCGCCTTTGTTACTTCTGTTCACGTCATTCTCCTGTCTATCTTCTTCATAAATTTTAACTCAATATGTACTCCAGGCAATTAATCAATTCTTCTAAGGCGACACTACGATGAAACCTTTTATGGAACAATATCTTCCAAAATTAAATAATAGTAATAACTTCTTACTCACGTCGCAATCGATTCTAACGATTGTGCTGTATGACACACAGGCATAGCTAATTTATAAAAAGGTTCCGTTGAACCATACGAAATCTATAGGCCCTCTATTAATATTAGCGTAACGCACTTTATCAATCCTCTGCCACTGTGAAAAACATAAACGCGGGAAATGGAAAGAGGACAATTGTGTTAAATGCTTTTAACAAATTCTGTGAAAAGTACCCACCTTTAATCGACTATGAATATGGTTGGCCATTGTTTAGCAATAATTGAACTTCTTTGTTAGTGATGCAAAATTGTTGCTCGGATAGCTTGGGTCGCGTTTGTTTTCTGTTGTGTTTTAACCTATAGTGCTAATCGTTATTTAACTTGTTGACTCATAAAAGGTTAAAGCAAAGGTGGCATACTGATATTAGTCATTAAATGAATGATTTCTAAAGCTGAAGTTAAGAACAGTATAATCCAGTACCTTTAATCACAGATGCCGAACTGTTCAGGTACAACTTTTATTTGTCTACTCTTAGTATTATGTGTTGGCAGTTTAGGATGTAAGGCAAAATATAGGAATAAGACATACAATGTTTAAAAGCTAGTAATTCCCAAGCTGCGCAATATACTGTATTCGCATTCTGTCTGAAGCAGTTTCCTCTCACGAGTCTAGTTCCCGTCATCCTCCACGTGGTGCTGCCATGTGCTCGGCGGAGTGATACATTTCAGCTTTGTTTACTTCTGCTTTCAGCTTATAGTGGAAAAGGTATAGCTATTCACATACTAACCGGGGTGCTATGCGGTACCCGACCATGCATGAATGCACGCAGACACAGCAATACACGATTAACACATGGAGGGGCTTTTTAGTGGGTATTCCGCCACTGAGCGGTGAGCCTAACATATCCCCCCCCCCAACCATTGCACATAGGCTGGAGGTTAGATGCAGTAATGCATTTTTCCCACCACGGAAAAAAAAGTCCCAAAAATTAGTCTGTGTCGCAATTTTTAAATGCTTGCCAGCCATTTTCAAACACACGCGCAGATACTCAAATTGTGTGCATTTATGCAACCATCATATTATAATGCTTTCGCATTGCATAGGTGTATCCAACTGCCAGTTCATCATGTCTACACTGTCCTGCAAATCTTATTTTAGCATCACGCGTGTCTGAAATTCATACTTTTGCACATCTGATGGTTAGCACTGTCATCTACCAGAATTTTTTTCCCCATATTTTCAATCCAAATCAAAATAATAATAATAATAATAAACTTATTTTTATTTTACCTCGGTGGGATACAAGTCATTTGCCGTAAGAGCTTGCATCCATACTGTCACTAGTACAGTAATTTGAGACATTATTTTAAAATCGCATATGCTGCATACTTATGCTTGCAAGCCTTTTCCACAAGCTAAGCCTTGGAATTTTTCCATTTGCTACTTTTTTATTTTATCGGTATGATGCACCTCCTTGTATTCAAAATGCTCTTTGTAAGCAACTTTAATCAAAAAGGGTTCAGATTTGGTGCATTAGCTCATTACAAATGCGTTCCCTTAATTACTTCTTCACTTTAAGGCCTAAGCAATAGGCCCGTTCCGACTTCACAGAATTAGTTCCATGTTTTTCTTGGCCGTTCTACATCACTTCTTCCTACGGGCTTGTCCTACTTACTTACAACGGCTGGAATTCTATTTTTATTCATCCGCCTGAGATGTTGTCTCCATTTTCCCCCTGTATTATTCAATCTTACCATTTAAATTACAAATTCCCAATTCTTCCCGGATACCTTCGTTTTTTATTTGGTCCCTCCATGAACAGCCTTTAATGGCCTTAAAAATCTTATTTCTGTTGACTGTGTAATTATTTTATCTCTTTTTTTCTCAAGCCAAGATCCACTGCCTAAAGTAGTACAGACACTTTTCAGTCATCTGATTCTACCTTTCCAACCTTGTCCAACACACGGCTTGTGTGGAAGAACAATTAATTCAATTAATTGACCTAATAATGGTTGAAACTATGAAGCCCGGGACTTGAAGTCCGTACAGCATTGTAAGTCGCCATTGGGGTACGTCATTTTAATACAATCTGAAATCACCTTGTGGTTTACCGTTTGGGGAATTTAACGTCCTATCGGCATGTTGCTATGGTAGCTCAGTGCTTAGAGCAACCGGACGGAAACCGGGAGATCCGTGGTTCAAATCCCGGCGATGGCATTGAATTTTTCAGTCGTCTGATTCTACCTTTCCAGTCTTGTCCAACAGATGGCATGTGCGGAAGAACAATTAATTCCATTTATTTTTTTAAAGTTTTATTTTAGTCCCAAATATATATTGAAATTTATTGTTTTTTTTCTACGCCTTTGTCTATGTCACTACCTAAAAAGCTGAAATTAGAAACTTGCTCTAGCACCTTGTTTTCAATAAAAATCTTAGATCGAATTGGGTATTTTCCGTAATGGGTCATAACTCAGTTTTAGTAACTGATATTACTTTCTCTACTACGTATAGTAAGAAGGGGAAGTATTGCATTCCACCCAAAAATTCGATACCGAGATTTCACCGGAAATACATGTTTTGAGACCTCCTGAATCCAAAAAAAGCATTTTTGGAAACATGTGTGTGTGTGTCTGTGTGTGTGTCTGTGTGTCTGTGAACAGCATAACCCAAAAACGAACAGTCGGATAAACACCAAACTTGATATTTAGGTTCAGTATCTTCCAGAGATGCGACACGAAGGTTTTCAAGAAAATCTCCCCACTCCAGACTACCCTTTACATGGAACATTTTTCGAAAATCTTAATTTTCTCAAAAATGGCTCTAACGATTTTGATGAATATTTCATATGTTTAAGATAATGTCATGAGAAATGAAATGTATATCTCGAATTTTCTGAGAATGTCTCCAAAAGTATTCTTCATTGTGAACGACTTTTGTATAACTGGTAAACCGTAAGAGAAAGACAGAATTTTACTACACAAAAAATGTAGATCGCGTTAAAATACACCACTTATGTCATATACATTTCTTTTGTTGAGTGAACCGTTTTCGACATATTGCTTGTTATTTCCTTAAATTTTCCAATACTTATACTTTTTCTCAAATTCGTTATTCATTTTTTACTTTCTCTACTACGTATAGTAAGTAGGGGAAGTATTGCATTCCACCCAAAAATTCGATACCGAGATTTCACCGGAAATACATGTTTTGAGACCTCCTGAATCCAAAAAAAGCATTTTTGGAAACATGTCCGTGTGTGTGTGTGTCTCTGTGTCTGTGTGTCTGTGAACAGCATAACTCAAAAACGAACAGTCGGATAAACACCAAACTTCGTATTTAGGTTCAGTATCTTCCAGAGATGCGACACGAAGGTTTTCAAGAAAATCCTCCCACGCCAGACTACCCTTTACATGGAGCATTTTTCGAAAATTTTAATTTTCTCAAAAATGGCTCTAACGATTTTGATGAAAATATCATATGTTTAAGATAATGTCATGAGAAATGAAATGTATATCTCGAATTTCCTGGGAATGTCTCCAAAAGTATTCTTCATTGTGAATGACTTTTGTATAACTGGTAAACCGTAAGAGATAGACAGAATTTTACTACACAAAAAATGTAGACCGCGTTAAAATACACAACTTATGTCATATACATTTCTTTTGTTGAGTGAACCGTTTTCGAGATTTTTTTATGTCCTGGACATGCAAAGAGAATGAAATGCGCCACATAGCAACCAGCGTTAAAATATTTGACTATCGCTTAAAAGCTACCATATTCCCCTTGCATCTACAAGAAAATTACCAATAAGATTGACATCTCGATATCTCGATTAACATGAAGCATATGGAGAATAGGCGTTTGTAAAAATAGATTGTACAAGAGTAGAGAAAGTCATGTGAGTGTAACACATCAGATTTTTTTATGTCCTGGACATGCAAAGAGAATGAAATGCGCCACATAGCAACCAGCGTTAAAATATTTGACTATCGCTTAAAAGCTACCATATTCCCCTTGCATCTACAAGAAAATTACCAATAAGATTGACATCTCGATATCTCGATTAATATGAAGCATATGGAGAATAGGCGTTTGTAAAAATAGATTGTACAAGAGTAGAGAAAGTCATGTGAGTGTAACACATCAGATTTTTTTATGTCCTGGACATGCAAAGAGAATGAAATGCGCCACATAGCAACCAGCGTTAAAATATTTGACTATCGCTTAAAAGCTACCATATTCCCCTTGCATCTACAAGAAAATTACCAATAAGATGACATCTCGATATCTCGATTACCATGAAGCATATGGAGAATAGGCGTTTGTAAAAATAGATTGTACAAGAGTAGAGAAAGTCATGTGAGTGTAACACCAGATTTTTTTTAAATGTTTATGTTTTTTTCCCCTATTCATATAATCCATACACTATGTACTGTAAGTCAGCCTCTGTATTTTGTATTATGATTACATCGTCTGCAATAGAGCATAACATTTAAATAATAGTTCCTTTTCAGGTGCATACCTTCATAGACTTCCTTCTTCCAATTTCTTATGTCTTCAAAAAGAGAGTCAGTGACATGCTACACCCCCGGACACCTTGCTTTATTGTCATCTTATCTGTCTTTGAAGTGCTTGTATATATGGCTATTTTGGTGTCTTCGTATATGCTTTTAATTACCTGTATAAGATGCATAGGGCATCCTCGTTTGCCCATCATTGTCCATAGTCTATTTTCTGATGACCGAGTCAAAGGCTTTTTCGAAGTCAATGAAAGCAACATGTGTTTCTAAATTGACTTCTCGTCGTTTTTCTAAAATCCTCTTCATGCTAAACATATTATCACTGCACGGACGTCCCTTCTTGGACCCACTCTGCTCTCCTCTCAAACATGCATCTGTCACTGCATTCAAAATGTTATTTATTATTTTTGAATAAGCAAAATATTTTGTATTTGTAAGACTTATACCTCTATAATTGTCATATACACTTCTTAGGCCCTTTTTAAAGATAGAAATTACTTCAGCGGTTTTCCAATCATGTGGGATTTTATAACTTTGCCAGTATTCATCAAATAACTGTAACAATCTTAGTCCATCCCTCCATATTTAATAAGTTCAGCAGTTATTCCATCTGGGCCACAACTCTTGCGATTTTTCAAACTTTCCAAAACCTGCTGAACCTCATTTAAAGTTACTGAATCAACTATTATAGCGAGGTATTCTGAATTTGTTGCAGTGGTATCGCAGTATACCATAAATTCTTATAATGTTGTATCCATTGTTCTTCTTTATTGCATTAATTCTAACATTATCTCTTTCTGACTGATTAAGTTCCTTAACATTTTATATGCAAAGTTCTGTTTTTCGTGTATACCATGTTCAATATTTGCAATTAATTTGTCCCGAGACAAATGCTGTTTTTATCTGCTTAGCAAGGTTCCACTTTTCTTTATACTGCTGCTTTGTTTCTTGTGTTCTCTTTTGTAGCAGGAGTTGATAAGACTTTTGTTTTCCCTTCACAGCTTCTTCAGTTTCTGCACTCCATATTTTTAACCCTCTTTTTCTTCTTACCAACTGCTTCTATAGCTACTCGCTGTATGCAGTCTTTTATATTATTTCTCCCTGTCTTTACATCATTATCAGTTCGAATTTTTAATAAGTATTCCTATAGTCTTTTAATACCTTCTTCCTGTAATAAGTACACCTTGAATACCTCTGAAGAAGCTGCTTTCCTTTCATCAAATTTCTTGCATTCTCACTATTGAAGTTATTATTCCAATTAAAAGAAAGTGTTCTGAACATATAACGTTTCCTCTGTACTCCCTAATGTCTTCCACTTGGTTTTTCATTTTTTAATTTACAATAAAATAATCTCGTATTACTGATTTGAAACCTCGTGCCGTCCAGTTATATTTATGAATGTGTTTTTTCCTAAAAAAGGGAACTTATTTTTTAACTGATATGTAGCGAACCGTCTTAACTTGCTAATTTTATCATTAATAGTTTGCTCTCCGAAAGTGCTAACTACTTCTGATATTGGTCGACATCCTATTCTTGCGTATAGATCACCGTATATTATACCATGGTCTGTCTTATTTATTTTAGTTAATTCTTTTTAGAAGTTATAAAATTTCTGAGTCTCTTCTTTTCGTCCTTCTTCTTGTACTTATACACAATCACAGTAAGATAACCTCTGTCTATTCTGAATTTGCATGTGACAATTCCATCATTTATATAGCTATAGCTTATTCCCTTAATTTCGATGGATTTTATAATTATAATTACATTATTACTTTCTGTACCACATACCTAGTAGGTAGAAAGTGTAGGTCTTGCATTCCACCAAAAAATTAGACATTGAGATTTCACAGAAAATACACGTTTTGAGGACCCCTGAATCCAAATAAAGCATGTTTAGAAAAATGTCCGTGTATGAGTCTGTGTGTGTGTGTGTGTGTGTGTGTGTGTGTGTGTGTGTGTGTGTGTGTGTGTGTGTCTGTCTGTGAACAGCATAACTCAAAAATCAAAAGTCGGACATATACCAAACTTAGTATTTAGGTTCAGTATATTTCACAGATGTGACACAAAGGTTTTCAAGGAAATCCCTCCACCCCAAACTACTCTTTACATGGAACATGCTGAAAATTTATTTTCTGAAAAACTGCTCAAACGATTTTGATTAAAATATATATTAAAGATATTTACATGACAAATAAAATTTATATCTTGAATTTTCTGTGAATAGCCTATGAAGTCCTCTTCATTCGGAAGGAATTTTGTATGATCTTATATAACTGGTAAACCTTAAGCGATAGACGAAAATGTACTGCACAAAAAAAGTAGATCTGCTTAAAACACACAATTTATTTCAAATAAGTTTCTGTGTGGCATAAGCCATTTCTGAGATATCCGTTGTTAAACGTTCGAATTGTTCATTGCTTGATCAATCTCTTAAAAGGTCCTGTCAACATTCAGTTGTTTCTCGCGATTGCATGGAAACAGTATGGAATTTTAAGGTAGCACATAGCGTCCAGTACTTAAACATTTGACTATCACTGTCCCTTTGTATGTATAAGAAATGTGTAATGTAACTATTTCATTCATTCATTCATTCATTATCTGTTTACCCTCCTCTTATGTAGGACTTACACCCCCCAGGACTTACAGGCGGGTGCCTGGGGTCAGAGGCCCGTCGAGGAGCAGACACTCATGGATCAGACAGAACATCCAGGATGGGTGATCAGCCCGATACCTGGTATGGGATGAAGGAAGTAGATGAAACGAAATGTTGATGAAATGGATGAAAGGAAAGGTGATGATGGAGCAGTTGGTGGAATGAATGGCGGGGGAAGCCGGAGAACCCGGAGAAAACCCGCCCAGACGCCGCTTCGTCCACCACAAATCCCACATGCAGGTCCCCTATTTCAGCAAAGATTTATTTGCATTAAAATATGGTAGATATAAAAATAAGCTTTAATAAGAATAATTCGTATACCCACTAATAAGTAAGAGAGCAGAGAAAGTCATGTGAATGTATCACATCAGATTTTATTTTTAATGCGATCAATACATGTTTTTAATGTAGTTAAAATGAGCAATCCGTAAGCTAAAATATCTCCTAAAGTTCTTTGTATTCCACTAAAACGAAAAGAAATTTCTCTAAACACATGTATGTAGAAGTGTTTACAATACATCTATTAATAAAACGAAAACTTCGATTTAAGAAGAATTTTAGATTTCAAATGTTTAAAAAGTGAATTGAAAATTCATGATTTTTCACTAAACTTTTCAAATTTAGTTATTATAATTTTATACGTAAGAGGGGCGTTCTAAACGTTCTCGGCCTGACCAAGAAAACAAGATTTAATAAAAACGCCCCCCCCCCATTGCCTTGTGAATCTATACATTTGGTTCAACTGCATTCAAACTCTAGTTATACCCTCAGTAAAGTACATATATCCAAGTGTGCAAAATAAGCGTGTGTCTCACTTAAGCTTCATCATTTTATGTGAATCTTTATACACGCAGTCATTTCTTCAGGTTTGGGAACAAAACATAATCGCTGGGAGCAAATATGGCGAATATGGTGGATGTGGAAGAACCTAGAAGCAAAGGTCATGCAGTTTAGCAGCAGCGAACCCTGATGTATGTGAAGGCAGATTATCGTGATGAAGGAGAAGGTTCTTTTTCCAAGGGTAGACGTTTAGCCTGAATAGCATCCTTCAATTGATCCAGCAGTAAGCTTATCTTTGCCGGTGATGGTTCTACCTTTCTGGAGGTAGTCTATGAGCACCATACCAAGAGATTCCCAGAAAACGGTAGCCATGTACATATTTCAGACAAATAACAGGGAGTACCTACAACGTAGTTTTGGTAGAATAAATATACATAAGAACCTCGTTTATCCAACCATCATCAATCTGATTTTCGGTTTATGCGGATTGATTTTTTTGCTTGTTTTCCTTATTTGCTTTGGAAATGCAGCAGAAATTTGAAACAAAACAAACTTTCACGCTGTTTCAGAAAATAAAACCGAATACAGTAGGTATTGAGTTTAAGCGTCAAAAATTGCGTTTTCTTGGTCTTGTTAGTGCCAAAATAAATGTTCGTATAACTAGATTAGTAGTTTATATTCATTTACTAGTATGTTTCCGGATTATTCGGATTTTCGTTAATCCGAATTACCATCGGTCCCAGCTAGTCCAGATAAACGAGGTTCTTGTGTGTTTGTTACCGAAATAAGAACTTACATACCAAGCTTTACTGTCGCTTCTGTGGAAAAAATACAGCCTATATACACATTCATGTTCTTCCGCGTAAAACCTTCATATGCTTAAGAAATCGATAATCACAGAGGTAGCTGGACTGACTGTCTATTATTCGGTTACACCTCAACTGGAAGAAAGGCGCACGAATGATAATATACACTCGTACAGTGCAGTGTGATACCGTAAGCAGCTTATACATCGGTTTTCGCTGGGTTGCCATGCTTACGTATCATTTCATTCCAAAATATTGCAACTTCATGATCCAATTCCATTGTATGCAAATGTCTGAAAAGGAATATATTTGTTTGTAGAATATATTTGGAATCACGGTGTAAAATGCAAATTTCACTACCTAATCAAGATGCAAACCTGATTCCCTGCATTCCTTTTCCCGATATACAACATATTATATTTAATTGGTAATTTTCGAAAAATTTTCTCCTTTAAAAGCTTCATTCATAATTTTAAAACAGATTAAATATGCAAACCTCCTTCCTCCGCAAAATACATTAAAGTTAATGCATTAGGAATTACTTGCGCATGAGAAGGTTCGTGAAAGTTATGTGGAAATTCCGCTCTTCCGGAAAGCCATGCAAGAGGCCGAGAAACTGTAGAGTAGTTCCTGTGTAACTGTTCCAAACAGAGAAGAGCAATGCATCCTATTTTGCTTACAAAAGGGCCCAATTTCTCACGGATTTTTTCTACCCTTTATTCGCGGTTCTCCTCCTCCTCTAACTTCTTTGTTGCGTATTAAAAAATAACACAAGATTTCACATAATCCTATACTGTTTTACTATAAGCAATAATGAGTCGCTGTAGCGCTGAAACATTAGCAGCGTACTCGTAGAACAAATTGGTCGAAATTAATATCGATACTATCGGCGATCACACTCCGATATTCAGATCTTGAACTTCTTATCTCCTTATATATACACTTTTTTTTTCAAATTGAGCGAAAGAAAAGTCGTTTACGTTTCTCAAAGAGGTAACAGCTAAGTAAAATAGCTTTAAAAAAATCCGATGTGATACTTCACATGACTTTCTCTACCCTCTATCGTTTATTAGTGGGTATACAAACTATTTTTACTCAAACTTCTTTTTATATCTACTACATTTTAATCCAAATAAGATTTTGCAGAAATAGCGACATTATACATACAAAGGGAACAGCGATAGTCAAATGTTTAAGAACTGGTCGCTATACGCTGGCCTTAAAATTCCATACTGTTTCAACGGAAAGAAGACGACCTCACAGGCTACTCCCAGAAAGTTCAGGATATGCATTTTGTCATGTAAATATATTTAATACATGGGATTTTAATGAAAATCCTTTGAACAATTTTTTAAAGAATAAAAAATTTCGATAAATGTTCCATGTAAAAGGTAGTTTGGGGTGGGGGATTTTCTTGAAAATCTTCGTGTCGCATTTGGAAGGTACTGAAGTTAAATATCAAGTTTGGTATTTATCCGACTTTTTGTTTTTGAGTTATGCTGTTCACACACACACACACATACAAACATTTTCCTAAAAATGCTTTTTTTTGTTTCAAGGGGCCTCAAAACATGTATTTCTGTTGAAATCTCGGTATTGAATTTTTGGCTGGAATACAGCACCTTCTCTGCCTACTATGTACATCAAGGGTGGCGAAAACGACTTCCTTCCGCGAGTCACCAAATATGCAACACGCACTGCATCACTCAGCAGCATGTGAAAATCAAACCGGCGGTTGCAGAGAGGAAACGTGCGCCTGCGAGTCACGTTTTCGCCACCTCTGATGTACATTGTAGAGAAAGCAAAAAAGTATTCCTTGAATAAGCAATAGTTTAATGTATTTACTATGTCAATTGCTGTGCTTTGAATAAAAACTCTGGTGTGACACATTCACATGACTTTCTCTACCATCTATCTTTATTAGTGGGTATACGAACTATTATTACTTTCTTTACTACGTATAGTATTGTATTCCACTCAAAAATTCGATACCGAGATTTCACCGCAAATACATGTTTTGAGGTGCCCCAATCCAAATAAAGCATTTTTGGAAGCATGCCCGTGTGTGTGCCTGTCTGTGAACAGCATAATTCAAAAACGAAAAGTCGGATAAATATAAAAATTGGTATTTGAGTTTAATATTTTCCAAGGATGTGACACGAAGATTTTCAATATTTTCATCCTACTCCAGACTATCCTTTACATGGAACATTTTTGGAAAAAAAAATATTTTCTAAAAAATGGCTCTAAAGATTTTGATTAAAATATCAGATGTTTATGATATTTTCATGGCAAATGAAATGCATATCTTGAATTTTCTGGGAGCGTCCGCAAAAGTCCTCTTCATTCTGAATGACTCTTGCATAACTGGTAAACCTATGAGATACGCAAAATTTTACTACATAAAAAATGGAGATAAAGTACACAATTTATTTATCTTATTTATTTTTTTTTTTTTTGGTCGAGTGAACCATTTCCGAGATATTCCCTGTTGTTTGTTTGAAATTACCAATACTTTTACTTTTTCTCAAATGGGAATTCGTTGTGCATTTTTTGTTGCTTTGTTTTACGTCCTGGACATGCAAATTCAATGGAATGCTCTACATAGCAACCAGCTCTTAAAAGATTCGACTATCGTTTAAAGCCTACCACATTTCCCTTGCACCTACAAGAAAATTAGGAATAAGTTTCTGCAAATGTTTATCTCGATTAGCATGAAGTAGATGGAGAATAAGCGTTTATATATATACGAGTAGTTTGTAAAAGAGTAGAGAAAGACGTGTGAGTGCAACAGTTTAATGCAAGTAAGCGTTTGCAAAAATAGCTACATTACACACTTTGTTACAGATAGAAAGAGAACAGCGATAGTCAAATCTTTAAGGACCCTATATGTCGGCCTTAAATTCTATATCGCTTTCGTGTAATCGCGAGAAACAACTGAAAATCCACGAGACTTTAAAAGAATGATTAGTATTGAAGAATTCGAATCTTTAATAACGGATATCTTAGAAACGGCTATGCCACAGAAAAGCTTATTTTAAGTAAATCGTGTGTTTTAAAGACATTACATTTTTGGTATGTTAAATTTTCGTCTATCACTTAACGATTACTGGTTATGCAAGACTATACAAAATTCTTTCCGAATGAAGAGAAATTCTAAGGCTAATCCCAGAAAATTCAAGATATACATTTTATTTGTCATGCAAATATCTTTAATATATGGTATTTTGAACAAAATCGTTAAGCCATTTTTTAAAAAAGCAAGATTTTGGAAATATGTTCCAAGTAAAGGGTAGTTAGGGTGGAGGTGTTTTCTAGAAAATCTTCGCGTCGCATCTTTGGAAGGCACTGAAACTGAATACCAAGTGTGGTATTTATCCGACTTTTGTTTTTGAGTTATGCTGTTCACAGACACATACACAAACGGGCATTTTTCTAAAAATGCTTTTTAATTCGAGGGGTCTCAAAACAAGTATTTCCGCTGAAATCGGTATCAAATATGTACGTGGTAGAGAAAGTAAAAACAATAGCTTAAATAAAATAGAATAGCTTGAAACCGAGCGAGGTGGCTCAAACGGTAACGTGTGTGGCTCGCATTTGGGAGGAGTTTCCAAGTTCAAATCCAGTGTACCGGCCAATATGACTAGGGTTTCTTTGTGGTACGCCTCAGCTGCCACGACCAAAATTTCCACATTGAGAAAAAAGAAAAGATAAATATAAATGGCACAGAAAGACGAGTACGCAACTAAGGCCATCTGCCCAACATCACAATGACTACGTGTATACTCAAAGAACAGCCAACAGTTTCGTTACCCCAAAGCCCATATTCCACCAAAACGTGATTGCAACAAAAATAAATAGTATGGGAAAGCAGTATACACAACTAATGCCTTGCGTGGATTAAACTGACTCAATCGTACCAACGCACCTACAGTAACTTCGCGATATGACCAAGACGTTCAACCACCATTACAAACATTTTAAAAATTACATGTAGAACAACACAGGAACTACGAAACCAAATAGCTTGAGAAATTACTTCAGCTTTCTTTATCAGCTGCTCAAACTAAAGGAATCTGGCCAATATGAAACCTCTTTACTTCTTTCTATCTCCTTTATCAGTTCCCCAGAGATTTTACATGTGATTAGCTACATAAACCGTTGCATGTATACCTCACAATAGGAGGAATACTTTCAAACTATCCTGTTCAGTTACGCATAAACTGAGAAACCTAAGACGTTTCAGTTACAGAAATCTAATTACACTAGT
The DNA here is from genome assembly GCA_030765065.1 of Deroplatys truncata. Taxonomy (NCBI): domain Eukaryota; kingdom Metazoa; phylum Arthropoda; class Insecta; order Mantodea; family Mantidae; genus Deroplatys; species Deroplatys truncata. Next base: position 167,781,508 of record CM060983.1, read on the forward strand.
CTGCATTTTCAAACTTTTTCTCAGATGATTTCTTAAAAGTAGGTGTTCTTGAATCAAGTTTTTATGCTGATTCCAGAAATAACTTCCGTTTTTTTCTATCACGTCAGGTTTTTACACAAAATAAGAAGTAATGTTTTCACAATTTTACTAATGAGCGTAGAAAAGTATACAAATACCATTTCAGACAAGGTAAGTTTTTATTCAAGAAACATTTTAAGAATACTCTCAAGAACTCCCCTAATTTATTTCATGACTACATTTTAACAAAACGAGAAGCCAAAGTGTTTCATTTAATTTTTTTCAAACTTTCTCTTCTATGACTTCCTTGCACATCCTTGAAGATGACTGCCCCTCCTCAACATCCAACAGTAGTCGGCCATCATAGTTTCATTCCATCTCCCCTGGTGCCTCCTCTCCATTTCCTTAATATCTTGGTGAAAACATTCACCTGCTCTTCACTACAATGTGCCAGTTTTTTCTGGAAAGTAGTCGATATATGAATACAGAAAGTCCACCTTTACACTCTTGTTACAACCCATCTTCTTGAAATTTTCCAACATTGTTTCGACAATGGCCTTGTAATTAGGATCTTTGTTATTGCCTAGGAAGTTTTCAGTAAGTGATCAGAAGGCGGTCCATGCTTCTATTTCTCTCTCATTCATTGTCTTCTCAAAATCGTCATCCTTCATCAATTTCTTTATTTGAGGACCAAAAAAAAAAATCCAGCCTTTAATTTTCCTTGCGTAATGAAGGGAAATTTCTTGGAAAGGTACTTGAAGCAGGGTCCATCTTGTGGTAATGCCCTTACAAATTGCTTCATCAAGCTCAATTGTATGTGTAGTGGCGGAAGCAATATCTTTATATCTCTATATTTTTGAAGGGAAATTGTGAAAAACAAACTGTACGTGATAGAAAAAAACTAAAAGTAGTTCTGAAATACGCATAAAAAGTGAGTCAGAATCACGTATTAGTTTTCAGTCATCCGATATCATGCAGACTAGTGTTATTTGTTTGGACTGATCGGGTATCATTATAATTACGAGTTTGAAGTCTCTATATTCATCCCTGGTAAGCAATCAAACTATTTCCCCTTTAAGTGTATTTAGAGATGTGCCAAAATAAGAAAAAGAAATGGTGTATGTGGAGAAGGCATTTTAGTAAATCATTTAGCTTTAATCCTAGTTTAAGTAACTGGCAGTTTCAATATTTCTGGCTCCTTCAAGTAGCAATTAGCCAGCTAAATTATGCAAGCACTTAACTTCAGTAAGTAAGTAAATAATAAACACAAACATCTCCCTGATTACCTTTGCTTTCACTTGGGAAGAAAGACGCAGAGAGTTATAATGTTATTAGAGGAAAACAGCCTTAGCTATGCACTAATCATAGAGATCAGAGGCCTGGCAACTTCAAAAGCCAAGGCACTCAATTTGAACCGGTGGATCCAGTTCAAATTTCAGAGAACTAAGCTACCCCTTAAGACCGCTTTCCTTGCTGTTTTCAGGGAGAACCCACTCCAGGGATTAAAACGTTAAGGCTAACTACAGCAAGGAATAATAATTGTTACGTGCGAGATAATGGCCTAGCGTGGGTTGGAGCTGTATGAAACTGGGATGTCCAAGCTCTAACAAAACGAGAGTTTAAATGAGGGCTCAGAAGGTTTCCTGCCCTTTGCATCAGCAGAGAACTGTCACGGTCCTGCGTTTAATTCACGGGAGTCCTGTGTCATATGAAGGATTGCAGTTTCTGGTTAGCGTTAGCTCGAAAATCCAAAGATCTCGGGCTACATTCTCGGCTATAGAAGGACATTTTTATTTAGCTAGGATTGTGCCCTATCTCTCCAAAAGTTGAGTGTGTATGTGTTTGTGTGTTCAAACCCGGCGAGCATGGCTTGCTTCGGAAGGGAAGTAAAGCCTGATAAAGAGGCCTCTGAGCAAAACTGCCGGTCTTTCACGCCCAGTATAGAATGGGACGCTAAGAACCACAGCAGTTAAAGAGCGACCGTAAATAAAACTCAATTTAATTTTAATTTAATTTGGTGTGTGTTTGTGTGTGTGTGAGTGAGACAGAGAAGAGAGAGAGAGATTCCAGGTTTAAGGCCCAAAACTAATAAAGTTCGCTATTAAAATCAAAAGCACAGTTTTGTAGTATTCGGTAGAAGTAAGGAGTTCAGAGGCTATTCGGAGAAAATTCAAGATGTAACGTTTATTCTAAATGTGACTGTCAAAATATGTGGTATTTTAATTCAAAATCGTTAAGATCCATTTCGTATGTTGTATTAGAAGCTAGATGAAGGAACGTAATGATCGTCAGCGCAATACCAGTACCTATCAAGAAGATAATTAGCAACACCTCACGCATCTCAAGGTTCTAACGACTTTCTTGGAAAAACTGACCATCGGCGCAACATGATTTACCATTTGAGCACCATTTCTCTAATTTCATTCGTCGTCCGATATGACCTAACAGGTAAAAGGAGTCTTAAAAAAATGTGACTCTTGTATCCACTTTGCGGGAATCACAATAAATGTTTGCCTATACCTGAAAAATGTGAAAATAAAGGCTTTATGCAAGGCAATTTTTGTTAGTATGAATGCCTGAAAAATAAAGAAGAACCGTACGCTTTCAGACACGTAACAAAGACGGTGCATCAAAGCAAACTTTCATCTCGGAAGTATTAAACCTATGTAAACGATATTTGGGGAGTTACGTATATTCTTGTGTAGCTTTTCTTAGTTTTTTTTTTTTAAACTTTCTCTGCTAGGTGCTTACAGTTAAGTAAAGAAAGTATTGTACTCCACCCAAAAATTCGATACCGAGATTTCACCGGAATTACAAGTCTGAAGTCCCCTCAACCCCTCAAAAAAGAATTTTTAGAAAAATGTTTGTATGTGTCTATGAACAGCATAACACAAAAACGACACGAACGTTTTGAGGAAAATCTCCCCATACCAAATTACCTTTTACATGGGAAACGTTTCCTTATTTTTTCATTTTCTCAAAAATGCCTCTAACAATTTTTATTAATGTACCATATGTTCAACCTATTTTCATGACAAATAAAACGCTTATCTTAAATTTTCTGGGAATAACTATTGAAGTCTTTATTCTGAATGTCTTTTGTATAATTGGTAAACCGTAAGAGATAGACAAAATCTTACGACACAAAAAAAATGTAGATCTCATTAAAACACACAATTTAACCATTTCTGACATATACTTTGTTACTGATTTGAATTTTCAAATACTTCATAGTTTTCTCAACTTAAAAACGCTATTCTTTTTTTCTCTTTCTTCTTTCTTATTCGCGTTCATGCAAAGAGAACAAAATTTCAAAACCACATACCGGCTTTTAGTCTACTGTATTCTTCTTATACTTAAAATGAAATATGTAAAAGGGTAAAAAAGTTTTATCTGTATCAATAAGAAGCAGACAGAAAAATAAACTTTTGTAGGAATAATTTGTGGAAGACGGAATAGAGATGGCAACACGCCAGATTTTTATAGTTTTGCAGTTATGAAAAATTCAGTGAGAACGAATAAGGCTCTACAGCTATTTACTGGAAATAAGATATAAAATGTATTTATCATGCCAATATAATAAATATATATGTCATTTTAAGCAAAATGATTTTCGACATTCAATAACCCACAGCATGTTGTCACAGTAGCTCAATGGTTAGAGCAACCGCACGGAAAGCGGGAGAACAGTGTTCAAATCCATGCTATCCATTGTATTTTCTGGCTCTATATCAACGTTCTCTAGCCGAGCAGGCCGTTAAAAGTATAATTAATTAATTTTATTAATGGTACATAAAAATAATAACAAAATAATTAATACCGATTCTTGAATAATAGTTCCCTGTAAAAGGTTGCTTAGGGCGGGAATTTCATGAAAATGTTCGCCTTACATTTCTAAAAGAAGCCTGATTTCAGTACGAAATCTGACATCAATTCTGACAGACACATGGATCTTGCATAAAATATTTCTTTTTTCCAATCCGGTAATTTTAGAACGTGCATTTTTAAGTTTCCTGAAAAACTTAAATAGGTAGGTACTGAATTTTTGGATGGGATGCAATATGTTCTCTACCTTAAGTATAGAAAGTATAATTAAGCTTTCATATATCATTTATTTGTAAAGTAGTTATGAAAATACGTGGTAGCTGGTACAGTAGTTTTCGTGTGTTTGTTACATATTCAATGGCTTATTAATTTGTAACCCATAGCACGTGAATTAAGACGTACCATATCTGAAAAAAAAAATAAGAGGTCAGTTTTTATTCTTCGCCGGAATTCAGAAAAGAATATAATTATGTATCTTCACTCTGCTAGTTCATGTTATTCGTTAAATTGCCTGGTTAAAAGCCTTGCAAAACGGATTAATGTTTCAAAACACCAACTCTGCAATAACTGACGAATATACCTATTCCTGCAGCAAAACTTCTATTACCTTCGCAATAACAAAAATTCGCACTATTAGTCACTACTTTTAGTTCATTCTAATAACACGAGAGTGCAACTAAGTAACAAGCATTAATGGAAAACAAGGCAGCAAAATAATACTATAAGCTTAGCAATCGGGACAATTCTACCTTACCGAGTTTTTTGGGACGTTACCTCATTTTGAGACTTTAGTCGTTGACCCGCAAATGTATCTATTTCTAAAGACACGTTTTCGCGATTTTTTTCCATAATCCAGATTTATGATAAAGAATGACTCCTGGTAGATTGCTGACTCGAATTATCTATCACTTCCGCCAATTCTTCCGCTTCTGATTTCATGCTGGCTGCGATGCTGGTTTTATTGAATTGTGATAGTGTAAAACATGGATGTAAAGAGTGATGGCAAAGGTTCAAGGAAAAGTAAGTAGGGAGAGGGTTCAAGTTATGGTTCCAATGAGAACCATGGTAAGAAGAAGAAAAGTACGAAATCAGAAGTAATCCAAAATTGCAAATTTGGCACATAAAAGAAATAACAGACTACCTCTGCTTCTTAATCCAGAGGTCCCGCATTCGATTCCCGGCTGAGGCAAGTAATCTTTCTTTAATCAGACTTAACTTCCCTATCCTCAACAGAGTCTGGAGGTATGCGTGTGTTTGAAGACAGAAATTAAAATCTAGCGTTAAAGAACCCACAGTCGAGTTGTTTCACAAGTGAAAGCCTCCGATATGACCACAGAAGTTAAAGAGGAGGGGAAGGCTATACAATTGAAACAAAAAAAGAAGCAACAATAAGTATACATTTTAACACAAAAAAGTGCTCAATAAATATATCAGTACGTCTAGGTCTACAAGTCAAAGATGTATATGTTTGGAACTTCCTTTTATTAAACAAAGTTATGAATACATTATTACTATAAAAATGTTAGCAGGTCTACAACTGAAATACTAATTTATATTATTTGCAATTGTTTTTATAAAAAGTTCTCTTTGACGCTTTCTAATGCGAAATAATGTAAAATCGTGTGAAAAATAATATGTTAGAAAGACATCAAAATTACGACTCAATTTCATGCTGTGCAAAGCCCCTCTAAATCCTGAAATGCCCGGCATTTTTGGCATTCTTGTCCCTCTCCATATCGTATTATATCTCTTAGAGCGTGTGCAGGTATTCGCTCTAGGATATTAATGAACATTTCTTCTGTTATTAAATTCTGTCTCAAATACTTTTGTCACTTCGCTACTCTGCCTAAGGCACAGCAAGCTAAATGAAATACTTTCACTTCAGCAGTAACTTGCTCGTTTCATGTAATTTACGGCTTAACCTTCAGCAGATTTAGCGGCAAATCTAACTTACGCAATTTTCTGTTGTGCAATGTTCCCTTGAGTTCCTTATAGTAGCTGCAAATTGGTTTAGCCACCCCGTGTAAGGCACATAAAACATTGATTATTAACAATTATGGGTTACCTGTATAGAAGCCTGGTACACGGAAACTTCCAGCAAAAAGAAAATTACATATGCATTCCAACTCTCCAAGCTGTTGGGAGACTTCTTGGCCTAATATACAGTTACGTGTAAAAATATTGTCGAACGTTTCAACATTGATTTTTGCTCCATTTAGCTGCCAAAGACGCCTAAGAAGTCTAGGAATCCCCTCAATCCTCAAGTTTATCTGACTGAACTTTCGGGTAAAAATGTTAACCAATGAATACATATCGCGGAAACAAGAACGATATAGTAGTTCTGCTTAAACTAGACGTAAATAATATAAGTGTAAGATTGCCCCAATTTGCAACCAGTGACACTACTTAGCAGGAGAGGGAGTTAAAGCACTTGGGCCTACTTAGTGTTCGGAAGATGAGGGGGAGGAAGGTGGTACTGGAACAGGGAGATGCTGTATCAATTACTGCAACTGCCATGCTGCTAATCGGCAAGATTTATTTGCACTAAACTGTCGGCAGACTGTTAATTGGAGCTTGACAAGACAATGCCAAACAACAAAACTGCTTACGAGATGGCTTTCAAAGAATAGCCAAGCAGTTTCAGCATCCTAAAGTCTATATTTCACCGAAACTCAATAGGAACAAAATAAATGGTCCTTCACCTACAACCAAGTTTTTCAAGCAGATGGCACAAGAGGACAACGCAACTAAGACCACAAATATTACTTTTACGCCGTTAAGATCGATAACACCCTATAGATTGTGTTCATAAAAGCTTACTAATTCACAAAATAAATAACAAAACAGTATGTGTTGCATTCACGTGACTTTCTCTACTCACTCTTCATTAAAATATTCATACAAAAGCTTCTGGTTAATCGCGATAAACTTTTATTACGCATTTATATATATCGTTGTAGGTATAAGAAGGATATTTTTAAAAAGCGGATCACTATGTGATGGCTTTGAAATTCCATTCTGTTTGCATGGCCACGGAAAAAGATTAATAGAGACTTACCACTTGAATGAAAGTATTTTAAAATTCAATTCAAACTAGTAATAGAGCATATCTCGGATTTGGTTAACGCCTCCTCCCCAGAAAAGAGCGACAACGAAACCTTAAGTTGTAAGATTTTATCTATCTCTTACGGTTTACCAATTATACAAAAGTTATTCGGAATGAATTTGTATGTAGATATTTTAAACATATGGTATCTTAATCGAAATTGTTAGAGCCATTTTTGACAAAATAAAAAATAGCGAAAATTTTCCAGGAAAGCTTGGGGTGAGGGATTTTCTTGAAAATCTTCGAGTTGCATTCTCCGAGGACGCTGAAACACTAAGTTTGTTATTTAAACCACTTTTCGTTTTTAAGTTATGCTGTTCACAGACAGAGAAAGATATATATATATATATATATATATATATATATATATATATATATATATATATATATCGAGTTTTTGGGTCGATTGCAATGCTTTCTTGTCTTTCTATAGCTTAAGTTGCAGAAAAAGCCAAAAATGCGATCAGTAATAGCTTGAAACATTATGAACAATACGTGGTAATTCAGGACAATTTTTTCTACAGCATGTCTGCAATATTACTTGAGATGTTTTCTCGATGATGTTTATGTGTTTATCAATTTCCTTGTTCGTGTTGTAAACCTGTATACTGCAATGGGTGGAGCTGAGGTAAATACATTCAGACCTGAAGAGGCACTGTGCTCCGCGGGCAACAACCAAAACGATGTCAAGGCTTGGAGGGGGAGATGAAGGGGAAACTTATCTGATTGGGTGCCGGGGGAATACAGCGAACCCATTTAGGTAAGAGGAAAGTGTTGAGCATTAAGCTTCACCTACCCCTTTGCCCACTTCATCAAAGATAGCTAGTTCTCCCTCGACATCGAAATGGCCGGCTACAAATCTTATGAACGATACCGGTGACAAACTTTCAAACCAACTTAGGAATGTTACAGTCGCAAATAAACTTTTCCCCCTTGATCATTTATGGTTCTTCTACAGAGCCTCAAAATGACATGAAGACAAATGCGAGAGATGGCGTCACACATGTAATACGAAGAGATTCCTACTGGTTAAACTATTTATTCCTCCAACATACAAATAGAAGTTCTTGACTGCCTCTATGGTCTAGCAGTTAGCAGGTTTACCTCCAAAACCGGAGTTCCTGGGTTCGATTCTCGGTTGGAGTGTGGAAAGTTTGCTTTAGCCAGGATTTATTCCCTATCATCCTGTCTAGAGTATGAGGGAGAGAGAGTGTGTGTATGTATGTATGTATGTATGTATGTATGTATGTATGTATGTATGTGTGTGTGTGTGTGTGTGCGCGCGCGCGTGCGAATATAGACAACCCCAAGATTAACACAAACAGTAAACGGTGAACACCATTCCCATGAATAATAAAACTATTCCAAAGGCAAAGCCGTCGATATGACCTAAAATGTTAAAAGACGGCATATACATGGGGAGGGGGATATTCCTCTATTTATTTCAATAAAACTATATTTACTTTCTTAAATACGGAGTACTTGGAAGCAAAGAAACGTTAAGTGATAGCTGTTATACACACCCTAAAACTAAAAACATGACTAGACTCTCGAAGCGTGTATTTGTCGAAGTTTAAATTGTTTCCGCAGCCGGTTCACAATGGTGTTTCGGGACGCGTGCCCTTAGCTTCGTTCAATTGCCACCTTTCATATTGAATCCCAGCTGCTGAATATGTGTTGAAAGCCGAGCGGTTATAAGCAGGTATGTAGTAATGAGGCTGCGGCGATCACCTCCTCATCCGTGCTGTTAGGCTTACCTTGACGCTTCTCCCGTTGCTTCCAGAAGTTCTCAGCGTGTTGGTTCTTCAATTTATCCTCGGCTAGCTGCAGTAATTTTCCTTAAATTATATGTGAGCATGGACTTATCCTCGGTAAAGGAAAACGTAGATCTCGGGTGGTGATATAGGAAGACATAGACTTGCTTTGTTTATGAAAAGATGACACTGCCGTTTCTTTTTATTTAATTAACACTCGTAGTATACAAAACTGGTATTGCCGCTGTAAAATACTGTCCACCGCTGTTAAACTATGGCGTGGATATGGCACGAAATATAACTATTCTTATTGTCGCTTTCAGAGTAGCGGATCTTAGGTGTGTTGCTAAAACTATTTTGATTCCCTGTTTTGGCGCGATATCTCACACATCCTGCAGCATCTCTCCCTGACCACACATTACGAAAACTCTCGAATAAAATGCAATACTAAGCTGACATGACAAATTTGACTTGATTCCCTTTTTGGCGCGATATCTCACACATCCTGCAGCATCTCTCCCTGACCACACATGACATAAACTGCCGCGAATTTTCCCCAAACAGATCCATTTATAGTCTCAGGCTTCTGAGGCTGCTTCCTTTCCTATTGGTCCATTTTTAGCGCGACTCGACGCGTCTAACTATTTCGAATAAACTTTCAGGGATCTCATTGGTCCAAGTTTAATATAAATCGCGGCTTTTCCTACATTTACCGTTAAGGTTGTCTTTCTCGCTCACTTGGTCACGGCGAATTATCAAATAATGGGACAAAGGCTCTACACCCTCGCTGTAGGAATAATAGCACTGCGACCGAAGAGAGGTAATAAAACTAGGTTTTCTGCCTTCGAAAGCACTATTCCTGTAGCTAAAACATTCCCTCGTGGACAGTATTTTAACATAGCGCTTAAATTATTTACATTAAACCATTTATAACTCTACTAATATTAGTAACCTAGATAGATACATAATGTTAAATCACCCTTCTTAAAATATACAAGCAGTATGAGAAAAAGATATTTACATAATACGATTTAACATCACTAAAAGTTAATTAATAAGTTATCTGTAATTATAGTTCTTGGGCTCGGCCTAGAGTTGCCGTTTCAAATTGCCCTGTTCTGGAAAAGAATAAATTTTTCAACACTTGATACAATTTTCTTTTACAGAATAATTCCTCTGATTATGGCCTTTGTTCGTTTGTTTTGTTGACAGAGACCCTTCGCTATACCTGCTCCTTCACAAGGGCTCTGACAAACCGGTGATGTTTATATTTGGGTCATTCACTCTACACTCTCCCTTTAAAAACAGGTTTCCGAGAGACATTCTTATACACAATACATTTCCCGCACACGAATAACTTGTGACGCATACAAATACTCTAATACCCAATTTAAGTTCTAAAATTAAATCTATTTACATACATGTTGGTCCATAATAATTATTATGCATTTATTTATTTCCTTATGTCCTTATTTATCGGGTGTATTACCTTTACTATTTGTAGGGTTGCTACCTAATTCTGAGTAAAACTAACCTGATTGTTTTCATTACATTCTTCACCCTTCTCATTCTCTAAACATTTGTATGGTTTGAGCAACTGTTTATGATATCTCCCTAGGATCTTGGAATTCTTTATTTCTTGTAACTCAAATGTAAATCACCCTGTATGGACCTTTAAATAAATTTTCCCTTCTATGATACCTCTTTTTTTTTATAATTAATAAAACTAATTTATATGTTTAAAGAAAACTGTCAGCATATTGCTAGCATACCAACCAATTAATAATTTACAAATATTTCTAAATATCAAAAAAAATAATAAATATTCTGACAATAAAAGCTGTTTCAACCTTAAGACAAACTTATTCAGACAGAAAGAAACAAACATATTAATGGCAAAGGTGTTTCTTGTTCTTCTTCACTATCACTAATGATCATTTAATACTCAAGTCTCTTTAGTAATGCAAAAAAAAAAATGTTCTGCACAACTGCTTAAGATAATTCATTAATTCACCTGTGAAAGTTCTCCTTTCCAGGCACTGTAGAGTCCGGATCAATGCTATTCTGTCTTTTTTTTTTTTTTTTTTATACCCATACTAATTCTCCAAGTTCGATCAACCATTTCTTTCGCTTCCTGGTTTTAAATTCATGCTTTCTTTTCTGCGCCCTCTTTGACATTCTTTCAAAAGCTTTCTTTGACGTCTCTTTTCCCGTTAGTGTTTTCGGATCTTTAGTTTCTAGTATCTGTAGTAATTTCCCTTCAAGTGTTTCTATTAACTTCCCCTTCATCAGCTCAACTAATTTCCCCTCTAAACTCTCATTTTGTTCACTTAAGTTTCTTTCTAAGTCCTGACCCTGCTTACTTAATTTCCCTTCGAAATCCTTTTGTTCGCTCAGTTTTCTTTCTAAGTCCTTACTCTGCTCATTAACGATTCTTTCTAAGTTCCTACTCTGCTCATTTGATCTCCCTTCTACATTCTTATCTTGTTCCCTTACGATTCTTTCTAAGCCCTTACTTTGCTTATTTGCGATTCTTTCTAAGTCCTTATTATGCTCATTTGATTTCCCTTCTAGATTCTTATCTGGTTGACTTACGATTCTTTCTAAGTCCTTATTCTGCTTACTTGCGATTCTTTCTAAGTCCTTATCATGCTCATCTGCTTCCCCTTCTAGATTCTTATCTTGTTCACTTACGATTCTTTCTAAGTCCTTATTCTGCTTACTTATGATTCTTTCTAAGTATTCATTATTCTCATTTGATTCCCCTTCTAAATTCTTATCTAGTTCACTTACGATTCTTTCTACGTCTTTACTAGATTCATTGAATATGCTTTCTAAGTTCTTATTATGTTCATTGAATATGCTTTCTAAGTTCTTACTATGTTCATTGAATATGCTTTCTAAGTTCTTACTATGTTCATTGAAATTTCTTTTTGACTCCTTACTCTGCTCATCTATTATGCTTTCTAACCTTTTACCCCGCTCATCTACTATGCTTTCTAACCTTTTACCCCGCTCATCTATCTTTGCGCTCAACTGTTGAAGCAATATTAGCAGCTGGTTTTGACCTGCGTCAATGACCTGCTTATTGGGTGATTGCCTTCCCAGCCTAACTTCTACCTCTGCTGCGCCCATATTTTCTCCATCTGTTGTTATGCTGACAATAGCCTCCCCATCCAGTTCTTTCAAATCTTCCCTTGACCTACTCATGGTTCCGTTAGCAAGTTCTACCTCTCTAGTAATGACTTTACCCCCTCTCAATAACATGTGTTCACAAAACTGAATCACTACTCTGCATGCCTTTTTGTTTGTTTTTGATTAAATGTTCTAACCTGTATTTTTTTAATGTTAACTGATGCGTTCCGGGTTCGAATCCTGGTGAAGTTCTAGAAGCGATGTTCTCAGCTGTTTTGTTGTCCCACGTAGGTAGACTAGAAGTTCGCGTTGTAATTTTGTTCTGCTGTGCCCCTTTCCTCTGAAGATTCTTCGTCTATTCGTTGTTTTCTAGTCCTCCATTTGTGTCGTTCTTCCCTTCGAGCTCCACGTTATGGCGCCAGTTTGCGGCGATCACCTCCTCATCCGTGCTGTTAGGCTTACCTTGACGCTTCTCCCGTTGCTTCCAGAAGTTCTCAGCGTGTTGGTTCTTCAATTTATCCTCGGCTAGCTGCAGTAATTTTCCTTAAATTATATGTGAGCATGGACTTATCCTCGGTAAAGGAAAACGTAGATCTCGGGTGGTGATATAGGAAGACATAGACTTGCTTTGTTTATGAAAAGATGACACTGCCGTTTCTTTTTATTTAATTAACACTCGTAGTATACAAAACTGGTATTGCCGCTGTAAAATACTGTCCACCGCTGTTAAACTATGGCGTGGATATGGCACGAAATATAACTATTCTTATTGTCGCTTTCAGAGTAGCGGATCTTAGGTGTGTTGCTAAAACTATTTTGATTCCCTGTTTTGGCGCGATATCTCACACATCCTGCAGCATCTCTCCCTGACCACACATTACGAAAACTCTCGAATAAAATGCAATACTAAGCTGACATGACAAATTTGACTTGATTCCCTTTTTGGCGCGATATCTCACACATCCTGCAGCATCTCTCCCTGACCACACATGACATAAACTGCCGCGAATTTTCCCCAAACAGATCCATTTATAGTCTCAGGCTTCTGAGGCTGCTTCCTTTCCTATTGGTCCATTTTTAGCGCGACTCGACGCGTCTAACTATTTCGAATAAACTTTCAGGGATCTCATTGGTCCAAGTTTAATATAAATCGCGGCTTTTCCTACATTTACCGTTAAGGTTGTCTTTCTCGCTCACTTGGTCACGGCGAATTATCAAATAATGGGACAAAGGCTCTACACCCTCGCTGTAGGAATAATAGCACTGCGACCGAAGAGAGGTAATAAAACTAGGTTTTCTGCCTTCGAAAGCACTATTCCTGTAGCTAAAACATTCCCTCGTGGACAGTATTTTAACATAGCGCTTAAATTATTTACATTAAACCATTTATAACTCTACTAATATTAGTAACCTAGATAGATACATAATGTTAAATCACCCTTCTTAAAATATACAAGCAGTATGAGAAAAAGATATTTACATAATACGATTTAACATCACTAAAAGTTAATTAATAAGTTATCTGTAATTATAGTTCTTGGGCTCGGCCTAGAGTTGCCGTTTCAAGGCCTACCAAGATTCGTATCCCGAGCATATTGTATTTTACTTTTTTTTGTGCACAGCATTGTGCAACACAATGCTTATTACGCATATTGTAATATAATTCCCAATTGCTAAGGCTTTGATTTCAAGGCATTTATGCTGATACAGAAAAACTGAAAAATCTCCTTTTCGTTTTCAACGTTTTCAAACTAAATATGAAATAAGTAAATATTATATTCCTAAATGAAAAAGCGAATAGAAATAGAAATTAACTTAATATCGGGTGTGTAAACACTCTGCTTCATTCTGCGGGGCATGGGTGATATCAAATGACTAGTCATATTTTCACGAGAGGATACTTCCTCACAAGCATCCTGTATTTGAGCCCACAAAATCTCTTTTGTTTTACGTTGTCTTGCAGGGCAATTTAACTCCAAAACTTTCTTCACCTCTGCCCACACATTTTCAATAGGATTCAAATCTGCTGAGCATGGAGGGCAATCAATCACTGTAATATCTTGTCTTTGGGAGAACCAGTTTGAAACCTGCTGACTTGCGAAGACAGGGTGGTTGTGCTGCTGGTATTCTATCATTCCATCGGGATATCTAGTCCTTAGAGAAGGAACCATGATGTTTTCGAGAATGTTTTTATATTGGTGGCTATTTAATGTGCCATCAATCTGCCACAACACACCTAGACCATCTCGTGACATCCGACCCCAGCATACAGATACGTGATCTTGGCGATCCATTTGTGCCACATATTTTGCGTCCTAACTTTTCCTCTGGGGCGGTACACAATTACTTTCCCCATTTGTAGATGCAAATATCTTCTGGTCTATGAATATAACCCTATTCCAGTTATGGTTGACATTTTCTTCTGCAAATGCGGTGCGGTATAATCTGTGATCGTCTGTAAAACGCTGCTTCTTAACTGCCGATCGAGCAAAGAGTCCTGCTATTATCCAACGACGCAAGGCTGTGTGGTTCGATCCAGAGAAATTAGAATTACTTCTAATTGTAGGTGCATGCTGGAATTCCTGTCTGCCTGTTTTAGAAGTGCAGTGTCCTGCTGAGGAGTGGACAACCGTTTTCGAGCCAAAAGAGGTCGACGACGAACAATCCCTTCCCTGGATAACTGCACCCACTAGCCGTAGATATAGGGACTTCAAGTGCTCTTGCAGCCTGAGACACAGAATATTCAGGGACGTTCATTGACATAAGGAGGGATCTCCTTGTAGCTTCGTCTTTATGTGTGCGCTTAGCCATAGCAAAAGTCACTATGACTGCAACATATCATCTATAACTTCAAGGCTATGAAGTGTGTGCGCATGATCACGCCAGCGCCATTCATAGCTGAAGAATGAGTTTGCACATCCAATATTAAGTCAATTAAATATTTGGTTTAATTTTTCACTTTAGAATTCTTACTAATATGGCACTTAAGTTGAAAACGAAAAGAGTAATTTATTAAGCCGTGTATTGTGAACGCAGCGTCAGCGAATGCTTGCGATGTTTTCCGAATTGAACTCCCTAACTGTTGCCCATTTATTTTGTCTTAGGCTGTACATAGCGTTTATCAGGAAGTGTGCACTGTAGGGACGAAATGTCTGCCCAGTTGTAGGTGCTCGTAGAGGCGTAAAGACAAGCCCCTTCCAAGTTGCACTGCTTGACATCTCTCTCAGTGAAAGCTTTTTTTGAACAAAAAGACGAAAGAAAGAAGGAAGGAAAAAAAGAAAAATGATGATGTACAGACGAATAACCCTGAACTTCACTACTTCCCATATGTTCCCTTCATATAAAAAGTGATTCCGCTATCCATTATGTATTGATTACGAAAAAACATTCCTTGATATGGTTTCTATTAGATTTCTGTTTATGCAGCATGCATACCATCTCAGCTGTTTAAATTACAAGTCGCTTTTGGTTGTAATGAACTTCATCAAAGTAGACTTAAACTTGAAGAAACGCATAATAAAATATATTTCTAAAATGGCCAAAATTACTAGAGGTAATGTGTATAGTGTAACATATTTTGTGCATAAGGTTTTGTGTATCTTGTGTGGCTTCCCAGCGCCACGGAATTCGCTAATAATGGAAATTCAAGCTCTACATTTTGTCATGACAGTATTTCAAATGAATGGTAACTACAGAGCCTTCGTTTAGATGTGTGGCCGGCCTAACACGTTCTTTAATCCAAGCAAATAGATTTCTCATGCAAATTATAACAATAACCACATGCCTTCGCCTTAGAAATGATGTCTTTGTGCCTCTTCAGATCCCTCAGATCTTTTAGGAGAAATTCCTTTAAATCTCATGAGCAAAATTCTTCATGCCCATGTAAATAAAACACTGTTTGATCGTAAAACAAATCAAACGCGGGTCAATACAGCGATGATTAACACTTTACAACACCCAATTGCAGAAATTAATTATATTCACTTCATGTGATTGCAATTCCCGAACAACAGTTATCCAATACAGTTTTTTAATGTTAACAGTTTAGCGGCATTCCAAACCGAGGTTTGCGAAATTCCCGATTTCTGTGCAAGCTTTCTCAGAGATTTCTTTGGACTTCGTCCTAACTTTTCTCTGGTGTCATCCAGCATTTCCTCTGAAGAACACGGTGATTTGCTTTCGGTTTCTTTTCAAGAATGGATATAGATTTTATAAATCTGTTAATAAGATAACGAAGCGTTTCTCTGCGAGGCGCACGAACCCAAGGATTCTTGTCTATAAATCGTTGATTCACATCTCTACAAGAATTTGTTATCACATCGGTATAATACATGAAGATTCTGTGTGCTAAAGCATACACACTTTTTGGCATTATAACATCTCTAACACATTATAATACTGAAACTGTGGTCTCACAACGTATCTGTACAGCACAGACTTGCGTCAACTGATTAGCCGGCACACGGAGAGAAGGGAAAGTGAGAGATATAACGGTTAGAAGCAGCGTAGAGTAGAGTAACCAATTCCCCATAATCTGGCCACGCATCGAAACGCATCCGTATTAAAGTACAATCAGTTATTATCTCCGCAATTTTTACTTTCTCCACTACGTATAGTAAATAGGGGAACTGGTGCATTCCACCCAAAAATTCCCTACTACGATTTCATCGGAAATATATGCTTTGAGGCCCTCTTAATCCAAATAAATCATATTTGGAAACATGTCCGTGTGTGTGAGTGTGTATGTGTGTCTGTGAACAGCATAACTCAAAAACGGAAAGTCGGATAAATACCAAAGTTTGTATTTGAGTTCAGTATTTCCAGGGATGTGACACGATGATTTTCAACAAAATTCCCCCACCCCAAACTACCCTTTACATGGAACATTTTTCGAAATTTTTGATTCTTTAAAAAATGACTAACGATTTTCATCAGAATACCACACATGAAAGATATTTACATGACAAAGTGTATTTATTGAATTTTCGGGGAATAGCTTAGGAAGTCCTGTCCATTCGGAAGGCATTTTGCATAAGTGGCAAACGTTAAGCGATAGACGAAAACGTACTACAACAAGTTTAGATCTCTTTAAAACACAATTTATTTAAAATAAGGTTTTCTTGTGGCATAACCGCTTCTGAGATATCCGCTATTAAAGGCTGGAATTTCTTGTCATCCTCCGTGGACTAGAGGTACCGTGCTAGCCTCTAGTTCTCGAGGTCGCGGGTTCAATCCCGGGCGTAAAAATATTTAGCATGGTTTCCTTCGGAAGGGAAGTAAAGCCGGTGGTCCCGTGTCGTAGATTTATGGCACGTAAAAGAACCTCAAGCCTGATAAGAGGCTTCTGAGCAAAATTTCCCGGTCTTTCACGCCCAATATAGAATGGGACGCTAAGGACTATAGTACTTAAAGAGCGTCCATAAATAAAACTCAATTTAATTTAATTTTGGTCATTCTCTTGAAGTCCTTTCAAATTCATTCTTTTCTCGCGACTGCATGGAAACAGCATAGAATTTCAAGGCCAGTATATAGCACCCTGTTCTTAAACTTCTGACTGTCGCTGTTGCCTTTGTTTCTATAACGAAATATGAAATGTAGCTATTTCTGCAAAGGTTTATTTGGATTAAAATGTAGTGGACAGAAAAATAAGCCTGAATAAGAATAATTTGTATACCCACTAATAAACCATAGAGGGTAGAGAAAGTCATGTGAATGTATCGCATCAGATGCTTATTTTTTTGTGAAGTTCACAATCTGTATTAATAGGTCTGTCATATTTGTAATGTTAGGTAACAGTCTATGAACTCCAACTTTGCAATGGGAAAGATGAGACTATACATTTGTTAAACGTCTCTGAGTCTTTTGTCAAAATATTGCCGTTCTCATTAAATTTGCTCACTGAGGCTGATGCTCTTTTAGCAACTCAACCCTTAATTCTAGGTCATTTTAACCGAACTCTTAAGATACATTTTTTATAAGATATAAAATAAAAACAACGTTCCATGTAAAGGGATGTTTGGAGTGGGGGATTTCCTTGAAAATATTCACCTTGCATCCTAGAAGGCGCCTGATTAAGTACGAAATTTATTACTTTTCTGACGCTTATTTTTTGTTGTCACTTCACATACCCATACGATTGATTTGTTTTTCTAAATATGCTTGGTCGGGGGTGTTCTGGGGGCCTCAAAATGGCAGTTACAATGAAATCTCAAGATCGATTTTTTGGGTGAAAATACACTTCCTCTACTTATTAACGTGTAGAGAAAAAGTTATTAATGAAATGTTATTGCTTTCTCTGCAATTTATCAAATGTAGAGTAATTATTTAATGGCATCCAGAAATTCGCATCTTGATTTCACACTCACGTTTTGAGAGGTAAAACCCAACTCGGTCCCATTTTCTACTTTCGATTCAAACTCGGTCCCGTCTTTCAAAATGTAAACAACCTAAATCGATCCCATTTTCCAAAATATTAACAACCTAATTCGGTCCTGTAGGAAATTAATCTCAATCTAGTTCATTTTAAAAGATTTATGGCTTTCAGCAGAGCTAAACGACTACAAAACGATATTGCAGTTTCATGTTTCACTAAAATCGATTTTAACAGCAAAATAAGATGTTTTATAAAAAATTTGCTCTACTAAATGCATGTAACAATTTTGTAAACTCCACACACAAAATAAATCAAAATCGGTGTATTATTAAAAAATTATAATTATAATTAAATAAAAGATTTTTAAAAACGTTAAAATATGAAGTCTGCAATGACCTTTGTTCTTTTGTGAAAAGCAACCAGCAATTTGCGTTCACAACCAACTACTTGTGCTCAATGCCACTTTCAATTTCTCGTAACAGGGATGCCATACCATTTTACATTTCATAAGCTCAGAGTATTATTACGATTTCGTACTGTATGCTACGGGACTGAGTTGGCTTTCGAACAGTGTATGCTACGGGATTGAGTTAGGTTGTTGACAGTATATGCTACGAGACTGGGTTGGGTTGTTGACAGTATATGCTATGGGACTGAGTTGGATTGTTAACAGTATATGCTACGGGACTGAGTTGAGTTGTTGATATATTACTCACAAGATAACGGGACTGAGTTGAGTTGTTGATATATTACTCACGAAGATAACGGGAACGAGTTACGATGCGTTCGTTTTGAGGCAACTGAACCTCCCAGAAAAGCAATTTTGGAAACGTATCCGCAAGTCTATATATGTTTCAAATATCTTTTCGGCCGAAACAATATTTTTTATGAAACAATTATAGCTATTTTAATTTTCTCAAAAATGCCTCTGGGTAAATGAAAATATTTTTGAGATATAAGAATGTGAAAATGCAATGTAAGTCTAAGAGATAAAAAACAATTAGGATAGGACAGTGGTGCTTTAACATAACACCTTTGAGCAATACGATTCTTTTTTACTTTCTCTGCCCGTACATAGTAGGTATCGAAAGTATAGCATTCCACCCAAAAATTCGATACCTGATTTCACCGAAAATACATGTTTTGAGGCTCTATAAATCCGAATAAATCCTTTTTGGAAATATGTTCCGTATGTGTGTGAATAGCATAACTCTAAAGCGAAAAGTCGGATAAATACCAAAGTTTGTATTTGAGTTCAGTATCTTCCAAGGATGCGACACGAAGATTTTCAAGAAAATCCCTCCACTTCCAACTACCCTTTACATGGAACATTTTGGAAAATTTTGATTTTCTAAAAAATGGCTCTAGCAAGTTTTATTAAAGTATACGGAAGATATTTACGTGACAAATAAAATGTATATCCTGAATTTTCTGGGATAGTTTAGGAAGTCCACTTCATTCGGAAGGAATTTTGTATAATCTTGCATAGCTGGAAAATGTTAAGCGATTGACGAAAACATGCTACGCAAAAATTGTAGATCTCTTTAAAACACACAGTTTACTTAAAATAAGTCTTTTTGTGGCATAAACGTTATTAAAGGTTCAATTTGTTCAACACTTATTCTTTTAAAATCCCAAGATTTTCAGTTGTTTCTAGCGATTGCATGGAAACAGTATGGAATTTTAAGGCCAGCATATAACGTCCAGTTCTTAAAAATTTGAACTATCGCTGTTCTCTTTGTATCTATAGCGAAATGTGTAATGTAGCTATTTTTGCAAAAGTTTATTTGGATTAAAATGTATATGCTTTAGTAAGAATAGTTTGCATAGCCACTAATAAGGACAGGGTAGAGAAAGTCATGTGAATGAATCGCATCAGTTTCTTTTTTCAGCATGAGTTCATCAGAAACAAAAACCGATTTGCTATATGAACAGTTGATGGTATTTTCGCATCGTAGCATTTAATCAAATTGGTACTGCCTAGTTTATCAACATTATCGTTAAGTCGACAGAAGAAAGGCTTTTGTATGAATGGTATAATAAATAAGGAATATAGAAATAGGTAGAAAAAATTAAATGTTTAAAGTGGGTCACATTAAACTAATGCAGTAACTCAACATATGGGAAGTTTTAGTGCATGCAATAAAGTCGTGTTAGTTGACGTTTAAATGAGTGATCCTTTTTATATAGCAGGATATACAGGGTTATTCAAAAAGAAGGAACAGACTTTAAATATTTATTTCTAATGAACGACAACAGATAGCGAACAGATGCGATACATCACTGAATAGAGAAAAGTTCAAAATTTTATTTTGTGTGCTCAAAATGAGCACCATTTGTTATGCGAGGACGACCAGTGCTTTTCCGTTTGCATATGCAACCATCTTCTACGAATTTATTGTATCAATTGTAAATTTTTTATGACGAGGCGGCTCGTTGTTGAACTTACACGAAATGCACGCTGCAAAGAAACAATGGATTCACTCTTTGCACAATTCCGCACACAGAACGACTATTCCTGTGGCGTTGCCATTTTCTCGTAAAGAAACACGGCGCCGCTGTAGGCACTGAATGGAACTAATAGGTGGGGCTTAAAACTTTGAACTTTACTCTATTCAATGATGTGTCGTATGTGTCGCTATCTATTGCCGTTCATTAGAAATAATTATTTAAAATCTGTTCCTTCTTTTTGAATAACCCTGTATAACGGAGGGCACCTCGCGCACTACCACCAAAGGAAGATCTAGGTGGCTATCATCCTCAGGAGGAAGGGATAAACTGAAGGAATCATAGGAAGTTACAGGCCACAGAGGCGCGCTGAAGACACTAACAGTTCCTGGCTCGAAGTCCCGCTCCAGTATTGGAGCTCTCCAGAGAGGGCGATGACCGACCCGCTCAACTAGGCAGCTCTCTAGTGTCCACGGGAAACACTCTTTCGTTGGACCAAGCATAGGCGCCATCTATTCGGCACCACCTCACGCCACGGAACCTAGAAGCACACCTAAAACATGATAAGGAAACGGAATGAAAACGAATGAAGGAAAGGAAAGGTTGAGAAGCCAGTCAAACAATCGCCTATCGACCAGGGAAAACCACGAAAAACCCAAGTAGAGTAGGCGGTTCTTACATAATGTGCACATCTCTAAACGCAGCCGTTATTTCCAACTTCTTATCAGTTGGAGACGAGGGAAATAAAGCTTAAGAGGCTACTCGAAACGTTACTGTAGTTTTATCCTGGACTAAAGGTTTGACTACTAATTAATTAGCGGTTAGTTTTACTATTAATTGTTCTTTTACACACGCAACGATTCGAAACGATATTCAGATGTGAAATATTCAGAATTCTGCAGGGATTCTAGCGGCCATCCCCGTAAATTCTCCTAAAGATCATGAACACGGTCCCAAATCCCTCTTATCTGATTCCTTTGTTAGCTCCATCGCTAAAATTCCGATTTCATCACCAGCAGCTCGCAAATCTGCATACTACTGCTATACAAAAGAATATGTAGAAGTTAAAAAACAGCAATTATAATAACAACTTGTTAGTGAAATAGTTGTTAGGGGGCATAATATTTTCTCTCTTTGTATGTCTGTGTTTAATGTGAAAAACAGAACGAACATCAAATTGATACAAGCATAAGCGGCACGATAGGTATGCAAATAATAATTAATGCAAGCCTAAAAACAAGCCTTTACAAACAGAGTGGCATAAACGCGCCATTAGCCCTGCAGTCGCATTCGTTATGGAATATTTGCATGTGAAGCGATTTAAAGTATAAAACCAGAATGGAGAGCATTATTTCAAATGTTAGGCTCAAATTACGTTATAGGAATGTCAAGCAGCTTATATGGCTTTTCAAATGACCAACATAATTTCTAATTACAAGAAATACGTTAGAATGCATTTAATTAACTGTAATTTTTAACCTTTGTATTCATCTAGTGTATAACAGAACTTCATGCTAAATTAAAAACACCAGTGTGATTGCACCTGCAAAACACAATATTGCATATATAGTAGGATTGAATTATTTAAAAGTAGTTACGTCCCATGTCACGTCACACGTCTGAACATGTTCAGCCTAATTAACAAAATAATGCTATACTAGCTTTGTAAAATACAGTTCAGTATTTGGCGAACAAAAGTCACTTTAAAATTTTGTTTATATACACTGCGGTTTGTGAAAATTGCAACACCAAGACATAATTTCTCAAATAACTCCAAACTTGGTGGAAGTGTAGAAGAGTGTGCAAGCAATAAGTGATTAGGTTTGCAGAGTGATAGGGTACACGTAGGCCGAGCAGAGCCATCTCGTGTCGGTCCGACAAAGTCAGTGTTGCGCCCAGTGTAGTCAGTGCAGAGCTGTCAAACAAGGTGGAAACAATAAAATTAATGCCAGTATGCCTCGTCGACGTCAAAGGGAGCCATATCGGCATGTGAGTGAGTTCGAACGGGGCAGAATGATCGGACTCCGAGAAGCAGGTTTGTCATACCGTGACATTTCGGCTCGTACATGACATGCTGCTACGACAGTGATGCGTGTGTGAAAGCAGTGGATAGATGAAGGTCGTACGTAGCGAAGAGCGGGTACTGGACCACGGAACATGACCACAGCACGGGATGACCGTCATCTTGTCCACATGGCCATAACGGACCGTGCAGCTTCATCTACAGTGTTGGCTCGACACTGGAGCACTGCAACAGGTGTGAACTTGTCTGCATCAACGGTTCGTCGCCGTCTGCTGCAAGTTGGACTGGTTGCATGTATGTAATTACGTCGGCTTCCATTGTTCAGAAACCAAAGCTCCTCCGCCTGCAATAGGCACGTGAACACCGTCATTGGGGTATTCAGTGGCAAAATGTAGTCTTTTCGGATGAGTCCCGCTTCAACATGCCCTACAGTGATGGCCGCATACGTGTCCGGCGGTACCGTGGTGAGCGCAACCTGGAGGGCTGCATTTTGAGCGGCATAGCGGACAAACACCAGGTGTGATGGTTTGGGGCGCCATTGGTTACAACGACTGATCTTGCCTCCTACGAATTGAGGGCATTTTGAACAGCAACCAGTACCTAACGGTGGTTGTAGAGCCTGAGGTACTCCCCCTGCTTCAGACATCTCCACAGCCAAATTTCAACAGCACAATGCCCGGCCACATATTGTGAGGAATGTACGAGCCTTCTTCGAAGAGCGACGGGTACCATTGCTTCCGTGGTGCACGTTCGCCTGACATGTCGACCATCGAACATGTCTGGGATATAGTTGGTCGGCACCTGGTGCGTCACGGATTTGTGGGCTCGAATACAAACTGTGTGGAGGGAAATCCTTCAGGAACATATTCAGAACCTTTCTGATCCAATGTCACGGCGGATAGCAGCTCTAATTGCAGCGCATGGAGGCCACGCCAAATACTGAATATTAGGGCTCAAAGGTTCATGTACAGATTTGAAACGTTTATCATTTGTTACTTGTCATGTACCTAACCTGTGCTATTAAATTCATTGAATTCATGCGTTTCCTTCTCGGTGTTGCAATTTTCGCAAACGACAGTGTATATACATTGCTCGAGGTTTAATGTTCTTTTATCTGGTAGGTCATATAGGACGATGAGTGGATAGATAGGTGAGCCCGGGGTCCATAGAGCTTAAAGCTATGCGACATTTGTTCTTCACAGATGAAGAAAAACCCCGGAAGACATCTTGAATGTGAGGCAGATACGCTACTCCCACACCACAGAGGCGGTATGATTTATTTATATTATTTGTCTGACCCATAATAAATTAGTTTCAAGAACAAATGCATTCTAGAATTAGTAAACGAGGGGACACCTAGCACCTTGACTCGCAAGGGACCTTTTGTGCATACACCCTCGGGAGGAACGGATGAGATGAAGGAATCGCAGGAGACGTGTGGGCCACAGAACCGGCCGGCACAGACGACAGAGATGCGTAGATTTCCATTGGAGGGCGGATCACAGGCTCCCCTCCAACGGAGACCGAGAAAAGCTCGACCCAGTAGTGGAGGCTCGAACGGCTGACATCTGACGGGTCCGAGGAGTTCCGAAGCGCAAGCCCCTGCGCCATCTGCCCGCCGCCGACAGACACACAACCTCGGAGACTACCTGTAAGGTGAAAGAGGATGATGAAGTGAAAGGGAATGGGGGAGTGAGGAGCGCCGTGGTAGAAGACAACACTCCAGCATTCGCCTTGTCAACCAGGGAAAACCATGGAAAAACCCACGCTCAGAGTGGGTGTCACCAGGAACTGAACCCGGAACTTCCCGAATGAAGGCCACGCACGCCGCCACCTGAGCCATCCCGTTTGGTAATGCATTCTGACTTTTCGAATAACTACGCTTTTAGTTTTTGCACACAGCCAATGCACTCAAAATAATAATGAACCTAACATTCTATACCTTTAATTTCTGCAGTTAATCAGTGTTACTCCTGGCTAATTATAAAAGTTACACGTGCAGCTCAATAACAGTTAAAATGTAAACACAAAGGAATGGAAAAGCAAAATTAAAAACAAACAATGCGCATGCAACCAGATATGCACATGCTTTAATTGACGCTGATTGACAGATTAATTTTATTATAACTGCTGAGTGAACCCTTTCAGGTATCACAAACACTTCAATTACTCAGCTCTCCCCTACATAAAACATCAATCAAATTCAATAAAACTGAAGGCTCGTCCATTTATAGATTTGGAATTTCAAATAAAATGCAGAATGGATAGCACGAACAAATGAAAATCTAAGGAATGTAGTTGGAGAAATATATTGGATTCCATTCTTGGATACAATGCTGACCAATATGAAATGTGCAGAGAAAAATCTCACGCGAACACGCACACGACCTTCTCTACTCCTGACATATTCACACAATACATCCTTTACCTATATACTATAGTACTCATTTAAACAGTGATTCTTCTATCCACGTTACGTTACTCACGATTCATTTTTGCCTAGTAATGATCTAAAGTTAAGCAGTAAACTATGTGGAAATAGCATTCAATTGTTTAGCCGGGGTAACGGGATTGGCTCTTGCGAATGAATAAAAAAGAGCATCGCAAACTTTCAAGCATGTCGGTCAGTGACGTATTTGGAAAGTGTAAACATGCAGCATGGAATATTTCGAAGACGGCTAACGCTACGTAAGACAAATACACAATTATATATTTCTGTAGCAAATTTTTGTCTCTCACTTATGATTCGCATTATACAAAATTGAGTAAATATGAAGACTTCACAGGCTGTTTTGAGAAGATTAAAGATATACGTCATCATAATAAAGCCATACAAATCCTAATATATGGTATTTTAAACCAAAAACATGAGTCAGTTTTGAAAAAATAAGAAATAACCAGTTTTCCATGTAAAGGATAGTTTGGGATGAAGACATTTTCTTGAAAGTCGTAAACTTCGAAGTTTGGTATGTTTCCGACTTTTCGCTTTGAGTTATGCTATTCTCTCTCTCTCTCTCTCTCTCTCTCTCTCTCTCTCTCTCTCTCTCTCTCTCTCTCTCTCACACACACATACATACATACATACATACATACATACATACATACATACATACATACATACATACATACATACATACAAAACCTAATCATTTTTACTTTCTCTACTACGTATAGTAAGTAGGGGAAGTATTGTATTCCACCCAAAAATTCGATACCGAGATTTCACCGGAAATATATGTTTTGAGGCCCCCTGAATCCAAATAAGCATGTTTGGAAACATGTCCGTGTGTGTGTGTGTGTCTGTCTGTCTGTGAACAGCATAACTCAGAAACGAACAGTCGGATAAACACCAAACTTGGTATTTAGGTTCAGTATCTTCCAAGGATGCGACACGAAGGTTTTCAAGAAAATCCACCTACCCCAGATTACCCTTTACATGGAAGATTTTCCGAAAATTTTAATTTTCTCAAAAACGGCTCTAAGGATTTGGATTAAAATATTATATGTTTAAGATATTTTATTGCAAATAAAATGTATATCTTGAATTTTCTGGGAATGTCTCCAAAAGTGTTCTTAATTGTGAACGACTTTTGCATAACTGGTAAACCATAAGAGATAGACAAAAGTTTACTACACAAAAAATGTAGATCGCGTTAAAATACACAATTTATGTCACATACATTTTTTTTGTTGAGTGAACCATTTTCGAGATATTGCTTGTTATTCCCTTCAATTTTTCAATACAAATTTTCTCAAATGGGAATTCGTCATTCATTTTTTTGTCTTGGATATGCAAAGAGTTATAATCTGTGGCAAAGGGAATGGTGCTGCACCTAGCAACCAGCTATTAAGAGATGTGTATGTGCTTAAAGGCGCATATCCAAATTGCCCTTGTAAATATTTTATCCCCTTACATCTACAAGAAAATTAGCAATAAGATAGAGTCTGCAAATGTTTATCTCGATTACCATGAAGTAGATGGAGAATAAGCGTTTGTAAAAATAGTTTGTACAAGAGTAGAGAAAGTCATGTGAGTGTAACACATCAGATTTTTTCGAAGTACTTTCTTTCCGTTCAGTGGAATCCTATACCTAAATTTCCGGTGTAATCAAAATATCGAATTTTTGGGTGGAATGCAATAATTATTATAACTATAATTACTATAAGCTACAATTGGTACGTGGTACAGAGAGTAAAAAATGCAAATTTAATAGATGTTCGTGTATTTTTAAGGCATTGGTCATTTTAGTACAACTACGATAAAAACAAACTAAAATGTATAAATAGAATTAACTATTCCCCTATATAGCAAGACAATTGCCCCTAGTCGCAAGCATCCAAATAGTATTTTGGTTCCAAAGAATGTGGCCCGGATAAATCGAGAGTTACATGTTAAACAGTGTACAACAATATTGATTTAACCTATAAAAACACGCCTTTTAAATCGATTTAGTTAATTTTGAAGACCTTATGCATGGTAGTTTTCATTTTACAAAGTGCTACAACTTTAGATAAAAGCAAGACCTACTTACACCACTGCTCACAGATTAACATTATACAAAGCATTAAATCTGCAATTACCGTATTAGAAGTGTTAGAACAAAAGTGAAATTGGCCTCACCTCCGCCGCATGGGGGCAGCATATCTGCCTCGCATTTAAGATGTCCCGAATTCGAATATCGTTAGGTTGAGTTAACTGGATAAACATTTTTACTTTCTCTACTACGTATAGTAAGTAGGGGAAGTATTGTATTCCACCCAAGTAGGGGAAGTATTGTATTCGATACCGAGATTTCACCGGAAATATATGTTTTGAGACCCCCTGAATCCAAAAAAAGCATTTTTGAAAAATGTCCGTGTGTGTATGTGTGTGTGTGTGTGTGTGTGTCTGTGAACAGCATAACTCAGAAAAAAAAAACAGTCGGATAAACACCAAACTTGGTATTTAGTTTCAGTATCTTCCAGAGATGCGACACGAAGGTTTTCAAGAAAATTCCCCCACCCCAGATTACCCTTTACATGGAACATTTTTTGAAAATTTTAATTTTCTCAAAAATAGATCTAACGATTTTGATTAAAATATCATATTTAAGATACTTTCATGACAAAGAAAATGTATATCTTGAATTTTCTGGGAATGTCTCCAAAAGTATTCTTCATTGTGAACGACTTTTGCATAACTGGTGAACCATAAGTGATAGACAAAATTTTACTGCACAAAAAATGTAGATCGCGTTAAAATACACAATTTATGCAAGATACATTTTGTTGTTGTTGAGTGAACCATTTTCAAGATATTTCTTGTTATTCCCTTAAATTTTCCGATACTTACACTTTTTCTCAAATCGGAATTCGTTATTCATTTTTATTTTTTTTTGTCCTGGTAATGCAAAGAGAATGGAATACTCCACATAGCAACCAGCTCTTAAAATATTTGACTATCGCTTAAAGCCTACCAATTCCCATTGCATCTACAAGAAAATTAGCAATAAGATTAACATCTCGATATCTGGTTAACATGAAGCATATGCAGAATAAGCGTTTGTAAAATAGTTTGTACAAGACTAGAGAACGTCATGTAAGTGTAACACATAAGAATTTTTTTTTCGCTCTCTGTTTATTGTAAAAGTTCAAGGGAAAAAGATGAAGTCAGTGGTAACTTACAGCAACAATAATTATCTAATACATCACACAGATTCTTGCGAATTATTATTATTATTATTATTATTATTATTATTATTATTATTATTATTGCATAAAGCAGCATTGGAAAATAAACTCATACCGGTGCGCAGACTTAGAACATTAACGAGTGAGCCAAGTTGAATTTTGCGTAAATCATTTGTGCTTATTCATTTTGCAGCATATATGTATTATGTTTACAACATTGTTCTCGGCAGAGGCTTTTGTTGCACTGCTGTACGACGGTGAAAGTTTCCAACTTTGAAGATAGAGGACGTGTATTACACCAGAGGCGGACCCGACGTCGCTGGATTGCCAATATAGTTAATTGAACAAAGGAAATCTCTCGTCTCTTTTCCAAAGATAAACTTGTGAGACTACAACATGCGAGAACTCCTTAAGATTCGTTTCCCAACTTTGCAGATATCTGTTTCCGCTGAATGGATGCCATTTTTTTGAAAAGTAAATCAACTAAGAAAAAGGTTGAAAGAAACTTGTGTACTGAAATATCAGAGCTTGGCTTTCTGTCTGTTATGGCGACCTCAGCATTTCCTCGCAAATAGAATGTGCAACAGATATGAGCTGCTCGAGGATCAGTATACTAATCTATTTTAAGGAAAATTTGTCAAGCACATTATGTATTATCATAATACCCATATTGATAATGAAATCAGCCGAAAAAAAGTTTTAATAAGTAAGATCCTTTAAAAATGTAAGGCTAAGTGGGTATGGTGTAAAAGAACTCTCTACCTTAATTATAAATGCTGATAATACGGAAGTAACGCATATTTTTCTGCTAAACACAAGCAGTTATTGCTGGCCAAAGCCACCGGGTTATCTCAGGTATTTTAGGATATCTAAGCTAGAGACTAAGGCCGCAGCTTGTTATCCATGAGTGTAGGGTGATAATGAAAACGGCCAGCAGTGGGGACCCACTACTTGATAAAGAATACGAAGTAGAATCCGAACTACGGTGGGACCAGCATGCATTGCGTGATATTTTCAGAAGTGAAGTAGGTATTTGATAATCTGAAGAATACGCACTTAGATTGACCGAAGTATGATTCCCGGACCTCTGGTATACAAATCAGTCCCATAGCCACTAGACAGCCAGCTTCCCCAGCAAAAATATGAAGTGCAGCGTGAAGAGAGTGGTGGACTGGGTCACACACTCTTTTACTAACACTATAGTACTCCTTCCTTATTTTTATAAAAAATGTTCTCACAATATTGTAATAAATAGCGTTTCTCGGTGTTCACAATTACTTATTCTTTCTCTAGTACCTATTAGGTAGAGAAGGTATTGCATTCCACCCAAAAACTTGATACCGAGATTTCACCGGAAATGCATGTTTTGAATCCCGGAAGCCAAATAAAGCATTTTTAAAAAAAATGTCTGTGTGTCTTTAAACACATAACTCAAAAACTAAAAGTCGGACAAATACCAAACTTGGTACTTCGGCTCAGTATCTTCCAAAGATGTGACACGAAGATTTTCAAGAAAACCTCCACCCCAAACTATCCTTTGCATGGAAATTTTTTTTGAAATTTTTGATTTTATAAAAAAAATGGTTCTAACCATTTTGATTAAAATACCACATATTAAAGACATTTACATGACAGATAAAATGTATATCTTGAATTTTCTGGGAATAGCCTATGAAGTCCTCTTCATTCGGAGGGAATTTTGTATTATCTTGCGTAATTGGTAAAGTTAAGCAATAGACGAAAACGTACAATACAAGAAATGTAGATATCTTTAAATTACACAATTTATTTTAAATAAGCTTTTTTTGTGTAACCATTTCTGACATATTCGTTATTAAATGTTCGAACTGTTCATTTATTGGTCACTCTCTGGAAGTCGTTTCAACAATCAGTGGCTTCTTGCAATTCATGGAAAGAATTCTGGATTTTAAGACCAGCATTCAGTTCTTAAAGATTTGACCATCGCTGTTTCCTTTGTATCTATAAAGAAATGTGTAATGTAGCTATTTCTGCAAAGGTTTATTGGGATTAAAATGTAGTAGATAGAAAAATAAACTTTAGTAAGAATAGCTTGCATACCCACCAATAAACGATAGAGGGTAGGAAAGTCATGTGACTGCATCACATCAGAATTTTATTTGGGGGGGGTACTTTCTCTACTATCTAGCTTCAATAGGTAGAAGTATTATATTCCATAAACACATCCGATATCTAAATTTCATTAAAAGTATACCTTTTGTAGTCCACTGCACGCGTGCGCTCGTGTGTGTATGTATTCAGCATAGCTCAATAAAAAACAAATCTTATGTGTTACGCTCACATGACTTTCTCTACTCTTGTACAAACTATTTTTACAACCGCTTATTCTCCATATGCTTCATGTTAATCCGGATATCGAGATGTCAATCTTATTGGTAATTTTCTTGTAGATGCAAGGGGAATATGGTAGGTTTTAAGCGATAGTCAAATATTTTAATGCTGGTTGCTATGTGGCGCTTTCCATTCTCTTTGCATGTCCAGTACATAAAAAAATCTGATGTGTTACACTCACATGACTTTCTCTACTCTTGTACAAACTATTTTTACAAACGCTTATTCTCCATCTACTTCATGTTAATCGAGATAAACATTTGCAGACTCTATCTTCTTGCTAATTTTCTTGTAGATATAATATATATATATATATATATATATATTTACAAGGGCAATATAGAAATACAGTAGCCTTTAAGCACATACATATCTCTTAATAGCTGGTTGCTAGGTGCAGCACTATTCCCTTTCCGTAGATTAACACTCTTTGCATATCCAAGACAAAAAATGAATAACGAATTCCCATTTGAGAAAATAAGTATTGAAAAATTTAAGGGAACAACAAGCAATATCTCGAAAATGGTTCACTCAACAAACAAAATGTATATGACATAGATTGTGTATTTTAACGCGATCTACATTTTTTGTGTAGTAAAATTTTGTCTTTCTCTTATGGTTTACCAGTTATGCAAAATTCGTTCACAATGAAGAATACTTTTGGAGACATTCCCAGTAAATTCAAGATATACATTTTATTTGTACTGAAAATATCTTAAACATATGATATTTTAATCAACATCGTTAGAGCCGTTTTTGAGAAAATTACAATTTTCGAAAAATGTTCCATGTAAAGGGTAATCTGCGGTGGGGGGATTTTCTTGAAAACCTTCGTGTCGCATCTCTGGAAGATACTGAACCTAAATACCAAGTTTGGTGTTTATCCGACTGTTCGTTTCTGAGTTATGCTGTTCACAGACACACACACACACACACACACACACACACACACACACACACACACACAGACCGACAGACACACAGACATGTTTCCAAAAATGCTTTTTTTTTGGATTCAGGGGGTCTCAAAACATATTTCCGGTGAAATCTCGGTATCGAATTTTTGGGTGGAACGCAATACTTTCCCTACTTACTATACGTAGTAGGGAAAGTAAAAATGGGAAAAATACCAAATGTCATGTTTGAATCACACAATCCACGCGAAAATTTTCAACATCTTCCAGCCACTTCATATGGATAATTTTTCGCTTTTTCCTTCTGAAAAAAAATTTCTTAACTCTGTGTAATCAGAAAGTTATAAGAGACGGACAAAGACTTCAGGAAAAACATAGAGCTCATTAAAACATATAATTGGTGTTAATTTATTTTAGTGGCGTTAGCCGTTTTGGAAGTATATACTGCAACATGTTTAAATTACATGGGTGTCATCTGACGGAAGATGAAGGTTTCTGATTCTTCTTTTTTCTTCTCCTTTGCTTGAAATCGATAGTACAACTTTGGAATTAATTTCTCCGTGCTTCCGATAAAAATATGAACGTTATTTCCGCAGGTTGAACGTGACTTTTGCATAATTTGAAGTAATTTCAAGTCAAAAGTACATTGTGAATACGATACGTGGACGGATTTACATTTCAATAAAAGCTATAATACATAAGGCGAGCCAGCGAATTTCTACTGGAAAGAGAATGTTATATGATCGCATCATTAGATTGTCCACCATTTCATATTTAGGTGTTGCCGAGAATTTTCATCTTTTGTCAAAATTGCTGTAATCGATTAGAAAACGAAATGTTCTTACACTCTTGAATTTATCCTCAAATAAGACATCTATAAATGACGATCACAGTGCCACATTTACCACTACTCTAAATTTTTCATGAAGGCTCGTAGCATGACTCGAG
This sequence comes from Deroplatys truncata, assembly GCA_030765065.1. Classification (NCBI taxonomy): domain Eukaryota; kingdom Metazoa; phylum Arthropoda; class Insecta; order Mantodea; family Mantidae; genus Deroplatys; species Deroplatys truncata. The sequence goes on from CM060983.1 coordinate 167,814,092, forward strand.
CCGCGGTAGACTGAGGTTTTTTACTACCTCTACTACGTATAGTAAGTAGGGGAAGTATTGCATTCCAACAAAAAATTCGATACCGAGATTTCACCGGAAATACATGTTTTGAGACCCCCGAATCCAAAAAAAAAAACGCATTTTTGGAAACATGTCAGTGTGTGTGTGTGTGTCTGTGAACAGCATAACTCAGAAACCAACAGTCGGATAAACACCAAACTTGGTATTTAGGGATGTGACATGAAGGTTTTCAAGAAAATCCCCGCACCCCAAACTACTCTTTACATGGAACAGTTTTCGAAAATTTTAATTTTCTCTAAAATGGCTCTAACGCAAATAAAGTAGCAATCCACCTACAGCACGGGGTGTGACGGCATTGCCAGAGCTTTGTTCACGATGTGCCTAAAATGGATAGAGTTCATTTTCCTTAGCAGGGTGGAAATCAACGTGATTGGTGACTCTGCTGGAGATAACATGTGTCACGCTGTGCCGTGCTATTATATTGCTGCTAATCACTCCCTCCATCGACCTAGTTTCCCATCCTCATCTCTGTGGAAACAGTTCGTGCAATGCGAAATGTCGAGGTACCTGCTTCGCTAGCCTCACTACTGAACTATGTCATGTCTAATATCAGCAGCATTTATTCTTTGCTATATTACACCGTATTATGAGGAAACTACAAAACCTACGACTACAATGCAGCTCATTTCGTCAAAAATTATCTGCAATAACTGTGTAGCCAGAGATGTCACTACACTTTCCATCTCGGTTGGAGGGGTGACTTTCTTTAGCTAGGATTTTTGCGTGTACCCTACATTCTAGAAGTATGGTCAGAGCATAAATGGGTGGATGACTAACCGAAAGCTTAAAAACCGAAGTAAAAAAATCCAGCGCGTATTATGTACAAGGTGGGATAAACAGTTTGCATAATCCAGAAGTACGAGGGCTGATCAATAAAGACTGAGACTGATTTTATTCATAGATATTTATTACTCCATTTCAACGTTGACACGACCTTTTCCAAAGTAGTGCCCTGCTACTTGAATGCACTTTTTATAGCGTCTCTGCCAATCCTCGAACACATGGTGCAGACCATTCTTTGTCAGGTCTTTGAGAATTGCCTCACTTTTCTTCAGCGCTGCTTCAATGCTGTCAAATCGAATGCCCCGGAGCTTTGCCTTTAGTGATGGGAATAAAAAGAAATCACAGAGGGCAAGATCGGGGCTATAAGGTGGATGCGGCACAGATAATGTTCAATTTAGCCAAAAATTCCTGGACTTGATTTGCGACGTGAGGCCGCGCGTTGTCGTGATGAAGTGGCCATCCATTCCGATGAAGTTCTGGACGTTTCCTTGCAATATGCTTCCTCAGTGTAGCCGAAACTGACGTGTAGTACGCTGCTGTAACATTAGTGTGAGGGAGAACAACAATCACAGCAGCTGTGTTGATGTTGATTTCAGCCATAGCAGAAGCCGAAACACCAGGCCCACTTTGCTTAGCACAGAGGACTCGCCCTTCTTTGAAGTCCTTGAAACACCTAAACACTATTGCACGAGGTAGTGCATCTTCACCGTATGCTTGCTTCAGCGAGAGTTTCAGAGGGTGTATGATTTATACGAAAACAAAATTTTATTGCGTTGTATTGCTCGTCTCGTCTCATCTCCATTTTGTGGTATGCGAAATTCAAGTTGGGCCAAGAATATACAGTATTACTGCCAACCTACCGATACGAGAGTGCTGTCGCCTATGGAACATAATACATGAAACCCCGCACTTTTCAAATATTCATAGTAGAGACAGGAAACTATCAAGAGGGCTATAGGAAAAAATCATTCTGTGTTTATTGATCAGCTCTCGTATTCTCTAAACATCATGTAGCGATATTTCCGCCAATTAAGAACACATAAAAAGGAACTCTATAATAATTATATTTGAGGAATTATTAATAATTAGTTAATATTCAATTTAATAAATTTCCATAATTTTAAAGCCACAGGATTAAAAAAGTTGTATCAGTCGAAAGCCCTTCATAAGCTGTAAATATGTTTTAAATTTCCATAATATTGTAAAATAAATAAAGGCGTAATTGCATGAGAAAAAACTGCAAGATTTAGGCAAGAAAAAGAGTAGCTTCGTTTCAGACTGTCCATTATGTTTTCCGAGCGTGGGACCACAAAAACCAAAACCTTCTTTTGTAATACGTGGGTGCGAGACAAGTTATCAAGCAAACAGACGCTATGAGGCAATGGACATTTCCTACAGTTAAGCTTTAAACTTTCAACCAGGGAACCAATAAACGCAGAGAATAAGTGCGAGAACAAATAGAAACATAGGAATACGCAGTGACATGTATAAAATTTGGAGGAGAGCAGTCGTTGAGATATGGGAATGCGAGCGTGGTTTTGGGACGGTCTGCCAAGATTCTCCGGTAAGGAAATACGCATCAAGTTGAGTCAAAAAATAGAAAAGAAAACGATAAAAGTTCCAAAATTTACGAAGTGCCGCACCACAATGCAATCATAAAGTAATACGTGTGGAATAATCATATAGAGTGTTAGATTGTCGTTAAAATTATTTTATCCAAGATAATAAGTAACTTAACACGCCGCAAGTAATGAATTCAAGTTTAAGAGGGATTTCTTCTTTCTTTCCTACCGAGGTTCTAAACAACGTTTTTTTAAACAATTGTATATCCGGACAAAACAAATTCTTAACTAAACTAACTGGTTTAGTGGTATCAATTAACTAACGAAGATACCCCTTCAGGAACGTTAATGTATGTATTGAATTCACATGAGCGGAATGTTACCGAAGGCCGTGACAATACTATAAACAGAAGGTAAAGATTTTACTTTAAATACAGTTAAATAGCTAAATATTACATCATTGGTGTATAAGCTGTAAAATCCAGGATATTCTATGCAATTTGTATAATACATTTCCAGTATTGCTGATGATCATTTGTTTCACAAGTTTATGTTAATGCGGACGTATGGCCTTACGTCCAGCACGAACTGGCCTTCGCCAGAAATACGTTCTCCATCACGAGTGTATCACGTAGCGTAATTTGCCACTCGCTTCGTAAGGTAAGAGACGTTATGATCGATGGAAGCAGAACCCATGCATTTCCCTCTCTTTCATACCTTACTTCTGAATCCTACTAAAGTTGAAATGTAAGTAGAACCATAAAAGAAAGAATGCTTTGAGATATTTTGTCCACATAATTGAAATATTTAGCAGCTCAGCAAACCATTTTCAGGATATTTTAAACGTATAGATAATTTTTAAAAAATATTATAGTGAATATTGAGAAAAACAATTGTTAGGATTTTCAAACTTTAGCTTTTTTCCAAAGGAACGTTTAACAAGGTTTAACTTTAGATTAATTTAACGACTTAATTAAGCCTTGCACAAGAAGCAAAGAAAAAATCTGATGTGTTACACTCACATGACTTTCTCTACTCTTGTACAAACTATTTTTACAAATTATTTTTATTCTCCATATGCTTCATGTTAATCGAGATGTTAATCTTATTGCTACTTTTCTTGTAGGTGTAAGGGAATTATGGTAGACTTTAAGCGATAGTCAAATCTTTTAAGAGCTGGTTGCTATGTGGCGCATTTCTTTCTCTTTGCATGTCCAGTACATAATAAAATGAATATCGAATTCGCATTTGAGAAAAAGTATAAGTATTGGAAAATTTAAGGGAATAACAAGCAATATCTCGAAAAAACTTCACTCAACAAAAAAAAATGCATGACATAAATTGTGTATTTTAACGCGATCTACATTTTTTGTGTAGTAAACATTTGTCTATCTCTTATGGTTTACCAGTTATGCAAAAGTCGTTCACAATGAAGAATACTATTGGAGACCTTCCCAGAAAATTCGAGATATACATTTCATTTGTCATGGAAATATCTTAAACATATGATATTTTAATCAAAATCGTTAGTCATTTTTGAGAAAATTAAATTTTTCGAAAAATGTTCCATGTAAAGGGTAATCTGGGGTGGGGGAATTTTCTTGAAAACCTTCGTATCGCATCTCTGGAAGATACTGTACCTAAATAACAAGTTGTATGTTTATGCGTCTGTTGGTTTCTGAGTTATGCTGTTCACAGACACACACACGGACATGTTTCCAAAAATGTTTTTGGATTCAGGGGGTCTCAAAACATATATTTCCGGTGAAATCTCGGTATCGAATTTTTGGGTGGAATTTAATACTTCCCCTACTTACTATACGTAGTAGAGAAAGTAAAAAGAGGGGAGAATGCAACATTCCTTTCGCTTTTATGAAAGAATGCCGACAGCATAAAATGATTATTTCTACAAATACAATGTAAGTTATTTTGAAAGTTTGCATAAGTTCGCTCCTCAGGCCCATATGTCCTTCAGGCCTATCGTCCTCTTGTTTACTGTGGTGCTGATGACAAAAGGGATTGGCGGTAGTGTCATATCCCGTGCCTTTAGACGGTGATGACAGTAACGGTGTCTTGCCGGAAACGGAGTGCGGGTCGCTACGATAAGCATCCTGTGCCAACGACTCTGTCAAGATGGTGCTATTTCCAAGCAGTATGTAAAAAATTATAAATCTGTACGTTCATTGACACGAAACATCTCGAAACATCTGATTACCATTAGCAGTGCTGCCTCATTCTTATGGAGAAAACACTGTTTATTACGGCGTATTTTTTAGAACTTCCATGTGTAGTTTGAGTACAAGATTGGGCTTACTGTGTTACCTGGACGTGCAAGCTCACACTTAAATATCAAATAACAAAATTAATTTTAAAATGTAACTTACTAAGCCTTTTACATATAGTAAGTAGAGAAAGTATTGTATTCCACCCAAAAATTCGATACGAGATTTCATCGGAAATACTCGTTTTGAGGCTCCCTGAATAAAAACAAAAAAATTTTAGAAAAACAAGCTCTTAAGGTATGCATGTGTATTGCAGCATAACTCAAAAATAAAAAGTGGGTGAAATACCAAATTTAGTATTTAAATTCGTCTACCAAGGATGGGACACGAAAATTTTCAAGAAAATCTCTCTCTAAAGCTACACTTTACGTGGAAAAAGGTTAGTTATTTTTTATTTCCTTAAAAATGGCTCTTAACGATAATGATTAAAATATAATATGTTCAAGATATTTGCATAACAAATAAAATTGGTATCTTGAATTTTCGGCAGATAACCTGTGAAGTTCTCTTCATCTGAATGACTTCTGTATAACTGGTAAATCATGAGTTCCGACAAAAACTTACTACACAAAATATATAAATCTTCTTAAAGATCTTCATGTTAAATATACACTGGCGTTTGTGAAAATTGCAACACCAAGAAGGAAACGCATGAATTCAATGAATTTAATAGCACAGGTTAGGTACTGACAAATACAAATGATAAACTTTGCAAATCTATACATGACCTTTGAGCCCTAATATTCAGTATTTGGCGTGGCCTCCATGCACTGCAATAAGAGCTGCTATACGCGTGGCATTGAATCAAAAAGGTTCCTGCGGGATTTCCCTTCACGCAGTTTGTATTCGAACCCACAAATCCGTGACACTGGTTACTGGAGGACCGTGACGCACCAGGTGCCGACCAACCATATCCCAGACTTGTTGGATGGGCGACATGTCAGGCGAAGTACAGGCCAGGGAAGCAATGGTACACGTCGCTCTTCGAAGAGGGCTTGTATATGTCCTCGCAATATGTGGCCGGGCATTGTCCTATTGAAATGTGGCCTGTGGAGATGCCTGAAGCACGGGGAGTACCTCAGGCTGTACAACCACCGTTAGGTACCGGTTGCTGTTCAAAATGCCCTCAATTCGTAGGAGGCGAGATCGGTTGTTGTAACCAATGGCGCCCCAAACCATCACACCTGGTGTTTGTCCGCTATGCCGCTCAACAATGCAGCCCTCCAGGTTGCGCTCACCACGGTAATGCCGGACACGCATGCGGCCATCATTGCAGGACACGTTGAAGCGGTTCTCGCCCGAAAAGACTACATTTTGCCACTCAATACCCTAGTGACGGTGTTCACGTGCCCATTGCAGTCGGAGATGCTTGTGGTTTCTGGACAATGGAAGCCGACGTAATGGCATGCATACAACCAGTCCAACCTGCAGCAGACGGCAACGAACCGTTGATGTAGACAAGTTCACACCCGTTGCAGTGCTTCAGCGTCGAACCAACACTGTGGATGAAGCTGTAAGGTCCTTTATAGCCATGCGGACAAGATGACGGTCATCCCGTGCTGTGGTCATGTTCCGTGGTCCAGTACTCGCCATTCGCTGCGTACGACCTTCATCTATCCACTGCTTCCACACACGCATCACTGTCGTAGCAGCATGCCCCGTACGAGCCGAAATGTCACGGTATGACAAACCCGCTTCCCGGAGATCGATCATTCTGCCCCGTTCGAACTCACATGCCGATATGGTTCCCTTTGACGTCGACGAGGCATACTGGTACGCACTTTATTGTTTCCACCATGTTTGGAAACTGGACGCAACACTGACCTTATCGGAGCGACACGAGAAGGCTCTGCTCGGCCTACGTGTACCCCATCTCTCTGCAAACCTAATCACTTATTGCTTGCACACTCTTCTACACTTCCACCAAGTTTGGAGTTATTCGGGAAATTCTTTCTTGGTGTTGCAATTTTCACAAACGGCAGTGTACTTTTGAGGTGTTAACCATTTCCGAGATATTCTTATTTTTTATCCTTATTTTAATTTTCAAATACTTCTACTATTTCCTGAGGTAAGTTGCTATTGGTTTATTCTCGTATTCATGCAAACTAAACGGAATTTCAAATCCATCACATAGCTATCCGTTTTATAATCTATCGCTTTAGTCTCGTGTGTTCTATTTCAAAATGTGTGAGTGTGGAATGGAAGTTTATCACGATTAGCAAGAGGGAGAAGAATATAAGCGTATGTAAGAATAATTTTCAGAACAGTGAGTAGAGAAAGTTATGTGCTATGGCTAGGGTATTCGCTTTCGTTTTTTAGGAGGAAATACTCTTAAATATTTAAAACCGCAAATACCATGTCTTTTTCTATTATAAACGTATGCGTCTCTGTAGCCACAGATTATTAAAAGTTATTTTCTATACGCCTTTTTAATTTACCGCAGTTTCACTGATATCACTGACGATATTTGTAGATGATAACCATAAACTTGGCAGTGCTCCGCTAGTTAGGCTATTCATATCAAAGCTTCTCCTTGACTACACGTGTTTCCTGCTTACTTAGCAGAATTCCAAACCCTTTGTGATTGTTTAATTTGGCACTTTATGACGTAATCATATCGTGATGTGAGTAACAAAAGCTTTGTTACTTATGAGCACACATGGGGATGGCAACCATGGTTGGCTCAAAATCTTTCGTTTTGTTTCTCTCTCTCTCTCTCTCTCTACTAACCTACTGTGAGTAGGGCAAGTATTGTATTTCACCCAAAAATTCGATCCCATTCCTAATATATCGCAGAAAATACACGTTTTAGGCTCTCTGAATAAAAAAAAAGTCATTTTTAGGAAAAGGTGTGTGTATGTCAGCAGATGTGTCCGTGAACAGCGTAAGTCAAAACGAAGAGTTGGGTTAAATACCAAACTTGATATTTAAATTCAATATCTACCGGAATGCGGCAAGAAGATTTCTAAGAAAATTCCGCACCGCAAACTACCCTTTATGTGGAAAAAGTTGGGATACATTTTATTTTGTAAAAAAAATGGCTAAGGATTTTGACTAAAATACCTACCATTAATTTAAGATATTTATATTGCAAATAAAACGTATATCAGGCCGCTTCTTGGTCTGGTGGTTAGCATGCTAGCTTCCGAATCCAGGGATCCCGGGTTCGTTCCCGGTTAGAGAAAGGGAATTTTTCTTTAGCCTGGATTATTCCTCGTTCTCTTTAGAGTCTAGAAATATCACTGAGATTGTAAATGTGTAACAATTTTAATGTTTATAAAGAAAACCCAACATAAGCACAGCCAAAGATACAAAATAGTAGTATACAAGTGAACACATTGCCGATGACCAGTACAATGCTGTTCTGAGCTACACTACGTGATCAAAAGTATCCGGACACATAGCTGAAAATTACGTACAAGTCCGTGGCGGCTTCCATCGGTAATGCTGGAAGTCAATATGATGTTGGCCCATCCTTAGCCTTGATGGCAGCGTTCACTCTCGCAGACATACTTTCAATCAAGTGCTGGAAGGTTTCTCGGGGAATGGCAGGTATCGATGTAGGTCGGTGAGGCCTGGCACGAAGTCGGCAGTCCATTACAGGGATGTTATTTTCATGTAACCACTCCGCCACAGCCCGTGCAGTATGAACAGGTGCTCGATCGTGTTGAAAGATGAAATCGCCATCTCCGAATTGCTCTTCAACAGTGGAAAGCAAGAAGGTGTTTAAAATATCAATGTAGGTCTGCGCTGAGTACGTGCCACGCAAAACAACAAGGGGCACAAGCCCCCTTCAGGAAAAACACGACCACACCATAACACGACCACCTCCGAATTTCGCTGTTGGCACTACACACGCTGGCAGATGTTCACTGGGCATTCCCATAATCACACCCTGCCATCGGATCGCCACATTGTGTACCGTGATTCGTCACTCCACACAACGTTCCGTCACTGTTCAATCGTGTAATGTTGACGCTCCTTACACCAAGCGAGGCGTCGTTTGGCATTTCCCTTGTGAAATCCGGATGTGTGCAAAGTCAATCAATGATCGGAATCATCTGAGGTGGTAGTGTCACTGGGAAGGTTATCTGGGGCGGACTTCTCTTCAGACTTGTGCGGCAGGGGGTTCGGACACCGATGCTCAAAAAAAGTGAAATAGAGGCAAGAGCAAGCAGCAAAGGAAGTCCAAGAACAACGTGCAGGGAGGAAACAGATAACGTTGTGCGATAGTAGGCACAGAGGAAGAGTGGTGATGCTGTGTTGAAAAAGGATGCACAGGAGGGTAGAAGCTCCATTAATTTATTGTGGTTAGGCAACAGTAGCACACGTTTGGTACTTCAGACAACTGAATAACTTATTTGTATTAATTTAAGGGCCATGCCTTTCACAACGTAAAAACTAGACATACAAAAAGGTTATAAATTACTTGTTCAGTCCCTGTTCACAAGACAATCCACCATATTAAGGTCCAAGTTCCTAATATATCTAAGAGTTTTATCCAGTTCTCGATGTTGCACTAGAAGACTTTTAGGAATGGGTAAAAATGAATTCTGCCATTTATATCACACTAGTTTACTCAGGATATTCTTAATAACTGCTGTTGATGGAGTTAGTCATTTTGGTGAAAGATTTTTCTTTTTCATACTCATAATACCATTATACCGTTTACTACAATACTGTTACAATTTCAATCTGTTCCTATTAGCAACATATTTGTTTGGAATATTTTCTCTTTTCTTTTTATCTTCTATGTTGAAGGGGTCCAGTTCAAAATTTTATTTTTAAGATTTCCTAAGGATAAGGCCACGCGGGGGTATGTAAGTATTCATGACAATCTAGATAATTTTAATTACTGATTTTACATAATTTTTGGTGCTACTATTATTAATACTGGTAAATATTTTATACTTGCGATAAATGGGTCCATTTCTGCACAACTAATCTGAATGCAATTTTTATGGAGATAGGCTCACCTCTTTGTGTACACGGGATATTGGTTATACCTGTACATTTCATAGACAGGTCCTCATCAAATGTTACCGTCAAAAGGAACATGAAACAGTCTGATAAATGCAAAAAGGTGTGCAAACGGTTACGTCTCATGCCAAAGCTGAGAATTCTTCTGTTTAAAACTTGTATTCCCCAAAAGCAGTGTATTTTATAGAAGTCATACAATATATACTATTTCGACGCTTACTATGAATTGTTCCCTCATCTCAACATTAAATGTATATTAATATGCAGATGGACATTTGATATGCGTTGTAGCAGAAGGCGAAAAGCAGGTGTACTGGGCCCTACGGCAGAAGCCACTAATGATTTTGTTCCCCACGTTACGAGTACACACGTCGTAGTGTCCTATAGTCATTGGGATGTATTTAGTGTAACTAATCACTTATTGCTTAATTTTAAACCATTTCTAAGTAACAATACATCGTGAATAACGTTGAGCACAAAAATCACTTGTTGCAGAATACTATCATGAGTAACAGGTAACTACGAATTTATCATGGGTAGAGAAAGTCGTATGGTTGTGCCACATCAAAAATCTTATTGAACATTTCAGAACGTTTACAGTAAATTTGAAGTCAACTTTTCACAAGTTTAGATCACTGTAGTATTTCAATGAATGCCAAAAGCTAATGTTTTAGGCGAGAGAAAACGGAATGAAACTATACAATTTCAGGTTTTCTATGGATGCAAAACGTTTAAACGACCAATTAATCACCTTTAAGCAGTGGGTTTAAGGCCGCGTGGCGAAAGTAACTCCCGCAAGTCACCAATTTTGCAACGCGCGTTACACTACTCAGTAACACGTGAAAAAGCAAATTGACAGTCAACCAGATAGGGAGCGACGCCTGCGAGTCCAGATGCCACGCGAGTCCTATTTTCGCTATACTCCGGTTTAAGGTGCTGTTATCGGGATAAAACCTGAAATTAATTTTAGAACGAAGAACCAGAAAATCGGCTTCTAATCATTCTCCGCTTCTTTCATAATTTCCTCGCTTTAACTGAAAAGGTTATATTAGTTTTCACGTGAATAGAAACAGCTACAGGTTCCACAAATTCATCCATTTTTATGAAGCTTTTGTTAGCCTGTACACTGCGTGCATAAAAACTGGCCCATTCCCCCAGATCGCCATTATAATTTTCCACCTTAGGTAATCAACCTTTGAGTCCATCCAGCCACTAAGAGTTCGCTATGTGACTGCTCTGAAAAATCAGGGACACAAAAACGAAAAATCTTATGTGTTACATTCACATGACTTTCTCTACCCTCTATTGCTTATTAGTGGGTATACAAATTATTCTAAGAAAGTTTATTTTGCTATCTACTTCATTTTAATCGAGATAAACCTTTCCAGAAATAGTTGCATTACACATTTCGATAAAGATATAAAGGGAATAGCCATAGTCAAATGTTTCAGAACCGGATGCCATATGCTGGCCTTAAAATGCCATACTCTTTGCGTGCAATTGCCAGGAACAACTGAATATCGAAAGGACTTGAAAAGAAAGTATTGAACAATTCGAAGCAGCTGGCCCCGTAGCTCAGTCGGTAGAGCACCTGCTTGCTGTGCGAGGGATCGCGGGTTCGATTCCCGGCTGGGGGTGGGAATTTTTCTCTAGCCAAGATTATTTCCTATCTTCCCCAGAGTTTGGAAGTGTGAATGTGTGTGTAATCTAATGATAAAACCCATCGTTTACCAGTAACCCAATGACAAATGAATACGAGTTAAACACCATTGCCTAGGCGATAATATTTTGCAAAAGAAATGGTGCGACCATTGCAGTTAAAGCTGGGGTATAAATGGAACTTAAAAATAGTTCGAACCATTAATAACGGGTATCTCGGAAATGGCTGATCTCGGAAAGTTATTTGAAATAAATTGTGTTTTAAAGATAACTACATTCTTTATGCAGTATGTTTTCGTCTATCACTTAACGTTTACCAGTTATACAAGATTATACAAAATTCCTTCCGAATGAAGTGGACTTCACAGGCTATTCCCAGCAAATTCAAGATATACATTTTATTATGTAAATATATTTAATATGCGGTATTTTAAACGAAATCGTTAGAGCCAATTTTAAAAAATAATTTTTTTTTGGAAAATGCTCCATGGGCAGTTTGGGGTGGGGGATTGTCTTGAAAATCTTCGTGTCAGAATACCAAGTTTCGCATTTATCTGACTTTTCGTTTTTGAATTATGCTGACACATGCACCTTTTTCTAAAAATGCTTTTATTTTATTCAGGGGTCTCAAAACCTGTATTTCCGGTGAAATTTCGGTATCGATTTTTGGGTGGAATGTAATACCTTTTCTACCTACTATGTATGTGGTAATGAAAGTAAAAATGATCGATGTTATAATCGATGTGAAATGAAGGGGTATTTTGGATACGGCCCCTTGCATGTGCCGATTGGATGACAGCTTTCATCAGCGACATGGAGACGAAGGTTAAAAGTTACTGCCGCCATCGAACCGCAATAAGTAAACCAACATTAAGAGAATGGTAGTGTAGCATGAAAATACAAGGTTTAAGTGTATTAAAAGAAAAATTTTGCACCAAAATTCAGTGAAGCATTCCTTTATCGTTACTCCCATGGTGAAAACATGGACAACTAGCTTGCAATATTACCCTTCGGCAGTTCGGCCATGTTTTGGGGGAGATAAAGCATCGTGCCAATCCAAAGGTAGAGTTATGCTCAACTAACAGAGGTCACGCTGGCAGAGTGTGGGGTTAGATTTGTCAGTACCAACATAAACAGCTGCACTTCATTACGGGTCACTTTTTATGCACGCCAGTGCACATACCTAAAATTCACTTTCTATTAAAGGCACGAAAAATAATTTATTGGTTTTTTTCTGATTAGAAGTGACTTTAAAATGTCTTTAAATTTTATTTTGAAATCACACTAACCAGCTTTTTTATTGTTCCTAGAATAATTAAATCTCCATACTTCCACTTATATCCACAACATTTCCGTTCCTCAAATAGCACAAGTTATATAGGAGAAACAAAATCAATCGATATCAGACTCAAGAAAAATGTTTCTTCAAGACTCCATCTGAAAATTCCCGACTCGTATATGCTTTCACAAAGACCACGATAATTACCACGTGTTTGGAAGGAAGGGGAAAAAATGTAGTAGAGAAGGAGAAATCCATGCGACTACATTTTCATTTCATTTTGCATACTCGGGGTGTTATGAATATTTCTTTTGGTTCTGAACATTCCAAATTGCGTGTTCAGCCAACACAGATACCTGTGAAGTAACTCCTACGTCTGCAAACTGGGGATGAAAAATCACGCGTGTCTTAAGTAGACGTAATAACATGTAATTTATGTCGGTCAAAAAAGCAAATGAAAGCTGTAGCGTCGAATTACTTGGCAACGGTGATGTAAAAGACACGTTATTAGCGGCACTTACATCCACCAATAACGAAGTGTGATGTAAGCGATGAATCTTTGAAGTAAAATACCTAAGTATACCCGCGCTGATTAAAAGGAACAGATGTCTTGCTTTGTAGCTACAAGAGAAACCGCCAGAGAATTCTGACGCCCTTCCTTCAGCATCCTGAAACGTTTTCGCGATATGCGAAAGCAATACTAGTGTTCATTTCCCGTGGGAAACTATTGTTCCCACAAAGAGCATCACCTTACTTTTGCCTTTCTTTAAAATACAGCTGTTATTGTATCACAACTATAAAAAAGAGCGCGATTAAAACATCGGCAACTCCTATTCTGTCGCATAATGTGCTCTAGCTCTGAAAATACACACATCACATGCGTGATTCCGTCTGTAATTTTTGTACTTTCTCTACTACGTATAGTAAGTAGGGGAAGTATTGTATTCCACCCAAAAACTCGATACCGAGATTTCACCGGAAATACATGTTTTGAGACCCCCTGAATCCAAAAAAAGCATTTTTAGAAACATGTCCGTGTGTGTGTCTGTGTGTGTCTGTAAACAGCATAACTCAGAAACGAACAGTCGGATAAACACCAAACTTGTATTTAGCTTCAGTATCTTCCAGAGATGCGACACGAAGGTTTTCAAGAAAATACCCCCACTCCAGATTACCCTTTACATGGAACATTTTTCGAAAATTTTAATTTTCTCAAAAATGGCTCTAACGATTTTGATTAAAATATCATATCTTTAAGATATTTTCATGACAAATGAAATGTATATCTCGAATTTTCTGGGAATGTCTCCAAAAGTATTCTTCATTGTGAATGACTTTTGCATAACTGGTAAACCATAAGAGATAGACAAAATTTTACTACACAAAAAATGTAGATCGCGTTAAAATACACAATTTATGTTATATACATTTTTGTTGTTGAGTGAACCATTTTCGAGATATTGCTGTTATTCCCTTAAATTTTCCAATACTTATACTTTTCTCAAATTCGTTATTCATTTTTTTTGTCCTGGACATGCAAAGAGAATGGAATGCGCCACATAGCAACCAGCGCTTAAAATATTTGACTATCGCTTAAAAGCTACCATATTCCCCTTGCATCTACAAGGAAATTAGCAATAAGATTGACATCTCGATATCTCGATTAACATGAAGCATATGGAGAATAAGCGTTTGTAAAAATAGTTTGTACAAGAGTAGAGAAAGTCATGTGAGTGTAACACATCAGAGTTTTTAAAGAGTTTCAGCTCACCGACTGACACATTATCTTCAGTAGTACATCTACGTCATAGAAAATGAGATCGCACGGATCTCATGATGCATCTATAGTAAAAGTTAAGCAGCACTGACTTAATTTCACATGACCAGGTCTTAACGACATGGGTAATCAAGGTCGTTAAGGCACGGGCTCGTGAACAGGAGATCTGGGGATCAAATACTGCCAGCACTGTCCTCCCTGACTAGAGGTTTTCCACAGATCTCATAACCGGCAAAAGCCGAGGAGGTATCCTAAATTTAGGCGTGGAAAATTTCCTTCCAAAGTGTCACCGCCTGTGATGCCGCATGAAATAAGAGCGGGCACTAAACAATATTGAAAAAATCTTGTGTTACAGCCACATGACTTTCTCTATCCTCTAGTATTTATTAGTGGCTATACAAATTATTCTTACAAAAATTTATTTTTCTATCTGATTCATTTTAATCGGGAAATAGCTACATTACGCATTTCATTATAGACACAAAGGGAGCAACAATAGTCAAATGTTTTAGAACTGGACGCTATACTTGGCCCTAAAACTCAATTTAATTTTTTAAAATTCCATACTCTTTCCATGACATATGAAAAACAACTCAAAAGACAGGACTTGAAAAGAATGACAAAGTGTTGAACAATTCGAACCATTAATAACTGAAAAATGTTTTATATTCCAAAAACAGGTTATTTGAAATAAATTGTGTTTTAAAGATATCAACATCGTTTGTGCAATGCGTTTTATTCTACAGCTTAACGTTTACCAGTTATACAAGATTACATAAAATTCTTTCCGAATAAAGAGGGCTTCAGAGGCTCTTCCCAGAAAATTCAATATATACATTTTATTTGTAATGTAAATATCTTTAATATATACTATATTAATCAAAATCGTTAGAGCCATTTTTGAATAATAAAACATTTCAAAACATGCTCAATGTTAAGGGTAGTTGGGGCGGGGTATTTTATTGAAAATCTTGTGTAGCATCTTTGGAAGATACTGAAGATTGGTATTTATCCGAATTTTCGTTTTTAGTTAGGCTGTTCACAGACACATACGAACCTTTTTCTAAAAAAATTCTTTATTTTATTCAGAGGGCCTCAAAACATGTATTTCTGGTGAAATATCGGCATCTAATTTTTGGTTCGAATGCAATACCTTCTCTAAATAAGATGCACGTGGTAGAGAAAGTAAAAAGAAGCAGAGGAAACTCTTAAAAAGATTAAATTAAATTACAATATACCTCGGCTACACGGTTTTCTCTAACAATGAACCCTCTGTAGCTATTTCTTAAAATATTCACTGCTTCAAGTGTTTAATGTCCCTTCTAACAACTCAAGTCTACAGAGACGGAGAAAGGAATGGGTGAAATGAAGCTTAAAGGCGGCCAGGATCCATTTGGGATGAGAGTTACCGGATATCCATTTTATGGGGAGAAAGGTAAACTCCGGTAAGACAAGGCAACTCATCCCAAACCGAAATTATATCTCAAGCCCTTAGGGTTGAAACGCAGACATGCTACCTCAATATCATAAGGTGGCCTAAATTACTCGAAAAAAAATTGTTCTTTCTATATACTTCTATTAATCCAAATAAATACATGTTTTGAGTTAGGTAAGAAATGCCTACAATGATAATAGTGGTAGAGGAATTCTTTGAAAAATTCGTTTTGCATTCTTAGAAAATTGGAATTAAATACGAAATTTGCCACTTATCCTGCTATTTGCTTTGAATTATGTTGTACTCACTCAGACATTCTCTCTCTCTCTCTCTCTCTCAACATGCCTTTCTGGTGAAATCTCGATATCGAACTTAAGGAATTGAATTAAACAGCACCTTTGTCGCGGTCTCTTTGTGTTATCTTATTTGCTGGCGCCTGTTATTGTTTTACTATTTTGAATTTTGGGTTCTTTGTCCTCCGGCTAGCTATTATTATTCAGTCGAGCAAATCTCTTGAACAGGGTGTGTAAACGGAAAGGAGTTGTTACTAAAAGATAACACTGATAGAAGAATTTGTTTTTACACTTTTATTGGCGTTTACTTTCTTTACCACATACATGATAGGCAGAGAAGGTATTGCATTCCACCCAAAAATTCTATACCGAGATTTCACCGGAAATACATGTTTTGAGAGCCCCTGAATCCAAAAAAAGCATTTTTGGAAACATTTCCGCGCGCGCGCGCGCGTGTGTGTGTGTGTCTGAACAGCATAACTCAGAAACGAACAGTCGGATAAACACCAAACTTGGTATTTAGGTTCAGTATCTTCCAGAGATGCGACGCGAAGGTTTTCAAGAAAATCCCCCCACCACAGATTACCCTTTACATGGAACATTTTTCGAAAATTTTAATTTTCTCAAAAATGGCTCTAACGATTTTGATTAAAATGTCATATGTTTAAGATATTTTCATGACAAATGAAATGTATACCTCGAATTTTCTGGGAATGTCTCCAAAAGTATTCTTCATTGTGAACGACTTTTGGTAAACTGGTAAACCATAAGAGATAGACAAAATTTTACTACACAAAAACTGTAGATCACGTTAAAATACACAATTGTTGAGTGAACCATTTTCGAGATATTGCTTGTCATTCCCTTAAATTTTTCAATACTTATTTTCTCAACTGGGAATTCGTTATTCATTTTTTTGTCTTGTATATGCAAAGAGTATTAATATGTGGCAAAGGGAATGGTGCTGCACCTAGCAACCAGCTATTAAGAGATATGTATGTGCTTAAAGGCTACTGTATTTCTATATTGCCCTTGTAAATATATATTCCCCTTACATCTACAAGAAAATTAGCAATAAGATAGACTCTGCTAATGTTTATCTCATTTAAAATGAAGTAGATGGAGAATAAGCGTTTGTAAAAATAGTGTGTACAAGAGTAGAGAAAGTCATGTGAGTGTAACACATCAGATTTTTATTAAGGGGCCTCAAAACATGTATTTCCGTTGAAATCTCTTATCGAATTTTTGGTTGGAATGCAATACCTTCTCTGCCTACCACGTACGTAGTAGAGAAAGTAAAAAACATAAGAGTATCGCTTTATTTAGAGTTCACATACCTAACAAAAACAGGCATGTTTCCTGGGCTAAGTGCATGTCAGAATAGGTTCAGTTAGTTACACTTCCTAGTTACAGACCAAAACAAATCTGTTTATCTAAAATGTTAATGTGAATAATTCACAGCGCAAATTGCTAACATTTATGAACTGTTGATTGCAGGTGAGTTATGTCTAAGGTAAACAATTGTTGAGATTAACATAGGAATGTGAACACTAACCACTG
The DNA here is from genome assembly GCA_030765065.1 of Deroplatys truncata. Taxonomy (NCBI): domain Eukaryota; kingdom Metazoa; phylum Arthropoda; class Insecta; order Mantodea; family Mantidae; genus Deroplatys; species Deroplatys truncata. Next base: position 167,831,783 of record CM060983.1, read on the forward strand.
TATCTACTGCAAACTATAATGTATGTGCTATGTTAATTGTAATATGCTGGTCGCGTTAACACTTTAGCGACCATAAACAAATACATTTAAAAACAAATGTGTAAGGCAGTGAACAAAGAAGAGGAATGACTGAAGTGGGTGGGCTGTTCCTGTTCTCGTGGTGTCTAAATCGGGAGCCGGGAAGTCTCCTCCCACAGTTTTAACATCCGTCTTCCGCCACCCAAACAGCTATCCTCTCCTCAATTGTTCCTTCTCTCTTACTTGAATTAATGGAAAGCTCTATTCTTTGCTCGCCTATTTGCATACGCAAAGAAACTCGGAGCGATGTATGATATTCATGAGCTCTGTTTTCTTCTTTTTGTGGAGCTCGAGAAAACTGTAAGAATGTGAATGGCTCCTTTTTCTTTTTCTGCTCTTATTCTTCAGGCCGTTTCACCACTGTTTGCGTTTTTATTATACCAGAAGGCTCCAGTACAAGTAATTTAAAAGGGGAATTCTTTGCCCTAAAAGAAACCAAATGGATAGAATGGCACTCAGGAATGTAACCGAAGAAAACCATCTCTACTTTTTTTGCTTATAAAGAACCACGTTTCACTCCTAATAACATCAATAATGCAAACATTAAAGAGTTAACTTGAGTTTTAGTTAGAAAGGGCACCTATTTTTCAGACTAATATACTTTATTGTCGTTTCTTGTCGCTTCCAGTTTCATTCATAAAGAATCATTCGTATCTACGCGGTGCGAATTACTAGAATATGTTAAATTTTCCTTAAGATTAATAACAATGCAGTAGTTTCATTATTAACGTTTATATTTAAGGAAACATATTCTTTCAATTTCTTCGACTTATTTTCTGTGTTCCATTTTGGACTCAAGAAAGAAAATGGTGGCTTTCATAATCGTTTTAATTTCTTTGATTTAGATGTGACTTGTATAGTTTTATTTTCCTGCTCGTTTTAATGTGGTACGACAATTCCATTTGTGTATGATTTATTTTTGTAAATCACACCCAAATTTTTCTGTTGCTCTCTCTATGCGAAATGAAATTTCTCGGAAAGGTAATATTTTCATGAAATTTTCCGTTATATCAGACACTAGCAGCAAATACTTAAAATATCATCCACTATTCGTGAGCAACAATTACTTACCTACCCGCCTTTGTGGTCTTGCGGTAGCGCGTCTGCCTCACATCCAATAGGTCCCGAGTTCGAATCTCAGGGTGAGATACCCGGATAAGGGCTCATAACTCAGGCTCATATGAACATCATTCACCCTTTTCATTCATCCATCGTCCGGTATAACCTATCAGATTAAAAGACATTAAAAAAAATCTGATGTGTTACATTCACATGACTTGCTCTACTCTTGTACAAACTATTTTTACAAACGCTTTTCTCCATACGCTTCATGTTAATCGAGATATGCAGATGTCAATCTTATTGCTAATTTTCTTGTAGATGCAAAAGGAATTTGGTAGGTTTTGAGGCAGTATTTTATATCACAACACTGTGAATGCCAGAGTGATTGTAGTGTAAATTAACATTATTGTATGACATTGATTTGAGATGTTTGTTAATTATAAGCATTGTTATGAAATAAGTTTACACGGCCTCACTGAAACTGACAATAGGAGCGGGTTGCAATGAGCGAGGGGGTGAGTTGTTTATCAATTAGAAGAGACAAACAAATGACGTCAGAGTAGCGTGCCTTTCTTTAGAAATGGAGGGAATATCTTCCCTAGAGCATATGTGTTCGTAATTTTGATTGGATATAAAAATTGACGCTAATGTTGGCGCGCTTTATTAACCAATAGCAGCTCTGTTATAATCTTTAGGCATATCCGGGTGAGGGAGTATAAATTCTAAAGCCAAAAGACAAGTATTGCACAGTTCAACAGCATCATCCACGGGTTACACGTCACACAGTTTAATAGAATCATTCACGGGTTACACGTCGCACAGTTCAACAGAATCATTCACGGATTACACGTCGCGCAGTTTAACAGAATCATTCACGAAGTACAGAATCTCTCGCGTCGTAAAGTTAGTTACAAAATGTGAAATACTCGAATTAATATGTGAGGCAAATAATTGATTATAGTTACATTCGAAAATATAACAGTTTCAGTCGGGCGTGTATCAAGAGTAAATATGTGAACTTAATGAACTGTGACGGCAATAAAAGTGTAAAAACAAATTATTTTATCAGTGTTATCTTTAGTAACAACTCCTTTCCGTTTACACACCCTGGTCAAGAGATTTGCTAGACTGAGTGATAATAGCTAGCCGGAGGACAAAGAACTCAAAATTCAAAATAGTACAACAATAACAGGCGCTCAGCAAATAAGATAACACGAACGAAACCGCGACAGTTTTAAGCGATAGTCAAATCTTTTAAGCGCTGGTTGCTATGTGGCGCATTCCATTCTCTTTGCATGTCCAGGACATAAAAAAAATGAACAACGAATTTGAGAAAAAGTATAAGTATTGGAAAATTTAAGGGAATAACAAGCAATATCTCGAAAAGGGTTCACTCAACAACAACATATATGACATAAATTGTGTATTTTAACGCGATCTATATTTTTTGTGTACTAAAATTTTGTCTATCTCTTATGGTTTACCAGTTATGCAAAAGTCGTTCACAATGAAGAATACTTTTGGAGACATTCCCAGAAAATTCGAGATATACATTTCATTTGTCATGAAAATATCTTAAACATATGATATTTGAATCAAAATCGTTAGAGCAGTTTTTGAGCAAATTAAAATTTTCGAAAAATGTTGCATGTAAAGGGTAATCTGGGGTGGGGGATTTTCTTGAAAACCTTCGTGTCGCATCTCTGGAAGATACTGAACCTAAATACCAAGTTTGGTGTTTATCCGACTGTTCGTTTCTAAATTATGCTGTTCACAGAGACACAGACACACACACAGACAGACACACAGACACACACACGGACATGTTTCCAAAAATGCTTCTTTTGGATTCAGGGGGTCTCAAAACATGTATTTCCGGTGAAATCTCGGTATCGAATTTTTGGGTGGAATACAATACTTCTCCTACTTACTATACGTAGTAGAGAAAGTAAAAATTACTTAGCTACATTTTCAGCATCTTCCAAGAACGTGACACAAACATTTTCAAGAAATTTCAACGCTCCGAAATACCTTTTCCTTACATCAAGAATAAAACATCGTTTTCTTTCTCAAAATAGTGATTGACATTTCGCGGAGAGGCAGAGGCGACGTTGCCGCTCATCGCGACCACGTGGAGAGCGTGCTAGAACTGTGTTGAAGGCGACTGGGTTGCACCTGCATTGTAGAGCGGGTATTATTTATATTCCTATACGAAGGCAATTGTAAAATAATGAATCTACGTGCAGAGGATAGAAAATGCAAGAATATATCAGTGTAAAAATCTGCGTTAACAGAAGAGACATAACTGTGAAATATTGATGCTTATTCTAATGGAAAAAAATGCAGAATTCCGAATCGCTTGCATCGCTGCTGTTGTTGTTGCTGCTGCTCTTTGATAGACCATGTTGCCGTTGCCACCGCCACCGTCGTCGTCGTCGTCGTCGTCGTCATCATCATCATCATCATCTGAAGAGCTGCTAGAATTCCCCACGGAAATGACAAGATGTTCTATAGTTTCTTCCAAAACTACTTCATTTTCCGAAGTTGCACTTATTACGCCCTTTGTATGAGTCACCGCTTTTTTTTCAGTTGTCAGCTTTTACTGCTGTTAGTGCCTATTCTGTAAGCTTTATTACTGACCACACAGTGGAACCGTTATTGTTTCGCCGAACATGTCGGCCCAAATTAATTCAATAGAGTTAAAATGACAATGATAAGGGGTCAGCCTAACTATTTTGTGACCATGTTCTGCAGCAATGCCATCGACTACATAACTTGGAAACCGCGGTTTGTTTGCTTTCACAAGTTCCAGTAGCTCACTTTTCTTCAGTCCCTCCTTCATCGGTATATTGCGGCGAACAAGCCACTGAATTATTTTCTCCTCTTCGAAATATTCTCTCACAGAGCATATTATTTCCCGCGCCTGTCCTTTAATTGGGATACCTTTACCAAATACAGTTTTATTCGGTTCCCGATTGCGCTCAGTTTTTCGTTTGGCTGTGCTATCTTTGTTACTATTTTTGGAAATTATTAAATATTTATTAAACGTGTTAACACAATTATAAATGCTGGCACAACACACGCACGCACAAATAGACGGACTCAAACACACGTAACACACAAATACCATACAAATAGGACGATGCAAAAGAACTTTGCAGTACGCAGGCAATCTTTAAACTGATACAAAAACATAAGCAAGCTGGGGCTAAAAGGAGCACATTTTTTATAACTGCAGCGACAGCAGAAGATAAGACTGCAGTTCATGTTTACTGCAACGGTCGCTCTCCCGGCACGTCATGCCAATCACGTGTTACGATATCGCAACAAGGCATTTGCGTCTATCGTTGCTATGGAAACGTCTTAGTTCTAATTGGTCCTTCTAATGGTTGCTATGACGACCGCTGTGACGTATTCATTCCCTCCCATTCATTTATAGCTTTCCGCCACGTGGTTAGTAACTGTCAATCACCTTCTTGATTGGCGACGAGTATAGTTGGACTAAGACCTTTCAAATGAAAGTATTGTATCACATAACCATGGCCAGTTTTATCCATGTTTACAAATTTGCTCAGAGAGTTCAAACAATTACTAACAGCGTAGCATCGTCAAACTTACAAACTTAAGCTTTGTAAGGTTGGTACTTTCTACCTAGTTATTTGTTTGAAACAACAATCCCTATATATACGTCATGTCGGGTATTTCTGGAACATTTTTTTTTTTGCACAGTAAGATTTTGTCTCTCTCTTATGGTTTACCAATTATACTCAGGTCATTTAGAACAAAGAGGACTTCACACGCTATTCCTAGAAAATACATGATATAGATGTCTGTAATGGGGATATCTTAAAGATTCTTCTTCTTGTTTACCTGCTTACCCTCCCCATTGGAGGAAGTACACCCCCCAAGACTTACAAGCCAATGCCCGAGGCCATATGCCTGTTGGAGAGCAGAGAGACTCTGGATCATAGTTCAACCTGAGTGGGTGATCAGTCCGAATCTGGTATGAGAGCGAGGAAATACAGGATATGAAATGACGGTGAGATGAATGATGGGGAAGGCAATGATGGAGCAATTTGTGGAATGAGAGGCGGGAGAAACCGAAGGAAAACCCGTCCTAGCACCGCTTCGACATCACAAATCCCACGTGCGCGTCCCTGGGATCAAACCCGGGGCGCCTAGGTGGGAGGTGAGCAGTCTAACCGCTTGGTCACGGCGCCGCCATACGGTACGTGTATTAATCAAAATCTTTACAGCCAAATTTGAGGGAATTAAAAATAATGACAATTTTTCACATAAAGGGTAGTATGAGATGAGCGGGATGGATTTAGTTGAAGATCTTCGCATCCTAGAAAAACGCTGACTTCGTTTTTGAGCTGTTCACAGACATACATATAGACACATACAGAGAGACCTTTTCTATAAATGCTTCGTTTTTGTTTGTTTGTTTGGTTTTTTATTCAGGGAGTCTCAAAAAGTGTTTTTCCGGTGAAAACTAGATATGGAACTTTTGGGTGGAATGCAGTAGTATACAAGTATATAGTAGGTGGAATATAAGTAGTAGATATAATCAAGACTTAGCTTGTAAGGGCTATATGTGAATTTGTCATGGGTACACAGAGTCATGTGTAACACTAATGTATAATCTTTCAGTAGTTTCTCCATGAAGTAGAATAGTATCTTTACGTTACTTGCCCCACATTTTGGGCACCAATTTGAGGTAGTTGTTTTGCTTCACGTATAGAAAACCAATTTGAAGAAGGTATTTTGTTGTAACTTGTTTGCAACACGCTTTGGGCGTCAATTTGAAGAAGGTCATATTGAAGGAGTTGTATTATATTTCAACTGTTGGGGAACAGAACTTGAAATTCATTTCAACCACACGTATAGTACCTGCTATCCGGTAGCCTTCGCCCTAAGTTTAAAAATATTAACTTTGTAATTTTGACTGTTTCTTTAAATATTATGTATTTGTGTTTGCCTCGGCTGCGTCAGTATTTATTTTAGAGACATGGATGTCTTGGCAGGGTTGTGGTGCGACTTAAGAATGTAGGCTTACACAGATAATAAATTTACTTCACTGCTTTTATTAATGCTTGACACGACTTAAATAACACTTCACTGATAGAGAGCTGTGGGATTCTTTTATGAATTACTTGCACTTTTTAACACGTAAACTATTTTTCGTCCCACACGAATACATATTAAATCTCTAGAGGACGCATCTCGCATCCGGTTACAAACACTGTCTGCAGGCAACTGAATTGATTTCAACCGCCTAAACTTGTAAATTTCTGTATTTCAAGTCTCTGATTGGCTATTCCTAATCCAATAGAATACCTTCATTTAACTAAAGCTTTTTCTGGTTGTTGATTGGCTATTTTTTTATAAACTGTCACTAAAATTACATTATTGCTTCCAAGGACCACAAGTAGTATTGTTAAACTTTCAAACTCATTATTGCCTCAAGGTTACCTCATTGTTAGCAACTTTTAACCCATTATTCTCACACCTCCTTCATTATTAAATTACGTAATATATTCACATAACATTATTACACATGGATACAATAATACAATATGCAATGACTGTTACATACATTTTACAAATTATTACATACACATATTTCTTCAAGGCGGGCTGTTATTGAATTTACGTATTATATAATTAGACTGAAATTATTTAAGTGTTAAAAATACTGCCTCATCCATGTGCACCTTTGAACTCCAAAATCATATTGAGAAAGCATACATTTGAAAGTGAAGAGTTACTTAATCCTTTTTTCAAGCCTAATTCGCTTCTGTTATTTTCTTTAAAGCACAAGCAGATTATACTCATAGTAAAACTTAGTTCAGTATCAACACAGCTGATGTTTAGCAGCGCCTCCTGCAGTTTCCATGACATCAGGCGAGCTAATGTTTTAGTCAAGCGACAAATTGGGGAATTGATCTTGGTGTTTCCGGAGAACCAAATCGAGCAGGAAATGTTTCATGTGAGCTGTGACAACCAGGCGCTTCCGGTCACCCTTGGTTTCTATCTACATAAACACAACAGCAGAGGAACACATCAGACCCTACATCCAAGTGTATACAACAGCTACTTAGCCAAACCAATACTTGAGTGTTAAGCAATAAAAAATACTTGCTATACGGTGAAGTATTTTACTCTACAAGCAATCTAAAGCTCTTGCTTTGTAAAACGAGTGCTTGAAATATATATGCATACTTTTGCATAACAAGCCTTCAATATTAGCATTTATTGGTAGAAGCTGATCCTTTTGAAATTAATTTCAAGGAAACTAATTTTGTTTATTGCTATGATTTTATTGCAATATGTATATTTATTGCAAGAGAATATCAAAGCTTATCTCTTTTTGGAGCCTGAAGTTTGAGTGTGACTTTCAAACTTTCAGGTCCAATAAAGCCCATAAATGCTGTTTAAATGAAATACTGAATGATTTCACATTACCATGCCTCCTGTATAACGTTATTTACTGGAAGTTTCTAAATTGCGAGCCCTTTTTCTGTAGGATAAATTTTCAAATACTAGCGGAGCAATAGAAGCAATTGATTTGCTTCTAATTTTTAATAACAAATTTGAATAAAGTTAAATGACATTTTATGTAATGCAGCTATCAGTAAATACAACAAAATTTGAAAAAGCTTTGGCCAATCTTGCAAAGATTATATTTCGTATTTCATCATAAAAATAGTACCTATGCACAAATTTTCAATGAATGTGGCGTCTATAATTTGCTCCAATTATGTCCGAGTATTTTAAGGCTAGCATTTGTTATCGAACAGCATGCAATTCTAAGACCATTTGCGTCCTGATCATCTTTTCAGTGTTGGATTGTACTCTTAACATCTTTCTTGGTACTCTTGAGTGATTCATACGTTGTATATGTTCTTTCCAGTTGTTTCCATTTCCTACGATTTTATTTATTTGTTTGGCATACGGTAATGCTACAATTGTATCCTTTAATTTGAACATATTTAACTCTTCCCTTACTTTTATGCTTCCTTTTTTACTTCTCTACTACGTATAGTAAGTAGGGGAAGTATTGTATTCCACCCAAAAATTCGATACCGAGATTTCACCGGAAATACATGTTTTGAGACCCCCTGAATCCAAAATAAACATTTTTGGAAACATGTCGGTGTGTGTGTGTGTGTGTGTGTGTGTCTGTGCACAGCATAACTCAGAAACAAACAGTCGGATAAACGCCAAACTTGGTATTTAGGTTCAGTATCTTCCAGGGATGAGACACGAAGGTTTTCAAGAAAATCCTTTCACCCCAGATTACCCTTTTTTCGATAATTTCAATTTTCTCAAAAATGGCTCTAACGATTTTGATTAAAATATCATATGTTTAAGATATTTTCATGACAAATGAAATGCATATCTAGAATTTTCTGGGAATGTCTCCAAAAGTATTCTTCATTGTGAACGACTTTTGCATAACTGGTAAACAATAAGACACAGACAAAATATTACTACACAAAGAATGTAGATCGCGTTAAAATACACAATTTATGTCATATACATTTTTGTTGTTGAGTGAACCATTTTCGATATATTGCTTATTATTCCCTTAAATTTTCCAATACTTATACTTTTTCTCAAATGGGAATTCGTTATTCATTTTTTTTGTCCTGGTAATGCAAAGAAAATGGAATACTCCAAATAGCAACCAGCTCTTAAAAGATTGGACTATCGCTTAGAGCCTACCATATTCCCCTTGCATCTACAAGAAAATTAGCAATAAGATTAACATCTCGATTAACATGAAGCATATGGAGAATAAGCGTTTGTAAAAATAGTTTGTACAAGAGTAGAGAGAGTCATGTGAGTGTAACACATCAGATTTTTATCCATTCTAAAGCTTGTTTCTTATAATCTTGCTCCGCTGACATGTATTCTTCCGCGCATTATTCCTTTCCCTTGATTGGACAATGTTTTTTTAATGCCATAGATGTGGCTTTCACACCACGTGAAGTCTGCAGTAAACGTCATAATTACGGTTTGTATTCGCTCTTGGCTTTTTACATCTATGCTCATTTGCAATACAGCTAACCGAAACTGGCATTTTATTATGCAAAAATGCAAACCTTTAACGGCGTTTTGGCGCTAACGGTGTATATATTGTTTCGTTAGCTGTTATCGAATGCGCTGAATGGCAGCGAGGATGACGTATTGTGGGAGAAGAATAAAGGAATGAAGAAAACGGCGAGAAAGAGTGTGAAAGTGAATACTGGTAGTGGTGACAGTAAATAAGGCAAAATATGGCAAAGTGTTTGCTGCCAATGTGATGTTCCATATGCTAGCAAAAATGTTAACGTACATTAAGTACCAGAAAATAAACGATTATATATACCGGATGAGTCCTCTCAGCCTGTGGATTGAGAAGTTATGCAGTCCTGTCGTTGTACAGAATGTGCTGTAAACACTGTCCACTGCATCGCGTCGTATCAATTTCGACCGAAATGACTGCTTTGCACCGCTGTACGTGCAGTGACCTGCACTCGTAGCGCAACAGTGTGCGCGTAGGCCTTCAGTGGTGAGAGTCCCAGGTTCAAATACTGCCACTTGTGGGTACTTTTTATGTTTAGTAAATTTAAGAGAAACATAGTTTGGCATAGAAGTGTAGTTTTACTTAATGAGTTTAATTATGTGAATTTCACTAAAACACAAATTGTTACTTGTTAGAATATGCTTTAATGAACATAAATAAATGCATATGACATTGTAATTATAACTTACAAACATAAGGCATCATTAAACAATATTTTACTATTTAAAGCTACTCTTTCATATAAAAGAAAGCAAATAAATTGTTCTGAGAGTTTACAAAATGCAATACGTACATGCAAACTAGATAACGTTTGCAAGCCCATATCATGATAGTTATGAAACTCTCTGGTTTCCAAAGTAGTGACTGTGACTTTAACAGTGACTGTGGCATCATGCCGGGCCATCACACAAATAAACTTTTACAATTTATCCGTTTCCTCCATATGGTTGTAATAGGTGTTCGAACTGGCCACCATGCCGGCGGATGCAAGATCTCAGTATAACCATCATCGCCAGACTAACTCGGCGCAACATAGCCGGTGTGATGTCACGGCAAGCTAAGATTATGCGTTGCCTGAGCTGTTTAGAGCTCATTGGCCGCTCCTAGTACACGATATCTTTAAGATAATCCCATAAGAAGAAATCTAATGGTGTTAGATCTGGTGAGCGTGCTGGCCACCCTGTTGGTCCATTCCGACCGATGCATCGCTCAGGGTAGGTGGCATCGAGATAATACGTTACACGACAGGCCGAATGAGCTGGCGCCCCATCATGTTGGTACCACATAGTCGGTTCATTAACGGCACCTCATCCAGTAGAGTAGGCATTGGTGTTGTAGGAAGTGGATATAGCGATTCCCTGTGAGTTGACCATCATAAAAATACGCGCCTATTAGATGATCACCGAATATGCCAGTCCAAATGCTGAAACCCCAACGGACTTCTAAGGCCGCCTCTCTCATCCAATGCGAGTTTACAGTGCTCCAGAAATGCATGTTGTGGCGATTTACATCACAGAGGTCACACTTTAAGTTAAAATTTTTAAACTAAAACATAAAATCTTTGAAGGAAGAACTAGATATCTTATATTTTGAATTTGCTGGGAATTTAAAAATATGTTTTAAAGAATATTTCCCAACCCAAACTAACCTCACATGGATCATTTTTCGTTGTTTTTATGTTCTCAAAATGGTTCTATCGATTATTATGATTAAAGTACAATATATTTGAGATATTAATGTACACTACTATATTGAACTTAATGCGAATAGCCTATCAGGTCTTGTATAATTTTGTATAACTGGAAAACCGTAAAAAATATAAAGAAAAATGCAGTTTATTACAATACATAATAATTGTGTCAAACAACACCTTTTTTCGCGTTAGCCGTTACACTTTTCCCAAGTAAGAGTGCACCATCTAACAGTCATGCTTTCAAGTTTGTGATTCTTTATTACCACGCACCTTATTTATTTGCGAGAGCTTGTTACCACGAATAAATATATGGATGTTGTTTCCCAACTAGCCACTTCTTGCTTAGTTTGAAATCAATCCTAAGCAATACACGCCGCGAGTAAGAAAGAAAAATCACTTTTTACACAAATACAATAATAATATCGAATATATGTGAATTTGCCATTGGTGAAAAAGCCGTGTGGACGTATTTCGCTAAGGATTCCATCTATTACTGGGTTCCTATTTTGCAGGTCCTCACACATGGTACTTACTAATTTTTCATTATCACTGAAACCGCCAATCTGTTGGTAAAAGATGATTGGTGAAGCTGCAAGTACGAGGGGCACTATTTATATTTTAAGCCTAATAATTAAAACAAAGTAATTTCTGACTGAAAACCGCTTTATTCTTTTTCAAAATAGTCTCCTTTATGATCAATACAGTTTTGTATCCGTTTAAACCACTTGTCAAAGCATTTATTCCAGTCTTCTTCAGACACCTCCAAAACATGGTTTTTGAAGGCATCAACGGCTTCTTCTGCCAACGAAAATCGTTGTCCACGCAATTTATTCTTGATGTTCGGGAACAAAAAGAATTCATTGGGTGCCAAATCAGAACTGTATGGCGGATGACCCATCAATTCAATTTTTTGATCCTTCAAATACTCTGTTGTTTGACGAGATGTGTGCGCGCTCGCATTGGCTTGATGAAGAACGATCCTACGATTCTTGTTAGTTTTACTTACTTCACCGAAGACTTCCGGCAAACAAATGGTTGTGTATCATTCGGCATTGACCGTTTTACGTTCCTCTAAAGGCACTGTTGCCACATGGCCGGTTTTGCTGAAAAAGCAGGCGACCATTTCCTTGGAAGTGCTTCGAGTGCGAACAACTTTTGTTGGATTTGCTTCATCTTGAAACACCCATACAGTCGACTGCTGTTTACGTTCCGGCTCATATGCATAGATCCATGATTCGTCACCTGTTACAATCTTATATACGTCTTTTGACGCACCGCCATTGTATTTCTTGAGCATTTTTTTTACACCAATCGACAGGAGCATCTTTTTGAGATTGCGTCAAATTTTGTGGGACCCAACGAGAGCAAACCTTTTTCATGGCTAAATAATCATGCAATATTTTATATATGCTGGTGGAACTAATGCCTAGGGCTGCCTCAATCTACAATATATCGCATGACGATCTTTCATTATTATTTTTTTTGCACAGCATCAATGTTTTCTGGTACAACTGATTATGGAAACCTTCACGAACTTCATCATTGAGCGAACGACAGCCACGATTAAATTCGTTATACCAGCGTTTCACAGTGGCAAAGGATGGAGCTTCGTCACCAAATGTGGAAGTTAGTTGATCGATGCACTCTTGTCTTGATAATCCACGTCGAAAGTCATAATAAATCATTGCACGAACATTTTCACGAGTTAATTCTATGTTTTTGTTGACACAATTTTCAAGTTAGTGTAACCAAAACAAATGACACTCTATTGACAAAATGTTTGAAGTAGATTATGGTCAAAAATGTCAAACTTTCCATTGGAAACGTCAGATGGCACCTACAACATTCAGGTGGCCCTCGTATATGGGATGGCTACATTAGGCATGACTAGGGAGTACCATTGTTGCTTTTTCGGATAAAAGTTATCTCCTGTTATCTGAAGAGCTGTGGCAAAAGCGTTCTTTCGCGGACTTTTCAAACATGCATTTGGTAGTCAACTTCAAACATTGTTTTATTCATGGCTTGGGTTTTGTTAACACTGTTTCTTTTCGTCTGCATACTTTGCATCGGATATCATTTCAAAGTAGTGGCCAAGCTGATTTATATACAACACTTTTTGGCTGTTTTTGCGCCGAGGAATACTTCTGAAGAAAGACATACATCACTTTAATATAGCAAGTTAACACCGTGGAGGCAGAAAAACCGTGTATCTCCATTCAATTAATGCAAACTCGAACAAGGCTTGATGCTGAGATGAATAACAAACATGAGGAAGCAGGCCACTGTTCCGGTTGGACCAGTCTACGCTCCCCATATTAGTAATTGCTTTATTGTGTCTTGCACAGCAAAAAAAACAATTGTTCAGATGCCTGGCTACCATCAATCAATTGGGGCGCAAGTATTTATTACCGCAGCTCTTCAATCCAATTCTGGCGTGTGCTCTCAAACAGCATTTTTCTTACTAATTGCCCCGAAACTTACTCTGAAAAATGCTCTTCATGTGATTAATGCACACATCTATCCTTGTTATCACCCTCCATTATTGCGCAGTAACCTTTCATTCACAACGGAGAGTTAAAAATCTGATGTGTTGCAATCACACGACCTTCTCTATTCACTATCATTTATGTTCACTGCTGTTCTGGAAATTATCCACGAACCACAAATAATTTTAGACGCTTTCGGGGAAAGATATTTTTTTCATTAAAATTAACTTGGGTTTTGCTAGGCATAACGAGAAATGTTAAATATATATATATATATATATATATATATATATATATATCTGATGTTTTACACTCACATGACTTTCTCTACTCTTGTACAAACTATTTTTACAAACGCTTATTCTCCATATGCTTCATGTTAATCGAGATATCGAAATGTTAATCTTATTGCTAATTTTCTTGTAGATGCAAGGGGAATTGGTAGGCTTTAAGCGATAGTCAAATATTTTAAGAGCTGGTTGCTATGTGAAGTATTCCATTCTCTTTGCATTACCAGGACAAAAAAAAATGAATAACGAATTCCCATTTGAGAAAAAATAAAACTATTGGAAAATTTAAGGGAATAACAAGCAATATCTCGAAAATGGTTTACTCAACAAAAAAAATATATGACATAAATTGTGTACATTTTTGTGTAGTAAAATTTTGTCTATCTCTTATGGTTTACCAGTTATGCAAAAGTCGTTCACATTGAAGAATACTTTTGGAGACATTCCCAGAAAATTCAAGATATACATTTTATTTGTCATGAAAATATCTTAAACATATGATATTTTAATCAAAATCGTTAGAGCTATTTTAGAGAAAATTAAAATTTTCGAAAAATGTTCCAGGTAAAGCGTAATTTGGGGTGCGGGGATTTTCTTGAAAACCTTCGTGTCGCAACTCTGGAAGATACTGAACTTAAATACCAAGTTTGGTGTTTATCCGAATGTTCGTTTCTGAGTTATGCTGTTCTCAGACACACACACGGACATGTTTCCAAAAATGCTTTTTTTCGTTTCAGTGGGCCTCAAAACACATATTTCCAGTGAAATCTCGGTATCGAATTTTTGGATGGAATATAATACTTCCCCTACTATACGTAGTAGAGAAAGTAATGATGAAAGAGAAATAATAAAAAGAAAAAGAAAGAATAAAACAAAAACAAGAACAGGAACACGATAATGTAAACAATGAAACATATTTAGCTTTAAATGAAATAGTCTTGCTATATAAGTCAAACCAGGATTCTTTCAAAGCAATTAAACTTAATTAGTTTTTAATGAAACAACATTACGTTAAAGTACTCCTTTAGATCAGAGGCAATTCACACTAACTACTCTCCAAAAAGTTCAATGGGCAATCGTCTCTAAGTATAGGTTCATTTCCATAAGACATTTTTAGAGCAGGTTTAAAGGGATTGACTGGTTAGCGGACATTCAGGATCTGGCAGGTTATTAACATAAAATATTACTTTTCTATTCACTTTGGTGATTTAAACACGAATTGTGCTCAATAATTTCTAATAGAGGTGGTTTACTAGAAGGAGGGGCTCAGAGAGCAGTCAGGTGTTTAAGACAGCAATGAGACCAAAAGGATGAGAAGAGGCGGGGATCGCATAATTTACTTTATAGATGCTGCATGACAACTTACCCTGGGGGAAGTTAAACGCGTAATAACGAATATTTGGGAAGCGGCTAATGTTACAAAAGGAGTTATGTAACATCACTTGTGGTTCGCATTTGGGATGTCGTGGGTTCGATTCCCGCGGCCGACCTGATTCATGTTTTTTTCCCCGGAGGTTTCTCTCGGTCGCTAGGCGAATGCTGGGAAGGTTCATTACAGCCCCCATTTTGCTGTCCTTTCATTTAACCTCCATTCACCTTTCATCCGCTTGCTCTGTTTCAGATTGAAAGTGTCGGCGGGAGTCTCAGCGTTGCAAGGCAGGGGAAAAGTTGCTCTATGTAACCCTTCGTCCCCCGGAATGAGGGTGGTCTTGAGTCTCGAGTCTCCCAGTTGGATGTGCAAGTCTGCAGGGGAGAGAGGAGCCATTTGCAGCAGCTGCCATCCGGGGATCTTAAATCTGTAAAAGGAGGACCCTGCCCTCTGCCCTGTAGCGCCTCCTGGTCCGGCCGCCCTGTCTCCTCTCACCTCAACCCTCCTTCCCAGGGGCACCCCGTCAAGGGCTTTAGGCACAAAAGATCTTGTAGGTCGACGTGCTAAACCCCCCTCCTAGTCCTAAATAAGTCTTATATTAAAACACTAACTAGAATACAGAGCGCTGCTTATTCTACTTTGAATGTCTATTTAGTTCACTTAATTTACCCCAATGTTATCCTCCTGGTGTAGTGGTTACCATGCTAACCTCTAGTTGCCACGGTCGCGGGGTCAAACCCGGCGGAGGGTGATGGATTTTTTTTTCGGCCGCAAAGGAAGTAAAGCCGATGATCCCGTCATACATTTACGGCATGTAAAAGAAGCTCAAGCCTGATAAACAGGCCTCTGAGCAAAATTACGGTCTTTTACGCCCACTGTAGAATGGGACGCTAAGGACCATAATAGTTAAAGAGCCTCCATAAATAAAACCCAATTTAATTTAATTTTATCCCACTGTATTCTTTATGAAATTATTGTAGGTACAGCAATTAAAGATTTGCACAATGAACCCTCACTTTTGAACCTCATAATTTAAATTCGTAAAATCAACAGATATTTATGATAAATGGCAGAGTTTATACTTTTTATTTCCTTAATCCGCCCAATATTATTTCAGGTTCTGAGAACATATAGCCTGAAAGTATCTTTTAACGGTGAACGAATTATGAAATGGTTGAGATATTTTTGGATAAACACAGTAGATGACATAAACTGTTGTAACTTCCACTTGGCCTAGTAGTTAATTTAACATCACAAAGGCGGTTCAACAGTTTGCATCCCTAACATCAGTAATCAATGAAAGAGTTGCAAAGCTGGTGAAGATTCTCCACCTTCAGGCCACTATTTTAGAAATTGTACATAGTAACTGTAGAGAAAAAAACATTTTCAGTTGCTAACTAAAAACATCAGTTGAGATTCATATGTTACAGTAGATACAATTTTTTCTCTTTATACAATTATTTAGCATATTCAGTTACAGCTAGAAAATACAGCACAACTGTCTTACTTAAGAATTATTAAAAGGTTTTGGTATTCAGAAACTCCACTAAATCCATCTGTAGAATTAGAATAAACGTTACTCAAATGTTTAATGGTAAATTCTACCCACATCAGCAGCATTTGAATAAAATGGCAATCAAAGTATTGCATTCATATCAGACAGTTATAAATAGGATCCGAATACCTTTTAATCTGCTGTGTCTCCTGTTTTCTTAGTTGTTAAATGGTTACAATCTGCATATATTACTTGATATCCGCGGGTTTTGTTTTACTTTTACATGCATTTTCTGTGGAGTGACAACAATAACAGAAAAATATTTTTTTTTTACTCCATGGCATTCTCAACGAAAAGTCAATGCTACACCTTTTTCTCTTTCTTTTTTGTACACCAAAATTATAAACAGCCTTGATTGTTGCTTAAAATCGTTAATAATTTGACAAATTACTTTAGTTTCATAAAATATAGCAACAAATTACGTCATAAATTAGTTTTGCCTTACAAATTATGAAGTATAATAACCTGTTATGAAGTATATGCCCACACAAATCTTTCCGAAATATCCATAACCTTTTCACTCTCTGTCCAATTAAGAAATTGTTCGTAATCTTTTTCAAAACTAGCATGTCCTTGGAAGTGGGCATAATTTAGTTTTTTAGCTTCTAATAAACTGTCTTCCAGCAAATCCATTTCTGCTTTTAATGTCAAACAAATGAATTACAATAAGCTTCAAATATGCAATAACATCAGATATAAAAAAAACTGATGACTTTCTCTACTCTTGTACAAACTATTTTTACAAACGCTTATACTCCATCTACTTCATATTAATGGAGATAAACATTTGTAGAAATTATTGCTAATTTTCTTGTAGGTACAAGAGGAGTATGGTAGGCTTTAAGCGATAGTCAAAACTTTTAAGAGCTGGTTGCTATGTGGAGCATTCCATTCTCTTTGCATTACCAGGACAAAAAAAAAATGAATAACGGATTTGAGAAAAAGTATAAGTATTGGAAAATTCAAACAAATAACAAGGATATCTCGGAAATGGTTCACTCGACAAAAATATGTATGTGACATAAATTGTGTATTTTAACGAGATATACCTTTTTTGTACAGTCAAATTCTGTCTCTCTCTCTCTCTCTCTCTCTCTCTCTCTCTCTCACGGTTTACCAGGTATGCAAGTGTCATTCAGAATGAAGAGGACTTTTGGGGGCATTCCCAGAAAATTCAGATATACATTTTATTTGCCATGAAAATATCTTAAACATACGATATTGTAATCAAAATCACTACAGCCATTTTTGAGAAAATCAAAATTTTCGAAAAATGTTCCATGTAAAGGGTAATCTGGGGTGGAGGAATTTTCTTGAAAATCTTCGTGTCGCATCCTTGGAAGATACTAAACTCAAATACCAGGTTTGGTATTTATTCGACTTTTCAATTTCGAGTTATGCTGTTCACAGACAGACACACACATGGACATGTTTCCAAAAACGTTTTATTTGGATTCAGGTATTTCAGGTGAAATCCCGGTGTCGAATTTTTGGGTGGAATATAGTACTTCCTCTACTTACTGTACGTAGCAGAGAAAGTAATAAAACATGCGCACTCAATAGCATATAATTGATATAGATTTTTATTTAAGATATATAATTTTATTATACAGTGATTTTAAACCTATTTTATAGTATACTATTACGACTCCAACGCTTTCATATTCCAGTATCCCGACCATGGGAACCCTGTTTTGTCCTTCAGTCATTTAGGAATTTAAATATTCAGAAGCTATGCTAAAGTTTATATTATTTGGGAAGAACAGCGCTCTTCAATGGCGAAAGAATCGGTTTAGTAGTTTCAGATTGCCCAATATATGCATTATTACACACGTTCCCTCTCTTTATAACATCATAGTATATCTGTGTACTGTGGAACTTATATTTTAAACGAATGAAACTGTTGATGAACGGATGTCTATTTCCGGCCCGTTCCGTAACGTCATCGCTAGAAGATAATGTAACGATTGGGATTTGACTCCTTTGCCTCCCACAGTTTTCTTCAAATATAGCACAACCCACGAAATCCTATTTGCAGTCAATTCCAATTCGTTTTGATAATGCTTTTTCTCCGCTGCTTCCTTTATCGGAAGCAATTTCGAATTCTACTCTGAAGAAAAAATAGCAAATCCCATCTCAAGAGGGAGTAATCCCGTCGTGACTTGGCAATGTATCACAAAATAAATGGGATGTCTCTTGCCTCGTCGAGCAATTAGCGTGCTTTGAACCCTGCTCTTGTCGTGCATCAATAATGCACAATGTGTCCTGTATGCACAAGTTGTGATTTTCTTTTCGTATGTAGCAGAGATTCCTTTTACATGGCAGACAATTATTCTGCATCTCCTAATTCAACCATTCCTCTCCAAAAATCCGAGCAAACATTCAAGCTCTGATTCACAATTTCACAGATGCAGAATATAAGGAAAGTCACGTTCCCCCCCTTTTCCTTTTAAGGGATTTTCGGCCGTGAGATTTTCGGGACAATGAATTACTTTGATGAATATGAGGACGGAAACCAAGCAGGATGAAAAAAAGCACCTCCCTTTGAGTCTGCAGTTAAAAAAAAAATGACAGGGGAACCCCGATTCGCAAAGGATGCACGACTCCTGTGGGGAAAAATATAATTACATACCATGGAGTACAATATATTCTTACCGAGGTGCTTTTTACTATTATACTTTTTGCTATTTTATGTAGTACAAAGTAGATTTTTACATTTATTCTGATTTCTCATCCGAAAAAAAAACAGCAGCTTGGAACTTTCCATACTTCCTGCCAAATTCAGCACCATTGTCTTTCAGCCTCTGTTACCTGTCTGTCTTATAAACTACACAGCAAGGTTTAATAAACTGCTGAAGCTAGTAATGGAAGACGCGATTTTAATACGCTCATACATCTGCAGCCTCCAAATAAGAGCTTAAAAGTTTTTGAACTATTTCAACAGGTTCGTAATCTGCATCAGCTTCTTCGTTCGTCTGCCCGTTTGTCTCTTTGCAAAAACAACTCACGAACCGCCATGAATATTTAGGGGTTAATAATTTATAAAATTTGAAAAATAAATTTCAGCACTTTTCAAATTTCGTGGAAATTCACTAAAATTAACGTTAGTTTGTATGGACATCTTCAAAAAAATATGCAGTTTTTAGGATTACTCCCTCAAATATCCTAAATAATAAATGTTAACAAACTGGCATAATATTTGTACTACAGAAGGAACCCTACGCGTATACTTGATGATTCCATTTTGTTTGCTTTAAGCTAATTTCACTCACAGCTATACGACTTGAAGAAGGTATTGTCTTTACGTTGTTTCCACCACGCTTTGGGCGTCAAGTTGAGAAAATAGTTTCTTTACGTTGTTTGCCCAAGGTTAAAAAAATTAACTTTGTAATTTGATTGTTTCTTTAAGTACTAAATATTTATGTTTGCCTCGGCTGCGTCAGTATTATTGTTAGAGACATGGAAGTCTTGGCAGGGCGTGATGCGACAAGAATGTAGGCTTACACAGATTTTAAGTTTAATTCACTCTTTTTTATTATTCCTTGACACAAATTAAATAGCACTTCACTGATATCGAGAGCTATGAGATTCTTTTATTTAATACTTGCACTTTTTAATACGTAACCTATTTTCGTCTCACACGAATACGTATTATATTTCTCGAGAATACATCTCGCATCCGGTTACAAACACTGTCCGCAGGCAACTGACTAGATTTCAACCGTCTAAACTTGTAAATTTCTGTATTTCAAGTCTCTGATTGGCTACTTTTTACTCCAATAGAATACCTGCATTTAACTAAAGCTTTTTCTGGTTGTTGATTGGCTATTTTTTTATAAACTGTCACTATAATTACATTAATTCTTCCAAGAATCATAAATAACATTTAAACTCTCAAACTCATTATTGCCTCAAGGTTACCTCATTGTTACCTCAATGTTAGCAACGTTTAACTTATTATTCTCACAGCTCCTACATTATTAAATTACGTAATGCATTCACATAATATTATTGAACATGTTTACAATAATATAAGCATATGCAATAACTGTTACATACATTTTACAAATTATTACATACACATATTGCTTCAAGGCGGGTTGTTATTGAATTTACATATTATATAATTTGACTGAAACAATTTAAATGTTAAAAATACTGCCTCAGACTCCCTTTTCTTATCAATCCTCGATGAAATTCTAGCATTACATTTTAAAGCTGATCGTGTTTAATTTCATCGGGGTTTTAAAATTTGTTGCCGTTTACTTTCAACCTTTTGCTATCTTCTTAGGGACTAAATTTGAAGATATCCATGAAAAAATGTCACCTGAAAGGTATTATTTTGTAAATCGAGTTCCTAACGCATTTCGAACGAAATCCAACGAAAGGTTGGATAAAATACCAAACTTGGTATTTTAAATTCAGAATTTTCTAAAGATGCGTCTGAAAGATTTTCAAGAAAATCCTCCCACCAAACTGCTCTTTACATGGAAAATTGTTCGTTATTGTTGATTTTCTCAAAAATGCCTATAACAATTATCATTCAAATGCATGAATTTAAGATATTTAGATGACAAAGAAAAAGCATCCTGAATTATCTGGGACTAGGCTATGAAGTCCTCTTTATTTGGAAGGAATTACATATAATTTTGTATAACTAGTAAACTATAACTGAAGGACAAAAATATACTTCATAAGCAATGCAGACCTCTGTATAACACACAATTTATTTTAAATAAGCGTTTCTCTTTCTGGCATCCGCCATTTCGGTGATATCGGTTGTTATTCGTTTGATTTCTCTAACTCTGTCATTGTTTTAACAGGCTGTTGCTATTCAACTGCTTCTCGCAATGTCATGGAAAGCGTATTATTTCAAGGCAGCACATAGCGACAGCATAAATTTTATTCTGGAAAAAGAAAACTCTCTGTACATTCTAAATAAACAAAATATATTTTCTGGATTAGCTTCTCTAGATATTTTTTTGCAACACCATGCTTAACCCGAGGTCGCGGGTCCCAACCCGGCGGAGGGCGATGGATTATTTTCCGCGTAAACATCCTTAGCATACTTCCTTTAGAAGGAAAGTAAAGCCGGTGGTCGTAGATTTACGACACGTAAAAGAACCTCAAGCCTGATAAAGAGGCCTCTGAGCAAAATTTCCAGTTGTTTACGCCCAATATCGAATGGGACGCTAAAGACCATTGCAGTTATAGAGCGTCCATAAATAAAACACAACTTATTTACAATGTTTAACGTAAAATACATCTGAGCTATTACTGAATGAGAGTTGAATCGATGCATCGCTGATTGACATCTCTACACCGGCCGGATCGCAGTATTTATTCTTGTATTTTTATTATTTCTTCCTCAATCGATTCTCATAAAAATTGTTGTGTGGTGTAACAGTTTCACCTCGCAAAATGTTGACCTCATTCCTCAACACATGATGGCGCTCTTGTTCTTTTATTGCAGGCACCGCCAATTGTCATTCATCTTTATGGCAATTGCTGATATCTCAGCCATTCAATGTGGCGTGAATACCTACATCTTTCTTTGGATGATTGCTAAACCTCACACACAGCAGCTATTTTAGCTCTTTCTTTGATGCCAAGAGGAAATGTCATTTTGGGGCTCACGTCAGTAAAAATATCACAATATCCCACCATCAAAGAGTGCAACCAGTAAAAGAAAGAAATACATATATTCCTTCATTTTCCTTATATCAAAGTTGGTTACAATTCATAATTAGTTTGATATCCAGCAATTCTTTACATATGGCTTATGAACAAAAGGACTGTTAAAAATAATGCGGCGTTTAGTGTTGCTCAACTCACGTTTCAAAAACTTATTTAGCGTCAGTGTCTTATATGTTTTTCTGGTGTGTGTGTTTGATTAATTTTCTCGGAAAGAGATTTATTTAAAATAACAGAATTGACAATAATTTCAACTGCACTTACCAGCATAGAAACATCCAGGTCCTCCCGATGGCGGGCGTTTGACCAAGGTAACTTCTTAACTGCAAGGAAACGGAAAAATATGTAAACCAGAATGACTCGTGCATGTAAGAATACAAAAGTTAGAGCCAAAGTGAAATACTCTGTAAATTTTCTTTAACATTGCTCAAGGTTGAAGTAATTCAGTGCTAAATTGTGGTTAGATTTCTTGCTAAAGAAGAAGGAAAAAGTTAGTGCTTCTTAATCATCCCTTCTTACTTTCAATCTATATAAGGGAAACAAGAAAAACAAGTTCTAACGCATACCAGACATACGATTTTCTCTACTATTTATCATTTATTTCCATAGCTGTTCTACAAATTATTCACACAAGAGCTCATTCGGTAGGAATGCTTTCAATTAGCTATAGAGGGCAGAACATATAAGAGGCTAGGGCGACAGAAATCCTATATGCAAGGTATGATACTCTACATTCTTTTTATGTGCTGACGAGAAAAAGGAACGGACAAAAACAGTGTTCAAAAGTGAATCTCAAACGAATCTCAGTAAATAAATCGCAAACAGTTAATGTTAGCAAAATAGCTATTTGGAAAAAACTGTTTGCTCTACAATTTTTCTGTAATAAGTTGATTCTATATCTTAGGGTTTCTCAGTTACATACAATTAAAATAAGAGTTTGTTATAAAAAAATAAGGTATACATTTCTTTTGCCCATATCAATATCTCAAACATAAACATTTTAATCCAAACAATCAGATCCACTTCAGAGGAAAAAAGCTGTGTTACATTCACATGACTTTCCCTATCCTACGCGAAAGACACACAGTCACTCCAAATTGTTTTTCTTTCTAAAAATTGTTTATTTTTTTCCGGAGGCAACAAAACGTCTACGTATGTCAAAGAAATTTCGATGATATACAATTTTTGTGGATTGCTATACTTCCTGTACATTATTTACATAAGCACTAGAAAAAGTAAAAATGCATCCGTATATAATTAAGAAATTATATTGTATGTGCTAGACCATCTTAACCGTTAGTAAACCACAACTAAAGAGATTTTCTTCTTGTTGGCTCAATCACCGAGTTGATCGTGCAAAATAAAATTAAGTTTTATTTATGGACGATCTTTAACTGCTGTGGCGTGAAAGACCGGACATTTTGCTCAAAGGCCCCTTTATCAGACTTGAAGTTATTTTATATGCCGTAAATCTACGACACGGGACCACCGGCTTTATTTCCCATCCGAAGGAAGCCATACTAAGGATTTTTACGCCCGAAAAAATCCATCGCCCTCCGCCGGGTTTGAACCCGCGACCTCGGGAACTAGAGGTTAGCATGGTAACCACTACACCACGGAGTACGACTTTTGAAGTGATGGGTTGATTTGTTTAACATGCGGCCGTGCCTAAAGCTATTTAAATTGTTGATCCTCGCAGTTGCACTTATATGCCACATCATACTTTACCCTCGATTTACTTGGCAAAAAGAGATGCAACAACTGCCGAAGTTGCTACTTCAATAGTTCCGATTTTTCCTCATTCCAGGCAATCTACTCCATTCTATTGTTATCGTTAACAAATTAATATTATTACATTAGTTCTTTTGTTCTATACCAATTTTACTATGATCAACGAAATAATATCAATTAGACTTTGGTTTATAATCAATGTTTATTAAATGATGATACGGTTATTTATAAATCAACGGTAGTATCATGAACGCAGATAAGGTAAATATTAAATGGGCGCGGATAAAATATTCTATATAACTAGTGTGATGAGCATAATTACCGCTCTCATGTAGATAATTACAGAACTCGGCTTACGCCTCCTTCTTGCAAAACACATTGGAGCGGAAATGATGCGCATATCCCACTAGTAACATAAATAACAATTAACGAACCTTATAATGACTTTACTGCTTCAACGTTGTCGAATAATTAAGCTTCAAAAAAGGTAACGTAAACTTCAATTGTACCCATATACTGAAACCAGTGTAAACGGCATGCCAAAAAGTAACGTTGTAATACGTCGTTTTACAGTCGTGTTTTCTTCGTAAGACATAGAGCTATAAAAAGGGAGAGAGCTGAAGAAAGGCATTGGTTCCATGTAGCGGCAACACAGTTTGTTACGCCCATGTTTATATGACGCAATTACGAAAACGGCGTGCGTAACTTTTGATGTTCAATCGCGTGCGTTATCGAGGCAGTTTTACAACTTGGAGACTGCTCGCGGCCCATAAAACACCGTGTTCTACATGGGACTGTACTGCTGGTAGGTGTGGTGACGAGCAAGAGGGGCAATTTATAAAAGGAAATGGCTCCAAGAGGGTTGTACTATTTGTCTCCTTCCCGGCCCGAACGGAATACTTGAGACGAAATTTAATGTAAGACGCAGTCGTTCCTTCCATGGGACAAAAAGCTGCCATATAAGTGCTGCCTCTTTAGAAATAAAGACGCACTAGTAATGAGCGAAAAAATAAGAAATTACTGTTATCTGCTTTACTACTGCCTTTTCTTTCTTTTCGCGTAAAACACATACTAATGTGATCCAGTAAATAACTGGAGTAGACTCGTATTTCGTGCTGACAAAGCAGTACTAAAATCATGCTTTATGTACACGATCAACGTCGTCCTGCGTGGTGTGGTGGTTACCATGCTAGCCTCTAGTTCCCGAGGTCGCGGGTTCAAACCCGGCGGATGGATTTTTTCGGGCGTAAAAATCCTTAGTATGACTTCCTTCGGAAAGGAAGCAAAGCCGGTGGTCCCATGTCGTAGATTTACGGCACATAAAAGAACCTCAAGCCTGATAAAGAGGCCTCTGAACAAAATTACAGCCCAATATAGAATGGGACGCTAAGGACCATAGTAGTTAAAGAGCGTCCATAAATAAAACTCAATTTTCAATTTTATCACTTGAAAAAGTGAGTTGAGACACATATTCTTCAAAACTCAGTTAACGTCAATACCCAACTCTAAAGAAGGCACCGGCAGCTACAGTACTTTTGAGCAAAGGACAGCGGGAGAGTCAAGAGCAAATGGGCAACGATAGGCGACATCCTAGCGGCGGACATGTTGCCAATGCAGTGGGGTTTTAAGTATTCGAAGTGGATATATGATCTTGCGTTCCTTGATTTGACTTCGCATTTGAACCCACTTAATGTAGCTCTGCGGGGGAAACGACAGGTTATAACTCAAATGTGGGATAAAATAAAGACCCTCAGTTGTGGGAACGTCAACTTGCAAATGACAATACTTCCCACTTTCCAAAGCTTGCCTCTCTTCAAGTTGATGTTCAGCGTGGTTTTAAAGAGTGCACAGAAATTCTTACTACATTGCAGGAAATTATTGAAATACGATTCCAGGACTTTAAAGGTCTAGAAACACAATCTGATTATTTCCTAGCCCATTTTCAGTACATGTTATTCAGTTCCTGCAAACTTATAGTTAGAAATACCTAGGAAGTGACAGACAGAGAACTGAAAGACAAGTTCAATAACAACGCAGACTTGGTTAAATTTTACCAATCATTTCCTCGTTTTAAATGCAGCTAAAACCTTGTGCATGTTCGATTCCATTTATACGTGTGAGCAGCTCTTCTCCGGTTTGAAATTAAGAAAACATGGACAACAAAGTAACCTGTTTGACGAAAATCTGAACGCAGTTCTCAGAATCAAGGCAGCACAAAATATCAGCCCAAATACTCACAGGTCATGGGAAACTTAGCAACAACAACAACAAAAATTTAATTCAAGTTACAGTTTCATTTTATTCTATTCAATGATTTTTATTAGTTACTTATAAATTGTTTATCAGTTATACCGTAAATTATTCTGTTTGTATTATCTGTCATGGGTTTTGTATTCTGAAATATAGATGATGGTATTCCTGTTACGTTAAGTGTTGATCAGTTAAATGTGGAACCATCGTTTCTGTTTTATTACTTCTCAATAAGTTACTACACATATATGTATAAAATAATTATATTAATGAAATAGATAAACAGAGAGAAAGCATTCTACTGTAAGTGTAACGTAGAACTAGGTTAAATTAAATTGAGTTTTATTTATGGACGCACTTTAACTACTGTGGTCCTTAGCATCCCATTCTATATTGGGACGTGAAAGACCGGTAATTTGGCTCAGAGGCCTCTATCAGGCTTGAGGTTCTTTTACGTGCCGCAAATCTACGACACGGGACCACCTGCTTTACTTCCCTTCCGAAGGAAGCCATCGCCCTTCGCCGGATTTGAACCCGCGACCTTGGGAACTAGAGGCTAGCACGGTACCACTAGTCCATGGAAGATGACGTAGAACTATGTGTAATAAATGTTCTGACAATTTGTAACGAATATGTTTGTAATTCCATGTATGTACTTTGTAATGTTATAAATATAAAATATTGGTTCACTATTAATTAGACTTTCACGTTAATAATTTAACCTGCTGTGTGTTTAGTTCCGTTATCAATAAAGAACGTCATGACGCAACTCAAGAGCCGCGTTGAGACTCTCGACCAACGACGAGCAAGGACAGAGCTCGATCGAGCAAACCCTGCCGGTGTCTGATCTAAAGCTTCATAGTTCTGCACAGAAACGGTTCAATTCCCGTTCATACTACGGCTCTTGTCTATCACTTCGAATACCTGATATTTTGAGAAAAGTTTTATGAAGGAATATTGACACGAACAGGAACAACCACGGGGAAGGAAAATAAATACATTTAAGAAATGGTGTAGATACCAGGGTCTGTTATGTCTCTACTCTAACTTTTGAGCTATGGCGTCTTGCACGGACATCAACGGGAATCTCTCCCATTGCACTTTGCATGCTGTGAAACCTCAAAATTCATTCAGTACATAACGTTTTACGAAGTTTCTATAAGTAACTAAAACGGAACTGTATTATAAGGGCTAATTCAGAATTGTTTACGTTCCTAATCCTTCTCCCATGCACAACTTGTCAAATACGCTTAATGAGGTCATCAATTAGTAGTTATGCTTCCCCTCTCGGCGATTAGCCGATTCTTGCAGCCTCTTAAAACTGCACGGTAGGTATAAATACGGTGCTGTCACGTAACAGCTCATGGCCAGCGTTGGCAAAGCAATTTCCTTGTTACGTATATTACGCCAAATTACAGTCATTTACTTGTGATACAAAACCAGTTTTTAATAAAACATAAAAATAAAGGAAACCAGTTTCTTTCCCCTATTAATAAAATAAACCACTTCCAGGGCGTCAAATCTCAAACCAAAATATTATTAGAGACGTACAGGGTGTAAGAGAACTTAGTGCCACAGTTTTATTGAGTGATACCATAACAAATGGGAGAGGGAGAGAGAGAGAGAGAAAGAAAGAGAGAGAAGTAATTTCTAAGTTTTCATGTGCTACACTATGCAAATGCGACCGAACTCGTATATTGTTTATTAACCGGTATACACAAGAAGAGTCATTTTTTTTAATTTTTTGGAAACAAAATGAAAATTTATTATTTCGGTGTAACGAAAGTTATGATTAAACTGAAAAATATTTTAATTCCTATTGTATATTTAGAATTCTCACACACTACTGGAATCTGTAATTCTTGGAATTTCATGCATGTTTTTCATTGGTTAGGTGCACATCTCTATTTGTACCCTCATGCTTCGCAACAATCTGATGCTCTTATTCACAATAAGTTTATTTCTGTGAGCAGTAACAAGGTCAATGAGGGTGAATCCGGACAATTCAGATCTCGCAGAAAACCTCCTTAGACTTCTGTGAAGTTGCCGATCCTTAAAAAACATGTCCAAACACTTAAACGTGCAACAGGAAATATTTTGTAAATGCCTTATAGCAAGAAAAACTAATGAAGTATGTTTTAAAGACGTGTACCTACATTTTTTCTGTAGCAAACTTTCGCCTATCTTTTCTTATATTGTGGAGAACTAGTGTCAAAATTATTTAAATAGCTAAGAAATGTGCAATTATAATTGCGAAGAGGATCACAAGGCTCTAAGGAATGCACCTATAGCGGCCCTTTACACTCTACACTATATTCACTCTTAGGTTGATCCGCGGCAAAACAAACCCACGTGGTCAGTGGACCGTGGTGCAACACGGTAGCAATGCGCCCAGGAAAGTAGTCCCATGCTAATCTCTGAATTTTAAAATGAATTTATCCTTAAATAGTATAATATTCTATACAAATACCTAAGGTTTTATTTAACGCTGATTTATACCGTAAACCACAGCTATAAGTCCCATGATGCAATTTGCATGAGTCACCTGACATCCGGGTAGGCGCAGAATATTGTTTACAGCCAGAAACGAGCAGTTGTATTTAGTAATGGAGGACAGTGAATTCGCTCTTGTGTTTTCGTCGAATTACGTAAAGCATTAGCCGCGCAAACCATTGACTAGTGGTGAAAAAACAATAGTGTTGAATCTTTATTATAAGTTATGTGAGAAATATCCAACACTTTCCGCGAAAGAAATGGCGAAATTAACTTCTGAATTCACCGGTGTTTCGAGTACAATTATAAACAGTGCTTGTGTAGAAAAATCTGAAACGAGAAAAGTGGTTACACCCGGAATAAAAAAAGAAAAAGAACGCACATGAAATACGCGATGCAAGAATGTAGTGATCTTGAGAAGAATGCAATTCGCATAACAGTGCACAATTTCTTTTTTAAAATGAGCCGCCAACAGTTAATAAGGTGTCGCTTCCAGAGAGCGAATATATTAAGTTATCGCATACCTGTTACTTTATTTTTCGCTCATTTATTTTAGAATTAACTATTATTATATGTGCAAACGTTTGTTTTGTTACAACTATCAATCTTATCATCTTTAACCCTAAACAGAATATGCTAGTCACCGCACATGGTCTGAAAGTGTGACAGTATTTCTAGTGCTAATGGCGGAAGGATACATTATAACGGTCACCTGGGGTTTGTTTTGACGCGGATCGACCTAAGAGTGAATACAGAATTGGTCACTGTCAAAGAACGGACCACAAGCAGTTACAGTGCGAAGCCTTTGTCCGTAAGTTTCGCGTTTAACGTCAGCGGCAATCGCCAAAGCTACCTTGTTTTGAAATGTTGAACGAGCATGATCCCGTTTGAAATCTATCGAAATATACCTCTTTTAACTGGATTTTTCAAACAGCAAGGACCAGATTGGAAATGCGCAGCCAGAACCAGCACCTTCCCTAAGGCAGGAATACCTACACCTGCCTTTTACATCCTTATAGGTTCATTAATAATGCCAGAATAAAATTATAAAGCAAGCCGCTTTTCTTTAATCACGAATCAAACCATATTATGCCATGCATCATTCCCTTAGGCTAAGGGCGGTCTGTGCCAATATTCAAAATATTCGTTGCTCAGTAAGCCAGGTTTCAATTATTTTATTCCAATTCGTTGGAAACATGTTACACAAAATAAAACAGATGAAAAAATTCCCATACAACTGGTTATTTCGGGGCTTAGAAAATCTTTGAAAACCTTCGGCAAGCATGCTTCACAGATACGCAAAATTTTATAATCACTTGCATTTTTCAACTGAGCGCGCACACACATATACACACGCACACACTTAAAATCCCGTTGTTTTGAGGGTTGGGGGCGATTTAAGGGCCTTAAGAAGTGCGTTTCCTGCGAAACAGCAATATTATTTTTGGATTAATTGCAGCACTTTTCTACGCAGGTTGAGAAGGAGAGCAAAAAACATTGAAATTTTTAAAAGTACAAAGCCAGTCCTTACAAATACAAGTCTTTATTAACAATATAAAACAGTTAACGATGGTCGTAGAGGAACATTATGCTGCTTGCGACCGGAGCAGAATAACTTACACTGCCCATCTTACCGTTGCGCTGCACCGTAAGTAAATCTGCGGCAACGTTAACGTGACGTATGGGCTACAGTAAAATCTCGTGTTCCACAAGAAGTGCTCCCTCTGGTAAACGAAACGTTAACGGAAGTTCACTACATTCTTCTTAAATTAAATTGAGTTTTATTTATGGACGCTCTTTAACTACTACGGTCCTTAGCGTTCCATTCTATATTAGGTGTGAAAGACCGGTAATTTTGCTCAGAGGCCTCTTTATCTGGCTTGAGGTTCTTTTACGAGCTGTAAATCTACGACACGGGACCACCGGCTTTACTTCTCTCCCGAAGGAAGCCATGCTAAGGATTTTTACGCCTGAAAAAAATCCATCGCCCTCCGCCGGGTTTGAACTCGCGACCTTGGGAACTAGAGGCAGCACGGTACCACTAGTCCACGGAGGACGACACATTATTCTTGACATCCCCCATCTAATACATAATAAAATTAGCTGTCCTTCTCGTATGTGGGTCAAATTAAGGATAGGAAGATCAACTCTTGAGGATTACAAGGAATTTGTGTGCGAGCGGTTGCAGGCGCGTTCTAGGAGAACGGGACAGCAAAAGTATCAAAACTATTTCTTTTGTGGCGACTTTCGCAGGAAATTGACGGAATTAAACACATCGACTGCATTCCCGGGAAGGTATAATCAGAAATTAATGTGGATTTCGATTTCAAAATGTTTAGAAAAGTAAAGTGGCTTTAGATTTGACCACCCTTCTCTATTAGGTACAATGAATTTTATGCAGTTCAACTGCTCCATAGTTTGGGTTGGATATATAAACCATTAACATTTTTATACAATGTGTTACGAAGAACTTCATAAAATTGATATTAAGGTAGGTTTAGAGCAAGGGTGGTGAAAACGCCTTTTTCACTCTAGTCATCAAATATGCAACACGCACTACACCACTCAGCAGCACATGGAAAACAAATGAATAGAACGGCTAGAGAAGGAGTTGCGCCTGCGAGTCACACTGCCTCGGAGTAGCGTTTTCGGCACCACTGATTTAGTGAACAGTTTCCTTGAATCTACGAATTTAATTAAGGAGACTTTTATTTTCATCCATAGATAATGTCAATATGTTAATTTATAGCTTTTATACTTTTTGGGAAATATGTTAACCTTGAGCTAGTTTATTAGCTAAATCTCTATTTAATCTTTATCAGTCAGACAAGAATTTTAAGAATTATGTATTTCTGAAACGATATTAAAACACATTATAAAGAGAAAAACTAGCATTTATTTTAACTATCCTTTACGCGAAAAAATTTTCGAAACTTTTCACTTTCTCAAAAATGGCCCTAATGATTTGGATTAAAATGTTTAAGATGTTTACATGGCCAATAAAATGTATATCTTGAATTTTCTGAGAATATCCCAAAAAGTCCTGTTCATTCCGAAGGAGTTTTGTATAACTAATAAAGCATAAGAACATAGACAAAAACATACTACACAAAAAATGTAGGATCTCTTTAAAAAACACTTTATTTCAAAGGTAACTAACTATTCCAACCTTTAACTTGTAGCTATCTCTCGATGTCAAGGAAAGTGTGTACAATTTCAAGGTTAATATAGCGACCCGTATGCAAACATTTGACTATCTCCTTTGTATGTATAGTAACGAAATGTGTAACGCAAACGTTTATCCCAATTAACTAGAAGTAGATAGAATAAGATTATGCAAGAATAGATTTTTGGAAGCTATATAAAAATCAACGAGAGTGAGTAGAGAAAGTCGAGTGACTAAGAATTAGAAATTTTTTGAGCTAATGGTTGGATATCCAAATTTAGGTTCACAAAAGAGTGTTTCCCTTTTAACAGACCAACTGATACGATACATTTATACGACCATTCAATGTTCGTTATTATCACATTGATTGTTGCAACAGTTGGTTGTTTAAATCTTATGTTTAGTAACAAATGTACTGATCGACATAAGTATGAGAACATACCAAGGTACTGTGTCCTTAAATCGTTGCTGGTATTTTAACTCCATACAGTACGATGGCTGAATGATTATTTACGTTTGCTTACAAGACGGAATTCTTAGTAGGCTATTGACGTCATCAAACATTTTCGATTTAAGGCTCAGTTTTCCTGAAATGTTTTGCGTTTTTATACGGAAATCCCTTATCCTTATTAAAAGTCGACGCAGTTATTTGAGTTCGTCACGATGGTAAATCACATGCCAAAAAGCCAGGAGGGCAGCGTGCCTGCAATATGCAAGCATGAGTTATATTAACATTCGGCGAGGGTCTGCAGTGTGCAGTACTGCACGTTACCTTGCGGAGAGCGGACTGGCGTCTGAAATCTCCGCCGTGCCGAATCCCTTGGGGTACGGGAGGAAATGAAAAAAGGCAGGAAGTACTGGGGAGGAGATAAGGGTACCTGCCTCGGGTGAGGAGGTTAGTTCCGTTCACACTTCTCTCTCCGCAGTTTATGTATAGGTGCGCCTGTCTGCGTACAAATTAGGAGTCCCCTGCAAGCCTGGGCGGGGAATGCCGCATGTGTATGTGTCTTGTTCCTCCACACCTTGCTCTTGTTAGCCTCCTATTAGCGAGTTTTCTTTCCTTTTTCTGTATAAAAAGGAAGGGCAAACATAATTTACAAGCTGTAGAAAGGAAGAATTTATGTAACTTTCGCTTTCATAAGAGCGGCGAATAAAAAGTACTACGTTTGAGAAAGGAGTTGTATTGTATTTCAACTGCTGGGGAGCTGAACTTTAAGCAGTTGCAATCGCACGTATGGTAAAAGGTTTCCGGTGGCCTTTGCCCCAAGTTTAAAAATATTAACTTTGTAATTTTGACTGTTTCTTTAAATATTATATATTTATGTTTGCCTCGGCTGCGTCAGTATGTATATATTTTTTTAGACATGAATGTCTTAGCAGGGAGTGGTGCGACTGAAGAATGTAGGCGGACACAGATTATAATTTTACTTCACTCCTTTTATTAAATATATATATATATATAGAGAGAGAGAGAGAGAGAGAGAGAGAGAGAGAGCTGGGAGATTCTTTTTCTTAATTACTTGCACTTTTTAACAGGTAAACTATTGTTGTCTCACACAAAATACATATTAAATTTCTCGAGGACGCATCTAGCGTCCGGTTAGGAACGCTGTCTACAAGCAACTGACTTCTGAATTTGTACAGTTTGCCCTATTTCAGTTTCTGATTGGCTAATCCTACTCCAATAGAATACCTTCATTTAACTAAAGCTTTTTCTGGTTGTTGATTGGCTATTTATGAAACTGTCTCAAAAATTACATTATTGTTACTCCAAGAATTACCAGTAGCATTTAAACTTTCTAATTCATTATTGCCTCAAGGTTACCTCATTGTTACCTCATTGTTAGCAACTTATAACCTATTTTTCTCACAGCTCCTACATTATTAAATTACGTAATACATTCACATAACATTATTGAACATGTACATAATAATATAAACATTAATACAATGACTGTTACATGCATTTTATATATTTTTATACATATATTGCTTTAAGGCGGGCTGTTATTATATTTTATATTATATAATTTGACTGAAATCATTTAAGTGTTAAAAATACTGCCTCACGTTTTATTTTTCCTCCAAATATTTAATTAGTGAAATATGTTTCTGGGATGATAAAGTTGAGTTAAACTTTTGAATTTAAGTCTATCGCTGCTACGTATTTTCCCCCACCAGCGACACACAAGCTGCTGAATCCCGACCTTTTCACTCTTTGTTGAGTCCGCACACTTATATTACTCATACTTGTCCCGTTTAAATCTGCCGCAAAACCTTGCTAGCTTTAAGGAACGTTAACATGATGCCTCTTGTCTTTCTGTGCAGCGTAAACCATTCCACAACTTACATGAGAAAAGTAATACCCGTACAAAATGTACACAGGCATACGCATATTATTATGCAATTTTTTATTTTTAAATACTTTTGTTAAGGAAAGGAAGAGCAATAAATGACCTATGCACTGCGACCAGTTGTGACCTATTGTACTTCCCTTCATTTAATTTCCTAAGATCTTCGCCTCCTTTACAAAGTCTGCAAATCTCTTAGTATGAACTTCTTGAAATCCTTCCAATTGCATGATTACCTTATTAGAGTATTTAGCCCTAAGAAGTGTGAGAGCTTCATAGTCACACAGCATCTTCTATATATTTGATTGACTGCTTTAGTGATTGTATAGAGATGCCCATGCAACTGACAGTGTCCTGTAGTGTGTAAATAACGAACTTTAAAATCTTGCCTGTATCCGAACTAGAAGTCGCAAAATCAAGTCACAGTCACAAATATTGATTCAAAGGACAGACGGCACTTCCCAAATAACAGAAATGTCACGAAGGAAAGGAATGCAAATACAACCTGTAAGACAGTGTTCCTATGAATGTGGGCATCTATCGTTAGCAGTAAAAGGGCAAACTTCTTTTATATATTCAACAGGCTTGGACAAATTAAATTGATTGGTTAAGTAGTCGTTTAAGTAGAATCATATCAAATATGCAATAAAAACAATAATTACAGCACGTATGTTGTTTGACGCAACTGCGAATTTTATCAGTAAAGATAGATAAGTGAAATTCGATATAATATTCAGTATGTGGGTAGGGACCACTTTCACTATTAGCATGGAACACATGCACTTACAAGGTCATCTTTATTACTTTTATAGCCTGATTACACATCACGAAGACTAATGCATTTGGTTAACATATTTAATGACATTTATGAAATATATTGTCACTTTTGTTCCTTTTTCACTAGTTACATAAATCGGCCATCCCACGCATCTCAACTGAGGCATCATGGGAGCGTTGCTGCTGTTGTGCTTCTGCGGCTAGTATTGCAACATTGATGGCCTAGCGTAGCTCCTACTTACTATACGTAGTTGAGAAAGTAAAAACCGATTCCGTAAGTATCTTAAAATTTTATAGCTCCTACTCGCATAATGAATAATATCCGAAATTCTGTTCTGGAGCATCAACTGTCAGTGTTGTATCCCATACCTAATGAAGCTGACTTTGCTAAACTTCTGTAATAACATGGGGTCATTGTCACATCGATGTTACAGATCGAGCTGGTATTCCTTTTTTTTGTTTTTTTTGGTGATAGTAAATCGAACAATTAAAAAAAAATCTGATGTGTTACACTCACATGACTTTCTCTACTCTTGTACAAACTATTTTTACAAACGCTTATTCTCCATATGCTTCATGTTAATGGAGATATCGAGATGTCAATCTTATTGATAAGTTTCTTGTAGATGCAAGGGGAATATGGTAGCTTTTAAGCGATAGTCAGATATTTTAACGCTGGTTGCTATGTGGCGCATTCCATTCTCTTTGCATGTCCAGGACATAAAAAAATGAATAACGAATTTGAGAAAAAGTATAAGTATTGGAAAGTTTAAGGGAATAACAAGCAATATCTCGCAAACGGTTCACTCAACAAAAGAAATGTATATGACATAAATTGTGTATTTTAACGCGATCTACATTTTTTGTGTAGTAACATTTTGTCTATCTCTTATGGTTTACCAGTTATGAAAAAGTCGTTCATAATGAATACTTTTGGAGACATTCCCAGAAAATTCAAGATATACATTTTAATTATCATGACAATATCTTAAACATATGATATTTTAATCAAAATCGTTAGAGCCGTTTTTGAGAAAATTAAAATTTTCGAAAAAAGTTCCATGTAAAGGGTAGTCTGGGGTGGTGGGATTTTCTTGAAAACCTTCGTGTCGCATCTCTGGAAGATACTGAACCTAAATACCAAGTTTGGTGTTTATCCGACTGTTCGTTTCTGAGCTATGCTGTTCACAGACACAGACACACACACACACACACACACAGACACACACACACAGACACACACACGGACATGTTTCCAAAAATGCTTTTTTTGGATTCAGGGAGTCTCAAAACATGTATTTCCGGTGAAATCTCGGTATCGAATTTTTGGGTCGAATGCAATACTTCCCCTACTTACTATACGTAGTAGAGAAAGTAAAAACGTGTTTCGGCTTTTTCCTCCATAGGCCCAAGTTTAACAAGGAAAAATATGTACAAATTAGAATGATTCAGTAATAACATAAGTATCAAACGAGAGAACTTGCAAAACTGCAATTTTTCTCTCTTCGGTTTTTTCCTTGGAGGCACCCATCACTGGAGAAAAATGAAACGTAACTGCGGCCAATTTTCTTCCCTAATGAAGCCTGGTTGTAAGTTGTCTTTAGTGCGGTCTTGCGCGTAGATACTTGTACACTTGATGCGGGACAAAGTTTATTATCCCGTCCCATCCGCGGTTGTGTTAATACATTGGCGAAGGGATACAGTTCCCCCCACCCATTAGTTCTGTCAGTATGCAGCGCGGTATGTATTAATTCTCCCTAAACATTAATTGGGGAATAAATGTATTAATTATGAATTATCCAACTGCTGGAACGTCCGAATGTGTATAAGTATGTATGTTTATGTCAATTTAATAATACTTGATTTCTCTATAGGAACGTATTATCAATATGTGTCTATATTTGTTTTTATATAAATTATATTTGAAATAATTTTTAAAAATCTGGAGCAATATTAAAAGTATTTGTAATAAAGCATTTTATGTTCAAATTTTGCCTACTTTCTCATAAGAAAACTGTTTTAACATTCATAATATTATATTTTTAACTCATGTGTACTACGCATTTCACTTGTCAGTTGCTAATCCAATATTCCTTTTCTCGAGAAATAAGAACGTTCACTTCCCTTGTGGCACCCCTTGCATACGTTTACTGCAGCATCTGGCATAGTACCAGACAGACCTATAGTTATCTGTTAAAACTTAATGGTTTACAATAGCGAATATGAAAGAGAAGGCCGAGACAGATGTATTTTCGCTGCAAAACATCGCAGCGATATCAGTTCGACAATGGCCGCTTGCAAGAGACACTTCTAACTCCGAACACAGAAACTGGTCTTAACTGAATGTCAATGTCGTGGACTTTGTTTTTTTAGCAATCATGGATTAAGCAGTTATTAGTAATATTTTAAGTACTTGTTGCCATTTTGAGCATATTTGTACTATAGAGACAGTTTCTTTTTCTTCTTCTTTTACCATCCAGCCAGATGGATCACAACATCCCAGGTGTACGGTTTGATTTTGGCTTCCTATGACGACTGTATTCTTAAGTATTGGATTGGAGACATTTTCAAATATTTTGTCATTATGAACCATACTTTCTGCTAATCATTTTGTTACATAACACATTTTAAATCATGGATAATATGTTTCATGATCATCTATTCAAAGAGTCTTCCTCCATCTAATCTATCTATCTAATTTATCTTTATCTATCCACATTTATCCACCCATCCATCCATCTTCTCTGTCCGTCTATCCCTCTTCCCCACTTACATGCTGCCCCTAACATACCAGGTCATATCGGCAGCTTTGACTTTGGAACAACCGCTCGTCGTCAATGACGTTCACTAGTTTTCATTTTGTGTTAATCTAGAGAAGATGGAAAATAACCCTGGATAAAAAGAATGTCCACCCCCGCTGGGAATGGAACACGGGATCACCGGACCATGGAGTCAGTCGCGAGTCGTTTGTAAGGTTTATTTTTTATTTTAAAAATTTACCTTGTTACCTTAGATAAAAATAAATTAATTCGCTTTATCTGCGAGGTCATGTCTCGATGCCTTTTCTAAAGTTCTGATGATACACAGTGTCAGTGTGTGCCAGACAGCTGTTCAGGGTTGCTTCATATGTCATCCGTTTTACTTCTGTAGATAAAATCAGAAAATAGATGTTTTGGGATATGCAAATATTAGTTACATTGATTTCTTATATACATGGTCTTAATGCCGAAGAGATGGTCCTAATTGCGTAGGCCGTAGTAGCACCCTACACCACCTTTCTAAGCAACTTGGCCGATGGCCTTAGGCGCGAAAACTTTTTTATGTTACATCTAGTTTATTTCTATTTATTTTAATTTCTGGGCAGATCTCTGGGTGTGTTACTAAACATCCAAGTCGGCGTTTATCTGTCGACAGAGGGAAACTGCGGGAAAGAGATTGGCTGACGCAGCATCGTCATCGATGATGGTAGTATAGGGTAAACAAACGCAAGTGGTCATGGAAAGAATTACTGGAACAGTTGCATTCCAAATGTATGAATCATGTCCCTGGGCTAGTTTGATAATTATGTATGTTTTTGCGTAAAATGACGATATATAATTATGATGTTTAACAATAACCTATGTTTCAGTTTCCCTTACGGAAATTTAAATAACATTACTTTTTTATTCCGTTATACAACCTGAACATTTTATAACACTAAATTAGTATTTCAAGTAGTTTTATCTCCTTTGAAATATTTCAGATTGTGCTATGCATTAAGCAAGATTCAAATGTATATTTCTTTTTCTTTAACGGATTAACCTCCTCGCTGTAGGACTTACTCGCCATTGCCTTGGTTCAGTAGCCTGTCGAGGACTTGACCATATTGGGGTCGGGTTCTAATTGCCCTTAACACTGAAACCTAAAGGTTTGTTGTGTTATCTCCTTTAAATATTGTTTTAGTTAAATAGTACTGTACCTTTAGTTAGGGACAGTGATTTATTAAATAAGTTATTTTTAGTAAAATCATCATTTGGGTTTATCAGACCCCAAAGTTAATATCTTTTCCTACCCAGTGCTTCACATTTGAAGACTCTATGAGAGGCAGCTTCATCCTCTTTGTCACATAGCCTGCATACTGGTTCCTTTAAGATTCCCATTGTATGTAGGAGGTGTTTCGGTAATCTACAATGTCCCGTCAAGAGCCCAGTCATCAGATTTATTTCAGATCTATTGAGATTAAGTACATCTTCAATGAGTGAGGAGAATATACTCATAGTTCTTACTGTGCTTGCATCCCTCTGTTTGAACCCATCGCAATTCGTGGTTATGGAGCCTGTAGAGGCAAGCAAACTCTGGATCATAGCATTTCCAGGATGGGTGATCAGCCCAATGCCTGATATGGCGGTGGAGAAGAAGGAAATGAAATGTAATTTTGAAAGGGATGAGAGGAAAATCGCGATTAAGTTGTCCAACGCAGTATTCATCTAGCGGCCGAGGAAAACGTATATTTATTTTAAATACAATATACCTATTTACTTCTGTAATAAGTGACGTTTTGGGGTGTTAAGAGGTTAACTCATAGCTGTGTGTTTTATTAATGTGTATTTTCGTCTGAATGGTTAAGGTTCCTAAAACCTCATAGTTACTTTTACACACCATACATGCTGTAAAATTCAGCTAACCCGACAAAACTTTGTAAGCATGTATATTTGTAATTTTCCTGCAATGTTTATTGACTCGTCTCCAAAACCTGCACTTCTAAATTACCTGTCATGCTTGAACCATAACATACGACCAACTCACTTGTGCACAGGCATTGAGAAGGATAAGTCGACCTCTTATTTTATTTACATCGAGCCACCATCTGTGACCATGACTACAAGGTATTTGAAACCGTGATCTGTAGAATGCGAGTCATAGACGCTACCCCTGAGAGATCTATCTCGCACAGCTACTTGTTTCGTGGACTCCAAATAACGATGTTTTTGTTTTGTGCATCTGAACTTTAATGCACTGTTTACCAGCCTGCAATCTCTCTCTCTTCGTATTAAGTTTGTCATTTTTAACGTCTATTCAATGCCCTCGCTCCGCACTTCGTCTAGAAAGTTATGTTCCGCTAGATACCGTAAAGCATCAACTTCTCTAGTTTAGTTAGTTTTCTACGACGCTCATTCAGCAGCAAGAATGTTCCTGTCATAAAGCTGTAAGATAACTGGCTCCTGGGCGACCATTATCGTGCGACAGGAAATGTGAAAGAAAACAAACAGTTGGGGCGTTGTATGCATCCGCGCACCATTTCTCCCAAAATGTCATCTATGGAAAAACATCATTGTGTGAAGCGCAAAACACGTGGAAATGCTTAAGGTGCAACGTAAAATAATTAGCTTTTTTGGAACTCAAACACAGAGAGTAATGGTCACAAATTTAAGTTTGAAAGCTTACCATTATTCTTTTTTCCTTCACCAGTGAGTATACTATTCTTTAAGGAGAAAACGCGGCAAATCTCATCCCTTTCACACCAGTCGCTATTTGGCCTCTATTCAAAGGTTCAGAATTTCTTGGAAGAAGCAACAATAGTAAAGATCTAATTGTAAAGAATGCAATTCTGATAAGACTGGAAACAGCAGTTTCTAAAGTTAAAGAGTAGAATTTGGGATAAAATTAATAAAAGTATTGTCGCAAAATACAATCAGAAGAAATCGAAATAAAATTGGAGAATGATAAAAATTACATAAAGAGATATGGGCGAATCTGTGTGATCTGTCGTGGCGTACAAGCGTCTTCACTGAATGACTATCTGACCCTCGAATTCCATCAAGATGATAAGCAGATGATGGATATCCTTTCTTGAACAATCTTTGCCACCTATTTTTGGATAATCAGAGTTGGAGACGCGGCGAATCTACAGGCTTTCCAGATCTTTATCCGTAAACAACGCTGGAAGATGGACAAAGCGGATATATATATATATATATATATATATATATATATATATATAATTAAATTGTAATGTCAGAAAAATGAGGAACGTAACGTGTCTCTACTGGAGAAAGATAAAAGAGAGAGAGAGAGAGAGAGAGATAATATGGGTTTCAAATTTAATGCTCCTGATACGTTCACGATATTTAAGCTAATTTAGCTACGGCCATCTTCCGTGACTGAGTTTTTTTCCATAGTTTCCTCAGTTAACATAACCGGGAAACACCCGAGAGGTTTCCTAAAACTTAGGCCTGGAACGTTTTCTTCCCAAATTTCCTTTCCCAATTATCATATCATTTTATTTCATGTACCATCAGTGTCCGCCGTCCGTGGTGTTGCCTGCGGTAAGAACGGGGGTTAAACAACAACAATAGCACCACCACCACCACCACCACCACCACCACCACCAATGTATATATAGGGCATAATTGAAATAAGGTTTTTTCTTTTCAGTGGTGTTAGAAAGATAATTCCAGCTAAATTGTTTTAGAGGGTACGAATAATCCTTTGTATTCTCAATGGTTTTAAAGAATAATCTTACTGGAGATAAACCTATTGAGTATGAACTGTAAATAAGACCCTTCAAACAGTTTCTCCAAGGTTCAACACGATTTCAACTGTATGTACAGCCTTTAAAACACTCATAAAACCACTAATTTTGAAAGAACGCAATGAGCATAAACTCGCCAACATGCATGCATGACATTCAAAATCCCGGACCCATTACAGGCTAACCAATTTCCAAAAGTCGAGCTCTAAGATTCAGATATAATGCCAAACATTTCCTTTTAACTTGCAACATTCTTTAGTGTTTAACACTGCTGCTGTTGTAGCATATTGTCTTTATTCCTATTATAGAAGAATTTTGTTTTTAATGTAAATATAAGAGTTTTAAAATCATGTATACAAATCTTTAGGGCACGGATAATCGTAAACCTAAACATATGTGACGGAGTTAAATAATTAAAATTATGTTTACAATTATTAAATATGTTAAATGGTTTAGTCTTGGAATACACACGTTTTATTATTACCTATTCCAAATGCAATTTTTAGAACATGACTCTTTTACAAAATACAATAGGTATATATAAATTCAGTGAATTAAGGCATTACTCAACCTTTTACTATTCCGCCGCGTTTAAGCTAACTTTACTACTTCCGACGCTTAAATTCTTTTCTTGCTAGCTTGAGGCTGTATTTTTAACACTTAAATTATATCAGTCTAATTATATAACATAAAATTTAATAACAGCCCGCCTTAAAGCAATATGTGTATGTAATAATATATAAAATGTATGTAACACTTACTGTATTATTTATATTATTATGTACATGTATAATAATTTATGTGAATGTATTACGTAATTTAACAATGTAGGAGCTGTGAGAATAAAAGTAAGCTACCTTCCGTAACAAACAGAATTATAAAGTAGAAGCCGAAAGTTGCTAACAATGAGGTAACCTTGAGGCAATAATGAATTGGAAAGTTTAATAAATGCTACTAATAATTCTTGGAAGAATAATGTAATATTTAAAACAGTTTAAAATAGCCAATCAACAACTAGAAAAGCTTTAAGTTAAATAAAAGTATTCTATAGGAGTAGGATTAGCCAATCAGAGACTTGAAATAGGGGAAAAGTGCAAATTCAAGCGGCAGACGCTACAAGGCAGCGTTCCCGAGCAGTTCGATTTTATACGTATTCAGTGTGAGACATAAAATTTCATTACGGGGAGAATAATATAGAGTTTACGCGTTAAAAAGTGCAAATAACAATAATCTCACAGCTCTATAGTATGATATATCAGTGAAGTGTTATTTAATCGTAGGAAGGATTAATAAAAGGAGTGAAGTAAAAAAATTATAATTTGTGTAAGCCTTCATTCTTTAGCCATACTACCCCTGCTAAGAGATGCGTGTTTGTGCAAATTACCACTGCCGCAGCCGAGGCATACATATATAATATTTAAAGAAACATTAAAATACAAAGTTGATTTTTAAGCGTGGGGGCGAAGGCCAAAGGAAAGTTTGTATCGTGCGTGGGGCTACAACACTCTCAATCTCTGACTATATTATGTAATATTCGCGTGATATTCGTTACAAGTACCCTTACTCAAAGTTAACACAATCACTCTAAAACCTCTGCGGAGTTCCATTTTATTATTTCCACTAACTCGTTCCTTTATAAAGGTTGTAGTATTTCTAAATGTTACTTCGGTAGTAATCCAACATTAACCAGCTAAGTGGTATCTTCTGTGTCTACCTCGCTTTTAATTTAATAAACACTTCTTCTGTTCGTCGATGTTCTGATCACGTCTTTTCTCTAATTCGATCTCTTGGCGTTTCTCTCCTATGTTGTTGATTTCTTGTGTAACAACCACAAATTACATTTTCTTTCTATGTTTTCCTAGCGTTACAGTACCTAGTTTCTGTTCACATTTCTGTCTGCTTACTCTCATAATAATAATAATAATAATAATAATAATAATAATAAAATAATAATAATATTACCATCGATTCGCTTTTGACTCATTATCTGTATTTTATTTTCTTTACCTTAACACAAAGCAGATATACTTTTTTAGGCGTTATACATATCAATAATTCAAACATTGAATTTGTTTACATTCATTTTCTTGATCTTGATGTGACTCGATATGTTAATAATATTTTTCTTATTCTTCACTTTTTACCTTTTATAGCAGGAAAACGTTGCTCCTCTGGTTGATGCCCTCTGCTGCAGTGTTCTTGTCTCCGGCTATTGCTGCTTTCTCCATTCCTAATCAATTACCTATCTAACTAATTTCACGGGTCCCAAGGTTTTCGTAGGTGAGGCGAATTAAAATACACTGCATTTCCCTTAAAATGTGGTTTGTTATAAAATAAATACTTATGGGCGGCTAGCTTTTCCCATTATAACA
Source organism: Deroplatys truncata (assembly GCA_030765065.1). NCBI lineage: Eukaryota > Metazoa > Arthropoda > Insecta > Mantodea > Mantidae > Deroplatys > Deroplatys truncata. Next base: position 167,875,735 of record CM060983.1, read on the forward strand.
ATTCCCAACATTATAATTATTAGGAGCCTAGTCTAACTGCACACGCTTTCCAACCCAATGCACACACGTGCATCTGTCGTCCAGAGAATCACTGTATGTCGACGAGATTCTATAAGAGAGTGAAAATCTGGGGGCTTTGTTTCCTTTTTTATACCTAAGCCTTGTGACGCTTACCTTTGCACCTCAAAATTCTACGGCAGTTATAATTGATCCTCAGACCGTGTTACCTTATTATGTATGAGAATATTCTGCTCCAAAAGATTTCGCATACGCGTCCGAGTGAAGTGTCCGGAAGCACATTCAATATATCTGTCTCTTTACTTTCTATTTCTGTCGCTTTCTCCTTATTACTTACAGTTCCTTGCTCATTAGCTTGGTGAAAGGTGGGCTCTACCTAGACTTATCTTTTACCTGGAATTAGCTAACTCGCCCGTCCCTTTTACAATCTGCTTTTGTACAATTCTTGGTTGTTAAATATTGTAACATTGGTGAATTATATTATTATGTACAATTATTGTTTGAAACTGATTTTTATGTCTGTATATTATACATATATATATATATATGTGGCTGTGTGTGTGTGTGTGTGTGTGTGGTATATCCCCTTTCACTTTCTTATATAAATCATATTTGCATTTTTTTTCCACTCAATGCCTTTTATAAGCCTAATATTGAATTTTAATAATTTCTTATTTTTGTTTCGCATTGCTTTTGGACGCTCATAGTTCGAATCCCTTTTCACATATCACAACTATACGCCATAGCTGCCTCCTACTGGATGTCATTTTAATTTTCTATTAACCTGAAAATTCCAAGTTAAGTAAAAGGTCCTATTGATTTCTTCTGTTTCAGGTTGCATTGATTGAAAGGATCGTACTGTGTCAACAACCCAAAATTTTGCTTCGGACATTTTGTATATGATTGCTTGGATTAAAATATATTTCGCTTTAGTTTTCTGCGCATTCTCTGTAAAGGAACAATGAAAAATCAAATCCATCTTCATAACCAACTTCTGGTGTGACTCCAACATCCTCGTATTCTAATATCGTATATCTAACCTTGTACATTATTTGAAGTCTTTTATGAATCAATAATTTACATGTTTTAGATTCTTTGTGTCTAAAGAGCTTAAATGCTCTATAGATCCAAACTGCTTGCCGTCTGCTTCAGTATAATACCGTGGGTACCTTGTCTTTAGAATCCCGATTTAAAATACGCAGAGATGGATTACGCATTTTACATATACCTACAATTTCTCGTCCTACGCCGTGGGCTAGAGTATGGAGCTCTGGTTTCCGGTCACGGAATGAGCCCGGGTTCCATCCCATCCTTGAGGATGCGGACTTTAAATTCCGGTTACTGGGCCGGTGTCCACTCAGCATCGTGAGATAAGTGAGGATCTGCGATAAGCAGCATCCCGGCCACGAAGACCAACATTCTGGCCGGAGGATACGTGATGCTGGCCACATCACCTCCCCGTATCGTTTGGATGGTCGCTCACCAATATCGCGTTATGTTATTATTAGGTATTATTATTATTATTATTATTATTATTATTATTATTATTATTATTATTATTTACAATTTCTCATATGCTTCTGAATGGTCTGCAGCAGCTAACTGGTCAGTCACTTTCATAGCATGAGAGCTTCAAATCTCAGCTAATTCTCGCCAGATATAACGCATGTGATCTAATAACCTATTCTTTATGCGGATAGAGTAAAAACAAACTTAAGCTAAGGTAATAACACAAAGGCGTTCATTCCAAACCACATTGCCCTACTCTCTAACCTGAATATATGATTTTACTCCTGTACTATTTCACCCAAAGTTTAGCGAAAACATTTAGAAAACACGTTCAGAGTGGTTCACTAATTTAAATATTTCTCCTTGTGCCAATGTACCTGCATGTACTAGAACGTTCATCTACTTTTTCAAAATCGAGACTGTTTTTTAATGTTTCTGACGTAAACAAAACAACAATTAAATTCAATTAGCTGAAACGAAGTCTACATTCGATGCAGGTAATGCATTTTTTAGAATTAATTTTCAAAACGAGTGTGAATTTTAATTGTCATATGGTAATACAGTAGTATTCCATATGCAAATGTATGCATTGAAAAGATAACATAAAACTAATTTAAAAACAAAAACGACGTAATTACTCTAAAAGAAAACAAACACAGTAAGTCACCCGGTGTGAATAAGGGTTTTGACACAGTAAAAGCTTTAGAAATTGCATTCAAAGAGATGGTTATTTACATGGCAACACTTTTGTGCACGCTCCCTCACTTGCCGACACGCTTTTGTCATTGCTTTTAGTGCTACTGCAGCACAAGCAACGGCAATACAATCTTTCATGTCTCGCACTGAGCTTGGCATTGGACAGCAGATTTAAACGACGGTGCGAAGGCATTTCTATGTTTATTCTTCCCTGTGGCATTCCAAAAGCCAGTAAAGTGGTCAGTTGTTATTAGACATATAAAACACAATAGTTGCAATAAAAGCATAGTTGGTCCTTATTTAAAACATACAGCTGGCCTTCCTATTTTGAAAAAGTATTAAAGCTGGAATATCTGCATCAAGTGTCTTCTACGAGGTAATTTAATTTCAGATTGACATTGAACCACCGAAGTTTCGAATTGTTTTACACCTCTCTCTCTCTCTCTCTCTCTATCTATCTATCTATCTATCTATCTATCTATCTATCTATCTATCTATCTATCTCTCTGATACGTATTTTAAAAACAATGTTAAAGAGAGTAAAATGATACGTTAAAAAAAATCACCTTTGTAATGCGCACTCTAATTATGATTTACATTTTCCAGGTAGTAACGGGTTTAAAATATACTACTCCTCCGCCTCCCCCCACCCCAAAAGAAGGCGTTGCATGCATAAGCCTTTATGTATCCGCTACAATTTCAAAGGCCTCCCCTATATTTTACTTTAAATATTAAAGGTGACGTTTCTATCCTTTTACTTTAATGACGCTGCGTGTTTTCTTAGAAATGATTTCGTTATGCATTACGGTTGGTTTGGTTACATGCCAGGTGCCAAAAAACAACATTCAAATATCGTAACGCTAAAAAAATAAAAATAAAGGAGCTGCGCAACCAACAGCTGGGCTGGATCCTGGCCCAAATATAGCTATCCTTTAAGCGTTAGCAGGGGCATAGCTCTAAAGGATACTAAGGTAAAGATGAGAAATCGATTAGTACGGAGTAAAATACAAATTCCAATTTATTATAAAGGTAATTCACAAGATGTCTTAAGAGTTACCCAATGATGTTGCTATCGTATACTGGAAGCTAGGTTTTACATCAAGTTCTAAGTCCGAATGCCGAAACTTGATGATGTGTGCATAACATCAATTTCCGACTTTTTAAGCATCAAAAGTAACGACATGACTACGCATTCCGGGCAAACCGAGAGCCAACTAAGGTAAACTCAGGCAAATCCAGAGCCAAGAGCCGTTTTATTCAAGCCGCCCAAGGAAGTAGGGATTAGCAAAACTTTAGGAATAATTCCAAAATTGCATTAAGTTACAAAACTATGCCACTGACAAATCACTAGAAGGAACTCTCTGTATATTTTTGGCTATTTCAAAAGCTTGTGCTGACTTCGTATAAATACTAGCCAATACTTCGTTGCCATATCATCATGAAACAAACAACTCTACTTAGATATGTAAGGATTGCTAGGACCTAATTTCGTAAACTTAAATGTCTGTCGATTATGATTTCCCATTTGCAATATGAAAATTGGAATAAATTATAAAATAATAATTTATCCTGACTTCCATACGCTACAATATTTATATCATGATTGGGAGAGAATCACTCTCTTTATAGGTTCATGGTTAGCAATCACAATTGATTTTAACATGGAGAAACTTAATCTCACAGTGGTGGATACCTCGGAAATAGCTTATTCTAATACAAGTTATTTTACATAAACAGCAAACTTTAATGGGATCTACATTTTCTTTTCTTAGTATTATATTGTATGTATTTATTTCCATAATGTTATACAAAAATCTTACAATTTTTAATACATTACTTTGAGTTGCTATTTTCTTTCTTTAGTCCATCATGCATTTTAACACCGTGGTTATTTATGCATGGTGGGTCACAACAAATTCATATTGCTTTATTTTTCTAAACCGTTTTTCTCTTTACTCTCCCCATATATTCTCCTATTCTTTTTATATCCTTCTCCTTTTGTATTTTCATTATTCTAACTTGTAATACTTCTTTGTTAACATTCTCCCATTCTTTAGGTAAAATCGGATCTCCCCACAACTAGTTTCTTCACATTCAATAGGATAATGCAAATCATTATCTGCCTCTCCACAAAGAGGACATCTATCCAAATTCGCCCCCTTCCTATCTCCCCTTAGCCTATGTACACTTAATCTAGACCAGACCCACCCTTCTCTCACTAACCTATTACCTACATCCACATACTTCTCCCATCCCCAGTCCACCTTTAATTGTCTATATAGTTCCAAACTTTTCTTTCCTTCCAGACTTTAAATAATTGTTGTTTCTCTATATCTTCCACTCTGTTCCTCACTTCTTTCCAGAAACCTTCAACTAACCCCTCTCTCTCCTCCCATAAGTTACCCACTCCTATTTCATGTAAAATTCTCCTTATTGCTTGAGCCCAGTTCATCCCAGCACTGGATTTTTCTTGGATTATTAAACATTGCCTCAAGATATTATGCTCGTCCAATGATTTCAATCTATGTCAATATTTAAGTATCCTTTCTATTATCTTGCCCTTGTTACCTACTCTTCCCAACTCCAACATTGATGCTCCATTAGGTGATGAAATAGATAAACCTAACATACATTTACAGAACGATCTATGTACTTTATCAATCATCTCCCATCCTTTGTCACTTCCCCAAATCTCTGATCCATAGGTCATTTTTGCTTCAATTACAGCTTTGTAAACCCTTTCCATCCATTTAATTTGCATATCTGGTACTTTCTTTAAGCATATTCTTATAACACTCATTGCTAATCTTCCCTTAGCTAAGGCACTTATCTTGTGATCATTCCATCTCCCATTACTACTTAATCTCACTCCCAAACAATCAAACTTGTTTACTATTTGCAACTCTTCCCCTTCCACATACCAGTTTTCCACCTTCTTCAATTTATAGCTCGTTTTAAATACCATTACCTTTGAGTTTTTAAAATTTATTCTTAAACCCCATTTCCTACAAAATGAATATATCATATGTAACACTTTTGTTAGGCCTCCTACTGAAATAGAACCTACTACTAAATCATCTGCAAAAAGTAATCCTGGAATTTCTCTATTATTTACTGCGGGTAAATATAAGTTATCCTTATTCAACTCTTCCAAGATATCGCCAATAAATAAGTTAAACAGTATAGGGCTAAGTTTGCAACCTTGTCATAACCCCATATTACTATCAGTTTTTCCCATAATTTCATTACTTATCAGCCTAAATATATATATATATATATATATATATATATATATATATATAGTCTGTATTGATCTAATGAATTTTAAGCTTAGTCCCTTACTTCTCAGTTTAATCCATAGTGCCTCTCTATCTACAGTATCAAATGCCTTCTCTAAGTCAATAAATGCCATATATACCCTACCTCTTTTAATACTTAAGTATTTATCTATAATTAATTTTATAATGAAAATATTGTCCACTGTTCTCCTACCTTTTCTGAATCCCCTCTGAAATATTGATAATTTATTTTATTCCTGCAATCGAGTTACTAAAATTCCTGAATAGATCTTTCCTAAGACTGACAGCAAACTAATACCCCTATAATTAATTGGAACTTTGACACTTCCTTTCCCTTTATACATGGGTACAATTATACTTGCCCTCCAGTTATGTGGTACCTTTCCTCCTTCAAATATAATATTCATCACTTTAACCAGTATCTCAGTCCTATCTCTATTCTCTATCCATTTTTTTCCAAAATTCCCCTGGTAGACCACCAATCCCTGATGCGTTATTGTTTTTAAACCTTTTAGCTTTCTCCCAAATTTCCATTACCGATATTTTCTTACCTACGCTATGTATGTATCTATATCTAAACATAATGGGATTAAGTTTGTTAATTTGGTCTGCATACCTAATAGGTTTTTAAAGTAATTGTAATACCTCAAACAAAAAGTTTCGAGATATTTGTAAGTTTTGTTAGTAAAGAAACATCTAAAACTAATGAGATTTTAATCAAACAGCTATTCTTGAGAAAATCGAAAATATCGAATGTTTTCCATGCAATGGACTCTGTTTAGGATAAGATTTTGTTGTATCCTTGGAAATGAGCTATTTATCCCACTTTTCGTTCTGAATTATGCTGTTATATGCGCGCGCGCGCGCGCACACACACACACACACACACACACACACACAAAGACCCTTTTCTAAAAAAAATCTGATGTGTTACACTCACATGACTTGCTCTCTTGTACAAACTATGTTTACAAACGCTTATTCTCCATATGCTTCATGTTAATCGAGATATCGAGATGTTAATCTAATTGCTAATTTTCTTGTAGTTGCAAGGGGAATTGCTAGGCTTTAAGCGATAGTCAAATATTTTAAGAGGAGTTTGCTATGTGGAGTATTCCATTCTCTTTGCATTACCAGGACATAAAAAAATGAATAACGAATTTGAGAAAAATTATATGTATTGGAAAATTTAAGGGAATAACAAGCAATATCTCGAAAATGGTTCACTCAACAAAAAAATGTATATGACATAAATGGTGTATTTTAACGCGATCTACATTTTTTGTGTAGTAAAATTTTGTCTATATTTTATGATTTACCAGTTATACAAAAGTCGTTCACAATGAAGAATACTTTTGGTGACATTCCCAGAAAATTCTAGATATACGTTTCATTTGTCATGAAAATATCTTAAACATATGATATTTTAATCAAAAACGTTAAGAGCCATTTTTGAGAAAATTAAAATTTTCGAAAAATGTTCCATGTAAAGGGTAATCTGGGGTGGAGGGATTTTCTTGAAAACCTTCGTGTCGCATCTCTGGAAGATACTGAACCTAAATACCAATTAGGTTTATCGGACTGTTCGTTTCTGAGTTATGCTGTTCACAGACACACACACACACACGGACATGTTTCCAAAAATGTTTTTTTTTGATTCGGGGGGTTTCAAAACATGTACTTCCGGTGAAATCTCGGTATCGAATTTTTGGGTGGAATACAATACTTCCCCTACCTACTATACGTAGTAGAGAAAGTAATAAGTGCTATCTTGGATTCATTCTCAAAACACCTTATTTTCTTAATGGAAGAAAAACTTGTATGATACCCTTCTGCTACCCATAACATAAACAGTACTCCCTTAAAATTTAAGCACTGATCTCGCACTTTGTATAGGTACTCTAATGGTGTTATCTCGGTTAAGTTGTTTTCAAACTTCCTTAAATCGTGCACATGCTTCCTCATTAAACACTTCTAGTTTTTATTACAGCAGTTTCCTCACTTATTTCACTGCAGCTTCAACTTTCGATCCTTTATCACCACTTCAGAGATTAAGAGAGTTTTCCTGCTCCCGGCTGATCTCTCTTTCCACTTGCTTTTTTTCAGGCCCCAATCTCTCTTTCCCCGAGAGAATGACATTCATAAGCCAACAGAAGAAGGAGGATGGTATTAGTCGGTGTTTGTAAATGGCTTTCCATTTACTCCTCTAAAAGGTAAAGTTCTTCTTCAAAGAAAGAATACGTTCATCTCGATTCTTACACTTCATACCTATTCTATTTGATATATATGTATATAGATGTGTCCATCCGTTGATATTCCTTCTTTTCTATATTGCACATTTGCACGTTTTCATAAATAACAGTGTCATTTAAACATGTTGGAAGATTCTTGTAGTATATTCAATTTTTCTAGGTTTTATTTAATAACGACGCAGAATACGGATGAATTATTATAAAGTTTAATTAAACTTGAAACATTAAACCACACGACCGGGAGTCGAAACATCTTCGGCTCTCCGTACCGATGCTATTACCGCTGAGCTAGCATCGCGATGCATTAAATCATGTGTTTCAAGCATCAAGGAAACTTCAAAGACTTGCAATGTTGCTTTGCTTATAATGGAAGAAATGTTAAAAAAAATCCTTCCAAACAAGCCAATGTTACAAAAATGTTCACATATTACAGGATAGAGTAACTTTGAAATTAGTGGAGATATTTAATACATTTTTATAGAATGCATCAAATAATATGTACTTCAAAAGGGAGTTTTCTGAAGCTTTTAAGCTGTAACTAGCACCTAAAGAGGAAACACTATCGACTTTTCTAACTTAATTTTCAGCCAATTTTGTACAGCAACTGTTAATGGTTGAAGCATAGTTGTGTACTTTTTGATAGTAACTGATTATTTGGTTTCAAAGTTAACCAAAAGTTTGTGCTTTTAGTCGTTTGTTTAAAATCGTCCGAAGATATCAATATAGCCTTTCAAACTGTTACTTCGATTTCTAATGCAGATTTTGATTCTTTAAAATTTGTGCTGTTAAACCATTTCAAATGTATCATGCATTTTTTCCATCTTTTGTTCGTCTCGTCTTTTCCAATCACGTATTATCGATTCTGTAATAATGCATTTTCCGCTCTCATTAGTACCTCAATATATCTTGTATTATATTTGTCAATGACAGTCTGATATGTGTTCTGCCATTTTAAGTTGCCTAGCAATACGGACGACTCAAAGAGCATATCTAATGTATTTACATATAACGTCACTACTTAATATGTATGTTAGCTTGGTTATGTTACAATATAATGTTTAACGCACGTTTTCCTTTTTTAATTGCGAGGGGAAGGGAATAAACATTGAGTTTCCTATCTGAGTAACAGTGACATTAACTACAACTATTTGTTTTCTAAACATACCTCGGAGGAAGGTAACTTATTCCCTTAATTGCTTTCAGCATTTGTACAAGATGGAATAGTATGCTGCCGTCTATACTCGCTCTGGTTGCCACAAGTCAAAGTTGACTTTATCAGGAAAGAGTTTTAAGCCCATCCCCAACAGTGATAACAAACGTCATTTATCATTTAAAGAACCCTGACCTACAATACTCTTGAGTTCTTTAGCTCGCGCATTAAGGAAACACGTTCCATACATCATTTGAACAGCCCATTTATCAAACGTATCCGTCTTCGATAAAACAAATGATAAAAGCCACTGCTGCTTCTAAGATATTCCATCATTCCATTGTAAAATACCAGGTATGTCTTTTGGTACCTTTTATTACGTTCTCTACTACGTACAGTAAGCAGGAGAAGTGCTGCATTCCACCCAAAAATTCGATAGCGGGATTACCTACACCGGAATTACGGTTTTGCGGCACCCTGAATAAAAAAAAAATACATTTTTAGAAAAAGATCAATGTGTGTGTGTGCGTGCGCTCGCGCGCGAACAGCATAGCTCAAAAACGAAAATTCGGATAACTACCAAACTTGGTATTTAGGTTCAGTACCTTCCAAAGATGCGACACGAAGATTTTCAAGAAAATTCCCCACCCCAAACTACCCTTTACATGGAACATCTTTTGAAAATGTCGAGTTTTTAAAAAAATGGCTCTAATGATTTTGATTAAAATACCGTATACTAAAGATATATGATATACATGACAAATAAAATGTATATTTTGAATTTTGCGGGGATAGCCTGTTAAGTTCAGTTCAGTTCAGTTCAGTTGGAAGAAAGTTTGTACAATCTTGTACAACTGCTAAACGTTAAGCGATAGAAACAAAAGGTACTACACAAAAAATGTAGATCTCTTTAAAAAAAATACAACTTACTTCAAATAAGATTTTTTGTGGTATAAGCCATTTCTGAGATATCCGTTATTAAAAGGTTCAACTTGTTTATTACTTGACTATTCTTTAAAGTCCTTTCAGCACGCAGTTGTTTCTCGCGATTGCATGGAAACAGTATGGAATTTTAAGATCCGTTCTTAAACATTTGACTATCTCTGTTCCCTTTGTATCTGTAACGAAATGTATAATGCAGCTATTTCTGCAAATGTTTATTTCATTAAAATCTGGCAGACAAAAATAAGCTTTAGTAAAAATAGTTTGTATATCCACATGGTACAGGGTAGAGAAAGTCATGTGAATGTATCACATAAGATTTTCTTTAGAGCTAATATTCATCCAGGATTTGGCATATTCGACAAACGTAACGAGCATTTTACGGAGTATTACATGGACTTAACTATAAAACGACTGCTTGTGGTTTAATGCACTTTCAGGGATGTCAAATCGGCTAGAAGAATGCTCTTATGACCCCAAACGTATATTTAGTAAGTCTACGTTAACTTTTAGCAGTCATAATGGTTGCTGAGCACTCCCATAACAATTAAGTAGGCAAATGAAATACAACAATGAAAAAATACCCACCACTTTCGTGATGTGAGGGTACGGTGTCTGCCTCACATTCAGTAAATCCCGAGTTCGAATCTCGGTTAGGGTGATCTATCCGGATAAGGCTTTTTCAGGGGTTTTCCCTTATCCTGAAAAGGAATGTCGGGTTAACTTTAAGCTCTATGGACCCCGCGATCATTTGAGCATCATTTCATCCACTTTCATTCATTTATCGTCAAATATGATCTCCCGGTTAAGGACGTTAAACTATATGAAAAAAAAAAAAGCCCATTAGCACAAAATATTACTACAAAAATGAAAAAAACGTTGCTCAATTATTTATTACACAATTAAATTACTGTTGCCTAAAAGAGATATCACAACTAAAGTAAAACAAGTGCATTCGTTTAGATAAACCTGAAAACTAAATCTTTATTGTTATTTGGTTAAAATACACTACAAAAGTGAACTAGTTAACGACTTAACTCTTGCTATTAACAATGTGAAGTTTGGTAGAGTTGTTAGTTTTCAAAAATTGTCACTACATATACAAGAAGCCGAAGTTAATAACCAACATAACTTAATCTGACAGGCTAAAACATAAGGAAAGCTTTATCACTGGCTGTTAAATTGTGGGTTTTATAACTGTGTACATTTTCTAAGCATATTACCTAACAGTTCCTGAGGGCAAAATCTTAAATAAGGATTTTCTTCAGAAAAACGTTTTTTAAGTAACTAAAGGCACTGAAAACTATGATTTCCCTGCTCAATTAAAAAATACTTAAATTTAAACTTACGAAGAAGAACGGGCAAATTTTCATTAATTAATGAGAAAGATTTACTCAATTTTTCGTTTCCTTATTTTCTTAGCCTTATAGAAAGTTCTCCTTAAAGACCAAAAACTCTGAAAACGAGCTTTAAAATATGTGAAGGATATGTATACTGATTTCGTTTCAATAGCTTTAACTTTTAAATATTCAACTATAAATTTCAGATGAGACATTTCCAAATCTGAGTACATTATTTTGAAATGTTTTTTTTTAAAAAACAGTATTTTTAATATTTTTTTTTACCATATCCCCTTAATGCGACTTTTAGATAATAAGCCCTGCTATTGGAAAACTATCTCGAAGAATACATAATTTACCATTACACATAAGCATTTAATATGCTTCAAAATCAGAGCTCAAAATCTCAGTTCTCTGAACCAAATTTTTTTGTGAGTTTGTTTTTAACTGAAATGGTTGACATAGTTTTGCATCACGCTGAGTGTTACTTCTTGACGCTCAGCACCAGCACCGCCACCGCCAGCACTCAAAATCGCCATGCTCATCCTAATCTTTCATGAACTAGATGTTACTAATCTTATTAACCTATCACAATTGATCGTTCTTGTTACTTTCTCTATTACGTATAGTAAGTAGGGGAAGTATCGCATTCCACCTTAAAATTCAATACGGGGATTTCATCCGAATACATGTTTTGAGGCTCCTGAATCCAAAAAAGACATTTTTAGAAAAAGGTCCATGTGTGCACGTGCACGTGTCTGTGAGCAACATAACTCAAAAACGAAAAGTCGGATACATACAAAAAATGGTATTTAGGTTCAGTATGTTTCAAAGATGCGATACGAAGATTTTCAAGAAAATCCCCCACCCCAGACTACGCTTTACAAGGAACATTTTTCGAAAATTCTGATTTTCTTAAAAATGGCTCTTAACGTTTTTGATTAAAATATCATATGTTTAAGATATTTTCATGACAAATGAAACGTATATTTAGAATTTTCTGGGAATGTCACCAAAAGTATTCTTCATTGTGAACGACTTTTGTATAACTGGTAAATCATAAAAGATAGACAAAATTTTACTACACAAAAAATGTAGATCGCGTTAAAATACACCATTTATGTCATATACATTTTTTTGTTGAGTGAACCATTTTCGAGATATTGCTTGTTATTCCCTTAAATTTTCCAATACATATAATTTTTCTCAAATTCGTTATTCATTTTTTTATGTCCTGGTAATGCAAAGAGAATGGAATACTCCACATAGCAACCACCTCTTAAAATATTTGACTATCGCTTAAAGCCTAGCAATTCCCCTTGCATCTACAAGAAAATTAGCAATTAGATTAACATCTCGATATCTCGATTAACATGAAGAGATGGAGAATAAGCGTTTGTAAAAATAGTTTGTACACGAATAGAGAAAGTCATGTGAGTGTAACCCATCAGATTTGTTTCTTCTGATCGCTCTTGTTTATACGTAATTTAGAAAAGCAGTAGTTAGTTATTTATCATTTATCTACACGTAGTTTCTAGTTTTGATTTTTACTACATCTTTTTGTTTGTGCTCTGAACTTTGTTAGCAATAACTTTTTCTAAGCAATGCCAATTTAAATTCTGCGATATCAGTCTTCATTTTAAAAGCAGTGACGCAAAACTATAGCAAGATCATCTGAAGGTGATTAAATAATTACTATAGCTATTTCTGGAACATCGCTATTCCTCAGCAGTAGCCCCGAGGTTCATTCCCCAAATAATTAATGTTAAAATACAGGTTCAGATCAATATAACTAATATTTATTGCGGTTCTTTCTAACTTTAAGGATGGATACTGGGTTGACGAACGACGTTCAAAGACGCCTTCTATCAAAACAAACACACGACGGGGTGTCGAAAAGTAATGGGAGTTGTTTTTTTTTCTGTGCAAATACGTGCGTGCCAAAATTCACCAACCATGGTAACGGAGAGGTCTGACCTTGTTTGATGCTGGGATGTGCACAACATTGCCCGTGAACTGTTCAGTTTGTCAGAGGGAGCCATTGTGTAAACAGGTGTTTCATTGACCCAGCATGGATTTACAACATACATCAATTAGATTTTGTGTTCTGAAAAACATCAGGAACTGAAATGATACAGGAAGCATATGGAGAACAAGCTTTATCAAAAACACGGTTTTGAATAAAAAAATCTGATGTGTTACACTCACATGACTTTCTCTACTCTTATACAATCTATTTTTACAAACGCCTATTCTGCATATGCTTCATGCTAATCGAGATATCGAGATGTCAATCTTATTGGTAATTTTCTTGTAGATGCAAGGGGAATATGGTAGGTTTTAAGCAATAGTCAAATATTTTAAGAGCTGGTGGCTATGTGGGGCATTCCATTCTCTTTGCATGTCCAGGGCATAAAAAAAATGAATCACGAATTTGAGAAAAAGTATAAGTATTAGAAAATTTAAGGGAATAACAAGCAATATCTCGAAAACGGTTCACTCAACAAAAGAAATGTATACGACATAAATTGTGTATTTTAACGCGATCTACATTTTTTGTGTAGTAAAATTTTGTCTATCTCTTATGGTTTACCAGTTATACAAAAGTCGTTCACAATGAAGAATACTTTTGGAGACATTCCCAGAAAATTCGAGATATACATTTCATTTATCATGACATTATCTTAAACATATGATATTTTCATCAAAATCGTTAGAGCCATTTTTGAGAAAATTGACATTTTCGAAAAATGCTCCATGTAAAGGGTAGTCTGGGGTGGGGGGATTTTCCTGAGAACCTTCGTGTCGCATCTCTGGAAGATACTGAACCTAAATACCAAGTTTGGTGTTTATCCGACTGTTCGTTTTTGAGTTATGCTGTTCACAGACACACACACAGACATACACACGGACATGTTTCCAAAAATGCTTTTTTTGGATTCAGGGGATCTCAAAACATGTATTTCCGGTGAAATCTCGGTATCGAATTTTTGGGTGGAATGCAATACTTCCCCTACTTACTATACGTAGTAGAGAAAGTAAAAAACACATGTTTTTCAATCGCATAAAATTTTAAAGATGGTGACAAAAGCATTGAAGATGCTTCATGTCCAGGACGGCCCTCCACATCAAAAACTGTGGTGAACCGCAACACCATTGACGCCATGTTGCAGGACAATTGAAAGTTACCAATAGCAAAGGTTGCAGACATTATGCACATTTTATGTGGGTCAGTTGGGGACAAAATTCATGATTTGGGCTACAAAAAAGTCACAGCAAAATGGATTCCATGAGTGCTTCATGAGGAACAGACGTCTCACTAGTCAAGTAGGCACTGAAGTCATGCCCTATACACCATATTCGCAGAATCTTACACACTGTGACTTTCACCTGTTCCCGCAAGTGAAAAAAAGACTTTGTGGTATTTTCAAACACATACTGAACTAAATAATGCTATTTTTGGCATACTGAACAGGATGTCCAACAAGGGCTTCTCTGAGTGTTTTTAAAAGTGCTTAGAGCATTGGAACAGATGTGTGGCCTCAGGAAGAGAGTATTTTGAAGTTTGAAATTGAATTTGAATAAAAAAATTCATACTGTCCAAACAGTAAAATCTTTCGTGTTTTTTTTTTGACACACCCTCATTTTTACAAAGTGGACCATTTAAGTCGAAACTGAACAATATTTCCAAAACTAAGCGTTCTAGAAAGAAATGTCTTTCATAAAAGTTCTTGATATTATGGGGGAAAGTAAGGTCATTAGTGGCGTCTTCTTTGGAGGAGACTTTATGATGGTCAGCTTAGAGTCAATTAAATTTTTTAAAATGGGAACCTACATTTTGTATATTATTTTCTAATTAGAAAATGGTTTATAAAATGCTGTTTATTTTGTGATGAGGAATAAGGAAACAAAATAAAAAATGTTGGTTTCCAATTACGAAACGTAACTTGACCCTCAAATGACCATCCCTGGATGGTTCAACCATTCATTGCGCTCTTCGTACACAGTTATTCAGAATTTTCGTTGTTATTGTGTAAGAACAACTGCAAAGTGCTTTATACAAATGTTGTTTAGTTTTTTATAAGGAGGGAGAAAACGATATAAAAAAGGTAAGTTCACATTTTAAAAAAAATTAAAATGACCCTCATAACGACCACCAAATAAAATACGACTGACGGCATTTACTTTCGCCCATAATATCAAGCAACTTTTATTCAAGACATTTCTTTCTACAACGCTTAGTTTTGGAGATGTACAGTCTCAACTTAAATGGTCCATCCTGTATGTAGGAGAAGACAAATAAATCTAGCAAATTTACACTATTTTCAACTATATGCAATGTCATCCTCCGTGGGGTAGTGGCTACCATGCTAGCCACTAATTTCCGAGGTCGCGGGTTCAAACCCGGCGGAGGGCGTAAAAATCCTTAGCATGGCTTCCTTCGGACAGGAAGTAAAGCCGGTGGTCTCGTGTCGTAGATTTACGACACGTAAAAGAACCTCAAGCCTGATAAAGAGGCTCTGAGTAAAATTCGCGGTCTTTCACGCCCAATATAGAATGAATGACACGCTAAGGACCACAGCAGTTAAAGAGCGTCCATAAATAAAATTCAATTTAATTTAATTTAACTATATGAAAATAAATAGTACCTCAGAAGTTAAAGAAAAAAAGATCTGATGTGTTACATTCACATAAATTTCGCACCTACTATTTTGTATATAAACTTCTTGCGAAAGCTTATTTACTTCAAATTGAGATAAAACATCTGAATAACTAGTTTCTTTACACATTTCATTGTAGGTACAAAGGGAATAGCGATAGTCAAATGTTTAAAAACTGATCGTTATATACTGCCTTAAAATTCCATATTATTTTCATGACATTGCGAGGAACAACTGAACAGCGACAGCAATTTTATACAAAATTATACACAGTTCATTCCGAATGAATAAGCCTTTGCAGGTTATTTTCAGAAAATTAAAGATACACATTTCATTTATCATGTATATCTTAAATAAGTGGTATTTGAATCAACTCTTTAAGAGCCATTTTGAAGAAATCAAACATTTAGTAAAATAATCCATGTAAAGAGTAGTTTGGGGAGGGGGGATTTCTTTGAAAATATTTGTCTCTCATCTTCCGAAGATACTGATTTTATACTAAGTTTGTATTTATCGATTTTTTGGTTTGGAGTTATGCTGTTCACGGACATACCTGCAACTTTTTCTAAAAAAAAATTGGGGTGACCAAGAGGTCCTCAAAACATGTATTTTCGGTGAAATCTCGAATTTTCCTGTGGAATATAATACCTCCTCTACCTAGTACGTACGTGGTAGAGAAAGTAATAAACAAGCGCAAGCAGTTAGGCCACAGATACTATTACACACAGTGCCATGTGTAATTTTCCATGTATATTATAAATCTGCATGATACTACAAAGTTTTGAATCTCTGTTAAGGAAGTTGATTTTGGCTTAATTGGAGTGAAGCCTGGGTTTTGATTTTCTACCCTTCATAAATGCAGATAATTCATGTTTTGAAGCTCGCTACGTACAACGCTGAACATTAATTTATTAAAAATGCAAGTTAATTCCGCTCTTTGTGCTTCCTATTACGAAGTTCCGGCTTTAAACTAAACACGTAAAAGCATGTACACTCAGAGAATTCCTATCATGTTTGTGCTCCGTTCTGCTTTGGGAATTTAATTTGAAGCGCTCTCTACGCAAACGTGAGTAATTAGTTTAAGCTTAGTGTTTCGGCCTGGTGAAGCCTTTAACTTGAATTAGGTTTGCTGGGAAGTGGAAACAGCTGATGACTGCGAGCGATGCAAGGGGTCGCCACTCTCTGGAGGCCAGTTGAGTTGCCCTCTTGCAGATTACTCGCGCGACCCGGGGAGGCGCACAATGCACATATCATCAGCATTTCCTTCCTGTCCTTGTAGCCTAAAATGGACTGCTTTATAGCGCGATGAATCAAGGTCATTCTGTTGATGGAGGATGAGCAGGCCACATAACCATTTCAACAAATTAGAGGAGGGAGAAGTAATGGCTAGCGACACAGTTCATAAACACATGCTGAGCATCGCATTAAGGCAACATGCTATTGTCGATCAATTCAAAACTTGATTCATATAGGGGGTATAATGTCCGCAGCATATGTGCTGATTCAATATCATTACAGTAAATAGAATGTAATAACTTTATTTACTCTGAGCAATAGAATCGTCATAAACAGTATGGCACATTTACCATCTCATTGCGCTGTGATGCCATTTAATATAACAGCGCTTAAGGCTATAACGTTTAAAAGAAACTGAATCGATTTTCCGTCGACATCTTTGTGAAAAACCAGCGCATTTTTCTATATACTTTTTCGTACAGTCTACCTCATGTTTGCGGACCGATCATGGCCTTACTCAGGCAGTTCGGTCAGGAATCGGCTAGGTAAGTGCTGCCGATGACACCAGTTCATCAATATTCCCAGCCTTGCTCAAATTACTTATAGATTA
Organism: Deroplatys truncata; assembly: GCA_030765065.1. Classification (NCBI taxonomy): domain Eukaryota; kingdom Metazoa; phylum Arthropoda; class Insecta; order Mantodea; family Mantidae; genus Deroplatys; species Deroplatys truncata. The sequence continues at coordinate 167,893,448 of CM060983.1, forward strand.
CATAAGGGAGGAATTAGCCTCAGGTAGAAAATGCCATACCTATGGTAGGTAAGTCAAATTAAATTGAGTTTTATTTATGGACGCTCTTTAACTACTTTGGTTCTTACCGTCCATTGTATTTTGGGCGTGAAAGACCGGAAATTTTGCTCTAGAGAGCTCTTTATCAGGCTTGAGGTTCTTTTACGTGCCGTAAATCTACAATACGGAACCCCGCCCTACTTCCCTTCCGAAGGAAACCATACTAAGGATTTTTATGCTAAAAAAACAAACAAACTTCGCCGTCCACCCGCGACCAAGGGAACTACAGCCTAGCATGGTACCCCTAGACCATGGAGGACGACTGGTACGCAAGTTGTATTCTAATATGAACTAAACTTAAATCCTTTTAGAACTATTTAACAAATAAGGAAGATAAACAGAAGTTATAGTGCTTTGTGTGCGAGTGTTGGAGCGGGGGGTGTATTTCCAACGGAACCACATTCTACTGGAATAGGTCTGGTCAATTTTGTCCCCTTGCCCGAGGTTTTCATATGCTGCATTAGACCGATAAATTTAATCCTTGATCGGTTATTTTATTACTTTCTCTACCACGTACCTGGTAGGTAGAGAAGGTATTGCATTCCACTAAAAAATTCGATCCAGCAATTTCACCGAAAATACATGTTTTGAGACCCCCTGAATTTAAAAAAAAAGGATTTTCACGCTCTCTACCACGTATGCTTTCCACCCAAATTCGATATCGTGATTTCACCGGAAATACAAGTTTTGAAGCCCAAAAATTAAAAAAAAATCAGGAAACAGCATATTATGTGAACAACATAATTCAAAAACGAAAAATTGGATATATACCAAACTTGGTATTTAGGTTCAGTACCTTCCAAAGATGCGGTATACGAAGATTTTCAAGAAAATTCCCTCGTTCCAAACTACCCTTAATATAGTTCATTTTTCGAAATGTTTGAGTTCCTATATAAAAAAAATCCGATGTGTTACACTCACATGACTTTTTCTACTCTTGTACAAACTATTTTTACAAACGCTTATTCTCCATCTACTTCATGTTAATCGAGATAAACATTTGCAGAGTCTATCTTATTGCTAATTTTCTTGTAGATGCAAGGGGAATATATATTTACAAGGGCAATATAGAAATACAGTAGCCTTTAAGCATATACATATCTTTTAATAGCTGGTTGCTATCTGCAGCACCATTCCCTTTGCCACAGATTAATACTCTTTGCATATCCAAGACAAAAAATGAATAACGAATTCCCATTTGAGAAAGAGTTAAGGGAATAACAAGTAATATCTCGAAAATGGTTCACTCAACAAAAAAAATGTATATGACATAAATTGTGTATTTTATCGCGATCTGCATTTTTTTGTGTAGTAAAATTTTGTCTATGTCTTATGGTTTAGCAGTTATGCAAAAGTCGTTCACAATGAAGAATACTTTTGGAGACATTCCCAGGAAATTCAAGATATACATTTTATTTGTCATAAAAATATCTTAAACATATGATATTTTAATCAAAATCGTTAGAGCCATTTTTGAGAAAATTAAAATTTTCGAAAAATCTTCCATGTAAAGGGTAATCTGGGGTGGGGGGATTTTCTTGAAAACCTTCGTGTCGCATCCTTGGGAAGATACTGAACCTAAATACCAAGTTCGGTGTTTATCCGAATGTTCGTTTCTGAGTTATGCTGTTCACAGACACACACACGGACATGTTTCCAAAAATGCTTTTTTTGGATTCAGGGGGTCTCAAAACATATATTTCCGGTGAAATATCGGTATCGAATGTTTGGGTGGAATACAATATTTCCCCTACTTACTATACGTAGTAGAGAAAGTAAAAAACCCGGCTGACGATTTTGATTAAAATACCTTATATTAAAGGTATTTATATGAGAATAGCCTATGAAGTCCCCTTTATTCGAAGGGAATTTTGTATAATCTCGTATAACTGGTAAATGTTAAGCGGAAACATATGATACGAGAAAATGTTGATCTCTTTAAAACACACAATTTATTTCAAATAACTTTTTTTGTGGCATCAGGCATTTCCGAGATATCCATTATTAAAGGTTCGATTTGTTCATTACTTTGTCTTGCTTTTTAAGTCCCATCGATTTTTAGCTGTTTCTGGCAATTGCATGGAAACAGTGCGAGATTTTAAGGCCAGCGTCCAGCATCTTAAACATTTCACTATCGCTGTTCTCTTTGCATCCTAACGAAATGTGTAATTTAGCTATTTCTGCAAAGGTTTATTTGGATTAAAATGAAGTAGATAGTTAATAACTCTCATAAAAATAACCTACATACCCTCTAATAAATGTTAGTGTGTAGAGAAAGTTAGGTGAATGTAACACAAAGTTAGGTGAATGTAACACATCCGATTTTTAGAAAAAAGGTCCGCGTGGGTATCAGAGTGTCTATATGTGAACAGCATAATCAAAAACGAAAAGTAGGATAAATACCAGACTTGGTGTTTAGGTTCAGTGCCTTACAAGGATGCGCCACGAAGATTTTCAAGAAAATCCCCCATTCCAAACTATCCTTTACACGGAACATTTTTCGATTTTTTTAAAATTGTTGTAACGATTTTTATTAAAATACCATATACTAAATATATTTACATTATAAATAAAACGTATATCCTGAATTTTCTAGGAATAGCCTGTGAACTCCTCTTTATTCGGAAGGAATTTTGTATAATCTTGTACACAGTGATTTATGAAGAACTAACATTTATTTCTTTAATTGTTTCAAAACGACTTATGGTAGCGACAAGTTATTACACCTGAAATGCAGAGGAATTTTGGGAGATTATTTACCTTAGAACAAATGTTGAAAATGTCCTCCATCCTGCATAAGCACAATTCAACACGTCGTTCCAAGTTACTGGCCACTCGGAGGATTCTGTTATCAATAACTTGAATCTCCTGTGTAATGTTGTGCTTCAGATCGTCCAATGTTTGGGGACGTGTGGCATAAACCCTGTCTTTTAAGTAACCCCATAGAAAGAAGTCCCCCGATGTCAAATCCGGAGATCTCGGTGGCCACAGGTTCTTGGAAATTATCCGGTCGTCAAAGAAACTTGCAATTAGTGACATGGATTCATTTGATGTTTGGCATGTAGCGCCGTCCTGCTGAAAATATCCTCGACTCAGCTCTACATCGTCTAGTTGCTCCGCAAACTCCAGGAAAAGCCGTCGGTACTCTGGTCCCACTATTCTCTGTGCGGATATTGCGCACCAAACTCAGATTTTAATCGGGTGCATAGGTGCTTCAAGAATAACACCTGGATTTTCTCTGGCCCAATAGTGTGAGTTATTTGAGTTCACATAGCCGGATAAATGGAACCATGCTTCATCTGTGAACCATGTGATAGGCAATATGGCAGGATTTTGCACAATGAACGCCTGAAACCGACGACAATATTTCAGTCGTCTATGCTTATCTGGTTCCTGTAGCTGATTGACAACCCTAATCCTATACGGCTTTAGACCTGCACTTGTCACAGCTCTCTGACACATTGAGTAGCTGTACCCATCTCCTGCGACAAACGTCTTAATGATTTTTTGGGTGACTGATCCAGTCATGCTCTTACGTCAACAACCACTGTGGGAAGCCTAGATGAACGAGTTTTGCCTTTTTCACTCACCAGAGATCCAGTTGTTTCCAATTTGTTTACCAATTCCAGTATTGTGTTTCTTTGGGGAGGATTACGAACACCAAATTCTCTCAGGTGTGCCCTTTGAGTAGTTGTAATTGAATTCGTAATCCAGTATTGGTTTACAAGGAAGAGACGTTCATTTAATGTGTATGCCATTTTCACGTTGACTAGAACAAAATCTCAAGAACGGTTGCCGACAATAAACTAACAATTACGAATAAAACATGAACATCTGCGCATCTAGTGACAGGTAATCGAAACTCCAGAACATTCTGCTTAATTTGGTGCTAAAATTGGGGCATTGAGTGAATTTCGAACAGAGTAATGAAAGAAAGAAATGTGCCAGTTCTTCAGAAATCACAATATATAACCTGTGAACGTTAACGTTAAGCCTTAACAAAAACGTGCTGCACAAACAGTGTAGATCTATTTAAAACACACGATTTATTTCAAATAACTCTTTTGTGGCATCAGCCATTTCCGATATATTGTTATTAATTGTTCGATTCTTTTAAGCTCTATTTATACCCCGCCTTTAACTGTAATGGTCTTAACGGCTGACTTTCCTTTGGAATATATTACCTATGTTGTTAACTCGTATTCACTTGTCGTTGGGTTTCTGGAAACCTTTGGGTTTTATTCATTGGATCACTCCTTCCCTTCTCTCTCTCTCTCTCTCTCTCTCTCTCTCTCTCTCTCTCTCTCTCTCTGTCATTCAACTTCCAGACTCTGAAGGGGATATAATCTAGGTTAGAGGAAAATTCCCACCCCTCGCACAGTAGACAGCGACTTGCCTACGTGCCCAGCCAGTTCGAACATTTTTTAAAATTATTTATTTATAGTCGCTAAAACATCTTAGGTCTTATTAGCGACTTTTACAAGGTAATACATAAGTAGAATGCTATACAGTTCTCATTATGTTTTGGATACATTTAGAATAACATCGAGTGAAGTACATAGTAATATTGTGGTCAGTGAGACAGTAGCTATATTATGTGATATTTAATGGGTAGTACCTATAGCACATGATGAAAGTGATTTACACTTTATTTAGTATTCCAATGTCACTGAAGAAGACCTTCCACTTGAAATAAGCTGATAAGTTTTCAAATGCTCTACGGAGTTCGACGAGGATTCCATATCTTTTCCTCTTGAGGTCGATTTGTTGGCATTTTGTGACTATATGTTTTATTGTCAAGGTAGTAGAGCAGAAGGGACATTTCGGTTGTTCATCTTTAAGTTATGAGATGAGTATAAGTAAGTCTTGAGTAGCCTATGCGAATCCTTGTTATGATTTGATCTTGGCGTTTCATAGCATTGTAAGGAAAATGTTTAATATCGTTATTCCTAGCTATGTGAAGTTTGCTGTCGGAAGAAGAAATCCATTGGAATCTCCAGTTGTTGTGTGCTTGAGGTATGATTTTAAATGCAGGCAGGAATTTTGATGGACTAATAAACGGAGTTTTAAAGAACAATTCTTTTAGCCAGGGAATCCGCTAATTCATTACCGGCGATGCCAACATGTGATGGAATCCACACGAGTACACGGTAGCCGTTAGCGAAAATAAACTGGAGTAGGCGGTGAATATCCTGGACCAGAGGGTGGTGAGTGAATGGATCTGTTATTGCTTGAAGGGAGCTTTTGGAATCGGTAAAAATTAGAATTTGTTATCGGATGTCATAATATATTATAGTACTTCCCTGAGATCCAGAATATCGCAGGAGAAGATCGAAAACTTGTCAGAGACGCGATGGGAAGCAATGCAGTTGGTGTCTGTAGCCACTGCATACCCACGATCGTAATCCGTTTTTGAGCCATCTGATATAAGTGCTTGCCTTGCGCGAATTGAAATCTCAACTCTCGGTAAACTTGGATATAAATATTATCGCTAGTAACGGATTTTTCATTTTTTTTTGCCGAGTTCCATATTAATTTGTGGTATTTGGTTCCTCTATGGTGGACAGCCAGGACCAATTTATGCGTCCAGTATAAGTGGTAACGTGAACCCTTTGAGGGTATGATGGCTCTATTGAAAGAGAGGAAGACTTGATAGTCTGCCCCCCCCCAATTTTGAGCCGCTAAACGTCTAAGGATGCTAAGTCATCTAGGCAGTCAGCACGTAAGGATCGGATATGATGACACCATGTGAGCTTTTCGCTAAAGATTAATTCAAGGCAATTTTAGAGTATTACTGTATGAGATTGTTTGGCCATTCATGTTTACTTTTAGAGGAGAAGTTTGGGCTTTGTCCCTGGAAAAAGTAATGGATCTGGATTTGTTTACAGAGAATTGAAACCTACAAAGTGTTAGTCCACCCCCTTAATTGTACTTCATAATAGTTCTTGTGTCGTTTCTGGATTTTTTCCTGAACATAAACCTAATTCGTCTGCAAAGAGATTCACACTAACTGGTGGACTTATTATACTTGGTATGCCATTTATTACTACTATGAACAAAGTAACACTTAGGATAGATCCTTGAGGAACTCCGTTTTCAATATGGAAAATATTGGATATGATACCATTCATTCGCACTGGAATTTGTCTATTCTGTAAAAAGTTGTGTATAAAGTGTATCATATTTCCTGAAATTCCATGGTTAATTAATGGTTTAAGAATGTGTCTTCCAGTAATATCGTAAGCCTTTTCTACATAATGGCTTACAAGTCTGAAGTGATTTCTGTCCCTAAACGCGTCTTGTATGTTAGATTCTAACGTGAATAGGGTGTCTAGTGTAGAATGATAGTGTCTAAACTCAAACTAAAGGGACCAAAGAACTGTTGACTTTCCATTTTAGGCGTTTGTTAATAATTGTCTACATCAGTCTACACAGTGCACGGTTAGTGCTATGGGTTCGATAATTTTCAGGGAGGCTGTGGTTCTTATTACTTTTGGGTATGGGTATTATAATGGCCTGGTGCCATTGATCAGGAAAATACTCTTTTTGTCCATATATAATTGTAGATGCCCAATAGATATGTTTTCCCTTTAGGTGGTAGATGTTGGAGGAATTTAGGGTATATCACAGGGCCAGGACTGGTATTCTTGCACGACTGGAGTGCCTCGGTCATTTTTTTCGAAGGATAGTTAGTCTTTACATGGAGCCTCAGGGTGAGAATAAGTGGTATTTAGTTGCAATTCAGCAAATTGTGATTTGCAGCGAAGAAATTTAGGGTTATAATTACAATCACTGAAGTAATTGGCGATACTTTCGGCTAGGATTCCTACTATGTCCTGAATATCTATGATAGGATGGATTGAATTGGTGGTTTGCATATAAGTTGGTTACACACTTGGTACCTCTGATTTTTTTTAAATTTTGGTCCTTGTTTCTTTTGAATGAGTTTTATAGCTCGTAGAAGGAAAAAGAAACCCACGACGAGTTTTTGCTAGTCATTATAGTTCTACGGGTGTACACTCTACACTTGAGGTAAAATATCTTATTTTCCGTAGTGGGGGAGGTTTTGTATTTACAAAATGTATATTTAGCTTTATTTTTAGCCCTAACAGCACGCTGACATTCACGCTTTCATCCGATGGCTTGTATTTGTTTTAGGAATGCTAACCTTGTTTCCGTTAACATTTGTGTTAACCTTCTTACTAGGGTCTCTACAGGTGTGTTGGAGAAGGTGGTGACAGATGTTTTATTTTGCTTAATTAGAGTGTCATATTTTACCTATCAGTTCTATTGATATTCCATTTCCATGTGTAAGGTTGGGTATAGTTATTCTTATACATTTTCATGACATAAACATTGATTAGAAAGTGCTCGCTGAGGTGCAAATGCTGGGCGATTGTCCAATCTAATACATCAACGATGTCAGGTGTGCACATTGCTTAATCTATGGAGCTAAATGTTCCGTGTGCATTAAGTGAGAGGTGTTGTACAGTTAAGAAGGCTTAAGTTACAGGAGTCTAGTAAACCTTCTGTAACTCTTCCTTTATTATTACTCTGGTTACTTCCCCATATACTCCGTGGCATGCTAGCTTCTAGTTCCCGAGTTCGCGGGTTCAAACCCGGCGGAGGGCGTACAAATCCTTAGAATGGCTTCCTTTTGAAGGGAAGTAAAGACGGTGGTCGTGTGTCGTATATTTACGGCACGTAAAATAATCTCAAGCCTGATAAAGGGGCCTCTGAGTAAAATTTCCGATCTTTCAAACCCAATATAGAATTGGACGCTAAGAACCATAGTAGTTAAAGAGCGTCCATAAATAAAAGTCAATTTCAATTTTTCCCCATAACCTACTGTGGCTACTTGAAGAAGTTGTTTTGTTTCACGTAATTTTATTTACGTGAATTATTTAGCCTCATGCATGGGAAGCTAACTAAAGAAGAAGTATTGTTCTTGGAGTTTACTTTGTTTAAGAAGTTTGTATCACGCTTTAGGAGTCGGTTTGAAGTTGTTGTTACTATTGTTACGCAATATGCTGCTATGTATGAGAAGCTGATTTAAAGATGTATTTTTATTGTTACACTCCAAGTTTTACAATATAATATTTAACCTTGTTATTAAGAACTGCTTCTATATATATTATTTATGTTTGAATTTGCCTCGGCTGCTTCAGTAATGTTTGTAGAGTCACGTTTCTCTTAGGCAGGGTGCGGTACGACAATAATTGTAGACATACGCAAATTTTAAGCTTTTAAATTCACTTCTTTTATTAATCTTTGCACAAATTAAATATCACTACACTGATATTAAGAGCTGTGAGATTTTTTAATACTTTCACTTAGTTAACACTTAGACATATTTTACGATTCACACGAATACGTAATATTTCTGTAGGGAACACATCTTCCATCCGGTCACTATCAAAGTTTGCCAGCAACTGAACATTTTTCAACCGTCAAAACCCGTAAGTTTCGGTATTCCAAGTCTCTGATTGGCTAATTCAGTCCAATAGAATACCTGCATTTTATTTAAAGCTTTTTATTTGCTGTTGATTGGCTAATTTTAAACTGTCACAGAATTTACATTATCGTTGCTCTAATCATGACTAGTAACATTCTAACTCTCAGACTCATTATTGCCATAAGGTTACCTCATTATTACCTCATTGTTAGCCACTTAAAACTTATTATTCTCACAGCTCTTGCATTATTAAAGTATGTGTTGTATTCACATAACATTATAAAACATGTTTACAGTAATATAAGCATTTGCAATGACTGTTACATACATTTTAAATAATTATTACATACACATTGTTTCAAGGCGGGCTGTTATTGAATTTACTTATTATATAATACAATTGAAATTATTCAAGTATTAAAACACTGCCTCATATTGAAGTCGCCCACCAGTATAAAAGATTTTGGTGATTAAGAGTCCTGTTAATTTTGACATTACAAATACATATAGCATGAGGAAAGAGAGTGCTTATAGCAACAGCTTCTAGATAAGATGTGATTGGGATTTCTTTGTGAGGTAGATTGCTCTTACGTATATGGCTATGCCTCCACTAGCATGTAAGCAATTTGATTTGTTTCTGTTGCAACCAGTGTAGTGTTTAAGTGTAGCAACATATGTATGAATTGGTAAAATTGGTTTCTTGTAAACATATGATTTCTGGTGAGTTATTATGGATAAGCAGTTGTAATTCCTCAATTTGGATTAGAAAACCGTTAAGGTTCCATTGTAATAACATATCTATTGTATTTAATGTATTGTTTATTTTTATGAAATGAGAAGTTAATTCTTAACCTACAGATTCTGTTGTGATTGCTGGCAGAAGTTTATTTTCAAGTCCGGCACTTCTATTTTTTTTATATTACTCTCTGTGAAATGTGGATATAATTTCCTAAGTGTAACAATTAGTGCACTGAGGTGTTTTAGGTATTTAAGTGCTAAATCGTGGATATTAGAACATCCAACTGAGTTCTCAAAAAAGTTTCAGCTGAATAAAGCTGAGTGCATATTCTTTGGGAGTTTTGCAATTGACTTACTAGCAGGATCAAGATAATCCAAATTAGGTACTATTGTTTTCATTTTCGTCGGCTTTTTGGTAGTTTTTTTTTTAAAGAGAGCCCACAACCGGAAAGTTTTTAAGAGAGGAGCCTGAGAACCTCTCTTTCTCTTCAAAACTTTTTCATTGGAAGAGCTACTTTTATGAAATGTTTTAATTCTGGACATCTGAGTTAGTCTGAATTGGTGTTCCATTTTCTATTGGTGTGGGTATTGAAGTTTGTTATTTTACAGCGCATGTATTTGCTGGTTCTGAAGTTCCTGGGAAATTGTTTTCAAAGTGAGATTTGTTATTTACAACAGCTGCAGAACGTGTTTCTGAAGGTTCTGCGATTTTGTTTTCAGAGCAATGTTTACGGTTATGCTTATTACCCAGTCTGGAAAATCCTGTAAGGAATCAGGCTTATGCGAGCCCTCTAGGGGCGCGGCGTTTTCTTTTGTAGGACAGTGTTTAGCTAAATGACCTTTTGCTTTGCACTGGAAGCAGATTGGGGGGTCAGCTGCAAAGTAAACCAAGCATTTGGTATCTTCATAGTCCGCCTGTAGACAGATGTCTGGTATATTTTTTAATTAATCAGGGTAAACGTACATTTGTCTCTTGAAACTCATGATGTGGGTATATCCGGATTCAGACATTCCTGCTCTAAAGGGGGGTTATTGATGATGAGGTGAGATACTGAGGCAGTATTTTTAACACTTAAATAATTTCAGTCTAATTATATAATTCAATAACAGCCCGCCTTAAAGCAATATGTGTATGTAATAATTTGTAAAATGTATCTAACAGTCATTGTATATGTTTGTATTATTGTATCCATGTGTAATAATGTTATGTGAATGTATTACGCAATTTAATAATGTAGGAGCTGTGAGAATAATAGGTTAAAAAGTTGCTAACAATGAGGTAACAATGAGGTAACCTTGAGGCAATAATGAGTGAGAATGTTTAATAATGGTACTAATCATTATTAGAGCAACAATAATATAATTTTAGTGACAGTTTATAAAAAATATCCAATCAACAACCAGAAAAAGCTTTAGTTAAATGAAGGTATTCTATTGGAGTAGGATTAGCCAATCAGAAACTGAAAAGGAGAAAATTTTACAAATTTAGAGTTCAGTTGGTTGCAGACAGCGTTACTAACCAGACGCAAAAAGGGCCCTCAAGAAATTTAATACGTATTCGTGTGAGACAAAAATAGTTTTACATGTTAAAAAGTGCAAGTAATTAATTAAAGAATCTCACAGCTCTCTATATCAGTGAAGTGTTATTTCAAATCGTATCAAGTATTAATAAAAGGAGTGAAGTAAAAATTATAATCTGTGTAAGCCTACATTCTTGTCCCACCACAACCCTGCTAAGAGAAACGTGTCTCTAACAAATACTGACGCAGCCGTGGCAAACATAAATATATAATATTTAAAGAAACAGTTAAATAACAAAGTTAATATTTTTTTTAAACTTGGGGCAAAGGCCACCTGAAAGTACATTTTGGGGCGAAGCGGAAACTGTTTACTATACGTGCGGTTGCAACTACAAGTTCGCCTTCCCAACATAAGAACTATAATACAACTCCTCTGTCTTTCTCAAATACCTATCTTAGGCGAGTGTTTTTCAAGTATATAATTTGGAATATTTGGGCTGATATTAGATTAGATTATTCTTGTGTTTATGGTCAGGTAGAGGTCTGACGTCAAGGCGAATATTGTTTATGTTTATCTTTGGGTGCGATAATATCAATTTTCTACTATATTCTTGCTTGCCAAACATATACAGATTCTTCCATTTGATATTCTGGATACGAACCTTATGTTTGAGGGATCAGTGAGTTTACCTATGGCAAGAACATATTCTCTTATGGTTACGTTGTCATTAGCTTCACAACTTATTGCCTGTTCCCTGTTAGGTGCGTTTTAAGCTGCGGATGCATAACTTTTATTTTGGTCTTCTTTAGGGCACTTGAAGTTAGAGCACCTCTGTAGTCAGAGGTCTCCATCTTAAAAACTAAATCAATAAGCAGCTTGTATACCTCGATTAGATGGCTTTCTGTAAGGTTATGGAACACGAAAAACTAAACAAAAACTTGGATGGTGAAGGTGATTTCTTCCAAATTTCTTGTATTATTCAAACGCTGTTGGTTTCTTTTGAAGAAATGCCAGTAATTAACAGAAACTAAACGGATGATTACTTAGGTATAACATGAAATAATACTTAGTGTCAAATTATGCGTCTTTGCTACATACAAGCATAAAACCGAACAGAATTGTTCAATACTTTATCATTCTTTTCACGTTCTTTCGATATTCAGATGTTTCTCGCGATTGCACGAAAAGAGCATGGAATTTTAAAGCCAGTATATAGCGACCAGTTTGACTATCGCTATTCCCTTTATATCTATAACGAAATGTGTGTTTCCTAAATGCTTAATCTCGATTAAAATGAAGTAGATAGGAAAATAAAATTTCGTAAGAATAATTTGTGTACCCAATAATAAACGATAAAGGATAGAGAAACTCAGGTCAATGTAACATACCAGATTTTCTCGTGGCATCCGCGTATCCTTTCCGACGACGTAATCACCGCTACTAATATGTTGTTAGCTCATTCGCGCATTGCCTAGAATGCAACCCGAATGAGTGTCCGACCATCCTCGCGCTCACCAGTTATGCTCTATAAAGGTGGTAGTTTTATAGAGCTTTCTAAGGTTCTATGTTGGTCATTCGGACCTCTGTCTGCCAAAGCATCTGCGTGTACTGCGGCCTCTTTGTTATACTACCAGTACAGAGCATGTATCAAGTATACATTAGAATATCTTATTGACGCAAATACAAAGACAATTTTATATTTTTTACACCAAATCTTTCAAAGTAGGAGTTTTGGAAGCTTTTAACCATTGCATGGGCTCAGAGTTTAAAATGTAGGATAAATCAATGTGATTACTACTACATTATGACAAACATTCTATAATTAATAATCCTGCTACTAAGGCATAAGCAAACTCAGAAGTAAACGCTGCCATCTCCTTAAACATTTCTATCCTCTCAATCATAAGATGAAGATGGAATGGCCTTTATAAAGGTCGCACGACTTGGTTCGCATTATTTGTGATGAAGATTTAAACAAAGTTCAAGCCTTTCCCCTTGAACTCAAATGATTCTCAAGCCAAATTCATCAAGAAGAGGAATTTAGGTTGATGATACGACATCTAGGAATGAAGCTCTGACGAGAGAGATCTTTTTGTGTTGATGTGCGAGGAATATTTCGCTAATTAAAACGAACTTGGAGGTGACGGAAAGAGTGATAACTTGCAATTGGGAGGGAATCATTTAGCTCGATGAGCTCTCGGATGAATGTCACTTGCAGCTAATAGCAACATTACCAGCCAATGGAGAGATGATGCTCGGCACAAGCGTCAGCGTAATAACATTGTTAATGAAGCCACCTCGAATCGATAGGTCCCCTTGCTTAGCTGCATCCCATTTCGCGTGAAGCTCAACTCCGGATGTCCTGAGGGCTCTAAGGGTTACACAGGTCACCGACCATAGCGCGCTAGCATTCAGTTCTCAGATCCCTCCATGTGCATACTGCCTTTTATTGGAAACCACTGCTAAATTTAATGCAGAATTCTGTCACTGGAACAGAAATAGCAGTTACTGAAAACAACTGTAGTTCCAGCATATGGATGGAGAGGAAATTTAGCAAAGTCTTCGGGTTTTCTTTGTTTTCCCCCCAGGCTGGAGTAAAGAAAAAGTTTGTGCTACACTCGCATGACCTTCGCTTCTCACTCTTCTACAAACTATTCTTACAAAACTTATTATTCTATCTACTTTAATATAAAGAAACTTTCATTAAGTACTTCCAATTTCGTTGTTAAATACAGCAGGTAAAGCGATAGTCAGATTTTTAAAGAACCTGTTGCTATGTGAATGGTTTTGGAAGTCCATGACCATTGCATGGTCACGGGGAAAAAAAACATAAAAGTATCGAGTAAAGTATGACTATTTGAAAATTCACTATTAACAAAGAATATCTCGGAAGTGGTTAACTATTTAAAAAAATCACAAATTGTGTGCTATTGCGAGATCTACATTTTTTTGTGTAGCAAGATTTCGTCTATCTCTAACGCTTTACCAGTTATACAAAAGTAACTCAGAATGTCGAGGACTGCATAGGCTATTCCCAGAAATTTCAAGCTATAGAGTTTTCATGAAAATGTCTTAAACATATGGTAATTTAATCATAATTGTTAAGAGACATTTTTTTGAAAAATGAAAAATGACAAAACATTTCTCACGTAAAAGGTAGTTTAGGGTGGGATTTTCTTCAGAATCTTCGTATCACATCCATCGAAGGTTCTGAACTTAAATATCAACTTTCGTATTTCATAGACTTCGCTTTTGAAGTATGCTGTTCACATGCACATAGACACATACACAGATCTTTGTCTAATTTTAAATTCGCTCAGGAGTCCTCAAAGCATATACTTCCGGTAAAATCTCAGTATAGAAATTTTCGGTGAAATACAGTACTTCCTCTACTTAACTTAAGTAAGTAGTAGAGAAAGTAAAAAACGTATTTGAATTCTTCTGCCCAGTGTTCATATGCTCGTATTTTTGCAACAAACATTTTATGCAGCAGCTTAGATGAGGGATAATCCTCTTTACTGTTTCAGAAATCTTCTTTTTCGTATCATTCTTCTGAAATTTTTAGCACCAACCATTGAATTAGGATCTTCTTCTATACCAGAATCAGATAATCTAAAAATTATGAGAAAGAATAGCAGTGAAATGTTTGGAATCGTCAAGGGTCAGCAACTCTTACGAAACAGAATTTCCATTTCGACTTCCTGTTATTGTTATAGTAGTATCAGCGCGTATAAAATAGCTAAATTACGTTTTATTAAATTTTAATTTTTTTATCTTAATGTTAGTACTGCATACGTCAAACGTTAATTAAGATAATATTGCCTAGCTAGGGAAATATGGACTGATACTTACTTTGCTGGTATAAAAGTCCGTGAAAAGACATTCTCGCCTTTCATTATTATTTTTGGCAAACCGAAGTACAGCTATGCCGGGATCTGCAGCTCCGCTAATGGTAGGATACACATTTCTACATTTTCTGTGGGAGTAATAATAGAATTATAAAGCAACTGTTGCTCTTACACCATATGCCGTGGCCAAAATCTACACGTGAAACCAGAGTTTGTAAATATTTTTTTACTGCCTCAGTACTAAAGCGTTTACCAGAAAGGATACAGCTTCACACTTTTGCTAAATATACATATATATATATATATATAATTCCCTGATGTGTTGCATTCACATAGCTTTCTCTACCCTCTATCGTTTATTAATGGGTATACAAATTCTTCCTATGAATGTTTATTTTTCTATCTACTTCATTTTAATCTAGATAAGCCTTTGTAGAAATGCCATATTACACGTTTCGTTAGGATACAAAGAGATCAGCGATAGCCAAATGTTTAAGAACTGGACGCTATATGCTGGCCTTAAAATTCCATGCAATCGCGAGAAACAACTGAAAATCGACGGAACTTGCGTTATACAACATTATACAAAATTCCCTCAAAATAAAGAGGACTTTACAGGCTATTCTCAGAAAATTAAAAAATATATTTTATTTCTCATGTAAATATCTTTAATATGCATAAAGCATTTTAATAAAAATCGATGACACTTTTTAGAAAATATTTTAATAAAAATCTATTACACTTTTTAGAAAATAAACATTTTCGAAAAATGTTCCATTTAAGGGTAGATTGGAACGGGAGGATTTTCTTACAAATCTTCGTGTCGCATCTTTGGAAAGTACTGAACCTAAATAACACGTTTGGTATTTGCTGCCGCTGCCGCCGCAGTGGCCGCCACCACTGCCACTACTATAAAAGAACCCGGAGCTACAAGGTGTTTGTTTCATATTTGAGTTATAAAGCTAGCAAATAGTTTAGTGATGCAGGGTAGCCTTCTTCCTCTCAAACTGTGGCCTCAGGTTCGAATCGAGCCGCCTAGTTAAGTTTCTTTCTTCCTTTTTTCTTACTTTATCACTTTATTTCTTTCTTTAATTTTTGTGGCCCTTATTTACAACTTCTGAAGCATCACTATGAAATCTTTAGGTCTTTTTGGAATGACTTGTGGGTCTGACAGATTGCTTATGCCAGACAAGAAGACTTAGGGTTGTTGCTTTTGGTACCATATGTTAGGTTTCTGTTGATGGTGCATACCATAGGAGTTTCCTGCTATACGTTCCAACTTACTGCCTAGTGTGTTTTAGGAATCGCAGAAACTATAGAGCCACTCGACATTCTCTTCGCTGCAAGGAAAAACTGTCTCTTGGTCGGAATAACAATTTTAATCTGAATTCCTCCCAATGCTAGCTGTTTCGTTCGGTTTTAGTGTTTCTTATTGCTTAGGGATGTGCCAAACAGCTATTTTCTGTAACTATTGTTAACTCTCATACTCATAGTAACGGCTACAAGTAGCTATTAACATTTTAAAGTCTGTAGTTACCTTTTACCGGTAGCAGTATCTTCTATGGTAATGTATGTAATACAGAGAGTGCCAAAAAACTACGAACCGGCTGCGCGGTGTTTTTCCTGTCCGCGTCCTCGGCGCTGTTGCCGTCTGTCCCTATCATAGAAAGGCGCGGATGAAACAATACAACATTTTTAAAACTACTTTTAAAGGTTTTACTTACCAACTTTATGAAAGGAAATGCTGAAACTGGCCACCGTCGTTGTCCACACATTTTTGCCACCTCTTTAGGAAACTATCCATCACTCGCCGTAGTCCACGTTGAGAAATGCTGGCAATGTCCTGGCAGGTATTTTGTTTTAATTCTTCCAGTGTGTGTGGGTTTGTCTTGTACACTTTGGTTTAAGTTACCCCAGAGATATCGCAGGGGGTTAGGTCGGGGAACTGAGGGGGCCACAAATCTCTACTAATAATTCTGTCCTCAAATGCACTTTCAATTGCTCTCATAGAAATATTGGCCGTATAAACTGTTGCAGAGTCTTGTTGAAAAAATCTGATGTGTTACACTCACATGACTTTCCCTACTCTTGTACAAACTATTTTTACAAACGCTTATTCTCCATCTACTTCATGTTAATCGAGATAAACATTTGCAGACTATCTTATTGCTAATTTTCTTGTAGATGTAAGGGGAAAATATATTTACAAGGGCAATATAGAAAAACAGTAGCCTTTAGCACATACATATCTCTTAATAGCTGGTTGCTAGGTGCAGCATCATTCCCTTTGCCACAGATTATAACTCTTTGCATATCCAAGACAAAAAATTAATAACGAATTCCCATTTGAGAAAATAAGTATTGAAAAATTTAAGGGAACAACAAGCAATATCTCGAAAATGGTTCACTCAACAAAAAAATGTATATGACATAAATTGTGTATTTTAACGCGGTCTACATTTTTTGTGTAGTAACATTTTGTCTATCTCTTATGGTTTACCAGTTATGCAAAAGTCGTTCACAATGGAGAATATTTTTGGAAACATTCCCAAAAAATTCAAGATATACATTTTATTTGTCATGAAAATATCTTAAACATATGATATTTTAATCAAAATCGTTAGAGCCATTTTTGAGAAAATTCAACTTTTCGAAAAATCTTCCATGTAAAGGGTAATCTGGGGTGGGGGGATTTTCTTGAAAACCTTCGTGTCGCATCTCTGGAAGATACTGAACCTAAATACCAAGTTTGGTGTTTATCCGACTGTTCGTTTCTGAGTTATGCTGTTCACAGCCAGACACATACACAGACACACACACGGACATGTTTCCAAAAATGCTTTTTTTGGATTCAGGGTGTCTCAAAACATGTATTTCCGTGAAATTTCGGTATCGAATTTTTGGGTGGAATACAATACTTCCCCTACTTACTACACGTAGTAGAGAAAGTAAAAAGGCAAAATCACGCTCCCTGGCTGTTATTCTTTTAAAAAAAGGAGGCAAAATTGTATTCACATATGTACGGGCGTCAACTGTTGAAAATTGGCCCTATAACTCTTAGTAAGTAAACTCTGGTAAGTAAAGCCTTTAAAAGTAGTTTTAAAAATGTTGTATGCTTTCATCTGTGCTTTCAATGATAGCAACAGACGGCAACGAGCGCCGAGGACGCGAGCAGGAAAAGCACTGCGCAGCCGGTTCATAGTTTTTTTTTTTTTTTTTTTTGTTGTTCTACCTGTATATACCTAATGAGTTTGTTTACACCATTCAGCGTCTCGCGCATCCACGTTTCCATCTTTTCCTATCACTCCAATCATCATCTGTCATTTGCCTATCTTTCTCACACAACCACTCACAACAGTCGTGGTCTTCCCCTCTTCTTACATCAAGATGGCCGTCAAATGAATAATTTTAATGGTCATCTCTCAGGTGACATTCTTCTAAGGTGTCCTTACCATCTTAACCGGTTTGGCCCTCAAAATTCGACCTCTGGATCCACGTCCCGAGGGGTGGGCAACAGGAAGTACGGGCTTTTTGGATATGTGTGGTTGGGGGACTTTGTCCCGGAACAGCTACAATAGCCGAGAAGTCCAACAGGAAACCCTAAAACTGACAGAAGAGGCAACGGTCCGGCTCTCCAGGTTGGGAGAAGGCTGGCACTGGGTTGTCAAAGGCTAGAGGGAAGAAGACCTCGAAAATAAATTACCTGTACCACATGGTTAGGGTTGAGGCGATGACCCTGCCCGTCATCACTCGTTATATACAGCAAAAGATCCACAAAGGAACAAGGCTTTGGTTTAAACAGGAAATGGAATGGTTTACGAAAAAGGTACGTCAATTTTGGACAACGGGACATTCGAAGTCTTTCGAATAAACATCTATGGTATCTTTGTTACAAGGAAGTATCTGCTAGTGTGTAAAAAACCAAATTATACCGGAATATCACGATCGCAAGATGAGTAATGAACAAGTGTTGAATATCAACGATTAAGATAATTACAATTCAGAATAAAATAGTACTCATTCTATATTTTTGTAACTATTTTCTGACGCGGAACTTATCAACTAAACGTCCCTTCTCTGTGCTGGACTGAAATGTATCAGCAAAGAGAAACCCAATCTTACAATTTACACACGATTGCTATGCAAGTAGTGGTGTAACAAGTATCCAATCAAGTAATTCAATTACATGAAACAGGCCGGGTAGAACTTTATTTTTCACAAGGAGCCAGACTTAATATTCGGTATAAAAATGAAATATTTAGTTTATCAGAGCGGTTTAATCATCTCATCTAAATTACATTCCGCTGTAGGTTTAAGAAGAATTAAATGAGCTAAAGCGATAGTCAAATATTTTCGAAGCCGGTCGCTGTATGATGGCTTTGAAATACTGTTCTCTTTGTATGAATAGAAAAAGAATGAAAGAGGAAAAAAATAGCGATTTGTAGTTGAGAAAAGTATGAAGTATTTGAAAATTCAAACCAATAGAGAGAATATCTCGCAAATAATTTATGTCACAAAAAATGTTATTCGGCATAAATTGTCTGCTTAACGGGATCTACATTTTGTGTGTAGTACGTTTACGGTTTACCAATCACCTATACAACATTTTCAAACTGAAGAGAACTTCAAACACTATTCTCATAACATTCAAGATATGCATTTCTTTGTCATGAATGTAGCTTAAACATAGGACATTTTAATCAAAATCGCTAAAGCCATTTTTGAGACAATAACAAATTACGAACAATTTTCCATAGGTCATGAACTTAAATACCAAGTTTCATATTTAAGCGACTTTTCGTTTTTGAGTTAGGGTATTCAAAGACACCCACACACACGATACTTTTTAAGTTTTGGGAGGCTTCAGGGAACCTCAAAGCATGTATCACCAGTGAAATCTCGACATCGAATTTTGGGTGGAATACAATACTTGCTGTTCTTACTCTAAGTACGTAGTAACGAAAGAAAGGAAAAAAAAAATGAAAGGCTTGATGCCTAACTCTTGAGCTGTATCATGAAGAAAGCCAGAGAGTGAACATGGCCGAATGCTGGGTATTAGGCAATGGAATACTTGGCTGATATCTGTGAAATTGTAATTTGTAAAAGTAATCACGCAGTGAAGTAGCAGGCTTACGAGTCTTCAAACGGTATGTGGAAATCAATGGATACTCCAAGAACCATTTTTAAATACTGAAACCGTTGCGTTTAAACATCCATGGTTGGTGGGCTAATCACCTGCCACCTAATGGTGGAATCAGTGGCTGTAGAGATTCACCTGATTACGATAGGATGTTTATACGACGTAATGGAATCTATCTATTTAGGAAATTACTATAGGTAATTTTCTAACTCGTAATTCCTGTTTCCTTTAGCTGGTTTCTGGTTTCAAATTCATGAGGCTGTAAGGAATTGTTTGGTGATATTCTGTTTGACAACATGCAGCTTGCTCTAAAGTAGGGGTCCAATGAGTATACAATTTTTTATGAACCAGCTTCTGAGACCTATACACACAATCTATAGTTCTGTGCATACAAATCCAAAAACCATTAGCTTTATAATCAACAGCAGATATTTAAGACTTTTGCGGTTTAAGTTCACCAATCTGGAACGCCAACTTTCATTAATTTCCTGCGTGCGCAATTAAATTTTCGCCAGGCTTCTATGTCCAAAAACGTATCATTTTTCCACCCTTTACCTTCCAACGTATCTTATAAAAAAATACTGGAAGGACCGCACCAGAGAGATGAAAAGAAATACAACTTGCAATTGTTCCTTTGCCGTACCCTTGCAATTACGACACGTTCAGAGGAGAACAATGGCGCGAGTCTGAATATGACCGCATGCCGCTGTGTTCGATAGACGCAATTCAAGCTCTGAATGCCAGAGTTTTTGAAAAGAATCAGAAACGGCGCCTTTAATTATGAGAGAGGACCAGTCGGAGCTATGCTTTGTGACGTGATGAGCGCTACCGCGTGCATGCAAGCACAGAGAGATGAGATATGTAATAATGAGCAGAGGTTTTCATTGAGCAAAAAGGGTGCATATGCGCTATTTTGGGAGATGTTTTAGAGGTTTCCTTTCAATATTGAAAACCTTTTTTTGAACAGCAATGCCAAAATTGTTTTTCCCTCTTATTAGATACAGAGAAAACGCATCCCACAGTTTTATAAATAGCATATATTTTATACTTCTCTTCCTTGCTAAGTGGCACATTGCGTTCAACCCAAATATTTTTATCGAAATTAATCATATTCAGAAAAGGAATACTTTCTCTGATTATATACTCTAATGCGCCAGATCATACTCGTTCTCGAAAGAAAGAAAGAAGAAAAAGAGGGCGAAGAGAAAATATTTCTATCTCACTCCAATAAATCTTCATCTTCACAGTCTACTTCGACACTTTAAACGCCAATACATGCATTAGAATCCCGCTCGATGGCCTCCAAAAACCACAATTTTCCAAGGAAAATCTCCAGATTAAGGTAGTACGTAGACATTATCACTGGATTTTGAAACTAACGCCCTTCCAGCTACCCAATGCAGAGGATGCAGTGATGTTCACTCAAAACAAATATAGAACACTATACAACCACCGTGACTTTCGATTTTGTAAACTAGAACTTCGAACCTCTAGATAAGACTTTCATTAGTCCCGGACAGCTTTTTTTCTTTTCTTCATTGTTTATTTTTTAAAATTAATCCGTATTATATAAGTTTCGAAATATGAGTATCATAATCATTATCAGGGTTACCAAATTAGCGATTTTCCCGCCGATCTATTATAAATAATATTGTAGCGAGCCATAGGTGAAGCTCAAACCGAGTGCTAATAATTGCTTTAGAATTAGAAAAGTGTTGTAAGATGGTGAAATATAGGAAGCTCGATAATATATCGCATGTGGTCGTGCTGTCAGCTTGTTGAAAAGTATTTAATGGCTTCGAAATTAGACTCACACTCTCACTCACCCTCGAACGACTTCTACGACACGTCTGGGGCACGACCCCTCCAGAATAATTCAGTTTGCATTTTTAAGTAGTGAATCTCCAGACATACCAGAGAAAATTAAACTGAGTTTTATTTATGGAGGTTATTTAACTGGTGTGGTCCTTAGCGTCCCATTCTATATTGGGCGTGAAAGACCGGAAATTTTGCTCAGAGGCCTCTTTATCAGGCTTGAGGTTCTTTTACGTGCCGTAAATCTATGACACGTGACCACCGGCTTTACTTCCCTTCCGAAGGAAGCCATGCTAAGGAGTTTTAAGCAAGCATTGAGCTTGGTCACTAACTGGACGAGTGACGTTCAGCAGTGACCCGCCCTCTTATTAGCTTGGTAACCCCAAATCCTTTACCTACATCCTATCTTACTTTGCTGACAATCGGCTTGCTTATTTTCACAAACACGTAAGCGGTTGTAGAAGTTAAGCAGTATTGGGCTTGGTCGTCACCTGAATGCTTGTCCGCTCGGGTGATTCGCCAGGATACAGCCAATGGTGGCAGAGGAAGCGAAGCTCCACCCACTAGCACCCGACTGCAAAAACAAAACTGCGAAAACTGCAAAAAAAAACCGATACACTTATGTTATGAAAGTAAATTGTAAATAAATGTAAATTTTTGCCTGTTAGCCGGGCCTATTGTGCCGGCACCAGGTCACATTTCTTAATAAATAATCTGAGAACCTATAATATCGCACAGGTAAAGCCGCGTTAGAGGCTAGGTACTGTGGCGATTATACATTCCGCCCAGGTAAACCTGGGCGACCTGCTCTGGATTGCCCGAAAGAAAATTCATCACCCTTCGCCGGGTTTGAACCCGCGACCTCTGGAACTAGATGCTGGCATGGTAACCATTATACCACGGTAGACGACACACACCAGAGGGTTACAGTTAAGGTGTGTTGTGCGTAAGTTCTAGCATGGTACCATCCTACACCCCCCCGTAATTATGTAAATTAATTGTAAATATAACTGTTAGTTTTTTATATTATAATCCCCGGGTTATCATTTGATGCCTCTGCCTCCAGCTCACCCTCGAACCTCGCCACGTACCCTTCCTAACCCGGTTACCGACGCTCTGCAATCTGAGACTACCACCCTCCCCCTGTTGTAAGTATCCCCTGGAGCTAAGTACCCCAAGGATTCCTATAATATTCACTGGACTTCAAAACTAAATCCTTTACAGCCACGTAATGCAGAGAATTGCAGTGGTGTTTACCCAAAGCACGTATACAATGCAGATAGTAATCATCGTTGCCTTTGCTTTCATAAAGCAGAACTTCTATCTTGTACCTACACAATATTACAATCTAACCTGGACAGGTTATTACTTTCTCTACTACTTACCTAAAGAAGTAGGGGAAGTATTGCATTTCATCCAAAAATTCGATATCAGATTTCACCGGAGATCCCCTGAATAAAACAGTAAATAAATAATAATAATAAAACAATATTTAGAAAAAGACCACGCGCGTTTGTGTATGTGAACAGCATAAGTCAAAAACGAAAATTCGGATAAATACCAAGCTTGATATTTAAGTTCAGAATCTTCTAAAGATGCAACAGAAGATTTTCAAGAAAGTTCCCCCACTACAAACTACCCTTTACATGGAAAAATGCAAATATTTTTTATTTTCCCAAAAATTATTTTGATTAAAAATAATATATTTAAGCTATTTACATGACAAATAAAATGTAGGTAGGTGTATTGTTGGGGTAATTCTTTCGGCTGGGGTTTTGAAGTTCGTCTGGCGTGACCACACGCCACTGGCTAGCTGGCAATCTATAGCTAGCGTTGGAGAGTGGGGGGGGGGGGGTGAGCCTTACTTTCGTTGTGTGTTGTGTGTTAGCGTGACTTTTAGGTCGAGTGTCTGGCATGGAAGGTTGTATGTAGTCTCGTGTGAGTAACATCTCCCTTAATGTGGCGTGTATATATATACATATATATATATATGTGTGTGTGTGTGTGTATTGTCACGCCAGACACATTATTGCGTCGTTTGCGACAGTACTGCTGGTGTAATTATTTCGGCTGGGGTTTTGAAGTTCGTCTGGGTGACGACTCGCCACTGCCTACTAGCGGTGGAGAGTGGACGAAAATATGCGTTACTTTCTTGGTGTGTTAGCGTCACTTTTAGGTCGAGTGTCTGGAATGGAAGGTTGTATGTAGTCTCGTGTGAGTAACATCTCCCTTAATGTGGCGTATATGTGTGTATTGTTACGCCAGACACATTATTGCGTCGTTTGCGACACTACTGTTGCTGTAATTCTTTCGGCTGGGGTTTTGAAGTTCGTCTGGCGTGACGACTCGCCACTGCTTACTAGCGGTGGAGAGTGGGAGAAAATATGCGTTACTTTCTTTGTGTGTTGTGTTAGCATCACTTCTGGTCGAGTGTATGGTATGTGAATTGTTGCGTGTGTGTAGTATCTCCCTTCAATTTCTTCCTTTTTATCTTTTGTGTGAGATGTAGGGGCACCGTACTTATATTCAATAAACCGCAGGTAATGTGATTAATGTGAAATATTGTGTATTTTGTGATAACTATCCCTCGCCTGCTCTGGAATGCGTAGTTAAAGTTTCTGGTCCTCTCGCTATCTCTGATGCTATGCCTCCCAATGTACATGCTGGGGTAACTAAAATGTAATATCTAGCTGCAAACCTTTTGGCCTCACCCCAGTATATAACACTATTTAAGCTATTTACATGACAAATAAAATGTGGGTAGATGTATTCTGAATTTTGTGCGAAGAGCCTATTAAGTCCTGGAACTAATAGTTCTTCCACACAAGGCGTGTGTTGGATGGTAGAATCAGACGACTGAAAAATTCAATGCCATCACATTGAATCTTTCACGGATCTCCCAGTTTCCTTCAATTTCCTCTAACCATTGAGCTACCATGACAACATGACGGTACGACATTAAATTCCCCAACGGATTCGCATTTTTCCCGGTAAACCACAAGGAGATCTCAAATTATATTGAGATGACAAACCCCAATGGCAACTTACAATGCTGTAAGTACTTCCCGGGCTTCATAGTTTCGACCACCATTAGGTCAATCAGTTAGGGAATTTAATGTCGTAACGGCATGTTGCCATGGTAGCTCAGTGGTTAGAGGAGCCGGACGGAAACCGGGAGATCAGTGGTTCAAATCCCGGCAATGGCATTGAATTTTCCAATCGTCTGATTTTAAGTTTCCTATGAAGTCCTCTTCATTCACGAGGAATTTCGTATAATTTTGCTTAACGGATGAACCATAAGAGATAGACAAAAACTTAACACAAAAATGTAGAACGTTTTAAAACACACAATTTATTTCAAATAACTTTTTTTTTGGTAGCATCAGCCATTTCCGAGATATTCGTTATTATTAGTTTGAATTTTTCAGTACTTTGACATTTTTCTTGGTGTTATTCCGTTGTTTCTCGCAATGACATGGGAAGAGCATTTAGCGACTTTAAACTTCTTGACTACAGACTTGGTTTCCCCCATCCCCCTTGTATTTACCTTAAACGAAATTCTGCAAAGGTTTATCTCGGTTAGCATGAAGTAGATAGAAAAATAAGCTTTAGTAAGAATTGTTTACGTAAAAATAAAATATTGTGGGTAGGGAAAGTTATGTAAGCAGCCGATTAGGCACATAGTTCTGTTATTACTGAATACCTATATTTGCATTTATGTAGCCCCCTACCTGCTCTTCCTGGAATTAATCTATCATTTTCGTAAAATTTGGAGCACCTGGTTACCCTTCGGACCAGCACCGTAGTTTAAACCACCTGGGACCGCTATTCAGCATATTCTTCTGTGACATGTCTTCGCAGAACGTGATCAAAGCCCGCTTCTCTACCTGCATCATATTATGAATATTTCAAGTTCCAAATCCCCATGGCACAGTGCAGTGTTTTCTAAGGAAAGATGAACAAGTTAACTGCAAGATCACGTGCAGATACTGGCAGGTCGATGTCAATAAATATTTCATAAGCTTCGTAACTGATGATGCGGACCTTTCCTTGCATGTATTTTTATACGTTCTAACAGCGCGTTACGGTATTAGAAACTGCAACATTTAAGGTTGAAAAAGACGTTCGCGTTGCACTGTATTTCGAAATCAATTCGTCATTTTAACAAAAATGTCAAATGCTATTGCACTCTCCAATAGTGACTTGTAGAATATAATTCAGGGCTTACGTAACAAGCCCTATTTTTGGTACGTCAGATTATACAAAGGTAATTGAAAGTAGTTCCTCCTTTTTCCGCTGGTGATAGAAGTGGTAGATATATAAAAATAGTTTAGTAGTGTTTCATTCTGACCCAAGATATATTTGGCTGTTACGCCCAACGTATTCGAGGGAAGAAGTTCGCTAATGTCAAATGACTTTTTTTTTTTTTTTTTTTTTTTTTTTTTTTTTTGCAAACGGTTCAAATAGTTTTCCTTGGGAACAAGCCGAACCCGCAGCTCTGCTCACAATATTGCCCTAACTGAGGAGATTCTACTCCCTCTCTCCCTTCTCAGTCTCTCATTCCTCTTTCTCTCCCATTTTCCCCGCTAACTTCCTCCATTTGCCTTTCTCTCCCTCTCCTTCCTGCTCTTTCGATTCCGCTTCCTTTCCTCTCGCCCTTGCCTTCCATATTCCATATTTCCAATCCCTCCGTTTCTGTCGCCTTCTGTCCCTCTCTGTGTGCGAAGTGCATATCAAATAACGTTCTTAAAATCGGTATTAAAACTTTTTTTCGCGTTAATAACATTTAAAACGTAAATACAAGTTTAATAGTACAAGAATAGTGCCTCTGTTTAATCTTACAATGTGATCGGAACCATACACTTTCTCGTGGTAGGTGGCTTATGCACACGAATAATAACAACTTTTGTATAAATTATGTTCTCATCATATAGAAATACTGCACATAACAAAAAAAAATTTGCCAGAAGCATTACGCTTGTAAATTTATGCAACTTTTTCAAAAAGGTGAATACCTAATAAGCGAGATATTTCGATTATTTTGGATTTTGCCCTATCTTTTTCAAGATGTCGTATAGCGTATTTTCTAAATGGAACCCCCCACCGGCATACACAATTAAAAAACATCTTATGTGCTACATTTACACGACTTTCTCAACTCTCTATAATTTATTAGTGGGTATAAAACTATTCTACTAAAGCTTATTTTTCTATCTACTACATTTTAATCCAAATAAAGCTTTGCAGAAATAGCTACACTACACATTTCGTTATTGATATAAAGGGAAAGTGAGTCAAATGTTTAAGAACTATACGCTATATGCTAGCTTTAAAATTCCATACTCTTTCCATGCAATCGCAAGAAACAACTGAATTAAGAGAATGACCAAGAAATTAACAATTGGAACCTTCTTTAATAACGGATATCTCAGAAATGGCTAATGTCACAAAAAAAATAAAAAAAAACTTATATAAAATAAATTGTGTGTCTTAAAGAGATCTACATTTTTATGCAGTAGGTTTTCGTGTATCACTTAACGTTTATCATTTAAACAAAACTATACAAAATTCCTTCCGAATGAAGAGGACTTCACAGGCTATTTCTAGAGAATTCAAGACACACATTTTATTTGTCATGTAAATATCTTTAATTATTGGCATTTTTATCAAAATCCTTACAGCCATTTTAAGGAAAATAAAATCTCGCAAAATGCAACATGTAAAAGGTAGTCTGAGATGGGGGGGTGTTTGAAAATTTTAGTGTCGCATCTTTGAAAGGTACTGAACCTAAATACCAAGTTTTAGGTATTTATACGACTTTTCGTTTTTGAGTTATGCTGTTCTCACACACGCACAGGCACACACACACCTTTTATTAATTTTTACTTTCTCTACTACGTATAGTAAGTAGGGGAAGTATTGTCTTCCACCCAAAAATTCGATACCGAGATTTCACCGGAAATACATGTTTTGAGACCTCCTGAATCCAAAAAAAGGATTTTTGGAAACATGTCCGTGTGTGTGTCTGTCTGTCTGTGTGTCTGTGAACAGCATAACTCAAAAACGAACAGTCGGATAAGCACCAAACTTGGTATTTAGGTTCAGTATCTTCCAGAGATGCGACACGAAGGTTTTCAAGAAAATCCCCCCACTCCAGACTACCCTTTACATGGAAGATTTTTCGAAAATTTTAATTTTCTCAAAAATGGCTCTAACGATTTTGATTAAAATATCATATGTTTAAGATAATGTCATGAGAAATGAAATGTATATCTCGAATTTTCTGGGAATGTCTCCAAACGTATTCTTCATTGTGAACGACTTTTGCATAACTGGTAAACCATAAGAGATAGACAAAATTTTACTACACAAAAAATGTAGATCGCGTTAAAATACACAACTTAAGTCATATACATTTCTTTTGTTGAGTGAACCGTTTTCGAGATATTGCTTGTTATTTCCTTAAATTTTCCAATACTTATACTTTTTCTCAAATTCGTTATTCATTTTTTTTATGTCCTGGACATGCAAAGAGAATGGAATGCGCCACATAGCAACCAGCGTTAAAATATTTGACTATCGCTTAAAAGCTACCATATTTCCCTTGCATCTACAAGAAAATTACCAATAAGATTGACATCTCGATATCTCGATTAACATGAAGCATACGGAGAATAGGCGTTTGTAAAAATAGTGTGTACAAGAGTAGAGAAAGTCATGTGAGTGTAACACATCAGATTTTTACTTTCTCTACTCCTATAGTAAGTAGGGGAAGTATTGTATTCCACCCAAAAATTCGATACCGAGATTTCACCAGAAATACATGTTTTGAGACACCCTGAATCCAAAAAAATCTGATGTGTTACACTCACATGACTTTCTCTACTCTTGTACAATCTAATTTTACAAACGCCTATTCTCCATATGCTTCATGTTAATCGAGATATCGAGATGATGTCAATCTTATTGGTAATTTTCTTGTAGATGAAAGGGAAATATGGTAGCTTTTAAGCGATAGTCAAATATTTTAACGCTGGTTGCTATGTGGAGCATTCCATTCCCTTTGCATGTCAAGGACATAAAAAAAATTAATAACGCATTTGAGAAAAAGTATGTATTGGAAAATTTAAGGAAATAACAAGCAATATCTCGAAAACGGTTCACTCAACAAAAGAAATGTATATAACATAAGTTGTGTATTTTAACGCGATCTACATTTTTTGTGTAGTAAAATTTTGTCTATCTCTTATGGTTTACCAGTTATGCAAAAGTCGTTCACAATGAAGAATACTTTTGGAGACATTCCCAGAAAATTCGAGATATACATTTCATTTCTAATGACATTATCTTAAACATATGATATTTTCATCAAAATCGTTAGAGCCATTTTTGAGAAAATTAAAATTTTCGAAAACTCTTCCATGTAAAGGGTAGTCTGGGGTGGGGGGATTATCTTGAAAACCTTCGTGTCGCATCACTGGAAGATACTGAACCTAAATACCAAGTTTGGTGCTTATCCCACTGTTCGTTTTTGAGTTATGCTGTTCACAGACACACAGACACACACACACACACACACACACAGACACAGACAGACACACACACACACACACACAGACACGGACATGTTTCCAAAAATGCTTTTTTTGGATTCAGGAGGTCTCAAAACATGTATTTCCGGTGAAATCTCGGTATCGAATTTTTGGGTGAATGCAATACTTTGAAACGGCAACTCTAGGCCGGGCCCGAGAACAGTAATTCTAGATAACTTATTAATTAACTTTTAGTGATGTTAAATCGTATTATGTAAATATCTTTTTCTCATACTGCTTGTATATTTTAAGAAGGGTGATTTAACGTTATGTATCTATCTAGGTTATTAATATTAGTAGAGTTATAAATGGTTTAATGTGAATAATTTAAGCGCTATGTTAAAATACTGTCCACGGTGGAATGTTTTAGCTACAGGAATAGTGCTTTCGAAGGCAGAAAACCTAGTTTTATTACCTCTCTTCGGTCGCCGTGCTATTATTCCTACAGCGAGGGTGTAGAGCCTTTGTCCCATTATTTGATAATTCGCCGTGACCAAGTGAGTGAGACAGACAACCTTAACGGTAAATGTAGGAAAAGCCGCGATATATATTAAAATTGGACCAATGAAATCCCTGGAAGTTTATTCGAAATAGTTAGACGCGTCGAGTCGCGCTAAAAATGTACCAATAGGAAAGGAAGCAGCCTCAGGAGCCTGAGACTATAAATGGATCTGTTTAGGGAAAATTCGGGACAGTTTTTGTCATGTGTGGTCAGGGAGAGATGCTGCAGGATGTGTGAGATATCGCGCCAAGACAGGGAATCCAAATAGTTTTAGCAACACACCTAAGATCCGCTACTCTTAAAGCGACAATAAGAATATTTAAACTTCAAGTCATATCCGCGCCATAGTTTAACAGCGGTGGACAGTATTTTACAGCGGCCATACCAGTTTTGTATACTACGAGTGTTAATTAAATAAAAAGAAACGGCAGTGTCATCTTTTCATAAACAAAGCAAGTCTATGTCTTCCTATATCACCACCCGAGATCTACGTTTTCCTTTACCGAGGATAAGTCCATGCTCCCATAGAATTTAAGAACAATTACTGAGGCTAGCCGAGGATAAATTGAAGAGAACCAACCCACTGAGAACTTCTGGAAGCAACGGGAGAAGCATCCAGGTAAGCCTAACAGCAACGGATGAGGAGGTGATCGCCGCAAACTGGCGCCATAACGTGGAGCTCGAAAGGAAGAACGACACAAACGGAGGACTAGGAAACAACGAACAGACGAAGAATCTTCAGAGGAAAGGGGCACAGCAGAACAAAATTACAACGCGAACTTCTAGTCTACCTACGTGGGACAACAAAACAGCTGAGAGCATCGCTTCTAGAACTTCACCAGGATTCGAACCCGGAACGCATCAGTTAACATTGAAAAAAAATACAGGTTAGAACTTTTATTCAAAAACAAACAAAAAGGCATGCAGAGTAGTGACCCAGTTTTGTGAACACATGTTATTGAGAGGGGGTAAAGTCATTACTAGGGAGGTAGAACTTGCTAACGGAACCATGAGTAGGTCAAGGGAAGATTTGGAAGAACTGAATGGGGAGGCTATTGTCAGCATAACAACAGATGGAGAAAATATGGGTGCAGCAGAAGTAGAAGTTAGGATAGAAAGGCAATCACCGATTGAGCAGGTCATTGACGCAGGTCAAAACCAGCTGCTAATATTGCTTCAACATTTGAGTGAACAAAATAAAAATTTGAGTGAACAAAGTAAAAATTTAGAAGGGAAATTAAATGAGTTGAGTAAGGAGTCAAGTGAACAAAATAAGAATTTAGAGGGGAAATTAGGTGAGCAAAGTAAAAACTTAGAAAAATTAAGTGAACAAAGTAAGAATTTAGAAGGGAAATTAAATGAGCAGAGTGTACAGATAGGCGAATATGTCAGAGAGGAAAACAGGAAGATGAGAGGGGAATTAGCTCAGGAGATGAGGGAATATTTAGGTGAACAGGTCGCCCGATTACAAAGTCAGTTGGACTCTAAATTCAGTAAGCAAGGGAAGGTAGTGCAAGAAATTCAGGCAGGACAACTATGTCTAAGAAACGATGTAGAAAAACTAAGGAAGGATGTAGAAACAGAATTAAGTGTTACCAGCTTAGCCATAAAGGAACAATTGGATGATGACTTAAGAGCTGTAAATGTTTCTTTAGAAAAAAAAACAAAGTACCTTAGAATCTAACATTCAAAGGGAGTTCAAAGAATTTAGAATAGTGTTAGAAAAGGATCAGGGAAAGATGAATGAACTTTCGTCAAAAATGACTGAACAGCTCTCAAATCATCATGAAATTGTGAAGAGGGTGGAAGAGCATGAAAATTGTGTAAAGGAGTTAAAACGCTCTATTGGTAGACTAGGGATAAGTGTGAGACAGAGTGATGATAGCTCACCCAGTGAAACTAGCACCACTTTTAGGGAGGCAAATGGAGGCCAAAGTCCAGCTGCCGACCCATATAATTTCAATTCAGGGCACCAATGTACATCTAACCATGCAAGTAATGCAAACTACCATTTATTAAATGAGATAGGGGTACCTACTTTCGAGGAAAATTCGGCTGATAATCCTAAACAATACCTAAATGACCTTGAGGAGTATTTCCGTTTGAAGCAGATTCCGGACGAGCTAAAGATGTTAATCGTTCGTAAAGGTTTACGTCAAAGGGTTCTCCAATGGGTAAGATTGACTTTGGGAGAGAATAATAATTTCGAATATTTCAGAAGGGCATTTTTGAATAAGTATTGGAGTACTAATACTCAGAACCAGGTGAGATCTATCCTAGTTAATGGCAAGTACGATGAACGCGGAAACCTAAGCATGGTAGATTATTTGCTAACTAAAGCACAGAGTAGTAGACTAATCGAGCCACCCATAAGTGAGAGGGATTTCATTAATATGATTGTACCACATTATCCAGAACGTATACACCATTACCTACTCATTGCGAAGCCAAATTCTATTCCCGAATTGATTGAGTTGGTATCATCATTCGAGACAAGTAGTAGGAACCACGTACAAAACTATACAGTTCGACCATTACCGGATAATTCAAGGAATGCGAATTGGAGAGGAAACGCGAGAGGGAACTATAACCCCAGAGAGAGATACTGGAACGACGTGCCTCAATCCGGGAACAGAAACTGTCAAAATAACCGTTTCAGGAGGGAAGGTGATAACCAATATCACCTAAATGTTATACAAACCAGACCAAGGCATAGGGGCCGTTTTAACTATAGGAGAGGCAGAAACAATGAAAACAGATCCAGGGAACATTATTTTTCTGACCGAGGGGAAAGCGATATAGGAGAGAGGTATGACGAAAATTACCCAGAAAGAAACGAAAGGAGAGAGAGACCTTCCCGGGGACATTTTAGAGGAAGCAGAGGAAACTATAGGCAAATGCAGAGAGAGGGAAATGTGGAAGAGACTAGCGGAGCACCAAATAGTGTTGATAACCCGGAAAACTAAGACAGGATCCATTCAAGAGCTCGGAGCGGATTCTAAGCGCGCAAAATTCTCAAATAAACAGAAAATGTGAAACAGGGCTCAAAAATGACTTTATACTGGGAGAACTGATAACTACTATTCAAAATCACTCGGAAAAGGATCTGACAGATTCCCCTAGCATAAAAGTAGTATTGTTGGATGAAGAATATAACGCTTTAATAGACTCTGGAGCCAATGTGAGTGTATGCAGCCTGAGGTTATATCAGAACCTGGTAAATAAAGGAATTAAGCTAATGACATTACCCATAAGGAACACGGTATGCCGGGTAGCAGTTAACAAAGAGGTTACCCGAATAAAAATGCAAGTAATGTTGAACATGAAAATAGGAGAAGAAAAATTTGAGTTTATTTTTCTGGTAATCAATAATTTGATTTGTGACATTTTGATTGGGTGTGACGTTTTGTTTGAATTAAGAGCTAGGGTTGATTTTGCTGATAAAGTTTTGAAAATAGAGAAGAACAGAAATCTATTAGAAATCCCTTTTGTAGAGGGTATGAAGCAGGATACTTATAACAAAACCCAAGGAGAAGAAGATATCGCCGAAGAAAGATTTTTCGTACAATTAGTACAAACAGGTAGGAGTGAGAAATTAATTGCTATAGTACAAGGGGAAGAAACCGATGAGATGCATGCGTTCGCTGACAGGTTTTACCACGGGTATACGGAGCACAATGAGAAAGATTATGGTTACGCCCGAAAGAAAGAATTCCAAGATACCGCCAGCCAGGTAGAAAAAGTGGAAGAGAAAGTGACCCTTGCCGAGAACCTCACAGAGACACAAAGGCATCTATTAAGGCGAATGTTACAAGAAAACAAAGCGGTATTTTCGGACGTCCCAGGCAAGTGCAAAGCATACAAACACAGTTTTAAGGTACAAGATATTGCACCCTTCACACACAAGTATCGGGATATTCCGATTGCATTAAGGGAGAGAGCCAAACAAGTGATCGATAAAATGTTGAGAGACCAAATAATACAAAAATCAAATTCTCCATACAGCAGTCCATTATGTTGGGTGACGAAACGCAATGGCGAACTTAGGATGACGATAGATGGTCGAAAGATAAATAAACATACTCAACCAGACAGATTTCGGAGCGAAAGTGTAGAAGAATTGCTGTCAAAAATAACCAAAGGCAAGTATTTCTCCACCATTGATTTAACTGCGTCATACTGGCAGATTGAGCTTCACGAGGATGTTAGAAAGTATACTTCTTTTTTATTTTTTGGGAAACAGTTCGAATTTTCGAGAATGCCTTTTGGTATGCTTACGTCATGTAGTGGACTATTAAGAGCCATCGATAAAATATTTGGCGACTCAGCCGACGAATTTTTGATCCAATATATCGACGATTTTCTAATAGTTGATGAAAATTTTGATGAGCATATTAAACATGTGGATTATGTGCTTAGAAAGCTGAGAGAAAACGGTATGACGGTGAACATTAATAAATCCAAATTTTGCATCCGCGAGGTGGAATTTCTAGGTTATGTAATTAATGATAGAGGAATGAAGCCAAACGAAGAAAGAGTAGCGGCTGTGAGAAGAATACCAGCGCCCAAGAGTGTTAAGCAGGTTAGGTCGTTTCTTGGAGTGCTAAATTATCAAAGCAAATTTATCCTGAGGTACGCCGCAGAAATAGCACCTTTGCGCGAATTACTTAAAAAGAAAGTGCGATGGAAATGGGACGAGGTACACCAGAAAGCTTTTGAAAAGATAAAAGAACTATTTGCGAAATCAATTCTACTAGAGAGACCCAAGGACAACCTACCATATGTAATTTACGTGGATGCTTCAGGTCACGGATATGGGTGTGTCCTAGCCCAATCAGATGAGGAAAATCAACTGCACGTGATAAGTACCGCTTCAAGAGGTTTAAGTCAAATAGAGAAAAATGCTTCGGTCACCGAATTAGAGATCTGTGCTGTGTATTACGCACTACAGAAATTTAGATCATATATATATCTACAGAAGGTTATTATATACACAGATCATGTGAGTCTTTCATTTATGAAACGTTGTCGGCTTACGAGTACTAAATTATCTAGATACATCCATGAGATTCTTTCGTATGATGTTGAGGTGAAACACATTCCAGGAAAAACAAATGTCTTTAGCGATTTGCTGTCTAGGTTACATAACAACAGTGAAATACCGGAGAGAATAGAACGCCCTAAAAATGAAGTAACCTTGATGAGTATTGAAATACCCTTGAGTAAAAGTTTGATAAAGGAATTAAAAGGAATAGGGGACCAGCAGCGACGAGATGAGAAGTTAAATAAATTAATAAAAAAGGCCCCAGAAATAGATGAAAATATCAAGGGAAACATAGGGGTAAAAGGGGGCGTGTTGTATAAACTACATGGCAGTGAAATACAGAAATGGAAGACGTATATACCTAAGGATATGGAGAATGAACTCATAAACACGTTCCATCAAGCTCTAGCACATTCTGGCTCAGAACGCACCGCTTTAATGATCCAAGAAAATCTGTATATTCCAAAATTACACCATAAAGTAAAGAGAATAATTTCGACATGCTTACAATGTCAAAAAGCAAAGCCACTGAATATACAATACGAATACGAGACAAACTCCATACTAAGAGAAAAACCTGGCATGTTAGTGACCTTGGACTGTCATGGTGAGATGCCTTGTAGTAGATTTGGATTTAGGTATATAGTAGTGTTAATAGATGTATTCTCAAAATTCGTGAAAATTTACCCAGTCAGGAAGATTACAAGTGAAATATGCCTAAGAAAGATCATGAAGTCGTATGTTCCACAATTTGGAAACATGAAGGCAATTTTATGTGATAATGCTTCAATATTTACCAGCAGAAAATTTGTAGACACCTTAAAAGAAAACGAAATCACGTTGTATCATTGCTCAAAATACCACCCACAAAGCAATCCCTGCGAAAGAATAATACGGGACATTTCGGTTTATTTGAGAATTTTGGCCAATAAAAACACAGTGATTGGGCAAATCACTATCAGCGCATTGAAAGTATTTTAAATGAAAGTGTGAGCCCTACTACCGGTTATAAGCCCATCGAGCTGATGAAGGGGAAATTAATGGAAACACTTGAAGGGGAATTACCACAGACACTAGAAGCTAAAGATCCGAAAGCACTAACGGAAGAAGAGATGTTTAAGAAAGCTTTTGAAAGAATGGCCAATAAGGCGCAGAAAAGAAAAGAAAAGTTTAAGAAGAAGAAACGAAAACACTGGTTGATCAAATTGGGAGACTTAGTATTGGTACGGGACAAGAAAAAGTCTAGCATTCTGAACAAAAGGTATCATAGAATGGAAAATTTATTTAAAGGTCCATACCGGGTGATTAACATTTTTGGCTCGGATACATTTGAGTTACAAGAAATAAAGAATTCCAAGATCGTAGGGAGATACCATAAACAGTTGCTCAAACCGTACAAATGTTTAGAGAATGAGAAGGGTGAAGAATGTAATGAAAATAATCAGGTTAGTTTTACTCGAAATGAGGTAGCAACCCTATGAACAAATAGTAAAGGTAATACACCCGAGAAATAAGGATGTAAAGAAGTAACTAAATGCATAATAATTATGTACCAATATGTATGTAAATAGATTTAAGTTCTAGAACTTAATTTGGGTATTAGAGTATTTGTTTGCGTTACAAGTTATTCGTGTGCGCGAAATGTATTGTGTAAGAATGTCTCTCGGAAACCTGTTTTTAAATGGTGAGAGGGGATCAACCATAACAAATGTAGAGTGAATGACCCAGATATAAACACCACTGGTGTGGCAGAACCCTTGTGAAGAAACAGGTATAGCGAAGGGTCTCTGTCAACAAAACAAACCTACAAAGGCCATAATCAGAGGAATTATTCTGGAAAAGAAAATTGTATCAAGTGCTGAAAAATTTATTCTTTTCCAGAACAGGGCAATTTGAAACGGCAACTCTAGGCCGGGCCCGAGAACAGTAATTCTAGATAACTTATTAATTAACTTTTAGTGATGTTAAATCGTATTATGTAAATATCTTTTTCTCATACTGCTTGTATATTTTAAGAAGGGTGATTTAACGTTATGTATCTATCTAGGTTATTAATATTAGTAGAGTTATAAATGGTTTAATGTGAATAATTTAAGCGCTATGTTAAAATACTGTCCACGGTGGAATGTTTTAGCTACAGGAATAGTGCTTTCGAAGGCAGAAAACCTAGTTTTATTACCTCTCTTCGGTCGCCGTGCTATTATTCCTACAGCGAGGGTGTAGAGCCTTTGTCCCATTATTTGATAATTCGCCGTGACCAAGTGAGTGAGACAGACAACCTTAACGGTAAATGTAGGAAAAGCCGCGATATATATTAAAATTGGACCAATGAAATCCCTGGAAGTTTATTCGAAATAGTTAGACGCGTCGAGTCGCGCTAAAAATGTACCAATAGGAAAGGAAGCAGCCTCAGGAGCCTGAGACTATAAATGGATCTGTTTAGGGAAAATTCGGGACAGTTTTTGTCATGTGTGGTCAGGGAGAGATGCTGCAGGATGTGTGAGATATCGCGCCAAGACAGGGAATCCAAATAGTTTTAGCAACACACCTAAGATCCGCTACTCTTAAAGCGACAATAAGAATATTTAAACTTCAAGTCATATCCGCGCCATAGTTTAACAGCGGTGGACAGTATTTTACAGCGGCCATACCAGTTTTGTATACTACGAGTGTTAATTAAATAAAAAGAAACGGCAGTGTCATCTTTTCATAAACAAAGCAAGTCTATGTCTTCCTATATCACCACCCGAGATCTACGTTTTCCTTTACCGAGGATAAGTCCATGCTCCCATAGAATTTAAGAACAATTACTGAGGCTAGCCGAGGATAAATTGAAGAGAACCAACCCACTGAGAACTTCTGGAAGCAACGGGAGAAGCATCCAGGTAAGCCTAACAGCAACGGATGAGGAGGTGATCGCCGCAACTTCCCCTACTTACTATACGTAGTAGAGAAAGTAAAAAGCATTTTTGGAAACATGTCCGTGTGTGAGTTTGTGTGTCTGTGTGTTTGTCTGTGAACATCAGAACACAGAAACGAAAAGTCGGATAAACACCAAACTTGGTATTTAGGTTCAGTATCTTCCAGAGATGCGACACGAAGGTTTTCAAGAGAAACCCTCGACCCAAGGTCACCCTTTACATGGAACATTTTTCGAAAATTTTAATTTTCTCAAAAACGGCTCTAACGATTTTGATTAAAATATCATATGTTTAAGATATTTTCATGACAAATGAAATGCATATCTCGAATTTTCCGGGAATGTCTCCAAAAGTATTCTTCATTGTGAACGACTTTTGCATAACTGATAAACCATAAGAGATAGACAAAATGTTACTACACAAAAAATGTAAATCGCGTTAAAATACACAATTTATATCCTATACATTTTTTTGTTGAGTGAACCATTTTCGAGATATTGCTTGTTATTCCCTTAAATTTTCCAATACTTATACTTTTTCTCAAATTCGTTATTCATTTTTTTTATGTCCTGGACATGCAAAGAGGATGGAATGCTCCGCATAGCAACCAGCTCTTCAAAGATTTGACTATCGTTTAAAACCTACCATATTCCCCTTGGACCTACAAGAAAATTAGCAATAAGATTAACGTCTCGATTAACATGAAGCATATGGAGAATAAGCGTTTGTAAAAATAGTTGGTACAAGAGTAGAGAAAGCCATGTGAGTGTAACACTTCAGATATTTTTTTCTTTTTTTGCCTCAGGGATCCCCAAAACATGTATTTCCGGTGAAATCTCAGTATCGAATTTTTCGGTGGATGCAATACCTTCTCTACCTACTGTGTACGTGATAGAGTAAGTAAAAACACAATCTTGGCCGCTGTAGTTCAATTTTTCGGACTGTTATTTTTGCAAAAACATTATTTTAGACAGTATGCCAATCTTTTTCCACCCATATGTAGAACTAAAAAATTTGAGGCAGCCTACTTAAGTCTCCGAATTTGGTTCATTAAGTCTGCCCCCGAAAGGCACTGTAATTTGAATACATAACATATTTTTCGATTTATTGCTGTTTATTTCCAGCATTTGCCACACAACTCATCTTTCCGGAAGCCCTATTTTACGCTGTTAGAATGTTACGGCCCTGTTAGATTGACTGTAATGTTTGGATTTGTAAATACCACTGCTGTACTAGAGGAGTGAGGCAGGAGCTGAAATAAGCAATCTTTGCTTCAAAACAGCTCAGCGTTGAATTAATATGACAGCGCTTGGGACATGTTATCGTCACAGGGTAAAAAAGCAAACCAACAAATACAGGAAGAAAAAAATAAGTCGGCAATGACAGGCCATTGACAAAGCTCCATGACAGGTGCAGCTGCGCCAGATACAACAAGAGTTATTATGTACTTGCTGTGGTTTTGTTAAAGTGTGTTGGAAAGATTTCGTGGGAGGAGAAACCGTGAATGGCCGTTTTGTTGTTATGATTACTGTACATAAAATGGACTTTAGAAGGAACCTCTTTTGCTACCTTAAGTGAAAACATTGCTTGTCCGAAGTTTTCACAGCCAGTTTATTATCCTTAGTAAGAAACAACAGCACAGTGTGTGGCACGCTGTAATATTAACAACGAAGTTCATCGTACCTCACCCGATTCTTTGTACACTCTCGGGCATAAAATTATCTTTGAACTGGCAGCTACGAAAGCAAGGAGTATAACTAGGCTCCTATGCGATATTAATACGTCTACGTACG
Organism: Deroplatys truncata; assembly: GCA_030765065.1. Taxonomy (NCBI): domain Eukaryota; kingdom Metazoa; phylum Arthropoda; class Insecta; order Mantodea; family Mantidae; genus Deroplatys; species Deroplatys truncata. The sequence goes on from CM060983.1 coordinate 167,932,895, forward strand.
TAAGAAAATCAGCCGACAGGAGAAGTTTGACAAGCTCCATGCTGAGGAGGTTATGTTTTGCCTGAAGAGACCGACTCCAGTACCGGTATGCAATTTTAGAATCCTGGGAGTCCATGGGGGTACACTCAACCTAACGAGGTCTTTAGGAACCACAGAGCAACCCTATGAGAACGTTCTCGTTCTCGAAAACCAGTAGCCGGAAAGACTCGAAATGCTGCGTCGTTCTTGGCTCATCATGGGCTATCGCGGTTTGAAAGACAGAGATGAAGATAAGTTGTATAGATGGAGACGGTCCCGGAAATTAGACGAGGGTGGGGGGTGTTTTGGAATGTCATGAAAACTCATTGCTGCGCCAAATTTGAGGCCACCTACAGAGATGCAAAGAACGCTGCCTCCTTCTTCATACCCTAGTTTATTTCGTCATTAACCGTGAAATAAGCAATGTTAGCAGTGCAGAAATAACCGGTCTCTTTTGATATTTTCAATAAGTTCGAAACCTGGAATGACTTTGACTACACTGATACGCTCTTCCGTGATTATTGGCAGGAAAAGATAAATAATTAAATAAGGAAATAACATTAAGATAGAGAAATAATTGCAATAACTAGTTTCCGTATATTAACTCAATGTATAATGTAATAAGCTTGAGTAGAAAAGATTTGTCTGAGGAAAAGGTAATTAACGAGTCAGGTAAAGCAAAGTCATTAGCAACAGCCGAAGTAGCGAACCTGTTAGTATAAACGTTCTTGGAATGCAGTTAAGGGGTGAATTCAGTACGTTTGACCAGTCACGTATGCTAGAATTTTGAGAAAGATAAAGGGAATGAAATTCTGAGATTTTGGGAGATACTCCATAGCAACAAGGTAACAGACGCACACGTAAAAATTGTAAGATTGACTCCGCACAAGAAGGGATGTTGGTAGGGGAGTAATATGTAGGCGGAGCTTGAGTTAATATAGAGGCGTGAAATCTAATCAAAGACACGTTCGTTCGTGCACTTATTCGTGCATAATTCGTGACACTCTTTCATGAGAATTAACCACTTAATCAGATGACTACTCGTGTTATTTTAAGCGCTCAGTGACGCGCTTGTGTAAGTAAGATTTGGTGGCCATCGCGGGGGTTTTGCCGGTAAACATTTTAGCGACTCACAGCAATTACGCTTCTAATTTCTTTTATTGCGGAAACGGTTATTTCAAACCATAAAATAGATACTGCAGAAGTTAGCAGGTATAATAATTTAATTGTTATAGTTTCGAGTGCTACGATTCAAAATCAGTTTCATTCTTTATCTTCAAGCGATCGGCAACTCGCTTCAATAGCTCAAATATTAGATAACATTAAGTTTCTCTGCCAATTTAACTGATGTTATCCTTCACATTACACGCACACTATGATAAAGTACTCATAGCTCTACCACTGGAGCAGATGGCGCACGAGACAACAGAACGAGCTACGAGATAATGACATCAGAAGCAGGTAAAGTGCACCGCTTCATAACTGTCGCCCCATAACGCGGTTTTAAAAATTCAGATAGCGTAGTACGTTATCAAATTTTAGAACGCAGATATTCTAAAGGGCCTTTTCCAAAGCAGACTGAACAGGCTTGGGGAAACTTAAGAAAAACCTCTCTTCCGACAGAACTTAAGACCACCCTTTCACAACCGCTAAAACTTCGTCAAACTAACATGGACTAGAAATAAGCAAAACCCATTTGTATTGTAAATGGACACATGAGAAAATATCGTTATTATATTCATCTGATCGTATATAACGTGTGAACCTCAGAGGTTTCCAAAATAATATGAGCATCTCTGAACCAGCAGGATCATTATTCTTGGTGATACCTATTTCTGATATAGGCTGTTCCCTCTATTGAAGTGAACTGTGGAAAATTCGTGGTCAATATAGCGAAAATGTTGAATGTTCTTCAGTCGGGAGTCCCCTGTTTTGGCGAAACTGAATATCAACGCTTTGCTTTCAAGTCTTTCGTTTTCGGACGTCCAGATCACCATTGCCCATTTCCATAGGAGGGGGGATGTGGGCCATTAGCAAATGGGGTCTTCCGTACTGCAAAATGTAAGCCAGAAATAGTCATTGATATGCACTAACTGGCGAAGTCAATGCTCCTCTTTTGATTTTGTGCATTCCTGAAGGATGTGAGCTATCACACTACTGCGTTATACGAGAAGAAATTGTAATGTGATTTATCCCTTGGGGATACACAAAATTCCATAAATGTGCAGCGGCTTTCTCGTGTACTTAATTCTTTACTGTTAGAAGAGCACTTCTATGAAAATAGTGAACAAATATGTATACTTTGTTAGACTGATTCTTTGAATGGCAATCAAACATGTGTGGAATACTAGCTTAACAACAGTATATGCAATCGGAAAATAGTTAATTATTCAAAATATTTAGTAAGTGTAAATTTTGCTTTCTGAAAAATGGAACTTACCTGTATAAAAAGAACCCCTCACAGCGAATACTCTACAAGCTCACTACATTCCTCTATCAGTCTTTAGTGAACACTGCAAGACTAAATTTTTCTTTTATAACTTTTCACTCAACAATATTCGAGAAATTCGTACGCCATTATAACCCCCGTTTGGCGATATCAATTAAGAAACCAAAGCCTGTTCTCCAATAATTGGAACGAAGATTTATATTCGAATGCATAGATATTCGTTCAACAACATTCTGCCTCCTTCTCTTTCTCTTCAAAACATTCTATATTCGTATAGCACTAACATTGGTTATTTACCCAAATTGAACATTTCAGTTGTGTACATAACATTTCCAGTTATATGTACAGAAGGCCTTTAATAGGCTTGGAAATCTATTAGTTATGTGTAGAAAAGGAATTTTTCTCCTATTTCTACCGTTCTACCCAGCATTTTTTACTTTCTCCACTATGTTTTGAGACCCCCTGAATCCAAAAAAAAAAAGCATGTTTGGAAGCATGTCCGTGTGTGTGTGTCCGTGAACAGCATAACTCAGAAAGGAACAGTTGGATAAACACCAAACTTGGTATTTAGGTTCAGTATCTTCCAGAGATGCGACACGAAGGTTTTCAAGAAAATCCCCCCACCCCAGATTACCCTTTACATGGAACATTTTTCTAACATTTTAATTTTCTCAAAAATGGTTCTAAAGATTTTGATTAAAATGTCATATGTTTAAGATATTTTCATAACAAATGAAATGCATATCTCGAATTTTTTTGGGAATGTCTCCGAAAGTATTCTTCATTGTGAACGACTTTTGCATAACTGGTAAACCTAAGAGATAGACAAAATTTTACTACACAAAAAATGTAGATCGCGTTAAAATACACAATTTATGTCATATACATTTTTATTGTTGAGTGAACCATTTCCGAGATATTGCTTGTTATTCCCTTAAATCTTCCAATACTTATACTTTCTCTCAAATGGGAATTGGTTATTCATTTTTTTTTTGTCATGGACATGCAAAGAGAATGGAATGCGCCACATAGCAACCAGCTCTTAAAATATTTGACTATCGCTTAAATACTACCATATTCCCCATGCATCTACAAGAAAATTAGCAATAAGATTAACATCTCGATTAACATGAAACATATGGAGAATCAGCGTTTGTAAAAGTAGTTTGTACAAGAGTAGAGAAAGTCATGTGAGTGTAACACATCAGATTTTTATCTCTCTACTAATCACGTATACCTAGTAAATAGAGGAAGTGTTGTATTCCACCCAAAAATTGCGAAATACAGTTTTAAGACTACCTGGGCCCAAGTAAGTATTTTTGTAAGAAGGTCCGTGGTGTGTGTGTGTGTGTGTGTGTGTGTGTGTGTGTGTGTGTCTGTGTGAACAGTCTAAAAGTCCAATAAATATCAAACTTTTGTATTTAAGTTCAGTATCCTCCAACGATGAGACACGAATACTTTCAAGAAAATCCCTTCACCTCAAGCTACTCGTTACATCGACAACTTTTCGAAACTTTTGATCTCAAAACGGCTTTAACGATTTTGATTAAAATATCATATGTTTAAGATATTGTCATTACAAATAAAATGCACATCCTGAATTTTCTGGCAATAGCCTCGGAAGCTCTCTTCATTCTGAATTTCTTTTGTACAACTGGTAAACCGTAAGAAATAGACAAAATGTTACTACACAAAACATGTAGATTTTGTTATAGCAAACAACTTGACAGGGTTTGAATTTTAAAATACTTATACTTTTCTCAAACGGAAAGTGGTTATTCGTATTTTGCTCGTCATACAAAGAGAACGGAATATCAAAGCCATCATATAGCGACCAGCTCTTAGATGATTTTACCATCGCTTAAGCCTACTGTATTCCCCTATTCACATTGTACATACAAGGAAATATGCAATAAGACGACTTCTACAAATGTTTATCTCGATTAACATAGAGTAATATAAGAATAAGTCTTTTTACGAATAGTTTGTTGAAGGATGCGTAGAGAAGGTCATGAGAATGTAACACATTAAGGATTTTTTTGTTTTGTTTTAAACAGTTTAACGTCCTTTAACCGGGTAGGTCATATCAGGCGATGAATGAAATGGGTGAAATGATCCATAAATGAACCCGGGTCCATAGATCTTAAAGTTACCCGACATTTACCTTTCCAGGATAAGGGAAAACCCTGGAAAAATCCTTATCCGGTTACCTCACCCTAACCGAGATTCGAAGTCGGGACCTCTTGAATGTGAAGGAGACACGCTACCCCCACACCAAAGAGGTGGACTTCCTAGCACTTTTGTTAGATGAAGAGCGAGCTTTTTCATGTGGAACTTTAAACAAAGGAACAATGTACTGTATACAGCAACAAAGAATAGAGCAGGATTTCGGAATGGAGCGTTGAGAACCCGCGGCAGGAAGCCAGGTTGTCGACAGAAAAATCTTCTATAAAATTAGAAAAAGAATATCTACCGGACAAGAGCCCGGAAGAGTCCTTAAACCCTCTGAGTGCGCTACCACTACATCAGCATGCCATCTCCTAGTAGTGTAAATAAATGATGACTAGAAACGGACACGAGAGAAATTAGGTGAGTGCATAGAACGCTTGAGGACACCGCGCTCGATACCGCACACGTTTTCAGCGTCATTATTTATTTACATGGAGTGGCGCGTTTTGAAATGAAGCCAAAGGAGGCGGTAGAAGTGCTCGCGGCACGCTGGAGTAGTGTCAAAATCCCGTCCATGTGCCCGTCCTTTCTTTCCATGCATCCATGAATGAGATTGCATGCGCATTTTGTGTAGTCGTTCCTTCCTCGCGGGTACTTCGTAGCTCTGCATTGTTTGCCTGTGGTACTAGCTACACTTCTTAGCTCTGTTGTCTCTTCAGGTCAGTGTATTATAGCTCTTATGAACTTGACATGTAGAGCTTAAGACACATTTCATAAATATTAAACAACTCATATTCCTCCATGAATAGGGGGGAAGGGAATTAAATATACCGGGAAAATAACATAGGATAAGGTGTCCTATATATCCACCATTAAGTCATTTGATTACATTTTTCGCCAGTAAAGCAGAGAGCAAAACTTATCTAAAACATCAGGACTTTTACGCATTAATAACTCTAGTCTGCATGATATCGGATGAGTGAAAACTAATAAGTGATTCTGACTCACTTTTTTATGCTGATTTCACAACTGCTTTTAGTTTTTTTTTTTCTATCACGTATAGTTTTTTCACAATTTCACTTCAAAAATATAGAGTTATAAAGATATTGCTTCCGCCACTACACATAAAATTGGGCTTGATGAAGCAATTTGTAAGGGCTCCACCACAGGATGGACCCTGCTTCAGGTACCTTTCCAAGAAATTTCCCTTCATTACACAAGACAAATTAAAGGCTGGAATTTTTGTTGGTCCTCAAATAAAGAAATTGATGAAGGATGACCATTTTGAGAAGACAATCAATGAGAGAAACAGAAGCATGGACCGCCTTCCGATCAGCTACTGAAAACTTCTTAGGCAATAACAAAGATCCTAATTACAAGCCATTGTCTAAACAATGTTGGAAAATTTCAAGAAGATGGGTTGTAACATGAGTGTAAAGGTGCATTTTCTGCACTCACATATCGACTACTTTCCAGAAAATCTGGGATATAGTGAAGAGCAGGGTGAACTAATTTCCAGCATGTAACCAGATACCGCACATGTTTAAACAACAGCGAATATTTGGGAAACGAAAAAAATAATTTAAAGCAAACTTTTAATAAAGTCCTGTATTTTTCCTGGAGTAGGCTTTTGTTTGTCTATTATGGTTTTCCGGCTATATGCAATTCAGACAGAAAGAAGAGACTTTACAGGCTACAGAAAATTCAAGATGAACATTTTATATATCATACCAATGGTTCAAATAAACGACATTTTAATCAAAAGTATTGTAGTAATTTTTAGGAATTAAAAACCAATCAATTGCTTCTCCATACAAACGATAGTTGGGGAAGGAGAACATTTTGGGAAACTCGTGTTGCATACTTGAAAGATGCTGAATTTAAACACGGTGTTTGATATTTATTCGACTTAGTAAGAATAGTATGCCCACTAGTAAACGATGGAAGATAGACAGCCACGTGAAAGTACATAAGATTTTTTTTACTCTCTGTACCAGGTACACATTAGGTAGAGAACTCAAAAATTCGACACCGAGATTTCAGTAGAAATACATGTTTAGAGGCCCCTGAATACAAAGAAAGCATCTTTTCTTTCTCTACCACGTACATAGTAGGCATTCCATTACACTCAAAAATCGATACCGAGATTTCACCGGAAATACATGTTTTGAGGGCCCCATGAATTAAAAAAAATTAAAAAAAGTTGGATAAACACCAAACTTGGTATTTCGGTTCAGTATATTCCAAAAATGCGAATTGAAGATTTTCAAGAAAATACCCTTACCCCAAACCACCCTTCAAATGGAACATTTTTCGAAATTTTTTTATTTTCTAAAACTGGCTCTAACGATTTTAATTAAAATACCATATATATACTAAAGATATATACATGGCAAATAACATGTATATCTTGAATTTTCTGAGAATAACCTATTAAGTCCTCATCATTCGGAAGGAATTTTATATAATCTTGTATAACGTGTGAAAGTTAAGCGATAGACGAAAACGTACTACACGAAATTTGAAGATCTCTTTAAAACATTTAATATATGTCAAGTAACTTCTTTTGTTGTATAAGCCATTTCTGAGATATTCGTTATTCTTTGAAAGTCCTGTCTACATTAAGTTGTTTCTCACAATTGCATGGAATTTTAAAGCCAACGTATAGTGTCCAGTTTCCTAAACATTTGACTATAGTTATTCCCTTTGTATCTACACCGAAATGTGTAATGTTGCTATTTCTGCAAAGGTTTATTTAGATTAAATGAAGTAGATAGAAAAATAAGTTTTAATAAGATAAATTTGTATACCCACTAATAAACGATAGAGGGTAGTGTTAAGTCATAGTGTGTCACATCAGATTTTTAGAAAAAGGTCGTATATGTGTGTCTGTGTGTATGAGAGAGAGAGAGAGAGAACAGCATAACTCAAAAACGAAAAGTCGGATAAATACAAAACTAGGGTATTTACGTTCAGTACCGTCCAAAGACGCGACACGAAGACTTTCAAGAAAATCCCTCACCCTAAACTACCCTTTACATGGAACATTTTTCGAAATTTTAGATTTTATAAAAAATGGTTCCAACGATTTTTATTAAAATACCATATATTAAAATATTTACATGACAAATAAGATATAAATTTCGAATTTTCTTGGAATAGACCATGCAGTCCTCTTCGTTCTGAAGAATTTTGTATATTCTTGTATAACTGGTAAACGTCAAGGATAGATGAAAATGTAGTACACAAAAAATGTAGATCTCCTTAAAATAGACAATTTATTTCAAATAACTTTTTTGTGGCATTAGCCATTTCCGAGATATCAGTTATTAATGGTTCCATTTTTCAATACTTTGTCTTTCTTTGTAAGTCCGTAGGTTTTCAGTTATTTCTCGCGATTACATGGAAATAGTATGGTATTTTAAGACCACATATAGGGTCCAATTCTTAAACATTTGACCTTTTATTGTTCTCTGTGTAACCTAACGTAATGTCTTACAAGCTATTTCTGCAAATGTTTATCTGGATTAAAACGAAGTAGATAGAAAAATAAATCTTCATAAGAATAATTTGTATAGCCACAAATAAACGATAGAGGGTAGAGAAAGTTATGTGAATGTGACATCAGGTTTTTTCTTAACTGTTGCAGTGTTAAAACACCTATTTCACCTTCTCTGTTTATTCGGTTTCGGCAAATCTTAATATAGAAATCTAGACTATCCCTATATTTATGAAAGTAATATTCTATGATTAATAGAAATTGCCAAGAAAGAAAGAAACATGGCTGCTAGCTTTAACTTCAACGATGGGAAATACATAACCAAATAATGTTTTCAATTACAAGGAAACAAAGCATGCTTGAATTTGCATGGCCCAGAATCACCATTTCCAAGGCCATTCAGGGGATATATGTTATTTACCAATCTCCAAAATTATGTCATTTTAGAAAAAAATATGCTATTGTTGTATTTTCCAAAGTTATTACAATCTTAAAAGCTATGGCATTTTTATGATGTAAACATATACATACTGTTTCACGTTTATTTACAAGCGTTTTCCAAACATTTATTCAAAATATTGATTTTACACACATATAAAATACATTAAGCTTTAATTAGTCGAAAACTAATTATGATAGAGGGTTCTATGTTTGTACAATAATGATTTGTATAGTTTGAAGCATGTGCCCAAATTTTCAAAAAGGTATTACAATTTGAAAATATAGAAATTTCCGGTTCCCTTGTCTTAAATTGGCTTCATTGTTTGCTACTGTTTTAAAATGCAGGCCGCACACTTGTAGGTGTCGTGGAATTGTTACTGTTACTGCTACGTATTGTGTTCGTATACTGCGGACAGAACGCATACGGCACGGGCTTATGTATCCCTTTAGACGAGTAAGATTCGAACGAGCTGCAATCAGGAAATATTGCTTGCAAAAGAAAACCCTTGTCGATGTTCCTACTCCTTCCTCTTTCGTTTTTATAATGTCCTGTATTATGATCTTCGGTTAAGATTCCGCCTAGATTTTAACTGGGAGCCAGGACAAAGTTTCGTATTACGACCTTCGGTTAGCACCTAACCGGGAATTATTCTTAGGGATGAACCAACTGCCGGGTAACGGTTGGGGTACTAACTTGGAGTAACTGTATATATAACTGTGTATTTAACAGGTGGAAATTAAAAATAATTAAATTTCCGAAAGAATAAATTTTCAGGTTTGGGACGAGGATGCATTTCGTAAACGTTATAAAATTGTCGAAACTTGTACTGGTTCCTTTAATTTCTATTACATTTCTGCTGCATATGCACAATAATTCCAGCGTTATTCTTGGGCACAGTTTATCTTTCCGTATCGTTTTATTATTCTTTTTTAATGTGAATTGCTTTAATATAATGCACCCGATATTTGCTGATAATCTATTTTGCACGTAACCTATACAAACTGTGAACAGCGAAACTTAATCTTATATTCCAACATGACCTATTTTCCTATTAACCTATAGGAAGCCGAAAGCAAAAATCCATATAAGTTAATACTCTGAAATCACCCAACATATTTCCACACTAATCTACACGAGTATATTAACGGCGAAAACCTACTAACATAGACTTTCCATTTTGTTTTTGAGGGATTTTCCTTCTAAGCGTAAGCATTATTACACTACAGAGAGCGTGTTAACAGCGAAATCTAGACAATTTAATATTCTGAAAGGTTTTAATCTAGCGAAAACCCTACATTATTCCTATTGTAGCGATGCCGAGGTGAAGAGCTCCTATTTATATAATAGGAATAAGATCTCGGAAAAATAAATCCGAGGAGAGGGATAAGGAAACTGGGAAATGATTTGGGTTGGCGAAAAGTGCACCGTAGCTCTATTTTCTATTTCACTTATGCTCTGTAACAATTTGTAGCAGCATCAAACCTCTTCCTGAGCTTATGGTCTGTTTTTTTTTTAATTCAACACATTTGGCGCAATTTCTTATATGCAATGTTCGCAAATTTCAATGTAGCAGAGTAAGCCTTACGGCCAGTAACCCGTGTCATCAAACACCTGACACAAATATAATAAGCAAGATACTTCTACATCATTCCTGTCCTATTCAGTTTCGAATGTTTTAACAATATAATACGTGTTAGCGTAAATTACAATCAAGAGTAGCCTTCTCCGCTACCAACGCGTTCCTATATTATACACAAAATCTATTTTTCCATTAACTAAATAAACTGTACTGAGAGTGAAATCCCACATAACCCAATACTCCGAAATGCATTAACCTATTTTCAAACTACGCTACACGTATAGTTATCCTATTTTACACTATCTCCAAGAACTGTATTAATGGCAAATCATTGTTTTTAAACACACCGAGACAAACTAAACAAAGCGAACTAAAGTAAGGGGCATAACCCTTAGAAATGTGCCGCTACCTAACCTGTACAAATCATAACACTAACAACTATGGTGAATGCATCCTATTATCAAGCTATCAGAAACGATCTATATTGATCACGAAAGCCCACCACATTAATTTAATACAAATTTTAGATTTTATTACACACATAAATCAGACGGGAGGTCAAGCAAATTACAGCGGAAAGTCTATTATGAAGATTTAATGCTACAAGTTTCCATCTAGTTGGCGTGAAATCGCGCAAGAAAATATTGCCAACCATACTAAATTGTTAACAAACTCTAGATTAACTAGCCTACTGTTACCTAGCGTTCGTAATATTGGGCACCTCGTTTAAACAACGGGTAGAAATAACCACAGGTTAGAAAGCCTCAGCTTTTAACCGAAGATCGTAATGTAAGCCCTAAAAGGAGGAGAGAGACATAGTTTATTATTTGCAGGTAAAGATAGTCAACAATCAGCTCTGGTTAACTCAATTGGCGGTGACATAGCTTTACTCTTTTTTTATAGTAGACAATGGAAACAAATAAATTATGCTACATTTGCGCAGCATAATGGTAATGTTATGCTACATGCTACCGAGAACGAAACTATGGTACGGTTGGTAAAATTGTCTTAATGCATACGTGAAGCTCAAGTCAGGAACCTAAACAATAAAGCCTAGATAATGCGACAGCTTCCACGCAGCTCTACGGCTCCACTCCATTGCAAGTAGGATTGTTCAGGAGCTATATTGCCGTTGCAGAATTCCTAATTCTATTTGGATACGTTGCAGCTGAAGCTGACAGATCTTGTGGGCGTGATGAACCTTAAATGATAGGTACTTCCCTTGTGAGAGGCAAGGCTCATGTTGAAACGAAAGGTTCAATATGTCACCGACAGCATGTGTAATATGTGAATATCTGTACTTTTGTACACAATGACCAATAATGAACATACAAACATTCCTAGTTTAAACACGAATTAAATTTTCGTTCACTCAACTGAACCGACTACGACAGGAGTTCTGAAATGGTTCTGAATTGGACTGTAAATGGAAAACGTCATTCCATGCGTTCCACCGCAAACTAAAACGTAATTTAATTAAACAGAGTAATTGAGTGCATTTATTTCTGATGTGGCCAGTTCACTTGTACGCAACAAAGCGCTTACTTTTACACGCTCAAACACCAGGTAACATATGTTGTCGCGTCTAATTAACTGTTCGAGTGATGAGAAGTAACGCTACACCGCCATTACGCGTGAAAACACGGCTTCAAAACCACTACCTTTTAGGGTTTTCCTAGATCTTATCCTGCACACATGATCACTTGCTGCTCAGGTACATTCAATCGCTTGTAACAGAAATGCGCCTTAACAGCCATGTGCATGTTACTCAAGTCGCGAAACCTGTTTACATGCTCACCTATTAAGTAAACTTGCGAAGACAATTTAATTCCGTCACATCAAGCGCCGCCAAGAAATAAGCCGCTATTTATAATCTTCGAAGAATTAATTTTGCCATCAATTAGTGTTCAACTAGGATATTTGTATTATCTCAGTTATTTACATTCGGGTGCTGAAGTTGAGTTTGACAATAACTGTACCGCTGAGCAATACTGTGCGTGTTGTGCAACAATCATTTGACTTCCTCAACCCAATGTTGTTTCATAATTGTCCATCAAATTTCTGATACACTGTAATTTCTCTCCACTTTATGTTAAGAGGAAATGTACCCTAAAATCATAACATTTTAGCATTCAATTTAGAAATGCCTTTAACATATTTTTTCTCGAAGACGGTAAATCGGCTGTAGCATGTAAACAAACAGCTAAAAGATATTCTTCCAAAATGTTCTAACTTTTTACCACATATTATTTAATGCACATATTAGGATAGTGAATATTGATGCTGTTTACAGAACAGAATTCTAATTTTATTTTGTGTCTAATTTAATTAGAATTTATTTTTACTTTCTCCACTACTTATAGTTAAGTAGGGGAAGTGTTGTATTCCACCCAAAAATTCGATACCGAAATTTCACCGGAAATACATCTTTTGAGACCCCCTGAATCCAAAAAAAGCATTTTTGGAAACATGTCAGTGTGTGTGTGTGTGTGTGTGTGTGTGTGTGTGTGTGTGTGTGAACAGCATAACTCAGAAACGAACAGTCGGATAAACACCAAACTTGGTATTTAGGTCCAGTATCTTCCAGAGATGCAACACGAAGGTTTTCAAGAAAATCCCCCCACCCCAGATTACCCTTTACATGGAACAGTTTTCGAAAATTTTAATTTTCTCAAAAATGGCTCTAACAATTTTGATTAAAATGTCATATGTTTAAGATATTTTCATGAAAAATGAAATGTATATCTCGAATTTTCTGGGAATGTCTCCAAAAGTATTCTTCATTGTGAACGACTTTTGCATAACTGATAAACCATAAGAGATAGATAAAATTTTACTACACAAAAATTGTAGATCGCGTTAAAATACACAATTTATGTCATATACATTTTTGTTGTTGAGTGAACCATTTTCGAGATATTGCTTGTTATTCCTTTAAATTTTCCAATACCTATACTTTTTCTCAATTCGTTATTCATTTTCTTTTGTCCTGGTAATCCAAAGATAATGGAATACTCCACATAGCCACCAGCTCTTAAAATATTTGACTATCGCTTAAAGCCTACCAATTCCCCTTGCATCTACAAGAAAATTAACAATAAGATTAACATCTCGATATCTCGATTAACATGAAGCATATGGAGAATGAGCGTTTGTAAAAATAGTTTGTACAAGAGTAGAGAAAGTCATGTGAGTGTAACGCATCAGAGTTTTTGGGTAAGTTTTGTTTTCTTTAATACAGTAAGGCAGTAAAGTAAAATCGTGAAATCTGGAGAATAATTTAAAGTTAGGTACATTTTTTGTACATGCACTTTTTTATTCATATTCATTTATTTTTATTTTTCATGAATAGTAAATGTTTGACATGCTGTGTGTAGTTAATGACAGCTTACTTCAGAAGTCACGATGTATCACGTTTACTATCAAATAGCTTTTTCTTGACCATCCGCACAAAGTAGCAGCACAAAACAGTGTGTACCATGTGAACCTCACGGATGTGGAAGTATATGCTTCTGCCAGAGCCATTAAACTGGCCAAGCAGGCATTTAATGAAGCCTATATAAACAAGTCGACCTCAAATGTAAAGTCGCTTGGGAAGTTATAAATAAGAGCGTAACAAATCAGGTACAAAACATAACTGTAATCTTAAGCCTGATGATGTAAATAACTATTTTGTTAACCCAGTTAAACTAATCGCTGATACTGCCAAGCACTGCACTCAAGAATCAATTAATTTTCTTCATAATACAAGGCTGGTTGTGAATAACGTTTTACTTGGCGGCGTGTAACTTATGACGATGTTCTTAATGCTGCTTTAGTTTAAAAAATCTGAGGTGTTACACTCACATGACTTTCTCTACTCTTGTACAAACTATTTTTACAAACCTTTATTCTCCATATGCTTCATGTTACTCGAGATATCGAGATGTCAATCTTATTGCTAATTTTCTTGTAGATGCAAGGGGAACATGGTAGGTTATAAGCCATAGTCAAATATTTTAAGCGCTGGTTGCTATGTGGCACATTATATTCTGTTTGCATATCCAGGACATAAAAAATTGAATAAGAATTTGAGAAAAAGTATAAGTATTGGAAAATTTAAGGAAATAACAAGCAATATCTCGAAGATGGTTCACTCAACTAAAAAAATGTATATGATATAAATTGTGTATTTTAACGCGATCTACATTTTTTGTGTAGTAAACTTTTGTCTATCTCTTATGGTTTACCAGTTATGCAAAAGTCGTTCACAATAAAGAATACTTTTGGAGACATTCCCAGGAAATTCAAGATATACATTTTATTTGTCATACAAATATCTTAAACATATGATATTTTAATCAAAATCGTTAGAGCCATTTTTGAGAAAATTAAAATTTTCGAAAAATCTTCCATGTAAAGGGTACTCTGGGGTGGGGGAATTTTCTTGAAAACCTTCGTGTCGCATCCTTGGAAGATACTGAACCCAAATACCAAGTTTGGTGTTTATCCGACTGTTCGTTTCTGTGTTATGCTGTTCACAGAAACACAGACACACACACACAGACACGTTTCCAAAAATGCTTTTTTTTGGCTTCAGGGGGTCTCAAAACATGTATTTCCGGTGAAATCTCGGTATCGAATTTTTGGGTGGAATACAATACTTCCCCTACTTACTATACGTAGTAGAGAAAGTAAAAAAGGTGTAGATGCAAAGATATCCACGGCATGGATAGTGAGCTGCTTAAATTGGTGATACCCTATGTAATTGGGCCGTTAACTTATGCTATCAATGAATGTTTTTTCTACTGGTATTTTTCCTCGGTCTTTAAAGAGCACAGAAGTAAAACATGTTCTTAAGAAGGGTGATCCTGCCGATGCGGCTAATTATAGACTAATTTCTATTATTCCAGCTTTCTCAAAAGTAATTGAAAAATTAATGAACAATTAACGTATTTTGAGTTTAATTAACTTTTTACTAAATATCAATAATGGTTTTAGATTAGGATTTGTACAATTGATGCTGTTGAATAGTTAATAGACTCCGTTTTAACGTATTTGAGAACCAAGCTAGCGCTATGACAGTACTTTGTGACCTATCCAAAGGTTTTGAATGCGTGAATCATGCAACTATCTGCTCTAAATTTGATTTTTATAGAATGCGAGGTAAAACCCTCAATTTAATTAGGTCTTATTTATCAAATCGCATCCAAGTGAATTCCATTAATGGCAAACTCTCAAACGCCGTTAAATGGATACACGGGTTCCTCAGGTGTCTATTTTGGGTTATTTGTTGTTCTTGATGATTTAATGACTTACCTTTAAACACAAGCTGTGATTCAATATGATTTTCAGATAACATCTCAATTTTGACTAATGGCTTTATTAAAATTTATATTAATCAAGATATGGAATCCTCTTTTCATGAAGCTGCTAGATGGTTTGATGCCAATGGCTTTAAACTTCACACTGACAAAACCCAAGGTATATATTTTACACGTATGTAGACAAACTTCTGATGATGTGTTCTCTGAAGTTAAACTACAGGGCATGGTTTTGAATTCCAAGCCTACTTGGGCTGGTCACATTTCCTATTCTGCAACAGGTTGTCTCGGGTGCTATTTTTATTGAGCATTTGAAAAATCACATTCCCAGACACCATCTTAAACAAACTTATTACGATTTCTTTCGGTAGTTTCTTTCACCATAAGCTTTTGCATTTTTTATGGTATCCACATTTGGGGTAATGGTGCCAATATATACAAAGTATTAACTCTGCAGAAAAAGGCCTTAAGAATTATATCTGGTGCATCGCTTGATCCCATTGTCGATGTATATTTAAACATATTAAAATCCTGACAGGAACTAATGAATATATACACACATACAACTGCTTAGTATTTATTAAGACTAACTAGAATAATCCAACATTTCATCATCAGCAACATGAACATTATACGAGAAGTAATTATTTTATTGTCACACACAACATGTTGTTATCTAAATAGAAGAAATTGCGTAATAACATCGACATCAATATGTTACCAAGAGCTGCCCATTCAGCTGGCCTAGATAGCTTTAAAGTTGCTTTAAAAGTCTGGCTTGCTGCAAGCCTATATTATAGTCTTAATAAAAAAATTTTCAAGTCAATACTAGTATTGTATTTTGAATTGTCCTGTTTTATATTTTTGTGGTTTTATTGTTTTTGTTTTACCGAACCATTTTATCGTTTTCATTGTATTATTGATTTATGTTAATAACTGCTTAGGATGCATTCTACAACATCAATAAATATTGAATACTGAACATGCACAGCAGAAAAGAAAAGGCATAGTTGTTATACTTGCGTTTGTTGTTATACTCCGTGAATAGTGATTGCGCAATATGAGCAGTTCAAAAATGAGCCGTAAACAGAAATAGTTAATTTTTGTGAATCATTTATGTCTTAGCTTATATTTGAACAACTTATAATGTTCATACAAATATTTATATACATACAATGGAAAATGCAGACAAAGCAAAGTAAGAAAGAGGAATAGTGCAACTGCAACGAGCAATTTGTAAAACCGCATAAAACCAGGAAGAAATTATAACACAATAATATCACTAATAATATTGTATATTGAATATAACTATAAAAACCATTTAGTTTCATCTTCCGAGTACTGTTTAGATACATATTTATACATGGTGAAAGGGAACTTATTATATTCCTTCCAATATGTATTTCATACAAGTATTACAAACAAAAAAGTATAATAGCATTTTGTTTGTATCAGCCTTTTCGAAAAAGTACAGTTATTGTTCCAAATTACATGTTTTATTCAACGAAAACATATAAAGATAATGTTCTGTTACTTGTAGGATGAGTAGAGCAACATAATTCTGACATAGTTTTGGTAGTAACTATGTGGCATCATACGGGATTTTGAAATAATTAATCACTTAAAAGGATATTCAGAACACCTTTTTGCAGACGTAATGTGACTGTAGAAATCGACAACACTGCAAATAGGTCGAGGTAGGTCCCGCGATCTGAACCGGCTTCCGGGCGTAAACAAAACATAACGTACCCCACTTCTTTCATTTACCTGAAAGGTGACTAGCGTTTTTCCCCACACATCCCTTAATACAAATAAACACACGAAAGGACGATGTAATGTTTTGGCAAATAACACGTACAACTGGCAAACTATTGGCCTACACTAGAACAATGTAAAATGGAAAGATGACTTCAGCGGAGGAATTATGCAACAATGAGGTGTCTTTGTTAAAGTAATGCGTAATTGGCTAAGATGTGAAGCTTGCTTTGGACAATACCTGTGAAGCGGGTGAATCATTTGGTTTATTGTTTATTCTTTTGCTGGGCATATTAAAAGTACCATTTGGTAGACTTTTTAAGGACCTAACGACGTAGTTTGTATTTAGATGTCAGAAGGATGGTTTGGTTGATTACATCACAGCAGTATCAATCCCAAAGCGGTTTTAAGTTAATGTTGAACGAGGTGGTAAAATATCCATGGATTGTGAGTTAAAGCTACAAAATGCGCCATTGTAAGATCCAGATGCAACTGCACGGCTCTAGAATTATTGGTTTGGCGCTCGGGCGGTGTTTCAAGGGGGCGGCGGGGCAGGCACGAGTCGGCTTTCCCCGTACCTAAATTCCGCTTCTGAGAACATGTATAAAATTTTACCTTACAAAAGATGCTGGAAATGTCTTCCAATTAAGCGTCTTGTGCTAACAGCACACCAAACTCCAACTTTCCTGTCATAATGAGGACTTCTTGTATACGATGTGGATATTTAGAACACAGTACCGAGTGTTATGATTGTCCACACGACCATTTAGATGACACCTCGCTCGGAAAAGAACAGAAGCTGTGGGTCGATTAAACCTTCATTCACCGACAAAAGATACCATTCACAATAACAAATTCTGCTATTGGATCTCCTTGTTTTAAACAATAGAACGTGTTCACTTCTAAGGTTTTAGTTTTAACTCTGTTGCTGTGTGTGTAGAAGCCACTGAAATCCTCACTTGTGTTAATTTTGAAAGTGATTTTTTTTGGTGATTGTTCAAGAACAGCGCCAATATCGTCTAATTATTCCTCTGTTAAAACTGTAGGTTTACGCTGTTTTTTTATTTTGCGCTGGGCCAGTAGAATCAAATTGTTTCGCAATCTTATGAACTGCTGTTTTGGAAAGGAGGCATTCACTAGAGGAGTTCAGAATATATTCTGCGCGAATACGGCGTGTTCATGCATATTTAAAGTAGATTTACACACAAAAATGCGTTGCTGTAGAATCAGCTGCCTTTTCATCTTAGCTAACGCAGAGAACAATGATGCCGCGAAACAAAGCGACTTCACAGACAAGTTGTATGTGCTTGGAATGGCCGAGGAGCAAATGAGACGCTCATGAGACACACGCCACTCTGAAAGCGAAAGTGAAACATCCAACTGGTTTTGAAAGTAAAAGTGACACCCTCACTATTATAGTTCAGTAACCAGGCTGCCAGCATACCTGTTTTATGTGCTCGAAAAACCTAAACTATCACCGCAGGAAATGGTCATGGAAAAAAATGGAAGTTACAGAGTGTGTTCCAAGTAATTCGGTTTGTAACGAGTTTAAATTAGTGTAATAACTTCCTTATTACTACTATAATGTAGTAATAATATTTGCAATCACTATTTCTAATTACATGTTTTAGAAACATAACACACCGTAATTCACTGCGACATACATACACAAGAACAGAATTTTCCGCTTAGCATTGAATGCTAGTGTGGTATTGTGCTGCGCACCTCGCCTCACTATGCCTACTCGCAGTAGCGCTGCGGTCAATTTTAAGGGCTAGAAAAAGCTTGCGCTGCTAATAGGAAGCCTGTTTTACGCCGTTGCCTGTTGAACACCGGCAAAAGTGGCAGATGCTACAGTTAAATATGGCACTATTAAACTTTGTATAGGCCGAGGCTTCATTTAAACATCCTCTATTTCAAGTGCAAAGCTATTTTAACTCAAACGCTTTCACAATGGATTTCAGCTGACCTGGATATTTTCCTCGCCCTTTCTATTCTGGGCGTTTTCACCATATTCCACTAAAACTAAAGTGCACGTGTAGATCAACTTCAGCAGCCAAATCAAATTTTTTCCCCCTTACAACACATATTTCATCGTATGCTGAGTTTCTGCCCATTTTCCTCGGAAATATTCTTCAAAAATATAATTTATATTTCTTGACTTCTAAGCGCCTCTTTTTTATTTGATATTCATATTCCCGCAGCAACTGTTGTGGATGTGCTGCTCGAAGAAACATACGGCACATACCAACACCAATCGGAATGCCGAGGAAGGGAAAGAAGGATAAAAAAAAGAGAAGCGGAAGGACTAGATGAAGTTCTTTCACAACGCTCCTTGCTGGGTAATAAATAACGGCGAGCTACTTTATTTTTTCATGGCCGATATCACTCGCAGCGCAAAGGCGGGAAAACGTGAAATGTTAGATGAATATTAAATGATCCGTTCCTGTTCCCATGATAAATGTGCTTTATTAGCTTAACGTCGTTAACGATATGCGCTTTCGTGAACTTGCACAGATGTTCCAGTTAAACCAGCACTCTGCGAAAAAATAAGGAAAGAAAAAAGAGAAACAAGATAACGGATTAAATCAGCGGACGCCACACTGGTTTACCGAGGGAGAGTGCGGAGTGCATAAGGGGAAGGGGATGACACATTCGACCTATATCAGCAGCACGCAAATCATTTACTCTGAGAATTAGAACTACGGGCATCCATGGAGATATGAACGAAAGGGATTCCGCTTGACAAAATTCTTGCCAACTCGCTTATTCCTATAAAAATTCCGTGCATCATTCTGTCAATACTCAAATGTTTAATGATGAAAGTTTAGTGCAATTTGGTTAAAGAAATCCAATGCAAAATCGATACGCTGCGTAATTCAGGACTAACAGAACTACTCTTATAATACTTTGAATTTGGTGTCGGTGATATCGACCACAACCACTGTACTTTCTGTGATTGGAAATTAACTGTGCAACTGTAAATGCAGTATATAAACAACTGCATAAATATGAGGTAAAGGAGCGTACCAAATACCCATTTACACAATACCATAATAAATTTTTTTTATTCAAACTGCTATTAAAACAAAATTCAACTCCGGCGAGTAGTTTACAGTATACGGAAGGAGAGCTGGACGAGGGGTCGCTAATAGGTGCTCCATAGTAGCAAACGCGCCTAGAAAAAGGGCAGCTGAACTACTATTCTGACTAAGCTGAGCAAAATGTTTCCATAAATACAATAACTTCATTTGTTGTAGCTTATTGATTATAAAAACCTATCTCGTCGTTATCTTTGTGCTTTTAATGGTTAACTCCATAAAATTAAGGCGGCTTAGGAATAAGACATGAAGTTGTTTTCTTATATGTTTTGATGAAATAATCACGTATTAAACTTTAACAATATACCAATCATCATTTTAAGACAAGTTTTACAATCATATTGGTAAAGTTAACATGCTAATAATAATCGACTCTGCAGTACCTGTGCTGTGAACACGCATTAAACAAATGTATACATGATGAAATTCCGTTGACAACTGAAAGACGAGAGCTGATCAACAAACTAGGACTGATTCTTTTTTTCACAGATGTTTTATTAATCCATTTTAATGATTAGATGATCTTTTTCAACGTAACCCCTCCTACTTCAATGTACTTTTTATAGCATCTCTGCCAGTCCTCGAACACATGGCGCAGGCCATTCTTTGCGAGGTCCTTGAGAATCGCCTCAGTTTTCTTCAGCACTGTTTCAGAGTTCTCAAATCGAAATGCCCCGGAGCTTTGCCTTTAATGATGGGAATAAAAACATGTGTAAGATCGGGCATATAAGGAAGATGGGGTACATAGGTAATATTTCATTCAGCTATAAGTGCAAACTTGATTTGCGACGTGAGGCCGACTTTGTCATGATGAAGTCGCCGCCCAGTCTGACAAAGGTCTGGTGTTTCCTTGCAATGTGCTTCCTCAGTTTAGCCAATACAGCAGCTGTGTTGATGTTGGCTTCAGTCACAGTAGAAGCCAGCCACCTTGCTTTACACAGTGAACTCGGCCTTCATCGAACTCCTCCACCTAAACACTGTTGCACAGGTAGTGCATTTTCACCGTACGCTTGCTGCAGCTTTCCGTAAGTTTTAGAGGCTGTATGGTTTAAACGGAAACACAATTTAATTGCGTTGTACTGCTCCTCTCGCGTAACCTCCATGTTGTGTTATGCGAAATACAAGCACGGTCACAAAACAGAGCATTACTGCCAACCTACAGATACGAGAGTGCTGCTGCCTATGTACATTATACATAAAACCCCGCTCTTTTCAAATATGCATGGTATAGATAGGAAACTATCAAGGAAGCTACAGGAAAAAATAGTCTATACCTTTGTTAATCAGCTCTCGTATGTTTTTCATTAAGCGAAAGGAATTTAAATTGCAAAATTCTTCTTATGCAAGAATTAGGATGAGACAAGAAAAATGACAGATAGACTTCTGGAAGTAAGAAGACAGCTAAATGTTAGCAGTGTAACGAATCTAACAAAAATGTAGCGAAACATGTGGGGTTGGTCGTTCGGTTTCTATCACTGAAGTAAAGCAAAGCTCTAGACTAAATATTCAAAGTTTCGTTCAGTTTATGATAGTATAGGTACATCCAGTTCCATTAATCAGGTACGACATTTGTTACTTCTGATGTTATGCAGAGCCTAATTAAACTCTCTATATGTTACTTTACTCCGTCGTGTACAACTTAACCCAGGCCTTGTCTTTTCTTTCCTTCTCTAAAACGTTGACAGCAAGAACAATAAAAGCAAACGAAGTGCAATATCCTAAATTACTAAAATAAAGAGTAAGAGGAAACTAGAATGGAATGTAGCCCAAAATCAGGGTTGCCAGGCTGATTTTTATATAAACTTACCAAATTATAGCGTAGTTCAATGTCGCCAATTTGCTGCTTTAAAATAAATTATCTTAATTCAGTATTTTTTACAATGGCCAATATAAATATTTTTTTTATCTTAGGATAGGCACTGAAGTATGAACAGGAGTAAGTATTCAGAGGTAAGCACAATAAGGAGAGATACACTTCAACACCCACTTTGGAAAGTTTGATAAAGAATTGCCTTCTAAACAAATAACAGTGCTATTAGGAGGAAGAAGAATAAAGTGCATCACGATTTTCTGAAGATAAAGCACTGCTAGTCGACAGATTCTAATGAACACGCTAATAGAGATAATGGTGAGAAATGCAGCACGAAGATTCGCTTGAAAATGGAGATGAACGAAGAAGCTACACTTGACACAAAATCTGTGCGCTTGACTACTACCTAAAACGTGTTTTAACGCTAATGCATACACTAAGGGCAGCGTGCACCATGTTGGAGTAAATTGCTTCGGAAGTAACGTTTACTAAAGAAGTCCGTACTAAGGAAGTAGGTTACTACGGGAGCAATTTACTCCGTAAGTAACGTTGGAGAGCTCAATTACAATTTACCCTTTTAGTTACGACTACGGAAGTAAGAGTTCATTACTCCCGATTTACTTGACGCGCTCATGGATAAGGTTATGTGCGATAAAAATTGAAATTGAGTTTTTATTTATGGACGCTCTTTAACTACTATGGTTCTTAGCGTCCCATTCTATATTGGGCGATAACACCGATAATTTTGCTCAGAGGCCTCTTTATCAGGCTTGAGGTTCTTTTACGTGCCGTAAATCTAGACACGGGACCACCTGCTTTACTTCCCTTCCAAAGGAAGCCGTGCTAAGGATTTTTACGCCCGAAAAAATCCATCACCCTCCGCCGGGTTTGAACCCAAGACCTTGGGAACTAGAGGCTAGCACGGTACCACTAGTCCACGGAGGACGACTATGTGCGATAGGAAAAGCGGGGGAAACGTCAGCGAAAGAGGCAAATGTTTGTTGGTAGAGATAAAGAAAATGCATTTAAACAATATGAGTGTAAAAAAAACGTGTTATAAAGATGCTGGAAAGTCGTGACGGACGAGTTTAATACTTCGAGCGACGGGAAACGTACTGAAGAGTAGCTTAAAATTCTGGAAACAATGTTTCTAATCTTCATTTTGCATCGCAGATCACTTGTGTGTTGATGGAGAAACACAGCTTCTAATTTCGAAAATGTTCACCATATTCACAGATGGGCACAAAATAGTAACATGCGTGCAGTCATTTCCACCCACAATGTGCGGGAAATCTACCAAAGTGAAGAGGAATTGCCTTTTATTTTCTGAATACTCGTATATGTTTATATGCGTAATTATGTACCGTGCTCTTAGCCTCAAAAGTGCTCTAACAACGCAGTGAAATACACGACCAGCAGACGCATGGTGAATGTTTATTTATAAGATCGGCTCTAATACCGGGATTGCGATGAACTTTACTTAACGTGACATGAATTTAAGAAATGCTGTAATGTAAAATAAAGGTCTAATTGGCATGCACTTAACGTAATGCGACTGACTCTTGATTAATAGTTCTTTATTACTTCGAGCTAGTGCTTCACGCCGATTGGTTCTAATTACCAAGTGACATCAAACTTGACGCAGCGGGAAGGAAAAGTTTGACATCGCCAAACTATTGTTACCACGCATTAAGTCAATCCTAAATATAATTTAATACAGTGTTAAATTGCCACGTTACATTAAATTCATCGTAATGCCGGCTTAAGTATATGAAATGTACCAGTGCGAAACACTCGTAGGCCGCATAATAATAATTGCAGTTTGGGATATAAGGCTGAATTCCAGTCTGAGTTTTGTTGTAAATGCTCTCCAAACACGTTAAAAAGGCGTGTAAAACATTTTTTTCCTAATACAGAAACGTTCGTTGAACACACACACACACACACACTCTCTCTCTCTCTCTCTCTCTCTCTCTCTCTGTATAAATATCATACGGTTCTCGCATACCACTATAGCATTTCGTTTTCTTCGTCGAGATCATCAACTTAACCTAAGTAATCGCTGTTTTCTTCACCGAGATCATCATTGCAATCTAAATAATACATGAACACGTCAAAATATCTTCCTCCAAATACGATACGGTATTCTAACTCAATCGACAGGTCGCAAGAGTAAATCCTAACCTATATTTGTGCTCTATTTAATTCTGTAGTAAGATACTACATGACGGTGCTCTCCGACATTTACTTCTGCGGTAATTTAGTCTGGGGAGTATCTGAAAGGAGTAAAATGCTTCGGAAGTAGTTTACTCTCGTAATGGAAGTGCCGAGTGTTGACTGGCATAGTAGTTTACTAGGAAAGTAGAGCTTACTCTAGGTTGGTGCACGCCGCCCTAAGGAATTGAAACAGAGGAGTATTCAAAAGTTACGCAACGACCTGTATATCGCCTAATTTTGAACTCCATTCTAAACTTAGACTTTGAGCTATAAATTTCCCCTCAACATTCACATCAGTTTTAATTATATTCATGTTCTATGAGGTAAAGGTTTAATATGTGACACACGGCCTGGTTTTGCTGCTACAAACTTCACAACAACGGCGGCACCACGGGGAGCAGATTTTTGCTTTCTATTCGAGCATTCGATGCTTGATGCACATGTAGGATTTCTGGCTGACAAAATGGAATGCTCCAAAATTCCGGTTCCCACTACCACTCACTGCGATGTTGCTCCATAAGCGTCACAGAAATATAATCCTAATATTACCTGAAACCAAAAAGAAACTATGCAACTGTTATAAAATGAATTAAGAGAGCGAGAAAGATTTCTCAGTGGACGATGGTGCAATTCATCGGTTTTCTTTCAACTTACTTTCTAGTGACAAACTAATCTTTGATTGTCTAATGTTGGCTTCAATTTTTGAGTTTCATTGTGAGCTATTATGCAATAAATGTTCAATAATGCTCTGCAATGTTTCACTCAATGTTTAATTTTCTAACGCACATGTAAGCTTCACTTTACTATACAACACTTCATTTACGATATTCATGCATGGTTCTAAAAGCGCCTTTGAATTTTATCTCTAACATAAAACAATTGTTCCATTTATAACACAATGTAAACTACAGCTAGATGAGATGGGGCATGAACACGACAACAATGAGGTGTTCTGTATCTACGTTCCTTTGAATAAAATAGGAAGAGTCATAAGTTTAAAAATTTGATGTGTTACAATCGCACGACTTTATCTACACGCTATAATTTACCTAATATATATTCTGCAAATTATTCTTAAGACTTGTTTCTTTTCTGCATCTTATTAATCATTTTAAATGTTTTCAAAAATATATAAACACACATTTTATTGGAGCTACATAGGGGGATACAGAACGCGAATAGTGTCAACGTTTAAAAAGAAGCTCGCTATATATGCGTTGGATTTAATTTTCAAAGCTCCTTGCGTGGCCTGAGGGATAATAATAATTAATAACAATAATAATAATAACAATAATAATCATAGAAAAACATTTTCAGAAATGTTTAGCATGAGTACTGAAAATTCCTAACAGAAAATATATCGTAAACGGCTAAAACTATAAGTGATTTCATGCAAATTGCATTCTCTTAGCTTTTCCTGGAGTGAACTCTTTTGTCTATCTCTTATGATTTCATAATTATATAAAATTCCCTAAGAATGAAGGGATTTTCACTGGCTATTCGCAGAAAATTCAAGATGTATTATATGCCATTCCTTAAGGAGAGGCGGATACATATTTGCACCTAATAATGAAACTTTTCATTATTTTCACAATTTTGAACTAGAACATTGAAAGTTGGCACAATAATTTAAAACTATGCACTTCTTTTGTGTATTTTTTTTCAGAAGTTTTCATTACCAAGCTTCATGTTTATAATTTCCATAATTCCAAACAAAAAAAAAGTATTATGCTCCCTTTTCTAAACTTCTACAAAATCATTAAACTTAAAACTTTGCATGTGTATTATGCATGTATAGAGCAGCAATTCCCTGCAGTTAATTATTTTAATTTAGTTTTTTTATTTAAACTTATTGTATATAAGGTATATTTTAACATTTTACACAGTTTTAAACATATAAAACTTACAAAAATGTATTTTGAATTTTCGTTTACAAGGAATTAGATATTAGCATTCTAAAACTGTGTGCAAAGTTTCATGTTTGTACTCACAATAGTTTTTAATAAAAAGGTAAAGCAATATTGAAAATTGTGCGTTTCGGATTAGAGTTTAAAGATTATTATATAGTTATTTCACATTTTCAAAAAAAAAATATTTTTAAAAATATATGTAATTGATTGCAGCAAACAGGTGTATTTTGCAGAAAGAATTTTCTCCGATCGATATGTTTAATTTAATTATTACGTGCTAAATATATGTTTCTTTACTACGAAATCAGCAGTAGAACTTTAATTCCATTATATTCTTCTTGGCAACTCTTACGGATTGATTTTGCTCTTTTTCCAGATATAAACTACCTGAAAACTGCAAGCCGTTTGGTAGGAGTAGGACTGCTCTCTTCCGTTATGATAGCATCTATTTTACGGCCGGTGGAGTGTGGCTAGACACGCTGGGTCCTCCATCTCGCATGTGGTTCAGGATGAGGTGGGCCCAGGTTAAATAATCGGTGGCACGGCATGCCTGGATGATGACGGGGAAGGTAGAAGCACCCAAGGTGAGACCCATTATTACTGTATACTCACTTTTAAAACTAATACTGAATTAAAAGCTTAAACATTTATGGCTCTGGAGAATTTTAACAGGCCAGGGGTGCAAATTTTCGGTGTAAAAGCAGCAAACTTTGCTAAATTAAGCATTGATTTAGCTAGAAAGAGCTAAATCAACATAGAATCATAGCACTTCTATGCTATGGAATTGTATTTAAATTTTAAAGGACACTTAGGTACCGTAGAAAAGCAAAATATTGTAACACACTATGCACAAGAGTATGTACAATTTATTTAAGCAATTTTGTTTCTCAATTTTTTTGTACAATTTTGTGCTCGTCAACAGCTTTTAACAAAAATCGTTAGAGCAATTTTTGAAAAAAAAAAAAATAAAAAATAACGTAGAACTGTTCGTGTAAAGTTTGGTTTATTTATTTATTTCCACAATTTGTCAACCCTATTATACGTATATTAGGGTTATAGTTTAAAAAAAATAAATGTCAAACAACAATAACCATAACATTACATTTAGCATGAATGTGTAGATAAAACATAAAAATCTGTTATAAGAACATTGTTTTTTTTTAAACAAACTATAAGGAGTGTACAAAATTTATTATTACAGTAAGATAAATGGTTAATAAAGAAATATCTTTTAATTTTAAAAATTGGACAGTCAAATAAATGTTTCACTGTCTGTTCATGCCACAAAGACACTGGTAAGTACTTCCAACATTAATGTGGAAAGTAATCTTGAAATTTTCCATGGCCTGTCATGAATTGTGTGCATACAAAATTTGGATAGAAGTTTAGGCATTTAAAGTGAGTTTTTAAGTCCGGAAAAAATAAAATCTTAGTGATATGTCCTTTGGTGCTATTTATCCAGTATCTGTTCCGAGTGTCTGTTGCTAGCTTCCAGTTCTATCTTCACATGTGATGCTGGATATTTTGAGTAGCTGAATTCTTTGCGATTGTTAGCAGCTGCCTTTGCTAGTTCATCTGCTCTTTCGTTGCCTAGTAATCATTCATGGCATTTAACCCATGGCAAGGATATAAGATTGTTATAATTGCATTTAGTTTGGAGTGAAGTTTTTTCTTGAAAATCTTCGTAACATCCTTGGAAGTGCTGAACTTTTCTTTTTGAGCGGGGGTGGGGGGGTCAGTGAACCTCAGAAAATGTATTTCCGGTTGAACCTCAATATATAATGTTGAGTGTAAAGCAATACTACTATAGGCAGGAAGTTTAAAAATAGCAACGTGCTGTCACAATTGTTAACATTCATTAGCTTACAGTCAATTATTATTTCAATACAGTACCTTACACAGCAGGTGGGCAGAATTAGCAAAAAGATCATTTATCTACTGATTATTTTACGAATTCAATCTTCATGTGTTTAGTACTGCTTTGGCGATTTTTTCCATTTTCAATGCCATAAAAATGTAGGATTATAAAATCAGAAGCTACAATTAGTAGATTATTACACGTGCAAGAATTTTAGATTGCTTGTTTTTGTTTCTGTCCTTACATTTTAGGATAAACATTGTCAATTGCCTGGGACATAGCATACATGGATCAGTTCCAAGTATCAAATTTTCCTACTGAATTGTGTTTATATCCTGAGTAATAAATATTTTACAGTATGGTTGCCAATGAAATTAATTATAAATTGTGACTTCAATGTTAAAAAGGTAATAAATACACAGAAAAAGAAACCACAATACTGAGTTATCCATCTGAGTATTCGATGCATCACATAACTACACTGAGTAGATGTAGAAAAATCTGATGTGTTACACTCACATGACTTTCTCTACTCTTGTACAAACTATTTTTACAAACCTTATTCTCCATCTACTTCATGTTAATTTAGATAAACATTTGCAGAAACTATCTAATTGCTAATTTTCTTGTAGATGTAAGGGGAATATATATTTGCAAGGGCAATATAGAAATACAGTAGCCTTTAAGCACATACATATCTCTTAATAGCTGGTTGCTAAGAGCAGCACCATTCCCTTTCCCACAGATTAATACTCTTTGCATATCCAAGACAAAACAATGAATAACGAATCCCAATTTGAGAAAATAAGTACTGAAAAATTTAAGGGAATAACAAGCAATATCTCGAAAATGGTTCACTCAACAAAAAATGTATATGACATAAATTGTGTATTTTAACGCAACCTACATTCTTTGTATAGTAAAGTTTTGTCTATCTCTTATGGTTTACCAGTTATACAAAAGTCGTTCACAATGAAGAATACTTTTGGAGACATTCCCAGAAAATTCAAGATATACATTTTATTTGTCATGAAAATATCTTAAACATATGATATTGTAATCAAAATCGTTAGAGCCATTTTTGAGAAAATTAAAATTTTCGAAAAATCATCCATGTAAAGGGTAATTTGGGGTGGGGGATTTTCTTGAAAACCTTCGTGTCGTATCTCTGGAAGATACTGAACCTAAATACCAAGTTTGGTGTTTATCCGACTGTTCGTTTCTGAGTTATGCTGTTCACAGACAGACACACACACACACACACACACACACACACGGACATGTTTCCAAAAATACTTTTTTTTGGATTCAGGGGGTCTCAAAACATGTATTTCCGGTTAAATCTCGGTATCGAATTTTTGGGTGGAATACAATACTTTCCCTACTTAACTATACGTAGTAGAGAAAGTAAAAAGTTGACTAAAAATACAGGTACTAAAATAACAAAGGAAAGAATAAAACATAATAAATAACTATCAATACAATCATTTTGGACTGATAGTTGGTTAAATGAAACATTAAGAGAGAATATTTTGTGAAAGTTGTTCAAATCCATGCATTAAGAAAAGCTTTCAAAGTTAACAGTTTCCTGTTAATTGCATTTCTTACACTATAACAATTTATTAAACTCATTCTCGGAAGTAATCATTTTAATTACTTTTTATTAACTACTTTGTTAAAGTAATATTATAAAGTTAAATTAAGTGTATTACTTGCTTTATTAGCTTATAATTAAACCGTAAGTATCGCATCCTATCCCATTCCTTCTACATTTCTGAATAATTTTACGCTTCTCACTGGTTATGCATGTTCTATTCTCTACTAAAACATCTACTAAGCTACTGCCATTCCATCATCGCTCAGTTGTCTTTTTTGCAGCTGTAATTCTCTGTAGATAGCTGTGATCGCTCTCGAACGAGAGAAGAACCTCTCGTACCCTGGGGTGAAACCCTACGTAAAGAGTTGCGTTAACGAGTTTCCCCGAAGACGCTAATGAAAAGTGGAACAACTGATTATTACGAGGGGGAAGGATTTAGTAGACTGTACAGATACTAAAACCGTACTTGCAATTTTTCTTACCAGTGAAACATTCCATAAACCTGGATATTAAAGCTAACACTACCCACTATCCGTTATTTTACATAGTTTCAACAAACTATTCTTAGAAAGCTTATTACTTTCTCTACTACGTATAGTAAGTAGGGGAAGTATTGTATTCCGCCCAAAAATTCGATACCGAGATTTTACCGGAAATATATGTTTTTGAGACCCCTGAATCCCAAAAAAGTATTTTTGGAAACATGTGCGTGTGTGTGTCTGTGAACAGCATAACTCAGAAACGAACAGTCGGATAAACACCAAACTTGGTATTTAGGTTCAGTATCTTCCAGAGATGCGACACGAAGGTTTTCAAGAAAATCCCCCACCCCAGATTACCCTTTACATGGAACATTTTTCTGAAATTTTAATTTTCTCAAAAATGGCTCTAACGATTTTGATTAAAATATCATATGTTTAAGATATTTTTGTGACAAATGAAATGTATATCTCGAATTTTCTGGAAATGTCTCCAAAATATTCTTCATTGTGAACGACTTTTGCATAACTGGTAAACCATAAGAGATAGACAAAATTTTACTACACAAAAATGCAGATCGCGTTAAAATACACAATTTATGTCATATACATTTTTTTTTTGTTGAGTGAACCATTTTCGAGATATTGCTTGTTATTCCCTTAAATTTTCCAATACTTATGCTTTTTCTAAAATAGGAATTCGTTATTCATTTTTTTATGTCCTGGACATACAAAGAGAATGGAATACTCCACATAGCAACCAGGTCTTAAAATATTTGACTGTCGCTTAAAGTCTACCAATTCTCCTTACACCTACAAGAAAATTAGCAACAAGATTAACATGAAGCATATAGAGAATAAGCGTTTGTAAAAATAGTTTGTACAAGTAGTAGAGAAGTCATGTGAGTGTAACACATCAGATTTTTTTTATCTACTTCGCGTTAATAGAGACCAACATCTGCAGAAACACTTTGATTACACATTTCGTTGTAGGTACAAGAGGAGTAGATGAAACCGAATACAGTCAACTGTTTAAAAGCGGCTTGGAATAAGCTGGCTTCAAAATTACAAACGCTTTCCATGACCACAAGAAACAAGTGAATAGCGACAGCACTTTAAAAAGTTACAAAGTATTGAACAATTCAAACCAAACTTAACGGATACTCAGAAATGGCTGATGTCACAAACAAGTTATTCGAAATACACTTTAAAGAATATGTCGCTGCTATCGGCAATGGTGTTAACTGGTACACCGTTGTCATTGGATTTCTGATTTTTCTTTGGGCTTTATACATTAGCTCATACACACATTCAAACTCACATTTGTACTTCCAGACTCTGAAAAGAATAGAGAATAATCTTGGCTAGAGAAAAATTCCCATCACTCAGCTGGAAATCGAACCCGGGACTGTTCGCACAACAGGTAGGTGTTCTACCGACGGTACCAGTTATGTTTTGTTGTTTATTCTATAAATTTCCGATTTTCTCCCTGTTTTGGTCTTTTTATGGATTAAAATTCTGATGTATTGCATTCACATGACTTTCTCTACTTACACTTCCACGAATTATTCTTACGAAAGCTTCTTCTGCTATTTACTTCTTGTTAATCGAAATAAACCTTCATTACTCGTTTTGTTGTAGGTATAAAAAGAATAAATAAGCTAAAGGGATTGTCAAATCTTTTCATAACCGGTCGCTGTGTAATGGCTTTACAATTCTGTTCTTTTTGCATGGGACAGGAAGAAAGAAGAAAGAAAAAAAAATGACGTGAATTGTGTGCTTCGACGAGATCTACATTTTTATGTAGTACGATTTTGTTTATCATTTTCCATTTAAAGGGTAGTTTAGGGTGAGGGAAATTTCTTGAAAATCGCATGTCATATCCTTGGAAGGTCCTGAACTTAAATACCAAGTTTCGTATTTAACCGACTTTTCATTTTTGAATTATGCTGTTCACAGACATGGGCGCGCGGACCTTTTTTCCAAAAGTGGTTTTTGTCGGTTCAGGGGCCTCAAAGCATATTTTCCGGTGAAATCTCTACATGAAGTTTTGGGTGGAATACAATACTTGCTCTGCTTACGGTAAGTATGTACCAGAAAAAGCGAAAAAGAAACAACAAACAAACATTGCATCCTTTTAACTCCCAAGACAGCAACACGATCATTTTAATAATTATACGAAATGAGGCTTCTTCTAACTCATACAGTCATAGCTTTCTGTGACAGAAACTTTAGAAAGAGATTAATTACTGTTTGTGATCATTAAGTCCATTAACGATGCTGCTAATAAAACCTACATGAAAAGTCACGTGTGTGTATTACAATTTAAAATCGCAAATGGCTGGGATGTTCATTGTTCAGCAATCGTGAGTTTCCTCTTACATCCTTATTTTTTATCAGCTTCTTTTTACTATCGGCATCTAGTGAATACATATGAATAGAAACCCTTTTTAAGAACGTTGCATTGCATTACATTAGCATTAAAATCATATTTCTTCGGCTAATGTGAGTTACCTCTGCTTAGGCATCTCAACGATCCTGTAAACGTATGTAGGTACCGACTGATCAATAGTATAATCTGCTGTCTCTTTAGTATTTATCCTGACCTCCGCACGATTCATTACTCCAAATTGATGTCTTCAGTTCAGTCGAAGTTGTTTAAAACGGATCTTTATAAAGAATGTTAATTTAGTGTCAGCTAGAGATGATTAGTACTATCGCGTTTATCTGACAATTTTGAGTCGCAACTGCCTAAAATATGAGTTTCTCAGAAATATACTGAGTTTAGTCTATAAGGTGTTAACTAGGAGACGCTATTTAATGCTCAAATGATGAAACTAGTGCTGCGACGCAAGAAAACCGTTCCATATATTGGTTATAAGACATTTAAAATTACTCCGTTTTTATACCATACATTGTTAAGAGGTGCGACATTATGCTATAGCTAACCTTCTTTAAATTGGAATTACCGCAAAATGACTGGGATATCATAGCCAGCTAACACAAACCTTTGTGTACACAGTACCTTTCTATTTTATTAAAAAAAATTAATCTTCCATTTATAGGCAGCTTTTAACATCTAAGGTCCATCGGCGGCTTTTCACCTTTGGAACAATTGCTCATCAGCAACAATGTCCACTCGCTTACTGGTGTTAACATTTGCATTGGTTTTACCCTTGGTTATTAATTAAATTCACACTTCCGGACTCCAGCCAGGATGGGGAATAATCCTTGCTAAAGAAAACCTACCACCTTGCAGCCTCAAATCGAACCCACGACCTCTAAATTTAGAGGTTAGCATGCAACCACCAGACACAGAGGCAGTCAATCTGTTGGTGTACCCATTCAACTGGGTAAAATGCACAAGAAGATATACAGAGGCAAAATTTTCTGCGAAAGATATGACAGTTAACTTTCGGTGAAGAGGATTCCCGACTCATCAGGGCCAGCATTGATCATCACTCAAAATGGCCATTAATCATAACATGCAAAAGCCTACCGCAGCCAGAATTCCACCAATTGCGTTGTATAGTAAAATCATTAGTTTCCCTGTGGTAAACATTCTTTTTCTTTCTTAAGTGAGTGTACAGCCTAAAACAACACTCGTTTGTGGAAGGTTTTCCTTGAAATGCATGACTCTAGTTGTCTATGTTTTTACTTCGAAGTTTGAAATCGATAAATTGATCTTCGAAGGTTTTATCCTGTGATTCACTCATTAGACGTTCAACTGTTTCCTGCAAATCCCATTAGACAATAGGTGCATGGCTTTTGTGACAGCGAAGCCTTCTGGGAGTCGTAATTTACGAACCTGTCCCAGAGGCACTTCATATTCGATGGAGAAATTTCAAGCTCAACCTTTAGTAGGGGCTCTAGCAGAGGAAAAATCCTTTCCCTTAGCGACAGGCAAAATGAGCGATAGGGTTAACGTCTCGCCTTAGTACAAAGTAATTACAGAGGCAGTGATCCAAGAATTTGCCTAGGTAGGGTGTGAATAGTATTAGGGAGGGATTAGAAAGAGCATCAGACGATTCCTAGAGACTTGTCGCCACACAGTTGTGGATGCATCGATCTGGAATACGAGAGGGCGATGGCGCATTCCCGTCAGGAAAATAACCCCCCACGGCGCCAGCAAATGTGTTGCCGTTTCAAACTTAATGAGGAGATATCCAGCTTCACTACAACGACCGCTACTTCACATTCTGCTTTCATTTGTTGGCACTTACCTCAGTAAGCACATCCCGAAGTGAATCTTTCAATAACAGCATTATGGTAGGGAATGTAATAAAAAGACACGAATACACAAAGCATTTTAACATAAACTGCAGATTTTATCTTAAGAGGATCGGGAGTCCGAGTGGAATACACATTGGCAATTTAGAGAATAACTACAGATTAAATAAAAAAATGATATAGGAATACGCAGTTAGAATTATGTTTCGCCGTGACCAATTAACGAATAATTACCAATTAAATTATTACTTCATTAATTAAGTTAATTAAACCAATACTGACAATAAAATTGAAAACCTCGGACTACACTGATTTGCTGTCACAGCTTCATTCACTGCATCAGTGTAACTGGACTTATCCTTTACCCCCTCAAAAAAAAATTACAGCCCAGAGGTACCTTGTGCAATTTCTGGCTGGGTTGGGGACTTTTTTCTTCAATTAGAATCATCTCCCCCACTGTGGAATCTAGAAGTATGAATGTGAGTGTGTTTCATTATAAAATCAACCTACAGTAAACGAGTTATAAAATGTTTCTCAAATATGACAATAAATTATCATTATTATCCCTCTTAAGCTCTTTGGTAACAACGTACTGAAGAAAACTGAAGGATGATTGTCTACAATATTAATTAAATGAGCAAATAAACTATACGGGCGTATAAGTTCGGTGTTTTGATGGATTTACACAGAAACAAATCCTTGCACAAAAGTGTGATGAAATGAAAGAGTTAAAGGACAGGCAGCTGTGATTGGTTGAAATTCTTGACCTCTGTGGCTCCTATTCGGAAGGTCGCGGCCAATCAGACTGGGGTTGTTTCTCGCGATTTCCCTCAGTTGTGAGGTAATTAAAGGTTAGAAATACACTAACAAGACCCAAAGTTCCATTACAAAAGTACCACCCCCGCACTATTTCATTAATGTCCTGGTTTTCAGTTTTTTTCGTTCTCTATTTATTTTTCCACCAGCACAATTTTCCCACCGCTTCAGAATTTCTGTTTTCTTCTTTAGAATCTCGTAAACTTGAGTTTTGCCTACGTTGAACACCTTTACAATCAATTTATCATGTTCACTAGCATAAATCACTTTCACTCTCGTGTTAAGATCTAGCACAACTCTTGTTTTCGAAGCCATGGTGACTACTGATTAACTATATCATCACCTATGTAAGTTTAGAGGTGTACTATTAAGAGCTGTATTCTATGTTTTTTGACAAGTCATTAGAGAAGATAATGGAAAGGGAAGAGACAACTATACAAGACAAGCAGCTGTGTTTATTGTTAACTTGGCTCTGCAGTGAAGGTTTCTCAATATTCGGACCGTCATCAGCGCAACCCCTTACTAGACTGGTCAGGTAGCAGCAAAATGGTCATATTTCAACTTAAACATCACGTACTTAGAACATACAACGCAAACTTTCACATGGTGCCTGAAAATTTTCTAAACTCTGTTCCTTTAAAAGGGTACATTTGATTTTCGTTGACCGCGTAAGACAGTTTCCGTTTAATAAAGGGAATTTAGCACATTTTTTACCCCAAACTTCATGGAACCTTGAAATATTTCCGTTTAAGACAGATTTCCGGTTAACAAGGGGTCCGTTGAAGACATGTTTTACTGTACTACATTATAGTATGTGCATTGTAATATACATTGTCCACTACCATGTCGGAGGTTGTCGAAAGTGCACGTTCTCCGTCTCACTTAAACAAAAGCTATATCCTGAGAAACTCCTTTCGACATTGCAAGAGGTAATAGGTGCATACGAATAATACACTACGTCAGTGTTTGATATATTTCTTACACTTTTTTATCTGGAGGGTTCGGTTTCTTTTTGCAGCAAAACATCTCGCACAGCACACAAGATTGAAAAACCAGTGTCTTTTTCTAACACATTCTGAAGTTTATCGTCCCCCTTTGTCGCAAGTTCTCCGATTTTGATTTCCTTAATTTTCACACATGTTTATATCCTCTGGCATATATAATTCAGATGTGTCTGACGGTTATGGCATTGGGTAAGCAACAAAACTTAAGCGGAACATTATGCCCACTACGGTATATTTCTTTATCCACCGCCTGCACCCAGGGGACACGTGCGAAGGCATGCCCTCTGCATCGGTCAATTGAAATCACAGACCAGGTCACTCTAATCCACCCTCTAGCCATTACGTTGCGAAGCAAAATCTGGTAGAAATAGTGGCATTATTGCTAACATATGCGCCATTTGGCTTTTCCTTACCCAGAGGCGCTAAATGTTGTGCAAAGTATTGTTGCGTAGGAGCTAGGAATTGAAAAGAATCACAGACACACATGTTAATTTATCATAAAGGTTTTGCATTTGTTAACAATTCCATCATCAGCTTGCTTTAACATTTGAAAAATTTCTAAATTACAAATAATATGCTCGGAGACAACAACGTAATATACTCTTTCACCCCTTTACAATTTAAGTTGCCCTACAAATCGAGAATATTTCTAAACAACGAATAATACAATGTAATGTTACACAAACTAAAAACATCTGAATGCTTCTCCCGTGAATGTGAATTTAGAAACGCCAAGAGTAGAAAACAGTTGAAAATGATTTAGAAAAGCCAAAAGGTTACTCTTAGTGGATTACGCTGAATCTCACCGTCACGAAACCAGAACACGAGTCTGGGTGCTGTCCACTCGGTCTCTGGCCGAAGAGTCAGATTGCTGCCTGCCCAGGAGTTGCTGATGTTGCCCCGAACGTCATGGCGCTGCCGTCAATAGCGTAAAGCAAACCAGCCAATGGTAACTCTGCACGACGCTTTGAGTTGCATGAATTATGACATGCATGACTTGTCTTTCTCGAAGCTTCGGTTGTTAACTGTTTCTCTCGATGACCCACGTCATCATTTCCGAAGTATTGGGCCGTTCTTGAGCTGGTTGCATAAGCCATGACCAAGGGGAACGGGAAACGGCACATATATTAGATTTTGTTTTACTTTCTTTATTAATGATCGATCAGCATTACATGCTTTACTGATCTCTGTGAATAATAGAATACATATAATGATTATTAACACTTAATGAAGACCAAAATAGCTCCTTTTAATTATGGAATATGGATAAAATATTACATAGTGATTGAAAGGCAATATTTTGAGGGAAAATCAGTGCAGTTAGTGATTGGAATCATCAGAGTTACTGAGTAGGTGATCCTGTGGTAGTCGACTCTTCATGCGTGTGGGCTAATGGGTGCGTACATGATGTTACACGTCACAGCTCCTGTAACGATTGGCAAGTGTGAGAAGAAGAGCGTGTAATTGCGCTAGTTTTAAAATACGTAATCGATCCTACAATTAAAAATTAAAAAGATTATCTTAAAATGGTGTATGGTAAGCTGGGTATGTTATCCAGTATGAATATGCTTATAAGGTAGAGTTTGTTTATTTTTGTCATGCAGATTTTTAAAATCCCCTTAAAATGACAAACGTGCACTTATGGCAGCACATTTATGATAATTCGTTTTAACTTATGGGGGGTTCTTACTGGCACCAGCATTTATGCTAAATAATGCATTTAAAATCTGGCAGAACCCGTAGCTCTACTAGCATTATTGCATTAAATCAGATTCTTCTCTGTCTTCCCATCTCTCTCGATCTCGCTCTCTCTCTCTCCCTTTCTTTCTCACGCTCTCACGTCCTCCCTTTCCATTTCCTCAGTCTTTCCCACTCTTTCTCCTTTCCCTGTCTATTTCCCCTCCCATTTCTTTCTCTCTCTCTCACACCCCACTCTCTCCTGCGATGTTTAAAACCCGTAATAAAAGTTGCTTCTTCTGGGATGATAACAAAAATTAAAATATAAGTAAAAATGTCAATAGAACACACACCTTTGCCTGTTCTTAAGCTTGCTATTCTACTGCAACCAAGTTGTTAAGCCTGAATAACGGCAAGAAAATATTGTATGAATTCCGGTACAAATGCTTACACATTAATCGTATCAAAACTTTTTAAATAACAAACTTGTCACAAATATATTTATAAATCTTTGCTATGCAAAATGTTTAAAAATCTATACAGAAAGCAAGATATGACTTGACTTCACAAAACCAAAATTGACTTCAAAATCCCACCATCGAGGAAAGTAGGTAATAGAGATACGGTATAGCATATTCTCTAATTGGAAAATAGAGATGTTATACAAGAAGCATATATTCCTCCATGCAAGCAGCTCATAACAATAGATTAGGTCATTCTTGAGTGAAAATCTAGCACATTGCTATACACACATAAATATTAGTTATTCATCCAAAATAAAAAATCTGATGTGTTACATTCATATGACTTTCTCTATTCTCTAAACCTATTAGTGGGTATACAAATTATTATTACGAAGTTTTATTTTTTTATATTCTTCATTTTAATCGAGATAAACCTTTCCGGAAATAGGTGCATTACACATTTCGTCATAGATACAAAGGGATTCTTGTATAACTGTTATACTATTTGTATAAAAATTTTTCTTCCGAATGAAGTGAACTTTACAGGCTATTCACAGAAGACATACATTGTATTCGCCATGTAAACATCTTTAATGTATGGTAGTTTAATAAAAATCGTTAGAGCCAATTAATTAGAAAATCAAAAATTTATAGTTTGGATTGGGTGATTTGCTTGAAAATTTTCATGTCGCATCTTTGGAAGACTCTGAATCCTAAATACCAAGTTATTAATTATTCGACTTTTGTTTCTGAGTCATGCTGTTCACAGACAAATACACACACACACACACACACACACACACACACACACACACGAGGATCTGCTTCTAAAAATGCTTTGTTTTATTCAAGGGGCTCAAAACATGTATTTCCGGTGAATCTCGGTATCGAATTTTTGGGTGGAATGCAATACCTACTCTACCTATTATGTATGTGGCAGAGAAAGCGAAAATTACCAGAAAATTTCCAGTTACAGTTAATCATGCCAACACCTGCAACTTTAAACAGAAAGGATTAAAGTAATGGCATGTGAAGCAATAGCAGATTTTATTTTGAGCATCTGTTTTTTTATATTATTATTATTATTATTATTATTATTATTATTATTATTATTATTATTATTTACTACGATATGCAGGCCTGATTCAGCTTGAAGTCGACTCTGGCTCAGTGCTCAAGACATTTTGCCTAAGTGGATTATATTGTTTCACATTAACTAAAAGTTTAGTGGCGTACATATTTAATCATCTTAGCATTAGAGCTTACTAATAAAATTATTTCCGTAGTGTAATTGCAGTTTTTAATGGCATAGTTTTATATTATTTATTTCTAACTCATAGGGCGCTTCAGCCCGATGAATAAGATAAGTGCTTAGCAAGTTTAACAATTACTTGTTATGTAACGTGCACACCACAAAAGTAATTCGTTCGTGTAAGAGCGTTTACTGGCGCAGAATTGTTCAATCATCATCATTTTGCTATTAACTAAAACAGTAACGAAATAACACACCCCAGTGTTAATCACTTACAC
The DNA here is from genome assembly GCA_030765065.1 of Deroplatys truncata. Lineage (NCBI taxonomy): Eukaryota > Metazoa > Arthropoda > Insecta > Mantodea > Mantidae > Deroplatys > Deroplatys truncata. The sequence continues at coordinate 167,972,802 of CM060983.1, forward strand.
TGCAGCTGCTGAGGTATGTCCTAAACTGCTCACTGGCTCGTTTAAAACGCGCTAAAGAACGACGGTTATAATTTACTACATCATATAATATATTAAGTTCTGCTTTACTACTCGTACATACCAATTCATTTGTGCTGCCTAGGCTTCCCAAAAGTTCCCTTCGATTTTCCAATTTTGAGAGCCTTTGTGCCATGCACTCGTCCAGAAAATTCCATTTCAATCCATTAGGTCTCAGCAATGATTTAGTGGAGAGGGAGAGAATCCAGGGAAAACACGAATTTTCCATTATACAGGATAAGCTGCTTCGTCAGCTGAATCTAAGCTGTCGCAAATATCGGAGATATATCCAATCTACTGAGTGAAGAAACGATACCTGCACATGGATTGATAGTACGGATATCAACAACAGGGATGGGAACTATTGTGCATGTTATTTATCTAGGCCCAAGTCGTTTAAAAAAGAACAGCAGATACAAATTTCTCTCAAGGTGAAGCATTTTACACTCACATGGATATACTAACTTCCAGCATTTACTTAATACGCGTAACGTAATGTCTTAAAACATCAAGAAGACCTGAGGAATGCACCGTAACACGGTCCCGTTATCTTCGTGAGTAAAATGTCAACAAGCCAACCAGTCCCGCTGGATATATGTAGTATGAAACCGTAATAATACTCTGAGCATAGTGAAATGTAAAATGGTAAACAATAAAACGCGCTTTATTTCTCAAGTGCAGTATACATGGAAAACGTTGAAACTACTGTGGTATAGTTGACTGTAAATACAGAAAAAATTGAAGGAAAGAATTTCTTTTTAAAATCTGTGTACATTTGAAATATGGCAGTAATAAAATCCAATAGTTCTTTAATTTTCTAATAAGCACCAAACCATAAAATCAGCAGAAAAATCTATAACAGAGAGAGAAGAAACATAGAAGGCTTTTTGTCAGGATAAAGGGGAAAAAATGCCGATGTGATACATTCACATAACTTTCTCTACTAGCTTATCATTTATTAGTGGGTATACAAACTATTTTTACTAACGCTTATTTTTCTATCTACTACATTTTAATGCAAATAAACCTTTCCAAAAATAGCTACATTACACATTTCGTTATGGATTCGAAGGGAACAGCGATAGTCAGATGTTTACGAACTGAAGGCTATACGTTGACCTTAAAATTCCATATTGTTTTCATACAATCGCATAACTGAATGCTGAAAGGGCTTTAAAGAATGACCAACTAATGAACAATTCGGACATTTAGTAACGGATATCTCAGAAATGGCTAATGCCACAAAAAACTTATTTGAAGCAAATTGTGTGTTTGAAAGGGCTCTACATTTTTTATTTAGTAAGTTTTCGTCTATTGCTTAACGTTTAGCAGTTGTACAACATTATACAAAATTTCTTCCACCAAAATGGACTTCATATGCTATTCCCAGAAAATTCAAGATGTACATTTTATTCGTGATATGAATATCTTTAATATAAGGTATTTTAATCAAAATCATTAGCTATTTTTAGAAAACAAAAAATTTTGAAAAAATATCCATGTAAAAGGTAGTCTGGGGTGGGGTGATTTTTCTTGAAAATCTTGATGTCGCATCCTCGAACGGCATTAAACCTAAATACCAAGTTTAGTATTAATACGACTTTTCGTTTTTGAGTTATGCTGTTCACAGAGACAGACAGACGCGCGTGCGGACATGTTTCCAAAAATGTTTTATTTTGATTCAGGGTACCTCAAAACATGTATTTCCGGTGAAATCTCGGTATAGAATTTTTGGATAGGATGCAATACTTCCCCTACTAACTATACCCTGTAGAGAAAGTAATTTTTTTTAATTCAAAACATGTATTTCCGGTGAAACCTCAACTTCAAATTTTTGGTTGGAATGCAATACTCCACTACTTACTAGATATGGTATCCTTACAATTATCTACATAAAATCCGAAATATGTACAATCATACATAAATGAGTAATTATTGAATAGACTATGACCCAAGTTAGTTAACATTTGAATTAGAAGTAACAACGTTTTATACCTATATAAGTGATCTCACAGGCAATAAAGTAGGCTATTGTGAAATGACCAATGAAAATCTTACTAGTAGACCACTGTCGAATTCTACACTGCTTATACATACGAGTATTGCTTTCTCTACCACGTACCTAATAGGTAGAGAAGGTATTGCATTTCACCCAAAAATCTGATATACGCCATTTCAACGATTTCATTTGAAATACATGTTTTCAGACGGCATTAATAATAATAATAATAATAATAATAATAATAATAAAAAATCGGATTTGATGCATTCATGTGACTTTATCTACTCTCTTATCTTTATTAGTGAGTATACAAACTATTCTTACTAAAGCAATTTTTTCTGTCTACTACATATAATCCAGACAAACCTTGAAATAGCTACATTACATGGCAAATTCCATACATTTCCATGCATTCGTGAGAAACAACTGAAAATCGATGGGACTTAAAAGAATGACAAGTATTGAACAATTCGAACCCTTAATAATGGAAGTTTCAGATTCCTTATGCCACAAAAAAAAACCTATTTTAAATAAATTGTGTTTTAAAGAGATCTACATTTTTTGTGTGGTACGTTATCGTCTATCTTTCCACGCTTACAACTTATACAAGATTATACAAAATTCCTTCCAAATGAAGAGGACTTTCTAGGCTATTCTTATAAAATTCAATATATGCATTTTATTTGTCATGATAAATATCTTTCAGGTGCAGTATCTTAATCAAAATCGTTAGGGCTATTTTTTAAAAAAATCAAAATGTTCCAAAAATGTTTCATGTAAAGGGTATTTGGCGTGGAGAGATTTTCTTGAAAATCTTCGTGTCGCACCTTTGGAAGGTCTGAACTAACAAGTGGTACTCATCTGACTTTTCGTTTTTGAGTTATGTTATTCACAGACACACAGACTCTCACACGGACCTTTCTCTAAAAGGTTTTTTTACTTTCTCTACTGCGTATAGTAAGTAGGGGAAGTATTGTATTCCAACCAAAAATTCGATACCGAAGTTTCACAGGAAATACATGTTTTGAGACCTCCTGAATCCAAAAAAAAAGCATTTTTGGAAACATGTCCGTGTGTGTGTGTCTGTCTGTGAACAGCATAAGTCAGAAACGAACAATCGGCTAAACACCAGACTTGGTATTTAGGTTCAGTATCTTCCAGAGATGCGACACGAAGGTTTTCAAGAAAATCCCCCCACCAAAAAATACCCTTTACATGAAAGATTTTTTGAAAATTTTAATTTCCTCAAAAATGGCTCTAACGATTTTGATTAAAATATCATATGTTTAAGATATTTTCATGACAAATAAAATGTGTATCTAGAATTTTCTGGGAATGTCTCCAAAAGTATTCTTCATTGTGAACGACTTTTGCGTAACTGGTAAACCATAAGAGATAGACAAAATTTTACTACACAAACAATGTAGATCGCGTTAAAATACACAATTTATGTCATATACATTTGTTTTGTTGAGTGAACCATTTTCGAGATATTGCTTGTTATTCCCTTAAATTTTTCAATACTTATTTTCTCAAATGGAAATTCGTTATTCGTTTTTTTGTCTTGGATATGCAAAGAGTATTAATCTGTGGCAAAGGGAATGGTGCTGCACCTAGCAACCAGCTATTAAGAGATATGTATGTGCTTAAAGGCTACTGTATTTCTATATTGCCCTTGTAAATATATATTCCCCTTACATCTATAAGAAAATTAGCAATAAGATAGAGTCTGCAAATGTTTATCTCGATTAACATGAAGTAGATGGAGAATAACCGTTTGTAAAAATAGTTTGTACAAGAGTAGAGAAAGTCATGTGAGTGTAACACATCAGATTTTTTATTAAGGGGGCCTCAAAATCTATATTTCCGGTGAAATCTCGGTATCAAATTTTTGGGTGGAATGCAATACTTCCCCTACTTACTATACGTAGTAGAAAAAGTATAATAACCTTTAAAACGATTAGTTTTCAGAAGTTACATAAAAATAAACGACGTTGGGTAGAGAAAGTAATGTGTGCATGTTTCACACCGATTAATTAGTTATAGTTATGCACTTTAATCATTCACAGCAGCACATAGCTTCATTTGATTCCAAGCGATTGCTCAATAATTATTTTGAAGTGTGCATGTGTGTTTGGTATTGGATTAAATGAAAGTAGATACTAAAACTCAACAATAGTAGGTAGAGAAAGTCATGTGAATGAGGCACATCATAATTACTCAGAAACCAAATACAATATGCTGTTTTTAAATCAGTTTAATTCAAAACAACATCTCTATTTGTTTATTAAAATTATAAATATGTTTTGGAAAGTAATGATATGAAGATTGAAAAAAATGCTCTATTAATAACTGGAACAAAGTTAGAAAAAACTAGAATTGGAAGAAGGTCACCAAAATAAGTAACACGTTCATTTGCTTAAATAATTTACAAACACAGAAAATCCAATATAACTATTTGTTAGAATATAAAATCCTCATAGTATTGCGATATGTAATTTCAAAATAAGACTGGCAATCGCACTCAAAATGCCATTAGACAATGACAGATAGAGATGCTAGTCAGTTGGCCAACCAAACCGTACACACTGATAATAATTCACCTTCGATTATGTCGTCCTACGTGGTGTAGTGGTTACCTCTAGTTCCCGAGGTCGCGGGTTCAAACCCGGCGGAGGGTGATGGATAGATTCGGGCGTAAGTGTCTTTAGCATGGCTTCCTTAGGAAGGGAAGTAGAGCCGGTGGTCCCGTGTCGTAGATTTACGGCAAGTAAAAGAACTTCAAGCCTGATAAACAGGCCTCTGAGCAAAATTACCGGTCTTTCACGCCCAATATAGAATGGGACGCTAAGGATCACAGCAGTTAAAGAGCGTCCGTAAATAAAACTCAATTCAATTCACCTTCGATTACTACACTGATAGTATTTCATGATGGTGCACTTGTTGCTTTCTCTAAGTAGGGGAAGTATTGTATTCCACCCAAAAATTCGATACCGAGATTTCACCGGAAATATATGTTTTGAGGCCCCCTGAATCCAAAAAAAAAGCATTTTTGGAAACATGTCCGTGTGTGTGTGTGTGTGTGTGTGTGTGTGTGTGTGTGTGTCTGTGTCTGTGAACAGCATAACTCAGAAACGAACAGTCGGATAAACATAAAACTTGGTATTTAGATTCAGTATCTTCCAGAGATGCGACAGGAAGGTTTTAAGAAAATCCCCCCACCCAAGATTATCCTTTACATGGAACATTTTTCGAAAATTTTAATTTTCTCAAAAATGGCTCTAACGATTTTGATTAACATATCATATGTTTAAGATATTTTCATGACAAATGAAATGTATATCTCGAATTTTCTGGGAATGTCTCCAAAAGTATTCTTCATTATGAACGACTTTTGCATAACTGGTAAACCATAAGAGATAGACAAAATTTTACTACACAAAAAATGTAGATCGCGTTAAAATACACAATTTATGTCACATACAATTTTTTTTCTGAGTGAATCGTTTTCGAGATATTGCTTGTTATTTCCTTAAATTTTCCAATACTTACACTTTTTCTCAAATAGGAATTCGTTATTTTTTTTTGTCTGGCAATACAAAGAGAATGGAATACCTACTCTACGTAGCAACCAGCTCTTAAAATATTTGACTATCGCTTAAAGCCTACCAATTCCCCTTGCATCTACAAGAAAATTAGGAATAAGATTAATATCTCTATATCTCGATTAACATGAAGCATATGGAGAATAAGCGTTTGTAAAAATAGTTTCAACAAGAGTAGAGAAATTCATGTGAGTGTAACACACCAGATTTTTTTAATTTGAATGAATGCAGTGAATGAGATCACATAGGATGTGACTACAATAATAGCAACTGAAAATTTCGCACTTTGGAAGTCAAAATATTGGTAATATATAATGTAACGCTCGAAAACACAAAGAAGAAAATTACGGTGTGCAACCAATTTTCAGAATTATGTACGGAGAGAAATTATAAAATTGACCGCTCAGTTAGCGACAAAGAGATTGCTTCCATTCCACAGGACTAACAAACATGGTTAGCGCTAAACTAGGTACATTCATAATAGCTTTTCGTGTGATTATCTAGCCGAGTAGCACTCGTGCTATTAGTTTTACATGACAATTTTATTTTGGTTTCGAACTCCTGCATATTTTCATGAGATAATTATTTTTCGACCTTTGGTCTCGAAATAATTATCATGAAAAGAAGCATTCGTTAAATTGTCGTAAAACTATCAGTACTAGTGCTACAACTATTGATAATCCCCAACTGCTGTTCTGCTATCCATGTGTCCCCTAGCTGAAGGTTGTTGATCTTGTGGCCTTTTTAGTAGAGGCAATGGTGAAATGTCAGCATGGTCATTGAAGTTCTCCGATCGGATCTTTATTCTGAATGGAAATGTGGCTCATTAGGGAATGTCAATGAAACCATATACCCGCAGCCTAATCTGCCATCTTGAAATTATCGATTCCCCTTTAACATGCAATATTTCTTCCACATTTTGGCAACATAAATTAGTTTAATGGTTTAGTGTTCAACGTCAATTCATCTCTTAAGTTAATGCACCATAAAATTTCGAGCACAGTACTCTTACCTTTCTGATCTGCATTTCAATCTAGCGTTAAAAAAGGCCTTATAAACACAGTTCCTTGGAAAAATGCAATAAAACAGTCTCGAGTTTATATCACTGTGTAAGGAATGGCGTTTTCAAAACATATACTCCAGTATTAATCAAAATACTCTTATTTCAATACAGTGTGGAACAAAATAAATTAAACAAATAGGTACTAAGAAAATGCCGTTGCCTTGCCCTTATGAAAACTCCAACCTCGCCTAAAACTCAATCATAAACATCAATTTTTGATTATGAGGGCTGAGGTTTTCCTGGGAGTTAAGAAATGATTCTGACGGAGTTTTATGTTTTCTCTCATAACTTACAATACGTTATTTCATTATTTTCCTTAGTTTGATGAAGACATGATATTTACTTAGAGTACACAATTCAATCCACACATAAAACTGATGCTATTCAACAATCAAGCAAGAGATGAAATAATTCTGGAGCAAGGTTCAAGTGCATTAGGAATTAATGTTCCACAAATCATTATAGGTAAACCTAAGGAAGCAATAGCGAAACACATTCCATCAGATAAGCCTTAAGTTATAAAAAGCAATATGAACCATTTTGTTGTTACAGCACTGAACACATTATAACAAACGAACCAACATTTTTTTTAGACTAATAGCTAGGGTTGATAACTGTTGAAACTTTTCTGTTTCGTTTCTTGCGCTATTCCTGTAATTTAGCAGTTGTCCTGCCCGCGTTGCTTGTATTCTTCTGCAAGTAAGGGGTTAAAAAGAAGGTTCGGACTAGTTTTAGAAAGACGTGACAAACCTATCATTTTTGCCGAGACCTAAAATAAGAGCCAACCATGTTTGTCAGGTCCACTGTATTTTGACCAAATGGTAAAAAATAGTGCAAATTTCTGCATTGATGTGATACATTCACATAATTTTCTCTACGTTTTATCGCTTATTAGTGGGTATACAAGTTATTCTTTTCAAAGTTTATTTTAATTTTAATTGAGATAAACCTTTCCGGAAACAGCTGCATTACACATTTCGTTACAAATTAAAACGGAATGGCGATAGTCAAATGTTTAAGAACTGGGCGCTATCATTTGTATTTTTGCTAGATTTTAAAGGCCATGTGTACCAGTTCTGTCAAAAGTATACTAAACGTTGAGGGAGATTTGGTAATATGAACATGATGTACAAATCCCTCTCACCCACAATAACCCAATTTTGAAGATTTTAAGGCGCCGCTTTTATTCCTTTGGATTGGAAGTTATTAAATATCTGCCGTGTTTACAATAAATGGCTAAAAATATCCTCTGACATTTTTGCTAAACAAAAAGCTATTGAAACTGGATAAGATTAATATGCAAATCTTCTCTAAAACCCACCATTTTTAAAATGTTTGGAAATATCTTTAAGTCCGTCTGGAATACTTTATCATGGATTTTTTTAGGTGCTAATTCATCATCCATTTCTGTATTGCGATGTCATGCAAAGAGTGATTTCAAAACCAACAACGAGCGACCCGCTGTTTTAAGATTTAACTATCACTTCAGCCTCCTGAATCCCCCATGAAATGCGTAATAAAGCCGTTTCTGCAAACGATTCTCTCGATTAACATGAAGTAACAGAAAAATAAGCTATGGTACGAGGGCTGTCCCAGAAGTACCCGACCTAACATAAAAAACACAAAAATTATGGGGAAAAAAATCTTAATTTCTGTACATAGTCTCCTTTCAGCTCGATACACTTTTCCCAGGGATGTTCAATAGTTTCGTTAACCTGTTTATAGTGAGAACCGTTGAGTTCTGCAAAATAGTCATCAACTGCAAACTCCACCTCTTTATTGTTGGCAAATATTTTACCACCGTACCATTTCCTCAACTTTTAAAACAGAAAATAATCAGAAGGCTAAGTCTGGCGAATAGGGTGCATGAGGAAGCAATTCGAACATTAACTCATTGATTTTGGTCATGGTGATAATGGATGTGCGAACTGGTGCATTGCCTTGATGAAACAGAACTTTTTTTTCCACTAAATACGGCCGTTTTTGCTTGATTTCATCATTCAAACGCTGCAATAAGTTTACATAATACTCGCCATTGCTTGCTTTTCCTTTTTGGAGATAATCAATGAAAATGATCCCACGCACATCCCATAAAACTGACGCCATGACCTTGCCTGCAGATGGAACTGTCTTCGTCTTCTTTGGAGCCGATTCTACCCTTCCAATCCACTGTTTTGAATGTCCTTTCGTCTCAGGTGTTAAGTGATGGACCCATGTTTCATCCATGGTTATGAATCGACGCAAAAACTCTGCTTTATTGCAGCGAAACGTCGCCAAACATCCGACTGAAACATCCTCACGACGCTGTTTTTGTTCCATTGTGAGTAAACGCGGCACCCATCTTGCGCACAGCTTTCTCGTGTCTAAATTTTCATTTAGTGTGCGATGTAGAGAACTTTTTGAAATGCCTACGATGTCTGCTAGCTCGCGCACTTTCAGTCCACGGCCATCCAATACCATTTTGCGGATTTTCTTCACAATTTCTGGCGTGGTCACCTCATTTGGTCGACTTGGCAGCTCTTACGGCCTCGCTTAAACTCTGCCACCCAATATTTTACTGTTGCAAACGAAGGAGCAGACTACGCCAGAGTAGAATCTAGCTCAGCTTTAATATTAATTGGACTAAGACCTTTCAAATGAAAGTATTGTATCACATAACGATGGCCAGTTTTATCCATGTTTACAAATTCGTTGAGAGAGTTCACTATTAATGGCTGCCAAACAACGTAGCATCGTCAAACTTCATTTGTTTGAAACAACAACCGCTATGTATACGTCAGGTCGCGTACTTCTGGGACTGCCCTCGTAAGAACGATTTGCAGAAAATATATAAAAACAAACGATAGGGTAGGGAAAGTCTTATGAATGTGAATACACCAGATTTTTAGTCCATGTGGAGAGAACCGGAGAATGTACTAAACCGGCCGAGAATAGTTCCGCCTGGCGGCTTTTAGCGCCGTTTTAGTCCAATTTATAAAAAATGTTTTCTATAACGATACCCAGCACAAAGTACCGATGTGAAGTCTTTTAGCTTGCCATTTTTTTTTCAACGAGGGGATGAACATTAGACAGCGTCGCTGGTATATACGTAATATCATGTGATGTGGGATGTAGGCTGCCGTTAGTAGCCGAGTCTGCCATTACAGCGCATGTAGCGCAATATGAGGATTAACCAATGCTGCAAACAATCCAGATGCTCTGCTGTTTGGACAAGCAGATGTATGTACACAATCCCATAAATGGCATGTTTACATTGGCAAGAGCAACGAAAGATGCGCATAATACAGTTTTGAGAGACACCTGTCTCTTTTCAATCATCCACCGAGTGCATTAATGGAAACCAACGCCCAAACATTTCACACAAGAGCACTTATTTTAACAGTGTGCATACATGTACATGCAAGGATTGCTAATTAATTCTGCTGATTGTCCTTCAACATAACGACATTAGCAGGAATGAAGAAATGGTTGAATACTGTGCTACTGCAACTTTAGTTTCCAAAGATACTTCCAATATGAGTTTCCTTTAAGGCAACTTTAGACTGAAATTTCAAATTTTCTTAATTCTTAACCCATTACTTTTAAAATTAAACCACATGCTAGGAAGGTTATCACGTAGTGTATACAAATTTTTTTTGTTGCTGCAGCAAATAATTTAGGAGCTACTCGTTATTTTATTACAGATATTATTCATTGTATAAAATCTCCTATGATTAAATTATTTGGATCTTAAAATTAAATTTGTCATGAGTAGCTTAAAGTATGGCTCGACTTAAATAATTAGTAATTATCTAGCATCTACTTATACCAGGCAGAGGAGGTACTGCATTCAACCCAAAAAGTAGATACCGAGATTTCGACGGATATGCATGTTTTGAAGTTCCCTGAATACAACACAGCAAGGTATGTGTCTATCTGTCTGCGTAAACAGCATTACTCAAAAACGAAAAGTGGCTAAATACCCAACTTCAAATTTAAGTTCAGCATCTTCCAAGGATATGATACAAAGATTTTTACGAAAATTCTCCAAAACCAGCTATCCTTTACATGGAAAATGTGTCGTTACTTTTTTTATTTTTTCAAAAATGCTGTAACAACTTTGATTAAAATAATATATGTTTAAGTTAGTTGCATGACAAAGAAAATTATGTATAATATATTACCTTAAATTGTCTCGGAATAGTCTGTGAAGTACCATTCATTCTGAATGAATATTATAATACGTGTAAACCGAAATAGATAAGCAAACACCACACAAAAAATGTAGATCTCGTTAAAAGCAATTTATGTCAAATAATTTTTGTAGCATTGGTCGCTTCCGAGATGTTCTTTGTTATGGTTTGAATTGCCAAGTACTTTTACGATTTTGAATTGCTAAAAGTTGCCACATAGCGACTCGATTTAAAAAAAATGACTATGGCTTAAGCCTACTGTATTCCCCTTGTGCCAACAATGAAACCTGTAATAAAACCATTTCTGCAAATATTTATATCGATTAACAAGAAACAGATAGAAGAATAAGCTTTTGTAAGGAAATAATGTAGAAAGCTGGTAGAGAAGGTCATGTGAATGTAACACATGCCTTCCAACGATTACCATGGATTTTTCTCAGTTTTGAGGAAATGTTTAAATTGTGTACGGCCACCGCAGCCTGCACCACCACCACCACCACCACCACCACCACCACCACCACCACCACCACCACCACCAATAATAATAATAATAATAATAATAATAATAATAATAATAATAATAATAATAATAGGCTAGCAAGTTGCCGAAGGTCAACTTACATGCGGTCCATTTCACCTTGTGCAAGTTGACTTTTAGTACCTGCGTGTAAGCACCAAGCACAGAAGGTACTGGCGCGAGCGTAACACAACTGGCCCTTTCTGATCTTTTTAGCAATAGCAGTGAAAACTGTTATACTTATAAGATAATTTTTAAACGTTTTCTTCTCTCTGTCTCTGCAATAGCAATGAAAATTGTTATAAGTTCTTAAACGCTTTCTCCTCCTCCTCCTCCTCCTCTCTCTCTCACTCTCTCTCTAATAGCAATGAAAACTGTAATACTTATAGGATAATTTTTAAACGTTTTCTTCTCTCTGTCTCTGCAATAGCAATGAAAATTGTTAAAAGTTCTTAAACGCTTTCTTCTCCTCCTCCTCCTCCTCCTCCTCTCTCTCTCACTCTCTCCCTAATAGCAATGAAAACTGTAATACTTATAGGATAATTTTTAAACGTTTTCTTCTCTCTGTCTCTGCAATAGCAATGAAAATTGTTATAAGTTCTTAAACGCTTTCTTCTCCTCCTCCTCCTCCTCTCTCTCTCTCTCTCACTCTCTCTCTCTCTAATAGCAATGAAAACTGTAATACTTATAGGATAATTTTTAAACGTTTTCTTCTCTCTGTCTCTGCAATAGCAATGAAAATTGTTATAAGTTCTTAAACGCTTTCTTCTTCTCCTCTCTCTCTTTCTCTCTCTCTCTAATAGCAATGAAAACTGTAATACTTATAGGATAATTTTAATCGCTTCCCCCCCTCTCCCTCTCTGTAATAGCAATGAAAACTGTTATACTTATAAGATAATTTTTAAACGCTTTCCTCTCTCTCTCTCTCTCTCTCTCTCTCTCTCTCTAATAGCAATGAAAACTGTTATACTTATAAGATAATTTTTAAACGCTTTCCTCTCTCTCTCTCTCTCTAATAGCAATGAAAACTGTTATAAGATAATTTTTAAACGCTTTCCTCTCTCTCTCTCTCTCTCTCTCTCTAATAGCAATGAAAACTGTTATACTTGTAAGATAATTTTTAAACGTTTTCCTCACACTCTCTCTCTAATAACAATGAAAACAGTTATACTTATAAGATAATTTTTAAACGTTTTCCTCTCTCCCTCTCTCTCTGTAATAGCAAAGAAAACTGTTACATTTATACGATAATTTTTAAACGCTTTCTTCCTCTCTCTCTCCCTCCCTCCGATTTCTCCGCAGAACATTATTATTCGTGGACATCTTGCTTATCTATACATGCGCAAAACTTGTGAGTCGTCTTAGACACAGTTGACCATCCTTCATCATGGCTCCATACCGTCTTGTGGTCTGAACTCTCTTAAGATTAGCATGACTGCCTTAGCGTTTTATTCACGTATTTAAAAGCAGGATGAAATATGTGAAAATCATGTCTTAACCCAACTAGTATGGCTGTTTAAAAGTAGGTAAGTATATGAGCTACTACGCCATGATGTACGCGGGGCGGGCGATTCCGGCTTCATACCTTGTATCGGCATGCTCCCCCCCCCGCGCTGAGAGGTCTTGAAAGGGGTACAAGCAGTCTGTTCAGGTCCTGGGAAGCTGAGCAAGAAGTACGGTCTCAGAGAGCGCGCTTAAAGCGAACGAGCGTTCGGCATGACTACCGATGGACCACCAGAAGAAGACGAGCAAGAGGAATGTGCTACTTAAAACATTTTCTGCCTGTCCCCCATCATGATTTTGTTTGCCAGTATCATATAAACTATACAGCATTGTTAGACAACTCATCCATGGCTTCGCTGTAAATAGTTTGTTCCGTATTTAGAAGTACAGCCATATGTAAAGAATAAAAAAGAATAAAAGTAACAAAGTGTTATAAGTTGTACCATATACCGTAATGCGCGTTGGCAGCGAGAGCCAAATAATGCGTAATACCTATCACGGCAGTTAAATTCAAGCATTAGATCTGGAGTATGGGTGATTCACATACGCGCATTTGTGGTAAACAAATCGATTACGTGAGTAAATAAGCAGTTCAAACAAGGCCCCTCTCGCCTTCTTCTGGTGGTCCAACAGTAAGTACGTGCTAGACCACCTACCGTCCTCTACGCGTCATATTCTCTGTGGATGCAAGTAGATCGTGGAGTGTTAATGTTATCAGCCTTGTCCTGAGGTGCTTAGGAAGCTATAAGGATACAGCTTCACTACAGTGTAGCTGAAATTGCCTTCTGATGACACACGCTCCTCTGAGACATCTACTGAAGGACTTGTTATCATGCGGATCAATCGTTCTAAGAAGACGAATCTCCAGGTCCGCGAAGATTGGTCGTCAGCCAGATGATGAGCCTTCCAGCAGCCGGCTGAAAGGGGCTTGTGTAGACGCTCTATTGAGCTACCTTGAGCGAAGCTTTCAATATATGTTTGAACAATATCTCAAATTCATTTCACCGTGTTTAAATTGTCCGCATGAAACTTAAACTTTGCTGCTTATGCCCTTTATGGAGCCAGAATCAGTTTCGTAAGCTAGGAGGTAAAAACCACAATGAACACTATAGCACGAGCGGACGTGTTTTCAACGATCTCTTTTTCATGGTAACCAGGACACATTTGCATAAAGAGGGGAAAACCCATGGTACATGGGATATAGTTTTTTAGGGTGGGCTTGCTCACGTCAAGTGACATTTTTGTGACCCGGATTGTGCTAAAGCACGTCTTTTGTTAGCAGTGGCTGCGGAAGTACAATACACATGCAGGTCGGGGCGGACACAGTTTGTTCAATCGATAATATACAGAGCGTGCGGTGGCGGCTCCACCAGCAAACATGCTCCAAACGCTGCTACTGACTGGGGAGCAAATTTACACGTGATGCTATCTTAAGGGTACTTGTCAATCATTCGAAGACGGTGGCTGACTAAACTCATGTGTTTCTTCTGCGTTAGCCTATGTAATGTGATACTTCCGCTGAGCTTATATACATGCTGTCTCAACTGGTTCACAACTATGTGCATTCATAACACATCATCCTGACTGACAGCTGTTAGGAAACAAATTCTCCGGGGTGCTTAAGTGAATGACATACGTAATTTCGTGGACAATTATGAGATCGTGGCATCTTAAAAATTAGATCCTAACGTCATTCTTGGAATATACCATACAATAACATTAATATTTCGTCTCGTTTTAGTGTAATTAGTGTTAATTGAAAAACCTGACTGTAAGAACGAGGCAGTGAACAAAATTTCAGCTCTGAGTAAATTATGAAGCAATTTCCAGTGAAAATTAGAGTAAAGGAGAAGGTAGAAATATGAGATACCCATTTTACTTTTGATCATAGAAATGCTTAAAAAGTAAACAGGTTGGAATGCTGAACATTTCCAGAAATGAAATTTTATGTGGAATAATAAACAGAAATAAAAATAAATCATGTGTAACATACCACAATGATTTCATTTAATTAGTTACAAGGGTGAATTTATAGCATTTATGAACATGGGTAGCAATATGAGATACCAGTCTTGAAACACACGTGAAAATTTGCACATCATGTACTACTAAGGTGTAATGATAAATCATTATTCACCTGCAGTAATCTCACACACACACACACACACACACACACACTGTGAGCCCACATTTTATATTCAAGACACTGAATCCATTCTTCTTCCCTGGAATCATAGGAATACCCGTTGTCACAAATGCGTGATCCAGGATTAATTCATCGTCTCAACCTGTGATAGAGATAGGGCCATTTGGGACAGTCTCATATTTCTTCCAGCTTAGTGACTCACATTACTACCAATTGACCATTTAATTTAATTTCAGCAACTCACAAGAAATGCCACATTCTTTGTGTAACCTAAAACTATATTCTAATACTGTAGTTAATGTAGTTTAGTACCAAGCAATGAAAGCAACACACGAACACTACACTACAAAAACGTTTGGTGCTCTGATACTCGTAACAATAATACGCCCTCACAACACCAGTTTTCGAGAAATGACGCAGGTTGCAACACACGTTTGTAGACCTTTAGCAGGTTTTCCAAGTAGTGCGACAGATATCAGCAATACCTAGAGTCCAAAACTTGGTTTCTCATATTGCTATCCTACCTTCTCTTCTATTTATGTAAATAGAACAAAATACACTATCTAATATCAATTTTAATAAAAGTACTACAAAAAATCTATTGCCAAAATTTATTCAATTACTTACAAATACAGTTAACTGCTATAAATATCTCTAATATGGAGTATGACCATCTCTAGCAGCAACACAAGCAAGACGGACAATGTGACATGCGCAAACATCATATATTTTGAGATATTACTTGTCACTCCTCATGCAGAAAAGTTAGTAAATTCGAGAGTGATAGTGAACGGCGAAGTGCAGTCACTTGTCATCCATGTCGTGTAGACCTGCAGACAAAAGAGCGAGCAAGCCAATCCATGTGAACAAATCTTCAAATTTCAGCTCCACTCACGAAAACTTCTCTGTGGTAGTATAAGCGACTACAGCGATATCAAAGCTGGACTACGGCTTCGGATTCTGACGTCAATAAACACACACGTCTGTTGGAAAACATGCTCTGTTTTACCTATAAGGAATGCATGCTTTAACGCAGTTATAGCTATTAATGCTTTCAACCAAGCTTTCACGTGAAGGACTTGTTCCCATACCCCTCTATACTGTAGGTACACTTCTCAGGGAAGTGCAGAACATGAGTGAAGAACATTAGATAGCAGCCAATTGTACTGTGTGTGAACAAACATAACCATCCATCAATAGGAAGTTAGGGCCTAAAACATTTCGACACAACGGAACATACGTTGCCAAGATTTCATCATGATATTTGACAGCACTTAAATCTTGCCCACCTACTCAACAACTTCGGGACCATACCTGGACTGATCAGTAAAGAGAATATTGGCCCACTGTTCCTCTGTCCAACTGACATGTTGATTCTCCACTGTAGGTACGTTCTGTGAACAAGAGTCAGCAGTACACGCACAAGTCTCTGAAGGTACAAGTATTCTACCTAACCGGAAAACTGTCTGCTCGAAATAACCACCCTAGTGGATGCAACAAGGCCGAATGCCAATTGCCGTGCAGTACTATGGCGGTACTGTTTTACCGTTATGGCAAATAAGGGTACTCCAGTATTGATGTTGATCTTGGTCGACCTTGCCCGGGTCTTCGGAACACACTTCCGAACCCTTCCAACCCTAACCACGAAACAACAGAGTAGAACGCTAGTATTCACGACCTTTTTATACAAATTCTTCCCTATTTCAGTGGATCTAAAAACACATATTTCTGGTGAAATCTCACTGAAATTTTGACTGGAATACAACACTTTCCTTTCCTTAGGTGGTAGTAAGGGAGTAACGCATATGAACACAGTGTTAGGAGGGTGTATTTGGAGGAATTAGTAGGTATGAGTCAGGACGAGGGGACCTCCAGCCACTGGTGCAAGCACCGCACGTACGCCACTGTAGGCTTTTGTGCTTCTAACATGACCCCTGGGAGGAAAGGAGGAAGTAGAGAGCCGAAGGGCGAGCATGCTCGGACGATGCGCGCTAGCAAGGACGGGGTGCCTAACGATTCCAGAATGACACCAATCCTGACGACAGCACCACCCACCTGTGCCATCTTCAACCTGGGGTCTCGAAATGAAACGAAGCCTTCCCAAGAAGGGGTTCCAAGCGGTCAGGCAAGTGCCAGGGGGAAATTTTTTACACAGTGCAAATTACACCGCTGAGAGGAAAGGAGGAAGTGGAGACCCGAAGGACGAGGATACTCGGACGACGATGCGCGCTAGCAAGGACGAGGGTCCCTAACGATTCCAGAATTATACCAATCCTGACAACAGGACCCGCCTGTGCCATTTTCAACCTTTGGGTCCCGAAATGAAACAAGGCCTTTCCAGGAAGGTGCCCCAACCGGTCAGCCAAGTGCCACAGAGAAATCTTTACACAGCGCAAATTACACCGCCCCGCCGCAACGTACAAATCGCTGCCGCCTGGTCCTACAACCCTGGAAAGGATGAAGATAAAATAGATGAAAGGAATTGATGGTAACAGGAAATGATGAACGGGAAATTCGTGGTAGAACAAGAACCATCCTAGCATTTACCTACCGACCTGCGGAAACCACGAAAATATCCGAAGCCAGTGGCCGGTCCGACGGAAATTGAACCCGCGACCTTTGGAATGTAATAAAGTTTCTCTCTATAGCGCCTGACTTTATTGTTGAAACTATTTTATCCAATGCTTAGTTGTGAATATTTCAGTAACTCTTCATAATTTTGTAATATAAAATGCTAATTTTGGCAATCATAAAAAGACTAATATTTTCATTCCTTTGTTTTTTTTTAAAACGAGCCCCTCCGCCTTAAGCTACGTCCCAAACGTAAGCTGACGATATACGCTTAACTATTAATAAATTATTATTAATGTTGGAAGAAAGGATGTTAAGAGAATTGAGGCAGTATTTTTAACACAAATGATTTCAGTCAAATTATATAAATGTGTAAATTCAATAACAGCCCGCCTGAAAACAATATGTGTATGTAATATTATATAAAAAGTGTATATTACAGTCATTTTAAATGTTTATATCATTGTATCCATGTGTAATAATGTTATATGAATGTATTACGTAAGTTAATAAAGTAGGAGCTGTGAGAATAATAAGTTTAAATTGCTAACAATGAGGTAACCTTGAGGCAATAATGAGTAAGGAAGTTAAATGCTACTAGTCATTATTAGAGCAGCAATAATGTAAATTTTGAAACAGTTTAAAAATAGCCAATCAACAACCAGAAAAAGCTTTAGTTAAATGAAGGTATTCTATAGGACTAGGATTAGCCAATCAGAGACTTGAAATATAGAAATTTACAAATTTAGGCGGTGGAAAACAGTTCAGTTGCCTCCAAACAGATGTGTTGCCTGCAGACAGCATTATTAACCAGACGCAAAAAGTGTCCTCAAGAAATATAATACGTATTCGTGTGAGACGAAAATAGTTTACGTATTAAAAAGTGCAAGTATTTAATAAAAACATCTCACAGCTCTCTCTCTCTCTCTCTCTCTCTCTCTATATATATATATATATACATATATATATCAGTGAAGTGTTATTTTAATCGTATCAAGGATTAATAAAAAGGAGTGAATTACTCGTAAAACTTAAAATCTGTGTAAGCCTACATTCTTGTTGCAACACAACCCTGCTAAGAGAAAAGTGTCTCTAACAATAATACTGACGCAGCCGAGGCAAACATAAATATATAATATCTAAAGAAACAGTCAAATTACAAAGCTAATGTTATTTAACTTGGGGCAAAAGCTACCGGAAACCGGGTAATATACGTGTGGTTGCAACCAATTTCAAGGTCGGCTCTCTAACAGTTGAACTATAATACAACTCCTTCAATACTCCTACTTCAAATCGACTTTCCATACGTAGCAGCAACAAACAATTTCTCAAATTGGCGCCCATACGTGGACTGAAACAATTATTTCTCAGAATGCAATAACGAAAAGGTACTCTTTGATCCTACTAAATTATGCATTAAATTGTGATCCTATTAAATCATGCCTCAAGAATGTGAGGCAAGCAGAAATCGCATCAACGCCCTCCACTGCACACGTAAGTATAAAATACATGGGCTTTCATAGACTGAACAATAAAATCTGCAAAAACAATTTCTCGTGCATCTGCCAAGCTTTTTGTCTTCCGACTTTTTCTTGTTCTTTGACAGTGAAAACACAAAACGTGATACTTTTCTCGTGTTATGTGCTGCGAAGTCTTGCACATCGCTGTGTTAAACGACACTTCCGGAAAGGCAAAACTTCCTGACTGCAACAAGCAAACTTTTGTGAATTGCAAGAGAAAACTTATTTTCGCTGCTTGACACGAAAAATAAACGAAGCACGCTCTGGGATTACACGTTAGGAACATGAAAATGCATGCTCAGGGAAGGTACTTTTACATCACCTGAACAAGCGGCAGCTGAGGAGGGGTGTGAGTTTCCGACACAACAACAGACCGATTCTGATTAACGGTAGCGCCGCCTGACACTTTAAAATCACTTGATCTAGTTGCTCTGAGATCGGCGGCAATGCGTGGAAAGACATCATACTGATAGTGAATTGATGTGAACAATGGTTCAACACCTTAAGCAATGGGTAACGTATCTGTTAAAGTAATCCGTATTTCAATTTCGTTTTTCTTGGGCAGGTTTTTATCTCGAAATGTTCTCTTATACTGAAAATAAATATGCCGCGTAACTCTCAGATCACCGAACCCCCGAGTGCTCAAAAAGCTACATGTCGAGTGTTTCATAATGTGCTTAACAGTTACCAGCCTTTACAGAAGCAAGGAGCATTATTTCGAACAAATTTTATAACGAATGGTAAGGTAGGACATTCGCAACGTCTCGCATCACTAGCATTATCCAGGGGAAAAAAGGTCCGCCGTTACTGTCCGAACGGAATTGTATAGCATTGCCGTGGGAGTGGCGGGCTGCCAATCGCATCATTTAAGAAACGTTTACGTCAGCCTGAGTAATTTTTATTCTTTGGGCAAGGCACAAATTTAAGATAAATACACTGCCGTTTGTGAAAATTGCAACACCAAAAAGGAAACGCTTGAATTCAATGAATTTAATACCCAGGTTAGATACATGACGTAACTTTTCAAATCTACACATGACCTTTGAGCCCTAATATTCAGTATTTGGTGTGGCTTCCATGCGCTGCAATTAGAGCTGCTATACGCCGTGACATTGAATCAAAAAGGTTCTGAGTAAGTTCCCGAGTGATTTCCCTCCACGCAGTTTGTATTCGAGCCCACAAATCCATGACACTGGTTACTGGAGAACCGTGACGCACCAGGTGCCGACCAACCATATCCCAGACATGTTCGATGGGCGACATGTCAGGGGAACGTGCAGGCCAGGGAAGCAATGGTATCCGTCGCTCTTCGAAAATATGTGGCAATATGTGGCCGGGCATTGTCTTGTTGAAATGTGGCCTGTGGAGATGCCTGAAGCAGGGGGAGTACCTCAGGCTCTACAACCACCGTTAGGTTCCGGTTGCTGTTCAAAGTGCCCTTAATTCGTAGGAGGCGAGATAGGTTGTTGTAACCAATGGTGCCCCAAACCATCACACCTGGTGTTTGTCTGCTACGCCGCTCAACAATGCAGTTGTGCTCACCACGATACCTCCGGACACGTATGCAACCATCACTGGACACGTTGAAGCGGGACTCGTCCGATAAGACTACATTTTGCCACTCAGCACCCCAGTGACGGTGTTCACGTGCCCATTGCAATCGGAGGAGCTTGTGGTTTATGAACAATGGAAGCCGACGTAATGCATGCATGCAACCAGTCCAAACTGCAGCAGATGGCGACGAACCGTTGATTTAGACAAGTTCACACCTACTGCAGTGCTCCAGCGTCGAGTCAACACTGTGGATGAAGCTGTACGGTCCGTTATGGCCATGTGGACAAGATGACGGTCATCCCGTGCTGTGGTCATGTTCCGTGGTCCAGTACCCGCTCTTCGCTGCGTACGACCTTCATCTATCCACTGCTTCCACACACGCATCACTGTCGTAGCAGCATGCCCCGTACGAGCCGAAATGTCACGGTATGACAAACCCGCTTCCCGGGACCGATCATTCTGCCCCGTTCAAACTCACTCACATTCGATATGGCTCCCTTTGACGTCGACGAGGCATACTGGCATTTATTTTATTGTTTCCACCTTGTTTGACAGCTCTGCACTGACTACACTGGGCGCAACACTGACCTTGTTGGACTGACACGAGAGGGCTCCGCTCGGCCTACGTGTACCCCATCTCTCTGCAAACCTAATCACCTAGTGCTTGCACACTCTTCTACACTTCCACCAAGTTTGGAGTTATTCGGACATTCTTTCTTGGTGTTGCAATTTTCACAAACGGCAGTGTATGTTCATGTAGCGTAATCTAATTCTCATAGCCTTCTAAACAAACTCCGGAAAAAACCTGATCATATAACGGCATAATGAATGACAATACTATTTAATAAAAATGATGTAATCTCTAGTGTGAAACAAATCTCTTGCCCAGCTACTAAACAACCATATCCTACCTCACCTATGGCTCGGTTGTGAATGTTTCAGTCGAAGGAATCCTCGGCAATTGCTTAAGTACTAATTTTTCAGAATAAAATAAGGAATATAAGGTACACACCACTCTTGCCACGGGTGAAAAGAACGCTTGCAGTCATGTTTACGTGAGGAAGGTGCCACTGAATATAAAGCAAGAAGTTCCGGCTACGCTTGGAATTTCATTGTTATCAAGTTCCAGTTGTTGCACATTATACACAAAATAATAATAAAAAAAATAGTGTTAGCGACTGAGCAAGGGGGATGCAATCCATCACATTTAATTGTAGATTATGCCCTCCTGATGGCTGCCGCTGGATGAAAGTGAACAGCGGAAAGCAAAGAGTGAGAGGTAAATCGAGCTCCGACCGCAGTATTCAGAGCAGTCGCATACAATTGTGCCCATTGTCCATTTTGAAATGAAAATGTGTCACGCTCTGAATGCTCATGTTTGACTCCACGTTTGCTACTCTATTGAGGTTATTTCCAACGAAAAGGTTTCGGAGATGAAACTCCAAAAGAAAATAAGTGTCACCTTACGTAGCTGCCATTCAAAAATATTCAATTTACATACAGCATTTTCAGTTCATCTACAGTTTATAAAGTTTTCAGACATAGCAGTCATAACCGAATGAAACTAATAAAACTACAGTAAGCCACAACATAGGTAATTACCATAAGGATTAAGGATTCATTGGCACGTCAGACCTCTTTTAAAGACAATGTATGGCAAATGTTGAATTACTATCCCTCTCTCCCGTCACTTACGTCGCCTTCTCTCCGTCCGTCTCGCCTTCTGTAAATTTCATGCAACGTTTTGAATAATAAATAATATAGTTTTTTACTTTCTCTACTAGTATAGTAAGTAGGGGAAGTATTGTATTCCACCCAAAAATTCGATACCGAGATTTCACCGGAAATATATGTTTTGAAGCTTCCATGAATCCAAAAAAAGAATTTTTGGAAACATGTCCGTGCGTGTGTCTGTGTGTGTGTGTGTGTGTGTGTGTGTGTGTGTGTGTGTGTGTGTGTGTGTGTGTGTGTCTGTGAACAGCATAACTCAGAAACGAACAGTCGGATAAACACCAAACGGTATTTACGTTCAGTATCTTCCAGAGATGCGACACGAAGGATTTCAAGAATATCCCCCCCAGTTTACCCTTTACATGCAACATTTTTCGAAAATTTTAATTTTCTCAAAATGGCTCTAACGATTTTGATTAAAATATCATATTTTTAAGATATTTTTATGACAAATAAAATGTATATCTTGAATTTTCTGGGAATGTCTCCAAAAGTATTCTTGATTGTGAACGACTTTTGCATAACTGATAAACCATAAGAGATAGAAAAAATTTTACTACACAAAAAGTGCAGATCGCGTTAAAATACACAATTTATGTCATATACATTTGTTTGTTGAGTGAACCATTTTCGAGATATTGCTTGTTATTCCCTTAAATTTTTCAATACTTATTTTCTCAAATGGGAATTCGTTATTCATTTTTTTGTCTTGGATATGCAAAGAGTATTAATCTGTGGCAAAGAGAATGGTGCTGCGCATAGCAACCAGCTATTAAGAGATATGTCTGTGCTTATATTGCCCTTGCAATTACAAAACAAGGGGAACATAGTGGCCCTAAGCGATGGTTAAATATTTTTAGAACTGGTCGCTATGTGTAAAATGTAATACTCTTTGTATGTCAAAAGATCGTTTATGCAAATGTTTATCTCGATTAATATGAAATAGTTGGAGAATAAGAGTTTGTAAAAATAGTTTGTACAAGAGTAGAGAAAGTCATGTGAGTGTAACACATCAGATTTTTTTTCTGGAATGTTAATAAAATTATTTACGATATGTTGTGGCATGGACGGGTTTAGGTTTACAACGTAAAAACAACTTGAAAACAAATGCGTTTAAGATATCTGAAAGTAACAAGAAATATAATTTCTAAAATAATTTTGATTCATAATGACTGATGCAGACCAAGTGTTGAATCTGAAACTGAAATGCCTTAGAATGCAGCTATTGAAATATTGATATCAATAAAATAAATTATTAATCATAATAATAAAGTTAAGAATGGTGTGTCACGAATTTACAGCGTAGGTATATCAGAGAAAATTATGATTACACAGTTCTCTTTAATAGCGGAAAGACAAAAACCGTAGTAATTCTGGAATCACCCAATGTTACGGAGTATATAATTTTTATTAGTTTTTTATTGCAGGCTAACAATCGCCGATATTTTATGTTGAAGATGGTCGTTAAGGTCTGAAGAATCTAACAGCAACTTACCCCAATGAAAAGAATCTTTTATTAAACTTACAATGCCAATATAAAAGCTAAAATGAGTGGAGAATGTATCGTCCGTTAAGGGATAAGTTAAAGGATCTGACTATTAAGTGGGTTTTAGAAAATATTTCCTCTTTGTTGATTAAGTGTAACCCGTGCTCGAGTTTTTGTAAGCTACAGAATTGGTAAATGTGCATTGCAACCTGTGCATTGGTGTAACCTTTTTGGGGATGATTCCGGAATGCACTGCTGCATATCTTGGGAAGTCAAACCCAGGAACTTTCTCAGGTCATTTCTTCCAAAAGTCTTCTGCTTCCCAGCTGGCCGAAGCAGGAGCTAATTTGGAAACTCTGAAGATGACATGGGGGATGAAAATGTACTTCAGTTGGAAAGTTTATGCACAAATGTCAGTGGGAGATAATAATATGCCCTTGAACACGGGTATTTCAAGTGTCAAGGGTAGCGTTAATTATTTAACTTCGATATCTAGGAATCAATTTCACAAATAAATTGTGCAAATATTGCAGTTAATGCGGGTGATAAAAAATTACCTTTGCAGTCATTTCGTCATATTATTTGAATAATATACGGCACTACTGTGGGAAAGTAGCACATTACTTCGATAAAAGAAAGGCCATCAAAACATTACTTTGAATTTCAAAAAGTTTCATATTACGCGGTGAAAATGGACAAAAGCTTCAATAAAATTGTACACAAGCTTGTATCTCTTCCAATGCAATATCGGAACTATAAGTACTAGTCGGCCACGATATGAATGCGTGTAGGAAGAGCAACTAAACGGTTACTAAACAAATGGGTTGGGCATCTGAAGGACAGTCAGATAATGAAACCATCCCTTGCATTTAATAGCAAGGCTGAGGTCGCCACAAGTAGTAGATACTGTTTTCATTGCGTGACTTTATATTTTCCCATCGCCTTGCCAGGATTATCAATAAAACACAGTGGCGCGCTCCACAAAACGCATTCATATCGTGCCGACTAATACTGTTTCTCACGGTAACGAGCACGAATTATAGTGATGAAAGACGCTCAATTTTCTGAATGAGATAAGTATTGTATACACAAAGGTTCATAACAATCGGTATGGCTATTCTTGCGTGAAAACACAAATACACGCCCTCTAACGCTTATTAGTGGGTATACAAATTATTCTTATGAAAGTTTATTTTCCTACCCTCTTCATTTTAATCGAGACAAAACTTTCCAGAAATAGCTGCATCACACCTTTTGTTATAGATATAAAGGGAATAGCGATACTCAAATGTTTAAGAACTGGACACTACGTACTGGTCTTAAAATTCCTTGCTCTTTGCGTGCAATTCGAACCACCAATAACGGTATCTCGGAAATGTCTGTTGCCACAAAAAAAAGTTATTTCAAATAAATTGTATGTTTTTAAGAGATTTACATTTCTTGTGTAGTAGGTTTTCGTCTATCGCTTAGGTTTACCAGTTATACAAGATTATACACAACTTCTTCCGAATGAAGCGGACTTCAGAGGCTACTCTCAGAAGATTCAAGATGTACATCTTATTTGTATTGTAAGTTTCTTTAATATATGGCGTTTTAACCAAAATCGTTAGCCATTTTTAGAAAATAAAAAATATCGAAAAATCTTCCAAAGTAGCTTGAGGTGGGAGGATTTTCTTGAAAATCTTCATGTTGCAATGTTGCATCTTTGGAAGTTTGGTATTTAATCAACTTTTCGTTTTTGAGTTTGCTGATCACATACACACACACACACACACACGCACACACACATGGACCTTTTACTAAAAATGCTTTTTTTTTATTCAGGATGTATCAAAATATGTATTTCAGGTGAAATCTTGGTATCGAATTTTTGGATGGAATGCTACCTTCTCTACCTACTAAGTACAGCCGAAGACAAAATTAATGAGCTTCAGCCAGAGAAGAAGTTCAATTCGGAAAAATCGGAAGCGTACGCTGATGCTGCGTTCACAATACACCATTTAATACCACCCAGCATTCATTTCAAAGCTATGCTATAAGTAAGAGGTTGCCTTTCAGTGTGGTTGTATGTATGATAGCCGAGCGTGAAACGCACGTGCCTGGTAATTGGAACAACCTGAGTTCGAAACTTTGTGTGCGTATTGTTTATATTTTAATTTGTTAAATATATGACAATTCCCTATGTTTTTCATGCATAAAATATTCATTAATTTTAAGGGATTCATGCATAAAAATATAAAACACTTTGTTATCAAAATACATGGCATATTAGTAAGAATTCTAAATGAAACACTAAACCAAAAAATTAATTGACTTAATATTTTATAAGCAAACTCTCTGTTTCAGTTATGAATGGAGCTGACGTGTTCATCATGTGCGCGCACCTTGGAGTTCTGCATGGTATGTTAGCAATCATACTGACTTTTACTATGGCTGAGCGCACACGTAAAGACGAAGCTACAAAGAGATCTCTCCTTATTAGTGAACGTTCCTGGATACTCTTGTGTCTCAGGCTGCAAGGGCACTTGAAGGCCCTATATCTAAGAGGCGGGAGCGATTATCTAGGGAAGAGACGGCTCGTCGTGGACCTGTTTCGGGGCGAAAACGTTTGTCCACTTTCAGTAGGACACTGAATTTATAGAAGACGAATACAGATCCCTTCTAGCATGTGTTTACAATTAGAAATAATACTAATTTCCCGGGACGAACCGCACAGCCTTGCCTCACAGATTTTCTCGCGTCGCATTTGCAGAAGAAACTGTCAATCATAACTGGAATAGGGTTATATTCGCAGGGGAGGTAACATTTTCAGCTACAAATGGGGGAAAAGACAATGAGGGTAGACGAATTGTCTACCGCCCTAGAGGAAAACGTTACGACGACGCAAAAAAAGTAACACAAATGGATTGCCAAGGTCGCGTATCTGTGTCGTGTTGGGATTGGATGTCAGAAGCCCAGGTGTGTTGTGGCAGCTTGATGGCACATTAAATAGCCTGCAATACAAAGACATCCTTAAAATTACTATAGTTCCACCGTAAGAACTAGATATCCCGATGGAATGATTGAATTCCAGTAGGATAACCACCCTGTTCACACAAGTCAGCAGGTTTCAAACTGGTCAAGATAACACAGCGATTTATTGGCGTCCTTGCTCATCAGATTTGAATCCTGTTGAAAATATATGGAGAGGTGAAGAAGGTTTTGGAGTTAAATTGGCCAGCAAAACAACGCAAGACAAAAGAGATTTTATGGGATCAAATACAGGATGCTTGGGAGGAAGTATCATCTCGTAAAACTTTGACTAGGCATTTGATAGCATCCATGCCCGTAGAATGAGGGCAGTAATAGAAGCCGAGGGTTTACACATCCATATTAAGTTAATTTTTATTTTTATTTGCTTTTTCATTTAGGAATATACTATTTGCTTATTTTATATTTAGTTTGAAAACGAAAAGGAGATGTTTCAGTTTTTATGCACGAGTATAAATGCCTGGAAATCAAAGCCTTAGCAATTGAAAATTAGATTATAATATGCGTAATAAACACTAGGTTTTTTGCAAGAAAAAAAAATATTGGATCGGGATACGAACCTGGGTAGGCCTCATTGGTACCTATCTGCTTATAACCGCTCAGCTGTCAGAGCATATTTAGTAGCTGGCACTCAGTATGAACGGTGACAATAATACGAAGCTAAAGGCACGCGTTCTGAAACACCATTGTAAGCCGGCCAAGGAAACGATTTGACTTCGACAAATATACGCTTCGAGAGTATGCTCATTTGGGGGGGGGGGATCTTAGGGTGTACGTGATAGAGAAAGTAAAAAGGTAGATATGAAACACGTTAGAATACGGAAAATGTTCGGCTAGTTTTATTATAATCTATAGATTATCAAACTATGTAAAATCCCTTGCATCGGAGTTTTAATCCGACTTCGCTGACAAAAATACTCCTCAGCTCTGTAGAAATAACAATTATCCAAGGCTTTAATATTGTGACGGTTATAATTTTATTTTGATAGATTTTATAAATATGATTTTATACAGTTTGAAATATTCAGGACTAACTTGGTTTAAGTAACTACAGGAAATCGTATTTAGATTTCTTGCTAGCATTTCCGGAATGTTGAAGTAAGCAGAGATCAGGAGAACGCGATTTAGGGGAAAAGATCACTTCTTGTCCGACACGTGGGTAAGTTGCGTAATTTTTGCTGGCTTACGTCAATTACAAGCTAGGCAGCAATTAGCATTTTCGTCGGGTATTTAAACATATGGATTTTTAACGACGGTGCTTTCTCTTGACTAACCACATGCCTAGCAGGAACCTTCGCCGGTCACGTTCTTAAATTCATTTCAGTGTTAATTTGCAATCGCGACGTAGTTGCTAGGCCGACGACGATGGACTGCTGGACCCCCTCTGCCGCGCAGGTAAATTCGCTACTTGTCTAATTCTTTCTTTCTTTTGGAAATGTAGTTTAGGTTAAATTAGGTAAATTAAAGTTTAGAAAGATTGGGAACAGAAGTTACATGGTTTATGATGTCACCCTCTCACCACCCCTCCAGCTACCGCATCCTGTGCTACGCTCCCCCATCCTTTGCACGAAGACTGATGGCGTCGTCGCTACGCTTATGACACTACTGGTGGAAGCGCCGGGTTTACGTCACAATATGGTGTCAAGAAAACAGTAACTAATACTGTAATTAGACACATGTAAAATGCAACAAGAATTAATACCTGCAAATAAAAGCCAAGATAACTTTTAATTCCTCCACCTTGTACTACAGTTTATAAGATATTTGCTGAAAGAAATATTTTATAATATAATACTGGAAATCTATGAAGAAATCAAATAAAAATCCACCCATTCCTTCAAATCTGTTAGTACATTTGTCCTCTAAAACTTTTCTCGCTGTGTCTTAAAATGGAACATGAATCGTAATCATTTCCTGACAGTAAAGAACTGGAGATTTTTAAAAATAACAAGATCGTAAATCTACATTTAGCATGTTACATTTCTGAGACAATCGTAACATTCTGTGTCTTACGCTCTGTCGCACATTTTACGAAATAATCCTAAAAATCGTACATTTCCAGAATCCGCATTAAAACCACTTATAGATTTCTATCGATTTCAAACAAATTACATCCATGATTAAAATTTGTTAACTCTTTATATAATATTTTTACTTGTTTTCTTGTTATTTAAAAAAACACATTAACTTAAACAATATACTTAATGTCGTTTCGTTTCATCAGAGTGCACTGACGGTTTAAGAAGTCTCCATTAACGGCAAACAATTCAAAATAAAGTGTAGTTATGTCCTTCAGTCGGGTTGCAGAAAATTAAAAATACATTCAATCCATTTTAGACCTAATAAGTTACATTAAAATTTCAATATAGCTCTCTCGCACGACAACCGCGAGCACAACCATTACAACATACTGACTTTTGCGAATGGGTGTCTATTAACATATTAATAAGGCTGTGACCATTGCCCTGGATCCCACTATGGTTGTACTGCTACTAATGCTATAACAATTATACAAAGAAAGCAATGCAATTATTTCCTTCTGCCCATTTAGGTCAGTTACACATACATTTCAATGCAGTATTTCTTTCAGACAGCAAAGCTTCAGCCCCATTAATTTTGAATTGGAAATATTCAATTGCGAACATGTGGAGGTTCCTTATGTTAAAGAGCCTTATGGCTAACTTCAACCAAATTTGTAGACACGTTTTCTTCAAACAACTCTATATCAAATATCATCTCAGTACGTGCAGTGCTTTGTAGGAGGCTCTCCATCTAAACTACACTTAATGTTGTATAAATATGAAGCAAATTTGAAATAAGTCGATAAAATTTCTTTAAACTCCAGTATAGAAAACTCTTTACTGGCGGCGATTGATCACTGATCAATTGTTTCACAAGTACAGACCGGCAGACGCATAAAGACACGCTAGTAGCCGTTCCACAGTTAGGTACATTTAAAAGATAAATGTGATTGTTTACTTTCTTTACGACGTGCCTATCAGGCACAAGAGGTATTTATTCCACCCAGAAATTCGTTACTGAGATTTCACCGGAAATACGTGTTTCGAGGTCCTTGAAACCAAACAATAAGCAATATAACTCAAAAACAAAAAGTAGGATAAATAGCGAACTCGAAAGTTCAGCAACTGCCGGAGATGCCACATGAAGGTTTGCAAGTAAACCCCCCGGCCTCAAACTACCCTTTAACTGGAAAATTGTTCGATTTTTCTTTTGTTTTAACTTTCTCAGAGATCGCTCTAACGATTTTGATTAAAATACTATATTTAAGTAATTTACCTAAGAAATAAAATGTATGTAATGAATTTTCTGGGAAAATTTCTTTAAAATAAACTATTTACTCCAAATAACTTTTTTGCGGCATCTGACATTTCCGAGATATCTATTATAGGTTTGCATTTTTCAATACTTCGTAAAGTTTTTGAAATGATGTCGTTATTAAGTAGTTTCTGGCGATGTGATGTCAGGAGTATAGAATTTAAAACCAGCATATAGCACCCTCCCTTTACACATTTTTTTGATTCGATCTCCTCTATCGTCCTTGTACCTACACCGAAATATAAAATAATCGATTTCTGGAAAGGTTATCTAGATTAACATGAAGTAGAGAAAAACAAGTTTTCGAAGAATAGTTTGTAGAAACTATATAGAACGAACAATAGTGGGTAGAGAAAATCATGTGAACATAACACATTTTACGTATATACAATTTCTTTTTATTCAAAGTTCTCAAATTTTAGACTGTTCGCCTTCGGCGACAGTCAAATGTACCTACCCCTTACTTTCTCTTGTATAGAGTAGGGGGAATCCTCAGCAAACGAAATTAATAAGCAAATAGATTAGAGAGCATTACCTCATCTAGAAGCGCAGAGTTGTCATCAAAAGAGCTGCTTGAGGGCGGACATGGCGGCGCTGTTGGATTTTAATCTGTGAATTTAAAAAAAAAGACTATTATTACAAATAACAGCATTCAAATGTTTACAGAACTCTGTTTGCTTAAGCAAAACACTAAATATTTGTCAGGAAGACAGCTCTATAACTGCGGCATAAAATACGATTTTGATGATATCTTGATAACAGTAAACACAATACAATCATAAATGGATTCCGGGATACCACACAAAAACGTTTGAAATTGCAAAAGAGTAACGGGATTTATTAGCGGTTTTATGGGAGTTTTCAAATAAACCGCGTTTGATATGTCATACATATTATCAATAACAGCGAAACCATAAAAATGCATGAAAATGTACACAGCGGAATGCGGTAGTTAGCTGTTTGTGTCACACTAGAAGAATTATTTGCAGTGCGTGCTGCATCCACGTGTCGTCCATTTGCAAGGTTTCATGTTCAGCAACATTCGCTAATACAGTATATAACATTCTTATTCGTACACATCAGGCCTTCAATAAAAAGTCGTTCTCTTCTTACTTAGGGAACTTGTGTTTTTCTGTGAGTCATTTATACGTGCTTGATGAATCTAATTCAAACAAACTCCAATGAAAAAATGTATTTCAAAACCTACACCACTGCATGAAACAGAAGTAACCCCAATTTTATACAACTTTCCTATTCGTACAGTTGTGAAGAATGACCACTGCGGGCACATAGCTTCAACATGCGCGTGTTTCAAAGGTCGCTTAGCTACTGCTGTCGCAGTTGTATATGTTCTGTTAGTACTGATCGAAATGAGTAAGCAAAAGGAGCTTAGTTCTGATCTGAAGCAAGTGATTATAAAGTTGTCACTTAGCGGGCATGCTCTCAGAAAAACAGGAGAAACAGTAAATAAACCGCATTCTACCATTCAGTACGTAGTCAAAAATTTATGGAGCAAGGTTCTACAAAGAATTTACCAAGAAAACCTAAAGAAAGTAGATTGAATGCACGAGAGGAACGTTACATTGTAAGCCGAATCCGAGAAAATCCAAAATTAAGTGTTCCTCAATTACGACCATTAGTAGAAAATGTGTCTGGAAAGAAGATATCTGACCAAAGAGTTCGTCGTGTCTTATGGAAGTATGGATACCATGGCCGAACACCAAGCAAGAAGCCTTATGTAAGTGCAACAAACAGGAAGAAACGAGTTGCATTTGCTAATGATCACATTCATAAGGATCAGAACTTTTGGGACAGCGTGACTAAGATAAACTGGTTCCATATGTGTCATCCAATGGTGTTGGTAATATACAATTTAGCGATGGACTATGGACAAATATTTGTATTTTGGCATTTTAAAGAACGTAAAGCAGAGTGCCGAGAAAATGGGCATGGCACCTGGTTATAGGTTTCAGCAGGATAATGATTGTAAACACGAGGCAAGACTGAACATGAATTGGTTGCTATGGAATGTGCCGAAATTACTACAAACACCTCCTCAGAGTCCAGACTTGAATCCAATCGAGCATCTGTGGACAATTCTGAGGAAAGAGTCCGTAAAAGCAGAGTAAAATCTAAACAAGAAACTAAACGTGTTGTGGAAGAAGAATGAAATAAAATTAGCCCAGAATAATGCAAAAACTTGGTTACTTCTATGAAGAGAAGCTGTCAGGCAGTTATTAAAGCCAAAGGGTGCCCAACTAAATATTAGATTATCAGTGAGTGGGTCACCTTTTCGCGTGAGTGGGTCACGTTTTTGGGAGAGTGGGTACCTTTTTGCGAGTGTGGGTCACCTTTTTGCATGAGTTGTTATTAAACTATTATTCTAATGTACGAATAGAAAATTTATAAAAATATGGTCATATTTCTTTTACAATTTTATTTAATTTAGTTGTAAGTTCATAAGTTAATATTTAGTTAATTCCTAAAACAGTACGTGTTATATTGTTTAACATGTATGGAAAAAAATATTAACTTCTAACAAATATTTAAGTATTTTCTTAGAAAATTGAAGTGTACGAATAAGAATGTTATATACTGTATATACGCGTCAACATTTGAAGAAGTCACCAGTAAAATTTACTATAACAATTTTACAAAAGAAGACATTTTCTCGACGATGTTATAAACTAGTATGAGTATAGCTATAATGAATTCGTTGCTTTATTTCGAAGAAAAGTTCCATAAGTGAATATACGTCGAGTGTAAGATTTTCGACTAAGATTACGTGCTTAGAAAAGCTTTTGATAAGAGCGAGTAAAATTAATTGAATGGTATTTACTATCTACACAGGCAAAAAATATGAGGTTTCCGTAAACAGTTCATTACAATGAAATTTACTGATCTCCGTGGTGTGAAATAGTAAGTCTGCTTAAAACCGAGCAGTATGGCTCAAGCGGTAACGTCTGCGGCACGCATTCGGGAGGTCGTGGGTTCGATTATCATGGCCGACCTTCCTGATCCATAGATTTTTTCGGGGGTTTCCCCGGGTCGCTAGGCGAATGCTGGGAAAGATCATTAAGTCCCCTGAATTTCCTGTTCCTCCACTTCACCTTTCATCCACCTGATCTCTTCCAGGGTTGTACGTGTCGGTGGAAGATGTCAGTGTGTGCATGGCAGGGTAAAAGGATGCTCTGTGGAAGCCTTCGTCCCCGGAATGGGGACGGTCTCTGGATTCCGGCCTCCAGGGGATGTGTAAGCCCACAGGGAGGAGGGTAACTGGTTGCACCAGTGCCCATCCAGGGAGTTTCAATTCGTAAATGGTAGGGACCCTGCCCTCCGCCTGTCGTGCCCCCTGCCTCCTCTCACCTCATACCTCCCTCCCTCTCGGGGGCGCCCCATTCGCGGCAGAGTACAAAAGGTCTATGTAGGTCGACGTGTTAAGTCCCCCTCCGCGTTGAATCCTAATCCTAAGTCTGCTTAATATTCCGGAGTGGAGATTTCGAATTTCTATTGGTGTGATTTATCCGCATAAAGCAATTTTCCCTTATCCTGAGTAGAGGAATGTCGGGTGCCTTAAGCTCTCGGACGCCGCGCCCATTTGACTGGCACCCGTTTCACATTTTTCGTTCATCCAATATTACTTGCTGAGCTAAAAAACCTTAAACTTGCCAAAAACAAACGAAAGAAATTAAAAAGAAGCAAAGAAAACTCGAAAGAAAGAAACAATAATGGAAAAGGTTATTGCAATTGCACAAATTAAATTACTTAGCATTATTCATACATTGAGCAAGCATTGCTTCCTTCGCAAGTAGGAAAATCCGTTTCGATGCGCTGTGTTAACAGCTGAAGTAGATGGTTTGTTGCTGCTACGTATGGAAAGCCAATTTTAAGTAGGAGTTGTATTGTAGTTCAACTGTTGGGGAGCCGAACTTGAAGCAGTTGCAACCGCACGTATGGTACCCGGTGGCCTTTGCCCCAAAAATGTGTTTAAAAAAATATTAACTTTGTAATTTTGACTGTTTCTTTAAATATTATATATTTATGTTTGTCTCGCCTGCGTCAGTATCATTATTACAGACTTGAATTTCTTTGCAGGGAGTAGTGCGGCTAAGAATGTAGGCTTACACAGATTATAAGTTTCACTTCACTACATTTATTAATCCTTGACACAATTTAAATAACACGTCACTGATATAGAGAGCTGCGAGATTGTTTTATTAATTACTTGCACTTTTTAACACGTAAACTATTTTCGTCTCACACGAATACGTATTAAATTTCTCGAGGACGCATCCCGCGTCCGGTTAGGAACACTGTCTACAACCAACTGAATTCTGAATTTGTACAATTTGCCCTATTTCAGTTTCTGATTGGCTAATCCTAGTCCAATAGAATACCTTCATTTAACTGAGACTTTTTCTGGTTGTTGATTGGCTATTTTATAAAGTATCACAAAAATTACATTATTGCTTCCAAGAATCACAAGTAGCATGAAACTTTCAAATTCATTATTGCCTCAAGGTTACCTCATTGTTAGCAACTTTTGACCTATTTCTCACAGCTCCTACATTATTAAATTACGTAATATATTCACATAACATTATTGAACATGTATACAATAATATAAACATATACAATGACTGTAATATACCCATTTTATATATTGTTACATACACATATTGCTTTAAGGCGGACTGTTATTGAATTTATATATTATATAATTAGACTGAAATCATTTAAATGTTAAAAATACTGCCTCACAGCGGAGAATGGATTAACAGACGAATTTCTGTCTTACATATCACCAAAAGAGGAGATAAGAGGCGTGTTTTAAAAGTATCGGTAATTGTTTTTAAAAAAATAACAGAACATCATTTTCCAAACGCTATCATTAGCTTACACTAATTCTCCAGATAGTCACTGCCGTTACTCAGGCATTTGTAACGGGAAACCAGTTTTTGTATGCCCTCGTCAAGAAATGATGCCGCCTGTGAAGAAAGCCAAGTCTGCACAAGTTTCACATCATCGTCGTTGAAACGTTTTCCACCAAGGAATTCCTTAGATGAAGAAACAGATGAAAATCACTTAGTGCCAAGTCAGACTGTAGGGAGGATGATCGAATTGTTCCCAACCAAATGATGCGATCAGATCTCGAGTTTGTTTGGCTGTGTGTGGCCGGGCATTATCACTCATTTTTTCCATAAACCTCACACAATTGGAGATGAATGTTTGCTGGCGTAACATTTTTCGTATTCAAAAAAGAATCACTGAGCTGACTTCACAGTCAGCGGGTCGTTCGATTGTTTTGAATATTTCGAAACGCTCTAACAACAGGAAAACACAAGTGACGATCGCTCACAGCTGCGTCTGGCTTCCTAATGAATGCATGAAGTGATCGCGCATGCTCAAAATCGCGATTGCAGCACCGCAGCGGTAAAATATTAAAACGGTAGTTACTTTAAATAAACGCCTCGTAGTTAGCTCGGCGCTCACGCCCGTAACCAGTGCGGACAGTGAGTGTGTACGCTACAATTGCATGACGTCATAAATTACTGCCCCACCATCAGGACTTGATAACGGCGAGTAACTTATACCAGTGATGGAGTGACTCGAATTTTAACACACACGGAATCCATAAACCAAATGAAAAGAAAGCTACAACTTCATCGGCCGATTTGTATTTTTACTTTCTCTACCACGTACATAGTAGAGAAGGTATTGCATTCCAACACAAAAATTCGACACCGAGATTTCACGGAAATGCATATTTTGAAAAGCCCACGAATAAAAAAAAAAGCATTTTACAAAAAGGTGTGTGTGTGTGTGTGATGTAAATTTGGTATTTAAGTTCAGTATTTTCCAAAGTGTATATTTTCTGGGAATAGTCTGTGAAGTCCTCTTCATTCGAAAGGAAATTTGTATAATTTTGTTATGCTATAGACAAAAAACGCACTACATAAAAATGAATATGTCTTTAAGATACATAATTTATTACAAGTAACTCCTTTGTGAAAAAAGGATTTCCATGATATCCGTTATTAATGGTTCGAATTGTACAACATTTTGTCATTCTTTTAAGGTTCTGACGATTTAAAGTTGTTTCTCGCGATTGTATGAAAAGAGTATGAATTTTAAATCCAACATACAGCGTCCAGTTCTTAAAACATTTTACTCTCGCCATTCCCTCTGTATCTATAGCGAAATGTGTAATGTAGCTACTTCTACAAAGGCTTATCTTGATTATTAGGAAATAGATAGAAAAATAAGTGTTTGAGAGAATAGTTTGTAGGTATACCTACTAATAAAGGATAAATGTAGAGAAAGTTCTGCTAATGTAACATATCAGATTTTTAAATATATTTGTACATTATTATTATTATTATTATTATTACTACAACACAGTAAAAAATAAGTTGAATTCTGTGTATTTGAAAAATATTTCATTAATAGCAGCTGAGTTATAGAAAGTACACCAGAAAACGTATGCATGTTTTGTCACTTACGAAATAACACAAGAGAAAAAGTGACTGCCTCTACGGTCGAGTGGTCAGCAATCTGGCTTCTCAACCCAGAGGTCCCAGCTTCAATTCTCGATTAGGGAGGGAATTTTTTCATCAATCAGAATCACTCCCTAGCCCCTAAAGTCTGGAAATATGAATGTAGGAGTAAATGTGAGTGGGTTAAATGATAAAAATCAACGTTTAGAAACCCTACAGTTCAGCGAGCAATAACGCCATGAGTTGTCCATCAAATCAAAGCCTAGGAATGCAGCAGAGTATTCACGACTTGCAGGAGTCTGCTGCAGCATGCAATACAGCTTGGTATTGGGACAAGCTGTCGTCACAGCAGAATGAAGTGGCAGGAAGCGCAAGCACTTGTGCTGTGACCTTCACTCAGTGACGTACTATCATGCTCCCCCTCCAGTCGAGCCCCGAGCACTGTTGCTGCTTAAGCGGAGTACTCTGACTCACAATCAGCCGAGCAGAGTTGGAACAGCCTGTCAGAATACTGTCTGCCTAATATTGTGTTTTTTTATTTTTTTTAAATTTAAAAGTGTAAAATGCACATCTGCATCCAATTGAAACCCGTCAGCATCCAACCATGCCGTCACACCGCTTGCTTTAGTTGGGCCCTCCCCATCCTTTACCACAGTTTCAATTGAATGCAGAATAACATACTATGTTATATATAACATTTTAAAGCTGAGTTGTACAAAAATAGGCATTTAAATTTCCGTGCATGGTTTTTAAAAACGCCTGCCATACCCTTAAAAAAGTTTTTTTTTTGATCACCATCAAACACATTTAAATATTTTACTAACATTATAAACAGTTTAATTTTGCAGACATCAAAAAACTGAAAATGTTGGCCATTTTGATTAATAAATCTCTCCTAGGTCCCCTTAAACTTCAAAATTGTATGCGATTTTGCTGCAATGGGGTAATGAGTGCATTTCAGGAGCCACGCCCACCCGCACATGGGCATTTAAATGGTGATGCGGCATAAACTACAATAGATTCTAAAAGTACAAAGTATAAACATAATTTTAATGCAAAAAACGTAAAATCGTATTTTTCATCATTTTTGCCCCAATTTCACCGATGCCTCCGCTTAAGCGGAGTACTCTGACTCACAATCAGCCGAGCAGAGTTGGAACAGCCTTGCTCTATGGTATCATTTGCGAATAAGAAAAAGCTGATGGTGAGCATAACCGCCGAAAGCCACGCAGTAACTATACATTCTTGCAAACCTGAGAAGGCTTTGTCACATCTCAAAATGCAAGCTCTATGTACGGGGACAGATCAACATCACTTTTATGCAAATAAACTATGCAACACATTAAATGTCACTTCAAACTTCTCTGGCCTTGTGGTAAAAGTGTTGTCGGTAACTTGCTAAAGCCAGCGAGATTTACTTACTTCCCTCTCCAATAACAAAATCGCTGCAGCACGCTCGCGTTGAGAGATCACCGCTCCAGGAGACTCTTTCGCAGGCCTGTTCTTTGGCAATCCCCCGGGCTAGGCAAGCTCCTGAGCGTATTAAAGAACCCAGTTAAAGATATAAAGGGGCTTTGTTATTCCTCAGTAGAACGCGAATGCGTCAAGTTATTGGCCTTCTTGCTGGTCACAACATCCTTCGCAGACACATTGTGAGAATCTCAAGGGTTCCCGGTTTCAGGAAGTATGGTGAGGAGGGTGAAGCTTCCTCCTCTTCTGATAAAGAGGTCTCTGAGCAAAATTTGCGGTCTTTCACCCCAATATAGAATGGGACGTTAAGAACCTCAGTAGTTAAAGAACATCCATAAATAAAACTCAATTTTTCTTCACAAATAATACAGGTATACTACTCTGGAATGCTTATTGTTGGACACAGCCGACATTGTGTAGGTAGGAGTATGGTACACAATGAGTCTTCCTGGCCGGCGTGCAGCGTTCAGTCTAGGGTCCATTAATCCATCCAATCCATCGATCTTAATGTATGTATCCAACCTTAGGACATCCTGGGATCAAGATTGCCAGGTTAGTAATATTTCGCCTTTTTATGCTACTATTTTTAAAAATTGGTGGCTATTACATTTTAGGCAATTTTGTATGGAATTCTGTAATATTTGGACATTTTCGATTTGCTGATTCGTTAAGCAGTCCCTGTCCAAAACGTCATTCCAGATGGTCGGGAAATACCAGAGTTATGCCGCCAACGTTCGAGCTTTTTAAAGCCCACAATGTTCTTCTTTCTTCCCCTTCGCGAGTGCATAAATGTCGTTACCACAAACTGTGTCATTGTTGATATGTCAGGAAAACGGAAGTTGTCGCCAGTGCTCGACTTGTTAAAATCCAGTCCTCCCACTTGTTTCCTCTTCGCATTCGCAAGAGAGCAAAGATTAAGAAGTTTTGCAGTAAAAAAGAATTTTTGGCTTAATCGTTTCCCGCTTATTTGCATTGTGCTAAAATGGGGAAAAGCGATAGATTTGAAAACAAGCTAAGTCATCCAGTATTGGTTAAAAAAAAAACACTATATGTCCTACGACCTTCGGAGGTAACCTCATTCCACCAAGCGATGAATGGTGAGGCAAAGGCACCCAGCGGGCAGAATCCATTGCCTCCAATGGTAGGGTGATGATCAGGATGGCGGTGTAATGAGAGGACCTACCGTGGACTCCGAACCACGTTGGGCCTTGGGGATACACATGAGCAAGTCAGAGGTGAAGGCGGGATAGGCTGACTTAAAATCGCCAACCCAGAGACGGGAATCGAACGCCGAACCCCAGTACGTCAGCAGGAAACGAAACCACTATGGTATCTCGGAGACCAGGTAAAGAATGTTATAACAAGCATTTTACTTGTACGGCTATATTTCAAAATGGTTCCAAAATTAAGTCCTCGCCTGTTGCTAGACATTTTGCAATGCGAAAGTCTAAACGTATTACCAATTTGACACGTAGCTATGATAATTCTATTATTCAAAAATAAAGAAACGAATGATGCTACTCCAAATACGGAAGCTAGATGTTTTAGATTTATCTGATTTTTCTTAAGGTTTTTAAACGAATAACCACTTTTGGAGTCTGAAAAATTCTGGGTAAATATTCATAAGAAAACTCAAGATGCAATACGTCATTTATATGCTGGTATCTAAATAATGTCAAAGCCCCAAATTTGAGTTGGCATTTTGCAGAACCCCAAAAGAATAGCTTCTACTACTGTTTTCTATTACCATATACCTTGCTATTACATACAATACTACGTAGCAAGACTCAACAATGCTTACGATGTAGTAACTCAGATGTAATTTAAGCTTATTAGCATCTCCATGGAATCATTGAGTTTTCATTGCTCAAAGACATTATGTATTTGGCTTATTAGAACAGTAATTGAAATCGGGGTAGATACAGGGTATAAACAATAGTAATACATAAGTATATGCGAGTTTGGCGTTGAATTTACACATTTTGTAAGCACAATGAGAAAAATAATCATAGCGTATTAAACATTGTAAAAAAGCATCAACTTGTATTATATTATGAAGTAAACAATTGGAGATATTAGATAACAAACGCGTTCAGATTTGGCGACTTCCGGTAAAAATGAGTCTGGCAACCCTACATGGGAGCTACACGATTATTACGTTTAACACAATCTTTGCAGACTGAAACCGTATTAAAGTAACACACAATGTCACTGCGCAGAAAAAAAACCAGCAACATAATCTTTTCAATGACATACTTGCTTTGAAACCTTTATTTTATCTTCGAGTGTTTCACTTAGGTAGCTTCAAGTGCAAGCTCGCTGAAACCTATTTTTGAATGTCACGAATTATTCTCTCTTCCTTCTTATTTTATCCTGACGCAAACAGAACGTATGGCATTACATCTACCTGCTGCCTACAGACCGACCTACACCCTTAATGCTGCAGCAAACAGCCAAGCCAACGTTCATTAAAGCAAAGTATTATGATTATTGTAACTTCAATGGGATAAATCAGGCATTAGCAATAATTTAAGAATTACCACAATTTGTTCCCTGTAGTAGGTACTAGGCAGGAGAAAACAAACACGTGCATGAAAGTGAATGCTGTCTTTTCGGGCTATCAAACATAATCTTTAACGCAGAAATATGTAGTTTGCGATTTGTTTACGTCAGAATATTGTAGGAACCACTTAATAGTAAAATTAAACATTAATAAACTCTTTTTCTATGGATTTTAAGATTCAAAAACCGTGGAATTCTTTTTCTCTATTTTACATAATGTAGATTGGATACAGTAGTGCGTATCTAAACTTAGAAATGTGTTTTCCACGACAGTAAACTCTACTGGGCCGAAATTATTGTTGGTTAGAGTTTAAAATAATTTCGTTTTCTGCAACTAGATGAATTTATATCGGATGTGGATAAAGTCAAAAGATACTCACTTCTGAAACTATGCTATGAAGGTACCTAACAAAGATTCAAGAACTATTATTATGCATTTTATTTATCCTGTATTTGTTTTTCTTCTATCCATTTTCAAGCATTATTGTTTATATGTGCAGGAATAATTATTCATAATGTGAAAATCTGATGTGTTACACTCACATGACTTTCTCTACTCTTGTACAAACTATTTTTACAAACGCTTATTCTCCATATACTTCATGTTAATCGAGATAACATTTGCAGACTGTATCTTATTGCTAATTTTCTTGTAGATGTAAGGGGAAAATATATTTACAAGGGCAATATAGAAAAACAGTAGCTTTTAAGCACATACATATCTCTTAATAGCTGGTTGCTAGGTGCAGCACTATTCCCTTTGCCACAGATTATAACTCTTTGCATATCCAAGACAAAAATGAATAACGAATTCCCATTTTAGAAAATAAGTATTGAAAAATTTATGGGAATAACAAGCAATATCTCGAAAATGGTTCACTCAAAAAAAATGTATATGACATAAATTGTGTATTTTAACGCGATCTACATTTTTTGTGTAGTAAAATTTTGTCTATCTCCTATGGTTTACCAGTAATGCAAAAGTCGTTCACAATGGAGAATACTTTTGGAGACATTCCCAGAAAATTCAAGATATACATTTTATTTGTCATGAAAAATATCTTAAACATATGATATTTTAAGCAAAATCGTTAGCCATTTTTGAGAAAATTAAACTTTTCGAAAAATATTCCATGTAAAGGGTAATCTGGGGTGGGGGAATTTTCTTGAAAACCTTCGTGTCGCATCTGTGGAAGATACTGAACCCAAATACCAAGTTTGGTGTTTATCCGACTGTTCGTTTCTGAGTTATGCTGTTCACAGACAGACACACACACGGACATGTTTCCAAAAATGCTATTTTGGATTCAGGGGATCTCAAAACATGTATTTCCGGTGAAAACTCGGTATCGAATTTTTGGGTGGAATACAATACATCCCCTACTTACTCTACGTAGTAGAGAAAGTAATAATTTACAAGATATTCGTTTTATAGGAAATTTATCAATTTTTATACCTTTTACTTCATCTTGTTTTATAATATTAAATTTTGCTTTATGTGGGCTGCAGAATGCGTCAAACCAATGACTTATATTTCAAGATATGCTATTTATTTGTTTGGAACTGGACTTGTGATATGGTGGACTTATTATAATGTTTAAACTGCCAAATGGGTAGCATCTGTCTGTATTCTTACTGTTGATTTCCTACATCTGATCAATACAAACTGCGCCGTCACGTAGGTTTAGCTCACGAATGGGGAAAACCTTTGAGAAAGGGGGAAAAGGTTGCATCCACCGTGTTTAAAAAGATCGAAGAGAATGGTGACAGGGGAATCGTGTTTTCCTAAGATAGCGTGAATAATGTCTGTGGCAAAGGGCTGTGCCGTGTGAAGGGGAAATTTGGAACCGTTACGTTTGCTCCTCCATGAGCAAAGCTTCCTTTTCCCCTTCTTTTTTTCATACATAGCTGATCACTGTCGCATGAGCCAGAGGCTATAAGAAATCTTTGAGTTATAGCAAATTTAATTGCAAATTACGAACATTTACGTACACGAATAGCTTAATAGGCCGAACGTTAGCTTCACTTTTAAAGTAGCTGAGTATATGGAAATACTTTTAACAGCGTATTTTGCACTGTGCACATTCACCACGCTAGCTGTAAAAACTCAATTTTGGAAATTTTATGATTGCGTTTGTTGAATGTGCTACACACGAATGAGATGAAACCCTTTGCATACTGACACGATTGGTTAAACACTATAAATGTGGTTTTGAG
The DNA here is from genome assembly GCA_030765065.1 of Deroplatys truncata. Lineage (NCBI taxonomy): Eukaryota > Metazoa > Arthropoda > Insecta > Mantodea > Mantidae > Deroplatys > Deroplatys truncata. The sequence continues at coordinate 168,015,841 of CM060983.1, forward strand.
TAAAAAGAAAAGAAAATACAGTTCTAGTAAAAATACTCTCATGCTCTGGTGCTGAACTTGCAATATATGAAAATTCTTGTGAGGAAGACCAGATGCACTAACTTCACCGAAATACTGGGGGAGGCACTATGTTTAACATTACTAAACAATATCTATGTCGTCATAAGTTGTGGGGGGGTTGTTCACTCAATGCTTAAAAAATAGATACTGGGTTACTGCATTTTATTTTCTGAGATGTAATAGCTTCCTAAAAGGAATGGTAGGATCTAATATGAGGATTGTAAAATTTCGGATGGTAGCAGAGGGACTGCGGAACAGTTATTCGAATAACTGAAATGAAAATTGATTCATAATACTCCTGAACAGTAAAAGGAGACATTAGATTCAAGTAGTTATGTGCTTTTTTTCCCCCCTCGATGAGAGAGTATATTCTCTGTGAAATTGTAAAATCAATGCCGTACAAATAAGACAAAAGTATATTCGAATCGGTGAACTAGAGAGACAGAAGACAGCAAGAAGTTCAGTTCATCTACGCAATTATTTATTTATTTACCTTTTTTAAGTTCCATTTATACCCCGCCTCTTATCGGCGGGCTTTGCTTTAGAACTTATTGCCTGTAACTCTTGTCGTTGGGTTCCTTGCACACCTTTGGTTTTTAATCATTAGATCACGCACACATTCACACTCTCGTTCATACTTCCAGACTCTGGGGAGGATAGAGATTAATCTTGGCTAGAGAAAAATTCCCACCCCCAAGCCGGGAATCGAACCTAAGCTATTGTTCTTTATTTATTTATTTATTTATTTTAAGTGTAGTCTGAAGGGACATCATTTTCTAGATAGAATCGCAAAACTAGTTGCAGATTACGCCAGATACCTGTGGAGTGTGTACCTTACGTTCAGGATTAGATGTTGGCCTGGGACGAAGGTATCCTCGTGCTTTAACGCGACAGCTTCATGTCAATGATTTACTAACATATAAAAAATAACTTTGCGGGACATAATTCAGGCAACTGTCGACGCTGATATGAACATGGCATTTGCAATTGTTGTTAAATAAACTTAATTATTGAAGTAGATATTGTCTTTTAATTATTTGCCCCACTCTTTGGGAGCCAATTTGAAGTAGGTTGTTGCTTCACGTATGGAAAGCCAATTTGAAGTAGGAGTTGTATTGTAGTTCAACTGTTAGGGAGCCGAACTTGAAGTAGTTGCAACAGCACGTATGGTACCCGGTAGCCTTCGCCCCAAAATTTAAAAATATTAACTTTGTAATTTTACTGTTTCTTTAAATATTATACATTCATGTTTGCCTCGGCTGCGTCAGTATTATTGTTAGAGACATGGATTTCTTTGCAAGGCGTAGTGTGGCTGAAGAATGTAGGCTTACACAGATGTTTACTTCACTACATTTATTAATCCTTGACTAATTTAAGTAACACTTCACTGATATATATATATATATATATATATATATAGAGAGAGAGAGAGAGAGAGAGAGAGAGCTATGAGATTCTTTTATTAAGTACTTGCACTTTTTAACACGTAAACTATTTTCGTCTCACACGAATACATATTAAATTTCTCGAGGACACATCTCGCGTCCGGTTAGCAACACTGTCAACAACCAACGCGTCCAGTTATGAGCCCTGTCTACAAGCAACTGACTTGATTTCTACCGCCTAAATTTTGTAAATTTCTGTATTTCAATTTCTGATTGGCTAATCCTAGTCCAATAGAATACCTTCATTTAACTAAAGCTTTTTCTGGTTGTTGACTGGCCATTTTATAAACTGTCAAAAAAATTACATGATTGTTGCTCCAATAATGACCAGTAGCATTATTACACTTTCTTACTCATTATTGCCTCATTGTTACTTCATTGTTAGCAACCTTTAACTTATTATTCTCACAGCTCCTACATTATTAAATTAGTAATACATTCACATAACATTATTACATGTGTACAATAATATAAACATATACAATCACTGTAATCTACACTTTTTATATATTGTTACATACACATATTGCTCTTATTGCTGCGGGCTGTTATTGAATATATATTATATAATTAGACTGAAATCAATTAAGTGTTATAAATACTGCCTCATTATTAAAGTGGAATATTGTTTGTTTGTTATTGCATATGCAAAGTCGTTGATGGCGTTCATTCCTAATATGCTGAATAATATCAAGTAAAACGCTCAAAGCTGTCGTTTTGCCCTGTTTATGCTTTAGTTGTGCTAATTACACAGATTACAAATCCCACCAATTCATGCTTTGAAACCATGTATTGATTTTGAATTAATAACAATTTTCAAAAATCTAGCCGTACATTGAAAGCATATATTTTGCTCGCTTCTAAACAGCAAATTTTCGAATTTATCTATTTATTACTTTCTCTACTACGTATAGTAAGTAGGGGAAGTATTGTTTTCCACCAAAAAAATTCGAGACCGAGATTTCACCGTAAATATATGTTTTGAGGCTCCCTGAATCCAAAAAAGCCATTTTTGGAAACATGTCCGTGTGTGTCTGGGAACAGCATAACTCAAAAACGAACAGTCGGGTAAACACCAAACTTGGTATTTAGGTTCAGTATCTTCCAGAGATGCGACACGAAGGTTTTCAAGAAAATCCCCCATCTCAGATTACCTTTTACTTGGAACATTTTTCGAAAATTTTAATTTTCTCAAAAATGGCTCTAACGATTTTGATTAAAATATTATATATTTAACATACTTTCATGACAAATAAAATGTATATCTTGAATTTTCTGGGAATGTCTCCAAAAGTATTCTTCATTGTGAACGACTTTTGCATAAGTGGTAAACCGTAAGAGATAGACAAAATTTTACTACACAAAAAATGTAGATCGCGTTAAAATAGACAGTTTGTCATATACATTTTTTTTTTTTTTGTTGAGTGCCCATTTTCGAGATATTGCTTGTTATTCCCTTAAATTTTCCAATACTTATACTTTTTCTCAAATGGGAATTCGTTATTCATTTTTTTTGTCCTGGTAATGCAAAGAGAATGGAATACTCCACATAGCAACCAGCTCTTAAAATATTTGACTATCGTTTAAAGCCTACCAATTCCCCTTGCATCTACAAGAAAATTAGCAATAAAATTAACATCTCAATATCTCGATTAACATGAAGCATATGGAGAATAAGCGTTTGTAAAAACAGTTTGTACAAGAGTAGAGAAAGTCATGTGAGTGTAACACATCAGATTCTTTTAAATTAGAACCTGCGTAGTATGTGCGAAGCATGAGTCAGCTTGATCACGTAAAAACATGCTTAACACCAATTTGGGCCTTTCAACACTATGCAATGACAACCAGTAGTTCCTAAAATTAATTTTAAAATAACAGCATGCTTACGTGCTATAAGCACATAACATACTGCGTTCCTGTTTCTTTTTAATCATCAAAGTATCACTATTAGAGATGGGAACGATGACATCCGTCAATAAATCAAACAGTCCGTTCACCAAACGATTAGAAGAAAATGCATTCGCTGTGCATAGAACTGAAAATAACGAATGTCCATCCATGCATTGCTTAATATGCTAAGCTATAACGCATGAAACAATATACTCTCCTCGATATCTCGCTCACGGGCTGTAACGGTAACAAGGATTAAATTATTAATTCTAAGATTCCAAGTCACTGATCATCTGCTTTAATCTGCTTATGGAAGAATATGTGTGTGGGGGAGAGAGAGAGAGAGAGAGAGAGAGAGAAAGAAAGAAAGAGAGAAAGAAAGAACGACAACGACAGAGAGATTTCATTTGCTCAAAACACGTAAGTATTATTTACTTCAATTTCATTTCATCGAGTGCACCACAAAAACCTGTTTCATATTCATCACACGCAACACTAGCAATGTGCACTTCGCGTTTGCTTCTAGTGGTCTGTATTCGTCTTCTTAAGCATATTATGAAAGCAGCAACATTTGCATTTCCCCCGTTCCGTATCTGAAAGCAAAATTTCCGCTCTGTTCTCCCGCTCGGCTACTAGAAATAAAATTATAGCACCACGGAGCCTTCACAGAAGCAATCTCCTGAAGCAGTTTCATGTATGTTGAATGAACAGAAATACGTTTCTTTTTTCTATTTACTGTTTCCCTTGTGTTTTGTAGTTGTCTTCTCAAAACAAGAATTATTATCTACAGTGAAAAATCACTCTTGCATACATTCAAACCGTAATTCACTTTGTATGCCATTAAATTTGTCTTGTATTATACTCCAAACAGGTAAACATCAGCACTCAAACTTAGTAAAACGACAAAGAAAAACCTAATTTAATTTAAAATCTAATTTACTTTGGGAAAACGATTTACAAGCTCCAGCAGGAACAAAATGCAAGCTGCCAATTAAGAGATAAATTCAGAGCAACGCCAACATCTACTAGTGCTATTTTACTATAAATAAAAGTAGAATCAGACATTTTCGTAAGTACTTTAAGTACCGGACTTCATAGTTTAATCTTATAGTTTGAACTAATAGTACTTATGACATTGCAAGTCGCCTCTGGGGTAGGTCATCTCAAAATGAATTTCAGATCTCCTTGTGGTTTATCGGGGAAAATGCTAGTTAGTTGGGGAATTGAATGTCGTGCCGGCATGTTGCCATAATAGGTCAGTTGGTTACAGCAACCGGACGGAAGCCGGAAGATACATGGTTCATATCCCGGCTATGGTATTGAACTTTTCACTCTGATTCTAACTTTCCAACCTTGTCCTGAATACGACTTGTATGAAAGATCATTTAATTACAATATAAATATAATTCTTCTTCTAATTTAGGCCTTTAGGCTCATTTCCAGATCAAAGGACAGTGTTTTTTCATTTTGCAAAGAGATGACCATCTCTTACTTTTTTTAGTGCTTCGTTTGCATAGACTTCAACTTCTGTGGTCATATCTTTTTTGACTTTAGAAAGAATTGGTTGTTGCTGTTGGCTTTTATTGATTTTCATTAGAAAAAACACTCGCATTCAATCCTACATTCACGCTTTCAGACTATGAGGAGGGTGGGGATAGTTTTAGTCAAAGAAAAGTTTCCCAGCCCCAGCCAGGAATCGAACCCGAAACTTCTGGATTGAGAAGCCAGAACTCTGACCACTCGACTACAGAGGCAATCCATGTCCATGATTTTGTTTTCCATGTGCTTTGCCGTCATTTTGGTTACACTCTTTAAATATGTTTATTCACGTTCAGTTGTACTATTTGATTACTTTTTACTATCTCTATTGCTTAACTATGGTAGATAGAGAATCTACTGTCTTCTATCAAATAAGCCGATATCGAAATTTCACCAGAAATATATGCTTTGAGGTCTCTGGAATACCTCCCCCCACAAAAAATCCCCTTTTCTATAAAGAAAACTGTAATGAAATTATTGCAAATGTTTATCTCCCCTAACGTGAATTAGGCAGGGAAATAGGCTTTTCTAAGGATAGTTCCCCTCATACAATTTCTCAAGTGCTACAAATGGCAGTGGAAGGTTGGTCACAGATGAATAATTTAACTGTTAATCCAAGCAAAACAGTAGTGGTACCCTTTACCAGGAGAAGGGGGGGCTGATTTAATCAGACTCACTCACTCTCACTCACTCTCTCTCTCTCTCTCTCTCTCTCTCTCTGGTGAAGTAGTGCCCTATTCAACACAAGTTAAATATCTTGGGCTTGTTTTAGACAAGAAATTAACTTGGAAACATCATATGGAATTATGTATTACCAAGGCCTACAGAGTCTTTTGGACATGTAGAGGTATGCTTGGTAAGACATGGGGTCTGAAACCTAGTATAGTGTATTGGATATACACTGTCATGGTGAGACATTACCCTATGCCGCACTGATGTGGTGGCCTAGAGTTAATTTAAAGATGTGCAGAAAGGAACTCTGTAAATTACAGAGGACCTTCTGCATTTCAATTATGGGGGCTTTCAAAACTACTCCCACTGCGGCAATGGAGATGCTGATTGGGTTCACAACCCTCCACATATGGATGAAGGTAGAAGCCATGATCGCGCATCACCGTAATTGTCGCCAAACTAAAGTGTCTAATACTGGACATATTAATCATCTCAAGCTTCCCTGGGATAAGAATGTACAACAGATATTCAATATGAGGACTGACATTCTTGAACCAAGATTCAAGTTTGAATTGAACTTTACGGTCTCCTATCCACAGCGGGGTGAATGGGAAAGGCTCATATTAACAAAGGCCCAATCTGGTATACTGACGGTTCTAGAACCAAATAAGGAACGGGGGCTGGGCTTTACGGTAATGGCACCAAGATTTCTTATAGTCTGGGTACCTTAGCTACAGTTTTCCAGGCTGAGTTTTATGCAATCCTAGCCAGTGTCATGGAAAGCATTAAAAGGAGATATAAGAAAAGAAGTGTTCTTATCCTCTCAGACAGTCAAGCTGCTCTTAAAGCACTTGAATCACCATCAACAAAATCAGAATGCCCGGAATCCTTAATGACACTGACTGAACACAATAAGGCTCAATTACGTGGGTGCCAGGACACACAGGTATACCAGGCTATGAGAAAGCAGATGAAGCAGCCAAGTTTGGTAGTGAAATCCCATTTTTGGTCCGGAACCTGTACTGGGGTTGTCCTACAGACCAGTGAAACAGGCTATCAAGTGTTGGGCTCAAGCAGAACACAAGAACTGCTGGAACTGCATTGAGGATTGCAGGCATTCCAAGTTGTGTGTTACAGACCTGGATAACAGCCGGGCAAAGTACCTGCGCGATCTTAGTAGAAGAAGGCTTGCATGGGCAACAGGATTCATTACAAGACACTGTGCCCTAAAGTTTAACCTATACAGAATGGGATTGTTTAACAGCCCTATCTGTAGTAGATGGCTAGGAGATGAGACTGTTACTCATGTGTTGTGTGATTGCTCTGCTATTGCGAATCAAAGAACAAGTATTTTTGGCAATCACCTTCCAAAGATAGATGAACTATCGAAAACCTCTGTTAGCAGTCTGGATAAGTTCATAACGAGCAACAGACTACTTAACTGATGAAAGGGGGGGATGCACAATAGATCTTTGAAATGGTCGCAGTGCTTAGGCATAAAACCCACTCCTTTTTAAACTAGAAGAATATTTTGTAAAACAGATATAAACAAATCTGGTGTGTTGCACTCACATGGCTTTCTCTACTCTTATACAAATTATTTTTACAGACGCTTATTCTTCATATTAATCGAGATAAACGTCTGCAGATGTTATTGCTAACTTTCTTGTACGTGCAAGGGGAATATGGTAGGTTTTAAGGGATAGTCAAATCTATTAAGAGGTGGTTGCTGCGTGGAGCACTTCATTCTCTTTGCAGACCAGAACATAAATAACATAAAAAAAACGAATAACCCGATTGGAGAAAATGTATAAGTATTGGAAAATTCAAACAAATAAGGAATATCTCGGAAATGGGTCACTCCACAAAAAAAAAACCCCCGTATATGACAAAAATTGCGTGTTTTAACGAGATCTACCTTTTTTGTGTAGTAAAATTTTGTCTCTCTCTTACGTTTACCAGTTCGAAAGTCATTCAGAATGAAGAGGACTTTTGGGGACTTTCCCAGAAAATTCAAGATATACATTTCATATGTCATGAAAATATCTTAAACGTATATTTTAATCAAAATCGATAGAGCCATTTTTGAGAAAATCAAAATTTTCGGAAAATATTCCATGTAAAGGGTAGTCTGGGGTGGGACATTTTCTTGTAAATCTTCGTGTCGCATCCTTGGAAGATAACGAACTCAAATACCAAGTTTGGTATTTATCCAACTTTTCGTTTTTGAGTTCTGCTGTTCTCAGACATACACAGAGAGAGACACAAGGACATATTTCTAAAAATGCTTTATTTGAATTCAGGGCACCTCAAAACATGTATTTCCGCTGAAATCTCGGTATCGAATTTTTAGGTGGAACGCAATACTTCCCCTACTTACTATACGTAAGATACGACAGTGGACAGAGAAAGTCTTGTGAATGTAACTAATCAATAAATTATATCAATCTCATATCAATCTCTTAATCGGCCTTTATGGCGAAAAGTAGTGTGTTTTGCGATATTTATTCCTTAACGGCCACAAGGAATCCTTACAAATTTTACGATTTTAATGAATACATATGGGAATTCTATGCTTTGCTCGTCCCTTGTTATGAATACGGTTTCCACTGAATTTGAATTCCAAAGCATGTAAATGGAATCAGTGAAAGTAAAAATATTAGCTTTCGAGGTTAAAGATTCACCCGAAAAGATAGGTTAGCGAATGTTTTTGGAAAGGACGGTTTGTTGATCCTAGACTTTCAATTTTTCCCCGTGCTTCATCTCGACTTCTTCACGCGGTTTCTGCAGAAACGTACGTAAATTGTAAAACTTCTAATTTTAATGTAGGATGTTTCTTTCAGATTAGCTATGTTCCATTCAAGATTTCATAATGAACACTAGACTGATGCAAAGCCAAAAATTAACCACTTAAGATTTGTAGTGAAGCTATGCACAAGAATACTGCATGACAATTAAACACGGCCATAATTACCTTTTTACTTTCTCTACTACGTATAGTAAATAGGGGAAGTATTGTATTCCACCCAAAAATTCGATACCGAGATTTCAGCGGAAATACATGTTTTGAGATGCCCTAAATCCCCCCAAAAAGGGAAACATGTCCGTGTGTGTGCCATCTGCCAGCTATGAACATCATAACTCAAAAACGAAAAGTTGGATAAATACCACACTATGTTGATAAAAATTCCATATTATGTGAATGGAACACATCTGATATTTTTGGCGAGTGTGTTTAACGCCCGTTATTACTGCTTACGGAGCCATAACATGACATGAAATGATTTTTGGGAAAGGAAATTTGGGAAGGAAACGTTTCAGACCTAAGTTTAAGGTGTCAGTTATAAGGCATGAGGAAAATCTACAAAAAACCTCATCCGAGAATGGTCCTGGCTGGACTTGAACAGCAGACCTCAGTTCAGAATCCGTGCCTTAAGATGTCGGTCGGTATATTCACTGCCGAATACTTCGAAGAGGTGCATTTATCATGACCTTGTTGGGCTCATTGCGATATTATGAGTTCCTGGATACCTAGCCTTTACTGTTAATACTGGTGATCCTGCACACTTCTAAATTCTCCGAGATTTCTAGGTAGGTACTAATTGTCACCTGGAAAGTTTGTTAAAACAAAGAACTTCAATTCGCTGTATTCCCCCGATAAAAATCCCAACTGACTTGTATTTCAGGCAACATTCCACAGAACTAGATTGACATTGCTGAATGGGGTGAGGATTTTACAGCCAGAATAGTACCCGAGGATACACCTATCCAATTTACACCGCATACTGAAACAGTTGATAGCAAAAGGAAGCAAAAAAGTGAACATGGCCTCCGTCCTTTACGACATGACTGTGAATCTATGGTTATCTTACAGGGCATCGGATATACTTCAATCTGTGAGGTTGTTCCACTAGAGCACAATAGACACTCCCTCCTCAAACAAGTGACATGACTGCTCTACCTTCTCAGATATTTCGTACTGTGTTGGTTCTGCACTATATCTATGGCTAGTACAACTCCACCTCTGGGCAGTGTTCAGTTTTGTAAGCTAAACTCTGTACACCAGAAGAATAAAGTAGGCATAAACAAAATCACCGGTTTGTATCACTCCGCGGCCATGTGCGCTCCAAATGAGGTTACGCCCACCATCCATCAGGTATCAGTAGTTAATTATGTTCAGTTTATTGAACACATTTACCCATACGGTAACTATTATATGAGTTGTTCACCACTAGGAATATTTATTCACTCTAAATAACATACAGCACGCTAGTAAGAAATTGCTATTTACTTACGCCATTTCTATTTGTCTTAAACCCGCATGAAATGCCTGCTTTCTTGATTTTACAGTGGTGCCTGTCCATGCTTTGCTTGTCGTGTGTCCTTCATTTATCCACGTTTCATCCAAATAGTACACTTTTCGCGCGTTTTTCGCAGTTCTTTTATTCTACGGAGAAAATCTCTACGCCATAAATAATGTCATCTCTATCCACAATAATACTTTTTCTTTTCCTGCTGACAAACTCGAAACCTATCTCCGGGAGCAACTTGTGGAGGGAGGTTCGTTTTAAGTTTGGGAGGTCCGGATCAGAGTTAACTGCAAACAGCACTTTGTTTAAGGTTCATTGTTAATAAAGAACTGGTGAACTTTTCTGCGGATTGCTGACCTCACAAACTCATCACAAACATCATCCAGCACTCGTCTCGCATGTGGTCTCTTCTTGCCAGGAGTTCTAACCTCACCAACTGTGGATTTTTCTTTGCGTGCGCTGTAAACACTTGAAATTGACACACCAGTAAACTCAGATGTTAATTTCACCACATCATCGATAGCAAGTTCTGGATATTTCTCGCAGAACTTGTTATACACGTTCAAAACTATTGTCTTCTCACCACTTTGTAAAGGCTTTCCGCGCTTATGTTTAACAACACCGGTTATTTCCGCCATGTTGATACATACTGAGTGTTTTGCTTTTTCCTCCTTCCCCAACCAGTTCCAGCAACCAATCAGCGTCGTTACAAATTGAGTAACGCTAGTTACAAATTAATTTATTTATCATTTAACATATTGAGTTGAACTATGCTTAGTACTCAATAGTTTGTGCTTTATGAAATTAAGTGAGCTTCAAACCTTAGTATTTAGTAACACTTTTCAAGGAACTATTTAGAGGGCGGAAGCATCCAGCAAACCGTGAAGATGGCGCGCTGCGGTCAAAACGCACGAGGTTTTGTTTATGTTTGACCTTTTGATGAACATAGTCTAGGAGCAAACCTCGGATCGCTTCTATTAGTAAAGGAGAAAGGGTGCAATGTTTGCAAATAATTTAGTCAGTGATGGTTCTTAACCATATATTCACGCGTATCTCGCAATCGGCTCGTTTACAAACAAAGTTTTTTTTCGCGTATTTTATCCCTATCTTCACCCGTTCAGTTTCCGCTATGAGTTTTGATATGCTATGAGGAGATGGGATACATTAAATGGTGAGCTGAACTCACAAGCAGCCGTTCTGAGTGTGCTCTAAGGACGATAACTGACATACTGTATAAGTATTGATGTGGTGGACGTCCCCTTGTCCAATTCCAGTGTCTCAGAACTCGTCATTTAACTATATCAGCACGGATACTGACATAAAGGAGAAAGATGTAAAGAATCTTCAAGGGAAAAGTAGGCCCCTAATAAGACTGAAGTTAGACGCCTTCATGTATGCCTTTCGAAGCTGCGTGCAACGAATACTTGGAACTTCAGAGTTCGTACATTCCCAATAATCCTATGGCAGCCCTAAACTAACCGTTGGAAGAAGTTAAGTCATGCAGCACTAGAAAAAGCCTGTTCTATAGGCATCGAGCAGAACTCTAATGGCACATGAGTAAATTCTGATTGGTTGATAGTATGTTCCGGCAGATATTATATTAAACATAAATAGCTTGTAGATATTGCAGGCGTAAATGTGTATACATGGTTTTTTTGGTATAAATTTCTTTCTTTGGGTTATCTAACAAATAAATGTTTTTATGCACTAATTAGGTAACGCGTGCATTTTAAACAAGGCGAAAGAGAAATACTCGTACATTACAGCGTACTTACCCATGCAATACACCATAAAATGACTTCTTTTAATTATGAACCTAACACGAAAATTGAATTGTTTTATTTATAGACGCTCTTTAACTACTATGGTCCTTAGCGTCCCATTTTATATTGGGCGTGAAAGATCGGTAATTTTGCTCAGAGGCCTCTTTATCAGGCTTGAGGTTCTTTTACGTGCCGTAAATCTACGACACGGGACAACCGGCTTTATTTCCTTTCCTAAGGAAGCCATGCTAACGATTTTTTACGCCCGAATAAATCCATCGCCCTCCGCCGGGTTTGAACCCGCGACCTTGGGAACTAGAGACTAGCACGGTACCACTAGTCCACGGAGGACGACCCTAACACGAAATGTTTTCACTTACGCATATTTCTAAATTTTGAATACTCTTCTACAATTAATAAACAAAACGTACCTATAAATAAACTAAAAAACAACAGTTAAGTCGAATAGGTACACTCATGTGATTTTGAGTTCTGAAAGATGCACTGCAAGCATATGGAATATTATAAATAATATTTTCTGATAATCCGCTTTTTATTAATTTACTTTTACCTTTTTACAGCCGTTTAAGTAAGTGCTAATGTTGCATGCGCTAAGACAAAGTCAGAATACCCTGAGGATATGATCCAATTCACAGGTAGAAGCCATGCAGTTCAACAATGTAAATATTATCAGGATGAGCAAGCGTTTGCAAGCCGTGTAAAATACGCTTCTCCTGCCGGAATAAATGGAATGACTAGAGTTTTGGTAGTTAAATCAGATCAGATTTTGTAACCACTCCAATACAGCCAAACTTTTACTTCATGAAATTACATTACTGAGGGGGCAAGCGTTCGCACTCAGGGTCCACACAATCACAGAACTCTGGGACGATGTCAATAAGGTTAGTTTGAAAGGCTTCCTTCAAAGTGCTACTACTACAGAGCGTTTTGGTCAAACCGCCAATTATTAATGTGGTTTTGCAACTTGCCTTCCACTATTGAGCATAAAGCTTCCCTCAAAAGCATTCATTTGCGCTGTTTTACCTGCAGGTTACCACACAGAGCGCCTTTTCCAAGAACATGGCCATGGCTTGTCTATTTCTATGAACAACTCAATTGAAATGTTAGCCAAACAAAGGCAATGAAGGAAGGTAAATGCTAATGGATAAATGAAGTTAAAATAGCTCTGGTTCAGGCGAAATTCTAGGTCAGAAACGGTAAACACAAATCGACTGATCAGTTCCAACTCTATATTAACACATTTCACAACACAAATAAGAGCAAAAGAGTCATGCTCATGATGAAGTAGTTTAACAATACGATTAACTGATGGTCTTGAGTTCTTCTACATATTATTCTGTATTTATTTTGTTTATTTACTCATTTTAATGTAACCTCCTGTAACCATAGTGCTCCTAAAGAATGTAGCATCAGAACTGTTCCTCCAAATCTTCTGGATAATTAGTTCTTCGCTGCGTTTGGCAGGACATTTTTCGTCGAAAGCTCATTTCGAAAATGCAAATACAGTCAAATACAAATTTACTGATGAAGACAATAGTAAGCTCGTTCTGCAACCTCAGCAGCAGCTAAAAATAATTAGACATAAGTGCAGTTATTTTAAAATAGCAGATACTATTTACTTCACACAACTTAAATCTAAATTATTTCAATAGGAATTTTTCTTTTAGCAGCATTTAATTGTGGTTATATCCTCATGAATTCGACAAGACTGTCTTACTATTTAATGCAGATAAGACGTAGAGATGCTAATTAACGCTTAACTAAGAATCGTAGCGTTTATAATAACCTCCCTTCTTAAGAGAAATCCTAGTGATATCCATATTTTCAATGTTTAGGTTCTTACAAAAGTACTGTCAAGCATTAAAACACAATACATTAAAAGAAAGAAAAAAGAAAGTTTGCCAGTTACTGTCTTTTATCTTTCCTCTTTTTTTGTTTGCACACATTTTAATTAGTAGTTGGTGCTGAAAAAATATTTTTAAGCTGTAAGCCATGGCCGCCACCTTTAAAGTTTAGAATACATTTCTAATATTATAAATCTAAAAGTATTCTTAGTGAGAAAAAGTATCTACCCTTTATCGTTTATTAGTGGGTACACAAATTAATATTACGAAAACTTATTTTCGTACCTACTTCATTTTAATTCAGATAAATCTTTCCGGAAATAGCTGCGTTAACATTTCGTTGTAGATATAAAGGGAATAGTGATAGTCAAATGTTTTAGAACTGGACGCTATATGTTGGCCTTAAAATTCCATACTCTTTTCATGAAATCGCGAAAAACAGTTCAAAATCGACAGTACTTTAAAAATGGCTAAGCATTGAACAATTCCAATCAATAATAACGGATATCTGGAAATGGCTGATGCCACAAAAATAAAAAGTCTGTGTAGTACGTTTTCATCTATCGCTTAACGTTTACCAGTTATACAAGATTATACAAAATTCCTTCCGAATGAGAGAACTTCACAGGCTATTCCCAGGAAATTCAAGATATACATCTTGTTTGTCATGTAAGTATCTTAAATATATGGTATTCTAATCAAAATCGTTAGAGTAATGTTATGGAAAATAAAACAATTCGAAAAATATTCCGTGCAAAGGTTAGTTTAGAATGGGAGGATTTTCTTGAAAATCTTTGTGTTGCATCTTTGGAAGATATTGAGTTTAAATACCAAGTTTGATGTTTGTCCGACTTTACGTTTTGAGTTATGCTTCTCACAGATACACATACACACACATAGGACCTTTTTCTAAAAATGCTTTTCTTAATTCAGGGGGCCTAAAAACACGTATTTCTGGTAAAATCTCGGTATCCAATTAATGGGTGAAATGTAACACTTCCCCTACTTACTATACGTAGTAGAGAAAGTAAAAAGAAAATATAAAAATACCAAAGGGTTACAAAATTTATATATTTCTTTTCCCGTTTGCATATAGTATTAATCCTGTAACTATTGCTTTGCATTGCAAAAATATTTTTTAAATTGCAAGCCAGGACGTTTATCATTAAATATTAGGATACGTCTTGACCAAAGCAGTTCCGTGGTTCGATTCCCGGCTCTGGGACTGGAAATTTTAATTCGGCCCTATCCAAGCCTTCACTAATAAGCTCATGTGAAGTATCCCCAAAACCCAACGTGGTTCGAACTCCACGGTAAAAGGTGCTGGGTCTCTCATTCCACCACCATTCTCACCATCACCCTGCCATCGGAGGTAAAGGACACCACCCATAGGGCGCCTCGAGCTAATAAATGGGCCCAGGCATTGCTTGGTGGAACGAGGTTTCGCCGAAGGTCGTAAGAGACTATATGGGAAGCGTTGAAACAAATACGAATACTTTTGTGACTATATCCCTTAGTCTTACAAAACAATTGGAAATAATATCAGCCTGCCGCCATAAAGCAACGGAATTCTCTTGCAGCAAGAAAATAGGAAAAGTAGCAAAGGCATTGGCTGAAGGTTCCTATGCATCGCAGTGTAAGCATGGAAAACTGAGCATTGTAGTGTGTCATAATTTCTGAGTGTTTTGCGAAAAATAAATCCCACCGTTTGGCCAACAAATTGCATTTGTCCTTTTCTAACAACAAAAAAAGTGCCGACGGGACCTCGAGCATTTGTCTAAAAATGTCTTGGTTATAGACAGCACTGACCTAGTTTGGACGTCAACTTGAAACAACAGAAAGAAAAGGAGAGAAAAACTCAAAAAAGTAATGCATACAGCTCTGGCCAAAACTGACGTTGAATTATTAATCAGAAAAAGAAAAAAATCCAAATATGTTACTGAGGACAGATCTGACCAAGATTGGCAGTTGACTTCAAACAATAGGAAAGAGGAAAATTTAAAAGAACTTGATGTACAGTGCTTTGACCAAGACTGGATATTAAGTGAAAGGAGAAAAAGAAGAACATTCCAAAGATCTTGTGGTAGGGAGCTTATGCCAAGTTTTGGCGTTGACTTGAAACAAAAGATCTTGTTAGTGAGAGCTTTGACCAAGATTGGGCGCTGAACTTGAACCAAAACAAAATAAAACTCGAAAGATCTTGTAGAGAGATTTTACCATGGCTGTGGTTGACTTCAAAAAATAGGAAAAGCACATTCTCAGCTCTTAATTTCTAAGCAAAAGGGAAATATGCAAGTATTATTTCAACTAACATTATACAACATACTTACGATCTACATAATGTTCTTTGTGCAGTGCAGAAATATGAGTAAACGAACGAACAACATAGTAAACATGAAGGGTCAATTTCCAGCAGCATGCCCTTATTTGTTTTTAAACGGTGAGCAAGGGGAAAATAGGGAAAACCCTCACGTGGGTTTTCAAGTTGTGCCCGCTGCATCCTCCATAATTTACAAGCCACGTGCTCCCAAAGGCACTGCAGCTACGAAACTGCTCTCATTAAATGTACAGGCTATAGAAAAAGTGTAACCGGAAAATCAGATACGCCACTTCAGTGCTGCGAGAAAAACTACAAGCGTGTAACAGCCCTTTGTTAGGAGCTGCACTTTGCACTTCCTTGAAAAACGAGGGGGCCTTGTTTATGCCATGCTGCTTTCTTACAAAAACAAAGCTAGAGTGTTCTAAAGGTGATCCTTACTCTGGAAATAAGTAATTACATGTTACACTTCATCAATAAAGAGAGTACTGCCTTATCGCGGCAATGTTCTAGTGTACTATAGGCTTCTCTACAGTGGCAGTTGGGAGGGGGTGCATTTCAAAATTAACCAATGTTACGGATCCGTAACATAGTCGTATCGCAGAAACAAACAGCTCAATTCATGAGAAATATGTAAAGGGTCTTTCAACAAGAGTGTCCTATCTTTAACATGTGTTAGCTGTCGTTATTGAGTTACAAAATTTTTTTCATGCAATTACAGTTGTTATTGGCAAATAGCCATGAAACGTTACAGCATTCAGCAACGCGTAGAAATTGTGAACATTTATTATCAAAATGGATCATCTGTTCGCCAAACCTTCGTGTATTGCGTGAAGTTTACGGTGTGCATATTCGTCCCTGCGAAAGAACGATTCGGCGTTTCATCGATAAATTTGAAAGAAGTGGTTCTGTCAGCGATCAAAGAACGCTTGTGCGTAATCGACGTAAGCGCTCCAATGAAAACATAGGCGCCGTTCGTGAGAGTGTACGCGAGAACGGAAACAAATCAATTGCTCGTCGAGCGCAAGAATTGGGGCTTTCGCCGACCACAACTTGGCGAAATTTGCATCTCGACGTAAGTTTCACGCTCACAAAATGGTGTTAAATCAAGAACTAAAGCCCAAAGACCATAGGCTGCGCCGTGTTTTCGCTGACTGGGCTATGGAGCAATTGGAAGCTGACCCGGATTTTTGTCGAAAAATCATCTTCAGCGACGAAGCCCTCTTTTGGATGGATGGTTGTGTTAACAAACAAAATTGCCGCTATTGTAGTAATCACAATCCAATGCTGATTCAAGAACAACCACTTCATCCCCAAAAGGTTACTGTTTGGTGTGGATTTTGGTATGGTGGAATCATTGGTCCACATTTTTCCCAAAATGAAGATGAAGAAGCTCTAACTGTCAATGGACAAAGATATCGGGCTCTTATAAGGGACTGACTATTTTTGGCCTCAATTGGATGGTATGGATCTCAGAAACATCTGGTTCCAGCATGATGGTGCCACATGTCATACTGCAACAATCTACCTTTTGAAGGAGAAGTTCAGTGGTTTCATCATTTCCCCGGGGTGATGTTAACTGGCCCCCGAGGTCATGTGATTTAACGCCGTTGGATTACTTCTTGTGGGGTTATGTTAAATCTCGAGTTTATGTCAACAAGCCAGAAACAGCAAATGATCTTATGAGTGTTATTCGTCAAGTTGGACCTAATTTACGTTCTTCTGTCATTGAAAATTGGGTCAACCGTATACGCGCAACCCAACGAAGTCGCGGCGGTCACTTAACTTATGATCTCTTCCACACGTAATGACATCAATTATGTTACAAAATAAAAAAAGAAATAATCCTCCATCATTTATAGAACGTGTTTTATTTAAGTTCAAAGATAGGACACTCTTGTTGAAAGACCCTTTACTTCTTGATGTACTGCAAGAAGTTTAGCAGTATACTATGTTAATCTCAACCCTTATAATACGCCTTAGTGATTGGTCACAGCAAAACAATAGGGACATTAGTTAGTTGTGCAAAAATAAAAAAATATATACTGTATATATAATATCCCATAACCCTCAGGACATTCCCACAATAAGCATATATTAGTGCATTAAAATAAATTTTTATTTACGTTAGAATGCTGACCAAAGTTTCGATTAGTGGCATTTTGGCAATTATAAAATTCGCTGTGACATCATCTGGCCATAAAATTATAGTTATAATCATCATTTATTTTAAACATTAATTCAAAGCTTACAGACAAACGTTCCTCATCCGATACTCCATGCTATTTAAATCGGGATGAAAAGTGCAGCACACGTGGAATTTTCTACACAGTTTTATTGCCAACCTTTTGAAATCTAGTATTTTTATATACACTTAAATACGCAACTTATGCAATATCTTGCGTATGCATATATTTATTTATTTATTTATTTATTTATTTATTTATTTATTTAGATTTAACTCGGTTAGGTCAACCCGGAAGACGAATGAAATGGGTGAAATTATGCTCAAATGAGTCCAGGGTCCATAGAGCTTAGAGTTACTCGACATTCATCTTTTAGAATAAGGAAAAATGCCGGAAAAGGCCTTATTGGGTAACTCACCCTGAGATTCGAACTGCGGACCTTTGGAATGTGAGGCAGACACGCTACTCCCCACACCATAGATGTGAGCTATATTATATTTGTTTTAAGTACAGTAACTGCAGCTAGGTCTGCTACGGTGCAAACCTAGGTGCACAAATAGGCATTACAGTCGTATTTATTTCAAATGAAGTTAAGTTCAAAAGATTAGAAACATACTTGCGACAAAAACAACCATAATCGCATTTCGTGGATTGTTTCTGTTTGAAAACCGGTTGACAATGCTTCTCCCCCCTTTATACCATTTTTGAATAAATGTAGAAATAACTGTATGGGGTTCACCGTTTAAACTAGTGAAATTGGAAACTATTCTGAACATTTTCTTCCTGCGCTAAGTAAAATATTATACCGATAAAATCATATTTGTTCAGGTTGGATAGTAGGGCGGCATCAGTTCTTCTAGAGTCTTGGCTTCCCTTTGTGTTTATACATTTATTTATATCATCATATTCGTCACAAATCTGACACAAGAAGGTACACCTTGCATTCTGTGGCGGCTGTCCGTTGCTATATGCCATTCAAAAACATTGAATAAATGTGTATAGTTCATGTTTTTAAAACCACGGAGAATAGGACATGCTACTAAAATTATTTGATTAGAAATGCTTTCTCGAAAACTGGCAAAAGAAGGAAACTTGTTGACGTCTTTTAACCTAATGGGTTTATCGGACAGTGAATGAATGGAATGAGAAAATATACTGAAATGAACCCAGGGTCAACAGAGTTTATAGCTTGTGATGTTATTACTGAGCTTTTGGCTGTCGGCGTATAAATCGACCAAGTGCTAAGGCGTCCCAAGAACGTGTTTTTAATGGAAACTGGAAGCCCGTACAAATGCCCATATGACGCAACCACTATCGCTTTTATCCAAACACCATTAGCCGAACGCTCCGATCCTTTTCCTTGTTTTTGAGAAAAACACAACTGCCCAAGTTCATGCACACTTTTAAAATAAATTTGTCACCTCAAAGAGACATGTTATATGCAATGGAGGTCAATCTAATCCTGCAGTACGTTGCTGCTTTGGAGGGATCCCTAATGGATCTCCATTACAGGCCGCAGTTAATCCAAGACACATTAACATTAGCGGACATTAATTTCACAGCATCTCACAGGGGCATGACAGGAAATGTAATTTCAACGCATACAAAGAAGTACACTGTTTCAACAAGAGCACTCAAATGACTAACAAGAATGTGAAAGTTGAAATGGAAACTGAGCAATTTTCGTGAGTTCACAAGAACAATAAGCTGTCTCTTGCTAGTCATAGCAGGAATACGAAGAGCAGCAACTACCTCACAGTTAATTGAATGCCACTTCGAGGCCAATGGCAAATTATTGTTTCCAGACAACATCATCATCATCTGTGAAATTTATTGCTGAGAAAATCCGCGCCAGAAAACATCAATCTCATATACATGCCGCTTTAAAACCTATACTTATTTCAAAGGTTCTGGTAGGATTCATACAGTGTATATCTATGTATACGATAACTTTCATACTAAACACTCAAATTAACGTATATTGCAAGGTCATACGATTTTATACCATGTACTCGTACCTCTTGGCGGCGCCGTGGCCGAGTAGTTAGACCGCTCGCCTCTCACCGAGGCGGCCCGGGTTCAATCCCAGGGACCCGCATGTGGTATTTGTGGTGGACGAAGCGGCGTGTGGGTGGTTTGTCTCCGGGTTCTCCGGTTTCCCCCGCCATTCATTCCACCGACTGCTCCATCATCACCTTTCCTTTCATCCATTTCGCAGTCATTTCGTTTCATCTACTTCCTTCATCCCATACCAGGCATCGGATTGATCACCCATCCTGGACATTCTATCTGCTCCATGAGAGTGTCTGCTCCTCGACGGGCCTCTGACCCCAGGCATCCGCTTGTAAGTCCTACATAAGATGAGGATAAACAGTGAATGTACTCGTAGCTCAGTCAAACTTAGTTTGCCTTGTCGGGATAAATTTTAAATGGAGGAGGTTCGACCTCCGTTATTACAAAACAGAGTTTCCAACAGGAAGTTTGTCTAAAATGGCGCCCACCTTTGTGATGTGGGCGTAACGTGTCTTATTTTCAAACCTAGAGGGGCTGAGTTCGAATCTCAGTTGGAATGGAGTTAGGAGAGGGGAACCTCAGTAACTGGAGCTTAGTACCACGCGTAGGCCATAATGGCCCTTTGTGACCGCTGGGAGAAAGGGATAAAGCGAAGGGCAACCAGGTCTGCACAATGATGTGCGCTAGCAAAAACGGGGTCCCTAACGATTCCACCATTCCATAATCCTGAGCTAGCCCTGCGCTAGCCACCCGCAACCTGGGGGTCCCGGTAAAAGACGAGACGCTCCCAGGAAGGAAGGGGTGCTCGGGAGAAATCCTTCCATAACGCAAATTCCAGTCCTGCCGCAATACACCAACCGACGTTGCCTGGCCCTACAACCCTGAAACATACGAAAGGGAATGATCGGGACAGGAAGAAGGGGAACCAACCCAGCATTCGTCTATCGACCCAGGGAAACCACGAAAAAAATGAGGATCAACTCCCTGTTCAAAAGACCCCGGGATCTGTAAGCATATCATTCCGACCATTTGATTCACCATCTCTGCATATGGGTCGTTAGGAAGTACACTTAAAAAAAATTGCTGAATCAATAACATAGCTTTCCGTCGTTCATGAGATCTACCTAAAGCACCAGCAGCGGAATGAATGGAAAGACAGCTCCACAGATTTAGAACCTACCGCGACATGTGGTGCCCAGCTGCAGGTCTTTAGGGACTTGTACTTTGCGAAAGCCAAGATGAGCACTTGCTATTATTCTTGCTGGTCTGTTTCATATCCTTTGGATATTTAATTTTGCTGCGTATCCACAAGTACCTATCTCAAGCTGAGAGCTGTTCCGATGGCTGCATGCTGCTTGGTGGAATGCTCTTCTCTGGCGCAGGAAAAGTTTCCAACTGCCAACTCTAGTTACACATGCCTGTTTAACTCCTTGTGATCATTTCTTTTTAAAAATGGCCGTTTAAAACTGAAGTGAAGAAAACTTACAATATAGATAATATTAGCGTACTACTGCGCTGAAAATGCATGCATTTTCTCATTAATAAATTCGACGTTAGCACCTAAACCAAAGTAAGGTACCAGCAGCCATGGATAAAACCAAATAAATAGTTTCACAGTATGAATTTCGCGTGGAACATTATCCGTTGTATGTCAAATAGTTTATGGAAATTCACAGCACTAAGGGAAAACATTTAAAGCTCCTCGAATTGATTATGCGAGACAGTGATTGCCATAATCAAAGAGTCGTTAAACATACTGCACCAGGATTAACTTTTTTCTTAATGAAGATTTAAATACGAAGGAGGAATTCTTTGTTGCTATATTTCAATGTTAACATTCCTTTTTTACGTTGCACCTATGTTATACAGAATCAATATAGTTATAAGCTCAATTATTCTTCGAAGTTTTCATGTATTTTTAACATAAATAAAACATTTAGCTGCATTATTTTTAGATCACTTGCTTATATTAACATAGAATTTTAAAATAGAAAATATATCTAACAAAGGAAACTTATAAGTAAAACCTCATTTTCGTTATAAGAGATGCAACGGAAGTGATGGTATACAGATCGGTAGTGATTCAGTAACCCTAAAGTACGTTTTATGTGTTTATTGCCTGCGATGCCTCAAGTGAGCAGGATACCGCAGTCAAGTTTTACTTGGAATTGCTGCCCTATGAAAATACATTAATTCTTGGCTCGAGCACTCAGCATATACAGAGTGTAACAAAAATGTACGGCACAAATTACAGGACACATTCCTCACACGTAGGCGAAGAAATTATGTTACATGAACATGGGTCTGGAAACGCTTTGTTACCATGTTACAACTCATTTTCTCCAAGTCATTAATTATGGGAAACACACAAAAATACAACGTACCAGCATACCATATGCAACCCTTTCTCACAGAGATGTTCAGTATGCCCTCCGTGAGCATTGATACATACATCAACCCGCCATCGTAGTGAATCCCGGAAGCGCTGATGTATCCCTGGAGTATTGTGTATGGTTTCGCATTCTTCTATAATATGGGCACGGAGACTCTGAACATCTGGTACTGGGGTTCGATACACAAGAGCTTTCAAATTCTCCCACAAATAAAAGTCCAATGATTTAGGTCCAGGGAGCGTGGAGGCCACTTCTACCTATCTATCTCTCACCGAATCTGTTATTTAGAAGCCGACGGACATTAACACTAAAATGAGGAGGTGCTCCATCGTGCATGAAATACATGTTTGTCGCACAGCTAAAGGCACATCTGCTAACAGATCAGGTAGAACATTCTCTACGAAATTATGGTAACTTGTCCGTTGAGCCTGGGTGGAAGAACGTGAGACCCTACCAAGCAGTCACCAACACTGCCGGCCCAAACACTGACAGGAAATCTTTGTTGATGACTTGCTTCAATAGTTGCGTAAGGATTAACGTCGGCCTATACATGCCGTTTGTGATAATTTAAATCTGATCTCGCTGAAATAGCGCCTCGTCTGTGAACAGCACCGTTGCACTAAAATTAAGGTAGACACTTTGTTGCATAAACCATTCGCAGAAGCGTACCCGTGCAAGAAAATCAGCTGCTGATAGTGCCTGCACACGCTGTAAATGGTATGGATACAGCCGGACCTCTTGTAACACTCGCCATAGTCATGTGGTCAACATTCATTGTTGCAGCTACTTGTCTTGTACTGACACTAGGATTGTCGTCAACTGCCTGAAGAATTGCGCCTCCCGTTGCGGTGTCCTCGTCCTTCTAGGCCTTCCCCGGTCGCGAGTATCAGGTTGAAATGCCTCATGTTCCCTAAGACGACGATCAATGGCTTCAAACGTTTGCCTGTCGGGGCACCTTCGTCCTGGAAATCTCTCGCGGCACGAACGTTGAGCGCAAGCGCCATTGCCGTCTGCTAATCCATACATCAAATGAGCATCTGCCATCTCTGCATTTGTGTACACTGCCATTGTACGAGTCAAGTCTGAGACCAACTCTAGTACGTAGTGACCCGTGTACTTGCCAAGGTCGTACTGCTCACTGGAACAGTTGATGTTACCTGTAAACAAGCAATGACGTAAGTCGCATGGACACAGGGACATGTAAAACAAAACACTGGCGGTGCACCTACGATAATGACGACGTAACCAAGAGTGCAAGTTCCCCATGATTCTAATGTTCTGTTCGAGTGTGTTTCCTATGTTTAATGAGTTGGAACATAGAAACAAAGCGCTTAGACCCAGTTCATATAAAATAATTTCTTTGTCTACGTGCGACGAAAGTGTCCTGCAATTTGTGCCGTACATTCGTGTTACATCCTGTATTTGTTGTCTATCTCAACGAATGGCTGTTAAGCAATAACCTGGCAGTAAGAAACTCCAGGGCATTTCGATGTTAACATTTGCAGTGATTTCCTAAATCTGGATTTTTTTTCTTTCTAGAATTAAAGGAAAGCTTTTACACAAAAAATCATGGTGTCCTCAGATCTTAAACGAAAATCAAGTGAAGTAGGTGAAGGTGTTGCAGATATTTTGAAAAAGAAATCTCAAACAATATTATCACACACTCCAGGTTATATGGTGATGCCAAAGACTGTTGCTACCAAACTGTTCTGTAACGTACGTCAACAAATAATACAATCCAAACAACAAACCAAATATAATATAATCAGTATATTCTACTAGTGACAAAGAAGTTTTAAAATGAAACTATATTAATAGACTGTATTTTACTTTAAAATTGAAATGACATCGTAACTAATAAATAAAGAGAAACGAACCCTGTTCTTTGTGTGAGTATACTTCTCGCTAGATGATTCCGCGGTAACGTGTGAAGCTCCATTCAGGAGGTCCAGGGTTAGATTTCAGTCGATCGCCCACTCTCACTTTGAGTTTTTTCCCAGGTCCGTAGGCGAATGCTGGGGGGTGTTTTCTCATCTACTACGATTTCCTTTCACTCATTTTCCTTTCATTCCGTTTTCTTTTCCTGTTTCAGGTGTACTTCAAGGTTTCGTGGTGCGTGACGGTGTCTGGTTGGACGGATCGTTCATCAGTTCCAGCAGTGGGACGAGTATTAGAGCCAGGAATGTTAGGGAGTTCCGCGCGTCTCTGCGGCCAGTAGCCTCCTGGGATGGTAGCTGCAAGAGATCTCATGTAGGTCGCACTGCGCAAGGTGTCCCCCTCCGTTGTATACCGTACACTCCTACTGATTCAGAAAACAATAGGATGAAATAACGTAATGTATTAAGTGCCCCACTTGCCTAAGTCTACTTCGTGTGTTTTAGGATGTTAAAGGGCATACTCTTATTATGCAACTCGAGAAACGACGTACTCCTGAATCAACAAATCGAGCTTATAATGTATCTGCTTAGTTGGAATTTTTTCCCTTTATCTACATGGAATAAACCTACGGAAATAATCAGTCGGGGTTGGTTTACCTTAACTGTTTTCAGCGCATTATGCATGAATGTCAGCTTAATTTTGAAATAAAATGTACCACTGTCATTTAGTCGCCGGTATCCTCTACGTGAAGTAACAGCTGTAATGAGTAATATGATGCTTTTGGAAAATAGAAACATAACTAACATTTTTCAACTATGTTTGTCAGAGGATATTAGCTTAAAAAATCGCTTGTGATCAGTTGCTTCATTCTCATAATTCGACAAATCCTTAAGCCCTGTCCACACTGATTAACATTTAACAAAACTTGTCAAGTGCAACATGTTAACAGTTTCCATGTTGGCCAAATTTAGATTGCAGAATTGACTTAACATGTTAACCGAAACAGTTGTGCTTGACACTTCTAACATGTTGGATGTTTTCCGCTTTTAATGGAAAACTTGTTAAGTCAATTCGCTTTCTGTGTATGTGATTGGGTGAACTTCGGAAGTTTCTAGACTGTAAACATGGCAGCTATTCCTTCATGCTATTGTGTTCGGTAGTTCCATGTTGACTCGTTCTGTACTTATATTTTTGATTTGGTTTGCTTCATGTGATGTTATGGAACGGACGAAAGAAAAGACACTTTCATTAATAAAATCTTTGTTGAGGCTATCATTATGGAACATTGTAATATATGTAATAAAAAGAATGGACAATTATACCAAACTATGTGCAATTTATTATTGTTCCAGAGGCAATATCAGAAAAAAAATATAAATAAAAATCTCACTTTGCTAGCGAATTGCAAAAAAGGCTCAAATCTGGCAGCTGGAATGGCTGCTCTCAAATGTGTGTCCTTTTTTGTGAATTATAAGTTAGAAACTTTGCTCAAAACAAACTTGAAGTCACTTTGACTTGTTCTCAAGAAATTAGTCAAATATGCTCCGAATTTTAAACTCATTCAAAATATTTTCACTCCTGTGTCGATTAACGCCTTCCACTTTTCTTTTTATTACATATCAAACACAGATACAAATAGCAACAGTCAAATCTTAATCACTGGAGTCCATTTTGCTTTTAGTTAGATCTTGTTGTCCCACCAAGTCAACTGGTGTGGATAGAATGTTAAAAGTTCACAGGTACAACACGTTGAAGGCATTTAACATGTTGAATGAGACATTTTGTTAATTGTTGAATGTTAACTGTTGATATGTTGAACTGTGTGGACTCACCTTTACACGCATATTAGTTAAACACCGGATTAACATAACATAACTCCAAGACTAACATCACTTGTTCAACCAAGAGGATAGATGGTAATTCCTTAGATCTGAACAATCGCCTTAGCTACGATGATGCTGAAAGGAGCGAGTTGATTGTCTTTCGCTATGAGGTACCTTACTTTTGAAAGCAAATACAGAGCTTTCGTTTGGACGCGTAGGCATATTACGGGGAATTATTTGCCCTGCACTGGGACGTTTCTAACCAGCTCTGATCCCCTTCCACTTTCCCTCCTTTCCGTGTGCCGACTAATCAACTCACGTGAAGTCTGCGCTGTACAGAGTTTGATACGTCGTGAGACTACATGTTTCAGTGTTAATAGTGCCTTAATGCTGTTGTAATGACAAAACGTTTGTATACTTTAGCACATAGAATCTTTGTATATGATTCCTGTGACATCAAACTCTTGGAAAGAACTGAGGCGGCGAATTATAAACAAATTTCCGGCTGTTTGTGCGTCTCACAGAGAAACGGTTCGTAATCTTGTGAATCTATTCTTGACAAGAAAGAAGCCATGTTCTTATAGAAGAAAAACTCTATGACATTGGAGTAAACTTTGAACTACGTTCTATCAAATCTCTGAGAAAGCTTGCTGAGGAATCAGGAATTTCGCAAACCTCGGCTTAGCAAGCCATTAAACGTTTAAAATGAAAACCCTATAAGATAACTGTAGTTCAGCAATTACAACCACGCGATGTAAGTAGAATTAATTTCTGCAATCGGGTGTTGGATGTTAATGATTACTCAATTGGCTCGCGTTTAATTTTTTTTACGGACGAAACATGGTTTTGTTTATATGACCGTGAAGGATCAATGAGTGTTAATGCAACCTTTCTTAACTGATGTGAGAGATGTGTGGCGGTATAAGCACATAACTTCCCGCTGCCAAGAAAATTCCCCCTAGGCCGGTCGTGTACCCAAAGGAAAGCTCTGCTTTTTATGCAGCTCCATGTAGAGTATAGAAGAAATATATATATTCATGTGCAACGCTGGATGCAGCTAGTATCATTAACCTTCTTCTCGTCCTTAAATACACCAGTTCATGAGTACCACTTTGGCTGGGTGGTGCATGACCCTAGCGCCCAAATTTGGGAAGCGTGAGGTGATCTGGCGGAAGCTCGGGACATGGCATTAAAGTTTTAGCCGCCTAAAGCAGGAGGGAACCTGAAAATTCTAGTAGTAGCTATTAAAGGATTGGAGTTGTGTATCGATTGCCACCTCTGCTAGCCCCAAACACATACTATGTAGTCCGGCTAAAGTGTAAACGTTTGGAAATGGCCTTCGAAACGACTGCAATTAGGATAGCGACATGGATTTCCTAGCACGCTCTTTCAGTAGCGTAAATTGCATTATCCTGCACCGCGTGAAGTGCGAATGCACGTGTCTACAAACACTTCAAACTGAGTTAATAGACTGCCATGCTTACGGCTCACGAGTAAACAGCAGGAGGTTTCTGACAGAGCGTTCAATAATACGTGCAGTGTACACATATGATAGGTCATTTTAAAATAATTCTGAACAGCAATACTTCCAAAATATGACTTTTATTAAATAAAACCATATAACAACAGTAATAATAACGCCATAAAGTTAACAGTTAACCCGTTCAGCCTTTTTTAAGTTTTTATCATTTTTCAATAAAAACGACAAATCCTAAATTAATTACCATATTTACTACGGAATACCTTCTGCACAATTTCAAAACATTCTTGCATTGAAAAGCGACAGCTACAAATAAATAATTTTGCTTTCCAGCATAGATGTTGACTTGTTTTCCTATAGAGCAATCACTTAATTTTACAAATTTCATGGTACGTCTAAACGCCTTAGACGTACCATGTTTATTCCTTCACAACGTTTTACTTTCTGTAGCACTGTAGGGGAGAAGTGTTACATTCCACCCAGAAACTCTATTTCGAGATGACATAAAAATACAAATTTTGATCTCCCCTGAATCTAAAAGATATATTTTAGAAAAACTTACACGAGAGCGCACGCAAGTCTCGCATCTTCTAAGGAAGCGATACGAAATTTTCATACAACTTCCCGCACCAAACTGCCCTTTACGTCCTCTTTCTCATTTTCTCAGAAATGTCTCTGATTTTAATTAAAGCATGTTTAAGATCCTTTCATGACTAATAAAATCTATACCTTCAATTTTCTGGGAATAGCTCTGAAGTCCCCTTCATTCAGAGTGAGATTTGTACAAGTCTGTGTTAGGGTAAGCCACAAAATATTGACAGAAAGTTCTGCAGGGAAAATGTAGATCTTTTAAAAACACACAATTCATTTATAATAACTTTCTTGTGGCGTCAGCCATTTCTGGGACATTCTTTGTTTGTTACTGGTTTGATTTTTTCGATACTTCGTATTTTTTAAATTTTCTCACTTTGTAATGGAAAGAGTATGGAATTTTAAACGTCAGTATGTGAAGATTTGAGTATTCCTTGAGCTTACTGTCTCCCTCTTGAACCTTAGCGAAATGTGTAATGAAACGATTTCTACAAATGATTATCTAATTAACCTAAAACTGATAGAAAAATAAGATTTTGTGAGAATAGTTTGTAGATGATGTTATATCAAAACAACGATAGTGCATTTACAGCAAGATCAGCAAGAACGTTGTTCAGAGCTAAATGCAATTAGTCATAGAGCAAGTAGGGAAATAACACGTAGAGGATGACGCTGTAGCTCCTATAACTGAACTTGAGAATATATAAGTACCTGATATTGAGTACCCAATATTAATATGGTAGAGAGTGCCTTACGAAATCCGGATGATAGCGAAGTCAATCAGTGACCCGTAAATCACCTGTGATGGTAATGTTGCAGATATCCTGAGAGTGTCTTCTGTTGCCCGACGGCACGTCGATGTACGTCGTGAAGGCCTGAGAACCAACGAGTGATCTGCCGTACGAAGAGGAAGTAGACCAAGCTCTGCATGAAGCTGTTGGTTCGGGACAAAATGCAGTGCGTTATCTTCACAACTGCTCTTAAAATACTTTTGTAAAAAGGCTTATTGTTTTGTAGATGAGTACGTAGGCTTGTATATGAATTAATTTTTGGATACATTTATTAAGATTAGCTGCTATTACTGACAAATTGTATGTTCGTAAGCCTTCATAACTATTGCACCAGCTTAATGGGATATAATTTAAACTGGACGTGCCGAATAAGCAACGGAAATAAGCTAGGAGATTTAAGCTGATATGTATCTTAGGACAAAGAAAAGCCCTGCATAAAATTCCAATCTATCAAACTATCCGGGATTTGATATGCACCACCAGGATAACCCAGTGACTTGATTGAATTCTTAAATCGCCAGAATAGAGTCGCGAATCTATTATGAAGTATTTAAATATGCGTATCGCAATATAACCTGTATTTCAAACTATTCATTTACTTTGTCCCTATTTCTACGCAACACTTATGCAAATCTAAAAAAACACCCGCGTTTTCTCCGCAAAGCCCCTTACTGAGGCAGCTATTACCCTTTCTATCACGTACATAGTAGGTTGAGAAGGTACTGCATTCCACCCAAACATTTGATACCGAAGTTTCACCGGAAATATATTTTTGAGATCCCCTGAATAATAATAATAATAATAATAATAATAATAATAACGCATTTTTAGAAAAATGTTCGCGCGCGTGTCTGTGAACAGCACAACTCAGAAACGAAAAGTCGAATAAATACCAAACTTGGTATTTAGGTTCAGCATCTTTTAATAAAATCTCCCCACCTCAAACTCTCCTTTACATGGACGGTTTTTCGATGTGTTACACTCACATGACTTTCTCTACTCTTGTACAAACTATTTTTACAAACCTTAATCTCCATATGCTTCATGTTAATCGAGATATCGAGATGTTAATCTTATTACTAATTTTCTTGTAGATGCAAGGGGAATTGATAGGGTTTAAGCGATAGTCAAATCTTTTAAGCGCTGGTTGCTATGAGGAGTATTCCATACTCTTTGCATGTCCATTACATAAAAAAAACTGAATAACGAATTTGAGAAAAAGTATACGTATTGAAAAATTTAAGGGAATAACAAAGCATTATCTCGAAAATGGTTCACTCAACAAACAAAAAATGTATATGACATAATTGTGTATTTTAACGCGATCTACATTTTTTGTGTAGTAAAATTTTGTCTACCTCTTATGGTTTACGTTATGCAAAAGTCGTTCACAATAAGAATACTTTTGGAGACATTCCCAGAAAATTCAAGATATACATTTTATATGTCATGAAAGTATCTTAAAAATATGATATTTTAATCAAAATCGTTAGAGCCATTTTTGAGAAAATTAAAATTTTGGAAAAATGTTCCAAATAAAAAGTAATCTGGGGTGGGGGGATTTTCTTGAAAACCTTAGTGTCGCATCTCTGGAAGATACTGAACCTAAATACCACGTTTGGTGTTTACCCGACTGTTCGTTTCTGAGTTATGCTGTTCCCAGACACACACACACGGGCATGTTTCCAAAAATGTTTTTTTTTTTGGATTCAGGGGGTCTGAACCATGAAAGATTAATATTAAACCAATAATCATAAACACCGCGGATGCTGGCACAATTTTTACCAAATTTTTATAACATAAAACATGTATTTCCGGTGAAATCTCGGTATCGAATTTTTGGGTGGAATACAATACTTCCCCTACTTACTATACGTAGTAGAGAGAGTAAAAATGGCTGTAATGATTTTGATTAAAATACCATATATGAATGATATTTACATGACAAACAAAATGTATATCTTGAACTTTCTGGGAGTAGTCCATAAAGTCCTCTTCATTCGGAAGGAATTTTGTATAATCTTGTATAACTGGAAAACGTTGCAATAGAGGAAATGTACCACATAAAAAAATGTAGATCTCTTTAAAACACAATTTATTTCAAATAATTTTTTTTGCGGCATAAGCCATTTCTGAGATATTCGTTATTAAGGTTCGAATTGTACATTTCTTGGCCATTGTCTTGAAGTCCTGTCAACATTCAATTGTTTCTCGCGATGTCATGTAAAGAGTATGGAATTTTTAGGCCAGCGTATAACGCCCAGTTCTTAAACATTTGACTATTGCTGTTCCCTTTGTATCTATAAAGAAATGTGTATGTAGATATTTCTGCAAAGACTTACTTGGACTAAAATGTAGTATATAGGAAAATAAACTTTAATAAGAATAGTTTGTATATCCACTAATAAACGATAGAGGGTAAAGAAAGCCATGTAAATGCATCATAATTATTTGTTTTAAAGCAACAAAACTGCTATGATGTAAAATACAGGAGAACGTAAAACAAAATATTCTGTGTGATTCATCAAGCGCAGACACGCTGTGTCTATTGCCGCAAATACAAGAGTCAAATCACAACCCCAAACAATGGCAAGAAGAAACATGCAGGAAGAATCAAGAACTGATTTTTCATTTGACAATCAGCGGAAAGCCGAAACACCGACGGCTTCTGAATGAGTGACGGTACTGAAAATTAGTATTCCAAATCGGTAGCATAACATTGAGAATGTAACACATCGTTTGCAATTATAAAACACTTGCAGAGATTAGAATGAGTATTATTGCATTAATGTTAAGGATAATTTGTTTCTATGTATGCATAAAAGGAAAACTTAAATTTTCTTTCTCCGGTTAAAGGTTGTTCAAATAAAATTTTTGAATCCCATTTATGCTCGTCTCTGTGCACTTTCAATTCCCATAACAGAGAATACCACACACAATAAAATATTTCCGTATAAGTTACCCATACAACTTAACTTTCAGATGAAAAAATAAGAGGAAGTACAAGAAAATAAATAACTGTGAAACATTTTAAATTTTCCAATCATAAAATTTAAACCGGAATCGTACTACAACTGTGAATTGCATAAACATATTATAAAGAAATATTTACTATTTAATAATGTGTTATTAAAATTATAAAGTACTCAGGAGCTACAAAAAAGGGGTTCAAACGTCACATTTTATTTGTTTCCTCCTTCCCTTAAACCTTTAAACCTTCTACATATAGGAAGTTCAAATATCAAATATGCATTATCTTATTTTTTCGTACCTAAATTCTTAATCAGAGAGAAACTAGAAGAGTTATATAAGACCCCTTTAAAACATTCTAGCGGCCAAATAAATGGAGAGAGAGATATTATTTTGAACATGCACAAATAACAAACAATACTAGGCATAACTTACATGTTCTGGAACTATTCAATATTCTTCTTCTTCTGCTTTCTCTGTTTAACCTCCTCTTATGTAGGAATTACACCCCCCAGGACTTACAGGCGGGTGCCTGGGGTCAGTGGCCCGTCGAGGAGCAGACACTCATGGATCAGACAGAATATCCAGGATGGGTGATCAGCCCGATGCCTGGTATGGGAGGAAGGTAGTAGATGAAACGAAATGATGATGAAATGGATGAAAGGAAAGGTGAAAGGTGATGATAAAGCAGTTGGTGGAATGAATGGCGGGAGAACTCGGAGAAAACCCGCCCAGACGACGGTTTGTCCACCACAAATCCCACATGCGGGACCCTGGGATTGAACCCGGGCCGCCTCGGTGAGAGGAGAGCGGTCTAGCCACTCGGCCACGGCGCCGCCATTCTATTATTCATTTTAAAATATCGAAAATTTGAAAAAATTGTAATGTTTTAAATCTTTGTGCGTGTTATTTTCAAAATTAACTTAAATGCACTTAATTGGACATATATTTGGAGGTGCTGTGTAGAATATAAAAATATCATTTAAGCTGGCGTAGAAACAAACGTATGCTTGCTCATTTTTCACGTTAATGCTTTAATCTTCAAGAATTTTCTAAAAATCTTCGTGTTGCATCTCTCTCTTTCTCTCACACGCGCGCGCGCGCACACACACACACACACACACACACACACACACACACACACACACAAGCGAACGAACTTTTTCTAAAACATGTATTTGCTGTAATATCTCCATGTTGAATTTATGGGTGAAATACCTACTTTATCATAAGCAAAATGTACATAAAGTAAACAGTGATGTATTTATCTATGAACCTATATGTATTTATTTGCTTCGCTGTAAAGTTCATCAGTATCATTATTTACTGTTCCTTGTTTTTCATCACCTTCAAAAGAGCGAAATAGCTTCAGTTCATATGTTCCCAATTTCATTGTTATCAAAACTATTTCGATCCATGAAACTGTGCCAAAAAGCTGCTCCTCAGCAAATAGGGAGTGAACTTTAAAAGTGTCGAAACATTTAGAGCAGGTATTTGAAATTGAGGGTTTCTGTGGTCAGCAAGTATTTTGTAGGCCGCTATCCGTTCCTTGGGATGGGCGGGTGGGGGATCCTCTGCGGCAAAACTTGACTTTTAGCTCCTTTAATACTCTTAATGCACATTCTCAAGATTAGTGTATTGAGACCAATTGAGGTGACACTTATATGACCTCCACTTTGCTAGCACACGTCACGCCTTTAGCCACTTGCAGGCTTACCGGTGTTACAGGGAAGTGAAATACATTTCATAAACTAAATGTCAATCTAATTACTTTTATTAAACATTTCACCGTTTTACTTTTTATGAAATTACACACAATGATTTAGAAGATGCTGAATCATCCTCTCTACGACCTAGAACTCTTAATTTCGTTATGCCATTGTCAAAATTAATAAAAAAATATCCTGATTTTATAGAAATGGGGGGAAATATCAGCGGATGTTGAACCCCCCCCCTCCTCGCCACAGTCTCACAAATGCTAGAACTACATATATAGATTTCCTACCTCCTGAGGGCAAGACCTTAAGATGTTTGATATGACATAGCCTGTAACCATCCAGAAAAATAAACCACTCAGTTTGGTTAAGTAGATTCAGTTTTGAATCTGCATGTTCGGCATACATTGCTGATGATAACAATATATGGATAAAATACAGCGAATCCTACTTACATAAGATTATTAAAAGGTTATGACATCCAGATGCACACACACACGCACACGAGGTTTTTACATTTTGATCCGTGGCTATCTGTATAGTATGTTCCTTGGAAAAAAAATATACTCGGCTTACGTTTTACAAGCCTTCACTGTGGAGTAACGCCACCAAAAAGGTCAAAGCTTGCCTTCTATTATGACCCTAATATGTTTATTCTAATATCAGGACTTGTAAATACTTCTTTTATCCTTAGTCATTTAGGAGTTGAAATTAGAAGTTGCCTTACAGCCTATGTTCGTCAGGAAGAGCAGCGTTCTTCAATTGTTAAAAGTACCATAATCGTTTGAGTGGGTTTTGAGATTATCCTGGACAGACACACACACACACGCTCTATTAATATGGATGATAGCATTTGCTTCTGGCTTTGTTTTAGGAATTTTTACAACCTCATAGTAAACATTTAATTCCTGAAACTGTAATATCACCAATTCTAGAGCACTGAACAAATAGATAAGATCAGATAACCGTGGTGCACGAGGGCTCAAAATACATATATAGATATTCGTGCTCCTTCAGCGAATACCTATTTCCATAGCTAAACTTTTTCCATGGTTTTCGCTTCATTCGTTCTTTTGTCCGGCATTTTAAAACTCTCAAACCTGTAATATGACGCCATAAGTGCACACGAATAAATCGAGCTACTTCTTATTAAACTGTATATGCTGATAGCTTCAATTCTGGGATATATCCAAAACGCAACCTTATTACAAAAATATCTTTAGTTCATCATTATCTTGGTAAATTCGTCCTGAACCACCCTCAAAAGACGTCTTCTTTTGTATCAGCAGTTTCTCTCTGTTCTTTCAAAACCCTTACGTATCATATATTTTAGTCTTTTAAAACTCGTTTTCTTCTGGTTTATGTATTTTCCTATACCCTTACCGTTCTTTTACGTGCTTAACGGTTGCTTGTCATATATCACATGTATCTATTAAATAATCTGCAGCAGCTTTCTGGGTATGAATTTTGCTTTAATGAATACAGAGATTTTACCGGAAATACATGTTTTGAGGACCCCTGAATAGAAAAAAAATTTAGAAAAAGGTTCGTGCGTGGGCGTGTGTGTGTTTATCTGTGAACATCAAACTCACAAATGAAATGTCGGATGAATGCCAAACTTAGTATTTGGGTATGAAGATTTACATGAAAATCCCACTACCCTTTACATGGAACATTTTTGAAATTCTTGATTTCCTAAAAAATGGCTGCAACGATTTTGATTAAAATACCATACGTTAAATATGTTTACATGACAAATAAAATGTATGTATTGAATTTCTTGGGAATAGCTGTGAAGTCTTGCTTATTCGGCGATAGACGAAAACGTACTCACACAGAAATTGATCTCTTTAAAAACACACAATTTATTTCAAATAACTTTTTGTGCCATCCGCCATTTCCGAGATATCCGTTATTAATGATTCGATTTGTTCAATAGTACATTCTTTTCAACTCCCATAGATTTTCAGTTGTTTCTGGCGATTGCATGGAAACAGCATGGAATTTTCAAGTCAGCGTATAGTGTCCAGTTCTTAAACATTTGATTATCATTGTTCTCTTTGTATCCTACTAAACGTGTAATGTAGCTATTTCTGCAAAGGTTTATCTGGATTAAAATAAAGAAGTTAGAAAAACAAACTTTCGTAAGAATAATTTGTATGCCCATTAAAACTACAGAGCCTAGAAACAGCTATGTGAAGGTAACATCAGATTTTTCATTATGTTAGTTCAAGTTGGCTCTGTGTTTAGTTATACCACACCCAAGTCTTCTAGAGCTCCTCGAAAAATGGCTCGATATCTTATTTTATACAATATGGGGATTATGTTAATGCGCTGATCTGGGACAGTTTTACCAACTTAAGCCAGTAACAGTTATGCAGACTACTTCAAGGGAATCCCTTTCAAGTCTCGTTATAGAACTAGTAAATAAAATGTAAACCATATATGAGCACTAACAACGATCGAGAAGGTCAGTAAATACAAGATTTGATCATTCAATTTGTTTAAATCCAACTTTCGTTACGGAAGGAGAGCCATAGAGCGAAATATACGTACGAACTAATGCTGTTCAAGTACCTAATCATTCTTAGTGAAAATAGTACCTATCAATAACTAATTCGTCTGTTTCCCAAACCAAATGCAAGACCAGTGTCCTTAAAAAGTTGTAGTAAATGTTCTGCTTGGCAACTTTAAACCTTATTATATGTAGCTTTAGGCTGCCCTTTTTTGAAAATACAATTTCTGTACCTGCATTAATCGATGTTGAAGAAGACGCACATCAACTGCACATTGAAGCCGAAATTATAAAGGCAATAATTATCATAATAATCTGAGGATAGTGATATAAAATAAGTAATAATATATTTAAAATCAGTGTAGATATGTATAAAAAGGAGAAGCATTGTGAAAATTGTTGACTGTAAAAGCGACAGAAAGATAAGACAGGCACAGTTTTGTTAATTACGGACCAGCCTCAGGTAGAAAGGGTAAATACCATTGAAGCAAGTTTTTCCTGGTACCAGCCGAGTGCAGCTGCACTTAGCCTGGTGAAGGCCACTCTAAGTATCATGACGCTAAGTTTGAGGAGAGTGTTTAAGGGGAGAGAGGGGAAGTTTAGGCGTTGGTTTTCCTTGTATTAGCGTGGGTAGATCAGTCTGCCTGAGTGCCTGGGGAGTGTAGGACGACATTCTCGTCGTGTGGAGAAGATTGGCGGCGAACATGCTAGAGAGTAGAACGCTTAGCTGTAGTTAATATTATTCGGTCTTGGTAAAGACAAAGTATCCTCGTATGCATTTAATAGTGATCGGCAAACCTAAAGTATTATTTTAAATAGTGAATAAAAGTGTTCCAAGACAGCGTTTGTGTGTTTGTACACACCCACGCATACCCTGAGGTTAAGGTTTCATGCTGGAGCAGCCGTGGCAAAAGAAGAACCAACTGGGAGGAGACAAGCAGCAACCGTGAGGCAAAGGTAGTGCTTCAGTGTTGGAGGCGTAGTGTGGCTGCGTGGGAGAGAAAATTACCTGCGTCAACATTCTGACGTTTTCAACCGTGTTGTCGAGCAACTCTTTTCTCCTATGAAATACAGCGAGACTAAGCTTTTCATTGTACTGTATTGGTAATGATTCAACTCTCAGCTGGGTTACATTAGGATGGGGTGAAACCGAATTAATGCTTATTAATCCAAGACTATATAAATAATCTCTTCTGCAATCGTGGTCTAGGGGTACCATGGTAGCCTTTAGTTCCCGAGGTCGCGGGATTTTTTCGGGCTTAAAATCCTTAGCATGGCTTCCTTCGGAAGGAAAGTAAAGCCGGTGGTCCCGTGTCGTAGATTTATGGCACGAAAGAAGCTCAAGCCTGATAAAGAGGCCTCTGAGCAAAATTACCGGTCTTTCACGCCCAATATAGAATGGGACGCTATGAATCATAGTACCTAGTTAAATAAAACTATTTTTTCTTCTGTCATAATTTGTCCCCGAAACACATATACGAGTATTTTCACAGGGTACTTTGGAGAATAGACACATTTAACTAAAAAAAATCTGATGTGCTACACTCACATGACAATCTCTACTCTTGTACAAACTATTTTCACAAACGCTTATTCTCCATATGCTTCATGTTAATCGAGATATCGAGATGTCAATATTATTGCTAATTTTCTTGTAGGTGCAAGGGGAATATGGTAGGTTTTAAGCGATAGTCAAATATTTAAGCTGCTGGTTGCTATGTGGCGCATTCCATTCTCTTTGCATGTCCAGGACATAAAAGAATGAGTAACGAATTTGAGAAAAAGTATAAGTATTGGAAAATTTAAGGGAATAACAAGCAATATCTCGAAAACGGTTCACTCAACAAAAAAAATGTATATGACATAAATTGTGTATTGTAACGCGATCTACATTTTTTGTGCAGTAAAGGTTTGTCTATCTCTTATGGTTTACCAGTTATGCAAAAGTCGTTCAGAATGAAGAACACTTTTGGAGACATTCCCATTGGAGATATACATTTCATTTGTCATGAAAATACCTAAAACATATGATATTTTAATCAAAATCGTTAGAGCCATTTTTGAGAAAATTAAAATTTTCGAAAAATGTTCCATGTAAAGGGTAGTCTGGGTGGGGGGATTTTCTTGAAAACCTTCGTGTCGCATCTCTGGAAGATACTGAACCTAAATACCAAGATTGGTGTTTATCCGACTGTTCGTTTCTGAGTTATGCTGTTCACAGACACACACACACACACACGCACGCACACACACACACACACACACACACGGACATGTTTCCAAAAATGCTTTTTTTGGATTCAGGGAGTCTCAAAACATGTATTTCCGGTGAAATCTCGGTATCGAATTTTTGGGTCGAATGCAATACTTCCCCTACTTATTATACGTAGTAGAGAAAGTAATAAAAGCTATGGAAATTTAATAGGAACTGTACTAAAGTGTTCTGGAAGAAAGCAGGTCGATTTAAACATGTTATACTTTTCAGGACTCTTCTGGTGTCTAAGATCGACAAATAGAGATTTTGATGTGATTAAGTTTATTTCGATTAAAAATAATATTTAGCTTATTATAATTTTCAGTTTCTGCAATTTTATATTTAACTGCCAGTATAAAATCGTTTCTAGAAGCTTCTGTGAATATGTTTTCTTTTATTGTTCTAATAAAGCCGTAGTAAAACGACAATACCTTAAACAATGACTCTGTTTGGCTGAGGAAGCTACAGATCCTTGCTATTACAGGCTTGCATCAAAGTCTACATCTTGCTGGCAAAAGAAACGTTAACTGCTGCAGCAACAGAGTACCAACGCTTACGTCATCCTGGCAATTTATATTTAAAAACAGAAAATGCAGCGTTGGTTTCCCATTTGATACGGTTCCAGCACTGCAATCTCCTCTGAGATCAATCCATCATGAAGATGGTCATATCAACGGCATCGCTAAAATGCAAAGCACGTAGCGTGATCTGCATGCTGGGAGCACATGACCCAAATATCTTCCAAGCTGCTGCTGGCACTTCCACCTCACAGAACACGATGAAATTGAAACAACAGAACATCATCTCAGATTCTAAACTGGATACCCCTACGACAGCTGTAGAATCCGAAAGCCTCTCTAGCTGTAATACAATGTATGCATAAATCGCACCAAAATACTACATATGCGTCCAGAAGTTTGTTCATTACGCTGGATGCTAATTTTGAAATTAGCAATTTTGTTCGCCATTTTCTAAGTACGGTTAACTTCTTGAAAACTATGTTGTTCTCAACCTTTTTTAAAAAATATATTTTGTTAAAGACGATGACAATTGTCAGGATCATATCAGTGCCGCTGGTGTGCCGGAATTTCGTCCCGCAGGAGTTCTTTACACGCTAGTAAATCTACTGACATAGGGCTGTCGCTTTTAAGCACTCTTAAAACCATCGGTCTGGCCCGGGTTTGAATCCACGACCTTGGGATCAGAAGAAGGAGACGCACATCAGCTGCATGTTCTGACGTTGTCAACCGTGTTGTCGAGTCTCAAGGCGAAATTCAGGTTAATCGCGATGTGATTGAGGTACTACAACGTGACAAAAGTTGTCCTTAAGGTTATTTTTGCTGTTATCAATTGCACTGGAAACAACATAAAAAAATAAATAAAGGTTTACCACTTTAGTTGTATCCCAAGCGGCAACTTCACGTTACAACTTCGAGATATAATTGAACTATTGCTTGCAACAAAGCCATTCTTTATGTTGTTTCCTATATTATAATTTGCATCAAAATAATAATAATACGGAATGTGCATTTAAAAAGTCACATGTTTATGTTAACAATTTATTTACTTACATTTTTGAATTGTCTATATAATCTACTTTAATGAGCCCCTCTCTTAGCTTCATGCGTGTCAAAGTCGTTTCTCAATTCCTATTTTTGTTTCAGAGATATTTGCGCCGGAAGTTTTAGGTGATTCCCCCTGCATATTATATACTTATATAGATGGTGTCTCAAAAGTAATGTCGGTTTTTAAGTAAAACTTTATTTCGAACGTTTTCTGACTACGTTTTAAACTACTCTTCAAAGTAAGGACTATCAGATTCTATGGTCTTTAACCATCTTTCAACGAGGTTTATTATCGAGTCTCTGATTTTTGATGCGAAGAATTCGGTGAGACCCACTTCCCCAACTTCAATGTTTTCGAAATTTGTTCCACGCAAGAAATGGGCCATGGATAGAAACCGATGGTAATCTGAAGGCGCAAGATCAGGGCTGCATGCTGGGTGTGGTAGCAGTTCGACTCCTTCCAATTCCGGAATTTTTGTCATGGTTGTTCGTGCAGTATGGGGCGTTGCATTGTCCTGCTGCAAGAGAACTCTTATTTCGGTTGTCTAACGCTGGGTATCTCCGTCTCAAAATTTCATTAACTCGTTCCAGTTGCTGAGAATAAAAGATCCGCATTGACTGCACGCCCGTTTGGAACAAACTCCCAGTGAATCACCCTTTCAAAATTGCACCAGGCACACAACATTACTTTGGAACCGAACTTTTTACTTTTAACGATGACTTTGGCAGGTTGACGGGGACTGAGGCACTGTTTCGAGGCGCCAGTGTTGCGGTAACAGATCCATTTTTTCATCACATGTGACAATTCTCCTGATAAATCTATCATCCATGGGATTATCGATAAGCTGACGGCACATATCCACTCTACGTTGAGCCTGAGGTGTCAGCTCATGAGCTGCAGATCTACAGCTTCTGTTTGATTTTCCAAGTTTCTTAATCTGGCGATGCATGGCATGTTTTGATAGACCAAATTCTTCTGACACCTAACAGTACCTCTTTGCGGATCTTCTTCCATAACTGCGTGTGTTCTCAACATCCCATAATTTAGGTCTTCCAGAACGTGGTAAATCTTTAGTGCTTTCTTCTCCGTTGTTGAAACGTTGGAACCATCGCTGTGCCAAAGGCTCACTAACGACAGCTTCTCCTTCCACTTCACATATTTTTCGAGCCGCGGCAACAGCAGCTTTATAACCTTGTTTCCAGTAGTGCTTTAGAAGGACCCTAATCTCAAACTTTGTAACTTCCATTGTGTATTAACAACTGACGACTGACACATTATCGCAATACTAGCCATGGCATCCTTGTGAATAGCATTGCCGAACCAAGGAAAACCAATTATATCTTATAAAACACCAAACTTAAAAACCGACATTACTAAGTAAGGCCTGGATTTTAATGACCTAAAAGCAGCGAAATGTGCAAGCATTTGTGACCTAAAACTTACATAAATGACCTTAAAACATAAAATATGACTTTATATATGTTTTAAAACATCCTTGTTGATTTTTTACACATACTAACTAGCATTTATTTTTTAAATGTCTGCATGTGTCTGAAAAGAAAAGCACGAAGTACAGTAAAAACAATAACACCTATCAAACAATAAACCCACGTTTTACTACTGCACACCACTTGTTTAAAGTATACCAAATTAAACTGTATTCACTCTTAGGTTGATCCGCACCAAACAAAACCCAGGTGACCAGTGCACCGTTATAATGTATCCTTCCGCCATTCGCGCCAGAAATACTGCCATACTTTCACAACCATGTGGCGAATACAGGCGGCACGTAATGCAAAAAGAAAAAGTCCGACAACTTGAACGGTGACTATCATATTCTGTTAGGGTTGAGGGTAATAATATTGATAGTTGCAACAAATAAACGCTTACACATATAATAATAGTTAATTTTAAAAGAAACGAGCGAAGAAAAAAGTAACAGATATCCAATAACTTCCTTTATTCGCTCTCTGAAAGCGACAATTTATCAACTGTTGGAGGCTGATGTTTAAAAAAAAAATTATATACTGTTATGTAAATTGCATTCTTCACAACATTCTTGTATCGCGTATTTCT
Source organism: Deroplatys truncata (assembly GCA_030765065.1). NCBI lineage: Eukaryota > Metazoa > Arthropoda > Insecta > Mantodea > Mantidae > Deroplatys > Deroplatys truncata. The sequence goes on from CM060983.1 coordinate 168,057,953, forward strand.
CACAATTTCCTTTTCCCCGGGTGTAATCACTTTTCTCGTTTCAGATTTTTTTTTACGAGCACTGTTTATATCCACAAAATGGTATTGGTTGACCGTCGACTGGAAGTGCGCGAGCTAGCAGGCATCGTAGGCATTTCAAAAAGTGCTGTACATCGCACACTAACTGAAAATTTAGACATTAGAAAGCTGTGCGCAAAATGAGTCCCGCGCTTACTCACAATGGAACAAAAATAGCGTCGCGAGGATGTTTCAGTCGGTGTTTGGCGATGTTTCGCTGCAATAAAGCCGAGTTTTTGCGTCGATTCATAACTATGGGTGAAACATGGGTCCATCACTTCACACCTGAGACGAAGGAACAGTCAAAACAGTGGATTGAAATGGGAGGATCTGCTCCAAAGAAGGCGATGACAGTTCCATCTGCAGGCAAGGTCATGGCGTCAGAGTTTTTGGGATGCGCGTGGGATGATTTTCATTGATTATCTTCAAAAAGGAAAAGCAAACTTGAGTATTGCGCAAACTTATTGTAGAGTTTGAATGACGAAATCAACCATACAGACTGCATTTAGCGAAAAAGAAAGTTCTGTTTCATCAAGACTATACACCAGTTCATACATCCATTATCGCCATGACCAAAACAATGAGTTAAAGTTCGAATTGCTTCCTCATGCACCCCATTCGCCAGACTTAGCCTCTTGATTATTTTCTGTTTCCAAAGTTGAAGAAATGGCTTGGTGGTAAAAGATTTGCCAACAATGAAGAGGTGGAGTTTGCAGTTGATAGCTATTCTGCAGAACTCGACGGTTCTCACTATAAATAGGGTGTCGAAGCTATTAAACATCGCTGGGAAAAGTGTATCGAGCTGAAAGGAGACTATGTAGAGAAATAAACATGTTCCCCCCATATTTTTGTGTTTTCTTTGTTAGGTCGGGTATTTCGGGACAACCCTCGTAGCTGCTTGTCGGAATGACATTTATACTTCAAGAAGCTAATGGAATGGATTACTTGAAATTTACATCTTCGTTGCAGGACAATCACATGTCAAGCGCCTCCTAAAGGTGATAGCGCTCACTTCGCCACAGAAATCTCCACCTATTACTAGAGGCATTGTAAGGCATTTTAAAGAATTGACTGCGCCTCGGCAAGAGAGATATTTATTATAATTTTAAGTGAATGCAATCATCACATCATCTGGATAGGATTTTATTTTGTTTATGTTCTGCTAGCAGACCGATGATTATTATCAACGCTGTAGTGATTAGCATGACAATGAAATTGTCGGCTGGGGAATTGGGTATGGTTCACTGCTGGGGACATCCTGATCGTGTCGAATGTATTTCTAACCGTCTGATGGTCATTAGCGCTCTTTTATTTTACGTTTAATGCCATAATTAGATACCTTCCTTTTTAACATCTCAGAACATGTCCCTGGGCACCTCTTATGGGGTTTCCTCAGATTAAAACGTAACAGTTATCACCAAAAGTAATGGAAATTAATACTGCGGAGCAGCATCAGCCCTAATAAAAATGGAATGGTGGCAATTGAGATACAAACAGTTTAAACGGGATAAATATTAAGTCTACTTCTTTAGTTTTTGCTTGTTGTATTTATTTTGTTCGAAGAAGACAAACAATAAGTTCAGGTTAAAACGCGCGCGTGTGCGCGTGTATGAAACACTCAACTGAAATGCCATTCAAGAAGAAAAAAGCGCTCGCAAGCACGCATGTTTGAACCTGGTAGCTTACAGTGGCAGGCAAGCACTTGAACCATTCAGTTACTACAGATTGTATAGGATAGCATTAACGCGCATACTTATCTCGAAACGCTATTCCAGGTCGAGAGAAGAAAAATTAATAAATATTTTGTTTGTTAGTCCTGCGCCGTGGCGCAGTGGGTTGGGGCGTGGTTATCTGGTTCCCGGCCACGGAATGCGTCCGGGTTCGTGCCTACCCACCGGGGTGCGGATTTTACGTCCCGGGGATAAGACCGGGGCACACTCACCATCGCGAGGAAAGTGAGGAGCTGCGATAGGCAGCGGCCCTGGCCTCGTGAGACAACTTTCCGGCTGGAGGATGCTGATACTGGCTACATCACCTCCCCGTATCGGTTGAATGATCGCCCACCACGACCATGCGTGTGTGGGCGTGAGGTCGGCAGTCGGGTCGCAGGTCCAAGCCCTTCGCGGACTGTAGCGCCACAGAATTTATTTATTTTATTTTGTCTGTTAACATCGCTGTCAATTGCCAGATCATATTAACGCCGCCGGTGTGCCGGAATTTAGTCCCGCAGAGTTCTTTTGCAAGCTAGTAAATCTACCACATGGGAGTGCCTCTTTTAAGCACATTAAAAGCCACCCTCTGGGCCGTGTTTGGACCCAAGACTTAGTGATTAGAAATATAGACAAGAATATTAACGTGTGTAGGGTGTTCTGAAACCAGCTCCAAGAATCGATATCTAATATCAATTAAATCTAAACTCAACATTAATTAAAATACGCCACAGCAGAGAACAAATAATGCTAAACTGAAAAGCATTTGTTTGATTAAATAGAGATCAATTTGATACAAATGTTTGCGGTGGTTATCCCTCTCTGACTCTGGTTCAAATAGACAATATGTAAATTAATTGTCAACGGAATGTTTGGCACTAAGCCCGCGTGAGCGGCTCCTCGTGGTTTTGACATTAGCGCTCTTGTTATATCTGGAAATTGTTTATGCTTACTTTCTCTACTAGTTAACTATATCTAGTAAGCAACGAAAGTATTGCATTCCACCCAAAAATTGCATATTGAGATTTCAAAGGATATAGACGTTTCAAGATTCTCTGAATAACAATAATAATAATAATAATAATAACTACAATAATGATAATAATAATAATCTGATGTATTACATTCACATAACTTTCTCCAGCCTCTATTGTGTATTAATAGGTATACAAGTTATTCTTACGAAAGTTTATTTTTCTGTCTACTTCATTTTAATCCAGATAAACCTTTGCAAAAACAGCTACATTACACATTTCGTTAGGATACAAAGAGAACAACAATAAGTCAGATGTTTAAGAACTGGACTCTATTCGCTGGCCTTAAAATTCCATACTGTTTCCATGCAATTGCGAGAAACAACTGTATATTGACAGGACTTTAAAAGAATGGCCAAGTAATGAACAATTCGAACGATTACTAATGCACATCTCAGACATGACATAATGCCACAAAAATTATTTGAAATAAATTGTGTTTTTAAAGAGGTCTAGATTTCTTGTGTAGTACGTTTTCGTCTATGGCTTAAGATTTAGCAGTTATATAAGATTATATAAAACTCCTTCCGAATGAAGAGGTCTTCAAAGGCTATTACCAGAAAATTCAATACATACATTTTATTTGTATGTGAATATATTTAATATATGATATTTTAATCAAAATTGTTAGAACCATTTTTTGGAAAATAACATTTCGAAAAATGTTACATGTAAATGGTAGTTTGAGGTATGGGATTCTCTTGAAAATTTTCATGTCACATATTTGGAAGGTAGTGAACTTAAATACCAAGTTTGATGTTGATTCAACTTTTCGTTTATGAGTTATGTCATTCAGAGACGCAGACAGACACACACACACACACACACACACACACGCACGCGGGCGCGCGCATCTTTTTGTAAAAATGCTTTTTTTGTTTTTATATTCAGGGGACTTCAAAACACGTATTTCCGTCGAAATAACTGGTGCTTTTCGTACTAGCCCTGTTTTGAGTCTTTGTGCAGAAGCTGCAGAACCTCCGCTCTCTTATCGTCGTGACGTTCTTCTTTGCAGCTATGCTTGCCGGTTGTCCTGTATGCCTCAACACCCCACTTATTCGTCTTTCTTTGAGGACTCGCTGGATTGTCATTATGCGTCTCGACCCCTGGCCTTGCTCCCGCCAGGGGTACGTTTCCGCCGGATACTTCGGAATTTAAATATCACATTGCCCACTATGCTTCCACGACGTCCCACACAGTTCCCCCCTTGGCTGCATTCTGGAGTATCTTGCTACCTTGATTTGACGTCCATGCCTAAGTCCACGACCCCCGCTCCGGTCATCCGTTCGGCTTTTGCCGAAGTTCAGTCTCACTTTGGCAGCCATTGTTTTATTTATACCGACGGCTCAAAGGATGACCGTGGAGTTGGATGTGCCTTTTTATTTGGTGTAGAACGTTTTATGTTTCGTCTCTCTGACCAGTGCTCGATTTTTACTGCTGAACTTATTGCTCTGGAACAAGCTCTGTCTTTTATCCGTCGACGTGGTCTGCAGAATTGTGTTACATGCACGGATTCTTTAAGCGCCCTTTCTAGCCTTCGTGCGCTGTACGTACGCCATCCTATCGTGCAGCGTCTCCAGGATTGTTCCCACCGGCTTACCTCTGATGGAGTCAGCCTATTCTTTGTCTGGGTTCCTGGACACGTTGGCATTCCTGGTAATGAAGGTGCAGATGCTGCTGCCAAGAGCGCTATTTTCTCTCGTTCTTGTTTTAGCTCCTCTGTTCCTGCGGACGATTTTAGTCACTATTTAAAGAAGTCTATTCTCTCTCTATGGTTTTCTGCCTGGTCCTCTGTCCAGGCTAGCAAATTGCGGGAGATAAAGCCTTTACCCTCGGCCTGGGCTACTTCTTCCCGATCCTCCCGTCGGGAGGAGGTTATTTTATGTAGACTTCGAATCGGGCACTGTCGTTTTAGCCACTGTCACTTGTTGCGCCGTGAGCCCGCTCCCGTTTGTAATCGTTGCGGTGCGCCGTTGACGGTGCGGCATGTTTTGGAGCAGTGTCAGTATTTCGCTACTCTTCGTACTGCCCTGCAGATGGACGTAGCATTGCCCGACATTTTAGCGGACAACATGTTGGCTGTGGAACGTGTTTTAACTTTCATTCGGCGCAGCAGCTTCCAGGACAGCGTTTGACCACTCTGCGTTCGTTCTTTCTGGTTTTTAGTGTTATAGACCCATTTTTTTTTTTTTTTTTTTTTTTTTTTTTTTTTTTAGCTGCCTTGTTTTAAGCCTCTCGTTCTACAGTCCCTGACACTGACTCTTTTATTCTTTTTCGTGGACTTTTAACCTGACATTTTATAGCTTTTATGTCTTTCCTTCTCGGCCCTATTGTCTGTTTGGCTTTTTAACTGCTCACTAACCTGTATTTTATCTGTGGCGGGCGCTAATGACCTTTCTGGTTTTGCGCCCTTTATCCTCCCACTTCTCTCTCTCTCTCTCTCCCGTCGAAATGTCGGTACTGAATTTTTGGGTGGAATGCAATACCTTCTCTGCCTACTAGTACGTAGTAAAGAAAGTAAACATACTTTTTTGATTCAGGGGGCCTCAAAACATATATTTCCGGTGAAATCCCGAAATATAATTTTTGGGTGGAATTCAATACTTTTCCTATTTATTAACATAGTAGAGAAAGTAAAAATCTGAAGTGTTACATTCACATGGCTTTCTCTGCCCTATAGTTTATTAGTGGGTATGAAAATTATTCTTACGAAAGTTTATTACTTTCTCTACTACGTACCTAATATACCTTCTCTACCCTGTAGGTAGAGACGGTATTGCATTCCACCCAAAAATTCCATACGGAGATTTCACGGAAATACATGTTTTGAGGCCTCCTGAATAAATAAAAAAAAAGCATTTTTAGAAAAAGATCCGCGCATAATTTCATTTTTGACAAAATTTGAGACCCTCCCCAATTGTCTCTACTTATTAAATTTCGTTCCTCAAACCGATTTTCTCCCGAAACTATAGTTTTGATGATGATAATAATAATACTACTCACAAGTCGAGAAAAAGCTTTAAAATTGGTATAGTAAGAATACAGTTTCGAAGTAATGGTTTGCTTTGCTCAGAAATGTAATCAGCTAAAATCGAAAGCAAATACCTCGGTTCTTAAGGGTTATTTTTCTATTACAAACACTTTCTCAGGTTACAAATGCAACCGATACTTTTCCCGCGCAATGAAAAATTGTGTAAGCATGGTGAACTTCTCGCTTTTGCAAGCTTGTGAAACAACTGAAGAACTTTTGGCAAAAAACTTTAGTACGAAAATGCAATTGTTTAGTAAGGACAAAAATCGTTCTCCCTCTGGCAATTATTGCAAATAGGTATATATTTTAAGGTACATATAACAATACACATGTATAGAAGTCTAGCGTTATATAAACTTTTCCAAATGTGTACCTTACTTATGCTCATAAACTCAGGCCTGAAATCTTAACAGACATAGATTAATTTATTTTCCTCTTTCTAAAACTGCATCTTACAACAAAAAAAAGTCAAATGGTAAGTAAGTGTTCTTATCGTTTAAATATCTAACTTCTAACGATTCATATTAACTTATTTGCTCTTCTTATTTCACGTTGCAAATTCTTATTTTTGTTCTTTCTTCACTTACATTTTTTTTAACGGTAACTTATAAGTTTCAGTCATTCTGTTTTCACCTTACGAAATAATGAAATAGAGAAACTGATTCCAAGAAAGCTATGGACAAGTTAATTAACTTATTGAATATATGATTATGGTTGTATTTGTAGAAAATTGAATGGACAGTGGATGTTTTGCTAAGCACAATAAATCTCGTAATCCCATATCAGGCAGACTATTTTACTATGAGCAAGACTATTCCGTAATGGAAAGGTAGAATCAGACGACTGAAAAATTCAATGCCATAGCCGGATTTGAACCACGGATCTTCCATTTCCCGTCTGGTTGATCGAACCAACTGAGCTACCATGACAACATGCCGGTAGGATATTAAATTCTCCAGCTGACATGCGAGTTTACCTTTCCAACCTAGTCCTAGTCCACACCACTTGCGTGGAAGAACAATTCTATTCTGTAATGTTTTATTAGGGCTTAACAAATAATTAAAGCCGCTAAACACTGCTCGGTATTCTGTAACTTCATAACAAAACAAAATGTTGTTAAGAATAACAAGTTGGTTGTTGAACACAACAAACCTCGAGTTCCTTTTGCTAACGCTGAAAGAGGAAAAGCATGACATAAATTGGCATTTTAATTATCAATGTTTATTTAGTCGTAGCGTAAAATATAAATGTTACGGTAATTTTGAGCACGATACTTGAGTAAGTAACGTTCCGTGTGATAACATTGGTAAGTGATGCTCCCAACATAACTTTTAAGAGGCAAATTCTAATATAATAAACAGTAAGCTATTGATTTAAGAATGTTCCGTTCATTATAGTGATTGATCTTGTGTTGATTTGCATGGTTCAGGAATATATTTGCGTAATTTTTAGGTTAAGATTAGAAACTGAGCAGTTTTGAGAGCTGTATGATTACAGCGACAGTTCACGTTCCCAGATTCGTTTTGCGATAATTTCCAATCTAATAAAAGAAGTGGCCAGCAGAAAGCCTCAAAACTACACAATAGCCTCTTCACGCCGACGGTTCACTTCACTCAGAGTCGAACACAAGACCTCACAAACCGTCGCTCCGCAGCAGCACTCGCTGAACGTCAGAACAGCCGTCAGTAACTCGCTCGGAGAATCGCTCTTGATGACGCACCAGAAACGCAGTCGCTAATACGCTCGCACACTGACTTGACTCAACTCCACTCTGTCGCACTGACCGACCGACTCCCTCTATTGTCGCCACTCCTTACCTTGCACACTCGCAACTGAACTGACCCCCCGCGAGAGCGCTCGCTTATATAGACAGTGGAATATTCCACAGAAGGTTTTCGGACGTTCTAGAACTATTTCGACACACTTTCTGGAGGAGAGGGAGAGATAAGGCTTTCAGAAAGTTCTAGTTACCTCCCGATAACACGCCCGGCGTTTACGCTGGTAACCGATGTTATCAATGTTTACTCAGACCGCTCGGCGCCGATCTCCCGATAACCTTGGGCTATAGCCGCTGCATCACAATATCGTAAGTGACCAATGAGAGTAGCTGCAAATGACAAAGAAATCCAGGGTTTGCTTTCTGGAATATGATTGCTTTTGGTAGCTCTCCAGTTGAAAAGACTACTTGTGTGACAAATCAAATTTTTCTTAAACGGATTAATGGACAAATGACGCAAAAGTCAGTGATAAATAGCAGCTTTCTAATTGGCAAACTGTAAGAGAAATGAGAACTGATATGTGGTCAGAGGACAGAATGTGGCTCTTATGAAGTTGGCTGCCTTCCATCCAATAATTCACTGCACGCTAAAATCACCTGTTTATTTAAATTATACGTTAGCAATAAAATTAATGTCACGTGTTTACGCACATAAGTTTCACTACTTGCCTGACACAATTTAGAAAGTATTCCACTTTTCTTAGAAATTACAAAAATTGCCCCGATAAATTTATGAAACATAAGGTCAGATTAGTAGAACTATTAGACATGGATCCTAATACACGCAAGCGAGACGGTGAGACTAACATTCCATAGAAGGCGCCAAAGACTACAAAATAAATTTATTGCAAGTGACGAAAGCGAGAGATAACATCAAATTTTGACGGGATAGAGGACATAAATATCAGAGAAAGCGAAAGTGCTTAGCGTTGACCTAAGAGGTCGCAGCACTCGTTCGTTTCCTGTTCTCATTCATTACAGCCATTTCACAATATTTCAAGCTTTGTATGAGTATTAAAAGGTTGGCAAGCAACGAACTTGCACATCAACAACTGAGTTCTCAACAGCATAGGAGCAGTAGTATTTTATCATGCACAGCATATCCCAAACAAACTACTGAAATTAGCTGGTCCTTTCGACACAATTTACCAATTATACAAAACTAGTTCAGAATTAAGAGGACTTTAACACACTATTCGCAGAAAGTTCAAGGTATACATTTATTCGTCATGCAAAAATCTTTAACATATGACATTGCAATAAAAATCGTTAAGCTATTTTTGGAAAATAAAAATTAACGAATGTTTTGCCAATAGCGTGGTGTCAAAGGATTTTCTTAAAAATCTTAAAACTGCATCCTTGGAAGATACTGAACTTAAATAACAAGTTTGTTATTTATCCGACTTGTTTTTTAGATATGCTGCTCTCTCTCTCTCTCTCTCTCTCTCTCTCTCTCTCACACACACACACACACATACACACACAGGCAACCTCAAAACATGTATTTCTTGTTATTCTACGTTTATTTCATTTACCTACTACTATGTAGATGGTAAAGAAGGTAATAAAAACTTGTTCTGCATGAAAATAAACAGCAGGCGTACGAGGTATATTCCAAAACTTCTCGGCCTTAGAGATGTGAAGAGGGCCAAATTAGTATGGTAGTTAAAAATCGTTTCTTTAGCTTGCGTGATGTAAAGTTTCAGACGCACAAATGCAGTCACAATTGTGACGATCGTGTAAACAAATTAGTGTAAACTGAAATACCAGCTGCAATAATGAGCTTCGTTTTGAACAGTTTACCCCCAAAGGAAAAATGAACTAGATTCGCCATTAAAAAATTCTTTCCCTTCGTTTCTGAAGGCTTAAAATGGGTTGTTGAATTTAAACAAAGGAACAAAATAGCCAAATACCGAGTTCTATTTATTACACAATTATTCACGCAGTCCAATCCTCTAACCTGTTCATTAAGTTTGAACTTGAGGGACAAAAAGTATTTTTTTAGCTTCTGTATGAATCTGAAGGCGTATAAATGTTCTAGCTTATTTTCTTTACTAGCCCAGCATCCAAAGTCATCTAACTTATCGTATTTTATTCTAATTTTAGGTTTATCTAATGATGTACAATATAATACGGAGGTGTTCCCATCTTCTTTCACTATTTTAAAGCGTGGATTGCAAATTTCACTTGAATTTTAAGTTTTGGAATAAAAAAACTAAACTTTTAATTTATTTATCTCAGACATATATAATAATGAAACATACTTGTTAAAATAGGTGCTAATTATTGTGTTGTGCTGAAAACGTTGCATGCTATGGGTTTTAAGGAGAAACGAATCGGAAAAACAAAACCACTCTAGCGTGACGTGTGGCATGGGGAAGAAGGGAGTCAGATAGGATGACAATCGTGGCAGAGGAGAAGGGGGACTTAAATATATATATATATATACATATATACATACATACAGAGAGAGAGAGAGAGAGCCAAAAAACTACGAACCGGCTGCGCGGTGTTTTTGCTATCAGCGTCCTCGGCGCTCGTTGCCATCTGCCGTTATAGAAAGGCGCGGATGAAACCATACATTTTTAAAACTACTTTTAAAGGCTTTACTTACCAACTTTATGAAAGGAGATGCTGAAACTGGCCACCGTCGTTGTCCATACATTTTCGGCACCTCTTTAGGAAACTATCCATCACTCGCCGTAGTTCCCGTTGAGAAATGCTGGCAATTTCCTGGCAGATATTTTGTTTTAATTCTTCCAGGGTGTGTGAGTTTGTCTTGTACACTTTGTTTTATGTTACCCCAGAGATAGAAATCGTAAGGGGTTAGGTCGGGGGACCGAGGGGGCCACAAACTTCTACTAATAATTCTGTCCTCAAACACACTTCCATAAAGTTGTTAAGTAAAGTCTTTAAAAGTAGCTTTAAAAATGTTGTATGGTTTCATCCGCGCTTTTCTATGATAACGTCAGACGGCAACGAACGCCGAGGACGCGGACAGGAAATACACCGCGCAGCCGGTTCGTAGTCCTTTGGCTCTAAATAGTTACTGAGTCAAGCCGTATTAATCACTAAACTTCATAGGTTTAGTTACGACCTTTAAGGGCTTGGATCTTTCAAATTATGCAAGCCTGCTTGAGGGACCATTAGGAATTCCTTCTAAGGACGAACCTTAAATAATGTTGCCGAAATCCGCATTTTTTGTGACGAAAATGTCAGTAGACTTCGGATAGGCACGTAGGTTCTGTCAGACATAGCACTAATAGCCAGCCAGTCAGCGTTGCGCAGTGCAGTCTTAGCCGTTTGCGCTGCCAAAGTAATTGCAAAGCAAAATGTCGTAAACATTACATTAGCGGTTTTGAAAGGTGTTAAGTACAATAAATCTACTTTTTCTAGCAAAACATATGGAGCTGTGAAAATGCAAACACAATGGGCGTTTACAGCTAGTCTCGCAGGACAACGGGCTCTTGACAGGTTGTAAATAACACTGGACAGCATGGCTTAAAACGCAAATGGAAGAAAACAGGTGTTTGAACGTTCGCCAGATTTGCAATTTAGCGAATACTAAGTGTGACAGAGACATGCAGACGATGTATAACAGCGATTTGCTACTGCTACGTCCTTTTTTCTTCGGATCGTAGTATATGAGTTTTTCTGGCAAGGAAAAACAAGCTGACTGTTAACAAAATACCACATTTGTATTTGTGTTTGTTCTCATGGACTATTAAGCAAATGTACTCTTACTTTAGAGGTGACCATGCGAACACCTGACAAATATATTCGGAACGATTCCAAAGCAGAAGCATTTATCAACTGGATCTGGTACACCAACGTGTACAATAAACAAGAGTATTTTTAATGTTCGTTAGTGGTTTATTCCTTTATCACTGTCAAGTTGTGCCTGTAGCGAATATTCGCACTGCCGGGAGCTGGAGAGATGGCTAGCAAGTAGGAAGAGAGATAAGGGTGATGTGACGGAGTGAGGTGACTCCACGGTAACGTGTGAGGCTCACATTCGGGAGATGGCGGATTGGATTCCCGTCGGGCCCGCCACTCTGACCATGAGATTTTTCGTGGTTTCCCTGAATCAGTAGGCGAATGCTGGGGTGGTTCCCCATATACCACGAATTTCCTGCCCATCATTTCCTTACATCTGTTTCAGGATTGTAGGACCAGGCGACGGCGACTGGTACGTTGCGGCAGGACGGTGGAATTTGCGCTATGGAAAGATGTGGTGGCGCTTGGTGGGACTGCTGGGAACCCTTCCTTCCTGGGATATCTCGTTTACTCCCGGGACTCCCAGGTTGCTGGTGGCTAAGGTAGGGCTAGCCGGTTTCAAGAGTGGTGTCATATGGAATCGTTAGGGACCCACCCTTGCTAGTGCACATCGTTGTCCGCATTTGGTCGCCCTTCTAGTCTCCCTTTTATCCCTTCCTCCCAGGGGCCAAGTTGGGAAAAGGCCCCCTATGTCCTACATGCGATGTTGTGCACCAGTTATGAGGCTCATCCATCTGACTATTCCTAAGGGTAGTTGTGGGGAGAGAGAATGGGAACGCTCTCGTTTTCCATTGTGACAGCTCAAAAGTCTTGTCTCAGCACTGTAGCTGAATCCAACATGAACTGAAGGTACTTCGAAGCTTCCGCAAAGAAAATGGAAAGAGGCAATATACAATTCAAGTAAATTAACGAAAACCTAAGACGTTTATAGGTAAAAGGTACATGCCTCTTAAGCATAGGTGACGTGATAATGGTGTCCATTTTATGTGAGACAGTCGCTTGGGAATATTTTATCAGGATTTAAAAGGTCTAGCTGGGACACTTTCGCCAATTTTGATCGAAACAACCGAAAAAGCAAACATTAGACAGTTTCATCCTTTTAAGGTTTTCCTGCACTAATTGCATTGGATTCGCCGCATATGCACGTGTACATACTGGTGACTTCCACTGGAAGGGAAATACGCGGTTTTTTGTAAAAATTTGACATAAATTATTCTTATCACAGTCAATATGCAATGCAGCGTGATCAACAGGCAATTGATTTGTGTTCGTCCACGTGTCTACAGAGGCTACCTACTATACTGATCTCATAATGGTAGGAATGCTTGTCTTAATCATCAAATCACGAATTCTTGAATGCACAAATTCAGTGGATTTACTTCCGATTTATACACCATTTTCTGAAAATCTAAGCTAGAAATGGGAAATAGCAAAATGTTACATCTTAGGAAATGATACCATATAAATTAAGATGTTAAAACATAACCATGTTTTTCTTGCAGAACATACTTCGCACAACAGGGAGCATAAATAATATTCTCGGAGATACCTTCCAACATGTGTCCGAAGGTTCTACAATGTGCATGCGCGAGCAGACAAACAACCGAAGACTACTAGTTCTATTGCTTCTCGTACAGCAGCCAACATGTGCTTCATTTGTAACAACCGTAGCCAACCTCTGAAAAAGATTCCCACACATGTGCGCAACAATCTGGAAGCGATTAGCAGCGGTCACTTTTGGAAAGTTCTGACCATGCTTTCTCTCGGGTTTTATTTCTTTACAATCATGGTCATGCAGTGAAGTAGAATTTATTGTAGTGTGAGAAGCAAAGTTTATGTGTTCTTGGAGATATTCTTGCAAATAATAAAACTTTTAGAAATGGCTCATCTGATTAATAAGACGGGTCTGGCATTTACCTTAATAATACAGAGAACACCAGATGCTCACATCTGGCATCCTGACACCAAGAACCGCTAAACCACCACATTTCCAGGAACTAAGGGAAGACATTAGGTAGGTCTAACCCGTGTTGTCGTGATTAGATTTAGTTAAAGTTTAGGCTAGGCGTAGTTAACGAGTTATTGTTTAGTGTACATAGCTAATCAGCATAATTTAGTAACAATGTGCATAATGATATACTTAGTGTAATTTAGTGACAAAAAAGTGTTGGCTGAATGCAGTTACTTTGTGATGCAAGATGGAGAATTTGGCTACCCTGCATTCTTCTATATGGCTACATGAGCAGTATGTAAATAAATAAATAATTATAAGGCTCAAAGTATGTTAATAAAACGTTTTTCAACAAAAAATCATCCAAATAAATAATTTTAAACATATATTAAACCAAAGAATGTGAAGCTGTACTTCGAAAAAATATGCCACAGACGTTGGACGTAGAAGAAATCTCGCGTTACATGTTGTAAAGTAGAGCCAATATTCTCTAATAATTAAGTTAACTAAGAGTTTTATATCTATACAGTAAGATCCTTGGATAATTTTTATTTAGAACAAAAAAGTGATGCAGTTCTTTATTTTAAAATATGGGATTCGCGTAATACACAAACGTTAGCAGAACTGTGTCCAAAATAAACCCCGGCTTACCTTACTAAACTAAGAACGTCGAGTCTAATCGTTACAGTTTTGAAGATTGTAATTGTATGCATCGCAATTATATTATAATACCGCGGATTTTCTTTCTTTCTTTCTTTCTTTCTTTCTTTCTTTCTTTCTTTCTTTCTTTCTTTCTTTCTTTCGTTTCTACAGGTGAAGATCGTGAAGATGTTGTTAGTACCGGGTACCTATGCTGTTCAGCCTTGAAGGTGCACCTTTTCCGTTAGAACGTACAGTAAATCAAACTAGCAAAAGTTTTATGAACCATAAGAGCTGTATTCCGTTAACAGCCAGGTGCACCAGTAGGTATATCAACCAATGATTCCATAGGCACTATGAAGAATTAATTATGAAATTGGAGAGAACATCTCATTCAGAAATTGTGTTTCAATGTGGAATTCTCGAATTCTAACGGGATGATACTGATGATTGCTGATCTTGGATTTGCAACTTGTACCCAATGCTCTTGTGCTTTTGTTTGGATATTTTATAGACATTTCACAACTACACGGTCAGGTATAATGGTATGTAATTTTCTGGCCCATTCATTATTTATTTTCGTCTCCATTACCTTTTTACGATTGCGTTTCCCATTATAAACCAACTTTAAAAGGCAGGCTAAGTAGTTTGACACCAGGAAACCTATCATGAGGCTCGGTATCCTCAAATTAAGAATTCATCTGTTATGCAGTTTTCAGGCCTGGTGGCCTTTCTTTAGAGAAGAGAAGAATCCAGGATAAGAAGATTTTAACGAAAGTTATTGTGGAGCTCCAGCAACGCTTAAGCTTTTCCTTTATCCATTCTTTTTATCATTTTACGGACACATTTCCTACCAGGAGTGTAAGGTAGATATACTCCAGCATTTGACTTCCAGGGATACTTCAGAATTTCAGAGAACTCGTCGCATGTATGTCCCTTATTTTCTTATAATTTCCTTTAAATGTTTTATTTCTTCTTCTGCTTTGCTAAGTAGCGAGTTTCTTAACTCATTATTTTATGTAACAAGCAAAATTAAATCGAATTTTATTTATGGACACTCCTCAACTGCTGTGGCCCTTAGCGTCCCATTCTATATTGGACGTGAAAGACCGGCAATTTTGCTCAGAGGCTTCTTTATCAGGCTTGAGGTTCTTTTGCGTGCCGTAAATCTACGACCACCGGCTTTACTTCCCTTCCGAAGGAAGCCATGCTAAGGATTTTTACGCCCGAAAAATCATCGTCCTCCGCCGGGTTTGAGCCCGCGACCTCGGCAACTAGAGGTTAGCATGGTAACCACTATACCACGGAGGACATGTAACGAGCATTCCCTACCTCCCGTAGGCAGTTATACTTTAGGTTCTTCACGCAACTCAACAATTGTATCCAGGCCTCATGATTTAACCCCAATAAGAGCTAAAAGGAATGGAAGACAAAACTCGTAACTACGGTGCGAAACCAAAGCCTAATCCTTCCGCAAGATACCAAATTGACGTCCAACTCGTTTAAAGCCAAATCATCGCTTCGCCAATAAAGCGGCTGTCGCTACTCGAGCAAAACTTCAGAAAGTATCAGCCAAACACAGCAGAAGATAATTCTCCATTTATCATCGTTACAAGATATGATTCAACAGAATGGGTTTATCACCATGTAAATCACATCCATCAATCCTGAATGTCGTCACTCACTGGGGATAACCAACCATCTACATTTTCACTGATTAACAGACCTGCCCATGAAATCTTAATATCGCTTCCTGTAATTTTCTTATACGTTTTTCTAATTCCTTGTTAAAAAGTTACATTTTGAAGTGCTTTAATCAAATGTTTAAATGATTTCTCCTGTGATTCAAACTTCCCAGCTGCCGATGCTTGTTGAAGTAGTCTGCACCACTGCTTGCCTTGCACGGTATTTGAGGCTACAAACTTTCTTTTTATTTGCCTATATGTATAGGTAACTCAAAAGCATCACACGCTTAATCGGTGTAAAATAAAAAATAAAAAAAAAAAAAAAAAGGAACTTCAAATACATGATCTATAATTTTAAGAGCATTAAAATAAAAATAATCTGTGCATTACACTATTAGTAAAAAATCTGCGGAAAATATTTGATTACTTGAACTAACCTGAAATTCCTTACATAGTTTCATTCATTTCAGATCTACCATTGTAAAAAACGTTTAGCATATTATGACTGAAACGGATCTTTGGTAATTTACTTTTCTGAGGGGGTTCCTCAATTCTCTGTCAGTCAACCAGTCCGTTCGTCCGTCTGTCTCTCTCTCTCTCTCTCTCTCTCTCTCTCTCTCTCTCTCTCTGTACGTGTAGCAAGGTATGATAATGAACATGTATTTAAATTCTCCAATCGTTTAAAACACAAGGCGGAAGTTTTAAAAATGCTACACAGAGCAGAAAACTGAATGATTTATATTTCCAGTGTTATTCATTCACTCCCAACTTCTGTGATACTCTTAGCGCCAGTGTAGTAAACAAACAGAAAGTTTCTTCCTGTATGTTGCTATGCCTTTTTGATTGATCGGTTTTGTGAAGTCAAGGGCGGTGAAGCAATGGAACGCAGAGCCCCAGTGAACCGTGCAAAGTAAACAGAAAGAAACAAGCCATTTGTTTATTAGCGGCTAATACAGCACTTTCACGGAATTTGAAAACAAGTGAGGGAAGCCTAAGGCTACTGTAAGGCAGACCGTAGTGGTTCTACATCTGTTCATTTCTCCCTGCAGCCAATTTCCGATTCTTCCTAACCGCAGCCATATGTTCCATTTAGCTGAAACAAGAACTTATCTTCAGGGCTCCTTTCTTCGGGACCGTGCGTGGAAATAAACTTGGCTAGAGAGGGAAGCTCTAAGCCACAGACGTCAAGAAGAATACCGGTTATTATTATAAGTTTTACACGGAACCCTTGCATCTGCCGTTTAATTACTTACAACTACTTAAGCCAAGGTAAAACAAAAGCTTACTACATCACAATGAACTTTTCCAATTATTAAGCCGCAAATCAGTGCATGTATTGTAATAGAATTCACACTGTTTAGGTAATTTTCGATGTTGGATAAGTAACATTAACCTTTATGTTAGGCTATCACAAATCCAAACAGAACATTCATTACTCTAAAATGTGGCTGCTGTGTAACATGTTAGGTTCCATATGGCATCGTAAGGCAAATGTACCTTTAAAATTGGGTGAAAATCCGGGAAAAAAATATAAAACATTATTGCATTCCTACCAAAAATTCGATACCAAATTTTCAACCGAAATCATGTTTTGAGTCCCCTGAATTAAAATAAATAATAAAAAAGTCTTAGAAAAAGATCCGCGCGCGTTATCTCGATTCAGTGTCTTTCAAAGATACGACACGAAGATTGTCAAGAAAATCCTCACACCCCAAACTACCATTTACATGGAAGATTTATTGAATTTTTTTATTTTCTAAAAGATGTTTCTAACGATGTTTTTTAAAATACCACATATTTAGGATATTTACATTACAAATACAATGTACATCTTCAATTTTTTGGAAATAGCATACAAAGTCCACTTCATTCGGAAGGAATTTTGTATAATCTTGTATAAATGGTAAAAGTTAAGCGATAGACTAATATGTACCACACAATAAATGTAGATATCTTCAATATTCCGTTGTTCCTCGCGATTACACACACAGAGCATGCAATTTTAAGGCAGTACACAATATCCATTTGACTATCGCCATTCCCTTTATACTCATAACGAAATGTGTAAGGCAGCTACTTCCGGAAGGTTTTATCTTGATAAAAATGAAGTAGATAGGAAAATGAACTTTCGTATACCCACTAATAAGCAATAGAGGGTAGAAAAGGTCATATGAATGTAACACATATTTTTTACATTTCATTTTGGTTTTACTAATATAGATAACATTTAAAGCTCTTTTGTTCATTCCGAATTAAATACCTCAATTGTTGACCGATTAACTTCTAATTTTCAGTAAAACTTCAAGATTTATTACCAAAGAGGCCCAATTTCAGTTTTTGAAATAAGCTGATTATATATTTTATGAAATGTTTTCATAGCTTGATAACCATAAAGATGACAAAAAAAAAAAAAGGAAAAGGTTTCTCTCTTTCTCTCTGCACAACTTTATTTGAATTTTAAAAAAATATTCAACATGGCTTTCTTTAAAAAGAACTGTTAGGGGAAGACTAAATGCTGAAACTGCCAAAAAAATGAGTTATAAATGACATTTTCCTCTTTCATTTCATGTATATTGTATCACCATAGGCAAATACTTATATTTTAAATGCATTTCTAAGAAAGTTTACTGTATCTCCCATTTTGTAATGGCAATTCTGCATCACTTCACAGAATCTGATGTGTTGAACTCACATGACTTTTCTACTCACTCTTGTGCAAACTATTCTTACAAACGCTTATTCTTCTATCTATTTCATATTAATCGAGATAAACATTTGCAGAAATTGTCTGACTGCATACTCCCTTGTAGTACAACGGGATTGCGAGAATTCAGAGGCTTTAAGCGACAGTGAAATATTTTAAGAATTGGTCGCTATATAATGGCTTTGAAATTCCGTTGTCTTTGCATGGCCAAAATTACATTGAGTTTTATTTATGGACGCTCTTTAACTGATTTGGTTCTTACCGTCCCAGTCCATATTGGACGTGAAAGACTGGTAATTTTTCTCAGAGGCCTCTTTATCAGGCTTGAGGCTCTTTTACGTGCCGTAAATCTACGACACGGGACCACCGGCTTTACTTCCCTTCCGAAGGAAGCCAAGGATTTTTACACCCGAAAAAAATCCATCGCCCTCCGCCGGGTTTGAACCCGCAACCTCGGGAACTAGAGGCTAACATGGTAACTACTACACGACATGGACATCTTGCATGGCCAAGAAGGGGGAAAAAAACTCATCATCTGAGAAAATTGTAACTACTTTAAAATGAAAACCAATAACAAGGAATATGTCGGAAATGGTTAAGGGCACAAATAAAACGTGTTTGGCATAAATTGTGTGCTTTAACGAGATCTACATTTTTGTAGTAAGATTTTGTTTATCTTACACGGTTTTCCAGCTAAGCAAAAGTCATTCAGAATGAAGAGGACTTCGCAGGTTATTCCCAAAAATTTCAAGATATATATACATTTCATTTTAATGAAAATATCTTTAGCAAAAGCGTTTTAGTCAAAATCGTTAGTCATTTTTGACAAAATAAAAAATTTCGTATAATTTTCCATGTAAAGAGAGTTTGGGGTGGGAGAATTTTCTTGAAAATCTTCGAGTCGCATGCTTGCAAGATGCTAAACTTAAATACCAAGTTTGGTTTCTAACAGATTTTTTCTGTTTTATTATGCTATTCACAAACCTATGTTAGTAGCAACTGCCAATTCAAGTGATGAACGTCCTATAGTGTCTGAAGCTACACCGTTCTAACGTGTTCATTATGGGTTCTACTGGGGAAAAGTCACAAGATCGGTTGCACCAAATGTGCATGTCACACCATAATACCGGCCGGTATTAAGCTGCTTGAAAGTGCCCGTTTGAAAACGTAGCATGAATGGAAAATGAGAAACTTTCTAAAAGCATATCACTGTGCCTAAGGATTAATACTAGAAAAGCCATGGTCATTCCGTATCGCAGAGGTGATCATACTCGCTCTGGAAGGTGAAGAGAGATCTCCCGTCTCCTTATCTTAACCTGCCTGCGCTGCTTCTGGCAATGGTTGGCTACACCTAAACAAGCCAATGTCATTCTAACACCTCCAATGCTGATCTGACCTGTCCTGGTCTAGAACATTAATGACGGATGCGGTTTTCTCCTAGTCCCATGAACCCCAACGTCATCGCACACTTCTGTTGGAACGGTTTAAGTGAGGGAAGGAACTACTATTCATGTTGTTCTGTTTCACACCGTATAAGTTGTTACACCTAAGTGCGTTAATTTCTTGCCGAAATATGATCTTTACTCCACATGCAAACAGCATATACTGCAAACACTTGGTCTTACGATTGTTTACTTATCTGGATTCCACTATCATTATCATAACCATACGAATGACAACTTTACGTATACCTTACGCAAAGTCATTTATACCGTTTTATTTCCAGTGCTACGAGGACAGTCCCAGAAGTACCCGACCTGACGTGTACATATAAAGCGGTTGTTGTTTCAAACAAATGACTATGGTAGAAAGTACCACCCTTATAAAGCTTAAGTTTGAAGTTGACGATGCTACGTTGTTTAGTAATTGTTTGGCAGTCATTAATAGTGAACTCTCTCAGTGAATTTGTAAACAAGGATAAAACTGGCCATCGTTATGTGATACAACACTTTCATTTGAAAGGTCTTAGTCCAACTAATATTAAAGCTGAGCTAGATTCTACTCTAGGGGAGTCTGCTCTTTCGTTTACAACAGTAAAATATTGGGTGATAGAGTTTAAGCGATACTGTACGAGCTGCCAAAACGAATATCGCAGTGGTCGACCAAATGAGGTGACTACGCCAGAAGTTGTGAGGAAAATTCACAAAATGGTATTGGATGACCGTCGACTGAAAGCACGCGAGTAGTAGACATCGTAGGCATTTTAAAGTGTTGTACATTGCATACCGACTGAAAATTTGGACATGAGAAAGCTGTGCGCAAAATGGGTGCCGCGTTTATTCAAAATGAAACAAAAGCAGCGTCGTGAGGATGTTTCCGCCGAGTGTTTGGCGATGTTTCGCTACAATAAAGCCGAGTTTTTGCGTCGATTCATAACCATGGATGATACATGGGTCCATCACTTCACACCTGAGACGAAGGAACAGTCAAAACAGTGGATTGAAAGGAGAGCATCGGCTCCAAAGAAGGCGAAGACAGTTCCATCTGCAGGCAAGATTATGGCGTCAGTTTTTTTGGAATGCGCGTGGGATAATTTTCATTGATTATCTTGAAAAAGGAAAAGCAATCAATGACGAGTATTATGCAAACAGCATTTGAATGATGAAATCAAGCAAAAACGGCCGCATTTAGGGAAAAAAAATCCGTTTCTTCAAGACCATGCACCAGTTCACACATCCACTATCGCCATGGCCAAAATCAACGTTCAAATTGCTTCCTCATGCACCGTATTCGCCAGATTTAGTCCCCTCTGATTATTTTCTGTTTCTAAAGTTGAAGAAATGGCTTGGTGGTAAAATATTTGTCAACAATGAAGAGGTGGAGTCTGTAGTTGATGGCTGTTTTGCAGAACTCGACGCTTCTCACTTTAAGCAGGGTATCAAAGCGATTGAACATCGCTGGGGAAAGTGTATCGAGCTGAAAGGAGACTATGTAGAGAAATAAAGACGTGCTTTCTTTGTTAGGTCGGCTACTTCTGGGACAGCCCTCGTATCACCAAGCTGGTAGACTGCCTTGTCTGCGATTGACTGGTTCTGAAAAAGGTCAAATCTCGGGTACTACAAAATCGGCCTTACTCAGGCACAGCGGTGCCAGTTCAACCAAGCTAATGCCGGCTACAGCCTTATTTCTGGTGCTCGAGTACACTAGCTTCTTCTGATTTCTGCTATTTCTGTGGCAATAACTGTAGTTAGGTACAGTTTACGAACCTACCACGTACCATCTTTGTTTTCAGGAACAAAGATAGATGTATGACTACGGCAAGCGTTCGTATAAGCGTAAATCAATACGCAGCGAGCGAGGAACGAAGTGAGCGACATGATGTTTCCACAGGAGCAAACGCATACACAATATGGTGTGTGTACTAGGATCACAGAAATCTCCCCTTTCGACGCCCCGCTTGAAGTGCTGAGGATTGTTACGTCACAATCGCCCCGGCAGTTGATACACTCTCATTAAACTGCGACCGACTGACGTCGTCATCTCTTCAAGTGAAGTACGAGGCGGGCGATGCTGCATTGTTCTTTCGTCACTCAGGCAGGCACTTCGTTATGCAGCTCGTACTGGCTCCCCCGGTAACGAGCAGTGGCGTGCAAGCAATTGTATCTCCCCACATAGCAACGTGGTTCTACACGCTCATCAATAATTATACTTCGCTGATTGCAAACCATGTCCTGGAATGACGCAGTTGCATGCTGAAATACTGAAACTGAGTTTCTCATGTCCGGCCCGAAAACAATGATGAATCTCTCACTTTCGCAATATAACAGATTCAACAAACACTGGCTTCCCTTTAGACGATTACAGAGACGAAATTTTGTCTTTTGTATGTTTCTTAGTAGATCCTCAGGTGATTAAGCCGCAGATAACCCCCCTATATAACAAATGTATTCATGGTACCATTAATTCCTAAATACTGAGTTTTTATCAAATACACATTAATATCAACATAAAATTTAAAAGGAATGTATGTGCTTGCGTCTATGGGTGTTAAAAAAAACATTAAATCTTTAAGGAGAGTATGTAATTACACTTCCGTAAATCTGTTAGGGTAAAGAATTAAGCACATAAATGTGTAGTACATCTGCGTATAAGCCAGCTACAGCATATATTCATCCAGAATTACTGAATGTGCAACCAGAGTCTAAAACATAACTCTGGTACACTGTGCTGTTATCATGGCACCACGCACATTTTTACTTTCTCTACCACGTACCTAGTGGGCAGAGAAGGTATTGCATTCCATCCAAAAATTCGATATCGAGATTTCACCGGCCTCCTGAATCCAAATAAAGTATTTTGGAAACACGTCCGTCCGCGCGCGCGCGTATGCGTGTGTGTGTGTGTGTGTGTGTGTGTGTGTGTGTGTGTGTGTGTGTGAATAGCATATCTCAAAATTCGAAAAATCGAAAGAATAACAAACTTGGTATTTTAGTTCAGTATCTTCCAAGGCACGATACGAAGATTTTCAAGAAAACCCTCACCCCAACCACCCTTTACATGGAGCAGTTTTTGAAAATTTTGATTTTCTAAACAATGGTTCTAACGATTTTGATTAAAATGCCATATACGAAAGATATTTACATGGCAACTACAATGTAAATCTTGAATTTTCTAGGAATAGCCTAGGAAGTCCCCTTCATTCGGTTGGAATTTTGTACAATCTTGTAAAACTGGTAAACGTTAAGCAAAAACGTACCATACAAAATATGTAAATCTGTTTAAAACAGTAAATTTAATTAAAATAATTTTTTGTGGCATAAGCCTTTCTGGGATATCTGTTATTAAAGGTTCGAATAGTTCAATACATTTTCAAATCACATCGATTTTCAGTTGTTTCTCTCGACTGCATGGAAACAATATGGAATTTTAAGGTTAATACATAGCGTCCAGTTTTTAAGCATTTGACTATCGCAGTTCTCTTTGTAACTATAACCAAATGTGCAATTTAGCTATTTCTGGAAAGGTTTGTTTGCATTAAAATGTAATAGAAAAATAAGCTTTACTAAGAATAGTTTGTACATCCGCTAATAAAGACAGAGGGTAGAGAAAGTCATGCGAATGTATTACATTAGAACTTTTTTTTTAAGTTTACTTCTGTAGGTATATGTAGGTAATTGACATGTTATAATATTGTGCCCTGCTCTTTTACAATTCAGTAGCTGTTTTTACTGGCAATCAAAGTCCTGGTTATAACTATAGGCAACAACCATTGCTGAAACCACCAAAGAAGAAATTGTAACAATTCATCGAAATTAAGGCGCCTGTATTCTATCCAGGCCGAGTGAGTGAAATACGTATAATATGAAGAAAGTTGGAGCAGGCAACATTAATTTATGTTACTTCCAAATCATTTATTTTTGATTGCACAAATTATTCGGATGAAATTTGCATCGTGTGCATAAGAATAACCGAGTAAAAAGGAAGGCTAATACAGAGTGAGCCAAAAGACTCCACCTGTGCGGTGTTTTTCCTACTGCGTCCTCGGCGCTCGTTGCCGTCTGCCGCTATCATAGAAAGGCGTGGATGAAACCATACAACATTTTCAAAACTACTTTTAAAGGCTTTACTTACCAACTTTACGAAAGGAGATGCTGAAACTGGCCACCGTCGTTGTCCATACATTTTTGAGACCTCTTTAGGAAACTATCCATCACTCGCCGTAGTTCACGTTGAGAAATGCTGGCAATTTCCTGGCGAATGCTTTGTTTTCATTCTTCCAGGGTGTGTGGGTTTGTCTTGTACACTTTATGTTTTAAGTTACTCCGGAGGGGTATTTTATGAACAATATTACCGGCTACGCGGTTTTTTCCACTGGGCGTGTGGAAATATGATAGAAACATGATAACGCACTGCTGCTATAAACAAAGTCACGCTGTTGTGGTTTTGTGCGTAGTGCGAAGTGCAATTTTCAGTTGACGGTGATATGATGTAGCTCAGTTATTACGAGTTATTTATTATTTTGCCCTGTACTTGTCACAAAGTATATTATGGCTCAGTATATGTTTTCTGCTGCACAGCGTGTATTTATTTATGATTCGTATGTGTTAACTCGGTCAGCTCGCCAAGTGAAAGTACGATTTGCAGAAAGATTTCCAAGTGTAAAAGTTTCAGGCCGTACAACAATCCATGAACTTTACAGTAAATTTCAGGCCACAGGAAGTGTTCAGGCTAAGAAATCTAAAAGACGGCCTTCGGTTCTTACCGAAGAAACATTAGACGACATCGGTCATCGTTTGGAAAATTCCTCCCAAAAATTCCATGATGGATAGTTTTCTAAAGAGGTGCCAAAAATGTATGGACAACAACGGTGGACAGTTTCAGCATTTCCTTTCATAAAGTTGGTAAGCAAAGCCTTTAAAAGTACTTTTAAAAATGTTGTATGGTTTAATCAGCGCCTTTCTATGATAGCAGCAGACGGCAACGAGCGCCGAGAACGCGGACAGGAAAAACACCGCGCAGACGGTTTGGAGTCTTTGGCTCACTCTGTATATAAGGAATATACTGCATGAAACAGGACAGCATGTCTAGCCTACGTGTTTGCACGCAAGTTATGCTCACTGCCCACTTTGATTTGCCTGTAGTATTGCTGGCCTGAAAGAATAACCCAATTTCATGCCATTAATAAACTACTGAACAGGAAACTTAGCTAGGGTGTTATCTTTTCGTTTCCTGGAGTACTTTGATCGCTACCAAGCTCCAAAGAATGGACTGGCTGATCCCATAACTCAATCTTTAGAATACCTGCTTGCTGTGGAAGGGGTTCGATTCCCGGCTGCAAGGTGGGTGGGAATTTTTCTCTTGCCAGGATTAATCCCTATCCTCCCCAGAGTCTGGGGGTATGAATGAGAATGTGAATGTGTATGCGATCTAACGCATAAAACTCAAGAAAAACCGAAATTCACCGACAGCTAGACACCGTTAACCGATTTTATTTACACTTTGTTCACAGAAGACGGGGCTTTTCAGAAAGCAGCTTCAATACAAAATGATTTGCCTACTTTTTTTAAATGGTATTTGGTATGTCGAATGTATTTTCTTCACGGCTTTAGTCATTCCTTTTAATTAATATAATGCTCTAAGCTTCTCTCTTAAGCGAAGAAATTAGTGGCCACGAAGCAAATGTTTTGTTTACTGTCGTGCAACGCAATCATGAATACCTCGATGCTTTTGAAAATTTTGAAATTCTTGGTAGTGAAAAAGCTTCGTTTTGCAATTGGCGACATTTTAGAAATCGTCTACTACTCGTTTTAAACCTTTTCACCGGGTGTAAAAAAATAAGGCGTTCTGAACTTGTTGCATAATAGCTCTTTATGTGTCTATTTTTTGTTGTGCATAATCCTGGTAAATGTGGCACGAGTGCTCACAATGAAGAAATTATGCACGTATTATATACGCTTTACGCAGCTGTTACATTAAAATATGTAAAAAGGATTATAACTTTGCTAAATTTAATATTATGATTGAATGTTATAAACTTATGACGTAGTACAAATGTGCATTATTGGACATGGCGTAATTCTTGCTTAGTAATAGTTTTTAAGACCGCTATTTTGTATTGTTTTGAAGAATTCAAATACAAGTGGCTGATCATTTAGCAATTAAACGCTTTTCGGCTATTATTATGGTAAATAATTTAAAATTAAGTTTCGTTTATTTTTCTCAATCAAAGCTTTTTATACCTTCGAAACCCTGGTGTGTGTGTGTGTGTGTGTGTGTGTGTGTATGTGTGGGGGTGTGTGTGTGTTTGTGTTTGTTAAATACATGGTGAAAGTAAAAGAACAATATCAACATTTCATCCGTTGGTACGTTTTTTTATTTCTTGAAGGAATGTTCAGTGGAATATAAGTCGAAAAGATCAAATCGTGCTTTCTAGATCCAAAATTGAAAAGCATCATTGAAGTTAAGGGGTGAGGAGGGTGCAAGACAGGAGCATTGTTGAAAGTTACAGAGGAATCACTTGAAGGTAAAATAAGGGACTGCAAAAAAGGTAAATACAGCTGTGGCTCAGGGGATAACATTTTCTAATATGATTAATACATTGTTGTAACGGTTTTATGATTCTGATGTATGAACATTAAATGAAATTGAGTTTTATTTATGCACGCTGTTTAACTGCTGTGGTCCTTTAGCGTCCCATTATTGGGCGTGAAAGACCGGTAATTTTGCTCAGAGGCCTCTTTATCAGGCTTGAAGCCTCAATCTTCGACACGGGGCCATCGGTTTTACCTCCCTTACGAAGGAAGTCATACTAAGGAGTTTTACGCCCGAAAAAAATCCATCGCCCTCCGCCGGGTTTGAACCCGCGACCTTGGGATCTAGAGGCTAGCATGGTAACCACTACACCACAGAGGACATGTATGAATATTGGTATCTCTGTCAGGGCAAATATTCGTTTCTTTCAGGGAAGTTGCATAAAATTATGTGAACGTTTTGAAAATTGCGCCAACTGTGCACAATTAATAGTGTCACAAAAACCTGTTTTAATGCTACAATTGCATAAGCAGATATGTGTGTTGTTTTTTTATTGTTTCGTTTTATTTGCATGGCAATGCGAGTAGATTATATCATTTAAAAGTGTCATAAGATATTTTCCTTTACACAGACTGTTAAAAAAGCACAAGGTTCGGTGGTACATAGAAGTGCATCACATGTTGTTTGCATACGCATGTCCAGAAACACTTCGTACGCCAGAGCCTCTGAAACGTGAACCGGGATGGCATGGATGGCTGAGGTAAATAAAACGTACACTCCGCAACACGCAGTAGACGTCGCATTCATTAGTTACGAGCTACTTATCACTGGCACTGTTGTTAAGTGATGCACAGCAGTCCTTCACCGTACCTACAAATACCAGTAATATTTATGTTTAGTACTTTATAGAATTCATTTGTGTGGTTATCGTCAAATGTGAGTGAACAATAGCGGCCGTGTACACAAATGCAGACTGCAGCAAGATGATTCTCATCTACGGTGAAGCCCGAAGAAATTCAAAGAGAGGCTTGCCGGCTCTATCAACAAACAACGTTACCCTAACAGGCATCACCCAGCCCACACCATGTTCCCAAGCTTGAAGACGTGCTTAAGTGAAACAGGCAGCTTAAGCCTAACAAATGTCCTTGTGGACGTGCGCGGAATACCATATACCAGAGTTTGAACTCTTTCCAAGAGTTCTACAACACATAACAGGTAATGCAATAGACGTATCGCAGATCGCGGCAGCCATTTTGAGCACCTTCGGTAGTTGATTAAAATGTTGTTTACTTATAGTATTTCAGAGATCCTAGCAGTGAACAAAGGTTTCTGGACACGAGTTTATTTACAAAATATCATCAAATGGCACCCATTTGCCTACTAACAAGATTGTAATATTTATTTATTTACATCCTGTATGTATTTCCAAATAACATTTTGCGGGGCCTTAGTGGAGCTACTGCTTTAAACCTACATATTGCTTCAACCTCATTTTGGGAGGGGGGGATCTTTTCCCTCTTTGCTTCTCCTTGAGTTTCTTCGCTTTTTATGGTCTTTTACATTTGTGGAAGACGACACTTTACTTCTTTCCTTCGTTCACTTTATTTCCAGGCTCTCAAATTAAACCTGATTCCTTCGCGGCATTTATGTTTACCGGCTCTTATTCAGTACATCTCTGTAAACAATTTTCTTTAATTTCTTTGACAAGGATATGAGTATAAGCTTAACCTTTAACATAGTGTTTATATGCTTGTATGTATTTTAAAATTGCTGTTAAGTGTACGTCGGCCAAGTGCAATTTCATCATGAGTGTTTCTGCTCTGCTTAATGTTTTAAATTGCTGCCTCAAGAACGTAGATTCCGGTCGCTGATGCAGACTCTTGCAAATCGGATACGAAACACTTGGCTTCCTGCTCTCGGGAGAAAAAAAAATATGCAACACCATTATAAAAACTTAAGTATGCGGAAATGAACGGTAAGGTGTCTATGAGAAGAGGATCTGGCATCATTGCAGATTTGTGTGCTCAGGAGCATGGTCAAATACTGGGGTCAAATTGAACTACGGTTCTCGAAGGGATAGTCATGAAAGCGTAGGATAGATCTTGTCAGGCAATCATCACAACCGGCTCAGTGTTTGGAGGGCCAACTTTGCCTTCATCCTTACAAAATTAAGAGCTACAGGTGTCCTGATTATTAAAATCCGGGTTTCTGAAAAATACGAGGGACATCCAATAAGTAAGTTTCCCCATTTTATATAAAAAAAAACATTACACACAGTTGATCATGTTGAATTAATTTTATTTATATTGTACAATCTTTCTATTACTTTTCTACATAGTCAACATGTTTTTCCAAGCCAGTGTTGTACCAGGTCGGATCCTGTGCTCGCAACCAGCTGTTCACTGATTTGACTTCATCATCGGTGTTAAAAGTGCTTACCTTTGAGTTGGAGGAACATGTGAAAATCACTTGGGGCAAGCTCCGGTGAACGGAGGATACGAGAAAACCTCCACGTTGAATCTTGACACAGGCGGAGCTCAGAAGATTCAACTGGAAAGTTTTCTCGCATCCTCCATATTCACCAGGTCTTTTCCCAAGTGATTTTCACATGTTCCTCTGACTCAAAGGTCATCATGGAGGTAAGCACTTTAACACCGTGACGAAGATCAATCAGAAGTCAACAGCTGGTTACGAGCACAGGACCCAACTTCTGGTTAACTTCTGATTTATCTTCGTCACGGTGTTAAAGTGCTTACCTCCATGATGACCTTTGAGTCAGAGGAACATGTGAAAATCACTTGGGAAAAGATCTGGTGAATATGGAGGATGCGAGAAAACTTCCCAGTTGAATCTTGACCCAGGCGGAGCTCAGAAGATTCAACTGGGAAGTTTTCTCGTATCCTCCGTATTCACCGGAGCTTGCCCGAAGTGATTTTCACATGTTCCTCCAACTCAAAGGTAAGCACTTTTAACACCGATGATGAAGTCAAATCAGTGAACAGCTGGTTGCGAGCACAAAACCCAATCTGGTACAACACTGGCTTGGAAAAACTGGTGTCACGTCCCCAAAAATGCTTGGAAAAACGTGTTGACTATGTAGAAAAGTAACAGAAGGATTGTACAATATAAATAAAATTAATTCTACATGATCAATTGTGTGTAATGTTTTTTTTATAAAACAGAAACTTACTTATTGGACGCCCCTCGTAAATAAAATTTAAATACAATTTATTGAAACTAGAAAACATGAGTAATACACGACTGCACACGGTGCCGCACGGAACTTTCTTTATCCGGAAGCAGATACTAACCATCGCTTACCGATACTCTCCCTAGCTCTCTGTGATGTACTCTACACTTTGGTAAGGACATCCACTCATGCCTAAGCAAGTGTTCTATCTGCCACAGCCTTATGCACCCTACTTCTATCAGACTGCTACAGCGGTTGATGCGAAAGGTTCAACGGCCCTTTTCAGTTGCCCTTGTATATGATGAAAAGAGGGGCGATCTTTTAAGAATCGGAAGCAACAGTGAACTAACCTAATGTAATGCTGAAATTAATGCACGGTAAACATTACATTAGATCACAACTTACATCTACTCTATTAACCATAAGCAGATGTAAATTCTCTCAAAGAAAAGAAAGAGAGAATAACTAAAGCAACCAGACCAAGAAAAATTCTATGAACTTATTTTAAGGCCAGTAAATATACATCTGGTTCTTTTGGGGGAGAGTGACAGTTTATTCTGTCGTGCTTCTATTCTGTTTCTATCGTGGCAGGTACGGATTTGAATATAATTTTGGAAAGGTTGCATGGCTAAGGATTCAGGGTTTCCCTCAGTCCTAAGGATGAACCAAGGGCGTGTCTGGCGGGGGGGGGGCAAGAAGCGCCTCCTCCAATGTTTTCACACTGTTTTTTATTTATTTAATAGCATCTCTCTGTGCTATTTAAATTTTATTTTGTACGATTTCGATGATAGAATCGACGTTATTATATTCTAAAGACATCTTGTTCCAACATTGTAAAGGAATATGTAAGCAGTTATGAGCAACCTGTTATCCATTTATTTTTATTTAAAATGGATACTTTAGAACAGATTTTTTTAAAAACTTAATTGCAAGTGTTATATTTTACGTATTTCACTTTTTATAATAACGTTATCAATGGGCTGACATGACCATATTTTAATTACAGTAAATAAATATTTAGTGTAACATACTTTTAATAAGATGTAGGGAGAGCCAAAAGACTACGAACCGGCTGCGCGGTGTTTTTCCTGTTCGCGTCCTCGGCGCTCGTTGCCGTCTGCCGCTATCATAGAGAGGCGCGGATGAAGCCATACAACTTTTTTTAAAACTACTTTTAAAGGCTTTACTTAACAACTTTATGAAACTGTGTTTGAGGATAGAATTATTAGTAGAGATTTGTGGCCCCCTCGGTCCCCTGATCTAACCCCCTGCGATTTCTATCTCTGGGGTAGCTTAAAACAAAATGTACAAGACAAACCCACACACCCTGGAAGAATTAAAACAAAATATCCGCCAGGAAGTTGCCAGGATTTCTCAACGTGAACTACGGCGGTGGCCAGTTTCGGCATCTCCTTTCATAAAGTTGGTAAGTAAAGCCTTTAAAAGTAGTTTTAAAAATGTTGTATGGTTTCATCCGCGCCTTTCTATGATAGCGGCAGACGGCAACGAGCGCCGAGGATGAGGACAGGAAAAACACCACGCAGCCGGTTCGTAGTTTTTAGGCTCTCTCTATAGTTGCAAGTTTTCTTTCAATAGCCATTACTGGTGCCCTTAATTTTAAACATGCCAGAGACGCCTATGGGATGAACAGCAGGTAGGTAATTTTAATACTTAGATCCCCAAGCTCAGATAAACATTCATTTATGTGCTTATTCATCATGGGATATGACCTGCTCGATTGCCACTAAACTTACAAAATAATATGAACCATAACCGTGCTAGGATTTAATACTATGTATTTTATGTATGCATCCGCCATTCGTTTTTACGGGAATGCGCGTTATTTTTTAATAATTTTAATTTTAGTGAAAGCTATAAGGGTTGCAGCAGTGGAGTTTTTTTTTATTACTATCTCCCTCGCATTACAGCAACCTCCCCTATCATGGAGCCCCCTTACATAGGGACTGTTTCACGTGTTACTCTGAATAATGAAAGAGCCACAGCAGTAAACTTCGATCTGTGCTTTTAATTCGGGAGTAAAAACACAGCAACATTGAAAATGGCCCTGCTCACGGCGAATACGGTATGCTCTTTCTGCACTGGTCTGGCTGTTAACTTTTTACCAGCGTACTGCATTGTGATTGCGTGCCAACAGTCATTAGTTGAATTAATATGCATGCACGCAGTAGCCTTAAGGTGACAATCAATGCAGTGTCCAGCGCGGTGTGAATTTCGACTCGCTTTACGCGCTTATTGGGAACAGACCAGCACAAGCAAGGGCTTTGTTGAGTTTTCCACGTTTAACGTATTATAGAGCTAACATTTGAAGTCCAGGCACATTGTCAGTAAAGAACATAGACAATCTCCAACCGTTGGAAAATAATCGTTCCAGGAACAACAATGAAAGAGTACTTCACTTTTAAGATTTAAGTTATTTAATTTACAAAACCGCAGCTCCGTTTTCATTGTCTACTTCATTGCACAGGTGCTCTCCCTCCTCCCCAATCCAAAGTGACACAATTGTTCCAAAGCCGTTAGTAAATCTCTTTATTTTGAATAAAGGAAACGCCTAAAACTTGAATAAGAGGTTCAGTACAATTTTCATGTGGAATAAAGCAAAAATGTATGAAATAGAAATATTACAAAGTACTCAAAATATTTTAAAGATGTATGGAAATTTACTTCACCACTACTTATTAAAACTGATCTTTACGCTACCGCTGCGGTAGTCTTCAACATTGAAGAGAAAATATCTGATGTATAACAGTCACACCAGTTTTTATCCATTCGCGGATACACCATATACTCATAATATTTACATACAAGTCATGCTTCTGTATCACGATAAGTGTCTAGAAATGCATTCAAGTATTATTTACTAACATCTTTCTGTGTTATTTATAATTTATTTTGTATGATTTCGGTGATATTATTACGTTTTTATATTCTAAAAACATATTGGACTTAATAAACAAGCGAAGAAAACACACATATATGCTTGCATCAGAGATCCATTTTGTTTGCCGTTTCAGAAAAAAAAGAAGGAAAAAACATTGCCAATTTTGAAATACTTTACATAGATGAGGTAACAAACTACTTACTTCGGCATTCAGTATTTACGAAGCGCTTGATGGTATGAAAAGTATTACTTGAAACAAACTACGTTTTAAACACAGCGACCTGTTATCTGTAGTAAATTCTTGTCTTTTATCTTCTGCATTTACCGTTGAATAAAATTCAGCAAGAAAGATTTGGAATTAAAAGGCTATTTATAAAACTTTCAGGATAAAGATTTTATTCCTCATGTTAACATGATATTGTAATCAAGATCTTAAAGCCATTTTTTGAAAAATAAAATGTAACAAAAGATATTTGCATGTACAGAGTTGTCTGTGGTGAGAGAACTCCTTTTACCCCGAAGTAAGAGGTTTGGTGTTTGTTGTTTTTGTCGCTGTGTTGTTCACGGCTACACAAACATACGGAGATCTTTCTCTAAAAGTCTAATGGTCATACTCGCACGAGTTTCTTCTAGCCACTGCACCTTCACATTATCCCTTGCACATTATAATGTCCTGACCCTTCTATTCAAACTACATTAGACGACAAAACTGTAACTAGAAATAATCTCAAGTTAAGGAACGTGAACTTGGTTGATTACACGAAAAAAAAGGGGGAGATTTTTTTATGCCACCTTTAACACTTTAGTCATATCGGCGGCTTGGGCTTCGGAACAATTTATCATCGGCAATGCCGTTCAGTCCTTTACCGTTTGTGTTAATCGTTAGGTTTATTAGGCTTCATTTTCAGTTGAACATCAAGTCACATTCACACACATTACTCCTAGACGCTAAGGAGGTGCCTGGTTAAAAGAAAAGCTCCCACCCTCCAGCCGAACGCTGGATTTAGAAGCTACCATGCTAACCACATGGCCAGAGGAGCTGCCCAAGTTTTGTTAATGAGCTTACATGGGAAAACAACAACAATCGCGTAATATGCTTTACTAATGTTTTGAACCATCGGGAAAAATAATATTCTCAGTCGTTAATAATTATAAAATATCTGTTGACTGATTTTTAGTATTACCTGGGCACTAATTTCTCTCTTTACAAAATTATTTAGCATACCCTGCTAACGAACTTGATTACAACATACAAAGAAAATAAAGTAAAACTTTCTTACCTGACGATTATTAAAATATTTTGGCATTGATATCGCACCGAAATAAGCTGATTCGACTCTCTTTGCTTTTGCTGTATCTTAGTCACTAAATCATGACCTTTTATACATATTGCTTTGAATTAAATATCCGCGGCATTTATTTTGTCTGCATGCAACAACAACTATTTTCTACCCCATGTCAAAGAATAATCAAAGCCTTCTTTGCAAATATGTTGTTTTATAACCCCAATGTGTTCGTATTCTAGCACACAGACTTTTAATAAATTATGAATTTAAATAACGTGTTTTATAGCAATATTCGTCAGAAAGAATGAGCTTTCTCAATGTTGAAAGAATAACAGAAATCGGTGAATGGTTTTTGAAATTACCTTATATGCACATATACATACAAATTTTCTCTCATAATATTAGTGCCTTCAGATTAATAGATTATACATACAGATTTCTCGTAAGTACGCATCCACTGTCAACCTACAAACGTAAGCACCTAACGTTGTTCACATGTACACACATCTAAATAACAGTTTTATTGCACTATAACCGCTCCACTCTTAGAACCCAACTTGATGTAAACACATGACGTCATTAACCAGCCCGTGATGAACGGGAAACCAACACACCATAATATGTACTACCTTAAATATGCACGATTATCTGTGGGTTTTCAAGAACTGTGTTAATGTTGGAAACCTTTGATTAAAATCCGTACGAGAAGGAATCTGAAGCAGGCCAATGGAGCGCCAGCAGGAGTGCGGCGTTGGCAGATGGATTGTGAGTGTGACAGAGACAGAGCGAGATGAGACACAGAGTGAAGCAACATACAGCCAGTGTAGCATTAGCCCCTATCACTTGGCGCGGAGTCCAGCGGGCATGCGTTCATCATTCTTAAACACTTAATTAAAACCACTAAACTTATAACACTAACTTTGAAAAACTTTAAGTTTGTATAAAGAATACTTTGGCGTGTAAATGCACTGTCTAAATAAATTACAAGCAACAAATTAAGAACTGAGTTTGACATATCTTCACTTCGCTAATCTCAGAACTCAACTGCTCTAAGCTCTTGCAAACAGACCGAATGTAAAACGCAACACTAATAATGGTGGTGTACAATGGCCAAGGTCTTTCAGCAACCCTTATCTGCTTTGAGACATAACTAAAGAACCAAAAATCGTGGAGACGTGGTTTGGACAGTCTGATTAAAAAATTCAGCCCTGCTCAGCTATAATGCTATAAATGATGAGTACTTAACAACTTTCACAGTGCAATTGAAAAGTAGGAACCGTAGCCTACAGCGAGACCGCGCGGTACTTCAACTACTCTGTATTCACTCTTAGGTTGAACCGCGGCAAAACAAACCCACGTGATCAGTGCAACACGGTAGCAATGCGCGCAGGAAAGTAGTTCCATGCTAATACTCTGAATTTTAGAATGAATTTATCCTTCAATAGTATAATATTCTATATAAATACCTAAGGTTTTATTTAACGCTGATTTATGCCGTAAAACACACCTACAAGTCCCATGATGCAATTCGTATGAGTCACCTGACATCCGGGTAGGCACAGAATATTGTTTACAGCCAGAAACCAGCAGTTGTGTTTAGAATCGTGGCGGACGGTGGATTTGCTCCTGTGTTTTCGTCGAATTACGAAAGCATTAGCCGCGCAAACCATTTACCAGTGGTGAAAAAACAATAGTGTTGAATCTTGATTATAAGTTATGTGAGAAATATCCAACACTTTCCGCGAAAGAAATGGCGAAATTAACTTTTAAGTTCAGGTGTTTCGAGTACAAGTATAAACAGCACTTGTGAAGAAAAATCGGAAACGAGAAAAGTGGTTACAACCGAAAAAAAAGAAACATATGAAATACGCGATGCAAGAATGTAGTGATTTTGAGAAGAATGCAATTCGCGTAACAATGCACAATTTCTTTTTTAAAATGAGCCGCCAACAGTTAATATAAAGTGCCGCTTCCAGAGAGCGAATAAATTAAGTTATCGCATACCTGTTACTTTATTTTTCGCTCATTTATTTTAGAATTAACTATTATTATATGTGCAAACGTTTATTTTGTTGCAACTATCAATCTTATCATCTTTAACCCTTAACAGAACATGCTAGTCACCGTTTCAGTTGTCGAAATAAAGACTCTGTTCTTGTTTGCACTACGTGACGCTTGTAATCGCCACATGGTGTGAAACTGTAACAATATTTCTAATGTGAATGGCGGAAGGATACATTATAGCGGAGCACTGGTCACCTGGGTTTGTTTTGACGCATATCAATCTAAGGGTGAATACAGAGTAGACAACTCGCTCTAGCGCCGTATTGGCTGAGCGACTTTCACCTGCGTTTTCTAGCTCCGCCTCACATTCCTTCTCGTTTTGTACAGATCACAATATGAAACACTAAGTAATATGAATAGTACAAACTAAGTAAGGTTGTAGCTTCCGTTTAATTTTGTGTGGTGTCTTTAACCTCTCTTCTGCCTGCATACGAAAATGAACAGCTTGTTCCTCACAGCTGACACAAACTGGAGGCTAACCGGAGGGATACAAACATGTTTTGTTTACATCAAGTCCGGTTCTAAATCGTTTATAAATTAACTTAATAGCTCTGATATGTGTAAATTTGCCATTTGTACAATACATCTCAGAGAACACTCGTGGGGCACAAGGTAACCTATGGCGCAGAGACACCCAAGTGATTGCCGTCGATAGCTTTATATAATTTTATATATTACTCGTTTTGATAAAAGCCGTTTTCAATTTCATACATTTAAAGTAGTAGGTACTGCCAAACATCCCTGTGTCTGCTACTCCCATTACTGCGGATTGCTCTCGCGTTGCAATCACAATGTTAGCATGCTGCTTTTAACCGCTTGCAAACCTCAAAACCAGCCATACGCTACGAGCATTAGATTCTTAATCGTTTACTTATATAGCCGCCTTTAGCTAGTCTAGACATGTCCTGATATTAAATTTTAGAAGCAATCGCTTACGTTGGGTTTATACTTCTTTTACTTTGAAATGCACTCCATTCCGACTCGCATTCATGCCTCCTGACTCTGAGGAGAATAGAGAACGATTCTAATTCAATAAAAATGCCCCCACGCATGGACGCAACAACATAGACCCCCTTTTAGAAAATAGCACGCTCTCATTGGACCCAAGTATAGAACGACTGAAGCACATTTTTCGTGAGGGTACACAAGAAAACACACATTTAAGGCACAAAAGTACTCACAATTTGAAGGTAGAGAACAATTTAAAAAATCCTAAAGCTGTTTCACTTTTTTGCCATTTCTAAGCAATAATTCAAGACACGCTGCTTTTAAAGTGGACAACATATTGTGGCATAGTACTATTGTCATTACCAGACGTAGTGTTATTGGGTCTCAGTTATATTTCGGTTTGACGATCTTTCCTTTTGGCACGGACCACGCCAAAGAGAAAGATCTGTTTGAAATTGTCTGGTATGACGTCCGCCCTGTCTGGCTCTGGCTAGACACGGTTGGTGGGGGCAAGTTAGCGTCACTTGAGTGTAAGTGGTCGTTGAAACCAGTCGTGTATGGCCGGTCTTATGTTGTGGCATCTACCTTCATCCTGTTTCCTTTGTTAACTAAGTAGAGAAGCCAAACGTTTATGTGAATAAATCCCAGGAAATGTGTTTTATGTAATCTTTCAATGTAATATAAAAACCCACGCCTCCCCTTAATTTCACACACCAAGGATTTTTTTTTTTTTTTTTTGCTGCCAGCGAGTTGTACCCCCATGTGCGTGTTGGGGTGACTTAAATTAATCATTTTCTGGTAACCGTTTCGGCCTTCACCCCAACATGTAACAGTTTTATTGGAGGCACCGTGTTTTTGGTGTAACATTTTTGCTGGAGGTCGCCATGTGAGTGTTTTTTTATGTGCGAGTGCACTAAATAATTGTGATATTTTGTGATTGTGACCACGTGGCGTATGCATAAAGTTCTGTAATTCAAGGTAAGTTTTGTGAAATGTAAGCGTATGTTGGATATCTTTTTGTGTGTGTGTGGGTGTGTGCTGTGAGTTTTTAATGTGACAGAAATTTTGAGGGATGGCGTACCACGCCTATACAGCATAGCATTACGAAGCATATTTTGGCTTCTTAACGTAACCGTTACGTAAAACTTCAACATTGTTCTCCAGAGGTCGGCGTGTTGGTTTGTCTTTGGCAGTTTTTCTATTTTTACAAACCTCTTTTGGTTCCCAAATTTCGATTTTTGTAGAGTGTTTTCTCATTCTGGTGTGATGGCCACATAAACGTTTGGCTTCTCAACATAGTTAACAAAGGACACAGGATGAGAGGAAATGCCACAGACCGTAGACCGGCCACACACGACTGGTTTCAACGACCACTTACACTCAAGTGACGCTAACTTGCCCCCACCAACCATGTCTAGCCAGAGAAGACAGGGCGGACGTCATACCAGAGACAATTTCAAACAGATCTTTCCCTTAGGAGTGGTCCGCGTCAAGCCGAAATATAACTAAATAATACTACGTCTGGTAGCTACAATACAAAACAACAGTGCATTTGGTAATGACAATAATCGCATCAACTTGAGTTACATTAATTTTGGGCACAGAAATTTGTATGTTCGAGATACTATTTAGCAGTAATTTTTTATTTAAACTCTAAATAATGCAATTCTTGGAAAAGCACATTAACATGTTAATGAGTAAAGAAGGAAGGTTCAAAGCATTATTTTAAAGCTCCCTTTTACAATAAGATTGAATGAAAGCACTCAAAAGAACTAAATTATTGTCGAAATAAACCTCAAGACATAGACGTAGATTGGATATTCATTATAGAAGCCACGAATACACTCGGTCCTTTGGAAAACAATTTTATTATCTGAGCCCTTTCTGAGTAAATAACGCCATTAAATACCGGCATTACAATTTTGGAGATGAACTCCAGCAGCCTTTGTAGCATGGCTTTGTCCTTAATGGTTTGTGCAATTAGTTTGACTCTGGTGGCACTCCATTTTGCTTTCCCTACATAAGAGATTTGGTTTCCTTTCATCTTCTCCTTGCCTTGTTACTCGAGACTTGTGCTAATTTTCTCACCTGCCTTGTGCAGGCAGAAGCGTTTCGACGTCAGAAGACCGAGCATCTGCACTGCAGCGCCATATCTCATATGTGGTTACATAAATGATACAGTGATATACTGAATACTACAGGTTACTCCGAGTTGCGGCTTAAGATGTGCTCTTGTTTTTGAGTAAGTAAATGAATCATGACAATCTCGGTGTCACGTAAGATGTGCAACAGTATACTACGACGCTCGGGTTATTACCTAATGTCATGTAACTCTAGTATTGATGTTGAAATACACTCCAGCAGTTTGTCTGCTTCAACCAAACGTCATATTGTTAATGAAACGTACAACACTTCCAGAAAATGGGGTACCAAAACGAACAAACTGTGAGACTCATTTTATTAATCCGGATTAGCTGCGAAAAATCTTATTAATAATAGCAAAGGGATGTTTGCAGTAAGTAATTTATTGTCTTTCTAACATGCTCGTTAAATATACTACATATAATTCATTAGCTGCTAGTGGCTGTGGCTCGCATGTTCCCGAAGTCGCGGGTTCAAACCCGGCGGAGGGCCGATGAATTTTTTCTGACGTAAAAATCCTTAGCATGGCCTCCTTCGTAAGGAAAGTAGAGTCGATGGTCCCGTGTCGTAGATTTTAAGCACGTAAAAGAACCTCAGACTGATAAAGAGGTCTCTGAGCAAAATTATCAGTCTTTCACGCGTCCATAAATAAAACTTTTTTTTTCCGAGGCGCTCGCGATTTAAATCGTGTGTAATGTACAAACTGTTTATTTTTTTTATTATTTTCTTTAGTAATACCGCGAGTGCTGATAATTTTTCTGTAATTTAATTGAGATTAACGTATGCTTGTTGTGATACAAATTATTTCGAGAAGTAATTATCTAACAAGCATGGGTCTAAAACCTCAAATTACATAACAACAATTATTAGCAAGTGGCGGATTGGGTAAGATAATTACAATCTGAGAGCGATTCCATTTTTTACTTTTAGTATAATTATTGAAATGACTGTTTCGCCTTTCTGAAAACACACACTAGTTTTATTACCTTTCATTCTAAGCAGAACATCACATTAAAATAAATAAATTTACTATTAATTGCTATTATAACGTCAAATATTCATTTGTTTTCAATTATAAAATCTATGAGAACAGGTTTCTCAGAGCCCTAGTCGAATCGAAGCAGAGATTAGAGGAATAAAAAAAATCAGCGTAAGAGAAGCACCAATCTTTAAAACTAGCGATTAACACGTTTCTGATTGGTAAACAAGACATCAATGAGGCCGTACTTGGGCTATAAGGCGTTCGCGTGTAATTGATTACGTCTACAACCTGACTATAATAGGAGAGTTGGTGGCCATGTGATGCTTTGAAATGCTGCTCTCTTGGCATGACAAGAGGACTAAAGTATAAATGTTTGAAAATTCATACCAATAACAAAAAATATCTGGGAAATGGTTAACTCCACAAAAAAGTGACACATTGTGTGCTTTAACGAAATCTACATTTTGTTATAGTAATATTTATGTGTTACAGTTTTCCTGTTATGTATAAGACATTCACAATGAACAGGACTCCAGAGACTAGTAGTTATATCCCCTGTTTATCCAAATGGATTAACAATAATCCTGCCGCGTGGGGAGCTAATGTCGCTGTTAATCCGCGGGTTAAGAGCGATAGCGATAAATTTGAAAAGTATAGCGCCAGTAGCGGTAGGATTATGGTTAAGCCAGTTGGATAAACAGGGGCTATGATTACTGAGGCTATTCCCAAAAAATTCAAGATATACATTTCATTTGCAACGAAAATATCGTATGGTATTTTAATCAAAATTTTTGAAAAAGTTTACATGTAAAGGGTCATTGTGGCGGGGGACGTTTTTGAACATCTTCATGCCCCACCCTGAGAAAATGCTTTTAGGGGGGGTTAGAGAGCACCAAAATATATATTTGCTATACATCGTACAGAAATTAAAAATTAGGAAACCTAAAAAGGCAAATTTCTAATCATATCTCAAAGTCGATTTTTGAGCCGAATGTTACACTGTCAGATATCTAACCATAAACACCGTGCAGATAAGCATATCCAATTAAATAAATATATCATACATGTACTGAGGATACCCATCTGTGAAACTTCAAAATTATACAGTTTAAGGCGGTTCAAATGAAATTTTCATACAGTAATCTGGTTCTAGTATATAAAATGCATACAACACTACATGTATATTTTAAAATAACTTCCAGAGATATTATTTTTTATTATTTTTTTACTCTTTTAAAACATTGTTCCAAATGATGCAATTATTTTCATAAAAATTGTATAATTAAGCGCCTTAATTGTTATAAATAAACTGAAGAGGTGAAGTGTTAATTATCCTACTATTTTGGGAGAAAATAAATGTTAAATATGAGAATTCAATTTTTTGCTCAAATATTTACAGAATAATATCACTGTTTAATAACTTCACAACTAAACATGTTTACAAAAATACATCCCATCATTTCTTTATCCTGTTATTAACTAGGAGAAATACAAAATTTCATTAACTTATAGTAGCGAAAAGTTAGTGTGGAACAATTGGAAAATGAGAATATGCCGACAAATGAAAATCCGAGAAAAAAGACCTAAAACATCGAACCTAAAATAACACTGTTTCTGACTTGATAGCGTTTAAAAAACATTTACCGCATATAAAGACTCTCCTTCACTTTTCTTCTGCAACTAATTTAGTATTTAAAAGTTCCTGAAGCCTCTCTTATATTCTTTGTTTACTTTAATGTAGCGCAAACGATAAGTTTACCAAACATTTTACAGGAAACTAGGGTTACAGGTAGACCATTTAAATCGCTACATGACATGCAACTATTAAAATCACACAGTACTAAAGTAAAAGGTTTGGAATGTTTAATAGCACTAACATTCAGATTTATGACTTTCGGTAACTTTTGGCCTTTTTCAGATTAAAAGCAGGACTTATCCGTGTATCTCACCCTAACCGAGATTCGAGAGCGGGACCTCTTGAATGTGAGGCAGACGTACTACCACCACACACATAGGCGGGCCTTAATATCCTAGCCCGGCTTAGCTGTTACAGCATGGCCATCTACATATATTGCTCGCAATTGAATAAAATCAACATTTTCTTTTATACGCATTTCCTGTGAAGTAACGACAACGGAAGTGAAACCCATAACTATCTTCTATATAGCTGTAACATTTTCACAATCTAATACAGGGGTTATTAAAATCATTTTTAGTATTTTACTGCTTTAGAAGTTGAAATTAGAAGCTATATTAACAACATATTTGTGTCAGAACATGAAATTATTTTTTCTTTAATGTTCCACTTATATGCCACCTTTAACACGTGTCATGTCGGTGGCTTTTTACCTTTGGAAATTGCTCATCTGCAATGATGTACACTCGCCTAGGAGTACTCGATAGGAGTATTGCATTAAATTCACACACACACCCATATTTACAACCTCATTCATACTTCCAGGCTATAGGGGGAATAATCCTGGCTAAAGAACAATTACCACTCTATCCGGGAATCGAACCCTGGACTTCTGGGTTTGTACGGTGAAAGAAAATCGGTTGAGTGGTTTTTGAGATTAAGCTACCTCATCCCCACACACGCACAAACAAAATTTCTCTCTTTATAATACTAGTATAGATTGTATTAAAATTAGAAGAGTTGTCCTCTTGCTTACCCAGGTTCTGAACCTGCTACGTTTAATGAAAAATGCTATAAGCTTTCAGATTGTCAGTTTCAGCGGGATGAACTGAATAAAAGCAGCGAAAGTTTGACGTGGATCCATGATTTGCTCTCATTCCTTTAATAATAGAGCGGTATGACGCATTCAGTGCACGCCACAGAGGGGCGGTATGATGTCACTGCTCAAGTCCAGTATTACACACACTCGTCCACTCCCTCCCCAATCTACCGCGCACGCAACACGTCACAAATAAAAAGCATCGAGGTGCCCGAAAAACCTGTTTCTCCGACTACGCTACACATCACTTTAACATACGAAACACGTAATAAATTCTTGCTCGCCCTGAATTATGCTCAGTATGCCGCCGTACTTGTGCCGTAAACAGTTTTCTCCCGAATGTATCACGAACAGGAAACCACCTTAAAAACACGATCACTTTAAGGATTTCAACATGCTCTTAAGAGCTACTGCATGCTAAATTTATGTACTCTAACACATTCAGCAGATGTGTCACAGCATCATTAACGTTTTACACTAATGATTATTCACATGTTATATAGTTTTGCTTCGCTCCGGAAACAGCCTGCTAAGCAAATTAATGTGTTTAAGGGTTAGAGTTTAACTTAACATTACCATTAATGTCATTCATGATAAAGAAGATCTAAAGAAATGATAGAATTCAACCTTTCAAAGGGCTAATTATTGTAAATTCCCAATAAACAAGTAGTCTATTTCGATTAGAAGTTATCATTTCGCTTCGTGTGTAATTTAGTAACTATTACTTCTTTCGTCTCTGCTTACCTCCTTACTTCTTCACTTTGATCTCCCATTTGTTATTTTTATGTTGCTAAGCAACAATTACAACTATACAAACAATACAAAAGACGTGGAGGCACAACAAACAAAACTAGGCAA
Organism: Deroplatys truncata; assembly: GCA_030765065.1. Classification (NCBI taxonomy): domain Eukaryota; kingdom Metazoa; phylum Arthropoda; class Insecta; order Mantodea; family Mantidae; genus Deroplatys; species Deroplatys truncata. Next base: position 168,101,392 of record CM060983.1, read on the forward strand.
AAAGTTTCAGAAAAATCAGATGTGCAACACTCACGTGACTTTCTCTACCCATGATAAATTCACATATACCCCTTGTATAAAATTATAATTTATAATCTACAATGTATAACTTGTATAATATACACAAAGGTAATCTTTATTTCATGTTGTTAATAACGATAAACGTATAAGTATAAAGTATTTCATATTAGCAATATGGGTCTATTTACACACAACGTATGGAAACAAATAGGTTTGTCGTTAAATTAAATTGAGTTTTATTTATGGACGCTCTTTAACTGCTGTGGTCCTTAGCGTCCCATTCTATATTGGGGGTGAAGACCGATAATTTTGCTCAGAGGCCTCTTTATCAGACTTGAGGTTTTTTTGTGCTGTAAATCTACGACACGGGACCACCGGCTTTACTTCCTTTCCAAAGAAAGCCATACTAAGAATAAAATCCATCGCCCTCCGCGGGTTTGAACCCAAGACCTCGAGAACTAAAAGTTAGCATGGTAACCACATCACGGAGGACGACAGCACAGTTTGTCGGTCATAATAATGAACTCATGCGATGGAAAAGAGCAAATAAGAACCGCATAGACTGGCCTCGCAGCTCAGTCAGTAGAGCACCTGCTTGCTGTGCGAGGGGTCCTGGGTTCGATTCCCGGCTGGGGTGGGAATTTTTCTCTACCCAAAATTATTCCCCATCCTCCCCAGAGTCTGGAAATATGAATGAGAGTGTGAATATGTGTGTGTGTGTGATACGATGTACAAAACCTAGAGAAGAACCAGAAATCCAATCACAACTGTAGATGAGTTAACATCATTGCCGATAGGCAATGTGTTCTAAAGCTAAAAGACCGACGATATGAATATTGCAGTTAAAGGTGGGATGTAAATGGAAGGGGGGGGGAGCATCGCATACTTCAATAGGTGCTCCGTTAAGAGACATATTTCGGAATACGACCAGGAATAAAGTTGCTACAGTTGTTTATTTGAGGTTTATGTGTTTTCTGCAGTATTTTTCTATCTATCTCTTACCCAAATGTAAATAAAAATTAGCTAACATTTGGTATCTAAAGAACTGTTTGAGATGGGGAAATTTCTTGAAAACCTTCGACTGCATGCTTATAACATACTGGACTTAATTATGAGGTTTGGTTTTATTTGAATTTTCGTTCGCGACATACACGTGTATTTCCAGTAAAATTCCAATCTCCAGTTTTTGGATGGAATGCAACACTTCCGTAGCTACCTTGGGACAATAATGTTAACGCAATTTCTTTCTACATACAGCACCACAGGCAGTGGGCACTGATGATACATGAAAGGTAATGATAATCGCGAGAGGAAACTTGGAAAGGAAACGTTTCAGGCCTAAGCTTAGGGTACCTCCCCGGCCTTTGCCAATTTGAGGACCGAGGAAAATCTGGAAAACAAACTCATCCGGGAGGACGGTCCTGGAGGGATATGAACCGTGGACCTCTCGTTCATTAGTCCGTACCGTAACCATCTTGGTCACCCGTGTCAGACCAAGGAAAAGTAAAAACTTACAATGACAATATCTACGATAAGGGCTTACATGACCGTGCACTAAATTGTTTAAAATGTTTTTGAAGTTGCCTTAGAAAATTGGAAGAAAAAATATTCGGGCTTCTCAATAAAAACTAAAACTATACGATGATTAAAAATAACACCCACACCCCGTAGTATGCTGCGTAAAGTAAAGTATTTATTCACCCATAGACATTGTTATTACATGTTGCAGGCTTCGTCATAGAAGGATTAGCATATTATCAAATTCACAATTTGACATATCACTTTATAATCACTATTTATAATTTGACTTGCCACTATATAACACTAATAGTAATTTTCAATCGAATCACATATATTATCAAATATTATTTACAATTTAGCTCTATCATTTATACAACGCCACAAAAACAGATTACAAGATACTATTTAAAATTCAACCTATACTTACACTCTCACAACCATACATTAGTTACAGAAGGATTAGCATATTATCAATTCACAATTTGGCATATCACTTATACAATCACTATTTGCAATTTGACTTGTCACTAATATAACACTAATAGTAATTTTCAATTGAGTCACATATATTATCAGATACTATTTACAATTTAGGCCTATCATTTACACAATACCACCAAAAAGTCAGTTTAGTTCAAACACAAAATATTACAAAATATTATTTACAATTCGATCTATACTTATATGCGTAGAATGGCTAACTGAAAATTCGTACTTCTCTAACGGTTAGGTACACTCGCTTCCATTTATGCCATCACCGCAACTTTGGAAGGCATTTTTCTAGCCTACACAGGTCAGTAGAATGCCTATAGATATTGAACCGTTGTAGTATTATAGCAAGAAGGAGGCGTGTGTATCTGTTTACCTTTTCGCGCATGCAGTGGCGCCCTGTTTCACGTGCATAATTCTAGATTATTCACATATGAACAATCAACCACTTAGGCGCGGAAGAACTCTGACTCCAAACAAATGTTCTCACATTTCATGACAGTGTTCCCAGGGGGCGACGAGTGATTGAGTGCCTAGGCGGCTAAACCAGTATTGGACAAGAACTGGACAGGTTATTACAATAATATCTAGTAAATATGCCCTCTTTAAAAGTAAAAAGTATAATTTACTTTAGTCTTATATTATATTGTCATTAAAATACATTTTCGTAGAAAAATTGTGCACAAAACAGTGTTTTATTTAGTTTGCAAAGATGACTGCAATACTGTCTAGTAAATGTGACCTCGTTGAGAGTAAGAAGTATAAGGTATTTCAGTTTTACATTATGATGCCATTAAAAACATTTTTTGTAGAGATATTCGCACAACAGGTTTCATTTAGTTATATATTTAAACGTGGTTATTATGTGATGAACAGTAAACCTATTGCTCGAAGTTATATATTCATATGTGAATTATCTAGAATTCTGCATGTAAAACAGGACGCCACTGCTTGTGCGTAAAGGTAAATAGATACACACACCTCAACCTTGCTATAAATACTGCACCTGTAAAGGCCAGTAGAATGCCTCCCAAAGCTGCGGTGACAGCATAAACGGAAGCGAGTGTACTTGACAGAGTAGGTATTGCATTCGATTAAAAAAAATTGACATTAATAATTCATCAGAAATAGGAGTATTCAGCTCCCCTAAAAATATATTTATTTTAAATATCCCAGTGAACATAAAGTAAATACGAAAACTTGCATAAATGACAAATCTCATATGTGCTTAAGTAGTGCATCTTCTAAGAATGCTAAGAATGCTTACACGAAGATTTTCAGCAAATTCCCCCTTTCCGAAGCACTTTACACGGAACATTTTCTATTCAGTTTTTAAAATAAAAAATGGCTGTAGCGCATGGTATAACTGTGAGATACTGAAAGAAAATAATCGCATATCTCTAATCTAAGTTCTTTCCATATTTAATTAATTTTATGATTGGTAAACCATAATAGAAAAACGTTCACTCCACGAAAAACATAAATCTCATTAAAATATGCAATTTAGCTACAATAAAATGTGGATGCCATAGACTATTTTCGTAATGTTCCTTAATATTAATTTGAATTTTTATTATTTTAAAAATTACGCTTTGAAACGTTAAGTAGCTTTTGGGTTTTTCTTCACATGAGTTTGTACAAACAAGGCGAGCTGCTTTTAAACAGCTGATTGTCGTTTCAGTCTACTTCATATTTCTGTGTGCCTATAGCAAACTTGTACATATCTCTGGGGAAAAAAAGGCTTTTTATGAATAATTTGTAAATAGTTTTGAAAATAAATGATCGTGGTCAGATCGTGTGATTGTGAAAAATGAGATTTTTCAAGAGAGTACTTATATTCAAAAATTAATGATTTGGACATTGTGAGACATTGAACGTTCAGACTGTTTTGGGGTGCTAATACATATGCTGTGTGTTAAGACATCTACGCTAGATGGATGGACTAACCACGCTTTGGTGCGCAAGTGACATCACTTCAATGTCAATGGTTCATATTCCACGGCTACTGCGGTCATCAACTTAACCCCTCTCGACTATCTTTATGGGGAACTATCAAACGTTTGGTGTACGAGACTAATGTAACATTAGAGCAGGAACACATCACCTATGTAGGCTCTGTAATTAGCTTACTGGTGCATAATTCGAACCTATTTTGTAATTTAATTCAAGATTTGATGTTTATGTTGGGTAGGTGAAGATTTCTTGACAAAATGTGACAAGCACAACGATCATCACCATAGCCAAAGCGTTGTCACACTTCGACGCCTCAGTGTACCAAACCATGCATTTCCTGATGAAGCTGACCTTTGACACATCTGTGTTGTTCCTTGCTGTCGCTTCAGGTGACTCAGAATCCCGGGTTCGATTTTTGGATGGCAGGGATTAGGAACTTGTTCTGGTAGAGCTGAGGTTCTGGTTTTCAGGGGTGGTGACACTGCCTTGAAAATATTAATAATGCTGCCGGCGAAGATTGAGTTATTATTCCTTTATTTTGTCACGAAGATTCCTACCTGGTCGACCCGCCACCTTCGTCGTCAAAACCACTGTTATTATTGTCGTCACTTTCGAAGTCGCTACTTATGTGTTCCTCCGACTAGCCCTCGAATTGCCTAGATTTCACAACTTCATTTTCACACTATAAACTTTCTGATTATTTTCTTCTTATTTTGTTTCATCAACCGTCCTCGTGGTTAGTTTGTACCGGAATGTGTCTCGGCGTTTCTTTTCCTTTCTCACGCATTTCGTCGAACTTAGAATTTTCCCCCACCTTTCTTATGTTTTGTTCCGTTTTAAGTTCAAACGTATCATGTGATGCATACGCGATCTTTGATTGGCTATCATTTTTGTTTCATGATTTTATTATTATTATTATTATTATTATTATTATTATTATTATTATCTCCCCTGGGTCTCGATAACCGGCTTCACTGACATAGGTCCCCTTTTGATGATTAGCTGGTAATTTCCTATGACCATGATATGAATACTTGACTAGATATTTGCTTTAATAAAATTAATGAAAGCTAAAACAAACAGATGACAAGCATGCTAACCTCATTTGAGGACCATTTCGAAGTTTTAGATAGGACGAAGGAAATGTACCTATATGTGGGTGTGGCTGAGGTGGCTGTGATAATAGAGATAAATAACAAGCTAGAACAAAATAATTATACAAAAAGTATGACAATTGAGTCAAGAACTTTTACAAATGCATCTTACTACTCACAGGTATGGTGGATATTTCAAAACGTTCAGTAAGAACGTCAGAACTGGACAGAATAAGAAATGCCACACTCAGACAGAAGATGAATGCTTAATTGCGTTTTAGATTTCATTAAATATGAAATGTTGGGTGATTGACCGGATAGGCAGAATGTCGATGAATGCATTCGTTGAGAACTTTCGAAAGGATTCTCTCAGGAAGGCGGGACCAAAGGAAATGCGCATGGAATGCAAGATTAGAACTGAATGACATGGTTTTATGGACATAAACAAATAAAAACAGTAGTTTCCATCTGTGAACTGAGAATAAGTTAACTTAACACTCATCTATCACCCACCGAGATAGCTATTTGGTATTCCAGTGTTAATATTCGCATTCACTGTAGTATCTGCATATCAAGCAGGTTTACAATATGGAAGGAGGAAAATCGTGAGAAAAAAGCTTGCTAGAACCCTCTTAAGTTACCTCGCGCTGCATAAACCGCGAAGGAAACAAACAAAAGTGACCGTGAACTTGAAAAACTCCCGGAAGTTTTACGACACCCAGCCACCACAGAAATCCTCAGAAGTGGAAACGTCACGCATAAGCTGCTATACATTGGGAACAAGGTTATCGATGTTAGCTCAGTCACCACCCAGTTCTGAATCATCATGGCAGAAAACGTGAGGCCGCATGCAGAATGGGTGAACCGTGTTCCACATCAATGAAATAATTGCATACAAAGAACAACCCTCCACACAGCTTCTATCTCGAAATTCATCGTCGCACATCATAGCTGGAAATTTTGTATAGGTAGCTATCTGAATGTGAATAATTACCTACTGCATACAATTCGAGCAGAAATGAGGTTGTTAATCAATGCATTTTTGCTCAATAGATAAAGAATGGAGTTTGTAGTTCCCCTACCATGATGCTTTAACGACATTGCACATAAGCATTTGAAAAAAAAAAGACAGAAAAAATTAAGTGCACAAGCAAGAATAATGAATGGTTGCATTTTTATTCCCTTATAAAGCGCAGAAAAGGCAAATCCAGCGTTATATGTTCTTGGTGGAGGTTATAAACTATTGTCTGTGGGCTTATGCTTCGCGCTTACCAGGGCATACATTATTTCATATGCTGAAGTATCATACTGCTGAAACAATACTCGTATATGGTAGGTAGAGAGTGGGGATAAAGCATCAACGTAATGTGATCATAAGCTTGAAAGTAACAGCTGGACTAGCCCGCTAAAGACCACCAGTTGTCTGCATGATAACGCGCTGCCATGGAGTACAGATTTTCCGCTTTTTTAATTTTATAATACACAGAGTTATTCTTGCAAATGAAATCGGACGAGCTACTGCAACTTCACCATCGAAGTCCACTTGCTTACCATGCACGTTATGCCCAAACCCCTATCATGGGAGCCGCTTTCAAAATGTATGCCATATCGCAACACTTGAAACTGTAAAGTTCGATTCCTACAAACAAAATGCATCTAGCAATACGCATACTGCTCATCTATTTTAAAGTATTCCCAGCAAAATTGGAGACAGGGAAAAGCGTGACAAAAGAACTATTTCAGCGTGCTGTACTGCTACATACAACTTTCTAAATGAATTATAACACAGGTCACAAAACGGAACTACACGTTGGAATATCGTGTATGACTTTATATGTTCAAAGCAGAATTACTGCAACAATAGATTTCCTGCTAAAACGACAGCAAAAAGTCAAACCGAGATCGTGAACTTGGGCACGCGTTATTTATGATTCATATTTCATTTCTGGAATGATACCGTATACAAATCCTACTCGTTTCGTAGGAAAGATATATAGATGTATGTATGTGTGTGTGTGTGTGTGTGTGTGTGTGTGTGGGGGGGGGTTAAAGCTAATCCAGAAAATGTATTGGCACAGCCGCCTCCGACCTCTCAAGCTACGATAGAGAATTCTTCTCCCTCAAAATATCCAAAAGGCGTAAATGTACAAAATATCTAACATAAGAGATGAACACTAAGCAACCTAATTGGTCTGAAAATGTTTACCTATAAACTGGTACTACCATGTGTAGCGATGAGGCCTGGTTCTCTTATATAAATAAAATCAACACAGTTAAGGTCAACACTAGCGTCATCCTCCGTGGTGTAGTGGTTACCATGCTAGCCTCTAGCCGAGGTCGCGGCTTTTGGCCCGGCGGAGGGTGATGGATTTTTTCGGGTGTTAAAATCCTTAGCATGGCTTCCTTCGGAAGGGAGGTAAAGGCGGTGTTCTCGTGTCGTAGATTTGCGGCACGTAAAAGAACCTCAAGCCTGATAAAGAGGCACCTGAGCAAAATTTCCGAATGGGACACTTAAGGACCACAGCAGTTCAAGAGCGTCCATAAATAAAACCCCATTTAATTTTTCAACACGTGCTTATTTTCCAACTGCTTACAAGGAACATTTATAACAGACAAAACCTTTTAACCAGTGTAGGAAACAAGGATAAACGCTTGAAGATCGTGGGAACCATCATCTCTGGCTCAGTACTCTACATTCTCCCCGCCCTGGTCAACTTCTAATGGAACAGCCAGTTGCACAGGCCAGGATATCTGCCTTTCATGTAATGTAAGGAATAAAACTGTTCGAATCTTCCCGTCTTTTCCGGGCTGTAGTCCTTCTATGACTGCTGTTTTCCACATGTGACGTGGGCGTACATCTTCTTGTAGCACAGCCAAGTCTCCAACTGGAAATGTTGCAGATCTGCCGTATGGCTGACGAACGCGATCAAAACTTCTCAACTGCAACAAATATTCTTTGCTCCAACTTTCCGAAAGTCCTCCATTGCTTGTTCGTGAAGCCCGTACTCTCGTTTTAGATGTTTCTTAATGTATGATCCTGGTCCAGTTGCAATTGTTGGTCTCTTTCCGTGCAGGAAATGCTCTGTTTTTAGAGCGCAATTCCGTCATATTGGATTAAAGGGCGAGAGTTAATGGCAGCTTCGATGTTCACCAATATTGCGTTCAACGTTTCTTCATCAACTTGCCTGCGTCCTAAAACCTTTCCGATGCAACGTTTGGTGGTGCCAAAAATTTGCTCCTATCGCCTCCTCCTCACCAAGCCGTCCGTGAATCTATAAATTTTCAGTGCATACCAGAATGGGAGAAATACTGAGAAGTCTTGGTGTCCTGGAAAAGTGATGTGAGTTTTTGCAGTTCTTCATGGGCTACAAGGATGTAGTAGCGTTGTCGAAATAAACCGTATGTGGAACGCCTCCCCGACTGACGATCCTTTCGAAAGCCATTAGAAACTGTCCTACGGTCATATCCGAAGAGAGTTCAAGGTGTACTGCTCTTGTAGTGGCACATGTAAGTAGTAACACGTATGCTTTGCGAACGATGTGATATTGTTGTACAAAGAATGGACCAAACCCAATCCGGTGACTCTGAAGGGTGTGGGGCATTATACACGACCAATAGGCAATGGAACTTCTGTTTCTTGTCCTGGAGGATTATGTGCTATTTTGCTTGGGAGGCAAGAAGTCAAAACATTCCTGATGGCTTGCCGTACTCAAAGAATCCAAAACTGGGTTCGCAATTGTGAGAAAATAATGCGGAATCCCAAGTGTTGTAAGTAAATGTGCGTTTGGCGAATCAGTAGTTGGGTGAAATGATGTGGACCATCAAGAATTGTTGGGTGCTTCTCTTCGAAATAATTTGCTGTGAAGTGGAATCGACCTAATAAGATTGCAGTGTAAAATGGTTGTAATGACACAATCTTCGACTGTTTTAGGAGTTTAGAAATTATGCACAAGGCATCATATTCTCTCGAGAAGCTCTCTTGCTGTGTAGTAAAAATTACACAGTGTAGGCCGGTTTGTAATTCGAAGGTCAAGTCTCCAGTCTGTTTTACTGTAGAACGTAGGTTATTCACGAAACGTAAGATTCAACCCCTAATTCGATATAATTTCCAGTATATCTTGTGAATTACAATACAGGTTTATGGGTGTTGAAAAAGAGTACGTGATGTGATTTCTTTGCTCTGGGAGTGATTCAAGTGCAGTACTAATATCGGTTGGATAAAGTGATGAAGAATGTCTCAATCAGGTGGAACCGAGTCACCATGTTGTCCTTAAACTCACATTGTTTGCTTGAAGTCCTCGTGAGAAGAGACCAGCAGGGTTGTCCGTACCTGGACAGTGACGCCATTGTGAGGGTGAAGTGCAGTCTGTAAACTGTGTAACACGATTGGAGATTTCAGTAGGGTTTAGCTTCACGTATGGAAAGCCAAACTTGATGTAGCAACTACCCCACGATTGGTACAAAGTTTCCAGTGGCCTTCGCCCCAAGTTTACTTTCCGGTGGCCTTCGCCCCAACTTTACTTTCCGGTGACCTTCGCCCCAAGTTTACTTTCAACTTTACATTTTTAATGTTTCTTTAAATATTATATATTTAGGTTTGCCTCGGCTACGTCAGTATTAATTTGTAGACACATGTCTCTCTTAACAGGGTGTGATACGGCTAAAGAATGTAGGCTTACACAGATTATAATTTTTACTTCGCTCTTTTTATTAATCCTTGACACGATTAAATAACACTTCACTGATATAGAGAGCTGCGAGATTATTCATTAATTACTTGCACTTTTTAAAACACGTAAACTGTATAGGTAATATCCTCGCCGTAATGAATTTTTGTCTCACACTGGATACGTATTAAACTTCTCGAGGACGCGTCTCGCGTCCAGTTCGGAACACTGTCTACAAGCAACTGATTTCTACCGCCTGAATTTTTAAATTTCTGTATTTCAAGTCTCTGATTGGCTAATCCTACTCCAATAGAATACCTTCATTTAACTTAAGCTTTTTCTGGTTGTTGTTTGGCTATTTATTAACAGTCTCAAAAATTACATTATTGTTGCTCCAAGAATTACTAGTAGCATTATTACACTTTCCAATTCATTATTACCTCAAGGTTACCTCATTTTTAGCAACTTTTAACTTATTTTTCTCACAGCTCCTACATTATTAAATTACGCAATACATTCACATAACATTATTATACATGTACACAATATTATAAACATTAATACAATGACTTACATTTTATGTTATTTTTATACACATATTGCTTTAAGGCGGGCTGTTATTATATTTTATAATTAGACTGAAATCATTTAAGTGTTAAAATTACTGCCTCAAGATAAAAGTTTTCCAGTGGTGTGGGTCAGGTTTTATCCGTTCTAAAGTGATAGTCGAATCAGTAGACAATACAACATTAGTTGAGTTATAGTTCGTTGTCTGGCAGAAGTAGCGAAGTAGCCTGGTTCCCAATTATACTGCAAGTAGTTCGAGAAGTAGGAGTGATATTCGCTTTATTGGAGCAGGTCTTGATTTGCTGCATTTAGCTCGACTGTAGTTCTGTTGTCAGTTTCAAAACGGAGGTAGATAGTAGCTCCATACGCCCATTCTGAAGTATCACGAAATACATAGACTATTATGCTGTATGTCTGAATTACAGCCTATCCAACGCAGTATTTGAATGCCTGAAATATACTTAAGATTAGAGCACCACAGTGACACTTCTTAGCGATATCTGGAGGAAACGTTTCATGCCAACCACTGCCTCTAGTCCAGTTTCCTGAAATAGCATATTTCCTATTATTGTTACAGGAGAAATCAAACCTAAATTATCGTATATCCTTAATATGAGCTTTAGTATATAGTTCTTGGTAGCAGGCTGTTCTGCCAAAAAATTCAAAACTTTATCAGTGTTAACAGAAAAGTTTTCCAGTTCAGGTATTCCAGTTCATACCTAGAACTTTTGCATTGTCACACGTGACCTAATTTTGAGATCTCCATTTTCCTGTAATGCAGGAGAATTGGTCGTCCATTTTGACATTGGTACGCTGATGGTGTTCCTGACTGAAGTGAACTGATAATAAAGGGTGCTGACTGTGGTTTCTTGGTTGATAGATGTTGCAAAATCATCCATGTAAAGCTTGCGGTATTAGCAGCGGCTAGTGGAAAGTCATCCCTATACATTGCTGCAAGTTGCCGTAGTGTTGTTGAAAGAAGGAATGGACTACATCTAAGGCCAAAAGGAAGTCTAGTGAAAGGATAAATGATTATATCATCAGTGACATGGTGACGGTCATATCATCCAAAATCACGCGAAACCAGATAAATCTGGCTAAGTCTCTGTCTTCTGGATCAAGTTGCAATAATCTTTAATAATGTCACCTAATATGGCATACTCATATAATCTGAATCGCGTGAATACACTCAATACATCTGAAAGTAGATTAGGACCATTTCCAGGGCGTCGTTTAGCGATGAAGCACCCTTTTTTGTGAGCTGAAACGTCAAAGACTATTCTCCACTTAGTGAAACCTTGTTTTCTCTTCATAACTGCATGGTATGGTAGATGATCTTCTTCGGTTGTAGTTGAAGCTATTATGAGAGTTTTCGGCACCAAAATGGGTAGTGTTGAGACCGTTTCTTACATAAATAAAATCAACACAATTAAGGTCAACATTAAGGCATGTTTACTTTCCAACTGCTTACAAGGCACATTTACAATAGATACAACCTTTTAACCAGTGTACGAAACAAGGATGAACGCCTGAAGATCTTGGGAACTATCATCTATGGCGCAGTACTCTATATACCATAACGTAGCACAACAGCAACAAGACTATGATCAAAATAAGGGTTATAATTTGACGTTGCCTTATCACATTTCCCCGTTAGCATAACATCACTCGTACCAATCTTTGAAGAGGTTTGAATGCTCTGACCATGTTTAAGACATGTTCAAGAATAGAGAATCGCCTACTCCGAAGAAACAAACCGGAACCAACTATATCAATCAGAAATCACAGCACCTGATTGTGTATTGGGTGAGGTAGCTACTTCTATTCCAGCTAATTCCTGAAGGTTTTTGTTGCTTCACATTGATCGATCGACAGGAGCGTAGTGTTGCAGTACAGATCGCTGTCTATTGATTATTATACATAGGTGTCTTGAAATACATTTACTTACAGTACAAGTCACCCGCTCAAAATGGACTATCCCATTCAAATTCTACTTTGCTCAATGCTCTTTCTTTAGAGAAATATCGATGTGCCTCCAGATACGGCTATCCATACTTTTAAGGGGTTGTTTACAAGTAACCCGACGCTGTACTTAAGATTTAGTAAGCTGTATATACTCATACCCATGTCGAGTTGGTGCAGGTGCACAGCTACTATTTTTTGGGAACTGAGGCAGTATTTTTAACACTTAATGGTTTCAGTCTAATTATATAATATATAAATTCAATAACAGCCCGCCTTAAAGCAATATGTGTATGTTTATATTATTGTATACATTAGTAATAATGTTATCTGAATGTATTACGTAATTGAATAATGTAGGAGTTGTGAGAATAATAGGTTAAAAGTTGCTAACAATGAAGTAACCTTGAGGCAATAATGAATTTGAAAGTTTAACAATACTACTTGTAATTCTTGGAAGCAATAATGTAATTTTTGTGACAGTTTATAAAATAACCAATCAACAACCAGAAAAAGCTTTAGTTAAATGAAGGTATTCTATTGGACTAGGATTAGCCAATCAGAGACTTGAAATACAGAAGTTTACAAATTTAGGCGGTAGAAATCAAGTCAGTTGCTTGTAGACAGCGCTCATAACTGGACGCGTTGGTTGTAGACAGTGTTCCTAACCGGACGCGAGATACGTCCTCGAGAAATTTAATACGTATTTAGTGTGAGACGAAAATAGTTTACGTATTAAAAAGTGCAAGTAATTAATAAAAGAATCTCACAGCTCTCTATATCAGTGAAGTGTTATTTAAATCGTGTCAAGAATTAAGAAAAAGGAGTGAATAAAAAAATTAAAATCTGTGTAAGCCTACATTCTTCAGCCGCACCACGCCTTGCAAAGAAATCCATGTCTCTTAACAATAATACTGACGCAGCCGAGGCAAACATAAATATATAATATTTAAACAAACAGTCAAATTACAAAGTCAATATTTTTAAATTTTGGGGCGAAGACTACCGAGTACCATACGTGCGGTTGCAACTACTTCAAGTTCGGCTCCCCAATAGTCGAAATAAAATTCCTTCAATTCAACAACTTCAGAACAAAAGAACTTTCTGACAGTCCATAATCAGCAAATGCTGATATTTCATATTCAGTGAGCTAAATTAATTTTCAATAACAGAATAACGTAGAACGGCTTTTATTCAAAGTAGTAAATCACTCATTAACTCGTCTGAACGGTTTAATGTTGTCACAACGACATCACAGCTACTTTCTAATCCATACTTTTTCAACGGCTGACTTAACACTAACATATTTTCTTCAAAAGAATTTTGATTTGTCCATTTATACTTGTATTAACCCTTTTTCACAACCAGTCACTTTCTTACTTTCTCTACCACGCACATAGTAGGTAGAGAAGGTATTGCATTCCATCCAAAAACTTGACACCGAAATGTCACCGGAAATGCTTGTTTTGCGGCTCCCTGAATAAAAAAGAAGCATTTTTAAAAAAAGGTTCGTGTGTGCGTCTGTGTGTCTGAAAACACCATTACACCAAACTTGGTATTTAGGTTCAGTACCTTCTGAAGAGGCGACACAAAGATTTTCAAGAACATTCCCAACACCACAAGCTGCCCTTTACATGGAGCATTTTTCCAATTTTTTTATTTTCTAAATAATGGCTTTAACAATGTTGATTCAAATTGCGTATATTAAAGATATTTAAATGACAAATAAAATGTATATATTGAATTACTTGCCTGGGAATAGCCTCTGAAGTCCTCCTCATTCGGAAGGAATTTTGTGTAATCTTGTATAAATAGTACACGCTTTAAAACATACAATTTATTCCAAATAACTTTTTATATATCATTAACCATTTTCGAGATATCCGTTATTAGTGGTCTGAATTGTTCATTACTTGGTCATTCTTTAATCCTGTCAACATTCAGTTGTTTCTCGCGGTTGCATGGAACTATGGAATTTTAAGACAGGGTACAGCGTCCAGTTCTTAACACATCTGATTACCGTTGTTCCCTTTGTGTCTATAACAAATGTGCAATGTAACGATTTCTGCAAAGGTTTATTTGGCCTAAAATGAATAGAAAAGTAAGCTTTAGTAAGAAGGGTTTGTATACCCACTAATAAAGATATAGGGTAGAGAAATTCATGTGACTATCACATCAGAATTGTTTAGTTTCTCTACCACGTACATGGTAGGTAGAGAAGGTATTGCATTTCGCCCAAAAATTCGAATCGAGATTTCACCAGAAAAACATGTTTTGAGGCCTTCTGAATAAAAAAAATCGGATGTGTTACACTCACATGACTTTCTCTACTCTTGTACAAACTATTTTTACAAACGCTTATTCTCCATATGCTTCATGTTAATCGAGATATCGAGATGTCAATCTTATTGGTAATTTTCTTGTAGATGCAAGGGGAATATGGTAGGTTTTAAGCGATAGTCAAATATTTTAACGCTGGTTGCTATGTGACGCATTCCATTCTCTTTGCATGTCCAGGGCATAAAAAAAATGAATAACGAATTTGAGAAAAAGTATAAGTATTGGAAATTTTAAGGGAATAACAAGCAATATCTCGAAAACGGTTCACTCAACAAAAGAAATGTATATGACATAAATTGTGTATTTTAACGCGATCTACATTTTTTGTGTAGTAAAATTTTGTCTATCTCTTATGGTTTACCAGTTATGCAAAAGTCGTTCACAATGAAGAATACTTTTGGAGACATTCCCAGAAAATTCGAGCTATACATTTCATTTGTCATGAAAATATCTTAAACATATGATATTTTAATCAAAATCGTTAGAGCCATTTTTGAGAAAATTAAAATTTTCGAAAAATGTTCCATGTAAAGGGTAATCTGGGATGGGGGAATTTTCTTGAAAACCTTCGTGTCGCATCTCTGGAAGATACTGAACCTAAATACCAAGTTTGGTGTTTAAATGACAGTTCGTTTCTGAGTTATGCTGTTCACAGACACACAGACAGACACACACACGGACATGTTTCCAAAAATGCTTTTTTTGGATTCAGGGGTTCTCAAAACATGTATTTCCGTTGAAATCTCGGTATGGAATTTTTGGGTGGAATACAATACTTCCCCTACTTACTATACGTAGTAGAGAAAGTAAAAAGCATTCTAGAAGAAGTGTGGAGAAGCCTGGAAACGCCACGCCATCTGTGGGAATTGAGCTAAGCTTACTCGGACATGATATTTGTATGATTGTAACGTTGGCTAGACTGAGACTGAGAGAGTGATGTTAGCCGCGAATATGTATGCAATACGTTAGCGTCAATAAATGTGTAAAGTTAAAGTTATTTACGGTGTACTTCATTTGCTGCTATCACCAGGCAGAAGATCCTTTCCTAGACGTCAGCTAGCTGTTCCCACACAGAAGGTCCGTGAGTGTGTTTGTCTGCGTGTCTGTAAACAACATAACTCAAAAACAAAAAGTCGGATAACTACCAAACTTGTTATTTAAGTCTTCCACGGATGCGACACGAAGATTTTCAAGAATCCCCACCCCAACTACCGCTTACATGGAACATTTTTCAAATATTTTAATTTTCTAAAAAAATGGCTCTACCGATTTTGATTAAAAGACCATATATTAAAGACATTTACGTGGCAAATAAAATGTATATCTTGAATTTTCTGGGAATAGCCTTTGAAGTCCGCTTAATTTTGTATAATCTTGTATAACCGGCAAATATTAAGCGATAGACGAAAACGTACTACATAAAAAATGCAGATCTCTTTAAAACACACGATTTATTTTAAATAAGCTTTTTGTGGCATTAAGCGCTTTTCTGAGATATCCGTTATTAATGGTTCGAATTGTTTATTTCTTGGTCATCCTTTCAACATTGAGTTGTTTCTCGCGATTGCATGGAAAGAGTATGCAATTTTAAGGCTACCATATAGCGCCCAGTTCTTAAATATTTGACTATCGTATTTCTTTTTGTATCTATAACGAAATGTGTACTATAGCTACTTCTGCAAATGTTTATTTGGATTATTAGCAGATATAAAAACAGGCTTTAGTAAGAATAGCTTGTTTACTCACTAATGAACGATAGAGGTTAGACAAAGTCATGTGAATGTATCAGAATATTTTTTTCTACATATGTAGATGTGTTGCCTCGTGCCCAAGGAAATGGACGCTGCGCCATTTGGAATCATGTTAATGAAGTGAGTGGAATCAAGCTTTCACTGTGCTGTATATCAAGGAAACCACAATCCGCTTGAGACATAGGGGATTGTACAGTGGCTTAAGTAAACGTTTGTTTTATTGGACGACTGGGGCTATTACCTACAATGAAAATGCTGTTGCGGCAACATTAAACTGCCAAGGATTGAACTTGCAGCCTGCTCTCAACCATACAATTTTCATGCAATTGCTTCTTGGGTTTAATCATGTTTAAAACTTCATGTAATATGTGTGATACATTGTTCGCCGGTCTCCGTGCTTAACACAGTAAACGTTTCGGGTGTTCGAGCTACAAAACGCTCTCTAGAATCATCCTATAGGTATAATACAGAAGAAGCCGCAAAAATATTTAGGAGGCAACACTGCTTTGTTGAATTGATGCAGGCTGATCTGTGCAATCTCTGAATCGGTTTCTGGCCTTTAGTTAGGTATGTCTCTTTTTTAAATTTAAGAGATCCTTAACGTTTTCGCGATACTGTCGTCAGCGTTGCCAAGAGTCCCAAGAGCTTTAATGATCTTCTCTGTGCATGTAAAAGGAGAGTTTGTAAACCTATTGAATATTTCACATGTAGTTGGTTTCTACAGATATCTATATTGCACTACAGTATTCCCCATAATATTGGCACAGTGCATAACTGATTAGATTGAAGATCATCCATTATGAAAATTAAACCAAGCACCACAAAAATACAAAATCTCTCAGTCAGAAATGCATTCAATCACAACTTTTAAAGTTCTAATACTCACTACGACTTTGGATGATGGAGGTGAGTCACCAGTTGCCGAGTTGCTTAAATATGCGGTCAGGTTTAAGTTAGAGATGCATGTGCGTAGAGCAAACGTGCGAGTAGATATATTGGCTTAATACAGACCTCTTAGCCACATGCACATAATGCCACCGAATGTTTTCTTGTTTTCTAATGAATATGATCGCTTTGCAGCAGGTGTTTGCGATGTGCCCTTGTTTTCTGAAGTCGCCATAACGATTGTTATTTTCGTGGTTACATTTTTACTTTATCTACTACGTATATCAAGTAGGGGAAGTATTGTATTCCACCCAAAAATTCGATACCGAGATTTCACTGGAAATACATGTTTTGAGGCCCCTCAGATAATAAAAGACTATTTTTAGAAAAAGGTGTGTCTGTGAACAGTATAATTCAAAAACGAAAAGTCGGATCAACACCAAACTGGGTATTTAAGTTCAGTACCTTCCAAAGATGGTACACGAAATTTTCAAGAAAATCCCCACCCCAGAATTTCCTTTATGTGTAAGATTTTTCGAAAATTTTGATTTTCTAAAAAATGGCTCGAACGATTTTGATTAAAATACCTATTAACTATATTTACATGACAAATAAAACATATATCTTGAATTTTCTGGCCTGTAAAGTCCACTTCATTTGGATGAAATTGTTTATAATCTTGTATAACACGTAAACATTAAACAACAGACGAAAACGTACAACGAAATATGTAGATCTCTTTAAAACACACACTTTATTTAAAGTAAGTTTTTTGTGGTATAAGCAAAAATAAGGTAAAAGCAAATACTTTTGGTATAAGCCGTTTCTGAGATATCAGTTATTAAAGGTTCGAATTGTTCATTTCTTGAAGTCATTTCAGCATTCAGTTGTTTCTCGCGATTGCATGGAAACAGTATGGAATTTTAAGGCCAGCATATAGCGTCCAGTTCCTAAACATTTGACTATCGCTGTTCCCTTTGTATCTATAACGAAATGCGTAATGTAGCTATTTCTGCACAGGTTTATTTGGATTAAAATGTAGTAGATAGAAAAATAAGTTTGAGTAAGGATAATTTGTATACTCACTAATAAACGACAGAAGGTAGAGAAAGTCATATGAATGTATCATATCAGATATCATTTATCCTCGTTTATTTCAGACGTTCTGCTTGAATACCTTTGACAATGATTCTCGCTATTAGGGCATTCTCACAGGCAAAGACACGGATACCAGATATGGGACACTTCCTAATCGTATGTGCATATTTGAGCCCCAGTATTTAATAAGATTTATTATCGAACTACAAGAAGGAACCAACTGAACAGAAGAACAATGGACGGAAGAATATTCTCTACCCATATAAATTCAGATATATGCGACGGGGAGTTGTTGATCATTCTCTACTTTAATATTCATTTCCACGATGTAGTGTCACGCCCTATCAGAGGTTGGTTTCCGTAGCGAAAAGTCTTATTCCTTCCGCCACTATCGAGCTATTGGCCTATATAGGTATATTTGAGCAGATTACGTTCGGAATTCAAAGAATGAAATACACACGTATGTGGTGAGGAGGGGAGGTTCCAAAACTCTGAGCTGCCTTTAACATATAAGATCTGGAAATAATAATCACTAATGTTTACTTGTTTTACATACATTTGCTGCCTATCGTTGAACTTTATTTTTAGAGATTTTGAACTAAGAATCACGCGCGCGTTCTCTTACACCATTATCCATACTTCCAGGGTCCTGGAAGACTAAGTAAACACCCTTCTTAAGACCCTTCTCCAGCCGGGTTTCGAACCCGAGACCTCGAGGTGAGAATCCAGCAGGATTGCACTCGAACATCGAAACATGAGGTTTGTTTAATTTTTACTTTCTCTACCACGTACATAGTAGGTAGAGAAGGTATTGCATTCCACCCAAAAATTCGATACCATATTTCACCGGAAATACATGTTTTGAGGTCTCCTGAACAAAAAAAAACATTTTTGTCAACATACAGTCGTTGCTCGCGATTGCATGGGAACAGTGTGCCATTATAAGGCCAACATATAGCGGCCAGATCTTAAACATTTGACTACCGCTGTTCTCTTTGTATTTATAAGAAATGTATAATATAGCTAATTCTATAATGAGTTCCTTGGATTAAAATGAAAAATACAGCAAAATAAGCTTTAATAAGAATAGTTTTGCACCCACTAATAAACGATAGAGGGCAAAGAAAGTCATGTGAATGTATCACATCAGATTTTTAGCATAGACATTCTCAATCCACATCACATTTATTCAGGATATATTACTTTCCCTACTACTTATCTAAAGTAAATAGAGAAAGTATTGCATTCCTCCCAAACAAATACCGGTTTTGAGGCCCCCTGAATAACAACAAAAGCAGTTTTAAAAAGGCGTGTGTTTGTGTGCGCGCGCGTCTGTCTATGAACCGCATAACTCAAAATCGAAAAGTTGGGTAAATACCAAACTTGGTATTTAGATTCAGTGCCTTTGAAGATGCGACAAGATGATTTTCAAGAAAATCCCCCACCCCAAACTCCCTTTACATGGAGCATTTTTCGAATTTTTTTTATTTTTTAAAAAGTGGCTGTAACGATTTTGATTAAAATACCATATATTAAAGATATTTACATGACATATAGCATGTTTATCTTGAATTTTCTAGGAACAACCTGTGAAGTCCTCTTCATTCGGAAGGAATTTTATATAATCCTATATACTAACTAGTACACGTTAGGCGATAGAAGAAAACGTACTACACAAAAAATGTAGATTTCTTTAAAACACACAATTTATTTCAAATAACTTTTTTTGTGGCATCAGCCATTTCCGAGATATCCGTTATTAATGGTTCGAATTGTTCATTACTTGGTAATTCTTAAACTCCTTTCAACATTCAGTTATTTCTCGCGATTGCATGAAAACACTATGGAATTTTAAAGCAGCGTTCAGTTCTTAAATATTTGATATTCGCTGTTCTCCTTGTATCTGTAAAGCAGATAGAAAAATAAGCTTTAATATTAATAGTTTGTAAACCCACTAATAAGCGATAGAGGGTAGAGAAGTCCATGTGAGTGTATTACGTCATATTTTTCAATATTATTTATTCAAATTACTCTTTCATTACAATGAAACTCTTGCGTAAATTGCAAATGTTTCGGTGTAAGTGATTAATGCTTATTTTTAAAAGCTGATATAAATGCAAAATATTTGCCTCGCTTTCTAATATCATATGAGATATTAAAAATAAATGTATGGTCGCCTTGCTTAAAAAAGAAAATCTGATGTTTTACACTCACATGGCTTTCTCTACTCTTGTACAAACTATTTTTACAAACTCTTACTCTGCATCTACTTTATGTTAATCGAGATATCGAGATGTTAATCTTGTTGCTAATTTTCTTGTACTTCCAATGGGAATATGGTAGGCTTTAAGCGATATTAAAATCTTTTAAGATCTGGTTGCTATGTGGAGCATTCCATTGTCTTTGCACGTTCAGGACATAAAAAACAAAAACAAGAACGAATTCCCATTTGAGAAAAAGTATAAGTATTAGAAAATTCAAAAAGATCAAGTAATAACACGGAAATGGTTCACTCCACAAAAAAAAGTATATGGAATAAATTGTGTGCTTTAAGGTGATCTACATTTTTTGTGTACAAAAATTTTGTCTATTCTTACGGTTTACCAGCATGGAAAATCCATTCAGAAAGAAGACCTTTGGGGACACTCCCAGAAAATTCAAGACATGCATTTTTTTGTCATAAAAATATTTTAAATATATGATATTTTAATCAAAATCATTACAGCCGTTTTTGAGAAAATCAAAATTTTCGAAAAATTTTCCATATAAAGGGTAGACTGGGGTGGAAATTTTCTTGAAAATCTTCGTGTCGAATCTTTGAAAGATACTGAACCTAAATACCAACTTTGGTATTTATCCAACTTTTCGTTTTTGAGCTATGCTGGGCACAAACACAAACACACACACAAACCTTTTTCTAAAAACGCTTTTCTCAATGCCTCAAAACATGTATTTCCGGTGAAATTCAGGTATCGAATTTTTGGGTAGAATGCAATACTTCCCCTATTTACTATGCATAGTAGAGAAAGCAGAGAGAGAGAGAGAGAGAGAGAGAGAGAGAGAGAGAGAGTGAGAGAAAGAAAGAAAGAAAGAAAGAAAGAAAGAAAGAAAGAAAGAAAGAAAGAAAGAAAGAAAGAAAGAAAGAAAGAAAGAAAGAAAGAAAGAAAGAGCGATTGAAGGAGACTTACTTAAACCAGCAAGCATGGAAAAGGTCTATACTCATACTACACCTCTGCACCAGGTTATTTCGTCTGAAGGGTACCTGGATGGTGATTCGTCATATTTATCAGCGTAATAACTGAACTTATAATTAATTGTTCATTTTCTACCGATACACGGCTTAAAATATCAAGTATGTTGGTTACCCACGTCACTTTTTCTGGTATACCTTCACGCGAAAATTCTTTATAAGATCTTCGAACATTAATTATTACAGAATTAAAAATGAGTTATAAGGTATTGCAACTACAGTAGAAGTTACTTAAATAGAACTGATACAGAAAAAAATATTAAATATTTTAACAATTAAAAACAGTCAATGATCAATTAGGTTTAACATTGGTTAAATTAAATTATGCATTGTCAAATTATGGAGTCGATAATTATTATTTCTACCTTTTACCAGCGAAAATTTGCCATAATGGTATATAGACTTGTGAATCCAATAATTTTTATTTTATACTGCTGAATAATTTTGATAGCCCGGGATTCATTTCCAAACATCTACATGACTGACTTTGAAGAGCAATAAAGTGAACATTTTACAGGCGACATTTTACGGGAAAGCTTATAAGCTACCGATTCAGTCCGCCCCCCACAAACACGATTCTGCACTCAGAAAGGTTTTACTGATGAGAAACTGGAATGTTTTCATTGTCCATTTCACTCCCTTGACAGAAAACGTTTCTTAAATCCGAATAAACACACTAACTTTACTATGAGGTATTCCACCTTAAAATTCGATGTCGCCATTTCACCGAAAATACATGTTTTGAGGCCCTTGAATGAAGACAAAATAGAAAGAGTGTGCATGTGTGAATAGCATCACTAAAAATCGAGAACTGTATGTGCTATATACTAATCTTTGTATTTAAATTTAACATTTCCAAATGTGCTAGTCGAAGGAATTGAAGAAATTCCCCCAACCGAAACCCTTAGGTTTACATGAAAAACAGTTCGTTATTAATTTTTTTTTATTTTCTCAAAAATGCCTCTAACGATTTTGTGTCACGCGATTGCCATCCTCCTGGTATAGTGGTTGCCATGTTCCCAAGGTCGCGGTTTCAAATCCGGCGGAGGATTTTTTTCGAGCGTAAAAATCCTTAGCATGCCTTCCTTCGGAAGGGAAGTAAAACCGGTGGTCCGTGTTGTAGATTTACGGCACGTAAAAGAACCACAAGCCTGATAAAGAGGCCTCTGAGCAAAATTAGCGGTCTTTCACACCCAATATAGAATGGGACGCTAAGGACCACAGCAGTTAAAGAGCGTCCATAATTAAAACTAATTTAATTTAATTTATCACGCGATTAATAAAATGTATGACGTAAAGTTTCTGAAAATACCCTCTGAAGTCTTCTTCAGAGTGAATTTTGTGTAACTTTATATAACAGGTAAACCATAAGAGAAAGACAAAATGCAACTACATAAAAATGCGAATCTTGTTAAAATACACAATCTATTTAAAAAAAAAAAATGTTGCGACATTAACCCATTCCCAAGATATTCGTTGCTGTTGGTATGCAAAAATGAGCGAAATTACATGCTAAAAGCAGTAGAAATTTAGAGCTTCTTGTAAAATTGGCAGCGAGTGGTAGTAAAACCGATTTGATTTTATCAATATAGTAAAAGCTGTGAACACTTGAAATATCATGTCTCCTTCTGGAACATGCACATCCTAGATCATCATACGAGTTTTCGCTATTGCACAATTAAAATAAAAACAAAATGAGGTAACCCGAATTATTTCCTACATATTATTTAACTAAGGATTGCAGATGGCTTGAAAGAGATATTAAATAAAGACATAACGGATTACAAAAATGCACATTCATTAGAAGCGTTAAGACACATGCATGAGGCAAACTTATCAATTCAACGTAATAATAAAGTCGAATTTAAGTAAATTTCCAAACTTTCATCCGCCAGGGGAGACTGAGCTATCCGCCGTAACTCTGTTATTAAATCATCTAACTCTTGATATATTTATTATTGTATATCTGGCATATAATCATATTTGATAGTGGAATTTTACTATTTAAATTTTTCCAGGGCCTTTACCTTTTATTTGTTAATATTTGCTTACGATTTAATTCATTCGAATCGTTGTCTATTTACCGTCATATCAGCTGCAAGTTGTTGATTTTTATTAAGATCAGCAACCAGGCGTGGATAATCCATCGCCAGTTCGCCACCAAGTTTAATGTTGCCAATCTTGGAACTGGAACCTCCATTCTAAACTCTTATTTTCACATAAATACTATTATTTTCTCTACTACGTATAGCATTTTTGGAAACATGTTCGTGTGTGCCTGTGAACAGCATAACTCAGAAATGAACACTCGGATAAACACCAAAGTTAGTATTTAGGTTCATATCTTCCAGAGATGCGACACAAAGGTTTTCAAGAAAATTCCCCCACCCCAGATTACCCTTTCATGGAAGATTTTTCGAAATTTTTAATTTTCTCAAAAATGGCTCTAACGATTTTGATTAAACTCATATGTTTAAGATGTTTTTATGACAAATGAAATGTATATCTCGAATTTCCTGGGAATGTCTCCAAAAGTATTCTTCATTGTGAACGACTTTTGCATAACTGGTAAACCATAAGAGATAGACAAAATTTTACTACACAAAAAATGTAGATCGTGTTAAAATACACAATTTATGTCATATACAATTTTTTTTTTTTTGGTTGAGTGAACCATTTTAGAGATATTGCTTGTTATTTCCTTAAATTTTTCGATACTTATTTTCTCAAATGGGAATTCGTTATTCATTTTTTGTTGTCCTGGTAATGCAAAGAGAATGGAACACTCCACATAGCAACCATCTCTTAAAATATTTGACTATCGCTTAAAGCCTACCAATTCCGCTTGCACCTACAAGAAAATCAGCAATAAGATTAACATCTCGATATCTCAATTAACATGAAGCATATGGAGAATAAGCGTTTGTAAAAATAGTTTGTACAAGAGTAGAGTAAGTCATGTGAGTGTAACACATCAGATTTTTATTATTCACTGTCGCAGAAACATTAGTATGCAATACACACGCGTTAAGTGCACTAGAGAATCTCCGGAGTAATGTTCCTCGTTCTCAAATTACGCAGCTATATCGCAATATATCTACTATTACAGCACACTGGCTTGGGTGCCGTTTTCGTACTGCTTGCTATGTTTGGCGTCTGTCACGTTTATATCTCCCTCGCCTTGCTGATTAATCATTAAATGGAATTAACTGTTCTTCTCACAAGCCGTGTTTGAGACAAGGTTACGAAGGTAGAATCAAACGACTGAAAAATTCAATGCCGTAGCCGGAATTTGAACCACGGTCTCCCGGTTTCCGACCGGTTGCTCTAACCAAATGAGCTACCATGGCAACATGCCGAGAGGACATTCAGTTCTCCAGCTGACTCGTGGTTTCCGGGAAAAATGCTTGCAATTTTGCCGAAGACCGTATCTATTACGCTCCCTATTTTATACATTGCCATGACATGCGCCTAAGTATCACAATGTGCCGGGACACCGCTGGCGATACTTAAAATTTTTAGAATAGCATGTTTCTAAAAACAAATTAAATAGTCTGCTATCAACATTTAAACATTTTGTGTTCATCCAAAATGAATTTGACTAGAGAACATTTCCGGGCTATGATTTTTTACGACTTTAAATCGTCATTAATGCCCAAACAATGTGAAGATCAGCTTAGAAATATATTTGACGAAGAAGTCCCATTTATAATTGGTATAACGAATTCAAAAGAGATTGGTTTTTTCTTAGTGATGAATTTCGTGAAGGCCGCCCAAGAACTGCTGTTGCTGATGAAAATATTGGGGTGTGTTCGAGCAATGCTTGAACATCGACGGACATCTTATGAATTTATTCGGGCAACATGGGCATTGGTACGAGTAAAATCCAAAACATTTCACACCGACAGTTAGACGTGAGAAATCTTTGTTGTTGATGGAGTCCACATAAACTGACTCCCGATCAAAAACAACAACGCATTGATTGGTGCAGAAAAATACTAGAAAAATTCCAAGACGGCACTTCAAATTCGGTTTGGAATATCCTAACTGGTGATGAATCTTGGATTTACTTTTATGATCCTGAAAAGAAAAGTCAATCGGCTCAATGGGTCTTTCGAACAGAACCTAAGCCTATAAAAGTCCGACGAATTCGCAGTGCTGGTAAGAAGATGGTTGCTAGTGTTTTCTAAAACGGGCTATGTTGCTACTATAGCATTAGAAGATAGACGTATCCTTACTGCCGATTGGTACACAAATGTTTGTTTACCGCAAGTTCGTGAAAAACTCTAAAAGGAAAACTAATATTACATCATGACAACGGATCGTCGCATATAGCAAAACTAACAGCTGAGTATCTGGATGCCCTGAAGAACAGCACCATGGACCCATTCAGCTATGACCTAGCACCTTGTGATTTCCAAAAACTAAAGATAAAATGCGTGGAATTTTCCGTCATCAGATGAAGCAGTGATACTTTATAAAAATCTTGTTCCGCCTCAGGAAGAGTGGCATCATTGCTTTAAGGACTGCAATTAACACAGTGCTAACATTAAAAGTAAATAAAACATTGTGGAATCTCAAAGATTTACAAAATATTCTATCGCATGATGCAGGAATACAACCTCCACACGGATAGATACGCTTGCAAAATTAAAATACACATGGCTACATAGATTCACTGAGAGCTTTTATAATTGGGTTGTACTGGCACAGAGGACCCACTTTCGAATATCGGTTCACCGTCTTCTTGGCATGCGCGTTCCTGTAGGAATATGTGGCGTACATATTAATAGCATGTACATTATTCACATTTAATGTAACTAATTTAATCAGTTTTAATTAGAAAATCTATGGCAATAAATATACACTGGGAAAAAAGAGGAAGTTACTAACAACCAGGCATAGAAATTTCAAGCCATTAAAGAAAGGAATTAAGTTGAAATGTTAACGGGCTTAATGCAGTGACGTCGCAGATTACAAACCCTACCCCTTGCATTGTAGTCTGTTGGCATTTGCAGACAGTACTCATTGCTCATCGGATACAAATGGCCGCTGTAGCTTACCTTCTTTGTATTGGGCATCATGGCAACTTGAAGTCACCTATTTAAGAAATTAAACTGAGTTTTTGTTTATGCACGCTTTTTAACTGCTGCGGTCCTTAGTGTCCCATTCTATATGGGGCGTGAAAAACCGGTAATTTTGCTCAGAGGCCTCTTTATCAGGCTTGAGGTTGTTTTACGTGCAGTAAATCTACGACGGGACCACCGGCTTTACTTCCGTTCGAAGGAAGCCATGCTAAGGATTTTTACGCCAGAAAAAAATCCATCGCCCTCCGCGGGGTTTGAACCCGCAACCTTGAAAATTAGAGGCTAGCATGGTAACCACTTCGCCACGGAGGACATTTACTTAATAACTCCTATGCCTGCTATGATTTTATGCTTACACCACTGATACCATATTACATAAGGATGCAGCAATTCATCCCAGTCTAAATATTATAGCAACCTGCAATTAAAAAAAGAAGGAAAGGAGGGAAGAAATCTGATGTGTTATACTTACATGACTTTCTCTACTCTTGTACAAACTATTTTTACAAACGCTTTTTCTCCATATACTTCATGTTAATTGAGATATCGGGACGTTAATCTTATTGCTAATTTTCTTGAAGATGCAAGGGGAATTGGTAGGCTTTAAACGATAGTCAAATACATTAAGAGGTGGTTGCTATGTGGAGTATTCCATTCTCTTTGCATTACCAGGACAAAAAAAAAAAAAAAAGAATAAGAAATTCCCATTCGAGAAAAAGTATAAGTATTGGAAAATTTAAGGGAATAACAAGCAATATCTCAAAAATGGTTCACTCAACGAAAAAAAATGTATGACATACATTTTGTATTTTAACGCGATCTACATTTTTTGTGTAGTAAAATTTTGTCTTATCTCTTATGGTTTACCAGTTATGCAAAACTCGTTCACAGAATACTTTTGGAGACATTCCCAGAAAATTCGAGATATACATTTGATTTGTCATTAAAGTATCTTAAACATATGATATTTTAATCAAAATCGTTAGAGGCATTTTTGGGAAAATTAAAATTTTCGAAAAATGTTCCATGTAAAGGGTAATCTGGGGTTGGGAATTTTCTTGAAAACCTTCGTGTCGCACCTCTGAAAGATACTGAACCTAAATACCAAGTTTGGTGTTTATCAGACTGTTCGTTTCTGAGTTATGCTGTTCACAGACACAGACACACACACGGACATGTAGTAGAGAAAGTAAAAAGAAGGATGGCACCAAACGTGATTCGGTGAATGGCACTTAGTTTCCTTTTGTTTCACATGGTATATGAAATTTTGCGAATTATATTTATTAAATATGACTTTTAGTTTTATCAGAATTACTTTACAATAAACATCAAAACTGTGTAGTCGATTATATATCTACTATATGCCACTACTGCCAGCTTAGTGATTCCAGGTTTTAGCATAAATCAATGGCTATTTATTGTGTATTAAGATGTTTGTCAAGGATCATCTAGCTTTAGTATATTACCGTAATAAGAGTACTGGGCTTTAGGGAATGAAGGAACGTTTTAAGAAACTAGCCAATCATTTCCCCATTGGGGAAGGGGTGTTCTGAAACATACAAGAATGCGTATTGTGCAAAACGTTTTTGTAATCTATATTTCTCAGATATAAAATATTTAAATACAAAAAAAATAGCCTAGCTTAGTGGAGATTGCTAAGTGAGTATAACCATTGATGTGCCAATGCAAATTACGAGGCGTGTTTTTAAAGTACCACTAATTTTTTAAAAAATAACACAACATCATTTTCCAAACACTTTATCATTCATTACCTTACACTACTTCTCCACATAGTCACCTTCGTTATTCAGGCACTTATCGTAACGAGAAACCGCTTTTTGTATGCCTTTGTCAAAGAATGATGCTATCTGTGATGAAAGCCAAGTCTGCACTTCTGGTTTCACATCATCAAAGTCGTTGAAAGGTTTTCCACCAAGGAATTTCTTCAGATGAAGAAACAGATGAAAATCGCTTGGTGGCAAATCCGGATTGTAGGGAGGGTGGTCGAATTGTTCCCAACCAAATGCGATCAGATCTCGAGTTTGTTTGGCTGTGTGTGGCCGGGCATTGTCACTCATTGTTTCCTTATAAACCTCACACAATTGACGATGAATGTTTGCTGGCTTAACATTTCTCGCATTCAAAAAACGAATCACTGATCTGAACTTTACAGTTGTTCGATTGTTTTGAACATTTCGAAACACTCTAAAACAGGAAAACACAAAGTGACGATCGCTCACAGTTGCGCTTGGCTTCTTAATGAATTGGGACTAAAGCATTGCAGCGGAAAATGTTAAAACGGGACTTGCTTTAAAAACGCCTCGTAAGAGGATAATCAGGCGATTTTTGGAATACACAAAAGGAAGATATTGTGGCGTGTATGTGTGTGTATTGTCACGCCAGACACATTATTGCGTCGTTGGCGACAGTATTGTTGGGGTAATTCTTTCGGCTGGGGTTTTGAAGTCTCGTCTAGCGTTGTAACTCGCCACCTTCTAGCTGGTGATCCTAGCTAGCGGTGGAGAGTGCGGGAAGTGAGCGTTATTCCTCGGGACGCGTGGTCGAGTGTTGGGTCTGAAGGATCGTATGTGAAATCGTGTGAATGTAGCCTCGTGTGTGTAGTACCTCCCTTCAATTTCTTCCTTTTTATCTTTTGTGTGTGATGTAGGGGCACCATGTTTATACTGAATAAACCACAGATAATGTGATTAATGTGAAATTCTGTGTATTTTGTTATAACTATCCCACGCCTTCTCTGGAATGTGTAGTTTAAGATTCTGGTCCTCTTGCTACCTCTGCAGCTATGCCTCCCAATGTATACGCTGGGGTAACTAAAATTTAATATCTACCTGCAAACCTTTTGGCCTCACCCCAGTATATAACAATATTTTATTACCAACGAATTGCAAATAAGCTATAGTGTAGCATCATTGGTAGTTGGCAATTCTGAGTTTTCTATAGGATTTCAATGATGCGCTTCAGACACATCCCCTACTCTGTAAGCCCCCTCAAAAAACAACAAGAAAGAAAAGAAAGAAGGGAAAAAAAAGAAGATAGTCATGCAAAAACTTCTTTCATTAGAAAACTAAATGGGATGTACAGCAACAAAGTTAAAAACATAAGCTGCTTTTTTAAACTGTAACTCCCATAAAGATAAATGCAAAAGGTAATAAATAAACAAATAGGTTAGCGGTAGGTTGTACAATGAAACTTTGGAAGAATAGGGACAGGAAATTCAAATACTATAGCATAGCTGTTATTAGTAGAGTCATTATGAGGTCTCTGTGTTGGACTCAGCTTTTACCTTCAAAATATCCTACTTTTCTTTGTCTCGCCTGTTGTAGTTGCCATCATATTACAGTTGATTAATCCTTTCCAGCTCTATTCTTTTTCTTAAAATATATGCACAATGTCTTTCTCTGGCGCATTTTCACGTTAACTACTCCTCCAGTCTGGCGTTTTTTCTTTTAATTTTCTCACTTGTTGCTTTATTCTTCTATGACTGTATTCTGCAAGTCTTCATTTGTGCTGCTGCTGTGACACTTTCATCTCTTTGTGCAAATGAAGGCCCAACATTCATTGTCAGTATGCCTTTTGATATTACGTCCTGTGATCTTGGACTTCCACTCTCATTTGTTTGCTCTGAGCGTCAATTGAAATGATTGCAGAAGTTCTCGCAAACGCGTATTAAAACATGAGATTAATAATTTCCTGCTCTTCCTTCGTTATGGCTGGCGAATTTCTGTTCACTTATTACAGTAAGGCATTTGCTTGCTCAAGTTCTGTTTTACATGCGAAAGGTTCCTACAAAGCACCGCTTTAGTAGCTGTATTTCATTCTAAGTTAAAAAGAGCATTCTTAACTTAAAAAGAGACGCACAGAAAAGGACGTGAAGCACTGACAATTTCTGAACATATCTTTCTTTCTTGCTTTCAAAATGCTATACCGCCTTATGAATTTTGAATGTCTACTTTAAAGGTTGAGAACAAAAGTTTTGATAGCTATAAAATCTGAGCTCTTGCATCACAGGACTTACAACATCCACTATTATTTATTTTTGTGCCTATACATCTAAAAGCTTATTTTCCTAACTTTTCCTATTAATGATGGTAAATTTTGGAATAAATAGTTTTAATATACACGTTGTAGCAGGTACACAAGAGGATACAGTACACTAATAGTAGTAAATATTTTCTACATATCTTCCTCTATATTACGTGAGCTCAGGATAACAAACGAACAGCACTTCAAGGCTAATTGGCTAATACACTGAAAGCTCTAAACTGCAAATATATAGGAAATTTCTAATATTACGAAAATACGTATTACCACAAATTGTATGCATTAACCTACATGTTTTCAGCAAATACACTTTGGCTACCTCTTATGGTTTTACAGTTATTAAAATTATATAAAAGTGATGAAAAATTCATAAAAAATGCACCATATTACACTTCATTTGAAATATTAATATCTCAAACATATAATTGTTAAACAAAATCCATCCAAATGTCAGCTTGCGGAGGGGGGTTCTTCAAAAATCGTTGCGTGGCACCCTTAAACGATGTCTTAACTCCAGAATGAGCTACGCCGTTTTCAGAGGTAAATAAAGATTCGCAAGACATAGGCACGCGCGCTGACCTTTTCTTTAGAGTAAACGTTTTGTGTATTCAGGGGTCCTGAAAATGCGTATTTCCAATGAAATCTAAAAATCTATTTTTTATGGAAAGCAATACTTCTTCAACCTGGCATAGGCAGTAGAACAATTAAAAAAGGTTTGAATTTAACTATTGTTAATTTTAAACTGTTTCTCATGATGATCGCAATTTAAATGCTTAAGTATGATGATTTACACTTCTATCAATCATTAGCAGTTTACAGAGATTGGAAATTGGAGTTAAGTACATAGGTACATGATAACACACGAAGAACAATATTTGTCTAAGCAAGAAAGGGAGTTGCAAAATTAAGCGGGCTAAAAGGAGATTTTGACACAAACGTTTGACTACTAAGTAATTATTCAGATGCAACACTGCATGCTAATACCAATGAAAAAAATAAAAAAGAATTGTTTATTAAAGGCCTTGTTTGATAAAATGCATAAATTAAAGACTTAAGCATAGTGTAAAGATTACATTGCTTATAAATAATACCAATTTTTGTTGATTATTAAATACAAACGGAAACGGAGCGGAAAAGACAGGTACTTCAACGCAGGTAAATGCCGCAATAATCAGGCTCATTTTATGTATTTGTCTCAGCCAATTGAACTGTAAGGCACAGAAAGCAAGCCGAAAGGCGTATAGAGCTTTAATATTAACAAAATAGTAAATGTGCGTATAGTGATACATTTCAGGGGCGTTAGCAACATTTTGTGACTTGTATTCGGATAGCATAGGAAACAATCCCACAACCGTACATTTCTAACAGTCTCCCAATATAAACTATTCATAAATTGGAATGGATTTCAAGCAAATGACATCCGTGAACATTCGTTTAACAACTGTTAGTTCATGGAAGTAAGCTTAAAATAAAATGCGTGGTTTTCTTCAGCCAAGTTGCAAATGATTATGTCAAAGTCCAAATCGTTTCCGCGGCCGTTTGACAATTGTGTCTCGGGACGCGTGGCTTTAGCTTCGTTCTATTATGTTTCATACTGAGTCCCAGCTACTGAATATGCGCTGACAGCCGAGCGTTTATAAGCAGGTACGTAGCACTGAGCCCTACTGAGGTTCGTATCCCGAGCAACATTTATTATGCATTATGTAATATAATTTCCAATAATTGCTAAGGCTTATTTTGAATTCAAGGCCCTTATGTTCACACATACAAACTGAAACACTCTCATTTTCGGAATTAATTGTTCTTCCATACAAGCTATGTGATGGTCATGGTTGGGATGGTAGAATAGACAACTGAAAGATTCAATGCCATCGCAGGGATTTGAAACACGGATCTCCCGGTTTCCGTCCGGTTGCTCTAACCACTGAAGTATCATGGCAACATGCCGGTACATTAAATTACCCAGCTGATTCACACTTTTCCCGGGAAATCACAAGGAAATCTCAAATTGTATAATTGAGATGACATAGCCAATGGCGACTTACAAAGCTGTAGGTACTTTAATAGTTTCGACCACTATTAGGTCAATTAATGGAATTACTTGTTCTTCCACACAAGCCGTGTATTGGACACGGTTGGAAAAGTAGAAGGTAGAAAAGTAAGCTGATTCTACCTTTCCACTCTCCTTTTCGTTTTGAAACTAAATATGAAACAAGTAAATATTATATTCCTAAATGTAAAAGCAAATAAAAATAGAAGTTAACTTAATATCGGATGTGTAAACCCGCTGTTTCTTATTGCCTCATGGCAATATCAAATGGGCATGGCTGATATCAAATCCCTAGCCAAATTCTCACGAGAGGATACTTACTCCCAAGCATCATGCATTTTTGATCCCACAAAACCTCTTTTGTCTTGCAGGCCAATTTAACTCCTAAACTTCCCTCACCTCTGACCACACATTTCCAATAGGATTCAAATCTGCTGAACAACGAGGCAAATCAATCGTTGTGTGAAACCTGCTGACTTGTGTGGACAGGATGGTTATCCTGCTGGAATTCAATAATTCCATCGGCATATTTAATTCTTACAGAAGGAACCATGATGTTTTCGAGGATGTCCTTATACTGGTAGTTATTTAATGTTCTATCAAGCTGCTGCAACATACCTAGACCATTTCGTGACATCCAACCCCAACACGACACAGATACGCGACCTTGACAATCCATTTGCACCATGTATTTTGTGTCGTAACGTTTTCCTTTGGGGCAATAGATAATAATTACTTTCTACCCATTTGTAGATGAAAAGTCTCCTCGTCCGTGAATAATTCCGTTATGGTTGACGTTTTCTTCTGCAAATGCGAAGCAAAATAATTTAAGATCTGTAACCCGTTGCTTCTTAGCTGCTGATCGAGCGAAGACCCCTGCTGTGCGGTTCGACGCACGGAAATTATAATTACTTGTAATTGTAGACACATGCTGGAAGGGATTGCTGTCTGCCTCTTCTAGGAGAGCCTGAGTCACAGAATGTCCAGCAATGTTCACTAATGTAAGGAGAGATCTCTTTGTAGCTTCGTCTTTAAGCGTGCGCTCAGCCATAGCAAAAGTCAGTATGATTGCTAACATATACGAATTCCAAGGCTATGAGGTGCGCGTGCATGATCACACCAGCGCCATTCTAACTGAAGAATGAAAAAGAATTTGCACATCTAATATTAAGTCAATTAAACAATTTGGTTTAGTTTTTCACTCTAGAATTCTTACTAATATGTCATTTATTTTGATAACGAACAGAATAATTTATTTGTTTTTTTTATCATGAACGTCTTAAAATTACTCGATATGCATGGAGAACATAAGGCATTGCTATATATATATATATATATATATATATATATATATGTATATATATAACAAATTAAAATTTAAATAATAATAAAAACATACACCAAGGATTCGAACCCAGGTTATTCCAATTGCGAGACACATGCGGTTTACAGCTCGGCTACCATGTATATAACAAACTGAAAGGCATCTTCCTACTTATCTAAATGCTTTGAAATGAACGAAGGGTGATATTAAATCGTGTATTGTGAACGCAGCGTCAGCGAATGCTTCCGATGTTTTCCTAATCGAACTCCCTCTCTGGCTGTTGCCCATTCATTTTGTCTTAGGCTGTACAATAAAACATATAACATATCCAGCTTCGATCAATCGCGTGGCATGCGCATGTTTAAAACATTACAGCATGAAGGCACTGACTGAAAATTGAGCCTATAAATGTGTTAATGCCGTTTCGGCTCTTGCGCTGGATTGCATCATAGTCGTATTCCGCTTCTGACAAAAATAAAACAAGAGTATTTATTTCTCCGGTTGAGTTTTAGTCAATTACTGATTTAAAGACTTTCTTTTAAAGGTCTAGTTGAGTAAAGGTACGTAGTTTATGTATTTGACAACAGTGTTTCTTTTAGCTAGCAAAACTAACCTTTGGCCTCGGTTTGGAAAACTTCGGCTACTGCCTATTTCGGAAGTCTTCGGCAATGAAATCAATGGGAGATTTTTATGGAGGCTTTTAATCTAAACCAGGTTTGATTTTGTGCCACTTTCAGCCAAATTTGAAACCTGTCGACAAATCGTATTCAAACTCTTGTGTGTAAAATTTCAATCCTTACTTGTAATCCGCCTAAAAACCGAAAAAAATTAGGAGTGTATTCGTCTAAACTACCCTTAATCTTATACAGATTTCTGCCAAAATTTGAAATTTTCTTCAAACCTCTAAACACGGTATTCCCGACCCACCGTCCACTTCCAGAAGTTATAGTTTGTAGTTGTGCATCGCGCTTCAATAATGTTGGTCGTGTGTTGAAAGGATTTTAGGGGTGACAAATTTTAATCAGTTATGACATACATGAATATGTAAAGTGTAATATGTATTATAGATACGAAACTGTGAAGAACGAGCTGGTTTCGAACTCGGAACCTCTTCGTAGAAACCCGCTGCTCTAATCTCGTTCACAAAGCACAGTTTGCGGATGTGTAGAACACAACAGCTAACTAACAGAAATTCTCAGACGTCTGGTTCATGAGGGATGGGTAAGATCATCATCATGAGTCGCTTAAGTATTATGCCTGCCATAGCTGTTCAGTTGCACACATGTAAACAGCATACTATAGTGTGGTCGATCAAAACATACTATAGGAAGTATACACTTGCCTTGTACACGTTGACAGTGTTGGTCGAACAAAGTGAACGGAGCACCGTGAATACAAAAGCTTAACTCCGTAGTTACAGTAGTTTTGGAATTGTTTCATTACGGACGGATAACGCGACGCTAAAAGGTGCTATGCACTAGAGAACGGACTTAGAAATGACTTTCATTACCTTGCACAGCCGAGAAGATACAACGAAATGCCCAAGTTGGAACACCAGGAAAGAACGCAATGTATAAACACTGATAAATCCTGAAGAATATATTTTTTTAAGATTGTGAGAAAATTTCCATTCCGAGTGTCAGAAACGTATCCCACAAGGCGACTGACATCACTGACCTCATGACATCACGCCAATAAAACAATTAGCCATCTCGCTGTCGCTCTCATATGTACGATTGAGCATTCGCGGTCGGCGATGTCCTAGCGTGGAAATTTATGATTACGAACTTGAAGACAAAAGAGCTACGCTGCCAAGTTTTACGTAACGCCCCAGTCAGTCGGAGGAAATTAGTGGCGGCACAAGTGCTTATTGATCTTGTGGAAGCTGCAATGCCGCATACACGTCCAAACAAAACAAAAACTGAGACCATTTCCATGGACACGTCTCGTCATTATTATACTGTATACACAGTATTTGGTTTCTGTTATTGCTTCGGTTCTTTGCTTCCTTTCAACTGCTTCAACCTACTCCTTTCTTCCTCAAGGTTCTTAACTCACTGCAGTTATTTCTGCCACAGTTTCAAACAGCAATATCTTATTTTTAAAGATGACGATTACATTTTGATAAATACTAGCTTATTATGTATTCCTACCTTTAGCGTTGTTGATGGATACCATGTGTAATTATACTAATACATCTTAGGTATATAGTCATCTCCCTCGACACAAGAAGCACTAAACAGCGAAAAAGTAGCTTTCATGTATTCGGCGCTAAAAGCAGTGTTACATCATTAAAGATAGCAAGAGATGAAGTAGTGATGCTATTCGCTGATTTATTTCATCCTAAAGGTCCAGCCATTCTTTTTTGCCCGGCTACCCTCAAGGCGAAACCTAACCAGTTGACACTCGTGAATATTAAAGAACGGAAACTTTCTCGGCTTTGATTGTCGATAATCGTTTCATCAGTGATCTACTGAATGCTATCTTTGGAGACCTCCATGCTCTTGGCTTACGACCCTTCTAACGATTGTCAACTGCTGCTATAAATCATTACGTATTACCCTCGAAGTAATACACTGCTGAACTTTTTGTACAAGTGATTAATGTAGCGCAAGGTTGGAACTTAGTATTTATAAAATATTACTAACTCCAAAACAATGAAATTTAAACAAGACTAATAACATGTTCGTTACTATGATTCCTTCATGCTCTTAAAGCAGCGTATTCTGTAACTCATTTGAACATGCAAAATTAATGCTTGCCCCGAGCTTCCGAGAGGAATGGCATACATTCCAAAATATACTGCTTCAATCTAAGAGTAAAACGATGTTTGCCATCCTTTTAACATGCAACAGCGAATTATTGTAAACATTAAATACGTTGCATTTTAACAGGATACATTTTTCCTATATGGCGTTTACGATTCAAATAATTTCCAAATGTATAAACCTCCACAAAAACAAAACCACTGAACAAGCTTTTTGTAGAAAACTGAAGATATGCATTTTCCTTGCCGCCATTACCTAATATCTATGGTATGTGAATACCTTCGTAAAATAAAACTAATGACATTCGCTTAGTGAGTTTAAAAAAAAACTGCGCTATATTTGGATATGTACACCCGTGGACAAAAAGAGTCATGCCTGGAACGCCAAAGTTTTCCAAGTCCTACACGGCACAACACTTTGTTTACACCATACACAATACAGTTGTGTTGCGCTGTAGCAAGTTGTGCGGCATTACTAAACATGCTGCCTTCCATGTGCCTTCTCTGTACTGCTGTCGTAAACCGTAGGGTACTTCAGTGGATCTGACCACAGGTTCGCTTCTCGCATGTAGCAAACTTTTTTTTTCTTCTGTTAATAAATTTAATCAACACATAGGCGGCAACTTATTTTTGATATGCTCCATTTCATAAATGGTATTCGGTAAAGTTAATAACAGAATAGTTACTATAATGCTTCTTTAAGAGTTTGTTTTACCTAACTGCAATATGCTGCACACGAAACCACATGATGCGCAAACGCATCAGGTTCGCATTCAGTATTTGACAATGGCAGAACGCGCACACAAGACCTAGGACAAGGGCACAAGTAAGTCTCTCCTTGTACCAGTACGTTTTTCTGCTTGTGAAGCTGAAGCTGCAGCTGCAGCTGTATTGGAGTTCCTGCAAATACAGCGCAGAGATGGGTGTGATTATCCATAGAAGGGATTGAACGCCATCATCCTGGTTCAGGAAGAAGACGTGTGTCCACGCCTGAAATGAATGCAGCTTTAATTGCGGTAGCAGAGAGGAACCCTTTCCAAATTGCTTCTGAAATGAAGGCACATTTACAATCCCCTGGATAAGCTCGAACAGCTCTGTAATGTGTAAACGACGCAGAACTTCTTGTACGAATGGCAGCTAAAAAACAACATCTGACAGGCGATCACAGATTGTTTAGCCTCACGTTTGCAGAGGAAAATGTCAACCGCGACTGCAAAAATATGATATTCTCAGACGAGGTGACATTTTCCTCCACACGTAAGGGAAAGGTGACTGCCGTCCAAAGTGGTCCCGATACGATGCAAAATACGTGGCTTCACAATTTCATCACGATCGCATACCTGTATCTTGTTGGGGTTGGATATGAAGGGACGGTTTAGGTGTATTGTGGCAGCTTGAAAATACACTGAACAGTGCGAAATACCTGAATACTTGAGAGCATCTTGACTCGCTCTGTAAAGTTGAGGTACGCTGATGGAATTGTTGAATTCGAACAAGAATTCATCTATCCACACATGTCGAAAGGTTTTAAATTGGTTCTCAGGCAGGATATCGGAGTGATAGACTGGCCTCCTTGTTCACCAGATTTGAACTATTTTGAAAATGTGTGAGCTGAGGTGAAAAGGGAGCCGAGCTCGAATTTCCCTGTAGGACAAAAGATGGCCTTTCAAGAATCCTGGGATGTTGTAGCTTTTCATCCAGATTACTGTAGGGAATTAATTTCATCTATGCCCCAAAGAGTGAGGATAGTTATAGGTGCTAGGGGTTCATACACCAGATATTAATTGTTTATTTTTTGTGTTTTAGTTTTAGAAGATAATAGTTTATTTGCATTTACTCTTTAGTTGTTTAAAACGAATCTTTTAGTAAAACTATGTTTTGTGTGTATAGATATGCCTAAAACTTCAAATGTTAAAATATATTAATGCAATATTATGTTCTACACATCCAGTCATAAAATTAAAAACAAAAAATAACAACTAATGCGAGATTTGAACCGAGGAACTTATGAGTGCAAGCAATGCCTTCTTAACCTCTGGGCCACCGTAACGTTGTTTCGTGTTGTTTTCAGTAGCTTATAGGCAACAGACGCTCGCAGGCACAGACTTTTCTACAGTTCCTGAATGTACGTTTGTTAATATAGCCGTTACGAAGGTACGTGAAGCCCTCCGATCGGCACATGGAATCTGGGAATGACCTTTTTCTTTGGGAGGGGGAGAATCCACGGGTGTACTTCATTATTGGGAGGTAGTGCATGCAGTTTGATTCGTAGGTGGCGGAATGAAGTACCGCACTATTCCATGGAGAAGCTATACATTTTCAAAACTTATGACATAACGTTAATGGAGCGAGATACTTGTTTGAATTTAAGTATTTGTATTTAGACGGTCAGAAATAACTTAATGACAATTAAAGGGTCCATTTGTGTGGGATAAACTTCTAGAAAGTCTTATTGTGAAAATTGCGACATCAATGCCGAATTCACGCGACTTTTCGGGTTTATGTTCTGCCTACGGGTATAGCAGCGTTTTTCGGAGAGTTTAACTATATTTATAACATTTCAGATATACAGAGAAAATGTATGAATGATTTACTATTAGTGAATGCTCGTATTAGGCCCAAGGGAGCTGCAATTTATCCAAAATTGTATTTTCAGATGGCAGAAAACACCGAAACAGAACAATTTATCCAGGCAACTAACGAAACCGAGAGTCCAACTCTAATCCTTTATGTTACTAGGTAAACATAGGTAGTAAACCATATCGGTAGGTGTGGGAATATTTTTCCAATACTTACGGTCCTGGGGTAGGGCATTATTTCATTTACTCTAGATATAAAAAGTATGGAAAGTAAAAATACGAAACAAATGGCGAATAAAAGGAAATAAACACAATTTGCCTCTTTCTTGACAGGCAGCAAAACTGCTAAGAAATTGGGTCTAATGCATGACAAAAGTAATATATTAATCAAATCTTAGAATATAGTAGAAACGTTTTTAGTTTTCTACTTTAAGTTGATAAATTTTTGTTCTAACTGTTGAAAGCAATCTGCTCTGTAGGGCGAATCGTGGCAGGGTAGCTGAGGGACTCATAAAGTGAACTTTTTTTCCCTTTACGCGCCCTACGTATGTGCAATTTATACAGCACGCTGAGTGGATAATTAGGTTATACGCCAGGCTTGCTACGGCAAGGGCTAAAGAATGATTTGGATTTGGTAACTCCTCGTAGCATACCATCATCAATTTAAACAAGATTGAAAGGATCTACTCCACCAACTGCCCGACGGCTACCTCACTAATTAGAAGGGCAGGAAACAGTTTTTGTTACCTTTCTGGATTTAGAATGCCTAGTAAACAACCTCAAAGCTTTAAGCCAACAAGATAT
This sequence comes from Deroplatys truncata, assembly GCA_030765065.1. Lineage (NCBI taxonomy): Eukaryota > Metazoa > Arthropoda > Insecta > Mantodea > Mantidae > Deroplatys > Deroplatys truncata. The sequence continues at coordinate 168,141,663 of CM060983.1, forward strand.
ACCACGTGGCAAACGAAAATACGTTGCATTTCAACATTGCACTGTCCGAGCCGCGGTCTTGTTAGGCAAAGTCTTTCCAAATTTAACTTTAGGATAAAGATAAGCAAAGAATTTCAGTGGTGCAAACCAGTATTGTGCCTTTTCTACCCTGGAAGAAACATTGACAATACCGGTATATTTTTTTAAAAAAAAAACATGTTTTAACTCCGCGCTCATTACTTAAATCGGTACCTCAAACGCTGATTTTCTTTCCATGCCTAAATGTGTGTATCACATGGCAGATTTTGGACTGTACCTCGTTTCGTTCTGCTCTTCCTTACAAGGAAAGCGCCGGTCTTTAAAGAAGTACGAGGGGAAAATGCTACGGCGGTTAAAATTAGAATTAAACGCATGCAGTTGGTTAAGCTAAGAATTTCATTGGAAGAAGATTATCTACAGTGACAGTTCTATACCGCAGCCGATAAAAAAAACAAAAAAAACAACAACAACAAAGATATGCCGCATGCTAACCCAATACTCAAGGTATTGAAAGTCATATAACTTTCTCCATCCACTACCATTTAATAGCCATTCATAGCCCATACTACTGTTACATTTAAACGTAACAATAACATCGGTATAAAAACTATTTCAACTAGGTAATCTTGTGGTTCTCAGAAGGCTAAGATAATGAGCAGCTGTTAATAAAATAACTCGATATAAGCCAGTCACAAGTTTGTATGAAAATAGAAGGTTAAAAAGGTAAGGAATTTATTAGCTTTCATTTTAAGGAATTTATTGTTTCAAAATATACTGCATTTAAAATCAGAATAATTTTAAATAGCACAGCGACTCTTTCGGAAATGACCAATGCTATCAAAAAGCTAGTTACATATTAATTTTATATATTGTTATTTTTCGTGAGTAAACCTTTGTCTAACTTTCAAGGCTTCAGATTTATATAAAATCAATGAAAATGAGGAGGCCTTCACCAACTATTTGACGAAAAGTCAAATTTTAACGCCATAAAAACATTTCAAGTGTTCGACACCGTAATTATTTGTGTCAGTTTTGAGAAAACAGGACAAAGTCAGGGTGGAGAAAATTTTCCGAAAACCAAGAATAACAACTTTTTCATGTAAAGAGTAGTTTGGGGTAGGGAGAGTTTCTTGAAAGTCTTGGGTCGCAATCTTGGAAGATGCTGAACTTATATATCAAGTTTGGTATTTAACCTACTTTTCGTTTTTGAGTTATGGTGATCACAGAAAGGCAGACAGATGCACAGAACTTTTTTCTACAAATATGTTTTGTTTTATTTTTAACTCAGGAAGCCTCAAAATGTGTATTTTCGGTGAAATCATAGAATAGAATTTTTGTGTGGAATGCAATATTTCCTCTACTTACTATAGGTAAGTAGAAGGGAAAGTAAAAATGTTTGTCACTTACATTGCAACAACTTGGACATCTTTGAACCAATAGAACAAGTTTCTGTATACCATACGTAAACATTAGCAAGAGCTGCTATACGAAGAAAAATGTTCACTGCAATATTTCTTTGTAGCACTATGAAAGAAAGAAAGGGAAGAATGTCTTGCCTTCAATTATAATTACCGTCATGCAGAAAGGTTTCCCTTAGTACAATATATTTTATTTCAACGTTTAACTCCGCTAACAGGAGGTTATTTATTATCTTTGAGAATGTTGTTCAACCTGTTTCTTTATGGGAATCTTTAGCATAATATATTCTGTGCTGAACATGCACTTCCCAAGCTTTGAAACACCTGAGTGTGATTTTGATTTCGATAATGGTAGAAATGCATTCATCCACACCGGAGTCGCAGATGCCTTTATATCACATTCTGATGCACTCGTATAAAACCTTTATCCATATGCGAAGTATCGCAAGGTACCTATATTTTTTAGTTCGTAACTTTGCTATGAATGGGGGTCGATAAAGTGGCACACGAGACTGGCTTATGAAAAACCTCTCAGTTAAGAAGCAGCGATTGTATTGATCGGTTCATTTTAACTCCATCCAGACATGCAATGTCACGTTCAGGCTAATTCATCGTAAATAACTTCAGCTTAAAGCGAACTATCTCTTTTTCTCATTTTTGCCACGAAGAGGTTTTTACAATTCTGATCGGTTTTATGGAAAAGTTATTCATTATATCACAGCCTATTACTATTGTTGAGGATTTGAGTGTAAATACGCCTCCCTGTGCCCGTGTTCGCTTAACGTACGTCAAAACTGCTTCCATCATTTTTTTACTTTCTCTACTACGTATAGTAAGTGAGGGAAGTATTGTATTCCACCCAAAAATTCGATACCGAGATTTCAGCGGAAATACATGTTTTGAGGCCCCCCTGAATCCAAAAAATCTGATGTGTTACACTCACATGACTTTCTCTACTCTTGTACAAATTATTTTTACAAACGCTTATTCTCCATCTACTTCATGTTAATCGAGATAAACATGAAGTAGATGGAGAATAAGCGTTTGTAAAAATAGTTTGTACAAGAGTAGAGAAAGTCATGTGAATGTAACACATCAGATTTTTTTCTATCATTCCCAGCAACAGTCTTTTCTCTTAATTTTTTTGTCAATATTTCCTTTATTTTTCTTCCCTTTTCTTGTCATTTCTGAGTCATTCCGGAATCCGGAAAATTATCTCGCCATAAATTTTTACTTTCTCTACTACTACGTATATAGGTAGGGAAAGTATTGCATTCCGCCCAAAAATTCGATACGAGATTTCATCGGAAATACATGTTTTGAGGCCCCTGAATAAAAAAAGGATTTTTAGAAAAAAGGTCAGTGTGTATGTGAGAGAGAGAGAGAGAGAGAGAGAGAGAGAGAGAGCGCAGCATAACTCAAAAACGAAAAGTCGGATAAATATAAAACTTGGTATTTAAGTTCAATATCTTCCAAAGGAGCGGCGCGAAGATTTAAAAAAAAAAACCTCAACCATCCCAAACGAACCTTTACATGGGACATTTTTGGAATTTTTTTATAAAAATGGCTCTTAACGATTTTGAATAAAATACCATATATTAAAGTTATTCAAATAACAAAATCTATATCTTGAATTTTCTGTGAACAGCCCGTGATGTCCTCTTCATTGCGAAGGGATTTTGTATAATCTTAAATGCTAAGCGATAGCCGAAAACGCACTACACAAGAAATGTAGATCTCTTTAAACAAACATCTATTTTAAATAATCTTTTTTTATGGCAACAGCCACTTTCGAGACATCGGTTATTATTGCTTCGAATTGATCAATAGTTAGCCATTCTTTTTAAGTCCTGTCGATTTTCAGTTGCTTCTCCGGATGTCATGGTAAGAGTATGCAATTTATGGTTGGCGTATAGCATCCAGTTCTAAAACATTTCATTATAGCTATTCTCTTTGTATCTAAAACGAAATGTGTAATGTAGCCATTTTCGGAAAGCCTCATTAAAATTAAGTAGGTAGGAAAATAAACTTTTACTATTATTTGTATACCCACTAATAAACGATAGAGCGTAGAGAAAGTCATGAGAATGAAACACATGAGATTTTTATTCGTACTCTTGACAAATTAAAAGGGTTTTAAACCAGCTTCCTCGAGTATGTATTTCGTTCGTTTCTAATTTTGTTTAATCGCAAACCTAACTCTGACGGGAAAATTGAATAAGATTGAAAAAATCAAATACCAAGGATCGCGATTCCACTAAGAAATGGAATTTTCTATACTGACACTATACAGCTGTACTACTGGGATGAGACGCCCGAATGGATTTCGAATCTGTGATTCAAGTATCCCGGTAAACCCCCAAAGCGATGTTTATCCTGAGGTATGCCTTGTGGGTACAAACAGAATAGACATGGAAGAGGAATGGATCAGATTAAAGAAAACAACACGAAGCAAAATAAAAACAGAAAGGGAATAATTTTAATTTCAAAAATATGTAATGAAGAAACAGTCAACGTCATAAAAGAGAAACTGCTTACAATAAATGTCTTCAAGAAGAAACAGGATTGTGTAGTGGTTATCATGCTAGCCTCTAGTTCCCGAGGTCGCGGGTTCAAACCCGGCGGAGGGCGATAGATTTTTTTTCTGGCGTAAAAATCCTTAGCATGGCTTCCTTCGGAAGGGAAGTAAAGCCGGTGGTCCCGTGCCGTAGTTTTATCGCACGTAAAAGAACCTCAAGCTTGATAAAGAGGCCTCTGAGCAAAATTTCTGGTCTTTAACGCCCAACATAGAATGGGACGCGAAGGACCACAGCAGTTAAAGAGCGTCCATAAATTAAACCCAATTTAACTTTTTAAGAAACAGGATTGAAGAATATATGAAGAAGAAAGAAATACAGAATACCTAATGGTTAAGATTTATGAACAGCTAACACTGAAAATGATACACATGGATAAGATACAGCATACGCATTTATGAGGTACTGGCTGTCTTGTCCAGTGTCGCATGGGAACCTTTATAAACACTGAATAATTTAATTAATTTCATTTAATACTCCATTTTGTGTATGAAATTACTCTATTATGGTCTATAACTTTTAATGGTACTAAATATTCCCTTAATCTTTATAACTGATGTCCCTAACAACGCCGAAAGATCCACTGATATTTACAAAAATGCATAAGAAGTATCGGCGGAGCCGATGGGCAGCGATCCCTTCCATGAAAGTCAATGTTCCGGTTGGGGAAGCGTGGTGCTGGCCCCGTCACCTCCCAGTGGATGATCGTCCACCTCAGCCATAAGTGGACACGAGGCCGGCAGGTGACAGCGAGACTCTGGTTCGAGCCGAACTGATATTGGAAGTGGAATAGGCTGTTACCACTCTCGTATACGGATCTTGGATACGGCTGTTAAAAAAATACAGGCAATATGTCATTCAGATAAGGCTTTTGCTAAACATGGAGGAAGAAAAAGACAAAGAAATTAATTAATCCGAAAATAACTGACTATACTCTCAGTAAATGAAAAGATTGGATAATACCGGAAAGCGATAGATCATGTGTGAGAATGGAGGAAGAAGAATTTCACTGTAAGAATTAAATTAAAAACCAAAAGGAGAATGAGGTGTTGGAGGCCGAGAAATACCTTAACCAGGAAGAATAAGAAGTGCCTTATGCTGTACGACATATTGGCGTAACTGTTATCCGCAGGAACTTTAGTGGGATACAAGAATCGGATAAAAACGTTGAGTGCGCATTTGGATTCTCGTCATAAAAACTTAAGGCAGTATAAAAGTACGATTATCAGACACACATACTTCATCTCTTTTCAGTGTTTGCTTTAGATATATGTCATTTTCTACAACAAAGGTATATTGCTCTCTCCGCTTCAAGTTTTGGTTCAGAAATGCATGGCTTATATTACCACATATGCCATGAATACGCTGTACATTGGAAAATAAGACGCGGGAATCTATCATCGAGTATGTAAAAATAAAACCGAAGAGTCTGACTACTTATATATCAAATATGAAATTGGCCCGTGCTTGTCTGTAGTGATTGCTTATTGTACTATTCTTTGATGCGGTGGCTAGTCTGTGAAATAATGTTTTATCTATCAAATGTAGTATCATTTTGCAGGCTCATCTAGAACAAGAACTGCAAAATATTCATTGCGGCATTTCTATTGATTATTATTCAAGGTGGGCCACGCAAATGCAGATTGGTAATTACTTCATGTAATTAAATTAAATATTGCAGTGTACCTTTGAATGTATCACTTCCTTAAAGCCGCTTGTACACGATCAATTTTTTGTCAAATTCAATACTTTACAAGACTTCAAGAGTTGTCACAACTTCACAACCTTTCTTGTCAAATTGCTTCCAATACTTTTAAAGTCTTTGAAAGTCTTGAAAGCTAATAAGGACATGCTCTAAACGGCCAAAGATTACACAATGATTTGATGGCTTTGGCCAATGAAATACGCGAGTATTCACAGGCGTCACGAAATCTGCAACGGTTGAAAGCGAAAAGTAAACAAAAATGGCTACTCGACCAAGGTATGTCGTATGCGAAGTGATTAGGTTATACACGAGCTGGCACATGTCTGTACATCGAGGGCTCCATGGATTACCACAGGATAGAGCAGATGAAAGCATATGAAGAAATAATTGCCAGGCAGTTTTTCGAACAAAGTATACATTAATGCAATGTTATATAGTGTGGTTAACCTGTCGGTTGGTGTTATTTTCATTGTATTCCACACTCGTAATGAGATTTCATTGGATATAATACGTGAAAGTGCTACATAATATTAATAGGGAACAATATATCATTGCGAATTGTTATACTAAATTGCTTTGCGCGTGATAAATTATTATCAGTGTGTTCTGAAGGGTTTCAGTTTGGCGAAGAGATAACTTGTAAATACACTTTTTGACACCGTCAAGTCTTGCCAGGTCTTGCCAAGTCGTTTCCAATCTTGTCACATATTGAAAAATATTTCACAATTTTTCTTGTAAACTCTTGAATTGAAAAAAAGTTTGATCGTGTACAAGGGGCTTAACAAATATATTTGTCAAATGAAAAGCTACATTTCAAAACCCATGACAATTTCTGGACGAAATGGTTTGTAATGTAATGGTAATAGCTGCTTATTGATACGTTGTACAAACTCCTACAACAAGATTGCATCAAAATGCATTTTAAAATCTCTAAACAGAGCTGAAAAGCAGTAAACGAGCAAGTAAAATTTTGTTCTCCAGGCATGACTGAATAAAACTGCATAAAGGCATGTTACTGTCTTATTAAGCACGGTTGACATCAATGTTAAGATTGGTGGTTTATACTCAAACCTTTCAGCTACACTATGTGATCAAAAGTATCCGGACACCCCCACAAACATACGTTTTTCATCTTAGGTATATTGTGCTGCCACCTACTGCCTGGTACTCCATATCCACGACCTCAGTAGTCATTAGACATCGTGAAACAGCAGAATGGGACGCTCCGTGGAACTCACGGACTTCGAACGTGGTCAGGTGATTGGGTGTCACTTGTGTCAGAAGTCTGTACGCGAGAATTCCACACTCCTAAACATCCCTAACGTTTCTAATGTGATAGCGAAGTGGAAACGTGAAGGGACATGTACAGCACAAAAGCGTACAGGCCGACCTCGTCTGTTGACTGACAGAGACCGCCGACATTTGAAGAGGGTCGTAAAGAGTAATAGGCAGACATCTATCCAAACCATCACACAGGAATTCCAAACTGCATCAGGATCCACTCCAAGTACTATGACATTTAGGCGTGAGGTGAGAAACCTTGGCTTCCATCGTCTAGCGGCTGCTCATAAGCCTCACATCGCGCAGGCAAATGCCAAACGACGCATCGCTTGGTGTAAGGAGCGTCAACATTACACGATTGAACAGTGGCAAAACATTGTGTGGAGTGACGAATCACGGTACACAATGTGGCGATCCGATGGCAGGGTGTGGGTATGGCGAATGCCCAGTGAACGTCATCTGCCAGCGTTTGTAGTGCCAACAGTGAAATTCGGAGGTGGTGGTGTTATGGTGTGGTCGTGTTTTCCCTGGAGGGGGCTTGCACCCCTTGTTGTTTTGCGTGGCATGATTCACAGCGCAGACCTACATTGATATTTTAAGCACCTTCTTGCTTCCCACTGTTGAAGAGCAATTCAGGGATGGCGATTGCATCTTTCAACACGATCGAGCACCTGTTCATACTGCACGGGCTGTGGCGGAGTGGTTACACGACAATAATATCCCTGCAATGGACTGGCCTGCACAGAGTCCTTACTTGAATCCTGTAGAACATCTATGGGATGTTTTGGAACGCCGACTTCGTGCCAGGCCTCACCGACCTATCTCCTCAGTTCCGCACTCCGTGAAGAATGGGCTGCCATTCCCCAAGAAACCTTCCAGCACCTGATTGAAAGTATTCCTGCGAGAGTGAACGCTGTCATCAAGGCTAAGGATGGGCTAACACCATATTGACTTCCAGCATTACCGATGGAGGGCGCCACGAACTGTACGTCATTTTCAGCCAGGTGTCCGGATACTTTTGATCACGTAGTGGATCTTGGGAAAATGATGAGCTCTGTCATTGGAAATGTAACAATTTCCTGCTTCTGGCGTTGAGTATTTAAATCTGCAATTTGCATAAAACATGTATTTCTCCCTTCTCAGACATGTCTATGTTAATTACAACATACCAAAATGCAATTTGTCCAAAATAGCTCATATCAACAAATTGCCCAACGAACCGCATTTACTCCATCACTGAAGTTTTCATCCCTTTAACGTCCAACATTTTTTATCCGGTAATAAACTTGTGTTTCAGCTGCTCAATCTGAGTAAATCGTGTAAACTGCAAGACAATTAATAAAATACTTGTTGGCATATATTTTTTCGCCGCTCCTGACATTTTCCTTACCTGTGACATGCGATTTGAAAAGATGCTTCAAAAAAGTCCTCCATTTACCTATATACCCAAACATATTTTCTGATTGAGGACTAGGTTTCGTGGTGTGTGGCAGTTCCGGACAGATGACGCGTATGCTTACTTAAAATAAACAGTATTTCCCGTGGACATTGGAGGGCTGTTTGGTTGACGGGTCGTTCATCGCCGTATCTGGGCAGCTCCAGTACTGGGATGAGTTTTCGACGCAGGAACTGTTAGAGACTTCCGCGTGTCTGTGTGGCTTGTCTGTCTGCGGCCTGTAGCCTTCTGTGGCTCCATTTTATCCCTTCCTGCTGGTAGCAGCAGATCTCCCGTAGGTCGCAATGCGCGAGCTGTGTCCCTCCGTTGTATACGTTATAACCTTTCGTGCTTGCGTCCTGCATACATCTATGCAGCCACAAGGTAGCGTAACTGCACCTGTGGTCAAGTGGCCAGCGTTCTGGCTTCTCGATCAAGGTCCCGGGTTCGATTCAAGTCTGCAACGGGAAGTTTTTCTTTAACCACAACATTCCATATACTTCACAGAGTCTTAAAGTATGACTATGGGAATGAATGTGAGTGCGTTGAATAGTAATATGTATTATAAACCAGTATTAATAAAAACTACATTTCAATGAATAAAACCATCAGCTCCTACTCAAGTTCCCCACGACCATACAAGTTAAATTAAAAAATATATATTAAAACCATTTTCGAAAACATTTATCATGCTTTACACGAAGTAGAAAAACAAGTCTCATCTACAGGAAAGTAAATTATAATGGGTAGAGAAAGCCGTGTGATTGTACTGCATTCGGTTGTTTATCATTCCGGTTTAGATTGTGTTACCTCCTAACGATCTTAAATCTTAGTGAAAAGGCTGCAGAGAAAATGCTTGTTGCAAGAATCCGGGGATAAAAAAAAGGATAAATCGCGTTTGCAACTTTGAAGAGAGTGGTCTACGAAAAACGGAGAGAACCATAAAAGCACTTAAAGGATTTACTAGGCAATGGTTGGAAAAGCTATGGCCTTTAGTGTTCTGATTCGAAAAAGCAGGGTGGAACAATCCGAAGAGGCGCACTAAAATCAGGCTGCAAGAACTGCTAAGACTTAAATGTTTCAAGTTTCTTTTTACGATTACTTCGCCATTAGTTTCTATTCGCGAAAAGCAATAAGAAAACGCACCCTAAATATAAGGCTTTTTTTTTTCCCGATCTTAATTTCAATCACTTTCTCCTTTGCTCATTAGAGATACACGAGTGTTTATGGGGGACAAACTTGTTATCACATAAAGTACAACTGAAATAGATAACCAAAACAGAAGTTTGGAGCCAAATGTTAGCTTATGCAGAAATAAAAAAACAATTATAAAAATCTTAAGTGTCACACATGACTTTTTCTACATATTGCAACTTCACATAATCTCTTATACACTATATAAATAATATCAAATCAAGCAATATGGACACGGAAAACAATGCACAAGCGTTTGCATATCATAAGTCGGTTGTTTGTCAGTAATGAACGCATGGAAGAAAAATCTGATGTGTTACACTCACATGACTTTCTCTACTCTTGTACAAACTATTTTTACAAACGCTTATTCTCCATATGCTTCATGTTAATCGATATATCGAGATGTTAATCTTATTGCTAATTTTCTTGTAGATGCAAGGGGAATATCGCTTTAAGCGATAGTCAAATCTTTTAAGAGCTGGTTGCTATGTGGCGCATTCCATTCTCTTTGCATGTCCAGGACATAAAAAAACTGAATAACGAATTTGAGAAAAAGTATAAGTATTGCAAAATTTAAGGGAATAACAAGCAATATCTCGAAAATGGTTCACTCAACAACAAAAATGTAAATGACATAAATTGTGTATTTTAAAGCCATCTACATTTTTTGTGTAGTAAAATTTTGTCTATCTCTTATGGTTTACCAGTTATACAAAAGTCGTTCACAATGAAGAATACTTTTGGAGACATTCCCAGAAAATTGGAGCTATACATTTCATTTGTCATGAAAATATCTTAAACATATGATATTTTAATCAAAATCGTTAGAGCCATTTTTGAGAAAATTAAAATTTTCGAAAAATGTTCCATGTAAAGGGTAATCTGGGGCGGGGGGTTTCTTGAAAACTTTCGTGTCGCATCTCTGGAAGATACTGAACCTAAATACCAAGTTTGGTGTTTATCCGACTGTTCGTTTCTGAGTTATGCTCTTCACAGACGCACATACAGACACACACATGGACATGTTTCCAAAAATTCTTTTTTTTTGGATTAAGGGGGTCTCAAAACATGTATTTCCGGTGAAATCTCGGTATCGAATTTTTGGGTGGAATACAATACTTCCCCTACTTACTATATTGGGTAGAGAAAGTAAAAAAGATCTATCGCGTAAGGTGTTTTCTAGATGCCGCATTAAAGTTCAACTGGAAAATTTTAATTACACCTATTGTCTGGAAGGAAGTGAATGTACTTCAGTGTTAACTGACGTCGAAGTATTCTATTAACTGTGGAAAATAAAAGTTTTATCCAATAGAGGAAGAGGAGTTTTAATCTATTTTTCATAGAAGTGTCACCTGGTTCTGCATTTGGGTCAGTTGCACTAAAAATTACTCTGGTAATCTTCGATTTTAGATATATAACTGATGAAAGTGCGTATGATGACCTACATTGAAGAAGTCAAAGATACCGAAAAATATTACTTATTCGTGAGTTTTGTGAACCAGTTTGCATAGCAAAATTTAATGAGCACTGCTTCTGATAAGCGCTAATAGGTTTATTTACCCCCAAAATCTGTATGAATAATATTTAGAGTTGTACCAGTTTCTAATATTCATGTAAATAAACGTATATTATAATTACTGATCAGAATCAGTCGTTTCTGATTCATGGGGATAAGGCGGTAATTCCGAACGCAAAACAGGCATAAAGCACGTAGCTTTCTCTTAAGTTTAACGTCCTTTAACTAGAAAATCATATGAAATCAATGAAAGTACGCAATGAATGTACAAATGCACCCAGAATCCATGTTCTCAATCATTTCCTCAACTTGCCAAACGAGAAGACAATTACAACTCCGTAAATATCTACATTCTGTTCGCCTTCGTTACAGAATAGATTTTTTTAATCGAAACTGGTGATAATAAAGCAGAAGCTTTTGCTTCCTGGCAGATGCTAATTTCATATATTGAAGCCCGAGCTGCTTGTTAAAAACCAAGTGCGAAGTATGACAGATTTAGGATAACCATATGTAGGAAGTTCATATTCAGTGCGGTTAATTTAAGACCTTCTCTATGTCCCCTAAATTAAACTAATGAGCTCTCGGCAGTCTGCGTGACAATGTTTTAGCCAGACTCATGCTGAACTTCTAAGACTAAGTCTGACTGCGGTTTTCGTTACCTCGGTTACGTCGAACCTGCTTACAAAATATTTCCTTTGAACATCTGTATCATCTACAAAATTTGTTAACACTGTATATTGCGAAACTATTTATCCGATCGCTTAATCTTCTTTAGAAATCCAATTTCCAAAATTTGCTTTAGTTTCTCCCTATGATCTGGAGTTCAAATATATGCAAGCTGAAGAGGAAATTGCGAGCCTCGTATCGCTACGCAGTTGGGGGGGGGACGATTAACCCCTTCTTTGCAAGAAAATTGGCTTCTCACAGTGGGGAACACTAAAAGCATGGCAGACTTCGACCAAGAGCTCTCATCTTAATCTTGTTTCCATAACTTCTGACAGCAACTTTTAGTTTTAGTTTTCAAACAACGAAATTCCATTTCTCAGTAGTTAAGGCAAAACTGGTGTATCTATATCACTAGTGCTAAATTGGGCTTTCGGTACCAGGATTAAATAAATATTTTTCAAATTTTGATGACAAGTAATGATAATACAGACAATATTTAAATGTATTTGTAAGTATTATTGTGCAATGTCCTTTATACACACGTGTTACCAGAGGTTAAATAGTGTCCCGCTTAGCTCAGAATGGCATTGTCCACAGCAACTGCTTTACTACAGCTAAGGGAGCAAGTATGGTGAAGTGAATGCTGTGCTAGAGAATAATTAATTATTCTGATTAATGCTCGAGATGTTAACTGGAGCCATTCAGGCTCACAACTAACCGAGCAAGCTGCCATTGGAGCATAACGTTGAACTATCAATTAGGATAATTGATGTTATTAACATATTGGCAAGAACAGCAAGTTGTAGCCGGGATTAGTTTGAGGTGGCGCTTATAAGCACACTATTTTTACTTTCTCTACTACGTATAGTAAGTTGGGGAAGTATTGCATTCCACCCAAAAATTCGATACCGATAGCTTTTTTGGAAACATGTCCGTGTGTGTGCCTGTGTGTGTGTGTGTGTGTGTGTGTGTGTGTGTGTGTGTGTGTCTGTGAACAGCATAACTCAAAAACGAACAGTCAGATAAACACCAAACTTGGTATTTAGGTTCAGTATCTACCAGAGATGCGACACGAAGGTTTTCAAGAAAATTCCCCCACCCCAGACTACCCTTTACATGGAACATTTTTCGAAAATTTTAATTTTCTCAAAAATGGCTCTAACGATTTTGATTAAAATAACATATGTTTAAGATAATGTCATGAGAAATGAAATGTATATCTCGAATTTTCTGGGAATGTCTCCAAAAGTATTCTTCATTGTGAACGACTTTTGCATAACTGGTAAACCATAAGAGATAGACAAAATTTTACTACACAAAAAATGTAGATCGCGTTAAAATACACAACTTATGTCATATACATTTCTTTTGTTGAGTGAACCGTTTTCGAGATATTGCTTGTTATTTCCTTAAATTTTCCAATACTTATACTTTTTCTCAAATTCGTTATTCATGTTTTTATGTCCTGGACATGCAAAGAGAATGGAATGCGCCACATAGCAACCAGCGTTAAAATATTTGACTATCGCTTAAAAGCTACCATATTCCCCTTGCATCTACAAGAAAATTACCAATAAGATTGACATCTCGATATCTCGATTAACATGAAGCATATGGGGAATAAGCGTTTGTAAAAATAGTTTGTACAAGAGTAGAGAAAGTCATGTGAGTGTAACACATCAGAATTTTTTCTATATGTTTATAAAAACGATAGTAACTCCGGATAGATACAACAAATCTGAATGAAATTCGGTACGCTTATTAGACAAACCTGTGAGCAACTTATCTAGACAACTAGTTAAGCCTAGCGGCAATAATTAAAGACTTGCATTCATTAATATTGCGAGTGTATATAATGTTATGTTATTTAACAATATTGTAGCCCCACGTTGTGGCAGCCAATTTGCGACGGTATTACTTACAAATGTTTGTTTACATCAGTGTTGAAGCCATCTTGTGACGTCACTCATTTGTTCGGTTTGTAGCTCCATCTAGTGTTAGCAATTTGTGGTAGTATTAGTGTTTGAAAGAATTTTAAGTTTTGTTTACTGTCCTCCGGCTAGCTATTATCTTATCTTGGGTCGAACATGTGTCTTGATCAGGGTTGTGTAAACGGAAAGGAATCTTTTATCCAAATATAACACTGATGAAGAAATTTGTTTTACACATTTATTGTCGAACACGTTAACTATCACATTTATACATTGATCTTAACACTCGCCAAACTGAAACTGTTTTAATAACTTCATTACTAATCACTCTTAATTCGCATACTTCAACTTTGTGTATAATTAACTTTATAATACTTTAGATTTTCGTAACTTGTGAATCTATAGCCGACGTATCTCATACAAATATTTTGACGAACTGACGAACTGAAGACGACGTGTAGTGTACAAAGAATTTTGATGAACTGAGCAACTGAAGGCGACGTGTAATGTATTGAGATTTTCGATGAACTGAGCGACTGACTGACTTTACCTCTAACCTACCCTATTTATACTCCTGCATCCAGATACGCCTAAAGATTATAACTGAGCTACTATTGGCTAATAAAATGCGCCAACATTAGCGTCTATTTTAATATCCAATGAAAATTATGAATACATATGCTTTAGGGAGAAAATATTCCAGAAGGTTCTCAACGGAAAAACGCGCCAACATTACGTAACTTCCTCGTTTCCAATAATGATAAACAGCTCACCCCCCTCTCTGCATTATTGCGCGCTATTATTGACAGTTTCAGTAAGGCCCTATAAACTTACTTCCCAACAATATTTACAATCAATAAACATCTGAAATCAATGTCACATAAAAATGCATATTCATATTACAATCATTATTTACATTTAAGTAATTTGTGATACAAATTACTGCATCAATATAAAATAGTAATTCAAGATAATTATCTATGGAAACAAAGCTAACAATATCACCACAATTTAAATAATGAACAATCGAACCTACATCGTTTAAAACTTGCGCATTTTTTCCATTCTTTTTGGTATTTTAATTTTTTTATTAAAGTGTTAAATATTTTTAAGCAATATTTTTCAGTTAGAATAAACTTTTAGTTTCAGCACAAGAGACATTTATAATTACAACTATAAACATTTATGCAAACCCATGCAGTAATTACTACAAAAAGCACCTCTTATGAAGAAAAATAGAATTAGTGGAAAATTGTGAGTAAATAATTTAATGTATTTGAGGCATTCTTCTCCAAAGTGGCTATAAAACTCTATATAACCATAATCCGTTGTATCAAAATTTTTCTCCTGATCTTGTTTTGTCATTCTTATTATGTCTTTTCCTTTTCATCTTATCCTGTAGATTTAGCTGCAATTTACATAACTATTTCTTATCATTTCCATGCGCGGATAGTTTATAATTGCTTGCAAGTTTTATCAGACTAAAACTTTTTTCTCGGTTTGAAATTCCTTTTCTTGAATCCGGTTCCATCAAATTTAGGTTTCTTGGCCATTTTAAGTTATCTTACCCATTTTATGCCAACAATAACAAACGTGCTTACATGAAAAAAAAAAAGAAGGTTGCATTCATATGACTTTCTCTACTAACTACTGTTATTTTTATCTCTTTTCCACAAACTATTCTTATAAACGCTTAAGCTTGTTTTTCATTTCATATTTATCGAGGTATAAGCTTGTAGAAGTTGTTTTATTAGCCATTTCCTGTGGGTGAATGGTGGACACAGTAGACTGATGCGAAAAAACCTATGTATGCTAGCTTTCAAACTCCGTACTTTTCGTATGGCATCGCGAGAATCAAAGGAATGAAGACTTTACCATTCCTAAAATATAAACATTGGAAAAGTCAAGCTAGCAGCAACCAATATCTCAGAAACAGTTAATGGCAAAATAAATAAATGCACATAAAATAATTTAAAAAAGCGAAGAAAGTCTTAAATTGTGTAATTTAATGAGTACTACATTTTTAGACTAGTGTGTGTTTACCTCTTGTGGTTTACCAGTTATATAAAATTAATGCACAATGAAGGGGACTTAACAAACTATTCGCAGAAAATTCATGAGTATAATATATATTTTATTTGTCATGTACTTTAAACATATGGTATTTTAATAAAATTTGTTAGAGCCATAAAAAGTAACCCCGGCTGTTCCGCGGGAGACCAGGCTTCGATTTTCCGCGCCAGCGACAGGTAATTTTTGACTGCCTCCGTAATCGAGTGGCTTCTTAACCCAGAAGTCCGGGTTCAATTCCCGGTAAGGAAGGGGAAACTTTGTTTAACCAGAATCATTTACTATCCTCTGAAGAGTCTGGCAGCATGAATGCGGGAATGAATGTGACTGTGTTACTATGTAAAAATTAATGAAATCAACGTAAAGAAACCACAATTCAGAGAGTAAAACACCATAGTAAGTTGCTTTTCAAGTCAAAAAGCCCGCTTTATAACACAAGAAGTTAAAGGGAATTAAGCAAACGACGAAACGTTTTCCATCGAATAGCTAGTTTGGGTTGGATAGCGTTTACTTTCTCTACTACGTATAGTAAGTAGGGGAAGTATTGTATTCCACCCAAAAATTAGATACCGAGATTTCACCGGATATACACGTTTTGAGACCCCCTGAATACAAAAAAAAAGCATTTTTGGAAACATATCCGTGTGTGTGTCTGTAAGTGTGTGAACAGCATAACTCAGAAACGAACAGTCGGATAAACACCAAACTTGGTATTTAGGTTCAGTATCTTCCAGAGATGCGACACGAAGGTTTTCAAGAAAATCCCCCCCACCCCAGACTACCCTTTACTTGGAACATTTTTCGAAAATTTTAATTTTTTAAAAAATGGCTCTAACGATTTTGATTAAAATATCGTATGTTTAAGATATTTTCATGACCAATGAAATATTTATCTGGAATTTTCTGGGAATGTCTCCAAAATTATTTTTCATTGTGAACGACTTTTGCATAACTGGTAAACCATAAGAGAGAGACAAAATTTTACTACACAAACATTTGATCGCGTTAAAATACACAATTTATGTCATATACATTTTTTGTTGTTGAGTGAACCGTTTTCGAGATGCTGTTTGTTATTCCCTTAAATTTTCCAATACTTATACTTTTTCTCAAATTCGTTATTCATTTTTTTATGTCCTGGATATGCAAAGAGAATGGAATGCGCCACATAGCAACCAGCTCTTAAAATATTTGACTATCGCTTAAAACCTACCATATTCCCCTTGCACCTACAAGAAAATTAGCAATAAGATTAACATCTCGATTAACATGAAGCATATGGAGAATAAGCGTTTGTAAAAATAGTTTGTACAAGAGCTGAGAAAGTCATGTGAGTGTAACACATCAGATTTTTAGTTATGTTGTTCTCTCTCTCTCTCTCTCACACACACACACACACACACACACACATACACACGTGGTTTAGCAGGCTTCAAAACATGCAGCTGTATATCTACAAATGCTGTGATTTCACACCAGTTATATAGGTACGAGTATAAAAGGCAACCATCAGGAATATATCTGCACAGCACTAGGTATGTATATATCGGAGTTATTTAAAGTGCCTTGTCAAATCATTGTGACTGGTAGTTTCTCTGGTTCCAGTACTGAGATATAGGCTGACGTTATCTCTTTCGAATAAAATATATTATTTCATTCCACTTTTCTGCTTGGGTTAAAAAGCAAGAGAGATACAAATGAGTTCATTCACAAGTGTAAGAAGTAGAAAGGGGCTAGAAGAAGCTGCGAAATTCTAAGAAGGTGCTTTCAGTGTATATCACCCTAAAACTGAAGATCGCAATAGAACAAACACATTTGAAGATGTGGCTATAAAAGTATATGTAGCCAATTTTTACTATTATTTTCACATCAGTGAGACAGAATATTGTATGAAATGTTATAATGAATCTACCAGCACAACAAAAAATATTTTTGTTTGTTAACGACGCTATGAATTGCCAGGATCATATCAGCGCCGTTGGTGTGCCAGAATTTCGTCCCGCCGCAGTTTTTACATGCTATTAAATCTACTGACAGGGGGCTGTCGCTTAAGCACATTTAAAAACCATCGGTCTGGGTCGGATTTGAACCCGCGACCTTGGGATCAGCAGGCCAGAGCTAACGAACTAACCACCCAGACCGACATACCATCACAAAGTTTAAAACATAAAATACTGCGAAAATACAGCGATATGTACGATATTAATATATTTGGGTATACATAACGCTACATGGGCAGAATGTATGCAGATAAGCAATTCAGAAAATAATTTTAGAAAATTTGATATCTTTTTCTAGATTAGTAAATGTCTTAAATGTAAAGTGGTTCACCAGAGGTTAAATAACGCTATTTGTGCAATAACTAGTTTTGTAAAATCTGCCCAAATTTCAAATACCCTCTTTATTCAAATAAGTTCATGTACTGAAAATTTTCAGTTTTTGTAGATCGCAAGTTTAGTAAACGTCTACCAGTTGTGCGTCTCAAGAGTATAGCGGATAACTCAGTTCTGGAGCATAGCTTAAGACTTTAATAAGCAATTGACGCTGTAACACAGTTTCAATACATGTAGAGCTTAAACTAGTGAGGCTTCATACTCGTGTGCCTAAGGATGTAGTTACGAAATGCTTCACACTGAAATTGTTGTGTTTATATACCAATATAATAGAAACGAATTATACGAAAAAGCAATGTTGCTATAACTTGCAGCAAAATACATTTATAATTTGTTGCCTGTGATTAAACTTTACAGAAGTTGAAATGTGTTATCTGTTTGGTAAAAAAATTGCAGGTTCATATTACTTAGAATGTTTTTAAAGAATTAGGTGACAGAATTTCAAACTTCGAAGATGTATGCTTATCTTCTTTGTGCTATTATTATTGCTGTTGCTGTCCTGTAACGTGGATTACTGTAGCATATTCCCTTTTAATGTATGGGTCATTCAATGGAATGAATAACCTTCTTTTCGGCTTTTTTTTCTTTATCCTAAAAAAAATTAATACAAAGTAACCTTAAGGATCAAAATCTATGGGATCATATCATCAATCATTTTACTTACGACAGATATGAGGTAAAATGCTGCAAAATAAATAAATAAAAACTAAGGTTGTTTTGAAATATTAACCAAGCTTGAATTCATGATAGCTTACTTATAAAAAGCATGTACAGAGAGAGCCAAAAGATTACGAACCGGCTGCGCGGTGTTTTTCCTGCCCGCGTCCTCGGCGCTCGTTGCCGTCTGTCTCTTATCATAGAAAGGCGCGGATGAAAACATACATTTTTAAAAGTACTTTTAAAGGCTTTACTTAACTTTATGAAAGGTGTTTGAAGACAGAATTATTAGTAGAGATTTGTGTCCCTCTCGGTCCCCCGAGCTAACCCCTGCGATTTCTATCTCCGGAGTAACTTAAAACAAAGTGTACAAGACAAACCCACACACCCTGGAAGAATTAAAACAAAATATCCGCCAGGAAATTGCCAGCATTTCTCAGCGTGAACTACGGCGAGTGATGGATAGTTTCCTAAAGAGGTGCCAAAATGTATGGACGACGGTGGCCAGTTTCAACATCTCCTTTCATAAAGTTTGTAAGTAAAGCCTTTAAAAGTAATTTTAAAAATGTTGTATGGTTTCATCCGCGCCTTTCTATGCTAGCGGCAACGAGCCGTCTGCCGCTAGCGACGCGGACAGGAAAAACACCGCGCAGCCGGTTCATAGGTTTTTGGCTCTCTCTGTATTAGGGTGACATCAAACGAAACTTAAAATCACGTTAGTTATTGAAAAACAAAATGCACCCCCGCAAGAGCACTAAATGCTCTACATAGGCAGAAAGCTCGTCGTTGACATTGTAATACAATTCCAATACATGAGATAATATTATCAAACTTCTAAACCTCCTATGCGAGATAACAGAGGCACTTTCGTAGAAAAGTACGGGCTTCTGAATAACAATTGCACAATGCTGTGCACTGCCAGACAATGACCAGCAAATCACACAGAACTGTATGTCACGAATTGACACAAGCTTTGCGCAGAATGGGTGGATATCAGTCATCATCAACTTATCCCCCAGATGACGGACCTGTCGCCAGATATGTCACGAGTGACAAAAATGGATAACGTATTACAGAAAACCTGACAATTGAAAAGGGTGGCTCATTTCTCCCAGTCTGGCAGTGTTAAGAGGTCTGCTCTAACAGCTGAACCAAACTCTATTCGCTACAGTTGTTCAAAATGTACATGCTGCTCACATCAAGAACAATGAGGAAGAAACCAATTAATTAACTTGATGCGCTGACTCCTTTTATTTACACATTCCGGTTCTCCTTCCGTTGTTGATCACGAAGGCATGTTCGAATGCTACCTATGAGAGACGAAATTTGCGTCAACCATAAGAAGGAATTTCCCTTTTCAATTTGCAGATAAGCTCTATTTTTGCTAAGTGCACGGGCATATAATAATTGAAGAACCTGGTATTTTAGACGCTTGTGAACACTGCTTTTGGCAGCAAACCTCAATGAAAAACGGTACAGTGAC
Source organism: Deroplatys truncata (assembly GCA_030765065.1). Lineage (NCBI taxonomy): Eukaryota > Metazoa > Arthropoda > Insecta > Mantodea > Mantidae > Deroplatys > Deroplatys truncata. The sequence continues at coordinate 168,162,009 of CM060983.1, forward strand.
GAGGTCTGTTGAAAACATTTCGGAAGATTCGTAATTTCGCACCAATGGAGTGTTGAAGCAAAATTCGGTTGTCATCCTTGCAACACGCCTATGTTTAATGTGTAACTGCCGGAAGTTTCATTATACTATATCTGATAGTTATTGTTCAGCTGTATTGACTAGAAAGTTGTGTCACACTTTGCGAATTTCGAGATGGCAGAGTTAGAGGAGCAACGCGTCTGCATTAAATTTTGCGTGAAACTCAAGAAAACCTTCCCAGAGACACACCAAATGATGCAGGAAGTCTACGGTGATGAGCGCTTAAGCCGTACTCGGTGTTACGAATGGTTCTCGCGGTTTAAAAATGGCCGGATGGAAGTTAAAGATGACCCTCGTTCAGGACGCCCTTCGACGTCTACCGACGACGCTCATGTCAGGAACGTCAACGAAATTGTGCGTGCCAATCGAAGACTGACTATCGGGACGTGTTACGACGCCTCCGAGAAAATGTGAGAAGGAAACGGCCTGAAATGAGGCGAGACAATTTATGGCTGTTGCTTCAAGATAACGCACCCGCACATTCATCCCTGTTGGTGCGTGACTACTGCACAAAAAAACGATATCACTGTGCTACCTCATCCTCCGTACTCTCCAGAGCTGGTCCCTGCAGACTTCTTTTTATTATTATTATTATTATTATTATTATTATTATTATTATTATTATTATTATTATTTCCAAAGTTGAAAACCGCGTTGAAAGGACGAAGATTTACAACGATAGACGAGATAAAACAAAATTCGCAGGCGACTCTTCGCGCGATACAGAAAAAGATGTACCAAACTGCTTCCGGAAGTGGAAACGGCGTTGGGAGCGGTGTATCTCGAAGGAGACTGTGCACAATAAGTAAAAGCTAAGCGTAGAAAGATGATGTGGACAAAGTTCCGGAATTTTTTTGAACCAACCTCGTATATCCAACGAAAAGCGTGCTGCTGCTATAGTCGCAGGTTTTTTTTTGTTCCTGTTGGCTGTTAGGACAGTAATTTTATGATGCTTAGGGCATCATTTATTAAAACGGTTTGCAAACGCTTACCCAAAATGTATCTTTCGTCTAAGATCTCAGACTCCAGTCTGGTAGGCTCGTGGTGAGCCTAGGTGAGTTTTTTCCATGTACCTACCCTTGGACGGGTTTAACCATGGGGATGATGGATCTATTGCAGGGTGGCGGTTTGGTTTTGATGATGTGGGTGTGATGGGAGGTAGCGCTATGTTTTTATAGGCTCTTCAGTGACTGCCTTTTCAGGAACAGTTCTTCTTAAATTGTGGTTGGTTGAATTTTGATTGACCACTCCCATTGGGAGCCCCTCAGCATTTTTTGCTGTTGGCAAGTTTAAACCTTCGTTACCGGAGATGCCCACAAGCCATGCGGGGAACCCGGTAGCGTCTGTAGACTAAGATCTTCTGATGCGAGAATGGTTATATCCCGCCAGTAAACTCAAACTCAAACTCTCAACTTTGGAGACCGATAGCGCACAGGCGTTTAAAAGGAATTCTCAGTAGTTTTAAAGTGCTCGCACACTATTTATTACTCACGAGCTCATCATACATAGCAGTCAATTACAAAACCAACATTTCAGTACCACCTATGGGTCATATTTCTTTCTCTGAAATTATGGTTCTACTAATCGCTCGATTTGAATAACCAGATTAGAAGACTAGCATTTGCTCTCCATAATTAAAACATGCAAAACAAAAATACACGCTTGCATGGAAAAAAAAGAACCAGTTTATATCCGATACTTTAATTGCTTGCAAATTACTCCATGTTAATCCGTAATGTAGATTTTAGCACGTTTCCGAGAAATACAGGTATCTATTGCACTACTGCAGTGAAGACTTGTGGGAATCAAAGGCTAACATTTTAATTGATCATAAATAGTCTACGCTCCCGTGGAGATTGCGTGAGTACGGAAAGCTCGCGTGGGGTCTACCACACCCTTAAACTACTGTGGAATTACAGCGATTTATGGACGTATTAAGCTCTAGTACTCAATAAAAATAATATTATTGCTTTTAAAGTGTAGGATGTAAAGGATTATGTAGCCTTTCATTTTATGGTAGTTATCAGAGTATTTTCAGATAGCCGTTCATGGATTTAATGTAAAAAGCGGTTTTCTCTAATCATGTGCTTATTTTTTAATCAACCTCCACAATTATCAGCAGTTTGTCCCTTATTGGTTCAACTCTCAAAATTAAGGAAAATATGTTGTATCGTCTAAAGATCGTATCGGATACATTAAGAAGATTTCTTGTTGTTTATTTTCGCAGATATTTTTGGGGAGAGGGGAGGAGGTGGCTATCCAATTAAGTTATCGTATGAAAATATGACAAAATTTTCAACATATGCTATTATACAAACACAGTCTCAAGCCACACAAATGGAAAACGGTTTAATAAGCATTACATTGAGTGTAACGCAAGTTGTCGTGCTTTATAACACAACCACCATCACCACCACCACTTCAGCTCATGCCAATATACACATTGCCTTTTCATGGTGATCTCCAAGATGTTTATGCTTGTGTTTGTGCGATTTTCTCAGGCTTTCTCCTTTCTATAATCTCAAACTTCAGCTTAAAACTACTCCCATACTTTGGTCGGAAAAGCAGGGTGGTCTTGTGTAAAATCTTGCACAAAGGAAGGCTATTCCGTGATACACAATTACCGAATAACATAAGTTTTGTCCCCTATTCCTCAACGTCGTCAAGGACTTAACTTCCAATGCGAATTCGTTTTTCAGCTTATTTAAATTCGAACCTGAAATAATATTTGTTTACGAGGAAGAAAGAGCTTCACCCCTCTGCCCTATGGCATCTCTCGTAAATGGCAGTAAAAATGTAGTAGTTAAGACACGCGGACATACTGTTCTGCTGCTCGAGGAAACGGGGAAGCAGGGCGGGACATGACTTCTCTCGTTGAGGAAACATGTTCAAGCAGAGCATGATACAAAATACAGATGTGCTTTCTTAAGATATAGGTTAGGGTTACGAATGCATAATTGCATAACTTCATAGTTTTCATAAACCATAAAGCGAACGTCTTCACTCCTAGAACTGCAGGACCACTGCGATCCCAATGACCTAAACCCAAAAGTTATACCAGTCTAAACATCAACACCATACACCATTGTAAGCGAGTGAAATCATAGCTGATGAGCAATTGTTCCAAGGGTAAAACGCCGCCGATATGACCTTACATGTTAAAGGCGGCATATATAGTACTATTATTATATATTATATACAAAACCTATCATTGAGAGAACACTGCACTTAGTTCTAACATCAAATGTAGTTTTCTTCGGTAATTTTCCGAGGTATATAAGCCGTATTCAAAGGATTCTCACAAAAGCTGCAACTCCAATGTGTCAGCTTATCCCCACCTCCTAAACTTGAAGGGAATGGCGTGGTTCAGCTAGCAGAATGTCGGTCATATTAGTCTGATTCTGTCCGCATTAATAACCATGAGTACATAGGGAACCAATAAAGCTTGTAAACTGTACTGATTTGGGGGGAAAAAAGCTTTGGGTATGGGAATGGCCACACACAATAAATCCGTAGACGATCGTAATACAGTGGCCGTTCCCTGAAATCGATACTGTAAAATATCTCGGGATTTGCTCTGTGCTTTTGTCGTTAACTACAAACCTGTCTGCAATGTCCTCCAACTAAATGCGGTTGATATCCCACAGCGCTTCATCTATAGTATCTTTCGTTTACTACAGCATGCTGGTTCTAAAGGAACAAAACAACATCGCATACGCCGTCCGGCTCGCCATGCCGGCGCGCTATCTTTCTTCGTTAACAGAAATTTACTGCATTCTGTATCTCTCCGGTCAGGCCATCAGCTGTACCCGGCACTCAGTAAATAACCCAGTCAATTCTGCATTTACCAAATTGCCCGGTTCAGATTCGCAATTTCTAACGGTGCAAACACAGCTCTGTTGTTTTTAACAGCAAATTTGCAAATACGTGTTTGATAAATAAGTATGCATAACATTGCACTGAGTTTTAAACAGTTTTTTCCCCATAATTTCAGAATAAATGAGCTGATTCTGGATTAAATGGACTGGTCAGCTCAAATTCGCAATTTTGCCAATGGAAGTAAAGTTCTATGTCTATGAAACAGTAAATTTGTTTTCACTTGATTGATTCACAAGGAAAATGGGTGGTTATTGATATAAAAAGTGTGCTTCGTTTGCTTTCGAAACCTTGTAAAGCATGAAGTTTCAGGCAAAAACACTATGCGGCATAGATTTAAGAATCGGTATCGGTGTTAACTCCATTTACTTCATTTTACTTTTTCTACCACATACCAGTAGGTAGCTGTATTGAATTCTACCCAAAAATTCGATACGGAGATTTCATCGGAAATACATATTTCGAGGCACCACCACGAATTTAAAAAAAAGAAGAAAACTTTTAGAAAAAAGGTCCGCATGTTTATGACTCAAAAACGAAAAGTCCGATAAACACCAAATTTGGTATTTAATTTCAATATCTTCCAAAGATACGACAGGAAGATTTTCAAGAAAACTCTCTCCCCAAACTACTCTTTACATGGAACATTTTTTTTATCAAAATGAATTTGCTCAAAATACATGTTTAAGATATTTACATGACAAATAAAACGTTTATCTTAAATTTTCTGGGAATAGCCTGTGAAGTACTCCTCTTCATTCGGAAGGAATTTTGTATAACTGGTAAACATTAAGAGATAGACAAAAACTATTACACAAAAAATTAGATCATTTTAAAATACACAATTCATTGCGGGCTGGCCCCGTACCTCAGTCGGTAGAGCACTGCCTGCTTTGCGACGGATCCCGGGTTCGTTTCCTGGCTGGAGGGTGGAAATTTTTCCCTAGCCAAGATTATTCCCTATCCTCCCGAGTCTGGAAGTACGAATGAGAGTAGGAATGCGTGTGTGTGTGTGTGATCTAATGATAAACACCAAAGGGGAAGAAAACCAACGAATAGTTAACACCATTGCCTTAGGCAATAAGTTCCAAAGGAAAAGGCCACCGATAAGACCAATATATTTAAAGGCGGGGTATGAAGAAAATTTAAGAAACAAAATTCATTTCAAATACCTTTTTTCTTTGTGGTATCAGCCATTTCCGAGATATCCGTTTTTATTAGTTTGAATTGTTCAATACTTCGTAATTCCTTTACAGTGTTGTCGCTATTAAGTTGTTTCTCGCGATATCATGAAACAAGTATATCAACGCCATATCACTTTTAAATATCTATTAATTCGGTTTCCTCTGTCCCACTTGCACCTAAAGCGAAATGTATCTATAATTAAACTATTCCTGTAAAGATTTATCTCAAGTAGCATGAAGGCGATAGAGAAATATAATACTTCTCGAAATTACTATACGTAAGTAGAAAATAAATGGCGACTCCAGCGCAAAGGATTTGCCGCCATCTGATAAGGTTCTTTGATCTATGCCGCTAGCCCCGCCCCCTCCCTTTGTGCGCTACTATTTGCCGCCCGGTCGCGTGCCGCTAGCCACGCCCCCTTCCCTTTGTGCGCTGATCTAATGCCGACAGGTTCTGTGCCGGCAGGTCCTCCCCCCTCCCCCTGTGGTCTGGTCACGTGCCGGTGTCCCCGCCCCCCTCCCTCCCCCATACGCGTGTCCTCCCTCCCCTTTGTGTTCTGGTTGGTTCCCTGTGGATAGGTGGGAGAGTGTGTATTGATCCTATACGTCGGTCGCGTACCTTCCCTTGGTCTAAATCCCTGCCGTGTGATTGGCTTGGGGTAGGGGATGTGCCGCTCGGGTGATGGAGTATAAGGGAATGGGGTTCTCGGTGCGCGACGTTGGCTTGGAAATCCACCCTGGCGATATGGGAATGCGATTCTCGATGCCTGCCGCACATCGGCAAATCGTTTGAGTACATAATTGTGTCAATCAATTAGGTAATGTGTGTTATTGAAAAAAAAAATAAGAATGCCCATCATATTACTACTAATGCAATTAAACGCTATTCTTCGAGCAATTAAGTATTTTTGATTGAATCGCGCGCACCTTTCTCTAAACCGCTATTTATAACCTACTATTGTCAATAAATTACACGTCTAATGAAACAAGGCTAGTCTGTCGATGAAAACAATTAAGTATTTTTGAATGATTAATTGACTCGCACGCAACTGTTCGTTATCGTATATGTGTGGTAGCAGGTGTATAATTATTACGAGTAATAACATTTATTTAATTCTACTTTTGAGGGAAAATATATTTCGGATTTATAAGAATATTACAACACTTAGATGAAAGGACAGACTTGACGTAACACTCGTTATCGCGTGATAATTGCGGTGGAACACCGACCGCAACCTTCCGCTGCGAGACGTTTCACTGGAATGACTACCTCACGGTGCTTTCAAGGAACAAGTCGACTAGCGCACCCCCTCCACTCACGCTTCAGCTCGCTACCTACACTAGTGAAACTCCAGCGAGTGTTCCCTCACAGCGCCCCTGGTGGTCATACTCGAAAGTTGTGAATTCACCATATTTAAACTCATTATGGGTGCAAGACGGCCATCTTAACTCTATATAATTCTGCGAAATATGATTCCGGAAAAAAAATAAAGGTGAATTAACATGCGAGATGCGTTCATGTTGGCTCCGGAGGAATTGATTATGAAATAAATAAAAAATAAATAAGACTCTCGCTGATCGATGAATACAATGAATAATTAATGTAATTGACTCGCGCTCCTAGAGATATCTCACCCAATTATTCATCTACCATGAATATCTCACTTCTAATGAAACGACGCAGTCTATCGATTAAAAACAATTAAGTTTTTTTTATTGATTAATGTAATTGACTCGCGCGCAACTGTTCGTTATCGTATATGCGCGATTATTACGCGTATATAACTATTACGGCTAATAACGTGTGTTTAATTCTTCTTTTGACTGGAGGGTTTATAAAAAATATTACATTGCTTAGATGAATTAAAAAGCAACTTAAAGCGAAATTGCAAATAGCTTGTATGAGACGTTAACACGAGAACCCTTTACGAAAAAACAAGACGCAATGCGACAGCTGTACCTCGTCTAAATAGAAGCGGTTAAACCAGGACGCTTGGGTTTTCCCGCAGTACCTGCTCTTAATGGCTAGGGGTATCCAGCACATCGAGTACGCTTCAACTGACGTTAAAAATAAAAGCCCTCTATGTCTCTTCTCACACGAGAGAAGTAATAATTACAATTCAAAACAGGCGTACCTGTAAGTAACACGCACGAAGACTTCAAATATAAATTTTATATTCGTTTTAAATGTTCTTTCTAAAGACGTAGCGAACTTTGAGAAATTCAACGAATTATTCACTTGCGTACACTGCTTGAAAGAAATATGGTGTACACCCCTGAAGAATGCGTGTGTAGACACATTAGCAGGCGACAGTCCCTTCCGCATCATTAATTTTCTTCAGACGAAGTTAAAACCAAGGTCTTGTATAGAGCTCTTAGTGAACAATGAAGGGTGTTTCCAGTTCATTAAGCAGGCTAAGTGCTCTGAAAAACCACAGACCCTCGGGGTAAATAACTATTAGCGACACAAAAGATTTTCTTAATAGCTTCCCCTGTGCAGAAATTCCATCATAGACAGGGGAAAACCAAGTCTAGACATGTTTTAAGCTTACCACAAAAAATGTTTTCCCGATAATTAATATAATTCTACATGAAGAATATTAATGATTAAGTTTTCAATTAAACGTATACTGTATAGATTCTGTACTTAAACATTCGATTGTATCTTTGTCATTATTTAAATACTCGCGTACAAGAAATGCAAACATGATATCAAAAAATTAAACTGATTTTTTTTCGGAATGTTAAACAAAGAAATATGATTTGGCGAGAGTAATATGAAGAATAAAAAGTATTCAGAATGATAGATATTACATACGTTATTAAAATAAATAAGGCTCTCGCTGATCGATGAAAACAATTAAATATTTTTTTATTAATTAATTGTATATGAATTGACTCGCGCATTTGCTTGCTGTCGAATGTGTATGATTATTACGACTAATAGCATTTGTTTAATTCTAAATAATGAAATATGGAGCCTTGCCTAAACAAGTCTCGTTACTCTTAATTTATTCCATTTTAAAAAGATTGGGCTTAGTAAACATAGGACGAGTACGATTTTAAATACCCCGTCCATTCGAGAGATATTTTTCGAATATTCCAGCATGTTAACATAAACTTAATACACACACACAAAAAATTCATTTCAAGTAATATTTGTGCGACATTAAGTATTTGCGACTGAGTTTTTACTTTCTATACTACGTATAGTAAGTAGAGGAAGTGTTGTATTCCACCCGAAAAAAATCGATACCGAGATTTCACCGGAAATACATGTTTTGAGACCCTCCGAATCCGAAAAAAGCATGGTTGTCTGCGAGTGTGCCTGTGAAACATAACTCAGAAACGAAGAGGCGGATAAAACACCAAACTTGGTATTTAGGTTCAGTATCTTCCAGAGATGCGACACGAAGGTTTTAAAGAAAATACCTCACACCAGACTACCCTTTACATGGAACATTTCTCGAAAATTTTAATTTTCTCAAAAATGACTAACGATATTGAATAAAATATTATATGTTTAAGATATTTTCATGACAAATAAAATACATCTCTTGAATTTTCTGGGAATAGCCTGTGAAGTCCTCTTCATTCTAATTACTTTTGTATAGTTAGTAAACTTACTACACGAAAAAAAAATGGAGATCGCGTTAAAATACATAATTTATAACATATACATTCTTGTTGATGAGTAAATCGTTTTTCGAGATATTGCTCACTTCAAAGAGAGACTTATTACCAATCTCGATACCTCCGATAATGAAGGAACACACTGGGTTGCTATAAGGAAAGAAGGTGATGTCGCATACTACTTTGATAGTTTCGGCAATTTGAAACCGCCTCCTGAGGTTGAGAAATATCTACAAGGTGTTAAAATCTACTATAATACACAGAGATACCAGAATTTCGAATCAGTCATCTGCGGGCACTTGTGCTTGCAATTTCTTTTATCCTAGAAGCTGCTACATCGTCAAGATGAGTTATACAGTTACAGTGAGTGGGCCAGACACTGTTATTTCAACGTATTTAAACCCGCCTCTACAGCTAGATCCTCCAGGTCATTATGAGATTGCTCTCTTGAATTTTGAAACATTCTATTCAATACCAAATGTCGATGAAAGTAATAATAGATTTCATTATATTCATAATGGTAAACCTGAAACCATTGTCATCCCGCATGGAACCTACGAGATTGCCGATATCAATGCATTCCTAAAGGATAAACTAGGATTGAATGATGACGTCTTCTTCATAAGGCCTAACAATAATACAATGAAGGCTGAGATTAAATGTCCTTATACAATAGACTTTTCTAAGGCTAGATCTATTGGTTCGCTTCTAGGATTCACAGACACTAAAATAATTCCTGCTGGAGAAGCGTTTGAATCTGACGATCTTGTGAATATATTTAAAGTGAGTATCATACGTGTGGAGTGCAGTATTGCAACAGGCTCATTCATTGACGGTAAAAGTGGACATTCGCTCTACGAGTTTTTCCCTTCTGTTCCGCCAGGCTATCATATCTCTCAAGAACCCTCGAACCCGATATATTTACCGGTCATAGATACAAACTATATAGACCAGATCACTATTCGAGTGGTAGATCAACACGGAAAGGCTATCAACTTCAGGAACGAAGTTATCACTACAAGACTGCACATAAGACGCAATGGCAATACATTTTAACAGACATCGCAAATACTATAATAGACGACGTACACCACGTTCGAAGCATACTACCTCTCCAGCTTCCGAGGAGTTAACACGTGCTAACCGCAAGTTCCTCGAGGGTTTAGGTTACAGAACGCTATAATGGATATCTTAAACGTGACAGAAGTTCCAGCCTTTGACGACAAGATCACCAAGGAGGAGGAGCATATTTTTCTTCCATACAACACGTCCGCTCTGGATGTAAACGATGAAATTAGAATACCATGCCAAGCTGAAGATTTGTATACGCTACCTAACAAGAGTTATCTCTACATCGAAGGTGCTCTCACCAAGGTAGATGGATCGCCTACTACAGCGAAGCTCGCTAATAATGCTATAGCCTTCATGTTTGATGAGATACGTCTAGATATGAATGCTACAACTATAGACAGAACAAGGAATCCTGGAATTACTACAACTATACGAAATTATGTGACTCTCAGCCCTATGGAGTCGAATCGGCTGCTGAATGCTGGATGGGCCTATCCAGGTGAAGAAGTTGATATAGTACACGCGACGAATGGAGCTTTCAATGCTGTAGTCCCTCTCTCGATGCTCCTAGGATTTGCTGATGATCACAAGGAGCTTATACTCAACAGCAAGTTTGAATTGATTCTCATAAGATCCAAAGATTCTAGAAACTGTGTCCTGAGCTCGAATGGAGAGGAAGCTAATGTAAAGTTAACTAGAATCGAATGGAGGATGCCTGTAATTCGTCTTTCTGATGCTGAAAGAGTTCACATTCTAAAAATTGTCAAGTCTGATAAACCTCTACACCTTGCCTTTCGATCTATGGATCTTCATACCCAGCCTGCTGTACCCCAGACAAGATCTTTCACTTGGAATGTAGCAACAACATCTAAGCTCGAGAAACCTCGCTTCATCATAGTGTGCGCGCAGACTGCAAGATTGGGTGATTATAGCAAAAACAGTTCCGAGTTTGATCACTGTAACATTACTAATTTGAGACTATTCCTCAACAGTGAATGCTACCCCTACCACGATTTGAACTTGGACTTTAAAAATTCAAAGTTTGCTTCACTATATGAAATGTACTGTAAATTTCAAAGTTCCTATTATGAAAGAGATAATTATCCCCTCTTGAAGAGAAAGGATTTTCTTCACCGTGCACCATTATTCGTAATAGACTGTTCTCACCAACCCGAGGAGGTTATAAATGGAGCTGTGAACATCAGAATCGAGATTCAAGCATCTGCAAATATACCAGCCCAGACGTCACTGTACTGTCTGGTTCTACATGACAAAGTATTTACCTACAAACCTCTTTCTCACTTGATGCAAGCACTTATATAATTATGTATATGTTTGGGTGAATGGTTTTGTAAAGGAATGTACTAGGATAAGTTTATGAATAATAAATTGAATTCATATACTAAAACACTCTTTTATTGACTTTAGCATACATTTCAAGCATTTTCCTTCTCCCCCTCCTACTCCCTGAAAAACTAGTTGCTCCTGACTTGCAGAAATCATTTAAAATATTCAAATGTCTTTCAATATAGGGCAATAGCCGTTTTAGGTTCCTTACACCCTCAATGTCTAAAGATATTACATTATTATTTAAACATGTATTTATGAAATGAATTGAATGGTCAAAAAATACAATAATATTGTATGCATAAATTACATTGTCACAATATTCATCACACGCAAACGTTTTTTCTTGGCGTAGGTAATCTTCAATCATTGGAATGTTTTTGGATATTATATCCCAGTCTGATTTTGTAATATAAACAAATGATTTATCACTTTCGCAGTTTATGTAGAGGGAGGGGGTGTCATAGTATAGTCCAATATTCACGGAATGGGAGGGGGAGATGCTGACGTCATCAAGCGCATGTGATCGATTCTCCATGCTCCTCCGGGGTATCTTCAATGAATAAGAAGACCATAGGAGCATCGTTGAGGATTCTCCTCTTACACCGTCTCTTCTGCTTTTTCTCACCGGTCTCGTTCCGCCTCTTCCTCAGCCTCCTCCTCACACCTCTGCAACATATATTCAAAACAATGTTAGAAATAGGTTTAGTTAATGATTTCATACGTCTGAAAGAGAAATACATATATTAGAAAAATCCTCTCCCCTTGTCACACAAAAAAGTACTATCAAAGAGTGTCATACTCACTTCACTCGCTTGCACGATTCTGTGTGTATCTCGGGCGAGCAATCTGGAGTCGTCTGATTTATCCACTCCTGCATCCTCGTTGCTTTATCATCAGGGGTAGTAGTAATGTCGGGTAGTGGAGCGGCATCCTCCTCCATAGGCTGTGTATGGCGCTCTGCGATTGGATATTCCACTATATCGACATCGCGTCTCTCAGGATCCAGCTCCTCTATTGGCACGGGTACCTTAGGCGCAGTCATTCGCAGTCTGTAATAATTTAATTTTTAGGTTAGACACAGAGTAGCATTAGAAGCAGTAAATGAATATGTAATTTAACATTTCTTCTACTTACTCGAGTTTTCTCTTCCTCCGCTGGTAGACCTCGCAGTTGTCGTTACATAGGAAGAAGGATGTCATGCGTTCATGCTGGGCCGGGTTAGTACAAAGTACAGAATGCATGTATCCGGTGCACGACTCTGTATCACATTTAGCTAGATGTTTCGAGACGAAGACATTGTCAACTTCATCGACATCGCTAAGATCCTCCACATCAACACCCATGCGATTTTCACTGAAAGAATGAAATAATTTCAAGTTAGATTTCATTTAACATGCGTACAATATATTACCGAGTTATAGAAATATGTATATTACTTACATGTTCGCTCCTCGATAAACAGGACAGCTCTCTGTACACACTTCCAGTGTAGTCATCTGATCATGATGCGACGGTTGAGTACACAACACTGAATGCATTAAACCATTGCATGTTTCGGTATGGAAGTATACGTAGTGAGAATAATCTTCCCCGCACTCGCTCCAGTAATCATTCACATCAGATGCACGATGATCACCAGCCATTTCGATTATCACTGAACGAACACTGAAAAAACAATAAATGAACGCTCCGGCTGCCTACGTTCCTTATATACTGTAGACGGTGACGTCACACGGCGGTGGAGGGGGTGGAATGCAAGTTGAGACCTGTTATTCACCCTCCAGGCAGAAGCCACCCGTCTGTTTTTGAATACCAAGGAAAGTCCTTGGCGAGCGTGTTTTAACATGATTTACCGACGCCGACAGAGTGGAGCCGGGCTAGTCTACATGTCGAGGCTTGTTAGTGACGTCACGCACGCAGTCGCGGAGTGGGGATGAAACTGGTTATTACCAGACAGAAGTCGGCTGGCGGGTTTTCCATTACATGTTGGACTGTTGCCGGAGAGAGGTTAAGACCGTGAGCGAAGTTATACATATACGACGGCTGTCAGATGCGAGCGAGTCAATTAATCAATCAAAAATACTTAATTGCTCGACGAACAGCGTTTAATTGCAATAGCGGTATATAAACATTGATTCTTTTTTCAATAACACACATTACCTAATTGATTGATGCAATTATGTACTCAAACGATTTGCCGATGTGCGGCAGGCATCGAGAATCGCATTCCCATATCGCCAGGGTGGATTTCCAAGCCAACGTCGCGCACCGAGAACCCCATTCCCTTATACTCCATCACCCGAGCGGCACATCCCCTACCCCAAGCCAATCACACGGCAGGGATTTAGACCAAGGGAAGGTACGCGACCGACGTATAGGATCAATACACACTCTCCCACCTATCCACAGGGAACCAACCAGAACACAAAGGGGAGGGAGGACACGCGTATGGGGGAGGGGGCGGGGACACCGGCACGTGACCACAGGGGGAGGGGGGAGGACCTACCGGCACAGAACCTGTCGGCATTAGATCAGCGCACAAAGGGAAGGGGGCGTGGCTAGCGGCACGCGACCGGGCGGCAAATAGTAGCGCACAAAGGGAGGGGGCGGGGCTAGCGGCATAGATCAAAGAACCTTATCAGATGGCGGCAAATCCTTTGCGCTGGAGTCGCCATTTATTTTCTACTTACGTAGTATAGAAAGTTATACCCTTACGATAGTGGGCAGAGAAAGTGATGTGAATGCAACACATTAGATTCTTCTCCTCTATTCCGATTCTACACTTCGTCCTTACGTTAGCCTTATTACTAGAGTTCGGTATCGATATGTCTCGACTGTCTCTACTTCTAAACGGAATATAACCGGGAGAGCATTGTAAAACAGGCCCGTATTATTGGTTGCTCGTATCATTATCCACGAATTCACAACTTAATTCATGAGAAGGATTGAACGAGTAAGGATATGACATACTTTGTTACTAGCCAAGTGTAGTAGTACATAAGTAGAAATATCTACTTCCAAAGTTAAAACACTACGGAAAATGGAATTTTAGGCCAAGCATGTCTAAATTTGGTATATTATTGAATGTCTTAAATATGAAATAAAATTAACATTTCACGAATATAAAATCAGACTCAGAATCGTATGGATATTTTTGATTGCTATACGATATTTGTGTAACTCGGATCATATCAAATATTTTCCGTCTATCTCGCAGAATTTCTGACCACATTAATTACTTTTCGTCTTTCATGAGCGCAATTACTCCTTGTATTCCCAAACTACCGATTTCTATATGAAATACAATCATCAGTGATATTTAGTCCGTATGGTCAATGAATGTGACGGCAGAGCCTCAATTTACAAAAACGTGAAATAGTAAAGGTGAGAGTGTTGGGAGCAAAACTTAACAATCTAAGATTTTATTCGCCACTTTTACAATGGCGTAGTTATATTAGAAAATTGTTAAACGCTATAAACTCCGTGTCTAAAAATTAGGTACATATAATAAACCCTTAGTTATGTTTAGTCTAAATAAAAATTGAGCTTTATTTATGGACGCTCTTAACTGCTGTGTTCCTTGGGATCCCATTCTATATCGGGCGTGAAGGACCGGAAATTTTGCTCAGAGGCCTCTTTATCAAGCTTGAGGTTCTTTTACGTGCTGCAAATCTACGACATGGGAGCACCGGCTTTACTTCCCTTCCGAAAGAAGCCATGCTAAGGATTTTTACGCCCGAAAAAGTCCATCACCCTCTGCCGGGTTTGAACCCGCGACCTCGGGAACTGGAGGCTAGCGTGGTAACCACTACAACACGGAGGACGACAATGTTTATACTCTCACTACTTACCTATGATACAGAGATTTCACCGGAAATATACGCTCCTAGGTGCCCTAAAAAAATAGAATTTTAAAGAAAAAGTTCTGCACTCGTGTATGTGTGTGTGTCGGGGGGGGGGGGTGAACAGCATAATTCAAAATGTCACATGATTATCAAACTATGTATTTTAACTCCAGTATCTTACAAGAATAAAACATGAATATTTTCATGAAATTACGCCTATACTTTAGAATTTGCCTTTATTATTTAATTTTTTCAAAAATGGTTCCAATGATTTTTATTAAAATTTCACATGTTTGCTATATTGACATGTCCAATGAAATGTTTGTTTTTTTTAATTTCTTGTTAAGTCTTTTATGAATGAATTTTGCACAATTTTGTAAAACTGCGAGATCATAACAAAAGTTAGTGCACGAATATTTGTGTTAAATAATCTTCTTCGTGGTGGCAGCCCGTTTTGAAGTATGCCATGTTGTTATTTCCCATTTTTCTAAGCGTAAGTGCGTTATCTGATGTAATACGTTTGAAAGCTTGCTATTTTTCTTCACCCTCTCCTTTTCTTTTCCATCAGCAAGAGCTCATTAGCATACACCTGACTGAACATTTGAGAGTTGTTTCTGCATGTTGAATGCTACTAATCACGTATTGCCTGATTTGAAATCATCTGAATAACGTAAAGTGGATATAATCACTTTTTTGTATAAGTGCTCTAACATAATACAGAGTGAGCCAAATAACTACGAACCGCCTGCGCGATGTTTTTTCCTGTCCGCGTCCTCGGCGCTCGTTGCCGTCTGCCGCTATCAGAGGTGCCAGTTTCAGCATTTCCTTTCATAAAGTTGGTACGTAAAACCTTTAAAAGTAGTTTTATAAATGTATGGTTTCATCCGCACCTTTCCCTGATAGCGTAGACGGAGGACGAGGATAGGAAAGAACACGCGCTGCGGTTCGTAGTTTTTTGGCTCAACCTGTACTTATAAGGTATACCTATGTGCAAACCTGTAATGGTTAGACACGTGCGAGCATACTAATTAATTTTTTTTTGGTACACATTTTATTTAAACTTTATTTTGCTGTTGCAAGGTAGAAATGGGTCGATTAGCTTAGAGAAGCTGTTTGTAAACGTTCTGCTACAAAACATCCGTATGCCGCAAGGTACGTAGCGAATTTATGGAAGCATATTTCTAAAACGACAAGAAGATTCCAGAGATTTACGATCGTGGTCAATTAATGGTCGGGAGGTCCCCAGTACCTAATTGCTTTCAAACACAAAATGCTGCAAATTAAAAGAAGTAACGATTTAACGTTTTGAATTCCCTTACCCCCATATCTGCGGTGATATTCCCAAATCCGGAATTCTGAAACAAAGGGTTTAACGTATCTGACTGTTTCAGGCCCAGGTTATGCTTTTAGTTTACATTTACACAAGCTTTTATTTTCTCTACCACGTACCTAATAGGCAGAGGAAGCAAAAATTATATGTCTAGATTTAAATGGAAGTACATGTTTTTAGGCCTGCTGAATCCAAAACAGGACTTTTTAGAAAGAGTCCCGCGCGCGCGTCTCTATGAGCAGCATAACTTAAAGACGAAATATCGGATAGCTACCAAACTTGGCATTAAGGTTCGGATAATCTTCCAAAGCTGCGCACGAAGATTTTCAAAAATTCCCTCTTATCTAGCCTAGGGATTTTCTAGGCTAGAGTTTCTAAACTAACCTTTACATAGAACATTTCTCGTGATTTTATTTTTTCAAAAACTGGCTTTTAACGATTTTCATTAAAATGCCATATTTAAGATATTCACATAACAAAGAAAATATACTTTATAAGGCACAAAGCCCGCGACATGCATGTATTGTAAGTCGCCATTGGGATATGTTATACTAAAGGTGAATTTGAGAACACCTAGAAAAAGTGAATTGGGGAATTTAATAAAGTTGTTATGTTTATTTAGTAGAATTGAACTACAACTTTCCCAATTTAGGGATTGCCAAAAAGGCAGAGCTTACCAATACAATAAAAATATTAAGAATTTAAATATTGTAAATAAACGAATAAAAACAAAATAAGAAAGGAAATATGAAAAAAGAACACTTTACTGTCTATTATAATGTATACTATTATATAGGTATATTAATGTATGCTTACTGATTTGTAGGTATAATAATGCATATTTACAGATATTTACTGATGCCTACAAGCAATTTCTCAAAACTGAAATGGAACAATTTAGTGCTGTAATGGCTATTTGTTTAATAAAATGCTTTTCAAATTTAAAATCATGGCAAAACTTAACGAAAAAGGAAAGTATTGTTCCTCTTGCACCAATCATTAAACCAATCACCGTGATGTGTTGGAGATTATATTTTTCTTTGAAGTGCTGGATGATAAATATTTGTTTTCTTCACATTGACGTCACAGGGTTGGCCACTGTAAGACTCTATGATTGTTGGATCTATTATGGTGCCGATTCTGGTGGTGTGATCAATGGCTATCATATCAATCCTTCTGTTACTGCCGGTTTCAGAGACGTCATGAACTTCCTCGTATACTGAGAGATTTTTTTTTTCTTTCGTAGTTCTTCGCTATAAAAGATCTTATTTTATGTTTAAAATTTCGTAACAATTCGTCATATTGACAGAATCCCAAAACGTATTCCAGGGTTTCATATTCACTCAGACACTGCCTGCAGTAGATATCGTTTTGGGATCTACCAGGGATGGTTCTTATAGCGCAAACGTTGGCTGGCAGCCATTGTAATCGCTTCCTTCCATTCTCCGCTTGTTAGGCCTTCAGGTTTACTTCCCAAGACTTAGCGGGTGTATACTCCTTAAATAAAATGACACCTTTGCCTTTCTGAGGTAGAGAACACCAACTTAGACATTTCTTCTCACAGAGAGCCTTTCTGACCCGAGGCACATTTATGTGGCTGTCTTCAGGAGACTATAGTCGGAGTCTTCTAGATTTAATTTCTTCAAACTTTCACAGATTCACCTACAAGGCCTCTAGCAAGCTGAATATGTATATTGTTAACAGAAATTAATTTCTGGCAAGAATTTGTGTGATACAGGAAAGCTTCCCATCACATTCTAAACTATTCTTGATTTTTTAAAGTTTTGGCGCAGTATTCCATGGCATTTGGAATACCATTTGGGAGCTGCAGTATTTCCTTTAAGCCACTCTTTATCATTATATAAGTATCTGATAGAAACATTAATTGGTATTAGTATGAGGGGTGTGGTTACAAGTGAGTAAATTTAAGATGGGCAGATAAAGGTATTTAAGACTTGTAGTTTTTGATACGGCTGTAACAGAGGAGTAGCAGTCTGCAGATTCAAGTTTTTCTGAAGATTGTTAATCACCATTCTTGTGTCAAATTTTATTACTAAAAGATGCTCCAAGGTATTTAATGGTTTCATCGGCGTGGATAGATGCGATCTCATCGGTATAAGAGAGATTCAAGTGCCTTTCTGAGAGAGTGTCATTGATTATTACGTTAAGACACTTGCATTTGTTGATATTAATTTCAAGACAATTTCATTAAGTTCTGCTATAGCCATTTTATAACGCTCAGCTGTTGCGAACATTGCATTTGGGGGAAAAAGGGAGAAGAAGAAGAAGAAAAAGAAGAAGACAAAAAGGTGTCGACTGCATTCTATCTAAAATTTGGCAGAACTTTCACATTGCTGTATATCGTTAGCCTGTATACTGGCATTGTTTCCACGCTGTGGTTTTCTCAAGTTCGATGTAAATGCTCTAATATTTTGCGCTACGTTGTTTTATCTGAAAATGGATAAATTTACTTTGTAAATGGTAAATTATCGATAATTTTCTTTGTACTGGTAATTTTTAGGTTTCGAAAACCAATGGGCACGGGGCTCATGGTAACCTTACATACAACTACAACTACTTCCCGGTATTTATCACGCAATTTTAAGAGAGATTGCAGTGCCCCACCAAGTGGAGTTCATATTTTGTATTGCAGGTTCAACTTTAAACAGACAGATAAGGAATCTGTAAATATTGAAAGCACATACTGGGTACAATAGGTGACACATATTAAGAATTAGGTACTCATACTGTGTTGCAGTACTGCGGGGTTCTTGCAATCGATCCATTTTCAGACTTGCTAGCTAGAGGTCAGGGTGCTATATGAAAATAACTGCAGTAGTGAAGGAGGGGTCAACGTCACGTACAATGACTGCGAGAGGAAATGCAAGTCATGCGCCCAATCTGCTACAGCGCACGCCACAGCGAAATTTACGTTTCATGAGCTGGGTTACCCTCCACATCGTACTTCCGAAGGTATCCTTCCGAAAAGTCTGCTTCAGATAAATTGCGAATCCTCCCTTTTTCGAACACCCAAATGGAAGGCCTTGTTCTAGCAGTTCGTAAGGAATCGTTTTTTGCTATTTCCAAAAACCATTACTGCATTATTTTAAATAATGATTCACAGAATTATAGCCCTTACATCCTTTCAAGTGGTTCCTAATTTCTAGAGTAAATTGAAGCCCTAACCTTCACAAACATTCTTGGCTGCGGCCAACCTCCCTTTACGTGGTAGGTATACGTATTAAAGGAGGATGTTCTGAATGTTACTTTTCAAGGATAATCATTATTGATATTCATTCCTTACTATACACAGTGACATTTAGCTTAGTCAAGTAGAAACTCTTATAACAGTACTTCCCTTTTACGTTTTCCTGCTGCTAGCTCGGACTTACCTGCAAAAAAGAAAACATTCGTTAATATGTTATAATATTATCTTGACATAACATTGTGCTAAGTGTTAGCTAATTCTTAATATCTATGCAGTAAAATTACCATAAGGTTTACCATAAAATAGCTATTATTTGCATATACTTCAGAATATCTATTTAAATGCGAAATAAAAATGTTAAATTAATATGCTCAAGATGAGGGCAAGTATACCGTTCATAATGTGATAATACATTCATCTGAATGTGACGCCGTTTTCTTTTCTGTGAGTTCGGTTTAGATAGATACGCTAAATCGACTTTTCTAACGCAAATTTCTCCTTTGCGTTACGATTTTAAAAAATCTGATTTGTGGCATTCAATGACTTTCTCTACATACTGTCGTTTTCCACAAACTGTTCCTATGAAGGCTTATTTTTGTATCTACTTTATGTTAACCGAAATAAACCTTTACAGAAATGGTTTCATTACAAATTTCGTTGAAGATACATGGGGGATAGACGAAACAGAATCGATAGCTATTTAAAAGCTAGTCGTAAATGCTGGCCTAGAAATTCCTTACTCTTTACACGACATCGCGAGTAACACCTGAATAACGACAGCATTTAAAAAAATTACTTATGTACTGAAAAATGCACACCAATAACGTAGATATATCTTAGAAATGGTTACTGCCACAAAAAAAAATATTCGAAATAAATTGTGTGTTTTAAATGTATCTGTATTTTTTACTGTAGTACCTTTTAATCTATCTTTTATGGTTTACCAGTTATACAACATTCTTTCTGAATAAAGAGGACTTCATAGGCTATTCTCAGAAAATTCAAGGTATACAGGGTCATCAGATTAAGCGGCAACGCTGCTAGCGGCACCTGAATCGCGGGCGCACGCCGTTTACCTACCGACACTCCATCCCCGCGCGAACCGTCGTATGCATTGAAAAAATAGGATGAACGGACAAGGACAACTAGTACCATTATTATTGCGCAAATTACAATTCAGAACGTGCGTTACATTGCTTAACTTTTCAAATATGATGTTGGAAACGTTCTCCATGTGCTCAAAGACAAGCACTTCAGCGTCTTAACAGATTATCATTCACATAATGCAGCTCTTTTTGTGAAATGTTGGTTACTTCTTCCAGTATATTATCATGCAGTTCTTGTGACGTTTGCGGCTTTTGGTTATACATTTTGTGTTACTGATCACCTCGTCAGCAATTGTATCCAAAGAGGTCCGAGCTGTATGAGCTGTAGCCTGGTCTTGCTGAAATACGCCATGCATTCGCTCATCTGTCAATTGAGGGGGAAAACTGCTCCAAAATCAAGGCTTGATACCATGCAGCATTAATTGTTTCATGAAAGAAAATACGGCCAATTATTCTAGCCGCACTCACAGCACACCAAACACCGACCTTAGGACCATATAGTGGACTTTGATGTATGAGTATGTGGGAATCGGCGCAATAGCGGAGACTGGAGTCTCGGCAAGAAGCGGCGTGCGAACGCGACCCAGGACCGCTTACAGCGTTGCCGCTTTATCTGATGGCACCGTACATATTGTCATGTAAATATCTTAAACATTTGATTTTAATCAAAATTCTTAAGAGCCATTTTTGAAAATATTGAAAATTTCGAAAAAATCCTCCATGTAAAGGGTAGTTTGGGGCGGGAGGATTTTCTTGATATTCTCCGTGACGCATCATTGGAAGACGCTGGACCTTAATACCAAGTTTGGTATTATGTCGGACATTTCATTAATCGGGGGACTTCCAAACATGAATTTCCAGTGAAATTTCGATTAGTTCTTTTTTGGTAAAATGCAATGTCCAACTACTGGGTATGTAAAAACGTAGTTAATCAAGTAAGCAGTTGAAAACTATAATTTGATTCTATAAACTTTCTATTCATCTTATTGTGAAGTCTTATCCTTGCATTCTGAACATTTGACAGATTTTTTTCTTTTACATATATACACTAGGTATCCCAGAACACCCGTATCAGCCGTTTTGCTCTAAAGCCGCAAGATATTTGTTCTGCTGTTCGCAAAAACAATTTGATAACAAAAATCTACGCAAAGAATCAATTGGTGGTATTTCCATTTTCCGGAAGAAACCGTAAGTAGGGTTACTCGTGGTCAACTTTAAATGGGAACATGAGTTCATTAAGGTATCATTGGATAGTACCTTTAAAATGAAACAACTTTTAACTTGTTCTTCTATCTTCTAATGTTTACTCACAAATGAACGATAGACTTCCTCGTCAACATTTTGCACCAGCTGCTTAATGACGTTCCTCTGACTGTACGGTTACCGATGTGGCTTCAACAGCATGACTGTCCGGCTCACATTTCACTTAGGGCTCAGCAAGTTCTTGACCAGTTGTTTCCTGGACGGTGTTTGAACGAGGTGGACTAGTACGTTAGCCGGCCCGATTTCCTGACTTAATACCAAACGACTTATTCTTGGGGGAGAATTAGGCATTGTCTACTAGGTGCGCCCTACAACTAGACAAGATATGAAAAAAAGAATTCGAACAACCTGTGCGTCTCTCAGCAGTGATGAACTTCTACGTATCATCAATGATGATGTCACAGCGTTGTATTTAACGCTTCAGCCTGCTTAAAATGTGGAAACACTGGAACCATGCATCTTCGATGTCGGCAATTCCTTTCCGTTCTTTCTTTAACTCTTCCAAGGCCTAATCTCCACATTTTTCATCCAGCGTTCACGGGCTGGAGTCACCTTGGTGACAGCTAAAATAAAAAATGAATTAAACTTGTTAATATTCAAGGGAACGCTTTCATTTTATTTTTATTATTATTCGTTCTATGGAACGTGGAAGCTGTTTGGAACTGCAGTGATTTTTTTCCCTTTCATTTTTTCCAGCTTACCAAGCTGAATATTCATGTAATGGAGGATTGTTTCCGAAACCACACACTCCAAAGGTGTTCATCTATTCTTTAGAGAAGCAGTTATGTTTGAATTAAAACTTTCATGAAACACATTTAAAAAACAAATACCTTCTGTTTGCTACAGCTCTTATTTGGTTTCTATTATTATTTTACACTTCTTTCTAATGGATCTATTGTGCGGAATCATCTTTCTTGAGGGTCACTGATAAATATCGATAAAGTTGGTAAAGCAAGAAATAGTACACTGGGATCAGAGAACACTCAAAACAATAATGTATTCATAATGAGTACACCACGAACACGGCTGGTACATCAGTAAATCGTTGTGCGCAACTTGTACTCTTGCTACACTGCCGTTTGTGAAAACACCAAGAAGGAAACGCATGAATTCAATACCACAGGTTAGGTGCATGGCAAGTAACAAATGATAAACATTTCAAATCTATACATGACGCTTGAGCCCTAATATTCAGTATTTGGTGTGGCCTCCACGCGCTGCAATTAGAGCTGCTATACGCCGTGGCATTGAATCAAAAATGTTCTGAATAAAATCCTGAGGATTTCTCTCCACGCAGTTTGTATTCGAGCCCACAAATCCGTGACACTTGTTACTGGAGGGCCATGACGCACCAGGTGCAGACCAACCATTACCCAGATATGTTCGATGGGCGACATGTCAGGCGAACGTGCAGGCCAGGGAAGCAATGGTACCCGTCGCTCTTCGAAGAAGGCTTGTACATTCCTCGCAATATGTGGCTGGGCATTGTCCTGTTGAAATGTGGCCTGTGGAGATGGCTCAAGCAGGGGGAGTACTTCAGGTTCTACAACCACCATTAGGTACCGGCTGCTGTTCAAAGTGCCCTCAATTCGTAGGAGGCGAGATCGGTTTTTGTAACCAATGGTGACCCAAAACATCACACCTGGTGTTTGTCCGCTATGCCGCTCAACAATGCAGCCCTCCAGGCTGCGCTCACCACGGTACCACCGGACACGTATGCGGCCATCACTGTAGGACACGTTGAAGCGGTACTCGTCCTAAAAGACTACATTTTGCCACTCAGCACCCCAGTGACGGTGTTCACGTGTCCATTGCAGCCGGAGAAGCTTGTGGTTTCCGGACAATGGAAGCCGACGTAATGACATGCATGCAACCAGTCTAACCTGCAGCAGACGGCGACGAACCGTTGATGCAGACAAGTTCACACCTGTTGCAGTGCTCCAGCGTCGAGTCAACACTGTGGATGAAGCTGTACGGTTCGAAATGTTGAAGCACCTGTTTGAGTGAGACTATAATAATTAAATGCATTTTTAAAAAGTCCTGTTCGCAGAAGTGATGTCACTATATTATAAGAATCTATACAACATAAAAGAAGCTGGGGCGACAGCTTATACAGTTAAAAGACAGTCGAATATGCAAGTCTTAATATTGCATATTCTGATAAGAAACACATAAAAAAGGGAAAGAAAAGAAAGGAAGAAAAAAAGAAGATATATGGAATTTTGAAAGTGTGTTGCTTAAAATGTCCGGAAACTTGAAGGAGCAACAGAAATATGTTGGAAACTGCTAATGATATATATTTATTTGAATATTTTAAGTTCTCATTGTCTCTCGAAGATGACTTGGAAGACTACTTACAAAATTCAAGCTAGTCATTTTATTTGTTAGGATTATATTTAAACATATGAGTTTTAATCAAAATCGTTTAGTCGGTTTTCAGAAAATAAAATATAACCTCGTAATTAACGTAAATTTTCGAGTTTATCGCTGAAAGATGACATAAAAGCTATGAATTTTCGTAGGTACCCGAGTTTACACTTACTACTTATGCTGTTAACAAATACACAGAGACATAGACATACGGAGCAGTTTGGTGGGGGACAGGAAATCTCAAAATGAAATCTGGCATAGAATTTTTAGGTTGAATAAAATTTCTTAAGTAAGCTGTAGAGAATGCAAAAATACGTTTATTCAATCGCTGATATTCTGGTCACATCTAGTTTCGATTGTTTCAGGAGTAAAGAATACATTTATTGGCAGACAACAGCCGCCATTTGACAAACTTTCCTGGGTTTATTCTGCGGCAATGAATAATCCATGCTGATGAGCGAGATTTGTGTCCCTACACAATAAAAAGGTTGTTTAGTTTCTCTAAGCTATGAAATAAATATCCTGAAATGCGAGGACAAAATAAAATTGGTCTAGTAGGATTGCTTGTTGCTGTTGTAGGTACTTGCAAACGACATTTAAAAAAAAATTGCCATCAACTATGAATTTACGGCTTCTAGAAGCTAATATACTCTTTGGACTACGGCCAAACTTTATAAAACCTTGCGCGATATGGGGGGAAATCGCCAAAAATATTGAATAGCCGAAGCTTATACTATATATTTCACAAACCAATTTCAACTAATCCTAAACGCATTTAAGTATTATTGAGTTACAAGGCGGAAGCAGTTCCTTTAAACCACAAAACGATAGAAAGCTACACACTAAAATTTAGTTGCAGACTAGATTAACTATTTTGGCTTTTACAAAACTATGAAATTTTATGTTGAAAGACTTGTTTAGCACAGTTTGTTGCACACACGAGCAAAAATGCTTCTCGCTGAGAGAATTATACAGGGAGAGCCAAAAGACTACGAACCGGCTGCGCGGTGTTTTTCCTGCCCGCGTCCTCGGCGCTCGTTGCCGACTGCCTCTATCATAAAAAGGCGCGGATGAAAACATACAACTAGGTAAGGGAATTTATAAATGAGACCTCGGAATCCAGAGGCGCCCGATACCTAATCATATCGAAAATTGATAGTCCTATACATTGTATTATAGCCATAGTTATGTAGGAATTATATGGAGCTGAAAGAAAGACAGAAAGAAACAAAGAAAGAAACAAACAAACAAACAAAGAAAGAAAGAAACTTTCATAGAAGCAGCAAATATTTTCTTCAATTTTGCTAAGTTGATACGAGGGGTTCATGATATTTTTTTTTATTTTGGGATTCAATTAAAAAAAATGCTGATGTGTTACACTCACATGACTTTCTCTACTCTTGTACAAACTATTTTTACAAACTCTTATTCTCCATCTATTTCATATTAATCGAGATAAACATTTGCAGAAACGATCTTTTGAAATGCAAAGAGAATTACATTTTACACATAGCGACCAGTTCTAAAAATATTTGACAATCGCTTAAGGCCTACTATATTCCCCTTGTTTTGTATTTGCAAGGGCAATATAGAAATACAGTAACCTTTAAGCATATACATATCTCTTAATAGCTGGTTGCTATCTGCAGCACCATTCTCTTTGCCACAGATTAATACTCTTTGCATATCCAAGACAAAAAAAATGAATAACGAATTCCCATTTGAGAAAATAAGTATTGAAACATTTAAGGGAATAACAAGCAATGTCTCGAAAATGGTTCACTCAACAACAAAAAAATGTATACGACATAAATTGTGTATCTTAACGCGATCTACATTTCTTGTGCAGTAAAATTTTGTCTATCCCTTGTGGTTTACCAGTTATGCAAAAGTCGTTCACAATGAAGAATACTTTTGGAGACATTCCCAGAAATTTCAAGATATACATTTTATTTGTAATGAAAATATCTTAAACATACGATATTTTAATCAAAATCGTTAGAGCCATTTTTGAGAAAATTAAAATTTTCGAAAAATGTTCCATGTAAAGGGTAATCTGGGGTGCGGGGATTTTCTTGAAAACCTTCGTGTTGCATCTCTGGAAGATACTGAACCTAAATACCAAGTCTGGTGTTTATCCGACTGTTCGTTTCTGAGTTATGCTGTTCACAGACACACACACGCACAGACGTGTTTCCAAAAATGCTTTTTACTTTCTCTACTACGTATAGTAAATATATGTTTTGAGACCCCCTGAATCCAGAAAAAGCATTTTTGGAACCATGTCCGCGCGCGCGCGTGTGTGTGTGTGTGTCGTTATTCATTTTTACTTTCTCTACTACGTATTGCATTCCACCCAAAAATTCGATACCGAGATTTCACCGGAAATACATGTTTTGAGACCTCCTGAATCCAAATAAAGCATTTTTGGAAACATGTCCGTGTGTGTGTCTCTGTGTGTGTGTGTGTGTGTGTGTGTGTGTGTGTGTGTGTGTCTGTGTGTGTGTGTCTGTGAACAGCATAACTCAAAAACTAACAGTCGGATAAACGCCAAACTTGGTATTTAGGTTCAGTATCTTTCAGAGATGCGACACGAAGGTTTTCAAGAAAATCCCCCCACCCCAGACTACCCTTTACATGGAACATTTTTCGAAAATTTTAATTTTCTCAAAAACGGCTCTAATGATTTTGATTAAAATATCATATGTTTAAGATATTGTCATGACAAATAAAATGTATATCTCGAATTTTCTGGGAATGTCTCCAAAAGTATTCTTCATTGTGAACGACTTTTCCATAACCGGTAAACCATAAGAGATAGACAAAATTTTACTACACGAAAAATGTAGATCGCGTTAAAATACACAATTTATGTCATATACATTTCTTTTGTTGAGTGTACCGTTTGCGAGATATTGCTTGTTATTCCCTTAAATTTTCCAATACTTATACTTTTTCTCAAATTCGTTATTCAATTTTTATGTCCTGGATATGCAAACAGAATAGAATGCGCCACATAGCAACCAGCGCTTAAAAGATTTGACTATTGCTTATAACCTACCATGTTCCCCTTGCATCTACAAGAAAATTAGCAATAAGATTGACATCTCGATTAACATTAAGCATATGGAGAATAAACGTTTGTAAAAATAGTTTGTACAAGAGTAGAGAAAGTCATGTGAGTGTAACACATCAAATTTTTTTTCTTGGATATGCAGAGTATTAATCTGTGGCAAAGAAAACCGTGCTGCGCATAGCAACCAGCTATTAAGATATATGGCTACTGTATTTCTATATTGCCCTTGCAAATACAAAACAAGGGGAACAGAATACGCCTTAAGCGATAGTCAAATATTTTTAGAACTGGTCGCTATGTGTAAAATGTAATTATCTTTGCATGTCAAAAGATCGTTTCTGCAAACGTTTATCTCGATTAATATGAAATAGATGGAGGATAGGAGTATGTAAAAATAGTTTCTACAAGAGTAGAGAAAGTCATGTGAGTGTAACACATCAGATTTTTTTGGATTCAGGGGGTCTCAAAACATATTTCCGGTGAAATCTCGGTATCGAATTTTTGGTTGGAATGCAATACTTCCCCTACATACTATACGTAGTAGAGAAAGTAACAAAGTACTCCAAGAGTTTTAATTTGTTTGCAAAGGTTGAAAATCCAAATACACTCGCTAGTCTACATTTTCATGGGGTCCAAACCCCACCACCAGAATTATCACCACTTTCTTAGTTCCAGTTGTTGCTCAAACGCCACCTATACATTCTGAGTATTTGGAAAATAGAATCTTCCTACAATCCTAACGAAACATTTAACTTCGGATCTCTGTGCGCTTGAAGAAAGCAGACCAGTAGATTTTGTCCAACGTTAACCACGTGTCATAAAAACAACGAGCAAACTCTATCTTAAAATTACACCATTTGGCCTTTAACTGCGGCGATAATATTGCTCGTATCTTAGTTCCTTGTACAAAACGACTGTGTAATCTGCTGGACACAGATGATTAATTTTTAATGGAAACTTAGTTCTAGAGTAAATGTTGCTTGGAGGATTTGCAACTATGTTAGGACCCTCTGCTGCACACAGCAGGAAGCGTCAGGAAGGAAGCACGCCAACTGGCATAATAAATAAGCGATAATGATATTCCGACCACCCATTCCTTCTGCAGACAAGTCCGGCCGGAACGCTAATTAAACGCTTCGACGGACCCCGGTGATTGGATTAGACTTCAATTGCATTCCTGAAGCTGGTATCGAAATCTCCAATTGCCAGCCATGGCAAAGGCTCGCTATCTCTCAGCTCAATAGGAATGCCATTATCAAACTCGTCCTTTTAAACCTCTCTCCAACAATAAATTGAAATCAAGAGACATTCCTAGCAAGGAATTTAAACATTTCCGTCGAGCAGATCATTCCTAATTGCGAAAATTCTGTAGATGGAAGCCCATTGGAGCTGGGATATGATTGTCATATCTTGGCTGATGAATCCCATGGAGGGTGAATTTCAAAAGGAAAGACATTATTTCCAGCTTCACCGACTTTTGAGGAAACAAGAATATCACTGAAATGTTTTTTTAGAATACATATTACTGCATTCAAATCAATACTTTCTAGAAAGAAAGTTGTTTGTTGCTACTTTGGAAAGCACACAGTGCATTAGAAGCCGCAGCTCCGCTCGCGTTACTGCGTTAAACACGGAGATTATTCTCCTTCTCCCTCTCTCTCTCTCCTTCCACTTCATCTCTATCCATATCTACGCACTTACATCTCTTTCTTTTCCCATTCCATCTCAGTTTACACTCTCTCCTAATTCGCCCTCAACGTATTACCTATCGTAGTGTTTTGACAACCCATAATAAAACTACTGGGTGTTTCAAAAAGAATCATCTTTTCACAACGTTATATTTTCTACAGGAATGCAGATAGAACCTCGAGGTAAATTTTAAAATGCACATCGAAACTTCGGGTAGTCCTTGGCGACATTGCAAATTGCCGGTTCACATTGTTGCTGTAGGTGTCTTCCTGTGCAGGTTAAAGTGTTCACCAACAGCCGCAAACCAGTATAACTGTGCTGCATGAGTTTCGTCACTACACTGCCTACTCCTAAGAGCATTCCATGTTGGTACTTGCAGTTTAGGATACATTATGTAAGAGAAAATCGGCTTCACTGTAAGAGTGTCGGCAAGAGAGCCGAAAATCAGTGGTTCGAATCCCGGTTGTGACGTTTAATTCAATTCAACTTTCTAGTAATTAAACTGGTCCTTCTGGGTGTTGTAAACATTAAAATATGAAAACGAGGAGGGGGAATGGTATTTAGTTTGCCGGTGTCTGCTTTGTTTAACTCTTGCCTCGTTAAGATACGAAATAGAAGACTTTGGTTTCACTCACTCTTAATGTAATACTCAACATTCGTATGCTCCGAAGAAAGAAAGAAAGAAAGAAAGAAAGAAAGAAAGAAACAATACCGGTACATCGGAGTATAATAGCTGAATGTACTGATACTAAACTTCGATTTATTTGTCATGCTTATGTTGGCAATATTTGAGCGCCATAGAGAATGTTTATTAATTTAATTTATTCTTAGAAAAAAATACAACACAAAACTGCAGTGGCTAATTTCTAGCACCACCATTCCTGAATGCGAAATATCGTGTTTAGGAAAGAGATTCAATACAAATAGGTGCACATAGGATATAATTACAATAGAAAACATTATTAAATAGCGAACTATAATAGTATTTGTGGCGATACAAGCAATAAAACATAATATTAATTTTAGTTAATAAATGCTAATTTACTTGTAGAAAATAAAGCTTATGTTGAACACTTCGTGCTTTTTTTATTTCAATGCGCAACAAAGAAGAACAAGAAGAAGACGGGGGAGGGAGAGGAGGAATGGCATTTCCTTTGTCAGCTGTATGTATTGTTTAACGCTTACCTCTTTGATATAGACATAAATGGCTCTGCGTCAGCTCTCTCTCTCTCACACTCAGAGGAGGAGGAGGAGGAGGACAATAATAGTAACAGTACTACTACTACTACTACTACTACTACTACTACTAATAATAATAATAATAATAATAATAATAAGAAGAAGAAGAAGAAGAAGAAGAAGAAGGTTGCAGGAAGAGAATTTCTATTCCAAGTTAGACTTATTCAAAGGTTACCCATGCAAAAATTGGTCGTAATCGGTACAACGGTATGTTTTTGTGTTCAATAAACAAATTCTGAGTGTCAAGTCAGTGTATGTGTGTATGCTCCTTATAGGCTTCTACACCGTTGTACTGGTTTCGACCAAACTTGGCACACATAACCTTTGCTACAAGGCGAAACTTACGCCTAGCTTAGGATTCGAAATTCTGCCTCATTTCACATGATTAATTATTTAATGTCATGTTATTACACAAAAGCTCACAAGATCATCTATATCGCAACGATAATCGTAATAGGTCAAACAATGCCAACATAAGAATAATAATTACTCAGAATTTCACGGCCTCACAGGATAACAGAAGAACAATTATTCGGTGATCTCCTCTCTGACGTTGATCATGGAGTAATGATAGTCAAATAAACAATTAAAAGAACTATGCCACCTGTGGCTATGCTTGCGGTAAAGGCGCTACAATCGCTTGGTTGAAAAATTAACAAAATTTCGAACTGTACTATATTAGACTGTGACAACAACAGCATCAAACTAGACTAAACACTTATTATTAATTATTATTATTATTATTGTTGTGTATCGATATAAAATAACACAATCGTGTTAACTACAAAAGTCTCTATGGTACATTCACTTTCATTTATGCCATCATCGCAGCTTTAGGAGGCATTCTACTGGCCTTCACAGGTGACGTGTGTATATAAAGGAGGAAGGGTGTGTATCTGTTTACCCTTTCGCGCATGCAGTGGCGTCCTGTTTAACGTGCACAATTCCAAATTATTCACATATGGATATATAACTTTCAGCAACAACTTTACTCGTCATCACTTATAATAACCATGTTTAAGTACTAAATAAAACCTGTTTTGCAAATATCTCCACGAAAAAATATTTTTAGTTGCAACATAACGTAAAATTGAAATACGTTATACCTTTACTCTCAAAGAGCACCCATTTACTAGGCATTATTGGAATCTGTCCAATACAAATAAACATTTAAATAAAATCTGTTTGCGCAATTTCTCCATGAAAAAAACATTTTTAATGACAATATAATGTAAAACTCTACTTTTTTACTCTCAAAGACACACATTTACTAGACATTATTTTAATAATCTGCTCCAATCTCCATTCTTGTCCAATATATGATTTAAACGCCTAGGCACTGAATCACTTACGTATGTGCTGGAATAACTCTGGCTCTAAACGAAAAGTCGTCCGTCGTCCTCCGTGGTCTAGGGCTACCATACAAGCCTCTAGTTCCTGAGGTCGCGGGTTCAAACCCGGCGGAGGGCGATGCATTTTTTTCGGGCGAAAAACTCTTAACATGGCTTCCTTCAGAAAGGAAGTAAAGCCGGTAGTCCCGTGTCCTAGATTTACGGTACGTTAAAGAATCTCAAGCCTGTTAAAGAGGCCTCGGAACAAAATTTCCGGTCTTTCACACCAAATATAGAATTGGACGCTAGAACCATAACAGTTAAAGAGCATCCATAAATAAAACCTAATTTAATTTATCCAAACACAAACGTTGCAACATTTCATATGTTCCCAGAGGGTGACGAGTAATTCAGTGTCTAGGCGGCTAAATCAGGTATCGGACAAGAAATGAGATAGGACAAATTATTAAAACAATGTCTAGTAAATGTGTCCTCTTTGAGAGCAAAAAGTAATGTATTTCAGCTTTACATTATATTGCCATTAAAATATTTTTTTGATATACTGTACAAAACAGGGTTTTATTTAGTTATGCATTTGAACATGGTTATTATAAGTGATGAAAAGTAAAAATTAAATTGAGTTTTATTTATGGACGATCTTTATCGTTCCATTCCATATTGGGCGTGAAAGACCAATAATTTTGCTCAGAGGCCTCAATATCAGGCTTGAGGTTCTTTTACGTGACGTAAATCTACGACACGGGACCACCGGTTTTACTTCCCTTCTGAAGGAAGCCATGCTAAGGATTTTTACGCCCGAAAAAATCCATCGCCCTCCGCCGGGTTTGAACCCGCGACCTCGGGAACTAGAGGCTAAGCAAGGTAACCACTACACCACGGAGGACGATGATGAAAAGTAAAGTTATTGCTCAATAATTCACAAAGTTATTCTGAATAATCTAGAATTGTACACGTAAAACAGAACGCCACTGTATGCGCGAAAAGGCGCCCTCCCTCCCTCTCTCTCTCTCTCACATACACACACATCCTCTCTGTAGGTCACTAGAATGTCTCCCAAATACGGCATAAATGGAAGTGAGTGTACTAAACATTGCTAACATACAGTAATAAGTCGAGGTTCACATCCATATATTCTCCTCCTCCTCCTCCTTTGAATGTTAATTTTGGCCTTTCTTTTGTTTTGTACGGTACAAACTTTCCGGTGGCCTTCGCCCCATGTTTACTTTATGTGGAATAACTATTTTAATGTTATTTATTTAAATATTATATATACCTTGGCTTCGTCAGTAGTAATTTGCAGAGCACGTATCTCTTAACAGGGCTGGTACGGCTAACGAATAAGGCTTACACATTATAATTGTACTCCACTCTCTTCATTAATCCTTCACACGATTAAATAACACTTCACTGATATATCCTACTATAGAGCTGTGAGATTATTCTTAATTGCACTTTTTACAGGCGAACTTTATATTATTCCACCGCAATGAATTTTTATGTCTCACACTGAACCCGTACCAAACCGAACTGCTTGGGTACGCTTTCTTGTAGCGTATACCGCCTGAATTTGTACATTTCCTCTATTTCTAGTCTCTGATTGGCTAATTCTACTCCAATAGAATACCTTCATTTAACTTTTAGGCTTTTTTAGTTTTTGAGTGGTTATTTATAAACTGTTTTAAATATTACATTATTGTTGTTCCAAGAATTATTCCTTGTGTTTCCTTAGTAGTTTTATATATGTTAGGTACTGAGAATAAACAAGGCTATACTGGTGTTACTTAAACTGCTATTATTTCCTCCCAATTGAAGATTTTCTCTACACATAGCGACGAGGCAGCCCGAAAATGACAACGTTGAGGTCGCTCAGCTCTATTCACGAGAAATCACGATTACAAATGTGGTGCTTGTGATTGTTCAATGGTGCTTTTGCATATTGTTTTCTCTATATGTTTATTTTGTTCTTTGTAATATCCAGAGAGTTTTAATTAACTCTTTCTTTAAGTGTGTCGGGTTTCATAAAGAAACGAGCTTTCAGAGGTGGTTCAGGGACACCTCCCGAATATTTTGGTATAAGGAACCCACGGTCTCCGATGACTTCTTACAGAGTAATTGAATTTCGTTTGGTTTCCCTTCCCAATTATCGTATCCGTATTGCACTGAAAATGCTGCACAACAATGCAAATGTCCACGGTATGCGCTGTGTGTCTTGTTTGTAAGCAAACTGTTTCCATTCGCTCAAGGTACCTACTGTTGACAACAGTAATGCCCTTTAACTCGTCCTCAAGTTTGCATTCAGTACACAGGATTTTGTATTTCCGGCAGTGTTAGTTGTGCGTTAATAGTGATACATAGCAGTATGAACAGGTTTACTGATGAAGAGTTGGTCGTTATGCACCTCGTGTTTAAGTTCACTGAATGCAATGGAAAAGCGGCACAACGACGCTATGCTGCGCTGTTACCGCACCGACAGCAACCACAACACAGTGCTTTTGCATCTATACATAGGCACCTACGAGAAACTGGATCCTTCTGTGTTAGAATGGAAGATAATGGCCGTGGGAGGTATGCCAGAACACCTGAACTGGAAGAGAATATATTATGCGCGATTGCTGACAACCCTGCCGCTAGTAGTCGGTGCGATGCACGAGCTCTGAACACAAAACAATCAACTGCTTTGAGAGTCGTACATGAACAGCAATGACATCCGTATTGTCCACAAAAATTACAGTTATTGCAGCCAGCGGTCTTCCCATTTCGAGTGGAGTTTGCAAATTGGTTCCTACAGCAATATGTAGAAAACTACAATTTTCCAGCACTGGTGTTGTTTACAGACGAGGCCAAGTTTACAAGAGATGGCATGTTCAACAGTAGGAATAGCCATGTATGGGATTACAAAAAACCACACGCACTGGTGTGTCAATCCTATCAACAGTGGTCTGCTGTGAATGTATGGGCTGGTGTTGTCAACGACTTTGTGATTGGACCTTACGTACTTCCTGACACACTGAAAGGAGTCGTGTATAAAACGTTCCTTCAACATGTCCTCCCAGAGTTCCTAGAAGATGTACCACTGAGAATTCGCCAGCTTATGTGGTTTCAACATGACGGGGCGCCGGCACACTTTGCACTCGATGTTAGGAACCACATTGATGTTCAGTTTGGACGATAATGGATTGGTGGTCCTGCTCCATGGTCAGCTCGTTCACCAGACATGACACCAATAGACTTCTTATGGGGGCACGTGGAGAGCCTAGTTTACGAGACTCCGGTCGATACTCGCATAGACCTGGTTGCTAGGATTATCGCAGCCGCGGAAGTAGTACGCCAAACTCCTGGAATGCTTGAGCGTGTAAGAGTCGATGGTGTGTCGCTGTACACTCTGCCGTGATCTTGGTGGTCGACATTTTGAACAATACCTGTAAGTGAACAGTTCTGCATACTGTGTTCCTCTCACGAGAATGCGGCTGTAAGGAATGTGTTGACATCAACAACTCTAGCGTTATCTGAGAAACATTACGGCTCTACTACCAATATATCAACAAGGCTTAGGCCTCTTAGAAAACATACCTCTTTGCTAGTAATGCTGAATGACCAGTTGCTTTTGTTTGCTTTCTCGTCACAGATTTTAACAAGGTTAGCAACATTTCTCGGGCTTGACTGTGTAGAGTTCTTCCTTTCTTGCTGGGCATTGTAAATAATTCTATAAATCACTAGAAAAGACTTAGGCACTGTTCCAAGTAAACACGCTGGGATACTAACGTTGCGCGATGTTTGTAATGTATAAAGTAGATCCATTTATGACATCATTGTGAGCTGCCATGTGCTACTACCCCCTCCCTCACTCCTCCTGAGAGCAGAGCACCAGCCCGCACGTTTTCTCGTCAGAGGCCTACAGTACGCACAGAGCGAATTGAACAAACTCTGATAAAAGTGTACGTGTTTCGTCTCGGGATGTTGTATTACTCTGTGTTGTGTCGTACGTTTTGGTTATGCATATTATGCATATGTCTTCACTGTTGTGAAGGTATTTTCACAGAAACAAGGACGATTGGGATAACAAACCGAATAGACAATTCCATTATTACTCTGTAACGAGCAGCCAGAGACCATGGGTCCCTTATATCAAAATATTCATAAGGTATCTCGGAACAACCTCTGAAATTTTGTCGGCGGAGTTCTGGTTCACCCTATACAGATAACGATTGTGTAATCCATTTCAAAGAATTTCTGTGAATCTGTTTTCTTTTGTTCATCTAAGAAACCGGCTGTGAATCATGTTTTAAATGGATACACGGATTTCAGAAACGTTTTTAATGAACGAGATAATATGTGTAGATCGGTAGTTGCTTAAGAAAGAGTATATTTATTTGATATGAATTGGTAAAGAGTAACTACACTGAAAAAAAATGTTTTGATGTGTTATATTCACAATACTTTCTCTACCTACTGTAGTTTATTTTTATACAGCTTCTACAAACTGTTCTTATTTCATATTAATTGAGATAAACATTTATAGAATTAATTTCATGACCTACACGGGGACTGAATAGGTAGGCACATGTTTAAAAGTGGATCACTATACTTCGAAATTCCATACTCTTTCCATGTCAGCTAGAAACAACTGAATGACGTCAGCACTTTAAAAACATGACCAATAATAAAGGATATCTCGGAAATGGCTGATGCCTCAACAAACATTATTTGAAATAAGTTGTGTGTTGTGCATATAGCTACACTTTTTGGTAATACGTTTATGTTTACCTCTTATGTTTACTCGTTTTACAAAATAATACATACTTTCGAACGAAGAAGCCTACACAGACTATTTCCAAAAACTTCAGTGTGTACATCTTATTTTTTGTGTAAATATCTTAAATATTTGATATTTTAATCCAAATCGTTGGAGCAATTTGATAAAATCAAAAGTATCAGCTTTTTTCCATGTAAAGGGTAATTTGGGATGGAAGGATTTTCTTGAAAATCTACGTGTCGCATTTTTGAAAGATGTTGAACTTAAATACTAAGCTTTTGAGCTGTGCTATTCTCTCTCTCTCTCTCTCTCGCTCATTAATACGCGGAACGTTTTCTAAACGTGCTTTTTTGCACTCAGGGGGCCTCAAAACATGTATTTTCGGTGCAATTTCCATCTAGGTACCTGGTGGAGAGTAAAAATCAATTTTGTCATAGTGTATTAAAATACTGACAAATATCTTTTTATTGAATCCATAGTGGAATTTTCAATAAATAACCAATAACGAACCAGACTCTCGTGAGTGTAGAGGCAAAGCGTGAGGAAAATTTATATTCACAATATTTCCCAAAACCGACGACTCGCTGACGGGATTACTAATGAGAGGTGCAAGCATTAAAAGTATGGGTTCCAACGTGACGGCTCATCATTTATATTCTTCCAACATACAGAATTTAATGTCTTCAAGAGTTATTGCTGACCAAGCAATGAAACAGTGCCTGAATTCAAATATGATGCTAATTTATTTTGTTTACCTC
Source organism: Deroplatys truncata (assembly GCA_030765065.1). Taxonomy (NCBI): domain Eukaryota; kingdom Metazoa; phylum Arthropoda; class Insecta; order Mantodea; family Mantidae; genus Deroplatys; species Deroplatys truncata. Next base: position 168,199,190 of record CM060983.1, read on the forward strand.
CAGATTAAAATTATACTTATGGTTTTCTTCCTTCCTAGCTATAAATGTTAGGTTAATGTTCACCATCTTAAAGATGAGAAATATAAACATTCCTGCATGGTACGACCAAAGATCAATGTAATCTAAGAGATTGCGTCCCAAAATACACAATGCGAGCTCCGGGAAACACAGATGTGATAAATGTGTACGCTCCAGTATAAATTACCATCATTTGATGATGGCCCTGCCTGATAATGATGAGTTATGTGAGGCTGTAAATTTTAACTAATGTGCTTCTAACTCGAATCGAAACCAGAATCCTCGAGGAGCTGACATAATGGACCGTTTACATAAGAAGGAATTACAGCTTAATATCACGTGAGAAGACTGGTGTTAATTAAGAGTTGCTTTCTATTGGTTTCTCTTTCCAAATAAAGAAACAAGATAAGACTACATCGAGAGGAAATTAGGGCAATAAATCAACCGTGCATTTTTTATGCGTGTTCAGTCTCAAACTTTTGTTCGTAAAGTAACCCATTCTTTACGCCAAAACGATTCTTCTCTTATAATTATAGGCTAGAGTATTAAAACGACAGACCGTTCTTGCCTTTCTCGACCTTATGGGTACTCTTGTGGAAGCTGTCTAAAGATCAAAATCTCCAAATCCACCGTAGATTAATGTGCTGCACGGGGGACCAATTTTTAAACCACCTGCTTTGGGATAGCGCTGGTTTCGCGCAGTTGATTACCCCCCCCCCATCCAAACACTTTAAAATAAAAAAGTTAATATAGGGTGTTCAAAAAGTATCGTAACAAAATCTATTAGTTGATTAAAGAAATGCGCGACCGTGGTGTAATTCTTTCGCAACTAGTAGTGTCTACAACAGGGTGAGCCAAAAATCTACGAACCGGCTGCGCGGTGTTTTTCCTATCTGCGTCCTCGGCGCTCGTTGCCGTCTGCCGCTATCATAGAAATGCGCGGATGAAACCATACAACATTTTTAAAACTACTTTTAAAGGCTTTACTTAACAAAAGTGTGTTTGAGGACAGAATTATTAGTAGAGATTTGTGACCCCCTCAGTCCCCCGACCTACCCCCTGCGATTTATATCTCTGGGATAACTTACAAAGTGTACAAGAGAAACTCACACACCCTGGAAGAATTAAAACAAACTATCCGCCAGGAAATTGCCAGCATTTCTCAACGTGAACTACAGCGAGTGATGGATAGTTTCCTAAACAGGTACCAAAAATGTATGGACAACGACGGTGGCCAGTTTCAGCATCCCCGTTCATAAAGTTGGTAAGTAAAGCCTTAAAAAGTAGTTTTAAAAATGTATGGTTTCATCCGCGCCTTTCTATGATAACGGCAGACGGCAACGATCGCCGAAGACGCGGACAGGAAAAACACCGCGCAGCCGGTTCATAGTTTTTTTGGCTCTCTCTGTAGAACACGGCTAGACAAGCTGGCTTTCTGTCTTTCCCACTCAAATGGAGTTCTGGGTAGACTGAAAAACTCAATATAACATAGACTGGATATTATGAACACAGGTCCTCCGATTGCTCTAACCAAATGAGTTGCCATGGCTACATGCCGATACGACACTAAATTATCCAACTACATTTTTCCCGTAACCACAAGGCGCAGCCAAATTCATTTTTAGATAACGTACCCCAATCACTATATTCTAGTCTTAATAAAATTCATTTTAAGACGTTACCCGGAACAATCCATTGGATAGGAATGGATTGAAAAGTTTTTCTCTAATAAATACCTAATTCTAAATACGACATACAAGAAAGAACTAAATAAATCACTAATACCGTTATACATGTTATTTTAACCCTAGTACCAGAAAATTACGCATTTCCCTCGTAAAATATGCTTTACCGATACTCTTAATATTCTGCGATGTATGCACTAGCATACGCCACATGTTATACATGTCCACAACATCTTTGTCTTCTGTTACGAAATAGTACAAGCACTCGACCCATTAATCAGACTATCGACATATTTTGTGTCATACTATCCGGAATTTCATGTTTTACCGTCTCAAACCACTACGGGAAGTTGACCTACTCCGTACACTTACTTTCCGTATTCCAACACCAAAGTATGCCCTTCAATTACTGTTTAATCAACACTCAACTGAAACATAGGACTGCATTCATGTCCAACATAATATGCAGTACAATATTTGATCAATATATAAAGTATTTCGACACAGTATGAAACAAAATATTGTACGTAACTGCAGTAAAGTGTTTCTTCCAGGACTCGTTTCAATAAACATTTTACACGTTCTGAAAAAACTCACTTTTCTATTCAGTTGGGTAAATAACTATTTCCATGGGATGCATATTAACCCATAATTTAATAAGAAACTGTAGGCATTTTGGCGAGATTTTCTCTTTTCACACCATTGATTTGAACAAACGCATTTCCTAGCTTTCCTGGATTGTTTCTTTGTATACTTGAACTTACTATGAACTGTCTTTATAGGTGGTGGATGAATCACGGATGCTTGATTCTGCGGGGAAGTACTTTCTCAGTAACTTCGGCCCCATCGGAAATGTAACACTGAGCTTCTGAATGGCACCTCCATTTTCGTCACCATGTACCAGATCTTAAAAGTTTAAAAACTGATTTGTGGCGAATGGAGATTTAACTTCTTTTTCCAGCTGCTCTTGTATTAGTCGCATAAACTCCGGTGCAAAGCATCCGCTGTTGCTAGGCGCACGAGATGAAATTATCTGCGGCATGGCTATGGGTAGACGCATTTAACTTTCTGGCGTTTCTACAAGTTGCAATAACAGTTACCTCCCAAATACCCAGTACGATCTTAATTGCACATTCATTATACCTTTTATGACAGAATTTAATAAACTAGTGAAAATGGAATAAACAAATAACTAGATACTGTTGTAAGCTGACCCCTGGAATAATAAATAATACGTTAGGTGATAAAGATTTAGAGATCTCTTTGATAAGTTATTTGCCTAAAAATAATGGTACGTATGAATATAATACGAGTACTACGGTCGGAATAACTGCATACAAAATCCAAGTCTCGCCATAGCAGTCAAAGTAAAGTCAGTTTTAACATTAAGCAGCAAATATATATATATATATATATATATATATATATATATACCGAATACTCCCGTTTGTCCTTATTAAATCAAAGTTTGCAACGAAAGATTCTTTATAAAACGAAGCCAGCTAGTAAACCTAATCTATAAAGGCAATGCTGATGGTAGTGATGACGTTATTACATAAATGCTAGGGCCAGAAGATTGTATGAAGTACGCGAGGGTCCTTGGCGAAGTATTCCAATGCATGACTTATTAGTGAAAGGCATTAAAGTATTAAAATTTCATAGCTCTTAGGGCGCTGCACAAAACTAGCAAGAAAGGAAGTAAGAGAGGACGTAGGATATTTGGTATAATCTCAGGACGAGGTGTTCCAATGCGTTGTCCACAAATAAAATTGTGACTATGAAGCTCGAAGTCTGCATATTGTCAAATTTGCGTCAATGATCTGCCATAAAAGGTGATAACAGGCATTCACAGCTAGAGCTGAAACAAGAGAAGGTAAATATTGGATTTTTATACTGCATAATTTAGAAGGGTATTTCTCAATATGGCAGACTACAATATATAAATTACATAACTGTGCCAGTTTTCTTAGTTGGAAAGAATAGATACACCAAAGAATTTAAAAATGAGCCAGGATCAAGTTGATCAAGTTTGTTGTCGATAATGGTAGATGAATGAAAATGTTAAGATCAATTTTTATGAGCCAAAGAAAAACATACAGCTATTTACTGTTCTTCACAATACTCCTAACAGAAAGGAAGGAAGGATTATATGTTAACTCAGTAAACATTCTTGGGGAGTTTGTGAAAATTTTAAGACTAATTTTTACCATCCAAAGTAAAACATGCAATTCTCCTGGTAGGATTCATCGTTTACAATCAACAAAACAGTGAAAATAGTTTCGTCCTGTTCATTATGATATCTGGACTCCTGAGTTACCACTTTATTTTCTATTTAGTGATGATATTTTTCTTTAATTGTGTTTAGTGGTCGTTCTTACTATACACGGCGGAGTAAACTGATACAGAAAATGATAATTGCGAAAGAGAATTTGGGAAGGAAAGTTTCAGGCGTACATTTAGGGTGCCTACTCTGCATTTGCCAGCTAACTGGACTGAGGAAAACCTGGAAAGAAAAACCTCAGCCAGGGAGGACGGTCCTGATTGGGATTTGAACCGCGGACCTCCCGTTCACGAGTCACCTTAATGACCTATGCTATGGGTCGGTGTTGTTACCCTTGTCGGTGTGATGATATGACTATAGTGATGATGCAGATGATGATCATAATAACAATACAATACTATAGGTAAATTGATTTATCAACTCAAAGCAAGAGTAGCTGGCGTTTAATGAAATTGGCACCAATGACGAGAATTGGTAAGTTTTTGTTTCAATAAATTGTAGACATTTTATAAACGTTTTGTTCCTGAACGGTGAGGGTTCTACAAATTAACCGGTTTCTATTATGAGTTTTACATTCCTTAGGCCATTTTGCTGCCAAAGCAGGTTTAAGGGTTTGTTAAATGTAAGAGTCCATATGCCTCCCTGTAGGCACAATCACTAGTTATTCCAGTAAACATGGCTTTACGTTACATTGAGCGTCCGGAGGCTAACAGTCAAAACCTGTGTGATATATAGATATGAAACCTTTTGAGGTTTTCTCTCCAGGAATGTCAGTATCACTTGTCTGAATGCCATTAAGCATGACTTAAATTTGTTTCAAACCAGTACATGCCTCTAATAGAACTTCTGTACAATACTTGCAGTCAGATACTATGGATTACGTTTTTACACTCTGGGGTTGCTACAGTACAAAATATCAGTCCATGCAACATTTTATTGGTGACTTAGACTCCATTTTTAATCAAGCATAACCTAAATAAAAGGATTTTCTTAGTACCATCGATATTCCACTTACTTTGGACATTCATAATTACGGCTCAGAGTATTACGTAAAAAAGCTTTTTTGGTGCTACGATTTTCAAACTTATGTGAAAGTTCCGGTTGAGATCTATAGATTCAAAATACCCAGTTGCAGAACGCATGAAGCCGTTCTTGGTGGACAATTTTGCAGCCGTGCTTTTGCTCCAAATTTTGATGCTGCTATCTCGAAGTTTGCATCAATTTAGCTAAGTTTAATGTTACCTGCTTTGTTCACGAGTTCTACGATGCCATCATCTCCCAGCTCGTTCTGCCGTGTTAACTCTGCCAGCTGCTACAGTGGTATACATATGAGTTCTTTGTCTTGGGGTATGAGCGAATAGTGTGAAAAGATAACACCAGTTTAGTTACTGATAAATTTTAGTGTTGACTCAAATATCCTGTTTAAAAAGAGTCGCGGACTGTTGAATTAAATTATTTCTAGAATAATAATTATGCGAAGCGTCAGTTGTCGTACGTTGCAGAAACTTTACTTGGAAAGATCCCTCGCAATAGCCGCCAAATAGTTCTAACTCAAGGCCCGTCACTGTGCGCTACACAACTTAAAATGAAACTAAATGCTACACGAGTAATCACAATAGTCGTCACACGAGTAAATCACATGATTTAGTAAGCAAGTCTGATTTAGAATGCACGCTCTTTTCTTAACTAAAGATCCGCCTATCTATCACTACCCACACCAATGTTCCTACTTATGCGGTCCAATCCTAAACTCTACGTATGCGTATCTGACACTGTTTCCATGCGGTGCCTTGCTCGAATCTCTGAAATTCCCCTTTCTAATTTACAGAATTCCTATCCACGTGACCTTGCAAACTAATCAACTCATCCTTAACTGTATTCCAGGAATCTTTAAGGCAACCATTTTCAACTCGGCTGTTAATTATGACTTTTCTTAACATGGCCGTTAATGACTTTTTTCCCCGGACAAATCTTTTCACTCATGCTTATTACATTATACATTTTTTAATATACAGAACTTATTTATTGCAATTACTTCTCTATATTACTATCATTTCTTTAATTACTTAGATCTTCTTGTCAATAATTATATCACACATAAAATATATTTTCGACCCATTTTTATTTGAATAAATGTTTTAATAACGTAAATAATGTTATATATTATACCGCAAAAAGCGTTTAAAATGAAGATTTTCACTGTTTATAATGTTACGCCATATTTGTACTATCCTGAAATGTGCTTTCAGGCGTAGTTATGAATACATCAGCTGAAAGTCTGTACTAATGATGCAATACTTGCATCATGTGGTGATAGGACTTCCCCGGAGGCCCGGAGTAAGCGTATCTCTACATTGCTCTGCACTTTACAGTCTTACTTCTTGCTATTTGTGTTCGTTTATTTCGCACTTCAATTCATCGCCCCTTTCAGTAAATTAAAACAGTTGTGTTACGTTGTGGTTCAGGTAAGAAAAAATCTGATGTGTTACACTCACATGACTTTCTCTACTCTTGTACAAACTATTTTTACAAACTCTTATTCTCCATCTATTTCATATTAATCGAGATAAACATTGCAGAAACGATCTTTTGACATGCAAAGAGAATTACATTTTACACATAGCGACCAGTTCTAAAAATATTTGACTATCGCTTAAGGCCTACTATGTTCCCCTTGTTTTGTATTTGAAAGGGCAATATAGAAATACAGCCTTTAAGCATAGACATATCTCTTAATAGCTGGTTGCTAAGTGCAGCACCATTCTCTTTGCCACAGATTAATACTCTTTGCATATTGTGTTGTTCCCCCCATATGTTAAATGTATACTTGTATAGGTATTATATACTAGTCGACCATGATATTATTGTAGTTGACCTTATGGAAACCTGCATTTGAATACACCCGGAAGCCAGCCCAGCGAAGTGCAATACTATTGTGGTAGAGTTATACCTACTTTTGCCCACTCCTTATAACGTACTTTACTTACATTCACTGCTACATCGCAGTTTTGCATCTGTGTAAGATTGTTCCCTTACTACCGATTTGCCTCAGTTATCATAAAACAGCGTGCGCATTTGTACGCAGCTCAACCTGAAGGAAATTTGCTATTGGTAACAAAGATGATACATGCCTTGGGAATGATATAATAACTAATGTAAGAAGGTGGGGCGGCTGGAAAACACACGTTGCCGCTAATCATAAATCTTTGTTACTTGTATATGTTGCATTAACAAAGGTCAGACTCACCAGCGGAACCTGTTCAATTAGATACAAGTAAGAATCGCTCAGTGTAATCCTCGCTTGACCAACGCTCGTCTGTGCTGTACCGTTATCACAGACAATGAACCACGGACACAAAGCACTGCCAGCGAAGGCTAATTAAATAAGATTGCCTGAACCAATTTAGTGGAAAAGCCTCAAAGGGTTATCAAGCGGTGTAGCTATAAGCTTGGCTGCCTTCCGGTAAGGGGAAGTACTAAAACACACACTTCCGTGAAGGTTCTTTATAAGAACTCTTAGAACAGCATTTCGCAACATTGGTTTAGAAGCTAAAAGACAGAGAACGTAGGAGAGAAAACGGATAGCATAGTTATGTCTTGCAAGCCTTCGGTAAACCACAAAATATTAGTGGATGTCTGGGAGTGGTGGAGGTTAGTAGGTACCACAGTGAGTTTTAACCTCAGCAAGGAAACAAGGGGAATATCTTTCTATATAAAAAAGTTTTAAGGGTCTGTTCCAGCCAAATCCAGTGCATTTTGCGTCAAGAAACTAACGTTTATTTAAGAAGTCCCAATTGCGTGATCTGTTATCGCTTTAATATCGAATGTTCCACATTTTCTCCTTATGTGTGCTCACTTGCAGATAGCATCACTGGGTACTAGAAATTTACAAATATACTAAAACACAGTGGTATCCACCGGCACTAAAAAGTTGTGTATACTAATTCCTTAAAACGGCTACTGCATACGTTTCAAATTCGGCAGCATTATGAAAGTAAATACAACTCAGAAGAAACAAATGGTATTACTGAGTTTCAAAAAGACTCGCAATTTACAGTAGAGCTTTTAACATTTCCGTTACATTAGCTTTCTGTTAATCGTAGCCTCTTTAAAAAAAATCTGATGTGTTACACTCACACGAATTTCCATGCTCTTGTACAAACTATTTTTACAAACGCTTATTCTCCATATGCTTCATGTTAATCGAGATATCGATATGTTAATCTTATTGGTAATTTTCTTGTAGATGCAAGGGGAATTGGTAGGTTTTAAGCGATAGTCAAATATTTTAAGAGCTGGTTGCTATGTGGAGTATTCCATTTTCTTTGCATTACCAGGGCCAATAAAATTGAATAACGAACTTGAGAAAAAGTATAAGTATTGGAAAATAAGGGAATAACAAGCAATATCTCGAAAATGGTTCACTCAACAAAAAAATGCATATAACATAAATTGTGTATTTTAACGCGATCTACATTTTTTGTGTAGTAAATCTTTGTCTATCTCTTATGGTTTACCAGTTATGCAAAAGTCGTTCACAATGAAGAATACTTTTGGAGACATTCCCAGAAAATTCGAGATATACATTTCATTTGTCATCAAAATATCTTAAACATATGATATTTTTATCAAAATCGTTTGAGCCATTTTTGAGACAATTAAAATGTTCGAAAAATGTTCCATGTAAAGGGTAATCTGGGGTGGGAGATTTTCTTGAAAACCTTCGTGTCGCATCTCTGGAAGATACTGAACCTAAATACCAAGTTTGGTGTTTATACGACTGTTCGTTTCTGAGTTATGCTGTTCACAGACACACACACGGACATGTTTCCAAAAATGCTTTTTTTTTATTCAGGGGGTCTCAAAACATGTATTTCCGGTGAAATCTTGGTATCAAATTTTTGGGTGAAATACAATACTTCTACTTACTATACGTAGTAGAGAAAGTAATAAAGGGTTTAGGATATTTCAATTCAACAGAGAACTTATGCGTTCTCTGAAGGATAGATAATAATTATATAGAAAAGGGGGCTGTTACGTTCATACTTTCCTTGTCTCAATAATCCTGTAGCTTTGGAGAACCTATCCAGTTATTTAATCCTCTGATAAATAATATGACTTGCTTTCTTCTAAAGGACTATGTACACATCACCCCTACAAACGTCATTGGAAACAATCGTCTGTCACGAATTGATGGGTCATTACATCTTGCGGAACAAGAGAGCCAAAAGCGTTCTGTCTACTTATTATATTATTATTTACATTAATACTATTTCTAGAGCAAGTAGGCAGCTATGCATGCTTGAAATGTAATGAACTGTTGCTACGCCAAAGGGCAGAAATGCCGAAGTAGGCTTTTCACTAAAAGTAGAAAAAGAACAATTTTCTGTGCGTCTTTGAAGAAGGAACTAAGAAGATTAGTGAGGTACTTTGCACGTGTGTTGCATTGTATAATGCGGACAACTACACTGCAACATGGGGACAAACAAATGTAAGCATTTTAAACGTGAATATAAAGAAGACTGATGCAGACCAAATGGCTTAGTAACGTACAATTATAGAAAGAATAGGCATGGGAACAAGAATGCTGAAACCGATCAGAAAGGAAGAAATAAAGTGGCTGGTATACTGGGTGAGAAGGGACGAATGGAGATTCGTGCTTGGGAAGAATGCTGAAACCGATCAGAAAGGAAGAATTAAAGTGGCTGGTATACTGGGTGAGAAGGGACGAATGGAGATTCGTGCTTGGGCCCTACAGGTTGAGGCAGTATTTTATATCCAACACTGTGAATGCCAGAGTGATTGTAGTGTAAACTAACATTATTGTATGACAATGATTTTAGATGTTTGTTAGCTATAAGCATTGTTAGGAAATAAGTTTACACGGCCTCACTGAAACTGACAATAGAGTGGGTAACAATGAAGCGAGGGGGTGGGATGTTTATCGCTAAGAGACAAACAAATGACGTCAGGGTAGCGTGCCTTTCTTTAGAAATGGAGGGAATATCTTCCCTAGAGCATATGTGTTAGTAATTATGATTGGCTGACAAAACAGACGCTAATGTTGGCGCGATTTAGTAAACAATAGCAGCTCTATTACAATGTTTAGGCATTTCGGGGTGAGGGAGTATAAATTCTTGAGCCAAAAGCAAGTATCGCGCAGTTCTACAGAATCATTCACGAGATACACATCACGCAGTTCTACAGAATCATTCGCGAGGTATACATCTCGCAGTTCTACAGAATCATTCACGAGGTACACGTCATACAGTTTGGAAGAATCTCTCGCGTCGTAAAGTTAGTTACAAAATGTGAAGTACGCGACCAGTAATACGACAGTAATTACATTCGGAAATATAACAGTTTCAGTCAGGCGTGTATCAAGATTAAAGATGTGAACTATCAAGTGTGACGGCAATAAAAGTGTGAAAACAAATTCTTTTATCAGTATTATCTTTTAATAACAACTCCTTTTCGTTTACACGCCCTGCTCGACTGAGTAATAATAGCTAGTCGGAGGACAAAGAACTCAAATTTAAAAAAAAAAAAAAAAAGCAATAACAGGCGCTCAGCAAATAAGATAACACGAACAGATTACCGCGACAAGGTTAGAAACCAGTAATGCTATCTCCACGAAAGAGGAACGTAGCTTGTAAAGTGTAACACAAGTAATGCATTGGTGTATTCAAGACCATTTGTAGGAGCGGTTTTCTTGTATTTTGTAAATCTGCAGTACACGGAAGTAGTGTAATCTAGCCACTGTTTAAAAAACTAAACTCATTTGTTATGAAAAACTCTACAATGAACATCACCTATAGATAGTTGATTTATATGAACCCAGGTGAAGTAACATCCTTTATCAATCTATGTGCATGACATTTTCGGCGTGAACATCTCGCAATTGGTTTATATTTAAACGCCAATATGATTGGCTTACATTTTATGGAGTCAAATTGTCTTTATTAATATATAAGTCTAAGTGTTTGAAGAATCCTTTTTCAGAATGACACAATTTTTGCAGAAAATGAAGACGTGAAGTTTCTAAAATTTATCAGGCCAAAAGAGTTCTAAATGCCTCGAAGACGGAAAGTGCATTTAACAGGAGAAAATGAGTTTTAAAAACCGAATACTACGCTCAATGCCACTTGCACATTCAGTTACAGTTTTTTTGCTTGCTATGGTCATACGCATTATGACAGCAGCCTGGAACGAAGCCACGTCATAATTAGAATTATATACATAAAATAAGCATCAAATTAAAAAAGGGAATTCCCTTATCCTGGATACTTTGAAATGCAGTGTAGGGTGGTAATTAGCATAAAATAAATAAATAAATAAATAAATAAATAAATGCATAAAGCATGAGCTGATAGTTAATTCTTAATTTTACTTGTGCAGTAAAATGCGCAATTTTGTTTTATATGCATTTTAATTTTTACATTGGAAATAGTCTCTACAATCGTAGAGTAACATTTAAAGAACCAGTTTTTGTGAGTTGTTAAGCGAACCAACTTGCTAAATTTGAAAATTCTGCATTTCCCTCAGTAATTCTCGGGATAATTAATTTTGCTTTTAATGATGCACATGAAAATCTTCTTGCGGTGCAGCTTTCAAAACGTTGGAGCTACATTTCAATGTTTCTTCTAACTTTAAAACATGATTTCCACAAAGAACATGAATTACCTTAGAAAACAAATACAAAAGTATAATACACTTACTCACCTTTTGTGATTTTTAAATAATAAACACGGATGCTAAAGGCATGGACTCCGTCGTTTATCTTTTCCTGAAAATCTCCAGCGAAAACATTTATTTATCATCTTATGACTTCTTGGTGAAAGTTTCAAAGTTTTGCACAGCAATCTGAACGATAATGTGTATTGAAAAAAAGAAGAAACTCCTTTTAAGAGCATAGATATGATTTTAGACTTGGAAAGTAAACTCCTGCATAAGTTGACACTGTTTGTCTGTAACCATCCTCTTAATACAAATAATATTTATTGCAGCACAAAACGTGCATTTTTCCAATTTTTTTCCCCATAAGTTGGTCTCCTTAAATAAAAAGCTTTTTGTGTCTATTTTCACAATGTTGCGCTTAATGTATATGTTTTACAATGTTTGCTTGATACAGTTTTATTTTAAAAAGGAATACCTATGTTTATAAACATTACCAGGCTACCCGCAACGGTTTCCAACATTTGTATTATTTCACATCAGCAGAGCAAATACGTTTGTGCTGGAAGCTAAGATGCTGTTCACATTTCACATTATGAAATGTTTGAAGTTTTGTATAGATAAAACACTGTGCAAAAGAGAGCAAAAAGAGAAATGACGGCAGTGTATTATTATCATCAATGTCTGCGGGCCTCGCGTGTTGTTATGTTTATAAACGGCAGAGCGCTCGTAAGTAAAAAGAATTCACTGTGTCTATTCTTAATTAATTACTCCCAGTCCCCAGGCTGGATGCGAATACAGTAAATGTATCAAACGTTACTAAAGAATACATTACACACTGAAATGCACATTTTGTATCAGTGGTTTGAAAGCTGTTAGCAACTATAAAAGTACATTTATTAAAAGAGGAAATGCAGTACTCTACCCACCTCTAGTCTCTGGATAAACCTACACAGTTGCACTGAAGTTTTGTTAGCAACTATAAAAGTACATTTATTAAAAGAGGAAATGCAGTACTCTACCCACCTCTAGTCTCTGGATAAACCTACACAGTTGCACTGAAGTTTTGTTAGCAACTATAAAAGTACATTTATTAAAAGAGGAAATGCAGTACTCTACCCACCTCTAGTCTCTGGATAAACCTACACAGTTGCACTGAAGTTTTGTTAGCAACTGTAAAAGTACATTTATTAAAAGAGGAAATGCAGTACTCTACCCACCTCTAGTCTCTGGATAAACCTACACAGTTGCACTGAAGTTTTGTTAGCAACTGTAAAAGTACATTTATTAAAAGAGGAAATGCAGTACTCTACCCACCTCTAGTCTCTGGATAAACCTACACAGTTGCACTGAAGTTTTGTTAGCAACTGTAAAAGTACATTTATTAAAAGAGGAAATGCAGTACTCTACCCACCTCTAGTCTCTGGATAAACCTACACAGTTGCACTGAAGTTTTGTTAGCAACTGTAAAAGTACATTTATTAAAAGAGGAAATGCAGTACTCTACCCACCTCTAGTCTCTGGATAAACCTACACAGTTGCACTGAAGTTTTGTTAGCAACTGTAAAAGTACATTTATTAAAAGAGGAAATGCAGTACTCTACCCACCTCTAGTCTCTGGATAAACCTACACAGTTGCACTGAAGTTTTGTTAGCAACTGTAAAAGTACATTTATTAAAAGAGGAAATGCAGTACTCTACCCACCTCTAGTCTCTGGATAAACCTACACAGTTGCACTGAAGTTTTGTTAGCAACTGTAAAAGTACATTTATTAAAAGAGGAAATGCAGTACTCTACCCACCTCTAGTCTCTGGATAAACCTACACAGTTGCACTGAAGTTTTGTTAGCAACTGTAAAAGTACATTTATTAAAAGAGGAAATGCAGTACTCTACCCACCTCTAGTCTCTGGATAAACCTACACAGTTGCACTGAAGTTTTGTTAGCAATGCAATACTTCCTCTACTTTCTAAGTACCGAGAGAGCCAATAAACTAAGAACTGTTTTTCCTGCCCGCGTCCTCGGCGCTCGTTGCCGTCTGCGGTTATCATACAATGGCGCGGATGCAACCATACAACATTTTAAAGACTTTATTTACCAACTTTATGAAAGGAGGTGCTGAAACTGGCCACCGCTGTTGTCCATACATTTTTGGCACCTCTTTAGGAAACTATCCATCACTCGCCATAGTTCACACTGAGAAATGCTGGCAATTTCCTGGCGGATATTTTGTTTTAGTTATTCCAGGGTGTATGGGTTTGTCTTATACATTTTATGTTTTAATTTACCCAAGAGATAGAAATCGCAGGGTATTATGTAGGGTGACCGAGGGGGCCACAAATTTCTACCAATAATTCTGCTCTCAAACACACTTTCAATTGTTCTCATAGAAACATTGGGCTATGAGCTATGGCAGTGTCTTGTTGAAAAAAGACAAAATCAAGCTCCCTTCTGTTAATTCTCTAATGGGGGGATAAAACTGTATTCACGTATGTGGGCGCGTCAACTGTTGATTAGATATTTAGGGGGAAGTCTCCAAACAATGTCCGATATCGTCTAATGTTTCTTCGGTAAGAACCCTACGCTGTGTTTTAGGTTTCTCAACACTCAACACTTCCTGTGGCCTGAAATTTATTATAAAGTATATGGATTGGTGTACGGCCTGAAACTTTTACACCCGGAAATCTTTTTGCAAATTGTATTTTCACGCTGACTAAGTTGACACACACTAATCATAAATAAATACACGCTGCGCAGTAGAAAACATGTACTGAGCATAATATACTTTGCGACTAAATACAGGGCAAAATAATAAACAACTCGTAACAACTGAACTACACCATATCACTGTCAACTCAGTACTGTAGAGCCAGAGTAGAGCAAAGCCGCGTCAGTAGCATGACCTTGATTGCAGCAGCAGCACGAATCATGTGTCCCAAACATCCAGTGAGAAGACACCGTGCAGCCAGTCCTTAATTCATTGCCTCTCTCTGTATATGCAGCGATAACGGTGCGGCGATGCGTAGATAAAAACTTATTACTGCATCTTTCATTTAGGAAGCAACATGATTTTTGTCTTTTGTTCTCCTTTCAAGAGCGTCAGGTCCTATAAAATTACATTTCATTTCGCACACCAATGGTTTTGTAGCCTTTTTCAGCATGGAGAAGAGGAAAACGCTAAAGTGTTAGGATCGTGGATGTACGGGAGATGCAGACAGTTGCAAATTTAATATATACTGTGTCCATCCGAAGAACGTTCTGCTCTGGAGTGCCACTCATCGGGTACAAACCCGATGTCATATGCAGATGATTACGAATTTCTGTGAACGTGCTGGCTGTTTCTCTTGGGTTCTTGTAATACCAACTGATCTTCACCTACAATGTGATGATGTTGAATTCTATAAATGCATCTGCTTAAACGTCTGATTCACCTTTACTTAAAATTGAGTTTGCCTTGTGTGAATCATTTAAACAATCCGAAGAAGGCCGTCTGTAGGCTTAAATGTTTCGTAACTTTCAGCAGACAGGTGCTTGAATAGGAAACAGGATTTACTGCTGCATAATGCTCGTCTCATGCCACTTGGCTTTATATATCCTGTATAATAAGGTACGTAAAAGTTCGACCTCAAATGAAAGAAATGCAAATATAAAGAGAACTTCATGATGTATTCTTTACTCGGGAACTCCTTTCCTAAAATTAATTTTCTGCAAATAAAATATTATCTCAGCGGATATCAAGAAATATGTTGGGGAAAATGCTAATTAAAACCCTTAAAGAATAAACGCGAATCTTTTATGGCAGAACAAAGTCCATTGTTGCCTTTGCGTTATGCCTACCTCATTTCAAATTAGAGTAACAGGAATCTTTGGGATAAACGTTCCCAACTGTTGTAACTAATAGAGGAATGTTACTCCATCCCGCTCTTCCTATTTGGAATGTCTCTTTAACAATTTTTTGCAAAACCCGTAAGCCGACAACGCTGATTCTTGAAGGGATGGTTTGGCCTTCGCTTGTTGGTCCCTTGCATAGTTGCGGTCGCGTACCCATTAAATCTGGAGGGGTTTTATACCTGAGAAAAGAACTGCACACACATGTTCTATTATCCACTTAACTATAGCCCCTTCAAAGAATACGGAACTTTTATCTGTCTTTAAAACCGCATATCTTCTTGTAAAACCATATATATCTTCTTGTTTAATCATAAAAATCCCATTTTTTCTCCCCATTTAAACGCAACACATAAATTCATAGCAATTTAAGGAAAATATCTGATTTCAATACAGTACCTAAAATTAACATAATATCAGAGTTAAGCACCTCAATCACTATGGCTATGTATGCAACACAATGACATAGCGCGCGCACAGAGAGATTCTCTCTCTTCCTCCCTCCTTTCTTCCTTCCTTCCTTCTTGTCGTGCGTTGCCACAGCAAACCAACCTCAGAGATTTAGTCGCCGATTTAACCAACCAGGACACTGAACAGCAATACGATTGCCTTTTCCCCCAATATTCTAGGCTTTTCACTCTCAACCAATGATTGATTGTGTGAACGGCAGAACTTAGTGAAAGTCGAGAGACCTGCCCAAGCACTTATCTCCACGCTCGGTTTGCGTTGACAATGGCAATTAAACATCATGAAATAACCGATGTGCTGGTATTTATTGAATGATAAAGGCATAAGGAAAATATTAGTCCTAGTAATTTGCATTTCAAAGGTGCCTGAGTTGTGCCTTCACCGTTTCCTTTATATATACGAGGGCTGATCAACAAAGACTGAGACTGATTTTTTCCTTTAGCTTCCGTGATAGTTTCGTATCTGTAACATAAATATTTAAAAAGAGCGGGTTTTTATGTATAATGTTGGTAGGCGGCAGCACTCTCGTATTGGTAGGTTGGTAGTAATGCTCTATTTTGTAGACCCTACGTGCATTTCACATACCAGACAGTGGAGGTGATGCATTTTTTAAATCGATTATCACCGATGATGAGTCATGGCTGCATCATTATGATCCTGAAGGAAAACAAGCCAGCACAGTGTGGAAATCGCCAGGTTCTCCAACACCAAAAAAGGCAAAAGTTGTTCCATCTGCAGGGAAAGTGATGGTGATCACATTGTTTGACTGTAATGGAATGATTTACCAGCATGCAGTTCCCCCTCACACTACTGTTACAGCAGCATACTACACGTCAGTATTGGCTACACTGAGGAAGCACATTGCAAAGAAACGACCAGAGCTTTCTGGGACTGGGTGGCGACTTCATCATGACAATGCACGGCCTCACGTCGCAAATCAAGTCATGCAGTTTCTGGCTCGATTCAACATTACCTGTGTACCACATCCACCTTATAGCCCCGATCTTGCACCCTGTGAATCTTTTTTATTCATATCACTAAAGGCAAAGCTTAGGAGTATTCGATTTGAGAACTCTGAAGCAGTGCTCAAGAAAATTGAGGCGATTCTCAAGGACCTGACAAAGAATGGTCTGCAGCACGTGTTCAAGGACTGGCAGAGACGCTATAAAAAGTGCATTGAAGTAGGGGGGGACTACTTTGAAAAAGATCATGTAAACATTGGAGTAATAAACATCTGTGAAAAAACATCAGTCTCAGTCTTTGTTGATCAGCCCTCGTAGAACAACTTTAACACACGCGAGGACGGCGGTTGGACTGGACGGCACCCTAATGCCATCTGCACGGCACGGGGCAGGGGATCCGGTTGCTATGCGCAAGGGTCTCTGTGGACATGAGGAAGCGGGTGGTTACAGGGATGAGACCTAGAAGGCTAACTGTCCGCCACACCTCGATCTAAGAGTTATCCACTAATAGTTCCGTCGCGATATGACCCTGTAGTAAAAGCGACGTAAAATAAATAGAGTACCTAATAATAATAATAATTTAACACACGTGGTTCTTGCAAGAGTGCATACAACCTGACGCGTGCTTGTGTCAAGTACCAATTCTAAGTTACCACGTATGTAAATTTCTAATTTTTTTGCTTCGCAGTATCACCACACAATGGAAAAAAAAACTTGAATTTGGTACCTGAAAAAAAAACGCTGTTGCAATCACATGACTTTCTCTACCCATTATTCGACAAACTATTATTACGAAAGTTTATTCTTCCGTCTACTTCATTTTAATCGAGATAAATATTTGTAGAAAGGGTTTTATTGCGTATTTCCTTGTAGGAAAAGAGGCTTAGGCGAACACAGTGAGCTAGGCGATAGTCGAATCTTTTAAGGAGGAGTCGCTATGTGGTGGCTTTGAAATTCCTTCTCTTTGCATGACCACGAAAAAACCAAACAAACAAAACATTCGAATGTCGATTTTGCAGTTGAAAAAGTTGGAACATAAATTGTTATTTAATGACATTTATGTTTTCTTTGTGTACTAAGTTTTTGTCTATCTCTGAGGTTTACAAGTTATAAAAATTTCATTCAAAATGAAGAGGACTTTACAAGTCATTCACACAAAATTCAAGCTACACATTTCATTTGCAAATATCTTAATCATATGGTATTTAAATCAACACTCACAACACTCACTTTCTCTACTCTTGTACAAACTATTTTACAAACGCTTATTCTCCATATGCTTCATGTTAATCGAGATAAACATTTGCAGACTCTATCTTATTGCTAATGTTCTTGTAGATGTAAGGGGAATATATATTTACAAGGGCAGTATCGAAATACAGTAGCCTTTAAGCACATACATATCTCTTAATAGCTGGTTGCTAGGTGCAGCATCATTCCCTTTGCCACATATTATAACTCTTCGCATATCCAAGACAAAACAATCTGATGTGTTACACTCACATGACTTTCTCTACTCTTGTACAAAGTATTTTTACAAACGCTTATTCTCCATCTACTTCATGTTAATCGAGATAAACATTTGCAGACTCTATCTTATTGCTAATTTTCTTGTAGATGCAAGGGGAATATATATTTACAAGGGCAGTATCGAAATATAGTAGCCTTTAAACATAGACATATCTCTTAATAGCTGGTTGATAGGTGCAACACTATTCCCTTTTCCACAGATTAATACTCTTTGCATATCCAAGACAAAAAAATGAATAACGAATTCCCATTTGAGAAAACAAGTATTGAAACATTTAAGGGAATAACAAGCAATATCTCGAAAATGGTTCACTCAATAAAAAAAATGTATATGACATAAATTGTGTATTTTAACGCGATCTACATCTTTTGTGTAGTAAAATTTTGTCTATCTCTTATGGTTTACCAGTTTACCAAAAGTCGTTCATAATGAAGAATACTTTTGGAAACATTCCCAGAAAATTCAAGATATACATTTTATTTGTCATGAAAATATCTTAAACATATGATATTTTAATCAAAATCGTTAGAGCCATTTTTGAGAAAATTAAAATTTTCGAAAAATGTTCCATGTAAAGGGTACTCTGGGGTGGGGGATTTTCTTGAAAACCTTCGTGTCGCATCTCTGGAAGATACTGGGCCTAAATAGCAAGTTTGGTGCTTATCCGACTGTTCGTTTCTGAGTTATGCTGTTCACAGACAGACACACAGACAGACGCACACTGACATGTTTCCAAAAATGCTTTTTTTGGATTCAGGGGATCTCAAAACATGTATTTCCGGTGAAATCTCGGTATCGAATTTTTGGGTGGAATACAGTACTTCCCCTACTTACTATACGTAGTAAAGAAATTAATTAAGGGCCATTTTTTGAGAAAATAAAAAATATTGAAAATTTATTCATGTAAAGGGAAGTTTGGGGTGGGAATTTTCTTGGAAATCTACATGTTCCATCCTTGGAGGACGCTAAACTCAAGTATCAAACTTGGTATTTAATGAATTTTTCGTTTTTGAATTATTCTGTTCACCCAAATAAAAAATTCAGGGATCCTCAAAACGTGTATTTCACGCGAAATCTCGATATCGAATTTTTGGGTGGAATACAAATACTTCCTCGACTAACCATAGGTAAGCAGTAGAGAAAGGAAAAAAATATACTGTTATTGATTCACGAAAAGAAAGATTTAAATTGCGTTCATTTGTAATTTAAAGCCAGCTTTCAGTCAAGCAAGCTTATCTAGGGATCTCTCAAGTAATTCCCAATGAAGGGGAAGGTGCGTGTTTAACCTGTTGGCACATCTTTGTGCTCTACCCTACCCCTTGTTCATTTGTAGAGCTTTTCTGACATCGGGAGTTGATTTGAGCGCGTGTTAAATTAATGCAATAGAATTTTTCTTTTCCTTAAATTTATTCCAAGTCATCACATTTGGAAGATACTTGCGCTGATGAATCCTTATCCCACGTTGTCGGTCGAGTGGGAGAAACCAGGGCCCTTAGACACGATTCGGCTGCAGTTTAACATACACCCTCGCATCTCCGCCCCAATTACACAAGGGAGTACGCACAGCTCTCGCAATTAACATAGTCGCTCTTAGGAGAAACAAGTGCAAGCTCTTATCTCTCCCAGTATTGTAAATCTCTTCAGAGACGCAGTCGGCAAGGATACAACTATGCTCTCGGTTTCCCGTGTTTCGCTACGCCAGAAAGATGTTATCTTCCCCTACACGTCGATATTAAATTCCAACAAGAGGTGTATGTTGTTCAGGTCTTGCCCTTTTGCAAACTTCCTTACAGCAGGAAATATGTAATTATTTTAGACCTTTAGCTTAGTTCCTTAATAAGAAGCAAATCTGTAAGTTCTGCTAAGGGAAATAATTCACAAGAAAGTACAGATGGCGATCTGCTGAGGTGGAAATGCTAACAGGTATGGAACAGCAAAAATAATCAAACTTTTCTTTTCAAACCTTCTGCCCTCATTAAAAGTTCCAGACAGATTTGGATTTCTTCACCATCGGCAGTGCTCAAAGTAACAATACATGTGAAACATTTAAGAAAAATGAGCCTTATATCTTACTGAGTTTGTCAAAATGAAACACTAAGTTACTGTTTACTTAAACTATAAAGAAAAATAATACTGCTTCCTCCATCTAACCACTAAATCCAGAAGTCACGGGTTCGATTACGATGGAAGGGAGCTTTTTCTTTAATTATGACTATTCCTTATCCTTTCTAGACTACTGAAGTACGGATTAAAGTGTGAATATGGTGATTCGAATTAAAAAATCAGGTGTACACGAGAAAACCAAGAGGTGAAATGAGTCAACACCATTGTTGATGAGCAACTACATAAAAAAAATCAAGATCTATATGATCTTTAAAGGCTGCTTGTAAGCGGCGCTCCGAAAAAGTTGATAAACAAATGACAAACAAAATCCGATTGTTGCAGACACATGATTTTCTCTATTCACTCTTCCACAACTTATTCTTACAAAGCTTCTTGTTAATCCACATAAATTTTCAATTCCCACTTACACATATCGTTATAGGATACCGTAGGAAAAGCGATTGTCAGATTTTTAAAGACGCTTTGTGTTGGGTTTGAAATGCTATAATCTTTGCATGACCACGACAGAGAGGGAGAGAGAGGCTTCCCAGTTAAAAAAAAAAGTGTATCTACGTATTTGTAAATTCAAACCAATAACAAAGAATAACTCGGAAATGGTTAACTCCACAAAAAAGGTACCTATCTATATGACAAATTGTATGCTTTAACGAGATCTACAAGCACAGATAGAATACATACCGACCGTTTTCTAAAAATGATTTTTATTGGTTCAGGGGGGCCACTAAACATGTATTTCCGGTGAAATCTCAAATATCCTTTTTGTTTTTATTACAATACTATCTCTACTTACTGTAATATGTAGTGACTAAGTAAAACGAAGGAGGCCATTTAAAAACGTTCCTAGTCAGAAGGAATTCCCAGTGTACGTACATTCCAATTTCGAGCAAATAAGCAGTTATAACTCAACTAATTGTAACTATCAATGGGAGAAATTTCATAGTTTTCCTGCAAGATAAACACATTTGCTTTTCTTATCTTTAAAAGTTACTACTATACATAGTAAGTTAATCGTAACAATCCAAGTAATTATAATAGTGTTGAGAGAATGTTCTGCACGCAGTTATCATGGTGAGACTTCTTATCCCATACCATTAATATCGGCATATAAGGTTAAGGTTTCTTGGCTGAATACAGAGTAACTCTGCCTTGCAAATTCTATGTTCCTAGAACTGCCTCTCCCATGAGCATGTGCTTTTCACATTCTTTGTGGGCCGTCCTACGCAAGAACTGATGTCGACACGTTGCTCTTTGGCATAAAACAAGTTCAAAATTTGAACAAGCAAACACGGCCAGAGATACAGATTTCATACATCCGGTTTTTGTATTAAATATAATAATAAAGTAAAAGTATCCCTTATATTCCAGAAAATATGAACTAATGCTCAAAATAGCACATTTATTATCCTTTTACGGAGTAGGCCGACGAATGAACGAAGCTGATGAAATGGTGCTCAAAGAGCCCGCAATCCATAAAGCTTTGAGTTACCCGAGATTAGCCTTCTGAGGATAAGGGAAAGCCCCGAAAAAACTCTTATTCATAAATTCGAATTCGGCATATCTTTCTTACCCACGAATCTCGGAGATAAGCGGCGACGTTGTTGCTGGACAAAATTAATGCTTATATCTGCTACTGTTTTTCAACATGTTTCTAGATAGTGCTTCGCATAGCTCAATGCGCCAATCCGTTCAATCTGACATCACGAGTGTCAAACTGCCATAGAACATCAAGAAATATGTCATCTCAACTGATTGCAAAGTGAGGATGAAAATGTCTACAGCACACAGTTTATTTTTCTTGCAGATGAAATCGTATTGTTGTACGCTGTTTCAATGAATGATTTTGGGTGCTTACGAGATGGCCAATTCCGAGCCGTGGTGTCATATCGAGATTTTCTACGAATTCTTTAACTATGAGTGCAGTTTGATTATTGATAGTATTGATAATAAAATGCACTACTTAAGCGAAAACCTTTTTTTCGGAAAAGGAATCACATGTGTGTGAACAGCATAACTCAAAAGCGAAAAGTCATATAAATTACAATCTTGGCATCTACGTTCAGCATCTTTCAAGGATGCGACACGGAGATTTTTAAGAAAATCCCCCCACCGAATCTACTCCCTGCATAGACAGATTTTCATAATTTTTTTTTACTTTTGTCAAACATACCTAACGATTATGATTAAAATATCACAGTTTAAGATACTTGCATGGCTAATAGTATGCATATCTTAAATTAATGGCCTGCAAAGTTCTCTCCATTCCAAACGCATTTTACATTAATTTGTATAATTGCAAAAAAAATACCAAGTCACCAATCTTTTGTTTCTCGCAACCATGAAGAGAATTTAAAAGGGAGCATAAAGCGACCGGCTTTTTAAAGATTCACTATCGCTTTAGCCTCTTGTATTCCCCTTAGAGGTACTAACAATGAAATGTGTAAACTATTTCTGCAATGCTTTATTTCGATGAACTTGAAGTATTAGTTTGTAAGAATTATTTTGTAGAAGAGAATTAAAAATAAACGATAGTGGGCAGGTAAGCTTGTGTAAACGTAACACATATTACCTTTTAATTGAAGGGGCGAAGGTTATTATGTGACCTTTCACAAAAATTTAGTTGGCTGAATAAAGGTGTTATGTGCCATTCTATTTATTAAAGGCAGTTTTATGTCCTTCATCAACTGGTATATCCCTCATTTATTGAGACTCCAGCCATCTAACTCAATTTTTGTGAAAATGTCATATAATACCTTCAACCACTTGCCCCTTCAATTGTTCTGTCTCTAGATGCGATTTAAGTGTTGGGATTTGTCAAAAAATAAATGAAATTGAGTTTTATTTATGACGCTCTTTAACTGCTGTGGTTCTTAGCGTCCCATTCTATATTGGGCGTGAAAGACCGGCAATTTTGCTCAGAGGCCTCTTTATCAGGCTTGAGGTTCTTTTACGTGCCGTAAATCTACGACACGGGACCACCGGCTTTACTTCCCTTCCGAAAGAAGCCATGCTAAGGATTTTTACGCCCGAAAAAAACCCATCGCCCTCCGCTGGGTTTGAACCCGCGACCTTGGAAACTAGAGGCTATGGTAACCACTACACCATGGAGGACGACGGAATTTGTTAGTCTCTTTAGAGTCTACATTCCACTCCAGACACGGACCAACTTGATACAAAAGCCTGTATCAAAGGAGTTATTATTGTTTTTAATTGTTTCATTTGTATAGCTCTCCTTAACCTTTATGGTCATATCGGGGTTTTGACTTGCGAAACAACTGATGGTGTTATTAGTTGACTCTAGATCTTAGCCTTGGTTTTTAGTACCTTTTACTATCAAAGACACTTGCATTCACTGCCACATTCATACTTCCAGACTTTGCAGAGAATAGGGGTTAAAGAAAAATTCCACGGCCCAGCCGGGACTCGAACCTGAAACCTTCGGATTGAAAAGCTAGAACGCTGACCACTCAACCACAGAGGCACTCAAGTCTATATCTTGGTGCTGTGTTGCAACGTGTCTGACAGAACTTGAG
The DNA here is from genome assembly GCA_030765065.1 of Deroplatys truncata. Lineage (NCBI taxonomy): Eukaryota > Metazoa > Arthropoda > Insecta > Mantodea > Mantidae > Deroplatys > Deroplatys truncata. The sequence goes on from CM060983.1 coordinate 168,223,351, forward strand.
TTTAGGTTAGATGCATATCTGTTTACCAAGGTGATGTTTAGGTATGAGATTTTTCTAAGTCTTCATGCCAGTAATACTAATTTAAGATTTCTGAATTTGATTAAATATAAGTTTCATGTGATTCCACGTCGGATAAGTAAAATAAACGATGTAACGATACTGAATACCAGAAGTTCCAAACACATACTGTCGTGTACTGCAGCAATAGCGCAATATTTGTATGTTCGCTGTAATAATTGTCAAAGTGCATGCACTTATGACACATTTTTGCTGCCTAACGGTTCTTCAGCTGGTGGGGATAACAGCTACGTGCACTCGACAGCCAATTTGCGTACACAAGTGAAACCCAAACACAGCAATATCATCCTTAAAAAGAAAACCGGTTTCTAACGTCAGCTAAAACAGCTGTTTCTAACCAGTTATGCAAAAGTGAGTAACCACCGGGGCGTGAAGATATCGCACTAATGCGTCGTTCCTGGGTATTTTTAGAACGAGTTAAGTGCATTTATTGTAATTGTTCGGCAACCACCTTCAAACCTTATCTGTCTCATCCTGTTTGAGTTATAAATCTTAATGCCGTCGCTTCTCTTGGTTTGACATCATTGGATAGCGAAGTTGGCTGGGCACGACTGAAAAATGGAATTCATCTTCACGAGGATTGCCGCTGAATGTGCTGTGCACACACGCGCAAGATGGATGCATCCCTCCATGCTTGAAGTTATGTGCTTGGTATCCATATTTGAAGGGCGAAGGAAATGCCTATCCACCTATGTCTCCCGAACTGGTTGACGATCTTCTGGTTTCCTTGAGGAGAAGGAGCAACAAAACAATTTGGAAAAGAATTTGTAAGGCCAAGAAAAAAGAAATAAATTTAAACGCAAGTATTCAGTCATATCTGGAAATAGCACAAAATCAAACGTGAGAACTGATAAAAAAGAAACATTAAATATTTAGGATATTATATTGGTTATAAGAAATGTTCAGAATTGAAAATATACCAAATAAATTTCAAGCTATACGCGAAACAGTCAACAGACATTAAAACTAAATCTGCGAAGGAAACCATAATAAAGTCAAGGACTGCCTAAGTCGTAGAGTGGTTAGAGTTTCTACCTACTGGTCACAGATTCGATTCCTGACTGCGGCAGAGGAACTTTTCTCTAATTAGAATAATTCCCTACCGTTCCCTCAGCGTGTGATTCATTTATATAAACACATACACACGCCTACACAAATAAAAACAACATTTCAACGAGTTTAAAAACACCATGAGTTGTTCAAGTCGAAGCGCCGTTTATAATTATATAAGTCAAGGGGACTTTACTATTTGGATTAAAAAAATAATTAAACTGCAATTTCAAATTTAAAAAGGTAAGATCATATTTTTACTTTTTCTACTACGTATAGTAAGCAGGGGAAGTATTGTATTCCACCCAAAAATTCGATACCGAGATTTCACCGGAAATATATGTTTTGAGACCTCCTGAATCCAAAAACAGCATTTTTGGAAACATGTCCGGGTGTGTGTGTGTGTGTGTGTCTGTCTGTCTGTCTGTGTGTGTCTGTCTGTCTGTGTCTGTCTGTGAACAGCATAACTCAGAAACGAACAGTCGGATAAACACCAAACTTGGTATTTAGGTTCAGTATCTTCCAAGGATGCGACACGAAGGTTTTCAAGAAAATCCCCCCACCCCAGATTACCCTTTACATGGAAGATTTTTGAAAATTTTAATTTTCTCAAAAATGGCTCTAACAATTTTGATTAAAATATATGTTTAAGATATTTTTATGACAAATAAAATGTATATCTTGAATTTTCTGGGAATGTCTCCAAAAGTATTCTTCACTGTGAACGACTTTTGGTAAACTGGTAAACCATAAGAGATAGACAAAATTTTACTGCACAAAAAATGATCGCGTTAAAATACACAATTTATGTCATATACATTTTTTTGTTGAGTGAACCATTTTCGAGATATTGCTGGTTATTCCCTTAATTTTTTTCAATACTTATTTTCTCAAATGGGAATTCGTTATTCATTTTTTGTCTTGGATATGCAAAGAGTATTAATCTGTGGGAAAGGGAATGGTGCTGCACCTAGCAACCAGCTTTTAAGAGAATGTATGTGCTTAAAGGCTACTGTATTCCCAAATTGCCTTGTAAATATATATTCCCCTTACATCTACAAGAAAATTAGCAATAAGATAGAGTCTGCAAATGTTTATCTCGATTAACATGAAGTAGATGGAGAATAAGCGTTTGTAAAAATACTTTGTACAAGAGTAGAGAAAGTCATGTGAGTGTAACATATCAGATTTTTTTTTACATCGCTGCCAGTCATGGATAATATCAGAAAGATGTAGCCGCAATTAAATTCCTTCAAAAAGTGAAAGTCTGTAGAAAGAACAAACCATAATGAAATTATTAGTGATGAGCTAAAACTTACGGCTTACACAGATGGAATTAGAGAACTCTGAAATAACTGGGGAAACACACAGTTTAGGAATGGATGAATGAGGAATAATCAAAAGCAGTATATCGCACAGACCTTAATTGCAGAACATTCAGGAAACGCTGGAGAGACGAATGAAGCCGCAACAGGGAATCTGCCTACTCCTTGAAGAAGAAGAAAAATAAAAGATAATTGGTTATATAAAATCACTTCGTGGTAATGGAGAGTAGGACCATTGGAGCTAAGACGAAATTCGTAAAATGATAAAAGTATTAGTTTATTTGCACTGGGAGGAAATTATACTCTGCAACTATTAGGTATCCATTATCATCTTTTGATACTGAAAGATGTCAGAAAAGCCTAAAACCAAAATTGAGGAGTTGACAATCAAGTATTTGGTTTTTCTGACACGTTTCGCTCTTAAGCAACAATAATGCAAGTCGCTGTTTTATTTGGTAGTGTTTCTTTTTCCTTTTGGTTTCTTTTTACTTTCTCTACTGTCTACTTGCCTGTAACTACTAAGCAGGGGAAGTACTGTAGTTTAATCAACAATTCGATATTAATATTTTACCGGAAATGCAGGTTTTGAGGTTGCATGATTCATTTAAAATGAAAAGCACTTCGCAAGCTACTCGCAGAAAATCCAAGATCTGCATTTTATTAGTCATTAAATACCTCAATTTTAATCAAAATAATTAAAGCCATTTTTGAGCGAACAAAATATAAGAAAACCTTCCATGTAAACGGCAGCTTGGGATGGGGTGATTTTCGAGAAAATCTTCGTATCGGATTCTTGGAAGACCCTGAACTTAGTTATCAAGCTTGTTATTTACATGACTTTTCATTTTTGAGCTATGCTGAAGACAGGCACAGGCACAGGCACACACGCACACACACTTGTCTACGCCTGATGTCTTTATTTATTTATTTATTTATTTGAATGCTTTTTGGGGGCCTTCGGGGATCTCAAAATATGTATTGCCGGTGGAATCTCGATATCTAATTTTTGAGTTGAATACACTATTCCCTGCATTCACTATACGTATGTGGCACAGAAAGTAAAAATCGGTCACAGCCGGGATACCTGTAAAAACGAGTAATGGACAAAAAAAAAAAAAAAAGGTTTGTAGAGTTTAAGAGTAAACAACAAAAACGGCACCTATTGTTTTAAAAGCATTAGTTTCCAAACAGTCCTAGGTAGCGCTCCTACCCGCATAACAGGCTTTACAGTCACCAAACTTACGATATCTCTCTCTCTCCCCCCCCCCTCTCTCTCTCTCTCTCTCTCTCAGAAAGGTCCACATTTCATAATGCAAAATACATGAAAGCGTTTCAAAATGCAGAAAAGTAGTAGGTATAGTAACTACTTTTAACGAACATAGCAGGATGCGTTGCTGAAACAAGATTGAAAACTCAAACTTAAGCAATCGTCAACACGCCTGTCAATATCAAGGTTCGGTTTCAAATTCTGTGTTGCGCTTGAGGAAAGTTTAAATGAATAACTAAATAAAGGAACTATTTCCATTCACATTAACACATCTGAAAACGCGCAGGAAAATTCGTTTTGTACAGAAGCAGCTCTCTCATTCTTACAGCCATTTTAATCACATTGTTTAAATAAGCAATTACGTAAAGAAAACTAATTGAGAAAATAATGCTTATACAGTAAGAGAAACATCGAATGGATATACAAACAGGAAACATTTCAAAGTCAATCAAAACAAAACTGCCTATGTGGCCAGGGTGGTTAGCATGCAAGCCTAAAATTCAGAGGTCCCGGGTTCGATTCCCGACATTAGGGTTGGAGTTCCTCTTTTGCTAGGATTAATTTTCATCCTCCCTAGAGTCTTGAAGTATGAGTGAAAGTGTAAATGCGTGTGGGAATTTAATGTTTATAAAGAAAACAATAGTTTACGACTGAACATCGTTGCCAATGGACAATTGATCCAAAGGCGAAATCGCTGATATGAGCTTAGGTGTTAAAGGCGGCGTATAAGTGGAACACAATAAAAAAAATCTGATGTGTTACACTCACATGACTTTCTCTACTCTTGTACAATCTATTTTTACAAACGCCTATTCTCCATATACTTCATGTTAATCGAGATATCGAAATGTCAATCTTATTGGTAATTTTCTTGTAGATGCAAGGGGAATATGGTAGGTTTTAAGCGACAGTCAAATATTTTAACGCTGGTTGCTATGTGGCGCATTCCATTCTCTTTGCATGTCCAGGACATAAAAAAAATGAATAACGAATTTGAGAAAAAGTATAAGTATTGGAAAATTTAAGGGAATAACAAGCAATATCTCGAAAATGGTTCACTCAACAAAAGAAATGTATATGCCATAAATTGTGTATTTTAACGCGATCTACATTTTTTGTGTAGTAAAATTTTGTCTATCTCTTATTGCTTACCAGTTATGCAAAAGTCGTTCACAATGAAGAATACTTTTGGAGACATTCCCAGAAAATTCGAGATATACATTTCATTTCTCATGACATTATCTTAAACATATGATATTTTAATCAAAATCGTTAGAGCCATTTTTGAGAAAATTAAAATTTTCGAAAAATCTTCCATGGAAAGGGTACTCTGGGGTGGGGGGATTTTCTTGAAAACCTTCGTGTCGCATCTCAGGAAGATACTGAACCTAAATACCAAGTTTGGTGTTTATCCGACTGTTCGTCGGATGTGTGAGTTATGCTGTTCACAGACACACAGACACACACACACACACAGACACACACACGGACATGTTTCCAAAAATGCTTTTTTTGGATTTAGGGGGTCTCAAAACATGTATTTCCGGTGAAATCTCGGTATCGAATTTTTGGGTGGAATGCAATACTTCCCCTACTTACTATACGTACTAGAGAAAGTAAAAATCTGATGTGTTACACTCACATGATTTTCTCTACTCTTGTACAAACTATTTTTACAAACGCTTATTCTCCATGTGCTTCATGTTAATGGAGATATCGAGATGTCAATGTTATTGATAATTTTCTTGTAGATGCAAGGGGAATATGGTAGGTTTTAAGCGATAGTCAAATATTTTAACGCTGGTTGCTATGTGGCGCATTCCATTCTCTTTGCATGTCCAGAACATAAAAAAATCTGATGTGCTACACTCACATGACTTTCTCTACTCTTGTACAAACTATTTTTACAAACGCTTATTTTCCAATGCTTCATGTTAATCGAGATATCGAGATGTCAACCTTATTGGTAATTTTCTTGTAGATGCAAGGGGAATATGGTAGGCTTTGAGCGATAGTCAAATATTTTAACACTGGTTGCTATGTGGCGCATTCCATTCTCTTTGCATGTCCAGGACAAAAAAAAATGAATAACGAATTTGAGAAAAAGTATAAGTATTGGAAAATTTAAGGAAATAACAAGCAATATCTCCAAAACGGTTCACTCAACAAAAGAAATGTATATGACTTAAGTTGTGTATTTTAACGCGATCTACATTTTTTGTGTAGTAAAATTTTGTCTATCTCTTATGGTTTACCAGTTATGCAACAGTCGTTCACAATGAAGAATACTTTTGGAGACATTCCCAGAAACTTCGAAATATACATTTCATTTTTCATGACATTATCTTAAACATATGATATTTTCATCAAAATCGTTAGAGCCATTTTTGAAAAAATTAAAATTTTCGAAAAATGTTCCATGTAAAGGGTAGTCTGGGGTGGGGGGATTTTCTTGAAAACCTTCGTGTCGCATCTCTGGAAGATACTGAACCTAAATAGCAAGTTTGGTGTTTATCCGACTGTTCGTTTTTGAGTTATGCTGTTCACAGACACACACACACACACACACACACACACACACACACACACAGACACACACACGGACATGTTTCCAAAAATGCTTTTTTTGGATTCAGGAGGTCTCAAAACATGTATTTCCGGTGAAATCTCGGTATCGAATTTTTGGGTGGAATGCAATACTTCCCCTACTTACTATACGTAGTAGAGAAAGTAAAAATGAATAACGAATTTGAGAAAAAGTATAAGTATTGGAAAATTTAAGGGAATAACAAGCAATATCTAGCAAACGCTTCACTCAACAAAAGAAATGTATATGACATAAGTTGTGTATTTTAAGGCGATCTACATTTTTCGTATAGTAAAACTTTGTCTATCTCTTATGGTTTACCAGTTATGAAAAAGTGGTTCATAATGAAGAATACTTTTGGAGACATTCCCAGAAAATTCAAGATATACATTTTATTTGCCATGACAATATCTTAAACATATGATATTTTAATCAAAATCGTTAGAGCCGTTTTTGAGAAAATTAAAATTTTCGAAAAATGTTCTATGTAAAGGGTAGTCTGGGGTGGGGGGATTTTCTTGAAAACCTTCGTGTCGCATCTCTGAAAGATACTGAACATAAATACCAAGTTTGGTGTTTATCTGACTCTTCGTTTTTGAGTTATGCTGTTCACAGACACACAGACAGACACACACACGGACATGTTTCCAAAAATGCTTTTTTTGGATTCAGTGAGTCTCAAAACATGTATTTCTGGTGAAATCTCGGTATCGAAATTTTGGGTGGAATACAATACTTCCCCTACTTACTATACGTAGTAGAGAAAGTAATAATCTGATGTGACATATGCATATGACTTTCTCTAGCCTCTATGTTTATTAGTGGGTATAAAACTATTCTTACTAAAGCTTACTTTTCTAGCATCTACATTTTAATCCAAATAAACATTACACATTTTGTTATATATACAAAGGGAACAGCGATAGCCAAATGCTTAATAACCGGACGTTATACGCTGCCTCAAAATTCCATAGTGTTTTCATGCAATCGCGAGAAACAATGAATGTCGATAGGACTTCAAGAGAATGGTCAGGTAACGAACAAATCGAACCATTATTAACAAGGATATCTCAGAAATGGCTCATGCCACAAAAACGTGTGTGTTTTAAAGTGATCTGCATTTATCTAGACTATCGCTTAACGTTACCTGCTATACAAGATTATACAAAATTCCTTCCAAATGAAGAGGACTTAACGCAAAATTCAAGTTACCTATACATATTGTCATGTAAATACATTTAATATATACTATTTTAATCAAAATCGTTAGAGCCATCTTTTTTAGAAAATTTAAAATTTCGAAAACATGTTCCATGTAAAGGGTAGTTTGGGGTGGGGGATTTTCTTGAAAAGCTTCGTGTCGCATCTTTAGAAGGTACTGAACCTAAATATAAAGTTTGGTATTTATCCGACTTTTCGTTTTTGAGTTTTGAGTGTTCACAGACACACACACGGACCTTTACCTAAAAGTGCTTTTTATGGATTCAGGGGACCTCAGAGATGTATTTCCTATGAAATCTCGATATCAAATTTTTGGGTGGAATGCAATACCTTCTCTATCTACTATGTACTGGTAGAAAAGTAACAGTTAAAAGAATACATACTGGACAGTCTTGTGTATTCCATGGATCAACAGCTTATATGCAATAATCTGCATTTCTAATGTGATGTAGACGTGATAATCACAGAAAAGTATATGAAAGTTTTAAAAACACATTATTAATGTCCTATCTATCAGTTACTATGTTTCTTCAAATCCAGAGCTCCCGGTTTCGAATCGGGATTGGGAACTTTTCTTTAGCCCATTATTTACTATCCTCCCTACAGTCTGCAAGCATGATTGGGAATGTGAATGGTGTGTGAGTTTAATGTAATAAATAATAACCAACGCGTAACACCAACTCAAGAACTAACACCGATGTATAGTCACCGATATGAGCCCAGTTGTTAAAGTCGGCGTATAAATGGAGCAAGGAAAAAAATCAAATACAAGGGTCATTCAAAAGTTTTTAGCAGCAGCCACAAATATATTTCATTTGAGTTGTAACTTTTATAACTTTTCGAAGTATTCTCCATTACGATGATTACACTTCTGTATCCCTTCAAACTACTTTGAAAATGCATCTGGCTAAGCTTCTTTTGGGAGGTCCTTCACCACCGCCATGTACGCCCCAATGGACTCTTCAGGTGATGACTGATGAGAAATGGTAACCATTGAGCGTAGCTTTTGTTTTGGAAAAAAGGAATAGGTCACATGGAGCCAAATTTGGAGAATAAGGGAGGGGGTTAGGAATGACCATGTTTTGATAGACCAAGAAATCTAGTGTTCTGGCCGCTGTGTGTGCAGAAGTGTCATGGTGAAGCAGCAGGTGAGTGGTCTTTGATCTTGGATGCTAGGCTTTCCATGCTACAATGACTGATGGTATATTCATATATCACTCTGCACTAACCTTTTTTGGGGGGGGGCGTATCCGGGGTGAAATGCTAAGTGACCGGTTTTTAAGAACGAAGCCATCATCTTCTTTCCTGCAATTTTGTTGGTGGGTTATTATCTGAAGAGCACCATACTATTGATTGCCACTTTCTTTCAGGCTCATAATGGTATATTCATGATTCATCTGCAACAATGTTATAGGCGTCGTTGCTTCTCCCATTGTTAAATTTTCCCACCATGAAATGGCACCATTCCACGTGAGCTGCTTTCCGGTCCTATGTTAACGAATGCAGTACCCCACGATAATGCTTGGTGACTTGAAGGTGTTCATGTAGGATGGCATTCACTGCCGTTGATCCAATGTTAAAAGTACTCTGAATGTCAACATAGGTGGTGTTGGGATCAACCGTTAAATAACTTCCGTGCAGTTGCAATTGCTTTTGGCGTTACCACTGTGTGAGGAGAACCTGCGGGAGGCTCATTTTCCAGGGATTCCCGACCTCTTTGGAACTCCTGAAACCAGTTTTCAATGGTGGCTCTGGATGATGCTGAGTCCTGAAAAATGGCCGACTAAAATCAGTGATACCGCTCTGCCGTTAGCCCCTTTATGAAATCATAATAAATAATGGCACCAAAATCACACCATGACAGCTCCATTATGTTTGCCTGAGGGACAATGAGTGTGTTTCCGACTACATTCTTGCAAAAACTCTGCACTATTGTTGCGCATTAAAGCGTGGTTATAGGATTAAAATATCCTTCTTCCAAATGAAAGCAATTATATCGCTGTCACTTTAATGGTTTGACCGCTGCTAAAAACTTTCGGAGTGGCCCGCGTATTTCTTTTTCTTCTGAATAGATTTCTGTACCCTCATGTAACTCTCTCAACAACCCCCTGTTTAAAACTAAACAAAAATAAATATCATTTTCAAGTTATAGTGCATTTATATGACAAAAGGAAATTCATTATTCAAAGAAAAATGAATTTATTTCAAGTTTATATTTAGACAGTCTCTGCATAAGCTCTTCTGTGTGAATGGTATATCATACTCATCCGTTTATGTCCTGCGATAACATTAGGTGAATGAGCCCCCAAGCTCAGTGTATTTAACCTTCGCCAGTATGAGCGGCAAGAAAGGAAAATTAATGGAGCCATAAGATTTTCTCGGCTGTCCGTACTTCATTAAAATACTCAGGGGTGTTCAACACTTTGATAGTTTTACTTAGCTTCCACAGCGGTACCGGAGATCTCTTTCGACAGCGTTAGCCAACACCGCATGGACAGTCTTCTCTTTTCTTCCCGACATCAAACAGCCATAGAATTATGGCGCTGGCTGCTTCCTGATATGCGATTCGACTGCGAGCCGTGTAAATTAATTACTTGGTTACATTTTTGGAATTGAGAAGAACGCCTGAGTTACAGCTTGCCTCTGGAAATGATCCTTAGCATTACTTTCTTCTGGAACTAATTCTGGCAAACAATTCTCCGTCACAATGTTATTTTTCTCAAATCTCATACTTACGAAATCTGCTGCTCTGTGAGGTCATAAGTGGAAGCTACTTGCAAAACTAGCTCGTTTGCAACTGTTTTTTTTTTCAGTGGCGGAGTGTTCCAGGATGGAAATTTAATTTAGTCTTATCCAGACTTCTTCTTATTATTTTTAAGAGTACATACAAAGAACTTCGAGGTCCTTCCAGCTCATAACACGATGGCAGAGAGCAGTATGTTGCAAATTTTTGTACTGTTATTACTGTAAGGAAACATACCGGGCATTTAGAAGCATGAAAAGATATGTTGCAACGGTGCTCCGCGTACACGACGTTTAACTGCTGGAGGTAAATATAAGGATCAATCACTTTCATTGGAGGAAAGTTATCAACAGCTATTCGACCTATTAGCCTAATGGCATAGCGGTTTATACGAGGTTAATCCAAGAAGAGACGACCGTTTGCACATTCCCGCTGTAGAAATGGTTATCGGGCTTCTATCCAAGGTCGAGTGGTTTTCTCGACATCTTTTCTGAGTGTATTGTGAATGCCAGTTGAAACAAGTCATTGTGCAATCTATGGATGTTCAAAATGAAATGTGTGATACGAAGTCCTGCAGACTGATGTTATTCGATTTTTGGACATTTGGAAGTTGAAACCTGCAGAAATTTTACTATGCATGTTAATGCAGTAATGAATGAGAGAATGTGAAAAAAGTGGGGTGAAATATTAAAGAATAAACGAACAAATGTGCATGATGAAACTCGACCCGGAGGTCCGTCGCTCATCACAAACCATTTGAAGAATCAACTGAACAACAAAATCGTGCAAGACACGCGTGACCCTTCAGATTTCTTTCCCAAACATTTCTTGTTCTTTGCTGGTGAAATTGCCCGAAGATCTTGGCTTAATGGACTTGCAGCAGCCGACTACAACACGGGAATTTTAAAGCTCGTGGACAGATTTTTTTTCTGAATTTTATTTATGGACGCCCCTCAACTACTTTTATTCTTAGCGTTCCATTCTATATTGGGCGTGAAAGACCGGAAATGTTGCTCAGAGGCCTCTTTTTCAGCCTTGAGGTTCTTTTACGTGCTGTAAGGTTCTTTTGCAACACCGAACCACCGGCTTTACTTACCTTCCAAAGTAAGTAAGCAATGCTAACATATCTGGATAGATATGACAAATATTTAAATGGAGAGGTGATTATGTGGAGAAATAAAGTAAGCTTAAATGCTGTACGTGAAATTATTTTTAATGTATATTTTTCAATTTATTTAAGGCAAATGGTAGTCACTTTCTTGATCACCCTCCTACAATAAAAGGTCGTGGAATTTAGTTGCAAATTAGACAAATACTAGTAAGTGAACGAAAATCAAGCGTTAACATTACTAACAGTTGCAATATAAAGATCATCTCTGTGTACCCTGACTCTACTTCAATTCATCCCAATGTGAGCTTCTGCTTCGATATCACACCCATTGCTTCAACGGATTTTCTTGTGGATAAAACCGGTCTAGCACCTGCAGGAATAAAGCTGATACTATCAGTGCATGCTGGACCAATGGGAGGATGGTGTATGTAGGTCTTCGGTGAATCAGTCTGCGCCTTGGAAGTCAAAGAAAGCATGAATTACTAGCACGGCAAAGGAGTAATTTTTCGGAAGTGTAATTTGGACTCTTATTATTTTCGCCTACACTAGTTATTCAACAGAGGTGCTCTTAGAGGCGGGGCAGTCCATGCTCACTCGCGCAATTAGAGGTCATGTGCAAGCACCGAATGCGATGCAATTACACCTTGCATCCTTTAGACGATGTGCGAGCAATAAAACGTAGGTACATTGTAACTTCGAACTTTACAGTAGAACTGCAATAATAATAGTAACTACTGTAGCTAGGCCAAAGAAATGTTGTTTCAACTGTTTATAGTACTGTTATCAGCTATAATATACGTTATATTTAGAAAATGGCTGCATTAATATCAGATTTGCAAATTGGAAAGCTGGGGGAGTGCATGCAAATAAAGTTTTAAAAAGTCTTTACAAAAATTAAATCCGGGTTTCTGAACAACAGAAAACAGCATCAAATTACTTAATTAACTTCTTAACTCTGTGTCATAAAATTTTCAGCAGAACTTTTACGGATGAGCTGTCCCACGTCTTCATTCCGGTGGTTTCCCAAACTTGCGAGATTTTAATTAGTCTTCACTATGGCGTAAAGGCAGGTGCATTGTATACCTTCAAGTAAACATTAAGACTGCCAAATGCTCGCATAAAAAATAACAAAAATCGAAGTTACGAGATTTTATAAGTAAGCTGATAGCTGAATTGTAAAATCTATTGAAAAGTATGAGCGAAGGAAGGTTTACATTACTTTTTCAATGGAAACCGAAGAGGTTTACGGCTTGTCGGATCCTACTGTGCGACCTGTTCATCTAGCAACGCATTAAAAATTATTTCTTCACAATTTAGCAAATCTCGTTTTTACGGAGAAACAAAGATATAAGAAATAAAGACTCAGGTTGATGACCGAAATGCGCTACTGCGAAAGCAATATTAACGCGCGGCAATGATAGTGCAGGCCGAACCAGTAGCAACGATGTACTAGTAACATGAATATGATAGTTCCCTTTACTGTTGAACTATTTAAAACAGTTAATTATTGTTTGGTAAATCGAGTGAGTAATGCACAAATGCCATGGAAATAGTTTTAAATGTTACGGTAGCTTAAGTGTCACAGTTAATAACAATATACACAAGAATCAACAAAAGAATAAAAAGCAAACGGTGGAATTAAACATTTCAGGTTGAGAAAAATCTCGATTTATATGACACCTTTTACGACCTTTGAGAAATGATTAATGTAGTATATTTGCAAAATCTCTTAAAAACCAACAGACGGGAAAGAGGTGACCGTGAATCAACGGTCCGTACCAGATTAATTTTTAAAAAATGGATAAATGATTAGAATACATCAATTAATAAGTCACAGTTACGGACTAATTTTCCAGCTAGTAATAAAACTGAAACAATTAATATTTGGTAGCTATATATGAGATAACAAATTTTTATAGATTATAGTATACGATTAATACCAAATCGTATATTTTCATATTATGCTCTCATGTTTGCGCATCCTCAATTCCTCCCGCTGAGTGCATCTTGGAGTATTTCAAGCGTATGTCTATCAAATAGATTCACTAAAGCACGTTTTCAATACTATCTATAGGGGCGACAGCGCAAATCGTATGGTAGCACGTTATACAGAGAATAAAATTGAAAGGATACAAGATGATCAACATGCAGAGGTTTTATTTGTATATTTATGTATTAATCGTCACAATCCATGTTTTACCACGGGGTATTTGCAGTTTATTTACAATTTGCTTATATATATATATATATATATATATATATAAGCAAATTCTATATTCTCTAATTCGGAGCTGAGATAATGTGAAACTATAAGAACCAGTTAATGTAGCTACTTATTTAGAACCGGATTTCCTTTTCACTTTCAGGAATTTCGGTACGCTTTATATGTTAATTTCAGTTTTTTACAACCATCAACAGTAATAGCTATGCTCCCCCCCATTATATGAAATACTTGATTTGAGAAAAGAAATATTTAAATAGTAACTAGTCAACCTTATGTTACATATTAGAAATCTAGAAAAGTACAAAATGTATATCATTAGACAAATTACATTAGACAGATATGTAGGTACAGATAAAAACAAATCGATGGTTAAGGGGACTTATAAGCCAATGAACGGGCTGCTTTTTGTTACCACTCAATTAAGACAAGGTAACTTTGCAATTAATAGAGCTACAGAAATCAAAGCTGCCTTTATAATTTACAATTTCACGCAAATGGTGCACACAAGTAGGAGAACTCAATCCTAGCTCTTAAAATATTAATATTTACATTTCAATAAGGCATTTTACATGAGAAAAACATGGCGATACTTGCATACATTTTCTCAGTAACTATTCGCACAAAAGGAATACAGATTTTCATTACTTTTTTCGAATAACGCAACACAGGAACTGATCAAAAAGAAATAAGGTTTGATTAATGGTTTCTGGAAAATGATCTTCGTATTTAAACTATAGACGATTTTCTGAGTATTTTTTATTTTCTGTTTTAGTCACATTGTTTTATTCCGGTAAAATTAGAGCAACAAAATACACTTTTGGCCTGTTTTCAGGTAGCAACAGAACATGTGTGAGCGAAGTTTCATTTATTTATCAATAAAGGCTTCTGGGAAAAGGATACCCAAACATTTTCTCGTCTATAAAAGCATCACTGAAATGTAAATTCTAATGAAAAAATAGTGATGTATTCTTTCTCAGTTACAGCGTTATTCGACTTTAATTGATAGATGATTAAACGCAGCCCGTTGAGTTCTAACTTTCCTGAAATACTGTCTTTGCTGTAGGGTTTATCAGCCTGCCATGTCAATAATTTACAAATTTAAGATTTTCAAGTTGTCCCCTTAATTTATAAGTATGACTTAGTTCTGATTTTCATACAACAGCGAGTAAAATGTTTTAAAAATATACTTTTGTGCAGGATTATTGATCGGATTCTGTTTTCTTGTTTAGTTTCCTACAAACATTTCAGAGGTTTCGGTAACAATTTTGGAAGGTAAAAGCCAGTTCAAATGTAAGGGTTAAACAAGCTGATGAGGTAATTTCTAATAACCTGCAGTTTCTTAACCATTTACTCCCATCACCGAGTTGTTGCCGTAACATAAACCACTAAGGTGGTCCCAGGGTGAGAGGGAAATAGCAAAGGAGCAAGAGAAAGTGATCACCTTAATGCCTGTTCAGCACAATACATTTTCGAAATAAGGTTGCTTGTTTGGGGAAAATACGAAAACAACTTACCTAGCTTTTATGTAGATTACATAACGTTGCTACAAAGTCGATACATCTCTTGATAACAGATGTGTAGAGAGCGGCGTTGCATTCTCCAAGACTAGCAAAAACATTAACCGACCGACGCCCTAACCGAAAGTGCAACGGAAATAAAGGCGTAGATACAGTCAGTGCCGTCACACACAATTGACTGTTCCTGCATGACAGCACAATGCCTATATTTGAAAGGCAGTATAAGTAAGCAAGCAAGTACAGGCGCTTGAACCCATTTGCTAAATAAAAATATTCTTAACGGTCCAAAAATAGCTATGCTAATGCACTTGGCGAACAGTGACGGGCAAGAAGATGCTGGCTGTCCTATTAGACGTTTTAGGAGAAAAACAATGCTTAGGCTATTGGTGTAAGAAAAGACAGTTTTGTAACAATTTCAAGTATCACACCATTGTGCTTTAGATATTGGATAGTGTTCAATTGTAATCTGTTCCCTTATAAGAATGGATATCTACCTAACAGAGAAGTGCTGAATAACAAGTAAATAACTATTACAGAATTCCTACTGTGGGCATAAACTTCCTACTGTGGGCATAAACTTGCCGTGTTACTTTCTCATTGATACATTACATAATCAATACTAAATGAGTTTTGTAAAACGTTTTAATATAAAACTGAAAACGTAGTATCAATGATGTTATTTTGTAAGGACGGGGAAAGGATGCTACCAAAAAGGTAAATAGAATGCGAATAAAATATTAGAAGAACAGGCAATTAACAACGTACGATAGGCAACCTTACTACTTCCTTCTGTCCCATTAGCGATATTCCCGCCTAGGAATATCACTAATCATCCACGATAATAAGCGCTACATTATCACGCATTTTAAGGCTTTCTAAAATGCTAATTGCACACCAATATTTGAAAGTAAAAACGTTGTTTGTGCCATATGTTGGTCCTGCCTTTATGCACTCTGGTTTTGCCACCCGCATGTCAACAAGTAACAACTAGGGGATAGCAGTTCGACATTCTCAGTCACGAGGAGAATAGAGATAGACGCTTTCAGGAGATTCTAAAAAATGTTCCAAAAATAAATTGGAAACTTTAAAGAGTTCTCTATTAGGACTTCAGGTGTATTGCGTTATTCAAAGCGCCGAAGTAAATGTCCTAGTCACACACAAGCTCAAAGAGCAGAATTGGTGAAGAAAAATGAAGATAAACAGAAAACATTTAGTAATTTTCGCTAGACTGCACATAGGGATGATAAAAAATTCCGTTGAATATTTCTCGTTGTCATGCTTTTTATAGCACTAAACACCAACATTCTAAATGGATGCTGAAAACTATAATATTTAAGTACCTTATTAATTGCCGCTGAATTTAAAACAACAAAGTAAAACCGGATTGCAAGTTGAACGAAGAAACAAATATTTATCAGCTAATGACCGTGCGCAGGTTCTAAGCTTTAGAGTGCTTCAGAATATACCTACGTGTTCGATTAAGCTGGTTCGGCAAAATGTTTCTCACATATGCAACCAGGTTATTTTCAGGCACGCAGCGTATTCTGCCCTTTTTTTAAAACGTGTTTTGTAGATGATTAATTCGTGCCAGTGACTTTAAAGAAACCTACAATTTCTACTCTAAACATTCATTCTTACTTCCGGGACTCATGTTTTCTTTCCGTACTCCATCTTATTTCTTTTTAAGTGTTTAACGTTCCAATTTGCAACTCAGGTGTGCAGAGACGATGAGTAAAATTATGCTCAAATGTGTTGGAGTCTAATGAGCTGGCATTTAAAGACGTTTGTTTAATGCGATAGGGAGATCACCAGAAAAAACCTAACACAGGCATATTGCCCCCACTCAAACCTGTACAATAATATTCATATGAGCACGGAGTCCATGAGCTCAGAGAAAACGACGATGATATGAAGATATGGGAGAACCCGGAACTCAACCGAAATTTCAACCCAGGGCTTCCGGAACAGAAAGCAGAGAAGTTACCCCTACACCATGGATGTGGACCTGTACTATAATCATTTATTAGTTTACTGGCGGTTTCTTATGAATTGGAATTTTTCATACCACTGAGAATTTTATAAAACTACCTTCGAAGTCCCCTGTTGATTTTATTGTCTATCAACCTAACACTAATTTAAAGTTTGCTTGTGGCAAGGCCCGTGCAGCTGTAATATTTAACAAAATTTTAAATGCTTTCAATCAAAATATTGCATAATTACAGCGCATTTTGAGTAAAACAAAATGTATGTATGTATATAAGATAAAAAGTGTTGGAGGAAACATTCAATCTTATTATGTACATGCTGTTTAAACAAGCATTGCATCTGAATATGTCTACAAGATTGCCTCCATACCGGTAAGGTTAGTGTGACTAAATTCAAAGACGAGGTGCCAAGTGAGTTGTAGGCCAATTTAACACACACTTGCACCTGCACACCCACACGCGGCGCACGCACACACACATACACACATATATACCGCGTGAGTCTTCTCATCCTGCGGATTGCTAACTAGGCAACCCTGCATTTTACAGACGATGCGAAATGCAGGTGCTGACACCGCATTCACCAGCCTGCGGATTAGGGCTACGGTGGTTCTAGTTGTTAACGTGCTCTAGTAGTGCAATGATTAACATGCTGGAAAGTCGTAGTGAAGATCGGAAGTTCAAATCACACCTGCGAATAAATGTTTTTTTTTATTCATTTCTGTTCGTGTTTCGAGAACGTTCTAGCAAATCATGTTCTCTTTCCGAATGCACATAAAGTGGATTTGCATGTTCTAAGAAGTGGCAATTTGTGTTTTAATGAAATTCACATAATTAAACTAATTATGTTTTGTTCTAATTATGTCGTTTCTCTGAAACGACACTTCCATGCCAAACTATCAGTTCTCGTTAAATTTACTAAACATAAACAGTACCTTCAAGTGGCAGCATTTGAACCTGGGACCCTCACCACTGAAGGCCAACGCGCACACTGTTTCACTACGAGTGCAAGTCATTGCACGCACAGCGGTGCAAAGCAATCATTTCGGCCGAAATTTATACGACGCGATGAAGTGGACAGTGTTTACGGATTAGCTTGTACAACGCCGGGACTGCATAACTTCTCAATCCGCAGGCTGAGAAGACTCATCCGGTGTGTGTATCAGCACGACAGCTCATGGCAAGACCGACTACAAGGTTCCTGCGTTCTCTGCCTCCGTCCATTAGGATAATCACCGCGCAGGGTGATGTAACCACAAAGTTGAGCTTCCCCGGCCGCTAATGCATGCTCCAGAGACCAAGAGCCTCTCTCACCCAATTAGTCCCAGAAAGTTCACGAGGTCGAGTGTACTCCATTCCATGTCTCTTAGTATGAGGAAATTCCAAATCGGTATAGTGGATGGCTCACGGGTCAGCCGCTCCGCAGGCAACAACCCTACCATTTCAGCAAAGGAACGGTCTAATTTATCTACGCATTCACAGCATTACAACTTCATCATCGTGCCTATTAATCTTTATAGTTATAAGTAGCTCTCGTGCATAAGTTCTAAAACGCTAGAAACTAGGAGCGCAAAGATAAGTCTCTTGTGCTGGTCGAGACAAATTAAAGGTAGGTAGGTTCATTCAAACAAAATGTTAAGTACAGCAGGACGCAAAATTTAAGGATATAATTTAAGCATGCCTAACATAAATAAAGCTGCTTAATTTCAACAAATTAGTTTACTTTCAGGAGTTGCAGTACATTTTATGAGCACGTGGAAACGAATCGGTTTGAGGAGAAGGATTGCACTTCCGAAAGCAACTGTACTGATTGCTAGCCCCTCCCATTGGTCGTAGCTTAATTCTTCTCCATGTGATAGAATGAAATGATCCAGCAGCTAGTCGCAATTATATAAAACAAAAACGTTATTAAGATTAACTAAGCACGGACCAAGGAACCTCCCAACTGTACCAAGATTACAACGGCCAACGTTTGAGAGACAGATGTTGCACGTACAGACTTGTCAAATATCTCCTTCCCTAAACACCCATATTTCCTTCCGCTGCTTTATAAAAGGGTTTTGAGATATAGGCTTCTGTTCAACCACATGCCAAGTATCCTTTGGCTTTCATTATCCTTGACTCTATATAATCGCTATATTTACGCAAAATGCTTGAACATTGGTTTAGTATTTACCGTTTTTGCTGTTAATAACGCACAACCAGCCACCCATGGTGCAGACTGGGTTGCGACGACCTCGTACCTCTTAGAGGCATCTTGCTCTTAGCTACTCTGCAACAAGCAAAGTAATTGTGCTTGCTCGTCCGAAAGGCAAGAGTGTACGTATATTAACGACACAATAAATAGCGGCCATACCAGATTAGCGATTACCTTAAACCTGACAAGTTTTCCGGGGTCGTTCTGAAAGTGCGTGATTCGAGTGCCTTAAAGTGTGCTATCCCTGCAGAGGGTTTGTGCCGTTTTATGTTTGTGTATTTCGTTCACTGCATTCAGGCTGCGACCGGCGCAAAGTTAATAAACAAATCCTAAATGAGATCCAGGTGAAATTAAGAAGGGAGGAGTATAAATTTATAGCGAAAAAGTGCTGAAGTCTACCACAGGAAAAGTTTACATTTTTTATTGTCCTTTTCCGGGGAAGGGGAGGAATTCCCAAAATGTTGAACCTATTAAAAGTTAGTTGAACTTAATATTAATTTAAAATAGTTAACGACTATAACGTATATATCCATTTATACTAACCCTCTCGAATATTGCACATTACCTTTACATTTGTATCACGAGAAAGAAGAGATGTTGGTCGACCAAGAGCAAGATGAGTTGAGGAAGGAATTGGAGATTCTCCTACTCCATGAAGAGAACAAGATCTTCACGAACATCTTTACATCTGCTGGGACTACATGTATTTCTATTGTGAAATGCTTGTCTAGAGCTCGCTCTCTCTCTCCCCCTCCCGCCGTCCTTTCTTTTCTGACGGAGTTGAAGCTAGTAAGGATTAAGAATAGTCGTCTCAAACAAAAATTGTTTTAGTGAATCTCAATTAAGCTCCCTTTCCAATCGAACAACCATGTTGTGTAGCACAATAATTAGAAAATTAGGCAAACAAGCCAGACTACACAAAGCTTGCCCCGGTCAGGGTTGCCTGACTTGGACGGTAGTGAAGCAGCCTGCCCAAACTTAGTTAACGTGCTAACAACTTACCTGTCTGCGCTCCAGGAAGGCTAAGCAAATTAAAAAGCGGCATTTGTATAATAGTAGCTCAAAGCATTCTGGCGGGTGCGTGCTTATACATTTGTCTCGTTTACACTTGCAGAAGAGACTGGTAGCTCTGCTGAATATTGACTTAGTTTCTATTGGCAGGATGGGTAAAACAGGACCAAGTGACCTTGTAAATGCTTGTAATAGCTGTACGAAGTTTCTGTGTTCACGGGCGCTATTTTTTATACAAAGTGAAATCCATTTGACTTCCGTAATGAAAACAGTGTCAAAGAGAGGGACAATTCAGTTACTTCGAACATAGACAACAGATCACTGAGCTTGTGAGTGTCGCTACGAGGAAAGAACCCAAATCGAAGCGCAGATAGCGATTACGACAAAAGAGATGCTCTCACCTATATATTCGTCGTTAAGTTAAAATGACTACAGGAGTAATAGACTCAAAGCTGCAGTAAATACTGTCCAAGGTTTAAAGTCAAAGAAATATTATTAGGCACTGTCAGCAGTAGTCAACAACATGAGCTCAGAACAGTCAACTAGTTGATAAGTAGATGTGTAGGGTTTAATCAGCTCGACAGGATGTGCAACTGTGTGATTACTCTTGGAAAGGACACTTCCAAACTACAGAGAACTGTTATCTCGACCAGTTCGAGCCACTCTGACATTTCGAGCACTCTACATACACACTCGACAATGTACAACAGTGCAGGATGCATGCATGCTCCACTAATGGAACATGCACTAGATGACCAACGCATCGTTACCTCAAACGGCTCTGTACCACCAACGGTGATGTTGCCGTAATTTCGGTCTGTAGCTAATTCTCTACTGCAAGACTAGGTAAACCGCTTCCCCACAAAATTAGATTGTCTGTGTCCTTTACAGGAGCTCTGCTGTCTCAACAAAGCCGCACTGATTTTGCTCCTCACGTCCAAGAAAGTACAGGATTCCTATTAAAGCAAGATACGCTTTCTCGTTTCCCCATTACGCCGATAACCTTTATCCGTATCTATTCTGGTTGCTTTGCTCTCTGTTTTCTGCTCTTTTAGTTCTTATTGCCTCTATCAAAGAAAAAAGCTCTCCTAGTCCACGAAGACACTGAGCTCCAAAATAGGAAATCAACTTCTCTGCCATGCAATTGCTATACTCAAACTTGAGTGTGCTGGAATGAAATGCTGATGGTATAGAAATTAACAGAACACCTTTCACATAAAGACTGTCCGAAGATCACAGAATATATAAATAGGTGTGCAACGTTCATATGCATATATTTCACATGTCTACAGCAATCGGTACAGTCAGACTTTAACCTAAGTTGTATGGCTGGACTTTTTTAAGATCGAAGCATGTTTTACTACTTTTGTTTACAGTAAAGGAAATAAGTATTTTTAAACACGTGGTATAAACGATATGCATCTATAATAAAGATTCGGCTGAAGGCAATAATGGATAACGCCATCTCAGAAGCCCAACATGGATTCTATTGTAACGGAAAAGCCTATGCGGTCTACATATTTAGCATTAATCAAATAACTGAAAAACATAGTGAGTATAACATACGAGGGCTGATCAACAAAGACTGAGACTGATTTTTTTTTCACAGATGTTTATTACTCCTATTCAATGTTTACATGATCTTTTTCAAAGTAGTCCCCTCCTACTTCAATGCACTTTTTATAGCGCCTCTGCCAGTCCTTGAACACGTGCTGCAGACCATTCTTTCTCAGGTCCTTGAGAATCGCCTCGCTTTTCTTGAGCACTGCTTCAGAGTTCTCAAATCGAATACCCCTAAGCTTTGCCTTTAATGATGGGAATAAGAAAAAGTAACAGGGTGCAAGATCGGGGCTATAAGGTGGATGCGGTACACACGTAATTTTGAATCGAGCCAGAAACTGCATGACTTGATTTGCGACGTGAGGGCGTGCATTGTCATGATGAAGTCGCCACCCAGTCCGAGAAAGCTCTGGTCGTTTCTTTGCAATGTGCTTCCTCAGTGTAGCCAATACTGACGTGTAGTATGCTGCTGTAACAGTAGTGTGAGGGGGAACTTCATGCTGGTAAATCATTCCACTACAGTCAAACAATGTGATCACCATCACTTTCCCTGCAGATGGAACAACTTTTGCCTTTTTTGGTGTTGGAGAACCTGGCGATTTGCACACTGTGCTGGCTTGTTTTCCTTTAGGAACATAATGATGCAGGCATGACTCATCATCGGTGATAATCGATTTAAAAAATGCATCACCTCCATTGTCTGGTATGCGAAATGCACGTAAGGTCTACAAAATAGAGCACTACTACCAACCTACCAATACGAGAGTGCTGCCGCCTACCAACATTGTACATAAAAACCCGCTCTTTTCAAATATGTATGTTACAGATACGAAACTATCACGGAAGCTACACGAAGAAATCAGTCTCAGTCTTTGTTGATCAGCCCTCGTACAAACATATATGCATTTTACATATTTTGAAAAGAGTCTTTGATAAGCTCAATAGAAATAGATTATGGCATATTAATGAACAAAAACGTATACAGAAACATTTAATAATAATAATAATAATACGTTTATACGAGGTAAATAAAATAATTATAAAAACAATAATAATGAAATAACATCAACAATTAATAAACAAGTAAGGCAAGGCCACTGCTTTTGAACATATAACTGATGATGCATTTGGCAAATGGTAGGTAAATTTAGGAATTCATTTTAAAATTAAGAATGTGTTTTTAGATACAATCTTATTTGCAGATAACCAGGTTCTAATATGTAACTCACAAGACAATTTACAGGAAGCTGTATACCAATTAAATAATATAAAAAATACTCAATATGTCTACTACTAAAAAAGTGTTTCACTTCTCATGGTCCTATACAATTAGTGCAAAAATAATTTTAGAAAGAACAATAGAAACCAAGTGAATAATTTCAACTACTTAGGCTGCAATGTTTTGTGCCTTAAATATGAAGATGTAACAAATAAGATCTGTAAATTTAATTATATATGTGGTACTATAAATCCTAACCTTAAAAGTGCTTGGAAATAAACTAAACTAAAATTTTATAAAGTAATGGCTGTGCCCATTTTATAAACTAGTGGCTCAGAACGTTGGACAGTTCGCAAAAACTAAGAAAGAAAAACAGAAGCCGCAGAAATGATATTACTAAGGAGCGTCGCAGGCTACAATTTATTAGATAAAATGAGAAGTGACGACATAAGAAAGCATCTCGGCATTTTTAAGTTAATACGTAAAATACACCATTACAGAATCCACTCGAAAGAATGTGGACAGAATGGAAGATAACTGCACCCCAAAATTGGTAATAAATTATAAACTTATAGGCAATAGAAATATTGGCAGACCGAAGAAAAGCTGTCACAGCAAACATTCAATTCTTGAGACCGGAATAAGCCTTTCGAGGCTTAACCGTTGAAAATTATTATTATTATTATTATTATTATTATTATTAAAGTAATCTTTAGACATTGAAATACATGCAAAACGAACTGGCAGTTCTTTCTGTGTTGAGATGTTTTGTCGCTTACAGCTGTAAAATCCAACGATATGTGATATTAACGCACTAAATTATATTTGTACCTATATATTCAGGAAATGGGAAGAAAATAGATGGATACTGTGTTTCTGATATGTTTCCCCTCGCTCCCGAGTTTCCAAATTCTGGAAATAGGTCACAAATATTTTGTACTGAATTTTATTATAATATAATTTTATACAACTGGTAAACGTTAAGAAATAGATAAAAGCATACTACACGAAATTTGTGGATTTCTTTCAAGCACACAATTTATTTCAAATAACCCTTTCTTGTGGAATCAGCCATTTCCGAGATTTCCGTTTTTGTTGGTTTGAATTTGTCTATACTTTGTCATATTTCTAATGCCGCATTCAGTTGCTTCTGTCCATATCATAGAAATAATATGTAATTTCAAGGCCAGTATTTACCCACCCGCTTTTAAATATCTGTCTATAGATTCGGTTTCCTTTATCCTCCTTGTACCTATAACCAAAAGTTTAATGAGACTATTTATCTCAGTTAACATGAAGTCGGTAGAAAGATACCACTTTCGTAAGAACTGTATGTAGAAGCTATATAAAAATAAACGATGGGTAGAGAAAGTCACGTGAGTGCAGAAGTTTTCATTTTTCTTTTTCGTGTAGGATTCTTTCTCCTATGAGTTCACAGCTTTTAATCTTAATAAAGAGGAGTACTTCACAGGCTCTTTCTAGGAAATTCAACAAATCTTTTTTGTTTTCTGTCATAACGTTTTAATCAACATTCTTAGAGCCGTTTTTACTTTCTCTACTACGTATAGTAAGTAGGGGAAGTATTGTATTCCATCCAAAAATTCGATACCGAGATTTCACCGGAAATACATGTTTTGAGACCTCCTGAATCCAAAAAAAGCATTTTTGGAAACATGTCCGTGTGTGTGTCTGTCTGTGTGTCTGTGAACAGCATAACTCAAAAACGAACAGTTGGATAAACACCAAACTTGGTATTTAGGTTCAGTATCTTCCAGAGATGCGACACGAAGGTTTTCAAGAAAATCCCCCCACCCCAGACTACCCTTTACATGGAACATTTTTCGAAAATTTTAATTTTCTCAAAAATGGCTCTAACGATTTTGATGAAAATATCATATGTTTAAGATAATGTCATGAGAAATGAAATGTATATCTCGAATTTTCTGGGAATGTCTCCAAAAGTATTCTTCATTGTGAACGACTTTTGTATAACTGGTAAACCATAAGAGATAGACAAAATTTTACTACACAAAAAATGTAGATCGCGTTAAAATACACAACTTATGTCATATACATTTCTTTTGTTGAGTGAACCGTTTTCGAGATATTGCTTGTTATTTCCTTAAATTTTACAATACTTATACTTTTTCTCACATTCGTTATTCATTTTTTTTATGTCCTGGACATGCAAAGAGAATGGAATGCGCCACATAGCAACCAGCGTTAAAATATTTGACTATCGCTTAAAAGCTACCATATTTCCCTTGCATCTACAAGAAAATTACCAATAAGATTGACATCTCGATATCTCGATTAAGATGAACCATATGGAGAATAAGCGTTTGTAAAATTAGATTGTACAAGAGTAGAGAAAGTCATGTGAGTGTAACACATCAGATTTTTTGAGTAAAAATAACTTTTTACTGCATTTACAACTTGTATTAGAGTAAACATTGTATTCCAACCAAAACTTCGATATAGAGATTTCATGGAAATACACGTTTTGAGATTCCGTAACTCCAAAAAAATTTCAGACAAAGATCTTGTGATATGCTGGTGTGTGACAGAGAGAGAGAGAGAGAGATGTCCGATAGATACCAAACTTGGTATTTAAGCTCAGCATCTTCCAAGGATGTGACACGAAAATTTTCAAGAAATTACGCCCACCAAAAGCTAACCTTTACAAGAAAGATATTTTGTTTCTATTTTCTCAAAAATGGTTCTTAACGATTTTATTTAAAGTACAACACATTAACAAATTTGCAGGACACATAAAATGCACATACTGAATTTTCTGTGAATAGCTTGTGAAGTCATTTTCATTCTAAATTAATGTTGTATACTTTGTGTATCTAGTACACCGTGAGACATAAATAAATACTTCCCTGCTATACAAAACACGCAGACCTCATTAAAAGACACAATTCATACCAAAATGTTTTTTGTGACATTAAACACTCCGAGATAATCGTTGTTATTGCTTTGATTTTCAAATAGTTTAAACTTTTCATTGTGCTAACTCGCCATTCGTTTGTTTCTGGTAGTCATGAGAGGAGTGGAATTTCAAAGTCAGCACACAGCGACCCACTTTTTATTTAAAGCTTTGACTATGGCTTCAGCCTCCTGTATCACTTACACCTGCAACGAAATGTGCAATGGAATTGTTTTTGCATACGTTATCTCGATTAACATGAAGTAGAAATAAGAAGGAATAGTTTGTACAAGAGTGGGTAGAGAAAGTCAGGAAATGTACTTAAGCCATCAGATTTTTAATTGTTTTTCACGTAGAGTTGTTTTTTGTGGGAGGAATTTCAGGAAAATCTTCGCCTCGCATACATGAATGATGCTGGACTTAAGTTAACACGTGTCTAAAATTATTATGAACATAGGAGACGCTTAAGTCTAACTGAAGATACTAAAAAACAAAGATGGCTGATGACCAGTGTCAAGGTGGTCAATGTTCTAACTTGAGTCACTAGATATAGGTACAACCAGAGAAATCACCAGACAGCCTATTTACAAAAGACGTACTATTTCGGTCTTCTGAGTATTATGAGTCAATTTCATATTGCTATATACTGGGGTTAAGACCAAAAGGTTTCCAGCTAAAATATTAAGTTTTAATTGCCCCAGCATGCACATTGGGAGGCGTAGCAGCAGATAGCGAGAGGACCAGAACTTTGAACATCACATTACAGTGCAGGCATGGAATATTTATAACAAAATACACAGATTTCACATTAATCACATTAACTGTGGTTTATTCAATAAAAACACGGTGACCCTACATGCTACACAAAAGAGATAAAGAAAGAAACGAGGGGAGATGCTACACACACGAGCTACATTCACACTCTTCACATACAACTTCACTCACTCGACTCTCAAACCAAAGTGACGCTAACATAACACAAAGCTAAGCTATTCCCCCTCTCCAACCCTCGCTAGACCCGCTAGCTTGGGCTGGAGAGCGCCATGACAACACAAACTTCAAATCCAAAGCCGAACGAATTACTCCAACAATGCGGTCGCCAATACGACGCAATAATGTGTCTGGTAGGAGAATAGCTACTAATTATCTAATACGCCACAATATCATATATACTGATCTATAATATCCTTTTCTTTGATGCACAGGATTGGTCAACAGCTTCCTTCTCCGCCATAATCAGTGATTACCTATAACCTAGATGCACCTTAAGTGTTAAATTAGCACTGAACTTGTTATGGGCTTAATTTATATAATATGCCTATGTCTTTAAACGATGTGAATTACTGTACTGTATTAGTATGAAGAAGAACTTAAGATAAGTACGCCGAAATTATTTTAATATGCTTATCTAAACCAGACAATTAAATTTCCTGGTGCGTCAGTTGGTGACTAAATGTTCGGGGCGCGCAAAGTCTGAACACCTGCGAATATAAAAACTAGTGCGCCAACATAACAGATACAATATAACTAATCTCAATATATGTAACACCCAGGAGCGTATTTGCGGAGCAGTTACCAGTTATGAATGGAACCTAACAACCTGAATGTCACCAGATTCTAGTGGCGTATCCCTTAATGGTGGGAAAATGTCAAAGTAGCACTTCAGTTATCTCTCATATATTGTAACCTCTATATATGTAGGAAGATGCGCCGTAGGCTACAAGTACGCACAGATTTGTACTTAGAAGATTTGTTCAAAAAAGCTTAAATATCATCCGTACAGCCGAACATTAAACTTAACACTGGAAACTACTTGTTGCGAGATAAACCCTTAAATCTTAAATATCATCCGTACAGCCGAACATCAAACATAACACTGGGAACTACTTTTCCCGAGATAAACGCTTAAATCTTAAGTATCATCCGTACAGCCGAACATCAAACATAACACTGGGAACTACTTTTCCCGAGATAAACGCTTAAATCTTAAGTATCATCCGTACAGCCGAACATCAAACATAACACTGGGAACTACTTTTCCCGAGATAAACGCTTAAATCTTAAGTATCATCCGTACAGCCGAACATCAAACATAACACTGGGAACTACTTGTTGCGAGATAAACCCTTATATCTTAAGTATCATCCGTACAGCCGAACATCAAACATAACACTGGGAACTACTTTTCCCGAGATAAACGCTTAAATCTTAATATCATCCGTACAGCCGGACATCAAACATAACACTGGGAACTACTTTTCCCGAGATAAACGCTTAAATCTTAAGTATCATCCGTACAGCCGAACATCAAACATAACACTGGGAACTACTTGTTGCGAGATAAACCCTTATATCTTAAGTATCATCCGTACAGCCGAACATCAAACATAACACTGGGAACTACTTGTTGCGAGATAAACCCTTATATCTTAAATATCATCCGTACAGCCGAACATCAAACATAACACTGGGAACTACTTGTTGCGAGATAAACCCTTAAATCTTAAGTATCATCCGTACAGCCGAACATTAAACATAACACTGGGAACTACTTGTTGCGAGATAAACCCTTATATCTTAAGTATCATCCGTACAGCCGAACATCAAACATAACTCTGGGAACTACTTGTTGCGAGATAAACCCTTAAATCTTAAGTATCATCCGTACAGCCGAACATCAAACATAACACTGGGAACTACTTTTCCCGAGATAAACCCTTAAATCTTAAGTATCATCCGTACAGCCGAACATCAAACATAACACTGGGAACTACTTTTCCCGAGATAAACGCTTAAATCTTAAGTATCATCCGTACAGCCGAACATTAAACATAACACTGGGAACTACTTTTCCCGAGATAAACGCTTAAATCTTAAGTATCATCCGTACAGCCGAACATTAAACATAACACTGGGAACTACTTGTTGCGAGAAAAGCCCTTAAATCTTAATATCATCCGTACAGCCGAACATTAAACATAACACTGGGAACTACTTTTCCCGAGATAAACCCTTAAATCTTAATATCATCCGTACAGCCGAACTTTAAACATAACACTGGGAACTACTTGTTGCGAGATAAGCCCTTAAATCTTAAGTATCATCCGTACAGCCGAACATCAAACATAACACTGGGAACTACTTTTCCCGAGATAAACCCTTAAATCTTAAGTATCATCCGTACAGCCGAACATCAAACATAACACTGGGAACTACTTTTCCCGAGATAAACGCTTAAATCTTAAGTATCATCCGTACAGCCGAACATTAAACATAACACTGGGAACTACTTTTCCCGAGATAAACGCTTAAATCTTAAGTATCATCCGTACAGCCGAACATTAAACATAACACTGGGAACTACTTTTCCCGAGATAAACGCTTAAATCTTAAGTATCATCCGTACAGCCGAACATTAAACATAACACTGGGAACTACTTTTCCCGAGATAAACCCTTAAATCTTAAGTATCATCCGTACAGCCGAACATTAAACATAACACTGGGAACTACTTTTCCCGAGATAAACCCTTAAATCTTAAGTATCATCCGTACAGCCGAACTTTAAACATAACACTGGGAACTACTTGTTGCGAGATAAGCCCTTAAATCTTAAGTATCATCCGTACAGCCGAACATTAAACATAACACTGGGAACTACTTGTTGCGAGATAAGCCCTTAAATCTTAATATCATCCGTACAGCCGAACATTAAACATAACACTGGGAACTACTTTTCCCGAGATAAACCCTTAAATCTTAAGTATCATCCGTACAGCCGAACTTTAAACATAACACTGGGAACTACTTGTTGCGAGATAAGCCCTTAAATCTTAAGTATCATCCGTACAGCCGAACATTAAACATAACACTGGGAACTACTTGTTGCGAGATAAGCCCTTAAATCTTAATATCATCCGTACAGCCGAACATTAAACATAACACTGGGAACTACTTTTCCCGAGATAAACCCTTAAATCTTAAGTATCATCCGTACAGCCGAACTTTAAACATAACACTTGGAACTACTTGTTGCGAGATAAGCCCTTAAATCTTAAGTATCATCCGTACAGCCGAACATTAAACATAACACTGGGAACTACTTTTCCCGAGATAAACCCTTAAATCTTAATATCATCCGTACAGCCGAACTTTAAACATAACACTGGGAACTACTTGTTGCGAGATAAGCCCTTAAATCTTAAGTATCATCCGTACAGCCGAACATTAAACATAACACTGGGAACTACTTGTTGCGAGATAAGCCCTTAAATCTTAATATCATCCGTACAGCCGAACATTAAACATAACACTGGGAACTACTTTTCCCGAGATAAACCCTTAAATCTTAATATCATCCGTACAGCCGAACTTTAAACATAACACTGGGAACTACTTGTTGCGAGATAAGCCCTTAAATCTTAAGTATCATCCGTACAGCCGAACATTAAACATAACCCTGGGAACTACTTTTCCCGAGATAAACCCTTAAATCTTAATATCATCCGTACAGCCGAACTTTAAACATAACACTGGGAACTACTTGTTGCGAGATAAGCCCTTAAATCTTAAGTATCATCCGTACAGCCGAACATTAAACATAACACTGGGAACTACTTGTTGCGAGATAAGCCCTTAAATCTTAATATCATCCGTACAGCCGAACATTAAACATAACACTGGGAACTACTTTTCCCGAGATAAACGCTTAAATCTTAATATCATCCGTACAGCCGAACATTAAACATAACACTGGGAACTACTTTTCCCGAGATAAGCCCTTAAATCTTAATATCATCCTTACAGCCGAACATTAAACATAGGTAACAGTGTCAACAACTAGTCACGAGATAAGCACGTGAAAAGAAAAAAAAAATAATCAACTATCCGTTGTTTCTCTGTTCTGTTTCTAATGTTATCTAACTTTCTTCAACTTGCCACCCTGTATCAATCTAAGATATTGATTCTCTACATGTCTTACACCAGGATGCAGGGAGGCTGAACTGAGGGCGAACAGATCTGAAGCGAATACTAAGCTTCTAATAGACGGCTGGACTGTAGGATTTTAATTTTGCCAGCCTCTCGAAGCAGTTAGGACCAACGGGGCATCATTCCAGGCATCTGTCTGGGAGGTAATACCTCCTGAGCGAAATTCACTGTCCAGTCAGCGAAGGCATGGGATTATTTAGGAAAGGCAGCTACGCCACTAGCGGCAGGTGTGAAAACTTGAGTGCTAATTAAAACGACTGGATTCTCTAATTGTGTTGCGGATAATTTTTTCGGACGAGAGTGGCATGATGGGAGATATAATTGAATCAATGGAAGAGGGGAGACGAGGAAACACGTGTCGTCAAATCTCCGTCTTGAAATGTTCCACCTGGCAATCTCTCCACACCCCAGACTTTGTTCAGCTGCAGGAAGTTAGGACGTCTAAGATTCTTGCTATTTCAGCTAATAATGATCTACATTCATCGAAGATGAACAACATAGGAGGTGCAAACATCTAAGAACGCTTCAAGCATAATCATTTATTCTTTGGAAAGCGATCACAGACAAACGCTTTAAATTGATTTATAAAGCACAACACTGATTTATTTCACACACAACTTAAAAACGAAATGTCGGTTAAATACCATATTTGGAATTTCCCTAGGATGCAACAGTAAGATTTTCTGGAAGTTCCTGCCACCGCATACTACCCTTTTTATGGACTGCGTTGGTTATTCTTTTATTTTCGTAAAATTGGCTTCAACAATTTTGTTTAAAATACGATATGTTTAAGAGATTTTTATGGCATATTAAATGTAAATCTTGAATTTCCTGCGAATAGCTTGTGAAGTTCTCTTCATTTAAATGCATTTTGTATACTTCTGTATAACTGGTAAACCCACAATGACGAACTACATATAAAATATAGATCCCTTAAAATACAATTTATATGAAATATGTTTCTTAACATTAATCGTTTCTAACATATTCCTTGATTTTGGTATGAATCTTCAAATACTTCATACGTTTTGGAAAAGAAGTTTTCATTCGTTTGTTTCTGGCGGTCATGCACAAAGTGGAATTTTAAAGTACTGCATAGCGACCCACCTTTTAAAGATTTGACTACCGATTCAACCTAACTCCCCCTTGAATCCAGATATAACGAAATGCATAATAAAATCATTTCTACAAAAGTATACCTCGATTAACAGAAAGTAGTCAGAAGAACAAGTTTTTGTAAGAATATTTTGTGGAAGAGTGGGCAGAGAAAAACATTTGCATGTAACATAGATTTGATATTCCTTCAGCCTCCTCTATCCCTCACATATCTGCAACATAATGTGTAATCAAAGCATTTCTGCAAATGTTTCTTTCGATTAACATGAAGTGGGTAGAAAAGTAATCTCTTGCGTGAGCACCTTGTACAAAATATAAAAATAAACAATAGTGGGTAGAGGAAGCTATGTGAATGTAAGACATCCTATCTTTTCTTTCTGCTAGAATTTCAAAAAATTCCGTTTAGAACATTACACATAGTTGTTTTCTGCAGAACTATTTCATTGGTATAATATAAAGCCTGTATATACAAATAGCAATTAAAACGGCTTGGATATCAATCTTGAAAACAGCCGTAATATCGCATCCGAGGACAAGAAAGTAATAAATCGTCCGATAAATATACCTCCTCCATTTAAAATAACCTTTATGCACTGACTATTTCAAATTTTAATTCTGTCCCCTGTTAGAACCTTCCCTCCTTTGGGTAAAATAGCTGATACGATATAAGCTATTTTCTATGTATGCTTATTAATACAAGTGGATAATCTTGATTATGATAGGAAAGAGTATTAAGATTATCCACGAGTTGCTACATCATTTTATGCAATCTTAGCATTGTAAATTACAGGAAAGATATCCATAGCTTGCATAAGCGTCTTCATATGTTGGTAAATGAGGAATTAGCTTTTCCTTGCATTTCATTTGTTACTACCTGGCGTGTTGAAGTGATAAACAAGACAGTCACTTGCATGAATTCCCTTCCTGGGAGAGAAGTGAGCAGGTGTTACGGACTGTGATGTAGCTTATCAGCACAGCATGATAAGTAATCATAAGTGCAGATCTTAATTATTGTATATTTAATAATGCACAGAGATTTTTGCATCTTGGTTGCTCAAGAAATACGCGTGCAACAATGAGTCAATTATGCACGATATTGAATACAGTAACAACCCGTTTATAATGCTAGAGGTTGCATAAAGTATGTTCTATACTGAGTTTCAAACGAGTGGTTCGATTTTATTTATTTATTTGTTTATGGACGCATTTTAACTACTATGTTTCATAGCGTCGCATTCCAGTTTATTGGGCGTGAAAGACCGGACATCTTCCACAGAGGCCTCTTTATCAGACGAAGTTCTTTAATGTGCCGTAAATGTACGACACAGGACCACCGGCTTTACTTCCCTTCTGAGGGAAGCCACGCTAAGGATTTTTACGCCCGAGTTCGGGAACTAGATTCTAGCACGGTACCCCTAGACTAAGGAGGACGACGAACTGGTTTAACCAATCTTGCTTGAGAACGTTCACATAAACAGCACGCGCGCGTGCATACACACAAATATTAAAAATATATTCTTATAAAAGCTTATTTTTCTATTTGCTTAATGCTAATAAAGATAAACGTTTGCCAACTTCTTATACGCACAAGGGGAATGCAGGAGGCTGAAGTGATATTCAAATGTTTAAAGAGCCGGTGGCTATATGCTGGCTTTAACGTGTCATACATCTCTTTCAACGACATCGCGAGAAAGAAATGAATCGTGACAATATTTAAAAAAATGACAAATGTATTGCGAAAAGTCAAATCAATTACATCGAATATCTCGGAAATGACTGATGCCACAATAAATGTTATTTGAAATAAATAGTGTGCTTTAAAGAAACCTACATTTCTTGGGGTTTACGAGATATACATAATTATAAAAAAAAATCATGCTGAAAGAAGAGCACTTGACAGGATATTCGCAGAAAGTTCAACACATGCATTTAAACAACATAATATAATCTCTTTCAGTTTAATAAGAAAACTAACTACAGCAATATATTACAAAAATTAACAATTAACTACAACATTACTCACATTACAAGAATTTCCTAGTATATAAATATTAAGGACACCTATAGTTTCTGCTCAAAATGCGAATTTCAACATTATAGGGGCGTGTTTAAGATATACGGAGAAGCAGAAAATCTTTCCGCAAATTAAGGTAAATTATAAGAAATGACGTTTGAAAATAATTCCTTTCTTCTCTTCATATATAAATAATGCAATAACTGGCACCATATCATAGTGTAGACAAGAGCCTGCTGCTCTGATGCCAATATCATGAAGATAGCTGCAGTAAAATATCTGGTTTAAAGCACCATCTTCACGGAAAGTTTCAATCACGCTGGTAGCCTCCTCTCTTTGTATGGCAATGTCAATTCTTTGCCTTAGGTATGCTGTGGAACGAGGATCCCTGCAAGGGATTGAAGTTGTCTCCAATCTCTGAGGTTAGGTTTTTGCTTCTTGGCACCATGGACCTAGAGCCTTAACTGCAAACGCAACGAAGCCATAGTTATGTGTTATGTCCCTACAGGGTACTGGACACATGTGAAGTAACTAGCGTGTCCGCACAGGTGCCATCCCGTAAGAAAATGTCATTTGATCGATTAGTTTTCCTAATTGTTCTAAGATAGTACGAATACGAGCAGATATTACTGGTTTTTTAATTAAAGCATTGATTCTAAAGAGTCTGAAATCTTGGGACAACAAGCCATGATGATCGACTTTGGCTCCACAGAGGCATATAATGAGGTTGACAGATTAGTCTCAAGCCAACGGCCATTCTGAAGAGATAATGCACATTAAAATGCCTACGTGAGGTGAGCCGTCAATTAACCTCTATCTCTTGAATAACAGGTAACAAGCTTGATCCAAGGCAGAAGTAGCAGAGGCAATACGAGATTCATGGATACCCAAGACATTTACATTATCCCATGCCTTCTGTATTTCTGGATGACTTGGAAGATCATGACATGGGTTTTAAACATCCCATATCAGCTAATTAGCACATTTCTATGTCGGCACAGTTAAATAGCACTTACTATATGCAGGATAAGAAAGCTTGCAAATTAATATCGTTAATTTTGCGAGTACCAAGAACTCCATATTTTGCGGGCAAACTCGCTAATAGCCAATGTTGAACATCAAGCGCATGGGGAACGAAGGAAATAACCATAAAGGAGAGGTACGGAGAAATTAAGAGGAGTCCAAATGCCCTATCTTGCCAATGTTAATGACACATTTTCTAGGAAACTGTTTAACATAATTAGCGGACTTTTTCAAGGCATATTCATTAATAATTTTTCAGGTAAATAATGAATTCAAATAAATTTCCCTTTGTCAGAAGCAAAGCTATAAATATTTTTTAATACCTGCCCAAAATTTTATTAAAAATAATGGATTTCAAATTTTAAACAAATAACTGTCTTATACATAAAGACTTTTTCATTAAAATAAATCTTATTGAACTTCAAATGCATGGTAAAAATTTCAGCCTTTTGTACCAATTAGTTTCAGAGATAATGGTGCATCTGTGTAGAAAATTCTAGTTCTTGAGAAATTGCTGTAAACAAGATGAGAAAGACTAAAAGCTATGCGCAGCGTTATTTTCAATTATCTTTTTCAACTATTTATAATTAGCGTAACTCTATGAAACTTACACAAAAATGAGCGGAAGGTTTGAAATATTCCTATGCAATTAAAATCTGAAGACGGCAAAAAAAAAAAAAAAAAAAAAAAAAAAAAATCAAGAAAATCATCATTTCGATTCCCCTGAAGTTGGAGACACTTTAAAGGAAGGAAATAGGCAGTGTGTGGGATAAGGGACTGCGCCTCTCGGATATTTTCTTAAATCTATTTTGAGAGCTCCATCGGACATGATTGGAGATCCACGGAGGGTGAAGCAGTGTCAGATACAATTTCAATTTGGGAGCAAGATTCTGGAATGCTGATATCTTCAACACATACTATTTTAATCAAAATCATTACAGCCATTTTTGAGAAAATAAAAAATAACAATGTTTTCCATGTAATTGATAGTTGGTGGGATTCTTTTGAAAATTTTCGTGTCGCAACCCTGGCAGATGAACTTAAATTGAAGTTCTCTCTCTCTCTCTCTCTCTCTCTCTCTCTCTCTCTCTCTCTCTCTCTCTCTCTCTCTCTCATACACACGGGAATCTTTTTCTAAAAGTGTCTTATTCGGGGAACCTCAAAACATACACCCACTTACAGTGAAATATCGATATCGATTTTTTTAATGAAATACTACCTCTACATTAATAGCAAGTGCTACAGAAGGTAAAAATGCATCTGTCCGCCTGGAAGTCTCGTTTGCGGCCGCCCTCAAAAAACCGAGGATACGATGCAGCAGGCGGAGGGAGCTACGGCGCCCATCAACGGCTGCACCGGCGAAGCAGAACACAACGGCTGAAGGAGTGCCACAGCCTCAGCAGCCTAGGAAAGCTAACAAGCAGAACAAAAAGTTCAACAAGAAGAGCGGCAACAAAAGTCCTGTAGAAACAACTCAGCCGGATAAATCATAGGCCTCGACTACTCCACAAGCCCCGCCCACAGTGGCGGTAGATAAACCAACGGCAAGCACCATCACCACCTCTCAACGATGCCCTCACATTTTTTACGACTTCGCCAGGCAGTACAGGATGACGATCACTCGGAGACGCTCCCGTCGTGTCAGCGCAAGCTGACCCCTTGATGGAACCGGACGACCCTGCTAACAGCGGCTGCACGGACCGATCCACGCGACTGAGTGTCCTCGAGGCCTCGGTCGCTGGGCTTCGAGAGCAGCTCCTGGAATCTGAAACTACCGTTCTTCAGAGACTGCAGCAGCTACAGGACAATCCCAAACAACTCCAGGGCTATCTCATCAGAAACTTTATGGAAGCACATGAGCTTCCGCTATCACCCCCCCCCCAAAAAACCGGCATAATCACGATTGAAAATTCACGCAAGAACATTTAAACAAATAAGGTAACAATAAAGAACTTCCCAACCTTCACCTTCTATCCCCCGGGGACAACCAGGAACTTTTGCCATAGCTGTTAACCCGGTCTACCTATGCCGCTCCCGGTTATGCACTGGCAGCTATGCACTAACATTTACTAACGGATGTGCTAACGCGGTACGCCAACATTTCTTCTCCTTAACTCTTGTGGAAACCCACCCATATCACCACACCAACTTCCTCACCCTTACTCACATAAAAAAGTGGCGGCTGCTGCTCCGGTAGCTGCCGACACATCAACACCACCGCTCAATTCAACATCGTCGGCCTCTGTGACCGCCTTTGGGGATACAATTTCCCAGCAGGACTTAAGAGGAATTCCGGGCCCTATCCGTATGGTTCGGTAACCTAATCAACAGGGCTCTTCCTGCGCTTGCAACTGTAAGCTGCAGCTCACTAACCCGCAGTTGAGCCCCATACAGAAACATAAAGCCATGTTCGAAACGCTGGAGCATCTGTTCCCAAGTTCCGCATTGTAATGCCCTCTATACTCGCCATTGCAAGCTGCTTAACTGGAACACGATCATATAAGGCAAACATAAACAGCTGCTAAAGGCCAAGGCAAATGTCCGAAACCTATGGCAGCGTTTCCGCCATACCAACTAGGTGCAATATACCAGCGGTTCAAAACCCTGGCAAGGCGACTGTTCCTGCGCTCAGAAAGGTAGCTGGGAAAATACCATGAAAAATGTGAACCTGCAAGAGAAGAAACCATGGCGGATCACTAAATCCTTCAGGAAGTAAAATACAGTATGAGCATCCCTTACACGTCACTCAGGAGAGACTCGCTTTCGAGCCCCACGAGAGTCACGGTGATCCCAGACTATCTGGAATTACAATTCCAGGTCCTCGGTAGGATCCCCAGGATGAAGACTTCATTGACCTCGTGGAGACGACTATGGATTTCCTTTATGAGGAGCCACAACCACGCCACGAGGAGGTCCACCTTCCCATAGTCACCCCGAAAGAGGTGGCTTCCGACATCCAAAGACCTAATAGACAAATTCCCTGGACATGACGGCGTCACTGCGTTCATGCTCCAGCACCTCCCCAGAAACGTCGCCATGCACTTGACGCGGATTTACAATTCGTGCCGACATCTCCGTCACTTCCAACTTGTTGGAATGAGGCGATAGCGGTATGCATTTTAAAGACCGGAAAGGACCCAGTCTTCCCTTGCAGTTACGACTCCATTAGTACTCCCGACCGTTTCAAAGGTTTTTGAACGGTTGCTCCTAGCCCGCCTTACTCCTCTTTTTGAGGAAAAGCATCTCCTCCGGGATCACCAGTTCGATATTCGTCATGGACACTCCACGACCTTACAGCTACTACGATTGGCCGAGAAGGCTTACTACGCTTCCAGGAAAGCTACAAGACGATCGCGGTGCTTCTAGACGTAGAGGAGGCCTTCGCCACTACGTGGCATTAAGTCCTTTTGTTCAAACTCAAGGAGGAACACGTCTCTCCCGCCTATCGCCCTGATAAGGAGCTTCCTTCGGAACCGCACATATAGGGTGAGAGTGGAAGGAAAGGTTTTAATAGTCTGAATAACCACCGCAGTCCCGGAAGGCAGTGCAGTTTCCCCGCTTCTTTCTGCGGCCTACATATCGACCTTCACAACGAAACGCAAGATTGTTACGTGGCACTATGCGGACGATGTCCTTATAATGGCACAGAACAAGAATGCTCGCTTATTTCCTTCCAGTACAGCGACAGCTCCGAGCCAGTGGCAGGTGGAGTAGAAGTGGAGAATGACCATCAACCCAGAAAGGAGCTCTGCGCTTCTCATGGCGAAGGTTCGTCGCTGGTGGCCGGAGCGGTTCTGAGGTTGCGGCGAAGAAGAATCCCTGGATTGCCTTAGTCAAATACCTCGAAGCTTTCCTCGGCCGCGGGCTCAGTTTCACCCCACGTTAGGACATAGCTCAGGCAATTGTACCCTGTATTGAGATCCACCATGCTCACATACCAAGCTATGCCTGTATCGGGCGATTATCCCCCCTTGATCCTGTATCGCTGTAAGGTCTGGGGATTGGCGGCAGCGACCACCATCCGCAGGATGCAGACCTTCCAGAACAGGGCGCTAAGGATGATCTATGATCAGGGCGTAGATTCCCGTCACATATGCTACATACACATTCCGAACTCTCACACGTCATGGACATGGTGCGGGAGAGTATCCGCACCCTGTACACGAAACTAACTTCGCATACAACCAGCTGGTGCACACACTGGGTTGCTACGACCACAGGACACCCAAAAGAATGAAGAGCTGCCGTCTGCCCAAGGATGTCTTGGGGCCTCTGGCCAGATGGGATGTCACTCCCGTGCTTTTTATATCTCCACGTTAAGCAGCATTAGGCTTGCGCTTGGTCACTGTTGGACGAGTAATCGCCCAGCGGTGCCCCGCCCACATGCTAAACGTGGTTGATCTAAATCATAGACCTCAGTCCTCTACTAAACTCATAACCATAAACCTAGCCCATCGACACAAATAAAGCCGCATTAAGCGGCTAGGCACTGTGGCGATTTTCATCCCGCCCAAGTAAAACCTGGACGTCCCACTCTCGATTGCAGGAAGATAGCCCTCTATAAACGCTCGCCCAATTACCTGTCCAAAATCCAAATGATATGAAGTTTTTTTTTTTCAATTTCACTTATTATGTGTAGGGATATACAATTGCAGGACTGCATAAAACATGTGTAACTCTGTTACATAACAGGTATAACAAACTTTCGCTCGTACGTTAAAAACTCGCTTATGTGCCCTAATCGCAATTCTCCGTTTCTCCATCAGGAACAGTGATTACACTTTCATACAATGTTTGAGACGTTCATAAATGAGGAACCCCAAGGGCTACGAAGCATTAGGGAGCCATCTTAGGATAAACGCTGTGTACTATGCATTACAATAGCCACTTAACGTTTTCACACATCATCCTCTTAAAGTGTTACATTCTAAACTCACTCAAGAGGTGCTGAAACCAGGTACCATCGCAAAATGCAGGGTGAAGCTGGATGAAATAATTTAAGCTAATATTTGTTCATGCAAACTGAAGCGACAGCTCTTAGTAGGGGTAGAACAAAGCAGTGACGCAAGGGTGGGAGGAGATCGTACTTCAATAAAGCTGGTGTATTGTTGCAAAACATAGCCATTCTGGATGAAGTAAAGATTAATGTTTCTGGATTATTACACCGAGACAGGCTTACAAGCCCTGTCTCCTTTGCTTACTCCGTATACTTTTTCTCATGATTAGGTCTGTTATTGCAGCACTACGTAAGGCGAATAGGGTCCATAGATTTCCAGGTGGCAAAAACGAAACACTTCAGCTACTTAAGAACTGAGAGAAGAAATCAACGATATATTATCTAGTGATGGGACGGTGACACTACTTCTCGATACACGATACCGATATTGATTTTTGAGCACCGATATTCGATATCGATACGTAAAAAAAAACTCTTAAAGGCGATAGCTTGTTTACTGAATTATATTCGTATGAGTAGTTTTCTGTGTAAAACTGCATGTAACTGATTTTGAATTCCATGTTAATTCTGAAATTGTACCATTCTCCAATTGGCAGCGACTTTTTACTTTCTCTACTACGTATAGTAAGTAGGGGAAGTATTGTATTCCACCCAAAAATTTGATACTGAGATTTCACTGGAAATACATGTTTTGAGGCCCCTGAATGCAAAAAAAGCATTTTTGGAAACATGACCGTGTGTGTGTGTCTGTGAACAGCATAACTCAGAAACGGACAGTCGGATAAACATCAAACTTGGTATTTAGGTTCAGTATCTTCCAGATATGCGACACGAAGGTTTTAAAGAAAATCCCCCCACCCCAGATTACCCTTTAAATGGAACATTTTTCGAAAATTTTAATTTTCTCAAAAATGGCTCTAACGATTTTGATTAAAATATAATATATTTAAAATACTTTCATGACAAATAAAATGTATATCTTGAATCTTCTGGGAATGTCTCCAAAGGTATACTTCATTGTGAACGACTTTTGCATAACTGGTAAACCATAAGAGATAGACAAAATTTTACTACACAAAAAATGTAGATCGCGTTAAAATTTATGTCATAAACATTTTCGAGATATTGCTTGTTATTTCCTTAAACTTTCCAATACTTATACTTATTCTCAAATGGGAATTCGTTATTCATTTTATTTTTGTCCTGGTAATGCAAAGAGAATGGAATATTCCACATAGCAACCACCTCTTAAAATATTTGACCATAGCTTAAAGCCTAACAATTCCCCTTGCATCTACAAGAAAATTAGCAATTAGATTAACATCACGACATCTCGACTAACATGAAGCATATGGAGAATAAGCGTTTGCAAAAATAGTTCATACAAGAGTAGAGAAAGTCATGTGAGTGTAACACAACAGATTTTGTTGTCTTGATAATTTTAAAGCTTATATATTCTATATTGTAGTCAACAACAACAGCAACAACACCGCCAATAATTATTTCTTTGCTTCCCTTTTTATGTAACTATATTTTGTTCTGAAAACGTTATTTTAAAGGATATTCTATCAATATTTTAGAAATTACTTGTACGGTATACCTGTAAGCTACGCGTTTGACTTGGTAAACACAAACTAACAGATGGAAGAAAAGAACAAATACCTCCATGCGTTGTATTATCTCACGTCTTATGGTCATATTTGGTTCACATTTACCGGAGTAGGTAAAGGTAATGTATGAGAGTGAGTCACCACGCCAGGCTATTGCAGAATCATGATTTAGTGCGTCGGCTAAATCAGATTCATTCACAACTCACTTAACGCTGCATGTTACATGAGTACCTCTACTACTTCCCTGTCGTCCTCAGTAGTCTAGGAGTACCATGTTAGCCTCTAGTTCCCGAAGTTGCGGGTTCAAACTCGCGGAGGGAGATGGCTTTTTTTTCGGGCGTAAAAATCTTTAGCAATGAATTCCTTCGGAGGGGAAGTAAACCTGGTGGTCCAGTGTCTTAAATTTACGGCACATAACAACCTTAAGCCTGATAAAGCGGCCTCAAAGCAAAATTTCCGGTCTTTCACGCCCAGTATAGAATGGGACACTAAGAACCATTATAGTTAAACAGTGGCGATAAATAAAAACTGACTTATTTCTACTCCTACCCCCATTGCTTTGTATGTTTTCATTTAGACACAGGAATCTATGGAATGTTGCATTGATTCACCCGGCGCAATGCCCCCTGTATCCCCGGAGCAGGCACCAGGAACAACCACGACCGAGGACTGCACCTACTACATCCACCAGAGACACGACACAGCCCTTAGAAAGGGTCAAGCAGACGACCAATGGCAACACAGAAAACAGGCACCACGAACTTCAAGACGCCCTGTCAGCAATTCAGGCAGGGATCAAGGACCTCTCCGCACAGCTGGCTGAGCTACGTCGTGTAACCTTCACACGCCTTTCGGCTGTGGTGGCCAAGCAGCGGACTTCGGCCAGGGTGATCACTGCACTCACCAACAGGAAATACAAGCTCCAGGACGAAGATTGGGTTCTGGCGTCTGCCCAGCGTAAGCTGGAAAGAATCGAGTGTCACCTCGTCGAACCCTACACCGACAGCAGCGACGACCGGTCCACGCGACTGGGCGCCCTTGACGCTTCAGTTGCGGGGATTCGAGAGCAACAGACCAACACCAACAACTCAATCACCGAGAACTTCAAGGAACTCAACGCCCACTACGATCACCTACAAGAAGGCTACATCCTAATCCGGAACTTCCTCGAATCCCATGTGATGCCACAACCCTCCCAATCCTCTTCCCATCCACATCCTCACCGAAAATCCAAACGCCATTAACCCACATTATCACCTGGAATCCCAACCATCTTCTCCTTACTTCGCTGAGGGGGCAGGCTGGGCCTTGGTCAAGCCTGTCTTCCAGCACACATACCTTACTCCACTGGCGACCGCACTGCTGCCCAGTCTTAAACCATCACTTTGGACTGCGCGGGTGCTTTAGGCGGTACCGCAGCAAA
The DNA here is from genome assembly GCA_030765065.1 of Deroplatys truncata. Classification (NCBI taxonomy): domain Eukaryota; kingdom Metazoa; phylum Arthropoda; class Insecta; order Mantodea; family Mantidae; genus Deroplatys; species Deroplatys truncata. Next base: position 168,266,509 of record CM060983.1, read on the forward strand.
CCTTTCCTTTCAATCCGGTGGAGGAGTTTTTAGTGGGTATGCCGACGATTCGGTGAGTCCCACACTCTCAGTCCCGACTCCCATCGGGGTTGAGTTAGTGATTAAATCATTTTCTCCTCCACTCGAAAAAAAAAGTAAATACAGTAAAGGTCTATCAAGAACTATATTCCAGCAACTCTTTGGGGAAATGTGCTAGATAATAACGTGAAGTCTCGACTCCGTTCATTCTTTATCTAGCATAAAGTTAAACGCAACAACCTTCAATAATTCAAAACTTAAAAATTTAACAGTATCGAGAAATTATCGAAGGTTTATCTCAAAGTTTAGACATACTACGATACCGAATATCGAAGTATCGACGGCATCGAGGTCCCATCCCTAATTTTACCGTAGAAGGTGTGGTTTGGCTTGGAATTTGGAGGAAACTCCGTTGGCAGAGCTTTAAATATATCAGTTCCTGTTTCTGCCTTGCTATTTGTATCAAAACTATTTGTAGACATTGCTTAAAGCGCAGTTTCTGAAAAAAAAATCCTTCTTTTTTCAACATATTATGACCATTTTCTCAAGAACCTTTTATGACAGAGTTTTGAATCTTCTGTACGTATGAATAACACCTTATCAATGCGAATCTGCAACACTTAAGACAAGCATTATTGCTGTATTATTGGTTGTTGTAATACAAGAAAAAATGTAATAAAGGACAAAAAAGTACTTTTTACATCTCAACTCTAAACAAAATTAAATTGGATTGACATGTGCAAAAATTATCATGTAGGTATATCCAAATAAAATTTCACAACCACATCTTAACTAGTACCGTAGTAAATGGGTCATAAAATTACAAAATTTAGCAGTGCTGAGATAGGTCACTTACTTTAATCTCCTCTCATATATAGAACTTCAACTCTATTTTTTTTCTTCTCTTCCGTGTGAGTGATGATGAAATTCAAGAATTTTAAGCGCATCACACAAATGATTTGAAAGTAATAGGCGATGCCAAGAGAGTTCATCAGGGGAACTTCAGAATAATATCAGCCTATCAGCCTACAACAAGAGGTTTAGTAAACTCCCTAAAGGAATGTGTACAGAATGAAAGGAGCTAGAATAATACGTCCCTTTTAAGAGCGTATAGAAATATGTTAGAGGTATAAAAATTCGAAAATCACTTTTTTGTTTCATCTATTATAGTTTTGGGGTTGCTACGGATTTTTTGAAACACCAAATGCAGCATTTCTTAATTAGAGTAGTGTGTTTGAAAGATTTCCACGTGTAACCTGCAGCATGTTTACACTGTGCAAGCACAGAATTCCGCCCTGTCGTACTATTCGTTTCACAAAAATTAGAGAACATTAATAACATAACTTGCACGCAAGGGACGAACAAAGCAAGATCCTTCAGTATTAGCTGTTGTCAGTTTTTGGATTTTGCGAACAATCGTAAAGGAGGCACACCAAGAGAGGAAGGAAAGGTTCACCCATAGCTAGCTGTAATGCTGTGGTTAATAGATTAAGAACCGGTTTTACCAACTGATGTTAAAAATACTCTTAACATCTTGTTTGCTAACAATTTGTTCAAAGTTTAACATAATGTTATAACTTTTGCGTTTCAAGCTTTTACAGCAAATTGCTAGCTAACATTTTGTTAACGTCAAAAACAACTGCGACGCTAGCTTTCGAGAAGGCGGTGACCAAACTACACTGCATCTGAACGTGCTCCGATGCACTTCTGTCTACGTAGCGCAGCGCTCTCTGTGTCAGTAGCAGGCAACCATTTACATTAATGGCAATTACCATGTGATATTCCCGAATGTTTGACGTTAGGATCATGATGTTAACTGAAATAAATGTTTCACCGTTTGAAACGCGTTAATTAAGAACTGGTTAATAAGTACAGACGTATTATCAAGTGCGAAAAAGCTGACGGTCTTACATTAAACGATAAAATTGCAGCCAGGGAGAAAGTTCGCGAGTAATTTAATTGGAATGAACGCGTTTTTTCTAAGTCCAGTAAGCAACTGCGGCAATTTTATGCTAACCAGAATACAGCACAGAAATGTTAGGTGCGTAGAGCGTTTAGGACCGTTTAAAAATGGTGGTGGACACTGCACTGAAACTGAAGTGGACGAAAATATCGCTAATTATCTAGTGTTACAACTAGTGATAACTAATGTTATCGCTAATTGATCAAGCAGACCCGAAGAAAAATGCTGCTTGCTTCTTGAAGCAATTGCTTCGGAAACCCATAAAGGGTAGCTTTGGAAATATCCACATTATCACTTACCAAGTAAATGAAAAAATGCTAGTAGCATAAAATCTAAGTACCTAATTAACACTAGGAGAGGTATGCTTCTGTTGGTAGTATTCTAACCTCTCGTATTTCCCATAAAACCATCTCATGACCCCTTGGACGTTTAAAAATCCCTCCTTCTGTAAGGTTTCAAGTTTGTTACGATGTACGATTACTCTTCTATCAGGAATGGCATTCAAAACTCCCCAATGTAGCAAACTCGCATTAACGGCTTGGTTTGCGGCAGCCACTTTCCAACTTCTAACCTTTGTTAAACGCCTCAACACAAGAGTACGGCGATGTTTACTTAGCACCTAGTTTAAAACATTGTTAAAGTTAACACTGTTTGATGAAACTGAATTTGTGTTAACAACAGTGTTAAATCAGTTTAACATTGTGTCAAAATTTAGCACCTGTTGGTGAAACCGGTCCTAAGCCTTAAGGTAAGAATGGGTAGCAGGTTTTCCACTCCTGAAAACGACAGTAAGCGAATATTGCCGAGAGCATTCCTATTTAGCACACTTAACCTCTGCAAGTTTGAACATTAATTTCTCAGGAAACACGTAGTAGAACATTTTATTGCAGCCATCCTAAGAAGAGGAACGGTTACCGTCTAATTGTTTGACGTTTGCAATATGAACACACATATCACAATTATTAAATTTGAGTTTATAGCCATAAAGCCTTCATACAGCGACATGGTGTTATACTATACTTTTTATTCACTTGAGTGTGAAGGATAGCCCCTTTAAAAGAGTGAACTCTATAAACTCTTCTATTCTGCACTGGTGAAGAAAACCGCTTATGTTCGTACGAGGGAAAACACTGGAAATTATATTCAAGCAACAATGACGTCATTAACCGGCGCAAGAGAAAAACAAACGGTAAACAAAAGCCAAGTTAACATTGACTGCTTCTATGCCGTGCATAGGAAATCAATTCCACAACAAAACAGCACTAGCAGTCCCTGGTGATGCGAGCACGGCCATGGGTCATTTGCGACATGTGTCTACATCTTCTCAAGACAGATTATGCTGCGGTCATTTAGAGGCGTTCGTTAATTAATGGAGTGGTAAGCATGACAATAGACCGCGACGTTAGTGAGCGACAGTGCTGGCTACAGGAATCGCCTAACATACTCTCCGAGTACCAGAAGTGCTGCTGCTGCAGCTTCAGAATTCCCAAAACTCATTTCTCATCTGTACTATGATCTCCGGTTAAGGCTTCGGCTAGATATTAACTATGGAGTCAGATCAAAGTTTCCTATTACGACCTTTGGTTAACAACAAACCGGGGGTTAGTTTTAGCGATGAACTAATAGCCACCTCGGATAGCGGTTAGGGTACTAACTTGGAAATAACAATACAAAAATGACGTAGCTTACCTCGATTGATAGTGCGATTTCAAGGAGCAGCATTTATATAATAGAAGGAAAGCCAAAATAACTGGACTTTGAAAGAATATGTTACAGGTTTGGGACAAGGAAAAACTTCGTAAACGTTGTAAAATTGCCGAAAGTTGCAATGGTTGCTTTTATTTCTTAACGTTTCTGCTGCATAATATCTCCAGCATTATTCTTAGACAATCTTTATTTATCGTTCTATTTTCTTTTTACTTTTTGTACTACGTATAGTAAGTAGGGGAAGTATTGTATTCCACCCAAAAATTCGATACCGAGATTTCACCGGAAATACATGTTTTGAGACCCCCTGAATAAAAAAAAAAAGCATTTTTGGAAATATGTCCGTGTGTGTGTGTCTGTGAACACCATTACTCAGAAACGAACAGACTTGGTATTTAGGTTCAGTATCTTCCAGAGATGCGACACAAAGGTTTTAAAAAAATCCCCCACCCCAGATTATCCTTTACATGGAACATTTTTGGAAAATTTTAATTTTCTCAAAAATGGCTCTAACGATTTTGATTAAAATATCATATGTTTAAGATATTTTCGTGACAAATTAAACGTATATCTCGAATTTTCTGGGAATGTCTCCAAAAGTATTCTTCATTGTGAACGACTTTTGTATAACTGGTAAACCATAAGAGATAGACAAAATTTTACTACACGAAAAATGTAGATCGCGTTAAAATACACAATTTATGTCATATACATTTTTTTTTGAGTGAACCATTTTCGAGATATTGCTTGTTATTCCCTTAAATTTTCCAATACTTATACTTTTCTTCAAATTCGTTATTCATTTTTTTTTGTCCTGGTAATGCAGAGAGAATGGAATACTCCACATAGCAACCAGCTCTTAAAATATTTGAGTATCGCTTAAAACCTACCAATTCCCATTGCATCTACAAGAAAATTAGCAATAAGATTAACATCTCGATATCTTGATTAACATCAAGCATATGGAGAATAAGCATTTGTAAAAATAGTTTGTACAACAGTAGAGAAAGTCATGTGAAAGTACCACATCAGATTTTTTAAACGTGCATAGGAGTAATATCTTGCAACTGATATTAACTCGATATTCGTATAAGTGTGTAAACTACTTTGCAAGTAGCCTTTAAAGAAGTATCAACAGCGAAACTTAAGCATATATTCCAAAGTCTCCTATTTTCCGACTAATCTAGAGGAAGTCGAACGCAAAAATACATGTAAGTTAATACTCCGAAATCACCAAGCATATTTCCACAGTACTCTACACGGGTATGTTAACACCAAAATCCTACGTAACACAGGCTTTCCATTTTTGTTTATGTGTGTTTTCTTCTAAACGTAAACACACATCTATCCACACAGAGCATATTAACATCGAAACTTATATAATTTAATATTCTGAAATGTTTTGATGTAGCGAAAGCCCTACTTTATGCCTTTTGTAGAGATGCCGAGTATGAAGTAATATGTATTATTAATTATACAGAGTGTTTCCGTGATGATACAAACGTTCAAGGAAGATTAAGGACAAATGCATGAATTTTATTTCAGGAACCCCGTTCTGGAAATAACTCCGTCGCAAGTTGTAGGCAAAACTTGTTTTGGGATACAGACATGACAACCTCGGACGAATATCGTACTTGGGCGAGCAACCCTCGAGTCGCTCTGATGATGTAGATATCACAGGCAGTGAGAATTCGTGCCAGTAGCTCCTCTTCGTTTGGTTCTGGTGTCTTGTACCCAAGACTTTTCGCATGAACCCACAAGAAAAAACCAAGTGGAATCAAATCAGGCGAACGGACTGACCATGGAACAGGGCCTCCTCCTCCTATCCACTTTTCAGAGAACGTCTGGTTAAGATGTTCTCAAGCATGATGTGAAAAGTGAGCTGGGGCCTCATCATGCTCAAACTACATACGTTGACGTACCGCAAGTGGGATATGTTGAAAGAACTATATGTAACTATGTATATGTAACTAGCCCTCGTGAGTAAGCATAACGCACACATTCGCTGTGTATGCAGAATGGATGGGGTTAGAATAAGTTAACTTTAAAGGCATACAGAAGTATGTAGGGAAGTGTCTGAAGAATTACTCGTAAATAACCAGGAACGACCTTGGCACTACTAATGTATACAGATTGATTCCTTGTCTTACAAGCAGGTGTGAGATGTTCTGTTATTGGGCGGAGGTCCGAGTTTGAAAGCCCTGTCTCTTCTGCACATGTCTGGTCCAAACTCTTAGGAGGAAAAAGAAATTGCTCTACCTTTTTCTTATCTACATCCTAAAGAATCATCCCTTAGAATTAATACAGTAACATTCCGTACATTGAAGATTAGTAAGATAGAATTTCTCTCTTTATGTCCCCTGTTGTTTTTGACGGGGAGGGGGGACGTGAAATGATTAGTCACCTCCACAAATTTACCCTGCCGCACAAAATGGAGCTGGTGTTGTTTGCTCCATGTGCGGGTCACCTAAATCTCCAGGTTAGTTTTATTGGGCAGGAAACCCCAGATACTCTCTCAGATAGCAGCTTGATGGCAGCTCCTACCCCGCTTGTAATTGGAGATTAATATATAGTAGTTTCCCCTGTTTCTACACCGCTATGTATGCTAGGGAACATTAGGTTTCTAGTCGTTTCCACAACTTGGCTCTTCGGTACTAAATGGAGGGAGTGTCATTAGTATCTGTTTTTGCCCGCATATCCCTCCAAGCAGTTGCATGGACAAGAAACTCAAGTACTCCTTAGAATGGCACTTTGAGAGAATCTGAGCCGGTCTGGAACAAGATACAACGAAAAGAAATCCCTTTGCTGCTATGACATTTGGACTTTATTGTCCATTAGCAATCCGTTTAGCCACCCCGTAATTTGGAGATATACTTCTCGCAAAATTTAAAAATCTGATGTGTTACAATCACATGACTTTCTCTACTCTTGTACAAACTATTTTTACAAACGCTTATTCTCCAACTACTTCATTTTAATCGAGATAAACATTTGCAGACTCTATCTTATTGCTAATTTTCTTGTAGATGTAAGGGAAATATATATTTACGAGGGTAATATAGAAATACAGTAGCCTTTAAGCACATACATATCTCTTAATAGCTGGTTGCTAGGTGCAGCACCATTCCCTTTGCCACAGTTTAATACTCTTTGCATATCCAAGACAAAAAAATGAATAACGAATTCCCATTTGAGAAAATAAGTATTGAAAAATTTAAGGGACTAACAAGCAATATCTCGAAAATGGTTCACTCAACAACAAAAATGTATATGACATAAATTGTGTATTTTAACGCGATCTACATTTTTTGTGTAGTAGATACAATTTTGTCTATCTCTTATGGTTTACCAGTTATGCAAAAGTCGTTCACAATGAAGAATACTTTTGGAGACATTCCCAGGAAATTCAAGATATACATTTCATTTGTCATAAAATATCTTAAACATATGACATTTTAATCAAAATCGTTAGAGCCATTTTTGAGAAAATTAAAATTTTCGAAAAATCTTCCATGTAAAGGGTAATCTGGGATGGGGGAATTTTCTTGAAAACCTTCGTGTCGCATCCTTGGAAGATACTGAACCTAAATACCAAGTTCGGTGTTTATCCGACTGTTCGTTTCTGAGTTATGCTGTTCACAGACAGACACACAGACACATACACCGACATGTTTCCAAAAATGCTTTTTTTGGATTCAGGGGGTCTCAAAACATGTATTTCCGGTGAAATCTCGGTATTGAATTTTTGGGTGGAATACAATACTTCCCCTACTTACTATACGTAGTAGAGAAAGTAAAAAAGGTATGAACGACACGCCGTTTAAAAGAAGTGAAAAAGGCTCCTGTTCTCTCTGATAACCCGACACTTGTGAGGGTTGAGTTGCATTGTGCCGATGACCTTGTAGAGTCACTGTTCACACGCCTACGTTGCCGAATTTTTATGTGATAAAAGAGTTACAGAACTTGAGTTCCTTTAATGCTGCATTTACTGCGGTTACTCAACGTGGTAGCAACGTTGAATACACACCATACTGCTGTACTGAAAACTGGATAAATAGTCAACACAGCGACGTTTATTATAAAAAACAAGGAAGGGAAGGAGGGAAAGAGACAAAGGTTTTTCAGAAACGGTACACAAAATAATCGTTATTGGAGCTTTAACAAACCTAATATTGTTCATGATGTACTCCTTCATGACGAAAAAAATGGTTTATGGTGCGCCATGAGCGGAAAGAGTTATAGGGCCTTTTTTTTCTTCGACAGTTGACCCGTACATGCGTGAATACAATTTTGCCTCCTCTTTTGTTTGTTTGTTTTGTTTTAGAGAATTAACAGACAGAGAGGGTGATTTTGCCTTTTTTCAACAAGACTGCAACAGCTCATACGGCCAATATTTCGATGAGAACAGTTGAAAGTGTGTTTGAGGACACAATTATTTCTATCTCTGGGGTAACTTAAAACATAAAGTGTACAAGACAAACCCACACACACACCTTGGAAGAATTAAAACAAGATATACGCCAGGAAATTGCCAGCATTTCTCGACGTGAACTACGGCGAGTAAAGCATCTTTCCTAAAGAGGTGCTAAAAATGTATGGACAACGACGGTGGCCAGTTTCAGCATCACCTTTCATAAATCTGGTATGTTAAGCCTTTAAAAGTAGTTTTAAAAATGTTGTATGGTTTCATACGCGCCTTTCTATTATAGCGGCGGACGGCAACGAGCGTCGAGGACGCGGACAGGAAAAACACCGCGCAGCCGGTTCGTAGTTTTTGGGCTCTCTCTGTAGTATGGGGTGCCTGGACAGTGGCATGCTAACCGCATGCCGACATATTTATGTGGAAGATTGCAAGAGTCCTTCGCAGCTGCAGAATAACATGTATTTGCATTCATAAAAGAACATACTGATGTTGCTGCTACTTCAGTTACGTAGAATAGAGTTGTAGAGCAATTCTCGATTTCTGTTTATCAACTGTGCAAGTAATCGATAACAAATATCGGATGGATAGAACGATGTTATGTGTGGAGGTTCATACTTTAACAGCGATGACGCAAACATTTCTGGTCAGGAGTCCAAGAGAATCTACTGTAAAGAATTTCGGTTTGGTTAGCAATCCGAAGTTATTCGCCGCTTAACCCGAGGTAGCTGAGAGCTTGGCTGTGATTCCTCGCCCTTGCACAGTCGCAGCCCATGTTTCTCCAACTGATCTATGGCTCTCCTCATAGGTACGTTCGTGGAACACTAAGGCCATTTGTTTTCCATTCTACTGCAATGTTCTTTCACGACTCTCTCTGGTTTCTCGTACAAGACACACAAAACAGTGCAGCGTATCTAATCTAGAGAACTTGGTGGCCGCCCTTCCTTTGTTACAATTCAGTGAATACTAACCAACACACTTAGTTTAACATGAAATACAACCAAGCTAATCTGCTGCCTTAATCTTTTCTGACTACAGTCAACCACACTTGTAATACTGATATGATGGTTAAAATAATGTATCAATTTCAAACTTGTTGTGTAATTCCTGAAGCGAAGTAAAAGATCAGAAATAGAGCCACATTTGTGTAAACAAGTTATCCTGCACACGACTTTTCAATACCTTCGCATACTAATTCCATTCTAACCTCGATTGTGCAACACATTTAAAATATTAACAGATAGTACATGCCATAGGTATTAAAATGGATGCTAAAACGACCATTTGTGTTAGTATATAACGTGGAGCTCGAATTACAGATTTAAGTGGAATTTATTTAATATTGCTGTCAAAACTCCTACAGTTGTCTTTGTGAATATTACAATTACATACGCGATACATCTAAACCGTTACTATCTCAAACATATAGTAGGTATATTAATAACGAAAACGGCTCTCCACATATTTGCTAAACTACGGGTCAGTTCTGTTTATGAGCATCAACTAAACCGCCGGAAGTTGTTCGCATCTATACATATAATTTACGTAACACACAAAATGAAAACGCGACATCACAGCGGGGGACATTTGGTAACTTGGCGCCAGATAGAGAAATTCAGCTCTTCCAATCAAGTTGCCAATATCAACAGGTATGCAACATACTTACTATAAAACTATTTGAGAAAGTGGCTGTCAACTCTTCTCATTCAGCTGGAAGAGGGGCTTCAGTTTCACCAAAGCTTTATGGAAAATATATGTACCTATTTCTTCCTTCTCATATTTGCAAGATACAGACAACATTAGAAGAAATAAGAATGGGGGAAACATGGCCAGAAATAAACAACAACAAATCAGACAGAGTGGAGGATATTGAAAAGCAAGATATTATAAGTATTTTCAAGGAAAAAAGGTCATTAATAGATTATAAATATTTTAAAACGGAATGTGGAAAAGAAAGATACATTAAGTATGCCACAAAGAGGCCAGAATGGGGTATGCATTGGCGAGGGCAGGTGTAATGAATTTACATGGTCTAACTGGGAGAGAAAGGGGCGGAGATGTAGGTACTAAATGTAATGGATTACATGACAATTGGCATTATATTCCGGAATGCGAGGACACGGATAAAGGAAGAGAGACTTTAATACTAGAGAAATGGAAACATTTACCAATAAAGCTAAAAGTTAAGAGGATTTTTAATACAAGATCAACTGAATATATGGAGAAAGCAGGAAAATATTTCAGAAAAATTAGGTTAAAATGGTTAAAAGACTTCTGGAGAATATACGGAAGAAGGGAACAAAGCAAAAAAGTAAATAGTGGAAAATTATACTTCCCCTTTATACATACAACAGAAAGTTAAGTCTAAGGGGAAGAGGAGTAATAAACAACTCTATTGTATTGTAAACATTGTATAAATTGGAATTAATTGGTGGAATTAATTGTTCTTTTACACAAGCCGTGTGTTGAACAGGGTTGGAAAGGTAGAATCACATGACTAAAAAATTCAATGCCATAGCCGGGATTTGAACCACGGATCTCCCGGTCTCCGTCCGGTTGCTCTAACCAGTGAGCTACCAAGGCAACATGCCGGCACGCCATTAAATTCTCCAGCCCACTCGCATTTTCACCGGTAAACCACAAGGAGATCTCAAATTGTATTGAGATGTCATACCCCAATGGCGACTTACATTCTTTGTAAGTACTTAAGTCCCGGGGATGTATAAATTGCATGTAAGTTCAAATTAGACAATATATCATTCATTATTTGCAAAATATGGTTCAATGGTACATAATTATGGTCAATTAAGTATTAATGCAAGGAACAAGAAACAGGATTGGGCGAAATAAAAGAGAAATAGTTAAAATGAAAATCAACAGCTTATATTTAGACGCACTACGGTTCCACACTCAGTAGGTAGAAAGAAAAGAAAAATAAAGCAAGTTTCAAGTTTATTCGGAGTGGAGATCAACTTAAGAGTATTTTACAACTCTATTGCAGCTGCATCAGTTTGTAGGGGATTTTATTTAATTTTACCTAGAGTAGGTACTGTTAAACGATCTCTTAAATCTCTCATGGTCCAGTGCGAAAATGTCAAAATCAGTCTAAAGTAAATGGTGAATCTGTACAACCAGATATGCAAAAGACTACGACCATGTTAAGCATTTACGCCCAAAATAGGTGTTGTTCAGTGTAGCGGGGAATTTGGTAAATATGACGTTTTCTGGTGTGTAGGAACTTGGCTTAGGGTTTCGGGTACGGAAAGATTATTGCCGGCTACTCAGGTAGAGGATAAGTGATTGTGGGATTCTTATCTCAGGGATTGTGTGGATGGGAGATGAATTATACTCACAGCTCCTCTCAGTGGCCCATTTATTCTGAAGATCCACACTTGTTGTCGTACCGGAGACCCTTTACACAAGACGCGTTCCTATCTGTTTTTCCCCGTTACAGTTTCCGTGTATCTACCCTTGATTTAATTCTCTTTCTAAGTTATACACAATATGACTTTTGTCATTCCTAGCTACCCTATCTCTCACTGTTCTACTATGAAGATTTCCTATCGTATATCTCTCTCCCTTGTTATAATATAAACTGTTCCACGTTGCCTGTTTTCCCTATCCTTCACTACACTAGATATTTCATCTTCCCTCCCTTGCTCTACACCATACAAAGTTTTTACATCCTCTCTCTAGCTATTCCCGACACAAAGTGTTCCATGTTTCGCGTGTCGAAAACTCGCTCCTGCTCCTAGACAAAAATCTATTTCACGCCTCTTTTCTAGTTTCATTCCCTTGCGTTACTATTCACGGACTTTTGTTATTCCTCATTGGCTATTTAGCTACCTTGCGATTTTCCTACTATTGGTTAACTTTCTGCCACCTTATGCTCTGCGAGCGTCTCTTCTGTTTCACGTTATTAACGGCTGATTTGATTTTCTGTCCGCATGAATGCCTAGCGCATCCGTTTCATTGTTCCGCTTTCCGGCGAGTCTCCGTCGATTTCAATAGAACTTAACTGTTTCTCCTGCTAGCCTTTCCTGTATTTATTAAAGTGTTTTGCCCTCTGGCAGATTTCCTTGTGTCTTTTCTTTTCCTGCGTTTCCTTTCACATTCTGATTTATTTATTCATGTCTCTACTTTACTTTATTTCATTCGTAATAATGTTTATTCCCCCCTTTTCTTAATCTTTAATATTCTCTTTTATCTTCTTCTTATTTTGTTTTATTAACGGATTAGTTTTAAACTTTTATTCTGGCTGTGATTATTATTGTACTCGCGGATCTTATCACTTCATCAGTCACATATAGAGGTGACTTTAATGTTTCAATTCTGGCGTGAACCACAAATATGCACATCTGACACAGTATACACTGTATCATGTGCCACTTTGATTGTGCTGAAACGTAGAGAGGCTTACAGCCGTTCTACGCCCCAGTCTGTCTAGAATAAAACTTTATTATATGCCTTTGTATTTAATGCAAACTACTTTCCAAAATACTGTTACTAATATGAATGTAAATGTTCGATTGCATGCCTTTGTATTTGTTAATATGCTCATAAAAATGCATTGGTCGCGTTATGACCTCGAAGTTAAAGCGACCTCAAATAACATTTTTAAAAAATCTGATGTGTTACATTCACAAGGCTTTCCCTACTCTTATACAAATTATTTTTACTAACGCTTATGCTCCATATGCTTCATGTTAATCGAGAAATCCAGATGTTAATCTTCTTGCTAATTTTCTTGTAGATGCAAGGGGAATTGCTTGGCTTTAAGCTATAGTCAAATATTTTAAGAGTGGTTGCTATGTGGAATATTCCATTCTCTTTGCATTACCAGGACAAAAAAAATGAATAACGAATTTGAGAAAAAGTATAAGTATTGGAAAATGTAAGGGAATAACAAGCAATATCTCGAAAATAGTTCACCCAACCAAAAAAATGTAATGACATAAATTGTGTATTTTTACGCGATCTACATTTTTTGTGTAGTAAAATTTTGTCTATCGTTTATGGTTTACCAGTTATGCAAAAGTCGTTCACAATGAAGAATACTTTTGGAGACATTCCCAGAAAATTCGAGATATACATTTCATTTGTCATGAAAATATCTTAAACATATGATATTTTAATCAAAATCGTTAGAGCCATTATTGAGAAAATTAAAATTTTCGAAAAATGTTCCATGTAATCTGGGGATGGGAGGATTTTCTTGAAAACCTTCGTGTCGCATCTCTGGAAGATACTGAACCTAAATACCAAGTTTGGTGTTTAACCGACTGTTCGTTTCTGAGTTATGCTGTTCACAGACAGACATACAGACACACAGACAGACACACACGCGGACATGTTTCCAAAAATGCTTTTTTTGGATTCAGGGGGTCTCAAAACATGTATTTCCGCTGAAATCTCGGTATCGAATTTTTGGGTGGAATACAATACTTCCAGTACTTACTATACGTAGTAGAGAAAGTAAAAATCTGGAATTGTATTAACATTGAGTAAACTTAAAGCGTAAAGTTATTCAGTGTTAGGAACTGCCAGCCTGGGTTCAACTAATAAGATTTTCCCTCTCTCTTTACCGCTTGGATTAATGCTTGGGATTGAATATGATTATTACAACAAAGTTATTCTGATTGAAATTCTTAATGGCGAGCGCGAAACGATTATACCTACCTACTATTCGCGCTATTCTTCTATTTTTTTATTTGAGAAAAAAAATATAAAGATTAACCTTCAGCACCGTATGCAACATAATGCATTGCTAATTATGTGATCATAATTAATATGTAGTTTAAACTCTTCAGTTGAAGTGATAAAGCAATCAAACCTAGTAAACAAAAACGGGTTTTCAAGGCAGAAGATTTGAACTAATATTTCTAGTCTACCTCATTATTTGCGAAGGGCAAATACAGCCTGGAAATTTTGCTGAAATGCTTTAACACGAGATTGTTGAGTCATGCTGATTTCAGATCTACCTCAACCAATTTACTTTCTGTAGCCTTTTGCATTTGAGTAACATTTAATAATTATTGCTAGTTAGGAACAAACTAATAAATGTTTAACAACAAGCATAATCTGCAGGAAACATAGGAAACCTAGTGGCGGCCGATTCACCTACTATTAAAAACCTGATGTGATACATTCACATGACTTTCCTTACCCTCTATCGTTTATTTTATTTATTTCTATTTACTACGTTTTAATACAATTTTGTGTAGTACATTTTCGTCTACAGCTTGACGTTTATCAGTTATACAAGACTATACAAAATTCCTTCCGAATGAAGACGACTTTGCAGGCTTTTCCCTGAAAATTCAAGATATACATTTTATTTGCCATGTAAATATCTTTAATATATGGTAGGCATTTTAATTCAAAACGTTAGAGCCATTTTTAGAAAATCAAAGTTTTCGAAAAACGCTCCATGTAAAGGGCAGTTTGGGGCGGGGGGATTTTCTTGAAAATCTTCGTATCACATCTTTGGAAGATACTGAACTTAAATACTAAGCTGGTGTTGATCCGATTATTCGGTTTTGAGTTATGATGTTCTGTCTCTCTCTCTCTCTCTCTCTCTCTCACTCACACACACACACACACACACAGACGGGGCTTTACTTTTAATTTTCTTTTTTTTTTAATTCAGGAGGCGTCAAAGTATGTATTTACGGTGAAATATCGGTATAGAATTTTTGGATGGAGTGCAATACCTTTTCTAACTACTATATACGTGGTAGAGAAAGTAACAAGGCTATTGAACTGTTTTCCGCCTCTAGGAAATTTACTCAACTGCAACTCAAGAATAAATATTCAGAGTTTTCGGTAACTAATTAGTAACCTCACTGCACTCTTAGGCGTATTCGAATAAAACGCCAAATGAAATACATACTAGACATAGCTACATCATATTCTTATAATCAGGTTGTGATGTTTCAGTGGTGCGCAATTTTGCTATCTATCGTTTTCCTTAGTTTTTGTGCCGTGAGCACCGATTTACTCCAGGATAGCATGACTTTGTTTTTATTACTTTCTCTACTACGTGCTTACAGTATTCCACCAAAAATTCGATATCCAGATTTCAACTGAAATACACGTTTTGAGTTCCCCCAAAAAGCATTTTGAGAAAAACGTCCATGTGTATGTATATTTGTGAACAGAATAACTAGAAAACCAAAAGTCGATTGAATACCAAACTTGGTATTTAAGTTCAGCATCTTCCGATGCTGCGATACGAAGATTTTCAAGAAAATCCCCCATCCCAAACTAGCTTTTACATGAAAAAAGTGAGAAAATCAACATTTTCTCAAAAATTGCTCAATCGATTTTGATGAAAATATAGCAGGTTTAAGATATTTTCAGGACATGCGAAATGTATATCTTGAATTTTCTGGGAGTAACATTTGGAGCTCTGTTCATTCTGAATGATTCTTGCATAAATGATAACTTTAAGAGATATCACTACACAAAAAAATGTAGATCTCGTTAAAGCACACAATTTATGTAATTAATATAATTTTTCCGCCTTTATTTTTGACGTTGACCATTTTCAAGATATTGCTTGTTATTGGTTTGAATTTTCAAAGACATAGTTTTCTAAAATGGGAAGTAGTCTTTCGTTTGTTTTTGTTGTTGTTGTTTTTTGTTTTTGTTTTATTCGTAATAATGAAAGAATATGGAGTTTCAAAGAACCACATAGCGACACCGTTAAAAATCTGACTATCGGTTTAGCTAGTGTATCGCAAAACGAAATTTGCGAGTTGAAAGTTTATCTGTATTAACAAGAAGTGGATAGAAGAAGGCGTGGTTGTAAGAATAGTTGTAGAAGAGTGAGTAGAGGAAGTCACGTGAGAGTAACATATTCAGAAAGTATATATATATATATATATATATATATATATATATATATATATATATTCTTAGTAGTGAAGAGTGTAGTGTAGAGTCAAAGTCAGCTTCATATGTAACTTCTATTTTTAATCCAATGCTGTTCACAATACGATAACCACACCTTAGTAAATCCTTCTTAGTCTTTAAGTAATTTAGGAGCTCATAGTGCATTAATAGGTTAGTGAGAGAGCTTATTCATTTTTTAAGATAAAATTATTAAATTATAACATTCTGATTGTAAGGATATTTCATGGTTACATAGATCGCGTTATCTTAAAATTGCATCAAAGTAATATTTTGACTAAAGAGTTTATGAAGCGATTGTGACCCTTCATAACTAATAAAGGGTTGTTTTTATTTTTCGTCTTGCGGAGGACTAGAGTAACGAGCGCTCATTTTGTAATGGCTGGTTTTCCAAATCGATAATCGATCAGTCTCCTGCAGCATGCTTGTAGTTTCTGCGTTCCCCTATTTTTGCCCAACTCGCACGCAAGTGCTTTCCACATCACAAAATCAGAGATTTCGCAGAACATGCTTGGTTGGATGTTATTTGGTGAATGAACACGGAAATGATTATGAGCCCTCTGCTCACCTTTCCTTATTCCAGTGTAGGTCTAATAAAATGTTCAAAGAAGCTCATATATGTAGCCTGTAATTACAAACAGAAAAATACCTAGGTGACGAAGAAACCAAACAAAAGAGCATTTCAAAGGAATAAGCACCGTTCTCTGGAAACATATTTTGGTTTCTCTTGCCATTTGAACTGCTTAAACTTCTTGTCTGATTGTAGATGACTACGGCATGAGATTGTCTGTACAACAATGACATAGGTCAGGTGTTGTTTAACTCAAGCTTACACCTACACGTTTTCAAACACTGTCGCATTTTATTAAACCAGAGGTTAGCATCGTACATTTGCAAATAGCTAATGATCACAATGCAGGATTGACTACTCAGATAAAGTAGATGAAGGGAATCTTCACTAAATGTTTTTCTTCATAAAATACTTTTCAGGTATTACTTCGCAGAATATTTCATATGTTTGAATGCTAAATCAAAGTGCGAATGGAGATAGGAAACATGCGTGATGCCACAAACATGCGTTTGTTCCTTCTAAGATGAGTAAAATGAGTGCAAACCTTTACCTTACAGGTTCAGTTAGCATGCGGTGTATAGACATAGCTATCTCCGTAGGCAAGAGAAACTGCGCTTTAATCTGAAACCCTGTGCACACCGAGAGCGAGAGCTCCACTTAGGTATGAGTCCTTGAAGCTGGTTATCGAGACCCAGGAGAAATAATAATAATAATAATAATAATAATAATAATAATAATAATAATAATAATAATAATAATAAAAATAATTAATAATAATAATATAGGATCGAACATAGCGACGAAAATGTGCTGAATTCATATTAGGAATGGGTTTTGTAGGAAAGACAGGAAAGCAAGTTTTGTTTCCTCGAAGCAGATGTATTTTACCTGTAATGGTCAACAACCAGCATACCGGAAGTTTCGCCTTTTGTACTCTGGCTCGGACAGGGTTTACAAACGGTTTCAAAGCTTAAAAAGGGTCAGGAAGTATATGTGCCTTATCTACGATCTAAGAATATTCGTGGGAAGATTTTAAAACTCAAAATAAGCTTTAAGAAGCAGATGTGAAAGTTGTCAAGTGGGGGTAGCCAATAATAAAAATCATGAAACAAAATGATAGCCAATCGAAAGATCGCGTAGGCATCACATGATACGTCTGAACTTAAGACGGAACGAAACTTAAGAAAGGTGGGGGAAAATTCTAGGTTTAGCGAAAGGCGTGAGAGAGAAAAAGAAACGCCGAGGCACATTCCGCTACAAACTAACCAGGAGGACGGCCGAGATTCATTCCGGTACAAACTAACCACGAGGACGGTCGACGAAACAAATTAGAAGAAAATAATCAGGAAATTTATAGTGTAAAAATGAAGTTATGAAATCTAGGCAATTCGAGGGCTAGTCGGAGAAACATATAAGTAGCGACTTCGAAAGTGATAAGAATAACAGTGGTATCGACGACGAAGGTGGCGGGTCGACCAAATAGGAATCTACGTAACAAAAATAAAGAAATAACTCAAACTTCACCGGCAGTATTATTAATATCATCAAGGCAGTGTCACCACCCCTGAAAACAAGAACCTCAGCTCTACCAAAACAAATTCCAAATTCAATCCAACCATCGAACCCGGGACTCTGAGTCCACCGAAGCAACTGCCAGGAACAACACAGATGCGCCAGAGGTCAGCGTCATAATAAATTATATTGTATGCTTTTCCTAGAAACGCCCTCTTCTCAATGTAGGGGTACTCTAACAAATATAAAGAACAAAACTGGAAGTATTGATTGCAATAAAATGAAACTGCAAATTAGCATTCTGTATCGTTGTGCATTACTTTGTTTCACTGCCATATGTTCAGTGCAGAAATTAGTGTATACGAGGGGCACTATTTATATTTTGAGCCTTGGCAACCCTGAATGTTTAGTTGCCATCTGACGTTTCCAATGGAAAGTTTGACATTTTTGACCATAATCTACTTCAAACATTTTGTCAATTGGGGTCATTGGTTTTGTTACACTAACTTGAAAATTGTTTGTCAACAAAAACATGGAATTAACTCGTGAAAATGTTCGTGCAATGATTTATTACGACCTTCGACGTGGATTATCAAGACAAGAGTGCATCGATCAACTAACTTCCACATTTGGCGACGAAGCTCCATCCTTTGCCACTGTGAAACGCTGGTATAACGAATTTAATCGTGGCCGCCGTTCCCTCAATGATGAAGTTCGTGAAGGTCGTCCAAAACAGTTGTTGCGCCAGAAAACATTGATGCTGTGCAAAAACTAATAATGAAAGATCGTCATGCAACATATTGTGAGATTGAGGCAACCCTAGGCATTAGTTCCACTAGCATATATAAAATGTTGCATGATTATTTAGCCGTGAAAAAGGTTTGCTCTCGTTGGATCCCACATAATTTGACGCAATCTCAAAAAGATGCTCGTGTCGATTGGTGTACAAAAATGCTCAAGAAATACAATGGCGGTGCCTCAAAAGACGTATATAAGATTGTAACAGGTAACGAATCATGGATCTATGCGTATGAGCCCTAAACAGCAGTCGACTGTATGGGTGTATCAAGATGAAGGAAATCACAAAAGTTGTTCGCACTCGATGCACTTCGAAGCAAATGGTCGCCTGCTTTTTTCAGCAAAACTGGCCATGTGGCAACAGTGCCTTTAGAGGAACGTAAAATGGTCAATGCCGAATGGTGCACAACCATTTGTTTGCCGGAAGTCTTCGGTGAAGTAAGGAAAACCAACAAGAACCGTAGGATCGTTCTTCATAAAGACAATGCGAGCGCACACACATCTCGTCTAACAACAGAGTATTTGAAGGCTCAAAAAATAGAATGGATGGGTCATCCGCCATATAGTCTTGATTTGTCATCCAATGACATCTTTTTGTTACCGAACATCAAGAATAAATTGCGTGGACAACGATTTTCGTTGGCAGAAGAAGCCGTTGATGCCTTCAAAAGCCATATTTTGGAGGTGTCTCAAGCAGACTGGAATAAATGCTTTGACAAATGGTCCAAACGGATGCAAAAGTGTATTGATCATAAAGGAGAATATTTTGAAAAACAATAAAGCAGGTTTCAATCAGAAATTACTTTGTTTGAATTATTAGGCTCAAAATATAAATAGTGACCCTCGTATCCTATTCAAGATGTTAGTTGATGCTGTGCAGTCTTGCAAAAGCGACCCGGGTTCCTTTTCCAGCATCAGCATCGAAATGTTTGCCCTGCTGCAAAGACTTATATGGGTTGAATTCAGCCTCACGTGACCCTTGGAGACCAAATGAATAACTGCTTGGAAAAATGACGGTAAAGGTACACATCACGGAGGGGCCACCGGAACCGGGGAAGAGCACCGCAAGTAGGCCATAACGGCTCTTTTTGCTTCCAATGTGATCCCTGGGAGGGATGAGGGGAGAGACCCAAAGGGCGACCAGATCCGGATGCCGACGGGCGCATGGGGGCGGGATCCCTAACGTTTCCAAACAGAACGCACCCGACTACATCCGGTCCCCCCATACAAGCCACTAACCTCCAGGGTCCCCGGGACAGAGTCCACTCGGAGGAGAGACCTAACTGAGCTGTACCGCAACGACGTCAGGAAGAAACCTTACAGAGCGCAGCCCACCTCCCAGACACAACCCGCCGAACACCGTCGCCTGGTCCTACAACAGATGACAAGGAAGATGATGGGTACAGGAAATGAGAGGGAGAAGAGCCGTGATAAGACGATTAGCCACCACACACTCCGTCGGCCCGGAGAAACCACGAAAAACCATTGGGTGGTCGCCGATCCTGGGACCTCCAGAATGCGGGCCACAGACGTTGCCGCCTGAGCCATTCTGCCCCGTGAAAAATGAACGTACCAGGAATTAATTTATTTTTAAACCTATTTAACGACGTAGGTGGCCTCTGCCGTGCGCATGATGGCCTGCCTAGACCGAAACAGAAGACACCGCGTCCATGCGGTTGCTCAAGTTACAAAGAGCTCTAGCGGCACAATTGTTTATACTAGTTGGGAGCCTAAGAAGTGCAACAATGTTCATTTCAAACGACCTTTGTGCAAAGCGAAAATAACGTTTTTTTTTGTTTTTTTTCCCTCTTTTCCTGCCACTTACTTTTACTCCACGAATCGCCCCTGGCGCAGTTGAGAAGTAATAAGGTCAGTTGAAAACACCAAATTGGTTACAATTCATTGTCTTTTCGCAGAGGTTCATTTTCAATCTACTAGTGTACTATTTATATCCATTAATGACCAAAGCATTGCCAAATTCAACAAGCATTCAAAGAAACATGAGATCGAAAGGTACAACCAGGATGAAAAAATGCAATGCCATAGCCGGGATTGGAATTTTCCAGTCTGATTCTGCCTTTCAAACTTAAGCCCACACACAGCTTGTGTGAAAGAGCAATAATTAATTATCAAGAATGAGATCATCAGTCGTTTCTTTCTCGATAACGTAACATGTCTATGGGACTCTAAATTTCTAAGAAACTCAGCAACCTTTGAGTGCCACTGCAGTATACATGTCTAAACCCCGTAATCTCCACGTGGCAAATAAAAAACATGAGAAATGGTTAAAAGTTAACTACATATAAATTGCATAAAAGACCAACCAACTCTAACGCACGCTAAAGCAAAACTCAACATAAAATAGCAAGGTTTCGGAGATACAATTATGTGCAGACATCTGCGTGATAAGCAGCGCAGCAGTTTCAGTTGATATCCAAGAATCAAACGACCTTTTCCTCTTCCAATGCGGACTTTTCCCGTAGTGAAGTCGGCGTAACGCGCTTTGACACAAATATTACACTCATTCACATCCACATACCACTTTTCTAGTCTACTCCGCACACCTTATTTAAAACCAAATAGAGCCCTAATTCTAAGTTCTGTGACTGCGCGCGCGGAGCTGCCTGCGGACCCAGGTAAGCGCCTATCCATCCGGGACATGGTTGGGGAACAATAACCAGTGCGGAAGATTAGCCATTGTGTGCCGCTTACCTGTTCAGAACATTCCTTTCGGCATGTTCTAGTAGCCTCCCCCTCTAGAACATTCCGCTTTGTATGCGAGGCCTATATAAGAGGGCTATTCTTCTCCGTGAGATGTTAAGTTAGTTAAGAAGTTACAAAGTGAAAAGTGGACAAGAGCAGTGCAGTTGTGAGTTGAGATTCGTTAGTTCAGCTGTGAGTTCTGATTCAACAGATCAGTTGTGTTGTTCCGAGTGTGTGCCTAAAGTGACAAGTGTATGGTTTGTACTACACTGAGTGCCTAAGTGACAAAATATAAAGCGTGTTTCGCAGCAGCTGTTCTCATTTGTTACAGTACCTATTTATTGCGTGTTAAGTTTTCATTATTTGACTATTGTTTCCCGGCTTTTATCTCAGCTTAGTCACGCATAGGAGTTGGGCGAGGGGAACTTTTAGCTAGCAACTGTTGCAAGCTTTTGAAGAAGAAACTGCTGCTGCGATACAAATTAGATATTTTGCACCTAACTGTACGTATACTGAACAGTCTCTAACCCAAAAATTTCGAACGTGGGTTCTTAGACATTCACTGATTTGGTATTCTATTTCGTTGACTTGTGACAACGTTGGCATTTAATACCAAATTTACTAATTTCTTTGGTGAGGTTAACACTGCCAAGCGCGTATCAGCGCGGCCACGGTATTGAAATTGTGTGCCTCATGAATTATTTACATCCATTCTGTGTACTCACATAAACCCATTGCGTTTAAGTATCATCCATGGACCATATCCATCCTATTACCCTGTGCACAGAAAGTCAACCAGCCAGCCAGTAAACAAAGTACACCAGCTTGACCGACTACACATTTACGAATTACCCTACAGGGGTACGAGACTATTCCTAAAAAAATTGAGTTATATTTATGGACGCTCTTTAACTGCTGTGGTCCTTAGCGTCCCATTCTTTATTGGGCGTGAAAGACCGGGAATTTTGCTCAGAGGCCTCTTTATCAGGCCTGAGGTTCTTTTACGTACCGTATATCTACGACACGGGAGCACCGGCTTTACTTCCCTTCCGAAGGTAGCCACGCTAAGGATTTTTACGCCCAAAAAAATCCATCGCCCTCCGCTGGGTTTGAACCCGCGATCTCGGGAACTAGAGGCTAGCATGGTAACCACTACACCACGGAGGACGACCGACTATTCCTAAGGTACTAAAAATCACTAAAGGTTTAAAAGTTATGAATACAATACGACTTAATGAAAGAGCCGATACACAAAGAATGGCTGACCAGCTGGATGAACAATCCCGCAAGTAAACTTCATGATATACGTGGAACTTCATCTCAAGAATATCCAATATGACAGCTACAACGGCGAAACCAAATTGTAATATCCCGACTACGAATTGGCCATACCAAACTGACACACTCTTATTCCTTAAATAGAAGCTCTCCACCAATTTGTGAAACATGTAAAAAACAACATTTAACAGTAGTACATATTATACAAACACATCCAAAATTTGAAAATCAACGTAGTCAGGTTGGTATGCCCAGAAATATTTCTGCAACTTTCATCCAGAAAGTAATTATTTTTCTTAAATTAATTAATATCCATCAATACATATAACCAAATTGTAACCTGTATGCATACATAATGCGTAACTATTGTACTGTAATCCAATAATGTAAACAACTGTACATGAAAGGTCGTGATAAAACCTAGGAAGGTTATAAACGAACCTAAATAAAACCTTAAAAAAAGAGACTTACTTGCATCAAAAGATATGACATAAACAAAATAAATAGACGAGTACAAGATAAATGGCTAAGCAGGGTAAATCGCACACCTCGAAAGAAAATCTACATGCTCGTGCTTAAGCTATAACGAAAACAATCCTCCAAATAAAATTCTAGAGATGTGAAGGGCTAGACTGTTCACATGAGAAAACTGAAATAATTCTCTGCTATTGTTATTCTGATGGACAACCTCCCATATGCAAGTTTTCAAGCCGCGTTTTTGTAAGCTTTCTCTTCAAAATTGAAGCTAAGTTTCATAGTGATAATAGCTGGGGTTAACACACTTACTTTATATTTTTCAATATATTAGTTCCATTTATATACCTATAGCATTTGCAAAATGCGCTTTCATAACACAAGAGGTGAAGTTGATGCTACAGGCATATGTTAGTGGTAGATTCAGGCTTTTGAATAGCATTAAAACAAACATTTATAACGTCACTGTTATTATCTGCAGCCATAAAATTAATTATCCTCTAATATTTTATAACAAAGTGCACAAAGAAAGGAAGAAATAAGATATTATTAAGATAAGAAAGCCAGAACGGAGCTGAAAGGATTACGAAACGTTTTGGTTAAAGTGAAGCTACTTTAAGGATTTGATGGATAAAATAATAATTTTTTTTTCCAAGCCGAAGGAAATAAAGCCGCTGACGCGTATCTTTAGTGAATTTTTGGCGACGGAAATGGCGAATTGCCGCCTGAAAGCCTGATACAAGCAAGTTAGGGCAGAGGTGAGGTATTAGCGCGCGATCGCTAACAAATAAAGTCCTTGAATGCGGGCGCCATGGAAGCGCACCAAACAGCGCGTGTAAACATCAGGGATGTAAAGGCATCGGACGGATGCAGTTATTGCGTTTGTTCCCACATTTCATGAACGGTTATTGCGTAATATATACAAAGTTGCGTTACGAAGCTCACAAACCAAAGTATCTACTCTAAATTGCTTGAACGGAAATAGAGCTTACATAATTATAATCACTTGTGCTTTATAAACGTACAATGCTGGTAAACGTATTGCATTTATAGTGTAAGCGAAACCATAGGCAAAACAAACGGTATGGGAGTGGGAGAGAGAGAGATGTAGTGTATAATGCCATCGATCTCCGAGTTGCATCACATCTTCGCAGCCCAGTCTACTTGGCAACAACAAATGTTGACAAATACTTCTGTATGTCGTACTATGCCAAGCTAATGCATTATAAGCTTTCCACAACTCACTTGTATTTATCGAACAGTTATTAATTCTGGTTAGGGGGGGAAGGAGGCAATCTGAGATTCTATATGTAAATACCCAGAAAGGGCTGATTCAAATGGCATAATGTATTCTTCTGGAACGAAAATATGAAGCTTGAGGCAGTATTTTTATCAATCTAATTACACAATATAAAAACAATAGCCCACCTATAAGCAATCAGTAATTGCTATAAAGTGTATATTACAGCCATTGTATTGTGTTTATTTATTGTATATGTGTGTAAAATATTATGTGAATGTATTTCTTAGTTTAGAAACGTAGGAGCTGTGAGGGTAGAAGCAGTCTGTTTTCTGTAGCAAACAGTGCCATAAAATGGAAAGTAGAGGGTGGCTAACAATGAGTTGTAACTTTGGCAGAACAATAACTTAGAAAGCTAAGGAGGTTACCTACACTCAATGGAAAAATACTGATGTAACGTCAAAAAGTTCGTAAATAGTCACGTGGATGCAAAAGGGCAATCAAAGTCCAACCAACAGTTTTCTTCTAGAGTAGGCTTAGCCAACCAGAGAATAGAAACATTAAATTTAAAATATTAAGCTGTGGACGCTAGGAGGTAGCGTGCCCAAGCCAAGTCAGTTCAGTAGATGAAGCTCAGAGTGTGCAGATGTAAAATATTAGTGCAGTGCTGAGAAGATTTAGTTAGGAACAGATAATTATTACAACCGTAAAATACTATTCATTTAATATTCGCAGAGATATAAATTTGTAAGATTTATAATTTTTTTAATACGAATAAAAAACTTAATAAATTCTCTGTAAACTGCAGTTCGTTAGCACACATATAGAACGTAATATCTTACAGCTCCATTCGTAAACACTTCAGTAAATTGTTATTTGAAATATTATTCAACTACCTTGAAGAAGTAATAAAGAAGTGAGAATATAAAACTATAACTTGTATAAAGTGTGTGAAACTAATCTACAGCCGTACCACCCTTGTTAAGAGATACTTGCTCTAGCAGATATAACTGACGCAGCCGAGGCATAAATTAAATTAAAATCATAATTAATAAAAAATCAAAATTCATTACATATAAACTTTATTGATACACACACACACACACACACACACACACGAACGCTACACAAGCACGTAGGTCATATAGGAAAATATAAAAATAAAAACAAAAAAAATCTGATGTGTTACACTTACATGACTTTCTCTACTCTTGCACAAACTATTTTTACAAACGCTTATTCTCCATCTACTTCATGTTAATCGATACAAAAATTTGAACGAACTATCGTATTGCTAATTCTCTTATTGGTACATACAAGGGGGATGTGGTAAGCATTAAGCGACAATCAAATCTTTTAAGAGCAGTTGCTATGTGGAGCATTCCGTTCTCTTTGCATGTCCAGAACACAAAACAACAAATAAAAAGAAAAAAAATGATATATCATAAATTGTGTGTTTTAACGAGATCTATATTTTTTTTTTGTGCAGTGAAATTTTGTCTATCTTTTACGGCTTACCAGTTATGAAAATTCATTCAGAATGAAGACGACTTTTGGGGACATTCCCATAAATTCAAGATATATATTTATTTGCCATGAAAGTATCTTAGACATATGTTATTTTAATCAAAATCGTTAAGAGCCATTTTTGAGAAAATCAAAATTTTCGAAAAATGTTCCACATAAAGAGCAGTCTGGGTGAGGGGATTTTCTTGAAAATCTTCGTGTCACATTTTTGAAAGATATTGAATCTAAATACCAAGTTTAGTATTAATCCGACTTTTCATTTTTGAGTTATGCTATTGACAGACATACATCCGCGCGCGCGCGCACACGGAGCTTTTTCTAAAAATTCCTTTTGGTCTCAAAACATGTTTTTCCGGTGAAATGTCGATATCGAAGTTTTGGGCGGAATGTAATACTTCCCCTTCTTACCGTAGTAAAGAAAGTAAAAATTAAAGCGTTATGAAATATGTTTTACTACAGTGACTGAATTATATACACTGTGAAATTATCGATAATTCTTGTGCCACTGCCGCTAGAAGACGTCATTAAGGTATAAAATTTCATTATTGTCTCGCTAGTTTATTGTGATCGTGGTCGGGAAACGATCCGCGAATACTTCTGCCGAAACCCTTTTCCTGCGTCAATGATAATGTGTTACATAACGCTCCGTGCACTATAGTGGGTGGGCCGACGTCCAAAAGAAATGACGTAGGCAAAGAGAGTAGAACAAGTCAACTCCCTCCAGATGTTACAAAAACTCTTCATAGCTGTGCCATTTGTCATACGCCTTATTTTCAACTTAGCCCTACGCATTTCCGGGAATGAAAATGCATCCTGCAAGCCTTTTCGGAGTTCCCACATCTCTTTGGAAAGCGATGCGAATGAAAAACTCCAAGTAAACAAAAGCCTTCTGGCAAGCAAACATAAACAAGAGAAATCTTGTAAAACATTACATGGAAACTCCTTGCAAAAATATAAGGCCAATCTGCTACCAGCAACTGCGATCTTTCTCGACAACTTCAACCCATTCCTCTTACATGTGATTCTAATGTATTATGGCTCGGGGTTCAGATCGTCGTATTCGAATCGTTGCTTTCAACATGTCAAAACCATTCTTAAGATATCACCAACAGCGTCGCCCCTTAGGCCAATGTTTAACTCTGCTCCTTTCCTTTGCTGTAAGTTGTATACCAAAAACGTTAAATTTACCAAATAAACGTAATTTTTACTTTCTCTACTACGTATAGTAAGTAGTGGAAGTATTGTATTCCACCCAAAAATTCGATACCGAGATTTCACCGGAAATACATGTTTTGAGACGCCCTGAATCCAAAAAAAAAGCATTTTTGGAAACATGTCCGTGTGTGTGCCTGTGAACAGCATAACTCAGAAACGAACAGTCGGATAAACACCAAACTTGGTATTTAGGTTCAGTATCTTCCAGAGATGCGACACGAAGGTTTTCAAGAAAATCCCCCTACCCCAGATTACCCTTTACATGGAACGTTTTTTGAAAATTTTAATTTTCTCGAAAATGGCTCTAACGATTTTGATTGATATGTTCATGACAAATAAAATGTATATTTTGAATTTTCTGGGAATGCCTCCAAAAGTATTCTTTATTGTGAACGACTTTTGCATAACTGGTAAACCATAAGAGATAGACAAAATTTTACTACACAAAAAATGTAGATCGCGTTAAAATACACAATTTATGTCATATACATTTTTTTGTTGTTGAGTGAACCATTTACGAGATATTGCTTGTTATTCCCTTAAATTTTTCAATATTTTCTCAAATGGGAATTCGTTATTCATTTTTTTGTCTTGGATATGCAAAGAGGATTAATCTGTGGCAAAGGGAATGGTACTCCACCTAGCAACCAGCTATTAAGATATGTATGTGGTTAAAGGCTACTGTATTTCTATATTGCCCTTGTAAATATATATTCCCCTTACATCTATAAGAAAATTAGCAATAAGATAGAGTCTGCAAATGTTTATCTCGATTAACATGAAGCATATGGGGAATAAGCGTTTGTAAAAATAGTTTGTACAAGAGTAGAGTGAGTCATGTGAGTGTAACACATCAGATTTTTTTTTCTAAAACTATTACAGGTATTGCAACAGCTAATACACATTGCCGTACGCTTTAGCATGGGTTTTTATAATATGTACTTACTATAGTATATCCTTTTATTTGTTTACATAGGCGTATGTTTTTAACTTTAAAAAATCTTGTGTGCTAAATTCACATGACTTTCTCTACCCTCTTTCGCTTAATAGTGTATACAAATTATAGTTACGAAAGTTACTTTCCTATCTTCTTAATTTTAATCCAATAGCTGCATTATAAATTTCGTTATAGATACACAGAGAATAACGATCAAATGTTTTAGAACTGGATGGTATACGCTGGCCTTAAAATTCCATACTCTTTCCATGACATCCCGAGTAACAATTGAAAATCGACAGGAATCTAAATAATGGCTAAGTATTGAACAATTCGAAACATCAATAACGGATAATTAGGAAATGGCTAATGCCACAGAAATCGCTGTATAAAATTATGTGTTTTAAAGAGATTTACATTTTTTGTCTAGTACGTTTTCGTCCATCGCTTAAAGTTTACCAGTTATACAAGATTATACAAATTTCCTTCAGAATGAAGAGACTTCAAGGGCTGTTCCAGAAAATTCAACATATACGTTTTATTTGTCATGTAAATATCTTTAGGTATTTTAATCAAAATCGTTATATACATTTATTAGAAAATCAAACATTTCGAAAAAAGTTCCATGTAAATGGTAGTTTGGGGTGTGAGGCCTTTTCTTGAAAATCTTCGTGTAGTATGCTTGGAAGGCACTGACCTAAAAACCTATTTTGGTATTTATTTCACTTTTCGTTTTTGACTTCTGCTGTTCATACACACACTACACGGACTTTTTCTAAAATGCTTTGGATTCAGGGGGCCTCAAAACACATATCTCCGGAAAAATCCGGTATCTACTATGTAAGTGATAGAAAAAGCAATTTTGTTGATATTCTAATAATTTTATGGGCACATAAAATATTTCTATATTGCGGTGTTAAAATGCATAGATTAATGTAATACTTTTGAAAATTGAAAGTTGTACTTAGACAACATGGAATTTTTATTGCGTCCTTTGAGATCAATGTAGTAGAAACTTAAGTCTAGATCCACCAAATGAAGCAGATTTCCATAAAACGGATTGAAAATACGGTTGGGTAGCTTTTTATGATTAAAGGTAACCTGTTTTTGTCGGATTCTAAAGCACAATTGAACTGGTTATATAGTACGTAAACATTACATTTTCTATTCAATGAAAGTATTACATATGTTTAACATTTTATTAATGGCAAATACTGAAATTATTAGGAACCTGTACTTCATAATTAAAAAACAAGACCGTTTTTTAAATTCCGATAAAAGAAATTAAATGCAGAACAAGAGACACAGTCAAAAGAGAAAATCCCACGTTAACCTGTGTACCTCCTGAAGATGCAAGCAGTCGGCAAACGTGTTAAACCGTATTCGCAAACAGAACCGCTGCAGTCACCGTGCTAATGTTTTAATAGTGGGAGGGGTAACGGTGTTGGGCTTTACTTCAATTACACGCATGTCAGTGTAAACCTGCTGATTGCGTTGCTGTCGGACCGACCTATGTGATTCTACACGACAAATGTGATTGTGTATATGCATGCCTAGAGACACCTTCAGTCCTGTAAAACGGTCTTCAACACGTTGTCACATTATAGACAACATCCAAACATTATTTTTACAAGTATGAATCAACTAGCTTGCCTACCTACATGGATGAAAATTTATGAAGTTCTGCCTGCATTTAATGATCAAGTTCTTTGTTTTACTCTCAACTTCTTCAGTTACAATCTTTTGCCAAGTTTTGTTTAGTAAACTTTAAGTGGAAATACATACGCTTTACAACGCGATGAAAAATAGATGTATAATAATATTCAACTTATAATCTACCAGGTCAGTGAACAGCATCATTGTAAATTTATCGGTATATCACATTATTCCACCCAAACTACTATCTACATAATATACAGCACCCCTAATTCAAAATTAACGAACATTTTAGTACAGGACTAACATAAACCAGAACACTGCACTAAATACAAAAACAATCCAATAAAACTATGCTGGAAAGATTCAATCATGTGTTGAATCAAACTTTGCAATGTTATTTTCTTACAAACACTTTACTTGTTTAATTAATTATATGCATCGTTTTTGCACTGAAGGTACGTAACTATAACGTTTCTGGTAATTGTCGATTTTATGTAACGTATATTCATAGAAGTAAAAATGGAACTTAAAATGTATGCTTGCATTTTATAACTAATGGTGGATGCAATTCTTTTGACACCGAACGGGATGCCTCAGGCGGTAACATCTGTGGTCCGCTTTCGGCGGGTCCTGCGTTCAAATCCCGTGGGCCGACCAAACTGTCTGAGGTTTTTTCGTAGTTTCCCTCAGTCGCCAAGGTAAATACCGGATTTGATATTTAATACCACAACCCAAAGTTCCACCTTAAGTAGTAATAGCGAATGCTATGCCATCTATTCACAGACAATGTAAGCAGTTAGACTGGACGGCACCCCAATGCCGTCTGCACGGCACAAGCAGAAGATCCGGCTGATATGTGCTGGGATCTTTGTGGGCACGTGACGAAGCAAGCATGGTTCCAGGAATGAGACCTAGAAGGTTAAAGGCTGGTTCACAACCAACGAGAACGGTAACCAGAACGAGAAAGCTGAAATACACGTATTCAAACGGCAGCGTTCACAGTGACGGGAAGCCTTCCCGGGACCCGGGAACGGGAAACAAGAGTTGCCCAACTTTTAACTTTCTCGTTCTCGTTCCCGGGCACGGCATATTAGATCCATGTTATGCATATTAGACTCTTCACTCTAGAGTGTATTCTAGGCGGCCGTGACATGAAACACGCGCTAGTGATCTCTACAGTCGCAAGCTAGAAACATGAAAATGGAAGAAATAAATAGTAAATGTGCTTCCTAACCTCATCCTGACACCGAAAATCCAATGAACGTTGATTCCTCTGGTGAAAGGGTAATTTGTAGTTTGTTTATATGCAACTCAAAACTGGCTATTACCTCAAAAACAATGGCAAAAGCTACAAAGAACAGCTAAAACCGGTGGAAATTAAAAAGAACAATAAACAACTTTAATGTATGCCATTAAATAAAGCAATGAAAGCTTGGCGCAACTAGAAGGATCGGAAATGCAATGGATATGCATTTAGATAATGTTTACTCTATCGAATTTTGACGTTGGCTAACCCGCGTTATGTTGGCTAAATTGGAAGTAGGTGAAAAAATATCATTGGTTAGTTAAAAACAAATGAAATCCCAATGCGCAAAATCGACTTTCACTTTCTGATCGATATGCACTCCCGTTCTCGTTACCGGGCTGTTGTGAAACAATATCTTGTACGGTGTATTGCTTCCCGTTTTCGTTTCCGTTCTGGTTACCGTTCTCGGGCGTTAAGAGCCAGCCTTAACTGTCCGCCTTTCTGTATGAAGGCAGCGGTTAGACTGGACGGCACGAAGTAGGTGGTTACAGGGATGAGACCTAGAAGGCTAACTGTCCATCACACGTCGTTCTAAGAGTTATCCACTAACAGATCCGTCGCGATATGACCAAGGAGATAAAGCGACGTAAAATAAACAGAATGATAATAATTCTTTTGACATCAGCTACATAACGTATGTTACAAAAAAGGTTGTACATTACCTTAATTTTCCAAAGTGGAGTTTATAATCGCGCAAAAGTAAAGAATTCCCGCTGGTCGCCTTCTCTGGCCAATGAGGTATTTCATCTCATTTCATTATTGTTGTGTGGTACCCCTGATTGGCGCTCACTAGGTTCACCGCCAGTCAATTC
This sequence comes from Deroplatys truncata, assembly GCA_030765065.1. Classification (NCBI taxonomy): domain Eukaryota; kingdom Metazoa; phylum Arthropoda; class Insecta; order Mantodea; family Mantidae; genus Deroplatys; species Deroplatys truncata. The sequence goes on from CM060983.1 coordinate 168,298,563, forward strand.
ATCGACACAGGAAAAGACAGACAAACACTGCCCTTGTACTACTCGAGAGCAATTATTTTTTTCTTCTTTCTCTTTCTTTTACACGGCATTGTTTAGGATGTATTTTATTAAGTGACGTAACCCACATAAATGTTGCAGTTAATGTTAAAGCGTAGTTCTGAATGCAGAGCATAGGTTTTTGAAACGTCTTTACAAATAGAATGAAAGATTAAACTTTGGCTTGTTTTCACTTTCAAGAGGTTTGAGCTGTCACATGTATAAGCTAGATTCTACACACTAAACATCAAAGTATTCCTGTATTTTATAACATTTACTCTACCCTTTTGGTTTGTTCTACGTTGAATGCGTATTAAATGCAGCACTAAATCAGTTTGGTTTTTAGGACTACCGCAGAAAAAGCTATTTTGTTATTGATTCAGCAAACATTAACCAAACGGAAATGAAAGGGAGAGAGGCGCAAAAATGGGAAAGTGTGATATAATGCAAGTGAAGCTGCAGGTTTTCCTTGTACTCGTATGTTAATAGGTTTGCTAGCGCTACACGACACATTTTATTGTATGCAATATAAAACGTACACGGATTTTCCTTTTGATGGCTAAGTCGTCATTTGGTTGGACATGAATTGTTGACAATAAATACGAGGATACTGTAGGACGTATTTTATTTATTTCTTTTTTCCCTGCACTGCAAGCCCCCTGCTGAAATTATTATACAGACAAACTTTTTGCCTACATAAAACAGTTACACCATAAGAAAACACATTTATGCAGCTTATCTAGAAACATCACTTTTTCCGACTTGCCTTACATATGTGGCAGCACACGGTTTTCGATTGACAATGTATAATCACCAGCTATGAGATGCGTTTATACTGGTAGACGTGCAATAATATTTCATCACATGGACACAGTGTCGTATTCACCAAGTGTCAGGGGCATACTTATGCGGGGGGTGAGGGGGCCCTGGATCACCTCGAAATTTATTATTTCCTGGCACAACAGAAGTGAAAATAATTTGTTAGAAAATGCAAGCATAGACATTTTAGAAAAAAAATCAGTACCAAGGGAAGTATTTCTTCAAAAAATCTGATGTGTCGCATTCACATGACTTTCTCTACTCTTGTACAAACTATTTTTGCAAACTCTTATTCTCCACCTATTTCATATTAATCGAGATCAACATTTTCAGAAACGATCTTTTGACATGCAAAGAGAATTACATTTTACACATAGCGACCAGTTCTAAAAATATTTGACTGTCGCTTAAGGCGTACTATGTTCCCCTTGTTTTGTATTTGCAAGGGCAATATAGAAATACAGTAGAATTTAAGCACATACATATCTCTTAATACCTGGTTGCTAGGTGCAGCACCATTCTCTTTGCCACAGATTAATACTCTTTGCATATCCAAGATAAAAAACTGAATAACGAATTGCCATTTGAGAAAATAAGTATTGAAAAATTTAAGGGAATAACAAGCAATATCTCGAAAATGGTCCACTCAACAACAAAAATGTATGACATAAATTGTGTATTTTAACGCGATCTACATTTTTTGTGCAGTAAAATTTTGTTTATCTCTTATGGTTTACCAGTTATGCTAAAGTCGTTCACAATGAAGAATATTTTTGGAGACATTCCCAGAAAATTCAAGATATACATTTTATTTGTCATTAAAATATCTTAAACATATGATATTTTAATCAAAATCTTTAGAGCCATTTTTGAGAAAATTAAAATTTTCGGAAAATGTTCCATTAAAGAGTAATCTGGGGTGGGGGAATTTTCTTGAAAACCTTCGTGTCGCATCTCTGGAAGATACTGAACCTAAATACCAAGTTTGATGTTTATCCGACTGTTCATTTCTGAGTTATGCTGTTCACACACACACACACACACACACACACACACGGACATGTTTCCAAAAATGCTTTTTTTGGATTCAGGGGTTCTCAAAACATATATTTCCGGTGAAATCCCGGTATCGAATTTTTGGTTGGAATACAATACTTCCCCTACTTGCTATACGTAGTAGAGAAAGTAAAAAGGAATTTTTCTTACGGCAACCTGAAAATATTGCAAATTTCAAAGATATGACTTCTTTAGTTGTCTGTTCTTCTCAAGATATTAACAATCTTGACAGTTTCCAATGCTTTTGCAGAAATAACTTTTTCCACACTACAATAATTAGACATATTTGAGAAGCACAACATCTGACCTGTGTTGCTGTTCGTATACTTAAAACGGACACGCCACATAGGGAGTGGAGATTTCTGCCCCAAAAGCCAAAGAGTGCAGTTCTTTGAAATTCTAATTCTTGGCAGTTGTGTGTATATGCTATTGTATATTAGCTCTGTCTCATTTGCAACTGATCCAGATTTTTAATTTTATGAATGTTACCCACTTTCGACCACCAAAATAAAATTCTATATACGTCTCTGTCAAGTGTAAGTACATACAATGTAAGAAGCGATTATCTTCAACTATCTTTCTAAAGGACTGAACACTTGGAGATTGAACGGTCTATTTAAAGACGCATATAAGAATAAATGTTGTTTTTAAAAACAGCTTTCCCTTTACTTCACCAGGTTAAAAACTACAGCCTGCTAAAATCCCATAGAGAAATCTTGGAAGCCGATACTGTTAAACGCGTTTTTCGTGTATCTAGTGGAGAATTAGTTTTTTTCTAAATTTGAAGTTTTTTTCCATGTTGTCTGTTATTTACTTTTTATTGGGAAACCATCACCTTTTGAATCGATTATGGACCGAATTTATTAGACAATGGGATACATTTTTGTGCAACTTATTTCATTCCAAAACAGTGGCAAAAAATAAGACATTCACATTCATGAAGTATGTGACATTGAAGTACCAACCGGACGGTACTGTCCTTTACTCTTGTACTAGGCAAAAAGTACAGAGAAATCAAAGACCTCAGCTTAACCAAATGTCCCGTCCGAACTGAATCCACGTGAAGTGGAAGAATGTGAGAAGTCTACAGGTTCGTAGCTGAACAAAAAGTGAATTTAAGCAAGTTTTTATGAACGTGTTTCCATTGAAAGCATATAAATTACCTCGTGGAACTTAATCAAATGTATTATAGGGCATTGGAACTACGTTGTCTGCATAAATTGTAATTTAGAATGCTTATAAAACGAACGTGCATAATCAATAAGATACACCTACCAATACATTTTTGGTATTAGGTACACATTTTTAAGTAACATTAAAGTATTTTAGGATAATTTTATTGGTTAATAGTTTTGATTAATTGATTTCAACATAATTCCATGTTGATGTCCGAAAATCGAGGTCTATTTATGAACTGCACATAACATCTTTCAGAATGAATAGTAATAACAAACACTAACGGCTAATAAAATAAAATAGTTGTTCTAAACAACAGAATATAAATTTTTAATATTTTTTCTTAAAATGGCAAAGCTCTAATATGGCACATAAAACTAATCTTCAAGTTTGTTTTTCTCAAATACAATTTCATTTTCAACATTTATCCTTCTTATATAGAAGTCTTAAACTGTAAGACCATGCGTGATTGAGTTAAACACAATGATTGACACACAATATTCCGAGTTTTAGAAAATATAAGCGAGCATAACGCCGTTCTACCCCACTCCTCTTAAGCCTAAGAACAACGTTTAAGTTATACTACTAACATTATTATTTGACATTAAATAAAAGCGGTTAATTTAGAAACACGCATAATTATCCTACCAAAATGTTTACTTTGACAATATTTCAAAATCAAACAAGCATGTGCGCTAGAAAATTAACATAAAATAATATTAAGAACAGTCCCAACACATTTTCTTCTTGAAAATTAAAATGTTTAAGAAGAAAGGCATACATTTCAATACAGCAAGAGTGCCTGCGGTGCTATACTTTCAGCCATTATTTGAAGTGATCGAGCGCTGATGTACTACACAAATGACATTAAAGGACGATTAAATGTGATAGCGCCCATATCAGGAAATTTATTGCCACGTAAAACAACCCTACGGGGAAAATATTGTCATTCCAGCATCTGTGCTATCTAATGGTTGTTGAAGGGAGTAAACTACTTTGAATTGACTCTGTTAACGTTACGTTATCATCACTGCGATATCGTCTTAGCTGCAAACTCACTATGCAGGAATAATTGTCTGAATATGACCATTAAATTTTAGTTCATCGCCAGACATTTGATCCTTGACCAATTCTCAGTTTCGACCAGATATCGCCGCCTATCTGATCATCTTAACTGATGCTCAGCTTCCCTATGGAGATGTACTGACTTCCAAACATTCTTCGTTGATATAGAAGATTAAATGAAGGAAATGCTGTTCAGTGTGTGAAATTAGATATGCAAGTAAATTAAATTTAATAATACCAAACAAGCAAACCAAAAAATTGTATTTATGGACGCTCTATAACTACTATGTTCCTTAGCGTCCCATTCTATACTGGGCGTGAAAGACGGCAAGTTTTGCTCAGAGGCGCCTTTATCAGGCTTGAATTTCTTTTACGTGCCGTAAATCTACGATACGGGACTACCGGCTTTACTTCCCTTCCGAAGGAAGCCATGTTAAGTATCCTTACGCCCGAAAAAAACCCGCCCTCTGCCGGGTAGCAAGCAAATAAGCAACGTTATTACGGTATGCCTATGTAATTTGATTTACAAAATAATTTTAGTCACTGGCACTTGTGGTTTCACATTTTGACAACAACTGGGCAGGCGCTTGAGGTTCGTCAAGCTATATACAGTACGAAACTGTAGGTTTTAGTAAATTATATTGATATTCGTAAGTCAAAATAATATTAATAATATATATTTTTAACTTTTAACTATTTAGGCTATACAATATCAACAGCGATTACAGATAAAAGATTCAGAAGAAATCAAATGAGCGGGAGAGTAAGAACAACTTTGACAAAATAAAATCTTTGAAGGGTAAGCAAATTTTAATATAACTATATGGTTGCACCAACATACGTGCCGTATGTTAACATTACTTGAAAAGGATATGGACGGGGAAAAGAAAATATTTTTAAGAAATGCAGCAGGATACAAGAGAAGCGACCAAATCAGAATTAAATATTTTGGCCTAAGAGTAGGATAGAAAGTAATTTGCACTGGAAAAATCATGTTTTAAGAGTGGACGAGGAAACTATAAAGCTAAACGAAAAGATATGCAGCAGGTCAAAAAATGCTCCAAACCTTGTATTTGATGATGGTCAACAATAAACAATCATTGCCTCACCCTTAAGTCTGCTCTTAGTTCACATTTTTTTGTTTAGCGCATCTTTGGCATCCTTGAGGATATATTTCCTCAGTCAATCTCTTTAGCCAAGGCATCCTCAAATGCCTGCATTTTACTGCAATTACGTTCTGTGTTTATTTCCTAAATCTGAATTTCCCCCTGACCATTCTATTGTATGCTCTCAAGGACCTCATTGCTGCCGCCTGATTTCTATTAGTTTGCTACTGTACTGGAGTCAAGTCTGGCACCGTCTAGTGACACTCACTGCGGCAGCCCAACTGGTAGTCCTCCGGCCAGGTAAGCCGAAGATCACTCGAGAGTTCAATGCGCATTCGAAGGGAACATTGTGACATTTGGTGCAACATCCCTGTAAGCTGAAAACTAATCACATTCGTGGACTTGATGATGATTTTCTCAAACCTGATCCAGTTTTCGAAGATAACGCAAGCAGTACATGTTTGCACTTTTATTTACCCTGTTAGCTACGCCACCAGGATACTTCGGTCACAAACGCATTCATCATGGGTGCAAGAAAATGAAGTCCGAAGTTGTCTTCTTAAGCAGATCCCAAGGTAGAGATTCCTGGATGTGTGTATTTATTGTTTTCGATGCACTTTGACCTAAACGATTGCGAATGTGATCTCGAATATGAGCGAGATACGGTCTCGTGGAATTACTATTCAATACTAATTTTAAATTCAGAGTATATAACAATGTCTGTATTAACAGAGTGATCCCAGAAATAGCATACAACTTGTTTAAACTGCAAAACTTGTTTTCAATTTAATTATATCAACATCGCTCAAAACAACTTTCTTGAAGTTCAATGACTGCTCCCAAAAGTTGCAGGATCTGTAGAATTTCATTCAATTTCTTCCTCTGAAGTAACTTTGTGTTGGATCACAATTTCATTCCGGTATTTAAGGGTATAAAGCGTTCATTCCAAGTGGAGTTTCCATTTTGAGGAAAAAAGTAATAATCAGATGCCTGTACTACATATCTACTTGCGAATTGTAATCACTCAATATACGAACCGACTCCGCCATATGCGATCTTGCCTTATGGTGAAAAAGCAAAACACCAAATTGCAAAACCTATTGCCCGATCCGGAAAGTTGTTGGACGTAATTTACTATTAAAAAAGAATCTGATTTCATAGGATACCGTTTCACAAGCAACCCGTCGTTCATCTTCAAACATTAACAGCAATCAATTGGTACATTATCTGGATCTTCCGGATGTTGATTGTAATTATTTCATATTTATTTTATTATTACTACTTTTTTAAGTTTTAACCCCTTAACCAAATAGGTCACTTGGTACAGCAAATGTTGAAACCATGTTCAATAAGACCGAGGTCCATTGAGGTAAGTTACCCAGCATTGGTCTTCTAAGCATAAAGAAAAATCCCAGAAAAAAAGATTTATCCAGCCAACTCACCGCAAACAAAATTTGAACCAGGTGCTTCTTAAATGTGAGGAAAATACGCTATCCCCACACTTTGGAGTTAGGCAAGTTGATTGTCTTCTCTACTGTTAGATCTTCAAGAAAACCCTTAAACCGTAGAACAAGCACCTACTTCTCGAAATTATTTATTCATACATTTAGGCTGGCCTACATCCCCGCATCACCTGACTTATTTTTGTCATCGACTTCAATAGCGTGCAGTCAAATAACTTTTTATGCATTAAGTTTAAACTGCACAGACTCGTGCAGCGTATTTCACACTGACAACGCAATAGATAACAAACGCGCATCTCTATGCAGACGGAAGTGCATGTGCAGTGTGCATTATTTCTGGAAACGTCCTATAACAAACGCGCATCTCTATGCAGACGGAAGTGCATGTGCAGTGTGCATTATTTCTGGAAACGTCCTCGTAACACGACTAAAATGTATAAAGCTGTTACTTTCTATTTGGTACTACAGTATTGTTTTTAGAATAAATTATACCCAGTTCCAGGATACAGAATATACAACGCACACCACGACTTTTGCAGATCTATTGTGGTGACCACCCCTCGGAGGAATGGATTAATTGAAGGAAACACACGCAGTAGGCTACAGAGACGCACAAAAATCCTTAACGTTCCTGGCTCGAAGATCGACTCACCACTGGGGCCTCTAAGAGTGGACGATAGACGACGCATACAACCTAGGCAACCCTCTGGCGTCCATGGGGAATATTCATTCCTTGGAACAAGCATCTGAGCCATGCGACCAACAGAGTCACGTCCGCTAAACCTAAAAACACACCTGAAGCAAAGAGAAGGAAACGGAATGAAAGGGAAATCAGAGAAAGGAAATCCACAAAAATCGTTGTAGATTTCCTTTCCAGGGAAAACCACGAACATCGAAAAACTCGTCACATTGGGAGATCGACGGGATGTGAACCCGGGACCTCCCGAATGGCAGCCCCTCGCCTTCTCTCTCGGCTATATACACCTACTTACAGAATGTTTATCTTTACTGGTATATTCGCTTGCTTTGGACTACTGGGTTTTGCCAAGACTACTGAGCCCTGAACGATAATAACCTCTCCATGATGGGATGCTTTATGAACTGGCAAATAGCCCTTTGCATCTATTGGCTACCACGTGATAGGGCAAGGCAAGCAACGACCTGCATTTTCAGGTTAAACTCATCTGACAGTTCAGGAACACCCAGTAACCAACGCTCCCACTTGGACTGAAAAAGAGATGACGCCACACTCTTGCCATTCAATTCAGGCACCTGTGCCCGGAGGTTAAAAGAAAGTTATTGCTCCAGCTTTTATTGACTGGTTTATTTGTTATATTTGCTTGCTCGTGTATCAAAACAAACAGAAGCCATACTTATCAGCCCACTGTAGCGAAATAAAAAGTGATTTAAGTAAGATAGCCAATGATGTGTTCCACGCATGCGCTGATTATTGACAAAAGAGCTCTGGAAATACAACATTCTGTGCTGATGAAGGGTTATGCTGTCTTTCCTTCGTCAAATATTTTCCTTCCAGTGACAAGAATTTGCCACTATTTTGCTCTGTCTCAATTAGTAGTAAACGCTATTTTTAATTACAATTACTTACTCCGAAGTAACCAAAAGGTACAAAAATGTTATTGTACTCTATGAAAAATCACATATTTATTTGGTGACATAAATTTTGCGGAAAAATAAGAAGTCAGAAGATGAACAATGACACCATAAGCATTGAATTAAATACAGAAACTTTGCACAGTAATATAATAAATCTTTACTATATTTAGTGGATATACCTACTAAAGTCTAAATGGGGTAAGCAAAGAAAGAGATCTGTTGCTCTACAATCCATTAGGACCATTCATGGCTTTCTGAGCTTCTGAAGGGTGTCTTCAGGCATCCGTAGAATTTTAGTTGTTTTTTAGGTTTAAAGGGAGTCGCAAAGCCCTATATTATCAATGTTAAAATGGCAATATAAATGCCCCGTTTTCTCAGAATCCATTGGATATAGAAATCCAAATTTTGTACAGTATGTTTATTGGTCCTTCCTAAATATATTGATTCTCATTGATTTGAAAATCTAAAATAGAACACTTTTTATATGCTTTTTACTGCAGCTTTAATTTTTTCAATAAAACCTTGGATATTATATTTTTTTAAGTAATCCATTTGAGGAAATTGACTCTCTGAGGATCAACATCACTGTGCAATGTAGATAATGTGATACAAATTGTATGGAGATATTATCAGTGGTTTCTGAGAAATCGGGGCTTTTATATTGAAAAATATCTTTGGGAAAATTGAATGTTAAAATAAAATTTACATATAAACTCGCCCACATAATATATTTGTTCTAAAATCCTCCTGGTTGGTAGTCATCATCATCTCCTCCATCTTTTTCCCCATCGTTTCTCTCGGATCTGGCTTGTTTACTCATGTTTGTTGCAGCAATTTCAGCTTTCACAATTCTCATTCGGCCCAACGCCTTTGCATTTTTCACATCGTTGAAACCTGCTCATACACCAAGATCTTCCAACACTTGCAGTCTTACAGTGTATCCATCATTAAATTAATAACTGCATCATGCACACCCAATTGCAGTGTTAGCATATCCTTAAATACATTTTTGGGGATTCTCGACCACACAACGTTGTTGAAAGATTAACTTATGTTTTGGGTTTTTCCTTTCAAACACTTCTTTAGTAGCTCTGGGTGAGATAAATTCTGAAATATAGGCTTAATTGCAAGCATAATAGCTTTAGGAATTCCATTTTTATGAGTAAATGTATTTAAAGTACCAGCTATTTACACCAGTCCTGGGAACACAAGTTGTGTGAATCGGCTTAGAATCTGTAGATACTTTATGAAAACAAAGATGGCCCAAAATGATTTCCTCATGCCATCCAAATTATCTGCATTGTTTTATAACCATGCCATAATAGTTTGTGAGCTCATCAATGTTTTTTTTTTTTTTGTAAGCCGACGCTTTATGCTCAAACCATCCGACAAAGCGATGTTGCCCAGCGATTGTCGAATGTTTCGTAAACGTCTGTCCATCCTCTTTTGACATGACTGATACATTGTAATTTTTTAATTATTAAATTACAATAAGGCATGCCCTCTGACACTGTCTTGTATGTTTTGGAGTTACGATCACCCAGTAAATGTACATAGCGAACAACTCGATCTTCTTCAGAAAGCCGAAATATTTTTAGTTTAGAAGCAACTTCCATCCCCCTACTTGTCCCTCCATGTCCCAAAGCAAAATTCCTTGTGCTTCATTAACTTGTCATTGTCTTTGACAGCTTGAACACAACCCTGACAATATTTGGTCATAGACTCACATCCAAACTTTGCCATTATCAATATCAATGGCAGATGCACATGAATGTTTTGACTGGAAGTCTCTTTTTTGCCAAAACCCGTTGTAAGACATAGCTAAGTCAATCATTTTCCACTATAGATTCACTTGCAGCAGTCTTCATTGAGTCTTCATCAGAAAACCCCTTTCCAATACATCTGAGTCCATAAAATAACCTCAAATTATTTTCAAAAAGCTGGTTTTTCTTCTTCTTTGTTTTTTCTGATGTGTAGAAACTCTTGATGCTCTCACAACTTGTGCACCTTATTATAAGGATATTTGCCAGGCCATTTCTTTTTTAAAAACTTTCACATAGTTCATCTTCATTAATGTCAACGTACTTTTCTTCTATGTTATGTAGTTTCCTTTTAGAAGCACTGGGTGGAGTTTCAACATTCTCAACAGGATTATGCAACACTAAATGTTCACCTTGTTCTGCAGCTACATCTTGCTCTACCACAGGATGTTCTATAATACTGATTTCCTTTTCTTCTTCTTCTTCTTCTTCTTCTTCTTCTTCTTCTTCTTCTTTCTTCTCTGTTTAAACAAGCCTTTACGCCTTGTGATTGTAAAAACAACACAAATATCTAAGAAGTTAGCACTTGCTTATACACCTAAAACACAACCTAACCGCTCAAAATTGATGCCATATTGAATTCACAGACTAGTCAACATATGATTCAGCATTTCCCCTAAAATATAAGCAAAACCACAGCCTTATATGCCAAATAGTTCCAGAGTTATGCTCTGTTTTATAAAACCTGCAAGAATTTTAAAAAATAATAAAAGATTACAGTTATATTTATATAAATTAATTACAACTAGTAAATATTGTTCTATTGTAATAAAACATACACCAAATTAATCCGAATGGATCATATTTCCATAATATGTAAAAAGGTAAAAAGAAAAAAAATCAAAATTTGTCCCTTAGAGCCTTTATGAATTCCCATAAATCTCAGGCTACTGAGGTAAACATAATGACTCCCAGGCTGTATAGAAGCAGACAATCAGTCTCGATTTAGTACAGGAAGGCGAATCGGTAATTCAGATCACAAGAGAGCCGAATGTCCGCGATTTGAATCCCTGCGTAGCCCAAAGTTGCAAATTTGCACATTCTTTCCATATCTTGTCCTACGGAAAGTATGAACTATTCCTAAATTCTTCTGTATATTCTTTTGTATAAGAGAATATACAGTTAACATTCGTAATCTCTGCTAATGCAACCAAAATAAAACGTTAGTCTTGCGGTGTATACAGGCTGATTCAAAATAAAATCAACAACGCTTTCTATGTTGTGCGGGATGACATACTCATCACTTTTAAGAGTGCACTCATGTCTCGAAATACATGGCTCGGGTAGTATTGACTGTCAAAACTTGAAAACGCTGTGAATATGACGACGGCCTACGATCCATCAATCGAAGAAAATCATAACATCCGTAATCAAGTTACAAAAGGGATTCGATCGGTAATGCAGCGATTGGGGCACATAGACCAGCGCGCGTGGTTGTCTTCATGGATGTTCATCATGGGTCTGTAATGCAAGTTTCTTCTTTGATGTTGCTACAGGAGGCTTGCGCTTGATGATATGCTTAACATTGGAATAGGAGATCCTATTAGGATGTAAACCATGAACTCGAAAAGATGTAACGCGTGCGCAGAAAAGATATCAGGCGAAAATAATACATCCAACTTGCGGTGATGTCTAATGGGCTGCATAACTACACTGGTGTGCAAAACCTAAGGGCGAGATGGGTAAAGTAACATAACAAATCAACTACTTGGTGGAAGTAGATGAAGGTGCGGGAGCAAGTTGCAGAGGTCTCTCACACGTGTACAGAAAGCACATGGCCTGAGTGTAGCGAGCCAATAGTACCAAATGGGTCTGGTCCCGTAACACGGGGCAATTGACGAAACAGGACAAGACGATGTGCGGCAATTAGCGACCTGTTACCTTGCACTGTGTTCTTCATTGCAACATGGCCCGTAGACACCATTTGGATGACTTCACACGGGGAAGAATCATCGGGAAACTGGAAGAAGGGTGAAGTGTGACGAGTGTTGCTCAGGAGTTTGGAATTGCTCACAGCATTGTTTCACGTGCATGGGGAACCTTCCAAACCACAGGCACTGCTGTTCCGAGGAGAGGTGACCGCTACATTGTGCAACAGGCAAGAAGGGATCCACAACAAACAGCAGGTGCAATTACAACCACATTTAATACGACAGCTAGGCACGCAATCTCACGACACAGTGACACGGCGACTGCACAGAAGTGGTCTCTTTGCCCGACGGCCAGTATGTTGTGTTCCATTGACATCCGCATATCGGCGGCACCGTTTGCGATGGTCCCAAGAGCATCACAATTGGACCAACGAGGAATGGGTCGCATGCTCTTCTCGGAGAGCAGATTCAGTTAAGTAGTGATTCTTGACGTACCCTCATCTGTCGAGAGGTGGGAACACGTAATGAACCCAGGAACATCGTTGAACATGATCGTTTTGATATCGGGTGTTATGATTTGGGGAGGCATAATGTTGGATGGGCGCACCGACCTCCAAATCTCCAAATCGGCCCTGACAATGCGCGACCGCATAGAACAGCGCAGGTGGAGGATCTCTTGGAACGATAGGATATTCAGCGAATGGACTGGCCTGCCCGTTCCCCCGATTTAAATCCCATCGAGCACGTGTGGGATGCTTTGGGGAGATGCAATGCAGCACATCCACATGCACCAACGACCATTCAACAGTTGTCAACAGCGCTGGTGGAGGAATGGAACGCCCTACCACAAGAACTGCTTACCAACCTTGTGGCCAGCATGGGAGCACGATGCAGAGCATGCATTGTTGTCCGTGGTGATCATACACCCTTTTAAGCCCCATGTATCTGTTTCTGTAAATCTAGAGAGCCAATATATGTCGTATCGACTTTAGTGTAGCGTATGGTCTATGAATAAAAGTGGCGTTTCTGTTCGTTTCATTGCAAATTTCGTTTAGTTGCCTACTGTAGCATACCGTAGCAGTTCCGTCTATGTATGATTCAAGTTTCATCGAGCTATGTTACTTGGCAGTGTCAAGCATTCGAAGATTACTTTCGCCCTTAGGTTTTGTACACCAGTGTATTAGGACACCAAGAACAATCTGAACAAATTTCTGACTACCCACACTGACCAAATCACACATTTCCAGACACGGGAGCACTCTTGAAAAATGATCAGTTTATGGTTGCGTCGTCCTCCGGGTGTAGTGGTTATCATGCTAGCCTCTAGTTCCCGAGGTCTTGGGTTCAAACCCGGCGGAGGGCGATGAAATTTTTCAGGCGTAAAAATCGTTAACATGGCTTCCTTCGGAAGGGAAGCAAAGCCGGTGGTTCCGTGTTGTAGATTTACGGCGCGTAAAAGAACCTCAAGCCCGATAAAGAGACCTCTGAGCAAACTTTCCGATCTTTCACACCCAATATACATGGGACGCTAAAAACCACAGTAGTTAAACAGCGTCCATAAATAAATAACTCAATTTAAAAGTTTATTGTTGTTTGTGTTAATTTGATTCACACTGTGTAAGAGTGGGTAAAACTTTAAGTTCAGGAACCATCTGTGTTGGCCAAGAGCAACTGTATGCTCTCTATTTCTGTATGTGTACAATAAAATGCAAAAACCCAACGCAATTGGCTTTGAATACGAAGAAAGAAAAAAAAATTCTACGTCCGATTATAACCACCCATTATCGAAGCTTGATGACATTATTCTTATTCCTTTTTAACTTGGCAAAAGAAAACATGTTAGAAACGTAACAAGCTAAGTATTTTATGGCAAATAGCTTGAGAAAGGGCGTGTAACAAATGCATACTGCTCAGGTTACGGCTCAAGTAGGATACGCACATAAACGTCCTGCTGTTTTAGAACTTTTCTTTTCGAGTCGCCAATAGAACAAAAGCTTTTGAAAAACAGACAAAACCCGAGCTGCTTGGTATTACACCAAATGCGCTCAGTTATTATGTTGGGAGGGAAGTAAACAAAAACCGTTAATGACATGTTGAACCCGCCCCTGTCGCCCTGCAAAGCAAATGGTGCGCTGGGAGGAGACAAGCAAAGGCCTGAGGTTGAGGTTTGCAGCTATACAAGGTACGCCCAACTATGTAATCGAATCATTGCTTCACTGATCTGCCTAATCTCTTCTGTGACTCTTTATGTTTCGTCTTTTATCACCTTTTACTGAGTTTTCCTCTGGCGTTTTATATACGCTGGATGATGATGTACTATCTATCAAGAAAGTAAATGTTCACTTTTCGCGGGTCAGTATCATACAGGAGTTCCGTCAGTAGGGAATATGAAAACTAAATCGACCGTGCTCGCCATTTTAGCCTGTCACTCACTTCGAGGATTACTAATCCAGTATGGAGAAACGGATTAAATATCACAAAACAAGTTACAATTTTCTCGCTGCTGAGATATTAACTACATGGCATTGGCATGGAAAGCACGTGGAATGATTATTTTAATAGAACCAACTTCTATGTTATGTATAACCCACGCCCTAAGATCTGCTGTCGTAGCTCAATGGTACAACGCACACTGTTTCAAATGTGCCAATGGTTCATGGTTCGAATCCCTGCATGTGGTCATACTCTTTATTCCAACTTTTTCACTTTGTAAGACACAGTAATAAACACATTTACATCTCTCTTGCAGCTAAGTTATTACTACATGATTTCGAAGAAAATGCGAGGAGGTTCTAAATGCTATATACAATACATCTGATCACAACAATAAGCTAACGCATAAAATAACAAGAAACTGATAAACTCTCATCTTGAGAAAAGCAAACTTACACCTGCAAATATAATTGTGTATAATTCGATGGAGTATAATGCATAAAACTGAAAAGGTATATTCTGCGTAACTGCTAGTTACAATATAGTTTTTCCACTTATTATAAATAGTAAAACGAAGGCGATAACTAAGGACAATAGTGCTTAAAAAGCAAACTAAACAACTGCTATTTCATAGCTGAGGCCATGCCATATATGAAGAAATAAACTAATTTCTGAGATTAATTTATAGATAATGTATTTCTCCTGGAACAAGTAACTTGTTGAAACAACGAATGGAAAACGAAGATGAAATCTTGATTTTATCATGTAATAATAACTTAGCTGCAAGAAAACTATAAATTTGTTTATCACTACATCTTACAAGGTGAAAAAGTTGGAATAAAAAGTATGACCACATGCTGGGGTCCGAACCATAAACCTTCGGCACACTTGAAACAGGGTGCGTATTACCAGTGAGCTACGGCAGCAGATGTTAGTACGTGGGTTATATATAACATAGATGTTGGTACCAATAAAATAATCATTCCACGTGTTTTTCGTTTTCTTGCCAATGCAATGTAGTTAATAGCTCAGCAGCAAGAGAATTGCAACTTGTTTTGTGAAATTTTGTCCATGTTTCGCAATACTGGGTTAATATAGCCCTAGAAAAGGGTTATGTGACAGGTGAGTGACAGGTTTAAATGGCGACCACTACAGTATATATCTACGACCGCGGTCGATTTAGTTTTCATACCCCCTCTCACGGAACGCCTGAATGATACTGACCTGCGAAAAATGTACATTTACTTCTTTGCAAGATAGTACGTAACTGTTTCTTATAACCTTGTCTCGCTGACATGTACTCTTCCGAGCTCCCTTTCCTTCCCCGGATTGGCTAATGTACATTTTGAATCACGATGTACAAGCCCTATGCAAGGTCAGGCGATAAAAACTATACAAACACTGTCATGCTAGATGCACGTCCTTTCATCAGCTTGAGAGGTAGGTTTAAATCGTGGGATCCTCATATCTATTTGTTGATAACTTTATTAGTAATATAATTGATTAAAACGGCAATGAAAATGTAAATTTGACTATTCTCTTCGAATATATTAAGATAAATGAACATGTTAAAAAAAAGGAACTAGTTTGTATCGCACAACAACATTGGTTCCACGATAGCAGCCAGTGAGAGGGGATTAATGCACGTGACAGACGATAGATACGGGTCAGTTATATGGTACAGGGCTTAACAGGAATTCGTTAACCTTTTTCGTCGCTGTCCTCGGCTTAGTTCATATGAAACACGAGTCTTTCTTGGATAAAGAGCCAAATAATGGTGCTACACACCCAAAAGAAATATCCCCGCTTCCTCTGTCGTCATAACAAACAGTACACTGGACGAAAGTAATCTTCGCATGCTGTGACACTGCCAAGTAACATAACTCGATAAAACTTGAATCATACATAGACGGAACTGCTACGGTATGCTACAGTAAGCAACTAAACGAAATATGCAATGAGACGAACAGAAATGCCACGTTTATTCATAGGCCATAAGCTACACTAAAGTCAATACCACATATGATGGCTCTCTAGATTTACAGAAACAGATACATGGGGCTTAAAAGGGTGTATGATCACCACGGGCAGCAATGCATGCTCTGCATCGTGCTCCCATGCTGGCCGCAAGGTTGGTAAGCAGTTCTTGTGGTAGGGCGTTCCATTCCTCCACTAGTGCTGTTGACAACTGTTGGATGGTCGTTGGTGCATGTGGATGTGCTGCAATGCGTCTCCCACACATGTTCGATGGGATTTAAATCGGGGGAACGGGCAGGCCAGTCCATTAGCCGAATATCCTCTCGTTCCAAGAGATCCTCCACCTGCGTTGCTCGATGCGGTCGCGCATTGTCATCCATAAAAATGCAGGGCCGACCGCACCCCTGAAAAGACGCACATGGGGAAGGAGTATAGTATCACAATAACGTTGACCAGTGAGCGTAGCGTGTTCAAAGATTTGGAGGTCGGTGTGCCCATGCAACATTATACCTCCACAAACCATAACACCCGGACCATCAAAACGATCATGTTCAAGGATGTTACTGGGTTCATTACGTGTTCCCACCTCTCGCCAGATGAGGGTACGTCGAGAATCACTTGAGACTGAATCTGCTCTCATCCGAGAAGAGCACGCGACCACATTCCTCGTTGGTCCAATTTTGATGCTCTTGGGACCATCGCAAACGGTGCAAATGGTACAGGGCCGCCGATGTGCGGATGGCAATGAAACAACGTGCTGGCCGTCGGGTAAAGAGACCATCTCTGTGTAGTCGCCGTGCCACTGTGTATCGTGAGATTGCGTGACTAGCTGTCCTGTTAAATGTGGTTGCAGTTGCATCCGCTGTTTGGCGTGGATCCCTTCTTGCCTGTTGCACAACGTAGCGGTCATCTGCTGCTGTAGTTGAGCGTTATCGACCACCACCTCTCCTTGGGACAGCAGTGCCTGTGTTTGGAAGTATCCCCATGCACGTGAAACAATGCGGTGAGCAATTCCAAACTCCTGAGCAACATTCGTCACACTTCGCCCTTCTTCCAGTTTCCTGATGATTCTTCCCGATGTGAAGTCATCCAAATGGCGTCTACGGGCCAGTTTGCAATGAAGAACACCACTACAGTGCACCGTGACAGCTCGCTAATTGCCACACACCATCTTGTCCTGTTTCGTCAGCTGCCCTGTGTTGCAGGACCAGGTACACTCACGCCATGTGACGTCCAGCTTTCTATGTACGTGTGAGAGACCTCTGACAACATGCTCCCGCACCTTCATCTACTTTCACCAAGCAGTTCATTTTTTATGTTACTTTACCCATCTCGTCCTTAGGTTTTGCACACCAGTGTATTTTCAGATGCATCTGTCGCTGAAAACAGAAAATTGCTGTCGTGGGGCTATGAAATCGCGGGCGTAGTGAGGGTTATGGAGTGCGGATGATGAGGGACTCGAACCATGTATCTTCATCTCTCATGCTAGTGCTTGAGCTAACACGATGAGATACCCGTACGCGCATTAACGTATTGAAATATCCCGGAATATGTTCAAGGTTACTTTCCAACAGTGCCTACACACACAGTTGCATATAGGCATTTCGAGAGCTGAAATAGGTCGGCTTGCAACTAAATTTTCAATTCGATCCTGTTCTAACGCGATATTCATAATAATTATTTTATCGGTGTACCACGAATGAATCACTTTAAGAACAAGATCCACCAGTTTCGTCGCACAACACAATGCATTTTAGTTTAGACTGATGTTACCACGGTGAAACTTATGCAACGAGAAATACTTAAATAGCCTTGTTTGTAAGCTTGTGCTGCCCGTTCTAAGAGAGACTTCTTTCGCATGATAGCAAAGTCCATGTGTAACTGACATAAAAAGCATTTTGCGGAAGAATATGCGTTTATCGCTATGTGGAAAATGACATTCGAAAGAAAAGGCTCTAACAAAATATATTCCGAAAGAAGACAGGTAAACCATACGTGATAACTCTGACCTGCCTTGGTTAAGATTAGAAAGGACAAGCAATAATTATGTATACATTATCCTCAAAATGGACAGTAAATTTCCATTAGATATGTTTGAATTGGACAGATCGTGTCTAAAACTACCTATTATTTGTGGTTGGTTCTTGGACAAACCACTTTACAACTTAAGTGAATTCTTTTCGGAACAATTTTATGCACGAGTTGAATTTTATTTGTAATTTTTAACTCATATTTCATATGTAATTGGCACGTACAAGTGATAACTATTGTTAGCTTCCTGTATGCTCAATGACACGTCTATGAATTAAAATAAAGGCGGAAACTGCAGTCAGCATTGGTGCCAACCATAAATATCAGAAGAGATTCAGGTCAAACTTAACTTATATATTAGTTATACTTTATGAGAAATTAACTAAATTCTTCCAAGGAAAGGGTTGTTTCCATATTCGGAATTTCCTGAAAACCTTGGCCTTGCAGTTTGAAATAAGTATGAAAATAGGGATTTATAAAACTTCTCGTTTCTGAGTTATGTTCTCTCTTTCCCCCACCCCGACCCACTTTCTCAAATACAATCACCTTTTGCTTTTTCTTTCTTTTCTTAGTTTATTTATTTATTCTTTTTGTGTTTCCCTTTTGTGCACAAGCATCTATTGCAGGTAAAGTGGTAATATAGAATTTTGGGGGTGAATACAATGCTTCCTCGACAAATGTAAGCGGCAGAGATACTGAAACACCTGTCAGGTAAGAAAAGTGAAGGAACTCGTTGTAGCAAGCGAATTCACGATTCAATTTGGGGAAACTATTGTGAAAATCTCAAATATAAAACTGTGTTGGGCGTATAAGTGCACAACATTTGAAGAATTTATTTTGAATTATTTTGAATAAAGTATCATATCTTCAATTTCTGACCTTACAAAATTCTTCACGAGAGGAACAAATTACCGTTACATTCTGAAAAATAAATTGGAGCACAAAACACTTTATTGCAGATGGGTAGGCTTTTTCTCTTACATGGTTTGTTTGTTTTCTTTCATAATACAGAATGTTTTACTGATTAGTGCCAGAAAATATGCTCAAACAAGATTAATAAAAAACTATCAAATGTTCAGCCAAATTGCTAAGAAAATTTTTCATTCAGTTTGTAATAGAAAGTTTAAGTTCTTCCATAGAAAAACTAATCGTACAGAGTAATTTTATATCCTGAAAATTTTTGAAATGCATAAATGTATGACCATCTAGTTTAAAACTTCATCTTCTGCTGAAGTGCATATCTACACGGCCGTTTAAATTTATGCATGATAATTTAAATATTTAGATATCAAAAATTATAAAGATATGAGAACCAAAGGGCTGAAACATTTTAATAATGCACGAAACAGTATTCATTCTAAATTTTAGCAATAATTTCACAGATGCTTCGGATTAAAGTATTTCTTTCTGAGGCAGTAGTTTTAACACTTGAGTAATTTCAATTAAATTATATAATATGTAAATTCAATAACAGCCTGCCTTGAAGCAATATGTATGTAATAATGTCTAAAAATGTATGTCTCATTGCAAATGCTTATATTATTGTAAACATGTTCAATAATGTTATGTGAATGCATTATGTAATTTAATAATGTAAGAACTGTGAGAATAATAAGTTTAAAGTTGCTAACAACGAGCTAACAATGAGGTAACCTAGAAGCAATAATGAGTTTGAGAGTTTAAATGTTACTAGTCATGATTAGAGCAACGATAATGTAAATTTTGTGACAGTTTAATAATAGCCAATCAACAGCCAGAAAAAAGCTTTAGTAAAATGCAGGTATTGGACTAGGATTAGCCAATCAGAGACTTGAAATAAAAACGTTTACGGGTATGCACGGTTGAAATATGTTTAGTTGCTGGCAGACCTTGGTAGTGACCGGATGGATGATGTGTTCTCTAAAGAAATATTACGTATTCGTGTGAATCGTAAGATTATGTATACGCGATTACAAAGTACAAGTATTAAATTAAAAGAATCTCACAGCCCTTAATATCAGTGTAGTGCTATTTAATATGTGTCAAGGATTAATAAAAAGAAGTGAATTTAAAACTTAAAATCTGTATAAGCCTACATTCTTGTCGCACCGCACCCTGATTAAGAGAAACGTGTCTCTAAAGTAAGACTGACGCAGCCAAGGCAAAAACAAACATAAATACTATCTATAGAAACAGTTTAATAACAAAGTTAAATATATATTTTTTAAACTTGGAGCGTAACAACAAAAATACATCTTCAGATCGGCTTCTCATACGTAACAGCATATTACGTAACAAACAATCTATTTCAAATTAACGACCAATGCGTGGTGCAAACTCCTAAGTAATTATCAACAAACTCCTAAAGACAATAACTGCTTCAAGTTGGCTTCCCAAGCGTGAGGCAAATAAATAATTTACGTAAAACAACTCCAACAAAGCACTTTTCATTTCTTATGTGGAGTTGCCCTTTCTCATTCCTTAGAATATTTGCGTTACCGAATTGACATTAAAGGACCTATCTCAAAACCTCATTCGAAATGACGTCTGTTGCAGTATGGAGAGTAACTTCGATAATCACAATGAAGTTCCAATAAAGGACATCCAGTTAATGGGAGCTAATAAAGCACGCTAGGCTTTGGGTTGCACCCTCAGCATATTCTAGTGTCTCTCCTGACCATTGAAATGGCACTAATTGGTGTCAATATTTCGATTTCACATTGAGAATTGGCAGCTACCCCAACCACGTACAACACTTTAACGCACATTTAGAGGTTGCGGATTGACAGTCCTCGTGAAATGTTTACATTCAGAGCATTTTTTATCGACACTGCTACAAGTTCATGTCGTTCCGGATGATACAGTTTTTTGAGCGTTGGCTTTTTATTTTTAATGTTGCAGATTCCATGCTGAACCATTTAAGCGTACCTATTCAGCAGATATATTAGCATGTAAATGAACATCTGCGGGACGAACATGAGGTCCTGGCTGGATTAATGACTTAACTGCAAAACTATAGGTTTGAGTGAGGTGGAATTGAAAGTTTGCCATCATTTTTCGTCCATCCAATGGAAGGAAAATATTTATTTGCATTTAACTAAGTGCCAGCACTGCTTTCTTTGATACACCACTAAATTAGTTATTTAATTTAAGTGTACGTGATGCAAACAAATACCAATTATTCTTATATTTTCCTCTTAAGTTCGTTAGTCCATAGAACATGAATCTACAATCCTCCTATGCAAAATGATAATAAATAAGGACACAAAAAGCTATTACGTTATTTCTTTATTTTACTGCCTTGTAACATAGTAGATGATAAGAAAACGCATTGAAATATGAAACTGAAGAGAAATAATTATCTGTAATTACAGAAAAACACAATTTTCACAAAAATGAACTTTAATATGGAGTGGAAGTCTGAATTGTTTTCTTTTCTTTCTTTCTTTTTAACCCACGTGAGACGAATTTTGCTAAACGAAAGCTACATTTCTAAGAAATTAAACACATGTATAGAATGTAGAAACTAAACTTCGAAGCAACTTTAAGGATTAGTAATCGAATTACACCCTTACTTTCAAATAAACAAACCCTTTTCTGTATGGAATACTCATTAATCTACCACTTATGAAATCATAATCATTATGCATAACTGCAATGTGGTTGTTCGCTGCTCTATGGACTAACAGCTTACGTGACGAACGCTTATTGGCTTGTGCTGGCAGAATCAGAAACAGCAATCGCCGGACCTACAGCTTAAGATACTTGACGCTGTTAGTCCACCCAGCCACTCAATTCAGTTGAAGAGCGACGCTGAAGTGAGCCTAGTAGTTGGTGTCGTTAAATAGCCACATAATAATAAAAAACTGATTAAATTATTTCTTTTGCACACATTAGGACGACGAGCTCTGTATGAGTTGATCAGTTAGTTCACAAGGAATTTGAATGAGAATACAGAAGGTCACTATTTAAGAAATTTCAAGATATACAGTTTATTTCCCCTACCAAAAATCTCAATCTTATGCTAGTCTTAAAAGAATGTTTGAGGAAAAACTAACGATGTTTTTAAATGTAAAATGTGGTTTGGTGTTTTGGGAATTCCTCAAATATCTTCGCTTTACATCAGCATTCTGACAAACATAAAATATTATATTTACTCGACTTTTTACTTTCTCTACTACGTATAGTAAAGTAGGGGAAGTATTGTATTCCACCCAAAAATTCGATACAGAGATTTCAGCGGAAATACATGTTTTGAGACTCCCTGAATCCAAAAAAAGCATTTTTTGAAACATGTCCGTGTGTGTGTCTGTCTGTGTGTCTGTGTGTCTGTGAACAGCATAACTCAAAAACGAACAGTCGGATAAGCACCAAACTTGGTATTTAAGTTCAGTATCATCCAGAGATGCGACACGAAGGTTTTCAAGAAAATCCCGCCACCCCAGACTACCCTTTACATGGAACATTTTTCGAAAATTTTAATTTTCTCAAAAATGGCTCTAACGATTTTTATTAAAATATCATATGTTTAAGATATTTTCATAACAAATGAAATGTATATCTCGAATTTTCTGGGAATGTCTCCAAAAGTGTTCTTCAATGTGAACGACTTTTGCATAACTGGTAAACCATAAGAGATAGACAATATTTTACTACACAAAAAACGTAGATCGCATTAAAATACACGATTTATGTCATATACTTTTTTTTTTGTTGAGTGAACCGTTTTCGAGATATTGCTTGTTTGTCTTGGATATGCAAAGAGTATTAATCTGTGGCAAAGAGAATGATGCTGCACCTAGCAACCAGCTATTAAGAGATATGTCTATGCTTAAAGGCATTTCTATATTGCCCTTGCAAATACAAAACAAGGGCAACATACTAGGCCTTAAGCGAAAGTCAAATATTTTTAGAACTGGTTGCTATGTGTAAAATGTAATTCTCTTTGCATGTCAAAAGATTGTTTCTGCAAATGTTTATCTTTATTAATATGAAATAGATGGAGAATAAGAGTTTGTAAAAATAGTTTGTACAAAAGTAGAGAAACTCATGTGAGTGTAACACATCAGATCCTTTTTGTTGAGCTGTTTGTGCACAGTTAGTGGCCCAAATAGCGGATGGCTCAAGCGGCAACGTCTGTGGGGTGGTGTATTCTGCCACGATCTCTCCTTTCCTCCAGTTCCTCTCTATGTCAAGTTTCAGGTGTCATTTCAGGTCCTGCGATGCCAGGCAGATGGCGTGGATGCATGCGCATTGGAAAGAGCTCTCCTAATGTACGCCAGTGAGCCTGTCCCACCAGTTAGGGTCACTGCGTAGCCCTCTTGAGGATTCCTCGCTCCCTAGTGTGCGGGTGTTCAAACTGGAAATATTAGGGACCTCTGCACGACTCTGTAGGCCTGTCTGCCTGCGGACCTGGGACCTCCTCCAGTTCCTACGCCTCATCTCTGCCTCCCGGGGGGTATAACCACAATAGATCAAGATGGTCGCAGTGCGCGAGGTGTGCCCCTTCGATAAACATAATCTACATCCTACAGTGGCCCCAGAAAGTAAAAGCCACAAAAAGTTAGGTGTTCAGTAGTTATGCTTATGCCTACTTTGCCGGACATCTACATTTCAAAACCAGTTCTGATACGATAGAAAGGGCGAGGGAAAGTTTTGTCTCCCACGATGGCCACTAACAAAAAAGGTCGTATTGAACCACTTCAGCGTGTCGACATCGGACAAAATAGACATCGGTAAGTCATTTATTTTTCCGCTTTTACCTGTTGGCGCCACTGCACATCGAACCATTCAGTCACCGGCCATTCCTTACACACTTGCGCTTTTTTCTGATTGTTTTGGGGGACCTTAAAACATAATTTAAAGCGAAATCTCGGTCTACCTTAGGTAAGCAGTTACAGTAATAGTAACTGGACTTTGTTATAGGGTCCTCTCTGCCGATATTTTTCAGAACTTGCAGGTTATTCAAAATGAGCTGAGTTATGACAATATTTATTGGAACAGCTGAATACAAACATTCACTAACAAACATAACCAGGTTTAGTTTCCATTATATTTATTCATGTAAAATAAAAAACGATGCCTTAATGTGTTCAGTACGAAGTCTTTCTGCCATTGCTTCAGATCTGAAATAAGCTGAACTGACAGATGCTGCTTCTCTTAAAGCCATTTTTAAGGCAAGGAACCTTTAAGGCGCCACTCTGACCCATTTCTATACGCTTCTAGATATTCAGGAATCAAGCATCTGACGGGGCTGTGTATTCAAGAGCGCCTTTTATTACGGCATAATGGCATTTATCGTTTTCAGGACACATACTTTTCTAAACAAATCTAAAAATGTAGCGGTAACAATACCTTTCCTCAGTTCACAGGTATAATATGTAAAGTTGCTATTATAAAAAATCTGATGTGTTACAGTCACATGACTTTCTCTACTCTTGTACAAACTATTTTTACAAACTATTTCATTCTCCACATGCTTCATGTTAAGCGAGATATCGAGATGTTAATCTTATTGCTAATTTTCTTGTAGATGCAAGGGGAATTGGTAGGCTTTAAGCGATAGTCAAATATTTTAAGAGCTGGTTGCTATGTGGAGTATTCCATTCCCTTTGCATTACCAGGACAAAAAAAAATGATGTGTTACACTCACATGACTTTCTCTACTCTTGTACA
The DNA here is from genome assembly GCA_030765065.1 of Deroplatys truncata. Classification (NCBI taxonomy): domain Eukaryota; kingdom Metazoa; phylum Arthropoda; class Insecta; order Mantodea; family Mantidae; genus Deroplatys; species Deroplatys truncata. The sequence continues at coordinate 168,323,684 of CM060983.1, forward strand.
AACTATTTTTACAAACTATTTTATTCTCCATATGCTTCATGTTAAGCGAGATATCGAGATGTTAATCTTATTGCTAATTTTCTTGTAGGTGCAAGGGGAATTGGTAGCCTTTAAGGGATAGTCAAATATTTTAAGAGCTGGTTGCTATGTGGAGTATTCCATTCTCTTTGCATTACCAGGACAAAAAAAAATTATGTATTACATTCACATGACTTTCTCTAATCTTGTACAAACTATTTTTACAGACTCTTATTCTCCATCTATTTCATATTAATCGAGATAAAGATTTGCAGAAACGATTTTTGACATGAAAAGAGAATTACTTTTACACATTTCACGTAGGTGGCTCACGGAAGAAAACTTCATCTCGCAAAATTTTAAACATACGAGAGCGAATATTACTCACACAAATGGTTAATGATACGAAACGTTTTGAACTAAATTGCATTTTTCGCGACAGTTAAATTTATCTTGTATGCGAGGGTGCCCATCGCCCCCTAGGCTATGACGCATCCCCCTAAACAATATCCTCCCGCCAATTTTTCGAGAGCTCAATTTAAACCATTTAGTTCCTGTTCTATGTTGCTGGAAAGCTTCGCGAAGGGGCTGTCTTAGTATCTATTGTTATACCAGTACACAATACAAGCTTAAACAAATAATTAGAAAGTTAAAAATCAATAGAAATAATCGCAATATTTGCACTAAAAATTACAAACAAAAATATTTAGCAGGTAGTGTATTTGATTACTTAGTATTGCAATATATCATTGATTGTACCTATCTAAATAGACCAATATAGTAAGTATAATAACGCTTAATTTCTATAATTTATGATTTGATATGCCTCATTATACCACACAGTGTTAATTGTACTTAAGATTAGTTTTTGGTGGAGGGATAAACACATTTAGATTAACAAACTTAAAAGATACAAACTGAGTTAACAATTATAGTACTTGATTAAAAATTGTAAAACATGTGTTAAATATATTACCTGCCTTAATTTACTTCAATACCTTTGTACTGTCCAACATTTTTATTCTCCCCCCCCCAAAAAAAAATCTTCCTATTGGCGGAACTTGCGTCACGATTCCCTCCCCGTGGGCGGCCCTGTTTGTATTTTATAACTCCCGGGTTATAGATACAAAGTTCAATATGCATGAATAGGCCTTAGCCGTCTTTTTATAGAAAAGTCAACTACTTTTTGTTTGGCATGCCAACATTTCAATCTTTAAATCAGAAACGCTAAAGCTATTTTTGGAAAATAAAAACTAGCTTAAGTTTTCCCTCGTAAAATGTCGTTTTTCTTTTTAGGGTACGGGGATCCCATAGTAGATTTCTTCTTGCGTCCTTAAAATATACCCAATTTAAATACGAAGTTTGTAGTCATACAACTTTTCTTACTTCTCTCTCTCTCTCTCTCTCTCTCTCTCTCTCTCTCTCAGGAACCCATTTCTAAAAAAAATCTGATGTGGTACACTCACATGACTTTCTCTACACTTGTACAAACTATTTTTCCAAACGCTTATTCTCCATCTACTTCATGTTAAACGAGATAAACATTTGCAGACTCTATTTTATTGCTAACTTTCTTGTAGATGTAAGGGGAATATATATTTACAAGGGCAATATAGAAATACAGTAGCCTTTAAGCACATATATATCTCTTAATAGCTGGTTGCTAGGTGCAGCACCATTCCCTTTCCCACAGATTAATACTCTTTGCATATCCAAGACAAAAAAATGAATAACGTATTCCCATTTGAGAAAATAAGTATTGCAAAATTTAAGGGAATAACAAGTAATATCTCGAAAATGGTTAACTCAAAAAAAAAGCAAAGGACATAAATTGTGTATTTTAACGCGATCTACATTTTTTGTGTAGTAAAATTTTGTCTATCTCTTATGGTTTACCAGTTATACAAAAGTCGTTCACAATGAAGAATACTTTTGGAGACATTCACAGAAAATTCAAGATATACATTTTATTTGTCATGAAAATATCTTAAACATATGATATTTTAATTAAAATCGTTAGAGCCATTTTTGAGAAAATTACAATTTTCGAAAAATGTTCCATGTAAAGGATAATCTAGGGTGGGGGATTTTCTTGAAAACCTTCGTGTCGCATCTCTGGAAGATACTGAACCTAAATACCAAGTTTGGTGTTTATCCGACTGTTCGTTTCTGAGTTATGCTGTTCCAGACACACAGACACACGGACATGTTTCCAAAAGTGCTTTTTTTGTATTCAGGGGGTCTCAAAACATGTATTTCCGGTGAAATCTCGGTATCGAATTTTTGGGTGGAATACAATACTTCCCCTACTATACGTAGTAGAGAAAGTAAAAAAATGGGATGTTTTGAACTTCAAGAGTGTTTTCCTGGTGACATTTCTGTATTGAATTTTATGGATAATGCAGTATTATTATCTCACAAGGCAATCTAAAACAAGGCATTCAATTGCAAAGGGGTACAAGTGAACGTAAAGCCAGAGTAAGCTTAAGCATATAAACGTTTTGCGACAAGTGATATTAGTAAAATCCTAGTTTATGTTGTTCCATTAGCAGATTAGCAGAAAAACTATTTGTAAAGTAGCATGATATAGTTGGCGGCAAAGAGGTACCTGTGCACCTTTGCCGCAAATACTTCCATTCTATTCCACACAAGCAGAAAGGGCAAGAAACGCAAGAGCTAAGAATGCTGCTCTTCAGTAAATAATAGAACTGAGAATATGACCTCTCAGACTCAGGTTATGACGCGGTGTAGAATTATTTGTTTTATCCTGTTTCAACATTGTTAAGAGACTTATTTTCATATTCTGTTCTAATTGTTACGTGTAACTAAATTAAAATGTTTTTATGAGTGCAATAAGTGCAATAAATGTTTTTATTGCAGCTAAGCCAGCAGGCTAAGAACGCTGGAAAGCCAAGTACTGAAGTAACATACAGTACTAGCTACGGACAAACCAATACGATAACTCATTAATGTAATAAGGTATATAATTCACATCTACTCAGCATCAACACATTAATGTGTTTCTTTAATATTTCTGTTCTAAAGTTTTTTACGTGTTGTGTATTTTCTTTGCTAATATTGTACCTATAATAATAATAATAATAATAATAATAATAATAATAATAATAATAATAATAATAATAATAATAATAATGAGGATGTTAAAAACACAAATATTCATAATGTATACATGGTAGAGAAGAAGTATATAACGTTATAACATATACAATATAATATGAGAGGGAAAGCCCATTGTTAGTTATACAACCAGTAATAAAAATTACGAGAAATGCAGTAGCATCTACGTAAGCACGTAACGAACCTTGGATTCATAATTAAGACAATGGAAGTCTGTAAACATATAAATGTAACAAACTGTTATTGGATAGTAGCACCAATCAGGCACATTGATACATGCCTATAATTCAAATACGTAAGCTAAGAAAACGATTGAAGGGAACGCTAACAGAAGCTTGTCAGTCTTCGAGTAGGAAGGTAGTGTATAAGCTCGTCTCTAAATAGACGCTAAAACTAAGTGGGTATTGAAAGTCTGCCAGTTATACTTATTTTAACATAACAAACGTGATAGTCACTTGTGAATATCTACATGTGGTTTATCTAAAATACAAGTGAAATAGTTAACAGTCTACGTGCGTGCAAAATATTTTAACATTCTCCATACCTAACCCTGACAAGACACAATTGCTCTCCTACTCAAAATACAGCAGCCGTGGCACAGTTATAAAATAATAATTACAACATACTAATACACACACAAGAATACAGATATACGATTCATCAGAACGTCGTGATAAATCACAAGAGTACGGCATCAAGACGACCTACAGGAATGTAATACAGCATCCATCATTTTCCAACGGTCCATCATCAGCAACTTGTGGGGTCCTAACAAGGAGGAACCGCTACAGTAATAAGTGCATAATATTTTGTGATAAACTTTACATTTTGACCATTTCATTATTGTGCTTTTTTCGACAGGTGAACAGACTATTCTCTAAAGTAAGCTAATCTTCTTTTAAATCGAATCGCGCATTAAAATTCACTTTAAAGTTGTATGGAATTTACAAGTATTTTGAATCAAATTTCTCAAAAGTAACTGAAGTGCACTTGCGCACCTTCGCTTCTGGTTCTCTCGAATGAAATTGCAGCATCCCATAAGATTACAACACTGGCTGGTCTATTACGCAAAATATGTCTCGTAGAAAGTGTGACGAAATTCTTTCCACGTCGTCGTGAGGGAAGGCAGTTCGGTAAGGCACAGAAATAAAGTGATCTAGTGGTCACATAACTACAATTTTCCCCATTAGCTCTGCGCTATTAGCAGCCCGGGGCACAAGTAGATTCTGAAGGACGGAGCCGAGGAGATTTTGCAATGAGTCGCTAATTCATTGCCCTCGCTGACTGAATGCAAATTGATAATAATTAGCGATAAACTGTTAGAGGCGCTGTTACACATGTCTGGAGAAACTCCAGGTACCTACCAGACGCACGTAAATCACTCGTAATGTTATTCTAATTGAAATTCCAGACAGGCCTCGGACTTGCCCCTCTTTTTACAATTTTCCTCCGATTACGCTTTTACTGTTTATTAACACTCATAACGCTCCTCTGCCATTCTTCCCTTGTGAGTTATTTCCCCTCTAAGCCTGGAAGGGTGCATTGGCAATTCGCCTTGCAATAATTGAAACATGCTAAGACTGTCTGCAAGCGGCTTTAAGGCTCAGCGCCTTGGCTGTTAATTACACAAGGTTGTAGCTGCCTCCACAAAGGAAGGACGATCACGCGATGCTACTACTGCACCTTATATTTTTATGCACCTGTGAAGGATACAAAACATACTAAATCCGAAGATCTTGTTTACCCTTTTCAATACAGACGCAAGGGACTCAACACTGCAACAATGGCTTCTCCACCCAGAAGCCTCGTCTTCCATTTCTGGTTGAGGCGGGGAATTATTTCTTAATTATAATCATTCCCTATCCCCCACAGAGTCTGGAAGTGAATTAGAGCGCATTTATAGTGACGCAGTAATTTGTATCACAAATTAGGTAAATGTAAAGAGTGATTGTAGTGTGAATATGCATTATTGTGTGACATTGATTTGAGATGTTTGTTGATTGTAAGCATTGTCGAGAAGTAAGTTTATACGGCCTTACTGAAACTGACAATAATAGCGTGCAATAATGTAGCGAGGGGGTGAGCTGTTTATCATTATTAGAGACGAGCAAATGACGTAATATTGGCGCGTTTTTCTTAGGAATTTGCTGGAACATTTTCCCTAGAGCATATGTTTTCGTAATTTTCATTGGATATAAAAATAGACGCTAATGTTGGCGCGTTTTATTAACCAATAGCAGCTCAGTTATAATCTTAAGGCATATCGGGGTGTAGGAGTATAAAAAGGGCTAGGTCAGAGTCAAATTCGTCCAGTCCATCAGAAACAATTGTGCACTACACGTCGCTGAATACATCGCACAGTTTATCGATTCGCAGGTTACGCGTAGCAAAGTTATAAAAAAATCTCAAGTGTCGTAAAGTTAATTACACAAAAAGTTGAAGTTCGCGAATTAATAATGTTCAGTAAAGAAGTTATTATAACAGTTTCAGTTTGGCGAGTGTCAAGATTAATGTGTGAAAGTGCAAAATATGTTACGACAATAAAAGTGTAAAACAAATTCTTCATCAGTGTTATCTTTGGATAAAAACTCCTTTCCGTTTACACACCTTGTATAAGATAAGTGCTCGACCAAAAAGATCATAGCTAGCCGGACAGTGAACCCAAAATTAAATAAAATAACAGGCGCTCAGTAAATGATAACACGAAGTGACCGCGACAAATTGTCTTTTATACGTGCGGCAAATAAACAGTAGCATTCTTTCAAACAACATTAAGAATACCGTCACAAATTGGCTACCACAACGTGGAGCTAACAAAATAAACATAAAACCGCCGCAATAGCAAAAATCTTATAAAACTAACGTTAGAAAACCATGCAGTTCAGCGAGTAATAACACCATAGTTGTTTCTCAAGTCAAAAACCCTGATATCATTAAAAAGTTAAAGGGTTCTATATGAATGAAACCATTAAAAAGGTGAAATGAAATATTTCATTTGCAGATGATATGCTAGGATTTGGCAGTTTGTACATTTTAATATTTACCCAATGATCGTGTTAACCAAATAGTGTCGTGTTTCAAAAATACATTTTGAAGACTTTTGAAAGCCTGATTTTAAGTGAACGTTACAACTGCATAACAACACTTTCTATAATGGTTAGTATCACTGTAATGTAAACCAACATTGCTTTTTCTTTCTTTCTTTCTTTCTTTCTTTCTTTCTTTCTTTAAGGAAAACTGAATGAAAGATGTTCGTGCTTACTGATAAGGATGGATGTATGATTTTCGTGTAGTCTATCGTGGTCTGTATCTGATGAAATAGCTTATTTTCTCAGGCTTGAGGGCCATCGTTGATGGAAACAACAAACACGCCGAATTTTTTTTTACGATGTGTAAAACAAGAGACGTCCTGAAGGTACCAACCAATCGCGACATCGCCCCTCCTTTCACCGAAAATGTTTAATCCAACGGCCAATCATGATCAGCACGCCAGACTACTGGGACAGTCAAATGAGATTCTCTCAGGGTGCCTGTCGTCCTCCGTGATGTAGTGGTTACCATGGTAGCCTCTAGTTCCCGAGGTTCAAACCCGTCGGAGGCGATGGATTTTTTTCGGAGGTAAAAATCCTTAGCATGGCTTCCTTCGGAAGAGAATTAAAGCCGGTGGTCCCGTGTCGTAGATTTACGGCACGTAAAAGAACCTCAAGCCTGATACAGACCTCCGAGCAAAATTACCGGTCTTTCACGCCCAATATAGAATGGGACAAAAAGGACCACAGCAGTTAAAGAGCGTCCATAAATAAAACAATTCAATTCTGAGGATGCCAGTCACTCGAACTGCCGAAACATTAGGAAAAGGTATGTTTCCATTAACAAAAGGCGTTAAGCTACTTGATGGAGCATATGTTCCAGTTCAGCAGTTAGAAGGTGTACATCAGTCACAACTTTGCACTTGTCATGCCGTTACATATATTAAAAATTACGTAATTTACACTTTTAAATTGTTTAACCTGAAAGCCTGTATGCGTGTGCTATAATCCTGGTTTGCGTTTACTCAGAAAAGGCTATGGATATTGCTTTCCTTAACTCACAGAATCGTAATCGTTATAGGTGTGTATACACGCACACCCAAAATGAATGCCTTAGTTCAGCTTCTTTCCGTGGCTAAAATTATATTTTGGTAACGTTTATTCCGGCTTTGAAGCTATCTAATTGTGCATTTAAATAAATAAGGTAAATGTTGAACTATTGCCGAAGGTATTTTGTTTGTTTCTGGCAGCACAATTTGTTATCTAAATGTTACGTATGCTTACCATGGAACTTTATTGTTTGTTGTGGACTCCATGCAAGTGCCAATGAAAACCATTGTTTTGCATACGATATGAAAACTACGTGTGCAAGTGATGCTTTAACAGTTGTTTAAGATATGAGTATGGCAATCTATATTATAACATGAGACTGAAAATTATAATATTATATTGTGCAGGTTCTAACAATTTTAATATAAACTTATTTTAATAAACATAATTGAATTATGTTTATCAGTTCTTACGATTATTTTTTCTGCTAGGGTGGTTGTATTAAGTTTGAAATAAATGAGTTGCGGTAATGAGCGCATAACAGAAAGCTTGGAAATAAAAGGTTTTGAAGAAATCTCCACGTAATAAATGTGTGTTTCTGCGTATTTCTAAAATAATTTTATTATATTATGACATACGGACGGAAATGGTAACTCTGTTATTTAAATGTATGTAATGCAGATATTGAAATATTTATAACTTGTAAAAAATAGAGCGCGTGTAAAACAAATTTGAAAAGGTGCGCTAAGAACAAATTACAGGTATATCAGATAAACTTATGTTTGCATATTTCACCTCGAAATCGGAAAGAGAAAAACCGAGTACAACGTGGACACTCTATTCAGTGTTACAGAATACAATTTACTTAAAGAGAAATGTTGTGGTTAGTGTTGGTAGTAAATATATAACCAGCTTTTGAGTGTTTTTGTAATATTTCAACCTGAATAACACTTGGCACTATTGCGGTGAGGCAAGTACTTAACACATTATTTTGAATTTCATTAATGAAACATTAATAAACTTCTCTACTCATTCTTCTGTAAATTATAATTACAAAAGCTTATTCTTCTATCTACTTCTTTTGTATATAAACGTTCACTACGCATTTACACATTTCGTTGTACGTACAAGAAGAATAGAGTCGGCTAAGGCGATATTCAGATTTTTAAAAAAACGAATCGCTGTATTATGGCTTTGAAATTCCAAACTCCTTACATGGCGAAGAGAGAAAGCGAATAGCGACCACTTAAAACAAAAAGTTTAAGTGTTTGAACATTCAAACCAATAACAAAGAAATCTCGGAAATGCTTAACGCCACAAAGAATTATCTGACTTAAATTGTGTGCTTTACGGAGATCTACATATTATGTTCAGCAAGATTTTGTGCATCTTTTATGGTTTACCAGTTATACGTACAAAAATCATTCAGAATGAAGAGCTCTTCATAGGCCATTCGCAGAAAATTCAAGATATAGTTTTATTTGTCATGTAAATATCTTAAACATACAGCATTTTAACCATACAGCTATTTTTGAGAAAACAAAAAATAACGACATTTTTTCATGTAAGGGTACTTTTGGGTAGGAATTTTCTTGTAAAACGCTGGAAGAGGCTGAATTTAAATCCTAAGTTTGCTATATAAACGATTTTTTTATTTTTCATTAATATTGCTCAAAGGTGGACGGACAAAGAACAGAAGACAAACACAGGAGTTTTTTTTAAAAAAAAATTCCCTTTTGGATTCGGTGACCCTCAAAACGTGTATTTTCGGTGAAATATCTGTATTGAACTTTTTGGTGGATTGCAATACTTCTAATTGCCATATGTAAGTGAAAGTTACTAAGAAACCAGAGACAATTATCAACTTCAAATGCCTTATTTATACTTTCGGCACAGTTAATTTTAGGGACGAAACCAATCAAATGAAACCTCTTGGGACAGTTGCCATGAACAGTCTGACTAGGACTGCTAGCTGTCATAGGTGAAAGACATCGAAACTCTCTTAAACCTTTGTACAGTTCTAGAACGTTCCAGGAAAATATTCGACGGTAGTCAAATAATGTAATTTTCCAGTCTGAGTTACTATCAAGTTTTTAATTAATAGAGGTAGATGCCTTTTTACTTTCTCTACTACGTATAGTAAGTAGGGGAAGTATTGTATTCCACCCAAAAATTCGATACCGAGATTTCACCGGAAATATATGTTTTGAGACCCCCCTGAATTCAAAAAAAGCATTTTTGGAAACATGTCCGTGTGTGTGTCTGTGTGTCTGTGTATGTGTCTGTGAACAGCATAACTCAGAAACGAACAGTCGGATAAACACCAAACTTGGTATTTAGGTTCAGTATCTTCCAGAGATGCGACACGAAGGTTTTCAAGAAAATCCCCCCACCCCAGATTACCCTTTACATGGAACATTTTTCGAAAAAATTAATTTTCTAAAAAATGGCTCTATGTTGATTAAAATATCATATATTTAAGCTACTTTCATGACAAATGAAAAGTATATCTCGAATTTTCCGGCAATTTCACAATTTCTTCATTGTGAACGACTTTTGTATAACTGATAAACCATAAGAGATAGACAAAATTTTACTACACAAAAAATGTAGATCGCGTTAAAATAAACAATTTGTCATATACATTTTTTTGTGATGGGTGAACAATTTTCGAGATATTGCTTGTTATTCCCTTAAATTTTCCAATACTTTTTCTCAAATGGGAATTCGTTATTCATTTTTTTATGTCCTGGACTTACAAAGAAAATGGAATGCGCCACATAGCAACCAACTCTTAAAAGATTTGACTATCGTTTAAAGTCTACCATATTCCCCTTGCACCTACAAGAAAATTAGCAGTAAGAGTAACATTTCGATTAACATGAAGCATATGGAGAATAAGCGTTTGTAAAAATAGTTTGTACATGAGTAGAGAAAGTCATGTGAGTGTAACACATCAGAAATTTTTCCTATGCAGCTTTACAAGAATTCATGAAAAATGTTTCTTTAACTGCATTAATTATTCTTAACTTACTTTCATGTTGCATGGAAAGAAGAAGAAAACGCACATGATAAGGGTGGGTAAAGGTAATTGCCATGACATATAGAGACCCTCCGCCACTATCCCTCAGAACGGAGTCTCCTGAATTTTTATTTGTATTCTACGTGTTATTCTACATCAGTGACCACTTTGGTCGTATAGAAGTGTTCATTAAAAGATTCGGATGTAGCAGATCGATTTAAAATTACTGTCGTTTTCGCGCGAACAACATATTCGCGCAAACTGAAAAGGCTTTCATACTGTCATAATATAAACCTATAAAAAATGAAGATGGAATTAATGGCGAAATATTGTTAGGTCCAGTCAACGGAATTTACCTCATCATAAACCCTCCTTGCTGATCATTGTTACAAGGAACCCTCTGAAAAAGGCAAACTTATAAATCGATCCACTTACTTTCGGAGCATTTTTAATGAATGCATGTATACCATGGTTGTACGAGGTAAGGGGTGTAGTAGACTTCGAGGTTGCGTACAGCGTTTACATTACTTGCGATCATCCCAAACGTTCTTGGACTCAAAACTTGTACATGATTCAGAAAATAAACGAATGCACAATAGTAAAAGTTCTAATGCTCCAAACTAGTGGCTCAGTGAGGTAATTTTGAAACAAAATCGAACGTATACGCATAAAGTTAAACTTCAGACGTCGCATTCTGGTGCAAATACTTTGATAACATTATTTATATATAGCATTAAAGCGTAAATCGAAACGGTTGTAAGTATATAAAAGTTCCAGTAAACATGGGTCCACAAATAAATTTCTTACTGTGAAAGTGTGGTTCTGAGCCGCCACTGACTTCATTAAGAAACATCGTCCTAATAAGTACAAATGAATTCGAAAAGTAGAATTGTCGTTTATTTGCCATTTTAAGTTGCCTCACAATTCACTCATAGCTGAACTTAACAAGGAATACAAATCTGCTTTAGTATGTTATGTATTATTAATACTGTACACTCTTCCTGTTAAAGCAGGTGTTCAAAGTGTCGTCCTTGCACCTGAATGCAATGCTGCACTCGTCTCTGCAGTGAGTTTCGAATTCCCTCAAACACCCCCGGATCATCTCGGAATTCTTGACAAGCATGTACAATTCTTTGTAGTACTTCAAAGGTATCAACGGGAGTGCTGTACACCACACTTTTGAGATGATCCCACACACACTGAAATCAGACGATCGAAGAGACTAAGGCCCTCCTCGACCTATCCATTTTGGACCATATCTCCACGTTAAATGTCTTCTTACAGTAGCAGCAAAATGTGCCGGTACTCCATCATGCATGTATCACATACTCCGACGTTGCTCAAGGGGAACACTCTCAAGAAATTCTGGAAGATTCCACCTAGAAACCTAAGGTAGCCCTCGGTCCGTTGAGTTTTGTTGGAAGAATGTATGGCCCTATGACACGATCACTTATTACCCCTAACCACACATTCAATAAGAAACGTTGCTGATGTGGCGACTCATGAACAGCATGTGGGTTTACGGTTTAAATTCTCCATACACTACCATGGCTTAGTACAGGCACTTGTTTGGCAATTCTTCTCGTTGAAGTTCCTGGAGAGATTTGTACTACGTCCAACACCATCTCCTCAATTGCAGGCGTAATGCGTGCAGGCTTCCTGTTCCCCTGCCACTTGCGAAACTACCCTGTTCTCACTCTTCGTTGCTGTAAGATTCCGTTTTGACTGCGCAGAGTTCAATACACCTGACACTGTCCAGTCAAGTGATCTGACTGCTTCGACTGTGTACTGTACCTATTGTCTGTCGTGTATGGTATGATTACATCTTCACCTGGTGGCAATGTTTAGCTCTGTAAACAAGAGCACATCGCGGACCGCTTCTTAGTGCTCAACGAGTGAAGTACAACTATGGACGTCAGTGGCGACTCATAATCACACATTCGCAATAATAAATCTCGCACACAGTTTGTTTGCGGACACATACTTACTGGAACCTTTTTGCTTCTGTTATCGTACACTTTCAACCGTTTCGGTTTGCGCTATTAACTATGATACATCCGGTATATGCGTATCATAGTTAATATGATATTTATGGAGATTCCTCCATAATTCGTACATTTTTATGAACTAACCCTTATTATGCGTCTATTTCAAACAAATTTGAACTAGTGAACTAATGCTTCTTAAACACTTAACATATATAATTTCAACTCGGTACGTATAATTTGTTCTAACTCCTACATTTTTACGAGATACTGAACACACTAGCCCTAACTTTGTATCGATTTCAACAAAGTCTGAAGTATGTAAACGAATGTTCTTCATATAAAACGTTCAGTTCCGTATATATAACCCTACTGATAGTAAATTTTAAGTGATCACCATACAAACTATCGTTAATATTGTACCGTTTACAGCAAATCTGAACTATCGAAAGATTTTCTTCAAACTCTTATACGTCAAGTTCAACACAATACAGCAGGTCCGTGTGCGGGCACGGACAAGCTTCTCCAATAGCAAACGGATCCAGAAACGGAGAAACTGTGAAATCACATGGGGATTTTAAAGAAACTGGCAAACAATGGGTTATTTAAATTATCTGACTATTCTTTCTTCTTGTGTCACCAAATTAATTACCGTTTTCAAGAGCTTTGATTATAAAATTAATGGTCTCTTTTGATATCAGCACAATTTTCTCACGCCCTATGTATTCTTTTGAAAGCTTTCGTGCTATTTGAATTGTGTTGCCTTGATAGATGCATACATTGAAATAGTACACGCAACTTGCAAGTTTCTCTTAAGGGAGATTCGAATTCGAGGCCTCTTACATGCTAACCTTGAGCGCTGGCACGAAAACGCTTATCACGCAATAAAATCTCCTGCTAAATATCTGATAAGTCACAGAGATGACGTGACAACGCTCGCAGATAGGTCCTTGTTTGCTACCTGAAGAACTTGTGCCCTGAGGTTTTATGCCCACGCCCTGCTGACAACAGCTGTCTTCATTATTTAGTTTGATCGCGAACAAATAAGCATCCAGCGAAAGAAAGAAAGAAAAGGGGGGAGAGACCATTCAGACAAGAGCATAAATCTTGCGCAAAAAAAATGAGATGAGCGTAAAAGCGTTGACGTATGTTCAATATAAGCAGAGATCAGCGTGACTAATCTACCTGCAAATGCAATGCATTCTTTTGAAGTGACATCTGCCGGCGATTTGTAGGTCTTCTGTGAGGGATGTCATCTCCGCATAAAAAGCGAATAGACAAACGGCTGCCTGTCCTGTTGTACATACCTGCAACAAACAAAACATACCTTTGATTAACTTTTAATGGCTTGCACTGATGCAAATACTTTGTTATAGCAAAAACACGCTCACTAGCCGCTGCGTTTTTATTTTGCTCGTTTATTTGTTCCTGTCAATAGAGAACTGATAAAATATATGGAATACCAATAACAGGCATCACTTCATACATAACAAACGCATCCCTGGAATTCTAGGTGTAGAACATGGTATGTATATTTTAAAATATTTTATCCTCGAAGACGCATGTCGATTAACCATAAGTGCGATGGACTCCGAGCTGAAATGAGCATAATTTCACCCATTTAATGGATAAAGGATGTTAAATCTTCTTTTTCTCCCTTCCTTATGTTGCAATATCACTGATAAATTCGGTGAATAGTCTGGCATTATTGTAGTACAAACGTAACTTCGCTTAAAAAAAAGCAGTATATATCTCGACTGTGTGAGGTAGTAACGAATAATTCAGCTACCTGTATATTAATATGGTTAAATTAAATGAGCATTAAGAAGCAAAAATGCAGTAAAGACAAATCACTGATCGAAGCGGAACCTAACAATTAATTTGAACAAATATAAAATATAAAAAAGAATTCACATGAGAACACGACTTTTTCTACACATGACAAACTGGCATATATCTATACGAGGGCGGATTCATACGTCCATGACTTTGACGAGAGATAGCGTTCTAATCACAGGTTTCTTGTTTGCACCTATTCTGGGTATAATCGCAGAACTTCGTCGTCATTTGTTTCTTAGAACATTGTTGAGAGCGTCTAAAATAAGCAGATGTGTGTTGCTTCGTAGAAAATAGAGAAAAGTGAATTTCGTGTTCTAATAAAGCACTACCTTTTGCGTGGCCAGACGGTGAAGGAAACGGAAGAAAAGCTGAACAGGTATTATTGGGACTCTGCTCCATCACATGCCATGGTTCACAAGTGGTTCACAGAATTTCGATGTGGCCGTTGGAGCACAAGAGATGCCGTGCATACAGGACGGTCGATTGAGGTCACAATAGAAGAAATGGTGAACAAAGTTCACGATATTGTGTTGAAAGACCGCCGAGTAAAAATCCGTGAGATAACCAAGACCGTAAACATCTCGAATGAGCGGGTGTATAACATTCTGCACGAATTTTTGGGTATGAGAAAGCTGTCAGCAAGATGGGTGCAGCGACTGCTGACAGTTGAGAACAAGCGGAATCGTGTGACCATTTCACAGGGATGTTCGAACATGCTCCAGCGCAATCCAAATGAGTTTTTGCGGCGTTATACCACAGTTGATGAAACTTGGATCCATTACTATCAACCTGAAACCAAACAACAATCAAAGCAGCGGATTTCCTTCGGCGAACCTGCTCCAAAGAAAGCGAAAGCCATTCCGTCAGCAGGAAAAATCATGACAGCTGTCTTTTGGGATTCAGAAGGGGGTGATAGACATCCATTACCTGGTAAAGGGTAAAATGATCACAGGTTCATATTATGCCGTAATGCCGGATCAGTTTCACAAGGAGTTGGTAAAGAAACGACCTATTTGGTGAAGAAAAAGGTTCTCTTTCACCAGGATATTGCACCCGCACACAAGTCAGCCATTGCCATCGCAAAATTTGTGGAATTGGGCTACAAACTGCTACCTCACCCACCATATTCTCCAGATTTGGCTCCTGAACGACTTCTTCGTCTTCGCAAAACCTGAAAAATTGGCTCGCTGGGAAGAAGAAATTCACGTCCAGTGAACACATCATGGCAGAAACAACCTCATATTTTGTAGACTTCGAAAAATCACATTTTTTGGTAGGTTTAAAAAATGTGGAGAAATGTTGGACAACGTGTATTGAATTGAAAGAAGACTGTTGAGAAATAAAATTGATTTTATTTTCTTTAAAATGTCCTGACTTATCAATCCGCCCTCGTAAATCCATTATAATATCTTATAAAGTTTATATGCAAAGCGTTTTTTCTTACCTAGTAACATTATTCACAATATATATTTTAGCTAGGAATGATTTGAAGTTACGCAAAAATTGCTTAATTGCACATTATCTACGTGTGAAAATAGCATAAATGTTTAGTCGTGTTTTAACAAACTTTTATTCGGGAAAGTAAAGAGAAGAATCGTAAACTTTCAAACACTTAAAAGTGCTTAAGAAAGTATAAGCATGCAACATGAAATATTTCCGAAACAGGTGAGCTTACGATAACAAAATTATTTTACATAAATTGTATACTTTCATGAATTTTACATGGCTCCTGCAGTAGGTTTCTCTCTAGCTCATGATTTACCAGTTATACGAAACTCTATCATATGAAGACAACTTCACAGGCTAATTACAGAAAATTCAAGATAAACAGTGAATGTGTCACATCAATATCTGTATCTTATTTTACTTAAAATTCTCAGAACAATTTATGCGATAATAGAAAATAACAATTGTTTCTTTCCATGTAAAGAATAGTTTGGGGTGAAGGAATTTCTCGTAAATTCCCGTCTGGCATGCTTAAGCAGTGTCGTGAGTCCAGTATGACATTTGCATTTATCGACTCCCATTAAGCGCGGGAGTCTACTTCTAAAAACACTTTTTGGGGGGTTCAGTGGACCTCAAAACCTACATTTTAGTGAAATCTCGACATTATAATTTTGGTTGGAATACGGTACTACTTTCTCTACTTAGCTATTATAGAGAGATGATAGAGAAATTAAAAACTAAATGTACGGAAGGTCAAGCTCTGAATGCAGGAAACCTAACAAAGTTCACCAAGGCGGGATTATCCTCCAAAAATGTGATTTTCATGCTTAGAAATCCCGTATGTAGTCACGATCCACAAATTTCGCTTACATAATTGGTTATTAACCAATTAGGATCAAACAAACAAACTGCATTATTCTATTAAGGTTGTTCCGTTATCACAACTCGTTAGCAGACTAAGAATCTGAGACAACTTAACAGCCAATTATGTGCAACTTACAGAGTTCTGTATACACAGAACTGTTGATGTAATCAAAGACGCCAATGTGCTGTCTTATTTACTACTGTAAACACTACAGTATAGTGCTGGTGGAAAATGAAGTAGGACACATGTATCGGAATGAGAGCCCCAAGTACATTGTACCTCTAGTCACGAAGGGGATTGTACACGGCCTCACAGGTAAACAACATCCCGATACGCCACCTTACTCCGCTCTACTCGATGCACTGTAAACTTCACTTTTAAGTTGTCCCGGGTCTTTAGCCTGCTCATTAGGAAGTAAGAATAAAATGAGGCCCGGGGTTTTCTTATCCAGAGAAGACGAATGTCGGGCAACTCTAGGAACTCCGGGCCCATTTGAGCATCATTTCAATCCCTTGGTAAAACGTGTGATATGACCTATCCGGTTAAAGGGCGTTAAATGTAGAGAGAGAGGGAGGGAGAGAGAGAGAAGGAGAGAGAGGGAGGGAGAGAGAGGTGAGCAGAGGAAAAACAAAATACACTTTATGTCTTTCTAAGGAAACGCATTAGGTTCATCCCATGGTCACACTACAAAATGAACAAGAATTGTCTATCGCCGAGTGAGAAAGCTTAGGTCCAAACATCCTTGGCTCATATTTAAGAGGTCCTGGGTTCAAATGCCGTGTGCTGGTCAATTTAACTGGGCTTTTTCATGGTTTCACTCAATCTCTACGTAAATATAGAGTCGGATAATTCAATACTACCATCCAAAGCTCCACCCACAGATAAAATTAACGGAACTTAAATAGAAGGCACATGAAAGCCACTAAGGTCATTACCAATCAGCAATTCAAGCAGATGGTGCAGGACAGCCACAGCGCAACTGCTACAGCCAACAATCACGATCCCAAAGTCCACATTCCAGTTAACTTTATATCAATAAATAGATAGCACATGAGGGGGAGTACGTAACTAAGGCTATCTTTGGCACATGTTACTCAGATGTGTCAACGAACATACAGTAACCATTACGGTATAATCGAGAAGATAAAAATAAAGAAAAGTAGAAAATAAGTCTAAATAGATATGACGTTCATATTTAACTTGAGAGAATAGTGTACAAATAAGACGAATATTTCCTTACACACTGCAAACACCCAAAATAACTTGAGAAATATAGATTACGTAAGATTTACTGAATAAATCCCATGTCCTATTCGCTAAAAATTAATGGATAATGTTCACGTTTGTAAAAACAACATTGCATAACAAATGTAACTAACATTCGTATTTCATATCATACCATTCAGATAAGGAAGTCCAACCAATTTACATCATAACTTTTTAAACTATAAACATTATAAACTGTGTTACTTTTGGCTTAGGGGTAGAACATTATATACCTTAACATCCGTTATGTGTAAAAAATACAAAATTACCAGATTATTTAGAAACTTTTATTGTATGTTCAGAAACATGTATTTTCAGCGAAAAAGATGTCCTAACGAAGCTGTCAGTGCATCAATTTGACAACCATTTTGTTCCCTTATACACAGTCAAACATTACGAAACACTCCTTGGGTCTTAGATTTTTACTCTAATTTGCTAAAGATTATTACCCTTTAGACATTGCTTTGTTGTAGCAACATATATTTTTAGAATTCAAACTAGATGTACCTACTATTATCTCAAATGGCAGTTTGCGTCAAATATCGACCTCTCATCTGCATAGAAGCAGATATTCGAAACATATTTGTTAGATATCACATTCCATAAAATTCAAAGGCACTTTGCAGCTTTTCAGTTTCTTTATTATTACTCCTTTCCTCTTCCCACTCTTATTTTGATGCAGGAACTTGATGAATAAGGAAGAAATATTCAGCATACCTCTCTTGATCACAACAATGCTAAAATGCAAATTGGGAGTGCGGAATGCATACTGAAGACACCCTCGAAAGTCGATTCTAGTGGTTCTCAACGGTATACTGTTGCGACATTTTAATTGCTGTAAATACTGCTTTCAGTGCCTAACACTTTTATTTAACGGATATAAAAATACAGATGGGGTCGCGTTTTTTTTCTTTAATGCTAACTGGCAATTAGTCTAACAAACGCACTGCTGCCGCCGCCACAGTAAATCATGAATATCTTAGCACGAAGATTTTTTGAGGGATAATTACGTAGACCTACTGTTTCAATACGATAAGAAATCGGTCATTTTTTATGCCTGCCTAAAACACGCCATACAAAGTATCAAGACTAATTCAGAAGTATTTTCCCCACTGCCATTCCCATTTTTCTTCTCCCTCAGCAGCTCCAGTTACACAAGACATTTTATTTGCGATGTATCACACAATCATATCAGGAATCTTTAAATGCAAGGATAATTAATCAGGTTTATTTTGAAGCAGACAAATTTTAGGATCAAAAAGAACACAGTGTCTCCCCACCAAACGGAAAATATACAGCGGACTTTCTTAAAACACTTTATCAGAAATAGGGGATTCATGAGTAACTGCTGGAATAATTGCAAGAAGAGTAACTGTCGCTTACGCCCTCAAAAACAGAATTAAAAATAAATAATAAAAAAATGGGAAGATAGAGAATTAAGTCTTTGCAGATAACCTTATATATCTTCATTGCATTAGCCAACGTCAAGACTTTCAGGGTAAAATTCAGAGTCCGTAAATATCCCCACCGTTGAAGACTGCCTTAAACAAAATCGAAAGTCCTCCTCATGAACCCAATATCAGTGAAAGCATTAAGTTTTTACTTTCTCTACTACGTATAGTAAGTAGGGGAAGTATTGTATTCCACCCAAAAATTCGATACCGAGATTTCACCGGAAATATATGTTTTGAGACCCCCTGAATCCAAAAAAAAAAAAAAGCATTTTTGGAAACATGTCCATGTGTGTGTCTGTGTGTGTATCTGTGAACAGCATAATTCAGAAACGAACAGTCGGATAAACACTAAACTTGGTATGTAGGTTCATTATCTTCCAGAGATGCGACACGAAGGTTTTCAAGAAAATCCCCCACCCCAGATTACCCTTTACCTGGAACATTTTTCGAAAATTTTAATTTTATCAAGAATGGCTCTATGTTGATTAAAATATCATATGTTTAAGATATTTTCATGACAAATGAAATGTATATCTCGAATTTTCTGGGAATGTCTCCAAAAGTATTCTTCATTTTGAACGACTTTTGCATAACTGGTAAATCATAAGAGATAGACAAAATTTTACTACACAAAAAATGTAGATCGCGTTAAAATACACAATTTATATCAATACATTTTTTTTGTTGAGTGAACCATTTTCTAGATATTGCTTGTTATTCCCTTAAATTTTTTAACACTTATTTTCTCAAATGGGAATTCGTTATTCATTTTTTTGTCTTGGATATGCAAAGAGTATTAATCTGTGGCAAAGAGAATGGTGTTGCACCTAGCAACCAGCTATTAAGATATATGGCTACTGTATTTCTATATATGCAAGGGCATATACAAAACAAGGGGAACATAGTACGCCTTAAGCGACAGACAAATACTTTTAGAACTGGTCGCTATGTGTAAAGTGTAATTCTCTTTGCATGTCAAAAGATCGTTTCTGCAAATGTTTATCTCGATTAATATGAAATACTCGTAGATGGAGAGTAAGAGTTTGTAAAAATAGTTTGTACAAGAGTAGAGAAAGTCATGTGAGTGTAACACATCAGATTTTTGGAATAGCTGCATGTCGAAGACAGTTCTACGATTAAAGCTAACAGGTAAAATGTCTATTTGACTTCGAAGAAAGGATTTCTAACCCACTCCATTGAAATGCGAAATATTGCTAGAAATGATAACCAATACATTCTTTCAATTTCAGATTATGAAGCTATCTGATAAGGATCTGCTTATGACAACTTTGCAACATCGAAAGTACAGCGACAAAAATGAAAGCATAAGGGTTAAATATTAAATGAATAAATTACAGTTAAAAATTGTAATATGTTAGAAATGGAAGACCCAAGACGTTTTTCATAGTGCTTGACTGTGTATAAGGGAACAAAAGGGTTTCAAATTGATGCACGACAGTTTCGTTAGGACATATTTTTCGCTGAAAGAACATGTTTCTGTACATACAAGTTTCTAAATATTCTCGTAATTTTGTATTTTCTACACATAACGCATGTTAATGTATGTAATGTTCTACCCCTATGCCAAAAGGAGCACAATTTATAATGTTTAGAGTTACAAAAGGTATGATGTAAATTGGTTGGACTTCATTTCAATTAAAAATGTAACCCATCATAATACGCCAATAGCATCGGATTTTCGCGCAAGTCACTACATAGTCTATTAATATTTATAGACTACGGCAAAATGAGGTAAGATCAAACTGCCGCTCTGCCATACAGTCCCTAATATACCTTTACCTTGCCGCCACGAGGGAGGGAATAAATGGTAGAGCGGCAAAGCGATCTTAAACCAGGTGTACGGGCTTGGATGTAAACAGTAGGATAGGAAGTGTATCGCGCCAAGGAACGATGGGACTGAGACTTCTGGTTGAATAACATTTTATTGCTAAAGCATAAGAGCTGCTACACTTGAAGACACTCTAACATTTTATTTACTAGTTCTCCATACAATGCAACCTGTAGAGTTAGTGCGCCTATTCTATAAAAATGCTATTAAGTAATAGCTCTAATTCGGTTTTTAGCCTCCCGACGAGATTACGGGAGGATCTCAAGACGAAGCGTCGCGAGAAGCTGCCCAGGGGGTGTTTCTGTTTTACAATAATGCCCCAGTTCATTTTCAACAGAACACGGTCACACGCGTGCTTCTTTGGGCTATCCAGTTTTGCCTCACCCTCCGTATTCTCCTAACATGTGAGGCAATATTTTATATCACAGCACTGTGAATGCCAGAGTGATTGTAGTGTAAATTAACATTATTGTGTGACAATTATTTTAGATGTTTGTTAGCTATAAGCATTGTTAGGAAATAAGTTTACACGGCCTCACTGAAACTGACAATAGGAGTGGGTAACAATGAAGCGATGTGGTGAGTTGTTTATCACCTAGAAGACACAAACAAATGACGTCACTGTAGCGTGCCTTTCTTTAGAAATGGAGGGAATATCTTCCCTAGAGCATATGTTTTAGTAATTATGATTGGCTGACAAAATAGACGCTAATGTTGGCGCGATTTGGTAACCAATAGCAGCTCTGTTATAATGTTTAGGCATATCGGGCTGAGGGAGTATAAATTCTTGAGCCAAAAGCAAGTATCACGCAGTTCTACAGAATCATTCACGAGGTAAACGTCGCGCAGTTCTACAGAATCTCTCGCGTCGTAAAGTTAGTCACAAAATGTGAAGTAGGTACGCGACAACTATTACGACAGTAATCATTCGGAAATATAACAGTTTCAGTCAGGCGTGTATCAAGATTAAAGATGTGAAATTAATTAAGTGTGACGGCAATAAAAGTGTAAAAACAAATTCTTTTATCAGTGTTATCTTTTAGTAATAACTCCTTTCCGTTTACACGCCCTGCTTAGAGATATTTCCTCGACCGAGTAATAATAGCTAGCCGGAGGACAAAGAGTCCAAAATTCAAAATAGTAAAACAATAACAGGCACTCAGCAAATAAGATAACACGAACAGATTACTGCGACACATGGCGGCCAGTGACTTCTTCCTCTTTCCTTGGCTGAGGAAACCATTGCGTAGCAGGCATTTCCAGAATGACGATGGGGTGATTTTCGAGATGGAACGTTTCCTGAACAGCCAAAATGCAGAATTCTACAACCAAGGTCTCCGCTAAGTCATCCGTCCTTAGGAAAAATGAGTCACATTGAAGGGTGAATATGCAGGGAAAGACTAATGCCATCACCAAGTTTCATGGTCGCAGCTTGATTTTTTTCGAGGTGATAAAGCGTTATGACTACCCTTAGTAGTTCTGTGCCAACCATTCAGACCGGTCAGCACTCATTAAAGCTTGATAAGCAGCACGAGTTTTAATTTACCATGATTATGTGATGAACTTATTGCATTTTGGCAGTTATGCTCCCAAAAGAATGGCTTCTATTAGGGATTTGCAAATAGTTTTTACCTTGGAGATTTCCATTCTGATAGACGAGATTTGTAAGCCTGTAGCATTCAACAATGAATTATGCTGCTCGGCTTACATTTCATTCTTTTAGTGGTATTCTCTTTTCTTTGTTTTAATTTTACTCTTTTAATTTGGGAGAAGAAGAGTGGATATGTTCCTAGCAGAGGTGTCAGTTTGCTGGTTCACCTCTAATTATTTTTCACGCTGGTATTTCCGGACGGATGATTTACTGAAGCTTACCAGAAGAGGATTCTGAAGATATACCAGAGCGCCGTGATGGGAAAATAATCTTGAAACAGAATAGTAGCGGCACTGCTCATAAGAACAGTATCATTGTCCAAGGCAGAATAACTTGACCCAAATATTGCAATTGTGCAATAACTATCTGGACCTTGCCATAGGTAGGTGTAGGCAATCGTAATCGAAGGGGAAAAACATCGTGTTTCGCATTCATCCCTGTATTCTGCCATACGAAGAGATGACAATGCCATGATGCAACAGTGTGGACACGAATTGCAATGAGACATGCGAATGGAAGATTTGGATATATTTTATGACAGTGGCTATAAAAACGTGGATTATACGAACAAATCACAGAAGATAAGTTAAGGAGAAAAAGACGAAAGCAGAAAGCAGGCCTGTTTTGCGGTCAGCACTACACCTTTACCTACTGGTACAACGATTTAAGATGATGTTATTTTTAATTTAATTACACAAGCAAATACAGAAAAAAGTTAACAAGACTTTCTAAATGTATAGCAAACCAGGAAGCCATGAAACATTTTCGTTGCAAAAAAACAAAAAAACAAAAAAACATTAAAGTCACGACTAAGACTATTTCTGCGTAACGTGCACATGCACTTTAACTTTATCTCACTAGAATAGCAACAGAAAGCGGAATTTGCATTAGATCATTTCTCAACTGTCACAATAAGGAAAAATATTTAGGTATATGTAATAAAAAGGAGAGGGAAGCCATTGCATGGTTCCGGCTAGAGATGTGGAAATTAAGGGCCAAATGGGAAATGTTATTTATGAAAGGTATATACCCAATCTGTGGGGATAACGAAGATGCATTGCATATTTTGATGGAATATAGAGGAACCAATGAGTGGAGAAAATGCTAATCAAAGAAAATTGACTTAGATATAATAAAGCTACAGTGATTAAGAAAATGTTCACAGATCAGTGGCAATTAGGAGAATTTCTTTAGAAAGCTAGGTTTAAATGTTAATTTTACAATCTCATTACTGTAAATAGGAGGCTATTGAAAACAGGATATAGAGAAGAGAAAAGTGTAAAATAAACTGTAATTTTAGCCAGGCCAGATTCCGTAGGCTCCATTATGTATTGGACTTAGTAGTAAATAAATATTTACATTTACGTTTGAGTGACACAATTTACATGAAGATTACAAGAAACAAAACTGTTAACTGAAATTCAATCCAATCATTGTTAGGACAGCCACTGCAAGTCGATCTCTTTCACGTCTTCTGGAAATGTTCGTAAAACAAAGGAAGTTTCTAAAGAATACTTTGATAGCACTGCTGATGCAGTTTGTTTACTCACCACGGTATTTTAATGCTTTAGATGCAACGACTCTTTCTTGGACATCGACTCCGTACCGACAACAGGGAAATGGCAATCACAAAGTGAAGAATCTGATGTTACATTCACATGACTTTCTCTACTCACATCTGAACTTAACTAACAAATTAATATTTATCGAACTCTTCGTTTAAGAGTTATGCTGTTCACAGACACACACACGGACCTTTTTTTTTTAAGTGTTCGTTTTTGGGTTCAGAGGTTCAAAACACTTATTTCCGGTGAAATCTCGACATCGTTTTTTGGGGGTGAAATACAATACTTCCTCTGCTTACGGTAAGTATGCAATAGAGAAAGTAAAAACCGGTAGCCATGCTTGGATGAAATTCAGTGCTCCCTTCATTTTATTCCTCAAAAGCAGTGCAATGCATTTAAAGCAAATGGAAATATTTTACTTAGCCTTATTCTTAGTATCAAATACCTACATGAATAAGGCTAGATGTAATGACCTTGCTCCCGTTAGTATTAATTCATTTACCCGAGCATGGCCCTGCATGTATATTTTGGGTTTCAGACAGCCTCCAGCTCTACGTAGTCACTTTTCTCCTCTCACTCCCCTGATAACGCTCAGAGATACCAGGTGCTCAGGTTCCCCTTATGTTTGCAACACAGCAGCTGAAGGGGTTGTTCTGACTGGTAGATGCTAGCTGAGAATTCGGCAGCTGCTGTAAATCGCCATTTAATTAAAGTTTTTAAATTGTTGTATTGTAGTGCATTGGCTTTGCTGATATTTGCTTTCACGTTTAAAATTTCTTTTTTAGCGTTTCATCCCATTTAATTATTCCACGGTGTTGATTTAATCGTACTGTTTACTGCTCTAAATTAATAGGAGCGAGCAAATACGCAACTAAAATTAATGAAATACGGAACTGCTTTTAATGAGCGCGGTAATGCATAAACGTGTGAACGAAATAATGTACAAAACATATTACGAAAAAGATTTACAACCATAATAAAATGGTTGTTACCTCTTTTATGGTGCTTAATTGTGTGTAACAACCTGTTACAAACTGCAAAGTAAAGTAATAGGTCTGGTAAATATAGTAAAGCATCGCATTTACCTTGATATAATGTTATTTCCCTCCATAAGCAGGTGATGCACATTGCATTCCAATTGCAATGAGATTTTGCTGTTGGCACAGTCTCATTAATCTCCTCGATCCCCTGCCGCCTTTCTTTTCATTTTGGCAGCAACGAAAGAAGCGGACAATCAAGAATAGAAAATGGAGACGAGAGTAAAATGTAAGTTTTCTTTTGCACAGCAATACAACTAACACTTTAGTTGAGGACTCCGTGTGTTCCACCCCCAATTATCTTGTTTTAAGTACCATGTATCAACAATCAACGATAATGCTCCTTTTTGATCCATTCTATTCGACTACAATTTGTGTCCTTTAACCAAAAGAATCACACCAGACAAGCAAGGAATGAATGCCCATACGAACTTGATCTAAAGAGCTAAAGCTACCTAAGGATTAAAGGAAATGTCCCGAAAACTTTAGCCAGGCAGCTTGACTCACGTGGATTCGAAGCAGGGTCAAAAGTGCGAAGGTATTTTAGGTGTTACAATCGCAAAAAGACAAAGCAACTGCTCCAGTAATAAAACAAGGACTAACTTGTTAAAAATAAGCCATTTCGAAAATGTATTCTCATTGTAAGAGGTAATTAAGAAACCACCTTTAAACGAGTCATAGGATTCATTGAACTAAAAGGTAAAAAAATCTAGCGTTACGACCACAAGACTTTCACCATCACTATAATTTATTTTCATATCTATTCTGCAAAATGTAAAAGAAGCTTGTTTTCGTATCTTTTAATCACGATAAATGTTTTCCGAAACGCATTCAATAAACATTTTGTTATAGCTACAAAGAGGAGGACACAAGTACGATAGTAAAACGTTTAAACAGAAGCTCGCTTATACACTATGTGATCAAAAGTATCCGGACACCCCCACAAACATACGTTTTTCATCTTAGGTGCATTGTGCTGCCACCTACTGCCTGGTACTCATTATCCGCAACCTCAGTAGTCATTAGACATCGTGAAACAGCAGAATGGGACGCTCCGTGGAACCCACGGACTTGGAACGTGGTCAGGTGATTGGGTGTCACTTGTGTCAGAAGTCTGCAGGCGAGATTTCCACACTCCTAAACATCCCTGCTCTGTATTCATTCTTAGGTTGATCCGCGCCAAAACAAAGCCCAAGTGACCAAAGCACGGTTATAAAGTATCCTTCCGCCATTCGCGTCAGAAATACACATACTTTTATGACCATGCGGCGAAGACACGCAGTACATAATGCAAAAAGAAACTAGAAACTAAAGGTTGGTGATGGTGGTAGCAGTAATTATTAATATTCTTATTAATGTAACTTAATTTGCAACGATTACAGGAATGGAACCTTTGCAGAAAATAACCATAGGTCCACGTTATGCAGTTCCAAAGCAACAGTTTTCCAACTTTGCTCTAACAGGATCGTTCCAAATATTTTTATTAGGGGTTCCAAAAGTAACTCATTGTAGAGAGTGCGTGGCATTTCAATACGACTGCTACGTATGTAACTAGGCGAAGTGTTTGGAAACGTCCCTGCTTCTAAAGAGGGCAGCCCCCACTAGAAATCTTCTAGCCAATCAGACGAGCTCTGCGAAAGATAATTGCCCGAGATACTGTTTGCAACCTATGGAAACGATATAATACGATGGTTATCACTACGATGAATGGATATGATTTCCTTTAACGTAAGTGAAGCAAGCAGTGATTACAAAAAGTTTCTAGATATATTGTTGTTCACAATATTCCCAGCTCTAAAAAAAGCGGAACTTTTGTGCTTCGAGAGGTAGCAATTTTTATTCCAATGGCGTACTTTTCAAACTACACCATACTGGTTTCCTTTTAGGAAGGCCGATGGACGCGCAGGAAGGAAGGGATAGGTGTGCACTCCCTACTCTGCCTCTCAGGCTCTGCACTAATCACGCCCACGAGGACTAGCAAGTACTGTTTGCAACAATAAATATTATAATTACTGCACAGATAATGCACCTTAAAAAAATCACATCCGCTATCATCCTCTGATAGTAGTACAAAGTATAACAAACATTTTTGGAATCTTAAATGTAAGAAAGAAAGCACTTTAAAAGCACTAGGCTGACTTTCTCTAGCCAAGATTATTCCCTTTCCTCCCCAGAATCTGGAAGTAGATATGAATGAGAGTGTGACCTAATGATTAAAACCCAAAACCTAACCCAAAATCCAACGCCAAGAGAATACGAGTTAACACCATTGCCAATAGGCAATAAGTTCCAAAGGAAAGGCTGCTGATAAGACCATTGTAGTTAAAGGCGGGATATAAACGAAAAAAATCTGATGTGTTACACTCACATGACTTTCTCTACTCTTGTACAATCTATTTTTACAAACGCCTATTCTCCATATGCTTTATGTTAATCGAGATATCGAGATGTCAATCTTATTGCTAATTTTCTTGTAGATGCAAGGGGAATATGGTAGCTTTTAAACGATGGTCAAATATTTTAACGCTGGTTGCTATGCGGCGCATTTCATTCTCTTTGCAAGTCCAGGACATAAAAAAATGAATAACGAATTTGAGAAAAAGTATAAGTATTGGAAAATTTAAGGGAATAACAAGCAATATCTCGAAAACGGTTCACTCAACAAAAGAAATGTATATGACATAAGTTGTGTATTTTAACGAGATCTACATTTTTTGTGTAGTAAAGTTTTGTCTATCTCTTATGGTTTACCAGTTATGCAAAAGTCGTTCACAATGAAGAATACTTTTGGAGACATTCCCAGAAAATTCGAGATATACATTTCATTTCTCATGACAATATCTTAAACATATGATATTTTAATCAAAATCGTTAGAGCCATTTTTGAGAAAATTAAAATTTTCGAAAAATGTTCCATATAAAGGGTAGTCTGGGGTGGGGGGATTTTCTTGAAAACCTTCGTGTCGCATCTCTGGAAGATACTGAACCTAAATACCAAGTTTGGTGTTTATCCGACTGTTCGTTTTTGAGTTATGCTGTTCACAGACACACACACACAGACACACACACACACACACACACACACACAGACACACACGGACATGTTTCCAAAAATGCTTTTTTTGGATTCAGGAGGTCTCAAAACATGTATTTCCGGTGAAATCTCGGTATCGAATTTTTGGGTGGAATGCAATACTTCCCCTACTTACTATACGTAGTAGAGAAAGTAAAAATTAATCTGATGTGTTACACTCACATGACTTTCTCTACTCTTGTACAACCTATTTTTACAAACGTTTATTCTCCATATGCTTCATGTTAATCGAGATATCGAGAAGTTAATCTTATTGCTAATTTTCTTGTTGATACAAGGGGAATTGACTTTAAGCGTTTAAGATCTGGTTGCTAAGTGGAGTATTCCATTCTCTTTGCATTACCAGGACAAAAAAAATGAATAACGAATTTGAGAAAAAGTGTAAGTGTTGGAAAATTTAAGGGAATAACAAGCAATATCTCAAAAATGGTTCACTCCAAAAAAAAATGTATATGACATAAATTGTGTATTTTAACGCGATCTACATTTCTGTGTAGTAAAGTTTTGTCTATCTCTTATGGTTTACCAGTTATGCAAAAGTCGTTCACAATGAACACTTTTGGAAACATTCCCAGAAAATTCGAGATATACATTTCATTTGTCATGAAAATATCTTAAACATATGATATTTTAATCAAAATCGTTAGCCATTTTTGAGAAAATTAAAATTTTCGAAAAATATTCCATGTAAAGGGTAATCTGGGGTGGGGGGATTTTCTTTAAAACCTTCGTGTCGCATCTCTGGAAGATACTGAACCTAAACACCAAGTTTGGTGTTTATCCGACTGTTCGTTTGTGAGTTATGCTGTTCACAGATACACACACAGACATGTTTCCAAAAATGCTTTTTTTGGATTCAGGGGGTCGCAAAACATATATTTCCGGTGAAATCTCGGTTCGAATTTTTGGGCGGAATACAATACTTCCCCTACTTACTATACGTAGTACAGAAGTAAAAAAAAAAAAAAGAGCAAAAAAGCACTGAAGTCGGAGACAACAATACTGCAAGGGCTCAACAGCTATTTAAATCTTTTACCGGAAGATAAAACGATGTGGCGTTACCGTTGTGTATTGGCATCGAAGGTCATCAGCCTTCCCATAGTAAGGCTGCATGCTTTTCATTAATTCATGAATAGTATCAACCGTTATCATTGTTGTTATTGCCACTTGTTCATAGTTTAGAATTCCTTCGCTTTATTGGTAGTCATTCAAACAGATTGCTTGTTATTCTTTTTATTGCCATATTTTATGTATTGACATTCTGGTGTTATTGTTCCTAGCAATGCCAACAATTTACTTAGGACGCAAAACAGTTTTACGTGTGGGTGGATTGAGAAGTGCAAATAAAGCAACAGGAGCAGGTGTACATGCGATGATGCATGACATTCAAGAGTCCACCAAGTGCATCCATGTAACACCTGATGACTCACAGAGAATCCTTGTGTTCCAGTTCGGCCGGCCGGTTAGTGATGTCACTACTTTCACCATTAGCCCAGTCTCTCACATTGCCACACTTGTTCAACACTTACAATAAAACTACAAAGACTGTGCGATACAGGAGATAACACAGGCAACAGGATGGGCGTGCTGTTCTTTAAGACGCACCAGGGACTGACTTTTCTCTATTATTAGCTCCTCCAGGGTTTATACAAACATCACAACCAACAACCTACTTTGCTCGGCATCAATTTGGTTGTCCTTAACCTAAAATCGTCGCTCCATGTTACCATATTTCCATACATACGCCTAAACTCTTGTCCACCTTAAACTTCTTTTTGCCTTTCGAAGTGAGGTTCGTATATACTGGTTGTTATAAATATGTGGCGACTATAATTACACGGGCGCTGAGCTGTAAGTTACACCGGTGATCAAATTACTATCCTCACAATCGTCCTATTGTGGAAGTTTATACTTCTTTCAAAGCTGAGGAAGGTCCCTGCTGAACAATAATTCAAGGACCTCCCAAATGATGTTACATATTCACTGGTCATTCTGCCATGCAGCTGAATAACAGAATACAATACAAAATAACAACTGAGAGCATATATGCGACTGGTAACTCAAGTAGTAAGACAAACAACAAGCATTGGAAAAACAGCAGAATATGTTAAGCATTTTAACAGACATAGCAAGTTTACCAGTTTTCACATTTTTACTTTCTCTACTACGTATAGTATTCGATATCGAGATTTCACCGGAAATACATGTTTTGAGACCCCCTGAATCCAAAAAAAAAGCATTTTTGAAAACATGTCCGTGTGTGTGTGTCTGTGAACAGCATAACTCACAAACGAACAGTCGGATAAACACCAAACTTGGTATTTAGGCTCAGTATCTTCCAGAGATGCGACACGAAGGTTTTCAAGAAAATCTCCCCACCCCAGATTACCCTTTACATGGAACATTTTTCGAAAATTTTAATTTTATCAAAAACGGCTCTAACGATTTTGATTAAAATATCATATGTTTAAGATATTTTCATGACAAATGAAATGTATATCTCGAATTTTCTGGGAATGTCTCCAACAGTATTCTTCATTGTGAATGACTTTTGCATAACTGGTAAACCATAAGAGATACACACAATTTTACTACACAAAAAATGTAGATCGCGTTAAAATGCACAATTTGTCATATAAATTCTTTTTGTTGAGTGAACCATTTTTGAGATATTGCGTGTTATTCCCTTAAATTTTCCAATACTTATACTTTTTCTTAAATGGAAATTCGTTATTCATTTTTTTTTGTCCTGGTAATGCAAAGAGAATGGAATACTCCACATAGCAACCAGCTCTTAAAATATTTGACTATCGCTTATAACCTACCATATTCCCCTTGCATCTACAAGAAAATTAGCAATAAGATTAACATCTCGATATCTCGATTAACATGAAGCATATGGAGAATAAGCTTTTGTAAAAATAGTTTGTACAAGAGTAGAGAAAGTCATGTGAGTGTAACACATCAAATTTTTCCATTTACTGGTGCATTTCTTTGGGACTTTGGATCATGTTTCAATGCGCTATCAAAACATACCAAGCTTCTAATTTATGGCCTATTACTTTTAAAGTTATTAGAACTTTTTAATTAATAAACGATGGAAATTATTATACAAGTAAATAGTTCAAATAATGATATACAACGCTGATACATTTTCTAACATAGCTAGGATCGTTTTGAGCACTTTCACTGAGACATTAGAGGAAAATTGTCAAAGTAACACAATATCTTTATGAATTTGTATTAAAAGTTCTATAAAAAGTTTTATTGCTGTATAATAAAACATTCCTTATATAAATTGCAGCGTTTGTATTGCTTATGATGATTGATCGACGGATGATGTGCCCTATCAAGGAGAGTTGTTCTCTGACCTCTGCATCATTTCAAGGATCCGGAGTAGATCTCTGAGTCGATTCTAGTCTCCTCGGCTATGATGAGTGTTGCAATGGTTGATAATATCCAGGATACGGGATGCAGGTTGAGAAGGTTTTTATTTTGCATCACGCTTTGGGCGTCAATTTGAAATAGTTTGTATTGAAGGAGTTGTATTATATTTCAACTGTTGGGGAGCCGAACTTGTAGTAGTTGCAACCGCACATATAGTAAACAGTTTCCGGTAGCCTTCGCCCTAAATGTACTTTCAGGTGCCTTTGCCCCAAGTTTAAAAAAAATATTAACTTTGTAACTTAACCGTTTCTTTAAATATTATATATTTATGTTTGCCTCGGCTGCATCAGTATTATTGTTAGAGACACGTTTCTCTTAGCAGGGTTGTGGTGTGACTAAGAATGTAGGCTTACACAGATTATAATTTTACTTCACTCTTTTTTATAAATGCTTGACACGATTTATATAACACTTCACTAATATAGAGCTGTGAGATTCTTTTATGAATTTCTTGCACTTTTTAACACGTATACTATTTTTCGTCTCACACGAATACGTATTAAATCTCTCGAGGATGTGCCTCGCTTCCGGTTAGGAACACTGTTTGCAGGCAACTGAATTGATTTCAACCGCCTAAACTTGTAAATTTCTGTATTTCAAGTCTCTGATTGGCTATTCCTAATCCAATAGAATACCTTCATTTAACTAAAGCTTTTTCTGGTTGTTGATTGGCTATTTTTTATAAACTGTCACTTTTCTTACATTATTGCTTCCAAGAATCACAAGTAACATTATTAAACTCTCAAACTCATTATTGCCTCAAGGTTACCTCATTGTTAGCAACTTTTAACCTATTATTCTCACAGATCCTACATTATTAAATTACGTAATATATTTACATAACATTATTACACATGGATACAATAATACAAGCATATCCAATGACTGTTACATACATTTTACAAATTATTACATACACATATTGCTTCAAGGCGGACTGTTATTGAATTTACTTATTATATAATTAGACTGAAATTATTTAAGTGTTAAAAATACTGCCTCAAGGTTTAGGGTGTACTAAAGGAAAACAATGGTTTAATTTTCGATGACTCTCTCTGAACCACTATGCCCCTTGCAAGATTCCTTATTATGAAACACTAATATTCCTTTGGTGTTCTTATTTTCGTTTGTTCCACACTTCTTCGATACACGTGCAAATTAACATTATTCTCACGCGGCGATTTATTGGCAATCACTTTACTTTCTTTACAACACTGTAGGCAATACGCGATTAATACTTCGTCATTTAATCGATTGCTGTTTTCAGTATTTTACTATTTATGTGACTTTTCTTTCTACCGCTGTTTGTAGCACTATGAGGAATTAAATATCAACTCAAGATAAGTACTGTTTATATTCAAGAGCGGTATGCCGACTGACTTTACGAAGAACTGGATATTGAATATTTCCCAACAACGTTTATATATTGCTAGATAAACCTTTATGATTTCTACATACGTTTAGACTGACTCTACTCTTTCCCCTCGAGCTCGGTGAAGTCCCCACGAGTCCCCTCGTACAATAGAGCTGCGCATCACCCACGCCAACACGTTTAAATACAACAAAGACATGAACTGTAGCCTAGGCTTTATTTTTGTAGAGAAAATCCTGCAAGTAACACTGCGTGACTATGGTGTTATCTATTAACTAGTACTTACAAGAATGATAACAATATGATTTCCTAAGGGATTTCCAATTGTGTTCTTGAGATCAAAATTGTAGGATTTTATCAGAGTTGATTTAATTAATTGCCAATAACTTCGTAATTAATTATGGTTAACTGTTTCTTTTATGACCACCGGAATTTCGCTTCAAAATTTATAGCTTGTTCATTTAGAGACAATTTTTTTTTTTCGAATTTAGGTAGTTGGAACGTTTTGAAGGAATTATCTGCCATTTTTATCAAATCACAAACTGAAACATCTATGTAATTGAACTTGCCCGGGTATGCTCCGACTTCCCTTACACACCTGCAATACCCTGTCTGAACTAGACGTGGATGAGAAGTACAGCGGCAAATTGACCTTAACCAGTTAGCCGAGTCCGCATCGATGTTATCAGCAGAAGGCTGGCAAGTGCCTAGCGCTAAAATGTGATGCGTTATCACATCATGATTACCTTTCTACAGCTCCAACATGAAAACGATTACTCTCAGAATAAGCGATTCGTAAAAGACAATCCTGGGGACTCAGTGGGCAAATTCCTGGATATCCATATAGATAGTGCAAGAGTATAATTAAAAAAATTGCTTGTTCGTGATTTTCCTGCTAAATACGAGGACGGATTGAGTGACTTTTTAAAGAAAATAACAATATTTTTTCAAAAAATCAATTTTATTTCTCAACATAGTCTCCTTTCAATTCAATACAGTTGTCCAACGTTCCTCCAATTTTCTATAACCCTTCCAAAATTATCATTTTTCGAAGTTTGCAAAATAGCTTGTTTCCGCCATGTGTTCAATGTACGTGAATTTCTTCCCAGCGAGCCAATTTTTCAGGTTTGCGAAGAGGAAGAAGTCGCTGCCAAATCTGGAGAATATGGTAGGTGAGGTAGTATAGTTCGTAGCCCACTTCCACAAATTTTGCGATGGCAATGGCTGACTTGTGTGCGAGTGCATTATCCTGGTGAAAGAGAACCTTTTCTTCACCAAAACGGGGTCGTTCTTTAACAATTCCTTGTTAAACTGATCCAGTATTGCGGCATAATATGAACCTGTGATCGTTTTACCCTTTTCCAGGTAGTGGAAGTTATCAACCCTTATTAATCCCAAAAGACAGCTGCCATGATTTTTTCCTGCCGACGGAATGGTTTTCGCTTTTTTTGGAGCAGATTCGCAGAAGGAAATCCCCTGCTTTGATTGTTGTTTGGTTTCAGGTTGATAGTAATGGATCCAAGTTTCATCAACCGCAATATAACGCTGCAAAAACTCATTTGGGTTGAGCTGGAACATGTCCAAACATCCCTGTGAAATGGTCACAACGATTCCGCTTGTTCTCAACTGTCAGCAGTCGCGCCACCTAACTTGCTGACAGCTTTCTCATACCTAAAAATTCGTGCAGAATGTTATACACCCGTTCACTCGAGATGTTTACGGTCTGGGCTATCTCGCGGATTTTCACTCGGTGGTCTTCCAACACAACATCCTGAACTTTGCGCACCATTTCTTCTGTTGTGACCTCAATCGACCGTCCTGTGCGCACGGCATCTCTTGTGCTCGAACGGCCACATCGAAATTCTGTGAATCATGACATGTGATGGAGGAGTCCCCATAATACTTGTTCAGGTTTTCTTCTGTTTCCTTCGCCGTCTTACCACGCAAAAGGCAGTGCTTTATCAGAGCACGAAATTCACTTTTCTTCATTTTCTGCGAAGCAACACACATCTGGCTATTTTAGACGTTCAACAATTTTCTAAGAAACAAATGACGAATTTCTGCAATTATACCCAGAATAGATGTAAGACTTGGGTGCATACAAGAAACTTGTGATTAGAACGCTATCTCTCGTCAAAGTCATGGACTTATCAATCCGCCCTCGCCATTTCCTTCTTTTGGTGATACTAATTAATTTTATACATGCACAAACGTCCATGCCTGCAGTCGCCCATGCCACGAAGCACTAAACGGAAACGCCTTACTGACGGTGACCGCGTAGACCGACAACGCTGTAATGGCTCAATTCACCTCCTACTTCCTCCTTCAATTCGCTCACGACGATGAGGCATTGCGTTTGTAGGGTGGGTACAGACTGCGCGCGAAAGGGTCAATATTTGACCAACTACGCGAGAACATTTTCTGAGTAAACACTATTAAGAGGGAAATGTTAACTTACTGTGTGAGGTAGCATGTCATTAAGGCAACATGTGGGAATACCGAACTCAGTGAAGATATAGCTGATGTCCGGAGTGTGGTTGTAGAGCTTAACATTCCTTTGTGTGACACTATGGAGAGCAATGTTCCTCTACAGTACACGAAAAGTGAATAGGCCAGAGTTTTGTTATTACAGATGGGGCATACATTTCGGTCCAAATTTATGTACTATTACAAAACACCCCACAAAAAGCTATTTTATTATCGGTTTTCAAAACATCTCAAGGCATGTACATTGTATAGGCAGGGAAAGGTAAGGCGACAGAGGGGGAAAGAGTGAGAGAACTGAAGATAGGGTGGAAAGGGAGTGTCAGAAAGCGAGAGTGAGAGAGTAGCATGGGAAAGCGAAAAACAAAGTGGGAGAAGGAAGTAGAGAAAGTGAGAGACAGCGAGAGAGGGAGCAACACGGAGTAGAATCTACACAATTTTAACCAATAACGCGAACACAACTGCGGATTCTGCTTGTATCGAACAACACAGATTTACAATTTTTCTGAGAGCGCAAACATCCGGTTGTCTGCATTCAATTATTCTGGAAGGTTGGGGGCTCTTATGAGTCCGAAACTCAATAAAGCTACTACTGCATTCTGCTTAGAAAACAGTGGTATAAATGTGGTAATAAGATTTCTCTGAGGAATAAATTTCGCCTGCCCTAAACGACAGCAGCACATCATTACTTTTTTACTTTCTCTACTACGTACAGTAAGTAGGGGAAGTATTGTATTCCACCCAAAAATTCGATACCGAGATTTCACCGGAAATATATGTTTTGAGACCCCTGAACCCCCCAAAAAAGCATTTTTGGAAACATGTCCGTGTGTGTGGTCTGTGAACAGCATAACTCAGAAACGAACAGTCGGATAAACACCAAACTTGGTATTTAGGTTCAGTATCTTCCAGAGATGCGACACGAAGGTTTTCAAGAAAATCCCCCCACCTCAGATTACCCTTTACATGGGACATTTTTCGAAAATTTTAATTTTTAAAAAACGGTTCTAACGATTTTGATTAAAATATCATATGTTTAAGATATTTTCATGACAAATGAAATGTATATCTCGAATTTTCTGGGAATGTCTCCAGAAGTATTCTTCATTGTGAACGACTTTTGCATAACTGGTAAACCATAAGAGATAGACAAAATCTTACTACACAAAAAATGTAGATCGCGCTAAAATACACAACTTATGTAATATACATTTTTTGTTGTTGAGTGAACCATTTTCGAGATATTGCTTGTTATTCCCTTAAATTTTCCAATACTTATACTTTTTCTCAAATTCGTTATTCATTTTTTTTATGTCCTGGACATGAAAAGAGAATGGAATGCCGCACATAGCAACCAGCTCTTAAAATATTTGACTATCGCTTAAAGCCTACCATATTCCCCTTGCATTTACAAGAAAATTAACATCTCGATTAACATAAGCATATAGAGAATAAGCGTTTGTAAAAATAGTTTGTACAGGAGTAGAGAATGTCATGTGAGTGTAACACATCAGATTTTTTAAGTTACAATGATCCGAGATTTTAACCTTTGGCCTATGAGCACAAAGCATGAAATTCTTAGTTTCAGCTACAGCAGAGAAAAGTAAGAATATTGATATAGAAGCCTCTTTATAAATTGTTTTGAGCTGTCTTCTTCAACCGATATTGCTCTCCCAGGTCGTGCGCTAAACAAAGGCTTGCAAGGAAAAATGGCTCACCTCAGCACAACACCGTAGGACAAAGGGTTACCGATGTATATTGTCATTTATTGGAAACGCTCCATGCAACCGGTCTCCTTGCCCGATAACGTCTCTCTCGATGACAATGCTCGTCTTCATTCAAGTAACACTTAATGGAAATAACTTAAACCTGCAAATTCGCTCACTGGGAAGAAACTTTATAGCATCTCAGCAAAACTGACTCGCATTTTAACCCCGATTGCGTTCATTAAAAAATCTGTGTTACAATCACTTGACTTTCTCTACTCCTTATCGTTTATTTTAATATTGCTTCTATAAACTATTCTTAAGAAGGCTTGATTTTCTCTCTGAAACACACTACTGAGATAAACACTTGCAGAAATAGTTTAATTACACATTTCGTTGAAGATACGAGGATAGAGGAAACTGAATCGATAGGCAGATGTTTAAAACCGTGCCGCTAAATGTGGCCTAGAAATTCCATACTCTTTCGGTGACATCGTCAGAAACAACTGAAAAGCGACAGTATTTAAAAAATTAAAAATCATTGAAAAATTCTGAAGTAGAAATATTTGTTAGCCCCAAGTTTGGGTGTCAATTTTGAAGTAGATTATTTGTTGGTAGTTGGAAGATGTTTCACCCCACGTATGGGAGCCAATTTGTCGCGGTAATCTCGTGTTATCTATTGTTGAGCGCCTGTTATTGTTTTATTATTTTGCATTTTGGGATCATTGTGCTCCGGCTAGCTAAACGGAAAGGATTTGTTACTGAAAGATAACACTTATAAAAGAATTTGTTTTTACACTTTTATTACCGTCACAATTAATTAATTTCACATATTGACTCTTGATACACGCCAGACTGAAACTGTTATATTTTCTAATATCACTATAATCACTTATTTACTGCACGTTATTAATTCGCGTATTTCACATTTGTAGCTAACTTTATGACGCGAGAGATTTTGTAGAATTGCACGACGTATAACGCGTGAACGATTCTCTTAAACTGTGCGACGTATAACCTTTGTATGATTCTATTGGACTGAGCGACGTTTACCTCGTGAATTATTCTGCCAAACTAGGCGTTACCCGTCTCTGGCACGGAATTTATACTCCCTCACCCCGATATGCCTAAAGATTATAACAGAGCTGCTATTGGTTAATAAAACGCGCCAACATTAGCGTCTATATTTATATCCAATCAAAATTACGAACACATATACTCTAGGGAAGATATTCCCTCCATTTCTAAGAAAAGCGCGCTAATCTGGCGTCATTTGCTTGCCTCTTCTAATTAATAAACAACTCACCCCCTCGCTCATTGTCAGTTTCAGTGAGGTCGTGTAAACTTATTTCCTAACAATGCTTATAATTAACAAACATCTCAAATCATTGTCATACAATAATGCTTATTTACACTACAATCACTCTGGCATTTACATTGTTGTGATATAAAATACTGCGTCAATTCAAACCAATAAGACAGTATCTTGGAAAAATCTAGTGGATGCTACAAAAACGTTATTTAAAATAAATTGTGTGTTTTAAAGAAATCTACATTTTTGTGTGATACGTTTTTGTCTATCTCTTATTGTTTACCAGTTATACAAAAGAGGCATTTTTGAGAAAATCAAATTTTTTTTAAATCATCCATGTATAGGGTAGTTTGGGGTGAGGGATTTTCTTGAAAATCTTGTGTTGCATTTCGTTTTTGGGTTATGCTGCTCTCTCTCTCTCTCTCTCTCTCACTCACTCACTTATGGACGTTTTTGTAAAAATGCCTTTTTAAAAATGTATTCAAGGGCCTCAAATCATGTATTTCCGAATCCATATCGAATTTTGGGTGGTCCACAATACCTTGTCTACGAAATCTACCAGGTACGTGGTAGAGGAAAAAAATTAAACTGAGTTTTATTTATGGACGCTCATTAACTACTATGATTCTTAGCGTACCATTCTATATTGGGCTTGAAAGTCCGGAAATTTTGCTCAAAGGCCTCTTTATCATGCTTGAGGTTCTTTTACGTGCCGTAAATCTACGACACGGAACCACCGGCTTTACTTCCCTTCCGAAGGAAGCCGTGCCTCGGGTTTTTATGCCCGCAAAAAAAGCCATCGCCTTCCGCCACGTTGGAACCCGCGACCTCGGGAACCAGAGGCTAGCATGGTACCCCTAAACCACAGAGGATGACATATGCTAGAGAAAGTAAAAATGCTCCAGAAATAAGCAGATCAAGCAGTGGGGCTTTCCCGTAATAAACAAATCGTTCAAGGAAATTATAGGTAGGTAATGATGTGCTGATGATGCACTGGTAATTATGAAACACTTTCAATGTGTTACCTAGACGCGATGTTCGGCAGCTGCTGCTGAGCATGACCTGTTCGGCCGGTAGTCCTACATGAAAGAAGCATAATGTTAATGTAGGGTACATGCCTCTTACAGGAGGTACTGGAAGAGTTGCATTCTCGACTTATATGCCCTGCTCACATCTGGGATAAAATTTTCCAC
Organism: Deroplatys truncata; assembly: GCA_030765065.1. NCBI lineage: Eukaryota > Metazoa > Arthropoda > Insecta > Mantodea > Mantidae > Deroplatys > Deroplatys truncata. Next base: position 168,363,506 of record CM060983.1, read on the forward strand.
TAATTCAGTGCTGTTCGTGCGCAGAAATTAACGATATTTAACTGCGAATCTGTGTTTAAATCCTTCCTCGTTGTGCGAGTTTGATTTGTACTCTATTAACTTTCTGCATAGTTAAAAACTACAAGACGTGAGGTCGTCGGGGAAGTGGGTTGACCGTACACTATGTGAAACAAATCTGTGGTCGAAATTTTCAGGTAAAACTAACACGCACTATCTACGCCGTCGTGGGTAAGGAACTTTTAGCTGCCCATGAAATGTTCGGAGCGCTTTCCAAAATTGGTCCCGTATATTGCAGTTTGTCGAAACATTGTGGAATGTGGGAAGGTCAGTCGCCAGTAGGTGAATTGGTGAATGGCTTAAACGGAAGAATAAACGGGCAATGGGAACTATAACGAGAACGGAAAGCATAAACACATGAGTGAGTTAGTTCACAATATCCAGGAACCGCTATGCGTATCGACTTTAAATATCAACAACGTGCAAAGTTAATTTTTGGGCATTTGAATGTCACTTATTTTTTAACTGACAAGTGATAATTTTTCGCTGGTGTGCAATTCAACCAACATAAAGCAGCTTAATGAAATATGAAATTCGATACATAAACAATTTTTAACATTCACCCATTACTATGATTACATTCTATCCAGTTTCTCATAAACGGCGTGTATTAAAATATGCTGATCTATTGCTGTTTAGGCTTTGTTTTCCAAGCTTGCAGCTAAGAGTTCCAGCGGCTATTATGTCCGTAGCCTCCTCGAATGATTCCTACCGTGAAGATGGCTACAATACAATATGAAAGCAATTTGCAGTTAGCAGGAACCCCAAATCAAAAGTTGAGACTTGACCAAGCATCCCGTTAATTGTGAACGCTACAATATACGATAGGTGTAGGTTATACGATAGAGAGGAACACCTCGCGCACTGCGACCTACCACCCCCTAGAAGGAAGGGATGAAGTGAAGGAACCACAGTAGGCTACAGGCCGCAAGCAGACATGCCACAGACAAGCGCAGAAGTTCGTAAAAGTTACGGGCTCGAAGACCTACCTCACTGCTGGAGCTGTCTAGAGAGAGCAATGGACAATGAACGACCAAGCAGCCCTCTAGTGTATACAAGGAGTACCTAGCAAGCATCCGCGCCATCTGCCCCGTACCCTCATACGTCACGAATGCCACGAAAGCCAGAAGCACACCTGAAACATGAGAAGGAAATGGAATGAAAGGGAAATGTAGGAAAGGAAATTGTGGTAGATGAGAAACCACCCCAAAATTCGCCCTTCGACCAGAGAAAACTATGAAAATCCAAGGACAGATTGGGCGGTCGACGGTAATCGAATCCGGAATCTCACTAATGCGAGCCACATACTACGTTACTACAGATCCATCTCGGTCGGTATACATATTAGCTTTATGGTTCCAGTTCTCGTTCCTGGTTATTGTGAAACAGCGTTTAGTCTTGTGTTAATATTTTAATTCTCACTCTACTAATATCTTTAACATCGCCTGTCAAAATCTAAAATACATTTCTGCTGATGTGTTAAAAAATTTTCAATTAAAACATTGTTTTCCTTCATTAATTACAAAGCACATATTTTCTATCTGCTACAGCAGACAAAAGAAAATAAGAACCATGTTTAAAAATAAACGCCGAGACTTTAGTGTTTATTCCCTCATATTTGTTGTGTCTTGAAGCTATTTTGTAAACTGTTTAATGCTCCGATTCAACCACACAACTAACAGATGACAATAACTAAGTACAAAGAATTATGTATAACAAATACTATCATTTCCGCAATTTGTATGTAATTCAGTCCCTATAAATTTAAAATCACTTCAAATGTTTATCGTGTTAAAGGGAATATAAGAACCACTTTTTATAGTGATTCACTATTGTGCAAGATAAAAGTATAATAAGAAAGAATATCTGTGAAATGGTAAAGGTAAATAAAATCATAGAGTACCATAATCATATTTTTCATTAATTGTTCTCAGGTTAGAGTTGAAACAGTGCATTTTTCTCAGTATTTTGCTGGGCCTCGAAACTTCGGAATATTATGTAACGAACAAGTTCTTACCAAAGCGACAGTTCTTACCGGTTATGCATATATAATTCTTAATTTTGACTAATGATAAGTTTTTCTTTATAAAATATTATGATCGTACAATGGAAAGCCAGTATGGAAGCAGCTCACAGATATAAAGACAAAGATTTTGCTAAGCGTGTTACCGTTTACCTGTAAAGATACATGCACTTCCGAAGAGCTCACATGACATCGCTTGCTAAATGCTTATTCTTAGCGTAAAGCAGTAGTGAATACAGGCCAAGTGTTACCGGTGACATCGGTTACAAGTTAAGTCAGTCGTCCTATGTAAATGACATTGTGTGATTCAAAACAGTATGTTGAAGCAATTGTTAGGTTAACGTTGATTTACAGAAAGACGTTATGTGATGATTGATAGACCGCTTTCCAGTTTTAATAACTCTGATAACGAAGGCAACTGGTTGTTTCAACAGAATTTAAACACCTTTTGGTATTCAGCCTACCCTTGGCCGTGTGCAAACCTACTTTTCTGGAGGTCTTTAGTTTTCGAATGAAAAAGCCTAACGCAACACAAATTACACTGAAAATACGCAGTTTCAGAATGCTCGCAGTTAGTATGAAAAAAAATCTTTATGTGTCTTGAAACCAGCAACAGACCCCAAATGCTTCACGGCAGGCTAATGGTTCTTACAGCCTTAAAATGCCGGACCATGGAATGTTTACCGGAAGCGCAAATGAAAATAAGGTTTTGGACACATAACTGGAAACTTTCAGCCTTATAGAGGTCAACATATGCAAAGAGGATAATTAACCTACTTCAGCACAACAGGACCGCGGATCCAGCAAATTCATTTGGAGCAGGATAATGTCATTCTGTCCAGATCTATTGCCACATTATGCCGCATATTTATACCATGGAGCAACCAGAAAATGGCATTTCGCAACAATTTTCGCCTAGGTTGGTACATATTTTATTAATGGGCCCACGTCGGTATCCGAACCTGAAACTTCTGGTCTCCGTGACCCGCTAAGTCACAAGGTGCAGGCGAGAAAATCAGGTTACAACAGCTGCCACTTCAAGTGCCACAACAACTATGACATATTGCGAATGCTAAATATGGCGTTGATCTGCTGCATTTTCATGTACTTGTGCAAGATGCTATGTCAATATGTCGATAATCAAGTTAACCGCATATGACTGTACACCCGCCAGTAAGTGGAGCAAGAAAGCTTATTTCGAGATATGATAAGATATTGATGTAATTCACAATCAACCATGTCACATATCGATTATCTTGACACCGATACTGCATATTCATTTCATTTATAAAAATTACAACTGCTGCGCAAACCAGGTCAGGCTTTTGGCTACTAGTTCACCTTCCCGCGTTAATGAGCAAAACCTCTTACTTAGTGTCTGGGAATTAATTATTCCCTAATATGCTGTTCGCATCTCTTTTGTGATTTTTGTAAATAAAGCTACGGAAAATGAATTTTCATTACTTATGTAAACACAAAAGATAATCGTATAGGTCTTCACAAAAGTGTCAGAATTCAGAGTTTATATAAATGTGTCATTGTTTGATGGCACCTTCTTTCAATCTTTTTCTTCTTTTCAGCACGTTGTATAGAATTTAAAGGACCTTGTGGATTCTTTCCAAAATTTTGTTAAAATGGATACAAAATGAAAGGTACGGACAGCCTCTCAAAATATAAAGTTGTTAAAATTATTTCCCAAAATGTTCGTAATTACCAGCGATTAGCAAGGACGCGACACGATTTACAAGAAAATCCTCCCACACCAATACTATCCTTTACATGACAAAAAGTTCGTTATACTTAATTTTTGTTTTCTCAAAAATGACTACGATTTTTATTAAAAAAACCTACTGTATGATTAAGATATCTGCGTGGCAAATAAAATGTAAGAAGGAGGGCCGATTGATAAGTCGGTGACCATTTAAACAAAATAATTTTTTCCAAAAAGTCAATTTTATTTCTCAACATAGTCTCCTTTCAATACAATACACGTTGTCCAACGTTTCTCCGATTTGTTTAGCCCTACCAAAAAATATGATTTTTCGAAGTCTCCAAAATATGAGGTTGTTTCTGCCATGATGTGGGCGTGAATTTCTTCCCAGCAAGCCAATTTTTCAGGTTTGCGATGAAGAAGTAATCGTTCGGAGCCAAATCTGGAGAATATGGTGGATGAGGTAGCGGCTCGTAGCCCAATTCCACAAATTTTGCGATGGCAATGGCTGACTGGTGTGCGGGTGTATTATCCTGGTGAAAGAGAACCTTATTCTTCACCAAACAGGGTCGTTTCTTTAACAATTCCTTGTGAAACTGGTCCAGCATTGTGATGGTTTTACCCTTTTCCAGGTAGTGGATGCTTATCACCCCTTGTGAATCCCATACACATATATTATGTGGGTATATTACTTAAGAGTAACGTATAATAGGCAGATTTTAAGTTCTCCATCCAATATTACCTATCCACCTAAAGGGCGTTTTTAGGTGTAGGACTCCTTACTCATATTTTCTCTTGTTTGTTTATGCACTACACCCCTCAAATTGAATGGGTGCTCGCAAAAACCGGCTAACCATAAATTAAAACAACAATAATAACAAAAATAAGTTACCTGCTTCTACTGCAGAAACTGCAATACATCATCTCTCAGTTCGGCTAACCTAAAGGAAATCTGTATGATGAGATACAAAACTTGTAATTATATGACAGTTTATTGAAAACATGCCATTTTGTTTTGTTATAACAAAATTAGCCTCATTTGGCACTTAAGGCAGGAGGCCGCGTAGGGGGATCACTGTGTGAGATGAGTGTATTATATTATGTATGCTAGAATCTGATTGTTTCCTTGGTATTTAAAGTTGAGTTTTCTCCGTTGATAAAATGATGGTTAGCCCCCTACAACTTGCCTATTTTATTTCCAGATCGCTGCACGAGCTTTAAAGTGCGTTTTTGTAAAAAAGCTGTTTATTCTAGGACTAATGTTTACGGGATGTTTTATATGGTTTTGTTGAGTATTACCACCCATCAAAGTATTAGTGCCATTTTTGTGTTTCTTCTTTTCAGCGCGTTGTGTAGAATTTAAAGGATCTTGTGGATTCTTTCCAGAATTGAGCTAAAATAGATACAAAATGAAAAGTACGGATAGCGTCAAGAGTTGTTAAAATTATTTCCTAAAATGTCCATAATTACCAGCGTTTTGCGACACGATTTACAAGAAAATCCTCCCACACCAAAACTATCCTTTACATGTAAAAATGTTCTTATATTTAATTTTTGTTTTCTCAAAAATGGCTCAACGATTTTTTATTAAAATGCCTACTGCACGTATAAGATATTTGTGTGACAAATAAAATGTAAGTATATCTCAATTTTGGAGGAATAATCTGTAAAGTACTGTTCATTGTGAATGAATTTTGTATAACTTGTAAACCTTAAGAGATAGATAAGAACTACCTACACAAAAGAATGCATACCTCGTTAAAACATAAAACATATTTTAATTAGATTTTTTGTGACATTAACCATTTCCAAGGTATTCCTTATTATTGCTTGGAATTGTCAAATAGTTCATACTTTTTTTAAACTGCTAGGTCGCTATCGTTTGTTTTTTTCTTGTCATACAAAGAAAACGGAATTTCAAAGGCATCACATAGCGATGGATTTCACTGTCGCTTAAGTATTCCCTTGTCATGAAATGTGTAATAAAATGATTTCTGCAAAATTTTATCTGGATTAACATGAAGCAGATAGAAGAATCAGCTTTTGTAAGAACACCTAGTTTAAAGAAAGTCATGTCAATGTAACACATATTTTTTATTCTGCTGTCGCTATTCAGTTGCTTCTCTCGATGTCATACAATATATAATGGATATATGGTAAATTCATAAGTGGAGAAAGTCGTGTGAATGTACAGCATGTTTTTTACTTAGGAGATGCAATGCAAAATTCTAATGGATCTGCTTTGACCAATTTTAACGCACTGTTCCTGAATATGTGTCCGTCAGTCCTTTTCGCGAACATAGTTTTTAAAGAAGCTGAGAAATTTGGAGTTTGGCAACTTTGGAAAATTTGTTTACTTGGAAACAAGTCTGGTTATTGTCTGCCAAGGAAACTTGTTTACATCGTTGGTTGATACGTTTCAAATGTTTGAGATGGTAATGAGTTAGAGCACCCTTTTTCATCGGTTTCGGTGCAAGGCTCCAGGTGATGCTCTCAAACCAAAGATGGCTGAATCACTAAATGTTTTCTGCAGTATGTAGTAGTCGAATTTGTTGGAACAGAATCCGTAGCACCACAAAATATAGATCGAGACAGACTGATAACCGCATACATGCGTGGTCACGAAGAAAGCATTCCGAATCGTTAAATATCTATTCAAGCATGCCCACAAGATGATAATTATTGACCATAGTGTCAGGTACAGCTGCGTACAAAATGTACTGCCGAACCGCCCAGAGCACAGCAGCCGTTTGCTTCGTAATTACCTATGTACCATTTGATCCCGCCACTGGTCATGTTTCCTTTATTGAAGGCAGGATGGCGAGAAGGTTGGCACGGTTTGACATTTCAGTTTTAACTGATTTACCGAAGCCGGTACCGACAGTCTGTCTCGCAGCGTACCTTTAGTATCAATTTAAATCAGTGGTTCATAGACCGGGGAGGGCGTGATCAATTTACAGATCGATTTACAACTAACTCAGAGAAAAAGAAAACCGAAACATGTGACTTAATAAACAGAAACGTTAATAATAACTGCGATACATGTTTTCTGATATTGTCGGTGCATAAATCACATTAGATGATGTTAGAAATACATTATAATTTTAATTGTAAATAAAGTATACAGGATTGCTCAGTACACGAGCTTTGAGCCTTAAAATGTATCCTTGTTTGAAGTTAACTTCTGATTTATTGAATTGAACACGCGCCAGTAACATTTTCGGTGGTGTTAAAGGATTCTATATTGAAATTATGTTCAATTCTGATGTTATAAGCGCTAGATTCAGTTGACGTTTGTTAACCTTATTTGCTTTTACTAAGACATTATGATAAAAAAAATCTGATGTGTTACACTCACATGACTTTCTCTACTCTTGTACAAACTACTTTTACATACGCTTATTCTCCATATACATGTTAATCGAGATATCGAGATGTCAATCTTATTGCTAATTTTCTTGTAGATGCAAGGGGAATATGGTAGCTTTTAAGCGATAGTCAAATATTTTAAGAGCTGGTTGCTATGTGGCGCATTCCATTTTCTTTGCATGTCCAGGACGAATTTGAGAAAAAGTATAAGTATTGGAAAATTTAAGGGAATAACAAGCAATATATCGAAAATGGTTCACTCAACTAAAAAAATGTATACGACATAAATTGTGTATTGTAACGCGATCTACATTGTTTGTGTAGTAAAATTTTGTCTATCTCTTATGGTTTACCAGTTATGCAAAAGTCGTTCACAATTAAGAATACTTAGACATTCCCAGAAAATTCGACATATACATTTCATTTGTCCTGAAAATATCTTAAACATGTGATATTTTAATCAAAATCGTTAGAGCCATTTTTGAGAAAATTAACATTTTCGAAAAATGTTCCATGTAAAGGGTAATCTGGGGTGGGGGGATTTTCTTGAGAACCTTCGTGTCGCATCTCTGGAAGATACTGAACCTAAATACCAAGTTTGGTGTTTATCCGACTGTTCGTTTCTGAGTTATGCTGTTCACAGTCACACACACACACACACACACACACACACACACACACGGACATGTTTCCAAAAATACTATTTTTGGATTCAGGGGGTCTCAAAACATGTAAAGAGATGCCAAAAATGTATGGACAACGACGGGGTGGCAAGTTTCAGCATTTCCTTTCTTAAAGTTGGTAAGTAAAGCCTTTAAAAGTAGTTTTAAAATGTTGTACGGTTTCATCCGCGCCTTTCTATGATAGCAGCAGACGGCAACGAGCGCCTAGGATGCGAACAGGAAAAACACCGCGCAGGCGGTCCGGAGTCTTTTGGCTCACTCTGTATTAGGTGAAATGATGTTCAAATGAGTCCGAAGTCCATGCACCTTTAAGTTACTCGACGTTTATTTTCTGAAGATAAGCGGACGCCCCAGAAAATTCCAAAGGCTATGCAGCGTTGTGTACCGGTAGCGTGTCTGCCCAGTAATTTACAGAGTCCTACTTTGAATCTGGGCTCGGGTGACTTATCAATAGGTATACAAATTTTCTTCCGGAGTTCCTTTATGCCGAAGAGATAAATGTCGGGTCTTGGCTATTTGATTATCATTACATTCGTTATCTCTGTAGAACTGAGATGCTAACACTACTATAACGTAAAAACTCTTGTTATATTCACATGATTTTCTCTACTCATTTTATACAAACTATTCTTACAAACGCCTTATTGTTCTACTTCATGTTAATCCAGATAAACTTTCAATTCACAGTTACACATTTTGGTTGTATGATAAGGTAAAACGATAGTCAGGTTTTTAAAGAGCATGTCGCTGTGTGATGGTTTTAAAATTCCACACTGTTTGCATGATCACGAGAGTGAGAGAGAGAGAGAGAGAAAGAGAGAGAGAGAGAGGGGGAGAAAAAAGAATATCGATTTTCCATTCGAGAAAAGTATAAATGTATGAAAATTCAAACCAGTAACGATGAATATCTCGGAATTAACCACACACGCACGCACGCACAAAAAAGGGAAATTATGTGCTTTGGCGATCGACATTTTTTTTAAAGTAAAATCTACCTCTTATAGTTTACCAGTTATCCAAAAGTCATTTCGAATAAAAAGGATTTCACAGGCTATTCGCAGAAAATTCAAGATATACATTTCATTTATCATGTAAATATCTTATACATATGCTATTTTAATCAATTTCGTTAGAACCATCGTAGAAAAAATAAAAATTTTCGAAAAGTTTCTCATGTAAAGGACAGTTCTGGGCGAGGGGATTTTCTTCAAATCTTCGTGCTGCATCCTTAGAAGATGGAGAACCTAAATACCAGGTTTGGTATTTAACCAACTTTTTGTTTTTGAGTTGTGCTGTTCACACACATACAAACGCGCGCGCGGACGTTTTTATAAAAATACTTTTTGGGGGGTTCAAGGGGACTCAAAACAAATAATTTCGATGAATCGAACTTTTGGGTAGAGAAAGTAAATATGCCAAGCATATTGCAGCACAGAACGGTGAATAGGACCGAGCAATAGGTTATGAATGAACATTCCCCAGTACACTTTTTGCAAAACATTATTTGGTTTTCAGATTCTGAGACTCCTTGAAAGTATTTATACACCAACTATTGCACTATTGTAAATATTACGGATCTGCTGCATGGGAGAAACGGTTACCATTTACCTGGTTGGATGAAGTTAACTTTTAGATGCACGTTCGGTTATTTAAAATGCAATATACTGTATCTAGTATCGAAAGGAAAATAAAATAGAACAGTAACTTTATTAACAGCTTTTTATGGTTATGGCTACCAAATACAAATACTTCTGGCGTTTTACTGTACTACAAGATATGAGGTGTGGTCAAAAAGTAACCGGAATTTTGGTTTTTCTTAAAGCATTTTTATTTAATCATCAACATCAACTTTGTCCCCTTCAAAGTAATCCCCTCAGATATAATACACTTGTGCCAGCGCTTTTTCCAATTTTGGAAGCACTTCTGGAGCTCACTTTTAGTTATGGTGTTCAGCTCCTTCAGCGATTCTGTTTTTATCTCATCAATGGTGGCAAAACGTCGTCCTACCATTGTTCTCTTCAGCCTCGGGAATAGAAAGAAGTCGCAGGGGAGTATGTCCGGCGAATAAGGTGGCTGAGGCAGCCTAACGGTTTTGTTTTTGCCAAAAAGTCCCGAGCAAGCAGTGAGGTGTGAGCGGGTGCATTATCGTGATACAATTTCCATGAGTAGTTTTGCCACAATTCTGGTCGTTTTCTTCGGATTGCTTCACGCAAACGGCGCATAATTTCCAGGTAGTGTTCCTTATTGACCGTACGACCATAAGGCAGGAACTGCTGATGCACTATCCCATTGCAATCGAGGAAAACAGTGAGAAGAACCTTCACATGTGATCGAACTTGTATTTTTTTCGGTTTTGGCTCTTCAGGCAGTTTCCATTGGGACGATGAGCCTTAAATTCGACGTCATGCCCATATACCATGTTACGTCACCTCTTATAACCTTCTTTAGAAGTTCTGGATCGTTTTCGACTTCATTCAGCAATTTCTGAGCGATGTCTATGCGACGTCGTTTTAGCTCGAAATGCAACAATTTCGGAACAAACTTTGCTGCTACACGCTTCATGGCCAAAACATCCGAAAAAATTGCTTGACATGAGCCAAAGGATATACCGACATCATCAGCAACCTCTCTGATGGTGATTCGGTGATTTTCCAGAACCATTTTCTTTACTTCTTCCACACTGTAGTCAGTAATTAATGTGCTAGGGCGTCCAGGGCGGTCGTCATCTACTTTTCGGCCCTCTTTGAAACGTTTATATCACTCGTAAACTCTTGTCTTACTCATAGTAGATTCGCTAAAAGCCACAATCAACATTTCGAATACTTTGTTCCGTTTTTCAAGCAAAATTTAATGCAAATTCTTTGATCCATCGTTTTCGAAAGTAAAAATTCGCCGAGCACTCGAAAACAACACGTATAACTTTAATATTCAAACATACATTAGGAATATGTGTACCAACAAGATAAAACAAAAGTTTTGAACTTCGGATGTATAAAGCTCGCGAAATTTAAAAAAATTCCCGTTATTTTTTGATCACACCTCGTACTTTCTTGACAAGTCACTATGTGATTTATATCTGTTCCACCTTTCTTAAGTAGATCACGTTTACAATAATAAACAAACTCATAAACAAAGTGCACCGTTTTTGGCCATAAATCAAAGGCTCCCAAAATCAACAAATGTTGTGCAACATTCACGTTGTCAGAAGCATATAATATGACAGCATATGTCCTGAGAGGATTTAAAACTGCACACTGCTCCAGATGAAATTTAACACCGATAACATCTGTTGGGCTCAGCAGAAGATGTATGCAACGGCGTACAACCGGTATTTTGTCTCATTTACGTTCATTTCTGCATCAGTGCTTTCCGCCATTCGGTACTTGTGGTCATGTCAGGATTATGTTGCATAATGTGTTTATTACTAACCTATCCACGTAGTCATACCGCAACGCTCAAGTATGTAAATTACTTTCGAAGTGCAGCCCATAAATATCTCGGCTGAAAATATCATTACTTTGGCAGGTAATCGTATATCAAGAAAAGGCGGGGGCTCGATTAAACGTTTCCTGCGTCATAAACACAGTCCAGATTTTTCTTTTTTAAATGAAATTCCAGTCATCCAACCGTGCAATTTGCAAGTTTATCGCAAACCATAATAAGCTGCACTGCTTTAACGCTATGACCAGTGGCCTTAACGCAACGTGTCTGCAAAATATGGCAAAAGATCATTAAACATAATTAGGATTTGAGTGTCTCTTGGTCGAGTATGAGCGTTCTGGCTTCTAGAAGTCGCAGGTTCCATTCCCGGGTGAAGCGGGCGAGTTTTTTTTTTAATTAGAAACATTCCCACCCTCCGCAGAGTCTGGAAGAATGAATTTGTAAGTGAATATGTACGCATGTGGGTGTGTGCATGTAGTTCCTAATGAACATGAATTAAATAAAACTTAAAATATCTGCAGTCAACGGAGTTAGTAACAACACCAATTATTGTTTCTAAAGTTAAGAGTCCCCAATACGCCCATACAAGTTAAAGGAGGATGTACAAATGAAACAAAAATAATTTCTGATGTGTTATATTCATAAGACTTTCTCTACCCATTCTTCAACAAACTATTCTTACAACAGCTTATTCTTTCATTTACTTCATGATAATCGAGATAAACATTTGTAGAAATGGTTTTATTATATATTTTCTTGTAGCGATAGTCAAATCAGCTGGTCGCTATGTGATGGCTTTGAAATTCCATTCTCTTTGCATGACCAGAGGGAAAAGAAGAAACGAAAAAGAAAAAGAATGGCTTCCCATTTGAGAAAAGTATAAGTTTTTGAAAAGTCAAACCAATAACACGGAATATATCGGAAATGGTAAATGGTTAACTCCAGAAATAAAATTAGCATGCACTAGATGCTTTAACGACTTCTAAATTTTTGTGTGGTACGACTTTATCCCTTATGGCTATGGAAAATTCATCCAGAATGAAGAGAACTTCAGAGGCTATTCCCAGAAAATTCAAGATATGTATTTAATTTGTCATGAAAACATCCTAAACATGTGGCATTCTGATCAAAATCGTGACAGAAACTTTTGAGAAAATCATGTTTTAAAATTTTTCCAACAAACAGTAGTTTGGGGTGGGGATTTTCTTGAAAATCTTCATGTCGAATTCTTGTAAGGTCCTAAACTTAAATACACCACGTTTGGTATTTAACCGACTTTTCATTTGTGAAGCATGCTGCTCACAGGGACACATACACGGATATTTTTTCTAAAAATGCTATTTGGGGGAGGGGGTGATCAGTGGGTCTCAATTCCTTTTCCACCTCTTAATAGGTGGTAGAGAAAGTATCAATTCGCCACATCGCGTGGTATCGTACCATTATTACCGATTTCTGAATTATGAAGCAATGTCTACCCACAGAAGCAAAGGTAACATTTTACGTTAAGAAACTAAAACTGCAAAATTCTCTGGAAGAACAATGCTTATTTTTAAACAAACTAAAAAAGGCGGCGCTTGACCAAATGTAAAAACTGATATTTTATTTTGAGTTTCCCACAGCCCCGTAACAAGTGATGAACGATATTCACTGCATAAAGATGCGTTTAAACACGAAGGCATAATTAATCGGATGTGATAACTACCCCCTAATCAAGCCGCGATTGATTGATATACAATATGTTCTTAAAAGCTATTCATCCATATCGTGCTTATGTCATTTGAGGAAACATGTTAATCAAAATCTTTGGATACGCCATCTACTAACATGGGATCTGCGTCAACATAAATGTGCAAAGTGTCAAACTGGTACACACAAAGTTATTAATTAAACACCCCCTCTGTAGAAAAAAATGGAAGATATTTATTTACGATAATCACAAAAAGCGGATATGGCATTTGTGAATCTATATCAGTGGTTATCAACCCTACCCAGCTGGCGCCCTTCTTTTTACGCTCTCCAGCTACACTTATATTTGAGCATGTAAAATATATTAGAAGGGTTAAAAATTTACAACAGTAATGGAACTAATTGTGACAGAAACTACAGGAAGTTGTACGACACAAGAATGTAAAAAATTAATACATAAAACTAATAATGGATATATGAACAAATCGTGCTGCTTCAAATCGAAAACGTTGGCCTGGACAAAAGTTTAAAGAAACACGCAATTAGAATAAATTATTACTTCCAGTCACATTAATTTATCTGAACATTTATAAACATTTAAAACTGAAATGCGAGCAACAACTCATTGCAGTTTTAGCACTCGCTGCTTTAAATAGTAATGATGAATCTCATAACAAACCATATATGCTTTTTTATTATTATTTCACGTTTTTATATTTATTTTCGAGTCATCCCTTATCAAAATCCAATAATGTTAATGAAACTCATGCTCCTAACTCATTTCGATAACAAAGCCTTTAGCACCAAGGTGTTTAATATGGATTCTTATGTCATTGAGGCGCAACTGTTCAATCAATTACCAACAAATATAAGATACAAATAAGGAAACATTTTAAGAGACACGGTTTCTACGAATTTGTGCACTAACTACACAGAATCCTATTACTGGAACAAATTAGAGACAAAGCTTAAGTTGTTCTAAACATAATAGTTCTCAAGCCGTAAAGAGTTAACCGATGAAAACGCGCTATGTTGCAAATAGTGCGGTACTGTAAGGGAGGGAACGAACAACGGAAAGTTGACCTATAGCGAAGTAGCCAATCCAGCCCGCATAGTGTTATTCATACAGTCTCAGAAGCGCGAAACACTAAATTGTGATGCAATATCGCACATTTTCATTGATTTACTTTTACGGTTATAACTTGCGAACAGTTAACACTTAGAACACTCGTACAAGCCATAACCTTTTTGTCTCCAATTTCTCCTTGGAAAAGAATCCTGGGGTGTTATGCGCGAGTTTGTGGACTCTGTGTATTGAACAGTTCTGGGTATCGATGAATGGTTTTATAGCCAATAGAATTGTTACGTATTTCTAATGTACTTTAAATGGTTTCTGAATTAACAATAGCAGAAAACGTATATACACATTTTAATACTAATACTAATACTAATAATAATAATAATAATAATAATAATAATAGGAGGTCTGATCAATAAAGACAGATTGATTTTTCTTTCACAGATATTTATTACTCCATTTCAATGTTGACATGATCTTTTTCAAAGTAGTCCCCTCCTACTTGAATGCACTTTTTATAGCGCCTCTGCCAATCCTCGAACACATGGTGCAGGCCATTCTTTGTCAAGTCTTTGAGAATCGCCTCACTTTTCTTCAGCACTGCTTCAGTGCTCTCAAATCGAATGCCCCGGAGCTTTGCCTGTAGTGATGGAAATAAAAAGAAATCGCAGGGGGCAACTTCCGGGCTATAAGGTGGATATGGCACACAGGTAATGTTGAATTTAGCCAAAAATTCCTGGACTTGATTTGCGACGTGAGGGCGCGCGTTGTCGCGATGAAGTCGCCACCCATTCCGATGAAGTTCTGGACGTTTCCCTGCATTGTGCTTCCTCCGTGTACCCAATACTGACGTGTAGTACGCTGCTGTAACAGTAATGTGAGGGGGACTGCATGCGGTAAATCATTCCATTACACCATTCCATTCCGAAACACCAAGCCCAAATTGATTAGCACAGAGGACTCGCCCTTCTTTGAAGTCCTTGAACCACCTAAACACCGTTGCACGAGGTAGTGCATCGTCACCGTATGTTTGCTTCAGCTTTTCGAAACTTTCAGAGGCTGTATGATTTAAACGAAAACAAAATTTTATTGCGCTGTATTGCTCCTCTGGTGTCACCTCCATTTTGTGGTATGCAAAATTCAAGTAGAGTCAACAATATACAGCATTACTACAAAACGACCGATACGAGAGTGCTGCCACCTATGGACATTATACATGAAACCCCGCTCTTTTCAAATATTTATAGTAGATCAAGGAAGCTACAGGAAAAAATCTGATTGTTACACTCACATGACTTTCTCTACTCTTGTACACACTAGTTTTACAAACGCTTATTCTCCATCTACTTCATGTCAATCGAGACTCTATCTTATTGCTAATTTTCTTGTAGATGTAAGGGGAATATATATTTACAAGGGAAATATAGAAATACAGTAGCCTTTAAGCATCGACATATATCTTAATAGCTGGTTGCTAGGTGCAGCACCATTCTCTTTGCCACAGATTAATACTCTTTGCATATCCAAGACAAAAAAACGAATAACGAATTCCCATTTGAGAAAAGTATAGAAAAATTTAAGGGAATAACAAGCAATATCTCGAAAACGGTTCACTCAAAAACATAAAAAGGAATATGACATAAATTGTGTATTTTAACGCGATCTACATTTTTTGTGCGGTAAAATCTTGTTTATCTCTTATGGTTTACCAGTTATGCAAAAGTCGTTCACAATGAAGAATACTTTTGGAGACATTCCCAGAAAATTCAAGTTATACATTTTATTTGTCATGAAAATATCTTAAACATATGATATTTTAATCAAAATCGTTAGAGCCATTTTTGAGAAAATTAACATTTTCGAAAAATGTTCCATGTAAAGGGTAATCTGCGGTGGGGGGATTTTTTGAAAACCTTCGTGTCGCATCTCTGGAAGATACTGAACCTAAATACCAAGTTTGGTGTTTATCCGACTCTTCGTTTCTGGATTATGCTGTTCACAGACAGACACACACACGGACATGTTTCCAAAAATTTTTTTTTTTGGATTCAGGGGGTCTCAAAACATATATTTCCGATGAAATCTCGGTATTGAATTTTTGGGTGGAATACAATACTTCCCCTACTTACTATACGTAGTAGAGAAAGTAAAAATCAGTCTCAGTCTTTATTGATCAGCCCTCGATTATTAATAATTTCTTTTATTTGAATAAGCTGTCCCTGGAAATCTCTGAGGTTCCCGATTTGGGATCCACTGCTGTACATTATAATCACGCCAGGTGTAAGCACCATTTTTTGAAACATGCTGTATCCTGGATTATACCCTCGCCTATATGTTTTTCTATAGAACAGAAAGTAATCATTGAATGGATGGCCCCATTTGGCTTCAATAATAGTAACGCCGTCGTCCACTATGTAACCATAGCAACGAACCTACGTATGACACATCACAAAGAACGTTTTCCAACAGCATTCATTCTTTAAAGCACTTCAAACATCAGTGCTCAACATATTGCAGGTTCAGACATATAAATGTTTAATGCGTATTAATTCCTGCACATAACTTCAGAATCATTTTCCCAAACTCTGCCGAGAATGCTGAGTGTTTTAACGCAAATACAGAAGAGCGCAGTATTGGCAAGCGTAGCAAGGCAATGAGATGGGTAGATAATATGAAGAAACTTGTATAATAGCTGTTGGGAAGGATGGAATTACTGCTAGGGACTGATAATGGAAACAACGAAGGAAATTGGATGATCCTTTCCGGGTTGAGCATCAGAAACGGCTCGAGTATTAGCGCTAAGTTAAGTACTCTTCATAAAGTGGAATTCCTAATCTAATTTAAAGATTAAGAGTATTCTCTATCTCAGAATAGCAAATATCCAATATTTGTCATTGAAATGATGCAAAGCTGGAAAACAGTCATTCCTAACGTAGCTCCACAAAATTACGTAATTTGTGTTTTCCCTTTCAAGCTGGCTATGTCTCCCATGGAGGTGCAGAAACATTATGAGCCCTGGGCGGGTAAAGAACAGGTCCGCAGCTATATACTTGAGCACTAATGAATGCATAATTAAACTATTTACAATGTTTAATTGCAATGTAAAAGGTGGGGGATAAAATACTGTTTCATCTTTTTATACTCATGACAGTGAAACGGCAACTCTAGGCCGAGCCCAAGAACTATAATTACAGATAACTTATTAATTAACTTTTAGTGATGTTAAATCGTATTATGTAAATATCTTTTTCTCATACTGCTTGTATATTTTAAGAAGGGTGATTTAACATTATGTATCTATCTAGGTTATTAATATTAGTAGAGTTATAAATGGTTTAATGTAAATAATTTAAGCGCTATGTTAAAATACTGTCCACGAGGGAAAGTTTTAGCTACAGGAATAGTGCTTTCGAAGGCAGAAAACCTAGTTTTATTACCTCTCTCCGGTCGCTGTGCTATTATTCCTACAGCGAGGGTGTAGAGCCTTTGTCCCATTATTTGATAATTCGCCGTGACCAAGTGAGTGAGAAAGACAACCTTAACGGTAAATGTAGGAAAAGCCGCGATTTATATTAAAATTGGACCAATGAGATCCCTGAAAGTTTATTCGAAATAGTTAGACGCGTCGAGTCGCGCTAAAAATGGACCAATAGGAAAGGAAGCAGCCTCAGGAGCCTGAGACTATAAATGGATCTGTTTGGGGAAAATTCGGGGCAGTTTATGTCATGTGTGGTCAGGGAGAGATGCTGCAGGATGTGTGAGATATCGCGCCAAAAAGGGAATCAAGTCAAATTTGTCATGTCAGCTTAGTATTGCATTTTATTCGAGAGTTTTCGTAATGTGTGGTCAGGGAGAGATGCTGCAGGATGTGTGAGATATCGCGCCGAAACAGGGAATCAAAATAGTTTTAGCAACACACCTAAGATCCGCTACTCTGAAAGCGACAATAAGAATAGTTATATTTCGTGACATATCCACGCCATAGTCTAACAGCGGTGGACAGTATTTTACAGCGGCAATACCAGTTTTGTATACTACGAGTGTTAAATTAAATAAAAAGAAACGGCAGTGTCATCTTTTCATAAACAAAGCAAGTCTATGTCTTCCTATATCACCACCCGAGATCTACGTTTTCCTTTACCGAGGATAAGTCCATGCTCCCATATAATTTAAGGAAAATTACTGCAGCTAGCCGAGGATAAATTGAAGAACCAACACGCTGAGAACTTCTGGAAGCAACGGGAGAAGCATCAAGGTAAGCTACAGCAACGGATGAGGAGGTGATCGCCGCAAACTGGCGCCATAACGTGGAGCTCGAAGGGAAGAACGACACAAACGGAGGACTAGGAAACAACGAACAGACGAAGAATCTTCAGAGGAAAGGGGCACAGCAGAACAAAATTACAACGCGAACTTCTAGTCTACCTACGTGGGACAACAAAACAGCTGAGAGCATCGCTTCTAGAACTTCACCAGGATTCGAACCCGGAACGCATCAGTTAACATAAAAAAAAAATACAGGTTAGAACATTTATTCAAAAACAAACAAAAAGGCATGCAGAGTAGTGACTCAGTTTTGGTGAACACATGCTATTGAGAGGGGGTAAAGTCATTACTAGGGAGGTAGAACTTGCTAACGGAACCATGAGTAGGTCAAGGGAAGGTTCAGAAGAACTGGATGGGGAGGCTATTGTCAGCATAACAACAGATGGAAAAAATATGGGTGCAGCAGAAGTAGAAGTTAGGCTAGAAAGGCAATCACCGATGGAGCAGGTCATTGACGCAGGTCAAAACCAGCTGCTAATATTGCTTCAACATTTGAGCACAAAGATAGACGAGATGGGTAAGGACATAAAGGAACGGGGTAAGATCTTCAATGAACATAGTAAAAAGTTAGAAAGCATAATAGATGAACGGGGTAAGATCTTAAGTGAATATAGTAAGAACGTAGAAAGAATCGGAAGTCAACTAGATAAGAATTTAGAAGGGGAATCAAATGGGCATAATAAGGACGTAGAAAGAATCGTAAGTAAGCAGAGTAAGGGCTTAGAAAGAATCGTAAGTGGACAAGATAAGAATGTAGAAGGTGAATCAAATGAGCATAATAAGGACTTAGAAAGAGTCGTAAGTAAGCAGAGTAATGACTTAGAAAGAATCGTAAGTGAACCAGATAAGAATCTAGAAGGGAAATCAGATGAGCATAATAAGGACTTAGAAAGAATCGCAAATGAGCAGAGTAGGAACTTAGAAAGAATCGTAAATAAGCAGAGTAAGGGCTTAGAAAGAATCGTAAGGGAACAAGATAAGAATGTAGAAGGGAAATCAAATGAGCAGAGTAGGACCTTAGAAAGAATCGTAAATGAGCAGAGTAAGGACTTAGAAAGAAAACTGAGCGAACAAAAGGATTTCGAAGGGAAATTAAGTAAGCAGGGTCAGGACTTAGAAAGAAACTTAAGTGAACAAGATAAGAATGTAGAGGGGAAATTAGTTGAGCTGATGAAGGGGAAGCTAATAGAAACACTTGAAGGGAAATTACTACAGATACTAGAAACTAAAGAGCCGAAAACACTAACGGGAGAAGAGACGTTAAAGAAAGCTTTTGAAAGAATGTTAAAAAGGGCGCAGAAAAGAAAGCAGGAATTTAAAACAAGGAAGCGAAAGAAAGGGTTGATCGAACTTGGAGAATTAGTATGGGTATAAAAAAAAATCCAGCATTCAAATTAAAAAAAAAAAAAAAAAGAAAAGAAAGACATAATATCATTGATCCTGACTCTACAGTGCCTGGAAAGGAGAGCTTTCACATGTGAATTAATGAATTATCGTAAGCAGTTGTGCAGAACATTTTTTTTTGCATTACTAAAGAGACTTGAGTATTAAATGCTCATTAGTGATAGTGAAGAAGAACAAGAAACACCTTTGCCATTAATATGTTTCAGTTTCTTTCTGCTTGAATAAGTTTGTCTTAAGGTTGAAACAGCTTTTATTGTCAGAATATTTATTATATTTTTTTTTGATATTTAGCAATATTTGTAAATTATTAATTGGTTGGTATGCTAGCAATATGCTGACAGTTTTCTTTAAACATATAAATTAGTTTTATTAATTATAAAAAAAAAAGGTATCATAGAATGGAAAATTTATTTAAAGGTCCATACCGGGTGATTAACATTTTTGGCTCGGATACATTTGAGTTACAAGAAATAAAGAATTCCAAGATCGTAGGGAGATACCATAAACAGTTGCTCAAACCATACAAATGTTTAGAGAATGAGAAGGGTGAAGAATGTAATGAAAATAGTCAGGTTAGTTTTACTCGAAATGAGGTAGCAACCCTGTGAACAAATAGTAAAGGTAATACACCCGATAAATAAGGATGTAAAGAAATAAATAAAGGCATAATAATTATGTACCAATATGTATGTAAATAGATTTAATTTTAGAACTTAAATTGGGTATTAGAGTATTTGTATGCGTCACAAGTTATTCGTGTGCGGGAAATGTATTGTGTATAAGAATGTCTCTCGGAAACCTGTTTTTAAAGGGAGAGTGTAGAGTGAATGACCCAAATATAAACATCACCGGTTTGTCAGAGCCCTTGTGAAGGAGCAGGTATAGCGAAGGGTCTCTGTCAACAAAACAAACGAACAAAGGCCATAATCAGAGGAATTATTCTGTAAAAGAAAATTGTATCAAGTGTTGAAAAATTTATTCTTTTCCAGAACAGGGCAATTTGAAACGGCAACTCTAGGCCGAGCCCAAGAACTATAATTACAGATAACTTATTAATTAACTTTTAGTGATGTTAAATCGTATTATGTAAATATCTTTTTCTCATACTGCTTGTATATTTTAAGAAGGGTGATTTAACATTATGTATCTATCTAGGTTATTAATATTAGTAGAGTTATAAATGGTTTAATGTAAATAATTTAAGCGCTATGTTAAAATACTGTCCACGAGGGAAAGTTTTAGCTACAGGAATAGTGCTTTCGAAGGCAGAAAACCTAGTTTTATTACCTCTCTCCGGTCGCTGTGCTATTATTCCTACAGCGAGGGTGTAGAGCCTTTGTCCCATTATTTGATAATTCGCCGTGACCAAGTGAGTGAGAAAGACAACCTTAACGGTAAATGTAGGAAAAGCCGCGATTTATATTAAAATTGGACCAATGAGATCCCTGAAAGTTTATTCGAAATAGTTAGACGCGTCGAGTCGCGCTAAAAATGGACCAATAGGAAAGGAAGCAGCCTCAGGAGCCTGAGACTATAAATGGATCTGTTTGGGGAAAATTCGGGGCAGTTTATGTCATGTGTGGTCAGGGAGAGATGCTGCAGGATGTGTGAGATATCGCGCCAAAAAGGGAATCAAGTCAAATTTGTCATGTCAGCTTAGTATTGCATTTTATTCGAGAGTTTTCGTAATGTGTGGTCAGGGAGAGATGCTGCAGGATGTGTGAGATATCGCGCCGAAACAGGGAATCAAAATAGTTTTAGCAACACACCTAAGATCCGCTACTCTGAAAGCGACAATAAGAATAGTTATATTTCGTGACATATCCACGCCATAGTCTAACAGCGGTGGACAGTATTTTACAGCGGCAATACCAGTTTTGTATACTACGAGTGTTAAATTAAATAAAAAGAAACGGCAGTGTCATCTTTTCATAAACAAAGCAAGTCTATGTCTTCCTATATCACCACCCGAGATCTACGTTTTCCTTTACCGAGGATAAGTCCATGCTCCCATATAATTTAAGGAAAATTACTGCAGCTAGCCGAGGATAAATTGAAGAACCAACACGCTGAGAACTTCTGGAAGCAACGGGAGAAGCATCAAGGTAAGCTACAGCAACGGATGAGGAGGTGATCGCCGCAACAGGCTACATACTGTTTAGTTTATTTCATTTATTTTCTGCTTTTCTATTTCGATTTAGCTAGAACCTGTGCCGTCCTCACACCCATTACTGCGTCCTTGCAAAAGAAATTTGGACTTTGCTTGTCTACGTTTCGTGTTATTCAAACACAGTTTGCCTCAACATTTCATTCTGCAAGTATGATTTCGCCAAAGTGCTTCGTCCTTGGCTGCAATCATCACAATGTGGTCCTCACTGAAGTTGTTTACTGCAGCATACGATGGTTATTAGGTTCTAATACCACAGGAGAAAATGCTACTTAGACACAGTTACTTGTACAATTTCTTAGTGATTTATACGGAGTACAAGACGTGGTCCGGTTGTATTGTGAATGCTGAATTCCACCAAACTGGACATGCATCTATAACACCGGATTGTGAGACAGAGCCATGTGGATTAGGCGTCACAGTCACCCAACCGAAGTTGTATGGGCATCACCATATTGCCTAGAATACTTTAAAACACCAGGTCTTTGCTGTAAAATTTCGGGATTATCTCAGAAAGGAAATTGTAAAGGCAAAAAAAATCTGACGTTCTTAGGCTGGCACAAACTGTGGCTGTTGCAGTCGCGCAGCAATGGGACGAGAACGCATGAACGCAATCATGTCACCGTTGTGGCTCGACGTAAACAAAGGCAGAGTTCAGCTCCTCAATGCCTGAATCTGAAGGATAAACAGGTGGGTTGAGGTATCTAAGCGGTATTTATGTAGGTTGTGGAGACGAGTTTATCATTAAACACGTATGATCGCTTTAAAATAATGCAGGATAAATGACAAATCTTCGTCCTTGAATAACTTTTTAAAAATTAGTTGAATCCTACTGCACACATGTTGCACAAAAAAAAAAAAGGAACTTCAACCAATCAAATAAAAACACATTAACTACGTAACAATTTTCGGTCACTTTTTCTAATCCATTCTTTCTAAACTGAATTCCTTAATCAACCATTTCCTAATAACCGTTCTTCCCAATTCAATTTTCCTAAACCGATTTCCCTAATATACTTATTTATTGGTTGTTTCAGTAACGGAGTAATCGGAACAGACCAGAACTGCTTGTAAAAAAATCAGCTGTGGGTGCTGTTGGTACAGGCAGGAGTAGGAAAAATGTGGTGTTATGATATTAATTATAGTAACACGAGTTCATATACGCATACTAGCCCTTAGGTTAACCTCGGGCTAAATCTAGAAACGACAGGACCCGATGGTTTCGCCACGGCTCGCAAGGCCCTGATGGCCTCCGCTTACTTCCTATTGGTTTTTGCAAGGATGCCAAAGGTAGGAATCGCACCAGACAGTTACACTTGCGATATGACGCGGTTATCTTTTCTTAATGATGTTATATTATGTTTAATTCTGTTATGCAGTATTACTTCAATATGACTGGTTTTTTGGGGAGCGGGGACGTTTTAGGAATAAATATTTGTAGGTAATATCAGTTTTAGAAAAAAAAAACAGCTTTAGGAATTTCACTTTAGGAAAATTGGTTTTAGAAGCATGTATTAGGAAAAATGACCCGGAGAGCTACGTAACATATACATTGTTCCAGATAAATAAATAAATTGATAAAGATAAATAAATGCATGTAAAAATAGCATAAATAACTTCGTTAAAATAACAGCACCTTTCTAGGTTGGCGGGAACGAGATACTTCCTAATGACATCATTGGTAGCGCTATATTTGCGCCCCATGTCTTAAGCAACATCTCTAAAGCTGACAGCACCAGAAACTATGCTTTATATGGGTGGATGTGTTTTCTTTCTGTTGTTAAATTTGAGTGCTTTCCAAATGAGTGAATGTCTCCCAGTTTAAAACAGAGCTAGAAACCTCTTTTTGTAGTGAAATAAAATGGTCTGCAACGGTAATATAAAATACTTTACAGTGGTCATTAATTTTCATATCAGAGCAGATTCTCCGCTTAGAATACGCAAAACATCCTATCCTAATTTTAATTCCCATCGTTGCACCTTGATCTGTGAATATAAAATCGATTTATTTAAGCTTCAACTTAGAATTAATTACTATTTATTATTTGAATTGATAGAATTTGTTTTAAAAAAGGATCCCTGTACATAGAGTGTCTCTTAACAATTTTCTGGCTAGGCTACTGCATAGTTCACACCAGCAAACTTCAACTAAAAAGTTAAATACGTAATTTATGTTTACAATATATATATATATATAAATATATACATATATACATAACTAAATGTTACTTAACACATACAAAGTTTACGGCAGGAAAAAATTGCTTTTAAATGTTGTTGCGCATAAAACTTTAGTGTTATAGTGTTACTGTAAATAATTCGTTAAAACTATACAATTAATTGCAAGCAATATTACGTAAACCATTGTAAAGGAGCTAAAACATGCGTTATTATTGATCTAACATAATACTACCACTTTTCGCAAAAATATTAAACATTTTCAGGATAAGGGACATCAATATATTTCGAATGCAACTGATTCAATAGTCAGTCCAGGTCACATTCCTCTCCAGGACTTTATTCTGACATCGAGGAACTAAGTGAATCCAACTTGTCCATTACTGATGAGAGCGAATACACTGTTCTTAGTAAGCCCCTGCAGCAGGCAGTGAGTGACCTTGTATTTCTTTACACCGAGTTGCCATCGATGACTGTCTGTACACAGCTCTGCAAAAAAGTATTCGTTTCCACCTTTAAAAAGTACTAGAAATCAATTTAATGCGGAGGAAACGTTAATTTTTACATTCGCTATTAGGTATAGTAAACTAGGGAAAGTATTGTATTCCAATGCTGAGATTTCATCTGAAATACATGTTTTGAGGCACATGAATTTAAAAAAAGCATTTTTAGAAAAAGGTGGGTGTGTGTGGTAAGAGAGAGAGCAGCATAACTCAAAAACGAAAAGTCGGATAAATACCAAACTTGGTATTCAGGTTCAATACTTTACAAGTCTACCCTTTGCATGGAAGATTTTTCGAATTTTTTTATTTTCTAGTAAATCACTAGCGATTTATATTAAATACCATATATTAAGGATATTTACATGAAAAATAAAATTTATATCTTAAATTTTCTGGAAATAGTCTGTAAAGTACACTTTTTTTTTCATACGCCATTTGAGATAACCGTTATTAAAGGTTCGAATTGTTCATTACCTACTTAGTCATTCTTTAAAGTTGTTTCAACATTCCGCTGTTTCTCGCGAGTACATGGAAACAGTACGGAATTTTAAAGTCAGCATATAGCGACCAGTTCTTAAACATTTGACTATCGCTGTTCCCTTTGTATCTATAACGAAATGAGTAATGTAGCTATTTCTGCAAAGATTTAATCGGATTAAATGCAGTAGATAGAAAAATAAGGTTTAGTAAGAATAGAGTTTGTACACCCACTAATGATAGAGGGTAGAGAAAGCCATGTGAATGTGTTACATCATTTTTTTAACATGCAGAAGCAACAAATGATGTAGTTCACGTCTCTAATACAATTTTTTGCACATTGCACCGAATTTTCAACTTTTCGTGTAAGACACAAAATTATTCTATATGCATATAGTAAAGCAGTGTTTTATATAACACCGAAACCGAAGGAGGGGCAAAATAATGAAAGTCCGGAATTATCAACTTTTTTTATTGAACTTTCTCATTAACGCCTGAATTTTTGCGACTTCACAAATCTATTCAAACCATAATATTGTGAGTTTCTAAAGTTTAAAAATAATCTCAAACTTACATTAATTACAGTTGTATCATCTAAAAAAAGGTTTATAAGTCTATAATACGCAACAGCTGGTCTGAAACCTGACAAACAAGAAACAAAATAAAACGTATGAGTATCTGTGTTTGAGAATGATAGTGAACATGAGAAACACATGCTCTACTTGCGAAATGTGCTGATGTGTAAAGTGGTTTATTAAATGAACTGAAGTGACGAAACCTAGATGTTATTAAAATTGTGCGCGCCCGTTGCCTTTAGCGGGCGCAATTTAAAATAGCGAGCATTCCGGGTACTTTGGACGTGTGCTTGATCTGTAAACTATCTTCAAAAGAAACCTGTGGCTATCAGTGCAAACAACAAAATACTGTGTTCTTGTTTATTTACAACCAGCTTTCTGACGAATGACAGAATACATTAAAATTCTGAGCAAGAAAAAGGGGGGAAATAATCTCTATCAGGAATCTGTTGGACTTGAAACTTGCAAGCTGAGTAAGCGGTAACGGTACATAATCAGTGAAATCATAGCGATTCCTAGGTACCTGAATATACTCTCTAGTGTAACGGAAACCTCATGAAGAAAACTATGACCGGACAATTGGTTCAAATTCGTAGTCGAAACTTCAGAACGAAAATCGACCGTGCTACCAAGGTAGTATCGGCGAGACTGATGATGCAGCTTTACTGCATAGAATTCGTAGCGTTGTTTAGAAACTTTTCAGACAGAAGTAGCATTCGTGGCAAGTGCACCTTCTTGATTCAGTGTCGGTAATGGATCGTTTACCTTAAGCCTACTAAAGTCAGCATCGGGAAGCGAGGCCAACCCGCCCCTCACTGCGACATTAAAGTCGCTGCAACTAGCCAGAAGAAGCCTCCGAGTTCTTTCGTACGCCAGTCGGCGAATATACCGGCAGCCTTTATCTCTCTTGAATTTTTACTGCCGCTCTCCTCATTATACACGTGTATCCACAAAATCTTCACATAATTCAAGCATTTCAGCTTTCTAGCCTCATAAAATTCACGAAAACCGGTAAGAAACTGCACTATTATCCAGACCTGCTCTTTCGGACACTTTGAAGTAAACGCTAAATAAGCATGCAGAAGGCGAGCCACGTGTTCACTATCATTACAAAGTCCTCGACAGCTGGCAACGTTGTCAAGCTATTACACGATAATGAGGATGATGACAATGATTGGCCTTCCTTCCTGCTGTTAGCGCTTCATGACTGATGTGTTTATCCTCGCAATTGGGCACGCTTAGAGTAGAGGAAAAACAGTGAGATTGGGGGAGGGAGAAGATTATGCCGGATAGCTTTGCGTGACCTTTATTGATCTATCCGGCTCTTCCTGGACTTACGAAATTGTACTAAAGGAAGTGATACTACTTTGCTAAAGCTGATTTGACACCAGTTGCATGCAATTTGTCTGCTTCGTCTTTTGTATTTCTGTGAGTAGACGTTTGAGCTTTTAACAGGAAATTTCGTACTGGCTGCACTTCGTCTCTTCCGAGGCAGTATTTTTAACACTTAAATGATTTCAGTCTAATTATATATTATATAAATTCAATAACAGCCCGCCTTAAAGCAATATGTGGATAAAATAACATAAAATGTATGTAACAGTCATTGTATTAATGTTTAAATTATTATATACATGTTTAATAACGTTATGTGAATGTATTATGTAATTTAATAACGTAGGAGCTGTGAGAATATAGGTCAAAAGTTGCTAATAATGAGGTAACCTTGAGGCAATAATGAATGGAAAGATGAATAATGTTACTAGTTCTTGGGAACAATAATGTAATATTTTTAAACAGTTTATAAATAGCCAATCAAAAACTAGAAAAAAACTAAAGATTAAATAAAGATATTCTATTGAAGCAGGATTAGCCAATCAAAAACTGAAATAGAGAAAATTGTACAAATTCAAGCGGTAAACGCCAGCTGCTTGTAGACAGCGTCCTAACCGGACGCGAGACGCGTCCTCGAGAAGTTAAATACGTATTCAGGTGAGACGAAAATTCATTACAGCGAATATTATAAAGTTTACGTGTTAAAAAGTGCAAGTAATTTATAAATAATCTCACAGTTCTCTATATAAGTGAAGTGTTATTTAATCGTATGAAGGATTAATAAATGGAGTGAAGTAAAAATTATAATTTGTGTAAGCCTAGGCAATACAACACCTCCTTCAAATCGCATGTTCGATTTTACTTTTTCTACTACGTAATAGTAAGTAGGGGAAGTATTGTACTCCACCCAAAAATTTGATACCGAGATTTCGCCGGAAATAATTTTTGAGGCGCCCTGGATCCAAATAAAGCATTTAAGGAAACGTTCGTTTGTGTGTCTATCTGTGTGTCTGTGAACAGTATAACTCAAAAACGAAAAGTCGGAGAAACACCAAATTTGGTATTTATGTTCAATATCTTCCAAAGGTATGATACAAAGATTTTCAAGAAAACCTCCCACCCCAAACTACCCTTTACACGTAACATTTTTGAACATTTTTATTTTCTCAAAAATCGCGCTAACAATTTTGATTAAAATAACACATGTTTCAGATATTTCATGACAAATGAAATATATATCTGACATTTTCTGGGAATGTCCCCAAAAGTCCTCTTCATTCTGAAGGGCTTTTGCATAACTGGTAAACCTAAGAGAGAGGCAAAATTTTAGTACAGAAAAAATGTAGATCTCGTTAAAACACACAATTTTTTTTTTTGGTCGAGTAAACCATTTCCGAGATACTTTTTGAGTTTTCCAATACTTATACTTTTCTCAAATGGGAATTCGTTATTTTTTATTATTATTTTATTTTAATTGTCCTTGACATGCAAAGACATGTTCCACATAGCGACCAGTTCTTAAAAGACTTGACCGTCGCTTAAAGTCCTGTATTTCCATATTCCCCTTGCACCTACAAGAAAATTAGCAATACAACAATTTCTGCAAATGTCTATTACGATTAACATGAAGTAGAGGGAGGAATAAGGTTTGTAAAAATAGTTTGTACAAGAGTAGAGAAATTATGTGAGTACAACACATCAGATTTTTTTAACGTACATTCTTTCACGCTTACTGGCGCGATGGCTACATGCTGCTGACTCGACTTTGTTCGCCTTTGAAAGCTTTTCGCGCGATGAGATCATACTTGTATAAGGCACATATAAGCACGAGCACATTACTGTGAAAATAGCGAAGTCCAAAATTGTATCGTGTCCAAAATAAAAGTGAGAAACTGTATCCAAAGTCATAATCACAGACCATTCAGAAGAATAACATTACAGTCTGGAGCACAGGGATGCCAAAATACAAGTGAGAAACCGTAGCCAAAATCATAACAACACTCCGACGGACATAGACGTCATTAGCAGTGAAAGGGAAATGTTTAATTTCAAGATACTGAAAACACGCTATGCCAGAACAATCGTGATACATATCCAATTCTGAATCATCGCAGAGTTCTTCGAGACATCAAGCTTCCAGAGGTGTGTTCGAGATGTCGGCAACTTTTGGGTGCAAGTGCATTCAAAATAATGAGTAAATCTCCAGAAACTGTTTGCTAAAGGCCTAGGTTAGGTGGAGAGAAACTTAGAGAGCCATTACCTAATTTCCTAATTAGCATGTTACACTATACCGAAGATAATTGCAATCTAAGTTCTAACATGAAATAACACTGAAAATAAGGCAATAAATTCTTGTCCATTTATTCCCAAATTACATATGGACTATTTGTGCTCCATTTGACTACTGTGAACACTCGAGATATGGGAATTATTCTAGTATCAAGTAGAATCATTCCACAATTTCATAGCGTGTGTGATATTTTTACAGTGTATGCGGCATACGAACATCATTTGTTGCGTCGCTTTACGGTGCGAAAATGCACTCCATGGGGAGTCGTCAGCGTTCTGGCTTCTTAACTCCAGAGGACCGGGTTCGATTCCCGCCGGGGCGGGGGAGTTATTCTTTAATGAGAGGCATTCCTACCCTCCACAGACTCTGGAAGTATGAATGCGGCAGTGTTTCATGGCAAAAAGAATTAAATCAAGCGTTAAAACTTGGAGTTCGAGTTACAAACACCATCAAAGCCCCCAATATGACCATAAAAGTTAAAAGGGACTATAAAACTTAATAAAAAATGCTGCTTTACATGTATTTTTGTTATACTTCCAAAATGAATGAAACAAATAGGGAAACGCAGTAAATTTACTTCACGTTTGCATGTTAACGTTATACTCGCACATATATCTGAACCGGAAAATTAAGTAAAAAGAGAGAAATGAAATAAAGGTGCTACTACTATATCTCTTGCGCGTACTATAAGTGAGAAAAATGTACGACGGGAATCATAACAGGGCGTATAATCTTTTGCCTCTTGCCTTAAATACAAAATCTATGAAGTACTAACAATTCGGCGAATTAACTATGAAGTTATTTCTACTCCTATGGTTAACGTAATAAACTCTGTAAACGTTTTTAATTTAACACATACTGCTTGCATATAAATTAAGTGTGAAAATCAGTAGGAAAGTAAGGTAAGCACAGTGGGAAAGCTCAGTCACTGTTTCTCGGGAACAATGTTTGTTTATTTTAGTTCCATTTAAATTTCCATATTTCTTTAACTGCATTGGTCTTACCGGCAGCCGGGAGTCGAACCCGGGACCCCTAGCACAACAGGCAGGTGCTCTACCGACTGAGCTACGGGGCCAACCCATAACAATGTTACTTCCTTCGGCTAATGAAAAGAAAGGTGATCAATTGTTATCCAGTATTACACCACTGCCTCTCTAATCCATATAATAATATGATCAAGGTATGGTCTACATACCTATGTTACTACCACCATAACGAAGTTGATAAAACTACCGAACGAGGACCAGGCAGCGTCCAAGGGGACTTGCATGCATGCGAGGTATGTCCCTGAAGTAAGCTTACAAAAAGTTTATCATGCATAAATTTGATGCAAGATTGATGAAACACAACCTTTAGTTTCAATTGATGTTTCCGTAACTTTAATAGCTCCTTCTTGGTGACAAAAGTCGGTCAAGTTAGAGACTAGACTGGAGCGTGGCCCTATTATAGCATAAGATCACGCGAATATTCGAATTTCTTAATGTGAGGAATATGACAGCCGCATAACTTCACCAACAGTTGGTGGAAATCTCTACCGAAATTCAGCAAACATGATAATGCTCGGTCGCATGCTCATATGCAACACGAGAACGTTTCAGCGGAAATTTTGGATCACCCGAAATATAGTTCTAATCTAGACCCCGCGATTTGCATCCCTATCCGGCTTTGAAAGACGATCTTGGGGACCACAGGTTTCAGTGAAAATGATGTGAGAACAGCGTGAAAAGGTGGCTAACGGTTTGAACACATCTTAAACGAGTGGTTTCTGTTAGACAAATGCCTAAATTGCTATGGGAACTATGCCGGAAATAAGCTGCTAAGTGAAGAACAAAATACATAGTGTACAATGTAGAAACTACTACAGAACAACACTGGAAAACACACATTACAAATTCCCTATTTGGATGCCGCTCGCATTACTAGGCACGAAGGAGTGGGAACTCCTTGACACTACGCTTAGTTTATGCAACAAACTACCCTACACAAATCTGAAGCATTCTTGACAGCGAGAAAACGCATACAAGTTAGAGTCAGTATTAAAAATACTGAATAACATAGCCAACTGAACTTTTGACTTGGAGAGATCGAGATTTTAGATAATCCAACAGTGAAAGCAAAATAATTAAGGTTTCAATTATCTGAGCAAACGCAGCCAAAGTCAGACACAAGTGCGTTTAAGAAGCATTCTCTTGACAGTATTGATCCAAAATAAGCGTAGCGTGTTAATAAAGGGTTAGCAGGTGCAGGCTCATGAAAAGCGTGACTTTAAACTGTCCCCAACGAAGCATGCCAAACTAGCAGTTGAAGCTGTACCGTGCAGAGGCTCTGGAACAGGGTTTAAGCTACTCTTTCTGCTCTTCGAGGTCGAGAAATGCTAATTTTAAAACAGAATATGCAAAACTGCTACAACAATCTTTCATAGAAAGAGCATATAATTTATAGGTATTTATTGCGTGTTAACTGTTGAGACAGAACAATAAAGTGAGAGAGAGAGAGAGAGAGACAGAGTGAGAGGGAGAGAGGGGAAGGGAGCGAACTATGTCTTCTATGGGACCCAGAAATAATATGTTGCTAAATATATTTCTTACACCTTGGATTTCCATTAAAAATAGGCATTATCTGGCAAGGTCGCATGAGGGGAGGGATGTATTCGTTAGTAATTATATTATCGTGCTAAATTAAACACCTGAAAATCCCTTTATCCTCACCCACACTCCGCTAGCGGGCAGGCTGGGCTCAGACAATGCGAATACAGCATATTGCGCAGCTTGGGGATCATTACCTTTTAAACATTGTATGTCTTATTCCCATATTTTGCCTTACATCCTAAACTTCTAACACATAATGCTAAGAGTAGATAAATAAAAGTTGTACCTGAACAGTTCGGCATCTGTGTTTAAAAACTGCATTAAACTGCTATTAACTTCAGGCTTTAGAACTATTCATTTAATGACTAACATCAGTATACCTTTGCTTTAACCTTTTATGAGTCAGCAAGTTAAGAAAATGATAAGCGTTATAGGTTAGAAAACCACAGAGAACAAACGCGAGCCAAGCAATCCGAACAATCCTGCATCACTAACAATGAAGGTCAATTATTGTTAAATAATGGCCAACAATATTCATTGTCGATTAAAGGTGGGGATGTTACACAGACTTAGTTATACGCATTTAACGCAATTGTCTTCTTTCCATTTTCCGCGTTTGGTTTCCACAGTGGGAGGATTCTCAGCCATGACACTCATTTTCTCAACACGTTGCAAAAGTACACTGGCGGCTTATCCGGAAACCGAAACGAACTGCAGCGCCTGCGCCAGCCTGCGCATAGCCTCTTAAACCCTCTGCTATAACGGTTCATTTAGTTAAAGGTGAATCTGAACAAACACATTTTATTTCATAAATTGAACTGTTACAATAATGTTTTTCTTTAATTTCTCTGCACGAGAATAATCACAAAATGTTACGATTTGAACCGATCTGTTTTACGTAGAGGAAGAGACGATATACTAAGCGGGAAAAGTGTAGTTTGCCCACCAGCCAATGAGGTGCTCTCTTGTCACGTGGTTTTGTTTAAAACTCCTTTAAACTTAAAGTGAAACCACTTTAGCTATCAATCCTCGCTCCTTGGTGACCGCACCGCGGAACAGTTTTGCCTTCTCCTGGACTTCGCGGGTGCAACAATTCCCAAATTTCCCTTGTATTGATATTCTTTAGATCCTTTTATCCCTCGCTCCCTCCCAAAGGTAAAGGTTAACGTGCGGCTTGCCTTCATTTCTCGGAAACCTCTCAGATTTTGTTAACTCCACGTGGAGTGAAATGATTTGTTTGGTTTCATTGGCTGAAGTGACACGCACATTGATGCAATGTTTATTCTCAACATAGGTTATATATATACAAAATATAAAATATTTAAGAGTATTAAACCTATTGTTCATTTAATGGGAATTAATATTACAAGTAAATAAATATATGTAATTAGATTTTGTGCTTGTATAAAGGAAACTACATTATACAACATTTTGTACTTCTTGTAAGGTGAAAATAGATATCATAAGGGAGTAAGAAATCATTTATAACTGTTTAGACAAGGGAATTAAGATTAACAAATGAATAAAAATACAATTATTCTTTATACCTAAAACAATAAAATATATTTCTTAGCGCATGTCAGGTAGCTATTTCACTATTCTCTACTATTTTCACTATTCTGTTCTATAAAAAACATACACATAAAAACAAACACACGTATTACAAAGCCTACGCTTATAAAGAAACAGGAAATAATTACAAAAATCTGAGGTGTAACATTCACAACTTTCACCAACATAGCGATTATTTCCATACCTATTCCACACTATTTTGCTATCTGTTTCTTAATAATGGCGATAAATTGTTTGAATTGACTAATAGCACGAGTAACCGGATAACACTGATTTGTTTGGTCAGTAGCCATTACATTACATGTTCTTTGCATGAGCTCATGTTAAACGAAGCAACGACCACTTAAAAGTTTCAAGGTGCACCGCTTAAAGAATGAAAGGGGGGGAATGAAACGAACAACAGCGAATATTCTAAAAATGGTTAATACCACATTTTTATTTGACATGAAGTGTGTACCTTACCCTTATCCTCATTTTCCTTGACGTAAGCTTTTATCTGTTTCGCAGGTACATAAAACTCACCAGAACGAAGAAGGTTTCAAAGGGTATTTACAGAATATTCAAGACATACATTTTATTAATATTCCAATGTCTCAAAGATGTAACAACGTAATAATAATCGCTGGAGAGAAAAAAAATCTCCATGTAAAATAGTTTTAGTTGGCGGAAATATCCTGAAAATCTCCGCCTTGCATCCTTAGAAGTGATCTTAGATAGGTATGAAATTTGATATTTATCCGACTTTTCTTTTTTATTTCAGCAGTTCTTATTTTCTCTCTCCCTCCCCCCACTCTCTCTATTTTTACAACTGCTTTTCTGGATTCAGCAATCCCCAAAGCGTGTTTCTGGTCTAGTTTTCATGTAGAAGTTTTGAGCAAAAATAATTATTTCCTTTACCTTAAAAACCTAAACAACACAGAAACTAAAAGGAACTTCTTGTATTGTGAAATTCAATTACATAGCCTCAGTTCTCTTAGTGTTCTGTTCAAAGTCGCAAAAGCTACTAAATTAGTTACATTTATGTAATGCTTATTCTCTTAAAATGTACCTACTTTTTCGTCCAATATTTGTTAATACGTTGTAGGGTTCCACTGCTACACAGTCACTGTAGTATGGATAAGGCATGGGGTTAATTCTGCTTATATGACGTCATAAGCAGTATTCGGTCTAAGGTTCAAAATTTGCTGTTTAGATTTTCAAACCTATTTGCAAATTAGTAACCGGATATGACAGATAACTTGTTCATCACTAAGGCAGATTGAATAGGATTTGAAAAATGCAATGCCATGGTTGGGTAACAAACCACGGACCTTCGGCTTTTGGTACATATGCTATACCCCTAAGCTGCACGAGATACCTCAAACGCGCATTAAAATCTCTCTCTCGCTCTCTCTGACCCCTGATTCATAAGTGTCGACAGGCTTCAAGGCGAGATACCAACTTTTCCAACATTAACCCATGCACAGCCAATGTGAAAACACAATTATCAGATTTACGGCGGTTCTCGACCTGACCAAGAAAACAAAAGATTTAAGAGATTTTCTTCGACCAACATAGTTGTGCGGAATAAGCGTCTTTCTTGGCTTCAACCTCATTATTTGATGTGAATCTTCGTGCACATAGCCATTTCTTCAGTTTGGGAACGAAACGCTTTTACTGGCAGCCAAATCAGGCGAATTTGATGGATGTGGAAACACTTGGAAGTGAAGGTCATATAGTTTTGCAGCAACAATCCCAGTCTGTGCATTTCGTGATGAAAGAGAAGTTCCTTTTTCGTAAGATGGGCACGTTTAGCTTGAACAGCAAATTGGTCCACAAGTGAAGCATAATACTCTCGTGATGGTTCTGCCCTTTTGGAGGTAGCCTAGAGCATCACGCCATGAGAGTCCCAAAAATCGCACTTTTCCTGCAGATGAAACAGATTTTGCTTGGTGCACTTTCACCTATTATCACCCACTGTTCACTGCTTGGATCGCTTCTTCGTTTCTGACCTAAAGTGATGAACTCCAGTTTCATCTACTATTATGAAACGGCGGAGAAATTCGCAAGAACTGCGTTTAAGCAAGTCTACTCTTGAGAAATGTTCCTTCGAATAATGCGTTTTTAGTCTATTGTTTACAAACGCGGCACCTAAGCGGAAAGCTTTCTCATACCCAAAAGGTGTAAAATGTGGACAGGCCTACCGAGGTCTTAGCAAAGTCAGACAACTGTGTACTTCCAATAGGCGATCATTGAGCACGGCATTGTGAATTTTTGTCCCAATCTCGTCAGTCGTAGCCATTTTAGGACGCCCTGGGGACTCAACATCATGAATGGATGTATAACCTCATTTAAATTCAGCAAACTGTGGAAAATGAAGGGGAAAGATACTTTAAAGTCAAATCTACCTCCTTTTTACTTTCTCTACTACGTATAGTAAGTAGGGGAAGTATTGTATTCCACCCAAAAATTCGCTACCGAGATTTCACCGGAATTACATGTTTTGAGACCCCCTGAATCCAAAAAATTTTTTTTGGAAACATGTCCGTGAACAGCATAACTCACAAACGAACAGTCGGATAAACACCAAACTTGATATTTGATTCAGTATCTTCCAGAGATGCGACACGAAGGTTTTCAAGAAAATTCCCCTACCCCAGATTACCATTTACATGGAACCTTTTTCGAAAATTTTAATTTTCTCAAAAATGGCTCTAACGATTTTGATGAAAATATCATATGTTTAAGGTATTTTCATGACAAATGAAATGTATATCTCGAATTTTCTGGAAATGTCTCCAAAAGTATTCTTCATTGTGAACGACGTTTGCATAACTGGTAAACCATAAGAGACAGACAAAATTTTGCTCAAAAAATGTAGATCGCATTAAAATATATAATTTATGTCATATACATTTTTTTTGTTGGGTGAACCATTTTTCGAGATATTGCTTGTTATTCCCTTAAATTTTACAATATTTAAACTTTTTCTCAAATTCTTATTCATTTTTTTTGTCCTGGTAATGCAAAGAGAATGGAATCCTCCACATAGCAACCAGCTCTTAAAACATTTGACTATCGCTTAAAGCGTACCATATTCCCCTTGCATCTACAAGAAAATTAGCAATAAGATTAACATCTCGATATCTCGATTAACATGAAGCATATGGAGAATAAGCGTTTGTAAAAATAGTTTGTACAAGAGTAGAGAAAGTCATGTGAGTGTAACACATCAGTTTTTTTACTTCTGTTTAAAACGTTAAACCCTTCAAAATGAAGCCCTTTACCACGCCTCGTATTTGTTTTATTCCTTTTATAGAAAACGTTAACACTGTTTACACGATCGTCACGTAACTACACCTACGAGTCTGGAACTTTACAGAGCGCCATTTAAAGCATGATACTTAAACTATCACAGTAATTTGGCCATCTTCACACCTTTTGAGTGAGGCCGAGAACTTTCAGAACGCCCCTCGTAAATTAATCTTAACCTTTCACCAGTAAACAAAATAAGAGCGTGGCAACTTTAGTGAATCCTTATGTTAAATAACGCACTCCCCTCCCTATTCCGAGCTAGCCTTCTCCACCTCTGAACTAATTAGGAGCAACCGCGATTTATTCAGGCAAGTAATACAACTTTCAACCGACTGCTTTTGTGGTCTGGAACCACAAAGGCATGTTAGTTTCTAAATCCAGAGATACTGGGTTCGATTCCAGGCTGGAGAAGGGTATGTTTCTTTAACCAGAATTATTCACCATCCTCCCTAGAGTCTGGAAGTATGCCTGAGAGTGCGGATTTAATGTTTATAAAGAAAAACCCAACGATGAACAGAATAGTGAACATTATTGCCGATAAGCAAGTACATTGTTTCGAAGATACAGTCGCTGATATGACCTTGGAAAAAAAAACTTTCACTCCTACTTTTACAAGATAATTTAAGTGGACTTGGTCAAACCACAATAACGTTATTTACATTCGAAGGCAGCAAATTCGCAGAGCTCCTTCTTATTCCCATGATATCCGTTCATGTGTTGTTTCTGGACATTTACATTAGGTCAATCCGATAATTAAGCACGATGACTGGGCAGGTTAACGTTTTCGTTACGTAACTCCAGCAGTTTTAAGAAGGAAAAACAGGTTTGGGATCAAGAGGTCAACAAGGTCTTTCGCACCAAGCGACGAAAACCGAAGTGTAATGATAAGGCACTCTAAAAGGGGCAGCACGGGAACTGATTGAGATGCATTCTAACTCTTGCAGCAGTTATTTCGAAGCGGGGCTGAATGGCATCTGGAGTAAAGTATGCTATGTTTATTTCTCTCAAACTGCAAGAGCTTAATCAACTTATACTCGTACTATACTTTTCCGTATTTCAGAGTGCTCGCAGCTGCTGAAAACACTAGTGATTCAATTTACATTTCTTCCGTACCAGTGTACGGAAAATCCCGCTTACCATTTTCAGGTAGCGGTTTAATGTTCATAAAACTATAATATGCCAGAATTAACTCAACAACTTACTTTTCTACCCATCTTCTAGAATTATTTTACTATATCGGTCCTTTCAAATTTGTTGGGTGTATTTACTAATAGCCCTAAAATTCAAATTAATTCTCTGACGCAACAGCGTTTGAACTTCCTGGCTTCCTTTAAAAAGAAGCCCTTCTGTGCTGCCTCCAGCTCGATCCCTATTCTCTAAGGGGCTTCTCCAACATCCTATTTCCGCCTTGTATTTCCATTTGAAACCGTCCAGGATCTTATACCACCCCACTTGTCTCCAAACTACCCCTACACGTATATGCAACCCTGCGTATCTTTAACAACCGTGGGGTACAGAACAAAGAAAATGCAGCGACCATCGCGTGTTAGAAAGTTTTTTCTCAGTACTCGTTCTCTTTTAAAGCTTGTCCAGCTTTTGCTTACATTCCTCTGTTTCACAGCAAATAAGGGCTCGTTTGATAAGCACAAATTCCTTGCTCTAACATCTTTTATGCATGCCTGAACACTGTTTCTAATGTCCATTACTAAATTTCCACGGAAAGGTGTATGCATATCTGATGTGTAAGAGTCAAGCTGAATTTCAACACTGCCGTATAAATTGTGTGAATGTTAACCTATGAAATAGGAGCATGGCGTTTTTACAATACTAGAGTGTATATTCTTAATGAATTATTATTCATAAAGCGAGTAGCAGTGTCACTTCATAGTTTGAAATTTGAATAAATTTAAATTTACATTTCTGTCAAGCTTAGTATTTTTACTTCCTCCACCATGTACATAGCAGGTAGAGAAGGTGCTGCATTCTAATCAAAACTTCAATACCGAGATTTCACTGGAAATACATGTTTTGGGGTCCACTGAATAAAAAGATCTGATGTGATAAATTCACATGACTTTCTCTGCCCTCTATCGCTTATTAGTGATTATACAAACAATTCTTAACAAAGCTTATTTTTACATCCACTACGTTTTAATCCAAATAAACCTTTGCAGACACACACACACACACACACACACACACGGAACTTTTTCTAAAAATTATTTTGTTTATTCAGGGGCCTAAAAACATGCATTGCCGGTGAAATCTCGGTATAAAATTTTTGGGTGGAATACAATACCTTCTCTACTTCTTATATACGTGGTAGAGAAAGCAAAACCATTTTTTAGAAAAAGGTCCGCGTGTGTGTGTCTATGAACAGATAATTCAAAAACGACACATCGGCTCAACACTAAACTTGGTATTCAGATTCAGTACCTTCCAAAGATGCGGCATGAAGATTTTCAAGAAAATCTCCCACCCCAAACTACCTTTACATGGAAAAGTTTTCAAATTTGATTTTCTCAAAAATGGCTCTAACAATTTTGAAAACAAACATTATATTAAAGATATTTACATACATAAAATGTTTATCTTGAATTTTCTGGGAATAGCTTTTGAAGTCCTCTTTATTTGGAAGGAAGTTTGTATAATCTTGTATAACTGGTAA
This sequence comes from Deroplatys truncata, assembly GCA_030765065.1. Taxonomy (NCBI): domain Eukaryota; kingdom Metazoa; phylum Arthropoda; class Insecta; order Mantodea; family Mantidae; genus Deroplatys; species Deroplatys truncata. The sequence goes on from CM060983.1 coordinate 168,402,931, forward strand.
ACGATAAGCGATAGACGAAAACGTACTACACAAGAAATGTAGATCTCTTTAAAACACATAACTTATTTCAAATAACTTTTTTGTGGCATAGGCCATTTCCGAGATACCCATTATTAATTGTTCGAATTGCTCAATATTTAGCCATTCTTCTTAAGTGCTGCCAACATTCAGTTGTTTCTTACGATTCCATTGAAACAATACGGAATTTTAAGGCTAGTGTATAGCGTCCAGTTCTTAAGTATTTGACTTTCGCTGTGTAACGTAGCTATTTCTGCAAAAGTTTATTTGGAATAAAATGAAGTAGATATAAAAACAAGATTTAGTAAGACTAGTTCGTATACGCACTAATGAACGACAGAGGGTAGAGAAAGTCATGTGAGTGTAGCACATCAGATTTTTAAAGTATGCAGCTACTTGCATGGAGATCGGTACATACATCGTATAATAAAGTAACCAATATTCTCCTGGTAATTTTCGATTTTAGATAAATAATTATTAATGTGCGTGATGGGCTACTTTGAGCAAAATACCTTGTTTAAATTGATGGATGGACGTAGGTATGTATGTGGAGGGGCTTTTTGCATAACAATAGCCGAACCAATTGTTATTATATTTGATATATAACATACCTAAGATCCCACAAGTTATACATGTCTTAATTACTTGCCCCAAAGGGGAGGTTCTAATAGCAGGCAATATCCAAAAATGGAAATATCTCACTTATTCGGTTTCTTGAAATATATTGTTTAACAAAACTTTATAAGGACGATGTTTTTCAAAAGTTTTGCTATTCCCATAATTTCCGATACGAGTATTTAAGGATACCCATATCAAAAGCTTGTCAAAATATTAATAACAAAATTAATTCTATGTAAAAATACTTTGAACCTCATTTAGCTTCAATAACACTATGGCTTTTGCTCTCAGACCTTTTAAACCTTCAACACGTAACCATTTAAATAGCATTCGGCCTAATGGTCTGTGCTTATCTACTACCAATGCCTTTTATTCGACTTTCATATTTCTTACACTTTTACGTATTAAAAATGCTCCATGTGATGTAGTTTGTATCCAATCTTGTTGAAATTCTCAGCAGAAACTCGGGGAAAATGAACTTAAATAATTGTCATGCAGTTTTTGCTACGCTTTGAAACTGCTTAAGATATGACATAATTAATTGGACCACTAAGGTTAAATTGTTACAAAAATTATATTTAAAGATTTAGAACTTATTTCTAAAACAAACATAACGGTGAAAAAAAAATTATATCAATATTGTGTACTGGTATTTAAATAATTTGGCAGTATTTTTAGTTTTTCAAAATTACGATCTTTTATCGTGTGCAATACCAGATTAATTAGCATAATTAAAGTGAAATAAAATATCTTTTCTCAAAAACTATTACAAATATTTGCATGAAATTTAAAACAACTCATAATTGTGATAGAGCAGTACGTGACAAACGTTTGAAAACATTCAGATAAAAATGCAAGATTTAGAAATTTCGCTTGGGGGTAAGCTTACAAAGTTATATGAAAGTTTCTTTAATACTATTCGTGTATGTAAATTGCTTACCACGAGAAACTGCATAGTTCCGACAGCACTGCAAACACAATGAAGGTACACAAGCTTGTATATAGTTAATCTTTTAATTGCGTTTTAATTTTAATAACTATAGAAAAATGAGTTTTATTGCCCGTGTTCAAAATGTCACAAAACATGTATATTACACATAGAGGGGAAACGAGAGAATGCAAAGGGAGAGAAGAGGAGAAAACGAAAGAGAAAGGGGGAGTGAGTACCAACACAGAATAGAATCTACCCAGTTAACGCAATAACGCGATTACGTGAGTATAGCTGCGGGCTCTGCTAGTAAAGAACAAAAGGAAAACAACGTAAAGTGTAATAGTCTAATATGCTCCCTAAAGAGTCATAATCATGTCTTTTTCTCCGTATTCTCAAGGGGATTTATTACATTCCTATATTTATAACTATATTCCTGCACTTCTGAAAATGCAGACCCAGTTCATCAGGCAGTATAAAGCGTAGCAGTAAATTAAGGGTCAATCTTTCGGGGATTATTGCATCACTACAGAAAATACAGGTGCTCCTGAGTACAGAAATGTATCATAATCTCACAAAATGAACATTTACTATTATTATTTCCATCAGCACTATGATCGAAATAACGCCATAGCTGTACTACATTGCAGTATCTAACTACAAACATGGACGACCGAAGAGTCATTCCGAAGAGCATGGCAGGCAACATGCGAATTTTAATAAACTGGATATTGCAAAAAATGAAGCATTTGCGGACTTGCGTTTGCAGGAAGTCTTGTTTGCTTTTTCTACTGCTTACCTATAGTAAGTAGAGGAAGTATTTATATTCCACTCAAAAACTTGATATCGAGATTTCACCGGAAATTTACATTTTAAGACTTCCTAAGTCTAAGAAAAGGATTTTTACAAAAAGGCATGTGCGTATTGAACAGCATAGGTCAAAATCGAAAAGTCGGTTAAACGCTTAACTTGATTTTTAAGTTCGGTATCTTTCAAGGACGCAGCAGAAGTTTTTCAAAAAATCCCTCACCCCAAATTACGCTTTACATGGAAAATGTTTTGGTATTTTTTATTTTTTCAAAATTGGCTCTAAGGATTTAGATCAAAATTCCATGATATTTGCATGACAAATAAAATGTATACATTGAATCTTCTGAGAATAGCTTGTGAAGTGCTCTTCATTCTGAATGATTTGTATAACTGGTAAACCATAAGAAATAGACATCATCTTACTACACAAAGAGTGTAGGTATATCTAATTAAAGGACACAATTTACGTCAAATAAAACTTTTTGTGGCATTAACCATTTCCAGATATTCTTTGCTATTGATTTGAATTTTCAAATACTTATACGAGGATATTCCAGGAATTAACAGCGTTTGCTCATTTCCGCTGCGCAGGTCGCTTCCGGGTTACTATCCAAGGTTGAATGGCTTCCTCGACAACTTTTCTTAGTACGGCGAGAGTGCCATTTGAAACATGTAATTGTGTATTCTGTGACTGTTCAAAATGAACTTGTGATACAAAGTCCCGCCGGATGTGAGGTGAGAGATGTTATTGGAGTTTTGAATGATCGGAAGTTGAAACCTGCACAAATTTGCCGTCAATGAAAGGAGGTGCATGGTGATACAGTAATGAACGGGAGGGGGAGGCGAATGTGAGAATGTGGTGTGAAATATTCAACATGAACGAACAAATATGCATAACGAACCTCGACTCGGACGTTCGTCACTCACCACAAATGATTTCGGAATCAAGTGAACAACAAAATCGTGCCAGACAGACACACAACCGACGCGTTACAGATTTCTTTCCTACACATCTCTCGTTCTTTACTTGGTGAAATTGTGTCTAAACATCTCTCTTAATCAACTAGCGGCAGCCGTTCACAACACGGGAATCATAAAGCTCGTGGGCAGATATGACAAATGTTTAAGTAACAGAAGTGGTTATATGGGGGAATAAAGTAAGTTTCAATTTTGTAAGTACACGTTTTATTACAATAAAATATCAAAGCCTAACGGTCGTTACTTTCTGGGTTGCCCTCGTGCTTTTCTCAAGTGGTACAGTCGCTATTCATTTTTTCTCGTGTTCATGCAAATGGATTTAAAACCATCATACAGTGAGACGTTTTATAAAACTCTGGTATCACTTTAGCCTACTGCAAGGGTGGCGAAAACGCCTTCCTTCCGCGAGTCACCAAATATGCAACACGCACTGCGTCACTCGGCAGCATGTGAAAAACAAAATGGACAATGGCAGAGAGGGAACGGCGCGTTTTCGCCACCTCTGGCCTACTGTATCCTCATACCTACAAAGAAAATGTAAATGTGTAATGCAAGTTTATCTCGAGTGACTAGAAGTAGATAGATAAGCTTTTGTAAGAATATTTTGTAGAAGAGTGAGTAGAGAAAGACATGTGAATGCAACATAATCAGATTTGTATTTTTATTATGTCACCAAGCATCCTCCGGAATGTCCCCATAACTTAGTAATTCTATATATCAACGTATAAACCAATTGCTTCATCTGATCGGATGGTCAGATTATATTACCTATCTGAACTCGCAACTGAAAACACAGCTTAGCCGTGCACGTATTTGTCTTTTTTTTTCTCTGATGATGACATCATGGCAATCGTGAGTGAATTCTTCGACACGAGAGACACCGCCTTCTATTATGATGTGATCAAGGCTGTTAAACGCTGGAAAAGGCGAAGAGACCTCAGGATGCGATCGACAGAGTAGCAAAACCTGAGGAGCTTTCCACATTCAAATCTTCTTCAAAACTCTAAAACTACTTAAGAAAAGGGAAACAAATTATTATGATATTTTAATATCGGAAAGCTTTTAGGTAAAATACAAACGGCGGCATTTGATTTCAAAACTCTGTTCATAATAAAAATATCCTTATTAATGACTAACAATATGAAATACTTACACCGTTTATCTCTTCTTCTAATTATTATTATTATTATCATTATTATTATTATTATCATTATTATTATTATTATTATTATTATCTGTTATTTTAACCAAGCAGGTCATAATGACGCTGAATGAACGGAATGGAAGATGGAATGAGATTGGAATCCAAAGAGTGTAGAGCAGGGATGCCCAACACTAAAGAGAGAGGGGATGAAGGGAGTTTCCTTTCCCACTCATTTCCACTCGTACTGACAAGGAGTGAAACTTGATTGGTTTAGCTTGCCAATTTCTTCAAATATAGTAGCTAGGGAATAATAAGGAATGAGGATAAGGGAAAACTTCGAAAGCCGTATCATCTCACTAAATGGAGGTCGGTCTCTGGCATTTCGGACTAAGAATCAGACAAACTACCCTTTCACCACGAAGGACCTTTATTTGATTCAAATTAAACAGAATTCAATGAGCATTGAACATGATATTTATTTGTCTGACTCGTAAATGAGCTTGCCTAATGACACAAAATAAACACATAAATTCAGTGGTTTTAATCGAAAGGGTTATAAGCGATTATCGAAAAATTACCATAAATTATAGCAGTTGCATAAAGAATTAAGCTATGAGAAAAATTCTAACAATGATTACAAACAATGTGCGACAACACTAAAAAGTTATAACAATAAAAAAATAATTTGTAAAAATAAACTGTTTAAACCATACACATGATGTAGCCATCCGAAAGATGGCTACCGAATATTTTATAATATTATGTGTAAATGCTTCTTAAATACTTTTATTAATTTTATTTATATTTCCTCCTCCACTTCATATATATATTTGCGATTGTTCCTCGAAATCCAAAATTAGACCTACTATTGTTATATTTTTGAGGTCGTAATGCTCTTTCAAGTATGGTATGGTATGATATGGTAGGCTCATATATTTTCTGCTTCTGGACTTCTTGAAGTTGGTCTTTATTCAACTCAAAGCGGATGGTTGGGTCGATTAACTTTGCTTCGGATTTTCTTCTGCTTATCGCAATGATTTCTGTCCATGCGACAAATACTACCATCAGCTAGGCGGTGAACTTCTATTATATTATTATTATTATTATTATTATTATTATTATTATTATTATATTTATTTTACGTCGCTTTAACTACAGGGTCATATCGCGACGGATCTGTTAGTGGATAACTCTCAGATCGAGGTGTGGCGGACAGTTAAATTTCCATTATGAAACATAACGTAAACTTCCTCTTTTGCTATTTCATAGCACATTGTAAAAATTTCAGTTTAGAAAAATACTCATAATTGCTCATATATTCTAATTATTGTCGTTTTCTGGGAAACTTTTTATGAGTCCTTGTGTACAGAGGTTATAATGCAGTTTTAAGTAATCATATTTTTGGAAGGTTATAATTCTATGGTCATTTCATTGGCATACTGTTAAAAACCAACGCTGTCGTCCTCCGTAGTGTAGTGGTTACCATATGCTAACTTCTAGTTTCAGAGTTCGCGGGTTCAAACCCGGTGGAGGGCGATGAATGTTTTCGGGCGTAAAAATCCTTAGCATGGCTTCCTTCGGAAGGGAAGTAAAGCCGGTGGTTCCGTGTCGTAGATTTACGGCACATAAAAGAACCTCAAGCCTGATAAAGAGGAGCAAAATTACCGGTATTTCACGCCCAATATAGAATGGGACGCTAAGGACCACAGCAGTTAAAGAGCGTCCACTAAAACTCAATTTAATTTAAAACCTTAACGCTATAGGTAGATCTTACAATTCTGATACATTGGATGCCCCGCATTTACCTGCTGCCAGTTACAGTTCAGCAAGCGATACACCTTGTGGCGGATTGAAGTTGAAGATGCTCACGCCTTCTATGGTCTTCTTGTAGGAACTATCTACATTAACCCTGACACTGTAGATGTTATAGTTTCTTATATGACAGTTGGCAACATTTGAAAATAAAGGACACTGACAACATTGAGTTACCAATTATTATTATTATTATTATTATTATTATTATTATCATCATCATCAGTTGCTCCTACTTATTAACTTCAACACACCTAAAGTTTTTCCGAAATATTAGAATGGGTACAGTGCCTGATTTCTATTTACTTGAAACTCCACGAAAGCGTCTTAAAGGTTCAGTTAGTGTTGTATTTTCAGAGACAATTTAGTTTAATTTCTTGAAATTATGGGTATCGTCAGAAATGAAATATCTAAGGAAAATTCAACGGACTAGAAGGAAGCCGCTGATTAAAGAGAACTTACAATGGAAAGGCAAGACTAGTGGAGATGAAAAAAGAAACTTGAAAAGATTATAAGTCATTATATAGTTATAAAGAATTATAGTTATATGGTCAAAATCAATGAACGGTTAAAACAACTAACTTTTTGAACCGCGAGTGATAGAAACAAGACGTGGAGGATGAGCAAAGAAAGAATGGGAGCAATATGTTGGGGAGGTGGCAAGGAAAATAGGAATGGAATTGCAGACTTTAAACAGCTGTAAACACATTACAAATATTCTTATTTAGCGATGGTCATGAAACCTACCGCGTCCCAGCCACTAATAACTAATAATAATACTAATAACAAGCATTAATAATAGATAAAAATGGCATATTCCAAATAAATGAATAAGTGTACAATGTACAAAATTTTGAAGTTATCATGGGAATGTTGAATTTCTTCTAACGGGTTTCACATTTAACAAATATTCTATATTTCATATGCCTAAAGAACATGGCTTGACTAAATTCGGGCTTCAAAGATAATACTCACATCACCTAAAATAACAGCTCTGCGCCTGTTTTTATTATCTTTTGTAATAAATATTTAATTTCTTTTAAATTCACCATTAAAATTAGAAGATTAATATATATCCTACCGACTATGTCTCCTCTCCTCGTATTTTCTACTTACTGTTTCAACATCACACTCTTGGATACATTGCGGAGGGACTGCAACAAATTATTCTTTACATAAAGACCTACATTCCCACCTTTGTATTTTTCTTACAAAATTTGCATGCCATAATATAGTTATCTAATCTCAGTAATAGCAGCTGCTCATCGTTTTGACTTACTCAATTGCTATCAGTACGTGCGGAGCACTTACAGTTAACATTGTTCTCCAGGATGTCAGTTTTGTTTTGTGTATACCTCACATTTTGGTGAGAGATCCGAAATGCTGCATTTGTGGTGAAGTTGTCTCCAGTATCTTCAGTCGCTGGTGGTATTGCAACTGGTAACATGCTTCTCCTAATATTACTCTGGATTTCCTCAAAAACGCATTCACAGCTTTGTTTATTTCTGATGAAAGCTATGGTTTCTCTGGCAGGTTTAAGTTGAAGTAATTATTGTCTTTACGTTATTTGCCCCACGCTTTGGGAGCCAATTTGAAGTTAGGTTGTTGCTTCACGTATGGAAAGCTAATTTGAAGTAGGAGTTGTATTGTTGTATGAAGGAGTCGTATTATAGTTCAACTGTGTGGGAGCCGAACTTGAAGTAGTTGCAACCGCACGTATAGTAAAACGTTTCCGGTAGCCCTCGCCCCAAAATGTACTTTCCGGTGGCCTTTGCCCCAAGTTTAAAAATATTAACTTTGTAATTTCACTGTTTCTTTAAATATTATATATATATATGTATATATATATAATATGTGTGTGTGTGCCTCGGCTGCGTCAGTATTATTGTTAGAGACATGGATTTGTTTGCAGGGAGTAGTACGGCTGAAGAATTAGGCTTACACAAATTATAATGTTTACCTCACTACATTTATCAATCCTTGACACAATTTAAATAACACTTCACTTATATAGAGAGCTGTGAGATTATTTTATTAGTTACTTGCACTTTTTAACACGTAAACTATTTTCGTCTCACACGAATACGTATTAAATTTCTCGAGGACACATCTCGCGTCCGGTTAAGAACACTGTCTACAACCAACGCGTCCAGTTATGAGCACTGTCTACAAGCAACTAACTTCTAGATTTGTAAAGTTTGCTATATTTCAGTTTCTGAATGGCTAATCCTACTCCAATAGAATACCTTCATTTAACTAAAGCTTTTTCTGGTTGTTGATTGGCTATTTCATAAACTCACAAAAATTACATTATTGTTGCTCCAAGAATGTGTAGTAGCATTATTACACTTTCTTACTCATTATTGCCTCAAGGTTACCTCATTGTTAGCAACTTTTAACCTATTATTCTCACAGCTCCTACATTATTAAATAACGTTCAGATAACATTAATACATGTATACAATAATATAAACATATACAATGACTGTAATATACACTTTTTATATATTGTTACATATACATATTGCTTTAAGGGGGGCTGTTATATTTTTTTATTATATAATTTGACTAAAATCATTTAAGTGTTAAAAATACTGCCTCAAAGTGCAGAGAATGTTTGGTATGCTATCTTGGCATTTACCTAGGTTTATCAGTACTACATTTGAGAATTTAGTACATAGAAGTTCCATTCTTGTGTAGATTTTCCTTACTTTCCTATTAACAAAGAGTTATATTCTAGAGCATATCGATGTGTTTTATTACTATTACGTTTTGGTCTTTCAAGGCTCAAATTCAACAGTTTCCGAATTTTGTCGTATTTGTGGCGCTTGATTAGCACCATCAATAAGGATGTTTACTTCACAAGGTTCATTAGACACAACTTTTGTAACGCATTCGAAACTGTATTTGGTTTCACATAACCTGTAACTTCAATTTTTTTAAGCACTCGCGCAATTTCGAAGCCAAGAATGTGCGTGGCTGTCTCCATATATTGCAATTTTCTTTACCATTGTTCACATGTTTCTCTAGAACGTTAACTGCATCTGAATCGTTGTTATCTTGAATTATTGTTTCTTTGCTGATCGAGCAAAATATTTGCAGCTTACGATGGTCGGTATCCGTAATCGTTTTGTAGCTACTGATATTGTGGCCTCCTTGTTTTTGCGAAACTACTACTACGCTATTCCTGTTTTGCAACTGACATTTTAACTTTATATTTTCATCCTATAGACAAGCTATCTAAGTTGCGCCTCCTTTAGATCTTTGCCCACTATCTCTATTATTTCTGAGGAGATGCAATCTTATCACATGTTGCTACATGTGCCTACAACTGACCATACTTTCACGTTCTTCTTGCTGCATTAATTATCCGGTATTTCACGTGAATCTTACCCCAGTACATGAAGTCTTTTTTTGTGTGGTAAAACTAACATGCTAATCCTAACTTGGTAAAAATAGTAATTTAGGAAAGGAAAATGCATATAAGAATGGCTTTAATAGGGGATGTGAACGCTTAAGAAAGCTCTAACCCACACATCCATCCATTTTAAGACACTTCCTTAAATGGAAGGAACTGCCAACTCTCATATTAGTATAATTCGCAACAATAGCCATGTTGGAGGTGACAAATGCCCATTCGCATGCGGCTCGCTACGGTCTGACAGCCTACATTCGCCCTATACTCGTTCTAGGTTATTTCTATATCGCGGTATCGCTTGCTCAAACGTTGGCGACCCTTCAGAATGAATTCTATGCATTACGATAGACACAAAACGTGCACTAACGGCCGAACCATAGGCTAAGCACAGAAGGTAAGAATGGTAAAACCTAAGTCTTTTTTTTAAATGTATAACCTGCTGGTTTTTATTTATTTCCATTATGTTCTCCTCCACAGGTGATGGTTTTCTACATGACGCACTTCGAGTCAACATTCTGCCGGGCGCCATCTTGACGAAATTAAATGGATATAGCTATGAGCTCGGATCCTAAGGAGTGAAACAAAGCTATATCAAGAAGCTCTCAAACTCAATCGGGAATTTGGACTCGTAGTATAAGAGGGAAGAACTACGGTGGTATAGGTATTAATATATTGCAGAATTATGAATAAATACATAGCTATGCTTTCATACCTTAGAGAATCTTAACTTTTTTTTCACGGCCTTTACGCATTTTTTATTATTTTTTTTCGGAGTGCGAATTTTATATTTTCCAGCACTTTTCTGTTATTTCCCCATTTTCTACGATTATCCAAAAACAATTCGAATCTGTTGAAATACCGACCACAAGGCAAATGGGAGGTATATACGCAGCTTTACTGCAAGTAACAAAATGATAAAATAAACCTTAGTGGTAGCCGCACTTGAAGGCTACTGCATGCTAGCATTGATTTACAGCGGCATGTACAGAAACGCTTGAGGCGAGTCTCGTGTTCACCAATGGCACGAGAGACTCACGCGGCTTTGCCCGAGGAAGGTGAATCATGTTACTTTCATTTTCAACCATTTGTCGGTCACTGCAGTACCCCAAGGCACTGTAATTATTTTCGGTGTGTGCTGGCCCAGCTTACTGACCTTGCGCGCTGTTGTGACTACTCTTCTTTCCATTACTGCAGAGAAACTTCTGAAAGACCTGACAGAATGCGCGCTGCTATTATGGTGGCTACAATTGCTGCCTGGCACGATATACTACTTATTTTTACTGCCAGTGGCTAGCACTGACCTCTACCATAATGCTGCCCTACCTTCCTCGCCGAACTTCTCTCCACTCTTCTTCATTTAGTGGAGAGAGAACCGCCGTAACGCTAGAAACTGTAAGGCACTATCTCAACATAAAGCATGCAGGGAGGGAGAGGGGGGCGGGAGTGGGCCGCAGATATCAAATTAGAAAACGGATATTATTTTATGTACTCAGTGCACGCTAAACAGTTATAATTTCGTTATGGAGGGAAAATTATCCTTGTTGGAACCTTCCCTCATCAGAAGCAAATGATAAACGACTTTATTCACATTGCCTGAGAAGATTTATTTTTTTATTGTTTCATTTGTATAGTCTCCGTTAACTTCTATGGTCTTATATCAGAGGCTTTGACTTGAACAACCGATGGTCTTAGTAACTCTCTGAACTTCAGGTTTTAACGGTGGATGAAAATCATTTTTGTCACGAAACATACTCGCATTCACTCCTACATTCAGACTTCCTGACTCTACGAAGGCTAGGAAGTGATTCTCATAAAAGGAAAATTCTCCCGACCCAGCTGGGAATCGATCCCAGGACCCTGGGTTGAGAAGCCAGAAGGCTGACCAGCTGACCATGGAAGATGCTAAAAACATTTTTGAACAAATCTGAAAAACGTTTACTGATTGTATTTATATTTTAAATTTTTAAGTATTACATTTTCCAAAAATGTCTCCACTGAGATCTACTCTCTTAACCCGTATTATTCAAGGGTCTTAAAATTGTCGAAAAACTGCATTTTCCTATAATACTGTCAATTTCTCAAACTATTCTCATAATTTCAATTAAAGAATTATATCAGTATTACCCTCCTGTGACTCACGCATTAGTTATGATTGAACACATACTTTGTATATGATCATAGGCTTTCACGGACGGCTGCTAGAAAAATATAGCGTAGGCCGTGGTCTAACAATAAAATTATTAAAACTTGACGTTTCGTCCTCGACTAAGGAGGATATCCTCAGAAGAGTAGCACAGAACGGCTGACGATTGCAGGTTTATATACCAGTGGAAGTAAGTTGGAATGGGGAGGGGTTATTTATAGACTACTCTGTTGCGATTGTCTTTTGTAAGAGAACTGACCTATGCGAAGGCAATGTAAGGCAGGAAGCCAAACCTGATTTATCTTAAATCCTCCTTCGCTGTTGAAATTATTGGGTACTAATGTTTGGTGTTTGCAAGTACTCTGTTGTATAGAACCTCGTTAAAATACATAATTTATATTACATAAATTTGTTGAGGCATTAGCCATTTCCGAGATAGTCTTTGTTATTGGTTCGAATACTTTACAATTTTTTTATCAAGCGCTAAGTCGCTATTCATTTTCTTATTGTGGTCGTACTAAGAGCTTGAAGCTTTCAAAAGATTTGCCTATCACTTCGCCTACCGTATTGTTGTACAACCAAATATGCGATAAAAGTATTTCCGCAAGTATTTTACCCGATCAACATTAAATGGATAGAAGAATAAGGTTTTGTAGAAGAGCGGAAAAAGAAAGTCAACAAGTGACAACTCAAGTGACTTATCACAAGTCAAATTGACAACAGATAATTTTTACTTTCTCTACTACGTATAGTAAGTAGGGGAAGTAGGTACTGTATTCCACCCAAAAATTCGATACCGAGATTTCACCGGAAATATATCTTTTGAGACCCCTGAATCCAAAAAAAAAAAGCATTTTTGGAAACATGTCCGTGTGTGTGTGTCTGTAACAGCATAACTCAGAAACGAACAGTCGGATAAACACCAAGCTTGGTATTTAGGTTCAGTATCTTCCAGAGATGTGACACGAAGGTTTTCAAGAAAATCCCCCCACCCCAGATTACCTTTCACGTGGAACATTTTTCGAAAATTTTAATTTTCTCAAAAATGGCTCTAACGATTTTGATTAAAATATTATATGTTTAAGATATTTTTATGACAAATAAAATGTATATCTCGAATTTTCTGGGAATGTCTCCAAAGGTATTCATCATTGTGAACGACTTTTGCATAACTGGTAAACCATAAGAACAGACAAAATTTTACTATACAAAAAAATGTAGATCGCGTTAAAATACACATTTTATGTCACATACATTTTTGTTGTTGAGTGAACCATTTTCGAGATATTGCTTGTTATTCCGTTAATTTTTTCAATACTTACTTTCTCAAATGGGAATTAGTTATTCATTTTTTTGTCTTGGATATGCAAAGAGCATTAATCTGTGGCAAAGAGAATGGTGCTGCACCTAGCAACCAGCTATTAAGATATATGTCCATGCTTAAAGACTGCTGTATTTCTATATTGCCCTTGCAAATACAAAACAAGGGGAACATAGTACGCCTTAAGCGATAGTCAAATATTTTTAGAACTGGTCGCTATGTGTAAAATGTAATTCTCTTTGCATGTCAAAAGATCGTTTCTGCAAATGCTTATCTAGATTAATATGAAATAGATGGAGAATAAGAGTTTGTAAAAATAGTTTGTACAAGAGTAGAGAAAGACCTGTGAGTGTAACACATCAGATTTTTTAATACAAATGATGTTTCTTGAACATACGTAAATCATTATCTTCCGATTAGAATAAACTATTGTTTTGGAATCAATACAGTTTCATGAATTCTTTTATTTTAAAGAATCATTTACTTCAAACGCTGCAAGAAATGCAACATTACAATCCACTAACGATTTGCAAATAAAATCGAAACCATAAATAAATAAGGATCTGTATCCACAATATGGAACTATAAATAATTGTTTCCAGAAACACTCCTTTAGACATTTCAATAGTTGTTAACTACTTTCATTTCAAACCTAAAGCTTTTCATCGTTTCGCATGCTTCTTCTGCATTATTATTATGATTATTATTATTATTATTGTAATATTGCTACTTAACAAAAATGATGTAGTACCTTATGTAAACCAACCGATTATTCATTCATTTACAAGAATAATCAGTTCATTATCCTAACACTAGTGCGTACTACTTCAGAAAAACGCCGGAAAATGGTGAACTATATATTGTAAGAGAAGTTCATAACTAACATGGGAATGGTAGAAGGCATGTAATTGTAATAAACTTGGACAAATCAAGGAATCGATATTACCTTAAACGGAAAATAATGTGTTTCGCAACGTCTTCATGTTTGCTTTCCCCACCACCTACCTTAGAACGCAGAGGAATTACTGTAATTCCCACAAAAAATTTTGATACAGAGATGTCACATGAAATTCACGTTTTGAGGTCCCTAGGTTAAAATACATTTAGAAAAACTATGCGAGTACAGGCGTATGTGAACAGCAAAACTCAGAAACGAAATGTCGATATCTTCCAAGGATGCGACATGAAGATTTTCAAGAAAATCGCCCCCTGGCTCGAAATACACTTTATATGGGATTTTTTTTTATATTTATTTTCTCGAAAACGGCTCTAAGCATTTTGATTCCTAGCCCATGATTAATAAAATGTATATCTTGAGTTTTCTGCGAAAAACCTCTGAAGTCTTTTCATTCTAAAAGATGACGTTAAAACACACATTTCGACCAACCACTTCCGATATATTTTATTAGTTTGAGCTTTCCAAATATTTATCACACATTTTAAGTGCTAAGTCAGCACTCTGTTGTTTCTCATGATGCCTGCAGAGATATCACTTCAAATCCTCTGTATCCCCTTTGTACAAAAAATTAAATGAATAATGCAAACAGTTTGATAACGTTTTATCTAAATTAACATGAAATACATAGAAAAATAAAGTTTTCTACGATTCGTAAGAACAGAGAGAGAGAGAGAGAGAGAGAGAGAGAGAGAGAAATAAACGATAGCAGACAGATAATAATTACGGCTACTTGAAAGTTTTCAGCTTGGTACTTGAAAGTGACAACATTTCATGCTTTACAACAAACAATAAGCTTGCGTTATTGATTTTTATATAATTATTAGAAGACATTTCGCTGAGTCATCTAACTCTTAGGTGAAAAAACCTAGAAGCAAAAAATTATTGTTATATACAGTTCTCCTCTTATTATTATTAGATTAAAATAATAAATAACATTAAAACTTCAAAGGAAAGAAAACCTTATCATTAATTTCCAAAATTAATATTTTATTATGTTAATTTGTACTTTTTGTAGAGTGAATTTAATTTCATTTTTTTTGAAAGCAGTTTAATTCCAACTTTATTTTTAATTTTTACATTCAATAATGCATGGATGCACATTAAAAAAAAGATAATAGCTTAATAGTAAGCTCAGGTGTCAAAACATTTTGCATTAAAGTTGCCAACTAGGTGATGTGGGGATATCGTTGTCAGTTTCACAGAATTCACCGTATTTTTCACATTCTAGACAGCTTGATGCTTGTTAACCATAAGGAAATCTACACCGAGGCGCAAACCAAACACTAACAATTCACACGTGCATAATTACGGAACCTTGCTATTCATTCAGCTACGTACAAACCTTCCACTCATTTTAAAACTCGGGGTCATAGCAGGACTTATTTTCAAAATGTGCTGGCTTACTTTCCTGCCTTCAAACATTTCTACTTAACGTGCTTACGTAGGGTTTTAAAGGCGAACTTAGTCGTATACGCACACTGCGTAACTATAATGATTAAATTCAGTTAAAAATACACAATTCAAAAGCCTTTGCCCTATGTATATTAAAAGCGTTATAAAAATATGCTCAGATCAAGCTGTGGGAAACAAAGCTATCAAATACAAACATTACTACCAAGTAATAAACGGATAGAGAAACGCTGAAAAAATTCTTACTGCAATTATGCACAATATAACTCTTAAAAAAAGGAAAAGAATGTTGTTACATTCGCATTAATTCTCTACTCACTATCCTTTATTTTTATATTTCTTCTACAAACTATTCAAGTAAGTATTCTAGAGTACTTAATCCATTAAGTATACTATACACTCTATGGTAAGGAGAAATATTGTATTCCACCCAAAAATTCGATACCGAGATTTCATCGGAGAATAAAAAACACCGCAATTTTAGAAAAATCTGTCTGTTTGAGTTATACTGTTCACATAACTCAAAAATAAGATGTTGGTTAAGTGCCAAACTTGAAGACACAAGGTTTTCAAGAAAATCCCCCAACCTTAGACTACTCTTTATATGAAACAAATGAAAAATGGCTCTAATGATTGTGATTAAAATACCATATATATTAAAGATACATATTTACATGACAAATAAAATGTATATCTTGACTTTTCTGGGAACAGCCTGTGAGGTCCTATTCATTCGGAATGAATGTTATATTACAATCTTGTATAACTTGGTAAACCTTAAGTGATAGACGAAAATGCACTGGACAAAAAGTAGATACCTTTAAAACATGCAATTTATTTCAAATAACCTTTTCTGCATCAACCATTTCCGAAATATCCGTTATAAATCGTTCGAATTATTCAATACTTTGCCATTCTTTTAAAGTCCTGTCTATATTCAGGTGTTTCACGCGACTGCATGGAAAAAGTATGGAATTTTAAGATCAGCGTATAGCGTCCACTTTTTAAACATTTGACTATCCCTATTCCCTTTATATCAATAACGAAGCGTGTAATGTAGCTATTTTTGCAAAGGTTATGTCGATTAAAATGAAGTAGAAGAAAAATAGAATTCCGGAAGAATAATTTGTATACACACCAATAAACCATAGTGGGTAGAGAAAGTCACGTAAATGTAACACATCAGGATTTTTCCCCCCTTTCTTACCATGTTCATGCAAAGAGAACGGAATTTCAAACCTATTACACAGCGAAGGTACTTTTAAAAACGTTGACTATTCCTTTAGTTTACTGTATTCTTCTTATATCTACAACGAAATATGTAACTGTGTAATGAAGATTTAACTCTGTCGACAAGAAGTATATTGAAGAATGAGTATTTTGTGGAAGAGTGAGTAGAGAATGCCATGTGAATACAACACCCAAGATTTTTCTGCATATAATGAGCTAGTCGAGATTAACGTTGGCAGAAATTCTTTCTTTACACATTTCGTTGTACGTACAGAGAGATGCTGAAGAGATAGATGTTTAAAAAGCGAATCGCTTTACGCTGGCTTAAAAATTCCACTCTTTGCATGACATTAGAAAAAAAAAAAAGCAAAAGAATAGCGAGTTTAGCATTTCAGAAAACAAAAACAAGTAATGGAAATTCCATTTAGTAACAACTATCTCGGAAACGATTAATGCTACAAACACATTTGACATAAATTTGCGTTTTAACGAGTTCTGCATTATTCGTGCGTAAGCTTTGTACATCTCTTATGCTTTAACAATTATTCGAAATTATGAAAATTTATTTAGGATGAAGGGGACTTCACAGCTATTCGCAGCCATTTTTGAGTAACCTAAAAATAAAGAAATATTTTCCATGTAAAAGGTAGTTTGGGACTGGAGATTTCCTTCAAAATCTTCGTGTCGCAACTTTGGAAGATGTTGAACTTAAATATTAAGTTTGGTACTATTTAAGTATTACTTTCTCTACTACGTATAGTAAGTAGGGGAAGTATTGCATTCCACCCAAAAATTTGATACCGAGATTTCACCGGAAATATATGTTTTGAGACCCCCTGAATCCCAAAAAAAGCATTTTTGGAAACATGTCCGTGTGTGTGTGTGTGTCTGTGAACAGCATAACTCAGAAATGAACAGTCGGATAAACACCAAACTTGGTATTTAGGTTCAGTATCTTCCAGAGATGCGACACGAAGGTTTTTAACAAAATCCCCCTACCCCAGATTACTTTTTACATGGAACATTTTTCGAAAATTATCTCAAAAATGGCTCTAACGATTTTGATTAAAATATCATATATTTAAGGTACTTTCATGACAAATAAAATGGATATCTTGAATTTTCTGGGAATGTCTCCAAAAGTATTCTTCATTGTGAACGACTTTTGTATAACTGGTAAACCCATAAGAGATAGACAAAATTTTACTACACATAAAATGTAGATCGCGTTAAAATACACATTTTATGTCATATACATTTTTGTTGTTGGGTGAACCATTTTCGAGATATTGCTTGTTATTCCCTTAAATTGTTCAATACTTATTTTCTCAAATGGGAATGCGTTATTCATTTTTTTGTCTTGGATACGCAAAGAGTATTAATCTGTAGCAAAGAGAATGATGCTGCACACAGCAACTAGCTATTAAGAGATATGTCTATGCTTAAAGGCTACTGTATTTCTATATTGCCCTTGCAAATACAAAACAAGGTGAACATAGTAAGCCTTAAGCGATAGTCAAATATTTTTAGAACTGGTCGCTATGTGTAAAATGTAATTCTCTTTGCATGTCAAAAGATCGTTTCTGCAAATGTTTATCTCGATTAATATGAAATAGATGGAGAGTAAGAGTTTGTAAAAATAGTTTGTATAAGAATAGAGAAAGTCATGTGAGTGTAACACATCCGATTTTTTTTAATTATGCTGTTGCCTGCCAGTCTACCTCTCTCACCCCCCACCTCACACACTCTCCCTTTTGGTATAAATGGTTTATTTTTTCTTATTTGGGAAACTTCAAAACATGTATTTCTGTGGAAACTGATATCGAGTGGCAACAATCCATCTACCTACTATAGGTAGTGGTAGAGAAAATAAAACTTAGGCTGCTGCCGTTTCTTTTAGCACAAAAATTGGAAGTTTTTGTATCATCAAATTGATAGGCAAAAGTTAGGTACATATACCAGCAAGGATGGCAACTTGGAGCGGCATTAAATAAATGTAACAGTAATTACTAGCCGGCATTCATAATAATTATGTTCAGAAGGTAATACATGCACTATAGGTGAATGCAATATATTGAATACAATCTGAACCGAGCTAGACCACATAATAATATATAAGATATTGGTTTTAGGCACTAAAGTTTTCTTTCTTCCTCATAAGTATGTTTTTTTTAAGAAAAAGACAGAATCAGCTTCAGTGCTACCTAGCTAGTTTCTGTATAATGTCGTCGAATTTAAGTCTATTAGATAGAATAAATCAGGTACCACTCCAATGACACAATCTACCCTACTACCATAGTTGGTTGCAGTCGATAAGAGATCACGCTCTGAAACGCATTATCCTGGCTCAATCTGTAAGATTCCTGGTCTCCATGGACTCTGATCTCTAGCAGGGAGCAAAATTCCGTTGAAAGAAGAACGATGGGAAACTGAGTGGCTGCACATTATCTCGGCTTCTTTGTGTTCCAAGACCGGATTTGGCTCTTTCGGTCCAGTCATTTTCTAAGTACATAAGAAGGAGCACAAGAACACTTCACTATGCTTTAAGGAATTCACAGAGCTTTTGATATGATTCTCTACAATCTAATTCTGCGATGAAAAGATTTTATTTTAGTGAACGAAAGAAGCCAGAACATGCCAGTGTACTGATTACAAGTAAAACTCTTCGGTGACGAGCATAAGGCAGTAAAAACATTCTTTAGGAAATTACTGTTCTGCCTATGTCGCTATTCACAGGCACATCATGCTTCTGCAAGAATAAGAAACTATTTTTCTAGGACCCATTTGCAGATCTGAGCCAGACAGCATAATGCCTATTTAATCTGCAAGTTGCTGATTTTCAAATTTGTCACTGCGAAGATACTTTTTCTACTTTAAATACCAGATAAGGAAAAGGATGTTTTATTTATTTATTTAGTGGTTCTTACTTAATACGGCACCACAGGCGGTGAACACTATATATGAAATAAAATAACTAGAAAAGGAAAGGTCCCAGGCCTAAGTTTTGGGGTACATCCCCGGCATTTGCCAGTTATAGGACTGAGGAAAACCTGGTAAAAACTCAGTCAAGGAAGACGGTCCTGGCAAGATTTGAACCGCAGACCCCCTGTTCACGAGTTCATGGGTTAACGACCTCGGTTACTCAAGTCGATGGGAAAGGATCGCTTCAATTCTTCCTTCCTATGATCTTAACGATCTTTGAAGATTATTATAAGAGCTGCAGATGCTGAGCACCAATGGTTCGCTGGCTACCTATACAAGGTGCAAAAAACCTCATGTGACACGATCACACAACTTTCTCTACGCGTTATTGTTTACCTCGATAATTACTGTTCTGTCTAATTCCTGTTAAACACAATGAGCGTTAGCCGAAATGATTACAACACGCATTTTGTTATAGCTGCAGAGGAGGGCAGAATGACAGTAAAATACTTAACAATAATTCCATGGAGGAATGTAAGCATTATAAATGCTGGCGTTGAAATTACTTTTATGCACGATTTCTAGAGAACAAAAGAACGGATTTATCACTGCAAAGAAGCGAGCAGAGAAAAATTCTATAAACACTTCACGAAAAAGTATTGTACAATATTGTTGCCCGGATGTATATTTTAGAAATAAAACATAGTTAAATCTAGGCTGAGGTAAAGTGGAAGCTGAGAAACAAATACATCCCATTGCCAACATAGATTGATCCTACGAGATTCAAGTGAGCGTAATCATTACAAAGGCCCTCACAGCATGCGCACAAAGCAATGATTTTTTTTATACTTAACCAATGGCATCAACATTGGATTTTCTATTGCCTTTGCAAAATCTCTTTTTCAGCATATCATCCACACTCTATAACACTACCGAAACCCGACAATGCAGAAAGTTACGTTAGAGTAAGTATAAACAATTTACGGTCAGTTTTTAACAAAAGCGTGTAACCCGCCTGTTTAGGTTTATTCCAACAATAGTATCTGATAGTTTGAGCACGTGCATTAAAAACATCCAGCCTCTTGACTGCGTCTGCGTGCTGCATTCAAGCCTATCAACAAACTTCTGATCCGTCAGAATCAGTACGTAGCAAAGAACAGGTTCCGATGCTGACCGGTGACCTAGACTAAATCAACGCATGCGCACATGACAATCGCGGAATCGTACGTGAACTGATCAAGAGACTATCAAAGACGGTGTGTTGGAACGAAGCTATTAAGTACACAAAAAGAAACAAGCAAAGAGTTCAACATTAGAAGATGTAATTATGTTACAATACATCATACTCGTACCTCGGGAGATATTAACTTTAGGATTCCTGTTTATCCGACATGTTTTGATTTACAGTACCATCTGCCTTATAGTGAAGCGTTTAGCAATTTGCAAACGAAAATCATAGCAGTATATGAGGAGTGGATAATTCTCATTTCTACTCAAGTCCAAGGGAAGCAACAAAGATGTCAGGTGCAGTGCCACCGAATTCTTTTGAACTTACGGATATTGTAATACTCTGATCTTCGTATTTGCTCCATTGTCTGTGGATAGAGGCATACAATTCGTTTATTTATGTGGTACACACGACCGCTGAAAATAAAAAATTTAAAAAAGTTATGTGTTGCATTCAAATGGCCTTCTCTACAAAATACTCTTACAAAAGCTTATCTTCCTGTCTACTTCTTGTTAATAGAGATAAACTTTTATTACAGATTTACACATTCGCTGTCGATATAAGAAGTATACAGTAAGTAAAGAGATAATCAAGATTTTTTAAAAAGCGGATCGATATGTTCTGATGACTTCGACTTTGCATGACCACGGGAAAAGACGAATAGTGCAGCTACCACTTGAAAGAAGTATACAAAACCCAAACCAATAACAAAGAATATCTCGGAAATGCTTAACACTACAAAAAAAACAGTGTGTTTTAACGAGATCTAAATTTTTTGTGTAGTATTTCAGGTTTTGTCTGTATCTTGCGGTTTACCAATTATACAAATGTCATTCTGAATGAAGAGGACTTCACAGACTGTTCGTAGGAAATTCAAGACGTAGATTTTATTTGTTATGCAAATACCGTAGGCATGTGGGATTTTAATACCAAGTGTGGTATTTAACCGAGTTTTTCATTTTAAGCTATGCTCTTCACAAACAGGCAGGCACTCACACTGACCTTTTTCCAAGAATGCTTTTCTTTTCACTCAGGGAGTCTCAAAACGTGCATTTCCGGTCAAATCTAGATATAGCATTTTTGGACGAAATGTAATACTTTCCATAGCAATATTTACTATACTGGAGAAAGTAAAAATGAAGCGGATAAAAATACAGCAACAATTACAATTAAACGTTTCAAAAGCCAATTTTCTACCGTAGTTTTAGAGGTTTGAGCTTCGTGCCCGGGGTCCTGGTTCTATGACGCAGAAGATTAAACATTATATTTAAATTTCTTGTCAAGCAGCTCGATATATACATTGTGCCTTAAAGCTGGGATCACCAGAAATGAATGCATCATTTGTGTCCCGGTTACATCGTTAAAACATGGTATTAGCATTCCAGCTTAGATCATCGCTAGGTTCGGCGTTTGATTTATTATCCAATGCATAACGCAAGAGGTGAGTCGAGCTACTGTATGCTCATCTGCACATACATACACATCCGGGTGAAACAAATCGGCGCCATCCCTTAAAGTAACTGTATTTTCTGCTTAAGTACTGCGTAGCTTTACTGTCGGACTGACAATCGTTAATAGGGTAATAGAAAACATTACAAAAATATATGGCATGCATACTGTGCATAATACGAGAACATGTGCAATAAAATACACCAATAATGAAAATGTACGTAGACATGTATTCAAGAAATATTTAGCAAACAGAAAGAAAATAAAACGACAGCATGCATTTCATTTCATAGCGACTTTAAACTGCTTTTCTTTATCACAATATTTGCATAGCATTAACATACATTAGAGGTGTGCAAATGAAACTAGTCACCTATATGGAGATAATCATTAACTCTATGTTAGCCATGTATGAATGTGAAACAAAGTAAGTGAATGGCATAGAAACAAATTCTGAGCACATTCAGTTTCACATTTCAGCTGCGTTCGCAACATTGTCTTGCGTTCTGATATTTACTAGGCATTTTAGGAAACAATTCCAAAAAAAATCTGATGTGTTACACACATGACTTTCTCTACTCTTGTACAAACTATTTTTACAAACGCTTGTTCATTTACTTCATGTTAATCGAGATGTTAATCTTATTGCTAATTTTCTTGTAGGTGCAAGGGGAATTGCTAGGCTTTAAGCGATAGTCAAATAATTTCAGAGCTGGTTGCTACGTGGAGCATTCCATTCTCTTTGCATTACCAGGACCAAAAAAAAAGAACAACGAATTTCCACTTGAGAAAAAGGAAAAGTATTGGAAAATTTAAGGGAATAACAAGCAATATCTCGAAAATGGTTCACTCAACAACAACAACAACAAAATGTATATGACATAAATTGTGTATTTTAACGCGATCTACATTTTTTGTGTAGTAGATACAATTTTGTCTATCTCTTATGGTTTACCCGTTATGCAAAAGTCGCTCACAATGAAGAATACTTTTGGAGACATTCCCAGAAAATTCGAGATATACGTTTCATTTGCCATGAGAATATCTTAAACATATGATATTTTAATCAAAATCGTTAGAGCCATTTTTGAGAAAACTAAAATTTTCGAAAAATGTTCCATGTAAAGGGTAATTGGGGTGGGGGATTTTCTTGAAAACCTTCATGTCGCATCTCTGGAAGATACTGAACCTAAATACCAAGTTTAGTGTTTATCCCACTGTTCGTTTCTGAGTTATGCTGTTCACAGACACACACGGACATGTTTCTAAAAATGCTTTTTTTTGGATTCAGGGGGCCTCAAAACATATATTTCCGGTGAAATCTCGGTATCAAATTTTTGGGTGGAATACAATACTTCCCCTACTTACTATACGTAGTAGAGAAAGTAAAAATCTGATGTCACACTCACATGACCTTCTCTTCCTCTATCGTTTATTGGTGTGTATAAAATTATTCTTACTGAAGCTTATTTTTCTGTCTACTTAATTTTTATTCAAATAAACTTTTGCAGGAATATCTACATTACACATTTCGTTAGGATATAAAGAAAACAGCGATAGTACAATGTTTAAGAACTGGACACTATAATTATGCTGGCCTTAAAATTGCATACGGCTTCCATGCAATTGCGAGAAACAATAGAAAATCGATGGGATTTAAAAATAATGAAACTATTGAATAAATCGAACCATTAATAACGGATATCTCCGAAACGGCTGATGCCTGAAAAAAGTTATTGAGATAAATTGTGTATTTTAAAGAGTTTTACATGTTTTGTGTGGTACGTTTTCTCTATCGCTTAATGTTTGCTAGTTATAAAAGATTCTATAAAATTCCTTCCATATGAAGAGGAGTTCATAGACGATTCCCAGGAAATTCAAGATATACATTTTATTTGCTATGTAAATACATTTAATATTAATCAAAATCGTTAGAGACATTTTTAGAAAATAAACAATTTCGAAAAATATTTCATGTAAAGGGTAGTTTGGGATGGGGAAATTTTCTTGAAAGTCGTCGTGTCCCATCTTTGAAAGGCACTGAACCAAAATACAAATTTGGTATTCATCCCTCTTTTCGTTTTTGAGTTACGTTCACAACACACAAGGACCTTTTTCTAAGAATGCTTTTTTTCTTGGTTCAGGGGTCTCAAAACATGTATTTCCTGTGAAATCTCAACATCGAATTTGTGAGTGGAATGCAATACCTTCTCTACCTACTATGTATGTGGTAGAGAAAGTAATAATACATTTTTAGCACCATCTCTTTATAAACCCCCCTTAAATTTTTATCCATTTCAAACAAATTACATCCATGAACATTACCTTGGCATTTGTTAACATTTTATACTTTTAATACTTTAATTTGCTCTCGTCATTTAAATAATACCAACATTGTATATGTACATCAGCGCGTAGTTTGCATTTTGCAAGCTTACCTACACGAGCGGGGCTTTACAGTTGGCGTGATAAGGTGTTTTGTAAATATGCGAGATTTTATTTACTTTTAATGATAGCTTTTGTTTTGTTTTAACTTGTAAAGACGCCTTAAGGTGTGGCCAGGCAAATATGACTTCGGGCGCATGGCGATGCACCTGAGATATTTAAAAAAAGTCTCAATTCATTGCAATACATTTAAAATAAAAAGCGCAGTTATGCACTTCAGTCGAGTTGAACATAACTAGATTAAAGCCATGTTTAATTAAGATCTATTAAATAAGATTAAAATGCTTCTTTTAGCAAAGTTTCAAAGGCTTTAGCCTCGGTTCAGAAAAATTTATCTGTAACCTTGATTCGAAGACATTTTATATTAACTGTCCACAGTTTTGCACCGATTTAAACCAACTTTGAAATGTGTCGCTGAATTTTCTTCAAACTCATGTGTATGAAACTACAACACCGTATGTGCAGTTTTGATGAAGATTTGCCTAACAATTTAAAATCTGTAAGGAAACTCTCCGTCTGAACTGTCCTGGTGTAGTGGTTACCATGCTAGCCTCTAGTTCCTGAGATCGCGGGTTCAAACCCGGCGGAGGGCGATGGATTTTTTCGGGCGTAAAAAGCCTTAGTTTGGCTTCTTTAGGAAGGGAAGTAAAGCCGATGGTCCCGTGTTGTAGATTTACGACATAAAAGAACCTCAAGCCTGATAAAGAGACCTCTGAGCAAAATTTCCGGTCTTTCACGCCCAATATAGAATTGGAGGCTAAGGACCACAGCAGTTAAACAGCGTCTATAAATATCTATAAATAAAACTCAATTTATTTCCGTCTAAATTACGCTTAGTTTTATATCAAATTCAATCACATTTTAAATAAGTCAATAAACTACCTTCAAATTCCCATCTTAACTCCATACGTGAAGCGATTGGCGAGTTTTTTCGTGCAAGGGAGAGAAGAAGCGACGCTAACAGATGCTACGTAGTAGCGAATGCACTTAAAAACCACAGCTAACGTGGCTTTATAATTGCGCCCCCACCCCAAAACAAAACGCTTTAACATTTCGAAGTAAATTGCTTCAATGAGGGAAAGTAAAATCACACAGCAGTAAACATTTCAGAAATGGCTAGTGTGATGACAAACACCTTGATACAGTTTGCATATTTGAACAATATCTATAGCTTTCTAGACCAGATGGTCCACCAGGCTGCAATTGTTTGTTTTATGTAACTTGCAGTTTTATATTACTTAGAAGCATTGGTTCTGATTCAAATTCAGGATTATGGGAAGAATAGATAAACACAAATTATTGTAGGCATGCGTTTAAATTCCACACGTGGGGAATAAAATGGAGTAACTACTGAAACATCAAATAGTTTTCAATAGGTATTAGCATGCAAGAGAGAGAAACAACTATTTGTTTAACTAAACTAAATGGTAATAGTTATCAGTTGCTACTGTACTTTCTGGGCTTTAAGTTGGTTGACAACTACTAAAGACGAGAATGACCTTTCAGTTCTAGCATCTAATGAATAGTTTGTCTTCAACACTGTTACTAAATTATGCAACATGTTAATTGAAAAAGTTAATTTATCATTCTTCTTTAAATCGTGATACTTGTACATTCAAAAGCTTCACCAAATACTCTCATTAAGGATGTGTAACAGTGTTTCCTTAAACTCACTCTGAATTATACGTTTGAAAATCCATTAGCTATTAATCTGATTGCGAACAAGGTTTCATTAAAAGTAGGCTTCTGTAAGTAGCATTTTGTAAGTGCAACCTAATTAGCGGGAGGATTTCAGGTAAGCAATATGCATAATATTGTAAAGTAAATAATACAAACTGTGACTACGGAGATTGCGTTCACTGGCGAGAAGCCCGGAGGTAAAAATGTACGAGTCACCCACTGCTTTATGCCATTGAAAGCTTCTATGAGGAAGCAGAAATTTCCTAATGTTACCAGATTACCTATGTTGTTATACATAGTCTCAAGATCTACAGAATCATTACATATTACAAATAATTTACTTAGTACCCTAACTTAAGGTTTGGGAAAGAAAGCAAAATTCTAAGGCTTTTCTATGGAGAAAATGGCTCTTTGGTAATACCTTTTGTTGCACGAAAAATTGTTGAATCGATAAATCGATTTCCTGTCAGTTTTCCCTTCACAAAAGAGTATACGAAGAAATTTCCTGCTCTTAGAGCACCATAGAAACAAGGGCAATGCCTCAATCAACAGCAATCTCCCTGCATACTCAACCCTGAATGAAGACAAAACCTTTCCAACGATACCGTGAGAACCAACCACCACGCCAACGTCCCCAAATGCCATAAAAAAAGCTTGCTTTCGCTCCTAAGGCAAATAACAATTTCATTCACGTGACTTCATCGCTAACACTGATTGCACTCGTTTCTGAAATAATGCCGACAGCTAGATACATGAAATAGGATGTAACGGAACAAGTGTAGGGGTCATGCATTATGTTCCGCAAGGATGATCTGGGAAACAACAATGAATAGGTATGCAGTTTTAAGAAAAACAGTGAAGTTAAATTTATGCCTTTGCTTTCTCTTTTCGCAATACATACAGCTACTATACCTTTTTCACTATAACCTGAAAGGAGAAGTAAACAGAACTTAGATGTATCACTCCGCCGAGCACATAGTAGTACCACGTGGAGGATGACGGGAACTAAGTGCCCGTGAGAGGAAATTGCTTCAGACAGAATGCGAATATAGTATATTGCGCAGCTTGGGAATCATTAGCTTTTAAACATTGTATGTCTTATTCCTATATTTTGCCTTACGTCCTAAACTTTTAACACATAATACTAAGAGTAGACAAATAAAACATGTACCTGAACAGTTCGGCATCTGTGATTAAACATAATGGATTAAACTGCACTTAATTTTAGGTTTAGAAATCATTCATTTAATGACTAATATCAGTATACCACTTTTGCTTTAACCTTAAATTAAATTGAGTTTTATTTATGGACGCTCTTTAACTACTATGGTCCTTAGCGTCGTCCCATTCTATATTGGGCGTGAAAGACTGGAAATTTTGCTCAGAGGCCTCTTTATCAGGCTTGAGGTTCTTTTACGTGCCGTCCATATTCATTGTCGATTAAAGTGGGTACTTTTCACAGAATTTGTTAAAAGCATTTAACACAATTGTCTTCTTTCCATTTCCCGCGTTTGTGTTTTCCACAGTGGCAGAGGATTCTCAGCTGGAAACCGGAAACAAACTGCAACGCCTGCGCATAGCCTCTTAAACCCTCTGCTATAATGGTTCATTTAGTTATAGGTGAATCTGAACAAATACAGTTCAGTTTCATAAATTGAACTGTTACAATAATGAGCTTTTTTTTAATTTCTCTGCACAGAATAACCACAAAATGTTACGATCTGAACCTGTTTTTTGTAGAAGTAGAGACGACATGCTAAGCGGGAAAGGTTGTAGTTTACCTACCAACCAATGAGATGCGATCTTGTCACTGGTTTTGTTTACTTCTCCTTTCAGCTTATAGTGGAAAAGGCATAGAGATCGGGATTGTGTGCCACTTATTCACGAGATCAGCGAGTCACTTCGAGAAAGCATCGCGGGTTGCACGGGGATATGGCGCAGCACTTAGTAAATTGATTACTCGCGAGCGTTCGCTGTACTTCACCTTTACTATAACTGTAATGTTCCAGGTTTTACAATCGTTTTCATTTTATAATTCTCTTGCTGATGTGCTCCTACCAGATTGTCTCCGAATACGCACTAGCTCTCCAGGGCCGTACTTCATAATAAAATATTTTAGAAATTTTAGAAATTAAGATTCTCATGTTAACCGAAAATGAAGGCGCGAATTCCATAGCACAGTTGCATTATGCATTTTCCGGCCTGTTCGTTGCCTGATGCTTACAGTAATACCCCGTGAACAGGCTGAAGATCAACTGGTTGTTTATCGTTGAACTTGGCAATTTGAGAGGCTAATGGTAGGATAATTGAAGGGGCATGCATATTCCAGAATATGTTTAGATATTGCCAGAATATTGACATGCCTGTATTTAAAAAGCGATTTGTGACTACTGTTCGTTTTGTAAAATACAATGCAGGGTGCTCTATTAAATAAGAGAGTTGGCAACAATTGCGGTAATAACAGAGACTGCATAAAATCCCCAATATACATATATTTAACTCAGTGCATTTAGTTAACTCCACTTAGGTACTAATTTTCAAAAAAATAAAGCTCTTTAGATACTCGAGTGGTTGGAAGCTATATCTAAAACTGTATATAAGCACATATCGACGTAAAAACGGCTTGTGCCTCAACTGGATGTTTACTGAAGTAGTCAATTGCATGCGAAATTTCTTCGCCTCTGGAGAAATCCGCTTAATTTCATTCCCCCTTAAGAATTTGTGGCCGGCATTATGTTGTCAACTAGAATGTGTAAAGAAGGCAAGCCCTCCATTTCATCTCCTTTAACGACTAGCTATTCGCAGTCCCGAGCGCAAGTTCTTGAAACGATATACTTAAAATGGATGGAAAGCTGGAGACATTTCCCATTCTGATAAATAAACATTTTCAAAAGAACTGAATTTGGAACATCGATTAAGACAGTTTTGTTCTTATATTAAATTCAGCATTCTTTCGTGCCACACAATTCAGCTTTACCGCGGAAATTTGGTTCTAATCTTCTATCTAGCATATTATAATGTACCCACCCCTCTCTCCGTCTCCCTCCCTCTACCATGTACATAGTAGGGAAGGTAATCGATAACGGGATTTCATCGGAAATACATGTTATGAGGCTCCTTGCAAAATTAGCATTTTTAGAAAAAGTTCCGCGTGTGTATGTGAACAGTATTACTTTAAAAACGAAATGTTGGATAAATACCTAACTTGGTATTCCAGTACCTTTAGTACCTTCCAATGATGCGACCCCAAGATTTTCAAGAAAATCCTCACACGCCAAACTACTCTTTAGATGGAACACTTTTCGAAAAGTTTTGTTTTGTAAAAAATCACTAGGTAACGATTTTGATTCATATGTCATGCATTAAAGATGTTCACATAACAAATAAAATATATATCCTGAATTCCTAAATGTATATCCGAAATAGTCTTTTAAGTGTTTATTCGGAAGGAATATTGTATTATCTTGTATACTTGGTAAGCGTTAAGGGATAGACGAAAGCACACAAAAACAATGTAGATCTTACGAAAACACACAATTTATTTCAAATATTTTTTGTGTCATCAACCATTTCCGAGAAACCATTTCATTAATGGTTCGAATTGTTCAATACTTAGCCATTCTTTAAATTCCTGTCGATTTTCAGCCGTTTCTTGCGATGTCATGGAAAGAGTATGGAATTTTAAGGCCAGTGTATAGCGTCCAGTTCTTAAAACATTTGACTGTTACTATTCCCTTTAGGTATAACGAAATGTGTAATGCAGTTATTTCCGAAAAAATTTATCTCGATTAAAATGACGTAGATAGGAAAATAAACGTTCGTAAGAATAATCTGTATACTCACTAATAAGCGA
This sequence comes from Deroplatys truncata, assembly GCA_030765065.1. Lineage (NCBI taxonomy): Eukaryota > Metazoa > Arthropoda > Insecta > Mantodea > Mantidae > Deroplatys > Deroplatys truncata. The sequence continues at coordinate 168,433,296 of CM060983.1, forward strand.
TAGAGGGCAGAGAAAGTCATGTGAATGTAACACGCCAGAATATTTTTTTGCGAGTGCGAAAGGTTTTGTTCTACTATTATTGGTAAGTTTTTTCCGCCTGAATTATCTCTTACGATGTGCAGTCCGCCTTATATTCAGCAATATTTGGATTTTGCTTAACCAAAAAGCCTAAAACTCAAGGTTGTCTACACAAAACGTTCATAATCTTAATCACCAACCACTTGCGCTCTAGATCTCAGTACCATCAAAGAGTTTAATAAACATCTTACATAGGCTAGTTATTTTCCACAATACAGGAAATTACAATTTCCAGTTCTTTGAGCACAGATGCTAAGTCTTCCATCTCTGTCACAGTATCATCTGCAGCCGAGCCACTAATCGATCTCACAGAGTGGAATGACTTCAGAACTACGAAACAAGCGAACGCAGTTGCTCAGCTCTGTGCATAACTACAATAGTACAAACTCAATTCTGAGCTATTTTCTTCTTTTCTCTCTCCGAATGAGCAAACAAGACAAACTTTGTTAAAACGCTCAAGTTTTAAACCGTTTCTGGTGAAAAATAAACTCATGTAGGAAGAAATATAACAAATATTGCAGAAAGGAGAGAGCTAGATGACTGAATAGGAAACTGGTATGCATAATCCCGCCCATCAATGCTTATTCTGCTCAGAGCATTTACGTCTTATCCAGTGTTTGGTAAAGATGTGAAAAGTACATGTATTTTCTACCACCAAGTCGCGAAGCAGATCTAGTTGCGAAAAATGGGATAAAATATCTCTGCAACTGAAACCGTTAACTTGTAATTATTCAAGTTCACACAATTACATATACCTACCATTACGCTGAAAATAAGCATGCACCTTATAATAGGAGATGCTGGGAAATGTTCTTCCACACGCAGCAATACAACTTACGAAATAGACCTAATTTCTCTCCTGGTATCTACCTGCACTCCTAATATGTAGAAGTTTGACCTATGTACCAGGTGGCCCACACAAGCCGTCCTTAGTTGAAGTTAGTTTTACACCGGATAGCGCGGATGCCAAAAGGTTTGCCTAAGCAGAATTGCAAAGGGGATTCCATACAGAGAGGAGACCGCTAATGAAAGACCAATGCATGAAAAACAATACTTTAACTGCTTTTACTGATTCCAGGGCTCCTTCGGTGGAGAAACTACCTGCTATATGAGGTATTCAGGGCTGGACCCCAAAAAGTTATGTTTAAACAAAAACATTTCAAGGTATGCCCAAATTCTGGTGATTGAATGTGTGTGTGTGTGTGTGTGTGTGTGTGTGTGTGTGTGTGTGTCTAGGAGGGCTATCGGTTATTTAATAAGCAATTCGCTTATTAACAAGAATTCAGATTGTCGCTTGATGTAAACCTGAGCACACGTGTTAAGTCATTTAGTTCCATGACAGTTAATCTACAATCAGTAGAACAATACGGCAATTGGTGCCGCAAAGTTAACAAGGTTAACCACCCTTAAAAGGTGTGTTAGAATTAAATTATTTTCTGTTAGTGCACTATGATACGAATAAGCATGTGCAAAAACATGCCAACCTTAGTGTAAAGGCACTTCAGCCCGCCCCCCAAAAAAGTGCGCAGAAGCCAGATGCCTCATCTGAAAATGTTTAGAACACAGTCTTTGAGGCTCAGCTGCATTTTCGTGCGTCTCCGAAAGATCATAACCATATCTGTGTGTTCGTTATTGGTAAACGTTATCTTTTTGTCTAATGAACCAGGCGACCACGAGACAGTTGTGAGTACGACACTACCACGTAACGCCTGCAGGCAGCAGCACTACCTCAGTGACCCTTTGCTTTGTATCTGCACTGCCCTTTGGAACAGCAGTGATACGGCAATTTCTTTTGCACCTATGTATGCGGGAAGCAAAATTCAAAAGGACGCCTTCATTGGGCCACCTGGTATATACCTACAATTTTCTTAACTTCTCCCATAAATTTCAAGGGTTTTCTCATTCAGATGTGGGGTTAGAAATTCATTTTTGTTTCTGTTTTGTATATGTAGCAATTTCTAACAATAAATTAAATTAAAAGAGAAATAAATAAAAATATCATGACGCGAGACCCAGGGATTGTGATAGCCACAATCCCCCTGTATACCCTTTCTTCAGCAATTTCCTGAATAACACTTCAGCTGCGTGAGCAGTTGCGCGGTAGCAGTCTTGCTGGACACATCCAGACCGACATTCCACATCAGTCACTCGTTCAAGGAATGGTGTAGGCATCTTATTACAGCAAGGTTTTGCATTTATAGTATATGCGAAAAAAATAATGGCCCTATTATTCTGCGTCAAAGTATGGCCTTATAAATGGAACCATGCTTTGTCAGAGAATATTACTAAATTTGAATTTAGTAATTGAATTTACTCCAACATTAATATTCCTCAAAATCTAATTAGAGAAATACACCCGACTCTCGTTATCACGTAGTAGCAATTCGTACATGAAAATGTTCTTGTATGGTTTCAATATTAAGAATTCGACACGATACCTGAGCTCATTGAAATTGTATTGTCCTCTGCAGGCCGTCACAGATATTTCTGAGGAGAATCTAATCATTCTCCAAATTAACCTTAATTTCTCTTCAGTAGGAATGCGTCATTGTATCCTTCGTATCTTATCAAGATTAAAACAAGTGTCTTTCAATTTTATTTACACGTTTTCCCATGGCTTTTCTGCTTGGAAGAAGTGCTTGAAAATTCAGTTAAAATCGCATTCTCCTTACCTGCAAGATGTAATCACATACGAATCGCACACATAAATCCTTTGCTGTAATGTGTAATTATCCCATGGCGTTAATATAACATGAAATTAAATACCTTGTAACACTGAACACTTCCGAACTCGACAAAAGCTTTTAGAGAACAACACAGTAAGCCCAGTTCGCAAGGTGTACCGCGGAGTAGTGGGATGCGAACGGCCAACTCGCACATGAGAAGCATTGAATTTTGTGTATTGGTGAGAGCAGGAATTGGCCTGATTTTTCTTATCGACTTTTGCAGGTGCCATGCTTACTATGTATGGTTAATATGCATTCCATCTCATCGAATTACTTGCAGGATGTTGATCCCGTTTTTCTTGCAACGACACTGCCATCTCGCCCAACGCGTTCACCTCCTTTATTTTCGGCAAATAATATTTTCATTTACTATAAAGCAGTATAGGTTCAGAGCCGTCTCGATGTCAACCTGATACGCATCACTCAAGTCCAGAAATGTTATTATTTGAGTTACCATAACCTGCCCATAAAACTATTACATCTAACTTCTAAAAACGAAACAAAAATATTATGCTTTATGAGATACTTTGTAGATATTAGCTTACGCAACAAATTGTCTCTATCCTGAACACATAAGCAGCTGCTATAATAGAATAATTGCAACACAGTTTATGAAACACAAGGTTTACCTATACAAAATGTGGGCTAATTATGAGGCATACAGACGGAACGCTTGTTTATGAGAATGAGAAGAACAGTGTTATTGTTGCTTATTGATAACGAAGATGTATTTTAAAATAAGAACAAAATGTCTAACAATCACATCCACCCACTGTAATTTATTTTATCTGTTCTGCAAATTATTCACACCAAAGCTTGTTTTGCTAACAACTTTCTGTTAAGTATGATAAATGCTGGCAGGTTTTCAAGCACGCATTTTCTAGCAGGTATTACAAGAGCATACAGCAGGCTAACTGCTTTGTATACGCCTGCTTTGACATTACATAAGTACTCTTTGCACGAGTTCAAAAGATACAAAAGAATGGCACTTGAATGTGTATTGCTTAAAATACTAAAACAATTCAAATGAACAATAGCGAATATTTCGGAAAATGGCTAACGTCAAGAAATCTATTTGAAGCAAATGTATATATCCTAATGACCTCTAAATGTTTCTTGAAGTTAACTTTTGTCTATCTCTTATGGATTTCCAGCTATATGAAATCCTGTAAAATTTAGTAATAACTAAGATGACTCCCTTGACTATTTACAGGAAAGTGACGATAAACATTTCATTTGTGATCTTAATATTGCAAACTAGTCATGCTGTTCACATCTAAAGATGCACGCATGTGTATATTACAAAATAAAAATTATAAAGCAAATGTTTATGTATGCACACACACACACACACACACACACACACACACACACACACACACAGGGTCATTCAAAAAGAAGGAACAGACTAAATATTTATTTCTAATGGACGACAATAGATGGCGACACATGCGATTCATCATTGAATACAGGAAAGCTCAAAATTTTATTTTATCTGTTCAAAATGAGCATCATTTGTTACGTGAGGACAACCAATGCTTTTCCGTGTGCATACGCAACCATCTTCTACGAATTTATTGTATCAATTGTAAATTTTTTATGACGAGGCGGCTCGTTGTTGATCTTACAACGAAATGCATGCTGCAATAAAACAATGGATTCACTCTTTGCATAATGCAGCGCACAAAACGACTTTTCCTGTGGCGTCACCATTTTCTCGTAAACACACACAGCACCGCTATAGGCTCTGAATGCAACTAATACGTGCGGCTTAAAGCTTTGAACTTTCCTCTATTCAATGATGTGTCGTATGTGTCGCTATCTATTGTCGTTCAATAGAAATAAATATTTAAAGTCTGTTCCTTCTTTTGAATAGTCTTATATATATATAAAACCTACAAATGATTCAGTTAAGTAGCATATACTAGTATTTTAAATGAAAACTATATGGAAAATGGGTGAACGTAGTTTAAAACCATAGCATCTGATTTCAAAAACTGGGTTAGTCAACTGCAATATACTGAATTAAATACCCATCCCAGGTGTTCTATCTCCCGTGTTAAGCGATAGGCTTATTGTCGCATCTGCGGGTCCTTTTATGGTGCTCGAACTGAAATCCGCTGGCTCTTTTCCCAGCATTCTATAAAGTCGCTTACAACGCGTTCGGTCGAATTGGTTCATTTCACGGCTTCGCAGCCCTTGCTGTCTGACAGATAAACCAGTTACACAATTATATCTATAGGAGCCGGCTTTCCAGTAACTTCACTTAACAGAAAGACGTCATAGTGTTCACTGCGCTTCTTTGGACTTCTTCCCTCACCTCGCCAAACAAGAAACAGTGTAGCGACCGGTGGCAACAATGGGACCAACAGTGCGTCGTACAGTATAAAAGATAACAGCTAATATAAATGATAACAAGAACTTTGGCGAAATAAAACTCACTGCTCATTTCATAGTTTTAGGCATGCTGTTAAAATCGCTGGTTTTCGACGTACGTATGTTTAAGCGAAATAAGGTAAAATAAAGTAAAAAATACTCAGAAACGGTATTATACGCGGTAATGGCTGGCTTGTTCCGCTGGCTTTTTGAACTCGAATAAGGATTTTATTAATTTCATTTACCTGCCCTCATTCTTTAGAAAATTATTGTATACTGATCTAGAGGATTCCAATGGCGAATCCGCCCCTTTACGCCTGTTAATTGTAATTTTGTGTAGCTCGGATCATTCCTAATAACGGATGAAAAATCCCTGATGTGGACGAAACAGGCCGTGAAATCTCTGCGGAACGTCGGAAAGTATTCCAAGTTCTGGAAATCCTGCATAGCACCTAAGTACCCTTTCAGTGTGGTACAATCACCAGACGGATTGAATGATGGAGTAATTTTTTAGATTACTTCTAGATTACAGAAACCCTTAACATATACAATAAAGTAGAGTGAAACTGATGAACATGATTCCCAACTCCTAGACTACCAAGTTAACCTCTTTGGAAAACACACATATGGCCATGTGCACCATCCTCGTTAAACCAACCCTTCAGGGCCCTTCAGCTTACCGCGGTAAGAAGTTGACCGGGGTAATCATCACATAGCGGTGCACCAATGTTCACCGCAGTTTAGGTGACCGTGGTTACCTTGCAGGCGCTCATCTTGGTTGAGCGCATCGTTCATTGCGGGTAAACTCTACTGAACGCACCCGGATGTACATCATGTCGTCTGTTTTTCACTTGTTCTACCTCTATGTTGAAGCGCATGCATGTAATTCAGCGTGCAATGGCGGAAAGCAAAAGCAAGTTTCTCTATTATGTTATTAAATTTAACGTGCAATTTTTAAGAAAAGATAGAAAGTACAGAGATAGAAGCAATAACCTTAAGATGGACACGTGGGAAAAGTTGCCTTACAACTGATTAGAAAAATGTGCCAAACTTTACAGACTTTTTCTTTCTTTCTTTCTTTTCACAGTGGCTAAATTCCAGTTAGCTTAGTCGCTATTCACTTACTGAAAGACAGGCAGAAAATAGAAAGAAAAAAGATATTATTCCCAAACAAGATTTGAACCCGGAAGCTCTAAAATACGAGGCGTACAGGCTACCACCTCACCACGGTAAAGACTTCAAACTTGCGATTCGGCACTGTCCTCTTCAGGTTGCCAGATTCCTATAGCTGTGCAATTAAAGTATACAATATTCTTGAAAATGTACTAATTACACTAATTACCTTCATTACTCTCCGTACCTCTGCCTTGTTCTTAGAACTATGCTTCAACTGGTATAATTATGAAATGCTACGCCGTGATTGTGTGGATTTTCATTACATCTTGGGTCAGGATATTTAAGCCACCGGTCGCAAAAAGAATAAAATAAAAAACCTTAAGCATTAAAAAGTACATTAAAGTAACTTTATCCGATTTATATTCATTGGCGAAAATGGAGTGTATCTATTTGTTGGAAATTCTAACCTATACTGTTCCGCCATTTTAACATTTCAGCACAAGTAAAGTTGGAAATAATCGGCGAAAACCAGCCGTTCATGTAAAGAAACCGATGTTGTTATGGTTACCTGTAGTAATGCTAATACGTCCTTTAACTGCGGATGGTGCACAGTGTTACTATTGCCAACACTGTGTAATCTTTGTTTCTACGACGAATGATCCAGGGATGGTTGCATACGAGATTAAGACTCCTCTGTTACGTAACTTACGTCGCTGTTAACAATAAACGACTGAACAAGCTTGAGGCAAGTTTCATATAAGCCGAAAAGCAAATATAGTAATTGCAGTGAAAGCAACGAAAAATGATAAGGACACGTCAACAGCCACATTTTATGTTTAACAGTGTTTCTTTACAGCAGTGTATGTGCATCAGCACTGGCATACTATCTTTGTGAAACAGTGACTGAGTAAACAAATATGCTCTTTATGACTGTACCATCTTCATATAGCCACAGAGATAAGATTTCCTCCAGTATTTCTGAGAAAATGTATCGCAAAACTTTAAGGTGCTTAGTGAATGCATCATCAGGGACGTTAAGAACCTGCCAATGCTCTCAGTTTAAACAAGATTGGCAAGTGAAGCATTTGCCTTTACTTTTTAGAACAAATTAACCAACTTCAGACATAATATGCAATACGGATGGTATAAATCGTCTCCGATTTCGTTGTTTTCATACTCGTAACATTTTATTTTATAATTTCACTACTACAGATTTCACTTTGGTCAACCCTATACTGTGATTAAGCTATCATAAAGCACAAAAAGAACGTAGATAAGAGTTGCAAAGGCGCCTTCAAAACAGGATCATCACATGTTTAGGAGTGAATGCTGTGAAATACATAATATGAATTTTGGACAGTATGCATGAACATAGTGATTATTTCAACCATGCCTGGTACTGCTCCCCGTGAAACATGGCGCAATTTCAACTGTGTCTGTGTCAGGGTTTTCAAACTTTCAATTTCGCGTATATATATAATATAAAATAGAAAGACAACCCAAAACGTAGGACTAAACGTCGATTTGGAAACAGTGGCTATTGCTGCCGATGTTGTGTCCTCCATGTCAAGCTACGGTGCCCCACGATTTGAAAACCAATGAAGTTATTGACGTGAAGGTTTATTTGAGTGTAACTTTTCATTTGGAGTACAATGAAATGGCACACAAATGTGCTAAAACCTTTAAAGAACGTGAATTGTAAAATTATGTAACAATAATGCTCCGAGTTGGATGGCTCAGGCGGTAATGTCTGTGGCCCGCATTCGGGAGGTCCCAGGTTCAAATCCCGTGGGCCGACCAATCTGAGGTTTTTTCGTGGTTTCCCAAAGGTAAACACCGGATTGGATATTTAATACCTCGACCCAAAGTTCCACTTTAAATCTGAAACAATAGTAAAAATGAAAAATAGGTGGTAATAGCGAATGCTGTGCCTCTATCCACAGACAATGAAAGCAGGTACATTGGACGGCACCTAATGCCATCTGCACGGCACGAAACAAGATCCGACTGCTATGCGCTAGGGTCTCGCTGGACACGTGCCGAAGCAAGATGGCACGGTTACAGAGATGAAAACTAGAAGGCTAACTGTCCGCCACACCTCAACTTAAGAGTTATCCACTAACAGATCCGTTGCGTTATGACCCTGTAGTTAAAGCGCCGTAAAATAATTAAGAGTAATAAAAGAAAATAATGTTTCATATTTTGGCGTTCATTCAAAATATTTTGGATCATTAAAATAACAATACTTCCAAGTTTTACTTGCTCTCACTCTCACGCTCTCTCTCTCTCTCACTCTGAGGCAGTATTTTATATCATAACATGCTGTGAATAACAGAGTGATTGTAGTGTAAATTAATATTATTGTATGACAATGATTTTAGATGTTTGTTAGCCATAAGCATTGTTAGGAAATAAGTTTACACGGCCTCACTGAAACTGACAATAGAAGTGAGTAACAATAAACTGAGGGGGTGAGTTGTTTATCACTAAGAAGAGACAAACAAATGACGTCAGAGTAGCGTGCCTTTCTTTAGAAATGGAGGGAATATCTTCCCTAGAGCATATATGTTAGTCAGTGATTGGCTGACAAAACAGACGCTAATGTTGGCGCGATTTGGTAACCAATAGCAGCTCTATTATAATGGTTAGGCATTTCGAGGTGAAGGAGTATATATTCTCGAGCCATAAGCATGTTTCACGCAGTTCTAAGGAATCTCTCGTGAGGTGCATGTCATACAGTTTGGAATAATCTCTCGCGAGGTACACGTGGTAAAGTTAGTTACAAAATATGAAGTACGCGGCAACTAATACGATAGTAATTACATTCGGAAATATAACAGTTTCAGTCAGGCGTGTATAAAGATTAAATATGTGAATTATTAATTGTGACGGCAATAAAAGTGTAGAAACAAATTATTTTATTATTTCCGTTTACGCGCCTTGCTCAGAGATACTTGCTCGACTGAGTAATAACTAATAATAGCTAGCCGGAGGACAAATAACCCAAAATTCAAAATAATAAAACAATAACAGGCCAGCAAATAAGATAACACGAGCCAGAGAACTGCGACAACTCTTCTGTACAATGATTTTAGGTGGGACTCAGAACGTGTATTTCTGGTATAATCCCAATGTTGAATTTTTTAGTGAAATATTATACCTCCTCTACCTTAGATAAGCGGTAGCAAAGGTAAAAAGAGTTCCGATGTAGTACCTCACGAGAATTTCTCTACCCATCACAGATTCACACATATCCGTTATACATTTATTCATTAAAAAGTGATTCGTCTACCTATGTTGCATTATCCATAATACATTTTTATCTCGGAATGGAATGATTTCGAATAAAAAAAATAAGCACTTAATTATATGCAGTTTACAAGTTTCGTCTTTGGTAATGAGCTTTATGAATGGAAAGAAAATAATTGCAGACTTCAAGTATGAACATCAGATGACGCTCTTGCGGTTGGGAAAAGTATAAGCATGTAACATGGAATGTTTTAAAAACGACACAAAAAAAGAAAGAAAGAAAGAAAGAAAGAAAATCGTTTTACACAAATTGTTGGTTTTAATAATCGCTGCATTTTTCTTGCAGTAAGTTATACTACATGACTTACGGTTTCTGAGTTATATAAAATGATACAAAATTCAGTTTGTATGAAGAGGAATTCACAGGTTATACACAGAAAATTCCGGAAATACCTACATTTAATTTGCCACGTCAGTATTTTAAACATATGCTGTATTAACACAAATCGTTACAGCTACTGTTTATAAAATTAGAAATAATGATTTTCACTAAAGGGCGTTTAGGGCTGGTGGACTTGACATACTTAAACAGTGTTTGACTCAATTAATGAACTTTGGTTTTTGAGTTATGCTTTTCATAGAGAGATACACACCGAACTTTTCCAAAACATTATTTTTGGTTCAATGGACTTAAAATATGATTTTACGGTGTACTCTCAATTTCTAATTTTTGGATGGTATACAATACGTCCTTCGCCTGTGGGGAGGTCACTCGTATACGCAAAAAAGATTCCTACTTTACCAAGTTGTGGTGCCTCAAATTTATCTCATTGTAAACCATTCTTTATTAAACTCTGTATTTTAAATTTGCCATTAGATTTTATCCTCTCAGGTGTTATCTACGTTAAAAACAACATTGATGGAAACGCTGTGTGCCGTAATAATTACAAGCATTTGACTCGTAATAGGTCTAACCTATACATTAATAAGCGTGAATATTCTGAAACTCAAATTAATTTTGCGTATGTAGCATTAAGTTTATTTAATCACTTACCTAAAGGGATTAGGTGTTAAATTTTATTTCTTTTATAAAAGCATATTAAATCTACTCTCTTTGCTAACCCTCTTTATGGTGTCCAAGAATTTTTGACTTGCACTTTAAGTGTATCTTTTTTGTAACATTGCTATACATTTATTGTAAATGTCCTTGGCAACCAAGTATATTCTATAGTGGTAAGTGGTAGAAAAAGCAAACATGAACTACAGTATGCATATACAACTTTAGGGTCAAATTCGAGGATATTCATACTTAATTTATTTACATTTATTCATTTACTCCCGTAAATTAATAAAGCAAGAAGTTACCGTCAAATAAAGCTTCGGTGTTTGACTTACTAAACACGAAACTCCAGTGAAGTGATAATTCACAGTCTCGCATGTTTGAATAATGAAAGTACGGAGGGTTGTTCACAATCTATCGTAACAATATCAGCTCCGCTGAAATATGTGGATCCGAAAGAAAGTTCAGCAGGTGTTTGCTAGTTGTGTGCTTTTGTTCTTGCTGCATCAAAATGGCGTCAAAAACAAAACCATTCTGATAAGGGTACATTATTGTCCTTTCCGATGTAAAATACTTATATTCTAAGGTTATTAAGCAGTGCAAGAGGCGTAGTTTTACCATATCCAAGAAACTGATCTCACGTGCACTCAACAGAAAGGGTAAGGCCACATCAGGACTTATTTCAAAGGGCAAGTAACAGGGAGATCCACGACCGACCACCCGTCGCACCCCGGAGATAGTTTGAAAAGTGAAGGTCCATGCCTCTGGACCAAATACTGCAACTCAGAGAGCCACTGCACAATAATTAGGGATTTCTGTTATTATTGTGAACACCATAATCAACCACGATTTGAATCTAGAAAAGTGTCATAAGAACCGGGGACATAAGCTGTTGCCTAAACACATTGCAGAACGTGCCACTAACAGCAGAAAGCTGTATGAACAATACCTAGCTGGTGAAAAGTGGATGTTTGTTGTCTTTTTAGATGAGGCATATGTTTATCTAAGTGACTGCAACAAACCCTGGGATATATATTACCGACCAAGGGGAGTAAAAAAGATTTCTGATGTGTTACACTCGCATGACTTTCTCTACTCTTATACAAACTATTTTTACAAACTCTTATTCTCCATCTATTTCATATTAATTGAGATAAACATTTGCAGACACGATCTTTTGACATGCAAAGAGAATTACATTTTACACATAGCGACCAGTTCTAAAAATATTTGACTATCGCTTAAGGCGTACTATGTTCCCCTTGTTTTGTATTTGCAAGGGTAATATAGAAATACAGTAGCCTTTAAGCACAGACATATCTCTTAATAGCTGGTTGCTAGGTGCAGCACCATTCTCTTTGGCTCAGATTAATACTCTTTGCATATCCAGGACCAAAAAATGAATAACGAATTCCCATTTGAGAAAATAAGTATTGAAAAATTTAAGGGAATGACAAGCAATATCTCGAAAATGGTTCACTCAACAAAAAAAAAATGTGTATGACATAACTTGTGTATTTTAACGCGATCTACATTTTTTGTGTAATAAAATTTTGTCTATCTCTTATGGTTTACAGTTATGCAAACGTCGTTCAAAATGAAGAATACTTTTGGAGACATTCCCAAAAATTCGAGATATATATATATTTTATTTGTCATGAAAATATCTTAAACATATGATATTTTAATCAAAATCGTTAGAGCCATTTTTGAGAAAATTAAAATTTTCGAAAAAATGTTCCATGTAAAGCGTAAACTGGGGTGGGGGGATTTTCTTGAAAACCTTCGTGTCGCATCTCTGGAAGATACTAAACCTAATACCAAGTTTGGTGTTTATCCGACTGTTCGCTTCTGAGTTATGCTGTTTACAGACACACACACGGACATGTTTCCAAAAATGATTTTTTTTTGGATTCAGGGGGTCTCAAAACATATATTTCCGGTGAAATCTCGGTATCGGATTTTTGGGTGGAATACAATACTTCCCCTACTTACTACACGTAGTAGAGAAAGTAAAAATTGAAAGTTGGTATAAGGAAACTAACGAAAATTTCCACAATGGTTTTATGGTAATAGCAAGGTGCAGTTACAATGGAAAATTAACCATTGTCGTGTACATAAATATGTGAAAACTAATTCGGCATATTATCAGACTGTCGTGATACCAATTTTGTATACAGAAATCGCTACTCTCTATGGTGCAGATGTAAATAAGTCTGGTTGCATCAGGATAAGCCATCAAGGTATAGTCTGCTTCAATCTACAAATTTTTGGAGAACATAGAGACAGAAATGGGATACCTTTTAGCGACTTCCGTGTTGAGTCATCTGATGCATCACTGATGGAGTTTTGTGCATTTGGTTTACTGAAAAGAGCCCTTGGAAGCAGACGGCCGCGAACTTTGGATGGCCTTTGGAAAGCTGCCAGGAGGAATGGAATAAACTGGACATCCTGTATTTCGTTGCAGCTTGCTCCAGTGGAAGCTGTGCTGCAAATTGATAGCTCAAGATGAACGTTGCCGATAGAACATCACCGCTGGTGGAGGCGTGGTTTTTATAAGGTTAAGGGGCTCTTAAGTTTGTTACCACAGATTGCGAACAACCCTCTGTAGTTCCTGTGAACATCCGTAAAAACCACGCTCTCAAATGCCTGAGCTTGCTGACTGATCACAAGAATTCCTATATGAAGCATGCTTTTCTGTAAATTCATTCCGATGCATATGAATGAGGGGCGAATGAGCGGAACGGTAACCGCCTTAGGAAATTCTTGTTGAACTACTGCTCCCTGCTACGTGAGGTTCATCACGACTCATCTTTTATCTACTTCCGCTTCTACAATTTCTTGTAAAGACATAAATGTACTAAATGTGGACTGTACGGCAGTATGACTCGTATTTACTTGAAATCGCCAACGTTTACTGACAAATAATGCCGAAACATTCAGATAAGATAATGCTGAAGATTAAAGTATGTCATGCCTATGCTTCAGCTGTGAAGAATATGCCTTTGCTCAGCATCGCAGCTGATGCTTCGCGCACAGATTTGAAAAACCGCCCTAAAACATATGTTCTGATCTAAATAACGCAAAATAAATTGTAATCTCACACGAGGAGTAATTTAGAGGATAGAAAAGAAGAGGACGTCTTCTAGATGTTCTTAACGTGGCAATGTATAATGGAGCACACTCCTAATGCCTAAGCTCAAATTGTTATTCAAAATGTTTACATTTAATTGTTTGTGATAAGAAAAAAGGTCTATAAAAATCATCAAGACCCTCAAATTTAGAAAGAAAGATCTCTTTCTTTTCTACTTTTTTGGATTGATGTTCAACATCCTGTTTATTTCCTGCCTAATCATTTTTGTCTTAGAAGAAACATAATTATATTTGGATGATTACACATTCATGTAGTAATCAGTACCAAATAAAATATTTTATGTGAGACTAAAAGACAGCGAGTAACTCCGTCTGATACTCTAAAAATTTTACATTTTAGCATTAACTCCGAATAAACAACACGACCGTTTTCACATACATCGTTGTTCCAACGGTAAACTTGTCAATTCGAGGCTTTAAATTGTTGAAGTTGGTTACTCTTATGCGTTTTATTAACAGAATCGAGAAGATGCTTTTGCTTTGTGTTGGTTTCAACCAAATTGCAATAAATGTCCATTTTAATATACCGTGAAAAATCTTTTGCCCATTCTCAAAAATTATTACTTTCTCTACTACGTATAGTAAGTAGGGGAAGTATTGCATTCCACCCAAAAATTCGATACTGAGATAGACAAAGTTTTACTACACAAAAAATGTAGTTCGCGTTAAAATACACAATTTATGTCATATACAATTTTTTTTTTTGAGTGAACCATTTTCGAGATATTGCTTGTTATTCCCTTAAATTTTCCAATACTTACACTTTTTCTCAAATTCGTTATTCATTTTTTTTGTCCTAGGAATGCAAACAGAATGGAATACTCCACATAACAACCAGCTCTTAAAATATTTGACTATCGCTTAAAGCCTACCAATTCCCCTTGCATCTACAAGAAAATTAGCAATAAGATTAACATCACGATATCTCGATTAACATGAAGCATATGGAGAATAAGCGTTTGTAAAAATAGTTTGTACGAGTAGAGAAAGTCATGTGAGTGTAACACATCAGATTTTATTTTTAAAGTTTTACCAATAGTGAATACCAATACCTGAAATGCAAAAAAATGCAACATCTTTTTGCTATAGCCCTCAGTGATACTGCGTTTCTTATATCTGACAATGCTAGGAACCTTATCGATCAGTTGCTGTAGCACTGCTCGATCCCTTTCTAGATGGAATTTTTAGGTAAAAAACATCTGACGAAGTACTTAACTAAGGCCGCACCTAATGTACCCGGCATGCCTCTAGCGGGCATGAAAAGGTAGTGAAGAAGTTAAATGACGAGCGACAGTATGATAAACCGGGTTTTCTTCTGGATTGCCCAGAAGCTCACTCCTATGTAATTTGTTTAACTTATTAACTACATTTCATGGACTACAATCTCCAGATTCTGAAGGGTCAGTGGGAAAGTTTCATCGGCAATTTGGCGGCTTTGTCGCTAGAACTGGCTACATTTAACTTCAAAAAGAAGGAACAGATTTAAGCATTAATTTTTAATGAACGACAATAGATAGCAACACATTTTTGGAATAGAGGAAAGTTCAAAGCTTTAAGCCCCCACCTATTAGTTCCATTCAGTTCCTACAGCGGCGTTTGTTTGTTTACGAGAAAATGGCGACGCCAGAAGAAAAGTCGTCTTGTGTGCTGTAGTATGCAAAGAGTGAATCCATTGTTTCATTGCAGCGTGCACTTCGTTGTAAGTTCAACAAAGAGCCGCCTCGTCATAAAAAAAATTACAATTGATACAATAAATTCGTAAAAGATGGTTACGTATGCAAACGGAAAAGCACTGGTTGTCCTCGCATAACAAATGGTGCTCATTTTGAACACAAAATAAAATTTTGAACTTTCCTCTATTCAGTGATGTACTGCATGTGTCGCCATCTGTTGTCGTTCATTAAAAATAAATATTTAAACCCTGTTCCTTCTTTTTGAATAACCCTGTATTTTTCAGCGAAATTAGTGATACTTTTGCACGTTTAAAGCCGATATTTTGAACAGCACTTTTGCACATTTCTTAAGTAATTTGGCTTACTGGGAACAGATGTCACGACAATTCCAATTACACTCAAAAGGATGCCAATAAAAGTGAGGAACTGTGAAGTATGTGTTAAGCATCGTTGAAGGTTCCAATGAGTGTAAATAAAAGTTAATTGATGAATGAATGTTATATGAATATAAAATAAAAGCAATGGAGCTCACATTCACAAAAACAGATGTTACAGTTATGCCAATGGAATAAAAAAAACAGGTGGATATGGTCGAATTCCGCATCGAGTTTTGTACATGTAAACGCAAAGATATTCACATCGGAACGAAAAAGCAAAGCAATTTGATGTGTTCCGTTGTTAGCCTGATATAGGAAATTTAAGTTACGATGTAATAGCCGCTAAAAAAATCAAATATCGCAAAAAGTGTTTGCCAAGATAGCCAAACCAAATTCAAGTTGAATAATATAAAATGGGTAAATCCAATCGTGCTCCAAATAGGCAGTTCAATTCCGCGATTTAACCAATATTTCACATATGTTTCCTATAAAGTAGTTTATATCTAAGAACACGTTTTTGCACTCAAAATAACCACTACATTTCGTGGAATCTAAACAAATAAAGGTTTTCTAGAACGCTGTTACATATCAAAAACATCAAGGGGAGAGTTGTCGAACTCTACCTACATAGGTTACAGCATACGCTACGAATATAGCTTTTTCTTTGAATCAATAAATGTAAATACACGAAAAAAGAAAAGAGAAGATTATTAACATTACTAATATTAACAAAGACCATTGCGAAAGCACCATGCAGTTAAGGCAATGAGAAATAAAAGGTTTTTAAAAAGGGTTCGTACTCTAATTAGTTTGATAAGGATGCTCATTTGTTTTCAGATTTTCGAAGCGGGGGGGGGGTTTGAATGTAATAACGCGTTTGCTACCAAGCGAGTTTCAGTAATCTCGACATTACAACAGCGGTATGCAGGTTGGAAAACGTGTTCTTTCAAACCCGAGATAGATCTCGACGAGTACAATGAAAAAGTTTATCGTCAGTTTGTTCTATCTTTCATAAACTTGTAGAAAAGATGTTTTGAAATGCAAAAACATTTGACGCACAGCACGGTTTCCTCAAAGTGTGAATGGGAAAATCACACTTTACGGTTGAATTTAGGTCCGCCGTAGAACAGAATGAGCGCTCCCCTCCCGATTTTGCTGCAAAGTTGTTGCTGCATTACAAGAACGATATTAACTTTGCTAGTGGTGGGTGCTTAAATTCCAAGATTTTTTCGTTTCCAATTTTTTTCGTGTAGTTTCAGCGAAATGTTTAACAAAAGTAATTAAAATCACGCTTGCTTCTGTTGGAATAAAACAAAAAGAAAAAAACATGTTTTACTTACCTAAACGTTTACTTAATGCAAAAACCAAATAGGTACTAGAGTACTTCATAACTATCAAATAAAAAACAGGTGCTTATTGAAGAAGGTATTCAATGAGAACAAATCTGATGTGTTGCACTCACATGACTTTCTGTAGTCTTGTACAAACTATTTTTACAAACGCTTATTTTTCATTTACTTCATGTGAGATAAACAATTGCAGAAACTATCTTGTTGCTACTTTTTTTGTAGGTGCAGGGGAATATGGTAGGCTTTAAGCGATAGTCAAATTTTTTAGAGGTGGTTGCTATGTGGAGCATTCCATTCTCTGTGCATGTCCAGGACATTAAAAAAAAAAAAAAAAAACGAATTCCCGTTTGAGAAAAGTATAAGTATTGGAAAATAAAAACAAACAACAAGGAATATCTCGGAAATGGTTTACTCCATAAAAAAGACATAAATTGTGTGCTTTACAGTTAAAGAAAATCGTTCAGAATAAAGAGGACTTTTGGGGACATTCCCAGAAAATTCAAATATACATTTCATTTGCCGTAAAAATATATTGAACATAGGATATTTTAATCAAAACCCTTACGGCCATTTTTAGAGAATAAAAATTTTCGAAAAATGTTCCATATAAAAGGTAGTCTGAGGTTGTGGGATTTTCTTGAAATTCTTTGTGTCGCATCCTTGGAAGATACTAAACTTAAGTACCAACTTTGATATTTATCCGAATTTTCGTTTTTGAGTTTATGCTGTTCGCAAACAGACACACACGCGCACACGAACATGTTTCCAAAAACGCTTTATTTGGATCCAGAGCACCTCAAAAGATATTTCCGGAAATATCGGTATCGAATTTTTGGGTGGAATGCAATACTTCCCCTACTTACTATACGTGGTACAGAAAGTAAAACTAAAATAGATGTATTTATTTTACAGCTTAAGAAAATGTTATAAAACAAGTAAAATTATTTTATATAAAAATTTAATTTTTATTTATGATTCAATAAAAGGAAATAAAACCGAGGTACAATGGTGGTAAGAACGTTCATACAGAAGATGAATACTAATTGAGAGCGGGTAATAGATAACAAGCCACATCGTTTAAGGTATATGTATCGTTAGCTAATTCAGCCACTGTTGCAACGTTGTAACTGGCGCCTAAATTACGATTCTCTTTCCCTCTCTCTCTCACACACACACACACACACACACACACACACACACACACACACACAAAACGCTAAATGGAGCCGAAACGAGGCGCTCAAGGAAGAAAGCCAAGATTAGTTGCTAATTGTCTTAATCGTTTCGTATGTGAATTATAATGCGCCGAAAGCATGCACAATTTTTTTCTGCTATAATAGGTATTCACAGACTAAAATATTATTGGACTTTTTATTTTGCCCTTGTAAATAGCATCACCTCCAACGATAGGGTTGCCACTGGAGGGGACATGAGGTTTAGCCCATCCCCTTTTGTTCTTCAGTTTGCCGACAGTCCAAGGAGCTTCTACTCTATTAACATTGTGTCGCCGTAAATTCCGACCACACCCAATACACGAATTTGGAGGGACAGAGGAGGAGGAATACACCGAGTGTCACAAAATGGTATGACTGTACTAACAGAATGGCATATTTACCTCTTCCACCAGGTATATAAACATAATATACGCTACCATCGCTTTAATTATGAATGGCATGCATATCCTCTGTCGAGGTAATGCTATTCGCTAACGTTCTAACTACACTACACTAGACTGCACACACAAAAGCTAATTAACTGAGCAAATACTCCAAAAAGCTCCTCTGTGGCAAAGTTATAGACTAAATGTAGGAAACTCTTTCAGATATACCCAATTTCCAACCAGGGATGATGTGCCTAAAGGTATAGAAATCATCTATGGCTCCTTTCTTTCTCCTCGGGTGTTAATAACAGCGCCTGTCAACTATGTGTGGCGCTAGGATATGTAAAAGTATTTGCGGAAAAATTCCAAAATAAATGAATACTTTGTATGGGCTAGGGTATGTAAAAGTATTGGCAGAAAAATACCAAAATAAATGAATACTTTGTATTCGCTAGGAATATAAAAGTATTGGCAGAAAAATAAAAAATAAATAATCACTTTATATGCGCTAGAATATGTAAAAATATTGGCAGAAAAATTCCAACGTAAATGAATAATTTGTTTGCGCTAGGAAGGTAAAAGTATTGGCAGAAAAATTCCGAAATAAATGAGTACTTTGTATGCGCTAGAATATGTAAAAGTACTCGCAGAAAAATTCCAAAATAAATGAATACTTTGTATGCGCTAGGATATGTAAAAGTATTGGCAGAAAAATACCAAAAATAAATGAATACTTTGTATGACTCCAGCCTTCTAGACTGAACAAGCCGGAAGATCAAACAGTGCGCCCCACGTGAGGTATCTAACAAAACGTACGACGAAATTATACATGGTTGATACACGATCCTGTCTGGCTGATGGTATTAGAATGTAAATGCCCAGTTGTAAGCACCACGTACAAGTTTGTTCCATATAGCTTTGCGCCGTATCTCTCAACGGTCATGTGTACCAGTCACCTCTCATTAGCTACCGTCATGATTGTTATGCGATACAAAACAGCTCCTTATTTAACATGATCATTTACCTTAACATATTCGAAGATAATTGTCAAATTTGCATTTTCATAACTGTATGAATGGAATATATTACGTATGAGTTTAATGCATCTGGAATGCATGTAAATTCATATCAACAAATATATGGGAGGATCTTTCGGTTTAAACCTGCCTCTCAATATGATGAAAGCGTGTGAATGTATCACGACAATATGTTTATATCGTTTTATCGCTTCCCCTTGCATTGGAGCTTGTTTGTCACCTTGTTTGTACATAACCGAAAGGGGAAGGAAACGCAGCGCGAAAGAATACGTATACGGGGCAAGGTTATAAGAAACTGGGTTTAGAGAAGGTATTGCATTCCACCCAAAAATTCGATCCCGATATTTCAGCGGAAATACATATTTTGAGGCCCCCTGAATAAATAAATAAAAAGGTCCGAGTGTGTGTGTGTGTGTGTGTGTGTGTGTGTGTGTGTGTGTGTGTGTGTGTGTGTGTGTCCGTGAACAACATAACACAAGAACGAAAATTGGTATTTAAGTTCAATATATTTAAAAGATGGAACGCGAAGGTTCTCAAGAAAATTCCCCTACCCCAAACTACCCTTTACATGAAACGTTTTTCGATTTTTTTGGCTCTAATGATTTTGATTAAAATACCATATGTTGAAGATATTTCATGAAAAATAAAACGCATATCATGAATTTTCTGGGAATGGCATGCGAAGTTCTCTTCATTTGGAAGGAATTTTATAAAACCTTGGATAACTGGAACGTTGAGCAATATATGAAAACGTACACATAGTTTATTTCAAATAACCTTTTTCGTGACATAAGCCATTTCCGAAAATATTCATTATTAATGGTTCGCATTGCTCAATACTTAACCATTCTTTTAAATCCTGTCGATTTTCAGCTGTCATGGAAAGAGCAAGATTTTAAGGCCAGCATACAGCGTCCAGTTCTTATACATTTGACTATCGCTATTCCCTTTGCATCTACGTACAACAAAATGTGTAATGTAGCTACTCCCGGAAAGGTTTATCTCGATTAAAATGAAGTAGATAGGAAAATAAACTATCTTAATAATAATTTGTACACCCACTAATAAGCGATAGAGGGTAGAGAAAGTTATGTGAATGCAACTCATCAAACCGTTTTCTTATAGCAGATTATACTGAGCCCAAGTATACGTAGATGACTTGTTATTTTGAAAATGCTCACTCTAAGGTTTCATTCAATACAAAGAGTACATGACAGGAGAGAAAGGTACACGAATAGATAGAAACAGCAGTGTCGAATTGGCACAAATCTTCACATACATTTTCCGAACGATTATAAATATCACCTCAATGCTACTGACCATGGCAACATATACGCAAATGAATCTGTGAATCAGTGAAGCAATCACAGCCGTTTGTCCATTGACAGCTCCTCGCTACAATTCTCAATTCTTCCTCTCCGCATCTGAATAGTATACCGCAATATTGTCCTTTATCTGATATGTTTGTTTTGCACAGAACCTTTTCGCCATTCAATATTCCAGCATATCTCTTAGCAAGAAGCTTCTTCTCAACTAGTAACTTCTCGTCCCACTGTTTCCTTTTCTCTTTCTGATCAGTTTCAATATTGCTCTTCCTTTGCCAAGTCTTTCTGAAACTGTTTCATTACTTATTTTGTCCATTTCATAGGCTCCTGTCTTCTCCATAACTACTTTCAAATCGTTCCATTAGTTTTTCGTTACTTCTGTCGTATAATTTTCAGCACAGTATCATACCCCACACAAAAATCAAACTAATCTCTTGCCTATCTTTTTCTTTAAGGTTCCACATACAATCCGTTTTACCTGGAAAAGTATTCCTTGCAATTGCTATCCTCTGTTTGACCTTCTTAACAACGCATTAATGATTATGGTACTGTCCAAGTATCTAGAACTTCCCCCTTGATCAGATACCTCATTCCGAATTGGCAAGTATATTTTGTTTGCTTTTCTTCAGATAATCATTGTATTTTCACTTCCTTTAGCATATACCAATGGTAGGTAGTATAGTATTGCATCCTAAAATTCCATATAAATACTCCACTGAAAATATATATATTGAACAGCATAACTCGAAAGTGAAGCAGCGAAGGTGTACAGCAATATTTTGCAAGAAAGACTCACCACCCTAGGATAGGATAGTACTAGAAGCGGAGCGGGACTTAGCACCTCGATCTACGCAGATCTTTTGCGCCTGGGCCCCTTACGGTGCGCCCCGAAGAGGGAGGGATGAGGTAAAAGGAGACAGATGCGGCCGGATCAGGAGGCACGACAGGCAGAGGACAGGGTCCCTACCATTTACAGATTTGAACTCCCCGGGTGCTGGCTGGTGAAGCTGGCGCCCCTACCCCCTGTGGGCTTACACATCCCCTGGAGGGTCAGGGACCCATACACTGCTCGCAGTCCGGGAGATGAAAGTTTCCTTAGAGCGACCTTTACGTCTGCCATGTACACGTCGAGACCTCTCGCCGACACATGCAACCCTGAAAGACCAAGCAGATGAGAGATGAAGTGAAATAAGAATGGAGATGAAATTGGAGGGACAGGAAATTCGGGGGATGTAGTGATCCTTCCCAGCATTCGCCTGAGGAAACCCCCAAAAAACCCATGAGTCGGGAAGGTCGGTCGCGGGAATCGAACCCACGACCTCCCGAATGCGGGCCACAGACATAACCGCCTGTGCCATTCTGCTCGATCACCACCATAAACCATGCTTTACATGGACAAATGTTAATTCTTTTTTTATTTATTAAATAATGTGCCTAACGATTTTAATTACAATACTACATGCTGAGATGAATAAATAAGCAATACAATGTATAGTTATCTTAAATGTTCTGCGAACAGCAGTGAAGTCATCTTAATTTGAAATTTATTTTGTATAATGCTGTATAACTGGAAAACCATATTAGATACATAAAATCTTACTATACAAAAATGTAAAGAGCGTAGAATGCAGGATTATTGTCAAATATATTTTTGTGGCATTAATCAACTCCGAGTTATTCGTTGATTATGGTTTGAATTTTACATTAATATTTTTGAAGTGCTTAGTTACCATTCTTTTGTTTCTCATGATACCAGGCAGAGTTATCTATTGAATTTCAAAGCCACATAGTATAACGAACTGTTTTTTAAAGATCTGACTATCGCTTCACTATCTTTATTTCCCTTGTATCTATAACGAAATGAGGTATGAAACCATTTCTGCACACATTTATCTCGATTAACATGAGGTTTTTTTTTGGGGGGGGGGGGAAACAGGAATAAAGGTATAAAGGAAAACAAAGTGTATGAGGTGCTTGAGGGGAATTTGGGAAAGGAATAGAAGGGGTCTTACTCTGGGGTGACACAATTTATTGTGACATACTTGGAGACCGGTTCCGCCGAAGCGCCCCGGAGGATCGTGGGTGATAACATACATGTGGCGGAGCAAATCCCCTGTGGTGGTCAGGTAACTGCCATGGCGATGGCCCTGACAGGGACCTGTAACGGTGGTAAATTAACAGGAGATGGAGGCTCCAATCCCGGGCCTGTTACCTCCGGGAGTTGGCACGTTGATGTTGATATACTGGATGAGGTGGCTGTCGCAGTCTGTCGATCTCAGCAAGGGTTTCCTTGTTGGTCTCGTTGATGCGCGTGATGACGTCTGTGAATCGTGTCTCCATGTTGAGTAACATCTTATCATACTGGCGGCTGAAACTGACGTCCATGTCCAGGGTGCGTCTGATTATTGCTCCCAAGCCTTCTTGTTGTTCGTTGAAGCGGCTGTTCATGTCGTTGATCAGATGTTTCTTGGTAGCGTCGTGGGTTTCTTCTATGGTATCGGCGACTCCAGTAAACTGCGCGCTGAGCTGCTCCTCCAGGGTATTCAGCCTGCTGGCAAGGTTCAGCACCTCAGCATGGAGGTCCTGGATGGCGTCGATGATGGTTGCGTTGGTTGTAGTGTGCTGTTGGAGGAGCTGATTCGTGGCTGCTAGTTGTTCCTGGATCTGCGGTGCGTTGCTGGGAGAAGTGATGTCCTGAGATGTAGGTGTGAGGTTCTGCGGTGTCTCTGAGCTGTGCGGCGTGGCTCTACGAGGGTAGAGTGGGCAGACGGCCTGGCCAGTGTAGTGCCCCTTGCCCACACAGGAGGCGCAGAAGCGACGGCGGTGTGTCAGGTCGTGTGCCCTGCAGTCGGAGGTGATGGTCCCATTGCCACAGTAGTGGCAGCGGGGTGTGGCGTCACAAGACGCGGCGGTATGCCCGTATAGGCAGCAACGGCGGCATGGCGTTGGGCGAACACTACGGCTGGCCTCGAGCTGCAGGGTTTGCCCTAACAAGGGCAGTCCTGTGTCGAGAGCCACCAAGTAGTCGCCCTCTTCCAAGAAGATAAGTCTGACAAGTGGTGTAGGACCTCTGCTGTTCTTAATTCACGTCGCCCTGGCCGCAGACGGCCAAAAGCGCTGCGCGGCGGTGAGGAGTAAGGTCTCCGGTAGTTGTCTATGAACTCCCCGGACGACAGCGGAGTGGCGTGCGTGCACGCGGTTCTGCGGTGAGTGGTCGGCTGGGCTGATCGGAGAGGAGGCGCTGGGTGCTTCGGCTGGCGGCGGCGAGGCGGGAAGCTGTTCTTCTTCTTCATCGGCGATGGTTGCCTCGCAAGGAGCAGGCTTTGCGGCTGCGGCGGTTTTCTTTGCGGTAAATAGAAAAATAAGCTTTTGTAAGAATAATTTGTAGAAAGGTTATAAAAATAAAAGATGGGTAGACAAAATCATGTGAATGTACGTAAGATGATTTATATTTATCTTCATCTCATATTCCTGACCATCGTCATTTCATTAGCAGTCGTTGTGCTTGTATTTGAACTATCCAGTGCCAGAGGGGCCTTATTTCACTGGCATCCGTTCTTGTTATTATCTATATTGTATTTATTTACTGCCTTAGCCTCCGTATCTGTATAGCACATTTTGCATTGATGGATTCCGCAATAAATAAAATAAGTGTCATTATGGCCAACTATTACATGATATAAACCTACGAGGGCTGTCCCAGAAGTACCCGACCTAACAAATAAAACACAAAAATGTTGGGGAAAACAATCTTTATTTCTCTACATAGTCTCCTTTCAGCTCGATACACTTTTCCCAGCGGTGTTCAATGGCTTCGATACCGTTTATACTGTGAACCATCGAGTTCTGCAAATTAGCTATCAACTGCAGACTCCAGCTCTTCACTGTTAGCAAATCTTTTAGCACCAATCTATTTCTTGAACTTTGGAAATAAAAAATAATTAGAGGGGGCTAAATCTGGCGAATAGGGTGCATGAGGAAGCAATTCGAACTTCAACTCACTGAAGGTTTCTTTCCCACTAAATGTGGCCGTTTTTGTTTGATTTCATCATTAAAATGCTGCAACAAGTTTGCATAATGCTCGCTATTGATTGCTTTTCCTTTTTGAAGATAATCAATGAAAATTATTCCTCACATATTCCAGATAACTGACGCCATGACCCTGCCTGCAGATAAAACTGACTTCGCCTTCTTTGGAGCCGATTCTCCCCTTTCAGTCCACTGTTTTGACTGTTCCTTCGTCTCAGGTGTGAAGTGATGGACCCACGTTTCATCCATGGTTATGAATCTACAGCAAAACATCGCCATACACTCGACTGAATCATCTTCACGATGCTGCTTTTGTTCCATTGTGAGTAAACGCGGTACCCATCTTGCGCATAGCCTTCTCATGTCTAAATTTTCAGTTAGTGTGCAATGTACAGCACTTTTTGAAATGCCTACGATGTCTGCTAGCTCGCGCAGTTTCAGTCGACGGTCATTCAATACCATTTTGTGGATTTTCTTCACAATTTCTAGCGTGGTCACCCACACCACTGCGATGTTCGTCTTGGCAGCTCGTGCGGCCTCGTATCAACTCCGCCACCCAATATTTTACTGCTGTAAACGAAGGAGCAGACTCCCCCAGAGTAGAATCTAGCTCAGCTTTAATATTAGTTGGACTAAGACCTTTCAAATGAAAGTATTGTATCACATAACGATGGCCAGTTTTATCCATGTTTACAAATTCGCTGAGAGAGTTCACTATTGATGGCTGCCAAACAATTACTAAACGACGTAGCATCATCAAACTTCAGACTTAGGCTTTATAAAGTTGGTATTTTCTACCACAGTCATTTGTTTGAAACAGCAACCACTATTTATACAGCAGGTCAGGTACTTCTGGGAGCTGCCCTCGTATTTTAATGTCATCAAACGCTCCTTAGGTTACGGTAATAATACTAGCTAATATTAGATTGTTCTGAACTAGTATTATGCAATTGGCATGATTCTACACAAGTTTGTCAATAATTTCAAATGTATTTTACAATATATATGTACTTCTACAGACTATTTATACAAATTCTTCGAATGGAGAAAACAGAAAGACCTTATCTGTATGGCATATATTTGGAAACACCTGCTGGAGGAAGTACAGTTCACGTACATGGAAAACAATGCTGCATAATGTATGCTCATTTCCTGACCAGAGTGTATGAAGTTCCTTCCAAACAAATAGAACGAAAGGCCAGCTGTTACCCTAAGCATGACTCATCAATCTAAAAAGAACGGATGCTCTTTAATACTGGGTTCTGGAGTCATACCACTGGGGCTGGGGGGGGGGGTTATCCTTAATGCCACCGTGAAAGTATTTTCTTTTTGCTTTCTTTATTCGAAAACGAAAAGTCGGTTAGATAGTAAACTTGATAAATAAGTTCAGCAACTTCCAGGTACGTGACAAAGATTTTCAAGAAAATTTTCCCACCTCAAACCACCTTTTATGTAGAATTTTGTTCGTTATTTTTTATTTTCTTAAAAACAGCTCTAACGATTTTGATTAAAATCCCATATGTTTAAGATATTCTGGGAATAGCCTGTGAAGTTCTCTTCATGCTGAATGACTTTCGTATAATTGCTACACTCTGTTAGACAAAATCTTACTATTAGAAATTTGATGTGTTACACTCACATGGCTTTCTATGCTCTGGTAAAACTATTTTTACAAACCCTTATTCTCCATCTGCTTCATGTTAATCGAGATATCGGGATGTTAACATTATTGCTAATTTTCTTGTAGGCGCAAGTGGAATATGGTAGGCTTTAAGCTATAGACACATATTTTAAGGGCTGGTTGCTATGTGGAGCATTCAGTTCTCTTCGCATGTCCAGGACATAAAAAAATAATAATAAAAAAATAAATAAAAAAAAAAAAAGAATAACGAATTCCCATTTGAGAAAACGTATAAGTATTGGAACATTCAAACAAATAACAAGGAATATATCGGAATTGGTTCACTCGACAAAACAAATGTATGACATAAATTTCTGTTTTAAAGAGATCTACATTTTTAGTGTAGAAACATGCTGTATATCTCATACGGTTTACCAGTTATGAAAAAGTCATTCAGAAAGAAGAGGACTTTTGAGGACATTTCCAGAAAATTCAAGATATACATTTTATTTGTCATGTAAATATCTGAAATACATGATATTTTAATCAAAATCGTTAGAGGCCATTTTTTATAAAATAACAAATTTAGAAGAATGTTACACGAAAGGAAAGTTTGGGTCGACGGGATTTGCTTGAAAATCTTCGTGACGCTTCTTTAGAAGGTAAATAGCAAGTTTGGTGTTTATCCGACCTTTCGGTTTTAAGTTATGCTGTTCGCACGCAAACGTACACATACACGATCTTTTTCTAAAATTGCTCTTTTTATTGAGGCCGCAAAACAGGTATTCCCGTTGAAATCTTGGGGTCGGATTTTTGGGGGGAATGCAATACCTTCTCTACCTACTATGTACGTGGTGAGAAGTAAAAACTAAATAGCTTTAGTAGTTTATAATTACAAAAAAGAAAAAAAATTATGTGGTTACCTATGCATTCACTGAAAACAAATAAAGCAGACTCCATCCACTAAAAGGAAATAAAAGTGACGTGCAATTATAGTAACAGTGTTCATAGTCACATATAGCTGCCTGAGGCGTGAGGTCAGTCCTTCAAGCCGTATTGCATCATGAACTCCGGTGCAAATTACGGTTTGTACGAACAAAATGCTAAATTCTGGTGAAGCGAGGCACTTAGAGAAAGAAAAGAAAGAAAGAAAAGAAAGAAAGAAAGAAAGTAAAATAAAGACACTGCACATAAAATGTTATTTTTATTATAAAAAAGAATTGCTTTAATGGTTGCGTATGTGTAATATGCCTCCCCCCAAAAAAAACCAGGCAACATTTTGTTTTTCTGTTGAAATACGGGTTGAACGACTAAAATATTAGGTACAGCATTTCTCAATCATCTCTATGCGTAAAACTGCCTCTCTAGTGATTGAAAAGTACTGTTTTTTCTGACGAATATAGCTCATAAAATATTTCCAAAAATGTCTAAACTGGGGGACGGTTTTATATTCACGTCACCCATTTTCAAACAGTTTCGCTGAATATATTGGAGGATATTTTGGCACTTTATTGCGAACATGGTAGACTTAAGATAATTACGTTTAATCCAAAGGGGTAAATGGGGAGGCCTAAAATACCTAAAAATTTAGTTATTGGAGGGGGAAATTGCATATCATGTTCTTTATCACTTAAGTTTCCCTTTGATTTTGCTGAACTTTGCAATCAAGGAGTGTTCTTTATGTGCTTTTGATATTAACGTTGTATACTTGGGTTTTAGATTCCGGCAAAAGTAAACTACAATACAATTTCCAAAAACTTCCGCTACCATCATTCTCTGTTTTGTTAATCCCTAACCAGCAAATCAACATTCATTGGCTATGCAGATAAATCGTTGTACATGGAAACAATTGAACCCAATGACAATTATAGGCTATCTTACAACTCTCAAAAACCATATTTACCATAGTAACATTGTAGGTTATTGATGACTTTAAAAACCATCCCAAAACCTTATTTTCAAAGCCTTAATTGATCCACGCAATTCAGGGTAATACAGTTTATGTATATGCTGTTTTTAACGGGTGATTCTAAGCAACACCACAACGCTTAGCATGTTGTACGGGAATACAAACAATGCACGCAACCACGCGTATTTGACTGACATGAGCGTCAGTCTATGGAAGGGTGCCATAAGCTCTGTAATCAACTAATTTAATGCACGATGCAGCTCTATTTGGGTTGGTGAAGGCATCTTGACGCAAGCCCATTACCATATCCGAAGCGTTCTCAAACTCTGACGCTCCACATTGCCAAACCATGGATATGCTCTTGAAAAACAATCTTGCTGTCCCATGCAACAAATAAGCGTTGTCGGTATTGTTTTGTGTATACTTTTACTTTATCTACTACATAACCGGGGAGATGGTAGTACATTCCACCCAAAAATTCGTATCAACATTTCACTGGAAATACATGTTTTGAGGCCACCCAAATGAAGGAAAACATAATTTTAAGAAAAAGGTTCGTGTGTGAGTGTGCCTGTACGTGTGCGCGCGCGTGCGTGTTTGTGGGCAACATAACTCAAATATCTGATGAGATACATTCACATGACTTTCTCTGCCCTCTACCATTTATTAGTGGTATAGAAACTAGTCTTACTAAAGCTTACTTTTACATCTACTTCATTTGAATCCAAATTAATTTTTGTAGAAAAAACTACATTACACATTTCGTTATAGATTCAAAGGGAACAGCTATAGTCAAATGTTTAAGAACCAGACGCTATATGCTGGTCTTAAAATTCCATACTGTTTCCAAGCAATGGCGAGAAACAATTTAATGTTGACAGGACTTTAAAAGGATGGCTAAATATTGAACAATTGGAACCATTAATAACGGATATCAGGAAATGGCTGAAGCCACAAAAAGGTTATTTAAAATAAATTGTGTGTTTTAAAGAGATCTACATTTCTTGTGTAGTACGTTTATGTCTATCGCTTAACGTTTACCTGTCTGTTATACAAAATTATACAAAATTCCTTCTGAATGAAAAGGACTTGCAAAGGCTATTCCCAGAAAATTCAGGAATTACATTTAGTTTGCCATGTAAATATCTTTAGTATATGGTATTTTAATCAAACTCGTTAGGAGTCATTTTTTAAAAAATCAAATAGTGTCGAAAAATCTTCCATGTAAAGGGTAGTTTGGGATAAGGAAATTTTCTTGAAAATCTTCGTGTCGCATCTTAGGGAAGATATTGAAGTTAAATACCAAGTTTGGGGTTTATCGGACTTTTCGTTTTTGAGTTATGCTGTTCACACACACATACGGATCTTTTTCTAAACAAATGCTTTTGGGGGGGGGATTAGAGAGCCTCAAAACACGTACTTCCGGTGAAACCTTGGTATTGGATATAACTTGGTATTTATCCAAGTTTTTTTATTTATGATCCAAAAATGATCATCACTATCATCAAAAGATGCCACACGCAGATGTTCAAGAAAATCCTCTCATCCCAAGCTGTCCTTGACTTGGAACATTTTTCGAAATTTTGGATTTTCTAAAAAAAAAAAAAGACTAACGATTTTGATTACAACACCATAGGTACATTCAAGATATTTACATTAAAAATGAAATATATGTCTTCGATTTTCTGGGAGTAGGTTGTGAAGCCTCTTTATTCGGAAATAATGCCGTATTACTGGTAAACGTTAAGTGAGAGACAAAAAGCACTGCACAACATATGTAGATCTCTCTAATACAGATTATTTGAAATAGGTAACTTTTTGTGTCATCACTTATTTCCGAAATATTCGTTATTTCCATTATTATTAGTTTGAAGGTTCCAGTATGTTGTCGCTTTTTAAAATGCTGTCTCCATTCGTCCGTTTTTCGCGATATCAAGGAAAGAGTGTGGAATTTCAGACCAGATTTAGCTACTTGCTTTTGAACACCTGATTATCGATTCGGGTTTTCCTCTATCTCCTTTGTACCTACAATGAAATGTGTAATGCAACTATTTCTGCATTGGTTTATTTCTCGATAAACATGAAAAATATAGAAGAATAAGCTTTCGTAATTGTAGAAGTTATATAAGAATAAAGAGCAATGAGTAGAGAAAGTTATGTGAAAGTAACACCAGATTTTTCGCTTAATAAACCTCACTGAGGAACTGTAAGAGCCTATTGGCAATTCAATTTAACGTATTAACATGGAAAAGCTGGGATCTCGAGTTGCCATGTCCCCTTAAACATACAATATTGCTCAACAGCAAGTATATTTTAATTCTGTTTCCAATATGCGAGGTAATATATTACTGTGTGTGCATAACAGTTTAATACAGAGTATAAAACGGCAGTCCATTACGCTGTTGACACAAAGCACAAAGCACTGAGGGAGATAGGAACCGTGTTGTTACAGTGAATATTAAGAGATACCGAGCTGAATAATCAGAATGGAGCACAATACAGCTTTATCGTCAAACACAGCAAAGGCACAATTTAACAATTCGTGTCTCAATCATTTATTCGCCTCTTGGGTTTAAAAGCCCGAGGTCCCAATAACGTCAAAGAGGAGATATACGGTACAAATTCATAAATCCTGAGATGAAAGCTCAACGACTGTAAATGAAATAAAAAAAAACGCCACCCGAGCTACATTTAGACAGAAATACACCCAAGTTTAGGAATATTAAACAAACATAATGAATTAAAGTTCTTTGTCCACATTATCCTTAACATTAGCACAACTTGAATAACAATATTAATCAGCTTTTAAATATTTAGCGATCCTGAATGTCAACTTGTCCATTCTTTATTACTTTCTCTACTACATATAGTAAGTGGGGAAGTATTGTATTCCACCCAAAAATTCGATATCGAGATTTCACCGGAAATACATGTTTTGAGACTCCCTGAATCCAAAAAAAAAAAAAAAAGAATTTTTGGAAACATGTCTGTGAACAGCATAGCTCAGAAACAAACAGTCGGATAAACACCAAACTTGGTATTTAGGTTCAGTATCTTCCAAGGATGCGACACGAAGGCTTTCAAGAAAATCCCCCCACCCCAGATTACCCTTTACATGGAAGATTTTTCGAAAATGTTAATTTTCTCAAAAATGGCTCTAACGATTTTGATTAAAATATCATATGTTTAAGATATTTTTATGACAAATAAAATGTATATCTTGAATTTCCTGGGAATGTCTCCAAAAGTATTCTTCATTGTGAACGACTTTTGCATAACTGGTAAACCATAAGAGATATACAAAATTTTATTACACAAAAAATGTAAATAGCGTTAAAATAAACAATTTATGTCATATACATTTTTGTTGTTGAGTGAACCATTTTTGAGATATTGCTTGTTATTCCCTTAAATTTTCCAATACTTATACTTTTTCTCAAATTCGTTATTCATTTTTCTTTTTGTCCTGGTAATGCACAGAGAATGGAATACTCGACATAGCAACCAGCTCTTAAAATCTTTGACTATCGCTTAAAGCCTAGCAATTTCCCTTGCATCTACAAGAAAATTAGCAATAAGATTAATATCTCGATTAACATGAAGCATATGGAGAATAAGCGTTTGTAAAAATAGTTTGTACAAGAGTAGAGAAAGTCATGTGAGTGTAACACATCAGATTTTTTTTATTCGCTTCCAGTTTATTACCGAGAAACTAATGTTACTGATGCCTGCGTACGCATTGTTTAAATGTTTTAGTTGATTTGGAAGTGTTGCGGTACAGGGTACTGAAAATGGGACGTGAGATGAAAAAGAACTTTTTAGTAATGCTAAGGTGTATATAGTGTCCTGAGGCACAATCGTACAAAATATGACAAAACGACACGTAAAAGACGTTGATGTAACCAAATTAAAAGTCTACGTAGTATTTTCCAATTATGTAATGCTTTCTGACCCGTTTTTCTGCAGTTCAGTTTGTCTGCGTTTTACAACGCTCCCCCAAACACATGGCCTTATAGTTGGGCTCATGGTATGATTTTGCTTTAATTTTCTATTTTAAATTTCCCACCTATTTGTAAAGAAATCACAAGTTATGATGTCAATTTAGAGGTAAGATTAGCCCTCTGAGTTGACA
Source organism: Deroplatys truncata (assembly GCA_030765065.1). Taxonomy (NCBI): domain Eukaryota; kingdom Metazoa; phylum Arthropoda; class Insecta; order Mantodea; family Mantidae; genus Deroplatys; species Deroplatys truncata. The sequence continues at coordinate 168,466,106 of CM060983.1, forward strand.
CAACTTTACAAATATGTGGGAAGCTTAAAGAAGTAATTTAGCCCAAAGTCACCCACGGTATAAAGCCTATTGATTCATTAATTAGTACAAACATATTAGTTTGTTCAAAAATATTATCATTTTCCTTCCACGATAAAATCTGAAGAACACTTTTTCCTGATTCATAAGCTGTTACAAATAAAACGCACAACTTCAAAGTTCCATTAATTGGGTAACTTTACAATAATTACAACATTTCTACGTGTAATAAAAATGCTGCACTATATGGCAACTAAGAATGCAAAAAGTTCTGTATAAGACTAATCTTTGCAGGTAAATTAATGAACAATATCCTTCAGTTTTAAGCTTACCTCATTTAATACACCACAGGTTGCCAAATAGAGCGAGAGTTTTATAAAATGGGAGCACAGACAGCTTACCTGGAAGAAAAAAGAAACATTGAGTGAATAAAGTAACTAATAAAATGAATATAAACAAGTATACTTCATTGTCAAAATAAATTCGATACAAGTTTTCTGGCGCTGTTAATATATAAATTACTTTCAACTAAGTACTTTAGAAATACGTATTCATTTTACGATTACATATTAATTCATATTTGGAAGGAGTTGTTCCATTTGTACTCTTTCAATTGTATTTTCAAAATATTCCCTGATTTCGAGATATATCTGTAATTTATTGAAGAGGTGCATCTATTAACATAAGAATCTCTAATTGATTTTATACTAAAGACTTAATTATTAAATATACACTCATATCTAATGTATAATCATTAAGTTTACTATTGATTTTTTACGGCAATGTTTTTACTTTCTATAATGCTTACCTATAGTAAACAAGGAAGTATTGAATTCCACCCAATTCATATCTGGATTTCACCGGAAATACAGGTTTTGAGACTCCCTGAATTTAAAAAAGTTTTTTTTTTTTAGAAAAAGGTCCGTGTACATGTGCGCGTATGTATCTATGAACAGCGTAAACTCAAAAACGAATAGTCGGATTAATACGAAACTTGGTATTTAAGTTCAGTACTTTCCGTAGATACAAGACGAAGATTTTCAAGAAAAAACCCACCCCAAGCTACCTTTTATATGGAAGATTTTTTTCTAAATTTTCGATTTTCTAAAAAATGACTAACGATTTTTACTACAGTACCATATATTAAAGATATTTACATGGCAAATAAAATGTATATCGTGAAATAGCCTGTGAAGTCCTCCTTGTTTGGAGGAAATTTTGTATAATCTTTATAACTGGTAAATGTTAAGCGATAGACGGAAACGTACTTTGCGCAAAAATGTAGACCTCTTTAAAAGACACAATTTTATCAAAGTAAGGGTTTTTTTGTGACGCAACCAATTTACGATATATCCGTTATTAATGATTCGAACTGCTCAATACTTTTGTCATTCTTTTTAAGTCCTGTCGATTTTCAGTTCTTTTTCTCGCGCGTGCATAGAGACAGTATGGACTTTTGAAGCTAACACATGGCGTACAGTTCTTAAACATTTGTCTCTCGCTTTTCCGTTTGTATCTGTAGCGAAATGTGTAATTTAGATATTTTTGCAAATATTTACTTCAATCAAAATTAAGTAGATGGAAAAATAAACTTTCGTAAGAATAGTTTGTATATCCACTAATAAACGACAAAGGATAGAGAAAGTCATGTGGATGTAATACATCAGACTTTTTGTGGCAACACAAAAATGTTTAAAAACAATTATAGAAATCAATAATTGTAACGCTACCATCCTTCCCGCTGACATTCTGTGCTGTTGCGAAATCCATCATACGACTACAAAATGGCAGCTGAAAGAGAAATGTGTTGTTCCTCGCATTTGAGTTATATTTGTTTTTAAAAATTTTCAGGTAAATTAACGTAAGTGACATAGTAGCAATTAATTTAGACAGATGCTTATTAAAACTTCTTCAGGCCAGGAATCTGTATCTGAGGTAACAGCTTATGTTGACATCTGATTATGTGTTTCAAGGTATAGGATTAGGATTCAACGCGGGGGTGGACTTAGCACGTTGACCTACATAGATCTTTTGTACCTATGCCCCGGTGCCTCCGGAATGGAGGGATGAGGTGAGAGGAGACCAAGGACGGCCGGATTAGAGGCCACGACAGGCAGAGGGCAGGGTCCCTTCCATTTACAGATTTAAACTACCCGGATGAGCACTGGAGAACCCGGAGACCGCCCTCATTTCGGGGAACTTAAGTTTCTACAGAGCATCCTTTTCCCTTGCCAGGCACACGCCGAGACCTCCCGCTGACGCGTACAACCCTGAAAGAGACCAAGATGAAAGATGAAGTGAAATGAGAATGGAGGTGAAATATAGGGACAGGCAATTCGGGGCACTTAGTGAGCCTTCCCAGCATTCACCTAGTGACCCGGGGAACCCTCGGAAAAACACATGGGTCAGAAAGGTTGGCAACGGGAATAGAACGCACGATCTCCCGAATGCGGGCCACAGACTTTACCGACTGAGCCATCCCGCTCGGTTTCATGGTATATACTTGTTTCAGCTCCCTATCCAGTAGCTTCTGTTAAAATTAGTTGTACTACTATGAACTTGAAATACTCTGATTTATTTTGAATTAGTTTCAATATAAATATTACAGGAAAACTGTTGTAATAACGATACCAGATATTCGCAGAACTTACAGAATTTTGGAAACTGATATACACAACATTAAAATATGAAAGACATATGTGTATGACTTTAACAGTACCCATCTTTAACTCGAAATCTAGCATAGAACGCTGGGAAATGAAGCTTATAGCTTACACTAATGTACAAGTGGAAATACCGGAATGTTTAAGACGCGTTCAACATGCAATGCTGAAAAAGGGTAGATCTTTGGAGGAATATGTAAAATGTCTGTGAGGGCTCAAACAAATATCCAGTAGTTCAACGGTTATACCTTCCTAGATTTCACAAGGTTTACTATCGGCTAAACTTCAGGAATGGCATAAAAAACTCTAAAACACACCAAGGAATCAAATTTGCTTCTAAAGTTGACAGTTCCATTTTAGATTTAGGTCCAGAAGGTATTGCATGAGGAAGTTGTAGGTTTTAAAGGCATATGAACAAATAGGTTTAAGCCACCATTGGCATATCACTCCATAATTCATCATAATCATGCTATTATCGTCAGGCTAAAACAGCCAACTATGTCAGCCTCAGAAGTCGCTTCCACTTCGCCTAGCAAGCGGAAAGTAGTCTAAATTCCGCTAACTAAATGGGACTCGACTTCCAGCATCACTTGCACGTGAAGGATAATTTCACAAGCCAAGAAGCAGAAACTTAGTAAGCTCGAAACACCTTCGATGTGTTTTCGTCGACATCCTAGTATACCGTTTAAAAACACAGATCTGACAATTCCCTGCATCACAGTCAAACTGAAGTCCTTTAAATTTTTTCTTTACTTACTACGTACTTACAGCAAGTAGAGGAAGTATTTTATTCCACCCAAAAATTTGATGTTGAATTTTCACTGGAAAGGTTCCTTTTGAGGCTCCCAGAAACTCCCCCCCCCCGAAAAAAACCTTTTTACAAAAAGGTTCGTGCTTACGCGCGTGTGTGTATGTGAACAGCATAACTAAAAACGAAAACTCGGTTAAGTACCATACTTATATTTAAATTTAGGACATTCCAACGAAGCGACTTGAAGATTTCCAAGAAAACCTCCACTCCAAACTACCCCTCTACACGGAAAAATGTTTGCTGCTTTTGATTTTCTCAAAAACGACTAACGATTTTGGCTTAAATACCACTGTTTAAGCTATTTTCCAGACACACAAAATGTATATGTTTAATTTTCAGGGAATCGTCAATGAAGTCATTTTTATTCTTTTTACTTTCTCTACCACGTACATATTAGGTAGGGAAGATATTGCATTCCACCCAAAAAAAATCGATACCGAGATTTCACCGGAAATACATGTTTTCGGCTCCCCTGAATAAAAATAAAGCATTTTTAGAAAAACATCCGTGTGTATTTCGTCTGTGTGTGTGTGTGTGTGTGTGTGTGTGCCTGTGTCTGTGAACAACGTAACTAAAACACGAAAAGTCGGATAAATGTCAAACTTTGTATTAGGTTCAGTATGTTCCAAAGATGCGACACGAACATGTTCACGAAAATTCACCTACCCAAAACTACGTTTTACACGCAACATTTTTGAAATTTCTTATTATCTAAAAGTGGCTCTAACGATTTTGATTAAAATACCCCATATTAAAGATATTTACACGACAAATAAAATGTGTATCTTGAATTTTCTGGGAATAGCGTGTAAAGTCCTCCGCATTCGGAAGAAATTTGGTATAATTTTGTTTAATTGATAAACGTTAAGCGATAAACGAAAACGTACTACACCAACAATGTAGATCCTTTAAAACACACAATTTATTTCAGCTAAGTATTTTTTTTTGGGGGGGGGCATAGGCCATTTTTGAGCTATCCGTTATTAAAGCCTCGAATTGTTCATGTCATTCTAAACTCCTGTCATCATTCAGCTGTTTCTTGAGATTGCATGGAAACAGTACTGAATTTTAAGACCAGCATATAGCGTCTAGTTCTTAAACATTTGACTATCGCTGTTTCCTTTGTATCAGTAACGAAATGTGTAATGTAGCTATTTCTGGAAATGTTTATTTGGATTAAAATGTAATAGAAAAATAAGCTTTAAAAGAACAGTTAGTATATCCACTAATAAACGATAGGGGGTAGAGAAAGTCATGTGAATGTAGCACATCAGATTTTTTTTTCATACGGATAGTTTTGATCGTAGGCTGGCGTTATTAGTAATATATAACATTTTTTCTGGGCTTGATCAATATTGTTCGAACACGGCCTATAAGTCCAGAAATTATGTTATATTTTACAGATAATTTTATTATACAGTAACGTACAATACAACTGGGATCATCATTAATATAATTGTTTCGTTACACAAAGTCACATGTTTTGAGGTAGTAGACCTATAACTGTCACCAAACGTATAGGGAAGCATGTCAATTACATGTCAATGAGGTCGGTATGACTCTCTCTATATAGTCCTCTTAGATACCGAGATGGTGGACTGAGCTAGAATACTGTTGATGAGAGTGTTTGGATGGTCCTCCAATGAATAGCAAAGGTGTGCATAACAGGAGCGTAATGTTGATTCCACGGTGAATAAATTTAGGTCTCTTTGCAGCTTATCATTGTGGACGTAATAAGACGTGTCCGCTGTAAGTTCAAGTGCCTTGAAAACTCAAAGCTAGATGCGGATCCCAATATTGCAGAGCCATATAGATCTAATCAAAGATATCCCTTTTAGGTGAAGTGGCAAAGGAAACTCTGATGAGTTGTTTTACTTTATACAGTCGGTTACCAAGTTTTCGAATTAAATTATGTAGTGTACTCTCCAGTTTAGTTTGGCGTCCAAATGTAATCCTAGGTATCTCAATGATTCAGCACGCAAGATTCCTCTCTGAAGAATTACAGCATTATAGTGAATACTCTTTTTGTACCTGAAATCTACAGAATATGAGTTTTTGAGTTTCATTTTTACTTTCTCTACTACGTATAGTAAGTAGGGGAAGTATTGTATTCCACCCAAAAATTCGATACCCAGATTTCACCGGAAATATATGTTTTGAGACCCTCTGAATCAAAAAAAAAAAAAAAAAAGCATTTTTGGAAACCTGTCCGTGTGTGTGTCTGTGAACAGCATAACTCAGAAACGATCAGTCGGATAAACACCAAACTTGGTATTTAGGTTCAGTATCTTCCAGAGATGCGACACGAAGGTTTTCAAGGAAATCCCCCCACCCCAGATTACCCTTTACATGGAACATTTTTCGAAAATTTTAATTTTCTCAAAAGTGGCTCTAACGATTTTGATTAAAATATCATATGTTTAAGATATTTTAATGACAAATGAAATGTATATGTATATGCCTCCAAAAGTATTCTTCATTGTGAACGACTTTTGCATAACTGGTTAACCATAAGAGATAGACAAAATTTTACTACACAAAATATGTAGATCGCGTTAAAATACCAATTTATGTCAAATTTTTGTTGTTGAGTGAACCATTTTCGAGATATTGCTTGTTATTCCCTTAAATTTTCCAATACTTTTTCTCAAATGGGAATTCGTTATTCATTTTTTTTATGTCCTGGACATACAAAGAGAATGGAATGCGCCACATAACAACCAGCTCTTAAATGATTTGACTATCGCTTAAATACTACCATATTCCACTTGCATCTACAAAAAAATTAGCAATAAGACTAACATCTCGATTAACATGAAGCATATGGAGAGTAAGCGTTGGTAAAAATAGTTTGTACAAGAGTAGAGAAAGTCATGTGAGTGTAACACATCAGATTTTTATTGCTGGCTTCGGAGAAGTATTCCTACAAAGAACTGCAACAATTTGCAAACCGTTAGGAAAATCTGAGACAAAAATTAGGTAGAAAAGCGGTTGTAGATCACCAGATTTTAAGCTTCTAGCTTGGGAAGTTGCATTCATGTATTTCACTATAAATTATCTATTTGAGAGATACGATTGTATTATTCTGAAAAATGTGTCAGAGACCAGTGGTAGACCCTTGTGCCAAACGTTGCTGAAAGCTTTTTGTATATCTAAAAAGACACCTAGTCAAGTCGTGCCAAGCTTTGCCGAAAGCTTTTTCTTTATTTAACAAGACACCTAGACAAGTATTCTATTTTCGAACATGTCCAGGATGGTACCCATTACTCGAAGTAGGTGTTGTGGGCAAGAGTGCGAAGGTCTAAATCCGAACTGCGTACTGGGTGTAGACTTCCAAGTCGTGGAGGTAGCAGACGTTCAAATATCTTAGAGAATACAGGAAGAAGACTAATTGGAGGGTAGTTTTTGGGATCATTCCTTTATTTCTCAGGCTTTGTAATCATTACAACTGTCTTTATTCTGGATGACTTTTGTACAATTGGACAACGGTAAGAAATAGACCAAGTCGTACTACATAAAAATGTAGATCTCGTTGAAACACACAATTTATGCGAAATAAACATTGTTGAGGTGATACCGAGATACTCTTTGTTATTGGTTAGAATGTTCAAATACGCTACACTTTTCTTAACTGCAAATCACTATTCCCCACTTTTTTTTCGTGTTTACGTAAAGAGAGCAGAATTTCAAAGCCATCACATTGCGACCGACATTAGTTATCGCTTTAGTTTATGTTCTTATGCCTACAAGGAAATGTGTAAATGAGTAATGAAAGTTTATTTCTGTTAAGAATCACAAAAGAATACGCTTTTGTAAGAATAATTTATGGAAGAGTTAGTAGAGAAAGATATGTGCATGCAACATAACAGATTATTTTTAAACACGATGCTTTAGTGACGTTTTCCAACCGGGCTTTGACAACTTTTTATTCGGAAATTTAATTCTCAAGCTATAGGTGGTGCTTCACTTAATGCGAATTCTTAGCTCCTTTCAAACACTGCAGACATTATTTATTTTTAGAAAAAGTTCACTTCTTTGGCTGAATTGCGGTAGTGACAGGTTCGTAACATTGCAATGCAAATGAACGCATGAAAGAGTTGTGTAGTCTATAGAAATCCTCAGACACTATACGGAGATCTAACAAGATCGATAGTGTCTGAGTGGCATCAAGTGTTCAGCAACATCCGCGGAGGGATTGAAAACGCAGTGCAAAAGCAGCAAATGATTTGAGCGTGAAATGTGGTAGGAGCAGAATTTCTGTTAGAGAGTTATTAAAGCACAATAGGTCTCATTTAGCTCCAGAGCAGGGTAGCTATATCGCCCCCAAGTAAAACTAGGAATCTATAGGATTAGCGTAATGTCAACAAGCTTAAGAACGCAATTTACCACCACTGTAAGTTGAAAGCATTTACACTCTCAAGAATTCTTCCATTCGCTGGAAATTTAAGTGACGACTCGGCTGAGATTGCGTGTAAGGTTTCTCCCCTTCACTTACTTTGCTACTTGCTTTTATATTGAGAACATCGAATGAGGATCTGGAAATAAGGGCTCAAGACAATGAAAAAGTCAAACTCGCAATCGTAACTTGGAAGCTCATTCTGAAAACCTACAATGAACAGGAATTCAGAATCTGCCCCAAAAGGAGAGAAAACCACTAGACTTAAGCTTTTTGTGCACAGATGAAAAATAATTTAAGTAAGTTTTAGTTTATTATTTTCAAATCACAGATCTTGTAATATAAAGTGGTTTAACGTTAGTTAACAGCAATGCAGCCAGACCCTTTCTTTCATATTCGCGGATAAATCCTCAAACCCTTTCTTTCATATTTGCGGATAAATCCATATGTCGGCTCTTGGCTATAGGGAAACACTTTATTCAGCATTTTCCGTGAAGCAGTCGAGAATGATTGCCATTATCAGTACATCGATCATCTGCAAACAGTTTAGTCTTTCATGAATTGTTGTTCAAGCTGCGACAGAAAGCCCTCTGTGTTTATCACAGCATCAACGAAAATGCATTATTCATCGATACTGATTATATAGGACGAGAGATAGTAAACCGAGTCTCGATGGATGCATCAATTTTCCAGATGTGACTCACTATAACGTTCAAACTCAAACCTATGACAACAAGAACTAGCAAAAACTTCCGGAGTAAAGTCGCATTTGAGACGAGTAGCACAAGCCGCTAGCAAATGAAACTAGCTTCAACAGAAAACATAATACCCCATGGATAATACGAAAGCGAAGTCGATAACAGATTCTTTAAAAGAGAAAGAAATCTAAACAAAGGCTCGACGGCACCGCAAATTGTTATGCCTTTCTCATATTTGTTTGTTCGTCAAAGAGTAGCAATCTTGACGGGTGCCAATTTTGTCTGAAAAATTCAATGGAGGTGAAAGTCCAGGTGTTAAGAGTCAGGAATCATAGAGTTTTGTAACCGAAAATTACAGAGTAAACAGGAGTCTTGCCGTTTGAAGATGGAGATTCACAAAACAGTGAGAGGATGTGGGAGAAATTGGAAAACAAGCATCGCGTTTCTTTAATTTCAAAAAGTATATGCATAAACGCGGATCTACATAAACAAAGCGGGAAATGAGAAGAAATATCTTTAGAAAGTGAAAGGATTCGCACTAAGAGATCGAGTGTAGAAGATCTTGTGTTATCTACTGAAAATGCTCAAGCCCATGCCCAGTGAGCTATTTAAGTGCTACTAACAATACGCTTTCTAGTAGTTGTGAACCTGTCACTTTTTACATTATCCCGAGCATTAAGCGAAAGTATCCTGACTGTCCAAAAGGTGCTGAACTACTCAAGTTTGGAGAAGTAGGTAAGCACTACAACGTAAAATACCTTATTTCCATTATATACACTACGTGATCAAAAGTATCCGGACACCTGGCTGAAAACGATATACAAGTTCGTGGCGCCCTCCATCGGTAATGCTGGAAGTCAATATTGTGTTGGCCCACCCTTAGCCTTGATGACAGCGTTCTCTCTCGCAGGCATACTTTCAATCAGGTACTGGAAGGTTTCTTAGGGGGAATGACAGCCCATTCTTCACGGAGAGCGGAACTGAGGAGAGGTATCGATGTAGGTCGGTGAGGCCTGGCACGAAGACGGCGTTCCAAAACATCCCAAAGGCGTTATATAGAATTCAAGTCAGGACTCTGTGCAGGCCAGTCCATTACAGGGATGTTATTGTCGTGTAACCACTCCTCCACAGACCGTGCAGTATGAACAGGTGCTCGATCGTATTGAAAGATGCAATCACAATCCTCGAATTGGTCTTCAACAGTGGGAAGCAAGAAGGTGCTTAAAATATCAATGTAGGTCTGCGCTGTGATCGCGCGACGCAAAACAACAAGGGGTGCAAGCCCCTCCAGGAAAAACACGACCACCCATTACACCACCACCTCCGAATTTCACTGTTGGCACTACACACGCTGGCAGATGACGTTCACCGGGCATTCGCCATACCCACACCCTGCCCCGTGATTCGTCACTCCACACAACGTTTTGCCACTGTTCAATCGTGTAAAGTTGACGCTCCTTACACCAAGCGAGGCATTTCCTGCGTGATGTGTGACTTATGAGCAGCCGCTCGACCATGGAATCCAAGGTTTCTCACTTCACGCCTAACTGTGATAGTACTTGGAGTGGATCCTGATGCAGTTTGGAATTCCTGTGTGATGGTCTGGATAGATGTGTGCCTGTTACTCTTTACGACCCTCTTCAAATGTCGGTGGTCTCTGTATGTCAACAGACGAGGTCGGCCTGCACGCTTTTGTGCTGTACATGTCCCTTCACGTTTCCACTTCACTATCACATCAGAAACAGTGGACCTAGGGATGATTAGGAGTGTGGATATCTCGCGTACAGACTTTTGACACAGGTGACACCCAATCACCTGAACACGTGCGAAGTCCATGATTTCCATGGAGCGTCCCATTCTGTTGTTTCACGATGTCTAATGACAACTGAGGTCGCGGATAATGAGTTCCAGGCAGTAGGTGGCAGCACAATGCACCTAAGATGAAAAACATATGTTTGTGGGGGTGTCCGGATACTTTTGATCACATAGTGTGTGCGTGTATATATATATATATAGAACCTACGTTTCGTCTCAGTGAATATGACGTCATATTCACTGAGACGAAACGTAGGTTCAATTCATTGCACTAGTATCATGCACCAGTGATATCTTCGCCTTCAACTACAATTTCAACAAAAGTAATTTTAACAATTATTGGGAAACCGTTTCTGGGGAGTTATGAAAGGTAGTGAGGTTGAATGTCATATAATTTAGATTTTCAGTTAATTTCACACATTGACTATAACTATATATAAAACATATTTTTTATGGAGAAGACATAGGATTCTTCTCGAATTAAAGGCAAACTTAAGAATGGTCGTCATGTTTCACACTCTGAAGAGATAAAACACTGGCCAGCTACACAACTGCAAAAGAAATTGCAGGGGCAATCAAATGTATAAGCTTGTCTCTTTCACGGCTAAGGGTAGTATACAGGAAATGTGTTATAACCTGGAAGAGCAATTTGGCATCCTGCCTTTAATTTTAATATTTTATTTAATAAGCTAGGTATCAGAAAGAACAATAACAACTAATCGCCTGTTTTTGTTTTTTCCCCTGATAAGAATTGCCGGTCTTGGTTGTAATTCATTTTAAAGCACAAAAAATGGAGACCCCATAGGCAAACTTGTTGGAGGGGGGGGGGAGAAAACTGAAAGCAAGCCAAGGAGCAAAATAAAGTAAAGCAGCACAAAATGAAGATGGCGGGAAAGAGCCAGAAGAGTAAATAAATATATTGTCATTAAATGGGTAGTTACACTTGAATTATTGAAAACAATTGTCCAAGAACTGATATTCAACCTAATGTATAAACACGCTTTATATTACCCCACATAAAGAAAATGTATGCTCAACCTCGCTCCACAATACGTTTTTTATGTGTATGTATGACATACAATGTGTTAACGAATAACTGTCGGAGGAGGAGATGCCCCTGTTCACGGTTTCGGAGTAGGTACAGTTCCACAGGCCTGGTGTAAACGATCTATGTCGATTACCTAAATGTTAAAATCATATCGTTGGGATAAAACAAATGAAAAGATATTGTACTTCCGAATACAAACCATTCTCACACATTTACCTTTCGGCATTATATGAAACGCTGGAAACCTCCAGTAATCAATGTAAGCCAAGACGACTCTAAAACTTCTAACTGCTTTTAGACCAACGCCCATACAAGCTATGAAAGATACAGGATGATTTATGAAGAACGGACACATTTCTTTCTTTAATTATTCTGTTCGAAATTCACTCAATGCCCCAATTTTAGCACGAAATTAAGCAGAATGTTCTGGAGTTTCGATTGCCTGTCACTAGATGCGCAAATGTTCATGTTCTATTCGTAATTGTTAGTTTTATTTTCGGTAACTGTTTTGGGGATTTTTTCTAGTCAACGTGAAAATGGAGTACACGTTAAATGAACGATTCTTCCTTGTAAGGCAATACTGGATTACGAATTCAATTACAGCTACTCAAAGGGAATACAAGAGAGAAATTGGTGTTCGGAATCCTCCCCAAAGAAACACAATACTGAGACTGGTAAACAAATTGGAAACAACTGGATCTCTGGTGAGTGAAAAAGGCAAAACTCGTTCATCTAGGCTTCCCACGTTTGTTGACGTAAGAGCACGGCTGGATCAGCCTCCCAAAAAATCATTAAGACGTTTGTCGCAGGAGACAGGGTACAACTGCTCAATGTGTCAGAGAGCTGTGAAAAGTGCAGTCCTAAAGCCGTATGGGATTACGGTTGTTCATCAGTTACGGGAACCAGATAAGGACAGACGACTGAATTACTGTCGTTGGTTTCAGGCGTCCATTGTGCAAAATTCTGCCATACTGTCCATCACATGGTTCACAGATGAAGCATGGTTCCATTTATCCGGCTATGTGAACTCAAATAACTCACGCTATTGGGCCAGCGAAAATCCACGTTATTTATGAAGCACCTATGCACCCGGTTAAAATCGGAGTTTGGTGCGCAATATCCGCACAGAGAATAGTGGGACCATTTTTTTTAAAACAATGTGAACGCTGCAGAGTACCGACGGATTTTCATGGAGTTTGCTAAGCAACTAGACGATGTAGAGCTGAGTCAATGATATTTTCAGCAGGACGGCGCTAAATGCCATACATCAAATGAATCCAGGACACTAATTGCAAGTTTCTTTGACGACCGGATAATTTCCAAGAACATGTGGCCACCGAGATCTCCGAATTTGACATCGCCGGAGTTCTTTCTATGGGATTACTTAAAAGACAGGGTTTATGCCACACGTCCCCAGACATTGAACGACCTGAAGTACAACATTACACAGGAGATTCAAGCTATTGACAACAGAGTCCTCCAACGAGTGGCCAGTAACACGGAACGACGTCTTGAGTTGTGCCTTATGCAGGATGGAGGATATTTTCAACATTTGCTATAGAAATAAATAATCTCCCAAAATTCCTCGACATTTCAGGTATAATAAGTTGTCGCTAGCATAACTGGTTTTGAAACAATTAAAGAAATAAATGTGTCAGTTCTTCATAAATCACCCTGTACCAGCACGATAAATCATCTAAAATTACGGTAGATGAGAGATACATAAGCACATTAAGAATTGGCAACCTCAACTTATGTTTAAAGTAGGAAATCCACAAAACGCAATAAGTTAAAATAATGGGAAGAGAGCACTTAAGAGGAGGACTGTGAGAGATTACTGGAAGACAAAATCCCACAAAGTGAAAAGTCAAGTAGGAGGAACACGAACTGCAGAAGGAAAAGGTAAAGTAGTACTGCTATTTGTTACAAATGTAATTGCCAGTAGCAAAAATACCGGTTTGACGAAAAACTCGATGTCGTATTCTCAACGGTAGCATGTAGTGGGACATACCTCGAGGGATTTTCGATTCTCTATCGATGGCAAGAAAGAAAAATGATGTCAGGTACACATTTAGGAAGCCTCTCATAAAGCCACAAACGTTACGGCACTCTTATTTATGTGGCAGTGCATGCTGGAGAGCAGTTTAATGCCATCGCCGAATACGCAGAAATATTCTTAGTCCCCGGTGCCATACATTTAATAACAACCTTATCGTTTTTCGATACATCAAGAACGAGCAGGGGTAAAAAATGGCTTAATGGTTGTCGGTTCTAAAGTGACCCGTATAGCGTTCAAATGGATTCCAGTTTACACTTAAATTCTTTGAATGATGTTAACTAATTGATGTTAGTTAGATTCGCCAGTGTGGCAGTATTCAAGTTTGATCCCGAAGTTGCCACTGTCATACTGGATACTAAAACAAATCTTTTTTTTTTGGGGGGGGTCCACACGAAGTTATGACCGGATATTTATGATGAATTTTCAGACATGTTTTAATAACTACACTGCTGCTTATAAACATAAGATACTGCAGAAACCCCATTATAGGAACCACTTCAGAAATAGCATGATCCACATATGCATAAATCCCGATAGTTGTGTCAAAAATTAAAAATCAGTCTAGCAACATGTTAATGTGTTGCGAAAGTGCAGTAAGCTACAACATGCATTGAAAAAACAGTCGCTGCGAACATTTGAAACCAACATTTTAAATAAACTTACATTGAAACATAAAAAGCACTCTCTGCATTGCGCCGCAAAAGAGAATTTTACTTTGTTTGCACTGCAAGCTTTACAGGCTTTTTGGGGTATTTTGTCACTGAATAAACAATTTCTAAATACCCAGAAAACCGATCCAGACGATACTTGAGGACTTGAATAGCTGGAGTTCCTCTACGTTTACTTACTCTAAGAATTAGAAAAAGCATGAGCCAACAACAGTTGATTATGCATATAACGTGTGATCGAAATTGAAATTTAAGTAAACCTACACAATAGTTTGGCAGACAGGTACTCTCTCTTGTGAACCCAGTGTCTTGAGATTCGACAACCCATCAATATAAGGTACTATCCCCAAAAGAGCACACGCTGCCTTTGCGTAAAAATTAATTTAAATGCACGTGATCATTGTAGTGTTAAGTATTTCTGCTGCTTAGATGAGTTCTATTAAAAAGCAAAACAAAAACAAACAAAAGTAAGTAGAAGCTGAAAAATAGTTTTATAATATATATCTACGTTTTAGGGGGCTTGTAAGTTCTCAACATAAAATAAGATGTGGAATATCACAGTCCAAACAATTCCTGAAGGCCCAACAGGCTATCCTCGAAAGAGCACGTGTTTAATTCATTCCATTTGCCTTTGCGTAAAAATTAACTCGTGAACACAATTATTGTGGTGCTATTACAACTTCTCTTAGATGAAATTATTTTAAAAACGTATACGCTGTTATTGGTGGCTAGTAAGCTCTCAACATAAAATGCATATGGAATATATAGCCGAGAGAACATAATAAGGTCCCTCTTTATATGACCCTATTTTAATGCTACGCAATCATTTATTTATGTAAACAGCTTTGAAAAGGTCCCCATGGGATTTTGTTGAATATTCAATTCATACGCTGCGTGTTTGATACTGACCAATAACATTTAGTAATCGCTGGGGTATCGACCAATCCGGTCGTTTACTTTGGTATAATATTCTTGGAAGGATGTGATTCTATCGGATAAAACTCAGCATCAGTATCAGTATGAAGTGATGTCATCCAATTGTTTTTAATCAATGCACAATCAAATAGTGTCAATTTCCAAATAAACTATGTTCGTGGAAGAAAAAAAGTGTGTATTGTGTTCTGATTTTAGCTTATTCTGAGGTTAATTACTTTCTCACTCGCACTATTCGTAGCATTGGTTAGTATTCCGTAACAAATTCGAGTGTTCATTTATTTAGTAGGTATGCCGTGTGATACCGTAATCATTGATAAGAAGTTATAAATAATTAAGTAAAGATTAATACCAAAAAATAATTTCTGTAGATATATTAAATCAATGTATATTAATACATAATAAACTATTATTTATATATACCATATTGATATATACGAGGGAGGATTGATAAATCAGTGACTTTTTAAAGAAAATAACAATTTTTTCCAAAAAAATCAATTTTATTTCTCAACATAGTCTCCTTTTACCTGAATACACGTTTCTCAATTTTTAACCCTTCCAAAAAATAAGATTTTTCGAAGTCTGCTGCAAATATGAGGTTGTTTCTGCCATGAAGTGTTCACTGGACGTGACTTTCTTCCCAGCGAGCCAATTTTTCAGGTTTGCGAAGAGGAAGAAGTCGCTATGGTGGGTGTAGCCCAATTCCACAAATTTTTCGCTGGCAATGGCTGACTTGTGTACGGGTGCATTATCCTGGTGAAAGAGAAACTTTTTCTTCACCAAATGGGGTCGTTTCTTTAACAGTTCCTTGTTAAACTGATCCAGTATTGCGGCATAATATGAACCTGTGATCGTTTTACCCTTTCCCAGGTAATGGTTGTCCATCATCCCTTGTGAATCCCAAAAGACAGCTGCATGATTTTTCCTGCCGACGGAATGGTAGTTACTTTCTTTGGAGCACGTTCACCGAAGGAAATTCACTGCTTTGATTGTTGTTTGGTTTCAATTTGATACTAATCAAGTTTCATAAACCGTGATATAACGCCGCAAAAACTCATTTGGGTTGCGCTGGAACATGTTCAAACATCCCTGTGAAATGGTCACACGATTCCGCTTGTTTTAACTGTGAGCAGCCGCGGCACCCATCTTGCGGACAGCTTTCTCATACCCAAAAAAGCGTGCAGAAGGTTATACACCCGTTCACTGGAGATGTTTACGGTCTTGGCTATCTCACGGATTTTCACTCGGCGGTCTTCCAACACAATATCGTGAACTTTGTTCACCATTTCTTCTGTTGTGACCTCAACCGGCCGTCCTGTGCGTACGGCATTTCTTGTGCTCGAACGGCCACATCGAAATTCTGTGAACCACTTGTGAACCATGCCATGTGATGGAGCAGAGTCCCCATAATACTTGTTTAGCTTTTCATCCGTTTCCTTCACCGTCTTACCACGCAAAAAGTAGTGCTTTATCACAACACCAAATTCACTTTTCTCCATTTTCTACTAAGCAACACACATCTGCTTACTTTAGAAACTCTCAACAATGTTCTAAGAAACAAATGACGAATTTCTGGTATTATACCCAGAATAGATGTAAAACTTGGGTGCAAACAAGAAACCTGTGATTAGAACGCTATCTCTCGTCAAAGTCATGGACTTATCAATCCGCCCTCGTGTGTGTGTGTGTGTGTGTGTGTGTGTGTGTGTGTGTGTGTGTGTGTGTGTGTGTGTCCGACACAATGTGACTTGATTTTAAACACACAAGGCACTAATTCTTATTTATATGATCTGTTACATTTTATTCATGGAAAAGTCTTAACAAATCCCATTCAGGTTACGGGCTTAATCGGATAAATTTGCTCGTGTTTTGCATTCGCGAATCTATCGATAAACTCGTAAAGTCTCGTGGGATTATCTATAATAAACTGGCATTGTATATCTGCTCTTCCTAATGTATTAGCGGGAAAGTAAATATACAACATTACATCAACTTGTCCGCTTGATTTTCAATACAGATCCCCAAGAGTTTAGCTGACTCCATCCCACGGCAGCAGCGCCCACAATCGCATCAACGTAAGCAATTAACAGAAGCAAAGAGAAGGAACGGAGTGAAATACGAGAAGAGTGATGTTCCCGAGGTAGAAGAGTAAAGACAAGTAACTATGAAGCTCCAAACTAAGAGTTCCAAACGATAGACCTGTGTGTACAACCACGATACACCATTTGGCCAAAACTGATGGCTATAGAACACTAGAAGATTTAGGACATCGCTGCCGGAGATAAAATCTTTTGTTTTCCGCTATTTCAACCCAAAGGTTAGCACCGCTCAAGGGTATGCGATTTCATGGCGTTCATAAATGTACCAACAGAAACCATTTGACTACTCAGAACGTTCAATAGCGCCAACAAATCTAACACTGAAAACCATATTGAGGGATTTAATGACTATTTTCATCTAGATAAATCTGTCTTCTTGTAAGGATTGTAATCTCCAAAGCTCTTAACCCACCTAATTATCACAAGTGTAGTTGTTCCAAAATGTGATGATTTTGTCAGTAAGGGAGTTCTTGAAAAATAAGAAAGCAAATATATGCATTAAAGAAAGAAAAAAAAAAGTGTGTTGGTTGTTCTCATCCGTGTGTTGAACAGTTACAGCCAGGTTCGTTAGCCACCACTCATTTTTCTCTTCCTACCGTCGGCATGAGTTAGTATATCATAAAATCCGCACCTTCTACACGGAAAACTTCACAACTGTACTTGCTAGCAGTATCACTTTTGATAAAGAAAAGAACAAATTCGATGTGGCTTTTAAAACATGCTCGCTTAGAAAAAGAAAACTCATAAATACCTTTAAACACCCTGAAGGAAGACTATCAGTATTGGGCAGACAGGGAACTATCGTAAGAGAACTGTGTTTACTTTGCATTCTTCTTTGAGTTACATTACCGTTGTTTGGTAATATCAAGAACAATGAGATGCATAGTAACAGCGTTCATTCCGTTTCAGGTGCAGCGTCCCATGTTTCTCTGAAGCTTGAGTATACCTGAAATATATATTTGGTATAAGAGATTGTCTATTTCAGCGGTAGTATTGGCGGGACACTATAAATCAAGCTGGTTTGAGCACACTGAAATGTAGGTTACCAAGTTTATCCTCAAATAAAAGTGGTGAGATATCTGGACGGCATAAGAAGGGATGCGATCCACCGTAACTCATCATGAGCATACTTCGAAGTCTTGTCTGGTCACAGCGTTAGTAATTCGAACACGTCTGATAAAAATGTCAAACTTCAGCATGTTAACTACGACGTCACAAGATAAATTTATTTCATTATTAATAGTTACGGGATGGAAGGTACATCTTTCGCATGTGCAATTAGGTAAATGACATCATGCATTCCAATTACATGTTCAGACTTTGAACAATTCGTGACTACCAAATGAACTTAGTATTCGTCCATTCAGTAGCTACCAATCAGGTAGCAACCAGTGAAGCTGCAACTTATCTTGCAGGAAGAGGAATCTGTAGCATATAACCCACCAATCAAACTTTGGGATTGGAATAGAAAAGTCCGTAAACCTTTTGGGTCGTGCAGAAGACTTGTGTGGAAAGTGGGTCCCGTTGGTATATAATAACAATGAATCGCTTGTACGCAAATACTAAGCTCAACTGTTCCTTTTAAACGAGATCTCCAATAAACAGTTCTCATAATAATTCTAGGAGACGAATGCGTTATTTTTGCTAGTCATTTCCAACTAGAGCTTTTAGCGTCACTAGTCTGTGATAACAATACACAAACTATGACTTACACAAATGCAGTTGACTGCAATCCTTACACCAGTTCCACACTCTCGCCGAGTCGACACGAGTCAGTCCAAATACGAGTGTATGGATCGTGAACTTCTTTAAGGTTTCCTCAATATACGTGTTCGCCGCTGCGTGTAATTATTTTTGTATTCGAGTAAATAAAGGCGAGTAGAGAGTACAAACGATGCACCCACATTGTAAGCACAGGCATATTGGATTGGATTGTGAAGCGGAGGGGATTCGTCACTGATCCAGGAATATTGTATCGACGCCAAACTAGGGGACACCCCCGGGAGGAAGGGATGAAGAGCGACCGGAACCAGGAGTGACTGCACAGCAATGGCAGGGTCCCTACAGTCTTCAGATATGGACGCCCTGGCGTCGGATAGGCCCACATAGGGTCCAACGGCCCCCCCCAAGGAATGGTCCTTAAACCTCGGCAACCAGACGAAGGCCGAGGAAAGGAGAAAGTTTTCCCCTGTCACGTTGCATCGAAACACCATCGCCGACACTTCCAACCCTGAAATAGACCAAATGAAATGAAGGATGAATGAAATGATAAAGAGTATGAAATGGAGGGACAGGAAATTCGGATGATGAAAAAAATCATTCTAGCATTCGCTTGACGACCCAGGAAAACCCCAGAAAATCCCATGGAAACCTCACCTCCCGAATGCGGGTCACAAACGTTACCGCTTAGGCCATTCCGCTCGGCAAGCATAGGCATAGATGTAAGAATCAATGAAATTAGTCCACTGAATTTTGTGTTTGAAATTACTGGATATTCAACTTTTCTACTTTTAATTAGAGATAGAACTTTCCTATCTAAATAAAAACAAAACAATAGCAGAAAGTTAATGGATGGAAAATAGCTAAAATAAAATATGGTTGGTGTAGTTTGGATTTAGGGAGGAACGAACGACAAAGAATAACATATCAAATTGTTCTAAAGAGTGTAACATAAATTAGGAGCTATCGCTACTTTCTTCCCAGATTTCCTTCTGTTTTCAAATGCTGTGTTAACAGAGCAACAGAACAAATCATCTCATGCGAGTAATAATTTCGACGTCTGGCATAAGTTACAAACTAGGTCCTCGTGAAGGGTGGCGAGGTAGTGAATGACAGCACTCGTGCTCAGGGGATGGTTCTTAAATTACCGCATTCAAAACTACACCACTTACAAATTAAACATTCGGGTGCTTACTTGAAAACGAAACACGTTTCAAATATTTCTTTAAAGTTATGTATTTCAAGTTAATAATTAGGGGAGGAAATGCTTTCTATAGAGCTGCAAAATTATTATTATTATTATTATTATTATTGTTTTCAAAGTTCCATTTATTACCTCCACCTTTAACTGTAATGGTCTTATTGGTGGCCTTTCCTTTGGAACATATTGCCTATAGACAATGGTGTTAACTAATATTCGCTTGTCATTGGATTTCAGTAGCTTTGGGTTTTATTCATTAGATTACACACACATTCACACTTTCAGACTCTGGGGAGGATAAGGAATAATCTTGGTCACAGAAAAATGCGTACCCCCCAGCCGGGAATTGAACCGGGACCCCTCGCACAGCAGGCAGGTGCTCTACCGACTGAGCTACGAGGCCAGCCCAGTAAAATTATTGTGTCGTGAAATCTGTTAGAATGCAAATAATTGTAGGTACTTACTCTGGTAGCATTGTTCGACAAGAACATGTTTTAGAAAACATTTATATCCCAAATATCATCAAATCCTTGAAGGGAGTATATCACATTTACGCATGCATTCCAAAACGAAAACCGAAAAGGTCAAACTGCTTTTACCATGTCATCACAAATCTTTAAAATTCTCCCGGTGGGAGTACACGGTATGCTTGTTTTTTTTTGCATGGGCGAGTCCTTTGATCTCATAGAAGGAATATAATTTGTTTTGCTTTAGGAAAAGCAAGGGTTTCTTTTGGATACACAAAGTACATGAAACAATCTCAGAAATGCTCTCCCAACAATTTTAATTTTCGTGTGCCTACCTGGTTGCATCCTTGTCAGCTTTGTTACCTACATACAGTGGTTGAACCTTGATGCATGAAAACTTTTCATTATCTTTACTGGTATTTTAAAGGATATATTTATAAATATTAAATTTATTCCAAGTACAAACTTACGCTAAAGAAAAATCTAGAACACATCTTCTCCAACAACATTGTTCAAAGCTCTACAGAAATGAATTCCGGTGACCCACGAATGTGTAATTTCTGAATGACGAAAACTGCATAGATAATTATCTGAAACTGCTCTCGGGCTTCCAGCCAGGTCATCTAATGTTGTAATTCCGACGCTTCGAAGACTTGCACCGACTTCGTCTTCAGTTTCAACACTTGACGACCTGGATGAAAGCCCGATAGCAATTTGAGGTAAATATTCGCCAGAAAAATCTCAGTTCTTATTGCATGGATAATATATACTGCACACAGAGAAGGTGTACTGGTTGCTAACGCCCATAAGTTGGTCTTTTCACCTTCTTAACCTCTGCTCAACGCACCCCCAGGAGGAGAAACTTCTCACCATTCAAATCATACAATGATGAGATTACAGTTAAGAGTTTAACACTGTAATTTGTTACGCAAAAGAATCTTACTTGCCATGTCCATGTATGTATATTTGATTTTGACATTGCATAACCATGCGGAGCGGAACCACCTTCAGAACGAGATGCGCTTGTCGGAAGTCTGGCTCGTGAAATGTATTTCAGCGAACACACCTCTTTCTCACACCTTTCTAAGGTCATTCAGAGAGCAGGAGAAATGTTTACAACCTAACACGCCATGCGAGGAAAGCTGCGGGATCAATTCATGTTCTACCTAGCCAACAAATTACCCAGTTTACGAGGGAATGGTGCCATTTACTTACTGACTGCTTTTAGATCTTCTCATGGTTAGTTAATCTCTCTTACTTTTAGCAATTTTACCGAAAGAAACGTTATTACTCCATACATTTCTGCACTTACATTGCACTCCTTAATTGTAACCTTTTGAGGTATTTTTACCTTCCCTGACACTTACCCAGTAGGTAGAGGCAGTACAATATTCCACCCAAAAATTCGATGTCGAGATTTCACCGGAAATATATGCTTTCAGGCTCCCCTGAATCCAAAGAAAGTAGTTTTGGGAAAAAAAACATGCGTGAACAGCATAATTAAAAACCGAAAGCCGTATAAATAGCTAGCTTGGTATTTAAGTTCAGTATCATTCAAAAGTTCGACACGAATTCTCAACAAAATCCCCACATATCCAACCACATTTTACATAGAACCGTTATAACATTTATAATTATTTATTTTCTGAACAATTAGTATAACCACTTTCATTAAAATACCATATGCATGAAAATAAAATGTTTGTCTAGAATTTTCTGGAGATAATCTTTGAAGTCCTCTTCATTCGAAAGGAATTTAGTATAATTTTTAATAACTGTAAACGCAGATCTCCTTAAAACACACAATTTACTAAGGATAACTTTTTGTGGCATCAGTCATTTGCGAGATATCCGTTATTATTTATTGATTTGAATTGTTCAATACACGTCATTTTTACTTTCTCTACTACGTATAGTAAGTAGGGGAAGTATTGTATTCCACCCAAAAATTCGATACCGAGATTTCACTGGAAATACATGTTTTGAGACCCCCTGAATCCAAAAAAGCATATTTGGAAACATGTCCGCGCGCGCGCGCGCGTGTGTGTGTGTCTGTGAACAGCATAACTCAGAAACGAACAGTCGGATAAACACCAAACTTGATATTTAGGTTCAGTATCTTCCAGAGATGCGACACGAAGGGTTTCAAGAAAATCCCCCACCCCAGATTACCCTTTACATGGAACTTTTTCGAAAATTGTAATTTTCTCAAAAATGGCTCTAACGATTTTGATTAAAATATCATATGTTTAAGATATTTTCATGACAAATAAAATGTATATCTTGAATTTTCTGGGAACGTCTCCAAAAGTATTCTTTATTGTGAACGAGTTTTGCACAACTGGTAAACCATAGGAGGTAGACAAAATGTTACTACACAAAAAATGTAGATCGTGTTAAAATACACAATTTACGTCATATACATTTTTTGTTGTTGAGTGAAGCATTTTCGAGATATTGCTTGCTATTCCCTTAAATTTTTCAATACTTATTTTCTCAAATGGGAATTCGTTATTAATTTTTTTTGTCTTAGATATGCAAAGAGTATTAATCTGTGGCAAACAGAATGGTGCTGCACATAGCAACCAGCTATTAAGAGATATGTCTTGAGACAGTAACTATGGTTATATATGCCATATGTACATTAATGTAAATTATAATGTAAAATAATATTAATAATCAAAATACTGGTTATAGAAATAGAAGTTAAGGCATAAGTTTTACGTATGTGCAAGTGTAGCTGGAGCTGTGGAACCCTTGTTAAAAGCCGACAAACATATCTTTGTGTTAGAATTAGGTCCCAGGCAAAAAGGACTTGTACGGGAAAGTCATAAAAGCCACACCTTGAGTGTTTGTGAAACAGAAAAGGCGACAAGGGAACACAACATATTTTTGTAGAAATGTCACATGTTTGCAAACGTCGAACAATAGCCGGGTAAGTCTTCTGGAAGGTTCCAAGCTGAACGAAGACAGACAATGCTGAAAGATACAAAATATGTTCCAATAAATGAGATCTCCAACTGTTTTAAATTGATGAAATGACTTCCCTTCCACCCGGTATAACTTGCTGTAGTTTTCATACTTGCATAGCAACTGTTTTCAACATTTTGGCCAAGCAATCGTGACGTCACTAACGCCGCGGGGGAAGTTGTGCGTATGCATTTCTTTTGTGACCTATTTATTTATAAAATATTGAGTGAACTTTCTCATTCGATATTGGTTATGTTATTAATTTTTAACCTTACGGTACCTCGAAAGATTTCCGCTATTAATTTAAGGATCTATAAGCCTGTACCATCTTCTTGCGTTACGCCTACTACATTGTGAATGGTGTTCTCTCACGCCTACGCTTATGCTGCGTTATGTTAGCGCTTACATTTGATTGTGAATGGGCAATTAGACAACAGTTAATGATTTATCACATTACTTCATATTTTCAGCAACTCTGTGCGCTGCTCTATTCATACATAATAAATCACAAAGTTCTCTATCACATACCCAGGTGCCTCATTTTAAGTTAGGCTCACATCTTGGCCAAGGGGAGAGTTTCCCCTGTCCACAGGTATACACAACTAGGGGTAACTCATATCTGTTGCGGTACATTCCTCAAGGGAACTCGCACGCGCTATTCATTAACGCAGCTTCACTTCACAAGCTTCAAATCGCTGCCACACGCCTCATCTAACCGATGTACTCCTTAGACACGTTGTCAATGGGCAAGTTACCAAGATATTTAACTGTTGTCTAACATAGCAAGTGAGCTACATATGAAGAAACGGGCTACTGCCACTTGTTTATTCACAGCGCCCCTCCTGTTTCTGCCCTGTCCCGATTTGCACTATTAATTCCATTTTAACAGCAGTGTCAAAAATACGTGTAACCGTCACATGATATGCTTTACACACTATCATTTAGTTTCCTATTCATAGAAAAACTTTATCTACTATCATGTATTCATGATATATGTATAACTCCAATAAGTAGTTTATTTTAGGTTATGGCCCATTCCATAACCATAAAGCAGTCAAATATTGAAAAACATAAGTTGATAATAATATGCTTCATGGAACACTATATATTCTTTCTACGAACTCATGAGAAACAAAAGAACGGCCCTTTTACATTTTCTGTAAATGGCGACGAATTAAACGAACGAGGACTTCGGAAATAGTTAATGGATGAGGAATTTCTCAATGAATCAAATCTAGATTTCCGGCAATAAACTTTTGTCTACTCAAACGTATATTTTAATCAAAATCACTGGAGCTATATTTTCAAGATAAAAAAAGTAAATATAGAAATCCTTTAGATGATTGAGGTGCTGGAATTACAACTATATTATTATAAAGAGAGAGATTTTGTGTGTGTGTGTGTGTGTGTGTGTGTGTGTGTGTGTGTGTGTGTCTAGGATAATCTCGCAAATCACTCAACCTATTTTTAAAATTCTTTCACCATTGAAAATCTTTGCTTTGCATCAAGAAAAGGCATCTGGCTTGTGCATGAAATTTGGTGTTCATTCCAATATTTTAGTTGTGCTGTTCCGCTCGCGCTTTTCATAAAATACTTTCTTTTCTTTTTTATCCGGCTTTCTTTTTCGGCGTACCTTAAATCTTTCATTTGCAATGAAATATCGATGTAGAATTTTTGGGTCGAATGCGATATTTCTTCTACCTTAGGTCCGTCACAGATGCTGGAAAGCTGAAAAAAGTACTCTATTATTTTTGAGTATTTATAGAAAAGTATAGAGTGGTCTGCCAGAAAGATTTTGAAATAATCTTACACTTGAATGTAGAATCAGCTGAAAAATGCAATGCCATAGCCGGGATTTGAACACGGTCTCCCGCTTTCCGTGCGGTTGCTCTAACCATTGATCTACTGAGACATGTCGGTAGGACACTAAATTCTCCAATTTTTTCCCCAGGTAGACCACAAAGCGTCTCACTTCTGAGATAATCAAGTGCTTCAATTCCCGAGCATACAAATAGTTTAAACCAACCATAAGATAATGTTTATTTATTTAAGACTTACCCATCCCTACCAAGCTCCAATTCAAGGATCACTACAAATTTTGTTTGGGAAATAAAAAATAAACAAGCTCTCTCTCTCTCCCTCCCCTTCCTTAATATGTGGGCGTAATTGGTACGCATGTCTAGGAAGTTAATTCAGCCATTAAGCTGAAATTTATATAAAAAAATCAGCAAAAGCGATTCTATCCTATAGGCTAAAACACATTTTCCGTTAATCACAGAAAAATAAATGTACACTTTGGTGGTGTAAATTTCCAAAACTTGAAGCACTCCGAAAAATCCACCCTTTAATCAAAATTTCTAACGTAGTCTTAGTAGATTTACCTACTCCTAATATTTCATTGTGGCGAAATTTCGGCTCTCTCAAAAACTCTAGACACACATATACAAATTATTTTGTTTATTAAAGTCGCTTTAACAACAGATCGTATAGGGGAAAGGTCCCCAATTTGAACCGCCTCTTAAATTGAACCGCTCCGATATTTTCCAAACTGTTCGACAGATGGCACCATAATCCTAGCAGAAGCGTTGCGTGTACAGATATGAATGTTGACTTTGCATTCTGAGCTATGGTTTCAGTTCTATGAAGTGTTGTGTGTTTTTGGTGCTTGAAAAGTAATATCTGACTCGTCTAGGTAAGCTTATACGACCAATTAGATAAGTTTGAGATGATCTATATATATTACATGTTATGAAGGGTTTATTTAGCAACAATATTCATGCACACGCTTTTTCAAGCAGCGTCTCTCCTTGTCACATAGATGCTAAAGCTTCCAAAATGGCGTGGCTCGTAAATTGAACCACTGTTTGAACCCTATATTGAACTGGTCCAATTTAGGAAGCCTATTGAAGTTCTAGGATTACTCAACTGCGAATAGTATATCGTGTGAATAAATATCTACATAATATGCTAAGTTAAAAAAAAATCATGTTAAAAACAGTGGATGACATGGACATGTGAATTGTCTGAAATGATGGACATGATCCAGCGTGTGAGTTGTAGGATATGGCTTCACCAAAAGTGTGCAAAAGTTAGTGACAAGAAGAAAGTGTTTTATTGTGAAGACTGTGTATAATTGGTCTCTTTTGTATGAGAATAAAAATTAGTAAAAGCTCTATATTTGCAAATAATACCTATTCCAAAAACCAAGTGATTGCTATTATATAAAAATTCAAAATCAACAACGAAATTGCTATTGTTATCACAATTTTGGACTCTACCTTTGTTGCTGATAGCATATTTGTTTTGAATGTAGAATAAAATGTGTATTTTGTATTAATAATAATACTTTTAAACTTAAAAGTATGTGGTTCATTTTAAGACACGGTAGGTTCACCTTAAGGAGCACGTTCCTAATTTGAACCGATTTTCACTATCTCACTTTTTGAATGTTTTTAATTGATACATGTATTGATTTTAAATTGTGTTGAGGATATTTATAGCACAAGCATTATCCACTTTAACGCTTGTGTTTCTGAAAATTTTGATTTGAAATTATAATTATTATTTACTATTTAGGTTCAAGTGGTTCAATATAGGGACCTTTCCCCTACATAGATTTTAGTGTTTGTTACAAAATGCAGTTACAAACAGTTGTATAAATTGATAAATTTCATAAACTTTAGGATCTTACAGAGATTCGAAGTATCTGGATGGCAAATCGAGTACATCTGTAATTAGATGCTGGACCGCGAGTGTGACTTGACAGTGCGAAGTCACTGATCATATGGCGGAGGAACGTGAGCTAATTTTGTGCTCGACGCGGGGGTCTGGTGAGAACAACTTGGTCTTGTTATCGAAGGTACAGTAATGAAAACCTGAATGTGGGTGGGATGTATACTATGGAGGTTGCTGGTAGACGTCGAGTACCAAACACCTTACCATTGTTGCAGGATCGTTCGTTTTACGCATTGTTTATAGTTATTATTATTACCCTATTTATTGTAGGTCGCTTTAACTCCTTGGTTATATCACGACGGATCTGTTAGTGGATAATACTTAGAACGATGTGTGATGGACAGTTAGCCTTCTAGGTCTCATCCCTGTATCCACCCGCTCCGTCCCCTGTCACAGACCCCCTAGAGCATAGCTACTGGATCTTCTGCTTCGTACCGTGTAGATGACATTAGGGTGCCGTTCAGTCCAACTGCTTCTCTCATATAGAAAGGCGGACAGTTAGCCTTCTAGGTCTCATCCCTGTAACAACCTGTTTCGTGCCGTGCAGACGGCACTGTTGTTAGTCCTGATGAGGAGTGTTATCTCCACGTGAGAATGTCTGGTGGCTTCTTTGGCCGCTTTATCTGCGTCTCGTTAGCGGTTATACCAACGTGTGATGGAATCCAAGTTAATGTGACGAATTTTCAGTAGAGATAATTTTATGGAATGACTTCTGCAAAGTTTGGATCAAACGGTTATTAGATGTTGTTGGATTCCGAACAGGGAACTCACGGCGAATATCATAAAAGAGCGATCTCTGCTCTCTAAAATATATTGAAGAGCGAATTGTATGGCGTATAGTTCGATTGAGAAAGTTGTAAGATCATTCGGTAACTTGTAGAGCATAGTATGCTCTGGAAAAACTACAGAACAGCCATTATTTCCATCAAGTTGAGTGCCAGGTATAGATTTTAATACTACTGAAGTGTAATGCAAAAATCCCTAAACATTTTGTTGTACAGAGTACTAATAGATTCAGTTTTATATTTTGGCCATGGTGGTGTCAGCAAATTGAACATTGATCTTCCGTGGAACTGGAACTGTTGAGTTCGCCTCGGGCAGGGCATTAACACGCAAAAACAACATTCTCCTTTAAAACACGTGAACTATCTAACAAGATGGACAAAAAAAAAAATACAAACACAAAATTTAACTTGCGACGTATATTAAATCGTTACGGAGCTCAACCTCAGCATGTGCTGCTCTTTAAATCCACGGTCTCCTGTGCTTTAATAGTATATTATGCAACGAGACTATAATGGTAGTAATTAAAACACGAGCATTATCATACGAGCGTTTTAATCACCATTACAGTCAAGTTTCATACGACTGTTTATGCTCGACCACGTATCTATAATTAAACGTTTTATAAGTATTCGTTTCTGGTTTGAGTGATGTGTTACAATCGTTATTCCTTTATCTATGGTTACAATACAATGACCTTGTAGCACCTATGTCAAACAAAGTTGCTAGTGTTGTGTATACTACACAGAATAATCGATACTTGCGCTTTCACAATGTTACGTAGGCAATTCTGATTGGTCGAATACCAATACTTTAATGAATAGGTGTACTTTAATGAGGCCTATTAAAGTACTGCTACCAGTCGTATAAATACTACATTTTTGCATGGTCGAGCATAAACATTGTTAAACCGCTGTAATCTAAGATACCACCGCCATCACCACTATTAATAATAGTGTCTTTAAACCGGGCAGGTGACAACCGGTGGGTGAAATGATCACAATGCTCAAATAAGCCCGGTGTCCATAGTGCTTAAGAGTTATGCGATATTCGCCTTTTGACAAGAAGGAAAAAAAACAAACAAACAAAACTTACATATGCAGGTAACTCATTAGATTTGAACTCGGGTCTTGCAGACATGGAGTAGAAATGCTAACCAGACACCATGGATTGGATCAGTTTTATATTTCAATTTTTTTTCGTATGATTTCTGCACAAAAATTCACCTAAAATCTAGAAAATTAATTACGGTTATTGCTGTAACAAAAACAATAATTTAACAGATATGTATAATGAGCCAATAAACTTACAGGAGGTACCACAACATTCACTGACATTTCCAACCCTTTCATTGGTGTCAAACCCACATCATGTGGGTTTGTACCAGAGCTCGAAACAGAATCAAATTTATGCAGACTTCTGGGCGTAGCTTTAGTTGTGCAAATAATGGAGGCAGAAGAAACGGCAATGTGATATTGAACGGAATACGCTATCTATTTGAGAGGCAGGAAAACTGAAACTTTGGAGAACAGAGGCAACGAAGGAAGCCTGGAGCATAGGCGTGGACTGAAGGCTGTAACTCATTCTGTATTGGTGGTATACAGGCTTATGACGTAGTTCAGGAACAGGACCCCGAAGCTAGGCAGAGATTAAAATAGGCGATGTAGCTTCCAAAGGCAGGGAAAGGCAGTTAGGGCATCGGTTTCCCTCCAGAATATTTTTCTTTCTTTCACGGTTTTCAAAATGATAATACCCAAGTTGTAGGTTGCTAAAAGCAAAATATTCTCATCTTAATTACAAAATATGAATGCACATCCATTATAGAGAGGTTTATCTTTCATTTGTCTTAAGTTCAAAGGTTATAAGACTAGTCACAGCTTTGTTAGTCAAAAATCAATTTGAAAATTTGCATCACTCTGCAACATTAAACACTTCTTTGCTATCACAAACATAAAAATATTCTCTTATAACTTTCAGAATTTTTTTTTTCACCTCCTATTTGTTTAAAATCCACAGAGACACTCTTATACAGCTTTAAGCCTAAACCATGGATGACTTACCGTGCCTTGACAAATAATGTTTAAGTATTACATACTTATACAATTCTCCGCCAATGGAACTAAATTGAGGTAATATTACCAACACACTGCTACAGCAAATATACCTGACCTCAAAAGAGACATATTATGTTCACCCTTGGCAAAAAATAGTTATCTCCAGATTGCAACACCTTATAACGGTGTTTCTCGGCGGTGACGCTTATAAGCTACTGAAAACAGAGCACGGAACGTTTCGTTGACCGAGAGGTTAAGAAGGCACTGCTTGGGTTCATAAGCTCCTCGGTTCAAATCCCACATTAGTTGTTATTTTTATGCTGTTAATTTTATGACTGGATGTGTAGAACATAGTATTGCATTAATATAACTTTAGCATTATTATATCTGCGTATACAACATAATTCTACTAAAACACTCGTTTTAAATAACTAAAGATATAAATGCAAATAAATTATCTTCTAAAACTAAAACACAAACAAAATTAATATCGAGTTTATGAAAAACTGCCCTCAATTTGAAAATGAAATTAAATCCCTGTAGTAACGCGAACGAAAAACTACATGCCCGGCTTCTTGAATTTGTGCCCAGAAGTCATCTTTTGTCCCTCGCGCACCTGCACACCACACATTTTCAGCAGGTTTCAAATCTGGTGAACAGGGAGGCCAGTCTATCACTCTGATATCCTGCTTCTCTGAGAACCAATTTGAAACCTTTCGACATATGTGGGCAGGATGATTATCCTGTACGAATTCAACATTTCCAGGATATCTCAACCTCACACACAGAATCACAATATTCTCAAATATTACCGTGTATTGCGCAGCGTTCAGTGCATCGTCAACCTGCTACAACACACCTAGACCGTCCCTTGATATTCTACAAGATACACACATGCGACCGCGATAAAAATTGTGAAGCCAAGTATTCTGCATCGTAATAACTATGCTATTACGAACTTTACCTAATGCCGTGTATGAAAAGCACTATATAAAAAATAAGCCGTCACTATGTGTTGATTAAACATTATTAACAGAAGAAAAAAAAATTATTTGCTAAATGCGAGAAGTGAACTTGCGTTCTTAACCACAGAAGTATCCTAGCTTTGCCACAGCGCTACAAAGAAGACATATGTTTAATAATACCATACAGCAACTTGCAGTAGCGGCTACACAACTGTAATAGTTTGGTGCCTGTTCTACACGCGCTGTGCTAATAACGTTTCCATTCTTGAAAACGTTTTCACATTGACCTGTAGCGTTAAAATCTTTATTGCGAGTCAGACTCTAATGTTGCGGTACCATACTTCTAAGAATAGGGTTATATGATTATACAGAAAAATTTGATGTTACATTCAGATGTACACTACGTGATCAAAAGTATCCGGACACCTGGCTGAGAATGACGTACAAGTTCGTGGCGCCCTCCATCGGTAATGCTAGAAGTCAATATGGTGTTGGCCCACCCTTAGCCTTGATGACAGCGTTCACTCTCGCAGCCATACTTTCACTCAGGTGCTGGAAGGTATCTTGGGGAATGGCAGCCCATTCTTCACGGAGTGCGGAACTGAGGAGAGATATCGATGTAGGTCGGTGAGGCCTGGCACGAAGTCGGCGTTCCAAAACATCCCAAAGGTGTTCTATAGGATTCGTTAGGACTCTGTGCAGGCCAGTCCATTACAGGGTTGATATTGTCGTGTAACCACTCCGTCACAGTCCATGCAGTATGAGCAGATGCTCGATCGTGTTGAAAGATGCAATCGCCATCCCCGAATTGCTCTTCAACAGTGGGAAGGAAGGTGCTTAAAATATCAATGTAGGTCTACGCTGTGATCATGCCACGCAAAACAACAACGGGTGCAAACCCCTTCCAGGAAAAACACGACCACACCATAACACCACCACCTCCGAATTTCACTATTGGCACTACACACGCTGGCAGATGACGTTCACCGGGCATTCGCTATACCCACAGCCTGCCATCGGATCGCCACATTGTGTACCGTGATTCGTCACTCCACACAACGTTTTGCCACTGTTCAATCGTGTAATGTTGACACTCCTTACCAAGCGAGCGTCGTTTGGCATTTTCCTGAGTGATGTGAGGCTTATGAGCAGCCGCTCGATCATGGAATCCAAGGTTTCTGACCTCAGCCTAACTGCCATAGTACTTGGGGTGGATCCTGATGCAGTTTGGAATTCCTGTGTGATGGTCTGGATAGATGTCTGCCTATTACTGTTTATGGCCCTCTTCAAATGTCGGCGGTCTCTGTCACTCAACAGACGAGGTCGGCCTGTACGCTTTTGTGCTGTACATGTCCCTTCACGTTTCCACTTCACTATCACATTAGAAACAGTGGACCTAGGGATGTTTAGGAGTGTGGAAATGTCGCGTACAGACTTCTGACACAAGTGACACCCAATCACCTGACCACGTTCGTAGTCCGTGAGTTCCACGGAGCGTCCCATTCTGCCGTTTCACGATGTCCAATGACTACTGAGGTCGCGGATAATGAGTACCATGCAGTAGGTGACAACACAATCACCTAAGATGAAAAACGTATGTTTGTGGGGGCGTTCGGATACTTTTGATCACATAGTGTATTTCTTTACCCACTATCATTATATTTTACATCTCTTCTACAAATTAATTATTCTTACAAAAGCTCATTCTGTGTATATATGTTCATCACACATTTCGAGCTAGGTTGGTACAAGGGAGAGTGAAGGGACACTTGAATATTTAAAAAGCGGGTTCTTCTATGCTGACTTTAAAATTCCTTACCCTCCGCATGGCATCACAAGAAAGAAATTAATTTGAAGTATCAAATGAAATTTGGTATTTATCAGAATTTTTGCTTTGGGGTTATGCTGTTATTTCTCTCTCTCTCTCTCTCTCTCTCTCTCTCTCACAGCTTTCTAAAAATACTTTTTTTGTGTTCTAAGCCTGAAAACGCATGTTTCCAATGAATTCTCGATATAGAAATTTTGGCCGGAATATGCACTACAGGTAGGTAGTAAAAAAGCGAAGAGCTCATATGCACATATGGTCATATATTCATTTCTCTTAGTTTCTAAGCTTCGATCATTGTGGTTTACAATAAAGAATTCTTAAATAATCTTATTCTCAAAGTGTTGCCGTGTTGATTTTTCCTCAAAGCCATCTATAGCAACAGCATTTACAGAATAAGCAAATTAAATACTGTATACTAAAGGAATAAATAGCATCTTCATTAACAATATTACGGTTTGTTACTTCGAATGAAGCTAGTGTATATCATGCATTTCATCAGGACATGACAGATACGCACATTAATTGTGGACCTACTTATTCAGTGCATACGATATAACACGTTTGTGAGTTGAACTGTTTCAAACTATATGTTCACCTATACCTTTTTCACTTAACTTGAAAGTTGCCCTCCGAGGTGTAGTGGTTACCATGCTAGCCTCTAGTTCCCGAGGTCGCGGGTTCAAACCCGGCGGAGGGCGATGGATTTTTTCGGGCGTAAAAATCCTTAGCATGGCTTCGTTCGGAAGGGCAGTACATCCGGTGGTCCCGTGTCGTAGATTTACGGCACGTAAAAGAACCTCAAGCTTGATAAAGAAGCCTCTGAGCAAAATTACCAGTCTTTCATGTCCGATATAGAATGGGATGCTAAGGACCACAGCAGTTAAAGAGCGCCCATAAATAAAACTCAATTTATTTTAACTTAAGTTGAAAGAAGTAAACAAAACTTAAATGCATCACTCCGCCGAGCACATGGTAGCGCCACGTGGAGGATGACGGGAACTAAGTACCCGTGAGAGGAAATTGCTTCAGACACAATGCGAATATAGTATATTGCGCAGCTTGGCAATCATTAGCTTTTAAACAGTGTATGTCTTATTCCTATATTTTGCCTTACATCCTAAACTTCTAACACATAATGCTAAGAGTAGACAAATAAAAGTTGTACCTGAGCAGTTCTGCATCTGGTACTGAATTAAACTGCTCTTAACTTCAGCTTTAGAAATCATTCATTTAATGACTAACATCAGTATACCTTTACTTTAACCTTTTGAGTCAACAAGCTAAGAAAATGATTAGCCCTAGGGCAACAATATTCATTGTTGAAAGCATTTAACGCAATTGTCTTATTTCCATTTCCCGCGTTTATGTTTTCACAGTGAAGAGGATTCTCAGCCATGACACTCATTTTCTCATCACGTTACAAAAGTACACTGGCGGCTTATCCAGAAACCGGGAATAAACTGCAGCGCCTGCGCTTAGCCACTTAAGCCGTCTGCTATAACGGTCCATTTAGTTATAGGTGAATCTGAACAAACACATTCTATTTCATAAATAGAACTGTTACAATAATGTTTTTTTTTTAATTTCTCTGCACGAGAATAACCACAAAACGTTACGATCTGAACCGAACTGTTTTATGTAGAGGAAGAGACGACATGCTAAGCGGGAAAAGTTATAGTTTGCCCGCCAGCCAATGAGATGCTCTGTTGTCACGTGGTTTTGTTTAAACTCCTTTAAACATAAAGTGAAACCACTTTAAATGCCACTACTCCAGAGAACACATGAACGTTTCCTAGATACAGTTGTTTTATAAACATATTTCAAATAACGGAAGACCAAAAAGTACCAGTAAACCTAACATGGAGACACGAACCCTCAGTCATCCTGAGCACAAATGGTTAGCAGGAGCAGCACCAAAGAACTGACAGTATCAGAGATTGGGAGCCATACGAGACGATGCTTTATCCATATCATCTTCTGGTTTTAATGAAGCCTTATGACTCAGAAAGGCGTATTGTATCCGGTTACAGCGAGTTTGTGTCCTGCAACACTCCACAGATGAAGCACAGTTTACGAAGAAAGCAAAGCACAACCTTCGTAGTAATCATGATGAGTTTGGGAAGCAAGACACCAACGGTTGTTCAGCACTAATGTTTTAGGATGTAATAATCGGCTCTTCATTTCATTTTACGTAGAACGTTGACTGGAGAATCATATCGCGAGTTTTCAAAAACTTAGTTATATGGCTTACTGGAAGACCTTTCACTTCATTCGCTATATGTGTTGCATGCATTTTGTTCATGCAGCTAGAGCGTTTTACATCAGCGATTTCAAAAAACAAATGGATAGGTTGAAGGGGCTCGACCCGACCTGGCCTCAATCCGTTGATTTTTTTTTATTTATGTGATATTTAACGGCCAATCTGTATACCAGACATATTTATAACGTGGAAATTCTCCGTTGGCCACTTCAAGGATGCCAGGAGATGCAGCGGACATGCGGAATCCGGAAAAGAATAAGGCAGTCGAAAACGCGGTATTTAGAATGTTGCATTGGAACTCATGGTGGCTAGTTTTCACCCTTAAAAGAAGTTTCTGTGAAGAAAAAGGCCGTATAAGTTATTTTATTTGCACATTACAAACAATGGCTGCAACTCAGAAACGATATGAAATGGACGATATGCTTAATGTTAACTTGTTTGCTTAAAAAAATCTGTGTTACACTCACATGACTTTCTCTACTCTTGTACAAACTATTTTTACAAACTCTTACTCTCCATCTATTTCATATTAATCGAGATAAACATTTGCAGAAACGATCTTTTGACATGTAAAGAGAATTACATTTTACACATAGCAACCAGGTCTAAAAATATTTGACTATCGCTTAAGGCGTACTATGTTCCCCTTGTTTTGTATTTGCAAGGGCAATATAGAAATACAGTAGCCTTTAAGTATAGACATATCTCTTAATAGCTGGTTGCTATGTGCAGCACCGTTGCCTTAGCCACAGATTAATACTCTTTGCATATCCAAGACAAAAAAATGAATAAAGAATTCCCATTTGAGAAAATAAGTATTGAAACATTTAAGGGAATAACAAGCAATATCTCGAAAATGGTTCACTCAACAAAAAAAATGTATATGACATAAATTGTGTATTTTAACGCTATCCACATTTTTGTGCAGTAAAATTTTGTCTATCTCTTGTGGTTTACCAGTTATGCAAAGTCGTTCACAATGAAGAATACTTTTGAAGACATTCCCAGAAAATTCAAGATATACATTTTATTTATCATAAAAATATCTTAAACATATGATATTTAATCAAAATCGTTAGCCATTTTTCAGAAAATTAAAATTTTCGAAAGATGTTCCATGTAAAGCGTAATCTGGAGTGGGGGGATTTTCTTGAAAACCTTCGTGTC
This sequence comes from Deroplatys truncata, assembly GCA_030765065.1. Classification (NCBI taxonomy): domain Eukaryota; kingdom Metazoa; phylum Arthropoda; class Insecta; order Mantodea; family Mantidae; genus Deroplatys; species Deroplatys truncata. The sequence goes on from CM060983.1 coordinate 168,502,466, forward strand.
GCATCTCTGGAAGATACTGAACGTAAATACCAAGTTTTGTGTTTATCCGACTGTTCGTTTCTGAGTTATGCTGTTCACAGACACACACACACGGACATGTTTCCAAACATGCCTTTTTTGGATTCAGGGGATCTCAAAACATACATTTCCGGTGAAATCTCGGTATTGAATTTTTGGGTGGAATACAATACCTCCCCTATACGTAGTAGAGAAAGTAAAAATTAGTTTTTTATGGACGCTCTTTAACTGTTTTTGTCCTCTATCAGTTCCATAAGTTTAAGTACACCCTACATTTGTTCCAAGCCTATTTCATGTATTAAATGCAATTAACATCAATAACACGGATGATATATTTCATCGTAAACTCCAACTGTTCTTCATGACTACCCAATTTCTCTGTTCAGTTATTTTAGTCAATTTTTCATACCACTATTAGTCTTATAAATGACGGTAGTTAAGTAAGGCATGCAGTTGGAAGCTGAATAACATGAATTTTGAAAGAATGCACTACGCAGTGCTTGCTAATAAGAGTAACGTACACACACTGGGCACGTTCCGACCACATTCCGAGCGGCCTCGTGAGGAACATGCGATTGCTTGTATGTATCAGCAAATTGCTGCGGAAAGTATCGCATTAAGATAGATTTATAGCAGAGCCAAATCAATTTCGAGAATTAAATGCGCCTGAGGGAAATAGTATTCGCGAGTCTTCTGGATTCTTCCATTTTTTATTTCTGCTGAACAAATTGCAAGTTGTATCAGATACATAGAATTAATTCTTACTTTCTTTACTACGCACAGTAAGTAGGGGAGTATTGTATTCCAACCAAACATTCGATACAGAGATTTCACCGGAAATACACGTTTTGAGGCCCCCTGACTAAAAAAATCTGATGTGTTACACGCACATGACTTTCTCTACTCTTGTACAAACTATTTTTACAAACGCTTATTCTCCATCTACTTCATGTTAATCGAGATAAACATTTGCAGACTCTATCTTATTCCTAATTGTCTTGTAGATGTAAGGGGAATATATATTTACAAGGGCAATATAGAAATATAGTAGCCTTTAAGCATATACATATCTCTTAATAGCTGGTTGCTAGGAGCAGCACTATTCCCTTTGCCACAGATTAATACTCTTTGCATATCCAAGACAAAAAAAAATGAACAACGAATTCCCATTTGAGAAAATAAGTATTGAAAATTTTAAGGGAATAACAAGCAATATGTCGAAAACGGTTCACTCAACAAAAAAAATGTAAATGACATAAATTGTGTATTTTAATGCGATCTACATTCTTTGTGTAGTAAAATTTTGTCTATCTCTTATGGTATAGCAGTTATGCAAAAGTCGTTCACAATGAAGAATACTTTTGGAGACATTCCCAGAAAATTCAAGATATACATTTTATTTGTCATGAAAATATCTTAAACATATGATATTTTAATCAAAATCGTTAGAGCCTTTTAGAAAATTAAATTTTTCGAAAAATGTTTCATGTAAAGGGTAATCTGGGGTGGGGGATTTTCTTGAAAACCTTCGTGTCGCATCTCTGGAAGATACTGAACCTAAATACCAAGTTTGGTGTTTATCCGACTGTTCGTTTCTGAGTTAGGCTGTTCACAGACACACACAGACATGTTTCCAAAAATGCTTTTTTTTGCATTCAGGGGGTCTCAAAACATGTATTTCCGGTGAAATCTCGGTATCGAATTTTTGGGTGGAATACAATACTTCCCCTACTTACTATACGTAGTAGAGAAAGTAAAAAAGTATTTTAGAAAAAGATTCGTATGTGTGTGTCTGGACAGCAAAACTAAAAAACGAAAAGTCGGATAGATATCAAACTTGGTATTTAGATTCAGTACCATCCAAGGATGCAACACGAAGATTTTCAAGAAAATCACCCACCCCAAACCACCCTTTACATGAAAAATTTTTGAAATTTTTTTATTTTGTAAAAAGTGGCTTTGTGGATTTTGATTAAAATACAATATATTAAAGATATTTACATGGCAGATAGAATGTATATCTTGAATTTTCTGGGCACAGCCTGTGAAGTCCACTTCAGTTGGAAGAATTTTGTATAACTGGTAAACGTTAAGTGATAGACGACAACGTACTACTCAAAAAAATGTACATCTCTTTAAACATACAATTTATTTCAAATATGTTTTTTTTTTGTGGCATAAGCCATTTCTGAGATATCCGTTATTAAAGGTTCGATTTTTTTTAGCCCCATTGTACCCCGCTTTTAACTACATTGGTTTTATCGGCACCCTTTCCTTTGGAACTTATTAATGACGTTAACTCGCATTCGCTTGTCGTTGGGTTGCTTGCACTTGGGTTTTAATCATTAGATCACACACACATTCACACTCTCATTCATACTTCCAAACTCTGGGGAGAATAGAGATTAATCTTGGCTAGAGAAAAGTTCCCACCCCCAGCCGGGAATCGAACCCGGAACCCCTCGCACAGCAAGCAGGTGCTCTACTGAGCTACGGGGCCAGCCGGTTAGAATTTTTTTAGTTCCATTTATACTCCAACTTTAACTACATTGGTTTTATCGGCGAGCATTCCTTTGGAACTTGTTGCCAATTGGCAATGGTGCTAGTTCGTGTAACTCTTGTCATTGGGATTCTTGCACCTTTGGTTTTTTAGGCATTAGATCATATACACATTCACACTCTCATTCATACTTCCAGACTCTGGAGAGGACAAGGATTAATCTTGGCTATAGAAAACTTCCCACCCTCCCAACCGGGAATCGAACCCGGGACCCTCGCACTGGGTTAGCATTATTCATTACTTGGTCATTCTTTAAAGTCCTTACAACATTCAGTTGTTTCTTGCGATTGTATGGAAACAAGACACTGGAATTTTAACGTCAGGATATAGCATCTAGCTCTTAAACATTTGATTATCGCTGTTCCCTTTGAATCTATAAGGAAATGTGTAATGCAGCTGTTTCTGCAACGGTTTATTTGTATTAAAATGTAGCAGATAGAAAAATAAGCTTTAATCAAAATAGTTTGTATATCCACTAATAAATAATATAGGGTAGAGAAAGTCATGTGAATGTATCACATCCGATTTTTACTTTGTCTACTATCTACCTATAGTAAGAAGCAGTATGTATTCCACTAAAAAAATTGGTACAGAGATTTCGCCAGAAATACAGGTTTTGAGGCTCTCTGAATATTTAAAAAAATCTGATGTGTTACACTCACATGACTTTCTCTACTCTTGTACAAACTATTTTACAAACGCTTATTCTCCATATGCTTCATGTTAATCGAGATATCCAGATGTCAATCTTATTGCTAATTTTCTTGTAGATGCAAGGGGAATTGGTAGGCTTTAAGCGATAGTCAAATATTTTAAGAGCTGGTTGCTGTGTGGAGTATTCCATTCTCTTTGTATTACCAAGACAAAAAAAAAATCCCATTTGAGAAAAAGTAAAACTATTGTAAAATTTAAGGGAATAACAAGCAATATCTCGGAAATGGTTCACTCAACAAAAAAAAAGTATATGACATAAATTGTGTATTTTACGCGATCTACATTTTTTGTGTAGTAAAATTTTGTCTATCTCTTATGGTGTGCCAATTCTGTAAAAGTCGTTCACAATGAAGAATACTTTTGGAGACATTTGTGATGTACCATCTGGCAGTAAGTCTTTTGCCCCTCAAGCGGAATCGTCACAATGTGACTACTTGCTGAGAAGAAGGAACAGATCATCTTCTTGCCAATACTTCGTCCACTTCACTTTTGTTGGGGGATCTTCTCCTGGGAAGACCCAAACTGATGACTGTGGTTTAGTTTATGAATCATACTGGTAAATCCAGCTATCGTTACTATTACAATGTTAAATATGTTTTTGGATCTTCCTCCATTGAATTTTACAATCACTTCCTGGCACCATTGCACTCGTGCTTGTTTCTGCGTATTTATGAGGTGGTGCGGGATCCAGCGACTGCAGAACTTCGTGACGTCAAATGCTTCTTTCAGCATTGTTTTCACTGCTGCCGATCCAATATTTAGGGCTTCTTGAACCTAACCATATATGCAACGATGGCCTTCCCGCAACACGCGTTCTGCTTTCATCACATTTTCATTAATTGCTGCTGTAGCCCATCCTGCTTGGTTTTCATCTTCGAGGGAATACCTTCCTCTTCTAAACACTGCATACCATCAATAAATGGTGGATTGCGAAGGGCAAAGATCCCCAAATGCACGATGCAGTCCTTGAAGGCATTCTCTCTCCACTAAACAGACTTTAAAGTCATAGAAAATTATAGCACGGAAATGCTCTCGCTTGATATCCATCCTAGCGTACGGTGTAGCAACACTGTACATATACCTACACATGCGGTGCTCACGATGCACATTGTTGCAGCACACCCAGACTTGCACAGGTTGCTATCTCAACTTCAGTCTGAAGTTAGGAGAAGCTGCTTTGGCTTACCACTACTCATCGTTGCCCATTCTCAAAACTTTCAGAGTGACAAATTTTCCGGGAATGTTCCCAAAAGTTCTCTTCATTCTGAATGACTTTTACAAACCGTAAGAGATAGACATAATTTTACTACACAAAAATTGTAAATCTCGTTAAAACACACAATTTATGCCACATAAATGTTTTTTTAATGTCCTGAATATGCAAAGAGAATGCAATGCTCCAGACATAGTAACCAGCTCTTAAAATATTTGACTATCGCTTAAATACTACCATATTCCCCTTGCATCTACAAGAAAATTAGCAATAAGATTGAGCAGAGAAAGTCATGTGAGTGCAACACATCAGAATTTTTATTCTTGCATTGGTTACCAAATAAGCAAATTAATAAATTTAACTAAAGCTTTTGTGCCTTTCTATGGTCGGCAGGCATAACCGAGATGGGTTATATATATACACATACATATATCACGAATTTTCCCGTTTCTCATTCCATCTCGTTTCAGTTCATCTTTCATGGTTGGACTGGCAGACGCGACGGACGGTATTGTACGACGTATGGCGGTAGACTTGAACTGAGAATATCTACCGTAGCGTCTGTCCGAAGACATCCATGTAGATAGAAGGGGGGGGGTTTCTACCCGAACCATTGAAAAGAATTCCTGAAATACTTGCTGAATGGGTGAAAAATTGAGATCTCGATTGTGCATGTCTGGATACGCACGGCAAGAACATACTTGGAATATGAGTTGCCCTTGCAAAGCTTCTCTTTTTAGCTTTTATTCTCCTACCCTACATAACAAAAAGGTTTTGACTGCATCTGTAATCGAGAATTTGTCATTGTGGCTTATCAACCCAGAGGTCCTGGGTTCATTCCCGGATGGGGCGAGGGAATTCAATTAGAAGCATTCCTCGCCCTCCGTTATGTGACGAACGTGGAAGTGAATGTGATTGCGTGTCAGTGAAAATTAAAAAAAAAAATCAGCGTTAAAAACCGACACTCAAAGTGGTACAACGAGAGCTAAAACCAGTTTAAGTTACAGGAGTCTACAAAAATGACAAAAAAGTGATGTGTTACACTCATATGACTTTCTCTACTCTTGTACAAATTATTTTTACAAGCTCTTATTCTCCGTCTATTTCATATTAATCGAGATAAACATTTGCAGAAACGATCTTTTGACATGCAAAGAGAATTACATTTTACACATTGCGGCCAGCTCTAAAAATATTTGACTATCGCTTAAGGCGTACTACGTATCCCTTGTTTTGTATTTGCAAGGACAATATAGAAATACTCTTTGCATATACAAGACAAAAAATGAATAACGAATTCCCATTTGAGAAATTAGGTATTGAAAAATTTAAGGGAATAACAAGCAATATCTCGAAAATGGTTCACTCAACAAAAGAAACGTATATGGCATATATTGTGTATTTTAACGCGATCTGTATTTTTTGTGTAGTAAAATTTTCTCTGTCTCTTATGATTTACCAGTTATGCAAACGTCGTTCACAATGAAGAATACTTTTGGAGACATTCCTAGAAAATTCGAGATATACATTTCATTTGTCATGAAAATACCTTAAACATATGATATTTTAATCAAAATCGTTAAAGCCATTTTTGAGAAAATTAAAATTTTCGAAAAATGTTCCATGTAAACGGTAATCTGGGGTGGGGGAATTTTCTTGAAAAGCTTCGTGTCGCATCTCTGGAAGATACTGAACCAAACACCAAGTTTGGTGTTTATCCGACTGTTCGTTTGTGAGTTATGCTGTTCACGGACATGTTTCCAAAAATGCTTTTTTTTTTGGATTCAGGGGGTATATTTCCGGTGAAATCTCGGTATCGAATTTTTGGGTGGAATACAGTACTTCCCCTACTTACTATACGTAGTAGAGAAAGTAAATATATATATTTGTTCGATGGCTTATTTAAACATTAAAGAAAACAAAAGTTGCCTAAAGTAGCACTCTCTTAAAGATATCATAATTTTACTGTTTCATTTCGTAATCAGTCCATATTGAAAAGACCCTTTCATTCCACTTATTCATATTCCACTTTTGCTACCACTTACTTACGGTGAAAAAAAATGTTTGAATGCAGTGATTGTCAACTATAAAACTGAAAATTTATTTAATTATGATTACGTGTGTATTTCCACTGTTTATTTAAATATCATTTCAGTCATGTTTTAACGTTAGAGACACCAACACTGATTTCTTTCATTAACATTATGAACCTGTCCGCATGCGTGGTATACGGTTAACTGTCTGTTACATACAAGAGGGCCTGAGTTAGAAACTCGGTCGAAAGTCATTTAGCAGGATTAGACTATTTTTGTCTTTTTACACGGGTTTTCCTCTTCCCCAGAAGACGAACGTCGGGGAGCTCTTAAAGGCGAGGCACGTAACCCTAAATTGCATAATATGTAGCCATTGGCACGGAAAAATCGGGAGCTTTATTTGTGGAGGTTGAATCCAATGCACTGTTCTAGTATAACGTATCCATCTGATGTTAAATCAAACCGTCTAATAAATTTAGAATCAATAATTCAAATCCTAGCTCTAGTACATCAAATAGTGGCGACAGGCTGGCGACTTTGGCAAAGAACGATGTTAACTGATGAGTGGCAATTTGTCTAGAACCTTCTATGCTTAAATTTTTTTCTGAGAAACAGCATCTAATCGCATAAATGAGGCCAGGAGCGTGCGAATTCAATTCTGAGAGTCAAGCGAAGAGAGCGATTATTGCACCAATCAGCTATCTGTTTTGTACTGCAGAATTGAGCGAATCGACGCAAAACGGAGGCGGAAAGAAAGAACTGTGCTTTGCCGGAAATTTGAAAGCTGGTATAATAGCAAAGTCTTAATTTCTTAGATTGGATACAGCATTTAGCCACATTTTACCGGACTTGGAAACAGCAATTTAGTTACACAACGATAACATTTTCATTCTGTATTTCTGATTAAATAAACCCTATGCTTACAGATAGCGATCCCACTTAACGATTGAAGCATGCACTTTATGAAGTAAATAAATAAAGTGATAAAGAAGTGATTTGATACATTCACATGACTTTCTCTGCTATCTATCCTTTATTACTGGGTATACAAGCTATTCTTACTAAAGCTACTTTCTCTACTACGTACTTAATATAGTAGAGAAGGTATTGCATTCCACCCAAAAATTCGATACTGAGATTTCACCGGAAATACACGTTTTGAGGCCCCCAAAATACATAAAAATGATTTTTAGAAAAAGATCCTTGTGTGTCTATGAACAGCATAACTCTATAACGAAAATTCGGAACAACACCAAACTTGTTATTTAAGTTCAGTACCTTCCAAAGATGCGACACGAAGATTTTCAGGAAAATCCCCCTACCCCATACTACACTTTACATGGAGCATTTTTTGAAAAAGTTTATTTTCTAAAAATGGCTTTAACGATTTTCATTAAAATACCATATAATAAAGATATTTACATGACAAGTGAAATGTACATCTTGGGTTTTCTGAAAATGGTCTTTGAAGTCCTCTTCATTCGGAAGTAATTTGTATAATCTGGCATAACTAGTAAACGTTAAGCGATAGACGAAAACGTGCTACACAAAATACACACAATTTATTTCAAATAACTTTTTTGTGACATCAGCCATTTCCAAGATATCCGTTAATGTTTTGAATCGTTCAATACTGAGACATTCTTTCAAAGCCCTGTCAATATTCAGTTATTTCTCGGGATCCCATTGAAACAGTGTGGAATTTTATGGCCAGGATATAGCGACCAGTTCTTAAACATTTGAGTATCGCTGTTCCGTTTGTATCTATAACAAAATGTGTAATGTAGCTATTTCTGTAAAAGCTTATTTGGATTAAAATGAAGTAGACATAAATAAGCTTTAGTAAGACTAGTTTGTATATCCACTAATAAACGATAGAGGATAGAGAAGGTCATGAGAATGTATTACATCAGATTTGTTCTATCTACTTCATTTTATTCCAAATAAACCCTTGCAGAAATATCTAGATAACATGTTTCGTTATAGATACAAGGGAACAGCGATAGTCAAATGTTTAAGAACTGGAAGCTATACGCCAGCCTTAAAATTCCATACTCTTTCCCTGACATCGCGAGAAACAACTGAATGTTGACAAGAGTTGAAAGGAATGACAAAGTAATGAACAATTGGAACCATTAATAAAGAATATCTCAGAAATGGCTTATGCTACAAACACGTTATTTGAAATAAATTGTGTGTTTAAAAGAGATCTACACTTTATTGTAAAGCATTTTCGTCTATCGCTTAACGTTTGTCAGTTATACAAAGTTACGAAAAATTCCTTTCGAATGAAAAGCTATTCCCACAAAATTCAAGATATACATTTTATTTGTCATGTAAACATCTGTTATATGTGATAATTTAATCAAAATTGTTTGAGCCATTTTTAGAAAGTCAAAATTTTCAAAACATTTTCCATGGGAAGACTTGTTGCTTTAGGGGAATTTTCTTTAAAATCTTCGTGTCGCATCTTTGGAATATACTGAACTTAAATGCCAAGTTTGCTATTATTCGACTTTTCTTTTTGAGTTATGCTGTTCACAGACACACGCACTCCACACGGACCTCTTTCTAAAATTGCTTTTTTGGGGGGTGTTTGGGGGGGTTTCAAACATATATTTTCGGTGAAGTCTCGACATCGATTGTTTGGGTGGAATGCAGTGCTTTCCCTACTTACTATAAGTAGTAGAGAGAGTAAAAATATGTGTATATGTATAAATATTTTTAGCACAGCTATATAACACTGTTTCTGCAGGCCTTTCCTTTTAGCTATAGCCCCTCTTAGCTTTACTAATACTTTAAAATCTTAATTATCTTTCATGTGTTATATTTTAAACTTCTGAATACCAGTAGACGGAATGTGTAAAGCATTAATATTATGATTAAAAGGAGGACTAACATATTTCACTCAAACATCCAACTTCCTTTTCTTTCCCTTCCCACCAAAAAAATTGGAAAATAATAATTAGATGCCAGTTTATCTACTAGCAGGAAATTATGTAAACCACTGAAGAAAGAGGGCTGTTTTTACCCGCGGCTCCAGAGAAATAATAATCTAGACTTGCTGGAGAAGCTGTCGTGTATGACCACCATTTCTCCATTGGAAGAGATCTGTAATCCGTCAAACGGGACAGGCAGAGTGCAGTTTAATTAGACGATGCGGGAAGGGATAATACACTGTTGGAGCGTCCCCTCTTCAGCATCCCATGGGCTGATATGTATTTCATCCTAAGTAGAAGTTGCTCCATTAGCAAGGTTCCGGCAAGGGGTGAGGAACAGACCACGGCAACACTTGGTAAAACTACACGCCATGTTGCCTCCCCAATTCTTATATGCCTTTAGCTGTAACTTCAGCGTTCAATGTTCCGTAGCACTCATAAAATTTATATTAAGTATGCTGCAGTATTGTAAGGAAAATATAAAGAAGGATGGAAATCTTACTCTTAGGTGGGGGAAGTGTAGATGTGACAGCTATTATAGGAGGATCGGGTACCTCAGTTTATTCATTGGCTCTGCGACCTAAAAATGTGAGGTTTCCATAACCTGGAGCAAGGTATTCTTCAGTGATCGCCACATATTAAATCCTTGCCTTTATTTGTCTTGTGTTATCATTAGTCGCTTATTCCTAAGCATTAATATATTAGATACCAGCAAACATTTAACACGCAGTTGACGACGACAACCTGGAGCAAGTCAGGTATTATCTAAGCATTTGTTCTGCTAAAATTAAGCAAATTTGGATCACAATAACAATATAACATTGACGACGTTCGATCTTTCCAAACACCGACACAGAGAGGTATATTATGGAAAAATAGTACAGTATTGGAATTGACAGCAAATTTACTCAGGAACGGTAGAAACCTCACAACAGATAATTTCTTCACAAGTTTGGACTTGGCAAAGGAATTAAACTGTATTCACTCTTAGGTTGATCCGCACCAAAACAAAACCCAGGTGACCAGTGCACCGTTATAACGTATCCTTCCGCCATGCGCGCCTGAAGTACTGCCATACTTTCACGACCATGTGACAGTACAGGCGGCACGTAATGCAAATAGAACAGGGTCCGACAACTTAAACGGTGACTAGCACATTTTGTTAGGGTTGGAGGTGAAAAGGCTGATAATTGCAACAAAATAAATGTTTGCACTTATAATAATAGTTAATTCTAAAAGAAACGAGCGAAAAAGAAAGTAACAGGTATGCGATATTTTGCATTTATTCGCTCTCTGGAAGCGGCACTTTATCAATTGTTGGCAGCTCATTTTTAAAAAATAAATGGTATATTGTTACGTGAATTGCATCCTTGTCACATTCTTGCATCGCGTATTTCATACGCTTTCACCACTTCTTTAATGGGAAATGTTACATATTTATCATATAACTTACAAATAAACTTCCAAACTATTGTTTTTTCACCACTAGTTAATGGTTTGCCCGCTTATGCTTTACGTAAGACGAAAACGCAAGAGCAAATCACCGTCCACCATGATACTAAACAGAAAATGCTGGTTTCTGACTACAAACAATATTCTGCGCATACCCGGATGTCAGGTAGTTACATGAATTGCATGTTTAGACTTGTAGCTCTGTTTAACGGTACAAATTAGCGTTAATTAGACTCTTAGGAATTTGTATAGAATATTATACCATTTAAGGATAAATTCATTCTAAAATTTAGATTATTAGCATGGGACTATTTTCCTACACGCATTGTTACAATGTAGTCCCACGGTGCACTGGTTACGTGCGTTTGTTTTGGCGCGGATCAACCTAAGAGGGAATACAGTTTAGAACGAAAACAGATGACAATAAGAAAGAATTCCCGTGAACCACCTGCAGCATTTGTCATGGCAAAGTAAAGAACTGCAGCTTGTCTCTTCGGATTTAGGAATCAGCTACGATAGTCTTCTATCCCCCCCCCCAAAAGGTAAGGTAGTGACACTGTTGAGTATTACGCATTTCACAGAAGAGATGCGTGGAGGTGAAGCAGCAAAACCTATTATAATGCTACATTGCAGCGCAACAAAGTCAGGTGTAGGCACAATGGACAAATTAGTCAGGACCTACACTACAAAACGTGTGACAAAGAGATGACCATGGTTATTTTTTATAGTATTTTGGATATTAGTGCCCTTAATGCTTTCAAAATTTGGCTGGGGGAAACAGCTAAAAAAGAAGAGAATCTCTTCTTGATCTGGAACATCTCAAGAACAGAAGTCGGCCAGAAAAGTTCTTCTTCCTCCTCCTTCAGAACAAGTGCAAAGGGGGACAACCATGGACCGTGCGACCTATGCGTACGTTCTGTGGACAGAAAACACCCAGAAAAGTGCAGATGTTCTTCTATCGTCTGTAAACAACATTCAGAGTTGCTTTGTTTTAAATGTAAAAAAGTTTATGACAAAGGACAAAGATAATTTTAAGCATAATTTTCTGTTTTCAATCCAATAATTTATGTTTTTATGTCAGTTCATTAAAAAAAATTAAACATTGCCGATATATCCCGTGTAAATTACTTGGGGTCTGTACTCGGTGAAATAAAAAAAAATCCTGGTAGTAGGAAGGTTAAGGCAATGCACCTAAGAAATTGGGCGAGAATCTGGGAAAAATGCAAAACTGTATTTTTTTTTGCTTTTTATTGTGCTTGGCCCCTTTGAATTAGCTACATCAGCATATTTAAAACTCACAAATAATGCAAATTCCGATTTTAAATGTTACTTTTCTCAAAACTTTTCTTCTACTCATTTTTCATTACTTAAAATGCTCCACGCATCAAAATTTTGAGTGATTAACTTCTGATTTTCAGCAAAACTTCATGAGTAATTATTTAGAAGACTAAAAAACCCGTTTTTGAAACTTTATAATTACGTTATTTTTATAAAATTTTCATAGCTTGATTTCCATAAAATCGGGGGGAAAAACTGTGGGGTTCTGTATAATGGTTGTTAAACGCAAAATAAAATTCTGTAGGATTTAACAAACCTCCCGACATGTGGGGCATTTTTAATCAACACAGATCAATTAAATCCAGAACGAAAACATGAACATCTCTGGAACAAATGTACATACCTCACTGAAATGTTGTATGTGATCTTTATATTACATTACCATATTGCGATAGACATTTCACGATGCTCAAGTGAAAATTGTGGATTTTTATGTTCTTCAGATTGCTTTAAAATAAGCTAATCTTGGGTTGAAGGGAGTTGAAGATGGTTGTGAACTATCATCAATTTTCGTGTATAAAATATCAGGAATGGTGTTTGTACTTGTAAAGGGAACTCGCCTAAGCATGTAGTTTGTTCTTACTTCAGTTGCTTTTATCTAGTTTTCGACATGACTTGTGCGATGAGTTCCAATAATTATCATTAATGTTGCAGTACTAGGAGAGGAAGCACAATTAGCACCTCTACATATAGATATATTTTGTACCTAAGACTCATATGGGGCGCCGGGAGAGATGGGTGAGATGAGAGGAGACAGAGGGCGGCCGGATCAGGAGACACGACACGGCAGAGGACAGGTTCCCTGTATTTTCCAGATTGAAACTTCCCGGATGGCAGCTGATACAACCGGCTCCCCTCCCCCTATGGGCTTGCATATCCCACTGCGGGGACGAAGTGTTCCAGAGAACATCCTTTTCCCCTGCTATGCAACGTTGAAACCCCCGCCGACACTTGCAACCTTGAAATGACCAAGCAGATGAAAGGTGAAGTGAAATGAGAACGGAGGTGAATTGGAGGGACAGGAGATTCAAATTAAAATTAAACTGAGTTTTAATTATGGACGCTCCTTAACTGCTGTGACCCTTAGCGTTCCCATTCTATATTGGGCGCGAAAGACCGGTAATTTTACTCAAAGGTCTCTTTATCAGGCTTGAGGTTCTTTTACGTGCCGTAAATCTACGACACGGGATCACCGGCTTTAATTCCCTTCCGAAGGAAGCCATGCTAAGGATTTTTACGCCCGAAAAACTCCAACGCTCTCTGTCGGGTTTGAGCCCGCGACCTCGGGAACTAGAGGTTAGCACGGTAACCACTACACCACGGAGGACGACGACAGGAGATTTGTGGGATGTAAGTAACCTTCTCCGCACTCGCCGGTAACGCCCATGGGTCAGGAAGGTCTGCCTCTGGAATCGAACCCACGGCCTTTCGAATGCGGGCCACAGACGTTGCTGCCTAGCCATCCCGCTCGAAAATGCAGTATGAATAACATCAAACATTTTTAAATCTGAAAGTCTGTCAGAGTGTTAGGTCATGTTAAGGACATCATTAGCTCCCCAGGATTTTTAGAAGCAGGACTGTTCACAACCTCCATGATTTTGAAAAGCTCTCTTGAGATTACTATTCAACTGAAAAAAAAAAAGAGTTGGGAGTCACTTCCAGCAAAACTGAAAAATGAATAAAAATTTGTAGTATTTACTTACGTCAACATACCAACTTTCACATAAACCAAATTCATTCTGTAATACAATATATTTTTAGTATTGCGGAACTTATTAGTACCTAGCCCTATACATTCTTAAATATTTAGCTGAAAATGCAGAAAAATACTAGACATTCATTTCTAATTACATTTTATTTTAATGTTTTGAAATGCTCTATATCATAACTCGACGAATCAAGTTAACTCAAGAATACAAAACATTGATAGATCTTGCTGGTGTAAGAACCTAGAGCAAATACATGTAACATGGATGCTAAAAACTCTAAAATCTAGGACTATCACTGTGGTCTGGTGGTTAGCATGCTAGCTTCCAAATCCAGAGGTCCCGGGTTGGATTCCGGCTGGAGGATGGGATATATATTTTTTTCACACAAATTCAGCTTCCCCCAATTGAAGGCTAGCATAAAGCATTCTAAACAATAAAACGATATAAATAGATACATAATTTAAATTCTTAATATTAAAAATATCTGTTAATAAAGTTGTAACTATATAAAATACTATCTGAAAATTCCAAATATATTATAAGGAAATGGCCCTTATGCAAAACAAATCTGTACATGAGAATAATAGTTCACGTACAATACAAATGACTTTTAATATAGCTAGTGATCCTTTAATAACACTGAGGACCACTGCTTTAATTAATTCTTTAAATTATATTCAACAAAAACCCAAATCTTTTGCATTCCCAAATAGTTAATGTGCTTTTGTGCATCCTATATCTGACAATTTAAGAAAAAATGAATTCGTATTGATATCTTTTACCTACTTACTGTGTCTGCAGAACATAAAAGAACATTTAAGATTGGCAGTTTGCGGGTGTATTAGCGCAATGGTTAATGTGCAAAAAATCTTACCGATCCAGCCAAACCACATCATTGGTTTTTCCTCTGCAGACTCCACGGCCACAATCCTCATGATTCTAAAAAGACTGACTTGAGGCCATCTCGGAGAGTAAAGAGTTAGCAATGAACGAAAGTCACGGAAATAAAAGTAGCTGCTTTGAGATGATTGGTTGCCTCAATCTGAAGGCCTGCACACCTCTACGATCTAACGGAGTAGCACGTCCGTCTTAAAACCTGGAATCCTAGTTACAATCTCGGTCGGGGTGATTTGCCGAACTTTTCTCTTATACACAATTCATCGGGTTCACCTGTGAATTAATTAATCGTCATACCTTCAATCACCTACTCTGGAAACTTGAAATATTATAAAAGATGTTAAAAATATATGTAAGATGAAGACATGTTACTTGCCAAGTTAACACGCGTTACACCTACTTCAAGAGTTTTAAAGAGAGGCGAGTTGTTTTACATTTCAGATAAAATTGCCCGCCCCTATATTGCAAGACATTTTACACGCAACTAGAGTAGGTCCTTAAAATGACTGAATTGTTACAGAAGCTGGGCAACACTTAAAACAATTGTGAGAAAACAGAGTAATGTGTCTGGAACTGTTGATATGCATTCTGAAACCTGATGGAACTAAACTTGAGTACCAATCTGAAAGTTTTTTAACTGTGCTCTATATCGAAAAATGTCAGTACATGATTAAACATCTGATGTGTTACACTCACATGACTTTCTCTACTCTTGTACAAACTATTTTTACAAACGCTTATTCTCCATATGCTTCATATTAATCGAGATATCGAGATGTTAATTTTATTGCTAATTTTCTTGTAGACGCAAGGGGAATTGGTAGGCTTTAAGCGAGTCAAATATTTTAAGAGCTGGTTGCTATGTGCAGTATTCAATTCCATTTGCATTACCACAAGCAATATCTCGAAAATGGTTCACTCAACAAAAAAAATGTATATGACATAAATTGTGTATTTTAACGCGATCTACATTTTTTGTACAGTAACATTTTGTCTATCTCTTATGGTTTACCAGTTATGCAAAAGTCGTTCACAATGAAGAATACTTTTGGAGACATTCCCAGAAAATTCAAGATATACATTTTATTTGTCATGAAAGTACCTTAAATATATGATATTTTAATCAAAATCGTTAGAGCCATTTTTGAGAAAATTAAAATTTTCGAAAAATGTTCCAGTAAAGGGTAATCTGGAGTGGGGACTGTTCGTTTCTGAGTTATGCTGTTCACACACACACGGACATGTTTCCAAAAATGCTTTTTTTTTATTCAGAGGCCTCAAAACATATATTTCCGGTGAAATCTCGGTATTGAATTTCTGAGTGGAATACAATATTTCCCCTACTTACTATACTTGGTAGAGAAAGTAAAAAAGCAGTAAACTATAAGATGGTTCACAACTAAATCAGTGGAGGAATTAATGCAGTTCTAAAGATCTCTTAATTAAAGCAACTAAATAAACACAAGCACAAAAGATGCAGCAGACTCAGTGCAAATAATAAAGGGAGCACTACTTCGAAACGGTCACGGTTGAGTATAAGAAAAGAATGGCATCTTTTATGGGCCAGACTAGTAGAAATAATGGATGCTACGGGAGAAAGAAAGGAAACTTAAATTAAGATGTCTGGCATAATAAAGAAAAGTAGCAAATTGGCGTGGGAAAGAGGGCATTGTAATACGAATAGAACATCAGAAAGAGATGGAAGAGGGACTCGGTGTAAAGTAATGGTACTGAAATTTTCACCGAGTGAAGCGCTTTTATTTATTTTTTTTAAAAAAATTCTAGTTGCTTTCGCTAAAATTTCATGTTTACATTAAAAATTCCCAAACTTACAACATGGCCATTACTTTATTCTAAAGAGAGATGATGCACATCAAGACTAATTGAATTCAACAGTGCGTCCCATTTTCTAAATTCCACCACGAAGTGAGTCCTCGTAGACGACAACGCTGAGTCACTAACAAGTAAGAAAGAGAGGGGGAAAGTTGGTTGTTTGGCTTGCTTTTTAATGAAATTGAATACTGGCGGTACAAGTGATTCCAAAGTTTCCTGGCGCCTAAACTCGACGGGCTCCTTGCCAAGAAACACTTCAAAAAAGTTACGTCGCGACGCATTGTTTGTTCCATAGCAAGTAATCAAACATCCACTTATTTGGGTCGCGAAATGTTTACACTACTTACAAGCACTACTGGGTTAACAGTCAATTATTGCTCAAGCGTCTTGAAAATATTCAAAGAATCGATGCGAGAAAACGTACTGCTTTTCTCTTTACATTTTAATTGCTATCATCGTCAAAATGTACAAATCTCTATTATCTGAATCCGATAAAGAGGTCTGAAACTTCAAGGTAATTATGAAAGCCGCTCTTTTGTACTTTCTCTACTACGTATAGTAAGTAGGTGAAGTATTGTATTCCACCCAAAAATTCGATACCGAGATTTCACCGGAAATACATGTTTTGAGACCCCCTGAATCCAAAAAAAGCATTTTTGGAAGCATGTCCGTGTGTGTCTGTCTGTGAACAGCATAACTCAGAAACGAACAGTCGGATAAACACCAAATTTGGTATTTAGGTTCAGTATCTTCCAGAGATGCGACACGAAGGTTTTCAAGAAAATCCCCCCACCCCAGATTACCCTTTACATGAAACGTTTATCGAAAATTTTAATTTTCTGAAAAATGGCTCTAACGATTTTGATTAAAATATCATATGTTTAAGATATTTTCATGACAAATGAAATGTATATCTCGAATTTTCTGGGAAGTCTCCAAAAGTATTCTTCATTGTGAGCGACTTTTGCATAACTGGTAAACCATAAGAGATAAACAAAATTTTACTACACAAAAACAGTAGATCGCGTCAAAATACACAATTTATGTCATATACATTTTTTTTGAGCGAACCATTTTCGAGATATTGCTTGTTATTCCCTTAAATTTTCCAATACTTTTTCCCAAAATGGAATTCGTTATTCACTTTTTTATGTCCTGGACATACAAAGAGAATGGAATGCGCCACATAGCAACCAGCGCTTAAAATATTTGACTATCGCTTAAAGCCTACCATATTCCCCTTGCATCTACAAGAAAATTAGCAATAAGATTAACATCTCGATTATAATGAAGGATATGGAGAATAAGCGTTTGTAAAAATAGTTTGTACTAGAGTAGAGAAAGTCATGTGAGTGTAACACATCAGCATTTTTTTCGGGACTGACCAGCTTTCTTATTGTAATCCTATAATTATTAGAAAAAATGTATAGAAAATTATACAGTATAGGTATATTAGATATAACGGCATATCATATTATATATAAAATTACCTATATAATATACATATTATATACATTATATATTAGGGATGGATGGATAGATAGATAGATAGATAGATAGATAGATAGATAGATAGATAGATAGATAGATAGATAGACAGATAGATGATAATCTCATTTATTGCTGTCAACACTGGAACGCATAGCAACGTCAGGAGAAAGGAATAACAATTTCCAAATGTAAATTCTAAAAACCATATACCTTGTAAAGAGGATTCAACATTAAAGTTGCTTTGAGAGTCGACCTTCCTGTATTGAGCGGAGGCGTTCTAAGACGAGGTGAAATACAATTCAATGTTTCATTGATAGGTATTCAACACTATTTTGTGTAATACTATATTTATTTTTATGGAGGTAAATTCAAACTATTTCTAGTAGAATAATTGTATATTAAACAGCGTTTATAATTATGAATATTTTTCTTCATATAAAGTTGACAACTTAAGACAAACATTGACGGCAACGTTAATATACGAAGCTTAATAAGAAGTGTCGAGTCGAGACCCGGATGGTACACCACATAAATTCTCACTGCTATCTTTTGTAGTAAAACAATTTAAACGCTGAAGTATGGTTATTCCTGGAAATGATTCCATAACTAAGATGGCTATGGATTTGGGCATAATATACCTACTGTCAATAAGGATTCCATGTTTGGATTTTCTTTAAAAATTTGCAGACTAAAGTGCCCTTTACTAATTTTAGTAGATATAGACTCAATATGAATTTGCCAGCCTAAGCCAGATTCAAAACAAGAATACCAAAAAATGTTGCTTAGATGTAATGCCAGTATATACCTAAGAGATTAGCTGCAGACGAGCAGAAAAAGGAGGAGCTGTACGAGGGCGACCCTCAAAATTTTTTAGGAAATCAAGCAAGTCTTAGTTTTAAAAAATTTAAATGATTTTATTGTTTTCCAAACATTCCCCTTTAACATCAATACATTTCTGCATTCGATGAAACCAGTCCTTAAAGCAAAGTTAAAATTAAAATTCCCCAACTGATTCGCATTGTTTCCCAGTAAACCACAAGATCTCAAATGACATATCCCAATGGCGACAATTAAACAGCTTGTAAGTCACCATTGAAGTATTTTATCTCAATATAATTTGAGATCTCGTGTTTACCTTAAAAAAAATCTGATGTGTTACACTCATATGACTTTCTCTACTCTTGTGCAAATTATTTTTACAAACGCTTATTCTCCATATGCTTCATGTTAATCGAGATGTTAATCTTATTGCTAATTTTCTTGTAGATGTAAGGGGAATATGGTAGGCTTTAAGCGATAGTCAAATGTTTTAAGAATTGGTTGCTATGTGGAGTATTCCATTCTCTTTGCATTACCAGGACAAAAAAAATGAATAACAAATTCCCATTTGAGAAAAAGTATAAGTATTGGAAAATTTAAGGGAATAACAAGCAATATCTCGAAAATGGTTCACTCAACAACAAAAAATGTATATCACATAAATTGTGAATTTTGAAGCGATCTACATTTTTTGTGTAGTAAAATTTTGTCTATCTCTTATGGTTTACCAGTTATGCTGTTCACAGACACACGCGCGCGCGCGCGCGCACACACACACACACACACACACACACACACAGACAGACAGACAGACACACACACGGACATGTCTTCAAAAATTCTTTTTTTGTTTCAGGGGGTCTCAAAACATGTATTTCCGGTGAAATCTCGGTATCGAATTTTTGGGTGGAATGCAATGCTTCCCCTACTTACTATACGTAGTAGAGAAAGTAAAAATGCGAATCAGTTGGGAATTTAATGTCGTACCGGCATTGTCATGGTAACTAGTGGTTACAGCAACCGGACGGAAACCAGGAGATCCGTGGTTAAAATCCCGTCAATGGCATTGATTTTTCAGTCATCTGATTCTACCTTTCCAACCTTGTCCAACACACGGCTTTTGCGGGGGGAAAAAAAGTGTCTGCTGCATGTGAAAAGCGAAACTGCGGTCTTGACCACAGAAGTACTGTACCGCTTTGCCACAGCGCTACAGAGAAGACTCATGGAAGGTAGCATGTTTAATAATGCCATACAACTTGCTGATGCGGCTACACAGCCTGTATTGCGTATGTGTAAATAGGCGCTGTGCCGTGTAGGAGAAAGATTTGGCGTTCAAGACATGATTGGGGTACATGGTAGAGAAAGTAAAAAGCCCGTTAGAATGACAGCTTTGGTTCGGGCTAAGTTTATTTTCCTTTTCGTGAATGGCAGGCTAGTTTCTGCTTTATTCGGCACCTATGCAACTTAACTCCCAGAGAAAGCTTTGCAGTATTGTTAGCGACTTGGGTTGACTCCAGCGAGCCGTTGCTCGTCGCCCAGTAGGTATTGTCTCTCTTTCCAAGGCGAAACTGGCCGGAAATGCGTTATGGAACAAAGAGCTCAAACGAACCTACCGCATTCTGTGACACAAGTGCAGGAATCCTTGTTATTCCGTGAAGAGCTGGATCCCAAGAGAATGGTTTAATATAGGAGAGTGGTGCTGTGTATTGTTCCACCGCAGGGAAAGGGAGCGCGCGCGCGTGTATGTGTGTCGCTCCAAGGCACACGTCGCGTCCGCCACGTGCTGACAGCCGCTGCTCGTATAATCCTCCTTACCCAGGTACTCCATATCTTATTGCCACAGCCCGGATTTACATGTATTAGACTTCGCTCGCTGCCAGTTTGGAACATTTCTGAAGGGAGTGGACATAAAAGGAAAACGCATTCTTTTACTAAATTATTTTTACTTTTTCTACAACACACCTATGCTAGGTAGAGGAAATATTATTCCACCCAAAAATTCGAGTTAGATTTCACCGGAAATGCATATTATGAGGTCCACTACCCCCCCAGGAGCATTTTTAGAAAAAGATTCCTCTCTCTCTCTGTCTCGGTGTGCGCGTATGTGTAAAAACCATAGCTAAAATGAACACAAAAGTAAGGAAAAAAATCTGTGTTGCGTTCACATGACTTTTCCTACAAACTATTCACATACAAACCCAAAGATTAACACAATAATAAATGAGTGAACATCTTACTGATGAGCAATTGTTCCATAGACGTTAAAGGCAGCATATACATGGAACAACAAAAACAAAAGTTCTTCTAGGGTTTAGTACAAATTCCATTATTAATCCAAAGAGATTGAACATCTATGCAGGTTGTTAGCTTCATTGGTAAAAAAGTTTGCTCATTTTTGGTCCAAATTTAAAATAAATTTAAAAGTTGCTAAATGTGGAATTTGGAAGCATTATAAAATTGTAAAATTATATAGAATTGTATATGAAATATCCAGGGGCCATACCTAAAGAGTGTAATGAAAGGAATAATGTATTAACAACAATTTAATGTATATATTTAATTTAAGATTATACTGCTCTCTAGAAATACTACATACTTTGATAAATGGTTAAATTCAATTAAAATAGAATGAAATTAATTTTATACACTACATCAAATATTTGAACTGTATTACATCAATTTCAAATTTGGATCATTCTTGTTTAGAGATAAGGAAAAAATTATATTTTCTCTCTGAGTTATTTTAATTTTCTGCAACTTATTAAGAGCTTATTCTTCCAGGTACTGTTTAATTCTCAGATAAACTTTCAATTCACATTTACACATTTCGTTGCAGGACACAATGGTTAAAACAATACTCTGATTTTTAAAGACCGTGTCGCTATGCATGACTGATGACTTTGAAATGCCACGTTCTTTGTATTACCGCGAGGATAAAAGAAAGAAAAAGAAATCCAAACCAATAACAAGGAATAACTCGAAAATGGTTAATTTCACAAAAAAAAATTGTTCGACAGTGGTCACTTTGGTCTAGTTTTGTTTAACTAGATATACATTTCTTCTTCTCCTACAGTTTACCAATTACGAGTACATAATAGTCATTCAGAATGAAGAGGACTTCACAGGATATTCGTAGAAAATTCAAGGCATATTACATTTGTCATGCAAATATCTTAAACACGTGACACTTTAATTAAAATCGTTAGAGCCATTTTTGAGAAAATAATTTAAAAAAATGACATTTCTTCTATGCGAAGGAATATTTGGGATGGAAGATTTTCTTGCAAATCTTCGTGTCTGAAGTTAAACGCCAAGTCCGGTACATCTTCTACTTAATATAGGTAGATAAATGGTAGAGAAACTAAAAAATAAAAATTTAGATAATTACCAATTTTGGATTTTCAGAAAATGCGACTCGAGTGTTAAAAAGAAAACAAAAAAACACCAAATACCCTTCGTGTGCAAAATTTGCTATTTTTTATTTTCTCAAAAATGGCTCTTAACGATTTTGATTACGATAATAAATGTTTGAGATATTTGTATGACCAATAACATGTATATCTTGAATTTCCTAAAAATAGTCCGTGAAGTCCTCTTAATTGAATTAAATTTTTGTATAATTTTGTACAAGAAAAGCTTGAAAGATAGAGACGGGAAAAAATAAGAAAACCAATATCTCCTCAAAATATACAGTAAAACAAAGTTTTCATAATGTTAGCCCGTGTAGGAAGTTTAGACATTTTCCAAGCGTCATTTAACGGACATGCTTGAAAGTTTGCCTTTCTCAGACATACTGAGACATGCGATGAGAAGAAATTGCTTTCAGAGTAGCGTTAACTAGATGAAATGGTGAATGGAGAAAAAATATTCGGCGCTGAAGAAAGCAGTAAAAGGTAAAAAATTTACAATAATAATCATCAATGTATTACATTCCATGTGATTCTTTATCCAGTATGTGTATTTTGATATAGCTTCTATAAACCATTCTTATAAAAGCTCATTTTTCTTTCTGCTTCAACATTTGTTGCAGGCACAAGAGGGACACAGGAGACCGAAGTGATAGTCTAATGTTTAAAAGCAGGTTGTCTATATGCTGGCTTTGAAATCCATACTCTTTGCATGACATCGCGAGATACACTTAAATGGTGTATCAAAACAGCAAACATACTGATAAGCTGAAACCAATAACAACGGATATCTCAGAAATGGTTGATGCCACAAAAAATGTTATTTGAAATAAACAGTGTGTTTTAAAGAATCTACATTATCTGTGCACTTAAATTGTTGTCTATCTCTTAGGTTTACCAGTTATATAAAATTATACAAAATTCATTCCAAATGAAGAGGACTTCAAAGGCTATTCCCAGAACAATCAAGAGACATACATTTTGTTTGTCATGTAAATATCTTAACTATATGGTGTAGAGCCATTTTTGACAAAAATAAAAATAACGAACAATTTTCCATGTAGTTAGGGATTTTATCTGAGTAATACTGTTTTCCCTCCTTATTCCCTTCTCTCTCGGACATTTTTTGAAATGCTTTATTATTATTATTATTATTATTATTATTATTATTATTATTATTTATTCAGGGAGCTCAAAACATGTATTTCCGGTGAAATTTCGCAATCGAGTTTTTGTGTAGAATGCAATACTTTCTCTATCTACTAGGTACACAGTAAAGTAAAAAAAAGATTATGATAAATAATGGGTATGCGGAGACGTAGAGGAAACTGGAAGAAAGCAGGAGACAGAGTTTGCAGTGAAAGACTTGATACTAGGTATAACCTTTGACTGACTGATATAGGTGTAACCCTTAACAAAAACCACTACATAAGACAACGAAATGCTGTTACTAAAATTTGCATTAGGGACAAATGAGCATCTTGATTGCGGTAGAAAACAGGCTCATGCAAAGAAAAACGATAGGGTTTCACATGAAATGCACTGGTGTGCAAAACCTAAGGACGAGATGGGTAAACTACCATAACAAATGAACTACTTGGTGGAAGCAGATGAAGGTGCGGGAGCATGTTGCCAGGTATAACCTTTGACTGACTGATATAGGTGTAACCCTTAACAAAAACCACTACATAAGACAACGAAATGCTGTTACTAAAATTTGCATTAGGGACAAATGAGCATCTTGATTGCGGTAGAAAACAGGCTCATGCAAAGAAAAACGATAGGGTTTCACATGAAATGCACTGGTGTGCAAAACCTAAGGACGAGATGGGTAAACTACCATAACAAATGAACTACTTGGTGGAAGCAGATGAAGGTGCGGGAGCATGTTGCCATAGGTGTCTAGACGTCACATGGTGTGAGTGTAGCGAGCCTATAGTGCCAAATTGGTCTGGTCCCGCAACACGGGGCAGTTAACGAAACAGGACAAGGTGGTGTGTGGCAATTAGCGAGCTGTCACGGTGCACTGTAGTGGTGTTCTTCATTGCAACATGGCCCGTAGATACCATTTGGATGACTTCACACGGGGAAGAAACATCGGGAAACTGGAAGAAGGGCGAAGTGTGACGAGTGTCGCTATGGAGTTTGGAATTGCTCACCGCATTGTTTCACGTGCATGGGGAACCTTCCAAACCGTAGGCACTGCTGTCCCAAGGAGAGGTGGTGGTCGACCACGCTCAACTACAGCAGCAGATGACCGCTACATTGTGCAACAGGCAAGAAGGGATCCACGCCAAACAGTGGGTGCAATTGCAACCACATTTAACAGGACAGCTAGGCACGCAATCTCACGATACACAGTGGCACGGCGACTACACAGAGGCGGTCTCTCTGTCCGACGGCCAGTACGTTGTGTTCCATTGACATCCGCACATCGGCGGCACCGTATGCGATGGTCCCAAGAGCATCAAAATTGGACCAACGAGGAATGGGGTCGCGTGTTCTTCTCGGATGAGAGCAGATTCAGTCTTAAGTGATTCTTGACGTACCCTCATCTGGCGAGAGGTGGGAACACGTAATGAACCCAGGAACATCCTTGAACATGACCGTCTTGGTGGTCCGGGTGTAATGGTTTGGGAGGCATAATGTTGCATGGACGCACCGACCTGTAAATCTTTGAACACGGTACGCTCACTGGTCACCGTTATTGTGATACTTACTCCTTCCCCATGTGCGTCTTTTCAGGGTTGCAGTCGGCCCTGACTTCATTCTTATGGATAACAATGCACGACCGCATCGAACAGCGCAGGTGGAGGATCTCTTGGAACGAGAGGATATTCGCCGAATGGACTGGCCTGCCCGTTCCCCCGATTTAAATCCCATCGAACACGTGCGGGATGCTTTGGAGAGACGCATTGCAGCACATCCTCATGCACCAAAGACCATCCAACAGTTTTCAACAGCGCTGGTGGAGGAATGGAACGCCCTACCACAAGAACAGCTTACCAACCTTGTGGCCAGCATGGGAGCACGATGCAGAGCATGCATTGCTGTCCGTGGTGATCATACACCCTTTTAAGCACCAGGTATCTGTTTCTGTAAATCTAGAGAGCCATCATATGTCGTATTGACTTTAGTGTAGCTTATGGTCTATGAATAAAAGTGGCATTTCTGCTCGTCCCATTGCATATTTCGTTTAGTTGCCGACTGTAGCATACCGTAGCAGTTCCCTCTATGTATGATTCAAGTTTCACCGAGTGACATGGGAGTGTCACAGCATGCGAATATTACTTTCGTCCTTAGGTTTTGCACACCAGTGTATGTCATATCATATTACAGCCACAGCGGTTATTCTAATAAGCCTTTAATGATAGGTTTCTACTCTTTTCCTGGAAACCACGTACGTAGTTAAGTTTTTTAATAGCCAGTTTAGAATTTACTATAATATATGTTACGTCGTGACTGGTTACATGCTCTTATCTACGTATTATCTAAGTAATCACGAGGAAATATTTATTGGAAATTCTCTTGGGACTTCGGGACATCCACTTTAATGAAGAACGCTGGTTTTAAAGAGGTTGCTAAACGACGATGTGACATAACTGCGACCGCTGCTCGCATACAGCATTAAGCTGGCGTTAAAACCGGCACACAAGTCGGATAAAGGCGGAGTCCGGTGAGTGCGTAGTTATCCGCGCTGCCACCACTCATTACGTGAAACTGTGGGAGTAATGAAGAAAAAGTTGACAGGTACACCGCTTTTCCATCAACCTCCCCTACTACTTCTTATTGCGTCAGTAACCATGGCACTTTGCTCGCTGTCCGAGCTACTCAGCTCAGCAAAACAGCATGGGGTCTATGACAAAAAGATGGGGTCAGGGTAGAAGCTGTCGATAGGTCGTTACCTTACACCGGTTGCGATTAAGCGCTATTATAATTATGTGAACGGGAACAGAACACATATCAGCAACGTTTTATTTATGTGGTTTTTACTTCTATGGAAGAAGCGATATCCCGATGGTTTTGCTCTCCAACGAGAAAAAAAAAGAAAAAAAATCTGATTTATCACATGATTTTCTCTATGCACTATCCTTTATTTTTATACTTTCTACAGACTACTCATAAGACAGCTTATTTTTTCTATCTGCTTTATATTAATCAAAATAAAGCTTTGTAGAAATAGTTTCATTACAGATTTCGTTTTAGGTACGAGGAGAAAAGAGGAAACCGAATCGACAGGTGTATGCTGACTTTAAAATTCCATATTTGCTTATATCATTGCAGGAAACAATTAAATATTACTCTAAAAAATGACAAGCGTTGTAAAATTCAAACCAATAATAACGAATATCTCGGATATGGCCGATGCCACAAAAAAGTAACTTAAAATATTATGTATTTTAAAGAGATCTACATTTTTGTCCATTTCTTATAGTTTATCCGTTAAAACAAAGGTCTTCAAAGGCTGTTCCCAAAAAATGTCCTGTAAATATCTTAAACAAGTGGTAATTTAATTAAAATCGTTTCAACCATTTTTGAGAAAATAGGAAACATCGAAAACTTTTACATGTAACGGGTAGTTTGGTTTAGGGGGGATTTTCTTAAAAATCACCTTGTTGCATTTTTGGAAGATACTGAATTTAAAAGTTTGGTATTTATCGCACTTTTAATTAGGGAGTTATGCTGTTCACATCAGACTTTTTCCTAAAAAAAAATTTTGGGTGGGGACGGGTTCAGCGGACCTCAAAGCATGCATTTCCGTTGAAACCTCGACATCAAATTCTTATAAACTATTAATATGAACCATGGGCTACTTGGAGCAAAAACGCCCGCATTTAGTAACTGTGCATATATTATATATGTATGGGAGAAGGGAGAGAGAGAGAATGACTGAACCGATTGCTATGAAAACTGGTATACAAAGTTAGATCCCACATGGAGAATAGATTAAATAACATACATTTAGGTACTTTGCCAGAGAAAAGGGTTTACGATAGGGTAGGTCAAAATATTTAAATATTCTGTTTCTTACTGACTTTGTACAAAATCTTACCTGGTAAATAAGTATTAGGTTGTCTCCTAAGTAATGTCGGCTTTTAACTGAGTTATATCGTATGTTGAAGTAGGTTGTTTGGTTGCTGTTATGTAATAAATTACGTAAACTTAAAGAAGGTTATGTTGTTCAACTGTTGTTCTATGTAGTTTGTAACACTCTTTGGGCGTCGGTTTGAATTTAATGCTTACGTAATATAAATGTTTGAATATGCCTCGGCTGCGTCAGTCTTATTTTAGAGTCAGGATTCTTATACAGGGCGCGGTATGACAATAATTGTAGACATCAGAGAATTAAAATTTTAAATTTCATTTCTTTTATTTAAATTCTTGCACATTTATATACAGCACTACACTTTTTAAGGAACTGTGAGAAACTTTTATACACTCACTTAACGCGTATATCTGTTTTTACTATACGCCCGTAGAGAACACATTTTTTCATCTACTCACTACCACGTCTTGCCAGGAACTGAATAAACTCAACAGTCAAAACCCATAGCTTCGGTATTGCAAGTCTCTGATTGGCTAATTCTAGTCAAATAGAATATCTGCATTTAACTTAAAACTTTTCTTTGCTCTTGATTGGCCAATTTTAAAACTGTTACAGAAACTACGTCATCGTCGCTCTAATCATGACCAGTACATTTCAAATTCTAAATACATTATTGCTACAATTACCTCATTATTACTTATTATTAGCAAACTAAAACTTATTATTCTCACAGTTCTTGCATTATTAGAGTATGTAAAGAATTCACATAACACTATTAAAATATGTTTACAATAAAATAAGGATCTGCAATGACTGTTACATACAATTTAAATAATTATAATATACATATTGTTTCAAGGCGGGCTGTTATTGAATTTAGCTATTTTAAATTACAATTGAAATTATTCAGGTATTAAAATACTGCCTCAATGTATATATGCTTTTGTTTTTGCCAATACTATTTATGGGTGCTATGGTTATTGTTCCGTATTGTTAACATGCTGGCAGCCAGCAGTTGGTAATACAAGATTTTAAAATGGAGGCAATAAATTTTGAGGTTAAGAATCCTTCTAAGCAGTACTGGGAACAAGATTACAAAGCTGCTGCTGCTGCGACTCGAAAAATATGTGAAGTCGAAGGTGAAGGTGGTGTTAGTGAGCGAGTAGCACAACGATGGTTCCAGCGTTTCAATAATGAGACTGGAAACTTAAGATTTGCAACATTCTGGAAGACCTAAGTTATCGAATATTGAGAATATGTGTAGAGATTTGGAAGAAAATCCACAGACAAGCACACGAAGTTTGTCAGAAGAACTTGGTGCTTCAAAAGATACCATACATCACCATATTAAGAAACTTAAACAAATCCTTCAGAAGCTGTAAATTTGTACCACATGAATTTTGACACCTGATCAAGCTCAACGTAGAATGCATATCTGTACTCAGCTTATCGCTAATCCCTGAGTTGATAGATTTATCAGGTGAATTGTCACATGTGATGAAAAGTGGGGGTATTACGGCAACCCTGACACATCGAAACAGTGGCTCGATGCCCCTCAGCCTGCAAACGTTGTCGTTAAAAAAATTGGTTCGGCCCCAAAATAATATGTCTAGCGAAATTTTGAAGGTGTGGTTCACTGGGAATGTGTTCCAAATGGACGTGCAGTCGATGCGGATCTTTATTCTCAACTGAAACGAGTTCATCAAGTTTTAAGGCAGAGGTACCCGGCATTGGTTAAAAGAATCAGAATTCTCGTGCAGGAGGACAATGCGAGACCTCATACAACTCAAAGAACATTCATTCATTCATTCATTCTCTGTTTATCCTCATCTTATGTAGGACTTACACCCCCAGGACTTACAGGCGGGTGCCTGGGGTCAGAGACCCGTCGAGGAGCAGACACTCATGGAGCAGACAGAATAGCCAGGATGGGTGATCAGTCCGATGCCTGGAATGGGATGAAGGAAGTAGATGAAACGAAATGATGGCGAAATGGATGAAAGGAAAGGTGATGGAGCAGTTGGTGGAATGAATGGCGGGGGAAACCGGAGAACCCGGAGAAAACCCGCCCAGGCGCCGCTTTGTCCACCACAAATCCCACATGCGTGTCCCTGGGATTTGATGCAGTAATTTGTATCACAAATTACTTAAATGTAAATAATGATTGTAATATGAATATGCATTTTTATGTGACATTGATTTCAGATGTTTATTAATTGTAATTATTATTGGGAAATAAGTTTATACGGCCTTACTGAAACTGTCAATAATAGCGTGCAATAATGCAGCGAGGGGGGTGAGCTGTTTATCATTATTGGAAACGAGGAAGTTACGTAATGTTGGCGCGTTTTCGGTAGAAACTTCTGGAATATTTGCCCCCTAAAGCATATGTATTCATAATTTTCATTGGATATTAAAATAGACGCTAATGTTGGCGCGTTTTATTAGCCAATTGCAGCTCAGTTATAATCTTTAGGCGTATCTGGATGCAGGCGTATAAATAGGGTAGGTTAGAGGTAGCTTGTGTTCAGTTCATCAAAAATCTGTGTACACTACACGTCGTCTTCAGTCAGTCAGTTCGTCGAAAGTATTAGTTCGTCATACATCGGAGATAGATTCACAAGATACGCGCAGCAGAATTATGAAAGATCTAAAATATGGTAAAGTTAATTATACAAAAGGTTGAAGTACGTTGATTAAAAGTGATCAGTAAGAAGTTATTATAACAGTTTCAGTTTGGCGAGTATCTAGATCAATATGTAAAAGTGATAGTGAACGTGTTCGACAATAAAAATTATAAAACAAATTTCTTCATCAGTGTTCTTTTTGGATAAAAGATTCCTTTCCGTTTACACAACCCTGATCAAGACACATGTTCGACCCAAGATAAGATAATAGCTAGCCGGAGGACAATAAACAAAACTTAAAATTCTTTCAAACATTGATACTAGGTACCACAAATTGCTAACACTAGATGGAGCTACAAACCGAACAAATGAATGACGTCACAAGATGGCTTCAACACACGTGATGTAAACAAACATTTTTAAGTAATTCCGTTACAAATTGGCGCCCAACGTGGGGCATAGTGACCAGGAAAGGAACACGATGACTAGGAAAGGATCAGCATAACCAGGAAGGAGCAGAGTGACCAGGAAAGGAACCAGGACGTGGAACGAATGCAGCAGTGAAATGATCTACAAGACGCAGATTCCAGAAACAACAGGGGCGACAGACTACGATCGTAATTCCGAGATTACAAGGCAACAGGGAAATTCAAACTACAGGACAACAAAACAACGAAGATTCATCGAAGCGACATACAAATCTAGGAGAGAGGGGCAGGAAGCTGGACATCAATGTAACAGCAACAGACAGCATCACAAAGGTCAGAGTATCGTAATTTTTTTTTAGAAAACAAAATTGTAACCTTCAAATGTACTTAAGGAGTGGTAGGATAAAGAAAACAATGGCTACTAATAATACAGAAGAAATAATTATGGAGGGAGATAATGTAACAGTTAGCTGTAATTCAATACAGGTTACAGAAAATAGCTCAAACTTTTTAGGATTTGAGGGTGGAAATGTTAGTGCAGAAAGTCAGAATAGAATAGCAGGAAATGTTAATCTTGATACTAGTATGATTATGGAAATGCTGAAAAATTTGAATGAGACTATAGAAAAGAAAATAGATCAAAACAGGGAAGATATGCAAAAGAATAATGAGAAATTAGAAAAGAAAATAGATCAAAACAGGGAAGATATGCAAAAGAGTCATAGGGAATTAAGGGAAGATATTAGTAAGAGTTTAGAACAAAAACTAGATCAGAATAAGAAAGAATTAAGAGAAGAAATTGGTAAGAGTAATGAGAAATTAGAGCATAAATTAGATCAAAATAGGGAAGAGATTGAAAAGAAATTCATGGAGCTAGAAAATAGTATGATGAGAATGAGAAATGAAAATCAGGAAATGATAGCAAATGAAATAGGTGAAGTTTCAAAGAAAATGTTAGACATGAGCAGGGAAATATCTAACCAAAAAAGTGAGGTTAATAATAAAATAGAGCATGTTGATATAAAATGTACAGAGTTAGGTAGCCGAATGAGTAGCATTTCAAGTGAGTTAAGAGAGATGATGGAGGCTACAAATGCAGATTTAATTCAGGTGCAAGTTAATTTCAGAGGGGAAATATCTGAAATTCAGAAGGAGTCAGAAACACAGAGAAATAAATTGTCTGAAGACTTGAATCAAAAGCTAACTTCTGAAATTAACAAACACCAAGCTGTTCAAAATGAAAATAATAAAAAATTGGAACAGACAATAGAAAATCTGCAAGGTACTGTAAATAGGTTAGAATTGAATTCAAGGGCAAATATATGTGATGTGAATGTATCAGATGTACAAAATAATGATAGAGGTAGTTCCTCAGGTATGACAAATAATGTGAGTGATGCGGCAGCTTCATCTATAGCTAATGCTGAAACTCAGAGTGCACAAGTAACACTAGAGAATTTAAATATGGGAGTAGGGAATTTGCAAAATTACAATCATATCTTAAGTGATTTTCCACTTCCAAAATTTAATGAAAACTCCAGTCCAGTACAGTTCATTGCAGAATTATCAGAGTATTTTCAAATTAAAAAAATACCTGAAGCAATGAAAATGATAGTTGTCAAAAGATGTTTAGACCAGAAAACTTTAGATTGGTTACAAATGGTATCAGGGGGTGAAATTTCATATGAATCCTTTAAGAGGTTATTCATGAACAGATTTTGGAATGTTACGGTACAGCACAGAATTCGAGCAATGCTTAGTCATGGTCAATTTAATCCACGAGAGGGAATATCAATGACTGATTACTTATTGAAACATGTAAGTCAGGTTAGAAACTTGTCACCTCCAATCAATGAGGAAGATTTTGTGAGTTTGCTTGCAAGGCATTATCCTTTAAGGATACAAAATTACTTATTAATTGCAAAACCACGCAGCATCTATGAGATGACAGAATTAATGACAGCTTTGGAACAACAGGAAGAAGATATATCTCGGGAGTGGGAGCATAGATTTTTAGATGTGCGAGATAGACGAAATTACCAAAGTAGTTATCAGCAAAGTAGAGGACAAGACAGACGTCATGAAAATAATACCAGACAACGGTATTAATCATACGTTCCACAATTTGAAAGATCAAGGACAGATGGGAGACCAGGTCGACAGGAACAAATAAATTATGTCAGGACAGAAAGATTGCCTGAAAGAGGGCAAAATTATGGAAGGCGGTATATTAGACAAAGGGGAAATTTCACTCACTGGAGGGAAAATAATAACCGGGAAAGATCTGAGGAACGGCAAGAAAATTATGTGTCAAGGGGACATAATGTCAGAAATCGAGGATTTCGAACTCGAGGAAGGGGAACTCAAAACAATGGTAGCGACAATGAGATAGATTTAGCGCCTGTTAGGAATGGCAGTCCCGTACGTGAACATGGAAATAACCAGGAAAACTGTTAATAGACTCCTGTGTAGTAGGTTCTCAGGACGTCTTTAATAATTCAGTATCC
Source organism: Deroplatys truncata (assembly GCA_030765065.1). Classification (NCBI taxonomy): domain Eukaryota; kingdom Metazoa; phylum Arthropoda; class Insecta; order Mantodea; family Mantidae; genus Deroplatys; species Deroplatys truncata. Next base: position 168,535,498 of record CM060983.1, read on the forward strand.
ATTACCAATACAAATAATATGCCTACACACACACCCTGTAATAAGATTACAGCAACAAAAGAGAAAATTTTGAGTCACCTCATGTTAGGATGGAAATTGCGAAAAAAGAGATCATTGCAACTATAGATTCTGGTTCGTCAGCTTCAATTTGTTCACAGAAATTTTACATAAATTTGATTAATGAAGGTAACAAAATTAAGGCTCTTCCCACTAGTAATTTAGTTTGTCGTGTTGCAATCGGAAGAACGACACAGGTCATAAAAACACAAGCTCTACTTAATATACTTATCGGCGGAGAGAATTTTGAGGTTATGTTTCTAATTGTAAACGATCTGATTTGTGACATAATTATAAGATGTGACTTCCTACATGAATATGAAGCATGTATAGATTTTAAACATGAAGAGTTAAGAATGACAAAAGACGATAGAGAAATAAGGGTACCATTTATAAAAGAGAAAGTTTCTGTAATCGAGATGACGAAGGATGAGAAAAATCTTTGTGGCCAAGAGTTTTTTGTACAAATAACAAAAACTGATACAAATAGTCAGATAAAGCAGGTAGTCACAGAATATGAAGGGAATACCATGCCATATTTTCAACAGCTAGCAGAAATGCCAGAGAAAGTAGAGGAATTTACAATCCAGACAAAAGACGACCATGTGAGCGAGACAGACAACAGCTGGAAAGAGAAGAGAAATGAGGAAATAATACACAAGTGTGAAGAAGCTTATAATATTACGATAATGCAAAAACAAATCCTTCATGATGTTTTGATGAACAATAGTTCAGTATTTAGTAATATCCCAGGCAGATGTAATGTATATCAGCATACATTTCAAGTAGAAGACGTACCACCATATAGGCACAAGTATGACAATTTACCTATAAGTCTTCGGGACAAAGCTAGACAACTAATAAATAGCATGTTAGAAAATGGGATTATTGAGCAAAGTAATTCTCAATACATAAATTCAATCTGTTGGAGTATTAAACGAGATGGTAGTTTGAGATTAACATTAGACGGTAGATATGTCAACAAGTACATGAAGCCTGATCATTTTCAAAGTGAAGGAATTGAACAATTAATTACGAAACTTTCAAGAGGGAGATTTCTGACATCCATTGACCTCACTGCTTCATATTGGCAAGTGGAATTAGATCCACAAGTGCGTGATTACACTTCATTTCAGTACTCAGGGATCCAGTATCGTTTTTGTGTAAATCCTTTTGGTTTAAAAAACTCAGGAAGTGGATTTTTGAGAGCCATTCACAGTATCTTTGGAAATTCTGCAGATGACTTTTTAATAAAGTATATTGACGACTTCCTAATCATTAGTCAAACATTTGAAGAACACATGAATAATGTCCATTATGTGTTAAATAAACTACAACAACATGGTATGACTGTGAACATACTAAAATCAAAATTTTGTGTCAAGGAAATAAATTTTCTGGGTTATGTAGTGGATGAACGAGGTATAAGACCTGATCAGAAAAGAATAGAAGCAATAATGAAAATTCCACCACCAAGGAACGTAAAACAAATTAGACGTCTCTTAGGGGTATTGAACTTTCAGAGTAAGTTCGTACCAAGATATTCGGCTGAAATAGAACCACTGCGGCAGCTTCTCCGAAAGAACAATAAGTGGAAATGGACAGAGGATCATCAAAAATGTTTTGAGAGAGTAAAGGAACTCTTTGCTAAGTCCATATTACTCGAGAGGCCCAGAGAAGATTCGGAATATGAGATTTATGTCGACGCATCAATGCAAGGATACGCCGGAATTTTAGGACAGCGAGACATCAACAATGACTTTCACGTCATTAGTACAGCTTCTAGAGGACTTACAAATATTGAGCGGAATTCTTCAGTGACTCAGAAATTGGAGCACTATATTTCTCATTAATTCGTTTTAAAACCTATATTTATCAGCAAAAGGTGAAAGTATATTCAGACCACATCAGCTTAACTTTCATACAACGGTGTAGATTATGTAGTGGAAAACTTGCTAGATACATTCATGCAATATCTGCATTCGATATTGAGATTATCCACATTCCTGGCAAAAATAATACCTTCAGTGATTTGCTATCAAGATTGAACTACAACCCACAAATTCCCGAAAATATTGAAAGGCCTAGAAATGAAGTCAAAATATTGACAATTGAAATTCCTTTAAGCAAAGAAATGATGAGAAAATTGAAAAATATGGGGGAAATTCAAAATGAGGATGCAAAATTATTTGAACTTAAAGAAAATGCACCACTAATTGAAGAGGCAAAGAAAGAAATTGTAGCAATTCGAGATGGGACATTATACAAGAAGCATGGAAAAGAAATGCCTAGTTGGAAGGTAATGGTTCCGAAAAGCATGGAGAATGAACTAATTAAGAATTTTCACGAAGGGTTAGCACACTCAGGGACGGACCGGACAACTTCTATGATTTTAGAGAATTTATACATATCTAAATTGCGTCAGAAAGTTCGAAAATTTATATCGTGCTGCAACCTGTGTCAGAAGGCAAAGCAAATAAATGCAGCATATGCATTTGAAACTAATTCGGTTATAAGGGATAAGCCGAGATGTGTAATTAGTATTGATATTCATGGTCCGATGCCTCCAAGTCAATTTGGAAACAAATATATATTTGTCTGTTATGATATATTCAGCAAATATGTAAGAATTTACCCTTTGAGAAAACCTACAGGTTTAGCATGTTTGAATAGACTACTCAAGTCATATGTGATAGAAGAAGGACCTATTCAATCTGTATTGAGCGATAATGCTTCGTACTTCACAGGAAAAAAATTTATGGATGGACTGAAAGAAAATGGCATTAAACAATATTTTTCGTCAAGATACAGACCGAACTCCAACCCAGTGGAAAGGGAAATTAAGGAAATTTCAAATTATTTAAGGGTGTTGTGTCATCGAAAACACACCCAATGGTATGGATACGTGAACTTCGTTCAGAATCTACTAAATGAAACCGTAAACAATGTGACAGGATACAAACCATGTGAACTTAAGTTAGGAAAGAAGATCAATACAATGTGTAAAAAAATTCCAGAAGCCATTCCAGATGCGCATTCGATACCACAAACAGAAGAAGAGATGCTCCGAAAAGCATTCGAGAGGATGAAGAAAAAGGCCATAAAAAGAAAAATTAAACATGAAGAAAAGAAGAGAAAGGAATGGAGGATCAAAATAGGAGATTTAGTTTTGGTCAAAACCAAGAAATTGTCGGATAAAGCAAATAAACTTTATTGGCGAATGTTTCTCAAATACCATGGACCATATGAAGTTGTTGAAGTATATGGAACTAATACATATGAGTTATGTAATCCAACAACTCGAAAAAGCATAGGAAAGTTCCATATTGAGATGCTGAAACCATACAACCATGAAGATCAAGGTGAAACAAAAGACAAAGATGATAAATAGTAAATGCTGGATAGTTAAAGACGAAATGCAGAGCAATGTATTGGAACGTAAGAGGGTTAAATAAATATGTACGTCATGTGAAAGGAGAAATAAATTTTGGACATGACTAAATGTTTAAAAGGAAAATAACATTTTATTAGTAATTGAACATGTGAAATAAAGCATGATGTTATATTAAAGTAAAGTACATAAATACTATTCCAAGAGTATTGTTAAGATAAAGTACAAAATAACAAAAATTGGTAAATATAATTAAAACAAATACTTATGTAGCAAATAGAACATGTGAAACAGTGCCTAGATTTAAGAGATGTAAATATTTGTGTAGAGGGTGAATATTTTGGTAAAAAAGTTAAACAATTACAAAAATCTTAAATGTATAAATTTTTGTCAACAACTTAAGAAAGTAAACAATTTGGTAACAGTAATTAAATAATTTAGGGTACAGTATTTGCTATAAAAAAGTTTTGTGATGTCAGATTAATATCTAAATTAATTAAACCAGAGCCAGTAAGTAGTGGCGAGATAAAAAAAAAATATGTCGTGTGTTAAATGCGTGTGAAGTGTTAAGTGAAAGTGATAGCGTGTGTTCCAAGATTTAGGAGACTAAAAACCCAATTATAAAATTTCCAAACAAATTGTAAATATTTATAATTATGTTTCTAGTGGGGCATATGATGCAGTAATTTGTATCAAAATTACTTAAATGTAAATAATGATTGTAATATGAATATGCATTTTTATGTGACATTGATTTCAGATGTTTATTAATTGTAATTATTATTGGGAAATAAGTTTATACGTGCTTACTGAAACTGTCAATAATAGCGTGCAATAATGCAGCGAGGGGGGTGAGCTGTTTATCATTATTGGAAACGAGGAAGTTACGTAATGTTGGCGCGTTTTCGGTAGAAACTTCTGGAATATTTGCTCCCTAAAGTATATGTATTCATAATTTTCATTGGATATTAAAATAGACGCTAATGTTGGCGCGTTTTATTAGCCAATTGCAGCTCAGTTATAATCTTTAGGCGTATCTGGATGCAGGCGTATAAATAGGGTAGGTTAGAGGTAGCTTGTGTTCAGTTCATCAAAAATCTGTGTACACTACACGTCGTCTTCAGTCAGTCAGTTCGTCGAAAGTATTAGTTCGTCATACATCGGAGATAGATTCACAAGTTACGCGCAGCAGAATTATGAAAGATCTAAAATATGATAAAGTTAATTATACAAAAGGTTGAAGTACGTTGATTAAAAGTGATCAGTAAGAAGTTATTATAACAGTTTCAGTTTGGCGAGTATCTAGATCAATATGTAAAAGTGATAGTGAACGTGTTCGACAATAAAAATTATAAAACAAATTTCTTCATCAGTGTTCTTTTTGGATAAAAGATTCCTTTCCGTTTACACAACCCTGATCAAGACACATGTTCGACCCAAGATAAGATAATAGCTAGCCGGAGGACAATAAACAAAACTTAAAATTCTTTCAAACATTGATACTAGGTACCACAAATTGCTAACACTAGATGGAGCTACAAACCGAACAAATGAATGACGTCACAAGATGGCTTCAACACACGTGATGTAAACAAACATTTGTAAGTAATTCCGTTACAGATTGAACCCGGGCCGCCTCGGTGAGAGGCGAGCAGTCTAACCACTCGGGCACGGCGCCGCCCAACTCAAAGAACAATGGACAAAATTCAGGAATTGCAAGGAATCGAATTGCTATCACATCCACATATAGCCCTGATCTTGCGCCATCGATTACCATCTGTTTAGATCCATGGCCCATTTTCTACGTGAAAGAAATTTTGAAAACATTGAAGCAGTTGAAATGGTTATCAACGAATTCTTCGTATCAAAAAGCAGAAACTGGTACCGTTGCAGGATAGTAAACCTCGCTGAAAGTGGCTCAGGACGATAGAGTCTAAGGTCTTTACTTTGAAGATTAGAATCACTTCCTGTAACAACACATTTGAAATAAAGTTCTGCTTAAAAACCGACATTACTTATGAGACATCATCCATATTTCTAATACGCATGTTTCTTCACAAAGTTTCTATCGAATCAGTGTTTAAATAGTTACCCTAATATTTTGATTTTCTTCCAGTTTCGAGAGATTCGGGCTGCTACAGTTTTATCTACATCCTACGCAACAAACATCAACATATTCTGTGTATTTCATGGTATTTTACATACTTATAAATACTTTATGGTTTGTTCTGTACGTTTAGTGGGTATTAGGTAGGTACATATTGAAACTATGATGCGTGCATTAACCCGTAAAAATAAGTTGTGCCGCTGATTTTGAAAATCGGTGGTCAGAGGGAGAGAGGCACGTAATTATTCAGCGGGATGATGTGAGAGAAGCTGCAATTTATGCTGGCTGAAAATAAAGTACGCTCATATTGAAATTTCCTGCAGCATACACTACATATTTGTTTTTTTCTTCCCCTGCTTTGTTTCCCCTTTCTTTTTCAGCATGCAATGCTAAATATGAGAGTTTATAGCATTTTTTCATAGCCTGCATAAATCCAAATGTAGTTATGAGGTATACATTTTTGGGGGCAACCTTCACATTACATCACTGTTCCGAATATTTACTTAGGCTTCCTTGACTACAAAATAAGGCAACCAGACCTGCTCTTTCTCAAGAAAAATGATAGTTTGTCAGTTTTTCTTAAACTTACCACTGTTTAGTAGGTTATGATTCGTATTACATTTGACGCCAACAATGCATATTTCAAACTTGAAATTTGAGAAGACGAAATTTATATCGCCAAAGGTATTTTAAGTGTCGTCCATAAGCATTGGGATTTTGTAGTGATGATACGATTGCACCACGTACATTGCACCAGAAACTGCTTTTATGGGTTGCGCTGTTTTTATGCAAATGTCTTTCCTACAATTATGTACATAATTATTTAACAAAATGAAGTGAAAAATGGACGAATGTAAATTAAGTCTCTAAACAAGGTGTAAACAAGTCAATTATTGAGATGATGTTTATTCGCAACTCATAAATATGCAACAAATATTTATTACCACGCCAAATACACTTATCTAAATATGGTGTATGCAAACAGAAAAGGTTGAGGACACATGCACTATGTTTGCACAGAAGAATATGCAAGGTCTACCCGGCATGCACCGTAGCACCTCTCCGAAAGCCCAGGGTCGGCGCCATCCGAGTGGCTCTCCAAACCGTGGGGTTTTCCCATGAGGGCAATACCTGATTGTGCGAGGATGGAAGTGAGCGCACTTACGCGTCAGCCCAAGACGGGCGACTACCGAAAACCTCGGTACGGCCGATAGCAATCTAGCATGCTGTCTACCGACTTTCCAGGGCGGTACCGGAGGACATTGAGGCGTCTTACAACCCCGCCTGCATGGAAATCCATACAGACGTACCCAATCTCCCACGGGTGTCGGGAACCACTGTCCGCCGAGTCCAACCCAATCCGACAACTCCCTTCCGGGAGGGGCTCGAATGTTCGACCCAGCGTACTTCTGGTAACGTTAGAAGTACCACGAGTGCTCAGGGTACGCAGCGCCCGCACCACGGCAGCTAAAGGGGTCCGACCCCCCCCTTTGCACAGCTGAGCAAAAGAAAATTCAGACAATACTTCCATAAAGCCGCCAATAGCCCGATATCTTTCTGAGCGACGCTTAACTGTTGCCGATGACTGTTTTCCTCGCCAAAAACGTTTCGTGACGCTCAAAAACATGAGTTGTTAAATCTCTTGTTAGTCAGCCACAAATCTCATCCTTTATTTCCTAAGAATCTTGATTATGAAACAATTTACCAATATCATAGAAAAGGGGTTTGTTACCAGATATATAAACACTGTTTGAATTGCGAGGATGAGAGATCACGGAATCATGTGAGAGAAACTGCTATCATACATTTAAATATTCCCTTCTAGCTTTAAATCCCACAAGCCACTTACTGGTCTTGTACTCCTAGAACGTCACCTTTAAGCGTAACGTAAAACAACAGATGGGCATGCACTGCCTGTTTCGAATGTGGGTATTGATTCCACATTCACTACACGGCCGTTTCGTATCGATTCATTGGAGAACGGAGTTTAACGTCACGTCAAGATGTCAAGTCACACGCCGTAGTAGTAGTCGTCTTATTCGCTGAAGGGAACGAACGCTTTGCCTACGGATGTTCCTTTCAGTTAAGGATTCCGTTTCACTTCTTCTGCTTTATTCCTTATTGCCTTTCTAACTCATCCCTTTTGCTGTCATAGCAGTCTTTCTTAGAAAACAGAACTTTCACAAAATGCGAGAACAGTATTCACAACCAGTCTTCACGGAGAGCCACGCGTCTACTCTGTAAAGGCATTCAACTCTACTGAATGGTTCGTTACGATGCGTACACCGGGTGTTAATGAAAACGCCTGTTGTACTTCACCGTACACACATTCTACTACTTACCCAAAGTAGAGGAAGTATTCAACACCCAGATTTTATCGGAAATACACGTTTTAAGGCTCCCTGAAACCACAGAAAAAACATTTTTAGAAAAAGGTCCTGTGCGCGTGTCCGTCTATGAATGGCATAAGTAAAAATCGAAAAGCCGGTTAAATATCAAACTTGGAAATGATGGTCTTTCCCTTTTCTGGGGGGGGGGGCCTTCGGTCGTCCAGGACAATTGAGCCATTAGAAGGTCATATTTCTTGCTAGCTTTGAAAATGAAACGAGTTTTATTTATGGACGATCTTTAACTGCTATGGTTCTTAGCGTCCCATTCTATATTGGGCGTGAAAGAACGGAAATTTTGCTGAGGCCTCTTTATCGGACTTGAGGTTCTTTTACGTACCATAAATCTACGACACGCGACCACCGGCTTTTCTTCCTTTCCGAAGGAAGTTATGCTAAGGAGTTTTACGCCCATAAAAATTCCATCGCCCTCCGCAGGATTTGAAGCCGCGACCTCGGGAACTAGAGACTAGCATGGTACCCCTTGACCACGGAGGACGACACTTGCTAGCTTTGATGGTTAATTGGTGTCTTTTAACCGGGTAGGTCATATACGAAGGTGAATGAACGAAATAGCTGAAATGATGCTTAAATGGGACCGGGGTCCCTAGAGCTTAGTTACCCGACATTCTTCTTATCAGGATAAGGGAAACCCCTGGAAAACCTTATTCAGGTAAATCACCTTAGCCGAAATTCTAACTCGGGACCTCTTGAAGGTGAGGCAGACACGCTACTCACACACCACACAGATACGCAGGCATTTTTCAGATGAAAGCTTATTGGCTGTTGAGATTTTGCAATGCAACGTTCACCAAAAAAGGATTTAATTAGGAAGATGACGGGGTTAGAACATTCGCCTTGTGGTGCCTTATTAAGCCTGGATTTTCGCCGCAGAAGAAGCATTTAATTGGGGAACATCAGTACTATACGAGTATAAAGGACTTGGATCTAGCATAGACTCTCCTAAAGATTGTGTTATGGTTCTTATTTGTTAAATATTTCAGCTTAGAATACGCCTTTAACACTGCAGTGAAGGGAATGATTTAACTGTATCAGACCTCCACCGTCACGTCTTAGCTGGGGATCGGCTGCCTTTTAAAGGCAAATGGCGTGAATATAAATGTGAGTTAACCGCATTCCGACCCCAAACGCGCAACAACAGTAACACTGAATTAAGGAAGCATGTAAAGGATAATGCAAGAATATTTCGCGTCTAGGCTAAGCTACAAAGATTGAGACGTACTTCCACTACGCACTGCATTACAATTGAAAGAGGAAATTAAATGCAACTTGTAATTAATATTTATTTTCTGCGGTACAACGCCAATGACCACCCCTCTCATTACTGTAGATGCAATGTCTCCTAGAGAATTACAGATGTAATATTGTAAATTAGTCCGAAAGGGTTTGCATGTGAGCTCAAAATCACGGAACTGAGATAAATAGTTTTTCAGGTAGCTATTTGCAAAGAAACGGAATATTTATTTCAAACAATGTTACGAAGTTTCAATTTTCCCTTTCTGTGCCTTATTGCACATTTGCAACGTGTCCAGCAAAGCATTCTCCCCATCAATTATTAAAGACAATTGCAGATAAACACTATAATAGTCAAATTATTCTCAGAGAACAAATGGCCCGGAAAATAAAGAGAAAGACAGAAAACTAGAGAGCAATTTCTCTTGCTGTCTCTTTTTGGGATATTGCTTCACAAAGCTACCGATGTTAGCAACCTATGTTAACAAGGGAAGATGACATAAAATAAATGTTTTATGAGCAATCACTTTCAAGGTATACGGGCTTATAAAAAGCAATTTTGAATTTTAAGTATGTCAGCATTTTTAAAATATTATGAACCATTTTTCTCTATAATATTCTAATTAGATTACATTTTTACTCCAAACAGGAAGTCCTTGCATTACTTACAGCTATGTAAAACTTCCTAAGGTGTGTTTTATTCGATTTTTCCAGGATGCAGTTATATACACAATAATTTCCTTCTTTAAGAAATTTTAAATTTAACATACAACAAACAAAAACTTCATGGGATGTATAAGGAAAGAGCGGCATTTTCAAATGCAAAGCAAAGTAATTTGATTAATGAGATGTAACATTTCAACTCGTAACTTCCTCGCCACATATACCTACACGTTTAAAGATCCAAAGTATAACTAAGCTCTTAAACGACTGAAACTAGGCTATCTCCCAAATATTAATTTCTCAAAAAATGTTTACATATTTGGAGTATCCCCTTCCAATAAAATAGAAACGGCTATTTAGAATATTTGACGTTGGGATAGGAACTTCATTATCGGCGTTACTGTTAGCTTTTGTGAATTGCATAGCTTAATCTTTAGATTATATGTTAATTATTACATTTTGCATAAAATATTACACTGGATTCTATCTGAAGCATGAAGAGCATGGCTAAGTGAAAGTATTGGTAAAATAAAGATTACGCTGTGATCAGTACATACGTTAAAAATCAGCTGCCTCAAGATCTTCTACTGGTTGAGCTTACCTGAAAGAAAAAATTACATTTTGTCAATTTATAAGTTTATTTAGCAAACATTTCTTACAACACTACTATAGATACAAGCCAGGGAATTAAACGAGTATGCAGTTCTTTCCCTGCAGAATAAAATCCTGAAACTGATCAAAAGATCAGTTATTATTGACGAATCTTAAGATAAATTAAAAATTGAAATTAATAAATTAAATACAATTAGCAAGAAACAAAATGTTATGGTGTCCAGCAAAGAAACCAAGGTAATGAAATTCCATGGAAAATACACAATAAGAAGCAAAAAATATTCTTGGATAACACCATCATAGACCAAGAAAACCATTTTAACCATTTGACATCTGACTTGTATTACCTCTTATAGTTATAGTAAGCGTATAAATAATAAAGTGGCTATGCAGAGCTATATTAAATGTTTTTTGCTGATGTGATACATTCACATGACTTTCTCTAGCCCTTATCGTTTATTAGTGGGCATACAAACTATTCTTACTAAGCTTATTTTACTATCTACTGCGTTTTAATCCAAACAAACCTTTGCACAAATAGCTACATTACACGTTTACTTATAGATATAGCCTTAAAATCACATACTGTTTCCATGCAATTACGAGAAACAGCTGAATGTTGACAGGACTTAAGAGAATGACGAAGAAATGAAAATTCCAACCATTAATAACGGATTTCTCAGTGATTTATGTCACAATAAAGTATTTGAAATAAATTGTGTGTTTTAAAGAGATCTACATTTTTTGTGTAGTTCGTTTTCATCTACCGCTTAACGTTTACCAATTATACAAGATTCAAAATTCCTCACGAATGAAGGGGACTTTACAGGCTATTCGCAAAAAATTCAAGATATACATTTTTTAGAAAATATATTTTCGAAAACTGTTCTTTGCAAACGGTGGTTTGGGGTGGGGTATTTTCTTAAAAATCTTCATGTTGCACCTTTAGGAGATTCTGAACTTAAATACCAAGTTTGGTGCTGTCCGACTATTCGTTTTTGAGTTATGCTGTTCACAGACACACATACATGCGTGCGCGGTTCTTTTTCTAAAAGTGCTATGTTTTATTCAAGGGGTCTCAAAACATGTATTTTCGGTGAAACTGGGTATAGAATTTTTGGGTGGAATGCAATAGCTTCTCTAGTATTATGTACATAGCAGAGAAAGTAAAAATTTGACATAAAAGTCAAACAGTAACAGTATTACAATTTTATAAAGTTTTGGCCATTCTGATATTACCGTATACACAGATCAGTAGCATGGGTATTACAGGAAAAATGTGCTGTGTTACACTCACATGGCTTTCTCTACTCTTGTAAAAACTATTTTTACAAACGCTTGTTCTCCATATGCTTCATGTTAATCGAGATATCGAGATGTTAATCTTATTGCTAATTTTCTTGTAGATGCAAGAGGAATTGGTAGGCTTTAAGCGATAGTCAAATATTTTAAGAGCGGTTGCTATGTGGAGTATTCCATTCTCTTTCCATTACCAGGACAAAAACAAAAACAAAAAATGAATAACGAATTTGAGAAAAAGTATAAGTATTGGAAAATTTAAGGGAATAACAAGCAATATCTCGAAAATGGTTCACTCAACAACAAAAATGTATATAACATAAATTGTGTATTTTAATGCGATCTACATTTTTTGCGTAGTAAAATTTTGTCTATCTCTTATGGTTTACCAGTTATGCAAAAGTCGTTCACAATGAAGAATACTTTTGGAGACATTCCCACAAAATTCGAGATATACATTTCATTTGTCATGAAAATATCTTAAACATATGATATTTTAATCAAAATCGTCAGAGCCATTTTTGAGAAAATTAAAATTTTCGAAAAATGTTCCATGTAAAGGGTACTCTGGGGTGGGGGATTTTCTTGAAAACCTTGGTGTCGCATCTCTGGAAGATACTGAACCTAAATACCAAGTTTGGTGTTTATCCGACTGTTCGTTTCTGAGTTATGCTGTTCACAGACACAGGCAGACACACGGACATGTTTCCAAAAATGTTTTTTTTTTGTATTCGGGGGTCTCAAAACATGTATTTTCGGTGAAATCTCGGTATCGAATTTTTGGGTGGAATACAATACTTCCCCTACTTACTATAGGTAGTAGAGAAAGTAAAAAGATGAAACCCAAATTAAATCAGCTGAGATGAGGTTCTCACAATCACTAAAGGGTATAAATTTGAAGATCATCTCACAAATGGAAGTATCAGGTAAGAACTCTATAGTTTTGCAATAGAAATACAGCAAATGTGTATCGCCAGAACTGGAAGCAACATTTGGATTAGATAACCACAAATCATTACCCGAATTGCAAACTATTATGCAACCCAAAGGAAAGAAGACACATTGGCAGACCCAGGAAAAGACAGAGTTGAGTTTCTGAACAGGGGAATTGCTTAACCTAGGGTAATATGTGGTGGTGATTTAGCAAATATTTGAAAGATGCTAAAGTAATAGTCCGTTACAAGAAAATATTCAAATACTGAAAGTGTGCCTTACGGAAGGAAAATATTTCGTTTATTGCTGACAAAAACTGCTGAGTTATTCGATTGTACAGCTTTTGGTAGAGGTTAATTATTTCTATTTTCTCTAATGTGAATGGAAGCCTTATATGAATTATCTTCGATCTACAATGGAGATATAGAGAAACATAAAAAAAAAAATTAAAAATCAGGTTTCACTGCTAATTGTCAACTTCACTTGAAATACTCCCTGCATCCTAAGCGTGCACCATGTGCAGGAAAAAAGTATTTGCGAAACCTGGTTACCATTCCATGTTGGCAGAGATATTGATTTTCATGAAAATGTATTCTGTTATCCGTAACCAAAACCAATTATCCATTTTTCTTGTTGTTCTATGCTAAGATATGTTTTGCATTAATTGCCTACTTATTGCCAAGAGTGCGTTAGACCTCTAAAAGAGGGGATGGAAGAAGGCCTAAGTTCACATTCTACAGTTCACGCAGAAACTGTTTACATTACGCAAACGCGTGACGAATTATACACACTATGAATAACGATGATAATAATTAATTGTTCTTTCACACATGCCATATGCCATGTGTAGGCTAGAGTTGGAAAGCTAGAATTAGACTGAAACATTCAACGCCGTAGCCGGGATTTGAACCACGGCTGTGAATTACACTTTGCTCTTCGTGACATTCGGAGTGGGGATGTATGACAACAAACAACTTCTTTTCGCACACGCTCTTCATGCTGACCTCAGCAGTTCGTAGTCGCTGTAATTCAAGTAAAAACAACTGAAATCTCTCCTAAAGAAGGCGATTCACTCTGTTTCCTTTTCTCTTCTGAGTACCACTACCATACTTTGTTCTGTATTGGTCAGTTTATACGAGATTCTCATCTACATTTTGAAGAGAGAAATTGTTTGCACCCAAGTCTTACATGTATTCTGGGTATAATCGCAGAAATCGTCATTTGATTCTTAGAACATTGTTGAGAGCGTCTAAAATAAGCAGATGTGTGTTGCTTCGTAGAAAATAGAGAGAAGTGAATTCCGTTTTCTGATAAAGCACTACTTTTTGCGTGGTAAGACGGTGAAGGAAACGGAAGAAAAGCTGAACAAGTATTACGGATACTCTGCTCCATTACATGCCATGGTTGACGAGTGGTTCACAGAATTTCGATGTGGCCATTTGAGCACAGGAGATGCCGTGCGCACAGGACGGCCGGTTGAGGTCACAAGAGAAAAAATGGTGAACAAAGTTCACGATATTTGTCGGAAGACCGCTGAGTAAAAATCCTTGAGATAGCCAAGACCGTAAACATCTCGAGTGAACGGGTGTATAACACTGTGCACGAATTTTTGGGTATGAGAAAGCTGTCAGCAAGATGGGTGCCGCCACTGCTCTCAGTTGAGAACAAGCGGAATCGTGTGACCATTTCACAGGGATGTTTGAACATGTTCTAGCACAACCCAAATGAGTTTTTGCCGCGTTATATCACGGTTGATGAAACTTGCATCCATTACCATCAACCTGAAACCAGACAACAATCAAAGCAGTGGATTTCCTTCGGCGAACCTCTTCCAAAGAAAGCGAAAACCATTCCGTCGGCAGCAAAAATCATGGCAACTGTCTTTTGGGATTCACAAGGGGTGATAGACATCCACTACCTGGAAAAAAGTAAAACGATCACAGGTTCATATTATGCCGCAATGCTGGATCAGTTTCACAAGGAATTGTTAAAGAAAGGACCCCATTTGATGAAGAAAAAGTTTCTCGTTCACCAGGATAATACATCGGCACACAACTCAGCCATTGCCATCGCAAAATTTGTGCAATTGGGCCGAACTGCTACCTCACCCACCATATACTCCAGATTTGGCTCCGAGCGACTTTTTCCTCTTTCGGAAACTTGAAAAATTGGCTCGCTAGGAAGAAATTCACGTCCAGTGAACACATCATGGCAGAAACAACCTCATATTTTGCAAACTTCGAAAAATCATATTTTTTGGAAGTGTTAAAAAAATGGAGAAACGTTGGACAACTGTATTTAATTGAAATGAGACTGTTGAGAAATTAAATTGATTTTTCGGAAAACATTGTTATTTTCCTTAAAAAGTCACTGACTTCTCAATCCGCCCTCATATTTACCAAAGTATTTGCTATGCAGTTATGTCTTCTATCGCCAATAACCCCCTGCTTTCAGAGAGGCTGCAGATATGTGTAACTGCTTTAACCACGGGAACGAAATCAGAAGGTGTGTGTTGGGGTTTAGCAGATGCTTCACTTTGTTTTCAAAGCTAATAGTCAACTCGTCTTTATGAGGCAAACACATCCACTTAGTATTCATTTCTGCAGCACACGGCCAGAGCTATTAAAATTGATACTACATTACGCCATGCCAGTAAGATTGTTATATAAGGCTTTTTATCCGCGCTGGATTTTCAACTTTTAATATACCTCTTGACGTTAAGAGGATTGCATGATATAAATGATGGCGCAGCACTCCCATGGAGCAAGATGGCTTTCAGTGTAATCCTTTGGCGAATTAATATTTCGTCAGAAGCTTATGAATACTAATACTGGGCTTAACGCTATAGATACAATTAAACGAAAATATGCTTTTGCCTCCACATAAATTCGATTTTGGAGAGATTATAAACTGCCAACAATAGATGTGTTACGCAAAAGGCATGCGAGAAATCAGAATTATTTCCTGTTCTGAATTCTGCGAGGTAATACAAAAGGAATAGAAGAAATGCGAGATCAAAATACAATGAAACCTTTGTCACGTAAAAGGGTTGAAAATGTATGAGAAAAATCCGACTGGTATTTTAATAACAGCGATATAACTAAAAGCATTTCATCAAGACATTCATTACCCAGAGGTTTTATTGAGTGCACAATTGTCGTAGTAGTCTTTTAAAAATCTATAGAAGCATAAAATAAACATAATGCAAGTGTAGTCTTTCGACGCTAAGGATTCAATGGTTATTGACGACGGGGATGGCAAATCACCAAATATGGAATACGCATGACGGCACCTAGCAGCACATGGAATGTTAATAGGTATCCAATCAAAGAGGGAGAGGCACAGGGAGACCAAATGTAATCGCGAATCCCGTTTTCGCCATCCCTGATTTAAGATGTGACCATTTTACAATTGGAGTTTGACAACCAGCTCACAGTGTTAACAAGTAGCATTCTGCCTTAGACAATCTAACCTCAAGTGTTACAACACCTCCTAGAA
Organism: Deroplatys truncata; assembly: GCA_030765065.1. Lineage (NCBI taxonomy): Eukaryota > Metazoa > Arthropoda > Insecta > Mantodea > Mantidae > Deroplatys > Deroplatys truncata. The sequence continues at coordinate 168,551,699 of CM060983.1, forward strand.
AACAGGACTTCAGTTTCACTTTGCCATATCTTTCTAATTGCCGATTAATAGACTTAAGAAACAAAAGCTGTATCTGCAGAACCCAATGCTTTAGATAAGCATTACATACCATGAAGTTAACGAAAATTATTTCATAATTTCGGCTCGTTTACCATTTGTTATATGCAGGTACATATTCTTTTAGAGGCAGTCGTTCACAGCATTACTGTCGTATTTTACTCCGACAACTTTTTCAACAACTTTTTTCAGAGCAACAAACCCTTTTTCCTGCCAGGCAGAAAGCATTTTACTCCCGTCAACATCATTATCAGCCATCACATTAATGAGGTACGGCAGATTCCTCCACTCCCCACTTCCTTCGCTCATTTCTTTCTTACTCCTTCCCTTAATGAAACTGACAAATTTTCTTAATATCATGTCTTGAAGTGATGAAAAGTTTTCAGCTCCTTTACTTAATCTATTTTACTTGTGAATCGTCTCAAATCAAAGAGGACATTTGAAAAACGATATCGCTATAGCTTTCTGTAAATAAGTTTCGTTTCATATTAATTGACTTGCTCATAAACTTTGAAACTGAAATGCAAAACGATAGATATTCCTAAACTTTGTCATCCTCTGCCTTAATCTTTCTCTACTTTCTAAATATAATCATTTGCTCAGAATTTATATGAAATTTCACATTCCTTATCTTTCATGTCAAAGTACACAAATATTGTATTTCGAAATGTGCAGAATCCAAAAGATGGAATATTTCTTCGCACTTCTACTGCCTGTTTAAGCTATTTTAGATTTACTTAAAAGCGCTGTGGACAGAATTTCTTGAGCATGGAGTTACGGCACTGCTGGGTGTGGCCCCCGTAGAAGGAAGACCATCGTAAATAATTAGGGCAAAACTCCTTTGTTGTACTGAAACAAATTCTGACGTTTTAAATATTTGCTAGTTAAATAAAACCATGTTTTACATGTTTTGGAAATTTAGCTTTCTATTTCTAATTTTTTGTGTATAAATCCGATTCTAATGCTCACGATGCTTATGATTAGCTATGTTATCCCATTCTGTTGTAAAGCAAATATTGAATTATACCCTCAGACTTTCAAGGTTACTATTTTACTAATAGACACATCATATTACTTTTAACCATGTAATAACATTTATGGTTGTATTTGTTAGCCCCACATTTGGGAGCCAATTTATAGTGGTATTACTTGTAATGTTTGTGTCTTTGTATTTACTTCACGCGTTAAAGCCATCTTGTGACGTGATTCATTTGTTAGGTTTGTTCGCTCCATCTGGTGTTAGCAATTTGCGGTAGTATTAGTGTTTGTTTGAAAGAATGCGACTGTTATTTGATTTAATTTTTGTTTACTGTCCTCCGGCTAGCTATTATCTTTTCTTGGGTCGAGTACTTCTCTTTATACAGGTTGTGTAAACGGAAAGGAATCTTTTATCCAAAGATAACACTGATGAAGAAATTTATTATACACTTTTATTGTCGAAACACAGTCACTATCACATTTACATATTGATCTTGACACTCGCCAAACTGAAACTGTTATAATAACTTCATTACTGATAATTCTTAATTCGCGTACTTCAACTTTTTGTATAATTAACTTTATAACACTTGAGATTTCATAACTCTGTTACGCGTAACCTGCAAATTGATATCCGAAGTGTGCCGTACAAATACTTTCGACGAACTGACGGGAATGCGACGTATAGTGTACAAAGAATTTTGATGAACTGACGGCGATCTACCTCTAACCTACTCTTTTTATACTCCTTCACCCAGATATGCCTAAAGATTATAACTGAGCTGCAATTGGCTAATAAAACGCGCCAACATTAGCGTCTATTTTTATATCCAATGAAAATTATGAATACATATGCTCTAGGGAAACGTTCCAGAATATTCTAAACGCGCCAACATTACGTAACTTCCTCGTTTCCAATAATGATAAACAGCTCACCCCTTCGCTGCATTATTGCACGCTATTATTGTCAGTTTCAGTAAGGCAGTATAAACTTACTTCCCAACAATAATTACAATCAATAAACATCTCAAATCAATGTCACATAAAAATGCATATTCATATTACAATCATTATTTACATTTAAGTAATTTGTGATACAAATTACTGCATCAACCAATACAACGGAAGAATCTCAACCAATCTTGGCTGTCTGTCGCTATCAACTTATCGCTGTAAATCTGTCGCTTTGGTTTTATCACTTCCCTTGCTTTTATTATTGCAAACACTTCCAAGAATCGCTTTGCTCTGTAGAGAGTTTAGACTTTGAATACCTATGCCTTTTAAGATGATTAATGTTTATTCTAACATTCCATATTAGAATCCAGTTTGCTTTTGTTTAAAATATTCTGCCTTTTTTTCCCCAGTAGAATTAAAAAATTGCTATTAATGTTTTTATTCCCATCTGATTTGTTTTAAAACAGAAGAACTTTCGAAGTGAGTATAACTATTATTATTTTTATGACAATACGTATTATTTATACAAGTTATTATATTTTGTTATTATATTTAGAGTCCTGCTGGATTACCAGTAATTTTACTACCTACAAAAGTTAATATATTCCAAAATTACGGAAACATCAAATCAGATTTTAAAAAATCTTATGTGCCACATTCACATTACTTTTCTACCCTCTATTGTTTTTAAGTGGGTATACAAACTATTCTTACGATAGCTTATTTTTCTATCTACTTCATTTTAATCCAGATAAACCTTTGCAGAAATAGCTACATTACACATTTCATTTAGGTAGAAACCAAGGGAACAACGATAGTCAAATGTTTAAGAACCATAGTATCCTGGTCTTAAATTCCACACTCTTTCCACGCAATCGCGAGAAACAACTGAAAAGCGACAGGTCTTTAAAAGAATGACAAAGTATTGAAAAATTCGAACCATTAATAACGGATATCTCGAAATGGCATATGCTACAAAAATGTTATTTGTAACAAGTTGCGTGTATGTTCTTATTCGCAAACAGTGTTATCACCACTAATCTTTAATGCTTTGGATAAAACGCGAGGTTTTCGATTGTATTTCATGTCATGGAACTGTCCATTCTCCGTCTACTGAAATGTTTACAACACTTGTTAACCAGAGTAATTATAATCGACCATTCATACAAATTGTGTAATATCCTGCATTATGAAAATAACACAGGATGGGTTGACAGAGCCCATTTATTGATTCATTAAATCGATTTATAGCGTTGCAAGAAGTAACTATAACTCGACTGGTCCCTTAGAGGTCTTTTAGGTGCAGGTCGAAAATACGCTCTGCAAACTGTTTACGATTGCTAACTTGCATTTCTCAAACATATTACGGTGGATACTGCTGGTAAAGGAAAGTAACAAATTTAAGTCCTGCTATACTACATTTAAATCGGGATTCAAGTAGGTATTATATTAGTGTATATGAAATCACGCCTTTACACTTTGCAGTCTTCTTATGATAACAGTTACCTACTCTGCTCCATTCAAAGGGTTATTTTCGTGGTGAATTGGTGAAATGCCTGTGTTCGATTCCCTGTGTGTTTTAGTGGTTTTCCTTACCCTTCAATGTGTTTAGAATGTGGTATTTTATGTGACTGCGCTATGAGGCGCAGCTATCAACTAGCGTATATCTCTGGGAAGATGTCTGAACATATGTTTCAAAACCATTCTACGCGATATATCGTAAAAAAGTATAGAACTGTGTATTACTAATATGTACGGAGAAATCAATTGCAAAAAAAAAAATCCTTATGTGTTGCACTAACGTGGATTTCTCTACTCATTCTTCTACAAACTATTCTTACAAAACTGTAGGACACGGTAGAAGAGCGTGTCACTGTGTGCTAGCTTTGAAATTCCATGCTCTTTGCATGGTCAGAAAAAAAAAAAAGCACGAGTAACGATCTACCATTTCAAGATCAAGTATTGAACCATTCGAACCTTTAATAACGGATATCTCAGAAACGGTTTATACAAAAATTTTATTTTAAGTAAATCGTGTGTTTTAAAGAGATCTACATTTTTAGTGTGGTACATTTTCATCTATCCCTTAACATTTACAATTTATACAAGGTTATACAAAATTCTTTCGAAATGAAAATACTTTATAGGGTATTTCCACAAAATTCAAGATTTACATTTTATTCGCCATGTAAGTACCTTTAATATATGGTATTTTAATCAAAATCGTTAGAGCCATTTTTTAGAAAATCAAAATTTTTGAAAAATGTTCAAAATAAAGGATAATTGGGGGTAGGGGGATTTTCTTGAAAATCTTCGTGTCACATCCTTGGAAGGCAGTAAACTCAAATGCCAAGTTTGGTACTTATTCGACTTTCCGTTTTTGAGTTAAGCTGTTCTCAGTCGGACAGAGGCACACATACGGACATGTTTCCAAAAATGCTTTATTTGGAGTCAGGGGTCTCAAAACATATATTTCCGGTGAAATCTCAGTATCAAATTTTTGGGTGGAATACAATACTTCCCCTACTTATACACGTAGTAGAGAAAGTAAAAATATCATTTGACAAATTTTAATGAGATCTGCGCTTTGTGTAGTAAAATGTCTATCTTTTATGGTTTACCAACTATACAAAAACCATTCAGATATCTTAAACACATGGTATTTTAATCAAAATCGTTAGAGCCATTTTTGAGAAAATACAAAATAACAAATCCTTTTCATGTAAAGGATAGTTTGGGATGGGGGAATTTTCTTGAAAATCTTTGTGTCGCATTTTTGGAAGATTCTGAACTTAACCAGATTAATAGGTATTCTCCTCGTTTCTGAGTAATGCTGTTCTAATTTTTTTTGTTTGTTTTGTTTATTCAGGGCACTTAGAACTTTTGGCTGGAATACGATACTTCCTCTACTTACCATAGGTAAGCAGCAGAAAATTGCGGGCATTAAAATTATCACATGCATGGTCTCTTAATAGCCGCTTCGATATCTTATTTTCAGTAATATATTTATGCTCTGCGATTAAATTCTTCATTGTTTTTTCTTTAATTCAAAGAAACATTTACCGTAGATCTCTTCCTGTGCATTTTATTCAATTACAAATGTACTGTTATCTATTAAAACAGAACAAACGATAACATTATTGCTGCCGTACTATTTTTTACGATGGAGCTGTTAATACCGACTACGCTGTGTCTTATTGGGTTGCAGTTGTTCCTGTTTAAGGAGGACGTTAATCCATGCGAAAAAGTATGACTCTAAACTGCCACATATTGGAACGTATAAAATATTTTAGAATACTACTCTGCACATTGCCTACACACCAGATAGAGTAGTATGAAAATATTATTACGATAGTGTAGCAATTTTGGACGCATGAAATTTGTAGCTGTCCGAAAGCATTCTCGCGGCTCTACGAGCTTCAACATAAATGAATATGTTTATAAAAAGGTGTATATTAAATTTTTTATTTTCTGTTGGAAAGAATACACATACATAATTTAAAATGTTATAACTCCAAAGACAATCCTTTAATTTGGATGAAATTTTAAAATTAAATGGAGATAAACATATTATTTAAGCTATAAAAGCTTTAACAGGGAACCGTAAAGGGAACTGAAGTTATAAAATATAAATAAATACCTGACTGGAACCAAGGCGCGGAGTCCGCAACCCGCCAAACCCTCCGCTGTTTGACTCGTTCAGTTCTTTAGCAGGCATTATTCTCTCCCCCAACAACAAGATCTCGGGGAATTTAGAACAACGTCTCGAGGGATTTCACATGGACCAGAAAATGTTTTACGCAATCTTTATTTTTCCCCTTCCAGTAATTGGAATCATACTGTGGATGCTATGTGTTCTGATACAGTTTTCAGCACCACAAATCTCTGTGTATTTAAAACCCGGGCCGTTTCTTCGTGTTCGTCTTTAGTTGTGAATGAAATACATTCTGTTGACACTTGGAAATCTGTCCAATGACAAGCATCACTGCCGCATCACCGAAATAATAAATCTTATATACGTGAAAATAGCTGTTGTAGACAGGTAATCGGTTTTTGAAAAAGATGAAGTGCAGGACTGTTATGAACTGAATAATCTGATATAATCGAAAAACCTGTACGTTCCAGATCATTATCCACAAATGACAAAGGATGGATAGTTGCTTGAGACCTGTTCCAGTTGTATCCTTGTATGGCAGAATAGTGCCAATAACAATAAATTTGTATATTGGATTGCTAATTTCAGGCGTTTCAGGTACGATGATTGAGCTATTGCTATGAAATTGTGTGCTTAAAATGTTTTCAGACAAGTAAGGAAATTATTGATAAAATTTTCAGTATTCGCTTTTACCAGGGCTATGTCCGCTCTATCTATTGCTTTACTTTTTTATATACAATTTCTTCCATGGGATTTTTCTCCAAAAATGAATTTAGAAATAATTACACTCCCTGGGCATTTTTCACATGTCTAGATTAACAATTTTAAGCGGGACTCTTGACAAACCATTTTCGTATTAAATCTCAACACTGTTTATTTCACTTTCGTCATCATAGCTTATTGTTTGGAAATTCATTAACATCCTTTATTCATTAATTTTATTTTGGGCTTTCCCTTCACTTGATTTTTCCCCTTCATAATCTGTTTCGCTCTTTTCTACATTAGTCATTTTATATACCTTCATACGACAGCGTTCACATATATCACCTACAACTAAATTCAGTAATTTATTTCGCATTTATCAATATCCAACTGAAAGGAACGTGATATTCAACACTGATCTCCAATCAGGAGAAGCGCCATGCGAGGAGTTCGCACTTTCGTTATAGGCATCAAGTGACACGCACATGTATAGTCGCTATCCATGTTGTCTTCCATCCCTTGCATCGCCTTGCATAAGACTTGTGGCAAAAATGGTTGGATTTGAAAATATAAATAAATATTTATTTCAACCTAAATTTTCACCCCTATTCTTATTTTTAATAATCAACAGTCAATTTTAAATATGCAGATTCCTCTTTAGAATCATAGTGTTTTATTTTTAGGCACACATATAAGACCATTATACATGTTTGTTTTGTAATATGTGTGACAACGCCACCGAAGTTCCCCCTTCACTGCAACTAAACCACTGGTGTTACAATTTTTATATTATGTATTTTAACTTTTCTCTATAGTATTGTTGACATACTAAAATTCAAAAGAAATGGGGTATTTCGCTGAAAACATTTAAAATTTTGTATAGAATGACCCGAAGAATAGTTTACGTATTCCTAAATCTCACACGTGAAACGTGATGTAACATAAATGCAGAATTACGTTTATATATGCGGTGACTAACGCCAGAAGAGAAATTTATAGAGCAGTTTTCTTGCCACACATCACAGTACTCGTACTAGTTCAAATATCTTATTACGATTTTGTCCCCATTTCGATTTTGTGTTCCTTTCAAAGGATCGCACATGCATCACCAACTGCAAAAGAAATCTGCAGGAAGTGCTGAGTGATGAACAGGATTTACGAGGTGTCAACTGCGCGTTTCAAATAATCGGTAGTCTGGTCACGGGAACATCTCGGCGGAAACGTCACCAACAAACAAGGTAGTCTGCTACAGGAAGAGAAGAACCCTGCTCCACCCATCAGCACGAGGTCGAAATATTCTTTACGTGCTTCCGCATCATTTTCGGTAGATGTGGAGGTCAATGACGCAACCATAGCTGACCAAAGCTGATGTTTTTGGCTCCACGTGTAAATTCATTGGGTACATGTCTATGCAGATTTTAACTTAGAGAGAAATTAATTTAGTGTGTTAATTCCAGTTATAGCTTGCTATGTTGCTTCACTGACCAACTTAGTTTCACACCGCTCAGTTACTCAACTAGGACGTTTTGAAATGAAACAGCGGTTGTAGCTTCAATCAAAGGTAGGATCAAACTTAAAACTCAATGTATAGCCGGGATTACCACGAATCTAGTAAGCACTTTTAAGTCCTTTGCTTTAGGTCAACCAATGTTAATTCACTGTTCTTCCACACAAGCCGTGTGTGCGCTAAAGTTGTAAAACTAGAGGCATATCTGAAAAAATCTGATGTGTTACACTCACATGACTTTCTCTACTCTTGTAAAACTATTTTTACAAACTCTTATTCTCCATCTATTTCATATTAATCGAGATAAACATTTGCAGAAACGATCTTTTGACATGCATAGAGAATTACATTTTACACAGAGCGACCAGTTCTAAAAATATTTGACTATCGCTTAAGGCCTATGTTCCCTTTGTTTTGTATTTGCAAGGGCAATATAAGCACAGCCATATCTCTTAATAGCTGGTTGCTATGTGCACCACCATTCTCTTTACCACAGATTAATACTCTTTGCATATCCAAGACAAAAAAAAAATGAATAACGAATTCCCATTTGAGAAAATAAGTATTGAAAAATTTAAGGGAATAACAAGCAACATCTCGAAAATGGTTCACTCGACCAACAAAAAAAAAAAAATTGTATATACATAAATTGTGTATTTTAACGCGATCTACATTTTTTGTGTAGTAAAATTCTGTCTGTCTCTTATGGTTTATCAGTTATGCAAAAGTCGTTCACAATGAAGAATACTTTAGGAGACATTCCCAGAAAATTCAAGGCATACATTTTATTTGTCATGAAAACATCTTAAACATATTATACTTTAATCAAAATAATGAGAAAATTTCAATTTTCGAAAAATCTTCCATGTAAAGGGTAATTTGGGGTGGGGGGATTTTCTTGAAAACCTTGTGTCGCATCTCTGGAAGATACTGAACCTAAATACCAAGTTTGGTGTTTTTCCGACTGTTCGTTTCTGAGTTATGCTGTTCACAGACACACACACACACACACACGGACATGTTTCCAAAAATGCTTTTTTTGGATTCAGGGGGTCTCAAAACATATATTTCCGGTGAAATCTCGGTATCGAATTTTTGGGTGGAATACAATACTTCCCCTACTTACTATACGTAGCAGAGAAAGTAAAAAGAACTAACAATTGGTTAGAACAGCGGTACGGTAAGCCGTAGTTCAAATCCCAGCTATGACATACAATTTTTTAGTTCTGATTCCGCCTCTTCAACTTAGCCTACACAAGGCATGTGTGAAAGAAACATTCTTTGGTTTCAGTCTTGGTAATGCCGTAATTGGTTGTTACAGTTACAAATGTAACTCGCCAATATGATTGAAATCCAATGTTTCTAAATACACTTATACCCTTTGCCTACTATTTAGATAACTGCTCCCGAAAAAACCAGCGCATGCCATTCTCATGCACTGGCTATCAATAAATATTTGTCTGCTCCAGAAAACAAGAAAAAAAAACATGTTCCATCTATTTTAAAATGCATTTGCAACACAAAATAATATGATATTCTTATACTGTTTTATTAATCACGTTCTCTATTTCCCACCTATGGTAGGCAGGAGAAGTGTTGTGTTCAACCCAGAAACTCAACATTGAGATTTCACTAGAAATATATAGGTATGTTTTCACGTCTACTGAGACTCCAAAAGAAGTATTTTTAGAAAAAATGTCCGCGCAGACGTGTGGTATCTTAGCCTAACTCAAAAACGAAAAGCTGGATAAACATGAAATGTTACACTCGAATCATAAATTGATTAAGCATACCAAACGAAGATTTTCAAGAAAATGCTCCCACCCATAACCATGCTTTACATGAAAAAAACTATTTGTTTTTCAAAAATGGCTAACGATTTTAATTAAAATATCACACTTTTAGGATATTTGCATCACTAATAAAATGTATATCTTGAATTTTCTATGAATAACTTCAAGTTCTCTTCATAGTGAATGAGTTTTATATTCACTTATACTACTGTGAACCACGAGAGATAGACAAACATTTATTGCACGAAAAATGTCGAGTTCAGTAAAATATACAATTTAACTTTTTCTTAGCATTAGCCGTTTTCGAAATATTCGCTGTCACATCTTTAGTTTTGTAGGTTCAACTGTCATGTGGCACCTTTAAAGCTTCTAACGCGATACTTCTTGGTTATAGCATGGGTTCATTTGTTACAAAACCGTAAGATGTGCGAAAAGTTGTGTGTTGTTTTCCCAGACGTGCAATCCTATTACGTAATTTCAGATTATTTCTGGTCAAAAGAGTCTAAGTAACGTAAAGTGAATAGAATAATCACTTTTTATATGGATACTAATACATAAGAGGTTATGTGATGTCGTAGCAAGTAGAGAAAGTCCTGTGACTGCGATAAATCAACTTTTTTTATTCCTGAACTAAATTGGAAACCGATTATTTGTTAACTCTTACGTGCCTAACCACGTAACAAAACAGTTGCGCAATAAGCGATTATTGAAACTAGAGCATTTCATACAGTAAACTCATATGGAAGATTTGTAGTATATTTGTTTATTAATTTATTTATTGACATAAGACCTTCTCGATTCTGCCAGGTGAAAACACTTAACAAAACGTACAATACATTAAGGCTAGTTTAAAAATACAACACAAAAATCCATTACAAACCCAAGTATTTTAAATCCTTGAGTATTAGTATATTTATATAAAAATCGTTGTTCTATTCACGTTAGAAGACGATGAGATGACAGTAAAATATTTTGAGGGGGAGGGTTTGACACCTCAGAATGTTTTTCTGTTGAAATCTTGGGTGGAATATATACTTTCACTTCCCCTATCTACCACAGGTAGCGGTATAGAAATTAATAAAATATTCCTGCTGCACAAAGTCATTACAAATCCGTAATGCATCACGGAAATGGAACCAATGCACTGTATGATATTGACCGTACGTGCTTTCGATATAGGGGAAACAATTTAATGGCAGTTCTCAGGTGTTCAAAGAGGCCGCCTTTACATTAACCTAAACTACTGCCAATCTTACAATGGGAATTACTAGTTTCAAGTCGTCAGTAAATAAAATCTAACTTTGGAACAATATTTAAATCACTTCCCAGCGCTAAATATTGCATCGTAATGTATTTAATAGGACATAGTTGTAAAACTAACAATTAAAACGTATGTAACACCTATATAAGAACTAAAAAAAACAAAAAAACAAAAACAAATAAACCCAGAGGTGGAACATAATGGCCTCTATACAAACAAGGATTATTTGCTTTAAACTTAACAGTTGACGTCCTGCAAGTTAACGCCTGTACCGCCAACGTAATAGCTGCAATTAACACCAATTACGACCATACCACCACGCGTATATTTTAGGAGCAGTTGCTGGTATTGATGCAAACCGAACAAATAGAACATATTTTTATTATTATTAAATATTATTATCATCATTATATAGTCAACTGAAAAATGCAATGCCACGCCGGGATTTCAACACGGTTTTAGCGCTCTCCGTGCGGTTGCTCTAACCATTGAGCTACTGTGGGACATTGCAATTCCTTAGTTGACTCAAGTTGTTTCCCATTTGCCAAGACCAGCCTAAGGTCTCTAAAAAGTATAATTAATTACAATTAATAATATACAGAATAATTAAAAAGAAAAATCTTATGTGTTACACTCACATGACTTTCTCTACTGTTGTACAAACTATTTTTACAAACGCTTATTCTCCATATGCTTCATGTTAATCGATATATCGAGATGTTAATCTTATTGGTAATTTTCTTGTAGATGCAAGGGGAATATGGTAGGCTTTGAAGCGATAGTCAAATATTTTAAGCGCTTGTTGCTATGTGGCGCATTCCATTCTCTTTGTATGTCCAGGACATAAAAAAATGAATAACGAATTTGAGAAAAAGTATAAGTGTTGGAAAATTTAAGGGAATAACAAGCAATATCTCGAAAACAGTTCACTCATAAAAAAAAATGTATATGACATAAATTGTGTATTTTAACGCGATCTACATTTTTTGTGTAGTAAAATTTTGTCTATCTCTTATGGTTTACCAGTTATGCAAAAGTCGTTCACAATGAAGAATACTTTTGGAGACATTCCCAGAAAATTCGAGATATACATTTCGTTTTTCATGAAAATATCTTAAACATATGATATTTTAATCAAAATCGTTAGAGGTATTTTTGAGAAAATTAACATTTTTGAAAAATGTTCCATGTAAAGGGTACTCTGGGGTGGGGGGATTTTCTTGAAAACCTTCGTGTCGCATCTCTGGAAGATACTGAACCTAAATACCAAGTTTGGTGTTTATCCGACTGTTCGTTTCTGAGTTATGCTGTTCACACACACACACACACACACACACACACACACACACACACACGGCCATGTTTCCAAAAATGCTTTTTTTGGATTCAGGGGGTCTCAAAACATATATTTCCGGTGAAATCTCGGTATCGAATTTTTTGGTGGACTATAATACTTCCCCTACTTACTATACGTAGTAGAGAAAGTAAAAATAGAATATCATCCAAAACAACCAGAGAGCACTACTATACTGGGCTTTTGGTGAACTCCAATAGCTTGCGTTCTCTGTGGTATGGATCTTCTCCATTCCGGGACAAACAAATCGAGAGGCGATATAATCAGGGATGAATTACTTAATATTATAGGAGTGGAAGAGAGCGGAAACCAAAGCAAATGTCCGCTTAATATCGTAACCTGCTGAAATTCACCAACAAAGATCTTCGGAATTATGGGCACACAATTTATCGGCCTGCTCGTTATTTAGAGCAGACTATTTAGACGGAAGATCACAGAAGTCAAAATCTGGCATCACGAGTACATATTATATGTATATGCGTCGACGAAAATTAGGCTTTGCCCATGCGAACCCTACCGCTATGAGACTGTTCTTAATATTTGCGACTCGATTTTGACGTGACGCACGCTAGAAGTGTCTTTTAGCAGCATTATTGCTGGAAAATTCTCTCTTTCTCTCTCACACACACCTATCAAAGTGCTTTTGTTCTCTTCTTTGAATGTTACATGTGAGTGTGAAAGTACTTTATCCTAATGTGCGAAAATAGGAAATTACTAGTGACAAATTGAGCCCGAGGAAACCTCGCTAATTTGTATTCTTGGTTAGCACCGTAGAACAGTGTGATATACCTACGGGGATTGGAATTTGCATCTGTAGAATGTATAGGAACACAGTATGAACGTTTCGAGAGCTGTGCAGTGGAGAATTAGATCGGGACCTGCCCCTTCACTCTCCATTCTGGATAATGTAGCACAAATAATAACTTATTCTGCACATGTGTTTTTATATTTCCCGGATCAAAGTTTCCAAACAATATGTCAGCCTTTATTTGCAGCGCAATAACTTTGGGTTTACGCGAATATGTCCGATATACGCATTTACGTACAAAAACTCTTGCCGCTGTCTCCGTGTTACAACAGTTATTACTTTCTTTACTACGTACAGTAAGTAGGGGAAGTATTGTATTCCACCCAAAAATTCGATACCGAGATTTCACCGGGAATACATGTTTTGAGAGCCCCTGAATCCAAAAAAATCATTTTTGGAAACATGTCCGTGTGTGTGTGTGTCTATGAACAGCATAACTCAGAAACCAACATTCGGATAAACACCGAACTTGGTATTTAGGTTCAGTATCTTCCAGAGATGCGACACGAAGGTTTTCAAGAAAATCCCCCCACCCGAGATTACCCTTTACATGGAACATTTTTCGAAAATTTTAATTTTCTCAAAAATGGCTCTAACGATTTTGATTAAAATATCATATGTTTAAGATATTTTCATTACAAATGAAATGTATATCTCGAATTTTCTCGGAATGTCTCCAAAAGTATTCTTTATTGTGAATGACTTTTGCATAAGGGATAGACAAACTTTTACTACACAAAAAATGTAGATCGTCTTAAAATACACAATTTCTGTCATATACATTTTTTTTGTGTTGAGTGAACTATTTTCGAGACATTGCTTGTGATTCCCTTAAATTTTCCAATAGTTACACTTTTTCTCAAATGGGAATTAGTTATTAATTTTTTTGTCTTGGATATGCAAAGAGTATTAATCTGTGGCAAAGAGAATGGTGCTGCACATAGCAACCAGCTATTAGGAGATATGTGGGTGCTTAGAGGCTACGTTATTTTTATATTGCCGTTGCAAATACAAAACAAGGGGAACATAGTACGCCTTAAGCGATAGTCAAATATTTTTAGAACTGGTCGCTATGTGTAAAATGTAATTCTCTTTGCATGTCAAAAGATCGTTTCTGCAAATCTTTATCTCGATTAATATGAAATAGATGGAGAATAAGAGCTTGTAAAAATAGTTTGTACAAGAGCTGAGAAAGTCATGTGAGAGTAACACACCAGATTCTTTTTTTAAATTGTCACTGTTGCCTAACTGATTTAACCCGCCGGCGCTCGTGCTGTACCTTAGACAAATATCGAGCAATAAAAGCTAAACAATCAAAAAGGGAGGGGGGAGGAAGTATAAGGTTTGCTGCGGCTGGATGTAAATAAGGTGTTGAAACAAGTCAGCATGCATACTTGATATCCAGTTCACGCACTGTGACCCCTAACAAGTTGAAATCTTCATAGTTAATCTTGCTCGCTGCCTGAACTCAATACTCTGTATGATCTCTCGAGCAAAACGGGCATATTGACTTCCAGAATATTTTGGTTAAGCATTGTAAAATATTAAAGAAAATGCGCTTAAAGTGAAAGAGAACGTCGGAGGTAAAACTAATGTGAAGACTGAATTTTATGCAGTATTATAGCAGAAAATGGTGAAGACATACACTATGTGACTCAGCTTCGGTAAGACATTTTTATTCTCTAGTCTTTTATAGTAACTTGTTGACAAGTGCTTAGTTCTATCTGTATAATTCTGACCCAGCTAAGATACGCAAATATGTTATAAGCCTGTAATATTCCTACCATCGTTGTTGAAATGTTTTCCATCAAGGAATTTCTTCAGAAACAGATGAAAACTGCTTGGTGCCAAATCCGGACTGTTGTTAAACAAGAAGTGCAGACTTGGCTTTTATTACAGCCGGCATCATTCTTTGACGAAGGCATACAAAAGCTGGTTTACCTTTACGAAATGTGCCTGAATGACAGTGGTTACTATGTAGAGAAGTGGTGTATGGTAATTAATGATGATTAAGTATTTTGAAAATAATGTTGTTATTTTTTAAAAACTTATCGGTACTCACTTTAAAAACACGCCTTGTATATTCTTTAGAAATTACCTTACAATGAGGCTTATGCTAAAACATGCTATACATTAAAATGTACCTCCCTGTCATCTAAAGAAATTATGCTACACATGCTAAATGACATACTTAATAGTACAATTTAGCTGTACATTTGTAACAAAAATTAATATAAACATTGGAATTTAACTGAAAAACTTTAAACAGATACTGTGACGGTAACCTTCAAAGTGCCAGCTGCCTCTCTTATTGGCGCTACGTTTACAGTAACATCAACTCCAAGAGACATTCTCAGTTTCCAATTAAGAACGAACTTTTATGTCAATTTAAAGATAAAATGTGGCGATTAACTGTCATTTATTTTTCTTAGCGATTATACTTCTTCGCTAATAACAGATATCGTATTCGAGGTGTGCATGGAAACTGGTTTGATCTGATCCTATTAAAACACACAGGGACACAAGAGGGAGGAATGTTAGAGATAAAACACAAATGAAAAAACAGCTGCAGTTTTACGGCTAATATGACCCGCCCTTGTTTGCCTTGCGGTTCAAAAATAAATCTTACAATTAAAATGTATTTGCGATCAGATTAATATTTCGATGAAATTGAAAGATTAGAACCAGCTACGTTGTCAAAGTTGGAGGCATCCACCTGAAGCTTAGCGAACCTGCGTGGCTGTAGAGCTCGGCGGCTTGCATATAACCTTGGGCGCATAGATGCGGCACACACTGCTATTTGAGTAGCATATGTTAAAAATGTGATGTTATCTTAAAGCAAGAATTACATGATAATAACGGCCATTAATCCCTGTAATTAGGCTGTTAATGCTTCGAGAATGCTAAAGTACAAAGACAGACATTCTCCCTTAATGATAAGAAGAGATAGGCATCTATTAGCTGATTCTGAACCCAAAAAATATTTAACTACTTGTAAAGGCTGGTTCACAACCGCCCGAGAACGGTAACCAAAACGGGAAGCAATGCAGCATACAAAATATTGGTTCACAACAGCCCGGTAACGAGAACGTGAATGCAAATTAAATTAAGTTTTATTTATGGACGCTCTTTAACTACTATGGTCCTTAGCGTCCCATTCCATATTGGGGCGAAAGACCGGTAATTTTGTTCAGAGGCCTCTTTATCAGGCTTGAGGTTTTTTTACGTGCCGTAAATCTACGACACGGGACCACCGGCTTTACTTATCTTCTGAAGGAAGCCATGCGAAGGATTTTTAAGCCCGAATGATATTTTTTCACCTACTTCAAATTTAAGCAACATAACGTGGGTTATCCAACGTTAAAATTCGATAGAGTAAACATTATTTAAATGCATATCCATTACATTTCAGAATCCTTCTAGTTGTATTAAGCTTTCATTCCTTTAATGGCATATATTAGCAGTTTATGGTTCTTTTTTTTAGTTTCCACCGGTTTTTGCTATTCTTTGTAAGATTGCCATTGTTTTTTAGGCAATAGCCAATTTTGAGTTGCATATGAACAACTACAGATGACCATTTCACCAGAGGAACCAACGCTAACTGGATTTACGGGTGTCAGGATGAGGTTAGGAAGCACATATACTACTAATTTCTTCCAGTTTCATGTTTCCAGCTTGCGACTATAGAGAGCACTAGCGGCTATTTCATGTCACGGCCGGCTAGAATAACCTCTAGAGTGAAGAGTCTAATATGCCGTGCCCGGGAACCAGAACGAGGAAGTTAAAAGTTTGGCAAGTCTTCTTTCCCGTTCCCGGGCTCAGGGACGGCTTCCCGTCGATTGTGAACGCTCCCATTTGAATACAGGTATTTCAAATTTCTCGTTCTGATTACCGTTCTCGTTGTTTGTGAATCGGCCTTTACTCTGATAAAAATTAGTTGTTAAAGTATTAATCGCGCATTTTTTTCTCTCTATGAAATGAGTGTGCAGGCCAAGGAATTCAATTTTTAGAGCTCTTCTCCCACTTTGCACTACCTAGTATGTACAGACAATAGACATACTACGTAAAATTGATATTGACGGTATGCTGTTTAGTTACGCAATAAAATTCATTGTATCATATACAAATGTAATATTTACAGTCATGATAAGGCCCATTATAAAGTATTATAAAAAAAAAGTTATTTAGAATGCCCACATGTATTCTGTACATATTTGCTTGAAAATTTGGGTTTCAGAGAGACGATATATTTTCTTTAGTAGGTGACGTTTAGTGCCCCAGTGTACTCTTTTCCTCGTTGAATCCGTGCAGAGAATAAAGATATGTTTTTACGAAGTTTATGTAGCTACGACATTTAAAGAACGCCAGGAGAGTAATTTATTAAATATATGATGTATAACAGAGACACCGGAAACCGAAGCGATGGCCAAATGTTGAAAAGCAGGTCGCTATATGCCGTCTCTGAATTTCCATACTTTTTTATGACAGTGCGAGAAACAACTAAGTATATGTTGACAGCACTTCAAAAAATTACATAAGTATTGAAAAATTCAAACAAATAACAACGCATAAGTACAAAATGGCTGATGCCACAAAAAACGTTATTTGAAATACATAGTATGTTTTAAAGATAACTACATTTTTTGCCTAGTATGTATTCGCCATATCTTTTATGATCTTAAAATTCTTAAACTTATACTAAACTCGTTCTGAATGAAGAGGATTTCATCGGCCATTCCTACAAAATTCAAGATATACATTTTCTTTGGCAAGTAAATATCTTAAATGCATGATATTTTAATCAAAATCGTTAGAGCCAGTTCTGAGAAATCAATAATAAGGAAACATTTTCCATACAAAGGGTAGTTTGGTATGATAGGACTTTCTTGAAAATTTGCGTAACGCATCTTTGGAATATATATACACACATACACACACTATGTCATCAAAACATACGTTTTTCATCTTAGGTGCATTGTGCTGCCACCTACTGCCTGGTACTCATTATCCGCGACCTCAGTAGTCATTAGACATCGTGAAACAGCAGAATGGGACGCTCCGTGGAACTCACGGACTTCGAACGTGGTCAGGTGATTGGATGTCACTTGTATCAGAAGTCTGTACGCGAGATTTCCACACTCCTAAACATCCCTAGGTCCACTGTTTCTGATGTGATAGTGAAGTGGAAACATGAAGGGACATGTACAGCACAAAAACGTACACGCTGACCACGTCTGTTGACTGATAGAGACCGCCGACATTTGAAGAGGATCGTAAAGCGTAATAGGCAGACATCTATCCAGACCATCACACAGGAATTCCAAATTGCATCCTGACAGGCGTGAGGTGAGAAACTTTGGATTCCATGGTCGAGCGGCTGCTCATAAGCCACACATCACGCAGGAAAATGCCAAACGACGCCTCGCTTGGTGTAAGGAGCGTCAACAATACACGATTGAACAGTGGCAAAACGTTGTGTGGAGTGACGAATCACAGTACACAATGTGACGATCCGATGGCAGAGTGTGGGTATGGCGAATGCCCGGTGAACGTCATCTGCCAGCGTGTGTAGTGCCAGCAGTGAAATTCGGAGGTGGTGGTGTTATGGTGTGGTCGTGTTTTTCCTGGAGGGGGCTTGTTTTGCGTGGCACGATCACAGCGCAGACCTACATTGATATTTTAAACACCTTCTTGCTTCCCACTGTTGAAGAGCAATTCGGGGATGGCGATTGCATCTTTCAACACGATCCAGCACCTGTTCATACTGCACGGGCTGTGGCGGAGTGGTTACACGACAATAACATCCCTGTAATGGACTGGCCTGCACAGAGTCCTGAATTGAATCCTATACAACACCTTTGGGATGTTTTGGAACGCCGACTTCGTGCCAGGCCTCACCGACCTACATCGATACCTCTCCTTAGTTCCGCACTCCGTGAAGAATGGGCTCCTATTCGCCAAGAAACCTTCCAGCACCTGATTGAAAGTATGCCTGCAAGAGTGAACGCTGTCATCAAGGCTAAGGGTGGACCAACACCATATTGAGTTCCAGCATTACCGATGGAGGGCGCCACGAACTTGAACGTCATTTTCAGCCAGGTGTCCGGATACTTTTGATCACGTAGTATATATATTAATCGTGTTGAATGACCACTGTACTTAAATATAACACTATAGGCGGTGATACTGGTGATACACGAAATTATAATTGGGGAGGAAACGTTCCGGGCCGAAGTTTAGTTTGTATGTAGAATGCAATACTTCATCTACGTGTTAGATACGTGGTAAAGAAAGTAAAAGTCTTAAGACGCTTTTTGTTATGCTTAGCTGCATTTTTTGTAAAAACTACGTGCATTTTCGGATGATAATCCACACTATTTTGTATTAATGTAATTAAGCTAAGGATGCACACGACTAAATCGGTAGATAAAATATTTTCACTGCAATGCGTCATAACTTAGTGAAAATGGATTTATTTTAAACATTACACACATTTCGTGTTCTGTTAAGTGCCTACGAAAAATCAGATCCTTATCTTTTTTATGCAAACGGTAATTTATTAGGCTGTTCCTTTCTTCCTTTCTTCTCTCTTTCTCTCTCCTTCCCCTATTCCACTTGCGCACTCTCACATATGTTCACGTAATGCTCCCGGAACCACAAATAAACCTTGTTCTTCTAAGCTTTTGGTTGAAATCAAGCTATACGTTACTATCTAAGCCTTGTATGTAATAGCAAACACTTAGAAAAGACCGAAATAAAAAAGCGGATTTCATGAAATACAAACAGTACTTCCACTTTTACTCCACACAGAGTGAATAAAATGTTATGTCATGAAAAGCCTAATTCTCTTAAATCTTGAAGGCAACTTATAGCTTTAACTTTATATGCTAATTGTAAAGCTTGTGCATCATTGAACATTAAAGAGTAAAAAATGAAACATAAAACTTATCTCGAGTTTGCATTCAGCCTATGGTGACTAGAAGTGACGAACACGACGTACGGTCTACATTTATCATGTGGTAAGTTTTTCTCTCCAAGTTATGCAAAAGTAATTCGTTAGGAAAGAGGAACTCTGAGACTATTCATAAAAATTCGAAGGTAAGAGGATTTTCTTGAAAGTCATCGCGTCGCATCCTTGGAAGATGCTAAACTTAAATGCTAAGTGGTATTTATTCGACTATTCGTTCTGAGGTAATCTGTTAGCGGACAGATAGACATGCGTGCGCGAGACGTTTTCTAAATTAATTTTGTTTATTAACGGGACCTCTAAGCATATATTTCTGGTGAGCTCTGGATATCGAATAAAACAAGTTATATCTAAGTTGTGTGCAAAAAACACAAAATGGGCCAAAATAGTTTTTTTCTATAAACGATTCACGACCAAGCAAAGAAAAGCTTTTTAGGCAAGAGTTAAGGCTCACATCTTGAAATCTTCCTAAAGCATCCGTTATAATGGTGTATAAATATCGTCAAATTCTAACTACGACTTCTGGTCTCAACATGGATAAGTTTATTCTGATATTTCCAATGATTCACGTGTAAGTTCCCAAAAGTTGGATGCGACAATAAATTTTTGTTTCATCTAAGATAGTACATATCTCAAAACACGAAATTTTGTATATTCCAAATTTCATGAAAGTCCTCAGCTGATGCCATGTAGACTCAGATTGCGTTTGGACAATCTGCAACTATGCTGGTTTTTGATAGATTTTAGTTACATCCAGCCTTTCACGCGCTAGATCCGCACGTGTGAACCATGCTTTCAGTATATCTTACTTTTGACCTCCAATATAGAGGCTTTAATTCTGGCACTGTACAGCCTTAACGTATGTTAATGTTTTAAATGCAGGCAAATCATGGACTAGTGAATTTTCCCAAGAGCTCTCAGCTAAGACGCAAATGGTAATCTGACAGCAGAAACCGGGATACTAATGGACTAATCTCATTCGGTGATCCCAGGCCTTGGACGCCAGTAGTATCGACCCATGTTATGCTCTCAAGATCGCCTTTGATCCGGCCTCAAAGTAAGTGGTTGCCGTTTAGCTAAGCGTTCGCTGATGTGTAACACATAGCTTGTATTACACATGCCTCAGAGTGTCTTCAATGCAGTTTCTAAATCCAATTACAGCTCTCCATTGATGTGACATTCTTTCCCTGCAAAACTGAACTACTAAAGAGCAAAATATGGTCATTTTATAAATTTATCAACACTCACAAAGGCGTAAATTACAGACACGCAGGTGAAGTTCTATTTGATAAAAAGTTTTAACGTCTCATTACGATTAATATTATACTTGCAAATTTCTTAATAAGTCTATCTCTGATAAAATTAATGAGTCGAAATGATATTAAAAGCCTTCACTTACATCATGATGGTAAAAGACGGACGATCGTTTCGAGGCTATAAAGGCCCCATCATCAGCGGTAGAGTCCCAAATTTATCAATGATAAATCTATCTCTAGTAAACATTAGAGAAATATAATAATCAAAACATTAGGAGTGTGGTGTCAGCCTCATATTCCAAAGTTCCCGATTTCGAAGGCAGGGTGAGTTACCTCCTGGTAACGAACGCAGGTTAACTAAGTTCTGTGCAGTTTGGGCTCATTTGAGCATCATTTCACCTATTTCATTCATTCACCTTCCGACATGAACTACCCGGAAGAGCTGAGAGTCGATACATCTCGATTGTTTCGGCAAGCTTACAAAACGGGACAATCAGGTCAGCACAAGTGAACGGGTCCGCTGTTGTCAGCGCTCGCAGGTGGTAGTGCATGTCATTCCTCTATAGTATTACGGGAACACAACCTAATTTGTGAGGAGAATAAAAGAGGATTATTTAAGATGTTCAAAGCTGAAGAAAGTTAAGGATTTTTATTACATTTAAATTTGCAACGCCTATTTTCTTTAAAAAATTTCAGCTTGTTAACAACATAGTCGTTTAGTCTATTCATCCATTTGTGTACAATCAAACCTGATGAAATTTTGTACCAAATAAGGAAACAACGATTTCTTATTACAGGTTGTGCAATTTGTCTCACAGTGAGTCACATTTACTTCTTTCCAAACCCAAAATAGTACGAAAAATTGAGCTTTCTAACAGACTTCACGTTTAAACTTATCTAATCGAATTTGGTGAATATTAATTGAAATGTATCTTTTATAAACAGAAATATTAAAGACACACTAGGCGATTTTTTATGGATAAGATATTTACTATTTGTAACAGAAAAAATCTTATATAATTTATGGAAATTACAAGTTTGTAGAAATGGTTCTCATACGATGGCTTTCTTTTTAGAAAATATATATTTAAATAATCAGAAATATTCCGAGGAACAGTATGACAGATTTCCGCTTCTCAACTAATTTTCAGATGGCAGTAGCAGGAAAACAGAGATAGCTAAGGTTGTAATAAATCGCAGTTTTATAAAAAGAGGAAATAAACCAGCAAAAATCCTGGTATACATTGCAAGCAGTGCAAGGTGCATTATGTACAAAGAGTGAGATCACTATCATATCAATGAATACAGACTAGGAATGATACACATTCTGGATCTCATAATTCCTTTAAAAGTGATCCTAATTAAAAACAATGTTACGCATTTACGCCAAACAAAATGAGTATTTGCTCCGAAGTTGAGGCAAATGGAAAAGGGAATATGCCGTAGCAAACTACTAACGAGCTGGTTTTGTGGGATGGCCACGATCGCGAGTATGCATGTTTCGCTTGCATTCCAGTGACCTCAGTATGTTCTGATAGTCACCAGCGGTGACCACTTGTGAATGTCAATTGCCAGTTGCTATCGTCTGTCCGTACTGTACAGACTAGAGTTTGTTTATTGTTCATCCCAAAAGTAAAAGGTTATTCAAACATTGTGTGAATTCTTAATACTGTTGCTCTTCTGTTTTGTTATTAGTCCACTGAAAACACCATGCTTGAACAAAGAAATGTTATGTCCGATGCATACGTAAAAACCGAATCATATAGACAGGTGTGTGTAAAATGTCAAGAGATTGTTCCTGGTATTCCAGTTCCAAATATATACTGTCAGATATCTGGTTAATAGGCTTACGACAGTGGGATCACTAAACGTTTAACCTAAGAAGCGAAAAAGTCAATCTAACGAAGGAAAAAATTGACGTAATCGCTGCATCATTCGAACCTTTCTAAAGAAGTATCTAAGACGTGTTGTACAGCAAAAGGGTGTTTCAAAGACATCTGTTTATACACTTAATACACTTTTAAAACTGAAGCCTTACAGAGCAAATATTGTTAATGAATTACAACATCGTGATGAAGAGGAATGCCAGGAATGTCTCAACGCAGATGGACACCAGTTTAAACACCACAGAATGGGAAATTTCCCGGTGTAGTAGACAGCGCGCGTAGCACGCATGTACGCGATCCGGAAAGGACCATAAAATGACCGCCCTTTGGTTCTACATTTTTGCATGTCAGAATGTGACGTAATATTTTCGGAACTGACAACTGAATGTATGCTGTTTTATTGTACCACTCGTTTCTGTTTTGCAATAACTATCGTGCCAATCTCCATGGCATGGGGCTGGTATTCCAGATAGCCTGAGTTCGACTCTCAGTTGGTGAATTACCTGGATTAGGTTTCTTTTTTGCGTTTTCCCTTCTCCTGAGTAAACAAAGGTCGAATAACTCTGAGCTTATTGAACACCTGGCTCATTTGAGCATTCATTTCTTTTCATTCATTCACCGTGCGATATGACCTGTCCGGTTAAAGAACGTTAAACTTACAATATATATATATATATTATATAGTGGTATTTATTTTTAAAAAAGTCCTTAGCACACCCTTACCAATAGGATGGGAATCAAGTCGTACTAAAATCCCAAACAATTATATTTGAAACTATAATCTTATTTCTTTGGATGTTCCTGAAACGAAAAGAAAAACTACTATAGCCATGCACAAATACTTTCAGACAAAGACGGGAAAAAGGAATATATTTGAAATACCGGAGGGCACGGAATGAGATTCGAATGTAGGTCGCAGCTGACGGGTCGTCCCGGTTGGGGTAGCTTTGACGTCACGAAGGGCCAGATCGGGTCGGGCTCGAAAAGGGGCAAGAGTTTGCACAGGTCTACAGCTTCTCCTTTTCTCATTGACTCCTGAAACCTGATCAAAGTTTTCCTACGGTTTACACAAGCCTAATGCAAGGAAAAGGAAACGCGTCCTTAAAACCACTCTCATACATTTGAACAAGAAACGCAACCTGCTGTGCGCGGGGTCTCGGGTTAGATTCCCGGTTGGGGTTGGAAATTTTTCTCTAGTCAGGATTATTCCCTATCCTCCCCAGAGTCTGGAAGTATGAATGAGAGTGTGAATGTGTGTGTGCGTGTGCGTGTGTGATCTATTGAATAAAACCCAAAGTTTACCAGAAATCAAATGACAATAAGAATGGAACAAACAAAAACGAAACGCAATTTGTGCTATCAGCAACTGAGGAATGCGATATATATGAGTAGCATTACGTCTTATAAGTCTACGACTGCGAGAGCAAGGCCTCTTCTAATGTTAAATATGAAAAGTGCATAATGTACTCATGTATTCAACTCCTAACAAATTGACGTATTTTCTTATAAGTGAAACGCTTACGTCAAGATTACACGAAGTTGCAACTTCGATACAACTTTGCAAATGTCACTCTTAGTAATTGCAAATTCCATATTAGTTTAATTAAGCATACACTCTAATTCTCTACACTTCTGAAGGAAGGCGAATTGCTTGAAATATATATATATATATATATATATATATATATATATATATATATTAATCCGACATTATTAAGAATGACTGCCAGCTGGAAAAGTGTTTGTTGTTTCTAAATCAGATCAACTGTATAACTGTACTGATTCAAATCAATACTGTTGCGGTGGAAAACCAGAAAACATAATTGTTATTGAACGTTGAACGACATTAAGAACAGGCATGCTGTATATTTTTTAAGAGAATAGCAGTAAACTATTCCGCCTAAAGAAGCAACAAGAATATCCTGCGAGTAAAAAAGTAAAACAGAAAGTTTATTTTCGTTTCATATTACTGAGGAAATTTTGTAGGTATTACACATAGCAACATACATAACAACCCTTTGATAACCTATACGGTATTATTTTCTTACTTTTATATAATTTTAAACTTTATATAAATCATTTGGTTCATCAACAATGACCTGATGTATTCCACTTCCACTGAAGTACCCTCTACTACTTCGGAAAATAAATCAGATAGTATTACATGTAACATATGTGGAAATACATTCACAAGAAGAGGTATAGATATTCATATCGCTAGATGTCATAATTTCTCTCAGGACTCCAATATTATAGATAATGTAGATCCTACAATCAAGAGTAAGATTCACATTCCATCTACTCAAAAAACCACCTTAATAAACTTTCAACGTGTGATGTTTTTTCGCCCTCTATCGATGTGGCTTAGGATGGTAATCAGCAAGGTGTTTTAACGAGTCATGGTGTAGTTGGAGATATCATTGATGATAATGATAACGATGATAATAATACTTAAAGGATGTCAATCAAACTAAATCGGAAGGTTTTCCTAAACATAAAGTTTCTTGTCCATATTGCGGTCAACATTTCCGGAAAGTTAACATCCATGTAAGTAGAGCTCATCCAGATCAACATCGCCATAATATTGTAAATCGACATGCAAGCTGCAGTCAAAATATAACGGAAGATGAACCTAAAATAAATTGCTCTCAACCTCAAACAAATAATAAACTTAACGAATATAGCAAACTACAAACTTGGAAAGAAAAATTTTCACTTCAATTAGATAACGACAGCTTTCATAAAACAGTAAAAGGTTTTCTTTCGTTTCTACCAGATGCTAATCACATGATACCAGGTTCTAAACATCCCGCGGCAAAATACTATGAGGCAAGGAAAAACAAAAACTTTATACAAACACAGCGCTCGCATAAAACTTCAACTAATCCTTAAAGGGCGACTAAAAGAGATAGATTAAAAAGAAAATCAAAATATAAATATCAAATAATACAATTTTACTACTATAATCAAAGAAGGAAAGCAATTCGAAATGTTTTAACGAAAATAACATAACCTGTAAACTGAATAGTAACACAATACATGATTATTTTAAAAATATATTTTCAATACCAAATGATCAAGTTCGACAGGAATATCCTCAAAAAATCAGTAATATCGATTTAACAGAAATAAACGATACCTTTAATACAACAATATCCAAAGAAGAAATAAATAATGCAATGAGAAGTATATCGATTGACACGGCCAGCGGTCCTGACCACTTGTTGATGAGAACAATTAAGAATGACCTGGCTTCAGAAATCATTGCGAAAATAGCTATCAGAATGCTAGAATCTGGAATTATACCACCAACATTTCAAACAGCTAGATCTATCCTTATACATAAAGGAGGGGATCAGTCATCACTCTCAAACTGGAGACCAATAACAATCACCTCAGTTGTCAGAAGAGTTATTGGAAGAGCACTCGACCGTAGATTGCGTAATTATATAACCTTAAGTCCTTATCAGCGAGGGTTTACACCATCTCCAGGAACTCACATCAACACTACCGTTCTCAATGCGGCTCTAAAATCCGCCAAAGAAAGGAAAGACAACATTACCATAGTATTTCTGGATATAAGAAGAGCCTTCGATAACATAGGTCATTTACATCTTCACAAAACACTAGATTCCATTGGAGTTTCTAGCAAATTATCACGTTTAATTATGAGTCTACAAGAAAATAAAACCGCTATCTTTGAAACCAATAGCAGTAAAACAAATCAGATTGAAATAAAACGAGGCGTATTACAGGGTTCACTTATATCTCCTATTCTTTACAATTTAGCAACTAATTTCATTCTGGAGGAGCTCAGCCATCTTTGTCTGAAGAATACGGTTACTCGTTGCCTTCAAATTGTCAGAATTTAACAATTATGAGTTTCACAGATGATACTGTGATCATTGGAAAAATTTTGGAAGCAGCAAAAGAATTAACTAAATTAGCAATTCAACGTTTTCAAGAAATTGGGCTCACCATCAATACATCGAAATCTGTTTGTTTATCCATTAGAAATGGAAAATGTTCTCCTAATAATATGATTATTTCTGAAGATAATGAAATTCACTGTCAACACCCTGATGAGAAAATACGTTACCTAGACATCAACTTAAAAGATGAAATACTTTTTGACAGTCATCAAACTTTAGAAAAGTTACTTAAAAAAGCTGAAACTTTAGAAAGTTCACCCCGGTTACAAGCAGACCAGAAATTTATTATTCTAAACTCATCCATCTCAACGACATTAATTTATCCGTTTCAAGTTATTCCAATGGAGAAAATTCCATAAGAATTGTTAACTGATGCTGACAAAATCTTAAAATGCACTTTAAAAACATTCTACGGTTACCAACGGACGTTCCAGACCATATGGTATACAATGAAAGAAAATTTAAAGGCCTTGGTCTATTCTGCGCCTCATGGGAAGTTCAACTCCAACACATAAACATCTGCAAAGTTCTAAAATGCTTCAACGGCCCACTTGTTAACACTGTAAAAGATTTTGATCAAGAAACTCAAAAATGTTTACGACTCCTCACCATCACTCAAAGCGACATCAGAGATCCTGTAAGTTTTCTCCCAGATGCAAGGATTGTAAGACGACATCTGAAAGAAAAAGAATTCCAACTTTGGAGCGAATTACCGCACAAAGGAAGAGGAGTTAAAATGTTCAGTCATTATACAC
Organism: Deroplatys truncata; assembly: GCA_030765065.1. Classification (NCBI taxonomy): domain Eukaryota; kingdom Metazoa; phylum Arthropoda; class Insecta; order Mantodea; family Mantidae; genus Deroplatys; species Deroplatys truncata. Next base: position 168,579,564 of record CM060983.1, read on the forward strand.
CTGCTAATAAATGGATCCGAGATAATCGCGGACTTTCTTGCTCTGAATGGAGAGATGCCATCAAAATGACTGGTGGAGTTATTGCTGTACGGTCCTTACCAGGGAGGTCCCAGAACACTATCCTCTGTCGCCATTGTGGCAGAGAGCACGAAACCCTTGCACACGTTCTGGGTGCTTGCCCATATGGAGAAGTGCTGCGAAACAGCAGACATCACAAAATAAGAAGTGTGATTGCAGCAGGTATGAAAGAAAAAGGTTTTCAGGTCCACGAGGAGGTATGTGGATTATCCAACAGTGGTAGCAGCAGACGCATCGATATCATCGCCTACAAGACATCATCTGACAGAAGTGAGTTAATCATTGATCCTACTATGCGCTTTGAATCCCACTGTCAACAGCCCGAAGAAGTAGACGCAGAAAAAAAAGGTCATTTATGAACCCACTATCTATAAGGATAAATGTAATTTAAATAAAATCTCAGTCACAGGATTGATGATAGGAGCTAGAGGGACAATACCCAAAAATCAACACAAGTTTTGGGTAGATTATGGCCTAGAGAAAAACGCCTATTTTATCAAATAACAATCATGGCTATTAGAGGTTCAATTCCCATCCTCAGAATCATTTGTATTCAATATAATATCGATACACACTTTACAAATCATTGAAATTATTATGTATTTATATATGTATTTATTTGAACTACATAATAGGATTATTTTATACTACCTTTCTGTCCCGATTTAAATTCATTTGTATTTCTATTTTAAGTTGATTTTCATTATCTTGATATGTTAAATATAAATCGTCATTATTATGGTTAATTTAATAGGTATACTCTGTCTATATGGCAGCCCTTAATTGAGGGAAGTGTTATAATAAATAATAAATATACAAACAGTGTGACTAGAGAAAACACCGACAACATTTAGTAAGTTGGGCGGGACATTAAAGTGAACCTTTTTCAAGCGGAAAAGCATGTCCGGAAATACATGGTTTGGACGCTGTGTGGCCTCAAAGTTTACACAACATTCATGTTTGGCAGACGAAAATCCGCGTGCGTAAGGGCTAAGAAGTTTTCACGAAAATCACTCCACCCCAACTACCCTTTTCATGGATAATTTTTCGAAACTTTTTATTTTCTAAAAATTGGCTCTATGGTTTTGCTTAAAATACCATATATTTAAATATATCTCGAATTTTCCGGGAGTAGCCTGTAAAGTCCTCTTCATTCGGAAGAAATTTTGCATTATCTTGTATAACATAAAACGTTAAGTGATAGACGAAGACGTACTATACAAAAAATGAAGACCTCTTTAAAACACACAATTTATTTCAAATAAGTTTTTTGTGGCATAAGCCATTTCTGAGATATCCGTTATTGATGGTTCGAATTGTTTAATTCTTGCTCATTCTCATTACGTCCTGTCAACATTCAGTTGTTTCTCGCGATTACATGGAAACAGTATGAAATTTTAAGGCCAGCATATAGCGTCCAGTTCTTAAACATTTGACTGTCCCTGTTCCCTTTGTATCTCCAACGAAATGTGTAATGTAGCTATTTCTGCAAAGGTTTGTTTGGATTAAAATGTAGTAGATAGAAAGATGAGCTTTAGTAAGAATAGTTTGTATACCCACTAATACAGGTAGAGGGGTAGAGAAAATCATGTGAACGTATCACATATTTTCCTATATGCTCTCCACATCTCTCTGTGCTTGCTGTGCTTTCCATACTCCAGAAAGGCATCATCCCCGCCAGTCATCGATAGCCGCTGCGCTTTCTCGTCTTGGGAATCTTTGACCTTGCATTGGTTCCATCTTTCGAAACAAGTCAAAATCGCCAGGCGACATAATGGGAGAGTATGATAAACAGTAGTGTCTATCGCCATAATAGGTAGAGAGTTTTACAAATACAGTGTATTTTCTGATATACTACTTCCTTTTATCCCCTTTATCCAGTACCATAAATACTGTAACGTCTTTTACCTAAGTTTTTTCCATCAAAACATAATATGGTGTCCTCAACATAACACAGAGATGGGGGATACAACTTTAGATTGTGGCACATGGAAGCACTGAAAAAGATGCGTTAAAGGATATAATTATTAACAGAAGAAGAGCAATTTAGTATTGGAAAATAACCTCTCGCAGTAGATTTAGATCACAATTTATGTTGCACATACTCTATCTTGATTCTCATGCCCCATGGTGTTTACCATAAGCCTTCAATAAATAAGTCAGAATGCCTGACTGCATTATAGGTGTTTTTGTTATGGGAAAGGACACATGCTAGAAGATGCGTTACGTGCTTTTGGCCCTAAGGGCAACTCAGAATAGGCTGTGCAAAAACTCCCTATTAGCAACTCTGTCTGCAGCGTTTGCAGGAGTTCGGGCCTTTTGCGTCGTAGATAATGTTTCATGGAGTTCCTATAATAAGCCGAATTGTTTGTTGGCCCTTACCCGATGCCACTGCACTGCGTTACCTCAGGCTATTTGAATATCCGCTAAAGTTACTCTGAACATATTACATTACACACCATTTTGGAGCGGTTACTAAGCACAGCTGTCATTTGCTGGGCTGCTGGTGCCGCCAATGAGAGACTTGGTTGTTAATCAAGATCACTGCTAACCCTAAGGGGTTAGGGGAGGAGGTTAGTAATTTACTGATAGTAATTATTACATCATGCTCGTATAAGTAAAGCAAAATTCTTTCTGTTCATACCTCATATCTCGACTGAATTAATTTGAAGAAAAGTACGAGGGCGGATTGATGTCAGTGACTTTTTAAAGAAAAAAAATTTTTTTTTTCCAAAATACCAATTTTATTTCTCAACATAGTCTTCTTTCAATTCAATACACTCCAACGTTTCTCCAATTTTCTTAACCCTTCCAAAAAGTATGATTTTTCGAAGTTGCAAACTATGAGGTTGTTTCTGCCATGTTGTGTTTGTTCACTGGACGTGAATTTCTTCCCAGCGAGCTAATTTATCAGGTTTGCGAAGAGGAAGAAGTCGCTCGGAGCCAAATCTGCATAATATGGTGGGTGAGGTAGCAGTTCCAGCCGAATTCCATAAATTTTGCGATGGCAATGTTTGACCTTTTTCTTCACCAAATCAGGTAGTTTCTTTAACAATTCCTTGTGAAACTGATCCAGCACTGCGGCATAATGTGAACCTATGGTCGTTTTACCCTTTTCCAGGTAGTAGATGTCTTATTATCCCTTGTGAATCCCAAAAGAAAGCTGCCATGACTTTTCCTGCAGAATGAATGGTTTTCGCTTTCTCTGGAGCAGCTTCGCCGAAGGAAATCCACTCCTTTGATTGTTGTTTGATTTCAGGTTGATATAATGGATCCAAGTTTCATCAACCGTGATATAACGCCGCAAAACTCATTTAAGTGGCGCTGGAACATGTTCAAACATCCCTGTGAAATGATCACACGATTCTGCTTGTCTCAAATGTGAGCAGTCGCGGCACTCACCTTGTTGACAGCCTTCTCATGCCCAAAAATTCGTGCACAATGTTATACACCCGTTCACTCACAATATTTACGGTCTTGGCTATTTCACGGATTTTCACTCGGCGGTCTTCCAACGCAATATCGTTAACTCTGTTTACCATTTCTTCTGTTGTGACCTAACCGGCCGTCCTGTGCGCACGGCATCTCTTGTGCTCGAACGGCCACATCGAAATTCTGTGAACCATGGCATGTGATAAAGCAGGATCCCCATAATACTTGCTCAGCTTTACTTCCGTTTCGTTCACCGTCTTACCACGCAAAAAGTTGTGCTTTATCAGAACACGAAGTTCACTATTCTCCATTTTCTACGAAGCAACACACATCTGCTTACTTTGACGCTCTCAACAATGTTAAACAAATGACGAGTTTCTGCGATTATACCCAGAATGGATGTAAGACTTGTGTGCAAACAAGAAACCTGTGATTTAGAACGATATCTCTCGTCAAAGTCATGGACTTATCAATCCGGCCTCTTATGTTTCATAAAATTCTATTTTTGGTGAGACTAAGTATTTCCTATGGAATCCCGCATATAATTTGACATGGAGAGACAAAGTAGACATCATGTGGTTTCAGTTATAACGTAGCTGAAAGGAGCAGACTCAATAACAATAGAACTTAGGCATTACTACAAGAAATCAAATAAAACTAAAGACTCCTTGAGGGGTAGAATCTCTTGACGCGTCATCTAAATTACGTATAACTACAGTTTAATACTGCTGCTAGCGCGATGTTGCACGTACTTTAAAGGCCTTTTATAACCGCAGAAAAGATAAGATGTCAAGGGTTATACATTACATTCAGAAAAGCTATGAGCTAGTATCACTGTCACAATTCTCACAGTATATTGCACGATGACACAAACCCATTTCAAGCCTGTCAACACATGGTGAAACTACAATAAATTTCGCTCACTTTGAAGGGAAGATGAAACAACCCCCCTTCCCTCTACAGGTACAGTAATCAATGTGGAACGTTTTAGAGAAGTTTGAACAGCCCAAGTTAGTTTCAAGTGTTACGCCTCTACAACATTCCTTTACTTTCTTTGCAGCGTTCCCCCAGCTTCCGCTCAAAAATTGTTTTCTATTGTTTTCCCTTGTCTGAAGCACTCATCTTCAGTAACAGTGGGGACAAACGGCTGCATGGCTGCTCCCATAATAATGTGTGCATTGAGGATATCACATTGTAATCACGTACACAGCGTCGCAGCTCCGCCCGGGAACCTAATTTATTTAGGGGATCTAATCGTTTACTTCTATTATTCTGTTACGCATAGACTTTTGCAGTTTTTACCATCGGTTTATAAATTGGAAACCTAACTTTAAGGCTTTAGAATTAAAAATCGTGCAAAAATCAATATACAGGGTGGACCATTAAGTTGAGACTGTACAATATCTCCAAAACTAAGCGTTATAGAAAGAAATATCTTGAATAAAATTTGCTTGATATTACGGGTTAAAGTAAATGTCATTAGTTGTGTTTTATTTGGAGGATGTTGTGATGCTCATTTTAGGGTCAATTTAATTTTTTAGATGGAACCTACCTTTTTTTATGTTGTTCTGTCACTCTTCATAAAAAACTGAACAACATTTGCATCACGCACTTTGCAATTGCGCTTACACCAACGTAAATAACAATGAAAATTCGGAATGGTTGTGTACGAAGAGCGCAATGAATGGTTGGCCCAGCCATGGATGGTCATTTGAGGGTCAAGTTACGTTTCGCAATTGGGAAGCAACATTTTTTATTCATCACAAAATAAACAGCTGTTTATAAACCACTTTCTAATGAGAAAACAACATACAAAATGTAGGTTCCCATTTTAAAAAATTAAGTTGACCTAAACTGACCATCATAACGTCCTTCAAACAAAACACATTTACTTTCCCCCATAATATCAAGCAAATTTTATTAAAGACATTTCATTCCACAACGCTTAGTTTTGCAGATATTGTACAGTCTCAACTTAAATGGTCCACCCTGTATACTTACGAAAAAGAAAGTATTATATATTATAAAATGTCAATAGATTATTAGAACAGTGTTTCAATGATTAACTTCTTCAAACCCTTTTCCTGGCAGGCGTCGGATTCACCTCTTCCAGCATATTTTTTCCATATTTCCCTATTCGTACACTTTCTTTTTATTTCAACCATTGTTTTCCCTCATTTTTTGTGCTATTCTTTCTATTTCAATTCCACATTTACTTCTTGACCTTCCTCTTCCTATATTTTTTTCCACTCTCATTCTATTGCCTCTTAATTTCCCTTTCCTCCGTCTTTCTGTATACCTGCACAAACCACTTCACTTGTTTCTCTTTAACTTCAATGACTGATTTTTAATAGCACCTCTTCTCATAAGCTCAATGATTAACATGTTCCCAATATATGCATGCTGAAATATAGAGCTGTCAATCAGATATGCATAATCTGTAAGTACTTATAATAAAATTGTAATTGACAATATTCTGGCAATTTTCGATTGTGAATAAACAATTGGCAGTAACGTGCATGGTGAGCTAACCTAAAACCAAAATAGCATTTTTAAAAATTGTTTGTGTGCGCGTGTGTTTTACGTACGTTTTTAGGCAAATCCAAATTAGTTGTTATAAAGTATGCGTATCATATACCTTAGGTCTGGCTTACAAAATAGCCTAGATGGCATTTTAATTACTTACCCCAAAAGAGGAGGTGCACATGGAACACAAAATAAAATACAAAAATTAAATATTTAAAATATCCAACTTTTGGAAAAAGATGTCACATAACAAAGTTTATGATCATAATGTTTTTCAGAAGTTTTGTTATATAAAAAAATTTGGATAGGGTGAGTAGTGATAAAGCTGCTTTTCCTGGGTTATCATTAAAAATTAAAACTTAAGTACAAGGTTTAACAGCAGACAAACGTTGCCACTTCCTGACGCTTGCCTTGCATTCGGAACTATAGTTTCTCGTGGTCAGCGGTTTATATACGCTCGTAATACAAAGTGAGCCAAAAGACTCCGAACCGCCTGCGCGGTGGTTTTCCTGTCCGCGTCCTCGGCGCTCGTTGCGGTATGCTGCTATCATAAAAAGGCGCGGATGAAACCATACAACATTTTTAAAACTACTTTTAAAGGCTTTACTTACCAACTTTACGAAAGGAAATGCTGAAACTGGCTACCGTCGTTGTCCATACATTTTGGCACCTCTTTAGGAAACTATCCATCATGGAATTTTTGGGGGGAATTTTCCAAACGATGACCGATGTCGTCAAATATTTCTTCGGCATGAACCGAACGCCGTCTTTTAGATTTCTTAGCCTGAACACTTCCTGTGGCCTGAAATTTACTGTAAAGTTTATGGATTGTTGTACGCCTAGAACTTTTACACTTGGAAATCTTTCTGCAAATTGTACTTTCACTTGGCGAGCTGACCGAGTTAACACATACGAATCATAAATAAATATACCTGTACAGTAGAAAACATATACTGAGCCATAATATACTTTGTGACAAGTACAGGGCAAAATAATAAATAACTCATAATAACTGAACCACATCATATCACCATCAACTCAAAACTGAACTTCACACTGCACAGCAAAACCACAACAGCGTGACTTTGTTTATAGCAGCAGTGCGTTATCATGTTTTTATCATATTTCCACATGCCCAGTGGAAAAACACCGCGCAGCCGGTAATATTGTTCATAAAATACCCCTCTGGGGTAACTTAAAACATAAAGTGTACAAGACAAACCCACACACCCTGGAAGAATTAAAACAAAATATCCGCCAATAAATTTCTCAACGTGAACTACGGCGAGTATTGGATAATTCCCTAAAGAGGTACCAAAAATGTATGGACAACGACGGTGGCCAGTTTCAGCATCTCCTTTCGTAAAGTTGGTAAGTAAAGCCTTTAAAAGTAGTTTTAAATATGTTGTATGGTTTCGTCCGCGCCGAGGACGCGGACAAGAAAAACACCGCGCAGACGGTTCGGAGTCTTTTGGCTCCTCTGTAGTAAAGAAAATGCTGTATAATGTCTTAGTTTTCAAAACCTGACATTGCATGTACATTGCACAGAGAGAGGGGGAAGAAGAGAGATTGACAGAGGGGAGAGAATGAAAGATAGAATGGAATGGGAGATGGAGAATGCGGGAGGAAATAAGAGGGGGGAGACGGAAGGAGGAAAAGAGGGAGTGGGAGAAAGTGAAAGAGGGAGGAGGGACACAGTGAAATCTCCGAAGTTAACGCAATAACGCGAGGAGCACTGCATATTCTGCTAGTAAGTGTATAAACATATCAAAGCTGAAAGATGTAGGTATTATAATTGGTTATTACTTTATGTTTTACTTTAAATGTACATACTTTCACAATCTTGGAATTACTTCTAGAAGTGTTTAAGTAAATATTTTACTCTTTTTTGCAATTTCGTAAATTATATATTTACAGGATACGTTATAATTGATAGGACTGAAGCAAACATGGGTCTCCAAACGAGCATTTTGCGAGAAAACTGCAAAGGTTTCGCACGAGTCACCAGTAAAGTCATTAATTTGAACATAGTATACTGTAGGTACTTCTTGCATGACACGGTGGCCTTTATTTTCAAAACTGAACATTGCGGAGAAGTGGCGTTTTACTCGAACTACACAACCGATAGGATGAATGCTGGTACACAGTATCAAACGGTAACGGTATGTCACCTGTCTAAGAAGTGCAAATTGTGTTGTACTGTAGTCGAAATGAAATGCAGAGTATGCAGACATGCATGCAAGATAGGGCTAACGGCAATCCACGGAAAGCTGCACGCTTGTACCAAGAAGCATATCCTCTGAAAGTCGCACATTTACAAAAGTCCATCGGCGCCTAAGAGAACAGGAGAATTTCGGAAGCAGGTAGGCCTACATGCATTACGCCTGCGGTTGAGAATATGATGTTGGAAGCAGTAGAACTCTCTGCAGAAACTTCGACGAGAATTGCCACAATAGTGCCTGCACTAACCCCAGTAGTGTATGCAGAATTTTCATCGCAATTTACTGTACCCTTACCACCTCCAACGAATTCAACGACCCAGTGATCCGGAATTTCGTCCTACGGTAACCTTTCGTCAGTGGATGCAACAAGACTGTAGTCAACCCTCGTTTTACAAGTTACATTTTATTTACAGACGAACCGGGTTCACACGTGATTGTATATATCTTCACTTGTCATAATCCAATGTCTGATGTGAGGTAAACCCACTGCTGTTCATGAGGTGGCACATCAGCAATGCTCCTTACTGAATGTATGGCTAGGGGAACTAGGTAATAGTCTCATTGAGACACGCTTTCCTACAAGAAAACTAAATCGACGGAGATACTTCGACTTCTGCAGCAGCATCTTCCGGAATTGCCTGAGGATGCTCCCCTTGAGCAACGCCAGAGTATGTGGTAAATGCATGATGGAGCACCGGCACATTTTGCTGCTGCTACTACGACACGACATCCACCCGCAGATATGGTACTAGATGGATAAATGGAGGCGGATCTTTTTGGCCTGCAAGATCACCTGATCTAAATCCTTTAGATTGTATCTGGGGTCACCTTAAAAGGGTAGCGTACATCACTCATGGTCGGAGAACTGGAGCAGAGAATTGTGCATAATTATTAACAATTCCCAAATGATCCGGGGTGCTCGAAAAAATTCGAAACTCTGCAGAAATGTACATACTGAGGCTTTCACGGCCGGCGTAATGACTAATAATTGGATTACTACTATCCCGGCTTGCAGACCGTGGTCTAAAAGGCATCGTAGATACCGAAATTTCGCCAAGTGCAGCGCTTGGCAACTTCGGGGTGACACATTCATGCTCTGGCATCGCAGACAACGAATCACTTCATCCTGAAGACGCCAAGCGCTGCTCTTGGCGAAGCGTCAGTATCTACGATGCCTTCTAGACCACGGCCTCAAGCCGGGATTATAGTAATCCAATTATTACTCTGCAGAAAGGATTATAGAAATTCTAAATTGTAAAATGCACAATATAATTCCTTGTTAAAATAAGCCATGAGAGAAATTTAAGCCAAATTAGATGGAAAATTAAACAAAACATCTACATTTTAAATTAATTTTGTACCTACTAGAAGATGTTTTAAATGAAATCAGTGGCGGCTTGTAATCACACGTTCCCAATAACCTTGTAAACGGCCTGCTTGTGTATCCATGTTTACTGGAACTTTTTTGAACCTACTTGCTTCAAGCAATATTTTAGTAGAAAAATATTATTTACAGAGACAAATAACCATTTCAGAGATGATAACACAATTACTATCTTTGAAATCAATATAAAACACATTTTGTCCATTCGTTGTTGATGAGATCAGGTGATGACAATAACAATCATAATCATAACAAAACGCAGTTTCGGTAAATAGCTATTATTGTTGCACTGAATACATTATGTTGAAGGGACAATGACAGCTCGATATGGTTGCGCTCTAAAACCATGTCTAGTCAGAACATCTGGCCAAAATAGACTTAGAAGTTCCGGGAACAATTTCGAAAAATTTTCTGTCTGAATGCACACTGCTAACATACAAATCAATACACAGTTTTCTTGTATAAGCCGATAGGAGATCATTTTTAATGATAAAGAGAAACAACCAGCTCTCTTTCGCGCCAAAATTAACATGTTTCAGCCTATAACCCACACAGATTGAGCTTTTGTTCGTCTTTATCAGTTTGCCGCAAGCAGTACTCAGCCATACTGTGCAGTGTACTGCTATCGTGTGGTTCCAAGCACAGTTTGCGAACAAATGTCATAGAATTGAAGTGTTCCGCTGAGGCAGGTAATTTCCGGAAGAATGAAACTTTGTTGAATGAGCTTCAAGTTCGGCTACCAGAAACTACTGTCGCTTTCGAATCCCCACAGTGGTATAACACGTATCATTTACCCCAACTTTATCTCGAAGAGTGGCGTGGGTGATATGTAATCAAACTGTTCAGAACGAAAACAAAGAAAAAAACATCTGACTGTAACAATCGGAAGATAATCTCCGTTCATTTGGATTCCTTTGAGATTCCAGAGAAAGATATATTTTTAATTAGTTTTCAAACTGCTTTAAGTTAGTCAAGAACAATATCTGACATAAACGTGTCTTCAATTATTAGATGTTACTTTATTATAAATGAGGCTTAGATGCCTCACCTATCAACATTATAGATCACTTTATGTGAGGCACTTGCTTACGGGGAAAATTCTCTCTTGATCCGAAACCAAGGTAGACTGCAACCTTGGGAACATTTAAACATATAATAGTGAGTATTTAAAACTTTGTTAGTTCCAACAACCTTTTGAGATAAATTTGTTTATTATAAAGAAAATTACATTTTTCCTGTACCGAATTTTTTCACCCTCTTTTACAATTTTCCAGTTATACCGGGTGGAAGGGGTATGGAAGTCATTCTTTAAACCAGATACAGATCTCGAAGAGTAAGTTGAAAACGTTTATTAACACTTTTCTTCCCTATCTGTTTCATAAAAAGTGTGTAAAATTCAATGAAAGTGAAGGGGCCTTCTAGGCAAATCACTGAATAAAAATAGCTTAAGATACACATTTTATTGACCATTACAATATCTAAAGCATGTGGCATTTTAATCGAGTTTGTAAGAGCCGTTTTTGAGAAAATAACGACACGTTCTGTATAAAGTGTTGAATGAGGTGGCGGAGTTTCATGATAAGCTTCAACTTGCATCTTTGAAAGATGGGCATCTGAAAACACAATTAGCGGTAAAACGCAGATATCGAATGTTTGGGTGGAATACAATAATTCTACTTAACATATGTAAGTAGTAGAGAATCTATTAACCACATAATGACAATATAAGTTGTGTCTCTGAGAATACGTCTTAAAGGATGTTATGTCGTATGCTTCAGGTGAGGCCTGGATGCAGAGTAACAACGTAGAAAACGGTTGTCCTATAAATAAGGTAGTAAATGCTTTGCAGTGAGTTGTGAGGACTATAAAATCTTGAGTCAAACGTCTCCAAGCTGTCGGAGAAAAGGCCGTTGTGTAGCATACAAAGCACAACAACTTTCTATTACAGTGTATTGTTCTTGTTTATGTTACAAGCGAAAAGTGTATGAGTAGTATAAAGACAAATTACATGAAATAATGAATAAAACACATCACATCAAACATATTAAGGCCTCTGTACCAACCAGTTACTTAAGTCCTCGCAAAACCATATAAATTTCTCTTGGAAATAAACTATTCAACAAAAGTTTTTTTGTGCAATTTGCGGTTTACTTGATTTGTAGCTCAGTAGTTATTAAAGACGAAAAATCCTATGCTCACATCAGTTGCCCTACCATAACAAATTCATTCATGTTATATAATTTATATAAAAAGCTATTTCCCTATCCGTGTTAGCTTTTACCTATTTCAAATTAAGTAATAAGTGCTTAGTCACACAAAACAGGCGGAAACAACATTTAAATGTTTACCGTGATAACGGGACGTGGTCTTGCAATGGAAAGAAAAAAGAAGAATCGCAAACATCAAGCATAGCTGTCATACGTACTTGGGAGAGTATGAATATGCAAAGTGACATACTTCGAAAACGGTTATTCTTAAGAAAAAATCACATGATTTTTTTTTATTTTTTATGAGCACTATATTTTTTCTGTATTACGTTTTATCATACATTATGATTTCCAAGTTATATAAACTTATGCAAAATTCAATCAATATGAAGAGGACTTGAGACCATTCGCAGAGGATTTAAGATGTACATTTTATTGGTTGTGTACCTCTATGTCCAGTTTTTCAACTGTCACTTCTCAGCTCTCACTGTCACTGTTTCGTTTTTATCTGTCACATGTCGTTTTTATGTAGTTCACCTTCACTTCCTTCGTGACGTAGCCTCTTCACGCCGGACCATTCACTTCACTGGGTAGTCGAACACAAGAGCGCCACAACCCGACGTTCCGCAGTAGCACTCGTTGCACGTCACAACAGCCGCCACCAACTCGCTAGGAGGATTCGCTCTTGATGTAGCACTACTGTGCGGTCCAAATCTCTTGACGTTTCGTAACAACCAATACGGTGTGACCGCGCGGTTGCCAAACATCACTTCGCTTCGTCAGAAAGTTACGCGTTTGTTATAAATGTCATCGCAATGTTCACTTAAAAACTACAAGAAAACAAGAAGAGACACAATAATGGAAATTTAATACACAAATAGAGAAATAAAAACCATACCTTTCCATGCATCCTTTGTTACTCAAGTGACAAAGCTAACGGCATATCCTTTTTCGCTTTCCCACACACGTGAAACAGTCGGTGTACTTAATGAGCACGCTTCAGCCGTAAGTTCTTGACATTTCGTTAAGGATTTTTGCGGTTTTTACTTTCTCTACTACGTATAGTATGTAGGGGAAGTATTGTATTCCATCCAAAAATTCGATAGCTACCGAGATTTCACCGGAAATATATGTTTGAGGCCCCCTGAATCCAAAAAAAAAGCATTTTTGGAAACATGTCTGTGTGTGTGTCTGTGAACAGCATAACTCAGAAACGAACAGTCGGATAAACACCAAACTTGGTATTTAGGTTCAGTATCTTCCAGAGATGCGACACGAAGGTTTTCAAAAAAATCCCTCACCCCAGAGTACCCTTTACATGGAACATTTTTCGAAAATTTTAATTTTCTCAAAAATGGCTCTAACGATTTTGATTAAAGTATCATATGTTTAAGATATTTTCATGACAAATGAAATGTATATCTCGAATTTTCTGGGAATGTCTCCAAAAGTATTCTTCATTGAGAACGACTTTTGCATAACTGGTAAACCATAAGAGATAGACAAAATTTTACTACACAAAAAATGTAGATCGCGTTAAAATACACAATTTATGTCATATACATTTTTTGTTGTTGAGTGAACCATTTTCGAGATATTGCTTGTTATTCCCTTAAATTTTCCAATACTCTTTCTCAAATAGGAATTCGTTATTCATTTTTTATGTCCTGGACATACAAAGAGAATGGAATGCGCCACATAGCAACCAGCTCTTAAAAGCTTTGACTTCGCTTATAACCTACCATATTCCCCTTGCATCTACAAGAAAATTAGCAATAAGATTAACATCTCGATTAACATGAAGCATATAGAGATTAAGCGTTTGTAATAATAGTTTGTATAAGAGTAGAGAAAGTCATGTGAGTGTAACACATCAAATTGTTTTCATTGGCATACTTTTTAAAGATTAACTGAAGACAACATCCCTAACCTTACTGCTATATCCACTGGTGCTACTGGACTTACTAAGCAACATTTTCATTAAAGAGTTAACTTTATAAATGCTAGGGCAAAGCCTATCACTATAAGAACTGAGTAGTTACACCCGGTTGAATTCACAACTGAGTCACTTAACTTTCTATTAAGTGCACTGTAAAAAGTGCACAGCAGTATCTTTGCTTTGTCAAAGTTTTAACAATGTTTTAACCTTGAGCTATCACGTCAATGGTGCAACGAATTCCATTATTGGTGCTTGCTCGAGAATTTGATGACAGATGGTGATTCTTCGCTTAAAGCTTTGTTGTTGTTGTTGTGCATTCCAAGTAACGAGGTGTTGAATGTTTTAAAAATCACTACACGCTCTTCTCATGTAACAGATACGTGCTTGGTTCTAGGACTAGGCATTATGCATACTAGTTTTTCAATTGTATTTTTCTGTGGAAACCATGTATAACGTTGTTTATTAAACAGAACTTCATGTATGGTTTACCAGAGCTGCTGTCAGAGGGCTTTGAAAATATTTTAATGACGAGTTTATAGCTGTATTAGAAAATATCGTGGGATAACTATTTAATTTATTTGGGACATGGAGAATTGCACATTAATACGTGATAATGGTGTATATGACATAACAATATAAAATAACTACGACAGCAATGGATTTATTACTATTACAAGCATAACTATAACTAAAAGTCTCCATTTAAACATCACGAAAGATAACTGTAAATTAATGGCGAACCATTGGATGTAGAAATATGATTCTTTTTGTACTTGTTCAGGAAAACGTCGCTGTTATCCTAGCTACTTGTTGCGTTTCTGAAATACGAAATCCACATGCGCGCACATGATATTGGAATTGGAGTTTTACCAACGGCGAGGTGTACTGTCCGTATGAGGCAACACCGCACTGCTGCTATTCGCTAGTGCCGTATTATGGACAAGCCTCAAACGTCAAGAGATTTGGACCGCATAATAGACAGACGCACGCGCTAACTCGCTCACTCACTGACTGACTCAACAATTCTACTCTCTCACCGACGAGAGAGTCGCACTGACTGCTCTCGCAAGAACGCTCGCTTATAGTCAGCGGAATCTTCCCACAAGGTTCTCGAATGTTCTAGAACTATTTCGACACACTTTCTGAAGGTGGGGGGAAGCAGCCTCCAGAAGGTTCTAGTTATCTCTCGAGAGTTCGCCGGCTGTTTACACTGGCGAGCACAGTTACCGTTGTTTACACCGACATCCCGGCGCCGACCTTCCGATATCATTGTTTTGATATGAAAATCGTTAAGAGCCATCTTTTAAAAAAAATAAACTTGTAAAAGGTAGTTTGTGGTGGAAAAAGTTCTTGAAAATCTTGGTGTGGCATTCCTGGAAAATGTTGAATTTGATGTGCCAAATTTGGTATGCTTTCATTTTTTAATTATGCCACACATACAGAAATTGGCTAGTGGGAAGTTCAGATAAATCTGATAGCAAATAAGTGAATGGAAACAGAATATACATGGTTATCTAAGCGTGTTTGAGAAAGAATAATATTAAAATTACACCGTCTAAAGATAAATTCTAATTACATTTGATGGAAACATGATTACAGTATAACTAAAATATATAACTAGGATGCACGAGCACGTTTAAAATGATCCTTTAGTTCATTGCTCTTTAAATTACACACACTGCAAACAACTCTAAATTATTTTGTTAGTTTGCCCTGAAGCCTATTTATAAACGACATTCGTTAATGATTAAATACGTTAATTTTTTAAAATGGCATAAAACAAACAAGCTTTGGTATACTAAACAAATCAAGCACCCTGACTGAATGTGTTACGCCCAAATGACTGCAAACAACGTACCCTCCCGCAAATGCTGCGGTCGATCGGAACGTTGAATTGGTTAACATTCCTAAAGCCTCTCTCCTGGTTTATCTTCTCACTTAGCAATGTATGGGTGATGTGGTTTCCATTCGTCTCTTACGTCATGCATTGATGCCTAAATACTGTGGGCACATAAACAAGTTGTGCATACCATTTACTCTCTTCAAATCATTTCCCATTTGAGAAAAAGAAAAGAGCAATGTAAAGAAAAGAATGGCTTCCCTTTATCGTTTTACCAGGCAAAATAACAGCAATTACGACATTTTACAACTTTACTACCTCCAGTGGAAGAATTGCCAGTGCTCTACAGAGATACTCAAAGTTATTTTTTTTAGCAGACCAACTGTCAAATGGAAGCAAGACTGGACCATTAAAACATCAAGCAAACCCCACAGTTAGAAAAGGCTCCACAAAACCCTGCACATTGCAGACTCTAAAAAGAAAAGATCAACTGATTATATCACGTTTACGAATAGGCCATTCACGCCTAACACATTCCTTCTTACTCGACAAAGAAAATGCTCCTCACTGCGAGACCTGCAATTGCCGTATCACCATCGAACACCTCATCACTACATGCAGAAGTTATGCCATGGAGAGAAGAAGACATAACATCCCTGAAGATTATTTTTAGCTTTAAACAACTCTACTCATTTCAAAGACATTATTTTTTTCTTGAAAGACATCAAACCGTATAACAAGATTTAAATATAACACATCAAATAAAAATGTATAATAGGCTACACTGTTCAGTGTTAATGACTTAATAACGTAAAATATGTTTATAACAATGTATTACAATTATTGTATTATTAATCAATGTAAAGCATACAGTGTATTATTATTATTATTATTATTATTATTATTATTATTATTATTATTATTATTGCGCTCGTATGTATGGATATAAGTCGCAATATGACCTAGTAGTCAAAGCGACTATAAATAAAGAAAAATAACATGACATTTTAAATCACAAACTCCTTCGAAAAACAGATGTGATTGCATACCTTATCGATGAAGCACAAGAGGACCAGCTCTAATTAATTAATTACAAGGGTGGTTCCACAGATATCTACATTAATTGTCACACATTTTCCTTTTTTGCAATCTACTTACCTCAACATCTTCAAATGGAGTTTAAAGACTGCTTACCAATATTGTGATAGCCGTTGGATGGCGTTTAATTTTCCTTTCAATAACCTCAGAATTCATCAAGTTATTTCACGTTGTAATTCTTTATACCGAAGTGTGAAATTTTCATTCAAGGTAAAGATCATAATTAGATGGGCACATATTTGAACTTTGGGCTGAATAGCTTATCTCATCATCATTGGCGAAAACATGCTCCAAAGACTCGTCGATATGTAAATTTCCATTTTTGCAAAGAAGCAAAAATGTCTTTTTTTTATATTATATATTCTTTATTGTAGCTTCAACTTTAAAGTCATATCGCGACTACTTTAGAATACAGAACATGATTACAATATGTTAAACAGTAATAGTACGTACAACATTAAGTTCTCTAGATAGATGTGTTACACACTGTTATACAATGTTGTCGCTTTCATTGAATTTAACGTTCTTTGTTGTGCTGAATTTAGGGCGTCTGGAAGGCTGTTGGGGATGTCACATCTTTCTCGGTGTTGTATGAGGGGCATTCAAATGAAACCTGGTCAGTGCGTCTAACTTTGCATTACACGTAAAATGGCACCACGTAACTGCGTGTATGGTGGCACCATCTATTGGTAGAGCGACTGCAGCGTGCGCAACGTTTGACGTTGCATACGGACAATGTGGTTTCACGCCGAAGAGAAGGTGGTCACACAAGTTATCGTCCACTACTGAACATGAAGGCGAGTAAGCAGGAACAACGAGGAGGGATTCGATTTTTAGCGGCGGAGGGAGTTGGAGGCCGTGAAATGTATCGACGGATGAAGGCTGTGTACGGTGAGTACAGTCTATGTCGTTCAAGTGTGGTGGAATGGCGCAAAAGATTCCTTGAGGGACGCGAGTTACTGGAAGACGATGCTCGTCCTGGACAAGCTCATCGTGTCACCATACCTGAAATGATTGCGGAAGTGAATGCTTTAGTCTTGGGCAGCCGCAAAATCACCGTAGAGGAGATCCATCGGTTACTGGATATTAGCGTGGATACCATTCACACCATAATGCATCAACACTTGAAATTTCGAAAAGTTTGTGCGCAGTGGGTTCCCCACCAACTGACCGCCGAACAGCGCAATACTCGAATGGTGCTGTCTTTGAGTCATCTGCTACGTTATCATGATGAGAAATTCGTCTTTCAGTCGCATATTGTCACTGGTGACGAAACATGGTGTCACCATTTTGAACCGGAAAGCAAGCGTCAGAGCATGCGACTTCACCACCTCCAAAGAAATCAAAGGCCGTGCACACCAATTCTGGTAAGGTCATGATGTCCTTTTTTGACCACAAGGGCCCACTGCTTGTCTAGTTCCTGGAACGGGGAACCACCATCAATGCCCAGCGTTATCAAGCCACTTTACAGAACCTTAGCCATCAAGTCGAAACGCATATTGTCCAATGGCGTTATTCTCCTGCATGATAATGCCTGCCCACACACTGCCAATGCAGTGAAGACGACATTGCAGCAGTTTGGATGGGAAACGCTGGAACATCCACCGTACAGTCCAGACCTTTCACCGTGTGACTTTCATGTTTATGGACCTCTAAAACAAGCTATTCGCGGACATCGATTCACAACGGACAACGAAGTGTGTGAATGGGCCCAGGCCTGGATCCGACAGCAGCCTACTAGCTTCTTCAAAGATGGAATCGACCGGCTAGTGTCGCAATGGGATAAATGTTTGCCAACAGTTTTGCGACTATTTTTGAATTAATAAAATCGTTACCTTTACTTTACACAAGTGACCGGGTTTCATTTGAATGACCCTTATATATAGCGACGGCATGCTGTAACGAGGTGATGAACTGTGAGGTTGGATCTGCAGAGGTCGCACACAGGAGGAAGATCACGGTTGAGGAGATGTTTGTGCGTTATAAAAGTAGGTCCAATATTTAGTCGAGCTAATACAACTTTATACTCTGTTGAAATGTTTTGTACGGATAATCTGGGTGGAATGCATTTACAAACCATCCCTCTGTGTTCTTCCAAAACGTTGACGACAATGATCTAGTGCTGATTGTCTTCTAGTAATACGGCCTACAGTAACAGCAGTTCATCCCCCTCCGGAGTTCCCTCGATTTCTGTCTGCATAGTAGTAGGTAAGTGCTGCTAGGTAGACAGCAGGTTGCCTATTTCTGGAACACGGGAAAGGAAGATATTTTCGCCATGCTTCGTTTAGACCCTTGGGAAATGGTACTACGCGGGGGGGGGCAGCCTAACTCAGGATACTAAATAACAAAGATGGCTGATGCCGCATGCCAGGGCGGTCAACGATCTAACTTAACTCACTAGATATAAATAACCAAAGAAATCAGCAGACAACTTTCACAAAAGTTGCACTATTTCGGTCTTTCTGCTGGTATTACGAGTGCAAAGGTTTGGTTCACCACCTTCCTTCTCCGCCACAATAGTTGATTGATTACCTATAACCTGGATGCATCTTAAGTGTTAAATTAAGCACTGAACTGTACTATGGACTTAAATTACATAAATCATGTGTATGTTATTACATTTTGCAAATTACTGTACTGTAATAGTATGAAGAACAGCTTATATTTACGATTTAATATGATTTTGGCGTAATTACCTAACCAAAGCAAATTCATTTTCTTGTTTTCTTCTATGCAGTTCTACTACCTCTAAAACTAAAACACCACACAAACAGATAAGCTTACACACAAAAAAAAAATACAAAAAACTTTTCAACTTTCTTGTTAACTACAAACGTAATTAAATGCTTGTATAATTAACCTAATTAATATAACTCAAATAATAATATAATTACTATTATAATCAGTGCATCAGTTGGTGACTAAATGGTCGGCGTGCAATGTTTGAACACCTGCAAATATAAAAGTAGGGCGTCAATGTAACAGATACCCTTCCCGATATATTTAACAGGTGCGTGTTTGCAGAGGAGTTGTTGGTTATGAATAGCACCTAACAACGCAAAATCACCTGATTGTAGTGACTTATCCCATAACGGTGGGGAAAATGTCAAGGAAGCACTTTAGTAACCTCTCGTATATTGTAATCTCTATATGGCCTATGGTCTAGCAAAGTTATAATTTTTATTCAAGATTTTTTATCTAAGACACTAACATAATTTGAATGGTTGACACCATGCACTTTATTGCTTGTATATAAAGAATTTAAGCAATGGAGTCAAACCTGCACAAACTTTTTGAAAATGACTCAAAAATTGCAAACAACTTTGTCTCAGTGGAGACAAAGCCCATGCGTAGAGTGCATTATTTCTGGCTGGTTATCGCATTTCAGTTAAATGAAGTTAATAGCTTCGGGTGGATTTCACTGTAAGGCGTTTCTTTCCATTTAAATGGAAAAAAAAACTTTGTAAGAATGATCGAAATGTGTCTACACAGGCTGATGAACAGGACGCAATAAAGGCCATAGAGGTCAACGTTAAAACGTATCGCTAAGTGCTTGTTTTCCTATTTTATCGGAAAGCTTCAGAGGATTTTCATAAAGAATCAGACTTTGTGTATGGTTATTGATTTCATATGCCCAGACATCAATTTAGTGCAAGCGCCTTAAACCCTTAGGACCAGCAGTGACAGAACTTCATTGAAAATAAAGGAATTACTTCAGTAAACCAGAGTTACAATATACTACAAATGTTAAAAGACCATTCAATTAAAATAATTTAGTTAAATGGCCTGCCTGATCATTCCCCAGTTGATATTTTCCCGTTTATCACATTAAATCCACAGATTATTCTGTTACAAAATGTGATAAAACCGAACGCACCATCAAATAAAAAGATAAGTGCCTGATGGGAACTGCAATATTGCTTCAAAGTAGTTATATTAGCATACATTGTAATTTTCCACAAATCAATACATTGATACATTGGTGCAAAAATCAAAATATATTATTCGGATGTCTGAAATGTCTGCCCTGGTTTATTACGATAGGCGTGTAGCTAGGTGTCTTTAGTATTAAGTAAATAAATGAAAAACAAACATTAGCTTTATTGAGAATTCAATTGTTTTAAAATCTTGGTCAAGTTGTTATTAAGCTTTAACGTTTTCTCAACTGGTCTTGCGGTCACGCGATCAGTGTGTTGGCTCTCAACTCAGCGGTTTGGATTCCCAGCTGCAACTGGAATTTTTCTTAAACTCCCTATGTTCTCTTAAGTGTGTGTGTATGTGTGTGTTAGGGGGGGAGAGAGAGAGAGAGAGAGAGAGAGAGAGAGAGAGAGACACGCAGATTGGAAGTTCGAAAGCTACCGAGACAAAATCCCCAATGGTGAAACCAAATGTAAAACGAGTGAACGTTATCCCTGATAGGTAAGTTTTTTTACTCAAAATCAAAGCCGCCTATAATTGACCTTAAGGTCTAAAGCCAATCTAAAAGTAAAACAAAAGAATCGCCTTTCATTGGATGCAATGACATTAAATTATTAGCCTTATAAAAGGTTAACTGATGCAATGAATGAATCCAGGACAAAAATCTATACGATAACCTTTATCATGACGGGTGTTCTGCTCGATCCGATCCCCTTGGTTCTATACATGAAAGGCAACCAGGACTCGCTCAAGGTGACATTGCATATGGGAATGAGTGACATCCCATGTGCCAAATGCTGAACCCAGGACGTTAATTCTTCTGCAACTGAAAAAATTCTCTGCTGCGGTTGGGAGCTGAACTACGATTCATTTGCATACCAGCCAGAAGGGCTGAACACTATGCCATAAGGGCAGACATCAAACTTTTACTGGATTATTTTGATAAAAAGACTGGGGGAAACAACCTCTTTGGATTAGCATGTTAATTCTGAAGGTTCGATTCACCTCAATGGATAAGTTTGCTTTCGGTAGAAAGAATAATAACAGATCTGCTAGTGATTTCTAAACAAGTACACAGAAAGCAACTCAATACACTAATAGGCAACCAAGCATACCTACCCTAAGAGGAGCAATTCACTGTTAACACAAAAGTGTATGCTGTTCTACGGGTATTCGCTACAGAACTGGCATTTTTCGATTATCACGAGGTGTCAGTTCTGTGTATGTTTTGACGTACCAAGGATCTTGGTTTGTAGTTGCCACACGTTCTTTATGCAGCTGCACGATTGTTCCCGGAATCAACATCAACGAAGGACATACTTTATAGCCTTAGACACAAATAACTTCATCAGATTAGTTTTTATAGTTGTCTGGGTGTCTTCGTAATTTTAATTCACAACAAACAATGCCTAACTCTTTTTTTTTTGCTGTGGATCTTTTATTGGCAAAGCCATAAAACTCAGTTTTTGGGAGGGTGGGCTGTGAAAACCTTTTAACCTCTAAATTCCTTGATCTAAAGTGATTATTCACATGCTCAATATTTCTATTTCTTATTTATCTCCATATTCTAACCTCACAAATAAAGACAGAACTCATCCATCATTCATCATCCTTTTGCGATGTTGCAAAAAGCATTTTCATGTTTGCACAAATAGGTGTACGTGATAGTCAAAACATTAATGAAAAAAAAAATTGTCGGTGCTGATTTCATTGGTTTAACTTGTGAGTTCAGACTGGATTTGTCTTTGAAGTCAGAATTCTTAATTGATTTTAATTCTTCACATAACTACATGGCAACTGAACTGAAATTTTCATTCAGTCATATTAACAAGTTTAGCTTGAAGAATGTTAAAAGCCTTTGTAAGGCGAAACAAGTCTGCATGTTATGTGAATATCGGATGCAATTTCTGGTTGTGCTTGAACTATCTGCAAAGGCATAGAGATGAAATTTTATTACCCAAATTAAGAGTTTTGAAGTGGTATTTTGATCGTAGCAGTAGACTCTCATATCTTACGTATCTTAAATCTGTTGTGCCTTATACGTGTCATAATTGACTGGCCTGAAGGAATCCACATGCCTCAAGGACGAAAATTATCAACAAATTACATTGTTAGTTCTTTTTCAGTCTTACAAATTGGAACTTCCTCTTTAATCTGATACACGCACACACATATCATTGGAGGCACAATACTTATACTTTAAGTATAGTCTTAAAAATAGTAGGTACAGCATTTGTCATTTTGTACTGCAAATTCTGCATTTCACAATTTTTTTTTATGTGACACATTCAAATGATTTCCTCTGCCCTCTATCGTTTATTAGTGGAATACATAAATTATTTTTACTCAAGTTTATTTTTCTATCCATTACATTTTAATCCAAATAAACCTTTGCAGAACCTTTCGTTATAGATACAAAGGGAGCAGCGATAGTCAAAGTTTAAAAACAGCACGGTAGGTACATGCTGGCCTTAAAATGTCACACTGTTTCCATAAAAACGCGAGAAACAACTGAATGTTGAAAGGTATAGGTACTGGCAGTGACTGTTCTAGCAAGCCAAGCCTGGACATGCTTGTTTTATGGTTTACTTGATGAGCTTTATCACGGGCCGAATGTCACTGCCATCATTGCTGTTATAACCATTGATCATACCAACAGAACCAGGTGGAGAAGAAAGCAAAAAAAAAATTCTGATGTGTTACACTCACATGACTTTCTCTACTCTTGTATAAACTATTTTTACAAACGCTTATTCTCCATCTACTTCATGTTAAGCGAGATAAACATTTGCAGACTATCTTATTGCTAATTTTCTTGTAGATGTAAAGGGAATATATATTTACAAGGGCAATATAGAAATACAGTAGCCTTTAAGCACATACATATCTCTTAATAGCTGGTTGCTAGGTGCAGCACCATTCCCCTTTGCCACAGATTAATGCTCTTTGCATACACAAGGAAAAAAATGAATAACGAATTCCCATTTGAGAAAATAAGTATTGAAATATTTAAGGGAATAACAAGCAATATATCGAAAATGGTTCACTCAACAACAAAAATGTCTATGACATAAATTATGTATTTTAACGCGATCTACATTTTTTGTGTAGTAAAATTTTGTCTATCTGTTATGGTTTACCAGTTTACCAAAAGTCGTTCACAATGAAGAATACTTTTAGAGACATTCCCAAAAAATTCAAGATATACATTTTATTTGTCATGAAAATATATTAAACATATGATATTTTAATCAAAATCGTTACAGCCATTTTTGAGAAAATTAAAATTTTCGAAAAATGTTCCATGTAAAGGGTAATCTGGGGTGGGGGGATTTTCTTGAAAACCTTCGTGTCGCATCTCTGGAAGATACTGAACCTAAATACCAAGTTTGGTGTTCATCCGACTGTTCGTTTCTGAGTTATGCTGTTCACAGACAGACAGACAGACAGACACATACACACACACACACGCACGCACACACACACAGAGATAGACACACAGGAACATGTTTCCAAAAATGCTTTTTTTTGGATTCAGGGGGTCTCAAAACATGTATTTCCAGTGAAATCTCGGTATCGAATTTTGTGTGGAATACAATACTTCCCCTACTTACTATACGTAGTAGAGAAAGTAAAAAGAGAGCGATAGTCAAACTGAATGAGTTCTGAATCCTATGATGTGCGAAAATTATTGATAATCGAATCGAATAAGATGTGAAAGCTTCGAAGTATTCATTAAAAATAAATGGTGAGTGCACAGTTTGAGTGAAGCATTCGTTTTGAGAAAGTCGTTCACTCATGCTTAGAAGCTTGCCTCTTTTGGGAGGGGGTGGGTTACTTAACGTCCTTTAACCGCGTGTCATATCTGACGATGAATGAATGACGTGTGAAATGAGGCTCAAATGAACTCGGGGTCCATAGAGCTTAAAGTTACCCGATATTCATCTTTTTCAAGATAAGGAAAAACCCGGAAAACCCCTTATGCGTATAACCATAACCGAGATTCGAACTAGGGACCTCTTGAATGTGAGGCAGACTCGCTAACTCCACACCAAGGATGCAGGATATAGGCTTGACTTTTTTGAGTGTCGAGCAAGTAGTAATTCAGTCTACGATGTTTTGAGACCGCTAACTGGAGTTTTATATACATCGGTTTGCTTACCTTAATCTGTTGCAACTTGCATGGTATCACATATCCTAACGTACTTACTGTTCCGAGGATAAATGCAGGCACAGTAAGAAGTTTAAATGGTCATAAACGCATATCATTGTCAAATTCATACTTTTCACCGCGATCTTCCTTTAATGTTGCATCAGTTACGTATATCAAACGTTAACGCATGGCGAGCTGAACACCAGCGCAGTGCATGTATTATCGTCGCGCTCATTATGTTAACGTCGGTGTCTCATTCGCTACGTTTCTCTTGGCCCCTGAATTTATATGGTAGAACGTTCATGTTTCTTTTGCTGTCAGAGCAAGGAAGCACACTGCAAGATAAAGTGATGAAGCTGGTACGCAACTGTCAAAGGCGTGCAGCTATTGACTAAGGAGGAAGGTTACTAAAGTGATTCGAGCACTATGCGTTACAAACCATAATACATGCCGCATGTTAACCTTGTGAGTGCGGCGATATAGCTACTTCCTCAAAATCAAAGTTTCGTGCTGGTTCAGCACTATTCTCTGGTCCATAACCTGGTAAAGCTCCCGGGTTCCAGCCACCTCCACCTCAGACGAGAGCCATTATTACGGCATTCCAGGAAAAAACACCTTTAAGTCCAGGAAGGACATAGTTGTTGAATATGTGTATCTCTTACAGCAACAGTTTTTTTTGTCGTTCTCTGTGCGGAAAACGGTTAAATTGAAATGTCATTTCTGAATAGGATGGCAATGTAGGTGATGTAAGAGGGGAAGGCCACTCCGGTGCCATATTCCAACAACAATGAAGTCCTCTCACTGTCATTTTAGCTTGGCAGGTATTGAACTTGGAGCAGACTCCATGTTATTAAATGTTTCCTTCCGTCTTATTCAGTAATAGTCTATGCTGAATATTACTATTCACATATCACATAAAACATTTTTTTAACAGCTGACACTAAAAGTAGAGCTTTTAACGCGAGCCACTCATACTAGAAACTGAACATTATAACACTCAAGTGCATACAATTTTATAACACCCCTTTGTTACCACCCTTGTTTCTTGTGATGGAAATTATAGGCATATTAAGCAGAGACCTTGTATCCATTGATGTAATAACGGATTATTATTTAAGCGATTTGGAAATGGATTCGGCAGAACCAGAAGGTATTTTGCAAACAGCGAAGAAGATAATCTTGGAATTCTTACCAAAGAAATAGAGGAAACAGTACGACATTGCACACAACAGATTTCTTTAATAGTGCAAGGTAAAAATCGTAATAGATTGTGTAAGCGCTCATGTTACCAGCACTGGTACTATGAACGTCAAACAACAACGAAGGCCAAACAACAACAGACTAGAGCATACCACAATGCCCATGCCCGACTGTATTTTGCTATTTCCACACAAATTTTCGCTGGATACTTTATAATTTGATATTCGGAGTTGTCTAAAAAATAATATATGACATACATTAAAAGTGATTCTATTTTGTTCGTAGGATTGCTACACTTGGCTTTTAGCCTCGTTCCGCAAACAACTCGCAAAATAAAACTCCACTTTTAACACTTGTATCAAACAATTATTGTTTACAACAATAAACATCTGATACCATTCATTCATTCATATGACTTTCTCTAACTCTATCGTTTATTAGTGGGAATTAAAATTATCCTTACTCAAACTTATTGTTTTATTACATTTTAATCCAAATAAACCTTTGCAGAAATAGCTACATTACACATTTCGTTTTAAATACAAAGGGAACAGCGATTGTCAAATGTTTAAGGACTGAACGCTTTATGCTCGCCTTAAAGTTCCATACTGTTTCCATGCAATGCGAGTGATAACTGAATGTTTACTTTAAGAGAATGACCAAGAAATGAACAATTCGAACCATTAATAACGGAAATCTCGGAAATGGCTTATGCCACAAAAAAGTTATTTGAAATAAATTGTCTGTTTTAAAGAGATATACATTTTTTGTGCAGTACGTTTTCGTCTATCACTTATCGTTTACCAGTTATACTAGATTATATCTAGTTCCTTTCGAATAAAGAGGGCCTTCATAGACTATTCCCAGGAAGAACAAAATATACATTTTGTCATGTAAATATCTTTAATATATGGTGTTTTAATAAAATTCGTTAGAATCATTTTTTTAGAAAATAAAACATTTCGAAAAATCATCCATGTAAAGAGTAGTTTGGGGTGGGGATTTTCTTGAAAATCTTTGCATCGCATCTTTGGAAGGTACTGAATCTAAATACCAAGTTTGGTATTTATCCAACTTTTTACTTTTGAGTTATGCAGTTTACACACACACACACACACACACACACACACACGGACCTCTTTCAAAAAAAGCTTTTTTTTTGTTATTCAGGGGCCCTCAAAACATGCATTTCCCGGTGAAATCTCGGTATCAAATTTTTGGGTGGAATGCAATATCTGCTCTACATACTATGCACGCGGTAGAGAAAGTAAAAATCTTATGCGCTAGGTTCACATGATTCTCTAATTCCTATTGTTCATTAGTGGGTGTACAAACTATTGTTATGGAAGCTTATATTTCTATCTACCTCATTATAATCGAGATACACCTTTGCAGAAATAACTACATTAGGCATTTCGTTACAGATACAAAGGGAATAGCGACAGTTGACTGCCTCTGTGGTCTGGCGTTTAGCATGCTAGCTTCCAAGTCCAGAAACCCGAGTTCGATTCCCGGCTGGAGGATGCAAATTTTTCTTTAGCCAGGATTATTTCCTATGCTCCCTACTCTGGAAGTTTGAATGAGACTGTACATGTGTGTGTGTGAATTTAATGTTTATAAAGAAAACCCAACGTAAACAAATCCAAAGATGAACAGAATAGTAAACGAGTGAACATCATTGCCGAGCAATTGTTCCAACGGCAGAGCCCCTGATATGACCTTAGATGTTAAAAGCCGCATACAAATGGGACAAAAAAAAATAGCAACAGTCAAATGTTAAAGAACTGGGTGCTGTAGGATAACCTTACAATTCCATACACTTTTCTATGCAATCGATTGTAATCCGAGAAATAACTGTATATCGACAGGACTTTAAAAGAAAGCTTAAATAGTGAATATTTGGAATTATTAATAACGGATATTTCGGAAATGGCTGATGCATAAAAAAATTATTTTAAATAAATTGTGTGTTTTAAAGATATCTGCAATTTTTGTGTAGTACGTAACGTTTACCAGTTACACAAGATTATATAATATTCCTTACGAACGAAGAAGGGCCTTACAGGCTGCTCCCAGAAAATTCAAGATAAACTTGGAATCGAGGAATTTTCTAAAATATCTCCGTGTCCCATTTTTGGAAGATACTGAACTTAAATACCAGGTTTAGTATTTAACCGACATTTTGTTTTTGAGTTATGGTGTCCACACATGCGCGCGCGGACCTTTTTCTAAATGTGATTTTTTTTATTTTGGGGCTCTCAAACCACGTGTTTCCAGAGAATTTTTTGGGTGGAATGCAATACCTTTTCTACCTACTATGTACGTAGTACAGAAAGTAAAGGTTACGGACCATTCCAATAAGTTTCTCACCGCCAAAAGATACATCCTGTACATAATTTTCTGAACTTGGAAGACTTGTTTTGGAAGGGGAGGTTAAAGAAATCGGAAACGCAACATTTGCAGATATTGCATACCCATTTCCATGAACATCAGAGGATTTTTCAATTGCAATAAGAGGTGAGGATTCACTATAAAAACTAACTACATCATTGTATAATAAATGCATAAGGAATACGGGAGGGGGTTATTGAAATTAAGTAAATCGTCATTCGAGGTTTATGCGACGTCCGTTAAGCCAGATATAATTCTCAAGATATGCAGGAAAACAGGTAAATGCATTTAACGATCCTGGAAGCTGTCGTCAGGATTATATCAGTGTTGCGGTCCGCGAGAATACTGTTCCGCAATTCCTTTACATGCTAGAAAATCTACCAGTTCGAAACCGTTACATTTAAACGCACTTAAATGGCATCGTCCTTGGCTGAGATCGAAGCCACAACCTTGGACGTAGAGTCAGCACTCAATCTGGCTGTGTGTTACATCAAGAAATTACTAATTCACACACATAGTTGACAAGCATATCGAGCTTTACTGCACTTGAGAGGAAATGGGACAGAAGAAGTCGAATAAGAGCAGAGTGCACGCCACTGTTAAAGTTACCTGACTAACGCCATATTTCAATTCCTTGATAGCGTCACAAACCTTTATTCTTTATGTCACTCTGTCGCCTTTTATTTTTATTTTCTTTCTCGCTTGCCATTTTCTTTTGGGCTGCTCTGTAGAAGGAGATTATCACTAGACGCTTCATGCTAGGCCGAGCCTCATGGTAGTGGTCGCTAAACAAAGCGTCTTTCATCTGACACAAGCACTCGAGATAATTGTTGGGTGTTCAAAAGAAATTCATTTCGCAAACCTAGCATTTATTTGTCTTAATGCTTTGTTTTATTTGAGCCGCAACCCATGGACGATGCCCATGTCCCTAATTATCCATCCGTATGTTTTGCTGTTTCTTTTTGTCTGGAATCCTCTGAGGCTCAGTACAGCTCGCACATGTTATGAGTCACTTGTGCAAATTAAGCGCAGATTTGCAATTGCTTATTCCTCGAGAGCTTGATCCCCAGCGGATTTACATATCTATGAACTATAAAAAAGGTTTTAAGCACTTGCGGATTTTTCTTCTGGCGTTCAATTACATACTGCGTAACATTTAAGAACAGGAATGCAAATGGAATACTGCTTCACTTCAACATTAAGTTTATTCACAGCAAACTTGCAAACTTTAAACTACTTTTAAAGGCTTTACTTACCAAGGAGATGCTGAAACTGGCCACCGTCGTTGCCCATACATTTTTGGCACCTCTTTAGGAAACTATCAATCACGTTGAGAAATGCTGGCAATTTCCTGATGGATATTTTGTTTTAATTCTTCCAGGGTGTGTGGGTTTGTCTGTACACTTTATGTTTTAAGTTACCCTAGAGATAGAAATCGCAGGGGGTTAGACCGGGAGACCGAGGGGGTAACAAACCTCTACTAATAATTCTGTCCTCAAACGCACTTTCAATTGCTCTCATCGAAATATTGGCCGTATGAGCTGTTGCAGAGTCTTGTTGAAAAAAGGCAAAATCACGTCCCCTGTCTGTTAATTCTCTAAAAACAGGGGGGGATTGTATTCACGTATGCAAGGGCTTCAACCATCGACTCCAAAAAAAAAAATGGTGCAAAAAATGTATGGACAACGACGGTAGCCAGTTTCAGCATCTCTTTTCATAAAGTTAGTAAGCAAGGCCTTTAAAAATGTTGTATGGCTTCATCCGCGCCTTTCTATGATAGCGGCAGACGGCAACGAGCGCCGAGGGCGCGGACAGAAAAACACCGCGCAGCCGGTTCGTAGTTTTCTGGCTCTCTCTGTATTATAGCATATAAAAAGCTATTCTCCTATTCACGTTAGTCATCGAAAATACATTTTTGACTAGAAATAACCTCAAAGTAAGATTTGGCTTCAAGCACAGTGCGGAAAACAAAACGTATTATGTTCGCATATCTTGGTCACATGTTGTTACTAATGAACTCAAGCGAGAAAAAAGAATTGCGCAACATGATTTAAACATGCTGCATGAACGTTCAACCTGGGGAAACTTAAAGATATTAAAACTTATATTTCGAAAACGCTTAACGTCACAAAAAGTTATTTGATATTAATGAGCTCTAAATTATTCATGTATTTTAAGTTTTTGTACATATTATGATTTACCTATTATACAAAACTACACAGAATTTGTTTAGAACGAAGAGATTTCGCATGTATGCACAGGAAATTCAAGATAAACATATTTATTAACTGAGCAAATGCCTTAAGAATAGGGTATTTTAATCAATATCATTGGAGTAATCTTTTATAAAATGAAAAACAATGATATTTTTCCATGCTTGGGACGTAAAAGGTTGCTGAAAAATCTTTGCTTGGCATGTTTAAACAGTGTTCGACTCAATATGAAATTTGGTATTGATGTATTGATCCACTTTGCATCATCGAGTAAAGCTGCTCCCTCTCTCTCTCTCTCTCTTACACATACAAACACACGCACGCGCGATGCCTTACGGTAAAAACATTTTTTGGGGTGGGAGGTTCATGGCACATTTTATTATAAAATGTTTGAAATCTTGACATACGTTGTTGGGTGAAACGCAAGGGTTCCTCTACCTACTAGGTACGTGGTATACAAAGTAAAATTTTCAGCAAAAATTTACAGATGCAACTTTCTCCATCCACTATACAAATTTGGGCCATCCGATTGCTAGGCAAGCTCATAGATGGAAGCACCCTACTAACAGCTTCTGCACTCTTTCCAAACCACTAAACGCACGCGATAGCTTTTGGATTGGCATCTGTTGATCAAGATGTGCGAAACTAACAAGTTGGATTTAATCTGCATAACTGCAAGAAAGAGATTTACTTTTTCTATCATCAGGGAAGACCTAGGAAAGAATGCTGATATGGAACAAAAATACTGCAACTCGTTCAGGGAACAGATTTTGGGAAACATGAAGCATCTTTTACAATGAGGTTTGCACAATAAGCCTTTAAGGCTGACGTGCGGGAAGTCGATAATACTACAAAAAAATCCCGGTCATCCATCCGTCGTCCATCCATCCTTCTGAAGATGTAAGTTTGTTGTATTGTTATTTGCCCCACGTTGGGAGCCAATTTGAAGAAGGTTTGTATTGTAGTTCAAATGTTGGGGAGCCGAACTTGAAGTAGTTGCAACCGCACGTATGGTAGCCTTCGCCCCAAATGTATTTTTCGGTGGCCTTTGCTCCAAATGTTTAAAAAATATTAACTTTGTAATTTTTGACTGTTTCCTTAAATATTATATAATTATGTTTGCCTCGGCTGCGTCAGTATTTATATTTTTTAGAGACATGAATGTCTTAGCAGGGAGTGGTGCGACTGAAGAATGTAGGCTTACACAGATTATAATTTTACGTCACTCCTTTTATTAATGCTTGACACGATTTAAATAACACTTCATTGATATAGAGAGAGCTGTGAGATTTGTTTTTTTACTAAATACTTGCACTTTTTAACACGTAAACTATTTTTGTCTCACACGAATACGTATTAAATTTCTCGAGGACGCATCTCGCGTCCGGTTAGGAACACTGTTTGCAAGCAACTGACTTCTGGATTTGTAAAGTTTGCTATATTTCAGTTTCTGATTGGCTAATCCTACTCCAATAGAACACTTTCATTTAACTAAAGTTTTCTCTGGTTGTTGATTGGCTATTTATAAACTGTCTCAAAATTTACATTATTGTTGCTCCAATAATGACTAGTAGCATTATTAAACTTTCTTACTCATTATTGCCTCAAGGTTACCTCATTGTTAGCAACTTTTAACCTATTATTCTCACAGCTCTTACATTATTAAATTACGTAATACATTCACATAACATTATTACTCATGTATACAATAATATAAACATATGCAATGACTGTAATATACACTTTTTATATCTTGTTACATACACATATTGCTTTAAGGCGGGCTGTTATTGAATTTATATATTATATAATTAGACTGAAATCATTTATGTGTTAAAAATACTGCCTCTCATCCTTCCATCTGCCTAGTTTGGATAATGGTTTGAAGACAAACGCTCAAGTTGTTAACTGATCTTTATACAGCGGTTCTTGTTTCGTAAAGTCTGTTTAGGTACCACTGCCTTGCAAGATATCTAAATACACAAATAGCTAGCAACAGAAGAGTGGAGAAGTACTAATAAACCCAAGGGACTAGGAATAAATAAATGAAAACATAGAAACGTTTTCGTTTGCGGATGATCAAATATTGCTAGCATAAAAACGAACAGGAGTTGTAAAAATCAATATTTAAATTGAACGAAATAATAGGATACAATATGAAAATATCAAGTGAGAAAACTAAAGTCATGGCCATGAGGGTGAAAAGGAGAAGTGAGAGTGAAAATAGTAATAGAGGCAAAGTTAATCAAACAACTGGCAACGTTCAAATATTAAAGATCTAAAATATCAATCCATGAAAGGAAAGCTTATATTGAAGAAAACATTGAGAAATATAATAAACTTAATGGATGTAAAAAAGAAATTTTGGAGAAAAAAAATGAGGCGGGAAATAAAACCAAGGATCCATAGGATTGTAGATAAGCCAACAATGAAACACGCTTATGAAACATGGGTTCTTGGAAATCGTGAGAAGTCATGTCTGGATGCGGGAGCAGCACAGATGAGATTTTTAAGATCAAGATTGGGAGTAACAAGAGGCAGATTGACCTCATATAAGGGAACGATTGGGTGGATAATGTGTACTAGAGGAAATACAGCAATTTCAACGGCAGTGGAAGGATCATGAACAAAGGATGCGACTTTCGAGATTTCCAAGGCAAGCAATAATATAATAATAAACACGTGGAGGGAGAGATTTAGGACGACCACGAAGAAGATGCATAGTTCCACGAATCTCGTAACATGTCGTATAGGCCTAATACTTGTAATGGAAGAAGACGAAATGCTGTAGATATATTTGCTAGCTCTTGGGTAATCTTGAATGAGTCATTGTTACTGAGAATCACGTTATGACACCAATTTCCTTACAAGCCTAAATAAAAAATATCAAGTGATGCATTCACACGACTTTCTCTACCAATAAATTCACATCCATTCGTTTTATACTGTATTATTCACATACAAACGCTATTCTTATATCATTGCTACGCTACTCACGGCAGTTTTACATAGGAATTGATTTAAATTAAGCAAGAAGGTTTCGAGATGCGGAAACGGAAAAAGCATTCAAATGTTTATGTGTAGCATCAAGTTCTTGTGATGGAAAATAAAGGAAAGGGGGATGCGGGGGGGGGGGGGAGCAAGACTCGCAAACTTTCAAACATGTCCGTTATATGACATGTTGACACATGCTGTTGGAAGGTATACTTACAGCATTGAATATTTCAAAAACCGATTAACGCTATAAAAATATAATTTCACACAAGTTGTGTATTTTAATGAGCTCTACATTTTTTATGCAGTAAGTTTTGATCTGTTAAGATTTCGTTGTTATACAGAACTATACATAACTGAATACAATAAAGGGAAGTTCACAGGTTATTGAGAGAAAACTTAAGATGAATATGTTATTCTTGTGTCAATAACATGTGATTTTTCAGTAAAAACCGTTAGAGTGGTTTTAGAGTAAGTATCCGAACATGTTCCAAATAAAGGGTAGTATGACGTGAGGGAATTTTCTTGAACATTTTCATGTAGCATCCTTGGAAGATGCTGAACTAAAATGCCAAGTTTGGTGTTTAACTGACTTCGTTTTTAGTTGTGCACTTCTATCTCTCCCTCTCCCCGACCTTTTCCAAAATGTGTTTTGCTTTTGGTTCAGGAGATCCGAAATTGTATTTCCTGTGAAATTCCGAGATCGAATTTTTGGTTGGAATACAATACTTTCTCTTACCTAGGTGGTGCAGAAAATAAAGTTGTTTGCCAACTCTTCACAAAGTAACACTTATTTTTCAATGATTTTTCTAACGTACTTCTTAACGTTGGAAGATGGGTGAATATTGAGTATGCTAAAAAACTTCGAGAGATGGTTAGATAGAGTTTTCTATTGGAATGCTCGTGTTATTTTCATAACTGTACATCTATAGGCAAAACTTTCTA
The DNA here is from genome assembly GCA_030765065.1 of Deroplatys truncata. Lineage (NCBI taxonomy): Eukaryota > Metazoa > Arthropoda > Insecta > Mantodea > Mantidae > Deroplatys > Deroplatys truncata. The sequence continues at coordinate 168,614,104 of CM060983.1, forward strand.
CATGCGTATTTCCTGTTTATGCACACATTCCCTATTATGTACTGACGTGCGAACCGAAATATTTATTCAGGATGCTTCGCTCAGGCAAGCCAGTTCCACGTACACAGGAAATGCCGCTCGGATGAGCGTAATTTTTGCTGGAATCCATTACTTATTCCCGTGCATCATTCGATTAATGCGAGGCGTTCAAAACATTCGGTGTTGTATGCTGCAGTCTGCGTTTAGCATAACAATACAGCAACGAGGTAGTAATTGTTTCGCATTATGACTTAGGGAACACGCTGTACAGCACCGCGGGAGCTTGCTGTAGCAAAGTGATCCTGTTGTATTGATCTGGAAGGGGTGACGTCATTACATCAGCCGGAGAGTCCGCTACTGCCAAGAAAAATGCAGCATTTTGTAAGGCGCCTCCACAACAACTCAGTCCCGCCCAGTGACATTTGTTTCGCGTGATTTATGTCAGTGAACAACCAGCAGCTTGCTCGGAAGAAGAAAGAAAGAAAACACTGAATTGCATTTCAAAACACAGTACACATTCCAAAGACACCCGTGCACATTTTTACGTACAGCAGAGAGTATACATATAAATAAGAAGAGCAACTCCTAGTAGTAAGACTTCGGTGACACTAACTCAAATGCCATCTATGCAATAAAATTAAAAGCACTGTTTTCTATTATTTTCGATTATGAATAAAATAACATATTACTATTAAGATGGCTACTGAACCACGCTAAAGCCCAAGCTCACATTTTTAAAATTTCTATACGTGTACGTATGTATGCATTGTCGACGCGCTCATAACGTTAACATAGGCACGTCAAGCACAGCTCTTCTCTCCACTCCTAAACCTGTATTACTATGTTTTGTTGTCACATTTATTTCTGCTTAGGGAGGGGGGGGGGACTGACAAGCGTAAGCATATAAAGCCGAAAAATAAAAAAATAATTTGCAACGGTGCACTCCGGCTCCACGGGTTGATATTGTTACATGCTGGGTAGATGGCCTAAAAGTTCACATGAAAATCAAATTAATTTTGAGTAACCAGCACGTACAATGAGGGGGCGTATACTTACTTGGCTGCGGAGGACCGAAACGTGGTGTGGAGGTTAGAGGAAGGCCTAAATCCATAACACAAATCTACTCACACATTCCTAGATTTATTTCCCAACCGTTTGGGGTTCCTACATTATTAAAAATGGAAGGTGGGAGATGTCCACCGATCCAAAGCCCGGCTTACACACGCGGTCCGTTACTCACGGAATCCTAACTGAGACAGACGCTATCCCCCACTACTCGTGGCTAGCAAAGCTACTAGTCAAGAGTGGCGTAAAAACAATGTTTCTGGAATGACAATGTAGAACAATAATGTAACCCTCCAAATTATTAATACGCCACAATATGTGACAGTCAACTGTAGCTCCGAGCAAGCGACCGCTAAGTGAATAATTCCGTTGGAGGATAATATCTACAGTTATAATGGACCATTGCACAAAGCCACATTAGCCTAATAAGCGACGCGCTAACGTAAATTATTTTTCATCCTGAAATTATACAACCGACTGTAATGAAACTCGGCATGTATCATATGTTAGATTCCACTTGGAGAATAGGCTATATCGGAACAATTTCCCTCGGGGGGAGCAGCGGGGCTAGAAGTTAAAAAAATTGCAATATCTAGCTTATTGCTGTTTTGTAAAAAATGTTGCATTAGAACGTTTATTGCCATTAGAATTTTTACAAGTTTATGTGGAAAATATTCACAGTATAAATATTTCAGCATTTTACCAATTTTTCGTTTCATTTGCTGGTTACTCGCTTAATAAGTTTAAGGAAGAGGCGCAGTTTTAAACTGTATCAACATCGCAGAAAACGTAGATGTATTACTGGTATCCAAAACAACACAATATTAATGCAAAGAGAGAGGCGGAGAGCGTGATGGAAGGGGAGATAGGGCGGTTAGGGAGAGAGAAAAAGAGAAGAATATTCTACAGAAAATGTCGTCCTCCGTGGTATAGGGGTACCATGCCAACCTCTAGTTCCCGAGGTCGCGGGTTCAAACCCGGCGGACGGCGATGCGTTTTTTTTCAGGGGTAAACCTCCATAGCACGGCTTTCTTCGGAAGGGAAGTAAGGCCGGTGGTCCCGTGCCGTATATTTACGGCACGCAAAAGAACCCCCAGCCTGATAAAAGAGGCCTCTGAGCAAAACTTCCGGTCTTTCACACCCAATAGAATGGGAGGCTAAGAACCATAGTAGTTAAAGAGCGTCCATAAATAGAAGTCAATTTTTTTTCCACAAAAGAAAATCGGGTTTTTATGCGTCCGTAACAGTTTGGAGTTATATGCTATCTACGTAACTCAATAGTAAATTGAGTTTAAAAAAAAAGTAAAAAATGAATTATAATACCAACCCCGCAAAGCTTTGTCTGTACAAATATTAACGGTTTGAGAGTGCAGATGCTAGTTATTCCTCTGAAGCTGATTCAAACTGACAACAGCTCATATTTCAATCACAGCCGTTAGTCGCTATAGAGTTTTATTAATTGCTCCATTCATACCCTGCCTTTAACTGCAGTGGTTATATCGCCAATGGTGTTAACTCGTATACAGTTGTCGTTGAATTTGTTTTTCTTTCTTTTTTATTTTTTGGAGGTTTGATACATTATATCACATACACACATTCACACTCTCATTCATACTTCCGGACTCTGGGGAGGATAGGGAATAATCTTGACTAGATGACATTTCCAACCCCAGCCGGGAATCGAACCCGGTACCTCTCTAACAGCAGTAGCTACAGAAACGTCAGAGTAGATTATCGCATTTGATGCTCAACGTTTGTCAGTAATATAACGAATGTTAATAGTTTTGCAGTAATTAAACTGAGCTTAATGATTGCTTGTTGCACGGTAATTCATATATTACCTATTTCAAGAGCGATGATTAAGAAATAATTATGACAACACGAATGAGTTTAAAATACAAATTAAATTACCAAAGGAAATTACGGGTTTATTAGTAGTATTCCGCGAGTTAATTACAAAAGAAGAAAGTGGCATTTTGTTTTATACTTTTGCTATATAATCAGATTATCATGGTTGTTTATTCATCCTTAAGAGTAAAAAAGACACACAAGTTAATTAGTTTTTATTCTAAGCAGAACCGGGCAGATACAAACAAAGGAGATATAACTATCACGTATTAACTTTTACGCAGCTTTTGATGTTCACGAATAATATCACAAGAGGTTTTCAGATTGCCGATAATTCACGAACTAGTGAGCTCAGATCCTCGATTGAGATTTATTAGGACTATTTAACGAATAAAATAAGAATTTAAATACGATTCCCCTAAACTCGGCTTACAGGATAACAATAACAAAAATAATAATGTATGCATTAATACTAATAACATTAGCGGAACTCCTTACAGGTTATGCACCATCAAGGAAACAATATGAGTGTATCAAGGGACTCATATCTACAGATTCTGCAGCAAAAACAGTGAAACAGCGCATATCATCAGCAACTGTGAAGCATTTGCTCATAGAAGATACGGATATCTCGGATTCCATTTTGGTGAATCTGTGAATTTGCAAGCCCTTCCCCTCACAGGACTGTATCCATTTATTAAGGATACAGGATTGATAGGATAGAGCTAGTAATTTCTTAGGGCAGCACAATAAGTCAATGGCCACAGACGAGTCCAAACTTTTCAAACCATCTTGCAACATCCGAATGTCGATTAATTTCAGACTAAACGCGTGTCGCGGTTAATTCATAAGAGAAATTTCACTACGTTATCCGGTTGTGATGGTCAAAATCAAAAATTCTCTTTCATGGGTTCATTTTCTGATTACGTCACATAAGTTAGTCAGTTTGTCGCCGATCAATTGAGAAATAATAAACTCGTCGATTATCTGTTATGTATTTATCTTTAATATATGATATTTTAATCAAATCCTAGTGCCATTTTTTAGAAAAATGTTCCATGTAAAGGTAGTTTAGGGTACGGTATGTACTCGAAAATCTTCGTATCGCATCTTTGGAAGGCATTGAACCTAAATACCAAGTTTGGTATTTATCCGACTTTTCGTTTTTGAGTTATGCTGTTCACACACACACACACACACACACGCGCGCGCGCGCGCGCGCGCGCACCCTTTTTCTAAAGATGCTTATTACTTTCTCTACTACGTATAGTAAGTAGGGGAAGTATTGTATTCCACCCAAAAATTCGATACCAAGATTCCACGGGAAATACATGTTTTGAGATCCCCTGAATCAAAAAAAAGCATTTTTGGAAACATGTCCGTGTGTGTGTCTGTCTGTGAACAGCATAACTCAGAAACGAACAGTCCGATAAATACCAAACTTGGTATTTAGGTTCAGTATCTTCCAGAGATGCGACACGAAGATTTTCAAGAAAATCCCCCCACCCCAGATTACCCTTTACATGGAATTTTTTTCGAAAATTTTAATTTTCTCAGAAATGGCTCTAACGATTTTGATTAAAATATCATATCAACTGTATAGTATAAGTTGAATTCTGGCTGTTGCTTTCTTGCTTTGAAAATATCATGGCATACCCATAGATACTGTACAATATCATATGTTTAAGATATTTTCATGACAAATAAAATGTATGTCTTGAATTTTCTGGGAATGTCTCCAAAAGTATTCTTCATTGTGAACGACTTTTGGTAAACTGGTAAACCATAAGATGTAGATCGCGTTAAAATACACAATTTATGTCATATACATTTTTGTTGTTGAGTGAACCATTTTCGAGATATTGCTTGTTATTTCCTTAAATTTTTCAATACTTATTTTCTCAAATGGGAATTCCTTATTCATTTTTTTTTTGTCTTGGATATGCAAAGAGTATTAATCTGTGGCAAAGGGAATGGTCCTGCACCTAGCAACCAGCTATTAAGAGATATGTATGGGCTTAAAGGCTACTGTATTTCTATATTGCCCTTGTAAATATATATTCCCCTTACATCTGCAAGAAACTTAGCAATAAGATAGAGTCTGCAAACGTTTATCTCAATTAACATGAAGTAGATGGAGAATAAGCATTTGTAAAAATAGTTTGTACAAGAGTAGAGAAAGTCATGTGAGTGTAACACATCAGATTTTTTTATCCAGGGTGCCTCAAAACACGTATTTCCGGTGAAATCTCGATATTGAATTTTTGGGTGGAATGCAATATTTTCTCTACCTACTATGTACGCGATAGAAGTAGAAATTAGAGACGTTCAATATGTCGTTCCCAAAACGTCGTGTCTCTTTTATCACTAAATTATGAGATTTACAAGGTTCATAGATTGCATAAAAGCGAACAATTTCTTTTTCTTTCTTTCAACATTTTACAAAACATTACGAGACAAACCTCAAATTTTCTTTCTTCTCTGCGCACTCTTGTCATATTACGCAATATTTAGTGGGAAGAGTTAAGGTGCATTTATAGCTATTTACGCAACTTGTGGTTGAAGTGGGATTTTTTTTTCGTACTCTATGAAAATCTTTCCACTCGTAAAATATCCCACGTTCCATAAGTTGCGTACAGTACATGATTTTATTTACAACCATAATAAAAATTCACAATAAAGAATTACGAAATCAAAATTAAAATATATTGGAGATAAATGCTTAAGAGTCCATATCGAACATAAACAATTGAATAGTATACACACAGTCTTAAAGAGACGTTCCTGTTTAAGGCACTGAATTTGAAAAATCTTTGACGCTGCTTAGTTATGGTTGCCCCACCCTAAAAAAGTATAGTGTAAGTTGAGTTCTGGCTGTAGCTTTCTTGCTTTGAAAATATCATGGCATACCCATAGATACTGTACACCTTCAAACACAGTTTACATGAAATTACCAGTAAATGCACATATCCCTTAAATCGGTTTTGCTTTGTTAATGACTGAAATATAAGTGTTATTGCTTAGAAACAGAATTCAGTGCCCAAGACAAAAAATAAAAAGCTTATGTGGTACACTCCCACGACTTTCTCTACCTATTATACATTCACACATATGCCTTGTGGGTCCGTCAAAAAACAAGAGGTATCTGCGTATTGTTTTCACAATTGCGTTAAATTATCTGTGAAATATGTAGTATGGTGTTTTTTCAAAAGATGTCGGAACCAGTATGCCTCCTATGACTAACATGTGACATAAATATGGTAATGAATCAAAGCATCCGAGGCACACTTACGTTTGAGGAACGGAAGTTATTTTAAAGTGGTGGTTTAAGTTTACCGCTACAAGTTCTGCTTCTTCTACTATGATCTTATTTCCATTTGCAACCTCGTCTCAGAAAGGATTGGACCTCGAGTTGCTGGCTGCATATCGCCTACAGGCCTCTTTTGATACTGATGCAACAATACAGCATTTCACAAACTCTTTATGTAGTCGGTGAAAAATGCTAGTGGTATGGCACGTTTTCAGAGCATACTCCGCATCATCAAGCGCTTCCCTCAAGAGTTATAGCACTGTTGAAAGCCAAACATAAGATGCGACATGAATGGCAATCGCATAGATTACCTTGGCAACGACAAAGATTAAATCAATTAATTCGACAAACCCCGCGAGTTCCAGATGAATATCATTGTTTTACATATCAATACTACTTGTCTAACCTTTCGCCAGGGCGCCGCCGTCACCACTACCATCACCACCACCAATTTTTTATGGACGCTACTTATCATGTTATTCGCGATACATTTTTGCCTAGAAATGATTTCAAATTAAGAAGTAAGAGTATACAAGTTACAGAAATAAAGCTCATATGTTTTTGTCAGAAGCATGGATGAATAAATCCAGAAGCGGCAGTAACGAGTTCTCGCAAACCTTCAAACACATTCCGTTAGATGAAGCAGTTACGCGTGCAAAAATGTGAACATGCAGCTTGGAACATTTCGAAAACAGTTAACGAACGCACTTACAAAACTGTGTATTTTATGAGCTCTAGTTTTTTCTTTAGTAAGGTTTTGTGTACCTCTTATAGTTTTGCAATTATATAAATTATGCGAAACTCAACAGGATGAAAAGAGGTTCTCACAACTTACTTAGGGAAAATTCAACGTATACATTTTATTCTTCATATCAATCTCAATTATATTTTAACAAAACAAAAAACGTTACAGAGGTTTTTGGTAAAATAAAAAGTAACGAAAGTATTGCCTATAAAGGGTAGTTAGCGCGCACAATCTTTTTATAAAAAAATGCTGCTGCCTTTGTTTTATTTTGTTTTAGCGGACCTACAAACAGCAAAACCCCTATATGGGATTTTTGGGTGAAGAGTAATATTTCCTCTACCGGTAGAGAAGGTAGAACGTGTAATTACTATTTAGTAATTACCAAGAGTATTTATTAAATGGACAGCGGCAGGTGAATATTATACTCAATAATAGAATGTCAAACTTGTATGGAGAGATTTCGACAGATAATCAAAGCAAAACTACCTGGCTGGCCACATTTGTCAGATTGTAATTATTATTTTTCTCGTTTTCAAGTAAAAGAGCATTTAAAATTAAGAGTTTAACACTTATAGTTATAATTTACATAGGTAATTGTAATTTCTTCATTTCTGTAGTAGTTTAATGATCAAAGATTGGGAGATTTCACGTCAGCTTATCAGGAGGCTTACAGCATAAGTTTACTACAATTTGGCAATCAAGACGCATTTACAACTTCGCTCAAGGTGAAGGGGCCATTTGTCCTCGTAAACCCGATAAGAAAGGACGTATTAAACAGTGGTTTGGTGAACACACGCTAAAGTATTAATAAGTACGTGTAGGTTGCCACGATAAATTACTGAAGGTGTAAAGAAAGCTTAAACGCTCTTCATAGACGTTGAAAAATTATTAATCAAAAGTCATTTAATATGAAAACCAATACATTTATTGTAATCGTGACCCGAAAGGCTCCGCAGCCTTCCAATATTACTAACCTTACCGAAAAACCATCACTTTTTTCCATGGCCTAACCCAAACATAACCTAACTTCAAGACTATCGATAGAAACTTCCATATGCTGACACCTATGACGACATATTACATTAATCAACCTAAAGTGCGCAATAAATCTGCGGTGTGAAACATGGTACCTATGTCGATTAAAAAGCACTCTAATAACGGTAGCTTAGGGCAATATATAATATAAATACCTAGCTAGTATTAAAACACACTGAAACGCACTGTCAATAAGTTTATGGCGCACTCCGTGAGGATGACAGAAATTATGAACTCTTAACTTTTCAGCTTCTGGCAAAATTATAAATCTGGCAGAGTTTTATTACTGAAGTTATTACATATGTTCACTTTTAGTTTATGTTAATTCTACAGATCTAACAGGCAATGTCATACCTCTTATCATTATGAATGTACAGTCTTTCCATTCAGCATTTGGGTTAACTTTTTTTGTAGGGACATGATTTCATTGTCTACATCAAATCAAATACTTTAATTGAAATAAATCCTTTTGACAATTGTCTTTCTGCCAATCACTTTTGGGTTTACTAATTATTTTAATTACCCTAATATTATCTAAAAATATAAAGATATTCTTTTAAATCGTACAGGATTTTAAGTCGCTTTATTACGTTGTCACCCTGGATTCCAAGGTGGCAACATCTGCTTGCCCGCCCTATGGTATGGGCACCCTGTCTGCCTCACATTCACGAGGTGCCGAGTCTCGGTTAGGGTGAGTTACACGGGGGGCTTATTTGATCATCATTTCATCTATTGCACTTATCGTCCGACATAATCTACCGGTTAAACAACGCTAAACTAAAATTTGCAAATAATTATACTGTATGAGGTTAAAGCCTTTCTGGGCTAAATGATTTGAATTCTTCACATCACAGCTACGTACGATTTCGGCATTGGGTTTGAAAAATACTGCACCTTCACGTTATGAGCTCAATACGATCTAGTATCGCTCGATCCTTATCCGCAACATTGTAAGGCATTTATAGCCATTATTCAAGGTTGTCAAAATAAAATATAATAATGCAACGTCGTGAGTGTATTAACGTCCCAAACTCGTGTTCTTTAATGTTCAGACCGCACGACGGAATATAGAAATTAATATTTACATGAGACCGAAATCTGCATTTGTATTCTCAAGTTAAGGAAACACCCCAGAAAAGTCTTAGCCACGCCAACTGAGATTCGAAACTGCATCCACCCTATCACGACTGGACTCATAATGAAACAAACACGCTATTGCACAACCCCCATATCATGATGTTAACAATTGTTTTAAGTCCAGCTCATGAAGAACTAATGCCGACAATATGATAGTTCCATGCTCTACCTCGATCCACATGAAAATCATGGGGAGAGGGCAGTAATGTGGGCACATGGCAGCATACCGAAACCCTGGTCGCTTATACCAGTTTTCGAAAAGAAGAGATTGATTTCTCAATCAAGTAACTCTTCGACTCGTCCCCAAAGACCTCGGAGACTGGATGCATTCAGTACTAGACCTCTCAGCACAAGAAAAATCCAATGCCAGTATAGATCGAACTGACAGCTAAGTTACTGCATCAACACGAGGATGGCTATGTTAACTGCCGAGAAGAGGGTGCTAAAAAGCACAACGTAATGGGCTACATGATAACTGGTATCCCAGAGTGGATACAGAAAAAGAATATAATTCCACCTGTAGTATGACATCGCCGCCTACTCTTGACTAACCTACCTTACTTTATAGCAACTCAGGTAATTCCTAATTGATGGGGGGGGGAATCTATTAGTTATCTGCTAATGTAGTTTACCTACGGTTCGCAGATTGTGACGAATTGCAGGCCAGGTGACAAGCACATGTGAAGATATTTGGAGCATGCTGCCAATTAGAATTGAGTCGAAGGCGACACCAGGTGCATGCGGACTGCTGGTCCTGTGTGTGGGTACTATAGTTATGACATGCCCGTCTTTATTGTACACGTATCCCTGAGGTAAATGGCTGCAGATTAATAATTCTTAGGCTGTTTCCATTACATACTGATACGTTTGCATGTTATCGATAATGTTTTATAGGGCTTTATGAAACAATTATAGTTACCGTTTGTGAGACTTAAGCCCGCGACCAATGCAACCTAGTGTGATAACCATTAGGGATTTCAATGGCAGAGCTCCGCGTCATTGAGATTATGTGCAAAACTAATGGGCTTGTTGTCTTTCATGACAATGTGTTTATGGAATTGGCTGCTAATCGGTGTGTTGCATCACTGCTCTAATCGCTGGATCAGCTGAATAGCCTTTAGGGAGGCAAAACGCATTAGGTCGTTATCAAATACACCTACGTGATGCTCAGAAATGTGACTACCAAACTTATTGGGATAATACGAATAGAAGAGACCACAGTAACTTATTTTTACTAAACGTATTTAGTTCGTAACATAATAATTTAAACTATTAATTAAACATGACATTGATTTATGATAATTAAGCTTATCACAGCACCAGTGTTCAACAGAAGGCGATTTTGCCTGTTAAACCATCATTAAACTCATCACAATGGCGTGATCCATCAGTAGACATAGACGTCAGGAGTTTCAAGTAAAATCAACATTTTTGTGTACTGATACAGAACAAACGGCCTCTCTAAATAGCATACGCTGTACAGCGCTTCATCACTACCCTCGCTAAAACCAGATGTAAAGTGCACTTACTCTATTCTGAATGTGTACGTTCATAATTAAAAGCGGGTCATTGCCACATCGGTTTATTACGCGCAACTTAGCTTAAACATGACACAATACAGTCATTTAAACAGCCTAGTACATTCAGAAATTAGACTCCTAGCTAATACTGTACATGTAACTAGCTGTAAAAAGAACACGATACTTCATTATACCATATCGGAATATCTTACGACATAGATTAGATACGATTAAAATAATCGTAAAACTTACTTTTAACCTCCCTACACTGCTTTAATAGATCTATTGTGAAACCCTAACTAATATAAATATAACGTATAATTATAATCAAAGTCCCATTTCAATTTAATATTTCTAATTAAGTTTATTATTATTACTATTGGTTCCATTTGCATGGCACCTTTAACATCTAGGGTCACACCGGCGGCTTTGCCTTTGGAACAATTAATCAGCGACAATGATTTCAATCGTTTACTATTATGTATGTTGTTCCTCCGTGGTGTAGTGGTTACGTTGCTATCCTCTAGTTCCCGAGGTTACGGGTTCAAACCCGTCGGATGGCGATGGATTTTTTTCGGGCGTAAAAATCCTTAGCATGGCTTCCGTCGGAAGAGAAGTAAAGCCAGTGGTCCCGTGTCGCAGATTTACGGCACATAAAAGAACCTCAAGCCTGGTAAAGAGGCCTCTGAGCAAAATTGCCGGTCTTTTACGCCCAACATAGAATGGGACGCTAAGGACCACAACAGTTATAGAGCGTCCATAAATAAAATTCACTTTAATTTAATTTTTTACTATTATGTATCTTTGGATTTGTTTACGTTTGGTTTTCTTTCTAAACATTACATTCACACACACACACACACACACACACACACACACACACACACACACACACACATTTACACTCTCATTCATACTTGCAGATTCTAGGGAAAGAAAATTCCCCATCCCCCGCAAGGAATCGAACCCGAATTGTCATGGGTAGCATTAAGCCCGTTTTCCCTGGTGATGGAAAAGATGCCTTAATCTACATAGTACTCACGATATGATCGCAATGGAAAAGTTAAACAAATAAAGAAAGAAAGTGAAGGAAAATCCCCCGTCAAGACTCAGCATAGCATTTCACAAACGTATATTTTACAATGCTTTTTATCACAAATAATTACAAATGATGGATGGCATTACAGCAAGAGTGGCGCGATTTCATTTGATTCCCTCCGTCGCTATCTCTAGCCGAGGTCGGTTAGATTTCCTTTTTGTATTTTACGCGCTGCTAGGAGGTGCTTTGCACGTTGCATATCCATGTGACTCGGTGAACGAAATTAGTTTCACACCACCAGCATTATAGGATCGTTATGCAAGCCGGCAACCTAGGCTTTCTAGGATTTTCTAAAACTCAATAGAACATTACCAAGCCTAAATAAAGTTCACCAGTAATCCACTGGTTGGTCACTAAATGATATCTGCAAGAAAAAAAACACTGAATTGCAAACTCTGTAGGAAGGTGATCTTCACGCCTTTACATATTGTTCCTGTAGTTTTTGCACTCGCAGTAGACACCAGATCTTTGGGAGACAAACTGTTGAACCAAAGAACTTATAATCGCCTCCATTAACAGAACTGTATTCATTTATGAAGGATGCGGTTTAATGCGCCGACATAGAAATTACATTTACAAAGGGAAATAAGCCTAGCGTTGCAGTGTTTTCGGGTTTTGTCGAGGGGACCTCTCTGATGAGGCGGGGGGGGGAGGGGCAATGATTTCTTAAAATGTCTCTCTCTTCAAGAGAATCCTAACGTTGCAATGTTTTCGTATTTAGGGGGGTGGGGGGAATGATTTCTTAAAATTCCTCCTCCCTTCAATGACGGGCATGAAACCGCTTGAAAAAAAAAATGCCTTCAAGAGATACTACTCTCTCTTGAATAATCCGAAAACTTCTTCAGAAAAGTTGCAAATAATTGTAGCTTACATTAGTGCCAAATAGTAATGTCCCTAACGTAAGCTATTTTTTTCCCTGGAATGCTGCTTGCATGTACAAACGTGAATCTTGCATTCCCTGATTTTCGTGGAAGCGTTTGCGTTTTTTTTTTAGTCTCCAGGAATGCAAAAAAGGAAATTTTTAAGAAGTGTAGCTAAAATATTCGGTCTATTTAAGCCGCAGACTAGAAACATCTGTCCGTGGCCGAAGAGAAGGCATTATAAAATCCTATGTGAATGTAAATGTTTGAATTCTACGCCTTTTATAGTATTCCTTATCTATTACTCCAGTTTTTAACCTCTAGACTGGCCTGTGTACGGCTTTGCACAATTACAAATGCTAAACACGAAAGCTACACATTATATGTTTTCTTACCACTTAATTGCTCTGCTTTACAGACACTAAGTGGTAGACTAATCGTAATGCTATTTTCGTATTTTTTAAACAATATGAGAAAAAAAAGATAACCATCTCTAGCCATTCTTCAACCAACTATTGTTGGCATAGCTTATTCTTCTATTTGCTTCATGTTAATGGAGATAAACATTTGTAGTACTGGTTTTATCACATATTTCCTTGTAAGTAAAATGGAATAGGGAATTACAACAGGCTTTATCAACAGTCAAATCTTTCAAGAGCTAGTCGCTATGTGATGGCTTTGAAATTCCGTACTCTTAGCATGACTGGGAGAAACAAACGAATGACTTCCCATTTGAGAAAATTATAAGCACTTGAAAATTCAAACCAATAACAAGGAGTATCTCGAAAATGGTTTCGTTAACTAAAAAAGAACAAGAAGAAGACACATTGTGTGTGTGTGTGTGTGTGTGTGTGTGTGTGTGTGTGTGTAATGAGATTTGGTCTATTTCTTACGCTTTACCAGTTATACAAAAGTCATTCAGAATGAAGAGGATTTCAGAGGCTATTCCCAGAAAATTCAAGATATCACTTCATTTGCCATAAAAATAACTTACACATATGGTATTTTCACCAAAATAGTTAAGAGCCATTCTTGAGAATAACAAAATGTTTGAAAAAAAATTCCATATAAAGAATATTTTGGGACGGGGGATTTTCTTGAAAAACATCTTGACACATCCTTCGAAGATGAACTTAACATACTAAGTTTGGTATTTTCCAACTTTTCGTTTTTGAGTTATGTTGTTCACAGACTAGACACACACGGGCCTTTTGCTAAAATATGTTTGTTTGCATTTCCGGTGAAATTTCGGTATCGAATTTTTGGGTGGAATACAATACCTTCTCTACCTATGCCCGTGGTAGAAAAATCTGGTGTTACACTCACATGACTTCCTCTACTCTTGTACAAACTATTTTTATAAACGCTTATTCTCCATATGCTTCATGTTAATCGAGATATCGAGATGTCAATCTTATTGATAATTTTCTTGTAGATATAAGGGGAATATGGTAGGTTTTAAGCGATAGTCAAATCTTTTAAGCACTGGTTGTTATGTGGCGCATGCCATTCTCTTTGCATGTCCAGGACATAAAAAAATGAATAACGAATTTGGGAAAAAGTATAAGTATTGGAAAATTTAAAGGAATAACAAGCAATATCTCGAAATCGGTTCACTCACCAAAAGAAATGTATATGACATAAATTGTGTATTTTAATGCGATCTACATTTTTTGTGTAGTAAAATTTTGTCTCTCTCTTATGGTTTACCAGTTATGCAAAAGTCGTTCACAATGAATACTTTTGGAGCCATTCCCAGGAAATTCGAGATATACATTTCATTTCTCATGACGATATCTTAAACATATGATATTTTAATCAAAATCGTTGGAGCCATTTTTGAGAACATTAAAATTTTCGAAAAATGTTCCATGTAAAGGGTAGTCTGGGGTGGGGGGATTTTCTTAAAAACCTTCGTGTCGCATCTCTGGAAGATACTGAACCTAAATACCAAGTTTGGTGTTTATCCGACTGTTCGTTTCTGAGTTATGCTGTTCACAGACACACACACACACACACACACACATGTTTCCAAAAATGCTTTTTTTGTATTCAGGGGGTCTCAAAACATGTATTTCCGGTGAAATCTCGGTATCGAATTTTTGGGTGGAATACAATACTTCCCCTACTTACTATACGTAGTTGAGAAAGTAAAAAGTAAAACGGATTACATTTCCTATTATAAGCAGCGGGATACCGCAACACACACAATGACCAAAGGCCAACATGTGCGAATAGAACAGTGCTTCCAGAAAATAATAATAATAATTTCAGAGTTATGTAACAGCTAATTCTTTAGAGGAGCAGTAAGTTTCCTTAGAATTAATTAAGATTACAGCTTCCCTATTACATCAAAGCGATTTCCTTGAAATTGCTAGTCTCGTTTGTGATTCTATAGAGCCGCCGATTACCTTAAATTAGTTTGTATTTCCTTTATCGCTTACTATTACCTAAGTAACGAAGTATTGCATTCGACATAAAAATTTGACAACAGGTTTTTATAACAAATGATGGTTTTGCGATTTTCTGCAAAAGAAAAATCTGGACCAGAAAGAATACGTTGACATCTGCTAAGCAAGAAATGTGTTAAAACCATCATTGCAGCAGAATTTTCAACACAAAAATATGCCAAAGCTTTAATGTTTCCATTGCTAGTAAGAACATTTCTTTCATTAGATATCGAGACAAAGTTAAAAACGACTGCCTATGTGATCTGGTGGTTAGCATAATAGTCTCCAAATCCAGGGTTCCCGGGTTCGATTCCCCCTGGAGGGAGGAAATTTTTCTTTAGCAAGGATTATTCCTATTCTCCTTAGAATCTGGAAGAATGAACGTGTGGATGAATTCAGTGTAATTACCAACTTAAAGGTTAAACAACTGTAAAGAGGGAACATCCCAATGAGCAATAATAATTGCTTAAAAGGTAAAAATCTGATGTTACATTCACACCATCTCTCGCTCTATTGTTTATTAGTGGGTATACGAACTATTCTTACTAAAGCATATTTTTCTACCTAGTTTATTTTAATTCAGATAAACCTTTGATAAAACTGGTACATTACACACTTCAGGGTTATTCAAAAAGAAGGAACAGGCTTTAAATATTTATTTCTAATGAACGACAATAGATGGGACACATGCGATACATCACTGAATAGAGAAGGGTCCAAAATGTTATGTGTGTTCAAAATGAGTACCATTTGTTATGCGAGGACGACGCAACCATCTTCTACGAATTTACTGTATCAATTGTAAATGTTTTATGACGAGGCGGCTGGTTGTTCAACTTATAACGAAATGCACTTTGCAATGAAACAATGGATTCACTCTTTGCATAATGCAGCACACAAAACGACTTTTCCTGTGGCGTCGTCATTTTCTCGTAAACAAACACAGCGCCGCTGTAGGCACTGAATGGAACTAATAGGTGGGGCTTAAAACTTTGAGCTTTCCTCTATTCAATGATATGTCGTACGTGTCGCTATCTATTGTCGTTCATTAAAAATGATTATTTAAAAAACTGTTCCATCTTTTTGAAGCGATAATCAAATGTTTAAGAACTGAACCCTAGATGCTGGCCTTAAAATTTAATACTGTTCATTGCAATCGTGATAAACAACTGAAAATCGACGGGACTTTAAAAGGATTACAAAGTATCGAACAATTGAACCGCTAATAACGTATATCTCAAAAATGGATTATGCCGCAAAAGGGCTATTTGAGATAAACTGTATTTTAAAGAGATTATACTAAAATTCCGTCCGAATGAGGACTTCATAGGCTATTCCCAGAAAATTCAAGATATACACTTTGTCATGTAAGTATCTTTAATATATGGTGTTTTAATAAGTCGTTAGGGCTACTTTTGAGAAAATAAAAAATGTCGAAAAATGTTCCTGTAAAGGAAAGTTATGATGGGGGTATTTTCTCGAAAATCTTCGTGTCGCATCTTTGGAAGATACTGAACTTAAATACCAAGTTTGGTATTTATCCTACTTTGTTATGCTGTTCACAGACACATGGACATTTTTCTAAAAATCTACGCAGTAGACAAAGTAAAAGGCCGCCGATATCCCCTGAGATGTTTAAGGAGCATATAAATGGAGAGAGCGGATGACGTTGTTGGATGGTGACCAGAGAAGAAAATAAGTTTTAAGTAGACCAGCCCCGTAAAGCAGTCGGTAGAGCACCTGCCTGGTGAGGTCCGGTGTTAGATTCCTGGCTAGGATCGAAAGATTTTTCTTTAACTAAGAAGATTTCTCGGTATGTCCTGAGTCTCGTGCATGAATGAGTATGCTTGGGTGTGTCTAACGAATTCGCCCATATAATCAGTCTTCAGGATTACCACTGGGCAAATACCTAGGCGAATGCTTTGAATAATATAACACGGCCTTTAATCTAGAATTCCCACAATTATAACACAAGTGGGTAACAAAACAAGAGCGATGTGATAATTAACTGCCGTGCGCAGGGCTAAAGCTGAAAAGGCGGGTATGACATTAAATTCCCCAACTGTCTCGCATTTTTTCCGGTAAAGCACAAGACGTTCTCAAATTCATTTTGAAATATACGCCAATGGCGACATACAATCTTGCAGTACTTTAAGTCCCGAGTTTAATGGCTAAACATTTCAATACATTGAATTTTTCAGTCTGATTCTACCTTTCAAACTTCAGCCTACACACGGGCTGTAGCCCCTCCCGAAAGAGTGTATTCGGATTGGATTGGACTCGGCGGGCAGTGGTTCCCGAAACCCATGGGAGATTGGGTACGCCTGACTGGAAATTTCTGCCCAGGCGGGATTGTGAGACGCCCCAATGTCCTCCGGTACCAACCATGAGAGCTGGTAGAGTAGCTAGATAACTCACCCCCCGATAACTCACCGAGAATTGTTCGGCAATCATCTCCATATGGGGTTGACGCGGGTAAGTGGCGTATCCACTTTCGCCCCTGCTTTCAGGGGGGTCGGTATATAAAATAGACACCGTCCTAATGGAAAATCCCCACGGACTTGTCGCTAGCGTCCGAGAGTACCAGCTGAGTAGTCAGCCCAGATCCCGTAGGTCGTTTCTTTCAAACTTTAGCCCACACAAGGATTGTGTGGGAGAACAACCAATTATCACTGATTGACCTAATAGTTGTCTACTGTTACATTATAGTACTGTAATACCGAGCGAAATGGCTCCGCAGTAGCGTGTGAGACTCGCATTCGGTAGGTCTCGGGTTCGATTCCCGTCGACTGTCCACGCTGACCTTGGGTTTTTCGTGGTTTTTCCTGGTCGGTAGGCGAATGCTAGGGTGGTTTTTCATCTACCACGATTTCCTTTCCACCATTTACCTTTCACTCGTCTTCTCATCCTTCAGGTGTGCTTCAAGGTTTCGTGGCGTATGGAGGTTCCGTGATGCTTATGTTTATATTTCCAAAATGAGCATATCGTGTAATATGACATATCGCAAGAGTTCAACGACACTTAAATCTGATTGGCCGCAAGGTTTCTAGTGGGCGTTGCTCACTGTTGGGACATGGAAGCAGGGAGGATTCCAAGGTCCTACGTCATTTACATGCATATTTGTAACTGTTGTAACGCAAACAACTCTCTATGATCAGGGTGTTACTTTTGGAACCGGTTAAAAATGTACACTCGAACGATCACCTCAGTGCAAAGTTGGACAGCTATTTTGGAACTGTATAATTGAATCTATGATTAGTTTTGAAACCGTTTCACTCTCGAAACCGCTCCAAAATATGGGTTACTTTTTTTCTGTCTCTTATTCTAAG
The DNA here is from genome assembly GCA_030765065.1 of Deroplatys truncata. NCBI lineage: Eukaryota > Metazoa > Arthropoda > Insecta > Mantodea > Mantidae > Deroplatys > Deroplatys truncata. Next base: position 168,632,520 of record CM060983.1, read on the forward strand.
CAAGAAGGGATCTGAGACCGATGTTTGCAGGTTGTACACAAACTTCGGATTAACAAAAATCAAACTGGAAGAATCTGTTGCATCACCTAGTACATTCGCCGAATACGGTCGCCACGAGATACCGCTTGAGAAAATAGGAACTGGGAATTCGGCTTACGGAAAGCAGAAGGTGCTTGGTTTCAACTGGGAAAAAGTCTAAAAATACCTATGTTGCCTTTGTGAAATCAACGTCCTCACCAGGACTTATCCCCCAATGCACTGATCCAGAGAAACTTGTGATACAAAAAGGAAAAAGGTGAACATCGGCGCCGACAGTAAGCCTCGCTTGCCGAAACTTTTAACTGGCTAAGATTTATTCCAGGTTCGCATTGAAAAGCAAAGGCACGTTTCAGGCGCCGGCAGAGCTCCAGCATTATAAGCGTAAATAATTCATTTTGTTCGTGATCTCTTCACCATAGAAAGGACCAAGCTTTCAGCATGGAAGTTAAAGCTATGTAGTGGAAAAGGAAATTGTGAGCGCAGCCTTCTAGGCAGTTCTGCTTGATTAATTAACAACACGAGTCTAAAAAACAAAAGAATTCGGACGATATTCCTCTCCGAATAGCTTCATCTTTTTATTCCAAGTGGGAGGATCATAAAATATGCATAAAAATATGAAAACCGCATTCGAAAAGTCAGCATCAAACAGTAAGAGTAATAATAATCATTACCTCCTTCAGTTCTTCCCTCATAAGGGCAAGGCCAGTCAAAGGAGAACAAACTTTTCTTCCCCTACTGGAGAAGAAGAATGAAACATAAAGAAAGGAAATAGCAAAGGAAAGAATGGGAAGCACTCCATTTTCTCTTCTTTTCCCTTTTACTTTCTTCTCAAAGATATCTCTATTTTCAGTCAGGAGAAAAACGGAGTACGCTCATTTCAGCAAGAGAAATCTTTGGCATGTATCAACTATCGGACATGATTTCGATACTCGACAGTCTCAAGACTTCAGGACTGCTACACGGGTGAAGCTGTGAGAGCGGCTACAGAAAAAGTTGCAACCTTGTGATGACAAACATTATGTGTGCGGTACAATGCTAAGATCCTAGTGTCACAAACTACAATTCTGATTGGCAAATCCGGATCTGTGTAGTTCCTTATGTCACAGAGGGCATAACAATTTACGTTTGGAATACTAGAGATGAGGAATTTCGTCCAGTTATTGTTTTACTACAGTAAGAGTTAAAGTAATCGTGTATTACTAATGACATGAAATTTATTGTACACTTACTATTTAATTTTCATCCCCTACTCTGAAAACTCCCATTAGCCTGTCGCATTGACCCTGATACACACATCACAATGAAGGCTTTGTCAATTCAGGGTACAAGTATTACGCTAAACTATATCAAGTGATTTCCATAACTTGTTAAGTTCGCATAATATATATTTTTTTTTCAAGAAATGTCAAAAATACGTATAAAGCATGCTACAGTAAGAGAAAATGCCACATAACCTATTTTCTAAGGGAAACCTAAGGTATGCTATTCATGGTGTTCACTAATCCCCGTACATTTATTGGGGTTATACCTCGTAGTTGAGCATGGCACTCCGGAATGTTGGTTGTATGTTGCAGGGGTTCATGAGTGGTACACATTTTAATCAGGAGTTGTGGCTCTGAACATGTATGTATATGTCAAGTACAGTATGTATTGCAGATATAAAACTCTGCAGAGAACAGCGGTATTTGATATCTGGGAACCTCTTCGCTAGAAACCTACCGCCCTAAGCACTAGTACACAAAGCACAGCTGCGGATATGTAGGCCAAAGCAACTATTTAACAGGAAATATTCAGATGTCTGATTCATGACGGACGAGCATGCTATGCTCGTTGCATGGGGCTATGCCAGTTGCGTCCACAGTTTACGAAAAATCAGTACGTCAGTTGAGTCTGGGGTTTTTAAAATATATACGTCAGTTGCTACCTGTTTAGGTAGCTTGGGTAGGTTTGGGTTCTTCGATAAGATGCAGGCAAACACTATAGAACGCGTTCTGCGACAATACACAACAAAGCACTGTTTAGAACGCTTTCTGCTACGTTATATACAGCATAAAGGCAAAACTGGACATACGTAATAGTTTGCATTCTCAGTTGTGCACGAGTCATGGAGTCGATAAGTGAGACGGGGAAGCTTTCTTTTTAACGAACATTTTTAGCCTACTTACTGTTTCAACCACACAAATTCTTTGTTATTGTTTTTTTTTAACTCGTTTCAGTTCTTAGATTTGTAGGCATAACACACTGTAATCTAACAAAACATAACAATGTTTCATTCATTTGTGGGGGTTAAATTAAAAATGTTACAGACAATCCCAAGTCTGCAAAATGGAAAGCGAAATGTTGTTTGTGCCAGAAATGGAAAATACTGGGACTAACTATTTGAGACAGTATTTTATATCACAACACTGTAAATGCCAGAGTGATTGTAGTGTAAATTAGCATTATTGTGTGACAATGATTTGAGATGTTTGTTAATTATAAGCATTGTTAGGAAATAAGTTTACACGGCCTCAATGAAACTGACAATAGGAGCAGGTAACAATGTAGCGAGGGGGTGAGTTGTTTATTAATTAGAAGAGACAAGCAAATGACGTCAGAGTAGCGCGCTTTTCTTTAGAAATGGAGGGAATATTTTCTCTAGAGCATATGTGTTCGTAATTTTGATTGGATATAAAAAAATAGACGCTAATGTTGGCGCGCTTTATTAACCAATAGCAGCTCTGTTATAATCTTTAGGCACATCGGGGTGAGGGAGTATAAATTCTAAAGCCAGAGACAAGTATTGCCCAGTTCTACAGAATCATTCACGGGTTACACGTCGCCCAGTTTAAGAGAATCATTCACGCGTTACACGTCGCACAGTTCAACAGAATCATCCACGGGTTACACGTCGTGCAATTCTACAGAATCTCTTGCGTCGTAAAGCTAGTTATAAAATGTGAAATACGCGAATTAATAATGTGCGGCAAATAAGATAACACGAACGATACCGCGACAAATTTAAATCTATCAGAGACGCAACTGACGTATTAACCAAGAAATCCAGGGACGCAACTGACGTATTAACCAAGAAATCCAGGGACGCAACTGACGTATAAAACTGACCGCGGGACGCAATCGCGATCACTGCACCAAATAGGCTATGCGGCATTTTAAAACCCACAAGGAACGGGTTTCTATTAATCCAAAATCAAAACATCGAAATATCTCGATTCGTTTTAAATATACTGACTAACAAAAGTTTATAAAAATTACGTTTCTGACAAGTTTTATTCCTCACAAAGTTAGTAAAGCATGAATGTTTAAGAAATTAAAACTTTTCCCCCCGTTAATGTGTGCATAAACGGGCTAGCACGGGAAGCACTATAAGCATTTTTCCGTCGCATAACACGCAAGAGAAACAGGTACACGTTTTTGTACTATTAAATCTTTTACTAATGTTTTGAATTTTTAGCACCAAGAAGAGAAGTTTACTACCACTCTTCAACACATTACATCTAAGTTGAACAGAGGAGAGAGAGTGAAAAGCTAAAGAGCGGGAGACGAAGAGAGGGACGTGGGGATAGAGGGAGAGAATGACTAAGAGAGAGAGAGTGAGAGACGAATATCCTCATTTAATGCAACAATGTCCAGCTTTATGGTGTGGGGAAAGTGCGTCTGCCTCAGATTCAAAAAGTCCTGAGTTCATATCTCAGTCGGGGTGAGTTACCTTGATAAGGGATTTTTCCTTATTCTCAGATGAATGTCGGGTTACTCTTAAGTTCTATGAATCCTGGGATTCAGTCCCATATGACCCTCCCCATTTCATTTTTTAGCAATTACAACGTTTTAGAAGCAATTTTGTTACGGTGTTTAAGCTACACTTTCCTTGTACATCCTTTCCCAGTGGTTCCACAACACTGAATCCCAGCATATTAACATTGAATTGAGATTCATAGCGTTCACTCTAAGTAATTTTCGATTCAGAACAGTGTGTTACAGCAAGAGCCAATATGATAATTTTGCAAGCACTATTTTGTACAAAATGTTGTTTCCAAATAAGCTACCTATCTGTTTCGTCTTTGTTATCCTCCACTTCATAAAATCACAAATGGAGAACATTTATTTTTGACTTCGATTTGGCATTGTAATAAATTATCACATTACACGGAAAGCATGACCTGGCTCATCCGTTTAGGATAATATCTTTATCTGAAATATGCATATCAACAGATATGAAATTCGATGCAGTTAAGATTCTGCGTTTTCCAATATCTGAGTAGCCAAAATTGATTCGAACACATTCAGAAATGTAATAATGAGCATACAGGAAAGGAAAAGCTTGGCACAAGTGACTCCTCTTTGAAGACTATGACAGCAATGTTCTCACTACTGTGGACGCAGCTGTAAGAGTTCAAGGTATGCGACGCCTGTACCACGCCCTGTCCTGACCGGCGCCACCGTTTCTACAATACCACCTTAAAGCTGCCACATCCAACAGCTTACACGTTAACAAGGCAACCATTCTACTTTGCCTTTGCAGGCATTTGTGTACTTTAACTGAGGAAATGGATGCATTGTGTTAGTGGGAAAGAAAGAAAAAAATCAGTGTTACATTCGCATGACTATCTCTACCCACTATTCTTAATATAATTGTTTTTATACTTATCTATCTTCTGTTAATCAAAATAAGGCCAGAGAAATTGTTACACTACACTTTTCATTGAAAATGTGCACAGGGGGGAGGTTATCGAAAATCGATTCGATAGTATCATAATTAAAGGTGGGCAACTAATAGTGTCCTTAAATTCCATACTCTTTCCATGACAGCGAGAAACAACTGAATAGCGACAGGACTTTAAAAATATTAATTATAAATCCTAACGTACCTACTGAAAAATTCAAACCAATAATGACGGATATTTCAGAAATGGTTGACGCCGCAAAAATAAAAGAAAAAAAAGTTATCTAAAATAAATTGTGTTTTAAAAAGATCTAAATTATCTGTAAAGTACGTTTTTGTCTAACTCTTATGGTTTACCAGTAAAACATTACACATTTTATCTCATAAAATATCTTAAATACCTATATGATATTTTAATCAAAATTATTAGAGCAACTTTCGAGAAAATAAAAGATGGAAAAATGTTCTATGTAAACGGTAGTTTGCATTGGGGAGATTTTGTTGAAAAATCTACGTGTCGCATCTTTGAAGATACTGGACTTAAATATCAAGTTTGGCATTTATCCGACATTTCGTTTTGGAGTTAGGCTGTTCACAGACACACACACACGCACGAGAACGTTTTCTAACCATGCTTTTCTTTTGGATTCAGGGTCCTCAAAACATATTTCCGGCGAAATCTTGATATCAAATTTTGGGTGCAATACAACCCTTCTCTACCTCAGGTATGTGGTAGAGAATGCAAAAAAAAATGATTTGTAAAAAGAAATTGAACGGTAGAGTGTATATGGGACTAAATGTTCAACATTTTACTTTCTCTACAACCTGCATAGAGAAGGCTAAGGAAGTACTCTATTCCACCCAGAAATATGATACAGCGATTTCACCGGAAATACAAATTCTGAGGTCCCCTGGAACCCAACTCCCCCAAAAATAGCAATTTTTTAATGAGGTGGTGTGTGTGTAGGGGGGGATGTACTATAGTTCAGAAAGGATAAGTGGATAGCAACCAATCTTTGTTCATTTCAGCATCTTCCAAAGATATCACACGAAGCTATTAAAGAAAATCCTCCCATCACAAACTAGCCCTTACTTGGAAAATTGTTCCTATCTTTTTTATTTTCTCCAAAGCGACTCTAACGTTTGATTAAAATACCGTATGTTTAAGTTATTTGCATAACTTATTATACATTTTATTTAGTGCTAAGTCATCATTTGTTTGTTTCTCGTGGTCATGCAAAGCGTATGAAATTATAAGACACAAAGCGAATCCCTTCTGCCTCTTCTGTCCCCCTTGTACCTATAACGAAATTTGTAATGAAATTATTTCTGGAAATATTTATCTCGATTAGTATGAAAAATAAACGTTTGCAAAATAAACGATATTGGTTAGACACACATGTGAATGTGACACACGTTTTTAATTTTCCTTTTACCTCAGGTAGCCTGCGGATCACTGAGCTGCATATCATTTCTTATGTGTCCTTTATAGTTGCTCGAACTACCAATTATTTGACATTTCATTTTCATTGTGAACCACACCTTGTATTCCACGAAGATTAGCATATAAACCTTTGTTTCTAATATTCTGTAAAGCAGTTCACAACCGTAGAGAGTCAATACTTCGTTGCAGTACACTTCATGTGTGCAAAGCATTTCTATACTAAAACTAATCTGTTTAATGGGGACAGCTGAATATCGAAAATATTCCGTTCCAATCTAAAATAGACAACCTGGGTTTTTACAACACTTTTAAATTAGACTTTCTAAAAATGCATCCCTCCTTTTAAGTCAAAGAAAAGGCACATTTGTGCAAACAGATTTTGTGTGTATACTGTACACGTAACCTTTCAAAACTACATTAATAATACACACTCAACCGAGCTCTATGGGAACCTTGAGGTTGCTATTCGAAAGGATCCAAGGTTAAAATATTGGTTCCCACGAGCATGTCTTTCTCGGGTCTTTCCTAGCCATCAAACAGGCGAATACCACTTGATCCGTACTTCCATTTGGCAGCAAAAATCCTATAAATCCAAGGCGAACAGTACTATTTCAGGCTGGTCACCAATAGAAACAGAAGGTAACTCCAGTAGAATTTCTTCCGCCATAAGTGTGACTATTTCACTATAAATATAAGATGAGCAATTAATTCAACAAAAAATATCTGAGCGCAAGAAAAGAGAGGAACAGAATAACATTAATTTCAATAAATCATTATACCACATTCTCTCTGGGTTAGGCATAAGTTTTATTGATCTGTAGCAACAGTTACAATCCCGCTTCCTATACCAAAGCCCGCGCCGATAGCAGACTGAAGAGAATTTTTCGCGGTTTACCTCAAACCACGCGCTGACCTGGTGTGAAGTCAGAGGCACGAGCAGGGATGGGCAAACCACAGAAATGGGTTCCATCACTGATGGAGGTCTTTACAGACGAGCCTTTCAAAGAGGACGAGAGCTTGTAAATGCACATTCATGCAAAAGCCTGCATGCTCAAACAATTCTATGCAGCATCATTTCGATTCCAAACTTCGCATATTTCAGAGAAATGCATCAACGGCACGTGAACGCTCCGGTTTTGTTTGCGCATGATATTCTGGCTCCAAAAACAACTTCGGATCAAAGCAACGAGGTAGCGGAATATTTGGGCTCTTCTGCACAATTGTCTTTGTAAGCATGAACACCTATACCTTTGATGAACTACAGAATAGTTGGGATACTGTATGAAGCCCATACGAAAATGTTCAGAAACGGAATCGATCTCTCTACGATCATACAAATTCAGGCAATACAGCTTATCAACGACGCACTACATCAGTAAATGAAGACGAGTGGTAATTACCGATTCTTTTCACTTATAAAAGGTATGATAAAGTGTTGGAAAAAATCAACGAATACCTATCTCGGAGATGGTTAATGCCACAAAAATCAAAGGAGAGCTAAATATTTGGTGTAATAATTGTTTGTGTCTTATGGTTTGCCAATAATACATAAGTAAATCTGAATGAAGAGGAATTCACATGCTATTTCAGAAAATTCAAGATATAAATTTTATTCGTCATGTAAATATCTCAATAGTCTTTTAATAAAACTCGCTATAGGCATTTTAAGAAAAGAAGTTTCTAAGTAAAGGTTAATTTGAAGATTTCTTAAAAATCGTCCATGGAAACTGCTGAGCATACTAGGTTTGGTATTTATCAGACTCTCCATTTTTGAGTCATGCTCTCTCTCTCTCTCTCTGTCTCTCTCTCTCTCTCTCTCTCTCTCTCTCTCTCACACACACACACACATATTTTCGTAAAAATGATTCTTTTTTGTTTTCAGCGGAATTCAAAAAATGTACATTCGGTGAAATCCGTTTCATATGGAATTTTGGGGGGAATACAATACTTGCTAAATGCTATGAGAAAAACACAACAATATATACTGCCTGTCGGTGTAGAATAGTGCAACAGCTTAAATCAAGTTAAGGAAGCAGACAAGGATATACGTTATTTTGATTAGGAAGTTTTACACAGACAATGTAGAATATTGCAAGATAAATAATAAGACAATTTTGTGGCGCTACAACCCGACTGCCGGGCTCATGCCCATGTACGCACGACAGAGGTGGGCGATCACCCAACGATACGGAGAGGTGATGTAGCCAGCACCACGCATCCCCTACCCAGAATGTTGTGGCCTGGATCGCTGTATATCGCAGCTCCTCACTTTCCTCACGATGCTGAGTGGGCATCGATCCTACACCCGGGAGTTAAATTCCACAGCCCCATGGGTAATATTGCAAGATGCAATAACATAATTGTTCAATATATATATATATAATTCATCAATATTCATACTTTTATGAATACAATCAGCATAAAAAACTAATTAACTGTATAATAAATAACTTTCCACACAACAAATAGTTATATTCATGACAACTGATAAGCATTCCTAACACAAGTTTATTGTCCCGAAAACTGTGATACGACTGGCGCTATGGGCTACTTTTATCCTGCATAATAATAATAATAAAAATAATAATAATAATAATAATAATAATAATAATATGACATGAGATTCAATGTCAAAACACTGTAAGAAGCTTTTCTCCTTTTCGTCACCACTTTAACGACGAGGGAGAAATTACTTTACGAGTGACAAACGCTTCTCTTGGTCAGGTGATGGAGGACTCGTTATACGTAACCAATCATGGAGTTTGTCTACCTGAAATGATTGGTGCGCGAGATAGCAAGCCCTCCACTGACTGACTTGCTCACAGGAGCCTGTGTCAATAACAGACAATTTCTCCTTTAATTAGGGCCATTATCTGGTTCTTGCAGTCGGGTTTTCATTTTCTAAAATTCCGCAAAGGAACACTTTTAGTCCCTGTTTACTTTTGTATTATTTACAGATTCTGGCATCTTGTGCTTACGGCAACCACGGAAGAAGATTTCCCTTTAGGCTTATACCTACTAATACATTTAGGATTTTTCTAATTAGGGCTGCACGGCTCATCCATTTTATACATATAGTATTACTTGCCTGTGTTATCTGACAAATTCTCATTCTCTCTTTTAATTTTGTAAAATTTAGTCAACCTTTCTGCCAGAAATGCACGCAAACGTATTAGCCCCTAAGCCTATCCTACATACAGAGAACTGCTCTAATGCTGGGATAACAAGCTATTAACATACGTTCTTTGACAAAAAGCTACCCTTTGACTATATGCACGGAAGGAAGTGTAGGTATATAAGTAGGTATGTATTACTTGTCTCATTTACATTTGCGGGGGCCTTGTCAATATTCAGTAGAGTTAGCGAGCTTATCGGCATCGAAGTAAAGCATGATTGCAATTGTACTTGTTACCCGATTTCTTAAATAGATATAGTGTAATGAATACAGGGTTCCTTTAGGTTCCTACGCTATTAGACAAATGAGAGCGATGTCTAAACATTCTATTAATTAATTTAGTATTTGAATAATTACTATTTTCACTCGCCTGTATTAGATAGAATTAGGATTGAGCGGAGGGAGACAGCACTTCGCCCGCGGGAGGGAGGAGTGAGGTGAAACAGAGGCGGCCGAATCAGCACGCACGGCAGGGCAGAGGGTATGGTCCCTACATTTTCAAGAAGGTTGAAACTCCCCGGACGGCAGCTGGTACAACCGGCTCCCCTCTCCTCCCGCAGGCTTGCACATCCCACTGGGCGCCCAGAATTCGCAGACCGCCCCCATTCCGAGGTACGAGTGTTACAAAGAGCATCCTTTTCTCATGCCAGCAACGCCGAGACTCCCGCCGACACTTGCAACCCTGAAACAGCCAAGCAGATGAAAGGTGAAATGAAATGAAAAAAGAGGTGAAATGGAGGAACAGGAAATTCGGGGGATGTAATTAATCTTCCCAGCATTCGCCTAAAGGCCCGGGGTAACCCATGGGTCAGGAAAGTAGGCCACGCAAATCGAACCCACGATCTCCCGAATGTGAGTCACACGCGCTACCGCTTTCCCCACTTCGCTCGGTTGTATTAGATAACTGTGTGTAGAAATTAAGCATTAGTTTATAAATTAAATTCTAGGCAAAGTAAACGGTAGGAAAGAGCTATTCTGCGTGATGTAAGTGCTATGATTAAAGACATAACCTTCTGTGTAGACGCTAGGAAGATATTAAGATATATTTTAATTTCAATATCTGCAATGTCAAGTATGAAGTCTATTTCTTTCTTCCCCCCAATACTGAGTGTAATTGTTTATATTGCGTTCCCTAATGAGTATATTGTTTACTATTTTTTCCACCTGCAACACACTCAACTTCATCGCAATGATTAATATTTAAAACAAACCGGCATTTGCACTGGACAATGTTCACCGGCAATACTACGTTCTGGTCATTTTAGAGAGCTTGGTCGTTTTAGTTTAGCTCCAGGCGGATCCTTTTCTTTTTGTTTCCTACCTCAGTCTTTTTGGGTAAAATGGAACCAAATTTAGATTAATCTTCTAACGTATGAAAAATTAAATTGAGTTTTATTTATGAACGCTCTTTAACTACTATGGTTCTTAGCGTCCCATTCTATATTGGGCGTGAAAGACCGGAAATTTTGCTCACAGGTCTCTTTATCAGGCTTGAGGTTCTTTTACGTGCCGTAAATCTACGACACAGGACCACTGGCTTTACTTCCGTTCCGAAGGAAGCCAATGTAAGGACTTTTACGCCCGAAAAAAATCCATCGCCCTCCGCCGGGTTTGAAGCCGCGGCCTCGGAAACTAAAGGCTAGCATGGTAACCATTACATCAAATATATGGCTAATTCAAACATATGGCTTCTACTTTTCCCATCAAGTTTTTTCAAGTGTTAAAGCAGTTAAAAAATCGAATAGAATCCTCTTTCAAGTGCGATCTTTTAACAAGTCTGCAAGAAAAAGACATGTTTCTAAGGGCCCGAAAAATAATCTAACTTCAAGCATCCTTAATTATAAGCTGGTGCATTTTTAACCTGTGTGCCGAGTTTGAAGAGTTTTGTTCTTCAGTTTATCTATGATGCGAGAATATGTAGACGCCAACCCAATTGCATTTATTCATTCATTATCTGTTTACCCTCCTCTTATGTAGGACTTACACCCCCAGGACTTACAAGCGGGTGCCTGGGCTCAGAGGCCCGTCGAGGAGCAGACACTCATGGATCAGACAGAACATCCAGGATGGGTGATCAGCCCAATGCCTGGTATGGGATGAAGGAAGTAGATGAAGAAATGGATGAAAGGAAAGGTGATGATGGAGCAGTTGGTGGAAAGAATGGCGGGGGAAACCGGAGAACCCGGAGAAAACCCGCCCAGACGCCGCTTCGTCCACCACAAATCCTACATGCAGGTCCCTGGGATTGAACCCGGGCCGCCTCGGTGGGAGGCGAGCGGTCTAACCACTCGGCCACGTATTTATACCAGAGCAAAAAAAGCACTAAGTATCATCATTTTAGTCTCATAACTACAATGCATAAAAAATTCCTCAAGTTTTGGCACACCTGCATGGTACACTCTTTCCCATTCACTGCAGATTCATGAAATAAGCTTTCACTCGAAATGGCATTCATTCATGAAATGAGTTGTGTGGTAGTCTGCGCTGCTTTAACTTGCTCTTTTACGGTAATTTCGCTTTATGTGTCGTAAATCTTGTTTTAGCTGTAGCACTAGAAAAACAGTAATGTGGCTCCACATTCATTCATCATCACTAACTGCATGCGTTAGACATTTTATAGTTCTGTTCTCTATTCAAGGACAAGCATCTGATTAACTTCTAGTTATTGGTCTGCATTTTTCAAGGTAGCATCCTTGATATTTTCAGTTTTCTCTGCCTATCAATTAAAGAGCTACTTCCTTGCCTCATTTCCAAACCAGTATTTTATTTATATCATTAACGCTTCAGTAATGTTCTCTCATAGGTACTGTGTACACAGAAATAAAAGTGTCCGTTATATACAGCTCGTTTCAGTATTACTTTCCCTACTATGTACTAACAGTAAATAGAGGAAGTATTGCATCCCACCAAAAATTTCCAAGTCGAGATTTCGCCGGAAATGCATTTTTGAGTACTCCCGAACCCCAAAAGCATTTTTTAGAAAAAGGACCGCGTGTTTGTGTGTCTGAACAGCACTACTCGAAAATAACAGTCGATTTAACAGGATCCTCCAAGGATGCTTCACGAAGATTATGAAGACAACCCCCACCCTAAACTACATGGAATATTTATCGACACCTTTTATTTTCTCAAATATGTCTCTGTTTTGAATAAAACACCATATGTTTTAAGTTATTTTCATAAATGGAATAGCCTGTGAAGTACTCTTCATTCTGAATGATTTGGATAATTAGTAAACCTGAGAGAGAGAGAAATCTTACAGAAAAAGCATATCTCATCAAATCACACAATTTATGTCAAATAACATGTTCTTTTTTTTTTGCGTTAACCATTTCCGAGATATTCTTTGTTATTAATTTGAATTTTACACTAAAGAGTCTTTCAACAAGAGTGTCCTATCTTTAACATGTGATAGCTGCCGTTGTTACTGAGTTACAGCAGTCATTTTTTTTTCATGTGGTTACATTTGTTATTGACAAATGGCCATGGAAAGTTACAGCATTCAGCAACGCGTAGAAATTGTGAAAATTTATTATCAAAATGGTTCGTCTGTTGGCCAAACCTTTCGTGTATTGCGTGAAGTTTACGGTGTGCATAATCGTCCCTGCGAGAGAACGATTCGGCGTTTGATCGATAAATTTGAAAGAAGTGGTTCAGTCAGCGATCAAAGAACGCCTGTACGTAATCGACGTAAGCGCTCCAACCAAAACATAGGCGCCGTTCGTGAGAGTGTATGCGAGAACGGAAACAAATCAATTGCTCGTCGAGCGCAAGAATTGGGGCTTTCGCCGACCGCAACTTGGCGAATTCTGCATCTGGACTTGAAGTTTCACGCCTACAAAATGGTGTTAACTCAAGAACTAAAGCCCAACGACCATAGGTTGCGCCGTGTATTCGCTGACTGGGCTATGGAGCAATTGGAAGCTGACCCGAATTTTTGTCGAAAAATCATCTTCAGCGACGAAGCCCACTTTTGGATGGATGGTTGTGTAACAAACAAAATTGCCGCTATTGGAGCAATCACAATCCAATGCGGATTCAAGAACGACCACCTCATTCCCAAAAGGTGGTGTGGATTTTGGTATGGTGGAATCATTGGTCCATATTTTTCCAAGATGAAGATGGAGAAGCTCTAACTGTTAATGCAGAAAGATACCGGGCTCTTATAAGGGACTATTTTTGGCTTCAATTGGATGGTATGGATCTCAGAAACATCTGGTTCCAGCAAGATGGTGACACATGCCATACTGCTCTCGAAACATTCGATCTTTTGAAGGAGAAGTTCAGAGGTTTCATTTCCCGTGGTGGTAATGTTAACTGGCCCCCGAGGTCATGTGATTTAACGCCGTTGGATTACTTCTTGTGGGGTTATGTTAAATTCCGAGTTTATGTCAACAAGCCAGAAACAGTAAATGATCTTATGAATAACATCACGCGTGTTATTCGTGAAGTTGGACCCAATTTACGTTCTTCTGTCATTGAAAATTGGGTCAACCGTATACGCGGAACCCAACGAAGTCGCGGCGGTCACTTAACTGATGTTCTCTTCCACACGTAATGACATTAATTATGTTCCAAAATAAAAAAGAAATAAATCTCTATCATTTATAGAACGTGTTTTATTTAAGTTCAAAGATAGGACACTCTTGTTGAAAGACCCTTACTTTATACTTCTGAACTGCAAATCGCCATTTTCTTCTTTCTCTCTGCTTTTCGCGTTCTTGCTAAGTGTTTCAAAGCCATCACATAGCGACCAACTTTGAAACGATTTGACCATCGCTTTAGCTTACTGTATTCTTCTTATACCTAAAGAAACGTGTGAATGTGTAATGAAGGTTTATCCGTATTAAAAGAAGTAGAGAGAAGAATAAGCTTTTATAAGAATAGGAAAGGTAGAATCAGGCGACTTTTTCAGTCGCCTGATTCTACCTTTCCAACCCTGTCCAACACACGGCTTGTGTGGAAGAACAATTAATTCCTTTTATAAGAATAGTTTGCAGAAGGGTGGAGAAAGTCATGTGAATGTAACACATATTTTCTTTTTATCATGGTCATGCAAAGTGCTTGGAATTTCAAAGCCATCACATTTTACCAACTTCATCCTACAGAAATTTGTAAATGTGCAATAAAACCTATCCGGATTAATAAGTAATAAAACAAACTTTTTGTAAGGATAGTTTTCAGATGAGTAGAGAAAGTTATGTGAGTGTTATAATTAGATTTTCTACCTTATTGGACGCCAAGAATAAACTAATATCGTAATTTTTACTTTCTCTACTACGTAGAGTAAGTAGGGGAAGTATTGCATTCCACCCAAAAATTCGATACCGAGATTTCACCGGAAATACATGTTTTGAGACCTCCTGAATCCAAAAAAAGCATTTTTGGAAACATGTCCGTGTGTGTGTGTGTGTGTCTGTGTGTGTGTCTGTGAACAGCATAACTCAAAAACGAACAGTCGGATAAACACCAAACTTGGTATTTAGGTTCAGTATCTTCCAGAGATGAGACACGAAGGTTTTCAAGAAAATCCCCCCACCCCAGACTACCCTTTACATGGAACATTTTTCGAAAATTTTAATTTTCTCAAAAATGGCTCTAACGATTTTGATTAAAATATCATATGTTTAAGATAATGTCATGAGAAATAAAATGTATATCTCGAATTTTCTGGGAATGTCTCCAAAAGTATTCTTCATTGTGAACGACTTTTGCATAACTGGTAAACCATAAGAGATAGACAAAATTTTACTACACAACAAATGTAGATCTCGTTAAAATACACAACTTATGTCATATACATTTCTTTTGTTGAGTGAACCGTTTTCGAGATATTGCTTGTTATTCCCTTAAATTTTCCAATACTTATACTTTTTCTCAAATTCGTTATTCATTTTTTTATGTCCTGGACTTGCAAAGAGAATGGAATGCGACACATAGCAACCAGCGTTAAAATATTTGACCATCGCTTAAAAGCTACCATATTCCCCTTGCATCTACAAGAAAATTAGCAATAAGATTGACATCTCGATATCTCGATTAACATAAAGCATATGGAGAATAGGCGTTTGTAAAAATAGATTGTACAAGAGTAGAGAAAGTCATGTGAGTGTAACACATCAGAATTTTTTTACCTGGAGCACTTCCATAATATTCCCTTTCCAGCAGAATACATGATAATCTTTTGATGGGTTTATATTCTATCCGATGCTGCCCAGGTGGTTTTTTAAACCTCGCAATGACGATGTGATTAATTTCATTTACCCGACTGCCGGCCTCACGCCCACCTACGCACGGCAGATGGGCTACATGCAGCCAATACGGGGAGGTGATGTGGCCAGCATCAATTATCCCACGGCCGTAATGTTATCTTTGGAAGATAATGAAAATGTCTACCAAGTTTGGTATTTAACCGATTTTATGTTTTTGAGTTATGCTGCTCACAAATACACATGTGCACGCGCTCACTGACTTTTTCTAAATAGGCGTATTTATTTATTCATTCATGTGGTAAAGATGTATTTCTAGTGTAATCTCGACATCGCATTTTTTGGTGGAAGACATTTCCTCTTACCTTGGTAGGTAGCAGAAAAAGCGTTCACTCAGATTAAAGTTTTCAGTATCCCTCCCCTTTCACTTCTAACCTAAACTGTATTCACTCTTAGGTTGATCCGCGCCAAAACAAACCCCGTGACCAGTGCACCGTGGTACGACGCGGTGGCAAATGCGCGTAGGAAAGTAGTCCCATGCTACTAATCTAAATTTTATAATGAATTTGTCCTTAAATGGTATAACATTCTATACAAATACCTAAGAATGTAATTAACACTTATTTACACTGATAAACAGAGCTACAAGTCTCAACATGTAATTCGTATGAGTCACCTGATCCGAGTATGCGCAGAATATTGTTTACAGCCTGAAACCAGCAGTTTCTGTTTAGTACCATACAGGACGGTGAATTTGCTCTCTCGTCTTCTCGACTTACATAAAGCATAAACCGGGCAAACCAGGCGGCGCCGTGGCCGAGTGGTTAGACCGCTCGCCTCCCACCGAGGCGGCCCGGGTTCAATCCCAAGGACCTGCATGTGGGATTTGTGGTGGACGAAGCGGCGTCTGGGCGGGTTTTCTCCGGGTTCTCCGGTTCCCCCCGCCATTCATTCCACCAACTGCTCCGTCATCACCTTTCCTTTAATCTATTTCACCCACATTTCGTTTCATCTACTTCCTTCATCCCATACCGGGGCATCGGGCTGATCACCCATCCTGGATGCTCTGTCTGATCCATGAGTGTCTGCTCCTCGACGGGCCTCTGACCCCAGGCACCCGCTTGTAAGTCCTGGGGGGTGTAAGTCCTACATAAGAGGAGGGTAAACAGATAATGAATGAAATAAACCGAGCAAACCAACTAGTGGTGAAAAAAAGTGTTAAATGTTTATTATAAGTTATGTGAGAAATATCCAACACTTACGGTGTGAAAGAAGTGGTGAAATTAACTTCTGAGTTCACCGTTGTTTTGAGCACAAGTATAAACAGTGCTCGTAAAGAAAAATCTGAAACAGGGAAAAAAAAAAAAAGAAAGCGTGTACGCGATGCAAGAATGTAACGATTTTGTGAAGAATGCAATTTGCGTAACAGTGCACAATTTCGTTTTTTAAAAATGAGCCGCCAACAGTTGATAAATTGCGCTTCCAGAGAGCCAATAAATTTAAATTATCGCATACCTGTTACTTTCCTTTTCGCTCTTTCTTTTAGAATCAACTATTATTATATGTGCAAACTTTTATTTTGTTGTAACTGTCAATCTTATCTCCTTTAATCCCTAACAAAGTATGCTAGTCACCGTTTAAGTTGTCGGAATAAGAGCTGTATTCTTTTTGCATTACGTGCCGAGTGTACTTATCACAAATGGTCGTGAAAGTATGGCAGTATTTCTGGCGCGAATGGCGGAAGGATACATTATAACGGTGCACTGGTCACCTGGGTTTTGTTTTGGCACGGATCAACCTAAGAGTGAATACAGTTTTTAGAACTGGCCTTTGTTATTGGTTAATACCTGTGTGGTAGAATTTACTTCAAAACCAATATGAGACATCAAGTAGCTAGTTTATATATCAAATGATAAGGAGGTTCTGCCAACATTAGATATAAAAGACATTTTAAGGAACTAGATGCATGATAAGTTTCAGCGGACCCGGGTGTGCACTATCTCTAAAGAAACAGAATTATGTGAGTGATACATTCGACCAGTCACGACCTAGTAGAGATTCAGTTTGAGCATAAAGGAACTTTGTTGCTTCAGGAGCGGCAGAATGTTACACTTGCTATTTTCTTTTAAGTTTGGTGTAAGCACTTCCACCTTGAAGGCACAAATAAGTACTGACATTCCTTGGTTCCCATTGATCCCTCGGGTTCCTATTGATTGGTATGGAATGACACGAGTTTTCGTCATCTCTTAGTTAAATTCATGGCTGCTGGACAATGGAGGTGGCAGAATAACAATCACTCGACTCAAAATGACGTGTCTGTAACAAACTTCATTGCTGCTAAGTGGGCTATATGGCAGAGATATTTAACTTTTTGGGGGTAATATTTATCTTTGGCATTTTGGTTGCTTGATCTTATCACGACCTTTCATATTTGATAACAGATGCATTATTTCAACATTAACACAGAAGTTTACATTTTTACACTTTATCATACAGATTAATATCCTTAAGAACAGTAACGTTTTTCTTATCTTTTCGGGTTTATTCACGGCACTGGAGAAACCCAAGATCCTGGCTTTGGCGAATGATGTGCTGGATGGTTAATTGTGTGTTGGAGTTGGCATAGGTTGGAAGTTGGTCTTTGGTTAGAAGAAAAGAGTGCGTCAGTTTACAGTGGGCAATTCTTAGACGGAGATAATTACTTGATTTCGTCGTTGGAGTGCTTGTAGAGATTGAAGAGAGTTGGTACAGCCTGAACGGGCTTTGCTATCAAATGATAACTACTCTGTCTTCCATTTCTGCATGGACGCTCGTTGAATGAAGCTGGTGACGTCTTGGTGTGAGGAGGCTGTAGATAGTTCACTTACAGGATGCTTCTTTAGCACTTCGATCGGCTATTTCATTGACATATGGGAGGGAATCCATATCAAATTGTTGTTAAATTTGGAGCACAACGAACAAATATCTTGTATTATTGCATGGTAGGGCTCAGGTTTCTGTGTGGCTAGTAGCGCACTTAAGGAATCAGCGAATATGGTGAAGTGGGTTTTTTGGGGTCACTAGCTTGTCTTCACTTAAGGGAAGATTAAATGATAAAAACTGCCCAAAATAATATTTTTAGGTTTTTGTGTAGTCTTATACACTGGAATTTGTTTTTTAATTTGGTATATATTGTATCATTGTAGGCACAGTATTTATATTTTAAATCTATTTCTAAAAATGGTACTGCATGACATATTGTATTGTGAATATTCCACTTCATGGGAAAAAATGCTTAACTCCTTCACATTTTGTAGTCGGGAGTTAAAACTTTAGACTAGCTTTTAGGGGAAGCTTTGCTCTACCTACTGTTATTTATGGAAGCCTCTGTGTGCTCGAGCGAGTTTGTTTTCTCAATTTTTTTTTATTTTGAATAGCTTTTACTGTGAATGACACTTTCTAGTGTAAATGACCTGTTTACTCAGAACAATTGAAGTTAGCTAAATTAACTTTTAGAATGATAAAAAACCTCTAATTGAAGGATCTACTTTGGTGTTAATAAGATGGTTATGCTTTAATGAAGGAATTGTTGATAAATTTTAATCAAAGGATTAACACCGAGAACAAACATCATATCTTCCTTAATAAGCAAGCTTATTGGACTTAAATATACATCAGTGAACTTAGAAGGTATGCATCTACATCCTGTAAAAATTTCAGTCTTATACCTTAAATAATTTCTAATATAACGGGTCACGAGTATAGCAGATTTAACATTGACAATATAGGGCTTTTAATCTCCCCTTAAGAGTTTATCTTAAAAAGTTTAATGTCAGAAATTCAGTTTAATGATTCTCGCGAACATTTTCGAATTTCAATATGCTTACCTTGCTTTCGTCACTAGCATTTAATTATCCGTAGCAGACACCCCGTATATTCAATCCACGAGCAGCAAATTAAACGTAGCATCTTCAAGCGAATGAAGAAGCTCGAAGCATCGAATGACTTTATACTACTTGGAGAAAAGAGAGCAAGAGAGGGAGGATGAGAAAGAGGATTCGCAAATGCTTAATAATTCAGAATTGTTTTTTAAAGAGAGTAATTGTGCAGCACGGAGTTGTCGCAAGATGAGAAAACTTTGGCGTTACATTTTGAGCTACAAGAAACACGCTTTACGAGCCGGTCAGGATTTTCTAATTAAAAGCTACCACACGCGGCTTCGCTCTTTTCATGTAATTGTATTACGTGCACAGCAAGATGGGCTTCAAAGAATTCCACCTTCTCCTAACAACTTATTTATCGCTCCTATCGCCAGACCTTTTAATTAAAAACACTTCCAGACATTCACAAAGCAGGATGAAACTTTGAGTTTTATTTTGCGTTATTATAGAACAAGCAATAATTGCAATGAGAGACTTTGAATGTCTAATGACATGCAATTTTCGGAGATCTTGGAATCTTTTAGTCAAAAGATTTGGTATGTCAAGACATTAAAAACTGAACGGTATTAAGAATGAATGTACTTACAGGAATACTTCGGACACTATTAGTAAAGATTCATAGTGACATCTGGCCAACAATACATTTGGAGTGCAGAAAAGGTTCTCACATTCAGAATTTACTCAAATCACTACGCTATTATCAATACAGGAAGCACAGGTAGAAGTAATCTATTTTGCTCCAAGATTTTAAGACTTTTATTCTAAATACAAAAGTCTTATGCAAATCATACAGCTTTTCCATCCATTATCGTGTATTTTTCTGTATTTTCTACAATACTGATGCAAAAATAGTATCCTATCTTCTTTCTTTTAATACGTTAATACGATAGTCTTTGCCAGAAATGGTCTCAATTAGAAGCTATTGTTAATATAAAACACATAATGCTGAAAGTAGAGGGTAAGAGATTCAGCTATTTAAAAAGCAAGCCAAAATAATAGTAAATCACTACACTAATGAAGTGTCCTAAGAGCTCACTTGAAGCATTTCAAAGCTCCTGATCAAAAATATTAAACGAACAGCGAATATTTTGCAAAGTTTATCGTAAAAAAACATAGTTAACTAAATTGTATGCTTATTCCATTTGGAGAAACGTCAATGAGAATGAGCAGACTTCGCAGCATTTAAGGAAAATTCCGATATACGTTTCTCTAACTTGAGAATTTTAATCCCCCCCCGCTTTTGATCTTATTTATATCCAACCTTAGCATCTTGGTATTTCGGCTTTTGGAGCAATTGCTCATCGGCAATGATGTTCACTTGTTTACTTCTGTGTTAATAATTAGGTTCATATTACATTGTGTTGTTTTAATATAATGTTTAGTGCAAAAGGAACTTATGTGGTTGACCTCAGTCTGCATCTGGATCCGTATAACACATTGTGCTGAATCAATTTCATAAAAAAAAAACTCTGATGTGTTACACTCACATGACTTTCTCTACTCTTGTACAAACTATTTTTACAAACGCTTATTCTCCATATGCTTCATGTTAATCGAGATGTTAATTTTATTGCTAATTTTCTTGTAGATGGAAGGGAAATTGCTAGGCTTTAAGCGATAGTCAAATATTTTAAGAGGTGGTTGCTATGTGGCGTATTCCATTCTCTTTGCATTACCAGGACAAAAAAAAAATGAATGACGAATTTGAGAAAAAGTATAAGTATTGCAAAATTTATGGGAATAACAAGCAATATCTCGAAAATGGTTCCCTCAAGAAAAAATCTGATATGTTACACTCACATGACTTTCTCTACTCTTGTACAAACTATTTTTACAAACGCTTATTCTCCATCTACTTCATGTTAATCGAGATAAACATTTGCAGACTCTATCTTATTGCTAATTTTCTTGTAGATGTAAGGGGAAAATATATTTACAAGGGCAATATAGAAAAACAGTAGCCTTTAAGCACATACATATCTCTTAATAGCTGTTTGCTAGGTGCAGCACCATTCCCTTTGCCACAGATATTTGCATATTCAAGACAAAAAAAACGAATAACGAATTCCCATTTTAGAAAATAAGTATTGAAAAATTTAAGGGAATAACAAGCAATATCTCGAAAATGGTTCACTCAACAAAAAAAAATGTATATGACATAAATCGTGTATTTTAACGCGATCTACATTTTTTGTGTGGTAAAATTTTGTTTATCTCTTATGGTTTACGAGTTATGCAAAAGTCGTTCACAATAAAGAATACTTTTGGAGACATTCCCAGGAAATTCAAGATATACATTTTATTTGTCATAAAAATATCTTAAACATATCATATTTTAATCAAAATCGTTAGAGCCATTTTTGAGAAAATTAAAATTTTCGAAAAATGTTCCATGTAAAGGGTACTCTGGGGTGGGGAGATTTTCTTGAAAACCTTCGTGTGGCATCCTTGGAAGATACTGAACCTAAATACCAAGTTTGGTGTTTATCCGATTGTTCGTTTCTGAGTTATGCTGTTCACAGACACACACACAGACACAGACACACACGGACATGTTTCCAAAAATGCTTTTTTTTGGATTCAGGGGGTCTCAAAACATGTATTTCCGGTGAAATCTCGGTATCGAATTTTTGGGTGGAATACAATACTTCCCCTACTTACTATACGTAGTAGAGAAAGTAAAAAATCTGATGTGTTACACTCACATGACTTTCTCTACTCTTGTACAAACTATTTTTACAAACGTTTATTCTCCATATGCTTCATGTTACTCGAGATATCGAGATGTCCATCTTATTGCTAATTTTCTTGTAGATGCAAGGGGAACATGGTAGGTTATAAGCGATAGTCAAATCTTTTAAGCGCTGGTTGCTATGTGGCGCATTGTATTCTGTTTGCATATCCAGGACATAAAAAATTGAATAACGAATTTGAGAAAAAGTATAAGTATTGGAAAATTTAAGGAAATAACAAGCAATATCTCGAAAATGGTTCACTCAACTAAAAAAATGTATATGACATAAATTGTGTATTTTAACGCGATCTACATTTTTTGTGTAGTAAAATTCTGTCTATCTCTTATGGTTTACCAGTTATGCAAAAGTCGTTCACAATAAAGAATACTTTTGGAGACATTCCCAGGAAATTCAAGATATACATTTTATTTGTCATAAAAATATCTTAAACATATGATATTTTAATCAAAATCGTTAGAGCCATTTTTGAGAAAATTAAAATTTTCGAAAAATGTTCCATGTAAAGGGTACTCTGGGGTGAGGGGATTTTCTTGAAAACCTTCGTGTCACATCCTTGGAAGATACTGAACCTAAATACCAAGTTTGGTGTTTATCCGACTGTTCGTTTCTGAGTTATGCTGTTCACAGACACACACACAGACACACACACGGACATGTTTCCAAAAATGCTTTTTTTGGATTCAGGGGGTCTCAAAACATGTATTTCCGGTGAAATCTCGGTATCGAAATTTTGGGTGGAATACAATACTTCCCCTACTTACTATACGTAGTAGAGAAAGTAAAAATGTATATGACGTAAGTTGTGTATTTTAACGCGATCTACATTTTTGTGTAGTAAAATTTTGTCTACCTCTTATGGTTTGCCAGTTATGCAAAAGTCGTTCACAATGAAGAATACTTTTGGAGACATTCCCAGAAAATTCGAGATATACATTTCATTTGTCATGAAAATATCTTAAACATATGATATTTTAATCAAAATCGTTAGAGCCGTTTTAGAGAAAATTAAAATTTTCGAAAAATGTTCCATGTAAAGGGTAATCTGGGGTGGAGGGTTTCTTGAAAACTTTCGTGTCGCATCTCTGGAAGATACTGTACCTAAATACCAAGTTTGGTGCTTATCCGACTGTTCGTTTCTGAGTTATGCTGTTCACACACAAACCAGAGAGACACACACACACACGGACACGGTTCCAAAAATGCTTTTTTTGGGTGGAATACAATACTTCCGCTACTTACTGTACGTAGTAGAGAAAGTAAAAAAGGCTAGAATAATAGTTTATCAAGTAAAAACAAACCATGAATGGCCATAGGTTACCGTTACCACACGCCCAAACGCTACGACTATTTAATAACAATGCTCAATGAATGTAAACCAACACACTCCTGAATTCCGTCCCAATACGGCAGATGCGTTACCATGCTTGGCAGTAGCTGTCGTCACTTTATGGCCAAGCGCATAAAGCCGGTTTTACAATGGACACATCAAAGTGTGAAGCGTTCCACATCACATAAATCCCTGCCAGCCAATAGGAGGACATAAAATAGTTCGCAGAGTCCAAACTTGTGTAAGTTTATGTGGTCACATTCACCGCTTTGACGTCACAGAAGCCATTCCACTCTTATGCAGATGGCAAAGGTAGTGGGACATGCCATTGCTTCCTGGCGGCTTTGGAAATGGGTATACCCGTGTGCATAAATATAAACACACGCGTGGCAAAAATAACAGGATAAAGCAGCATTGGCTGATTCGAATAGGATGAAGGTCCACAGCAGTATGGGATGTAAACGACTGAGTACTTACGTAAGAATAACGCCCAAGCGGCGCAGCTTGTACAAGATGGGACATAAAACACCTGACGATATTAAAATAATCCAAACACTTTGAGTTAAAATATATATTTTATCCAAATAGTATTCTGGAGAACATTGCATTTTTTTTAATACGTCCACGATATGCCCACCCTGAGTTTTCTCACGCTGTTCTTCGCCAGTAAAATTAAATTGAGCTTCATTTACGGACGCTCTTAACTGCTGTGGTCTTTAGCGTCCCATTCTATATTGGGGTGAAAGACTGGTAATTTTGCTAAGAAGCCTCTTTATCAGGCTTGAGGTTCTTTTACGTGCCGTAAATCTACGACACGGGACCACCGAAAGAAGCCGTACTAAGGATTTTTACGCCCGAAAAAAAAATGCATTGCTCTCCGCCGGGTTTGAACCCGCGACCTCGCCAGTAAACAAATAATGTATAGGAATCTCCTCTATACCTTCTTGAATGCTCTGCTTAGGTCAAAGATGCTTGTTGGATGCATTTCGTAGAACTTAGATTTCAAACCCCCCCCCAAAAGTCTAACACCGTTAAGGATTGTATACATCAAGGTTAAAAACTCTTAACAAAGATGAAGCCTGGTTTATCTTATGGACAGGCATACTCGTATCTCGCGAGCCTCGTTTTCGCCACCTCCGGCTTAATCCCATAAAGCACTTAACCTTTCCGAAGTTATGTGAGTATAGACTTATAAAGTCTTAGGCGATGTAGGTGCTTCGTAATGTTTTAGAGTTTGGTTGCTCCCTTTTACCCTAAGACCTCTTAAAGTTGTCTAATGACAAGAGCGAGTCACTAAAATACAATGTATTTAGGTTATTGCCTTTAATCCACAAGAACAGCATATTAACTCTAACCAACCATGGTTATGCAAGCTTAAGAACGCTGACTAGGTAGAATACGGGTATAACGTGGAGTTTGTAAAAACGTGCTAAAGAGCCACCTCCTAACACTAACATTCTGTGTAAACAGTGAGCGGGGAAGTTTTGCCGATAATGTAAAGAACAAGATACCGGAGGAAGGGCATAAAAGAGGAGATCTGGGTGAGACGCACAGATAATCTGATTAAAATCGTGGCGTTGATTATGGAAAGAGACTGCAACGAGAGGAGGGTGCGGGCAATTTCTAAAAGCTTTATTTCCCCTAACGTCAGCGTCTGCTACACCCAAATCAAAGGGAGTTAAAGAGATTTCAAACCTAAGAAGTCTCCTCAACTTCTATTGCACAAAGCAGCAATCACTTTACAAAGTGCACTGCCGTCAAGTTTAAAGCATTAAGGGCTAATGCCTTTTTCATTGCTATGCGCAACTCCAGTGTAATGGACAACGTCTCAGACGTTTCAAAGTTTGGTTATATACAAGTATTTAATGGGGTTAAGAAGTTGAATTTTCATCTTCGATCCATTACAACGTTTCAAGAGCTAATGGAGGAATGATGAAAATCGAGGGATTTAAAAGCGAGACGGTTCTAAAGCCAAAATCCAATACAGCAAAGCTTTACAAACGTTCTCTGAATAGCTGTTTTAGGTATTTAAATTACAATATTCAGGGTTGCCAAGTTAGCGGAATTTCCGCTAAATTTGACGGATTTTACACATCACCAACGGGTGAAATTTTGCATTTAGCGGTCAACGGATTTTTTAACGGATATATGGACTGTTATCTACAATAATATTTTTCTGTTTAATACACTGTTTCAATTATATAATTAGAAATCAGCTTTAGTGGGAAAAAAATCCTAGATGAAACTTCAAGCTAGTCTTCCCTCTTCCCACACACCCTGATGAAACGTGCACATTGCACAATACCATACGAAATATGACATCTATGTATACCTTCATGTCCTGCGAGAAATATGTTTATATATAATGAGATAAATGACGGAGCTAATTCACTTAAAATAGTTCAGAAGTGCAACACACGTTGGATGTCTATTCTGTCTCAGTGCTTGAACTAAAAACGCACTTTGAAATATCAGCACTTGATGAGAAATGCTATACTGCTCAACTTCTTTATAATGTGACAGTGATGACATAAACAAAATTTACCTCACTTTTCTGAAACCTTATTTGGAAGAATGTCAGCTGGTAAATAAGGCATTTCAGTCAAATTCTGCAGACTAATCACGACTTTTAAAAGATGTTGCTTTACTAATGAGTGGGCTCGTTAAGAGAATTGTTGTACCAGGGTACACAGGTGATTTTTAACCGCTGATGTTCGTAAACATAAGTCGCCGAGAATATACTTAGGTCATGAAGTCGAAGACAACACCAGCAAAATGTCATCCGAGGTTGAAAACGCCATAAGGAAAAGATATGAACATTTTCTTGTTTCCCTTGCTTCTGAGCTGCAACGCCGCTTGCCCCAAAATGTGAAGGTGTTGCAAAACGTGTCCTTAATTGCTCCGAGTGAAGGCTTGCGAGTGATATAAGAACCGATAGTATCGTTGGCCAAGGAAATGGGCTTGTCCGACATTACAGTAACCAAAATTGACTTTTAGTGGTCGAAGCTCACTACCGTGCAGTGGAAAGAAATACACAATACTGCGGCGTTCTGGAATGAAGTTAGGTCATATAAGGATGCTAGCGGCTTAAATTCTTCCCAAGACCTTTCGTATCTGGCTTTAATACTTCTGGTTTTACCCTGGTCTAATGCAGACATGGAAAGGGCATTTAGCCAGTTAAACTTGATAAAAGCATCATTGCGCAACAGACTAACTACTGTTATGGTGAACGCCATGATTACAATAAGAGCTGTCCTTAATCGTGTGGGCAAGTGTTGCCATGATTACGAGCTGCCAGAGGAAGTTCTCCGAGAAATCGGCACCATGAGAGCATACGACACAGACATTTCTCCAGCCGGCCCCAGTACTTCAGCAAAGTGGACAAAGAAGACGCTCTAATGCAGGATGAAAATGAAATGCTGTGACTTGAACTACAATAATATGGTGAGTGGAATCTAAATTTTTTAATAATAATAATAAAGAAAAAACGTGTAAGTTACCAGTACATTGAAATTTCACTTTTAAGAGGGTAAACAACAACAATAATAAGATTTAGCGGATTTTAGCGGAATTTTAATTTCAGTTTAACGGAATAAATGTTTCCGGGTTGGCAACGCTGAATATTCCATTTGATTTTTCAGAGTTGCTGTTATATAGCGAGGCATTTATTAGATTTTATGGCTGCTACGGATATAAAATGAATCCTAGACAGTCTCTTCCGAACTTCAAGCAAATATAACCAATAATGTTTTCTATAGCTAATATTTCTAATATGATGGCAGTGCTAAGGGCTCTTATGTCAATAAAATTTCCCACCGAGGAAGAGCTCGGTTCATTTTTCGACCTGCGCAGCTTTGATCGACGGAAACGGTACACCGAATAACAGTAGGTAGGATTCCGAAGAAAAAAAATCAAGACGCCAGATCAAGAAAAAAATGTTTAAAATTAACTTACCTTAGTGAATTTCGGAATGTTACCATTTCTTGCTTAGCAGATAAACAGTTTGTAGTACCCTGGAGGCTAAAACGACAGTCAACTGTTTAATTCAACAGTCAATTTTGCCTGGTATTAGCAAGTTCATTCGCGACAATCAATCTTGTTTGTCTCGAGCAAACTTACAGCTCTTGTGATATCCTTTATGAAAATTCATCTACAAATATTTGCCATGTCAATCCAAAAGGACCGGTGCCCACTCAGCATCGTGAGGAAAGTGAGGAGCTGCGATAGACAGCGGTCCTGGCCTCGCGAGCCAATTTTCCGGCTGGGGATGCGTGATGCTGGCCACATCACCTCCCCGTATCGGTTGGATGATCGCCCACCTCTGCCGTGCGCACGTGGGCGTGAGGCCGGCAGTCGGGTTGGCAGGTCCAAGCCCTTCGCAGGCTGTAGCGCCACAGGATTATTTTTATTACCACCTATAATACCGAGATTTCATCGGAAATACACATTTGTCCCTGGAACCCCAGCAAAATAAATCATAAAAATTCCGTGAGAGAGAGAGAACATAATTAGAAAACGAAAAGTGCTGTAAATGCCAAACTTCGTATTTAGGTGGGCATCTTAGAAGGATGCAAGTTGAAGATTTTCAGAAAGCTCTTCGGTTCTAAACAAAACTTTACCTAGATAACAATTAGTTATTCCTTATTTTTCAAAAATGCATTAAGATTTTGATTAAAATATCGCATGTTTGAAACAATGAATGGTGAAAAATATATAACCCGAGAAAGACAAGTATTTACTAATTGGAAAATGCAAATCTCGTTGAAACATACAGTCTGTGTTGAATGAAAATGTTTTCAATATTTTAATCAATACAGGTTGAAGTGGGAAATCTCAGTTCTTTTGTTACACGTTAAGTCATGCAAAGAGTACACATCAAGCTTTCACTGATTCACTGCCTATCAGCCTCCTGTTCGTGTAACTACAGCAAAATGTGTAGTGAAACCATTTCTGCCGACATTTATCGTAATTAATAATTAATCTCTTGTTATAAGAACAAGCTTTTGTGTGAATAATTTGTACAACACACTACAGCAAACCAGAGTTTTATAAAATAACAAATACAAAATGCAAGTACAGGCTTTGGTTTTCTTGCACTTTCGGAAGATACTCATTTAAATGGTAGATGTGGTGGTATCTTTACGCCTACTATTCCAATTCTAAATGATACTTACCTATCTTATCATTATTATAAAGGGAGAAAATGTGTGTGTATGTATTGATGTTTCTCTCATCACTGAAAACCACTTTTCTTCCCGAAGGATACAGGCTACAAGACAGCTTCTAATTTCACTCCTAAATGACTAAAATATTAAACAAGATTTACAAAGTCGGGATACTAGAATACGAACATGCTGGAGTCATAAAGTAATGTATTTGTAAATATGGCTTTACATTTTCTTTGAAGCTGAGTTTTATTTATGGACGCTCTTTAACTGCTATGGTCCTTAGCGTCCCATTCTATATTGGGCGAGAAAGGCCGGTAATTTTGATCAGAGGCCTCTTTGTCAGGCTTGAGGTTCTTTTACTTTCCGTAAATCTACGACACGGGACCACCGGCTTTACTTCCCTTCCGAAGGAAGCCATGCTAAGGAATTTTACGCCCGAAAAAAATCCATCGCCCTCCGCCGGGTTTGAACCCCCCGACCTCGGGAACTAGAGGCTAGTATGGTAATCACTACACCACGGAGGACGACAAAGCCTCTGTGTGGCAGCAGGGTTGCGCTTCCCAAATAGAGAAGCTTCCGGTATAGGGTACTTATAATGTGCTTTGATATACGCAAGGGAAGCAACAGCAGTGGGAGCCTAAGGAAAATACTTATTTATCATCTGAAGAACTGAAAACAGCAATTTAGGACATTTTAGGTCGCAACCCCTAATTTAGGTATGTTTAGAACCTAGCACGGTAATCACTATACCACGGACGCCGACACATTTTCTTTGAGAAAACCATAGAGTAGAAAATAATCGTAGTTGTTACTCCACAGAAAATGCATGTAAAAAAATAAGACAGAAGCGTGAATATTTCATTCTAAACAATATATAAGAAAACGAAAATCGGATACTGGTTATATTGATACGATATGTACTTACTTATTTAATTTATATTTAATCCAAATACTTCAGATGTATACTCAGATAACCTTTATTCTAATTCTACCAGGGTTGAGAAAAATCGGGTACTTTTTAAAAAGCCCAACCAGGTGGGCTAAATTGGGATTTTATTGGTATATATATTTTTTGTATTGTCAATTAAATAGTTCAACTAACGCATTCTTATAACTACTTCATTAGTAAGAATAAATAAATAAGTAAAATAATAATTAAACAGGCAAAAATGGTCAATTAAATAATTCTTATGTTTTGAAGCCAGGGCCAGTGTTCCACTTATAGTTATAGTTAAATCTAGCTGTTTGAGCTATACATGAGACTTAAAAGCTGTACTCCCATGGGTGGGATCGAATCCGGGCGCATTCCGCTGAGAAACCAGAGCTCCACGCTCTAGCCCACACTTCACGACGCAGGACAACAGGATTTATTAGTTTTGTAAAAAAAACACCCTCATTTCTTGCCCTATGTACATTGAGAGAATCTTCTCCATCTAAGGGCTTGTTTGGTCAAAATTAACAAATAATTTAGGAGAGAAAAGAGCTGTAGATTAGTAAACTACAAATTTCTGCATGTTTCCAAAAGGGAGTAAATTATAATGTACAATCAGTATTACCACTCTACAATAATACCACATTAAATTGAATTTTTTTTCTGGGAGTGTAAGTGTTATTTAACACTTTCTTATATTGCAACAAAAGTAGAACACAATATTAATAAAATAATTTCTGATGAAAATAAATAGTTTCATGCAATAAACACAGACGACAGTTCTTTTTATACGCCCATGTAAAATTTGGTATGTTAATTGCATTTTTATACATAATACAGGTGGGTTTTATTGGGGTTTGGGCGGATTTTTACTTTCTCTACTACGTAGAGTATATAGCGGACTACTAAATAAACGTCACATAGATAAAAAGCTAACATGCTGCAATCGCACATGACTTTCTTTACTCTTGTACAAACTATTTTTACAAACACTTATTCTCCATATACTTCTGTTAATCGAAATAAACATATCTTATTGCCAATTTTCTTGTAGGTGCAAGGGGAATATGGTAGGCTTTAAGCGAGTCAAATCTTTTAAGAACTGGTTGCTAAATTTGAAATTGAGTTTTATTTATGGAAGCTCTTTAACTACTATGGGCGTGAAAGACCGGTAATTTTGCTCAGAGGCCTCTTATCAGGCTTGAGGTTCTTTTACGTGCCGTTCTTTTACACCGGCTTTACTTCCCTTCCGAAGGAAGTCATGCTAAGGATTTTTACGCCCGAAAAAATCCATCCCCTCCGCCGGGTTTGAACCTGCGACCTCGGGAACTAGAGGCTAGCACGGTACCACCAGTCCACGGAGGACGACGAGCTATGTGGAGCATTATATTCTCTTTGCATGTCCAGGAGAAAAAAAAAGTATTTGGCATAAATTGTGTTTTAACGAGATCTACATTTTTTTGTGTAGGTAAGTTTTGTCTATCTCTTATGGTTTACCAGTTATGCAAAAGTCATTCAGAATGAAGAGGACTTTTGGTGACATTGCCAGAAAATTCAAGATGTACATTTCATTTACTCATGAAAATATCTTGAACATATGATTTTTATATCAAAACCGTTAGAGCCATTTTTGAGAAAATCAAAATTTTCGAGAAATGTTCGACATAAAGCTAGTCTGGAGTAGGGAATTTTCTTGGAAATCTTCGTGTCGCATCTTTGAAAGATACTGAACCTAAATACCAGTTTGGTATTTATCCGACCTTTCGTTTTTGAGTTATGCTGTTCACAAAGGCACACATACACACACAAACGGACCTTTTTCTAAAAATGTTTTTCTTCTGGATTCAGGGGATCTCGAAATATGCATTTCCGGTGAAATATCGGTATTGAATTTTGGGTGGAATGCAATACCTCCTCTACCTATTATATACGTGGTAGAGAAAGTAAAAATGAGGAAAACCTGTTATATTTTACTCGTATATTTAAAATAATAGAGCGGAAAAAAGTCGATTAGTTCCACGGAGATTTGAACTTGCAACATCAAAAACAGTAAGCTCTCTACCACTTAGCTAAGAGTGCTGCAGTAAGCGTGGCATTGTAACGAGCTTAACTCATACTCCACTTGAGAACTATAAATCAATAAAGTGTGTTTTTGTTGCAAATATTCAGTGTGGAAACACTCTGAAACCTGTTTGTTCGAAATCTTGTATATGAATTATTTTCTCGGAAGACTGTTGTGATTATAGTAGTGTTCCCAATTATATTACTAGACGAATATGCGCACTCTTGTGAACAAAGCCTGACTGTCATGAGCGCTCACAGAAGCACGCGATTCGAGCTCCGTTTCTCAGACGACGGCCAGCTTTGTTGTTATTTTTCTTTATTTATAGTCGCTTTGACTACTAGGTAGGTCATATCGCGACTTATATCCATACATACGAGTTGTTATAAACATATTTTACATTAGTCGAACACTAGAACAGTATAACCTATTATACATTTTTATTTGAGACGGCACATTGGTCTTATCGGCGGCCTTTCCTTTGGAACTTATTGCCTATTGGCAATGGTGTTAACTCGTGTACCAGGATTTTTTATTTTTAAACATTAGATCATACACACATTCACACTCTCATTCATACTTCCAGACTCTGGGGAAGATAAGGAATAATCTTGGCTAGAGAAAAATTCCAACCCCCAGCCGGGAATCGAACCCGGGATCCCTCGCATACCGACTGAACTACGGGGCCAGCCGTCAGCCGTGTGTACGGCGCTTCACTTTTACTTCTTACTTCACTGGGGAAAGGGGAGAAAAACAACAACACAAACTACGGGACCAAAGAGAAGGTAAACAGGTTTAAAATTGTGTATACTGAAACTATCAAAAAATTACTCGTCCATACCAATAATTGTGCCAAAAGGTATTTAAAAGCTACACATAAATCCCAGAACTTGGAAGACTATGGGCGGGTTAAGAAAATTCGGAACAACATCCGCCGATATATATTTCGTGTCCACCTCCGTGAACGTTGCGGGATTTTTCATTTGTTATTAGCAATATAATGGAGCTTTACGAATTTACAGTTATAGGAATAAAAGCAAAGGTTGTCCATTTAAAACCTCTAAATCACTGTACAATAATTTCATAAAGGATACGGAGGAGGTTAACTCAAATCATTATTCGAGGTTTTATAAAGTCACTCGTCAACACTGGGTAAGTTAGCTAGTCATAGATAAGACTTGCAACAAATGTGTTCAGAAGCAAAGACTGGTTTTCTTGGTATAGAATTCCAAATTTTTACATGCAAGCGTTTTACAAACTATTTCACGAGTAAAGTCACAGATAGATGGATAAACCGACCATTAGGGAACGCACCTACAATAATCTATGTGATTATAACTATATAGTGCTGCACCTCTATTTGCAATAAACTAGGTGTAACGAGATGAAATACAATACTGGCACAGCGGGGGTATAAATGAATGAATATTAACCTTCTTCGCCCTTCTCTTCTTGTCAAACAATAATTACTGCTTAAGGACTTGAAAGAGGCTTACAAGTCCTCAATGTAGTTTCTCTCTGCCTTAAAAGTTCAGGAGCCCTAAAGCGATAACGCAATGTTGGAACCCCCTTTCTTTGCTCTTCACTTAATATGAAGAAATTACGAACCTAAAAAATCAATATTAAGCCCTTTGAAGTATTTACTCCGCGTTCTTCCCTATATCAAACAATGAAGCTATATAGGCTGTAGAACTTCAAAAGAAACGACTAGTGAAGGTAGATTTTTTCTTTTTACTTGTACTGCATGTTCGCATGAAAATATATTAAAAACTCCATACTGATAATTTGTTAAATTACTTATAAAAATAAATAGATTTTTATTTATGGACGCTCTTTAACAGTTGTGGTGCTTAGCGTCCCATTCTATATTGGGCGTGAAAGACCGGTAATTTTGCTCAAAGACTTCTTTATTAGGCTTGAGGTTCTTTTACGTGCCGTAAATCTACGACACGGGACCATCGGCTTTACCTCCCTTCCTAAGGAAGCCATGCTAAGGATTTTTACGCCCGAAAACATCCATCGCCTTCGCCGGGTTTGAACCCGCGACATCGGGAACTAGCGGTAACCACTACACCACGGAGGACGACTAAACATTACTCCTAAATCCGTTTATCTGTCACATAGTATTTATACACTGAAGAGAGTTAATATAGGAGGAATGCTCCAACATTCAACTTAGTGTTATCTCACTGACATCAAGCGAAAAAAAAGAAAGGAAAGAAGAAAAAAATTCTGATGTGTACACTCACATGACTTTCTCTACTCTTGTACGAACTATTTTTACAAACGCTTATTCTCCATATGCTTCATGTTAATCGAGATATCGAGATGTTAATCTTATTGCTAATTTTGTTGTAGATGCAAGGGGAATTGGTAGGCTTTAAGCTATAGTAAAATATTTTAAGAGCTGGTTGCTATGTGGAGTATTCCATTCTCTTTGCATTACCAGGACAACAAAAATGAATAACGAATTTGAGAAAAAGTATAAGTATTGGAAAATTTAAGGGAATAACAAGCAATATCTCGAAAATGGTTCACTCAACAACAAAAAATGTATATGACATAAATTGTGTATTTTAACGCGATCTACATATTTTGTGCAGTTAAAGTTTGCCCATCTCTTATGGTTTACCAGTTATGCAAAAGTCGTTCACAATGAAGAATACTTTTGGAGACATTCCCAGAAAATTCGAGATACAATTCATTTCTCATGACAATATCTTAAACATATGATTTTTTAATCAAAATCGTTAGCCATTTTTGAGAAAATTAAAATTTTCGAAAAATGTTCCATGTAAAGGGTAATCTGGGGTGGGGGATTTTCTTGAAAATTCTTCGTGTCGCATCTCTGGAAGATACTGAACCTAAATACCAAGTTTGGTGTTTA
Source organism: Deroplatys truncata (assembly GCA_030765065.1). NCBI lineage: Eukaryota > Metazoa > Arthropoda > Insecta > Mantodea > Mantidae > Deroplatys > Deroplatys truncata. Next base: position 168,667,101 of record CM060983.1, read on the forward strand.
TCCGACTGTTCGTTTCTGAGTTATGCTGTTCACAGACACACACATACACACGGACATGTTTCCAAAAATGCTTTTTTTGGATTCAGGGGGTCTCAAAACATATATTTCCGGTGAAATCTCAGTATCAAATTTTTGGGTGGAATACAATACTTCCCCTACTTACTATACATAGTAGAGTAATAAAATGAAACAATCCTGGGGGGGGGGAAGCCAGAATATCTCAACTGTAATATTGCTGGTACTTTCCGCACATTAAAAATTAGAATATTTTCTCCGTTAATTTGGTTGCTGTAAGTTTTCCAAAATGGATACGAATACATCCTGGAGTTATTAGTCTTATTTAATAAACAGTTTCATCCTGCTGAGTGTAAAGAGTTTTTCCAAGAGACCAGGTCAGCTGCAATGCATTTTGAACAACTACGGTTAATCGGAGAGAAAAAAAAAACAGTTACATGTAATTAGCATTTATTTTACTCTGGAACAAAACATCAACGTAAACAAGTTAACTGCGTGTGTCAAAGACAGCCACAGTACCCTACATGAATCAGTATGCTATGACTCGATTATTCCTGTGTTTCTTAATATAAAAGCCAGTGAAATAATTAACTTCGTGTGTCTTTTTAAGTGAAGTTTGTTTTTATAACAATCTATTTTTTACTGTTGATATTTGACTTTGTCAATGTCCCTTCTGTGTCGTATGACAAAATATATGCTTTTTAGTATAGGGATCTCATAAAGCGGGTGTTCAAAATGACGTTTTCTAGTTCTACCAGCTGAATATACGTGTATAACAGTATTTTTGACCACCCACAGAAAAATATGGGGGGGCACCATTTCTATGCACTTATTCATGTACTAATTAGCACAAGGTGAATAGCAAAACCTGTTTTTATACGAGACTGTAGAATCAATATTAAATTGAAGTGGAAAGTGCAAGTCGTTTCTGTCCCTTTACCGCCCACCCCTCACTCTCTTGCTTAGGGGGTTTCCTCTTACTACTTCTTTAACTGTGTATCTTCTTGCTTGGTACAAATTATTATTATAAGGTCTGCAAACTATTTGGTTGGAACAATTGATGTTACAGTTAGGGCTTTAGTTTGAAAACTACCGGTACTTGCACACAATCGGAAAATTATTTGGATGAATTTAGAGATCAGCTTTTCAGGTTAATAGACGCGTACTTAGAAATATCAATTAATAATTGTGTATCACAAGATAGTCGAATGCTTATAAATATGGCAGCGATCCAGCTGTTAGTGGCTTCCTGTTATACCAGTGACTAATATGTTAAAAATTCGCGAGTTCTATTATCGGTTTCCCTATCACGCAATTTTTCTTCACTTCCTTTATACAGAACCTACTCACATTAAAACACTGACTGATTTATGCCATTGCCTGTGTTGAGGCAGTATTTTATATCACAACACTGTGAATGCCAGAGTGATTGTAGTGTAAATTAACATTATTGTATGACGATGATTTTAGATGTTTGTCAGCTATAAGTATTGTTAGGAAATAAATTTACACAGACTCACCGAAACTGACAATAGGAGTGGGTAACAATGAAGCGATGGGGTGAGTTGTTTATCAATTAGAAGAGACAAACAAATGACGTCAGGGTAGCGCGCCTTTCTTTAGAAATGGAGGGAATATCTTTCCTAAAGCATATGTTTTAGTAATTATGATTGCCTTATAAAATAGACGCTAATGTTGGCGCGATTTATTAACCAATAGCAGCTCTATTATAATGTTTAGGCATATCGGGGTGAGGGAGTATAAATTCTTGAGCCAAAAGCAAGTATCGCGCATTTCGACAGAATCATTCACGAGGTAAACGTTGCGCAGTTCTAAGAAATCTCTCTCGCGAGTTACACGTCAGGCAGTTCTAAGGAAGCATTCATGATGTACACATTATGCAATTTTACAGATTCTCTCCCGTCGTAAAGTTAGTTACAAAATGTGAAATACGCGAATTAATAGTGCGCGGCAAATGAGTGATTATAGTTACATTCGAAAATATAACAGTTTCAGTCAGGCGTGTATCAAGATTAAATATGTGAAATTAATTAAGTGTGACGGCAATAAAAGTGTAAAAACAAATTCTTTTATCAGTGTTATCTTTTAGTAACAACTCCTTTCCGTTTACACGCCCTGCTCAAGAGATACTTGCTCGACTGAGTAATAATAGCTAGCCGGAGGACAAAGAACCCAAAATTCAAAATAGTAAAACAATAACAGGCGCTTAACAAAAAATGATAACACGAGAGATTACCGCGACAGTGTCTAAAACCATATACCTAATCGTTCTTTGATGAATTTAACGTTATCTGTTTTTGAAAAGTCTATTTAATAACTTGTACTTTGCTTATTTTCACTGCCGTTTTCTCCCCCAAAAGCTATTCCCTTCAACACTTTAGAATAGAACACGAACCGTGTTTAGTTTATGATTAAGATTTACTTCTAAGCTGCTAAATTTTGAATCATATTATAGCCGTTATTAAGAAATGCGAGAATTCTTTCTTTGAGAACGAGAATGTGTGATTTATTTTAATTAAGATTAAAGCTCTCCTGCGTAACATCCTTTTTTGTTGTATTCGTAAACTCCGGACATTGATTTAGAAAATACGAGATGAAGCCGAGTACTTTCTACTTTCGATATTCTCCAATGATGCACTTAACGCATGCGTATTCCACACTATCTTTTTCGACGATAGTGAATAATACAGAGAGAGCCAAGAAACTACGAACCGGCTGCGATGTGTTTTTCCTGTCCGCGTCCGCGGCGCTCGTTGCGTCTGCCGCTATCATAGAAAGGCGCGGATGAAACCATACATTTTTTAAAATACTTTTAAAGGCTTTACCTCTCTATGTCTTTTGGCTCTTCCTGTAGAAATAGTGCGTATTTACATAAAAAATAAAGCTAATCATTTACTAACATCTGTTGCACATGGTGGTTCCAGTGCCAAGGTCACCAACATTAACCTTAGTGACAAAGTGGCGATCGATTATCCACGCCTGGTTGTTCACCTTTAAAAACAATCAATAACTTACTGCATATACTCAGATACGGCATTAATTAAATCACAGGTAAATATTAACAAACAAAAGGCAGTAAAGATCCAGGTAAGATTTAAATGGTAAAATTCAACTATCAAACATGATTGATTATATTCCACATCTGCAATAAATACATAAAATGTTAGGATTTAATATAGCTCATGCGGTAAAAGAAGCAAAACACAGGTAAGTTGGGTTACCAGCATTAAATGCAGGAAATTCAATTTTTCACAACTGCATGAACGGAGACCTTTAAGGGTTGTCGAGGTCGTTAAGACATGGACTATTGAATGGAATGTTCGTGGTTCAAATCCCGCCAGGACTTCCTCCCTGAGTTTTTCCCCAGGATTTTCTCAGCCCTTATAACTGGTAAATGCCGGGGAGGTACCCCGGAAGAAACTTAGGCCTGGAACGTTTCCTTCCCAATTATCATTTCATGTATCATCAGTGTCCACCGCCTGTGGTGCCGTATCGGCCTGGGTGGCTCAGTTGGTTAGGAGCTAGCTTTCTGTCCCGCGGGTTCAAACCCGTCCCAGGTTTTTAAGTGTGCTTAAAAGCGACAGCCCCATGCCAATTTACTAGCATGTAAAAGAACTCCTGAGGGAAGAAATTATGGCACACCGGCAGCGCTGATATGATCCTGGCAATTGACAGTGTCGTTTAACAAACAAAATATTTATTTATTTTGTGGTGCCGTAAGTAGTAAGAACGGGCGTTAAACACTACTAAAAGAAAGCAAGAACAGGAAGTGACAAAAAGAAAAGTCGAAAAAATCTTTAGTAATATCGGTACTAAGTAACGGTGAGTAACAATCCAAATGAATCACTGTTTTTATTTTTCTCAACAACAAAAGTAGCCGTGACAATAAATGTGTGAAGGATACAGATTTAGTTATCTTTCGGCATATCATCACAGTGATACGTCTCGGCAGCTCGATAACTATTAACGATAACGTCTGATGAGATTACGCATACAAAGTCAAGCGGCACGCAAGCGGTGCACAGAGTTCAGTAGGTGCTTCTACACAGTTAAAAGTAGCACTGTTGTGGGCGGCAGTAATGTTTATAATGAAAGGCTATAGAGAGACAGAGCATAAGGCGTGAGACCTTGGCAACGCAACATAACTGCATTTCAAAACCATTTAGTTGTATCTACATACAAACGCATTTCTACAACTTGATCACCATAATGACTATAAACATGGAAATTAATACTTTGACGAGCTGTAATCATGTAAAACTAGTGAACGCCGTGCTCTATAGGCAATGTGCTACACTCTTATGCCACGCAGATAAGCAGCTTTGATGGATTGATAGAATGTACGTCGGGTGGTCAGATATGACACGCAGGTTCTAAGGTTGCTAAATCACCTGATTTAAGCGGGTACCACCCAGTTTTAATGAACCTTTTTTTTTTCAACCTCCGGTTAAAATCCAGAGAACAGCTTACGTATAGCAAAGTATGGGGAAGTATTGTATTCCACCATCGATGTCGAGATTTCACCGGAAATATATTTTTTGAGGCCCCCCGAACCCCCTAACCCTAAAAGCAGTTTTAGAAAATGGTCCGTGTGTCTGTGAACAGCATAACTCGAAAAGAAAAGTCCGTTAAAACCAAATGTGGTGTTTAAATTCTCCATCTTCCAAGATTGCGACATGAAGATTTTCAAGAAAATCCCCTCATCGTCAAACAACCCTTTACATAGAAAAGTTTTCGAAAATGTTTATTTCTTAAAAATGGCTAACGATTTTGATTAAAATACCAAATTTTGTGATATTTTCCTGACAAATGAAATGTCTAAGTATCTTAATTTCCTGGGAATAGCCTCTGATGCCCTTTTCATTTTGAATGACTTTTGTATAACTGGTGAACTGCAAGAGATGGACAAAAACTTACTACACAAAAAATGCATATCTCGTTAAAGCACACAATTCATGTCAAATGTGTGTGTGAAGTTAAGCATTTCCGAGGTATTCTTTGTTATTGGTTTGAATATTAGAATTCTTATACTTTTCTCAAATAGTAAGTCATTATTCATTTCTTCTTCTTCTCCTCCTCCTCCTCCTCCTCCTCCTCCTGGTCATGACAAGACGGGAATTTCAGTCATCGCATAGCGACCAGCTCTTAAAACATTTGACTATCGCTTAAGCCTAATGTATTCCTCTATTCCCATTGTACATACAAGGAAATATGCAATAAAACCATTTCTAGAGATTTTATCTCCATTAGCATCAAGTAGATAGAAGAATAAGCTTCTGCAGGAATAGTTTGCTTAAGAATGGTAGCCAAAGTCATATGAATGTAACGCACATTTTTTTTCCTTTTTACTTTCTCTACTACGTACATGTGGTGGTGGCGGTGGTGGTTAAGTAGGGGAAGTATTGTATTCCATCCAAAAAAACTCGATATCGAGATTTCACCGGAAATACATGTTTTGAGGCACCTGAATAATCAAAAGCATCTTTAGAAAAAGGTCTCTGTGTGTGTGTGTGTGTGTGTGTGTGTGTGTGTGTGTGTGTGAGAGCGCCTATGAATAGCATAACTCAAAAATGAAAAGTCGGGTAAATACGAAACGTGGTATTTATATTTAGTACCTTCCAAAGATGCGACACGACGATTTTCAAGAAAATGCCCCCACTCCCAACTACCCTTTGCATGGAACATTTTTTTGAAAATTTTGATTTTCTAAAAAAATGACCATAACGATTTTGATTAAAATACTATATTATTAAAGATATTTACATGACAAATAAAATGCATATCTTGAATTTTCTGAGAATAGCCTGTGAAGCCCACTTCTGTTGGAAGAAACTTTGCATAATCTTATACAACTGCTAAACGTTAAGCGATAGACGAAAACGTACTACACAAAAACATGTAGATCTCTTTAAAACACACAATTTACTTCAAATACGTTTTTTGTGACCTAAGCCGTTATTAAAGGATTGAATTGTTCATTTCTTGATCATTCTCTTAAAGTCCTTTCAACATTCAGTTGTTTCTCAAAAATGCATGGAAACAGTATGGAATTTTGGTCCGCATATAGCGACCAGTTCTTAAACATTTGACTATCGCTGTTCCCTTTGAATCTATAACGAAATGTGTAATGTAGCTATTTCTGCAAAGGTTTAATCAGATTAAAATGTAGTAGGTAGAAAAATAAGCTTTAGTAAGAATAGTTTGTATACCCATTAATAAATGATAGAAGGCAGAGAAAGTCGTGTGAATGTATCACATTAGATTTTTTTAAGGAAAGGCTTTTTGGATAGATGGTGTAAATTTTTCAGCAGCTATTTAGACAACAGATGCACCAGAGTGTTGAAAATTGTTCAGTTTTCTTTCCAATTATGGTCATTACACAGTCGTGGTTAAGGATTTTATTCTTATTAAATATTCACTGGTGAGGTGAGAGAAATAGGTTATCAACAGAATTTGAAAAAAAAAATGCTGTTTGTTTCATTTAATCATACAAATGTCAGCTGTTCTCCATTCTGTGACAGTATTAAATGTAGAAATCAGTTTCTCAGAAAGGTTCCAGGGAGTAAAAATATTTTTCCTCAAACAATAAACATGAAGAATAGTTAAAGTTAGAATAGAGTAGTTATCATTAGAATAAAGGATGTGTGGAAAGCCCTCCATCCTTTTTACTTTCTCTACTACGTATAGTAAGTAGGGGAAGTATTGTATTCCACCCAAAAATTCGATATCGAGATTTCACCGGAAATATATGTTTTGAGACCCCTGAATGCAAAAAAAAAGCACTTTTGGAAACATGTCCGTGTGTTTGTGTGAACAGCATAACTCAGAAACGAACAGTCGGATAAATACCAAATTTGGTATTTAGGTTCAGTATCTTCCAGAGATGCGACACGAAGGTTTTCAAGAAAATCCCCCCACCCCCGATTACCCTTTACATGGAACATTTTTCGAAAATTTTAATTTTCTCAAATATGGCTCTAACGATTTTGATTAAAATATCATATGTTTAAGATACTTTCATGACAAAATATATATCTTGAATTTTATGGGAATGTCTCCAAAAGTATTCTTCATTGTGAACGACTTTTGCATAACTGGTAAACCATAAGAGATAGACAAAATTTTACTACACAAAAAATGTAGATCGCGTTAAAATATACACAATTTATGTCATATACATTTGTTGTTGTTGTTGAGTGAAACATTTTCGAGATATTGCTTGTTATTCCCTAAAATTTTTCAATAATTTTCTCAAATGGGAATTCGTTATTCATTTTTTTGTCTTGGATATGCAAAGAGTATTAATCTGTGGCAAAGAGAATGGTGTTGCACCAGCTATTAGGAGATATGTGTATGCTTAGAGGCTACGTTATTACTTTCTCTACTACGTATAGTAAGTAGGGGAAGTATTGTATTCCACCCAAAATTTCGATATCGAGATTTCACCGGAAATACATGTTTTGAGACCCCCTGAATCCAAAAAAAGCTTTTTTGGAAACATGTCCGTGTGTGTGTCTGTGTGTCTGTGAACAGCATAACTCAGAAACGAACAGTCGGATAAACACCAAACTTGGTATTTGGGTTCAGTATCTTCCAAGGATGCGACACGAAGGTTTTCAAGAAAATCCCCCCACCCCAGAGTACCCTTTACATGGAAGATTTTTCGAAAATTTTAATTTTCTCAAAAATGGCTCTAACGATTTTGATTAAAATATCATATGTTTAAGATATTTTTATGACAAATAAAATGTATATCTTGAATTTCCTGGGAATGTCTCCAAAAGTATTCTTTATTGTGAACGACTTTTGCATAACTGGTAAACCATAAGAGATAGACAAAATTTTACTACACAAAAAATGTAGATCGCGTTAAAATACACAATTTATGTCATATACATTTTTTTAGTTGAGTGAACCATTTTCGAGATATTGCTTGTTATTTCCTTAAATTTTCCAATACTTATACTTTTTCTCAAATTCGTTATTCAATTTTTTATGTCCTGGATATGCAAACAGAATAGAATGCGCCACATAGCAACCAGCGCTTAAAAGATTTGACTATCGCTTATAACCTACCATGTTCCCCTTGCATCTACAAGAAAATTAGCAATAAGATTGACATCTCGATATCTCGATTAACATGAAGCATATGGAGAATAAACGTTTGTAAAAATAGTTCGTACAAGAGTAGAGAAAGTCATGTGAGTGTAGCACATCAGATTTTTTTTATATTGCCGTTGCAAATACAAAACAAGGGGAACATAGTACGCCTTAAGCGATAGTCAAATATTTTTAGAACTGGTCGCTATGTGTAAAATGTAACTCTCTTTGCATGTCAAAAGATCGTTTCTGCAAATGTTTATCTCGATTAATATGAAATAGATGGAGAATAGTAGTTTGTAAAAATAGTTTGTACAAGAGTGGAGAAAGTCTTGTGAGTGTAACACATCAGATATTTTATTTTTTTTCGTTTTGGAATTTGGCAAACCTTATTCTGTCAGAAAAAAAGGTGTGGGATAATAAGGCTGATTGCAAATAACATACAGAACAGGTTACTAAAATATAGAATGAATAAATGATATTTAAGCGAGAAGTTGATATTAATCATTTATTTACTCAACAGTAACTGGAGTACTGTATAGGTTTCTCAGAAATAACTACTTACTTTCTCTACGGTCTACTTATCAGAGAAAGTATCGCATTCCACTAAAATTTCGATATCAATATTTCACCGGAAATCACGTTTTAAATCCTCCAGAATTCAAAATCAGCACTTTCAGAACGGGTGCATGTGTCATGTGTGAACAATAAAACTCAAAAAGGAAAATTCGGGTTCATACCGAATTTCATAATAAAGTCTGGCAGCTTTTATGAATGCATGTCAAGACAATTCCTCCAACCTCAGCAACACTTCTTATTCTTTTTCTTTAACGGATTACCATCCTCTTTGTAGGACTTACAAACCAATGCCTTGGGTCAGTAACCTGACGAGGAGCAAGTAAACTCTACATTATAGTACGATATATCCTCGTATATCCAGGATGGGTGATCAGCCTAATTCCTAGTATGGCGGTGAAGAAGGAAATGAAATGAAATGAAATGCAATGATGAAAGGGATGATATGAAAATTCGCAATTATCCAATCCAGCAATTCGCCTAGCGTCCGAGGAAAACCGCGAAAAAACCTTCAGTCAGATTGGTCGGCCCCGGGAGATTTGAACCCGAGACCTTCCAAATTCGGGCCACCTGTCGTCCCCCGTAGTCTAGGGTTATCATGCTAGCCTCTAGTTCCCGAGGTCGCGGGTTCAAACCCGGATTTTTCGGGCGTAAAAATCCTTCGCATGGCTTCGTTTGGTGGGAAGTAAAGCCGATAGTCCCTTTACGGCACGTAAAAGAACCTCAAGCCGGATAAAGAGGCCTCTGAGCAAACTTTCCGGTCTTTCACGCCCAATATAGAATGGGACGCTAAGGATTATTGTTGTTAAAGAGCGAGCAAAAATAAAACTCAATTTCAATTTGGAGTGCTCCTCATTCTTATATAATTTTATGCATCTACGAAACCTGCGTGTTTTTTCTCCGGTTTCCAAATTATTTGAAACTTCACTAGAATGGATACAACTTAGTTGTAATTCTATAAAACAGCATTATATTTAATAAAAAAAACAATATAGTATTTTGTTTGAGAAAATCGGATATAACACCACCACCCCTGAATACCTAAATGGAGCATTTGGCTGCGGGCAACGACACAAAAGTCTCGAAAGAGACCAAATTCAGTATACGAATTACCTACACATGCAGTGTACTTTTATTTTCTTTCTGAAAGGGGAGTATGCAGTCCTTTGCACATGGACTCACACTTAATAGTTACACAGTTGTAAATAGAAGTGAATAAACCAGTAGGTACTGTTATATCTACAAGCTTTTATAATGTCTAAGGTTCTAATGAGGGAAAATATTATCCTGTATTGTTAGAGAAGCTTTGTCAACAAGAGAGATTAGGAATTGTTCAAAATCCAGTTTTGAGTAGAAGGAAGCTATGCACATAAACATCTTGTGGTCAAGCATGTCCCAAAAGCGCTCAATGAAGTAACTGCACTATCCTCATGAAGATGTACTGGATGCAGGTCATTGTTACCATTTTTAACAATGAAGCTATTAATCCTCTAAACATAATATATTTGTCTATAGGTGCACAGAAGATGAACAGCACTTATAAAAGGCTGCAAATAGCAGTCATAAATTATGTTTAAGTCAATCTAAAAGCTGAATCCTAGGAGAGCTAGAGTTTGATACACAACAAAAATAAACCAGGGCTAAATTAATGATCTCAATTAAGTGTAATACAGAATCAAACTGTCAGTAATCACTATCAGCTGACTAACTAGCACTTGAATTCTTCTGCAGAGAAAGTTATAACTGATGTGCTACAAACTGCATTTATTTACAAACAAACAATCCTTATTCTGCTACTTTTCTGACCTTTACTAAATATTCAACATTCCATGACTATTCACACAAACTTAACAAATAAAGATTGCTTCTGTAATTGAATGGTCTCTCAAACCAGATGAATTAGCTAGAACAGGGGAATTTTCTTAGATTAGAATCATTTCATAGACCAATGAAGCCTAGAATTGGGAGTACAAGGGAGAGAATGGAATGTATTTTTCTTAATTAAAGAATACACGGAATACTGTATAGAAAAGGAATAGAAATATCTGCAAATCACACAATCTCATAAAAATACTACACTTTGATAACATATATAACAACTTTCTTTTTCATGTTTGTGTAAATTGATAAATAACCTCACTGAGGCATATGAACTAGTCCTGTATACAAGAACATGATGCTAAGACAGAAGACAAATGCAGCAGAATTGTGACATCAACATACTTTTTTGTTGCTCACACTTGTCATAGTTATTGCTTATAGTTATTATTTTGAAAACTATTCTTTCCCTATATACCTTGTATATATCCTGACAATTCTCATAAGATGCATAGTGATCAGTGTAAGTTAATAAATTCAATTCAAAGAAAAATAAGTGTAAGCCTAATGTAATGACCCGGCAAATGCATGTCAACATAAGCAACTGTTTCTAAAGTCAAAGCTGCTGCACACATGATCAAAGTAGTTAAAAATAGCCATATAAATGAAACAAAGATAATAACAAAACATCTTGTATTTTGCCAGGAATCAAAGTATACATACAAAGAATGATGAGGAAGGGAGTAAAAATCCTAGCAGCACTCAAACAATTACAAAACACTTTACTTCATTTTACATCTAACCTCTTTTTCTGCTTAAGTAATAGTAAGTCAGAAACAACCTTCACTACTAGCTGAAAGAACACTGCAGAAGAAAATTTCAAAGTAGAACTTTTTAGAAGTTGATAATTATAATGTGCATGTACCTTAATATAAAATACCTAAATTTAATAAGCAAAGCGGTTATTTCCAAAAAAAAAAAATGCAAAATATTTCATAAAATGATCATTAGATGCATTAGAACCTAAATATAGCCATATAGACATGAGTAATAATGGAACTTATTATATCTGATATAAAAATAGGGAACAATATTATGCATAGCATTTAACCGATGCATTAAAACCAAACGATTAGGACAGTCAGCATCCAGTAAACAATATACTGAACTGCCTATGCATGAGCCATCGAATCTGACATGATTAGTTTGAAAGCTGAAGGGTTTCAAAATAGAGGCCATTTTCATTATATATGAGATTTAAAACTAAATTTAATCATCATCCTTTTCATAATATAAATAAACTTTTGTAATTATTGCATTCTGGAGAATTCTACTAGAATAGCTTACCTTAACAGGCTGTAAACTGTAGCAGTATTGAAATATTCTTATTATAATGAAGAGGGAATTATCAACTATGATAAAAAAATCTAGGGTAAGTAAGTACTGTAGCAAATCCAGATATGAGCAATTAAGTGTAACTGTTATATTCATATCAGAGGTGGTTTGAGGGTCAGCATATAAACAGGACGAAGGTCCTTTAAATATTGCAAATCAGGAAAATAAGTTTTATGATATGAACGAAGAACATTAATATGGTTTTGGTCCTGAAATTCTGTTGATGAAAGTATATTAACTACAATGGCATCATCTTTTTTTTTTCTCTCTCTCTCACTGGCAGCAAGCAAGTTGTATAATTATTATAATGCAAACAAGAGTTCATAAACAACAGAAGATAATCAAATCCACCGATGCGTTTCCTTCAAAAGGTTTCGCATTAAAAATCTATTTGTGCAAGAAATCCAGAACTAGCACTCACTAACGGTGCTGCAATGTAGTTTATTGTTAAGCTACTTCTCTGTTAAATGTTAATACACAAACAGGCCTGATAAGCACTAAAACTAAAATTAATGAAACAGCAAACTTTCATTGTGCAAGTCCTAATAGATAATAAGAAATACACTAAGATTAAAGGCATTTAAACTTCAGCCCTCTGAAATGAGGAAAGATTGACCCCTTACAGATTATGCTTATTAATCTCTACATACAGATTAGTTATCAAATTCCTTCAATCCCCGTTTCCTATCAGGAGATACAAAAATGTGATATCTATTCTCTATACAAGATAAACAAACAAACAAACAAACAAAAACAAAAAAAAAATCATACCTGCTGCAAAATTCTTCCTCTCCAATGGTGTAAGGAGAATCTGGAAGAATTTGTGGTAGACTTAGTTTTTGCTCAGTACGCATTTACTTAACTATGCGTCCGGAATCAGAATTGACAAACACAGAGCAAAATCACACTGTCAGATGAACATAAGTCAATGCAAGAACACAAAACACAAACTTTCATAACAAGAACCGGTCTCACTTTCGGTGCTCATCCACGATGCTGTAACCCCTCTGTTGGTTCACATGGTTCTCATTTACTTCCTATTATCAGGAATAAAACGACGACATGAACTGTCACCCCTTCCACGAAACCCCCATGAACGAATCCTTCAGTCAAGAAACGAAAACACAATGCTGATAAATAACACTATTTAACGCAACTAGACCGGAATACAACTTCATCATATACTTCAGTTATGTATCTAAATTAACTGCAATAATCACTACGATAACCGATTCATTATTCATTTAGAAAAAGACAAAAACATACGATAACAACACAGAACGTTCAACACTGCCGACCTACACAAAGCAACTGCAAGTTTCTTACGCTTGCCGCCAGAGGCTGACGGAAATTAACACAGAGCAATCGAGGTCTGGCTTCACTTGCGATCTCTATTGAAAGATGGCAACACTAGTAAAGCGCATTTCACAAACAGTGGACAACAATGTTGCACATTTTCAAGAGCTAAGGAAGAAAAATCTTATGCTTTTTTAAATGTTATGGTATCCACAACAGGAGAAAATTGTAAACTGTCACAACCTTGAAACCTTTCATCTCCACTGAAATCATAGTCGTCCTCCGTGGTTACCACCTCTAGTTCCCGAGGTCGCGGGTTCAAATCTGGTGGAGGGCGATGGATATTAAAAAAATTCTTAGCATGGCTTTCTTCGGAAGGGAAGTAAAGCCGGTGATCCCGTGTCGTAAAAGAACTTCAAGCCTGATAAAGAGGCTCTGAGCAAAATTACCGGTCTTCCATGCCCATATACATTGTATCTATACTTTATATAATTTATTATCTGTATATTGACATAATGCACGACACGGTACAATATATGCTACATAAATTACCTTGTATATTAGTAATGTATAATGTATGTATGAAATGTTTCAATTGTGTATCACACTTTATTGACCAACAATAAATTTAATTTAATATAGAATGGGATGCTAAGGACCACAGCAGTTAAAAGAGCGTCTATAAATAAAACTCGATTTAATTTCCACTGACATAGAATCCACAATTTCCAAATTCTTTCTCTGTAAAGATACTATATTATCTTCTTTGGATCTACTCAAATAATTAAAAAAATTAATTTCATTTATTGCTTATTAAATCACATTTCATCTTGATCTGTGATATGCAATAAGCAATATCCAATGATCTATTTCTATTCAAATTGTATACTCAAGTATCCAAATTGTAGTTTTCATTTCACATGTTGGGCAGAATCTGTGCCTATTTAAACCTTGTGTTATGTTAAAATCTGAAAATCAGGGCCAACAAAATAGTCTCTAAATTGGAGCTACTACACCACTACTGGAATCAGGAAAACCAAGATGTTTTAAACTTAACATTACAGTATTTACCATTCTTTACCTTTTTTACACAAATACTTAATGCTGTGGTAGGTCTTCCAACTGTTAAAACCTCTTTATCTCTGTCTTACCGCCTGGAGAATAGTGTCTCAAGTCGGGGCCAGCTCCAGGAGTTTTTCTGCCCCTTACAATAATTGCAAGTCTGCCCCCTCACACCTTCAGAGAGCTAATTTTTATCAACAATGTCAGTCCTCATACAAATATATATATTTGCAGGGTAATCAATGAATAAACTCAAGAAGATGTACAATTGGTAAAACAAGATTATTCTGAATGAAAGATAAAACACGAAAAGTCAAACAGTAAAAATATTCAATATTTCTAATTCACCCATTCATTTAGGAGATTAAACTAAAAACACACACAAAATGAAAACATAATTGACAATCGACTGCACTTGTTAACAATCCACAACACATTTGGATCTAAATTTGTTTTCATTAATGGGTAACAGAAGTTAAAAAGTTCCCCTTATTTCAGGGGAATGTACTTATAATGTTATATACCACATTATGTGAGTGAGCCACTCTACTATTTGTACTTTAGTGTTACTGTTAGTGTGCACTTATCTATTTGGATCCTGTGGTATGGGGCATTGTCCAAAGCAATAACGTGAGATGGTAAGGAAATATTCCTGATCCTTAAACCATCTGTAGAAATGGTAATCTCCAGATATGCTTGAATTGGAGTAGTAGGTGAGAATAAAAAATGAGATGTTTCAGCACCTATCATTGGTCCAGCCCTTTGATATGGTATGGCTGGCATTAAACCATGTCTCAGCCAAATATACTGCTACCCTCAAATACTCATTTTGTACTTGTCTTAAAAATAATGCTCTTAGGCTACAATATGGGATCTTTCGAGTACTATTTTTCTCATACTTATTGTCTTCAACTCAAATCCGAGATCATGGAAGACCTTGTTCAAAGAGCTAAGGTTTCCCTGAAATAGCTCGCTTCTTTAAGTGAGGAAATAAATTTTTGTATGGGGTAAGTTGCACATTTCGGATTGTACCTTCTTATTAAATTTAATTCATCGAGTTTCTTTGGAGTTAAAAACCATATTTACTAACAAAGTAGGCTAACTAAACAAGAAGTATGTGCCACACAAACAGCAACTTTCAGGATACCACTAAGGGGATGACTGACTTGAAACACTCCTGTTTATAAATGCGATGCTTAATGTTGAACATGTGACTCACACAGGATGTTTCGACAGTAATGAGGATCGCATTAGTGACCAATCCTGGCGCCAGTTTCATAACAAAAGATATCCAGAGTGTAGCTAGATTTTAAGCATGATTCCATCATGTTTTCACATATCTTGTTCATGTTTTAAGATTTTGCTACCCTGGGAGGTTGCTAGGTTTGACCCACCCTTGTCTCAAGTATATTGCAAAATGTAATTAATTAGATTCATTTCTCAAACAGCCACTTATAACAAACACCTCGGAAAGGAAAGCAAGCATGGCACTGTGATCCCTACCTTCACAGAGCAAAAAAATTAGTTGGGATGGAAGTGAAAGGATCTTTGTACATTGACTGTCCTAGCACCTTAGGGTTTAAAATTACAGGGAGAAAAAAATGTTATGTCAAATTGTCACAGCAACCAAGTCAACACTATCCCTTCATGTCCACTTGTAGCAAGTATAATGGTTGGAGAGAGAGAGATAGCATATGAATCCTCCATACCCTCACTTTCATTCTCCCTGCACTTGGTCAACCTGAGAACATACAAAAATTCTTGTGAATGGTTGCAAAGTAAAGATATTGCAGCAGCCTGTATAAAAAAACTCACTGAGAATTTTAAAATTAATAACACGATTCTTTAATTTTTAGGCGTAAAAATGTGAAGGGCCATTTCACTCTCTTCACTCCAAAAACCACCCTTGAAATTAAGATTTTCCATTAAGAACATTTCATGGAATATACAAGTGTGTATTTTCTTTCTTACTTAATGAAGGAAAGAATTTCCAATGAGTAGTATTTTCACAAAAACTGCTATACGTTGTTTTGCAAGTTAAGCAGAAAATTTCAAGAAAAACCTTAAAATTTTATACTTGGGAGTGCTTGCACTAACCAAGTTTTGTGAAAATTTTCATTATTACTTATAAATATTTCAGTGATTAACAGAATATTTGTTCTCAGTTGAGAACTTCAATTTTTAAGGCAGAAAATATCTTTTCTGTTATTAATGTTTGACATGCCAAGGTGTTTCAAGTCTACATTCAAATCACACTTTTGGAGTAATGATGTACCATGTGACATTCATTCTTTCGGGATGAAACACTGTTCCATGTTGGCCACCTGTTACGCTAGCTATGGTAACATTTTGTCACCAAAATACATTTAACAAAGGTAAGACTTGAATTCTGTTCCTATATGCATAACAAAGCTTTCTGAACAAATTATCTTAGCTTGGCTGGGTTGATTACACAGTTTTGTTAACTTTCCTTGCAAAGTTATAGTGTTTAAAGAGTGTCATCAGAAATACTCACATATGCATCCATTTTGAGCTTGAAAACTATTGGAAACAAGGAAGTTATGAAGAATTGTACATCATGCAAATCATTTAAAGCTTAACAATTCACTAAGAATGCATCTCACACTTTTTCCTCTTCCCAATATACAAGGCGAACCATTTAAGTTGAGAACATACAGTATCACCAAAACTAAGCATTGAAGAAAGAAATTGCTTGATATTATGGGGGAAGTAAATGCCATTAGTCTGTTTTACTTGGAGGACATTGTGATGGTCATTTTAGGGTAATTTAATTTGGCATTAATTGTAGGCTCCCATTTAAAAAATCTGATGTGTTACACTCACATGACTTTCTCTACTCTTGTACAATGTAATTTTACAAACGCTTATTCTCCATATGCTTCATGTTAATCGAGATATCGAGATGTCAATCTTATTGGTAATTTTCTTGTAGATGCAAGGGAAATATGGTAGCTTTTAAGCGATAGTCAAATATTTTAACGCTGGTTGCTATGTGGCGCATTCCATTCTCTTTTCATGTCCAGGACATAAAAAAAATGAATAACGAATTTGAGAAAAAGTATAAGTATTGGAAAATTTAAGGGAATAACAAGCAATATTTCGAAAACGGTTCACTCAACAAAAGAAATGTATATGACATAAGTTGTGTATTTTAACGCGATCTACATTTTTTGTGTAGTAAAATTTTGTCTATCTCTTATGGTTTACCAGTTATGCAAAAGTCGTTCACAATGAAGAATACTTTTGGAGACATTCCCAGAAAATTCGAGATATACATTTCATTTCTCATGACATTATCTTAAACATATGATATTTTCATCAAAATCGTTAGAGCCATTTTTGAGAAAATTAAAATTTTCGAAAAATCTTCCATGTAAAGAGTAGTCTGGGGTGGGGGGGATTTTCTTGAAAACCTTCGTGTCGCATCTCTGGAAGATACTGAACCTAAATACCAAGTTTGGTGCTTATCCGACTGTTCGTTTTTGAGTTATGCTGTTCACAGACACACACACACACACACACACACACACACACACACACACACACACACACACACGGACATGTTTCCAAAAATGCTTTTTTTTGGATTCAGGAGGTCTCAAAACATGTATTTCTGGTGAAATCTCGGTATCGAATTTTTGGGTGGAATGCAATACTTCCCCTACTTACTATACGTAGTAGAGAAAGTAAAAATTAAATTGGCCCTAAAATGACTACCATAACATCCTCCAAACAAAACACAACTAATGGCATTTACTTTCCCGCATAATATCAAGCAACTTTCATTAAATGCATTTCTTTCCACAACACTTAGTTTTGGAGATATTGTACAGTGTCAACTTAAATAGTCCACCTTGTATACAATCCCATGGTGGGTCAAAACTGAAATTTGCAAGGGCAAAATTTATTTTCTTCATTAGAAAACCTGTGGTGCAGTGGAAGAGGGTGCAACGTTCTGGTTCTTTGCCAATGGAATGTGCTTGGGTTCAAGCTCATGAGGATGCAAATTTTTTGGCTCATGAGTAGGACTAGTGCCAACTGAGCATTGTGAGGAATATGAGGAAAGATCTGTGGGTCACAAAAACAAACATCTGGCTGGGTGATGCTTCGTGCTGACATCACCATCTTCCTGTATCAGTTGTTTGATTGCCCACGTCTGTCATGTGCATATGGGAGTAGGCCTTGGCCCTTCATGAGCCCTACACATTATTATTACTACCATCATAAAATTATATGTTACAAAGTAGCAATCACATACAGCTGCTATTAACTGTCTTACACCAGTAAGACACTAGTGTAAAGCTAATATAAAACTTCCTTCTGGAAGTTTTGCATACCTTAATGTCAGTCTTATTTTCTCTTGCTGCTCATTTGAAGAGTGTATGTTTTGGTTATCCAACTGCTTTTATTTGATTCCTTAACAGGGAATATGCACTGGAAGGTACCATCTTTTAGCTTTTTTTTTTTTTAATTTATTGATAAACAAGTAAATATCATATATTACAACTAGTTGCTTGAAGCAACGGCTTTGAGATTGTCAGAAAATTCATTATATGCCCGCTCTTTGTTGTGGGATAGCACGTCTGCCTCACATTCAAGGGTTTCCAAGTTCGAATCTCAGATAGAATGAGTTACCTGGATAAGGTTTTTTTTCCGAGGTTTTCCCTTATCCTGAGAAGGCAAATATCAGGTAACTTTAAGCTCCATGGACGCTGGGCTCATTTGAGCATCATTTCACCCATTTTATTCATTCATCCCATATGACCTACGAGATTAAAAGATATTAAACTTAAAGGGGGTGCAATGACTGAATTAGATATATAGACTGATATTACAACATGATAGCTCCAGTGACCCATCCATCTGTAGTTTGAGTAAGGTAAACTGAACAACTACCTACTGCATGCACTTAAAATTCCTGTTGTACTTTACTGAACAAGCAGTTTGGACAGAGCCTTTTATATATTATGTACTTAGAATAATGTAAATACTTGATACTTGCAGTTTTCAAACTAATTCGGAGGTCACAAATAAATATTTGTCATATTCACATGACTTTCTCTAACCACTATTACTTTTACATAGCTTCTACAAAATATTCTTGCAGAAGCATAATTGAGATAAAAACGTTTGCATAACAAGTTTCATTACACATTTGTTATAGGAACAAAGGTGTGAACAAGCAGTGTAAAGATCTCAAAATGCAGAGCTGTTCCAAAAAATTTAGGATGGGTGGTCACTCCTGTTAACCAGTGTAGAAATAAAAACACTGGACATATGGATTTAACATGCAAAATCAATTTTTCTGTAATTCTCTCCCCTATTAATGTTAAAGAAAAATCTTACAGGTCTATTGTGAGGGGCTTTAAAAAGCGAATCAGAAAACATTAAAACATTTTAATTTCATTTACTAATCCTATCGGCAATGATTCCTTACAATATTGAGGGAATCACCTCTGAAAGGGCTATTTTTGAAAGTATTCATCCTATCTGGCTGAAATTTTAACCATACATTTGTTTTGTGTGGATATGACAGTTTGTGAATTTCAATCCACGCCTTCATTAATTCTCAAAGATACAAAATAATGGGTAGGGGTATAATGTTCCACATAATACAATTTTCAGAAAAAAGTTTACTTAAAAAAAAATTTGTTGCTTTTAAGACTGTGGATTACAAATTTTTAAAATTTTGCAACCGTATTTTTTCAATTTTTTAAATTAATTGTTGTATTCTCAAATAAACAATTTAAAAACTATTTATTGCAGACAAAAATTATGTCACAGTTTCATGTATTTGGGCTTTTAAAATAAACATAAGAGGTTCCAAAGTGATTAGATTAAAATTGCTGTGTGTGGAGCATTTTGAATAAGTACAAATGCTGAAAACAAGAAATCCCAGAAAATCAAGGTCTTAGAATTACAATAACTTTTTGCTTAAGTTTCATGCTTCAACATTTGTTAAAATCCCCCAGGCTCATATGTTGTACCTTAGTGTCTCTTCTTCGATTGTTCAGCAACATTTTTCCTTAATTTAGCTTCTTCCTGGATGCAGAAGCAGAAAAATGTTGCAAATGTCTCACGTAATCCTCATGGGTGATTTTCAAAGGAACAGGTGAAATTGAAGTGCCATTTACTTCTGATTTCGACTTTAATAAAGATGAACTCCTGAAGTTGGACTCGGCAACTGATCTGAAAACAGCTATGAAGTCTCTTCTTCTAACAGAATATTTTTACAACACAACACTATACAGGTTTTCATTTGCATTCTGTATCTTTCCAAAAGTGCCCTTTTTACATTCTCTACCACGCACCTAGCAGGTGGAGAAGGTATTGCATTTCACCCAAAAATTGATATCAAGATTTCACCGAAAATACATGTTTTGAGGCCCCCTGAATCCATATAAAGCACTTTTAGAAAAATGTCCAGTGTGAGTGTCTGAACAGCTAACTCAAAAACAAAAATCTGATGTGTTACACTCACATGACTTTCTCTACTCTTGTACAAACTATTTTTACAAACGCTTATTCCCCATATGCTTCATGTTAATCGACATATCAAGATGTTAATCTTATTGCTAATTTTCTTGTACATGCAAGGGGAATTGATAGGCTTTAAGCGATAGTCAAATATATTAAGAGCTGGTTGCCATGTGGAGTATTCCATTCTCCTTGCATTACCAGGACCAAAAAAAAAAAAAAATAACGAATTCCCATTTGAGAAAAAGTTAAAGTATTGGAAAATTTAAGGGAATAACAAGCAATATTTTGAAAATGGTTCACTCAACAAAAAAAATGTATATGACATAAACTGTCTATTTTAACGTGATCTACACTTTTTGTGTAATAAAATTTTGTCTATCTCTTATGGTTTACCAGTTATGCAAAAGTCGTTCACAATGAAGAATACTTTTGGAGACATTCCCAGAAAATTCAAGATATACTTTTCATTTGTCATGAAAATATCTTAAAGATATGATATTTTAATCAAAATCGTTAGAGCCATTTTTGAGAAAATTAAAATTTTCGAAAAATGTTCCATGTAAAGGGTAATCTGGGGTGGGGGATTTTCTTGAAAACCTTTGCGTCGCATCTCTGGAAGATACTGAACCTAAATACCAAGTTTGGTGTTTATCCGACTGTTCGTTTCTGAGTTATGCTGTTCACAGACACAGACACACACACACACACGGACATGTTTCCAAAAATACATTTTTTTGGATTCAGGGAGTCTCAAAACATATATTTCCGGTGAAATCTTGGTATCAAATTTTTGGGTGGAATACAATACTTCCCCTACTTACTATATGTAGTAGAGAAAGTAAAAAGTCAAATAAATACCAAACTTGGTATTTAAGTTCAGTATCTTCCAAGGATGAAACACAGAAATTTTCAATAAAAATCCTGCACTCTAAACTACCTTTTACATAGAACATTTAATGAATTTTTTTATTTTCTAAAAATGGCTCCAAATGATGTGAAAGATATTTACATGACAAATAAAATGTTTTTAACTTGAATTTTCTGGGAATAGCCTATGAAGTCCTCTATTTGGAAGGAATTTTGTATAATCTTGTATAACTGGTAAATGTTAAGTGATAGACAAATATATACTACACAAAAAGTGTTGATCTTTTTAAAACACACAATTTATTTCAAGTAAGCTTTTTTGTGGAATACACCATTTCTGAGATATCCATTATTAAAGGTTTGAACATCGAGCAGGAAGGCTGAGGCTGTTATGTCTGTGGCCTGCATTTGGGAAGTCGTGGGTTCAATTCCCATGGCCAACCTTCCTGACCCATGGGTTTTTTGGGGGTTTCCCAGGGTCACAAGGCGAATGCTGGGAATGACAACTGTCTCCCCTGAATTCCTCTTTCTCCTTTATTCCCTCTCATTTCGTCTTTCTCTTTTATGTTACTGGTTGACTCTGGGGCTGTAAGTCAGACAAATGTGGGCAGATGGCTTGCATGTTGGAACCTCTTCTTGGCCCTGTCAGATGGAGACTGCTCAAATCTCCACTGCTGGGTCGAGCTTTCCTCAGCCTCTGTTGGAGGGGAGCCTGGAGACATCCTCTGGTGGCCTGGAAGGGCTGCCTGTTATGTAGTCAAGTCTGTAACTCTTAGGGACCTCTGCGAGTCTGTCCCCTGCATCAGGTGATCCTGCAGCCCATACATCACCCATGGTCCCTTCATCGCATGCATTCCTCCCAGGGGTGTATGCACAAAAGATTTCCGTGTTCGATTGCATGCAAAAGAGTGGAATTTTAAGGCCAGTATATAGCATCCATTTCTTAAGCATTTGATTATTGCTGTTCCCTTTGTATCACAATGAAAAGTGTTATTTGTTGTTTTCTAATGTGTTGCTTTTGACACCAAAGTCATTAGCAGTCTTACTCTCCAGTACTTTGCTGTCCTGCAATCTTCACTTTGTACTGCAATGCAATGCAATTGTCCAGATGGTGTTTGTCCATATGCTCTTCTGAATTGCTGCATAAGATGCATTTAGGAGATGTGAAGATGTTGATCTGATGCAGGCGTTTGGCTAGGCAGTTATGTGCTTTTATTAGCCTGAATTGCCTGCTGCTTTTCTCGGCAGATTTGGTATGGTTTCTGGATTTTGCAACAGGCATTTCCATTTTTTTTCTGCTGCTGCTCGGAGTCTAGTGTTGATAGCGGTTTGAATTGATTCTTTTATGAGACGTTTTACAATAACAATAGGATTATGCTATGGAGGGGACACCTAGGCCTCGAACCACATGGGGATCTTTTGAAATGTCTTGTATCTTGTAATCTTAACGAAATGTGTAATGTAGCTATTTCTGCAAAGGTTTATTTGGATTAAAATGTAGTAGATAGAAAAGTAAGCTTTAGTAAGAATAGTTTGTATACCCACTAATAAAGATAGAGGGTAGAGAAAGTCATGTGAATGTATTACTTCCGATTTTTTAAAAGTTCATCAGAGGCCAGCTTTTGACACACTAGCATGATTTTTGAGGTAACATCATGTCCCAAAAATATCATTATTCTGCCATCATGGCTTGAAATTTCTCACCTTTCACTACGGCTTTATTATAGAAGCACAAGTAGCCCCAGTGTTGTGGGTTACTGTCAGTAGAACTACAGTGACGCAATGCAGCAAAAATAGTCCTTTTTATATCCTGTACATCAAAAAATTTTCCATTATGGCATATGTGTAACACATCTGCAGAAGAGCTATGATGTTTTCTGTCAGACTTCCCGGTTTTTTTCCCTCCCAATGTTACACCTTTTTTCTTCTATTCTTCAACAACTGCTTTCAGATCCTTGTAACTTTCAGACATGATTTATACATTCTTGTTTTTGAAGAGACACATCGTTTCCATAAATTCTTACGTCTTGGAAATGTTTAACAGTTTTGGAAATTTCCATCAGACAGAATGGTGGTGTACCTAAATTTTGTGAAATTCATTTATGTGTTCCACGATTTCAGTAGTATTTGCTTCCTTTGCATTTGTTCACTGTGTGAACAGTATGGGCAAAATTTTGATAATATTTTGAAGTCCACAGCTAACCTATAATTGCCGTATTATAACTTGTCCCTTGAGACAGCTCTGGCTGTCATGAGTTAAGTGGTGGGAGAGTTAGTTGCAACCTTTTGAACAGAGGGGAATGGGAGGGCAAAATACTGTCTGGCACGCTAAGTTGACAATGCTAACAGCTGTTCTATGGTTGGGTTTATAACAGTAATTGGGCTACAGAAAGCAATCAATGGAATGAAGGAATTCTGCAAAGAATGGGAGAATTAAAGTAAATATAAACAAATCAAAAGTTATGGTACTTAAAAGAGGAAATAAATTAAAAAAAGAAGAGAAATGGTAGATGGGGATTTAAAATTATAAGTTGTTGGATTATTTGGGGGTGAAAATGGGCAGTAATGGAGAATGTGGCACATAGCAGGAAGGTTATGGCTAAAGGAAAGGTGGCAATGGTAAGAGTAAGGATGTGCAAATACAAATTAGAAATGCCAACTAAATGGATAGAAAGAATATATGAGGCATTGGTAGGAGTGAGAATGCTATATGCAGTTGAAATTTGGAGGGGATCTGAATTAAGCAGAAAAATAGACCAGAGCTACAGAATGTTTTGTAAAGGTCTAAACTTGGGGTTAGCAAGATCAGCCACCAGGGGAAGTAGCATTGGTGAAATTAGGAAGAACAAGAAGAAAAGGAGTAATATTGGAAAGGATATTGAAATTTTGGTTTATATGCTTGAAAAAAGATGAAGGGGAAATTTTAAGGATATGTATGCACCAACAAAAGAGTATGAAAAATAAGAATAGCTGGTGGACAGGGGTAGAAAAAATTATGGAGAAGATAGGACTTGGAGATATTTGGAGAGCAGGAGGAATAAATAGCAATGACTTCTGAATAACAGTAAGAAATAGAGTGGAGGACATAGAAAGACAAGAATCTGGGGAAGCTTAGAGAATAAAAAATCACTAGGGTTCTATAGGTTAGTACAAAGGCAATGGAGAATGGGTACATGGATTACTGTAATAGAGTGGAAAAAGAAGCGTTTGCATGGATTAGAACAGGATCAATATACTGAGAGGACCAAGAGACAGAAAAAGCGGAATCTGTGAAAGCACAGAACATTATGTGATAGAATGCAAAGAATTACAGGAATAGAGAACAAGAAGTATGGGAGGAAAAATGAGAAAAATATATGGAAAAATAGTGGCAATTAAAATGTTGACAAGAAAAGAAGAAAAGAAAAATAAGAATATGGGAGAGTTTTTAAAGAAAATAAAGGAGAAATGGATTAGAAAATTAAGAGAGATAAGAAAGGTAGAAGGACAAACGGAGGACGTAGAAAATGCACCACAGGTGATTAAGGGTAATAAAGGGTTGCTCAGTTGAGCCATAAGACCAGGATACCAGGCAAAATAAGCAGTATAGGCAGAACATAGCTGGCCAGAAAATTTGTACATAAGTTAAGCTAGTTTACAAATGAAGTATTGTAAAAACGGATTGTGTATAAAAACATATAAAATAAAATTCATTCATTAACCGTTGATTCATTATTGCACAGAGAGAGCCAAAAAACTATGAACTGGCTGTGCAGTGTTTTTCCTGTCCGTATCCTCGACGCTCATTGCCGTCTGCCACTATCATAGAAAAGCGCGGATGAAACTTTTATTTACCTACCAACTTTATGAAAGGAGATGCTGAAACCGTTTAGTGGCCAGAGAGAGTTATAGAGCCAATTTTTTTCGAGTCAATAGTTGAAGCTCGTGCATACATGAATACAACTTTACCCCATTTTTAGAGAATTAACAGACAGGGAGCGTGATTTTGCCTTTTTTTCAACAAGACTCTGCAACAGCTTATACGGCCAATATTTCAATGAGAACAATTCAAAGTGTGTTTGAGGACAGAATTATTAGTAGAGATTTGTGGCCCCTTTGTTCCCCCGACTAACCCCCTGCCATTTCTATCTCTGGGGTAACTTAAAACATAAAGTGCACAAGACAAACTCACACACTCTGGAAGAATTAAAACAAAACATCCGCCAGGAAATTGCCAGCATTTCTCAATGTGCGCTACGGTGAGTGATGGATAGTTTCCTGAAGAGGTGCAAAAAATGTATGGACAATGACGGTGGCCAGTTTCAGCATCTCCTTTCATAAAGTTGGTAAGTAAAGCCTTTAAAAGTAGTTTTAAAAATGTTGTATGGTTTCATCTGCGCCTTTTCATGATAGCGGCAGACGGCAACGAGTGCCAAGGATGCAGGCAGGAAGAACACTGCACAGCTGGTTCGTAGTTTTTTGGCTCTCCCTGTACATGACTAAAGAAATAGTTTTTCTCATGCTGTTAACGAAAGAAGAAGTTATAAGTTAACTTTTATACTACTAAACTACTAATGCTATTATCAAAAGCCATATTAATTACCACTATTATAATTATATAGTATTTAACTATAGTGTTGTGAGTTAAGATAGCGGGAAGAGGGAAGGCTACATATTATTGAGTAGTATTTCTATAACAGAACCAAATCAACCACAAGAAATGCCGTGCAAAAATGCATTTCACAATAATTTAATTTTCATGCAGTAATGGATAAACTCTTTGAACTAAACGTTCAACGAATACCATGTGCTATACTGCACTAAGTGTTCAAAACCAGTGGCAGAACTCAGTGTTGTAAACTAAAAATTTTTTTCATCCTTGCACACTTGTTTGTATTTCACTTTATTATTATTTCTAATAACATCCGACTACTCTTATTATATATTATGTCGAGGCTGTGTCTATATTTTTATACAAGTTTGCATTCTTTCCAGGGCTCATGAGATCAAAACATATACATATTACCATGTGCCAGCAGTATAAATAAATCTATCAACAGTGGAAGTGTTAAGTTATGCAGGAGGTTATAGACATAGGGGTCAAAGGGGTGTTTGGCAGAATCGATGGTTGTTGGCTGTCACACACATAGCTGCAGTGAATGTGACTGCCACTAAGCTGTCTCAAGGGAAAGTTATAATACAACGATTATAGCAGGGACATCAATTACAAATCCCATCCCATACAGGGATGAATGTTCTCTTTTCATCCAAGTACCACAGTAAGACCCACTAATGTCTATTATGTCACTGTCTTTCAGGGTGGCAACTATATCAATATTAGTCTCCTTACTGAAGCACAAGCTTTTTTCAGCACCTCATTGCTGAAGTCAGCATTAGTGTTTGCAATGTTTGTAACACAATTACTCTAAGTAGATGGTGACAAGCATGACATGCCCATGCAGTTGTACTCAATTGGTCAGAGCAACCGGATGGAAACCAGAAGATCCAGTTCAAATATTAGCTGTGGCATTGAATTTTTGTCTGATTCTACCTTTTCAACCTTGTCCTATACACAGCTTGTGTGGAAGAACAATTAATTCCATTAAATGACATACCCATTCCAACACATTTTTTCATGTTTGCATGTCCTGAACCAATATTTAAAAAAAAAGGTATAACCATCCTATGGTTCATTTTCAAAAGAGGTCTGATAGTATCATCATTGCATACTTGAAGACAAGATGAAATTTATTTAAGGTAGTTTTACATTTCTGTCAGATTACTAATATTTTGAAGACAAGCCAGAGATTTTGGATATTTCTGCTTTTAGTGCAGGCTTGCCACCAAAGGGCATGCCTTTGTGTAATATATTAGACTGAAATCAATGTGAGGCATACCTGGGTTGACAGAAGCTTCAAATGCGGCAAGATTTAACTTAACTTTCTCTCACTGGCACTGGTTGATGGCAAAAATGAGGTTCTTCCTTTGGTGCTTGTAGATGCTTCAGGTACAACGGTTACTCCTGAGATTTCCAAATGCCTGATGAACTGCAACTGGCATTTCACTTTCTATACTTGATTTCCTGCATTTACTTATTAAACTCTCAGCCTTATTGCTATGTTTAAAGCTTCTTCTGCCCTTATAATATTTATTACTTAGCCTATTCATGTTTTATGCTAAAGAAATATCTATGAATCTAAGCAAAGCTGTAAAATAACTGACTAACCTAAACTACAAACACTGTTTATCTGTTGTTTTCTAAACTTTGTACTACTGCACAACACATACCATATTTCCTATAAACAATTAAATACACTGAGATTATAACATGTAACCTGTAATGCCTATTTGGCAACCAAATTTCGCAAATGCAGCTCAACAGATAACACACAAAAAAAATTCTGATGTGTTACACTCACATGACTTTCTCTACTCTTGTACAAACTATTTTTATAAACGATTATTCTCCATATGCTTCATGTTAATCGAGATGTTAATCTTATTGCTAATTTTCTTGTAGATGCAAGGGGAATATGGTAGTATTTAAGCGATAGTCAAATCTTTTAAGCCTTGGTTGCTATGTGCGCATTCCATTCTCTTTGCATGTCCAGGACATAAAAAAAATGAATAACGAATTCGAGAAAAAGTATAAGTATTGGAAAATTTAAGGGAATAACAAGCAATACCTCGAAAAATGTTCACTCAAAAACAAAAATGTATATAACATAAATTGTGTATTCTAACGAGATCTACATTTTTTGTGTAGTAATATTTTGTCTATCTCTTATGGTTTACCAGTTATGCAAAAGTCATTCACAATGAAGAATATTTTTGGAGACATTCCCATAAAATTTGAGATATACATTTCATTTGTCATGAAAATATCTTAAACATGATATTTTAATCAAAATCGTTAGACATTTTTGAGAAAATTAAAATGTTCGAAAAATGTTCCATGTAAAGGGTAGTCTGGGGTGGGGGGATTTTCTTGAAAACCTTTGTGTCGCATCTCTGGAAGATACTAAACCTAAATATCAAGTTTGGTGTTTATCCGACCGTTCGTTTTTGAGTTATGCTGTTCACAGACACACACACGGACATGTTTCCAAAAATGCTTTTTTTGGATTCAGGGGGTCTCAAAACATGTATTTCCGGTGAAATCTCAGTATTGAATTATTGGGTGGAATACAATACTTCCCCTACTTACTATACGTAGTAGAGAAAGTAAAAAAAACATCTGTTTACCTGCAAAAGGTGCTTTATAGCACTCTTTTGTCTGTCAGCTTAGGTCACAGTCTTCTAGACATGAAAAATCCTTCACTGTGCTTACCTGCTAATTTCAAAAGCTGTAAATGAAGTATGTATGTACCAGCTGCAATGAAATGTACAATGTACTTGCACAGCATTGTTACTTAAAAGAGCTAGTAATCATGTGCGCAAGGACACACAAAAAGTCACGTAACAACCTTGAAACATTGTTACTAGGTCAGATATAAAACTGGATTATAAAACTATAAATATTGGAAAATTTTTGGGCACATAATCCATTATTTTCACTTCAGTGGTGCATAATTTGTCTTTCCAATAATCAAACAAAATTTTATAAAGATTAATAAAAGTTGCCATATTATTTTCTTTCCAAACATAAAGAACAAATAAACTTGCTGCTTTTGAATTCTATTCCCTTTTTAATGTCCTTAAAAATAAAAATTTATCTCTAAAATAAAAAACAGTGTATCTGAGAAACTGATTTCCCTATGACCATAGATTTAATTTTCACCCTGTAAAACTCTATGTTCATAAATTTTAAGAACTCTCCATATTACGTGGACACCTTAATTGCGAACCAGAATCAACTAAATTTTGTGTCAACAAACTTTATTCAAACTCTTTTATGCATAATAAAATTTTAATCAAATCCATACATGCGGCAGTTTTTAAGTTGTTTCATGCAAATGGAAAGATAAATAAAGTGAAACTAACTGGTGCTCTACAGAAGAGAAGGCACTAATATATACCTGTGTAATTTTTTTTTTTAAGCAGAAGTGTTGTTAGCAAATCTTTTAATGTAAAAATTATAAGGACAGAAAAGTGTAGTTATATATATATATATATATATATATATATATATATATATATACTTATAAAATTTGTTACTGAAGG
The DNA here is from genome assembly GCA_030765065.1 of Deroplatys truncata. Lineage (NCBI taxonomy): Eukaryota > Metazoa > Arthropoda > Insecta > Mantodea > Mantidae > Deroplatys > Deroplatys truncata. Next base: position 168,696,894 of record CM060983.1, read on the forward strand.
AGCATTCAATCAGGATGATACTCTCCACTTATGTATTTGTTAAAAGATGCACATCATTGTATTGGTTTATTATTTTATTGCACCCAAACATGTATCCTCTACTCAGGCAATCTATCTAACCTATATTGCTAACAGTCTTACAACAAGCTAAAACTGGGCTGTTAAGCAAGCAGCATTTATTAAACTATCTTTGTGTATGTAGACACATATAAGAATTGATATATAACAGCAAAATACAGTATATTTAGTTGAAGTGGTTACCAAAATAATTTCTCTTTGAAATCCAATGGATGATGCATTCAATTCAGCTTCCAGTATTTAAAACAAAGGAAACTTCTTATTCCTCCATAAAATAAAGAATACCATTTTAGTAAAAAGCAAAACAAATTACATGGCATGTATAGTAAAATACTTAAAATAAATGGTATTTACATGTATATATACAGTAATCTCAGTCTTCATATACATTTAGTAATTTTATGAAAAGGGAACATACAAAACATGTATGCACACACAATGAACATATGCATTTTATAAAGTTGTCCCAAAAAGCATTTTAACTCTGAAAATTAAGCAGATATTATAAACACATACTTAAACAACTGTGGAACTGCTTTTGTTTTGTTTATGTGGGCAGATGGTTTTTCTATTTGTCTTTGTAGCAAGTTGTCATATAGAACTGATTGAATCTGCTCTTCTGTTTATTCAGAATACCTTGCTCCCACATTAAAAGTAAAGCATTGCAAACAAAAATCGGAAACATTCTTAATGATCACAATCTCAGAAAATACTCTTAAGAGTCCCATTTACGAGTCCCATTTACGCCACTCCATGCCATCTGGGGCTTTCACTTCCACTTTATCTTTTGCCACTTCATTCCAGTTGGTGCTCAGTACTGTGCCACCAGATTCTTGCTGTAAACAAACAAAGGTATTAATTGTACACCAGCATATTCAATCTTAGCTACTTAGTACAACAGGATATAGTAACCAGAAAAAAAGAACATTTAAGTTACATAAAATATAATCAAAAGAAAAACTCTGCAGTAGGCAATAATTTTAGGAATGAAGGCCATGAAATTCAAAGGAAATTAAAACTTCTAAATGCTATGAGCTACACATTACCTCTTACCTTGGAAAAGGTCACACAAAAAAAGAAAATGTTTTCATAAATAGGACTATTTGATGACTTTGAAAGCAAGATGAGATTTCAAATACTTCCTAAGAAGAATACCAAATTGTATGCATCCAGAGAACAAACCATCATCCACATCTCTAGCCAGCAACTTCAATTGGTGACGGAAGCAACTACCCTTAAAATTTGTTTTTGTTAAAAACAAATGAAGTAATAAGTGTTAATATTTCTAATTTTGAACATATGATATCTGTAACACTGGCTGGGAAGGGTCACTTAAGAGAGAGCATTTAGGACAGTGTCTTAACTAATTAAAGCAAATTTCTATATATGCGTCTTTCTATGCAAGGTCAAATGACAAAAACGTTTCACATTTTTTAGTTTAACCTGTAAATTTCACTGTTTATAAAAGCCGCTGAAGAAAGTTCACTGCCAGTTAAAAGTATTTAGATTTTGGTGTTATTTTGAAAATTCAAGAAAGTTTGGCAGAAATCTTTATATATACATACAGGGAGAACCAAAAGATTATGAACTGGCTGCGTGATGTTTTTCCTGTCCGCATCCTCGGTGCTTGTTGCCATCTGGCGCTATCATAGAAAGGCAAGGGTGAAACCATACAGCATTTTCAAAACTACCTTTAAAGTCTTTACTTACCAACCTTATAAAAGGAGATGCTGAAACTGGCCACCGTCGTCCATACATTTTTGGCACCTCTTTAGGAAACGATCACTTGCCGTAGTTCACGTTGAGAAATGCTGGCAGTTTCCTGGCAGATATTTTCTTTTAATTCTTCCAGGGTGTGTGAGTTTGTCTTGTACGCTTTATGTTTTATGTTACTCCAGAGATAGAAATCACAGGGTGTTAGGTCGGGGACCAAGGGGACCACAAATCTCTAATTCTGTCCTCAAACACACTTTCAATTGTTCTTATCAAAATATTGGTCGTATGAGCTGTTGCAGAGTCTTGTTGAAAAAAGGCAAAATCACGCTCCCTGTCTGTTAATTCTCTAAAAACAGGGGGCAAAATTGTATTCACGTATGCACGGGCTTCAACTATTGAATCGAAAAAAATTGGCCATTTTTCAACAAGATTCTGCAACAGCTTATACAGCCAAAATTTCGATGAAAACAATTGATAATGCATTTGAGGACAGAATTATTAGTAGAGATTTATGGCCCCCTCGGTCCCCCGACATAACCCCCTGCGATTTCCATCTCTGGGGTAACTTAAGACAAGTGTACAAGACAAACCCACATACCCTGGAAGAATTAAAACAAAATATCTGCCAGGAAATTGCCAGCATTTCTCAACTTGAACTACGGAGAGTGATGATTAGTTTCCTAAAGAGGTGCCAAAAATGTATGGATGATGGTGGCCAGTTTCAGCATCTCCTTTCATAAAGTTGGTATGTAAAGCCTTTAAAAGTAGTTATAAAAATGTTGTATGGTTTCATCTGCGCCTTTCTATGATAGCGGAGAGGCAACGAGCGCCGAAGACGTGAACAGGAAAAACACTGCACAGCCAGTCCGTAGTTTTTTGGCTCTCTCTGTATATTTACATTTACACTATGTAATCCTACACAAGTATAAAATTACCCCATCATATATGAAAACAATGGAAATAATGCAACTGGATTGATTCTAGCTTTTTTTTTCTTTCTTTCACAAAAGTCTTAAACATTGTTTTCATAAAAAAAAGTCCATCCTTTGTAGACATTACCTTTCGCATTACTCTTTGCATTGTAAGAACAATTTTCACAAACCGTTCTCAGTATCATTCCAGAAATTCTGAAGAACTTCCCAGTGTCTTTCTTCCGAAGTTGGACATTCTTTATGTACAGACTATTACCTCATTCCATAGTAATTCTATAGGGTTTAAGTCAGGTGACTAGTGTGGCAAATCCATTAGTTTCAATTCGCCTTCTTTCTTTTTGTTGCAAAGGAAACTACATAACTTGTATGTGTGTTTTGGATCACTGTTTCCTGCTGAACACAAGTCTATGATGAATTAAATGCAGTTCTAATGCAATAGCACACTTACTAATGGAATGACGGCAATGTTTGTACAGTATTCCCTGAATTATATGAAGTTTACAAGTACCACCGTAAGATAAGATAAACCACTCCACAGCAACAAGACCTTCTACCATGCTTCACTATAGGAATGATCAGTCTTGTAGTCTCTTCTCTTCTGGAGATAGACAACAAGCACAATGCTACTGACCACATCAGATTCATCTTTTTTGGCTTTGATGCTTGTTGGACTTTTGGGCAATGAACATGCGGATCAATTAGCAAAGAAAGGTGCAATACAACAAATAAAACCTGTAGGACAAATAGAAATAAATAAACAATTAAATAGCATTAAACAACATTTCAAAAGACAGCAGAGACTTGATGAAGAAGATAAATTAAGGGATAAAGATTATAAGACTATTAAAGATAGAGTTGATATACAAAAATGCCAAGGAAGACTTCAGTGGCCTTATTTAGGATGGCAACTGGCCACGATTGCCTCACAGAACATCTCTACAAGATACGATGCCTACCTACACCCAAGTGCACTCTCTGTGAAGATGTCATCCTGAACAAACAACATCTCGCCAAATGCAAAGGCCTTAAAAGTGATAACTTACAAACTTTATATTGGGAAGCCAGAGGGAAAATGATGCAGATCAATTAATCCCCAGTGCCATTGGTGAACAACATCATCAGATTCATCGGTCCATTTCTTCTTTGGCCCATTTTAGCATCTTTTGTTTTGACTGATCGGAGTAATAGCTTTTTTTGTTGCAACTGCCCCAGAGACCTGCTGTTTTACAGCAATGCCAAACTTACTCACCAAAAAGTTGTTGCTATGGCTGGCATTGAATTCTGCTGGATTTCTGAGACTGTAAGCTTCCTATTTCTTTTACTAGTTAATATTATTGATCAATCTTTTGCTGCAGAGGTACTTCATGATCTTCCACTTTTTTATTTACATTTGTTCCAGATTTCAAGAATCTTTGGATTCTATAACAGCAGATCTTGCTATTTTCAATTTTTGGGGAATTTAACAAATGCTGTATTCTGCATGCAACATGTTGACTTCTACACATTGTTCTGGGCAGGAAAGCAGCATTATGGAAATAGGTAAAACAATGGGAGCAATGAGACAAGGGAGACTGAGGAGGAGACAGGCAAAGCTGTAGTAATTTAGGATAGAAAGGGTTCGGTATAGGATACAAAAACCTGGCAGAGTGTCCTGAAATGTGGAAGGTCTCCTAGAAAAAATTAATGATGGAGAAACAGTGCAGATAATGAAACTGGGTGATGTGGTAACAGTGGCACAAACATGATTAACTAAGTAGATAGAGATAATAATTATTAATAGATTTGACTAATTTGGAAGAAGTGGGGTGATAAAGAGAGGGAAAGGGCAGTTTCAGGTGGAACAGTGATGTTTATTAGGAAGGAAAGAAAGTTTAGGATAAAAGGAGAAAAGTGTGCAGGTTCAGATAACGAAATTTGGTGTTATAAAATGTGCAAACCAAAATTTAGCCTAGGAAAGGTAATAATCTGCCAGGTTCATCAAGAGTTCTATGAGCAAAGTTATACATAAACTTAGAACAAAAAATTGAAAACTAAAATAATTTTTTTTGAAAGTGCATGAATACTGTAGCCTTCTGCATGCAGCATGTCAACTGCCAAATATTGTTCAAGGCTCACAGAGGATCTTGGGGCCATTTCCTATAACAATTTATAAAAATGGTATTAAAGCCATAACAACAGCAATGTTAATACACAAATAAATAAAATAAAAACATATAGAAAGAGTAGAGCTGAATCATAAAACTATTACACTGTGAAAAAAATATAATTAAATACTGTTATTCACAAGTGATAGGGCAGGAAAATTGACACACTGCGCTTGCTCTAATGTGCTCTAATCTTACCATGAAACAGCACTGCAGAATTAATCCAAGTAGCCAGAGAATAATTGAGTGATTTCACTATCATGCTTGCCTTATAAAAGAATGTGATTCTATAAACACATCTTGAAACTCTAACACAAAGTTATTGTGCACGAGATAAACCTTACACCACCTACATCTCCATCTCTTACCACAAATACAACAAATCTACAAATATATTAAATTATAGCAGGATCCAAATACTTTTGACTGGCAGCATTTACCAAACAGTCTAAAAATCTTAACAGCTGCCATGGTACTGAATGATAAATAATTATTACAGTCCAGAGCAGAACACTACCGTCACCACGGCATCACCAGCACCTTCGACTGGAGTGGCAATACAGGAAGGCATTCAAGACCTCCACGTGGAGTTCCTGAACTTCGGGCCTGCTTAGCCGCCCTGGAAGAGACCATCATGTACATCACTGCGAAACTCCAAGACCTACAGGACCTGAAGAACATCATAGATGTACACCACCAGACCATTGCCACCGACCTTCCAGCCCAGCTGGAAGCAGTGCACAACCGTCTACACGCCATAGTCACTGACAGCTACCTTCACCAACAGGATACAGACAACCAGTCACTCCGTTAAGGATCGCAGACGACAGCTACAAGACATCAAAGCCATAAGCAACATCTCGTAATCCCACACCTAAAAACCTAACTCATTCAACCTTCCTTCTAAATCCTCACCGTACCCACCAGTTATTTCATAGCTGTACCCTAGTTACTAGCTTTACCCGCTCCCGCCCATAGGGCGGCAGCCAATAGCTTACACATACTAATGCGGGTGCTATGCGGACTGTGCAACCTTTTTGCTTTATTCCACTCTTTCTCCTACTATCCATTTTCCTTCTGGTGGAGTTGCTTTTAGTGGATATGCCGATGCTGGGTGAGTCCCACACTCTTAGCCCTGACTTACATCGGGACTGGGGTTAGTGATTAAATCATTTTCTCCTCCACTTGGGGGGGGGGGGACCTCCAAAAATGTAAAATATTGAACCAAATTTCATTTGAAAATAGAACTTCACAACATTACAGCTGTACTGCAAAGATAGAGAAGATTCCTCCTCAAATCATGTTAGTATCTTTCAACAGCCTTCTTGGTGAAGATTCTAAGTTGAAACCCTATGTGGAGATCTCGGATTTGGTCCTTAACTCACCAACATTTTGCTGCAACATTAAAATGTTGTGCCTAGATATAAAATTTGTCTTTTAACCAGGTGGTGATTTTCGAGTATAAATGCAAAAAAGATGTTATAGACACAAATTAAACATATAAGTAATTTAATCACAGTTCACAGCTATAACATATTCCGTTCATTACCAAATTCTAATAAATAGGGCAAGGAACAAACCCTGAAAACCTAAACTGACTTCTAAAGAAAGTTATAAGGTTTAAGAAAACCTATACAAACAGAAAAATAAAGGGCAATTCAAAATTGATATTGAAATGAAGTACAATTTTTGACCTAAATCAAACTGTCAATAAACAGAACATAAGACCAGAAATTACATACTGAATACTTATTAAATGAAAGGCCCAAGTTAAACCAATGCTTTCCCTTTAAACCTGAGGGAAAGGATTGCTGAAGGAGCCCCTGTATTTCAGCTGGAGACTCATAAGCTTGAGCTAATGGAAAAATACACTGCTAGAAAGTGGGAATGGAGGAGTGGAAAAAGGTAGATGCTGATCGTGGAAATGATCACTGATGAAACCTATTACTGAATTAATTTAACATGGAGTCGAATATACACGTAAATACTTCATGAAAAGTGTAACTTATGTAGAACTAATATTGTAGGATCCTTCCTACACCACCAGCTACTCACAATTGTATTCATTGCTGCAGTTTCTATTTATGAGCAAGAACATAAATACTTTTGGTTCGGCAAGTCATCCTTTCAATAAACTATTTTGTAGCTTATGTTCAGCCTGCAATGTTATCTTAGTTTCTACAAATCACATCAGGATTTTCCACAATTTACAATTTCAATTTTTAACTTGTAAGCACAACATAGTTGCAATTATTACTTTCTCTACTATGTATAGTAAGTAGGGGAAGTAGTGTATTCCGCAAAAAAATTCAATACCGAGATTTCACTGGAAATACATGTTTTGAGACCCCCTGAATCCAAAAAAAGATTTTTGGAAACATGTCCGTGTGTCTGTCTGTCTGTGTGTCTGTGAACAGCATAACTCAGAAACGAACAGTCGGATAAACACCAAACTTGGTATTTAGGTTCCAGAGGTGTGACACGAAGGTTTTCAAGAAAAACCTCCCACCCCAGAACATTTTTCGAAAATTTTAATTTTCTCAAAAATGGCTCTAACGATTTTGATTAAAATATCATATGTTTAAGATATTTTCATGACAAATGAAATGTATATCTCGAATTTTCTGGGAATGTCTCCAAAAGCATTCTTCATTGCGAACGACTTTTGCATAACTGGTAAACCATAAGAGATAGACAAAATTTTACTACACAAAATGTAGATCGCATTAAAATACACAATGTATGTCATATACATTTTTTTTTGTTTGTTGAGCGAACCATTTTCGAGATATTGCTTGTTATTCCCTTAAATTTTCCAATACTTATATACTTTTTCTCAAATTCGTTATTCATTTTCATTTTTTTTATGTCCTGGACATGCAAACAGAATAGAATGCTCCGCATAGCAACCAGCTCTTAAAAGATTTGACCCACTTAAAACCTACCATATTCCCCTTGCACCTACAAGAAAATTAGCAATAAGATTAACATGAAGCATATGGAGAATAAGCATTTGTAAAAATAGTTTGTATAAGAGTAGAGAAAGTCATGCGAGTGTAACACATCAGTTTTTTTTTTTTTTTTTTTTGATAAATATGTCACTTCTGAATGCTCAAATATTTCCTTTTCCTTCTTTTCCCTACCTGAGAAGAATTAGTAACCCCCTCCCTCATACCATACCATTCAATCACCCCTTGCTTTATATCCGAGTGTATTTACTTTGGTTTGTAAGAGTATGCTCGACGGGCCTTGAAGGTATAGAGACCATTATTTCTTGCATCATTCACCCCTAAAGTAACAGAAAACCTATTCAACATTACTACCCTCATTCTTGGCAATGAGAGCTACAGTCTTATCTCGATTGAGTTTAACACTTAACAGTGATAGATGTATGTTGAACATGTTTTGTGTGATTTTTATCGTACTCCAAAGTTCAAATTGTGGTTGTATTAATGATCCAGATTTATAACCTTTTAAAGTGGTAAAGCAGACCAAAAAAATCTGATGTATTACACTCACATGACTTTCTATACTCTTGTATAAACTATTTTTACAAATGCTTATTCTCCATATGCTTCATGTTAATCGAGATGTTAAAAAAAAAAAAAAAAAAAAAAACACGCACGCACGCACGCACGCACACACACACACACGCGAACATGTTTCCAAAAATGCTTTTTTTGGATTCAGGCAGTCTCAAAAGATGTATTTCCGGTGAAATCTCGGTATCGAATTTTTGGGCGGAATACAATACTTCCCCTACTTACTATACGTAGTAGAGAAAGTAAAAATATAAAGGACATTATTTATCCAAACCTTACCTCTACCATTAAATCAGTGTCTCACAGTCCCCCACCAGACATACTACAATTTTTATCTAGTGGTTCTGAACCTGACACTTAAGACACGCATGTATACCAACCAGAAACCTGTGAAGAACCTAAACTGTTAACTCAAGGTGAGCTTGATGATGATGATGTGATAAACATATATGTCAAAACACTGTGCAGAACATTTCAGTTCTAGGTTTAAAGCTAAAGAAACCAAGGTGGCTTGGTATAGGCACAGAGAAAAAGAATTACAGATGTTTTTCAAGAAGAAAATAATGTTATGTTTTGTTTGCAAGAAGAAACACAATCATGTGAAAGCAGACAAATGACAACTTGAATACCACTTTTTAACTTAGGTTTTGAGAGATGGACACTGACTAGCAGATGAGGCAAGATATCAGCTGGAACAAGTAATTTTAACATTAGAAAACAGACGTTTAAACTTACGGAAATAAGACCACCATTAGAATTAGCTCAACAGCAGCAATGCCATTTATTTCCCCAGGAGTGTGCAACTTAAAGTAACTTAATATGCAGCTAAGCTCTATACAGAAATGAGTCAAATGCAACTTTAGATATCCAGACGAAACAAAACAAATTTGCAGAAGAAGAGCAATGCTGCCAATACCTGTGGGTTGGGGAGGTTATCGTGTGAGGTAATACTGGCTTTGATATATGCACTGACCTTGTGTTAAATGCAATTTATATTGAGCTCCACTTCCACTTTTACTACCTATGCTCCCCCACATTGGTGCAAACTTCATGCTAATGCTTGATGATGCCTCACACACAGTACTTACATGTGTCATGTTTTAGAGGATGCTGAAAGCATCATTTTACGCTACCCTGCACAAAGTAAAACTCAATGTTATTAACCGAAACTTTAGTTTTTTGCAACTATTTCTGAACTGCACTTCTATATGATGTTAAATTTTGTAAGCACATATTTGAAAATGGCAGCACACAATGTTTCCAATAAAAAATTCTATATATAGAATAAACTAAAGACAAATGACATCATGACAACTGTGTTTTATGTAAAAATTATTTTGAAAACTGGACAACTATAAATCTCAAGTTACAGAGTAAGGAATGAAGCAACCTAATTTTATAAAAAAGAAAAGTTAAAGACACTACAAAACATACAGATATGAACAATACGTAAACAGTGCCTTTAGAATGCTATAACTACATGATCTTGTAGCAGAGTTTTTATAATCCTTAGTTCTCATTCCTTGGATCCAGGTTCAATTCTTGATTAAATACTACAAATTCTTTTTTGCAGGATTTCTTGACATGTCCAAGAGCAAGAGAGGGAGAGAGAGCATGCATGTGTGGTTTGGTTATTAATTTGATACATCTCAATGTATCAGACAGACGTCATTTCACATGTTTCCTAGGTTTTCTGTACGACATGCACAAATGAGCACAACAGTATGATGCTGTTATGTGTCTAAAAGCTAACTTAACATTTTCACTTATCTTGTATCTTAATGCCCACATTATAAGGTAAATTTTTCTATGGGCAACAACATAGCTTTAATGGAAGATTTCTATTTCAATATTGATTTTCTTGATGTTAGTTACAGTTAGACTGCACTCATAGTGCACAAATGCAGCTTTCTCATCATTCATACAATTACTTTAAAGCAGAAAGGTTAAATACAAATTATATTTGACTTAACTGTTCAAGTAAGAATAGGAGATATACAGAATTGGTTCAATTTAATGTTACATTTATAAATGCATTATGCTATTTGCATATTTTTGATGGTGTCATCATGATTATGGTATTACATTTATTATGGGATTTTGAATTTGTTCTTTGTTAACCTATATTTATATTAGGAAATTGAATTTATTTATTTAAATAGTAACCATGGCTAACTCTGGATGAAATGTGTATGTAAAGAAAAATTTGTAGAAGGCAGTATACATAGTCATGGAATAAACAAACTTGTTTGTTCCATAAAAAGTTAAGTATTAATAGAATAATGAATGTTGCCAAGGAGCAATAAATAATGTTCTTCTCCTTGGAAGAAAGTCAGTATCTCATTAGTGCTCATCTGAGCAGTTGTAAGAAAGATGTAATATATTTTCTACATCCAAATATATAAGAAAGTTATTATTGTATAAACGTAAAATAAAATCTCAACAAAATAATTTGCAAATTTACAGAAGAATATAAGAAAGAAAATGTAAAGTGGAAAATCATTAAGAAAAATAAATATAAAGAAATCTTTCCTGTAACATGTCCTGAAAATATACAGAGATGTCACTGCTCAATTTTCAATTCTAAAATGAGCTAACAAATTACACTTCATATGTGCTACATATGGCTTTTACAATATGGGTTGTATGAATTAGAAGATATATATATATATATATATATATATATATATATATATATAACCATTAACAAAGAGGAGGATCAGGAAGGCATCACGACAATATGAGAAGACTGAGGGATGACTAATGACTGCAAGGCAATGGAATAATGGCGTACACTGACCAAAGGAAAAGGCGACAACTAGAGGATGACATGAAAGTCTAGGATTCCAATGATAAAAAGAGGATTGCAAGCATAGAAGACAATGCATTATAGGAAAAAGACATTTTAAAGTTTTATGCTGTTGAGATGTAAAAAGGTATTGATGTCTAGGATGAATATTCAAAATTCAATTGTAGAATCAGCTAGGGAAGAAGCAGAAATTATAGAAAGGGTAGAGGAAATCTCTAAAGAAAAGAGTCAAGAAAAAGGAACAGGGCTAACGTTAGAAGCCATATAAATTTATAAAGGGGTCAGATAAAAGTAGAAAGTTGAATTAGCAGAAATACAGTGAAAGCTGGGATAGAAAATAGAGCAAAATGGAAAAGAAGATTTAGAGAATAGGAAAGCAGAAGTAATTGAGTTAAAAGAAAAGGGTAGAAAGGAAGATTCAGAGAGTAGGAGAGCTGAAATAGTAGAATTAAAACATAAGATGAAGGGAAAAATTAAATTAAATTGAGTTTTATTTATGGATGCTCTTTAACTACTATGACTCTTACCATCTCATTCTATATTCGACATGAAAGACCGGAAATTTTGCTCAGAGGCCTCTATTAGGCTTGAAGTTCTTTTAGATGCTGTAAATCTATGACATGGGACCACCGGCCTTGCTTCCCTTCTGAAGGAAGCCAGCATTTTTATGCCTGAAAAAAATCCATCATCCCCCATCAGATTTGAACGCACGACCTCAGGAACTAGAGGCTGGCATGGTACCCCAAGACCATGGAGGACGATATAGAGAAGGGAAGAACAGAATGCAGGGATATTATGAAAATTATAAACAATAACTTGAGGGAATTAAAGAATAGCTTAGAAATTCAGATAGAAACAGTCAGCAATAAAATAAGTAGCTTAGAGAACGAGGTAAAAGAAAATAAAAGATTGTTAGAGGAAGATATAATCCAGCAAGAAGAAATGGTAGAATATACACATAAGAGTTTGCAGAAGAAAGTAAAGTAATGAAAACATGCCAAAGTAATTATGGGATGAAACAAATAGAGGAGGTAAAGAAGTTATTATATAAACACGTAGAAATAGTAAGGGAAGAAATTTTAACTAGTGAAAATGTAAAACAAATAATAGTATCAGAAATAGAAAATGTATCAAATGCAATGCATTTGCAACAAAAAGAAATAGATAATATAAGACATGTCAATAAGGAACTAGAAACAGAAATTAATGAGCAATTAAAAACCTTGGAGGAAAATTTTCAAAAAGAGCAACAAAACGTAAAAAAAGTAAAGAGAATTGCAAATGCATTGTAAATTAATACTGATAGTAGTGAATTAAATGATAATATTGATGTGCATGGTATACAGGATATTTGGCTAAAACAAGAAAATCAAAAAGATGTAAACCAACTCACATACACATATAACACATGCTACACAAACCATATTTTAGATGAAATCACACCGCCAAATTTTGATGAGGAGAAGAGAGATGATCCTAAATTATTTTTGAACAGTTAGAAGAGTGCTTTAAAATACAGAAAATACCCAATGAACTTAAGATAATGATAGTAAGGAAAAGCCTAAAAAACAAAGCCATAGATTAATTAAGATTAACTTCGGCAGGAGACAAACTTTATTCATTGTCCAGAAATTTGTTTCTTTCAAAATACTGGAGACTGGCAAAACAGAATCAGTCAAGCACAGAACTAGTGACAGGAAAATACAATCCATCAAAAGGTTCATCCTTAGTTGACTATTTCATGAAGGTAGCAAAATACGGAAAATTACTGAAGGCAAGTATGTCTGAACAGGAAGTTATTGCTAGCGTAATTAGGTATTCTCCTGAAATGTACGAATGGGATTGATTATAGCAAAACCTATGGATGTCATAGAACTATTAACTGCCTTTGAAACACAAAACACTAAACAGACTGACAATGGAAATAAACATGGAGCACGTAACCACACTAACAGCCAGCGTGGGAACATAACCCACAACTTATCTGACACAAATACATCAAAGACACTATGAAAAGAGAAATTTCTGAGAGGAAGGAGGCACATAAACAGAGGTGTATATCAAATTACAATAGTAGATTCCAAAACATAAGGGATAAATACCATTATTCTATACCCATAAATGAACAAAATCCCGGGAATCATACTTCAAGGGTGTACATGAACACACCATCACACAAGAGATAATCAGGTTAACCATATTAGATTCTGTAGAGAATATTTAGCAAACCATATAACAGAAATGTAAGATATAGGAATAACAGATGCTGGAATGTGCAAGAAATAAAGAAAAACGGAACAGAGATTCATAATCAAACTGAGCAAGGAAATTTAAGCAATATCACCACAGACAATGTCAATCAAGTGGAAAACTAGGTCAAGGTCAATTCTGTATTGATCAATGTGGCATGAGAGATGAAATTAATACATAGTAATACTGTAATTAAACAATGAAAATAAGAGAATTGGTAAGAAAAGATACAAAACGGGAATGGAAAGCAAAGCATCCAGAGATTGTTGAAAAAATTAAAAATTCAATCCTTCTGGTACATTGTAATACTAACTTACCTTTTTTAATTTATATTGATGCTAAAAAATATTCTTTGGAAATTAAATTGAGTTTTGTTTATGGCCGCTCTTTAACTACTAAGGTCCTTAGCATCCCATTTTATATTGGGCATGAAAGATTGGAAATTTTGCTCATAGGCCTCTATCATGCTTGAGGTTCTTTTATATGCCTTAAATCTACGACGTGGGACCACCGGCTTTACTTTCCTTCTGAAGGAAGCAATGCTATGGATTTTTACACCCGAAAAATATCCATCAACCTCTGCCGGGTCTGAACCCTCAACCTCGGGAACTGGAGGCTAGCATAGTACCCCTAGACCATGTAGGACAACTATATTCTTTTGGAGCAATACTTATCCAAAAGGATGAACAAGGCAAAAACCACGTAATTGCAACAGCATCAAGATTTTTAAATAAAATAGAAGCTAATTCCTGTATAACAGAATTGGAGATTGCAGCGATACATTTCGCATTACAAAAATTTAGGTAGTATGTATGCAATTATAAAATCATCATACATATTCACCATGTAAGCTTGTCATTTATACAAAAATGTAAATTGACAAATTACAAAATTTCAAGATATACTCATGAAATAACTTCCCATGACACAGAAATTAAACACATCCCAGGCAAAGAGAATATTTTTAGCGATTTGTTATCAAGATTAAAATCAGAAAAACATATTCCAAAACCGATATGCAATCCACATAATGAAGTAAAAATAATGAATTTTAATTGACTAATTTTGAAGATTTAGAAGCTAGTAACAGTGATGTGTCATAATTTAAGATAAAGAGAGTTGAGGGTTGTTACACTACATCAGTAAAATATTCTTACTTGAATTTTAATGGAAAGAATAATGCTATATTGAAAGATTTCAAGAATATAATTAAATTATAACAAAAGGATCCTGAATTAAATGTTTGATAAAGTTCCTCAAATAAAACCTAGGACTGATGCCAAAATAGGAAAGATTAAATGGAATTTTATTCAAACTACACAGAACCGACGTGAAAGAATGGAAAATGATAGTGTCAAAATCGATACAAGACAAAATTATTCTGGCATTTCATCATTCTCTTGCCCATTCAGGAAGCGAGAAAAAATCGTTAGCTACTTAAGAAATGCTACAATAAACATTTAGGGAAGAAAGTAAAGAAATTAATATCTACATGTGAATTGTGTCAAAAAGCAAAACCAATTAATGCAAAATATGTTATTCCTCATAATTTAATTAGAGATATGAAAAATGCTTTAGTAACTATTGACGAACATGGTGATCTCTCAATAGGCAAACACAGGTGTACATATATTTTTGTAATGCTCGACACTTTTAGAAATTCACAAAAAGAATATAAAAAGTACAACTTGTTTGAATAAAATAATAAAACATTACATACCCAAATATGGTAAAATGCAAGCGATACTATCAGATAGTGCGACCATATATAAAAGCAAACTATTCCGAGACACACTGAACGAAATTGGAGTTAAATTATATTATTCATCTGCATATTATTCACAGGGAAATCCGACAGAAAGAACAATGAGAGCTATTTCAATTTATTTAAGAATCCTATGCCAGAGATATTATACTTCTTGGGTTGACCAATGCATATATATTGAAGGAATCATAAATAATACTATTAATACCATTACTAATTTGCTCCAGTAAAATTAATGCTAAATATGATACCTAAAAATTTAACTATTTTTCTACAACCATGGCAATGCACAGAAAATTAACAGAAAAAGCTAATAAAAGAAGAGAAAAAGTTAAAAAATTAAAAATATGATTACCTAAGGTGGGGGATAAAGTCCTTTTAACAAAACATAACATTTCTAAAGCCTCAGATAAAAGGAATTCTAAAATGGAATTATTGTAGCATTAATTACTAAACAATTTGGAGATAACACTTTTGAATTGCAAAATTTAAATGGAAACGCCATAGGAAGGAACCATAAAAATAAATTAAAACCTTTCAAGGATTTATAAATTAAAGCTATAACGTATGATATTATGAAACTGAACACCACAGCAATGAAACATAAACATTTGAAAATTTTATCATACCTATCCATGGTGACCATGCACATAGAATATAAAGAAGTAACTCTAATAACATCACATGGGAAAATATACATAGGATCGAATTCACAGTCGTCGCTTATGTGAAAAGGAGATGCTTAAGCAATAAGTATTTCCTTCTGATAAGGAAATGCTTATTACCATTTGGTATATATAGACGGTACTTATATGCTCAGCCCTAAACGCTTACTTATTGCCAAAGCACATGTGGCAATATGGTTCAGCCACTCGGATGCGCAAAGGAATGTGTAAACAAACATGCAGGTCACCACGTAGCCAGCTGCCACTTTCATTTGCATTGTTGTTTGGTTCACAACAGCTGTTGAGCACGTGGTAGAAGTTTGTGAGTTTTAAATGGTACATTTATTAATTAGTTAACTTTCGTTTAAAATCAAGTAGATTGTAAATTTAGTTATGGGTTTGTAGTAATAATTATTTTAACAGCAGTTTTACATGTGAAATCGATAAAGCTCTGTTCAAATTCCGATGTATATTTGTGAATTAATGGTAAAGATGTGTGACTTGTTAGGTGATCCATTGCAGTGGTGGTAATTATGCAAAATAGGCAATTTGATCGAGAAAAGCACTGCAGAGATGTACTTTATTTATTGCAGAAACATTTCTGAATTTTATTTTTAGGAATTTATTAAATGACTTTGAATAAGTGCAGCAGAATCTCATTTTATAGGGACCTAAGGACTTTGGACAACATAAATGGGAAAACGTCTGAACAGAAAACATATGGATAGTGTTATAGCACTGAAATTCTATACATTATCTTTTCAAGTAAGCCTGTCTCATGTTGTGACTTCATAACCTCTGTTTGTTAAGGTTATGTTGTTTAGCAAAGGCATTAGATTATTACAACAGCGGCTTTGGTAATCCAATATCACTTCTTAAATTCAGTATCCCTATGCAATTCAAGTGAATTCTGCAAATCACGCAAATTTCTTTATTAAACCGCAGTACAATTTTGTTATGAAATTCCATATACTCCATGAAATCATTATTATTGTTGTTAACCTTTGTTGTAGGCAGTTGATGCAAGATGGCGTTGGCTCTCCTTATTGCATCTAAGCAAAGGTCAGAAGTTTCTTATATGAATAAGTATTTCCTTATTGGCCTGAAAGAGTAGTGTCTGTGTATTGAAAATCGCTGCTTAAGGACTTCATTGAAATAAGCGATGACTATGAATTCAACCTGTAAGATAAGTTTATTAATTTGAAAAATAATATAAATAACATACAATATATACAAAATATTATCCCAAGTAACCATATAAATATAATAATTAACATATAATCTTCATACTTGAAGATTATCAAAAATGTATTGATTTCATATAGCATATATATTTTTAAAAAATTATTATCATCACATAAAAATTAATGAATTAACATCACACAAGAATAAATAAAATATGAATTCATTTTTCTACAATGGGAAAAAGAAAAGTAAGCCATGATGAATTATATGAAAATGAATGTATGAATTTTTCACTGTGGATATAGTTTCTGACATTATGATTATAAATAAATAAATAATAAAATGCTGCTACGATAATATATACGAGTAAGTGCTAAAAAAAAGAAATGTTACGATGCATATAATTAAATGTTAAAAAGGAAATGCTGCGATGATATAAAAATAAATAATTAGAAAAACAAAAAAAATTTATTTCCTCGCAAAGGAATTACAATCTTGAGACTGCAATAACAGAAATAATTATAAATGTTATGGCTGAGATATAAATAAAATAAAATATACTATATTCGAGATGAACATTAATTTAGTGAAAAATACTTGGGATAAAAGAGAGACATTAATGTTTAACTATACTATAATACTATTTCAAAAGAAGATATAAGCTTTCCTAATGGTTACGTATTTCGAAAAATGGATGGAATCTACAAATATTTATGGCATACTATGCTTGGCTTTATTATTGATACAATGTTGATTTTATCACTGCATTAAACAGCTGGTTTTCTTATTAAGAACATCATTTGTTTTTTTCAATAACTCACACTAAAATTGAGACAGAAGCAAATAACACATAAAATCATGAAGGGGTTGTGGTTTTATTAACATTTATATCAATTAAAATTTAAATAATATCACAAGAGGCATATGAAGCAGAAAGTTACATACAAACTATATTTCACTTACCTGTTTAAGTAAGAATATGAGATATACAGAACTGATTAAATTTAATGTTGCATTTATGCATGTATTATGCTATTTGCACATTTTTTATGTCATCGTGATTATTGTATTAAATTTATTATGGGATTGTGAATTGTTCTTTGTTAGCCTACATTTATATTTAGAAACTGAATTTATTTACTTATTTAAATAGCACCCATGGCTAACTTTGGCTAAAATGTACATGTAAAGAAAAATCTGTAGAAGGCAGTATACATGGCCATGGAATAATGACCTTGTTTATTCCATAAAAAGTGAAGTATTAATAGAATAATGAATGTTGCCAAGGAGCGATAAATAATCTTCTCCTTAGAAGAAAGTCATCTCGCTAGTGCTCCTGTTGAACAGTTATAAGTAAAATGTAATATATCTTCTAAATCCAAATATATAAGAAAACTAATATTGTATCAACGTAAAACAATATCTCAATGAAATAATCTGCAAAATTAGAGTACAATATAAGAAAGAAAATGTAAAGTGGAAAATTGTTAAGAAAAATAAATAAAAAGAATTTAATTTGTGAAAATTGAATTATACTTCATACTGACAGCAATAGTAACATATAGAAATCTTTCCTATAACACACCCTGAAGATACATAGAGATGTCATAGCTCTACGTTCAATTCTAAAACAAACTCACAAATTACACTATATATCACCTTTTTCCGCTATAATCCTATCATGAAATGAACATTTTCAAACTGGAACAATTGAAGCCATGAATGTAATTTGTATACCACTTCCATAACAGCCAATCTAGAATGTTCCTTTGCATGTTCAGTCAAGGCAATGTTCATGCCTATCTGATGTAAGCAAGGTGGGGTTATAAGCTATTGGCTACCAGAGATGCAAAAGGAAATATAGAAAGAAGCAATTGTCAATACAACCTGCTCCTGACAGGTCCTATAGACATTCATTTCACTTCCGTCTTTAGTTGTGTAATGCTGTGATTCACTGCGGCAGCCTCAATACAAATAATATCAGGTGTGGTGTTTATCAATATCACACTGGCCACATATGAGGAATGGATCAAATTGGAGGTGCCATCATTTTCACCTTTTCTACAGTTTTGCTTTCCACCTATACATTGCATAAGCATGCCATTATGCACAAAGTTCAGTGTGTGAACTATGAAGAATGTGCATGTGAGCGATATGGGACAGGGTCATGAAAGGGAAGAGGGAAAACAATACAAATCCAAAGTGGTACCAACGTTTACCTAAGCCCTGAAGCTTAAATGCCTCTAAAAGAGTTTATCTATGTACATGACTGTAATGGTAGCAAACAGCAGAACATTTACAATTTCACTGTTTCCATTACAAATAAAATCAGCTGAAATGCAAATCAAAACTTTTTGCAAAGAAAATTTAAAAAATTAATGTAAAACATGTTGCTTGCTTATTAATGTCCCATATACACATGATTTCCACCTGCTCTAAATTCTACTGAAGTACTAATGCAGACTGATTACTTACAAATGATTTATTCATGGCTCGCTTCACTTCATCTGACCCCTGAGAATAGATCTTCTGAAACAATGCATTGAGTGCAGCTTCTCCTTCAGGCTTTTCTTCTTCCTCCTCTTTGCTAATTGCTCCAACAACTCTGTCCCAGTCTTTGGCATTAGGAGCAGAGCTGGGGTACCTTGGTGGACCAGAATCTGGCACAGCTAAAATCAAAATGAAAATAGAAATTTGAAATTAAGCAACTGTTTGCTACATTCTCAAAATTATTTAATGACATGCTTAAATCATTATTAAGTATCACCTACAAATGTTTATTGAAAATAAAACTTTCTGCTGCTCATTTCTGAAATGCTACTCAGAACAAAGCAACTGGACAATTATAGAAGCTTGGTATAGGCAATCCCTTCAGGTAGAATGTTAACTCTGACATAGCTAAGGTGGGTTTTGGAGGTTAAAACCTGCCCAGAGCCCTTCTAAGAACATTTTAAAAATATGCTAAAATGAATGCAGACTTGACCCTTTTGATTTTCAAATTCTTGCAGGTACTATAGCTGTGCACAAAAGGAAACATCCTATTAAATTTCTTATGAACTCCCACGTATCATTAATTTAGATGGTAAAAAGCTAGTAGCAGTGATGTGTGGATCAACTGAAATTGAAGTCGGTTCATAAGGTGGTTCTTGTTTTAAGATGTAGAACTTTTCCCAGGTGTCCAGTTCATTGTTTCTTACAGATTTATGTTGGGTGTGATGTCCTGGTTGGAGATACAGAAATGATCTTAAAACACAAGAACCACTTCATGAACTCTGAATTGCCATCACCCAATAACTTCTGGAAATTCTACAAACTGTCACCAGATGTCTTCACATACAACATACTGTGATCCTCCATGGTCTAGTGGTACCATGCTAGCCTCTGGTTCCCGAGGTCATGGGTTCAAACCCAGCAGAAGGCGATGGATTTTTTTCGGAGTAAATTCTCTACCATCTATCGTTTATTATTGGGTATACAAATTATTCTTACACAAGCTTATTTTTCTATCCAGTATATTTTAATCCAAATAAACTTTGCAGAAATAGCTACATTACACATTTCATTATAGATACAAAGAGAACAGCGATAGTCAAATGTTTAAGACCAGGATGCTATATACTGGCCTTAAAATTCCATGCTGTTTCCATGCAATTGCAAAGTTCTTTCAAATCAATGTTGAAAGAACTTTAAGAAAATGACCAAGAAATGAACAACTCCAACCTTTAATAATGGATATCTCAGAAACAGCTTATATCATAAAAAACTTATTTTAAATAAATTGTGTGTTTTAAAGAGATATACATTTTTTTGTGTAGCATATTTTCATTTGTCGCCTACTGTTTATCAGTTATACAAGATTATACAAAATTTCTTCCAAATGAAGTGGACTTCGCAGGTTATTCCCAGAAAATTCAAAACATATATTTTATTTATCATGTAAATATCTTTAATATATGGTATTTTAATCAAAATCATCAGAGCCATGTTTTAGAAACTCAAAATTTGCTAAATATGTTCCATGTAAAGGGTAGTTGAGGTGGGGAGATTTTTTTGATAGTCTTCATGTAACATCCTTGAAAGATACTAAACTCAAATACCATGTTTAGTATTTATCCAACTTTTCGTTTTTGAGTTATGCTGTTCACAGACAGGCACACAGCTGGATGTGTTTTCAAAAATGCTTTATTTGGATTCAGGGTGCCTCAAAACAGTATTTCCAGTGAAATCTTGGTATCAAATTTTTGAATGGAATGCAATGCTTCCCCTACCTACTATATTTAATAGAGAAAGCAAAAATAAGAATTTTAATCCTTTCCACATAAATTTGCAGCTTTTAGTAGTTTAATTTATAGGTTGAGAAGTATCCCCTTATAAGGATGAATTTAATAAAGAATATAAGCATATTATCAACATTGCTTTAATTAATGGTTTTAATATTGATTTTCAAAATAAAAAAATTTAAATTTCTGAAATCTGTTGAAGATGTTTCCAATCTTAAAAAAATAAAAGATGATTATATTTTTAAAAAAATTACTTATCATCCTTGGGCAAAAAAAAAATTTACAAACATTTTTTTAAGAACACAGTAAATAATTAGTTTCTCAAAATAAATACAACAAATTTTCTGGGTTTCTCTAAAAAAGATAAAATTTCTTAAAATAAAAAGTCTAGCATTTATCAATTGAACTGTTTAGATTGTGACCAGGTTTATATTGGAAAAACTAAACATTTGGAAACCAGAGTAAAGGAACATTTCAGGAATATTAAATACAAACAAATTGATAAATCAGCTGTAGCAGATGATTTTTGATCATTTAATCATGAAATAAATCCAGAAGTTAAATTGAAACATTTAAATGGACCCATAGATTTATGGCGTGAAAGAAAATATTTATTTTAAAGAATAAAGATGGCATAATAAATTTTGAAATAGCGCCGGTTGATTCTATTAACAAATTTGTTTTACCTCCAGGAGATGGCAATATTAGCTAACAATCCATTGCCTAGTGGCAGTAACTGTGACAACATAAACGAGTTGAAAAACAAAGTTCGTGATGTAATTGATTGGATTATGAAACATGTTCTGCACTTGAATTTATGATTTATCAAGATGAGTGAAAATATGTCACAAATATTTATTGTTATATTATATATATTTGTGTTTGCTTTATTGTCAATAGCTGCGTTTATACATGTTATTTAATTACTTGGTTTTTAAGCATTGCTTTTAATTACCTACATTTTAGGTTACAGTTTATGACGGATAATTTAGAATATAATTACATGTTAAATTTTAATTTCAATGGTGCTAAACCAAAAATTAAATTACATTTAAAATTACAAGAAAAAAGAAGAAATATTCTGGCAGATATTTGATTCTTAAATCTGTGTTTAAAACATAAAGTAACTCCTATTTTTGTTAGGAAACTTGATAATAATAGTGCTCATCAAAAAGTAGCATAGAGAAAAAAAGTAATTTAAGTTAAAAGAAATTTGATTTTAAAAACTTGAATAATATTGTACTAAAATTATATGATTTACATCTTCAACTAATGAAGGAAATAATTTAACTAACTATTTACAAATCTTAATTTCAGTATGAGAAATATGCAAATAAGTTAAAAAATAAATTAAATAGATTATGGAAAATAAATTGAAACAGAATGTTCCAAAGGATAATGTAATTAAGCTTTTGAATTGTAATTTCAATGAAAGGGAATTTAATTTTTTTAATAAAGGTTTTAAAACCTGTATGGATTTTTACAAAAATACAGACAATTATATTGAAATTGCCAGTCAAGATTTAAATGAAACTGATAAATCATTAATTGAAACTAAATGCAGTAAAATTTGATAGAATTTGAATAAATACCACCCTAAAGGAAATAATAATAAATAGATCATTAAATCTTTGATGAAAAAGATGTGATTTACACTAAAGCTGATAAAGGTAATAGAATTGTAATTTTGGATGAAATTGATTATATTAATAGAGTAGAACTCTTACTTCAATATGAAGATTACATAAGGATTAATAATGACCATTAAATTCATGCACTTAAACTTTTAATAAAACACTTAATGAAGTGAGAATTATTAAAAAAATTTGTTTTTATAAAAGTCAGTAATCCAGTTTTGCCTAAAAATTATGCACTTCCCAAAATTCATAAACCTGGAAATAAAATGAGACCTATTGTAAATTGTATAAATTCACTACCTACAACTTAGCTAAATGGCTCAATAGAAAATTCAGTACTTTTGATAAATTTGAGAGTTTAAGTATTACGAATTCTTTTGAGTTGGTAGTTGGAGATCAGCAATACAGTATTATCTGCTAATGATAAACTAGTTTCTTTTGATGTAACTGCTTTATTTCCAAGCATTTCTATAGAAAATTTTTTGATGTTTTTTTTAAAAAATGGTTACGTTCTATAGAATTAATTGATGAATTAACAATTTTTTTAAACCTACTAATCTTTGCTTTAATCAAAATTTTTTTCAATTTTAATGGAAAGTTCTATGAACAAATTTCTGGCTTAGCAATGGGTAGCCCACTTTTACTTAATTCTTGCTGATCTTTTCATGAACACTATTTTGAAATACAAGTCACTAAAGTATTCCCTTTAATTTTTAAAACTTGGTATAGATATGTAGATGATAATTTTGCTACTGTTCCTGATAAGCATGTAAATGATGCTTTAAAACTTTTAAATTTACAAGATAAAACTATAAAGTTCACATTTGAAACTGAAAATGATGGTTACTTCCCTTTTCTGGATTTAAAGAAAATTAAAAAAAGTAAAATAATAATAATAATAATAATAATAATAATAATAATAATAATAATAATAATAATAATAACAACAACAACAACAACAATAGTAGTAATAATAATAATAAACTGAATTTTGGTATTTGTAGAAAATCAACTCATACTGATAATTACACAAAAAATAAAAATTTTAACCCTTTTTCCACATAAATTTGCTGTTTTTAATAGTTTAATTTATAGGTTGATAATGTGCCTTTAATAAGAATGAACGAAATTAATAAAGAATATAAGCATATTATCGACACTGCTTTAATTAGTGGGTTTAATATTGATTTTATAAATAAAAAGACTGAGAAATTTAAATTTCAGAAAGTCATTAAAGATGTTTCCACTCTCAAAAAAAAAAAAAAAAAATAAAATACTACTATATTTTTAAAAAAAATTACTTATCAACCTTGGGCAAATAAAAAATTTACAAACATTTTTAAAGATGATGTACAATATTAGTTCCTCAAAATACATACAACATAAAAAATTTGCTAGGTTTCTCTAAAAATGATAAAATTTCTAAAAATAAAACGTCTGGCAGTTATCAATTAAACTGTTTAGACTGTGACCAGGTTTATATTGGAAAGACTAAAGGTCATTTGGAAACAAGAGTAAAGGAACATTACAGGAATATTAAATACAAACAAATTGATAAATCAGGTGTAGCAAATCATTTTTGGTTAATCATGAAATAAGTCCAGAAGTTAAATTATTGAAACATTTAAATGGACCCATAGATTCAATGGTATGAGAGAAAATATTTATTTTAAAGAATAAAGATTGCATAATGAATTTTGAAATACCATCAATTGATTTTATTAACAAATTTGTACTACCCCCAGCGACAACAACAGTGATAACATAAAGAAACAAAGCTGATGGTGTAATCAATTGGATTATGAAACATCTCCCTCAGTTGAATTTAATTTATGATTTGTTAAGCATATTTATTGCTATATTATATATTTGTGTTTGCTTCACTGTCAATAGTTTCATTTATGTGTGTTATTAGTGATGTTAGCGTTTCAACAAAATTGACTCTTGAATTTCAATTGCCAAGTATTAGTTTATCTTAGCTTGTTTACCTGCTGCCATAGGCTGGACAACTTCTTCTTTGTCTGCTACTGCCTCAAGTGTATTCCATCGAATACCTTCACACTTCTTCAACTTCACTTCAATCTGAAATGCATTTCAGCATTTTATAAATATTTTTAGTCTCACAATATAATACAAATTTAATTAATTTCAGTCTCTTTGGGTGTTACCATATTGTATAGTATCATGTGCCAATATGGCATTTAAATTTTAACCATTAAGGTGCTTAAGGTACCAGAGCAGTGTTTACAGGCTATGACTGTAATGTGGCATTAAAAAGGATGTACAAAGTAACCTTTTATCTTTTGAACCAGGACTGTGATTGGAAAGATTCGTGTAGTGCAAGCCTAAAATGTGTTGGTTCTATTTATTTTTTTGACCTAGGCATGGTTTGAATCACAAATTAAAACTGAATTCCAGCAAATTCCCTAACATTCGCTGGAAAAAAAAGTTCATTATGCAAAGAGAACTGTAGTAGTGTGTGTGTACATGAAATAAATGAAGTGATAATATCCATCAACCTTTCACTACACTACAGGCATGGCACATTCGTCTAAGCACATTTTGATGCTATGGCTTACTTTCAACAGCCAAACACAACTATTATAAATCAAAAGTATCATGTCTTGATTGCTGCTTCAGAGATCAACAGTTACACAATTTCATCATCCAACTATAAACCATCATTTTCACCATCTACTCTAAGGGCAGCATGCACCAACCTCTACTTTCGTAGTAAACTACTATTCAAGTCAACACTCGGCGACTTCCATACAAGAGTAAACTACTTCCGAAGAATTTTAGTCCTTTCAGATACTCCCAAATTAAATTACCACAGAAGTAAATATTGGAAAGCACCGTCATGTAGTATGTCATTACGGAATTAAACAGAGCACAAATATAGGTTAGAATTTTCTCTTGCGACCTGGATGGAGTAACTAACCTGTCAATTGAATTAGAATACCATAACATATTTGGAGGAAGCTTTTTTTGACATGCTCATAGATTACTTAGATTACATTGATGATCTCGATAAAGAAAACAGCAATTATTTAGTTTACATTGATGAACTTGATGGAAAAAACAATGGGAATGAATTAGTGGTATCGGGAACCATATGATACTTATACAGAGAAGAGAAAGTTCAATGAACATTTTGGTATTAGGAAAGAATCTTACACACACCTTTTGAACGTGCTTGGAGAACATTTACAACAAAACTCAGACGCAAATTCAGCTCTATAATCCAAACTGCAATTATTGATATGCGTCCTATGAGTGTTTCGTGTAGAATATTTCAGATGCTTGAGCCGCATTACATGAATTTAGCGTAATGTGACTGTCTTACACTCTATTAAATGGAGATATTTAGAATTGGCTAGTGGTGTTCTCTGGTGCTGGGTTGATGAACCTCCAAAGGCTGCTGGGTGGCAGTAGTTCGAAATTCATTAGGTGATTACTGTGTTTGACGATATGTATTTTTTCCCAGATGTCCAATTCATTGCTGCTGTTGATCGGTTTTAAGAGTTTTATGTTTGGAATGATTTCATGGTTTGAAGACCAGAAATGATGTGCTACTGCTGATTTATCTGGCTGCTTTTGGTAAATGCATCTCATATGCTCTTTAAGTCTTATTTTAAGATTTCTTTTGGTTCTTCCTATGTATATCAGGTTACAGTCATTACAAACAATTTGATATATACCAGCTGATTTATCATTGGGGATAGGGTCTTTTGTTCTGTTGCATAGTAGTTTCTGTATATTGTGGTTATTCTGTGGAGACAGGGTGATGATGTATTTTTTGAAAATCCTTTGAAATTTGTGTGTCCAAGGGTGGTAAGTGAATTTCCTATATGCTTGTAGTTTTTGTTGTCTGAGTAAAGTAGCTGTTTGTTGGATGTATTTCTGTCTTTCAAACTTTTTTATCTTCTCATCTATTGTTTTTTTCTGGTATCCATTCATGGTGGCTATGTGGACAATGTGTTAATATTCTTTCTGGTATTCCTCTTTCTCCAGTGGTATATGTACTAACCTGTTTGTAATACTATTTAAAATTGCATGTTTGTGGCTTGTAGGATTGTAGCTATTGTTTTTAATATAATTTTCTGTGTGAGTTGGTTTCTGTAAATGCCAAACGTTAGTTTGTTGTGTGCATTATTTCTGATGATCCTGATGTCTAGGTAAGGTAACTGGCCATTTTCTTCTTTTTCTATTGTGAATTTTATAGATCTTTTTTGTAAATTCAATAATTTCAAAGCATCTTCTGAAAGTTGTTTTGGAACAATAGCAAAAATATTATCTACGTACCTATACCAGGTCTTGAATAGATGTGGGAAAGATTTAGTAATATGGCATTCAAAATGGCTCATATATAGTTCTGCTAAAAATGGTGAAAGGGGGTTTCCCATAGTTAGGCCTGTGGTTTGTTTAAACATTTTGTTATGGAATGAAAAGAAATTCTGGTACAGACATAATTTAGTTAGTTTTAGGTAATCTTCTGTTTGTGCTCTAGGTGTGCCATTGTTTAATACATAGTTAAATATCAAATGGTAAGTACATATAAGATTGGAGAAAGAAGAATACCAGAAAGAATACCAACACATTATCCACATAGCCACCATGAATGGATACCAGAAAAAAACAATAGATAAGATGATAAAAAAGTTTGAAAGACAGAAATACATCCAACAAACGACTACTTTACTCAGACAACAAAAACCACAAGCATTTAGGAAATTTACTTACCACCCTTGGACACATAAACTTCAAAGGATTTTTCAAGAAATACATCACCCTGTCTCCACAGAATAACCACAATATACAGAAACTACTATGCAACAGAACAAAAGACCCTATACCCAACGATAAATCAGCTGGTATATATCAAATTGTTTGTAATGACTGTAACCTGGTATACATAGGAAGAACTAAAAGAAATGTTGAAATAAGACTTAAAGAGCATATGAGATGCACTTACCAAAAACAGATGGATAAATCAGCAGTAGCACATCATTTCTGGTCTTCAAACCATGAAATCATTCCAAACATAAAACTCTTAAAACCGATCAACAGCAACAATGAATTGGACATCTGGGAAAAAATACATATCGTCAAACACAGTAATCAAATAATGAATTTCGAACTACTGCCACCCAGCAGCCTTTGGAGGTTCATCAACCCAGCACCAGAGAACACTACTAGCCACACACATTCCCCACACAATAACTGGCAAAATCAGTTGAAAACATGCTAACGATGGGAGCAAACCGTCTACCGAAACACGTTCAAATAAGAACATTTTAGTGATGTAGTGTAACAACCTTCAATTCTCTATATTTTAAATTATGACATGTCACTGTTACTAGCTTCTCAATCTTCAAAATTAATTAACATTTGACTATATTCATCTTAAACTTTAATTTTATGTAAAGAATGAGAAATGAAATTTTTTCAAGATTTTTTATGAATTTTGGTGTATCCTCTTCGCTTAACGAACATTTCGATTAGTAGATTATAGCTAAGTGTCTCAAAATTGACACTTAACTCCATGAATTGTAGCCTAACAATTTTTTTAATGAACTAGCAATTCAAAAAGTTGCCACCCTGCTGCCACCAAGCTAAGCACAGGCATCTAGGCTAGTAAATACAACTGTAACTACCTGTCATAAATGTGAGTACAGTGGAACCTCATTAGCACGTTTCTCATTAGCATGTTTTCCCATGTATTACGTTGAATTATAAAATTTCTGGCACCAAATGTAATAAATAACATTTGTTAGGTATGTTTTCTCATTCATGCTTACTACATTCAAAGTTTGACGTCCACATTCACTATTTTGGTCAATCCTTGGTCGGTCCAGTGGGAGTAAGTGTTACTACATTCAAAGTTTGACATCCTGATTCGCTACTTTGGTCAATCCAGTCGGGGTGGAGGCCAGCAGCCAATGACATCCATGTATTTGTGTAACACGATTTGTGTGGGCGGGAGAGAGAATGCTTTATACCCCCGCCGCTGAATCTTTGCACTTAACAGTTCATGTGGCTCCACGTAAAATTGGCTACATTGTGGTTGCGACGTTGCCAGAGTGGCTAGTAAACAACAACAGCTGATAGTTCTTTCTATCGTGTCTAAGCCGCATACAAAAGTGTACGTAGTAGCGAACGTCAATGTATAATAACTATTTTGTATTATTATTGTTAATTGAAAATAACTTTGCATAAACATTGCAGCGTATGTAGAATAAATTACGCACTTTTGACAATATAGAAACAGAACAATGCAAACTTGCCTGCCACATTGAGGATAAATAAAACAAATTATAACCACGCGATAACAAAAGTTATTTTCATTCACGATTTAAAACTGCAATGGCTCAATTCCATCCAAATCCCCGTCATCATTATCTTCACCAAGGCATATCATTAATGGTTCACACTCACTAATAATTCCGTCTATTTCTTGTATTTTTCGTCTTAGCTTATTCACATGATCTACTTTCTTCTTCCACGAAGCCGCGTCCACCGTCGCCACACCTTCCCACAAAAGCCTTTCCACCTCGGTAATGGTAAATGACTTATTGTTCTCCCTCACATAAACCTTAATGTCGTTCCACACTAATTTGATAGGGTTGAAGTGACAGTGTACGGCTTTATCAGCAGGAATAGAGGGATGGCCGTGAAGCTTCACGTACTCCTTTTCCTGTTCAAAGAATTCTCGGGTCCTCCTTAATAGTTCCAATGCTTGACTATTAAGTGGCGCAAAGGATTTACACCTCGTGAATCATCACTCGGCGATCGACGTCGTTTTTCAGACATTGTCGCACTTAAATCTTGTATAAATAAATAATATGACTTAAATGTATATAAAACAGATAAATATATAAAGATATATATATGTATATGTATAAACGAACAATAACTAAACTATAAAACAATAACCACAAATACAAATAACAAGAACAATATGTAGCTTGCAAAGAACAACTCGACGCTTGTGCTAGGGATTCACAAACTGAAGCACGTGGTTGGGGATAGCTACATCCGGCAACAGAGCCGCTTCCAGTTCCCGTTCTGCTTCCGCTTTGTCATCGACCATCTGGAATGCTGCCTTGTGATTGGCTTAGAAAGTCAAACGGTGAAAGCTTTTCATCTGTTTTTTGCGAGTGTACCAACTTAAACGCGAGCTGTCAAGTGCAACATTACAGCGGCGGGGGTATAGTTTGGTGTGGTTAGTTTATACTATTGAGTGTTGACCAAACATAAGTAGATTGTATTTTAACTTTTCATTCGCAATGGAGAAAAAGAAATGCGCCAAATAATCAACAGTGAAAAATAAAAATCCTTGAAAAAGTAGATCGCAATCCAAATATGAAACATGTGGATATAGCACAGAAGTTGAACATTCCTCCGTCAACCTTAAACACAATTGTGGCAAACGTAAACTGATTGAAACTGCTTTTGAAGGGAAAGGTGCTAAAAGAAAATGTAATTGCCCTGGCCAGTTTCCAGAATTAGAAGATATTCTGCTAAAGTGGTTTACACAAGCAAGAGTTTCAAATGTGCCAATAGATGGTACTGTGGTTCGAGCTCAGGTGACACATTTAGCACAGAAGGCAGGAACTGGATGATTTCAAAGCATCCAATGGCTGGATTGAAAGATTCAAGAATCGACATGGCTTAGTTTACAGATGTGTGTGAGGTGAGGCTGCTGCCCTAGATAATGATGCTACATTGTGTGAAAATATAGAAATGTGGAAAAATACAATGCTCCCGTCAATTTTGAAAGATTAATGCCCTAACAATGCTTATAATGCAAAATGACACAGGACATTTTTCCATCTTTTGCCAGACAAAACTCTAGATTTTAAGGGCACTAAACGTCACAGCAGAAAACTTAACAAAGAGAGGATTACAGTTTTGTTGTGCTGTAACAAAAGCAGAAGGGAGAAATTGGTACCGCTGGTTACTGGAAAAGCACGGAGTCCACAATGCTTCAAGAATGTGCAATCTTTTCCATGTAAAGTACACTTTCAACACAAAAGCCTTGATAACTTCTGTGGTATTTGAAAATTTCTTACGAGCATGGGATGCAAGACTGGGCATACGAAGAAGGAAAGTTACACTCTTCATTGATCAGTGTGCCCTTAACCACAAATGTTTCAAATTTAAGAAACATAAAGATCATCTTCCTGCCAGCAAACTGCACGAGTAGAAGATGCCTTTAGATCAAGGCATAATTCTGTGCATGAAGCAAACATATCGGCAGAGAAGGCTGGTACAGAGAAGGTTGACTGCACTGAAATCGACAAGAAAAATTACCGTCTTATATGCAGCGCATTTCATTACAACTGCCTAGGATTCTATGACGCAAGATACCATTAAGAACTGCTTTAATAAACCTGGCTTTTGCCAGGTTATTGCTGATGACACCACGCTGTAAGATGAGTTTTCTGAGAGTGAAGAATGGTGCCAAATAGCGACAACACTAGCGTGTCTTTTGAAATATATATAAACATTGACAATGAAATTCCAGTGTGTGAAACAGCGACAATAGACAAAAATACTTGAACAAATGAAAGGAGTGTCAGTGGGAGATGAAAGTGATGATGAGCCAGATCCTGAGCAAATTCCTACAGTGGCAGAAGCGATGGAAGCAATGGACATAGTGAAGCGATATGTGTGCAGTTTCGAAGATGATGACTAAACAAGATGGACAGTAAACTTTTGGCATTAAAACCAACAAAGCAAATCAACCATAGATATGTATTTCAAACCAGTGTAAATAGTGTCCATATTTCACATCTGTTTGGGAGGTAAGATGTATTATTAGATTTTATTACATAATTATGTTCTTAAATTAAAGATTCTGTATTTTTGTTAACATGTTTTTCCGTCTATAACGTCCAAATACTTGGGTCCCTGCAATAACGTACTAACGAGATTCTACTGTATTTGGATCATACAATTGACATAGTATTATTCCACCAAATGCCATGATCCATTGTTTTAGCCAGCAAACAACATCAGAGGCATGTATCCATCTAGCTGTTGTTGATATTTAGTAAGTGAGATACAGTGAACTAATGAATGACAAGCTTCTCTGCATTGTCAAGATTTAATACTGCATGAACAAACCTACTTCATTTCAATGAATCCAACTTGCACAGGAATAAATTGTTTTGGCCTATCACTAATCCCAGCCAATTCTATATAAGAGCAGCATTCTAGAGACTGCAAAGGAGTGAGGAAAGCAATTCTCTGCTACCAGGGAAATCCGTTCAGCCGCAAGTGATCTGAATGTCAAAACCAGTTGACAGCAGCTGATGATATAGGTAAGGGACTATGAAAACATGTCTTTGTATATAAATGTGATGAGTGAAAACTTTTGTTTAATCCACTTCAATGAAATTCAAGAAAATGCATTTTTGCCCCCCCCCCAAAAAAAGGATTTAAATTCTACAATATGAATTATGTCCGCACATCACATCAGTTAGTACATCTCCTGCACATACGAGGAGGGATAGAGGCATGGAAGCTTGGAGGAGCCTCCAGTATTGAAAGCCTGGTTAAAATATTAACATAGTAAAACCTGCCTTTCAACGGACCCATTGTTAAACGGAAATCTGTCTTAAATGGAAATATTTCATGGTTCCAGGAATTTAGGAGTGAAAAACATGCTAAATTCCCTTTATTAAACGGAAACTGTGTTACACGGACAACGGAAATCAAAGTACGCCTTTTAACAGAAAATTTCTACTTCTGGGATGCAGCATTTAAAAAATTTTCAGGCACCCTCTGAAAGTTTTCATTGTCTGGTGAGGTTTAAGTTGAAACATGACCATTTTGCTGCTACCGACTGGTCTAGGATGGGGGGGGGGATGTGCTAATGGTGGTCCAAATGCTGAGAAACCCTGTCACAGTCATCCTTCACTGTACTTAAGAATTGATGGTAGATAAGCATGGCTGATTGTCTTTTTATTTTCTTTGCCTTTTCAATTCATGCTTGAATGACTTGTCAAACAGCATAGAATACAGCTCTTAGCGGGTACACCTCTAAACTTACATTCGTGATGA
Organism: Deroplatys truncata; assembly: GCA_030765065.1. NCBI lineage: Eukaryota > Metazoa > Arthropoda > Insecta > Mantodea > Mantidae > Deroplatys > Deroplatys truncata. The sequence goes on from CM060983.1 coordinate 168,729,968, forward strand.
TTTAGTTCAGCAGTAGTCATCATGGCTTTGAAAACAAGGGTTGTGCTAGATCTTAACATGAGAGCAAAAGCAATTCAGCTAGTGAACATGATAAATTGAATGTAAAGCAGATCATGAAGGTGTTCAACATAGGCAAAACTCAAGTTTACAAGGCTCTAAACAAAAAAAAAAACGTAAATTTTGAAGTGGTAGGAAAACTGTACTAATGGAAAAATAAAGAGAGAACTTAAGAAAACTGAAAACCAGGATATTAATAAAATAATATGGGAGTGGTTTGTTAGTGTCAGGGCAAAAGATCACCGCATATCAGGGGCCTATGTTACAGGAATACACTAAAAAAGTAGCTGAAAAACTGAGTAAGACTAAATTCAAAGCATCTAATGAGTGGTTGGGGAGTTTCCACAAAAGACATTAGATAGTTTTTAACGAACTTTGTGTTGAATCGAGTGACGTTAATATCGAAACCATTGCTGATTGGGTTGCTAAACTACCTTCCATAATTGAAAGATATGAACCTGAGAACATAGTAAACGACAATGAGAAGGGACTATTTTTCCATGTGTTACCGAATAATCATCGTGTTTGAAAGCTGAGAAATGCTCAGGAGGAAACTTTTAAAAAGAAAGACTGTTTTTTTTAATATGATTCTATGTCTGGTGAAATGGAGAAAACCTTAGTGATGAGTAAGATGCTTAAAAAACACTGACATTCGGAAACTGCATATTGATTGGAGATCCAATAAAAAGGCATGGATGACATTGCAGATCATGGAAGAATGGTTATTGCATTTAATTGATGAATAAAGAGGCAAAACCTGCATGTTTTGCCTTTTTTGGATAATGCAACATGTCACTCACATGTCTAAGTTTTCAATGTCCAACTTGTTTGGTTTCCTCCAAACACAAGTGTTACTCATCCATTGGACCAAGGCATCTTTCAGAATGTTAAAGTACATTTTCGTAAACTGTTAATGCAGCCTTTGCTTGATAATATGGATTCCACATCATCCGCCTCCGAGCTAGCCAAAAACCATGCCAATTCTAGATGCAGTATTTTGGATAAGCCATGCTGTAAAAAATTGCTACCAATGGTGACATAGAGTTTCGGAAAAGCAGGGTTTCCAATGAGTCAAGCTATTGATAGTGAAGAAAATGAGGATGAGCAATAAGAATTACAAAACTACATCAATGAAGCTGCCAAGGAATACGCCAACATAGACACTGATGTGCAAACTGTAACAGACACAATGGATATAGATGCCTTAATTGAGAACTATACAGAAAGTCAGAAAGAAGAGGAGGAGGAAGATGAAGAGGAATATGGCCCTGAGATGGAAAAAGAGTGTAGGCTAAAGACTTATCAAGATGTTGTCAAAATTTAAAAGAAATTACAGAAATTTTCCCTATGCCAAAATGACTCAGGTATGTTTAGTGCGGTTTCTCATGCTAAAGTGCTTACGGCAAGTCGAGCAGCTAAGCAGTAATGTGTGCAGAAAACTCTCCTTGACTACTCAAAAAAATAAACAAGTCATGTATACAGCTTTTTTCATTAATTATAAGTTCTGGTGTGTATTATGTTGTAGCAGAAACATATAAATACAGAACTGAATAAGCTATGCACATTTTTTTTTTCAGTATGTACATTTATATATATGATTTAATTTTGTTAGTATAGGCCTACCTTCGTTAAACATAAACCTATCTTTAACGGAAATGTTCAAGAGTCCGATTCGATTCCGTTGAAAACAGGTTTTACTATACCAAGTAAATGCTGCTTTTCCATGTTAATGCCTACATATAAACGTATGTCACATACTCCCATTTCGGTAAGAATTATGTGAGACTTTGTGATAAAATTGGGAGGATGTCACTTGTCAGGGACCCATAATTAATGTGGTTGGTCCTGGTGAATACTACGGTGAAAAACAGATCCCTGGAATTAGCACAAAAAGATCTATTATGGAAAGAAAAGAAGGAGAAGATTTGTGTTTTCATGTGCATATTAAATTTTGCAAACAATATTACATGTAATTGCATATTGCACGTTCTATAGAAATAAACATTACTATTTTAGCAACCTTTAACATTTTGTGCATTTCCTAACATTTGCATGTTTCTGTATAGTTCCTGGAAAGACATTAAAAAAATCTGATGGGCTAAATTCAACGTACTTTCTCTAGCCATTGTCATTTATTACTTTCTCTACTATGTATAGTAAGTAGGGGAAGTATTGTATTCCACCCAAAAATTCGATACCGAGATTTCACCGGAAATATATGTTTTGAGACACCCTGAATCCAAAAAAAGCATTTTTGGAAACATGTCCGTGTGTGTGTCTGTCTCTGAACAGCATAACTCAGAAACGAACAGTCGGATAAACACCAAACTTGGTATTTAGGTTCAGTATCTTCCAAGGATGCGACACGAAGGTTTTCAAGAAAATTCCCCCACCCCAGAGTACCCTTTACATGGAAGATTTTTCGAAAATTTTAATTTTCTCAAAAATGGCTCTAACGATTTTGATTAAAATATCATATGTTTAAGATATTTTTATGACAAATAAAATGTATATCTTGAATTTCCTGGGAATGTCTCCAAAAGTATTCTTTATTATGAACGACTTTTGCATAACTGGTAAACCATAAGAGATAGACAAAATTTTACTACACAAAAAATGTAGATCGCGTTAAAATACACAATTTATGTCATATACATTTTTTTAGTTGAGTGAACCATTTTCGAGATATTACTTGTTATTTCCTTAAATTTTCCAATACTTGTACTTTTTCTCAAATTCGTTATTCAGTTTTTTATGTCCTGGATATGCAAACAGAATAGAATGCGCCACATAGCAACCAGCGTTAAAATATTTGACTAGCGCTTAAAACCCACCATATTCCCCTTGCATCCACATGAACATTACCAATAAGATTGACATCTCGATATCTCGGTTAACATGAAGCATATGGAGAATAAGCGTTTGTAAAAATAGCTTGTACAAGAGTAGAGAAAGTCATGTGAGTTTAACACATCAGATTTTTTTTATATCGTTTCCATAAACTCTACGAGGGTGGTCTGAAAAGTTTCCGACCTAATAAAGATACAACACATTTTTTCAGAATTTTTTTTTTATTTTTCAACATAGTCTCCTTGTAACTCTTCACACTTCTCCCACCGATGCTCCCATCTCTGTAACCTGTCTAAATAGTACTCGGCGTTTTTCTCTGCAAAATAATTGTTCACGAAGGTGATTGCCTCTTCATTTGACGAAAATCTGTCCTCCGAGCACAATTTTCAGATTAGGGAACAAAAAGAAGTCGCTTGGGGCTAGATCTGGAGAGTAAGGCGGATGGTCAAGCAGTTCAAACCGTAATTCGTGGATTTTCGCCATTGCAATCACTGAGGTGTGAGACGGTGCGTTGTCTTGGTGAAACAGGATTTTCTTTTTCTGCAAATGTGGCCGTTTTTCGCAAATTCTGCCTTCAGCTTGTCAAGTAATGATGCGTAGTATGCTCCTGTAATGGTTTTTCCTTTTTGAAGATAATCGATTAAAATAACTCCATGACTATCCCAAAAAACAGTCACCATCACTTTCCCAGCCGAAAAAGCAGTTTTTGCTTTTTTTTGGAGCCGGTTCCCCCTTTGCAGTCCACTGTTTGGATTGTATTTTTGTTTCGGGCGTATAATGGTGTATCCAAGTTTCATCTACAGTAATTAATTGGCGCCAAAACTCGGATTTATTGTGCCTAAATTGCGCCAACAGAGCATTGGAAACGTTCATTTGAACACGTTTTTGGTCAAACGTGAGCAAACGCGGCACCCAACATGCGGACAGCTTTCTCATGTCTAAATGTTGATTTAATATGTGACAAACACGTTCTTTTGACATGCTCATAGCCTCTGCTATCTCTCTCACTTTAATTCGGCGGTCGTCTAGCACCATTTGGTGAACTTTGGCGATGTTTTCATCGGTAGTTGAAATTTTTGGACGTCCCGAACGTTTGTCTCCCAAGCTCTTACGGCCACGTTTAAATTCAGCTGCCCAAAATTTCACTGTGGTAAATGATGGTGCAGAGTCCCCATACACAGAATCCAACTCATCTTTGATTTGCGTAGGCATATTGCCTTTCAAAAACAAATATTTAATGACAGCTCGATACTCGATTTTGTCCATTTTCATAAAAACACTCACATCACCTCACTCAAACGACTGTTACATAACAACTGAGTGTCCAAAATGGCTGAAACGTTGGTGAGTAACTGTCAACAGATGAACAACGAAATTCACTAGCTTTTATTTACGAGTGCTGTCATCTTCATGTTGAGGTGAGAAACTTTTCAGACCACCCTCGTACTTACAAAAGTTTATTTTTTTATCCAGTTCATGTTACTAAACATATTATCACTTACTGATGTTTTTAGTGTTGCAATTCTAATTCACAAAACATGTCAAAACCAAGTTTGCTATTTATCCAATTTTTCCTTTTTGAGTTATGCTCCTCTTTCGCTCACCCTCTCAACATACACACCATTTCAAAACATTTTCAATAGTTTTTATGTCTATGGTGAGCACACTGCTACTTTTAGGAAGTTTTAACATCATTTTACCCAGTTTTCATGGGGTAGGGAAACAGGTTTGGCCAAGATTTCTATCACTTACACAGGTGAATTCTTGTCTTTCATTCCATTATCAGAGACTTAATAACTACAATTTTTTTCAAAATATCTACAGAAATCAAAAGTTTCACAGTCTATGAAAAATGTATTAACTGCACTATAAGAAAATATATGCAAAAATTTACCTTAGAAGCAAGCACTTTGTAAGAACATTGTGCTGTAACAATGGTATGAGGTAGTTGTACTTTCAGTTCAAAGTCTGCTCCTGTTGGCAGGATCGCTTGCACATGGAGCTGCAAGAGAACATTGCATTTATTTATAACACAAACAAACTGGAAATTTGTAGATTGTTTCATTTGGTTGGAGCAAGCCACAAGAGCCAAACTTAAACACATTAAATATTTATTTCACCAAGTCACAGCACAAAATAATGTCCAAAACAGAACTGATTACATTTATCATTAAATCTTGCTTATCTACATGCTATTTAATCTCTTTCTAGGGTTGCATGCCACACACCATTAGTGTCGTCCTCCGAGGTTGCGGGTTCAAACCCGGCAGAGGGCAATGGATTTTTTTTTCAGGTGTAAAAGTCCTTAGCATGCCTACCTTCGGGAGGGAAGGGTGGTCCCTTGTCATAGATTTACGGCACATAAAAGAACACCAAGCCTGATAGAGGCCTCTGAGCAAAATTTCTGGTCTTTCATGCCCAATATAGAATGGGACGCTAAGAACGATGGCAGTTAAAGAGCATCCATGAATAAAACTCAATTTAACACATCATTAGTAACTCGTGACTATGGGTTATTAGCAGAGCTGAGTCAATAGAAAATGAATTGCACAAAATAGTAATAGTAGGTATTAGTCTAATAGAATATAGAGTATAACCCGTGATATTCAAAGAAATAAGTAGTAATTTACATTATCACTTTATTACAGTCAGAACGAAGGTCTACCCGGGGCAAGAGACAAGCCCAAACTCCCCTTCTAATTCCAGGGCGTGGCGCCAACCGAGTGGTTCTCCACCACCGAGGGTTTCCATGATGCCAATACCTGGTTACCTAAAAAGCCCCCCCATTACGCGAGGATGGAAGTGGATACGCCACTTATGCGTGTCATCCCGAAAGGGCGACTACCGAAAACCTCGGTATGGCTGACAGCATTCTAGCATGCCATTTACCAGCTATCCAGGACGATACTGGAGGACATTGAGGTGTATCTCAACCCCACCAGTATGGAAAGCCATACAGACATACCTGATCTCCCATGGGTGTCGGGAATGGATGATGAAGATGATGATAATAATAATAATAATAGTAATTTACATTATCACTTTATTACATACAAACTTCATTCTTGATTTTCTATACAATTTTCTATGCTATTTTCTGTAGAAAAATAAAATTCTGTGCTTAACAACCAAACCCGGTATTTAGTACTTTGGTGATACTTGAGCAAAACAAATCTTAAAATATGGATTAAACCCCTTTTATTTTTATTTTCTTCCCAACATTGTTGCATTCAAAAGTGCATTTTACTGAGAGGCTACATTATGATTCTCCATTACTTTGACCACAGAAATACAATTTTACATTATTTTGACTTACATTCTATGCAACTCCAAGTATGCAATTCTAGTAGACACAGACAGCTCATGAATGACCCTGGTCGTTTGAATCAATCTTTTGATGAAAAGATCTATGGTTCAGTATAAATGAACCACAGGTCTTAAAAAATCTGTAATATTTGGAAATTGTCTGTATTTTCCATTATTGTTCTCAAAATAATCAGTCATCAGGTACAGGCAGCATAGATACAATGGCAGAAGCTCTCAAACTTGCCAAAGGTTTGCCTCCCTTCTTCCTCCATCTTCCCAAACACCCTTTCCATCCTCGAGCAAGTGAGCGGACATGACACAAGAAAGCAAGGCATGAACAGATCATTCAGCAACCTAGTTAGTTATGCACTTCTTGGCTCATTCTCTGGTTTACTGGCTCTTATGATTTGATCTCAAACCTGCTTATGGTCACACGGATTAACTGACTATGGTTCATCAGCTCAGATGGTTCCTCTTTGCTTGCTTTGTGCTTCCACCTGGCTGGCTAGCTGGGGTTCAACTTGTAACACAATGCAATCTTACCTCAAACTACCTTTGGAATATTATGGAGAAATATTTAATTAAGCTGCATACAAACAAAATGATTGCTGCCAGTCATTAATGAACACATGTTATACTTTCTCTATCTCAATACAATGATAGCTGTTGAGCATTAACATTGAAATAAAAGAAATTACAACTTTTGCACAAGCTCACATTGCTGTACAAAAAGTAAAATTGACATTAACCACACATCAAGCATGTGTATTGTATAGCATACAAAAGCAAGGATTACTGAATGGCTTATTTCACATTACATCAAAATTACATTATAATGGATAATACTCTACATGGAGTTGCTTATTTCCGGATCTTATACACTTTAACAACCTGGTTATTTGCGTATAGTGGATCCTACTGTTATCTTTGTTCTTCTATGACTATAGTGCTTCTAGGTAACTCTATCCATCTCTCTATTTTCCCCCCATTCACACATATTTTGTACTTTGAAGCGGGATTTAGCTGAAAGGCAAATAAAGTTGGTACATGGAAAGTAACACCTGTTGAGAGCACTGGGCAGGATGACAATATATAGTGAGGCGAAGTTCTCCAGATATCTGAAGTTAGGAATTTAACCTCAATATTACATTGCTCATTGAATTTAATGATTACTTTTAAGTACTGTTCCCAGATGGCACATTCCTTGTACATATTTTTCACCTATCCACACTCCACAATGCCGGCAATAAGATCTCTATTCTCAGGGTCATTGCAAAAACATGTGTGGGAAAGGAATTTGTTATTTGGAAGAATAAATCAACACACGGATTATATAGTTCAAGTAGCAAGTATCTATTCACTTTTCATACACAAATTAAGCAAGGTTATTGTATAACATTAATAGACTTATATTTACTAACAGTTTTCACATAGGAAAACGAGCCATAGTGAAAAGTGCTAGAAAGAAGGGTGGTATTTTTAAGAGCTCCAAATATTAATACTGATGACCATAAACTGTTTGGTGGAGAAAGTGCTTTATGAGCTTCTTTGAATAAGCACTGTGCAACTTCAGAAAAAATGTAACAGAGGAATAAAATAATTGAATTTTATTTATGGACGCTCTTTAACTGCTGTGGTCCTTAGCGTACCATTCTATATTGGGCGTGAAAGACCGGTAATTTCGCTGAGGCCTCTTTATCAGGCTTGAGGTTCTTTTACGTGCCATAAATCTACGACACGGGACCACCGGCTTTACTTCCCTTCTGAAGGAAGCCATGCTAAGGATTTTTACGCCCGAAAAAATCCATCGCCCTCTGCCAGGTTTGAACCCGCAACCTCGGAACAGAGGAATGAAATATACGCAAAGTGTTACTGAGTGTGCTGGGCTGTTGAATATAGTACAGTACTACTTTGTACCTGCAATTAATGCAACTGTGGAAAGAGTATCTTCCCTGTCAAATGTTCAGCAAACAGTAGAAAATGTAAACTTGTTAGTATTACTGAACCACATGAAATATGTTATGACATATATGTGTGCATGGATCTATTTCTAAAGATATGATGTGGTACATCCACATGAGTTTCTCTATCCACTCTTCTACAGTTTTCTTACTATGACTTATTTTTCTTTTATATTAGTTCATGTTAATTGAGATAAACATTTGCATACATTATTTAATTATATATTTCAGTGTAGGTACAAGGAAAGACAGGAGGCTGAAGCAATAGTCAAATCTTTAAAAAGTGGATAGCTGTATGCTGGCTTACAAAAAATTTGACATAAGTTAATGAGATCAGTTTTTGTGCAGTAAGTTTTTGTCTATCTCTTAAAGTTTACCATTATACAAAAGTATACAAAATTCCTTCAGAATAAAGATAACTTCATAAGCTATTCGCACAAAATTCTTCAAGATATATATTTTATTTGACGTGTAAATAGCTTAAACATATCTTACTCTAACCAAAATTATTAGGAGCCATTTGTAAGAAAATAAGAAACAAAGAAATTTCAATATTAGGGTAGTTTAGGGTGGGGAGGTGGGTACTTTTTCTTTTAAACCTTTGTGTTGCATCTTCAGAAGATGTTATGTTTTGTTTTTGTGTAACTATTCCTTTGTTTTCTTTTGTTGCTTTGTTATAGAATAAATAATATATATTTGCAATATATGAGTTATTGACTGGAATAAATTTCAGTTTATAGCAGAATAAGTTTATTTAAAACACAATTAGAACCTCTAGATAATGAGGTTAGCTTAAATAAAGTAACATTTGTACCAAACCCCAAAAGGACATGCCTGTTCTGAGAGTTTTTAAAATTGTGATTGAGGAAGCCTCTGTTGAGGTTATGAGCAAGAGTTAGAAAAACAACAGAAATTATGGAAGATAACACATTTATTGTTTACTAGGCAGCTGGTAAACTCATGATGAGAATTTAGATCAAGAGGAGAGAAGGAAGATTCAAGTTTCCTTCTGTTTGCCGCAAAAGAAAACTGAAGATTTATTGATACTAGACAGCAAGATCTTAAACTTGAAAATTTATGTCACGAGGACTTGGAGAAAGAATGTTGCCTCACTGATGGCAGTTCCTGGATACAGAGATGAAAGTGAAAGAAATAATTCATAAGCAGAATCACTAGATGTTGTATCAACGATAGTGTTTGTAAGGTAAATAACAGGAAGTTCAAACCACCGAAGTTGGAGCTTAGAAAATTTCATGGTGATGTGAGACATTGGTTGCAGTTCTGGGGTCAATTTGAAAAATTAGATAAAGGCCTAGACATCGTGTTAGAAGATATAGATTTCAGTATCCAGTGCAAGCCATTATCAAAAGGTCTCGTGCAAGAGAAGTGGTTAGAAGTTTTCACCTATTCAACAGAACTATGTTAAAGTTTGAAAAGCAGATTTGGCAAGGAAGATCTGCTTGTAGAGGTTTATATTATACAACTGTTAGCTTTACTTTTGAAAAATGCTTCCTCTGTTAATGATTCCAGTTCATTGTGTTGTTTGTATGATAGTTTATAAAGTCTTAAATAAGATTGTTAGAAACACTATTATCCATTCCAAACCAGAGTTCCCTCTGATGTAAACAGAAGCATGTGCTTCGGCTTGTCACAAACCCAAGAATATACTCTTACGCCAACGTAAATAGTTCCTTAATACATGTATTGTATTATGAAATATTAGAGCAGGAAAGGTATAGAACTGCACATTTTATCGTGGTTATCATAAGAACTCATCGTTAAAGGTAATGGATATATACTAGCTGTTAAGAGATTACAAAATATGATTTTCGTCTGCTATTGTGCTAACGCCGAGAGCATCTAGCTTGTTAATACCAACCGTATTGCACGACTGTCACTCTCTTACATACACAAGAAATGCAGCAATGAATTCCCAGAGGTGCTATCTGAGTAACGAATAAACACTTTGCATAACACAGGATATATGATAAGCGAACAGTATTCATAATACACTAACACACATATGCTCAGCTCAGGTCAAATCTTGTGATTTAGTCAGTTGGTATTTGAACTCACATGGCAGAGGAAGGTGCGTGTAGTGCAAATAAACTGTTCAAACACAGAAGCGGGAAACAGTTAAAAAAGTGGCTAAAAACAAACAATACTTCATATATTTAACTCACTATTACAAAAATATCCGACATTTGCATTATTGCATATTACGAAACTAATATCGGATTTTACAGGCGTTTCAGTGAGAAGTGTACGAAAGTGAACAGGGAATATAAACAGACATAATACAACATAGAAGAGGATAAAATGTGGGAACTTGTTCCGTGCGACAGTGCTGTGGAATTGTGGATAAGCTTGTCATTTTGGAGAGTAGTTCTGATATGGCAGCTGAGTCATCTTTGGAGGATTCGGATTTGGATGTTGCACTTTTGCCCAAGGATTGTGATTAACGTAAGTAAAATGTTCATTGCAGCATACTTATAAAATCAATTGTTACCTCAGATTGCATTTTTAACTATGATTCTCACGCAGGGCGCCTTTTTATAGATTAAATAGTGTTCAACAAGCAGTGGGAGGGGAACAAGCAGCCATTATGGGCGGGGATTGCGAACTACTTTTGCGCGGATAATACAGAGAGTTTGTTTTCAGTGAAAGGCACTCTGGTTTGGAATGGACCATAGGTGTTACCTCTGACAAGTGTGTTATACTCTATGGTTGAATCATGTTTACTTGAGGAAATTGTCAGGGCTTGGCAAAGAAGCCCAAACTTTGTAAACACTGGAGATTCTAAAGATAGATTAGAAAACATAATGAAATTACTTAAACTAGGTAGAATCAAAAGAGCAGCAGCAGGTTTTAGTATTAAAGATGGTTATAGCAATGTTCAAGCTAAATTGGTGTATAATAAGCCTGCAACAGTTATTGCTTCTGAGTTATTAAGTACTAGTGATAGAAACAATAGGAAACAGAATTGTATTTTCTGTGATGAGTAGCATGTGGCTTCAAATTGTACATAAAATGAGCTTAACAGAGAGACAAAAAGTGATGAAAGATACGGTAGTTTTCTTTTTCCGGTGCTTTAAGAAGGGGTACTGCCTAAATAAATGTAAAATTGCAATGCAATGTCTTGGTTGTGGTAAGAGTCATAATGCAATAATGTATTCTGATTTAACAGAAAGAAAGATACTAATCAAACCACAAACAAGACAAAGATGAGCAGAAAACAACTTCCTTAAGCAATACCACCCATTGCCATGTTTTGTTATAAACTCTAATTGTTAACACAAATGATCTAATCTTCTTTCTCTGCATGAGCACTGATGAGACACAGGATCTCAGGAATCATGTATCAGAAAAGTAATTGTAAATAAATTGAGCTATAAGTCATTAAGCGGAGAAACAAATAAAATCGCCTATTTGGTGATGTTAAACAAATTTGAATGAACATTTATGTTACAAAATGGAATTACAAAGTTTAGATGGTAAATATTACTGTAACTTTGAATCATTAGATCAAGCAAATCATTTGCAATGTATTCCTTTGGTCAACAAAGGACCTTTGTTAGAGAAACTCACAAAACGAAACATTTCTCTAATTGATGTAGGCAGGGCAGAAGGACCCGTAAGACTTGCTAACTGGTGTAGATGTTGTTGGTAAGTTACTGACAGGGAAACTCAAACTGTTAAGATCCTGGATAAGTTGCCACTGAAACCAAATTAGGCTGGGCTATAATGGGGAAAGTTCCACATTAGCATTAAAAAACGTAGCAGTAGAACTTACATCCCTATTTATTAATAACTTTAGTGACCCCTGGCGACGTATCTAGATTCAGTTATTCAGAAATCCAAAACAAAAGAAATCTTGAGATTCAAACTACTTTTTAGGCATGCATTTACAAAAATGACGGACACTATGAGGTGTCCCTGGTATCGAAAGAGGACCACTCACCTCTCCCGAGTTATGGCTTTGGCACTGAAGAGACTAGAGTCCACAACAAGAAAACTATATGCTCTTAATTTGATTGATTCATATGATGATGCCCTGAGACAGTGGTAGCAAATCATGATAATTGAAGAGATTCCATCTCAGACACTGTATGTTCATTGTCACTATCTGCCACATCATGAAATCACAAAGGAGAAGGTCACTGCCAGGGTGATCCATGTTTAGGCACTTCTGCTAGAGAGAGAAGTTCACGTTCTCTGTATTTGGAATGTGGGACTAACCTCCTTGAATTGATCCTCTCCATATTACTCTAGTTTCGAGAAAGACAGTTAGGGATGATAGCAGATATAAAAAGTGCATTCCTACAAATAAATAGGTATTACAAAACATTTCCTTTGATGGGATAAAAAAAAATAGAAAGGTCAGTTTTCCAGCACCTATGCGTTGTGTTTGGATTGAAATGCAATCCTTTCATTTTGGGTGCAAGTGAAGTATGTATGCAGATAATGTGGTAACTAGTGTTGAATCTGAATTAGGGATAAAACAATATTAATGAGACTATAGTGATGTAATGAAAACACGGTAAATTCAGTTTATGAGGATGGTAGTCCAAACACCATAGTTTTGGTCCTACTGCAAAAATTTTGGTGTTAGGTTTGCTGTGAGATACAGCTTCAGATGTGTTGTCATTGAATCTAGAATGGCTGGAGAATTTTGTGCTGAGTGGGGTGATGAAACATACTATCCTTTCAGTTGCACACACAATCTTTGACCCTACTGGCATAGCCAGATGTGTTGTTAATTCCTAGGTTATGGTTACAAAACTTTGGAAAAGCAGCATATCTTAGGATGAAAACAGGTTAATGCTGGTACCAAAATGGAATTTTTACTTTCCCTACTATGTATAGTAAGTAGGGGAAGTATTGTATTCCACTCAAAAATTCAATAACGAGATTTCACCGGAAATATATGTTTTAAGGCCCCCCTGAATCCAAAAAAAGCATTTTTGGATTATGACCATGTGTGTGTCTGTCTGTGAACAGCATAACTCAGAAACGAACAGTAGGATAAACACCAAACTTGGTATTTAGGTTCAGTATCTTCCAGAGTTGCGACATGAAGGTTTTCAAGAAAATCCTCCCATCCCAGATTACCCTTTACATGGAACATTTTTCGAAAATTTTAATTTTCTCAAAAATAGCTGTAATGATTTTGATTAAAATATCATGGGTTTAAGATATTTTCGTGACAAATGAAATGCATATCTCGAATTTTCTGGGAATGTCTCCAAAAGTATTCTTCATTGTGAGCGACTTTTGCATACTGGTAGTCCATAAGAGATAGACAAAATTTTACTACACAAAAAATGTAGATCGCTTTAAAATACACAATTTATGTCATATACATTTTTGTTGTTGAGTGAACCATTTTCGAGATATTGCTTGTTATTCCCTTAAATTTTCCAATACTTATACTTTTTCTCAAATGGGAATTCGTTATTAATTTTTTTGTACTGGTAATGCAAAGAGAATGGAATACTGCACATAGCAACCAGCTCTTAATATATTTGGCTATCGCTTAAAGCCTACCAATTCCCCTTGTATCTACAAGAAAATTAGCAATAAGATAAACATCTCGATATCTCAATTAACATGAAGCATATGAATAAGAGTTTGTAAAAATAGTTTGTACAAGAGTAGAGAAAGTCATGTGAGTGTAACACATCAGATTTTTTTATGTGGTATTCCATGGCCTTTTCTTTCTTAATTTGTTTCAAGTGCCAGAATGGTTCAATTATGTCCAAGACTACACCAATGAAAGCAGTCACACCTTCAGTGATACCAGTGGACTAGCCTATGCTGCGGCTGTATTCATAAGACTAGAGAACAATGGTGAAGTAAAGGTATGTCTTCTGACAATCAAAGCTGTCACCATTCCTCATCTGGAGTTGATTACAGCAGCGGTGGGAGTCAGATATTGTGTAAGTCTGGGGCTTGGTTTGAAAGATATTGATTTGCATCTCTGGAAAAATTCTATCACGTTTTGATTGGAACCAAAAACAACATGGTTGGAGGGTGTATGTTAACAATTGAGTTGAAAAAAGCTGCAGTCTGACTCAGCCTGTATTTGGAACAAGTCTGGTCACCAGAATCCTGCAGATATAACTCTGAGAGGATGCCATGCAGATAAACTGTTGATCTTGAAATAGTGGGAGGAGACAAATTTATGAAGAGACCTTTGAAAGAGATGGTAATGGATGAGTAGACAAGTTTTCAGGAATTAAATAGATTGTCAAAAGTAGTGGTTTGTCTCATGAAGATTGTTACCTGTTGCTGTAATCCAAAGAGAAGCACAATGAAAATCTTAAATACCATGGTCTTAGTTGGTACTCAGGTGCTTTTGAGCTATGACAAAATTGTTCGAATGAATGCATGGATAAAAAAACTTTGTTTATAATTCCCAGAGAGCAAAATAAATAAGAGGTGGAGAATTATCATGTGTAGAAATTTGCTTGGCTGAAAAACTAGTAATCAGGTTTATATAAGGAGAAACCTTCATTTCTGAGGACAACAAATATTCCAGTAAGAAATATTTAAGAATGAAGAAAGAATTTTTAGCCTAAAGATGAAACTAGTCAACAATATAATAACAAGATAATAACAAATATTTCTGCACATCCGTAATTTTACCTTCCCCTCATCCTGTAACGTCCTAACTGATTATGAATAAACACAAAAGAAACTGCATGCAGGCCTCCAAACTCTATTTAATATTCTGAGGGAGCAGTATTGGATATTCAAAACTAGAAAATACATCTGAAATGTTTATCAAAATGGGTAATTTGAGGCAGGTAGGATGCAATTTAAATGCCCCTACAGCATCTCTACTAGGGGACCGAATCAAAGACTTAGTTGTATTTGAAGCAATGGTCATTGATTTGGCTTGCTCGCACGCACACACACACACACACACACACACACAGACCTTTTTATAAAAATATTTATTCAAGGGGCCTCAAAATGCCTATTTATGCTGAAATTTCAATACTGAATTTTTGGGTGGAAAACAATCATACTTCCCCCATTTCCTATATTAGGTGAGTAGTATAAAAAGTAAAACACTTTGATACAAAATTACACAAAAAATAAAACATTCAATTTTAGATAAAAAGAACAAATGTTCTTCCAAAAGCTTAAAATGAAATCATATACACCCAAAATTTTAAGAATTAAGTTTTTGGAAATTTGGAAAATGTTAATACCACTGTGTAGAGATAATAATTGTTACTAGGATTGCCAGACATGATTTTTTTAAGAAACAGTGCGGTATTTTCCTTTTCTGTCCCATGCATGGTATAATATAGGCACCATATGACAAATGTTCCTTGTTTTTGCCAATTCAGATAATAATGTGCTCTGCTTTCCTTGTCATGTGCGACTAATGTCAATTGTCATCGTGTTAACAAAACTAATTGACAACACTGATTAGCTTATCAAATACAAATTGCTTGATGCAGTTCTTCCCTAGTTAAGTGATCCTCAGAGAACAACCTAAGTAAAATTAAATTGACATGAATTTTGCTATTGCTTGACTTCTGCTTTTAATTCTGGTTCAGTGGACTTAATAAAAAATGAGTTAGCTCATTTGAGTAACAATAAACCATGCAAAGAATTTTATGATAGTAAATAGTTAGTGAATAATGCTTTGTTAAACATATACAGGAATTCTAAAGTAACGATTAAGACCTGATATTCCCAGTCATATTATACAGTAGTGAAAGCTGGACTCTTAAGGAAGATAAAAAAAAATACACTCTTTTAAATTATGGACATGGAGGAAAATTCCTAGAAAAGAAAAAAGTACAAATGCATCAATTTTAAAAGTAGTTAATCCTGCCAGTTCCTTGACAGCATTTAATACAAAAAATAAATTGACAAATTTCGGTCAACTAATTAGAAGATCCATGTCCATCAAAAAGGATCTGGTGATAATATTACAGAAGGCAGCAGGAAACAAGGCAGTTGCAGATTGAGATAGATGGGAAGAATCAAAGACTTCAAATGGAATGGGCACAGATCATCATGCTTGCAGAATCAAGATCTGAATGGGAAGTTGCTATGCAACAGGCCATGCAGAACACAACAAGATCCAAAGTCAGGCTGACAACCTAAACTGGTGTGCATATACCAAAGGATCTCCAGAGGTCATTGTGATCTAAGAAACTACCATCACCTCTATTACTATTAAACATGGCTGGAAATAGTAGATAAAAATTGATCAGTTTCAATTGATGGGCACAAATGAACGCTTAATTGGCAAATACTGTATCTTATAAAGATTTTGGGGTTTTCTACAAGTAATAGGGTTTATTTTTGTTTCAATTAAAACAATACGAGGGTGGTCTGAAAAGTTTCCGACCTAATAAAGATACAAGACATTTTTTCAGGATTTTTTTTTTTTTTTTATTTTTCAACATAGTCTCCTTGTAACTCTACACACTTCTCCCAGCGATGCTCCCATCTCTGTAACCCGTCCAAATAGTACTCGGCATTTTTCTCTGCAAAATAATTGTTCACGTAAGTGATTGCCTCTTCATTTGACGAAAATCTCTGTCCTCTGAGCGCAATTTTCAGATGAGGGAACAAAAAGAAGTCGCTTGGGGCTAGATCTGGTGAGTAAGGCGGATGGTAAAGCAGTTCAAACCGTAATTCGTGGATTTTTGCCATTGCAACCGCTGAGGTGTGAGACAGTGTGTTGTCTTGGTGAAACAGGATTTTCTTTTTCTGTAAATGTGGCCGTTTTTCCGCAAGTTCTGCCTTCAGCTTGTCAAGTAATGATGCGTAGTATGCTCCTGTAATGGTTTTTCCTTTATGAAGATAATCAATTAAAATAACTCCATGACTATCCCAAAAAACAGTCGCCATCACTTTCCCACCCAAAAAAACAGTTTTTGCTTTTTATGGAGCCGGTTCTCCCTTTGCAGTCCACTGTTTGGACTGTATTTTTGTTTCGGGTACATAATGGTGTATCCAAGCTTCATCTACAGTAATTAATCAGTGCCAAAACTCGGATTTATTGTGCCAATACTGTGCCAACAGAGCATTGGAAATGTTCATTCGAACACGTTTTTGGTCAAACATGAGCAAACGCAGTACCCAACGCGAGGACAGCTTTCTCATGTCTAAATGTTGATTTAATACCTGACAAACACGTTCTTTTGACATGTTCATAGCCTCTGCTATCTCTCATTTTAATTCAGCGGTCGTCTAGCACCATTTGGTGAACTTTGGCAATGTTTTCGTCGGTAATTGCAATTTTTGGACGTCCCGAACGTTCATCATCTCCCAAGCTCTTAGGGCCGCATTTAAATTCAGCTGCCCAAAATTTCACTGTGGTAAATGATGGTGTAGAATCCCCATACACAGAATCCAACTCATCTTTGATTTGTGTAGGCGTATTGCCTTTCAAAAACAAATATTTAATGACAGCTCGATACTCTGATTTTTTTCCATTTTCATAAAAACACTCACATCACCTCACTCAAACGACTGTTACATAACAACTGAGCGTCCAAAATGGCTGAAACTTTGGTGAGTAACTGTCAACAGATGAACAACGAAATTCACTAGCTTTTATTTATGAGTGCTGCCATCTTCATTTGAGGTCAGAAACTTTTCAGACCACCCTCGTACATCCCCCATGAACTTCACTATCTGTAATCACCTACTTTAATCTCTAGAGTACTGTACATTGTAATGATAATGTGTCATTTTCAATTTGACAATTTGCAAATCTAGGTGTTATCTACAATCCAACTGCAGTGCCATTCCATTAATACTTAAAACCAAGATGGACAATTAGTTTTTTTATAAGTCAAGGTTGATAGGTGTTAAATTTCAAGTAAAATATACCTGTGAGAAATTGTGTAAACAACAAGTGCGAACATCGTACCTCTCTATTGTGATTTTACTGCAGGATGACAACAAATGTTGAAAGAAGTGTTTGGGCAGCTATATTTTAGAAAGGTTTCTTAAAATTATATCTTAATAATTTTGAAAATTAATGTTTTTTAGTTACATATAGACTCCTCGGCTAGATTTGCATTGAATTTATTGGTCACTTCATATAATACCTCACATTGCAACTTTAATTATTAATGTTTAAATGTCCCATTCCGTCACAGAAAAAGTATATTTTTTATATTATTTTGAAATAATTCATATTTATTCAATGGTGATATGTATGACCATGAACTTTATGTGATAAACATCCATCCATCCATCCATCCATCCATCCATCCATCCATAAGCACCCTACCTCAAATAACACAAAAACATAACACTGGAGAAAGCTTTTAATAATGTCCCATTCTGTTGCACACCAGTACATGTTCACCACTAAGTTCAAGTTTTAATTTAGATTCTAGAAACAATTACTTTATAAGTGCACTGTATATTTTAAAATATGTAGGTAATGCCTTTGCAAATAGTGTACTGTAGGCATATATCTTATGAAGTGCCCTATGTGAGATTATGATTTAGTTAAACAGTTTTATCAAAGGGATGATATATCACTGCAAGCTTCTGGAGAAAAAGGATGTTGTGACAGTAAGAGAGAATGAAGAAAAAGAAAATTTTCAGGAGAAATTTATTATGCTATTGCAGAAGCCTGTCGGATATTGAAGAAAGAAAACTATGATATGAAACTGGGAAATCAAAATTCTTTTCATTGCAGCCCAAAATTGTCCTTTCTGTCGGTGAAATGCCTCAACACAGCTGCTTGTGTTGTTATCATGAGAACATCAATTTACTCTGGGCTGCTCTGTGTAGGTATACGGAGGATATTCCTAAAACATCATCACAACTAATCAGTACATTAGTATGCAATTCTGAAAATGATAACTGCATATCAAGCACATGTGATAGTTGTGGCATCAGTAACCTGCTCAGTCAGCATAATGGGTGATATAAATAAAAACAAGCAAAAGCTTGTGAGCTGTAGCTCCAAGCAAGTTGAGAAACGAGCATCAGGTCGTGGTTTGGTATAAATAAAAATTTCCCCTCTTTGTTGAACTATTGCTATCACCTTCCAAGCTTTTGCTCAGTGACCTTCACCACGACACCTCATCTGAGTAAACAAACACGCCCATTCTTTGTCAGGAGGCGATTTAAATCTTTACTGCACCTAAATATACATATACTCATTCATGTTAATCATACTCTCATTTATGAAATCTAATAGACATGCAAATTTTAAATAACACAATTATAATTAAAGATTTCGCAAATGAAACAGACATTGAGATTCACCCAACTTTCAACAGATAACGCTCATCCCCTTTCTAAATCCAATCCCTCATTTGATAGTATTACAAACGTGTCACCAACTGATATATTGAAAGTAGATTATTTCTACTTCTGTTTTTGCTCCTTTATATTGATATCCTCTGCATCTATATAAAATATCACTACATAATTCCAAGAATTTATAAGATGTTATAATGAATTAAAGTTAAACTGGATTAAAGAGTTTCATTTGAAAGTTAAATTTAAGTTTGGTTTTAATTGAAATTCTTTAGTTGTTTTGATTTGTGCGAACATTCTGCTCTATGTAAGTGTTTATTTATATATCGCTTTGACTATATTACCAGTCTTCTGGTAATAAGAGCGGCTCGCTATGACCTCACTCACATTCTGTTTAGCATTATAGTACCCAGATGAAAACACGTCAGGATGTTTTCAGCATTGTTAGAAGGTCCACCTCGTGTTTCATTTGCCTCTGGAAGAAAATGTTGCGCAACCTTTTACATTTTGTCTTTTAGATAACTGTTTATATCAGCACACATCCGAGTTCTTGCGTCTTTAAACATGTTTAATTTCACTATCACTTACGTATATCAAGTAGAGGAAATATTGCACTCTACGCAAAAATTCGATACCGAGATTTCATCAGAGATACACGTTTTGAGAGTGCCTGAATTAAAAAGAAACATCTTTAGCAAATGTGTGTGTGAACAGCATAAATAAAAAAAAACTAGTTCAAACTTAGTATCCTCCAAAATGTGATAAGATTTTCAAGAAAATTCCTCTACCCCAAAACTATCCCTTTTCTCAAAAATGGCTCCAACAATTTTGATTAAAATCCGATATTGTTTAAGATATTTGCATGGCAAATATAATTAGGTATATCTCGAATTTGCTGGGAATAGCCAGTGAAGTGCTCTTCATTCTGAATGACTTTTATGTAACACTAAGCTGTAAAAGATTCTACTACAAGAGTCCTACTACGCATCTGTGTCTGAACAGCAAACTCAGAAAGGCAAAGTCGTTAAATAACAAGTTTGGTATTTAAGTTCAGCACCTTCCAAACATGCGTCAGGAAGATTTTCAAGAAAGTTCCCCCCCCCCCAAACTGCTCTTAACATGGAAACTTTTTCCAAAAGCTTTATTTTTTCAAAAATGACTTAACGATTTTGATTAAACACAACATGTTTAAAACGTTTTCATGTCAAATGCATATATTGCATTTCCTGGGAATATCCTCCGATGTCCTCTTATTTCTCAGTAACTTTTGCAGAATTGGTAAACCATAAGATAGGCAAATCTATCTACAAAAAATCTTACTACAAAAAGAAAATTGTTCTGGTTAAGCACACAAATTATGTAAAAGTATTTCTTTTTTACTTTCTTTTTTTAACTTAATAATTCCTGAGATATTACTTGTTATTGGTTTAAACTTTCAAATAACTACTTATAATTCTCTCAAATGGGAAGTCAGTATTCGATAATTTCTCGTGGTCATCATGCAAAGAGCATCGAATTTCAAAGCCCTCATATAGCCAGGCGCTCTTTAAAAAGCTGACTCACTTTACCTACTGTATCGTATAACAAAATTGTAAATGTAAATTGAACGTTTATCTGGATTAACAAGAAGCTGGAATAATAAGCTCTTGCAAGTATAGTTTGTAGAAGAATGATTAAAGAAGCCATGTGAATGTAGAACATCAGGATTTTTTTTCCGCGATCATCTGAAAAGAACGGACTTTCAAATCCATCAAATAGCGACCCACAGTTAAAATATTTGACTATCCCTTTAGTTTACTGCATTATTCTATTCCTAAAATGATAGTTTTTCTCGATTAACAAGAAGTAGCTACCAAGAATAAGGTTTTGTAAGAATTGTTTGTAAAAAGAGTGATAGAGAAAGTCGTGTCATTTTTATTTTCCTCTCTGGAACCATGATCATGAACTCCACCAATGTATTAAAATGCAGTTGAGCAAGCTGAGGTACCTACGGAGGTACCTCAAGAAATAGCAAGCAAAAGCTTACTAAAGGCGAGCAGGACTTGTTTTTATTTATACCATATCGCGAGCAATAGCTCAGCGATCAAGGTCAGCAAGCTTTTGCTCGCGAGGAGGTTGAGCAGAAAAGTTTTATTTATACGAAACCGAGCAAATGCTTGGAATTAGTGAGAAATGAGCTAATGCTTGCTTTTATTTATACCACCCAATACCTTAAATGATGATACAAATGAATTATTGTGGTTTGGAATTAATTGTTCTTTCACACAAGCCGTGTGTTGGACAGGGTTGGAAAGGTAGAATCAGAGGACTGAAAAATTCAATGCCATAGTCGGGATTTGAACCATGGATCTCCCGGTCTCCGTCCGGTTGCTCTAACCACTTAGCTACCATGGCAACATGCCGACACGACATTATTACCCCATGTTATTGGGGTATGACATCTCAATACAATTTGAGATCTCCTTGTGGTTTACCGGGAAAAATGCGAATCAGTTGGAGAGTTTAATGTCGTGTCGGCATATTGCCATGGTAGCTCAGTGGTTAGAGCAACCGGACGGAGACCGGGAGATCCGTGGTTCAAATCCCGGCTATGGCATTGAATTTTTCAGTCATCTGATTCTTATTGTGGTTTGTTTGGAACACCATTAATGGAAGAATTGGAAAAGTTCTGAAGGAGAATACTGTCTGTAAAGCATTCGAAGAGCTTATTGAAAAAATACCCCAGCTTTTAAAACATTGCTTCTTGGTAAAAACTCAGCATACATATTTTCAAAAGAAAGGTGCTATAGATGGCAAAGAAATTGCAGTACAGATTGATTTTGCTGAAAATTACACTGCCAGCTATCAAAATGAAATTCAATCAGCATATTGGGACTCCCAACATATCAGAATCTTCACAGCTATTGCCTTGATAATCCCTGGAATGGTATAAAGTTATGCAATTGTCAGTGATAAAATATCACATGACAAATACGCTGTCAACACATTCCTTCAAAAGACTGGTTTCTCAACAATTAACATTTTTCAGATGGTACAGCAAGCCACATTAAACAGCGTTATTCTCTATGTAATTTAACTCACTTTTAGGAAGAGCTTGAAGTTCTGTTAAGACGGAGCTTTGTAGCTACAGGTCATGGGAAGGGCAGTGTTGGTAGAGAACTAAACAGATTAGTATGGTATCTATATTAGTTGGAAAACACATCGTTACCAATGCAGTCTTTTTACTGGTGTGCCAGGAAAGTGTCAAAATCAGTAGAAGTGATATTTTGTTCTAAATATAAAGTGGATCAACAAAAGACACAATTGATGCTAAAGAATAATACCAGACACTCATTCTAAGCACTACATTAGAGTTGTATCCCCTTGGTTTTGTCGCAGTAATCTGTTTGTGTTATCTTATTTGCTGAGTGCCTGTTATTGTTTTACCATTTTTAATTTTGGGTTCTTTGTTCTCGGGCTAGCTATTAATACTTAGTCGAGCAAATATCTCTAAGCAGGACGTGTAAACGGAAAGGAGTTGTTACTAAAAGATAACACTGATAAAAGAATTTATTTTCACACTTTTATTGCCGTCACACTTAATTAATAGTTCACATCTTTAATCTTTCTACACGCCTGACTGAAACTGTTATATTTCCGAATGTAATTACTGTCGTAATAGTTGTCGCCTACCTACTTCACATTTTGTAGCTAACTTTACGACACGACAGATTCTGTAGAACTGCGTAATGTGTACCTCGCGAGAGATTGCTGAGAACTGCGTGATGTGTAATACGCGAATGATTCTTTAGAACTGCCTGACGTGTACCTCGTGAGAGAGATTTCTTAGAACTGCGCGACACTTGCTTTTGGCTCAAGAATTTATACTCCCTCACCCCGATATGCCTAAACATTATAATAGAGCTGCTATTGGTTAATAAAGCGCACCAACATTAGCGTCTATTTTGTCAGCCAATCATAATTACAAACACATATGCTCTAGGGAAGATATTCCCTCCATTTCTAAAGAAAGGCACGCTACCCTGACGTCATTTGTTTGTCTCTTCTAAGTGATAAACAACTCACCCCATCGCTTCATTGTTACTCACTCCTATTGTCAGTTTCAGTGAGGCCGTGTAAACTTATTTCCTAACAATGCTTATAACTAACAAACATCTAAAATCATTGTCATGCAATAACGTTAGTTTACACTACAATCACTCAGCATTCACAGTGTTGTGATATAAAATACTGCCTCAATTTACAAAGTGCATGCTCTGTCCAAAAAAGTTTCAACTTTGATTTTAATTGAAGCAATGGAAAGAAATTCAAATGTTCAAGTAGGTACTTTTGTAGGGTAAAGTTTATGACAAAAAAGACAACTAAAACCATCATAGGACAAATCTTAAAAGCTGACAATAGAGAATGTGAGATCAATTTATGAGCAAAATCATCATAGACTTCAAATTTGCATTTAAAAGTAAGGCAAATCTGCTCTTAGTGTATCTCATTGAAAATGCTTATAAAATCCTAAGGAAAGCGAATAAATTATCTTAGGAGTGAGTTTAAAAGTGGATGTGATCTCTCCAATGTCTGGAGCCCACCTGCTCGCCCCTTTTAGGTGTTTTACTTTTATACGAAAATCGTGTTATGAACACAACAAACGTAGCCATTTTTACACTAAAGCACATGCAAAATGGGAATTGGCAACTTAAATAAAAAGTGAAATCCGCTAAATATGCGATGTGCTCTTGTTTCTGCAAATGTGAATCATTCGAGTTTTAGACGCGCAGATCCCTTGGCTACGCCCTGTCATTGTTTCGCAGTGCTACACTCCTCTCCTTCTAAAAAACATCCCTCGGCTATGTTTTGAGGCTGAGGGCCCTCAATCTCTCGGCTACGCCTTGAGGCTGAGTATCTTACCGGCTTTGGCAGCATTAGTTATTCATGTTGCCAGCATTACGTTAGAGCAAGCGTATGACATAGAGTGACATCTGTTGGGCATATAACACATCATTTTCATCGCTGTGGAGCATACACTAAGAGCAGAATGTCGAAAAGTAATGACACTTCATAGGATGCAATTTCTGATGTACTCAAAGTACTTCCAGTTCCTGATGTAGATAATCATCACAGATTTTCATTTCCTGGTGTAGACATCACTTATGTATCACATTGTGTATTCTGATAAAGAATGCAACATAGTAACACTGATATGATAATTATTTTATGAACGATGCAGTTTCAGCAGTTTTTGTTTTGTACATGTCCCTTTCCATCACATTAACCGTCCCATTCTGTCACATAAGTAAAAACTGATAACTAAAAAATAATAATTTCCATGTAATTCTCCATACTCTGGCATTAATACTTGATACATGGCTATTCATTACCGAAATGATAAGACAGCACATTTGTATATTTTCACAGAACTTTGGAGTTGTTTCAACTAGGAGATAAGTTCCTTTTTGTCCATGACCCTTGCTTCATATTTTTACTTCAATTAATAAGACATTTTCCCTTTTATACTTTCTGTATTAACCTTAGGATTGAAATTCTCTGTTATGAATAAAATAAACATTCACAATTTGTTTTAAGTGATTTTTGGAACAAAACCTTACAATTGTCCCATTCCATCACATGGAATGGCCCCGCACAAATTACATCTAAACACTAACATGCTTACAACCCTCTCATAGAAACCAGCAAGAATTATTACAGAGAAAGGAGACTATAAGGACAGATCTAAAAACCAAATAGAGCTTATTTATTTGTCATTTCCTGGAAATGGTGTATTGCTTTAAAAATGAAAACATAAGCAAATAATAGTGGACATTCTGGGACCCATATGTAATCCGCCATTTCTAGCTTAGCCTTGTCTCCCCCATTCCCCAACCCTCCCCTCCCAACATGTCATTGCCCCCACTACTTTTTCTCTATAACCACATGACTGCCCCCACACGTATTTCCTTTCCCAGCATACCATGCATTCCCATCTTTAATTTTTTGGTGCTTTTATCCCACATAGGCTCGAACAGATGGTATTGCATTTTCAGTATTATAGCTACAGCAGCTGAGCAGACTATCTTCCATTCAACATGAATGAATTTCCTGGAAGCCTTCTGCAACCTTCTCCAACAGATTGCTGTACTTTATCCAATACAGGCTCCAGTAGCTGTTTTTAGGTAACAGCCAGCAATTCTTCTAGAGAGCAGATTGGTCTTGTGTTTTAAAATAAATAAATGTATATATTTGTTTCATGTACAAACTATCCTTCCTTGGGGGGGGGGGGGATATTCCTTTCACGTTCAAACTATCATTTCCTTGACCCATTGCTTTAAAATAAAAAAAATGTATTGATAACAGAAACTAAAAATGCAAAACAAAGAATACTGAATACATGAATACTAAATGTGAGAACTGTCAAACAATGCGAAATTAATCTCACTATTGCAAATTATGGTTTCAACATTTTCTGCCTCCTCCACTATTTCCTCTCCGACCAAGTGGCTGCCCCCTCCTATGTACTTCCTTTTCCCAAAGTGGCACGAAACACCGGTGGTGAGGACACTTACATGATCATAGGGGAGGTTGAAAATGGCAACAGAATTGACGGGTCCCAGATTGTCCAATAAAGCCGAAACTTTTAGAGGAGACTAACAAAATTTACTGGATATTTGCGAAAATGCTTTAACCTGAACTATGAAATCGACTTAATCATTAATTTATTAATGTATCAAACATACATTTTTCTCCGAGAAGTTTACTCTGACGTCGTCCTGCTTCACATTTTTGGCGAGTATGGTGACTACCACATGCGTTTCTGTCTGATACCAGTCATGCTTCACTATAGGTGCCGAGTGAATTATAGGTTGAGATGCGTCTTCCCCACTGCCAACATCCTTTTTATTTTCTTCTGCCATTTTAATCCTCTTTGTTCATCAAATATGTAACTGCTGACCTGCCAAGAAAACCTACCCAAAGGTACCTGAAATGCAACACAAGTCCTCTAAGGTCCTGAATAACACTTCTTGCGTTTATTCCACTTTACATACCCGCACAAGTTTGTTAACTACATGAATGACAATAGTATTTTTGTATTCATTACAATGGAATACCTGCAGATAAAATCACTGATTAATATTATTCAAATTCTATGGTTTTATCTGGCTTATTTTTCCTATTGTTCTAGTACTTTCTGCAAAGCTCAATATAGCAAGTATGCGCATTCATATTTTTCTCAAATTACTATCATGGCCGCAAACTTCCCTCATAAAAGAACCTAATTGACCAAGTACCTGTTAGTAAAACAATACCCGTGGACACTCTTGTATAGATTTTACATTATAATTTTATCGTACCCCCTTTCACCTATCAATTATAACTTTTATTTTATTCCAAATCTAATCAATTTTAAATATCAGGAATAATGGTATATTTGCGTATTCATGTTTGTATCAAATCACCGTCATGGCCACAAAATATCCTCATAAAAAGAAAACCTAATTGCTCATATGCTATGCGTAAACAATATCAAAGGGCATTCAGTATACATAATAAACTCTACTTTTATCGAATCCTCTTTCATCTACCAATTTACATTGTAGCTGCGCCTCATATAAATCACATATAAATCATGTTTCCACGAATTGCCACACTCTTTCAGTGTTGCCAACGCATTAGTTTCTCCGTCACACCTTCACCCCAAAATTCCGCCAAAATAAGATAATTCATACTTCAATTTCAAAGTAAAATAAAAATTAAATTAAAAATTATTTTAAACACGCCACTCGTCTGTTTACCCGTTGAATCAAAAAAATATAAAAAATAAAAATCTGATGTGATACATTCATATGGCTTTCTCTCTTCTATATCACTTATTTATTAGTGAGTATACAAACTATTCTTGCTAAAGCTTATTTGTTCTATCTACTACGTTTTAATCCAAATAAACCTTTGCAGAAATAGCTATATTACACATTTCGTTATACAAAGAGAACAGCGAGTCAAATGTTTAAGAATTGGAAGCTATACGCTGGCCTTAAAATTCCATATTCCTTTCATGCAATCCTGAGAAACAACTGAATGTTGAAAGCACTTTTATAGAATGACCAAGAAATGAGCCACTAATAGCGAATATCTTAGAAATGGCTTATGCCACAAAAAAGTTTATTTGAAATAAATTGTGTTTTAAACAGATCCACATTTCTGTATAGTCCGTTTTCGTCTATGGCTTAACGTTCGCGTTATACAAGATTGTACAAAATTCCTTCAGAATGAAGAGGACTTCAAAGACTATTCCCAGAAAATTCAAGACATACATTTTGTCGTGTAAATATCTTTAATATATGGCATTTTAATTAGAATCGTTTGGGCCATTTTTTAGAAAACAAAAAAAATCGAAAATGTCCCAGGTAAAGGGTAGTTGTGGGTGGGAATTTTCCATAAAATCTTTGATAGCATCTTTGGAAGATATTGAACTTAAATACCAAGTTTAGTAGTTATCCGACTTTTCGTTTTTGAATTGTGCTCTTCACAAGTATACGACAGACACACATAAGAACCTTTTTCTGAAAATGCTTTTTTTGGGATTCAGGGGCATCAAAATATGTAATTCCGGTGAAATCTCGATATCGAATTTTTGGGTGGAACCTTCCCTACTTACCTTGGTAGAGAAAGTAAAAACTACTCCATATTTACAATAAGAATATAAAGGAGATTTAAACATATGCATTTGCTTATGTTCTGTTTACCAGCTGACTGTTGCAATGCACTTTTCGAACTGTCTTAATTCCAATTAAAAACACGAGAACGTACACATATAAACTGAATTAATAGGAGAAGTCAAACGCTGTTGATAAATAGATTCAGCCTACTTAAATTATCAGAAACGTCAATATCGTATATTAGGAAGTTGTTCTGAGGGAAGTAGGCTTGAGGAACCCCTGGATGCTAAATATCATATTGTTATTTATTCTTACTTTATCGCATACATCCGGTCCAACATATCAGTATACAGATGGAAATAACTGGTGTGACCGCAAGGTTACACCACTATAACCGAATCTATACCTTAGGCAGCATGATGAAACTCTCTGATGCACAATCAGAGAACTTGTGATGCAATACATTATACAAGTAATCCGTAAACACAGAGAGAGTCAAACAACTACGAACCGGCTGCGTGGTGTTTTTCCTCTTCGCGTCCTCGGCGCTCGTTGCCGTCTGCCGCTATCATAGAAAGGCGCAGATGAAACCATACAACATTTTTAAAACTACTTTTAAAGAATTTACTTACCAACTTTATGAAAGGAGATGCTGAAACTGGCCGCCGTCGTTGTCCATACATTTTTTTCACCTCTTTAGGAAACTATCCACCACTCGCCGTAGTTCACGTTGAGAAATGCTGGCAATTTCCTGGCGGATATTTTGTTTTAATTCTTCCAGGGTGTGTGGGTTTGTCTTGTACACTTTATGCTTTAAGTTACCTCCGAGATAGAAATCGCAGGGGGTTAGGTCGGGAGACCGAGAGGTCCACAAATCTCTACTAATTATTCTGTCTTAAACACACTTTCGATTGTTCTATCAAAATATTGGCCGTATGAGCTGTTGCAGGGTCTTGTTGAAAAACGGCAAAATCACGCTCCCTATCAATTCTGTTATGGGGGGGGGGGCAAAATTGTGTTCACGTATGTACGGGCGTCAACTGTTGACTAGATAAAAATTGGCCCTATAGCTCTTTCTCCGCTCATGGCACACCATACATCAATTTTTTCGTCATGAAGGGGTACTTCATGAACAATATTAGGTTTGTCAGAGCTCCAATAACGATTATTTTGTGTACACGCATATCCATGAAGGTGGAATCAAGCTTCATCTTTGTCCAACCCATATTAAATATGGGCCTATTTCGCCATTGTGTACATTATTGAGACTCCACTCACAAAATGTGCGCCTAATTACAGGGTCACCTGGTTGAAGAGCATGTGCCACAGTTATTTTATATGGTTTTAGCTTCAGCAATGTGGTAGCTCTTCGTGCAGAGCCATAAGAAATGCCTGCCTGTTGTGAAAGAAGCCTAGGTGATTTTGGGGGGAATTCTCCGAATGATGACGGATGTCGTCTGTTTCTTCGGTAAGAACCGTACGTCGTCTTTAAATTTCTTAGCTTGAACACTTCCTGTGGCTTGAAATTTATTGTAAAATTCATGGATTGTTCTACGGTCTGGAACTTTTACACCTGGAAATCTTTCTGCAAATCGTACTTTCACTTGGCGAGCTGACTGAGGTAACACACGCGAATCATAAATAAATACACGTTGTGCAATAGAAAACATACACTGAGCCATAATAAGCTTTGTGACTAAGTACAGGACAAAATAATAAATAACTCGTAATAACTGAACTACATCACATCACCGTCAACTCAATACTGTACTTCACACTGCGGAACAAAACCACGTCAACAGTGTGACCTTGCTTATAGCATCAATACGTTATCATGTCTCCACATGCCCAGTGGAAAAACACCGCGAGGCCGGTTCGTAGTTTGTTGGCTCTCCCATTATATCATGGCATACAACGTGTATGCGTAAGAATTGTTCCAAAGAAAATGCAACAGATTTTTAAAACAAACCACAAAACCACTCAAAATACTAATTTATTCATAATAATTTCCATAAAAAAATTCCGACATCCATCAAATACTTTTTTTTATCCAATTTAGAACTTGAAAATCCGTCAATTTTGACGGAAAGTCCCACAAATTGGCAACCCTGCCCTCTTTTCGCAAGTTGCACAGAACACCAAACTCTTTGGGTTCTAACAGGTTAGCGGTTAAACGCCGAACTACAGTGCAATGTTGCCAGAGTGAGCAATACTTGTTTACCTGACATCTGCATACATTAGGGTGCGATTTATGAATCAACGTGCACAGACAGCAGATACGAGTAATTTTTTAATCATATTTATGAAAATAACGAATGAACAGCAAGTGGTTTAAGGAATGCTGAAGATAGCTAAAATATGGAAATGAAGAAAAAAGCCGACGAGTACTTTGAGTCGATCCTGCATGAGTTTAACACTGCCAGAAAGGTTCAGATTAAGGCACGAGAAATTTACCATAGGGACTCGTAATAACGCTTCACCTTTAATTTTTTTATCTTAACCATAAATTAAACAATAAGGTAAACAAATTAGTGGGTAAAAGAAGTATACAGAAACCAAATGTTTTAGGCATATGTTTCTGCTACACGTCGCCATACTGTTTTCATGCGTCTACGAAAATGGAAAGCTAGGCAACATCTAGGCCTCATTATTAACTGTCTGTAAAACATTTTGCCAGCGAGCATATGGCTTGCAGCTCTGATAGTGGAATCAATCCACTGACAACACTTGTTACTGGCTAGTTAGTAAAAATATTTTTTAATCCTCGACTTAGTGTATTTCATAGAATGCTGGCACCGTACCTTATAGTGGAAAATGGAGCGTGGTCTCACAATAGTGTAAGCGTGGTTGAATGATGCATTCATGAAGGGTACACGCAGTTTACCAACACAAGACAGGGGTGAGCAATTAACCAGTGGGGTGCGGTGCAATTTTAGACGGGGGAAGCAATATATATACTATATATATAATATATATATATATATATATAGTATAATTGGCGCAACAGTTCTAGACATGTGAAAATTTTAATGACAGCTATGAAGCGAGTTACTTACCAGATCAGGAGGTGACCGGTCATCTGCATGCTGCAGGAGTGCGTGGGACAGTCATTGTCAAATATCCGGTTATGTAAGGCACTGATACACTTATAGTTATATACAGTATATTTAAATCCACCGCTGTAAAATGCCCTTAATATAAAAACACTGTCAACCATCTGCCTCCAGTTTTTCCACACCTGACAGCCCTTCCTCTTCTGCGGAATCACTCACATCATTGCCGCCATCACTGCTGTCGCTACTTTCTGCACCATTATCCTGGATGAGAATTCTTTCTATTTGATTTTCTGCGATTCCATATTTTTCGAAATAATGATTCACAATTTATTCAACATGTCGACATACATTTTCCCATTTTGGGCTTTCTATTTCTGCAAATCGCTGACGATATAACTGCTCCACATCTTTTAGTTTAAAAGCGATATTTCTGCAGGCCACCCATTTTGACATCAGCCCAGATTAATTCGATTGGGTTTAGATTTGGGTGATACGGTGGCAGTTTAAGTGCATTGTGGCGATGTTGTATTAATACCTGGCCAAGTATTATGACTTCTGAAGGAGTTTGTTGGCTTTAATTAAGTTATATTTGTTTTGCTCATTCTTTCATCAAAAGCTATATTATGCCTAAGTAACAAAGTTCTCATTTCTTCTTTCAAGGAATTTGAGGTAGGTGGTTTGTCAATTTAAGTGTTGAAGCATTGTAATAACCAGAACAGACCCAGCAGGCATATTAGGTATCAACATGGTGTTGATTCACTTCATGTAATTTTCTGTATTCCTTTCTTTATGAAAATCTCCTGTCTTTTTGTTGCGACTTGTAAAAGGGCATTTGGAACGAAACCGATCTTTCCAACAGCATGAACGATAATGAGTATTTGCCCTTTAGCAACAGGTACCTACAAACCTAATTCGTTATCGTCACTCCAACTTTTAGATGTTGTATGACTGCTGTGTATGTATGACTCATCTTTATACACTATAGTTTGACCCTCTGATTTGTACCTCTGAGTAAGTTACTCTTCCAGCTGAGAACGTATATCCTGCTTTTCTATTAGAACTCTTCTATTTGATTTCGTTTTCTTCCTCTTGAACCCTAAATCTTTTATAATTTTTCTGAGACTTGTAGCACCACCTTAAACATTTATTGCCAGCTTTCAGTTTGATGAGCAATCTGCTTATTGTTAGCACATTTTTTCTTCCACATATAAATTGTGAATCGTGCGCTTAATGACGCATTTGTCGAAATCGTCAATTTCTGTAATACGTTTAGGGACCTTATGTTTCTTCATGGGTGTGTCAAATGGTACTCTTCCATCCGTATGTTTTTCTTATCTTTGAGAACTCTGGAAACGGAACTCAGTGAAACACCGGTTGCTCTGGCTACTCTTTCTTTCACGCTCTTAAGGCTTTAGTGGAACTCGGGTGAACATATATTTTCTTCCTTCATCTCTGCTTTTTGATTCATGAAGTCGAGGACATTTGCAATTATTTCCCTGCTTTGGCTATGTAATACATTACCACTTAACTTTGAAAACGTAGGAGCCATGGTTATAAATATAACAAATATAATATAAGTACTATTTAGGTACTGCTCCCTTTGAAATTACAACCAGATACGGACACTTTCTATGCAGACTGTATGTGAGTAAGCAAAACTATTATTTTGCTTTCGTTGATTAAGCTAAACATAAACCATCCCTAGGCTCGGCAGCTGGGGTGGCAATCAGGGTCATGATTCCAGAAGTTTTGCGCCAGCTATAATAATGTTGATGCCAAACTGATAGTCAATTCACCTAAGTTTTCTTGTAATACAGATCGATTCTCCTATTCTTAGCAGCAAATTCATAAAAAAACTTGGTCATAGAAGTCTTCGTTTCTTCGAATACTCTCCAGTGATTTCTTCTCTATGGAGAGTAACGACAGCCTGGACATTCTTTCTTCCTTCTGAGAATTCCTCAGGTAGGTTTTGATTATTTTCAATGCAGAAAAGGATCGTTCAACTGAAGCACTACTTGAAGGAATTGTAGAAATTAGTTCATATAATTTTGTAAGTTCGTGCAACGCTTTGTCTGTCTGAGTTTCTTTTAGGTAAGTCAGAAGTTCACTCGCGGATTTATTCTTTAAGTCTTCCTTGGAATAACAAACCATTAATTCACTTCTTAAACGAGGAAAATGGAAATGTTGACCATACACTATTTTTAGTGACGCAAATGTACAATCAGGAAACACCTTTTCGTATTTGTCGTCACGGCTTGGTTTAATCAATTCAAGGAATTTTAACATCTCGAAGTTTTGAAATCCTATTCCAATGTGCCCAACAATACTATCCAAGATTTCATTATATAACTTACGAAAACATGCATCAACATCTAATTTATCTAACCGCAATCCCTTGCTCCGCGATTCGCTTGTGTCTTTATCGGAAGATGTTTCGGAAAATATTTTCTCGAAGTCTTCTCTTTTACTGGCTATATTTTCTTTCGCTTCAATTACTTTATGGTTACAAAACGAGATGTCATTTGATTTGTTTGAAAATTTATATAAAAAGGGTTGTGAATGAAAACACATTTTATAAAAACATTAAGCAGAAAGTTAAAGGTGAAATCTTTGAGAACAGAAAGAAACCCTCTAGCAGCAATAAAGGTATCATTATCCCAGTCATCGGATGTTCAGTTATGTTTCTAAACATCGGGATTACTTCAGATTTATACTCATACACAGTCTCTACAAGGCGACTGTTATAGTTCTACCTGGTTGGAGCGACTTTCAGAAACCTCTTTTTTATTCCTTGGTCTAAATAATGAGTCCTCTTTGATGATCTTGAGATAAATGACGAGCTTTAAAAAACATATTACAATCTTTTATACATGACACAGGCTGTGAAAGAACAAGGTTAAGTTTATGAACCATGCAATGGATGAATAGTGCATCAGGAAACACCTCTCTAACTTTAGATTGTAAGCAATTAATTTCACTCGGCATGACCGCCGCACCATCATATGTTTGAGCCACAATTTTCCTGCCAAAGCCATACTGATTTATACAGTCTATAACTGATTGGCCAACGCTGTTGCTGTTCGATCAGCACTTACATTCACAAATCGTAAGGAAAAAAAATCTTGTATTTTTCCGTCACTAGTTGCGTATCTAAGGATAGTTGATACTGTGATTTGCTGCTAATATCAGCCGTCTCATCCATCATTATTGCGACAAATGAGCATTACAAACTTCTTTTATTTCTGCCATACTTTCATTGCTTACTGATTCAATTTAATCATTTTGAATTCTATTAGATAAGCCTGTAAATGCAGTACTGTCTTTTAGGTGAGCATTCAACATGTGATCATTACTTCTTTAGTAAATGGATTAATTCCACATAATTACCCCTATTAACAGAACTGTCGCCTTCATTATAACCACGTAGAGCCAGTGCCCGCTTTTCTAGATGATAAACAATATCTCTTTCACCTTCTCATTATGTTGTATCACTGACAGATGCTTTTGATTGTCAAGTTGAAAATCACTTCTCGACTTTCCAAGCATCGTTAATTGTATTGTTGAGACAATGTGCGATTGTGATAATATCGTGTCTTTTCAGTGTCTTGTCACAGCCTACTACATATGTGCCTTGTGAAGATCCCCTCTCGCGGCGGCTGCCCGCTACATCTGGGTCGCAACTGCCGATCAGTCGGTCCACAGCACCGGTACAACAAACCATGTACTGTTTTCCACAGCAAAGAAACTCCCAGGGGAATGAAGACGAGGGGAAAAATTGCTGATTAGACATGGTCCGACACCATGCCTGCCTGTTTATGACTCAGGACAGCTGAGTTACAGCGCATTTAAAACATATGGCAAACATCTGGCTCCTTCTACTTTTGTATAGAATACCTTCTCGGTTTTAGTATGTCTAGTGAATTCTATTTTTGTACATCGAGCGAAGTACGTAGTAATGATGACTAACGTGCGTAAGAAAGGAAAAACTGTTCACAGTGAGGCGCGGCAAATAATAGCGAGCGTCGTTAAAGTTTGTGATGAAGAATCCCAAAGTAAACAACTGACTAATCCTCTTGCTCGTGCCATAGAAAGAGCAGCTCATTATACAGGAATGTCCACGTCCTTAGTCAAAACAATAAGGCGTCAGGCGAAAGACAGAGAAGAAGCCGGCTCCTCATCACCCTCCATACTCCAGAGAAACACCGACCAAGGTCATGTGATCAGAAGGTCAATATTGATAATTTCGACATGTGTGTAATACGAAGAACTGTGCAGGAGTTTTACACTTTACGAAAAATAGTGCCAACCTGTCCGAAGCTGTTGTTAGCTATACTACAAAAATTTACTTTCCATGGTGTGCCGAGACCCTCCGCAGACTGCTGCATATAATGAAATTTAACTGGAGAAAATGCAGGAGTAAGCGTAAGCTTCTTATGGAGAGGCCAGACATCGTACGTTGGCATTCACGGTATTTAAGAAATATCAAGCGACTTCGCAGCGAGGGAAAGGCCATATTTTATATGGATTAAACTTAAGTATTTGTGCAAAGGATACTGGCAACAGACTTATAATTGTAACTGTGGGCTCCCGTTCTGGATTTTTAAAAAAAATGCAGAATTGATTTATAAAGCTGGGTCTGCAGTGGGGAATTACCACGGACAAATGAACGGTGCAA
The DNA here is from genome assembly GCA_030765065.1 of Deroplatys truncata. Classification (NCBI taxonomy): domain Eukaryota; kingdom Metazoa; phylum Arthropoda; class Insecta; order Mantodea; family Mantidae; genus Deroplatys; species Deroplatys truncata. The sequence continues at coordinate 168,765,780 of CM060983.1, forward strand.
ATTTTGAGAAGCGGATCACAAATAAACTGTTAAATTGTTTGCCACTAATTGTGGTACTTGACAATGCACCATACCACAATGTGCAACTTGACAAACCTCCTTCCCAATGGAAGTGAAGTCCGACATGGTTTCGTGGCTAACACGTCATAACATCACGTGCGGCATGGCAATGAGAAAAGAAGAATTGTATGAACGTATTTGTTTAAATAGGTCTAGGGAGAAAAGCACACGTTCATACTGTTGTCAGATTGCCACTTTACTATGTATGCTTATGTCACACTATGTGTGACTTAAATGCTATCGAATATGCTTGGTCTAAATTAAAGCGTTATATTCGGGAACATAATGTGTCGGCGATATGTCACTCGCGATTTAAAGAATTGCCAATACAGGGAATCGCAGCAGTGACAACAGAAGATTGGGAGGGCTTCTGCAACCACATTGAGAAAACTGAACAGGAATACTGGGACCGTGATGGGATCGTGTCAGATGAGATCGACGCCATTATCATCGAGAATCAAAATTATGAAGATTCTTACAGCGGCGAGACCAGTGAACCGGAAGAAGACGTTTCTGATTCAGAACTTGCTCAAACCGTATAAGGTAATTTTTATTCACATTATTTTATTATTTTGTTTATCCGCACAGAAAGATCCTACGCCAGAAGCATGTTTTTTTTTGTTGATATTTTTACTCTCTGTGTAGCATGCGTTCTCCGTCACACACATTCACAGTCCTTGCTGCACTGTTTCCAAACAGATAAGGGCAGCGCATTCCTGCCAGAGACTTTCTTTTTGTTGGCGAACAATCTTCCTGAATATGCATTGAAACACCTTATTAAACCGCAAAAAACATATACTTTAAAGTTGGAATAAGTTCAAATAAAATACCTGCTTTCCGGAGCAGAAATACTAATTTACTGCAGAACGACGTTAAAACATTTCAACAAAGATTACTTTAAAATACTCTCAATCCAACACCAACCACCTGTAGGGACCGAGAAGTCAACAAGCAAGTGCTTCCCGTATCCCGAACTACAGCGGAAATAAACGACTAGCTTGCAAGTCATCCGAGCTGAAGAGTGGCTGATGTGCCAGCCTCGTCAGGAGGTCGGGAAGCAGTTTCTCTGCGCGGAGCGCTATTTTTAAATATCCTAAATCTTCATAATAAAAATATTTCTGTCTATATTTCCTCTCTTTCCGTTTCAATAACCAGGGAGGGGAGCTTCTATGGACTGCTATTAACACATAACATGCATGATTAACAACTATCTTGAAGTAGTCAGCGAGATTCACGTGTAGGGTGTAGCCGCGGTAGATCTCTTCGAGAAATCATTTCCACAGCCGCACAGGTAACGCAACTAACAACAAAAAAGCTATATAAGACCTAACAAATAACGCAGATACAAAATAGCTACAAAAACAAGGCATGGTAACTGCATACAAGATGGCGCCAAGAACGTAACACAGAGTAAATACAAGCAATGAACGACCACGTGGTAATGTGGCGTTGGTAACTTTGGCAATAAGGCGGCTGTTAACATAGCAACAGGTCTCCGCGCTCGCTTGTATTTCTGACTGCAGCGATATGTCAGAACGGAACTTACGAAAATACATCTGCAATGTTATTCTCTGTGTGCCAACTGTTCTCCATCTGTGCAAGAGACATTTTGGAAGGATTATCTTAGGATTCTACTACTGTTTTATTATAGAGTGTTTTCTCCAGTAATCAATTCTCCGATTTTTTATCATATATACAGGATGTTACAGAAAAAGTATTCCATATTTTGAGAGGTATGGACCAAAACAAGAAGGAAAAGGAAGTCCAATAATAATGGGCTCTAAAATGCATGCTTTAAGAGCTATGGGCACTTATTCATCTTCGCTACTGTGAAACATCTCTTTTTCTGCAAGCTCTTTGCCATTACGTATGACCTACAGAATGCCCTATAAACAAATCAGGACGCATTACTCTTGCTGTGAAATAGTATAGCTTTAATGTAATCTGCTTGCAATTACACGCGACTTGTACTTGTGAACCATCGCTGAAGGAGGTGCTTCCTATGGAACCATTCATAGTAGGGCATGCTTCTGTCCGACATCTTAGGGAATCACGCACTCTCACCACTCCAGGTTGGCCACGGATGCTCCGGCAGGCATTGACGACGCCTTCCTGTAATGTTTGTACATAATTAATGGGGGATGCATGTACTAAAGATTTAAAGATAAAAACAGCAATGTAAAAGCATTTCACACACTTATCAAAATACAAATTGATTCCATTAGAACTAATAAGAATATGCGTTGCAGTTACCCAGAACTGTAAATACGGTTTAGAGTAACAACACCAACAGATTTTTACTACATGCTGTATCCATGGACAATAACAGAGTAATGTGTCCTCATTTGTTTACTATTGCTGTAGGTCGTACGTAGGTCATAGCAAAGAGCTTGCAGTAGAAGAGATGTTTTACAGCAGCGAAGATAAACAAGTGCTTCTTAAGGTATGCATCATAGAGCCCATGTTTACTGGACATTTTGTCTTGTTTTAGTCCACACTACAACCTCTCATAATATGGAATACTTTTTTTTTAACACCCGTATATTTTGTTTTCTTTTAAATAAAACAGTAGTTTATTTTTTATAAATGGAAAATCATCATTTATGTTATTTCCAATGTTAAACGGTTTGAAATATCGGAATAATAGAATATGTTTGTAGAAAGTTGCCTTCAGTGATAAACATGCTTACGCGCATTTTCTTAAAATGATTTCTTCTTCTTCTTCTCCTTCTTCTTCCTTCCTGGGCTTGGGATACTTTACGTTAAAAACCGACGCCGTCCTATAGCTTCGAGTTTCCGAAGAAATCTGAATGGTTACGATGCACAGTTCACCTTCCTCCGTCGGGCCGGTAGCGTTAATATTGATTTCAGTGAACCATTATTCTGAAACTTATAAAGAATCAAATTTAATGTATATAACCGAATATATATATATATATATCCATAATTTGAAGCTCATAGGAAGAATACGTACGATTATTTACTTGAGTCAATAAACGGCTGCAAGAGAGAGAAGCGGTAGTGTAAACTTTAATTTTGTAAATAGTGAGATTTAAGCGAACAAATTGCGCTTACAGTACCTGGGAGTGACTGTTTAATGAAGAGACTGTAGACAATGGTTCATTGAAAATAATATTATTTACAAAAATAAAAATATAAACACACACATTCCTCTCTAAACTCAAAGTTTTGCTCTTGATTTGATAATTATTCACAACTAGTTGTTGCTCTCTCTCTCTCTCTCTCTCTTGCAGAACAGAAACTGACTTTAGCAGCAGTTCGCAACCAAAATGAACAAGTACTATATCCAAAACCGAAGATATATATTTGAAATAGCAGTATCTTTGAAGGAGGAGTTTTATTGTAGTTCGACTGTTGGGGAGCCGAACTTGATGAAGTAACTGTCCCACGTATGGTACAAAGTTTCCGGTGGCCTTCGTACCAAGTTTAGGAATCAACTTTGCATTTTAATGTTTTCTTTAAACATTATATGTATTTATGTTTGCCTCGGCTGCGTCAGTATTAATTTGTAGAAACATGTATCTTTGAACAAGGTGTGATGCGGCTAAAGAATGTAGGCTCACACAAATTATAATTTTTACTTCCTTCCATTTATTAATCCTTCACACGATTAAATAACACTTCACTGATATATAGAGAGCTATGAGATTATTTATTAATTACTTGCACTTTTTTTTAACACGTAAACTTTATAATGAATTTTCGTCTCACACTGAATGCGTATTAAACTTCTCGAGGACGCGTCTCGCGTCCAGTTAGGAACGCTGTCTACAAGCAACTGGCTTCTACCGCCTGAATTTGCAAATTTCATTTATTTCAAGTCTATATTTGGCTAATCCTACTCCAATAGAATACTATTATTTAACTTTCAGGTTTTCTGGTTGTTGATTGGCTATTTATGAACTGTCCCAAAAATTAAATTATTGTTGCTCCAAGAATTACTAGTAGCATTATTAAACTTTCCAATTCATTATTGCCTCAAGGTTACCTCATTATCACCTCATTGTTAGCAACTTTTGACCTTTATTCTCACAGCTCCTACATTATTAAATTACGTAATACATTCACACGGTTACATTCAGGTTATATTTTAACCTGAATTTTAAGGCAAGTTTTGAGAAAATTAAAAATAAAAAACATTTATTTTATCCATGCACAACGTTGCTTCTTTCGGGTGTAGGGATTGCTTACAAGTCTTCCACTTACATCCTTAAAAGCTTCCGACCCAACATAACATTATTATACATGTATACAATAATATAAACATTAATACAATGACTGTTACATACATTTTATATGCTATTTATCACATATTGCTTTAAGGCGGGCTGTTATTTGTTTATATTATATAATTAGACTGAAACAATTTAAATGTTAAAAATACAGCCTCTATATATATAAAATAGAAACATTGTGCCGCAGAGTAGACTCTTTTCTACCAAAAAGAAGAGAACTTCCCATCGCATTCCTCTTGCAAAACCAGATATAGCGGAAGCTCAGAACATTGAGGCAGTATTTTATATCACAACACTGTGAATGCCAGAGTGATTGTAGTGTAAATTAACATTATTGTATGACAATGATTTGAGATGTTTGTTATTTATAAGCATTGTTAGGAAATAAGTTTACACGGCCTCACTGAAACTGACAATAGGAGCGGGTAACAATGTAGCGAGGGGGTGAGTTGTTTATCAATTAGAAGAGACAAACAAATGACGTCAGAGTAGCGCGCTTTTCTTTAGAAATGGAGGGAATATCTTCCCTAGAGCATATGTGTTTGTAATTTTGATTGGATATAAAATAGACGCTAATGTTGGTGCGCTTTATTAACCAATAGCAGCTCTGTTATAATGTTTAGGCATATCGGGGTGAGGGAGTATAAATTCTGAAGCCAGAGACGGGTAATGCACAGTTCAACAGAATCATCCACGGGTTAAACGTAGCGCAATTCTACAGAATCTCCGCGTCGTAAAGCTAGTTACAAAAATGTGAAATACTCGAATTAATAATGTGCGGCAAATAAGTGATTATAATTACATTCGAAAATATAACAGTTTCAGTCGGGCGTGTATCAAGAGTAATTATGTGAAATGAATAAAGTGTGACGGCAATAAAAGTGTAAAAACAAATTCTTTTATCAGTGTTATCTTTTAGTAACAACTCCTTTCCGTTTACACACCCTGTTCAAGAGATTTGCTCGACTGAATAATAATAGCTAGCCGGAGGACAAAGAACTCAAAATTAAAAATAGTAAAACAATAACAGGCGCTCAGCAAATAAGATAACACGAAAGTTACCGCGACAACATCGCAGTTTCTTTGTGCTCGTGCACAACAAACCTTGCATTCCCAATGGATAGGGCTCCCAGATTTTGAAAAAAAAAAAGCCCACAAACAACAAAAACCGGGATACCTGAACAACGTACGGGGGAGGTAAAATTGTACGTAAGCGGAACATTTATATAATATGTTCAAAACGTAAAATTGTATTATATGTATGCACAAAAAATGTGAACGTTATTACTTTATTATTTTGGCTGTATAGGCATTAGCTTGGAAATGTGAGGAAGACGCTGACAATTTTCTCTATTTCACAATAAGATATTTTCTCGTTCTTTGAATGTGTAAACATTTCTGTCCATCAGCAATCTTACAATTTACATCACTCCATTCAGAAATGTTCTCTTCTGCCACATACAATTTAACATAAATATACCGATAAAAGAGATTTTCTTCATTGAGAATCATATTTGGCAAAATTATTTCATTTCTTTATTGAATCCTGTTATTTTCTTCCAACTGATTGCTGCAGCTAGGGAACCATTGCATTGATGTAAATACTGTGAACGACTTATAGATCCATTCCTTAATGTGCTGAATTGCTGTACTGTAAAAATCATAAACATAAACATCCGAATGGTCCTTGGTAGTCAAACGTTTGCAAATTTTCTCGAGTTCGTTTCTCACATCACTGTTCAGAAACATTTCAATCTGCGCATGGAAAGTTTGGCAGGCAGAAGATCGATTTCTTTTTTCACTTCAAAACTGTTGTTTTTTTCACGTTTTTTCTTTGAATAGATTGTGGAAATAGTGGTATCTTGATTTCAAAAACAGCAATAAGAGGAAAGACTGCTTGTTACTGAAAAAAGTCATGTAGTATTCTCGTACACCTCTCTTGTGGTAAAATAGTATTATTTTAGTCCATCATAGTTTTCAATGATTTAGCGCAGGCTGAAGAGACAACCATTGTGTTTTGCTTAAGCCTAAAGCAGTCTTATATTCAGTTTCTACAATCGACTTGAGGCTTTCTACTCTCACTGTAAACTGTTGGAAATACTGATAAACATTCCCCAAAATCATTTGAACACATCATGTGGCAACACATCTACAGCTGTTTGAACACCAATTGTTAATTATGTGGGCTGCACAACCAACACTCACTGTGCTTCTACTTAGGTTTTCTTGCAGTTTTGCAAACAGGTTATTCTTTCCTTTTCCTCGCAACCCACAAAAATAAGTATTTGTATTGTCTGCTGACAACCCTATTACTTTATCAGCAATTTCATGTTTTTCGGCAGTTTCTAAAATGTGGCCAACAAGAATATCAGCGGTTCCTCTAGTATTTCAGTTTCAATACCACTCCCAGGAGTAAAGCACCGTACTATAATCGACACAACTTTTAATCTATATGATTCGAAGAATCTACTCTCAAACAACAATATATACCAGGTCAGTCAGCTGCGCCTATTTATTTTTGAATTTATGCAACGTGCTAAGCGACCTACGCCTTTCTTGAATGCCTTCTAATGGCTGATTTGCATAACGCTTTATAGAGGAGGGATACATAACTCAGAGAATAAGTATTTTACGGGACAGAATGCAATCGCTATGTATGTCGATGCAAAAAAACATCCCACCCTGACACTGAGATCAGCAGTAATACATTTAGCCAACGTTACAAACTTTTATTCTTTAGCATACATCCATGCACCCCTTTGAAAACGCCTTTGAAGGAACAATCTATCAGATGCATCGGTTGACAAAACCATTTGAAAACAAAATGGCAGATCTACGCAGTGCGACCAATTGGATTTAAGCCGTCAGTCATTGTACAGCCTTGTCAAAATATTCTAAGTATTAGGTAGATAATTTCTCTTATTTCACAAACTATGGCGTATTTCAAATCATACAGTAATTGTAATGACTGATGCAGTTTATTTGTTTGAATTAAAACTATCAAACAGAGCTCAAAACACTGTATGGCGCTGCAAAAAGCGTGTAAAGATTCGAGGTGAGGTGTAGGCCTGCGATTATTAATTTGTATAGGAACCTCAGCTCGCAAGGTAGCATTGGCCGAATGGTATTAACAGGTTGCTTTAACACTGTGCCACTTTAATTCGGGTTCAAATTCTTCGGGTTAAGTTATAAATTTTATTACCTTTTGTTCATCTCTTTGGGCATATAATTTGATATTATGATATAAATAACATTTTAATAACATTATAAGTGTGTACAAAATAAAATAATCACCATGTTTCCACTGGCAGGTGGATAATTTGTACTTCGTAGTAGGTGTTTTATTGTGGTCTGTATTAGCTTGACCCACTCAACCAAGTTTAAAACACTTTCCACATGCAAAGTAGCTTTAGCTATTTGCGCCTGTGTCAATGCTTGGCGTGAATAAATAAGTCTCACTTCATTATGTACTCAGTATATGAAACCTTCTACGAGACACGGCTGCTGCCATAATGTATGCTAACGACGAGTATGTTGACATGCTGTTAATCTATGGAGAAACAAAGTGTAATGCACTCAGCAGAGCGCCTGTATGAAGAACGGTTTCCAGGAAGGAGGGCATCTACTGCAGACACTTTTCGTAAGGTTGAAAGACGCCTTCGTGAAACAGCATCATTTGGAAGAGCACCGCTGCTCGCGATGCTCCAATTACCTCTGGAGGCAATGAAGAAGCTATGCGAAACGCAATAGAAAACAATCCACACACCATTTCAAGAGCCATAGCAGAAGATCTGTACATAAGTCAGTCCTCAGTGATGAGCACATTTTATCGTAATAAATATCATCCGTACCATCTACAATTACACCAGGCTCTCCACGGACGCAACTTTCAAGCGCGAGTGATATACACTACGTGATCAAAAGTATCCAGACACCTGCCTGAAAATGACGTACAAGTTCGTGGCGCCCTCCATCGGTAATGCTGAAAGTCAATATGGTGTTGGCCCACCCTTAGCCTTGATGACAGCGTTCACTCTCGCAGGCATACTCTCAATCAGGTGCTGGAAGGTTTTTTGGGGAATGGCAGCCCATTCTTCACGGAGTGCCGAACTGAGGAGGGGTATCAATGTAAGTCGGTGAGGCCTGGCACGAATTCGGCGTTCCAAAACATACCAAAGGTGTTCTATAGGATTCAAGTCAGGACTCTGTGCAGGCCAGACCATTACAGGGATGTTCTTGTCGTGTAACCACTCCGCCACACCCCGTGTAGTATGAACAGGTGCTCGATCGTGTTGAAAGATGCAATCACCATCCCCGAATTGCTCTTCAACAGTGGGAAGAAAACAGGTGCTTAAAATATCAATGTAGGTCTGCGCTGTGATCGTGCCACGCAAAACAACAAGGGGTGCAAGCACCCTCCACGAAAAACACGACCACACATAACACCACCACCTCCGAATTTCACTGTTGGCACTACACACGCTGGCAGATGACGTTCACCGGACATTCGCCATACCCACACGCTGCCATCGGATAGCCACATCGTGTACCGTGATTCGTCACTCCACACAACGTTTTGCCACTGTTCAATCGTGTAATGTTGACGCTCCTTACACCAAGCGAGGCGTCGTTTGGCATTTTCCTGAGTGATGTGTAGCTTATCAGCAGCCGCTCGACCATGGATTCCAAGGTTTCTCACCTAACGCCTGTCATAGTAATTGGAGTGGATCATGATGCAGTTTGGAATTCCTGTGTGATGGTCTGGATAGATGTCTGCCTATTACTCTTTACGACCCTCTTCAAATGTCGGCGGTCTCTATCAGTCAACAGACGAGGTCGGCCTGTACGCTTTTGTGCTGTACATGTCCCTTCACGTTTCCTCTTCACTATCACGTCAGAAACAGTGGACCTAGGGATGTTTAGGAGTGTGGAAATCTCGCGTACAGACTTCTGACACAAGTGACACCCAATCACCTGACCACGTTCGAAGTCCGTGAATTCCACAGAGGGTCCCATTCTGGTGTTTCACGATGTCTAATGACTACTGAGGACGCGGACAATGAGTACCAGGCAATAGGTGGCAGCACAATGCACCTAAGATGATAAATGTATGTTTGTGGGGGTGTCCGGATACTTTTGATCACATAGTGTATGTATGCACAATGGCTACAGCAGCGAGCGCAAATGGATGCAGAGTTTTTAGGAAGTGTCCTCTTCAGTGATGAAGCCACATTCCTCACTGGATGAGAGAAGCTGCATTCCAGGTACAGTGGAGCATCAATGTCTGGTGCGGAATATTAGGAGACCAGCTAATTGGACCATACTTTTTAAGGCAACCTCACAGGATCACGGTACCTTGCATTTCTGCAAGAAGAATTGTGATTGCTCCTAGAAGATGTGCCACTAGTGAAACGGACAGGAATGTGGTTCCAGCAGTGACACTGGTCACTGATTGTAAGGAATCACTTACATAAAACATATCCGCAAAATGGATTGGCCAAAGGGCCCAATCGCATGGCCACCTAGATTATCTGATCTCACCCCACTGGATTTCTTTCTGTGGGCCATTAAAGGAACGGATCTATGCTCAAGAGTCGCAAAGCCCAAATCATCTACGGGAAGTCATACGTGAAGAATGCAGCTAGATTACACCGTGCATGTTACAGCATACAAGAAGGTCTCTCCGTCAACGTACATAAATGTGCACTGATGAAGGTGATTGTCATTTTGAACATTTACTTCCTTGATGAAATCCACGCTCTTTAGCAATTTATTATTCTGTTTACCGGTGAACTTAGCACATTTACAACTCCTTTGTCAATAGAAGTGAAACATAGGGTTTAAACATGAAACAAAATCTGTTCGATTTAATATTGTCGATATGCGCCCAAAAGAATGAAAGCTAACTACGTAACACGGTTTACAACACCAGATACGGTACAGGTTATTAGGGTAAACATGATACACAATTATCTGATTGTATTTCTTATGTATTTGGCTCACAGGAGAGCCAGTAACAAAAATAAATAAATTAGTACACTAAAATACAGAAAATAAACACAAGGATAGAAAAAAATAACAATTCAAGGTTTGTATCAGATTCGAACCTGCGAAATTAACCTTTGCTCCCCCACATTCCGGCATCTAAACCACTCGGTCAGACCAGTCTAGCCCCACTCCGGGAAAACATTCCTCTATCTCCTTGCAAGCATTATATCCATGAAACTCCGTCTTTTTTAAGGCTTTCGCAGCTCTTTGGTTCTCATTCAGGCCTTTAATCATTAATGCTAGTTGCGTATAGTACCGAATAGAAGGGCAGAGCTACAATAACAGTTTGTTTGCTAAAAGGGTCAATGTTTTCACATTAGACTATAAACTGCGGATTGCATAGATACGAATACCTAGGGGCGGCTGACTCACCTGGTATATTTTAGTTTCGTATATACCCCGCCTTTACCTACATTGGTCTTATCGCGACCTTTACTTTGGAACTTATTGCTTACTGGCAATGGTGTTAACTCATATTCAATTGTCGTTAGGTTTCTTGCACTTTTTGGATTTTAATCATTAGATCACAAACACATTCACACTCTTATTCATACTTCCAAATTTTGTGGAGGATAGAGAATAATTTTGGTTAGAGAAAATTTCCCAACTCCCTGCCGGGAATCGAACCCGGGCCGCTTCGCAAAGCAAGCAGGTGCTACACCGACTGAGCTACAGCCCAACAATACTTTATTCTCTTTAAACCACCAAAAATTTTGTTCATTGCAAAAGGAGTGAGGACTTTGTAATAATGGCCTTGCATTTTGTTTGTGCCCAAGATTCACTTATTCACACACATTTTTAATGATTGCTTATGTGCAGACCAGTGACTGAAAACTGTGGTTATATTTTATTGTGTGAAATATCATTGTTGCTTCTTGTGCAGCAAGCTTTGTTTCTTCCTCACACAGTTTTTAAAAAATAAAGTTATGCGTTCAACAGCAATGAGTTGTAGATTAATCAACATCCCCCTCAACAGAACTGAATACTACAAAGAATATCAACACATTGTCAAATCTGCGGTAGAGAATGGATTCAGTCAGGAAATGGTAGATAGGAAAATACGTAAATTCAAAAGACGAAAATGCATCAAGCAGGTCACCACATTCTCTAAGGCAGCAGAAAAGATCAACTTCACGAAATTCACATACCACCCAGGTCTCTTTCACAAATTTCAGAAAATATTCAAGAATTACATCACCCTAGTACCTTACAACAAATTTAGCATCATGAATCTCATTAAAGCAAGAAAATCTGATCCCATACACCAGGACGAAAAGTTAGGAATCTACCAGATCCAATGTGAAAATTGCGAGAAGGTTTACATCGGAAAAACAAAAAGGAACATAGGCACCTGCTTCAAGCAACACTGGTGTTGCATAAAGTTCAAACAGACCACAAATCAGCAGTTGCTTTTCACTTCTGGACTAAAAACTATGAAATAGATACCTATATCCAGTTGCTGATACCAGCCCAAAAACCCAAAGAGCTTGAAATATAGGAGAAGATTTACATAAAGAAGTTTGAAAACTGCCTCATGAACTTTGATTTGCCAGAAGCAGACAACCCTCTGTTTAGTTTCATCCACAGACCAGCAGAGGACACCTCAAGCTTTCAACAATATGGCTCGAGAGTTGATCCAACAGTCAACAGGCAGCTGATGATGTGGGCTCATGCTCACAATGCATGTTCTGCAAAATAAATAGGTGAGTGAAGCTAATAATAGTGTTTAGGTTGACTCCAATTTCATCAAGTGTATTTTATTAGTTGCTTCACTGTGTGTGATTCCACTACTTTTTGATGATTATCCATTGTTTTGGCATTTTTTGGATAGCCCTTTAAGATCTCCAACATGTGCCTGGCCACCTCTCCCCATTTTGGGTAGCCCTGCCCTGAAAATTACTCTTTGGAACATCATGCTTCAGTATTTCATGTACAAGCAAGATGGTTGCCATCTAGAATATTTGTGAATCTTAAGACTGCATTTTACTTTATAAACTTGTTTATTTATTGTATTAATTTATTTGACTGGCCTAATACACAGTGGTAATCTGAATTGTTAGATATGTTAAATGGTGAAAGAACTAAGTATTCAATTCCATATTACATAAGTTAGGTGAGGGCATTCTGCACAGTATAATCTAATATTATAAACACAGAAAATTCAGTTGAGTTTTTTTGTGAGATGGTCTTATATACACAAATTTCTGATTGACATGAGCTATAAAATACCTAATTTCAATTCATATATCACTAAAATACTAAAACGTATTTAGAAAGTCTTCATTGAGAATGCCATGGAATAAAAAATAGTTGCTGTTCTCCACAAAGAATACACGTAGAAACAAAAGCTAGTTAGTAGTTGTACGCTGCTGAGAATACATAGTAAAAACAAAAGCTAGTTTCATTATTCCAAGAAATATACATAGATGTCATATATAACTATTAAGCAAACAGAAAACAGAGCTTAAAATTAAAAAGTGACAATCAATCCTGTTTATAACACTACAAATCATATGCTATATATTTTATTTGTTTAATTGCTATTTAACAAATACTATAGATGTATGCGCAATGAAACAGTGTCATAACCTCTGAATACCTTTATTCTAATTCTCTAGACATATTCATTAAAGTTTATGGATGACAAAACCTTCTGATAACTCCCATGTAAGAAAGTTTTGGTTTATTTCCTTTGTACTTGTGTTGTAATTAACTTTGTTGCAGGGTATGTTAAATAATTGTATAAAGAGAGAAAATTCCTAACTTTATAAGTCAGTGAACTGATATTTTATATTAACAACTAAAATTATTTTTCTCGATGGTCACAAACTAATGTCTTTAGCAAAGAGGTTAACTTGGTTGCCTGGGAGAGTGGAGTCTTCATATTCACCAGCTTCACCTCTTTTTCATTGCCTATGTTAAGAATTTATGCATTATATGAAAACGTTTTAGCTTTTAGTTATTAAATAAATATGGGACCAAAGAGAAGGTACAAAGGTTCAAAATTTCACCTACTGTTAATCATCTAAAAATTACTTGACCATTCCAACCAATGATTGCTCCACTGCCAAAGAATGCGTATAAGATATGTAGTATTTTCAAAATTTGGAAGACTGTCATGGGGGCATTAAGAAAGCTTAACTGTAAATAGCTCTAAAGACATACTAACAAATTGTGATGTATATCAGCATAACACCAGACATAATATGGATTTTCATAGAGTAGCTGTGAATAAACAGAAAGTCAATTCTGATCCTTATATTGTAGGTAGTAGGTAGTATAATAAGAAATTAAATAGAAATTAAGTCCAGTAAAAAGAATTGTTTTAAAAGAAATCTAAAGAAGTATCTCATTCATAAATGTTTGTATAATATTGATGAACTGTAAATCTATCTACCCCTTAATCATTGTAAATACTGTAATTAGCTCATGACAATGTCAGATGTTCTGTATGAACCTATTGGCAGTAATAAAACTTACTTACTTACTTACTTACATTCTGCCAATGTTTCACATCCTTTTGCATGAACATCAGGGGATATTTCATCTGTTATTAGGAATAGCCACATTGTATGAAATTACAATTTTTAGGGGTAAAGGGGAGACTTCACCATATCCTCTAGATCGTTGTACAATAATTTCATTAAGAATGGGGGGAAGTAAATTCAATTAATTCATCATTTGAATTTAAATAACTAACCGTTCAATATTGGGTAAGCCAGCCAATCCATTATATAAGCATTATGTTTAGGGGCATTACCTTTTATTCTTCCAACATGTCATATTACTCCAAGTGTAAGTAAGCATTTTACATTTAAAATAAAGAGAGTTGAAGGTTGTTACACTAGTGATGTAATGTAACAACCTTCAATTCTCTTTATTTTAAATTATGACACATCACTATTACTAGCTTCTAAATCTTCAAAATTAGTCAAGCATTTTACATTCCAGTCCTATAGACAAACTCAAGCTTAACCATGCACAAAGCTAAAAATTACAACTTATTATATTAATGTGGTACTTTATATGTTTCAGGTGTTGCAACTATTGGTTTGCCACAAGGAGAAAATTTAACATATCAAACATCACCACCACCTCTGAAATGCAGTAAGCAATCTTGCCAGAAACAGACAGAAGGAAAAGCTGATAAATATGAACTTTCACTTACATTAGAACAACTGCAGTTTATAAGAATTCAAAAGGAAAGAGAAAAGTTAATGGAGGAAATATTGTAACATAAATTTGAGTGATGCTAAAAAAATGTTTTCAATGTAATAAAGTAACAATCAAAGCAGGTTGAAAATCATGTCTTTTATTTTGTCCCTCTTCCTGTGTCCAAGTTGTTGTAAAGCTCTCTCTTCAGGACCATGATCATTGATATCTTAAAGATTATTTTCAGATTCATCATCTATATGATGTTCTGAATTGTAAGTATTTGGCTTTTTGTTGTTGTTAAGTTCAATTTATACCCAACCTTTTGATGCAATGCCATGGCGATAGCAGCTCTAATTGCAGTGCATGGAGGCCACTGAATATTAGGGCTCAAAGGTCGTGTATAGATTTGAAAAGTTTATCATTTGTTACTTGTCATGTACCTAACTTGTGGTATTAAATTCATTGAATTCATGCATTTCCTTCTTGGTGTTGCAATTTTCACAAACAGCAGTGTATATTGTGTTCCCTTCATCTTTTGAGAAGACAGGTTAATATAATATATTTTTGAGTTGCGGTGTTTACTATTACAAATTTATGTTAAAACTTATAAATGACTTCATTCCCATAATTTTATTCAGCATGTACTTTTAAAATACTTCTGTTCAGCGGAACGTATTGCCTATTGGCAATGGTGTTAATTCGTATTCTCTTATCATTGGGTCTCTTGCACTTTTTGGGTTTTAATCATTAGATCACACACACACACTCTCTCATTCATACTTTCAGTCTCTGGGAAGGATAGAGAATAATCTTGGAGAAAAATGCCCACCCCCCAGCCAGTAATCGAACCTGGGACAGCAGGCAGGTGCTCTACTGACTGAGCTGTGAGACCAGCCCTTGGCTTTGTTGTGAAGGACAGCACAGTACTTTCTCCATTTTTACTCTAACATACAGCAGAATGGAAAACTTCCTTTTCAGCTGAGCAAAGCATCTCTCTAACAATGACATGTTCTCTTTTCAAGAGGACAATAGGGCCATTTTCTTGAGGAGTTTCAAGATTTCTATAGGATCTTAAGAAACAGGACGTAATGTCATCTGCTATTACCAAGTGACAAAGTATCACTTTCATGCCCAATATAGAGTGGGACACTAAGGACCACAGCAGTTAAAGAGCATCCATAAATAAAACTCAATTTCATGTAATTACCTTTGTTGCAAGGCATGCTAAATAATTGTATAAAGAGACTCTCATCTAGACTTTCTAGATGTTTCATCTTTCCATAGATATTTGAAAATTTAAGAATTCTATTATTATGCTCAGAACTGGACCTCTAAGCCAGGGGCATATGCAGAGAGTGCATTTACAGGGAGCTGACACAGGAATGACTGAGACACATTAACTCAGTCATACCTTCATCGTGTGAACACTTTTAGAGATGTTTCCAACTGGATCAATGAACAGGGTATATTGACTAAATAAAGGATTCAAACTCCCAGCAGGACTCAAACGCAGGCTAGGTTAACTCTTACAAATATTGTAAAGGATTAAATTTATGTCAATCAGCTAGGTGTGTTCACCACTAGACTAAAGACCCATTCAGAAGTGCTACAAGAGATGCTCTGTAATCATCTAGTGTTAACTCTTTGTGACTAAATGCGCGAATAGTGAAAGGAGCAGAGCGAGCTATTTAATGAATTCAGCCAACCAATGTAGGAAATGATAAATTTCCAAAAGAACAGATTAATCCCTCAGCATTCCCTATATTCAGCACTATTTTATTGTATATAAGTATTACATTCTACCCAAACTTTTTATATCGAGATTTCACCAGAAATACATGTTTTGGGGCCCCCTGAATACAAAAAAAAGCATTTTTAGAAAAAGGTTTGTGTGTGTCTAAGTGTCTGTGAACAGCATAACTCAAGAATGAAAAGTCGGATAAATACCAAAGTTGGTATTTGGGCTCAGTATCTTTTAAAGATGTTACACAAAGATTTTCAAGAAAATCCCCCCACCCCAGACTACCCTTTACATGGAACATTTTTCAAAAATGTTGATTTTCTCAAAAATGGCTAACGATTTTGATTAAAATATCATATGTTTAAGATATTTTCATGACAAATAAAATGTATGTCTTGAATTTTCTGGCAATGTCCCCAAAAGTCCTCTTCATTCTGAATGGCTTTTTCATAACTGGTAAACCGTAAGAGATAGACAAAATGTTTCTATAGGTCTCGCCAGGGATATTGGCATATGACCTTCAGGGCTAGCCCAGTCAGCCAGCCCTCTGATGTTTCAATACCTCCCTTGCAAGTAGCACGTGGTTCCTTCTGTCCAGTTGTGGTCCAGTTCCTTCCACCGTATACAACTCCCGTCTCAACTTGCACCATTCTTCGAGCTGCAGCCGCGTATGTGTCATACATCTATACGGTAAATGACTCGCATCGTAGCTTTCCATTAAAATTTTCACATGCCAAAATCCGTGGCGCGACCTGTACATGAAAAATCTAGATCTTGTTAAAACACACAATTTATGTCATATACAATTTTTTTGTGGAGCCAACCAATTCCGAGATATTCCTTGTTATTTGTTTGAATTTTCCAATACTTGAACTTTTTCCCAAATGGAAATTTGTTATTCATTTTTTATGTGCGGGACATGCAAAGAGAATGAAATGCTCCACTTAGCAACCAGCTCTTAAAAGATTTGACTATCGCTTAAAGTCTACCATATTTCTCTTGCATCTACAAGAAAATTAGAAATAAGAATGTTATCTCGATTAACATGAAACAGATGGAGAATAAGCATTTGTAAAAATAGTTTGTACAATAGTAGAGAAAGTCATGTGAGTGTAACACATCATTTTTTTATTTAACTGTTTATTAACAGGTACTGGTATAACAATTTTAAAATACAAAATAATTACAGAAAACAAAAGTGAAACTGCAGTGGTTCGATATTGTGGTTTTGAATATCTCCCCTGCACATGTCCCTGCTCTGAGCATACATGCTTGTGAACACTTCTCTTGATTTAATTGAATCTTGAGTTTGTGGATACACTAAAACTTCACTTATTTGAAATTAATGAACATGCTTGAAAGCGGCTCTTGCTTTCAAAACATGTTCAATTAATTTCAAGTAAGGAAGTTTTGGTGTATGCACCAATTGAAGATTGAATTAAATTATTATTTCACTTCAGTCTCTTAACTTCTGAATAACACTTCAATCACTTCTCTTGGGTTGCAAATAGACTGCACACACAAACACAACCTGAAGTTTGTGATTCACATATTCATTACTATTTCGTACAGACTTCAACAAAAGAGTGGCTTAGTGGAATAAGGGCCCATCCAAATCGATGGTCGAATTTCAGTTCTATGCAGAATAGGTATCTTGGAGCCATCTTGCGTTAGTGTTGGCCTTTTTTATCATGTATATTTTCAACTTTTCCTTGCCCGAGTGGAATAAAGGCCCATTCCAACTCCTGTCACGTGACCATACATTGCTTCCGTATACCGCGCTCTCATCTGCAGTACGCCGCAAAATGCTGGTTCAGCTGATACACGTGTTAATGGTGATCTTACAAAGCCTAAAAAGTGGAAAAGATCTGTGCAGGAGTGGAGTAAAACAAAGAAAAATATTTTATGAAATGGTGGAGAACAGTATGTTTTGGTACCTGGGAAAATTGTTCCTAGTAAAATCCTGGTAAATATTGAGCATTGTTGCCAAACAACAGCCTGCATTTATGGCACACTTTCTCAGGAAACTAAAGAAAGCATATCTGTTGAGTTTTACAAGTTACCTGGCTATAATACGCAAAATACATACTTACTTATTTGGCCTTATAGAAGAACATATTGTAGAAAAGTGTACAAGCAAGATAGGTTACAACCTGATTTTTTGCAGCAGAATGCAACTTACAAATACTATGTCGAGGATCCAAAAACTGCATCTAAACATCAGTTATGTATGACTGCATTCTCTACAACACATGGCATATCCAGCAAACGTCTAAGAACTGTGAGAGGTATGCAAATAGGACTTTATTTTGATAAAAGCTAATATATTATGTTTATAATAATAATGATAATGGTCATAATGATAACTTTATTATTATTTTCTTCCGTTTTATTGTTATAGTTAACCAAAATGTGGAAAATTCTTCATGAAAAGGTTCGAACATGCCTCCTATGGACAAGCATGGCACTCATAAAAACAGACCACATGCCATACCTAAAGAAAGAAAAGATTTTGTGAGAAAGACAATAGAAAGTTTTCCCAGATATACCTCATACTACAGCCGGGAATCTAATCCAAATAAATCATATATAACATCAGTTCACTCCATATCAGAGCTCTACAAACAGTACCTGGAGAAGTGTGAAAATAATAATGAGTCAGTGAAGGAGTACACTTTTCGTGACATATTAAATAATGAGTTTAACATTCGATTTAAGCTCCCCTCAACAGATGCATATAAAGTGTGTGAGAGGCACAGCAAATGGAGCCAAAACCGCCCAGAATATGAAGTACATTTGCAGAAAGCTGAAACAGCCTATGAGTCTTTGCAAAGTGACAAACTAGCTAGTAAAGCCACAGACAGTGATACTTTAGTGATTACAATGGACTTGCAGCAGGCACTTCGAACTCCTTACTTGTTGACCGAATGTGTGTTCTATCAGCAACAACTGCGGAATTACAACTTTGACATTCACATGTGCAACAATGATATGGCTGTCATGTGCATTTGGCTTGAATCAGTTGCTTCAAGAGGTGCAGATGAAATTGCAAGCTGTTTATTGAAAGCAATGTCATTGATTGAAGAAACGGTTGCCAAAGGGAGACTTATTTTGTAATAATAGGTCTCTGGCTATATATGATTGATTGTGGAATGTTTGAGGAAATCGAACACAAATTCCTTGTGCCAGGCCACACTTTCCTTCCCTGCGATGCTGACTTTGGTGTCATTGAAAAACTTAAAAGGAAAACGCAAGTGGTTTGTACATCTGGACAGTGGTGTGATTTTATTAGGAAAAGCCAAGTGAGGAGACTTTTCACTGTTACTGAAATGGGGACTGAAGATTTTAAAGATCTCACAAACTTAAACAAAATGTTCATTAACAGAAACATGACTGAACAAATATAAAGTGGACATGAGAAGCATCTCAGTTTGGGTTTGTGAAACACACTCATGCAATGCATATAAAATTTGGTTTTGGGGACTTGGCTGCAGAAGAAACAATAAGCCTACAAAAAGGGAAGAGGAAACCTGCTACACTATGTGATGTTGTGTTGAACATAAAATATCCCAATGGCAGGGAGTTAAAGAAGGAAAAATATGAGGATATTATGAAACTTTTGAAATTTATACCACCTGTATATCAGAAATTTTATGAGAGCCTTAGTTCAAACAACAATGATGTAGATGCTCCAATTGTTGAACACCTTAATTGATGAGTTGTAAATCTTGTTTATTATATGATTTAGTATAATTATGTTTATTCTATCACTTATAATATAACCATAGTGGAAACATGAATGTCAAGTTTCCAATTAATTTCCTTACATTCTTTACCCTTTCTGCAGAAATCAATCATTGAATCACACTGAACATTTGCAGGTAAAAAGAACATTTTATATAAAATTTACATGTCAAATTTCATTTACATGTGCCCTTTACATTTGGAGTTATACAAAGACTAAGAAAACCCATGTTTTCTTAAAAGTTAGTCTGATTGGGATGGGCCCTTATTCCACTGAGCCCCTCAAATGTATATGCTATGTGTGTGCAGAGTATAATTTAATTTGCATAAAGAAAATTATATCGTAAGCTCATTCTTTGTAATGTTCATTTCCTTTCTCCTTGAAACTTCATGCAAATACGTACTTTTTCCATAACTTTTAGGAGAACGCTGCAGACTGTTGTATAGTGGACTGTCCTTTGCTACTCCGACCTGATATCCTAGATTACTCACAAATGGAGGAAAATTTCCTCCTGTTTTGAAGTTAATGCTTCCCCTCTGGTTTCATCAGACTGTCAAGGAAAGTTTACAGCTAATCAATTTACATTTTCCTCTGTAAATCTAAATAGTTCATGTATCATCATTATTGATTAAAATATCATATGTTTAAGATATTTTGATGACAAACGAAATGTATATCTCGAATTTTCTGGGAATGTCTCCAAAAGTATTCTTCATTGTGAACGAGTTTTGCATAACTGGTAAACCATAAGAGATAGACCAAATTTTACTACACAAAAAATGTAGATCGCGTTAAAATACACAATTTATGTCATATACATTTTTTGTTGAGTGAACCATTTTCAAGATATTGCGTGTTATTCCCTTAAATTTTTCAATACTTATTTTCTCAAATGGGAATTCATTATTCATTTTTTTGTCTTGGACATGCAAAGAGTGGCAAAGAGAATGCTGCTGCACATAGCAACCAGCTATTAAGAATAATTTTTACCTATGCTTAAAGGCTACTGTATTTCTATATTGCCCTTGTAAATACATATATTCCCCTTACATCTACAAGAAAATTAGCAATAAGATAGAATCGGCAAATGTTTATCTCGATTAACATGAAGTACATGGAGAATAAGCATTTGTAAAAATAGTTTGTACAAGAGTAGAGAAAGTCATGTGAGTGTAACACATCAGATTTTTTACAAAATAATTGCTGATAAATTTTAATCAAAACGATGGTATAATTGAGAAAAAGAATCCCTTCCATAATAAACAATTTATTGAATAAAGCGGACCAATTACTTTTTACTAGAAAGATCATCTATATCCTGTAACCATTTCAGTCTGATATCTTAAATAGTTTCTGAGGTAATAGGTCATGAATTTAGCAGATTTAACTTTGGCAAGATAGGGCTTTTAGTCTCCCCTTAAATTCTTAAGAAGTAATAAAGAAAAGCAAAGTCCTATAAAATAGTATCTTCCTTGGTATTTTAGAATCAACATGGTGAAGAGCTCTTGTCAAATCAAATTGCATATTTATCTGCAATGATAAAGAAACTAGACTTTGTATAATATATTCCCAGGTTTTCAGATATCAAACTTGCTTGTGCAAGAAGGTGTTGTCTTCTCATACTCAGGGAATCGTACTTGCTCCCCTCCCCTAACCATTTTCAGAAATGTATGACCTAGTTTCAAAAATATTTCCCCCTTCACTGTTAGTAAAACACATTTAAAGCTTTGTTACACATTTCTGTGTACATATCAGCTACCAAATCCTACCTGATCCATTGAGAATATGCCAAACATTATGCAAGATGTTTTTAAATACCATGCCCTCTTTTAAAATCCTCATGCAAGTGCTAACATTGTTTTTCATAAACACATAGCAAGCTTATCATGCTAGATATCCAACAGAGCACATTATTCACAAACTGTTTCTACTCTGTTACTATACAATTATAGTTTATATTTTCTCATAACATATATTTTTGTAAACTTATCATTATATATATTTTACTTATTTTCTGAGTAGAAACAGTTACAGGAATGGATAAATGTGCTGGGCTGACTTAATTCTTGCCATGATCATATGAAATCGACCAGGCTACACTGTAATTATTTGGGTGGTTCTTATGAAATTGGATCATTTATGCCCCAGTGATCTGGCGGTCAGAGTATTGAAGATAAATTTGTTCATTTTTTATAATTTATTAACTTTGAGGAGTAGCTATCTCAAGCCAACCTAAACATATCAGTTTTAATGGAGCCC
Organism: Deroplatys truncata; assembly: GCA_030765065.1. NCBI lineage: Eukaryota > Metazoa > Arthropoda > Insecta > Mantodea > Mantidae > Deroplatys > Deroplatys truncata. Next base: position 168,788,044 of record CM060983.1, read on the forward strand.
TGGATTCTGTAAGAAATTTATTGTACCTATGCCTAAATGATACTCTCCTGACATATGCCACATCTCACAGTGATATTGTTGATTAAAATTATTGGTCAGTATTTCTAGTAATGGGATCAATAAGTAACTCAGCAAGGTGAAAAACAAATTCTATGAAAATCCATGTGATTCTGGAGTGCCAAAGTAACGTTACAGATTTTTGGTCACCCTCTTATCTTAAAGAATCAGACATTTACTCTTTGAAGAAGAGTGAATTTCACTATGTAAATTAGTACACCTGTTTCTAGAGTAAATTGGAGGGAACTGACATCATTGATTTGCATCCAAACACAAATGTAGTTTTCAGTGAAATAAACGTGTTGGAACAGTTGACAATTCAATGTTATTAACCTGATTACAGATTAAGTTAACATTAAATTACAAAATAATTTAGCTTATGGCAAACAATGTCTCTTGAGAACATCATATACAGTGCCTTCGTTTTATGCCAAGGCCGCAGATTACATAAATGTGTGCTCTGCACAGTCTACTACACTGCAGGTTTTCCGATCCGTAACTCCCATGTTACTTACTCACAAGTGTTAGTTTTATTTATATATCTGTGCAAAGACATTCTTGACATCACTGGATGAAGTTACCATTTACATGCATAAGTTCTTCTTTTGTAATGTTAATAATTTCTGCTTTTATATTGTCCTTAAGTTTACTATGGTGTGGGGATTGTTCCTATAAGCTTTATTTTTTAGTGTTTAGCAATCCTGTTGTTCTAAATTTATTGACCAAACATCGCACAGTGTCTCTACCTGTAACTGGATAACCAGGAAATTGCTGCTGAAATTGTCTACATGCCTTGTCTACATGATTCAGTTTTCACGTATGTAATGTACATAAAAATACACTGTTCAAGCATGAATTTGTTGGTGGGCATTTCCATGCACTAATAAGAGAATAACATTCCTAAGGGAATCACACACAACAAATGTATTGTCAAAACACTTCACAACACGAAGACAAAGCAACGTCTGAGACAACTCACAGCTGATAAACATACCCTTGACACGACCTGTGCCGCTTCTGCACTGTGGCTTAATACCAAGGTCCTGCCATCTCGGCCGATAAGGATATATAGCGGTTGTGGCCTTGGCATAAAATGAAGGCACTGTATTTGTGACATAACCTAACATTGTGCCACTGGCACAACAATAATGCAGGAGAGGACAATATGGGCTGGAGAGTGAATATAATATTATATATAAGTAAACATATATTTAGGTAATATCACAAAATTATATAAACCATTAATCTACAATATTCAGGAACTATACATTGACTTATGTTGATATAATATATCTAAATTTGACTAAATGCAGGTTTTTTGTATTTGTACATAAATTTTAAAGATACCTAAGTAATGTGATCAATGCCTAATTATCCCATATTACAGAATATGGTTTCAAATAGGAAAGTAAGCAATAAAGTAAAACTAAAGAAGAAAAAGGGGACTGAAAATAAGTGACAGGAGAAAAATAAAACTAATTCAGAATTGCTTCTGAAAGAGAAAATAAAATGTCAAAAAAGGTCAAGTCAAATAGTTCAAGATTAAACAAGAATTACAAGTTTAAAGAAGAAAGGGAACATCAAAGAAAATACAGGGAGACAAAGAAAATGAAGAATGCTTTCGATAAATATTTAAATAGCTATCCCCTTGAAAGTTGCTCTGATGAGAATATAAATTATGAAATTCAAAGAATGAGTAAAAGAAAGAAAGAAAAGAAAAAAAAGAAGAAAGGAAGATCAACATCAGCAAAAAGAAGAGGAAGAAAAAAATGGCACACAAGTTTTTTAGAGAACTTCTGAAGTACAAAGAAAATTACAACATCCGTCTGAAACAGGCCAGCAATTATAAGAAGCATATTCGGAGGTTAAATGATGAAAAGAGAACATTCAGAAAATTGACCTCACAACAAGAACTAAAAGTAATAATTTTCTGAAGGGAAGAAAAGTTAATGCTTTAAAAGGAATTGTGGCCAGAAATGTGTTCAAGAAATATGGGCCAAAGACAAACATTCATTTAAATTTTTATGATCTTCAACTGTCAAATCTTAGGAAAAGAAATTGCTAGAAGAGAGAAAAAGAGAAGAGGTTATAAAGTTTCTGAGAAGTGATGAGAATAGTACTCATAGCTTTGGAAAGAAATATACAACTACAAAATTAAATATAAAAATGCTGAGGAAATATCTCAGTGATAATTTAAAGATTTTACATGTAAAATGCTTATAAATAAGAGATATCACTTTAAGTTGCACATTTTTTAGTTTCAAACCTTTCTGGATAGATAAATACCCCAAATGTTACAGATACAGACATATGCCTGTGCATTTTACATGCAATATGAACACTAATTGAAAAAAATTGCACAAAGAATCTTTAATAAATTAAAGAACTCCAATTGGTTACCAAACAACCAGTTTCTTCAAATTACATTGAAGACTGCTTGACATGAGTCTGTCCTGAGTGTATAGGGAAAGGTACTACATTTAACAAGTACAGCCCAAAAGGTGGTACTACTTATCAAAAGGGGATAGTAATGAAGGAAAACTGAATTACATTAGGATTTAAGAAATAATTTCAAGTGACAAAGAAAGAAGATATAAACACAAATTTCACTAGTGCTATTGATGGGATGAAAACCAGTTTTGTGAAATATATACAACATGTAGTCAGTATAAATCATTAGCATCAGCATATAAAAATCCCAAAATAAAACATGGAAGAGAATGAAGTATTACTATATATTGACTTCAGTGAGAGTTTTTCATAGAAGTACAGCAAGGAAGTCCAGGCCATTCCTTTGGAGCATCAAGAACAAAAGTTAGTCCATACACTCCAAGAGCTTAGATAAAAACATATTACAAATCTTTTCGTTTGCAATGCTTTCAGAATTTCTCCATCATGATCCCCTAGCAATATGGTTCATTTGAATCCTGTGCTAAAGTATCATTTTGACCTTAATCTCCATCTCAAAATAGTTCAGTTCTTGAGTAACCCTCCCATCACACAATATCAAAAGCCCGCCTCTGTGGTGTGCAGGTGATATGTCTGTCTCACATTCAAGAGGTTGAAGCTGGTTATCGAGACCCAGGAGAAATAATAATAATAATAATAATAATAATAATAATAATAATAATAATAATAATAATAATAATAATAATAATAATAATAATAATAGTATACGATCGAACATAGCGACGAAAATGTGCTGAATTCATATTAGGAATGGGTTTTGTAGGGAAGACAGAGAAACAAAGTTTGTCTCCTCGAAGCAGAGGTATTTTACCTGCTTGGCCAACAAACCTGCATACCGGAAGTTTCGCCTTTTGTACTCTGGCTCGGACAGGGTTTACAACGGTTTCACAGCTTAGGCGGGTGAGGAAGTATATGTGCCTTATCTACGATCTAAGAATGTTCGTGGGAAGATTTTAAAACTCAAAATAAGCTGTAAGAAGCAAATGTGAAAGTTGTCAAGTGGGGGTAGCCAATAATAAAAATCATGAAACAAAATGATAGCCAATCGAAAGATCGCGTAGGCATCACATGATACGTTTGAACTTAAAACAGAACGAAATTTAAGAAAGGGAGAGGGGGAAAATTCTACGTTTGGCGAAAGCCGTGAAGGAGAAAATAAAAACGCCGAGACACATTCCGGTACAAATTAACCATGAGGGCGGCCGAGGCACATTCCGGTACAAACTAACCACGAGGACGGTCGACGAAACAAGATTAGAAGAAAATAATCAGAAAGTTTATAGTGTAAAAATGAAGTTATGAAACCTAGGCAATTCGAGGGCTAGTCGGAGAAACATATAAGTAGCGACTTCGAAAGTGATAAGAATAACAGTGGTTTCGACGACGAAGGTGGCGGGTCGACCAGATAGGAATCTACGTAACAAAATAAAGAAATAACTCAAACTTCTCCGGCAGTATTATTAATATATCATCAAGGCAGTGTCACCACCCCTGAAAACTAGAATCTCAGCTCTACCTAAAACAAATTCCAAATCCCTGCCATCCAATCATCGAACCCGGGACTCTGAGTCCACTGAAGCAACTGCCAGGAACAACACAGATGCGTCAGAGGTCAGCGTCATATGGCGCCCACTACGTAGGGGCTCGAAATACTGCCAGCGGATAACACACCCGGAGAACCGACAACGGAAGGAAGGACAGAAAGACGACGCCGATGACGACATCAGCAACCACCAGCAGCAGAGTGTACCGATAGACGCGTGGCAACAAGCGACATCGACGCCGCTCCATTACAACAAGGAAGCAGACATTCAGCGAAGACATCATCAGTGTTCAAAAAGTGTGTAAGTGTAGTGAAGTGTTTTGTGAACTACTACAACACTTCGCAGCAGCTCAACCCAGCACCGAGTAAGTGTTAACTGTATGATACATAAGTTAATAAAATTTTGGAAGGGAGTGTATATGCAATAGATATAAGTAAACTGGGTTATGTATGTTTGTAAATGCTGTTAAGAAGCAAGAAATTAACCGGCAACGATATGGAAGGTAATAGCAATGAACAAGGGGGAAATTTCACTAACAATAGCACGCGGGTAGGTGTAGAAAATGGAGATAGCGAAACATTAGAAAACCGAGTTACCGGATCACTTAACACGAGCGAAATGCTGCAACAAATGTTGGCGCAATTGAGCCTCCTAAACACTAAGATAACAGAACAAGAGCAAACACTTGGGCAAACTCTGACTCAACGATTAACAGAACAAGAACAAACACTAACTCAACGATTAGCAGTACAGGAGCAAACACTTGGTCAAACTCTAACTCAACGATTAACAGAACAGGAGCAAACACTAAAACAACAATTGTCCACCCAGGAACAAACATTGCAGCAATTAAGCATCCAACAGAAGGAAATCAGTCAGGGCTTAGAAAATAAAATACAGGGTGTCATGTTAGAAATTAGAACAAGTCAAAATGTAATCCAAGAGGATGTGGAATATATAAGAAGCGAACTAAAAGCAACACAAAATAGTGTAGAGGTAGTAAGGAAGGAACTTGGCGTGGAAATAGACGCCATCAGGGCCCAACAAGTTGTAAACAATGAAAACTTAATATGTACAATTAGTGATAAGGCAAGGGAAGAAGCAATGCCAGTCTGTGTAGCATTACAGAACAAGCAACAGGCACTTGAAGCAGGGGTTAATGATGAAATTAACAAATTAAGGGAGGAACTGACACAGACCGTCAATGCTTGCAGGGACGCGCTAGAGGAAATCGAACCGCGATCTCAGGGAGCCACGGACGCGCGAATTACCTCTCAGGTTTCCGCGCTTTCGTCGTTCCAGTGTAACAACCCGAGTAGCGAACCGAGGTCGAACGAACCTGCCTGCACTCCTTCGGCCTCACCGCACCCGGCAAGTGAAATGTCAAGCACCGTAGGGCCCCTGCAACAATGCAATATACCTTTACAATTTTTGAATGAACTGCCAATCCCCAAGTTCAACAGTGAAGTCGATAATGCGAAGCAGTTCATTAATGACCTCGAATCTTATTTCGCGCTTAGGGGAATTCCCGACCGTTTCAAAATGGTAATTATAAAAAGGAGCTTGATAGGCCCGTCCCTGAGTTGGTTTCGGTTGACGGTAGGCGAGCATGCACAATATGAACATTTTAGGTCTGCATTTTTGGAAAAATATTGGAGTGGCGTTGCACAGTACAGGGTGCGCGCAGAAATAAATAATGGCCGATACAGGGAAGAGAAGCGTGAGTCGATGGTTGACTACTTCTTGTGACTCGGCCAATTAAGTCAACTCCTGGACCCACCGATGCCCGAAGGTGAATTTGTATCCCTCCTGACACGACACTTCCCAGACGTTATACGTCATCACCTCGTGGTAGCACGTCCGAGGACGTTGAGCGAAGCCATAGAACTACTTACCGCTCTGCAGGGGTACGGAACGCGGGAAGAAGATAGGCCCAGGATCAGGACTGAAGGCAGACACATTGATCGGATACATTCGCATCGTAATGATGGGACGAGGGCACAAGGTGCGTTGAACAACTATTCCACAGTCCGACAGCGTTATCAAGAGCCATTTACAAGAAATCGGAAGAGAAACTATAGGCCTTGGAACCAAACGGGCACGGGTAGGCCACCGAGGCAACATGAGGAGTATCCCGTTCAGTACATGAGATTCTCCAGGTACCCGGGGAATAGTAGGCAACACCGGGGAAATAACCTTCACGGTGGAACAGCGGATAGGCCAAGAACGCCTCCGAACCGCCCAGAAACTCCCCCGAACCGACCTGGAAACACCCCGGGCAGGCCAAGGACACCTCCGAACAGGCCAAGAACACCTCCAAGCCGGCCAGTGACCCCACCCCGTAGATATGAGAACCACGAGCTCTTAAGCATGCCTACGTATAGCCACGCATTGACGTCGAGCGGGTACCCATCACAGACACGACAGCCGCAAAATGTCCACCGCGAAATGGATGACGCGATAGGTCACCTAAGCGGGGCAATGGCAGGACAAAGCATAGGCCAAGGGATAGGCCCCAGTCAAGGATCGTGGCCACGACGGTCGGAAAACTAGAGACAGGAAGAGTCGTAGCGTTCCCAGGCTCAACCTCAGAGAATGCGCGCAGGTTCTCGCATTACACAGGGAACGAAAACAAAAATACAAGAAGAACAATTTTTTTATTGAATATTTGCACATTGGGGGAGGCATTAACGTGGTAAGAATTTTTACGCAACAACTGTGCGAAGGGAGAGATCTTAACGACACGCCACTGCAGTCAGCTGATGGGTCAGAAGTAGGTCAAGCACCCCAGTATTGTGAGTTAAACACAGAAAATGAAAATGTTTATTATGGTGAGAGAGCGGACAACTCGCAGGTAGTCAGTGATCAAAACTTGTCCCTATCAGGTATACACGAATATGTAGCATCAACAGACTGCTTAAACCATCAAGAGAAAGAAGCAATACAGACGTATGCATATGTGTTGGAAAGGTCCTTATCGGATATCACAAACCTTCGGGGACAGAGTATATCAACTCCAATCGTCCATTTAAGCAGGATCAATGAAATTTAGTAGAGTCGGATAGGGAAAATGTACAAACGCACTCGGAACACGAGTAAGGAAAGTCATATATGCGAACATTGTTTACAAACAAATTGGTAGCTTTGGGATAGCAATGTCCTGTTAAAACCGTGTGCTTGACATTCACGATGTTAATGACATACAGTAAGAAAACCGGACAGAATGTATACCTGGCAGAAAAAGGTACCAAAAGGTGTCTGAGTGTGGAGGCAGCTAATAGCCTCAAGAAAACCAGTATTGTATATAATGTGCAAGAGAGAGAGAGAGAGAGAGAGAGAGAGAGAGAGAGAGAGAGAGAAAGATGGAACTAAGATGTGTAATTAAATTAAAAAAAAAACTTATTGTTTGAAGAATGCATTGTGTGTGTATAAACAGATTCCTTAAATATAAATGTTTGTAGCCTGGTTGTTGACGGCCAGATATTATGTAGATTGTTTTTCTTTTACTTTGTGAAAATACTTGTGTCAAATTTGAAATTGCATTGTGTACAGTGATTGAAATGTATTGTGAACAGAATAAATGTGTAACGGTGGGCTCGCCATTAAATCGTCGTAAGCCACTAAATAAATGAATAAATAAATAAATAAATAAAATGATAAATGAAAGGAACCGAGGGAGAGAGGGACATTAGATTAGCTTAGATGGGACATTAACGATAAACCCATCATCCAACCTAAAGGTCCGATGATAAATTTACCGTCAGGGCATATGAAGCTGGTTACCGAAACCCAGGAGAAATAATAATAATAATAATAATAATAATAATAATAATAATAATAATAATAATAATAATAATAATAATAATAATAATAATAGTAATATACGATCGAACATAGCGACGAAAATGTGCTGAATTCATATTAGGAATGGGTTTTGTAGGGAAGACAGAGAAACAAAGTTTGTCTCCTCGAAGCAGAGGTATTTTACCTGCTTGGCCAACAAACCTGCATACCGGAAGTTTCGCCTTTTGTACTCTGGCTCGGACAGGGTTTACAACGGTTTCACAGCTTAGGCGGGTGAGGAAGTATATGTGCCTTATCTACGATCTAAGAATGTTCGTGGGAAGATTTTAAAACTCAAAATAAGCTGTAAGAAGCAAATGTGAAAGTTGTCAAGTGGGGGTAGCCAATAATAAAAATCATGAAACAAAATGATAGCCAATCGAAAGATCGCGTAGGCATCACATGATACGTTTGAACTTAAAACAGAACGAAATTTAAGAAAGGGAGAGGGGGAAAATTCTACGTTTGGCGAAAGGCGTGAAGGAGAAAATAAAAACGCCGAGACACATTCCGGTACAAACTAACCATGAGGGCGGCCGAAGCACATTCCGGTACAAACTAACCATGAGGGCGGCCGAGGCACATTCCGGTACAAACTAACCATGAGGGCGGCCGAGACACATTCCGGTACAAACTAACCATGAGGGCGGCCGAGGCACATTCCGGTACAAACTAACCACGAGAACGGTCGACGAAACAAGATTAGAAGAAAATAATCAGAAAGTTTATAGTGTAAAAATGAAGTTATGAAACCTAGGCAATTCGAGGGCTAGTCGGAGAAACATATAAGTAGCGACTTCGAAAGTGATAAGAATAACAGTGGTTTCGACGACGAAGGTGGCGGGTCGACCAGATAGGAATCTACGTAACAAAATAAAGAAATAACTCAAACTTCTCCGGCAGTATTATTAATATATCATCAAGGCAGTGTCACCACCCCTGAAAACTAGAATCTCAGCTCTACCTAAAACAAATTCCAAATCCCTGCCATCCAACCATCGAACTCGGGACTCTGAGTCCACTGAAGCAACTGTCAGGAACAACACAGATGCGTCAGAGGTCAGCGTCAAGGTCCCAAATTATAATCTCAGTTACGGTGATTTATTTGGATTAGTCTTTTTTTCCCATGATTTTCCTTTAATCTGAGAAGGTGAATGTCAGGTAACTATAAGCTCTCAGGCTCATTTGAGCATCATTTCATTGTCTGATTATGACTTACCAGGTTAAATGGCATTAAACTTAAAAAAAAAGGCCTCCATCAAACTGTCCTAAGGTATGCAATTTCTCAGTATGAACATGAAAAAGGTGCTCCAGTTAGCATTGGGCTGTCTTAAAATGGACAAGTAATTGTCTCATAGCTCAGAGAACAGCCACTGTTAATCTTGAAAGTCTAATTCAAAACCTTACCAAAGATACTGCAAAGTAAAGATTTGGAAGGTATCATGTGAAGAAATAAATGAAATGGGTTTAATCCTAAGTAATACGGTTGAATTACATGCATTTAAGCCATGATGAAAATCCACCAGGTCATCACCACTTTTTTTTGCCAGAGGAAAAGACAAAGTAAAGGACACTGATTGCCATAACTGCAGAGTGGATGAGACTTGTTGCCACTACAGCATGAGTAAGAGCAGTCAACAACTCATCTCAAAAGGTAATAAACTAAGTAATACATTCTTTAATATATGAACACACTTTTCATTAAATAAAGTTTTGATTTAGAATTGGAAATTAATTTTTTATAAATAAATCTACTTTATTACTTTAACCTAACTCAGTTTTCTTCAAAATTAAACCAGCCTTTAATTTGTTACTCAGAACTTACAATAAAGGATTGGTCATCTTGGTACATACGAACATTCTCTGTCCTGGTTGACATTTTCAAAATTGTAGATGGAATAAATGCAATCATAAACATAATGGAACTTACAAAGATAAAAATCAAAGTTTGAAGATGGTTCAAAATACTGGACATTCATGCTTACCCAACTGAGGATATTAGGAAAAAAGTTGATTCTCCTAAATCTTGCACAAATAGGGCTAAGTAGTTTGAAGAAGTTTAACATTTTTTTCCAATAGAGCTTTTATTACAGCAAATACAGCTGTTTTATTTCATTGTAAAGTTTAGTCTAATTTCTACACTAAAAATTATTTTTTTTGTAATAAGCTGTAATAGGTATTTAAACAATAAAATATGTTTTGAGAATTTTTTCTGCCATTCTCCTATAGTGTTTTCACTTTTTCTCTAAGTAAACCTTTCTATTTGCATATAAGCCCTTGGAAAATGTTAAACTAGTCATCATTATGATCTTCAGATTGGGAATTTCTCCAATAGTATGTATACCTTATTTAAACTTTTAGGTCACATTTTAATTTTTCATTTTTTAAATCAGAAATATAACACTTTCATGAGAATCATTCATTTATGTTCTACAAGCATGTAACATTTATATTCTCTATGACATACACAAAATATAATCTCATCGTCCTCCGTGGTGTAGTGGTTACCATGCTAGACTATAGTTTCCAAAGTCACAGATTCAAACCCGGCAGAGGGCAATGGATTTTTTTGGGCGTAAAAATTCTTAGCATGGCTTCCTTTGGAAGGGAAGTAAAACCGGTGGTCCCATGTCGTAGATTTACGGCACATAAAAGAACCTCAAGCCTGATAAAGAGGCCTCTGAGCAAAATTACTGGTCTTGCATGCTCAAAATAGAATGGGACGCTAAGAACCATAGTAGTTAAAGAGCGTCCATAAATAAAAATCAATTTATTTACAAGATATAATCTGAGCTCAAATGCCTAGAACTAGCTAAAAACATGCTTAAAATATGATATATATTGTTCATCACAAAAACAGTGGTGGGGTCTTGGAAGTGCAAAAATTTCAAAGTGGTCAAAACAAAGTGGAACTGAACAGTTCTTTGTATTGTAATATGAGCACAAGTAACTAAATTTGATGTATAAAATGATTATTTTTGTAATATCTTTTGATTTTAACAGCTTAATAAAGTAACTTTTACTTGTAATTTATTTAGAGTAACATATAATTTTAGCATAGTTATGATAATTGCAGCTCAAGTGATCTGAATTCCTACGCTGGATAACTGAAACAAATTTTGAAGTCTTGTTTCTCCTTGGTCTTAAGACCTTTTTGGCTTAAGTAGCCCTGCAATATTCTTCTCTTGCACTCTATTGAAGGTTTCAGCTTTTAAGATACCCAACTCACAGTGTTGTATTTTCTTTTGAATTCATGAAAATATCGGGTGTGAATCCTGCTTTAAAATGTTCATACTTTATGTTTAAATGGGCAGGGAAAAGAAAACACAAAGGCTCTTCTTAACCAGGAAGTACTAAATGGTAGCTGTGGAGGAAATAGATCAGTGGATCAGATGTTATCAAAGAAAAACAACAGAGCAGTGACAATTTTAAGCAATTTTTTTTGCTATGTAATTTTTAGAAGCTATATCACCAGTATTGGATAAGAGGTTGGCTTATCTACCTAATATCTTTAAGAAAGTTGAACTAATATTACAGTATGCTAAACCAAAGACATTGCTTTTAAAAAGGAAATTCCATTAACTGTTCCTGTAGAAAGACATTTTAACATATCTAAAACATGCTTTCTCAAAAAACAACTAGGCTTAATGGCAGTAATTTAATATGCAGGCTTCAGTAAGATCATTCAAAAGATTTTAAAAACTAATTACAACTGTTTTTGTAACTGCAATCATTACTGTTTGGAAATATGCTATTAACTTGCAATTTACTGCAATATTTATCAAGTGATACTGATTTTAATTACCTTTTCAAAGTATTGTATGGATATATATTAGAAAAATATATGGATATAACATGGCCCCTTTTTCAATTTCAACAATTAACTATCTAAAGCTATGCTAATTATTGTATCTAGTGATTATATTAGATGCTGGTGTTATGGCCTTTGTAGCTTTACAAAATTAATAACCAGACACTGTTAATGGAAATCTGAACATATCTTTAAAAGTCTATCACATGTAGCATGCATCAGTGTATGTATGCAAATGGATTCAACATTTTTGGCCCCTGGTCTTGACTGCAGATACTGCATATATGTGAATCAATGTAACATTCCATTGGTTCTTACATCCAGGGCTCTTTTTCTGGGGGAATGCTGGGGGATACATACCCTTTAGATTTTAGGAATAAAAAGAAGAAAAACAATTATTGCTTTAATTTAAATATAATTGTTGTGTAAATTGCTGCCATATCACTTTAGTTAAGTTCTTGAGTCTCAATCTTATTGAAATGATTCACCAAGTGACTGATTATAGTTTCCTGACATACACTTCCTGGTTTGTGATGTGCGATCATGATTGTTCAGAGCCAAAGAGACTAATTTGTATGCTCTGCCTCACCCAAGTAACTAAAATGGGAGAGTTTAAGTTAAAAAAAATTACTGAAACAATGATGAGATTTTGTGTATTAATGGAAATGAACACTTACAAAAAAATCTGATGTGTTACACTCACATGACTTTCTCTACTCTTGTACAAACTATTTATACAAACGCTTATTCTCCATATGCTTCATGTTAATCGAGATAAACATTTGCAGACTCTATCTTATTGCAAATTTTCTTGTAGATGTAAGAGGAATATATATTTACAAGGGCAATATACAAATACAATAGCCTTTAAGCACATACATATCTCTTATTAGCTGGTTGCTAGGTGCAGCACCATTCGCTTTGCCACAGATTAATATTCTTTGCATATCCAAGACAAAAAAATGAATAACGAATTCCTATTTGAGAAAAGTATTGAAAAATTTAAGGGAATAACAAGTAATATCTCGAAAATGGTTCACTCAACAAAAAAAATGTATATGATATAAATTGTGTATTTTAATGCAAACTACATTTTTTGTGTAGTAAAATTTTGTCTATCTCTTATGATTTACCAGTTATGCAAAAGTCGTTCACAACAAAGAATACTTTTGGAGACATTCCCAGGAAATTCAAGATATACATTTTATTTGTCATAAAAATATCTTAAACATATGACATTTTAATCAAAATCGTTAGAGCCATTTTTGAGAAAATTAAAATTTTCGAAAAATCTTCCATGTAAAGGGTACTCTGGGGTGGGGGGATTTTCTTGAAAACCTTCATGTCGCATCCTTGGAAGATACTGAACCCAAATACCAAGTTTGGTGTTTATCCGACTGTTCGTTTCTGAGTTATGCTGTTCACAGACACACAGACACACAGACACCACACAGACAGACACACAGACACACACACGGACATGTTTCCAAAAATGCTTTTTTTTGGATTCAGGGGGTCTCAAAACATGTATTTCCGGTGAAATTTTGGGTGGAATACAATACTTCCCCTACTTACTATACATAGTAGAGAAAGTAAAAATCTGATGTGTTACACTCACATGACTTTCTCTACTCTTGTACAAACTATTTTTACAAACGCTTATTCTCCATCTACTTCATGTTAATCGAGATAAACATTTGCAGACTCTATCTTATTGCTAATTTTCTTGTAGATGCAAGGGGAATATATATTTACAAGGGCAGTATTCGAAATACAGTAGCCATACATATCTCTTAATAGCTGGTTGCTAGGTGCAGCACTATTCCCTTTTCCACAGATTAATACTCTTTGCATATCCAAGACAAAAAAAATGAATAACGAATTCCCATTTGAGAAAATAAGTATTGAAACATTTAAGGGAATAACAAGCAATATCTCGAAAATGGTTCACTCAACAACAAAAATGTATATGACATAAATTGTGTATTTTAACGCGATCTACATCTTTTGTGTAGTAAAATTTTGTCTATCTCTTATGGTTTACCAATTTACCAAAAGTCGTTAACAATGAATACTTTTGGAGACATTCCCAGAAAATTCAAGATATACATTTTATTTGTCATGAAAATATCTTAAACATATGATATTTTAATCAAAATCGTTAGAGCCATTTTTGAGAAAATTAAAATTTTCGAAAAATGTTCCATGTAAAGAGTAATCTGGAGTGGGGGGATTTTCTTGAAAACCTTCGTGTCGCATCTCTGGAAGATACTGAACCTAAATATCAAGTTTGGTGTTTATCCGACTGTTCGTTTCTGAGTTATGCTGTTCACAGACAGACACATAGACTGACAGACAGAACACAGACAGACACACACACGGACATGTTTCCAAAAATGCTTTTTTTGGATTCAGGGGATCTCAAAACATGTATTTCCGGTGAAATCTCGGTATCGAATTTTTGGGTGGAATACAATACTTCCCCTACTTACTATACATAGTAGAGAAAGTAAAAAAGTGAAACTATCTGCAGACTTAAGCCTTCAGAAATAGTGTGTGAACCTGATCCTAAATATGCTGAAAAATTGAATGACTTACCTGACTGTTGTACATAAGGTAACAAACAAAATTTACTTTGTGAAAAAATGAGTCAGTAATTGTAAAAAACAAAAAACTTGGCTACAAAATCTGCATGAAGTGAGAAAATAATTTAAGATAGGTAATTTTTGTTATTTTGGCAAATGTGCATTACTACCATCATCACCACATGTCTCTGAGAAAGGAAACTTCAAATTAATGGTTATAGTGATTAAATGAAGTTTCAGGTGAGAGTACGCCTAAACTTTCTTTTATAAAAACAGCCCTTATTTTACATGAAAAATACAAATGAGGGAAAGTAATATGTTGATATAATGTTTCTGTGACTGAAGCTGGTTTGGGTGATACAACACATCACATCATTTCTCCAGTTGTCTGGCTAGCCAAACGACTTTATCAAGGGTCAGAATTGGTGAATCCATTCTGAATTATATATTTTTGCTCAAGAAGGTTGAATCAATTACTGTGAAACTTGGTCATACCTTAGGTACCATTTAGAAAATAAGCTGTATGGCATCTGAATTACCTCACACAAATGGTGTTACTTATTATTGAATTTTGCGTTAATTATAACAAAAAGTGTACAAGTAACTCTTTTTTGAGAAGTTTTGCTATTAACAAAATATGGATAGAATAAATGTTTAAGTAATTATGGCATTTCATTATTATTATTATTATTATTATTATTATTATTATTATTATTATTGTTTTTGTTGTTGTACATAAGCCAGTTAAGCACACAACAGTTCTATAGACATTTTTATTGTCATTTTCTGTTTACCACGGAAAAAAGTATAGTTCTGATTGAATAACCAACATAAGGAATAGGTACAAGGTTGTGTACTATTGTGTGCTTTCCCTTAGATTTTAATCTTTATTAAAAAAACAGAAAAACCAAGTTTTTACTTGTTTTAAAATCATCATAGCAATCATTTTAGGAATTAGGACATCATGTAGACGTAAAAGAGAATTATATGAGCAAGTAAGAATTAGTAATAATATAGATTTAAAACATTACTTCAAAAAGTATTGTAAGCTTCTAAAGAAGGTAATAAAAGCGGCTAGAATATTGCATTATAATAAACAGATTCAACTCTCCGACAATAAAATAAAAACTACTTGGAATATAATAAAAAGAGAAGCGGGTAAATCCTCATTACAAAATGACTTAATAACACTAAACATTGATAATCAAGAAATTTGTAAACCTCATGAAGTTGCAGAAATTTTTAACAAATTCTTTTTGGATGTAACAAACAAACTGAGTATTAATTTTGGAAGTAAAGAGGCAGCTTTGGAATTTCTAACATCAAATTTCACTAATGAAGTGCCGGAATTTAAAGTTAACCTGACAACGCCTTCTGAAATAAACAAAATTATTAACTCCTTCAAAACAAAAAATTCTTCTGGTTATGATGAAATAACAATAGGTAAACATCTTAAAATCATGCTCATCTCAAATTTCCACTCCCCTTAGTTATTTGTGCAACGAGTCACGAAGGTCAGGAATTTTCCCTGACAGAATGACATTTTCCATTGTTAAACCACTTTTCAAAAAAGGCGATCGCAATGTTTCAAATTATAGACCAATATCTCTCTTGCCAATTTTTTCAAAAGTTCTTGAAAAGGTGATGTTTAATAGACTTTATAAATACCTTGAATGTAACAACATACTTGTCAGGGATCAGTTCGGCTTCAGAAAAGGAATGTCGACCAATAATGCAACTTATAAACTTACTCATGATGTGTTAACTGCATTAAACAAAAAAAAATGCATGTAGGTGGGATTTTCTGTGACTTAGCTGATAGCTATTCTGATAGCAAAATTGAAATTCTATGGACTAAAAAATGAAACTCTAAGTTGGTTCATATCTATCTAAATGAAAGAAAACAAAGTATTGAAGTAGTCAATGATATTGAATTTGGAAAACATACATCAAAATGGAAAACAGTAACACATGGTGTGCCCCATGGTTCAGTTCTAGGACCTTTATTATTTTTTATCTATATAAATGACCTATCATTTTATATAAAGGATATTGCAAGTATCATTCTGTTTGCTGATGACACGAGTGTTCTGGTGACTAGTAAAAACTTGAATGAGTGTGTAATTAAATTGAATTACGTTTTGAACTGTATGTCACACTGGTTTAAAGGTAACAAATTATTTGTAAATCTAGGGAAAACAAAAGTTGTTAAATTTATAACCCATCGATCACCAAACACTCCAATAGAAATTGGGATTAATGACTTGTCACTAGAATAAATAGACAACATTAAATTCCTGAGCCTCCAAGTAGACAGATATTTAGATTGGAAAGTTCCCATTACGTATATCTTACCCAAACTCAGTTCTGCCTGTTATGCTATCTGAGCACTGGTAAATGTCAGTTCTATAGATACACTTAAATTAGTATACTATGCATATTTTAACTCTATCATTGAATATGGAATATTACTTTGGGGAAACTCAGTAGAAAATAAACGAATATTCCTCAAGCAAAAGAAGATTATAGGAATCATTTCCAGCACCAATAGCAGACACTCCTGCAAACATCTTTTTAGAAGACTGAAGATATTAACCCTACCTTGCATGTATATATTTTCAATCTTAAAATTCTATGTATGCAATCGAACCACATTTATTACAAACATGGAAATTCATGAGATAAACACTAGACAAAAGGGTAACATCCATCATCCCAGTACAAAGCTTTCTTGCTTCCAGAAAGGTGTATATTACGAGACAATAAAAATATTTAATACACTCCCTAATGATCTTAAGAGAAAAGTTGACAATTTCAATGTCTTTAAAACTGCTGTTAAAGAGTACCTATGCTCAAAAGCATATTATTCTGTACAAGATTATCTGAATGGCAAATTATCCTGATGATAATACGTATATAGCTCTGTAAGCAGTATTAGTAAATATTAATGACAATTGCCAGTTATATTTGATGCCTGCTCTAGAATTAATGAAGCTATTTAAATGTATGTATATTAAGAACTGACAGTAAATGCTATGCATTACAAATCAAATAGAACAAAATGATGAGACGAACAAAGGTACAAGCCTAGTGAATGTTAAAATAACTGTTCTTCCTGTACGTATGTTAACCTTATAAGGGTAAGGAGGTATTCGACTCTGTACAAAATTACACTTGATTTGTTTCATTTTGTATATAATATTCTTTATTTTATTTTAAATGTTCTGCATACTATGTAATATTTATGTTTATATGTAACTTTATTGTACATTTCCTTGACACGCATATAGTATGTGTCTATTTTATTTCAAATCTTCTATATTCTGTGTAATATTTATGTTTGTATGTAATTTTTGTACATTTCCTTGACATGTTCTATGTTCACAAGCCTTTATGGCTGCTAGTGAACTCACAGAATACAATCTAATCTAATCTAATCTAATCTAATCTAATCATATTACATGAATGTTGCACAGAGAGATAGAGGGGTAAGGAGACTGAGAGGAACAATCGCAAGTGGGAGGAGAGGAAGAGAGAGAAAGAGACAGAAAGAGAGAGAAGAATATTGCAATGGATGCAGTAATGAAACCTCAGCTACAGGTTTTGCTAGTATAAGCACATGCTGAAAAACTGCATTTTTTATGTCCCTAATGTATCAATTGTTTGCTTTTTAACATTAGCAAAGTTTCCCTCTTAGACCATGTATAGGTGAACCTCAAACGTTTCTACAGGATAGAGGCAGAGATTTGTACAGGAATGACTGATACCATGTTTTGTGTTGAATGATTTACATTCTGAGTTGAATGAATAGTTTTGTTATGGGAATACAGCACACAGAAAGTATGAAGTTGGCCTTCCTGCTAGAAGTAGATAATCCAGATTTGCAGTTCTACAACTTTCATGCAGTAATCATTCCATGGTAGTAGATACAATATTAGATTACAGATTCCATTATCAAAACTTGAGCACTTTTATATAGCATTATAATTATATATATTTATATAATTACATAATTGCTCTTTATTACTTATATTGCTGTTAGTAAAATTGCAGCATTTTTGGTGCTTTTCATGTATCAACTATTAATACGAGGGCGGATCCAAAAGTAACGCACAATAATTTTTTCTGTCTTGGTATTACAGCTGGAATGTTGCAATTTCACACAGATATAGTTTGAAGTTTCACTGCAGAGGGTATTTTTTGTTTCATGTGCAGCTCTAGCGAGTGAAGCGTGAACTACGCAACAAAGATGGCGCGCATGTTACTGTCGTTTACGTGTAAAGAGCAGAAAGGTGTGGTTCGATATTTGTGGACCAAAGGGCATAAACCGAGTGACATTTACACGGACAGGCGTGGCATGTATGGCGATGATTGTATGGGCCGTAGCAATATCTCCAGGTGGTATGCATTCTTCCTAGAAGGCCGTGGGAACCTTAGTGATTCACCACGCTCCGGGAGGCCGGTAACTACTGCAACCCCGCAGAGTGTCCCAGACGTTGAGGCGGCAATTTTGAACGGCCGGCGTGTGCAACTGCGAACCTTATCGCAACAGTGCAACATTTCCTATGGTGTAGTGTGCGATATTGTTCATGACACGTTGAAATTTCGTAAAGTTAGTGCTTGCTGGGTGTATAAGAACCTGACAGATAACCACAAGGCCAAGAGTGATGACGAGCTTGGATCACCTAACGCGGTACACCGCAGAAGGGCATAACTTTCTGAAAGGATACGTCACTGGTGATGAGTCGTGGACATACCACTACACGCCCGAAACCAAGCAGGCAAGTATGGAGTGGAAACATGCTGGTTCCTCCGTGAAGAAAAAATCCAAAGTGACTCAATATGCTAGGAAAGTGCTTGTGACGGTGTTCTGGGATATGCATTGGTGGACTTTGCTGAACACGGGACCACTGTGAATGCTACAGCCTACATGAAAACTTTGGTGAAGTTGCGTCGTCCTCTTCGTGACAAACGCCACAATATCAATTCTAACGATGTCAAATTCTTCATGACAATGCTCGCTCCCATGTTGCTGCTGCTGTTCAGAAAATATCCAAATTTGGTTGGGAGGTGCTCCAGCATCCACCACACAGTCCGGACCTTGCACCGTCGGACTTTTGATCTGTTTGATCCCATGAAGAAACTCCTGGCCGGCCAACGCTTTGCGACAGATGCGGAAGTGAAATCAGTAGTGCGCAGATGGCTATACTCCAAGGAAACGGACTTCTACGAACACGGCATATTGAAACTGGTATCACGATGGGAGAAATGTGTTGAGAAACTTGGTGACTACTTCGAAAAGTAGGTAAAAGGTGCAAGTTCATTTATGATTTTTTTTTATTGTTTTAACTATTAAACATTTTGTAAAAAAAGTATTGTGCGTTACTTTTCGATCCGCCCTCGTACAACATATTTTAGAGTTAGTATACTATTAATTGTACGGTGCCTAATTTGATAAAGTACATAATGGACTGGAAAAAAGCAGAAAAAATGGTCAGTAGCCAAAGGGAGGTCAGCAATTGGATTACTGAGAAAATTTTTATACATTGCTTCAATGACGAAAGTGATGTGATATTGTCACATCCTCCCTGGATGTGACTTGGGGGTGTAGTAAAAGGAGGTAGAGCAGGGATATGAGATGCATCAACAGCAAATAATTCTTATCATATTATATTTTAGTGGTTAGGCGAATGTGTATGAGGTGCTTGGTGTACAAGTATTAAGGAGCTGCTTATTTATGTTTACAATATAGGAGATATATTAGGATATTCCCCATCTGGGTTTACCTTAAGGAAATATCACGATATCGTCTCAGAGGAGCTGGATCCCGCAGCAAGCGGACCGAAGTTACAAACGTCTCTCGACGAGCGACCAACGAAAAAGCGACCCGAGGGAGCTCGGAGCGCTCGTTTATATCTGCTCTGGTTTCCTACCGGGGTCTCCGAATTATGACGGCGGCATTTACCATATATGGTGTGCCACCACCCAGGATTTACGTGGGTTTCCAAGCTTTTTCTAGAGACGCATTGACATCTTTGAATTTGCATGATGCAACATTATGAAACATTATTCTATGAGTTTCTATCCGGGACGTGATGTCACGGTAAAGTCCACTGGGACTACCATATGATGAGATAAGCCACTTATATCCTGTCACGTACACAGCTTAACAAAGTTTCAGTGAAGTCAGAAAAGTATGAAATACAATTCTGTATAAAATGAGAAAATTGCGACAGGTTCAAGAAGCGATATAAATTAATATATAATAATACGCTCAATAATCATAAGCTCCTCGCATACGTATCGTGACATATCCCCCGAATTTAATAAAAGCGCCCCCTGTCGCTTGGCAAAAGAAAAGAAAAAAAACCAATAAGAACAATGGGTACCAGTAGCAACCAGCACACGTTCACTAGGGGGGTACCAAACACCTCAATGTTTAGAATACATATAAAGCAAACATACAATGTCAGGAAAGAGATATATGGATATACAGATACAATTCCTTGGGTACCGACATGACCAGACACCCAAGTAAATAACTATATTACTACAAAATTGCTATAAGTGATATCTAAGTATCAAAGAATACAAAAAGGTAGACCGTAGCACCTGAAAAATGAAAAGAGGGGAAAAATGAAATAAGAAAAAGAGGAATAAGGAGAGAAGGAGCGCATGAAAAGTTCAGCACACGGCGAAGAAATCAGCCATACAAAATTGTTCAAATGACAACATACGAGACAAGCTTAAGATGTAGCAAGTCTAACCCTGTGACACGGTAGTGAAGAAGAGTTGGTGCTAACCAGCGCTATAATTAGACCCGACGAACACAAATTATTCGTGCCATTCCAGCAGGCAAAAAAAGTTCATAGAGCACGAGAAGTCCAGATGAAGACCACAAGGGGCACCGTGGTAGTCCAAAATGTTCCCGTTAACAGAGTGGCACCATCCACTGGCATAATCATCGGAGGTCTATGCAGTCAAGTAGGAGCGCATTGGGCAGCACATACCACAGGCAAGGATGAAAGCCGTCTCCAATGTAGACGTCTCGGGTGCGCCGGTGCAGGTCTCATGTGGGAAGATGCAGGGCTCGTAGGTAACCAAAAACAGAATGCAACCATGGATTAGGGACGCAGAGTAGACATAGAGGGGGTGTAGGAATAACAAAAGAAAAAAACGGGAAAACCGGGAAAGAAGTAAGGAAAACTAGGGAACAGCTAACAAGACAAAAGGAGGATTAAAAAGTGCTGCGTGCAATTATAAGTAAACATACCATACTAAAGTTCATTAATTAGAATATAAGGTTGAATACAAAAAAAATCAACTAAAAACCAGAATTAGCGATTATGAATACGTAATAAAATGAGTAAATAGATGAATATTTGCAAAATGGATAAAACAGTTATATAGCAACAGTGTGGGTGGCACTAAGGCAAATAGAACAGAACAACTGTAAAATTCAAAGAAATTTAGCCTAAAAATGTGAAAATAGGAGATAAAAATAAAGCAAAAGAAAAGCAGAGAAGTAACCTACGCCTTCAAAACCTTCCACCACAGGTGCCATATAGATGTTGCGCTACACATATATTAAAAAAAACATATAAGTGGAGCTAACAGCTCTTTAAATGTAAGAAATGTGTCAAAAATATGGTTAACTATGATTGTGTAACCAATAAAGAAAAGCAATGCAATAAGAAATTATACACGGGAAGTGTTAATGTAGGCCTGGTTTAGAGGTCGGGGTAAAACACGTGAAAAGGCAGCAGGTCTCGGTAAGGTATAAGTGTTATCTTCAGGATGGAGAGTCTCTTACATAAGGACAGGGGGACCTGGGGGAGCAGGAGGAGCAACAAGGGGAGCGTATCCACGACGAGTAGGAGAAACATTGGAGGACGGTGAATCAGCGCAAGCAAATGCAGCTGACCAATGCGTAATATTACGCCAGCAAACCGGATGTACACCATTAGATATGACTAACCAAATTAAATAACCAACTATTAATATATTCATCAAAAACAATATGCTGATCAGAGAGATATTGAAATCACAAAGGTATAGTCCCTAGGATGCCAATAGAAATTATAACATTGATCTAACGAGGTATAGGTAGGGTAAGCTGATGCATAATACGACGGTAAACTAGTGGTATGAGGCGGGTATGAGGCGTCTAATATCTACTAGAGACGGGGTTGCGGGGAGGCATAGCCTCGGTGGTGAAAAGAAATAATGTGAGGCCGTTGCATTACAACGACATGGTAGGCGTATCGTGCGCTCTAAATCAGGGCATAGCACATGAAATGAATGCAAATGGGTTAACACAAAAGTGAATGAATCTAACGGGGTTACCAGAGATTTTGTAGTAGGTATACAAGTCATAGGACAAGTTTTGGATAAATTAGCCGCGGACGTTCCTTGTAAAATGTTTATTGCACACGAAGTGAACAATGCAGACAGGTCATAGGGAAGGGTAACCAAGCAAAGACTAGATTTGGAAGTATCGTATTGAGGCAAAACGACATGAAGTTTTCCCGGGAAATATAATATTGCCAGAGCTCGACCCTCCAAATCAATCATGCAAGTTTTCTCCAAAAAGGCGAATGGGGTGGGGACGAAATAACGACCCACCACCTCTTGAACGTCCGTGCGAACCAGTGGAATTTGCAAACCTATTGTTATGTATTGTACAGAGGACAGTCTACGATGGGTGCAGAATAATATTTACCAATATCGGTCTTTCCCCAGACTAGCTTATAGTCAGGATTATTATGAACCATATCCAACCTTTATTCAACAGGTATGGTGTCACGATGGAAGGGTTTAAACGACGTATAACGCACGTCCTGTATAACTGTTCAGTTCAGCCATTTTGAAATAATAATTTGAACAAAGAACCGGCACCGGAAGAGCGTAGCGACATGGCATCCTGGAGGTTATACACTTTGTTACGAAAGAGGTACTGGCCACTGTTACAAAATAATTATATGGGCGAGCCTTTTGCCAAATATTGTGCATGGTTGTATCAGAGATAAACATATTATCGACTTGTTGTTTATCGGCTAATAAAAACTGTGAGCCGAAGATGGAACCATCACCCTGTAAGGGGTTGTTAAGCGATTGAAACAACACGGGATACTCATCTTGAATATATTTAAAACGAGACGTCAACCAGTCACAAAACGCCAAAAAGCTCGCATTAATTGTACAAAATAAAGATGCAGGTTTATGAACCCAACATTGTGTGGCAAGAAATAATACTGGCACGGAAGTTCATAAAACGTCATGTTAGCTAAGATAACAGTCAGCCCCAGCTGTCACTTCAATGGAGGGTTTCTCAAAGGCTCTTTCTGTTACACTAGAGGCAGTCAGGGTGAAAATAATACCAATTAAAACTGTAACGGTGGCCATTTCCTTGTACGGCATGTAACGAGTTAATAGCTAACTAGTCTATGTACAGACTGTAAACAATGTACTTGTCCCGGGACGTTAAACAACAATCCTCTTTTCATACAATGGGAACAGGGGCGACCAGAGCATTCCTGCCCAAAATATTTCACTTAAATTCTGTGCACAAAAAAAAAATAAAAAATCTGATGTGTTACACTCACATGACTTTCTCTACTCTTGTAAAAACTATTTTTACAAACGCTTATTCTCCATCTACTTCATGTTAATCGAGATAAACATGAGATAATCGAGATATCTTATTGCTAATTTTCTTGTGGATATATATTTACAAGGGCAATATAGAAATACAGTAGCCTTTAAGCACATACATATCTGCTAATAGCTGGTTGCTAGGTGCAGCACCATTCCCTTTGCCACAGATTAATACTCTTTGCATATCCAAGACAAAAAATGAATAACGAATTCCCATTTGAGAAAATTATTGAAAAATTTAAGGGAATAACAAGCAATATCTCGAAAATGGTTCACTCAACAAAATAAATGTATTAGACATAAATTGTGTATTTTAACGCGATCTACATTTTTTGTGCAGTAAAATTTTGTCTATCTCTTATGGTTTACCAGTTATACAAAAGTCGTCCACAATGAAGAATACTTTTGGAGACATTCCCAGAAAATTCAAGATATACATTTTATTTGTCATCAAAATATCTTAAACATATGATATTTTCATCAAAATCGTTAGAGCCGTTTTTGAGAAAATTAAAATTTTCGAAAAATGTTCCATGTAAAGGGTAATCGGGGTGGGGGGATTTTCTTGAAAACCTTCGTGCCGCATCTCTAGAAGATACTGAACCTAAATACCAAGTTTGGTGCTTATCCGACTGTTCGTTTCTGAGTTATGCTGTTCACAGACAGACAGACACACACACGGACATGTTTCCAAAAATGCTTTTTTGGATTCAGGGGGTCTGAAAACATGTATTTCCGGTGAAAACTAGGTATCGAATTTTTGGGTGGAATACAATACTTCCCCATACTTACTATACGTAGTAGAGAAAGTAAAAAGTGACACAATCTTTCTTTATAATCTGGTATAGCATAATCTGTTTAGAATATCTCCTGAGGGAACCTCACGGTACATCCATCAGCATAAGATAATCTGCGTATAATGTTAAAGTATGCTAACTCTTCAATAAAATGATGTCTTCATGGGACCTCACGGTTTAGCCATGAAAAAAACAACATATTCCTATAATATTTTATGAAACACCTTCCTGTCGCGGGGCCTCACGACGCACCTCTGACAAAGGATGTATATGTTACACCGCATACAAGAATACCGAAGTCATCCCTGACATTGTCTAGGTATTAACAAAATTGATATTATTTCTTAATATACCTAGGAAATACTTACAGATTAACAAGGTGAATAATTGAAGTAAATATTAAGATTACACTCATGACCCAGAGACTGTGACAGCTCGTTATCTAATGACAATAACAGGAAACGGTAATCAAGCCACTTCTAGAAATTCCAGCTCTCAGCTAGCAAGACAGGTAATGTGTTCGTGTTAATGTTCATTTAAACTACGGAATTAACGAAAGTGAAAACACTACCAGTAGATATAAAATTATGTTGACAAATCCTCCGATATTGTTTCTAAAGGTGTGGGCGGTACTCGACGTGTAGCGACCGGTGGTGTAGTAAGCAAAATAACACCTTTTGTTCCTAAAGCGTCTAGGGAACGTGTTTCAGCTCCTTGTACTGTACGTTCCATGCGGTATATCTGCAAACATAACTTAAATGATGGATAAGAAACTGCGCCAACTAATAGCAATACAATTATAGCGAGTAAAATAACAAACCCGTCCGCAGCGGCGACTGTAGGTAGCCTTGCCGCAATTAAAAGCTCTGGGCTTTCGGAATAAAACGACACCCACAACAATAGTTAATATGGAAAGCCATAGAAATAATAAATGCAACGTAGAAGGAGAAGTAGGTATAGAGAACGTAGATGGTATAAACATGCCGGCATACGGTATATGATATAAATTAAGGTGAGGTACTTCTATAGACCAATTAATGTTTAAACATTGAGAAAGATTAGTGAAGGTCAAATGTTCAGAATTTGCAAAAGGGGAAATCTTCAAAGAAGCAAGGGTTGACCAACCTGCTGGGATCAAATGTAACGTACGGGGAGGGGCAATTGAAAAATCAAAGCAAGGGAACCGCTTCGGAATGTGGAGAACACGGCCCAATTTTAATTCACAAGAACAAGGTAAAGTAATCTGCAACGCCCCTGGCGGTATAATCGGAATGATATGTGTAACATTAGCGCAAACAAATCAATGGGTTCAGGTGGGTGTGTAATGACATAGGTGTCTCGTTCTATTTCCGTAACGAGCATCTTATCACCAGCATGACATTGAAAAGGGCAATATTCATTCATCTCTGTAGCAGTCATGCCATGTAACATTTTAGTGACACACATAGGGGTGAATAATAAATCGTCGCTAAAACGCGGTATATAACAGAGACCGGTTTTAAATGGATCACATTGTTGTATTGCCGCCCCGGTTATCAGGCGAATCAGTTCAGCAACATAAGTAGGTTCGTTAATTATTTCACATGTGGACGAACCCCAACCAAAAGGTGTTGCCAAAAATGATAAATATCCCAGTGCATGTTTCTTTGTTTCACCGGTACTTTAATAGTAACCATAATATAAGTTTTATTAAATGAACATGATGTCATTTCCAAATCAAAATAACGTGTATTTCCGAAACATCTATAACGAGATCAAAAGAAGTATTAAACTTTATTTTAATTGAGTTAATTCGTATTAAAAATTTCAGCAGAGATAAGGGATAACGGAAACATGTGGTTTCGACATTGTAGCATGTCATCCATTTGTTTAAGAAAAAGTACCGTCTGTGCTGACCGTTGAGTATTTTGTAGTATTTCCCATAGGCAGAGATAATGGTGGTCCACTACATCATCTACCTGTCGGCGAAGTATGTTAAAACTCTGGTTAGCACCCAATATCACAAGAGACAATCTATCATTTATTTTATCAAAAGAATGAGCAATTTTCTCGCTGTAGTCATTCAACTTGTCTCCTGTTGCAGAGAACCAAGCATGATCTTGAGTGATAACTCGTTCCATTGTTCTATATTGATCTAGTAATTGTTGGTCAGTAGCGGCCAAAGTATTAAGCTGGTTAGAGATTGCTACATCACAACAAAAATTTAAAATATCGCCAAAAAAGCAATCCCTCGCTTAAAGCGAGTATCTTCTTTGTTAGTAAAATCGAATATAGCATCATATAACTTACTCAATTCTCGATCCAATATACTACGCACATAATCAATGTCGTCCTCCAATTTAGTAAGTGGGACTAAGGGAGACCTTCTTCCCACAGGGCGGTGAGCTGTCAGATGTTGGAGATCGATTCTCTCACGTTGAAGTTTAAATGTAAGCGGGATTGAGGCCTGATAAACGATGGAATTCGGCAATGGTTTCATAGCAGCGCAGGTCGCTATCCTAACAGGCCGGTCTGGAAAATCTCTCATGACAACGGGTGTTATCCTGACCATGAATAAAAGGGGGCGTATATGTAGAAAAGACATCTGTAAACAGTGTGTAAAAAACGAATAAACTACTCCTGTAGGTTAAGAAGTAACAGGAAATAAGACAAGAACAGAAATGTAAAAAGTAAAGCTTAAAACAGCAGAGTAGTTTTGGATCCTAAAAAGCATATCCACAATTAAAGAGGATAATAAAATTCAGAAAACAAATGATATAAAAACTCATTAATTATTGTGTGACGCTGACCTCTGACGCATCTGTGTTGTTCCTGGCAGTTGCTGCAGTGGACTCAGAGTCCCGGGTTCGATGGTTGGATGGCAGGGATTTGGAATTTGTTTTGGTAGAGCTGAGGTTCTAGTTTTCAGGGCTGGTGACACTGCCTTGACGATATTAATAATACTGCCGGAGAAGTTTGAGTTATTTCTTTATTTTGTTACGTAGATTCCTATCTGGTCAACCCGCCACCTTCGTCGTCGAAACCACTGTTATTCTTATCCCTTTCGAAGTGGCTACTTATGTGTTTCTCCGACTAGCCCTCGAATTGTCTAGGTTTCATAACTTCATTTTTACACTATAAATTTCCTGATTATTTTCTTCTAATTTGTTTCGTCGACCGTCCTCGTGGTTAGTTTGTACCGGAATGTGCCTCGGCCGTTTTCTCATGGTTAGTTTGTACCCGAATATCCCGGCGTTTCCTTTCCTCCTTCACGCCTTTCGCCAAACGTAGAATTTTCCCCCTCTCCCTTTCTTAAGTTTCGTTCTGTTTTAAGTTCAAACGTATCATGTGATGCCTACGCGATCTTTCGATTGGCTATCATTTTGTTTCATGATTTTTATTATTGGCTACCCCCACTTGACAACTTTCACATCTGCTTCTTACAGCTTATTTTGAGTTTTAAAATCTTCCCACGAACATTCTTAGATCGTAGATAAGGCACATATACTTCCTCACCCTTTTAAGCTTTGAAAACCGTTGTAAACCCTGTCCAAGCCAAAAGTATAAAGGCGAGACTTCCGGTATGCAGGTTCGTTGACCATCGCAGGTAAAATACCTCTGCTTCGAGAAAATAAACTTTGTTTCTCTGTCTTCCCTACAAAACCCATTCCTAATATGAATTCAGCACATTTTCGTCGCTATGTTCGATCGTATATTATTATTATTATCATTATTATTATTATTATTATTATTATTATTATTATTATTATTATTTCTCCTGGGTCTCGATAACCAGCTTCAAGTGCTTTTATCAACATCGTGGTTCCTGTAAACACACACACACACACACACATATATATATATATATATATATATATATATATATATATATATATATATATAAAAGCTCTAAAATGTAGCTGAGTCGGCCTGAAAACGATATTAAAATGAAGGTGAATAAATAAATCAATGAATAATACAAAAAGGATCTATAAAATAAGTATTAATATGCTTCCATATACATGAAAAAGTAAGCGACAACCGGAAATAGGTGCAGCTACATCACCCGATGACAGTACTTACTGGAGATGGTTACCGGAGGGATTTTGCAACATAAGGAGAAGGATACAGAAGATAGAGAGAGAGAGAGAGCGCGAGAGAGAGAGAGAGTAAGAAAATAGAGAAACAATTTATTATGGGAATTTACCAGTTAAATACAAAAAAAAAAAAAACCAAAAGGATTTCCATACATGTGTAGCTAAAGAAATACATTCCTAGATGCATAGACACTTAGTGCATTGAAAGCTGACAAACAAAATGGACGCAGAACAGTGCATAGCTTGTGGCAGGGGGAAATTATACAAACTGCGACAAACTTTATAAGACACACAATAATACCTAGTATTTAATAGTATCTCACAGCGGAGTGCATGTTAGAGTTATCTTGATCTGGAGATAAACAATTGACGTATGCAGACGTCCACATCAGATTGCTAAGTTCCGGACGAACTACAATGACTCCAAGGAGGAATATTATATCAGTTGTGAACGCGAGTAGTTAGGAAACAAATGGAGGCAGACTGTAGACCAAACAACTATTAGGTGAGTACATATATAAGTGCATATATTAAGTGAAAATTAAAAGTTACACAGCGAAAGTGCAAATAGAAAGAAAGGTGAAACTATAGAACATCATCTGCGCCAGAACTAATAATAAAATTCTAGAAATACGTGTGCGGAAAACCAATGAGAATGTTAGTTTATAGCGAAAAGGCTAATATAGAAAGACAAGCTATGAAATATTCGCTAAAAGGTTTGTAACTATAGGATGGTGGATAGTGTAAAAGTTATATACCGCATGTACAGACTGTACGATTAGACTATCTATGAGACCTTTGCCATTCATCCCGAAATAATAATTATGCCGGGTTAGTTAACGACATTAGTAAAAATACAAGATGTTATACATAAAGTACAAGGAAGTTAACGTATCGCCTATATTTAGTTATAAATATGACAAACAAGAACACAACCTATCGTGCAGGCTCATAAAATTATTTTGCTCTTAATAATAGTAGTTAAATTTTGAGTTATATATACAAATGCATTTGACGCGGATATGTTCCTCCCTTAGAAATATTGACGGCCTTCTATAATGAAAAACAATGTAGCTTAAAACATATCAATGTGGAATTGACTAAAAAAACAAAATTATATGGAAAATACAGTTATATCAATTATAAAAGTAATGTGTGCTTATATTAAGATTATACGTATTAAGATTTAATATATAAAATTCTGGATTTATATACAATGAAGGGAATTACTTTTCCCTGTTTGTTTCCATTGGTGTACTTACTTCTTTATTTTGATAGGGTAAAATATTCTTAGTTTCAAGACTTGTGTATTTACATAACAAAAGATTCAGCTCCTCCGAAAGGGTTCGTGATAAGAGTACATTCGTGAAACATGTACTATGAATTCTTTGATATTTGAGCAGGTTACTTTCCGAATAGAGTAGTTTACTGGTGATGTTTGACGTACTATGACGTAAGGTCCATGGAAGCGATGCAACAATTTAGTGGTTTTGCCGATTTTCCGTATAGGGGTGAATAATTTGATTAATTGACCAGGCTTAAACTTAAGGACGCGTCTCTTCTTATCGAAAATACGCTTATCCTTAACCTGTTGTCGTCTATTATCGTGTGCAACTTGGCGTGCCTGTTCAAAGCGTTGTTGTGTTTCTCATACAAATATGCTTTAACTGAACTCTTCTGGTAGGGTAGGATGACGTCCATAGATTAAAAAGAAGGGTGACATCCCCGTTGACTCTTGCCGACTCGTGTTATAGGCAAATACAACATGAGGCAAGCAAATATCCCAATCGGACTGATTGGTAGACGTGTAATTAGAAATCATATTGATAAGGGTTTGATTAGCCCTTTCAGCTAGTCCATTACAACTCGGGTGATAAGCAGTGGCACTTAACAATGCGGCTGGGGCACCATGTATACAGATAATGTTTTCTAGGATAAACTTAGCTATGTGTTCGATACATCACTTAGGGATACACTTAACATGCATCCACCTAGAACCATAGTCCGTCGCGGTAATGATCATAGTATTTCCAAATCTAGATCTACGAATTGGACCCACTAGGTCAATCCCCATCTATCGCCTATCGTGCTGGACGGGATGGGTTGAAGGAGGCCTGCCGGCTTCACGTTCTTTGTACCTTTGCGAGACTGGCAACTCGGGCACCCTTTAACATACTTTTCAATATCTTTCCGCATTCCCAGTCAATAGTAACGATTATTAATTTTAGTAAACGTTTTTGTGAATCCAGTGTGCCCGGCCAATGGGTCGTCATGGCAGGAGAACAAGATTTCCTGTTTCAGTGATTCAGGAATTACTAGCAAATGTAGCGGACCTGAAGCACCTGCGTTTTTACGGTATAGAACACCTGTCTTTAACATATAAAAAGGCACCTGTCGCCGTAATTTAGGAGACTCAAAACCTGGATTTTCTAAAGCTGTAATTAGTAGTTGTAGTTGAGGATCACTCTGTTGTTCTTGTGCAACTTGCACTGGCGTTAGCAAACAAGTAATAACTTCATCTGTCTGCTCCGTAATTTGCGGTTTAGGTTCATCCACTGGGTACCGTGAGAGTGCAATCGCATCGCGGTGTTTTGCACCAGCTTTATAGGTAATAGTATAGTCATATTCTTGTAGTTTTAATGCCCATCGTGCTAACCTACCAGTCACATCTTTTAAATTGCGGAGGTAACACAAGGCATTAAATAGAGTTTTATTTATGGACGCTCTTTAACTATTACGGTCCTTAGCGTCCCATTCTATATTGGGCGTGAAAGACCGATAATTTTGCTCAGAGGCCTCTTTATCAGGCTTGAGGTTCTTTTAACGTGCCGTAAATCTACGATACGGGACCACCGGCTTTACTTCCCTTCCGAAGGAAGCCATGCTAAGGAGTTTTACGTCCGAAAAAATCCATCGCCCTCCGCCGGGTTTGAACCCGCGACCTTGGGATCTAGAGGCTAGCACGGTACCACTAGTCCACGGAGAACGACAGCACAAGGCATGATGGTCATTAACGATATTTATTGGATATCCATAAATGTAAGGTATAAAATGGGTCAAGCCATACATTATTGCAAGTAGTTCAAGTTCGGAGATAGTGTAAATTTTTTCGACCTTATTTAATGATCGTGAGGAAAACGCAATAGGGTGAATTTCTCCATTCACTCGTTGAAGGATCGCTGCACCTATTCCTACGGTACTGGCGTCCGTTCTCAATTCAGTGTAAGCCCCTGGTCGATAGTGAGCTAACACAGGAGCTGAAGTCAATAATTGTTTTAGATTATCGAAGGAGTCTTGATGTTTTTATGTTCATTCAAATTCTATATTCTTTCTGGTGAGGTCATGTAACGGTTGGGCAATGGAAGCAAAATTTGATAGGAAATGTCTGTAAAAGCTAAATAAACCCAAAAGTTTTCGAACATCCCTTACCGTCTTAGGTACGGGCAATTCGGTGATGTCCCTAACTTTATCTGCATCAGGTTCAATGCCTTTAGCCGATACTTGAAAACCTAACAATTTAACACGGGTCATTCCAAAAAAACATTTTCCTAGTTTTAACTTAAATGGTGTGCTTTTAATTTATCAAATACTGCTTCTATTTAACCAATAATTCAGGAAAAGTTGAAGGGAACACCACAATATCGTCTAGATAGACTAATGCTTTTTTATGTTTAAGCTCACCCAGAAGTTTGCTACCTATGGCTGAAAAATATCGTGGGGCATTTACACGGCCAAAGCTCAACCTGTCGAATTCAAATTGACCTTGAGAAATAACGAATGGGGTTAAGGGTTTGCTATCTTGCGCAATGGAAACTTGAAAATAGGTGCTCAGCAAATCTAAAGTGCAATACCATTGGGAATTTCCTTGATAACTTAATAGGTCGTCTAATAACGGCAAGGGATAAAATGATGTTACCGTTACGGCATTGAGCTTTCGGTAATCAACACAGAACCGCATTTCCCCATTCTTTTTCTTTACAAGTACAACTGGGGAAGCCAAAGGGCTATGCGATTCTCTTATAATGCCTGCATCTTGCATCTTTTTTCACCTGAGCATTTATTATCTCCCGCTGAGTTTGATAAACTGGATACGGTCTTTGTTTCATTGGTTTCGGATGGGTACTTGAATTGTAAATTCGCCTATATCTGTTTTACCTAAATCTTGTAATTTCGTGGCGAAAATGCCTCTATACTTTCTTAGTAAAGTATGCAGCTGAATATGTTGTATCCGTGTTAGTTGTGAATTGATGTGAAATTTTGCCTCTTCTATTTCAACTACGTCCGAATCGGAAGCAGACCAGTTCGATGACTACCAATGCAACTTCGTAAGCTTTCGCTAGAGTTGTCCCTGCAAAAATACTTTAGGTTCAGCTGTATTGTTGCTGATGGGAATTACACATTCCTTTGTGCATCAAAAAAAACTGGAGAGATATGAATATTTTTCTTTTGCATAATGCACGTACTGGGTTCTAACATAATCCTACAGATTATATCAGGCGGCAGCTGCACTTTAACATTTTGGGATGTAAAAGGAGGTATTCTAATATATTGATCAAAACGGACCTTATAGTGTGTTTCTAACTCCTCGGGTTCAATAGTAATTTGTGCCAATGGGCAATGTACTTTCTCACCGCAATTCAAAGCGACTTTACGACCATCAGGCAGTTGCAAGATAACAATAGAAGATGCCAAATCCAGTAGGGCTTTATGTTTATTTAAAAAATCCATACCTAATAGAAGATCATGTCCAAACTCTCTCACACGATGATACTTTCCGAAAAGAAGACTACTTCAATTTAGAACTGTAATGTTGTAAAAGAATAGATAGCAAGTGATTTATTATCAGCCGTTCGTAGTATCAAACTGCGTGGTACAGGGTAGGTTGGTGTACTCACTAGGTGATGTTGGACAATGCTTACCGCACTACCGGTATCAAACAGGCCAGTAATATTTGAATTAGCAGGTAGAGATCTCCTTACTGTCAATACATTTGCGGGGTGGATAAGTGAAATACTATAATTTATAGCGGGTTGATTACAAGGGGTAACGGAATTTAATTCAGTGACTCTGCTGCCCTGTTTGGGTGGTTCTGCCTTTGCGAGTAATTTAATGCCATATGCCCTGGCTTCCTACATATAAAGCATGTCGGGCGGCCATCGAATGTGCAGCCGCCTGAATTAAGTCCACGTCACCTGCCACTGCCAGAAATTTGAGCATTGCCAATCTGATTAAAAGAGGAGCGTTGATTAAAATTATTACGATGTTAAAGTTACCATGGGTTCGACCATGTCCTCTGAAAAAATTTGGTTGTGACGGGTTGCGAATTTGCCCTTGTAGCGAAGCACGCCATATCTGCATTTTCTGCATTTGTTTCTGGAGGGTACGAACCAGCTGGCTAGCGGATCTAGGGCGCTCGAATTAGTAACCAGAGCGATTGGTGGATGATGCGGTAGGAGATCTACGCGCTGCCCTGCAAGGTACCGTGCAGTTTCTATGCGCCGCACAAACTGGGTCAAATCCCTTACTGTTTGAGGGTCTGCTGGAAGAACTTGTTCTAACAGCGAGGGCTTTAATCCTCGCATTACGTGGCGGATTCGTTCTCTTTCAGTCATAGCGGGATTGACTTGGTCGCAAAGGACTAGAATAGCATAAATATAGCATTCAGCGGGCTCAGTAAAGTCCTGAACCCGCTGACGCAGGCGACACTCAAGCACATCTTCCTGTGCTGCTGGGAAAAAGCCGCTTGTAGGGACGTGTTTAGATCTGCTCAGCTATGTTGAATATGCCTGGGAGCAAACGTCTTGTACCAGTTAGCTGCGGCCTCCCGCAGGTAACAGGGGAGATACTGCTTTTTGCAGTCCTCATCCCATGCATTAGCTGTGGCGATAGTCTCGAAATTGTAAAGATAATTCGAGACGTCTTGTCCTGGTTTACCTTAAAAGATCCCTGGATCTATAAAAGGTCGCGCAAATGGAAGAGGATGGGAAACAATCGGTTTCCTATGGGCGTACTCCGAGGCTGAAGGCCCAGCCAATGTATCAGTTGCCATTGCAAGATTTTCTAGACAAGAATCTGAGTTGGCTTTATCTGAGGATAGAGGAGACAGTGGTTCTATGGGTGGGTTGGTGTCTGTGTGATCTAAATCTCCGGCACTACGGCTACGTTGACGTATTGGAAAGTAAATTATTGGTGTTTGGCCCCTAAGTCTACGCCTTGTTCTTTTATGAATATGGGACATTGACTGGTTATAACTCAGCGAGATCTGAGGATATTACTTATACCCTTAACTGCGACAGCATATGTGTGTCCACGTTGCTTTCTAACGTCTGTTGATATTCCCTAATTAAATTGCGAATTTCTGTACTAATTGGACTGTCACTCTGGAATTCCGGCAATAACTCCATATACCTAATTCAGCTGAAGACTATTACAGTGTACCAACTGGGAAGTGGTATAACCCCGGTAATTCGTAGAATTAAATGAAAAAACATCCCACAGTTAACCAAAGCAAGAAAAATAACCCTATTGTAACAATATCACATCTCATGATGTAGTGGGTAAGAAACTACTAGGACTTTAACTGAGAAAGGAGAAAACAAAAAAATTGTGATAGCTATGCCAAAAAGATATGTTTTGCAGGTGTGGACTCGAAACATACCACCTTAAAATTTTGAGATAGAGGCCAGAGGTCTTATTATAAGCATATTATAGGGAAAATGAGCTACAAGTTTCGAACCGTATCTCTGTTAGTAAGAAAGTACAGAGACCGGCGCCTCTATCATATATGTGACTTGGGGGTGTAGTAAAAGGAGGTAGAGCATGGATATGAGACGCATCAACAGCAAATAATTATCTTATCATATTATATTTTACTGGTTAGCCGAATGTGTATGAGGTGCTTGGTGTACAAGTATTAAGGAGCTGCTTATTTATGTTTACAACAAAGGAGATATCTTAGAATATTCCCCATCTGGGCTTACCTTAAGGAAATATCACGATATCGTCTCAGAGGAGCTGGGTCCCGCAGCAAGCGGACCGAAGTTACAGACGTCTCTCTAAGAGCGACCAACGAAAAAGCGACCCGAGGGAGCTCGGAGCGCTCGCTTATGTCTGCTCTAGTTTCCTACCGGGGTCTCCGAATTATGACGGCGGCATTTACCATATATGGTGTGCCACCACCCAGGATTTACATGGGTTTCCAGGCTTTTCCTAGAGACGCGTGACATCTTTGAATTTGCATGATGCAACATTATGAAACATTATTCTATGAGTTTCTATCCGGGACGTGATGTCACGGTAAAGTCCACTGGAACCACCATAGGATGAGGTAAGCCATTTATATCCTGTCACGTACACAGCTTAACAAAGTTTCAGTGAAGTCACAAAAGTATGAAATACAATTCTGTGTCAAATTGGAAAATTGTGACAGGTTCAGGAAACGATATAAATTAATATATAATAATAAGCTCAATAATCATAAGCTTCTCGCATACGTATCGTGACAGTATGAAAGACTGTATGTAGTAGCCCTTGTGGAATCAAGATGGTCATACGGAGTTGAAATATGAGGATGGGTGGGAAAAATGGACTTCATATTAAGATCATTCTGCAAACTTATGTTGGGGTCCCTCAAAGCACAGCTAATGCAGAGCCACTTTTAGAAATGGGGAAAGCTAATGTGAAAGGGTTGGTAATGGAAAGATTATTGAAATATTGGTACCAGATAAGCCAATTATCAGAAGAAAATATTTTAAAATGTAATCCCAATTATCAGGAAAAGCACCAGAGTACTGATAACTGGCTGAGTAAAATTAAGGACCAGTTGGAGAAGAAAGGTTTAGGAGATATATGGGGGCAAAGGTATTAAATGGTACGGGGCTTTTGGAAATATGCCCAATCTAGGTTTGAAGATATGGACAGTCAAAAAATTTGGGCTGAATGAATGAGAAGAGGTCATTAACCTTTTATAAAATGATTAAGACAGAACCAAAAAAACAAAAATATTTAGATATATGTAATAAAAATCTGATTTTTGCACACACATGACTTTCTCTACTCTTGTACAAACTGTTTTTAAAATGCTTATTCT
The DNA here is from genome assembly GCA_030765065.1 of Deroplatys truncata. Lineage (NCBI taxonomy): Eukaryota > Metazoa > Arthropoda > Insecta > Mantodea > Mantidae > Deroplatys > Deroplatys truncata. The sequence goes on from CM060983.1 coordinate 168,824,972, forward strand.
CCATCTGCTTCATGTTAATCCAGCTAAACATTTGTAGAAACTATCTTACTGCTAATTTTCTTGTAGGTGCAAGGGAAATATGGTAGGCTTTAAGCGATAGTCAAATCTTTTAAGAGCTGTTGCTATGTGGAGCATTCCATTCTCTTTGCATGCCCAGGACATATACAGAAACAAAACAAACACAAAAAGTGCGGGAGGGGAGAGAGAGAGGAGAATAATGAATTTACATTTGAGAAAAAGTATAAGTATTAGAAAACTGAAACAAATAACAAGGAATATCTCAAAATGGTTCACTAGGCAAAAATAAATAAATAAATAAATAAATAAATAAATATATGTATGACATAAATTGTGTGTTTTAACGAGATGTGTTTGCAAAAGTCATTTAGAATAAAGTGAACTTTTGGGGACATTTCCAGAAAATTCATGATATACATTTTATTTGCCATAAAGATACCTAAACAGATGATATTTAAATCAAAATTGTTAGAGCCATTTTTAAGAAAATAAAAATGTTCGAAAAATGTTCCATGTAAAGAGCAGTCTGGAGTGGGGAGATTTTCTTGAAAAACTTCGTGTTGCATTTTTGAAAGATACTGAACCTAAATACCAAGTTTGGTATTTATTCAACTTTTCGTTTTTGAGCTATGCTGTTCACAGTCACACAGACGGACCTTTTTCTAAAAATGGCATTTTTTGATTCAGGGGGCCTCAAAACATATATTTCTGGTGAAATCTCGGTATCAAATTTTTGGGTGGAATGCAATACTTCACCTACTTACTATATGTAGTAGAGAAAGTAAAAAGGAGAGAGAAGCCATTGCATGGTTCCGGCTAGGGGTGTGGAAATTAAGGGGGCAAAGGGGAAATCTTCTTCTTCTTCCTGTCAGGGATTTGCCAATCGGCCTGTTCCGGCCTCTATCCATCTTAGCCTAGGTCTTCCTGGGTCTCTTCTGCCTATTGGTCTGTAGTTGAATATCCTTTTTGGGATCCTTGAATTATCCTTTCTGTACAGATGTTCTTCCCAATTTCTCCTATTTTCTATAAATTTATCTTGTATTGCAAATATATTTAATTTTTCCCGTATTTCTTGGTTTCTAATTTTTCCCGTATTTCTTGGTTTCTAATTTTCCCCAATTTAATAGGGGAAATGTTATGAAAGGTATATGCCCAATCTGTGGGGATAAAGGAGTGAATATTTTGATGGAATGTAGAGGAACCAATGTGTGGAGAAAAAAGTAATCAAAGAAAAATGGCTTAGATGTAATAAAGCTGTGGTGATTAGGAAAATGTTCACAGATTAGTCACACTTAGGCAATTAGGAGAATTTCTTTGGAAGGCTGGGTTGAAATGTAGACAGATGTTAATTTGTCGTTCTCATTACTGTAAATAGGAGGCTATTGAAAATAGTATACGGAGAAGAGAAAAGTGTAAATTAAATTGTAATATCTGGATGTCTGTGGGATAAGTGACCAGTGCCAGCTCCCATAGACCCCATTACGTATTGGACTTAGCACTGAATAAATATTATTATTATTATTATTATTAGTCTTAAATGATCTAAGTATATAGATTTTTATATTCCTAGATTTAAGAAAAATATTTTGATATTGTCCCTCTTGCTCTTATGAACAGACCTATTACTTTAATATCATGTATGTGATATTTTTCCTTATAGTAGGATATTGTAGGCTCATACATTTTGCGCTTTTCTTTGTTCACTTCTTCTAGTTGACTTCAGATCTGAAGTAAGTATTTTTCTAACCCTGTACAGTACAATGGAGCATTGTGAATCCAAACTCTGAAAACAGCATCTGCTTTAGATTGAAATTTTCTTTTTCGTTCTTCTTTTCTGTTTAGTTTCTTTGCGACACTGTCTACAGAAATAAAACATATGATGGTTAATAAGCTAGAGTGAGCCCTAGGTCTAAAGTGCTGAGAGTTACTAGACATTAGAATCAGTGATTTGGAAAAGACCACTTGTTATAAGAGCATGTATTTCATGACATTGAAAGAATTACTTTTCTTCTTTTTCAATCTTAAATTATTTTAGGTATACTTGCACTGTTCAAGTAATAAGCATCGGTCTACATATTATTTATTATACATTTAATGGGTTTAGTCGCCATTAAATGCTATCAGCTTCATTAAATATGTTGATGTTATTTAAAACATAGTTTTTAAGGAGTTTCTTGCAGCAATAAACGCAAACAGTTTTTTCTTGTAGTTATGGCCATATTTAAACGTAAGTTACAATTGCTGACTTTATTTGCTAGCAAACAGTGAATTTGATTACACGTACTTGTGTCACTGGACACAGCAAATGCCAACGTCCGAGGCTGGTCTTCTCTTCACTTCCTCATATGCTCAATATCTAAAAATGCTTTACCATTTCAAACAAAGTCGCTTGAGGTAATCGAGTCCATAGGAGCCAATTAAATTTAAGTCGCTTTGCTCCTGTGTTCAAAGCAAGAGGAGTAGAAGTTCTTATAGATGTTGAGGGAAACTAACAAAGGGCCATCAGCCTATGCAATTTAAATAAACAACAATTGCAGCACAACGGTTTTATTTGTTTTTCTGAAGCTGTAAAAGAATAGCAAGGTATTTTAAATTAATGACTATACTATTAAGTGATATGCTTGCAGATGACGCGTTCCTATTTACTGAATATCAGCTAATGTTCGTTGATTGTGAGTATAGGGTTTACAAAGGAGGGGAACACCTCGCACTGCGACCTACATAGATCTATTGCGGCTACCACTGCCCAGGAGGAAGGGAAGAAATGAAGTAACCACAGGAACCTACAGATCGCAGGCATACAAGCCTGCACAGAGATTCGTGAAAGTCCTTAACATTCCTGACTCGAAGACCCGTCCAACTGCTGGAGCTGCCCAGAGAGGGCGATTAATGACCGATCAACCAAGCAGCAGTGTCCACGGGGGAGTTCCTTTGAACAAGCTCCGCGTTATCCGATCGGCAATGCCATACGCCGCGAAAACACGCCTAAAATATGAGAAGGAAACGGAAATGATGGAAAAGAAATTGTAGTAGATGAGAAACCACCTACCGACCAGGGAAAACCACGAAAAACAAAAGGTCAGAGCGAGCTGTCAAGGCAATCGAACGGGACTTTTCGAATACGAGTCTCATACATTACCGCAGAACCGCCTCGCTCGGTGACTAAGTATAATTACTCAATTACAATCAGTGGCGTAGCTTAATATTATGTTCCGGGTATACTAGATTTTAAATATTGAATTTAGAATTTTTTAAATGATGCACAATTTTCCATACATTAGTATTTCATAAAATAGTGTGAATTCTCTATTACGAATCTATTATTATTCTTATTATTATTATTTGTTGTTGTTTAGGCATCACCACTAATTACCGAAATTCACTGAACCATTTTAAACTAAACTAGATTATAAAATTATAGCGTTAGGTGTAACTTTACAAAATGCCTGCAAACAATTGTATGATTGTAAATTAGATATTCTTGTGTATAAGCTCCAGTCGGCGATTTTTATTCCAAGTTTTTGTTTCATTGTTTTTAATATTTGATATTCCTTCAGCACTCCATTCCTTTTCCCCGGCAAAAAGCAATCATAAGAAGCAACACACTTTGTTATGAATGTAATTGCCAGTTAACTAATTAAATTTACTGTACCAGGATGTTTGAAATGTCCGTTGTCTGGAAGACAATGCCAAGCTTAGGAATTGGTCTTTTGCCTTTAAGTACAAACTTTTTCTCATAAGATAGAGTCAAAAACTGAGTTTTTAATAAGTAATCCATTAAATCGATGGAATTGTTCATATTTCTAAAATCATAAATAAAACACGCACAATGAAAACAATACACAGGTTTAGTAAAATTAACACTGCACTCACTACACGCACACAATGCTGGTTCACCAATAACTGAGGAATTAAATGTTTATGTTACACTGCCTTTCCCTACTGTTGCCCTATTGTCCTGTTTCCGGACTTTGGAGAGAGCAGGTACACAGACTAAACACCTCATTAAACGTGTCTCTGTTGCTGCCTTTGTGCCCTTAATGCAAACAAAATATAGGCATGTCTTCCTACAACGAGAGGTCGAAATATAGTGGGAAAAGCTATATAAGTCCACTCTTGATGAGACTTGCACTCGCTCAGGCATCCCAGTCTCTACTCGACTTTGCTGCCGCATCATGGGATTTCCAAGCTGCCTAAGTACGCGACGCTTCAATCTGACACTTAGCAGTAGGGGTTGGGGTGTGGTGTAAACAGCGGTGTAGGTGATTGTGTTAATTAGTTTTCCATCACTTGTTTAAAGCTGTCTTTATTTATATGTTTAAAATTTACATAGTTTCTTGGCAATTTATTTAGGTAGACTCAGTCTCGAAGTCTACCCTTACGCTACGCCACTGATTACAATTACAATAATTATAAAGTAAATTACTTAAGTATAACAGGAGTGTAATGTAACTTGAAAATCTGATGTGTTATCTTCACAAGACTTTCTGTACCTACTATCGTTTATTTTTATATACCTTCCACAAACTATACTTACGGATTTTATTTTTCTATCTACTACATGTTAATCGAGATAAACCTCTGCAGAAATAGTTTCATTATGCATTTCATTGAAGGTACAAGGGGACAAAGGAAACGGAAATGATAGTCAGATGTTTAAAAACTAGTTGCTATATTATGTCCTAGAATTTGCACTCTCTTTCCATGACATCTTGAGAAGCAACCGAATAGCGACAGCACTTAAAAGACTTAAGTGTTGAAAAATTCAAACCAATAACAACGGATTTCTCGGAAATGACTAATTCTGCAAAAAAGTTGTTTATAATAAACGGAGTGTTTTAAAGAGATTTACATTTTTTTTGCGTAGTACGTTTCTGTCTATCTCTTAGGTTTACGAGCTATTTAAATTATACAAAATTCCTTCAGAGTGAAGAGGGCTTCACAAGCTTTCCCGAAAATTCAAGATATACATTTGATTTGTCAGGTAGATATCCTAAAGATTTGGCATTTCAATCAAAAGAGAATCATTTTTTGAAAAAATAAAAAAATATCAAAAAACTTTCCATGTAAATGATAGCTTGCGGTGGGGGATTTTCTTGAAAATCTTTGTGTCGCATCCTTGGCGTATTCTGAACTAAAATACTAAGGTTGGTATATATCTGACTTTTCGATCTGGAGTTATACTATTCACTCACTCACTCACTCACTCACTCACTCACTCACTCACTCACTCACTCACTCACTCACTCACTCACTCACTCACTCACTCACTCACTCACTCACTCACTCACTCACTCACTCACTCACCCACACGTGGACCGTTTTCTAAAACTGCCCTTTTCATTCAGGGGACTTCAAAACATGTTTTCCGGTTAATTCTCGACATCAAATTTTTGGGTGGAATACAGTACTTTTTGACTGGCCGCGTAGTTCAGTTGGTAGAGCACCTGCCTGCTGTGCGAGGGGTACCGGATTCGATTCCCTATCCTCCTGAGTCTGGAAGTATGAATGGGAGTGTGGACGTGTGTGTAATCTAATGAAAAAAACACCCAAAGTGCAAGAAACCCAACGACAAGCGAATACGAGTTACAATATTGCCTTAGGCAATAAGTTGCAAAGGAAAGGCCGCCGATAAGACCAACGTAGTTAAAGGCGGACTATAAATGGAACTTAAAACAAAACTTCCTTTTATCTGGAATACGTAGGTGACAGAGAAAACAAAGGTTTAGTGAAAATCACACGTTACTTCTTACACAACGAAAGTGATATTAATCATAAATTGGTTAATATAATCAACGAATATGGTATATTGAAAGGGCACTGCCTAAAAAAGACTACTTTAAAATGGTCTTGGCGGTTCCAATTCTGATATATGCAGCAGATGTTCGGACTCTCATTAGCAAACACAAACAAACAAAAGATTGTGCAACAGAGGAGAAATTATTGTACATATTCCGTTGGTCCATCAAAAGAGTGCAGGCAAATTGGAGCTTAAAACACAATAGCAACGAAGGGAATGAAAAAGATGAACGGTACAGACATTTTCTTAAAACATTTCGCTTCCTTCTGCAGCTTATACAGTGTGGTCGTTTTAAGGTAAGGCTATAGACCGGCTTTATGCGTAGCACGCTGAGCTGCAGTGACCTCGGTACGCAACTGTAGGCGCATGACGCGTTCAAGGTTATCTTTATCAGCTGTTCTTCAATCACTACTTTGTGTCCGTGCGTAAAGATAGTGTACATCTTAAAGGCGGTTCAAGAAATCTGAGTTGTTTGTGATTTGTATAAGAGTATTAATGTATTATTAGTCCACTTCAATGTCTGTCGACAAATTCAAGCTTGAGCAATGAATTTTTATGTACGATACATACGAAAACATCCAATCATCTAGACAGGTGTGTAGACAATTTCAGTGGAAGTTGTACAACTGGTATTCCAGTTCCAGGCAGAGAAACTGTTAAACGTGTGGTTAATAAGTTTAGGACAACGGGACGCTAAACCTAAGAAGCGAAAACGAGATGCTCTAACGGAGAAAAGAAGTGACGAAATTGGTGCATCTATTTATGGGGAACTCTAAAAAATAAAATTTATAGGAACAATCCCCACTATATGAACTTAAGGACAATATAAAAATTCAAATTGTGAACATTACGCAAGAAGAACTTATGCGCGTGAATGGAAATATATTCGAAGATACCAGGAATGTCTTCACGCAGACGGACACCACTTATAACAAGGTTAGTGCAGTGCCTTATTTTCGACTCCTGGCCGGCAGCTTGGCGGATATAGCTGCGTGCGCACAGTGTTTCTAACCGGTTCAGGCTCCCGTTGTTCTCCCTCCACTTCGCGCGTCAGTGTATGTGCGGCCGTTGCTAGCGCGAGTTCGTGTTTTGTTCTTTGTGGTTAAAGTGTGATAGTCCTGTTATAATGCCAAGAAGTGCGTTTACTTTAGAACACCACATATTCCTGTATGATTCCTACGTGCGAACAGAGCCTTATAGACAAGTGACACGGTTATTTATAGATAGATTCCCCGGAATCCGCGCGCCTCACAAAGAGACAGTTCGTAATCTTGTAAACCGATTTAGAGAAACGGGTTCTGTTCTTGATAAGAAACTCAAAGCAACTCACCGTGTTCTTACAGAGGAAAAACTCGATGAGATAGGACAAAGGTTAGAACATAGCCCAAAAAGTCTCTGAGTAGGTTATCATAGGAAACGGGAGTTTCACAATTCTCGGCTTGGAAAGCCACTAAACTTTTCAAATTAAAACCTTATAAGATAACCGTAGTTCAGGCACTGCAACCACGTGATACTGTGAGTAGAGTAAATTTCTGCAATTGGGTGTCGGGTAAAGTTAATGATGGCTCTATGGATCCAAAGTTATTTTTTTTTTCACAGACGAAGCATGGCATTCTTAAAATAGTCTTGTATCGACACAAAGCAACAGATACTGGAGTGCAGAAAAACCCGATATTGTACATGAAATGCCATTAAATGACCAGAAAATTGGTGTTTGCGGCGCTGTGAACGCGTACCGAATTATAGGGCCTATATTCTTTGAGAATACAGTTAAAGGACAGAGGTACAGGGATACAATAATCAAACCATTCCTGGAATATTTGTGTGACATTGAATGCACACGGGCATATTTTCAACAAGACTCTGCTACAGCACATACAGCTGATCTCTCGTTTAAATTAATTGCGGAAAGTTTTGAAGATAGGGTTCTCAGTAAAGGACTACGGCCACGCGCTCCCCATACCTTACGGTATGCGACTTTTATTTGTGGGGGAACTTAAAAAATAAAGTGTATCGGAACAACCCACATACTTGGAAGAACTGAAACCAATACCAGAAGAGAAATTACTGCAATTTCAGAAGAAGAATTAATGCGTGTTAATGTAAATTTTCTTAAAAGGTGTGAGAGATGTGTGGCAGCACAAGGACATAATTTCCAACACCTTCTGTAATAAAGCAGCCGGCCAGAAGTCAGAAATAAGGCGCTGTACTTATTATAGTCACTATAGTGCATGTTATATCACTCTTGAGTAAGTAATGCGGAGTTAGGGAACGAAAAACCCCCAGTGTAATAGACAGTGTGCGGAGCACACATATGCACGATCAGTGGCCTCACCATAAAACGACCGCACTGTGGAAGAAATGTTGAAAGGTCTAAGAAACGATGGAGAGATCAGTTGTAGCAAAGTTTAGCCGGAACGGATCAGAAGGTTTGTAGTTTATGATGACAATTGCGATTATAACCATTGCCGCAGATATGAACATGTGTTTAATTATATTTTAAACTTTGATTATCACAAGTTCATGATTGCTGTGAAGGTATAATGAATAGCAGAACATGAATGTGGTTTAAAGCAATTATCACAAGTTCTAGTTAGCAAATACAGCAAAGAAAGTTATTCGGAAAATGCTAATTAATTCCTCTTTTCTCATAAGACATTCGAGAACCATAGGCAGGACTCTCATTGTAATTGTGTGTAGTTAGCGGTCAGGAATACCAAATTTAGTACACATGAACAGTAAGAGTCGCCATAACGTCGAAGTAAGCTTTATTAAGATTTTATTGCATTATAAAATTGTTAGCAATCACTCGTAGACATTTGCGTCATGCTGAACAGCACCATAACAACACAATAATCCGGATCAGGTTCATAATCATTCCTCTGTTCTATTTTACGTAACACTGAAATCTTTCCGTTTGCAAGGTTAGGCAACATGTGGCGCCAGATAAAGCCACCTTTTATAAAACTGTTCTGTAAATAAAGCTAAAAGTTTATTCCTTGGAGATAAACATATTCAAGGTAGGTTGCAAACTAACAATCTTCAAATGGGCCATATCATTACGTTGGCTATTTATGTGGAATTCATTCGTGGAGATACGCACGTGCGTACAGCAAGAATCTGAACCAAAGAGGAAGCATGCATAGGTATAATATGAGATAGCCGAGTTTTAATTCTCACAAATCCTCTTATGAAACACTAATTAGCATTTAAGAAAGTATAAAGAAGACATAAATTTAGTGGATTTAGCAGCTGATAAGCGACAATTCAAGGACTCAGGACAAACTTATCATTTTGTTGATAAGACACGTGAATGGATAGGAAGTAATGCCATAAATGTATTGCGAGAAGATGCGTTTAAGGTACTTCCTACATTTAATGTAAATCGTTTTGAAAAGCTGGAATAGCTAAAAGTATATGTCTGAAGTGCTCGTAAATAAATCTGTATAATAAACTTTAATTCTTCGAATGCCATTCAATCAAAATAAATTGCTGGGCCATTAGCAATACAGTGTTTCTTAATCAAATATTAAGGATATATAGAATCCATGTTTAATCTAAGTGCTTCAAAATTGTCTATTCTCTCTCTTTCGCTCTTCTGTCTCTGGTGCAAAAATGCAGCGTTTGGTGCGAGTCATGGCCATAAACGTGGATTTAGCACAAAATGCAATTTTTTTCATTAGGAATTTTTAGATTTAATCCCAGCCATCCTTATATCCCTTCAAGGATATCTGGGTTCGACTGATTCGGGATGCACCCAGACTTCTGAGGTTCTTGAAGACCAACTGAGAAGCTACTTGCTGGAAAAGTATGGGTCGCGGTCTCACAAATCGTGCCTTAGCGGCTGAGAGGAAAGTCTATGCTTGTCACATGATTTCTCCAATACTGCACTCTGCTTATGAGGTCCTGTGTGGACAGAGGCAAAAGATGCAACTTGCCGCGTGGTAGGCCTCGTATCGCTTGCACTGTTATTCTAGGTGTTTCAAGTCCAAGTACAGCTTAACTATGCATGTCTCAACATTACACTTTTAGCACGCCAAAGTACAACTAGACTACAAGTGCTGTCTCATTATACTTGATATAGTTTATGCTTTTGATAATGCTTGACATTCAGAGATTCTTCCCCGGCTGCCGAAACTAAAGTTCCCTCAGGATATTTACAATATTGTGAAAGAATTCTTAAGTGGCCGAACTGCACACACACACACACACACACACACACACACACACTACTGGGTAAATCCTTGTACTAAAAAACTGTCACCAAAGGTTGTTCTCAGGGTTCAGTTTTCGGCCCCAGGCTTTGGAACATTATTATCAGCGATCTAACAGAACACTAACTGAAATTCCAAAGCTAAAAACAGTAAACTTCGCTGAGGCATTATGCTAATGTTCACTCAAATGTTCTTTCAAAGCTACAAATTGCATTACAAAGTACAAAATATTGGCGTAAACAATATAAAGTGAAGATCTCTAAAAACAAATCAGCTGTAGTGCCAATGTATATAAGGATAACGAAGAATACAAATCCAACCATACCATTGTTTCATGGAAACTACAAGAGTCTCAAAAATGAAGTATCTTGAAGTGACGTTGGAATGCAAACTGCATTGGTACCCCTCACCACACAATATTTAGAAAACAAGTTATTGCGTATTCGTAACAGCCTAATTCGCTGCTCAAAAGCAACCTGGGGCATATCGTTCCACAACCTGAAGACAATATACCAATACGCCATCCTTCCGGTCATCACAAACGCCGCAGAAGCCTGGTTTATCTCAACATCAAAGAGATCTAAGGAAAATTTGCAACATATTCACAGACATTTCCTAATATTTACTACAAAAGCCTACAGAACAGTCTCCAATAAGACTCCCCAAGCCATCGGAGTAATGCCCATCGATCACACTTTGCAAATGCAAAGAGATCTAAGAGCAATCTCAAGTGGCCAATCTATAAACGCATTCATACCTGAATTACAGAAGATAGAAATCTCTAAAAGAACAAAAGGAATCCATCCGAAGGACAATTATATAAGCGCAGACTTTACTGGAATAGAATGAAAGGCTAACGTTAGGGTTTACACGGACGGTTCAAAAACTGATAATCACGTTGGGGCAGCAATGGTCACTATGGAAAACACAAGAGAAATACACATTGGAAAAACAAGATTGAGTAAATAATGTACGTATTTCAAATGGAACTCAGCGGCATTAAAATGGCAATAGACTGGATAGAACATCAAAAGAATAGTAACTCATCCTACGCAATCAACGTTGACTCCACAGTAGCACCACTGGCAGTAGTGGGTAAACACACCAGACAACCAATAGCTGTCCGTATTAGACGAAAACAACAAACCAGCAAAAGCACATCTCAGTCACCTTCCATTGAATCAAAGGACATGCTGGACTACGGGAAATGAAAGGGCTGACTATCTAAGGCAAAACAGTTGCAAGCTATACGGGTAGAACCACCATAGACTACAACAAAATCCCATTGAGCAGGGGAAGGCAGTTACTGAAGAATCACTATACAACAATCTGGAATTCAACATATATTAACTCCGAAGCTGCACCCCACACCAAGCTGTTTACACCCACAATTCTCCACAGACTCTCTCTACAGCTCTGGCCAAACTACATGCTTACGCACTTCTTAAAGCATCACGGAAGTTTCCGGTTCTGCCTCCACAGAATTAACATGGCTCCCTCACTACTTTGCGACTGTCCTGAAAAAGCAGTACAAATGACATATCATCTCATGACGGGATGCACACTGTTTTCTAGAGAAAGACCTGCAGTATTATGAAGTCTCCCACTACATCAGGTGCTGAAATACCATATCAACGCTTCCTGAAATCCATCATCATCATGATGGTAACTCGACTGCGTTGATATGGTATTTCAGCACCTGATGTAGTGGGAGACTTCATATATGGGGTAGTTAAATTATATTCGAACCCACTCGCGGCCTCTTTCTACTGCAGTGAGACAGCCGGCAGTCACCGGGAAAATTACGCCAGCAGAGACAGACTAAAATCCTTACCTTATAATAGATGCTGGAAATGTTAACCTTCTGCTCTCAAACAGGCAGCATATCTCGTGTAAATATTTCAAATCTGCCCATGTTCAGTAAATTTTAAGTAAGTGAAGTTTTAGTGTATCCACGGACTCAAGATTCAATTAAATCAAGAGAAGTGTTCACAAGCATGTATGCTCAGAGCAGGGGCATGCGCACGGGAGATATTCAAAACCACAATATCGAACCACTGCAGTCTCACTTTTGTTTCTGTAATTATTTTGTATTTTAAAATTGTTATATCAGTACCTGTTAATAAGCAGTTAAATATACTTTCTCTACTCTTGTACAAACTATTTTTACAAATACTTATTCTCCATCTGTTTCATGTTAATCGAGATAAACATTCTTATTGTTAATTTTCTTGTAGGTGCAAAGGGAATATGATAGGCTTTAAGCGATAGCCAAATGTATTAAGAGCTGGTTGCTATGTGGAGCATTCCAATCTCTTTGCATGTCCAGGGCATAAAAAAGAAAGAAAGAAAGAAACGAATTCCCATTTGAGAATAAATATATGTACTGGAAAATTCAAACAAATAAGGAATATCTCGAAAATGGTTCACTCGACAAAAAGTATGTATGGCATACATTGTGTGTTTTAGCGAGATCTAAATTTTGTGTGTTGTAATACTTTGTCTATCTCTTACGGTTTAGCAGTTATGCAAAAACCACTCAGAATGAAGAGGATTTTTGGGGACAATGCCAGAAAATTCAAGATATACATTTTTACTTTCTCTACTACGTATAGTAAGTAGGGGAAGTATTGTATTCCACTCAAAAATTCGATACCAAGATTTCACCGGAAATACATCTTTTGAGACCCCCTAAATCCAAAAAAAGCATTTTTGGAAACATGTCCGTGTGTGTGTCTGCGTGTCTGTCTGTGAACAGCATAACTCAGAAACGAACAGTTGGATAAACACCAAACTTGGTATTTAGGTTCAGTATCTTCCAAGTATGCGACACGAAGGTTTTCAAGAAAATCACCCCACCCCAGATTACCCTTTACATGGAAGATTTTTCGAAAATTTTAATTTTTTCAAAAATGGCTCTAACGATTATGATTAAAATATCATATGTTTAAGATATTTTTATGACAAATAAAATCTATATCTTGAATTTCCTGGGAATGCCTCCAAAAGTATTCTTCATTGTGAACGACTTTTTCATAACTGGTAAACCATAAGAGATAGACAAAATTTTACTACACAAAAAATGTAGATCGCATTAGAATACACAATTTGTCATATACATTTTTTGTTGTTGAGTGAACCATTTTCGAGATATTACTTGTTATTCCCTTAAATTTTTCAATAATTTTCTCAAATGGGAATTCGTTATTCATTTTTTTGTCTTGGATGTGCAAAGAGTATTAATCTGTGGGAAAGGGAATGGTGCTGCACCTAGCAACCAGCTATTAAGAGATATGTATGTGCTTAAAGGTTACTGTATTTCCAAATTGCCCTTGTAAATATATATTCCCCTTACATCTACAAGAAAATTAGCAATAAGATCGACTCTGCAAATGTTTATCTCGATTAACACGAAGTAGATGGAGAATAAGCGTTTGTATAAATAGTTTGTACAAGAGTAGAGAAAGTCATGTGAGTGTAACACATCAGATTTTTTTAGCATAAAAATCTTAAATATGTGATAATTTAATCAAAATTGTTAAGTCATTTTTGAAAAAATCAGAATTTTCAAAAAATGTTCCATGCAAAGGGTAGTCTGGGGTGGGGGATTTCCTTTGAAAATCTTCGTGTCACATCTTTGAAAGATACTGGACCGAAATACCAAATTTGGTATTTATCCGACTTTTCGTTTTTTTTAGTTATGCTGTTCAGACACCACACACACATGGGCCTTTTTCTAAAAATGCTTTGTTTAATTCAGGGGCCTCAAAACATGTATTTCCGGTGAAATCTCGGTATCGAATTTTTGGGTGGAACGAATTACTTCCCCTACTTACTAAACGTTGTAGAGAAAATAATAAATAACTTGTTCCACGTTAAGAGATGTATAAATTGGGAAATTTTCCTTCAAAATTTTCGTCTGATATCCTTAAACAGTCCCCTCCATACACGCACGCGCACGTACGCAAATTCTTTTGTTTTTAATTAGACGTATCTCAAAACGTGTGTTTGTGATGAAATTTTATCTCCCTCTGCCTATCCAAACAAGCTTAGAGAAAATAATGATGCACTGTAATCTGCACGCCATTGAAACGACGTAAGATCTACTCAACAATGCAAGGGGGATGTGCTACACTTTTACCATTGGGAGTGGAACGGATCAGTAGATCGTAAAGTTGATTATGGAGTGAAGGAGAATTAAATTCCTAGCATTATTTTTTACTTTCTCTATCGCGTACCTAGGTAGAGGAAGCATTGCATCCCACTAAAAAAATTAATATCGAGATTTCAACGGAAATGCACGTTTTAAGGCCCCCAGAATCTAAAAACGAAATGCTGCTTAAATATGAGACTCAGTATTTAAATTCGTGTCCAAAAATGCGACATGAAAATTTACAATAAAATACTGCCACTCCAAACTACCCTTTACACGGAAAAATTTCGATATTTCTGATTTTCTCAGAAACGGCTCTAACGAATTTGATTAAAGTACCATATATTTAAGATATTTATATGGAAAACAAAATGTATATCTTGCATTTTCTGGTAGTAGTTTGTGCAGTCCACTTCATTCGGAATTAAATTTATATCATTTGTATAACTGGCAAACCATTGGTGATAGACAAAAACTTGTTGCACAGAAAATGTAGTTTTAAAACATACAATTTACTTCAAATAACTTTGTATGAGGCATACGCCGCTTCCAAGATATACGTTGTTGTTGGTTTGAATTTTTCAATACTTTCACTTTTGAAGTGGTTAACATTCAGTTGTTTCTTGCAATGCTATGCTAAGGGCGGCCGTGCACCAACCTAGAGTGAGCTCTACTTTCGTTGTAAACTACTATTTAAGTAAACACTCGGCGACTTCCATATATAGGAGTAAACTACTTCCGAAGCATTTTACTCCTTTCAGTTACTCCCGGATTAAATTACCGCAGAAGTAAATGTCGGAGAGCACGGTCATGTATACTACGGAATTAAATAGAACACAAATATAGGTTAGAATTTACTCTTGCGACCTGGATGCAGTAACTAACCTGTCGATTGAACTAGAATATTGTATCATATTTGGAGGAAGATATTTTGACGTGTTCATGTATTACTTAGATTACAATGATGATCTCGGTGAAGAAAACAGCGATTACTTAGGTTACGTTGATGATTTCGACGAAGAAAATAGGAATGCTATAGTGGTATGCGAGAACCATATGATATTTATACAGAGAGAGAGAGAGAGAGAGAGTTCAATGAGCGTTTCGGTATTAGGAAATAATCTTTTACACGCCTTTTTAACCTGCTTGGAGAGCATTTACAACAAAACTCAGACAGGAATTCAGCTGTATAACCCAAACTGCAATTACTGTTATGCGCCCTATGGGCGTTTCGTATCTTTACATTTCAGATACTTAAGCCGGTATCACGATGAATTTAACGTAACATGACAGTTTAACACTGAATTAATTTATATTTAGGATTGACTTAACGCAACGTTAACTTGAGAGTTTGGCAATGTCAAACTTTTCCTTCCCTTTACGTCAAGTTGGATGTCACATGATGATTAGAGCCAATCGGCGTGAAGCACCAGCTCGAAGTAATAAAATAACAATCAATCGAGTCATTCCCATTACGTTAAGTGCAAGCCAATTAGATCTTTATTTTAAATTACAGCACGTCACGTTTCGTAATCCCGACATTACAGGCGACTTATAAACATTCACCATGCATCTGCCGGTCATGTATTTCACCGCGTTGTTAGAGCACTTTGAGATTAAGCAAGATACATATCTACACACATAAATATACATGAGTGTTCAGAAAATATAAGACAATTCTTCTTCACTTTTGCAGATTTCCCACACATGTGGGTGGAATTGACTACTCGCGTGTTACTATTTTGAGCCCATCCGTGAATATGGTGAACTTTTCCGAAATCGGAAGGGGTATTTCTCTATCAACATGCAAGTATCTGTGATGCAAAATGAAAATTAGAAACATTGTTTCCAGAACGTAAAGTTGCTCTTCAGTCCGTTTCCCGTCGCTCGAAGCATTAAACTTGTCCGTCACGACTTTCCAGTATCTTTATAACAAGTTTTCTACACTCATATTGTTTAAATAGATTTTCTTTATCTCTACCAACAAACATTTATCTCTTTCGCTCACGTTTCCACCGCTTTTTCCTATCGCGTCAAGTAAATCGCGTAAACAAAACAATACCTCCGGGAGTAATGAGCTCTTACTTCCGTAGTCACAACTAAAAGAGTAAACTGTAATTGAGCTCACCAACGTTACTTCCGGAGCAAATTGCTCTAACATGGTGCACGCTGCCCTAAGTGTATGGAACTTCTAGGCTAGCATATGGCGACCTGGATTTAAACATCTAGCTATCGATTAGGTTTATTGTATTCCCTTTGTGTTTACAAACGAATTATGCAATTCAACTTTTTAGCAAAGATTTTTTTCCCGATTAACACGAAGTAGAAAAATAAGGTTTTGCAGAAAACGTTTGTAGAAGAAGAAAATAAGTTGGTGGGTAGAGAAAGTCATGTGAACGTAGCACATCAGTTTTTTTAGTATGAGTAACTGATCTCGGTTCCATTCGCCTGGCGATAGGAAATTTTTCTCTAACCAGGGTTATTCTCAATCCTCCCTAGAGACTGGAAGTATGACATAGAGTAATAAATGTGTGTGTGTGTGTGTGTGTGTGTGTGGGTGGGTGTGAATTTAAAAGACAACTCAATGTAATACAACAGTAAACGAGTGAACATCATGGCCAATGAGCATTGTTCCAAAGTCAAAAAGCCGCTAATATGACCTAAGATGTTAAAGGCGGCGTATAAATGGATCAAAAGAAGAAGAAAAAGAAGAGCATTCGAAAACACTCTTCTATTTTTCTGTCATCTGAAGTTTAGCCAAAGTTCTAAACATATATGATTATGATCAAACATAAATAATTTTGTCATGGTAAAAATCTCATCGGTATTATTTAGATATCTCCTTCTCCAACCTCTTGTTTTGTTTGTTTGCATATTGTTCTCCAATTTATTGTTATCGTTTTAGAAGTGTGCTAAAGAGTTTCGTGAATTGTTACACACTCTTGATATTTACTGCGTATCTAGGTGTATAACGTTAACATTTTAGGCCAGATTTAAGCGCATATAGTTACATACATATTTGGGGGATTTTTACTACAGTTAAGTCCTCGGATGACGCTGCAAACTATCTTCAAAGTACGGGGATACAGCACCGAGCAGGATGGCTCAGGTGGCAACGTTTGTGGGCCGCATTTATGAGCTCCCGGATTCTATTGCCGGCGATCACCCACTCTGATCACGGGGTTTTTTCGTGGTTTTCCCCTGGTCGCTTAGACGAATGCCGGGTGGTACATTCTGTTACAATTTCCCCTTTCCTCCATTTCCTCTCATTTCATCTCTCCCTTTCGCGTTTCAGGTGTTTTCAGGTCTTGCGGTGCTGGCGGTGTTGAGTAATGGCGTAGTTGCGTGCGCACTGGAAAGATTTCTCCCCATGAACGCAGGGCGCGTTGTCCCGCCCGTTAGGGCCGCTTCGTCGACCTTTCTTGGGAATTCTTCGCCTCTACTGGTGCGCGGGTGCTTAAACTGGTAATATTAGGGACTTCTGCGCGTCTCTGTGGGCTGTCTGCCTACGGACCTGAGACCTCCTATGGCTCCTTCACCTCTTCCCTGCCTACCGGGGTGTGTAGCCACAATAGATCAAATTGGTTGCAGTGGCCAGGTGTCCTCCTCGATAAACACATACTACATTCTAGGAGACTGTATTAACACAATGCAGGGATATCAACAGGAGCCCACGGATGCAACTGCGACTCTCGTTATGGAGGAGTACATATCGCGGAGGAGCCCCGGAAACCAAGGCCAATGTGGCCCTTTATGCTTCTAACGTGACCCCTGAAGGGAGGGATGGATGAAGGGACACCCGAAAGGGCGAACAGATCGGGTGGCGATGTGCGCAAGGATGGGCGGGGTCCCTAACGATTCCAGATTGAGCTCATGCGACGCTGATTACCCCGATCCCCCTGGGGGCCCCTGGAGTCTCTCCCAAATGCGAGCCTCACGCGTTACCACGCAGCCATTTCTCTCGGTCACAAGAACGTTATACGAATCAGCAAGCTGAAATCAGTTCAAAAACACCTTGATCTAGTGACTAATGCACTTCTCTTGTTAGTAGTGACGGAAAGGGCAACATAGGTGGGATTTCACATCTCTCGCTATGGTCGCTGGAGCGCTTGACTTCGGTGCTTCGCCAAGCTGAGGGTCGCGGGTTCGATTCCCGCCATGGGCATGGATGTTTGTGTCTGTGTGTTTTAAATGTAACAGTAATTGCGGTAATAAGCAGTAAACAGTGAAAACACGGTGCTAATAAACTGGGAAAAACAAAGGTACTAGTAAAAAAACAAACAAACAAAAAGACCAAGGTTGGCCAGTAGATCAGTCGGCAGAGCACCTGCTGATGTGCGAGGGGTCCCGGGTGGGATTCCCGGCTGGGCGGATGGGAATTTTACTTTAGCTAAGATTATTCCTTATCCTCCCCAAAGTCTGGAGGTATGAATGTGTGTATGTGATCTAATGAATAAAAAACCAAAAGTTTATCAGAAATCCAAAGACAAGCGAATACGAGTTAACACCATTGCCTATAGGCAATAATATTTTCCAAAGGAAAGGCCGCCGATAAGACCATTGTATTTAAAGGCGGAGTATAAATGGAACTTGAAACAAATTTTCAACAATAATTTATCCAGATCGAGTAATGGTAACATACGAGGGCAGTCTCGGAAGTATCCGACCTGACGTATATATAGCGGTTGTTTCAAACAAATGACTATAGTAGAAAGTACCACCCTTATAAAGCTTAAATTTGAAGTTTGGCGATGCTATGTTGTTTAGTAATTGTTTCGCAGCCATTAATAGTGAACTCTCTCAGCGAATTTGTAAACATGGATAAAACTGGACATCGTTATGTGATACAATACTTTCATTTGTAAGGTCTTAGTCCAACAAACATTAAAGCTGAGCTAGATTCTACTCTGGGGGAGTCTGCTCCTTCGTTTCCAACAGTAAAATATTGGGTGGCAGAGTTTAAGCGAGGCCGTACGAGCTACAAAGACGAACATCGCAGTGGTCGACCAAATAAGGTGACCACGCCAGAAATTGTGAAGAAAATCCACAAAATGGTATTGGATGACCGTCAACTGAAAGTGAGCGAGCTAGCAGACATCGTACGCATTTCAAAAAGTGCTGTACATCGCACACTAACCGAAAATTTAGACATGAGAAAGCTGTGCGCAAGATGGGTGCCACGTTTACTCACAATGGAGCAAAAGTAGCTCGTGAGGATGTTTCAGTCGAGTGTTTGGCGATGTTTCGCTGCAATAAAGCCGAGTTTTTGCGTCGATTCATAACCTTGGACGAAACATGGGTCCATCACTTCACACCTTGCACGAAGGAACAGTCAAAACAGTGGATTGAAAGGAGGGAATCGGCCCAAAGAAGACGAAGACAGTTCTATCCGCAGGCAAGGTCATGGCGTCAGTTTTTTGGGATGCGCTTGGGATAATTTTCATTTATTATCTTCAAAATGGAAAAACAATCACTGGCGAGTATTATGCAAACTTTTTGCAGCGTTTGAATGATGAAATCAAACAAAAACGGCCGCATTTAGCGAAAAAGAAAGTTCTGTGTCATCAAGACAATGCACCAGTTCACACATCCATTATCGCCATGGCCAAAATCAATGAGTTAAAGTTTGAATTACTTCCTCATGCACCCTATTCGCCAGACTTAGCCCCCTCTGATTATTTTCTGTTTCCAAAGTTGAAGAAATGGCTTGGTGGTAAAAGATTTGCCAACAATGAAGAGGTGAAGTTTGCAGTTGATGGATATTTTGCAGAACTCGACGGTTCTCACTAAAACAGGGTATCGAAGCTATTGAACATCGCTGGAAAAGTGTATCGAGCTGAAAGGAGATTATGTAGAGAAATAAAGATGTTTTTTCCTAAAATTTTTGTGTTTTCTTTGTTAGGTCGGGTACATCTGTGACACCCTCGTAGATAACTTAGTGTAAGGAAACAGGTGCCAGCGGTCCACTACTCGCCCTGCAACAGTACACTACAGTTAAACGCGATTTACACACCACTGAGTAGTTTGCAGGTTGAAAGTGTGTGCCGCCAGTGATATGTCGAGACGAGTGAAAACAACCCGTTGTAGTGGGATGAGAAGTGGAAGGAGAATGAGGGCCTACCACCCATCCCTGAGGTAACCTTTGCTCTAGGAAGTAAAATGATAAAAGCTGTTTGCTTATGTTGAGATAGTACGCTTAGTGTTGTGAGGACAGCATTAGTGGCTTGGCCAACCAACCAAATACAGTGGAGACGCTAATCATAACTACGGCTTTACAAGTTATTAAGGTACATGCAGTACATGCACAGGAATCATAATTTATATATTTATGTAATTTTTATGACAGAAAAATATTTCATACGTAAACTCATTGTCTTTTACATCAAGGGAATGAAGGATTTTAGAATTCTATGTTATGCATACAGCGATTATAATGCATTTCTAAAACAAATCTGATGTGTTACACTCACATAACTTTCTCTACTCTTGTACAAACTATTTTTACAAACGCTTATTATCCATATGTTTCATGTTAATCGAGATATCGAGATGTTAATCTTATTACTAATTTTCTTGTAGATGCAAGGGGAATTGGTAGGCTTTAAGCGATAGTCAAATATTTTAAGAGCTGGTTGCTATGTTGAGTATTCCATTCTCTTTGCATTACCAGGACAAAAAAAGAAATGAATAACGAGTTCCATTTGAGAAAAAGTATAAGTATTGGAAAATTTAAGGGAATAACAAGCAATATCTCGAAAATGGTTCACTCATAAAAACAATGTATATGACATAAATTGTGTATTTTAACGCCATCTACATTTTTGTGTAGTAAAATTTTGTTTATCCCTTATGGTTTACCAGTTATGCAAAAGTCGTTCACAATGAACAATACTTTTGGAGACATTCCCAGAAAATTCGAGATATACATTTCATTTGTCATTAAAGTATCTTAAAAATATGATATTTTAATCAAAATCGTTTGAGCCATTTTTGAGAAAATGAAAATTTTCGAAAAAATGTTCCATGTAAAGGGTAATCTGGGGTGGGGGGATTTTCTTGAAAACCTTCGTTTCGCATCTATGGAAGATACTGAACCCAAATACCAAGTTTGGTGTTTATCCGACTGTTCGTTTTTGAGTTATGCTGTTCACAGACACACACACACACGGATATGTTTCTAAAAATGCTTTTTTTGGATTCAGGGGGCCTCAAAACATGTATTTCCGGTGAAATCTCGGTATCGAATTTTTGGGTGGAATACAATACTTCCCCTGCTTACTATAAGTAGTAGAGAAAGTAAAAAGATTTATAATTTCACTGATTTAAAAATTCATTTCCCATGTGATCACTAGAGACGAAAAATAACATATATACAACACAAACATTTCAAGCAGAATATTTATGGTTAATATTACATAACTATAGCCTAAAAAGAGATACCATAACAAATTTGCTAATATTTAAAGTCCAGGTATAAAAATGTTACATTGTGGTTTTGTGAGATGCACACCCATTGCAATGACTATTTCAAGACAAAGAGTGTAACAAAACTACTGTTCCTTTATATTGATAAATGCAATAAATAAGTACACCAGTGGCAAATTTGATTTCGCGTATACACATTGGAAAAAAAAAGTCTGATATGGTACATCACATAGCTTTTTCTACGCATTATAAATTCACAGACATGGGTTATGCATTATAGCAGGGATGCCCAACTGCAGTCGGAAGGTGGGTGAACCTCCTTCCACCCGCTCCGACATGTTATTGTGAGCATGAAAGCCTACTTTTCTTTGCAAAATATGGACTATGTTTGCCGGGTTTCATGGTGGCTTGCATCCACTGTGATATTCTTTAAAAATATATTTAATACACCGTGGATATCCTGCCATTTTTACGTCACGTTTCTCCTAGTGAGTTTTCTGGCACATATTTTTAACAATCTTATCGATATTTGTCTCCAATGATGACGTACAAAGCCTCAGAAGACTTATCAAGTGATCGTAACTTATCCTATTATGATATTGGCTTTTAATATAATTCATTTTGGAAAAAGTTTGCTCGTAAATGTATGTGGATTCGAGGATTGCCATTACGTTTATTGAAAACACACGTAACCGTGGAAATTTGTCACAAGGCAGTGATTTAAAGAGTTCCCACCCTTCTTTATTAGAATATTTAATTGTGGTAGAATTATATAATTCAAGTAGTTCCATTTGGAGATTATGTGGAGCCTCACTGCAAGGGAAATTCAAAGGAATGTTAAACAGGCGAATTTTCCAATTCAGCATTTTCAGGTCGGCAAATTGTCATTCAAAATTGGCATATACTTGCTGTATAATATCAATACATTTGTTTAGAAGGGTAACTTGTATAGTGAAGACCGAATCCAAGCAGGGAAAATGATACACATCTCCAACTTCCAGTTGATCCCGCCAAAGAGAGAGTTTCGCCATGAACGTATTAACTGCATCAACTAAATTCACTATTGGAAAGGTAGAATCAAGCGAGTGAAAAATTCAATGTCACAGCCGGGATTTAAACCACAGATCTCCCGGTCTCTGTCCGGTTGCTCTAACTACAGAGCTACCATGGCAACATGCGGGCACGACACTAAATTCTCCAGCTGATTCGTATTTCTCCCGGTAAACTACAAGGAGATCTGAAATTGTATTGAGATGACATACCCCAATGGCGACTTACATTGCCTGTAAGTACTTTAAGTCCCGGGCTTCATAGTTTCAACCACTATTAGGTCAATAAATGGAATTAATTGTTCTTCCACACAAGCCGTGTGCTGGGCAGGGTTTGAAAGGTAGAATAAAGTGTGGTTCAAATCCCGGCTATTGCATTGAATTTCTCAGTCGCTTGATTCTACCTTTCCAACACACGGCTTGTGTGAAAGAAGAATTAATTTCATAAATTCACTATTGTTTTATCTTTACCCTGCAAAGTTGTATTAAAGATATTCAAGTGTTGAAATAAATCTGTTAAAAACGCAAGGTCACAAAGCCATTCTGATTGAGTCAGTTCCAATAGTTCAATCTCCTGCAAGAAATAAACGCAATAATTACACACACCATAGCTACCAGGCTAGGCATGTCCGTTGGACCTTTCCGCTCACGTCAAGGTGGTGTTGGTGCAGAGTCCAAAGTTCACTAACTCGCACGGGTTACGGTTGGTCCTGCCTGCATTATAGCATGAATTAAAAGGTGTTATTTTATTCACGATATATTTTTATGCATGAATGATTTCAAATAAGCAGTAAGTATCAACTTAGTTATCGCAAATAAATTTCAAACATTTAGCGGAAGCACGGAAAAATAAATTCTGAAGTCTAGTAACGATCTCTTGCGAAGGAAAGGGAAAAAAAGAGGAACCGGATACATTCAAGCATCCACCATCAGATGAACCCTTATATTGGAAAATACATGTAATATTTCGAACATAGCCTACACTAAGAAAAAAAAAATTGTCACAAATTCTGTATATAAACAAGCTCTACTTTTTCCTGTACTAGGCGTTTGCCTGTATCTTATGACTCTCTACCACATTCATTCAAAACGAAGAGAACTTCACACATTCCTCCTCTTTTTCTGGTGAGAATAAACAGTTTCTTTAATCTCTCAGCCTTGAAAGCATGTTATCTCTCCTACTCATGGAAAACCAAGGATCTTTTTCCTGATCCACAACGCAAATTAAATAATCTCAGAACCACTGCAAATATTTTTCATTTTCGAGTGCCCATCTGGACACCTGTATTACAGTAATTCCATTTATAACGGATGTTACATTTTCACTTAGAATATTTAGGACTTTTACTATGATATAACATTAACTGCAGCCCTGCCATCTTAATTCGAGTAGAATGAATAAGCATAAAATCCTACCAGTACAAACAACAGAGAGGTTGCATTAAAGAAAGAAGAAGGAAAGAAGAAAAATTTGATTTGTTACACTCACATGACTTTCTCTACTCTTGTACAAACTATTTTTACAAACTCTTATTCCCCATCTATTTTATATTAATCGAGATAAACATTTGCAGAAACGATCTTTTGACAGGCAAAGAGAATTACATTTTACACATAGCGTTCAGTTCTAAAAATATTTGACTATCGCTTAAGGCGTACTATGTTCCCCTTGTTTTGTATTTGCAAGGGCAATATAGAAATACAGTAGCCTTTAAGCATCGACATATCTCTTAATAGCTGGTTGCTAGGTGCAGCAACATTCTCTTTGCCACAAATTAATACTCTTTGCATATCCAAGACAAAAAAAAATGAATAACTAATTCCCATTTGAGAAAATTATTGAAAAATTTAAGGGAATAACAAGCAATATCTCGAAAATGGTTCACTCAACAACAAAAATGTATATGACATAAATTGTGTATTTTAACGCGATCTACATGTTTTGTGTAAAATTTTGTCTATCTCTTATGGTTTACCAGTTATGCAAAAGTCGTTCCCAATGAAGAATACTTTTGGAGATATTCCCAGAAAATTCAAGATATACATTTTATTTGTCATAAAAATATCTTAAACATGTGATATTTTAATCAAAATCGTAGAGCCAGTTTTGAGAAAATTAAAATTTTCGAAAAATGCTCCATGTAAAGTTTAATTTGGGGTAGGGGATTTTCTTGAAAACCTTCGTGTCGCATCTCTGGAAGATGCTGAACCTAAATACCAAGTTTGGTGTTTATCCGACTGTTCGATTCTGAGTTATCTGTTCACACACACACACACACACACACACACACACACACACACACACACGGACATGTTTCCAAAAATGCTTTTTTTGGATTCAGGGAGTCTCAAAACATGTATTTCCGGTGAAATCTCGGTATCGAATTTTTGGGTGGAATACAATACTTCCCCTACTTACTATACGTATTAGAGAAAGTAAACACTGGCTGTAACGGGCTAATATAGGAATATTTCTTTCAGAATTTTATTGTTTTGATCACACACGATTCTGATTTTGAATGTCAGAATGAAGATGTTCCAGAGGAACTATACAGAATCGAAAGCTTATGAAACAGAATGTAATATGAGTTGCAATGGAATGACCAAATTTGATTGATGATACAATGAGTTGCTATGATTTCCATTTTCCCCTCTTTATGTCACCTTAATTACTGCAGAGTTATTGCTTTATTATTCTCTGATACAATAATTTTATAATACATAATAGGAGATGTTAACGCTGCTGATTATTTTCAGGTGGACGGTTTCGTTTCCATGCTACCCATCGTAGAGAAAACGCCAGATTGAACTGTTCCTGAAGTAACTTCACATACAAAAGGATTGCACGAGATGAATGCGGCCCTGACTGATTTTCCAAAGAACACGTTGATTGTGTATAGCCCTGTACTTCAGGTGAGAGACATGTGGTTCCGAACTCCTTAAGGATGTCGTTTTATACAGTATTAGTTGCCTCGCCCGGCTTGCATTACTTTCTCTACTATGTATACTAAATAGGAGAAGTAAAGTATTCTACCCCAAAAATTTAATGTCGAGATTTCACCATAAATATATGTTTTGAGGCCCCCCGAACCCCAAAAAAGGCATGTTTAGAAAAAGGTCCGGGTGTGTCTGTACGCGTGTGAACAGCAAGTCGAATACATACCAAACTTGGTATTTAAGTTCAGTACCTTCCAAACATGCGACAAGAAAATTTTCAAGAAAATCACCCCCCCCCCACTGCCAAGTACCCTTTACATCAGGCATGGCGAGACTGTAAGCCTGGCCCGAAGCACCTTGATGCAACCTGGATAACAAAGCTATGGAAGGGGGAAAATTTGGAAGGCGAGCGGGGTAGTGGTAAAGAACGAACTCATTCAGTGGCGACCTGTACTCTGTATTTAAAGTAAATTAAGCTTCTCCGATGTCGTTTACAATGAGAGATTCGAAATCGGGAATTATGTTGTTTACAGCTAGACGTAACTGGTCATGAAGATGTTCGTTCGTCTGTCGGGATCTGCATTTGCTTTTTACTAATTTAATCATGGAAAATAACTATTTATAGACGTACGTTGTACAAAACATTGCTTCCATGGAAATTGCATATGATCGAAGCTTCGGATATTTATTGTTGCATAAGATTTTAAAACATTCCACTCCTATTAAATCCTTGCATCTGACTTTCATGATTTCGTCAGACTGTAAATGAATCAGCTCCTCTTGAAGATTGATTATGGTCTTTCTTACGTCTATGTTTAATGGATAGACATACACTGATATATCATATTTAAAAACCCTGAAATCACGAAATCTGTAATCACAAAATTCACTTTTAAGTGTTAAGAGAATGCTAATGTAAGTACTGACTTTATCTGAGGAGAAATTTGAAAGGAGATTTAAACATTGAAAGTAGTACACCTGCCCCTCTTTCAAGTGATCTACCCAGAGTGAAAGTGTGTTTACGAACGTCTGCACTGAAATGTACTTATCAACAATATTTGATTGCGTCGTTGAAATGTAGTATTCAGTTTGTTTAAGTACATATATCGCATAAGAAAGCTAAGTCGCAGACCCATACCTCGTTATTTAGTTCCTAAATTTCCATTCCCTAAAAAAAAAAAAGGAAACAATAAAATTACAATAAAATGACCTTAAAGCATATGAGAATAATGTAAATGTAAAGCTAAAATAAATTGCCTTTTCTTTCATGAATCCGGGGAATGCATCTCTGAGGTCGAAGAACCGACGTAACATTGCACCTCTGCTAAGCCATCTAACATCACACAAATACTTGATATCTTAAATGATTCTCCCATATTTTTAAGTATACATATTTCGAAACTGTCGGTGTTTCAATCACTTCCTTTTATTTTGTTCATAACACAATCCATCACTATTGCAGTGTAACCGACTTGGCACAAAGTGCTTCTTGATGCAACAGACAATGGCAAGCATACAAATTGCTCGAAATACCTTTATCACCGGAAAAAATGTTTTAACCTGTCAATCAACCCACTTTTTTCCCAACCTTGGTCTTTGCTCCGTTTGAAACTAATTTTGACCACTGTAAACAATATCCTTCAGTACTAATTTTTAGAGCTTTAAATATCTCCTCGCCAGTAGTACTGCCTTTTAATGGGACTAAATCGAGCAAATACTCTTCAACATTACGTTCCTTATCAACACCTCAAATGAAAATGGCCAATTGAGGTGTCAGTTACATCTGTACTCTCGTCCAGTGCAAGAGAAAACTTCAGAAAGTCAGCCATTTTCAAATCCATCTGCCTTATTACGTCGGCAGAAAGCACTTCAACTTTCTTTGCAATGGTTTGTCGGAAAATATGCCAGCACTCGAAATTATGGACCTGTTGAGGACATAAAATCCCAGCAATTTTTATTAAACATGTTTTAATAAATTCTCCTTCCTGAAATGCCTTAAGGCCTTTGCAATTTCCCAGGTAACAATATAACTAGCGTGATTTCTTTTCTCTGCCATAGTTTGAGTCTTTGTAGTTGGTTTATGTCCATTGTTTTTTTATCAATTTCAAACATTCCTGCGTTCTTTCGCGTCCTGTGAACATATTGAAAATTAGCAATCTGACTTGCAGTTTAAATAAGAATTAAAGTATCATTAAATAAAATGTTTAATAATAATAATAATAATAATAATAATAATAATAATAATAACAATAATAATTACAGACTCAGCTTACTCTGTAACTTGGCATATTCGGAATGATAAGCATTGTAATGGCGTTTCATGTTGAAATGCATTACCCCGCTTTGGGACATATTAAACATTTTGCATTGCCACCATCCTCAACGAAGAACTTCTGCTCCCATTCCATGAAATGTTCTGCTCTTCGAACGTTGCTTTGCAAACGGCATTGCTAGCCGCCACTGTTTGACGTAGCACTGACCACGCTGACATGAGTAGGAGGTGGAGGGGCGGGAGAACTACGGAGGGGTAGTGCGCGAGTCAACTGAAGCGTAAATTGACTCGCGAAGCAGTTTCGCCATGGCTGCTTTACATGAACATTAATAGTAAATTTTTATTTTCGCAAAAATGGCTCAAACGATTTTGATTAAAATATCATTCACTACGTGATCAAAAGTATCCGGACACCTGGCTGAAAATGACGTACAAGTTCGTGGCGCCCTCCATCGGTAATGCTGGAAGCCAATATGGTGTTGGCCCACCCTTAGCCTTGATGGCAGCGTTCACTCTCGCAAGCATACTTTCAATCAGATGCTGGAAGGTTTTTTGGGGAATGGCAGCCCATTCTTCACGGAGTGCGGAACTGAGCAGAGGTATCGATGTAGGTCGGTGAGGCCTGGCACGAAATCGGCGTTCCAAAACATCCCAAAGGTGTTCTATAGGATTCAAGTCAGGACTCTGTGCAGGCCAGTCCATTACAGGGATGTTATTGTCGTGTAACCACTCCGCCACAGCCCGTACAGTATGAACAGGTGCTCGATCGTGTTGAAAGATGCAATCGCCATCCCCGACTTGCTCTTCAATAGTGGGAAGCAAGAAGCTGCTTAAAATATCAATGTAGGTCTGCGCTGTGATCGTGCCACGCAAAACAACAAGGGGTGCAAGCCCCTTCCAGGAAAAACACGACCACATCATAACACCACCACCCCCGAATTTCACTATTGGCACTACACACGCTGGCAGATGACGTTCACCAGGCATTCACCATACTCACACCCTGCCATCGGATCGCCACATTGTGTACCGTTATTCGTCACTCCATAAAACGTTTTGCCACTGTTCGTGTAATGTTGACGCTCCTTACACCAAGTGAGGCGTCGTTTGGATTTTCCTGCGTGATGTGTGGCTTATGAGCAGCCGCTCGACCATGGAATCCAAGGTGTCTCACCTCACGCCTAACTTTCATAGTACTTGGAGTGGATCCTGATGCAGTTTGGAATTCCTGTGTGATGGTCTGGATAGATGTCTGCCTATTATTCTTTACGACCATCTTCAAATGTCGGCGGTCTCTGTCAGTCAACAGACGAGGTCGGCCTGTACGCTTTTGTGCTGTACATGTCCCTTCACGTTTCCACTTCACTACCACATCAGTGGACCTAGGGATGTTTAGCAGTGTGGAAATCTCGCGTACAGACTTCTGACACAAGTGACACCCAATCACTTGACCACGTTCGAAGTCCGTGAGTTCCATGGAGCATCCCATTCTGCTGTTTTACGATGTCTTAATGACTACTGAGGTCGCGGATAATGAGTACCAGGCAGTAGGTGGCAACATAATACACCTAAGATGAAAAACGTATGTTTGTGGGAGTGTGCGGATACTTTTGATCACATAGTGTATAGTAAATATATTTACATGACAAATAAAATTCATATATTGAATTTTCTGGCAATAGCCTGTGAAGTCCTTTTCATTCGGAAGGGATTTTGCATAATCTTGTACAACTGGTAAACGTTGAGCGACAGACGAAAACGTACTACACAAAAATGTAGATCTCTTTAAAACACTCGGTTTATTCCACGCAATCTTTTGTGGCATAAGACCTTTCCAATATATCCGTTATTAATGGTTCGAAATGATCAACACTCCTCATTCTTCTTGTCGACATTCAGTTGTTTCTCTGATTGCATGGAAAGAACATGGAATTTTAAGGCCAGCATATAGCGTTCAGTTTTTAAACATTTGACTATCACTGTTCCCTTTGTATCTATACTGAAATGTGTAATGCAGCTATTTCTGAAAGGTTTACCTCAATTAAAATAAAAAAAAAAGCTTTCGTAACAATGGTGTATTTAGCCACCAATAAACGATAGAGAGTAAAGAAAGTCATTTGAATGTAACACATCAGGTCTTTTAATATATGACACAACTCATTAGATATGACTAGCAAGAGGAATTAGTATTATAGCACAAAACAAATATATTACTTGAATAATATCATATATTAATGGATCCATACAAAACACGTTGCAGAATACATATGCAAAACACGTGAGAGGGAAAGGATTGAGTCTCAAAGAGAAATTGAAATTTTTAAAA
This sequence comes from Deroplatys truncata, assembly GCA_030765065.1. Lineage (NCBI taxonomy): Eukaryota > Metazoa > Arthropoda > Insecta > Mantodea > Mantidae > Deroplatys > Deroplatys truncata. The sequence goes on from CM060983.1 coordinate 168,855,166, forward strand.
TAAGGAAGAGAAATGTCCTATTGAAACAGTCACACGAATTTTTCTACCCATTAATGCTTTATTCCATACTTGTTCTACAAATTATTGAAGTAAACTTAGTACTTTCTCTACTACATATAGTAAGTAGGGGAAGTATTGCATTCCACCCAAAACTTCGATATCGTGATTTTACCGGAAAGACATGTTTTGAGGTGCCCTGAATCCAAATAAAGCATTACTGGAAACACGTCAGTATGTGTGTCTGTCTGTGAACAGCATAACTCAAAAACAAAAAGTGGGATAAATGCCAAACTTGGTATTTGAGTTTAGTATCTTCCAAGGATGCGACACGAAGATTTTCAAGAAAATCTACCACTCCAGACCACCCTTTACATAGAACATTTTTCAAGAATTTTTATTTTCTCAAAACTGGCTCTAACGATTTTGATTAAAACATCATATGTTTAAGATATTTTCATAGCAAATGAAATGTATACATTGAATTTTATGGAAATACCCCCAAAAGTCTTCTTCATTCTGAATGACTTTTGCATAACTGATAAGCCGTAAGAGACAGGCAAACTTTTACTACACAGAAAATGTAGATGTGTTAAAATATACAATTTATGTCATATACTTTCTTTTTTGTCGAGTGAACCATTTACGAGATATTCCTTGTTATTTGTTTGAATTTTCCAATATTTACGTTATTTTTACTTTCTCTACTACGTATCGTAAGTAGGGGAAGTATTGCATTCCACCCAAAAATTCGATACCGAGATTTCACCGGAAATACATGTTTTGAGACCTCCTGAATCCAAAAAAAGCATTTTTGGAAACATGTCCGTGTGTGTGTCTGTGTGTGTGTGTCTGTGTGTGTGTGTGTGTGTGTGTGTGTGTGTCTGTGAACAGCATAACTCAAAAACGAACAGTCGGATAAACACCAAACTTGGTATTTAGGTTCAGTATCTTCCAGAGATGCGACACGAAGGTTTTCAATAAAATCCCCCACCCCAGACTACCCTTTACATGGAACATTTTTCGAAAATTTTAATTTTCTCAAAAATGGCTCTAACGATTTTGATGAAAATATCATATGTTTAAGATAATGTCATGAGAAATGAAATGTATATCTCGAATTTTCTGGGAATGTCTCCAAAAGTATTCTTTATTGTGAACGAATTTTACATAACTGGTAAACTATAAGAGTTAGACAAAATTTTACTCACGAAAAATGTAGATCGCGTTAAAATACACAATTTATGTCATATACATTTCTTTTGTTGAGTGAACCGTTTGCGAGATATTGCTTGTTATTCCCTTAAATTTTCCAATACCTATACTTTTTCTCAAATTCGTTATTCATTCATTTTTACTTTCTCTACTACGTATAGTAAGTAGGGGAAGTATTGCATTCCACCCAAAAATTCGATACCGAGATTTCACCGGAAATACACGTTTTGAGACCTCCTGAATCCAAAAAAAGCATTTTTAGAAACATGTCCGTGTGTGTGTCTGTGTGTCTGTGTGTGTGTGTGTCTGTGTGTGTGTCTGTGAACAGCATAACTCAAAAACGAACAATCGGATAAGCACCAAACTTGGTATTTAGGTTCAGTATCTTCCAGAGATGCGACACGAAGGTTTTCAAGAAAATCCCCCCAACCCAGACTACCCTTTACATGGAACATTTTTCGAAAATTTTAATTTTCTCAAAAACGGCTCTAACGATTTTGATTAAAATATCATATGTTTAAGATATTGTCATGACAAATAAAATGTATATCTCGAATTTTCTGGGAATGTCTCCAAAAGTGTTCTTCATTATGAACGACTTTTTCATAACTGGTAAACCATAAGAGATAGACAAAATTTTACTACACAAAAAATGTAGATCGCGTTAAAATACACAAGTTATGTCATATACATTTCTTTTGTTGAGTGAACCGTTTGCGAGATATTGCTTGTTATTCCCTTAAATTTTCCAATACTTATACTTTTTCTCAAATTCGTTATTCATTTTTTCATGTTCTGGACATGCAAAGAGAATGGAATGCCCCACATAGCAACCAGCGATAAAATATTTGACTATCGCTTAAAAGCTACCATATTCCCCTTGCATCTACAAGAAAATTACAAATAAGATTGACATCTCGATATCTCGATTAACATGAAGCATATGGAGAATAAGCGTTTGTAAAAATAGTTTGTACAAGAGTAGAGAAAGTCATGTGAGTGTAACACATCAGATTTTTTTTTACTTTCTCTACTACGTATAGTAAGTAGGGGAAGTATTGCATTCCACCCAAAAATTCGATACCGAGATTTCACCGGAAATACATGTTTTGAGAATCACTGAATCCAAAAAAAGCATTTTTGGAAACATGTCCGTGTGTGTGTCTGTCTGTGTGTCTGTGTGTCTGTGTGTCTGTGTGTCTGTGAACAGCATAACTCAAAAACGAACAGTCGGATAAACACCAAACTTGGTATTTAGGTTCAGTATCTTCCAGAGATGCGACACGAAGGTTTTCAAGAAAATCCCCCCACCCCAGACTACCCTTTACATGGAACATTTTTCGAAAATTTTAATTTTCTCAAAAACGGCTCTAACGATTTTGATTAAAATATCATATGTTTAAGATATTGTCATGACAAATAAAATGTATATCTCGAATTTTCTGGGAATGTCTCCAAAAATATTCTTCATTGTGAACGACTTTTGCATAACTGGTAAACCATAAGAGATAGACAAAATTTACTACACAAAAAATGTAGATCGCGTTAAAATACACAATTTATGTCATATACGTTTCTTTTGTTGAGTGAACCGTTTTCGAGATATTGCTTGTTATTTCCTTAAATTTTCCAATACCTATACTTTTTCTCAAATTCGTTATTCATTTTTACTTTCTCTACTACGTATAGTAAGTAGGGGAAGTATTGCATTCCACCCAAAAATTCGATACCGAGATTTCACCGGAAATATATGTTTTGAGACCCACTGAATCCAAAAAAAGCATTTTTGGAAACATGTCCGTGTGTGTGTCTGTGTGTGTGTCTGTGTGTGTGTGTGTGTCTGTGTGTGTGTGTGTCTGTGAACAGCATAACTCAAAAACTAACAGTCGGATAAACACCAAACTTGGTATTTTGGTTCAGTATCTTCCAGAGATGCGACACGAAGGTTTTCAAGAAAATCCCCCCACCCCAGACTACCCTTTACATGGAAGATTTTTCGAAAATTTTAATTTTCTCAAAAATGGCTCTAACGATTTTGTTTAAAATATCATATGTTTAAGATAATGTCATGAGAAATGAAATGTATATCTCGAATTTTCTGGGAATATCTCCAAAAGTATTCTTCATTGTGAACGACTTTTGCATAACTGGTAAACCATAAGAGATAGACAAAATTTTACTACACAAAAAATGTAGATCTCGTTAAAATACGCAACTTATGTTATATACATTTCTTTTGTTGAGTGAACCGTTTTCGAGATATTGCTTGTTATTCCCTTAAATTTCCCAATACTTATACTTTTTCTCAAATTCGTTATTCATTTTTTTATGTCCTGGACATGCAAAGAGAATGGAATGCGCCACATAGCAACCAGCGATAAAATATTTGACTATCGCTTAAAAGCTACCATATTCCCCTTGCATCTACAAGAAAATTACAAATAAGATTGACATCTCGATATCTCGATTAATATGAAGCATATGGAGAACAGGCCTTTGTAAAAATAGATTGTACAAGAGTAGAGAAAGTCATGTGAGTGTAACACATCAGATTTTTTTGTCTTGGATATGCAAAGAGTATTAATCTGTGGGAAAGGGAATGGTGCTGCACTTAGCAACCAGCTATTAAGGGATATGTATGTGCTTAAAGGCTACTGTATTTCTATATTGCCCTTGTAAATATATATTCCCCTTGCACCTACAAGAAAATTAGCAATAAGATAAAGTCTACAAATGTTTACCTCGATTAACATGAAGTAGATGGAGAATAAGCGTTTGTAAAAATAGTTTGTACAAGAGTAGAGAAAGTCATGTGAGTGTAACACATCAGATTTTTTTTATGTCCTGAACATGCAAAGAGAATGGAATTCGCCACATAGCAACCAGCGTTAAAATATTTGACTATCGCTTAAAAGCTACCATATTCCCCTTGCATCTACAAGAAAATTACCAATAAGATTGACATCTCGATATCTCGATTAACATGAAGCATATGGAGAATAGGCGTTTGTAAAATTAGATTGTACAAGAGTAGAGAAAGTCATGTGAGTGTAACACATCAGATTTTTTTTATGTCCTGGACATGCAAAGAGAATGGAATACTCCACATAGCAACCAGCGCTTAAAATATTTGACTATCACTTAAAAGCTACCATATTCCCCTTGCATCTACAAGAAAATTACAAATAAGATTGACATCTCGATATCTCGATTAACATGAAGCATATGGAGAATAAGCGTTTGTAAAAATAGTTTGTACAAGAGTAGAGAAAGTCATGTGAGTGTAACACATCAGATTTTTTTATGTTCTGGACATGCAAAGAGAATGTAATGCACCACATAGCAACCAGCGCTTAAAAATTTGACTATCGCTTAAAACCTACGATATTCCCCTTACATCTACAAGAAAATTAGCAATAAGATTGACATCTCGATATCTCGATTAACATGAAGCATATGGAGAATAAGCATTTGTAAAAATAGTTTGTACAAGAGTAGAGAAAGTCATGTGAGTGTAACACATCAGATTTTTTTTAAATGTCCTGGACTTATAAAGAGAATCGAATGCTCCACATAGCAACCAGCTCTTAAAAGATTTGACTATCACTTAAAGCCTAGCATATTCCCCTTGCACCTACAAGAAAATAAGCAATAAGTTTCTGCAAATGTTTATCTGTATTAACATGAAATAGATGGAGGAAGAGATTTTGTAAAAATTGTTTGCGAATAAATAAAAACTTCCAGCCGTTCATGCTCACTGTGAAACAATGTTTTCGAACAGAGAGTATCTGGACATGCGGTTAGTATATGGGGAAGCGCAGCAGAATGCAACGGTGGCACGTGGTCTATATCAACGGAGGTTCCGCAGAGAACACTTCCTACAGATCACACATTTTGAGTTGCGAACCGCCTTCTGGAATCAGGAACATGCATAAGAAACTACATTCACGAAGGGATCACCCTGTCTGTGACCAAATAATGATGGATCGTGTGACTGACTATGTCATTCAGCATCCGATGGTTGTAGGGGGATATTCACAGGCATTTCAATGTTAGCCAATATTTCCCTTGGAGAATGCTACATTATGCAAAGTTTCACCCCTATCATCTTCACCTACCAAAACTACTGCACCCGGACTATGGACGGAGAGTGGCGTTCGCTAGGTGGATCATACGACAAACTGAACAGGATCCACATTTTTTGGTAACTGTGTTATTTACAGACGAAGCAGGGTCCCACAACACAGGCCATACAAATCGTCACAACATGCATTACTGGAGCACTGTAAATCCACACTGGATGCAAGAGGCGGCCTTACAAGTCCGATGGGGTTTCAACGTTTGGGCTGGTATATTCAGTGATCATCTAATAAGCCCGAATTGTTATGATGGCCTACTCACTGGGAATCACTATATCCACTTCCTACAACGCCAGCTGCCTACTCTATTGGATGAAGTGCCGTTGCAGAACCGACTAACTATGTGGTAACAACATGATGGGGTGTCAGCTCATTCGGTCCGTCGTGTAACGGCTTATCTCGATGCCACCTACCCTGAGCGATGGATCAGCCGTCATGGACCAATAGGGTGGCCAGCACGCTCACCAGATCTAACCCCATTAGATTTCTTCTTATGGGCTTATCTCAAAGATATCGTGTACCAGGAGCGGCCAATGACCCCTCAACAACTCAGGAAACGCATCTTCCTAGCTTGCCGTGACATCACACCGGCCATGTTGCACCGGGTTAGACTGGCGATGATGGTTAGACTGAGGTTTTGCATCCGCCGGCATGGTGGCCAGCTCGAACACCTATTGCAACCACATGAAAAAAACGGTAAATTGTAAAGGTTTATCTGTGCGATGCCATAGTCACTGTTAAATGCACTACTTTAGTAACCAGAGAGGTTTACAACGATCATAATATGGGCTTGCAAACATCTAGTTTGTATGTACGTTCTGCATTTTGTAAACTCTGAGCAATTTCTTGCTTTTCTTTTGTATGAAAGAATAGTTTTAAATAGTAAAATATTATTTAATGATGTCCTATGTTTGTAAATTATAATTACAATGTTATATGCATTTAGTTATGATGTTCATTAAGGCATATTCTAACAAATAACAATTTGTGTTTTAATGAAATTCACATAATTAAACTAATTAAGTGAAACGACTTTTCCATGCCAAACTATCAGTTCTCGTTAAACTTACTAAACATAAAAAGTACCCACAAGTGGCAGTATTCCACTGAAGGCCAACGCGCACACTGTTGCGCTACGAGTGCAAGTCACTGCACGCAGAGCGGTGCAAAGCGGTCATTTCGGTCAAAATTATGTATATATATATATATATATATATATATATACACACACACACACACCCTTTTGTGAAAATTACAACACCAAGAAAGAATTTCCCGAATAACTTCAAACTTAGTGGAAGTGTAGAGGAGTGTGCAAGCAATAAGTGATTAGGTTTACAGAGAGATGTGGTACACCTAGGCCGAGCAGAGCCCTCTCGTGTCGGTGTGACAAGATCAGTGTTGCGCACAGTGTATTCAGTGCAGAGCTGTCAAACAAGATGGAAGCAATAAAGGGAGTGCCAGTATGCCTCGTCGACGTCAAAGGGAGCCATATCGACATGTGAGTGAATTCGAACGGGTGGAATGATCGGTCTACGGGAAGCGGGTTTGTCATACCGTGACATTTCGGCTCGTACAGCGCATGCTGCTATGACAGTGATGCGTGTGTGGAGGCAGTGGATAGATGAAGGTTGTAAGCAGCGAAGAGCGGGCAGTGGACCACGGAACATGACCACAACACGGTATGACCGTCATCTTGTCCGCATGACCATAACGGACCGTACAGCTTCATCCACAGTGTTGGCTCGACGCTGGAGCACTGCAATAGGTGTGAACTTGTCGGCATTAACGGTTCGTCGCCGTCTGCTGCAGATTGGACTGGTTGCATGCATGTCATTACTCGGCTCCCATTGTCCAGAAACCACAAGCTCCTCCGACTGCTATGGACACGTGAACACCGTCACTGTGGTGCTGAGTGACAAAATGTAGTCTTTTCGGACGAGTCCCGCTTCAACGTGAGTGATGGCCGCATACGTGTCCGGCGGTACCGTGATGAGCGCAACCTGAAGGGCTGCATTGTTGAGCGGCATAGCGGACAAACACCAGGTGTGATGGTTTGGGGCGCAATTGGTTACAACAACCGATCTCGCCTCCTACGAATTGAGGGCACTTTGAACAGCAGCCGGTACCTAACGGTGCCTGTAGAGTCTGAGGTACTCCCTCTACTTCAGGCATCTCCACAGGCCACATTTCAACAGGACAATGCCCGGCCACAAATTGCGAGGAATGTACAAGCCTTCTTCGAAGAGCGACGGGTACCATTGCTTCCCTGGCCTGCACGTTCGCCTGACATGTCGCCCATCGAACATGTCTGGGTCGTGGTTGGTCGGCACCTTGTGTGACACGGTCCCCCAGTAACCAGTGTCACGGATTTGTGGCTCGAATAAAACTGCGTGGAGGGAAATCCCTCAGGAACTTATTCAGAACCTTTTTTGATTCACTGCCACGGCGTATAGCAGCTCTATTTGCAGCGCATGGAAGCCACACCAAATACTGAATATTAGGGCTCAAAGGTCATGTATGGATTTGAAAAGTTTATCATTTGTTACTTTACATGTACCTAACCTCTGGTATTAAATTCATTGAATTCATGCGTTTCCTTCTTGGTGTTGCAATTTTCACAAACGACAGTGTATATATATATATATATATATATATATATATATATATAGTGTGTGTGTATGTGTGTGATATGCAAGAGGTAGCTGAAGTGGTTTGGGAATGGAAGAGAAAAAGAGGGAACAGTAAAGTTTACATACAGAATATTGAACAGATTAGCAATAAGATTGGAAGGAAACTGGGGAAAGGAGTGAGGGCAATGAAGAGGTTATCAAGGAAACGGAGGGGCTAAAAGGATAGAAGATGGTACCCAGATGCTGTAATGGCATAAAAGGGGAAAAAGAAGAAGTTACTTTTCAATATTTACACAACACTGTGATACTATCCAAAAGCACTACTTATATGTCAGAAATTTACTCATTAAGCGTATTTTTTAAAATCTAATTTGTATTAGACTTAGTGGTTTCTGAGGCTACGTCTCTGTAGGAATGTATTGTCTAGAGAGAGCTCAGTGCGAAGAGCTAGGAAAGATCAAATCAGAGGCTTGGGCAATAGTTTACATTGTATGCTAGATTTCAAGGAAATGAAGGAATAGTTATGAAAAAAATCGATGTTACATTCAAGTGACTTTCTATACCCACCATCGTTTATTACATGTTTTGAATGTAACTATTCTAACCAAAGCGTAATTTTCTATCTACTTCATATTAATTGAGACAGAAATAGTTTCATTACACATTTCGTCGAAGGTACGTGTACACAAACGAATAGAGTTAACCGAATCGATAGTTCCGAGTCGCTATGTGCTTGGCCTAAAATTCCATACCTTTCCATGACTTGAATAATGCCAGCGCTTTAAAAAAGATGACAAAGCATTGAAAAATTCAGACCATTATCAACGTATATTTCGAAAATAGCTGAGCCACAAAAGAATTATTTGAAATAAATTGTGTGTTTTAAGAAATCTACATTTTTATGTAGTACGTTTTTGACTATCTCTTGTGGTTTACCAGTTACAAAATTCCTTCGAAACCAAAGAGCTTAACAGGCCATTTTCAGAAAATTCAAATTATACACTTTATTACTTTCTCTACTACGTATAGTAAGTAGGGGAAGTATTGCATTCCACCCAAAAATTCGATACCGAGATTTCACCGGAAATACATGTTTTGAGAATCACTGAATCCAAAAAAAGCATTTTTGGAAACATGTCCGTGTGTGTGTCTGTCTGTGTGTCTGTGTGTCTGTGTGTCTGTCTGTGTGTCTGTGTGTCTGTGAACAGCATAACTCAAAAACGAACAGTCGGATAAACACCAAACTTGGTATTTAGGTTCAGTATCTTCCAGAGATGCGACACGAAGGTTTTCAAGAAAATCCCCCCACCCCAGACTACCCTTTACATGGAACATTTTTCGAAAATTTTAATTTTCTCAAAAACGGTTCTAACGATTTTGATTAAAATATCATATGTTTAAGATATTGTCATGACAAATAAAATGTATATCTCGAATTTTCTGGGAATGTCTCCAAAAATATTCTTCATTGTGAACGACTTTTGCATAACTGGTAAACCATAAGAGATAGACAAAATTTTACTACACAAAAAATGTAGATCGCGTTAAAATACACAACTTATGTCATATACGTTTCTTTTGTTGAGTGAACCGTTTTCGAGATATTGTTTGTTATTTCCTTAAATTTTCCAATACTTATACTTTTTCTCAAATTCGTTATTCATTTTTACTTTCTCTACTACGTATAGTAAGTAGGGAAAGTATTGCATTCCACCCAAAAATTCGAAACCGAGATTTCACCGGAAATACACGTTTTGAGACCTCCTGAATCCAAAAAAAGCATTTTTAGAAACATGTCCGTGTGTGTGTCTGTGTGTCTGTGTGTGTGTGTGTCTGTGTGTGTGTCTGTGTGTGTGTCTGTGTGTGTGTGAACAGCATAACTCAAAAACGAACAATCGGATAAGCACCAAACTTGGTATTTAGGTTCAGAATCTTCCAGAGATGCGACACGAAGGTTTTCAAGAAAATCCCCCCACCCCAGACTACCCTTTACATGGAAGATTTTTCGAAAATTTTAATTTTCTCAAAAATGGCTCTAACGATTTTGATTAAAATATCATATGTTTAAGATATTTTTATGACAAATAAAATGTATATCTTGAATTTCCTGGGAATGTCTCCAAAAGTATTCTTCATTGTGAACGACTTTTGCATAACTGGTAAACCATAAGAGATAGACAAAATTTTACTACACAAAAAATGTAGATCGCGTTAAAATACACAACTTATGTCATATACGTTTCTTTTGTTGAGTGAACCGTTTTCGAGATATTGCTTGTTATTTCCTTAAATTTTCCAATACTTATACTTTTTCTCAAATTCGTTATTCAGTTTTACTTTCTCTACTACGTATAGTAAGTAGGGAAAGTATTGCATTCCACCCAAAAATTCGATACCGAGATTTCACCGGAAATACACGTTTTGAGACCTCCTGAATCCAAAAAAAGCATTTTTAGAAACATGTCCGTGTGTGTGTCTGTGTGTCTGTGTGTGTGTGTGTCTGTGTGTGTGTCTGTGTGTGTGTCTGTGTGTGTGTGAACAGCATAACTCAAAAACGAACAATCGGATAAGCACCAAACTTGGTATTTAGGTTCAGAATCTTCCAGAGATGCGACACGAAGGTTTTCAAGAAAATCCCCCCACCCCAGACTACCCTTTACATGGAAGATTTTTCGAAAATTTTAATTTTCTCAAAAATGGCTCTAACGATTTTGATTAAAATATCATATGTTTAAGATATTTTTATGACAAATAAAATGTATATCTTGAATTTCCTGGGAATGTCTCCAAAAGTATTCTTCATTGTGAACGACTTTTGCATAACTGGTAAACCATAAGAGATAGACAAAATTTTACTACACAAAAAATGTAGATCGCGTTAAAATACACAACTTATGTCATATACGTTTCTTTTGTTGAGTGAACCGTTTTCGAGATATTGCTTGTTATTTCCTTAAATTTTCCAATACTTATACTTTTTCTCAAATTCGTTATTCATTTTTACTTTCTCTACTACGTATAGTAAGTAGGGAAAGTATTGCATTCCACCCAAAAATTCGATACCGAGATTTCACCGGAAATACACGTTTTGAGACCTCCTGAATCCAAAAAAAGCATTTTTAGAAACATGTCCGTGTGTGTGTCTGTGTGTGTGTGTGTCTGTGTGTGTGTCTGTGTGTGTGTCTGTGTGTGTGTGAACAGCATAACTCAAAAACGAACAATCGGATAAGCACCAAACTTGGTATTTAGGTTCAGTATCTTCCAGAGATGCGACACGAAGGTTTTCAAGAAAATCCCCCCACCCCAGACTACCCTTTACATGGAAGATTTTTCGAAAATTTTAATTTTCTCAAAAATGGCTCTAACGATTTTGATTAAAATATCATATGTTTAAGATATTTTTATGACAAATAAAATGTATATCTTGAATTTCCTGGGAATGTCTCCAAAAGTATTCTTCATTGTGAACGACTTTTGCATAACTGGTAAACCATAAGAGATAGACAAAAGTTTACTACACAAAAAATGTAGATCGCGTTAAAATACACAACTTATGTCATATACATTTCTTTTGTTGAGTGAACCGTTTTCGAGATATTGCTTGTTATTTCCTTAAATTTTACAATACTTATACTTTTTCTCAAATTCGTTATTCATTTGTTTTATGTTCTGGACATGCAAAGAGAATGGAATGCGCCACATAGCAACCACCGTTAAAATATTTGACTATCGCTTAAAAGCTACCATATTTCCCTTGCATCTAAAAGAAAATTACCAATAAGATTGACATCTCGATATCTCGATTAACATGAAGCATATGGAGAATAAGCGTTTGTAAAATTAGATTGTACAAGAGTAGAGAAAGTCATGTGAGTGTAACACATCAGATTTTTTTTATGTCCTGAACATGCAAAGAGAATGGAATTCGCCACATAGCAACCAGCGTTAAAATATTTGACTATCGCTTAAAAGCTACCATATTCCCCTTGCATCTACAAGAAAATTACCAATAAGATTGACATCTCGATATCTCGATTAACATGAAGCATATGGAGAATAGGCGTTTGTAAAATTAGATTGTACAAGAGTAGACAAAGTCATGTGAGTGTAACACATCAGATTTTTTTTTTAAGTAAATATCTTAAAAATAAGGTATTTTAATCAACACGATGGAGTCATTTGTGGGGTAATCCAAAATTTCGAAACATTTTTCATGTAAAGAATAGTTTGGGGTGGGGGTATTTTCCTGATAATCTTTGTGCCATATCTTTGGAAGATGCGGAACCCAATTATCAAGTTTGATGCTGACATAGAATTTTTGGATGGAAAACCTTCCCCTTACCTACTATAGATAGGTGGTACAGAAAATAAACAGAATTAGAAGAATAATTTATAAAATTATGCATGCGTGCATGTGTGTTTGTGAAAGAGAGAGAGAGAGAGAGAGAGTGAGAGTGAGAGAGCAGTAAAGAAATAAAACAGTAAAGTTAGAACTCAACATAATGAAATAGAATATTTGCGTTGCTGAACAGAGATATGACAAAAATAAAATAAAACTAATGTTTTGAGCCCATGGTGTTCTTTATCAGATTGGAGAGAGTTATATAAAGCACAACATATATGAACAAGCGTTGCTACTATAAATAATCATATTTTACGACTGCAGGAGTTACATACCTGAACAGTCCTTATGTGACATTTGCGCACTGTAGACAGTTTAAAACCCGCATGAAATATAGCAATAGTTCGGCAGTTATTCATGACCAAGGAGCAAAAGCCTTGAATTTTAAAACAAGTTTATATCTCAGCATTTCCTCAGCTTAACAGCTGCGCGCTCAGAATACGTGACGATATTTGTTCTGTTTGGAACACAAGTTGGTCGGGGTCAACTTCAGAAGCTGTAAAATGAGTGATTCTCAGGTAATGTTTCAGCATCAGAAACAATAGTTTCTGTTAGTCTGTATAATCCAGATATATCTTAACCCTTTCATACATAGTTATTTTTGGTTTGTGTGGCGCCAATCGTCAATTGAATGTGTGTTCGCAAAAGCGGGCTAACCATCATTTCATCAGAACAGAGAAAAGTTTCCTTTGCAAATGACAATAAAATAAATCGTCCATAGATTCAAGCGAATAGAGTAATAAAATACCAATACAGCCATCTCACACAGTTAGGCCATCTGCGTGATCTCCTGCCTAAGTGCCGAGTGAGTCTAATTTTACAATAACGAAACAAATGGCACGTTTTCAATAAACTGTGCTAAAATGACAATCTTTGTTTTCTCATCGCACAGATTTCCTTAAGTTTAGCGAACTCAGAGGGACGTATTGCGGTTTCTACAGCAGATCTAAGCATGCAACTTATTTTTACTTTCTCTACCACGTATAGTAAGTAGGGGAAGTATTGTATTCCACCCAAAAATTCGATACCGAGATTTCACCGGAAATACATGTTTTGAGACCCCCTGAATCCCAAAAAAGCATTTTTGGAAACATGTCCGTGTGTGTGTCTGTGAACAGCATAACTCAGAAACGTACAGTCGTATAAACACCAAACTTGGTATTTAGGTTCAGTATTTTCCAGAGATGTGACACATAGGTTTTCAAGAAAATCCCCCATCCCAGATTACCCTTTACATGGAACATTTTTCGAAAATTTTAATTTTCTCAAAAATGGCTCTAACGATTTTGATTAAAATATCATATGTTTAAGATATTTTCATGACAAATGAAATGTATATCTCGAATTTTCTGTGAATGTCTCCAAAAGTATTCTTCATTGTGAGCGACTTTTGCATAACTGGTAAACCATAAGAGATAGACAAAATTTTACTACACAAAAAAAAATGTAGATCGCGTTAAAATACACAATTTATGTCATATACATTTTTTTTGTTGGGTGAACCATTTTCGAGATATTGCTTGTTATTTCCTTAAATTTTCCAATACTTATACTTTTTCTCAAATTCGTTATTCATTTTTTTTGTTCTGGTAATGCAAAGAGAATGGAATACTCCACATAGCAACCACCTCTTAAAATATTTGACTATCGCTTAAAGCCTACCAATTCCCTTGCATCTACAAGAAAATTAGCAATAAGATTAACATCTCGATAACTCGATTAACATGAAGCATATGGAGAATAAGCGTTTGTAAAAATAGTTTGTACAAGAGTAGAGAAAGTCATGTGAGTGTAACACATCAGAATTTTTTAAAAGTTGATGGCTTTTACGAGCACCCATTCAATTATTCTAAGCAAACAGAGAATAATGTGACTGTATTTTAAGTGATGGCATAACCGCGGAAACCTATAATGTTCACAAAATAAATAAACAAATAACGATTAGTTTGTTCTCAGTTAACAGCATTCTTCGACAGCAATATAGGATCTATCGGCATCCTCATGCCATTCTCTCTTCTGTGGAATTGACTGAATGATATTTGCAAAAGACTTTGTTACCTTCCTATGCCTTGATGTTTGACTTCTTACGAACTCATGCTTCGCCCAAATATATTTCAAGAAAGCTCACTTACAAGCTAACAAAGCTAAATAAGCGTATACCTTAACGTAGGTGGTGTACTTATGTGCTACATTAGCTTTTTTACTTTCTCTAGCACCTTGGATTTATATTCTGGCGCATTGCACTAAGACAGAACAGTTGAGAAAGTATCTGCCAGATTCCTTTCTTAACTCAAGGACAGGGTCACAAACTTGTTGAACTTGTTGGCTGGGAGGGGGAAGCGCTTGGTACATTTTTACAAAAGGTTATGCAGCTCAGATTGGAGTTTAAGGAAGATGGCCAGGAGCGGGAGGGGGAGGATTAGTGGCTTAGGAGCGAATTATTTGTTTGTTTTATAAACAATGGCGTGTGCTTGTGACAAGTTCTTTTTCTCTTCTTCTCCTTCTGTTTTGTTGTCTGATTTTTGTTCCCAGTTTATCAGTTTTTTTCTTTTCTTTTCATTTCTTGTAAATAACATTAAAGTTCAGTGTGATGAATATAGTCTGAAAAATATTAACTAACAGTCTATTATATAAGCATGTACGGTCTATCTGACCAATGTGCGATGTATGAGTTTGAACATGTAAAATGTTTAAGACCAATAAATACACCACTCTACTCTACTCTACTTATGGTGTGTAGAGGAAGTACTGCATTTCACACCGAGCGGGATGGATCAGGCGGTTTTGTCTGTGGCCCGCATTCGGGTGGTCCCAGGATCGATCCCCGGCGACCGCTCACTATGGCCCATGGGTTTTTCGTGGTCTTCCCGAGCCACCAGGCGCATGCTGGGGTGGTTCATCTTCTACCACGACTCTTTCCTCTCATTTCCTGTACCCATCATCTTCCTTGTCATCTGTTTCAGGGTTGTAGGACCAGGCGACGGTGTTCGGCGGGTTGCGGCTGAGCGGTGGCTTGCACGCTGTAAAGGTTTCTTTCCTGGCGTCACAGCGGTACCGCTCAGTTAGGTCTCTCCTCAGCGTGGGGCTCCGCTACGGGGGACCCTGGAGGTTGGAGGCTTGTGGGCAAGGATACCGTGCGGCATCGGAAGCGTTCTATCTGTATACATTAGGGACCCCGGCCATGCTTGCATCGTCGACATCCGGATCTGGTCGCCTTTCAGGTCTCATCCCCCGTCCCCCACTCCCAGGGTTCATGTTGGAAGCACAATGGAGCGACTGGGCTGCGTGCGGTGCTCTGCCCCGGTTCCGAGGGCTCATCCGTGATAGGCACCTTTACCTTTACCTTCACTGGATTTCACAAAACAAAAAAATAGATAGATAGGGGGCGACACTGAAAATTTTTAGAAAATCAAACAAGTATTAATTTTAAAATTTTAAATGATTTTATTGTTTTTCAAAATATTCCCCTTTAACAACAATACTTTTTTGCATTTGACGAAACCAGTCCTTAAAGCAATGATGCCACTCTTCTTGAGGCACTTCAGAAACCACGGTTTTATGTTTCACTGTTTCATCTGATAACGAAAAAGTGATTACACGCATTTTAAATTTAATTTTTGGAAGCAAAAAGAAGTCATAAGGTGCTAGGCCAGGGCCGTATGGTGGAAGGTCCATGGCGGTGACCTTTAGAGCATTCAGATACTCTTGTTAATTTTACTGTATGCGACGATGCGTTGTCATGTTGTAATATTATTTTTCCTTTTGGTCGTCTATCAAGAACTTCTTAAAAATTTGCGGTAAACAGACATTTGTGTATCGATAGGCAGTAACCGTGCGTCTATCTTCTAATGCTATAGATAGTAGCAATGTGACGCGTTCTAGGAAAAAAAACTAGCAACCATCTTCTTAGCAGTTTTGTGAATTCGTCGGACTTTTATAGGCTGAGGTTCTGTTTGAAAGAACCATTAAACCGATTGACTTTTCTTTTCAGGATCATAACAATAAATCCAGGATTCATCACCAGTAACGATATTCCAAAGCAAATTTGAAGTGCCGACTTGGAATTTTTCCAGAGTTTTCTCTACCAATAAAAGTGTTGTTGTTTTTGATCGGGAATCCACGATGACAAGGTTTTTCTTATGGCTAACTGTTGATGTGAAATGTTTTGGATTTAACTCATACCAATGCCCAATGTCGCCAGAATAAATTCATAAGATGTCCTCGATCTTCCTCAAGCATTGGTCGAACAGAGGCAATATTTTCATCAGTAACAGCAGTTCTTGGGTGTCCTTCACGAAATTCATCACTGCGAAAAATCTGATGTGATACATTCACATGACTTTCTCTATCCTCTATCGTATATTAATGAGTACGCAAATTATTCTTACTCAAGCTTATTTTTCTATCTACTACATTTTAATCAGAATAAACCTTTACAGAAATAGCTTCATTACACATTTCGTTATAGATACAAACGGAACAGCGACAGTCAAATGTTTAAGAACTGGACGCTATACGCTGACCTTGAAATTCCATAGTGTTTCCATGCAATCGCGTGAAACAACTGAATGTTGAAACGACTTCAAGAGAATGACCAAGAAATGAACAATTCGAACCTTTAATAACGGATATCTCAGAAACGGCTTATATCACAACAAAACTTATTTTAAATAAATTATGTGTTTTAAAGAGATTTACATTTTTTGAGTAATAGGTTTTCGTCTATCGCTTAACGTTTACCAGTTATACAAAATTCTCTTTGCATGAAGACTTCATAGCCTATTCCCCGAAAATTCAAGATACGTATATATTTTATTTGCCATGTAAATATATTTAATTTATGATATTTTAATCAAAATCGTGCCATTTTAAAGAAAATAAAAGAATTAGAAAAATGTTCCATGTAAAGGGTAGTTTGGGTTGGGGAATTTTCTTGAAAATCTTGTGTCACATCTCTGGAAGATATTGAACTTAAATACCAAGTTTGGGGTTTATCCGACTTTTCGTTTTTGAGTTATGTTGTTCACAGACACACAGACAGACCACAGACACATATGCAGACGTTTCCAGAAATGCTTTATTTGGATTCAGGGCGCCTCAAAACATGTATTTCCGGTGAATTCCCGGTATTGAATTTTTGGAGGAATGCAATACTTCCTCCACTTGCTATACGTAGTAGAAATCGAGCAGGATGGCTCAGTTGGTTACGTCTGTGGCCCGCATTCGGAAGGTCCCGGGATCGATCCCGGCGAGCTCCCACTCTGATCCATAGGTTTTTCCTGGGGGTTTCCCGGTTAGTCAGGTAAATGCTGGAGTGGTTTTTTTCACCCCCTCCGAATGTCCTGTCATTTCATTCATTCTTCATCCCGTCTCTTTCAGGGTCGGAAGTGTCCGCGATGGTGTTTCGGTACAGCGCGGCAGGGGAAAAGGATGCTCTTTGTGACTCTCTCCGTCCCTCGCTTTCGGCTGGCTGCCGGAGTATCTGAACCCCCTTGAGGGGCATTGGACCCCCTCTGTGTGGGATGGAGTCCACGGTCTGCCTATCCATCTGCAGGAGTGTCTCTATCTGGAAATTTAGGGACCGCTCCTGGTTCCGGACGCCCGGTGTCTCCTTTCGCTTCATCGTTCCTCCCAGGGACGCCTCCTCGTGGGTCGTAGGTATATTATTCACTCTGATTCGGCGTCGAGTCTCCTCTGTAGTCAATCCCATCCAATCCAATACGTAGCAGAGAAACTAAAAAAGCGATCTCCTTTGAATTCGCTGTACCAATTATAAATTATTTCCTTAGATGAGAACTCTTCGCCAAATGCATTTCTAGCCGATCTTTACATTCTTTAGGCGTCAATGACGATTTAAAATCGTAAAAAAATCAGCCCAGAAATGTTCTCTAGTCAAACTCATTTTGGGTGAACACAAAATCTTTAAATGATGATAATTAACAAACTGTTAAGAGTAAATCGAACAAACTAAGTGGCAGTCAACTCGCAAAACATTAATTAGAAATTAGCTGTCAACTATAAAGAAACTTTGTCTTTAGAAACATGGCATTCAAAAAGTTTTCAGTATCGCCCTCGTATAAATAATTCACCGGAAATACGTCAGTGGATAAAAAAATTAGAAAAAGATCACTGGCGTGTGTATATGTGTGTCAGCAACATACCTCAAAAACGAAAAAATAAAACGAAGCGAAAAAAATGGATAAATACCACACCTGAAATTTAGGTTAGCATCTTCTAAGGATGCAACACAAAGATTGTAAAGAAAATCCCCCACCTCAAACTACCCTTTGCATGGAAAATGTTTGGTTATTTTGCAAAAAAATGGCTCTAACGATTTTGATGAAAATTGATGCTTGAATACAATTAAACGTTACATCTTGAATTTTCTACAAATAGCTTGTGGATTTCTGTATAATTTTGTATATCAGATAAACGAGATGAACAATAGCTTAGTACAAAAATGTAAATCTCGTTTAAACACACAATTTATGTCATTCATTTTTTCTTTTTTGTGTTAACCACATCCGAAAAATTCGCTGTTGGTTTGAATTTTCCAATAGTTTATCACACTTTTTTGGAATTGTTAAGTAACCATTCATTTGTTTCTTGCGATATCATGCAACGAGTGGGATTTCAAAGCCAGGATATAGCAAGCAGCTTTTTATACATTTGACTATCGCTTCAGACTCCTGTACCTCCGCCGAAGAATAGAATGAATCTATTTTTGCAAACGCCTTTAGTTTTAATATGAAAAATAAACCGTAAACATATCTGTAGAAGATATAAAAATAAACGACAGTGAATAGATAAAGCCTGAATGTAACACAAATGTTTTAACAAGCATAGTGGAAGCACATTTTGACCCTTATTTGTAAACTACATCAAAGTTTTCTCTGAACTCCTGGTAAACTAGTTATCTAATGATTCAGTAACACTAATCTGCATGATATCGGATGACTGAAAACTAATAAGTGATTCTGACTCGCTTTTTTATACTGATTTCAGAACTACTTTTAGTTTTATTTCTATCACGTACAGCTTTTTCACAATTTCACTTCAAAAACATAGAGTTGAGCCAGTAGATGATGAGTATTGTTGAAGGGAAATTTATCACTTCTTGGAGGGAAATTTCTCTATACAGACTTGTAAGTCTTTAGGTTATTACACCTGTAGATACTATTTGTAATTTCGGCATTCTTGTTAATATCAGAGACTTGCATTACCAGTGCTATATCGTGATTGAAGTTGTAAATACATTATGTCTACACGCAAGTGTGTGAACAATCCAAGTGTTTTCTGCTACATTTGTGGAAATTATACAGTGCTTCAGCAGAGAACTGTTATAACAGACTTTGTGAAAAAAGTGTACCATGCTTATTTTAAAATGAAACTTGCTGACCAAGACAAGGCCTGGGCTCCAAAGACAGTTTGCCGCTATTGTGTTGAGAAGTTAAGATTGTGGATAAAAGGAAAGAAATCATGCACGCCATTTGCAATTCCTATAGTATGGAGGGAGCCTAAGGACCACCTTAAAGACTGTTATTTCTGTTTAGTTAATGTTCAGGGGTGCAATTCGAAAAATAAGAAACACATTGTGTATCCAAGTATTCCTTCAGACATCAGGCCGGTTCCACGCGGAGAAGATCTGCCTGCTCCTCTTCCTCCAGCTGTTTTAGAAAACTTGGAAGAAGATGGTGTTGAAAGTGAACCTCATGCAATCACCGAAGACGATTCTGATGATGTCTACCGCCCTGAATACGACGTAACTCCACAACTGTTCTCTCAGAGTGAACTAAATGATCTAGTACGTGATTTGAATTTGTCTAAGGAATCTGCAGAGTTACTGGGCTCTCGTCTTAAAAATAAGAATCTTCTGGAAGCAGGAACGCAATACTCATGGTACAGGGACAGAGAACAAGATCTAGTTCCTTTTTTTCTCACAGATCGAGTCCTTGGTTTACTACAATAACATAAACGAGTTAATGCACTTTTATGACATTGAACATGATCCTACGCAATGGAGAATTTTTATAGATTCATCAAAGAGTCTGAAAGGCGTGTTACTGCGTAATGGGAATGTGTATGGGTCCATTCCTGTCGCACAATCAGTTCAAATGAAAGGGACAGTTGAAAACATGAAGATACTTTTAACAAGTATCCAATACGAGGAACACAAATGGCGTATCCGCGGTGATTTCAAAGTTATTGGAATACTATTAAGACATCAAGCTGGGTTCACAAAAATGCCTTGTTTTCTGTGCGAATGGGACAGTCGGGCAAAGCGAAGACATTGCATGTGAAAGTATGGTCACAGCGGAGAAACTTGTTGCCTGGAATTAAAAATCATCCTGCACGAACCGCTTGTAGAGTGACAAAAGATATTGCTTCCGCCACTACACATAAAATTGGGCTTGATGAAGCAATTTGTAAGGGCTCTACCACAGCATGGACCCTGCTTCAAGTGCCTTTCCAAGAAATTTCCCTTCTTTACACAAGCCAAACTAAAGGCTGAAATTTTTGTTGGTCCTCAAATAAAGAAATTGATGAAGGATGAAGATTTTGAGAAGACAATGAATGAGAGAGAAATAGAAGCATGGACCGCCTTCCGATCAGTTACTGAAAACTTCTTAGGCAATAACAATGATCCTAATTACAAGGTCATTGTCGAAACAATGTTGGAAAATTTCAATGGGTTGTAACACGAGTGTAAAGGTGCATTTCCTGCATTCACATATCGGCTACTTTCCAGGAAATCCGGGACTCTATAGTGAAGAGCAGGGTGAGCGTTTTCTCCAATATATTAAGGAAATGGAGAGGAGGCACCAGGGGAGATGGAATGAAACTATTATGGCGGATTACTGTTGGATGTTGAGGAGGGACAGTCATCTTGAAGGATCTGCAAAGAAGTCAAAGAAGAGAAAGTTTGAAAAAATTAAATGAAACACTTAGGCTTCTTGTTTTGTTAAAATGTAGTCATGAAATAAATTAGGGGAGTTTTTGAGAATATTCTTAAAATGTTTCTTGAATAAAAACTTACCTTGTGTGAAATGGTATTTGGATACTTTTCTAAGCTCATTAGTAAAATTATCAAAACATTACTTCTTATTTTCAGTAAAACCCTGACGTGATAGATAAAAACGGAAGTTATTTCTGGAATCAGCATAAAAACTTGATTCAAGAACACCTACTTTTAAGAAATCATCTGACAAAAAGTTTGAAAATGCAGACTAGTGTAATTGATAAGAAGTTTCAAATATCATGAGTTGCAACTAGGGTGCTACAGATCCATGTTAAGAGGGTGGTTGTAACATTCTCATACCTTTTCTAAAGGCAACAAATTAACTGATGACATCGGAGTGAGAATATGTCCACTCTGTGATGACAGGCAAACATGGAATCATATTCGGGCTCAGTGCAAGGAAGCGGAATTACTAAGAAAACAATATTTACCACCATAGTTTCTGGGGTCCAGTAAGGGGAATGAGGGCCTGCTTGATGTAATATTGGACGCAGGCTGTCATAAAATGGGCTGTTTTTTGTCTAGGATTCGACAAAGGAGGTTAATTTCCCTGGAGAACGGAAGAGGGGGGAGCGAGTTCTTAAGCGTCGGAGCAGTGTATATATTTGTAATATAGCTGTAAGTCATGATTATTATTATTATTATTATTATTATTATTATTATTATTTTGTTTTTTCTCCCTTCATTATGTTAGTTCATAGTACATACTTACGGATATATAGTGAGCATATATTTAGTATTATACACACAGTGTTAGATTATAAGGACAGGAACAGCATGCACGGCAATGAGGCCCATGTGATTCTTGTATTGTACAAGAGTAGACTGAAACTGTTCACAATAAAAGTCCTTCTACTACTAATACTACCTTTCCTAAGATTCGTTTCAATACATGTATCTATCACATTTTATGTGATATTAATTTTGTGCTACAGAAAATGTTAACGTATAAACGGCGCACTTTTATTTCAACGATGCACATAGTTTGATAAAACATGCCTGTATAGGTGATTCTTTTTATGTCTGTGTGCCCATGTGAATGATTTCTAAATAGAATTAAATCTTGAATACTAGAGTATACAATTAAATCTGGTGGATCTGTGCTTATAGATGTGACTGTTCAAAAGCATAAACATTTCTAGGAAATTCAATCTATTTTTAAGGTTTGTTTGGCATTCAGAGTCAAATATAAAGCCTAAGGGGAATAAGAAAAATACATTTTTGTCCACACTGAATATCCGAGTCTTTTCTCTCGAGCACGTAATTTTAATTTCGTCTTTTAACTAGGAACATTTCAAAGATCCTCATTAAACAGTTGAAGTAGATGGTTTGTTACGTTATTTGCATTACGCTTTGGGCGTCAATTTGAAGTAGTTTGTATTGAAGGAGTTGTATTATAGTTCAACTGTTGGGAGCCGAACTTGAAGTTTGTTTGCAACCGCACGTATGGTACCCGGTTTCCGGTAGCCTTCGCCCCAAGTGTACTTTCAGGTGGCCTTTGCCTCAAGTTTAAAAAATATGTAATTTGACTGTTTCTTTAAATATTATATATTTATGTTTGCCTCGGCTACGTCAGTATTACTGTTAGAGACATGGATGTCTTGCCAGGGTTGTGGAGCGACTAAGAAAGTAGGCTTACACAGATTATAATTTTACTTCACTCCTTTTATTAATGCTTGATACGATTTAAATAGCACTTCACTGATATAGAGAGCTGTGAGAATCTTTAATTAATTACTTGCACTTTTTAACACGTAAAACTATTCTCGTCTCACACGAATACGTATTGAATTTCTTGAGAACACTTTTTGCGTCTGGTTGGTAACGCTGTTTGCAACCAACTGAATTGATTTCAACCGCCTAAACTTGTAAATTTCAGTATTTCAAGTCTCTGATTGGCTATTCCTAATCCAATAGAATACCTTCATTTAACTAAAGCTTTTTCTGGTTGTAGATTGGCTATTTTTAAACTGTCTCAAAATTTACATTATTGCTTCCAAGAATCACAAGTAACATTATTAAACTATCAAACTCATTATTGCCTCACGGTTACCTCATTGTTAGCAACTTTTGACCTATTTCTCATAGCTCCTACAATATTAAATTACGTAATATATTCACATAACATTATTACACGTGGATACAATAATATAAACATATACAATGATTGAAATATACACTTTTTATATATTGTTACATACACATATTGCTTTAAGGCGGCTGTTATTGAATTTATATTTATATAATTAGACTGAAATCATTTAAGTGTTAAAAATACTGCCTCACAGTTACAAGTACAGTAATTTAAGTGTGTTAATGTATCTCTATTGTAAAATACAAGAAACAATGACATGCTATTATTTATCAATTCAAGAAAGCATTCAACTATAACAACAGTGTCAGCCCACTTTATCAAGGAATGGATCAGATAAGAGATACCTATTCCCTCTTTCTGTGATTGTGCTTCCTGGATCTTTGATTCCTTCAACGTGAAACAGGTGCAGTACAATAAGAGAAATAGCTTTGTGATTTACCCAGACATGTCAGCTGCCGGGGTGTTCATCAACACGCTGAGTAGTCATTGTTCATTTGGAGGAACATGTTATATATTGGTTAGAAGGTTTACGAAGCATTCAATAACTGTTATAAAATGTGTATAAGCAAAGTAGTCTCTTTCTTATTATACGTGTAGAAGGCTCTCCTTGGTTATGAACTCAGGTAGTCAGCTCTTCTTAAAGCTTTGAGAATAAAGTCACTCTGGGAAAGCATTTCCTGAAAGAGCGCGAGGAAGCTCAGCTAAAGGGAGACTTCTTTTCAGCTGTATGGACTGTCGATGTGGTCAAACTTCCTTCAATGTGATCTTAATGACCATAAATAAATTTATATTAATTAATGTTGCAGGTACCAGAGAAACGAACCTTTATTGTTCGTCAAAAAAGTCAGCCCGTCCGTGGAATAGTGCTGAGCAAGTCCTTGTTGGAAGTCTTGGACATCATTGTGTCCGCATGCATTGTGGCACCTCTGGTAGTTAGTCACTGGCGTGGTACCTGGATGCTGCTTACGTATTACAATACACCATGGTTAGTATAGCTCCTATTTCAGCATTTAAATTCTATGTCCACCTATGTTCCATAAAACATGCTGAAGCAATATAAAGCTGTAAACCATATGTATATGTTTGGCTTGCTATATAGAGTGATTTATATAGAACTCATTTCTTTCTTTCTTTCTTTCATTGTTGCAAAATGAACGATGCTACCCACAACTTATTACACCCCAAATGTACAGCATTCTTGGGCGATTATTAACTTCTATGGAAAAGGTTGAAAATGTCCTCTCTTTTGCATAACGCGCAATTGGCTGCCACCAATTATAGCCGACACATTTAGGGACCATGCAGGGGTCATGAGACGTTTGGCAGCAAAGCTCAAAGGCAGATTCGAGACGAAGAGAAAGCCTCAGAATGTAAATCCTCAAACCAACACACCCGAGGACTTCGAGGCGGCGAAGCAGGCGTTGAGGGATCTCCAAATCCCATTTTAATCGTATTCACCGCAGCGACCAAATGGAGCGCCGTTTGATAAGAGGCCTCCACTCCGAATGTGATGCCGAGGAGATCAAGGCAGCACTCTACGAGGATTATGGCATTGCCGCCTCGGCTATGGCGTAACTACGGAAATACCTCACAACAGAGGAAGGGCCTATCAAGAGTTCCCATGCCTCTCTACATCGTCATTGTGGACAAGGCCCTTGGCGAGACAGTACAACCCATTGACACTGTCCGGGAGCTGTTCCACACGGTCGTAAAGGTTGAACGCATTTACGGCCAAGATGGACCTGTGCAATGCAATGGGTGCATTGGGTTCCATCACTCCAGCCTGGCGTGAGAGCACAAGCTTGGATGCCTGCGCTGTGCTGGGCCCCATCTCCTGCGGGACTGCGACAAGGCACCCGAGGAGCGACAATGTGCCAACTGCCGCCGGGAACACGTCAGCGTCTACAAGGGCTGTGTGGTGAGGCAGAGAATTATAGAGAGCCGCCGACAAGGAAACTTGGAAACGGCAACAGCACGCCCGGAGTTTCTTTTGCGGCCGCTCTCAGAAAGGCTGATACAACACTACAACTTGCAAAGGGGGCCCCACGACTCTAGCTGCTGTACCTGCATTAACAACATCGGCCGCAACATCCAGTAAAGTGCCACACCCGCAACATAAGCCGCAGTGGTTCAAGAAAAAACGCGGCAAGAAGCACACACGTGGCAAGAAAAATACTGCAAAGAGAAACCAACCGAGCCAATCAGAGGCCATGGCTCCTCAGACTACCAAAGCTACTCCCACCAATCACTGCTCCAGCGACGACAGCAGCGACGACAGCAGCTCCTAAATCAGCATCGGCGCTTCACACTACTCCACCCGTCTCACTTCCGCGTTTGGAGACACTATTTCACTTCAAGACCTTGAGGAATTCCGAGACCTATCCCTGTGCTTTGGTGACCTCATAAAAATGCCTTCCCAGCGCTACGAAACGGCAAGCGGCAGATTTCAAGCTCGCAGTTAAGCCCTATAGATAACACAGAGTCCTGCTTGAAACGCTGGAGGTTCTGTTCCCGAGTACTGCCGCGTAATGGCCTCCAGACTTGTCGGAGACCATTGCGAGCTGCGTTTTGGAACTCAAACCGTGTCAGGGGGCAATACCCCAGCGTTGTTGAATTTTTGTATCCCCACGGAATTGACATTCGGATGATCTGCGAAATACATTTAATTGCTAGTACCAACTTTTCGCTGTCAAGCTATGCTACCCATCCGTCAGATCGTGTCGGCCGACAGGCGGACGCACTGCAATCTTCATTCGAAACCACATCATTCATACACCTGTCCCTCTTCTTCCCCTACCGCACGTGGAAGCTTGCGCCATACAGCTTGGCATTGGCGGACTAGATACATTGCTGATAGCGTTCTACGACCCTCCAGATCATCGATTCTAGGAAGCAGACTACGTACATTACCCTTCCCAACCTACACCCGTGGTTTTCATTGCGAGTGACCTCAACGCGAAGCATGGGCACTGGCATAGCCGCACTTCCAAACAGAGAGAACGCGAGCTCTATCGCCTCATCAGCGGAGAACCACACCCTCCTCGCGCACGGACTTAGAGGGCCTACGTGTCATCTGACCCACGGATGACCGGATGTTCTTGACATTCATGATCACCAAAAACATTCCATTCCATTTTGACCTCTCGGCGGTCAACGAACTGGATTCGGACCACGACCCTATTGTGGTGGGCTGCAACGTTGACATACCGGTGGGCCCTCACGTTGACATACCAGCCCTGATCAGCCCAGACTGGACAAATGAGGTATACTGGGATGCAGCCGTACACGCACTGAACCAGTCAGTTGACCTGCGTCCTCACATCGATTCAATCAACGCGCTGGAGGCTGCAGCATCTGATTTCTCCCAACATATTCTGAATGAATATCCTACCGCATTCCTCCTGATAAGAACCATTCGTAATGAACTCCGGCAGTTGCTAAACGCCAGGGCAAATGTTTGGAAGCTATGGCAGCATTTCCGCCATCCCAGGATAGGGGCAGTAAACCAGAGATTCAAAACCCTGGCGAGGTGACTGCCCTGAGCGCATAGAAAAACGGCCTGGGAAACTCATGAACAACCTTCAAGAGAAGAAATCCTGGCGGATTATTCAATCACAAGGAAGGATAAAACACATTACCATCATCTCCTACACGCCACTCGAGGTAGGCTCGCTTTTGAGCCACACGAGAAGGCCACTGTGTTTGCGGACTATCTAGAGCTTCAATTCGAACCCCAGGACGAAGACTTCACTGACCTCGTGGAATCGACTGTGGACTACCTCCATGAGGAACCGCAGCCGCCCCACGGGCAGATCCATCTTCCTATAGTCACCCCATAACAGGTGGCATCTGAATTCCAAAAGCTGAGCCTAACAACTCCCCTGAACATGATAGCGTCACGGCGCCCACGATCCAGCACCTTCCTAAAAAGACCGTGATTCGCTTGAGGATTTTCAGTGCATGCCTAATCTTCGCCACCTTCCAACTTGTTGGAAGGAAGCAAGAATGGTTTTGCATTTTGAAACCCGGCTAGGACCCGGTCTTCCCCTGTAATTACCGACCCATAAGCTTGCTCCGGAACGTCTCAAAAGTCTTTAAGTGGTTGCTCTTGAACCGCCTCATACTTCTAATCGAGGAACGGCACCTCCTCCCGGATCACCAGTTTGGTTTTCGCTATGAGCATTCCACTGCCTTGCAGTTGCTGCGAGTGGCCAAGAAGGCTCCCCTGGGTTTCCAGGAGAACTTCAAGACCATAGCGGTACTGCTTGATATAGAGAAGGCCTTTGCCACCACATGACATTAAGGCCTTTTGTACAAATTCAGGGAAGCGGACCTCCCTCCTACCTATCTTGCACTGATAAGCAGTTTCCTGCGAGACCGCGTTTTCAGAGTCGATTTGAAAAGACGATGTCCTCATAATGACACAGAACAAAAATGTCAGCTTCTGTTATCCTCCACCGCAGCGTAATCTCCAGGCAATCGGCAGGTGGAGCGAGAAGTGGAGGATGGCCATTAGCCTGGGAAAGAGCTCTGCACGTATCCTGGGCAAGGTCCGGCGCTGGTGGCATACGCGGACCCTGAGATTGCGCGGAGGAGAATCCTCTGGGTTACCTCTGATAAACATCTCAGGGTCCTGCTTGACCGCGGGCTGACTTTCGCTCCAGATGTCAGGGCGAAGGTCGGCATTGGCCACGACGCACTCAGACAGCTGTATCCTGTTTTTCCTCCAGTATGCCTACTCACCTATAACTACGCCCGTATCAGGCAATGATCCCGTCCTTGATTCTATACGGGTGCGAGGTATGGGGATCGCTGGCTGCAAGCACCATCCGCAGACTGCAGACCGTTCAGAACAGGGCATTAAGGATTATCTATGATACTGGGCGAGATTCCCGTCACACATTTTACATACCTATTCCGAACTCAAATACATCGTAGACATGCTGCGCGAGAGATCCCGCACCATGCACACGAAACTTGCTACCCATCGCAATCAGCTGGTAAAAGCCCTGGGTCACTATCACCATAGGGCCCCCAGATGACGGAAGAGCTGCCGTCTACCCAAGGATGCCGTGGGACCGCTTGCATAAGGGCTACCAATCCATCGCACTCTCCCCAGAGTTAAGCTTATTGGGCCTGGTCGCTAGCTGGATGAGTAACCGCTCAGCAGTGACCCGCCCTCTTCTTAGTGCGGTAACCCTAAATCCTTTACCTACATCCTTGACCCTAAGACAGGTATAAAATTACCTGAACGCTTGTCCACTCAGGTGATTTGCCAGGACTCAGCCAATGGCAGCACAAAAAGCGAAGCTCCGCCCACTGACACCCGGCATAAAAGCTTGTGAAAACAAAAAACCTATTATATCGCACAGCGGCTAGCGGCTAGGTACTGTGACGATTTTATATTCCGCCCAGGTAAACCTGGGCAACCTGCTCTCCATTGCTGGATTGCTGGAACGTGTAATTCAACACGTCGTTTCATATTACTGTTCCATGTTGTCAACACTATTAACCTCTTCAGATCGTCCAACGTCTGGATGCGTGTGGCGTAAACTCTTTTACTTAAGACCTTAAGGAAGGTGCCAAATCAGGAAACAGCGGCGGTCACAGTTCTTAAGAGATTATCTGTCATCAAAGAAACTACCAATTAATTGTTTTGATGAATTGTATGTAGCACCATCTTGTAGAAAATATCCATGACCCATCTCTACATCGTCCATTGGCTCAACAAACTCTATGGAAATCATTGGCCTGTAAAAATAAATTGGTCCCAATATTCTCTATGCGGATATTGCGCACCAAACGTCTATTTGAACGGGTGCTAAGGGCTTCATGATGACATGATACTGGACACCCAATAGCGTGAGATTTGTGAGTTAACATAATTGCATAAATGGAACGCCCTACCACAAGAACTGCTTACCAACCTTGTGGCCAGCATGGGACCACGATGCAGAGTATGCATTGCTGTCCGTGGTGATCGTAACCCTTTTAAGCACCATGTATCTGCTTCCTCAAATCTAGAGAGCCATCATATGTGGTACTGACTTTACTGTAGCTTATGGTCTATGAATAAAAGTGTGGCATTTTTGTTCGTCTCATTGTATATTTCGTGTAGTTTCCTACTGTATCATACCGTAGCAGTTCCCTCTATGTATGTTTCAAGTTTAATCGAGCTATGTTACTTGGCAGTGTCACAGCATACGAAGATTACTTTCATCCTTAAGTATAGCACACCAGTATATATTTAATATTTTACCGCTGAATCTCGACCATCTTTTCACATAAGTAAAGATGTAAATATTGAACAGTGACACAGGCTGTACAGGCTAAGGGAAGTGCATTCTATACTCAGTACCTAACCATTTTAGCACCATAATCTGAAAAATTGCGCACTTTATATATGTGTTTTTATGCAAAATTGTTTTAATGTACATATTTAATATTTTGTAAATATATATCTTAAAATTCTGACACTCTTTGCATATAAGCAAAGGTTTAAGCATTAAAGGGAAGAAATTTTGTATTCAGTAGACGTGACAATTTTTAATGTAATAGGAATTTGGTGCTTACTGTTTACATTTTAGCATCGTAACTTAAAATGTTGAACACTTTATGTGTGCAAAAAGAATAAGTTTATTGTACATAATTGACAATTTTGTAAAATCCTGATACTCCTTGCATACAAGTAAGGCTGTAAATGTCTTGTGCAATGACAGACCGTAAAAGCTAAGTTTTATTAAGTTCAATACAATAGAACTATAAAAGCTTTTGACGTGTTCTATGCTCAAGGCATTTTGGCCCTCAAACTATCTAGAGAAATCATCCTAATCTAATCTAACAAAGACTGGATTAGTACAGTTAAACAGGAAATTTGGTTTTGCCTTGCATGAAACTAACTGGTTGCTACTGTAATGCAAAGTATATTTTTAAAGGTGTATGGGGACTTTCTTACCCACGATAAACATATATTCAAAACAACCGCGGAAATATTCAATGAAGCAATAAAAAAAACAACTAGGAAATAACTTCTACCACTCCATATGAAGTGTTAGGAATATTGATTAGGACGAAAACGTTTGTTAAGATAATTTAATAAAACAAAAATATCCGATAGATCAAAAAGATAATAAAAAAATGAAAGAGATTACTTAAGGATGCCCATCATTTCTAATAAACTTAAGCTAGATTCATTTTAAGGGCGGCGCCGTGGCCGAGTGGTTAGACCGCTCGCCTCCCACCGAGGCGGCCCGGGTTCAATCCCAGGGACCTGTATGTGGCGGCTGGGCGGGTTTTCTCCGGGTTCTCCGGTTTCCCCCGCCATTCATTCCACCAACTACTCCATCATCACCTTTCCTTTCATCCATTTCACCCACACTTCCTTCATCCCATACCAGGCATCGGGCTGATCACCCATCCTGGATGCTCTGTCTGATCCATGAGTGTCTGCTCCTCGACGGGCCTCTGACCCCAGGCACCCGCTTGTAAGTCCTGGGGGGTGTAAGTCCTACATAAGAGGAGGGTAAACAGATAATGAATGAAAATAGATTCATTTTAAAATTTAATATAGCATTAGAGCTTTAATACATATCAAATGTCACGCAGCTGCTCACATTGGTTCCCCAGATAGTCGTATTTTTTATTTAGTTTATTTATTCATTTTACTATTTTGAAAAATACTCCATACAATATACTTATGCTTTTTTAAACAAATAAGGTTTTCTAATTTTACTCTTTAAAGCTATATGAATAAATATAGAGATGAAGCTTAATTTATTATCCTGCTAGTTTGGAAGAAACTAGTTTGTTAAATATAAGCTTAAATATTTACACAACATTGATATTGTTTAATTACTCCACCACTAAGCATGCTAACAAAACGTTTTATCATTTTTGAAGTTGTTATTTATGAGAAAGTATAGCAAACTTCACACATGTGTACGGAATTATTTTAAATATCCGATATTTTAAACAACACTAAACACATTGTTGTTTCTGGCGTTTAAGCTGTTTAAAAGCATTTAATATATGTGCAGACCCACCTTTGTTGCCTGTTCCTCTGCACCCAAATTAGTCATCTGAAAATTCTTGCGGCTTGTTTGAATGTTGTTCACTTTTATGTACACACCCTTTTGACCATAATGTTTTAGACTTTACAGACATTTAAATGTATATCTCCCATGGTTTAAACGACCACATGGCTATAAAAACTGCAGAGAACTGAAGTAAAAGGTATGCTGTATTTAATAACACAAAGTGCAGGTTTATTATTTTTAGCATTTTTGGCCTTATTTTCATGGACGAGTGTCCTTAAGGGCAGATTGGAAGGAAGAAGTAAATGGTAAACGTGGTAGTTATTTCATATGCAACGTTACTATTTATCTTGTGTTCTATAAAAGAAATTCTTATTACTACTGTAAACATTGTACTGTATTCAGATTATTTGTAGTGTTATTTTATCTCATAAATACTCTTGTTTATTACAATTATATAGCTGTCATCTATAAAGCTATTTAGCGTGAATAAATATGTAGATACAAGCGTCTTAGAGTGGTCTGCTCCAGCTTACAATACAAAGCTAATAATTTCTTTGTACATATAAGCTAAACATTATTATCTATGCTTCATGTACTTTCCATTTGTTCTTTTGTATTAGAAATCAGATAAATAAAACTTTCAGGCTTTTACATTACATCATCAGCTAACTCGTAGACTTTATCACTTTGCAGTCAAGGTGACGTCACTGCGCAAACCGAACGAAAACGGGCAGCCCTTGCCCCACACTTTTACTATGATTCCACCATGGTTTATATGAGATCCTCCGAAAATTTACGATGTTTAGGATCATTTTACAAAATATGTAATAATATTAAAAATGCTAACGTATTATTTCCGCCACAAAAAGAACGCACCTGAAATACAAACATACACCAAGGAAAGTCAGTTGTGTGCAGCTAAATTTAGGCTTTAAAGTTTAGCAGAACCCATAGAAGGAGCTATAGTTCCGGAGTTTTTCTGTAGAATATGTTGAAAGAACTACAAGGAGAAAGGCATAGCAGAATAAAGCGAATAGATATATCAATTTTACTTGTGTTCTATTCAATTTAAAGTTGAGCTATATGAAGACGGCTTTTGTAAACTTTCGACAATATTTGCACAAACATTTTCTCCTTGCTTTTCAAAATATGTAGAATGTAAAAAGTTACACATATATGACTAAAACTATATAATCTTATATTCATTGTGCACCTTACTTTGTGATACGCATACACTACATGATCAAAAGTATTCGGACATCTGGCTGAAAATGACGTACAAGTTCGTGGCGCCCTCCATCGGTAATGCTGGAAGTCAATATGGTGTTGGCCCACCCTCAGTCTTGATGACAGCGTTCACTCTCGCAGGCATACTTTCAATCAGTGCTGGAAGGTTTCTTGGGGAATGGTAGCCCATTCTTCACGGAGTGCTGAACTGAGGAGAGGTATCGATGTAGGTCGGTGAGGCCTGGCACGAAATCGGCGTTCCAAAACATCCCAAAGGTGTTCTATAGGATTCAAGTCAGGACTCTGTGCAGGCCAGTCCATTACAGGGATGTTATTGTCGTGTAACCACTCCGTCACAGCCCGTGCAGTATGAACAGGTGCTCGATCGTGTTGAAAGATGCAATCACCATCCCCGAATTGCTCTTCATCAGTGGGAAGCAAGGAGGTGCTTAAAATATCAATGTAGGTCTG
Organism: Deroplatys truncata; assembly: GCA_030765065.1. Lineage (NCBI taxonomy): Eukaryota > Metazoa > Arthropoda > Insecta > Mantodea > Mantidae > Deroplatys > Deroplatys truncata. The sequence goes on from CM060983.1 coordinate 168,888,400, forward strand.
CACTGTGATCGTGCCACACAAAACAACAAGGGGTGCAAGCCCCCTCCAGGAAAAACACGACCACACCATAACACCACCACCCTCCGAATTTCACTATTGGCACTACACACGCTGGCAGATGACGTTCACCGGGCATTCGCCATACCCACACCCTGCCATCGGATCGCCACATTGTGTACCGTTATTCGTCACCCCACACAACGTTTTGCCACTGTTCGTGTAATGTTGACGCTCCTTACACCAAGTGAGGCGTCGTTTGGCATTTTGCTGCGTGATGTGTGGCTTATGAGCAGCCGCTCAACCATGGAATCCAAGGTTTCTCACCTCAAGCCTAACTGTCAGGATACAGTTTGCAATTCATGTGTGATGGTCTGGATAGATGTCTGACTAATATAATACTCTTTACGACCCTCTTCAAATGTCGGCGGTCTCTGTCAGTCAACAGACGAGGTCAGCCTGTACGCTTTTGTGCTGTACATGTCCCTTCATGTTTCCACTTCACTATCACATCAGAAACAGTGGACCTAGGGATGTTTAGGAGTGTGGAAATCTTGCGTAAAGACTTCTGACACAAGTGACACCCAATCACCTGACCACGTTCGAAGTCCGTGAGTTCCACGGAGCGTCCCATTCTGCTGTTTCACGATGTCTAATGACTACTGAGGTCGCGGATAATGAGTATCAGGCAGTAGGTGGCAGCAACAAGCACCTAAGATGAAAAACGTGGGGGTATCGGGATACTTTTGATCATATAGTGTATGTTTCCTTATACCAAAGCTCATGTTTAAAGGTAGTAGCGTGATTATGAGTTATAAATCACGCCAGTTAAACAGATTTTGTTAGAAGCTCTAGCCTGTAAACTAACCAAGTATGGTGGTGTAAAGTGCAGATATATAATATGTAACTATAGTTTCCTGATACTTTTCTTTTCGGAGTAGAGAATTCGCATACAAGGAAAATGGCATTAAACCTTTATTCAAGAATATACAGATTAATTTATAGCCATTTAATTATTTATTTATTTATTTATTCGGCTGCAAATTCACCCAATGTACCGAGTTTTACGTCAAATTAAGCGGTAGATGAACAATGTTTACTTTTAATTCCTTATTGTATGCTTTTATTGTTGGGAGTTGTTGTTCACCAATGGCACTGGGGATTAATTGATCTACATAATTTTCTCTCTAGCTTTCCAATATAAAGTCTGTAAGTTATCACTTTTAAGGCCTTTGCATTTGGTAAGATGCTGTTTGTTCAGGATGATCATTCTGCCGCGTTTGAACTCACTTACGTGCCAATATGGCTTCCTTGACGTCGACGAGGTATACTGGTACTAATTTTACTGTTTCCACCTTGTTTGACAGCTCTGCACTGACTACATTGGGCGCAACACTGAGCTTGTCGGACTGACACGAGAGAGCTCTGCTCGGCCTACGTGCCCCAGCTCTCTGTAAACCTAATCACTTTTTGCTTGCACTCTCTTCTACACTTCCACCAAGTTTGATGTTATTCGGGAAATTCTTTCTTGGTTTTGCAATTTTCACAAACGGCAGTGCATATACATATTAAAGGTATTTCTTATTTGGCTTAATGCAGCAACGTAACATTATAGGAACATGTAGTATACTAGAAATTAATTGTCAACAGGCTAAATTGTGGTTTAAATATTCTTATATAGAGTAAAAAGATTTATCACAGAGGTACTGCTTTAGGGAGGCTTTAACGCTTTGAAATTGCTAACTTTTTCCTTGAGATTACTGGGGAGAGCATTATATATCTTAATTGTTTCATAGTAAACACCTTTCTGAAAGCAAGATAGTTTTGCATTTGGATGATGGATATTTCCCTTGTCGATTATTCGCGTAAAATTTTAAGATGGAGAGTATATAAAACACAAGGAAGGTTTAGTATACCTGGCTTCTGAAATAGTTCTTTGCATGGCTGCCTGTTATGAGTGTTGCAAATTATTTTTATAAACTTATTTTGTATTAGAAACATACGTTTACTATCCGCTGAGTTGCCCCGTTAAATGATTCCGTATTCCATTATGGAATTAAAATAAGCAAAGTTAAGCAACTTAAGCGTATCAGTTGAATGAAAGTTTACTAGAGTTCGAATGGCATAACATACTGCATAAAGCTTAGGTGTGATGTGGTTAATATGTGACTTCCAATCTAAGTGCTTGTCTACTAAAAGACCTAGAAATTTAACTTCGTTAGGTTGTTCCAATAATGAATCATTTATTCCTATTTTTACTTGGGTTTGTGGTTAGTTATGAATTAGACTACTTTTGTTTTTTCAAGGTTTACTGAAAGTTTGTTTGCTTTGAACCAGTCTGACATGCAGTTTAGGTCATAATTTAATTTTATAACACACTCATTTAAATGTTTACTTGTTACTAGAACACTGGTGTCATCTGCAAATAGATACATATATACTAGCAATGTGTTTAATGTACTACGGGAGGTCATCTATGTAAATTAAAAATAACAGAGGTCATAATATCAACCCTTGGGAACTGTTGTCACATGGCATCAATTCTGTGTATATTCCTAAGTCGGGATACTGATTAATGTGACGTACGTATAGCGGTTGTTGTTTCAAACAAATGACTATGTTAGAAAGTACCACCCTTATAAAGCTTAAGTTTTAAGTTTGACGATGCTACGTTGTTTAGTAATTGTTTGGCAGCCATTAGTAGTGCACTCTCTCAGCGAATTTGTAAATATGGATAAAACTGGCCATCGTTATGTGATACAATATTTTCATTTGAAAGGTCTTAGTCCAACTAACATTAAAGCTGAGCTAGATTCTGCTCTGAGGGAGTCTGCTCCTTCGTTTACAACAGTAAAATATTGGGTGGCAGAGTTTAAGCGAGGCCGTACGAGCTGCCAACATGAACATCGCAGTGGTCGACCAAATGAGGTGACCACGCCAGAAATTGTGAAGAAAATCCGCAAAATGGTATTGAATGACCGTCGACTGAAAGTGCGCGAGCTAGCAGACATCGTAGGCATCTCCAAAAGTGCTGTACATCGCACACTAACTGCAAATTTAGACATGAGAAAGCTGTGCGCAAAATGGATGCCGTGTTTACTCACAATGGAACAAAAGCAGCGTCGTGAGGATGTTTCAGTCGAGTGTTTGGCGATGTTTCGCTGCAATAAAGCACAGTTTTTGCGTCGATTCATAACCATGGATGAAACACTGGTCCATCACTTCACACATGAGACGAAGGAACAGTCAAAATAGTGCATTGAAAGGGGAGAATCGGCTCCAAAGAAGACGAAGACAGTTTCATCTGCAGGAACTGTCATAGCGTTGGTTTTTTCTTTTTGAGATGCGCGTGGGATAATTTTCATTGATTATCTTCAAAAAGGAAAAGCAATCAACAGCGAGTATTATGCAAACTTATTGCAGCGTTTGAATGATGAAATCAAGCAAAAACGACCGCATTTAGCGAAAAAGAAGGTTCTGTTTCATCAAGACAATACACCAGTTCGCACATCAATTATCGCCATGGCCAAAATCAAAGAGTTAAAGTTCGAATTGCTTCCTCATGCACGCTATTCGCCAAACTTAGCCCCCTCTGATTATTTTCTGTTTCCAAAGTTGAAGAAATGACTTGGTGGTTTAAGAGTTGCCAACAGTAAAGAGGTGGAGTTTGCAGTTGATGGCTATTTTGCAGAACTCGACGGTTCTCACTATAAACAGGGTATCGAAGCTATTGAATATCGCTGGGAAAAGTGTATCGAGCTGAAAGGAGACTATGTAGAGAAATAAAGAAGTTTTTTTCCCAGAATTTTTGTTTTCTTTGTTAGGTCGGCTACTTCTGGGATAGCCCTCGTATTTTCATTCCATTTTCCGCTGCATCTCTTCTCCATTTGAGCTATATCTTGATAAAATCTTTCTGCATGTTCACCAGAAACTGCGCCTATATTAGCTAGGAAATGTCCAAGTGCGAGTGTGGAAAACGGAGTTTTAGAGATTATATTGCATCCCAAGGCGCTAAGTGGGGGTAGTACTTCTTCCAAATTTTCACATAATCTTCAGACTCTTCCAAAAAATTACTACTTATGTTTTCAAACGAATCTCAGGCACTATTCTCAGCAACATTCAATTTATTTCTGAAGTCAGAATCTTGAAACAGCTCTGTCTTACCTGATGACCCGAGAAGATATATATATATATATATATATATATATATATATATATATATATAGGTTTCATTAAGGGATGGTTATTTTTCTTTTAAGTAAACAAATCCTTGACCATCTCTATCCATTGCTTTCACAAAATGTTTGACTAAGCCGAGCTTTATTTAAAGGGGAAGTAATATAGATTTTTCCTTCATTACTCTAGCCTAATTAGCCACATTTTTCTCTCCTAGAACACTTTCTCCTCGGAGTGGTTACTTTTTCACATACTAGCGCTTGTCTCTTGCTTACCATTAGGTTTGTTTTCACTTCCGCTCACGGCGTAATTTCTAAGGTATTTTGATATTTTCCCGTCTTTTTCTGCCATAAAATGGGTAAAAGATTAAAGCTTACGTTTCGTTAACAAACATTTATTTTCAGGTGATGGTAAAATTTCTTTCACTCGTTTATTTCACTGCCCAGGGCGATGAGAACATTTTGAATTTCAGATGTACAGTGCTTAGATGCGTTTTTCTTTATTTAAGGTCGTTGGAATGGCTGAGGGAGTTTCAGGCATACATGTGTTTTGGTTCCAAAGATTTGGATATTAATGATGACATAACCTTTGACAGCCTTCTCCAGTTCAAAAGCATAGCCACATTTAAACTTTATTCCCTTTGCATGGCGTCTTCAAGGAGAAGAGTCGATATATGTACTAAAATGAGATTACACCGTGTCTTCTGATGAAATTGCACCCCAATAAAGCAAAGAACGTAAGATACCATACAATATAAGATAAAGACAACACATTTTTATATAATTGTTAGTCAACACGAAACCAGTTATCTTTTCTTGTTTGTAAAGGTAGACCTAGCTACGTCAGCAGGTTCACATAAAATAAAACCTGAAACACTGCCAAATTAGTTGAGGAGATTCAACAAGGAAGTCACCCACGGTAGCGGCCCACTTGGCGACTGTAAAATATTGCCCTACACGTCTCCAGTACGTGTATTTTCATCCGTGTAAAGTTGACAAGTAGGTATTTCCGGACTCAATGTCATAAACTAAACGACTTCTTCATGTTTGATAATTATTAGATGTTAACGGACAAGTAAAGATGATGGAGTAGTGGACACGCACGTACAGTGAGAGAAGCTTAGATATGTAGGTGAAATTACAGCAAAGAAACGGAGTAAGTGTATACCAGTTACGAAACATCAAAATTCCGATTTTGTTTCTTATGCTTTATACAGCACTGTAAGGTCAACGCTACGAATAATCCGCAATGACTTTCGTAGCAAATGGCAAGTCACAACACAGCCAGATAGCTAGTAGAGGCGCGTTTCGCTCAACCATAAAAAATGTGAAGCAATGATCTTTGCATTATGCAGATTGAACTATCACCCATCAATAACACTTGTAGGGAAACCTGTACCCTGGAAATCTGAAAGAGAAACAGTGAGGTATCTCAGTGTACACCTGGACCGACGACTCAAATGGAAAACACATAAATAATAAACTTAAACTAGCTCAAAAGGAGACTAGTAAAGCTTTATCCGCGTTTCAACAAAAGATCTACACTGGAACTAGAAAAACTACATACTACTCTATATCACTCTATTGAAACCACTGTTAATGTACAGTTTGGGGAGGAACTAGTGGTTCTGAAATCAATCCAAAGATTCCAAAACAAGATTCTACGTATCTCAAACAACGCTCCGTTGTTTGCCAGAAATAGCCAACTACACACAGAAACTGCAATCAACACCATCCAACAGTCAATTTCCTCACAAGCAGAAGCAGAACAATTCTACAGCCACCTCAGGAACGTCCCAGGAGCTGTTTACTACCAAAAACTCCAGCTTCCCAACTCGCATCAGGAGTCGTCTACCACTGGACCAGCTCTTAGAACAAGATCTGTTATAAGTGAACTAATTACTGTGAATGCGGAGCCCCCTCGAGTTTACCTCATTTCAATGTTATTTTGATGCCGTGTACATTAACAATGGTCTGTAGAGCGCACATGCGCTAATCAATCTGTAAACCGTTAAAAAAAATTCTGATGTGTTACACTCACATGACTGTCTCTACTCTTGTACAAACAATTTTTACAAACGCTTACTCTCCGTCTACTTCATGTTAATCGAGATGTTAATCTTATTGCTAATTTTTTTGTAGGTGCAAGGGGAATATGGTAGGCTTTAAGCGATAGTCAAAGCTTTTAAGAGCTGGTTGCTTTGTGGCGTATTACACTCTCTTTGCATGTCCAGGACAAAAAATCTGATGTGTTACACTCACATGACTTTCTCTACTCTTGTACAAACTATTTTTACAAACGCTTATTCTCCATCTACTTCATGTTAATCGAAATAAACATTTGCAGAGTCTATCTTATTGCTAATTTTCTTGTAGATGTAAGGGGAATATATATTTACTAGGGCAATATAGAAAAACAGTAGCCTTTAAGCACATACATATCTCTTAATAACTGGTTGCTAGGTGCAGCACCATTCCCTTTCCCACAGATTAATACTCTTTGCATATCCAAGACAAAAAAATGAATAACGAATTCCCATTTGAGAAAATAAGTATTGAAAAATTTAAGGGAATAACAAGTAACATCTCGAAAATGGTTCACTCAACAAAAACAATGTATATGATATAAATTGTGTATTTTAACGCGATCTACATTTTTTGTGTAGTAAAATTTTGTCTATCTCTTATAGTTTACCAGTTATGCAAAAGTCGTTCACAATAAAGAATACTTTTGGATACATTCCCAGGAAATTCAAGATATACATTTTATTTGTCATAAAAATATCTTAAACATATGATATTTTAATCAAAATCGTTAGAGCCATTTTTGAGAAAATTAAAACTTTCGAAAAATCTTCCATGTAAAGGGTAATCTGGGGTGGGGGATTTTCTTGAAAACCTTCGTGTCGCATCCTTGGAAGATACTGAACCCAAATACCAAGTTTGGTGTTTATCCGACTGTTCGTTTCTGAGTTATGCCGTTCACAGACACACACAAGGACATGTTTCCAAAAATGCTTTTTTTGGATTCAGGGGGTCTCAAAACATGTATTTCCGGTGAAATCTCGGTATCTAAATTTTGGGTGGAATATAATACTTCACCTACTTACTATACTAGTAGAGAAAGTAAAAATGAATAACGAATTCCCATTTTAGAAAATAAGTATTGAAAAATTTAAGGGAATAACAAGCAATATCTCGAAAATGGTTCACTCAACAAAAAAGTGTATATGACATAAATTGTGTATTTTAACGCGATCTACATTTTTGTGTAGTAAAATTTTGTCTATCTCTTATGGTTTACCAGTTATGCAAAAGTCGTTCACAATGGAGAATACTTTTGGAGACATTCCCAGAAAATTCAAGATATACATTTTATTTGTCATGAAAATATCTTAAACATATGATATTTTAATCAAAATCGTTAGAGCCATTTTTGAGAAAATTAAAATTTTCGAAAAATCTTCCATGTAAAGGGTAATCTGGGGTGGGGAAATTTTCTTGAAAACCTTCGTGTCGCATCCTTGGAAGATACTGAACCTAAATACCAAGTTTGGTGTTTATCCGACTGTTCGCTTCTGAGTTATGCTGTTCACAGACAGACACACAGGCAGACAGACACACAGACAGACAGACACACACACGGACATGTTTCCAAAAATGCTTTTTTGGATTCAGGGGATCTCAAAACATGTATTTCCGGTGAAATCTCGGTATCGAATTTTTGGGTGGAATACAATACTTCCGCTACTTACTATACGTAGTAGAGAAAGTAAAAAAACGAAAGGAATTCCCATTTGAGAAAAAGTATAAGTATTGGAAAATTCAAACAAATAATAAGGAATATCTCGGAAATGGTTTATTCGCCAAAAAATGTATATGGCATAAATTCTGTGTTTTAACGAGATCTACATTTTCTTGTGTAGAAACATTTTGTCTATCTCTTACGGTTTACCAGTTTGGAAAAGCCATTCCGAAAGAAGAGGACTTTTGGGGAAATTCCCAGAAAATTCAAGATATGCATTTTAATTATCATGAAAATATCTTAAATATATGATATTTTAATCAAAATCGTTAGATTCATTTTTGAGAAATAAAAATTTTCGAAAAATATGCCACGTAAACGATAGTCTGGGTTGGGGGATTTTTCTTGAAAATCTTAGTTTCGTAACTTTGAGAGACACTGAACCTAAATACCAAGTTTTGTATTTATCCGACTTTACGTTTTTGAGTTATGCTGTTCAGCCAGAGACACTCATCCACACAGACCTTTTTTTAAATTTATTTTTGGATTCAGGGAGCCTCAAAACACGCATTTTCGATGAAATCTCGGTATCGAATTTTTGGGTGGAATGCAATACTTCCCCTACTTACTATACGTAGTAGGGGAAGTAATAAGGATAGCTAGTGGGAACAAATGACAGTCCAGCTTTATACAGTAAATAATATTATGACAGAGGGATTGAACTTTGCCTGCACTGCAGTCAAGCGTAGGCAACGTTGATATTGTGCAACCCTAAGGGGAGCGAGAAGGTCCAGAGCCCAAAATATAACAGAAAACGTTTCCTACATTGAGTCAACTATTTATTACTAAATAATGCATAATAGGAATTGGTCCATCTTACCTGGCGTATATCGCAGGAGCCGCTTGGTGTACCGTGATCGTCGTTTGTAGACCTACGCTGAAACTTATCCTAAAGTTTGAATTGCGCTTGCAATTCGCAAACACCTGATCTTTAATTCCCCATCACGACTTCTTGACCTGCTAAAGTCACAAGGCAGAGAGAGAGAGAGAGAGAGAGGGAGGGAGGGAGGGAGAGAGTGAGTGAGAGTGACTGAAAACGGATGCGCCCAAGTACGAATACTTCTTTCTTAGAGGGGTCTCTGCAATGCGTCTCTCCAAACGTTACCATATTATATGGTTCGTCATAGCTGCATCGGGCAAAATGCAGCGTTTGTGGTTCTCACCAGCCATCGTTGCTACCATCGTTCCATCCGCGAGAGAATGCATTCTTTGCAACAAAATAAAATAAAGGTTGTAAACCATGGAAATCTCGTTTCTAATAATTAAATATATTCCTAATATACGAACACAAAACCGCATATGCGATAGTATAACTATTCTATAAACTTCTTAAAAAATCGGCGAGACATGAAGTCAAGAATTGAAGGGGGAAGGGTTACTTACAGTCCAGAATATGAAGCAGAAACATGCGCCTCATAATTGCTTATATGTACATATATAATAAATAAACAGAATACACATAAAATTAACCATACACGTAGCATAAGGAAATAATTTCAAAAGAGCTAAAGCTAGCGGAAGGGTACACCGGGAACAAGTAGCTGTTAAGAGAGCCGTAGGCTATAACGGGACACACCGGAAAGGTCTTCTGCCTTTTAAGAATTCTGCCGAACATGTGGCCTGCTAAACAAAGACACAACATTCCTACGCGACTTAGAGGCACCAGGACGCACGTGCTTAATCGATCTCCAAATTCACTAGAACGGAAAAACCAACGCTAGGAATACCATAAAATATTCCAAATCGAAAATAGCAATTTGCACTAGTCTTGGTATGACAACTGCCAATAAAAATTAAGCGTGGAAAAGAAAGCAGCAAATAACCGACGTGATAAATCACGTCGTTAGGGGACCATACCAAGTCGCTTAGAAAATGGGTGTGAAATAGAAAAAGATCCTAGACAGGACGAGGTAGGAGCTGCGAAGACGAGGGGATACTCTTCCTCCGACCGGCAATATGTCAAGACGTTAAATGTTACATTTCCGACGAAGTGGTCGGCAAAATCACTAAGTCTACATTATCAAAGTCCACGTATAGCGCAGTGCAAGTGAGTAAGCAATAATCATAGGAATCGGCGTTTTATAGCTAGGAGCGACAACTCGTTAGCGGGACGTAGTATAGGTGACAGTGACTTAAGAAATTATCACAAATGTAGCAATCGGTTTGTGTCTTGCCTGTGGGACAGAGGGAAAGCGTGTGAAAGGGAGACAGTGTGTGTTACCTGTTAATGATAGAATAAATGACCAGCAACCAAAGGTCGTCCACTAACTACCTGCACCTTCTTTGCTTGCAAACCCTGAGGTAAGAATCCTTCCCCGGTCCAACATCCTGTCACCACTGAAAAGGGGAACGAACTCATGAGGGGCTAAGAACCTGTAACCAAAACACATGCCCACGCATCCACCCACAACAAAGCGACTCCACCCGTCCCACACCCAATGGCGCCCAACGCACCCATTCCACACCAAATAGGAATTCTTGCACATATTTTGTGATGCTCCTTAAAACAGTGGTTGCCAAACTTGGGGGTGCGTTGCCCTAGGGAAGTCTGGTAGATTTCAAAGAGGAGGCCCAGACAACTTACTCATAAGTTAGATTGAAGTAGATTATTTGTTGGTAGTTGGAAGATGCTTCATGTTTATCTGCCCCAAGTATGGGAGCCAATTTGTCGCGGTCACTTCGTGTTATCTATTGCTGGGCGCCTGTTATTGTTTTACTACTTTGAATGTTGGTTTCTTTGTCCTCCGGCTAGCTATTGTTACTACTCAGTCGAGCATATCTCTTGAACAGGGTGTGTAAACGGAAAGGATTTGTTACTGAAAGATAACACTTATAAAAGAATTTGTTTTTACACTTTTATTACCGTCACAATTAATTAATTTCACATATTGACTCTTGATACACGCCCGACTGAAACTGTTATATTTTCTAATATCACTATAATCACTTATTTGCTGCACATTATTAATTCGCGTATTTCACATTTATAACAAACTTTACGACGCGAGAGATTCTGTTAAACTGTGCGACGTGTAACCTTTGTATGATTCTGTTGGAATGAACGACGTATTACCCGAGAGTGCTTCTGTTGGACTGAGCGACGTTTACCTCGTGAATTATTCTGTCTAACTGTGCGTTACCCGTCTCTGGCACGGAATTTATACTCCCTCACCCCAATATGCCTAAACATTATAACAGAGCTGCTATTGGTTGATAAAACGCGCCAAAATTAGCGTCTATTTTTATATCCAATCAAAATTACGAACACATATGCTCTAGGGAAGAAATTCCCTCCATTTCTAAAGAAACGCGCGCTACTCTGACGTCATTTGCTTGTCTCTAATAATTGATAAACAACTCACCCCCTCGTTTCATTGTTGCCCGCTCTTATTGTCAGTTTCAGTGAGGTCGTGTAAACTTATTTCCTAACAATGCTTATAATTAACAAACATCTCAAAGCAATGTCATACAATAATGCTTATTTACACTACAATCACTCTGGTATTTACATAGTTGTGATATAAAATACTGCCACAAGATAAACACATATTTTGTGATGGTTAATGGATAAATGAAGAAATATAATAATGATAATAATATAATTTATGGTCCCTAATTTTCACACAAGTTTCCTAGTCATGTTACCAAGAAATTAAAAGTATATGAATTGCTATATAGGGGCTGAGATGAACGGATCTAGTTGATTACACGCCTTTTTAAGCATGCAAAACTGGCAGATTTATATATATTTCCGTTGTGTTGCAGAGGGGGAAGTAAATGTTGACTGCTAATTCAACAGGTGGCTGCAGACGTCTGTAGGTGTTGGCCTGCATATACTATTTGCGTTGGCTCGCAAACCCATGCAGACTTTTTTTACAAAGCCCAACATGAAAATACTGAAAGCTGTAGCTGTTCGAGTTTACACCTGGGTGTTCGCAGTGAGCTGTATCTGTCACTGGCAAGGGATTTGGTCTATGCTGGATTTATACACGCACCGTCGACTTGGAGATGTGCTGGGGATCACCTCTGTCTGCATTGCCTTGCTCTCCATATTTAAAGCTCTACGCAACATCAGCACTTCACCATTCTGTATAATAGTTGACGACAAAAAACATGCAACGGACTTTCCTACCATGTTCCGTACATCGGTGAGTAACCTTCATTCTATTCATTATTTCTTTAGTGCAGCATTAATCTGAAAGTCAGTGCACATGACACCAAAAGCATATCACTTGCTTATGTGCATTCTTGCGTGAGACTAGAACTAGCATGCAGACAAGCGAGGACAACTCTTGTGCACTTTAATTCCAACACTCAGAGAAATCGAAAACGGAAAATGTAAACGGATTAGTACAATGGAAATGAAAGACAGGTTCCGTAACCCCATTGCCCCGCAAGTCCCAGTGTGACAAGAGACAGTTAAACTTGTTGAAGGTGAAAATTGGGTTTAATTTTATTCGCAGTTCATTAATTGAGTTTTGCGAGTTTATTTAAAATAGTTTTTGGTATTTCCTAATATAGGATGATTTTATTTTCTTCATTTGTTGCTACTTATTCAACAAGGAGTATATTGTATTAACAGATAATTTACATTGGACTGTTTTAACGCTGTTTCCCAGTTTATTCCTCTGTAAACGGATTTTGCATTTGTTTCGAAGTTACTGGGAATATACTTGTTTATGTTTACTGAATATTGTAATTATGTAATTATGAACTTACTGAGAAGAGTATAAATTAATATTATGCTATTTTACTCATATTTATATTAATATTATAAAGAAAAGAAATTTGTGGGTGTATAGACTAATCTCAGAAATCACTATCTAACTGGGTGTGTACCATGTTAGCCAATAGTTCGGGTTCAAACCCGGGGAGGACGATGGATATTTTCGAGCATAAAAATCCTTAGCAGAGCTTCCTTGGTAAGGGAAGCAAAGCTGGTGGTCCCTGTCGTAGATTTACGGCACGTAAGATAACCTCAAGCTTGATAAAGATGTATCTGAGCAACATTTCAGGTCTTTCCCGCCTAATATGGGATGGGAAGCTAAGAACCATAGTAGTTTAAGAGCGTCCATAAATGAAACTCAATTTATTTTCTGAACTACTCAATTAATTTTGATAATCGTTCCATCATTGAAAAGTTCTGTTCTTCATACCGAACATCGGCTATAGGCAACCTTCCAGTTTAAGTTTTTAAATTACTAAAATATTAAAAAGCATTTGCAAAGCCTGTGTACTAGAATATTAACAAGTAGAGTGATAAATACATGTTTGCGAAGAAGATTTTGACTTTTCGTTGAGAGTGTAAAAGAATAGAAAACAGTTGTTTGTTGAGAATGCCATGGAGAAGAAAAACAGTAGTTGTTGTTAAACAGAAAATGCAAGTTAAATAAGTCAAAAGCCGCAGATATTTAATTCCAAGCAATATATGTATATAGATGGGCATGATTTAGCTACTGAGAAAATAGAGGACGCAGCAAAACAAAAGACAGCACTAACCGAGCGATTGGCTCAGGTAACGTTTGTGGCCCGCATTCGGGAGGTCCCGGGTTAAAATCCTGTGAGTATATCAATCTGACTGGGGCTTTTTAGTAGTTTCCCTAGTCGCCAAGGTAAATAACGCATTGAATATTTAATATCACTACCCAAAGTTCCACCTTAAGGCTTGTAATAAAGGGTGCTTTATGAAGAACTGACACATTTCTTTCTTTAATTGTTCTGTTCGAAATGCACTCAATGCCCCAATTTTAGCACCAAATTAAGCAGAATGTTCTGGAGTTTCGATTGCTTGTCACTAGTTGCGCAGATGTTCATGTTTATTTGTAATTGTTAGTTTTATTGTCGGCAATTGTTTTATGTTTATGTTTAGTCAAACGTGAAAATGGAGTACACATTAAATAAACTACTCTTCCTTGTAAAGCAATACTGCATTACGAATCCAATTACAGCTACTCAAAGGGCATACCAGAGAGAATTTGGTGTTCGGAATCCTCCCCAAAGAAACACAATACTGGGACTGGTAAACAAATTGGAAACAACTGGATCTATATTGAGTGAAAAAGGCAAAACTCGTTCATCTAGGCTTCCCACGGTTGTTGTTGACCTAAGAGCACGACTGGATCAGTCACCCAAAAAATCAATAAGACGTTGTCGCAGGAGACAGGATACAGCTACTCAGAGAGCTGTGAAAAGTGCAGGCCTAAAGCCGTTTAGGATTATGGAATTTGGTGCGCAATATCCGCACAGAGAATAGCGGGACCATTTTTTTTACTTTCTCTACTACGTATAATAAGTAGGGGAAGTATTGTATTCCATTCAAAAATTCGATACCGAGATTTCACCGGAAATATATGTTTTGAGACCCCCTGAATACAAAAAAAAAGCATTTTTGGAAACATGTCCGTGTGTATGTGTGTGTCTGTGAACAGCATAACTCAGAAACGAGGAGTCGGATAAACACCAAAATTGGTATTTAGGTTCAGTATCCTCGAGAGATGCGTCATGAAGGTTTTCAAGAAAATCCTCCCACACCAGATTACCCTTTACATGGAACATTTTTCTAAAATTGTAATTGAAAACCTTCGTGTCGCATCTCTGGAAGATACTGAACCTAAATACCAAGATTGGTGTTTATCCGACTGTTCGTTTCTGATTTATGCTGTTCACAGACACACACACAGATAGACACACACACACACGGGCATATTTCCAAAAAGGCTTTTTTTGGATTCAGGGGGTCTCAAAACATGTATTTCCGGTGAAATCTCGGTATCGAATTTTTGGGTGGAATGGTATACTTCCCCTACTTACTATACGTAGTAGAGAAAGTAGAAAATGAATTATACTTTTTCTCAAATTCGTTATTCATTTTTTTTGTCCTGGACATGCAAAGAGAATGGAATACTGACATAGCAACCAGCTCTTAAAATATTTGACTATCGCTTAAAGCCTAGCAATTCCCCTTGCATCTACAAGAAAATTAGCAATAAGATTAACATCTCGATTAACATGAAGCATATGGAGAATAAGCGTTTGTAAAAATAGTTTGTACAAGAGTAGAGAAAGTCATGTGAGTGTAACACATCAGATTTTTTTAAACAATGTGAACACAGCTGAGTACCGACGGTTTTTCATGGAGTGTGCTGAGCAATTAGACGATGTAGAGCTATAGAGGTAAATAATCTCCCAAATTTCCTCTGTATTTCAGGTATAATAAGTTGTCGCTATCATAACTCGTTTTGAAACAATTAAAGAAATAAATGTGTCAGTTCTTCATAAATTACCCTGTGGTATTAAAAGGATGGTACTGATGTGGATGAGAGTATGGTTAGAGTTGATGGTGTGTCGCCTCTGAATCCTGGTGGATGCTCTGGAAGTTCTTCAAATTACAGGTGTTGTGTACTCTGAAAGACTCGGTTTGAATTTACCGAGCTTCTCACTCAGTTGGCATGGTCTAGCGTCGTAGAATTGACTTCCTGACGGATAATTTTTAGTCAGTAATTACTGTGGGTTCTTTCATGTGCAACGCGTAGCAAAATATTTGGATGTTTCCTTTTGTCCGTTCTATTTTAAGATATATTAAAAGTCCACTAGCTTTAAGCAGTGGCAATATTCAATTCTATCTCAGGCTTTCCGTGTTTGGAAGTTAAGATATTTAGTATCATTTAAATAATAAATCCAATAAGTGAACCTTCACTATAATGTGTTTTATTTTACTTCTCTGTGTGCTTCAACGACGAAAAATATATGATTGAATCAAAAATGTACTTACATATTTGCTTTAATTACTTGTAGACATTATTTATATTATAATAATCAATTTTTTGTTACTTATTGTTAAAAATATTTGATAATTCGCATAGCAATTTAGTACACTTATTCCACTTTCCCTGTAAGTGTCTCCTTTCTCAGTGAACGTTGAAAATGACAGGTTACAGAGAGAATAAGCCTGCTGTTATTAGATTTATAAAGAGAAAGTATAACTGAATCGAATTATTAAATAAACTTTGTAGAGTTATCAAGAACAGTACTTACTAGATGTGAAACAATGAAGTTCTCTTTATGTTTGAGTTCATTAGAAAGCTTTGAGGGCAAGAATGTGCTGGTGGAGCTGGAGAGAATTGAATTATCTCCAATAGCTTGTCCACATCAAAATACTCTTTCCTCTTCAGTTCTATTTTCTCTGGGACATATCCTTGACAAGAGTTGCTCCTTTCAGCGCTTCTGCCAATGTTGTAGAACCTGCAATCAACCAAAGTCATGAGTTTTAAATAGAGCATTTTTTTTTTATAAAAGTTTATGGACGCTCTTTAACTGCTTGGTCGTTATCGTCCCATTCTATATTGTCCGTGAAAGACCGGTAATTTTGCTCAGAGGTCTCTTTATCAGGCTTGAGGTTCTTTTACGTGCCGTAAATCTACGACGCGGGACCACCGGCTTTACTTCCCTTCCGAAGGAAGTCATGCTACGCCTGAAAAAATCCATCACCCTCCGCGACCTCGGGAACTAGAAGCTAGCATGGCAACCACTACACCACGGAGGACGACATAGAGTAACAAGAATGAGGTTGGAAAGTGTAATAAGAGAAAAAAAATCTAGAAAAATAAAAAGAGGAGAATATCAGATTAAGACTAATACCAGCGCAATTTACTGATTTCCAGCTTCTTATTGTTGTTTTCGTGTGGTTTTTGAGAGGAAGCAAGTCACGGATCTGTTAAAAATTCACCACTGCTATTAGTTTCTGCTCAGCATACCTAGTAGTTATTTAATAGTATAATTTCTTGTTTGTAAGGTTTTATGCAGAAACGTCTTGCTCATATTGCTACGTGCTTACATTTACCAATTTTAACCTCTGAAGGCGCTGATAGTTTTAAAGCATGATGCTCAAAAACTAATAATTTACAGTTTTTACTTTCTCTACCGTGTACATAGCGGTGGTACATAGGTACGGAAGGTATTGAATTCCACCTAAAAATTCTATACCGAGATTTCACCGGAAATACATGTTTTGAGGCCTCTGGAGTAAAACTTTTTTTTAGAAAAAAGGTCCATGTGAGTGTGTCTGTGAACAGCGTAACTCCGAAACAAAAAGTCGGATAAATACCAAACTTGGTATTTAGGTTCAGTACCTTCCCATCAGTAAAGTTCGATTCTGATGGGTGAATAAGACAGCAATGAAACAGTACACTTTAAGGCCAGCATATAGCGCCAGTTCTAAAACATTTGACTATCGCTATTCCCTTTGTATATATAACGAAATGTATAATTCAGCAATTTACGATAAGGTTTATCTTGATTAAAATGAAATAGAAGGGAAGATGACGTACGAATAATTTGTATACCCACTAATAACGGTGAGGGTGAAGAAAGTCATAAGAATGTAACACATCAGATGTTTACTATTAAACACACTCTTATTCACTCTCACGTTATTAATTCCAGACTATGCGAATGACAGGAAATGAACCGGGACTCGAACCCGGGACCTTTGGTTTGAGAAGCCAGGAAACTGACCACTCGACCACAGAGGTAGTCTACCAAATCTACTATTCTCAGTTGAATAATTTAAATACCAGTGCTCTACCTTTTATCCTCTCGTATTAAATCCTCTGGATGCAATCTCACATATTGCGGTTAATTGAAGTTTGTATCCCTATATTACCGTATCATTAAATTATGAATGCTAATTTTTTATGCAGTTATATTTCATCTTTAGTACTCAAAACCTCCATCTTAACCTTTGTGAACTTGAGTAAAATGGTACTATTTCGAGCTTAATACTGTTCTGAAAAGAATAATATTCCTTTCAACTTCGGAAGTTTCAAATCGAAATTCTAACACTCCACTCTATCAAAAGTTCTCCGTGGTCTAGTGGTTATCATGCTGACCTCTGATTCTCAAGTTTACGGGTCAAATCCGGCGGCGGGCGATGGATTTTTTTTTTTCGGGAGTACTAATGCTCAACATGGTTTCCTTTAGAAGGGAAGTACACCGTCGGTGCTATGTAATAGAAGTCTGTATTCTTATGAAAACAACCAACCTGACTCAATGGGCTTAAGCTTTATTAACTGTATAGATCATATCGGACGGGTTGCAGTTTTGAATAAGCTTTAAAAATTAATTGTTTCTATAAAACAAAACAAAATTTATAGAACTCACACCTACAATGAAGATATTTTTTAGGGGATTCAAACTCTGAGCAAATTTCTCTTGTCATTTTACTGCGTTGAAATAAAACAAATTAATCGGCTTGAAAAATCTTACTATGTCAGGCGACGCGGAACGGGTTTATTTTAAAATAAAAGTGTTCGTTATTAAACAATGGAATTATATGAAATAATCCTTATTGTTCGCAGTAATATAGTTTGATTTGCAAGATTTTAAATAAATGTATTATATAGTATCTATATGATTATAGTTTTCGATGCTACTGAGTATTAGTAATGCCATGGTATTACTTACTAAAAATAAAGAAAGAATAGATTATTGCATTATACGCGACTTTAGAATAACCTTAAAAATGAAGCCCATGAGCATAATAGAACAAAACCTGATATATGTATTATAACTTTTCTATGTGTACAAATGTAAACAAACAAGGAAAATGTAACAGAAAAAGCTGAAGCACAGATGTTCCTTAGGTAATATGAATTATAGTAATTATTATGAAAGGATTCTACAGAACACTTATTAATACTACTTTTTGGGGAAAGTACTACGAGTAGGTCCTTTATATTAATTATAACTAAAATGGACTCCCCAATATTTAAGTATCATTCTTAAATTAAATTGCATTTACGATCAAAAAAGATCACTACTGCAATAAAAAACCTTTCCAAGATACTAGAAACAAAAGACCGACAGCTTTGTTTACAACAGCAGGTAAGGTTGGGGAGTGGGAACGGAGATGGTCTGTTGTCATTTGTCAGTACTCGTATAGCCGCATTTTACGGCGCGCAGGCTCAAATAGGTCTGGGGACGCATCGGTACTGAGAAGCGTAGTACCGGATGGGTTCTGGCGCTGACATAAATCGAATTGAAGCATTAGTCGCCCTCCGTGGTGTAGTGGTTACCATGCTAGTCTCTAGTTCCCGAGTTCGCGGGTTAAAGCCCGTCGGAGGGCGATGGATTTTTTTAGGGGGTAAAAATCCTTAGCATAGCTTCCTTCGGAAGGGAAGTAAAGCCGGTGGTCCCGTGTCGTAAATTTCAAGCCTGATGAAGAGGCCTCAGAACAAAATTGGGGGCCTCGGTCACGGAGACCGCTCGCAGTCTGGGGGCGAAGCATCAGAGCATCTTTTTCCTCTGCCATGCACACGCCGAGACCTTCCGCCAACACTTGCAATCCTGAAAGAGACCAAGCAGATGAAGGGTGAAGTGAAATGAGAATGGAGATGAAATGGAGGGACAGGAAATTCGGGAATGTAATGATCTTTCTGAGCATTCGTCTGGCGACCTGGGGAAAACTCCCAAGAAACCATGGCTCAGGAAGGTCGGTCACGGGAATCAAACCCACGAACTTCCGGATATGGGCCAAAGACGTAACCGCCTGAGCCATCCCTCTCGATTTCGTCACATTTACTTGCACTTGGGAAAATGTAAACATAAAGCATGAAATAGTTAAAAGGAACGGTTGATGTGAAAATAGAACTGTATTTAGAACAAATTGTGTATTCTTTTGCAGATATACATTTTTCTGTAAAACGTTTTTTGCCTCTCCCTTTTGGTTTTTAAGTTACATACAATGCACTAGCAATAACTTGGAGTTCATATACTATTCCCAGAAAATTGAAGATATACATTTTATTTGTCGTATCCCTATCTCAAACGTATGACATTTAAATCAAAATCACCGTTTTTGAGAAAATAAAAAATAATGAATATTGTTGCATGTAAACGATAGTTTGGGGAAGGGAGAATTTAATGAAGACCTTGGTACCACATTTGTGGTAGATGTTGGTGTTTTAACTTTAAATGTGCTGTTTTTTCGACTTTTCTTTTTCGAGTAATACGGGTTTCTTTCTTACAATCCTTCTTTGGGTTCAGGGGATCTCAAAATATGTATTTTCAGTAAAACTACGATATCAAATTTTTGGATGGAATACAGCACTTCCTCTACCTATTATAAATAGACTATAAATAAAGTAATAACGAAATATATAAATTGGCAAGCCCAAAAAAGTAAAAAGTAATAGACTAACTAAACAAGGTTATGCATTTACTACTGAGGGAGTAAAGAGGTACCTAACCGTAACGGTTGCTTCATTTACCTATACAGTCCAAAGCACCGTCATTGATCCGAATGTCGTTCTCCGTGGACTAGTGGTACCGTGACCTCTAGTTCCCGAGGTCGCGGATTCAAACCCGGCGGAGGGCGATGGATTTTTTCGGGCGTAAAAATCCTTAGCATGACTTCCTTCAGAAGGGAAGTAAAGCCGGTGGTCCCGGTCGTAGATTTACGGCACAGAAAAGAACCTGAAGCTTGATAAGAGGCCTCTGAGCAAAATTTCCGGTCTTTCACGCCCAATATAGAATGGGACGCTAAGGACCCTAGTAGTTAAAGTCTAAATTTTATTAGAGCCTTGCGCCGAACGAAAGATTTATGAAGAAATGGCACATTCATTTCTTTAATTGTTTCAAAACGAGTTATGCTAGCAATAACTTATTACACCTGAAATGCAGAGAAATTTTGGGAGATTATTCACCTCTATAGCAAATGTTGAAAATGTCCTCCATCCTGCATAAGACACAACTCAACACGTCGTTCCATGTTACTGGCCCCTCGTTGGAGGACTCTGTTGTCAATAGCTTGAATCTCCTGGGTAATGTGCTTCAGATCGTCCAATGTCTGGGGACGTGTGACATAAACCCTGTCTTTTAAGTAACCCCATAGAAAAAAGTCCGGAGATCTCGGTGGCCACAGGTTCTTGGAAATTATCCTGTCGTCAAAGAAACTTGCAATTATTGCCATGGATTGATTTGTTGTATGACATGTAGAGCCGTCCTGCTGAAAATATCCTTGACTCAGCTCTACATCGTCTAATTGCTCAGCAAACTCCATCCGCAAATCCGTCGGTACTCTGCAGTGTTCACTTGTTTTAAAAAATAATTGGTCCCACTATTCTCTGTGCGGATATTGCGCACCAAACTCCGATTTTAATCGGGTGCATAGGTGCTTCATGAATATGTAGATTTTCACTAGTCCAATAGCGTGAGTTATTTGAGTTCATATAGTGGGATAAATGGAACCATGCTTCATCTGTGAAACATATGGTGGACAATATGGCAGGATTTTGCACAATGAACGCCTGAAACCAACGACAACAAATCAGTCGTCTATCCTTAGCTGGTTCCTGTAACTGATGGACAACCGTAATCCTATACGGCTTTAGGCCTGCACTTTTCACAGCTCTCTGACACATGGAGTAGCTGTATACCCTGTCTTCTGCGACAAACGTCTTAATGATTTTTTGGGTGAACGGATCCAGTCGTGCTCTTACGTCAACAACAACCGTGGGAAGCCTAGATGAACGAGTTTTGCCTTTTTCACTCACCAGAGATCCAGTTGTTTCCAATTTGTTTACCAGTCCCAGTATTGTGTTTCTTTGGGGAGGATTCCGAACTCTCTCTGGTATGCCCTTTGAGTAGCTGTAATTGAATTCGTAATCCAGTATTACTTTACAAGGAAGAGTCATTCATTTAATGTGTACTCCATTTTCCCGTTAACTAGAACAAAATATAAAAAATAGTTGCCGACAATAAAACTAACAATTACAAATAAGCATGAACATCTGCGCATCTAGTGACAGGCAATCGAAACTCCAGTACATTCTACTTGATTTGATGCTAAAATTGGGGCATTGAGTGAAATTAGAACAGAATAATTAAAGAAATAAATAGGTCAGTTCTTTATAAATCACCCTTATAAGCATTCGCCTCAATTAAATTACCGAAAAACTATCAGCACTTGTGATTACTGAAGATAATGTTCACATTACCTTCAGGAGATGTAATACAACATACTTCTGAAGTTAATTGTCTAGAGGAACTCGCGAAATCCGCATTCAGTGAAGCCTAAGATTGGCCAAATTGGGCATGGTCTAATTACCAAAAGAATTTAAATAATTTCTACATATGATGCTACGATCAATAAGGGAATCAGATTGTTGTGGTCTCTCCCGTGATAGAGCTTGCAAAGATTCCAGAAAATCAACTAAACCACTAACGAATAGAAATAAAAGTTCTTATGTGTTATACAAAAACAAATGTAAAGCGCACGAGACCGTGGGCATAGGAAAATTGAAAGTCGCACGTCGCTCTGACGGGCTTCTTTTAACTTGCAGAGAGTAATTTGATGCATATTATTTCTCATTTAAATAAAATCGTATAATTTCCCACTTCCTCGCCTAAAATATTGTACCAATGCATCTCTTCTTGAAGTAATAAATGACCAACGCAATGCAGAAGACATGCAGTGGTATCTTGACCCGTAAACTACGACCGCGGTTTATCGCCAATTTTCTTGTTACCTTTATTGTTCTGAAGGACATCTTGCAGGCTGCTATTAATGACTCTTAATCTTGGCTACGTCCGCTTTCTCTAAAGCAAGATATGCTATGGAGTTTTATTTTCCTACCTAGGACAAGAAGATGTGTTACATCCAAAAGCACGAATTCTATACTTCACCAGAGATACTTCGTTTCGAGACCTCTGACTCCTTAAAATGTAGTTTTAGAAAAAGCCCGCACATACTTCTCTTTGAATTATTTTTATTCAGCAGGTATGGTTCACAATTTATATACAGAGTGCAGAAAATTATAGAGTAAAACGGCAGCACCAAAATAAGTATTTTGAGGATAGGAACAAGAGGTCGCAAGATGCAGTACAATAACAGGAGCGCTGTATGAACTTAACTGAAATTTGACATTATGAAACACCTTCATTTGCCTGTCAAAATGAAATTTAACTCTCACGAAAGCGTGTACAGTCGAGTGCAAAAACTAACAAATGTGCTTTGTTTTAAGTTGGTAAGAGATTAGTAAAAGAGCTCCTCCCCATTCATCGTTCCACTCCCATCCCTTACCTATACTATGTGATCAAACGTATCCGGACACCCCCACAAACATACGCTTTTCATCTTAGGTGCAGTGTGCTGCCACCTACTGCCTAGTACTCATTATCCGCGACCTCAGTAGTCATTAGACATCGTGAAAGAGCAGAATGGGACGCTCCGTGGAACTCGCGGACTTCGAACGTGGTCAGGTGATTGGGTGTCACTTGTGTCAGAAGTCTGTACGCGAGATTTCCACACTCCTAAACATCCCTAGGTCCCATGTTTCTGATGTGATAGTGAAGTGGAAACGTGAAGGGACATGTACAGCACAAAAGCGTACAGGCCGACCTCGTCTGTTGACTGACAGAGACCGCTGACATTTGAAGAGGGTCGTAAAGAGTAATAGGCAGACATCTATCCAGACCATCACACAGGAATTCCAAACTGCATCAGGATCCACCCCAAGTACTATGACAGTTAGGCGTGAGGTGAGAAACCTTGGATTCCATGGTCGAGCGGCTGCTCATAAGCCACACATCACGTAGGAAAATGCCAAACGATGCCTCGCTTGGTGTAAGGAGTGTCAACATTACACGATTGAACAGTTGCAAAACGTTGTGTGGAGTGACGAATCACGGTATACGATGTGGCGATCCGATGGCAGGGTGTGGGTATGGCGAATGCCCGGTGAACGTCATCTGCCAGCGTGTGTAGTGCCAACAGTGAAATTCGGAGGTGGTGGTGTTATGGTGTGGACGTGTGTTTTCTGGAGGGGGCTTGCACCCTTTGTTGTTTTGCGTGGCACGATCACAGCGCAGACCTACATTGATATTTTAAGCACCTTCTTGCTTCCCACTTTTGAAGAGCAATTCGGGGATGACGATTGCATCTTTCAACACGATCGAGCACCTGTTCATACCTGTGGCGGAGTGGTTACACTACAATAACATCCCTGTAATGGACTGGCCTGCACAGAGTCCTGACTTGAATCCTATAGAACACCTTTGGGATGTTTTGGAACGCCGACTTCGTGCCAGGCCTCACCGACCTAAATAGATACCTCTCCTCAATTCCGCACTCCGTGAAGAATGGGCTGCCATTCCCCATGAAACCTTCTAGCACCTGATTGAAAGTATGCCTGCGAGAGTGAACGCTGTCATCAAGGCTAAGGGTGGGCCAACACCATATTGACTTCCAGCATTACCGATGGTGGGTGCCACGAACTTATACGTCATTTTCAGCCAGGTGTCCGGATACTTTTGATCACGTAGTGTATGTAATCTAGCAACCGAAGTTGATTGGGGGCTTTCGCATAGCCCTTTTTTGCAATGGCGGATGTGCGCCCGAGGCTAGGATCCAAAACAGTTTTAGATTCGCTGCGAAAACATCAATTCAATTTTGTTAATTGTACTTCCGTAGGCTGAAAATGCAGAAGCAGAATGAAAAAGTATGTAAGTCGACATTGAGGTTATGTTATCTCAAGAGAAGTTGAGGATGCCTTGTTTTTTACCGTGAAAGTTGAAGTCACATGGAGAATTTCATGGGATGTTGTCACATCGACATTGTAGCTCAAACGGTGGAGCAGAGGTACATGAATCTGAAGATCAGTGCCTCGAACCCATAGACTGAACTTTTATTCTGATTCTACCTTTCCATAGTTAATTCGGAGTTAGTATTATCTTAAATCAATTTTATTATCAGAATTTTGAACGAAAATGAATACAAAGAACGTTACCAACGCTTTTCAAGTAATGCGAAAATATTGTTTTGTGACTTTTTTGTAATGTTTTTCGATTTATGTGGTTCGTTTCGCATAACTCAGTTTCTTGCCATGCTTGTTTATGATATATTATAATTCAAAGTCAATATGCCTATTGCTTTTGCTGCTCAGCAAACAATTATTATCAGAAGCGAATAATAACAACTATAATAATAAAGAACTATCGCATAATATCCTAACATATTAAACGAATTATTCAAAACAAAATACATTTTATCCCCCCTAGAAAACCTTATTTATTAAACTATTTTTCACATGTCCTTTAATTTTGCTTGGTATCCCTTTGTGATATATTTTGGATGCTTCTGTTACTATGCGAACTTATTATGCATTTATAATTAGATACGCCACCTGGTTTGCCTGTCAAGTAACCCAATTCGTGGTATTTCTTCCATCAGTTTGACGCTGTTCTTTGAGATACTCCATAACTCCTCAGCCCTCGTAGTGCTATAACCTTGCTCATTAAGGACAATAATTTTCGGTTTGTTGTCCATACCCTTTGATCCTTTCGAATGCCATATGCAACAAAGAACATTGCCTACAAGCCAATTTCATCCAACCACTCCACACATGTTTGTGTTACTTCCTCCCCCCCCCCAGCTTCCTTCACTCTTGAGCCGGAAATCGACTTCTGTTCATTGGCTAGGGTTTGAGTGCCAGGATTTTGGTATCAAACTAATAAGAGACGGACAGATCTGGTGAGTGTCTGGCAAGTGTCCACTCAGGTAAAATGCTTCCGTTTCCCACCACTTTCACCGCTCGCTTTGCTCAAACCAACAAGCGATTAGGCACAACGTGTTGGTGTGGAACACAACAAATAAGGGGATTCTGCCAACATTACATAAAGAAAAGCACTATAAAAAACCAAAAGCATCGGCACTTTTTTTTTGCACCGGACTATATGTACTGTCTCAATTAATGAGTACTGGTACACAATGAGAAACTTACCATTACATGCGCGTGTAATGGTAAGTGCACAAGACAAGCGTTCGGTATTACTGTACCACTTAGTAAGCTTCACAGTAGAAGTGCAGCATTGAACGTCAGACACACCTAGAGACCTATTTACAAGGGCAATATAGAAATACAGTAGCCTTTATGCTTAGATATTACTCTTAATAGCTGGTTGCTATGTGCAGCACCATTCTCTTGCCACAGATTAATACTCTTTGCATATCCAAGACAAAAAAATGAATAACGAATTCCCATTTGAGAAAGTAAGTATTGAAAAATTTAAGGGAATAACATATAAGGGAATATCTCGAAAATGGTTCACTCAACAAAAATGTATATGACATAAATTGTGTATTTTAACGCGATATACATTTTTTGTATAGTAAAATTTTGTCTATCTCTTATGGTTTACCAGTTATGCAAAAGTCATTCACAATGAAGAATACTTTTGGAAACATCTCCAGAAAATTCGAGATATACATTTCATTTGTCATGAAAATATCTTAAACATATGATATTTTAATCAAAATCATTAGAGCCATTTTTGAGAAAATTAAAATTTTCGAAAAATGTTGCATGTAAAGGGTAATCTGGGGTGGGGGGATTTTCTTGAAAACCTTCGTGTCGCATCTCTGGAAGATACTGAACCTAAATACCAAGTTTGGTGTTTATCCGACTGTTCGTTTCTGAGTTATGTTGTTCACAGACACACACAGACACACGGACGTTTCCAAAAATGCTTTTTTTTGGATTCAGGGGGTCTCAAAACATATATTTCCGGTGAAATCTCGGTATCAAATTTTTGGGTGGAATACAATACTTCCCCTGCTTACTATATGTAGTAGAGAAAGTAAAAAAGGTTTTGCGAACCTTGGTTCCTATTCTCAAAATCCCTATTTTGGTACTGCCTTTCTACTCTAGAATTTTCTCCACGTTGTTTTCCCGCACCCAGTATAATGGTATGCACCTGTTTTTATGAAAGTAAATGTTGACAGTGCGATAGAAAATCAATGCAAAACAGGGAAAGCGAGGCTACAAGTTGCAAGTTTCAGATACGGACAGAATAAAATGCATATCTTGCATTTTCAGTAAATAGCCTGTGAAATTCTCTTCATTCTGGGTAATTGGATATAACTGGAAAACTGTATTAAATTCTCAAAAACTTATTATAGGAAAAATGCAGATCTCGTTAAAATGTACAATTTATGAAAACAATATTTTAGTAGTATTAAGCATTTCTGAGATATTCGCTGTTGTTAGTTTAAATGTTCCAATATTTTGCTATATATTTTTTTGAAGTGCTACGTCAGGTTGTTTCGCTTCTCGTGAGGCTGTGCAAAGAGTATGCCATATCCACTAACTAGCGACCTACATTTTTAAACATTTGAATCATGTCCTAGACTCCTCTATGCTCTGTGAAATTACGACAAAATTTGTGTTGCAACCATTTCGCCAGCACGTTTTATATTTACAGGAAACAGACATAAAATCAAGCTTTTTAGGAATAATTGTGTAATAAGTATGAAAATTACTATATTGGGGGTGATTTTTAACTATAATATATCTTTTTATGTACTTTCTCTACCGATTATTAATGATAAGTAGAGCAGTATTGTATTTCCTTCAATGTGTGTGCGTGTGAGTGTGTGTTTCGTGTCGATCTGTGAAAACAGCACAACACAAAAGCGAAAAGTCAGATAAATACCAAAATTTATATTGCACATTTCAAGGATGCAAACCGAAGATTTTAACGAAATTTCGTCAAACCCAAGCTACTATGGAAAATGTTCCCCGACTTTTATGCTCTCAAATGCGGCATTTTCATTAAAACATCGCGTGTTTGCCATACTGACATGAAGAATAAAATATTTATCTTGAATTTGCTGTAATAAGCTTATGTAGTTTTCATGGACAAAAGCTTACTAGGGGATGAATGTAAAGCTACACTTTTCTTTCTTTTCTTTTTTTATTCGATGTAGCATTGCCGTTTACAAAATAATCCATATTGTATGTTTATAGCTTCTCTAGTATCTACAGATGAGTCATGTATAGAATAAGTTTTAAAGTTTGCTATTATTGTTTTTTCTTCCTCTCGCAAGAACTTGTTACTACGAATTATAAACCTTTGAATGTCATTTCCGCATGTTGTATGTAACTAAAATATAAGCACCTATTGTCTAGCCCGAAATCATTTCTAGCCAAACATTTATTTTGAATGAAGTAAGCTGTATAGATTAATCACTTTTCATATAATTATACTAGCAGGACCAGGAGCTCTACGCGCGTTATTGCGTTAAACACGGAGATCATTATTATTGTTAATTATATCACCTTCTCTCTGTCACTTTCTCACTGTCTCCTACGCTTTTTTTCTTTACCCTACCCTTTCTTTTTCCCTACATCTCTGTATTTACCTCCCCCTTTCTTCCCTTCTCCACCTTTGCCTCTCTTTCATTTTCTACTCTCTCCAAAACTTGTCTGCTTCTCTCTTTCCTCCTTTCTCTACAACATAGACATCGTGATGATTTGACAACCAAGTAATAAAACTACTTTTTCTGGGGTGTTAATAAACCTTAAAATATAATACAGAGGAAAAAGAAGAAGAGAACTGATATTTCGTTTATCAACTCTCTATTTTTTACCTTCTTGAGATAAATTTAAAGGGCTTTGCCCTTTCATTCCTAATGAAACAGTGCGTTATAGAGAGAGGAGGAAAAAGTGTTGTAAAATGAAATTAAAGAACAAAAAGCACTTAATACAAGCGTGCACTTTATGGAGAAACTGTATGTCCATATTTAGTATGATCGCCGAATATATGGATATTAAATTCGACTAATGATTCTTACGTAGGCAACATTTAGCACCATAGAAACTCGTTATTACTTATAGTATATAAAGTATACGATTCTGATGAATTAGTTATGCTATTTTATTTCAATACACAAAGAAGAAGATGATTCGTATTTCTTTTGTGAACTTAGAACATTTAGAATATCTAAAACGCTTTGCTTTCCTACATTCTTTATGAATGTATACGTATACAGGTGGACCATTTAAGTTGAGCCTGTACAGTATCTCCAAAACTAAGCGTTGTAGAAAGAAATGTCTTGAATAAAAGTTTCTTGATATTATGGGGGAAAGTAAATGCCATTAATCGTGTTTTATATAGCGGACGCCGTGATGGTCATTTTAGGGTAAATTTAATCTTTTTAAGTGAGAACCCACCCTTTTTTATGTTGTTATTCTCACTCTTCATACAAAACTAAACAACACGTGTATACAGCATTTTGCAGTTGTTCTTAGACCAAAGTAAATAACAACGAAATTTCTGAATGGACGAATGTATGAAGAGCACAATGAATAGTTGGACCATCCATGGATGAACATTTGGGGGTCAAGTTACGTTTCGAAATTGGGAACCAACATTTTTTATTTTGTTTTCTTGTTCCTCATTACAAAATAAACGGCTTTTTATAAACCATTTTCTAAATAGTAAATGGTTTTTTCACTGGTGTAGACAAACATTGACGAAAGGTAGGCACACAGAGTATCACCACCTACCTTAGGGTAATAAATGTTCAAAATGATGCCCTTCTACCTCAGTGACTTTTCCAGCTCTGTGAATGAACGATTGATGTGTCCGTAACGGCATGTCTCTTTCTGATGGCAGAAGCATTCTGTATGCGCCCCTTCATGTTGTCCGGAGTCGTTGGTTTTTTTATTTATTTATGGACGCTCTTTAACTACTATGGTTCTTAGCGTCCCATTCTATATTGGGCGTGAAAGACTGGAAATTTTGCTCAGAGACCTCTTTGTTAGGCTTGAGATTCTTTTACGTGCCGTAAATCTACGACACGGGACCACCGGCTTTACTTCCCTTCCGAAGGAAGCCATGCTAAGGATTTTTACGCCCGAAAAAATCCATTGCCCTCCGCCGGGTTTGAACCCGCGACCTCGGGAACTAGAGGCTAGCTTACCACTACACCACGGAGGACGACAAGGAGTCGTTAGTGCTTCACAACACGCTTTTTCCTTAAAGTAACCCCATAAGAAAAGTCAGTGATGTAAGGTCAGGAGATCGAGCTGGCCAATTAATAGGACCTACGCGTCCTATTTAACGATGATGGTAATTGTTATTTTAAACATACCTAGCGGTACGTGCTTAGTGCGCAGGGCATCCGTCGTGCTAGTACCACATTTGCGACCTGGTTTTAATGGCACATCTTCTAACAATAACGGCAGCTCCGTTAAAAAGTTTCTTTACTTTGCACCTGTTAAGGTGCTATCAATGAAGTACGGTCCAATTACCTTGTCACCCAAAATCCCATACCACACATTAACGGATCAGGGTCTCTGATGTTCCATTTCTTCTAACCAATGTGGATTTTCCACAGCCCAGTAGTGCATATTGTGTCGATTTACTTCATCATGATTTGTGAAAGTACACTCGTCACTAAACAATACGAACTGAAACAAGTTGTTGTTAATCCATAGTGTGTTTCTGTGCCCACCTACAGAACGTTAGTCTATTCAGAAAATCGTCACCATGTAGTTGTTGATGTAATGACACATGATAAGTATGGAATTTATGCCGTTTCAGTATTCTGAGGACACTACTTTTGGATATTCGCGCATTGGTTGTTAATTCACGAGAACTGACATGGGGGTTGTAATTCACTGCAGCTAGCACCGCAACTTCCCTATCTTCGCTCGTAGTTGTTCTGCGCCTCCTTTCCTTTGGCTGGGCACTGTCTTCTTCGGAGAACTGTTTTATCACACGATAAAATGAAGCTCTTGATGGAGTTCTTCTATCAGGAAGCCTCTCCGCGCACAGAAGAATAGGCTGTTCCACATCTCTCCTAGATTCCCCGTAAATGAGAACCATTTCCACTTTTTCTGGTTGAGAAAGTTGATCCATTTCAGCCCACAGTCAACTGAGTACGCTTCATATGTTAAACGACTTGAAAGGGCCTGATGATTGTTACTCACTAATTAGGTACGTACTACCAGTGGATCCACCTGGACTCGAAAGCGGCTGCAAGTACACTAACAACAGATACAAGGAAACCGTCCTACCGTGGAAATAAACAAAACAACGGACACAGTTTCTCATTGCTTCCTCGTCTACTGTTGTTATGCACTGTGTTGAAATGCGCTCTTCGTACAGTCGTTCAGAATTTTCGTTATTATTTACGTTGGTAAGAATAATTGCAATGCTTTATGCAAAAGTTGTTTAGTTTTTTATGAGGAAGGAGAAAACACATTCAAAATGTAGGTTCCCATTAAAAAAATCTGATGTGTTACACTCACATGACTTTCTCTACTCTTGTACAAACTATTTTTACAAACGCTTATTCTCCATATGCTTCATGTTAATAGAGATGTCAATCTTATTGCTAATTTTCTTGTAGATGCAAGGGGAATATGGTAGCTTTTAAGCGATAGTCAAATATTTTAACGCTGGTTGCTATGTGACGCATTCCATTCTCTTTGCATGTCCAGGACATAAAAAAATCTGATGTGTTACACTCACATGACTTTCTCTACTCTTGTACACACTATTTTTAAAAAACGCCTATTCTCCATATGCTTCATGTTAATCGAGATATCGATATGTCAATCTTATTGGTAATTTTCTTGTAGATGCAAGGGGAATATGGTAGCTTTTAAGCGATAGTCAAATATTTTAACGCTGGTTGCTATGTGGTGCATTCCATTCTCTTTGCATGTCCAGGACATAAAAAAAATGAATAACGAATTTGAGAAAAAGTATAAGTATTGGAAAATTTAACGAAATAACAAGCAATATCTCCAAAACGGTTCACTCAACAAAAGAAATGTATATGACATAAGTTGTGTATTTTAACGCGATCTACACTTTTTGTGTAGTAACATTTTGTGTATCTCTTATGGTTTACCAGTTATGCAAAAGTTGTTCACAATAAAGAATACTTTTGGAGACATTCCCAGAAAATTCAAGATATACATTTTATTTGTCATGAAAATATCTTAAACATATGATATTTTCATCAAAATCGTTAGAGCCATTTTTGAGAAAATTAAAATTTTCGAAAAATCTTCCATGTAAAGGGTAGTTTGGGGTGGGGGGATTTTCTTGAAAACCTTCGTGTCGCATCTCTGGAAGATACTGAACCTAAATACCAAGTTTGGTGCTTATCCGACTGTTCGTTTTTGAGTTATGCTGTTCACACACACACAGACACACACACAGACACACACACAGACACACACACACACAGACACACAGACACACACACGGACATGTTTCCAAAAATGCTTTTTTTGGATTCAGGAGGTCTCAAAACATGTATTTCCGGTGAAATCTCGGTATCGAATTTTTGGGTGGAATGCAATACTTCCCCTACTTACTATACGTAGTAGAGAAAGTAAAAATGAATAACGAATTTGAGAAAAAGTATAAGTATTGGAAAATTTAAGGGAATAACAAGCAATATCTCGCAAACGGTTCACTCAACAAAAGAAATGTATATGACATAAATTGTGTATTTTAACGCGATCTACATTTTTCATGTAGTAAAATTTTGTCTATCTCTTATGGTTTACCAGTTATGAAAAAGTCGTTCATAATGAAGAACACTTTTGGAGACATTCCCAGAAAATTCGAGATATACATTTTATTTGTCATGACAATATCTTAAACATATGATATTTTAATCAAAATCGTTAGAGCCGTTTTTGAGAAAATTAAAATTTTCGAAAAATGTTCCATGTAAAGGGTAATCTGGGATGGGGGGATTTTCTTGAAAACCTTCGTGTCGCATCTCTGAAAGATACTGAATTTAAATACCAAGTTTGGTGTTTATCCGACTCTTCGTTTTTGAGTTATGCTGTTCACAGACACACAGACAGACACACACACGGACATGTTTCCAAAAATGCTTTTTTTTTGGATTCAGTGAGTCTCAAAACATGTATTTCCGGTGAAATCTCGGTATCGAAATTTTGGGTGGAATACAATACTTCCCCTACTTACTATACGTAGTAGAGAAAGTAAAAATAAACTGACCCTAAAATGACCATCATAACGTCCTCCAAACAAAACACGACTAATGGCATTTACTGTCCCCCATAATATCAAGCAACTTTCATTCAAGACATTTCTTTCTACAACGCTTGATTTTGGAGATATCGTACAGTCTCAACTTAAATGGTCCCCCTGTACATACATAGGGAGAAGCAGGGAAAGAAAAGAAGGTTTAGAAAAAGAAGAATATTACAGAGCAGAACATTAAATTCTAAGTTACACAGCTTTTTTGGGGGGGGGCATTGTGTCAAAGGTTGTATATGCAAAATTTGGTCGGAATCAGTGCAACGGTGTGGATGTGTAATCAGACTTTGACAAAGATTGTGTTTGAATTTTTAATGAGAGAAAGTCGTATGAGTGTAGCA
The DNA here is from genome assembly GCA_030765065.1 of Deroplatys truncata. Classification (NCBI taxonomy): domain Eukaryota; kingdom Metazoa; phylum Arthropoda; class Insecta; order Mantodea; family Mantidae; genus Deroplatys; species Deroplatys truncata. The sequence goes on from CM060983.1 coordinate 168,921,591, forward strand.
CACCTAGTATTCCTTTTTAGTATCTTTTAGGAACTGGAAATTTTACTGCCTAATAGAACTTAGGTTTTGTCTCTGCTTGTTAATGTGTAATAATTCTTGTTATTATTTTGCAGATGTCCTGAAAATATTATTTTTCTCTATATAAGTATCTCATCCATATTTACATCACAGTTCTAAATGGCTTTTTGAAAAACAAATCTTAGTACATTTACATATATTTTCCATGCTGCACTATTATTTTGGGTGCGCACATTTTTAAATTATAGTCCTTACTTGGGTTACACGATCACTTAAATGTTTATCTTTGTACATTTCTTCGTTATCTTTTTCTTATTGTAAATTTACCAGGTTAAAATAAAACTATTTTTGTTTCCTTTTTATATGCATGAAGTATTCTACTGTTCCGTGATTGAATCCTTGGTTTACCCTATGTTTAGCCAAAGAGCCACATCTAAAAATCGAATAGACGGAGACATTTTCGATAAAGGAAACTAAACATAATCCGTATTTTGATGTCCTTTTTGGCAGTGGTTAGAGACATATTTGAAACCCAGGCCCATAAGCACCGCATTATGAGTAAGAGGACGCGTACCGTGAACCGGAAGGAGAAAAGCAAGTGCCGTGTAACCTGGCCATTATTTCTACTCTATAAGCCACACTGGGAATAAAGCGTAAATTATCAATAATCAGCATTTGAGTAGCACGATAGACTATCTAAAAGGCACAAGCATAACTTAGTAGCCGGGAAAAGGATATCTCTCACAAACATTTCCACAATGGCAACAAAAATAGTTTGTTATTATTCAGTATACAAATGATTAACCATAGCACATCTTCATATAAATATTTTTCATGTACTACATGCTTGAAAGTCCGCATGTGGAGATGCTGAAAATGATTTGAAGATGAAGCGCTTTCGATTACTCCAGTTCTGTCCGTTGTCCCACTCCAGACGGTTAAACGTAGAAGGTTTAACTGCAGTGCGTTGACAAATAAGTAAATAAATGCTTCATTCTCGATAGATTACGCTCTGTAATCTTCAATAAACATAACCTTCTGTTATTAATGTAACACGTTTGACAGCAGGCAGATCAGTGCCATCAATACTGCTCCATAACGCTTTGCTAATGATGCAGGACTATTTGAAGGAGATATCACCTGTGGTACGGTTCTATTAAGATGCATATATTGTCTGATTCCGTTTTAAGGCTCCTTCTATACCTGGTTTGCTTGCCAATACTTCATGTGAAAAAAAAAAAAAAAAAGAAACGGGCATTTATCTTACCAAACATTCTTTTTTCGCATTTATGTATCTATTCTATGCATTAACAAACTCCCTAATTACAAGCAGAATAGCCATGCATCCAGCTTCTGTTCTAAATTTTAAATGCATGGTTCACACCAGGATTCAATGATCTTATAACTAAACACGTTTTAAATTTAATATGAGATTTCGAGCTCCCGTTTGAATATTCAATAAAATGATAGATTAGTTTGGAACAAAAAGACCTATTAAAATGTCGCTTTATTTTACATAATTTCCTAATTTTCTTGGCGATTCAAGCTAAATGAGAAGTAAGAAGAGTAGTTTATTAATTGAAAGCACCAAACCGTATACTAAAATGCCTTTACATAGATATGAATTGTGTTGAAGCCATGAGAGTAAGTCGGGTTGATGTGGTGGAGACGAAAAGGGAGAGCATTAGTTTCACACATAATCTAAATAAGACGGCTTCTTCAATAGGCTTGTCCTTGACGCTGCTGTCTGTGATTTTGTTTCGGGAGGAAACAAACAAAGCTTGGCTTGGTTACTCTTATCCCGACGTCGAGCACGGGATTTAAATTGAAAATTGCTCTGCGCGGGCGGGTCGCAATAATGGGTCCATGGAAGGGGGAGACGTGGGGTGACAGCAGTGCTAGGGCCGCTAGCTGTTGCAACGGACTCATGGAATTGGCGCGAAAAGAATACATCTCTTGTAAACACAATACATGATGACGGTGATGGTGGTTGTGAGGAAGGTGATGGGAGTGGGGGCCTATGTTGTCCGATACCATTGCTTGGCCCTTAACCCTGCTGGTCAGTGCTCACGTTGAACCCGACAGCCACGATGAGAGGAAGCACCGCGGGCATTTCGGACAACTTCAAAGGCACTAAGAGAAGCCACTATGTGTTCTTATCGGTCTTGGATACGCTGTTCTCCGTTCTTATCGTGGCTCCGGCGGTCGTTGGATACTGGCGAGGTACCTGGGAACTTATGGAGTACCATGTGTACCCCCAAGATTCGCACAGAAGCGCCTGGGTTTCCCTAGGAATTGGATTAGTTGGTCATTTCATTTTCACGGTGTTCCAGCATCAACTAACGAGAGTTTTGCATCCCGATCGACACAGGATTCTCTATTATGTTGCTTCTAGACTATATACAGCTGCATTTGGCTTCTTTTGCGTGAACGCGTGGCGTGGCCCTTGGAAGCTCCTCGAGCTGTACACCGGCACGGACTGGAGATCTGTGGTCCCAATTGTATTTGTGAGTATCTTCGCTCTCGCCGCCATGAGGACCCTGAGAAACATTTCAGCGCCACCCTTCGCCATCATCCCAGACACGTGTGAGGGCTACTTCATCGTGCCCACCATGTTTCGCGTACCGGTAAGTTTATTTCTTGTGGTGTGACGTAGGATATCAAGTGAACAGTTGTTCTGCTGTTCCAAGGCGGTTCGTGCCCGTACCCATTATAATGGTGTTTGTGAAAATCATCCTCTCTCGTGGTGACAAGTGCAACGGGTGAAAATGCAGGAAATGTGCGGAAATAAAATTATCTTAGTGGTTTTCAGGAAGTATCTAGGAAATCACGCGCAACAAAGTAAGAAATTTGAGCAACATGACAATCATTTGTGCATGCAGTTATTTACAGCGAAAGCGGGGTGTACTAAAGAGGATATGCCATAATCACAGCTAGCCAATTGTGCTTCCCAGAAACGCAAAGCCTAGATGCATACAATATGATACTATCACAAAGCCAGCAACCAGGTTACTAACTTACTATAATTCTTTCGCTCATTTCTTTCAGTTTGAAATGTTTCTTTGAAGATGAGCAATCTTAGCGAGAAAGAATATCAGTCATTATGTTTTAACCAGTGTATAAATCCATAGAATGTTCCATGCTCAAGGAACTGGAATATAAATGGTCAATTTTATAACGCTAAAGCTAAACACTAATGGAGATTTTCTTCTTCGTAGCTCTGGTCTCACATTATAGGATTTATCCTATTACAATGGCGAAATCTGGACCTTGTATCCTGAACTCAAAACCTCATTCTTCTAAAAATGTACTATACACTACATTCTTCTATATTGACATTGGCTGCAGTAAGACAAAGAGCCGTATGTATTGCTTTCTCTACTACGTACAGTAAGTAGGGGAAGTATTGCATTCCACCCAAAACTTCGATACCGGATTTCACCGGAAATACATGTTTTGAGGCCTCCTGAATCCAAAAAAATCTTATGTGTTACACTCACATGACTTTCTCTACTCTTGTACAAACTATTTTTACAAACGCTTATCCTCCATTTACTTCATGTTAATCGAGATATCGAGATGTTAATCTCATTGCTAATTTTCTTGTAGAAGCAAGGCGAATTGGTAGGCTTTAAGTTATAGTCAAATATTTTAAGAGCTGGTTGCTATGTGGAGTATTTCATTCTCTTTGCATTACCAGCACAAAAAGGAACTGAATAACGAATTTGAGAAAAAGTATAAGTATTGGAAAATTTAAGGGAATAACAAGCAATATCTCAAAAATAGTTCACTCAACAAAAAAAATGTATATGACATAAATTGTGCATTTCAACGCGATCTACATTTTTTGTGTAGTAACACGGACATGTTTCCAAAAATGCTTTTTTTGGATTCAGGGGGTCTCAAAAGATGTATTTCCGGTGAAATCTCGGTATCAAATTTTTGGGTGGAATACAATACTTCCCCTACTTAATATACGTAGTAGAGAAAGTAAAAAGCATTTTTGGAAACATGTCCACGTGTGTGTCTGTAAACAGCATAACTCAGAAACGAACAGTCGGATAAACACCAAACTTGGTATTTAGGTTCAGTATCTTCCAGAAATGTGACACGAAGGTTTTAAAGAAAGTACCCCCACCCCAGATTACTCTTTACATGAAACATTTTTCGAAAATTTTAATTTTCTCAAAAATGGCTCTAACGATTTTGATTAAAATATCATATATTTAAGATATTTTCATGACAAATAAAATGTATATCTTGAATTTTCCGGCAATGTCTCCAAGAGTGTTCTTCATTGTGAACGACTTTTGCATAACTGGTAAACCATAAGGGATAGACATAATTTTACTACACATAAAATGTAGATCGCGTTAAAATACACAATTTATGTCATATCCTACATTTGTTTTGTTGAGTGAACCATTTTCGAGATATTGCTTGTTATTCCCTTAAATTTTCCAATACTTATACTTTTTCTCACATGGTAATTCGTTATTCATTTTTTTTGTCCCGGTAATGCAAAGAGAATGGAATACTCCACATAGCAACCAGCTCTTAAATATTTGACTATCGCTTAAAGCCTACCACATTCCCCTTGCATCTACAAGAAAATTAGCAATGAGATTAACATCTCGATATCTCGATTAACATGAAGTAAATGGAGAATAAGCGTTTGTAAAAATAGTTTGTACAAGGGTAGAGAAAGTCATGTGAGTGTAACACATCAGATTTGTTTTTTGATAAAATCACACTTCCCATGCGTTATTAAGTTACGCATTTAAGCTTAAACTATATTAATTAATAAACAGATGTATAATTTGTTTATGGTATTAAGCTGCTTCTGCCTTTTCTCTACTACCTACCTAGTAGGTAGAGAAGGTATTACATTCCACCCGAAAATTCAATATGGAGATTTCACCGGAAATACATACTTTAAAACCCCTAGATATAAAACTAGCATTTAAAAACAGGTCCAAGTGTATGTGTGTGTGTGTATGTGTGCGTGAACGAAAACTCGCATACATACCAAACTGGTATTTTAAGTTTAGTTACATGACATATATCTTAAATTTTCTGGGAATAGTCTGTGAATCCTCTTCATACGGAAGGAATTTTACATAATTTTGCATAACAGGTAAACTATAAGAAACAGACAAAAACTTGCAGCACAACAAATGTGTATATCTCGAAAACTCACAATTTATTTCAAATAACTTTTTTGTGGCATCAGCCATTTCCGAGATATCCGTTATTATTGTTCTGAATGTTTCAGTACTTTGCTGCTGTTCAGTTGCTTCTCGCAATGTCATGGAAAGAGCATGGGATTTAAAGGCCAGGGTATAGCTAGGCGCATTTAAACATTTGACTACCGCTATTCCCTTTAAACCTAAACAAAATGTGTAATAAAACTATTTATACAAGCGTATATTAGAATTAGCGTGTAGAAGATAGAAGAATAATCTTTTGTAAGCAAAGTTTGTAGAGACTTATAAGAATAAAATAGGGGATAGGGAACCTCATGTGAATCTAAATCATCAGATTTTAAATTGCACTTATTATTGTGGCTTTAATGGTTCAGTTCATATCGCCACATCTTCAGATATTTGTTCGCTGGAACTTGCTGCAAGTAGTTCGTTTCTGCCAGACAGCTCACAGTTTCCTGCTGTACCACCTGCATATTTTGGATGGGGACCAGCCTTAGAGTTTACTTCCGTATTACTCTCATTAGTTTTATTACCTTTTCATTGCTACGGGGAGCGTGGAAAGTAGATACATAGCAACTACGCATTCAGTTGCACGACTAATACAATCCACAACAAACCTGGTTGGTCGGAATCGGGATTTTTCCTCCTAATTCCGCAGATGTGAACATTAGCGCTACCACTAAGTCATCTCAATCAGTATATTAAGAATTATAATGCACAGAAGTACTTTTTATTGTGATGTTATCATATGATAATTTAAACTGAGTCGTTACTTGTTAATTCCCATCACATTAGCGCTAGATGTTAACTAAGGAGCGCTTTCGGGAGATATGTTTCTCCCATCATCTGCTTCGGCCGACGAGCGACACGTTCTCTCCCCTAACCCCAAGAACCTCATTAGACGGTTCTTCTGAAATACTTCTTGGGGTTAGGGGAGAGATCGTGTCGCCAGTCGGCCGAAGCTGATGATGGGAGAAACATAACTCCCGTAAGCGCTCCTTAGTTAACATCTAGCGCTAATGTGATGGGAATTAACACGCAACGACTCAGTTTAAATTATATTAAGAATTATTGACTCAGTTACCACCTTTATTCCGTTCACCTGCCCAGAGTAATACATTTAAATAGGTTTGTACAAGAGTAATTTTAGAAAAATCTGATGTGTTACACTCACATGACTTTCTCTACTCTTGTACAAACTATTTTTTACAAACGCTTATTCTCCATATGCATCATGTTAATCGAGATATTAATCTTGTTGCTAATTTTCTTGTAGATGCAAGGGGAATATGATAGGCTTTAATCGATAGTCAAATATTTTAAGAGCTGGTTGCTATGTCGAGTATTCCATTCTCTTTGTATGTCCAGGACATAAGAAAATGAATAACGAATTCCCATTTGAGAAAAAGTATTGGAAAATTTAAGGGAATAACAAGCAATATCTCGAAAATGATTTACTCAACAAAAAAAATGTATATGACATAAAATGTGTATTTTAACGCGATCTACATTTTTTGTGTAGTAAAATTTTGTCTATCTCTTATGGTTTACCAGTTATGCAAAAGTCGTTCACAATGAAGAATACTTTTGGAGGCATTCCCAGAAAATTCGAGATATACATTTCATTTGTCATGACAATGTCTTAAACATATGATATTTTAATCAAAATCGTTAGAGCCATTTTTGAGAAAATTAAAATTTTCGACAAATCTTCCATGTAATGGGTAGTCTGGGGTGGGGGATTTTCTTGAAAACCTTCGTGTCGCATCTCTGGAAGATACTGGACCTAAATACCAAGTTTGGTGTTTATCCGACTGTTCGTTTCTGAGTTATGCTGTACACAGACACACAGACACACACACGGACATGTTTCCAAAAATGCTTTCTTTGGATTCAGGAGGTCTCAAAACATGTATTTCCTGTGAAATCTCGGTATCGAATTTTTGGGTGGAATACAATACTTCCTCTACTTACTATACGTAGTAGAGAAAGTAAAAAGGGACACAAGAGACAGTTTCTTATGTAGGAAGTATGATAATCTCTATCTGAACTGCGTTTTAGCATTAAAATACATTTTTTTAGCGTTAAATAATGTTTTCTGTCTTGGGAAGCAAGATTCAGTAACAGTTATGCTTGAAACACTTGTACATACAGATACATTACCAAGTGGAATAACTCTGCCTGTCCGTAACCGATTGCTTTATCTGAAGAACAAAATATCCTATGCTGCATTAATACTAATTAATGTATGTTATACGCGAATCAGCGGGTTCTTTTTCACTTCTTTGGGACGGCCTACGTTACTAATTATTACTAGTGTTGCTCACTATCATTCCCCACTCTTTTCCAGAAATGGTATTTCATATAGCTCTTTAGTCCTCCAGTGCATTCGTATTTAGAGAGCTGTGTCGTATTACTTAATACTTCTCAAATTATCTACAATTTTGAATGCTATATGCAATGAATAAAATCGAGATTTTTATGTCGACTCGGTAGTTTTAGATCTGAATTGTGGTATGAAATAAGAACAATGCTTACAGAAACAATCATAAACACATTTTAAAATGTGGCCTCTAAAGAAAAATGACTAAGTGCTGATACTAAAAAATAAATCAAATCAGGTTATAAAAATAACAGTGTTAAAACATGTTAATGCACACTTTAACGTTCAACAATGGTTTGAAATACTGAATTAATGGTTTGATTTCTTTCTAAATCAAGCACTATAGAATTTAGTGCAATTAAATTGTTCTTTACGCTGCCCAAGTGGAGACTAAGGCCGCCTTGGTCTATAGCGTAATAGAACAAGTTATAGATAAAAATTAAGTCTAATAGCATGGGATGATTAGAGGCACAGGTTTGCCAAATGAAAGGTATGAACTCTAGCCTTTCACAGCACCGTGGTATTCAACATTTATAGTCGGGAAAATAAGAATCATATGGAATTTCTAAATGGTTGCTGTTGCTGTAGGTAAGAATAACAGTAAACTGCTGTAATATAAATAGTTGCTTTTAAGAACTGCTACCTTTAACTGAAATTAAAGCAATCTGATCTTTTTATTTATTTATGTGCATAGGCAATTACATTAATTCCTTACATCTTTTGATGTTGTTGGCTTGTTCTGTGACATTAGGTTTTCCTCTATATACCAGGTATACTTCCAGACTCTAGGGAGGGTGGGGAATAATCCTAGAGAAAAAATAAATCCACACCTGCAGCCGAGATTAGAAATCGAGACTTCTAGATTTGGATACTATAACCACCAGGCAACCGAGACAATTAATCTGTTTATTCCTGTGAACTGATAATTGAAGATTTACATCGAAATTTGAGCATCTAAGTCCATCATTTTCTAGTGAAACTATATATGGATGTATAAAGTAAGATAATATATTATGTCACATTAAAATTTACAGTTATTTCCTGTGTTTGCCATTTTTACTTTCTCTACTACGTAGAGTAAGTAGGGGAAGTATTGTATTCCACCCAAAAATTCGATACCGAGATTTCACCGGAAATATATGTTTTGAGACCCCTGAATCCAAAAAAAGCATTTTTGAAAACATGTCCGTGTGTGTGTGTCTGTGAACAGCATAATTCAGAAACGAACAGTCGGATAAACATCAAACTTACTATTTAGGTTCAGTATCTTCCAAGGATGCGACTCGAAGGTTTTCAAGAAAATCCCCTACCACAGATTACCCTTTACATGGGACATTTTTCGAAAATTTTAATTTTCTCAAAATGGCTCAAACGATTTGGATTAAAATCTCATATGTTTAAGATATTTTCATGACAAATGAAATGTATATCTCGAATTTTCTAGGAATGTCTCCAAAAGTATTCTTCATTGTGAACGACTTCTGCATAACTGGTAAACCATAAGAGATAGACGAAATTTTACTACACAAAAAATGTAGATCGCGTTAAAATACACAGTTTATGTCATATACATTTTTTTTGTGGAGTGAACCATTTTCGAGATATTGCTTGTTATTTCCTTAAATTTTCCAATACTTATTCTTTTTCTCAAATTCTCTATTCATTTCTTTTGTCCTGAACATGCAAAGAGAATGGAATACTCCACATAGCAACCAGCTCTTAAAATATTTGACTATCGCTTAAAGCCTACCAATTCCCCTTGCATGTACAAGAAGATTAGCAATAAGATTAACATATCGATTAACATGAAGCATATGGAGAATAAGCGTTTGTAAGAATAGTTTGTACAAGAGTAGAGAAAGTCATGTGAGTGTAACGCTTCAGATTTTTATTTTCTCTACTGCTTACCTATATTAACTAGATAAAGTATTGCATTCCATCCAAAAATTCGATACCGAGATTTCACCGGAAACACATGTTTTGAGACTCCCTGAATCCAAAAAAAGAAATTTAGAAAAAGGTCCGTGTGTGTGTGTGTCTGTCTACCTGTGAATAGTATAACTCAAAACGAGTCGATTAAATACCAAAGGTTCAGTATCTTCCAAAGATACGACAAGAGAATACCCCACCTCAAACTACCGTTAGATGGAACATTTTAAGACATTTTCAAATTTCTCAAAATGATTAATGCTTTTGACTAAAATACCATATATTAAAGTAATTTACATGAGCAATAAAATGTCTATCTTGAATTTTCTGGGAATAGCTTGTGAAGTCCTTTTCATTCGGAAGGAATTTTGTATAATGTTATATAACTGGTAAACGTCAAGCAATAGACGAAAACGCACTGCACCAAAAATGTAGATCTCTTTAAAAAACACAATTTATTTTACATACTATTTTTTGTGCCGTAAGCCATTTAGAGGTATCCGTTATTAATGTTTCGATTTGTTCAATACTTTTGTCATTTTTCTCAAGTCCTTTCGATATTCAGTTGTTTCTCGCGATTGCACATAAAGTGTATGAATTTTAAGACCAGTACATGACGTCCAGTTCTTAAACATTTGACTACCGGTATTTCCTTTGTATCTATAAAGAAATGTGCAATGTAGCTATATTTGCAAACGTTTATCTCAATTAAAATGAATAGATATTTTCGTAACAATAATTTGTATACCCATTAATAAATTATGTAGGACAGAGAAAGTCATGTGAATGTCACACATCTTTTTTAGGCTCAGAATGAAAACCGTTCCGATTATAAAGTTCGGCTTTTAGAATAATTAAAAGCAATACATTCTTTCTGTTAATAAGAAAATATTTAAAATGAAAATAAAAACTTAGTTTTAAAGACAATAATTTGGAAAAATTATTGCATATTTTATATGGGAAAAAATACGAAGATAAAATACAAGCTTTGCTAATTTAACGTTGTTAAAAAGGAGATATCCGGTCCCCTGAAGGGTCATGGAAACAGTGGGTACTGAAGACATTTCCAAATCTCCTGTGCGTGTTATTTGTGTTGACGCTAGTGAGGGGCGCCCTGACGGGATTTGCCTGCCATGGCTCTTCCCTCGCGGAGGTTATTACATCACTATAAACTGAGCACCGAGCAACAGCATTGAATATCATAACCGCTTTTACCTTCCTTCAGCAAAGCTTTCATAACTATTCGTGTTACAGCAGTGAACCGCTAAATATACAGTTTTGTGTAACTATTTCCTTTCTATTCTCACTTTTACTTTCTCTACACTTAACTATGAAGGGTAGAGGGACTTATGGATTCTACCCAAAAATTTGGTATCGAGATTTCATAGACAGGAAAAATATGAAGAAATATTCTCCGAAGTATAAAAATATGCAGAAAAACATCTGATGTGTTACACTCACATGACTTTGTCTACTCTTGTACAAACTATTTTTACAAACACTTATTCTCCATCTACTTCATGTTAATCGAGATGTTAATCCTATTGCTAATTTTCTTGTAGATGCAAGGGGAATATGGTAGGCTTTAAGCGATAGTCAAATATTTTAAGAGCTGGTTGCTATGTGACGCATTCCAATCTCTTTGTATGTCCAGGACATAAAAAAATGAATAACGAATTCCCATTTGAGAAAAAGTATTGGAAAATTTAAGGGAATAACAAGCAATATCTCGAAAATGGTTCACTCAACAAAAAAATGTATATGACATAAATTGTGTAGTTTAACGCGATCTACATTTTTTATGTAGTAAAATTTTGTCTATCTTTTATGGTTTACCAGTTATGCAAAAGTCGTTCACAATGAAGAATACTTTTGTAGGCATTCCCAGAAAATTCGAGATATACATTTCGTTTGTCATGAAAATATCTTAAACATATGATATTTTAATCAAAATCGTTTAAACCATTTTTGAAAAAATTAAAATTTTCGAAAAATGTTCCATGTAAAGGGTAATCTGGGGTGGGGGGTTTTCTTGAAAACCTTCGTGTCGCATCGCATGCTGTTCACAGACACACACACACCCACACACACACATGGATATGTTTCCAAAAATGCTTTTTTTGGATTCAGGGGGTCTCAAAACATGTATTTCCGGTGAAATCTCGGTGTCGAATTTTTGGGTGGAATGCAATACTTCCCCTATTTACCATACGTATTAGAGAAAGTAAAAATACCAAAATATTACGAAATATATATTTTAAGGCTAAAGCATCTTATACTTTAAGGCTTTGGAGCAGGATTAATGGACTTTTTAGATTTTTGTCGATATTTAATAATAAATATCAAATGAAATACAACAAACTACATGAAGTGTATAGCTTATAATCACTGTACAACCCCTAAGCTTAGAGGAAAAGAAGTTACTGGGTGATTTGTCCTTGCTTAATAGTAATTACAATATGCCCTAATAACACCGGTTCGCGAAAATAAAAACCTTCAGAAATAGAGGGTGTTTAATTTTGCACGTGACGTCACAGAGAGGGAATGCTACATTTTCTCAACTGTACCTAACTTCTTGGAAAGGTTTTCTAAATATGCTTCACAAAAAACCGCTATAGACTATTTAGAAAGCCCGGTTTATTGCTAACGGAGATTATTTTAAAAGCAAAAAATAGCAAATAAGATATGAGGAAATATGAAGATTTTATCAAAACATGCAAAATATGAATTTTTTGTCACGTGCACTGAATTCTGCACACTGCAACACGTAAAAATGCTTGCTTACATAATGATAACAAGTATGGTTTAGAACATGACATTTCATATTTTTCTGTCTTTAGTTATGACATCCACTGATAAAACAATAAGCAATAAAAGAGGCGTCCGCGTGTGTGTTTGTGAACAGCATGAAAAATGAAAAGCAGAATAAATAAACTTGCTATTTTTAAGCTCAGCCTCTTCCAAGGATGTGACAGGAAGATTTCCAACAAAATCCGCTTCACCCCAAACTATCTACCGAATAAAACGTGTTATCTTGGATTTTCTGAGAATAGTCAGTTATGTCCCCCTCTTTTGATTGAATCTATATTACTATTATAAAGTGTGTGTGTTTAACGCCCGTTCTTAATTCTTAACGGCAACCTAAGGTGGTGGTGAGACTGGCTGTACGTTGGCTTCCGTTTATGCCGTCCCTGCAGCTTTGAGGCATTCTACTGGCCTTCACAGATTAGAATGTATAACAAGGAGGAGGTGCGTGTATCTGTTTACCTTTTCGTGTATGCAGTGGCATCCTGTTTTACGTGTAAAATTCTAAATTATTCACATTGTGTAATACAACTTTGAGCAATAGCTTTACTCTTTATTATTTATATATTATGTATTACTTATTTATTTAAATAAACCTTGTTTTGCACAATTTCTCCATGAAAAAGTAGTTTTAATGGCAACATAATGTAAAACTGAAATACATTATACAGGGTGTCCACAATGAGACTCCAAAATTTTAAACAAATATAGTGGAAAGGAAATTTTATACTACAATTACTATACATGAAGATGATAATGTAACTCATCAAGTTTTCAGCGCAACTTACAAAATTAAGTTCAGTGCATTTGTATATGGGTGCGTAGTATGGCGCGAAGAATGTCTAATCTATAGTCAATTTCACGCGTGTGTTACGGAGCATGTCTTCTGTGACAGTGTTTATGACATCTCTTATGCGATGTTTCAAGTCCAGTATGTAATTCTATCTTGTAGCGTATATTCTGTCTGTAACGTATCCCCAAAGGAAGAAATCTAGTAAGGTGATATCGGGGGAACGGGGCCAAGGAATTAGACCACGACGGTCAGTCCGACGACATGGAAATGTGCTATTTAAAAACTGCCGGACTGCAAGGCTCCAGTGGGGAGGGACACCATCCTGCTGAAAGATTATTGCTGGTTGCATGGCTGTTGTCTGTAACACAGCAAAGTATTCCAACATATCCAAGTAACTGCTACCAGTGACAGTACTCTCTTGAAAGTAAAACAGTCCAATAATTTGATTTTCCTGAAGACCACACCAAACATTCACTTTTGAACTGTTTCTATGAATACATGGGGAGTTTCTGTACCCCAAATATGAACATTGTGGCAATTCACTTTCCTGGAAATGTGAAAGGTAGCCTCGTCTGAAAACATCACTCTGATAAAAATGCTTCTCGCTTTGGTCGGTCATCTGGCTTGATTTGTTGTACAATTTGTACCTTGTATGAATACAAGCACAGTCGACAACGAAACTTTGTGAACTATCGATCGTTTCACACCAAATTCCCTTGTTGCTTGTCTTACTGACTTCTGTGGACTCCTTTTGAATGACCTCCACAGTTTTGTACAACCTGTTTCTGCATTCTGGGTTTACCACCACCATGTCCTTTCAAAACATTACCGGTCGCCAGAAACTGATCACACCACTTCATTATAGTCTTGAATGTTGGAGAATCCTTATTGTCCACACGACGAAAGTTTCTTTACACTTGAATAATTGGTTTAGTTTCTGCATATCACCACACAACCTGTGCGTGTTCGTTTGGAACTGCCATTTTAGAAACAAGCTACTTATGCAGCGCCACTATGGCTATTGCGCAAACGAAAACATTGCTGCATAAACTTTTTGAGTTTCCGCTTCTGCTCCTTATGGAATCACATCTGTGCATCTCGAAAGTATTGGAGTCTCACTGTGGACACCCTGTACTTTTTACTCTTAAATATAGCACATTTATCAGACATTTAATAACCCGTCCAGTCTCCATTTGTTCAATACCTGATTTAGTTGCCTAGGCACTGAATCACTCGTCGTCCTCTGGTAACACTGCCGTGAAATGTGGGAACATTTGCGTTTAGAGTCAGAGTTCTTCCAGCACCTAAGTGAATAGGTGCCTAGGCCGCTAAATCATGTTATTGGGCAAGAATGGAGATTGGGCAGAACAGCAAATATAATTTACTTCAGTTTTACATTATATTGTACTTAAAATACTTTTTCATGGACATACTGTGCAAAACAGTGTTTTATTTAGTTGTACAAAGATTCGACAGATGATTCCAATAATGTCTAGTAAATGCGTCCTTTTTGAGAGAAAAAGTATAATGTATTTCAGTTTTACGTTATGTTATTGAAAATATTTTTTCGTGAAGATATTGTGCAAAACATGATTTTATTTAGTTATGTATTATTTAAACATGGTTATTATAAGTGATGATGAGTAAAGCTATTGCTCAAAGTTATAAAGGGTCTTTCAACAAGAGTGTCCTATATTTAACATGTGATAGCTGCCGTAGTTATGGAGTTACAGCAGTCATTTTCTACATGTGGTTACAGTTGTTACTGACAAATAGCCATGGAAGTTACAGCATTCAGCAACGCGTAGAAATTGTGAAAATTTATTATCAAAATGGATCATCTGCTCGCCAAAGCTTCCGTGTATTGCGTGAAGTTTACGGTGTGCATAATCGTTCCTGCGAGAGAACGATTCGGAGTTTGATCGATAAATTTGAAAGAAGTGGTTCTGTCAGCGATCAAAGAACGCCTGTACGTAATCGACGTAAGCGCTCCAACGAAAACATAGGCGCCGTTCGTGAGAGTGTACGCGAGAACGGAAACAAATAAATTGCTCTTGAGCACAAGAATTGGGGCTTTCGCCGACCATAACTCGGCGAATTCTGCATCTGGACTTGAAGTTTCACGCTTACAAAATGGTGTTAACTCAAGAACTAAAGTCCAACGACCATAGGTTGCGCCATGTATTCGATGACTGGACTATGGAGCAATTGGAAGCTGACCCGGATTTTTGTCGAAAAATCATCTTCAGCGACGAAGCCCACTTTTGAATGGATGGTTGTGTTAACCAACAAAATTGCCGCTATTGAAGCAATCACAATGCAATGCAGATTCAAGAACGACCACTTCATCCCCAAAAGGTTACTATGCGGTGTGGATTTTGGTATGGTGGAATCATTGGTGCATATTTTTTCCAAGATGAAGATGGAGAAGCTCTAACTGTCAATGGAGAAAGATACCGGACTCTTATAAGGGACTATTTTGGCCTCAATTGGATGATATGGATCTCAGAAACACCTGGTTCCAGCAAGATGGTGCCACATGTCATACATACGCGCAACCGAACGAAGTCGCGGCGGTCACTTGACTGATGTTCTCTTCCACACGTAATGACATTAATTATGTTCCAAAATAAAAAAAAGAAATAAACCTTAGCATTTATAGAACGTGTTTTATTTAAGTCAAAGTTAGGACACTCTTGTTGAAACACCCTATACATTTATATGTGAATAATCTAGAACTGTGCACGTAAAACAGGACGCCAGGAAAAGGTAAACAGACACACTCATCTCCTAATTGCTATACATACCCACCTGTGAAATCCAGTAGAATATCTCCCAAGGCTGCTGGGACGGCATAAATAGAAGCGAGTGTATAGGTACTAACTTTCAAGAAAGTAAATGTACACTTTTCGCGGGTCAGTATCATTCAACCGTTCCTGAGTAGGGGGTATGAAAACTAAATCGACCGCGGTCGTAGATGTATACTGTTGTGGTCGCCATTTTAACTTATCACTCACTTCGAAGATTTCTATGGCTATATTAACCTAGTATGGCAAAACATGGACTAAATATCACAAAACAAGTAGCAATTCTCTTGCTGTTGAGCTATTAAGTACATGACATTGGCAAGAAAACGGAAAACACGTGGAATGATGATTTTAATAGAACCAACATCTATTTTGTATATAAGCCCAGCATGTGGTCATACTTTTTATTCCAACGTTTTCACCTTATATTTCTTGCGCATACGCAAAGTGCTGTTGGATGTTCTTTATGCACTGCATTCGAACATTTTCAGTGAAGCTTCATCACAGTAAAGCAGCATGCCACGTTCACAAGGTTGTGTGGAGCTGACTACAGCTCCAAAAGGATAAAATTGTAGGCCGTGCTACTCATGGTGAAAACCCCTCTCAAATTCCTAGACAATTGTGACCGAAGAACAATGAAACAATGGCTAGACCGGCATCACGAGGGAAAAGTTGTATGGGCCAAATCACGCGGGCGTTCAGGTAGGCCTCGTGCAACAACAGTTGCTCAAGACGGAGCTCTGGTAGAAGATGTGAGGAACCAGCCTTTAAGACACAGGTCTGCCTTTCTGGACAGCAGTTGAGTATGGTTGTTCATATGAAACCACACGCCAACGATTAAGGGATGCCGGTATTGCATCCCATCGTCCTGCCACTAAGCTCCTTCTCACAGCGGCATACAACTCAAGAAGGTTGCAATGGACACAGCGTAATATTGACCTGGTAATCTGGAGTGACGAGAAGGTACTTTGATCCAACCCAAACAGCAAGGGACCCTGTCTGTATAGACCACGGGGAACTAGATACGCGCCTCAGCAGGTCGTTCGAGCAGAACATTCAGGAAGAATTGCAGCACATTTCTGGGACTATCAGGACCAGGGGAGTTAATTCAAGTGCCAGAAAGAA
The DNA here is from genome assembly GCA_030765065.1 of Deroplatys truncata. Lineage (NCBI taxonomy): Eukaryota > Metazoa > Arthropoda > Insecta > Mantodea > Mantidae > Deroplatys > Deroplatys truncata. The sequence goes on from CM060983.1 coordinate 168,938,658, forward strand.
TGACGAGTGCAGTCTATGCAGATATTCTCGAAAACACTTTGCTGCCATCCCTTCGTGCTAAGTTCCCAGAATAAGAATAATATGTATTTATGCAGGAAAATAATGGTGTGTATACCGCATATATCACCCAGGATTGGCTAACGAGGCACCCAGAAATAATCTGCATGGACTGGCCTCCCAGATATCCTGATCTGAACCCCACTTAACATGTATGGACCTTCATGGTAAAGGAATGGGAGGAACGTCGACCAGACAGCGTGCGAGTGAATCTGGTTGCTCACGTTGAGCTATGGCAACATAATCAGCAGAACCCAAACCGGTGTTCTGTACTGGTTGCAAATATGCAAGAAAGAATAAGCGATGTAATCGTAGCTGGGGGCGATTATACCAGGTTCTAAAACACAAGATTTCATTTTTCTTTTCCATTCGTTATTTCGACAAGTTACTTGTTCCAGGAGAAATACATTATCTATAAATCTGAAATGTTTCAGAAATTAATTTATTTCTGCATATACGGCATGGCTTCAGCTACGAAGTAGCAGTTGTTTAGTTTGCTTTTTAAGCACCATTATCCTTAGCTATCGTCTTCTTTTTGTTATTTATAATAAATAGAGTAACTATATTGTATCTAGCAGTTACACAGAATATATATTTTCAGTTTTATGCATTATACTACAACGAATTATATATAATTATGTTTACAACTGTAAGTTTGCTTTCACAAGATGAGAATTCATCAGTTTCTTGTTATTTTGTGCATTAGCTTATTGTTGTGATCAGATGGATTGTACAGCATTTAGAAGTTGGCTTCATTAAAATTATCATTCAACCTCATCGCATTTTCTTCAAAATCATGTAGTAATAACTTAACTGCAAGAGAACTGTAAATTCGTTTATTACTGCGTCTTACAAGATGAAAAAGTTGGAATAAAAAGTATGACCACGTGCTGGGGCTCGAACCGTGAACCCTCGGCACACTTGAAACAGCTACGACAGCAGGTGTTTGGGCATGCGTTATATACAATATAGATATTGGTTCTGTTAAAATCATCATTCAACGTGTTTTCTGTTTTTTTGCATATTCTCCAATGTCATGCAGTTAGTAGCTCAGCAGCAAGAGAATTGCTACTTGTTTGTGATATTTAGTCCATGTATTGCCATACTAAGTTAATATAGCCATAGAAATCTTCGAAGTGAGTGATAGGTTAAAATGGCGACTACAACAGTATGCATCTACGACCGCGGTCGATTTAGTTTTCATACCCCGTACTCACGGAACGCTTACGGAATGATACTGACTCGCGAAAAGTGTACATTTACTTTCTTGAAAGATAGTACACGAAATGAAATAATTAGCAAAAGAAATTTGGGAAGGAAATGTTCCATGCCTAAGTTTAGGGTATCTCCCCGGCATTTGTCAGTTATGAGGACTAAGGAAAAGCTCCAGCAGGATTTGAACCCAGACCTCCCGCTCACGAGTCCGTTCCTTAACGACATCGGCTACCCGTGTGTTTATTTGTGTGTGTATGCGTATTTAAGGTAATATTGGAAACCACTTAACGAATTTTGATTATTCTTTTGCCATTGAAAAGCACTCTTCTCGGTCATAGGGTTTTGAGGGGAATTTCATATTTATGTCACCTGTTTCAATACTGTTTCGTTTAATATTAATATCAGAGGACTGGTTTTGATACTTTATTTTGAACATAGCAGGACTTCCGGTCTAAAGAGATAAACATTTTTTTTTTAAATTGAGTTATTGGAGGGTTGCATTTGGTGATCATATCAACAAAGTTCCCTGTGATACTCTGTTGTCAGGAAGTATTTTTGGTATGATTTTGGCACACTTGGGTTTTAGAATCTGACAGAAATGGCATCATACCCTACGACTTCCCCACACCTCGGAGGTAATAGGCGACAAAAACATGATCGTGCAAACATTAGTCTAATACAAAATACATTAGAGCCGGGTTACAAAGTATCAGTTTCTTCCAAATGCAACACGAAGATTTTCATTAAAATCCTTCCACTCCAAACCACTCTTAATTTGGAAAGATTGTTAGTTTTTTTCTTCTTCTTCTACTTCAGATTTTAGGTGTTTAGCCTGTTTCGGCTCCAAAATCTTGTTGTGTCCATCTCTTTTTTGGTCGTCCTGGGTTTCTGTATTCTTGGGATTTGTAGTTATAGGTTGCTCTGGGTATCCTATTTAATGGCATTCTTTCTAAGTGTTGTTTCCAGTAGTATTTTGTTAGTTTTGATTTTATCAAAAATTGCTCTGACGGTTTTTATTAAAATCCACATGATAAGGATATTTGCATGACAAATAAAATATATATCTTGAATTTTCTAGGAATAACCCGTGAAGTCGTCTTCATTAGGAAGGAACTTTTTATAAATTGTAAACCGTAAGGGATAGACAACAACTTACTATACAAAAGATGCAGATCTCTTTAAATCACAAAATTTATGTCAAGTAAAACAATTATTTTTGCGTTAACTATTTTTCAGATATTCTTTATTATAGGTTTGAATTTACAAATACTACTTTTTCAACTGCAAAATCGCTACTCTTTTGTTCTTGTGATTATTCAAAGAGAACGGAATGTCAAAATCATCATATAGCGATCCGCTGTTAAAAGATTTAATATCGCTTAAGCCTACTTTACTCCCTTATACCCTTGTACCTACAAGGAAATATGTAATAAAAACATTTATGTAAACGTTTGTCTTGATTAGCATGAAGTAAATAAAAGAATAAGTTTTGTAAGAACAATCTGTTGAAGAATGGGTAAAGAAACTCATGTGAATGTAACAAATCAGATTTTTTACTTTCTTTACCACGTACATAGTAAGTAGAGAAGGCATTGCATTCCACACAAAAATTCGATATCGAGATTTCACAGAAAATACATGTTTTAAGGCATCCTGAATTAAAAAAAAAACATTTTTAGAAAAAGGTCTGGGAGCGCGCGCGTGCGTGTGCGTTTCTGGGGATTTTCTTGAAAATCTTCATCTTGCATTCTTGGAAGATACTCATCTTGGTATGCTATTTATTCGACATTTAATTTGTGAGTTATGCTTCTCTCTCTCTCTCTCTCACACACACACACACACGCACACACACATGCACGCACGCACTGCCTTTTTACTTTTACTTTCTCTATCACGTACACTCGTAACAAAAAAGTCATGTCTTGCATCCAAATTCAACACAGTCCTACAGCCACGGCGCCTTGTTTACACCATACGCAATACAGTTGTATAACCGCTGTAGCAAGTTGTACGGCATTACTAAACATGCTACTTTCCACGTGTCTTCTCTGTAGCGCTTTGGCAAAGCGTAGGGTACGTGTGTTGATATGTTTTAATTGTGCTTTAGGTAGTTCTGAAAATTCCAAAGCCTTCATATCCTTGTCGGTGTATAGTCAGGTGTATTGGCTATTGTCTATAAGGAAGCAATTAGGTTGTGAATAAGGAATGCAGTATTCCATTAAGACGGTTAATTGGTCCAAAGAGCAAAAGTATTGTGAACAACAGTGAGTAAGTGAATCGGAACAGTGAGTGCAAAAAGCAAGATATTATGATTAAGGATCGATCACAACGTGTGTTCATTTCTGTATAGGAGTAATCTCTCTGTATAAGAATTTAAAGCGCTTGAGAGTACGAACACATTGAAACAAAGACGGAAGACATTTACTAAGTTAGCTTTAATTTTGCATTCAGAATGGATACCTTAGTTCTTACTCTCTGTACCGCTTGCCTATAGTAGTTGGAGGAAATGTATTCCATCCAAAAACTCGATATCAGATTTCACCAGAAGCAAACTTTCTGAGATTCAATGAACCCAAAAGGACATTTTAAAGAAAATTTTCGTACCTATGTGAATATGTGTGCCTCTGTTAGCACTTGAAGACAAAAAGTCGGATATACCAAATTTCATTCTAGAGTTAGACACATTGAAGCCAATCAGGTGAAAGTTTTCAACAAAATTTCCCCATTCAAAATACAGTTAAACGTAACTTTCCCTTGTTTTTAAATCTCTTCAAAAATAGTTTTAATCAAAACATCATATGTTTAAATTATTTTCAAAAATAATAAAAGTTCATTTTGAATTTTATATTTCTAGCTTGTGAATATTTTTTCATTTTGGAGGAACGTTTTACAGTTAAATAACTGATAAACCATAAAAGGTAGATAAAACTTAGTTCACAAAAATACGGCGATCATTAAAATATAAAATTTGTGCCAAATAAGTTTCTTGTAGGATTATATGTTCTCGAAACATTCATTGTTACATCTTCAACTTTTTCTAGACTGAACTGGTATACAGTATATATACTCATCTTGCGCTATTTCTCATTTTTCCGCATTGTTTCAATAAAAACAACAAAAAAACCTGATTTACCACAAACGGGGAAGTAACCAAGTCCTACTGCTTAATTTTAGATTATTTCTAGTAAAGAATTTAACATAATAACTTTACATGAATAGAAAACCAACTTTTTATATGATTACTATCATATTTAATGGTTATATAATGATAAACAAAATCGTGTGAATGTACACATAATATTGTTTCATATGCTTATTTATTTGTAAAATTAGTGTCTGGTGTCCCATTCCAAGCAATAAAGATAAGCCCGAAATAAAAATTCAGAAAACAGAAAATATTGTCACATTTTGTTATTTTTCTGTGGAGAACTGGTAGAATTCAAGAGAAAACATATAATGTAGCTGAACGGTATTGTTGTAGAGCGGTCATTAATTCACAGACGTAGCGGAGGGTTGTGCCGTTTGTAGGGCTTAAGCTTACCTTCCTTTCTCTCTTTGCTTTGAAGTTTAACATCCTTTAACCTGGTAGGTCCTATCGCGCGATGAATGAATGAAATGTGCTCAAACGAGTCCGGTGTCCTTAGAGCTTCGAGTTACAGGACATTCGTCTTCTTAGGACACCGAAAATCCCCGGAAAAACCTTATCTGGGAAATTCGCCCTAACTGTGATTCGATCTGGGGACCTCTTGAAGTCGTCCTCCGTGGTGTAGTGGTTACCTTCTAGCCTTTAGTTTCCGAGGTCGCGGGTTGAAACCGGCGGAGGCATTAGAGTTTTTAGGGCGTAAAAATCCTTAGCATGACTTCCTTCAGAAGGGAAGTAAAGCCGGTGGTCCCGTGTCGTAGATTTACGGCACATAAAAGAACCTCAAGCCTGATAAAGAGGCCTCTGAGCAAAATTATCGGTCTTTCACGCCCAATATAGAATGGGACGCTAAGAAGCACAGCAGTTAAAGAACGTCAATAAATAAAACACAATTTAATTTTTGACCTCTTGAATGTGAGGCAGACACGTTACTCCCACACCACGTGGGTGGGCAATTAACCTCTGCTACAGTCTGAAGAGTGGAAATTATAAACTAGATTATATCTTTAAAAACTTGTGCTTTGACTGGTATTTAGAAAACTTGCCACTCTAAAGTCGTCCTTTAATCGTGCACAGGTAATTCACTTACTGTAATATTGCTTGCAGATTGTATCATTGTTCATTGAAAAATACTTGTGTAAGGCATATATCCTTAAGTAATGCATAGCAAAGCGAATACGGTGTTTTAAACTATTAGTTAGGAACAAGGAGTTTAGCATTGCAAGATGTTAAAACATAGTTGTTCAGCTGCTTCATTTCACAATCAGCCAAAACTGTTCCGTATTCCGTATTATTATAATTCTCCCAGAATGGAGAACATCACATGCGCTATCAGCAAAATAAAGAATGGACCCATACCGGTACTCCGCCTGTATACACGCAACACTTTCTGCAGTGTTGCCCGCTGTTAGCCAGTACACAGGCGCTCGTGTACCTACATTGCATTTTAACCGGGGCGATATATTATTATTATTATTATTATTATTATTATATCAGACGCTACAAATAGTTTTAAGAATTCAGATATTTTTTATCTCTGCCCTCCTGTTACTTTCCATTTTATTTACACACATACACGCGCATAAATACTCATGCCCGAGGCGGGAATAGAAACCGCAATCCCCTGAGCCACGAAACACCAAAGATGGCATTTTAGCGAGCCTTCGGGACCAATAGATTTAATGAGGCCCATTCTTTGTTGTGCTAATGGTACATGTCACCCCAAGCAAAACGTGATAACTAAACATTTTTCAATCTTGAGTTGTAATGTTATTGGCATAAAGCCGAGCATTCTGTATCTAAATATTAACTAACATACTCCAGAACATTTTTTCAAGTATACATACAGGGTGGACCATTTAAGTTGAGACTGTACAATATCTCCAAAACTAAGCGTTGTACATAGAAATGTCTTTAAAAAAGTTGCTTGATATTATGGGAGAAAGTAAATGCCATTAGTCGTGTTTTATTTGGAGGACGTTATGATGGTGATTTAAGGGGCCATTTAATTTTTAAATGGGTACCTACAATTAGGTTCAATTTAAATTGACCCTAAAATGGCCATCATAACGTCCTCCACATAAAACACGACTAATGGCATTTACTTTCTCCACCGTAATATCACGCAACTTTTATTCCAGACATTTCTTTCTACAATGCTTAGTTTTGGAGATATTGTACAGTCTCAACTTAAATGGTCCACCCTGTATACATATATTGAAAGTACTTGAAATATTGAGGGTCTTGTTGATCAATAGGTGTTTAAATTTTTCAAATGTCATTTGCAGGCTTTTTGCTTTCTCTACTCTTTCCTACGATAAGTAAAGGAAGTATTAAATTCACCCAAAAATTAGATATTAAGATTTCACCAGATATACACCTCTAAGGTCCCCTCGAATAAAACCATTAAAAATGACAAAAGAAAAATAAAGGTCTTCATGAGTGTCTTCAAAAACGAAACGTCGGATAAATTCTAAGTTGATATTAAAGCAGCAATTTTCATGGAAAATGTTTTGTGATTCTTATTTTCTCAAAAATTGCTCTAACGATTTTGATTAAAATACAAAAATGTTAAAGATGTTTATATGATAAATAAAATGTATATCTTGAATTTTATGGGAAGAGCTTGTGAAATTATCTTCATTCTAAATGAATTTTGTATGACTGCTAAACTATAAGAAGCGGACAAAATCTTATTACGCAAAAAAAGACATGCAGCTTATGTCAAATAACATTGTTTTGTGATATTGATGCTTTCCTGGATATCTGTTGTTATTAGTTTAAATTTTCAATTACAATGATTTTTACTTTCTCTACTAGCATAGTAAGTAGGGGAAGTATTGTATTCCACCCAAAAATTCGATACCGAGATTTCACCGGAAACACACGTTTTAAGACCACCCGAATCCAAAAAAAAGCATTTTTGGAAACATGTCCGTGTGTGTCTGTGAACAGCATAACTCAGAAACGAACAGTCGGATAAACACCAAACATGGTATTTAGGTTCAGTATCTTCCACAGATGCGACATGAAGGTTTTCAAGAAAATCCCCCACCCCAGATTACCCTTTACATGAAACACTTTTCGAAAATTTTATTTTTCTCAAAAATGGCTCTAACGATTTTGATTAAAATATCATATGTTTAAAATATTTTCATGACAAATGAAATGTATATCTCGAATTTACTGGGAATGTCTCCAAAAGTATTCTTCATTGTGAACGACTTTTGCATAACTGGTAAACCATAAGAGATAGACAAAATTTTACTACACAAAAATGTAGATCGCGTTAAAATACACAATTTATGTCATATACATTTTTTTTGTTGAGTGAACCATTTTCGAGATATTCTGTTATTCCCTTAAATTTTCCAATACTTGTACTTTTTCTCAAATTCGTTATTAATTTTTACTTTCTCTACTACGTATAGTAAGTAGGGGGAGTATTGCATTCCACCCAAAAATTCCATACCGAGATTTCACCGGAAATACATGTTTTGAGACCTCCTGAATCCAAAAAAAGCATTTTTGGAAACATGTCCGTGTGTGTGTCTGTGTGTGTGTGTGTGTGTGTGTGTGTGTGTGTCTGTGTGTCTGTGAACAGCATAACTCAAAAACGAACAGTCGGATAAGCACCAAACTTGGTATTTAGGTTAAGCATCTTCCAGAGATGCGACACGAAGGTTTTCAAGAAAATCCCCCCACCCCAGACTACCCTTTACATGGAAGATTTTTCGAAAATTTTAATTTTCTCAAAAATGGCTCTAACGATTTTGATGAAAATATCATATGTTTAAGATATTCTCATGAGAAATGAAATGTATATCTCGAATTTTCTGGGAATGTCTCCAAAAGTATTCTTCATTGTGAACGATTTTTGCATAACTGGTAAACCATAAGAGATAGACAAAATTTTACTACAGAAAAAATGTAGATCGCGTTAAAATACACAATTTATGTCATATACATTTTTTTTGTTGAGTGAACCATTTTCGAGATATTCTGTTATTCCCTTAAATTTTCCAATACTTGTACTTTTTCTCAAATTCGTTATTAATTTTTACTTTCTCTACTGCGTATAGTAAGTAGGGGGAGTATTGCATTCCACCCAAAAATTCGATACCGAGATTTCACCGGAAATACATGTTTTGAGACCTCCTGAATCCAAAAAAAGCATTTTTGGAAACATGTCCGTGTGTGTGTCTGTGTGTGTGTGTGTGTGTGTGTGTGTCTGTGAACAGCATAACTCAAAAACGAACAGTCGGATAAGCACCAAACTTGGTATTTAGGTTAAGTATCTTCCAGAGATGCGACACGAAGGTTTTCAAGAAAATCCCCGCACCCCAGACTACCCTTTACATGGAAGATTTTTCAAAAATTTTAATTTTCTCAAAAATGGCTCTAACGATTTTGATGAAAATATCATATGTTTAAGATATTCTCATGAGAAATGAAATGTATATCTCGAATTTTCTGGGAATGTCTCCAAAAGTATTCTTCATTGTGAACGATTTTTGCATAACTGGTAAACCATAAGAGATAGACAAAATTTTACTACAGAAAAAATGTAGATCGCGTTAAAATACACAACTTATGTCATATACATTTCTTTTGTTGAGTGAACCGTTTTCGAGATATTGCTTGTTATTTCCTTAAATTTTCCAATACTTATACTTTTTCTCAAATGCGTTATTCATTTTTTTATGTCCTGGACATGCAAAGAGAATGGAATGCGCCACATAGCAACCAGCGTTAAAATATTTGACTATCGCTTAAAAGCTACCATATTTCCCTTGCATCTACAAGAAAATTACCAATAAGATTAATATCTCGATATCTCCATTAACATGAAGCATATGGAGAATAAGCGTTTGTAAAAATTAGTTTGTACAAGAGTAGAGAAAGTCATGTGAGTGTAACACATCAGATTTTTTTTGTAAGTCCTAAGTACTCGTTCAATAAATTGTTTCTCGTGCAAAGAGGAATTTCAAAGCCAGCGTACAGTAATCCGCTTTTTAAGGATCCGATTATCGCTACTCTATTGCCCTTGTACTTACAACGAAATATGTAATAAAACCATTTCTGCAAACGTTTATCTCATTTAACATGAAGTAGGTAGAACAATAAACAACAGTGGGTAGAGAAAGCAAATGAAAGTACGTTATAGGTTATACAACCGAGGGGGACACCTCGCACACTGCGATATACATAGATCTATTGTGACTACCACCCCCGAGGAGGAAGGGATCAAGTGAAGGAATCACAGGAGGCTACACGCCACTGAGACGCGCAGAAGTTCCTTACAGTTCCAGGCTCAAATTGGAAGCTGATTAGAGAGGCGATAAGCGACCCGTCGACCAAACAGCCCTCTAGTGTCCATGGGAGTGCTCTTTCCTTTGAGCAAACATCCGCTAAATTTGTCTGGCCACTGCCATACGCCACGAAACCAGAAGCATATCGAAAGATGAGAAGGAAACGGAATGAAAGGGAAATTATGGAAAATAAATCGTGGTAGATGAGAAAACACCACGAAAAATCCAAGGTCAGAGAGGGCAGTCGACGGGAATCGAAACCGGGACGTCCCGAATGCGAGCCTCATACGTTACCGTAGATGAATCTGGCTCTGTCAAATTCATGTAATAAGACCTTTTTTACTTATTTTGTATTTGTATACGGGACGAGAAATTATTACTTTATAGTTTGCATTGGTATCTAGCATGCAAATGTTGATGTCTGTAAAATATTTTAATAATGAATTTTATTCTCAAAATATAATGACCTGTGCTTATAAAGCGTTGCCTGTGTCACTTATAAAGCTTTTAGTTATTCACAGTTTAAATCAGACGAGTAGCTTCCAAGACATCTACCAACGAAACGTTATCATATTTGGCCCACATAATACAGAAACAGATTTAGAGCTATGTCTAAACACGTCATTCGTCTGTCTTATTCCAAAACAATTGAAATAAAATGAAATGCAGTGAAGCTCCTAGATGAACTTATTCTCTTCTGAAGTAAATATTCTTCACAAAACTATTTAGAGTATAGGGGGATGTGTTAGATATACTTTGAAGTCACTATACACTTTTCGAAAGTTTTCATAAATTTGTTAGCCTTCATCCTCGCAGTAAAATTAAATTTTAACGATAGAGCTTTAAGATACTAACGTAATATAACTTATTTTCTTCGTACAATTTATATAAAAGAAAGAAGCTTTTATGTAACTTAATTCAGCTGCCACAGATCTGTACCAAGTGTCTCGCAACAACAATGTAACAGAATAAAATCACACGTCCCATGGAAATGGGAACGCTTGAGCAATGTGTATTATTACTGGAGTTATCCTTATAGATTATTACACTGCAATAGTTTGTTTGTGAGGAGCAGAAACTGTCAAGACACCCAGGTAAATGACATTGTATGTTTTAATCGCCTGAATTAATTTCACAACGTCTGTTTGCGTTTTGCAATAAAACTGAAAGGTATCCGAAGTGAAAATTTGTCCCAACTTAGGCATTTTACATAATTAAATAATGATTTTACTATTCTATTAGAAATCGTAATAACAACAGAAATGATTAAACGTTGAAAGACACAACAAATATTTAACTATCGAAGAGGAATTTAATCTTAAAATAATATATAATTTAAATCCCCAGAATTCTATGGGTGTTACACTGAGTTAACAAAAAGAAAAAACAAAAAGTATTAAAATATGCATCACAGACACATACATAAAATTATTCATATATAATTTGTCATTCCGTATTAATTTATAATAGCAGGGTAATAGTACAATCTTTAAAAATCACAATGATTATTATCTGACAAGCTCTAAGCTACAGACTGCAGCAAAGCCATTGTTTTTTTAATAAAAGGTCCCTTGTTGTACCCAGTTTTTATGCTACTATGTTTTACTGTTATCATACCGCTTATTTCCGCAATGCACAAACACACACAAACACCCATGCCCGTGGCGGGACTCGAACCCGCGACTCTCAGCTTGGCGGAGCGCCGGAGCGACCACGGCTACGAGGGATGGCATGTTAACTGCTACTATCGTAATCAAATTGTAGCGGATAACGGTTAACTTAGGAGTAATGCGATTGTGTTCAATGAGTGGTGGAACTTTGGAAAATATTGTTACATGCTGGGTAGAGGCCTAAAGGTTCACATGAAAAATTAAATTAATTTTTAGTACCCAGCACGAACATTTTTTGTGAAGATCGCCGTGTTTTTACTGTGGGAAACAAAGTGTTGCATTTTGAGGTAAGTTTGTGAGATGTGAATAAAAGTGGTGTGTGTTGTGAGTTACTTTTAAGATTTCAGTCATTTAAAATTTGGAGGTTTCATTGTCATTATCAGACGTATTGTCGATTTCGTCTCTCACTCTGGTTCGGCCACAGACACGACTTCCTCCCGGGCACTGATCTCGCCAGCCGGAAGGCACCTTTGATGTTCACTGGGATGACGTCACTCCTGACTGGGAGTTTTTGCTAGCCACGAGTGGTGGGGATATAGCGTCTGTCTTGCTGAGTATTCCGTGTGAAACGGATCGCGCGTGCAAGGCGGCCTTTGGATCGGTGAACATCTCCTCTCACCTTTCATATTTAATAATGTAGGAACCCCAAACGGTTGGGAAATAAACCTAGGAATGTGTAAGTAGATTTGTGTTATGGATTTTATACAGTGAAAACCTACGCCTTCTACTTAGCCTCCACACCACGTTTCGGTCCTCCGCAGCCAAGTGAGTATACGTCCCCTCAATGTATGTGCTGGGTACTAAAAATTAATTTAATTTTTCGTGTGAACCTTTAGGCCCCTACCCAGCATGTAACAATATGTTAGCTGCAGATGATATTAGTTAGGAACCTTGGCTTCATTAAATTATTTCTAGTAACGTGACAAGCTACACAAAGTAAACAACATAGAAAACAGAAAAATGTCCAAAGAACAGCGTGTCTATTTCAGAAACAGTGGCAACATTATTTGGAGGTAATGATATCTTATACGCATTACTTCAAACACTTCCATAGAACATTATATCTTCCTTTAAAAACCGTTATTGCTATACCAGATAACCATTTTCAGTTAAATGACTTGTGCCGTTCTCTGGATATATATCTCCTTGTGGAGAGCAGAAGCAAACTAATCTGGATAAGTGTGATATCGACACGTACGATTTGTGTGTGCTGTGACTCAGAGCCTCGACGACCTCTCATCATTATCACTCTTATTATCAGCCATTAAACTGGACTCTTATGTTTGCGTAGGTCTTTGGAAAATACGGCGTATAACTGGAGTAAAGGAATATGGAATAGTACATTACGGCAGTAAATATAAACAGTAAATCACGTAAACGCAAATTAGCAATGAGCAGCGAGGAGAGCAATTTCTCAGTACCAAGTTTTAGTGTTTTCTGAAAGTACACTAACGAGTGTGTTCTGAGATGAGCTCTCACCTATGCAAATGCTGGTGCTGATAGATTGAAATTATCTTCTGCTGTAGAAAGAAGTTAATTAATGATTATTTTGCTAAAGAAGAACAGGCCTTATATTAGAACTACAGTTTAATTTTGACTTTCTCTAATTGTATTTCAGCCAAAAGTTTAATAGAGACTTTATCGGAAATAAAAGTTTAGAGATCCACTAAACTACAAAAAGCTCGTGTGTGTGTGTGTGTGTGTGTGTGTGTGTGTGTGTGTGTGTGTGTGTGTCTGAACAGCATAATTCAAAAGCCATAATTCAGATGAGTACCAAACTTGAGACTAGTATTAAACTAGTTAAAATTTTCGAATACAGATATTAAACATTTCTCAGCGAGCAGTGTGAAGTAAGGAAATTCACAATAGAGCATTCAGTTCTAAACTATATTACTGAAGGACATCTTCGTCCAATGAAAAATTCTTAACATTTATACTGTCTCCTTGTATAATAATATAATCATAGTAATCCACATTTCGGCTGCTTACAAGTCCTCTGACTTACATTTTGAAGAACAGGTTCTCGTTTTAGTTGTCGATCTTCCTCCGGACACCCAAATCATCATTATACACTATCAATTTATGCGAATTTTAGCAGGTAGCGACATAGATCTTAGCGCTAAACAGACGATTAACAGTTACCTATAAACAAATTAGGTGTTTTACTTTCTCTGCCGCTTACCTATTCTAGGTAGAGAAAGTATTATATTCCACTCAAAATTAGATATAAAGAGTTCATCAAAAATACATCTCGTGCTACACTGAACAAAAAGGTTGTATTATACAGCTTCTACAAACTCCTCTTGCAAAAGTTTATTTTTGTATGTATTTCTTGTTAATTGAGATAAACATTTGCAGAAAAAGTTAACTACGTATTTCGTTGTAGCCAATGGAGGGATAGAGGAAACGGAATCAATAGCCGGATGTTTAAAACCGGGTCGCTATATGCTGGCATAGAAATTTCATAATCTTTCTACTAAATCGCAAAAAAATATCACCGAATAGCGGCAGCACTTTAAAAAAGTAAAGGATTGAAAATGAATACCAGTAACAACGGATATATCGAAAATGGCTAATACCACAAATAAGTTATTCACATTAACTGTATGTTTTAAAGAGATCTACATTTTTAATGTGGTACGTTTTTGTCTAACACTTATGGTTTACGAGTTATACAAACTTACACACATTCCTTCCGAAAGAAGAGGGCTCCACAGGTTATTCCCAAAAAGTTCAAGATATATATTTTATTTGCCATGTAGATATCTTAAAACATATGTGTTTTAATCAAAATCGTTAGAGCCATTTTATGAGAACATCGAAAATTTCGAAAAATCTTCTATGTAAGGGTAGATGGGGTGGGGGATTTTCTTAAAAATCTTTTTGTCGCATCTTTAGCTCAACTTAAATAGCAAGTTTAGTATTTATTGGACATTCGTTTTGGGGTTATGCTGTTCACAGACAAACATACACACACGAGCGTTTTTCTAAAAAATGCTTTTTATTCAGGGGGTCTCAAAATATGTACTTCTGATGAAATACATACTAGGAACATGGAAAAGAAAGTAAAACATTTGATATGTTGCACTCATATGACTGTCTCTACTTTTGTATAAACTATTTATAGAAACGCTTATTCTTCACCTACTTCATGTTAACCGAGATAAACATTTGCAGAAACCATCTTATTGCTAATTTTCTTGTAGGTACAAGGGAATATGGTAGGCTTTAAGCGATAGTCAAATCTTTTAAGAGCTGGTTGCTATGTGGAGCATTTCATTCTATTTGCATGTCCAAGACATACAAAAACAAAAACAAAAAAAAAAACAAAAAACAAAAAAAAAAAAAAAAAAACGAATAGGGAATTCCCATTTGAGAAAATGTATAAGTATTGGAAAATTCAAACAGATAACAAGGAATATCTCGGAAATGGTTCATTAGATCAAAAAAAATGACATATGACATAAATTGTGTGTTTTAACGAGCTCTACGTTTTTTATGTTGAAAAATGTTGTCTATCTCTTACGGTTTACCGGTTATGCAAACGCCATTCAGAAAGAACAGGACTTTTGGGGACATTCCCGGAAAATTCAGGATATACATTTTATTTGTCATGAAAATATCTTAAATATATGATATTTTAATCAAAATCGTTAGAGCCATTTTTGAGAAAATCAAAATTTTCTGGTTAGTCTGCGGTGGGGGATTTTCTTGAAAATCTTCGTGTCGCATCTTTGGAAGATATTGAATCTAAATACCAAGTATTTATTCCACTTTTCGTTTTTGAGTTATGCTGTTCACAAACACACACACACACACACGGACGTTTTTCTCAAAGTGTCTTTTTTATTCAGGTGGCCTCAAAACGTGTATTTCCGATGAAATTTCGGTATCGAATTATTTGGTGGAATGTAATACTTCCCCTCTTGCTATACATAGTAGAGAAAATAAAATGCACAATATCCACATGTATGTGTGACGTTTCTGCCATAGTTCTACAGTTTCTCGTAACTGGGCCTGGGCAACCAAAATAAATGTCGAATAAGTAACAAATTGACTGCTTCTGCAGTAGTCAGTGTTATAGGTTCTTAACCCAGAGGTTCCGGTTTCATGGGAATCATTCCCTACCTTTCACTTTCTGAATGTGTGCACATGGGAGTGAATGTGAGACTGATTCATGGTAAAAATTAGCAAAACCAACGTCAAAAACTACAGTTTAACCAATTTACGACAGCTGATCAATAAAGACTGAGACTGACTTTTTGTTGTAGCTTCCTTGATAGTTTTCTGTCTCTACCATAAATATTTGAAAAGAGCGGGGTTTCATGATGTTCCATAGGCGGCAGCACTCTCGTATCGGTAGGTTGGTAGTAATGCTGTTTATTGTTGACCCTACTTGAATTTCGCATATAATATAGAGGTGACACGAGAAGAGCAATACAGCGAATGGCGACAAGGCGTGAGATGTTGCGTTTCTTTGCTGATGGAGGGGATGCGTTCTTCAATCATCACTGGTGATGAGTCATGGTTGCATCATTATGATCCTGAAGGAAAACAAGCCAACACAACAAGCCTGATGTGGAAATCACCAGGTTCTCCAACACCAAAAAAGGCAAAAGTTGTTCCATCTGCAGGGAAGGTGTTGGTGATCACATTTTTCGATTGCAATGGAATGATTTACTACACTATATTCACTCTTAGGTTGATCCGCAGCAAAACAAACCCACGTGGTCAGTGCACCGTGGTGCAACACGGTAGCAATGCGCCCAGGAAAGTAGTCCCATGCTAATCTCTGAATTTTAGAATGAATTTATCCTTAAATAGTATAATATTCTATACAAATACCTAAGGTTTTATTTAACGCTGATTTATACTGTAAAACAGAGCTACAAGCCCATAATACAATTTGTATGAGTCACCTGTCATCCGAGTAGCGCAGAATATTGTTTACAGCCATAAACAAGCAGTTCTTTTTAGTATCATGGCGGACAGTGAATTCGCTCTTGTGTTTTCGTCGAATTACGTAAAGCATTAGCCGCGCAAATCATTGACTAGTGCTGAAAAAACAACAGTGTTGAGTCTTTATTATAAGTTATGTGAGAAATATCCAACACTTTCCCGAAAGAAATGGCGAAATTAACTTCTGAGTTCACCGGTGTTTCGAGTACGAGTATAAACAGTGCTTGTGCAGAAAAATCTGAAACGAGAAAAGTGGTTACACCCGGAAAAAAGAAGAAAAAGAAAGCATATGAAATAACGATGCAAGAATGTAGTGATCTTGAGAAGAATGCAATTCGCGTAACAGTGCACAATTTCTTTTTTAAAATGAGCCGCCAACACTTAATAAGGTGCCGCTTCCAGAGAGCGTATAAATTAGGTTATCGCATACCTGTTACTTCATTTTTCGCTCATTTATTTTAGAATTAACTATTATTATATGTGCAAACTTTTGTTTTGTTGCAACTATCAATCTTATCATCTTTAACCCTAAACAGAATATGCTAGTCACCACACATGGTCTGAAAGTGTGACAGTATTTCTAGTGCGAATGGCGGAAGGATACATTATAACGGTGCATTAGTCACCTGGGGTTTGTTTTGACGTGGATCAACCTAAGAGTGAATACAGTTTAGTATTTAGTTCCCCCTCACACTACTGTTACAGCAGCGTACTACACGTCAGTATTGGCTACACTGAGGAAGCACATTGCAGGGAAACGTCCAGAACTTCATCGGAATGGATGGTGACTTCATCACGACAACGCGCGGTCTCACGTCGCAAATCAAGTCCAGGAATTTTTGGCTAAATTCAACATTACCGTATCCGCCGTATAGCCCCGATCTTGCCCCCTATGATTTCTTTTTATTACCACCATCACTATAGGCAAAGCTCCGGGGCATTCGATTTGAGAGCACTGAAGCATTGCTGAAGAAAAGTGAGGCGATTCTCAAAGACCTGAGAAAGAATGACCCGCACAGGACTGGTAGAGATGCTATAAAAAGTGCATTCAAGTAGGAGGGGACTACTTTGAAAAGGATCATGTCAACATTGAAATGGAGTAATAAATATCTGTGAAAAAAATCAATCTCAGTCTTTATTAGTATAGAAGTTAAAGGGTGCTGTATGGCTTTCTCAAACCGCTATCGTTTATTGTTATATCTCTTCTACAAATTATTCTTACGAATTCTTTTTCTACCTCAAGTTAATCGAAGTAAACTTTGTAGAAATTTCGTTGTAGGTACAAGAGGAGTACAGGAGACTGAAGCAATAGTCAATTTTTTTAAAAGGGGATCGCTATATGCTGGTTTTGAAACTCAATACTCTGTGCACGACCTCACGAGAAACATAACAATGTAACCAAACATTTCAAAAATGCGAAATCTTGCAAAATTCAAACCAAGAGAAACGAATATCTCATAAACGGTGGTACTATTTATCGAAATTGGGTGTTTTAACGAGTTTACATTTTTTGTATTATAAGATATACCTATGTCTTATGGTTTACCAGTAATTCAAAATTATTCAAAATTCATTCATAATGAAAAGGATTTCACATGTAGAACATTCAAGATACATATCTATTTTATTAGTCATACAAATGTCTTAAACACGTGTATCGATCAAAATCGTTGTAGCCATTTTTGAGAAAATCAATAGTAACAAAAACTTCAAATACAACAAGATTATTCATAAACCGAAACTATTTTCTAGCATACAAATAATAGCTCAGACCTGAAAACAGACATGCCTTCGGTTGTTATTCTGAGAAACCTTGTTTTTTCCTAATTTGAACTACATGCATACTGTACGGACTTTTAAGTCATAAACAATGTTTTTACTAGTTGTCACTTCCCATTAAAAGTAAGTTTTAACATTAAAAGCGAGATGAAAAGAATAGAATCAAATAAAAGCAGTAAGGAATTCAGAGCATATAAATGGAGGTACAAAGATAGGAAAATATTTTGCAAAGAGCTAAAGAAGGGGGTGGAAATAATAGGGTTATCATATCTGGAAAGGTTAATGCAAAAGGGTGAAAAGAGGGAGCTTATTGAGAATGGAGAAGGTAATAAAAAAGGCAGGATGGAAAATGAAGGAGAATAATACTTATTCACAAAATGGAGAAGGGTGGTATGATCACGAATGTTACGAGACAAAGAAGAAAGAGAACTGAAAAAATGGGGGCAGACACAAGAACAAAAAGATAAAGAAGAGTTTTAATACAAAGATGGGGCTATAAATGTCTAATGGAGGCGAAAAAGAAAGAAGGGGGAAACATTAAGTCATAAAATGAATGAAGCAGCAAATACTCAGGATACGAAGGCGATATAGAAAATGGTGAAACAGATAGGTTAATACTGATATTGTTTAACTTAATACGTGAAAGGGGTAGAATCCCAAAGAACTGGAAAAAGGGAATTGTAGTACCAATATAGAAAGGCAAAGCAGATATAGAGGATCCTACAAATTACAGGGGTATTACCCTCCAGGCAGTGATAGGTAAAGTATACAAAGGGACACTAGCTGACAGAATGCAGAGATGGGCTGAAAAAGAGGGAAAGCTATCAGAATTCCAAGCAGGATTTAGAAAAGGAAGGAGAACAACAGATAACATATTAATTATAAAGTCAATGGTGGATAAATACTTAAGTATAAAAAAGAGTAGGGTATACATGATTTTTATTGATTTAGAAAAATCATTCGACAGTATCAACGGGGATACACTGTGATTAAAACTAATTAAGAAAGGAGTGAGCGAATCATTTATAAAGAATATAAAGCACTTATATGCAAATAATGAGTGGTGTGTGAAAATAGCCAAGGGAAAAATTACTGAACAGAACGCGAATAATTCAGAGCTTAGACAAGGGTGCAAACTGTCCAATGCTATTTAACCTACTTATAGATGATATTATAGAAGAGATAAAAATTGAATAAGCATTCACCAGTTATTAATGAGGAAATACCAGGATTATTGTTTGCAGATGATCTACTGGCAGGTTCCATCTTAGTTGTGAGGCTAAGTAAAGCTATTGAAGCAATTCGCAAATACTGTAAAGATTGGGGGTTGAGAATAAACAAAAAGAAATCGAAAATCGTGATCTTTAAGAAAGGGTATAATCTAAGAAACACCGAAAAGTGGTATTGGGAATCAGCGGAGTTGCAAGTAATGAAGACAATTGACTATCTAAGGCTCAATAGTGCAGGGGATTGGGGAGAACAGAAGGAAAAGAGTACTACCAAAGGGGAAACAAGCAATACAGGTAATCAGAGCATGTGTGAACAAAATACCAGAAATACAAATTGCGTGGCTAGAGAGGATATATAGCACAGTGGCGGATGCAAGGATATTATACGCAGTAGAGATATGGGGGCTGGAAAAAAGATGGAAAATGTAGATGCTATACACAGGAATTGTTGCAAAATAAGCCTGGGATTACCAAGGAGTTCACCGAATGGAATAGCACAAGCAGAACTAGGGAGGGAGCTAAATGCAAAATGGTAGAAAGAGCAATCAAATACTCGTTCAGAATAAAGCTACTGCAGGAAAATGAGATACTAAAGCAATGCTTGGTTGTACAGGAGAAAATGGGAAAAATAAATTTGGAATGCACAAGTTACAGACAACATTGGAAGAAATAGGAATGGGGGGGGGGCGAAACCTGGGCAGAAAGAAATAACAAAAGTAACGGTTTCTAGAAAGAAATTAGAACAAGAATGGGCGATATTGAAAAGCAAGAAATTATTAGTTTCAAGGAAAAAATTATTAATAGATTATAAATATTTTAAAACGGAATGGGGCAAAGAAATATACATCGAAGTATGCCACAAAGAGGCCGGGATGGTATGCATGGGCGAGGACATGTGTAATGGATTTAAACGGTCTAACAGGGAGAAGGTGGGAGAAATGTACTAAAAGTAATGGATTACATGACAATTGTCATTATATTCTAGGTTGCGAGGACACGAATAAAGGAAGAGAGAATTTAATACCAGAGAAACGGTAAAAATTACCAATAGAGCTAACAGTTAGGAAGATTTTTAATACAAGATCAAATGAATATATGAAGAAAGCAGGAAAATATTTGAGAAAAATTAGGTTAAAGTGGTTAAAAGAGACGTGAAGCAAATTTGAGAAAATACGTAAAAAAGGGTAACAAGGGGAAAAAAGCAAATAGTGAAAATTATACTTCCCCATTATATATACAAACAACAAAATGTTGAATATAAGGGGAAGTGAAATAATAAGCAACTCCATCGTATTGTATTGTGTTGTACATTATACTCCTAATTTTACCAAATTTTGCTCTTGGAATTTTATTTATGCTGCTCAAGAAAGATACGGACAAGCAGGCAGGCAGAGGCACAAACGCGCGAGGACGTTTTTCTGTAAAAGGTTTTTTTCCGGGGTTCAAGCGGTGTATTGCCAGTGAAATCTCGATTAAGAAGGTTTGGCTAGACTGCAATATTTCTTCTTCCCGAGTTAATCGGTAGAGAAAGATAAGCGTGTCCTGACAGCACAGCCCCTCTGCCTCCATCCAGAACAGGAAATCTTGGGCAGAGAGCAGTATTGGGGAGGAGTATGTGGTCAGCAAGCATGTCTTCGTTGTTCATGCGCAGTTTTCTTGCCGGAAAATGCTACTTCGCTTATCAAATGCCTTTCAATTCTGAGTGGTTTACTGGCTTCCTAGTGTGAGAAAACCGTACCAAACCTGAGAGCAACGTTGCAGCTTCATTGCGAGAAGTTTTTTCAATACCTGCAAACCTTTCCTCAACTGATTTCAACAGTATGAGATGTTGAAGGGAGGGAGAGCTTTTATACTTGCCTAAATCTTTGGAAATGTAATATCTGAGTGTAACACGACCGTATTACCAACATTTTATTTGGTAATTTCAATCTCTGGATAAGCATTTGATGTTAATAGTGTAATCCGCTACCCTAAAGCCAACTATAGCATTTTTATTTTCTGTATCACTTACCTACAGTAGTTACGAAAAGTATTGTATTTCACCCAAAAATTCGGATATCGAGAATACACCAGAAATACATGTTTTAAGTTCCCTTGAACCCAAGAAAATCATTTTTAGAAAAGATCCACCTGTGTATGTGTGTGTGTGTGTGTGTGTGTGTGTGTTAATAGCATAACTCAGAAACCAAATGTTGGATAAATACCAAACTTGGTATTTAAGATCACCATCCTTCGACACTAGGATTTTCAAGAAAATCCTCCCAACTCAAACTAACATATTTCAAAAATATTTGTATGACAAAAGGCATATCTTCAATTTTCTGTGAATAACCTCTGAATTTCCAATTATTTTATTGAATTTTATATAATTTTGTTTAACTAGGAAATCATTATAAATAGACATAAAATTCTGCAGAAAAAGCATGGAATTCATTGAAACACAGAATTTGTATAACATGCATTTTTTTCGTAGCGTTAGCCGTTTTCGAAATATCCCGTGTTGTTTGCGATTCCTTGTTTTTTTTCCCCTTTCTTTTCCTTCTTACTTTTCCCCTCAAGAACTTATTACTTATGTAATATATTCCTTCATTCTACCACGAATTAAATTTGATGCTGTTTACAAATACTTAATGCAACTGAGAACTTGTGCTTAATTTGAAATAATTTCCAGGGCAAAATATGCCGTGAGTAACGTAATGTGAATAGAATAATCACTTTGTATATGAATACTACAATATATAACGGATGAATGTAATTCTATCACTGATAGAAAAATCATGTGAATATATTACATAAGAATGGTGTGTGCGTACATTCATCATTTCAGAGGTGAATGTTCTATTGGTTTGAATTCTCCAGTAATTTTACTTTTTTTAAGTGCCAAGGCAGCAAATGTTTGCTTCTTGGGATGTTACGAAAACTATATGTAATTTCAAGGCCAACATAGATATCCGCTTTATGATGATTTGATTATCGCCTCAGCCCCCTGTATTCCCATTGTATCTATAAAGGAATGTGTAGTGAAACCATTTCTGCAAACGCCTCTCTCCATTTACATGAAGTAGATAGAAACATACGTTTTTGTAAGAAAGTTTATAGGAACTTGTATATGAAGTCTATAGACAATAAAACCTACAAGACACAAGAACAGAGATAAAAATAAACGATGTTGGATAGAGAAATTCATGTGATCAGTTACATCAGTTACCGTTTTGCTCAAGAAAAATAAGTGCCACATGAGTCCATCTGAGTACGTTCTTAACCTCAACTGAAAAATCCGATGTGATACATACACATGACCTTCTCCATCCTCCATCTTTATTAGTGGGTATACAAACTATTCTTACTAAAACTTATTTTTCTGTCAACTACATTTTAATCAAATAAACCTTTGCAGAAATAGCTACATTACACATTTCGTTGTAGATACAAAGAGAACAGCGATATTCAAATGTTTAAGAACTCGACGCTATATGTTGGCCTTAAAATTCCATACTGTTTCCACGCAATCGCGAGAAACAACTGAACGTTGAAAGAGCTTTAAAGAATGACTAAGAGATAAACAATTCGAACCATTAATAACGGATATCTAAATAATGGCTTATGCCACAAAAAAACTTATTTGAAATAAAGTGTGTTTTAAAAAGATCTAAATTTTTTACTACGTTTTCGTCTATCGTGTAACGTTTACCAGCTATACAAGATTATACAAAATTCGTTCCAAATGAAGAGGACTTCAAAGGATATTCCCAGAAAGTTCAAGATATACATTTTATTTGTTATGTGAATATCTTTAATATATGGTATTTTCATCAAAATGGTCAGAGGTATTTTTAGAAATTACTCACAGACAGACAGATATACATACAGATAGACAGACACAGACCTTTTTATTTTAATTAAAATCGCTAGCTATTTTTGAGAAAATTAAATTTCTTAATTATCTTCCATGTAAAGGGTAGTTTGGAGTGGGGGGATTTCCTTGAAAATCTTCGTGTTTCATCCTTGGAAGATGCTGAAATTAAATACCAGGTTTGGTATTTAAGCAACTTTTCGTTTTTGAGTTATGCTGTTCAGTCATACACACAAACGGACCCTTTTTAAAAATACTTTTTATTTTTATTCAGGAAGTCTCAAAACGTGTATTTCCGGTGAAAATTCGGTATAGAAGTTTTGGATGGAATTCTATATTTCCTCTACTGACTATAGGGAAGCAGTACAGAACGTGAAAAAGTGTTTTATTCATTCCGGGGACCTCAAAACGTGTACTTACGGTGAAATATTGGTATTAAATTTTTATGTGGAGTGCAATATTTTCCCTGCTTAATTATGTAAGCAGTAAGGAAAGTAGAAAGTGTACTTAGAAGTTAGGATCTCTAGGAAAATGCACACGCGTTTTAAACCTGCCTAAATCCAGCTGAATGCTAGAACTGTTTTAAAACGCAGATTGTGGTATGTCATGTGCAGAGGTTAATATTCTTTCGGATTTACTTCCGCAGTTAGCCATATATTACCGCAGACTGCCTGAGTACGTAACTTTTAACCTTGGCCTAGACTGGTCGTGTTGGTTTCCTGTCGCTACGTCACTGTGTACTGCCAATTTTCTTCTCTATCAGCAGTCTGAATCTGACGCAAGGAGATAGTTATATATAGGCGCTTTGAAAAGTCACTTCAAAATTTATGCCATACTAAATATAATAACTTTCAATAATCTCTGAGATAAAAATAACAATCTTAGCGTGTTGCATAATTCATAGCCCTTCGTGGCTCATTGTATGTTTACTATTTTAAGTAAATAAAGATTTCATTAGTATTTGAGTAGGATTACTTTAGATGCAGGGCATAGTTCTTCCTCGGCGAAACGGATCGCTGGTAGCACTGAGGCTAGCATTAGGTATAATAAAGGCTAAACATCTTATTCAAACTAAACTGAGCAAGGCTACTGGTATTTTTAACGTCATTTAAATGGGTAGGTCACGTCGGACAATGGATCGATGAAATAGAGGAAATGATTTCAAATGAGCCCGGGGTCCATGTAGCTTAAAGACACCGTTATTCATCGTTTCAGGATAGCGGAAAATACCGGGAAAAACCTTTTCCGGGTAACTCACCCTAACTGAGATTCGTACTCGGGAACCTTTTGAATGCGAGGCAGATACACTACCCCACACAACGTAGGTAGGCACTGGTAGCTTGTTCTTGTTGCAAAGCTGAATTCAGGGCTGGTATGCTATTTCCGCTACCTCTAAAGCCTACTGGCTGCCAAATATGCAATAAACAGATAAAGAGTATAGTAGGAATCGATTACAGATGGAAACAAAGCAGATATTGATCAGACTTTCGAGCGTATATTTGTTGAAGTAAATCGTTTCCACGGCCGGTTCACAATGGTCTCTCGGGATGCGGGATGCAGGGTCCCTAACTTTTACGGATTGAAACTTCCAGGATGGCAGTTGGTGCAACTGGTTCCCCTTCCCTCTGGAGGCTTGCACATCCCACTGAGGGACCAGGGACTCGGAGACCGCCCCCATCCGGGGGACGAAATGTTACATAGAGAATATTTTTCCCTGCCATGCAACACGAGACTCCCGCCGACGCTTGTAACCCTGAAACAGCCAAGCAGGTGAAAGGTGACGTGAAATGAGAATGGAGGTGAAATGGAAGGACAGGACAAAAAGGAGGATGTAAAGAACCTTCCCAGTATTCGCCTAGCGACCCGGGGAAACCCCCGAAAAACCGATGTGTCAGGAAGGTCGGCCGCGGAAATCGAACCCGCGACCTCCCGAATGCGGGTCACAGACGTTGCCGTCTGAGCCATCCCGGTCGATATACAATAAGTAAAAATTATATTCCTTAATGAAAAAGCAAATAAAAACATAAATTAACTAAATACCGGAGTGTAAAAATCTTTGCTTCTATTGCAGCCCTCATTATACAGAGCATTGATAATATAATATGACTAGACAAATTTTCATAAGATGATACTTCCTCCCACATCCTGTATTTCATCCCACAAAACCTCTTGTCTAGCGTTATCTTGCAGGCCAATTTAACTCCAAAACTTTCTTCATCTCTGCCTACAGATTTTCAATAGGATTCAAATCTGGTGAGCAAGGAGGAATCAATGTCATATCTTGCCTTTCCGAAATCAGTTTGGAACCTGCTGACTTGTGTGAACAGGGTTAGTTACATTGCTGGAATTCATCATACAGACGGATCCCTGATGTTTTTGAGGATGCCTTTATATTGGTGACTATTAAATGTGTCACCAAACTTCGACTACACCCTAGACTATCCAACTCCAAAACAACACGGACACGCGACCTTGGCGATCCGTTTGTACCAAGAATTTTGCGTCGTAACGTTTTCCTTTGGGGCGGTAGACAAGTATTTTCCCCCATTTGTAGATGAAAATGCCAACCTGTCTGTGAATATAACCCCATTCCAGTTATAGTTAAAATTTGGTTCTGCAAATGCGAAGCGATATAATCTGCGATCGTCTATAAGATGCTGCTTCTTAGCTACCGATCGAGCAAAGAGCCCTGTAGTCAAGCGACGCAAGGCTGTGCGCTTCGACCCAGGGAAATTAGAATTACTTCTAATTGTAGATACATGTTGGAAGGGAAGTGCAACGCTGAGGAGTGGACAAATGTTTTCGACCCGAACCAGGTCGACAATGAACAATCCCTTCCTTAGATAACCGTACTCACCTCGCAACTGTAGATATTGTCACGCCCTTAATTTGGAGGGGGTTGAGGACGTGCATTTGAGAGACTAGCAGGATTAAGAATTGGTGAGCAACTCTCAGCACCAAGACACGGTTAACGAAAATGATAACATAGATTTAATATAATGAGCAAATAAAGACAACATAAGTGAGCAAGCAAGCCATTCTGAAAATAAGTATCTAAGAGAGTTCAGTGTTTAGTTATACATTACCTGGAAACAGACGCAATGTCGGATGCCATGCCTGGAGGTAGGCGGTGTTCTGGGTAGCGCCTCCGGCTACACCTGTAGTCGTTTCTATCAAGACCTCCCATACATTAATTTATGGAGGGCTTTTTATATTATAGATGCGCGCCTCCACACAGGACATGACCATATATGGAGAGATAACCTCTACTCTAAGAGTTGGTATCAACAACCCACATAATACCACAAGGATATGACTGGCACTGAATGACCAGCTCAAGTATCCTGTGTACACCATGTGGAGTCATAACTCTAGAAAAATGACTTTTTAACTCCCTCCTACGTTTCGACTCCATACGTTACAATATATAGACTTCAAGAGACAGCCTGAGACACAGAGTGTCTAGCAACTTTCATTAACGTAAGGAGAGATCTTCTTGTAACTTCGTCTTTATGTGTGCCCTCAACCATAGCAAAAGTCAGTATGATTGCTCATGTAGAACTCCAAAGCTGTGAGGTGCACGCGCATGATCATGCAGCGCCATTCATAACTAAAGAATGAGACAGGTAATTTCCGTATCCAATATTAAGTCAGTTAAATATTTGGTTTAGTTTTTCACTTTAGAATTCTTAGCAACGTGACATTTATTTTGAAAACGAAAAGACTAATTTGTTTGTGCTTTTAGCATGAATGTCTTAAAATGAATGTATATCTTATAAATGAAAAACATACGACATTGTCATATAGTTTAAACAATTAAAAAAAACACACACACGAAGGATTCGAATCCAGGTAATGCCACTTATAAGACATGCGTTTCACCACTCGTCTACCATGCCAACAACCAAACTGAAAGGCATCTTCCTACTTATCGCACAGCTTTGAAGTGAACGCAGGGTAGTATTAAATCGTGTATTGTGAACGCAGCGTCAGTGAATGCTTCGGATGTTTTCCGAAATGAACTTCCTCTCTGGCTGTTGCTCATTTATTTTGACTTAGGTTGTACAAGGCAATTCTAAGGACATTTGTCCTGTATCTTTACTTCCCACATTTGAACAACCGCCTAAAGTTTTCGCTGTACAATGTTAGAAGTTAAAACGACAATAAATTGGTACAACAATCTTATGGAACACCACAAGTCTTTTACCTATGAAAGCCGCACGATTTTCTTTGCCCAGTACAAATTCAAACATATCGCTTATAGATTATGCCATTCACTGAAACTTAATTCTACTCTGCGTTACATTATTTACAGTAATTGTTTGCCTAGAAATGATTTGAAAGTAACCAATAGGCGCTTACTTACAAACAAAATTCAAATGTTTACAGTTTCTAAAATAATGAGCTCTTGCAAAGAAGAACAAACAAGAAAAATCAGAAACTTCCTTCAAATGAACTCACATTTTGGAAGATGTAATCATAAGCATAGAGTATTTAAAAAACGGCTAACATTACGAAAAACAAAACAATATTTCATTCAAGTTGTTTAGGTATTTTAAAGACTTCTACGTATTTTTTCCGAAATAAGCTTTTGTCCCTCTTTTATAGTTTTATATTTATATTAGTTACATAAAATTATATAGAAATTAATCAGAATGCAGACGTCACAAACTACTCACAGAGGATCCAAGACATTTTATTCCGAGTATTAATTTATTGCCATGATAGTTTAATCAAAATTGTTAGAGCTCTTTTAGAGAAAATAAAAAATACAAATATGTAATGGGAAAACTGCGTACAAATTTTTGTGTTGTAAACTTTGAAGACGCTGGACTTAGATACCAGGTTTGGAATTGTTGAGTTATGCTGTTGTCTCTCACTCTCACTCTCTCTCTCTCTCTCTCTCTCTCTCGAGCTTTTATAAAATCTGATGTGATACATTCACATGACTTTCTCTACTTTCTATTATTTATTTTTCTGTCTACTATATTTTAATCCAAATAAACTTTTGCAGAAGTAGCTTCATTACACATTTCGTTACAGATTCAAAGGGAACAGCGATAGTCAAATGTTTACGAACTGGAACGCTATATACGTACTGGGCTTAAAATTCCATACTGTTTCCATGCAATCGCGAGAAACAACTGAATGCTGAAAGGAATTTAAAGAATGACAAGTAATGAACAATTCGAACCTTTAATAACGGATATCTCAGAAATGGTTTATGCCACAAAAAACTTATTTGAAGTAAATTGTGTATTTTAAACAGAGAAATTTTGTGTGTAGTATGTTTTCGTCTATCGCTTAACGTTTAGCAGTTGCTCAAGATTATACAAAATTTCTTCCGACTAAAGTGAACTTCAGCTAAACTTTCAGCTAGCTAAATTCTAAAAATGCTTTTTTTTATTCAGGGGGCATCAAAACATGTATTTCGGTGAAATCTCGGTATTAAATTTTCGGGTGGAATACAATACTTCCCCTACTTACTATACATAGTAGAAGAAGTGAAAATCCTTTTTCTGGGGTTAGGTTATTTAGGGTGAATTCTCGATATGTACTTATTTTTGTAACACAATTCTTCCTGGATAGCTCCGTAGTTCAGTCGCTAGAGCATCTGCCTGTTGTGCAAGGGGTCCCGGGTTCGATTCCCGGATGGGGATGGGAATGTTTCTCTAGCCAAGATTATTCCCTATCCTCCCGAGAGTCTGGAAATATGAATGAGTGTATGATCTAATGATTACAAATGTCATCTCTCATGTAACCATGAAATAGGACAAGAGATAAAATTATTAAAACTTTACAGACTTCTTCACAACTGGAAATTTGGAAAAAGATTTTCATCCATCTCAACATCAAGAATATTTTGAATTTTAAAATACCGCCAACAGACTACTTGATGCAGCTTATCCAATCAAATTACAAGAGAGAAGAAAGAAGACAGGTGAGTTCCCAATCTTCGCCACAGATGGCAGTAACTTCAAGACAACTAGATTACAACTATTCCCAACAGAGGACAGAAAAATCACCTGCTGAATTACTTCTTGGGGGTAGGGGAGTGAGCGAGAAGCCAGTCGCCTTCGAGCTGAAGATGGGAGAAAGACGTCTCCCGAAAGCGCTACTCAGAAAACACCAAGCGCAGATGAGATGGGAATTAAAACTAGCGACTCACCATATTATAATATGATGATAAGATCGCAATTATTAATACTTCTGTCAATCATAACAGAATACCTACTCTTGCATGTATTTAAACGTCTCTTGAATTTGGTATCTGCAATGTACCCATAATAAAGTGTTGATCCAGCAACAAAGGTAGAATGGTATGTCCTTGACCTCGTACTACCGCTTTCATAGATTGATCTCAACTAGTTTTGCATGGACAGAGATGGTTGTACAATGAAGCTCACATATCCCCCGATGAGTGACATACTACTTAAAATTATAAACCTGGTTATTTGCAATTGGACGACTAAAATGTGGCACGCCTAACTGCCGATTTTGTTTCTTTTCTGATTTATTCTTTCTTTTTTAAAGTATGCAGTATTAATGCTTTTAAAAGAGCAAGAAGATGACTGCTGCAAATTCTCTTCTACCTCCAAATATTAAGGAGCGCAACTACGTTGAAGTTAAAATCTATACAAATATTATAAAGGAGAAAATGTGTGTATATGGGATAATCTCAGAAACCACCCAACTGATTTTCATATCCCCGTTCTTCTCGACGGAAAACTTCTAATTTCGACTCTTAAATGACTAAAAGACTAAAAAACATTCACAATGCCTGGATATTAGAATGTGAAAGTGTTGGAGTCTCAAAAGACATGCTTTAGAAGAAGGCTTTCTCTTTTCGTTGAGAATACCATACAGCAGAAAATAAATGTTGTTGCTCTACAAAAGATGCATGCAAAATAAGACAATAACCGCGGATATTTCATCCCAAGCATTAAAGTACGATATATCAACCCAGAAAACAGAAAACAATCGATCTGCTATAACGGTATTACAGGTATGCGATACTTATGCCAAAACCTTCTAATAACTTTTGTGTCTCAAAGATTTAATATATTTTTTCTGGATATAACTGAGATCATTACCACTCAATTAAAGTTATATATATATATATATATATATATATAAAGTGCAAAAATTATATAAAGAGAAATACTCTTGCACCGCCTAGGGTCAGGTGAGCGAAACATCACAAATGAAGTATCTGAGTGATCTGACTATCCCCACTCATATTCATTTGTTAAATTAAATTAAGTTTTATTCATGGACGTCGTTTAACTACTATGGTTCTTAGCGTCCCATTCTACATTGGGCGTTAAAGACCGGAAATTATTCTCAGAGGCCTCTTTATCAAGGCTGAGGTTCTTTTACGTGCCGTAAATCTACGACATGAGAGCACCGCTTTACTTCCCTTCCGAAGATTTAAACCTATGTCAGAGAGAATCTATGAAGGGGTTGCAAAGGTGGCAACATCTGGATTTTCTCTGATAGTCAGGCAGCTTTAAAGGCAATTGCAAGCTATCAGATAACCTCTAAGTAACTCTGGAACTGCCTAATAAACCTTAAACAACTAGCAAAATACAAGGTTACTCTTGAATGGGTCCCAGGACACAAGGGAATTTTAGGAAATGAAAAAGCAGATGCCTTGGCAATGAAAGGCTCTGCACAATCATTCACTGGCCCTGAACCGGTTTCTGGCATCCCTATAAATTCTGTTTGAAAAACCATTGATGAGTGGATTGAATATTACCACCAACAAAAATGGGTGCAAATAGAAGGATGCAAGCACAGTTAGATGAGTAGAACATCTTCCTTATTAACTGAAGACGTACTTAAACACAAATAAACCTGCTAACAGGATTATTGACGGGACATTATAGATTAAGGAAACATCTACATACTATGGGAATCTTCAAAGGAGAACCAGTATGCAGGTTGTGCAATGAAGAGGAAGAAACAGCCTCTCATATGTGAAGCTCTGGGTAGGAAAAGATATGAACTACTGGGCTTATTAAGCCCAGAAGATGACCTTCCTAAAGAAAATTTGGTTAATAGCCTACTGTCTCTCATTAGAGATACAGAGCTATTTAACTAAAACTATAAAGAAAGGAGATAATACAATAAACCTATAGGCAAATAACCCGACTCCTTCTTTATGAAAAATCAAGTCAAGTCCCTTCCAAAGGATATTCATTTGTTGCTGATAGGTATATGTGAAAGCAACTTACAGAGATTGCACAGCAAAAAGCCGCAAATTTTCTTATATTAGAAGAGCATGTTTCAATGGTGCTCTTAACCTAGGTAACGTAAATAAACGTAAATGCTTTTATGTTGTCCTTATTCATGCATAGAAAGAAAGTGTGCGTAAGAAATCTAGTACGCAATGTTGCAAATTCTACTGGATAGTTCTCGCACACTGCGACCATTCCCAAGAGGAAGGGATAAAGTTAAGGAACCACAGGAGACTACAGGCAGATAAGCACAGAGAGGCGAGAAAGCCCCCTAACAGTTCCTATCTCGAATATCCGTCGCACCACTGGAGCTGCCCAGAGAGGGCGATGAAATGTCAACCAAGTAGCCCTTATTCAGCAAGCATCCGCGCGCTCTGTATGCCATTGCCATACGTCACGAAACCTAGAAGAATATCTCAAACATGAGAAGGAAACAAAATGAAATGGAAGTTTTGGTAGATGAGAAACCATCCCAGCTTTCACCTACCGACCAGGGAAAACTACGAAAGGTCAAGGTCAAAGTGGGCGGTCGACGGGAATCGAATGCGGGATGCGAGCCTCATACATTACCGCGGAGCCATATCGCTCAGTCGTTGTAGCTATAAGAACACAGCTAAAGAGATAGTCAAATTTTTAAAAAGCGGATCGCTATGTGATAGTTTTGAAATTCTATGCTCCTTGCATAAGAAGAAACGAAAAGCGACTGACTACTTGAAACAATATAAATATTTTAAACTTCAAACAAATAACAAAGAATATCTCGGAAATGTTTAACGACACAAAAACGTTTATTTGACATTAAATGTTCTTTAACGAAATCTAAAGTGTTTGTGTAATAAGATGTTGTCTGTATCTTACGGTTTACCACTAAAGTGATTTGGAATGAAAAAGACCTCACAGGCTATTCGCAGAAAATGCAGGATATACATTTTATTTGTCATCTTACAGTATTTTAATCCAAATCGTCATGTCCATTTCTGATACAATAAAATATAGCGACAATTTTTCCGTGTAAAGGATAGTTTGGGATAGGGTGCTTAACTTAAACCGACTTTTTGTTTTTGAGTTATGCTGTTCACAGACAGACAGACAGACATACACTCGCGCGCGGACCTTTTAATTTTTTTAAAATTATTCAGGGAGCCTAGGAACACGTATTTCCGGTGAAATATCGGTATCAAATATTTGGTTGGAACGCAATATTTCTCCTACTTCCTACAGGCAAGTAGATAACAAAAGTAAGTGTTTTTTTTTAAATTCCCGGGACCATAAAATAAGTATTTTCGGTTAAATATCAATTTCGAATTTTTGGGTGGAATACAACACTTCCTCTATCTAGGGTAGACAACGGAAAGGGACACCTCGCGCACGGCAACTTCTGTTAGATCTATTGTGACTACCACCCCCAGGACCGAGCAGGATGACTCAGCGGCAACTCTGTGGCACGCATTCGGAAGGTCCCGGGATCGATCTCCGGCGACCGCCCATTCTGACCCATGGTTTCCTCGAATCGACAGGCGAATGCTGGGGTAGTTCATCTTCTACCACGACTCTCCTCCCTCTCATTTCCTGTACCCATCATCTTCATTGTCCTATGTTTCAGGGTTGTAGGACAGGCGACGGTGTTCGGCGGGTTGCGGCTGGGCGTTGGCTTGCGCTCTGTAAAGGTTGCTTTCCTGCGTCCTGCGGTACCGCTCAGTTAAGTCTCTCCGAGTGTTCTCCGACCCGGAGACCTGGAGGTTGGAGCTTGTGGGCAGGGACCGGGCGGCGCCGTATGCGTTCTGTCTGGAAATGTTATGGATCCCGTCCATGCTTGCGCCCGTCGGCGGGCGGATTTGGTCGCCCTTCGGGTCTCTCCCCTCGTCCCCCATTCCCAGGGGCCACATTGGAAGCACAAGAGGTCGATTGGCCTGCGTGCGGTGCTCTGAGCCGGTCCGGGGGCCCTCCGTGATGCGTACCCAGGAGTGAAGGAACTACAGGAGACTATAGAGACGCGCGGATGTCCTTAAAAGTTCCTAGCTCAAAGTCCTGTCCCATTAATGAAGTGCCTAGAGAGGGTGATGAACAACTCGTCCAAACAGCAGTCCTTCAATGTCCACTCTTTCCTTTGAACAAGTATGCGCGCTATCTGGCCGGCACCGTCTCACGCCAGGAAACCTACAAGCACACCTGAAACACGAGAAAGAAAGGGAATGAAAGGGAAATGAAATCGTGGCAATGAGAAACCATCAGAATTTTACCAACCAGGAAAAGCCACGATAAATCCAAAGTCATATTGGGTAGTCGACGAGAATCGAGCCCTGGACCTCCCGAATGCGAACCTCACACGTTACCGCGGAGTCATCTCTTTCAGTACCGTATGACTTTTTCTACCATTTCGCAGTATCCCCTGCATATTATTCACATAAAAAGTTATTTTTCCATCCGCTTTACGTCAATCACGATAACAGCTCTTGCCCACCTTCGTGGTGTATCTGTCTTCCGATCCGAATTCGATTCCAGGATGGAATGAGCTGTACAATAGATTTTATCCCGCAGGATTGGGCGTTTCCTCGTAAGACAAATGTCGGATAACTCAGAGCTCAGTGAACGCCGGGCTCATTTGAATATCATTGTACACATATGCCACTCTGCAGACATGTATTGTTAGAAAGTACTCCATTTACACTATACAAACTTACATTTATCCCTCCATAATTGCATTAAAGATGTAGAAGGGATAGTCATCTGCTTATATTATAAGTCGGTCGTTGCTGTCTGCCGTGAAGAGGACCTGGGTTTCGCTTCTCGTACCGACATAAGGATTTATCCCCTACTGGAAGCTCAGCCTCGAGGTGTTCTTTGTTACCCATTAGAGAACTATTGATAGAAAAGTGACATCTCCGTTCTAGCAAACCGCTTCTTAGAGGCCAAAGGAAGTTGGTATGCTGACCACTCTTTATTGAACTCTGTCAGTCCTGTGAAGAAAAAGCCAAAGGACGCAATGTGCGAAACTAGTGATATTATAGTAGAACCTGTGTCATGAATAGACACGCACAATATTTTTAATACTCTAAACCATGATTGCTATAATTATGGGAACAAGTACTTTTATGTTTTGCAATGTATAGAATTCAATGCATGTGACAAAACATTTCATAATATGTTGGTAAAATCTTCATTTTTATTTATGTTTTGTAGGATCTACAATTTTTCGCTTTAAAAATTTCCGTTAGCAATGAACCAGATTTTCCAAATATTCTATTCGGACAGTTTTCTGGGAAATACATTCAGAAAACCATGGTCACTCTTTCCAGAAAGTCGGGTACAGTTAAAATATAGTATTTCATCTATATGACTCACGCGGGTTCAAAACCGGCGCAGGGCGATAGATTTTTTCGAACGTCAAAATACTTAGCATGGCTTCCTTCGGAAGGCAAGTAAAGCAGGTGGTCGCGTGTCGTGTATTTACGGCACGTGAAAGAACCTCAAGCCTGATAAAGAGACCTCTGAGCAAAATTACCGAATGGGACGCTAAGGACCACAGCAGTTAAAGAGCGTCCATAAATAAAACTCAATTCAATTTTATGTGACTCACGAGCGAAATGAAATCCCTATATTACTGAAGAGTTTATATTTTCGCGAACTGGTGCTTTTAGTGACACATAATTACTATTAAGCAAATAAAAAGTAACCAGTAATTTTTCTTTTTTTCTTCTAACTTTAAGGGTTTCACAATGATTAAAACGCATAAACTAATTTAATTCCTTATATTTAATTTGATGGGCGGCGCCGTGGCCGAGTGGTTAGACCTCTCACCGAGGTGGCCCGGGTTCAATCCCAGGGACCCGCATGTGGGATTTGTGGTGAACAAAGCGGCGTCTGGGCGAGTTTTCTCCGGGTTCTCCGGTTTCCCCCGCCATTCATTCCACCAACTGCTTCATCATCACCTTTCCTTTCATCCATTTCACCATCATTTCGTTTCATCTACTACCTTCCTCCCATACCAGGCATCGGGCTGATCACCCATCCTGGATATTCTCTGATCCATGAGTGTCTGCTCCTCGACGGGCCTTTGAACCCAGGCACCCGCCTGTAAGTCCTGGGGGGTGTAAGTCCTACATAGGAGGAGGTTAAACAGATATTTTGATATTTTATTATTGAATGTGAAAAAAATGTACAAAGCCTATTTTTAAACTAATGAAATGAACCTCCTCTAAACTCTTACAGTGTAAGATGTTTCGGCTTTAATATAATAATAATAATAATGATAATAATAATAATAGTAATATTTTGGGGTTTGTTCCTCATATTTTCATATTTTGGCAATTTTTTTCTCGTGATATTTTGCCTGTCTCTAGCCATGAGGCATTCGCGGGCTCCACGATCAGTTTAGAATTCATTAAGTGGCTCTCAAGAGCCTTCAGGCCCGCCTGACTATCAAAAGATAATAAGCGTATAATACGCACCACTGTGGCCCTTTCTGATGCTCTCCCAAACGATAGTTAGAAAATATCTCTGACTGAAAGACCATGGCTTGTTGTTCCAAGCAAAGTGAACACTTAGTACTATTCCTGTGAAGTCCACCCTTGTTCCTAATTTGGTTTTAGAACTGCCAGTGTAACAGACTGGACTTGAATTTTCTTGTCTCCCCATTCATTGCGCCTGGATAAGAGACGGTGAATGTTTTCCTTCTTGGTTTATGTTCTTATCTTAAATGTGTTATAAACCACATTTTATTGAATGCATGTTCTAACTGATTTCGTTTTTTGCTTGCAGGGATCAAGAGAAACAGCGCTATATGTGCTGGACTGCCTTTTTAGTGTGGTTGTGATTGGTACTCTGGTAGTGTTTGTGTGGCGTGGAGCCTGGACACTTCTAGACATGTATCTCTATCCAGATAAACCTGTCGTCTCCTATTGGGCTTCTCTAGTAAGTATACAGTATTATTAGTGAGCCGAGGATCTGCATATCATTGCATGTTCTTTCTATTTTTAGGAAGAGTTCGTATTTAAAATATGTATACATATTTGCATTCTGAAATAAATATGATAAAAGTAAATCTTGCTTTATTAGCCATATTTATGAAATCATCCATGGGTTATGTCAGCTGGAATATGTGACACTTTTAACAGCGGAATGATTTTTGTTTAACTTCAGCTACTATGACGACGAAGCATTGGCAGGTTGAGGGTCAACCCAAAAGAGTGCCTATAGTGTACCTACCACTCGTTGACGAGATAGGGGTTGTAAGATGACGGGTGGTATACTGAGATAGAGGGAGTGATAGGAAGTAGCAAAGTGTATGCTCAACGGATACTGGTCAGGGTGCACCGCTGGTATGTTGAGTTTTCCAAAATACAAGGTTATTCAAAAAGAAAGAACACACTTTAAATATGTATTTCTAATGAACGACAATAGATGGCGACACATGTAATACATCACTGAATAGAGGAAAGTTCAAAGTTTTATTTTATGTGTTCAAAATGAGCACCATTTGTTACGCGAGGACGACCAATGCCTTTCCGTTTGCATACGCAACCATCTTCTACGAATTTATTGTATCAATTGTAAATTTTTTATAGGAGGTGGCCCGTTGTTGAACTTACAACGAAATGCACGCTGCAATGAAACAATGGATTCACTCTTTGCATAATGCAGCACACAAAACGACTTTTCCTGTGGCGTTGCCATTTTCTCGTAAACAAACACAGCGCTGCTGTAGACATAAATGGATCTAATTGGTAGGGCTTAAAACTTTGAACTTTCCTCTATTCAATGATGTTTCTTATGTGTCGCTATCTATTGACGTTCATTAAAATGAATATTTAAAATCTGTTCCTTCTTTTTGAATAACCCTGTATTGTTTGTTTGGGATTGCTATTGTAATGTTGATGTCCAAGCATCTCTTGGACTTCTTGGAGGATCGTATAGAAGCTCAGCTTTTGTTGCTGGTGGAGTTGCTCGTTTGTTATCGTCGGTACTGTATGTCATGCGAGGACCCCGGTGACGCCTCAAGCGGTGTTCTCTGGTGCTATAATTCCCAAGAGACAGAAAGAGAGCACTCCGATAAGATGGCAAAGAATCGTAATGTTTTGCAACCTGAACCCTAATTTCATCCCACACGTCTGGAAGAGATGAGGCTTCATCAAATAGTCCCCCAGAAGAAACGCCATACAGAATAAATGACCCAAAGGCCTTTATTTTATACCTTATGCAGCCGTAGTAGACGAGTTTGCGGCCGTGCCCCAGAGCTCACAGGCATAGATTATAAATGTTTAGAGAAGGCGTAGCTTTAGAGGAACGGGCATCCCGACCTTAGCATGGGGTACAATGAGGCAGTAGTCCCAGTGGCCCGATGGTTCAGGTCTCTGATGTGTTCCTTAAAAGCTGGGCCCTTATCTAGCTTAAATCCAAAGTAGGTTGCATGCTGCACTGTTGTGCTACTGCTGCTTCTTTAAAGGTAAATACAGGATCTTCAACCTAATCTCTGAGAAATAACAGCGTTCCATAAGTCAAAACTAACGCTTGTTCGAAATGTACTAACTGTAAAGACATGTTATACTAATTTTAGCAACTAGTATAACATCTGTTACATATAACAAACACATAAGCGTTAGCTTTCATGGTGAAAATTTAGAAACCTTTACTTGATATAATGCTTTTTTTATATGTTTTCTTTTGGGGGGGGCTTCAAGTTAACGTCCTTTAACCGGGGAGGTCACAACATTATTGAAATGATGCTCAAAGGGTAGGGTTCTTTAGAGCTTGACGTTACCCAACATTTGTCTTTTCAGGATAAGGGAAACCCCCAGAAAAGAGCTTATCCTGGTAACTCACTCTAACTGAGATTCGAACGAGGCAGACATGCTACCTTCACACCATAGAGGTGGACCTTATAGAATTGTTACCATTATACCACGTAAATCAGGCGTCCCTAGATACTTTTATAATTATGTAACCTTCTAACATAAAGATGTGAACTATGTCAGTCATCGTCGCCCATTAACAGCTCATTTACTTATTGAAAAACATAAAAGTTTCACACTCGGTCAAACAGTAGTTTTAACTAATATAAGATACTCTACCCGAAGTCCATTGTGAAAATCTACTCCCATCTAGTGTGAGCCGACTTAACAAACTTGTACTACACAATTAACATTGCTACCCACCTAATGAGGAAATATCCATCACATAGATTCAGTATCAAAATCAGTAAAAAGATAATGTCGGATCTATAGAGTTACATAAGCCACCGACACCAATTAGAGACTCAATACACGAAGTGGATGCTGTACGGTCACGTAACATAAAAATGTTAAATTAATATTTTGATTCTGGTGTTAATTACAGTTTACACTTTTGACACAACGTGCTTGAAGAACGTGCTCCATTTTATTAATAATAATGTTAAAACGCCTAATATAGGCTTCAAATAATACTAAAAGGTTATAACTTACAATATTTTGAAGTGATAACAGAGTATAAAGCTAAACTAGCATTTGAAATCCATGCAATTCCAAGGTTAAAATTTGCTGAGTGGTATCATGGCCGATAAAAGTGAAAGCGAGTTCGATTTGTACACGGTAACTGAACTTTCACGCTGCTTTTATTCTTTAGTCTTGGAAGGAGGTATTTCTGCACAAAATACTGTAGGAATGGAAAGATAGAATCAGACGACTGAAAAATTCAATGATATGGCCAGGATTTGAACCAGGATCTCCGGGTGTACGTCCGGTTGCTCTAACCAGTGAGCTACCACGGCAACTTGCTGGTACGAATGTTACAAATAAGTTAAGGGCGGTCAGAAATAATTTAAAAAATCGGTGTTACACTCACATGACTTTCTCTACTCTTGTACAAACTATTTTTACAAACGCTTATTCTCCATATGCTTCATGTTAATCGAGATATCGAGATGTTAGTCTTATTGCTAATTTTCTTGTAGATGCAAGGGAAATTGGTAGGCTTTAAGCGATAGTCAAATATTTTAAGAGCTGGTTGGTATGTGGAGTATTCCATTCTTTTGCATTACCAGGAAAAAAAAGAAGAAAAGAAACGAAAGAAAGAAAGAAAAAAAAATAAAAGAATAACGAATTCACGTTTGAGAAAAAGTATAAGTATTGGAAAATTTAAGGGAATAACAAGCAATATTTCGAAAATGATTCACTCAACAACAAAAATTTATATGACATAAATTGTGTACTTTAACGCGATCTACATTTTTTGTATAGTAACATTTTGTCTATCTCTTATGGTTTACCAGTTATGCAAAAGTCGTTCACAATGAAGAATACTTTTGGAGACATTCCCAGAAAATTCAAGATATACATTTTATTTGTCATGAAAGTATCTTAAACATATGATATTTTAATCAAAATCGTTAGAGCCATTTTTGAGAAAATTACAATTTTGAAAAGTGTTCCATGTAAAGGGTAATCTGGGGTGGGGGAATTTTCTTGAAAACCTTCGTGTCGCATCTCTGGAAGATACTGAACCTAAATACCAAGTTTGGTGTTTATCCGACTGTTCGTTTCTGAGTTATGCTGTTTACAGACACACACACACACACACAGACAGACAGACACACACGCACGGACATTTTCCAAAAATTCTTCTATTGGTTTCAGGGGGTCTCAAAACATGTATTTCCGGTGAAATCTCGGTGTCGAAATTTTGGGTGGAATACTATTCTTCTCCTACTTACTATACGTAGTAGAGAAAGTAAAAAACGCCATTCCGATATTGTACACATATTTAGAAACAATATGCCCACTGCTTCGTCACCTACTTTAAACATAACAAACAATGGAGAAATTCATCCCAAGTCCTATAGATCTGATAATTGCGTATTCAATATTTGTTTTTAAATAATGTTTGTTCAATATAAAAATCATAACCTATAATTCTGATTATTGCATCCTTACACTATTACATGTCTACTTCTAGTTTCCCATGCCAGGTGTCAGTAAATAGTATTAAATGATAAACTTGCACTGATCAAATAAATTAAGTTCGACTACATGATGCTCATTTCTTTTCAAACAACGCCGTTTAAATTGCAGGTAAATATAAATATTTATGACTATTGTAATATCTATTAATTTAGGTAAATTATTTCATTTTATTCGTGAAACAGCCCTGGCAAATACTACTCTTGATTTCCAAATCCTCTAGGTAAATTCTCTCATCACTGCGTGACTCGCGAATTTATCGATTGTTTGGAAATCACCCGTAGCATTACCTATGATAATCACAACACATAAAAGTTTGAACCTCTGTACTTTTTTTCTGATCCCATAGCTATTTAACAACAAAGGCTATAAAATTCCACATAACACAGAGACCCTAGCATCAATATACAATGAAATAGGGGTGACATTTTGAATATGAAGATTTCCCACTCTCACGGAGATGCATTAAACATTATGGAAAATAACATATAATCTTTAAATATCGAAAAAAATAATCTCAATCGGTTACTAATAAATAAAATATCGTTCATAAGTCAGATCCAATTATTAGCTGCATCCTTTATTTTCTCGGTTGTTGAAAAAAATTCAGTGTTATTTATGGACGCTCTTTAATTGCTATGTTTCTTAGCGTCCCATTCTACACTGGGCGTGAAAGACCGGAAGTTTTGCTCAGAGACCTCTTTATCAGGCTTGAGGTTCTTTTACGTGCCGTAAATCTGCGACACGGGACCACCGGCTGTACTTCCTTCCATGCTAAGGATATTTATGCCCGAAAATAT
Source organism: Deroplatys truncata (assembly GCA_030765065.1). NCBI lineage: Eukaryota > Metazoa > Arthropoda > Insecta > Mantodea > Mantidae > Deroplatys > Deroplatys truncata. Next base: position 168,979,847 of record CM060983.1, read on the forward strand.
CCATTGCCCTCCGCCGGGTTTGAACCCGCGACCTCGGAAATGGAGGCTTGCATGGTACTCCTAGACCACGGAGGACGACTTTTCCCTGCTTACTATACGTAGTAGAGAAAGTAAAAATACAACGTATTCATCCTACAGCTTATATTTTTCAGATGAAAATTTTTTCCAGTCGACACAAAAGACATCCTTTGTTTGTTTGTTTGCCAAGGATTATCTTATATGGGTCATCTGCGTTCAGCAGATCCTAAAGAAACAGAGAGGGGGGGAGCCAGATACTATCGTCATCAGCAACTATGGTTTGATCAGTCAGTCCTGGCTCAATAAGTAAAGCGTAGATACCACATTGTAACTCAGGGCTATGTCCAGTTGGATGACAGTTAATTAACTTCTTTGGGAGACGCCATTTGAACATTCATTTCGCCTGAACATCTCAATTAAAAATGTATTTAGTAAGCTCAGTTTCGGTGACAAAGCTAAACGACAATGACGGATGAATGACAGCTAATCACAGCTGTCAGCGAGCATCAGAACGAATACTGCGATGTCATCTCTCAGTCAATGTGATTCAAACAAGAATAAAGCACATACAAAACACAGGGGAGGTTATAAGTACACATTGATGTGCTACTGGAGCTTCAACCAACACGAGTGGTCGAGGTCGTTTAGGTACGAAATCGTGAACGAAGCCTGCGCTTCAAATCTAGACAGGACCGTGCTCTCTGGATTTTTTTATTTTTTTGGTAGGTTTTGATGAGTTCTCATAATTGGCAAATGCCAGTGAGGTACCCTAAACTTAGGTCTGGAACGTTTCCTTCACAACCTTCCTTTCCTAATTATGATTTCATTTCCGCCTGTGATGCCGTATGTGGTAAGAATGTTTGATTAACACCTACAAAAAAGAAAGTGCCTTCCCTTCACAGGTACCTGCCTTCAACTGGTACCGAGCGAGATGGCTCCGCGGTAACGCGTGAGGTTCACATTAGGGAGGTCCCGGGTTCGATTCCTGTCGGGTCAGCCATTCTGACCACGGGTTCTTTTCGTGATTTTCCTGGGTCGGTAGGCGAATGCTGGGCCGGTTCCTTTTCTACCACGAATTTCCTGTCCCAATACTTTCCTATCATCTGTTTCAGGGTTGAAGGACCGGGAGACGGCGTTCGATGTTGTGGCTGGGCGGTGGAGGTGCACTTTTGAAAGGTTCCCACCAGGCGTCGGTTAAACAACCGCCAGGGGGGGTCGAGGCTTGTGGGCAGGATGACGCATTGGATGTGTTCAATCTGGAATCGTTAGGGACACAGTCCATGCTTATGCAAATCGTCGCCCGGATCTCGCCCTCATCCTACCTCCCAGCGGTCAAGTTAGAATCACAAAGGGCCATACTGGCCTATGTGTAGCGTTCTGCCCCGGTTTCGAGGGCCCCTTCGTGATATATACTCCTACGACATTTGTCTTCTGAGGGTAAGAGAAAACCCGAGAAAAGAACTCATCCAGATAACTCTCCCTAACCGAGACTCGAATGCGGCACCTCATGAATATAAGGCAGATATGCTACCCCCACACCACACAGATAGGTTAATTTAAACCAAGGTAATGTATATCTCGGTACCTGCTGTCACAACCAGGTTATTTTAAATAAATGTGTGTTTTAAAGATATCCACGTTTTTTTGGGGGGGGGTTTCCAGTAAGGTGTTGCTATCTGTTATAGTTAATCAGTTATATAAAATTATGCGTAGTTCCTTCCGAATGAAGAGGACTTCGTAGGTTATTCCCGTAAAATTCAAGATATAACTTTTATTTTTATGTAAACAACTTAAATACATTTCATTTTAATCAAAATAAATAAGAGCCATTTTTGAGAAAAATAGCAATTCCAAGGGTAGCCGGGGTAGCACAGTGGTTTCGTTTCCGGCTCATGTACTGAGGGTCCAGAGCTCAAATCCCGGCTCTGGGGGTTGTCCTTCGTGGTGTAGTGGTTACCATGCTATGCTCTAGTTCCCGAGGTCGCGGGTTTCAACTCGGCGGAGGTTGATGGATTTTTTCGGGCGTAAAACTCCTTAGCACGGCTTCCTTCAGAAGGGAAGTAAAGCCGGTGTTCCCGTGTCGTAGATTTACGGCACGTAAAAGAACCTCAAGCCTGATAAAGAGGCCTCTGACCAAAATTACCGGTCTTTCACGCCCAATATAATATGGGACGCTAAAGACCACAGCAGTTAAAGAACGTCCATAAATAAAACTCAATTTAATTCAATTTTCCAGCTCTGGAGTGGCGATTTTCAGTCGACCCTATCCAACGCCCTCACCTCTGACTTACTCATTTGAAGTATCTACAAGGACCGACGTGGTTCGGAGTCCACAGTAAGTCCTCTCATTCCACCGCCATCCTCATCATCATGGCTTAACCCCAGAAATGGGCCCAATCATCGTTTGGTAGAATGAGGTAAATCCCAAAGAAACGACGACGACGACAAAAAAGTCCGAGATAGGGTTGGGATGGGCGATACATTTTTAAAATCTTCCTATCGCACCCTTGGAAGTTACTGAACCTAAACAGCAAGTTTAGTATTTTTCTTTTTGAGTTACGCAGCTCATAAGCGCGCGCGAGCATACATACAGAGGGTTTTTCGCAATCTGTGGTAACAAACTTAAGACCCCCCTTACCTTATGAAAAACCACGCCTCCACCAGCAGTGATGTTCTATCTGGCAGCCTCTAGCTTCAGCTATCAATCTGCAGTACAGCTTCCACTGGAGCAAACTGCTACGAAATACAGGAGTGTCCAGTTTATTCCATTCCTACTGGTATCTTTCTAGAGACCATCCAAAGTTTGCGGCCGTCTGCTTCACAGGGCTCTTTTCAGTAACCCTAATGCACAAAACTCTATCAGTAACTTAACATGGATGTCGCTGAAAGCTATGGAATGTATTCCCAGTTTTCTCTCTATGTTCTCCAAAAAGTTTTAGATTGAAGCAGGCGTATGGCTTGATGCATTATTCTGGTGCAACCAGACTTTATTTACATCTGCACCATAGAGAGCAGGGATTTCTGTATGGAAAATTGGTATCAGGACGTTAGTCCGATAATATGAGTTGATTTTCACATTTTTATGTATACGACGAATAGTTAATTTGCCATTGTAACTCCACCTTGCTATTACCATGAAATCATTGAGGAAATTTTCGTTAGTTTCCTTATACCTTATATTCCTTCGTTAGTTTCCTTTCAATTTTTACTTTCTCTACTACGTATAGTAAGTAGGGGAAGTATTGTATTCCACCCAAAATTTCGATACCGAGATTTCACCGGAAATACATGTTTTGAGACTCACTGAATCCAAAAAAAGCATTTTTGGAAACATGTCCGTGTGTGTGTCTGTGAACAGCATAACTCAAAAACGAAGTGTCGGATAAACACCAAACTTGGTATTTAGGTTCAGTATCTTTCAGAGATGCGACACGAAGGTTTTCAAGAAAATCCCCCCACCCCAGACTACCCTTTACATGGAACAATTTTCGAAAATTTTAATTTTCTCAAAAACGGTTCTAACGATTTTGATTAAAATATCATATGTTTAAGATATTGTCATGGCAAATAAAATGTATATCTCGAATTTTCTGGGAATGTCTCCAAAAGTATTCTTCATTATGAACGACTTTTTCATAACTGGTAAACCATAAGAGATAGACAAAATTTTACTACACGAAAAATGTAGATCGCGTTAAAATACACAATTTATGTCATTTACGTTTCTTTTGTTGAGTGAAGCGTTTGCGAGATATTGCTTGTTATTCCCTTAAATTTTCCAATACTTATACTTTTTCTCAAATTCGTTATTCATTTTTACTTTCTCTACTACGTATAGTAAGTAGGGGAAGTATTGCATTCCACCCAAAAATTCGATACCGAGAGATTTCACCGGAAATACATGTTTTGAGACTCACTGAATCCAAAAAAAGCATTTTTGGAAACATGTCCGTGTGTGTGTCTGTCTGTGTGTCTGTGTGTCCGTGTGTCTGTGAACAGCATAACTCAGAAACGAAGAGTCGGATAAACACCAAACTTGGTATTTAGGTTCAGTATCTTCCAGAGATGCGACACGAAGGTTTTCAAGAAAATCCCCCACCCCAGACTACCCTTTACATGGAACATTTTTCGAAAATTTTAATTTTCTCAAAAATGGCTCTAACGATTTTGACTAAAATATCATATGTTTAAGATATTGTCATGACAAATAAAATGTATATCTCGAATTTTCTGGGAATGTCTCCAAAAGTATTCTTCATTGTGAACGACTTTTGCATAACTGGTAAACCATAAGAGATAGACAAAATGTTACTACACAAAAAATGTAGATCGCGTTAAAATACACAATTTATGTCATGTACATTTCTTTTGTTGAGTGAACCGTTTTCGAGATATTGCTTGTTATTCCATTAAATTTTCCAATACTTATACTTTTTCTCAAATTCGTTATTCGTTTTTTTATGTCCTGGACATGTAAAGAGAATGGAATGCGCCACATAGCAACCAGCGTTAAAATATTTGACTATCGCTTTAAACCTAGCATATTCCCCTTGCATCTACATGAAAATTACCAATAAGATTGACATCTCGATATCTCGATTAACATGAGGCATATGGAGAATAGGCTTTTGTAAAAATAGGTTGTACAAGAGTAGAGAAAGTCATGTGAGTGTAACACATCAGATTTTTTTATGTTCTGGACATGCAAAGAGAATGGAATGCGCCACATAGCAACCAGCGTTAAAATATTTGACTATCGCTTAAAACCTACCATATTCCCCTTGCATCTACAACAAAATTATCAATAAGATTGACATCTCGATATCTCCATTAACATGAAGCATATGGAGAATAAGCGTTTTTAAAAATTGTTTGTACAAGAGTAGACTAAGTCATGTGAGTGTAACACATCAGATTTTTTTTTCTTCCATTGGTCGGTAATATAGCACAGGGTTTGTTCCAGTCACTTAGATAAGCATATGCCTCATCTAAAAAGACCACAAACATCCACTTTTCACCAGCTAGATATCGTTCATACAGTTTTCTGCTGTTAGTGGCACGTTCTGCAATGTGTTTAGGCAACAGCTTATATCCCCGGCTCTTATGGCGCTTTTCTAGATTCAAATCCTGCTTGATTATGTTGTTCACAGTGGTAACAGAGATCCCTAATTACAGTGCAATGACCCTCTGAGTGGCAGGATTTGGTCCAGAGGCATGGGCCTTCACCTTCCAAATTATCTCCTAGGTGCGACTGCTGACCGGTCGTGAATTTCCCTTTACTTTACTTGGAATAAGTCCTGATGTGGCCTTGCCTTTTTGTTGAGTGCACATAAGATCACTTTTTTGGCTATGGTAAAACCACGCCTCTTGCACTGCTTAATAATCTAGAATACAAGTATTTTGCATCGGAAATGGCAATACTGTACCGTTATTAGAATGGTTATATTTTTGACGCCATCTGATGCAGCAAGAACAAGAGCACACAGCTGAGGGAACACAATGATACACTCATACTGCTGAACTTTCATTCGGTTCAACATGTTTCAACGCGGAGCTATTGTGCTCGTCTGATATTGTTACCATAGATCGTGAACAACCCTCCGTGTATATATATATATATATATATATATACACATATATACACATGGGCTCTTTTATAGAACTGTTTTTATAAACTCTATATTTCACTGGTTTTCATAAGCATAATATTACATAAGTGAGAACGTAATGTAGGATTAAAAGTTTTGGAATACATATTTGTTCTTATAATTATGTAAACGAAACACCACTGTAATACGCTAGCCGGCGCGTTAGATGTGGATACTAATTTACAGGAAGAATATGATCTCTCGTTTTATTAAATAAACAATAAACTGCAGAACATACTAGAAGTATTAACAAAGAATAGAAGCTAACAAATGTAAGGTAATTAATATTTTTTTCTTCAAAAAGGTTAAAGTACGTATATAGATTTGCCGGAAGTGAAAATTATTTAGAGATATTGATTACAAGATGTAAAAGTAAAAATTGCACATATCTATTGCACTTGACCTAAAGTTTGTGTTTGCCATATGTTTAACAGAAGCAGAAAACTTCAAGATTCTCCAGCTTGAGGCTCGGTGCCTGTTTTCTACTTGAGGACAAGACAATTTTATAAATGTTGTTGTTATAAAAGTATATAATAACTGAAACATCGACAAACTGCTGAACTGCAGCAATTTGTCAATGTGCTGTACACTGCTGTGAATACTTTTTAACTATTTGCAAACCAGCCAGGAGTCACCAATCTCTGAAGATGCCCTAGCATGGACGAAACGTCAGATGATACTTCTTTGACTGGACCACGGCCTACAAGCCCGGAAACTACATTCTAATGAGTATTTTTGCGTTTACATTTTTTGGGAGAGGGTAGCGACTTTTGCTGCGCTGGATGTGCTGGTATTCTATTCGGAAGATGAGTCGGCGGAGTTCCCGCTGGTAGTAGTCATGTTCATGAGGGATTTTATATTGTCAAGAGAGGTGAGCGCATGCCTGGTCTCTTCTGAGTTTTCTGTCGCTGCTGGCTGTGGTGTGCGCTGTAGGAGCCAGTTTAAACCTTCGTCCAGCGACCGTAGTGAGGTGGTGGCGAAATCAAATTTCTGCTGGTGAGAAGGGCTGAAGTTTCGGTGGGCGGAGGTGGCGGCGACGATGATGGCGTAGAGGTCTTGGACTTCGGCTTAAATGTCTTGTAGGCAGCGGAGGCCAGTGTCTGGGCGTAGATCGACTTCGGCGGAGGTGATAATATGGGCTATGACATCCTTCAGGTTGCCCATGTGAGTGTTGAGTTTTAGAACTTCGGCATGGGTGTTCTAAACATCCTCCCGTGATGGCTACTCAGCGATGGATGGCAGTAGCTGTTGGCAGTGCGGAAATGCCGATATTCGTCCAGTCTAGATGTGATGCAGGCCTTTTGAGGCCTCCGGTTGAAGGATGCGGCGGCATGGATTCTGAGGGCACTACACATGGCCTGTATAATATCCGAAGCCATTAGGGGTGGTGCAGTAGCGGCGGCGGTTCCGGAGCATGCGAGTTGTGCATTCAGCGGTCAGGAGGAACAGCGCAGGATTTAGCAGTGTTTCCAAACAGAAAACATTGAATCTCGCTACAGGTCGAACAAAATTCTGCTACAAAGTAGAAACATTGGCTGGATTAAACACCTGGCTGGAAGTTCGAGAAACTCTACAGTATTCAGAACGCCAGGAAAACTCCAGTTCAGATCACAAACGTAATTATTATAAAAAGTAACAATATATGTGTTTCTTTGAGGTGTCAGGTAACCAAGACGAGGAATTAATAATAATGATGATATTGTTGCTGTACTTGAGTAATGTAAGCGTCTTAATAAAAGTAATAATAAAATAAATTAATAACTATCATTGCAAATTATGAAGGGGTATCTATGCAGGCTAACTACGTATTTTAAGAGACTCGTTTCTGTTGTCATTGTAGCGCTTCCTGGAAAATTGTACAAGAAGAATCTAAAAGGTACTGACAGCACAAACATTTCTCCGGAGTATTCCTTTTTTTCTTAAGGGTGGAGTACCCTGTATCGCTCATTGCTATATAATTGGTAACACTTGGAACTAGAACTAACTGCGGAGGAGGACTTAGTACCTCGACCTACAGGAATTTTCAACCGAAAATTATAAATCTTAATCACAGAGGTAAAGCAAAAGATATTGACTTGCATTCAAAAAGTATTGAAATATGAATTTTCCTTATTATAAGTAAGAAGCAAATTCATTGTAATCCTGAAGCCCTTGATGGGGTGCCCCGGGAAGAAGGGGTGAAGGAGAGGAGACTGAGGGCGGAGGAGGCACGACAGGGCAGAGTGCAGGGTCCCTATCTCTTACAGATTGAAACTCCCCGGATGGCAGTTGGTGCAATCGACTCCCCTCCCCCCTGCGGGCTTGCACATTACCTGGGGGGTCCGGGAACTCGCAGACCACCCCCATTCTGGGGATGAAGGATTACATAGAGCATCCTTTTCCCCTGCCATGCAACACCGAGATTCTCGCCGACACTTTCAACCCTGAAACAGACCAAGCAGAGGAAAGCAGAAGTGAAATCAGAACGTAGGTGAAATGGAGGGACAGAACATTCCGGGATGTAGTGAACCTTCTCAGCATTCACTTAGCGACCAGGGAAAATCCCCCAAAAACATGGGTTAGGAAGGACGGCCGCGGGAATCGAATCCACACCTTCCGAATGCGAGCATAGACGTTACCGCCTGAGTTATCCCGTTCAGTTTGTAAACACTTAAAGGTAAGCCACTAATTTGATCTAACACAGCACTTGACTCGAAAGTGTGATATTGTACCTTGAAATGAGGCCTGAGGGGAAGAAAGAACAGTGATCAAATTCTGGAGTGGTGCAATATTAACAAAATTATAAAAAAGGGAGATTACAGAACAATACTTCCATTGATTGCCTATTGGTTAAGGCAAGGCGGAGTTATGGAGGAAAATTTGAGTAACATAATAATATGTGAGCTATTTGGGAAGTACCTATTTATGTGCGAGTTATGTGATTCACATGCATCCTCATCTCATTGCATGAATACGGTTCAATAATATTGGCAGTGAAGAAATTGAATCCCTTTAGCTTTATATACCTACTGAAGAGCAGTAGGTTTAAAAATGTAAAATTACTAAATTAATTTGGTAGAGTATTAATTGGAAATTTTTACATGTTTGTTTTAGTAATGATCACAAACTAAGTTTTTAAAATACCTTATCGACAGTATTAAAAGTGAGTTTATCTCTGCAAACATTCACACTTATGGCTACGTTACAATTTGAATGATGTTTTTGTACTTTATGAAGTTAACAGTCGTTTGTGTATCATCAATAATAACTTAACCTCACTCTTTACATCGCTACGCGTCGTAGTTGTGAATTATTTCTATCCTGTATTTTGTATTTATTTTGGGTAGTATTTAACTTCACTGTTTCCATAAACCTAATCATTGCTAATAATATTCTAGGTAACTTATACTGTTTTAAATAGCAACTTTATTTTATCTTTCCGCCTATCATATGTTCTAAATAACCATAAAATTATCTCAGAGCGATATCCTTTCTCAACTTAAATCTCATTGCCGTCGTATTCATTTATCGAACCAGCCCTACAATTATTATTTAAGGTTTCTGGTTCTCAAAAACATTCATCATTTATACTGGACAAAATTGTCCAGTGCCCAAGCAGCCATTTTCCTTTTTATACTCTATTCTCGGAACAACGGCTTATCCCCGCATAGAATCACGGAATAAGTTATTCCACGATTATTCTCTTGATACGCTCTATTCCGATGTCGTACAACACAATTTTGCGCCTAACCATGGAATAGCGTCTAACAGAGGTTTATTCCGAGTTAGTATAATTGGCCCTAAGGCAGCCTCGTAGTCGCCGATGCCAGTCAGCTCGAGGCCGACGAGTGCTTATAGTCCTCTGGATGTGTGTATGCGGGTGGCCTTCATCTAAGGCTAGAGAAGCTGGGCTGCGACGATGATGCCTGTTTTCGCAATTACGGCCAGCGATGCTAAAACGTGAACCTTGTGCTGCCGCTTCTTTGAGCAAACTGGCACGTCTATCCTGAAGGGTTCATTTTTCCGTCTTTACTTCTATGTGCGAATATATTAAGTAGGCAAGTTTTTGTCTATCTCTTACGCTTTTCAGCCATACAAAACTATACAAAATTCAGTCAGAACGAAGAGAAACCTGAAAATATGCGTCTTATTTTTCATGTCACTATCTCGAACCTCAGAAATTTTAATTAAAATCGTTATAGCTGTTTTTGAGAAATAAGCATTTTCTATGTAAAGTGTAGCGGGAAATCGTCGTTGGGCGACATTTGTAGCGGTAAATCGTCGATCCTTGGGTTGATGTGATCTTCTGCAGTGTTCTTCCTCGGCTATTGATTCTCGTCGGTTGTTGCGTATTCCATTCCTAACTATATCTAATTATTAATTCTCAGGTTATATTGGGTAAGGCAAGTTTAAGAAATACACTGCAATTTTCCCTTAATAAATGAAGTTTATTCACTACTGAAATAATTATGGGCGGCTAGCTTTTCCCATTATTATAATCCCACCACTTTAAATAAGTCAGGAGTCTAGCTATCTGCACACGCATTACCATCCTTGTGCATCTGTAGTACCTCGTGTCGACGTGAATTCTTGAAGATCAATGATAGAGAGAGTGGGCTCCGAGGCCTTGTCTGCCCTTATGTACGGGAGCCTAGTGACGCTCACCTCTGCGTTTAAAAATGTAACGACTTTCACTATTGGTCCTCAGAACGCGTTACCTTAACATGTATGAGAATGTGTAGCTTCAGATCCGTGCGCTTAAGCGTCAGTTCCATACCTCTGTCTCTTTCTATTTCTCCGTACCGTTACCGGTTCCCTGCCTGTTGGCTTGGTGAAAGTTACGCTCTACTTAGGATTATGCCTTCTTGGAATTCTGCTAGCTCGCCCGTTTCTTACAATCAGCTCTGTACAAATGTTAGATGTTGAATATTTTAACATGTTAGTGAATTAAATTATTACTGTACAATTCTTATATATGTATAATATATCCCCTTTCAAAAGGTTGGTTGGGTGGGGGGAATTCCGTGAAAAATCTTCGTTTTGCGTGCATGAAAGAGGCAGAATGTGTATACTTTACGTTGCTTTACCATGTGTATACGGTTAGTTTTCTAAATACCTTTCTTTGTGTTCAGTTCCCAAAAATGCGAATTTGTAATGAAACTTTGGAATCGAATTTTTGGATAGAATGAAATATTCCGCTAGCTGCCACAGATAAGTGCTAAGGAAATAGCATCTACACAATTTTGTTTCGTTTTTCATGCACTATTCCCTTTTGCTAAGCAAGTTTTAAAATGATGTGAATGTTTATAGTGAGCATAGTGAAACAAATAAGATGCTGTTTAAGTTTTACAGATATATTTAGCCGTAATTTACATGTGCAGGTTTTTCATTTCCAGGCTAAATAATTATTTATCTAATTTAAACAAACAAAACATCAATTTATACATAAACGGGGAAGTTAAACAATCAGGGCTAATTGATTTTTAGGTTTCATACTCTCTACCTCAGCTATATTCACTTTGGAATATCAAATGACACCCCTATATTTTGATATTGATTTTCAAAAGAGCTTTCATTTGTTAGTACATCTCATACATCGCATCTATTTTCATCTAGCGTTTGGCAACTTGGAACTATCTGAATTTGAGCAAAGAATGAATGTCAGTTGGATAAATCATGGCGCATGATTAACTGAGTTTACTAAATGAAATGTTCATAGCATTCTCCATCATTTGCTAATCACTAATAATTATTAGTGATCTATTATAATGATCTATTTCAGAGCTCTTCCCACACGTGATCAACAATCATTGTTGTGATCAATAATAACATTAATACGAGTTGCCAAGGCAATAAAATTAAAATGTATGAAAACAAATGAATGTTTTTAAGAAATCGGTATAAAATATCATTTTAAATTTTAAAGGAGGGGTGAAACTTAGAAATCAATTAACACTGGTTTTAAACCTCTCCCCCAGTTACTTATTTGCCGTGATTTTGGTCTCAATTAAATAAGTTGTTTAAACTGGAAAGTTTTGAAATTAAAGTCCTGTGTATGATATTGTTTGAAAAAGTCCATCACTCGTAATCTTTTTTCTTTTATTTTGTTTGTTTACGACGTTGTCAATTACCAGGATCATATCAGCGCCGCCGGTGTTCCGGAATTTCGTCCCGCAGGAGTTCTTTTACCTGTCAGTAAATCTCTGATATGGGGCTATGGCTTTTAAGCACACTTAAAAACCATGGGTCTGGGCCGGGCTTAAATCTGCGTTCTTGGGATCAGAAGGCCAGCGTCTAACCAACTAATTATTGGTTGCACACCACTGCTGAGATTCATTCCATGGCCCCTTACTCGAATCTAAGCTTATTGCAATTCACATCGAACATATTTTATACTGATGCTGTATTACCATAGAAAGAAGCTGTTAAGAAAACAATTCGTACTTTAATTAAATAAATAAAATAAAACAAGCACGCGCGCGCGCGCGCGCGCGCGCGTGTGTGTGTGTGTGTGTGTGTGTGTTGTACAACTGCAATGTAATAAGTCATCGAGAAAAATGTCGAAACACCCGCCGCAAAATAATGAAATTATCATTACGCGATGCTTCTGAAGGCTAAAAATCACTGCCTTCAGTAGTTTCTTTTAATTTTTTAACTCACTTGAGCTTCTCAACTATATTTTCATTGATTCACTTGAATCAGTGTATGTCAGACAGATGGCTTTAGTTACGTAGTCGGCTTCCTACACCATCTCTCTCTTTCTTTTTTTGGGGGGAGGGGCAAATCGAGTTCGGCGGAAGGTGCATTTTGGGATCGTAGGACTGCTGGTTGTTCTTTTTTAATGTGCGCGCCTAATTGTGATGTTAGACAGATGACCTTGGTTGTGTAGTCACCTTCCGACTATCTATTTTTGCTGTTCTGTAGGCAGAACTTTAGGTCGTGATATTAAATATCAAATCCGGTATCTGGTAGCTGAAGGAAACCACGAAAAGAAACCCGCCAGATTGTCCTGTGCACGAGATTTGAACCCACGACCTCCCGAATGCGAGTCAGAGACGCTACCGCCTGAGCCATCTCGCTCAGTCTTCAGCAGAATAATCACTGTAAAAATTATACAGAAAAGTAAAAAAATCATGAGCAATAGTACAGTTCAGGCTTGTACCAATCCCTTTATGACCTCATTAAGTCAGGCTACTTTCACTTTAAAATCTATAGAGGTCATCTAAATATTGATATATAAAAAAACAGACGAACTTTGAAAGTAAATAACTAAAATTTAATCTGACTGAACTAAGAACTATAGGCACAGCGTGGCAAACAATTCTTTATGTGTTTAAGCAGTACCTTGTCGTCATGTTGCATCAGAAAAAATCGTGTTCCTTCATGCTGCTCACCGTCACGATTTTGGAATATATGATAAATGCTCTCCAAAAATTGTTTCAATACATGTATATTTTGTTGCGGGCAAAACAAACTGGGACGGTGTCCAACAATCTTGTATGTACTAACCCTTATGTTACACACTTTTGCATTAGTTAATATGAGAAACAAAAGAACTAAAGCTTACCATTTTAAAATGTACTGATTAAAATATGGAAAATTTCAAATGAATAACGGCAAACATTCGAAAACGGTTACTGCTACAAAAGCTTTTAAACATCATTTAACTGAATGTTTTTTTATTTCCCTGATGTTCGGAGGGGACTCGGCACTGCTCCGTGTGAATTGTACCTATGCCCCCCAAAGGGGTGGCCGTGGAAGGGAGGGGAGGTGAGGGGAGACACCGGGCGACCGGAACCAGGAATGACGGAACAACAATAACAGGGTCCCAAAAGTTGCTAGAATGAGACGCCCTGACAGTCGAACAGATAGACTGAGGACCCCAGCTCCACACGGAGGATCCAACATCCCGCTCCGTAAGGGCAGTCCGGCAACCAGCTGAAACCCGAGGGAAAAATAAAGTTCCACAGAGAGCATACCTTTCCTTGCCACCCCACACGGAAACACTATCGCCGATACTTCCAACCCTGAAACAAACCTAACGGGGTGAAGGACGAATGAAATGATGAATGGAACGAAATGGAAGGACAGGAAATCACAACAGTTATTCCCCGAGTCTCGCTCATTGCAAGCAATTCAATGAGCATAAATGCGACTTATTTCAGTATTAGCAGAAAATTCAAGTCATAGATTTTATTCGACATGCAGATTCCTCAAATTTATATTTTAATCAAAATCGTGTTGAGAGCGTGGAACAAAAGAACACTGTTGCATGAAACAGTTTGTTTGGTGTGGGCGAAGTTAACGGAATCTTTCGCTTTGTTTCCTTAAAAGATGTCTAATATGAATACACACCCCCATACAATGTATTTCTAAATGTGTGTGTTATAACAGTGTGTAACGCCCGTTCTTACTACAGAAAAATATAAAACAAAAAATTATTAACATTAAATGTTTTAATAGTTTATAATAAAACATTGGTCTTGTAAACAAAAAATAGGAACAAAATAACTTTTAAAACTTCAAAGGAAAGAAAACCACAGACCGTGGGCACTGATGATGCTTGAAATGATAATTGGGAAAGGAAATTTGGGAAGGAGAATTTCCAGGCCAACATTTAAGGTACCTCCCCGGCATTTGCATCTTATGGGCACTGAGGAAAACCCGAAAAAAACTTAATTCATAGAAAATAGTCTGGCAGGTTTTGAACCACGGACCTCGACGAGAGCATGTCTTAACGACCTCGACCACCCGTGTGTGTGTGTGTGTGTGTGTGTGTGTGTGTGTGTGTGTGTTAGTGTGATCAGAGAAACTTAAGGGTGTGCTTAAGCCTAATTTTTGGGTGAAATAGACAGTTCTACCTCAGATAAGCGACAGAGGCATTTGCTGCAGGCTAAAGGAACGAATTATGATTACAAAATAAATAGTCTGTACGTACGATAGCATGATGCGATTTTTTCGTGCAACATCTACTTTTATGGTTTTGGAGTAACTACTAGGTGATGGGTCTCGCACAACCATGTGTCATATATATTTTGTGTGTGTGTGTGTGTGTGTATGTGAGAGAGAGAGAGAGTGTGTCGTCCTCTGTGGTGTAGTGGTTACCATACTAGCCTCTAGTTCCCGAGGTCGCGGTTCGAACCCGAAGGAGGGCGATGGAGTTTTTCGGGCGTAAAAATCCTTAGCACGGCTTCCTTCGGAAGGGAAGTAAAGCCGCTGGTCCCGTGTCATGGATTTACGGCACGTAAAAGAACCTCAAGCCTGATAAAGAGGCCTCTGAGCAAAATTACCAGTCTTTCACGCCCAATATAGAATGGGACGCTAAGAACCATAGCAGTTAAAGAGCGTCCATAAATAAAACTCAATTCAATTTATGTGTCATATCCACTTCAGGAGTTTAGCAAGTAACGTGTGTACCTGAGAACTCGATAGGCTGAGTTCGAGTTTCGGTTTGGTTGAGTTTTCTGGATATGGTTCCTTTCGGGTCTTCACTCTCCCTGGAAAGACAAATACCGTGTATTTCTCAGCACTTTGGAGTTCAGACTCTTAAAAAAAACGTATTTGTTATTATCAGTTTATTCTTCCTCTCCGTACACATCTGATACATTAGTCTTCTCCACAGTTCTAGCAACGCCCGCCAGGCATTGCTATATCGGCAGTGTCCTGCATTGTCCGATCGACCGACCGCTTTGTGGTACGCTCCTTGGTGTGGTTACAGTTTACGCTGATTAGGAGTTATACACTGTATTGGTGGACATCGTTGTTGGGTATCTTTTTAGGCTTTTGGATGTGGGTGGTAGAGAGGTAGCACTAGATTTTACACTCCTTAATGGTTGCCTTTTCAAAGTAACTTCCTTGGCTGTTGCTGCTCCGCTGGTGTAAATTTATGACCAAAAGGTGTTGGTTACTATGTTGAAATGTATTACTGGAGTGGGGTAGCTGCTTGCGTTCAGCTTATTTAATTGCTGGTTGGTTTAACGCCAGTGTTACCCGGAGACCGGCGGCGCCGTGGCCGAGTGGTTAGACCGCTCGCCTCTCACCGAGGCGGCCCGGGTTCCCGCATGTGGGATTTGTGGTGGACAAAGCGGCGTCTGGGCGGGTTTTCTCCGGTTTCCCCCGCCATTCAGTCCACCAACTGCTCCATCATCACCTTTCCTTTCATCCATTTCACCATCATTTCGTTTCATCTACTTCCTTCCTCCCATACCAGGCATCGGGCTGATCACCCATTCTGGATATTCTGTCTGATCCATGAGTGTCTGCTCCTCGACGGGCTTCTGACCCCAGGCGCCCGCCTGTAAGTCCTGGGGGTGTAAGTCCTATATAAGAGGAGGTTAAATGGAGAAAGAAGAACAAGTTACCCGGACACCCAGCGGGGAACCCGATTAGCGGCTGAATCAGCGATTTCTTGGCAAGTAGTCCCCAAGAGACCTGACAAGGGCGTTCTCGTGGTATGGCAATCCGTACACATTTTGAGTCCGACACCTAATCACATCCTGCAGGTATGGAAGTGCCGAGGTTTAACGTAGTAGCCTCATTAGGAAAGCAACGACAGAGTAGATGACGAGTCCATCATTCTGAATCCGCCGTAAAGAGAAAACAGGAGCCAGCTGTCATGTCCCATACCTCACAGGCACAGAGCATCAAATGAACTATCAGAGCTAGCGAAAACATTATCGTTAACGTCCTATCTGTAAGGTAGGCTTCGTGTCAGAAGACGAACGTGAATATAACGCCTTATATTGTTTTGGTTTCGCTAGCCAATGTCATGTCACAGGCATAAATAGTATGCAATATTCGTTTTTTTTAATGTTATTAACCTTTCGGTGCCTATTAGTGCCATATAGTTGTGGTGATAAATTAACTTCTCATAATTTTATAACTTGACACGTGTGCTCAGGCATCTGCTCAGCGGCAATCCCGAAATCTTATTTTATGGGTGAGCTGGTTTTTAAATAAGGAATAAAACACACACACCAAAACAAAATCACACAGCAGACTCTGGGCATATTGAGAAATCTTCTTGATTAAAAAATAATTTCCCGAGTGCAGTCGGACATCGAACCCGGTACCCGTCACACAACAGACAGCTGCTCTACCGACTGAGCTACGGGGCCAATCAGTATTCAAAGTAAGTGTAAAATAATTGTCTTAAAGAAAGGCACTACATCCTGGGATGGATTGTAGTGTCCCAGGCTCTCAGAGTGTAATATCTTTCTGCTGTATATTATTTTCCAACGAATCAGGGCGCAAGGGAGAGAGTGTCAAGACTTGCATTCGATATAATTTCACGCAGATTATTTTCAACACGATCTCAGACATTGATTAGACAATTATTTCTAAAGAAAATATCATGAATTCAACGGCCTACCAAATCTGTGTGCTTGTTGTGGGTCTTAAGGTGTTCTTTCTGCTTTTATGCTCAGTCTGTTGAAATGCTGTACAATATTACAAAAAATTTATTTCTCCATCGTGGTAAAGTCTAGATCTGCAAGATGAAGACATGGCACCTATCCTGAGCTGTGTCCAGGTTACATTTAGGAATGTGAAGCACAAGGTAGTGGCCACATGGCTGGCCTTGGGTTGTGATACTAGAGCAAAGTGCTAATGTCTTAAAAGGATTAATGAGCAAATTGCTACGTCGATGACGTACGGTAATATGATGGCCGTTATAAGCCACTATGATAAAGTTAGATGGAGAGTGGTTTGACCTTGAAATGCTCAACAATAATACTTATCCAATGATATAATACGTGTTGCTGCTATACAGTGATTCAAGTCTATCTGCTTTAAAACGTCTGAATTAATATCAAGGCATCTCATGCTTTTAGTTCCCAAGACCCAAAAACAAGGTTTGCAAATAGCTGCGTTTACACAATAATTTCTGAATAAACCTCCTTGCACACGATTGAAGTTTTATTACAATAATCAATTGGCAAGCTTTATCATGAGTTGTCCTGTGTCCCGAATTTTGTTATCAAATTTCGATTCAGTTATCCTTTTTTTTTTTTTTAAAAGTTCCCTTGTCGTTCCCAGATTATACTACTGTGTTTTCTGTTTTATAGCGCTTATTTCCGCAACACACACACACACACACACACACAAACAAACACCCATGCCCGAGGCGGGACTCGAACCCGCGACCCTCAGCTTGGCGGAGCGCCGGAGCGACCACTCCAGCGACCACGGCTACGAGGGCCGGCTCCTTAAAACGATCCAGAGAGGACAGAGAGTAGTCTGAATGTAGAAAACTGTAGGTAAAAGGACTCCAAAATGTTGTAGTGAATCGGTCAATAACGTTATTCAAGTAATTAAAAAAGAACGGTGTAAAGAAATGTTAGCATTTACAGGACTAATAAGCAAACAATAAAAATAAATGCACACTTGGTACTAATCACTTTTATCAACCTGTGATTATTCTTCCACCCTTACAAGTATTACAACAAATGACTGTCCCAATACAAAACCTGTATTAATATTTTATTGATTAAAATTGTATGTACAAACATACAAATTTATGGAATTAATTGTTCTTCCACACAAGCCGTGTGTTGGATAGGTTTGGAAAGGTAGAATCAGACGATTGAAAAATTCAATGCTATAGCCGGCATTTGAAGCACGGATCTCCCTGTTTCCGTTCGGTTGTTCTAACCACTGAGCTACCATGGCAACTTGCCAGTACGACATTAAATGTCCCAACTGATTCGCATTTTTCCCGGTAAACCACAAGGAGATCTCAAATTGTATTGAGATGTCATACCCCAATGGCGACTAAAATGTTGTAAGTACTTTAAGTCCCGGGCTTCATAGTTTCAACCACTATTAGGTCAATTAATGGAATTAATTGTTCTCCCACACAAGCCGTGTGTTGGACAAGGTTGGAAAGGTAGAATCAGACGACTGAAAAATTCAATGCCATTGGAGTATGTCATCTCAATACAATTTGAGATCTCCTTGTGGTTTACCGGGAAAAATGCGAATCAGTAGGAGGATTTAGTGTCGTGCTAGCATGTTGCCATGGTAGCTTAGTGGTTAGAGCAACCGGACGGAGACCGGGAGATCCGTGGTTTAAATCCCGGCTATGGCATTGAATTTTTCAGTCGCCTGATTCTACCTTTCCATACAAATTTATGGTCGGCCTTAATCCTAGTTGATTCGCCAAAGCCATAAATATCTCAACATACAAAAGCTGGAAATTATTACATAAATAACCTCATGATACCTAATATTTAACTAAAATACGTAAAACTTATTTCAACAGTATTTCTTATATCTTTATCCTCTATTAAAGCTCCCTTAATTTGTATTTTATATTGAAAAAAACTTTCTAAATACTTTTTATTCCTCGGTATAATCATTCCTTGCCTATTAAACGTTCCTTCCAATTATTTGTTGTTTTACACTGAAAAATAACATGTCTTTCCTCTTCCTTCTCCCCTCAGATAGGCCACATCCGCAGATAACATCTCCCCTCTGACCCTTTAATTTCCAAACAAACTAACCGAAACCAGGCTATCCTTTCTCTTTAATTTTTCTTACAAATTAAAATATACTTTTCCTTGTCTGGGCCATATTTAATCCTTTGTTGTATGTCAATGAACTTTTCTCCCTAACCTGGAAAAATAGAATTTGGCTGTCAGTAACATCCATTCTTTATCTCATTTTCCTTCAGAACCCTCTTCTAAAATCGTCAATTTTAACCAGAAGTCTCCTAACCGAACATTAAACAAATGCTCTCTAATTTTAACTAAGCAGGCATTAAACATAGATAAGACCCAGATTTTCTTCTTGATATGTCAGCATATTTTCAGAAATGGAAAGGTGGGATCAGACTGAAACATTCAGTGACAGTCGGGATTGAAACCACGAATCTTAGATTTACCGTGCCTCTGCTCTAAACAATTTAAGAGATAGTAAGTCGCCATAGGAGTATATTATATAAAATGAATTTGAGAACGCCTTGTGGTTTGCCAAAGAAATGTGAGTCAGTTGGGGAATTTAATGCCGTAACAGCAAGTTACCATGGTAGCTCAGTTGGTTAGAGCAGGGGCATGGTAACCCGAAGATCCGTAGTTCAGATTCCGGCTATAGCATTGAATTTTTCAGTTTTTTCTAGTTTTCCACACACGGCATGTGTGAGAGAACGATTAATTATCATATTTTATAATGTCTGTATCAGGCAGCTATTAAACCCAAAACAATCATTAACGCTCCCACACTTCCTAAATCTGCCAACGCCCCTGCGTTTGCTGTGTTATTGGGAACTCTTAAAATTAAGTCCATGTTATACTACCTCTCATCAATTTATCAAATTTCCCCTCCATAAATCCATCGTGAATCAATCAAAGCAACATCTTCGTATAGGTATCATAGCCACTCCCCCCTTCGCCAAACCAGCTATTGTATATTTCTCCCAGTCCCTATTATTACTCACCTTTATTCCCAGACATAAGAATTCACTAACAACCTCAAGTTCTTCATCTGCTATGAAACACTTTTCATCATTACGCAATTACCCTTATTACCTTCAGTCCTCATTCCTCGCAGTATCATTCCATTTCATCTTTGACAAACCTTAAATCAATCACTGATACTGAATATGCCACAAGATCAGCATAAAATAATCCTGGGTATCCAGGTTTTTAATGGCAGGCATATGAATATCAATATTCTTCAAGTATTCCAACTAATCACCAATAAACAATTCAAACAATATTGGGATTAAGTTACAACCTCCTAAGACTCTTCTCTTACCCTATTGGACTGATTACTTTCCCAAAACTACATTTAATAATATATAATTTGATGATATACAGTAAGTAAAAAAACTATTGGGACAATTGCAATTTTAAGTTATTTTCTCAAAAATACCATAATTTATAATCATAAATAACACAATTTAAAATACATAACAACTATTTAGAAACAATAAAAATACAAAATAACATGTATTTTCTGATAGCTTTAAAGCCACGAATATAAAAACATAAACAATTACATATTTCTGTGCAAAATAAATATTGGGACCCTGAAGAAAAATAGTCTATCTTGTGCACCAAACCAGAAGTTTCATACCTTGTTGGATTTCCTCTGCGTTTTATGACTTCTCTCAGACGATTGGGCATGCTGCTTACAAGTTTAGCAGTATATGCAGCTGAAATTTTAGCCCACTCTTCACTGAGTCTCCTTTTCAAATGCTCCTTTGAAGATATTGGCTGACTGCGGACTCTAGTATCCAATTCATCCCATACATTTTGAACTGGATATAAGTCCGGTGATTGTGGGGATGGATGAAGGATATGTGGACAGTTGTACAATAGCCATTCTTGCACAACCCCGAAAGTATGTTTGGGGTCATTATCTTCATAGAACTTAAAAGTAGCACTGATGCCACTTTTCTCTGCACTCTTGCGTAGGTTCTCCTTCGGAAGGTTTAACTATTTAATTTAATCCATTTTTCTCTTGATGAAAACCAATTCTCCAACTCCAGATGCCGCCATGCAACCCCAGACCATCACACTCCCAGCACTATGTTTTACAGTAGGTCGAAGATTATTTTTTTCCATATCCGTATTACGTTTCCTCCAGACCATAGTTCTTCCATCTGATCCGAAAACGTTAAATTTGCTTTCAATGCTAAAATAACATTCTCCCATCAGTTTTCTTCTTTATGAATGAACTCCTTTGTACATTTTAGCCTTTTCCTTTTTTTTCCCCATTTATATAGGGCTTCTTCCTGGCCACATGACCATGGACTTCCTTCATTTTCAGTACATACCTAATCGTTTGGGGGGTTACTTTCTTGCCAGTAGTATAGCCTACCTCGGCACACACTTTGAGGGCACTCAATTTAGGATATTTTTTCACACTCCTAACGATATTTGTTTCCTCTCGGTCAGTGCATGTTTTTGGACAACCAGTTTGAGGTATCAAGTAGATTCTGTTCTCATTTACGTATCTTTTAATTATATCTCGAACTGTTCAACATATCGGCAATCATTCTGTAACTCCTACCTTTTTTATAATGAAAGATGACGAGTTGGCTTTGATCAAAGGTCGTATTCAAAGGCGTAGGGGACGCCCCATTTTTGTGTAATGAACTGTTTTTTATTATATAGGTAAGACTGTTTACTACCCATAGCTAGACCTGTTGTGCCTCCCCCAGTGAACATTTTAAACGTATAATAGGGCGTACAAAATTAAGTATCCCAATATTTATTTTCCTAAACTTATGTGAATATTCGAATATACGGTTGTTGCAGTTAATACAATAAGACATATAACAATTATAAATCTATTTACCAAGATTACTGGGCATATAGAAAGCAATAGAAAACGAAATTATGATCTTCAGTTTCAGGTTTCAGTTATACAGCTAAAATAAAGGGATACTATTGGGTGTCCCAATAACCTTTTTACTCACTGTAGCTCCTGTAGTACTCCAGTCATACCGGCACTTAAAACTTTCTTAATTAATTTGTACCAAAGGATTTCTCTATCCACCCCATCATTTTGCATTGCAGTTCTGATTTCTTCTTTAATTACTTTCCCTAAATCATTATTTTATTTCCCAGTCTTTCATCCTTACCCTGCATTTTATTGAAGATTTCTTCCAAAACTGCATGATCGCCATTGGGTCCAGACCTAATCTCAACTCCTCCAGTAATTAGCAATATGTCAATCACACACAACATAAAGGAAATATTCATCATACCTTCGTACCCGAGCTTTCTTCTTAAAACAGATTCCATCTCATGTTGTTAAACAAGCCAATTCTTCCTCTATAAACCTCAATGCTCGTCCCCATTTTACTTACACCTACCGTTTTTCAACTTCTTCCCGCAGCTCTCATGAAACGCTACCTCTCCTCTTCTACTGCTAGATTAGCACTCCCACATTCATATACCAAAACGAAATCCAGTATGCTCTGGTATCTGTGTAACTAATACTCTGACATAAGCACATATCTGACAAAAATATCTTGAACTTGCAAAGAGGGGGACAAGGATAGGCGACCATGGAGTTTGTGGAATCGGAAGGGCCTAGGGAATAAAGTGTTAGAATACTTTTATGCTTCTTTCTTTACCACATTTATATATTTTACCAATATTGTGCAATTTATAAGGGGTAGCCGTGTGGGATCTTGTGATGAATGGGGACCTGCAGTCATGACTTGTTAGGAGGTCCATCACCGTCAATTGTCAAGGGATCCAGAGTTCATATGGGCAGCCCCTCCTGCAAATACAGCTAATCCAATATATAAAAAGGTTAAAATTTAAAGAAAGAAAAATGAAAACTGAAATACTTGAATTAAAACAAAAGTATTAATCTAAGTTCTCAATTCTCATTTACGTTAGTCAGTTCTCTCAATTTCTCTGGTAGCTTTGCCATGAGTGCCCACCTAGGCCTCAAGATGCCTCTTGTATTGAAGTATAGATGGAGACAAACATCAAAAGAAGCTCTCAAATGTCGCAAATACCCACCCTGCGAGGAAAACCTGACTGACTTTAGAACACAAGCCGTTAAGAAACCTCGAATTGCAAAACCATATAAGCAACCTGATAAAATAAAACTACCTCAAGTGAGCAAATTTTATAGGTTCACTTTTTGACCGAGGGCATAGGTAAAGCCACACTAACCTCACAACCTTACAAAATTGCCTCCAATACTTTTAAAGTCCTTGAAAGTCTTTTAAACACAAAAAATACGTGTAGAGGTTGCATGTAGAGATTGAAAGTTGCAAAATAGCATATCATTTTCCTTGGGGCTTATATCATAAGCATACAAAGGGTTATACAAATAGGCGGAACTTCAAATATTGATGAATAAGAGTTATAAAATAAATTAGGATGGTTTTTAAACCTTGTAGGCAGTCTATACTTTCCACCGAGCCTTAAAGTGTAATTGAACAAGGCCTCGTGCATATTTGTCAAATGTCTTAGTTTTGTATGTAAGGGATTGAAAATAAAGATACAGTTAATCTTTGAAAGCTGTAAAGTAGCATACATTGCTTGCCGGATGCTTCAAGTGTAGATGTCCGAAGTTTTTCCCATAATGGAATATGGCAGATTTGTGCATAAAGAATAAAAAATCTAATGTGTTGCACTCACATGACTTTCTCTGCTCTTGTACAAACTATTTTTACAAACGCTTATTCTCCATATACTTCACGTTAATCGAGATGTTAATCTTATCGCTAATTTTCTGATAGGTGCAAGGGGAATATGGTAGTATTTAAGCTATAGTCAAATCTTTTAAGAGCTGGTTGCTATGTGGAGCAATCCATTCTCTTTGCATGTTCCGGACATAAAAAACGAATAAAGAATTCCCATTTGAGAAAAAGTAGGAGTATTGGAAAATTCAAACATATAACAAGGAATAGCCGGAAATGGTTCACTCGAAAAAAAAATGTATATGACAAATTGTGTTTTAACGAGGTCTACATTTTTGGGTACAAAACTTGTATCTACCTCTTACGGTTTATCAGTTATGCAAAAGAAATTCACAATAAAGAGGACTTTTGGGAACATTCCCAGAAAATGCAAGATATACATTTCATTTGTCATGAAAACATCTTAAACATGTGTTATTTTAATCAAAATCGTTAGAGCCATTTTAGAAAAAATAAAATTTTCGAAAAATGTTCCATGTAAAGGGTAGTCTGGGGTGGGTATTTTCTTAAAAATCTTCGTGTCGCATCTTTGAAAGACACTGAACCTAAATACCAAGTTTGGTATTTATCCGACTTTTCGTTTTTGAGTTATGCTGTTCACAGACCCATATCCACAGACATACACACGGACCTTTATGTAAAAATGATTTTTTTTATTCACGGGGCCTCAAAACATGTATTTACGGTGAAATCTCGGTATAGAATTTTTTGGGTGGGATGCAATACTTCTCCTACTTACTATACGTAGTAGAGAAAATAAAAATATACATAACGCGTAATTTTTTATATCTGTAAGGCAATGCTTAATTTTCGTCAAGTTCAATAGTGTGTTACCAAGCTGTGTTTTACCTTTGTAAGTAAATGGCTAAAAATAAGGATTTCATTTTTAAAGTCGTGATAAGCGTATAATTTTCGTCGAGATCTAAAGCATAAGTGCCCTATGTTTCGTTCAAATGGGTGAAAAGTTTTGATAAGTAAGGGATATAAAGTAAGAATAGGGTTTAACTTTTAAGTGCTACGATGTAGCGTAAAATTTCTAATAGGTCCTAAAGGAAGTGTCCAAAGTTTTGTTAAGACCAGTAAAACAATGTACATTTATTTATAAGAGGTTGAAAATAAAATGATAACGTTATAATGTTGCCTGTAGTTTCGATTGTGAACTAAAGCTTAATCCTACAAAGTTTCCTCTGCAGAGCTCAAATTATGCAAATATGTATGTAAGCAGTTGAAAATCTAGGGTGGGTAATATTTAGAATTTGCAAGTAAGTTATTATTTTTGCCGGGTGCTATACCCTAAGTATTTACTAAGCTTTCTCCGTAAGGTCGAATCGTGTATATTTATACCTAAGGCGTTGAAGGTAAGGAAAACAGTTCTTAAAAATTGTAAAGCGTTGAAAATGTTAAGATAGCTTAAAATTTTCTTCTGGTCCTATAGTGTATTCAGTAAAGTTTTGGCCAAATAGAAAATGTCCAATCTTTGTAGCAAATGGGACACTATTAACAGTGAAGAGTCAATTGATAAAATTATGAGTCGAAATGATATTAAAAGTCGTCTTTCAAACGCTGATGATGAGGTCTTGATAACCTCGAAACGATCGTCCCTGTTTTGACCATCTTGATGTAAGTGAAGGCTTTTAATATCATTTTGACTCATAATTTTATCAGAAAATGTCCAATTTTTTTAAGCGATTCAAAATAAAGATAACAGAATGGAGTTTTAGGGTAGATTATGATATTCACCGTCATAAAACGCAAGTCTTCAAATCTTTGGCCGCATTGTGACCGTGCGCGCGAAGTTACCGGCAGGCCGCCGGTGAACGCATCCCGGTCCGGACAGCTAATGGCCGGTCCGCTTCAGAACAACAGCCCGAGCAGAACAAAAGCTCATGATGTGCCTATTCCCCGCAGTCTGGGCAATTAATGCTCCAGAATATACATTTGGGCAGATTTTAGTAATCCCCTCTCCAGAATGCTCCGCTTTGTATCCAGGGCCAATATAAGGGGCTGCTCTTAGTTAGAGAGTTACTAAGTTAGAGCAGTCAAGAAGTCGAAGATTTTGGATGGTTAAAAATGAACAGTGCCGAGTGCAGTTCAGTTGTGAGTTGTGACTCTACAGTTCATTTGTTAGTTATGACTCAGCAGTTCAGTTGTGTTCTGCTCTGATTGTGTGCCAAAAGTATCTCAAATGTAAAGCTTGTGCTACGCTGAGCACATAAGTGACAAAGTGTGTTTAACAGCAACTGGTGTTCTCGTTTGTTACAGCATATATAAACAATTTCCCAACAATGTTCAAGGAAATCAGGAACATTTGGTGATATGAACTCAAAGTAGCCGCACCCAACTGTACAATTTTATATATTTTGAGATCTGTCTTACCCCTTAGTACTTGAAGGCCATATACTCGACAAGAGACTAAAATATTCTTATATAATATTTTATAACTGGGCGAGATAAATATGAAATATTGAAGCTGGTTATCGAGACCCAGGAGAAATAATAATAATAATAATAATAATAATAATAATAATAATAATAATAATAATATACGATCGAACATAGCGACGAAAATGTGCTGAATTCATATTAGGAATGGGTTTTGTCGGGAAGACAGAGAAACAAAGTTTGTTCCCTCGAAGCAGAGGTATTTTACCTGCGATGGTCAACGAACCTGCATACCGGAAGTCTCGCCTTTATACTTTTGGCTCGGACAGGGTTTACAACGGTTCTCAAGACTTAAAAGGGTGAGGAAGTAGATGTGCCTTATCTACGATCTAAGAATGTTCGGGGGAAGATTTTAAAACTCAAAATAAGCTGTGAGAAGCAGATGTGAAAGTTGTCACGTGGGGGTAGCCAATAACAAAAAAAAATCAGGAAAAAAAAATTATAGCCAATCGAAAGATCGCGTAGGCATCACATGATACGTTTGAACTTAAAACAGAACGAAACTTAAGAAAGGGAGAGGGGAAAATTCTACAGTTTTGGCGAAAGGCGTGAGGGAGGAAAGACACGCCGAGACTTTTGGGGACAAACTAACCATGACAACGGCCGAGGCACATTCCGGTACAAATTAACCACGAGGACGCGACGAAACAGAATTAGAACAAAATAATCAGAAGATTTATAGCGTAAAAGTGAAGTTGTGAAATCTAGGCAATTCGAGGGCTAGTCGGAGAAACACATAAGTAGCGACTTCGAGAGTAATAAGAATAACAGTGGTTTCGACGACGAAGGTGGCGGGTTGACCAGATAGGAATCTACGTAACAAAATAAAGATATCACCCAAACTTCTCCGGCAGTATTATTAATCTCATCAAGGCAGTGTCACCACCCCTGAAAAACAAGAACCTCAGCTCTACCGAATCAAATCCCAAATCCCTGCCATCCAAACCACGAACCCAGGACTCTGAGTACACTGAAACAACTGCCAGGAACAATACAGATGCGTCAGAGGTCAGCGTCATTTGGCGCCCACTACGTTGGGGCTCGAAATACTGCCAGCGGATAACGCACCCGGAGAACCGACAACGGAAGGAAGACGACGCCGATGACGACATCAGCAACCACCAGCAGCAGAGTGTACCGATAGACGTGGGGCAACAAGCGACATCGACGCCGCTCCAGTACAACAAGGAAGCAGACATTCAGCGCAGACATCATCAGTGTTCAAAAGTGTGTAAGTGTAGTGAAGTGTTTTGTGAACTATTACAACACTTCGCAGCAGCTCAACCCAGCACCGAGTAAGTGTTAACTGCATGATACATAGGTTAATAAAATTTTGGAAGGGAGTGTATATGCAAGAGATATAAGTAAACTGGGTTATGTATGTACGTAAATGCTGTTAAGAAGCAAGAAATTAACCGGCAACGATATGGAAGGTAATAGCAATGAACAAGGGGAAAATTTCACTAACAATAGCACGCGGGTAGGTGTAGAAAACGGAGTTAGCGAAACATTAGGAAACCAAGTTACCGGATCACTTAACACGAGCGAAATGATGCAACAAATGTTGGCTCAATTGAGCCTCCTCAACACTAAAATATCAGAACAAGAGCAAACAATAGGGCAAACTCTGACTCAACGATTATCAGAACAAGAGCGAACAATAGGGCAAACTCTGACTCAACGATTATCAGAACAAGAGCAAACACTTGGGCAAACTCTGACTCAACGATTATCAGAACAAGAGCAAACACTTGGGCAAACACTGACTCAACGATTATCAGAACAAGAGCAAACACTAACTCAGCGATTAACGGTACAGGAGCAAACACTAAAACAACAATTGTCCACCCAAGAACAAACATTGCAGCAGCAGATAGCCTCACAATTAAGCATCCAACATAAGGAAATCAGTCAGGGCTTAGAAAATAAAATACAGGGTGTCTTGTTAGAAATTAGAGCAAGTCAAAATGTAATCTACGAGGATGTAGAATATATAAGAAACGAACTAAAAGCAACACAGAATAGTGTAGAAGTAGTGAGGAAGGAACTTGTCGTGGAAATGGACGCCATCAGGGCCCAACAAATTGTAAACAATGAAAACTTAATATGTACAATTAGTGATAAGGCAAGGGAAGAAGCAATGACAGTCTGTGTATCATTACAGAATAAGCAGCAGGCACTTGAAGCAGGGGTTAATGATGAAATTAACAAATTAAGGGAGGAACTGACACAGACCGTCAATGCTCGCAGGGACGCGGTAGAACAAATCGAACCGCGATCTCAGGGAGCCACGGACGCGCGAATTACCTCTCAGGTTTCCGCGCTTTCGTCGTTCCAGTGTAACAACCCGAGTAGTGAACCGAGGTCGAACGAACCTGCCTGCACTCCTTCGGCCTCACCGCACCCGGCAAGTGAAATGTCAAGCACCGTAGGGCCCCTGCAACAATGCAATATACCTATACAATTTTTGAATGAACTACCAATCCCCAAGTTCAACAGTGAAGTCGATAATGCGAAGCAGTTCATTAATGACCTCGAATCTTATTTCGCCCTTAGGGGAATTCCCGACCGTTTCAAAATGGTAATTATAAAAAGGAGCTTGATAGGCCCGTCCCTGAGTTGGTTTCGATTGACGGTGGGCGAGCATGCACAATATGAACATTTTAGGTCTGCATTTTTAGAAAAATATTGGAGTGGCGTTGCACAGTACAGGGTGCGCGCAGAAATAAATAATGGCCGATACAGGGAAGAGAAGCGTGAGTCGATGGTCGACTACTTCTTGCGACTCGGCCAATTAAGTCAACTCCTGGACCCACCGATGCCCGAAGGTGAATTTGTATCCCTCCTGACACGACACTTCCCAGACGTTATACGTCATCACCTCGTGGTAGCACGCCCGAGGACGCTGAGCGAAGCCATTGAACTACTTACCGCTCTGCAGGGGTACGGAACGCGGGAAGAAGATAGGCCCAGAATCAGGACTGAAGGCAGACACAGTGATCGGATAAATTCGCATCGTAATGATGGGACGAGGGCACAAGGTGCGTTGAACAACTACTCCACAGTCCGACAGCGTTATCAAGAGCCATTTGCAAGAAATCGGGAGAGAAGCTATAGGCCCTGGAACCAAACGGGCACGGGTAGGCCACCGAGGCAACATGAGGAGTATCCCGTTCACTACCTGAGATTCTCCAGGTACCCGGCGAATAGTAGACAACACTGGGGAAATAACCTCCACGGTGGAACAGCGGATAGGCCAAGAACGCCTCCGAACCGCCCAGAAACTCCCCCGAACCGACCTGGAAACACCCCGGGCAGGCCTAGGACACCTCCGAACAGGCCAAGAACGCCTCCGAATTGCCCAGAAACTCCCCCGAACAGGCCAAGGACACCTCCGAACAGGCCAAGAACACCTCCAAGCCGGCCAGCGACCCCACGACGTAGAGATGAGGACCATGGGCTCTCAAGCATGCCTACGTACAGCTACGCATGGACGCCGAGCGCGTATCTATCACAGACACGACAGCCGCAAAATGTCCACCGCGAAATGGATGACGCGATAGGTCACCGAAGCGGGGCAATGGCAGGACAAAGCATAGGCCAAGGGATAGGCCCCAGTCAAGGATCGTGGCCACGACGGTCGGAAAACTGGAGACAGGAAGAATTGTAGCGTTCCCAGGCTCAACCTCGGAGAATGCGCGCAGGTTCTCGCATTACACAGGGAACGAGAACAAAAATACCAGAAGAACCATTTTTATTGAATATTTGCACATTGGGAAAAGGCATTAACGTGGTAAGAATTTTCACGCAACAACTGTGCGAAGGGAGAGATCTTAACGACACGCCTCTGCAGTCAGCTGATGAATCGGAAGTAGGTCAAGCACCCCAGTATTGTGAGTTAAACACAGAAAATGAAAATGTTTATTTCGGTGAGAGACCGGACGACTTGCAGGTAGTCAGTGATCAAAACATGACCCTATCAGGTATACGCGAATATGTAGCATCAACAGACTGCTTAAACCATCAAGAGAAAGAAGGAATACAGACGAATGCATATGTGTTGGAAAGGTCCTTATCGGATATCACAAACCTTCGGGGACAGGGTATATCAACTCCAATCGTCCATTTAAGCAGGATCAATGAAATTTAGTAGAGTCGGATAGGGAAAATGTACAAACGCACTCGGAACACGAGTAAGGAAAGTCATATATGCGAACATTGTTTACAAACAAATTGGTAGCTTTGGGATAGCAATGTCCTGTAAAACCGTGTGCTTGACATTCACGATGTTAATGACATACAGTAAGAAAACCGGACAAATGGTATACCTGGCAAAAAGAAAAAGGTACCAAAAGGTGTCTTGAGTGTGGAGGCTGCTAATAGCCTCAAGAAAACCAGTATTGTGTGTATAAACAGACTTCTTAAATGTAAATGTTTTGTAGCCTGGTTGTTGACGGCCAGATATTATGTAGATTGTTTTTCCTTTACTTGGTGAAAATACTTGTGTAAAGTTGAAATTGTATTGTGTACAGTGATTGAAATGTATTGTGAACAGAATAAATGTGTAACGGTGGGCTCGCCATCAAATCGTCGTAAGCCACTGACTAAATAAATGAATGAATAAATAAATAAAATGATAAATGAAAGGAATAGAGGGAGAGAGGGACTTTAGATTAGCTTAGATGGGACATTAACGATAAACCCATCATCCAACCTAAAGGTCCGATGATAAGTTTACCGTCAGGGCATATGAAGCTGGTTATCGAGACCCAGGAGAAATAATAATAATAATAATAATAATAATAATAATAATAATAATAATAATAATAATAATAATAATAATAATAATAATAATATACGATCGAACATAGCGACGAAAATGTGCTGAATTCATATTAGGAATGGGTTTTGTCGGGAAGACAGAGAAACAAAGTTTGTTCCCTCGAAGCAGAGGTATTTTACCTGCGATGGTCAACGAACCTGCATACCGGAAGTCTCGCCTTTATACTTTTGGCTCGGACAGGGTTTACAACGGTTCTCAAGACTTAAAAGGGTGAGGAAGTAGATGTGCCTTATCTACGATCTAAGAATGTTCGGGGGAAGATTTTAAAACTCAAAATAAGCTGTGAGAAGCAGATGTGAAAGTTGTCACGTGGGGGTAGCCAATAACAAAAAAAAATCAGGAAAAAAAAATTATAGCCAATCGAAAGATCGCGTAGGCATCACATGATACGTTTGAACTTAAAACAGAACGAAACTTAAGAAAGGGAGAGGGGAAAATTCTACAGTTTTGGCGAAAGGCGTGAGGGAGGAAAGACACGCCGAGACTTTTGGGGACAAACTAACCATGACAACGGCCGAGGCACATTCCGGTACAAATTAACCACGAGGACGCGACGAAACAGAATTAGAACAAAATAATCAGAAGATTTATAGCGTAAAAGTGAAGTTGTGAAATCTAGGCAATTCGAGGGCTAGTCGGAGAAACACATAAGTAGCGACTTCGAGAGTAATAAGAATAACAGTGGTTTCGACGACGAAGGTGGCGGGTTGACCAGATAGGAATCTACGTAACAAAATAAAGATATCACCCAAACTTCTCCGGCAGTATTATTAATCTCATCAAGGCAGTGTCACCACCCCTGAAAAACAAGAACCTCAGCTCTACCGAATCAAATCCCAAATCCCTGCCATCCAAACCACGAACCCAGGACTCTGAGTACACTGAAACAACTGCCAGGAACAATACAGATGCGTCAGAGGTCAGCGTCAATATCTCCTCCAAAAAATACAATTGCAACTTTTAAAAGTGATTTATAGCCTATATTGTGGCAAAGAATAGTGTTTTTCAGTGGTAAAAGAATTGTAAAATCGTTTGAATGATTTCCGAGGTTACCCTGAACGCGCGCGCGCAAACGCATACACATAGTTGTGGAATTTGAGATCGATAAGCACTACGCAGCATAACTCAAAAAGGAAATGTGGGATAAATACCAAACGCGGTATTTACATTCAGCATCTTTCAATGATGCGGTACAACGATTTTTAAGAAAATTCCCTCATCCGAAACTATCCTTTATATGAAAAAACGTGTTAATTTTTTATTTTCTCAAAAATAGTTCTAACGATTTTGATTGAAATGCTATATGTTTAAGATAGTTGTATGGTAGATTAATGGTATATCTCGAATGTTTACTGCGAATAGCCTGTGAATTCCTCTTCTTCGGAACGAATTTGTATAATTTTGTATGACTTGTTAAGAGATAGATAAACTCATACTACACAAAAATGTAACTCTCGTTAAAGCAAACAATTGACAGGCATACAAAAGAGTGGAATTTCAAAGCCATCACATAGCAATCATATTTTTTACAATTTTACGAGGCTTAAGACCTCTGTATTACCTTTGATCAACAATGAAATGTGTAATAAAAGCATTTATGCTAACATTTATCTTGATTAACAAGAAGTGGACAGAAGAATAAGCTTTTATAAGGCAGTTTGTAAAATAGTGGACAGGGAAGTTATGTGAATGTAAAACGGACTTTTACTTTCTCTACCTTTTATATATAGTAAGTAGAGGAAGTATAGTATTTCACCCAAAAATTCGATACAGAGATTTCACCGGAATTGCATTTTTGAGGTCCCCTGAATTAAAGTAAGCATTGTTAGAATAAAGCCATCGCGGGCATTTAAACAGCAAAACATGGAAAGTCGAATACATACCAAGTAGTCACAGTAGTAGTAATTGGGGATATAGGAAAGCTCAATGGCTCTCGCACTTCTACCTAAAGATCTTTGGTGCATCCCGTTTTCCTTTTCATAGGAATTCAAGTTCCTCGGAGCTTATTAATTGCAGGACTCTCATTCCTGAGATAGGATCTTTAGATCTATCCAATATCTATCTTTATTATCTTTAGATCCCAAAGAGTCGATGTCTACTTCCTTCTCGCAATCTAGTAGTAAATGACTGGCGGTTTCTTCTCGCTGACCACAAAGTCTGCAGCTGGTACCCCTTTGGAGGATACCCACAGTTCGTAGGTGCTTTTTGAAGTGTCCATGTCCAGTTAATAATCCAATTGACTTCCTGATTCTATTTCTACTTGAATGTAAAAGCGATCTAGATAAAGCGTCGTTGGGTGCTTAAACTATGTATTTTCATAGTGTTTGGCCAGAGATATTTTTCCATCTTTTTTATGTGAGGCAGTATTTTTAACACTTAAATGATTTCAGTCTAATTATATAACATAAAAATAAACCTCTTTTAAAGCAATATGTGTATAAATAACATATAAAATGTATGTAACAATCATTTTATTATGTTTATATTATTATGTACATGTTTAATAATGTTATATGAATGTATTAAGTAATTTAACAATGTTGAAGCTGAAAGTTGCTAACAATGAGATAACCTTCAGGCAATAATGAATTGGAAAGTTTAATAATGCTACTAGTAATTCTTGCAATAATAATGTAATATTTTAAAACAGTTTATAAATAGCCAATCAAATACTATAAAAGCTGAAAGTTAAATAAAAGTATACTATTGGAGTAAAATTAGCCAATCTGAGACGTATAATAGAAAAATTTACAAATTTAAGCTGTAAACGCCAGTCGCTAGAAGGCAACGTACCTGAGCAGTTTGTTCGCTCGGTACGTATTCAGTGTGAGATATATAAAATTCATTACGGTTTCTACAAATTAATACTTACGCAGCCGAGGCAAACATAAATATAAATAATATTTAAAGAAACATAAAAATACAAAATTGATTCCTAAACGTTGGGGCGAAGGCCACCGGAAACTTTGTACCGTACGTGGTTGCAACTACTTCAAGTTCGGGTACCCAACAGTGGAACTACAATACAACTTCTTCAAATTGGTTTTCCAACAGTGAGACATTCAAACTCCTTCATATGTTCCTCCCTGGTCCATTTTGTTACTACGGTTCTAGCATAGGATTTTCTTATACCGCAGAAAGGTTTACGCCCATAGTGGGGGTTTTGTCTCCCTACTTGGCTAACTGAACAGCTCTGTCATTACCTTCAATACCTTGTTGGCCCTGCAACTCTCCCAGCACCACAGATTTGCGCTATGATAGTGTTTGCAAGGTTTGAAGACATTCTCACACCAATTTAGATATGAATTGGTGTGAATCAAGTGCTTTTAAAGCAGCTTGACTGTCAGTGAGGATAAGTATGTGCTTACCTTTGTAGCCCTTTTCTAAACCTCTTTGTGCACAGACAAGGATTGCATATATCTCTGCCTGGAACACAGGGCTATATCTACCGAGACTGAAGCAAAGTTCTGTCCTCGGAGAAGCAATGAAAATTCCTGCACCAGAGTGTACTCCATTTATTGATTCACCTATAAACCATGTTCAGATGGTTCCGGAATTTGTTTACTAGACCAGTCTTGCTGGATTCCTATCTGGATCTCGAAAAAGTGATCAAAGCAATATTCAGTTATCATGAGATCAATCTCACTGCTAAAACTGAGTTCATTTCTACAGTATCTTGGATCAGGGTATGTCCATAACCATGACCACTCCTTTTCCAGTTATCTACATTAATTAACCTATAGACAGCAAGAACAGATTCTGCCTTAAGGTAGGAATCTAGCCGTGGAAGCTCCAGTAGGGTTTCCATTGCAGCGGTTGGGGTGCTTTTGATGGTTCCAGTTATAATTAAGGGGGTAAGTCTTTGGAGACTCACCAGTTTGATTGACACCGTTGACTCTGCACATTCGCCCACCAGATCAGGGAGCCATAAGTTACCCGTGGACTGATCTCTGACCCATACAACCAATGGCAGATCTGGCTTTAGGCTCCAAGAAGATCCTACAAAGCATCTGCAGTTACCATTGGCTTTGGCTCTGCGGATAATATTATTAATGTAAGGATTCCATTCCATCTTCTATCTAGGGTTATCCCTAGATACTTGACAGAGTCAGAAATCTCAACACAAGTATGCCCAACCTTTAAACTTCTAAGGGATTCAAGATTCCTTTTCCTTGTGAACGGAAACTATGATGGTTTTTGATGAATTGATCCTAAGGCCTTCTATTTGGCTCTATTCATTGATTAATTTTAAGCCTACATTCACGATGTCTTTTATGATAAATTCGAATTTTCCTTTGATCAGCAGAGCTAGGTCGTCTGGGTAACTCTGCAGGTAATATCATTCTTGGTTTAAGTTCACCAGGAGAATGTCTACCACAAGACTCCACAACAGAGGAGATAGAATTCGTCCTAGCGACAGCCTCGGGTAGCAGTTATCTTCTGTGTTATCTCATGAAAGTGACCTTGAATAATTCTGTACTTCTGGTGTCGATCTATCTAGTGACGGTTTTCTCTACACCTCTTCTGTAAAGAGCCTTGACCATTGATCGATATGGCGTATTATCAAAATCTCCCTCAAAATCGAAGAATGTAACAATGCAGTTTCCTTAAGCCACGTAGTCCTCATTCCTAACCACTAAGTTATGCAGAGCCGAATCACAGGATTTTCCTGGCTGATAAGCGTATTGATTACGGTGAAGTGGCTTGTCTTGTATGGCCCTTCTCCGTATATATCTTTCTATCACTCTTTCCACTGTCTTAAGAAAAAAGACGCAATTAATTGTCTTGGCATTAAAATGGTATGAACAACCTTGCTTACGAATAAAGACCACTGTACTCGTTTTCCAGGGCTGATGTACATAACCAAATGCTAGACTCGTCCTGAAAAGATACCAGACGTTAAAGAGGGAATCTGGTTCTCTCTGTAAAATACAGGAAAGATTCCTTCCTTTCCCGGTGATTTGAATGGACTAAATTGATTAATTGCCCATTTTATTTTATGAACAATGACGATATGACGAGCCATCCTCATTAATTTGTTGTACATTTTTATTCCTTAAAACTGTTTTCTAAACATTATTTCTAATATTATTTTTCCTAAAACCGACATTTTTCTCTACATTGATTGCATTGAGTATCTAGTAAATAATAAGAAGATTATTACATCTCATAGCCATGGAATTGCGTGTGTTTATACAAAATTCATCGTGTGATTTAGACAAAACTTACCGAGTGAAGTGGCACCGCGGTAACGTGTGGGATACGCATTCGGGTGGTGCCCGGTGACCACCCAATCTGACCCACGGGTTTTTCGTGGTTTTCCGAGGTCGCAAGCGAATTCTGGGGTTGTTCTTCCTATCCCTCATGCCCTATACCTATCATCCCCTTCATTGTCGTCTGTTTCAGGGTTGTAGGACCAGGCGGCGGTGTTCGGCGGGTTGCGGGTGGGCGGTGGATGTAGCCTTTTGTAGAGGTTTCTTCCCTGGCATCGTTGTGGGACTGCTCAGTTAGGATCCGCCTCCGAAGCAGCTCTACCCAGGGCCGCTGCGGCCTACTTGCGGTCCTCTGTCCCAGTTATGGGGATCCCTTTGTTCGTTCGTACCTTTAGCTCTACCTTTAGACAAAATTTAGTGCAGAAATATAAAATTCACGTGTGTGTAATCGTATTCAATTCAATGGAAGACGGGGTGTAAAACATTACTACAAGCAGAGGAGGAAGATTGTTGCTTATTGGTGTGCTTGTACTAATGAAGCGAAAATACAAAGATAAGGAATGTCTGGAGGTGAAGACTAAAGAATGTCGGAGATTCAACAATTCAAGGTCAACTAAAACTTCTGCAAAGAATTTCTAAATCTCCACATTCACATCCTCCTAACTGGGAAGAAACATAGGCAGAAAAAAGTGAAGAGCAGACTGAAACGATTGGCAGAAGTTCGGTCAGAATTGCTTCCGGCCCAGATTCTTAGAACCGAGCTACACAATGTTCCAAAAATTGCCCTTAGTAACTTGCCTAACCGGGAGAAGCAGTCTCTGAGAAGGCTTGATGCCATGGTCTGCATCAGAACCCTGCATCTTTAGCAGATTAACAGGAAATCCCAGAGATACCAGTGCACTCTACTAGGTGAGCCATATTTTTTATTCGATACTAATAGTGAATATGATGATGATGATGATTCACTATGAAGAATTGTGACTTTTAGCACGAAAAGACAATCATCTTGAGCTCTTCATGCGCAGTGCTGTTTGGTTCCTCAATGGGACCGATCGAGGTGGCGCCGCTATAACATGTGCGACTCGCATTCGAGGTACTGGATTCGATCCCCGGCGACGCCCACTATGACATGGATTTTTCGGGGTTCCCCGTGTCGGCAGGCGAATATTGGGGTGGTTCATCTTTTACCACAACTCTCCTGTCCCTCGTTTTTCTGTACAAATCATCTTCCTTGTCATCTGTTTTAGGGTTGTAGGACCAGATGACGGTGTTTGGTGGGTTGCGACTGGGCGGTGCTGTGCGCTCTGTAGAAGTTTCTTCTCTGACGTTGTTGCGGGACTGCTCAGTTAGGTCTCGCCTCCGAGTGAGCCCAGCCCCGGGTGACCGCCGAGGATTCGGTGGCTTGTGGGTGGGCTTCTGATCCGGTTGTGGGGGCCCCTCCCTTCGTGTGTACCTTTACCTTGCCTTCCGCAATGGAATTTAGTCCAAATCTCTACGCAATTGTTCACTATAACAGGAATTGTATAAAGACCTGACCCACAGCCTAAAGAGTACGAAGTTGCAGTCCCTCTAATTTTTTCATTGTCTTCTGAAGAGCAGGTATTGTACACCACGGTCCTTAACAAAGTCTTGAATTGTACCACACGTTACAGAATTCCAGCAACTCCTCAAACAGCATAATGATACATTAAAAAAACATCGTAAACAGCTGTATATGTACTTCCACTATGTTGACTAGCTTCTGGCATTTAACACACTCTGTAGAACCAATATGACGCGACATTCCAGAATGTACATAGAACTAGTAACATTAGCAAAGGATGACACAACAAATTCCAAACTGTTGCTGGTAAACACCATCCTAATCTTTACACCCTTTAAGTGAATTCCATCAAGAGCAAGATGACACAGTCCACTTTAGCAGACGTTGTGCTTAGGAAGCCTGTATGGGCAAGAAAGTGGTTAACATCGCAAAATCGACTGCACTGTATAGCTCTGGAGTACC
This sequence comes from Deroplatys truncata, assembly GCA_030765065.1. Taxonomy (NCBI): domain Eukaryota; kingdom Metazoa; phylum Arthropoda; class Insecta; order Mantodea; family Mantidae; genus Deroplatys; species Deroplatys truncata. The sequence continues at coordinate 169,018,167 of CM060983.1, forward strand.
AGACATTAAGGCGAAGTGCAGAGGCTCGACTTTGTGAGGACTATAAGCTGCAGTATCAACTCAGTGTACGATACAATATTAACTCGTATACTAAATAAATTTTCGCCCTCAGGGACTCACCTTGGTGAGTAAGGGAATGGTGACCCCGAGGTACCTGAGGCACCCAATGTCTGGGGGTGTAACCAGTCCACCCTGTCTCCTGGAGTCAGAAATAAGGAGACCTAGTTCTCCAGGTTGGGGTTAAGCATGGGGGCTCTCAACCCGACTTGTAAAAACCTTGTTAAGACGGATGGTTTGTTATTGGCGACTTGGAATGTTCAAACTATGTTATGACCTGGAAAAATGAAAGAAGTGGCAAATAACTCTTAAGGTATTGGCTGGACAGTAGTGTTGCAAGAAAAACGTTGGAGTGGAAAAGGAAGAATAGATAAACAGGATTACACATTATTGTATTGTGGATCAACTGAGCCTGGACTACACAAGGGAATACAGATGAGCCTAATAGAGTTGGAACCTGTTAATGAAGGATGGTGTAAAATAGACTTAAGGTCCAATTTGGAAATGTGACTATACTTTCTGTGTACGCATCTGTGGAGGAAAGAACGAGTTGACAGGGAAGAGTTTTCGTGAGAGTTTGGAAGGAGAGTGTGGTGAAGGAGTTTATGGATACGTTGATGTTCTTGGGTGATTTTGGTGCTGGAGTGGCGGTGAAGCAAGTGTTACTTGAACAAGGTGTCGAGGTTGGTGCCTTGCATGGACAGTTTGTGATTGGAATTAATTGGATTATTAAGAAAGGAAGTTTCTCGTGTGTTATTGTTTTTTTATAACTGTGTAGAATTGCATTGTACGTTTACATTTGCTCAGGGTTAGTTCTTATTTGCCATATTCTGTGAGATTTCTATTGCTTATTTTTTGCATTTGTTGATTTACTATTTCTATTTTTGTAATCCTGGTGTTTCTCTCTGTGAATGGTCTGACTTTATTGGTTTTGTACCAGAATGTGATTATCTATATAACCAGAGCTGCTTCTGTAATCTGAGTTGCTTAACTTGTATTGTTTTTATTGTATTCATGTACTGAGTTGAATAAATTTATAGCCAGAGGGTGGCGCTGATGACCGCCGCAGTTTTGCGCCACTCAAACCGCTATTACTATTAAATAAATTTTCTTTGTTAAATTATTATCACATTATCAACTCATTGTGTACTAAATTAGTTTTAGTTTATTAATTTTACAATTTACGCTTAATAAATTTCTAATTCTCCTTTCAAATGTTTTATAATAAACTCATTTTTAAATTAAGGTATTTAAGTACTAAGAGAAAAGGTTATCAGGAATATTTGAATTTAGGAAAAAATTGGGAAAAATGATTTAGGATGATCAATATTAAGAAAAATGACCATTCCATTAATGGGCGTTAAGAATTTGATTTTACAAAAATTATAGGGGATCGTTTAAGAGATTTGCACGAAAAATCAATGCATATCTTGCATTTCCTTGGAATAGGATGTGGAGTCCTGTTCATTCGGAATGAATTTTCTATACCTTTGTACCATGAGAGACAGACAAAAACTTATTACACACAAAATACGTAGATCTGGTGAAAACACACAATTTATGTGTTTGTTTTTTTATTTTTGCTGCTAAGTCCCCATTGGTTTGCTTCCCGTGGTCATGCAAAGAGCGAAATTTAAAAGGCAGCAAATAGCGACCCATCTTTCAAAGATTTGACTGAGACTTCCGCCTCCTATATTCCTTGTGTATTTAAAACGAAAGTGTAATGAAGCCAGTTCTACAAACGTTTATCTCGATTAACATGAAGTAGAAAGAAGAACAAGTCTTTGTAACAATAGTTGGTAAAAGAATGGGCAGAGAAATCGTGTGAATGTAACTCATATTTATTTTCTCCCTAATGTCCCCCAGTTCAGCTTAGTGAGTACTAATGAAACATAATTTATTACGTGATGGCCATTTTGCTAGCAGATTAAGACGGCTACGTAATATGAACACTTAAAATAAGTAACTAGGTCGAAGGCCATACATGTCAAATATATTTTCAGCTCATTTTACAGCACATATCTTATCGCCATGTAGATGTGTTCATTCTGATGCTAAATGTGTCATTCAGAATGAATGTGGACCATATTTTCTGGTAAATGCCCAGCGATAATCCTGATAAAGGTGAAATGGTTTACTAACCGAAAAACATACGCAAGTACAAAGGCATTCTTACTAGACTCCGGATTTATCAAAATACCTTATTTATAATTATAATGCTAATAATCACAGAAACATTCCAACCCCGAATAGAACATAGGATCCTTGTAATCCAGGGCACATGCTTTACCAACTGAACTACGAGGCTAATCATAATTTTAATCTTCAATTCCCGTTTTAAACAAAAAGATAATTTAGTAAGCGGTAGTCTTAGTCATTCACAATAATCTAGTCTACCCACCATTTGAATAATTCTCATAAATGTCTAACAAAGTGGCGATTAAATGTTATGTCTATATTGTAGTACAGCTGTGGTTCCTTGAAGGTCCAGCAGGGTTAGATTCTTTAGGCACTAAATCTAAATTGGAACAATTTGACGTAATTGAATTGTCTTTGCCTCCCAAGTGCGACGAAAAAGTTGGGATTTTTCATTTCTTTTAGGCGTTTTACAATAGCTGAATAACAAACTGCTTAATGTGGGAAGTACACCAATCTACAGTACTGAACACTGGAGTGGTCGTGTAGTTAGCATTCCCTCTTCCCAATCCAGAGGTCCTGGGTCAGGGGAATTTATCTTTAACTACAAATTATTGTCAACCCCCCGCAGAGTCTGAAAAGATGTATGTGGGAATGAATGTGAGTGTGTTTCATGGTAAACAAGAATAAAATATACGTTTAAAACCCCATAGTTCGAGTTGTTAGTCAGTTCCCGATATAATAGAAATTAAAGGAGGCTATACAAATGAAACAAAAGATGATAAGCACCTCAATAAGCTTAAGATGGCTACCCTTGAAATATGAACGCTCAGAATGAGTGTGCAGGTAGTCGAACAGGTAACGTATTTTGAACATAATACTTTTAAAAAGTGGGGTTATAGCTTATTTCTATCTGCCACGCATATAAAGGTATCTATTTGCTGGAAAAATGAGAACAATGTTTCGTTTTAAAGATCAACCTCGTTTCTTTATATTAGCTGTTTTCGGGATAAAATTTACAGTATTTAGAGTAGACAAATTAGTCAAATCACCCCATAAAACGAACAAATCTGACTAAACTAAAACTTTAGAAGGTCTAGATGACCGCCGAACTTGAGCACTAAGAGAATTGATATACAAAATGTTAATGAACTACACTGAAATATTTTCAGAGAAGATGAGGTCTCTTAAGCAAGTACACAAGAACTTAGTTTTATCAGGACTAGATGGGGCCGGAGGTGATCCGAGTTAACGAAAATCCGTATAATCCGGAAATATTCCTCTAAATGCAAAAATGTATTTTGGAACTAACGAGAAACACTTTTTTGGCACTTAAACTCTATATTTACGGAGTCTATTCAATTTTATTCACTGAAATATGTAGTGTGTAAGTTTCTTTTGTTTCAAACGTGTGTGGCGTTTGAGAGCAGCATGATCGCGTAGACGTTTCACTAACATCAGCTCGGCTAGAGTTGTTTCCTGCTGACGATCTAAGTAAACTATTAGTTTTTCCAGCTGTGCCATTACCTCCACGTGAGGCATTATTTCACTTACGCACACTCAAAATATGGGAACAAAAGAACAATACCGGTACAGCTTCTTAACTCTGTAAGGAACAGATCCATACTAACCGTAGTAACGGTAGCTGGAAGCGTGGGACCGGGGATATCTATGCTACCTGCGATGCAACATGACAACCGTACATATACCATACCGTACGAATTGTATACCGCACATTTTTGTGTTAAAACAAAAGGGAAAAGGAAACAAAAAATGAATCCGGATAAACCGGAGATCCGGATTAATGAGAGCCGGATAAACGAGGTTCTTGATTTCAGATAGGAGACGTATGGCCTGTCCGTTCAATTTCGAAGTTACGGTTTAAGTTTCTAACATGCTAGTACGTCACTGGCTAATAACGATACCATTTGAGAACACAACACACAGAAACGAAAAAACGTTTCAGAGCGTGCGTAATGGTTATGACATTCGCTTTCACATGAAAGGTAGTCATAGTTTTGGAGTTCGAGTCTCGTTTACAACATTCGTTAGTAGAGGATAGGATATTAATGCAATTTTTCAATGTTAGCCTAAGTTTTAAATTCGTGTCTCATTTTATGCATTTTAATTTCAACATATTAGTACAATTAATTATAGTCCTTGCTAACGAAGTGTTGAAGCATGTTTAATACATTCCCATGCTTTATTTACAGATGGGAAGAAGTTTAAAGGATGAAAGAGAGAATAAAAACTTGAAAACATAAAAGTCTTAACGTCATTTTTATAGGAATTTCTCGAAATGGCGATATGCATTTTCAAGGCAAAGTTGACAGCGGCAAAAGAACGATTGTGGTACTCTATCCAAGATTTCTGGTGTGTGTCGAATAACGTCACATTCGGGCAGCTAAGTCCTCTTCTGAGGCGATAGATGTTTCATACACCAGACCCCAGAAACAGAAATCAATTGGAGTGAGAGCCGAGAGCGTGGTGTAAGTTACTGTTGGACTCCCCTTTCCGATCGACCGGGTAGGAGAAAGTTTGTTCAAATGCTCTCGCATAGCCAGGAAGAAATGGGGAGGAGCTCCATCATGTTGTAGCTACATTCGACGATGAATATACAGAGCTACATCTTCTAAAACACAGGTATAATGTACAAAAAAGATAAACATGCCCATTTAACCGAGGGAGAAGGAGATATGAGTCAATGAATGGTTTGAAATAATTCTGACCGGTACGTTCACGAAAAACGTCTGCTGATGACTCTTCTCCACAACAGCATGTGGACTGATATAGTCCCACACATGGCTGTTTCTTGAGTTATAAACTAGACCATCCCTGATGAACAAGGTCTCATCAGTAAGCAATACCGACGAAAGTAATTCAGGCTGCTGGGGCGATCCCCAGTTACAAGATTGTACCAGAGGGCCAAAGTCTCCCGGGCTTAATGCTTGCACCTTTTGACGGTGAAATTGGTGACATATGCTGACATGGCTAGTACCCAGTGCACGTGTGCTGGTAGATTGCTATTTTGCAATTCTTTGCAAGACATTCTCCTCAGATTGTACTGTGCGTCGAGTTTGTGCAACACCCGTATCGCCCCTGTTTACCTTGAAGGTTCCACACTCTCGCAAACGCCTATCGATGGACTGGAAAGTGGAGTAATGTGATTGGCGCCTATCGGATACCGTTCTTTGCACAGTGCTGCAGCAGCTAAATCAGTATTTCTTGATTCAACATAAATAATGTACATATCTGCAAGTTCAGAGAAAATGTACACGTTCTCCATGTTGTCACAATCTTCAGCATACTAATATTAGTGAGGCGAATCAAGAAAATTATAGTACCTAGTGTTACTGCACTGGGCAATCAGAATCGCAGCACTTCGTATGGAATTAAAAAAAAGAATTAACTGCATGATAGCAAACGAATCCATATCCTTCTGGACATTAGCTTTTGGCGTTTCACATTAAGCTACACGAGCAGTTGAAGAAATGCCTCAACATAGATTGGATGCATAACGCCCGAAGGCAGTTCATCGATGTTCAGTATTGCACTGTCAAGTGATTAGCTTGGGATTTGAGAGATTTTTGTGAAATTAAATCTTGAGAACGTTAATGACGAAGTGCTGAAAATTGATTTCTATACTCGTACAGCAATTTTAAAGGCATTCTAAGCCTATTTTTCATCTGGCTTTGCTTTAACCTCGACTTGTCAGCATCTAATACCAATGTGTTTAACACCTCATAACTGGGTTATGTTTAGCCGTGGATCATGTCTAGAGTCTCTGAAATTATTTCGGTGTACTTCATTAGCATCTTGTATAGATGATTGTGCATTTAAAATATGCTTTTAGCGTTGAACTTCGTTTCTAAACAATAAGAAATTTTATGAGGCGATAGCTTATGTCACTCATAAGGATTTAAGCTTGATAACTACTGGAGAAATGTTCAGATCTAATAAGCAGTTCTCCAGATATCTTCGAAAAAAATTAAATAAAGAATGAAAAAATCTGATGTGATTCATTCACAATGACTTTCTCTAACCTCTATCTTTTATTTCTGGGTATGCAAACTATTCTTACTAAACTTTATTTTTCTATTTACTACGTTTTAATCCAAATAAACCTTTTCAGAAATACGAGGCTGTCCCAGAAGTACCCGACATAACAAAGAAATCACAAAACTTTTGGGAAAACACATCTTTATTTCTCTACATAGTCTCCTTTCAGCTCGATACATTTTTCCCAGCGATGTTCAATCGCTTCGATACCCTGCTTATAGTAAGAACGTCGAGTTCTGCAAAATAGCCATCCACTGCAGACTCCACCTCTTCATTGTTGGCAAATCTTTTACCACCAAGCCATTTCTTCAACTTTGGAAACAGAAAATAATCAGAGGGGGCTAAATCTGGCGAATAGGGTGAATGAGGAAGCAATTCGAACCTTAACTCATTGATTTTGGCAATGGCGATAATGGATGTGTGAACTGGTGCATTGTCTTGATGAAACAGAACTTTCTTTTTTCGCTAAATGCGACCGTTTATGCTTGATTTCATTATTCAAGCGCTACAATAAGTTTGCATAATACTCACCATTGATTGCTTTTTCTTTTTGAAGATAATCAATGAAAATTATCCCACGCGCATCCCAAAAAACTAACGCCATGACCTTGCCTGCAGATAGAACTGCCTTCGCCTTCTTTGGAGCCGATTCTCCCCTTTCATTCTACTGTTTTACTGTTCCTTCGGCTCAGGTGTGAAGTGATGGACTCATGTTTTATCCATAGCTATTAATCGACACAAAAACTCGGCTTTATTGCAGCAAAACATCCCCAAACACTCGACTGAAACATCCTCACGACGCTGCTTTTGTTCCATTGTAAGTAAACGCGGCACCCATCTTGTGCACAGCTTTCTTATGTCCAAATTTTCAGTCAGTATGCGATGTACAGTACTTTTTGAAATGCCTACGATGTCTGATAGCTCACGCACTTCCGGTCGACGGTCATCCAACCAATACCATTTTGTGGATTTTCTTCACAATTTCTGGCGTGGTCACCTCATTTGGCCGACCACTGCTATGTTCGTCTTGGCAACTCGTATGCGACGCTTAAACTCTGCCACCGAATATTTTACTGTTGTAAATGAAGGAGCAGACTTCCTCAGAGTAGAATCTAGCTCAGCCTTTATTTGTTGGACTAAGGTCTTTCAAATGACCAGTTTTATCCATGTTTAAAAATTTGCTGAGAGCGTTCACTATTGATGGCTGCCAAACAATTACTTAACAATGTAACATTGTCAAACTTCATACTTAAGCTTTATAAGATTGATACTTTCTACCATAGGCATTTGTTTGAAACAACAACTGCTATCTATACGTCAGGTCGGGTACTTCTGGGACTGCTCTCGTCGCTCCATTACACATCTCGTTAGGGTACAAAGACAACAGCGATAGTGAAATGTTTTAGAAGTGGACATTATATGTTGGTCTTAAAAGTCCATGCTGTTTCCATGCAATCGCGAGAAATAGCTGAATGTTAACAGGGCTTCAAGAAATGAACAGTTCCATCCATTAAAAATGGCTATCTCATAAATGGCTTATGTCACAACAAAACTTGTTTGAAATAAATTATGTGTTTTAAAGAGATCTACATGCTTTGTGCAGTAGGCTTTCATCTATCGCTAATGTTTATCGCTTAAAGATTATACAAAATGTATTCCTAATGAAGGGGACTTTACAGGATATTTCCAGAAAATTCAAGATATACACTTTATCTATCATTTAAATATCTTTAATGTTTGATATTTTAATCAAAATCGTAGGAGACATTCCTTAGAAAACCAGTTTTCGAAAAATGTTCCATGTAAAAGGTAGCTTGTGGTGCGGGATTTTCTTGAAAATCTTTGTGTCACATCCTTGGAAGATCCGAACTTATATACCAAGCTTGGTGTTTATCCGAATTTTAGTTTTTGAATTATGCTGTTCATAGACACACACACCTTTTTCTAAAATGCTTTTTTACTTTCTCACTACGTATAGTAAGTAGGGGAGGTATTGCACTCCATCAAAAATTCAACCCGAGATTTCACCAGAAATATATGTTTTGAGAACCCCTGAATATGTGTCTGTGAACAGCATAACTCAAAAACGAAAATTCGGATAAATACCAAACTTGTTATTTATATTCAGTATCTTTCAAAGATGGGACATGACGATTTTCAATAAAATCCTCCCATCCCAGACTACCCTTTACTTGGAACATTTTGCGATCATTTTTATTTTCTCAAAAATGGCTCTAACGATTTTATTAAAATATCATATACCTAAGATATTTTTATGACAAATAAAATGTCTATCTTCAATTTTCTGGGAATGTCCCCTAAAGTCCTCTTCTTTCTGAATGACTTCTGCATAACTGGTAAACCGTATGAGATAGACAAAATTTTTTAGCACAAAAAATGTAGAGCTACTTAAAACACACAATTTATGTCATATGCATTTTTCTGTGGAGTGAACCATTTCCGAGATATACCTTGTTATTTGTTTGAATTTTCCAATACTTTACTTCTCTCAAATGGGAATTCGTTATTCTTTTTACTTTTTCTACTACGTATAGTAAGTAGGGGAAGTATTGTATTCCAACCAAAAATTAGGTACCGAGATTTCACCGGAAATACATGTTTTGAGACCCCCTGAATCCAAAAAAAGCATTTTTGGAAACATGTCCGTTTGTGTGTCTGTGAACAGCATAACTCAGAAATGAACAGTCGGATAAACACCAAACTTGGTATTTAGGTTCAGTATCTTCCAGAGATGAGACACGAAGGTTTTCAAGAAAATTCCCCTACCCTAGATTACCCTTTACATGGAACATTTTTCGAAAATTTTAATTTTCTCAAAAATGTCTCTAACGATTTTCATTAAAGTATCATATATTTAAGATATTTTCATGTCAAATAAAATGTAGATCTTGAATTTTCTGGGAATGTCTCCAAAATACCAAACTTGGTATTTAGGTTCAGTATCTTCCAGAGATGAGACACGAAGGTTTTCAAGAAAATCCCCCTACCCTAGATTACCCTTTACATGGAACATTTTTCGAAAATTTTAATTTTCTTAAAAATGTCTCTAACGATTTTCATTAAAGTATCATATATTTAAGATATTTTCATGTCAAATAAAATGTAGATCTTGAATTTTTTGGGAATGTCTCCAAAAGTATTCTTCATTGTGAACGACTTTTGCATAACTGGTAAAACATAAGAGATAGACAAAATTTTACTAAACATAAAATGTAGATCGCGTTAAAATACACAATTTATGTAATGTCATTTATTTATTTATTTTTTGAGTGAACCATTTTCGAGATATTGCTTGTTATTTCCTTAAATTTTTCAATGCTTATACTTTTTCTCAAATAGGAATTCATTATTAATTTTTTTGTCCCGGTAATGCAAAGATAATGGAATACTCCACATAGAACCAGCTCTTAATATATTTGACTATCGTTTAAAGCGTACCAATTCCCCTTGCATCTACAAGAAAATTAGCAATAAAATTAACATCTCGATATCTCGATTAACATGAAGCATATGGAGAATAAGCGTTTGTAAAAATAGTTTGTACAAGAGTAGAGAAAGTCATGTGAGTGTAACACATCAGAATTTTTTTTTATGTCCTGGACATACAAAGAGAATGGAATGCTGCACATAGCAACCGGCTCTTACAATATTTGACTATCGCTTAAAGCCTACCATATTTCCCTTGCAACTCTGCAGTTATAAGAAAATTAGCAATATGGTGTTACCTTTTATGTTTATCTCGATTAACATGAAGTAGATAGAGAATAAGCGTTTGTACAAGAGTAGAGAAAATCATGTGAATGTAACACATCAGATTTTTTTCTTGGAATCAGGGGTCTCAAAGCATGTATTTCTGTTGAAATAACGGTATCGAATTTTTGGAATGGAATACCTCCTCTAACTACTATGTACGTGACAGAGAACGTAAAATTGAAACACACTTTCGAGATTTCCACAGAAATGCTTGTATCAGAAAACAGGTTTAAGAATGCTTATCATAAAACTCTACATTAGCGATACCATTTAATAGTAAACGAGGAATTTCTTGTACTCTAAGCCTGCTGAGATTTCAAAACACTAAAAGAGGGGAAGGAGAGAATATGCACGCAGGTTAACCAGTAACTGAATAGTGGATGACAACTGCATACAGTTGGGATACCATTCGGGATAAGTAGTTTCTGCCACCCAAAGCAAAAAAGGATCGCACCCGTGTGCGTGAACAGCATAAAATAATAATAATAATAATAATAATAATAATAATAATAATAATAATAATAAACAAAGTTGGTATTTAAATTATGCATCTTCTGAAGATGCAGCACGAAAATTTTCAAGAAAACGCTTAACCAAAATGATTCTTTACATGAAAATTATGAGGTTATTTTTTAGATATTCGAAAATCGTTCTTATGGATTAAAATATCATATGTTTAAGATATGCGTGTGGTAAATAAAATACATATCATGAATTTTCTCCGGAATGCCCGGGAAGTCCTCTTTATTCGGGATGAATTTAGTATAATTTTGTATAACGGGTAAAGCATAAGAGATAGACAAAGATTTACTGTTCAAATCATATATACTTCTTTAAAACACATTTTAATTCAAATAACCTTATTTGTGAGATCGTCTATTTACTAGATATCCGTTGTTATTGGTGGTTTAAATGAATGGTTCGAATTGTTCAATACTGAGCCATTATTTTAAAGGCCTGTCATCATTCAGTTGTTTCTCGCGATTGCATGGAAACAATATGGAATTCTAAGGCCAGAATATAGCGTCCAGTATTTTAAACATTTGACTATCGCTGTTCTCTTTGTATCTTGTATCTATAATGAAATGTGTAATGTAACTATTTCTGCAAAGCTTTATTTGGATTAAAATGTAGTCGACAGAAAAATGAGTTTTAGTAAGAACAGTTTGTATGCCCATTTATAAAGAATAGAGAAAGCTAATACTCTCTATTAGCAGGAAAAGTAATGATTCGAATTGTTCAGTACTTGGTCATACTTTAAAGTCCTTTCAACATTTTTGAAGTGTTGTCACCATTTCCCACGATGTCATGGAAAGGGTAGGGAATCTCAAGGCCAAAATATGTCGTCCCGGTTTAAACATCTGGCTATCGATTCGGTTTCTTGTATTCACTTTGTACTGACAACGAAATGTATAATGAAACTATTTATGCAACGTTTATCTCGGTAAACAGAAGCAGATAGGAAAATAAGCTTTGTAAGAATATTTTGTAGGAACTATATTGAATTGAGTTTTATTTATGGACGCTCTTTAACGGTCTTTAGCGTCCCATTCTGTATTGGGCGTAAAAGACCGATAATTTTGCTCAGAGGCCTCTTTATCAGGCTTGAGGTTCTTTTACGTGCCGTAAATCTACGACACGGGAACACAGGCTTTACTTCCCTTCTGAAGGAAGCCATGCTAAGGAGTTTTACGCCCGAAAAAAGCCATCGTTCTCCGCCGGGTTTGAACTCGCGACCTCGGGAACTAGAGGCTAGCGTGGTAACCAATACACCACGAAGAACGACAGAAGCTATATTAAAATAAGCGATCGACTCTAAGGAAAGGATATGTAACATATCAGAGTTTTATTAATGTAGTTTAACTTCAGATGTGTCCATTGTTTTTCTTTGAGCTAAAACTTATAAAATGGCGCATGTTTTGTTAAAAAAGATGAAATAGATACGTCACTGCTGTGATAACTATGATTAACAAATATATGGAGTGGAAATGACAATTTCTCGCGTTGTAATTATCTCACCGAATACAAAGTGCAAAATCTGCGATCTCAAATTTGATATCTTGCTTTAAGCTCAATTAAATTCCGTTAAACTATCAGGACCCGTATTACTCAACATGATTTCTTAACCAAACTTTAAGACATAATTATTATTAAATGTAAAGAAATACAGGTTTTAAAGTGAAATTAAATTACCGATAAAAGTCAAAATCGCGCATACCGCATCCGAAAAAAGCATGCAAATAAGAAACCTTGAAGCTTTAAATACAGTTAAATGAGAGAAGTGCCACATAGCGGAGAAAAAGAAATGCTAGGTGGCAATATCAGAGATCAGAGTTTATCGTCTGACTTCCGGTGATGTCTCGTTATATATTAAATCAGCTGCACATAGCTTAAAACACCGTCACGAGTTGCACTTATTAAGACTATCCGAGAATGAACCCAGTATTGCATCCGGGAGGTCCTGTGTTTAATATTTCACCTATTTATTTTAAAATATTATTCAAAATCCTTAAATTATTTAAAAATCTTATGTGTTGTATTCACATAACTTTCTCTACCTTCTATCGTTTATTAGTGGGTATACATTTTATTCTTACGAAAGTTAATTTTTTATCGAACTCATTTTAATTGAGATAAATTTTGCAGAAATAGCTAAGTTGCACATTTCACTACAGTACAAAGGGAATAGTGATAGCCTTATATTTAACAACTGGACGCTATATCCTGCCTTAAAATTCCATAATGTTTCCATGCAATCGCGAGAAACAGCTGAAAATCGATAAAAACTTAAAAAGAATAAGTATTGAACAATTCGAAACTTTAATTACGGATATCTCAGAAACGGCTTATGCCACAGAAAAACTTATTTGAAGTAAACTGTGTGTTTTAAAGAGAACTGCATTTGTTGTACCTACTTTTTGTCTATCGCTTAACGTTTACCAGTTATACAATATTATGCAAAATTCCTTCCCAATGGAGAGAGGACTTCACAGACAATTCCCAGAAAATTCAAGCTATACATTTTATTTGTCATGTAAATATCTTTCATGTATGATATTTTAATAAAAATCGTTAGAGCCATCTTTTAAAAAATCAAAATTTTCGTAAGATGTTCCACGTAAAGGATAGTTGGGGGTGGGGGATGTTTTTGAAAATCTTCGTGTCCTAGCTTTCGAAGATACTGAATCTAAATACCAAGTGTGGTATTTAGCCGACTTTTCTTTTTGAGTTATGTGTTCATAGACACACACACACACACACACACCGACCTTTTTCTAAAAATGCTGTTTTTTTTATTCATGAGGCCTCAAAACATGTATTTCCGATGAAATGTCGATATAGAATTTTTGTGTGGAATGATATACTTTCTCTACCTATGTACGTCGTGGAGACAGTAAAAATGCTTTTTCTGGATTCAGGGGCCTCAAAACATGTATTTCCAGTGAAATCTCGATATCGATTTTGGGATGGAATGCAATACCTTTTTAACCTATCATGTACGTAGTAGAGAAAGTAAAAATCTGATGTGATACATTCACATGAGTTTCTCTACCATCTATCGTTTATTAGTGAATGTTCAAACTATTCCTACTAAAGCCTATTTTTCTGTCTACTGCATTTTAATCCAAATAAACCTTTGCAGAAATAACTAAATGTTACATTTCGTTATAGATACAAAGGGAACAGCGATAGTCAAATGTTTAAGAACTGGGCGCTATATGCTGGACTTAAAATTCCATACTGTTTCCATGTAATCGCCAGAAACAACTGAATATTGAAAGGAGTTAAAAAATTAAATTAAATTGAGTTTTATTTATGGATTCCCTTTAACTGATGTGGTCCTTAGCGTCCCATTCTAAATTGGGCGTAAAATGCAAATTGAGTTTTATTTATGGACGCTCTTTAACTACTATGGTCCTTAGCGTCCCATTCTATATTGGCATGAGAGACCGGAAATTTTGCTGAGGTCTCTTTATCAGGCTTGAAGTTCTTTTACCGGCCGTAAATCTACGACAGGGACCACCGGCTTTACTTTCCTTCCGAAGGAAGCCATACTAAGGATTTTTACGTCCGAAAAATTCCATCGCCCTCCGCCGGGTTTGAACCTGCGACCTCGGGAACTAGAGGCTAGCATGGTAACCACTACAGCACGGAGGACGACAAATAAGTTTAAAGAATGGCCAAGAAATGAACAATTCGAACCATTAATAATGGATATCTCGGAAATGGCTGATGCTACAAACAAAGTTATTTGTAATAAATTGTGTATTTTAAAGAGATCTATATTTTTTGTGAAGTACGTTTTTGTCTATCGCTTAACCTTTACCAGTTATACAAGAGTACACAAAATTCCTTCGGAATGAAGCGGACTTCATAGGCTATTCCCAGAAAATTCAATTTTGCTTACAATGTCTTTAATATATGAAGCGGACTTCATAGGCTATTCCCAGAAAATTCAATTTTGCTTACAATGTCTTTAATATATGGTATTTTAATCAAAATCGTTAGAGCTATCTTTTAGAAAATAAACATTTCGAAAAATGTTCCATATAAAGGATAGTTTGGGGTACGGGAATTTTTTTTTTAAAATCATCGTGTTACATCTTTGGAAGGTACTGAACCTAAATACCAAGGTTGTTGGTATTTATTCGCATTTTCGTTTTTGAGTTTTTCTGTTCACACACACATGGACCTTTTTCTAAAAAATGCTTTGTTTTTATTTAAAGTGCCTCAAAGTATGTATTTCCGGAGAAATCTCAGTATCGAATTTTTGGTTGGAATGCAATATCTTCTCTCTCTACTATATTCGTGGTAGAGAAAGGAAAAATGTCTCTAGATTCAGTCTGATAATTATTCCACCGTCAAAAGGTATCTACTGATAGGCTACGCCTCATTTCCAGAACTGGAATAATGTCGGGGGGAGATTAAGGAAGTCAGACGTTCCGCCGATGTTTCACATGTTTTGCCTGAATATCAGCGGAATTTTATCCGTTATTGGAAATAGCCGGGGCTGTACGAAAATATATTTACAAGGGGTAAAGAGAAGGAATCACCATAAAACATTTCTAGATTATTGTACAATAATTTCATAAAGAAATGGGTGAGGTTGATGCAGTAATTTGTATCACAAATTACTTAAATGTAAATAATGATTGTAATATGAATATGCATTTTTATGTGACATTGATTTGAGATGTTTCTTGACTAATTATTGTTGATGAGTAAGTTTATACTGCCTTACTGAAACTGTCAATAATAGCGTGCAATAATGCAGCGAGAGGGTGAACTGTTTATCATTATTGGAAACGAGGAAGTTACGTAATGTTGGCGCGTTTTCGGTAGAAATTTCTGGAATGTTTTCTCCCTAAAGCATATGTATTCATAATTTTCATTGGATATTAAAATAGACGCTAATGTTGGCGCGTTTTATTAGCCAATAGTAATTCAGTTATAATCTTTAGGCATATCGGGGAGTGGGAGTATAAATAGAGGCTAAGTTAGAGGTAAAGTCAGTCAGTCGTTCAGTTCATCGAAAATCTCAATACATTACACGTCGCCGTCAGTTGCTCAGTTCATCAAAATTCTCAATACATTACACGTCGCCTTCAGTCGTTCAGTTCATCGAAAATCTCAATACATTACACGTCGCCTTCAGTCGGTCAGTTCATCAAAAAAATCTGTGTACACTACACGTCGTCTTCAGTCAGTCAATTCGTCGAAAGTATTTGTACGGCAAACGTCGGGTATCGATTCACAAGTTACGCGCAGCAGAATTATGAATAATCTAAAGTGTTGTAAGGTTAATTATACAAAAGGTTGAAGTACGTGGATTAAAAGTGATCAGTAAGAAGTTATTATAACAGTTTCAGTTTGGCGAGTATCTAGATCAATATGTAAAAGTGATAGTGAACGTGTTCGACAATAAAAATTATAAAACAAATTTCTTCATCAGTGTAATTTTTGGATAAAAGATTCCTTTCCGTTTACACAACCCTGATCAAGAGACATGTTCGACCGAGAGATAATAGCTAGCCGGAGGACAGTAAACAAAATTTAAATCAAATAACAGTCGCATTCTTTCGAACACTAACACTGATGCAAATTGCTAACACAAGATGGAGCTACGAACCTAACAAAGAATGACGTCACAAGATGGCTTCACATGAAGTAAACACACATACACAAACATCACAAGCATCAACATTATAAGTAATACCGTCGCAAATTGGCTACCACAACGTGGGGCTACAATAATATTAAATAACATTAACATTAATACACTCGCAAATTGGCACCCAGAACGTGGGGCAGAGTAACCAGGAAAGGAACACGATGACCAGGAAAGGATCAGAATAACCAGGAAGGGGCAGAATTAACCAGGAAGAAGTGAGATGACCAGGAAGGGGCGAATGGAGAAGTGAACTGAACTACAAGACGCAGATTCCAGAAACAACAAAAGGAACGACAGACTAGGCGGATGATTGGACATCGTAATTCCGAGATTACAAGGCAACAGGGAAATTCAACTACAAAAACATCGAGAAGATGCAGATTCCAGAAACAACTAGAGGAACGATAAACGACGCGGATGAGTGGACACAAAAACATCGAGATGACGCAGATTCATCATTAATACAACGCAGAAGCGACATATAAATCTAGGAGAGAGGGGCAGGAAGCTGGACATCAAAGTAACAGCAACAGACAGCATCACAAAGGTCAGAGTATAGTAATTTTTTTTTTAGAAAACAAAATTGTAACAATCAAAAGGAGTGGTAGGATAAAGAAAACAATGGCTACTAATAATACAGAAGAAATAATTATGGAGGGAGATAATGTAACAGTTAGCTGTAATTCAATACAAGGTACAGAAAATAGCTCAAACAATGTATTTGAGGGAGGAAATATTAGTGCAGAAAGTGAGAATAGAACAGCAGGAAATGTTAATCTTGATGCTAGTATGATGATGGAAATGCTGAGAAATTTTAGATATCAATTAATGGAAGATATTAATAGGAGTTTAGAACAAAAACTAACTCAGAGTTGTGAGAAATTAAACCAAAAACTAACTGACAGTATGGAAAAGAGTCATAGGAAATTAATTGAAGATATTGGTAGGAGGAATGAGATATTAGAGCAAAAAGTAGATCAAAGCAGGGAAGAAATTGAAAAGAAAGTTATGAAGCTAGATAGTAGTATGCCAAAAATGAGAGATGAAAATGAGGAAGTAATAGCAAGTGAGATAGGAGAAATTTCAAAGAAAATGCTAGACATGAGCAGGGAAATAGGTAACAAAAAAAGTGAGGTTAATACTAAAAGTGAACATGTTGATGTAGAATGTACAGAGTCAGGTAGTAGAATGAGTAACATTTCAAGTGAGATAAGAGAGATGAAAGAGGTTATGAATGTAGATTTGAATCAGGCGCAGGTTAATTTCAGAGGGGAGATATCAGAAATACAGAAGGAGTCAGTAATGCAAAGAAATAAATTGTACCAAGATGTTCAAAATGAAAACTCCAATCCAGTACAGCTTATGAAAGATTTGTCAGAGTATTCTCAAATTAAAGAGATAGTAGAAGAATTGAAAATGACAGTTGTTAAAAGATGTGTAGTTCAGGAAACTTTAGATTGTTTTCAAATGTTATCATGGGACGAAATATCATATGAATACAAGAGGTTATCCATTAACAAAAATTTGAAGGTTAGGATACGGCTACGAGTAATGTTTAGCCACATACAATTTGATCCAGGAGGGTAAATAGCAATGAGATGTAAAGTAAATGCTGGATAGGTAAAGATGACTTGCAGAGAAATGTATTGGAACGTAAGAGGGTTAACTAAATATATATGTCATTTGAGAAAACAGAAATTTAATTCAAAAAAAAAGGAGAAATAAATATTTAAAAGAAAAAAATAACATATTTTTTGTAACTATAACAGTATTTGAAAATTAAGAATGTAAAGATTGAAACTTAATATGATATTAAAGTAAAAGTACGTAAATACAATTCCAAGAGTATTGTTAAAATAAAGTACAAAATAACAAAAATGGGTAAAAATAATTTAAAAAAAACAAAACAAATACTTATGTAGCAAACAGAAAAGGTGAAACATTGTCTAGATTTAAGAGATATCAATATATTTGTGTAGAGGGTGAATATTTTTGGTAAATATGTTTAATAATTACAAAAAATTCTTGAATTGATAAATTTTTGTTAACAATATAAGAAAGTAAACCATTTTTTGTAACAGTAATTAAATACTTCAGGGTATAGTATTTGCTATAAAAATTGTAATGTCAGATTAATGTCAAAACACATTAAACCAGAGCCAGTAAGTAGTGGCGAGATAAAAAAAACAAAAAAACATATGTCGTGTGTTAAATGCGTGTGAAGTGTTAAGTGAAAGTGATAGCGTGTGTTCCAAGATTTAGGAGACTAAAAAACCAATTATAAAATTTCCAAACAAGTTGTAAATGTTTATAATTATGTTTCTAGTGGGGCATATGATGCAGTAATTTGTATCACAAATTACTTAAATGTAAATAATGATTGTAATATGAATATGCATTTTTATGTGACATTGATTTGAGATGTTTCTTGACTAATTATTGTTGATGAGTAAGTTTATACTGCCTTACTGAAACTGTCAATAATAGCGTGCAATAATGCAGCGAGAGGGTGAACTGTTTATCATTATTGGAAACGAGGAAGTTACGTAATGTTGGCGCGTTTTCGGTAGAAATTTCTGGAATGTTTTCTCCCTAAAGCATATGTATTCATAATTTTCATTGGATATTAAAATAGACGCTAATGTTGGCGCGTTTTATTAGCCAATAGTAATTCAGTTATAATCTTTAGGCATATCGGGGAGTGGGAGTATAAATAGAGGCTAAGTTAGAGGTAAAGTCAGTCAGTCGTTCAGTTCATCGAAAATCTCAATACATTACACGTCGCCGTCAGTTGCTCAGTTCATCAAAATTCTCAATACATTACACGTCGCCTTCAGTCGTTCAGTTCATCGAAAATCTCAATACATTACACGTCGCCTTCAGTCGGTCAGTTCATCAAAAAAATCTGTGTACACTACACGTCGTCTTCAGTCAGTCAATTCGTCGAAAGTATTTGTACGGCAAACGTCGGGTATCGATTCACAAGTTACGCGCAGCAGAATTATGAATAATCTAAAGTGTTGTAAGGTTAATTATACAAAAGGTTGAAGTACGTGGATTAAAAGTGATCAGTAAGAAGTTATTATAACAGTTTCAGTTTGGCGAGTATCTAGATCAATATGTAAAAGTGATAGTGAACGTGTTCGACAATAAAAATTATAAAACAAATTTCTTCATCAGTGTAATTTTTGGATAAAAGATTCCTTTCCGTTTACACAACCCTGATCAAGAGACATGTTCGACCGAGAGATAATAGCTAGCCGGAGGACAGTAAACAAAATTTAAATCAAATAACAATCGCATTCTTTCGAACACTAACACTGATGCAAATTGCTAACACAAGATGGAGCTACGAACCTAACAAAGAATGACGTCACAAGATGGCTTCACATGAAGTAAACACACATACACAAACATCACAAGCATCAACATTATAAGTAATACCGTCGCAAATTGGCTACCACAACGTGGGGCTACAATAATATTAAATAACATTAACATTAATACTACTTCAAATTGGCTCCCATACGTGGGGCAGTTAAAATTATGTAGCTAAACAAAACAAAAGCAGCACAATATAAGATCTTCAAGTTCTACTAATTTACGTAAAACATATTACGTAAGCACAAATGTCATCTCGCAAGGTAAATGAAAACAATTAAATCATTTTAAGTTTTAAAAGCTAAACCGTTCAAAGTAAGCAGCTATTATTTTTATATAACCAGTTTATCTAATTGTGTAAGTAGCCGTCCTCCGTGGTGTAATGGTTAGCATGCTAGGCTGTAATATCCGAACTCGCGGGTTAAAATAGAATTTTTCAGGCGTAAAAGTGCTTAGCATGGGTTCCTTCGGGTGGAAAGGAAAGCCGGCGGTAGAATAGATGCTTGTTCGCACGTTAAAGAATCTCATTCCCCAACATGTTCTTCCTCTACCCAGGAGCTATGCCACCTAATAAGCACTGAGCTCTGGTGGCAGACAGTAGGTACCAGAATATAAATTGTGAACAGTAAACCTCACTGGAGATCCCTGTGCTTCATAGCTGTAGCCAAAGACACATAAATAGACAACAGGTCTGGTCACGCTACCAAGTGGGCGTGGCTAATGGTAAATGCAGAAATTTAAAGGAAAATACCGTATTGCGCGACACGAAATTGCAAAACATATAGTGTGATGGGATAAGAGTGTTTCGTTTCGGAGAGACAGGAAGAGACGAGCCCAGTGGGTAGAACACTGCATGCGGGACAAACACCTGTTATTCTGAAAGTGCTGTCACGATATTTGAGTTACAGTGAGAATGTAAAGAAATAAATGCCTAATTAGACTAACCCAGGGAGGAAGCTGAGATCCCCAATTACAAAATATGGCATTTGTTATACTTAAGGTTAGGGTAAAGGCAAAGGCACTGATGAACAGAGGGGCCCCCGAAATCGAAACAAGCACCGCAAGCAGGCCATCCGACCCCTTGCGCTTCTACCGAGATATTTGGGAGGGAAGGATATGGGGGGAGACCCGAATGGCGACCAGATCCGCATAACGACGGGCGCAAGCATGGACGGGTCCTAATATTTCCAGATTGAACGCATCCAACGCCGCCCGGACCCACTCATAAACTCCGAGCCTCGGGGTGGTTCCGAAGGAGCGCCTGCCCTAAAGCACTCGGAGTTGGGTCCTAAGAGAGCTGTCCCTGGAACAACGTCAGGAATAAACCTCCACAGAGCGCACAGCCACCGCCCAGCAGCAACCCCCAAAACACCGTCGCCTGGTCCTACAACCCTGAAACAGATGACAAGGGAGATTATGAGTACAGGAATGAGGGGCTTTAGAGTTGTGGTAGAAGATGAACCACCCCAGCAATCGCCTTCTGAATCCGGAAAACCACGAGAAAAACCACTTTGATTTCAATCCTATTTACTTAAACCAGTTGAGCATGTATTCATTCGGCCAGTAAGTGAATTTACGAGGGCTGTCCCAAAAGTACCCGACCTAAAAAGGAAAACACAAAGATTTTGGGAAAAAACATATATATTTCTCTACAGAGTCTCCTTTCAACTCAATACACTTTTCCCAGCGATGTTCAATATCTTCGATACTCTGTTTATAGTGAAAACCGTCGAGTTCTGCAAAATAGCCATCAACTGCAAACTCCACCTCTTCATTGTTGGCAAATATTTTACCACCAAGCCATTTCTTCAACTTTGGAAACAGAAATAATAAGAGGGGGCTAAGTCTGGCGAATAGGATGCATGAGGAAACAATTCGAACTTCAACTCCTTGATTTTGGCCATGGCGATAATGGATGTGTGAACTTGTGCATTGTCTTGATGAAACAGAACTTTCTTTTTCGCTAAATGCGGCCGCTTTTGCTTGATTACATGATTCAAACGCTGCAATTAGTTTGCATAATACTCGCCATTGATTTCTTTTCCTTTTTGAAGATAATCAATGAAAATTATCCCAAGCACATCCCAAAAAAACTGACATCATAGCCTTGCCTGCTGATGGAAATGTCTTTGCTTTCTTTGGAGCCGATTCTCCTCTTTCAATCCACTGTTTTCAGTGTTCCTTCGTCTCAGGTGTGAAGTGATGGATCCATGTTTCATCCATGGTTATGAATCGACGCAAAAACTCGGCTTTATTGCAGCAAAATATCACCAACACTCGATTGAAACTCCTCACGACGCTGTTTTTGTCCCATTGTAAGTAAACGGGGCACCCATCTTGCGCACAGCTTTCTCATGTCTAAATTTTCAGTTATTATGCGATGTACAGCAGCACTTTTTGAAATGCTTACGATGTCTGTTAGCTCGCGCACTTTCAGTCGACGGTCATCCAATACCATTTTGTGGATTTTCTTCACAATTTCTGGCGTGGTCACCTCATTTCGTCGATCACTGCGATGTTCGTCTTGGCTGCTTGTACGGCCTCGCTTAAACTCTGCCACTCAATATTTTATTGTTGTAAACGAAGGAGCAGACTCACCCAGAGTAGAATCTAGCTCAGCTTTAATATTAGTTGTAGTAAGACCTTTCAAATGAAAGTATTGTATCACATAACGCTGGCCATTTTTATCCATGTTTATAAATACGGTGAGAGCGTTCACTATTAACGGCTGCCAAACAATTACTAAACAACGTAGCACTGTCAAACTTCAAAATTATAAATATGGCACTTTCTACCATAGTCATTTGTTTGAAGCAACAACCTCTATATATACGTCAGGTCGGGTACTTCTGGGACTGCCCTCGTATCTTGGTGGTGGGTCATATCTCAAAAGATGTTCCACTAAAGAAATACAAACGGATAGGCCGAAAGAAATATGCTTTACATTTACTAATAACTAATAAGTTACTTCTGAATAAGAATTAAGCTAAGAAACAATAAGATAAAAAAACTTAAGGTGAAACTAAGTAATCAAACTACTTAAATATTACTTTAAAGGGATATTTGTTTAATAAATCTTTAAGTTTTCTCAACATTTTAATTAGTGTTTGCATCCGTCGATCTTTATATGATGTTTGAAAATCTAGAAGGGTAAAACGCTGTATCTTGACTGCAGTTTTCTCAATGGCAAGGTAACTACGTTTCAAAATTTGTTAGTTCCCCCCTAAAGGAATCCTGACCCGCCTCTGAATGCCTAATTTTTCTTGCTTAAAGAAAGAATTTCAATTCACTGCGCTCAGAGCTTATGTTGAACCAAATTTGGAACAGTTTTACCATTTCTTACTTCAGTGACAGAATTCAGTTTTTATTTTCTCACAATGTTTTCCCATTACTGTTCTTCAAAATCACTAAATGTTACAATGCACAATGTACGGAATATGATATATTTAATTGAAAAACATGACTGAAAATCCCAAAAGCTCCTAAGAAATATAAAAACTGAAATATGTCTGCACAATAGTTTTATACAATTCAGGTTTTAAATTCTAGTTTAACTTCTATCCCATTTTAAGTGCATATTCTAGGAAAAATGCCTGCAAATATATGTGAATATTCAGTTTTCAGTGCAGTACATCCTATATAGAAAAGAAACTGTAATACAGAGTTTACAGTATTAGGTATATTTTTGTAGTATGTGATGACAGAGGTTTGTTTATACCTATTTTGGAAGTCGTAAATGCATTCAATAAGTAACCTTAATTACGTTAAATAACTATGAAATTCGCTTTCGCTGAGCAGCTCGTGATTTAAATTAAGCTTCTGATATTGAACCTGCCTCCCAATGTATAGTAATATTCTAAAACTTAATATGCTTGCTAAAATCCAAACAAACGTTAATGCTGTAGAAAAACAAATGGACGCTCTTTGTAACCTTAATGTGAAATAATCCTGATTAATGGGGATGCAAGGTTACCGAATGTAGTGTACTCACATTATTTTGCTTCCAAATTTGCTAAAGTTTCTTTCGTGTATTTTGTATATTTACGGTTTTACGGTACTTTAGACGGCGATATGTTGTACAATATTATATTTCAACATTTCTACAGTAGCGCCACTGCTTATTTATTCCGATTCTACCGTTTCACCTAAAACGTCCTTAAAGGTATAATATTATATTTGTTTCCGGCAATGTCCACTTTATAGAACCACAATGGCGGCTTCTTAAGTACCATTGGTGACCAGACCTGATAAAATTAAAATTGAGTTTCATTTATGGACGCTCTTTAAATGCTGTGGTCCTTAGCGTCCCACTCTATATTGAGTGTCAAGGACCGGAAATTTTGCTCAGAGGTCTCTGTATCAGGCTTGAGGTTCTTTTACGTGCCGTAAATCTACGACTGGGAACCACCGGTTTTACTTCCCTTCCGAAGGAAGCAGGCTAAGGATTTTTACGCCCGAAAAAAATGCATCGCCCTCCAACGGGTTTCAACCCGCAACCTCGGGAACTAGAGGCTAGCATAGTAACTACTACACCACGGAGATGACGTCTATTGTGCTTGGCTGCAGTGACATTGATAGACAGCTAATAATGGTGTAAGGTGAATCGGATTGGTAGCGGGATGTGGATTAGTTAATTTTAATAGTTGACAGTTGAAGTTATACAAAATCAATCCTATTCAACCGCTATTGAAGGGTAATTCAGATCAATTCTACCATAAACTTAAGTTATGGAGCAGAGATTAATAATTTAAGACGAATATTACTTGTTTGAAAATAAAGCGTATTAACTTTAAGTAACGCCTCGAATGATGAAAAAGGTGTTTTATGTTCCAAGCCATAAAGCAGTTTTATAACATCAATGCCATTCATCCGTCCCTATCTTGCCTGTGTGTTGTTAATAATATGGGGAAATCACGTGACTGTTATACATAAAAAGTTTGTATTTAAGTTCTATTCTTGGACGTGTAATAGCATAAATTTGCGGAAGTTTAACAGGACATTTTTGGCGCGTTGAGAGCTGAATTGTTTTACATTCAAATCATTTCCGGACTATCGGCTCTAGGGTAGAGCACACGTAAATGTAAATAGGTCATCTATATTGTTGCCTATCATCAGGGACACAAAGGAGTACAAACTTTTAAATGGACGCACAATGATGCATGTTAATGTTTTTTTTATATCTTCCATTGCTTAATTAATATTGTTTAATTAATACGTTCCGTCACAACAGTTATGCTTAAAGTGCTGACGAGCTAGCAATGAAACGCCACATAAATTCTGAAGTGGCCCAGTGATACTATAAATCTATAATACATTACGTTCGCTTCCCCCTGCGGTCGGGCGATCACATGCAAGCGAGGAGCAGCAGTAATATAGCCTACATACGTGCTGCCTCACCGTGGTGGTTTCCGTAAAACAGTTTACGCTTGTCTGTGCAGTGTAGAAGACGGAGTCACTTTTCCTTTATCTCTACAGTGTATAAGACATGCCATAGGTTTGTTTTAAAATCCATTAATATGGCAATTGAGAAATCCACGCTAAAACAAAGAGTTTCATGTATAACACTTATATAAAAACCGAGTCATGCAGAGCGGTGTGTAAGCAATTTCAAGACAAATTCCCTACCATTCCAGTTCCAAATAGAGAGACTGTCAGGCGTCTTGTTAATGAATTAAGAAGAACGGGATACCTAAACCTAAATGTCCTAAGCCAAAGAGAAGGGTCCTAACTGAGGAAAAACTCGTTGAAATTAATGCATTCACACTCTCCAACTAAGAACAGAATTTTTGAATTTTTTTAAAATTACTGAAGAACTTTTTAGGATGAATGGAAATTTCATCAAAAGATGTCAAGAATGCATCAAGCAGATGGACACTGCTTTCAACATTTTGTGACAAGGTTAGTACTCAAGTGATAACAATAAATAAACAATACATGAGTAGGATAAGCATGAGGGTTGATGCACGTCGCTACCTAATGCCCCGCGCTTACATGCAAGCGCCCACCCGGCCGGTCGGTTGCAGGAAGAATCGAACGCACTGTACAAGCAAATAAGTACATACTTTGACACTAAATTGTATTTTGCTACTATTTCAACACATATGTGAGGAGAAACTAATGCTAGAAGAAGTTTCAGCACTCATCTGAGCTGACAGTCATTCACTATTTCCTATGTAAACCTAAGTACGCCCGACAGGCATTGTAGCGAGTGGACGTGTATTTGCGTACACTCGCATTGCCGCGTTTTATAACGACGGTGTTTTATTGGATCAGAAGATCAAGAATGCGTTTTTGCAGGCCTTGAAAGATTTTTTTCAGAGTTTTTACTTTCTCTACTACGCATAGTAAGTAGGGGAAGTATTGTATTCCACCCAAACTTTCGATACCGAGATTTCACCGGAAATACATGTTTTGAGACCCCCTGAATCCAAAAAAAGCATTTTTGGAAACATGTCCGTGTGTGTGTCTGTGTGTCTGTCTGTGTGTCTGTGAACAGCATAACTCAGAAACGAACAATCGGATAAACACCAAACTTGGTATTTGGGTTCAGTATCTTCCAAGGATGCGACACGAAGGTTTTCAAGAAAATCCCCCCACCCCAGAGTACCCTTTACATGGAACATTTTTCGAAAATTTTAATTTTCTCAAAAATGGCTCTAACGATTTTGATTAAAATATCATATGTTTAAGATATTTTTATGACAAATAAAATGTATATCTTGAATTTCCTGGGAATGTCTCCAAAAGTATTCTTTATTGTGAACGACTTTTGCATAACTGGTAAACCATAAGAGATAGACAAAATTTCACTACACAAAAAATGTAGATCGCGTTAAAATACACAATTTATGTCATATACATTTTTTTAGTTGAGTGAACCATTTTCGAGATATTGTTTGTTATTTCCTTAAATTTTCCAATACTTATACTTTTTCTCAAATTCGTTATTCAATTTTTTATGTCCTGGATATGCAAACAGAATAGAATGCGCCACATAGCAACCAGCGCTTAAAAGATTTGACTATCGCTTATAACCTACCATGTTCCCCTTGCATGTACAAGAAAATTAGCAATAAGATTGACATCTCGATATCTCGATTAACATGAAGCATATGGAGAATAAACGTTTGTAAAAATAGTTCGTACAAGAGTAGAGAAAGTCATGTGAGTGTAGCACATCAGATTTTTTGATTAAGAACTTAAGCACGAGTGAAAGTGTAACTAAACATATGAATTGTGTGCATTTATGTTCCCTGAGCACGGAAAAACGAACAAGTCTTCCACAAGATTCCTCAATGACGTCTCCTAAACCTACAGTTAACCTAACAACCAGCTATTCTGCGGTTGCTCAGTGCGGACCTACCAAGGACCAAGCCATTGTGATAGAAGCACATGCAGGTATATCACTTAAAATTACATATTTACTATTGGTAAAGTAACTGATCCTACAAATATTAGATTCGTCTCACGTGCATCCAATAACATGATATGCATTTACTTGGCAAGTAAAGCAATAGCCCAAGAACTTAGCAGTAAATATCCAAGGATTTCCATTAATGATATATCCTCTGAAGCTTCGCACTCTCCTGACATACCACAATAGGGTAATTCTGCCCAGTGATTCCAAATAAAATACTGGAAAACTCACTGATAGCAATGGGCATACACCCCACGTCTTTCATAACACACATTAGAGCTGGGCTTACTTCATCTGGTTACACTCATATTCTGTGTAACCTTGTGTTTCTCCTATTGACTTGGAAAAACTCCCAAAGAATTTCCAGGTTAAGAACGAGAACACCAACTACTGGATTTACATCTAACACTACTTGATTTATTTGCAAGATGGAGGGCATTTAGCCAGCTAATACAACAATGCTCCTGCAGTACAGAGCATGTTACTATTTCTGAGGAATTTCCTCCTCTTTCTAGCTCTGACTTGAGTCCCAAAGTAGCAAACAAATCATCTGTCACTGACTTACCGCCACCTATTCTCCCAGAAACTCCAAATAATGATAACAACCCAAGCATGACCATGGACACTGCAGCACAGCAATACGAGACCTTACAACAAGAGGTTAAACGACCTGTCACAATAACCAACAATGCCACAGACATCACAAATTTAAAAAAAAGTGAGTAACTCTTTAAGTATTATGGTTCTTAGCGTCCCATTCTATATTTGGCGTGTAAGACCGGAAATTTTGCTCAGAGGCCTCTTTATCAGGCTTGAGGTTGTTTTATCTGTCGTAAATCTACGAGAGGGGTCCACCGGGTTTACTTTACTCCCGAAGGAAGCCATGCTAGTGATTTTTACGCCCGAAAAAATCTCCCTCCGCCGGGTTTGAACCCGCGACCTAGAGGCTAGCATGGTACCCCTAGATCAAGAAGGACGACACAGGTGCTACTGTTACCAACCTCATCAAAAGGGACACCCCACCAAGAGAATATGAATCGTCTGATGATGATTCTGTTTTACTAACACAAGGCACACCTCAACCTAATACAATCTAACACTACAGAAAAAGCTCCGAACTTAAGTGAATACTTCTACCAATTAAACGAATATGGTAAAGTAATCCCAAAGACTATGCACTTAATTTTGGACAACTCTGCAGATTCTACGTCACCTCTTTAGGAACTCGCGACCTAACAGAAGTCGTCCTGGACTATACAAACGACCTTCAAAGCCTTGCTGTTTCCCTGCATAAGTTACGCCCTCATATTAGTAATCCCAGGCTTAAAAACAGAACGACGCGCATAGAATGGGAGGCTAAGGACCGCAGCAGTTAAAGAGCGTCCATAAATAAAACCCAATTCACCATCTGCTAAAGAAGCTATTGGGTTCTATCCAGAAACGTAGCAACTAATGTTACTGTGAGCCAGAACCTGTAACTCTTACCTATAACATAATGGCGGCCATAATACAATGGAATTTAAACGGATTTCAAGCTCAGTTCGAATATTTATAACTACATATTCCTAATCACAGCCCAGAAATTATTTGCCTGCAGGAAAAAACTTACGTTCAAACAATATCATTCACCTTGTTTGCATTCAGACCACCACTTCATTCGCACAAACTCACTTCATGGTAGTAGTGTGTCCATTTGCATTAAAAGTATTATTTCACACAAGGTGATTCCACTTAATACAACTTTAGAAGCAACAGCTGTGTCCGTAGATATGCCTTCAGAAATCTGCATCCGTAATCTATACTTACCCAACAGCACTGAAATGGATGTTTCTACACTCTTTGATCTACTTCGTGAACCCCAAAACCCTTCATATTATTAGGTGACTTTAACAGCCACAGTACATTATAGGGTTGTAATAATACTGACCACGAGGGAAAACAATTGAGTCAGTAATCCACTCTAATGATTTAGTTATACTAAATTCCACAGCGCCTATTCACTTAAACGTAGCTTACAATACTTTTAGTTGCATTGATCTTACCTTATGCTCACCCTCAATTACGCCATTGTTTCACTGGTATATTTACAACTCGCCTTCGGGGAGTGATCATTTCCCCATTATTATTGTTAATTACACGTTTCTACGATATTCTCGCCAACCGTTATGGAACTTTCATAAAGCGAACTCAATTTATTTTCGCACACATTTTCTTACCGCTCTAGAGAACCTGCCACATCCTGAGTCTTTCCCACAAATGAATATCAATGAATTTTAGCCTTATTTTCCTCGACTATCACTGAAACTGCTGCGCTCTGCATCTCTAATTCTGGCAATGCCTACAGATCCAGACCTGTCCCATGGTAGAATGATAGTTGCCGAAATGTTATCAAATTGAAGCAGTCTACTACAAATATAAAAGACATCCAAGCTCAGAAAACAGAGTTCCAAAGACTCCGAACCGTATAATTAAAAATAGCAAACGAACGCCTTGGCTGACGTGTCTATCTTCCCTAAAAACACAGACATCGTTGTGGGACAAACTTCGCACAATTTGTGGTAATCGACGTACTACAACCATATCACATCTCCAAACTTCCGGATTCTTTTCTCTTATCAGGACCCTAAACTCATAGCTGACACATTAGCTAGCACATTTTCAAACATTTCGAATGATTCCAAATGTCAGCCAGAGCATCTTGAAGTCAAACAAAACTCTATATACGTAAACATATCTGAGATATACTTGGACACGGATACATTTACAATGAACCCTTGGCCTTAACGGAGGTTGAAGTCTTGCATGAATTTACCCACCAATAGAATTACACATTTGTTGCAGATCTTCAACTATACATCTGGTCTTTCAAATCTTTTCTAAATCAGTGGCGTACCTCTATAGTAATTCGTATACCCAAACCAAATAAGAATCACTCTGTGCCAGACGACTTCCGTCCTATTCCCTAACGCGCACAATGTGCAAACTGTTAGGAAAAGTAATAACCAAATGACTGCAATGGCTCCTAGAAAACATCCATTACTCCAGCGATGCACAGAATGGCTTCCACCAAAACCGATCCACACTTGATAGCTTAGCAATGCTTGAAACCGAAATTAATAAAGCCTTCTCTAAAACACAATATGTACTTGGTTGCTGTTTGTCTGGACATCGGACGAGCCTATGATACGGTATGGCGTGACTACATAATCAATACGCTTAAAAAAGGCATAGGCGGAAAAATGTTTTTTTTTGCCTACAATTTCCTTCAGAACCACCAGCTACGCGAAACAGCGAATGAACAACTCTCAAAGAGCGTCTCACAGGACTATGGCATACCTCAGGGCTCAGTATTGAGTGTGATCCTGTTCCCAAATTAAATAAAATTTAGATTTATTTATGGACGCTCTGTAACTGCTGTGGTCCTTAGCGTCCAATTCTGGATTGGGCGTGAAATACTGGAAATTTTGATCAGAGGCATCAATATCAGGCTTGAGATTCTTTTACGTGACATAAATCTGCGACACGGGACCATCTGCTTTACTTCCCTAAAGAAGTCATTATAATGATTTTACGCCCGAAAAATCCATCGCCCTCCGCCGGTTTTAAATCCGCGACCTCGGGAATTAGAGGCTAGTATGGTAACCACTATACCACGGAGCACGACACCCTGTTCCTGGTGGCCATCAACAATGTGATATCCTGTATTTATTCTCCTGTCAAGGAATGTTTATTTGCAGATGACCTAGTGTTAGTCTGTAAGGGAAAGATTGTGAAAGTTAAACCGATGCTTATAAAACAATGTCTACAACGACTTCAATGTTGGAGTTATAATACAGGTTTCAAGTTTTCTGCTCATAAGAGTCAGTGTATTGTTTTCTCTAAACAACGTAATACTCATCAGAAACACCTACTACTATTGGAAGCTCATCGTCTGCCAGTTACCAACACGATTTGCATTCTTGGATTACTTTTTTGACCACAAACTCACCTAGATTCCACACTTTAAACTTCTTAAGGCCAGCTGCATACATCGTCTCAATATATTGAAAACATTAGCTGCACGAAACTGGGGAGCAGATCTCAATGTTTTGTTACGCACGTACAAGACTTCCGTCTAGTCCAAACTTGAACATGGATGTATCGTCTACCAAAGTGCTAGCTCCTCTGCTCTTAAAATGCCCGGCACCGTACAGTACTCTACCCTACGAATAACCTTAGAAGCATTTTGTCCATCCCTATAGATAGTCTTTGTATAGAAGCCGATGGACCTTCATTAACCATCAGAAGGAAAATGCTAAATATATTTTTGCTGTTCGTATAATGGCTAGACAAGGTGCAACTGCAATTCATTCCTACGTGTTCCCCGCTAACACAAGGACAAGCCCTGCCATGAATCAACTCAAACAAGCCAGCTTCGCTAATCGCCTCCCTCAGTATCCTGAGGAATTAAGCATCACATTACCTGAACTAATTCCCTGTTGCTGTCCAACTATAGCACCCTGAAAGCTCAAGCTTCCCTCAGTTGATATCCAATGTCCAGATAAGGCAAATCCACTAATGAGATCTCTTCTTTGCGAAGCATGTTTTAAGTTCTCCGCACATCAAATTCATCTTCATTTCCCATTTATACTAAGAACTCTAAGCTTGACGACAACTGCGATTACGCAGTAATGTTCCCTGATCACATGATGCTACACAGTCTACCTAATTACCTCAGCGTCTAGACGTGTGAGGTATATGTAATTCGCTTTGCACTAGAATACATCCTAGACAACAAACCGTATGTCTCTTTTGTCGTATTCGCGGACTCTATAAATGCCTTGTTAGCATTAGATCACAAAAAATATTTGTCTCACCCACTGGTTGCTGAATTATTAATGTTATACAATACAGCAATTCAATTTGGTAAATATATCAAACTTATGTGGAACCCGTCTCACGTCGGCATCCACGGGAACGAGGAAACTGACGTTGCTGCTAGAGGCCACCAAGCATACTCCAAAGAACTATAGAATACTATACTGTGACTTCCTCAGATACATCCACAAGATCACTCAGATATGGAAACAACATTGGAACACCTCATCTACAAGTAAACTGCATGACGTCTACTCTCCTATTTTTACAAATACCCAGTGATTTCCCTTCCTCGCAAGGATCAAAGTGCTCTCACACGATTACGCACAGGGCACACAGCCATCACTCACTCCTAACTTATATCTCACGATTCTCCTCCACTTTATAACTTCTGTAATTATCCACTTACTGTACCTCATATGATTCTGGACTGTCATCACCATACAAGTGCAAGACTAGATTGTGAAGTTCCGGACATGTGTGACGCCAACTGCAATCCAGTGTTTAAAGAAATTATACTTAGTATATTAAGCAGACTAAGGTATACCTACCCATATAAAGATATATCTACACTTTAATTAGCGTGCTACCAAAACCGATATAGTAGTAATTATTCCTTACAAGCAAGTTGTAAGTCTTGATTCTGAATTGAATAACCATTGTCCGTTATTGAAACTGAAGTTTCGCATTTTTCATTTTCTGTATTCCTTTCACGTTCTTTGCGCGGGTTATATCATAGGACCGATGCTCTTATCAAGAATATTTTCCAATGTATCTTGCACTTTTTTTCTCACAAAGGACGTTCTCAGATTTTACTTTTCGTCTAAGTGGAGAACAAACATAATCTACGAGATTAATACAACAGTGGTATGCCGGCATTGGCCAAACCTTGCGCCCATCTAGTCTATCACAGAAGCCCCTTTCTCTCTTTCATTCGGTTCTAATTTGATACATAACTGTGACTTTGATTTAGAGGTGTGTTCAGGGATCTGAATGTTGCTTAATCAATTGTAACATAGTTTTTGACGAAGATGTTCATGGTTTCTTAAAGCATAGTTAAGAAAACGCACGATAGGTTGTCGTGGTCCAAAAATACACCATGATAAATGACACGCGACCGCCTGAACTCTGAACTCTGCCCAGCACATTTAAACTCCCAATGTTCTCTTAAACGTTTCGCGGTTCTATACGCCGTTTGAGAAGATTTTTTTTAAATATACATTTATTTATGGACGCTCTTTAACTACTGTGGTTCTTAGCGTCCCATTCTATATTGGGCGTGAAAGACCGGTAATTTTGCTCAGAGGCCTCTTTATCAGGCTTGAGGTTCTTTTACGTGCCGTAAATCTATGACACGGGACCACGGGTTTACTTCCCTTCCGAAGAAACCATGCTAAGTATTTTACGCCCGAAAAAAATCTATCGCCCACCGCCGGTTTTGAATCCGCGACCTTGGGAATTAGAGGCTAGCATGGTAACCACTACATCACGGAGGACGACGTGTGAGATGAGGCCACTAAGGCTATAGTCTCTTTACTACTGATAAAGGTCTAAGCTACCGACACGGGTGGCCGAGGTTCTTAAGGCACGAACTCATGAGCAGGAGGTCCGCTGTTCAAATTCCGCCAAGACCGTCGTCCCTGACGGAGTTTTTTTTCACGTTTTCCTCAGTCCTCATAATTGACAAATACCAGGGGCTACCCTAAACTCTGGCCTGGAACGTTTCCTTCCTAGTTATAATTTCATTTCATACATCACCGTCTGTGGTGCCGTATGAAGTAAGAGCGGGCACCAAATCAAATACCATTTATAAAAAAGCTACGACTATGCTTCTGAATGACCTTGCTAACGGGGGTTAAGGTGCAACATATACCAAATGAACAAATTCTGGTACGTACTAGCGCTTCTCCGCTGTGATCGTCTTTAAAATAAAATAGGCAGGCTTTTCGCCTTCCCATCCTACGGTCATGGGAGGAGTGAGCTTAATATCACTAGACTCCCAGTATAAGGATCCCGCCCCCTTGATACGTTTGGCATCTAGTAGGTTTATTCTCCTCGCAGTCTGTTGCGTCTGATTAACAGAGCAGAAGTAGGTGACGAAGAGAACAGAATCTTATTGTAACTAAGGTGTTACGGGCTTTTGCCTTATGCTCAGAAGAGAATCCGGGTAGCTGTAAGCTTAATGGAGGCGGGCTCATTTGAGCATCATTTCACCCTTTCATTCACTGAAAGACCGATATGACCAACGCGGTTAAAGTATGTTAACCCCTTCTCAATATATTATTATTATTATTATTATTATTTCTTTGTTGTTTCACTGGAATAGCCCTTCTTTAACTTCTATGGACATATCGGGGTGTTTGACATTGCCTGATGGTGTTCGTAACTCGTTGACAGTAGATTTTTAACGTTGGATTTGATAATTTCACCATGAAATACACTCACATTCACTCTCTCAGACACTGTGAATGATTAGAGATTGATTGCACTTAAAGAAAAATTCTCCCGATCCAGTTAGGGATTAAATCCGGTATTTCTGGATTCAGAAGCCAGAACTCTAACCACTTCACCGCAGAAGAACTCAAATTATTTTTCTTCTGAAAATGAGGGTATAAATTAATAAATTTCTTTCCACATAGTAGACAATTATTTCGATGTTGTCCTACCTTCTAAGTGTGCCAGTGAATTAGGGACAACAATAGACAAAAGATGTGCTGTTACCACATAATAAAATTACAAAGAGGCAGAAAATAAATAATAAAAAAGCAACTTACATATTGTGGAATTTAGCACACAACCTGTGTAATCAAAATCTTCTGTTGGTAATAGATAAAGTCTAGACTCTAGATTGCACATTACTTTTATCTCCGTTTTCTCTGCCTTTATATTACTATGCTTTTAGAAAGCATGGCCTAAAAGTAGATCTTCTAACCTAGAGCACACGAGCTAAAAGGTTTAGATTATCGCACTGTGATTTCACACTGCATACAGTCATAGTTTAGTATTTACTAATACGGGCAAAGCATTGGATTAAATGATATCCATTATGCTCTTAGTAGATTTAGTCTATGGAGCAAGATTTGCTACGAAGATTTGTACGTTTAGTACGTGCGGGCTGCTCAATGCGTCAGGTATGATTTGCTCATCAATATCAGACATGTGTAATTTCAGCAACTTGCACTAAAATAAATTCAAATCCTTATACTCTGCTTCTTACACTGTGGCTCTTCATTAGAATATGTTCCTCGTGTTCCTTGCTGTCCTTCAAAGGTCTTCTTTTTCCTTTGAATTAAAATAGAAAGTGCTCTTAGTTTCGAACAATAATTCCTGTTACCAAAAGGAAGAAATCAGACATAGAACTACGCTGAAATTTTCTGTGTTAAAACGTGTGGTTAATGGTTGTGATAAATATAATAATGCAGCCATAAGACAAAACTGCAAACTTCTGGCTGTTCAGCATATATGAAAGGTGTTTGTTTGTTACAGACGCTGGGGTACGCGATAGTCCTCCTCACTTTCAGTGTACAAAATCCTCTCAAAGGCCTTTGCAGTCGGATTCAAGGCTTCTGGAGGATTTGTGTAGTGGATGTTTACTTGTTCTTCTCGTTCTGTGGAACTGTGAATGTCTGGCGGGGGATATGGAACCTTCTCAACGTCTACTTCTTACCAGGTGCGTATTACTCAAGTTTGTAGTGAGCGTGCCGCATGCGTGAATGTAATGTAATAACTTTGGTAAAAGTGTACGATAACAGTGGCTGAGTCCATAACTTTCAGATTCAAATGAGGATATTTGGAAAGAGGGGAAAGTGTTAACAAACTAAAAACCTTCATTCTGAACCCAAATTTCTCCTTTAATACACCGCAGGCAAATTTTATTAAGATCTCGACTATTTCTCCAAAGTGAATTTGTATCTATGTGGCATTCATAACTAGGTGTATTTGCAAAATGGGCCAATATATATTATTCTGAGAAGCGCCTATAGGCTGCAAAAGTAGAAAAGAGGGGAGTAGGTTAGGTTTACTGCAACGAATGTGGCAAAACTCACTTTCCAAGAGTATCATGATGGAAAGTAAGTTCATGAAAAAAAGATCCCCAACATTTTGTAACATTTTTAATAACATTGCACATACAGTTTATAAGTAAATGCAGAGCTTATTTCGTCGTTTTCAGCACCTTTTAATGAAAGTGTTCATTAACTTTATGGTAGAAATGGTATCTGATGACGTGGCTATTGCGGAATTAGATTAAGCACAGCAGCGGGATGGACACCCTTAGCAGTGAGGACAGCCAGGATCTACCACTAATTTTCATGTGGAATGAAAGGAGTGTTTCTCTAGTGGCATGTCAACCGAGAGGGGCACATATTCTCTGATATCCCGAAGTCCGTATCACCGAATATTAAAGTGGTAATCATCTTCGATATTAAGCGGCTTCTAAGTAGTGGTAATTCTATTTCAGGACGAGGTTTCGTTTTATAAACAGTGGATCTCAACAAGGCTGAGCACTCTGCGGACTTGAATGGAGTTATGATACAGGAGGTGAAAAGTGAGGTAAAGAAGAATAAGTCGGCGGATTGATTGGCGAAACATACAATCCCGAGAAGTCTGAATTGTCTACCACAAATGCCATGCCGTTTACGAAAATCCGAACTCGACTGCAGTTATAGAAATAACGGATTTAGCCAAAAGAGCTGCCGGGCCGGCATGATAGAATTCTGTTTAGTTTCTGTAAGGTTAAAGTTTTACCGTTTACGACAGAGCTGTGAAAGAAGTCCGTAACAGAGTTTCATTTTGGAACACTTCTGGAACTAGTAAACTTGAAAGCTATTTACCAAAAATATTTAAAAAAGAGCAAATTAAGTTTTCTTTTAATAAAGGGGATAGAGCGTAGTCATTGTCACGTAATTGGCGTACATCTTTGAATAAAGTAAAATAAAAAAGGAGAATACACAACGCATGAAGAAAAATACAATACTAATATTAACTTCTCTCTTTAAATATTTCCTATGTACAACAAAGTTCCCATCACAGGGAAGACTTTAGCAACTTTATTTATTTTTTACCATTTTCATGTTTACACGTGCCTAAAAGTGAAATAAAGCTTGTACTAAAGCTTATTCGCTACATTCTACATCATGGCATGACTTGCAACACCAGTACAAACTTCATGTGCCGTCTTCATTGGCGTGTAGGTATGAGACGCGCATGAAAACTCTGCGAAAGGAACACGAAAATTGGAGCAATTTCACTTTATTCACAACACGCTAACACAGTGACAGAGCTTTTATCACCCACGTCTTGAGCACAGGATATTACATGCTCAAGCAAACACCCGCGGCCTTGCGCGTATAACCCAAACGTGTACGAGGTTAACACCGAAAATGACAGTGTAGTGCAACAGAGCAGCCAAGTTATGTAACTGAAAGTAGGTAATGTCTCCATTTTTATAGTTCTCTGATTCGATTGGAGTAGAACAATGTCACAAGCTCTGTTCGCAAGTTACGGTTTTCACGTTTTCTTTTACGAGGTGACTATTTATCCATTTTGAACTAAAAGCGATGGCCATGACCTAGGATATTTGCTGCTGCATTTATTAGTTTCATTCATCCTTTGCAGATCAGAAGAGAATAACAAGCTCCAAACTTAATTAAGGGAACGGATATTTATAATTACGATAATTACGCCTTCCTTGCTTACTTACTCAGCGATAGCTCCAGTGTTTATAGCTTACATCATATGATTTCTGGATTCGGTTATTGCTCTAAATGAAATTTCTACTCCCGCAGCCATCAGAGTACATAGCATCTTTCCTCTCGTTTTCAGCATTCATCTATATTCTTCGTAAAATAGGTTTGGAGTTTGAAAGTAGGGCGCCGACACGTCTTTGCTATTTGGTACTTTCGTAGTTTAATTCGCATAAAATGTATTCCAAAAAATAATTATTTGAAAAACAACAGCATTTTACGACAAAAACTACAGGGTGATTTATGAAGAACTGACATGGTTATTTCTTTAATTTCTTCAAAACGAGTTATGCTAGTAACAACTTATTATGCCTGAAATGCAGAGAAATTTTGGGAGATTATTTACGTCTATAGCAAATGTTGAAAATGCCCTCCAACCTCCATAAGACACAACTCAACACGTCGTTCCATGTTACTGGTCACTCGTTGGAGGACTCTGCTGTCAATAGCTTGAATCTGCTGTAGTTTATGCAACACGTCCAATATCTGGGGACGTGTGGCATAAACCCTGTCTTTTAAGTAACCCCATAGAAAAAGTCCGGCGATGTCAAATCCGGAGATCTCGGTGGCCACGGGTTCTTGGAAATTGTCCGGTCGTAAAGAAACCTGCAATTAGTGCCATGGATTCATTTGATGTATGGCATGTAGCGCCGTCCTGCTGAAAATATAATTGACTCAGCTCTACATCGCTTAGTTGCTTAGCAAACTCCATGAAAATCCGTCCACACTCTGCGGTGTTCATTGTTTTAAAAAAAATGGTCCCAATATTCTCCGTGCGGATATTGCGCATCAACCTCCGATTTTAACCAGGTACATAGGTGCTTCATGAATAACATGTGTATTTTCGCTGGCCCAATAACGTGAGTTATTTGAATTCACATAGCCGGATAAATGGAACCATGCTTCATCTGTGAACCACGTGATGGACAATATGACAGGATTTTGCACAATAAACGCCTGAAACCAATGGCAATAATTCAGTCGTCTATCCTTATCTGGTTCCTGTAACTGATGGACAACCGTAATCCTATACGGCTTTAGGCCTGCACTTTTCACAGCTCTGACATATTGTATTGAAATATAGCTGTATCCTGTCTCTTGCGACAAATGTCTTAATGATTTTTTGGGTGACTGATCCAGTCGTGCTCTTACGTCAACAACAGCCGTGGGTAGCCTAGATAAACGAGTTTTGTCTTTTTCACTCAGCAGAGATCCAGTTGTTTCCAATTTGTTTACCAGTCCCAGTATTGTTTCCTTGGGGGAGGATTCCGAACACCAAATTCTCTCTGGTATGCCCTTGAGTAGCTGTATTGCTTTACAAAGAAGAATTGTTCATTTAATGTGTACTCCATTTTCACGTCGACTAGAACAAAATATTAAAAATAGTTGCCGACAATAAAACTAACAATTACGAATAAAACCTGAACATCTGCGCATCTAGTGACAGGCAATCGAAACTCCAGAACATTCTGCTTAATTTGGTGTTAAACTTGGGGCATTGAGTGAATTTCGAACAGAATAATTAAAGAAAGAAATACGTCAGTTCTTCATCATCCTGTATAATATTTAAACACTCTTTTATATTCGTGTAGCTAGCTGTATTTGTAAGCGTGGAATAAAAGTGACTTCCGATGTGCCTCCATAGAAAGAATGAGTTTAAAGCTGTGTATTAATTTACCTGGTTACATGAATTACGTTTATCAGCCTAACGGTGGTGTTTGAGCATATGATCCAAATTAAAAAAAATACATATATAGCACACTGACCCTTGTAAGTCATCATGCACATTCTACTTGACCAGGCGAAAAAGGGTCCATGGAGACAAGAGTATCTAACATCGCTTGAATCAGTAAACTGAAAAAATACCAGGCTGTCGAAAAAGAATAACAGTAGTTTTTTGTTATTCTCTTTTGTAATTTTTTCATTTAGCAATGATAAGGGAGCTTTAATGCATGAAGCTTTTTACCTTCATATATTTTATATGTAATAAGTGCTATTGTGAATTTCTCAGATTTTCCGTGCGAAAATCGCTGAACTGAAATAGGCGATGCTCCTTTTATGTTAATAGTAGGACATCGTATACACCACTGATTAAGGCGTGAATTCATGCAACTGATTATTTTATAATATAGGATCTGCTGCTTCTGATGGTAACAATGGACATGAAAGAACTGATATTTAATGAGGCGACATAGCAAGGATTTACAAGCAATATCAAGAGCAC
This sequence comes from Deroplatys truncata, assembly GCA_030765065.1. NCBI lineage: Eukaryota > Metazoa > Arthropoda > Insecta > Mantodea > Mantidae > Deroplatys > Deroplatys truncata. The sequence continues at coordinate 169,057,988 of CM060983.1, forward strand.
TTGCGAGTGTTAATGTAACAATTCAGGGAATAATAGTGTTTATTTCAATCTAATTTTATAATTACATGTAACTATGGTTGCTACCATTTAGTTCTTAAACATAAATGCAATTTTCTATAGACGAAATGAACAGTATCTGACGCAAATCGTGTTATGGTGTATTGGAAGCGAGGTTAAAATACACATGGCAAACGAAGGTTGAGGTTTCTCAAAGCTTAATTAGTATAGTAAATCTTAATACAGAAACAACTGCTGGGGAAAGACATGGAAATGATGACTAAAGAAAGCTTACCAACTTTAAGACAGATTCTGAGTCTTCCAATGAAGGCAGCATTCTTTGTATAATGCTCGAGAACTCTGCAGAAGGAGAATTGAGGGCATACTGTTCTATTGACAGGTTAATCCAGATTTTGACCCTTTAAGTGACAGCCTGCTCTTATGAATATGGATGAGGCAGACATTTCCCTTAACCGAATGATTCCATTAAGTGGTTTTTACCATTTCACGGTGAAACAGTAATGTTCTGAGGAGTTTGCTACCGTGGGCGCACTAATTTATGCGCCTACAATTGCAACATGACAGCTAAGCTACAATGATGACATCAACTGGTCTCTCTATCTCTTCTAGGAAGCTATATGGAAACATTTTGACTACTTGATTACTGCCGAAGCTCAAAGGATCGAACTGTGTATGAAGAGATTAATGAATTAATAACATCAACATTAACGTACCCCTCAATCACTGGATCTAAATCTTCTCACGACCTCTGGAATTCCATTTTCCGCCTCCACTTAAAGAGATAACTGCTCCTTTACTTCCACTATCATAACTCCCTTCGCCAAATATGTTCAATATCACTTAAATTAAACCAAATGCTTTAAAAATTCTTTAAATGATAAAAAGTTCTGTAGCTATATATCAGGTGGCCCAACCACGCCGTATGGATGTGTGCAGATAACCCTTCGTCCAATGAAAGAGTTGAAGAACTCAACGGGGCAAATGCAAGTAAACACAGGTCAGTGGGGAACCGGAACATTAGCGACCTAAAAACACCAACTACTGCTACTATTACTACCATCACCACGGCCACTACTACCACCACTACTATACCAGCGGTTCTTCTCAGAAATGTCTACATGAATACACGGAGACGGTTGGAACATCGTATCAATCAACAAGGGCAAAACTTCGAACACTTATTCAATGGGCGAATTCAACATAACAGTACCGTTAGATGATGATGATGATAATAAGAATAATGGTAACAATAACATTTATGTGTATAACGTTCAATCAGTTTGATTAATTATAGTATCACAATTTTATATTAGGTCATTGTAATGGTTCAAAACTGCCAGTATGTTAAATAACCTCATTGTTTTATTGTTAAATATTTATTTTAAACGTTGTAAAGTCGCGATATGACTAATATCTTAAAGCGACTATAAACTTTCAAAATAAAAAAAAATAACATTTATAATAGCAAGTGAAAGAACGACAGTGAAATACTCCGTGCTCTCATGTTTGTTTAACTATAGTCGCAATGTTAAACAAGAACAGCGTAAACACAACTAAAATAGCTATGGGTTGATACGGATAAGTCAAACAAAGACATTTTAATTATTTTTTCAATCTAAAAAGTGAGTTTATCCCTCGAAAATAAACTCTGTGTAACTGAAGTGGAAAGTATTCTAAGTCCTTTTCGGTCTATTCTTGTCTATCATCACGTACGGTACACTCTAGTACTCTAGTGCAAGGATATTTTTGTCTACGATCACGGAATGTACACTGTATTGCAAGTCTGGGAAGTGCCTCTCAATGAGCGCGATCCGCTCATCGTCTTTGCTGATAAGCAAGAGGCGTAGAACGATGCTCAGCTGACTCTGTAGCTCGGTCGGGAGAGCACTTGTCTGCTGTGCGAGGGGTCCCAAGTCCGATTCCCGGCTGGGATTTTTCTCTAGTCAAGATTATTCCCTATCATCACCAGAGCGTGGAAGTACGAATGTGAGCGTGAATATGTGTGTGCGATCTAAAGATTAAATCCTAAAGTTTACTAGAACCCACAGACTAGCGAATACGAGTTAACACAATTGCCTATAGGCAATAATATGTTCCAAAGGAAAAGCCGCCGATAAGACCATTGCAGTTAAAGGCGGGGTATTAATGGAACTTAAAAAGAAAAAAAACGAAGCTTGCTCACGCTAATTCGCCAGTTCCCCACTGACATGTGTTTACTTGGAATTGCGCCGTTGAGTTCTGCAACTCTTTAAGGGAAGGAATACCTACACGCTTGAAATACGGCGTGGTTGAGCCACCTGGCATAGTGATGTGTATAGAAACAACAACCTAAGACTGGGAAATAACAAATATAGGTTTGGAACGATCACAATTTAAAAAACACAGACACGACAAAAATGCTACATATCGGACTTTTATAAGTCCTTGAAGCTAGAAGGAGCGTTTACGGTGGTGGAAATAGTACCAACCTACCGGTGCGGTGGTAACAATATTTGCGAAAGTCAATATGATCAGTCATATTTATGTTTGTGAATGTATAGCTGTATGGAAATTCCAGGCAAACCGGTAGTGCACGTGCTGCCGAAAGTTTTGCAGTTAATGATCCAATACCTTTATGCATAGTATTTAGTATTCACAATACTCTTCATATGACCGCTGGTCATATGCGTGACTGAAACCTGGAGAATAACCATCGCAGAACAAGTCATGCTAAGGAGATTTGTACGGAAAATAATAAGAAAATCCAATGGAAGGGCCAAGATAACCAGGGGAATCAGGTATAATTACAAAATCAACCAAATGATAAAATGTAAAAATATAGTTACTATAGTTAGTAAAGATATAGCTACAAGACTTGGCTAGGGCCGTATTTACAACTAGGCCCTGACCAGGAGCGAACACAGCGGAGGCGGATTTAAAGGGCTCAACCTCCCCAAATATCCAAAACCATAATGTCGAAGCACTGCAGTCTAAGTTTTGTTTACTACAACTCTTGTATACTTACAGGTTTTATATACCACTTGTACCTGTTCATAAACAAGTGCCAAACAAAATACTGTATAAAAGAGGTTTCAGAAATACTTTTACAAACTTCGGGTATGGGTTCCTCACACCAAAAGAAGGAAAAACGTTCATATGAACATATGTCCCATAATCCTTGGGTTTCGCGTTATTCCTGTCACAACGAAAGTGTGAGTTCAACGGCCTTCGGGGTCCAACCTCAAAACTTCATTTCTCTATGCATTCATAGAAGGCGTTGACTCATTGTACTACATACGGTAGATGGCGAAGTGTTGCCATGGATACTTGTTTACGTTTGTCATTTGTTATTAGTCTATCTTCAACGTTTGAATTGTGTACATGTAGTGCGTTAACTGCAGTGTTTCGTTCCACCATGACTGGATATTCATTTCGTGAACAGGCAGACATGATTTTTATGTATTGTCGCGCGAACGGTAATGGACGCGAGGCTGCACGGCTCTATCAGATGGAGTTTCCAGACCGAAGACAACCGAGTCATCCAACCTTTGTCGCTGTTTATCATCGCCTTGCTGAGACAGGAACCGTTGTACCACGGACTATTGATCGAAAAAGACCTAGAGTTGTTCGTACGCCGGAACGCGAAGAACAGATGTTAAAGTGTGTCGAAGACGATCCAGGTATCAGTACAAGACAATTGGCTGTGGCTTCTGGTACATCACACGTGATAGCACGGAGGGTACTTTACGAGCAACTCCTGTATTCATATCATATTCAACGTGTGCAGGGCCTTTCGCCTGCCGATTATCCACCACGGGATAACTTTTGCTGATGGTTTATAGCACAAACAGCCAATCCATTGTTTGTCTCGTCAGTTTTGTTTACAGACGAGGCAACGTTTGGGAGAGATGGAGTTACTGATTTCCACAACGTACACGTACGAGCAGATCGTAATCCTCATGCTGTACTTCAGGCTAGACATCAGTAACAGTTTAGTCTGAATGTGTGGGCTGGCATGGTAGGTGACTGTCTGATAGGTCCATACGTTTTACCAGCAGGTCTTACTGGTCCTGTCTGCAGGGACTTTATCCAGCACACTCTTCCCGACTTACTTCACGAAGATGTGTCCCTGCAAATAAGAAAAAAAAAACACGTGGTTTATGCATGATGGGGCTCCGGCACATTTTAGTCTCATTGTTCGAGATACACTGACTGATATCTACCATGACCGATGGAGGACCAGTTCCATGGCCTGCACGTTCTCCCGACCTCAATCCTGTGGATTTTTACCTCTGGGGGGCATCTTAAATCATTGGTTTATGGAGGAGCTATCCCGGATGCAGAAATGCTTCAACACGTGTCATAGAAGCCTGCGAAACCATTCGACACCATCCTGGAGTTTTTGACAGGGTGCGACATTCAATGATTCGACGAGTACAGGCATGCATAGAAGCAAGAGGAGGACATTTTGATCATTTATTATGATTTTTATGTGTTATAAGTGTACCACTGTGTTGAACACCTCCTAACGAGAAAACAAAGGATTATGGAAAATATGTCCATATGAACTTTTCCCCTTCTTGTGGTGTAAGGAACCCATACCCGAAGTTTTTAAAAGTATTTCTGAACCATCCTGTATATTCAAACAGCGTTAAACTTTGGGGAATAAAATCAGGGAATTTAGTCCGTTCTTTTGGAAAATTATCATTCCATACATTGTTTGATAATATTGATGAAACGGTTCGCTCCCCTCAGTTTACATTTTTTTTCGTTTAGTCATAAGTAGTTAGTATTAGACGGTTATAGAGCATATCATGTAGTTGTAGTGAAGTGAGTCTCCCGTAGCCTAATGATTAACACACTTGACTGGAGAGTTTCGTCTTTATGCACATCTGCACCTCCCTCCCAAATGCACTCTTAGCATACACTTCTGGCCCTGGCTTAGAGCTCGTCTTGGCGCGACGTCCGACCGTAATGAGGGAAAAATGCATTTCAACTATGAAATCTTGTTCAACTACCGCAAGTTGACCGGCCTGTCCTGCGTAGAGACGAATTATTGCATTGCTGTTGGTCTGTACCTGTGCAGTTTCTGGGTGTTTTAGTTTATAACCACATTTGCCTTTAATTTTCTGCTTATCGTGGCCGTATTGATATTGAGATTCACTTCTGGTTTACATTTGTATAGTACTTATAACCGTGAATGTGACAGAGACGAACAGTAAAATGAATAGAAGTGGCAAGTCCAAGTCTAGTGGTGCACAGCATGAGTAACGGCGGAAAGAGAGGGAGGCTAGGGATGTTAAGTTATGAAACAGACGTCAAATATAACAACTTTCTTTTCTCGTAAAGACGAAGGCAATAAAATTAAGTGAGCAAAGCAAGTGGTAGCAGTCCGAGCCTTTCTGTAACAATTCGCCCTTTGATATAAACTAAACTATTCAGGACAATAATGCCGACGCGATTGTCCATAATGCTGAGACAGGGGGTTGGTAAGAACACTGAAAACACCACCACTGGAATTATTGCTGTTGAAGAAAAGAGACTCAGACACGTGCCGCCTTTTTTCCTGATGCTGGCCCTGCTCTATGGGACGTTAACGAAGGGTTACGAGATTATGTCGCTATACAAAAATTGATGATTTTAGTGTGTCAAAAACACAATATTCAAATGAAGTGCGTTACCTCTCTAAAAAGTTAAAAACTAAACCTAATAATGGTGGAATTCAAACCGCATGTTGGCTGGTGTACTCACAAACTAAAAGCTTTGTGTATTATCTACCGTGTATGCTATTTGTTAGTTCGAGGCTATGAGTTTGTTTACATCTGGGTTTAATGACTGGAAGAATCCCTCCCAAAGAGTGCATGATCATAAAACTCTCCTCACCAGGAAACTAGTGTAGGAAACTAGAATACCAGCAAATACACAAGGAAAAGTTGACTCTTGCAGAGTAAGTACAACAAAAAGTTCAATGTTGGAAGGAAGAGTTAAAGCCGGTCGTCTCGGCTGTTAATTTCTAACTGTGAGAGAATTGACATTACCAGGAAGTAAGGAACATTTGGGGAACCTACATGGAAAATATATTTTCTCGGTTTGCTGGAATTCCTGCCTGAGTTTGATTCCTTTCTAACCGAACCGAAAGGGTGTGCTGACAGAAGCTCAGGAAATACATTTACCTGTCCAAAACAACGGAGTTAATTGTTTGATGAGTTTGTCGTTCTTTTGACAAAAAGTGCTTGACAAAATAATGGAAAGAGGCCAAATATTTTGGTATCGTATTTGACCCTAAACCAGGCATTTCACATGCGGACAATTGTCATTTGTTATTAGATATATTACAGCAGATGGTACCCATGAAACGGCGGTTTTCTCCTTATCTTTCTTGCCAAATGTTGAGAAACCAGAACAAATAGTTCAGGCTACTTTGTGTATTTCTGGCCGATTTGAATGCCAGTGACTGAAGAGGCCAGTGATACAATGCCTCTAATATGCCTGGGGCTATACAGGTGTTTAAGTGCGAATCAAGGAACTATGTCACCAAGTTAAATATGCGCCTTGTGCAATCCATCATCATTATAAGGCATCTGTGCTGCAGATTCATGCATTGAATTAATATTATTCTTTGCGCTTCTCCAAGAGACCTGCAATTTTTTCACTACTTCAAAATACCGCTAAGGTCTACTCTAAAGCTGCCATATTTCAGTGCACAATATGTTCAAAAGACGATGGTCAGCTCTTCAAGATGCGTATCGAACACCGCTAGAAGACCGCCCTGGTATCACTCAGACTATGAATTTCATTTCAAATACTGCTATTAAAAAGCTGTAACTCTAAATGAACCTTCGATGCAAAGGGAGAAACTAGTCACTTGAAGCTGATTTTAATATCATATTATGGTCATACTAAAAATGTTCAACAAAACAAACGTTAAGCTTCAGCATGAAACTGTGCAGCTGGGGAAAGTTGAAACGTATTATATATAGGGTCTTTCAACAAGAGTGTCCTATCTTTAACATGTGATAGCTGCCGTTGTTACTGAGTTACAGCAGTCATTTTTTTCATGTGGTTACAGTTGTTATTGACAAATAGCGATGAAACGTTACAGCATTTAGCAACGCGTAGAAATTGTGAAAATTTATTATTAAAATGGATCATCTGTTCGCCAAACCTTCCGTGTATTGCGTGAAATTTACAGTGTGCATAATTGTCCGTGCGAGAGAACGATTCGGCGTTTGACCGATAAATTTGAAAGAAGTGGTTCTGTCAGTAATCAAAGAACGCCTGCACGTAGTCGACGTAAGCGCTCCAACGAAAACATAGGTGCCGTTTGTGAGAGGTACGCGAGAACGGAAACAAATCAATTGCTCGTCGAGCGCAAAAATTGGGGCTTTCGCCGACCACAACTTGGCGAATTCTGCATCTGGAATTGAAGTTTCACGCTTACAAAATGGTGTTAACTCGAGAACTAAAGCCCAACGACCATAGGTTGCGCCGTGTATTCGCTGACTGGGCTATGGAGCAATTGAAAGCTGATCCGGATGTTTGTCGAGAAACCATCTTCAGCGACGAAGCCCACTTTTGGATGGATGGTTGTGTTAACAAACAATATTACCGCTGTTGGAGCAATCACAATCCAATGCAGATTCAAGAACGACCACTTCATCCCCAGAAGGTTACTGTATGGTTTGGATTTTGGTATAGTGGAATCATTGGTCCATATTTTTTCCAAGATGAAGATGGAGAAGCTCTGTCAACGAGAGATATACCGGGCTCTTATAAGTGACTATTTTTGACCTCAATTGGATGGTATGGATATCAGAAACATCTGGTTCCAGCAAGATGGTGCCACATGTCATACTGCTCTCGAAACAATCGATCTTTTGAAGGAGAATTCAGAGGTTTCGTCATTTCCCGTGGTGATGTTAACTGGCCCCCGAGGTCATGTGATTTAACGCCATTGGATTACTTCTTGTGGGGTTATGTTAAATCTCGAGTTTATGTCAACAAGCCAGAAACAGTAAATGATCTTATTGAATAACATCACGCGCGTTATTTGTGAAGTTGGACCTAATTTATGTTCTTCTGTCATTGAAAATTGGGTCAACCGTATACGCGTAACCCAACGAAGTCGCGGCGATCACTTAGCTGATGTTCCCTTCCACACGTAATGACATTAATTATGTTCCAAAATAAAAAAAGAAATAAGCCTCTATCATTTATAGAACGTGTTTTATTTAAGTTCAACGATAGGACACTCTTGTTGAAAGACCCTTTATCCCTTTCATTTAAAACCTATGAGATGATTTCGGTCGTTTAGAATGCCTGGCAAAAGAAAATTCTGGTCTTCAAGAATACAAAGCAGATGTGAAACGAAGAGAAAAATAACTTTGGTTCCTGGTGAATCTAGAGATGGAGAAGTTTCGCTGAATGTTTCCAGAAACTTCGGCGTAAACAATGTGGTACTCTATGCACTGAGAACAGTGCTGAAAAATACAACCTACTGAACAATGTATTTGGATTTCTTGAATGAATAAAACATTTCTGACATTTCAAAAAGGGCAGAAACGTAATTGAATTTCTACAACAAAAAATAACACCCTAGTTAAAGACACACGACATCGTAAACGATTAATAGGTATACAAAGTTTTAAGTTTATTTATTTTTTTATCCGTAAATAACATACAAAATATAGCTGTTGTTGAACTGACAATATTCACATCACGCACCACTACAATGGTTCGCTACAGTTCGCTACACTCTTTCAAGTATTCCTGGTACCTACTGTAAAACGAAACAGGTACCTAGAATCATCCTATATGCCAGTTCCTGATCGGTTTCCATTGGCATTTCATACACGAATGACTTCATGTGCCCTCACTGAAAAAAGTTCATAGGTTTAAGACCCAGTGATCGTAACGATTACACAATCATATTCTCTTCCAATTCAGCTGTTGTCCAGATAATCGAAATGGGCAGGCGCCCTGTCATGCAGCAAGCGCATCCTCGGATCGAGAAAGAAAAGAAAAAAAAAAGAAGGGAAGAAGAAAAGAAAAACAAAGTACTCACGGCGCCCAACAACTTTGATGGACGTACTGATTGAACTGCACCGAGTCGTTCAAAGCTCAAGGCAGGCAGTTATTTGTTACAAAATCTGATGCGCATTCTTGAAACTTATTGTCGTTCATGTAATTTAAAACACACGCATTTTCGACCAGTAGTTCCCGATTTCAAAATATTAGTTTAGACTTATGTAAGAAATGTATTAATACAAATTTGATGCAAGGAGGTTTGGGATATTCTGTATATGGAGACAATGTGTTGCTTTATTGAACTTCGCTATCCCCTTCGTCTTAATCCTGCCTTTTGCTTCTTTCCTATTCATTTCCTTGTTACGAGAGTAGCCTCCATTTATTCGTCCCCTATATTGTTCTGCTCATCTTCAAACCGAGTATATTAAATGCTGCTTCACATTTGTTTACAGAAAAGCCGGAGACAAGCTATTGGATTACTCACGCAGGGTGTCTGATCATCCTCTTTCTTATCAATTGTTCGAATTCCATCCTTGTTCGCGGTGTGTACATTGATGCCGAAGAGGAAGGTGGCAAATGTGTTGTATTCCCGTGCTACTACCTCAGGCTCTTCTTCCAGGTATGTTTTTCTTTCGTTTTCTTCTAGATTGCAGGTTAAAGTTTCACATTAATGGTTTAATGTGACATTAGTTAGCTTGTATGCATATTTTCTCATGACATCATCAAGTAAACAACGAAAAACTCTGGGAGCTGACTGACACAGCTTCCATTAACCGCCATACAGTTCCTGATGATGGAAGCTATGTCCAGAATATTGCAGAACTCGGTGTAGGTATCTGTTTTCGAAAGAGTCCTATGATATATTTTTATGCTCACAGTATGATATTTTAAGGTTATACTTTTACAATTTCAGAATCACTTTTAATTATGGACAAACATATCACTCTATACATTTTATTTTAAAATTCAGATTTTTGAAGTGTTATTTTTAAGTAAAGGTTTTTTCTTCAAAAACAACAAAACATTACGAAAACAGCTTTGAGCTTAAAAAGCAGATTGTTGCACAAGATAAACATTCTCAAAGCAAGAATATGAGGCCAAGAACAGGCAAACGCACTAGCATGATAGAATCAATATTGGGTATATGTTTGCTGAGTATGATTTTGATTGCACGTTGCTTCAGAGTAAAATCGGGCCATGCTTGTCCAACTAAGTCTCTTTCTAATAGTCCATTTCACCCTTATTGAAGAGGTTGCGCAACATCGTGGTTTAAATTGCAACTAATGCGCTTTATGAAGTACAGAATGATAGCATAACACGGAGTAAACAGATGCTTATTTTCGCAGCATGCAAGGTTGTAGATTCGCCATACGTGTGGTGCAAATAAAAATACTATTTTCGAAAAATTATGCATGCGAAGAGACTCACCCTAACACGAATCTTGTCTTTGAAAGCTGATTTCAGCACTGCGTATATTTCTTCATATGAGTATGAATTATTTATTCCACTAAGAAAGATGGGATTACTGTATACTACACTACCAAGGGGGAAAAAACTATGCTGTTCCAAATATATCCAAATATATTAGTTTCCACGCCAAACTGCGACACATAATCACGACCACTCATACCATATCGCATTGTTTCATCGAACTCGTATCCAGCATACCCCTCTATTTAATTTCAACACTTCGGGCATTTAAGATTACTGCTCTGCCTTTATGCATTGCTGGTTGCATATGCAGTAAGGCACACGTTCAGTCTTGGTTTCCCGTCTCATGTTCAAGCATTAAATGGCGTTACTCTGTAGGGAATTTCGTGTCCTACACTATTCAGATTTCACTTCAGTTTTGGGGCACTGAGTGCGGCATTTTTATATTGTCCTTTTGCTGTCTTTTGGGATTTCTTATTCTGTCGCAATTAGATGAATCGCTGGATAAGAGATTCGAAGGTATGGCGATAACATATGAGATATTGAAATAATATATGAGATATGTATGAGATTCCTATGATTTGACCTTCGCAATACAGCGTTGCGAACCGAGCAATCAGTAACTGTACATCCAACTGTTAGCATATTTAAAATATATGTTTCGTTTCATCACCATCAGTCTATCGTCCCCATATTGTTATATACTGGGGTGAGGCCAAAAGGTTTGCAGCTAGATATTAAATTTTAGATACCCCGGCATAAACATCGGGGGACGTAGATTCAGAGGCAACGAGAGGACCAGGATCTTAGCTGCACATTTTAGAGCAGGCGTGGGATGATTGTCACAAAAATACACGAGTTTTCACATTAGTACATTACATGTGGTTTATTAAATATTTAACTTGGTGTCGCTACAACGTTCACAACATATTAAAGAACAGCCATTAGAGGGAGACGTTCCACACTCACACGATCCACGCACGCTTACATACACAACCCTCGTCCTGAAGAGAATGACCACGACTGACCCGCTACTGACGCCACGCTATCAGACACAAAGAAAAGAACGTTTGCTTCCCTCCCTTCCCTTTCTCCACCTCTGGCCAGGAGGTGGGGAGAGATATCACGTCGGACGAAAATTCAAAAACCCCAGCCGAAATAATTACACCCAACAATGTCATAGCTAGAAGCAATAATGGGTCCGACGCGACAATGCACACACATACACGCTACAATATCGTCTTCAGTTTATTTCCATGGTTAATACTTTAATAACTTTGTTTCCTTTAGCTTATTTCATGACTAATAAAACTGCTAATAAAAATGTATTTGTTTCTGATCAACAGAACAAGCGGAAGCAGAAATTGCAAAAACAACTGCAGATGCTACAAGCACAACAGAAAGTCACGGTTTTTCCTTCGTCTTCCACCCGATGCAAAAGCGAGGACATTCAGCTCAACAGTGCCAATCATCATGTAATCTCTTTGCAAAGTATGATGGACTCGGAAGAAAAACCCCTGCACTGAGAGACAAAAGAAAACATTTAATGCCAATTAAATTTACCGTCCCAAGCGCTAACAACTTGATGCGAATGGGATAGTAAAAAAACGTTCATTTGTGTGATGCTGGCATCCTTTTTGTTCTCCAAATATCGTGACTTAAAGTACGCAGTCTTAATGGTAGCTCTTCTATATGCAAATGCTGTGAGAGCTCGACTTTCTCTGGGTGTGACAGACATTTTGTAACAAATGAAGAGATTTATCAAAAGGCTATGCTGGGAGAGAGTGTACATATCGAGTGTGAAATGTGTGATATATTGCGACAAAAAATAAAGATTTATAAAAAGACACGTAATTTTATTTGTTGCTATGCAACGACTTTGTCTAATGTTATAATTTACATTTCGTTTCTTTATGCGAAATGATTTTATTCAATAAGAAAATAAAGCATCTTCATAGATAAATTTATGTACTCTTTCATTCTATTTCTAAATAACTTTCCACTGAAAATTTCTGGAAAAAGGTGCGTCAATCCCTACTATTTCTGCAAAACGACGCTACGACTCCAAACACTTACTCACCGCTTAGAATAATAACCTAACGTTCAGAAACGTCACCTCTACCTGCGCGCATGCAAGATCTGGCAGGCTTAACTGTTTTCTTAGAATAGTATGAATGCTAGGGTCATCGAACATTGCTGTCAAACCTATATTAAACTTCTCTTTAATGCCGTTCCTAAACTATTCATGTACTTGTGTAATTGTAATAACCCTACTTTAATAAATTTTTTCTAGAACTTTCACACTTTCTACAGCAAAAAGGATACTATAACAGAGTAACAGGGTGAAAGTCCCATAATAAATTTTGCATTAATTTCTGATTCCCGATTATGTCGCCATTACCCTCTGCGTTTCAAATAATTTAAAAATGTTTTAAGCCACAAGGAATCATCTTGAATACCCCCTTTAAAAAAACAGTAACCATATACGCCTTGTGATACATGCTACTATGCAGTAAATTGGGTTGCCTAGAGCAAAGCTCGACTTTCTATTTAAAACCCTAAAGTACGAGTGCAACTTCTAAGTCTGAAATGCACATGAAGTTCTACGCCAGGAAAATGAAAGCTTATTTGCAAATGTGGCGACGATGATAAATCAACATTGGCTGTGTTCTCTATTCTGAATTCTATGATCTACGTCATAGCTAAGAGAATTGATCGACATCCCAAAGGCTCCCGTGAATCCATAACCAGTTGATCCATCTATGTCGACCACCAATGATAAAATCGATCCTTCAGAAGCAAAAATCCAAGCTTGGACCGAGGTGTCCAGGAATGGCTGATAATTTGCCTAAACAAATAATTTCTTTGACGTAAGTTCACAAAGGAAAGTTCACAACTTTCACGACCGATAAGCAGGAATCTCTTCAGAGAGTCGCTGAAGCACATCTCACAAACAAGAAAATCAGGCTTTACAACACTTCTCGCGGGATTCTGCAAAGCCTGCATTATGTTAACGAATTCATCCGTGACAAGAAACGCTTAAGAATTTGCGAGAGCAGTCCCAGACTTCCTAATCAGGATATTAACGCCAGAGACAATGATTGATTTGTTAGCTCTAACAACTCTGAAATAAAGTTGCCAGAATGCTGAATTCCTGGGTCTAAAATTAGACAATTCACACAGTATTTATTTACACTGGTGTGATGACTTAAGGGACCAAAATGGATTTAGAAAGCCTGGCTTTACGCGTGCGAACACATTTGAGAAGATAGTTACCGAGATAGCGATTATTTTTCAACAAAAAAACTGATGTGATAGTCACATGACTTTCTTTACCCTCTACCTTTAATAGTGGATATACTAACTATTCTTACTAAAGCTTATTTTTCTGTCCACTACATTTTAATCCAAATAAACCTTTGCAAAAATAACTACATTACACATTTCGTTATAGATATAAAGGGAACAACAGTGGTCAAATGTTTAAGAACTGGACGCCATGCGCTGGGCTTAAATTCCCATATTGTTTCCATGCAATCGCGAGAAACAACTGAATGTTGAATGGACTTTAAAAGAAGGACAAATAAATGAACAATTTCTATGAAATAAATCGTGAATTAAAGAGATCTACATCATCTTGTGTATTATGTTTTCGTCTATCGCTTAACGTTTGCCAGTTATACAAGATTATACAAAATTCGTTCCGAATGAAGACGACTTCATAGGCTATTCCACCAAAATTCAAGATACACGTGTTATTTGTCATGTAAATGTCGTTCATAAATGATATTTTAATCAAAATTGTTAGACATTTTTTACAAAATAAAAAATTCAAAAAATGTTCCACGGAAGGGGTACTTTGGGATGAGGGATTTGTTTAAAATCTTCGTGTCGCATCATTGGAAGATGTTGAACCTAAATATTAAGTTTGGTATTCATCCAACTTTTCGTTTTTCAATTATCGTGTTAACAGATGCACACACAGACATATTTCCAAAAATGCTGTATTTAGATTCAGGGGGCCTCAAATATGTATTTCTAGTGAAATCTCGGCATCTAATTTTTGGATGGAATGCAATACTTCCCCTACTTATTACACGTAGTAGAGAAAGTAAAAATGAGAGAAAGCAGGGCCATTTATATTTATCTCAAAATAGAGGTAACAACTAAACAAATCACACAAGTGACAAACGAAACAGCAGTTAATATTATTATTGTTATTGTCATTATTATCTTTGGAAGAAATAGGAATAGGGAAATATGGGCAGAAAGGAACAACAAAAATAAGGGTTTCTGAAAAGAAATTAGAACAAGAGTGGAGGATATTGAAAAGCAAGAAATTATAAGTAGTTTCAAGGAGAAAGGGTCATTAATAGATTATAAATATTTTAAAGCGGAGCGGGGAAAAGAAAGATACATCGAAGTATGCCACAAAGAGGCCAGAATGGGATATGCATGGGCGAGGACAGGTGTAATGAATTTAAGTGGTCTAACAGGGGAAGGGGCTAGAGATGTATTAAATGTAATGGATTACATGACAATTGGCATTATATCCTGGAATGAGAGGATACTGATAAAGGAAGAGAGAATTTAATGATAGATAAATAGAAAAGTTTACCAATGGAGCTAAAAGTTAGGAAGATTTTTAATACAAGATGAAATTAATATATGGAGAAAGCAGAAAATATTTAGAAAAAATAAGGTTAAATAGTTAAAAGAAATGTTAAGCAAATTGGAGACAATACAGAAAATGGGTAACAAGGCAAAAAAGTAAACAGTGGATACATTATACTTCCCCATTATATATACAACAGAATGTTAAATATAAGGGGAAGAGAAATAATAAGTAACTCCATTGTATTTGTATGCAAAGTTCAAAGCAGACAATAAATCATTCATTCATATCATCATCTTATTTATTTCTATGATCTGACTACAAGAACTGTAATAAATTATAACTCCACGATTAATGGTAAACCGTGGACTTTAATAAACCATGGCTTTTCAGGACTAACAGCAAACATAACTAAATATGAACAGGGGAAGTTTTGTCCTAATAGCGTTAGTAGTAATAATACTAAGAAATGCTCTGATATCATTTTTGAGATTCCGAAGGAAAGTTTCAGATATTGAAACGTCAATCTTTCTCAAAATAATGTGCTCATGGCATCTTTTGATTGACGGTTTATTTCAGCGCACTTAAAAAGTTAATAGTTACATAATGTGGATAATGGACATAGGGACATAGCGAATTCATTGATTATGGCAAAGATTCATAGATGTACATTTCCGTATTTTTAATTTTAGTTTGCTATTACTTACGTGTATTCTTGCGGGGAGGGGGAGAAATCCCTTTCTTTCGCGTGTAACCTATAAGAGCTATGATCTTTAAGTAAATGTATTTGAGGTATATACAGTTTTAATGAAGTTATCAATAAATTTAAGAAAAAGTTAAGAATTCAAGCCTCACATATACAGAGTGTATCTTTACTGGTGTCATATATTTGGGGGGATGTATTCCTGACATCCAAACAGCAATAAAAGTTCATATGAACATGGGTCTGAAAATCGTTTATTTCAGAGTTACAACACAAAGTTACAAAAATTGTTCGAAGTGGCTTCCTCTTGCTTCGATACATGCAGTAAGCCTGCGTTCCATGCTCTGGCGTATTCTGTTGAAAATTCCTGGTGTGTTTCGTATTTGGCCAAATCCAGTTTGGATACGTCCTCTCAAAATGTCAACATCAGGTACAGGAGTCGCATAAACCAAGGACTTCAAATGTCCCCAGACGAAGAAATCCATTGGATTCAAATCAGGCGATCGAGCAGGCCATGCAATGGGTCACCCTCGACCAATCCATCTTTGTGGAAATCGACCATTCAAAAACTTACGAACTATCATACTGAAATGAGCTGGAGCACCATCGTGTAAAAACCACATTCGTTGGATTATGTCCAGAGGCGCATTGTCAGTTAAGTGACGCAAATCATTTCTGAGGTTTGTCCATTCAGACGCGGAGGGAAGAAGTGGGGACCAATAAGGTGATCATGAATGATTCCACCCCAAACGTTGAGAGAGAACCTCTATTGATGGTTTTCCTGTTGTACTTCATTAGGATTTTCAAATGACAGTTATGAATGTTATGAAAATTGAAGATGCCGTCGCGAGTAAAACCAGCCTCTTCCATGAATAAGATACAGGCTAGGAAATTGATGAACACAGCGCAGTGGTGTAACATGCGTTGACAGAAACGTCTTCTTGGCTGAAAGTTCGTCTCATTTAATCCTTGCACAGGTTGAAGGTGATACGGGTACAGAAGATTTTCATACAGAATTCTCCAGATCGTCATATGACTAACTCTTTCCCTTACAGCCACACGTCTTGTGCTTTGTGATGGGTCTGCATCCACAGCACGAAGAACTCGTTCTTCAAGCTCAATGCCCCGTACCGCTCTTAGTCTTCCAACATCCCTAGTACTCCTCTCAAATGCGCCATTCTCTCTCAAGCGTTGGTGAATTCGTGCGAATGTTCTTGCACACGGTAACGGCCTGTCAGGGTACCTTTCTCCATAAAGTTCACGTGCTCGTGCTGCATTGCCGTCTGCACGGCCATACGTGTAGTGTATATCCGTCTATTCACTCATGAAATACATCTTCTTTGAACCATAGCAACGAAACGGTTGATTTTCAGACCCATGTACATCTGAACTTTTTTTACTGTTTTGATGTCAGGAACACGTCCCAAAATATATGACACCAATAAAGATACACCCTGTATTTCACCGTGTAAGAGAGCAATGAATTCGAAAATTACCCTAAAGCAAGAATATAAAACTGTTTTTTTTTTTTGTTGCAATATGACCAACAGAGATGCATTCGCATTTTATACAAGGTACAGTCATTTTCAAAATGTTTAACCTGGCGGCCTTGAGTGTAAGTAATCTTCATATTTACAAGGTTCGTCCCCATTTCTTTGAATATTGATATCAGAGATATTATTTGAAAACTGTGGAGCATTTGTTATTAAATGAGTATGGCACCAAAGAGAAAGCATACAAGTTTAAAATATCCCACACTATGATTATCTAAAAATTACTCGACCACTCCAATAATTTTTTCACCCCTAAAAATTACGTACTTACACTCTATACACAATTTCCATACTTGCAAGTCTGGCGTGGGGAGGTTAATAAATTCGGGAATACAACACCCATTGATGTTTTATTCCCATTTCCGTGAATATCATGGGATCATCTGTATTATTTAGAACATTATGGGGAATTAACGAAGCTATATTTTAAGGGGTGATAGGGAGAATTCGCTATAAAAATCTTCTAGGTCATTGTAGAACAATTTCATAAAGAGTATAAGGAAGTAAATCAAATTAACTAAGTCGTCAAGTTCGGACAAGTCAGCTAGTATACTCATTAAATTACCCACAGGGGTGCGTATTTTGAAACAAAAAACAAGTATGGCTATTTCTGAATTAAGACAATAAACGTTATAATATGTTCTAACAAAATTTGCACCCTAAAATTACGAAGCTTGACGGTATACACAAGTATCTACTACTCATTGGTAAGTTTTCTACCTAGCTTTACCAAACATAGAAGCTTAAATAGATTGGATGTTGAGGTTCTACCAAATATCTTTGGAGTTCCCTTCTAATTGCCCCGGTTGGTGATACAAATATCCCACAACCATGTTGATAGGTACACTGATGTGCATAAAAATGTGCCCTTTCCCCTAGATCGCCATAGTGTTTTTCCTTTCGTAAGGTTTCCACCTTTAGGTAATCAACTTTTAACTCCACCCAGCCGATATGAGTTCCCTATGTGAACGGTCAGAAAAACAATTTAGGGACGTATAAACTAAGCAATGCACGATGTTTATAATCTATGCGAAATGAAGGGGTGGTTAAGATATCACCTCTATAAAAGAGCTTCGCTACATTGGTACATAAGGAAAGGCTAAACCAATTACAATATAATATGGTCTTCTAGAGGAAGGAGTGAAGAATTATTTGCGTGGGTCGTTAGACTGAACGACAGCTACGACATATATATATATATATATATATATATATATGAGAGCTTTCATCGGCGACATGGAGATGAAGGTTTAAAGTTGTTGCTGCTATAAATAGCAATAAGAAAACCGGCAGTAAAAAAACGATAGAGTGGCAGGAAAATATAAGATAAAGTTTTAATGTTACCATTCGGCTAGAATTATGCTCGAAAAATAGAGGTTTATTTAACTTTATTGTATAGCCGCGAATGCTGGCACAATATTTACCAATTTTTTTAATATTTACCAAATCTAAATTAATTTAATATCAATAAAATTGGTCACGATGGAAGGGGTGGGGCTAGATATTGCCAGTACCAGCATACACAACTATTGCTTGGTTTTGTTAGTTAAATTGCCGTGTTTTCTGAAGTTTCTACGAGGACGGATTGATAAGTCCCTGACTTTAACGAGAGATAGCATTCTAATTACAGGTTTCTTGTTTTCACCCAAGTCTTACATCTATTCTGGATATAATCGCAGAAATTCGTCCTCATTTGTTTGTGTTGCTTCGTAGAAAATGGACAAAAGTGAATTTCGTGTTCTGATAAAGCACTACTTTTTGCGTGGTAAGACGGTGAAGGAAACGGAAGAAAAGCTGAAACAGTATTATGGGGACTCTGCTCCATCACATGTCATGGTTCACAAGTGGTTCACAGAATTTCAATGTGGCCGTTCCAAAACAACAGATGCCGTGCGCACAGGACGGCCGATTGAGGTCACAACAGAAGAAATGGTAAACAAAGTTCACGATATTGTGTTGGAAGACCGCCGAGTGAAAATCCGTGAGATAGCCAAGACCACAAACATCTTGAGTGACTGGGTGTATAACATTCTGCACGAATTTTTGTGTATGAGAAAGCTGCCAGTAAGATGGGGTGCCGCGACTGCTCACAGTTGAGAACAAACAGAGTCGTGTGACCATCCCACAGGGATGTTTGAACGTGTTCCAGCGCAACCCAAATGAGTTTTTGCGCGGTTATATCGGTTGATGAAACTTGGATCCATTACTATCAACCTGAAACAAAACAAAAATCAAAGCAGTGGATTACCTTCGGCGAACCTGCTCCAAAGAAAGCGAAAACCATTCCGTCAGCAGGAAAAATCATGGCAGCTGTCTTTTGGGATTCACAAGGTGTGATAGACATCCACTACTTGGAAAAGGGTAAAACGATCACAGGTTCATATTATGCCGCAATACTGGATCAGTTTCACAAGGAATTGTTAAAGAAACTACCCCATTTGGTGAAGAAATAGGTTCTCTTTCACCAGGATAATGCACCCGTACATAAGTCAGCCATTGCCATCGCAAAATTTGTGGAACTGGGCTACGAACTGCTACCTCACTCACCATATTCTCCAGATTTGGCTCCGAGCGACTTCTTCCTCTTAGAAAACCTGAAAAATTGGCTCGCTGGGAAGAAATTCACGTCCAGTGAACACATCACGTCAGACTCTTATATTTTGCAGACTTCGAAAAATCATGTTTTTAGAAGGGATAAACAATTTGAGAAACGTTGGACAACGCGTATTGAATTGAAAGGAGACTACGTTGAGAAATAAAGTTTATTCTTTGGAAAACATTGTTATTTTCTTTAAAACGTCATTGACTTATCACTACGCCCTCGTAAATATGTCCAGAATTATTTTTGTGGCAATGTGGATTACTACTCATCTTTGACTTTTATTTAGGTTACTGGCGTTTCTTCTCAGATTTTCTTTTTCCTAGAGCCTTCAATATAGTCATCTGTTCCCTTTTGTTATTTGATCACTCCTGTAATTTGTATTGACATTGATGAACTATATTATCGCATATATATCTCCTGAGTGACATTTTCAGCAGGTTGAGTATACACATTTTCTGTAGTGCTTATCTTTGCCCAGTATTATATCCTTCAAGATTTACTCTTCCTTCACCTTTAACAGTATTGTAACATTTTTTAATTTCGTCAAGTCCTGTTGTTATGGGAGTAAATCCAGTTTTAATGCCAATTGCCTTATACGATACTGATCTATACGTTTTATCTATTTTATGTTTATTAAACACAGGACTTGTTTGCTGAACTAAATATGAATGGTGGAAGTTCTGACTGAGACACTCACCTTCTGGCACACTTCTCTCATTGCTGGGTTCTAGAGGCCTGTTTGGTACAAACGGCAGAAAATCATTACGAGGCCATCTCAATGAATTCATGGGTCGAACGATATTTACAATGTTTAATCAAAGCCTGGTGGATTGCTTCTATCCGTTCCTGGCTGCTGGAACGATTTATCTGTGCATTTTGGACTGTCATGCCTGTGTTATCCAGAATCGACTGATGACATTGATGGAGGGTGATTCGGTCTATGCTGTTCACACTCTGCAGGTGATTATCAATCTCTGCGTCGTTTTTCAAGTAATCTCATCAGTCCTTTTTTTTTCTTTCCAGTGTATCAAAACACCAAGTAAGTTGAATCCATTAACGATATATGTTATTTCTAAAACAACTCAGTGCACGTTTTAATCAAATTAAAGTACGATATATAAAGACAAAATACATTTTATGCATAACAATCGTTAATACTGCAAATTCCGGAATTAACTACCACTCGTGCAATTTTCTAGTCCATTTAGGAACACGTTGAGACAGGAATGGAACAATTGCGAATAGTTACCGAGACTCTATGTATGTTAACTTAAAATTTAGTCATCTTTTCTGTTTTCGGTCTAATTTATTAACCTCCCTTAATAACTCGTATATCGTAGTAGACAAGATGAACGATATAATTCATTACCAAGTAATAAATTGAGCATCGCCTTGATGACTTGCCCGAAACAAGTGACAAAAGCTGAAAAAAAAAGTGATACGCTTAAAATAAATCACAGCAATATTCGTATACTATATTGTCGTATACGGTAATATCACCAGAAATTGGGCACTTTACGGTATGTTTTTCAAATGAATCCCATTAGCTCAGGTAGAATTACCAGCGGCAATGAAACTATTAGTTACTCCATCACCGCATACTAATTATTAAGGTTTATCACTTCTTTATTCGGCATACTTCCACATCCAATATGTTGCTTGCTGCTGTATAACTTAACTAACTAAGCTGCACAAATAGTGCTTAGACCGAAATGAATATACTGTACCAAATTTTGGAACACCGATTTATGCTCACTATTAGTTAAGAGCTCTGTGTGTAACCGACCTCGCATGCGTTCATAGAGTATTGTCGTTTGTGTTTATGTGTTCATAATCCATGTTTATCCGTTATACGCTTTTGTGAAGTGTTTGTTTGTTTGTTAAGTGCACAGAAGAATAAGGAAAACGGATTAAGCTATGAGCACTAACACTGACCAACAGCCCATCCCTTCCACCTGCAACTAAGCTGGCTGTAAATGTAGCGACGCCTGAACAATAGATGGACCCGCTGTACACCTAAAGCGGTGAAGTTGCCTGCACCAAAGGAGCTTAGGCTGAAAATCAGAATTTTTAAAGCCCCTGCTATTTCAAGCAACCTAACTTCCTGCACGATACGTACATGCAACGCACTGTATATGTAACTGCTACAAACAGGTAAAACACGTTAAAAGCTGCGGTTGAAATAAAAAGGTAATGGATTTTACGAACTCTATAGAAAACTCAACATAAAGCTGTAACGTCACTCATTATTTGTTATAGGTTGTAAGTAAAATCACGTTCAATTCACTTCCTAACCCGGTATCGTATTAATATTATTGTTACCAGTGTCCTTTTAGTAGATTATACAATAATTATAGTAATCAAGCTCTCATTGTTGATGACAGAACATACAAATAGAATCGATACAAGTAAAACGATATTGTTCTTAAATTCAGAAATCGGAAATATTTTAATCTTTTTTACCAGGTAAGCCTTAATTTACTTTTAATCCTTGTTTATTGTTAGAATTTGAAAACATAATTTTCTATCCCTGTTTGAACTAATGGATAATGTTCGGTAGTAACATAGTCATTATTATTATTATTACTGTTATTATAAATTACATTTTATTTCAGATCCTTCTTAGTTGAGAGGAAAACAAACACAAGTGAGGCAATGAGGAAGTAGAACAATAACAACATATAACTCGTTTACAAACTGTGAAGCGATAGTAGTCCTCCGGAGAAGTCCTAGTACTACGTGGTCACCCCTCGATCTTCTAATAGCATTCCTTGTTGTAGGCGAGGCTTCCCTTTTAGATACATATTGTCAACTACAGAGTGAGCCAAAAGACTCCGAACCGCCTGCGCGGTATGTTTCCTGTCCGCATTCTCAGCGATCGTTGCCGTCTGCCGCTATCATGGAAAGGCGTGGATGAAACCATAGAACATTTTTAAAACTACGTTTAAAAGCTTTACTTACCAACTTTATGAAAGGAAATGCTGAAACTGACCACCGTCGTTGTCCATACATTTTTGGCACCTCTTTGGGAAACTATCCATCACTCACTGTAATTCACGTTGAGGAATTTCCTGGCGGATATTTTGTTTTAATTCCAGGGTGTGTAGGCTTGTCTTGTACACTTTATGTTTTAAGTTACTCGGGAGGGGTATTTTATGAACAATATTACCGGCTGCGCGGTGTTTTTTCACTAGGCGTGTGGAAATATGATAAAAACATGATAACGCACTGCTGCTTTAAACAAAGTCACGCTGTTGTGGTTTTGTGTGCAGTGTGAAGTGCAGTATTGAGTTCACGGCGATGTGATGTAGTTCAGTTATTTATTATTTTGTCGTGTATTTTAGTCACAAAGTATATTATGGCTCAGGATATGTTTTCTACTGCAAGCGTGTATTTATTTATGATTCGTATGTGTTGACTCGGTCAGCTCGCCAAGTGAAAGTACGATTTGCAGAAAGATTTCCAGGTGTAAAAGTTCCAGGCCGTACAACAAGCTATGAACTTTACAGTCAATTTCAGGCCACAGGAAGTGTTCAGGCTGAGAAATCTAAAAGACGGCGTTCGGTTCTTACGGAAAACATTAGACGGTCATCGTTTGGAATATTCCCCCAAAAAATTCCATGATGGATAGTTTCCTAAAGAGGTGCCAAAAATGTATGGACAACGACGGTGGCTAGTTTCAGCATTTCCTTTCATAAAGTTGGTAAGTAAAGCCTTTAAAAGTAGTTTTAAAAATGTTGTATGGTTTCATCCGCGCCTTTCTATGATAGCAGCAGACGGCAACGAGCGCCGAGGACGCAGACAGGTAAAACACCGCGCAGGCGGTTCGGAGTCTTTTGGTTCACTCTGTATTATCCCATATAAGAAACAGTTCCATCTCTTCTTAGGTCCACCCGGATCCTTTTTTTCTTTTGACATTCTGTTTCTTACTGTGTATACTGACCTGGTTAACCTCATCTGGCTCAGACTGCTATTCTCATATTCTCTACGAGATTCACCCTTGAACACAATGTATACAATTCTGCAACCTCATTCGGTCTTCCCCTCTATTTTATATATTATTTTCGTTCCTTCAAACTACTCATTCCTTATGGCTGCATAAGGCATTATTTCCATCGCATCATTGGCTTCTTCTTTTGGTCTGGTAGAGACCTTTAAAAACGATCAGTCTATTTATTTCTATTTCGATACTCCGAGTAATAAAACTGGTTTTCTTGGCCGGCCCGAGTAATTCAGCTGCCATTTTGGAAAAACGTCTTGTCCTTTTTTTCCATACGTGGGTTTAGAAACTGCAACAAATCTCTCCACAACAACGAAAAACTGTAGATCGACATGGAACATTTTCCAAGAGTCATAAACGCTCTTATTTTGACCACTGTGATCAATAAAATATGGACAACTTCAGCGCTAAATACGCCACAGTGCATTCGGATTCTTTAAACTCAAAAAGAGTCTCAGAAATCTAACCGAAGATGTGTATACTTCTATTCTCTTTTACCCTTTCTTAATTTTTGTTATTATAAATATATCCACTTTAGCCTCAAAATTAAATGTTTACTTGTTTTAACACCTTAGGAGAGGCAAAAGCAAAGCACAAAAGAAATAACTGAAACGTGATCGCGATTACACACAAATAAGAACATTTTGGAATAACAAAGTTTGTATCCCCTGTACCCAATGAAATATTTCTCATTTTATATTTCCTTGTAATAGGAGAGAACATGAATTATAGTGAACATGAAAGAAGAAGTAATTATTATCGATGACAAGGTGCAACACGCGGTACCTTGGAGTGCAGGCTTCTTCACACACAGAGAAGACGAAGAATATGAGGTAAGAATGTTTAATCATAGAAGCATGTATCTGTTCCACAGTATTAATTTCATGTATCTACTTTAGACAGAGATATTTTCGAAACTATTTCATTCACACTATTATAAATGTTTTACACATAGCACAATAATGTTGTTTAATAATAATCGCCCAGCTAAATGTAATGCAGTGCAGTTTTGTGATTAGGTATGCTTAGGTTTTATTTTATAGAAGTGTACTTTACATAAATATAGAAACATATATTTATATCATTTAAGCAGTATTTAAATTTTATTACTTTTCTGATGAATCGCTTGTTAATGGAACTAATTCAACATCAAGAGTTTAGGCCTTAGGGCATGCTGCTATTTTCCAGTTATTCTAGGCAATATCAATTACTTTATTAAATCTTAAAGAATCAAAAGATTGTTACACAGCTCATATAACTTGCACCTAGTTTTCTAAACCTGTTGTACTCCGTAATTTTGCTCAAGTTCGAGGAAAGAATGCTGAATTTATTTAATTTAAAATGTCTTATCTTGCAATGATGAACTTAAAACGACGCACTGTTACTTATTTCTAATTCAGCAGTTCTAGGAAAGCAAAGGCATTCTGATCAAAATATTCTATTTGAAATAATTGTGAATTCTAAAAATAATCAACAGCAGACCAACATTTCTTGTTTGAATATATTATATTTTTAAAAATAGTAACAACCCTTCTTTGAAAGTGCTTCCAGCTTATGCTACTTACTCAAGCACTGTGAGGTTTGTGTTTTTCCCCTGTGTTTATTTCTGAGTCTTTTATATTTCATAAAATAGTAATTTTGACGATTTATAATACTTATTCAACGTTACATCACACAGTTACAAAAAATATCAGTTGGCTACCAATAAATGAAAATTTGTCCCCCAGTATCAATATGCAAGTCCTTCCCCCAAAAAACATTCAAATGCCATATATTATTCGGGCGACTTAGGGGCAAAGCGGATATGTCAATTCTTGAGCATAAAGAAATGCATATCTTAAGGCTTTTATAAGTTAAAAGCTAAACTGCACTCAAATGACTCTTAAAATGTCCTGTAGAATTAGATGACAGAATTTAAAACCCGGTTTACTTAATTTTTGCATTATTATTATTATTATTATTATTATTATTATTATTATTATTTTATATTTCTCCTTTAAAATCTATAAAATGAGCCCTTTCATTTTAACCTCGAGATATCCAGTATGTTAAACAATTTTTAATAAGAATAAGCTAAACTTCATTTGTAAACAGTTTGATCTCTCTTTATTTCAAAAACTGAAATTTCATTGTGAGATAGACGGGATTTGTGTCAGAAATTCTTATCATATCCGTATCTTTAGTGTATTTTTAAAGCCAAAGTTAAGTGGATACTTAAAAACATATTCACGGTTCACTTTATATTAGTTACAATTTTTCTATAAATTACAAGCATCCTAGAAAAGATTCACTTTTTGAATACGGAAACCGTATAAAGAAACCTTATACATATTACCTATAGCTCTGGAATTGCTCAAATACCATTAGATTTGTGGGTATAAAAGATTCCAGGAATGCATTCCTTTCTTTTAAGGGCACAGTTCTTCACTGCCCTTGTGAACTCTATAATCAAATGAAGTAGATCACGGTGATCTACTTCAACTCTGTATTATTTACGAATATTTCTCATTGCCTTTGAGTTTATCTCTTAAACAGAATCTTCGCTGTTAAGAGCCAATGACTAATAATAGCAATTAAAGTTTGAATTTCTGGTTTTGAAAACTGAATTCAGAATTAACCACACTACCATTACTTGTTTATTTCAAGCAATGCATATGCGTCTCTCAAATATAACTGTTCCTTAAAAGGCACACTAGTTATTCGGTTAAAAAATCAAAAGTTAGAATGAAATTAGAACTGCAATAGAGCTTTACTTAAAATTAAATTCATTAAACTATCTAGCACTTCCTTGCGGTCATTTATTTCGCTTTGGTTCCTACGGCCATATCAGTTCGACTGTGGATTTTAGGACAGGAGGATAGGACTAGAAGTGGAGGGAGACTTAGGACCTCGACCTATGCAGACTTTTTATACCTATGCTCCTGAAGGGCGCCCCTGAGAGGGAGGAATGAGATGAGAGGAGAGAGGGTGGCCAAAGGGCATGGTCCCTACTATTTACAGATTTGAACTCCCCGGGTGGTGGCTGGAGCAGCCGGCTCCCCTCCCCCTGTGGACTTACACATCCCCTGGGGGCCCGGGATCCGGAGACTGCTCGCAGTCCGGTGAACGAAGATTCACTCACAGCATCCTTTTCCCCTATAACGCACACGTCGAGACCTCCCGCCGACACTTGCAACCCTGAAAGAAACCGCAGATGAAAATGAAGTGAAATGAGAATGGAGATGAAATGAGGGACAGGAAATTCAAGGGATAAAATGGTCCTTTCCAGCATTCGCCTGGCGACCCGGGAAAACCTCGAAAAAAAACCCATGGGTCAGGAAGGTCGGCCATGAGAATCGAACCTATGTCCTCCCGAATATAGGCCACAGACGTTAACGGCATCCCGCTCGGTGTACGTGTTTGTTTATCTCTATGCCAGAAACAAGCCCTCTATGCAATTCCATAGAAGATGAAAGGCATTAACAGAAGATCCACCTATACATCCCACCACATCCCAGCATGGAATTCACGGGCTATAATGTAAAGTAATATTAACGTTTTCCTCTTTATTTAGAGAAAACCACGATAAGCCCTAGTATAATGGGTCAGTCCTCCCGAATATGAGCCATTATTAAACCATTTGACTCAGTATCCTCATCTTGTTTATCAGAGAATTAGCTGTCTTACCCGGCAGTGCATGGATGCATTCTGCAAGCCATGGGTTGAAAAAAGAATAGCGCTAATGTTTTAAAGCCGGGAGGACCTGAAACCTAAAAGGTAAGTGTCCCACGTTTTGTAGATTGTACATGCAAGCGGCTCAAAATATCAGTAGGAACTGAATGTTTAAGGCGCCTATTATTTTCGCCGAGACTACCTGTATCATGTAAGTGCACAAATGTATGCCTCGATTGGCCCAGTGGTTGAAAATAGCGGTAAGGATATATTTTAAAAACTGAAGATACTGAACATTTGAACATGAGAATTGGGACAGCTTATGGAAGCTGTAAGGTAACCTACGATTTTTGCCACGTCCTATAGTATTATTGTACAATGTTTTGAAGAAAATAGGTTAAACAGTACATAAGGGGTTAAATACGATAGTTGGAAGATACATTTTACCTTTTCATTGGGTCCAATAGTATAAGTGTACAAAGTTAGGTTAAAGAGTACTTATTTGTACTTAGGAGGGTTGAAAAATAAATTAGCATAAGCTTTTTAATAGTTGCAGGCTATCTTATTTTTGCCGGATTGTAAAACCCAAGTGTATAGGTTTTGCCTAAACCATACTACAAATACTCCTTGATAGTATTTCTGGTATGAAAGTTGAGAGTGACAGTTGGTGATACAAACATGATATGCAGCTTCCTCTTCCCAATTTTAAAGATTTAGTCCAATGAGTTGGAAGCGGAACGGTTTTAATAGCGTTGTTGCATTATAAATGTTGAAATTAAAATGACATTAGTTCTTCTATTTTTACTATATGCAGGGTGGGTCTACAGAAGCGAGCTCAAACGAATACGCTTGTTTTAATTTCAACGTTCCAATATTTATTTCCACTTGCATGGTAATGTGGTCCTTTATAACAATGTTTAATGCGTTAAGTATGTGGTTGATTTAACACAATCACAATTTGAATACGTTGTTACAACACATATTTAGTAATGGCGAAAGCTAACGTGATACGAAAGCTTATGCGACTGCTTTTCGTCTCCACTCAACGAAGACTTGAATGTGATGACAGACATATAAGTTCTTAAACAGTTGCCTTCAAGGTGGCTCGAACCAAATACCAAACTTGGTATGTAAGTTCTATTTTTCGGAGGATACGACACAAAGGTTTTCAAGAAACCCCCCCCCCCAGTCCAAACTATTCTTTACACGGAAAATTTGTCATTACCTTTTATTATACTCAAAAATGGCTCTAACGACTCCGGTTTAAATGCCACATGTTTATAATAACTGCATGACAATTATTCCCCCATCCTTTTTTTATTTTACGGACGCTCTGCTGTGGCCCTTAGCGTCCCATTTTACAGGGTTATTCAAAAAGAAGGAACATATTTTACATATTTATTTTTAATGAACTGACAACAAATAGCTATACATACGACACAACGTTGAATAGAGGAAAGTTCAAAGTTTTAAGCCCCTTGTTCCATTCCGTACATACAGGGGCGTGTGTTTGTTGACGAGAAAATAGCCGCCACAGGAAAAGTCGCTTTGTGTGTTGCATTATGCAAAGAGTGAATCCATTGTTTCATTGTTTTAAGTTCAACAACGAGCCACCTCGTCATAAAAAATTTACAAACGATACAATAAATTCGTAGAAGATGGTTGCATATGCAAAAGGAAAAGCATTGGTCGTCCTCGCATAACAAATGGTGACCATTTTGAACACAAAATAAAATTTTGAATTTTTCTCTATTCAGTAATGTATCGCATGTGTCGCCATCTATTGTCGTTCATTACAAATAAATATGTAAAGTCTGTTCCTTGATTTTGAATAACCCTGTATATAGGGCGTGAAAGACTGGTAATTTTGCTCAGATGCCTCTTTATCAGGACTGAGGTTCTTTTACGTGTCGTAAATCTACGACCCCGGACCACCGGCTTTACTTCCCTTCCGAAGGAAGCCAAGCTATAGATTTTTACGCCCGAAAAAAATTATCGCCGGGTTTGAACCCGTGACCTCGGGAACTAGAGGCTAGCTTGGTAGCCACTACACCACGGAGGATGTCTCCCTAGAGTCTGGAAATATGAAAGAGAGTGTGATTGTGTGGGTATGAATTTAATATAATAACCAAAAATAACCCAAATATTAACATCACTGTAAGCGAGTGAAAATCATTGCTGATGATTATGAGCAATAATTGTTCCAAAGGCAAAAAGCCGCCGATATGACCTTAGCTGTTAAAGGAGGCATATAAATGGAACATTGAAAAAAATGCATGACAAATAAAATGTATATCCCCACCTCTGTGGTGCGGGCTAACGTGTCTAGTCACATTCAAGAGATTCCGAGTTCGAATCTCAATTAGGGTGAGTTACCCGGATAAGGCTTTTCCGGGGTTTTCCCTTATCCTGAGAAGACGAATATGGGTAGCTCGGGTTTTCCCTTATCCTGAGAAGACGAATATGGGTAGCTCTAAGGACCCTGGGATAGTTTGAGTCTTATTTCACCCATTCCATTCATTCATCGTCCTATATGACCTACCAGGTTAAAGGACGCTAAACTTCAAGGGCCCCCCCTCGCCGCAAAATGTATATCTTGAATTTTCTGGGAATATCCTGTGAAGTCCTCTTCATTCTGAATGGCTTTTGTATAAATGGTAAACCGTGATAGAGAACGAGAGACAAAATCGTACTACACAGTGAATGTAATTCTCGTTAAAACTCATAATTTATTTAATATAAATATTTTTGTAACATTAACCATTTCCGAGATACTCTCTGTTATTCGTTTGAATTTTCAAATACTTATACTTCTTACTAGTGGAAAGTTGCTATTCCTTTTCATCATGCAAAGTGCGTGGGATTTCAAAGCCATCACATAGCGATTCACTTTTTAAAAATCTGACCATCGCTTTAGCCTACTGTATCCTTATACCTACAATGAAATGCGTAAATGTGCAATTTTTTTTCTTTTTTCTTTTATTTATGGGCGCTCTTTAACTGCTGTGGTCCTTAGCGTTTTCCATTGTATATTGGGCGTGAACGACCGTTAAGTTTGCTCAGAGGTCTCTTTATCGGGCTTGAAGTTATTTCACGTGCCGTAAATCTACGACACGAGACTACCGGCTTTACTTCCCTTCCAAAGGAAGCCATGCTAAGGATTTTTACGCCCGGAAAAAATCCATCGCCCTCCGCCGGGTATGAACCCGCGACCTCGGGAACTAGAGACTAACATGGTAACCACTACACTACGGAGGACGACGTAAATGTGTAATGAACGTTTATCTCGATTAACAAGAATAGTATGTATAAGCTATATAAAAATAAACGATAGTGGTTAGAGAAAGTCATGTGAATGTAACACATCAGTTTTTTAAACATTTAAAATGTTGTTTGCAAAACTCGTAATTGTTCTCAAAAGCCACACTCCTTTATTCCCCTGAATACATACACAGCAGTAATGAAAGACTTTTCATTTTCAAAAACTTTTAGGTGGAAATGGCTGCTATTTTAAAAAACTGACAATATTACTTTTGAAGATGTTGGATTAGTCAAATGTAGCGCTGGTGGTGAGATGCACAATATTTTCAAATGAGTAGAAACAAGCACGAGATCCTTCTACAGTTCCATAAAACATCTTATTCTCCCAATTATACCTTATCATCTGATGTTTTATAGATTTATCAGCCTTAGGTTCTGATCAAAGATGTCCTTTCAGCACCAAAACCCATTTTTTCTCTGACAGCAGGAGAATAAACCATCTGAAATATGATAGGATACAAACTAAGTAAATAAAATCCAAATACATATGTTTAATGATTTTTTTAAAATGATTGTATGTAATTGCAATTTTTATAATAATAAAATGTGCATACATTGTCAATTCTAAAGTGGAATCAAAAGGTTTATTTCAATTAGGCTGGTGTAATAACTAATAATAACTTGGTGGGTGAGCCACTATTTTTACTTTCTCTATTACGTATACTAAGTAGGGGAAGTATTGCATTCCACTCAAAAATTCGATACCGAGATTTCGCCGGAAATAATGTTTTGAGGCCCTCTGAATCAAAAAAAATATATTTAGACAAAGTTCCGTATGTGTATCTGTGAACAGCACAACTCAAAAACGAAAAGTCGGATAATACTAAATTTGGTATTTAGGTTCAGTATCTTTCAAAGTTGCGACACGAAGATTTTCAAGAAAATCCCCCCACCCCAGACTTCCCTTTACATGGAAAATGTTTCAAAGTTTTGATTTTCTCAAAAATGGTCTAACGATTTTGATTAAAATATCATGTGTTTAAGATACTTTTAAGACAAATGGAATGTATATCATGAATTTTCTGGGAATGTCCCCAAAAGTCCTCTTAATTCTGAATGATTTTTGCATAACTGGAAAACTGTAAGAGATAGACAACATTTTTCTACACAAAAAATGTAGATCTCATTAAAGCACACAATTTATGTCATACTTTTCCCCCCGAGTGAACTATTTCCGAAATATTCCTTGTTATATGTTTGAATTTCGAACTTTTTACTTTCTCTACTACGTATAGTAAGTAGGGGAAGTACTGTATTTTTGGAAACATGTCCGTGTGTGTGTCTGTGAACAGCATAACACAGAAACGAACAGTCGGATAAACACCAAACTTGGTATTTAGGTTCAGTATCTTCCAGAGATGCGACACGAAGGTTTTCAAGAAAATCCCCCCACCCTAGATTACCCTTTACATGGAACATTTTTCGAAAATTTTAATTTTCTCAAAAATGGCTCTAACGATTTTGATTAAAATATCATGTGTTTAAGATATTTTCATGACAAATGAAATGTATATCTCGAATTTTCTGGGAATGTCTCCAAAAGTATTCTTCATTGTGAACGACTTTTGCATAACTGGTAAACCATAATAGATAGAAAAAATTTTAGTATACAAAAAATGTAGATCGCGTTAAAATACACAATTTATGTGATATACAATTTTTGTTGTTGAGTGAACCATTTTCGAGATATAGCTTGTTATTCCCTTAAATTTTCCAATAATTATACTTTTTCTCAAATTCATTATTCACTTTTTTTGGTCCTGGTAATGCAAAGAGAATGGTATACTCCACATAGCAACCACCTCTTAAAATATTTGACTATCGCTTAAAGCCTAGCAATTCCCTTTGCATCTACAAGAAAATTAGCAATAAGATTAACATCTTGATATCTCGATTAACATGAAGCATATGGAGAAAAAGCGTTTGTACAAATAGTTTGTACAAGAGTAGAGAAAGTCATGTGATTGTAACACATCAGAATTTTTTTTAATTTTTTTTATGACCAGGACATGCAAAGAGAATGGAATGTTCCACATAGCAATCAGCTCTTAAAATATTTGACTATCGCTTAAAGCCTACCATATTCCCCTTGCATCTACAAGAAAATTAGCAATAAATTTCTGCAAAGGTTTATCTCGATTAACATGAAGTAGGTGGAAAATAAGCGTTTGTAAAAATAGTTTGTACAAGAGTAGAGTAAGTCATGTGAGTGCAACACATCAGATCTTTTTTTTCTTTACTTCCTTCTCCAACCTGTTTCTAGAAAAACACTTCACACATAAGT
Organism: Deroplatys truncata; assembly: GCA_030765065.1. Lineage (NCBI taxonomy): Eukaryota > Metazoa > Arthropoda > Insecta > Mantodea > Mantidae > Deroplatys > Deroplatys truncata. The sequence goes on from CM060983.1 coordinate 169,091,172, forward strand.
CTATAAATGTGTGTTACAACGTACCTTGTTATCTAATACTGTCATAATATTTTAAAAACAAATGAGAAAGGGTAAGGTGGAAAATCACTTGTTTTTGCTGTTTTGATAGGAAATGGTCAATTTGGTCTTATATAACAAGTTGTTGGTTAATATTTCATATAAAAAAGAAAAAAATCTGCATCCTAACTCTAAAGAACGAGTATAATTTACTTGCTTAAGTAAACCCTTTTATGCATGGAAAAGTCTGTGCAGTAAATTTAATTTTTACGAAATTACAAGGATGTTAAATTATGCATAGCGTTTAATATTGCAGAAGAGCATTTATTTGCACCAAGGGATGTTTCAAAATGCCATTGCAAGCCATGACTATACACCATAAATAATTTCAAATGCGCAATACCTGGGTAAAGTTTAAACATTGAGAAAGCAGAAGAATTTATCACAATTGCTGGTGTTCTGTTTTAAATTAAAAGAAAACCGTTATAACGTAATGTTAAAGTTGTTATAAACAACATATAGTAAATGAATTCTGCAAAAATTAAAAGCTGGTAATGTTTACTGAATTGCAATAGAACGAGAAATGTATAAAATATATAAAAATTTTCCATTACATTTAACGTCTAACGATTATTGTAGTTTACCATTTGCATTTGTTGCCTCCAATTGGAGAAATGGTAGTTTGTGAGTGACAAAGCGTAAGCACTTATGTATGTTACTGGTCGGCCGCTAATAATACAGGGTTTATACCCTTTTCTTAATCTGCTCTTCATTTGAAGGTATTACTAATGCCATCTGTGGAAGAGCGAATGAATTTCGTGCACTTAAAAACCGGCTTCGCTGCCTTTGATCAAGGTAATTTTTGCTCACATGACTCTTCAAATTAAATCGACGTCAACTGTTTCGTGGCTTCCGGCGGAATAGAACGGCCAGGCAGGAGAGGGGAAGAAAAATTGTCTCTGAACAGAAGTAATAGTATAGGTTCTAATAGCTTAAAAGATCCCCGTATTTTGTTTAAAAATCTGACGTGTTACACTCGCATGACTTTCTCTACTTTTGTACAAACTATTCTTACAAACGCTTATTCTCCATATGCTTCATGTTAATTGACATGTTAATCTTATTGCTAATTTTCTTGTAGATGCAAGGGGAATCGGTAGGCTTTAAACGATTAGTCAAATATTTTAAGAACTGGTTGCTATGTGGACTATTTCATTCTCTTTGCATTATCAGGACAAAAAAAAATTAAAAGCTATAGATTTTACCTGTCCAGTAAACACACCGTAGTGATAGCACTGGAAAAATGTTTTTAACACACTGCCTAAATCCCTCGGTATGATCCCTTGTAATGCAAAATTATTTGTTACTGCAATGCAGATTACTTTTACATCATCAATTACAATATCCTGCAGCCAAACCTCATCAGCGCACAAGTAAGGCGGATATGGCATAACACCATCATAATTTGAAATTGATTTTAAGTGCAAATCATTGCCTAAATGAAGAATTTTTACAATTACTTCAGAACTTCAAGCATCAATATTTATTACAGTTGAAAAACATAACGCCATCACCGAGTTGCCTGTGCACTGTGTGTTTTTAACCTCACCAAATATGTCGTTATTTTGGCTCAAGGTGCCAGCAATCACTTTGGCTGCTTTCACGGAAAACAACTTCTTAACATTAAAATTAAAACTGGATCGTTTCTTACTAGGCATTATGAAAAGTCTTAAAACGTAAACCAGTAGACAAAGAACAGAAACCAAAACAGAAACCCTGAAAATGGTACTATAACAAATAATATATGAATGAATAAAATGAAACAGCCCTTAAACCGCGGAAACAAAAAAATATAAACTAAAATAGGAACATTTAAAATGCTACTAAAACGAATAATAAGATATGAATTAATAAAATCAAACGATCTTAGGAAATTGGTTCAAATCAGCATTCCTTTGAAGCAAAAGGCGATAGAAGATTCACAAAATCATAGCAGTTCCTTTATTTCTCAGTATAAAAAATATTTGACTACCGCTTAAGCCGCTTAAGGCCTATATGTTCCCCTTGTTTTGTATTTGCAAGGGCAATATAGAAATACAGTAGCCTTTAAACATATACATATCTCTTAATAGCTGGTTGCTATGTGCAGCACCATTCTCTTTGCCACAGATTAATACTCTTTGCATATCCAAACAAAAAAAATCTGATGTGTTACACTCACATGACTTTCTCTACTCTTGTACAAACTATTTTTACAAACGCTTATTCTCCATCTACTTCATGTTAACCGATATAAACATTTGCAGAGTCTATCTTATTGCTAATTTTCTTGTAGATGTAAGGGGATAATATATTTACAAGGGCAATTTGGAAATACAGTAGCCTTTAAGCACATATATATCTCTTAATAGCTGGTTGCTAGGTGCAGCACCATTCCCTTTCCCACAGATTAATACTCTTTGCATATACAAGACAAAAAATGAATAACGAATTCCCATTTGCGAAAATAAGAATTGAAAAATTTAAGGGAATAACAAGCAATATCTCGAAAATGGTTCACTCAACAAAAAAAATGTATATGACATAAATTGTGTATTTTAACGCGATCTACACTTTTTTGTGTAGTAAACCTTTGTCTATCTCTTATGGTTTACCAGTTATGCAAAAGTCGTTCACAATGAAGAATACTTTTGGAGACATTCCCAGAAAATTCAAGATATACATTTTATTTGTCATAAGAATATCTTACATATGATATTTTAATCAAAATCGTTAGAGCCATTTTTGAGAAAATTAAAATTTTCGAAAAATCTTCCATTTAAAGGGTAATCTGGGGTGGGGGGGATTTTCTTGAAAACCTTCGTGTCGCATCCTTGGAAGATACTGAACCTAAATACCAAGTTTGGTGTTTATCCGACTGTTCGTTTCTGAGTTATGCTGTTCACAGACAGACACACACACCGACATGTTTCCAAAAATGCTTTTTTTGGATTCAGGGGGTCTCAAAACATGTATTTCCGGTGAAATCTCGGTATCGAATTTTTGGGTGGAATACAATACTTCCCCTGCTTACTATACGTAGTAGAGAAAGTAAAAATAATAGCAGGGATGTAATGGAGTCATATTGTTATGCTCAGAAGAAAAAGAATGGAAGTATTCAGTTTTGCTCTTCTGTGTCCATGTTTGCGTTTTTTTTTTTGTTTTTTTTTTTTTGACGTACGATAAAATGAACTAGCGTTGTCACGTTTCTCATCCTGTCACTGTAATGCACAACGGAAAACATTAAATGATTAAGCCATATATTTGTGACTTATTTTCCCTCCTATTTCGTATATTTAAAAACACATGTATATTTTAATTAGGTGCCGCCAAGACAAAGAAAATAATTATATTGATAAATTATGCTTATTATTCCGAATCTGAACCTTTTTGATCTGGGTTCCTGAAATCATAGCAGGGTTTATGCTTTACATCTATTTTATAACCTGCATGTGTCTCATATAATAGCTAATAAGGCCAGCTTTCTCTTATAAATGTATTCTATGAATTCTTTTAGAAGTCAAGTATTTCAATAACACTTTCTTCTTCCAAATGCCTTACTAGATTATGTTACGTTATCTACTAGTCGCCTACAGTAATTAGAGGAAGTATCGTATTCCACCCAAAATTTCGATACCGATATTTCACCGGAAATATACGTTTTGAGGTCCCCTGAATAAAACCGCATTTTTAGAGAAAGGTCTCTCTCTCTCTCTCTCTCTCTCTGTGTTGTTTGTGTCTGTGAACAGCATGACCCAGAAACGAAAAGTCGATTAAACACCAAACTTAAAAATCAGCACCTTCCAAAGGAAACAACAATATTTTCATGAAAATCCCCCTACCACGTCAAACTTCCCTTTTTATGGAAAAAAGTTTCTCAAAATGGCTCTAACAATTTTGATTAAAACACCATAAGATGTTAAGATATTGGTATGACAAATAAAATGTATATCTCGAATTTTCTGGGAATAGCCTGTGAGATCCTCTTCATTCTGAATGATTTGTATAGTTGGTAAACCGTAAGCGATAGATGAATTCTTACACACAAAACCGCGCGGGGTAGCTCAGGCGATAACGTCTGTGGCGCGCATTCGGGAGGTCATGGGTTCGATTCCCGCGGCCGAACTTCCTGACCCATGGGCATTTTCGGGGTTTCCCCGGGTCGCTAGGCGAATGTTGGGAAGGATCATTACATCCCCCGAATTTCCTGTCCATCCATTTCACCTCATTCTCATTTCACTTCATCCTTCATCTGCTTGTTCTTTTCAGGGTTACAAGTGTCGGCGGGAGGTCTCGGCGTGTGCGTGGCAGGGGAAAAGGATGCTCTGAGTAAACCTTCGTCCCCCGGACTACAAGCGGTCTCTGGGTCCCTCCCCCAGGGGATGCGTAAACCAGGGGGGAGGAGCTGGCTGCACCAGCTGCCATCCGGGGAGTTTAAATCTGTAAAGGTAGGGGACCTTAGCCTCTGCCTGTCGTGCCTCCTGGTCCAACCGTCCTCTGTCTCGTCTCACCTCATTCCTCTCTCCCGGGGGGCGTCCCGTCAGGGGCCTAGGTACAAAAGATCTGCGTAGGTCGGTGTGTTAAGTCCCTCTCCGCTCCTAGTACATCCTGTCCTACACACAACAAATTTGATGTCATTAAAGCACACAAGTTATGTCAAATAACATTTTTGTGGCGTTAACTATTTTCGAGAAATGCTGTTTTATTGGTTTGGATTTTCAATTACTTAATGCCTTTTCGAGTCGTAAGTCGCTATTCTTTCTTTCTCGTGGTAATGCAATGAACAGCTGGATCAGCTTTTTAAACATCTCTACATATCGTTTTAGCCTGCTGTATTCTTTGTATACCTACTACAAAATGTGTAAAAGTGTAATGAAAGTTTATTTCTATTAACAAGAAGTAGATAGGAGAAGATTTTGTAAGAATAGTTTGTGGAAGAGTGGGTAGGGAAATACACGTGAATGCAACACATCTAATTCTTTTTCATTTAAGCTAAGAACAAAACTATAAGCTCTGAAGCTAACTAATCTACAATTAAAGCTTTTTCGTTGTTCCGTCTGGGTCTTTCGAAGAAATGCCTCACTCCTCGAAACTATGGAGTAACCACATCTTTTTAATGAACTGGCAGTTCCAAACTTCACTTCACAGCATTCGCTCCATCACTCATTTGGAGTTAGCTCCATAATACTCACTTCCTACTCAATTCTCATGCTTCCGTAACTTCATTCCGCCTTTTAGCTATTCCAAGCTTTATTAGTGGTTACGATACGAAATCACGATAAACAAAATGGCATGTTTGACGAAACATTCAGTAACATATATTATAAGAATACATTTCGTTCGGCAAAGACAATGCGTGAAATACTTGTGTCGATAGGTTTTTACCTATTACAATCACTTTCTCAAAATTTTATTTTTACTTTTGCGTAAACGAATGGATTCATTTTGAATGCTCCTTGTAATTGTTTCTAATGAGAGTTCACGTATAAAAAGCATTAAAATTCGCCAATAATTTGTAATACGTATTAGTAGTGACTGCAACATACGCTTGAAACAGTTTACTAATAATAGCAGTAATGTTGCTTCTAATTTTGTAACTTCTCTTTAGTCCATTATGAACTGAAATGTTTTACAAACTACACATGATAAGTGATATTACTAATAATATTAGTTTGTAGTTTATTATAAAAAGGGCACCGAAACATGCGACTAGAGAAGACTGGTTAGCTTTTACTGTATGACCTTCGGCATGCAAACATATTTTAGGGTATGGGGTATACACTACACATAGCCGTGTCATCTGTTGGTAATTCTTTACACATTACAAAGCTTTACGGCAGGGCAGCGTAAAAGTAATTCGCGAGACATTTGAAGAGGTGAACCCTCGCCTTCCCTTTGCATAGTACGTAATGCTAGATAGTGTCATATAGGTTGTCGATTCCTGGGACTTGGGGAATTAAAACATTTTCGCCACTGCGACATTGCATTTGTTGCATTCACATGACTTTTTCTACTCGCTGAGCTACAAATTATTCTTACAAACGCTTATTCTTCTTTCTATTTCTTCTCAATAAATAAACTTTCATTAAAAACTTACACATTTCGTTGTAGGTATAAGTAAAATACAGAAGGCTAAAGCGAGGCAGATTCTTCCAAAGCGGATCGCTATGTGATTCCACTATCTTTGGTTCGCCACGAGAAATAAACGAACAACGGCTTAGCAGTTTAAAAAAGCATTAAATATTTGACAATTCAAACCAAAAATAAAATTGTATCTCGGAAATGGCTAATGCCACAAAAAAAATATATTGCCATAAATTGTGCATTTTAACGAGATCTTTTCAGAATGAAGAGGACTTTACAGGCTATTCCCAGAAAATTCAAGGTAGATTTATTTGTCACGCAAATATCTTAAACATGTGGTTTTTAATCAGAATCGTTAGAGCCATGTTTGAGAAAATAAAAAATAACGAAATTTATTTCCTATAGAGAGTAGTTTAGGGTGGGGACATTTTCTTCAAAAGCTTCGTGTTGCATCCATCAAAGACCTGAATTTAAATACCAAGTTTGGTATTTATCAAACTTTTTGTTTTTGAGTTATGCTGTCCAGACACACAGAGAAAAAAAACACATATACATTGACCTTTTTCTAAGCATACTCTTCTTGGATTCAGGGGACCTTAAAACGCGTATTTCCAGTGAAATCTCTATATCGAATTTTTGGACGAAATACTGTGAGCGGAAAGTCCCTTTACAATAAGTTAAGCCGGTTCTATGAAGCAAAGAAGGAAGGAAATGTGTAATACGAATACGAATTATCGAATGAGTAATCGATTATCGATAAGGCCGGTAGATCTGACAGCACCGATAGTGATACCGGAAGCAATATGCAACAATACTCGCTCAAAATGGCTGGTAAAGTTTTGGCCGATATAAGTCCTTTTAGTGATGAGCGTTTGGTGGCTTCTGTGTGGGTCCACGAACGCCGAAACACCGGACAAATAATGTAGGACGAGTGTGCCATTTATCGCAGCTCTCGTAGCCGTAATGTGTTTTTCTGGGCAAAAGACAATCCTCACTTTTATGAAGAGATTCAGAATAATCTGCCTCATGTTATGGTTTGGGCAGGGATGACAGCGGATCACCTGCTGGGTCCCTATTTCTTCGATGACCCTGTCAATCAACATACTTATTTGAAAATGATCGAAGAGTAGTTACTTCCAGAATTGACGACACAGTCTTCTTCCAACATGACGGGGCACCAGGACATTTCGCCGCCCGCGTCCGCCAACGCTTGGGTGAAATTTTTCCAAATTGCTGGATTGGACGTGGCCCAGAAAAATCTCCGGCTCCATTACCTTGGCCTTCCAAGAAGTCCTGACCTCACCACACCTGATAATGCACTGTGGGGTACTGAGAAAGAAGATGTAAGAAAACGCCGATACGTAAACGATGAGCAACTGAAAAATGCAGTTTGTGCGGCGTTTCAAACCTTCACCCCTAATCTGCTGTTGCAGATGAACAATCGGACATGGAGGCGCATTAAATTATGCTACAAACACGGACGAGCCCACACAGAGGTTTTGGACCTATAGGAGGTAAACTGTACATAACTATGTAGTTTCAAACGTAGTGTAAAGGGACCTTTCGCTCACCCTGTACTTCCTCTACTCACCATAGGTAAGCAGTAAAGAAAGTAAAAAGTGTCTCCAGAATAACAAGTTCACCCGCTTTGTCGTGCTTCAGTGTTTTACGAAGAATTACATTTTTGGAATGGAATGAACTACTCCAATAAGAAATGAAAAGTGAGGGAAGTAGCTTCCGTGAAGGAACTGGGTCCACCCATCTCTGTCGCACATGTTGCATGTAAGAATAACACTAGTGTGGAAAACATGTTTTTTTAATGAAAATAATTTAAAATATAATAGCGTATGCCAAAAATTAATATACATAATGAAAATATTTCTTGTTTGAATTCGTTTTGATTTTAAAATGGTATCAAGGTTCCCTTCAAAATGTCCTTGTTAATAAATTATTACTCGTGGATAGTTGGTCATTTTCTCCTTTCTTCGCTTCTATGTCACTTATAATTTTATATTATCTGAAAACCTTATATACATATACACACACGTATTAATGCAGTATTCTTCAGTATGGCATACTCTGAGAGCAAAGCAGATAGAGGTGCACAATTTTTAAAAATACAGAGTTGTCCACTGTTAGAATAACGTGATTGTATTAACTATTTATTTATGCTGTTTGCATTATTTGCTCAAACTTCTGTTACCGGCTGTAAGATGATACTTATCAATATTTTATTGCTTACCAAGCAAATTATACTTTGTCCACCCGTAATAACATGAACGCTATTAAACGAAATCACTTAAATTCTAGATACGAATTCTTTTCTTTGAAAGTGTTCAATTTTATTAATAAGAACAACGAAAATGTCAGTTGCGAACGGCATGAATTATTTGTATTTACCAAAATAAACCAGAGACGGTAAACTGCGCTATTTTCACCGTTTCTCTTTACTGAGATATGTAAAGTGCGCCAGCATGATGGTGTAAACTGCCTCACCGATGCATGAAAAATGTGTCAGATATGCGTTCACGTATTTAGACCGCGCTAACATTTTCTTATGTAGATATGATGGTAGCCACAAAGGTCACTTGCCTCTTTGAACTCAGAGATGTTTATATAACTTTCTCTGGCTTTTCAAGAAGTATCTACCAGCTTCTCTAAATGTTCTCTTTAGGTTACACACTAGCTATCGGTTTAAGGTCTCATCAAGTTCGCGATTATACTCTAAATTTGAACTCACGATACATATAATTATATTTCAAGGAAACAGTTAATACTTCAATCCGACTGTTCATCCTTTAACGAGGTAGAGAAATTTCACACTCTGGTTCAATGTTTCGGATCCACCGATCCATGTTTTTAAAACAAAAGACTACTGAATAATGAGCATATACGTTTTCATCTGCTTTGCTAATTTTTTACTTTCTCTACCGCTTACACGGGTAACCACCACACGTACAGTAGATGGTGTTGCATTCCACTCAAAAATTCCATATCTATATTTCTCCGGAAATACATGTTTTGAGGCACCTGAATCCAAATAAAGCACTTTTAGAAAAAGGTCCGTGTGTATGTGTGTGTCTGTGAACAGCATACATAACTCAGAAACGAAAAGTCGGATAAACACTAAACTTGTAATTTAGATTCAGTACCTTCCAAAGATGCGACATAATGATCCTCAAGAAAATCTGCTCACTCCAAACGATCCTTTACAGAGGGTATTTTTCGAAAATTTTTATTCTCTAAAAAATGGCTCTAACGATTTGATAACATACCATACATTAAAAATCTGATGTGTTACACTCACATGACTTTCTCTACTCTTGTACAAACTATTTTTACAAACGCTTATTCTCCATATGCTTCATGTTAATCGAGATATCGAGATGTTAATCTTATTGCTAATTTTCTTGTAGATGCAAGGGGAATTGCTAGGCTTTAAGTGATAGTCAAATATTTTAAGAGCTGGTTGCTATGTGGAGTATTCCATTCTCTTTGCATTACCAGGACAAAAAAAAAAAGAATAACGAATTTCATTTGAGAAAAAGTATAAGTATTGGAAAATTTAAGGGAATAACAAGCAATATCTCGAAAATGGCTCACTCAACTAAAAAAAAATGTATATGACATAAATTGTGTATTTTAACGAGATCTACATTTTTTGTGTAGTACAATTTTGTCTATCTCTTATGGTAGACCAGCTATGCAAAAGTCGTTCACAATGAAGAATACTTTTGGAAACAGTCCCAGAAAATTCGAGATATACATTTCATTTGTCATAAAAATGTCAAACTTATGGTATTTTATTCAAAATCGTTAGAGCCATTTTTGAGAAAACTAAAATTTTCGAAAACTGTTCCATGTAAAGGGTAATCTGGGGTGGGGGGATTTTCTTGAAAACCTTCGTGTCGCATCTCTGGAAGATACTGAACCTAAATACCAAGTTTGGTGTTTATCCGACTGTTCGTTTCTGAGTTATGCTGTTCACGGACACGCACACGGACATGTTTGCAAAAATGCTTTATATGCATTCAGTGCACCTCAAAACATGTATTAACTGTGAAATCTCGGTATCGAATTTTTGGGTGGAATGCAATACTTCCCCTACTTAGAGAAAGTAAAAATATTTACATGACAAAATGTATGTCTTGAATTTTCTGGGAATAACCTATGAAGTCCTCTTCATTCAGAAGCAATTTTTTATAATCTTGTATAATTGGTAAACGCTAAGCTACAGACGAAAACGAAATACACAAAAAATGTAGGTCTCTTTAAAAGCACACAATTTATTTAGAATAACCTTTTTGTGGCATCAACCATTTTGAGACATCCGTTATTAATGACTCGAATTGTTCAATAAGTACCGTCGATTTTCAGCTGTTTATCGCGATGTCATGGAAAGTTTATTGAATTTTAAGGCTAATGTACAGCGTCTAGTTCTAAAACAGTTGACTATTACTATTCTGTTTGTATCTATAACGAAATGTGTAATGTATGCAGCTATTTCCGGAAAGGAATCTGCTGGATCAAAATGAAGTAGATGGGAAAATTAATTTTCGTAAGAATAAGTTACACACCCACAAATAAGGATAGAGGGTAGAAAAATGTGTGAATGTAGCACATCAGTTTTGTATCAAATTAAAAATAAACTGTAGGGGGATTACTTAATATTACTGTGCATTTTATTCATTACTAGCAGAGTCCTTAGCTCAGCTCACGTAATTGTGTTACATGTGGAGCCTCTTGCTCTCTCCTCCCTCTCCTTTCTTTATTCCTTCCTACCTCCCCTCTCTGTCTTCCCCTCCTTAGCTGTGGTCTCGCTCTGTTCTCTGTGCAAATTATGTGCCATATCTATAATGCTTTGAAAACCCGAAATAAAACTGTTTTTCCTGGTTTGTTAATAAAAACTATAAGATAAATAAAAGGATTAGCATTAGACTTGTGTCTGCTTCTTGTGCTTTCGGAACAATTTTCTCTTTGTAAAGGCTTGTGCAGAAGAATATTAACAAAAAATTTGTATAAAACCGTAAACATTCTTTTTATCGAAATCTTGCTTATAAACATATTGCTTAAAGTTCCATTTATACTAAACCTTTAACTACATTGGTCTTATCGGGGCCTTTCCTTTGGAACTTATTGCCTAAGATAATGGTGTTAACTCGTATTCTCTTGTCGTTGGGTTTCTTGCAGTTCTTTCTTTACAGCACACACACATTCACACTCTCATTCATGCTTCCAGATTCTGGGGAGGATAGGAAATAATCTTGGCTAGAGAAAAATTCCCACCCCAACCGGAAATCGAACCCGGGACCCCTCGCATAGCAGGCAGGGCTCTACCGACGAGGCAGCCAAAAAGAAGTATACTTGAATGAATCAATGATCATTCTACAATAATAATTATATTAGTACGTTTCTCTAAAACAATTATTTTGCAAATTTTAATGATCACCTGCTTTTAAAAGTATATTTTACAAACCTCAAAAATGACCTTCAGGTGTCATTTCTCCGGTTTCAATTGGAATATACAACTGCTTGAAAAGTGAGTCAAGAACTTATTCACCGAATCTAACAAAAGCAGGCGCTTGCAAGAATATGTTATTTGTGTTTAATGTTGTCGAGTTTGAAAAGAAAGGGATCGAAAGCGATGTTTGACATTATTGTCGCGGTCTTTTACGAAGGCTACAACTATAGGAAATCTGAAGCATTTCGTGGTAGGTTTAAAGGTTAATTGGCTGGATAAAATTCTTCCGTCTGTATTGAAGAAACGTCTTAATAGCATCAGTGTAGCCCGCATAATGCTTAAAATGATTCCAAATGAAAGAATGATATAATAGAATGTGTCATTTTTAATTACGATGATAATGATTATGATAAAGCACCCATGCTGAACTTATCTTCTGAATGTTGTAAAGACGAAGCCTTGACATCATTCTCTTAAGCTTACGCCTTAATTGTAACATTACAACGAACAATCTTGTGTCAACATTGGGCTAGAATTAGTGTACGGCTTTGAGACAGTAAAGCATTGTTACTAGTGCTCTAAAATGAATGACAGTAGCTTTACCACGAGCAACTGATGTCCTCCGTGGTGTAGTGGTTACCATGCTAGCCTCTATTATCCATTCCAAACCAGAGTGCCTTTCACTGTCAACAAACTCTTTGTATTATCCGCGCGAAAGTAGTTCGCAATCCCCGCCCCCTAATGGCCGCTTCTTCCTCTCGCATGTGCTTGTTGAATAACACATACAGCCGAGCATTGTTTCAATCTTGAAAAAGGCGCCTTGCGTGAAAATCATAGTTCAAAACGCAACTGAAATAGCAATTGGTGTTATAAACATGCGGAAATGTACATTTTACTTACGTTAATCACAATCCTCAGGCAAAGGTGCAACACCCAAATCTTCCGAAGATGACTCAGCTACCATACAGGAATCAGAACTATCCTCCAAGTTGATTACAAGCTTATCCACAACACTGTCGCACATAAAATCGAGTTCCCACATTTTATTCTCCTCTTCTATTATGTGCTTAATATCCGCCTGCCACATAGCGGGTGTCACGCGATTGCAGTGTTGAAGTGCTCTTTCACTTCAGCCAGTTTGAATGTTTTGTTGTTTCTAGCGACATAGCCTTTTAAAAATGCCCAAACCAGTTCGATTGGATTTAAATTGCTATGATAGGGAGGTAATCTTAGCACTCGATGTCCAGCTTTAGATGCAAGATCGTCTATCTCATATTTTCTTTCATCCTTGTCAGAAATTTCCTGCGCTATGTGCACTAATTCAACTTTTACACTATTTTCGTCGAAGGACACTTCTCTTTCCTGCAACCACTCTATCACATCTTGCTTACGCCAAGAACTGTTCGGGCGACGATAAAGTTGAACGCTATGGTAGGGTGCATTGTCCATCACTATTAAACTATTGGGTTCGAGTTTCGGCAATACACGTTCAAACCAGTTACGGAAAACATCGCCATTCATCTCCTAATGGTAATCACCTGTTTTTTTAGACTCGAAAATGAGTAATCCACCGTCCACGAAACCACTGTCGCTGCCAATATGGGTGACAATTAGGCGTTTGCCTCTGCCACTTTATTTGCACTAAAAGCACCTTCCTCTGCCATGAAAACTCAAATACCAACTGACTAATCATAAGATTTGACCTGAGCTGAGCACACGTGTGCTAGCATATTATGATTAACTAATCGCTTATCATATTTCCTGTGTTTATCCCGTACTCAGATAGCACCTCTGGGAATTCATTGCTGCAATTCTGTATATGCAAGTCAGTGATAGTCAAGCATACTGTTGGTAATTACAAGCACGATACTCTCAGCGTTAGCTCAATAGCAGACGACATCAACAAAATCATATTTTGTAATATCTTAAAAGTTAGTATTTTTCCATTACCTTTAGCAATGAGTTCTTATGATAACCGCAATAAAATTGGCAGTTCTATATCTTCCCTGCCCCAATATTTCACGATAAAACACATTTATTAAGGAACTATTTTCATTGGCGTAAGCATACGTGCTTAGGTTCGTGACAAGCAGAAGCACGTGCTTTTGTTTACACCAGAGGGAACTCTGGTTTGGAATGGACTTATAGTTCTCGAGTCGCGGGTTCAAACTCTTCGGAGGGCGATGGACTTTTTCGGGGGTAAAAATCCTTTGCATGGCTTCCTTCGGAAGGTAAGTAAAGCCGGTGGTCCCGTGTCGTAGAACCTCAAACCTCATAAAGAGGTATCTGAGCAAAATTTCCGGTCTTTCACGCCCAATATAGAATGGGACACTAAGGACCGCAGCAGTTAAAGAGCGTCCATAAATAAAACTCAATTTAATTTTTACGAGCAACTGATGCAGTGAAGATTCAGCTGCAATTCCTTTCTTCCTCTATGATTAGAAATCACATTAACTGTAATTTATATTAGGAAAATCTAAGCTATTAAAATATGTACAAAATTTACATCCTTTTCTGATTTCCAGAAAGGAGCTGAATCCGTTTTGTATAAATCACTTCAATTAGAACACCTCCAAAACGATCTCACAGCAGTTGTTTTTTTTTTACTTTCTCTACTACGTATAGTAAGTAGGGGAAGTATTGTATTCCACCCAAAAATTCGATACCGAGATTTCAACGGAAATACATGTTTTGAGACCCCCTGAATCCAAAAAAAGCATTTTTGGAAACATGTCCGTGTGTGTGTCTGTGAACAGCATAACTCAGAAACGAACAGTCGGATAAACACCAAACTTGGTATTTAGGTTCAGTATCTTCCAGAGATGCAACACGAAGGTTTTCAAGAAAATCCCCCATCCCAGATTACCCTTTACATGGAACATTTTTCGAAAATTTTAATTTTCTCAAAAATGGCTCTAACGATTTTGATTAAAATGTCATGTGTTTAAGATATTTTTATGACAAATAAAATGTATATCTCGAGTTTTCTGGGAATGTCTCCAAAAGTATTCTTCATTGTGAACGACTTTTGCATAACTGGTAAACCATAAGAGATAGACAAAATTTTACTACACAAAAAATGTAGATCGCGTTAAAATACACACTTTATGTCATATACATTTTTTTTGTTGTTGAGTGAACCATTTTCGAGATATTGCTTGTTATTCCCTTAAATTTTTCAATACTTATACTTTTTCTCAAATTCGTTATTCATTTTTTTTTGTCCTGGTAATGCAAAGAGAATGGAATACTCGACATAGCCATCAGCTCTTAAAATATTTGACTATCCCTTAAAGCCTACCAATTCCCCTTGCATCCACAAGAAAATAAGCAATAAGATTAACATCTCGATTAACATTAAGCATATGGAGAATAAGCATTTGTAGAAATAGTTTGTACAAGAGTAGAGAAAGTCATGTGAGTGTAACACATCAGATTTTTTTTTGTATGTGTGTGTTGCTAAAAGAAAAAGAGAGAGATATGGAACATATCTACATTTTACTGAAGCTTACATTACATTTTACATTAAAGTATAATACAGAGCGAATGCATAATACATTTTAATTACGTTACAGTTTATCGGATGAGAAAAGCATACATCTGGAGTGAATCTTTGTCTTTTAAACAAATTACAAAATGGTTGATATTAAATCAGCTTATTGGTGTTCCTTTAGATTATTATAAAATTCTTGTGCAGAAAGTAGAAATGCCAAATAGAATAAGAAATATATATTATCACTGTGTACATGTAATAACAGATGTATTCCACCATTTCTGCTTATAAACTCGAGCCTAGCGTATCATTTCTGCTTAAATCGTGGAAAATGCTATAAATTATTAGTAATATTGACATAATGTAACATATTTTGCCAAGAAAACGGATTGGTACTAAAATCTTGCAGGATGTTTTATGAAACCTGGGTTTTTGATTATAAATTTACTTTAAAAATCTGATGTGTTACACTCACATGACTTTCTCTACTCTTGTACAAGCTATTTTTACAGACGCTTATTCTCCATCTACTTCATGTTAATCGAGATAAACATTTGCAAACTCTATCTTATTGCTAAGTTTCTTGAAGATGTAAGGGGAATATATATTTACAAGGGCAATATAGAAATACAGTAGCCTTTAAGCATATACATATCTCTTAATAGCTGGTTGCTAGGTGCAGCACCATTCCCTTTGCCACAGATTAATACTGTTTGCATATACAAGACAAAAAAATCTGATGTGTTACACTCACATGACTTTCTCTACTCTTGTACAAACTATTTTTACAAACGCTTATTCTCCATATGCTTCATGTTAATGGAGATATCGAGTTGTCAATCTTATTGATAATTTTCTTGTAGATGCAAGGGGAATATGGTAGGTTTTAAGCGATAGTCAAATATTTTAACGCTGGTTGCTATGTGGCGCATTCCATTCTCTTTGCATGTCCAGGACATAAAAAAAATGAATAACGAATTTGAGAAAAAGTACAAGTATTGGAAAATTTAAGGGAATAACAAGCAATATCTCGCAAACGGTTCACTCAACAAAAGAAATGTATGAGACATAAATTGTGTATTTTAACGCGATCTACATTTTTTGTGTAGTAAAATTTTGTCTATCTCTTACGGTTTACCAGTTATGAAAAAGTCGTTCATAACGAAGAATACTTTTGGAGACATTCCCAGAAAATTCGAGATATACATTTTATTTGTCATGACAATATCTTAAACATATGATATTTTAATCAAAATCGTTAGAGCCGTTTTTGAGAAAATTAAAATTTTCGAAAAATGTTCCATGTAAAGGGTAGTCTGGGGTGGGGGGATTTTCTTGAAAACCTTCGTGTCGCATCTCTGAAAGATACTGAACCTAAATACCAAGTTTGGTGTTTATCCAACTCTTCGTTTTTGAGTTATGCTGTTCACAGACACACAGACAGACACACACACGGACATGTTTCCAAAAATGCTTTTTTTGGATTCAGTGAGTCTCAAAACATGTATTTCCGGTGGAATCTCGGTATCGAAATTTTGGGTGGAATACAATACTTTCCCTACTTACTATACGTAGTAGAGAAAGTAAAAATGAATAACGAATTCCCATTTGAGAAAATAAGTATTGGAAAATTTAAGGGAATAACAAGCAATATCTCGAAAATGGTTCACTCAACAACAAAAATTGTATATGACATAAATTGTGTATTTTGACGCGATCTACATTTTTTGTGTAGTAAAATTTTGTCTCGTGGTTTACCAGTTATGCAAAATTCGTTCACAATGAAGAATACTTTTGGAGACATTCTCAGAAATTCAAGATATACATTTTATTTGTCATGAAAGTATCTTAAATATATGATATTTTAATCAAAATCGTTAGAGCCATTTTTGAGAAAATTAAAATTTTCGAAAAATGTTCCATATAAAGGGTAATCTGGGGTGGGGGATTTTCTTGAAAACCTTTGTGTCGCATCTCTGGAAGATACTGAACCTAAATACCAAGTTTGGTGTTTATCCGACATTTCGTTTCTGAGTTATGCTGTTCACAGACACACACACGGACATGTTTCCAAAAATGTTTTTAGATTCAGGGGGTCTCAAAACATATATTTCCGGTGAAATCTCGGTACCGAATTTTTGGGTGGAATACAAAAATATGTATTCAAAACAATATAGATAGTAATTAAACATACTATTAAGCCTGCATGAATAATGTTAAATAAAAACGTGTATCTGTGAAGGGCTTGTGGTACCTAAATGAGAATTGTAATGTGATAAAACTCAGAGGGCGCTGTTAAAAAGCTAACTTTTGGATTTGCTATCTACATTTCGGGGTGGGTTTTGCTTAGCCCGGGGGTGCGCACCCTTCCTTTGCCAGCAATGGCACCAAGGTTGCAAAACGAGAGAACCACGGATGCCAACCTCCCACTGAGACATTTAATGGCTGGTACATCAACAATGTTTAAATACCCCCCATGTCTTTGTTAATGCAAATTGCTCTCAATTGGATGAGTCTGCATCCTGTTACTCAACGTGCAAGTAGTTCCTTCCCTCAATACAACCTCACTTCTTTTGTCCTAGTGGAACAAGCCCTAATTCTATTGACGAGACACAAAATGGCGCTCGATGAAAAATGCTGACGGCAACAACGATGAGCGACAGCTATTGCTAAAGTAACAATGTGCCCAAATAATGAGGAAAATGTGACAAAGCATTAGTGTTGCGGGCAATTCAGCCCGCTTTGAAAAATAAATTAAGTACGTGTTAAGCTTAGCGCGTTCACTTCCTTCGGTAGGTACTCAGCAAACGACGGCTTCCTCTTTGCTATGGTTATGATAAGTATACTCCTTTGGTTATAGTACACTGGAGTTTACGAAGGCTTTAAGCGTAAGCAGGTCTAATAAAAATTTTGTAATTATTCAATTACACGGGATATAACCCTAACTGCAACAGAGAATTTAAAATTATTGCCTATGCATCAAGTTTGCCGATTTCATTTCCATTTAAGTAAATATTTGAGTTTATACCTGTACAGTTCGCTATAAATGGGTACAGTCAGCGGGATAAGTGCTGCAGCAGCGCTTTATGCAGCGGTACATTCAGGATCCCTTCTACAACGCACCACTAGAGCAGCGAAGGAAGCTAGGAAATACAGAGTGAGCCAAAAAACTACGAACCGGCTGCGTGGTGTTTTTCCTGTCCGCGTCCTCGGCGTTCGTTGCGGTCTGCCGTTATCATAGAAAAGCACGGATGAAACCATACAACATTTTTAAAACTACTTTTAAAGGCTTTACTTATCAACTTTATAAAAGAAGAAGCTGAAACTGGCTACCTCATTGTCCATATATTTTTGGCACCTCTTTAGGAAACTATCCATCACTCGAAAACTATCCATCACTTGCCTTGAAAAAAGGCAAATCACGCTCCCTGTCTTAATTCTCTAAAATCAGGGGGCAAAATATTATTCACGTATGCACGGGCTTCAACTATTGACTCGAAAAAAAAATGGCCTTTCTTCAACAAGACTCTGCAACAGCTTATACGGCCAATATTTCGATGAGAACAATTGAAAATGCGTTTGAGGACAGAATTATTAGTAGAGATTTGTGGTCCCCTCGGTCCCCCGACCTAACCCCCTGCAATTTCTATCTTTGGGGTAACTTAAAACAAAGTGTACAAGACAAACCCACACCCTGGAAGAATTAAAACAGAAAATTATCAGCATTTCTCAACGTGAACTATAGCGAGTGATGGATAGTTTCCTAAAGAGGTGCCAAAAATGTATGGACAACGACGGTGGCCAGTTTCATTCATAAAGTTGGTAAGTAAAGCCTTGAAAAGTAGTTTTAAAAATGTTGTACGGTTTCATCAGCACCTTTCTACGATAGCGGCAGACGGCAACGAGCGCCGAGGACGCGGACAGGAAAAACACCGTGCAGTCGGTTCGTAGGTTTTTGACTCTCTCTGTACTTCGCTGTACAGGCAGCAGAGAGATTAAACATGGCGGAGTGTTTGCAGACAATATTTTAATAAGCGATTATATCCTACGATATATTTGGCAATGAGGAGCTCCATAAAAGGATGGAATGCAGGGGTTTGTTTAGATTAGATTGGATTGCATTCTATGAGTTCACTAGCAGCCACAAAGGCTTGTGAACATAGAACATGTCAAGAAATTGTAACAAATGTACATACAAACATAAATATTACACAGAATATAGAACATTTGAAATAAAATACAGACACTATATGCGTCTCAAGGAAATGTACAATAGAGTTACATATATACTTAAATATTACATAGAATGCAGAACATTTAAAATAAAGACATAAAGACAGTTTTAGTCTTAGGACTATTTAATAGACAATTAAACTTCATCATTTATATTATTTATGCAGCAGTAACAATGTAAACAATTGAGATCACATATAAGTACCTACTGCATAAAGCTAATAGGAGCCAGTTTTAAGCGTTTTTGTTCCTGTATGTCTAGAAGTACAACGGTATATTTTATTATTTAAACTCATGCTCATTAATAATATCCTATAGAATGCAAAAATATTTTACCCTTTTGCTTTTATGATCCGAATTCTATTTTAGGTTCCTATACAGATTAGTTCTTTTGGCATTAATTAACTGCGTATAAATAAATAAAAATTCTTATGTATTACATTTGCATGACTTGCTCAGCCCTCTGACGTTTATTAGCGGGTATACAAACTATTCTTATGAAAGCTTACTTTTCTATCTGATTATTTTTAATCGAGATAAACCTTTGCAGAATAGATTTCATCATAGATACAAAGGGAATAGCGATAGTCAATATAATACAAAGGGAATTGAATATCAGCAGAGCTTTAAAATAATGACACAATTATGAACAATTCCAACCAATTATAGTTGATATATCGGAAATAGCTTATGCCACAAAAAAAGTTATTTTAAATAAATTGTGTGTTTTTAAGAGATTTATAATTTTTGTGTAGTGTTTTCGTCTATGGCTTATCGTTTACGTTATGCAAGATTATACACAATTCCTTCCGGATGAAAAGGACTTCACAGGCTATTTCTAGAAAATTCAAGATATATATTTTATTTGTCGTGCAAGTATCTTTAATATTTATGGTATTTCTGTCAAAATCCTTAGAGCTATATTTGAGAAAATAAAAAAAGAATTGGAAAAGAATTTCCATAAAGAAGGTAGTTTGGGATTGGGGAATTTCTTGAAAATCTTCGCATCGCATCTTCGGAAGATACTGAACTTAGGTATATATCAAGTTTAGTATTTATCCGACTTTTTGTTTTTGAGTTATGCTGTTCAAAAACACACACATACGCACACACTAACCTTTTTCTAAAAATAATTTTTATACAGGAGGACTCAAAACATGTATTTTGGTGAAATCTGATAGCGAATTTTTGGGTGGAATACATTATTTCCTCTACTTATTGTAAGTACGTAGTATAAAAAACTAATAGTTACACATGGTTGCATCTACATAAATGGCATGCTATACTCAACAAATGCAATAATTTCGAAATTTTATTGGGAAAACAATCTGATGTGTTGCACTCATATGACTTTCTCTATTCTTATACAAACTATTTACAAATGCTTATTCTCTATCTACTTCATGTTAATCGAGATAAACATTCCCAGAAACTATCTTATTGCTAATTTTCTTGTAGATGCAAGGGGAATATGGTAGACTTTAAGCGATAGTCCAATATTTTAAGAGCTAGTTGCTAAGTGGAGCATTCCATTCTCTTAAAAAAAAAAAAAATAATAATAATAATAATAATAATAATAATAATAATAACAACGAATTTACTGTTTGAGAAAAGGTATAAATATTGGAAACTTCAAACAAATAACAAGGAATATTTCGGAAATGGGTCACTCGATAAAAAAAAATGTATGACATAAATCGCGTGTTTTAACGAGATCTACATTTTGTGTGTGGTAAAATTTTGTCTACCTGTTACGGTTTACCAGTTATGCGAAAGTCATTCAGAATGAAGAAGACTTTTAGGGGCATTCCAGGAAAATTCAAGATATACATTTCATTTGCCACGAAAATATCTTAAACGTACGATATTTTAATCAAAATCGCTAGAGCCATTTTTGAGAAAATCAAAATTTTCGAAAAATGTTCCATGCAAATTGTAGTCTGGGTTGGGCAATTTTCTTGAAAATCGTCCTGTCGCATCCATGGAAGACACTAAACTCAAATACCAAGTTTGGTATTTATCCAACTTTTTGTCTTTGAGTTATGCTGTTCAAAGACAGACACAGATATGTTTCCAAAATTTCTTTATTTGGATTTAGGGCACCTCAAAACATATTTCTGGTGAAAACTCGGTATCAAATTTTTAGGTGGAATGCAATACTAGCCCTACTTACTATACCTACGTAGTAGAGAAAGTAATAAACATAATGATAAATCATAATTTGAATCTATCCCTGCTGTTACTCGTGACATCCGAAAAGACTGCGAAATTCTCTAAGAAATATTGGGTACTGTTTTCTCTAAATAATTTAAATTATTCCTTATAAGAACTGCCCTATCTCCTTACCGGTTTTCTTCATAAGTGATGGCCATAACGTTAGCATTCACAAGTGAAATAACTTCATCAACAACATCATTGTCATCTTCCACTATAATCTACAACCAGAAATCGCAAAAATTTCTTCCGGATCCATATTCTACAATAAACGTATTTGCATGTGCTTTCATTGCAAGGATGCAAAACATAAGCGGTTCGGAAACCAAATTACGAAATTTCTGCCTCTGCTTGCAGCGGTGCATTCAACAAATCCTGCAGCGCTGTATGCAGTGAAAGTATGAAGGTCTGCTACAACGCTTGACCCACTGAAGATTCCCAATGACTCATTCTTTGATATATTTCCACCATTACACTCGTCGTCTTCCGTGGCGAAGTGGTTACCATGCTAGCCTCTAGTTCCCGAAGTCGCGGGATCAAACCCGGCGGAGGGCGATGGACTTTTTGGGGCGTAAAAATCCTTAGCGTGGCTTCCTTCGGAATGGAAGTAAAGCCGGTGGTCCCGTGTCGTAGATTTACGGCACGTAAAAGAACCTCAAGCCTGATAAAGAGGTCTCTGGGCAAAATTACGGTCTTTCACGCCCAATATAGAATGGGACGCTAAGGACCACAGCATTTAAAGAGCGTCCATAAATAAAAACCAATTTAATTTACCATTACACTCAAACTTCTCACCAGTGTTGCCAATAAAGACGGTAGGGATTCTGAAATTATTCTCTCCAAAGTGGGCACAAGTAGGTACCTAAAATTCACATTTGAGATATCAATAACACCGTTCTATGGACATTTTAAAACTAAAAAAAAAAAAAAAAAAAAAAAATCTGTTACATTCGCATAACTTTCTCTACTCTATTGTTTAACAATGGGTATACCTACAAATTATTCTTACGAAAGTTTATTTTTCTATCTACTTCATTTTAATCCACATAGACTTTTGCAAAAATAGCTACATTACACATTTCTTTAGTACACAAAGAGAACAGTGGTAATAAAATTTTAAGAATTGGACGCTATATGCTGACCTTAAAATTTCATAGTTTCCATGCAATCGCCAGAAACAACTAAAAATGGATGGAACTTAAAAAGTAATGACAATTGAACAAACGGAACCATTAATAACGGTTATTTCGGAAATGATACCATAAAAAATATTATTTTAAACAAATTGTGTGTTTTAAAGAGATCTACATTTTTGTGCAGTACGTTTTCGTCTATCACTTCAGGCTTATGCAAGTTTATACGAAAATTCCTTCCGAATAACGAGGACTTCACAGGCTATTCCTAGAAAATTCAAAATATCCATTTTATTTGTAGGTAATGCAAATATATTTAATATATGGTATTTTAATCAAAATCGTTAGAGCCATTTTTTGAAAATAAAAAATTTAAAAACATGTTCCATGTAAAGGGTAGTTTGGGATAGGGGGATCTTTTGTGAAAAGCTTCGTGTCACATCTTTGGAAGATACTGAACCTAAACACCAAGTTTGGTATTTATCCGACATTTCGTTTTTGAGTTATGATGTTCACAGGTTCGCACACACAGATGCACATACACACTCAAGGACCTTTTTCTAAAAATCTGATGCGATACATTCACATAACTTTCTCTACCCTCTATCGTTTATTAGTGGGTAATCAAATTATTCTTACTCAAGATTATTTTTCTATCTACTACATTTTAATCCAAATAAACCTTATAAAGGGATAAAGATAAAAAGGGAACGGGAACTGGATGCTATACGTTGGCCTTAAAATTCCATACTGTTTCCATGCAATCGCGAGAAACAACTGAATTTTGAAAGGACTAAGAGAATGATCAAGAAATGAACAATTCAAAATTTTAATAATGGATATCTCAGAAACGGTATATGCCACAAAACATAATTATGTGAAATATTGTATGTTTTAAAGAGATATACAGTTTTTGTGCAGTACGTTTTCCTCTATCACTTAACATTCATTAGTTGCACAAGATTCTACAAAATTCCTTTCGAATAAAGAGGACTCCAAGAAATTCAAGACATACATTTTATTCTTCATGTAAACATCTTTTATATATGGTATTTTAATCACAGTCGTTAAAGCCATGTTTTAGAAAATAAAAGCATCTTTGAAAGATAATGAACCTAGATACCAAGTTTGGTATTTATCCAACTTTTCGTTTTTGAGTTATGCTGTTCACAGACACACAGACGGACCTTTTTCTAAAAGTGTTTTTTTTATTCAGGGGGCCTCAAAACATGTATTTCCGGTGAAATATGGATATCGAATTTATGGGTGGAATGCACAGTAGAGAAAGTAATAAAAAGGTCCCCTGATAATTCACAGAAAAGGATGTGAAATATTAGCAGAACATGTGACCTCCTTAAACTCCCCGACAGTCTTCTTCCACATTCTGGAAATGTTACATAGCCTATAAATACCTTTTGGTTGTGGTCGAGTAACTTAATAGATAATTACAGTAGGTGAATTTTTTAGCCTTTTTACCTTCTCTTTGGTCCCATAGTTATTTAATAACATAAAAGATACAAGCTTTACACATAATACAGAGACTCTTAACATAAACAACGAAATAGAGGTGAATCTGTTGAAAATATAGATTCCACATTCCCAGGACACGCATTGAGAAAAACAGTCTTCTCAGTTATTAATTAAAAAATATTGGTTCGCCGATTCCTAATGTTAGCAATTTTCTATCTTTATACAATTATATCTGTCTTAACTGGCATTGCATTTGAACATTCTCTAAGTACGCAGTTGGAAACAAGAATAGGGTGATTTTTTTAAAGTCAAAAGCAGTCTGTAATTTGTACATGTACCTAAAGCATTAAGTGTCCAAGTTTTCTGTGTGACAGTTTGTGCATAAGGGGTGAAAAATATGACTATGGAGTTGTATGATATCCTGTAAGTAATTTTCGACAAGTCCTATAGTCCAAGTGCACAAATTTGTGCCCTTATTAACCAAGCAGTATAGTTGTATCTATAAGGGTTTGAAAATGAAGTAAGAGTATCTTTTAACAATTTTGAGTGTTAAATAATCCAAAATAATGATTAGGTGTTTTTTTGGAAGTTGTAATGTAACCCACGATTTTTGTCACCTCCTATTGTATAATTGCACAATATTTTGACCATTAAAAAGTGCAAATTTCTACACAAGGGGTTGAAAATATGGTAGGGATGTTTTATAAATTTTCGTTGGGTCCTATAGTTTCATCTAAATAGACCAAAGAATGTTGATTTATACGTTAGAGGTTGAAAATAGGGATTGAATGTAGAATTAGCTTATCATTTTTGTCAGGTTTTAAAATCCAAATATAACTGGTTTTATAAAAATTATACCAAAAATATTACTTGTAAAATGTCAGTGAAATGTGAGGGAAATGTGGTGATATGAAGAATATACTACCCCCCCTTAAATAACTCAATTTTAAAATATTTTAAGCCTCCGCATTTACCCCTTTGGGCACAGTCATTAAAACTCTGCCATATTTACAATAACGAGCCAAAAGTAGACTCTGATATCCATATTCAACAAAACAGGATTGAAATCTGGTGGCATGGATATAATCCCCAGGTTTCAAATTTTTGGAAACAGTACATAGCCTGTGACGAATAGGATTTTTTAATGGTGAAAGAAATATTAAAATTGGTTGATGTACCCACACACGCGCACACGCACACACATATACACACACTCGCTCTCTCTCTTTATTATTTGTACAGATTATCTTAAAAGCATTGAAAGAAAGTGTAGTTTTTACAATTATATTCTTACATTGAAAATACTAACACAATGTGTATTACACATCATAACCATTGCAGGAGTTTGTAAATATAAAAATGAATGGGGAAAAAAAACATTTTAAAGGCACATAAATTTGATGTCTAATGATGTGCAAGTTATTATTCTTCTTACAGATTCAATTCCTGAACTACATACAGGGTTCATCACATACATCTAAATCAAGATACATCAGTGGTGGGAATCAAAACTAATTAAAGAACTGCTTTAGTTTTAAAATGACATCTGCATGGTTTCATTAAATATGACCTGCTGGTCCACAGCTTTCATCTTACTATAATCATCTGGACATTTGTTACAAAATTGAAACCTTCAATGCAGAGGCAATAACAAGAGACAAAGATCAAGAGCAGCACCAGGCACTCAGGAGCTGTTAAAATGATCAAATGCACATATGTGTCAGCCAACCTGTGTTGCTAATTGGGTAGATCTACTCTCTTCATACTTCCAGAGTAGGTCTAGCGATCTTTCTTTGTTGAAGAATAGCTTCCAGTTTTTGTGACTTCTGCTGTGGAAACAATATTTTCATACTGGTAGATGCACTTGCCTATACCACAAAAAATGGGAAATGTTCCCCATTTTCCAAAAATCCTGGACCAGGTTTAAGGCCCAAAAATGAGGATGGCAACCCTACTCAAAAGGGCCCTCTTTTATAAGACTCAGAAAGTCCCCAAAATATAATTTACATCTTTAAAGTAGTTACTTTTAATTTAAATTATGGCTTCTCATAAATAAAATGGAATGGATACCTAGTATAGCTAACATTAGCAAAACATACATACTGAGATTGTGATACTACTGTGCAGTCAAAGCCCTAATAAATAAAAGCTTTTTAAAACATCTCTTGCTTAAATGCAGTCATTGGCAAAGTTTTATGTTGCAATAATAATAAATGTTTAAGTAAGTTATTACTGCAACCATCTGCTTGTAGAAGAAAATTCTAAAGAGGGTGGCATATGTTCCTTGGAAAAGCTGGACTTATTTGAAAATACTTTACCACCTAAAGAATTATCAATACAGTCGTTGTCAGTAAATAATTATATTAAATTTGGTTTAATCTCTGACTTGCCAATTTTCTGTTAACAAAAGGGTACTAAGGTAGTCATTAAAATGGTCCCAGAAGTGCAAATAAATTTAAAACATTGTTTTTTTGAGAACTCTGTGAAATAATAAGCTTGGTATGACTTTTGTTTTGCAATTTATCCCCATTTTCACTGTATTCACAATAGCGCTAATGTTATTATATTGCATTAAGTTATTACTTTAAAAAAACTTCATCAATGCAGATACATACTGTGTTTAATCTTTGTTTACAATAAATTTAAAGGAGTATTATAAACCGGAACTATATGGTATAATTCAAGCCGCCTTTTATTAGACTAATGATTTCAGGTCTTAGAACCCTTCCAATTTCATTTTTAAAAATAAACATCTATATTACTGGTCTTCAACTAGCAATGGTCAGTTTTGAAAGCTCTGACTTTTCAACTTACTTACAAAACATACTACTAATAGCACACCGTGCACCTTATGTATACCGATTAATTGCGGTTTCCTTCTCTTATTGAACCTTCTTCTTTAATTCTATGACCATACATTAAGATTTGCAAATAACATTCAAGATGTGATCATAATGGTATAAATAACCATACTAAAGTGTTTGAGTAATTACTTTCTGAGTATGGAATGAAATAAACCAGCTGATAATGGTAGTTGCCAGAATCCTTAAGTTGAAATGTCATGTTTTGTATCCAATGCTGAAGAAATAGACTGATTAATTAATAGTTTTGCAAATGGACTGGGATTGAATGAGGGGCCAACAAATTCTCAAAAAAATGCAAGCTTAAAACCTACTTTATTACATATGCGCTTGAAAAAATATTGGTTCTCTAAACAAATTTACCTTCCCTGAAATATTAAAAATTGGTGTTGTAATATCATTATACCAAAAAAAAAAAAAAAAAAAAAAAAAAAGCTAAGTGGGATGTTCAAAATTACGACCTATAACTTGTCTGTTTTTAGCAAAATCCCTAAAAAAAGTTCTGTTGATAAGATTAAGTGCCTTCTTTCATGATACCAAAAATATTCTCATCAATTTGGAACATAGTTTCCAAAAAGGTAATTTGTGAACTACCGCTACAACAGCATTTATACATGAAATATTAACAAGTCTTGTATGTAACAAAAACACGTCTATCTTTTTAATAATCTCTCAAAAGCTTTTGATAGTGTCTCTTATGAATTACTGTTGGAAATATTAGATAAGTATGGAAGATGGGATAATGCAAATAAAATGATAAAATCTTATTCCATTGAACTTAAACAGTATGTTGAAATTTGTTGGGAAACTGAAAATAGAGTTGATAGAATCAAATTACCTTTGCTATACTCACTCCATAGGTGCATTGGGCTCTGTCCTTGGACCACTGTTACTTTTATTCTAGGATAATGATCTCCCAAATAATTTATACCAGCCAGTAATATATGATCATGATTCAACTCTTATATGTAGTAGGTAGCACTAATCAATAAAATTGGTGGGCAATATAACTGAAAAATTATATAAGGTTTCAGAGTACCTATTTACCAAGTAATAAATTAAAACTGAACATGGGTAAAATGGTCCTTATAAAGTTCTAGCTAAATAACACAAGAAACTTTGGGCAATAATTATATTAATAATGCAGGCAGCAAAGATTTTGCAGCACAGAATATTTCATAATGGTCAAATTGGATGCTCTGATCTTGAAAATCATAATAGTTTTTGCGTATCACATACAGATTTAGAACAATTCTGTTTCAACACAAAATTGAAAGTTCAGTGCACTAGTGTTAACATCACTGCATATCTGAATTACAGCATGGTTGATTAGAATATGTAAACATGCTAAATCATATGACATCATGTTGTACTAGAACTAGTGTATTGTTGTGATATCCCTAACTTGATAGGTCATCTTGAAACAACTTATGAAGCAAAAGATTGGAGTCCATTTCTTGACTCAAGCAAGAAAAGTCTGAAAGGTGTTCTGCTGCACAATGGCAATATGTTTGCTTCAGTTCCAATAGCTCACTCTACATCCCTTAAAGAAATGTACCAGAATTTGTATACTGTCCTAGAAAAAATTTAATATAATGAACAAAATGGTAGGTGTGCTCTGATCTTAAAATGTGCAGTATTTTATTCAGCCAACAAGTAGGGTACACAAAATTCCCATTCTTTTTGTGTGAATGGGACTCTAGACCTAGAGAAAGACACTAAGATGAAACTAATTGTCCAAAAAAGAAAAGATTTAGCGCCAGGGACAAAAAATGTAATAAACTGCCTACTGATTGACTCACAAAAGGTTTTGCTACCCCCATTACATATAATTAGGAATATTGAAGCAATTTGTCAAAGCTTTGGACAAACGTGGTCCATGTTTCCAGCATCTTATTCAGAAATTTCCAATGTTATCTAAATCAAAATTGAAAGAAGGCATTTTTGACGGCCCACAGATTCACCAACTCATGAAGGATGTTCATTTTAAAAATATCATGACAGACATTGAGCTTCAAGCTTGGGACACATCCAATGAAGTTATAAACCACTTTTGGGGTAATGTTAAAGATGACCAATATAAGCATATCGTTAAAACCATGCTCGAAAAGTTAAAGGCACTTGGATGCAATATGAGCTTAAAATTGCATTTTCTGCATCCACATCTTGGATTCTTTCCTGAAAACTTGGGTGCACTAAGTGAAGAACAGGGAGAGAGATTCCACCAGGACATAAAGGAGATGGAAACAAGTAACAGGATAGATGGGACGTCTCCATGATGGCCGATTACTGTTCGTGTTTAATTAGAGACAACCCTCATCAGGACCACAAACGTAAGTCAACTCAGCGTTTATTTTCAACAAAGCGTAGGAGAAAATAAAATCATAAGATATGTTTGAAATTTCCTAATTCAATTTAAACTGTTGCATCTGTAGAATTGTTTGTTAGTTTGGATGATTTAACGCATTTTAAATATATATACGCGATATGAAAAACTTGAAAGCAAATTTGAATTCAGTATATCAAAATTAGGTTTAACGACCTGCTTAACCCCGTGTCAAGAAAAAAATTTTAAATTCGCAGGCCTGTGTAATCAGGCCATGAGACAAGCTGATTATTTTAAATTTGTAGGAATATGTATTGACCAAAATTTATCTAATGATAAACATATTGATTCTCTGTGTAATAAATTTAACTCCAACATATGTTTATTAAGACATTATTTCTATTACTTGAACAAAGCTGGACTTTAACTAGGTATTTATTATGATATAATCTACCCATACAATTTGGTATTGAAATGTGGGGTGGGACTTCTATTAAGAACAGAGATTAATGGTCATCCAAAAGCGATATAGGAGGAATATTTTAAAATTAAGAAAAAGACAATCTTGTAGAGAACATTTTACAAAATATAACCTCTTTGTGATGCAGCCTATAAATTAAGTA
Organism: Deroplatys truncata; assembly: GCA_030765065.1. Classification (NCBI taxonomy): domain Eukaryota; kingdom Metazoa; phylum Arthropoda; class Insecta; order Mantodea; family Mantidae; genus Deroplatys; species Deroplatys truncata. Next base: position 169,121,106 of record CM060983.1, read on the forward strand.
CTGATTCTCCCAATAAATAATACAAATCAGTATAATCTGATCAACAAAGATCAGCAGGATGATTTTACTATCATTGGCTGTATACTGTTAAATCTGCTACAAACAAAAATCCACACTGTATATCGGTCCAGTAAATAGAGAATATGAAAGCCTTTATAAATATTTTAAAGCACATTTAATTAATACTTTTCCTTATAAAATCAATAATTTAATGAAAATATTACAAATTATTTGTAACAAAGATTTATTGTAAATTTAATGGTATGAGAAATATTATTTTTATATTATTATTATTATTATTATTATTATTATTATTATTATTATTATTATTATTATTATTATTATTATTATTGCATTTCCTTATTCATATTTTTTGCACTGATTGTGCTGTACAGTACACATCACTATGTAAATAAATAAAGTGTTTGCCAGAGCAATATGCTGATCAGAGTTGCATCTGCAGAGTGAGAGAAGGAAACTATCATTCAAAAACATAGATATACCCTCCACCCATATAAATTCGAACCCTTAGACAATTGACTGTGAAAAGCAGCTGTCACAAAATTCCCAATAATTTGAACAATAATGGCAGGGCAGTAATGTATGGACAGAGGAAAAAGGCATAAAAAGTTATGTATCATAGTAAAATCTCATAACCACACATTTTATTACCTAAGCTCTTCTGGAGTATCTAAAATCCCAGACACTCTTAACATGTGTAACCCCCCACCCACTTAGGGGAGGCCTAGCCTCCAATGTCCCAGACCAAAGAATGCAGACACCACTGAAGTAATCACATTGGCCAAGCCAGTGAGAAATTAAAATATTTACAAAAATCATTTTACTCAGTTCATAGTTTTGTGAATTTTTGTAGAATTATAATCTTATGAGTTCCAAAACGCATAGAAAATTTTAGTTTTGGGATAGGTATGTTTTTGCTTATAATGAGCAATTTGTTACCAGATAAACAAAAGATTAAAATGTTGTTATTATGGAGCATAAATAGGATTCAGTTTATGTACAAATGAGTTTGAAGTATGTACAGTGAAGTGTGGGGCCATATGAAACAATCAAGTAATCAGGATTGTAACATTACACATCACTTACTTTCAATTTATTTTAGTAGAACATATTTTGGAAGCATTTGCTTCCATTCTCAGCTATGCAGCAAATGCTTCCGAAACATGTTCTAATAAATTAAAAGTAAGTGAAGTATAGTGTTACAACCCTGACTACCTGATTGTTTTATAGGGTTCAGTTTGTTTTACACTGATAATTTCATTCAAATTTGATTCTATCTGGAGTCAATTTGAAACAAAATGCTTTTGCACTGATGATTTTTTTAAATTTACATTCTTAATTAATTTTCATTTTACAGAAACCTTTATATTAGAATTTTTTCACAGAAAATAAACTTGTATATCACAAATTTGATGCAAAAGTTGTCTACAGCTTACTTATAATATTGAACAAGTTATTGTTTAACCCACTTTTGGTTGTCACTGAAAGAACTGAATTACAGACAGACTCAGTGGATAAACATAATACTTGAATTAAGTTTTACTAAAAGTTTCTTGTTATCTGTGTCCAAACTATGTTAAAGGGATGCTGCAGTCAAAATGAGACTAGTAGCTCAAAGCCACACTTGGCCCATTTCTTTACTAGCTTAAATCTTGGGAATATTTCTTTTTGTCATCTTATCTTACCTTCCATAACGGAGGGGAGTCAGCGCCAATCCAGAGGAGAATGTACTTATGCTTCACGAGGGGGCATCCCCGGGAGGAAGGATGAGGTGAGAGGAGACACCAGGTGGCCGGATTCAGGAGCGATGGTACAGCAATGACAGGGTTCCTAAGTTTCCAGATGTAGACACCCCAGCAGACGGACAGGCAGATCGGCAACCCTGCCCCACACAGAGGGGGTCCAACGCCCCTCGGGAGGGTTGAATACCTCGGCAGCCAGCCAAAAGCTGAGGGACAGAAAGAGTTCACAGAGAGCATCCTTTTCCCCTTGCCATGCTGCATTGAAACACCATCACCAATATTTCTGACCCTGAAACAAACCAACAGAATGAAGGATGAATGAAATGGAGGAACAGGAAATTCGGGGGGCTGAAAGGAGCCACTCCGGCATTGCCTGATGACCTGGGAAAACCATCGAAAAAACCTATGGTTCAGAGAGGGCAGCCGCCGGGGGTCGAACCCGGGACCTCCCGAATGCGGGCCACAGACCTTACTGTCTAAGCCATCACGCTCAGTTCTTGATGCCAACTTCAGTATTTTAACATCATTCCATCACAAAATTTTAACAACGCAGATACTGATCTCATCACCAGTTATTTGTGTCAATCAAGAGCAATAATAGCTCTAAAAAGGTGAAAATAAATGATTTTACTGACTTAAATAAATAGGTAAAACAAGTACCAACATGCAAAATGTGCAACTACACAGGGAATATATAACAGTTTTCATACTATGTGTTCGCAAGATTACTTTTAATAAAATAAATTAGTTCTACTGTCTCAAATACAACTATACAGATGATCACATGCTAAGTTATTGGAAGTGATTATAAACAGTGAAATTGTTTAGCATACTGAAATTATGAATGGGCTGATAACACTCTAGCTTCACTTACTAATTTTCACTCAGAACATGTTTCAAAGACATTTGTTACAGGGTTTTGCATTATCCTGAAAAGATGGATGTCAGGTACCTCTAAACACTAGGGACCCTGGGCTCATTTGAGCATTAATTCACTCATTTCATTCATTGTCCAATATGACCTATCCAGTCAAAGAACATCAAACTTACCAAAATAAGAAGAAAAAAAATTACATGGTACAGGTTTTCATAGCGTTGGTCTCAACCCTAGTGATGCCCATATTCATGTGTTTATTTTCCCTTATCAGAATTATACCATTTTCTGAGTAGCCACCTATTAGTTTTATCAGGTAAGACACTATCTGTAATCTATTACACTTGTCTATTAAATCTCTCAAGAGGGCAGAATTTTATTAAAGGCATGTTTAATGTTGAGTTTTACCACATATGTGCAATACCATATATTTATTGGAATTTGTTTTAGCATCTCCTACAACTTATTTCTCTGCCTGAACTGCATTAACAGTTACCATTTTCAGATTCCAGTTCAATCTCACTTATACGCTGTTCACTTCTACGTTCTTCGCAGATATATGCTAAACTTTTTAGGCACCGAAAACTTTGTCCATTAATATTTAGCTGAATTACATGTTTTTCAGTTACACATTTTCTCATTAGTACATCACTTTTTCTGGTCCCTATGCACGAAATATATTAATTTACTTACTCATTTATACTTTATATTATATTAAGATATATTATCATGGTTTCTATATACTGTATCCTTGCTGTCACAGCAGAAAACAGTAAGCATATTGGTCAAGGCATCAATATTTTCAGAAGCATTATTGCAACACATGTGTTAACCTTATGGTTGGGCAAGGTCATTCTTCCCCAGGTTGTATCTGATGATAAGGTGATGAAGAAGTAGGTCTAAAGAATGAAAGTGTTCTCTGTGTGTATGAGGCAATTCAAGCTCTAGAAATTACAAGTGATTTCTGTCATTGCAAAACCTAAATGGTAACAAAATTTAAATGATTACTGCAAATAAACGAGTGTGTGACTGTGTGGGAAAATCAAAGAAAAATGTATGATTTTTTTTTTTTTAAACCAGTATAAAGTACTAGTAACTACTACTTTGAAGTTCTTTTTAGTTTTTCTACTACGTATACTAAGTAGGGGAAGTATTGTATTCCACCCAAAAATTAGATACCGAGATTTCACCGGAAATACTTGTTTTGAGACCCCCTGAATCCAAAAAAACATTTTTGGAAACATGTCCGTGTGTGTGTCTGTGAACAGCATAACTCATAAATGAACAGTAGGATAAACACCAAACTTGGTATTTAGATTCAGTATCTTCCAGAGATGCGACACGAAGGTTTTCAAGAAAATCCCCCACCCCAGATTACCCTTTACATGGAAAATTTTAATTTTCTCAAAAATGGCTCTAACAATTTTGATTAAAATATGTTTAAGATATTTTCATGAAAATGCACACCTCCTGGGTGGAAGTCCTCGTTTTCTACCTTATTTTTCTCTGAGAAAGGGATGGCAACCTTAAATGCTTTATTTGTTCCCTTCGAAGGCAATTCCTGGCATTCTTTAATTTCTGTCACCCCATTTTCTTTCAGATAACTTCTGATATCCAAGAGACTTAAAAGTAAACTAGAAATTTCACAAAATAATTCACTAAGAATAATAAGAGGAGCTGTAAAAGTAACACCAATTACAGTACTACAAAGCTTCACAAAAAACATGGCTATAGAATTGGAACACAAGCTGAAAGCAATTACTCTAGCACAAAAACTGCAAGTCAATAGAAACAGATACAAGTGGTACCACACAGCAGATAGTATAAGTAATTTAAAAACTCAAATAACATAAATTAACATATATTGCTAATTTAAAATACAAGAATATAATTACAACAAATATAATTGCAACAGAGGTAATGAGTCCAATAGAATACATTGATATAAATCAGAATGACCTGATACATGCAATACACAAACAAAACAATATACCAGATGAAATGAGAGCCATAGCAATAGCTACGGAAAATGAAAGATACCCAGAAAAAGAATGGCTCCGAATATATACAGGTGGATCCCTCATCAATAAAAAAAATGCCGGTGCTGGAGTATACTGTAAACATTTTGCACAGTATCTAACATTAGATGAAACGTCTAACCACTATGATGGAGAATTAACAGCTATAAAAGCAGCATTACAGAACATTTTATATAGACCATTCATAAAACAAAAACTAGTCATCCTATCAGACTCAAAATCAGCCATAGATGGAATAGTAAATTACAATAATAAAACAACAAGAAATATTAGAGAAATAAGAAGCCTAATTAAAGCAGTTGAAACTAGAAATCATGTCACTCTACAACGGAAACCAGCTCATGTAGGACTTTTGGGCAATGAACATATTGCCAAAGAAAGGTGCAATACAACAAATAAAACCTGTAGGACTAATAGAAATAAATAAACAATTAAATAACATTAAACAACATTTCAAAAGACAGCAGAGACCTGATGAAGAAAATAAATTAAAAGATAAAGATTATAAGAATATTAAAGATAGAGTTGATATACAAAAAATGCCAAGGAAGACTGCAGTGGCCTTATTTAGGATGGCAACTGGCCACGATTGCCTCACAGAACATCTCTACAAGATACGATGTCTACCTACACTAAAGTGCACTCTCTGTGAAGAAGATGTTATCCTGAACAAACAACATCTTGCCAAATGCTAAGGCCTTAAAAGTGATAACTTACAGACTTTATATTGGGAAGCCAGAGGTAAAATGATGCAGGTCAATTAATCCCCAGTGCCACTGATGAACAACTTTTGATATCCTCTGCTGTTGTTGTCTCCTTCAGTATTCCTACGTGCAGCCATGCCATGCATTCTGCTACTACCAACCTTTTGTCTTCTTTTTCTAGACAAGTTGATCTCTCTCCAGTTGCTATTCAGTATTTCTCCATCGTGAGCTAAAGGTACTGGTCTCCTGTTTCATTACTGTTTCCTTGATCGAACATTTCATTCATTGGAGAACTTCTTTTAGTTATCGATGATCATTCCTCTGCAGGTTTTTGCACTTCTAGGTTATGCTTCCTTCTCTGTGCTTCTTGTACTACTTGCACATACAAAGCTGGCCCTGCTGCATTTTTCTCCAGGTAATGATACATAAATTGAGATTTTTATTACTTTAGCTTTGGATCATCAGTTTAAAGAGAAACCAAAGCCCCTAGAAAACCAGCAGAACTCTCCAATCAAAAAATCAATGGTATACACAATTTATTAAACTTTGATATCCCATATGAAAAGGAATTCAGCATACAGTATGCCCAGCCAGAAAATGCCATCTATATGTCACAGGAGGAAGTACTGCAGTGAGTCTAGGATGATGATGGAGACAACAGTCCCTGAAATATGTTCCGGTAAGTTTTGGTACAGAAAGTGAACCTAGACTAATAAAAATCTCAATTTGTGCATGTAAATGCAAAAATTAGTAATTTGTATATACTCACTTTCCACATAATGTGCAGGATTATTGTAATGCATGTCATTCAGTAAGTAAAGACTTAACTTAGAGGTATTTTAAGCAATTTGAATGATAAACAAAAAGTTGCTAGTATATTTCTCAACTTATCTAAGGCGTTTGATTGTGTCCAACATGATATATTGCTATTAATATTAGAAAAGTATGGAATTAGGGGCTTGCTAACAGATTAATCTCATAATATCTAAAAGGGCGAATACAATGCACAGAAATAAGTTTCAAACAAGGAATTAACGCAGCAAAAGTTAAATCTGCCACAGAAATTGTCAAACATGGTGTACCACAGGGCTCAGTGCTTGGCCCTTTACTTTTTATACTTTACATAAATGACATGTATACTTCAGAAAATTGTAAAATTATAGGTTTTGCTGATGACACCACTATTATCTGTAATGAAAATAATGATTGTGACCTTCAGTCACTAGCTAACAAAGAATTGCTTAGGATGGATAACTGTTTGAAAACCTTAAGCCTCATGAATAACTCTGAAAAGACTAATATAATTAAATTTGAACTAAAAAAAAAAGAAAACAGGTGCTATTCTTCATATTAACCTTGCAGGTACAATGATAAAGGAATCCCCCTCACACAAATTCTTAGGCATATAGGTTGATAAATACATATCATGGACTAATCACATTGACAACCTATGTAAAAAACTTAGTAAAGGCCTGTACCTGTTGAGAGAATTTACAAAAATATGTAACCTAAATGTTCTCAAAGCTATATATTATGGCTTAATTTATTCCCACATTCAATATGGCATAGAAGTATGGGGTGGCTGTAGTAATACCCTCATCCAAAGGGTTCTAGTACTCCAAAAGAAATGTATCAGAACAATGTTCAAAATGGGAAAACACGAGTCCTGTAAGGAAGTCTTCAAAAGAGAAAAACTATTTACTGTACTGTCTTTGTACATATAATAAAGTAATCTGTCTGACTGAACTGCACAAACCTAAAACAAATAGTGAAATACATGGTCACGACACAAGATGTAAATTGGACTTGCACCAAAATAGTTATAATTTAAAATCTATAAACAAAGAGCCTTTTATATTTGGTTTATATATGCACAACCGACTACCAACTGCAGTAAAATGTGTAAGCAACAGCTTTAGATTCAAACAGAGTGTAAAAAAATCTGATGTGTTACACTCACATGACTTTCTCTACTCTTGTACAAACTATTTTTACAAATGCTTATTCTCCATATGCTTCATGTTAATCGAGATGTTAATCTTATTGCTAATTTTCTTGTAGATGCAAGGGGAATATGATAGGTTTTAAGCGATACTCAAATCTTTTAACCGCTGGTTGCTATGTGGCACATTCCATTCTCTTTGCATGTCCAGGACATAAAAAAAAATGAATAACGAATTTGAGAAAAAGTATAAGTATTGAAAAATTTAAGGGAATAACAAGCAATATCTCAAAAATGGTTCACTCAACAACAAAAGTGTATATGACATAAATTTTGTATTTTAACGTGATCTACATTTTTTGTGTAGTAAAATTTTGTCTGTCTCTTATGGTTTACCAGTTATGCAAAAGTCGTTCACAATGAAGAATACTTTTGGAGACATTCCCAGAAAATTCGAGATATACCTTTCATTTGCCATGAAAATATCCTAAACATATGATATTTTAATCAAAATCGTTAGAGCCATTTTTGAGAAAATTGAAGGGTAATCTGGGGTTGGGGGATTTTCTTGAAAACCTTTGTGTAGCATCTCTGGAAGATACTGAACGTAAATACGAAGTTTGGTGTTTATACGACCGTTCGTTTCTGAGTTATGCTGTTCTCAGACACACACATGGACATGTTTCCAAAAATGCTTTTTTTTTTTGATTCAGGGGGCCTCAAAACATATATTTCTGGTGAAATCTCGGTATCGAATTTTTGGGTGGAATACAGTACTTCCCCTACTTACGTAGTAGAGAAAGTTAAAATATGTTTTAAACAATCCTGTATATAATATTAATGATTTTCTTCTTTGTACTTAACAATACTTGAAAGAGCCTGCAGTAGCTCCACATGACTGGCTTACAAGTTGCTCCCTATTTGTCTTTTATGTTTTTAAGTATGTGTGACAGGAATATGTGCTGCTAATGGGGTATTCAACACTACTCCTGGTGTTCTTGTTTTTTGCATATTGACGGAAAACATTTAGATTGGTGATGGGCATATGTGATTGGTTATGCATTTGATAAGAGCATCACATGCTGTACGATATATGTTCAATGACCGCAAGTGTTGCTCACTGTCAGACCTCATGAAATAACAAGAAACAAACAAACAAATTCTCTAGCTATCTTTATTTGTTTTTCATTGGTTGCTGTTTTTATAACCACAAATCAAATTTATACATGACATTAATTTTGTTTCCTATACCCCAAAGGTCTTCATCTACTTCCTCATTTAGTAGGTTCCATGTATCTCATTTGGCTTTTGCTATTGCCCTTTTTAAAGTATTTTGCTATGGTCAACACGTAATTACTTTTTGTTATTTGAAAATTTCTTTCTATTTGTTCTAGTTACTATTCTTTTTGTCTTACTGCACTCTTTTCTTAGCTTTGTAATTTCTTCATTCCACTAATAGTCATCTCTACATTATGTGTATAGGTATTTCTTTTTAGCACTGAGTTGCATGTTTTGTCCTGATGAGTAAAGTTAGGCCTTGTTATCTGTTGTTCTACTTTTTCAATTAATTGTTTTTCTGCTCATCTTTATACACCCAACTCTTTTGTTGGTGTTTACTCTTTTTTACTTGTGTGGTTTTCACCACTTCTACATAATGCTCTTGTGGTAGCTCAAATGTTCAGTTTAACTTAATTTAATTTTATTGTAGTTCAGTACCCTGATTACAAGAAATATCACAAAAGAGCTGTTAGACAATAAACAATTGTTATTTACAAAGGATAAAGATGTATAAACATAGAAAAGAATCCAATTAAAAGTTATACAACTGTTAATATTATGTATGTAATATATAAAAAAATAATACATACTCAGTATATGAAAATAACTCATCACTCACATACCAGTAATCGGTTTATTCTGTATGAACCTTCCAAGAGCTGAAATACACATTATTAGGTGAATTTATTTATTACAATCCCCCATTTCTATAAACATTCGGTATTTCCCACCGTTTAAGATGATTGGGTCATTTTCGCTAACCTATTTTGTTAATGTACTACCTTATTTGTCTTTATTAATGACCCCCCCCAAAAAAAAGTTTCGGCATTAAATGATCGGACATTATTCCGTATGCGGGTAGGAGGATTATTTTGTATGAGGTTATGAAATGTTATAAAATTTACGAAATCAGGGTTTCATCATTGTAACATCGAGGCCCTAAATCGCAAGGCGTAGCCGAGGGATTGAGGGCCCTCAGCCTCAAAGCGTAGCCGAGAGATATTTTTTTAAAAGAAGAGTGGAGCAGCTGCGGCCGAAAGCCGTAGCTGCGGAGCGACAACAGGGCGTAGTAGGATCTGCGCGTCTAAACTCGAATGAGAACCCAAGATACTACACAATCAACTCCGCGTATTAGAAAAGCCCAATTCCATAGGTTTCTTAACAATTCATACCGCCTACCCGCATACGGAATAATGTCCAAATGATCCAACTATCAATATCTTCGGACATTATTCCATCGTTATTGTTGTTGTTGTTGTTATTATTGTTATTGTTATTATTATTATTAATAAATTGTTAAGAACATACCAAAGTTTTGATTATTATGAGTTCCATCCTTGAGCTAGTAGCCGCTTCACTGAAACTAACTCAATAATGCTAACAATAAGCACTGCTCTTTAATGGCAATTTGTCTCGGGATGATTACAGCGAAGTTTTAAACGTAAGTTTGAAGCACGAGCCAAAAATGGTATGCTTCAAACAGTTTAACCAACTCTGTTACCCATAACAATAGCTTTTTTTTTCCTTTCTTTCTTCCAATCTTCATTGATGTTACAGCAACACCATAAGTTAACGTGAAAGTAATAGACAGTAAAAGTATCATAAACTTTATAACCTATAATAATGACGCAGGTAAAGTAACAATCTATGAAAAGTGGTAATCACAGAACGCCAAAGTAATGTCATCAACACTTTTGACATAAGATACTTTTAGTTTGGCCAACTTGCTTAGAGCTTGACTGTACAGTCAGCTGATCCCATTCCCGCCATTTACAACCATATTTTTTTTATATACCAAACCCGGTTCTAATCAAATGGAAGTTAGTTTGGCATCAATCATTCCTGTTTACCGGTGAATATAGCGTGTAAGTTTCACTTATACTCGAAGCAAGTAAAATGGAAGGATTCAAAACTCCGCAGTCATCTAAAACGAAAGGGTTCGTTAAAGAACCACAAACACCTCTTGTCATCCCAGAATCGCCATTCATGGAGAAAATTGGATGGGGCACAGGTAAGTTTTAGTATTTTAGCTTTCCATAATGCTAAAATTTGAATAAATGATGTGAGGGCCTGTATGTGAGAGAGAGCTATTTGGGAATTTAAACAGAGGAGTTGCAATTAATGGTAGGTTAATGTAATTTCAATTCATATTTCTGATTGAAAGTTACAAATGTTTAATCAACCATATAAGTCCTCTTATTAATGTTCGTTGCGTTATAGTGAAATTGTCTGGACCCTGCGCTTACCCGCCATATCAGGGCATTTTCCGATTACCTTCCGAACAAGAAGGTATCCCATCACTGTTTTGGTCTCCTACCATGTGACTGTACCCATAATACCTAACCATGCGAACGTGATTGCCCCCACAGCTATTTAATTTCTCCGCTTTATTCTTTTCACATGCAAACTATCTTTTCCTTATCCTAATCCTTTAAAATAAAATAAACTGTGTTCCTACCAACTATACTTCCCTTGCCCCCTTGATTTAAAACAAATAAATTACAATGTGTTTCCTTTCATGTGCAAACTTTTCTTTCCTTGACCCTTTCCTTTAAAACAATGCATTATCAAAAGGGAAGTGTCAAACAATGTGTACAATGATAAATCCATCACATTGTTGCAAATTTATATTCCAACGTTTTCTCCCTCCACTGTGGCTCTCTCCCCAGACCTCTGACCATGTGATCTACCCTACCCATGCCATTTAAGTGGTGGGGGAACTATCTTGCATGGAGGGGAATTGGAAAATGCCTGGATATGGCAGGTAAGCACAGAGTCCCGACAATTTCACTATTACATTATTTTGTATGTTTAACATATTTAAAATGGCATTTATAATTTGCAGGAGTTCATGTGTACAGCCTGAAGCGTTACAGCTCACCCTGGGCTGTTAAGAAGATTATTCGATCTAAGCAACATTTGAGTGCTGCATATGCGGAGCGGCTTAAGGAAGAAGCTACAGTGTTATCAAAGCTGAAGCATCCAAATATTGTGGGCTTCCGTGCTTTTGCAAAGTCGAAGGATGGACAAGAATGTTTGGCTATGGAGGAGTGTGAGCATTCAATTGCATCTCTTATTGAATACAGAGCAGAAAACAGTCTTGGCCCTTTCCCTGTAAGGGATATAATTAAGATTGTTCTAGATGTAGCATGTGGGCTAGAGTACTTGCACAATGAGGCGCATCTGTTGCATGGAGACATTAAGTCATTTAATATTCTTGTTAAAGGTAAGGCACATGCCTACTCTAAGGCAGTTGAAAAAGGGTATTTCTTTGTATTATATTCATACCACAAAGCAAACTGCTTGAATTGAATTTGTAGGCAGCTGTTATTAACCACCCCTGATTTGGTATTGATTTCAACTTTGCATATGCAATGCAACATTTTACCTAAAAGTTGTAAAGTTTTAGGATGCTCAGTTTCAACCAAATTTGAGAAGCGTCAACAAATTTTCATCAGACTTTCGTATCAAATTTGGCTCTCATGTTGGTAATGAGACTTTGTTATGAGGGAGGGAGCGAGCGAGCCCACCACCATGATTTGTCATGATGCACAGAATTTACCTTATTGGTCTGAAAATAAACTGCACTCTTAAAACTTGAGGGGGGAAAGGAAGAACAAAAGGTTTGTCACGAAAATAAGCTGCATCTGGATTGAGGCAAGAAAAATTAGTTAAATGTTTATTTTCTTGTACTTAAATGTATGTAAACATTTTTTCTAAAATATGGTACATCACATTGCGATATTTTGCATTATTCACTGTCATCACTATCAGCATTACTTACTTCATCACTCTCACCGTTTCTAGTCTCTTTCCACAATACGTCATTTTCACTGCTATCCAGCACATTTGATATAAGCTAATGAAACAATATACACAATGTTAATGCCAAAATGTTGTAAAAGTTTATATTGTTTAATAAAATGCTGCCAGATTCAGTTCCAGAAACTAGCTGTATTGTTGCAAATGAGCATAGATTTTAATAGCAAATGTATGTAAAAAACCAAAGTAGTGAATATAAGCCTAGGTTTTTGCAGTTGAAATTTGCACCAAAAGTGTGGTTTATTTTTGGGCCAATATGGTGTGTAGGCAGACTTGAATTGGCAAAAGTGTCATCTTAACCTACACAGAATACCACTGTTCCTATTGTACCTCCTACAGACTATACATAATGGTTTTGACTTAACTTTGGATTAAGGTTTTCCAACTATGCTTCCCTATAAATTGATGTTTTCATACTCCATCGTACCTCAATATTTATATCATAAAAACTTAATACAATTCTGTTTGACCTGACATTATGCATCTAACTTGTTGCAGGCACTGAGACATGCAACATAATGTTGCCTTAGGTGGAGATGTACACAGTGAGCCAAAAGACTCCGAGCCAGCTGCGCAGTGTCTTTCCTGTCCGCATCCTCGGCACTCGTTGCCGTCTGCCGCTATCATAGAAAGGCGTGGATGAAACCATACAACATTTTTAAAACTACTTTTAAAGGCTTTACTTACCAACTTTATGAAAGGAGATGCTGAAACTGGCCGCTCTCGATGTCCATACATTTTTGACACCTCTTTAAGAAACTATCATGACCGATGTCTAATGTTTCTTTGGTAAGAACTGAACAGTCTTTTAGATTTCTTAGCCTGAACACTTCGTGTGGCCTGAAATTTACTGTAAAGTTCATGGATTGTTGTACAGCCTGGAACTTTTACACCTGGAAATCTTTCTGCAAATCGTACTTTTACTTGGCGAGCTGACCGAGCTGTAAATAAATACATGCTGTGCAGTAGAAAACATATACTGAGCCATAGTATACTTTGGACTAAGTACAGGACAAAATAATAAATAACTCATAATAACTGAACTACATCACCTCACTGTCAACTCAATACTGCACTTCACACTGCACAGCAAAACCACAACAGCGTGACTTTGTTTATAGCTGCAGTGCATTATGTTTTTATCATATTTCCACATGCCCAGTGGAAAAACACCGCGCAGCACAAGGCAAATCCACACACCCTGGAAGAATTAAAACAAAATATCCGCCAGGAAATTTCTCAGCATGAACTATGGGAGTGATGGATAGTTTCCTAAAAAGGTGTCAAAAATGCACGGACAACGATGGTGGCCAGTTTCAGGCTCTCCTTTCATAAAATTGGTAAGTAAAGTCTTTAAAAGTAGTTTTAAAAATGTTGTATGGTTTCATCCACGCCTTTCTATGATAGTGGCAGCCGGCAATGAGCGCTGAGGATGCGGACAGGAAAAACACTGCACAGCCAGTTCAGAGTCTTTTGGCTCACTCTATATTAGGCACAATGGGTCATTAGAAACCAAATTATCACTGTCAACTTTCACATTCATGTACGTTTTTAAAGATAAAACCTTATTTCAATTAAATCAAGTATTACAATTATGTCAAGTTGGAACTTAAATTCTGTTAAAATGTCACTTGATCCTATTCTTTTATAGTGCATCAGGAGTCACCTAAAACTTCTGCAAATATCTCTGAAACAATAATAGGAATTGAAGAATGACTTTCACAGGCATGAAGGCAGGGGAAGAGCTCATAAGAGTACACGATATAGGCCATTCAAAAATGTAAACAAATATGATTTTCAACATATACTTATGTTCTTTTAATGGAAACTCTGTATTAATGTTGATGCAATTGGTAACATGGAAAATGACATAAAAATTGTGTTTGTCAATCACAACCCAAGAAATTGTAACATTAAGTTGACACTTGAGATGCAACAAAATGCACATCAGTTGCATACGTTCTGAGATTCAACTGCAGTGTTGAGTCTTCTCAAGCATGAACTTCACATTGCAGTTAATCGTGAGGTGATTGATGTTGTTATAATGCAACAAAAGATGTTCTTAATGTTATTTTCACTGGTATTAATTGCACTGGAAATAACTCGGTTTCCGGTCAAAATAAAAATAAAACAAAGTTTTACCTCTTTCATTGTATCTCAAGTGTCAACTTCCATTACAATTTCTTGGGTTGTAATTAACCTCCTGTGAGTCAAAAAATGCCTTCTTAAGGTAATCACATAAAAATAATACAGGGTTTTCATTTTAAAAAAGTCTTAAGTTTGTGTTGAAAATTATTTGCTTACATTTTTGATTGGCCTATATCATTTGCTTTCATGAGCACTTCCCCTATCTTCATGTCTGTGAAAGTAGTTTTCAGTTCATGTTTTTGTTTCAGAGATATTTGCTGTGGTAGTTTTAGGTGACTCACTCTGTATAGTTTAGCTAGTTTAAAAATTGCCACTAATTATATGTAGACTTTTATTAAGGAGCAAAAGTCACAGTTTCGTTTCCTTTGTTTTAATGCAGGTTTAGCGTCATTTAATCAGATAGGTCATATTGGACGAATGAATTTGTAAATGAACACGAGGATGTAAAGTTATTTAATATTCATTCACCATCTCTAGAAAGTCAAAATATTTTAAGCGCCAATTTTGCAAATTAGCTGTCAATCTGAGAATGGAATTTATTTTTTTCCGGGTAAATTGCATTGTATGTTGAATGAATGAAATGGTTAAAATGGTGCTCAAATGGGCCATGGGTCTGTAGAGCTTAGAATCGTTTGTTTTCTCAGGATAAGGGAAAACTCCCAAAAAACCTTATCCAGAAACTCGCCTTAACCAAGTTTCGAACTTGGGACTTCTTGAAAGTGAGGCAGACACCACTACCTCCACCATGGAGTTGCTCTTTCTATAATTGAAGCTTACAATATATTTGCAAGAAGTGTAGAAATGTTTTCTTCATGGAATGGTATCTTAGCTTTTATTTGACATAAAGTGTGTTGTTTACAGTGTTTTGGCTTTTAAGGGATGCTCTGTACATGTTGCTATACTTTTTCTTTAACCCTGGGACACACTCAGGGTCACAGCATGTAGGCAAGAATATTACTGTACACCAACAGTGGTTAATTCATGCTTACAGAAACAGTCTTTTTGGTGTCATTTAATGCATCATAGATGTCTTCGGGGCATAATCATTCTGTAAAGGTTAAAAGTTAATATCATGTCTTTCTTTTGTAAGGAAAATTTGAAGCAGTCAAGTTGTGTGATTTTGGTGTCACATTGCCACTGGATAAAGAAGGGAAGCTGGATAAAAAGGCTGCAGAAGAAGGAGCCGCATATATTGGCACATATATTTGGTCAGCACCAGAGGTGCTTGGTGGAGATCCTGAGAAAGTCACCAGCAAAGCAGATATCTTTTCTTTGGGTCTGGTTATCTGGGAAATGTTAGCACTCAGCCCACCCAACATGGATGAGTCTTGCATAAGTGATAATGATGAAAGCATTGATGATGTGCCCATGGACAAAGTTGGTAAGGATTTGTTCTTAAATTTCTTACAGATCCTTCTCTATGCAGCTTCCTGTCTATATCACACTACAGCCATAGCCAAAATTGTTTTTTATACCATTTGGGTAAGAATGAAAATCTCTTATCTCAATCATTTAACAAAATTATGTGACTTAATTCATAGAAAAAATATGTATACATCCACTTCAGATGGTGAGAAGGACTACAGCTCTTAAAATTTGTTAGTACGTTCCTTAGTAACATTTGCCTGTATATGATGAATTATAAAAGTCTGGTTCCAAATGCTATTAAAAACGTTTATTTAGCATGTTTTCCCACTCACGCTTACGACATTGAAAGTTTGGGTTCCTCATTCACTATTGGTCAATCTTTTGTCCATCCAGTTGGCATGGGGACCGGCAGCCAACGACATGCATGCATATGTGTAACATGATTTGCATGGGTGGGATAGAAAATGCTTTAGCTTGTCGTGGTAAATGATGATAGTTTTTAGTGTTGTCCAAACATACATATGTACACCAATTTTAACTGCATACTATTTATGTTTGTAATGGAGAAAAAAATTGTTGCAAATAACAAAAACAGTGAAAATCTAAGTAGATCGTAACCCAAAAATGAAATGTGTGGATATAGGATGGAAGTTAAGCATTCCTCTGTCAACCTTAAACAAGATTGTTAGCAAACATAAACTGATTGAAACAGCTTCAAGCATGCTCATTGTGGTCCAAAGCTCAGGTACAAGTACAAGAGATGAGACTAGATATTTTAAAGCATCCAATGACTGGATTGTGTGGCGGACTTTTTCAAAAGATATCAGTTGGGTTCTGTATATTTTAGCAATGGGCTCTTTTTTTTTCTATCCCAGGTGTTTAGATTCCATGTTGATAATAAATTTTCTTTCCCAACTCAAATTTGTTTCATTCAGTTAAATTTCTTTTAATTTCCAAAATGTAAATTTACAGTATATCTTAAATTATGCTGTCTTATTAATTTATTTTATATCTAGGAATTATTTTAAGGTGTTTGTATCTGAAGATTACTTCTAAGACATTGTAGTGGTAGTTTTTGTATTTCCATATTTGTATTTCCATAATGCTATACAAAATTCTTACAACTTTTAATACATTACTTTGAGTTGCTATTTTTTTCTTTCTTTGGTCCATCATGCATTTTATTTATGCATGATGGGTCATAACAATTCATATTGCTTTATTTTTCTAAACCATTTTTCTCTTACTCTCCCCATATATTCTCCTATCCTTTTTACATCCCTCTCCTTTTGTATTTTCATTATCCTAACTTTTAATACTTCTTTGTTAACATTCTCCCATTCTTTAGGTAAAAACTGATTTCTCCACAATATAGTTTCTTCGCATTCAATTATATAATGCAAATCATTATCTGCCTCTCCACAAAGAGGATACCTATTCAAATTCACTCCCTTCCTCTCTCCCCTTAGCCTATATGCACTTAATCTAGATCAGGCCCACCCTTCTCTCACTAACCTATTACCTACATCCACATACTTCTCCCTTCCCCAGTCCACCTTTAATTGTCTATATAGTTCCAAACTTTTCTTTCCTTCCAGACTTTGAAATAATTCTTATTTCTCTATATCTTCTACTCAGTTCCTCATTTCTTTCCAGAAAGCTTTAACTAACCCCTCTCTCTCCTCCCATAAGTTACCCATTCCTATTTCCTGTAAAATTCTCCTTATTCCTTGAGCCCAGTTCATCCCAGCACTGGGTTTTTCTTGTATTATTAAACATTGCCTCAAGATATTATGCTCGTCCAATGATTTCAATCTATGCCAATATTTAAGTATCTTTTCTACTATCATGCCCTTGCTACCTACTCTTCCCAACTTCAACATTGCTGCTCCATTAGGTAATGAAATAGATAAACTTAATATACAT
Organism: Deroplatys truncata; assembly: GCA_030765065.1. Classification (NCBI taxonomy): domain Eukaryota; kingdom Metazoa; phylum Arthropoda; class Insecta; order Mantodea; family Mantidae; genus Deroplatys; species Deroplatys truncata. The sequence continues at coordinate 169,138,970 of CM060983.1, forward strand.
TTACAGAATGAACTATGTACTTTATCAATCATCTCCCATCCTTTGTCACTTCCCCAAATCTCTGATCCATAGACCATTTTTGCTTCAACTACAGCTTTGTAAATCCTTTCCAACCATTTAATTTGCATATCTGGTATTTTCTTTAAGCATATTCTTATAGCAGTCATTGCTAATCTTCCCTTAGCTAAGGCACTTATCTTGTGATCATTCCATCTCCCATTACTACTTATTCTCACTCCCAAATAATCAAACTTGTTTACTATTTGCAACTCTTCTCCTTCCACATACCACTTTTCCTCCTCCAATTTATAGCTCTTTTTAAATACCATTATCTTTGATTTTTTAAAATTTATTCTTAAACCCCATTTCCTACAAAATGAATATATCATATGTAACACTTTTGTTAGACCTCCCACTGAAATAGAACCTACCACTAAATCATCTGCAAAAAGTAATCCTGGAATTTCTCTATTATTTACTTTGGGTAAATATAAGTTATCCTTAGTCAACTCTTCTAAGATATTGTCAATAAATACTTAAACAGTATAGGGCTAAGTTTGCAACCTTGTCTTAACCCCATATTACTCTCAATTTTTCCCTTAATTTCATCACCATTCAGCCTAATATAAAACTTATTATTTATATATATTCTGTATTGCTTTAATGAATTTTAAGTTTAGTCCCTTACTTTTCAGTTTAATCCATAGTGCCTCTCTATCTACAGTATCAAATGCCTTCTCTAAGTCAATAAATGCCATATATACCCTACCTCTTTTAATACTTAAGTATTTATCTATAATTGATTTTGTAATGGAAAATATTGTCCACTGTTCTCCTACCTTTTCTGAATCCCCTCTGAAATATTGATAATTTATTTTATTCCTCTGCCCATTTCTGTAATCTAGTTGCTAAAATTCCTGAATAAATCTTTCCTAAGACTGACAGCAAACTAATACCACTATAATTAATTGAATCTTTGACACTTCCTTTCCCTTTATAAATGGGTACAATTATACTTGCCCTCCAGTTATGTGGTACCTTTCCTCCTTCAAATATAATATTCATCACTTTAACCAGTATCTCAGTCCTATCTCTATTCCCTATCCATTTTTTCCAAAATTCCCCTGGTAGACCATCAATCCCTGATGCCTTATTGTTTTTAAACCTTCTAGTTTCCTCCCAAACTTCCATTACCAATATTTTCTTATCTAAAGATAATGGGATTAAGTTTGTTAATTTGGTTTGCATAACTAATAGGTTTTTAAAATTACACCATATTTCTGGCGCAATAACATTCCCCCTTTTATTCCTATTATACATTCCTCGGATTATTTGCCATACTCTACAGTTATCATATTTATTTACTGCTTCAAGCAAATTCTTTAGAAAGAAGACTGGTGATACTGGTCTGCACACTATGAGTGCCGGTGGATGACTGTTGAAGAACCAACTTATTTTCTGCCAAAGGAGCAACACTTTATATCTTTATATCTCCTTGATAATTTATTCTGTTTTATATTTGCTTTAAGATTATACTTTTGTTTAGTTTTCCATGGTCATCTGAAGTGATAGTAAAATTTTGCTGTCTATAATTTAAGTTATGATTTATATTATTATAATTTTAATAAATAAATTTAAATCTTGGATACATAAGTATTAATAAGTTACATATTCTCAAATAAATCAATAAATATTATAATCATAATAACAATACCACATTCGTAACACAATACATGAATGTATGTAACATTATATTAAAACAAATCTTGCATTAACTGATTTATATGTGGGTAAGGCAAATTAAATATAAATTAAGCATTATTTCCATCACAACTGAAACATTAAAAAATGGACATGACTTAGTTTACAGAGCCGCAAAAATACAATGCTCCTGTCAGTTTAAAAAAAAACTGTATGGATGATGTTTATAATGCAGATGAAATGGGACTATTTTTTCATCTTCTGCCAGATATAACCTTGGATTTTAAGGGCACTAAGTGTCATGGGGGAAATTGGTACCACTGGTTATTGAAAAAGCATGCAGTCCACAATGCTTCAAGAATGTGTGACCTTTTTCATGTAAGTACATTTCCAATACAAGGACCTGGATAACTTCTGCAGTATTTGAAAGTTTCTTAACGTGCATGGGATGCAAGACTGGGCATAAAAAACAGGAAAATTGAACTCTTCATTGATCAGTGTGCCACTCATCTACTTTGATCCAATTTAAGAAACACAAAGATCATCCCCCCCCCCCCAGCAAACTGCACGAGTAAGCTACAATCTTCAGATTAAGGCATAATATGGTGCATGAAGCAAACATGTTGTAAGAGGCTGGTACAGAGAAGATTGGCTGCACTGGAATTGCTGATAAAAAAAAAATCATCATCTTAGATGCCACGCATTTCATTAAGGCAGCCTGGGATTCTATGACACAAGATACATTTGAAACGGCTTAAATAAAGCTGCTATCAGGTTCTTGGTCAGAAGATGAGTTTTCCTAAACTGAAGAATGGCCCAAATTGCAGACAGTCTCTTTTGAAACATACATGAACATCAACAATAAATTCCAATGTGTGAAACTGTGACGATACTGTGATGAAATATTTGAAGTGCAGAATGAAAGTGACAATGAGCCAGTTCCTACCGTGTTGGAAGCAATAGAGGCAATGGATATATTGTAGCGATATGTGTGTATTTTTTAAATTGATGACGATGTAATGGCTTTACTAAATAAGATGGACAGTAAACTTTTGACATTGCACAAACAAAGAATCATCCCAGGTATGTATTTCAAACCAGTATAAATATTGAACATGCTTTATATTCAATTGTCAGGTAAGATGTTTTATTAGATTTTAATTACAGAATTATAAAGTTCTTAAATTGTAGAATTTGTTTAAAATAAAGAGAGTTGAGGGTTGTTACACTACATCAGAATTTGTCTTTTCGTTGACACATTTTCCCATATATGATGTCCAAATTCTTGGGTCCCTGCAAAAACGTGCTAATGAGATTCTACTGTATGCTATGGTTACAACCTGCAGAAAGACTTACCATCTCATATGCCATTATAAAATAGGTCATAAACAGTTTTTTTCTATTTTTGGATTGTCGTGCTCCGTGGACTAGTGGCACCGTGCTAGCCTCTAGTTTCGACGTTGTGGGTTCAAACCCGGCGGAGGGTGATGGATTTTTTTCAGGCGTAAAAGTCCTTAGCATGGCTTCCTTCGGAAGGGAAGTAAAGCCGGTGGTCCGCATCATAGATTTATGGCACGTAAAAGAACCTCAAGCCTGATAAGAGGCCTCTGAGCAAATTTTCCGGTCTTTCACGCCCAATATAGAATGGTACGCTAAGGACCATAGTTAAGGAGCATCCATAAATAAAACTCAATTTCAATTTCTCTTTTTGGAAGTAAAATAAAAATATGTTCTTGTAGGAATAAAAACAACAAACTAAAAAGCTTGGAATTTGCTCTAGCTGTGAAGATAACAGAGCTTTTAACTACAAATGTTAAGAGGGTTTAAGCTGCCCTGCATATTGCAGGAGATATGTTTCTTGGAGTGTTCGCACCATGTACAAACAAACTTTCTGGTGGCCTTCGCCCCCACATTTAAAAATCACCTTTGTATTTTAATGTTTATTTAAATATTATATATGTATGCCTCAGCTGTGTCAGTAATTTGCAGAAATACGTCTCTTTTAGCAGGGCTGGATTGGCTAAAGAATGAGGCTTACACAAATTATAATTGTATAGTACTTTGTTTTATTAATCCTTCACACAAATAACAGTTCACTGATGTATCCTACTTTAGAGCTGTGAGATTATTGTTATTTGCACTTTTTAACACGTAAACTTTATATTATTCATGCCGTAATGAATTTTTTATGTCTCACACTGAATACGTACAAAATCGAACTGCTCGGGAACGCTGTCTTGTAGCATCTACCGCCTAAATTCGTATATTTCCACTATTTCAATTTCTGATTGGCTAATCCTACTCCAATAGAATACTTTTATTTATCTTAAGCTTTTTGTAGTTGTTGATTGGCTATTTATAAACTGTTTTAAATATTACATTATTGTTCCAAGAATTATTAGTAGCCTTTATAAAACTTTCTAATTTATTGTTGTCTCAAGGTTACCTCATTGTTAGCAACTTTCGGCTATATTCTCGCAGCTCCTACATTGTTAAAACTATGTAATACATTCACATAACGTTATTATACATGTACTTAATAATATAAACATAATACTGTCGTAGCCTCTTCTTATTAATACTCTAATATGATGGGGCAACTCGCTTGCAAAGAATGTACCGGGAAATTAATCAAACTTCTTACACGGCGAGGCTACGACGAGGGACGCAGCTAAAGAAAGTACAGAAAATATTACTAATCAGAGACGTTACATGGCTTAAAGGAAGGAAAGGACTCTACACTAGCATAATTAAAACTTCCAGAGAATGGATGGCTGATGAATTTATTATATAAAGATAGATAACGTAGTGCTTACACTCTTAGCCCACATGTCCGCCGGCGAGGCCGCATGGCAGTTGCACGTCCTTACAGCTCGAAGGTCACTCCCTGACTCGTCCCAAGTGATGCTACTCTAAGCATCAGGGAAGCCAAACAAACTCATCCCCTCCTAAAGTGCCTAGTTCCCCCTACTCCAAACTAACTGCCATCTCGAATCCCGGTGACCAGAGAGACGTATGTCCTATAATCTCTGCATACGTCACAATACAAAGACTGTTACATACATTTTATATATTATACTATACAGATGTTGCTTTAAGGCGGGCTGTTGTTATATTTTTTGATTATAATATAATTAGACTGATATTGTTTAAGTGTTAAAAATACTGCCTTCATGTACAAAGTAAACAAAAGTTATAAAAACTATAGTATCCTATATTAGAAAATATAGCCTTACTATCTTTGTGCATATATATATTTTTTTTTCTCTTTTTGTTTGTGTATTATATACACACTTGCTCCACAGTGTGTGCAGTTATCACATTCCTAGTGCTAGTGCCAGTGCCAGTGACTATAACCATGACATGTTGAATTATAAATATTTGCATGTAAATATCTTTAAACTTATTTATTCAAAGCTATACATTAATTTGTAACTATAGTGCTACTATTCAATATAACTTGTGTCTATAGGTACAAGGCCTGAATTGCCAGATGTTCCTTTGGGAGATGAATACAAATCTGTGATTGAGTTATTCAACTGGTGCACTAATGAAGATCCAAATGATCGACCAACAGCAACAGAGTTGGTGCAGCACATTAAAAATATGTAATATTTAAAAATGTGTTTATCCAGAACTATTTCATAAATTTGTTAAACTCCTTTACTTTTGATACTCAAGTGTTCAAATAAATATATTTATATTGCTGATCTTCAAATGTTAAAATAAATATATGTATTTATATTACTGCAAATAATTGTTATGCTTGCAAGAGCCAGCATCAAACTTGTTTACCTTTTTCCCGGTACACCATTTCAATAGTATATAAGTACAAATACAATCTGCATGAGCGCACACAGAGTAAAAAGAAATTAGGGGGGTAAAAGCAGAGAAAATATTAGAGAGATTCCAAGGCCAGTGAATGAAATCTTGTCAATGGCTGTTTTTAATGTTTTATTATGCCAAAGTGTATAAACATTTTGTGGATACACTACATTGTCACCAGCATGTAATTATTGCCATTTATAAAATTTATAGGAGCCCAATTAACAAAAAATTTGATTTTTAATATGCAGAAAGAGTAAGCCATCTTATAGTTTGCATGTTCTGGCATTTCTCAAGACTTTTCATTTTATTAGTTTTATGGATCAGTCAAATGCCCTCCCTTATGTTTTTAATTGGTGATCTGGAACATTTGAATTTGGTGCAATTCTCAAACCTACAGTCCACTGCTTCCTAAGTCAACAGGTGGCAGCACTGCATGAGCTTAGAAAATAACTGCCATTGACATCCATATCAGAAGGCCTGCTGTGATTGAACTGCTGAATGCAGAAGATGAAATGCCCATTCCAATTTATGAACGGCAGAAGTAAGTTTTTGGAAATGTAACAATGGATGTTAACACTGTTAGACAATGGGTTCATTGCTCTGCAGAAGCTGAAGGTGAAACATCTTTGACTGATGAAAAGCAGAGTGGCCAGCAACTGCAGCAACTGTAAACATCTGCCGAGATGACGACTGGGTAGCAACAGATGTCAAGCTCTCCATTAGTAAGGCAGTATGATGACCATTATTGATAACCTGGGCCACTGAAAAGCTTTTTCACAGTGGGTACCAAACATTTTGAATGACTAGAACAAAGGGGCAAGTAAAACAATAGCTTCAGATCTTTTGGAGCACTTCAATGGAAAGTTGTAACTAAACCATACAACCGTGGCCTAGCACCATCAGGTTTCCATCTTTCAGTCTACAAACAAGCTCTTTATGGGCATCAATTTGAAGATGAGATCCTGAAAAATTCCGTGCATCAATGGCTGAGGAAGGATGGCTGTGATTTTTACCACACTTGAATACATGCTCTTGTTTCAAAGTGTGTAAAAATGTGGGAAAAAAGACAAGAGTATATTGAAAATTGAAGACTTAATCGTGAATGATACGTAAAGTTAATTTAGTTTTCTTGTAAATGAAAACAGAAAAGAATAGAAAGCATTACTTTCTGACTCATCCTCATAATTGTTTAAAAAGTTGAACTGAACTTTCAACTTTTTTGTGTTTGCAGTGTTTACAAAATTGGTCTACATGAACATATTCTTTAGTATATCTGAAATTATGCTGAAAATTGGTTTCACCTGATGGAGGAAAAGATATCAATCAGGAATTAACAGTTTTACTGATCTTCCTCATTAATGTCTGAGCTTTTTTCTCCACAAATTTATTTATCAGTTTAAATCATCTGTCTGTGATGTCAAGCGTTATATATAGAATATATTCCTGTATTAAATACATTCAAATAATTTTGTAAAGACTACACGTGAAAAAGTTGAAAAATTGGCGCAATTTTAAGAAAATTATAAAATAAAATGAAAAGTTTGGAAAAAAATGTGAGAACATGTACATTGTAACATCATCTGTTCTTTCTGTATATTAAAAATGAGAGTTTTCTCTCTATTAATGTGACTGCTGGAATATTTTAAATTGGATAAGAATACCAGTATTTTTTCTGTATACCATGACTTTGCAGAAGATAAACATTAAATTGCAATCTTAATCTTTAGTTTCCTCCTTACTTAAAATTTGGTATTATATGTGATCAAAGTACAGATCAGAGACTTGTTTTACAAAATTGGAAGTCATTAAAGTTTCAGAAATTTGTGTAATAAAACTGGTTGTTTCACATCACCTAAAAATATGCCTCATACAATAGTGTAAAACTGTAACTTCTTATAAAGTAAATAAGGTTTCATAAAATTTCAATTCCTAAAGATATTTTTAACAAGTTACTACACTATAATCACAGAAACATTCTCTGTATTCATCTAATATACTTCACTTCTTTCCAAGCAATAAACATTTAGATGCAGAAGCATGCTTGTAGTTTGTATTTTAACAATTCATATCATAAATTGTTAGATATCCATCTTTAAATAAATTTGCGACCCACAGCTCTCATATTAAGCACTGAGAAAAATCCCAAACAGAAAGCTAAGTCAGATAGATGGCCCAAATGCAAGAAAAAAGAAATGTTTTCCAGAGCTAAAATTACTTTTTCATCAACTTTTCACCATTTCATTGTTGGACAATGTGTAACGGCAGAATTACAGCCATTCCAGACATAAAATATAGTGCATTTGGCTTGAAATAACAAGTTATTTTTACTTTCTCTACCACATACCTAATCAGTAGAGGAGGTATTACATTGCACCCAAAAATTGGATACTGAGATTTCACCTGGAATACATGTTTCGAGACCCCTGAATCCAATAAAAAAAATTTAGTAAGGTATGCATGTGAGAGCGAGAGAGAGAGAGAAAACAGTATAACTCAAACGAATAGTCGGATAAATGCCAAACTTGGTCCTGTCGATTTTCAATTGTTTTTCGTGATGTCATAGAAAGAGTATGGGATTTAAGACCAGTGTGCAACGTCCAGTTCTAAAACATTTAACTATCTTATTCCCTTTGCATCTGTAAGGAAATGTGTAATTCAGCTATTTCTGGAAAGGTTTATCTCAATTAAAATGAAGTAGATAGGAAAATAAACTTGTAAGAATAACTTGTATACCCATTGATAAATGACAGAGGATAGAAAAGTCATGTGAATGTGACAGTTTTGTTTTGTTTCATTTGTATAGCCCCTTTTAACTTTTTGGTTATACAAACTGATGGTGTTATTGCTCACTGAATTGTAGGGTTTCTTAATGTTGGTTTTTTTATCAGCTTTTTACTTTCTCTACCCGTACATAGTGGGTAGAGAAGGTACATATTGCATTCCACCTAAAAATTTGATACTGAGATTTCACCAGAAATACATGTTTTGAGTCCCTGAATCCAAAATAAGGCATTTTTAGAAAAAGGTCTGGTGTGTCTGTGAACAGCATAACTCAAAAATACCAGACTTAGTATTTAGGTTCAGTACCTTCCAAAAACGCGACAAAGATTTTCAAGATAATCCCCCCTCCACACTAACCTTTTCCATGGAACATTTTTGGAAACTTGATTTTCTAAAAAAAAAAAAAAAAAAAAAAAAAAAAATGCTCTTAACAATTTTGATTAAAATACTGTGTGTAAATATATTTACATGGCAAATAAAATGCATATTTTGAATTTTCTGGGAATAACCTGTGAAGCCCTTTTCTTCCGGAAAGAACTTTGTATAAATGGTAAACTTTGAGCCATAAATGAAAACCTACTACAGAAAGACATAGATCTCTTTAAAATACACAATTTATTTCAAATAATTTTGTTGAAGGGGGGGGGGCCTTCAGCCATTCTTTTGAAGTCCTGTCGATTTTCGGTTGTTTCTCGCGATGTATGGAAAGAGTATGGAGACCAGTGTCCAGTTCTAAAATATTTTACTATTCCCTTTGTATCTATAACAAAATGTGTAAAGCAGCTATTTCCAGAAAATGAAGTGGATAGGAAAATAAACTTTTGTAAGAATAATTTGTATACCTGCTAATAAGCGAAAGTGCATAGAGAGAAAGTCATGTGAACGTAACACACAAGATTTTTTTATAGTTTTGCAAATGTCAAATTGTATTACAGTATAGTTCAGGCAAAACTGATGTTTCTGTAATATTATTGTGGTTAAAAAAGCTATATAATGATAGGAAATTAACTTAACTTCCTTAAGACAAAGATTGCTGAAATTTCTGTCTTTGATTTTGGAAAGAGCTGCTCACTTGCAATAATGTTTACTCATTTTGCTATTGGTTTTAACAGCTGGGTTGTATCACCTTAGTTTTTAAACAGTATGTGTGCTCTGAATCTGATGAGTCTTCTTCAGCTTGCTACCCAATATTTAGAGGTGATATGTTTAAATGTTAAAAGTGCATAATATATGTTTCATATCCATCCCCTCTTCTTCGGAGTAGAAGGGACAAATCAGTGATATGAATATTCCAATTTTGTGCAGGTGTTTTTACAAACAATTTTTACTTTCAGATGGTCCAGTGACCCATCTGAAAGTGACAAGGAAGTTCCAGAATTTAGTTACATTTATCTATTATGAGGGTTGTTGGAAAGTTTTCGCCATAAGAAAGAAAACGCAAGGCTTTTAGCTCTTTTTTTTTTTTTATTATTATTATTATTTTTTTTTTTTCAAGGAAAACCCCTTTTAACTATATACACTTGAATCAACAATGATCTTTAACTTCTTTATACATTCAGTATAAAACGATTTGTCCAACTCTGTAAAATAAGAGATTCTATGACAATTCTGACGTAAGTCTCTGTTTAGGGAGCCATTCTTCAAATTTAGGAAGAGGAAAAATTCAGTGTGAGCCAAATCCCACGAATATGGTACATGTCTTGGTGAAAAAGATTTTTCTTCTTCTGTAACAAATGTGGATGTTTGGCCTTAATAACATCCTTCAACTGCTCCAGCAAAACTGTACAGCGCTTGCCATTGATGGTTTTGCCCTTTTCCAGATAGTCTACCAGCAACATATCCTGGTTATCCCAGCCATCTGCTGCAGAAGGAACATATTTGAACTTCCTTGGAGCACTTTCACACTCTTGCACCCTTGACTGTTGCTTCCCCCTGGACTATGGTGGTGAATCCAAGTTTCGTCAACAGTGATGTAACATCACAAAGTTGGTTGAGTTGCATCTGAACATGTTCGAACATCTGTGAGATGTTCATTTAGATTGGTGGTTAACAAATATGACATCCAGCACCCCATAAGCTTTCTCATGTGAAAATACTTGTGCAAAATTTTCCAAACACACGCTGATGAAATCTTGACAATGTTAACAAGCTCACGCATCTTGATTCATTGGTCATTTAATATGGCATTGTGGATTTTTATGATTTCTTCAGTTGTAGCAGTATCTAAATATTTGTCATTAAAAATAGGAGAATAGCCATATTTAAACTGTGCAGCTGATTTTTTCACCATAGAAGAGAATGCTGAAGAAAATTGCTTTTTTATTACAGTTGATGTTAATCCTTTTAATGGAAGTTGAGCAACACTCAGTTTTATTCATTTGCTAAAGAAACTTCAAAATATCAGTGAATATAAATTGTGTATCTAATCCAACTCAATATATCACTTAATATCTTTTTAATGGGATATGTTTCAAAAGTGTTTGCTTCCATTGTCAGTCAGAGCCGACAGACAGTATTGATTCTCCAACATACAAATTAACAAAATGGTTATTAGATAGGTTTTATTCCATGCCAAAGTATGATAACCTGAGCTTGAATTGCTCCCTGAATCTTGTGGAAAACATAAAAAAACTTGACAGTTACAACAGGAGACACCTTAGTTTCTTTCAGTGTCATAGAACTGTTCCTGAGCATCCCTACACAAAAATTAAAATTGCTACAGAAACACTGGCTTACATACATAGGCATGCAACAAAAGGAAGCATAGTATTAAGTGGTATATTTTGTATCTAATCTAATTGAATTTCTATTCATTGATAATAATTATACCTCTGCACACATCTTCCAAATATAAGAAGTATTTGAAACTTCAAGTTTATTTTGCAGCACTATAACAACCAAACAAATGAAAGCACATTTAGGAAATTCCATCTAAAGGATTGTACTTGAGAATTATCCTTATTTGATACCCACCATCTCTGGGACAGGCTGAGAACTTTTCATAGTATTTTCCACTGCGCATTCTTGTTATTACTTTTGATTATTATTGATGTATTTAATCTTTTTGCTTGATTTTTTTTTTTTTTAACATATTGTATATTTCATTGGAAGTCGCCCCAAAATAAGCTAGAATCCATTGCAATACAGTAGAGTCCTGCTCAACTGACCTTTGCTTATCCAACATGTAGTGGAAAGAGTGTGTTTGTGTCTATGGATGATAAACTGAAGGCAATTAAAAGGTTGGACAAAGGAGAATTGACATTGAAAGTGGCACAAGATTATGGTTTTGGACGTGTAACTATAGGTGACTGGAAGACAAACAAGAGTGGAAATAGAAAACTGGTGTTCAGAAAGTGTGACAACCAAACACGCATATTCCATACTATTTTTTCAATGATGGTGAATAATAGAGATAGTACTTCTGCAAAAATAAAATTAATTACTAACACCTGTTGAACATGATGGTTCCAGTAGCAAGGTCACTAACTGTTATGGGAACTGGCAGTCAATTATCTTCACCTGGTTGTTGTCCTTAAAAAGAGCCAATAATTTGCAGCTCATACTTAGCTGCAAAGGATGTAAAGGCCCAGGTAAGAGTTAAATGGTTTATGAAATATGATTATATTCCATATCTGCAATAATAAATACATCAAAAGTTGGACAATTTAATGTAGTTGATGCACATATGTGCACTAAGGTAGGCAAAAAACCACAGGTAGGTTGGGTTACCAGCACTGAATGGGAACTGGATGAAAAAGCACTTGTCAAAAAAATATTTTGGAGTTAGCTTTATTTTCATTATTAATATTTTTACATCATAACTCTTATTTTAATTTTTGGGTAAATACCGCTCTTCAGCAATTCTTAGCTCATCATCCTGCTGCAGTCTGAAGATCTCCTTCAACGTGGCCACCTAAGTGACATAATGTTATATTAATGCTTACATATTTACTGTTGCACATCTTTTTCCTATCATATAAAGTTGTATGCTTTCCAGAGGAGTAAAAGGACTAATACAGTCACTATACCTTAATTGTTATTAAACCTATCTATTGTAAAATGCTTTCAGATATTGGAGTGTCAAATTAATAATAGCCAAATAATACCATTAAGTTCTTTTGAAAGGAGAGAGGAGTTAATAAATACATTTTGCTTTTTAATCAGTTTCTTTCTTTTTTCTTTCATTAAAGCTTGCGATAGTAACATTCTTGGTGCTTACGTAATATTTTTTTACATAAATTATTAGAACTTGAAGATCTTATATTGTCCTGCTTTTGTTTTGTTTGGTTACATAATTTTAACTGCCCCACGTATGGGAGCCAATTTGCGACGGTTTAATTTGTTGCATTATTTATTTAACATTATTGTAGCCCCATGTTGTGGTAGCCAATTTGTGAGTGTAATACTTATAAATGTTTGTTTACATCACGTGTGTTGAAGCCATCTTGTGACGTCATTCATTTGTTCGGTTTGTAGCTCCATCTAGTGTTAGCAATTTGTGGTACCTAGTATCAGTGTTTGAAAGAATTTTAAGTTTTGTTTACTGTCCTCCGGCTAGCTATTATCTTATCTTGGGTCGAACATGTGTCTTGATCAGGGTTGTGTAAACGGAAAGGAATCTTTTATCCAAAAAGAACACTGATGAAGAAATTTGTTTTATAATTTTTATTGTCGAACACGTTCACTATCACTTTTACATATTGATCTAGATACTCGCCAAACTGAAACTGTTATAATAACTTCTTACTGATCACTTTTAATCAACGTGCTTCAACCTTTTGTATAATTAACTTTACCATATTTTAGATCTTTCATAATTCTGCTGCGCATAACTTGTGAATCTATATCCGATGTATGACGAACTGACTGACTGAAGACGACGTGTAGTGTACACAGATTTTTGATGAACTGAGCAACTGAAGGCGACGTGTAATGTATTGAGACTTTCGATGAACTGGGCGACTGACTGACTTTACCTCTAACCTAGCCTATTTATACGCCTGCATCCAGATACGCCTAAAGATTATAACTGAACTGCTATTGGCTAATAAAACGCGCCAACATTAGCGTCTATTTTAATATCCAATGAAAATTATGAATACATATGCTTTAGGGAGGAAACATTCCAGAAGGTTCTCAACGGAAAAAACGCGCCAACATTACGTAACTTCCTCGTTTCCAATAATGATAAACAGCTCACCCCCCTCTCTGCATTATTGCGCGCTATTATTGACAGTTTCAGTAAGGTCGTATAAACTTATTTCCAAATAATAATTACAATTAATAAACATCTGAAATCAATGTCACATAAAAATGCATATTCATATTACAATCATTATTTACATTTAAGTAATTTGTGATACAAATTACTGCATCAAGCTGCTGATGCTCTCAAGATCTAGTAATGCCATTTTAAATTAAATGACAGTGGCAAAAACAAACATGACACAGTAACACTAAAATATGATTCCTTAACTGTGGCGTTCAAATGGTTGGGAGCTTGGACAGCAATGAGCACTACATCTGACTGCATAATTTCCTAGGAAGTGTGGTAATATACCACAGTTTCTATAGTACGTTTAACAAATAGTCCAGTTTGCTGTAAAATGCCAAATTCAACATTCTTTTAAAGGAAGAGGAAAATGATGATCTCTTGTTGTTGCTAACAGATAAAAACATTCAAAAGAAAAGAGTTGATCTAAAGTTTACAATAAGACCATAGCACCATATTAATCAACATAGTTTTGAATAAAAATTTAGTTAATTTTTCCAATTAAATGTAAAGTAGTTCAAATATCATATATGCATGATTGAAGAAGAGGTGAAAAGGAACTCCATTGTATAACAGACAGGGTGTTACCATTGGTGAGAAGCGTTTTGCTTTGAAGTTCATCTTATGAGGCCATATAAAAGTCCATAGGATTTTATAGATGAAGAAAAAGCTATTCCCCATGAATCATCACTTGCTTGACAGATGTCAGAAAACAGCTTTACACTGTTGACTCAAGCAGCTGCAGTCTAACCTGACACATATTATTTGACCACTATCTTCTGCAAAATGTTTACATGGAGAAAGATATTTGAATTCACTGTAATGCTGATCCCTCATAGCCCAAGCCTACAGAAAACTTGACTCTCAATGTACCTACATTCTAAGTCGCCATTGGGATATGTCATCTCAAAATGAATTTGAGACTCCTTGTGGTTTACCAGGAAAAATGCGAAGCAGTTGGGGAATTTAATGCCATGCAGGCATGTTGCCACTGTAGCTCATTTGGTAGAACCAGAAGATCTGTGGTTCAAATCCCAGCTGCGGCATTGAATTTTTCAGTCTGATTCTACCTCCCCTACCTGTCCTACACATGGCTTGCATGAAAGAACAATTAATTACCATTGATTAATCTAATAGTTGGTTAAACTATAAAGCCTAGGACTTAGAACATCATAAGTTGCCATTAGGGAATATTATCTCAAATGAATTTGAGATCTCCTTGTGGTTTACGGAGAAAAAAGTTGAATTTAATTTCGTGCTGGCATGTTGCCATAGTAGCTCAGTTGTTTAGAGCAACCAGAATGAAACCAGAAAATCTGTGCTTCAAATCCCAGCTATTGTATTGAAATTTTCAGTCTGATTCTACCTTTCCAGCTCTAGTCATAACTACACACAAGGGATTTAACAGCATTTTGTGTTGGTGATCCTTTCAAAACAATTTAACAGCCATGAAAACTATTTTAACTGGCAGTTCAAACAAGTAAGAAAACTGACGTTTAGGCAAAATATCTAAAAGCTGCAGTTTATAAAATGTATATGTATACCTTTTTGTTTATTTTAAAAAGATAGAAAAGGTACCATTAGAATTAACTTTGTCCAAGAATGAAATTCATCATTAAGTTGGTATAATATGGCAGCTAAGCACCTGTTAAGAAATAAAGTAGTAGTTAACCAATGTCTTTCACATGTCCAAACTGTCCTTGTGCTCAAGAGCAGCTATCAAACTAACTTTCACAGTGTTTAGCCTCACTGAAATTGGTGGCAATTTTGTGTTATGCTGTTCAAAAACAGATGAATACTTGCACAGACTTTTTTTTTCATTCAGGGAATATCAAAAACATGTATTTCCATTGAAATATACATATGGCATTTTTGGGTGGAATGCAATACTTCCTCTACTTATTTTAGGTGAGACAAGACCTTAAGGGCAGTTATTGAACAAAAATATCTAAAGAAGGAAAGAATTCAACTCTAAAACAAAACACACTTATTTAATCAATTTAGAAAGATAAAAAGAAAAAGAACTTGGAGTAACATATGTTAAAAGTCCTATAAATTACTAACATTGTATTTAGGTAATGATTAAATTAATAATGTAAAATAGAACCAAACAATTGCTAACAATATGTCGTACATAGAGAAATGCACCAAGCAGTGAACTTAGCAGGAGATAGCATTAAACTTAGGGAGTAACTATAGCAATTGATGATGATATCAAAAAAGCTTGAAGAAGAAGGGAAGCCACTCTAACACTTGTTAACTGATTATCGAGGAAGTAGGATACATCAGTTATGCCTAACAATTTTGTACATCATTACTGAATTACATTTGTACTTCTCAAACTTCAATTAAAGATGTTAATACTATTTAGAGAAAGTTTTCAGTAAAATATTGTAATTATAATTGTCAAATTTGACTAGTGAGTTAAATAAAAGTGAATTCTTCAGAGTTTAAAGACATTTTAGTCTTCCCATTTCTCGGCTGATACCAGTCATCCTGAGAACCCAAATTGTAGGAATACAAAAGTATTTTTACAGAGTCGACAAGTGCCACCAATTGCAGCTAGATCCAGAGCAAAAAACAAAGAGCAACTCATTCCTGTATTCCAGAACAAGGTACATTACAAAACTGCCAGCAAAGAGTGATTCATAATTATCAACTAATTCACATATCATCCTTGGGCTATTAGAAAACTTGAACAAATCTTCAACAAATTTAATATAAGACTAGCCCCACAAAACAAATTCAGCATGAAGAACCTGTTAAACAAGCCTCTTAAAAATACAATCCAGAATCTATCAGATTAGTTGTGAAGAGTGTGAGAAATACTATATAGGTAAAACAAAAAGAAACATGGAAACCAGACTGAAGCAACACAAGAGAAAACTAAGACAAATAGATAAATCTGCTGTGTCACGCCATTTTTGGACAGAAAAGCATGATATAGACCAAAGTATAAAATTGTTGAAACCACGTGCCACACCAGTAGGGCTGAATATCTGGGAAAAAATATATATCATTAAAACATGCAAGAACGTCGTTAATTTCGAAATCCCGCCTTTAAACAAAGTGTTAAAACTTTGTGCCCCTGACACCACATGGCAAAAGGAGGAGACAAGAAAAAGAGAGCTTCAGTCATCCAACAGCTGAGATTAGTACGAATTTCTCAAAAACGTTTCAATGTTTTACAACTTTTAAAAGTGAAGGTGAGTGTAAATAAGTGTGACTCAACAAAACTTTCAACATGCAGAATACTTCACTGTTAATAGTGCTTTTGTTTTTAATCTTTAAATGCACAGACATTGATAAAGTGAGTAGGTTAAGAAAATAAATAACTTTTGCTGCATTTTTACCAAACTTTTCAAATGGCTGTTAAAGATGCAGTTAACAGAAAACAACGAGAAAGACTTCCATTGACAAAAGCAGGTGTATGGAAACTGAAAGCCTTAAGAAATAGTATTAAAAAAGCATTACATACAGTTCACAAAGATGATAAGGGTAGTGTTTTGGAGTTATGGAATAAAGGACTGGGGGTATGCATTTATTTATGTGAAATAGAAAAAAGAGCTGCAATGAATTAAGTAAATTTAAATGTAAAGTTAAGTAGATGTGGACAGTAAACAGTAAATATGAAGGTACTGTAAAGTGTCAAGCTACTGCTCAAAGTAGCATTTCAAGTGACTGTGTGGGTGTATAATGTTGTATTTATTTATTTATTTATTGTAGCCCCACGTTGTGGTAGCCAATTTGCGACAGTATTACTTATAATGTTTGTTTACATCACGTGTGTTGAAGCCATCTTGTGACGTCATTCTTTGTTAGGTTCGTAGCTCCATCTGGTGTTAGCAATTTGCGGCAGTATTAGCTTTTGTTTGATTTCATTTCAAATGTCCTCCGGCTAGCTATTATCCTGTTGGCTTGAGCACGTATCTCTATACAGGTTGTGTAAACGGAAAGGAATCTTTTATCCAAAAATAACACTGATGAAGAAATTTGTTTTACACTTTTATTGTCGAACACGTTAACTATCACATTTACACATTGATCTTGACACTCGCCAAACTGAAACTGTTATAATAACTTCTTACTGATCACTTTTAATCCACGTACTTCAACTTTTTGTATAGTTAACCTTACAACACTTTAGATTATTCATAATTCTGCTGCGCGGAACTTGTGAATTTATATCCGATGTATGCCGTACTAATACTTTCGACGAACTGACTGACTGAAGACGACGTGTAGTGTACACAGATTTTTGATGAACTGAACGACTGACGGCAACGTGTAATGTATTGAGATTTTCGATGAACTGCCATCGATCTACCTCTGACTTGGCTTTTTATACACCCACTCCCCGATATGTCTAAAGATTATAACTGAACTACTATTGGCTAATAAAACGCGCCAACATTAGCGTCTATTTTAATATCCAATGAAAATTATGAATACATATGCTTTAGGGAGAAAATATTCCAGAAGTTTCTACCGAAAAACGCGCTAACATTACGTAACTTCCTCGTTTCCAATAATGATAAACAGCTCACCCCCCTCTCTGCATTATTGCGCGCTATTATTGACAGTTTCAGTAAGACATTATAAATTTACTTCCCAACAATATTTACAATCAATAAACATCTGAAATCAATGTCACATAAAAATGCATATTCATATTACAATCATTATTTACATTTAAGTAAATTACTGCATCAACTGACAGAAAAAATACAAATGAAATTATTATAAATGTATCAAGATCTAGAACTAAAGTAAACATAAAATACAAAGAAGGGCTTACCTTATGTTCAATGTTAACCAAGGATTGATCTATCCGTATCTGTCTGCATATGCTTTGCATTGCACTAACAGAAGCTCTTAGATTGTGGTTAGCCCATATAATAGTGGAAATACCAAGTTCTTGGAATCTTGAAAGAGGAGTCAAATAATACTTTGTTGGCACTATCACAACAGGAGCCTTAAAAGTAAAAGTAGAATAAATAGTAATAGTAATATAAAATGCAATAATTAACCTCTGAAAGTACAACTAAAAAATGCCAAATAAAACAAACATTTAAAAGGTCTATCAAACAGATAATGAAATAAACTTTTTCAGAAATGTTAGCAAAGAGGTAAACCCAGCTAAACCCATTCCTTACTGTTGAAATAATTCTGCCTTCTTAGAGGTTTCATTTTATGAGATGCAATAAATAAGACATTTAAAATGTTACTTTTAAAGTAAAGTGCAAATAATTAGATAGTATTATTTATTTGTTGTTTTACCTGAACAAGTAATACCTGAGAGCTCTTTCTTAAAGATTAATGTGCTTTAAGTCTAGCAGTCCTTATTTTCAAAGTTAGTAAACAAAGCTGAAATTATGATGATCTAATAAGCTCGATGTGGCCAGAATGAAAACTAAAAGCAATCATTTAATATTACTCTATTTAAAAATCTGATGTATTACATTCACATAACTTTCTCTAGTCACCATCTTTTCTTTTTCTATCTGCCTCATGTTAATTCAAATAAATGTTTGCAAAATTGGTTACATTACACATTTTAGTTAGGTACAAAGAAAATGCAGAATGTTGAAGTGTTAGCCAAATTATTATGTGTTGGCATTGAAATTCCACGTTTTTCCATAACATTGTGAGAAATAACCAAATGGTAACCACTTCAAAACATGACAAAAGTGCTGAAAAATTGAAACCAATAACAATAAATATCTCGAAAATGATAGATACCACAAATAAAAGTCAACTATATGTTTTAAAGAGCTGTACAATTGTTAGAGACTTTTTTAGAAAATAAATTTGGAAAAATTTTCCATGTAAATGCCAGTTTGGGATGGAGGAATTCAGGAGACCTCAAAGCACATATTTCCAGCAAAAGCTCAATTAAAATGTTTACCTGGAATGCAATACTTTTTAAACCCACCATAAGTAGGAGCTGAAGACAGCAATAAAATGTGACGTGTAAAATTAGGACACCTTTTACTGTTCACTACCAAGCCACAATTATTGCTTATGTATGTTCATACTTATGTTCATGCAAAAAGTCTCATTCTATTCATTTTACATTAATCATGAAGAATGATTTCAAACCAACTAATTTGTAATAGGTTATATGTACAATATTGAAGCAAAACTCAATTGCATGTTCCACTAAATGAAAGACCATTGCAAACATGGGTGAATGTAAATGAGCAACATGGAATATTAGAGAAATGGATAATGGTGAATGTTGTCACAAACCATATATTTAAATAAGCTGTATATTTTTTCTGCAGTAGTTTTTTCTTCTCTCTCTTCTGGTTTCCCAGTTTTATAAAATTCAGAGGTCTACACAATGTGTTTATAGTAAATTCAAGATATACATTTTATTTCTCATGTGAAGACTTTAAATGTATATTTTAAACAAAATTGTTTGGGATGAAGGGGACAAGTATTTTCCTAGAAAATATTTGCCTTGCATCCTTAAAAGTATATGGAATTTGTTTTATTCTTCTCCCTCTCTCTCACACACACACATACACTTTTTCTAACTGCATTATTTGGGTCCAGGGACCTCAAACTGTGCATTCCTGGCAAAAAGTTGATATTGAATGATTGATTGGAATGCAATGTCTCCCCTTACCTTTGGTATCTAAGTGAGAGAAAGCAATGCTTATAGTTTTTCTCTTGTACTTAAATGGTCAATTTAATCTACGATTTACATAATTGATGATGAAAAGAAACAAAAGATTAAAATTAAAATGGCATTAATATATAAACAAGTGAGGCACCTTTAATATTTTAATGGATAGCACAGCTCCTTTATGTTATCGAGGAGGTATTTTTAAATTTTGCCCCATTTAACAATGATTGCATTGCAACTGACATCTTCATTACTAGACTGTCTGTGGTCATGTTGTGAGCATAGCTTACTGTAAAACTGTTGCAGGGGATTCTATCTAAGACATTACAGTAGTGCAGAGTTAAAACAAATTTTGGGTAGCTATTCTGTTTGAACATAATGAAATTGTGAGAATAGAGGATAACTATATTCTCTCAGAGGTTGTAGATCGATTAAGAACCATAACATTATAAGACATTTATTTCTAATCACTGGTGAACATTATAGTAACCATTATAAAATATAACAGTGTGCTTTCTCTGCAACCGACATGTTCCTGGTGCTTTCTCTCTCACACACAGCATCTCACTACTGCACACCTTCACATCTCTATGTATAGATGTCGCTAGCGCTAGCTCTATAACATGAATTTACCTATATTCCAACAGGAATGTGACGCCAAGTGCTATTTAACACAAACATGCACGCGCATACACACACGCACATAGAGAGAGACGTTTTTGTAAAAAGGTATTATTATTATTTGGGGTATCTCAAAATGTGTATTTCCAGTGAAATCTCAATATGAAATTTTTGGTTGGAATGCAATACTTCCTCTACTTACTAAGGTAAGCATTAGAGAAAGTAAAACATGGTTAAAACAGAATTTTTCTCAAAATTATAGGGTAGACACTGCCTGTTCTGATGCTAAGTCCCTGGACAATAGTCAGAATCAAAGTTCTTGGCTGGTAATTCCAATTCAAATCCCAAATAGAAAGTAGCAAAATTCATGATTCCAAATCCAAGAGTAAGGCTATGACACTGCCATGTCTAATTTCACTGACATCTTGGAGGCAGCAGGTGACTGATTAACTAATAAAATATTAGAATGTGCTATTTCCTTTCCCAGAATGATGCAAACAAAACAGTCTGCGTAAAATCATATATTTTTAAATGCAAAGTTATCAGATAATTTACATCAGTTTTAAATTTCATAATTTTTTGCATCAATCAAGCCCAAGAGGTAAAAAATAGCAAGATATTAAGTAGCATTAATGAAACTGCTAATCATTTCTGAAGAAACTCTTTCAAAGGTCTTCTGTAATTACGTGTAGAGAGTTGAAACCATAACATCACTTATTGTTTAAAATAGAGAGTTGAGGGTTGTTACACTACATCACTATGATAATCTTACTTGAATTGAGAGAGAACTTGTAGTTGAGAGAGAATGCTGACGATGGGGACAAGCCGTCTCCCGAAACGCGTTCAAGTAAGATTATCATAGTGATGTAGTGTAACAACCCTCAACTCTCTATTTTAAATTATGACACATCACTGTTACAAGCTTCTAAATCTTCAAAAATTGAACTGAAATCACTTATTGTAATTACATTGAACATGTTTCAAGGACATTTATCCCCATCCTCAGGAAGCATTTGATGGTTCCTTGGTGGAGGTTGCAGTAGAGTTCTTCAAAGTGGTGACATCTATGGACAGTATGATATATTTCCACAGGATGTTCAGTACTGGCAATAAAAGTTTGTTAAATGATCTTTGTGTTTCATTATGCATATTATTTCCCACATATCTAACACAGGTGACTAACAGGCAGCCTTAAAGTGTTATGTTGTATATGCTAGTACAAGGAGCATCCTAAAAGTTCTTGGCCTGAACAAGAACACTCAAGATTTAAAAGAAATACTTCTTTTTTCTTTTTCTTTTTTTAACATAGTCACCTTGTAACTCAATACATTTAGTCAAATGACTCTCCCAAATTTTTGAAGTCCTCAGTAAAATAAGATTTGTGCAACTGTGCAAATGTCTCTCAGTTTAAAGCTTATAACTTGATGTGAATCTTTGTTCACACAGGCAATTCTTCAATTTTGGAAACAAAACGTAATCACTGGGAGCCAAATCTGGTGAATAGGTGTATGTAGAAGCACTTGAAATGCAAGTCATGCAGTTTTGCAGCAACAATCCCAGATGTCAGATGTATGTGAATTCACATTGTTGTGATGAAAGAAACTTTCTTTTTTGCAAGGTGTGAACATTAAGCCTGAATAGCATCCTTCATTAAGTCTGTAGTGAAGCATAATACTCCCTGGTGATGGTTTTGTCTTGCTGAATGTAGTCTATGAGGACCACACTATGAGAATCCCAGAAAACTGTAACCATAGCTTTTCCAGCAGATAGAACTGCTTTTGCCTTCTATGGGGCACTTTCACCTTTTGCCATCCATTGTTTGGACTGCGACTTCTTCTTCAATTTATAGTGACGAATCCGTGCTTCATCTACTGTATTGAAACATCAGAGAAACTCACTGCAATTACATTTAAACAAGTCTAAGTGCTCTTGAAAAATGTTCATGTGAATAATTATTTTTGGTCTATTGTTAAGAAATGCAACACCCATCAAGTAAAAACTTTCTCATTCCTGAAACTTCATGTAAAATGTAATGGACATGCCCTATTGATGTCTTTGCAATGTAAGCCAACTCAAGTACCTACAATCCACAATCATTGAGTACAGCACTGTGAATTTTGTCACAATCTCATTGGTTGTAGCAGCTTTTGGATACCATGAATGCCTTAGGTTCATCCACAGGCTGCCAGAGGATACACAAAACTATAAATCAAAAGCTTCACTGTGTGTGATTCCATCAAAATTATAGCACTGCTTGTTTATTGCTTATTTATATTATGAATGTTATTTTGTAAGTAGACTGCAGTAATTATGTACGTATAGTAAACATCAATAACTTTTCTTCACAGCATTAAATTAACTGTGGTTATTGTACTAAATTGTTGATTTCTCTGAAATCAAATTACTCAACTAATGGAAACTGAGAAACCAGTTGCATTTACTGAATTTTGTGTTTTATAATATGTTAAAGAGGAAGTCTGTTTCCCCTCTATTATGACATTTTGTTATCAGATAATGCTCTACAGTCATATCAGGGGCTGTGACTAGAGAAACAACTGATGGTGTTATGACTCATTGAAATGCAGGTTTTTAAAATTGGCTTTATTCAGTTTTACCATGAAACACACTATAGTCACTCCCACATCCATATTTGCAGTCTCTGGAGGATAGAGAATAATTCTAGTTAAAGATAAGTCTTCTGTACCAGATGAGAATGAACCTGGGACCTCTGGATTGAGAAATGAGAACACCACTCAACCACAGCAGCAGTTCTACTTACTTTTGTTTTGCTCATATATATGAATATTCTGATTGTAATATAGATTGGTTAAGTAGTGAGTATTTCCCAAATGAAAGTTTTTCCTGTAGCTTAATAATTATAACTTGAATTATATGATTTTATGAATATTGCTGTTTTCTATAAAAGTATTAATGATGAATGAACAAAGAAATAAATACAACAGTGCAATCAAATGTGCAGTATCCATAGGAGGAGTATTAGTTATAATTTTCTCACCTTATTATTCCATTTGGACATAAAGCATTCAATGTCAGAAGGCTCAGACTTTTTGCTGTGTACTAGAATGGCATCTGCACCAGCTTCTACATAGCTTTCAGCACGAGCAAGAGCTTCTTCTAGACCCCATCCAGCAATGAAAGCTTCTATCCTTGCAACAATACAGAAATCTGGATCTCGCTGATAATCCTTGCATGCCTGCAACAAAAGATTTGACTTTAATCAAAACAAGGAATTAGTAGGAAAACTTCAATGTTTTATCCTTATTACCCATGTTACACAATACAGAAGAGCAAGACACTTCTATGAGCAAAGCATAATATAGGATATATTCCAACTTTGCAGTTGACCTCTCTGTTTGCTTATATATTCTTTAGCTAGCCTGCAAGGCAAACTCAGCTATACTACATGAGTATTATAACCTCAAAGGTGAGTTGCTATTGCAGATACTTTTATTGTTGGAAGTTAATTGGTAGCTACTGATGTAGTGCAAATTCCTTCCCAAAGAAAAGTAATTTGCACTCTAAGATGAGGTGATCTATCTATGAACATAATAACTGTATCCTACAAGAAGTCATCATTTATCATATTTTCTAATGACAAGCTTTTGGTTAAAGTTAAAGCCATTAATGTTCTCATTTGAATCCGACTCCGGCTTGCTGCTGGCAGGCCAAGTGAATTTTGCTGTGTGCCCACCCTTAACCCCAGGATGACTATTGTAAGGAAATGGTTGTTTAGGATGGCGGTTTTGTTTTAGAAAGATGTGAAAGAAGGGAGGTAACATGTAGCTCCTCGACAGCTGCCTGTTTAGGATGCCGGGGCCCCTTCTGCACCCTGGTGTATGTATTTATAGTTTTCAATTAACTTTAGCTGGATTTGCAATTTTGAGACCAGTTATCTCTTGGTTGGATTTGTATGGAGGTCAGCTTTAGCTGTTGGGAAAAAAATGAGAACAAGTTAATTTATTGCCAAACATATGAGGAAATAATGTAAAATAAATTCAAATAACAGGATATATTGCGTTAGGAGGATGATGGTGATGATGAAGATTATTTATGTTTAAGGGCACTAAATTTCAATGTCATTAGTAGCCTACATTAGGATGAGGGTGCTGGGGTAGTGCAGTGGTTTTGTTTTTGACCCTCATTATGAGGATCCGGGGTTGGATTCCCGGTTCTGGAGTGGCTATTTTAAGTCAGCTTATCCACACCTTCACCTTGCTCATGTGAAGTATCTCCAAGGCCCAACATGATTTGGAGTCCACAGTAAAAGCTGTAGGTCCTCTCATTCTACCATTACCCTGCCATCAGAGGTAATAGATTCTGCCCTCTGGGTGCCTCTGCCTGAGAAATGAATCTAGTCATCGCTTGGTGGAATGAGGTAACCCCTGAATATAATGTAACATTGGCATAGTATGGGGAGCGTTAGGGATGATGGCATTAGGATATTGCTTGGATAGAGCTGCCAAATATGAAACCCATTTATTTAAACCTAAATAACTGCAAAACCACCAGTTATAAACACATGCATTTGCTGAGCATTGGTATACCTCCATATTTTATAAGATGGATTTAGTCACACTTTCAGACTGACAAAAATCATGCACCTCCAGCTTCATTCTGCTAAGGACATGCAATTCAAGATATGTTGCTATTTCTCTTGTGTCAAATTGAACAAAATTGGAGAACACAGTTAAAATAAAGCCTTGAAATAATAACAGAACATTTCTTTACAACTACTAATTTATAGCTCTTTCATATATCTCAGTTGAAAATAATAACACAAAGTAGTTTCAAAAACCGTCTTAAATAAATATGAAAAAAGCGGCTGAAAATCATGGCTCCTAATATCACACTACCTTTACCCTTTATTTTGTTATATGCATTATGAACATATAAATATTTTCTATAGCATCACAATATTCATAGCCCTGATTGTGTTGTTCTCCATCAGCATAAACAAAAAATCAATTGTGATGCAATATAGATTATGTCATTGTCTTCATCATCAGAAGGATTCAAGTAGTTTGGGCCAGATTCTTCAGTAGATCCCTCTTATTTTTCCCTTTTTATCAAGGAATCTTCTGGTCTGAAAGTTTTCTTTTCCCTTATAGTGTTGTCAACTAAAAATGTCAAGAGTTGTGCTTTGGACTTACGAAATTCTACTGTACTATAAAATAAGCAAATGAGAGAATAAATACTGAAATTTAATCAGAGAATAAGCAACATGATATAATATTTGTGATTCTATGTAGATTTTCAGTAGGTTAAATATGACTATCATCAGGATGAAAACTAATTTGTAATCCAAGGCAGACAGATGATTTTTCATTTTTATTCTTTTATTTTTGTGGCCTATCACACATTACTATGATATTGTCTCTCTGGTTATGAAAATATAAATAAATTACTAACGTTGTTGTTTCCAATGCTTCCCATATGGTCTACTGCGATCTTCAGAAAACCTCCATTAAGTAACTAGACCCACTAGCATGGTTTCTGTTACCTCTGATGGTAGGATGACAATAAAGATAGTAACACAATGACGGGATCTACAGCTTTTACCATGGACTCTGAACCACAATAAGTCTTGAGGATACTTCACATAAGCTAGTCAGAGGTGAAATGTGGATAGAGGCAACTTAAAATCACCACCCCATAACTGTGAATCAAACCACTTACCTCAGTACAAGAGGCATGAATAAAACTTCTGATATCCCGGCACTCATAAATTCACTAATTATGGATAAAAAGATAGCTTGTTAACATAAAAACACATAACTTGCGCAGCATAGAAATAATAGTTCTTTGTCAGATAATTCCATATTTTGTAATACAGAAATGCTGCATTCAATTTCCAAACCCTCTGTATTCTGCAATTTGATACTGTATGTAGCAGTGATCTTTTCTCTGCAACAAATCATTCATGCTTTAGTCTGTTATGCTTTTCAGTTGTAATTTTCATCACTGAAAGAAATCTTGCTCCACATCTGCATTTTCATGTATTAAGATTAAATAATTCTGGTCAAATTTGAAAATTGTCGAGAATACACCTTTATTTTTCAGTTTACACTACAGAATGTGATACTACCTTTCAAACCTAGTAATTTCTCTTTTTCTCCTTTGAAACATTACACTGCTGGTTTATTTAATACCTTCACCTCATGTTTGTACACAATAGATGTGTATGCACACTGATGATAGCAACATTTAATTATCGAGCTGTTCAGGACAACTAAAAATCCATTTTGGATTTTAGAAATAATAATTTAAAAAGTAATTACTTTCTATGGGTAAAACTGTGAAACTAAAATTCATTTGCGGAAATGAGGAATAACATGTAGCCATATAATATTCAAAACTTACAATGTTTCCTATGTTTTTTTATATTTTTGCATTATTGCCTGAGCTGAATTGGGTTTTATATGCTAATTTAACTTAGCTGCACTGAATGCACTTGACAATTAAATCAATCTTCAATCACACACACCTATCATGTTCATATACAGAATGTTTCAAAAATAGAGTGCATAATTTCCGGTATGATTCCCCATATGTAGACAATAAAAAAATTCCATTACAAATGTGTGTCTGGAAATGCTTGGTTTCTGAGTTATGGCCTTCAAAACAGTAATATTCACTAGAACGTATTTCTTACTGCAAGTAATTTTCTTTACAGAATATGTTCAAAGTGTACATCTCCTGCTTGAATACAGGCCTCACATCAATGTCTCATGGCCATGAGAGCATGACCCCAAATTCCAGGAGTATTGCATATTATCTCACAACCTGCCACAATTCAATTCTTAAGGGATTCCATGTCAGGCACCGGAGATGAATACACCAACGCTTTTAAATGGCCCCAAAAGTAGAAATAGACAGGGTTCAACTTAGGTGAGCTTGGTGACCAAGCAATTGGGCCACCTTTACCTATCCATCGATCAGGAAACCTTTGATCCAAGTATTGGCAAGCAGTATGACTGAAGTGTGCAGGAGTGCCATCATGCAAGAAGTGAGCTTGCTGATGAATACTCAATGGAATGTCTTCATACACATGAGGTATGGTGTTTTCCAGGAAGTTTGTGTATGCCTGCCCCGTAAGTCTGTTTACAAGTACTTTGGGTCCAACTAACTGATTGCCAATGTTACCGGTCCACAAATTGAGAGTGAACCGAACTGGGTGATGAGATGAAACAATTGCATATGGGTTTTCATATGCCCATACATGCTGATTGTGGGAATTTGTAATCTCGTGTGAACTGTGCTTCATCTGTAAATAATACTAAGGCAGGAAAATTCGGATTTGTAACACACTGCTGCACAAACCACTGGCAGAACATCAATCAAGCAGGGTAATCTGCTGGTGACAGGACCTGTACACGATGCAAATGATAAGGATACAACTGTTGCTCTTGCAATAGTCTCCAATAGTCGTATGAGGAACATTCACTTGCAATGCTAACCTTCATGTACTTATAGAAGGAGTCATGTGCACAGAATTCAGAATCTCCTCCTCTACATCCGGAGTTGTAGATCTTGGTCATCCCCTTCCCAAACCAGGAGATGTAAACTTCCCATGAGTGTACAGATTCAAATGTCTTCTAATCTGGACATCTTCACTGTGGGTATCTCTCTTGGTGCAAATGACAAGCCAACGCAGCATTGCCGTCCGCCTTACTGTATATGAAGCGCATTTCTGCCAGTTCCTGATTAGAGTACATGACACTCAGTCGAAAACCAAACACAATACTCAATGTACCCTTCGCCTCAGAATGAACTGTCAGTGTGTCCTGTTAATATCTTCTGTCATGGCAACTGCCTGCAGAAAGAAAAATGTTCCAGTGAATATCAGTATTTTGAAGGTCATAACTCAGAAACCAAGCATTTCCAGACAATGTTGTAATGGACTTTTTTTTATTGTCTACATACGGGGAATGCATACCTGAATTTATGCCCTCTATTTTTTAAACATCCTGTATAAGGTAATGAAGGAATTAAATAAACCAACAGCTTAGTGTTTTGAGGGGAAAAAGAGGCATTATTAGGTAAGAGGAAGGGATTTTAAGGCCTAGTATTTTAAAGGGTCTTAAATGCAGTTTTCTGAAGAAACACAGTAAGTCTAGTTAATAAAATATAAAAACCAAAATATTCCACTTTAAAAATGATGTACAGTTTTAGGTTCTTCCCTGTAAACTATATGTATTTAGTACTAAGTATATGAGACTTCAAGATGGAGGGTACACTCTCATGACTTGTTGGGTAATTCATATGGGTAGCATTGAATAAAGTCCTGATTTCATACAAAGATCCCAGGTTGAGGGTACCTGAAGATGCTACAAAGTCATTTGTGTCCGGCAGTGTAGTGCAGTTTTCATCTTGAAATGGCTCATCTTTATCATTAGGAAAATCTTCATTCCTAAAGAGCGTTTATTAATTGAATAGAGGCTTGTTTATCTGAGAGTAATAGCAGATGAACAGTCTCACGTTGGTATCTAATAATAAGGGAACCTAGCATCCATCACCACATACCTCTCTGCGGATAATGTATGTAACACAATAAATTAATTTTCTTTTTATTAATGGTATATTAAGAAATAAACATACTTCTGCTTTATTTAAAATCTTGCTAAATGACTTCTGTGAAAGATTTTGCTCCAGCTGAATTACTGCAACGTCATTCAACATGTGTTAACAGTTAGCAACATAATGGCAGCTTCAAAGCTACTCATTTGCATAGAGAACACATTGGAAGATGTGAAAAGCAAAGACCATTTAGTTTCAACAGAATGATACTATATCTGAGATATGGCACATTTAGTTCATGGTTGGTAAATAAATTTGGTGTTAAACAGCAGCAGTACCACAGTACTAAGGAGGATTCAGCCATTGATATTACCTTAATTTTGAGTGAAAATTCTTTTATGTCTGCTAAAGGTTGCTGTCTTCCATCCAACAAAGAGTTTGTCTTCGGAAAACACTTATCTTCAATGCAGCATCCTAAAAGAGAAATAACTGTTAAAATTCTATGTATATTTTCCTCCATGAAGCAACTTCACTTTATTAAACATTTGGTAAATCAGTAAAATATTAAAACTATGACATAAAACTACAAAAGTGTACATCATCACATTCAAATAGATATACTCCACCCATTGTATCTCTTTTATAATAGATCCTTTTCAGAAAATCTACTTTCCAATGTTCTCTCCTCATACTCTTTCCATCTGTATTCCCATTATAGGGATGGTATATGATTTAGCTATTCACTTATTCATTTTTCATCTTTAAGTGACATTTTGAGTACCAAGTGCCTTGCCATTACAAGTGTTTCAGCATGTATTCTTACGCTTTAAGATATTGTACAAATCTTGTTCTGAGTATCAAGGGTGTTAATATAATCACATTAGTTAGCTCTGTAAAATGGTGCATAATTATGGAAAATACACCCTGCATTGGTCAAATTGTAAAATATGTATGTATTATAATTCATTCATTCTCTGTTTAACCTCCTCTTATGTAGGACTTACACTCCCCAGGACTTACAGGCAGGTGCCTGGGGTCAGAGGCCCGTTGAGGAGCAGACACTCATGGATCAGACAGAATATCCAGGATGGGTGATCAGTCTGATGCCTGGTATGGGAGGAAGGAAGTAGATGAAGCGAAATGATGGTGAAATGGATGAAAGGAAAGGTGATGATGGAGCAGTTGGTGGAATGAATGGTGGAGGAAACCGGAAAACCCAGAGAAAACCCGCCCAGATGCCGCTTTGTACACACAAATCCCACATGCAGGTCCCTGGAATTGAACCCGGGCTGCCTCGTTGAGAGGCGAGCGGTCTAACCACTCGGCCACGGTGCCTATGTATTATAAACCAAAGTAAAATATTAATTATACTCCAATTAGAATGTTCTGCTTGCCAAGTAAAGTTTGGAGGGATATTAATTATTCTGCTATTTTAAAGGTTTAGTGGAATTTTCTTTTTCTTAATTATATAAACTGTCAGATAAGATGCTTGTTTTGAAAGTTACCTACATATAATTTGCTAATGGGCACAGTTAGTACTGAGTGCTATGCATGGCTAATGAAACACATTGTCTATAGTGTTGATCAGTTACATAGTGAACATAGTCTTAAACATGGCCAGCACTAAATAAGTTCATAATTATATTCACATTTTCTATGAATTTATGGAGCACACCCTAAGACAAAAAAAATGAGCAGACTCTCAAAGTGTGTATTTGTCCAAATCCAAATTGTTTCCATGGCTGGTTCACAATAGTGTCTCAGGAAGTATACCTTTATCTTTGTTTTATTGTCATCTTTCATATTGAGTCCCAGTTACTGAATATGTGCAGACAGCCAAGAGATCATAAGTAGGTGTGTAGTAATGAGGCCTACCGAGGTTCATATCCTAAGCATAAATTTTTGATTTCCCCAGAAATATACAATGTTTTATTACACAAATTATAATTTCCAATTGCTAAGTCTTATTTGATTTCAAGTCATTTATGCTCATATATAAAAACTGAAATACTCTCCTTTTTATTTTCAAATTAAATAATATATAAATAAATATTTAAATGAAAAACCAAATAAAAATATAAATTCATCTAATTGGGGTGTGTAAACTCTTGCTTCTATTACTGCCCTCATTCTATGGAACATGGATGATCAAATGCCTAGTTAAATTTTCACAAGAGGATACTTCCTCCGAAGCATCCTCCCATAAACTTCTTTTGTCTTGCGTTGTCTTGCATGCCAATTTAACTCCAAAACTTTCTTCACCTCTGCCCACATATTTTCAATAGGATTCAAATCTGGTGAGGAAGGAGGCCAATTAATCACTGTGATATCTTTCTTGCGAGAACCAGCTTGAAATCTGCTAACTTGTGTGGACAGGGTGGTTATCCTGCTGGAATAAATCATTCCATCGGGATGTCTAGTCCTTACAGAAGGAACCATGATGTTTTAGAGGATGTCTTTATACTGCTGGCTATATTTTAATGTGCTGCCACAACATACCTAGACCATTTCATGACATCCAACCATAACATGACGCATATACATGTCCCTGGTGATCCATTTGTGCCACATATTTTGCATTGTAACATTTTCCTCTGGGGCAGTAGACAATAGCTTTCCCCCATTTGTAGATGAAAATTTCACCTTGTAACCCTATTCTAGTTATGGTTGACAGTTTCATCTGCAAATGCGAGGTGACATAATCTGTGATCATTAGTAAGATGCTGCTTCTCTGCCAATTGAGGAGGGTATGAGATGCATGCTCATGATCACACCAGCACTATTAATAACTGAAGAATGAGGCAGAGAGTTTGCACATCCAATATTAAGTGAATTAAATATTTGGTTTAGTTTTACACTTCAGAATTCTTACTAATATGGCACTTATTTTGAAAAGAAAAAGATAATTTATTTGTGTTTTTATGTATGAATGTCTTAAAATTAATAGATACCTTGCATAAGCAAGGAAAACATATGGCATTGCTATATACTTAACACATTTAAATAATAAAAAAAATCTGATGTGTTACACTCACATGACTTTCTCTACTCTTGTACAAACTATTTTTACAAACGCTTATTCTCCATATGCTTCATGTTAATTGAGATATCGAGATGTTAATCTTATTGCTAATTTTCTTGTAGATGCAAGGGGAATTGCTAAGCTTTAAGCGATAGTCAAATATTTTAAGAGCTGGTTGCTATGTGGAGTATTCCATTCTCTTTGCATTACCAGAACAAAAAAAAAATATATGAATAACGAATTTCCATTTGAGAAAAAGTATAAGTACTGGAAAATTTAAGGGAATAACAAGCAATATCTTGAAAATGGTTCACTTAACAAAAAAGCATATGACATAAATTGTGTATTTTAATGCGATCTACATTTTTTGTGTAGTAAAATTTTGTCTATCTCTTATGGTTTACCAGTTATGAAAAAGTCGTTCACAATGAAGAATACTTTTATAGACATTACCGGAAAATTCGAGATATACAATATATTTGCCATAAAAATGTCTTAAACTTGTGGTATTTTATTCAAAATCATTAGAGCCATTTTTGAGAAAATAAAAATTTTCGAAAAATTTTCCTTGCAAAGGGTAATCTGGGATGGAGGAGTTTCTTGAAAACCTTCATGTCGCATTTCTGGAAAGTACTGAACCTAAATACCAAGTTTGGTGTTTATCCAACTGTTCGTTTCTGAGTTATGCTGTTCACAGACAGACATGTTTCCAAAAATGCTTTATATGCATTCAGTGCACCTCAAAACATGTATTTCCGGTGAAATCTCGGTATCGAATTTTTGGGTGGAATGCAATACTTCCCCTACTTACTATACGTAGTAGAGAAAGTAAAAAAAAAAACATATATGCCAAAGATTCCTACCTGGTTGTTCCAATTACAGCGCACATGCATTTCACCACTCGGCTATCATACATACAACCAAATTGAAAGGCATCTTCCTACTTATAGCATAGTTTTGAAATCAATGCAGGATGGTATTGAATCGTGTATTGTGAACACAGCATCAGTGAATGCTTCCGACGTTTCCCCAATCAAACTCCCTCTCTGACTGTTGCTCATTTATTTTGTCTTAGGCTGTACATAGTAGGTAGAGAAGATATTGCACTTCACCAAAAATTCAATATCAAGATTTCATCGGAAATACATGTTTTGAGGCTCCTTAATAAATAAATAAATAAATAAAAAAAAAAAAAGCATTTTTAGAAAAAGGTCTATGTGTCGATGTGTGTCTGTGAATGGCATAGCTCAAAAACGAAAACTCCTATAAACACAAAAATTCATATTTAAGTTCAATATATTTAAAATATATGACACAAAGATTTTGAAGAAAATCTCCCATCCCCAACTAGCTTTTACATGGAACATTTTTTTGCAAATTTTTTATTTTCTGAAGAAAGGCTCTAACTAGTTTGATTAAAATACCATATATTTAAGACATTTACATGAGAAAATAAAGTGTATATCTTGAATTTTCTAGGAAGAAGTTGTCTAGTCCTCTTTACTAGGAAGTATGTTTATATAATCTTGTATAACTGGTAAATATTAAGCGATTAACGAAAATGTATTAAACAAAAAATGTAGATCTCTTTAAAACACAATTTGTTTCAAATAACGTTATATTTGCCATCAGCCATTTCTGAGATAATCATTATTATTAAGGTTTGAATTATTCAATACTTTATCATCCTTTTAAAGTCCTTTCAACATTCAGTTGTTTCTCGCAATGGCATGGAAAGAGTATGGAATTTTAAGGCCAGCTTATGGCATCCAGTTGTTAATCACTTGACTGTCACTATTTCTGAAAAGGTTCTTCTCAGTTAAAATGAAGTAGAAAAAAAATAGGTTTTCATAAAAATAGTTAATTAAAAAATAGTTTTGTACCCAATACAGGATAGAGAAAGTCATGTGATAGTAACACTTTTTTAAAATATGGATGTATTAAGCAGCTGTAATTTCACTTCATCTGTCCCTGATTGGACTAGGAACATCAGCTGATTTTAGTTTGTGCTAAAACCGGTCTATCTCACTAGCCATGATGATGGCAGCAAGCATTATAAGATGTCAAAATAATAGAAGTATAAAAAATTCTCAAATGAATCTTCAGTAAGGCAAGAAATAGTATGAGTTGCAGTAAACCTCGATTCCTCACTAAAGTAGTGCTTGTATCTAAAAAATGTCTTTTAGCTTGATAAAGGGAAATTACAGTGATGGAAAAGTGTGCTTAATTGCATTATATAGACAAAATGTTACACACAGATTTTAGCCAATATGTGGTGGTGTGCAAACAATCCCAATCAGAAAAATGTGATGCAGGTTTCAAAAGCTCAGGATTTTTTAACATGGAACTTTAGCTTGTTGTAAATTCTTATTTCCTTGCAGCTGTGGGAGTTGGAAGATACTTGAGCTAGCTAATGTATTCTGTTACATTCAGTAGTAGCTTGCGCTAAAGGGCACAAGGGCATATGCCCTCTCTTTTAATTTTAAACCATAAATTCCTTTAAGTAATTTCTTCATAATTTGTCAACTCAAAACAAGGTTATAGGATTTTAGATGCAAACCCTGAATGTTTCAGCACTTGCGTTTAGTATATACAAAAGAAACATGCTGTTTAAATTGCTTCTCGGTGAATGCAGACAACTTGGTGTGTGTATGTGTGAAAAAACAGGGCAGGGCATAATGCTTTGGTTTAAAATGAGTTATGAATTCAAGGGGTATCATAGGGATGTTCTTTACATATGTGCTCAGGCTGTCCTCCCTATCAGAGCATCTGCAAAAGGAGCTTCCTTATGCGATTTGTTATGAGATCAACATTATTACTTCCCATCAGCTGTTTGCTCTTTTGCACTAAAGGCTTATGAGGTATCTAAAGTATAAGAAGCTCTTCCGCTTTAAAGGCAACTCAACTAGGTAATGTTGCTCCAGAGGTCGACATGTCATGGCAGACGATGTAAATGCGCAATGTCAGGTACCAACTGTTAAACGGAAAAAACACTGCCGGTTAGCAAAGCCGGAAACAGTTTTGTACTGTTGCGAACTGTTACACACTGTCGTAATAGAGAAGCGCTAAATAGTGAATAAATGTGATAAAACTGAATATTAACCGAGAAGCAATAAATAAATGCAATAAAATTAAATAATGACCGCGAAGCAGTAAAAAATATTGTTATTGTTTAATGTGTGGTGTTTAGTAATGACCATTAGCACTCGTGCACTACTAAATAAATGTAATACAACTGAATAACTATCGTGCAACAGTAATATAACAAAATAATTACCGCGACACAGTAAACAAATGTAATAGAACTAAATAATAATGAATGCTACTATTGTCCAAGGACATACTGCTCTTTCACGATGCAATTGTTAGCTTTAATAAGGGCTGTTTTGCACCGATGCATATAAGGAAGACAGATGTAGATGTTCTGAGAGACAGGTGTACAAGAAAGATGAAGTTCTGGAGGATAGACAATGAAGAAATATGAAATTTTGGAAGAGAAGAAAGATGGAAAGGAAGCTCTGAGGTAGAAGACGAACCAAAAGAGAGCTGCAAAGATGTTATGCCTCAGAATAATTCTCGGACAGTGTCATAAGAAAATTTTGAAACACTCTCCAATTGGGACAGCTGTTCCTGCACATGAACTCATGCAAGTATGAGTTGAAGAGATCCTCAGAAGTGCCGAACTGTCCCAATTGTCCATTAGGACAGCGTAATTATTTAGGATCTCGTTCTCCGCAACGTAGCGTAAGTTGTCAATGTTGATTGTTGGCTGCTGACAGAATCACGCCAGAATACATAACCAATCCAATAAATCACGCCAGAATACACAACTGGAAGTGCTTAAACAACTTTGGGGTATTTAAAACGCCAAATGCCACACATTCGCGGAATTGTAGCGATGTTTTTTTCCACAGGGTAGCCTGCCTGACGTTGCGTGGCACCCGCCATGACACGTCGACCTCTGGAGCAACATTACCCTCAACTAACATATTGTTAAATAACATCATATTTTAGGAAAAGCCAGCATTATCATACATTAAAACAACCCCCCCCCAAATAGTGACGTCACAGGCAGTAATGTTGTTTAAATATGCTGCTTCATACTAAATATTTATATTTATTGCTAACAATTCTTGCCACAAGAGTACATAGCAAAACTATTCAGAAAGATCTGAAATGAATGAGAAACTTAAGTGAAGGCAAATTATTTATTTTAGTAAGTGTGTAGTAAATATTTTATGTCAAATAAAAATTGAATACTGGTACATAAAATTACTTTTGACCATATTTCCGAGAAATATGAAAGTGTGTTTTTTTCGGCCTGTCCTATTTTTGCAATGCAGTGTGATAAATTCATGTGTTATAAGTTGTGCCACACTAAATAAAGGATGCATTAGCCGCTACTGGTTACACTTCATTGTAGATTTGGAAACAGGCAGGTAACAAAGCATTCAACAATTATAACTATCATTCAACAGCTGAAAGAATAGACATTTAACATTTAGATAGACCTTTCTAGTGTTTCAAAACAAAAAAAAACAAAAAAATAGGAGTTAAATATAGTTGTTTTAAAATCTAGGAATAAAATGTGCTTTTTCATCACTTACCTATGCCATGAGTAACAATCAGAAACTAGTAACACTTTACAAATGAGGAAAATTATAATGTAGGTATTTTATATGCATTAACATTATTTTAATTTCCTTTATGGTGTTATTTATTTACATTTTTTGATTTTAATGTCCTTTAACCTGTTAGATTATATCAGAATGAATGAAATGGGCGAAATGATGCTCAAATGAGCCCAGGGTCCATAGAGCTTAAAGTTACCTGATATTCACCTTCTTAAGATAAAGGGGAAAACCCTGGGAAAAATCTTATCCAAGTAACTCACTCTAACCAAGATTCAAACTCAGGAATTTTGAATGTGAGGCAGACATGCTACCTTACACCACAGAGGCGGGCTTATTTATTTGATTTCCTCATTCCTCTCCCTTTGTTCAACTATAACTTTTCAACCATACAAAGTTATTTATTAGAGGTGCTAAGCAATGTTGTAGCACTCAGCACATTCTTACCTGCAATTCCCCTGTCTTCAAGCTTTCGAACAAGCCTTCTAGCATTATTGAAATTACCATAGCCAGTGTCAGCATCTAGAAGAATAGGAATACTTGTAGCATCTGCCATAAACTCCACAACATCAAGCACCTGAGTCCAGGATGCCTCATTGCTATCCCTCACACCCAGCTGAGCTGATATTGATAATCCACTGCCCCAGATGCCAGCAAAACCTGTAACCTCAAAGCAACAGTTGCAATATTAATTATGTATATTTCATTCAAACAGTTTAAGATGAATCAAAACATAGTTTTACTATTGCTCAAGATTATCATATATTCTAAGCAAAAAACTATAAGAGAATAAGCATTGATCTAAGATAATTTTTCTCTAAAAAAGAATGCTAGCCTAAATACAATTCTGATTAATTGTGGTGAGCATCTGTGCAAAGCTGGGTACCAATCTCATACAGACAGTTGCCTGAATAAGGATTTTATTTTATTTTTACCTTATCCCGAAGAGGCAGATGTCAAGTAAATTTACCTTTCAGTTATTATTTACTTTAAGCAGCCAATGCAGTGACTGCATGATGCTGACCTGGAAGCGTCAATCTGGTTCACCCTATGCTGAATGCTTTCCATGCATCCATCCAATTTTAGAAAATGTGTTTATATTACAAGCTCTGCTAAAATCTGACATGCCTCTTACCATCTTTCTATGAATGCAAAATAGGTACAAGATGTGTCTGTCCCATCCTACATTCACAGAAACTCAGTAGGAGCCATTCAGTAGAGCTAGCAAATTATTGGCAAACGTAAATGAGATAAGATATACCTGTATGTAATATACAAACACTTGCACTTTATTGTATGAATAGCAAAACTCAAAATCAGATCAAAAATAAAAACCACAAAAGGCCAGTCATTTAGAGAACAAGCTACCTTTAGCTTTTATAAATAGCAATATGCAACATTTTAAAATTGAGCTTAAAAGTTTTCTATTACAGCATTGTTATTACACAATAGACAAGTTCATTGAAAACTATAATAATCCTTTAATTATTAATTGCATATATTTTAATGACTATTAAATGTCATAAATAAGCATACATGTAGATTATTTAATGTGTAATTTCTATTCTGTAAATATTATAAGTATTTTATAAGCTGAACATGTCCATTTGCAATGTACATTGTTTTCAAAGCATGGAAATAACAATAAACTAACAATCACCCTACCACCAAACAATGAAGATGGCACCAACAAAAACAACAGCAACATTAATAATAACAATAACAACAATGATCATGATAATAATCATAATAATAATGACAGCAATAATAATAAATTATAATTCATAATATTAAAATAATAATTAATAACACAATAATGATTAATAATTAGTTTATTGATGATGATGATGATGATGATGATGATAAAGAAGAAGAAGAGGAAGAAGAAGACAACCATACATTCTGGAACACATTCATGTGCCTATGAGTGAAAACCCCAAAATGAAAGACAACCATGAAAGAAGACAGGACAGTATGGTCATTACATCAATCATTAGCAAAAAAGGATATGCGATTCTTGCAACTAGCATGCAAGTTGTTAAAATGCAGGCATAAAAAAATCATGCACCAAATTCATTTATATTTATTTTAAGAGAAAATAAATATAAACCCCTAAATAGCTTATAAAAGAAACATAAAAGAAAAATAAAGAAAAAAAAAGAAGAAAGGGAATGTCTTCAAAATCAACAATCATGCCCAGAGCTACTTGTTGTTTGGGGGAGAGGATGCGTATTTGATATTCTTTCTAATACTAAAGCCTACAGAGATAATAAATAGATTGGTGAAACAATTAGTAAATGAGCCCAACCTAGAACATTTGAAAGAGTATTTAGCTTTTAAAAGAATATTCTTTTCTGTATGAGAAATTGTTTTACCTTTGCCACAAATATTATTATGAAAACAATGGTAGACATTCTTTACTGATCTTTCATTTTTTTTCTTTCTTTCTTCTCTTTCCATCACTCTCTAGTTATTAAATTTCTGATCTTCTGCAAAAGTTTGATTGGTACTTGTGTGCTTTCTTGATTTACTATATTTTTATACCATTGCCGACAACTTTCTCTGAATGGCAATAAAACCAAAAAAAAAAAAAAACATACATTTTTTACCTGGGCATATACAGCAATGTTTTACTGAACATACTTTTTCTACCCTGAATTCAAAACATATAGTGCATCAGTTTTCGAGAACTGACATAACCAGAGATGATGATACATACTATGATATATACTATATCAAATACATACATTTTCTATTTTGTGCTAAGAGTTTTACAAATTAGATTGTCTACTGCATTTTGACCCTGGTCACTTATTCAGTAGACAATCACTACAGTTTATTTACATTTTACAATCTCTTGTCACTAAATTAACACATTCACTATAGTTTTCCATTCAAAGTAAGATGCACTACCTCTTACTTTTCTCTTTCCACTGTCCAAAGCCATTTATTTTTTACTTTACTCAAAAACTGCCCAATGCTTCTAGTGTCCTTGCATATCATTTCAATTATAAGTGTATTTCTATCCCCCTTCAATCACTTCTTATTAAAAAATCTGATGTGTTACACTCACATGACTTTCTCTACTCTTGTACAAACTATTTTTACAAACGCTTATTCTCCATATGCTTCATGTTAATGGAGATATCGAGATGTCAATCTTATTGATAATTTTCTTGTAGATGCAAGGGGAATATGGTAGGTTTTAAGCGATAGTCAAATATTTTAACGCTGGTTGCTATGTGGCGCATTCCATTCTCTTTGCATGTCCAGGACATAAAAAAAATGAATAACGAATTTGAGAAAAAGTATAAGTATTGGAAAATTTAAGGGAATAACAAGCAATATCTCGCAAACGGTTCACTAAACAAAAGAAATGTATATGACATAAATTGTGTATTTTAACGCGTACATTTTTCGTGTAGTAAAATTTTGTCTATCTCTTATGGTTTACCAGTTATGAAAAAGTCGTTCATAACGAAGAATACTTTTGGAGACATTCCCAGAAAATTCGAGATATACATTTTATTTGTCATGACAATATCTTAAACACATGATATTTTAATCAAAATCGTTAGAGCCGTTTTTGAGAAAATTAAAATTTTCGAAAAATGTTCCATGTAAAGGGTAGTCTGGGGTGGGGGGATTTTCTTGAAAACCTTCGTGTCGCATCTCTGAAAGATACTGAACCTAAATACCAAGTTTGGTGTTTATCCGACTCTTCGTTTTTGAGTTATGCTGTTCACAGACACACAGACAGACAGACACACACGGACATGTTTCCAAAAATGCTTTTTTTGGATTCAGTGAGTCTCAAAACATGTATTTCCGGTGAAATCTCGGTATCGAAATTTTGGGTGGAATACAATACTTCCCCTACTTACTATACGTAGTAGAGAAAGTAAAAATTCTTTTCTCCAATTTTCTGTTCCTCAACAACTAAAAGAAACAAATTTTAAAAATATATGGTGGTATGTGTATATGTATAACTTTTCATGCCTATAAGTCCGCTCCTTCAAGCACATTTATGAATGTTTGTAATATGTGAAATATGATTCTTAATATACCTATCTGGATATCTCTACTTACCAGCTTCCTGTACAATTCGTGCACTAAGTCCAGAGTGTGCTTCCATCAGAAACGAAAGTTGTGGTGTAGAAAGTAAATGTTTTAGTTGTGTACTTTTCTTCTGGGTTCCACTGGTCATTGTTCTAATGAAGGTCCTGAAAACTTCATTATATACCCACATTAGTTTCTCTTACTGAAGATGTATCAGAGTGTTAAGATTACATTTTAGGCACACATTATTTGTTTTTATTCACTTTTATTCATAAAAAATGTCTATAGCCTCAAGAACTCTTACCCATACTTTTTGTGCACTTCTGCATAAGTTGTGCCTGTGTCATTCTTTTAAAAAGTATTTACTGGAAAGAAAAGAACAGAGCAATGTTTAAATAATTTTGTATAAAAGTAGTCCCATATCAGTACTTGCTCTAACTAGTAGCATATTAGTAGCAATAGCTAATATTAGTAAGAAATATATGCATTATGTTAACAGCATTTCAAATGTGTTTCAATACCTAAATATTCTTTGATGAATCCTAGGTCAGGATTAATATATATCTAAAAAGTTGGTGTTTCCTTTTTCCACATTTACTGAAAGAAAAAATAATGTTGCTTGTTAAGCAAAACACATGTGTTTTATCAGCCTCTGTGACCTTCAGGGTCAAGGATGGTTTCAAATCATAGTATCTCATTTTCTGCTTTATATAATTAAGTCTAAGATAATGTGAAGAAACAACGGTTCTAAAAAATTAGCCACTATAGATTAAGACTATAGAATGTTAAAAAATAAAATGTGACTTAACTTGGGTTTCTCTTGGGTATTCATTGTAGAAATCCAACAACTCAATTTCATGAAGGTGAATTTATATGCCAGTTCCACCAGATGCTGCCTCTGCAAGTCTTTTAAGCCATTCATTGGAGATATTGGAAATGAAGGATTTACTTTAAGCATATTGGCCATTTTTATGAGAGAGTAAAACCACCTATGTAGAGGCTTAATTGAAGCTCTTACTATTCTATTAAGCAGGATGGCTTATAAGGTGGACAGGATGGACATAAGTCAAAGGTATAGGAATTTAGGAGGTCCAGAAGCCTAATGGATTAATTATATTATTGGAAGCTTCATAAGAAAAAGAACTATCAGACTAAGTTTCTCCTGCGATACCACTAAATAATACGAATATATTTATGCTGCAAAGAATGTTCATCATGATCACTGCCAATATGTTTACTTTTGTTTGATTTATATAAGTGCTGCAGGTTCATTTTAATAATTTTTATGTAAATTACTGTGCATAATAAGCTGTGTTTGAAGGAAAGAGTCGGAAGTTGTGATCAAAAGTGCTGCAACAGTAAATTTTCTAAGTGTCAAGTTTAAGTGCAGAGCACCTACAAACATCAATTTGTCCATCTGTATACATGAAACAACTCATAAACTGCTCTGGACCGGCTCCAGGAGTTTTGCTGCCCCATGCTATAATTGCAAGTGTCACTCCTTTACACTTTCAAACATAACCTAATTTTTATTGTCAATGTCAGTCCTCCATGACTTTACTCTCACACAATGTATTAGTTCAAAATAGGCCTATAGTTAATCTTTATATTGCATAATTGAATGGAAATGCATGACATGAACACCTGCCACACACAGATGTTTCGATGATCATCATCAATGAGGGTCGCATCCAAGGTGATCAATTCTGGTGCTTCAATTGTCACCAATTTCATAGCAACAAACTCCCCCTTGAACTAGTCCTGGAACTGCTACATGTTTGGACTTAATTTTTTATAGAAGAAACTTTGTCAACACATTTAAAATTTGGTTGAAATGAGTACAAAACTAAGTGTAATTTAAAGGGGGACTATCCTAAAATTGCAGGGTTTTTAAGTGATTCACTATGCTGCATATGCAAAGTTAACTTTAAATATAAGATTATAAAAAGTATTTTTTCAACAAGTTTTATATTTGGTTGATACTGATACATTTAAATATAGTTTAGATAAAGTGACTCCTAAAAATTTTGATTTTTGGGATTACTTCCCAAAGTATCAATTGATGTTCTTACTAATGTTACTGCACTGTTTCTGCCACAAAAACATATCTTGAATTTAGCACGCATACATTTCTATTCTTGTTTAGGTTGCACTGCAGAGAAGCATGTTGCAAATCTAAACATCATTATGGATCATTGAGGAATCAATTCAGATTAGTTTAGCTTACAGAGTTCCTAATGCCATCAGTAATCAAGCAACCTAAAGTAATACAAGTGAAGTACTGCGTCTCTTTACAGATGTATATAACACTTTATTTTAGCTAATATGCAGCATAATATCTCTTATTTAGTTAATAACAGGAGACAAACTAAGTAAATTTAATTTTATGCATGTGTGTAGGCAGAGAATAATTACTTACAAATTTTATAGAACTTTGTAACTTTGTATAGAACTTTGTATATAGCTTTGTATAGAACGTTGTGCTGTCCTCTGTTTCCTGTGGTTGTGGGTTCAAACCCAGTAGAGGGTGATGGATATATT
Source organism: Deroplatys truncata (assembly GCA_030765065.1). Classification (NCBI taxonomy): domain Eukaryota; kingdom Metazoa; phylum Arthropoda; class Insecta; order Mantodea; family Mantidae; genus Deroplatys; species Deroplatys truncata. The sequence goes on from CM060983.1 coordinate 169,182,598, forward strand.
TTTTTTTCAGGTGTAAAAACCTTAGCTTGGGCTTCCTTCATATGGGAGGCAAAACTGTTGGTGTCTGTGATGTTTATTTGTACATAAAAGAACCTCATGCCCTGAGAAAAGGTGCTAAGGAGCTAAGTGAAACAATTGGCTATTTTTGCTCCCAACAAGAGCTTGCTTCTCTCTTGTGCCATCCAGCAGGCATTGAACTAAACATTCATAACCTAATTTTAGTGGCAGATATTAGATACTACAAGAAAGTGTCCTATTTGGGAGCAACAAGAAACTTCTACTACTACTACTACTTGTTATGATTTGGGGAAAGGATGATTGCCAATGACTTGTTAGCAACTCCTTAGTTTATTTGCAGCCCTGCTGCCAGTATAATATTATTGCAGTGATTCACATCACTGCAGTATATACTGACCTGTGTAACAACAAAATGAATTTTGATTTATAATTTAGTAGAAAATGTTTTTAAAAATTGATACGGTAATTTGTATCACAAATTACTCAAATTTGAATAATTATTTTAATATGAATATGTATTTTTATGTAACATTGATTTCAGAGGTTTATTAATTGTAAATAGTATTGGTAAATAATAATATACGGCTCTACTGAAACTGTCAACAATAACGCAAGAATGCAATGAAGGGTTTGAGTTGTTTATCGTTACCGGGAACCAGGAAGTTACGTAATGTTTCGCGCTTTTTCAGTAAAAAAAAGCTTCCAGAATATTCTATAAAAGTAATTTGTATTAGTGGTTTTCATTGGATAATAAAACAGACGCTAATGTTGGCGCGTTTTATTAGCCAATAGCAGTTCATTTATAATCTTTAGGTGTATCTTGAGGCAAGCCTATAAATAGCCAGGTTGAGGTAACGATCCCCCAGTTCGGCAAGATTCTCAAAACATTACACATCTTCCCCAGTGTTCAACAAGATTCTCAACACATAACACGTCAGCTCCCAGTTCAACAAGATTCTCATGTCGGTCTCTAAATTCATAAAGTTACGCGCAGCAGAAGTACGAGAAATCTTATAAAGGATTATACAGTTAAATATACCAAATTGAAGTACGTGAGTTAAAAGTGATAAGACGTTATTATAAACAGTTTCAATATGGCGATTATCTAGATAAATCTGTGAAAGTGTCAGTGCACGTGTGAGACAATAAAACATATAATACATTTCTTCACTAGTAATTTTTGGATAAAAGATTCCTTTTCCGCTTCACAACCTGTAAGACAAACATGCCTACCTAGATAAGATAATAGCTAGCCGGTGGACATTTAAAATTCATGCAAATTGCTAACGCCAGAGGAATCTACGGACCAGACCAAACCAACGAGTGACGTCACACAAGATGGCAACGCAGAAATCAACATAACATTCTCCCATTATATTGGCTTCCACCACGTGGTGCTACAAATACAATTTGTTACACTCTCAAAATATCCATGTAACTTCTTAAAACTGAATAAACTTTTCTGATCAGTTGGAAAGTTGAATAAGACTTTAAAAATCAAATCCTGCAACCAGGACTCAAACCATGAATATTTGGCTTTCAACACTGCTATAGAAGCAAGCTTTCATTATTTTGAAGTATGCAAGAACTAAGATAATTAAACTACACCATTCACTACTTTGAAATTAACTAGTCTAGGTTATCTGTATTACTACATACATTTATTATTAAATATTTATTTATCAGCCAAAAAGATTACAGCTAAAATAAATATAGAGCTTGTAGTTCTGTACTAATTCTGCCATTTAGTCTACTTCATTTGATTTAAAGTTTGACAGTTGAAGCCTGAGCTCCCATTTTCTGACTTCTGTATTCGATGAAAGCTTATACAAAAAGCAAAATGACTATGATCCCCAATAATACTACCATGATGATGATCAAGACACGATTTCTCTGTAAAAAAAAAAAGAGAGAGACAAAATATTCAACAAAATATTTCATATAAACTGATATAAGTATGCAGTTCTTATTTTCTTAACATATAATAGCTACTTAGTAATGAAATTTCCTAAAAAAAATCTGATGTGTTACACTCACATGACTTTCTCTACTCTTGTACAATCTAATTTTACAAACGCTTATTCTCCATATGGTTCATGTTAATCGAGATATCGAGATGTCAATCTTATTGCTAATTTTCTTGTAGATGCAAGGGGAATATGGTAGCTTTTAAGTGATAGTCAAATATTTTAACGCTGGTTGCTATGTGGCGCATTCCATTCTCTTTGCATGTCCAGGACATAAAAAAATGAATAACGAATTTGAGAAAAAGTATAAGTATTGCAAAATTTAAGGGAATAACAAGCAATATCTCGAAAACGGTTCACTCAACAAAAAAAATGTATATGATATAAGTTGTGTATTTTAACGCGATCTACATTTTTTGTGTAGTAAAATTTTGTCTATCTCTTATGGTTTACCAGTTATGCAAAAGTCGTTCATAATGAAGAATACTTTTGGAGACATTCCCAGAAATTTCGAGATATACATTTCATTTCTCATGACATTATCTTAAACATATGATATTTTCATCAAAATCGTTAGAGCCATTTTTGAGAAAATTAAAATTTTCGAAAAATGTTCCATGTAAAGGGTAGTCTGGGGTGGGGGGATTTTCTTGAAAACCTTCGTGTCGCATCTCTGGAAGATACTGAACCTAAATACCAAGTTTGGTGTTTATCCGACTGTTCGTTTTTGAGTTATGCTGTTCACACACAGACACACAGACACACACACACACAGACACACACACACAGACACACACACGGACATGTTTCCAAAAATGCTTTTTTTGGATTCAGGAGGTCTCAAAACATGTATTTCCGGTGAAATCTCGGTATCGAATTTTTGGGTGGAATGCAATACTTCCCCTACTTACTGTACGTAGTAGAGAAAGTAAAAAAAAGGTACTAGGAATTAATTTATTTCAAAGCTAATATATTTTAGAGTTTAGGTTGGGTTTTAAGCAATTTGCCTACATTTTGTACAACGCAGCCCTATAATGTGCAATACATAAAGTCAATACTAGAGTGTAACCAAGTGAGATGACTCCATGGTAATGTGTGATGGTCACATTCAGGAAGTCCGGGTTCATTTCCCGTTGGGCTGGGCACTCTTATCATGGGTTTTTGCTGTCAAAGCACCCAAGGTTACGTAATGTCAGGTAGGTAACCTATAAAAAATTATTATAGTGCAATTGTGTCATAAAGTGGATGCCATAGTAAGCATTTTGTTGCTATTACATATGCATTGCTTCCCCACAGATTAATGTTGGGGTTTAGGTTTACAGATCTTGCGGCTATTTCCTGTTGTTGCTTTGCAGTTGTGGCCAAAGACCGCAACTGCTTCACTCCTCCACTTATGAAAAACAACCCTCAGCTATGCCTTGTAGTTTAGTCCCTAAATCACTGGCACTGAACTGCTTGTTCCTCTTTGTGGATTTCCTTGTCTAAAGTTGGCATGATTTAGCAAGAATGCATGGCTACCGGATGCCTTGGCAGCAACATTATCCCTCTGTACACCTCTGTGGCCTGTCTGCTTACAGCATATAGCCTCCTGTGGTTCACTTCATCCATTTCTCTTGGGAGGTGGTAGCCATGAAAAATTTGTTTTGGGTTGAGGTGAGCAAGGTGTCTCTCTCCATTACCTTGTCATAGTTATAGTCAATAGAGTGTAACTTGAGAATATCTATTCTATGGCTAGTTGTATTACAGGCAGGGGAACATGTGTCAGGGTCCTGGAACTTTAGGGAGTCTGGAAGGAGCTAGACTATAAAATATCAGAACAGTATAACTGTCACTATGTCAATATATAACAATTTATTCTATTCTCCCCACCCCATATGCCATTATCTTCCTGTTATTTTACAGATTATATGGAATTTGTGGCTAACAGGGGCCTACTGGGAAGTCATGACAAATGGATGGACCATTACTGTGATTTGCAAGGGGCCAGGATTATCTGCATCATCCTGGCTACAGGCTGTGTTAGTCCATTTGTAAACCATTGGTGATCACTGGTCTAAAGAATGTTTAGGAAGGGTGAAGAGTGTTATTTAACATGTTTGTGTAGAATGTAATTTTTTCTACATGAAGATTGCAAAATCCTTCAAAAAGTTTTAATAAACAATGCCATTAGAACTCTGACAGTCACAACTTTAAAATATAACGAGCATGCAAATAATAGATGGGAAAACATGTGTTCTGTTTTGAAATGTAAAATACCTTCTCAGCCTTCCTCTTAGCAGTTTTAGCTTTCTCGAGCTTTTTGTTTCCATGTTCAGTATAGTCTTGAGCTTTTACTACATGATGTTCTATTCTTCTGATGTTATCACCCTACAAACAAAACACAGCTAGCTCAATCCTTCCATGTATCTCACCTTCTGTCACTGTGCTCTCACAAAAGTTTTATCAACATAAATTATAAACAATATTTCTGTAGCTTTGCATTTGGTTTACATTTTCAAGATATTGAGAACCAAAATAACCGAGTAGTATAGATATATGAATTCATAAAATAAATTAAAATGTCCGACATATTAATTGAAAGAAACACACTAACCAAGGCTTTTATAAGCAAGTAATACAAATGGGATGAGATGTAGAAAGACAGGAAATTATGGCTAGTTTTAGAAATAAAACGTTTTTAAGATTGTATATGATTTTAAAATATGACTGGGGTACACCACCCTGAAGTGGTGTAATGAAAGGTGCATGCCCAGCATGTGGACGGAAGGACCATGACACATATCATATCTTGAAATGTTAGAAAACTAAAGAATGGAGGCAAGAGATTGTTTTAGAGCAAATGGGATCATTATCATTGTATATGGCAACTGTTAACATCTTGAAAGTAAAAGGGAAGAAAAAGTGTTAGAGAGATATTTGAGTAAAGTAAGAAAAACAAATCTGATATGTTACATTCTCTACCCATAACTCAATCTTATTGTTCTATCTGCTTTATGTTAATGGACATACAGGTTTGCAGAATTAGTTTAACTATATATTTTGTAGGTACAGTGAGGAAAAATAAAATCAAACCATTATACAAATGTTTAAAATCAAGTGGCTCCTTGAAATTCCATACTTTTTACATGATATTGTGAGAAACAACCACATAATAATCACTTCAAAAAATGACAAAAGTATTGAACATTTCAAACCAATAACAATGGATATCTCAGAAATGCTGATGGTGCAAGAAAAGCTATTTGAAATAAGTTGTCTGCTTTACAGAGAGCTACATCTTCTGTATGGTATGTTTTTGTCAATCTCTTTGGTTTACCGGTTACACAGAATTCATTCCAAATGAAGAGGATTTTTCAGGCTATTCCCGGAAAATTCAAGATTTTATCATTATGTAAATGGATTAAACATTTGATATTCTAATCAAAATCGTTAACCTTTTTTGAGAATATCAATGCATGTACATGCACGTGCTCAGAGAGAGAGAGAGAGAGAGAGAGAGAGAGAGAGAGAGAGAGAGAGAGAGAGAGAGAGAGAGAGAGATACAGGATTCAGGGAGCCTCAAAATATGTGTTTCTGGTGAAATTTCAGTATAAAATTTTGAGTGGCATGCAGTCTTTAGGTCATCTACAGATAAAAATCTGATGTTCTGCATTCACATGACTTTCTCTACCCATTCTTATAAAAGATTATTCTTTTACCTGCTTCATATTTCATTATATACTTCACTGTAGCTACAGGATAAATAGGCTAAGCAATAGTCAAATCTTTTAAAAGCGAGTTGCTATGTGATGGCTTTGAAATCCCATTCTATTTGCATGACCACAAGAAAAAAAATGAATAGTGACTTACCACTTGAGAAAAGTATAAGTATTTGACAATTCAAACCAATAATAAAGAATATCTCTGAAATAATTAATGCCATAAAAATATTTATTTGACTTAAGAAATCTACATTTTTTTGTGAAGTAAATGTTTGTCTTTTGTCTATCTGTTATGGATTACAAGTTATATAAAATTGATTACGAATTCAGGCTATTTGCAGAAAATTTAAGATGCCTATTCATTTTCTTTATCATGTAAATATCTTAAACATACAGTATTTTAATCAATATCGTTAGAAACGTCTTTAGGGAAATCAAAAATAAAGGTAATCTGAGGTGAGGATTTTCTTTTTTAAATCTTCATGTTGCATCCCTATAAGATACTGAACTTAAATATTAAATTGTCAATTATACAAAATTTTGTTTGTGAATTATGTTGCTCACAGACATACACATATATCTTTAGCTAAAAATGCTTTTCTTTAGATTCAGGACCTCAAAACATGTACTTATGGTGAAATCTTTATATCTAATTGTTTTGTGAAATACTTCCTCTACTTACTATAGGTAAGCATGATACGGTAATTTGTATCACGAATTACTTAAATGTAATTAATGATTGTAATATGAATATGTATTTTTATGTGACATTGATTTCAGAGGTTTGTTAATTGCAATTATTATTGGTAAATAATAATATACGGCTTTACTGAAACTGTCAACAATAACGCAATAATGCAGCGAGGGGGTGAGTTGTTTATCATTACCGGGAACCAGGAAGTTACGTAATGTTTCGCGCGTTTTTTCCGTTGAGAAGCTTCTAGAACATTTCCTAAAGCAATATGTATTAGTGGTTTTCATTGGATATTAAAATAGACGCTAATGTTGGCGCGTTTTATTAGCCAATAGCAGTTCATTTATAATCTTTAGGCGTATCTTGAGGCAAGCGTATAAATAAGCCAGGCCCGAGGTAGCTTGTCTCCCAGTTCAACAGAATTCTCAGTACTATACACGTCGGTCTCTCAGTTCATTCATTTCGCCAAGTTACACGCAGCAGAATTACGAGAGTTATTATAAAGTATTATACATTTAAAAAAATTACATAAAGTTGAAGTATGCGAGTTAAAAGTGATAAATAAGAAGTTATTACAAACGGTTTCAGTTTGGCGAGTATCCAGATCAATTTGTAAAAGTGTTTGTGAACGTGTTCGACAATAAAAGTTATAAAACCAATTTCTTCATTAAGTATAATTTCTGGATAAAAGATTCCTTTCCGATTCACACCCTGCAAGAGTTAAATGTCGACCTAAAACAGCTAGCCGGAGGACAATATACAAAACTTTAAATTCTTTCGGAAACTAATTGATACAAATTGCTACGCCAGAGGGAGCTAAGAACCAAACAAGGAGTGATGTCACAAGATGGCAACGCATGAAGCACACAACATTAATACCGTTACAAATTGGCGCCCAACGTGGGGCATAGATGACCAGGAAAGGATCAAAATAACCAGGAAGTAGCAGAATTAACCAGGAAAGGATCAGCATAATCAGGACGTGGAACGAAAGCAGCAGTAAAATGATCTACAAGACGCAGATTCCAGAAACAAAAGGAACGACAGACTACATGGATAATTGGACATCGTAATTCCGAGACTACAAGGCAACAGGGTAATTCAACAACAAAAACATCGAGACGACGTAGATTCATCACAACACAACGCAGAAGCGACATACAAATCTAGGAGAATGGGGCAGAACGCTGGACATCAAAGCTACATCAACAGAAAGCATCACAAAGGTATCGTAATTTTTTTTTAGAAAACAAAAACAATGGCTGCTAGTAATACAGAAGAAACAATGATGGAAGGGGATAGTGTAACAGTTAGCTGTAATTCAATACAGGTTAAAAAAAAAGGCTCAAACAATGTAGTTTTTGAGGGAGGAAATATTAGTGCAGAAACTAAGAATAGAATAGCAGGAAATGTTAATTTTGATGCTAGTATGATGATGGAAATGCTGAAAGATATTGTTAAGAGTAATGAGAAATTAGAACAAAAACTAACTCAGAAAATGGAAATGAATAAGAAAGAATTGAGGGAAGATCTTAGTAAGAAAATAGATCAAAACAGGGAAGATATGCAAAAGAATAATGGGAACTTAGATAAACTAATTCATAGTTATGAGAAATTAGAGCAAACACTAAATCAAAGCAGTGAAGAAATTGAAAAGAAAGTTATGAAGTTAGATAGTAGTATGCCAAAAATGAGTGATGAAAAGGAAGTAATAGCAAGTGAGATAGGAGAAGTTTCAAAGAAAATGCTAGACATGAGCAAGGAAATAGGTAACAAAGAAAGTGAGGTTAATGTAGAATGTATAGAGTTAGGAAGTCAAGTGAGTAATATTTCAAGTGAGTTAAGAGAGATAAATGAGGTTAGGAATGTAGATGTAAATCAGGCGCAAGTTAATTTCAGAGGGGAAATATCAGAAATACAGAATGAGTCAGTAATGCAAAGAAATAAACAGTACCAAAATGTTCAAAATGAAAACTCCAGTCCAGTACAGTTTAGTACAGATTTGTCAGAGTATTCTCAAGTTATAAAGATAGCAGATGAATTGAAAATGAAAGTTGTCAAAAGATGTGTTGTTCAAGAAACTTTAGATTGTTCTCAAATGTTATCATGTAATGAAATTTCATATGAATACAAGAGGTTATTCATGAACAAAAATTTGAAGGTTAGGTTACGGCTACGAGTAATGTTTAGCCACACACAATTTGATCCAGGAGGGTAAATAGCAATGAGATGTAAAGTAAATGCTGGATAGTTAAAAGACGACTTGCAGAGAAATGTATTGGAACGTAAGAGGGTTAACTAAATGTATATGTCATTAGAAAACAGAAATTAAATTATAAAAAAAAAAAAAAAAAAGAGTGAAATGTTTAAAAATTTAAAATTTTAGTAACTGTAACAACATTTAAAAATTAAGAATGCAAAGATTGAAACTTAATATGATATTAAATTAAAAGTACGTAAATACAATTCCAAAAGTATTGTTAAAATAATAATAAATTCAGAACAAAAAAATTGTTAAAACTAATTAAAAACAAATATTTATGTAGTAAATAGAACATGTGAAACAGTGCCTAGATTTAAGAGATATCAATATTTGTGTAGAGGGTGAATATTTTGGTAAATATGTGTAATAATTACAAAAATCTTAAATGTATAAATTTTTGTCAACAATGTAAGAGAGTAAACAATTTTGAAACAGTGATTAAATAATTTAGGGTAAAGTATTTGCTATAAAAAAAAAAAAAAATTTTTTTTGTGATGTCAGATTAATATCTAAATTAATTAAACCAGAGCCAGTAAGTAGTGGCGAGATAGAGGAAAAACATGTCGTGTGTTAAATGCGTGTGAAGTGTTAAGTGAAAGTGATAACGTGTGTTCCAAGATTTAGGAGACTAAAAACACAATTTTAAAATTTCTAAACAAGTTATAAATATTTATAATTATGTTTCTAGTGGGGCATATGATACGGTAATTTGTATCACGAATTACTTAAATGTAATTAATGATTGTAATATGAATATGTATTTTTATGTGACATTGATTTCAGAGGTTTGTTAATTGCAATTATTATTGGTAAATAATAATATACGGCTTTACTGAAACTGTCAACAATAACGCAATAATGCAGCGAGGGGGTGAGTTGTTTATCATTACCGGGAACCAGGAAGTTACGTAATGTTTCGCGCGTTTTTTCCGTTGAGAAGCTTCTAGAACATTTCCTAAAGCAATATGTATTAGTGGTTTTCATTGGATATTAAAATAGACGCTAATGTTGGCGCGTTTTATTAGCCAATAGCAGTTCATTTATAATCTTTAGGCGTATCTTGAGGCAAGCGTATAAATAAGCCAGGCCCGAGGTAGCTTGTCTCCCAGTTCAACAGAATTCTCAGTACTATACACGTCGGTCTCTCAGTTCATTCATTTCGCCAAGTTACACGCAGCAGAATTACGAGAGTTATTATAAAGTATTATACATTTAAAAAAATTACATAAAGTTGAAGTATGCGAGTTAAAAGTGATAAATAAGAAGTTATTACAAACAGTTTCAGTTTGGCGAGTATCCAGATCAATTTGTAAAAGTGTTTGTGAACGTGTTCGACAATAAAAGTTATAAAACCAATTTCTTCATTAAGTATAATTTCTGGATAAAAGATTCCTTTCCGATTCACACCCTGCAAGAGTTAAATGTCGACCTAAAACAGCTAGCCGGAGGACAATATACAAAACTTTAAATTCTTTCGGAAACTAATTGATACAAATTGCTACGCCAGAGGGAGCTAAGAACCAAACAAGGAGTGACGTCACAAGATGGCAATGCATGAAGCACACAACATTAATACCGTTACAAGCAGTAAATAAAGTAAAAATCAACAAGGTTTTGGTTTTCATCTTAGGAGAAAAATATACTTCTTTTTATTTTACTTAATTGAAACTCCAATTATATACCAATAACCATTTAAGCTACACTAGAATATGCAACTCAAGTAACAGTAATGAAATAATGCAGACCTTTATGCTCTGTGAAAGGAACAAATTATGCTTATTGTTTTTCTTCTTTGACTGTTAATTTTGAAGCACACATTGGTTGTGGCTAGTTTGGTAACTTATACTGGTGAGAAAAATAAAATTCAGTTCAGTTCAGTTTAAAAACATTCCAAGGAACATCAATTTAGACTGCATTTTGCTGAAGAGTAATATAAACAAAAACTATTTTAGTGCTTGGACTGAAAATAATGAACCTAAATTTGTAAAAAGCTAATACATGAAGTGCCACAATTTTGGTCAATAAAATACATGGAATTAATTGTTCTTCCACACAAGCCGTGTGTTGGACAAGGTTGGAAAGGTAGAATCAGACGACTGAAAAATTCAATGCCATAGCCGGGATTTGAACCACAGATCTCCTGACCTCCGTCTGGTTGCTCTAACAAGAACAATTAATTTCATTAATTGACCTAATAGTAATTGAAACTATGAAGCCGGGACTTAAAGTACTTACAGCATTGTAAGTCGCCATTGGGGTATGTCATCTCAATACAATTAGAGATCTCCTTGTGGTTTACTGGGATAAATGCAAATCACTTGGGAATTTAATGTCATACCAGCATGTTGCCATGGTAGCTCAGTGGTTAGAGCAACCGGACAGAGGTCAGGAGATCCGTGGTTCAAATCCCAGCTATGGCATTGAATTTTTCAGTCGTCTGATTCTACCTTTCCAGTAAAATACATGTTTGACTGTAAAATAAATTATTATTAAAAGAAGACAGGCTGCAAACGCTTAAAAAGTCAAGATGGCAATTACCTGTACTTCAACCAGCATCCCTATCTGCATAAATACATCTCTGAGTTCAGAAAGTGAGTTTTCTATGTTTTGTAGTTCTTCATGTCTTTCTTTTATTTGTGAAAGAGCCATCTGTGCTTCTAGAGTATTGGAAACTATCTGAAATAGACACGTTAAAATTATATTAGCAAATCTGGAAAATTAGAGCTATTGTAACTATAAATTAAGTAATAATAATATAACTATTAAAAAACTCAAAATTTTTATTTAAGCACCACCTTTGCAAATTGGATATGCTCTTAGAAAAGAAAAGAATAGTAGGTGATAATATTAGAGTAAAATGATGCAAGTTTAAATACATATAGCTTTTCTTGATCATTTAGCATCCTGAAAATTGTTATAATTTTTCCCAAAATTAACATTCATGTGAGAGTAAGATGTGCAATGTAGACCCCCTAATCCATCAATCCTATTGACTCCAAAGCAGCCATCCTGTTTCTCAGTGATTTCCTTCTTCTGCTCAGTAGTTATCCTGAATTGCCAAAATCCTTGGTTGAAACCACAAAACAGTTGTGCTCCATGGTTCTCAGGATGTTATGAGATCTACAGTAAGGAATGCACTTACATTAACCAAGAAAGAAGCAAAGTGCCACTACCACTTCAGAAGTCTGTCCTCAAGGGCAACCTTAAAAGGGGCAAAGGGGGACAATTTTCCCTCTCAACTCACACTATTAAAAGTTTATAGTTTTCAATTTATGAGCCTAAATGGCACTTACCTGTATATGTTAAAATAAAACATTTAATGTAAATGAAACTGGTTAACCTATGTTTTCTTTCTTAAATTGAGTTGTCCTCCATGGTCTATGATACCATGCAAACCTCTAGTTCTCGAGGTCACGAGTTGAAACCCAGCAGAGGGTGATGAATTTTTTTGGGCATAAAAATCCTTAGCATGGCTTATTTGGAAGGGAAGTAAAGCAGGTGGTCCCATGTCATAGTTTTATGCATGTAAAGGAACCTCAAGCCTGATCAAGATGCCTCTGAGCAAAATTTCCAGTTTTTCACACACAGTGTACAATGGGATGTTAAGAACCATAGTAGTTAAAGAGCATCCATAAATAAAACCCAATTTAATTTTTTTCTTAAACTGATTTTTTAGAAGTTTGGTTGTGAGATATGCTGATGCACAACTGATGAAATGTATGAATGCAATTCAGTATTTGATACAAAAAAAGATGTTTAACTGTGCAGACTTATTTTCTTTCAAAATTAGGATTTTCAAACACAGAATGTAACATAATGATAGGAACGTCACCTCTGTTTGTCACGATGATGCTATCAGATGTCACAGAACCCCTTGGTGGCTCCAATAGATGTCATGTAAAGGTCACTTAGCCCAAACCAGCACCTTTGCCAGAGGTGATGGGGATGGGGACATAGTACAGGGACTACATTGAGAGGCTTATAGATTGCAGGTACTGGGAGGGTGGTGAAAGGGTGACACTTAGTATCCTACGTGTAATTCTGCTTTCAAGAGAGACTTTAATCTTTCTAATAGCTAATATAAACTACATTACAAGAGGGAGAGAGTTACACAGCTTGAGTTGTTACCTGATAGATGAAGAAGTCTGGCGTTCCATCTTCATTGTGTCTAGAGCCTCCGACGAAATTATAATTTAGCAAAAAATAAATTCTGCTAGGCAATCAACAGAGCGCCAGCCATAAAAAAACTCTTAAGTTTAAATACCAGGAGAATGCTGACTAGTGCCTAGCTAGTACTGACATAACGCATGTCAGTACTAGCATGTCAGTAACGCATGCATAATCCACCCACATGTTGGACATGAGGTGATCCTTTCCCTAAAAAATCGCACCATCAAATCCCTGTTTACATAAGTGTCCAGAAAATTACTCGCAAAAATTCTAAAACCAATTTCATGGATTTGCTTAAACAAATTTTGTCCTGAATATCTCAAACTTTATAAAATCATATTTATCATATTCTTTTGAAAATAATACTACAACCATCACACTGGCTTGTGTGAGCTACAATGACTGTAGTCCTATAATTCAGAAAGGTTTTATAATTTGGACAGTCAGCTCTGATTGTAGATGCATAATGACATACAGAATTGATGTGTATATCATTAAGGTTGTATCCTTCAGGAGGTCTAGTTTTTCTTTCTAAATGGATCTTTGAAATGTTTCTCTGAAGTAACTGCTTAGTTTTATTTTATTTGATAAATTTTAATGATCATCTGCTTTTAAGAAAATGTTATCCCCCCTCTAAAATATTCTGTGGAATTGATTGCCTCATCATATTATTCTGTAATGAAACATACAAAGTAGATCCTCAGAGTAGAATGCATGTAGGACATAAACTTGAGGACAACCAGAACAATCAGAGGAAATTGATCCAGAATACACTCTGCAAACCAAGCAAAAACTCAATGGTTATCTTTCACCTCAATACTTGACAGGATATTGTGGTAAACACCATCATTGTTTGGGAATCATGCAATTTCCAGCATGACTACTATGCAACTTTGAAGAAAGAGAGCAAACACATTTGTCTAATGTCTGACTAAATTGTGAATAGAAACCTCAATTAACCAGTTGGACCCCAACCAGGGTTCCAATCCAGACCTGCTTCTTGAAAAGCAAAAAAACTACTTTACCTCAATTTAATGGTTAATAGCTTATTTACATTAAGTATCTAGCTGTTTATTAGTTTTATTTATATTATGTTGGGTTCAAAGGTCAAACTAATATGGCAGTAAAAGCTGAAATATGTATTAACATTTGATTTTGAAAATTTCTTGTTTTGCTGTATCTGTAAATTAATTGTGGAGTACGTTAACTGAATGTTTCAACATTTTTCAGCCTGAATATCTATTTAGATGATACCTTTGCATATATTTTGCTGAAACTATTTACAGCATTTTAAAAATGAGTCATTTGCACATCCTTAGTATCATTTGAAAATACTTAGTTTAATTTTACTTTGTATTCTAAAAACTTGTTTCACTTTCCCATGTGAAAGAAGTCTATAATTAAACTAAAACAAAACATTGCATTCATTACAGAGAGCACAGAGCGCATAGCACTGTCTGCTTTGCTGCATAACAAACAAACATGAAAATGCAATATATTATAGCTGGTCCTCCGTGACATGTTGGATTTAACTATTTACTTTATTAATCCATTTGTACCAAAGTGCAATACTTTGAAAAGTTATTCTTTTTCCCAATTCAATGGAGCAGGCCTTTTCGTTGATGCACAATATGCTGTACTTAGCTATTGGTTTTGCTCTTTGTTCAAATTTTTTTCTAATTATCTCAATATTTATGTACAAAGAAGGCAGAAAACTGAGATGATACAGCTGTCTCTCTGTGTTTGACAGTGATTCAAAATTCAACAATGTTTACCAATACGGAAGAAATATTATGTATCAATCAATATAATCACTAGAAAATTATAGTATTTGCTGTCAAAATATTTTCAGTAATTTAATATAAGTAATGGCTTGCAGTCCTGACTTAATGTGTTTTAAATTTAAATATTATATGAAGCAGTAAATTAACAACAGAGCTGTGACTGTCCCCCATTAAAAAACAGACAATGTGGAAAGATAGAACTTTCTTTGATTGCCACACCACTGGCTATTAAACAGTCTTTTGCAATACCAATAGCTCAAATTTAATTAAGTTTGGTTACAGTTAACAAATTTTTGAGAGAAGGTGATAAACTGTCTTAACTTTTCCAAATTATTTTGTTTTTCATGAATAAAGGTAAAAGCTGTGAATGGACACAAGCTTTTGACAATTTTGGAGTGATTCTTGTATGTAGATGGAAAGTCACACGGCATGCCTAGTATATCCCTAAAACAATATTTTATACAGTATTCAATATTTTTTAAATTTTCTAAGTAAGTTTGTATGCTTCATTTCTCTTGAAACTTAGGATTTTCATTCCCAATAGATGAACTATGTAAAGCTTCCACAACAATTTTTTAGCCAATTGTCTAGGCGCATATCATTTATGATTATTTCATTTTGGAAATAATTGCTGGAGATAATTATGGTTCATTAACATTAATGTAATATCTGACTTACATTATCCACAAACACTGCAGACTTATTTTTTTCTAGCAAACTCTCTAGCTCCTCATTTGTGACCTCTTTCTCGCCTGGAAAGATGAAGAAAGATTCAGCTACAGTTGACTAAAGTTATTTTAGACAAGGATTAATCAATAATGCTGTAGTGCGGAATAATGATGTGACTGTGAGCTATTCATGATTCCTTGTGTACTATGAACATTTGAGAAATGAAAAACATTAAATCTAGTTTTCCTTTAAGATTTTTAACCTGATTAAAAATGTGACAAGGCAACAGGCTCTATAAAATATATGATAATGTCTCTGACACAATGACTTGTAAAAGTAAAAACTGTGATTTGTGTCAATTTGAAAGTCATTGAGAGCATGTTTTGGAAGTGTGTACTTTACCAGATGTTTCATATCCTACATCACCACTAGATTCCTCTCACATAATTACTATTAATGAGGCATGCATCCATTGCTGAGGCTGGATGTAAACCCTTTTAGTGCTTTTAGTATAGACAAAGGTATTCTGAGGTATATATCTAATTTAATAAAATCTGTGTATGCACTACTACAATTTTTGTTACCACTTCACTGTGTCTTCCAAACTACAAAGTATATACACTAATCTACATCAAAACTTAATCTTTGAAGAAGGTCTGGACTGCACCTTCATGCATGACTTTGGCCTAACAGCTTATCCAAGTCAACCAGAGATGACTTGTTTCAAAGAAGGAAGATCTGCAATTATTATTCACAACCAGAATTCAAATTTTGCATAAATTTGTAGTGTATACCAGTAAAAAGTATGTACACAATACTGGCATATATGTATAAGGCGTCCAAGAATCTGTGCATTCACTGTACAGAATCATATTCTATGGACAAATTGGAGATGTGAATGTTAAAGAAGTTATCTTCTAAGTATAACACTTTTCATGTTAAAGTTGTATAATGTTAACCAATCAGAAGGCATTAATTCCATTCAGTGGCCTTAAACATTAGGAGGAGGGCTACAGACTTTAATAAACAATGATAGCCAAATTTAAACATAATAAATTAGCTACATAATAATTATCGTGCAAGACTCAACTGCTGAGAATTTTCAAATAAATATCAATTGCATGATTCTTTAACTTGAAAGCCCCTTCATTCTTTTCACCCCAAAAGCACCACTGAACTCCAGTGTATGCTGCCCAAGCACTTCCCAGTTATTTGTTAATTCAAGCCAGCTGGATGACTAAAGATCAATCTACCACTCTGCTATAGAGTTCAACATTGATCTTGTCTAGCTTGCCAGCTTGAGGGAGTGAATGATAGAGTGGCCTTAAACTCGTTTGCAAGGCCTGGGTGCAAACACCAGCAGGCTCCCAGCTCTAGTATGCAATGAGATTTCAATTTACTGTGATTCAGTGTGATGGATACACAATTGAGTTCAAGTTGATGTAATAGACACAAGTAAAAGATTATAATATTAAATTACATTGAAATAAAATCTAGGACATAATAAAATATGTACAAAAATGAATCTGTATTACAATAAATGTTTGTTAATATATTTATTTTACATCAACAGAATATGTAGAGAACAACAAAGCTATACTACATTAAATATTTCTCAATACTATAATAGACCCGATCTACTAAGAATTGTTCCAATGCTTTTTTTAAATTTACTACAAGGGCAGTCCAGAAAGTCCCAGACGTTTTGGCCTATTGCGATGACTAGGGCTAGAGCCGCCATCTTGGTGTCAGAACGCTCCTACATTCAGTACGCATCCAGCTGTGGTAGCATGAGGACTCTGCCTTGCTCTCTGTGCTCTGTGACTTCTTAGAATGTGCGCTGCAATAGAAAATCCCACCACTTCTGAAGTGCAGTCTGTGATTAGGTTTTTATTAGCTAAAAAGAACAAACCAATTGAAATTTATCATCAATTTTGTGATGTTTACAGGCAGGGAATAATGAGTGAAAGCCGAGTCAGGCAATGGTGCATTGATTTTAAAAATGGCCGTACCAATTTTCATGACGACGATCACAGTGGTAGGCCTAGCCTTATGACTGATGAACTGTCAATGCAAATCAATGACAAAATTCATGAAAATCATTGTTTCATGATTACAGAACTTTCAGAACATTTTCCTAAATTTCACGGAGTTTGGTGCATCAAATTGATGCTTTGATACTGACGCTGAACTGCATGCCGGTGTAAACCAGTGATTGAAGTCGCAGGCGGCAGATTTCTACAGAGAGGGTATTGAAAAACTTGCCTCGGTATGATAAATGCCTCAATTTGAATGGCAATTATGTAGATAAATAGCTTAAGAGTGTACCTTTCAAATGTAGATAATAAACATTGATATTTACATTTTGTTAATTGTTTATTTCAAAACATCTGGGACATTCTGGATTACCCTCATATAATCATTATAAGATTTAAATACTTTGGAAAGGGCAATGTAGAGTTTTATTCCCATAACACTAGACATCTTTTCAAATGAGACTGAACTTGTGAAGTTCCCTGTAATATTATGGTTATAACTTGAGAACTGCTACATTTATAATATAATCTATTCCACATTTTTGTCTCCAATTTGTCCATAGAATACAAAGCTGGAGAATTAGTGTGAGATTCATGGACATCCTATAAGTATTAAAACTTGTCTGTTATAGATTATTACCACACTAATTAGCTGGGTTTGTCAGAATGTGATATAAGAATACAATCATTCATCCTGATGCCACTGTAGGAGAAAGCTTGTTTAGGTTATCCCACCTTTTCCCTGTGTTCCATGGTATTTCGAAAGATATTAATTAATATTCAAATGAAGATATATTTAAATTTCTTTGACTTAATAATTTGGATAGATACTTTGAACATTTAATTACGTAATGGTTCCATCATTTTAAGGAAGTTACTGTAGTTCTTGTAAAGCATTTTTACTATCATTGCTATCAGTTAAACACGTTAATTTTTCCTTGCAACAACTTTAAACTGACAGTTGTTATAGGCTAATGTATTAATGTATTGTGGATAGTATTTGTTTATTTATTTACTTGTTTAGTCCTCCCAATGTTGCAAAAGCCTATGTCAGCCTAAGGTTTCCACATGACTGCTGCATTCTCTACCTCCATCCACACATATATCTACTAGTGGTAGGTGGTCATCATGCAGAGTTCCCCTGACTGGTCAGGCACCATTCTTTTAAGATGGGAGGCTGCTACTCCAAAATCAAGTGGTCTCAAAACGTATCACAGGGCCTGACAAGGCTGAATGCACCCAAATTTAGATCTCTCATAGCATGGGAAAAAATATTAGGCTAGTACTGATAATTGAGCATGGGTCTTCTACTTGACAGGCAATAATCCTAATGCATCACAAAGGAGATGGTATGTATTTCTTTTTCTCTCTATTATTTTGCATCACTGTAAGTATGTGATCATGTCGTGACACATCGGTTAGGAGATACCTTGTGGCTCGGTAGCCTTCTAGGTCTCATCCCTGTACCATACCGTCTTGCTTTGTCCCATGTCCACAGAGGCGTTAGTGCTAGGCAACTGTACCTCTGCTTCCATATGTGACAGGCAGATGGCAGCTTCAACACGTGTCCACAGAGACATTAGTACTAGGCATCTGTATCTCTGCTTCTACATGTGCCAGGCAGATGGCATTAGGGTATCATCCAGTCTACTTGTTTTCATTATCCATGGATAGATGGCAGAGCATTCATTATAACATCTATTTTCATTTTTACTATTGTTTTAGACTTAAGGTGAAACTTTGGGTCATGATATTAGATATCCAATCTGGTATTTACCTTGGCGACTGAGGGAAACCCTCCCCCAAAACAAAATAGTCAGATTGGTCAGACTATGAGATTTAAACCTAAGATCTAAATGTAAGCCAAGACATTACCGCCTGAGCAATCCCACTTAGTTATATTTTTTTGTTTCTAAGCCAATATATTCTGTGATTGACTTATTTTAGTCCAGACCATTTTCCAGATAGATCATTTTTTGCAAACATACAAGCAAACATAATATTAAGTAAATAGCCCTTGATGTACTGTAGATAACTCATAGTTGATAAAACTTGTCAGACTTGTTAACTATATATATATGTGAGTTCTTTTTGGCGAGGTTGTGTTACCACATACCCTCCTTGCCATGACAGAATTTTTTACATCCTATTTGCTTAGTGATTACTATGCTAACTGCTAAATTCATATGGAACTTATGATTTGTTTAAGTAACTTACATATTCTCATTTGTTGCTCCACAATGGCCTTACATCTTTCTCTGTGCTTCAACAGTGCATTATTATATTCCTGGATTGCAGACATAAAAAGATGAGTTGAAGTTGCAAGCTGTATTTCTTTTATTCTTGCAAATGTGACATATTTTTGTTGCCATCCTGTTTTCTTTGTTTCTTGCTCTAGTTCTAAGAAATGTGGATTAGTTATTGCATAATATGGAGTTTTATTGCAGCTAAAGCAATAGTAAAGCTAGACTGAAGTCATATGAACTATATACTGTTTTACTCATGAAAAAGTACATGATTTCTTTATTAGAAAAGTGTTATGTTTCTATAAATAATTAAGAAGTATTTCATACAGCATAGCATAGTCATAGTTAAATGTTTAAAAATTGAGTCAAAATTTAAACACACATTTCTTGGTCCACCAAGAAACTGATGATAGGGAGGATACTCCCAGAAACTAGTCTTTTTTAAATTTTGACATGTAAGTGGAGAATTTAATGTGTGTTATGTTTCTACTGATAATTATATGCTTTTCTGCAAGGCTTAGTTGTTGAAGGTGATTATGAAATATTTGCATCAAAATATTAGAAAGTAAATCTTTTTGTCACTTACCTTTAAGAAGAATTTGTCCACATTTAATAGATTCGCTTATAGCAGCTTTTCTGTTTTTGATTTCAAAGTTATATTCTGAAATAATAATGTTAGGTGAAATGTAGTTATGTATTAAAAAATGAGCAGAAACCCTAAATTTTTTTCTTTAAAAGCTTTTATATGGTAATTAACAAAATAGAGAGGCCAATTAATTGGAAAATAATATTTGAGCTGGCATTATATGAATAAAAGTGTAACATATAATGTAAAGATGATAATGGCATTTTGTACACCTTCACTAAAATTGTCACTTTGGGGGACAGGAAAGGGTCCGCAAAGTGCCTTCTTCAGCAGACAGTGGCACAGTCCATTTTAGTGAACTAATTAATAAACATGTCATATAGCAACAAATGAAGCAAAACTTCAATTTCAGTTTTGACTCAGTTTTAAATAAAACAAATTCATAAGTAGATTGCGGTTAACATTGAGTATTTTTACCACAGAGATGACAATTGCAATAAAGTTAATAAAACATATACATTTACAGTATTTACTTTACTCCATTCTTTAAATAAATTGTTCTCTGTTTCATTTGATGATGAGACTATAATGGCAGCAACTCTTAACTATATTTGCAAACATTTAATGTTATTTTGACAAAAGAATTCTCAGCCTATGGTTCTTGCCCATTACTTCACATGAGAACAAATTGATTTTTCTAGGAATAGACATTTTTGTAAGGCAATATTTAAATAACCGTTATAATAATTCAAGGTTATTTCAGAAAAAAAGATATACAACATATACTCAAAGAGCCTTTAGAGACTCATCAAATATTATGGAAGAGGTGCAACTGAATACTAGTAACATAAATAGCTACTGAGCTTCCTTTGTATTAAATTTTTAGTCTTTCGAATCAGAGTTTGTTAGATACTATGTTAGATACCATACTACATCAAAGAAAAATTAAAAGTTTTTCTTCCTTTCTTTGTGTGCTGATTGCCCAGTACACTAAAATAACAAATAAGTATCAGTATTTATGAATATTTTTTGTAGTATAATGGTCCCTACTGAGGGTTGCCCCACTTAAGCTCAGACGACTTTAAATCGCCCTCCCACTCCTGTCATTGCTCAAACTGCTTATGTTTATTATTGCATCAGCTCACTGCAGGATAGCCGTCTGCTGGGCCAGTCTGAGGCAAAGTTTATGCGCAATGGCTTCAACAATCGACGACTTGTGGGAGGGGTACAGTGTTGGGCTTTCCGATGCCGGTTACAGCCTTTCAAAGATAGTGGAAAGGTGCAAACAAAAAGGTCTTACCATAAGTAAGTCGTGTGTGGGGCTTATAACACAGTTGCATAAAAATGGATTCCCACCTGAGACTCAGTGTGCAAAAAAACTAGCAAGGAAAAGGCCACAACCAACACGACCTAAAGCAGTAGTAGCCAAGGTAAGTGCAACAGTGACTCAAGAAAACCCACCAACCCAAAGAAGCATTTCCAGTCACACTGGAATATCCAAAGGGGCCGTATATTGGATAATACACAACAATTTGGGTCTAAAACAGTGCCATGAAGCACGTGGACATGCCTTGAAAGAGCGGCACATCAGAGAATGCTTCACCAACGCAAGAAAACTCTATGAACACCACCTGGAAGGTGAAAAGTGGCAATGAATGGTTTCTTTAGATAAAACGTGGGTTTATCTAGATGACACAAAAAAACCCGAGCCATTTATTACCATTAATTGGGCCAAAAGGGGCGCTCCAACTTTATTTGGGAGAACAAAGGAAAAGTTTTCGAAGGGATTCATGGTGGTTGCAGATTATTGCTCTTGGGGGAAACTAGTCATACACAGAGTTGCCGACAATGTAAAAATTAATGCAGCCTACTATCAAAGGAATGTTATGGACCCAATTTTTGATGAAGAGATTCCTCGGATGTATGGTGAGGATGCCCCAAATGTTTGGATCCACATGGATAAAGCATCCAGTCACACTTCTCAGTTCTTCCAACATTACTACCACCAGAAAGCTGTGGAAACGGTTGTCAATGTGATACTATTTAAAAGGATCCCTGTGAAGTCACCAGACGCATCGCCCAATGGAGTTTTGCAGATTTGGTCTGCTTAAACAGCGCCTTGCTCTTCGGCATCCCAACACAATTGAATGACTCTGGAAAGCCTGCCAGGAGGAGTGGGCCAACATCCCCCTTCCTGTTCTTAGATGCAGCCTTCTTCAATGGAAACTGCACTGCAGAGCCATAGTTAAACACCATGGAAATCACATTTAACACAATAGGTGGTGGCAAAAGGGTATCTCGCCATGAAAAACATAAGCAAAAACGTTCGAGCTTAAGTGGGACAACCCTCTGTAGTATCATCTATCCAAGACTGCCCATGTAAGTATGACAAATTATTTCAAATGATTCCTTGTAGCAAATTCTGGAAACAGTATTTCGTGCACCAAGCTAGCATAGAGCTTTTTAAAATATATAAACACCTAATTACATTACCTACTCACTTTCGTTTCCATTTGGTAGAGATATAAGAATAGTGCTCAAATGCTTTATTTCCTCAGTGTGAGCCTGAATACTGTCAATTATTGATCGCAATTTTTCCACCTGCAGATAAAGTAATAGACATAATATTATTAAGAGCGCTAACAAAAGTGTATTTTAAAGATCATAATACCTCATACCAGAGATTGATAATTGCCCCTCAAATAAAACTTGCTAGTAAATCAGATTTCTCAGGAAATTTTTCTGCTTTATAAAAGAAAACCTTTGTGACAGTTGGGCTGTTGCCAGGTTTGCTCATTTGGCAGGTAGTTGTTAATCCCAGTAGCATAAAAAGATAGATAAATGAATAATTTATTTACTATCATCAATATATACATCATAATTCACATTAATTGCTATACAGATGTTACTAGTTGTATATTTCTCTATGAGCAGTCGCTCCTGGCCCTATGTTCACTCTTTGTTCCTATTCACTGTTCATTTCCATTTATTTTTCATCTTGTACACTAACTTTCCTAATTTTATAGCCTTTGCTAAGCATTTCTTGTTTTCTTTCTTTCTTTCTTTCTTTCTTTCTTTCTTTCTTTCTTTCTTTCTTTCTTTCTTTCTTTCTTTCTTTCTTTCTTTCTTTCTTTCTTTCTTTCTTTCTTTTTTTTGTTTCAATTTCACTCCATTTTAAACCATTTACCTCCTCCATTCATTAATACTGTCACATTCAAACAGTTCAAAAGAAAGAGTGGAACAAAGCAGCTTCCAGACTTACAGCTATGTCAAAATGCAAGCTGCTGTTTTGGGATGAAAGTCACTCCACAGCGTTTTCATTTTCACAGCATAATATTATGTTATCATTGTTTTAAAGTAACTCAAGTAATGATATGTACTCAAGTAAGTATGATTTTAAACTAACCTTAAGTAATGTAGATGCCAGAAGATATTTCATCTGATTCTGTTGTTCATATGCTATGATATATGACTAATTTTCAATCTCAGACGAACAACAATAACTCTAAACTTAAGATCCATAATACTGTTCCAGAAAAAAAAAAAATTAATATATGAACAAATTAACTCTACAGAAGGTGTCAAAAAGCACACATGTATGATATACAGCAAAAGTTAGGAGATTTTTAACATTTATGTGATGTATTCTGAAACTAAATACTGAAAGGGTTTAAAAAATAAAGTAAACCTATTCATAACATTTTTACTTTCTCTATTATGTATAATAAGTAGGGTGAGTATGGCATTCCACCCAAAAATTAGATACCGAGGTTTCATCGAAAATACATGTTTTGAGGCCCCCTGAATCCAAAAAAGGTCTGTGTGTGTGTCTGTGTGTAGCATAACTCAAAACCGAAAAGTTGGATAAATACCAAAGTTGGTATTTAGGTTCAGTATCTTTCAAAGATGAGACATGACGACTTTCAAGAAAATTGCCCCTCCCCAGGCTACCTTCACATAGAACAGTTTTCAAAAATTTTGATTTTCTTAAAAATGTCTCCAATGATTTTGATTAAAATATCATATGTTTAAGATATTTTCATGGCAAATGAATGTATATCTTGAATTTTCTGGGTATATCCCCAAAGTCCCCTTCATTCTGAATGACTTTTGCATAACTGGTAAACCATAAGAGATAGACAAACTTTTACTACACAAATTTATGTCATATACTTTTTTTGGTGGAGTAAACCATTTGAGAGATATTTCCTTGTTATGTGTTTGAATTTTCCAATACTTATACTTTTTCTCAAATGGGAATTTGTTATTCGTTTGTTTATGTTCCAGACATGCAAACAGAATTGAATGCTCTACATAGCAACCAACTCTTAAAAGATTTGACTATCACTTAAAGCCTACTATATTCACCTTTCACCTACAAGAAAATTAGCAATAAGATTAACATCTCGATATCTGGATTAACATGAAATAGATGGAGAATAAGCATGTGCAAAATAGTTTTCACAAGAGTAGAGAAAGTCATGAGAGTGTAACACATCAGATTTATTTTCATTGTATTTTACGACCTTAAACTAATTTTCTACATAGTTTGCTACGTTGTTCAAGCATTTGTTGTAGTGTGGCACCACTTTTTGTATCCCATCATCATCAAGTGCTCCCTTCTGTGATGAAAGTCTTCCTTGCACTGCTGCTTTGACATCATTCATCCTCTTCGAAATGCTGACCAGAGAGAAACTTTTTCAGTAGAAGAAAGAGATGAAAGTCACTTGATGCCAAGTCAGAGCTGCAGAACAGATGATCAAATAGTTCCAGCCAAATGACTTGATCAAGGCTTGAGTTTGTTGGGCCAAATGTGGATGAGCATTGTCATGAAGCAACACAATGCCTCTGCTAAGCATTCCGCGTCTTTTGTTTTGAATTTCACAGTGTGGGTGGCTTAACTTCTCACATAGGTATCTTTGTTTATGGTTTGCCCTCTAGGCAAGAATTCAAACAACAAAACCCCCTTTCTGTCCCAGGACATGTGTGCTTGATCTTACATGTTGAAATTGCTTGAATTTCTTCTTGACCAGTGATACCATATGCCTCCATTCCATAGACTGCTGTTATGATTCAGGATCATGTGGAGCACTCATGTCTCATTACCTGGACAATAGGGCTCAAAACGTCAGCATATTGTGACAAAAATCATAGCCCTTAGCAGACCTTTTGTTATTCGTTTCTTAGTGAGGTTCTTCAGCACCCAACTTGTGTACTTTTTTCTATATTCCAGGCAATCTGCTAGTATTTTATAGAGGATTGTTCTTTAAATTTTTGGAAATCCCATTGAAAGCGATGAAGTTGTGGAGTCTGTTCTCACAAATATTTTCGTCAATCACATGCACCAAATTCTTGGTCACAATAGATGGCTGATTGCTCCTTGGTTCAGTGTGGACACCCTCATGACCTGTTTAAAATCATCCAGACCCATTTCTTCACTGTGCCTGCACTAATTTCAGCCTCTCTATAATCCTCACACAGATAACAGTGAATGTCTACCAGTTTCACGTTTCTTGCATTTAGAAAAAAAACTACAGGCTGGACTTCAGAAACCTTCAGAAAACTATGAGGAACAATCATGACCTGCTCTCACAAATGTCTACAGCTTACTAATGGAAGAAGGACATTAGTGACAACTTTTAACTTCATAAGGTATGAATGCAGTGTTACAGTGGCATTCTTATGTTCCAAGTAAGAATCAGATGCATGAGAAGTGGAGTTCTGTGCTTGAAATTACAAGAGACAATTAGTATTAGTGATTACTGTTGCCAAGTGTTGTGAAGTTCAGAAGATGCTGACTACATCTGTTTTCCATTTCTGAAATCGGGAGTGAGTGAGCTGTCACATTGGATAAGTTTTTAAGTAGGTGTAAGGTCTAATAAGTGTAGGAAACAGGCCAATGAAGAACCTAATGTTTCTGGAAAACCAAAACAAACCCAGGAAATATGATGGCAAATATTTGGATATCTGTACTACTGCTGGTAATGAACTTCAGCGAGTCAACTGTTTTCATGTTTTGGCTGCAGAGAGTGCTCCCAATTAGCTAAGGTTAGATTAATATTAATAATTAATTCATCATTTAGCAATTACATAAATTACAATAGACTTTGTCAAGATAACAAAACAAGATAAAAAGAATAACATTAAAAATATACAAAATACCTACACAAATACAGGTTTACAGTTTATTCTTATCGTGTCCATAAAATTCTTGTAAACAAAAAAGAATTTTCCACTAAGCATTTATATAATCTGCTCTTAAATATTTGTATTTTCAAGTTCATTATTTGTTGAAGAAGCACATTAAAAAGCTTTATTCCGTTATCTTAAAAGGCAAGGAATATTTTTATTGCAAAATGATATAAAGTGCAAATCCAACATGTTGCAAAAGATCTGATTGTTACATTCACATACAGAGTGGAGGACATAGAAAGACAAGAGATTTGGGGAAGCTTAGAGAATAAAAAAATTACTAGGGTTCTATAGATTAGTAAAAAGGAGATGGTGAGGAGAAGGGTATGTGGATTATTGTAATAGATCTGAAAAAGAAGCGTTTGCATGGATGAGAACAGGATCAATGTACCTGAGAGGGCTAAGAGGCAGAAAAAGCAGAACTTGTGAACTATGTGGAGGTAGAGAAAGCACAGAGCATTATATGACAGAATGCAAAGAATTAGTAGAATGGAGACAAAACGTATGGGAGGAAAAATGGGAAAAAACGGATGGAAAAATAGTAGCAATTAAAATGTGAACAAGAAAAGAAAATTAAGAATATGGGGAAGTTCTTAAAGAAAGTAAAGGAGAAATGGATTACAAAGGTAAGAGAGATAAGAAAGGTATAAGGGCAAATGGAGGAGGGAGAGGATGGATTATAGGTGATTAAGGGTAGCAAGGGCTACTCAGCTGAGACATAAGCCCAGGGTACCAGGCAAAATGAGCAGTATAGGTAGACATAGCTGGCAAGAAAATTTGTACAAAGGTTAGTTTACAAGCAGAATATTGTAAAAAAGGATTGTGTATAAAAGATGTACACATAAAGTTTATTCATTCATTCACATAACTGGCTACTCTCATTTATTTATATACATTTCTACAAATTATTCCTAGAAAAGATTATTTTTATATGTATCTACCTTATGTTAATTCAGATAAACATTTGCAGAAATATTTCATTACACATTTTATTGTAGATACAAGGGGAGATAAGGAAACTGAATGGTAGTCAGATGTTTAAAAACTGGGTCAATATATACTAACCTAGTAATTCTATACTCTTTACATACAAAATGGCGAAAGCACTTTAAAAAAATCTGATGTGTTACATTCATATAACTTTCTCTACCTTCTATTTTTTATTAGTGGGTATGCAAATTATTCTTATAAGAGTTTATTTTTCTATCTACTTATTTTAATCAGGATAAATCTTTGCAGAAATAGCTCTGTTACACATTTCATTAGGGTACAAAGGGAACAGCATAGTCAAATGTTTAAGAACTGGACTCTATATGCTGGCCAGAAAATTCTATACTGCTTCCATGCAATTACAAGAAACAACTGCAAATCAACAGGACTTAAAAAGAATGACAAAGTATTGAACAATTAGAACCAATAATGACGGATATCTCGGAAACCTGGTTGGTGGCACAAAACCATGTTTGGATATCTGAAATAAATTGTGCATTTTAAAGAGATCTAGATTTTTTGTAGTAAGCTTTCATCTATCGCTTAACATTTATGAGCTACATAAAATTTCTTCTGAATTAACAGGACTTCACAGGATATTCCTAGAAAATTCAAGATATGTATTTTACTTGTCATGTAAATATATTTAATATATGGTATTTTAAACAAACACATTAGAGCCATCTTTTACAAAATAATAATTTCAAAAAATATTCCATGTAAGGCAGTTTGGGATGGATGGATGGATTTTCTTGAAAATCTTTGTTCACTTATTTGGAAGGCACTGAATCTAAATACCAAGTTTGGTAAATACCAATCAGACTTTTCGTTTTTGAATTATGCTGTTTACACACACACACACACACATGCACGCACGCACGCACGCGCGCACGCACACACACTATTTTTATAAAAATGCTTTTTTTTTTTGAATCAGGAGCCTCAAAAAAGTATTTGTGGTGAAATTGTTATATCAAAATTTTTGGGTGGAAAGCAATACCTTCCCTACCTACAATAGGTAAGTAGTAAAAAAAGTAAAACTCCCAATCAGTCCTGCAGCATTGATATGGTTTCCATTATGAATCAAGTAAGGCATGACCAGTTGTAAAACAACGGACCTAGCTTTTGATTAAGGAGCCTTTGAATACTGAGAAAGCTGTACCGGGGGAGCATCTGGAGAAAACTGAGTTTGATACTATTTGGATTATTACAAAAATACAAATCCTTGTCACCTTCATGGAATACTTATTTTATTATCTGGAAAATTCTCAAGAGTCTTAAAAAAAAAAAAAGAGGGGAAAGCAAGCAAGCTAACTAATATCCACAGGCAGGACTATTCCTACTTGCCAGCTACTTTTCAAGCAGTATGAAGAAAGAGCCAATTAGGAAAGTAAGTGAATTATTATCTATATTAATCCATAATACAGGAAAAATATAAACACTTGGAAGGCAAAAATATGAGTGCTAAAAATACAGCAAAGCTCAGAAACTTTCTTTTTAACTCCTGCTTTTAGTGCATTACACTATAGTTGTTCATTTACCACATGAACACCAATCCACATTAATGCTCCTTAATTACTGAACAAGTCAATGAGCTTTTCTATCTTTATTTCTTTCTTTTCAGAAGTAAAAAAATTAATGCTGCTAAATCATACAAAAAAATCAATATTGTATCACTTTCTGAATTCTTTATATGGAGTACATACCTACTGGATTGTGTGCGCATAAAAACATTATAAAACATTTTCAATATTTAATTTACTATTTCCATTGTGTAAGCATATGTAGAAAGAAATTGATTCCATTAAGAAATATAACTAGCTTTTCATCAAATATTTAAACATATTAGGTAGGTATCACTGAAATACTTTTTGCAGCAACATTTCCATTTATTTTACTTTTTATATTAATGTTTTGGTAGATTTCCTCAGCCATAAGGTTATTTACAATTCTTAACTTACTTTGCTAAGGAACTGTGTTATGTCACCATATTTCTTCTCTAACTGCACATTAATTACTTCATCAGAATTGTTGCGCTGTACCTGTAAAATCTAGGAGAAAGCAAGGAAAAAAAGGAATGTTTGAGTATCATTTTGTATTGCTAATGAAACACAAATTTATAAACTAAATCTTGCAATACAGATATACTGAATTTAGCCAAGTACTGATGAACAAGCACACCGTGTGAACACAATGTATAAAACCTTTTAGTTGTTTGTACGGTTTCCTGCAGGAAATTCCCTAATTGGCCAACCCATGCTTCTAGCATTCCTATAACAGCAAATTAATACAGTTGATCATTTTTACTGAGGTGAATGAAAAGGAAATTTACAAGGTCAGTATAAAGTCTATCAACAATGTAAAACAGCTTTCATACAGACTGTGTATTACTCATGTTATTATATTCAATTATATTTGTCGGCACAAAAGAATGCAAATCAGAACCTATCAAACTATCTCCTTAACTCCTTTCCATTTCCCCTTGCCCACCTACAGGTACCCATGAAAAACCAGTCAGTAAAAACTAAGCAGTCTTTCATTTGCTTGCAAGATGTAATCTTGCATTAAGTGCAAGATTAATGCTCTGCTGTTCAACAGATGTCACATATACTTCTGCAACTAATAGTTATACACAAAGACATGGGTATGAACTTATTTAAAGGTGAGTCGGAATTGTTACACTAACATCACTTAAGTTTACTCACTTAACATGTTTCGGGAAACAATTCCGACTCACCTTTAAATAAATTCAATACACATCACTGTTTCTAGCTTCTTTTCATTACAATATCAACATGGGTATGAACTTAAGTGGTATGCTTTTCAAAGTTTTAAGGAATTGAGAAAAATTGCAAATGGTATCATAGATATCTGTTTAAATGGAGCCAGCTCATCATATGCAGGAAGCATATCTCATATATTATGTATATATAAGAACATTTGTAGAAAAGAAAAACAAGTTATATCTCAACTTTCTAAAGTAATGAATATTGTGGCTGTTGTAAACAGAATAATCATTTTGTCAAAGATTAATATATATATTGTTTGATCTTAAACTACATATATGTTATATGTATTAATTTTAAACAACATATTATTTCAATCACTGAAGGAGGAGCAAGGAAAAGCAGAAAAGAAATGGATGACAGTAGATGTCAAAAAAATTCACTTACACCTCTGAGCTCAGGAAGCCGATCTTTAACCATGATTGTCTGTTCACAATACAACACCTAACACACATACTGATTCTTTAATCTTTTACTCAAGATAAGTAATGTTTGCTTTCTGTGTCATATCAGATATGTGAAGTAAATATTAACTTCAGTATGTGTTGCTCTTTTTCTTACTGAACTGAGAAGCTTTTTCAACTGAATTAAAGTGATCTTAACAGTAGGACCAAGATGTTGAAGCAGATTAGTAAATAAATATGTGGGTGGAAGTAGCAACATAACTATGCTGATACTTTAAACTGCAGGTACACAATAGGTATAGGTAACTAAGGCATATAAGTCCTAGCAGTAACTGCTTAATGAACATATAAGGGATATTGTCTAGTCCAGAACTATTTGATGTGCATAATTTTAATGCAGACAGCTCTTTCAAGGTTAGTTCTGCACTGTATGTTGCTTAAGTTGCATGGGTACAGGCAAAATGCTTGGTGTTGCTGGAATGTTTCATCAAAGCTGGTGGTACTAGAAATACAGGCAAAAGTGTCAGCTAAAGTATCTGCTATTGCTTTAGATGAAGATTGGTTCTCAATTTCTATTCAAAGACAGAGGGTATGTATTGCCTTGTAAGTGCCATTTATTCTGTTAATTCTGTCCGAAGCTATGGAATAAGGAATGTTACACACATAAAGCAGCCAGCAATTGCATCTACTATCCTTAATGACTTCTGAGCTTGAGAATGAAGCTTTTGGAAGTTTATTACTTTCCCTACTATGTATAGTAAGTAGGGGAAGTATTGTATTCCGCCCAAAAATTCGATACCGAGATTTCACCAGAAATATATGTTTTGAGGTCCCCTGAATCCTGAAAAATCACTTCTGGAAACATGTCCGTATGTGTGTCTGTGAACAGCATAACTCAGAAACGAACAGTGGGATAAACACCAAACTTGGTATATACGCTCAGTATCTTCCAGAGATGCGACACAAAGGTTTTCAAGAAAATCCCCCACCCCAGATTACCCTTTACATGGAACATTTTTCGAAAATTTTAATTTTCTCAAAAATGGCTCTAATGATTTTGATTAAAATATCATATGTTTAAGATATTTTCATGGCAAATGAATTGTATATCTCAAATTTTCTGGGAATGTCTCCAAAAGTATTCTTCATTGTGAACGACTTTTGCATAACTGGTAAAACCATAAGAGATAGACAAAATTTTACTGCACAAAAAATGTAGACCACGTTAAAATATACAATTTATGTCATATACATTTTTGTTGTTGAGTGAATCATTTTTGAGATATTGCTTGTTATTCCCTTAAATTTTCCAATACTTACACTTTTTCTCAAATGGGAATTCGTTATTCTTTTTTTGTCCTGGTAATGCAAAGAGAATGGAATACTGCACATAGCAACCAGCTCTTAAAATATTTGACTATTGCTTAAAGCCTACCAATTCCCCTTGCATCTACAAGAAAATTAGCAATAAGATTAACATCTCGATTAACATGAAGCATATGGAGAACAAGTGTTTGTAAAAATAGTTTGAACAAGAGTAGAGAAAGTCATGCAAGTGTAACACAGATTTTTTTTTGTTTATAGCAATAGTAGGCTTTGTATTTATTTTAATAGCATCTTTACAAGTGTCATTCACCATGGAACAACTTTTGGTTTGCAGTGTGTGGTAGCTTCTGAAACACACTTGCTTCTGCAGGTGACATCACCAGGCCAGTAATTCTGAAACTATATTATATATGTCTGTGGCACTGAAGCACTTAATTGGTGGTAGGTTCTGAATACCCTCAACAATGTGGTTTTGGTACAGTGGCCAATCAGCTCTGTCAAATTTCCACTTGGGAGTTGCAGAATAGGAAGCAGTAGGATTATTTATGGAAATAATAACAGGAAAGTGATCGCTTCCTTGGGGAGAGGAGTAAACTGACCAATCTATCTTAGATACTCTTGTGGACTAGATATTGTTAAGTCCATACTGCTGAATGTTCCTGTAGCTGTGGTAAAATATGTAGGTTCTTGAGAATTTAAAGTATTTAAATATTTTCAAAGAATGAGCTTTTCTATAATTCTGCCTCTAGCATTTGGGTTGAAATTCCCGTAAACTATTATACCTGTTGAAGTCACGCAACAGGAGGAAAGGTTGCGGTAACTGACTTAAAAGTTCTTGAAAATCAGTGTAGTGTAAATCATTGCCCTCTGGGAGATAAATATTGCATATACAGAATGGAATTGATAAAAGTATTGAAACTGCTATTTTCTCAAGTTAAGTACGAAGGGGAACCTTCTTGTAAGGAATGTTATCTTTAAACGTAAGTTGTTACCCCACTTCTGGCATGTTGTCCTGCAAGGCAGTTGTTATTGAATGCAGAATAATGATGTA
This sequence comes from Deroplatys truncata, assembly GCA_030765065.1. Taxonomy (NCBI): domain Eukaryota; kingdom Metazoa; phylum Arthropoda; class Insecta; order Mantodea; family Mantidae; genus Deroplatys; species Deroplatys truncata. Next base: position 169,215,481 of record CM060983.1, read on the forward strand.
AATGAGCTACATGTTCACCACAAAAACTGGTTTCTTGTAGACAGACAGCAATTGGATTATGTGCGCTGTTTAGGATTTTAAGGTATTCGTATTGTGAGTAAAATCCCTGGAAAATCCATTGTAAAACTGTATTAGCCATTATGGATGATCTGAAATAAGGTGCAAGTTAAAAATGTGTAGTTACACAAAGTTATCGGAATTGGGGAAGTCACTTTCTCTCTAATAGCAGCAACTAGTTTTTTCTCTAAACTTGACAAATGCTTTGGTTCTTAACACTACATGCATGTAATGAAAATAGAGGCTTCTAATGGTATTCAGCAAGCACTCTAGGTTATCAATGTATTCAAGTGCTAGAGATGCATTCAAGGAGACTCTGAAGGTGCAGAAAATTCAATGCAAATTTGTGAGGTTCTGCCTCTAACAAAAGTTTAATTGGTAGTAACATGTCAACTAATGAAGGTGACTTACACTTTTTTGAGCAGAAATGTTTGCAATGACATAATATAAAGAGAGCCAAAAAAACTACAAACTGGCTGCGCAGAGTTTTTCCTGTCTGCATCCTCGGCGCTCGTTGCTGTCTGCCGCTATCATAGAAAGGCGCAGATGAAACCATACATTTTTAAAACTACTTTTAAAGGCTTACTTACAACTTTATGAAAGGAGATGCTGAAACTGGCCACCGTCGTTGTCCATATATTTTTGGCACCTTTTTAGGAAACTATCCATCACTCGCCATAGTTTATGTTGAGAAATGCTGGCAATTTCCTGGCGAATATTTTAATTCTTCCAGGATGTGTGGGTTTGTCTTGTACCCTTTATGTTTTAAGTTACCCCAGAGATAGAAATCGTAGGGGGTTAGATCGGGGGATCACAAATCTCTACTAATAATTCTGTCCTCAAACACACTTTCAATTGTTCTCATCAAAATATTGACTGTATGAGCTGTTGCAGTCTTGTTGAAACAAGGCAAAATCACGCTCCATGTCTGTTAACTCTCTAAAAAAAGGGGGGGGGCAAAATTGTATTCATGTATGTATGGGCGTCAACTGTTGACTCAAAAAAAATTGGCCCCATAACTCTTTCTCCGCTCATGGCGCACCATATACCAATTTGTTTGTCATGAAAGGGTACTTCATGAACAATATTAGGTTTGTCACAGCTCCAATAATGATTATTTTGTATACACACATATCCAGGAAGGTGGAATCAAGCCTCCTCCGTGAAAAATATTAAATATGAGTATTTCACCATTGTGTACACTATTTAGACTCCACTCACAAAATGTGCGCCTAATTACAGGATCACCTGGTTGAGGAGCATGTGCCACAGTTATTTTATGTGGTTTTAACCTCAGCAATTTGATAGCTCTTCACGCAGAGCCATAAGAAATGCCTGCCTGTTGTGAAAGACGTCTAAGTGATTTTTGGGGGGAATTCTCCAAATGATGACCGATGTTGTCTAATGTTTCTTCAGTAAGAACAGCACGCCATCTTTTAGATTCCTTAGCCTGAACACTTCCTGTGGCCTGAAATTTATTGTAAAGTTCATGGATTGTTGTACGGCCTGGAACTTTTACACCTGGAAATCTTTCTGCAAATCATACTTTCACTTGGCAAGCTGACTAAGTTAACACACACGAATCATAAATAAATATATGCTGTGCAGTATAAAATATATACCGAGCCATAATATACTTTGTGACTAAGTACCAGACAAAATAATAAATAACTTGTAATAACTGAACTACATCACATCACCATCAACTCAATACTGCACTTCACACTGCAGAGCAAAACCACATTAACAGCTAATCTTGTTTATAGCAGCAGTGCATTATCATGTTTCCACACGCCCAATGGAAAGACACCACGCAGCCAGTTCTTGGTTTCTTGGCTCTCCCGTTATTATCTTCCCAATATTATCATTGTCAGAAAGTTTAATTTCTTTTTCTATTAGCAACACCAATGGATCAGGAGTTAACATTAATGTATCTTGGCTGGAGGACGATTGAGGTCATTTTTTGCCCTGGTGTATTACCTGCATCATGCACTGAGTGAGATGCTGTGTTATTTGGTATTTGCGCTGTAGTATCTTGAGGCTAGTACAGTTACCTTTGTTATTGACAGTGTTGATGTTATCTACCAAAGAGGCTTCTGTTTCAGTAACAGATGTTGGAGCCTCTGTGCAATCTTTTGACATACTTCCCTCCTGATTACAAGTGAAGCATACAGGAGTATTGGAGGAAAAGTAAATCTAGAAATTGGTACCTTCAAAACTAATTACATGTTTGTAGATAAATGATCAATGTCCTGGGGAGTTACATACCTTTGACTATGGAAGCTGGGAACATGTGTAAGGCCAGGGACATTAATGCCCACACATAGGTAAATAATATGTTAGTCTTACTCCATATTCCTGATGATATTGCTCCAGTACCTGGATAGGTATTATGTGACATACACTAAAAATTATATTCTTTTATTAGGGGTTATTTGATAGATAAATCAAATGCATTTGATAGAAAAATGCAGATACAAGAATTTGAGACATATGAGGCATAATTAATGTTACACACCTCAGTTAGCTTACTTACTGCATATACATATTCTCATAGGATGATGCTGTTGTGAGATTCCATGATGATCGCTTGGTTCTTCTTGAGTGCAGCTCGAATCATTAGGATGTTGCAGATAAGCTACCACAGTAGTAGCTTCTCTGTAGAAGTTAAGAATTAACAGCAATGCAGTACAAAACCTAATGTTAATTTGTACCACACTTAAGTTCCAGTCGCAAGTTGAAATAAACTATTACGATGTAACTGTATAAACAGTTACTCATGTGAATCAATAAACAAGATGTGAGAAAGTCAATGATTTTATAGATCCATTTAACTGTCCATTTAATTTAGCTCCAGGGTTTATTTCATGACTAGATGGCCGAACCGATCTGCTATAGGTGGTTTATCAATTTGCTTGTATTTAATGTTTTTAACATGCTCTTAAGTCTGGTTTCCACAATATACTTAATTTTCTCAATGTTAATTTGATCACAATGCATACATTTATTTGATAACTGAACATTTTTTAGTTTGTAAAATGTTACCCTCATTTTAGAAAGTTCTTCTAAGTTTTTATGCTTCTGTTCTTTCAGAAACTACAATTACCATATTCCTTAATTTTGTATTTTTAACTATTTTTGCCAAAGGATGATATGCACTTTTTTTTAATTTAAAATTATCTTTCACTTTTTTGAGGGTAGAAATATCTTAATTAGCTTTCTGATTTTTCAATTTCTGAATATATATATTTATTAAGTAAAAATTAATATAATTTATTAAAACTGTGTTGATAACACAGTTATATTCTTCAACAAATTCATCATACTTCAAGATACATTTATCAATTTATAAATTAATCTTTTGTTTTTAATAGCCAATGATATCCATTTAAACTACCAGTAGAAACATTTAACAAACTTAATATATAATAATAAATATAATATTTATTTGAAAGTTTGTGAATAAATAGACACACATAATTTACTTCTTACATCACATAAAATCCAAACATTCTTTAATTTGTTGCTAAAAGTTTGTATACCTCAACATTTTGTATAATAGTAGAGTGTACAATGACCCTTTTAACAACACAGGCCTATAGAAATGTTCAATGAAATGGTTGGAATGAGATTCAAACAAGCTTAGGATCAAATGAGCTTAGTTCCCCAACATTTGTCTTATGAGGATAAGAGAAAAACTCCAGAAAAAAACATATCCAAGCAACTCATTCCAAGCGAGATTCACACCCTGCATTTCAGGTTGGAAGGCAGGCACTCCATCCCCATACCATGAGGGTAGACTCTGAATAAACTTATGTTGCCTAGATCCAGTAGTCTTAACAGTTTTAGCCCATGCAGAAGTCTGACAGGAAAGCTACAAAACATAATACCTACGCTTTAAAGCAAATATGTGCTCAAATGTTTAAAACTCTGAAAATCTTTCGTGTTTATTTAAGAATGTTTCAATACATTATAAGCTAAGTATTAATATGCATGCTTTAAACAAACCAAAATAAGCCCTCCTGTGGGGAGCTTGTTGAGGGCTTCACAAACACAGAATGACTGTTCTTTGCAGTTTTGTCCTCAGTTATGCTTTGTGTTTGCAACCTCAGCAGTAATATGATATGCATCCAACTCATACTATAATTTAATTTTTAAACTTCTCAAACATAAGACAGTTTATTGGGAAAGACGTTAAAATTTAGATGAAGAGCATAATTTAATGATATAAATATTTCTTTTACCTTAAACTAGAGGTGAATATACAAGAAAACAAGAAACATGCAGAATATGGTACCAGGAGCTTTTGGATTTAGGAGGAATATCTTTCATTTTTTGAAAAAACAGGGAATGTATTGTTTAGCCAAAGGATTAAGCTGGTAAACAAAAATAATGTGACCAACTACCACTTTTCATGTACTAATTTAAAATTTATTATAAAAATCACAGTTCTTATAAAATATGTACAATTAATGTATACTGTTGTTAAATTATTTGTTTTTCATAAACTTCAACATTCTAACAATTAGCTTTTCACAAAATATTTGTGATAACCAATGTTTATTCAACATTCATATAGTTTAATCCAATTTTGAATGGTAGGAAAAATACATTTTCATGAGAACATTTTACATTTTTTTTAGGTACATCTTTTATATATTATGCTCTTTTTGGGGGGAGGGGGGAGAAAGGAAAGAAAAAAATTCAATAATGCAGAAAAGTTGATTTTATCAACAATCCTTTTCTAACTACCATGGTATTACTGCAATTTTATTGCATGGAGGGATTGAAAAACTGCACAAAATCAGTAATTAATCTCAAAAGGTGAACTCTTGGAGCTATCAAAAATATTTAAAACCATTTTAAAGCTGAAATTAATGCATTATAATCATACAAATATAATATTGGGTTTATGCCTATTATGTTTTGAGGTTTATACTTGAGGTGGAAAAAGTTAGCCATTCCTTGGAAAGACTTAGTGAATTTACATGCTAATGGGAATCTGAAAACAAAAGTACTCAAGACTATTGATGTATTTAAACAGAAAAGGATTAATAATTTTTTATTTATTATGAGTATTTGTAAACTCAAGCTCTTTGAGAATGAGATACCTTTCCATTATTGCAAATTCTCAAATGAAAATCGCTTGTTTTGCTTAACATCAGCAACTGATTCTTTCACTGTAATACACTGACTATATTCTTAGCCAGTATAGGTGAATCTGTAAACGTCCGAGTGTTCTCTCTTTAAAAATGCAAAATAACACAGTTGGTATTCCTACTGTTCAGAGAGAAAAGAAAGAAAAATAAAAGAACTAAGCTATTAAAAGAATATAAGAGGGAATGGCATGTATACAGGAATTTGCTCTATGAGGGAAAGCAGATCAAAACAACCGACTTAATGGTACCAGATACTTGATCAGTGCATACTGCAATCTATTTTGCAATTGTTTTGTAACCTAATATATGTAGGTTCTATTGATATTATTTTGTTGAACACAGAAATTGTTTTACTTGAAGAGCTGCAAGCATTTACTCTTGCCTGCTAAGGAATACATAACCAAGTGAGATGGCTCACAGTAACATTTAAGGTTCACATTTGGGAGGTCCTAGGTTCAATTCCTGGGCCACCCACTCTGAGCTCTATGGCACTCTTGGCCTTATCAGATAGTAGCCTTCTTTGAGTCACCTAGGGTGACCCGAGGCCTCCCCGATTCCGCCAGAGGAAAGTCTTCTCTGAGCAACCTGAAGGTGTGATCATTTCTTCAAGCTTGGAACTGTTAGGGATCTCTGCATGTCTCTGTACTGCCTGTGGCCTATAGCCTTCTGCATTTCCTTCACTTCATCCATTCATCCATGCACCATGGTTTGTGATGAGCGAGGTGTTCCCCTTCATTACCTTTTCATAGTCACAGTCATAGTCAAGGAATACATATATGAATACATATTCACTTAATTCAGTTTTTATTTTACATTTTATCTTCAGACTTTAGCACACAAGGGTTGATGTCATAGCGGGCAGCAAATTTCATAATCTTGAATTTACAGCTGTAATATGAATAGTGCTATCATACTAAAATTATGAAATGACATGGACTGCTTCCATTCTAGTCCATTCATTTGCAAATATCCAAACTGCATGATGTCTGATGCCAATGAAAAGTGCTTGCAATGGCAAAGTTATGCACAAGCTCCACTGTCCCCACCTATGTATTATCAAGCAACACTTTGATAACTAGTTATGCTACTATGATGTGCAAAAGCATTGATAAAAAAGTCTGAAAGTAACCAACACTGCATATTTATTTATGCCTTTTACTCTCTTTCATCTCTTTTCCAAGGTATTGTTTTGGTTGCTAAGCTTTCAAATCAGTATCAAATCAGCTTATTAATTAATAAATCACGCTACAATGGATTCTCGTATACCATTTATATACTACATAATTTTTAATACTGAATACTGGAAGACAGGATCTAAGATTGAACCGTGTTTTTACTAAAATATTTATTGATTAAAATTTGAGAAATAGCATTTTTTTTCTCAAAATGATAACAATTAAAACATTTTCTTATCTATTCAAAAACTTCGCTCTGAGCTTTATATAATCTTATTTACTCACACTTATTAAAAACCAATGCATGGTAGTTAGAAGAGGACTTTCTTTCGCATTAAATAAATGCATTGCAATACTGCATTGTAGAAACATCACCATAACTATCACTTGGGTCTATGTGGAGAAGCAAGACCATTTGGTTGGTGTTGTGCAAGACTACTCAGGTACTCCACTGCATGAATATGCTTGCCTTCTTGAGCCAGTTGAAGCGGTGGGGCACCTTCCTGGTTTTGAAGTGTTGGGTCTGCACCAGCAGCAACAAGTTGTTTCACCACCGCAACATGACCAAACAGCGCTGCTGCATGCAGGGCACTTTCTCCATTCTGTAACGAACATGAGTACCCAGATTATATGAATTTATCTCTATAATTTGGTTTTTCAGTTTTCTTCTTTCAAAAGACAACTACATTTGATCAAAATTTTTCTTTTTGTTAATATACAGGCTCTTTTGAAAGTGACTTCAAACTTTAAAGCATAATAAATATATACTATTCTAATAAGGACAAACATAAAAATACTATGGCACTGCACAGGAACTCTTAGGATAGAACCTAAGATATCCTTATAAGCAAAAGGAGTGTTTCTGACCAGGGGTGGCTGGTGACTCAAACTTTGGTGGTTCACAAAGTTATAGGTAGCTGCAGTTTCAATTTATTAAAGTAATAAACCCTATACCATCAATTTTGCTTTATAAAAACTAGTTATTAATAATTACAGATGTCCAAATATCACCAGTGTTTATTATAAACCTATCTGTAACTGTGCTATTATAAGCCATGGTCTTTGGGGAATTCATGAAGATACTACAAATCATTCACCCATGTTTTATCCATGGATATTTAGTACATCTTCCCCACCAAATAAAACTCAAGAAAAGAAAAATAGGGCATTTTTAAACCACAACCACACATTCAGTCATACTCTCATAACCGTCGCTGTTAAAATTCCTGTTAAAACTCCCCCCCCCCCTACAGCTGAGTGATGTTTACATTTGGTGTAGGTCTACCAAGAAGTTTAATGTACTTTTCTCTTCAAGTTTAGCATTTAAAAAAGTAGTGTTAAAAGAGACTGAACAGATTTCATTGCTTCTCTGTATAGCACTGTTTACCTGTATTTCACTCTGATCCACCAATTGAAACACAGCACACCCATGTACAATGTACGGGCAATATACTATTGTACTAATGTTCTAAATATAGTTGACTGGAAGTGAAGCAAACATTTACTTGAAACCAATAGAAACGCTGTCTATGTGATGAAAGTCGAAGTGATCATCTTATTCCATGCTCTCTGATTATTAGGCTAACCAACAATGTCTTATGCCCCACATATCCCCACCATCCACCTCTTTGCACCCTTGGTTCTTCATGCCCTATGCCTAGTCATTATAAGACTGTGGGTCGCAGCTGGGAGTGCACTATTTTGGCCTTGCTAACAATATAGTGCCTGCTGAAGTCCACTACACAAAATCAGGTTGGAGTGAATCTGATATGTATAAATAGTACAGTTATTCACATTAAAGGGAAAGCTGGGATTATGGCTGTAGCACAAACGTGCTACCATATTAAGAAGCCACCCCTGGAGAAAATTTATTGCATTTAATGTTTAATGAGAATGCTTCTATTCCTCAGATCTGCAAAACAATTAGAAATCAATCAGCAGGCACATTCCAACAACCTGACTTTCACAGTCTATAGATCTCAATCCATTTAACTTTTAATTGGAGGGTTACATTAATGAGCAAGTTTTAGCAGCTTACACAACAACCCTAAAGTAACTATTATTTTCTCCAGCAAGAAATGAAGAAAATTCTAAGACCCTGGCTGAAAATTGCTATATACAGTATCACAGAAAGAATGGTGAACTAGAGATAAAAGTAATTCCAAAACATTCACAATAATTGAAATTGTGAGCGGACTGTTGACACTTTAGCTTCACTTACCAAGTTTTCACTCTCCATTGTCAGCTGAATGTCCAATGGCATCTGGAAGGGGATTCACTAATTCAGTGTCAGTTGTACTACCATCTAACTATCTAGTGGGAAACTTTTCTATCATCTACTCGCGGAATTTCAAAATTCATTATTCTGTGCACATTTTTGGTGATATGGATTTTTTCCCCACACTGTGAGTTGTGCTGGTGTATTGGTTTGTTTTATTGTTGTGTTCTGTTGAGAAAAATAAATGGTGAGATACTGCAAATTTGTCTATTGCTAATGTTTTAAATTTCTCAGGCATTCCTTTAGTCTGGTTTGTATGTTTCTCTTAATCTTTCCTATGTATATTTTGTTGTAGTCTTCACAATCAATCTGGTTAAGTCCTAGATTTCTTATTGTTTGGTATAGTATCCTTTAGCAGATAAAGAAGCTTCTGAAGTTGTGTGTAATCAATTTTATGCCATTTTCTAGATACAGTTTATTGAATTTGTCATAAATTTTTGAGTGGAATGTGAATCTACTACATTCTGAATACGTTGGTATTTCCTGCTGCATTCATTTTCTTGGATTACATCCTTTGAATGTAATTACAGAGGATGTGTAAGCCCACAGGAGGGAGGGGGTCCAACTACACCAGCCATTCAAATCTGTAAATGGTAGGTACCCTGCCCTCTGCCTGTAGTGCCTCCTAGTCTGGCCACCCTCTGTCTCCACTCAACTCATCTCTCCCTCCCAGGGGCACCCCATCAGGGGCCTAGGCACAAAAGCTCTGCGTAGGTTAAGGTGCTAAGTCCCCCTCCACTACTAGTCCTATCCTATTGTTTTCACTTTCTCTACCATGTACATAGTAGGTAGAGAAGGTATTGCATTCCACCCAAAAATTTTACACCAAGATTTCAACAGAAATACATGCTTTGAGGCCCCCCTGAAAAAAAAAAGCATTTTTAGAAAAACGTCCGTGTGTGTCTGTGAACAGCATAAGCTCAAACACAAAAAGTTGGATAAATACTAAACTTTATATTTAAGATCAGTACTTTCCAAAGATGTGACAAAGATTCTCAAGAACATCCCCCCACCACAAGCTACCCTTTAATGGAACATTTTTTCGAAATTTATTTTCTAAAAATGGCTATTAACAGTTTTGATTAAAATACCATATATTGAAGATATTTACGTGAAAAATAAAATGTATATCTTGAATTTTCTAGGAATAGCCTGTGAAGTCCTCTTCATTCCAAAGGAATTTTGTATAATCTTGTATAACTGGTAAACGTTAAGTTAAGCAATAGACGAAACATACTACACAAAAATGTAAATCTCTTTAAAATACACAATTTATTTCAAATAGTTTTTTTGTGGCATAAGCCATTTCTGAGATATCCGTTAGTAATGGTTCAAATTGTTCATTACTTGGCCATTCTTTTAAGTCCTGTCAACATTCAGTTGTTTCTCGCAATTGCATGGAAATCATATGGAGTTTTAAGGCCAGCATATAGTATCTAGTTCTTAAAACATTTGACTATTGCTGTTCCCTTTGTATCTATAACAAAATGTGTAATGTAGCTACTTCTACAAGGTTTATTTAAATTAAAATATAGTAGATAGAAAAAAAAATCTGATGTGTTACACTCACATGACTTTCTCTACTCTTGTACAAACTATTTTTACAAACGCTTATTCTCCATTTACTTCATGTTAATCAAGATAAACATTTCCAGACTCTATCTTATTGCTAATTTTCTTGTAGATGTAAGTGGAATATATATTTACAAGGGCAATATAGAAATACAGTAGCCTTTAAGCATAGACATTACTCTTAATAGCTGGTTGCTATGTGCAGCACCATTCTCTTTGCCACAGATTAATACTCTTTGCATATCCAAGACAAAAAAATGAATAACGAATTCCCATTTGAGAAAATAAGTATTGAAAAATTTAAGGGAATAACAAGCAATATCTCAAAAATGGTTCACTCAACAAAAAAAATGTATATGACATAAATTGTATATTTTAACGTGATCTACATTTTTTGTGTAGTAAAATTTTGTCTATCTCTTATGGTTTACCAGTTATGCAAAAGTCGTTCACAATGAAGAATACTTTTGGAGACATTCCCAGAAAATTTGAGATATACATTTTATTTGTCATGAAAATATCTTAAACATATGATATTTTAATCAAAACCGTTAGAGCCATTTTTGAGAAAATTAAAATTTTCGAAAAATGTTCCATGTAAAGGGTAATCTGGGGTGGGGGGATTTTCTTGGAAACCTACATGTCGCATCTCTGGAAGATACTGAACGTCAATACCAAGTTTGGCGTTTATCCGACTGTCCGTTTCTGAGTTATGCCACACACACACGCGCACGCACCCACGCACGCACGCACGCACGCGCACACACACACACACACACACACACACGGACATGTTTCCAAAAATGCTTTTTTTGGATTCAGGGGGTCTCAAAACATATATTTCTGGTGAAATCTCGGTATCCAATTTTTGGGTGGAATACAATACTTCCCCTACTTACTATACATAGTAGAGAAAGTAATAAGCTTTAGTAAGAATAGTTTGTATACCTATTAATAAACAATAGAGGGTAGAGAAAGTCATGTGAATGTATCACATCAGAAATTTTTTTTTATGTAGTTGTCCACATCGGAAGGTTTTTGTGTATCCCAAATTCAATTCAACTATGGTGTTTCATAATTTTGAGATCTAGAAAAGTAGGCATCTGTCTTTTTCTACTTTCGAAGTGAATTTTATGGTTCGGTTTTGCAAATTTTACAGTTTCAAGGCAACAGTCTAAATGCTTCTTTGGTACGATGGTAAAAATGTTAATTCATGTATCTCACTCAGACTTTAAATATGTATGGAAAGGATTTTTTAGAGTGAATTTCTATGGAACTCATATGGAAGTCTGCTAGCAGTGGTGACAATGTGTTTCCCATTACATGGCCCGAGGTTTGCTGATAAAAGTTTTGATTAAATGTGAAGAAATTTTACTTGATACTTAAGTCTGTCAAGTTTACCAGTTCTTCTATTTATTTTTTGGCAGATTTAATAATTCTAAACAATTCTTTAGCAATTTTGGTATTTGGCCAACAGAAAGGCTTGTGAAAGCTGATGTTATATCAAAATATTCTAAGATTTCTTCTGATCTTCAAAGCATGCTCTGAGTGAAAACTGAGTCAAACAGAAATGTCACCAATTCACTCACAATTTCAATTACTGTAAAAACCTTAATAGTTTATAATCACTTTTAATAACTTAACATGTTCTTAATGTTTTACAGAATCTACAAATCAAGTCTTCTATTTATTCTTTATTTCAAATATTATAAATGTTGAAGTTTACAATGACTTTGAAAAGGTCTTGCAGTATTGGCACAAGCAATTAAATTAATGTATAACTTAAGCCATACATTAATTTAATTTTTCACTTTCCTTCTAACCTCAATAGAAGAATTCTACTACAATGACCAATTTATAATCTTGAAATGACCACACTATTAACGCATTCAGTTTGACCCACTATGATCACTTCGACTCTGATCTTGCCAAAATCATCTGCATCTTGTTGTGCCTTGATGTTGTCTCTGGTTACTTAGTATGCGTGTGATATTTGCTAAGCAAATTACATGGCACAAGAATATGTTCTTTGTATTTTCTTAATAGTACTTGTGGTTTATCTTTTCAGAATGTATTTATTTTGTACTTTGCTGTACTCCATGCTTGTGAAGTCATCTACAAGATGAAATTTACTTTTGTCAGACAGCACTTAAAATATGCACATAAATAGAGCAACCAGCCAATAATGATTATGTGCCTTATTTTGGAATCCTGGCCGGCAGCTTGGCGGATGTAGCTGCGTGCGCACAGTGCTTCTAACCAGCTCTGGCTCCCGCTGTTCTCCCTCAACTCCGCACGTCAGTGCATGTGCAACCGTTGCTAGCCCGAGTTTGTGTTTTGTTCTTTGTGGTTAAGTGTGATAATCGTGCTATAATGCCAAGAAATGCATTTACTTTAGAACACAGCATATTCCTGTATGATTCCTACGTGTGAACAGAGTCTTGTAGACAAGTGACATGACTATTTATAGACAGATTCCCCGGAATCCGTGAGCCTCACAGAGAGCAGTTTGTAGTCTTGTAAACCGATTTAGAGAAACAGGTTCTGTTCTCAATAAGAAACTCAAAATAACTCACCGTGTTCTTACAGAGGAAAAACTGGATGAGATAGGACAAAGGTTAGAACATAGCCCAAAAAAATCTCTTGAGTAAGTTATCACAGGAAACAGGAGTTTCACAATTCTCGGCTTGGAAAGCCACTAAACTTTTCAAATTAAAACCTTATAAGATAACCATAGTTCAGGAACTGCAACCACGTGATACTGTGAGTAGAGTAAATTTCTGCAATTGGGCGTTGGGTAAAGTTAATGATGGCTCTATGGACCCAAAGTTAATTTTCTTCACAGACGAAGCATGGTTTTCTTAAAATAGTCTTATATCGACACAAAACAACAGATACTAGAGTGCAGAAAAACCCAATATTGTACATGAAATGTCATTGCATGTCCAAAAAATTGGTGTTTGGTGTGCTGTGAACGCGTACCGAATTATAGGGCCTATATTCTTTGAGGATACAGTTAATGGACAGAGGTATAGGGATGCAATAATCAAACCATTCCTGGAATATTTGTGTGACATTGAATGCACACGGGTAAAGGACTATGGCCACCGCGCTCCCCAGACCTGATGGTATGCAACTTTTGTTTATGGGGGAATTTCAAAAATAAAGTGTATCGGAACAACCCGCATACTTGGAAGAACTGAAACACAATACCAGAACATACATCACTGCAAATCAGAAGAAGAATTAATGCATCTTAATGGAAATTTTCCTAAAAGCTGTGAGAGATGCGTGGCAGCACAAGGACATAATTTCCACCTTCTCTGATAAAGGTATGTGGTTATTGTATGCATGTATGCACGTAAATCTATGCGCTTGAATTACCAGCACGCTATGCGCTTGAATTCATGGTCTGTGAATATTTAACTCGGCCAGCAGCAGCACGCCGCAAAGCAGCCAGCTAGGAGTCAGAAATATGGCACTGTATATGACTTACTGGATGCATTTTCAAAATGTGTACATTCTAGATAATTATTTGAGAAATGTTATTAATCATTAAAAATGTTTTTTTGTAAAACACTCACTGGAAGTAGTCCTAGAGACGGTTTGTACTTCAACAGCTCTTCAATGACGCTTGTGTGGCCTTTATGGGCTGCTTTGAACAAAGCAGTAGCTCCATCCTATGCAACAAAAAGCTTAAATTATAATTGCTTTAAACATTAATAAAATTATTCACAACAAGATAAGCTTCACAGAACTCTGTTTAATTAGAACTATTAAGAATTTTAATTTAAAATTGTGAACAGGAATTATAAGAGGATTGTTTCTTAAGCCACAGCAACCATAATAGTGGTCCCAAGCTTTACCAATTGCCACCTCCCTCTACAATTACCATGCCTCCCATCTTATATTTTTCTCATAAACGCCTACATTTAAGAACAATGCAAAATAAATACAAGGGGGTTTGAACAACATCCAGCAACTAATTTTAACAAAAGCTATAAGATTTACTGAAATAAGAATATAAACTGTAATAAATAAAAGCAATCATCCACATTGTGTACTTTTTCAAAATAGTTGTGTTGTAGAGAAGTTTAATTACTTATGTAACTAAATTAATTGTTTCAACTCACATGAATTTACCTCAAAATGTCTAAAAATTATTAAATTCAAGTGTGCAGGAACAACTCTTTTCACTTTAGGTAGCTATTTTTTTAATCACATGATGAGTCTCACAACAAAACACAGAATCAATGGAATAAATTATCAGCATTTCTCTCTTTCTTTCAAGTTGTTGATTTATGTTTCTTGAGTTCTTCTTATCAAAAAGCAATAATATAAACAAATCTAATAGTGAAGCTCACCTTTATAATGCCAAAAGTAAATACTATTTAAACAGTGAAGGCTTTAAAGCAAAGGCAATTAATGGGGCTCTTATCTGTCCAATAAGTTATTATTTAACATAAAAGCAATCAAAGCAACACTTTAAGAGAGAATTAAAAGAATACATATTGAACAATTCTGTACATTCCTTGGATGATTTTATAGTAATTAGAAATAATATTTTTTTTTTATTCATTTTAAGTGATTTATGCTTTCGTCAGTGCCAGAAAATTTGCATGAAGATTATTGCTGAATCATTAAGTAAGCTGTCTCCCACCCCCTATTTTAGAACCACCGTTATATATATATAGTACAACTTCATTAATATGTTAAAGGAATTATTTGAGCACCATTTATAGCAAGCATATCTTATCAGCTGCAGTAAGAACTGATATGCTTGTTTTGGGGCAGTTATGGAACATTTTTCACTTGTTGAAAGAGATTTCTGTTTTGCCAGTTTGACCCGTCATACTATACACAGTGCGAATTCAAAATTTTATAATTTTCCTACAAATGGGATCCAAAAAGAGTTAAAATTTCTAAGGGAAAAAAAAGGTGAACGCTATGCAGAATTATCCTGGAATAGCATATGCATGAATGAGTTTATTTCTTCATCATCAAATACATTTACACATACTTATATACAATACACATAAACTTGATCTTTCCATACTTAACCCCTGGTTGTACGAGGCATGTTTTTAAAGTAAGTCCGATAACTTTTTAAAAAAATAACAGAACATTATTTTCCAAATACTTTTATCATTCATTACCTTACATTACTTCTCCATATAGTCACTGCCATTATTCAGGCACTTATCATAACGAGAAACTAGTTTTTGTATGCCTTAGCCAAAGAATGATGCCACCTGTGGTGAAAGCCAAGTCTGCACTTCTTGTTTCACAACCTCATTATTGTTGAAACGTTTTCCACCAAGGAATTTCTTCAGATGAAGAAACAGATGAAAATCGCTTGGTACAAAATCTGGACTGTAGGGAGGGTGGTTGAATTGTTCCCAACCAAATAATACTATCAGATCTTGCATTTGTTTGGCTGTGTGTGCACTTCATGAACCAAAAGGATTCCACACCTTTTGTTCTGTATTGCATGACAGAGCTTTCTTAGTGTCTCACAATAGACATCTTTGTTGATTGTCACATTCCTGGGCACAAATTCAACCAGCAAAACACCTTGTCTGTCCCAGAAAACTGTACAGATGGTCTTGCGAGTGGATATCATCTGTTTGAATTTCTTCTTCACGGGGATGTTGTGTGCCTCCACTTGAGGCAGTATTTTTAACACTTAAATGATTTCAGTCTAATTATATAATACATAAATACAATAACAGCCCACCTTAAAGCAATATGTGTATGTAACAATATATAAAAAGTTATATTACAGTCATTGTATATGTTTATATTATTGTACACATGTGTAATGATGTTATGTGAATGTATTACGTAATTTAATAATGTGGGAGCTGTGAGAAATAGGTCAAAAGTTGCTAACAATGAGGTAACCTTGAGGCAATAATGAGTAAGAAGGTTTAATAATGCTACTAGTCATTCTTGGAAACAATAATGTAATTTTTGAGACAGTTTATAAAATAGCCAATCAACAACCAGAAAGAAGTTTAAGTTAAATGAAAGTATTCTATTGGAGTAGGAATAGCCAATCAGAGACTTGAAATACATAAATTTACAAATTTAGGCGGTAGAAATCAAGTCAGTTGCTTGTAGACAGCGCTCACAACTGGACGTGTTGCTAGCAGACAATGTTACCAAACAGAAGCGAAACGCGTCCTCGAGAAGTTTAATACATATTCAGTGTGAGACAAAAATAGTTTACATGTTAAAAAGTGCAAGTAATTAATAAAATAATCTCACAGCTCTCTATATCAGTGAAGTGTTATTTAAATAGTGTCAAGCATTAATAAAAGGAGTGAAGTAAAATTATAATCTGTGTAAGCCTACATTCTTCAGTCGCACCACTCCCTGTTAAGACATTTATGTCTCTAAAAAAAATATATATATAAATACTGATGCAGCCGAGACAAGCATAAATATATAATATTTAAAGAAACAGTCAAAAATTACAAAGTTAATATTTTTTTAAACATTTTTTTTTGGGCAAAGGCCACCAGAAAGTACATTTGGAGCGAAGGCTACCGGAAACTTTTTATCATACGTGTGGTTGCAACTACTTCAAGTTTGGCTCCCCAACATTTGAAATAAAATACAACTCCTCCTAAAATAACACCTTCTTCACACACCATGGATTAATGCTTTGTTTCAGGAGTGATGTGAGATATCCATGTCCCATCACCAGCGGTCGTCCTCCGTGGAATAGTGGTACCGTGCTAGCCTCTAGTTCTCAAGGTCACGGGTTCAAACCCGGCGGAGGGCGATGTGTTTTTTTGGGCATATAAACCCTTAGCATGGCTTCCTTTGGAAGGGAAGTAAAGCCGGTGGTCCTGTGTCGTAGATTTACGGCATGTAAAAGAACCTCAAGCCTGATAAAGAGGCATCTGAGTAAAATTTCCTGTCTTTCACCCCCAATATAGAATGGGACGATAAGAACCATAGTAGTTAAAGAGCGTCCATAAATAAAACTCAATTTAAATTTTCCCATCACCTGTAACAATGCAAATCATCTCCTTCTTCAGTATACCACATGAGAAAAGTCAGTGCAGTGACTTGTTCTTGTGTTCATCAGTAAGATTTTTGGGCACCCAACTTGAGCACAATTTCCAAAATCCTAAGCATTCTGTCACAATGTTGTAGAGGACTGACCTTGAAATTTGTGGAAAATGAGAAAACAACACCAATATGGTAAAACGTCTGTCCTTGTTAATGTTTTGTTCCACAGTTTGCAACAAATCATCCTTGATCACAGACGGTGAGCTACACCGCGGCTCATCATGCACATTTTCATGGCCTTCATTAAACTGTCTAACCCACTTCCTCACCATTCCATCACTCATTATTGTTTCCCATAATCCTCACCGTTGGTGATGAATGTTTGCTGATGTAACATTTCTTGCATTAAAAAACAAATCACTAATCTGACTTCACATACGGCGGGTTGTTCGATTGTTTTCAACATTTTGAAATGCTCTAAAAACAAAAACAAAAAAAATAAAGCGGCAATAGCTCACTGCTTCCTAATTAATGGAAGTGATCGTGCATGCTCAAAATCGTGACTTCAGCAGCAAAATATTAAAATGGTACTTTAAAAACATGCCTCGTATGGAATAGAGTCATTAAAATAAATCTCCTCATTTAAAGTTTTGTTCCCTCTCATGCTCATTTCTTAGGCTCCTTATCCAATTATTGCTTACACTTCCTTAAAATGGCGCTATTATGTTAATTTTCCCTTCCCTTGTAGCTGCTAGCATGATACATGATATAAAAAGTATAATAAATGCATAAAGCATAAGAAATGCAATAAGGTTATTATTAGTAAGAGCATATTAATCAGGTTTCTTGTACTTCAAAGTTAACATCACTAGCCCAGTTCATGTTTTTGAAAACATGTGTCACAGATTGATGAATGCCTCCAACCTCTGAAAGTTAGTATACTACCACTTGAACTTCTAGAAGTGATTATAATAAGATAATGGTTCTCTGTGACACTAAATTTTTCAAATACATGCCATTAAACTTTTCGCTATGGTAAATGATGTTTTTCCAGTAATTTACAAAACTCATAACGTCTGAATCTTATACAATCACAAAAATCAAATATATTAGGTTTCACAGTTCTTATATTTCAGGATTTATCAATACCATTCTCCTCATTTCTCCTTCCAACTTCATGTGTTGCGGGTATCAGGCTTTACAGTGACACGGTGATAATAAATAGAACCTCTTTGGACAAAGGAAGAACAATACAGGGGGGATGGGTTAAACTTATGTTGCCTGCAGTGGCAGCCTTACTTAAAACTGAATTTAAACTAATTTGAGATATCTAACTTAAAATCTAAAAAGGCCCAAGAAAATAATTAAACTTACATGACGAGTGGCATCAACATTTGCACCAGCTTTAAGAAGTTGCCTCACAATATGGTCATGCCCCATTTGTGCTGCTATCCATAGAGGAGTGGCACCATCTGTTCTCCTGGCATCAGGTGCTGCACCTTTTGCTAGCAGAAACATCAGTACTTTAAAGTGTCCATTCTGTGCAGCAATGAACAGCGGAGTAGCACGATCCTGAAAACAAACCCAATACAATGGAATATATTTTACCCAGCCAGGGTTTATAACCTTTATATGTTTAGCATATATGTCAGATAATTAAACTGACTTTAATAAATTCAAAGGTATTTAAGTTATATTAAATCTGGCTTGAAACACATTTGTTTAATTTCTTCCGATTTTAAGAATTTGCTTGTTCATGTTTAAACCACACACATTTGAGTGTCCATTTATAACATTGTCATGAAAGCAAACTATGTCTGGGATTAGGCCTTGAATTTTTAAGCCCTTAAAAACAACTGTTAGGCATCTAACATAGGCTCTAAAATTATAAAAACAAGTTCTAAAGACACGGTTTTAGGCACCAAAGATAGTTTCCAAGAGCTAAACATTAGATGTTATGTATCTAAAAATGTATTTCTACTTTCTAAAAGTTAAAATATGCAATTAATTAATGAGCTTTAAAAGTTACACAAAATCAAAAAAGTAAATTTACTACATTATTATGGCTAGAAACATTTAATTATGTCTTAAATTATAAATTTATGGTTGGTAATAGATCATATGAGCTATAAAGTTGAAAACAGACTTCTTAAAACTAACTGATTAGATCACAGTGGAAATGCACCATACACTACAGATACATCAGCATGACCTAAACACTATAGAGCTGATGATGGAGCCACCCCCCTAAGGTGTTGTTTGCAAAGAATAATGTACCATTTACAACAGCAATGTAGAAGAACCATTTAAAATACATTTGCACAGCAACAGGGAAAACAAAAGAAAACAAGAAAAAAGGAGGGAGGGAGGAAGGAAGGGAGTGAGAATTCTTGTGAATGTGTGATATCAACAGTTAATGAAGGGGGACAAGATATGTGAGTCCTGAAACAATGGGAAATATACCATTTGAAAGGCATATCTGCCGTATTGCAGTCACCGATCAGTACATAAAGATTTAAAAACAGACTTAGAGGGTGCAAACATTCTGTTTCTCTTTCTGCAAAACAAATTAATTTAACTGCTACAGCATTAAAATAAATCAATCTTTTTTCCAGAATGATATCAAAACTGTATCTTTCATTACTGTATAGAAAAAAAAAATTAATGAAGCACCGCAAATAGTAAAATGGCCACTTTTAGCCTTTAAAACATTAAAATAGATGTGAATGGTCAAAATATGCATTTTAGCACCACAAAGCCTCTTCTATATATTTATATTTTGTTTGAAATGTGAAAATATTTAACTAGTTTAAGTTTATTTGTACATATAAAAATAGGCATTTAGCCTAAAATCCAAGGTTTACTCATGATACTCACTAAATGTCTTACTACTATGGGTATTTCAAATAATAAATCTAATTTATAGACACATGATTTAACACAATTAATGCATATAGATAAAACTTGACATTAACTTATTTGTACCTGTTAAGTAGCATTGAAACTAATGTTTATATTACTTAACACTTTTCTGTTGCTTTTTCTTTCTTTTTGGTTTTTTGTTTCTTTCCTTTCTTAGTATAGGAAAACAAATTAACCCTTCCTGAATAAATAATATTTATTGAATAATTAGCCGTGTTTCTGCCCACTGGCTTAAAACTAGGTTATTAGAGCTCTGCAATATGAGTAAAAATATTTAGAAAGTGTTTAAATTCAGAACTTGGTCAGAATTATAGTACAAGCTTTTTATCCAAACAATTGTTTCTTTTTGGCTTATTGTCCTTTAACTGGGTAGGTTATACTAGACTGTGAACATACGAAATGATGCTCAAACTATACCAAATTGGAGTTAGCCAATATTTTCCTAAGAACCTTGGGGGGGGGGGACTTATTCAACTAGTTATGTAACTCATACCAAGGTTACAAGTCAGAACAACTTAAGTGTGAGGCACACACACTATGCCTTCATCACAGAGGTAGGCATCTTTTATGTTTTAACTTTGTGACTGTTGTTCCTTAAATGTGAAATGCCTATGTAGTGTATTGAGCTTATCCCTTTATAGCAATACACGAGGGCTGTCCAGAAACTAACCTCCATTTTGAAATAAACATGAAACCAGTATACATACAAAAGCTTTATTATATACATCTGAAAACTACAGATTTTCACTATTTTCCTGCATAGTCTTCAAACAAATTCAAGCACTTGACATACCTTTTTACAATCTTTGAAATACCCTCTGCATAAAATTCTGCCGCTTGTGAACTAAGCCAATCTGTCATGGCATTTTGAAATTCTTCATCATTGCCAAAGTGCTGAGCACAAGCCACCTTTTCATGTACGGGAACATATGGAAGTCGCTAGGGGCCAAGTCCAGGCTGTATGGGGGATGGTCAAAAATGTCCCATTTGAACTTGGCCAAAGTTCATTTGTGTTGTTTGCTGTGTGAGGGCGAGCGTTGTTGTGTTGCAAAAGCACAACACCAGATGTCAGAAGACCTTGACACTTGATTTGGATTGCTCTTTTTAGCCTTTTCACACTTGGTGGGATTTGTTATTTTGGCGCTCATGTTGTTAAGTTATAACAAGCATACATGCAACAGTACAATGCTCCACCTTGCACAGTTAGAAGCATACTGAGGCACTGGACATGCTGATGTGGAAATGGCAGTGCTATCCCCACTACTTCTTGTGATATCCATGAACGGAGGTTACTTTCTGGATAGCAGCAAATGCACATGTTCATATAACATTTTTGTTCCCTAGATGTATTTTAACCATGGTTACAGCAACAAAATTAATGATTCAATAGAATCATCAACATTTATGTCAAAGAAGAAATAAAATAAAAACCATGTAGTGGCACATTTAGTTTCTAAATAATATATCCCAGTGAACTAGTTTTGATTGCATTGACCCTTGTAATGGCACATGTGCCTTTTTAAAGCAAATTAGCAGCACATCACTGCACAGTTTTGATGGATTCTATTCACTAAGCTTATTCTTCATATGTTAAGGACAAAACTTACCTTATCCAAAATTTAGAAAAAATTGAGTTAAATGTGGATTTCAGTTCCTCTTGCAGTTTTCTACTGTTACTAATAGTTTATGCATATTTTGGTTAATTCTGCAACTAAGGAGTAAAAAAAAAATGGCTAAAATGCAAATATGTTCAGATCTTCAGTCACAGAGAATTTAAAACTCAAGAATAGTTTCTGCATAGTTTATTGACAGAGGAAACCAGCCTAGCTTTTGAAAGTAAAACCACAATCTGTAAATACAGAATGCTTCTTTGGTTTTTTCACATTAACATAAAACAATAAAATAACACACTAATAAAAAAAGATTATACCATCAACATTAATAACTTTCTATTAAAGAAAATAAATGGAAAATTATGTAGTTTAATGTAACACAATATAATGTTGCAGCAAAACTGTGTGAAATTTCCTACATTATTACTTATGCTTGAGTTTTCATTTTATACAAATATAGTACTGCACTTCGTGCAAAAGTAACTGCATTAAGATCATTTATGAAAACCACATTGCACTGTGGAAGATTGTGCTATTTTGGTGGCCTTATTTGTTTTGAAACTACAAGCAGCAGCTCTTGCTAAAATGTATTTTAAAACTCACAATTAATCAATGTGTCTGATATAATCTGTTCAACACTAAAACAAAACAAAAACAAAGGGAGAAAGAAAGAAAGAAAGAGAGAGAGAGAGAGAGAGAGAGAGAGAGAGAGAGAGAGAGAGAGAGAGAGAGAGAGAGAGAGGACTATCTGCATATAACGCGTTATTTAATTTTGCACACTTCACCTTCATGTGGGTGTTGACCTTCGCCCCTCGCTCCACCAGTTCTTTAACAACATCCATATGTCCACACTGGCATGCTACAAACAGAGGGGTGCCACCATCCTGAAAATATTATATATAAATTTTACTAAATGTGCTAAATTTACACTGTGATACACAAAGAAAAAAAAAATGATTTTATAACATTTGTTGCAGAATGTTACAAAATGTTTAGTTAACTGAATGATGAGAATCCTACATTCACCTCAGAGCATTGTAACGGGTAAGATTCCTTATCATGAATAACTTTAATGCAAGCATTTCTTTTCCAATTTAATTTCTCTTTTTATTTTTAAATAATTTCTCTTTACATTCATATTTTTGTTTATAATTCTCGCCGACTTATCAACTCAAATATACATTCACAAGTTTGTCTTGGTAAAAGATGGTTATTACATTCTGACTGTATTGGAATAATACTGTCTGGATACTGATCTACATAGTCTGAATGCAAGTGAAATACTAATTCTGCTTACTATGAGAAGAATATTATTTACTATTCCTTGGCAATATCTTTTGTTTTCTTAATATTTCTTTGTAGAAAATAACAAGTTTGTTTATTTCATGGTCATACAACATATATATTATATATATATATTAACAAGGAACAAGTTCATAATCCCATAATAATAAATACAACACTCATGTTAATAACACCAAAGTTGTGTAAATAATACAACACACAAATGCATACAACATTATAACAAATAAATTCCACATCATTAAGCTCATATGTACACAGGTAAATAAGATATACTTGTAGTTTTAAATATGTTTCCATCTCAGATTATTCCTTTCTTTTCCTATTGTTTTCTGATATAGTGGAACAAAAATGTTGGTGTGCAAAACTTAATATACATCTATATTAATACTGTATAGAAATATTAATGTAAACAACATTTTTCTGCTAATTTTCTATTTTGATTGAATAATTGATATAAACTCATGTGATGGGACTTACCTTGAAGCATAAATCTCATTTTCAAAGAGAGAGAGTGTGTGTGTTAAGTTTGAAATGCAAGAATGACCACACCAATAGTTATGAAACTTTGTATATACGTAGCATTATCTTAGATACCACTTAAAAATAGGCTGTTCACCATTTTAATTACTTTGTCCAAAGGGGGAGGGTTTCTTCTTCTTCTTCTTCTTCTTCTTCTTCTTCTTCTTCAATGGATTACCCTCCTCTTTGTAGGACTTACACCCCCAAGAACTTACAAGTCAATGTCTTGGGTCAGTAGTCTGTCGAGCAAGCAAGTAAGCTCTGGGCCATAGAATATCGAGGATGTATGATCAGCCCAATGCCTGGTATGGCGATGAAGGGAAGAAGGGAATGAAATGTAGTGATGAAAGGGATGATAGAGAAATTCGCGGATCAAATCATCCAACCCTGTATTCGGCTAGCAAACGAGGAAAACCACAAAAATAAACCTTCGGTCAGGTTGGTCGGCCCCGGGGGTTTGGACCCGAGACCTCTCGAATGTGAGTCACACACGTTACCGCGAAACCACCTTTCTAGGTGAGGTAGGGATTCAAGAAAGGAAAATAATACTATCTTGTACTGAGTGAGATGGTTCGGCGGTAACGTGTGAGGCTCGCATTCAAGAGGTCCTGGGTTCGATTTCCGTCGGGGCGGCCACTGATATTTTCCCCGGATGGGTAGGCGAATGCTGGGGTGAACCCTCTTCCAACACTATGTTCACCATTTTCTGTCCCCATCATTTCATTTCATCTGTTTAGAGGTTGTAGGATTAGGCGATGGCTGGTGTTGCTTTGGAAAGAGATTTTCTCCATGGCGTTTGGCGAGACTCTGCCAGGCCTTCCTTTCTGGGAATGCCTCGTCTATTACCGGGACTCCCAGGTTGCGGGTGACTAAGGCAGGACTAGCCGGCGTCAGATTGGCACCATGTTAAAATCTTTAGGGACCCCGCCCTTGCTAGCGCACATCATCGTCCGGTTCTGGTCGTCCTTTGGGTCCTCCCTTCATCCAGGGGTCATGTTGGAAGCATAAAGGACGCCCTCTCTAGCCTAAGTGCGGCACTGAGCTCCAGTTACTGGAGACCTCTCCGCCTAACTACTCCTAATGCTATTTCTCTCCTCCCCTCTTGTAATCTAACAAAATAACATAAATATACTTACCACGCTAGGAGAGTCAACAGGTGCACCATGGTCTAGTAGCATTTGAGCGATATCCAGGAACCCACCCTGTGCTGCAAAGAACAGCGCAGTGGTACCTGTCTGAACAGAGAAGTACAGTTTATAGGAAAAATAATCTGTGACAGCAGCTTTTGTACACTGTTAACTATTAAAAACTAATTTTGTTTTAATGAAAACCTAGTTTAGCTGCATAATCAAGAGAAACTGTATAATACTGCTAGATTATAAACGAAACTTTGGTGTAACTAAAGTGACAGTTACCGAGCGAGATGGCTCAGGCGGTAACGTCTGTAGTCCGCATTCGGGAGGTCGTGGGTTCGATTCCCGTGGCCGACCTTCCTGACCAATGGGTTTTTTTCGAGGTTTCCCCGGGTCGCCAGGCGAATGCTGGGAAGTATCATTACATCCCCCGAATTTCCTGCCCCTCCATTCATCTCCATTCTCATTTCACTTCACCTGCTTGGTCTCTTTCAGGGCTGCAAGTGTCGGCGGGAGGTCTCGACGTGTGCATGGCAGAGGAAAAGGATGCTCTGAGTAAACCTTCGTCCCCCGGACTGCGAGCGGTCTCCGGGTCCCGGGCCCTCCAGGGGATGTGTAAGCCCACATGCGGGAGGAGAGCCGGCTGCTCCAGCACCCACCCGGGGAGTCCAAATCTGTAAATAGTAGGGACCCTGCCCTCTGCGCCGTGCCTCTTGGTCCGGCCGCCCTCTGTCTCCTCTCACCTCATGCCTCCCGGTGGCGCCCGTCAGGAGTCTAGGTACAAAAGATCTGCGTAGGTCGAGGTCCTTAAGTCCTCCTCCGGTTCTAGTCCTATCATATCCTAAAGTGACGGTTTGCTTGCACCTTAGTAGTCTGGGTGTATGATATAGAGAAAACATTTCAGCCTGTTTTAATAAAACTATAATTTTCCATTTTGTTTTTATACAGTACGGTGAAGGATGAATTTTTGTATTAATCCCGCGATAACTTCCCCAAAAACAATTTAAAAATTACATACAAAATAAGTGCAAACTTCACCAGCAGCCTTATCCAAATCTTACTTACCATAGCAACAAAAATTTGATGATACTCATCTGACTTTATCTATCCTCTATCGTTTATTAGTGGGTATACAAACTATTACTGAAGCTTATTTATATATCTACTTCATTTTAATCAAAATAAACTTTTGCAGAAATAGTTACATTACATATTTCTTATAGATACAAAGGAGCGATAGTCAAATTTTAAGAACTGGACGCTATACCCTGACCATAAAATTCAATGGAACTGCGAGAAACAACTGAATCTTGACAGGCTTTACAAGAATGGCTCAGTATTGAAAAATTCAAACCATTAACGGATATCTCGAAAATGGCTGATACCACAAAAAAAGTTATTTGAAATAAATTGCGTGTTTCAAAGAGGTCTACGTTTCCTGTGTAGCACGTTTTCGTCTACGCTTGTTTAGCAGTTATACAAGATTACACAACATTCCCTCCGAATGAAGAGGACTTCAAAGGCTATTTCAAGAAAATTCATGATATACATTTTATTTATCATGTAAATATCTTATTTATATATATGGTATTTTAATAAAAATCGTTAGAGCTATTTTTTAGAAAATGAAACATTTCGAAAAATGTTACATGTAAAGGGTAGTTTGGGATGGGGAGATTTTCTTGAAAATCTTCGTGTCGCACCTTTGGAAGGTACTGAACTTAAATACCAAGTTTGCTGTTGATCCGACTTTTCCTTTTTTATTCATACTCTTCACACACACCTTTTTCTAAAAATGCTTTTTGGGAGGGGGGTTCAGGGGCCTAAAAACACGTATTTCCGGTAAAATCTCGGTATTGAATTTTTGGGTGGAATGCAATAGGCACCTTCTCTACCTACTATGTACGTACGTGGTAGAGAAAGTAAAAAAGGCCTTCACTGCATTAAGGCTCGTTCACAACCGCCCGAGAACGGTAACAGAACGGAAACGACAACGGGAAGCAATACACCATACAAGATATTGGTTCACAACAGCTCGGTAATGAGAACGGGAATTAATCGATCACAAAGTGAAAGTCGATTTTGCGCATTGGTTTTCATTTGTTTTTAACTGACCAATGATATTTTTTCACCTACTTCCAATTTAGCCAAGCCAACGCGAAAATTTAATAGAGTAAACGCATATCCATTACATTTCCGATCCCTTTCATTCCTTTATTTAATGGCACACATTAAAATTGTTTATTGTTCTTTTTTAATTTCCACCGGTTTTAGCTGTTCTTTGTAGCTTTTGCCATTGTTTTTTTTTTATAATAGCCAGTTTTGAGTTGCATATAAACTACAAATGACCCATTCACCAGAGGAACCAACGCTGATTAGATTTGCGGGTGTCGGGATGAAGTTAGGAAGCACATTTACTACTAATTCCTTCCAGTTTGCGACTATAGAGAGCACTAGTGACTGTTTCATGTCACGGCCGCCTAGAATAACCTCTAGAGTGAAGAGTCTAATATGCACAATATGGATCTAATATGCCGTGCCCGGGGACGAGAACGAGAAAGTTTAAAAGTTGGCCAACTCTTCTTTCCCGTTCCCGGGGCACGGGAAGGCTTCCCGTCGATTGTGAACACTCCTATTTGAATACATGTATTTCAACTTTCTCGTTCTGGTTACCGTTCTCGTTGGTTGTGAACCAGCCTTTAGAGCTGGCAATGACCGATTCCTACTATTACTATAGGCAACCCTCCAATCAAAGTGATATGTACGAAAAAATGGCTATTGTTATCCAGATGACAGTTTCAATTATTGCGCAGCCCAGCAACACATCACTATCCTAGTGGTCCTCTTCCATCACATCGAAGCACCAGCTGTGAAATATAGTCATTGGATATTCAAAATTTCGACTGCTACTACCACCAGGACTGCCAAACCTTACGGACATGATAATTGTGGTGATGTTGCGGTGTATTTTTCATATTACAGAGAGAAGAGAAGGCCCTCACTTTAGTCTCCGATTTATAAATAAATTGGTATTTACATCAAATATTTATATTATGTGTAAAAATCGATCGTTTATGTGTCCATAGTCTTAAATTTCAGGTGTATTCATTTTGTGATGGAAATGATCTAGCAGCATTGTAATATTTATTATGGATATCTTGGGAACGTAGTTGCAAAGTATACGCTTTTGGGAGACCCTAAATATAAACTATCCTTAATTTTGTATCAAGTTCAATCTAATTTCTAATCAGTCAAAACAAATGTTCTTAAAGTTCTTTCTATATGCACATGTCAACTCTGTATCTATCTGAAGGTTCTTGTCTTAAAGGGAACGTTTTAGTACGTTCTTCTTAAATTAGTATCCATTCAAACTTTAATGTATAATATTTCATATCTGCAAATACAATGGTTCGCTTATAGTAAGGAGGCTCATCCTACAAACTACCCAATTTTATACCCATCACAAGCAAATTTCAAATACGTCAAGAAATGCACCTAAAAATGTTTAAACTCCTCCCAGAACCAATAATTTTACAGACAGTTATCAGTTTTAAGTTGAAGAGCCATAATACTTGCAATTAATCAAAATATGTGATACTGAAGGCTGTCTGATACGAAAGTGTCATCCATGCGTTTTAATACTCCCCATGAACAAAATAATTATTTATGATGCAGCCCCAGTTACTAAATAGTTTTATTTTTAGTTTATGACTATAACAAAACATATACGATATTTCTTGTTTTTCAATCTTCATCACTCCCAAAGAGACATATCCCGTAGTTTTAGAATGACTTCTATGTAATCTGTCATACGCGTTTTCGAAAGTGGATGTGTGCCTTTAGATAATATCCTATCTATAAATTTAAACCAAATGTTAACAGTTGCGAAATAAGATTTTGTTGGGTTTCTTATGAACAGGGTTACATACAATTGACGTAAATAAATTTGTTTGTTTTAGAGAGTATGTGAAATGAAAACTCCTGTCTGACAGCACTACAAAGGTGATACCAGAAATAATCACCTTGCTATGCACGACTTTTATCAATGTTATTACTAGTGTTTTGATCTGTAAGCTGTTGAAGTGTGCGACGAAAATCAGCAAGGTCACGGTGCCTTCAATCTTTCATTAAAATGGAACCTTTCCATAAGTGTATGAACTTTTCCATAAATCGCTAGTTACAGAACATGACTCCATTTCCTGGTGGTCTTACGTTTCCGTGAAGGGGTTGCAATATTACAAAACACAATCAAAGGCACCGATAAGATCATGTTTTATGCACTGACTTCATTTCATTCTTCCTATTACCTCTTTATTTTGAACGTCTTTTAACGGATCAGGTCATATCGGACGGTAAGTGAATACTAGGAAATGTATGCTCAAATGGTCCGGATCTGTTGAGCTTGGAGTTGACCGACATTCCTCTACACAGGATAAAGCCAACCGCCGGAAAAAAAAAAACAACAACCCGTATTTAGGTAGCTCACTCCAAATGAGTTGAGTAACTAAAAGAATGAACGTCAAAATTGAGTTTTACTTATGGACGCTCTTTAACTGCTGTGGTCCTTAGCGTCCTATTCTATACTGGGCGTGAAAGACCGGAATTTTGCTTGAGGTTCTTTTACGTGCCGTAAATCTAAGAATGAACGTCGGGCTGAATATCTCGGACCCTTTCATGGGGGGCTGTTCAGACTGGGTTGGTCTCCACTGGGTAGTTGGTCCTGATAGGAGAATTAAGCAATATTTAACAGCTACAACAGCGTCGATGTGTGGATTACTTTGAAACACATTGATGTAGGATAGGATAGGACTAAAAGCGGAGGGGAACTTAGCACCTCGACCTAAGCAGATCTTTTGTGCCTAGGCCCTGATGGGGCGCCACAGGGAGGGAGGGATGAGGTAGAGTCAGAGGGCAGAGACTCTACCATTTACAGATTTGAACTCTCCGGGTGGTGGCTGGTGCAGCCGGCCCCCTTCCCCTGGGGGGTTCGGGACCCGCAGATCGCTCGCAGTCCGAGGGACGAAGGTTTTCTCAGAGCATCCTTTTCCTTTGCCATACACACGCCGAGGCCTCCCGCCGACCTTGCAACCTTGAAAGAAACCAAGCAAATGGAAGGTGAAGTGTAATTAGAATGGAAATAAAATGGAGGGTCAGGAAATTCGGGGGATGTAATGATCCTTCCCAGCATTCGCCTGGCGACCCAGGGAAACTCCCGAAAATAAAACATGGGTCAGGAAGGTCGCCCACGGGAATCGAACCCATGACCTGCCGAATGCGGACCACAGACATCGCCTGAACCACCCCGCTCGATAACACGTTGATGTAATTACACTGTACGAATAAATGTGTGGAAATTAAATAATTGTACATTATTTCTTGGATCTCTCTGGTGGAACCCTTCTCTAGGGAGTTCTGAATGGTATCGGATGTGCTTTGAACCTATGCGTTAAGTTGATATGAGGTTAAACGTGGCAATTTATCAAATTAGGGTTAATTTAACATAAAGTTTACCACAGTCCCACCTATAACAATAAAAATAAGGACACTAACTAATGGTTAGTATCGACTTCTGTGTCTACTTTTTTCTCCTCTATGGTTACCTCATGCTGTATTCCAAGCAGAGTTCGCAGATAAACGATATCGACAATAAGAGACTAATTTGTTTACTCTCCCAAAACCACGTTACTGAGCCAACAAAAGGCGTGTGCTAAGACGGAGGTGCAAATGACAAGATCCACATCTCTCTTTGCACGCTCAGTTAGTGACCATCAGGATCATCAACAATCCATGGCTCGACAGTTGTTTAAAGGCCAAGGCCAGTCACTTCTGCTGGTATCTAGTAAGTCACCACTGCTCTGACTGCATAGTGATAGACCCAAGTAGACTCTCCGGTTAAAATGTTTTACTTCATAAAAGCACTTCACTACAAGGAATTTAGCGGTAGCAGAGTGAAGCACTGAAATATTATTAATATTGCAGGAAACTCCTGTACTAAAAGTCATTTAACCCTGTCTTGCTCAATTATTGCTATTTGTACAAGCACATTGGGTGGGCATGTATTGATAACTTAATACGAGAAATCGCAATGAAGTATTTAAATACAAAGTTATTATCCTCAGCTATTTTACATATGTAATAGTGTTGCGTCGATCCATTCATTGTAACAAAGTGAAGGCAGAACCACACCTTTAGCTACACCCTTGTCCATGAGCTTATTACTATGTTCTGTTGTTGATGTCACAAACTACAAGAATGACATTTCATAATCCCTGACACAAACGATTAAACTCATAAAACAAGTCAGGATCTAACGAACTGCATTCACGTGACTTTGTCTACTCATCCTTTTATAAAACCATTCCTACCAAAAGCTTACACTTGTATCTACTTCTTGTTAATCGAGGTCAACCTTTATTACACATTTTTTGTTGTAGATGGGAGAAGAATACAGTAGGCTAAAGCGATGGTCAGATTTTTAAAAAGCTAATCGCTATTTGTGATGGCTTTAAAATTCTATGCTCCCTGCATGTCCACGAGAAAAACCATAGTGACTTGCCACTTTAAAAAGTTACAAGTATTTGAAAATCAATTGTGTGCTTTGAAGAGAGATACAATTTTTGTGTGGTAAGATCGCTTATGGTTTACCAGCTATAGGTAAATCATTCCGAGTGAAGAGGGCTTCTCATGGCTTTTCCCAGATAACTCAATATGTTTTTTTTTAAAATGTATTATTGTAGCTTTAACATTAAAATCATGACGCGACTACAATCAATTTTAATAATTAGGGGAAGGTGGGGCAAGAGTGCCATGTTAAGGATCAAACACTATTTTCTTCCTCTAAACAGAATCATAGTATTTTTCCCCCGTATATAAGATAAGCTATCATTGCACAAGAACATGATAAAGTATTAAGACAGACTCTCCCAAACATTCTGAGATATTTTGATTTACATAAAGAAACGTCAGCTGACACTCTTGCCCATAGGCTGGGGTAAGAGTGTCACATACATTGAACAAACTGAGACATCATCATTCCCTACAAATATCACAAATAAAGATTCCTTTCACGTCATTAAAGTCTGTACAATCTGTATGAGACATTCCTTTGCATTCTTGACACTGAATCATTGGCTCATCAGGTGGATCTGATAACCTTTCTTGGCTAATTAAGCAAATCTTTTTTCTGGTCTTCAGTAGTTCTCAGTGACGTTGCAGTATCACACCTTGGTGTCTTCTTCTGTATCTTTGATTTTAACAGAACCTTTGTGGTAGTTGAGCGATTAGTACAAGCTTGTTTGCTTTCAAGCATTTGTTATGTGGGCTGCTGGTCAGGATAACCGATTTATCAGGTTTTCTTCCTCTTAGGGTTGGAGTTTTAGGAAAACGTCTTCTATGAATTGGAAGTGGGGAAATAGTTTCAATGCTGGAGGTTTGGAAACAGGTTTAATTTTATCTGCTTCCTTTACATCAACGAAGTAAAAGCTTTCCCTCGAAGTAAAAGCTATAGGAATGAACTCCTTTGCATTCCTTCTCTTATCATTCTCTAGGGGCAGGATGCTTGAATCTTCGGTATTTTCACTATCCATTTTTCTCTGTATTTATGATTTATACATTTTGTTACAATGAATTGTTTGTACTATGTTCACAGTACGGGGTAAGAGTGTCACTCTGGCACTCTTGCCCCAGAGTCAGCTGACACTTTCGCCCCCAGCTGCACGGGATTACGTTTGGTGACACCATGGAGTGGCGGCTGCATACACTACTAACTCTTCGCGTGCAATTGGATTCTCATATAAGTGGGGTTAAGCCATAATAACTGAGATATACCAGAAACTACCTTACCTAAGAATAAATTGGGTTTCCTGTCATGGAAATATAAGATCACAATTATGAAAAAACTACTTTATTATACAACAAAAACAATAAATTTCTAGAGCTGCTGTAATGCACAGCCCAACAAACATGTCATCTAACTCAGTGTATCCAACCTTCCAACAAAGTCACTAAGCCCGTATTTTTGCACTTAAAGGGGGGTGACACTCTTACCCGATATGGCACTCTTGCCCCACCTTCCCCTACAATATTTTGAAACAAATTACAACTTTGATTATATAACATATAATTTTATGTCTTTTAAAAACTTTACTGTTATGACATGGTTGGATCACTCAAGGCCAGTGAGAAGTTAGCAGGAATACCGCTGAAGCCGATGAACATCGTAGATAGGGCACTCTGCAACTATATGCTGAACTGTGAGAATGGAGTGACAGTGCTTGCATGTAGGCTGATGATATTTTCCAAGGAGATATGAATGTGTAATTGCAGTATGTCCGATACGTAGTCTGGTGAGAATTAGATGTTTTATGGGTAACTGAAACTAAGATTGGAGCTTAAGGCGATTAGTTTGCTATTGGATGTGGAACTCCAGTGTAGCTTCCATTTCTTACATATTTCATACTTTAGGAAATTTTGGAAGTCGTGATGCGGAACTTTGAGGTCGGCCAGGCTTGAAGAGTGGTATGTTGCTTCTTTAGCTGTTTCATCAGCTTTTTCATTTCCAGATATGCCCATGTGAGATGGTATCCATGCCAGCATCACACGTTTATTGCTGGCTTTTATCTCATTATACAGCTGTAAAATGTACTGCACTAAAGAGTTTCTAGGCGACTTCTGTTGAAGAGCTAGAATTGCGCTCATGGAGTCAGTGAAGAATTTGTGTCATAAAATATCTTAAGCTTTGATATTTTAATCACAATCGTTAAGAGCAACTTTTAAGAAAATAAAAATAACGAAAAATGTAACTTGTAAAGGGTAGTTTTGGGTGATGGAGATTTTCTTGAAAATATTTGTGTCGCATCTTTGGAATACGCTAAACTAAATACCAGGTATGTATCAAAATTTTCGTTTTTGTGTTAAGCTGTTCAAAGACAGACACAAACTCACACACACGAGCCTTTTCCTAAAAATCTGATGTGTTACACTCACATGACTTTCTCTACTCTTGTACAAACTATTTTTACAAACGCTTATTCCATATATGCTTCATGTTAATCGAGATGTTAATCTTATTGCTAATTTTCTTATAGGTGCAAGGGGAATATGGTAGGTTATAAGCGATAGTCAAATGTTTTAAGCGCTGGTTGCTATGTGGCGCATTCCATTCTCTTTGTATGTTCAGGACATAAAATAAATGAATAACGAATTCCCATTTGAGAAAAAGTATTGGAAAATTTAAGGGAATAACAAGCAATATCTCGAAAATGGTTCACTCAACAAAAAAAAAAAGAATGTATATCACATAAATTGTGTATTTTAACGCGATCTACATTATTTGTGTAGTAAACTTTTGTCTATCTCTTATGGTTTACAGTTATGCAAAAGTCGTTCACAATGAAGAATACTTTTGGAGACATTCCCAGAAAATTCGAGATATACATTTCATTTCTCATGAAAATATCTTAAACATATGATATTTTAATCAAAATCTTTAGAGCCATTTTTGAGAAAATTAAAATTTTCGAAAAATGTTCCATGTAAAGGGTATTCTGGGGTGGGGGTATTTTCTTGAAAACCTTCGTGTCGCATCTCTGGAAGATACTGGACCTAAATACCAAGTTTGGTTTTTATCCGACTGTTCGTTTCTGAGTTATGCTGTTCACAGACACACACACGGACATGTTTCCAAATATGCTTTTTTTGGATTCAGGGGGTTTCAAAACATTTATTTCCGGTGAAATCTCGGTATCGAATTTTTGAGTGGGATGCAATACTTCAACTACTAATTGGTAAGTAGTGGAGCAAGTAAAAAACTATAAAACTAAAGAAAGTTCTGCTCATTGATTATGAAACGGCCAACAGTGACTCTGGATGATGTACCTGTGAATGTGCAGTCATCTAAATTGGTTTCATTTAAGTTTAACGAAGTTATAAACAAAACAAAAAGAGAACACCTCATTGGCTGGTGGGCAAACTATAACTTTTCCCGCTTAGCATGTCTCTTCTTCCACATAAAACAGTCGCTTCAAATCTTAACATTTTGTGGATATTCTTGTGCAGAGAAATATAAAAACCCCATTATTTTTTAAATTTATTTATTTAATGTCGATTTAACAACAAGGTCAATAGTACGTTTCTCCATTCTTGCCTGTTGGAGCATAAATCTTCCCCAATTCATCATTACCCCTGTAATTCCTTGAATTCACGTGCTATGCGGTCTTACCTTTTCCCCTCCTTCCTGGTCGCGTCCACTCCATTATTCTTTTGGGTAATCTTTCATCTTCCATTCTTTTAGCATGTCCATACCTAATTTTTTCTGCTGAATAAAATCTAAAATTGAATTTTCAACATTAATATTTTCTTTTATAATCTCATTTTTAATTTTTTTTTCTCTTTTAGATATCCTAGCAGATCTCCAATAATCCATTTCTGTGCCAACAATTTTCTTTTTAACTGATAGTTCAGTCCACACGTCGCAGCCATAAGTTATAATTCTTCTATTGTTTTAAAAATTGTATTTTTAGTTTATTTTGAGGCCTGTTTATCCCAAATATACTATTCAAAGTAGATATAGCACACTTTCCTGATTTTATCTTTAATCTTATTTCCTTTTCTTGTTCCCAGCTTGTGTAATCTTTACTCCCAGGTATTTATAATTCCTCTATGTGTTTAATGATCCCTATTTCGTCTTCCAGTACCAAATCTTGATGAACATATTTTACAATTCCTTACATAATTGCGTACATTAACACATTCTTGGAGAAAGCTGGATTACCAAGGGGGGTTAAAATAGTTGGCATTTTGCGTCTAGTCCTTGCATCATTGTAGAAATGGTAACTGGTGAGAATGTGATTGTAGATGGAGAAGGATAATAGTTGTAAATGGCGGAAGATCACCGAATAGGAAGGATAAGAGCAGTATGTCCGAGACGTAGGCGAGATAGAACTTGATGATGACGCTTGAAATGTGTGAAAGGATAGGGAGGAATGAAACCCATTATTATGACTTAAATTTACGAAACAAAATGTGTGCTCAGATTCACCTATAACTAAATGAACCGTTATAGCAGAGGCTATGCGCAGGCGCTGCAGTTCGTTTGCGGTTTCCAAATAAGCGCCAGTGTTCAGAAAACATTACTTTCGAGAGTGTGATGGCTAAGAATCCTGTCACTGTAGAAAACAGAAACGCAGAGAACGGAAAGAAGACAATTGTGTTAAATGTTCTTAACAAATTCTGTGAAAACTACCCACCTTGAGGCAATATTTTTAACACTTAAATGATTTTAGTCAAATTATATAATAAAAATATAATGACAGCCTGCCTTAAAGCAATATGTATAAGTAACAATATATAAAAAGTGTATATTACAGTCATTGTATATGTTTATATTATTGTGTACATGTAATATGGCTATCTGAATGTATTACGTACTTTAATAATGAAGGAGCTGTGAGAATATAGGTTAAAAGTTGCTAACAATGAGGTAACCTTGAGGCAATAATGAGTAAGAAAGTGTAATAATGCTACTAGTCATTCTTGGAGCAATAATGACTTAATTTTTGTGACAGTTTATAAAATAGCCAATCAACAATCAGAAAAAAGCTTAAGTTAAATAAAAGTAGTCTATTGGATTAGAAATAGCCAATCAGAGACTTGAAATACGGAAATTTACAAATTTAAGCGGTAGAAATCAAGTCAGTTGCTTGTAGACAGCACTCATAAGTGGACGCGTTAGTTGTAGACAGTGTTCCTAACCGGAAGCGAGATGCGTCCTCGAGAAATTTAATACGTATTCGTGTGAGACGAAAATAGTTTGTGTTAAAAAATGCAAGTAATTAATAAAAGAATCTCACAGCTCTCTACATCAGTGAAGTGTTATTTAAATTGTGTCAAGGATTAATAAATGTAGTGAAGTAAAAATTATAATCTGTGTAAGCCTACATTCTTAGCTGCACTACTCCCTGCAAAGAAATCCATGTCTCTAACAATAATACTGACGCAGCCCAGGCAAACATAAATATATAATAGTTAAAGAAACAGTCAAAAATTACAAAGTTAATATTTTTTAAACATTTTTTGGGGAAAAGGCCACCGCAAAGTACATTTGGGGCGAAGGTACCGGAAACTTTTTACCATACGTGCGGTTGCAACTACTTCAAGTTCGGCTCCCCAACAGTTGAACTACAATACAACTCCTACTTCAAATTGGCTTTCCATACGTGAAGCAACAACCTACTTCAACCTTTAATCGACAATGAATAGAGTTTGGCTATTGTTTAGCAATAACTGAACTTCTTCGTTAATGATGCAGAATTGTTGCACAGATTGCTTGGGTCGCGTTTATTTTCTGTTGTGTTTTCTAAACCACATAGAGCTAATCATTTTCTTAACTTGTCTCTCAAAAGGTTAAAGCAAAAGTGATATGCTAATATTAGTCATTATATGAATGATTTCTAAACCCTGAAGTTAAGAACAGTTTAAGCCAGTGTCTTTAATCATAAACGCCGAACTACTAAGTAAGTACCACTTTTATTTGTCTACTATTATATTATGTGTTAGAAGTTTAGGATGTAATAAGACATAAAATGTTTAAAACCTAATAATCCCCAAGCTACGCAATGTACCGTATTCGCATTCTGTTTGAAGCAATTTCCTCTCACGGGTACTTAGCTCCCGTCACACCGAGCGGGATGGCTCAGACAGTACGTCTGTGGCCCACATTTGAGAGGTCGTGCCTTCGATTCCCATGGCCGACCTTCCTGATCCATGGGTTTTTTGGGTTTCTCCGGGTCGCCAGGCGAATGTTGGGAAGGATCATAACATCCCCCTAATTTCCTATCCCTCCATTTCATCTCCATTCTCATTTCGCTTCACCTTTCATCTGCTTGGCTTCTTTCAGGGTTGCAAGTGTCGGCAGGAGGTCTCGGCGTGTGCAAGGCAGAGGAAAAGTATGCTCTGAGGAATCCTTCGTCCCCCGGACTGTGAGCGGTCTCCGGATTCCGGGTCCTCCAGGGGATGTGTAAGGGGGCGAAGGGGAGTCGGCTGCACCGGCCACCACCCGGGAGTTCAAATCTGTAAATGGTAGGGACCCTGCCTCTGCCTGTGGTGCCTCCTGGTCCGGCCGCCCTCTATATTTTCTCACCTCATCCCTCCCTCCCGGGGGCGCCCGTCAGGAGCGTAGCTACGAAAGATACGCTAGGTCGAGGTGCTAAGTCCCCCTCCGCTTCTAGTCCTATCTTATCCTAGTTCCCGTCATCCACCACGTGGTGCTGCCATGTGCTCGGCGGAGTGCTACATTAAGTTTTGTTTACTTCTACTTTAAACTTAGAGTGAAAAAGATGTGATGCTCTTCTTGTTCTATATTGTTATTTCTGACAATATTCCAAAGTTACAAGACAAGAGCGCTCTCGGTTCTTGCAATGTGATTTAAGTGCTGCAGAACAAGTCTGGCAGTTTCATGTGCTTTGGTTTCATGATAGCACAAAGCCGTAAGAGCTGGCAAAACTCTCAAAGACGCTTACTATAATCTTTACAGACGACTGTGAGCACCAAAACTTCATTCAAAGTACAGGTGTTGCTAAATCACACAGAGAAGCAGAGCACATCCGTTCTGCGCAAGTATTAGTGCATTTATCGAGGGAACCGCCGACATCAAGAGAACAATATTGATGGTCGCCAAGATGCTTTGTCCTTGAGCATGGAACACCCGACATCGTTTTTATCGATGTGTGTACGCCTGCCTAAGTTACACAACGGTAGCTCAATGACATTCAAAGTTCTACTGGCAGCAATTATCACACCTCAAGAAACACTCAGTGGATGTCGATGGATACAATCCGACTTTACAGCGTATTTTATTTGCTATCGGACTTATAACTGAAGACCTTCTGCCACCTCTGCTCTGTTTCCTTTGAGAAACTCGTTGTGCTTTCTAAGAATGTTAGTTATTATAAAGAACTTTAATTTTAGGAGTTGTATTGCATTTCCGTTGTTGGGGAGCCGAACTTGTAGTTGCAACCACGTATGGTACAAAGTTCCGATGGCCTTCGTTCCAACTTAACTTTATATTTTAATGTTTCTTTAATATTAGGTATATATTTAGGTTTGCCTCGGCTGCGTCAGTATTAATTTGTAAGATACACGTCTCTCTTTGCAGGGGGTGATGCGGCTAAAGAATGTAGGCTTACACAAATTATAATTTTTACTTCACTCCTTTTATTAATCCTTCACACGATTAAATAACACTTCACTTATATAGAGAGCTGTGAGATTATTTATTAATTACTTGCACTTTTTAACACGTAAACTTTATATTCTTGCCATAATGAATTTTCATCTCACACTGAATACGTATTCAACTTCTCGAGGACGCGTCTCGCGTCCAGTTAGAAACGCTGTCTACAAGCAACTGAACTGATTTCTACTGCCTGAATTTGTAAATTTCTGTATTTCAAGTCTCTGATTGGCTAATCCTACTCCAATAGAATACCTTCATTTAAATTAAGCTTTTTTCTGGTTGTTGATTGGCTATTTATAAACTGTCTCATAAATTACATTATTGTTGCTCCAAAAATTACTAGTAGCATTATTACTTTCCAATTCATTATTTCTTCAAGGTTACCTCATTGTTAGCAGCTTTTGACCTATATTCTCACAGCTCCTACATTATTAAATTACGTAATACATTCACATAACATTATTAAACATCTACATAATAATATAAACATTAATACAATGACTGTTACATACACTTTTTATATTTTTATTTATACACATATTGCTTTAAGGCTTTATATATTATATAATTAGACTGAAATCATTTAAGTGTTAAAAATACTGCCTCAATTATTGTAAACGAACTGGGACTCAGTACTCTTCCGAAGAGCTGCACGCCAGGCCCTGTTTATGAAACCTGTCACCCGCTAGGACTATAAGAGCTATACACTGATTTACAGCCTCCATGAATTTCTACAATAAAAAAAAAGCCTGACAAACGCTTTAAATGAACTATTCTATTCAAATTACTACATTCGCAAATTTCGTTTATCCAGTCCAGATAAAAACGTATCCTATTTTAATGTTTTACCTTCTCTAAAACCTACCTATAGCAGGTAAGTAAATATTATATTCCACCCAAGAATGCGATATCGCGATTTAACCGGAAATACATGTTTTGAGGGCCACTGTTACCAAAACAAGCATTTTTAGAAAAAGGTTCGTGTGTTTGAACAGCATTACTCAAAAAGGAAATGCTCGATAAATATCAATCTTGGTATTTAAGTTCAGTATCTTCCAGAGATGTGACTTGGGGATTTTTAAGAACCTCCCCACCCAAACTACCCTTTACCTAATGGAAAACGTTTCGGTATTTTTATCTTCTCAAAAACGGCTGTAACGATTTTGGTTGAATGCCATATATTTAAGATATTTACATGACAAAATAACATGTATATCCGCAATTTTCTTGGAATAGCCGTGAATTCCTCTTTATTCTGAATGACTTTTGCATATTGGTAAATCGTAAGACACACCTAGATAAAATCTTACTACACAAAAAATGTAGATCTCATAAAAGCAACAATTTATGTATTATAAATTATAATTATGTATTATAAGTATTTGAAAATTCAAATACTTATCATTTTCATAATTTGGTATTCCTTTTTACTTTCTCTAATAGCATAGTAAGTAGGAGAAGTATTGCATTCCACCCAAAAATTCAATACCAAAATTTCACCAGAAATACATGTTTTGAGGCACCCTGAATCCAAATAAAGCATTTTTGGAACATATCCGTGTGTGTGTGTGTGTGTGTGTGTGTGTGTGTGTGTGTGTTTGTCCGTGAACAGCATAACTCAAGACGAAAACTCGGATAAATATCAAACTTGGTATTTGAATTTAGCATCTTCCAGGCATGAGACACGAAGATTTTCAAGAAAACATTCCACGCCCAACTACCCTTTACATGGAACAATTTAAAAAAAAAATTATTTGCAAAAAGGCTCTAACGATTTTGATTAAAATATCAAATATTAAAGATATTTACATGACAAATAAAGTGTATATCTTGAACTTTCTGGGAATAACCTTGGAGTCCTCTTCATTCGGAAAGAATTTTGTATAATCTTGTATAACTTGTAAACGTTAAGCGAAAGACGAGAACGTACCACACAAAAAACTGTAGATCTCTTTAAAACACGCAATCTATTTAAAATAAGCTTTTTGTGGCATAGGCCGTTTTGAGATATCCGTTATTAAAGGTTCGAATTGCTCAAGACTTATTCTTTTAAATTCCTGCAGATTTTCAGTTGTTTCTCGCGATGGCATGGAAATAGTATGGAATTTTAACGCTAGCATATAACGTCCAGTTCTTAAACGTTTGACTATCGCTGTTCTCTTTGCATTTATAACGAAGTGTGTAATGCAACTACAAGTTTATGCAAGAAGAGTTTGTAGACTCTATATAAAATAAACGATGTGGTAGAGAAAGGCTATGGGAATGTAGGACATCAGGGTTCCCCCCCCCCAAATGGTGTGGATACACAGAATATCTGAAAGTCGTTGAAGTGCAACTTGAGTGATTTATTCGTTGCAGGCTAACTCATCAGCTAACAGATTACAATATGTTATAGCCATGTTGAGTATCGTTGCCATCTTTCATTCTGCTCTGTGTAAAGAGAAATATCGGGGGCTAACTAATATGTACGAGAATAACTGTTGTTACAGTGTGCTCCCGCTTATATAGAGCAAACACCCAAAGTCAAATCATGAGGTGAAAACCAGAGAGTTCTATCCGCCTTTTAGTAAAAATTTCAGGAGAGAATTTAAAGTTTAGGCTGAAAGTATGTTATTGAACCTAAGCTGAGCACTATTAGGAGATAATACGAGCAAAATCGTGCATGACAATGACAGGAGTTACTCTTAAGGAATCTTTGAATATACAAAAGCATAAACATGCAAAAGGTGTTTATACAAGTATCTACGTAGTTCTCGTCTCACGAACTGTTAACTCAGCGGCCATTATCCATTGAAATAGTTTCATAGTAAGAAAATAATCTGCTGCCACACAAACCCTAGGATTAGGAGCGGAGGGGAACTTAGGATCTCGACCTATGGAGAACTTGTGTACCTAGGCTCATAACGGGGCGTCACCGGGAGGGAGGGGTGTGGTGAGAGGAGACACGATAGGGCAGAGAGCAAGGTCCCTACACTTTTTCGGATTGAAACTCCTCGGATGGAAGCTGGTGTAACTGACTCCCCTCTCCCTGCGGGCTTGCACATTCCAAGGGGAGCCCGGGACATGGAGACCGCACCCATTCCGGAGAATGAAGTGTTCCAGAGAGCAACCTTTTCCCTTGGTATGCAACGCCGAGACTCTCGCCGACACTTGCAACCCTGAAACGACCAAGCAAATGAAAGGTGAATTGAAATGAAAATGGATGGAAAATGGAGGGGAAATGGAGGGACAGAAAATTCGGGGGATGTAATTAACCTTCCCAACATTCGCCTAGAGACCCGGGGAAACCCCGAAAAAGTCATGGGTCAGAAAGGTCGGCCGCGGCAATCGAGCCCACAACCTCCCGAATGCAGGATACATATGTTTTCGCCTGAGCCATCAATAAGTGGCAAATATATGTTAACCTAATGAGCGCGACGACAACAGAAGAAAACTGCATTGGAAACTACTGACCTGCAGCGGGTCTTATAACTGGTCCATTGCCCCGAAGGCGAATGCTACAAGTACATGGTGCCGTTGCTAACAGGGACACTATTCGATTAAATCATTATCCTAATATAATTGCAAGGACGGTAGTTGAAAATAAGACAAGAAATAGTAACTCAATAAATGGATTTTCCATTAATTTTGGAAGCAAAAATACGGACATTTGCTGTAGGCAGAACAAAACACAATATGAGGTAGAAATATAATTTAACATTTATTGATATATTATCAGATACAGTATAGCAATATTACACCTTCAAATACTCATTGTGTTTGATATAATACATAACTTATTCTGAAGCACCAGCGGTAAACTCATTATGCCAATCATATTTGCTGGAAGACAATACTTGTCTCAAGAAGGTATTCTTTTTCTTGATGGAATCAGAGAATTCAGCGCATGTTAACACTGAATTACCTTAATTTGCAGCCAGTGTTTTACTTTAGCTGATAAAAGTATATTTCTCTGAGGGCTCCACAAGTTTTTCATATAGGAGAAGATTCTCTACCGAGGCTGATGTACGTACCAGGCGCACAACAAATAAATTATATTGCTTTCTC
This sequence comes from Deroplatys truncata, assembly GCA_030765065.1. Classification (NCBI taxonomy): domain Eukaryota; kingdom Metazoa; phylum Arthropoda; class Insecta; order Mantodea; family Mantidae; genus Deroplatys; species Deroplatys truncata. Next base: position 169,258,517 of record CM060983.1, read on the forward strand.
AAAATTATTACATATAGAATAGTAGTTCAAAGCTGTTTAAATACTTCTGTCCAAGATTTACACCCTCAAATTTGCAAGAGATTCTGATCTACTTAGTATTTCATTGACAAGTGCTACTTCATCAAAAGTTTTTATCTATTTGAACTGAATTTGGAGTAAAGGAAGCCATAAATTCTGCTAATTTCTCTATTTCAGGCCAAGAAAGATTCCGAATGTTGAGTGGGACCAGAGAAACCCCTCGAATCCTTCAAAACTACTTTGCCATAATTCGAGATAAGAAATGCAATGTTTATAAAATACATGTTTTTCAACATTTAAAGTTCATTTTCATGTACTAATTTTATTTCGCCATTTGAAAAATGAAATTATTTTCTTTTCTTGCAACTGAAAATACGGATGATTCCGTCAGTACGTACACAGATACGTAAGCCAAAATACTACGTGTCCATATAAAAGTACTGACGATTGGCAATCCTATCAATAAAGATTTACATTTTCAGCATGTGCATGTGCACAAGACATCTGTACAGATCCTCTCCCTCACATGAATCTCGTCTTTGTGTCCCCAAACGCTGACCACCAGCTTTGTAGGCCCAGAGAACTTAATGTCTGTCCGTTGCATTATACCGGCAAAGTCATCAAAGTAGCTTCTCTGGAACATTTCGCGGGAATAAAGTGGTTTCTTGTTCTCTGCAAGCTCAACGCGCGCTCGTGTGTATATTGCATACAAGGTCTGTCATAGATGCCCACTGTCTTGAGTTTCTAATAAATGGGTTTATTCTAAACCTGTAACCTGAGCTGGCTGCAAGTCCAGCAGATTTCGTCGTGCACTGAACTAGATGATAGTCCCTCCGACGAGCTGTTAGCTATTAGAAGAAACATTCTTAGCTTTCAGTCAACTGTCAGTATATCCTTATTGAACCCTTTTGCCCGCAGCATTTGTGTGGCTTCTAGTTGTCCTTAACATGCTTGTGTCTTGCCGGCGTGACTAAGTTATGCACTAGAATAGTAGTAATAGCGGTTTGAGTGGCGCAAAACTGCGGCGGTTATCAGCGCCACCCTCTGGCTATAAATTTATTCAAGTCAGTACATCAATACAATAAAAACAAAATAAGTACAAGTTAAGTAACTCTGATGACAGAAGCAGCTCTGGTTATATAGATAATCACATTCTGGTACAAAACCAATACAGTCAGAGCATTCACAGAGAGAAACACCAGGATTACAAAATTAGAAATAGTAAATCAACAAATGCAAAAATTAAGCAATAGAAATCTCAAAGATCATGGTAAATAAGAACTAACCCTGAGCAAATGTAAACGTACAATGCAATTCTATACAGTTATAAAAAAAACAATAACACACGAGAAACTTCCTTCCTTAATAATCCAATTAATTCCAATCACAAACTGTCCATGCAAGGCACCAACCTCGACACCTTGTTCAAGTAACACTTGCTTCACCTCCACTCCAGCACCAAAATCACCCAAGAACATCAACGTATCCGTAAACTCCTTCACCACACACTCATTCCAAACTCTCACGAAAACTGTCAACTAGCCCTTTCCTCCACAGATGCGTACACAGAAAGTATAGTCACATTTCGAAATTGGACCTTAAGTCTATTTTACACCATCCTTCAGTAACTGGGTCCAACTCTATTCCCTTTGTAATAATAAATCCTATCTTGTGTAGTCCAGGCTCAGTTGATCCACAATACAATAATATGTAATTCTGTTTATCTATTCTTCCTTTTCCACTCCAACTTTTTACTTGCAACACTACTGTCCAGCCAATACCTTAAGAGTTATTTGCCACTTAGTTCATTTTTCCAGGTCATAACATAGTTTGAACATTCCAAGTTGCCAACAACAAACCATCCTTCTTAACGAGGTTTTTACAAGTGGGGTTGAGAGCCCCAAGCTTAACCCCCAACCTGGAGGATCAGGTCTCCTTATTTCTGACCCCAGGAGACAGGGTGAACTGGTTATACCCCAGACACTGGGTGGCTCAGGTACCTCGGTCGCCACTCCCGTACTCACCAAGGTGAGCCCCTGAGGGCGTTATGCACTAGAGTGTTCCTGCCTGTGTGTTTATATGAATGTGAATTATCTCTAATCAGTTTCTCTTATCATAGGATTTTCTTGCAATGTTAAGATGTGCTTCTCCATTTTATTTCGATTTCTCAGAAAACATGTATTCAATCAGTACTCTTTTCAGCAGCGTTCAAAGAAAATAATGGAAAAGAATGTAAGCGGTCGATTATATCAATAGACCTTTCATATAATTATGTCGTACGTGGCATTAAGTTTCGAAAGGATTCATCAGAATTAAAGACTTTAATGCCGGGATTAGGATGAACTTTACTTAACGTGACTTAACGCGACGTGACGTAACGTGAAGTTATGAAATGCTGCTGAACTACAGGTCTAATTAGGATGCACTTAGCTTAATTGCAACGAGAATGACTCTCGATTGGTAGTTAGTTGGTTTTATTACTTCATGCTACTGCTTCACACCGATTGGTTCTAATTACCAGTGACGTCAAACTTAACGTAACGTGAAGGAAACGTTTGGCTTGATGTTGACTTAACTGATCTACAGCTTTCTCTGTTGATTTTCTTACCAGCATGAGCTACTGTTTCTGCCTCTCCGATTATAACAATTTATATCTCTCAGTAGCAAATGTTAACGTCTGCTGTGTTAAATGCGTCGTCTTCTTCAAATCTGAGCAGAATTGCTCGAAGAAATCTTTTGCTTTTGTTTTGTGCAGCTTGTTCTTGGTCGTCCAATTAAACCTGAATTTTTGATATATGATCAATTACTTGTTTTGCTAAACTATAGTTGTACTGTCGCTGTAAATGTGTTTTTAAATTACGTATTAGATATTCTTTAATTTTTGATAGGCGTCAAATATTTCCAATTCTTATATAAGTTGGCAGTTTTTTTTTCTGCCCGTTATTTGATAACATGCAGCTTGTCTTGAAATTACATTTCCTTGATGAACTCTGCGTTTGTCCTTTGTTAAAATCTATGCCTCACTACCGAATAACAGAATTGACATTGCCACCACTTCTATATAAGATTTCGCTAATCCTTTTCGCTCTTATTCTTTTTACTTTCTCTACCCCTTATCTATCACAGGTAGAGGAAGTATATATGTCACCCAAAAATTTGCCATTCGAGATTTCAATGGAAATATACCTTCTGTTATCATATAGCGTTTGAGGATGCCAGGCAAATATTTTCAAGAAAATACCCCCGTATCAAACCACCCTTAAATGGAGAAGTTTGTTTTGATTTTTTTTTCTCAAAAAGTTTTCTTTGACGATTTTACGTTTGAGATCTCGCCATTGTGAACAATATTCTTGAATGCTCTCTAAATAGCCTTCCCTCTTCATTCTCGTTGAGTTTTGTATGGCTTGGAAACCATAAGAGTTTGACAAAAATCTACTACAGAAATGTCTATAACTCATAAGAATTTGAAATAGCCATAACTTAGCCATAGCCGTTTCCGAAATAGTCACTGTTTTGTGTTCAACTTATCTCGGGTTAAAGTAAATTGAATTTTATTTATGGACGCTCTTTAACTGCTGTGGACCTTAGCGTCCCGTTCTATATTGGACGTGAAAGATCGGTCAGTAATTTTGCTCAAAGGCCTCTTTATTAGGTTTGAGGTTATTTTACGCGCCGTAAATCTACGACACGTCACCATCGGCTTTACTTCCCTTCCAAAGGAAGTCATGTTAAGGATTTTTACGCCCGAAAAAAATCCATCGCCCTCCGCCGGGTTTGAACCCGTGACCTCGGGAACTAGAGGCTAGCATGGTAACCACTACACCACGGAGAACGACAATCTCGGGTTAAAGTCTAGATTGGTTGCCCTCTATAAAAGTTTGAAATTGTCCGATTCCCCTATTTAACTGTTGTTACTGCTTCATAAAGGCAAAGGACTGCGTTCTATTCCCAAAAATGGATATTACACGTTTGAGGTCCCCTGAATAAAAGTACTTTTGGAAAAATGTGAGTGAGTGAGTGAGTGAGTGAGTGAGTCAGTGAGTGAGTGAAGAACAGCATAATTCAGAAACGAAAAGTCGGACAAATACCAAATTTCATACCTGCGTCAAATACTGTTTAAGAATACCAGAAGAAGATTTTCAAGCTAATCGTTCACACCAAATTATCCTTTACGTAGAAAACTGTTTTGTTTTCTCAAACTCTAAACATTTTGATTCAAATACCAGTGCTTGAGACAGTAATATTACACATATGAAATGTGTGAATACCTGCGAAGTCCTCTTCATTCCCATTTAATTTTATATAATTCATGTGTGTGGCCGAGGCCGTTAAGGCAACTACTGGCGAAGGGAGGTCTGCGGCTCAAATCCCACCAGCACCGTCCTCACTCACTAATGTTTTCCAAGGTTTTCCTCAGTCCTCGTAACTGGCAAATGCTGGGGAAGTATCCTAAACTTTGTCCAGGACGTTTTCGTCCCAAGTTTCCTTTCCTATTATTATTATTATTATTATTATTATTATTATTATTATTATTATTATTATATTTCATTTCAGTGTTAGTGTCCACGGCTGCGGTAACGTCTGGTCACAACGGGGTTAAAATAGTTTCGTATAATTAGGAAAACAAGAGATAGATAAAAATATACTTCATGAAAAACGTAGTATTACGTAACTATTTCTGTAATAGAATTTTTTAAATTCTCTTCATTCATTCTATTGAATTTTGAGAGAGATAAAATTTACTCCAGAAAAAAATCAGAGCTCATGAAGATACACAACTTATGTGGACTCTTTTTCTCCCGTAGCATTAAGCGTTTTTTAAATATTCCATGATGTACGTTTACATTTTCCCAAGTACAAATGTATAATTTGGGGAACTGTTTTAAAGTTAGCTATTCTTCTACTTTATTCTTCCTCGCATGAGATTCTTACAACTTACGAATGTTTCCATATGACGTATGTTAACTAATTATAAGCCCTTACTGCTTAGTTCTAAATCGTTACACAAACATTTATTGAGAAGATCTGTAACTTAACCTGGATGGAAGAATCAGTCTTTATACGAATGATATAACTTAAGGAATCCATGTAAAGTTATAATGGGAAGAGGAAGTCGTATCATTTTTTCTCATATAAACTTATGAGAAATTAAAACCGAATTATTACATAATTAGCTGACTGTTGTTTCTGCATCTTACATGCAACTAAGTCAGTATAAATGTAGTTAACTGATACCTTATTGCGTAATTTTAAATCATTTCTAAGCCAACAGTTTTATTGTGAGTAAGGTTAAGTGGACAGAAGAAAAGAATCAGCATATGGAATGAGGTATGAGGTATTTACCGGAGGGTGACACCTAGACACTAAGACTATATTGTAGCTACGCCCCCCCCGGGAGGCAGGGATGAAGTGAAGGAGCCGCAGGAGATCGTAGGTCCGCAGGCAGACGTGATTACAGAAACGCACGGAAGTTCCTCTCATTTCCAGTTCGAAACACCCGCACTCGGCCAGTAGACGCGGAGTCCCACGAGAGGACATCATATCCTACACCCTCCCCCAATCATTTACATTACTGTGTCGCTTATTTTTTTTTTTTTCTAAATCGACATTATAGTTAAACAACCCAGATAATTTAAGCACTGTATTTTCATTATAACGGGAGATTTTACCCTGAAAGCCACCGTTAAGTTTAGACTTCTCTTCGTAGAATGACAATTATTCGTAGTTTTGTTTCTTAGCTTTTAGGGGCGATATGGTTATCTGCATATAGAAGTAAGTTTCTGGAGTTAAAACTTCATCCAAATGTACAGTGTTATAATATTTAATACGTGTACATTTATACTCCACTGTTTTCCAATTGCTTTCAAAACAAAATTCCCTGTAGGCTAATGAAATCGGATCTGCTCGTGAGAGATTTACAAGAAAATGCAGCCTAAAGTTCTTGCGTCTCGCCAATAAATGCTTTACAAAGTGTCTATTGTATTGAAGTATCTATTTCAAAATACTTTGTAATTCAAGTGCAGAAAGCGAAACAGAACATTTGTCAACACTAATAAACATGAACAGCTCTTATATTAGACACTTTCGAGGTTTATGGAAGTGGAAGCTGCGGCAATAACGGATGTACTGTTCTATGACTTCCGGAAGGTGGAGTTGCAGCATAGCTGCTGAGTTGAGCACATGCAATGTCCTGTCCCAGTTTCTGCTTCAGTTTGATAGGGAATAAGGGCGGAAACAGCAAGCCTATAGGTCAGATTGTTAGACCAACTTCACCAGGTAGCGCAACTTCATTTTATGGCATAGAATGTAGGCGTAACAGCTTCGCAGGATGCGCATAACGGTGAACTTGCACAAACATCTAACAGTATCTCGATTAGTACATCAAACTCCTCTGTATAAGTATCATATACACATTTAAGTTTAATAGTTTAACAAGTCCTTCGTACCGCATGTATATAAGTATCCGTTTAATGTTTTATATAATGTATAATCATTTTGACGGTAAAGTTTCTGCTCTGCGAACAACTCTCTTTAGTTTTCATTTTTACTTTCTCTACTACGTATAGTAAGTAGGGAAAGTATTGTATTCCACCCAAAAATTCGATATCAAGATTTCACCGTAAATATATGTTTTGAGACCCCCTGAATCCAAAAAAAGCATTTTTGGAAACATGTTCGAGTGTGTGTGTGTCTGTGAACAGCATAACACAGAAACGAACACTCGGATAAACACCAAACTTGGTATTTAGGTTCAGTATCTTCCAGAGATGCGACACGAAGGTTTTCAAGAAAATCCCCCTACCCCAGATTACTTTTTACATGGAACGAAAATTTTAATTTTCTCAAAAACAGCTCTAACGATTTTTATTAAAATATCATATGTTTATGATACTTTCATGACAAATGAAATGTATATCTCGAATTTTCTGGGAATGTCTCCAAAATATTCTTCATTGTGAACGACTTTTGCATAACTGGTAAACCATAAGAGATAGACAAACTTTTACTACACAAAAAATGTAGATCGCGTTAAAATACACAATTTATGCCGTATACATTTTTGTTGTTGAGTGAACCATTTTCGAGATATTGCTTGTTATTCCCTTAAATTTTCCAATAATTATACTTTTTCTCAAATGGAAATTCGTTATTCATTTTTTTTGTCCTGGTAATGCAAAGAGAATGGAATACTCCACATAGCAACCAGCTCTTAAAATATTTGACTATCGCTTAAAGCCTACCATATTCCCCTTGCATCTACGAGAAAATTAGCAGTAAGATTAACATCTCGATTAACATGAAGCATATGGAGAATAACCGTTTGTAAAAATAGTTTGTACAAGAGTAGAGAAAGTCATGCGAGTGTTAACACATCAGATTTTTAGTTGTACTTACACCTTCGGCAATAAACGCTAAATGTACCTGCAATTTGTTTTCTTCGAATTTTGGTTTTAACGCTTCCTTGCACGTTGCTCCAGAAACGTACATAGTTCGAAGCTGTTTAAAAGGCAGTTTGGAATAAAACGGAATGACTTTAAGTCTATTATATAAGTCGCTTGAACTTTATAGTCGTATCGCGACTACTTACATTAGTTTTCTAGGTACATTATGATGAATTTACAAAACTGATAACATTTTTACATGGTTACCTTATTAAGTATTTCTATGCTGTTTGAAACGGAGCATTGTCGTCTCTGTTTTTTAAATAATTGTGGACAGTCTATAATGATGTGTTAAACGGTGAGCACGGTTTGACATTGTTGTAACACAGATGGAGGTTCATGTGACAGAAGATGGGAGAGAGTCAGGGTTGTGTGTCCTGTGTGTAGTTTGGTGATAACAACTTCGTTTTGGCGCTTGGAACGTGAAACGGGGAATTTGAAATTGTAGTTAGTACACACTGTATGAATCTTACCTACAACTTTAGTAGACTGCCACTTGCTTTGCGCTGATGTGTTATGACTCGTTTTATATGGAAAAGGAAAGCTTGATGGGAAGCTTTGATGTCATCTACTAGAGGGTGTCGTGCCGCTTCTTTGGCTGCAGCATCGGCATTCTCGTTGCCAGCAAGTCCTGCATGTGATGGAATCCAACTGAGTGCGATTACTTTTCCAGTGGTGGCTGCTGTCTGACATAGTGTAATTAAACAAGGGAGTTAGACGTTTGAAAGTGCTGAAGCGCAAGTGATGGAGTTAGTAAATATGATATACGGTGCTATTTAGTTTTGATTGATGATGTATTGTATTGCATAAAGTTCGCAAGAAAAGGTTGTAAGGTGATCAGGTATTCTATAGAACATCGTGAGGCTGGGAAAAACCACAGAACATCCATGGTTGCCATCCAACCTGGACCTATCAGTGTAGATATGTTGAGTGCCAAGATGTGTTCTGAGAACATTTTGTTGAAAGCAGCTCTGTCAGCTTAGTTTTTCTTGTGTTTGGCGACATCAAATCAAAAGAAACGCGCACCAGTGCCTATGGCACAATATCATCTGGCTCGGAATGTGAAATCATTTCAGATAGAGTTGTACTCCGCGGCGTAGTGGTTATCTAGTTCCCGATCTCGCGGGTTCAAACCCGGCGGAGGGCATTTGACTTTTTCGGGCGTAAAAATCCTTAGCATGGCTTCCTTCGGAAGGGAAGTAAAGCCGATGGTCCCGTGTCGTAGTTTATGGCACGTAAAAGAATCTCAAGCCTGATAAAGAGGCCTCTGAGCAAAATTACCGATCTGTCACACCCAATATAGAATGGGACGCTAAGGACTACAGCAGTTAAAGAGCGTCCATAAATAAAAGTCTTTTTTTTCTCTCCAATTTCAAGTAGAAGTAGATTGAACTTGTTGAGGCAGTTAGAAACACGGCGATAGAAGGGATGTACAGATATGAGCCATTATTGTAATGAGACTCATACCGATGTATCTCAGTTCTGCGTATTGCAGCAATTCTCCTGGATATAGGTTTCGAGTTTGTCATCAGGAAAAGAAAAAGTATTATTGTGGACAAAGATGACATTATTTTATGGCGTAGAGATTTTCTCGTAAAATAAAAACTGCGAAAAACGCGAAAAGTGTAATAGAGATGACATAAGTAAATAGCAATTCCCGTTACTAGCGTGCTGTATGTTTTTTAGAGTGAATAAATATGTCCTAGTGGTGAAAAACTCATATAATAGCCGTATGGGTAAATGTGTTCAATAAACTGAACATTATTAATTAACTACTGATACCTGATGGAGGGTGGGCGCGGTGTGATACAACCGGTGATTTGTTTATGTCTACTTTATTCTCTTGGTGTACAGAGTTTAGTGAACGAATTCGGTAAAATAAAGACAAAGTACACCGACGTGTTAGCAGCCGGTGTTGTTCATGTTCGCAAAGAATTTAAAGAAACTGTGGTGTTAAAACACCGTGCAAAAAGTAGAAAGAGATCTAAAACAGTTTTGGGACAAGTAGGCGACTTCGTAAGTGTGCAATTCCTTCTAAACTGCATGTGTTTTTCTTTCTTTTTTTTCAAGAGCTACCGACAATAAACAGTGTTAAGTGCTGCCAACAGTGTCCTTGATTTATCAAATTTTAAACGAACGAGCTTCCATACATTGTTATTACTTATTAGAAATGGTGTTTTCGTTTGTGAAACGAAATAATGTTAATATCATTGTAGACAGAGATGACATTGCGCTTTGGAGGCGTAAATAGAAATATATATTACCTCGATTAGACCTGGATGAATGAGGGCCACTGTATACTTCAAAAGTATGGATTGACACTACTGCTGAAAATCAAAGTCAAGCTTTTCTTTCTGGTACTTCCCAGGGGTTGCGTAACGCAACTGGTAAGGGAAACGGCTAATTGTCCTTCATATAGGCAGTGACACGGGTTTTGTTGATGGTGGGGCCCTTATTTCTGAATCCAAGAAAACCAGCTATTACCACGAAGAGGTGACCTGACCGGTGAGGTTTTCCAGTCATGGTTCACAAAAACTCTACCAATGCTCGAAACCGGAAGTGTATTGTATTGAACAATGCCTCCTATCATAGTGTGAAGTTGTTCCGTCGTCCCCACTCTGGATGGTGAAAACAATACATTGTTGAGCGGCTACAAGCACGGGGAGCTTTCAACGCTAGTGGTGTTAAAGTCGAACTGGTAAAGTTGGCCTACAACGTAATGGATTTCAATGAAAACATATAGATGAACTAGCCGAGAAATCTGGATTTATTGTAGAAAGGCTGCCCCATCATCACAGTAAACTGAACCGCATTGAGCTTGTGTGGGTCGTCCTCCATGGTGTAGTGGTTACCATGCTAGCCTCTAGTTCCCGAGCTCGCGGGCGTAAAAATCATTAGCATGGCTTCCTTCGGAAGGGAAGTAAAGCCGGTAGTCCGGTGTCTGAATTTATGGCACGTAAAAGAACCTTAAGTCAAAATTTCCGGTCTTTCACGCCCAATATATAGGGTAGTTAAATTATATTCGAATCCACTCGCGGCCTCTCTCTACTGCGCGAGACAGCCGGCAGTCGTTGGGGAAAATACAAGGGCAGAGGCGGACTAAAATCCTTACCTTATAATAGATGCTGGAAATGTTGACCTTCTGCTCTCATACAGGCAGCATATCTCGTGTAAATATTCTCGCTCACTCTCCGAAGCTCAGCAGGAATTCTTGTGATTTCTTGCACAATGTTTTCTCTAAGTTCTTGTAGTGTGCGAGGTTTGGAACGATACACTTTGTCTTTTAAAGAACCCCATAAATAAAAATCACAACTCGTTAGGTCAGGAGAACGAGGGGGCCACAAATCAACACTAATTATTCTGTCATCAAACGCCTCTCTTATTGAATGTAATGATTCAGCAGCCGTATGTGCTATTGCAGAATCTTGCTGGAACCAACCATACGATTTCTCTTCTTCTGTCAAGCGATTGCAAAATGGCCTCAGAATTAATCTCTGATATCGCTCCGCATTTATTGTTTCATCATAGAATGCGGACCCTTTTATTCTTCTAGCACTTATCGCACACCACACTGCAGTTTTCTGATCGTAATGAGGCGTTTCATCACAAGAATTCCTGCTGCTGAGCTTCGGAGAGTGAGCGAGAATATTTACGCGAGATATGCCTGTTTGAGAGCAAAAGGTCAACATTTCCAGCATCTATTATAAGGTAAGGATTTTAGACCGCCTCTGCCGGCATAATTTCCCCGGTGACTGCCGGCTGTCTCGCGCAGTCGAGAGAAGCCGCGAGTGTGTTTGAATATAATTTAACTGCCCTATAGAATGGGACGCTAAGAACTATAGCAGTTCAAAAGCGTCCATAAATAAAAGCTCAGTTTCAATTGAGCTTGTGTGGAGTGGTGCTAAGGCTACGTCACTAGGAATGCGTAAAACTTTCAAACTGAAAGAGATGCGTCAACTATTAGACGAAGTATTCGCTCAGGTGACGGCGGAAATGTGTCACAACTGATATCAGACGTGTAAACAACGAAGAAGAAAGGTTATGGCAACTGGACCGTCTCACTGATACTGTCGTCGATGGTTTTTGGTAATAAACTTAGATGATCAACAGTTAAGGGACTCCTCAGATTCAGACCTGGGAGTTGCATTACCTGCCAGCGATGACGGCTGTGAATCTGGGTAATGTAAGTACTAAAGTAGGTATGTTAAAGTCATGTGTTCGTTAGAGGGTATGCATTTTGATATTATGTTCTTGATATTTCTTAGTATTCCTTTTAATAGGAAAAGCTGACTTATTAAAACAAAACCTACTGGAAAGCTACTTTTGTGCATGCAAGTTGTTTTGAATGTAATTTGGCGAAGGTAACAGTCGTCTGTCACATGCGCTTGTGCACGTGAGGCGGAGTACTACAAAAAGTGTTTCTTACAACGAATCCAGTATATTTTTTCCCTCTGTGCTCTTATTGTCAGAAGACAAACGCCCGTCGTGCTGCTGAACCCCATAGAGTCCTTAAAACAAACGCACATTGTGTTATTGCAAGGACTTGGGAATAGGTAAGCGCGGAACAGATGCACTGAAGAGGAAGGAGATAATTGCTGCATTGGAGCTCAGCACTTACACGTCGCCCCTGGCTGTTGTATATGCTGCCTAGGTATTTGAGGGCACGGTAGCCAAGACCGGGTAGATTAATGGCGGCGAAAGAATTTAATGATAGCTCAGATATTTTCATCAGCAAATTGCTTCCTGCTGCCGATATTCAATCAATAAATATCACAGTGAAGCAAGACGGCATTAAATCTCCTTTACAGGGAACAATGTTCCCTTCTGTACGTATAATGAATCCTTTCTATTGTCATTCTTAGTGAGTCTTTCCTGGACCTCACGTAGAATCCATAGTTTCATCAGAAGACGTTATTGAATTTCGTTGAATTTCTTTGCCATTTCTTGTCTCTTTTGTTACCGAAACAAACCAATTTGAGTTTCGAAATGCCTTAATCTATTAAAGCAAATGTGTCTAATGCAACTCAAATGGACATGAATAGCGAAAATCCTCTGCTACTTACAGTAAGTAGGAAAAGTACTGCATTCCACCCAAAAATTCAATACCGAGATTTCACCGGAAATACACGTTTTGAGGCTCCTGAATTAAAAAAATCTGATGTGTTACACTCACATGACTTTCCCTACTCTTGTACAAACTATTTATACAAACTCTTATTCTCCATCTATTTCATATTAATCCAGATAAACATTTGCAGAAACGATCTTTTGACATGCAAACAGAATCACATTTTACACATAGCGACCAGTTCTAAAAATATTTGACTATCGCTTAAGACGTACTATGTTCCCATTGTTTGTATTTGTAAGGGCAATATAGAAATACAGTACCCTTTAGGCATAGACATATCTCTTAATAGCTGGTTGCAGCACCATTCTCTTTGCCACAGATTAATACTCTTTGCATATCCAAGACAAAAAAATGAATAACGAATTCCCATTTGAGAAAACAAGTATTGATTTTAAGGAAATAAGCAATATCTCGAAAATGGTTCACTCAACAACAAAAAAATGTGTATGACATAAATTGTGTATTTTAATGCGATCTACATTTTTTGTGTAGTAAAATTTTGTCTATCTCTTATGGTTTACCAGTTATGCAAAGGTCGTTCACAATGAAGAATACTTTTGGAAACATTGCCACAAAATTCAAGATATACATTTTATTTGTCATGAAAATATCTTAAATATATGATATTTTAATCAAAATCGTTAGAGGCATTTTCGAGAAAATTAAAATTTTCGAAAAATATGCCATGTAAAGGGTAATCTGGGGTGTGGGGATTTTCTTGAAAACCTTCGTGTCGCATCTCTGGAAGATACTGAACCTAAATACCAAGTTTGGTTTTTATCCGACTGTTCGTTTCTGAGTTATGCTGTTCACAGACACACACACGGACATGCTTCCAAAAATGCTTTTTTTGGGTTCAGGGGGTCTCAAAACATATATTTCCGGTGAAATATAGTATCGGATTTTTGGGTGGAATACAATACTTACTATACTATACGTAGTAGAGAAAGTAAAAAAGCGCTTTTAGAAAAAGGTCCGTGTGCGAGTCTGTCTGCGTATCTATGTACAGCATAACTGAAAAACGAAAAGTCGGATAAATGCCAAACTTGGTATTTAGGTTCAGAATCTTTCAAAGATGAGGAAGATTTTCAAGAAAATCCCCCACACCTCAGACTACCCTTCACGTGGAACATTTTCCGAAATTTTTTTTCTCTCAAAAATGGCTAACGATTTTGATTAAAATATCACATACTTAAGATATTTTCACAAATAAAACGTTGATCTTGAATTTTCTGGGAATGTTCCCAAAAGTCCTCTTCATTCTGAATGGTTTCTGTATAACTGGTAAACCGTAAGAGATAGACAAAGTTTTTCTACACGAAAAATGTAGATCTCGTTAAAACACACAATTTATGTCATATAGTACGTTTTTGTGTGGAGTGAACCATTTCCGAGATATTCTTTATTTGTTTGAATTTTCCAATACTTATACTTTTTCTCAAATGGGAATTCGTAATTCGTTTTTAATGTCCTGGACATGCAAAGAGAATGGAATGCTCCCATAGCAACCAGCTCTTAAAATATTTGACTATAGCTTAAAGCCTACCAATTCCTATGCAGCTACAAGAAAATTAGCAATAAGAAGAAAATAAGCGTTTGTAAAAATAGTTTGGACAAGGGTGGAGAAAGTCTTGCGATGCAACACATCAGATTTTCTATTTTGCTTGAGGTCATTTGAAAGATGGTGTATTTTCTGATGCCCCGAGAACTCGGAGCATTTGGCAGTTCATTTTGCAAGTGATGGCCACTATCACTCCAGATTTACTGCAACCCATATGATAACATATCAAGCCGTACTGGGTGTTTTCAACGCAACCTTAGAAAAGTATGAAACTGTAGAATAATTTTAAACATTGTGTTTATCTGCCGATCACATCACGCCCTAAATCCTATTGGTTTTATTTATTCTCTGCTTGTGATCAAATTTCCACAGTCTTTAGATTTTTTATTTTCGTTTAATCGTTATATTCGCGTCTCTATTTAAAAAGCTCTCTCCATTATCTCCTACTACTTGTACTTTGCCTAAAAGAGCGTTTAGGTCTCCTGCAATTACTAGGTAATTTTTATTTTGTCTATGGATTCATGCAATTGTTGATAAAAACTATCCGTTTCTTCTTGTTTACTTGTTTCTGCTGATCTTTTATTCGTGATTTTTTCTCAAATCTGGACGAGTATCACATATGTAGCTGTAGCGATTTATGTCCTCCAGCTCATGTATGCATTTCTTTCCTACCTTCATTCATCGTTCGATATCACCTTCCCGGTTAAAGGATAAACTTAAAAAAGGGGTAAAAAACTAGTTCGTTTCACCTTCAAAAACGTGTTTTATCTAATGACGTTAAGTATTTTTGACGCTTTCACTACTGTAAAGCAGATTGGCGTCTACACGATAGCATGAAACAACTACATCCACGTAGTGATTCATACTATCATAGTCATCATCATCATCATCATCATCATCATGTTTTGTTTTTCTTAAGTCCAAATGTCATTTAATTGGAGAAGTAATAGGTATCATATAGTGAGTGAAACATTCACTATCTGATACAAGTGGGTGTAAGGGTGTGCAAACGGGTCCAAGGGCCAAAGTTATTCCTAGAAGCCCGAGGAAAAGACCGAATAAATACCAGCCGACAAACAACCGAAATTAAAGTGGCCCTGACCGTAAGCTGGCCTTCTGGTATTCGTTATGTAACAATTTAATGAACACTAAGAGCCAATTTCGAGTAAGTTTCTCAGCCTTTCTCTTCTTCTTTCTCATTTGTTTTATTACAATTTTGCTGCAAGCGCACCTCGGGGGTAACGGTTTTGACTCATAATTCGAAGGGTCATAATTTGTATGGGTAAGTTAATGGATAAGGCCTTTTCCTGGGTTTTACCTTATTCTGAGAATACGAAGCAGGAAAACTAGGGAATTCGTTTCATACATCGTGCGATATTACTAGGTAACTTTAAGAATACATTATATACATTGTGCGATATCACCTGTCCGGTAAAGGACACTACGTGCTTATATGTAAACCGAACTACAAAATGTACTATACGTTATCTCTTAAATCCGAAGTTTAACGATTCCTTGACGGAAATTACCTAGCGGTATTAAGTGAAGCAAAAATGATACAGGATGCAGCAACGCTTTTCAGAGGTTTGAGTTTTTTTTTTTAACTAAGTATAGTAGATAAGTAGGGGAAGTACTGCATTCCACCCAAAAATTCGATGTCGAGATTTCATCGGAAATGTATATTCTGAAGCCCCTGAAAAAAGAAGCATTTTTCGGGAAACATCCGTGTGTGTTGGTCTGTGCGGTGTCTGTGAACAGCATAACTCAAAAACGAAATGTCGAAAAAACACCAAACTTGGTATTTAAGTTCAATATCTCCTAAAGATGTGACACTAAGATTTTCAAGAAAAATCCCCCATCCCCAAGGCCCTTTACATGGATTTTTTTTTATTTTTTTTCTCTAAAAATAGCCCTAACGATTTTGATTAAAACACCATATATTATAGATATTTACAAGAAAAATAAAATGTATATCTTGAATTTTCTGGGAGTGAAGTCCTCTTCATTTGGAAGGAATTTTGTATAATCTTGTACAACCGGTAAACGTTAAAGCGATAGACGAAACGCACTACACAAAAATATGTAGATCGCTTTAAAACACACAATTTATTTCAAGTAACTTTTTTGTTTTGTGACATTTCCGAGATATCCGTTTTTAATGGTTCGAATTGTTCATTACTTCGCCACTCTTTTATAGTCCTGTCAATTTTCAGTTGTTAATTGCGATGTCATGGAAAGTTATGGAATTTTAAGGCAGGGATATAGCGTCCAGTTCTAAAACATTTGACTATCTCTATTCCCGTTGTATCTATAATGAAATGTGCAATGCAGCTATTTCCGGAAAAGTTTATTTCGATTAAAATGAAGTAGATAGGAAAGTAAACTTTCGTAAGATTAATTTGTATACCGCTAATAAGCGACAGAGGTAGAAAGTTATGTGAATGTAACATCCGAGTTCCTTCCCTTTTTACTTTCTCTACTACGTATAGTAAGTAGGGGAAGTATTGCATTCCACCCAAAAATTCGATACCGAGATTTCACCGGAAATACATGTTTTGAGACCTCCTGAATCCAAAAAAAGCATTTTTGGAAACATGTCCGTGTGTGTGTCTGTGTGTGTGTGTGTGTCTGTGAACAGCATAACTCAAAACCTAACAGTCGGATAAACACCAAACTTGGTATTTACGTTCAGTATCTTCCAGAGATGCGACACGAAGATTTTCAAGAAAATCCCCCCACCCCAGACTACCCTTTACATGGAACATTTTTCGAAAATTTTAATTTTCTCAAAAATGGCTCTAACGATTTTGATGAAAATATCATATGTTTAAGATAATGTCATGAGAAATGAAATGTATATCTCGAAATTTCTGGGAATGTCTCCAAAAGTATTCTTCATTATGAACGACTTTTGCATAACTGGTAAACCATAAGAGATAGACAAAATTTTACTACACAAAAAATGTAGATCGCGTTAAAATACACAACTTATATCATATACATTTTTTTTGTTGAGTGAACCGTTTTCGAGATATTGCTTGTTATTTCCTTAAATTTTCCAATACTTACACTTTTTCTCAAATTCGTTATTCATTTTTACTTTCTCTACTACGTATAGTAAGTAGGGGAAGTATTGCATTCCACCCAAAAATTCGATACCCAGATTTCACCGGAAATACATGTTTTCAGACCTCCTGAATCCAAAAAAAGCATTTTTGGAAACATGTCCGTGTGTGTGTCTGTGTGTGTGTCTGTGAACAGCATAACTCAAAAACGAACAGTCGGATAAACACCAAACTTGGTATTTAGGTTCAGTATCTTCCAGAGATGCGACACGAAGGTTTTCAAGAAAATCCCCCCACCCCAGACTACCCTTTATATGGAAGATTTTTCGAAAATTTTAATTTTCTCAAAAATGGCTCTAACGATTTTGATGAAAATATCATATGTTTAAGATAATGTCATGAGAAATGAAATGTATATCTCGAATTTTCTGGGAATGTCTCCAAAAGTATTCTTCATTGTGAACGACTTTTACATAACTGGTAAACCATAAGAGATAGACAAAATGTTACTACACAAAAAATGTAGCTCGCGTTAAAATACACAACTTATGTCATATACATTTCTTTTGTTGAGTGAACCGTTTTCGAGATATTGCTTGTTATTCCCTTAAATTTTCCAATACTTATACTTTTTCTCAAATTCGTTATTCATTTTTTTTATGTCCTGGACATGCAAAGAGAATGGAATGCGCCACATAGCAACCAGCGTTAAAATATTTGACTATCGCTTAAAAGCTACCATATTCCCCTTCCATCTACAAGAAAATTAGCAATAAGATTGACATCTCGATAAACATGAAGCATATGGAGAATAGGCGTTTGTAAAATTAGATTGTACAAGAGTAGAGAAAGTCATGTGAGTGTAACACATCAGATTTTTTACTTTCTCTACTACGTATAGCAAGTAGGGGAAGTATTGCAATCCACCCAAAAATTCGATACCGAGATTTCACCAGAAATACATGTTTTGAGACTTCCTGAATCCAAAAAAAGCATTTTTGGAAACATGTCCGTGTGTGTGTCTGTGTGTGTGTGTGTGTGTGTGTGTGTGTGTGTGTGCGTGTGTGTGTGAACAGCATAACTCAGAAACGAACAGTCGGATAAACAGCAAACTTGGTATTTAGGTTCAGTATCTTCCAGAGATGCGACACGAAGGTTTTCAAGAAAATCCCCTCACCCAAGACTACCCTTTACATGGAACATTTTTCGAAAATTTTAATTTTCTCAAAAATGGCTCTAACGATTTTGATTAAAATATCATATGTTTAAGGTATTTTCATGACAAATGAAATGTATATCTCGAATTTTCTGGGAATGTCTCCAAAAGTATTCTTCATTGTGAACGACTTTTGCATAACTGGTTAACCATAAGAGATAGACAAAATTTTACTGCACAAAAAATGTAGATCGCGTTAAAATACACAATTTATGTCATATACATTTTTTTTACCATATTCCCCTTGCATCTACAAGAAAATTACCAATAAGATTGACATCTCGATATCTCGATTAACATGAAGCATATGGAGAATAAGCGTTTGTAATAATAGTTTTACAGGAGTAGAGAAAGTTATGCGTGTGTAACACATCAGATTTTGTGTTTTGGATATGCAAAGAGTATTAATCTGTGGCAAAGGGAATGGTGCTGCACCTAGCAACCAGCTATTAAGATATATGTATGTGCTTAAAGGCTACTGTATTTCTATATTGCCCTTGTAAATATATATCCCCCTACATCTACAAGAAAATTAGCAATAAGATAGAGTCTGCAAATGTTTATCTCGATTAACATGAAGTAGATGGAGAATAAGCGTTTGTAAAAATAGTTTGTACAAGAGTAGGGAAAGTCATGTGAGTGTAACACATCAGATTTTTTCTTTCTTTAGCGGAGTTGGGCAGCAGCGTAGCGGTAGGTATGTTAATATAGAATAAGCGCAAACACTACTACACTAGTTTTATATTTTAAGGGAATGGACTGGTGAAAATAACGGATTTTTTTGTCAAAATCTGCTTATTTATATTTATGTTAAAAATACATGCAAGTCTAAAGTACAATTTTCTGAAGCTTCGTGATGCTGACGCAATTAGAATACCTGTTTTCGCTGTCATGTTTAAATGTCTGTGCTTAGCTCATGACTTCTAAAAGGGGCGTGCCAGCTCAACCCTCCTCTTTTTTCAATTTTTGTAGGTAGTAATTTGATTTCACTAGAGTTACTGAATCATAGTAGCTAGAATGAAGTAACTGGGGTGTTCCACTCCCCTAACACGAATATAAAGATTATACAGTGACTATCGAAAGTGTGCTTTCAAAATTTCTTCGAGAAAAAAAAATATGTTCGTCTAAGTGCGTCTGATATTCTTAGATTTCAGAAAGTGCTCGTGTTCTGTCAACAAAAGTTGCGGGAAACGTTTTGGTTCTTCATTAGTTATTGTTTCCCTTCTCTTTCAGTTAGATAATTCCATTAAGAGTTTATTTTACATTAGATGCAGTGTTATTTCGGTTTAGTAAGTTATTTTCTCTGGCATATGATTTTATTTTCGTCTAGTTTAGGTAACATAGCGTGCATATTATTAGTATTCTATGGTGTACATAAATGTTATCATGGCAAGGACGAAACTCGTAGAATCAAACAAGGTAGGTGCACAAAAGGGCCAGGGACTTTAAAAATTTATTTTCTCAGAACTTAATTTGTTACACTTTCAGTAACTAGTAATCAAAAATTGTAAAACTCCTTTCACATACAAGCTTGAAATTTTGAACATATGAAGGACTCAAAGCCATAATGGGCTATCTCCGCCAACCAGCAAAAATGAGGTAAGTGTTCTGAACTGTGCATTGTTTAGCAATAGGCCCATGTTCATGGACGTCTCATTTATGCAATATTGAAATACTTTATTTACACGTTATTAAATTATTATATTCATTGAACTTTCCTCCTTGGATTCTCTTCCCCCCCCCCTTTTTTAATGGCACATCGCTTACTGTGGCTCTGCACCATATATTCTACAGTATGCATTTATAAAAACGTATGTACGTTCTTTTTGATAGGTTAAATAGAAGATTTTACAAAGATTTAAATTTCAATCTTTTTCGGTTTGGAAATATTTATTACGTAGGTATAGGCAACCTTAGTTTTAATTGGAAAACTAATACACAGAACAAAATAATATACAGGTACCAAGGGAAGGATATTATCTACATTTTAAGCATAAAAACAATTTTTGTACCTCTAGGAATTTCTAGAAATATCGTTCCAAAAAATGCGTATTTAAAACGTAAGGTTTTATATTTCAGTTTTTGTCACTGTTATATTTATTTGAAATTTAAGTCATAAGCATTTTATTACAGCACTATAATGTGGTAAAAAATTTCTAATGTGATACATTCACATTACTTTCTCTACCCTCTTTCGTTTATTACTGGGCATACAAACTACTCTTACTAAAGGATATTTTTATATCCACTTCATTTTAATCCAAATAAACTTTTGCAGGAATAGCTACATTACACATTTCTTATAGATTAAAGGAAACAGCGATAGTCAAATGTTTGCGAAATGGACGCTATACGCTGTCCTTAAAATTCCATACTCTTTCAAGAATCGCGAGAAACAATGAATGCTGACAGGATTTTAAAAGAATACATTTTTTGTATAATATATTTTCGTCTCGCTTAACATTTAGCAGTTATACAAGATTATACAAAACTCCTTCTGAATGAAGAGGACTTCAAGATATACAATTTATTTGTCATGCGGATATCTTTAATATATGATATTTAATGAAAACCGTTAGAGCCATTTTTCAGAAAATGAAAAGTTTCGAAAAATGTTCTATATAAAGGGTAGTTTGGGATAAGGGATTTTCTTGAAAATCTTCGTGTCGCATATTTGGAAGGCACTGATCTTAAATACCAGGTTTGGTGTTGATCCGACTTTTTCGTTTTCGTATGTTTTTCACGACACATACACAGTTACACAGACAATCACATGGACCTTTTTCTAAAAATTCTTTTTGTATTTAGGGGACCTCAAAACATGTATTTCAGGTGAAATCCCGGTATCTAATTTTTTAGTGGAATGCAACACCTAGTAGGTACGTAGACAAAGTAAAAATGGGATCAATACATGCAGTAATAAAAAAAAGTTGGAAATTTCACCGGTCCCACTGGTTTATAATTAAAACAGGCGATTGTTGCTCCGAGTGAGATTACATTGCAGGTGCTTTCAATTGCTTTTATGGAATACTTACTTTGGGGTAGGTATATAATTAACCTGTTGAAATATTACGAGGGCTGATCAATAAAGACAGACTGATTTTTTTTCACAGATATTTATTACTTCATTTCAATGTTGACATGATTTTTTTCAAAGTAGTCCCCTCCTAACTGAATGCACTTTTTATAGCGTCTCTGCCAGTCCTCGAACACGTGTTCTTTGCCAGGCCTTTGAGAATCGCCTCACTTTTCTTTAGCACTACTTCAGTGCTCTCAAATCGAATGCCCCGGAGCTTTGCCTTTAGTAATGGGAATAAAAAGAAATCATAGGGGGTAAGACCGGGGCTTTAAGGCGGATGCGGCACACAGGTAATGTTGAATTTAGCCAAAAATTCCTGGACTTGATTTGTGACGTGAGGCCGCGCGTTGTCGTGATGAAGTCGCCACCCATTCCGATGAAGTTCTGGACGTTTCCTTGTAATGTGCTTCCTCAGTGTAGCCAATACTGACGTGTAGTAGCTGCTGTAACAGTGGTGTGAGGGGGGAACTGCATGCTGGTAAATCATTCCATTCCGAAACACCAGGCCCACCTTGCTTAGCACAGAGGACTCGGCCTTCTTTGAAGTCCTTGAACCACCTAAACACCGTTGCACGAGGTAGTGCATCTTCACCGTATGCTTGCTTCAGCTTTTCGAAAGTTTCAAGGTTGTATGATTTAAACGACAATAAAATTTTATTGCGCTGTATTGCTCCTCTCGTGTCACCTCCATTTTGTGGTATGCGAAATTCAAGTAGGGTCAACAATATACAGCATTACTACCAACCTACCGTTATGAGAGTGCTGTCGCTTATGGACATTATACATGAAACCCTGCTCTTTTCAAGTATTCGTGGTAGAGACATAAAACTATCAAGGAAACTACAGAAAAAAATCAGTCTCAGTCTTTATTGATCAGCCCTCGTATATTACGTTCTCTACTATGTACTACAGTAAGTAGAAGTATTGTATTCCACCCAAATATTCATTATGTTTTGAGCACCTGAACGCCAAAAAAGCGTTTTTAGAAAAAGGTCTGTAGACAGCATTACTCAAAAAACAAGTTCGATAAATATCAAACTTGGTATTTAAGTTCAGTATCTATAAAAAATGCGGCACGAAGATTTTCAAGAAAATCCCCTACCCCAAACTACACATTACATTGGAAATTATTTCGATTGTATAATATATATATATATATATTAATTTTCACAAAAATGGCTCTAACGATTTCGATTAAAATACCAAACGTTTAAGATATTTGCATGACAAATAACATTTATATCTTGAATTTTCTGGGAATACTCTGTGAAGTCTTTTCATTCGGAAACAATTTTGTATAACGGGCAAACCAAATTACACAAAAACGCATTGCACAAAAATGTAGACCTTTTATTAATTTGAAATAACTTTTTCCGGCAATAGCGCTTATTTAGCTCATACTATCATGTGTGGGAAGTTGAAATTCCTGCGTTTTGCATTTTTACGCAGACGTTAATTACATATATTCAATCCCCCTCTTATTGATATACATATTTTTTTTGCAAATATGGAATATAATCATGTTTGATAGTTGAATTTTCCATATAAATCTTATCGTTTTTACTTCCCTTTATTTGTTAACATTTAATTACGATTTAATTCATGCAGCATTTAAATATAACTCTTTCGGCGCAAGCAGCCACATCACCTTCAGTTGCTGACTTGGTCAACACTACCAGGCGCGACAAATCGATTACCAGTTCGTAGAGGCTAGAGCGCTCGACCTTAATACCTTTTGAACAGCTGACGGTGATTAATTTTATTTTAGCGTAAGCATTTCTATTATTCACTAATAATCGAAGAAATAGTATGCAATACGCATGCGTTAAATGCATCTTTGTATCGTAATATACTGTTTTTGTGGCATCATCTATTTCCGTGATGTCGTTATTATTGGTTTGAATTTTGTAATACTCTTGTTATTTTTATGTGGTTTCGCTATTCAGTTGTTTCTCACAAGATCATGGAAAGAATATGGATCTTCAAGGTCAATATATTCCTACTCGTTTTTAAACACATCGATTCTGTTTCTCCTATCCCTCCTTGTACCTACAACCAAATGTGTAAGGCAAGTATTTCTGCAGAGGTTTAATTCGATTAACATCTAGTAAACAGAATAAACTTTCGGAAGAATAGTGTGTACAAGCTGCACAAAAATAAACGATAGGACAGCGCCTTCTGACAGCGTGATGTCACCAGGATCGATGTGCAAAGCAGCGATTACATCTTCAGCACTGCGCTCTCCTATGGCATCAATATTAAGCCGTGAATATAAAAGACGAGAACAAAAAAACAGCCTGCTGTTGCAAAGAAAAGAAATACTACTGTTACTGATCTGCAACAGATATGAAAGATGTTCACTCTTTTTGGTGGTAAAGACACTTCCTGGCGTTGAAATAGTGGTTGAAATATTTAAGAACAGTTTTACAGTTTGCTGTTATCCAGTCACTCGTTTTACGTGTTAAAATCTACAAAATGCATGCTGTCATCATGAAGAAAACTGTACGTATACCTGAAGTAATGATATACAATTACTAAATTCGTTATCTTTAAAACCTATATCGTCATACTTAAAAATGACTTATTCTATTCAGGAAGTATGCATTTTCCTGAATGAAACTAGTGCGCTACAAATATCGGAGGCTTCTAAAGCAGCTTCAGTGAATATCGGGAGCACACGGACAGCATGGGGGATCAAGTACACACAAAAAGCAAATATTGAGTAACATGCGGGAATGTCTGTATGCGGGGATGTCATAAAAAATCTGATGTGTTACATTCGCATGACTTCCTCTACCCTCTATCACAAATAGAGGGTATACAAATTACTCTTATGAAAGCTTATTTTCCTAATTACTTCATTTTAATCGAGATAAACCTTTCCGGAAATAGCTGCAATATATATCCGGAATAGCGATACTCAAATGTTTTATATACAACTGGATGCTACATGAAGACCTTAAATTTTCATATTATATGACATCGCGAGAAACAACTGCAAATCGACAGGACTTAAAAGTTATTTGAAATAAATTGTGTTTTAAAGTTCGTGTCCTACGTTTTCGTCTATCGCTTAATATTCACTAGTTATACGGATTATACAAAATTCCTTCGAATCAAGAGGACTTCACAGGCTATTTCCACAAAATTCAAGATATAAATTTTATTTGGCATGTAAATGTCTTTCATATATATTTTAATAAAAATCGTTAAAACACATTTTTAGAAAATAAAAAATTTCAAAAAATGTTTGGGGTGGAGAATTTTCTTTAAAATCATTGTGTCGTATTTTTGAAAGATAATGAATCTAAATACCAAGTTTAGTATTTATCGAACTTTTTGTTTTTGAGCTGTTGTTCCCAGGCATACACACAGACCTTTTTTCTGAAATCTTTATTCAAGGGGCCACAAAACATGTATTTCCGGCGAAATCTCCGCATCGAATTTTTACTTTCTCTACTACGTATATTAAGTAGGGGAAGTATTGTATTCCATCCAAAAACTCGATACCGAGATTTCACCGGAAATACATGTTTTGAGACCCCCTGAATAAAAAAAACATTTTTGGAAACATGTCCGTGTGTGTGTCTGTGAACAGCATAACTCAGAAACGAACAGTCGGATAAACACCAAACTTGGTATTTACAGTATCTTCCAGAGATGCGACACGAAGGTTTTCAAGAAAATACCCCCACCCCAGATTACCCCTTACATGAAAGATTTTTCGAAAATTTTAATTTTCTCAAAAATGGCTCTAACGATTTTGATTAAAATATCATATGTTTAAAATATTTTCATGACAAATAAAATGTATATCTTGAATTTTCTGGGAATGTCTCTAAAAGTATTCTTCATTGTGAACAACTTTTGCATAACTGGTGAACCATAAGAGTTAGACAAAATTTTACTACACAAAAAATGTAGATCGCATTAACATACACAATTTATGTTACATACATTTTTTTGTTGTTGAGTGAACCATTTTGGAGATATTGCTTGTTATTCCCTTAAATTTTTCAATACTTATTTTCTCAAATGGGAATTCGTTATTCATTTTTTTTGTCTTGGATATGCAAAGAGTATTAATCTCTGGCAAAGGGAAT
This sequence comes from Deroplatys truncata, assembly GCA_030765065.1. NCBI lineage: Eukaryota > Metazoa > Arthropoda > Insecta > Mantodea > Mantidae > Deroplatys > Deroplatys truncata. The sequence continues at coordinate 169,284,132 of CM060983.1, forward strand.
GGTGCTGCACCTAGCAACCAGCTATTAAGAGATATGTATATGCTTAAAGGCTACTGTATTTCTATATTGCCCTTGTAAATATATATTCCCCTTACATCTAAAAGAAAATTAGCAACAAGATAGAGTCTGCAAATGTTTATCTCGATTAACATGAAGCATATGGAGAATAAGGGTTTGTAAAAATAGTTTGTACAAGAGTAGAGAAAGTCATGTGAGTGTAACACATCAGATTTTTTATGTTCTGGAAATGCAAAGAGAATGGAATGCGCCACATAGCAACCAGCGCTTAAAAGATTTGACTATCGCTTATAACCTACCATATTCCCCTTTCACCTACAAGAAAATTAGCAATAAGATTAACATCTCGATTAACATGAAGCATATGGAGAATAAACGTTTGTAAAAATAGTTTGTACAAGAGTAGAGAAATTCATGTGAGTGTAGCGCATCAGATTTTTTTTACGAAATGCAACACCTTCTCTGCCTACTACGTACGTGGTAGAGAAAGTAAAAAGAAAGACAGAAAGACTTCAATAGGGACAGCCTGGCTAAATGTACTATGAATTTGGTTTTAATTGTGCCATTCATGGTACATAACACAAATGTTTTAGCAATGGGTGTTATGACGCGAGTGTGTCAATTATCCTATCATTTTAGTTCCATGTGTGAAATGCATTACCATAAAGGTTTGGAGCGTTATGTAGTTGTCATCAAAATAAATTACTTACTTTCTCTGCAACAGCGAATGTTTGCATCTTGTAAGTATCCACGTTCTTTTGGAAATATATCTACAGTTAAGAAGTTCCAGTGTTTCCCAAAATAAACAAACGTTTATTCTTAATTCGTTCGATTTGCGTACAGCCTACACCTAGCTGTTTTATTATAAATTCAGCAGTAGTTAAATAGTAGGTGTAGCATATCATCGCTTATTTAAAATATATATTGCTTTTTTTCTTCTTTTACCTTCTCCCTCTTCTTTAAACACATGTTAAAGAGCGTTTATAGTAGTTATTGTTTACAGATAAAATGAGTAATCGAGTTTTATGGGTTTATAGTTAGGATCGCGTATTAATTCATACATTATAAGATTGTAAGATACATGCTAAAATCAAACACAACCAAACGATGAAATATTTACGCCATAAAATTATGCTACCATAATACGAAAACTCGACGTGTTACATTCACACGAACTTCTCTACTCACTATAATTTACTTTTATAGCTCTTCTACAAACTATTCCTACAGAAGCTTATTTTCTACCTGCTTCAGGTTAATCACAATAAACTACACATTTCGTTGCAAGTACGTGGGGATACAGGAGACCGAAACGAAATCAAATCTTTAAAAAATCTGATGTGTTACACTCACGTGACTTTCTCTACTCTTGTACAATCTATTTTTACAAACGCCTATTCTTCATATGCTTTATGTTAATCGAGATATCGAGATGTCAATCTTATTGCTAATTTTCTTGTAGATGCAAGGGGAATATGGTAGGTTTTAAGCGATGGTCAAATATTTTAACGCTGGTTGCTATGCGGCACATTCCATTCTCTTTGCAAGTCCAGGACATAAAAAAATGAATAACGAATTTGAGAAAAAGTATAAGTATTGGAAAATTTAAGGGAATAACAAGCAATATCTCGAAAACGGTTCACTCAACAAAAGAAATGTATATAACATAAGTTCTGTATTTTAACGAGATCTACATTTTTTGTGTAGTAAAATTTTGTCTATCTCTTATGGTTTACCAGTTATGCAAAAGTCGTTCACAATGAAGAATACTTTTGGAGACATTCCCAGAAAATTCGAGATATACATTTCATTTCTCATGACATTATCTTAAACATATGATATTTTAATCAAAATCGTTAGAGCCATTTTTGAGAAAATTAAAATTTTCGAAAAATGTTCCATGTAAAGGGTAGTCTGGGGTGGGGGGATTTTCTTGAAAACCTTCGTGTCGCATCTCTGGAAGATACTGAACCTAAATACCAAGTTTGGTGTTTATCCGACTATTCGTTTTTGAGTTATGCTGTTCACAGACACACACACACAGACACACACACACACACACACACACACACACACACAGACACACACACGGACATGTTTCCAAAAATGCTTTTTTTGGATTCAGGAGGTCTCAAAACATGTATTTCCGGTGAAGTCTCGGTATCGAATTTTTGGGTGGAATGCAATACTTCACCTACTTACTATACGTAGTAGAGAAAGTAAAAAACGGGTAGCTAAGTGTTACCTTTGAAATTCCAAAATCGTTGCACATCACGAGAAAATTCAACCCAAACAATTCAAAACAATAACAACGAATATCTCGGAAATTGTTAATGCTACAAAACAATTTCATATGTGTGTTTTAACGCGATATGAATTTTTTGTGTAGTAAGATTCTGTCTGTGACGTACCATTTACCACTTATATAAAATGATACAAAATCATTCCCCTTCCAATTCAACAGTTAGTGAATTGAACTGTTTAGTTGTAAACGCGAACATAGCAGTGCGAATACTAAGAGTAAGGTGCTACAACTCTGGTAGCACCTTCGAGTGACTAGCTAGAAGCAGTTTGTAATGAAAAAGGATTCCGGTTCTTCAAGCCTAATAATCGTTCAAGAGATCATGGAATAGTTTTCCAAACCAGTCATTACCCATTTCCAAATACACAGTTTAGACTTCTATAACGTCTACACCAGGGAAATTCAACTGAGTGCATGGCCGTTCGCGCTATATGCTCCACATTGCACACACCCAGTCCTTGAAGCTGAGTACCTATATGCAGAGTCGCAATACGGGTAGTTGAGAACGGACTCGTGAACGGGAAGTCTGCGGTTCAAATTCCGCCAGGAAAGTCCTCCCTGATTGAGTTCTTTTTACTTTCTCTACTACGTATAGTAAGTAGAGAAAGTATTGTATTCCACCCAAAAATTCGATACCGAGATTTCACCGGAAATATATGTTTTGAGGCCCCCTGAATAAAAAAATCTGATGTGTTACACTCACATGACTTTCTCTACTCTTGTACAATCTATTTTTACAAACGCCTATTCTCCATATGCTTCATGTTAATCGAGATGTCGATCTTATTGGTAATTTTCTTGTAGATGCAAGGGGAATATGGTAGTTTTTAAGCGATAGTCAAATATTTTAACGCTGGTTGCTATGTGGCGCATTCCATTCTCTTTGCATGTCCAGGACATAAAAAAATGAATAACGAATTTGAGAAAAAGTATAAGTATTGAAAAATTTAAGGAAATAACAAGCAATATCTCGAAAACGGTTCCTCAACAAAAGAAATGTATATGACATAAATTGTGTATTTTAACGCGATCTACATTTTTTGTGCAGTACAATTTTGTCTATCTCTTATGGTTTACCAGCTATGCAAAAGTCGTTCACAATGAAGAATACTTTTGGAGACATTCCCAGAAAATTCGAGATATACATTTCATTTCTCATGACATTATCTTAAACATATGATATTTTCATCAAAATCGTTAGAGCCATTTTTGAGAAAATTAAAATTTTCGAAAAATGTTCCATGTAAAGGGTAGTCTGGGGTGGGGGGATTTTCTTGAAAACCGTCGTGTCGCATCTCTGGAAGATACTGAACCTAAATACCAAGTTTGGTGTTTATCCGACTGTTCGATTTTGAGTTATGCTGTTCACAGACACAGACACACACACACACACACACACACACACACACAGACACACACACAGACATGTTTCCAAAAATGCTTTTTTTGGATTCAGGAGGTCTCAAAACATGTATTTCCGGTGAAATCTCGGTATCGAATTTTTGGGTGGAATGCAATACTTCCCCTACTTACTATACATAGTAGAGAAAGTAAAAAAGCATTTTTGGAAACATGTCCGTGTGTGTGGCTGTCTGTGAACAGCATAACTCAGAAACGAACAGTCGGATAAACACCAAATTTGGCATTTATGTTCAGTATCTTCCAGAGATGCGACACGAAGGTTTTCAAGAAAATCCCCCCAACCCAGATTACCCTTTACATGGAACATTTTTCGAAAAGTTTGATTTGCTCAAAAATGGCTCTAACGATTTTGATTAAAATATCATATGTTTAAGGTAATTTCATGACAAATTCAACTATCTTGAATCTTCTGGGAATGTCTCCAAAAGTATTCTTCATTGTGAACGACTTTTGCATAATTCGTAAACCATAAGAGATAGACAAAATTTTACTACACAGAAAATGTAGATCGCGTTAAAATACACAATTTATGTCATATATATTTTTTTGGTTGAGTGAACCATTTTCGAGATATTGCTTGTTATTCCCTTAAATTTTTCAATACTTATTTTCTTAAATGGGAATTCCTTATTCATTTTTTTTTTTACTTTCTCTACTACGTATAGTAAGTAGGGGAAGTATTGCATTCCACCCAAAAATTCGATACCGAGATTTCACCGGAAATACATGTTTTGAGACCTCCTGAATCCAAAAAAAGCATTTTTGGAAACATGTCCGTGTGTGTGTCTGTGTGTCTGTGTGTGTGTGTGTCTGTGTGTGTGTGTGTCTGTGTGTGTGTGTGAACAGCATAACTCAAAAACGAACAGTCGGATAAACACCAAACTTGGTATTTAGGTTCAGTATCTTCCAGAGATGCGACACGAAGGTTTTCAAGAAAATCCCCCCACCCCAGACTACCCTTTACATGGAACATTTTTCGAAAATTTTAATTTTCTCAAAAATGGCTCTAACGATTTTGTTTAAAATATCATATGTTTAAGATAATGCCATGAGAAATGAAATGTATATCTCGAATTTTCTGGGAATGTCTCCAAAAGTATTCTTCATTGTGAACGACTTTTGCATAACTGGTAAACCATAAGAGATAGACAAAATTTTACTACACAAAAAATGTTGATCTCGTTAAAATACACAACTTATGTTATACACATTTCTTTTGTTGAGTGAACCGTTTTCGAGATATTGCTTGTTATTCCCTTAAATTTTCCAATACTTATACTTTTTCTCAAATTCGTTATTCATTTTTTTATGTCCTGGACTTGCAAAGAGAATGGAATTCGACACATAGCAACCAGCGTTAAAATATTTGACCATCGCTTAAAAGCTACCATATTCCCCTTGCATCTACAAGAAAATTAGCAATAAGATTGACTCTCGATATCTCGATTAACATAAAGCATATGGAGAATAGGCGTTTGTAAAAATAGATTGTACAAGAGTAGAGAAAGTCATGTGAGTGTAACACATCAGATTTTCTTGGATATGCAAAGAGTATTAATCTGTGGCAAAGAGAATGGTGCTGCGCATAGCAACCAGCTATTAAGAGATATGTCTATGCTTAAAGGTTACTGTATTTTTATATTGCCGTTGCAAATACAAAACAAGGGGAACATAGTATGCCTTAAGCGATAGTCAAATATTTTTAGAACTGGTGCTATGTGTAAAATGTAATTCTCTTTGCACGTCAAAAGATCGTTTCTGCAAATGTTTATCTCGATTAATATGAAATAGATGGAGAATAAGATTTTTGTAAAAATAATTTGTACAAGAGTAGAGAAAGTCATGCGAGTGTAACACCAGATTTTTTCTTTATTCAGTCCTCATAACTCGTACATGCCTGGGAGGAACCCTAAACTTAGGCATGGAATGTTTCCTTCTCCAATAATCACTTCGTGTATCACTAATGTGATAACCTCTGGTGCCATATTTAGTAAGAGCGGCGTTAAATACTAATTAAAACTGGTTCAAATAAAATAGTTGCATTTATTTTAAAGTACTTATTTGTTCTGTACAATAATAATAATAATAATAATAATAATAATAGAACAAACTGAACACAAAAGATTGTTTTTGTCAGGTTCTTGCGCAACTTTAAACTTTATGAAAGCGACAAAATAGTACAACAATGTATAGCACACCTATCTAGCGAATTTAACGTACTATCACTGTTTAAAATATTCTGTATTCTAAAGTACTCGCGATTTGACTTTATAGTTGAAGCGACAATAAATAATAAAGAAAATCTGATGTGTTACACTCACATGACTTTCTCTACTCTTGTACAATCTAATTTTACAAACGCCTATTCTCCATGTGCTTCATGTTAATCGAGATATCGAGATGTCAATCTTATTGGTAATTTTCTTGTAGATGCAAGGGGAATATGGTAGCTTTTAAGCGATAGTCAAATATTTTAACGCGGTTGCTATGTGGCGAATTCCATTCTCTTTGCATGTTCAGGACATAAAAAAAATGAATAACGAATTTGAGAAAAAGTATAAGTATTGGAAAATTTAAGGAAATAACAAGCAATATCTCGAAAACGGTTCACTCAACAAAAGAAACGTATATGACATAAGTTGTGTATTTTAACGCGATCTACATTTTTTGTGTAGTAAAATTTTGTCTATCTCTTATGGTTTACCAGTTATGCAAAAGTCGTTCACAATGAAGAATATTTTTGGAGACATTCCCAGAAAATTCGAGATATACATTTTATTTGTCATGACAATATCTTAAACATATGATATTTTAATCAAAATCGTTAGAGCCGTTTTTGAGAAAATTAAAATTTTCGAAAAATGTTCCATGTAAAGGGTAGTCTGGGGTGGGGGGATTTTCTTGAAAACCTTCGTGTCGCATCTCTGGAAGATACTGAACCTAAATACCAAGTTTGGTGTTTATCCGACTGTTCGTTTTTGAGTTATGCTGTTCACAGACACACAGACACACAGACACACAGACAGACACACAGACACACAGACACACAGACACACAGACAGACACACACACGGACATGTTTCCAAAAATGCTTTTTTTGGATTCAGTGATTCTCAAAACATGTATTTCCGGTGAAATCTCGGTATCGAATTTTTGGGTGGAATGCAATACTTCCCCTACTTACTATACGTAGTAGAGAAAGTAAAAAAGAAATCCGAATAATAGGCTGAAATTATTGTTATACCTGACAGTATACCGGAAAAAATATTTTTTGTTTCATACTATCTGGAATTTCATAATTTTCCGTCTCCAAACCAGCTTCAAACTGAACTTTTCCGTTCGGTTATTTTCCGTACTCCAACACCAACATCCCTTCAACTGTTTAATCAATAACTGTTGGGCCTGCAATGAATATATGAAACATATGTTTGCGTCCATGTCCAACATAATATTGTACGTAACTGTAGGAAAGTGTATTTTTCAGAACTCACTTCGATATTCCGGCCTCAGGACTCGTCCTGGGGAAAAAAAAACTTTCCTATACAGCTACGTACAAACAATTGACAGTCGAAGGTAAAAGAAGCGCTTTTAACGGTAATTATATTAATTAAAAGGAGAAAAATTATGCCACTGAGTGGTATAAAATTATAACACTCCAGGGTTATCAACTTTGATTTCCTGGCAGATGTGAAGGTCATTAACCAAGAGGCTTGTATTGTCGATGGCGGATAATTGAATGCAATTATGGAATCTGAAGAATCAGCCAACATTTTACAAGCAGCGGAGAGGATAACTTTAGAATCGCTTTCAAAAACATTAACGAAACAGTACGAAATAGCATATAACAGGTTTCTTCATTGTGCAAGCAACGAAACGTACAGCCTCATTATAGTGAAAATGTGCTGTTAGCATATTTTGAAGAATAAGCCAAAAAATGGATGTGTTTAACATTGTGGACAAATTAATGTAAGACCAAACTGTGCCTCAATGTCCAGGACAACAAAGACAGTAGTAAATACTACAAACTAATAGCATTCTTGAAACGGATGTCTGAAGGTTAACAGCCGAATAATTCTCATAAGGTTCTTTATTATAACGTTTATTCTAACTCATGTTGTCAGCACTGTAGCTAAAAAAAAACAACAACAAATGACCACCACGGCTGTCTAAAAAACTAGGTGTATGACACGCGTGTTCAAAGAAATTTTATTCCGCTCGCAAAATAAAATCTCGCTATTAACTCTTGTATCTTAAATAACTATTTCAGCCTTTATCTATCAAATAGGCAATCATTCTTAATTTCATCAAAGTAGAGATTATTTCAAAACTATGAAAATAATAATAATATGCAATTAAACGTAATATATTTGTTCTAGTAATGCTTTGCTTGTTAAAATAGTTATTTTCTTTCAGGAGGTCACAGAATCCTTATTTGTTAAATCGCAGCGACAAATTTTATAGACTAATTACAAACAGCAATAACAATAATAAATCTGTTAAATTAACCACACATTTTCCTAGCGCTACTATAACACACAATTTTAAACATATGTACAGTATCCTTCATGTCGTCCTCCGTGGTGTAGTGGTTACCATACTTGGCCTCTAGTTCCCGAGGTTGCGGCTTCAAACCGACGGAGGGCGATGGATTTTTTTTCGGGCGTAACAATCCTTAGCATGCCTTCCTTCGAAGGGAAGTAAAGCCGGTGGTCCCGTGTCGTAGGTTTACGGCACGTAAAAGAACCTCAAGCCTGATAAAGAGGTCTCTGAGCAAAATTTCAGGTTTTTCACGCCCAATATAGAATGGGACGCTAAGGACCACAACAGTTAAAGAGCGTCCATAAATAAAACTAAATTTAATTTTAATTTTATCCTTCTTCACTTTCTTCCAAGTACTTGCACTAAACTCGCCGCTGTACACAGCAGTAAATGAAATGTCTCCAAACAACTGAACTAACCTACCGGTTGTATGGTTGATGATGCCTGATCGACACATTTTGACCCAAAAGATCAGGACTGTGCGACTATATTGTGTTCCTAAATCAGAAAATATAAGGGCGTTTACTTGGCTCTAGTCCTTACCTAAGACTACTAGTAAACGAAGACTAGGTAAACTCGCCTAGGTTTTAGAGGTTTCTGGCCAACTTTGTTACCAGTAGGAAGTACATAGCGGCTGTCGCAGGCGAATGTTCCTTGGGTGGACTGTTCCGTTATTACAGGAATACTTTCAACACCTACAGACTAGATACATAATTGGCCCTGCAAGCTGTTCATCCTCCAAGGATGATAAATAGGATCCTTGTCACCGAGTTCCTGCGCAGCTGAGGAGGTTATTACTTCCAGTCGTAAACACTTTTGCCAACATGCAGTGCACTATGTGAACCGGTTTTGAAACGCCTTCTCCGGGCTTTTACAAACTGTGAAAACTAACATCACCAGTTTCGGCAATCGCAAGATACCAGTTCGATGGCCCCTTGGATTGTCATGTTCTGCGACTCCACTCAACTGCAGCACACTTATGTATGTGGTGTTTTCAAAGTGTATTTAATATAATACAGAAAGAAAATTTGTATGTGTGCGTGTGCGCGCGCGTGCATGTATAGGATTATCTCGGAAACCACTCAACCAATTGTAATAATTCTCTCGCCATTGAATAGTACTGTTCTTACCGACAGACGAGGCTGTAATACAGCTTCTAATTTCAACTCATAAGGTACTAAAGGACAAAAAAGGACCCACAAGGCTTGGATATTAGAATACGAAGATATTGGAGTCATAATGTAGAACATGCTTGCTAAGATATCTTTGGCTTTTCGTTGTTGTCACTCCACAGGGAATGCGTGTGAAACAAACGTCGGGCACATTTAATTCTAAGCAGTACACAGAGATGACCACGATGTGGTAACTATGACATGGCGCAGGAAGGGACTAAAACCTCTCCAGAGACCCCTCCTCCAAAATATGCATTCAATTAACTGTGAAAACAGACCAAATGCATCACCCAAATTCTACTTCACAAAGAAAGAAATAAATTCTGGTGTTCTACAGTTTCGTAGCTGTTTCTATGTATTACAAAGTCGTATATTATAAGCTTTATGCATATACTGCAGTATTCATTAAAACTGATTCTTCTTTCAGGTTATTTACGATACGTTTAAATTATTTCAAATTAAGTAATGAGTATTTATGTACAATAAACTTATTCTTTTTGCACACATAAAGTGTACAACATTTTAAGTTATGATGCTATAATGTAAACAGTAAGCATCAAATTTCTATTACATTAAAAATGGTCACGTCTACTGAATCAAAATTTCTTTCCTTCAATGCTTAAACCATTGCTTATATGCAAAGAGTGTCAGAATTTTAAGATATACATTTAAGAATATTAAACATGTACAATAAAACAATTTTAAATATAAAATACATATATAAAGTGGACATCGTTTCAGATTATGGTGCTAAAAATATACAGTAAATATCAAATGTCTACTACTTTGAAAGCATGATTAGGTACTGAGTATAAAATGCACTTCGCTTAGCCTTTACAGCCTGTGTCACTGCTCAATATCTTCATCTTTACTTATATGAAAAAATCTGATGTGTTACAGTCATATGACTTTCTCTACTCTTGTACAAACTATTTTTACAAATTCTTATTCTCCATTTACTTCATATTAATCGAGATAAACATTTGAGAAACGATCTTATTGCTAATTCTCTTGTAGGTGCAAGGGGAATATGGTAGGCTTTAAGCGATAGTCAAATCTTTTAAGAGCTGGTTGCTATGTGGAGCATTCCAAGTTTGTGGAATGTGGAGCTTTGCAAGTCCAGGACATACAGAATGAGAAAAAGTATTAAGTGTTGGAAAATTCAAACAAATAACAAGGAATATGTCGGAAATGGTTCACTGCACACAAAAAATGTATATGACATAAATTGTGTGTTTTGTGGTAAAATGTTATCTATCTCTTACGGTTTAACAGTTATGCAAAATTCATTCAGAATGAAGACGACTTTTGCGGACATTCCCAGAAAATTCTAGATATGCCTTTCATTTGCCATGAAAGTGTCTTAAAATATGATATTTTGATCAAAATCGTTAGTGCCATTTCTGAGAGAAAATAAAAACTTCGAAAAATGTTCCATGTAAAGGGTAGTCTGGAATGGGGGGATTTTCTTGAAAATCTTTGTGTTGCATCTTTTAAAGATACTGAACCTAAATACCAAGTTTGGTATTTATCCGACTTTTCGTTTTTGAGTTACGCTGTTCACAGACACACACACACACACACGAGTCTTTTTTTTAAAAATGCTTTTTTTTTTGCATTATGGGGCTTCAAAACATGTATATCCAGTGAAATCTCAATATCGAATTTTTAGCTTAAATGCAATACTTCTACTTACTATACGTATTAGAGAAAGTAATAATCTTAAGTAAAAATACTTTGTATACCCACTAATAAATGATAGAAGGTAGGGAAAGTAATGTGAATGTATCACATCAGATGTTTTTTCTTCTAGTTTACTGCTTTGCTGGAAACACGTGCTGCCTCACTTGTACCTCAATCTTAGCCTTATCCGAGTGCATTTCCGCTCCTTTATAATCACACTTTGCTTTATCCACACACATCAGTACTTCCGTTTGTATATAATCATACCTTGCTCTGTGTTTTGGTTTTCGGCATCCTTGCTTGTATTACAAATATCATTTTGATTGTTATTACGTTCTCATTTCTGTTACGCCCACAGAATATTTTTTTTATATTCTTGACATGCAAAGAGAATTACATTTTACACATAGCGACCAGTTCTAAAAATATGTGACTATCGCTTAAGGCGTACTATGTTCCCCTTCTTTTGTATTTGCAAGGGCAATATAGAAATACAGTAGCCTTTAAGGATACACATATCTCTTAATAGCTGGTTGCTATGTGCAGCACCATTCTCTTTGCCACAGATTAATACTCTTTGCACATCCAAGACAAAAAAATGAATAACGAATTCCCATTTGAGAAAATAAGTATTGAACAATTTAAGGGAATAACAAGCAATATCTCGAAAATGGTTCACTCAACAACAACAAAAATGTATATGACATAAATTGTGTATTTTAACCCGATCTACATTTTTTGTGTAGCAAAATTTTGTCTATGTCTTATGGTTTACCAGTTATGCAAAAGTCGGTCACAATGAAGAATACTTTTGGAGATATTCCCAGAAAATTCGAGATATTCAATTCATTTGCCATAAAATGTCTTAAACTTAAGGTATTTTATTCAAAATCGTTAGAGCCATGTTTGAGAACATTAAAAATTTCGAAAAATGTTCCATGTAAAAGGTAATCTGGGGTGGAGGGATTTTCTTGAAAACCTTCGTGTCGCATCTCTGGAAGATACTGAACCTAATACCAAGTTTGGTGTTTATCCAACTGTTCGTTTCTGAGTTATGCTGTTCACAGACACACACACACACGGACATGTTTCCAAAAATACTTTTTTGGATTCAGGAGGCCTCAAAATATGTATTTCAGTGAAATCTCGGTATCAAATTTTTGGGTGGAATGCAATACTTCCCCTACTTACTACACGTAGTAGAGAAAGTAAAAATGGTCAAAATTCAGTATTGAGATAAAAATATCCTGTATATATTAAGTATATTAAAGGTATTTCCTATTATAGAAAGCACGGTGGAATAAAATAAGAGCTGAAAGTTTCCTGACGATGTAATAACTCATTTTCTCGGGATTCTAGCAAGGCAAATGGTTTGAAACTGATGTTTTAAAGGTGTTCATTATCTTCGTCTTCGACGCCGGTTTCAAACCACAAATACCTGGCTAGAAGCCAGAGAAAATTTCGAGTGACGATGGAATAAATTCAAGTCATGATATCGACCTCTTACAAAGGAAACTATATTTAAACAAAAAACGAAATTTTCATGCATTTTCCATGAGATGACTTCTATTTGGGAAAATGTAATCATACACAATGGAATATTTGAAAAAAGCCTAACCCCGTGAATAAAATTGACAGAAATTGTATGCTCTAATAAACTACATTTTCAAGTGAATTTTATCTACTTGTTATAGTGTTCTAGTTATACAAAATTACAAAAAACTCAATCAAAATGAAGAGGTTTCAAAGGTTAACCACCGAACATTCAATGCATTACATTTCTCATGTCAAGATGTCAAACATATGACATTTTAATAAAAACTGTTGGATCTGTTTTTGAGAAAATAAAAATACTGAAAAACTGATCATGTAAAGGGCAATACTAAGAAATGTTGTGTCCCATTCTTGAAAGATGCTGCACTTAAATACCACGTTTAGTGTTTATCGAGTTTTCGTTTTTCAGTTACAAGATATGAATGTTTGGGAGGCATACAGTTGCACTTCTACTTAACCTAGGTAAACGGTAGAAAGTTCATAATTTGACTCCCATTCTGGCAATCGGCGGCAGTTACCTGAGATTCGCTTAATTTAATACACTAAGGATGGTAGAAGGCAACCAGAAAAAGCGACCATTTATGAAAGCAATTGAAATACCAGATTTTATTTATGTCATTATGACAATTAAATATGATAACTTCAAGCCTTTGAAAATCGGTTTGGATAGTTGGTCCCTCGACGCACTAGAACTTCTCATCAAGCCCCCCCTATCTCTATCAAACATGTTCCTAGCAAAATTTACAATAATTGTAAGAAAAATCTTATACATTCACACGACTTTCTCTGCTCGTTTATTAGTGAGTATACAATCTATACTTACTAACACTCATTACAGCATAACTCAAAAATGAAAAGTCGCATAAATGCTAAACTTGGTATTTGAGTTTAGTATCTTTCAAGGATGCGAACAAAGATTTCAAGAACATCCCCCACCCCAACTATCCTTTATATGGAACATTTTTCGAAAATTTTGATTTTCTAAAAAATGCCTATAATTTTTTTTTATTAAAATACCTACAATATATTAAATTTTATTTACATGACAAATAAAATGTATATCTTGAATTTTCTGGGAATAGCCTAGGAAGTTCTTTTCATCCGGAAGAAATTTTGTATAATCTTGTATAACTTAAAAACGTTAAGCAATAGACGAAAATGCACCACACAAAAAAATGTAGATTTCTTTAAAACACACAATTTAGTTCAAATAAGATTTTTTTGATGGCATAAGCCGTTTCCGAGATATCGGTTATTAAAGATTCGAATGTTTAATACTTGTCATTATTATCAAGTCCCATCGATTGTTTCTCGCGATTGCATGGAAACAGAATGGAATTTTGAGGCCAGCGTATAGCGTCCAGTTCTTAAACATTTGACTATCACTGTTCTCTTTGTATTTAAAATGAAATGCGTAATGTAGCTAATTTTGCAAAGGCTTATTTGGATTAAATGTAGTAGATAGAAAAATAAGCTTTAGTAAGAATAGTTTATATACCATTAATAAAGATAGAGGGTAGAGAAATCATGTGAATGAGTAACATCAGATTAGTTTTGTATCTACTACGTTTTAATCCAAATAAACATTTGCAGAAATAGCTACATTACACATTTCGTTAAAGATAGAAAGGGAACAGCGACAGTCAAATGTTTAAGAACTGGACACTATATGATAGCCTTAAAATTCCATACCGTTTCCATGGAATCGCGAGTAACAACTGAATGTTGAAAGGACTTTAAAGAATGACCAAAAAATGAACAATTTGAACCATTAATAACGGATATCTCAGAAATGGCTAATGCCACAAAAAACATATTTGACATAAATTCTGTGTTTTAAAGAGCTCTACAATTTTTGTATGGTACGTTTTCGTCTATCGATTAACGTTTACAGTTATACAAGATTATACAAAATTCCTTCTGAATGAAGAGGACTTCAAAGGCTATTCCCAGAAAATTCAAAATATACACTTTATTTGTCATGTAAATATTTCTAATATGTGGTATTTAAATCAAAATCGTTAGAGCAATTTTTTTGAAAATGAAAAATTTCAAACAATATTCCATGTACGTAAAGGGTAGTTGGGGTGGTGTGATTTTCTTGAAAATCTTCGCGTCGCATCCTTGGAAGATAATGAACTTAAATACCAAATTTGGTACTTATCCGACTGAGTTATGCTGTTTACAGACACACAGACACACACACACGGACCTTTTTCTAAAAATGCTTTTTTTTTATTTATAGGGCCTAAAACATATATTTCCGGGAAATTTCGACATCGAATTTTTGGTTGGAATACAATACTTGCCCTACTCACTAGGTATACGTAGTAGGTAAAGTAAAAAAGAGTAAACAGTGTCTCTCTTATCCATCGGAACAGAGCAGTTCATCAATTTCCTAAGCTATTCTAACTTATTAGATAGCAGAGTTTTAATAAATGAAACCTGCTTAAAATCGGACATTGAATAAGCCGGAATACTGTCCATTTCAGAAAAAGTTTAGGTTCCGATGAAAATCATTTGCCTTATGTGTAATTTTTCCATGAATAATACGGAAACTGCCCACCGTTGAAACGGAAACCGCCTGCAATTGCTTAAACTGCAAATATGCAGCATTAAAACAAAATTGTTTTAGGGTATGCTGTGCTTCCGACGAAACTGCAAATGTAGGCCGTTAACCTAAATTACATTTCGTTGAAAACGTGCTTACATAGTAAACGGAGACCCAGTCAAGAACGAAAGAAAGGGGTTATGTTGCAAATGTGTGGTTTTCTTTCACATGCGTTGTCTGTTGCTTTGAACGGTATATTTTGAGTAAAGATGTGCATTTCATGATAAAGCATGTCGCGTAAAAGTGTGGCGCTTTCGTTAAAAGACAAAGTAAAAATGATCGCATTATGGAAAAATGACTGAAAGAACTAATGCTACAATACTACTGCTTCTGAATAATATGGAAACCTAGCCAAAATGGAAAAATAGGATCATGCCATTCCGTATTCAACAGGCTTAACTAGACATTAATCTAATCTCTCAGTCATTATCTTATTGGTGTCTTCCTTCGGCGCGTAGTGACAAACTCCGAAATAATTCCTAAAATGTAGTGTTGCTTCCTCCTCTTCTGGGATGGATAGCATTTTAAGTATTGCTTGAACATAAATTCAACACTAAAAAATTAGACAAGGTTTAGACAATACCTAACCAAACACTGATTAGGTCCTTAAATTTCTCGCTTATTAGAGTGCGTATAAAATATTCTTACAAAAGCTTATTTTTCTACCTCGTTTTAAACGAAATAAATCTTTGCAGAACTAGCTTCATTACACATTTCGTTTTATATATAAAGGGAATAGCGATAATCAAATGTTGAAGAGCTGGAGGCTATGTACTAGCCTTAAATTCCATATTCTTGCCATGTAATCGCGAGAAACAACTGAATAACAATAGGACTTTAAAGGAATAACGAAATATTGGGCAATTCAAATTATTAATAACGGATATCTCCTAAAAAACCTATGCCACAAAAAGATTATTTGAAATAAATGTGTTTTAAAGGGATCCACATCTGTGTCTATAGCTTAATGCATACCAGTTATACAAGATAATACAAAATTCCTTCCGAATAAAGAGGACTTCACAGGCTGTTCCCAGAAAATTCTGGATATATATTTCATTTGTCATGTAGTAAATACCTTTACTATATGGTAGGTATTTTAATCAAAATCGTTGGAGCAATTTTTTAAAAAATCTAAACTTTTGCATAAAAAAAAATCTTGTAAACGATAGTTTGGGGAGTTTTCGTGTCCATATTTGGAAGGTACTGAACTTAAATACGAAGTTTGGTATTTATTCTACTTTTTGAGTTATTCTGTTCACAAACACGCACACGGTCCTTTTTCTAAAAATGCGGTCCTTTCTTTGATTCAGGGTTCTCAAAACATGTATTTCCAGTGAAATATCGATATCGAATTTTTGGGTAAAATATAATACCTTCTCTACCTATTTTGTACGTGGTAGGGATAGTAACTAGTATTTCTCCGAAATTCCACCATTTCATAGTGTTCCCTCGAAGCTCAACACAACTAAACTATAATCTACATGTTGAGGAATACGAAGGTTGCTGCAGATGTTATATGTATCCGCTACATAGAGACGTCGTCGTGACAAGCGCCAATTTGCATCTGCAGCAGCTCCGGTTGGCACCAGATGGTATATGCGGCCCTCTGACCTGTTTTCCCTGATTCTAAAAACACACGTCCTTCATTTTGCATTCATTCGTTGCTGTTTGCTCCAAAATGCCATTAGCTCACTTTGATTGTTATTTGATTTGAAGTACAGCAGCCTCTCGGTGTTGGCCTTTATTAATGTAGGTTGGTTCAAATTTTACAATGAACAGTGTGTTCATTTCTCCCATATTACATTAGAAATTTTTCTCTTAAAAGGACTGCGATAAATCGCCAGCCTTCAGTCTTACCATTGAAGCAATATACAGTACTAGCCACGGACAAACTAATGCGATAACTCATTAATGTAATAAGATGTCTAATTCACACCTTCTCAGCATCAATACATTAATAACTTCTCTCTTTTGTTCTAAGTGTTACGTGTTATGTATTTTCTTTGCTAATATTGTAGTATAATAATTAAGAGGATATTAAAACCCATATATTTATAATGTACACATGGTATAGAACAAGTATATAACGTTATAACATATAAAATATAATATGAGGGGGAAAGACTATATAACCAGTAATATAAAATTACGAGAAATGCAGTAGTATCTACGTAAGCATGTAACGAACTTAGGATTTATAATTAAGAGATGGAAGTCTGCAAACACACACACACACACACACACACACACACACACACACACATATATAGGTATATATAAACAAACTGTTATTGAATAGTAGCACCAATCAGGTACATTGATACATCCCTATAATTCAAATACGTACGTTAAGAAGAACGGTTGGAAGGAACGCTAACAGAAGCTTGTTAGTGTTCGAGCAGGAAGGCCGTGTATAAAGTCGTCTCTGAATAGACGCTAAAACTACATATTTAAAGTCTACCAGTTATACATATTTTAACATGACAAAGGTGGTGATGGTGAATTATGAATATCATATGCGATTTATCCAAAATACAATGAAATAATTAACAGAATACGTGCGTGCAAAATATTTTAACCTACTCCATACCCAAACCTGACAAGACACAAGTGCTCTCCGACACAAATACAGCAGCCGTGGCACATTTATAAAATAATAATTACAACATACTAACATACACAAAAATACAGATATACGATCATCAGATTCCGGTCTACGAGAACATCGAGATACGTCACGAGAGTACGGGCATCAAGACGACCTACAGGTACCTAATACAGCATCCATCATCATCAACGTAGTGGAGTCCTACCAAGGGAAACGCTACACCATATAGGACTAGCGTGAAAGAACTACTTCAGCAGTGGCAGATCCAAAATTAATCAAAAGGAGAGGCTTTACACATATAATGCCATGAAATTAAAGCGGTCAATGGCGGGGATATTCTACCTCAATAATTACACTGTCATAACGCCAGTGATCCACATGTATCGGAAAAAATAGTTTCGTAAACTGCAATATATACGTAAACATTTTCTTTAACCCTAAACGAGCTCTACAAATTTGTAAGTCTTGGAAACTCGGCGGAAAAAATGGGTAAAAAGTGCAACCCCTGCAGTTTCTATGTAAAAGCAGTTTTTCCAAATTCTTAATGTAACAGGTTCGTAACATTTTCAATAAATGTTGTGACTAACAAAGGATCAATATCACCACCTAAGCAGTATGGCACAGAGTTCGATGGGAATTTTGTGTCGGAATTGGCTGTATCAGCTAAGCTTATATTAGAAAAAGTTCAATACATGAATGCGATTCAATCTTCCAAATGTCAGCTAATAGTGCAACATCTCATTACAGCCTGGACGATAAACAGCGGACCAAATGTAAAATGCGAAATGAACTTTTAATAGCTCTGGACCAACCATAGTTCGCAAACCATATCCTGAATTTCTTAAAAACAATCCAACTCTATAACAAAATTTAATCATTTTTTATGTATACCCGTGGATAAAAAAAAATACTCATATCTTGAACGACAATTTTTTTTTGGAGTCCTACACAGCACAGCGCCATACGCAATACAGTTGTGTAACCGCTGCAGCAAGTTGTACGGCATTATTAAACATGCTAGCTTCCATGTGTCTTCTCTATAGCGTTGTGGCAAACCGTAAGGTACTTTTGTGGTTAAGACAGCAGGTTCGCTTCTAGCATGTAGTAAACACTTTGTTTTCTTCTGTTAATAATGTTTAATCAACACATAGTGACTACTTATTTTCAATATACGGCATTAGGTAAACTTCATAATAGAATAGTTATTACGATCAAAATACGTGGCTTCACAATTTCATCATGATCGCATATCTGTATCCTGTTGGATATCAAGGGACGGTCTAGGTGTGTTGTGGCAGCTTGGCGATACATTGAACAGTGTGCAACACACGGCAATACTTGAGAATATTTTGATTCCCTCTGTGAGGATAAGATATCCTGATGGAATTGTTGAATTCGTACAAGATTCTGGGCACAAATTGAAGAAGCCTGGGGTGTTGTAACTACTCGTCTTCGTTACTACAGGGATTTAATTTCATCTATAACCTGAATATGGAGGGCAGTTATACGTGTTCAGGGTTCATACACCCGATATTAATTTTGTTTATTTTTTATGTGTTTTAGTTTTAGAAGATAATAGTTTATTTGCATTTATTTGCTTAGTTATTTAAAACGAGTGTTTTAGTAGAACTGTGTTTTGTGTGCATATATATGCCTAAAACTTAAAATGCTAAAGTTATATTAATGCAATATTATGTTCTACACATCCAGTATAAAATTAACATTATAAAAAATAAGAATAACTCATGCGAGATTTGAACCGAATAGCTTATGAGCGAAAGCGCTACCTTCTTAACCTCTCGACCAACGAAACATTTTTCCGTTCTCTGTTTTCAGTAGCTTATAAGCGTCACCACCGAGAAACACCGTTATAGGTGACCATTGCGTTCACAGGGCAGAGACCATTCTATAGTTCCTGCATATATGTTGTGAACACAGCTGTTAAGAAGGTACTGAAGCCCTCCGATCGTCACATGGAATATGCAGATGACTCATTTTTGTCCACGGGTGTACATACAATGCAAATGTTAAACCAATTACTAATTATTATCATATGTTAAACTCTTTAATACTCACCAACAATACCTTACAGTAACTGTACCTTTGTTTACTTATATTGTTACTTGTTTTTAAATACTATCTATGTATGTGATATATCCCTACTTACAGATTGCACTGTTAATGTACTGTAACTTATTAACCCCAACGGGAAGCCCCGATATAACTACGCAGTTAAAGCGACTTTAAATAAATAAAATCTTTTTAAATGTTTGTCTTTCTGCCTCTGTGGCCGAATTGTCAGTGTGGCCTCTCAACCTGATCCCGGGCTCGATTCCCAGCTGGGGCGAGGGAATGTTTCTTCAATTGCCATTCCCTATCCTCCGCAGGGTTGGGAAGTATACATATGGGAGCGAATGAGAATATTTCAAAGCGAAAAAATTAATAAACCAGCGTTAAACCTACAATGAACAGGTATTTCCTAAATCGAAGTGCATATGACCAAAGAAGTTAAAGGGGGATATACAAATGAAAAATAAAAAAAACTTAAAATAATGAATGTTATATGTGCAAAAATGTTGTTAAAACGCTCTCTCTCTCTCTCTCTCTCTTCGGTGCTTCATAATTACTATGACTAAAAGGGTTAAGGTTAACCCGTTATGTATTAACGGCACAAAGAGCAGATGAGCAAAGTTTGGCAAGTTGAAAATCTCGATATTGTATGTTATGTGTCTATAATAATTTTAGATAGGTAACGCATTTTGCCATAGCTCTTATACAAAAAAGCAGAATTAAATATACCTTGTCAACCCATTTTTGGTTATGTATTTTTACATAAAAGTTGCAGAAAGTTTGCAGGATCCGACCCAAACCGATCAGAGATTTTTCTAGTCGGTCCCAAAGCAAGACTATTTCACTTTGGTAAAATAACTCCATAGTTTTAGTTATCTGAGGTTGGCTTTAAGTGCCATAAACTATAGCCGTATGTCCATTTTCTGTGTTACATTTAAATAACGCATGCATTGAGTATCTGAAAAAGCTATTGTATGAACAAATAAATCCCATTTGGCTAGCCCCGTAGCTCAGTCGGTAGAGCACCTGCCTGGTGTTAGAGGGTTGCCAAGTTCGATGGGAGGTGGGAATTTTTCTCTAGCCAAGATTATTGCCTATCCTCCCCAGAGTCTGGAAATAGGGATGTGTGTGTGTGTGTGTGTGTGTGTGTGTGTGTGTGTGTGTGTGTGTGTATTCTAACGATTAAAAAAACAAACCAAAAAGTGCAAGAAACCCAACGACAAGAGAATACGAGTTAACACCATTGCCAATAGGCAATAACTTCCAAAGGAAAGGCCGCTGATAAGACCAATGTAGTTAAGGGCGAGGTATAAATGAAGCTTTAAAAAAATATCCCACTATAAATATTCTATTTTACTTTACAGGGAGGTTATTTATATAATAAACCTAAAATTAGATGATGCACTTTCTAAAAATTGAAACACAAAATGCCTCATACACGTGACTGAATATACCAGCAAATATACCACATCCGAAGTGAGCTACATATTTTTAAAGTAGGATTGCACATCCTAATTTCCTTATTCCTACGCACCAAACTGATACTTTGTATACACCGGGTGTATTTTAAATAACCGACTGGCAAAAAAAAAAAACAAACAAAAAAACAAACTAGGTCCGTGTTAGACAAAAAGAACCACAAACAACCAACGGTTTTAATAATATCACGATATTATAATCATAACCACGATAGTATTTGATTAGAGAAGATTTTTAATTATGCAATTGTGGCAGTAATTTGTATCACAATAATGTAAATGCCAGTGTGATTGTAGTGTAAATAAGCATTATTGTATGACAATGATTTGAGATGTTTGTTAATTATAAACATTGTTAGGAAATAAGTTTACACGGCCTCACTGAAACTGACAATAAGAGCGGGTAACAATGTAGCGAGGGGGTGAGTTGTTTATCAATTAGAAGAGACAAACAAATGACGTCAGATTGTCGGGCTTTTCTTAGAAATGGCGGGAATTTCTTCCCTAGAGCATATGTTTTCGTAATTTTTGATTGGATATAAAAATAGACGCTAATGCTGGCGCGTTTTATTAACCAATAGCAGCTCGGTTATAATCTTTAGGCATATTAGGGTGTGGGAGTATAAAAAGCTAAAGCCAGAGGCAAGTATTGCCCAGTTCAACAAAAGCATCCACGCGTTACACGTCGCTGAGTCCAACAGAATCATTCAGAAGTTAAACGTCGCGTAGTTCATCAGAATCGTTCGCGAGTTACACGTCGCAATTCTACAGAATCTCTCGCGTCTTAAAGTTTGTTATAAATGTGAAACACGCGAATTAATAATGTGCAGTAAATAAGTGATTATAGTGATATTATAAAATATAACAGTTTCAGTCTGGCGTGTATCAAGAGTCAATATGTGAACTTAATTAATTGTGACGGTAATAAAAGTGTAAAAACAAATTCTTTTATGAGTGTTATCTTTGAGTAATAAATCCTTTCCGTTTACACACCTTGTTCAAGAGATGTGCTCGACCGAGAAATAATAGCTAGCCGGAGGACAATGAACCCAACATTCAAAGTAGTAAAACAATAACAGGCGCACAGAAATAAGATAACACGAAGTGACCGCGACAAATTGGCTCCCATACGTGGTGCATATAAACATGAAGCATCTTCCAACTACTGCTAACAAATATTCCACTTCACAATATGGACTCCGTCAAATGCAAGTTCAACGATATCTATCGCAGGCCAATTTTTGGCAGTAATGAATTCACGTAAAAAAAAAAAAGTTAAGGCAAAGTAAACTTCAACCTGGGAGCATTAAACTTACCAGCCAATATTTGGAGATGGCTAATGCTAGAAAAGCATAAACTGTATACTTTAATAATCTCACTTTTTCATGCAGTATTATATGGTTTCTCGGTTATAGCTGCACGTTCAATAAGAATGAAGAGGACTTCATCGGAACAATTTTTGAGATAATTAAAAGATAACGAATAATGTTCTATCCAAGATTTGTTCGAGTGGAGAAAATTATACAGACATTTAGAAGTATAAATGACTTAAGATACTTATATTAATACGGATCGCAGTGTACTAACATTCTTTAATACATGATTAATGTATCAAAAGTACCCATGTTTCTTTGGATACAAGCATGAATAAAAACATAAATGAAGACTGAATGGCGCTTACAAAGAAATACAACTTTGTGTACAAAACAGAACATTTTTCTTAACATCAAGCATAAAATGAAGCTGTATCTTTGGACTCGAGAGCCTCCTAAGGGGGAAAGTCAGTTCGCGTGTTTCCTAAAACAAAAAATTAATCTCAGAAGTGATATGGTAAGTTGTGAAGGGTAGTGAGATCAATAAGCTAATGAAGAAAGTTTTGAAGGAAGTTTCCGAGCGGATACACAGAAGATGAGAGAAGGAGATGCCAAGAACCACGAGCCACAAAACTATAAGGGTTAACAGTTAAAAGATTTCCTCGAAAAAAGAGGTAGGTATACGTTATTGAACAGAATCAAATAACAGAACAACATATGCATATTATTTTTTATTATTTAGCAAAAATTCTAAAATGCCCATATACATATGTAAAGCAGATTTTACACTATGACTAAAATATTTTCTTAATCTTTGGTTTAACTATCAGTTTCTTTTCATGCGTTTCATTTAGTTTTGGAAATATGGCAACCGCGAAAAAGTTTAAGAGAATCGTACGGGTAACAACGCAGTCGAAGTACGGCAGTAGCGTGCAGTATTGTCAAATTCACTGGCGTACAAGCGAATCGTCTAGTTCAACAGCTAAGTATACAGGATGTACACAAATGATTATGGGCTTTTAAACTTACACATTTTCTTTGCAGTATACAATATAATTTTGAATCATAACTTAAACTGAAGTAAAACTGTGGAAGTTATCATAATACAAATTACAAATATTCAATGTGACATCCAGTTGTGACACGGCATACATTCAGTTAGCAGTCCATTTCTTGCCACACTAGCGTTAGCATGTCTGGTGTAATTGATTCTACTGCTGCAATAATCCTCAGTCCCAATTCAGATAGGTCTTCAGGTAGCGGTGGCACTTTTTCTTACACCTTCCACAGTCATTGTTGGAATTACTAGTTCTCGACTCACCCGCCGCACAGATTTTTTAGGACTGCGCGGAAAGCAGTTCTGACTCTCACCATATTTTCATCTGATCCTTTACAGAGACAGTCCGTCGTTTGGATCTGATTGTACCACCAACGAAATTTGTTACCAGAAGGAGCACTGAGACCAAATCTTCGCCTATACGTCCGCTGAACTGTAACCACTGAAATATGTTTCGTGAATTCAAGACACAAAAACCTTTTTGCATGCCAGTTTCCATGTTTTGCTTATTTCGTTAATATGACTACAAAGCAAAAGAAAATTGCACATGTAGAATTCAAATTTTAACAGTTACCCTTCGGTGCAAGTTACGATTCAAAATTGTATTGTACACCGCAGAAACAAAATATAAGTTTCAAAAATTACAGTCAATTGATCTAATTAGAACTAAACGAAATAAATAAATAAAAGGTTTTGCGGTTATTGTCATACCACTGCCGTCTAAATCCTAAAGAAGTAGTTTGTTCTCACTGGGAAAGCTCTTGGGAAGGGGGAGAACGGTTAGTGAAAAACATGGTTTGATATACGATGCAGTAGAAAACATTGTAGGAGGCACTGGCATAATTATATGAATACGTAGTTTCACATTAAGCATGTGTATTATTGATATAGATATACGATTTGCTAGTAAACCACAATTGCTCTTCTGCTTTGGTGGTACACTAAATCTAAATGCACGTACATTTACAAAACACACCGGGCATCCCCGGGCGCTCGTTATAAAACGTTAAAACATGAAATTGACGTAGAATATAAAGACAAGTTATGACCGTTCAAGTTGTAGACAATTAGGAATGTGTTCCTAACATTTAAGGCAAATAAAACCTATATTTCCGGTAGCGAATCGAAACTTGTTTCCCTATGTGATAAAATAGGCATGATAACCGAGAGGCACAGCCTTCCTGAAACTGAAGCCCGTAAAACTTGTCCTCGACCAGCAAAGCGTAATAATTTTGCGATTGCATGACTTTTAGAATGGGTAAAACGTTCAGTACAAAAATTCCATCCACAATAAATGGATATTCCGTTTTATACGAATCCTTGAAGACCCGGTAGTACTGCTTATTTCAGTCACACGCGCTGAAATTCTTCCTTGTACCACTATTAAACGTGAAGAACAAAATTTCCTAGACTATACACAAATTTTAGTCCATATTTTAGCTTCATACCAAGAACTATTCCCAAAACCTGTCACAAAATATGTGAAACATATCCCGGAGCAATAGAATGCGAATAAGAATAATAATTTTCAAGGGTTGACTTTATAATTCACGTCATCCATTACTAAATTTTCGCGCCCATTTATTTGCTGCTCATTGGTTACTACTGCTTATTACTAGAGGTCAATAGTGATGCAGTCAAGTTTTAAGTCCAAAAAAACAAAGTACATAAAATGCGTTGCATTTTGTTGCAACCCAGTGAAGGGGGAGCATCATGAAGGTTAGCTGCACAGGTCAGCTCGGCCTATCATAACAATGTATATTATTAGCGCGGTACATTCGGGCTGTAATCTTAAGTTGGCGAGAAGTCTTACATTACTATCATAAAAAAGTAAAATATAAATGCAGAAGAATTAATGTTTTATCACGACCGCGGTGAAAATCTTCAAATCTTCCCCCCCCAAAAAAAAACCATAAAAAGGGTATCCATTGCGTGAAATCATAAAAACCTCGTATTCCCGTAAATTTTATAGTTACAACGTAAACGTTGGCAAGTATGGACTTACAATTTTCTATTACCTCCCCAGATATATGATTGCATTCTCTTCTAATTATAATAATTATATATTGTATATATATTATATATTTATAAGTTTACAGTTATGCACTTTCCTCCAGCCGAGCTGCAATCAATTGCTTTGGAATTAGCTAGTTAGAACTGGTAACAGGAAGATTTGAATAACGAAATGAGCAGTATCATCCGAGATCTGACATGCGCAGTGTCCTATAACGAGGACTTGTAAATCTAAGCGGTTCATTACTTTTCTCTTAAATTTCTTCATTACCCCTGAATCACATCTGTCCTGTGGTGCCTATCCAATCTACAACCTGTCGCCATCTGTGGTGTAGTGGTTACCATGCTAGGTCTCGGGTTCAAATCCGGCGGAGGGCGCTGAATTTTTTTCGGGCGTAAAAATCCTTAGCATGGCTTCCTTCGGAACGGAAGTGAAGCCGATGGTCCCGTGTCGTAGATTTACGGCACGTAAAAGAACCTCAAGCCTGATAAAGAGGCCTCTGAGCAAAATTACCGTTTTTTCACGCCCAATACAGAATGAGACGCTAAGGACCACAGTTAAAGAGCGTCCATAGATAAAGCTCAATTTAATTTTAATCTACAAGCAATAACCAAAAATGTCCAATCTTGCGAGGGTTTTCTTTGTTAGAGGGTTACAGATTCTGGTTTGTCTACTCAGCGAGTTTCCCCGTGTGAATCAGCCTCAAGAATGCAGTGTCAGTATGGGATCAGTGCACTCACCACGCGTCTTGCTCTCGGATCAGCTCCTTGGTCAAGCAGCTCCTTCACGCATTCCAGGTGACCACTTGCCGCAGCCAGAATCAGCGGTGTCGTACCATCCTGCAACATGATTCTTAGTTAGACTTGCCATCAAAATGGACCTCTGTAACAGAAGCAGTTCACACATGTGTCAAATTGCAGTGATAAGCTGAAAAAGTTACCCGTCCATAACTACAACCCAATAATTCTATTCATCACTTGGATCTTTAGTTGCCTTTAAGTTATACATGACTATACCCCCATCTTATTGTCTCTAATACATATTATTAAAATTCAACTTTGGCAATTCTGATATAGTTTGATCTTCATTGAAAACGTTAATAAAAGCTAAAAGGGAATAAATTACCTTAGGAGTGAGTTTAGGAAAAGTAGTGATCTGTTCTATAGCTGGTGTCCACCGTTTTAGGTGTTTTACTTTTATAGCAAACTTGCAATGTGAAGATAACAAACGTGCACATGCGCAATGGGAACTGCCAACCTAAATGAGAAGTGAAATCCGAGGAATAAGCGATGTGTTGTTACTTCTTCCTCTTCATTTTGTTTTGCCGCTGACAAAATCGCAACGCATTGTTATTAACAGTGCATAATGGGAAACAAAATGGCTTGCGGAGGATGCGAAAACACACTATACACGATAGTAAGAGAACAATTAAGTGTTGAAAACTCACAGTTACTGCATATAAAAAAACTAATCCTAGCCTAACCTCCCGTGAATCAGAAAGCTAAGCTGAGGAACGTACGCGAGCGAAGCGAGCGTGCTTTGCTGTAACCACTGGTAATTAATTAAAACAACCTTATATTTAAAAAAAACTAAGCCTAGCCAAACCTCCCGTGAATCAGAAAGCTAAGCTGAGGAACGCACGCCCGCTTCGCTCGCGTGCTTTGGTGTAACCACTGGTAACTAATTAAAACAACCTTATATAAAAAAACTAACCCTAACCTAACCTCCCGTGAATCAGAAACGTAAAAACTCAATAAACCTAAAATAAAAAGTAATCAGGAACGCACGCTGAGTGTTGGCGGTATCTTACTGGCTTTGGCGGTATTGGTTATTCATATGTTGCCAGCATTGTGTTGGATCTAGGTGATGACATAGTGTGACATCTGTAGGACATGTAAGACATCGCTTTTGAAGACAAACGTAATGCAGAATGTCGCAGATATCAACTACAAAGTAAATAAATTTAATTACATAAACAGAACAGTCAAACGAACAATACAAAATAAAGCTAGAAGAGAATAAATAATGAAGCTATATAAAACAATGGCAATACCTTTTATTACCCATGGCTCAGAAATATGGACCATAAACACCAACCATGAAGCTAAAATACAATCAGCAGAAATGTAATTTCTCAGATCAATAGCAGGATATACAAGAATTGACAAAAAACGAAATAATAAAGTAAGATAGCAGCTACATACTGAAGAGCTCGACACTATAACAGAATACAGAAGAAACTGGAATGTAGAAAGAGTGTAAACGAGCAGAATACCTAAAGCTACCTTAATTATCAGCCCCAAGGAAGACGAAACCCACGAAGACCCAAGAAGAGATGGTGAATAGGAATTTGGAGCCGGAAAAGGTTGAGATAACCTATACCGTGTAGTAGAAAAAGAACATACTCCTAAATTCTGCCTAAACGATTACTATAGCACGCTAAAAGCTCGCAGGAACTGCATATAGGGTTATCAGTTTTAAGATGCGACTGGACCAGTAATTTTAACGAGATGTATACCAGAGTGTCTAAAAATTGAAAAACTCTGAAAATTCTCGCACTTTTAACAAAATTAACGTATTCTTGTAAAAATGAACCAAATTGTTGTTTTCGTTTTTACTTGCAAACTATGTTTTTCTTAACCCTGACAGAAATTTCCGAGTTTAAAACTTCACATGTATTTAAAACTCATAATTTGAACATTTTTACAAATTTATTATGAAATAAAAAATGATGGTATGCTTGCTGCTCTAAATGAACAAAATCTTATTGTTTTCACTAAACACTGTTTGCAATGCAAAGTTCAATGTTTCCGCACCATGCAGGTTGCTCTCGCATCAGCTTTATTCGTGTTTTTTAAACTCAATATTCGATGAGTTAGTGTCAATAAATGCGTTTATAGAAATACATATTTTGAAATATGTTTCTTTGTTCAAACCTAGAGGCTATTTTTCTTAGCATGGTGAGGTACTGTTATTTGATATCAAGCGTATTTTCTTTTTCTATGAAAAGTAAATCTGCAGTTGTATTCTAATAAAAAAGATTCTGCCTGTGTGATAAAAAACTCTGATGTGTTACACTAACATGACTTTCCGTCACCCTCCGTGGTCTAGGGGTACCATGCTAGCCTCTAGTTCCCGAGGTCGTGGGTTCAAACCCGGCGGAGGGTGATGGATTTTTTCGGGCGTAAAAATCCTTAGCATGGCTTCCTTCTAAATATATTCTTGTCTAACAATGATTTCGAATTAAACAATAACTGCTTAATTACACACAGTACGCGGAAACAGCATTCGAATGTTTAGTTGTGATCTTGTAACGGAAAGAGAATGAGGAATTGCAAACTTTCATGCATGAACGTCAAATGATGCACTTACACTTGACAAAGAGTGAGCATGTAACTAATACGGAATATTTCGAAAACGGCTAACGCAATGATAAAAATCGACACCAGTTGTGTATTTTAATGACGTTTACCTTTTTCTGCTAATAGGTTTCTATATATAGGTATCTTAAGATTTTCAAATTATGCAACATTATAGGAAATTTAATCAGAATGAAGGGGAGTTCTCAGACTATTCACAGAAAAATCAACATATACATTTTATTCCGCATTTCAATATCTCAAATACAGATTTTAATCAAAATCGTTAAAAACAATTAAAAACATCGAAATGTCTTTCCATGAAAAGGGTAGTTTGTGGTTAGGGCCTAGCATACTTATACAGTATCTAACTCGAGTACAAAAAAAAGCAAATTATCCATACTTTCATTGGTATTAATAACTATACAACCACTATAGGTTCAATTATCTGCTTCTGAGTTATGATGTTCACAGATATACTAACAGACAAGACGCCGCAGGTTTTTCTAAAAATCCCTCGGAAAATGTATTTTCGGTGAAATCTCGCTATAGAATTTTTGGGTGGAATAAACCACTCCCTGGCCTATTAAGCAGCAAAGAAAGAAATTATTCCATCCGAATAATGCTACTTCCATAAGCGCGTCATTTGACATTATGACCGTGTGCTTTGTTTCAATTGTGTTACGAGCTCTTTGTGCAATACTCTATTATAATTACAGAGTCTTGAATCTTTTTCAAGAAGCCTTAATATAGCATCACATGTCTTGATAACTGACGCATACCATAAATGTGAAGCAAAGATATTCACATTATGCTGACCATCCAATCCTCCATCAGTCAGTTCTAGAAGCTAATGAAATGCCTTGGAAACCTCAACCTAACTCCGTAAAAAATACTTTAGAGTACACTTGGGCCGTAATTATTAATTAACATATAAAAATAATAAAAAGCGTATACCTACTTAAATTAGCTGTAACAGGTAGCGAAGCTCTATTGAACCACTCATCCGAAAACCTTCATTAAGAGCTCAAATAATGCTTACCGAACTGCCTTTACGGTCGAGTGGTCAGCGCTCTGGCTTTTCAACCCAGATGTCCCGGGTTCGATTACTGGCTGAGGCGGAGAACTTTTCTTTAGCCAGAGCCATTCCCCAAACCCCACAGAGTCCGGAAGTATGACCGTGATTTAATTGTTGCAAACTTAGAATCAACGTTAAGAAACCCTACAGTTTAGCGCGAGCAATAATACCTACCATCAGCGGTTTTTCAAGTCAAAGGCCCCGATAAGATCCAAGAGATTAATGGAGGTTATACAAAACAAACAATAATAACAAGAACAAGATAGAGTACTGCTTTAAACAGCGCTTCTTCAACCGCTGTTATATTATGTTTCTCCTATTTATGGCGGAATTACTCAAAAGAAAAGGTATACAATTTCAAAGCAAAATCCTAAGTACAGGGTTATTCAAAAAGAAGGAACAGACTTTAAATGTTTATTTCTAATGAACGACAATAGATGGCGACACATGCGATACATCACTGAATAGAGAAAAGTTTAACATTTTATTTCATGTGTTCAAAATGAGCAACATTTGTTATGCGAGGACAACCAGTGCTTTTCCGTTTGCATACGCAACCATCTCCTACGAATGTATTGTATCAATTGTAATTTTTTTATGATGAGGCGGCTCGTTGTTGAACTTACAATGAAATGCACGCTGCACTGAAACTATAGATTCACTCTTTGCATAATGCAGCACACAAAACGACTTTTCCTGTGGAGTCGCCATTTTCTCGTAAATAAACCCAGCCCCGCTGTAGGCATTGAATGGAACTAATAGGTGGGGCTTGAAACTTTGAACTTTCCTGTATTCAATGACGTGTCGTAAGTATCGCTATCTACTGTCATTCATTAAAAATGAATATTTAAAATCTGTTCCTTCTTTTTGAATAACCCTGTATTTCTGCCAACGCTTCCTGATTAGTCCCAAACAGTGAACTACACAGAGAGACAGGCATAAGGTACATTTAACAACTTCTTCCCTCATAGAAAGAAAGAGCTGCTACATCCTGGAAAACCTCCCAGACGTCCTCTACTATTCTCTTGGCAGGAAGTCCATCTGCTCAACCCGAATTAAGAGTCGTCTCCCCAAGGATCAAATATTACAACAGTACTTTACAAGTGTTAACATTCTTTGAGAGATGGTGGGCATGCTTATCTTCACTGTTATTTAGTTTAAACTGTTACAGTAGCGCAAAGCAATAAAATAAATCAATCAATCAAGCATTAAGGAGATAATTTACATCTTCCCTCACATGCAGAATTCTACAAATTCAGGACGCTTAGCTCAGCAATCAATGGTCTCACTATTTTTTTTAAAAAAGAAAGTTTTGTGTTACAACTTATTTTAAAACATTATTAAACGTTAGTCTTCATTTCATATTGTGATTATTTAATGTACCAATACATTAAATACATTATAAAATAATAATTCTATCTGAAGTAATGTGTTTGGGTAAGAATATGCAATACGAAATATGATATGAATGTGAATAATATGAAATAAAAAATGTAAAATCTCCGCTCCTTCACGCCCAGTATAGAATGGGACGCTAAGGACCACAGCAGTTAAAGAGCGTCCATAAATAAAACTAATTTTTTTTTTACCGACTTAAAAGTGTGGCAGGAGTGCACACATTTAAATATCTCTCAGTTTAGTACCTTAAATCTGAAATTTATACTAAAAAGCCGTTAAAAGCTGATAGCATGTAAGTGAATACATACACTTGTATGTACACCGCTTTAGACACAAAGCAGGCACGATATTCTGACAATGTCAACTTTTCAAGACGGTGTTAACAGTTTTTGCAGTCCAAAGATTGGAGTTCATTCCTTGCAATGACTGAAATTGAAGGTTTTCGTACATTTGCATGAGAGAAAGCTGGTATACCGATACTCTCCCACATACTATTACCTATCTATTTAAATTGTCCGACAAGCAAATGTTTACATGACACCTATTGGTTGTCTGTAGATGCTGAGCGAGCTGATCCGCATACATTAGGTGAGATACGTAGGATATGACATCAAGCATGCGTGTGACGAAGACTCAGAAATGAACAATGTGGAAGTAGATGCTGTTATTCGAACTAGAGCGAAGAAGGTGTAAGTAGGAGAATATATGTTACCATTATTCATCGTTTTTACAAGTAGATCATTCCATTCACGCCCACCTACCTAAAAGATTCCGGACATGTCTTTACGAAGGGTCAGGATGACGCCAATTGAAAGCTTTGGTACAGAGCAAAGAACGCTTGCCAAGTAGAATTTGTAGTCTGCACACATCGTGGGATACACACTGAAATGTTCGAACAAGTCACGTAGCAGATCGTGAAGATAAAGATTTCATGGGCGTGTGCAAATATAACGGCAGGAGGTTAATATAACCATGACCACCAAGATCACGTTTATATGCCCCTGCCCGTCTGAGGTCTCATATACCCCTCAAGAATTAAATTTGAAAGTGACGTTTGGAGTTCAATACTCTCGCTAAACTGCTCTAAAACAACTTCTATTTGGAAAAGCATTAGCGACAACTAAATTACGTCAAACACTTTCCCAATATTCGACTCCCAAAATATTTTTAAACATTAAGTAAATCAGTAAACATATTCCTTGTTACGTGAGCATTATAAGCTTGCTTTGCTAACTTTATGTTTACTAGCCTCGTCACCCTTAGCCTCATTGATTCATTATTATTAGGTCAAGAACAGTGCAATAGTCATTTTTTTATGACAATGGTTTTTATCTACTTCCCGTTCACGCTGTCATGGTGTAAAGTTGAATTTCCTGTATTCAGTGCCGGTAATCTAACCAAACTGCGTGTTTTGCCTATTTACTTCTTGTATGTGCATAACTATGTTAAATCTTCTATTTTTTTATATATTTATTATTGCAGACATGGAATTTAAAGCTGGTTCTTTATTTTCATTTTATTTGTCAATATTTACTTATGGTTTAATTCATGCAGCAACTAAGTATGAGCAACAAGTTAGTTTTTTTTTGTTTGTTTGTTTGGTTTTTTTTTTTTGTTTTAGTTAACCAGGTGCGGATAATTGATCGCCACTTTGCCAGCAAGGTTTAATGTTGAACTTGCTACCGAAACCAGCGTGTGCATCAGCTGTTAGTATATTATTAATTTTATTTTCGTGCAAGTATAATTTTTATTACTCACTATCGTCGAAAAAAATGCAATACACATGTGTTAAGTGCATTTGAGAACCAGGAAGAGTGATGTACTTACCACACTTGTATCGTAATATACATTAAGCAACTGTTAAAAAATTACATATTTCCTTACGAGTGAGGTGTTTACTACCGAGCCAAACGCGAGATTGTGATATGGATACAAGTAAGGAAATACCATTTACTTTGCAATTGCGTAATATATTTTGTTCAATCTCTGTCCAAGTTACATTAATTTTATTTCCTACATACTGGCCTCAACTATGTTGAAGATATATGAAACTTGTAGTTCATTACCTTGGTTTTTGTCTTAGTTTTACACGCATTTTTTGAGGAATAACAGTTACAGTTTTTCAGTGACCTCGGGTTCGATTTCTGGCTGAGATGGGAGACTTTTGTTTAATCAGTCATTCCCTCTCCTCCAGGGTCTGGAAACAATAAACAGAAGTAAAAAATATACTTCGCGACACTCTCAACAAAAAGTCAAAGCCTTATTCGAAAGACAGTTCCTTTATGACACAAACATGTCCATATTCTAATGTCCAACGCTTGAAAATCGTTTTAGACGAGGGCATTTTTCTTTTCACTAAAATCATTCCTTACCTTCCTCAGAGTCAGGAAGTTTAACGTGGGGGTGCATGTGAGTGGTTTCACGTTAAAATTAATAACACTAACGTCAAAAATAAAACTACACTTTAAGTTATAACACCATCAGTTGCTTCTGAAGTTAAGGTCCCCAAAATCCCCAAAATAACCATAGAAGTTAAAGGGGACTATACTAATGACACCATTGTAACCTGCTGATGAAATGGATGCGCCTCATGGGAAACAATTTACACTAAACTGAAATATCTCACAATTGAAATTACTAGTTTCAAGTCAATCACAAATCTTGTTTTGAGGCAACAGAAGTTGATTAAATCACTTCCCAGGATGAATACAATATTGTATTGTATGCAACGGGAAATTATGTTTCAAAAACGAAATTAGAAAGTGTAAAACACCTATGTGAGCATTAAAACCATTCTAAATAAACGCATACGTGGAACACAATGGCCTCTATCCAACCAAGGATTATTTGCTTTAAACTAAACAGTTGAGGTCCTACAAGACACTATACTGCCATCGTAACAGCTGCAATTAACATCAACTATGACTATATTGTCTCTATCGTGTGTATACTTTAGGAGCAGTTGCTGGTATCGATGCCAACTGAACAAACATGTCACCAAAAGTAATCAGTAATGGGGTAAGTAAATATGTCACAGTTAGCTTTTGGTGAATTTCAATAGCTTGCGTTCTCTATACTAGGATTACGCGTCTGCAGAGAAAGCGTTTTGAGAATGTGTTGCAAGATTTACTAAGCTAGCTACTTTGGCAGTTACAGACCTTATACATATGGTTATTTGAAAGCAAAGGATTAAGTAGAACAAAATAAAAAACGCATTTTAGGCGGATGAGCGAAGTAAATCGAGAAAAGCCATAAATCTATAAAATACCAGTTGTACGAGTATTACGCGGCACTGCGGTTGGTTGGGGTGTTTTTTTAAAGCCATGAGAAGCCTTGCATTTTCACTTGTATCTAAAGCTTAAGTATTCTAAGTTTTGTCCAAATTGGTCAAATATGCAAATTTGTACATAAGGGGGTGATAGAGTAGGGAATGTGTAAGCCTTTCTATAATTTTCGCTATGTCCTATAGTTCAAGTGCACAAATTTGTGTCTGGTTGGCTAAATAGTATAGTTTTGTCTTTAAGAATTGAAAATAAAAGGTAAAAGTAGTTTTAAAAACATTCGTGGTACGATAGCAATGATTGAAAATAAGGCTTGAGTGGATTTTGGAAGTTGTAGGGTAACCTATTATTACTTTCTCTGCTACGTATAGTAAGTAGGGGAAATATTGTATTCCACCCAAAAGTTCGATACTGAGATTTCACCGGAAATATATGTTTTGAGACCCCCTGAATCCAAAAAAAGCATTTTTGGAAACATGTCCGTGTGTGTGTGTCTGTGTGTCTGTGAACAGCATAACTCAGAAACGAACAGTCGGATAAACACCAAACTTGGTATTTAGGTTCAGTATCTTCGAGAGATGCAACACGAAGGTTTTCAAGAAAATCCTCCCTCCCCCCCAGATTACCGTTTACATAAAACATTTTTCGAAAATTTTAATTTTCTCAAAAATGGCTCTAACGATTTTGATTAAAATATCAAACGTTTAAGATATTTTCATGACAAATAAAATGTATATCCTGAACTTTCTGGGAATGTCTCCAAAAGTATTCTTCATTGTGAACGACTTTTGCATAACTGATAAACCATAAGAGATAAACAAAATTTTACTACACAAAATGTAGATCGCGTTAAAATACACAATTTATGCCATACACTTTTTTTTGTTGAGTGAACCATTTTCGAGATATTGCTTGTCATTCTCTTAAATTTTTCAATACTTATTTTCGCAAATGGGAACTCGTTATTCATTTTTTTGTCTTGGATATGCAAAGAGTATTAATCTGTGGCAAAGAGAATGGTGCTGCACGTAGCAACCAGGTATTAAGAGATATGGCTGTGCTTATATTGCCCTTGCAAATACAAAATAAGAGGAGCATAATAGGCCTTAAGCGATAGTCAAATATTTTTAGAACTGGTCGCTATGTGTAAAATGTAATTCTCTTTGCATGTCAAAAGATCGTTTCTGCAAATGTTTATCTCGATTAATATGAAATAGATGGAGAATAAGAGTTTGTAAAAATAGTTTGTATAAGAATAGAGAAAGTCATGCGAGTGTAACACATCAGATTTTTTTTATCAAGTCCTGTAGGATAATTGGTCAGTATTTTGATCACATGGGTTAAACGGAGCAGATTCCTACATAAAGGGTTGAAAATATGATAGGGATGTTTTTTAAAATTGCAAGATTGCGCATAATTGCCTTTATTTTTTATGGGCGCTCTTAGCTGCTGTGGTTCTTAACATCCCATCCTATATTGGGCGTGAAATACCGAAAATTTTGCTCAGAGACCTCTTTATCAGGCTTGAGGTTCTTTTATGTGCCGTAAATCTACGACACGGGGCCCCGGACTTTACTTCCCTTCCGAAAAAAAGCCACGCTAAGGATTTTTACACCCGAAAAAAATCCACCGCTTTCCGCCTGGTTTGAACCCATTATTAACGTTTGGTCCTATAGAATAAGTACACAAAGCTTTGTCTAGATAGGCCAAAGAGTTTGGGTTTATATGTTAGAGATTGAAAATAAGAGCAGTAGACGTTTTTTAAAGTTGTAGCGTAGCTTATAGTTTTTACTAGATTCTAAAATTCAACTAAAATCATAACAAACACACTCCTTGATAAAACAGTTCAGGGAAATCAGAGGAAAATTTGAGATATGAGCA
The DNA here is from genome assembly GCA_030765065.1 of Deroplatys truncata. Classification (NCBI taxonomy): domain Eukaryota; kingdom Metazoa; phylum Arthropoda; class Insecta; order Mantodea; family Mantidae; genus Deroplatys; species Deroplatys truncata. The sequence continues at coordinate 169,320,973 of CM060983.1, forward strand.
TAAGGTGAAACCACTCCATTTACCGCTTTGGGCTGGAAGTCATTAAAGATCTGCCTTCGTCAAAAGAAAGGGGAAAAAAATCACATTTAATGAAAACGATATTGAAATTGAGTGAAATGAATATGAAACCCCACAACGGCCTACCCCAGCTTTAATTTTTCTGCAAATATTTTATAGTCTATGTCCGACCGAAAGAACAGTGGTTTTCAATGGTAAAATAATTATCAAAATCAGTTGATCGGTTTCAGAGATTACCAGACACACACACATATTTTCTCTGTCTACAATATTAGTATAGAAGAGTCACTTTGTCCCAGGCTTAATCATCTAGATTTTTATAAGCTCTGGTTCCACACCTAATCACGTAATAATAAAATGCTGAGACATATACCTAATCACGGTGGAGATTTGATTCAACATTACAGAACTGAAAGGAGCGCCGAAACCTTGCCGCATCATTTTCATCGATAACTTTAGCGTAGAGCATCTGAGCAACCAGTACTTGAGCAAGATGAATGCATCTTGAGTCGTGGTTTTCATGGCCAGGGCCATCCATATTTTAGAGAAGTCGCACCAAAGGAGGGGGGAGTGCCGAAGTTTCGAGGGCCATTTCAAGCTTCCTCATCAAGGCGAAGATTGCCTTGAGCTTCGCAAGAATCGATAACACGGTATGCCTCAAGGAACATGATAAAATGCTGTGGATTATAGTGCAATCTCAAAGGCTTCCTTACTTTTCTGTCAGATGAAGGGTGCTGTGGCTTACTGGCATACCTATTCGCTTTCAGGCTAGCTGGTTGATCCCTGCAGGGGGGATGTACAATCTGTGCAACTAGGCGCAGGTAATATCTTCAGCTGCTTTGCCACAATGTTTATTGATCCTTTGGATAAAAGGTTACTGTTCATAACATTTTATTAACTGCATCAAATTATGGCGATTTTCAGACTTATTTTATGATATGAATTCCCCCTCAATATTATCACCATACTCAAGGCTTAACTTATAACAGATTGACTTATTTGCAATCAGGGAACAGCATTTGTTTGGTACTCATACTCGTAGGCGGTGAAGACAGAGCGAGCTTATATGCCTAATAGCGTAACGTTAGAATTCATAGCTCCGGCAGAAGACCGAGAACCGAAAGTTTTATTAATCTGTGAATCAACCGAAACTAGAATAAACTGGTCCATATATTTTATAAAAATAAAATTAAAAATTAGGATAAAAGGCATTAGCTTAAATAACAAAATTAAACATTATATGGAAAATTAGTATAAAGTTATTCAATAAATACAAGAGGAAAGACTTATTAAGAAATTGGTTTCTTACAAATCAAGTGTAGAGTAAGACTTAGTAAGCCTGACAAAAGACGGTACGATAACTTGACGAACAAAGGGGGGACGGTCACAAACATTTGAGCGTACTATGTAAATTGCAGAACAAGAGCCATATTTAAAAAAGAACTATAAATATTTCGATACATTTATTGTTTTTCTTTCTTTTTGGAAACTAATGTTCCTTATAACACGTCACATATGTAGAGAAACTAAATACTGTGCTGGTAAGGGTATTCATAAAATAATAATAATAATAATAATAATAATAAATTCCTTATTGGGTTACCGGAGAACAGCAAGAATATCAAGAACGGATGCAAAGAACGCCATATTAAGACAAAGATTGGAAATTAAACACACTGTAGAGGATGCATCAACAAAACTACTAATATGCTATGGGCATGTGACGAGAATGTAAGAAGGTGAATTGCTAAGGAAACATGTGAAGGCATTCCATCAAGAAGAATAGAAAAAGGAAAACCAACGAAACGTGGAAAAATGCATTCCAAAGACGACGGAGAAGGCAATTAAAAGGACATTGGCTGAGCAGAGCAGAATGAGTTCACAGAAAATGAGAAATGTATAGTTTCTCTCTCTCTCTCTCTCTCTCTCTCTCTCTCTCTCTCTCTCTATTATGCCAGAAAAAATCACTAATGACCTCAGCAGTTGTGTGCCCTAAAGCCGCGTAAGAAGAGATATATGCGTATTAAACGGTTTGAACAATAAACAATAATAATAATAATAATAATAATAATAATAATAATAATTCCGCACATATAGCCCGAGATGTTAAAGGGAGCATATAAATTGAGCATAATAATAATAATAATAATAATAATAATAATAATAATAATAATAATAATAATAATAATAATAATAATAATAATAATAATAATAATCTGCGATACGACTAACCTAACTACCGGGCTAACGCCCACATGTGTACGGCAGAGGTGAACCATCCAAACGATACGGGCAGATGATGTAGTCAGCACCATGCTTCCCCCAGCAGGAGTGTTGATTCTCCTAACCTATACGCTTCTCACGATGGTGCAGGGGCATCGGTTCTATACATGGTTCAGAAATCTGCACCTTTATGGAAGGGCTCGAACTTAAACGTAGAGGGGTGAATGAAGGTAGCAAGATTTGCTCCTTGACGGCTGCTGATAAGACTGCAACGCCCTCTTTTTTTTTCTTTCTTTCTTTCTTTCATTGAGGTTTTAAATATCGAAGTGAAAGCATCTTCTGGATGGTTTGTACAGGAGCTCACCTTTAACGCTGGTGTAATTGCCCGCATGCCAAGCGGGGAAGCCGGTGACGCCTCAAGTGACATACTCTAGGGTTATAATTTCCATAGGACCGAACGAGGGCGCTCCTATCGTGTTGGCAATGAGTCGTAAAATTTTGCAACCCAGCGACTAATTTCATCCTCCACGTAAGAAAGACATGAGGCTTCACGGGGAAGGAGCGTCATACAGAATAAATGACCCGGAGGCCTCAGCGGTCCTCGTGAGGAGCAGTTTGCGTGGACCTGCGGAACAGAAGTCTTAATTGTGCCTGTTTACCACCCTCTCCGAAGATAGTCGATACTTAAAGATTACCTACCCATCCTCGCCTACACCCAACGTTAACGTGGCCGGGGATTTCAATGCCAATCCGCGTTGGCATTGCGGCCTCTGGGTGGATGTGTGAGGCAATTAAATTATACGCATGATAGATGCGGACCTTCAGCTCGGTTCAATCCCGAGAAGTAATTTGGAACTGCGTCAAGGCATGTCTCAACAAATTCATCCCCCAACACTAAAATCACCAACATCCCGATCCTGGAGGTCGCGGTCTCTTCCTTCACCTCCTTCGTGGTGTGAAATGTCCGTAACATTACTGTTCACACCCCAGCTTCCTTTCGCCCGGTTGTTCTTTCTGTTGAACTCCTGCTCATTGGGCGCTGCTCGACAGTCGGCAGAATCTATCAGCGTTTCCGCACGCAACATAATCGAGGGTTTCTGAGGCGCTTGCGCCGAGAGGTCCGCGTCCGCCCGCGCGGACAAGTGCGAGCGTAGGAGGAAACGATGGCCCGCTTGAACCCCAATGATGGCGACGTGTGGAAGATTGAAAGAAGATTCCGTAGCCGCGGAGACCAACAAAGCTCATTCCTCCAATGTACCCAAGGCTGGCCTATTAACCCCAACTCAAAGCAAATATGTTTGCCGATTATCTTGAAAGGAGTATAAGGCTACGAGATAACACCCATAACGACGACTTTTGCGAACGCGTTTGGCAAGAGACACGCGGATACCTTCGGCGTACCCCTCACGAAGCGGATAGACTTCCTGTCATTAGATCAAGCGTACCCCGAGGCGCACTCCTGCATCTCAACCCCAAAAAGGCAGCGAGGCCTGACGAGCTCACATCCGCTATGCTACGCTGTCTTCCCTTCAAGGCCGTGCTCTTTTTAACCAAGGTCTTCAACATGTGTCTCATCCTGTGACACTTTTCATGCGAGTGTCCTGCATTTTGAAGCCGGGGAAAGATTCGGTTCATCCCGCCAGTTACCGCTCCATGAGCTTCCTTTCGGCCCTCGAAAGTTTTCGAGCCTACTGCCCGTGCACTTGTCCTCACTTCTGGGAGAAACTAAAGCCATCCCCGTCTGCCAGTTTGGTTTCCGACGCCTGAGCAGCTGCTGGGCGTGGTGGAGGCCGCTACTCAGTGTCTATGTGGCGATCTTCCTACAGAGCAGCACGTCAATGTAGCTTAATATGCTGATTATGTGCTGCGGTACTGTACTAATAGTAACTCCTGCAGAGCCTTCAACCCTTTACAGGCACACTTACACCTCAACCAAGCAGGCGTTGGCAAATGTGCATTAACCCGGAGAAGTATTATGACGAACTGCAGCAACACTAGTAAGGACGCAGGAGCAAGTATGACAATTTTAAAGCGTTATTATGGAGGATGCTACATCTGTAGCAAGGGTGTTTATTAGACAAGACGACATCGAAAAAAAAAACATTTTCCCAGCTGAATTCCTTCTACACCTACTTCCACCAGTTATATTCAGGGATCACCTGTCTGCATAAATGGGGAACACGAATCAGAATTTACCATAAGCAACATCAACATGAGGGGTTCGTTCAATAATTGTAATTTCTCTCAGCTGTAATTAAGTACAGTTAATTAATACATGGACTTAATGACGTCGTTTATGGCAAGGGCGATTATTTTAATTAATGTTTGAGACTAATTAAATGCTTACTTTTTGTATTAAAATGCTTTCATAAAATTTCATAAATTGCATTGTGCATTAAAATAGTTTATGTTGTGTTATCGTGGTAAATCATTTGGCCACGCGAAGGTGTAAAATCTCCCGAAGGCCAGGGAGGATATTAGCAATTCTGTAACAGCTCCTATCTAAGTAATAAATATTCAATAACAAATGAGTGTGCCACAAAATTATACCCAGACATAGAGAACTACCACCCTCGTATTAATTTCGTATATACTTACAATTTCGACATTCACTTGATAATTCTCTCTTACGTTTTCATTAGAGCTGCGATGTTCTAAATCAAATGTATTTACGGAAAATTATATAATTCTCTTCAATCGGTTACATTAATTAATGCTCTATAGTATTGGTAGTTTTATCCTCTTCAGCTCTAATTTTAAATTTTCGATCGACTTGCAACAGTATATGGTTCAAAAATAATTTTATAGCTAAGCATATTTATGGGCTTTTATTTGGATTGTATAATAAATTATTATGAATTGTGTTTAATTTAAGTTTTAGTTATTTTAGCTGGGATAACAAAACATGCACACATTCGTTTTTCAGCTTGCATCCTGTGGCTATAGCTGCCCCTCAAAAGTAACAATAATACAGGTTGACAATTAACTCAGAACAAAAGATATGAGAACAGATTAATGAAATATTTAAGCAACTGAATGCTCTTTCAAATTATCATAATAAAACAGTGACATTTGGAATTTCAAGGTTAGTGGTGGCTCTGGGTGAGGGTATGAAATCTAAAATGCAAATTTTAATGTTGGTTTTAACTATCTTCTTCGATTTTTGAATTGGTTTTCTGATTTAATTAAATTAAACTGGCGTAGTTATTTAGATGGAAAGGTTTGAAATGAAATACTTTATACAGGTTCGAGCTTTGAACACAAACAAATTCGCACTGGATAGCAACTTGTCGAAGCACATTGGAGTAGCGTCATGAAAAAAACGTGCACAGGTGCTGTCATCATGTAGCATTGATGTTCAGGTTCGTGAAACCAGGCGTTTCATTAGTGGTGAAGTGTCTCCGTTATAAAAAGGTTTGTACCAGATGCGTCCCAAAATGTTCACAGACGAACAAAGTTGTGAGAAAGCCGGCTGGCACCTGACAGAGGCTTGTGGAATGTACAGAGGACAAGAAAACGAAGTTGTCATTGAAACAATAAGAACGTTAAAAACCGACCCTTTGACGTGTAACTTTCATCCCTTCCACAAGGTTAAGATTACATTAGAAGGCAAAAGAATGGAGAACGCAACTGATCTCTATAATACATATAATTAATAGGAATCTTCAAACAACTCCCTGTTTGTATGCACTTCTGAACCACAATGGGGTCTACAGGTAAATGTAACAAATGCACTTGTGGAGCTGTTCATATTTTCTTTTCTTTTGTAATAAAATAGTAATTACTTAAAATATTGTCTTATATACCGTCGTATATGTCTTTGCCGCGGATCTTAAAATGTCGCTGGCTTAGTATCGGTGATGTGATGGACGCGGAAGGGAGAGAGAGGAAGCGCGTACATCTAAGACACAATAATATAAACAACGGTGATAAAGTACCTGCTGCTAGGAGGTGAAGTAGGCTAGCTTCCAAATACACTTATATATTGTTACCTTCTGCTCTAATGCGCTACTCACGATAATAACTACACTTGAATAGCATAAAAAAGCCCACTTAACGAACGGCAACACAAAAGCACTCGAGTAATGGCACTACAAGGCTACTGCTACAGCCATTGGTCAGCATTATCACCTCTCTCCAAACTCCGCCGCGAATAAATATGTTATAAGGTTTCTCTATCACTCGGTGCGACAAATGCTTCATCATGACACACATGCTAGCCGTAGTCCTGCTGATCTCCGTTGGTTGAAGCCAGTTAAGAGAGATAACTTCCACAGAGAAAGCTGAAATTGAGTCTGGGAAAAGGACAGCATTAAGACCACCCTGAGGCGAACAGGTAGAGTCTCTGTCAACACTTTTCTGTTCTATCTCTGCTGCATCATTAACAGCAAAAGGCACCAGCGCAGCAATTGTTCCATCGCGTTTCTCAGCGCCTCTATGAAGCTGCAGAACAAAAATGCAAATCTTGAAAAGACTGGTCAATAACCAATCACATAAAAGCGGTGACCACTCTTTACTTGCATGAATTTGCGTTCTTTCGGTAGTTTACAGTTTACTGGTCTCACGATCTGTTTAAGTTGATATAAAGTTACAACGCGCAATTGATTGTAATTTTCTGAGTAAAACTGCTCAATTTTCTAATCAAATATGCGTTAGAAAATTGACTTTTTATGGCTCAGGCATCTCGTTTTGGCTTTGCAAGTAGTCAGCTATCGCCTTGGATACTTCAGGCATATTTTACTAAACACAAAAACTAACAATAACACATCCATCACTATGAGAACCATCGACATATTCGACAAAGCCAGACTTCAAGAAGGTATAATTTCGGCTGCCTTGAGGCAGAGACTAGCGTACATGCAGTACCTACACTTTGAGGGGGGTGATTATGTTATTTGTGCAAAGAGCGGTATGTACAGAGTGAGCCAAAAGACTCCGAACCGGCTGCGCGGTGGTTTTTCCCGTCCACGTCCTCGGCGCTTGTTGCCGTCTACCGCTATCATAGAAAGGAGCGGTTGAAACCATACCACCATACCGTAAAGCTACTTTTAAAGGCTTTACTTACCAACTTTACGAAAGGAGATGCTGAAACTAGCCACCGTCGTTATCCATAGATTTTTGGCACCTCTTTAGGAAACTATCCATCATAACCGATGTCGTCTAATGTTTCTTCGGTAAGAACCGAACGCCGTCTTTTAGATTTCTTAGCCTGAACACTTCCTGTGGCCAGAAATTTACTGTAAACTTCATGGATTGTTGTACGGCCTGGAACTTTTACACCTGGAAGTCTTTCTGCAAATCATACTTTCACTTGGCGCGCTGACCGAGTTAACACATACGAACCATAAATAAATACACGCTGTGCAGTAGAAAACATATACTAAGCCATAATATACTTTGTGACTAAGTACAGCACAAAATAATAGATAACTCGTAATAACTGAACCACATCACATCACCGGCAACTTAATACTGCACTTCACACTACACAGCAAAACCACAACAGCGTGACTTTGTTTATAGCATTCATGTTTTTATATTTCCACACGCCCAGTAGAAAAACACCGCAGCCGGCAATATTGTTCATAAAATACCCCTCGGAGGTAACTTAAAATATAAAGTGTACAAGACAAACCCACACACCCTGGAAGAATTAAAACAAAATATCCACCAGGAAATTTCTCAACGTGAACTACGGCGAGTGATGGATAGTTTTCTAAAGAGGTGCCAAAAATGTATGGGCAATGACGGTGGCCAGTTTCAGCATCTCCTCTCGTAAAGTTGGTAAGCAAAGCCTTTAAAGGTAGTTTTAAAAATGTTGTATGGTTTATCCCGCCTTTCTATGATCGCGGTAGACGGCAACGAGCGCCGATGACACGGACAGGAAAAACATCGCGCAGCCGGTTCGGAGTCTTTTGCCTCACTCTGTAGTAGGAAAATAATGTTAAGTTTCAGCCTGTAATAACTTTGGTTAATACTTCCGATAAGCTCATAATTGGAAAGCCAAATCTGAAGTGACCTGCCAAAAAGTATTTGAAGTTAAGCATTTGTAACTTGCTTATGTTTTACGATTTTTCTTTCGTCAAAAGGAATGAAATTATGCATATCTTTGATCAAAGAAAACTTACGGCATATGGTTACTTTTGGATGTTCTTCTCTATCAACATGAATCAAATAGGAAGCAAACATACCTTCTCGTGGAAATTTGGAAAGCATGCCATCTCCAAACTAAGTGCAGGTTTTTTGAGAGATAAGTGTAGTTTAAACAGCAATTGAATGCATTGGAACAAGGAGCCCCCGACGCGAAATTAGTGTTATATAGCGCCTGGTGTCAAGTGCCACAGTTTACATCTTGAATGCCTATATAGTGAGTGGTGCTAGACGCAACATTTATGTTTTCATCCTAGAGGTGTTCTTTCGAACCCTACTATTGTCAAAGATATGGTATAAAATTCATTTGATGTATCTCAGTTTGTTTATGTTTCGTCGAATAGACCGTACAACAAGATACTTGGTATTAAGTATCATGGTATTATACATTGTTTATCCTACAAGTTACACAGCTTCGGCATTGGCAAATATAGCTTTTTAGGAACCTCGTGTAACCCTATAGCAAGCAATTGCCTAGATACACTCTATCATCCCTAAGAAATGCCTATAAATAAGGCCACATCAACAAGTCAGCTTCGCTAATCGCCTCTCTCACTATCTTGATGAAACATAACATTGCCTGAACTAATTCCTTGTTGCTGTTCCCTGTATATCAGCCTGGAAGCTTAAGCCTCCCTCAGTTGATATCTCTATGTCCAGATACAGCAAATCCACTACTGAGAGCTTTACATTGCGAATCATGTTTCAAGATCTCCTCACATCAAATTCACCTTTATCCCCAACTTATACTGATGACTCTAAACTTGACGACGTGTTCCTGATCGCACGATGCTACACAGTCCAACTAATAATCTCAGCGTCTACAAGTGTGAGCTATATGCAATCCGCTTTGCTCTGGAATACATCCTAGACAACACACAGTATGACTCCTTTGTCATATTCACGGACTTTATGACAGCCTTGTTGGTATTACGTCACAAAAACTCTTCGTCTCGCCATTGGTTGCAGAACTATTAATGTTATACAATACAGCAACTCAATCTGGTAAATATATCAAACTTATCTGAACTGCGTCTCACGCCGGCATCCAAGGGGACGAGGAAGTTGACGTTTGTTTTTCCGAGTGGAGGACAAAATGATTTAATCACTGACCCCAGCCCCGATGGGAGTCGGGACTGAGAGTGTGGGACTCACCAATAGTCGGCATACCCACTAAAAACTCCTCCACCGGATGGAAAAATGGAAGAAGGAAAAAGTGGATTGGCGTGGCTTCGTGCGGTCCCGCATAGCACCCGCGTTAGTATCTGAAGGCTGTTGGCTGCCGCCCTGTGGACGGGAGCGGATAAAGGTAGTTACTAGGTTGCAGCCATGAAACCTGACTGCAACACTAGTGGGAATTGCGAGGGTTTAGGAAGTGAATGGGAGTTAGGATTTAGGATGGTGCTGACGATGATGTTCCTGTTGCTGGTTGAACTCCTTGCATTGCTGCAAGAAGCTAGCGACTCTGGCCGGGCCCGTCTTCGGCCGGTGACCGAGAGATGGCACCCGGATGGCTTCGGTGATGGCTGTAAGTCTTGAAGAGGTGCTGTCGAACTGCCCAGCCAGGAAAACCTGTTGGGCAGTTGAATTTTGAAGTTCCCTGATGAGTTCCTCCAGGACTGTAAGCTTCGTCGTCATGTTCAGGAACTCCGCATAGAGATCCTGAACGGCATCGCGTAGGCCCTGGACTTCCTCGATGATCGGCGAGAGTGAAGGTGCTGGTATCGGCGTTGGTGGTACTGGTGTCGGCGCTGGTGATGGTGCTGGAGGCGGTGGCTGTGGAGATGTCACTATCTGCGGCGTAGGTAATGCCTTCCTGCGGGGATGCAGGGGGCAGAGCGCCTGGCCGGTGAAGTGTGAAGACCCTCCACAGGTCGCACAGCAGCGGCGTCGGCGGCGAAGGTCGTGCTGGGTGCACGATGAGGTGGTGCAGGATGCTCCACAGTAGTGGCACCTGGGTTGAGCTGCGCAGGACGTCTCATTGTGCCCATAGGCGCAGCAGCGTCTGCAGGGAGCCTGGCGTTCCACTCGGCTGGCCTCGATGCGTAAGCACTGCACTAATAAGGGCAGGCCCGTCCTCAAGGCAGCTTCGTAGTCGCAGGGTCTGCAAACTCCATCCTGACGAGCGAGGTGGGTCCCTGTGCTCCTATGATCCTGGTGGCCTTCAGACGAAGAGGTTCCTGCCTTAGCAGGAGCGGCGACAGAGCGGACCTTCTTCTTCGCCATCTCGGAGCTGGAGGTTGACGTTGCAGCTAAAGAGACCACCAAGCATCCTGCATCCTCCAAAGAACTATAGAATGCCATACTGTGACTTCCTCGGATACATCCACAAGAAGATCACTCAGGTATGGAAGCAGTATTGGAACAGCTCATCTACAAGTGAACTATATGAATCTATACTCCTCGCTCTCCTAAATACCCAGTGATTTCCCTTCCTCGCAAGGACCAAGTTGCTCTCACACGATTACGCATAGGACACACAACCATCATGCAGTTCTACCTTGTATCTCATGATTGTAACTTCTGTAATTGTCCACTTACTGTACCTCATATGATCCTGGATTGTCATCACTATGCAAGTGCAAGACGAGGCGGTAAAGTTCCGGACATGTGTGACGCCATCAGCAATCCAGTGTTTAAAGAAATGATACCTAAGTACGTATATTAAACAAAGACATATGCCAAATTATAATATTGTCTATTGTACATTTACAGGTAATTTATTATAGTGATTTGTATCCTTATGGAGTCGCGATATGACCAACGAGTTCAAGCGACTTAAAATAAATTAAAAACAACAACAACAAAACAACTTGGTGGAGTTCCAGTCGCTGAGAGGCTTGACAGCTCACCGGAGCAGTATAACCAAGTACTTTAGTCAGTTTTTCGCAGTTTGTATAGGAATTTGCGAGGTGTAGCAGAAGCAGAGTAAATTTCAAACATAATATTGATAAAAACGTCCAATTAAAATAGTTAATTAGTTTCGCTTTTAAATTCTTGTGTAAATTATACAAATGAAAGAAATTTGATTGTTGTAGAACATGTATTAGTTGTAGTTATTATCCCTGAAAATTTCTTTCTTATGACCAAATAAGCGGATTAGGAAAATGAAAATTTTAATGATAATAAATGCCCTTGATGTAAGGGCTATAAACCGTAATATAACTCTACAAAGTGTATTTACTTGACTACAGTATTTGAAATTTGATATCAAAATATGTAAAATTAAACTGTTTAGACACTCAATCCCTGTTCATCCAGTTATCAGGTAAATTATATCAGACTTCACTAGCGGAAAGCGGATAGAAGTTGGCTTCCCCATGGCATTATGCCGTGGCACTCATGAAAACAATAGCGGCTAAAGGATCGTGAAGGAGTTTAGCGCGTGCGTTCAACTCGAGGAGAAATTGAATCGTTTCCAGCAGATGATACTCGAGAGCCAAGATGATCTAATACATCCGGAGACCGACTGTAGATGCATGTCGATACGCCACGCGCATTCAAGCGTATCCTGGCCCAAAAGGAATCATAGAATATCGTGCAAAAACGACATTTAACATCTATGTTAAAGGAGAAACGCAATAGTTACATCCTCTTATCCTTAATCAAAGTTTTGTTAAGTAGAGTATGACAACTTTCGGTCTGCGGTTGTCGGTTTACCACATTCTCTTATGTATCTCGACACCTGCAGAGCTTTTCTGCTGCGCACAGCTTGTTGGCGACAGGTACAGGCTGTATACATTAAACATACAGGCTACAGTTAATCGAGCCCAAAAAGATTATTGCGAAAATATGTGTGCTTAAAAGGCTGTACAAATGTTTCTCCTCTGCTTGTGTGCGCTGTTGATATCTGTAGATAAAATTTCGATTGACCCGACGCCGTCTTCAGAAATTAACAAAATTTATGGGCAATGTTTTGTTTCAATTCTTGATCGGTGTGCGGGATTTGTACATTCTTATCTTTTAACTTTCTCCACATACAAAAGTCATAACCAGGTATATGAATTCTAAGCAGCTGGCTTCAAATTATATACACTCAAGCCATTATGCAGATACAAAGAATGTGAACAACGGCCCAAATCACTGATCTATAGATAAACACGGTCTGGCGAGTGGTGTTTGCAAAGTACAACGGACTGCATGAGGGATGGGATGGTCTGTAACCTGCGACGTCACTGCGTAGGTTCAGTTACGGTTTAACTTAATTTCCTTCCATCCTGGCTTTAATGTTTAGAAATTCCTATGCCTAGGTAACACTTCCAACACTTTCTGTACAAAGTAAGCACTAACATTTCAAACATACTTATGGCTCATCCGCAAAAAGCCGGTCACCCTCGGCAAGCAACTGGACTGCAGTTGGCTCGGTTGCCGCCTAGCCGTCTCTGAAATGTTCGGGGCGCTTGCCAAAACTGACTTTGTATATTATCTACAGTATTCATACTAAAAACGTATGGTGTGCTAAATTCACATGGCTTTCTCTGGTTACTATAGTTTTATACACCTTCAACAATCTATTATTAAAAAAATCTGATGTGTCACTCACAGAACTTTCTCTACTCTTGTAAAGCTATTTTTGGAAACGCTTATTCTCCATCTACTTCATGTTAATCGAGATAAACATTTGCAGAAACTATCTTGTTGCTAATTTTCTTGTAGGTGCAAGGGGAATATGGTAGTATTTAAGCGACAGTCAAATCTTTTTAGAGCTGGTTGCTATGTGGAGCATTTCATTCTCTTTGCACGTCCAGGACATATTAAAAAAGATAACGAAAAAGTATAAGTATTGGAAAATTCAAACAAATAACAAGGAATATCTCGGAAATGGTTCACTCCAAAAAAAAAAGTATATGACAAACTGCGTGTTTTAACGAGACCTACATTATCTATGCAGAAAAGTTTTGTCTATCTCTTAGGTTTACCCGTTATGCAAAAGCCATTCAGAATTTGAGGAATTTTGGGGACCTTCCAAGTAAATTTAAGATATACATTTCATTTGTCATGAAAATATCTTAAATATATGATATTTTAATCAAAATCGTCAGAGCCATTTCTCAGAAAATAAACATTTTCGAAAAATGTTCTATGTAAAGGGTAGTCTAGGATGGGAGGGATTTTTCTGAAAATCTTCGTGTCGCATCTTTGGATGATACTGAACCTATGTACCAAGTTTGGTATTTATCCGACTTTTCATTTTTGAGTTATGCTGTTCACAGACACACACGGGCCTTTTTCTTTTTATTCAGGGGGCCCCAAATACGCATTTCCGGTGAAATCTCGATATCAAATTTTTGGGTGGAAAGCAATACTTCCTCTACTTAGTATACATAGAGAAAGTAAAAAGCTTAGTTTTCCATCTACTTAGTATTGTTTTAGATAAAAGTTTGCAAAAGACTTAATTATATATTTCGTTGCAGGTGCAAGAGGCTGAAAGAATAGTCAGATCTTTATATGCTGATATTGATATTCTATATTCTTTCCATGACATTGCGAGAAGCAACTGAATGGTGACCACTTCAAAAAATGACAAAGTAGTAAAAAATTCAAACCAATACAACGAATATCCCAGAAATGGTTGATGCTACAAAAATTATTTCAAATAAGTTGTGCATTTTAAAAATATCTACAGACTTTTTATGTAGTAAGGTTTTATCTATCTTGTGGTTTATTAATTCCGAGTGAAGATAACTTCACAGGGTATTCCCAAAGAATCAAGATATAATTTTATTAGTCGTATAAATATCTTAAACATGTGGTATTTTAATCAAAATCTTTGGGCGTTTTTGAGAACTTCATAACTAAGGAAAAATGTTGCATATAAAGTATAGTTTGAGATGAGGGAATTTCCTTGAAGATCTTCGTCTGGAATCTTAAACAGTGTCTGACTCAAATATGAAAATTGGTATTACAATAATACACACACACACACATGCTGTCAAAACACACACATGCGCGCGTGCATCATTACAGCGCGGTATAAAACTGAAAGCTAAGTCAACGATCAGCCAACAATCTGAATTAGATATAGAAATTCACTATTGCTTCTAATTTTGTGGCGGCTCTCTCTCTCTCAACTAAAAATGGGACATATCACAGATCTGAAAGGTGAAACAGATTAATCAACACTTCAACACCTTGTAGATATTCGTCTTGACAGTGTAGTGAAGAAATTGGTAACATGAAGGGAAAACTTGCCTAAACAAACAAACAAACAAACAATCAAGTACAAGGAAAAGTGAGGTCCTCCTTTCTACAGCGACAACACAAACTTACATTGCTTCTAGACCTCGATGTAAACTGCGATTAATTGCCTACTGCATGCGCGCATCCATTTAAACCTTTAGTTTTGTGGCCTCCATGATCACCCATGACTTAAACTGCGAGCAACTTCGGCAAATCCCAAACCAGATGAGGGCCAACTTAATTAGTTGTGGCGGAACACCGTATTGGGGACTCGTAGAGAAGAGATACAGAAGGAAGGGGGCAGTCCTGTGTCTTACAACCACGTGTTTAGAATAGAAACTCAATATGTATTCCCCCACTAATCCTTGTAACTTCGCCTTTCCACTCGTCTTATCTGTCCTGCGCTTCTCTCGGAGCTGTTTACTTAGAGCGGGAGCAAGAAAGGAGACATGTCGCAGAGCATTCGGTTGGCTAACACGGTCCTAACAAAAGCGACCTTGGCATTATTTTCATTATTACTATTTTTCTTCCAGGTCTAGCATTTCGTAAAGCTACCACATGAAGAAAAGCAGATCAATTCTTCAATAAGACGATGGCTGCCTAAAGGAAACGACGACCGAGAAATCAAAATTCCCTGTGGAGCTACATTTACATCCGTGACAGACTTGGCTGATGAAATATTAATCCGCATTTCTGCGCAATATGGTGCAAGAAGAGCTTCCTAATGGCGTGCAGAAACAAATTGGACAGCTATAGCATCCCGGCCTAACCCTTGGGAATCGACTCTGCGACCTATCGATCTACGCGTTCAACCATACCAGCGGCCTGCTTTCGTTTACGATATCCCATTTTATGAGCTTCTGTAGCAAATAAGAAGCTTTAACCTCCATCTCGGGATCGGTAAATGCCACGCTAGTGTCGAGCCAATGTTTACTCCGTACATTAAGAGCGAAACATGAAAACCACCTGTGTAGCATTTTGTTACTATTCACATCATCACTACGCCAACGCGACATGCATGCTGAATTACCTGCGTCATAGGCCGAAATAGAATGACTATATTATATGATTATATCATGCTGTTCGCTCTACACATTTGCAGTTTTCTGGGAAAACTTAGAAAGTCATCTGCCGACTGCTGATGGCATTTATCTTTTATTCTTTCTTTTCCCGGCAGACTATGCCCATATTACCATAATACGGTTTCAAGTATACTTAGAAAGTCATAAACATGTTTGGGGATGTTAAAAAAAGCGATAAAACGGTTTAAGAATTCAGTACCCATTTGCATCAGTCCTTGTAAATGTTATTTGCAACTCGCTGTCATAGAGTTAATTCTACAGATAAATATAATTACAATAATTATTAATTATAATACCCGCGGTTTATAAATGCAGTTTCAATTACTAACTGAAACATTTCATTTATAGTAGATATTATATGGTCTCTTCTTCAGCTATAATTTTGCCAACCACGGTAAGCTGAAAATATACGAACCATCAGCTTGCATTAAAAGTTCAAAAGAGGAATTTGGGACAATAAAAGGAATGACATATTTTTAATAAATAACCATAAATAAGCGCAAATCTACAATCTAAATACGAAATTGTAGTAAGCTGGGCTTTAAATAATTCAATGTCACTAAAAGTAATGACATTAAAAATAACATTAAACTACTATCTATTTTTAAAAAATAAAGCCATTAGCTTTATTAATAAAATATACTTGGAATAAATCTAATTAGTTACGAAATCATTAAACAAAAAACAAGTATTAGTACATAAAGAGGGGGATATATGGACCAAAATTAACGCACATCAGAAGCCTTGGAGAAGCAATGAATCTCCTCTAATACTAATGTCGCAAATGATTTGAGTTAATATACTAAGCTTTAGGATTAAAATGCAAAACTAGCGAGCAATCTCTCCTCAAAAATCTTTATAAATCCAAATTAAATAATAAATAAATAATCTTAATAACTGTAGACAAGCCAGGATTCAAGATTACACTCTTAAGACTCACTCTCTCACTTTTGCTATGAAATAACTGTTCCTTTGTACACTGGACCAAAAGAAAGTCATTAAGATTCTATGTGTCAATCGAAGAACTTAGTGCACGCTCGTAAAAGTAGGTACTTAGTGACTGGTAGGTTCTTTGCCAGTGAACACGAAGTTCTAGGAGTGCTAGGGTTACCGTGGCCGAGCAGTTTAGAAAGTAGTTTTTTGAAGTTGGATTTATACCCCGCCTTTAACTACATTGGTGTTAACTCCTGTAACTCTTGTCGTTCAGTTTCTTGCACTTTTGGTTGTGTAATCATTAGATCATACACATATTCACACTCTCATTCATACTTCCAGACTCTGGGGAGGATAGCGAATAATTTTGGCCAGAGAAAAATTCCCACCCAGTCGGGAATCGAACCCGGAACCACTCGGACAACAGGCAGGTGCTCTACCGACTGAGCTACGGGGCCAGCCTCCATAGGTTCAAAACCCGTATAAATTCATTTTTATTTATAATGTTTAAGTTCAATATGTAGAACATCATACGCTCTTAGTATAATTTAATACATGAATGTATCATTTGAACTGTAAGGTACTTATGTGCTCAATTATGACATACTCGAGAAATAAAGCGGAAAGAAAAATTTTGTATTTTTAAATGGAAACCCAGACTACAAAAGAGGGCTGATTTGTTACATTTACATGACTTTATCGACATACTATCGTTTATTGTTACATAGCTTCTGCAAACTATTCTTACGAAGGCTTATTTTTCTATTTACTGCCTGATAAATCGAATAGCTAAACCTTTGCAGAAATAGTTTCATTACACATTTCATTCTAGGCACAAGGCGCATAGATGAAACAGAATCGATAGTCAAGATGTTTAAAAGGGAATGGTTGTATGTTGGCCTTGAAATGTTATACTCTTTCCATGATACCGCGAGAAAAAACTGAATGGCGAAGCATTTGAAAAACAATGACTACGTTGAAAAATCTGATGTGTTACATTCACGTGATTTACTCTACCCTCTATCGCTTGCTATTAGCAGGTATATAAATATAATTTCTTATAAAAGTTTTTCTTCTTATCTATTTAATATTAATCCAGATAAACTTTTCCGGAAAGAGATGCATTACACATTTCGTTATAGATACAAAGAAAACAGTGATAGTCAATTGTTTAAGAACTGGACGCTATACGTTGGCTTAAAATTTCCTACTCTTTCCATGGTATTGAGAGAAGCAATTGAAAATCGACAGGATTTAAAAGCGTGTTTTAAGGAGATCTGCATTTTTTTTTTTTTTTTTTAGTTCGTCCTCGTCTATCACTTAAAGTTTACCAGTTATACAAGATTATACAGAATTCCTTCCCAATGAAGAGAACTTCACAGGCTATTCCCAGAAAATTTTATATATATATATAATATTGTCATGCAAATATTTTTAATATATCTATGGTATTTTAATCAAAATCGTTAGAAGCATTTTTAGAAAATAAAATATTTCCAAATATTTTCCATGTAAATGGCAATTTGGGATGGGGATTTTCTTGAAAATCTTCGTGTCGCCTCTTTGGAAGCTACTGAACCTAAGTACCAAGTTTGGTACTTATCCGATTTTTTGTTTTTGAGTTATGTTGTTCATAGACACACATGTATTTACAGTGAAATCTGTATGGAAGTTTTGGTTGGAATGCAATACCTTCTCTACCTACTATGTACGTCGTAGAGAAAAATAAAAATTTTAACCACTAATAACACATATCTCGAAAATGGCTGATGGCAAAAAAGTTACTTGGAATAAATTGCTTTTTAAAGAGATCTACTCCGTTTCTGTCTATCTCTTTACATTTACCAGTTATACAAAATTATACAAAACTCCTTTCGAATGAAGACTGCATTGGCTATTCCCAGAAAATTCAAGATATAGGTACATTTTATTTGTCATTTAAATATCTTAAATATATTGTATTTAATTCAAAATCGTTAGAGCCATTTTTAAAGGAATCAAAAATCTCGAAAAGTTTTCCATGTAAAGTGTGTGTGTGTGTGTGGGGGGGGGGGGTTCTTGAAAATCTCTGTGTCGCATCTTTGGAAGATACTAACTTAAATTCCAAGTTTGGTATTTATCCGAGTTTTCGGTTTTTGAGTTATGCTGTTCTCTCTCTCTCCCCCTCACAATCACACATGTATCTTTTTCCTAAAAATGCCTCTTTTATTCAGAAGCCTCAAAACATGTATTTCAGTGAAATCTTGATATCATTTTTTTTATGGAACGCGATAGCTTCTCTAACTACTAGGCTGGTAGAGAAAGTAATTAATATCGGAATGAACCCTCAGCAATAACAACTACCCCCAATTTTTGGAACAGATGAAAATTGCCTGCTGTAATGTGGATGGAAAGCTACACCTTCTTTTTATGTAATCTTTTGTGGGAGAACATGCTGATCAACTTACCTTGTCTCGATCTGCATCACCATATTATATTTGACGTGAAGCACAAAACGCCTAGCGGCACGAACCAGATTAAGCGGTCCGGCTGATATAGCCTCAGGTATCATATTTCTTTTATTTAAGAGATGTGGTTTTGACCTTGCTACTTGGAAGAACAGTCAACAATTTCCCACTGCTTAACACGTCCCTGCAAATTGTTTCTATTAGCACCATTAGCAAATACAGCAATGATCTACTAATGTGATTCAAAACCACGCGTAATAGTGACAACACTAGTATAGTTAGTAGGGGAAGTATTGCATTCCACCCAAAAATTCGATACCGAGATTTCACCAGAAATATACATTTTGAGGCCCCCTGAATCAAAAAAAAAGCATTTTTAGAAAAAGGTTTGTGTCCGTGAACAGCATAACTCAAAAATGAATAGTGGAATGAATACCAAACTTGGTATTTAGGTTCAGTATCTTTCAAAGATGCTACACAACGATTTTCAAGATAATCCCTCCAACCCAGACTACCCTTTACATGGAACATTTTTCGAAAATTTTGATTTTCTCAAAAATGGCTAACGATTTTAATTAAAATATCATATGTTTAAGATATTTTTGTGGCAAATTAAAGCTACATCTGAATTTTCTGGGAATGTTCCCAAAAGTCTTCTTACTGAATGGTTTTTGCATTAACTGGTAAACCGAGATATTTCTTGTTATTTGTTCGAGTTTTCCAATACTTACACTTTTTCTCAAATGGGAATTCTTCATTCGTTTTTTTTTTTATTATTTTTATGTACTGGACATGCAAAGAGAATTGAATGTTCCACATAGCAACCAGCTCTTAAAAGATCTGAATATCGCTGAAAGCCTTACTATATTCCTCTTGCACCTACAAGAAAATTAGCAATAAGATAGATTCTGCAAATTTTTATCTTGATTAACATTAAGTAGATGGAGAATAAGCGTTTGTAAAAATAGTTTTACAAGAGTAGAGAAAGTCATATGAGTGTAACACATCAGATTTTTTTACTTTGGCTGTTAGTTAGGGAAGAGGAAGAAATGCACTCTTTTCAAACGTGTTGATACCTGATTTCACAGAAAATACATGTTCATATCTTCCCTGAAAAAGAGCATTCTTGTATCAAAAATTATGTTTAACAGTCACAGGACCTCCATCAATTATCAATTCACAAGTATCCTATCTATGCATACAATAAAACTTAAACCGAAAAGGTAATTTTCGATTTTGGGAAGTTGACACTGAAATTAATGCGTACCTATAAGTGGCGAGCATGCAATGGGATCCGATTCACATTCGGTCGGGGAATTTTTCAGTTGCGGAAAAACGGTCCTTCTGGATACAAGGATGGATGCATGTGATGTCAGTTCATTCTCATACTGGAGAATGCAATGGCATCCTACTGCAGTATCACCTTTCCTAGTTCGACCTTGGACGAGCTGTAATTTCCACACATGTCCTAGACTATAGTGGTTTCACTCTAAGTTAACAGGAGTTGTAAACAAAACCACGTGACAAGAGAGCACCTCATTGGCTGGTGGGCAAACTGCAACTTTCTTCTTCTTAGCATGTCGTCTCTTCCTCTACATAAAACAGTTCTGTTCAGATCGTTACATTTAGTGGTTATTTTCGTGCAGAGAAAATTTAAAAACCCATTATAGTAACAGTTCAATTTATGAAATAAAATGTGTTTGTTCAGATTCACCTATAACTAAGTGAACCGTTATTTAAGAGGCTATGCGCAGGCGCTGCAGTTCATTTCCGGTTTCCAGATAAACCGCCAGTGTACTTTTGTAACGTGTTGAGAAAATGAGTGTCATGACTGAGAATCCTCTTCACTGTGGAAAACATAAACGCGGAAAATGGAAAGAAGACAATTGCGTTAAATGCTTTTAACAAAGTCTGTGAAACGTACTCACGTTTAATCGACAATGAATATCGTTGGCCATTATTTACCAATAATTGACCTTCTTTGTTAGTGATGTAGAATTGTTGCTCAGATTGCTTGGGTCGCGTTTGTTTTCAGTGGTTTTCTAACCTATAGTGCTAATCATTTTTCTAACTTGTTGGCTCATAAAAGGTTAACGCAAAAGTGATATACTAATATTACTCATTAAATGAATGATTTCTAAACCTGAAGTTAAGGACAGTTTAATCTAGTACCTTTAACCACAGATGCAAAACTGTTCAGGTACAACTTTTACTTGTCTACTCTTAGTATTATATGTTAGAAGTTTAGGATGTAAGGTAAAACATAGGAATAAGACTTACAATGTTTAAAATCTAATGATCCCCAAGCTGCGCAATATACTGTATTCGCATTCTGTCTGAAGCAATCTCCCGTCATCCTCCACGTGGTGTTGCCATGTGCTCGGCGGAGTGATACATTTCGGTTTTGTTTACTTCTCCTTTCAACTTATAGTGAAAAAGGTATAAGTGGTAGGACTTGCCTAAGTGGCAGAACACCACCACCAACAGCACAGATACCTTCCTCAGTGACACTTAACCTTGACCGTCGTTAGCTGCTTTTATGTTCAAAAAATATATTAACACTTTAATAAACAATGGTTGTTTGTAGTTAATCCGAACTTCCATCCTGTTTTAACCCTTTTTTTCGTAACAAGCTTGATTGTAATGCATTACATAACTGAAGGACGTGCATCTATCGTGCTACTGACTGTCGTGAAGAGCTGGAAGAACTCCTTGAGGGAGCGAGTCTATTCCACATTATAATCCCATAATTAACTTCACGCTTCTGCACCGCGAGAAATAGTGTGTAAAATGGATGTAGGACTAGGCAGATTAATCGCGTATCACGAAAATATTCCTGTTTCTCGCAGCTCATTATAAATACATTAGAAGGTCTAGCATTTCGTGCGACTGTAACATTAGATTCCCACAGTTGTAAATTCCTTGCCACTAGCTGCTATTTGCTCCGTTCATTAAACCAGTTTTACTGGGTCTCGTACAAAATTACTTTCCTTGCTTTCTCCACATTTCCTGAGAGTGCATTAGAGATTCGCAAGATAAGAATTGAGAAGCTTAAAGGGCTCGAATTAAGAGGAGGATTCTACCTCTGTAAAGTAGTAGGGAATTCTTCCCTCTATAGCTGTAAGACCAGAGTTCAGCAAAAAAATTTATCATTTCAAGGTAAAAAGTGTCATTTTGTATGGATTTGCGATGATGCACCAAATATTCCCTTTCACTGTCTCTTCGTCAGAATGTTTGATTCACACCGTTAATATTTCAGTAGGCTGTACCAAATTATCACCGCAAAACGAGATATGGAAATGTTACACAGAAAAATGCACACGCATACAGACCATTGAGAGATTGGCACAACCATCGAAGTTGGTCCACCTGCGTGGGAGGGGGTAGCGTGACTATTTGTTTCACACTCAAGAAGCCCTGGATAAGGGAAACCCTTCCCCCCTCCCCAGGGTTTCCCTTATCTTAGAATATAAATTCAGGTAACTCTAGTAAACCTCGGATTAATTTGAGCAACATTTCACTCATTTCATTCATTACAGTCCGATATGAGCTACTAGGTTAAAGGTCATTAAATTCAAAAGCAACAAAAACTAAAAAAAAATATAAATGTTTTTGTAGTATTCGGTTTATTTTAAACTAAATAGTCTAATTGGCACTGTCATATTGGCACTAAGAAACTAAAATGGGATTGATACTTCTATAACAATCACATAGAGTCATATTTTGTTTGTATTATACAGGATTATTCAAAAAGAAGGAACAGATTTTAAATATTAATTTTTAATGAACGAAAATAGATAGCGACATATGCGACACATCATTGAATAGAGGAAAGTTCAAAGTTTTAAGCCCCACCTATTAGTTTCATTCAGTGCCTACAGCGGCGCTATGTTTGTTTACGAGAAAATGGTGACGCCACAGTAAAAGTCGATTTGTGCATTTCGTTGTAAGTTCAACAACGAGCCGCCTCATCATAAAAAATTTACAACTGATACAATAAATTCGTAGAAGATGGTTGCGTGTGCAAACGGAAAAGCACTGGTCGTCCTCGCATAAAAAATTGTGCTCATTTTGAATACATAGAATAAAATTTTGAACCTTTCTCTTCAGTGATGCATCGCATGTGTCGCCATCTATTGTCGTACATTAGAAATAAATATTTAAGGTCTGTTCCTTCTTTTTGAATAACCCTGTATTTGTACTTATTCTAATTGTTAAACTATATTGAAAATAACAATACACGGAGAAAATTTGTTTTTAAGGGGTCTTGTCGTCTCTGATACATCCAAAATAACTCGCATTTCACACTAAACACACTCTGAAAGCTCTGTTACAGCCCTAACACAATTGTTATGCAATTACTTATATTCTTTTAAAAGCGCCGCGCTTCCTTTGGCTTTGATGTTCGCCCTTTTTATAGGTCAAGTCCATATTTTTGCCTTATGAAGGTTCAGATAAATATGCTTTTATGCTTAGTTGGATGGAAACATAAGTCAAGAATGTAGACGTAGGTTCATATTACAACCTGAAATGCATCGTATGGAAATGGTTACGATGATACTAGCATTGTAGCGAGTCAAAATTTACATATACGCTTTCAGTCAGTTTATTCATAAGTACACGCTGCATGCACGTATACATTTTTCTGAAAAAACTAGCGGGATCTAAAGTGTTTTCATCTCTTTTGGGAATTATGGTTATAATGAATATACCTAATTTTAAAAAGTGTGTAAAATTATGCTGCTTAACAAAAACTATCTCTAACCTCTTCGACAAAAAAAAAAAAATCGTATTAACTAAATATGTTAAAATATGTTAAGATTTCCAGGTACAGAGAAAAAAAACTGAATCGCTCTTAAACTACTATGGTCCTTAGCGTACCATTCTATATTGCGCGTAAAAGACCGGAAATGTTGCTCAGAGGCCTCTATATCAGGCTTGAGGTTCTTTTACGTGCCGTAAAACTACGACATGGGAGCACCGGCTTTACTTCCCTTCCGAAGGAAGTTATGCTAAGGGTTTTTTACGCCCGAAAAAATCCATTGCCCTCCGCCGGGTTTGAACCCGCGACTTCGGAAGCTAGAGGCTAGTATGGTATCCCTAGAAGGTTCAGAGAACAAGGTTGTAAAGTAATTATTACATTTCCAGAAACATTAATGACAAATGGCTTCTGAAAAAAAGTTTGCTTTAAGGCTCATTTTCAGGACAAGAAAATCTCACGATTCCTTTCCCTGCATGATTTTGATGACCACAACTTAAGTAAAAACAAATACTTCACAAAGAAAGACTTCCCTCACAAGGAAAGTATGAAATCATAACAAAATTTATTTGAAATTTTGGCTATGGAAGAGTTTTGCAGTAAAATGACCGCATGCAAGAAATTAATTACAAGTTTCCGAAATAAAGCATCAAATTGCCATTTAACTACATGTAAGCCCTTACTGACTGCTTGTAGGTAGCGACTAGGAGACCGAAATGAATCATGCTTTAGTACAGTCGTGGAAAAAATGATTGAGCGCTGTAACCTTCGCTTCGGCCTCAGGAGGTTCGCGAAGTTAAGAGAGCTTGGTTCACGCGTGCACGTGCACTATACTACGAAATAAGACTTGTATATAGCGAGGCAAATCATAGTTTATTGCGTTATAATATAAAACAACAACCAGGGAACAATTAAAAGAACCGTTTTTCGCTAACATGCACAGTAAATACTCATAAACTAAACCAAACCTTGAGAGCTGAACTGTCCTTACAGTTCTGAATAAAAAGAGAAAGTTTTTATCCGTGGTAGAAATGGTTGAGTGCCAATGTTCTGCGTTTGAAGCTCTGTGTGCTACTCGGGAAGCAGGTTCGATCCGGCGAACTCCATGAGCTGTTTTTCTTCTTTCTGCCATATTAGCATTTTTTATATCGATGTAGATTACATTCTGGGACGGCGCCATAGCGGGGTGGTTGGACCGCTCGCCTCTAACCAAGGCAATCCACGTTCAATCCCAGGAACCCGCATGTGGGATTTCTGATGGACAAAGCGGCGTCTGGGCTGGTTTACCAGTTTCTCCCGCCATGTTTCATTCCACCGGTGCTCTATCATCACCTTTCCTATCATTCATTTCTCATCTGCATCTATCACCCACTTCCTCGCTCTCATCCCGGGCGTGTGGCTGATCACCCACCCTGGTCTCTTACTCTCTGATCCGTAGGCTTTCTGCCGCCCGTGCGGCGTCTGCCCCGGGCGTTGTTGTACGTCCTGGAAGTGTCTCTTCTGTTCGGGTGGGCGTTAAGGAGGAAAGGCTCTGGCCCAGTTAGGCTGTTTCCGCCTTGTAGCCAGTTTAGATTACGTTCTATAATACAAAACTCGCTCTATGATGTGTGAAATATTTATCTGCTGTTTTCCCAAACTAGAAAACAAAGAAAAACATAGCGACCTGACCTCCGGTTGCTTTTAAATGTAACAAAAAGCTAATAAAACAAGAGAAAAAGAGAAGAAAGAAACAAAAACTAATACTTTGTGCGGTTCCCGTTATTTTCTATCACCGCTCTCAATCTTCAAGGGATGGAGTCCACCAGTGTTTTAAAATAATTGACGTCTTCTGCTAATGATTCTCAAGTCTCTATCATGGCACGCCAGAGTTGTTCAGCATTGGTCAACCTGGGACTTCGGGAAAGACTCTGCTTTACTTTTACCAAACGTGTTCTATTGGGGTCAAATCTGCTGACTTCGGAGGCCACGGTATCTGCTCTAAGATATTCGTATGCTCTAAAAACCACTTTTGAAGCTAGGCCGATCTTTGGACCGAATGGTTATCCTGTTGGAATGTAATAATGCCTTCAGAATAACGTTCTCGGGAGACAGGAGCAGAACATGTTCTAGAGGTTCAGAATAGGTTTCCCCATTCAGCTTTTCATGAACAAGTTCCAGCATGTCTGCCCTCTCCCGAGATATACACGTCCAAGCAGTAACGCTCGTTCGACCACTCCTTGCACGAGTAGCCAGACAGCGTGAGTCTCACTGGGACTGTAAACAAACACAGTAGAATTGGCACCTGCAGTACAGAATGCAACTTCGAGAAAATTATTCTCTCCAGTCGAAGTTCTCATAGTGTACAGCAAATGCCAACCTGTCAATTTTGCAAGCATCGGTTAGCTCTTCTTTAATTGCCGCAAGTCTACACCGAATTCCGGCATCTTTACAACTGTTGATAATCTCCTGTTCTACCCGAGATTAAGACAAAGCCTTGTATTCAGCGGCGTTAAAAACGGATCTCTTTTGACCTCTGCCAAGAGAGACCTGTCTTCATTCAAGCGTGAGCGATCTGTACTCTTCCTTGCATCATCCTGCCCATTTTCACGACACAATTTCGCCCACCTCCTCTCAGTGGACTGTGGAACACCAAATGCTACTACTCTTGTGGCCATAGAGCCCTGTGAAACCAGGGTGAGAACAGCAGCACGTTTATCCTGCTGCCATTACTGCAGGCCATTAGTCTGCCATGACTAAAATATGAATGAATATGCCGTTGTAGAGTACTAGTAGCGATTGACGACCTCTTTCGGTGATGAATGGAACTAAGTACAAGTGTGTGACCTAAGTAAAAAGAAAGTAAACAAAATAATGATAAAACAATCTAGCTTATCACCAGTAGTTGGAAGTAGTTGGCTAGATATAGATATATCTGCATATATCTAGCGCTCAATTTATAACAAACATTGTGGAAAATCTATATTAGTTTAAATTGATAATGTGAAGTAATATCGAAGAAAATAAAGGGAAACTAAATGTACACGCCATCACCGAAATTAGAAGCTAGGTTTGCCAGTGTCCAAAGCGCGTGCGTTACCTCTGAGCTATATTGTATGCCTGGGCTTAAAAAGGTCTGTTGCCATACCTATTCAGTTAATACCAGGCGCTATAACAGCAGCTATGGTTTTTGTGGTAACATGACTTATTTATCGTTTTCAGGGTACTTGACTTATGATTCAGGTTTTATTGGTTATTTCGGTCGAGTGGATCTTGGTTACTCCTGTTATTAGCATAAATACCAATGAGCATGGCACCAGTCAGGAATACTTAGCGTTCTGTTGACGCATTGGCTTACGAAGAATGAGGAGATAGCATTAGTTTGCCGTACCGCCCCTCTTTCTTTATCAAGAACAAATACAAATGTGAGACGTGATTCTAGACACAGCCCATTTGTGTGTTCGACAGACGATAACGTATCTACTTGTGTAAACCGCGCTGCAATTCGAAGAAAATTCTGCTCTCCAAATGCGCTCAATCATTTTTTCCATGGCTGTACATATAGCTCCACCTATTGAGCAGTACCAGCATCCTCTGCACGGCACTCGCGGGAGACTCGCCTTCGAGCCCCGCGAGAAAGCCACAGTGTTTGCAGACCATTTAGAACTCCAATTCGAACCGCGGGAGGACCCCCAGGACGAAGACTTTACTGAGCTCGTGGAAGCGACTGTGGACTACCTCTACGAGGAACCACAACCGCGCCACGAGGAGGTCCATCTTCCCATAGTCACCCCTAAACAGGTGACTTCCGAAATCCGAAAACTCAATCCGAATAAATCCCCTGGACATGACGGTGTCACGGCGCCCATGCCCCAGCACCTTCCCAAGAAGGCCGTCATCCATCTGACGCGGATTTTCAATGCATGCCTTCACCTCCGTCACTTTCCAACTAGTTGGAAGGAGGCGCGGGTGGTATGCATTTTAAAGCCCGGCAAGGATCCGGTCTTTCCATGCAGTTACCGCTCCATCAGCTTGCTCCCAACCGTCTCAAAAGTCTTTGAGCGGTTGCTCCTTGCCCGCCTTACACCTCTCTTTGAGGAAAGGCAGCTCCTCCCGGACCATCAGTTTGGTTTTCGCCATGGGCACTCCACCACCCTGCAGTTACTGTGACTGGCCGAGAAGGCCTCCCTGGGCTTCCAGGAGAACTTCAAGACCATAGCAGTGCTGCTGGACGTAGAGAAGGCCTTTGCCACGACGTGGCACCAAGGCCTTTTGTATAAACTCAAGGAGTCGGACATCCCTCCCGCCTATCTTGCCCTGATAAGCAGTTTCCTCCGGGATCGCACATTCAGGGTGAGAGTGGAGGGGAAGGTTTCCTCAGTCCGTCCCATAGCCGCTGGAGTCCCGGAAGGCAGTGTACTGTCCTCGCTTCTCTTCGCGGCCTACATGTCGGACTTCCCCACGGAACCCAGGACTGTTACGTGCCAATATGCCGACGACGTCCTCATAATGGCACAGAACAAGAATGCCCGATTCTGTTTCCCTCCACTACAGCGACAGCTCCGAGCCATTGGCAGGTGGAGCGAAAAGTGGAGGATGGCCATCAGCCCGGGGAAGAGCTCTGCGCTTCTCCTGGCGAAGGTCCGTCGGTGGCGGCCCGAGCGGCCTCTGAGGTTGCGGCGGAGGAGAATCCCCTGGGTTACCTCAGCCAAATACCTCGGAGTCACGCTCGACCGCGGCCTCACTTTCGCGCCACATGTCAGGGCAAAGGTCGGCCTCGGCCACTCCGCGCTCAGGCAGCTGTACCCTGTATTCCGCTCCACAATGCCCATACGCCTCAAGCTACGCCTATATCAGGCGATTATCCCGCCCCTGATTCTTTACGGCTGCGAGGTCTGGGGATCGGTGGCAGCGACCACCATCCGCAGACTGCAAACCGTTCAGAACAGGGCGCTTCGGATGATCTATGATACCGGGCGTAGATTCCCATCACATATCCTACATACCCACTCCGGTCTCCCATACATCGTGGACGTGGTGCGGGAGAGAACCCGCACCATGTACGCGAAACTTACCTACCACCCCAACCAGCTGGTTAACTCTTTGGGCCGCTATGACCACAAGGCGCCACGGCGGAGGAAGAGCTACCGGTTGCCGAAAGACGGCTTGGGCCCCCGAGGCTGAAGTCTACCAATCCCTCATCTCACAAACTTCCCCAAGTTAAGCAGCATTGGGCCCGGTCGCTGGCTGGATGAATGACCATCAACCAGCGACCCGCCCTGCCGCCAACTTGAGTACCCCCATCCCATTACCTGTATTCCCATCTTGCTTTGCTGCCATGCCGGCCTGCTTAACTTGACGACCACACAAGCGGTCGCCCAAGTTAAGCAGCATTGGGCTTGGTCACCGCATGGTCGCTAGTCCGCCCATGAGGAAACGCCGAGACCCAGCCAAATGGTAGTGCAGTAAGCTAAACCCCGCCCAAGACAGACATATATCAAAAGCTTGTGTATATTCTTTTAAACCTCCTTTATCGCACAGGTAAAGCCGCATACGCGGCTAGGTACTGTGGCGATTATATTCCGCCCAGGTAAACCTGGGCGACCTGTTCTCGATTGCTGGATTGCTGGATGGCTGGCCACCTCCTTTGCCTACTGCGTTGTCATTTTAAGATTCCGGCTTCCATTTCGATATATTGCAGTTGAAACTGGCTGGTAGTATTTTTGTATATAATTTTCTTATCCCATATGACTTTCCTCATAGAAATTTCAAGGTAGTTTTCGGTATGACGGTTTGCTACTTCCCATGTCAAAATATTTTGTAGCTCATAAACATTAAAAACAAATGTATGAATAAGCAGAACGTAAATGGAAGATACCATACTTCCCTTCATTACCTACCATACATATTCACATTTTCAAGACACCACGAGGGGTAGGGTATGGTCTAATATAATAAAGAAGAAATATATATTTTACTTACATGGCACATTCCAAGGTTTCCCCTTCCAAAGACACATTCACACATATTCCTTATATGTTATAGTATTTATACGATAAGAGGAATAATTTTAAATTAAGCAACACGTGCTTAGCTACAACCATACGTGTTAAAACAGTAACAACATGCAGAAACAGCATTCAAAAGTTTATTCATGGTACCAAGCTTTTGGGATGGAAACACAAGAAAAACGGGCTGGCTCCGCAGCTCAGTCGGTAGAGCACCTGTCTGCTCTGCGAGGGGTCCCGGTTTCGATTCCCGGCTCGGGTGGGAATTTTTCTTTAGCCAAGATTATTCCCTACCCTCCCCAGAGTCTGGAAGTGTGAAAGTGTGTGTGATCTAATGATTAAAACCCAAAGTGCAATAAAACCCAACGACAAGCGAATACGAGTTAACACCATTGCCTTAGGCAGTAAGTTCCAAAGAAAAGGCCGCCGATAAGACCAATGTAATTAAAGGTGAGGTACAAATGGAACTAAAAAAATCTGATGTGTTACACTCACATGACTTTCTCTACTCTTGTACAAACTATTTTTACAAACGCTTATTCTCCATATGTTTCATGTTAATCGAGATATCGAGATGACAATCTTATTGGTAATTTTCATGTAGATGCAAGGGAAATATGGTAGGTTTTAAGCGATAGTCAAATATTTTAACGCTGGTTGCTATGTGGCGCATTCTATTCTCTTTGCAAGTCCAGGACATAAAAAAAATGAATAACGAACTTGAGAAAAATTATAAGTATTGGAAAATTTAACGGAATAACAGGCTATATCTCGAAAACGGTTCACTAAACAAAAGAAATGTATATGACATAAATTGTGTATTTTAACGGATCTACATTTTTTGTGTAGTAAAATTTTGTCTATCTCTTATGGTTTACCAGTTGTGCAAAAGTCGTTCACAAGGAAGAATACTTTTGGAGACATTCCCAGAAATTTCGAGATATGCATTTCATTTCTCATGACAATCTCTTAAACATATGATATTTTAATCAAAATCGTTAGAGCCATTTTTGAGAAAATTAAAAATTTCGAAAAATGTTCAATGTAAAGGGTAGTCTGGGGTGGGGGGTTTTCTTGAAAACCTTCGTGTCGCATCTCTGGAAGATACTGAACCTAAATACCAAGTTTGGTGTTTATCCGACTGTTCGTTTCTGAGTTATGCTGTTCACACACACACACACACACATGTTTCCAAAAATGCTATTTTTTTATTCAGGGGGTCTCAAAACATGTATTTCCGGTGAAATCTCGGTATCGAATTTTTGGGTGGAATACAATACTTCCCCTACTTACTATACGTAGTAGAGAAAGTAATAAGGGGGGAAGAAACAAGAATCGTAAATTTATAACGATATTCGTTGGATGACTAAGGTTTGAGGTTGTAAATTTGACACAAAATACTTATTTTGATAAGCTCTGCGATTGTATTTTTTTATATTTTTAATTATAGATATAAAATTCAATTAAATAAAGATGACTACACGAGGTACACACAGAAAACTCAAGATGAACATTTTATAAGTGAACCAAATATCTTAAACTTGTTATTTTAATGAATATCGTAGAACTCATTTTTCAGAAAATTTTTCTAAGTAATAGGTAGTTTGGGGTGGATGGGGGAATTTTCTTGAAAATATTCGTGTCGCATCTTTGAAAGATGCTGAATTTCAATCCTAAGTTTGGTATTTATTAGACTTCTCGTTTTTGAGTTATGTTGTTCACAGACACACCCACTCACACGCACGCAATCACTTTTTTCTAAACATGTTTTAGGGGTTCAAAGGACCTCAAAACATGCATTTCTGACGGAATTTTAATATCGAATTTTGGGTGAAATCAATACACCCTCTGCCTACCATAAGTAATTTGTAGAGAAAGTAAAAAAAGGCAAAACTAAATGTTTGCAATGCTTCAATTCTTATTCTTCTTGTCAATTAACTAAATAAAATTAACTAAAGTTTTGCGCAACTGTTTCATATCGCGGGGATAACTGTGAATTCTCAGTAATAAACGATGAAAGTTCATGGTGCGTAGAGGGAACGCACAGTAATCAAGTAATCTGTAGGGGTTTGGTACTCAGCAACAGGCCTGACTAATCTTTCAATTATTCCGCAACTCAGCGCTACAAAATGCGCGCACATGTAAATCGATGCTCTAGAACGAAACAGAAGGCGACCGAGCAAGAGGGGCTTTGTAAAGGGCATTGAAACAGCGGTATTAGCAGCTGTTTTACTGCCAATTCTCGCTTTATACTTAGCTACTACCACGCATATTATAACACAACAATATTCAATATTAGGGGAAAGGTCACTCCCTATATTGAACCACTTGAGCCTAATTAGTAAATAATAATTATATTTTCAAATCAAAATTTTC
Organism: Deroplatys truncata; assembly: GCA_030765065.1. Lineage (NCBI taxonomy): Eukaryota > Metazoa > Arthropoda > Insecta > Mantodea > Mantidae > Deroplatys > Deroplatys truncata. The sequence goes on from CM060983.1 coordinate 169,353,125, forward strand.
AGAAACACAAGCGTTAAAGTGACAAATTCTTGCGCTATAAATATCCTCAACAAAATTTAAAATTAAAACAATTATCAAGTAAACAACATTTAAAAAGTGAGATGGTGTAAATCGGTTCAAATTAGGAACATGGTCCTTAAATTGAACCACCCGTGTCTTAAAATGAACCACATACTTTTAAGTTTAAAAGTATTTTTATTAATACAAAATATACATTTTTATAGTACATTCAAAACAAATGTGCTATCAGCAACAAAAGTAGAGTCCAAAATTGTGATAAGAATAGCAATTTCCTTAATATTTTGAATTTTAATATGACAATCACTTGGTTTTTGGAATAGGTATTATTTGCAAATAGAGTTTTTACTAATTTTTACTCTCATACAGAAGAGTCCAATTATACACAGTCTTCAAAATAAAACACTTTCTTCTTGTCACTAACTTTTGCACACTTTTGGTGAAGCCATATCCTACAACTCACACACTGGATCATGTCCATCATTTCAGACAATTCACATATTCATGTCATCCACTGTTTTTTAACTTAGCATATTATGTGGATATTTATTCACACAATATACTATTCGCAGTTGAGCAATCCTAGAACTTCAATAGGTTTCCTAAATTGGACCAGTTTAATATAGGGTTCAAACACTGGTTCAATTTACGAGCCACGCCATTTTGGAAGCTTTAGCTTCTATGTGACAAGGAGAGTCGCTGCTTGAAAAAACGTATGCATGAATATTGTTGCTAAATAAACACTTTATAACATGTAATACATATACATATACATATATATCATCTCAAACTTATCTAATTGGTCGTATAAGCTTAGCTAGATGAGTCAAATATTACTTTTGAAGCACCAAAACACACAACACTTCATACAACTGAAACCACAGCTCAGAATGCAAAGTCAACAACTCCAAGCATTTATAGCTGTACACGCCACGCTTCTGCTAGGATTATGGTGACATCTGTCGAATAGTTTAGAAAATATCGGGGCGGTTCAAATTAGGGACCTTTCCCCTATATACCTACATTAAAATAGAACTATGATTTTGGAGCTACAGAGGGACCAACTAAAATATATTAACGACCAGGACCTGGATTCTGATGACATGTCAGCTTTTAATTGTTGCACCATAGGCACTGCTAACGTGCACATAAATCCTTATCGTGGGTCCCAGATTAATAAAATGCATACTTATAGGTCATTTTTTGGACATTTTATGCTAGTTTCTATTTTAGGGCATTTTTTCCTCGATTTTACGCCATTATTTTGTAACTTTATTGCCCTTTGATTCTTTATTTAGTCATTTTCTTGCATTTACATTCAGTATATACAGAGTTTTATATTATTGACATTTTCAGGGTGTTTACTGCCTTGAAGGTTTAAAATTCCAGTGTATTTCCAGTATAAGTTTCGACAAAATTCCAGTACTGCATCGAATCATATCGCAGTAAAAAATGCAGTAGTACTCAAATGTGTTGTTGTGGCTAGCTTAACATCTTTTACTGGTTTTATTTGTTTCCGCAGCCATAATATGAAGCTGTATTTATCACTAATGCCATCCGGATGTTGCACATGGCTTTTTAAATCTCGAATGATGATTTAATTAAATTTACTCTCTGTACTTTTTATGAAATTATTGTACAATGATCTAAAAGATTTTTTTATGCTGAATTTTCCCCATTACCCCTTAGAATTGTAATTTTATTAAATTCCCACCCCATGCTATTCATAATAATGGGGAAAAAATCACTGATATTCACTGGAATGATAATGCAATATCAGCAAACTTTGTATTTCTAATCTTAGCCTTCCCCGATTCCTCCGCTGTAACAATCTTCAAAATTCTGGAAATGTATAGCCTGTAAAAAAATCAGGAATGAAAGATTATCCAAATGTTTGAGTCATTTTTACATTAGATAAAAAATTATGAAAAAATATAATGCAAAACAATAACATTAAAAAATACTTACGAGGGCGGATTAATAAGTCAGTGATTTTTTAAAGAAAATATTTTTTTTTCAAAAACTCATTTTTAATTCTCAATATAGTCTCCTTTTATTCAATACACGGTGTCTAACGTTTCTCCAATTTTTTTAACCGTTCCAAAATAATGATTTTTCGAAGTTTGCAAAATATGAGGTTGTTTCTGCCATGAAGTATTCACTGCCGTGAATTTGTTCCCTGCGAGCGAATTTTTCAGGTTTGCGAAGAGGAGGAAGTCGCTCGGAACCAAATCTGGAGAATATGATGGGTGAGGTAGCCCAATTCCACAAATTTTGCGATGGCAATGGCTGACTTGTGTGGGGGTGCATTATCCTGGCGAAAAAGAACCTGTTTCTTCACCAAATGGGGTCGTTTCTTTAACAATTCCTTGTGAAACTGATCCAGCATTGCGGTATAATATGAGCCTGTGATCGTTTTACCCTTTTCCAGGTAGTGGATGTCTATCACCCCTTGTGAATCCCAAAAGACAGCTGCCATGATTTTTCCTACCGAGGAATGGTTTTCGCTCTCTTTGGAGCAGGTTCGCCGAAGGAAATCCTGCTTTGATTGTTGTTTGGTTTCAGGTTGATATAAAGGATCCAAGTTTCATCAACCGTAATATAACGCCGCAAAAACTCATCTGGGTTGCGCTGGAACATGTTCAAACATCCCTGTGAAATGATCACACGATTCCGCTTGTTCTCAATTGTGAGTAGTCGCGGCAACCATCTTGACACCTTTCTCATACCCAAACATTCGTGCAGAGTGTTATACATCGTTCACTCGAGATGTTTACGTTCTTGGCTATCTCACGGATTTACACTCGGCGGTCTTCCAACACAATATCGTGAACTTTGATCACCTTTTCGTCTGCTGTGACCTCAACCGGCCGTCCTGTGCGCATGGCATCTTGTGCTCGAACTGCCACATCGAAATTCTGTAAACCACTTGTGAACCATGCCATGTGATGGAGCAGAGTGCCCATAATACTTGTTCAGTATTTCCTCCGTTACCTTCACCATCTTACCACGCAAAAGGTAGTGCTTTTATCAGAACACGAAATTCACCATTTTCTACGAATCAACACACATCTGCTTATTTTAGACGCTCTCAATAATGTTCTAAGAAACAAATGACGACGAATTTCTGCGATTATACCCAGAATAGATGTAAGACTCGAGTGCAAACAAGAAGCCTGTGCTTAGAACGCTATCTCTCGTCAAAGTCAGGGGCTTATCAATCCACCCTCGTATTTGATTAACAAGATTTTCCAAAAACCAATCACCTGAAAATTCAATCTGAAATAAATCAACGTTTCAAATAAATTTAAGTATATTTCCAGTATATCCAGTTTCAGTAGACACACTGTATTTTATACAAGGATAACTTTTCAAACGTCATAAATGTCACTATTTAACTGAGGAATAAGAATAACTTTGTATCATTTACTCGCATTCTTGGAGGAAAAAAATAACATTCCTATTTAATGGTGAATCTGGAAAGGATCGCTTGTGGGAGGAGAGGTAATATTAGTCCTGAGGGCTATTATCAGGGATTGAAACGGCAACTCTAGGCCGGGCCCGAGAACAGTAATTCTAGATAACTTATTAATTAACTTTTAGTGATGTTAAATCGTATTATGTAAATATCTTTTTCTCATACTGCTTGTATATTTTAAGAAGGGTGATTTAACGTTATGTATCTATCTAGGTTATTAATATTAGTAGAGTTATAAATGGTTTAATGTGAATAATTTAAGCGCTATGTTAAAATACTGTCCACGGTGGAATGTTTTAGCTACAGGAATAGTGCTTTCGAAGGCAGAAAACCTAGTTTTATTACCTCTCTCCGGTCGCCGTGCTATTATTCCTACAGCGAGGGTGTAGAGCCTTTGTCCCATTATTTGATAATTCGCCGTGACCAAGTGAGTGAGACAGACAACCTTAACGGTAAATGTAGGAAAAGCCGCGATTTATATTAAAATTGGACCAATGAAATCCCTGGAAGTTTATTCGAAATAGTTAGACGCGTCGAGTCGCGCTAAAAATGTACCAATAGGAAAGGAAGCAGCCTCAGGAGCCTGAGACTATAAATGGATCTGTTTAGGGAAAATTCGGGACAGTTTTGGTAATGTGTGGTCAGGGAGAGATGCTGCAGGATGCGTGAGATATCGCGCCAAGAAGGGAATCAAGTCAGCTTTGTAATGTCAGCTTAGTATTGCAATTTATTCGACAGTTTTTGTCATGTGTGGTCAGGGAGAGATGCTGCAGGATGTGTGAGATATCGCGCCAAAAAGGGAATCAAGTCAAATTTGTCATGTCAGCTTAGTATTGCATTTTATTCGACAGTTTTTGTCATGTGTGGTCAGGGAGAGATGCTGCAGGATGTGTGAGATATCGCGCCAAGACAGGGAATCCAAATAGTTTTAGCAACACACCTAAGATCCGCTACTCTTAAAGCGACAATAAGAATATTTAAACTTCAAGTCATATCCGCGCCATAGTTTAACAGCGGTGGACAGTATTTTACAGCGGCCATACCAGTTTTGTATACTACGAGTGTTAATTAAATAAAAAGAAACGGCAGTGTCATCTTTTCATAAACAAAGCAAGTCTATGTCTTCCTATATCACCACCCGAGATCTACGTTTTCCTTTACCGAGGATAAGTCCATGCTCCCATAGAATTTAAGAACAATTACTGAGGCTAGCCGAGGATAAATTGAAGAGAACCAACCCACTGAGAACTTCTGGAAGCAACGGGAGAAGCATCCAGGTAAGCCTAACAGCAACGGATGGGGAGGTGATCGCCGCAAACTGGCTCCCAAACGTGGGGCTAACAAACTTTAAGATCGCCGCAAACTGGCGCCATAACGTGGAGCTCGAAAGGAAGAACGACACAAACGGAGGACTAGGAAACAACGAACAGACGAAGAATCTTCAGAGGAAAGGGGCACAGCAGAACAAAATTACAACGCGAACTTCTAGTCTACCTACGTGGGACAACAAAACAGCTGAGAGCATCGCTTCTAGAACTTCACCAGGATTCGAACCCGGAACGCATCAGTTAACATTGAAAAAAGTACAGGTTAGAACATTTATTCAAAAACAAACAAAAAGGCATGCAGAGTAGTGACTCAGTTTTGTGAACACATGTTATTGAGAGGGGGTAAAGTCATTACTAGGGAGGTAGAACTTGCTAACGGAACCATGAGTAGGTCAAGGGAAGATTTGGAAGAACTGAATGGGGAGGCTATTGTCAGCATAACAACAGATGGAGAAAATATGGGTGCAGCAGAAGTAGAAGTTAGGATAGAAAGGCAATCACCGATTGAGCAGGTCATTGACGCAGGTCAAAACCAGCTGCTAATATTGCTTCAACATTTGAGTGAACAAAATAAAAATTTGAGTGAACAAAGTAAAAATTTAGAAGGGAAATTAAATGAGTTGAGTAAGGAGTCAAGTGAACAAAATAAGAATTTAGAGGGGAAATTAAGTAAGCAGAGTAATGACTTAGAAAGAATCGTAAGTGAACCAGATAAGAATCTAGAAGGGAAATCAAATGAGCATAATATGGACTTAGAAAGAATCGTAAGGGAACAAGATAAGAATGTAGAAGGGAAATCAAACGAGCAGAGTAAGGACTTAGAAAGAATCGTAAATGAGCAGAGTAAGGACTTAGAAAGAAAATTGAGTGAACAGAAAAAGGATTTCGAAGGGAAATTAAGTAAGCAGAATAAGGACTTAGAAAGAAACTTAAGTGAACAAGATAAGAATGTAGAGGGGAAATTAGTTGAGCTGATGAAGGGGAAGCTAATAGAAACACTTGAAGGGAAATTACTACAGATACTAGAAACTAAAGAGCCGAAAACACTAACGGGAGAAGAGACGTTAAAGAAAGCTTTTGAAAGAATGTTAAAAAGGGCGCAGAAAAGAAAGCAGGAATTTAAAACAAGGAAGCGAAAGAAAGGGTTGATCGAACTTGGAGAATTAGTATGGGTATAAAAAAAAAATCCAGCATTCAAATTAAAAAAAAAAAAAAAAAGAAAAGAAAGACATAATATCATTGATCCTGACTCTACAGTGCCTGGAAAGGAGAGCTTTCACATGTGAATTAATGAATTATCGTAAGCAGTTGTGCAGAACATTTTTTTTTGCATTACTAAAGAGACTTGAGTATTAAATGCTCATTAGTGATAGTGAAGAAGAACAAGAAACACCTTTGCCATTAATATGTTTCAGTTTCTTTCTGCTTGAATAAGTTTGTCTTAAGGTTGAAACAGCTTTTATTGTCAGAATATTTATTATATTTTTTTTTTGATATTTAGCAATATTTGTAAATTATTAATTGGTTGGTATGCTAGCAATATGCTGACAGTTTTCTTTAAACATATAAATTAGTTTTATTAATTATAAAAAAAAAAGGTATCATAGAATGGAAAATTTATTTAAAGGTCCATACAGGGTGATTTACATTTGAGTTACAAGAAATAAAGAATTCCAAGATCGTAGGGAGATACCATAAACAGTTGCTCAAACCGTACAAATGTTTAGAGAATGAGAAGGGTGAAGAATGTAATGAAAATAGTCAGGTTAGTTTACTCGAAATGAGGTAGCAACCCTATGAACAAATAGTAAAGGTAATACACCCGATAAATAAGGAGGTAAAGAAATAAATAAATGCATAATAATTATGTATCAATATGTATGTAAATAGATTTAATTTTAGAACTTAATTTAGGTATTAGCGTATTTCTCTCCACCACAAGTTATTCGTGTGCGCGAAATGTATTGTGTAAGAATGTCTCTCGGAAACCTGTTTTTAAATGGTGAGAGGGGATCAACCATAACAAATGTGGAGTGAATGACCCAAATATAAACACCACTGGTGTGGCAGAACCCTTGTGAAGAAACAGGTATAGCGAAGGGTCTCTGTCAACAAAACAAACCTACAAAGGCCATAATCAGAGGAATTATTCTGGAAAAGAAAATTGTATCAAGTGCTGAAAAATTTATTCTTTTCCAGAACAGGGCAATTTGAAACGGCAACTCTAGGCCGGGCCCGAGAACAGTAATTCTAGATAACTTATTAATTAACTTTTAGTGATGTTAAATCGTATTATGTAAATATCTTTTTCTCATACTGCTTGTATATTTTAAGAAGGGTGATTTAACGTTATGTATCTATCTAGGTTATTAATATTAGTAGAGTTATAAATGGTTTAATGTGAATAATTTAAGCGCTATGTTAAAATACTGTCCACGGTGGAATGTTTTAGCTACAGGAATAGTGCTTTCGAAGGCAGAAAACCTAGTTTTATTACCTCTCTCCGGTCGCCGTGCTATTATTCCTACAGCGAGGGTGTAGAGCCTTTGTCCCATTATTTGATAATTCGCCGTGACCAAGTGAGTGAGACAGACAACCTTAACGGTAAATGTAGGAAAAGCCGCGATTTATATTAAAATTGGACCAATGAAATCCCTGGAAGTTTATTCGAAATAGTTAGACGCGTCGAGTCGCGCTAAAAATGTACCAATAGGAAAGGAAGCAGCCTCAGGAGCCTGAGACTATAAATGGATCTGTTTAGGGAAAATTCGGGACAGTTTTGGTAATGTGTGGTCAGGGAGAGATGCTGCAGGATGCGTGAGATATCGCGCCAAGAAGGGAATCAAGTCAGCTTTGTAATGTCAGCTTAGTATTGCAATTTATTCGACAGTTTTTGTCATGTGTGGTCAGGGAGAGATGCTGCAGGATGTGTGAGATATCGCGCCAAAAAGGGAATCAAGTCAAATTTGTCATGTCAGCTTAGTATTGCATTTTATTCGACAGTTTTTGTCATGTGTGGTCAGGGAGAGATGCTGCAGGATGTGTGAGATATCGCGCCAAGACAGGGAATCCAAATAGTTTTAGCAACACACCTAAGATCCGCTACTCTTAAAGCGACAATAAGAATATTTAAACTTCAAGTCATATCCGCGCCATAGTTTAACAGCGGTGGACAGTATTTTACAGCGGCCATACCAGTTTTGTATACTACGAGTGTTAATTAAATAAAAAGAAACGGCAGTGTCATCTTTTCATAAACAAAGCAAGTCTATGTCTTCCTATATCACCACCCGAGATCTACGTTTTCCTTTACCGAGGATAAGTCCATGCTCCCATAGAATTTAAGAACAATTACTGAGGCTAGCCGAGGATAAATTGAAGAGAACCAACCCACTGAGAACTTCTGGAAGCAACGGGAGAAGCATCCAGGTAAGCCTAACAGCAACGGATGAGGAGGTGATCGCCGCAGGATGCAGGTATCATTACAATTATGAATTCATGTCCCAAACTAGGGATGAGGCAGACCAGTTTTTCGTTTCATTAATAAGTGTGCAGTCAGGTTTCTATTATCCTTGTCCTTATGCCGTGCCATAGGCTGTGAAGCCTTCATTCGCTATTCAATTTTGTATACCTAATCTGAAGTCAAAAGAGCTTCAAAAACAACTTTCTTAATTTTTTTCTGATTCTTTAAACAAGAACATGTAACAAATATATGTTTAATTGATTTCTAAATTATAATTACTATTATACCTACTTTTCCTGCTTGTATAGCAGCTATAGCTGAATTTATAACTGTTTGTGCACAAATTTTAATAAACTAAATACATAAACCTTAGTTTTAGGTAATTTTTGTACTTATTATGTCGTTTTTTAAAAGTTAAGTTCATTTTTCAAACATTTTAGGTCATTGCAATCCGGGTCCTGTTAATGACTAGCCGATTCTTCAGCTTTCTACAAAAGGTGATTCTACTATATGCTTCACATTAATCGAAATAGGCGTTTATATATATAATGTTTGAAATTTCAAACCAATGACAACGTACGTCTAGGAAATTGTTAATGCTACAAAAAGTATTTCACATAAATTGTGGTGATAACGAGAACTATATTAATTTCCCTACTACGTATAGTAAGTAGGGGAAGTATTGCATTCCAACCAAAAATTCGATATCGAGATTTCACCGGAAATAAATGTTTTGAGGCCTCCTGGATCAAAAAAAAAGAAAAGCATTCTTAGAAAAAGGTCTCTGTGTGTATGTCTATGAACAGCATAACTCAAGAATGAAAAGTTGAATAAATACCAAACTTGGTATTTAGGTTATCTCGATATCTCTCAAAGATGCAACAGGAGGATTTTCAAGAAAATCCCGCCACCCGAGATTACCCTTAACATGGAAAATTTTTCGAAAATTTTGATTTTCTCAAAAATGGCTGTAACGATGTTGATTAGGTAATATATCATACATTTAAGAGATTTTCATGACAAATAAAATGCATATCTTGAACTTTCTGGGAATTTCCCTAAGAGTCCTCTTCTTACTGAATGGATTTTCCATAACTGGTAAACCGTAAAAGATAGACAACATTTTTCTACAAAAATGTAGATCTCGTTAAAACACACAATTTATGTCATATATATATATTTTTTTTTTGTCGAGTGAGCCATTGCCAAGATATTTCTTGTTATTTTTTTTTCTTTCCAATACTTATACTTTTTCCCACATGGGAATTCAGTTTTTTTTCCTCCCTGAACATACAAAGAGAATGGAATGCGCTACATAACAACCAGCGCTTAAAAGATTTGACTATCGCTTAAAGCCTACCATATTCCCCTTACACCTACAAAAAAAATTAGCAATAAGATTAACATGAAGTAGATGGGGAATAAACGTTTGTAAAAATAGTTTGTACAAGACTAGAGAAAGCCATGTGAGTGTAACAAATCAGAATATTTTTCCTGCAGCAAGCTTTTGTCCATCTCTTATGATTTCGCCGTTATAGAAAACTATGCAAAATTCATTCGGGATGTAGAAGACTTCACAAGCTGCTCCCAAAAAAATTCTTCAAGGTGTATTTAATTTGTAATGCAAATATTTATCGTTAGTGCCATTTTAAAGAAAACGAAAAATAATAAAAAAAAATTCAATTTAAATCGTAGTTTGGATGGTGGGATTTCCTCGAAAACCTTCGTGTCGCCTCCTTGGAAGATGCTGAATTTAAATACCAACTTTGGTATTCATCAATTACTTCCTTTTTGAGTTATGCTGTTCACACACACAGACACACACACACACACACACACACACATACACGTGCGCGCGGTTATTTCTCTAAACATGCATTTCTTTCTCTCTCTTTTATGTATTCAGTGACGCTCAAAACGTGCATTTCGGGTGAAAGCTCGAAATGAGCTTTTTGGTTGGAACCTACACACTTCTACTTACTACAGTAAAAATTAATTCTCTCTCCTTAGAGATCTCTACTCAGCAAATGAGAGAGAGTACTTCTTCCTCCGAGTAAAACCTCAATTCCGTAGCAATGTAAGTTGACTTACCAAATGAGAGAATGCGCTCTGTAAATCAAGAAATCTCTCCGCCTTGATATTTATTTTCAGTTAAGTGATTAAAAGCAACAATGACTATTGTTTTCTGTCGAATATGTTTACATTGCCTCCGAGACTGAACTTATATATATATAAAATCTGTGTTACACTCACGTGACTTTCTCTACTTTTGTACAAACTAGTTTCACAAAAGCTTATTCTCCATCTACTTCATGTTAATCGATATAAAAATTTGCAAAAGCGGTCGTACTGCTAATTTTCTTGTAAGTGCAAGGGGAATAGGCTTTAAGCGATAGTCAAATCTTTTAAGAGCTGGTTGCTATGTGGAGCATTCCATTCTCTTTGCATGTCCAGGACATAAAAACAAAAATGAATAACGAATTTCCATTTGAGAAAAAGTATGTTTTGGAAAATTCAAACAAATAACAAGGAATATCTCGAAAATTGTTCAATCGACAAAAAATGTTTATGACATAAATTGTATGTTTTAACGACATTTACATTTTTTTTGTGTAGTAAAATTCTGTCTCTCTCTTACGGTTTACCAGTTATGCAGAATTCATTCAGAATGAAGAGGAATTTTGGGGACAATCCCAGAAAATTCAAGATATACATTTCATTTGCCATGAAAGAACCTTAAATATATGATATTTTAATCAAAACCGTTAGAGCCATTTTTGAGAAAATAAAAAGTTTCAAAAATGTTCCTTGTAAAGGGTAGTCTGGGATGGGACATTTTCTTGATAATCTTCGTGTCGCATCTTTGAAAGATACTGAACCTAAATACCAAGTTTGGTGCTTATCCAATTTTCATTTTTGATTCATGCTGTTCACAGACACACACACGAACCCTTTTCTAAAAATGCTTTTTTTTTGGATTCAGGAGGCCTCAAAACATGCATCTCCAGTGAAATTTCGATATCGAATTTTTGTGTGGAATGCAATACTTCTCCTCCCTACTATACTAGTAGAGAAAGTAACTAGCTGGGTTACCCAACGTTGCACGGCTGGTTTTTAAATCTCAAATGATTTAAATAATGTTGGCTATCTTAGCCGCATTCTTTGTGAAATTATTGTACGCTACTATTCAAGATTTATGGTGAAGCATCCTTTTTAACCCCTTTAATTGTAATCTCCATGAAATTAGCGATAGCGATAAAAAAACTCCCATGATTTTCACGGAAACGGTGAAATATCGATGGGAGTTTTATTTCTACCTCGTTAAACCTGCCCCCGATAGTCAAGTTCTGGATGAATATCACCTTTAGACGCTGAAACAATAACTAGAATGCCCAAGTAATTCTTAAATAACAACCGATGAAATCTTAAAACTTTGTTTCTTCTCTTTAGTGTTGTAGTTACTTAATAGCATAAAGGCTACACAGTTTTCACATAATACAGAAACTTCTAACATTATATTGAGGCAGTATTTTTAACACTTAAATGATTTCAGTCTAATTATATAATATAAAATATAATAACATCCCGCCTTAAAGCAACATGTGCATAAATAACATAAAATGTATGTAGCAGTCATTGTATTAATGTTTATATTATTGTGTACATGTTTAATAATGTTATGAGAATGTATTAGGTAATTTAACAATATAGGAGCTGTAATAATAGGTCAAAAGTTGCTAACAATGAGGTAACCTTGAGGCAATAATGAACTGGAAAGTTTAATAATGCTACCGGTAATTCTTGGAGCAACAATAATGTAATTTTGAGACAGTTTATAAATAGCCAATCAACAACCGGAAAACCTGAAAATAAAATAAAAGTATTCTATTGGAGTAGGATTAGCCAATCAGAAACTGAAATGGAGCAAAATTTACAAATTCAGAAGTCAGTTACTTGTAGACAGCGTTCCTAACCGGACGCGAGACGCTTCCTCGAGAAGTTTAATACGTATCCAGTGTGAGACAAAAATTCAATACGGCGAGAATATTATAAAGTTTACGTGTTTAAAAGTGCAATTAATTAAATAATCTCACCTACCTTACTTCGTGAGGAATTTGAAATACTTGTTCAAAAAAATAAAGTAGGTATATAACGAAATTAGGTAGATTTACCCTAATTTAGTGGCTTCCAAGATTTCATACTCAGGGTCAGGGAAGGGTCCCGGCCAAGACACGTCTGTACCGATTACTTTTTTATTTTGCATTACGCTGACTTAATGTATGTGTCTGCATTTCGTGTTCATATATTCATCAGCGTGCAGATGCAATCTCTGCATTTCATCGTGGGCGTAACTTATAGATCAAGCAACAAACGGCAGCGTATATCACATTGCTTATTCGTCTGTAACATTCTAAAGGCTGCCAACAGTAACTGGGAATTTCATCCCGTGAGAGGTTTGTGTAACACTGCAGTTAAAACACTTATTAATATACTATTTTGGTTTATCCTAAGTCTTTCACTACCAATTTGAAGTCCTGAGTCGCTTAAGTAGTGTAAGACCCATCTCCTTAATGTGTTGGGTAGTGTGTTTGGCTTCTAGTTCGAAGGGCTGGAGTAGATATTCATTTGGGGTGAGCTTCGCGGTTTTCCCTAACCGTGAGAAGATAATTATTGCATAACTCCCAGCTCTAATGATATCTCACTGTTTCAGCACCCACAAGTTTCAACAGGCTAGAGTAGAAATGTCCTGTGCATATTTTAAGGGGTTATAAAATCACATATATTACAAACTGCGTTATCTTTTAAGAACTGGCATAAAATTACCGACCCCCTCTTCACTACGGATATCATCACCTGCTGAAGAGATTCCAAAAATAAGGAGAATTCTCTCCTGCCGAAGAGAGAATTATCGTTCTTCACACCAAAATGGAGTAGTCTCTCATCAGAGAGAAAGCTCTCAATTCTAAACATACTGATATCTCTCAAGTTCACGCTTGGAGCAACAATTTCATTCATACGTATGTGGGAGAATACAATGAGAGAGAGAGAGAGAGAGAGAGAGAGAGATCCTGTTACTGTTCTCCGTTTTATTCATACCACCCACTGTGCTAACCGAGGAGAATTCTCTCCCTCATCCCATTCCTCCTCTCTCTCATCCTCACCCTCTCCTTCACTGTCGTCCAATGTAGTCATTTTTTTCGGGCGTAAAAATCCTTAGCATGGCTTCCTTCGAAAGGGAAGTAAAGCCGGCGTTCCGTGTCGTAGATTTACGCACGTAAAATAACCTCAAGCCTGATAAAGGCCTCTGGGCAACATTTCCGGTCTTTCATGCCCAATACAGAATGGGACGCTAAGAGCCATAGCAGTTAAAGAGCGTCCATAAATAAAACACAATTTAAATTAATTTTCTCTCCTTCCCTTGTTTCTCTCTGTAAAGTATGTATCAAATGGCGCTTTTAAAACCAACACTAAAACATTTTTAAGACAAATCAAAACACCAGCAATCTAATCCTTGCGCTTTTTCTGCATAAGTGCAATTACAACAGTTTTAAAGTGAGTAAATTTTAATTTTTTTCCTAGGTTCATTATTTTTCAATACTTCGCATTGTAAGAATGCGAAACAATTTTTGTCCAAGCAAGTTAGAAATTCTTGTGAATATAAAGTGAAAATTTTGAGTTATTTTAGGTTTTCATGTGGTATTAAATTCTTATCTACTTTTATATATTTTGTTACTGCCATTTTTTCAACAGTCGGAAAAAGCAAGGTTTAAAAGTTTTGTGAGAAAACGGTATTCACAGGTATTAAAACTCAAGATAGCTTTTGCTTATGCCCATTTGAAGAACTTCTGCTGGCTTTTAGGTAATTCAGATTAGAACTTTTTATAAAAATGGATAATACAATGCTTTTATTTCACATTGTGGCCACCGCACGGCTGCTCGCGCACCGGCCGCCACATCCCGGACTCCCACCGAAACAGTCATAATACCCCTGCAACCGCCTCCCGTTCTCATATTTACAGTTATAAGGAATTAGGAAAAATGAGTAATTTGTAGAACAACTCTTACAATAAATGACAACGGCACAGAAAGGAGTATGATTCACATATATTAGATTTTTTAATGGCGAAAAGAAAACCTGAAGAATAAATCAGTTTCTGAATACATTACCACGGTTAAGAACTTAAAATCTGCAATGAAAGTTTGTTAATCAGTTAGTAAAAAGGAGGATCAGAGTATAACGCTTATTTTCTCGAATAATAATCTTACAAGATTAGTATCCAAGTGGGAAACATAAAATTAAAAAAAAGAAAAGAAAAAAAAGAACTTTAGATCGTAACTGAATAGTTCCAAAACAACCAATAGACTTGATATTTGGTATACAGCTTTACTTACTATATTTACAAGGGATGTCTCGCGGCTCGAATAGGAATTTGTTTTAAAACATTTGTGCACAGACCCATCTCACAATTCTAACCAAGCCTGCGAAGGCATTTGATTGTGTTTCCCTCAAATCACTGCAGGAGCGTGTCTATCAACTTCATGACCTACTAGACAATCAGGACAACTTAACAGCCTCTACATCAACACAGTCTTCACCTCCTGCACCAGCTGAATCTCCGCAGCTCTCTCCACGGAGTGCTCGCGCCCGACGAAACCTACGTTTCTTTGAAACAAACATCAGTCACAATCCCGATGACTATTATCCGAGTCACCGCAACAGGAACAGCAGCAATCACCGTTAATGCAATAAAGACAACCACGCCTTAATCCCTTCCAATCCCTCTCCACGAAACTCCCCGTGTGTGGTAACCAGGGCCTCTGTCATGGTCGTCGCCCGGACATTCCTTTACTCCATTGCCAGCGCAATAAGCTGGCAGCTATCCTACTGCGTACTAACGGGGGTGCAACAGCGGAACCCCAATACCTCTCCTAACTTCTCCTTTCAATCCACGCCTAATCCTAACCTATTCCCGAAACCCCCCCTCAAAAAAAAACCTTGGTTTGCACACGACAGCGCTTGCAGTCTTGGATGAGGGGGAGTTAAAACGCCAGTCAGTCGATTACCTCAGCAAGTAGTTGACGTGTTTACTATACTGTGTCAGTATTGTCATACAAATACAGCAAAACTGAACGAAACTATTAATATATGGAATGTTTTAAATGTTATGACATCGAAGTTAAGAAGGCGTTATCCACCGGAAGACTGCGTAGGACGGATGATTACACATTCGCAATATTTTTGGTGGATTTGATTATTCAGAAACATGAAAATTCATTTCACTGCTCAACTGAAATTACATTGTATAGGATAGTGGACGAAGAGAAAGACTTTGTAGACGATAACGCGATTAGTAGTGCTAAAGGTTGTAGTTCTAGTGTCAGTGGCGGATACAGAACTCCTCAAAGAGAAGTTAACAGTTCTAGTGACTATGAACCTTCGCCAGAACAGAAATCCAATCTGTTAGTATTTCAGCTAAATTTTCGGAAGAACGCCATGAACGTATTTATGATAATTATCATACACCTCCACCTAAAGTTTCGACCTATAGCTCGTTATTGAAGAGACATCCAACTAACAAAGCACATCTAACATCAAAGTAATATTTGATCATGCGGAGAAAAAACAGACATAATGAATATCAATTTCGAGGAAACAAGGCAATCAAAGAACTGCCGATAAAACAAAATATTCTATCCCAATTTGACATGGCAAGGAATGAAGGAAAATGTGCCCACTACTGGCACCTGAAATTTTGGGCAATGCAAAACGCAAGAGAAATTGGGCACACAAATGTTAAATGTTCTGCAGCTTTCATAGCACGTCTTAAGAAAGAATACAGAATGTGCCGTAGACACATCACTGCTTTCATGACAACCAGAGATATACAAGAAAACCAAGATATTTGCCAATCTGGGGCCTGTTTTGTCGAAGAAGTAAGCCAACTGCTAAATTTCCAAATACAGTGGCTGTATTTGGAATACTGATCAAAGTTGATTATGAACTAACTTCTGGTGCGACATTATCTAAAAAAGGGGAAAAAACAACAGTTGCTTTGTTTAGTCTTCAGTTCATAGTTATACAATAGATGTTGGACTTTCAATGAGTGGGCATCTGTCACAAAAAGTGTATATTTGTCTTCAAGAAAAAATTTTCGGTCCGAATGTTAAAAAGGATATTGAAGACAATCTTCCACCAAACATACATTTGGAGGCTAGCACAAGTGAGTAAATGTCGGAAAATCATTTAAAATCCTTTTTCTTGAATGTCCTTTGCGACGTCACAAATAATCAGAAGTGTATATTATTAAGTGATTCTTGGAGTGCTCACAAGGATAGGACAATAATAAATGAATCATTTGCGAGTAGACATTGAATGCATGATCATTTCACCAAAAACAACAAAATACACACAGCCGTTGGATGTATATTTCTTCCGGGATTGTAAAATATATCCAGAAGGATAACAGACTATATCAGGACTCTCTGCAGTGGCTTCGATACTAAATTAGGAAACAGAATTTTCGTAATGAAAATGCATTCTATTATTCATGACCAGTTGTCTGTTCCAGGTATTCCTGGCATGCGCCTGGGTACAATACTCTTGATTTAACATATTCCTGAATGTGATTCAAGTGACATTTGATTTTTCAGCTCAAGAATGTGATTCTGAGAATTGTCCAGGTATTTGCTTTTGCCAAAGTGCCTATTGTGAATCTTCGTATTGCTTCGTGCATTTTGTTGAGGAACCTTATGTACATTTTTAAAGTCCGATATTGGGAAAACTACGAGTAACACAATCAAATGCTTTCTTCATCCTAATCACAGCGATACGTAACTCAGATTGGCTGAAACCTTCAGACGATCGAAAAATCAGCAGTATTCACCTAAGGGATAATACAATCGGAGCCACAGGTATTTCTAGCGTTGTAGTACAAATATAATACAGACTTTTTGAGCAGAAGGATCATTTGCTTAATAAATATATTACTTTTAAAGGATTCTCTGTTTTAAAACCTCCTAGAAACGCTATATGTGTGCTAACCACAGCAGCGTGGAGTCCGACGATAGCTATCTTTCGGTAGCCGTAACCTTGTGTTGATTTCCGTCACAAGCGAGCGGTAAACAAAGCGTTTTAAAAACAGGAAAAAGGCAACGAAGAAACGTGCAGATTATGCAGAGACGGTGGCGGAGGAGAAAATTAGAAGAAAAGACGTGACTAGGCTGAAAAGATGCCATGACGAAGCGCACGAACATACTTCAACAACTCCCCACTTCAGATTCAATGAGGAGCGTGCGCAAAGAAATTAAGTCTCAGCTATTTGTTGGCACAGTACTGTCAAAAGAGTGTGCAAGTAAGAGCTTCCCACTTCAATAGTGTCATCATGAATGATTTGCTGAACAGAAGTATAGGTACTATAACCGTAGGTTTTCTTTGACTCATTAGTCGAGATCGTTAACGCGTGGACGTGAATCTGCGATTCAGATCCCGACAGGATGGACCTTCCTGACAGATTTTTTTCCCGTGTTTTCCTCAGTCCTCATAACTGGAAAAAATCGGGGAGGACCCTAAACTTAGGCCTACAACGTTTCCCTCTCAAATTTCCTTTCCCAACCATCATTTCATTTCAAGTATCATCAATTCATGTGTCAAAATTAAAATAAGTTTTATTTATGGACGCTCTTTAACTACTGTGGTCCTTAGCGTCCCATTCTATACTGGGCGTGAAAGACCGGTAATTTTGCTCAGAGGCCTCTATCAGGCTTGAGGTTCTTTTACGTGCCGTAAATCTATGACACGGGACCACCGGCTTTAGTTCCCTTCGGAAGAAAGCCATGCTAAGGATTTTTACGCCCGAAAAAAAAAATCCATCGTCCTCCGCCGGGTTTGAACCCGCGACCTCGGAAACTACATGCTAAGCATGATAACCACTACACCATAGAGGACCAGCAATACGTAACTCAGATTGGCTGAAACCTTCAGACGATCGAAAAATCAGCAGTATTCACCTAAGGGATAATACAATCGGAGCCGCAGGTATTTCTAGCGTTGTAGTACAAATATAATACAGACTTTTTGAGCAGAAGGATCATTTGCTTAATAAATATATTACTACAATGCCATATGTAGTAAGATCGGCCGTTAAAGACCAGTCAAAAAAATCTGATGTACTACATTCACATGACTTTCTCCACCCTCTATTGTTTATTCGTGTGTATACAAACTATTCTTCTTAAGCTGATTTTTCTATCTACATTTTAATCCAAGTAAACCTCTACAGAAATAGCTACATTACACATTTCGTTATGATACAAAGAGAACGGCGATAGTCAAATGTTTAAGAACTGGACGCTATATGCTGGCCTTAAAGTTCCATACTGTTTTCACGCAATCGTGAGAAACAACTGAATGTTGACAGGACTTTAAGTGACTGATCAAGGTATAAACAATTCGAATCTTTAATAACCGATATCTCAGAAATGGCTTATGCCGCAAAAAACACTTATTTTAAAGAAATTACATTTTTTGTGTAGTACGTTTTCGTCTATCACTTAACGTTTATCAGTTAAACAACATTATACAAAATTCCTTTCTATTGAAGAGGTCTTTACAGGCTATTCCATGAAAATTCAAGATATATATTTTATTTGTCATGTAAATATATTTAATATGTGGTACTTTAATCAAAATCGTTAGAGCCATCTTTTAGAAAATCAAAAGTTTCGAAAAATATTTCATGTAAAGGGTAGCTTGGGGTGGAGTGATTTTCTTGAAAATCTTCCTAACGCATCCTTGGAAGGTACTGAACCTAAATACCAAGTTTGGTATTTATCCGACTTTTCATTTATAACTTATGCTATTCACAGACATAGACATGCGCGCACAAACACACACACGGACCATTTTCTAAAAATGCTTTCTTTGCATTCAGGGATCGCCAAAACATGCATTTCCGGTGAAATTTCGGTATCGAATTTTTGGGTGGAATGCTATACCTTCTCTACCTGCTATGTACGTAATAAAGAAAGTGCGAGTAATAACTGATTTCTTCTTAAAGCAACTGAATTATATTATAACCATGGCATAGAGAAAATCCTATTAACTGCTGCCATATCTTGGCGTTGAGCAGAACTCGTAGAACGTCGCCATAATATGGCTGCAGTGGTTTCATATTGCCTTCTCTAGCGTATGAAGAAAACAAAAAGTACATCGCAATACATGTGCAGCAAGTGCATCATTGGAGAAAATACGAGAACGAAGTCTCTTCCGAGAAGTAAAGGTCCAGGTAAGATTTAAATGGTGGAATTCAACTATCAAATATGATTATATTCCATGTATAATAAATATACAGGGTGATTTATGAAGAACTGACACATTACTTTCTTTAATTATTCTGTTCGAAAGTCACTCAATGCCCCACTTTTAGCACCAAATTAAGCAGAATGTTCTGGAGTTACGATCGCCTGTCACTAGATGAGCAGATGTTCATGTTTTATTCGTAATTGTTAGTATTATTGTCGGCAACTATTTTTGAGATTTTGTTTTAGTTAACGTGAAAATGGAGTACACCTTAAATGAACGTCTCTTCCTTGTAAAGCAATACTGGATTATGAATTCAATTACAGCTACCCAAAGGGCATACCAGAGAGACTTTGGTGTTCGGAATCCTCCCCAAAGAAACACAATACTGGAATTGGTAAACAAATTGTAAACGACTGGATCTCTGGTGAGTGAAAAAGGCAAAACTCGTTCATCTAGGCTTTCCACGGTTGTTGTTGACGTAAGAGCACGATTGGATCAGTCACCCAAAAAGCCATTATGACGTTTGTCGCAGGAGACAGGGTACAGCTACTCAATGTGTCAGAGAGCTGTGAAAAGTGCAGGCCTAAAGCCGTATAGGATTACGGTTGTCCATCAGTTACAAGAACCAGCTAAGGAGAGACGACTGAATTATTGTCGTTAATTTCAGGCGTTCATTGTGCAAAATCCTGCCATATTGTCCATCACATGGTTCATAGATGAAGCATGGTTCCATTTATCCGGCCATGTGAACTCAAATAACTCACGCTATTGGGCCAGCAAAAATCCACATGTTATTCATGAAGCATCTATGCACCCTGTTAAAATCGGAGGTTGGTGCGCAATATCCGCACAGAGAATAGTGGGACTAATTTTTTTTTTAAAACAATGTGAACATTGCAGAGTGCCGACGGATTTTCATGGAGTTTGTGAGCAACTAGACGATGTAGAGCTGAGGCAAGGATATTTTCAGCAGGACGCGCTACATGCCATACATCATGCCATACCCATGGCACTAATTGCAAGTTTCTTTGACGACCGGATAATTTCCAAGAACCTGATGCTACAGAGATCTCCGGATTTGACAACGCCGGGCTTCTTTCTATGGGGTTACTCAAAGGACAGGTTTTATGCCACATGTCCCCAGACACTGGACGATCTGAAGCACAACATTACACAGGAGATTCAAGCTATTGACAACAGAATCCTCCAACGAGTGGCCAGTAACATGGCATGATGTGTTGAGCTGTGCCTTATGCAGGATGGAGGACATTTTCAACATTTGCTACAAGGGTAAATAATCTCCCAAATTCTTCTGCATTTCAGGTATAAGAAGTTGCCGCTAGCATAACTCGTTTTGAAACAATTAAGGAAATGAATGTGTCAGTTCTTCATAAATCACTCTTTATAAAAGTTAAAGATTTTTATATAGTCCATGCACATACCTGCAGTAAAATTGGGAAAACACGTAGGTAGAGTAGGTTAGATTAGATTACCAGCACTAAATGCAGGAAATACAACTTTCCGCTCTGACAGCATGAATAAGTGGATCAAAAATCACTATGGTCGAAAAGTCATTTCCTTGCTCGTATCGACGAATTTTATATTTAATCGATGAAAATATAAATCCAACATTAACCTTAAAAACAATTGGACACCAATGATATTGAAGTTACGAATACTCAGATTTCACTAATATTGAATTTAATTCTTATATAATTCCACAAAATGAATTAAATCCATACTTCACAAACCGCAAATGATAAAAAATTATTTTACATACAATTCTCCACTTATTACTATTAAATAAAATTATAAAATAATAAATAATACTAAAACAATAAATTCTAAACTTAAAAGTCATTAATAAGTGTTTACGCTTAGAAGAAAAAATTAATAAACCACAATATAATAAATAATTTGAAACTAAAGGATTTATATATTCTTTACAAAATAATTTTACAACATCACCAAACGGTTGAAAAATCCCAGAAAATCCAACCTTATTAGGGCCCTTACGAACATGGATATAACCTAAAACTTTTCGTTCTAATAAAGTAAAAAAAAAAGCAACTCCTACTATAACAAAAATAACTAAAATTAAACCCACCAATATTATTAAAAATATTACATTGATTAACATTTCGACCTTGCCTATGACTTCGTGGTAAAAATCTGGCATAAGGAAACGCACCCTTTCTTTCGCAGCCGAGAAAATCACTATTAATTTCGCTTCTATAGTTTTGTTTTCGTACTACCCGTAAGTTTATCGTTGTAGTTATCACCAATGATAGCGTACCCTCTAGTTCCCGAGGACGCGGGTTCAAACCCGGCGGAGGGCGATGGATTTTTGTCGGCCGTAAAAATCCTTAGCATGACTTCCTTCGGAAGGGAAGTAAAGCCGGTGGTCCCGTGTCGTAGATTTACCATAGGTTGAGAAATCCTGTACTGGTGTTATAAACACAGCCGCCATTCTGTCTGTACACCATCAAGTTTAAATTATTTTGAAATCCTTAACGTGTGCGCATGGAGACTACTTGAGTTGTAAAGCTGAAACGTTCCCCCAAATGAATCACGTGAAGCTATGTTTGCGTGACATTAATAGTAGCGTCCTTACGTTGCATGCAATGCAAGCATGCACTAAGCACTACATAGTTATACTTATCCTCGAGCTGTCACTTTAATTTGTGAGTTTCTATTTGGTTCTCTCCAAGGTAAAATTTGCATAGTTCTGCTCAAACAAAATGAGAAGATTTTAACGAGTTCACTATTTGGAAAATAAATTTTGGTGTCGAGAATTGTTACACCATGTTAATTATTAGATATTATATTAGAATTCTCGAGATAAAAGAAAGCATCTCGTTGAAGTGCGCTTAGCAAGCAATGTCTTGATAACACTGTGAAGAAAAGAATAAAAGTTGCCTTTTTTCTTAGCAAAATGAGCAACGAACCAGAATATCACGTAAAAAGACTTTTACCTATTTGTAGTTCCAATTTCCTACGACTTCCTGGTTATATAAAATTGTAAAAAAATTAATTAAGTTTGAAGAGGAACTCACAGGATATCTACAGAGAAGTGAAGATATCTATATGCAGGTACATTTGGCATCTCAAATTTATTATATTTTAATAAAAATCATTAGTCATTTCTGAGAAAATGAAAACTACTGGAAATATTTACATGGACAGAGTATTTTGGGCAGGGGAAATTTCCTTGAAAATGTTCGCCTTGCATGCTTAAGCCGTGTCTTGCTCAAATATTACATTTGGTATTTGTTGACTTCTCATTTTTTGTTTTATGACCAAGCAGAGGGGTTTTAGTAAGTAAATCATCAAGTTAGGAAAACACAGAGGAATGGTGGCGAGGGAAGTTGGAAGCGCCTGTGATCTTGAGTGCTCTCTGTAAACAAATA
Source organism: Deroplatys truncata (assembly GCA_030765065.1). Classification (NCBI taxonomy): domain Eukaryota; kingdom Metazoa; phylum Arthropoda; class Insecta; order Mantodea; family Mantidae; genus Deroplatys; species Deroplatys truncata. Next base: position 169,376,124 of record CM060983.1, read on the forward strand.
CGATGTATTTGTACACTTGATTTCTACAGTTGTATGATGCACAGTTGAAGGCAGTACATTCTACTTCTAACGTAGACCAGATTAAGGAGTATCAGAAGGGAAAAAAAGAAGGTATGTTTAAATATTGAAGTCTGCAATTTGTTTATGAAAGCTACTAAACAAGCATTTCAAAAGCTGTACAGTTTTAAAAGCACTGTCCGATTAGTGCATGACACAGATACTCGAAAAAATTCTGATTTTTAGTTTGGGGCTGAGGAGGTTGAAGGTCCATTTCACTAATTGTTCATTTCTAATAGCGTCACAGTTCCTTGTATTTCATTGAATACAGTGTTAACATGAATCTTTAAACGTTTTTTTAAGCTATATGTTACATCTGATGGTTTCGCCAATTGTGCTGAAGTGTTTCCTGCCAAATTCCGCCACAAATGATGCTAAGTTTGATGTATAAACTCTTCTTTAATTCAGGCACATTGCCACAGTTCTCCACTAGTGTTATATGCGAATAAATGGAACGAAACCGGCTGTTGGAGAGAGAAGGGGTGTGTCTGTGACAGTAGTACCGGACGTCACCTATACTCCGTGCGTAAAAAGGATTTCTCTGTTTACTTACTAAAACCCCTCTGCCTGGTTATCACGCACATACACAACACGCGCGCGAGTCCACCTTTTTGTAAAACTACCCTCTTTTGGTGTTCTGTGGGATAAAAAACACGCATTTCCGGTGAAGTTTCGATATTGAATTTTGGGTGAAATCTTTACCTAATAGGTAGGTGATAGAAAAAGTAAAAATTATTATTCGTTCTATCCGAACTCAATGCCGCCATCTGTATTATCTTCGAAAGTGTTGTATTTGACACCAAAGTCATTAGCAGTCTTGCTCTCCAGTACTTCGCTGTCCTGCAATCTTTACTTTGAAATGCAGTGCAAATTTAGGGGTGTAAAGTAGACTGTCAGCGTTGTAAGAACAACGCAAATTGGTCTACCCATATATGGAGATGAATCTTCTAAAAAATCTGATGTGTTACACTCACAACACTTTCTCTACTCTTGTACAAACTGTTTACAAACTCTTATTCTCCATCTATTTCATATTAATCGAGATAAACAATTTCAGAAACGATCTTTTGACATCTTTACACATAAGGACCAGTTCTAAAAATATTTGACTATCGCTTAAGGCGTACTATGTTCCCCTTGTTTTGTATTTGCAAGGGCAATATAGAAATACAGTAGCCTTTAAGCTTAGACATATCTCTTAATAGCTGGTTGCTATGTGCAACACCATTCTCTTTGCCACAGATTAATACTCTTTGCATATCCAAGACAAAACAATCTGATGTGCTACACTCACATGACTTTCTCTACTCCTGTACAAACTATTTATACAAACGCCTATTCCCCATATGCTTCATGTTAATCAAGATAAACATTTGAAGACTATCTTATTGCTAATTTTCTTGTAGATGTAAGGGGAATATATATTTACAAGGGCAATATAGAAATACAGTAGCCTTTAAGCACATACATATCTCTTAATAGCTGGTTGCTAGGTGCAGCACCATTCCCTTTGCCACAGATTATAACTCTTTGCATATCCAAGACAAAACATGAATAACGAATTCCCATTTTAGAAAATAAGTATTGAAAAATTCAAGGGAATAACAAGCAATATCACACACACACACACACACACACACACACACACACACAGACACACACACGGACATGTTTCCAAAAATGCTTTTTTTGGATTCAGGGGGTCTCAAAACATGTATTTCCGGTGAAATCTCGGTATCGAGTTTTTGGGTGGAATACAATACTTCCCCTACTTACTATACGTAGTAGAGAAAGTAATTAATAAAGAATTCCCATTTGAGAAAATAAGTATTTAAAAATTTAAGGGAATAACAAGCAATATCTCGAAAATGGTTCACTGAACAAAAAAAAATGTATATGACATAAATTGTGTTTTTTAACGCGATCTACATTTTTTGTGTAGTAAAATTTTGTCTAGCTCTTATTGTTTACCAGCTATGCAAAAGTCGTTCACAATGAAGAACACTTTTGGAGACATTCCCAGAAAATGCAAGATATACATTTCATTTGTCATGAAAATATCTTAAACATATGATATTTTAATCAAAATCGTTAGAGGCATTTTTGCGAAAATTAAAATTTTCGAAAAATGTTCCATGTAAAGGGTAATCTGGGGTGTGGGAGTTTTCTTGAAAACCTTCGTGTCGCATCTCTGGAAGATACTGAACCTAAATACCAAGTTTGGTGTTTATCGGACTGTTCATTTCTGAGTTATGCTGTTCACACACACACACACACACATACACACACACACACACACACACACACACACACACACACAGACGTGTTTCCATCTTCGAAAGTAGAGAGCAGAGAGAAACGAAAGATGCGACCATTGCCATAATCAGAGCTACTTGTTTAAATTTTTATAATGTGATTAAAATTCCAAAGTTTATCGCAGACTGCAGCTTTAAGCTGATGTATTAGTTGAAAGAATTCGCAAATTCGTGACTTATGTTGTTGACCGCATGGGAAGAATTTCTGTCTGTATGCCTATAAAAATCAATACCACAAGCTGCTGCACTTGTGAACCATGTTTTGTTTATTTCGCCGCATAACATCGCCCCTTTTCCTGAACTCTTGACGTTCGCCTTTTTTCCCCTTTAGGAAAGTCGAGTCATTTTAATCACTTCCTGTTAATAACTAACCGAAACACATAACCATTCATGCTTAAGGGATTGGAAGTTCAATAACATCGATCGGCTTGGCAATGTGGTAGCGCGGCAATAAGCAGAGCGACACAGTGTGTTAGGTGAATAACCCGTCCAACCAGAACCGCTCTGTTTCACGATGGCTTTCAGACAACCAGAATGACTTTGCCAGCAGCAGAGACTCGCTACGAGTTTGAATGTCGGCTCAGGTGTTCCTTGTTTCGATTAATCTTGTAAATGCTGTCTGAAACTTTTATTCAAGTTAGATGCACCTGTATGAATCAACAGAGAGTACCCTATGGCAAATCTCATTGCACTTTAATTAATTAATTTCAAAACACTTCCAAAAGTGTGTAAGAGGCAAAAGATTTATTCCTCTCTTGTTCTTCTTCTGTTCTTGTGCCAGAATATGAAAAACATTTTCTTTCTCTACTGCTTACCTCACAACCCAAAAATTCACTGTAAATCAAATTTTTGAAGTCTCCTGAAAAAAAATCTGATGTGTTACACTTTCTCTACTCTTGTACAAACTATTTTTACAAACGCTTATTCTCCATATGCTTCATGTTAATCGAGACGTTAATCTTATTGCTAATTTTCTTGTAGATGCAAGGGGAATTGGTAGGCTTTAAGCGATAGTCAAATATTTTAAGCGCTGGTTGCTATGTAGCGCATTCCATTCTCTTTGCATGTCCAGTCCGTAAAAAAATGAATAACGAATTCCCATTTGAGAAAAAGTACAATTATTGGAAAATTTAAGGGAATAACAAGCAATATCTCCAAAATGGTTCACTCAACAAAAAAATGTATATGACATAAATTGTGTATTTTAACGCGATCTACATTTTTTGTGCAGTAAAATTTTGTCTATCTCTTATGGTTTACCAGTTATGCAAAAGTCGTTCACAGTGAAGAATACTTTAGGAGACATTCCCAGAAAATTCGAGATATACATTTCATTTGTCATGAAAATATCTTAAACATATGATATTTTAATCAAAATTGTTAGAGCCATTTTTGAGAAAATTAAAATTTTTGAAAAATGTTCCATGTAAAGGGTAATCTGGGGTGGGGGGATTTTCTTGAAAACCTTCCTGTCGCATCTCTGGAAGATACTGAACCTAAATACCAAGTTCGGTGTTTATCCGACTGTTCGTTTCTGAGTTATGCTGTTTACAGATACAGACACACACACGGACATGTTTCCAAAAATGCTTTTTTTTTTATTCAGGGGGTCTCAAAACATGTATTTCCGGTGAAATCTCGGTATCGAATTTTTGGGTGGAATACAATACTTCCCTTACTTACTATACGTAGTAGAGAAAGTAAAAAATCTGATTGTTACACTCACATTACTTTCTCTACTCTTGTACAAACTATTTTTACAAACGCTTATTCTCCATATGCATCATGTTAATCGAGATGTTAATCTTATTGCTAATTTTCTTGTAGATGCAAGGGGAATTGGTAGGCTTTAAGCGATACTCAAATATTTTAAGAGCTGATTGCTATGTGGAGTATTCCATTCTCTTTGCATTACCAGAACAAAGGAAAATGAATAACGAATTTGAGAAAAAAGTATAAGTATTTGAAAATTTAAGGGAATAACAACAAGGGAATATCGAATTTTGGGGTGGAATACAATACTTCCCCTACTTACTATACGCAGTAGAGAAAGTAAAAATATAAGATCAACTCCACGTTTTCTTATAACAATGCCTTATGCGGGAAATATTGCCATGAGGAATAAAGTTTACACCTTTAGTTTTCCATAAACAGCTTGAGAGGTCCTGTTGATGTTGAATTTTCTTTAAGTGGGGAGCCATAAAAGATACACAAAAACTGTCGTAAACAATATAAATGTACAGTTTAAGTTAAATAAATTTCGGGTGTTAACTATTTAAGAAACATTAGTCGCTGCTCGTTTGAACTTGTCAATATTTTGAACAGTGCAAGTTAAAATGTTGTGTGTCCATCCTTTATCTTTTCGTGAGCTCATACTAGTATTTATTGAGTTCATATTAAGTCATTGATTGTAGTTCCAATTCACTATAGGCTCTTGTGTACCTGTAGCAGCATCTATTGAAACTACTTTAGGAATGCTTATAGCAGTTAACAGAAAATAGAAAAATGCATTGTTTTTGTGTGATTAATTTGCAGATCAGAATCAGACTGAAAATCAATCATAACAGGCAAAAGAAGTAGACCATCTCTATGGTTGAATTGTTTGCGTTCTGTATTTTCAACTCAGAGGTCTCGGGTCCGATTATAGGTGGCCGGGGACTCTTTCTTAAAGAGAATCATTTCCTATCCTCTGCAGGATCTGGAAGTAGTATGCTTAATAGTAAAAAGTGAATAAAACTAAGGTTAAGAAAACCTATAGTTCACAAAGCCAAAGCCTCCAATACGATTATAATGATGGTGATAAACCCAACATTGATTTTTCAGATAATATCGCATTATAGAAGCTAGGAAATCGGTAATATGGGGCAATGAAATGCAGTTTCACCACTGACCATGGAGTTTACGCTGCTGAATTAAGTGCAGTACGTATTACCCCTCGCCCCCCGACGGTGAAAGCAAAATGCTTTGTTATTTGCTACTCCGCAAGCAGGAAAATAACAATGGAACTTCTAGAGCAAATTAAAATTAATGAACCCTCCAAATCTATGCGATTTGCTTTTGTACGCCAACGGGGTCCCCCCCCCTTTTTCCTTTTTTCTCTGGGTCACTAAAAGCGACATTTAAGCGCTTGAAAAGGAGCCAATGAAGGCAGAAGCAGGGCTGCTAGACTGTGCATTTCTCTATATTAAACATGATTTTGCGATCTATTTTCACTTTCTCTACAGCTTACCTATGGTAGGTAGGTAGTAGTAGTATTGTATTCCAACCAAAATTTTAAAATACGTGTTTCGAGATCCCTTGAACTGGAAAAAGACTCTCTTACAATAAGGAGTGCGCGCGCGAAGAGCATTAAAAAACACAAGTCGGATAAATACCAAAATTGATAATTGAGTTCAGCAGCTTCTAAAGATGTGACGCGAAGATTTTTAAGAAAATTCCCCCACCCCAAACTACTCTCTGCATGAAACGTTCATCGTTTTTAATTTACTCAAGACTGGCTATAACGATTTTTATGGAAATGCCATATGTTTAATATGTTTTCATGATTAATAAGATGCATACCTTGAATTTTCTGTGGAATCCTGTACTGTTTCCTTCCAGGTGGTTTTTGTACATTTCTGTATAACGTAAACCATAAAATATGTAAAAAAAACTTACTATACGGAAAACGCACATCTGTTAAAATATACAATTATGTAAAAGTTGTGGCATTAATGATTTCTGAGATATTTGTTATTCGTTTGAGTTTTCAAATACCTCACAACTTTTTAAGTGACAAGTCAGCATTCTTTTGTTTCTCGTGATGGCTTGCAAAGAATAAATAATGTCAAAGACAGCGAATAGAGATCCGCTTTGTAAATATTTGGCTATCGCTTCAGTAACCTGTATCCTCCTTATACCTACAACAAAATGCGCAATGAAACTATTTCTGCAAAGGTTTATCTCCATAAACACGAAGAAGATAGCAAAATAGGCTTATGTAAGATTAGTTTGTAGCATAATGGGTAGAGAAAGTCATATCAATACAACACATGAGAGTTTTAAAGAATTGTGATTATCGCCGTTTGAGAAATTGTTGTATGTTCTTTTGAAACTTTAAGCGACACGTAATGAAGGATGATGTCGCTTATGTATTACAGTGACTGACTGATTACTTTTCACGTTGCAGTGGCCCTCTATAAAAGAGTAGACATCTTCAAGAGTAATAGTTAAACTGCTACAACCAAAAATGTGCAACAATCGAAGTTATTGACTTTAGTACCTAAATTATCCGATAATGGGTGTGCGGATGATCGTTTATGAGAAAATGTCTGAATCCTAAATAAGAAAACAATCGAGAAATAAGCCATGGAAGTGGCAGGTGGTGCTCAAACGTGTTTCCAGCTGTTACAAATTTCAAGCTGGAAAATATGAAAAGACTTAGCTAGAGAATTTATTAGTAAATTTCAGGAAAATAATGATACAAGAAATAAAACTACTTTTAACACGTGTGGCATATACTATTTTTGTATTCCACCCAAAAATTCGATACCGAGATTTCACCGGAAATATATGTTTTGAGACACCTTGAATCCAAAAAAAGCATTTTTGGAAACATGTCCGTGTGTGTGTGCGTGTGTGTCTGTGAACAGCATAACTCAGAAACGAACAGTCGGATAAACACCAAACTTGGTATTTAGGTTCAGTATCTTCCAGAGATGCGACACGAAGGTTTTCAAGAAAATCCCCCCCACCCCAGATTACCCTTTACATGGAACATTTTTCAAAAATTTTAATTTTCTCAAAAATGGCTCTAACAATTTTGATTAAAATATCATATGTTTAAGATATTTTCATGACAAATGAAATGTATATCTCGAATTTTATGGGAATGTCTCCAAAAGTATTCTTCATTGTGAACGACTTTTGCATAACTGGTAAACCATAAGAGAGAGACAAAATTGTACTACACAAAAAATGTAGGTCGCGTTAAAATACACAATTTATGTCATATACATTTTTTTGTTGAGTGAACCATTTTCGAGATGTTGCTTGTTATTCCCTTAAATTGTTCAATACTTATTTTCTCAAATGGGAATTCGTTATTCATTTTTTTGTCTTGGATATGCAAAGAGTATTAATCTGTAGCAAAGAGAATGGTGCTGCACCTAGCAGCCAGCTATTAAGAGATATGTCTATGCTTAAAGGCTACTGTATTTCTATATTGCCCTTGCAATTACGAAACAAGGGGAACATAGTACGCCTTAAGCGATAGTCAAATATTTTTAGAACTGGTCGCTATGTGTAAAATGTAATTCTCTTTGCATGTCAAAAGATCGTTTCTGCAAATGTTTATCTCGATTAATACGGAATAGATGGAGAATAAGAGTTTGTAAAAATAGTTTGTACTAGAGCCGAGAAAGTCATGTGAGTGTAACACATCAGATTTTTTAGACAGCGCTCGAATTTTTAAAATATCAATAATAATGTTATATTGATTCCTAAAACTAAGAGATCACGTTTAGAGCGCAGTTCTTGAAACAACGGAAATTACGTCAAAAATGCGAGATGTTAGATGTTTTGTTGATTCGCCAGCAGTCCTTTTGAGTGAAATTATTTTCAAAATGTTTTGCCTTACATCAGCTAATGAAGCCTTAAATGCTATATGACATTGCTTTCTGGATTTTTTCGGTAAATACTTCTAGTGTTATTCTTTCCGCTGCTTCCATTTCAGTTTTTTCTGAATTTATAATTTCCGCAATTTAATCTTTATGTAAGCTATACTAAACAAAAGAATAACATTTTAGATCAAAGAAAGCACAGGGCTGCCAGTATAACGTATAGGTTAACTTTATAACGATTTACAATAAATTGAAGTGACGGTTTTTATTGTGAATAGATAATGCAAGCGCCATGAATTAATCATGAAAAGTAATACCTAATCAAATTAAGTCGAGTTATTAGATAGGTAGGTAGGTAGGTAGGTAGGTAGGTAGGTAGGTAGGTAGGTAGGTGGGTAGATAAGGTATCTTTATCGGTTTCAAATTATTGAAGTTATTACACAAGTATTTAGTGCATGGGTCATTGACCGAACATGCATATTTAAGATACAAGTATGGTGACAAAATAAACAACAGAAAAAGAAAAAACAAAATAAAAAGAACAAGAAAAAGGAAAATAGAGATAAATTACCTTTGTCTAACTGAACAAATTTGACCTAGCTTCGCGCACTTTAGCAAAGAAATTGCCCATATTTTGCCAGTTCCTCTGGTCAGCCAATAGATCCCAGCATGCCAACCTCTTTCTTTGAGTTTAATTGTTCACTGGTTCTCCCACTGTGCACATTCCGCCAAAATATGTACCCAGTCCTCATCCAAATCACAGAATGGGAGATTCTCCTGCCAGAATCGTCAGTCATTTTCTGTGCGTGCCCTCCACCCCCCCCCAGTCTAAACCATGCCATTCCTGATCTTTCCTGTCTTCTTAAGTTAAGTATATACGCCTCTTTACCCCAATTCAATTTTATTTTATTTGCTAGACTTAAAGAAGGTTTAATTTTACAATCCGATTCTATTTCCTAGCTTTCAACTCGTGTGTACTGTGTTAGATGTTCTACTTTTAGGCCATGCTGTCTAAACTTTTGGCTATATAATTCTTTTTACATTGTGTTATAATTTTTATTTTCAGTACTCTATGAAATACGTTTGCGTTTTTATCAACTATGAAACAATCTTGTCAGTGAGCTCTTTATACTAAAAAAGAATCTGATGTGGTACATGCACAAATTAAAAATTAGCATATACTATCCACATAAAAAGTTATTACTCTATCCACGTTAGGTTTTTCACGATACATTTTCGCCTAGATATTGTTTCAAACTAAGCAATAAGTACCTACGGGTAATAACTTTGAATATGCGGAAACAACATTCAAATGGTTATATCAGAAGCTTGGAGGAATAATTTCAATAGTCGTATTAATGAGCTCTTGCAAAGGAAAAGAAAAACTAGAAACGCATGCTTTCAAACATATTCCGTCAGAATATGTGCTTAAATTTGATAAACTGTAAGTATAACATGGAATATCTCGAAAACGGCTAATGTTACGTTAAAATAACACGAATGTTAATTATAAATAACTCAATAGCAAGCTATGCGCTTCCTTAAATGCTTAACTGTTCTAATTCCAAAAGAGCGTGCTGTTCAAGTTTGTGCTTTGTCACACTGGCAACTATTTAGTATGCCGTTTGCATTTAGTGCAGACCAGTTGACTGCAGCAGTTTCACGATTCGAAGCAAGCTGACCTCCCTCGAGGTACCATAAATATAAATCAATGAAAACAGCATTCCTTTGCTCCAGCTCGCAAAAACGCCCATTAAAAGCTTTGGCCGTTAACTGTACTGCGAAAATGTTTTCTGCTTTATGACACAAGCAATTTACACGACGCTTAGTTTCTCCCTCCACTGCCTCTTCTCGGTGAACTTTCGTAGGACACAAATGCACTTCAGCACCAGGATTGGGTTTGCATTTAATTCTGGGCGTTTGGAAGCAAAACTCTTGCTCCCACAGTGTGGCTGGTAATATGAAAATGAATATCTCCTGTTTTCACAATTTCTGTTGTCAATCCTTAAATATATAATTGTCTTAACTTCTACACAAAATAATAATTAATAACAATGGAAAATAAAGTCCGTTTACTGTTAAAAAAAACATTGATGGGATACACACGCAAGACTTTCTCTACCAATGAAAACTTCACGCACCTATCCGTTTTGTATTATAGCATTCACATAACATTGATTCTTCTATCCGGGTTACTTTACCCAAGTTGTATTTTTGCATAGCAATTATTTCAAATTAAGGAACTTGGTTACACAAAACATTCGGAAACAGCATTCAAATGTTTTTTCGTGGTAACAAGCATGATGGATGGGTGGGTGGAGGGGATAGATAGAATAGATAGATTAGAATAGATAGCAAACTTTCAAACATGTACGTTACATGACGCACTCACGCTTGGGAATGGTGTAAACTGCAACAAAGAGTATTTCGAAAAGGGTTAACGCTAAGAAAAAATATTTGATACAAACTATATATTTTAATGCGCTCTATAAGTTTCCTGTAGTACGTTTTTGTCTATTTCTTATAGTTTCCTAGTTATACCTAATTCGGTACCCGCATGCCTCTTATGATTAACATGTGATGTATGATAGTGAATCTAACTGACCGGGCCAAGCTTGAATTTTTAGAAACGGAAGCTCATTTTAAACTGGTAGTTTAAGTTTAAAACGTCGCCGAAGTTCACCGTGAGTGGAGCATGGCACGCGTGGAGGTGTGCATCACAAGCTCAAACATGCTTGACAATGGTGATAACTCGGACTTCACTGTGCGCTTTCTAGTTACCTGCGCTTGGGGCGTTAGGTGTAAATCAAGGCGTTGGTTTGGGACGAGAAAATAATAATGCTTCATTCTCTTCGTTGTATAGGTACAGTGCGGTGAAAGGCAAAGTTGCAATTTGATCTGCATGACAGCATTTTTGCAATATAATTGCAGAGTCTCATATTCTGATACAAAACATTAATGATTGTATCGATAAAACGATAAAAGTTTCCTTTTAGGAGCCATTTATTTATGCTTCCACAGTTTTATTACAATATAGCAATACATTTTTGTAAAGTGTCAAAAGAAAAACTTCCTCCACTTATCACTTAGAAATCCTTTGTATTCAGAAAACGCTACAAACGTTAAACTCTTACAACTCCCTACTCTCTAAAAGCGAATGCTAGATTGCTTGCTGTATACCCGTGGACAAAAAAAAAGTCACGTCTTGAACGCCAAATTTTTCTAAGTCCTAAATGGCACAGAGCCTTGTTTACTCCATGCGGAATACAGCTGTATAGCCACTGCAGCAAGTTGTAGTACGGTAATGTTAAACATGCTACCTTCCATATGTCTTCTCTGTAGCGCCGTGTAAAAGCGTAGCGTACTTCTGTGGTTAAGACCAAGTTCGCATGTAGCAAATACTTTTTTTCCTTCACATAGTGACTACTTATTTTCGATATACTCCATTTCATAAACGGCATGTGCTAAAGTTCAAAATAGAATAGTTATTACGATGCAAAATACGTGGCTTCACAGTTTCGTCATGATCGCTTATCTGTATCAAGGGACAATCTAGGTGTGTTGTGGCAGCTTGACGATACAGTAAACAGTGCGCAATACACGGTAATACTCAAGAATATTTTTATTCCCTCTTGAACATAAGATATCCTGACAGAGTTGTTGAATTCGTACAAGATTCTGCACACAAATTCAAGAAGCCTGGGATATTGTTAGCTTCTTGTACACATTACTACAGGGATTTAGTTTAATCTATAATTCAAAAACGAGAGCAGTTATACGTCCTCAGGGTTTATACATTCGATATTAATGTTGTTTATTTTTTGTGTGTTTCAGTTTTGTTTTATTTATTTATTTATGTGTACTGAGTTTAACACTTCAATTGAGACCCGATTGCAGCCCTAGCTCTTGTTTTAGTTTTAGAAGATAATACTTTATTTGCATTTATTTAGTTATTTGAAACTAGTGTTTTAGTAGAATTGTGTTTTTGTGTGCATAGATATGCCTGAAACTTAAGATGTTAAAGTTATACTAATGTGATATTATGCTCCACACATCCAGTCATAAAATTAACGATATAAACATAATAACTAATGCGAAATTTGAACCGAGGAGATTAAGAGCACAAGCGGTACCTTCTTAACATCTCGGCCAAAGAAACGTTTTTCCGTGCTGCGTTCTCAGTAGCTTATAAGCGTCACACCGAGAAACACCGTTATAAGGTGGCCATTCGTTCACAGGACAGAGACCATTCTACAGTTCATGCATGTGTGTTGTGAACACAGCTGTTACGAAGGTACACGAAGCCCTATGATGGTCACATGGAATCTGGGGATGACTCACATTTTTGTCCACGTGTGTACATGTTGACAATGAGTGCCGTTGTCATATAGCTAGACTGGAGGGGTGGACACAACGTCAAACTTGGGGTGCAGTCTATGCAGAGACTTGTATTGAGTCTCGAGAAATGAAAAGGCAATGAAGCCCGCATAGTACCATTTGTGATGTGCACAAGGGAAGACCTCATACAGTTGTCCTGCTACTTCCACTGTGGCCTTAGAAAGGTTTGCAACGACGCCTCAGAAGTCTGCTACGCAATATGCTCGTAAGATTAGAGTTAATGGTGCGACTTACGACGCATTCCGAAAGCCGTTAAGTGCAGCACCGATATTATTGCACGCATTAAATGAGTACGATCCTGGTCGCCGAATGGAGTTTCGTGAATGGCTTCAGCATAATATGGTAGATGCGGATGAAGAGCCTGTGACAAAGATAGTGTATTTGATGAGTAATGAGGTCCAATTCAAACCTAACCGGAGAGGGTTATTATGTTTACTGGACACCATAAAATCCACATGTCCAGGTCGATAGGACAGTCAATCTACCGGAAGTGAAAATCTGCTGTGGACTGCCATCTAGGGGTTAATAAGACCTTTTTCTTTCAAGGTACAGTGTTACCGGCACTAGGTATCTGAAATGCTAAGCACATCAGTTTTACCAGCTATGTGTGTACTTTATGGAAACAGCGAGTTCTACCAACAAGAGGAGCTCCCACACACTACCACCGAGGCGAGCGGGCTTTTCTGAACCTTTGGAGGACTTTGAAGGATGCTGTGTACCGCACAAAACAAGCTACAATGGAGTCCATCGTGTAGATATCGCCGCGGACGCATTGACCAACGTTGTTCAGCAACCATTCGCCATTGTGTTATGTGTCTGGCCGTTAATGGCAAGCATTTTTAGAACCGAGAGTAAATCAACAGATGCAGGAAGCTTGTATTATACCTGTGATATGTAATTATAACTATGTCCAGTATGTATAATTCATGTATATTTGTGTAAAGCAATACGTAAGCTTATAATTTATAAACAAATGCGCTACCTCTATGCGATCTTGAAACTGTTGTGGACCACTTATTCTTCAAATGCTGGACAAAAACGTATTCATAATTTATTATTTACGCAGCGTATCATTACAATTACAATTTGCAATAAGCTACTTGATACCTGATTATTTCAGAGGATAGCTTTATATCTAACCGAGCACATAAATAGACAGCCTTAATTGCTTACTCATACCACGTTATTAAAATGTACATGTGATGTGCAACAGTCACAAGGTTTTCTCTACACATCAATTCAGAGTTATCCTTGATCTTTATACATTATATTATTAATGCAAAATATTATTCTTCAATCCATCTAAGTTAATCACGACAAACAGTTGCCTAGATATTAAGCAATACGGACTTAGTTACATACAAGATGCGTAAACAAAACAGTAATTTATATCACAAGTCGATTTAAATCAGTTATGAGCTCAAGCAAATACAGAAGAGTCGCAGTTACTTAGATGGCGAACAAAGCAAACTTCAATTTGGGAGAATTAAACATATGATTCTTTCGTAAAGTGATAATAATGTGAAAAGCTTAATTTAGATAAATTGTATGTTTTAATGAATCCTACATTTCCCCTGCAAAGTTTTGTGCATCTATTATGTTTTTTTTCAGTTATATAAAATTCAAAGAGTCAATGAGAATAGAGAGGCCTTCATTGAATATTTACAAAATATTCAAAGTGTACATCTTATTTTTCATGCCAGTATCTCAAATACGATATTTCATTCAAAGCTGTTTAGACTATTTCTGAGAAAATAAGAAATAGTGCAAAGAATTCAGGCAATGTGTTGTTTGGGATGGGATTGACTTAAATACGAAATTTGATATTTATTAGACTCTTCGCTTTTAAGTTTTGAGTTATGCTATTTAAACACTGACTGACTGGCTGGCAAAGAAATGCTTTTTATTTCCGGATTTGGGTTCATACTTCAAAACTCGGTTTTGAAGACAAAAACTTCGTTTTTGAAGAAATGACGATGTAAAATTTGTAGTACAATAGTTCCTCTGCCTTCATAAAAAGGAAATATAATGTATAACACTCACACAACTTTCTTTACAGATTATAAATTCACATACATCCCTTATATATCGTCTCACGCTTAAAAGACAGTACAGATTAAATGGGGCGCATTGCCACATGCACTATACGTACGCTCGCAAATTTGGCGTCCAACTGCGGTAGGTCTACCAATTTAATGTCCATCTTGATGATACATCATCACCTAATAGCGAAATATCTGCACTGCTATTTAAGGCAATTGTAAGACATTTAATTTTAACCTGCACTTTATATCCTCTTTGTATTTTTAGTACGAGATACGATTTAACAGCATAAAAATATATATTATCAAAGAAATATGGATATATAAAGTGGTAAAAACTATAATTTGGTAGGATATCACTGTTTATTCTTGACAAAATTACACTCAATGGGTGGAATGTTTACAAACAATAAAGAATGAACGATGCGCCACACTCGCTTTGCCTATCTGCTCCATTGTATTGTGTTGTGTTAGCCTAGAGTGTTTTTGTTTTCTCCATCCTTTTTCGCATTCTTCTTGATTCAGTTTATTTGTTTCTTTTTTATCCTATTCACCGCTGTTTCTAAACGCCCGGATAGCCTTAGCTGTGTTTTACTGCCTTACTAACACCCATTTTACTTGAATAATAATCTAACACATTTATTATTACTCTGTTTAGTTTACCAACATTTCGTCTCTTCGCAGTTCTCCCTCCATAACCATAAAGATTTCGTAAACCGTCAAATGAATAACCTATATAACACTTCACACTATAAACGTAGCCACTTCCTTACAACTGATGTTAACCTCTACTGACTTCTATGTCGCGCCTGTTAGCTGAATAGATGTATGACTTTTGTTTATCATACACAATGAATGCAAGAAGTTACAGGATTCCAGCTTTTAAAAACTGTCTCCAACTCCCCTCAACATTTTCTCTCGCTTGGTCTGCGTTGTACACCCAATATTAAAAAGGTTTCTCGCTGACTGACTTTTCTACTGCATAGAATAACAGAATTTTCCGAAACTATTTAATTTAAAAATTACAAGATCATATTATTAAAGGTAAAGCATTCAAACTAGGCAGGTATCAGCACCTAGCTTATTCTAGCCAAGAAAAAAATAGTGTTGGATGCTACCCTTTAGTTTATTAGTTACTGTGTGATAAACATATAAACAGCAAATATAAGACTTTTAATGAAAAGCTCCTTTTCTTTAGAAATTTGCGCCCACAAAAATCTATAAAGGCTCTAAAAATTACATAATTTGATAGAGAAAAATATTCTGCATAGGAGTGTGCGTTCAAGGTGATATTTATAACAAATGAATATTTACAGTAATTAACTTATTACTTATTAGAAACTTGGCGAAAGCGCAAGAGTAGAAAAAGCTAAAGCTAATGGCAACATGTATGCGTTAGATGGAGATATTCCATTTATCTGCATACTGTCTCTTAAGGTTGACACAAGTTATATTAGTATAAAAAGTGATTCTTATATGTAAGTTACATTACGAACATTTCTAGATATAAATAGTTTCAAATTAAGCAATGAGGGCTTAATTATACACATGAGGAAACGTTTAAAATTAATATCATAAGTCGAAGTAACAAGACCGTGCAAAGGAAAAGAAAAATGAATTGTTAACTGTCAAACATGTTTTATCAGACGACGTACTTGTCGGCCACGATATGAATGCGTGCAATGGAAAGCGGAACTAAACAATTACAGAAAAAGTGGGCGGGCTATCGGAAAGACGATCAGGTAAAGAAAACATCCCGTATTCTGAGTTGCATTTACTAGCGATGCTGAGGCCTGCAAAATGTAGTAGGTATTGTTTTCATTGCATGGCTGTACATTCTCCTACCGCTTTCCCCTCACTCCCCTCTGATCCCAAGCCTTAATGACGTTAGACAGTGTGAACAAAAACAGCGGCCCCTCCTCCAAGTAGAAAAATGTAAACATATAAAATGGAATATTTCTAAAACGTCTAATCCCCCTCCCCCCAAATTATTTGTCACAAGTTGTGTCGTTTAATGTGATCTAGATTTTTAATTGTAAGTTTCTGTCATCTCTTATGGTTTTCCAATTTTAAAAATGAAGAGGACTTCATACACACTGTACAAAACATAAAAGATAAGGAACTCTTTTTACTTTCTCTACTACGTACAGTAAGTAGGGGAAATATTGTATTCCACCCAAAAATTCGATACCGAGATTTCACCGGAAATACATGTTTTGAGACCCCTGAATCCAAAAAATGCATTTTGGGAAACATGTCCGTCTGTGTGTCTGTGAACAGCATAACTCAGAAACGAACAGTCGGATAAACACCAAACTTGGTATTTAGGTTCAGTATCTTCCAGAGATGCGAGACGAAGGATTTCAAGAAAATCCCCCCACCACAGAGTACCCTTTACATGGAACATTTTTCGAAAATTTTAATTTTCTCAAAAATGGCTCTAACGATTTTGATTAAAATAGCATATGTTTAAGATATTTTCATGACAAATAAAATGTATATCTTGAATTTTCTGGGAATGTCTCCAAAAGTATTCTTCATTGTGAACGACTTTTGGTAAACTGGCAAACCATAAGAGATAGACAAAATTTTACTACACAAAAGATGTAGATCGCGTTAAAATATACAATTTATGTCATATACATTTTTGTTGTTGAGTGAACCATTTTCGAGATATTGCTTGTTATTCCCTTAAATTTTTCAATACTTATTTTCTCAAATGGGAATTCGTTATTCATTTTTTTTTGTCTTGGATATGCAAAGAATATTAATCTGTGGCAAAGGGAATAGTGCTGCACCTAGCAACCAGCTATTAAGTGATATGTATGTGCTTAAAGGCTACTGTATTTCTATATTGCCCTTGTAAATATATATTCCCTTACATCTACAAGAAAATTAGCAATAAGTTAGAGTCTGCAAATGTTTATCTCGATTAACATGAAGTAGATGGAGAATAAGCGTTTGTAAAAATAGTTTGTACAAGAGTAGAGAAAGTCATGTGAGTGTAACACATCAGATTTTTTATATTTCTTTTTCTTTTATGTGAAGTTTAATTTGAGTGGCAAAATCTTGTGTCATATGTTTGTGTTTCTTCATTAAAAGATACTGAGATTAAATACGAAGTGGTATCTTTCCGACATTTAGTTTTCGAAATACGCTGTTCTTTCTCTCTCATTTTCTATAACTTTCCTTTTTCGAGTTCAGGGGACCTCAAAGCGTGTAATTACGATGAAATCTCTGTATCTAATTTTTGGGTGGAATGCAAAATATACTTCCTCTAGGTATCGTGGAAAAGCGGCAAAGAAAGTGAAAATACACCACTGTATTGAGATGTTAACGTTAAATTACTACTTGCACGAACACCTTGTCTCAACAGTCCCTTATAATTTGTAAGGTCATAAGGTAAACATATTGCTGTGTCTCGCGGCTGAATAGCAGCAACGTTAACCTTTCAAAAGAAACCGGTCTTTATACTATCTTCACACTAAAACGAAAAGACCATTCCAAACACATCCGTAAAAAATGACTATGGGAATAAATAAACGTTTTAAATCTTGAATTAACGATGTTAAAGGCAATCGAGATGAGGGAACCAGTCACAGTAAGTACTCCTGCGAATATTGCGAGAGATTCTTTTTAAATTGGGTTTTTTATTTATGGGCGTGCTTTAACTGCTGTGTTCCTTAGCGTCCCATTCTATATTGGGCGTGAAAGGCCGGTAATTTTGTTAAGAGGGCTGTTTATTAGGCTTGAAGTTATTTTACGTGCCGTAAATATACGATACGGGACCACCGGCTTTACTTCCTTTTCGAAGGAAGCCATGCTAAAGCTTCCCGAAATACAATACTTCCCCTGCTTACTATACGTAGTAGAGAAAGTAAAAAGCCATCGCCCTCCGCCGGGTTTGAACCCGCGAGAGATCCATTTAACAGCATAGCTGAATGGGTAGGTCCGCGGTTGCTATCAGTATCACACATTTTTTCTCCATTTTATTTTATGTCGCTTTAACTGTGTGGTCATATCGCGACGGACGTGTGGAGGACAGTTAGCTTTCTAGGTCTTATCCCTGTACCATAACCACCTTGCCTGTCACATTTCCACAGAGGCATGTGCATAGCAACTGTACCTCTGCTTTTATACGTGATGAGCAGATGGCAGCTTCGACACTTGTCCACGGAGGCCTTACTGCTGGGCAAGTGTGCCTCTGCTTCTACAGGTACCGAGCAGATGGCAGAGTTTTCGCTATTACCATGTATTTTCATTTTTTCACTACTACACAATTTTATTAAATGTTTTATACGTTTTGTTTACTCATTTATTAACCTTTTTACTTTGCCTACTACTTAATATAGATACTCCGCACAATGTTTTGTAGTCCCTTGAATAAAAGTAAACTTAGAAAAAATATGGTGTGCGTACTATGTGTGTAGCGTGTGTGTGTCTGCGCGCGAGCGTCTGTAAACAACATGACTAAAAATGAAACTCGGATAAATACTAAATTCGTATTTAAGCCTAGCAACTTTCAATGATGCAACACGGATATTTTGGCAATTCCTCTACCTCAAACTACCCTTTATACATGTAAAAAATATTCATTTCCTTTTACTTTCTCTAAAACTACTAATGATTTTCATTAAAATGCCATTCATATATTTGAGATAATCACATGAAAAATAAAATGTACTTGAATTTTCTGTAGACAGCCTGTGAAGCTCTGCTCTTTCTCATCGAAATGTGAATAATTTCGCATAACTAGGAGATTATAGGAGACAGACTAAAACTTACCGCAGGAAATATGTAAAGCTCATTAAAATACACGATATCTATCTCTCTCTCTCGCTTTTAAGGTTAGCTGTTTTCAAATATTCCACCTTGTATATGTACATTTTCCATCATTTGAAGTAACATATTTGAAAGTTTGCAATTCCTCTTTTTTTCTTTTCCTTCTAAGAACTGTCTCATGACAAAAAATCTGATGTGTTACACTCACATGACTTTCTCTACTCTTGTACCAACTATGTTTACAAACGCTTATTCTCCATCTACTTCATGTTAATCGAAAGAAACATTTGCAAACTCTATTGCTAATTTTCTTGTAGATGTAAGGGGAATATATATTTACAAGGGCAATTTGGAAATACAGTAGCCTTTAAGCACATACATATCTCTTAATAGCTCGTTGCTAGATGCAGCACCATTCCCTTTGCCACAGATTAATACTCTTTGCATATCCAAGACAAAAAAAAATGAATAACGAATTCCCATTTGAGAAAATAAGTATTGAAAAATTTAAGAGAATAACAAGCAATATCTCGAAAATGGTTCACTCAACAAAAAAGATGTATATGAAATAAATTGTGTATTTTAACGCGATCTACATTTTTTGTGTAGTAAAATGTTGTCTATCTCTTATGGTTTACCAGTTATGCAAAAGTCGTTCACAATGAAGAACACTTTTGGAGACATTCCCAGAAAATTTGTGACGGTATTCTTTGTTAAGTTTGTTAGCTCCACGTTGTGGTAGCCAATTTGCGATGGTATTAGTGTTTGTTTGAAAGAATGCTACTGTTTATCTGCCGCACGTACAAAAGACAATTTGTCGCGGTCACTTCGTGTTATCTTTTACTGAGCGCCTATTATTGTGTTTAATTTTTGGGTTCACTGTCCTGCGGCTAGCTATGATCTCTCGGTCAAGCAAATCTCTTAATCAGGTGTGTAAACGGAAAGGAGCTTTTATCCAAAGATAACACTGATGAAAGAATTTGTTTTACACTTTTTATTATTTTAACACATTATTCACTTTCACCTATTAATCGTGACACTCGCCAAACTGAAACTGTTATAATAACTTCTTTACTGCACATTATTAATTCGCGTACTTCAACTTTTTATGTAATTAACTTTACGACACATGAGATTTTTCATAACTTTGCTACGCGTAACCTGCGAATCGATAAACTATGCTCTGTATTCACTATGACTGCTTTCGTTGAACTCAGCGACGTGTAATGCACAAATGTTTCCGATGGACTGGAGCCGACGTGTAATGTACAAATGTTTCCGATGGACTGGAGGGATCTACCTCTTCCTTAGCTCTTTTTATACTCCTACACCCCGATATGCCTAAAGATTATAACCGAGCTGCTATTGGTTAATAAAACGCGCCAACATTAGCGTCTATTTTTATATCCAATGAAAATTACTAAAACATATGCTGTGGGGAAAATGTTCCCGCAAATTCCTAAGAAAAACGCGCAAATATTACGTCATTTGCTCGTCTCTAATAATGATAAACAGCTCACCCCCTCGCTACATTATTGCACGCTATTATTGTCAGTTTCAGTAAGGCCGTATAAACCCACTTCTCGACAATAATTACAATCAACAAACATCTCAAATCAATGTCACACAACAATGCATATTCACACTACAATTACTCTGACATTTACATAATTTGTGATACAAATTACTGCATCAAATTCAACATATACATTTTATTTCTCATGAAAATATCTTAAACATATGATATTTTAATCACAATCGTTAGAGCCGTTTTTGAGAAAATTAAAATTTTCGAAAAATCTCCCATTTAAAGGGTATCCTGGGGTGGGGGATTCTCTTAAAACCTTCGTGTCGCATCCCTGGAAGATACTGAACCTAAATACCACGTTTGGTGTATATCCGATGTTCGTTTCTGAGTTATGCTGTTCACAGACACACACACACATACATACACACACACGGACATGTTTCCAAAAATGCTTTTTTTGGATTCAGGGTGTCTCAAAACATGTATTTCTGGTGAAATCCGGTATCGAATTTTTGGGTGGAATACAATACTTCCCCTACTTACTGTACGTGGTAGAGAAAGTAAAAGTTGAATGTGGTTTACTCATATTGTATAAAGTAAGCACCTACTGTTAATTGAAATCATTTCTAGATAAATGTATCGTGGATGACGTAACCTAAATAGAAGAATCACTTTTTGTATGAATACTATTATAATACATAAGGAATATAATATACCTATACGACATATAATTCCTTACGTTATATATACAGCATATTATTATATGTGTAAATTTTCAATGGGTAGAGAAAGTAATGTGAGTGTACCAAATTCAATTTTTTGTTATTGTAATTTACACACACGATGCCTCCACAACACTCAGTATCAACTAGTACTGCATTAATATGTATTTCATCCTTAGCTGTGTGACCGCTAATGGCTATCCCAACTCTGCTCGGCTGAGTCAAGAGTACTCGCGCGTACGCAGCAACAATGTTCGGAACCCGGCTGGAGGGGGAGCGCGATAGCCAATATATCACTTGGCGAAGGTCATAGCACAAGTACTCGCGCTTCCTGCCACTTCATTCTTCCTTCCATTCAAGCTTCCCACTTCATTCAACTTATGACGTCAGCTTAACCCCAATGTTGAGCTGTATATGCTGTAGGCACATTTCTGCTAATCGTGAGTGATCCACTGTTTTCTGGCGCGCACCCAAGCTGGAAGAGCCTGGCCTATATGGACTAGGTGCGATTGACATACCTCTTAATTCAGAGTTCTAGTTTGAACCTTAATAAAGGATAATAAACTCTGAGCAGCATTTTGCTGGAGTTAAGAAAAATATGAAGGTGTCTACGTTGCGCTACAGAGAAAACTTTATTTATCGTATATTTTAGACTTTGGTTATAATGAGAGATATTAAGACAAAAAGATAAGAAAGGAGGTTGGAACAATGCCATAAATATTTAAATTATATTCGAACCTACTTGCGGCATCTCCCTACTGCGCCAGACAGCCGGCAATCGCCGGGGAAATTACGCCGGCAGAGGCGGACTAAAATCCTTACCTTATAAAAGATGCTGGAAATGTTGACCTCTCAAACAGGCAGCATATCTCGTGTAAATATTCTCCCTCACACTCCGAAGCTCAGCAGCAGGAATTCTTGTGATGAAGCGCCTCATTATGATCATAAATTGGAGTGTGGTGTGCGATAAGTGCCAGAAGAATAATAGGGCCTATATTCTTTGATGAAACAATAAATGCAGAGCGATATCAGAGGTTAATTCTGAAGCCATTTTGCAATTGCTTGAAGATAGAGAAATCGTATGGTTGGTTCCAGTAAGATTCTGCAACAGCACATACGGCTGTCGAATCATTACATACAATAAGAGAGGTGTTTGATGACAGAATAATTAGTGTTGATTTGTGGCACCTCGTTCTCCTGACCTAATGAGTTGTGATTTTTATTTTGAGGTTCATTAAAAGACAAAGTGTATTGTTCCAATCCTCGCATACTACAGGAACTTAGATAAAACATTGTGCAAGAAATCACAAGAATTCCTGCTGGTGAGCTTCGGAGAGTGAGCGAGAATATTTACACAAGATATGCTGCCTGTTTGAGAGCAGAGGATCAACATTTCCAGCATCTATTACAAGGTAAGGATTTTAGTCCGCCTCTGCCGACGTAATTTCCCCGACGACTGCCGGCTGTCTCGCGCAGTAGAGAGAGGCCGCAACTGGGTTCGAAATTAAATTAACTACCCTATATAAGTATTAACGTTAAATCTCAGGTGATTTTTTCGTAGGTGAAATAATGCAGCAGCATTGGTAAAATATGTCCATATGGATATTATGGGAAATAATCCTAAGACCTTTTGCATAAACTAACCTTAATTATATATAAAATTTCAACTAAATTGTAGGAGGATCTGCATATAGATAAACTACGCAAAATGAACGCTAATAAAATAAAAATAGTCTCGTAAACATGGAGTTGCTAATAAGCCATTTGCGATGGTAACGAGCACCACTGACTCCACTGCCTGTACGCATGATCACATTCACATACTCCTTGTTACTCTTAAGGTTATTCCGTTTTGACTACAGTACAGTATAACTTGTCTATAATACATTCTTAGTTACGTATCGCCTGCACATTCAATTTGTAAGGTTTGATTACAGCTCTACTTCTAGTCTATGTTCAGTTTGTAAACAAACGACAACCTCCTGAACGCTTCTATCCCCAAGGCGAAAAGCGTTCAATGTTCACAAACAATTTAATTGGCGCCGGCTCGTAACCATCTCTCTCTCTCTCTCTCTCTCTCTCTCTCTCTCTCTTATTATTTAACGCTTTTGTGTATCAATTTGGACAGCAAATTGTTATGCAGCCCGTCTCTGTAGTATGGGGGTGGTGTGTCTGCCTCACATTCAAGAAGTCCCGAGTTCGAATCTAGGTTAGGGTGGGTTACCCGGATAAGGTTTTTTCCGGGGTTTTCCCTTATCCTGATAATAAGAATGTCGGGTAACTATAAGTTCTATGGACTATGCGCTCATTTGAGCATCATTTCACCAATTTCGTCCGTTCATTTGTTCATCCATCGTCCGATATGACCCATCAGGTTAAAGATATTAAATATATCTGTTGTGCAAATGTTTAACTCCAAGCATAATATGTACAGAGGTTATGAGTTGTTTCATGTCTCTGACAGACGGTCAAAGAAACGTAGATACTTTCTCAGGCGTACCGGAGCGGGAAGGGGATTCTAATGCCTGCTATGTTTTCAGTTTTTCAGCAGTCATTTTGGGCTGTCTATTCGGGTACTGATCTTTCAACTCACACTTTTTAAATTTTAAAGCCTGAAAACATATCGCTTTCGTGGCAGATTTGGCAGAGATGTGAAAAATGGACGGGTACGTGACTATGGAATAGTCACGGAATGTGAATGTAAAAGCGCCAGCACGCAACACTTACACGTGTAATTAGAATCTCGATCAAAGTGTTGAACACTTTCTCCTTTTAATTTGCCTTCCCATTTTAGCCCACTATGACCTACGCTTAACCGACAGCCATCTCCCTCTTTACTCGCTTTAGGAGAAAGCCCAGAAATTCATTTCATTATAATACATCCTGTAGCTTTCTGTTCACTATCATAAGTAAAGCGGCCATATTTTTAATCGTGTTAACTTTGTGGCATCTATTGCTGCCAACAGTTGTGTTGATTGTACAGGGTGAGCCAAAAAACTACGAACCGGCTGCGCGGTGCTTTTCCTGTCCGCGTTCTCGGCGCTCGTTGCCGTCTGCCTTTATCATAGAAAGGCGCAGATGAAATCATGCAACATTTTTAAAACTACTTTTAAAGGCTTTACTTACCAACTTTATGAAAAGAGATGCTGAAACTGACCACCGTCGTTGTCCATACATTTTTGGCACCTCTTTAGGAAACTATCCATCACTCGCCGTATTCACGTTGTGAAACGCTAGCAGTTTCCTGGCGGATATTTTGTTTTAATTCTTCCAGGGTGTGTGGGTTTGTCTTGTACACTTTATGTTTTAAGTTACACCAGAGATATTAGGTCGGGGGATCGAGGGGGCCACAAATCTGTACTAATAATTCTGTCCTCAAACACACTCAGTTTTTCTCATCGAAATATTGGCCGTATAAGCTGTTGCAGACTTTTGTTGAAAAAAGGCAAAATCACGCTCACTGGCTGTTAATTCTCTAAAAACAAAGGGGGGGGGGCAAAACTGTATTCACGTATGTATGGACGTCAACTGTTGACTCGAAAAAAAAATTGGCGAGTGATGGATAGTTTCCTAAAGAGGTGCCAAAAATGTAAGGAAAACGATGGTGGCCAGTTTCAGCATCTCGTTTCATAAAGTTGGTAAGTAGAGCCTTTAAAAGTAGTTTTAAAATGTTGTATGTTTCATTCGCGCCTTTCTATTATAGCGGCAAACGGCAACGAGCGCCGAGGACGCGGACATGAAAAACACCGCGCAGCCGGTTCGTAGTTTTTTTTTTTTTTTTTTTTTTTGCTCTCCCTGTAGTTGAACTATCATGTAATTAATTATATGACCTGGCAAGTGTGCTCAGGGTTATGTCCAATGGCAATCCTGAAATCTTATTAATTAAATAACCGATAAAAAAACCACACACACAAGAGCGACGCGATAACCCAGGACGTTAAGGCGTGGATAGGTGGTCTGCAGTTTAAATCCCGCTAGGAGCGTTCTCCATGAGTTTTTTTTTTTTTTTTTTTCAAATTTCCTCAGTCCATAACTGCCAAATAACGGGAAGGTACCACAAACGTATGCCTGGAACGATTCCTTCCAAATTTCCTTTCTCAGTTATCATTTCATTTCATGTATTATATCAGTGTCCACCGCTTGTGGTGTAGTATGAAAACAACTCGCACACTACACCTTAGGCATACCGAGAAACGCTGATTAAAGGAAATTTTCTCGAGCAAAGCAACCAGTTGAAATTACCGACAAAGCCACGAGCGATCTTGTCGCGAGAGAATTTATCCAGGGAAGTTCAAAATCACGAAATGCACTCATCAGAACTACTCCGCGAATAAAAGGAAATAGATTTTATAAATAATAGTCATTATTATCATCAAATAAAACAATAAGATTAACCAGCTTTAAATAGCAATCTGTTATTTAAAACTTCATAGAGAAGTTCTTCCGTTTAAATAAATTATAAAAACATCTGCATCATATGGTAAACATATAATACATAGAAGAAAATGAGGACATGGACCTCAAAAATAAGAGAAGTTGTAATCTTATAAGAAATACAAAAGATTGACCTAAGCGTGTATAACGACGAAGAATAAGTGTTGTCCTCCGTGGTGTAGTGATATCACGCTAGCCTCTAGCTCCCGAGGTCGCGGATTCATATCCGGCGGAGAGTGATGGATTTTTTCGGGCGTAAAAATCCGTAGCATAGCATAGCTTCCTTCCGAAGGAAGTAAAGCCGGTGGTCCTGTGTCGTAGATTTACGACACGTAAAAGAACCTCAAGTCTGATAAAGAGGCCCCTGAGCAAAATTTCCGGTCTTTCATGCCCAATACAGAATGGAACGCTAAGGACCAAAGTAGTTAAAGAGCGTCCATAAATAAAACTCAATTTCAATTTACGAAGAATAAGTAACCAGAAAAAAGGTTCTTCAACCCCATTGAAGAAAGGAGGTAGATAAATTCCTAAAGTTGTCACTTCTGAGGAATGAATTACTGTTAGGAAACACTGCCGTCCACTTATTTAACTTTTATGATTTTCTTCCTCCTTTTAGCTAATAGAATTGATTATTCGAGCACAAGTGGTGGTTGTTATGGAACTTTCTGATCCCCACTTTGTGTGGAAGTAAAGGAATTAATTCGCAGCGTTCGACGTCCTACTCGAGGTACAACGAGCTGGTGTTCCAATTACATAAAAACAGAGAATGCTAATGGTGCTGTTAAACAATTATTTCCCTTTCCCCTTTAGCCGTCCATGACCTCATTCATTTGTTATTGTGTACTGCACTAGCAGCTCCACGATGAGAGTAAAAACAAAGCCACACCATTAGGTAAGGGAAAACAGTTTCACTCGCGGCTAATGGTCTTATTTTTCCCACCTGATGGTAGTAATTTTCTTTTTCTGAAAGAGCTCATAATTAATAGAATAATGTGAGTGACTTTAATGGTCCATGTAACGTGTAATTAAGAAAACTTTACTTACTTAAACCTTTAACCCTAAATAAAAAAAATTAAAGACAAAGGCAAAAATCTCTTTCTTAAGAATTGGTTTTAATTTAATTAAATATGTTGATTTAGGCTGAAGAGGATATTTTGGAGCACAAATTTATATATTTTAATGTAGTTAAGAGGTTAATTCAACCTACTACTCTTAGATACATTCTAAACATCTTAAAGTAGACAAAATATGTTTGTATAACGTATATTTTTAACTCTAAGGAATTATCAAGTACATATGTGTTTTATTAGCTCCATATTAACGATCTGGAAACTTGCACCGACTTTACTTAACATTAGTGCGAATATAGATACAATTTTTGAACATACATTCAGATTTAAGAGATGGCCTAAGCAATCGTTATGAGGAACGTTCGGAAACGATTAATAGTAGAAGTCTTTTGTATCTTATTATGCAACTAGGCTCAAAACACAAGGGATTTCTCAATTACTCCCTATCAACATCAATGCGCCGTTGCCATCATCCTTGTATTTCATGATGGCATCGTAGAGCAACTTTAGGCACCCTACACCAACTTAAATGGACACTACCTGCAGTCTTAAATTAAATTGAGTTTTATTTTGGACGCTCTTTAACTGCCGTGGACCTTAGCGTCTCATTCTATATTGGATGTGAAAATCCAGAGGCTCAGAGGCCTCTATCAGGCTTGAGGTACTTTTACGTGCCGTAAATCTACGACATGGGACCATCGACTTTACTTTCCTTCCGAAGGAAATCCATGCTAAGGATTTTTACGCCCGAAAAAATCCATCGCCTTCCTCCGGGTTTGAACCCGCGACCTGGGGAACTAAAGGCTAGCATGGTAACCACTACACACGGAAGACGACACCTGAATCCCTCACCTCTGTAAAGATATAAGAGTAAAGGCTAATCAACATGGATGAGCACCGATGGGACTTAGAATCGATTCCGGTAAACTTCGAACCGATATGACTTAATTTTAGGCAATGAATTACGTGCAACTGAAAAATCAGTATTGAAAAATCTGATGTGTTACACTCACATGACTTTTTCTACTCTTGTACAAACTATTTTTACAAACGCTTATTCTCCATATGCTTCATGTTAATCGAGATGTTAAACTTATTGCTAATTTTCTTGTAGGTGCAAGGGGAATTGGTAGGCTTTAAGCGACAGTCAAATCTTTTAAGAGCTGGTTGCTATGTGGAGTATTCCATTTTCTTTGTATTACCAGGACAAAAAAAATGAATAACGAATTTGAGAAAAGTATAAGTATTGCAAAATTTAAGGGAATAACAAGCAATACCACGAAAATGGTTCACTCAATAACAAAAAATGTATGACATAAATCGTGTATTTTAACGCGATCTACATTTTTTTGTGTAGTAAAATTTTGTCTATCTCTTATGGTTTACCAGTTATGCAAAAGTCGTTTAGAATGAAGAATACTTTTGGAGATATTCCCAGAAAATTCGAGATATACATTTCATATGTCATGAAAATATCTTAAACATGATATTTTAATCAAAATCGTTAGAGCCATTTTTGAGAAAATTAAAATTTTAGAAAAATGTTCCATGTAAAGAGTAATCTGGGGTGGGGGATTTTCTTGAAAACCTTCGTGTCGCATCTCTGGAAGATACTGAAGCTAAATAGCAAGTTTGGTGTTTATCCAACTGTTCGTTTCTGAGTTATGCTGTTCACAGACACAAACACGGACATATTTCCAAAAAATGCTTTTTTTGGATTCAGGGGGTCTCAAAACACGTATTTCCGGTGAAATCTCGGTATCGAAGTTTTGGGTGGAATACAATACTTCCCCTAATTACTATACGTGGTAGAGAAAGTAAAAAGTAGCTACCTATGTGTTGCATTTAGACGACTTTCTCTATTCATTCTTCTATAAAATATTCTTACGGAAACTTATTCATGTATTTTCATTATACATTTTACATACTTTGCTTTACGTATAAGAAAAATATGTCTCTAACCTCTATCTTTATTAGTGGGTATACAAAGTATTCTTACTAAATCCTATTTTTCCATCTACTACATTTTAATCCAAATAAACCTTTGCAGAAGTAGATACAGTACACATTTCGTTATATATACAAAGCGAACAGCGATATTCAAATGTTTAACAACTGCACGTACATGTTGCCTTAAAATCCCATACTGTTTCCATGCAATCGCGAGAAAAAACTGAATGTTGGACTTGAGGAGAGAGACCAAGAAATGAACAATTCGAACCTTTAATAACGGATATCTCAGAGACGGCTAATGGCACAAAAAAACTTATTTTAAATAAATTGTGTGTTTTAAAGAGATGTAGACTTTTTATGTGGTAACGTTTTCGTCTATCTCTTAACGTTTACCGGTTAAACAAGATTATACAAAATTCCTTCCGAATGAAGAAAACTTCATAAGCTATTCCCCCAAAATTCAAGATATATATTTTATCGTCATGTAAATATCGTTCATATATAGCATTTTAATAAAAAGCGTTGGTCATTTTTAGAAAATAAAAAAAATCGAAACATTTTCCACGTAAAGAGTAGTTTGGGTTGGAGGGATTTTGTTGAAAATCTTTGTGTCGCATCTTTGGAACATATTCAACCAAAATACCAAGTTTGGTATTCATCCGACATTTTGTTTTTGAGTTATCGTATTCACAGGTACACGGGCATGTTTCCATAACCACTTTATTTGGATTGAGGGGGACTCAAAGCATGTATTTCCGGTGAAATCTCGGTATCGAATTTTTGGTGGAATACAATACTTCTCCTACTTACTAAACTAGTAGAGAAAGTAAAAATACACTAAACTAAAGCGATAGTCAAATCTTTTAAAATATGTCGGTCGCTATGTGATGGCATTGTAACTCTCTTTGGCGGATCACGGAAGAAAAAAAAAAGTAAAACAAAACCAATAACGAAGAATATCTGGGAAATTATTAATGCACAAAAAATGTATGACATAAATCGTGTGCTTTAATGTGATCTATATTTTTACATAGTAAGAGTTTGTCTATCTCCTACAGCTTACCAATTATACAAAAGTCATTCAGAATGAAGTGGTCTTCACAGGCTATTCGCAGAGAATTCAATATGTACATTTTATTTGTCAATTAAATATATTTAATATATGGTATTTTAATCAAATTGTTAAATCCATTTTTAGAAAATAAAAATTTTCGAAAAATCTTCCATGTAAAGGGTAGTTTGGGGTGAAAGGATTCTCTTGAAAATCTTCGCGTCACATTTTTAGAAGGTAGTGGTCTTAAATACCAAGTTTGGTGTTGATCCCACTTTTCGTTTTTAAGTTATGCCTTTCACAGACAGACACCACACGGACCTTTTTCTAAAAAAAGCTTTTTTGTTTATTCAGAGGGGGCTTAAAACATGTATTTTCGGTGAAATATCGATATCGAACTTTTAAATGGAATACGATACTTTCTCTACTTACTAAAGAAAATAATAAAACTGGTGTAGAATCTTGTAGCGCATTACAATTTCGGTAACCTTTTGGTAATCGCGTCTATTTTCAGCCAGGCAGCTTCTTACCTCACTCATGCCAACAAACGAGTTCAAAATATTGCAGCACTGGTAGGAGAATTGGAAACCATGGGTTACATACAGAATTTGTAAAATCACTTCTTTTGTAAATATCCTTTGGTAAGCTGAAGGGGGAGAAAGGGGCGATCGTGAAAAAAAAAACTCTTTCATTTAATTAATTGTGTTCAATAACTGATACATAATAGCTGATATTTTAAAAAAGTAATGCTGTTTACAGAATTTAAAAGATCTGTAAATAATATAACACTAACATTAATTTCTTAATTGTATCAGTTGTAAGTTTAATATGCAGGTGGACCAGTTGAGACTGTACAATATTTCCGACAACTTAGCGTTATAGAAAGAAATGTCTTAAATAAAAGTTGCTTGATATTATGGGGGAAAGTAAATGCCATTAGTCATGTTTTGTTTGGAAGACGAGGATGGTCATTTTAGGGTCAATTTATTATTTTTACTTTCTCTACTACGTATAGTAAGTAGGGGAAGTATTGTATTCCACCCAAAAATTCGATACCGAGATTTCACCGGAAATACATGTTTTGAGACACCCTGAATCCAAAAAAAAACATTTTTGGAAACATGTCCATGTGTGTGTGTCTGTGTGTCTGTCTGTCTGTGAACAGCATAACTCAAACGAACAGTCGGATAAACACCAAACTTGGTATTTAGGTTCAGTATCTTCCAAGGATGCGACACGAAGGTTTTCAAGAAAATCCCCCCACCCCAGATTACCCTTTACATGGAAGATTTTTCGAAAATTTTAATTTTCTCAAAAATGGCACTAACGATTTTGATTAAAATATCATATGTTTAAGATATTTTTATGACAAATAAAATGTATATCTTGAATTTCCTGGGAATGTCTCCAAAAGTATTCTTCATTGTGAACGACTTTTGCATAACTGGTAAACCATAAGAGATAACACAAAATTGTACTGCACAAAAAATGTAGATCGCGTTAAAATACACAATTTATGTCATATACATTTTTTTGTTGAGTGAACCATTTTCGAGATATTGCTTGTTATTCCCTTAAATTTTTCAATACTTATTTTCTCAAATGGGTATTCGTTATTCATTTTTTGGTCTTGGATATGCAAAGAGTATTAATTTGTGGCAAAGAGAATGGTGCTGCACATGGCAACCAGCTATTAAGAGTAATGTCTATGCTTAAAGGCTACTGAATTTCTACATTGCCCTTGTAAATATATATTCCCCTTACATCTACAAGAAAATTAGCAATAAGACAGAGTCTGCAAATGTTTATCTCGATTAACATGATGTAGATGAAGAATAAGCGTTTGTAAAAATAGTTTGTACAAGAGTAGAGAAAGTCATGTGAGTGTAACACATCAGATTTTTTATAAGTTTGTGGGCGGGCCAAACAAAAGTAGCTCGCGGGCCACACAGACACACACACGGACATGTTTCCAAAAATGCTTTTTTTGGATTCAGGGGGTCTCAAAACATATATTTCCGGTGAAATCTCGGTATCGAATTTTTGGGTGGAATACAATACTTACCCTACTTACTATACGTAGTAGAGAAAGTAATATATACATAAAAAGAAAGGCGCGCCCGTAATAGATTAATTTGCTCACGAATTTCGAACGATTAAATAAAATTAAGAGCTCAGCTTAGTAAATGAAATACAGAGTAATGACCTACTGAAGGACAAATACAAGGAAAGCATTTTGATTGACTTTTACCACTGTCTGCCAAGTGACACATTTCCTCATTTGAAATACTTTGCACGAGAACTAATATCAGTGTTCGTATCGACGAATATCTATGAAAACATTTTCAAAAATGAAAGATGTCAAATCAAAATATAGGTCTGCTATGACTGATGAACATTTAGAGTCCGTGTTCATGATAGACAGCACAACATTAGAACCATAAATGTCTGCAATCATAACACAGAAAAGTCAGTTTCAATCATCCCATTCAATATGAAGTGATATTAACGTAAAACTACTTTATGTAACAGGTGTTAACATATACTGCCTATGAGGTACATTGTCATGAGACTATGAATGAAACTATGATCAGTTTTGTTAAGTAGATATTTAATTACAGCAGTTATTGATGTACGTATACATGTGCATTTTAGGTCAATAAAAGACTGTTTGAAAACCAATCTGATCTGTGAGCCTCGTGCCTGCGAGTTTATTGTTCCTATCTTATACTTACATATGTGGCTTCGCCCGTAATTCATTCTCAAAGGCTTATGCGGCCCCCAATATGAAAAGTTTGCAAACCCCTGATTTAGCGTATTCAGCATCTACTAGTACGCCTCTCAGTCACGTGCGGGCGTGTCCATAGATTTGTACGACATTGATTTATGTTATTCTCGAACGCTCCTGATATGAAAATTGAAAGTCATTGTAAAGTAACAAAACGTATGCGAGATGATGCATCTACTAACATTTTTACTCCATTTGACTTCACTTCATGTCTTTCGATCAAAAGAATGAAAAAAACGTTAATGTGTTACATTCATATGACTTTCTCTGCCGTCTATCGCTTATTAGTGAGTATGTAAATTATTTTTACGAAAGTTTATTTTTCTATCTACTTCATTTTAATGGAGATAAACCTTTCCGGAAATAGCTACATTCACATTTCCTTATAGATACAAAGGGAATAGTGATAGTCAAATGTTTAAGAACTGGACGCTATATACTGGCCTTAAAATTCCATACTGACATCGCGAGAAACAGCTGAAAAATTACAGGATTTTAAACGAATGGCTAAGTGTTGAACAAGTCAATCATTAATAACGAATATCTCGTAAATGCTTGATGCCTCAAAAAAGTTTTTTGAAATAAATTGTGTGTTTTAAATAGATCAAGTTTTTTTGTGTGTACGTTTTGGTCTATCGCTTAAGGTTTAACAGTTACACAAGATTATACAAAAAAAATCGAAAAATATTCTGTGTAAAGGGTAGTTTGGGGTGGGGGAGTTTCGTAAAACCTCGTGTCGCACCTTTGGAAGGTACTGCTGTTAATAGGCACACACAGAGGCTTCTTCATGGATTCAGGGGGCTCAAAACGTGTATTTTCGGTGAAATCTCGGTAATGAATTTTTAGGTGAAATGCAATATCTTTTCTACCTACTAGGTACAGAAACGACAGGAGGAAATCAACACGGCTTCCTGGCACACCGCATTTCTTACGTTTCTACGGTATTTCATGGCGTCATGACTTCATTTTATTAGCTGGTGCTATCACCTAGTGCAGTGTATCGGACCAATAAGCATATCTACGCTTGTTCTGTTAACTCATTGGCTAAATATGAAAAGGTATAGGTGAGGAATGGCCACCTACCTCAACTAGAAAAGCGAAGCAGAGGTTATCTCCCCTTTTAATATGATGGAGACCGATTTTGTCAATCTTTCGCGAGGTTAATAACAAATACACAGCAACTGCCTGTTTGGAAATGTCCTTGATATGAGTCAGTTCTACACATGTTAGTATTTTGGCCCTCAAACTTCAGTTATAGGTCTCATAAATTAGCTTAGTGGTCAAGACGCTGGTACCATAATGATGGATTCTCTACTTCGTGCCATTCAACTTTCCTGATAGGCACTATTAACGTCCTTACAGAGATCAGAAATCGGATGTAGTTTACTTCTTGTGGGACGTGTACGAGATAGAGAAACTAAAAAGTTTAATTTCAACCATTTATGACTATGTTGTCAATTTGTCATTTTGTGATCAACACTTTCCTAACGTTTTTCTCTAGAAAATCAATATGCAGAGGAACATTAAAGCTTTTTCGGTACTAATATCTTTTAACAATGCAAAAATGTGATGCACAGGAAATCAATGTGTTTTATAATAAACTGTCCTTTTCAATGCAATTATCCGGTACAGCTCTGCTTATATGTATGATTTCTATTACTAGAGTCCCGGAATAATATATTTTTACCCTCTCTACCACGTACATAGTAGGTAGAGAAAGTATTGCATTTTACCCAAAAATTCAATACCGAGATTTCACCGGAAATACATATTTTGAGCTCCCAGAATCCAAATAAACCATTTTTGGAAGCATGTCCATGTGGGGTGTGTGTGTGTGTGTGTGTGTGAACAGCAAAACTCAAAAGCAAAAGTCGGATAAATATCAAACTTGGTGTTTGAGTTGAGTATCTTCCAAGGATGCGACACAAAGATTTTCAAGAAAATTCACCCACCCGTTAACATGAAAGATTTTTCGAACATTTTGATTTTTTAAAAAATGGCTCTAACGGTTTTAACTAAAATACCATATACGAAAGATATTTACATGACAAATAAAATGTATATCTTAAATTTTCTGGGAACAGCCTAGGAAGTCCGCCTCATTCGGAAGGATTTTGCATAATTTTGTATAGGTAACTGGTAAACGTTAAGCGATAGACGGAAACGTGTCAAACAAAAATATATAGATCTCTTTAAAACACCAACTTAAAATAAGCTTTTTGTGGCCTAAGCCGTTTTTGAGATATCCGTTATTAAAGGCTCGAATTGTTCAACACTTGTCATTCTTTTAAAGTCCCATCGATTTGCGTTGTTTCTCGCGATTGAATGGAAACAGTATGGAATTTTAAGGCCAGCATATAGCGTCCAGTTCTTAAACATTTGACTATCACAGTTCTCTTTGTATACAACGAAATGTGCAATGTAGTTATTTTTGCAAAGGTTTATTTGGATTCAAACATAGTAGATAGAAAAATAAGCTTTAGTAAGAATGGTTTGTATACCCACTAATAAAGATAGAGGGTAGAGAAAGTCATGTGAATGTATCAAATCAGTTTTTTTTTCAAATATTTACATACTCTTCAATCCTGAAAAAGTTTAATTAAATAACACTCGAATTTTTACTTTCTCTTCATAAACATATTGTTTCTAGACTTGGTTATTCTGAAAGCGATCAGAACATTCGATGACATTATTACACATAAAAGAATTAGTATGTAAAACGTTTGTGGCAATTTT
This sequence comes from Deroplatys truncata, assembly GCA_030765065.1. Lineage (NCBI taxonomy): Eukaryota > Metazoa > Arthropoda > Insecta > Mantodea > Mantidae > Deroplatys > Deroplatys truncata. Next base: position 169,411,600 of record CM060983.1, read on the forward strand.
GTCAACAGGAAATTATTGCGAGTAACAAACATTTACTTAACTGTGACCCTCCTCCTATTTGCAACCTATGCAGATCCAACCTCACAGTTCATTTCGCGTAAAAATCCTTAGCATGGCTTCCTTCGGAAGGGAAGTAAAGCCGGTGGTCCCGTGTGGTAGATTTACGGCACGTAAAAGAACCTCAAGCCTGACAAAGAGGCCTCTTAGCAAAATTACCGGTCTTTCACGCCCAATATAGAATGGGACGCTAAGGACCATAGTAGTTAAAGAACGTCCATAAATAAAACTCAATTTAATTTTTTTTTTTACAGCCTGCCGTCGCGATGAAAAACACAGAGAAAGATGTGGGATCCCCAACAGTCTATCCGGCGCCCTAAATTCAGCACAACAAAGAACTTTAAACTTTATGTAAACGACAAAATTGTATAATAATGTATAGCACACTTATCTAGAGAATTTAATGTATGTACTATTACTGTTTTAAAATTTTGTATTTTTCATCGTAATCATGTTCTGTATTCTAAAGTAGTCGCGATATGACTTTATAGTTGAAGCGACAATAAAGAATATATAACGAGACAAGAAGTGACTTGCCATTATAATGGAATCCTCCATCCCTGACATAAATCTGAAATGCATTTATAATGCACTATTAATGCTGAGATGCATTAATTTTTAGGGCCACATTTATAAATGCTTTCCAAACTCGTAGGTATTTATTCAATTTAAACGCCATAAGCGCAACTGTTCACCTCACAGTCGTACAATTGCATGGGTGATCGCAAAAACGGACTAAGCATCGTTTTATCAGAATCAAGAAAAGTCAACTTTTGCAAAAGCCAATAAAACAAATCACCCATACATGAGAATAAACTAACAATACAGTCATCTTACACAGTTACGCCATATGCGTGTCCTCCTGTCTAAAACATCAAGTGAGCCTAATTTTACAATAATAAAACAAAATGGCATGTTTTCAATAAACTGTCACAAAATTACAAGCTTTTTATCTTATCACACAGATTTCGTTAAGGCTAGAGAATGTATCCGTTGCGGTTTCTGCACTAGAATTGAAGCACATAAGTTTTTTGTTTTGTTTTTTTTAATGATGGTTAGCCCATTTTTGCGAACACCCATTCTATTTTAGGAACATCTTGTATAATCTACCCTTATTAATATACCAATTTCAACCACATTTTAACGTTTCAGGAAATATAAAATTATTAGTCCGCACACTCGATTGCATCAATGCCGCCTATTCTTGATTTGGTTAGCATACCTCGGAGTAAACATGTGTCTAAGAGAAGGACGACAATGCTTGTATGTAAATCCGTAAGATGCATGCAATTTTTAATAAAATAAATGTGGTCCATAATAGAACGGAGTTGTTTATGTCGGCACTGACAAAATCTAGTCACAACCCCTACCAGCGTGATCAACTCTGTTTTTCGAACATAATTCTGGCCACTGGATTGGCATGCTATTTTACCTCCCCGTAAGTATGGACCTGCTTAAGGGTAACATTACAACCAAACCTTATATTTTCACACCACACTACGTTTTCTTAATGCCGGTTTCTTATTGCCGTTTAGTAGCGGCAATAACTTAACCTTCGCAACCATGTCGCTGACGAAAGCTCTCATATATGTAAATGTCGTAGCTCTCATTCAGTTTAACCACACATGCAAACAATTCTTCATCCCTTCCTCTAGATAGGGAATTGTTTGTAATTTGTTTAGCCTTTTCTTGTGTACCAATCGTAGCGAAGCTCTTTAAAGGTGGCATCTAACCATCCCTTCATTTCACATCGATTATAAACATCGTTCATTGTTTAGTTTTAAACCCCTGAATTGTTATTCAGATCAGTCACATAGAAATCTGATACTGGCTGAGTGGAATCAACAGTTGGTTACCTGAATGTGGAAACTTTCAGGAGAGAAAAACGCCATGGCAATCTAGGGGAATGGGCCACCTTTTATGCACGCCAGTGTACATGCAGTGGATCATCTATTCATTATTTTACGATTCTCTCCATACAACTGCTTGTTTTGTACTGACTGCAAACAAATTTGAAAGGTGTCGACCAATTTCGTTTTAACTTTTACATAACATTTTGACTCCATACATATACGAGGGCTTCGTATTTCATGAGTTACTGCATGTGTAACGACGGATTCACAGACAATGAAGGCACTCTGCATTAGCGAACGTACCTAAAACTAAAAATGAAATACATTACAGAAACCTAATGCATATCTTGAGCTTAAAATATTAGAGGTGCTGCTCACAAAAGGCCCAGTTTTACATGCAGAGGGCACCGGACCGTATTCTCCTTTGATCAGGTTCAGTAGACCTAACCGATACTGTCCTTTGAGTAGAGGAGAAAGGAAAAGGGAATTCGAACCCGCGATCTGCATATATACTTTAAAGGTCTACGTCCGCACTAACTGTGCCACTGAGGTCATGTATCTTAATTAAGAAGTTTCGCATCTGATCCAACTTTCTCTAGCACAAGAACGTTATTTTTACATTCTCTTATCTAATCAATGAGAGGCAATGTTGTTAGCGTTTTCTGATGAGCCGAAAGCTACAAGAAAATGGAAGCGGAGTTTACTCGTCGACCTTTTACCGAGCTTCTCGTGACATTTGCGAGACCACGTTTCGTGCCAGCAGACAAAGCTTCTTAGCCTTTCTTAGTTGCTCCCTCCGCTTTCACATTCTTTTTACTTTATTTGTTTCGTCTCTAATCACTTTGTGAAGGTAAAGGTCGAACTATCGGCATGTTCAAAAACGTACTCAACACAAAATACCTTCACTGCAAAACTTCTTTGAACCCGAGGAACTTGAAGCCAAATTCTGAAAAGCCATCGATGTCAATCACACACTGACCGAGCGAGATGGCTCCGCGGTAACGCGCGAGGCTTTCATTCGGAAGGTCCTGGGTTTGATTTCCGTCAGACCGGCTACTCTTGAACTTGAGATTTCCCCCTGGCGCTTGGATGACTGGCTGGTGCCTTTTACGGAGGCTCGTTTCCGGGAAACCTGCGTTAATGGCACCAGTAGGCTTCCGTCGGCGTCAGGATTGATATGCTGGAATCGTTAGGGATCCCATCCTTGCTAGTGCGCAGCGTCGTCCAGATCTGGTAGACTTCGGGTCCCCCCTTTATCCCAGGGATCACGCAAGTCGCAAACGGCAATCCAAACATACACTAGTAAAATACTGAGTAGGCTGTTTAAGTTTAAGAGCACTTTACCTATTTATATTTGAAAGGGGACGATTGGAAACCGCGCGCTTCACCTTGCGAGTGAGTGCGTTGGAGGTGTAGGCCACGTTTGCCTCACAAGAGAAGTTGCAATCAGCTTCCGAAGGCGTCTGGGACTCCATTACGGCAGCTTCTGTAAGTAGGTACTATATAGCTCCCAAGACAGTTCTTTCAGCGTTTGCAGCTAACAAACGAAAGTAACCGAAGGTGGAACGTTTGCTTTAAGCTTGAACGAAGAAATCAAAGCAAAGAAATGCTTTAGCATAACATTAATTTACACAAAAAAGAAAACGTCGCGTTCACTTAAGCAATCGGTGAAAACAATTAAAAGCAAAACGGTCATTTTATTTTAGGTGCAAACATGAAAATGACCAAGAACTAACCTAACTTTAATTTAAACCCACAATAGGTGAAAATGTATTTCCCGATAACCGGCCATCCAAATGACTGATTTGCGCACGATCGATTCTCCTTAACTAGTAATATCATATCATAAAAATAATTTTATATAAACATAGCTGTTTTTTTGGAGGGGGAGACATCTATATTTTCTTGCAACAAGTTTCCGTAATGTATGGTACTCCATTTATATAAAAATTTCTAGTAAAGAAAAGTACCTCTCTTTCACAAGAGAATTCAAGATGTCGGTAGATCAATCCCAAAATGTTTTATTACATTTTAGAACTGTTTTCTGAGAAAATGATTTTTTTTTTTCAAATGGAAGAAAGGAAATTCTCTGAAAATCTTCGCCTTGCACCCCTAATACAAAATCAGATTTGGTATACATAAGTACAACTTTTCCTTTTTGCATCCTACAGCATACTTTTCTTTTTATTTTTTCTTTCGTTTCTTTAACGCTAGAGTTCTGAAAATTCTAATTTAAATATTGCAAGGCACATTGTAAATTCTGTTTCTTTTCTTGAACTAAAACTACATACACCGTCAGTATTTGCGTTGGGTTTTCTTTATAAATATTAAATGCACACATTTACACACACACACACACACACACACACACACACACACACACACTCTCTCTCTCTCTCTCATACCCAGACTCTAGAGAGGACGGGAAATAATCCTGGCTAAAGAAAAATTCCCAACTTCCAGCCGGGAATCGAACATGGGACCTCTAAATTTGGAAGCTAATATTCTACCCCCAGGCCACAGAGACAATGCAGTTTAATTTTATGTCCATGGTAACAAAGCTTTTTCATTTCTGAATTATATAAATTTTAAAAGAGTATATATGTGGATGCTATCCCGGCCACGGAGGCTAACATTCTGCTGGGAGATGCGTGATGCTGGCCGCACCATCTCCCCGTATGTGTCTGATGATCGCCCACCTCTGCCGTGCGTACGTGGGCGTGAGGCTGGTAGTCGGTTGACAGGTCAAAGTCCTTCATGGGCTGTAGCGCACGAGATAAAGATATGAGTAAATATGAGATGCTATATGTTTTACTTTCTTGATTAAACTGATTTAGTCTTAACTGTGCACATATCAATTATAAATTTGAAGTTACAGCACACGCTTTTCAATTCCTTTTCAGTTTCTTCCTGACGAAGAAAGTCTTTATATATGTTCAGTTTTTGCTTTCTCAATTGCATTTGAAATGAGTTCCAACTATACACTACTGCTCGAACACATCTTCCTAAGCAGAATACCCATAGCTACCCCAATGCTCAAGGTTCCGCTGATTCTATCTGTCCTCGGTTCCATTGTCATAATTTCCTTATGTCACGATTCCGGTTTCTAGTCTAGACAAAGGAATATGAAACAAAAGCAATAGGAAAGGTAAAGAATAAACATCTTGACTTCTATAAGTAGTTAGATTATAAATCCCAGCAGTGGATCGTATCTATGCTTTCATCACCACCAAGGATAAGACAGCATCAGCGCTTTTGACATACTATCTGGTCGAGTGGTCAGCGTTCTAGCTTCTTTCCCAGAGGTCGACTTCCAGCAGGGAGGGAGAATTTTTCTTCAATTCGGACTTTTCACTATCCTCCCCAGAATCCGGAGTTATAACAGAGATAGTGAATGTGTATAAGACTCCAAGTTTGAACCTACAGAACTAAAATCCAACAATATGAAGTTCAATGTGAGCTTATTGCAGATGAGTAACTGTTCTCAAAGAAAGCCGCCGATATGACCTTAGATGTTAACAACGGCATATAAGTGGAACACACGCACACACACAGATTCGTTTAATCATAGTTCACGTTTCAGCAAACCTCACGAGATCTAGATGATAGGGTTTAGAAACAGGGGAGATTTTCACTGCGACCAAGGCAAGGTCTATTGCGCTTACTAAACCTCCGGAGGGAAGGCATGAGGCGAGAGAGTACGAAGGTTGTTCTCTCCTCAAAGCACATTTGCCGCATATGCTGCGTATCACCATCCACCGCCCGACCCTGTAACCATGAAAGATGAAGAGGGAAATGAAATGAGGTACAAGTAAATTCGCTACCGCCTGAGCCATCACGCTCGGTTCGTTAGGGCTAACTAATCCCTATTTTAAGGGCACCTTAACGAGTTTGCCTAAAAAATAACATGACGCCATGCTCCTAGAGAAATCCTGTATTTCCAATATATGCTAAAGAAGACGGCAAACTAGAATACCACAAATCATCTTCAAACTAAAGAGTAAGAACCAAGTCGCATGAATTATTCTTCTTCTTCCTTTCAAGTATTAGGGCCTATGACCTGTTACGATCTTGGAATTGAATTAGCAATCCAACATTTCCTTGAACGACCAAAAGATCTTTTTCTGTTTGGACGATAGTGAAGCATGACTTTTGAGATTCTATTTGTACGCAAGCAGGCAGATAATTTATCTATTTGTAATGTATGTGATCAGTTACAGGCTGAATTGTAACTCTCCCATTACTTCCTTATCATGTTTATGCTCCCATTTGGTGTATTTTGCTGTGTATGCCATAAATTTCATTTCATTAGCTGCTTTCATTAGCAGTTATTCTGCTTTCATCTTTCTTAAATTCCATGTCTCACTGCAGTAACAAAGCACAGGTCTCGCCAAGGTCTTGTTTAGGCAACTCTAGTATTTCTTTATACTAAGGAAGGTTCCGTATTGTTATTAATGATTCCCACTGCTTTGTTGTATTTACAAGTTTTCTGTGAAATGTCTGCTTCATCGAAAAAGGTTGTGTATTCGAGATATACAAATGATTTCCCTTTCTAAAGCTTTTAAATCCCAACATATTTTGCTAGGTATAGCTTATTTTCCGCAGGAGGCCATATTCTTTTCTGTATTGATTTTCATTTCATACTTAAGTCAAGGTAACATACAATTTTGTTAAAATAATGTACATAACGTTGTAAATCAACTTCTGGGGCAGCTATCAGAGCTAAATCATTTGCAAGAAGTAGATAATTAATTGTAAATCTCTATTAAGGTGTATATAACCATGCTGCAATTGTTTCCAACTTCTAATTATTTTATTCAAATATACAATAAAAACAACGGTGAAAGGCCGCATCTTTAGCTTACTCCTGTATGAATTTCTGTCCATTGTGACAATTTATTGTCATACCTAGCTGTAATTAGGTTTGTTTCATAAATATTAAATGTTTGTTGTCAGTTAAGAAACATGGTCTGTGACTAATATAATTAATATTTTATTTCTATTCATCCTGACAAATGTTTTTTCGAAATAAAAGCTACATGCTTCCAGGTTGAATTCTTTATGATTTTCTATAAATAATTTCAGCGTAAAATACCCATCACAACATGAGCATTCCTTTCGGAAGCCATCTTGTTTTTCTCCAAAGAGTATTTCATAATGTTTATACAATTTATTTAAACACACACACACACACACACTGCCGTTTGTGAAAATTGCAACACCAAGAAAGAATAACTCCATACTTGATGATAGTGTAGAAGAGTGTGCAAGCAATAAGTGATTAGGTTTGCAGAGAGATAGGGTACACGTTAGCCGAGAAGAGCCCTCTCGTGTCGGTCCGACAAGGTCAGTGTTGCGCCCAGGGTAGTCAGTGCAGAGCTGTCAAACAAGGTGGAAACAATAAAGTGAGTGCCAGTATGCTTCGTCGACGTCAAAAGGAGCCATATCGGCATGTGAGCGAGTTCGAACTGGGCAGAATGATCGGTCTCCGGGAAGCGGATTTGTCATATCGTGATATTTCGGCTCGTACAGGGCATGCTGCTACGAAGTGAAGCGTGTGTGGAAGCAGTGAATATATGAAGGACGTACGCAGCTAAGAGCGGATACTGGATCACGGAACATGACCACAGCACGGGATGACCGTCATCTTGTCCACATGGCCATAACAGACCGTGCAGCTCCATCCACAGTGTTGGCTCGACGCTGGAGCACTGCAACAGGTGTGAACTTGTCTGCATCAACGGTTCGTCGCCGTCTGCTGCAGGTTGGACTGGTTGCATGCATGCCATTACGTCGGCTTCCATTGTCCAGAAACACAAGCTCCTCCGCCTGCAATGGGCAAGTGAACACCGTCACTTGGGTGCTGAGTGGCAAAATGTAGTCTTTTCGGACGAGTCCCGCTTCAACGTGTCCTACAGTGCTGGCTGCATACGTGTCCGGCGGTACCGTGGTGAGCGCAACCTGGAGGGCTGCAGTGTTGAGCGGCATAGCGAACAAACACCAGGTGTGATGGTTTGGGGCGCCATTGGTTACAACAACCGATCTCGCCTCCGGAACCTAACGGTGGTTGTAAAGCCTGAGGTACTTCTCCTGCTTCAGACATCTCCACGGGCCACATTTCAACAAGACAATGCCCGGCCACATATTGCGAGGAATGTACAGGCCTTCTTCGAAGAGCGACGGATACCATTGCATCCCTGGCCTGCACGTTCGCCTGACATGTCGCCCACCGAACATGTTTTGGATATGGTTGGTCGACACCTGGTGCGTCACGATCCTCCAGTAACCAGTGTCACGGATTTGTGGGCTCGAATACAAACTGCGTGGAGGGAAATCACTCAGGAACTTATTCAGAACCTTTCTGATTCAATGCCACGGCGTATAGCAGCTCTAATTGCAGCGCATGGAGGCCACACCAAATACTGAATATTAGGGCTCAAAGGTCATGTAGAGATTTGAAAAGTTTATCATTTGTTACTTGCCATGCACCTAACCTGTGGTATTAAATTCATTGAATTCATGCGTTTCCTTCTTGGTGTTGCAATTTTCACAAACAGCAGTGTGTGTGTGTGTGTGTGTGTGTGTGTGTGTGTGTGTGTGTGTGTGTGTGTGTGTGTGTATTAATTGTCGCTTCAACTTTAAAGTCATATCGCGACTACTTTAGAATATAGAACATGATTACAATGAAAATACAATATTTTAAACAGCAATAGTACATGCAACATTAAAGTCTATAGATAGGTGTGCTACACATTGTTATACAATTCTGTCGCTTTCATAAAGTTTAAAGTTTTTTGTTGTGCTGAATTTAGGGCGTCTGGTAGTCTGTTGGGGATGTCACATCTTTCTCTGTGTTATACATAGCGACGGCAGGCTGTAACGAGATGATAAACTGTGAGGTTGGATCTTCAGAGGTCGCACACAGGAAAAGGGTCACGGTTGAGGAGATGTTTGTGCTTTATAGAAGTATGTCCAATACGTAGTCGAGTTAATGCAACTTGCTCTTTGCGGTTGAAATAATAGTGTTGAGATTTGGACTCCGAAATGTAGACATCGTGTAACTTACTTCTAGTTGTGGCTTTCAATGTTTGCCTCCTTTGATTAATGCAAGTCTTTTTAATGAAGTTGATGAAGTCCGTGTGTGGGATCTTGATGTCCTGAGGGGGATGTTTGGTGGCTTCTTTGACTGCCTGATCGGCTGATTCATTTCCCAGAATTCCGACTTGGGACGAGGTACAGGCGAATCATACTGATTTACCTGAGATTAGTATTTGGTTTGCAGTTTCTGAAGTTCTTTAACAATATTTTGGGGTTGAGGTTTGTTGAAGGGATGTTAAAGCACTCAACGAGTCGGAGAATATGATGTAATTATGTAGGTTATCTTTTTTAAGTACATATTCCAATGAGAGTTGAATTGCGAAAATTCACATAGACAGTAAGATATTTCTTAATTATGCTAGTAAAGATCTTGTAGCCTGTATTTAATAAGCTAATACATCTGTAGTTGTTATGTGATTTTATATCTCCTCTTTTACATATAGGATTTACAATTGATTTTGTCCAACTTGTTGGTATATTATCTCCTGTCTATATCATTTAGAAAGTGAATGAATCCATTTATAAATGCCTCACTTGCATATTTAATCAATTCAATATTTAAAACAATCCTCTCCTGGGGCTTTATTACTCTTCATTTCCTTTAAAACGTGAGTTAGTTTAAAATTGGAGACAACTTCACTATTAATAGAAAATGGTAATTTTAGAGAGTCTACAGTTTGAGATCGTAATTTATGAAAATATTGTAACCAATTTGCTAATGGAAAAATATTTATCTTAACTTTCACCTCATTCTCGAGATTCTTAAGGATTTTGTATGTTTGTGGCCGAGATGTGTATAAATCATTCTTTAAATAGCTTACAAATTCCTCCAAATTATGTGTGTTTTTCCCGTACTTTTAGTCTTATAGGCTTCCCTTTTATCTGATATAATGCTTTCTATATCATCATTCCATGTTCTTAATCCTTTTTTTTCCCTAGATCATTTTCTTTGTATACCCAAACTTTCTTTAGCGGTTTTCTTCAGAATAGTTTGGAGAACGTTCCACTCATTTTTCACATCATTTTGAATTGGAGCTATTTGTATAATAGTATCTAATATCATTTGATGCAGTCAAATTATACTAGGATCTTTAAATAAATTTACGTGACACAATGATTCTTTATTTTGGTTCAAATCTGTTTCTTTCTGTACGATCTTGGTTTGTTGCGTATACATAGAACTTATAAGAACTCATATAACATAGAACTTATCTGATTCAATTTCTGGGCCTCTAAACACTCCTGTGTGCTATTTTGTTTCATATTACATGTAAATGCCTCCCATGTAAATTTTTTACTATACAGGGTTATTCTAAATTAGTTACCTGATAATAAAGCTAAATTATACATAGTTATATTTCTATTTCCATTACATACATTGACATTAACATTAAGTTTTATTTGCAATGTTTACAAATGTTCGACTCCCTTTTGTCACTCGGCAGATATCCCACCTGTACGACAGTTCATCTCCGATACGCGTGATCATGTCCGCATCTACCCGAGCTACCGCTACGTTAATTCGTTGATGAAGCTCATCGAGATTGATCGAAGTTGAGGGTTGTACACAGACTAAAATCCAGCGGTGTTAAATCGGGAGATCGTGGAGGCCAAGCTATGTTCCCGCCACGTCCAATCCAAGCGAGAGTGATGTGGGATAGGTACGTAGTGACCTCATGGTGGTAGTGAGGAGGTGCTCCATCTTGTTGAAAAATGAAATTATCTCTCATATCTTCTTGCAACTGTGGCATCAGGTAGTTTTCTAATATATCTAGATATGTGATGTCAGTCACAGTCTTCTCATAAAAAAGAATGGTCCATACACTTTCACGGAGCGCACAAAACACATTCAGTTTTGGTGAGTTACGTGTATGTTCCAGGCATTCGTCGGTTTCTGTGTACCCCATATCCTTACATTGTGGCGATTAACTGTACCACTAAGGTGAAAAGTTGCCTCGTCACCGAACACAATCTTATTAAGAAAACTATCGTCTTCTTCCATCTGTTCAGCAAGTCCGCACAGAACTCATAACGTTTAAGCTTGTCATTAGCACTCAATGCCTGAACCAGTTGCAACTTGTACCCCTTACACTGCAGTCGTAAAATTCTCCATACCGTAGGTTGTGGAATGGACAGCTCCAAACTTGCTCTAGTTGTAGACTTCTTTGGACTTCGTGCATAAGTTCTTCTCACGGCTTCCACAACGTGGCCTGCTACAGGAGGGCGTCCCTGTCCTTTCTATCGGTATCCCACACAATCGGTTTCTACGCATCGATCATACCATGTTTTGATAGTTTTCACCTACGGGGAAGTTTTTTGATACTTTGTACGAAAACGTCTTTGTGTGGTAATTTGGGATTTAGTTTCATGAAACTACAGACAACACTGCGCGCGCTCCGCACCGCTGTAAGACTCCATGGCGACTGCTTACTAGGCTCCAGGTGTTGCGAGTGCTTCACATTTTCTCCACCAGACGAGCGAGCGAGTGCATGTAGCGAAGTCTGCCGACCATGTTTAAAACTTGATGATATGACATAAGGTAAGGTTTGATGAACATCGGAATAAATTTCCGTCAAAAGTTTCGAAATAATTCATTCATACCTTCAGGTAACTAATTTAGAACAACCCTGTATTTATAAGCAAACAGGTATTCATAATTTGGAGCTGGTTATAGATCGAGAAATCAATTAATCTATTGCCATTTCTATGGCAAGTTTGTTCTCCGAGTGCTCCCATAACGATCAATCTTGACATCCCCTATTCCAGCATTAAAATTCTTCCAACAATACCAATATGTCAGATCTATTAATTTTATTCATAATTTTTTCTAATTTTGTAAAACACTGATCATTTTCTTCTGCTCCCCTTCCACTGGACACTAGACTCCAATTACTGTCATACATCCAAGAGATAATTTCAATCTAATTTAGGTTATTCTTTCATTCCAAAAGTAATAATTATTTAGTTGCCTTTCTCTTGAACATAATCCTAGATTTTGTTCTTGATTTACTATCAACTCCACTGTAAAATTGTGTGTATTTATTGGTCTCTTTTGATCCTTTTAATTTCTTTTTTGGTTTAGATGACTGCTACTGAAATTCATTTCTTTACCAAAATGTCATCTAGTTGATCATCCATGTAACCTACACCCTGCATATTCCATACTGCTTGTTTAAACAATAATCATTCACATTGAATATATGAGACCAAAAAAAAAAAAACACCACAGACAAAAGCAATGCAAGTATACCATTCTTACTGTCCTGAAGTTAGATGATCTCGTGGCCTAATTGATATAATCCAGTCCATGGATCCAGGTTCAGTTTTAGGATAAACATTACTTTTTTCGGTTTAAAAGTTTTCATGTGTCCAGCAGCTGGTCTTTGTGCGTTAGTGAACTATTGCGTGTTTCGATTATTATTACAGGAAGTAATAGGTTTAACTCGGCAGATGCACATTTCATACTATTTCTATATGACTGGGCATTACTGTATCATGAAATGTTAAAAAGCTACCTGCAAACGTTTTCGAGTTGTCAAGCTTAGTATGGGCAACATCACAAGAAGCCGTAATTAAGCATATTTTGTAAAGTAGTGCTGAATTTCCTCTCAGGCTCCTTAGATCTTCTTCCTTTTTTTCTTTTTCAAAAAGATATATTTAGGGTCGTTTTAACCTTCCTAGGTTTTATCACGACCTTTCAAGTACAGTTGCTTACATTATTGGATTAAAGTATAATAATTACACATTACGTATACATACAGGTTACAATTTGGTTAAATGTATTGATATATATTAATTAATTTAAGAAAAGTAATTACTTTCTGGATGAAAGTTGCATCATTGAGTGCTGCAGAAATATTTCTGGGCATACCAACCTGACTACGTTGATTTTCAAATTTTGGACATGTTAGTATAATATGTACTACTGTTAATGATGTTTTACATGTTTCACAAATTGGTGGAGAGTTTCTATGTAACAAATAAGAGAGTGCCAGTTTGGTATGCCCAATTCGTAGTCGGGATATTACAATTAGGTTTCGCAGCTGTAGCTGTCTTATTGGATATTCTTGAGTTGAAGTTCCACGTACATCATGAAGTTTACTTGTAGAATTGTTCATCCAGCTGGTCAGCCATTCTTTGTGTATTTTCTTCTTAAAATGTGTGACTGCATCTTGGAGAGGTATTTTGATATCAGTATCTTGTGTTGATAGTTCTGTAGCTTGTTTCGCTGCAGTATCAGCTCTTTCATTACCGGGTATGTTTTTATGAGATGGTATCCACATGAAATTGAGTGACTTTTCTGAGTTATAAAGGATGGTAACAAGATTATGTATTTCGTTTACAATACTTATTGGTAGAGAACGTGTCTTGTATTGCATTTAAGGCTGATAGAGAGTCACTGATGTTTTCCATTTAGATCATGTATTTGGATCATTCGTTAGCAAACAGCTTTTTCTGCTGCCGAGAAATTACGTCCGCGTGTTGTCTTTTGAGATTCCTGGCATATGATCATCGAGCAGGATGGATCAGGCGATAACATCTGTAGCTCGGGTTCAATCCTCGTAGCCAACACGATTTATAAGCGTTTTTCCCGATTTGTCACGATGAATGCCAGGATGGGATTTCCAAAACTTCCTCTTCTTATCGTTTCAGCCTTTCTATAGCACTGGTCTCTCACAGTATTTGATAAAAACCTGGTGTAATTTGCGTCCGCTCTCTGTCACACTGTGATGATTTCCCCACTTGATCTCTGGGACCGCACTTGTGCAACTCCCGTCCTGGATGCGCACGGGAAGAACGGAGAGACCCTGGAGCGCTTTGGAAGTGTTACAGACCTGTCATCTACATCACTCCTGATTACAATCTCCCATGCGGCTTCTACCATTTATCTCTCCCACACGGAGGATTGTACCTACAAAATATCCATGGCAGGGTTGGGGAATTTCTGCTTCTGTGGAAGCTTCGTGTGTGACCAATGCCTTTCAGTTTTCAGTCTTGTGACTATGAAATAAATTAGATATCAGCGACATCTCGAGGACAGCACTTCATGCTATCTTTGTGAAAAACATGTGTATTAAAGATGCCTTTAAAATTTAAAGACAGTCGTTTAACCCAAGAGTCTATATTTAAAGGGCATGGGCGAAATCGATGACAAAGTTAAGGTGCACTAGGCAGGTAAATAATTTTAAAAACTTTCCTATTCATCTTATTTTTAAGCAAAAGATTACCTTACTAGTTAAAGAAATTTACTAGATTGTTACAGCACTACGAAAGAAATAAAATGAAAGTTTGTCGCCTGGAAGACAAACCACAATAGGTACATGAACACATGGCCAACGATGGAAAGCGTAGCGGTGTAAGCGCTATCGGTTTTGATCCAGTTAAAACAGTCCTCCATAGTTATCAGACCGCGCAATACTTTTCTTTTCTCACGAAGAAGAGTCGACAAGTACAACATAACAGCTCATCTTCCAACAGTATTCAATAACCTGAAAACTATCTAAACCATTCTTAAATTTCTTCACTCCACATCATTGTTTAACCTCCTGTGACTGTACAATAACTGTATAGGATTTATTTTGTAAAATGCTGTATGTTGTATTATGTTGAATTAATTTATTGCTCATACACTGCACTGTAATGACATTGTTGCATTGTGTTCATATTGTTACACTGTTCTATAATCTGTATGTCGCAATATAACCGCTTGTAGTTAAGCGACAAAAAATAAATTTAAACATTTAATGTGTAACCTGTAGTACATTTAAAAGTCAATGAAAGATGATGTCCTTTGGAGAAAAATAATTCATTATTCCTCACTGTTGGTTTGGCTGCATTCTCGTCGTCATTTAAGGGAGCCAATGTTTGTATGTATTTTCTGAAAATATATCCTCAAACTCTTTCTGTTTCACAACGGTATAGAGTTAACTGGGAAAATGAAACATTACAATCTTTAAAACAATTTAAACAAACGAGGCCCCTTTCACTAAATTTACTCAATTCTTACATTCGTGAAGACATTTTATTATTATATTTCATCCGATATCAAAGTTACTAACGTAAAACAGGCAAACAAGAGCAACAGAGGAAGCAGCTGGAATTATTAAAACAGTGAGTGATACTTTTAACAAAATTTCAACCGAGCCTGTCTAGAAATGACATTTTCCTGACCCTTAGATATTATTATAACTTCAAAGCTGAAATTTGGCAGCGAGGTTTGGCCTTGCAAACCAGACGCAACATGGTTGCTAAAGCATCAACTACAAGCACGATTCACACAGTCACGCAAACAGTAGGTAATTGGAAAATTACTTGCTAATATGGTGAAATACGAAAGCAAATGTTTATATTTCTAACATTCTGCATTTCTAGATGCATCTCTTGTGTGTCTTTATTAACATCAATGTGCAGGCGCAATAATAATTTAAAAAATCTGATGTTACACTCACATGACTTTCTCTACTCTTGTACAAACTATTTTTACAAACGCTTATTCTCCATATGCTTCATGTTAATCGAGATATGAGATGTTAATCTTATTGCTAATTTTCTTGTAGATGCAAGGGGAATTGGTAGGCTTTAAGCTATAGCCAAATATTTTAAGAGCTGGTTGCTATGCGGAGTATTCCATTATTTTTGCATTAACAGGACAAAAAAAATCTGATGTGTTACACTCACATGACTTTCTCTACTCTTGTACAATCTATTTTTACAAACGCTTATTCTCCATACGTTTTATGTTAATCGGGATATCGAGATGTCAATCTTATTGTTAATTTTCTTGTAGATGCAAGGGAAATATGGTAGCTTTTAAGCGATGGTCAAATATTTTAACGCTGGTTGCTATGCGGCGCATTCCATTCTCTTTGCAAGTCCAGGACATAAAAAAATGAATAACGAATTTGAGAAAAAGTATAAGTATTGGAAAATTTAAGGGAATAACAAGCAATATCTCGAAAACGGTTCACTCAATAAAAGAAATGTATATGACATAAGTTGTGTATTTTAACGCGATCTACATTTTTTGTGTAGTAAAATTTTGTCTACCTCTTATGGTTTACCAGTTATGCAAAAGTCGTTCACAATGAAGAATACTTTTGGAGACATTCCCAGAAAATTCGAGATATACATTTCATTTCTCATGACATTATCTTAAACATATGATATTTTAATCAAAATCGTTAGAGCCATTTTTGAGAAAATTAAAATTTTCGAAAAATGTTCCATGTAAAGGGTAGTCTGGGGTGGGGGCATTTTCTTGAAAACCTTCGTGTCGCATCTCTGGAAGATACTGAACCTAAATACCAAGTTTGGTGTTTATCCGACTGTTCGTTTTTGAGTTATGCTGTTCACAGACACACACACACACACACACACACACACACACACGGACATGTTTCCAAAAATGCTTTTTTTGGATTCAGGAGGTTTCAAAACATGTATTTCCGGTGAAATCTCGGTATCGAATTTTTGGGTGGAATGCAATACCTCCCCTACTTACTATACGTAGTAGAGAAAGTAAAAATGAAAAACAAATTTCCATTTGAGAAAAAGTATAAGTATTGGAAAATTTAAGGGAACAACAAGCAATACCTCGAAAATGGCTCACTCAACAAAAAGAATGTATATGACATAAATTGTGTATTTCAACGCGATCTACATTTTTTGTGTAGTAAAATTTTGTCTATCTCTTATGCTAAAGTCGTTCACAATGAAGAACACTTTTAGAAGCATCCCCAGAAAATTCGAGATATACATTTCATTTGTCATGAAAATGTATTAAACCTATGATATTTTAATCAAAATCGTTAGAGCCATTTTTGATTAAATTAAAATTTTCGAAAAATGTTCCATGTAAAGGGTAATCTGGGGCGGAGGGATTTTCTTGAAAATCTTCGTGTCACATCTCTGGAAGATACTGAACCTAAATACCAAGTTTGGTGTTTATCCGACTGTTCGTTTCTGAGTTATACTGTTCACTCACACACACACACACACACGGACATGTTTCCAAAAATGCTTTTTTTGGATTCAGGGGGTCTGAAAACATATTTCCGGTGAAATTTCGGTATCGAATTTTTGGGTGAAATACAACACTTCCCCTACTTACTATACGTAGTAGAGAAAGTAAAAAAACAACATGAACGCGAGAAAAAAATTAAACGTATGCAAACTACTTACAGATAGAAAGAGATTTAAAGGTAAAGTAAAACAAATTAACTCAGAGAAACATTTGAATTGATTCAAACACAAAAGGTTTCAAAATGTTTACTAATACACTAAGATAAATTAAACAAACTAGTTCTAACATCGCACATTTTGGCTAAAAATGTATCCGAACTGCGCCATTTCCTCTAATCAGTCAGAAAAAAAAGTTGTTTGTTAAGACGCTGTCAATTGCCAGGATTATATCAGCGTTGCCGGAATTTTATTCAGCAGGAGTTCTTTTACATGCTAGCAAATCTACTGACATGACTCTCTCTCTCTTTTAAGCATACTTAAAACTCATCGGTCTGAGCCGTGTTTGAACCCGCAAGTCAGCAAGTCCCAACATACCAGTGTGGGATATAAGCATGTAAACGCATTTATTACCAACATATTTTTTTTTGGGGGGGGAGTCCTATGTAAGGCAAAGATAAAACGGATAACCGGATAAACCGTGTAAATTTTGAAAATATTTCTCAATACGTCACTGCGAAAATAATACAAACGCAGGCGTTATCAAGTATGCAGCTTTGAAGCTTCTTACAGGCAGAAAGGAGGGAAAACGATACAGCATTGTGTTTGGTGCCGTGTTTGTGAAGGAAATCTCGGCAGCAGTTTTTAAGGCTTCTCAAATTTCAGATTATTTCATTTCTATTTCGTCAACTATTATTGGGCTCAAACTGAAGACAGGACCTTACAAAGTATGGTATAAGCGACCAATCAGTATGACGAAACCTACTATACAAATTTCTTCGCTTTCTAAGTGATTCGTATCACGATTTTATTGATGTTTCGAATTAGACGATTATGAACTGATTTCACTAAATTAGTATTTGATTTCACGTATATGGAGAAATCAGAAAGTTTGTCTTTAAAGACTAAAGAGGACGCTTATCTCGAATCAAAGCTCCTTTCCTCTAAACGAAAGAAAAGTAAATGCAAGGGAAACGGAATGTAACACTCCTAACTTCGCGAATAAATATTCACAACATACCTGTACCAAGAGAAGGAAAGATTAAACGATAAGAAAATAAAAGCACATGATTGCAGCAGCACACGACTTGGGAAGTAGAATCGTATTTGAAAAAAAGCGTTTGCGTATCGGTGGCGTCACGGTAGCTCGAGGTAGAACATTGACATGAACGGTGGTTTCAGCTCCAACCATGGGAATGAAAATTTCATAACTGATACTATTTTCCAACCTGGTCTAAGCACAAACATTATGAACAAGTATCGTCACTCCACTTGTTTATTTTCTCAAAAGTGTTAACGATTTTGCATTAAAATGTAATTGGTTTAAGATGACATGGCTAATAATATTTATGTCTAAATTATGTATAAAATGCTGAGAAGTCCTTTACCTCCTTGTAAAATTTTTCATATGTTTGGGAAACTGAAAAATAATTTTTTTTAAATATTATCAGTTGTTTACATTTTCTGAAAATTTAATAGTACACCATGACATGCTAACTGTCCATGTTTTGCAATCTCCATGAGACAAACGTGTTTAAAGACAAGTGTCGATACGTAGTATGTTGGGCATGTATTGCAAGCATGACAATGATAATAAAGCTTGTTACGTATTTTTATTAGCACCAAGACGGACGCCAATTAGAAGTAGTAGTTTGTTATAGGAGTTATATTATATTTCAACTGTTGGGAAGCCGAACTTGTAGTAGTTGCAACCGCACATATGGTACCCGGTTTCCGGTAGCCTTCACCTCAAATGTACTTTCAGGTGGCCTTTGCCCCAAGTTTAAAAAAAAATATTAACTTTGTAATTTGACTGTTTCTTTAGATATTATATATTTATGTTTGCATCGGCTGCGTCAGTATTATTGTTAGAGACATGGAAGTCTTGGCAGGGCGTGATGTGACCAGAATGTAGGCTTACACAGATTTTAAGTTTTAATTCACTCATTTTTATTAATCCTTGACACAAATTAAATAGCACTTCACTGATATCGAGAGCTGTGAGATTCTTTTATTTAATACTTGCACTTTTTAACACGTATACTATTTTCGTCTCACACAAATACGTATTATATTTCTCGAGGACACATCTCGCGTCTGGTATTTATCACTGTCTAGAAGCAACACGTCTGGTTGTGAGCACTGTTTGGAGGCAACTGAATAGATTTCAACCGTCTAAACTTGTAAATTTCTGTATTTCAAGTCTCTGATTGGCTAATCCTACTTCAATAGAATACCTGCATTTAACTAAAGCTTTTTCTGATTGTTGATTGGCTATTTTTAAACTGTCACTAAAATTACATTATTGTTACTCCAAGAATCACAAGTAGTACTGTTAAACTTTTTTACTCATTATTGACTCAAGGTTACCTCATTGTTAGCAACTTTTAACGTATTATTCTCACAGCTCCTACATTATTAAATTACGTAATGCATTCACATAACATTATTACACATATATACAATAATATAAACATATACAATGACTGTTACATGCATTTTACAAATTGTTGTTACATACACATCGTTTTAAGGCGGGCTGTTATTGAATTTACATATTATATAATTTGACTGAAATCATTTAAGTGTTAATAATACTGCCTCACAATTTGTAACGGTATTACTTACAAATGTTTGTTTACATCACGTGTGTTGAAGCCATCTTGTGACGTCATTCATTTGTTCGGTTTGTAGCTCCATCTAGTGTTAGCAATTTGTGGTACCTAGTATCAGTGTTTGAAAGAATTTTAAGTTTTGTTTATTGTCCTCCGGCTAGCTATTATCTTATCTTAGGTCGAACATGTGTCTTGATCAGGGTTGTGTAAACGGAAAGGAATCTTTTATCCAAAAAGAACACTGATGAAGAAATTTGTTTTATAATTTTTATTGTCGAACACGTTCACTATCACTTTTACATATTGATCTAGATACTCGCCAAACTGAAACTGTTATAATAACTTCTTACTGATCACTTTTAATCAACGTACTTCAACCTTTTGTATAATTAACTTTACCATATTTTAGATCTTTCATAATTCTGCTGCGCGTAACTTGTGAATCTATCTCCGATGTATGACGAACTAATACTTTCGACGAACTGACTGACTTAAGACGACGTGTAGTGTACACAGATTTTTGATGAACTGAACAACTGAAGGCGACGTGTAATTTACTAAGAATTTTGATGAACTGAGCTGAAGGCGACGTGTACTGTATGAATGCTTTCGGCGAACTGAAGGACTGACTGACTTTACCTCCAACCTACCTTATTTATACGCCTTCATCCAGATACGCCTAAAGATTATAACTGAACTGCAATTGGCTAATAAAACGCGCCAACATTAGCGTCAATTTTAATATCCCATGAAAACCACGAATACATATGCTTTTAGGGAGAAAATATTCCAGAAGTTTCTACCGAAAACGCGCCAACATTACGTAACTTCCTCGTTTCCAATTATGATAAACAGCTCACCCCCTCGCTGCATTATTGCGCTATTATTGACAGTTTCAACAAGGCCCTATAAACTTACTTCCCAACAATATTTACAATCAATAAACATCTGAAATCAATGTCACATAAAAATGCATATTCATATTACAATCATTATTTACATTAAAGTAATTTGTGATACAAATTACTGCATCAAATTAGGCTCTAATAAATCTGCCAGCACGTTTAAAAGTTACACGAAGCATACATAAAATGCACCCCTTGTCAGAGCTAGTTAAAAAAGCGAAATGAAACCTGCAGGATCATTGTGTCCACGTAAATCATGCACCGCGACTCCATTTTGCAAGGACCGAGAGTTATGCAATATTAATGTGCTAGCAAGAACCGTGCTTGGGGTTACAATAGAGCCGCCCTGTATTGTAGGGAGAGAAGAGAAAAAAAAACACTTAGGCCTCCCCAAGAGGTTGGCGCCCTGACATGCCCTCCAGTTCTCTCATATACACCCACACACTCACTGAAATATTAACACCTCGGTGCGGTGGCCTAGCTTCGATCTCCTGACTGAGACACGCACAAGAACCACCAAGAGGAAGAGGGAGAGGGAGAGAGAGAGAGAGAGGAAGAGGGAGGGACTGAATGAGGCGAATACGGAAATTATAGCTAATTTAAGTTAACAGTAATCAACGTGGCCTCATAAGTTAACAATTCTGGTACGGTTGAAACTTTTATATTGGGCAAATGCCATTTTAAAGCGCTTTTTCGGTTTTTCCACTCATGAAAAACGTACACCGAACTTTTAATTTTTCGGTGCCTAGTTACAAATGTGCACATTTTACTCGGAATTCCTTTGAAGAAAATACCTAAGAATTCACACATGAGCACTATCTGATGGTTGTCACATTTTGTTGCAACATTTTCCCTTTCTTTCTTCTTTCATTTCTCTTTATCATAAGCAGATTGTATTATTAATATATCATGGAAAGGTAAAACGAAAAGCATATTGCACGGTATCAAACTTCAAACGGATAACACTTAAAGCATTCAACAACCAATATTTAGGATACATCTAATGCTGAGCAAATTTTTATTTGATAACAGCTTCATATTTTAATTATTTCATGTTTGTTTTCTTTACTAAGTTTGTATCTATCGCTTATGCTTTCAAAGCTAAATAAATTCAGTTAGAATGAACAGGACTTCATAGGACATTTAGAGAAAATTCAAGGACTATTTTATTCGTCATGCCAATTCTGTCTTACACATAGAGGGAGAGCGAGAGAGCTTATACTTTTCTGACGTTCTTTTCTGATTCGGAGGATCTTAAAAGTGTTTTACTGTACTCAACCTTTAAACGACAGACATTTTTTCAACCAAAAATCGAATTCGGGACCTCTGAACTTAAAGCCATGCAGTTGATACGGTTTGTAGTGACCTCTTTCAGTCATACCCCAACGGCCTTCAGTTCAGGCGATGCAAGCCCACATTACAGATATAAGGGGATGCTGTAGTGCAGGGGCGCAGAGGATATATGTTTATCAAGCATAACAATTTTTCTAAGCAATAAAGCCAGGATGAAAGGAAATGGAGTTGAACTGTTACTGGACTTTACGTTGTTTTTGGGGGGAGATGGGGGAACAGAAATAAAGGTATAACGAAAAACAACAGTAAAAACGTAGTTCGAAGGTAAAAGGGAAGAGGGATAGAAAGCATTTAGTACTGTGGTGACTCTGTCCAGCGACATCGCACGATATAAACCTCCCTCATCCCTCGCACAGTCCATTGGCGTTTGCAGATAGCACTCGTCAGACCGTGTGCACCTGCCCGTCAGTGACTCATGGCCGCTGCTGTTTACATTCTTCCCACTGGCATAATGAGTGTAGATAACTTTAAGCCAACTGCTTAAAAATTCCTATGTCTGGTAGATTACATTTGGACTTCCATTGCCTTTTACTCTCTGGTCGTCTATTCTACGTGCTGCTTGATGGTACCAAGCGTGTTGTTTTTTGGACGAGTTCTAAATTGGAAATATCAACTTTATAACTGTACGAGTTACAGGCCTGTATCGCCCCACTTGCGTATGATCTGTTTTCATTGTTTTTTTCTCAACTTCTTTAAATGTGAACAACAAAATATTTAACATACCAGCACCTAAATTGGTGCCAAATTTATTTTTGATACTCTTGCTACTAGTGCATAATCTCCCAAAAGTAATGCTATGGAATAAATGGTTGTTATTATGGAAAGGTAGAATCAGACTGAAAAATTAAATGCCTTAGACGGGATTTGAACCACGGATCTTTGTCTACTGCTCTAACCAAAAGCTACCATAGCAACTGCCTGTACTATATTAAGTTATCCAGCTGACACACACACACACAAACACACACACACACACACACACACACACACACACACACACACACACAAAGTTAAAAGTCGTCACGAAACTGTGAATAAATTAGCAGAGAGAGCGCACTAGCAGGTGGCATATATGATTTTACATCCTTAAACTAGGACTGTAATTTGAAACTCTTAAAATAGTGGATGGAATGGGCTCACACTGCTTGTGGGTTTCTGCAAGTTTCAAAAATATGCACATTTTTATTAGTTTTTTTTTTTGCTGAAAAACTAAAATTAGAAAACCCTCCAAGGGGCTCCCAAATGCAAGCAATTTTAAAAACATTTAATAGAAACAGTGAACCTATAAGCAAATAACTGTGCATGGAGTTCAAAAACCGAACACAGATCGACAGAGAAAAGAAAGAAAGAAAAACTCCACACTATTATATAATTTACTAAAATGTTTCCCTCTTTGGTACAAAACGCCCCTTGGAGTAATTGCAATACTGAAAAATCATTTTTTGTTTGTTTTAAAAAACAAAAAAGAAACTTTTCTTGTATTTCTTCTGTGAAAAAGCCCAGTGCAGGGATTTAAATGTTGCTGTAGTATCTTCATGTTCAAAAGCTTTAGCGGCAATTTTGTACAAAAACCTAAAAATCTATATTTTTAAGGATTTGGGCCAAAATTTCTGTTCCAATGTCCTTTAAGCAGCATTTACATTAGAACTAACACATGAAACATCAGGAAATAATTATTTAATATATTAATTATTAATTGCAGAAATAATAATAATTATAATTTATTTCATTAATGCTTGTGCATCAACTTGGCTTTTACAGCGTACTTTCAATGTTACGCGCGCATATCCACATGCACATTTACCGTTTTTAGTGCTGATAATGTTGTTGTAGCTAATATCAGATTTCATTTCCTGCCTTTTACTCGTTTTCCACCGGAAGCCATCACATGCAAGTTTGCGTTTACGCCGCGGTTTAACAGGCGCCTTTCACTTCCTGCATCAGCTCTTTTTATCCTTAGCTATGGAGAGATTCAGAATACATAAAAATGTTAGCATTTATTCCTAGTAAAGGTGAATTTTTGCTCTCTTTATTTCTTTAATGGAATGGAAAGTTTCGGGTTGTATTCATCTTCGTTGAACACCAACTAAGGAAATTTGATATTTCGTATGGCTGTTGTAGCCGAAGGCGTAAAGCTGTTGGCACACTCATTATACTAAATGGAACTGAAAAATTACGCCATTGATCCATCTAAGGTCATATCGGCGGCTTTTGCCGTTGGAACAACTCAGCATCGGCAATGATGTTCATTCGTTTTACTATGACGTTAATCTTTGGGTTTGTTTACGCTGAGTTTTCTTTATAAACATAACATTCATACACTCGTTTACGTTCCCATTCACACTTCTAGACTCTAGGGAGGATGGGGAATAATCCTGTGGCTAAGCAAAATGTCCAATACTCCAGCCCGGAATGGAATCCAGCAATTGAAAGCATAATGCCAATCATCACACAAAGAGGCAGTCAATACTTTAAATAAAGCACGAGTTAAACACATAAAAAAGCCAAATTAGGAAAACCCATTGATAAAATACTCATTATTAACTCTAATGGTCTTATAAAGTTGCTAAAGCAATAATTTTTTTAAATCATACTCAAAATTAGCACCTAATCTGGATATAAATATTGTTAAAAAACAGAAATTACTAATAAAAATTCAATAAGAAATTAGGAATATTTGATTCAACCTCGCATATTATGTCCTATAAACGGAGAGAGAATAATTATTTAAACTAAAAATAAATACCTGTACGGGGCGAGACAGACGCCTCTTTAATTTTCTTGGAGATATATATTAATCATACACTGGAAATAGGCAATTCTATTTATATAAAACTAGAAGTCTGGGGATTTATTTGCTTATAATAAACACACATCCACACCGTTGCACCGATTCCGACCAAATATTGCATAGATAACCTTTAATACAAGACGAAAAGACTAACCTGGTTGGTACAATTTAGACCCCTTTAATTATGCCATTACGGGTTGCTAGAAAAGCGAGCGAAAGGTTCTCCAAGAGTGGAAAGCGAGATGGCTCGACACCTCTCAATGCAAACTGTAAAATACGAGTATAATGTATAATGCCCCGTACTATAACCCAACTGCCTGTGAAAAATCTATCTAGACAGGATCAAGTTTTGGTATCCCGATTAAGAATAGGCCACTCCAAGATTTCCCGATGGCGACAGCACTACCAAATATCCAGTGAACTCCTCCCGTAACTGTCTCAAGTTAATTCAGTTCTTCAAATAAAGATGCGCGCGCGCACACATAAATGTTTTTGTTCTAATTCCAATGTTCATGTACAAATACTTTAAAGTTGCGATATGACTTTGGGTTAAAGCTACTATAAAAAATCTGATGTGTTACACTCACATGACTTTCTCTACTCTTGTACAAACTATTTTTACAAACGCTTATTCTCCATCTACTTCATGTTAATCGAGATAAACATTTGCAGACTCTGTCTTATTGCTAATTTTCTTGTAGATGTAAGGGGAATATATATTTACAAGGGCAATGTAGAAATTCAGTAGCCTTTAAGCATAGACATTACTCTTAATAGCTGATTGCTATGTGCAGCACCATTCTCTTTCCCACAAATTAATACTCTTTGCATATCCAAGACCAAAAAAATGAATAAGGAATACCCATTTGAGAAAATAAGTATTGAAAAATTTAAGGGAATAACAAGCAGTATCTCGAAAATGGTTCACTCAACAAAAAAATGTATATGACATAAATTGTGTATTTTAACGCGATCTACATTTTTTGTGCAGTACAATTTTGTGTTATCTCTTATGGTTTACCAGTTATGCAAAAGTCGTTCACAATGAAGAACACTTTTGGAGACATTCCCAGAATATTTAAGATATATATTTTATTTGTCATGAAAATATCTTAAACATATGATATTTTAATCAAAATCGTTACAGCCATTTTTGAGAAAATTAAAATTTTCGAAAAATGTACCATGTAAAGGGTAATCTGGGGTGGGGAATTTTCTTGAAAACCTTCGTGTCGCATCTCTGGAAGATACTGAACCTAAATACCAAGTTTGGTGTTTATCCGACTGTTCGTTTCTTAGTTATGCTGTTCACAGACACACACACACACACACACACACACACACACACACACGCACACACGCACACACACGGACATGTTTCCAAAAATGCATTTTTCGGATTCAGGGGGTCCCAAAACGTATATTTCCGGTGAAATCTCGGTATCGAATTTTTGGGTGGAATACAATACTTCCCCTACTTACTATACGTAGTAGAGAAAGTAAAAAGGTTAAAAAATCTGATGTGTTACACTCACATGACTTTCTCTACTCTTGTACAAACTATTTTTACAAACGCTTATTCTCCATATGCTTCATGTTAATGGAGATATCGAGATGTCAATCTTATTGATAATTTTCTTGTAGATGCAAGGGGAATATGGTAGATTTTAAGCGATAGTCAAATATTTTAACGCTGGTTGCTATGTGGCGCATTCCGTTCTCTTTGCATGTCCAGGACATAAAAAAATCTGATGTGTTACACTCACATGACTTTCCCTACTCTTGTACACACTATTTTTACAAACGCCTATTCTCCATATGCTTCATGTTAATCGAGATATCGAGATGTCAATCTTATTGGTAATTTTCTTGTAGATGCAAGGGAAATATGGTAGCTTTTAAGCGATAGTCAAATATTTTAACGCTGGTTGCTATGTGGCGCATTCCATTCTCTTTGCATGTCCAGGACATAAAAAAAATGAATAACGAATTTGAGAAAAAGTATAAGTATTGGAAAATTTAAGGAAATAACAAGCAATATCTCGAAAACGGTTCACTCAACAAAAGAAATGTATATGACATAAGTTGTGTATTTTAACGCGATCTACATTTTCTGTGTAGTAAAATTTTGTCTATCTCTTATGGTTTACCAGTTATGCAAAAGTCGTTCACAATGAAGAATACGTTTGGAGACATTCCCAAAAAATTCGAGATATACATTTCATTTCTCATGACATTATCTTAAACATATGATATTTTCATCAAAATCGTTAGAGCCATTTTTGAGAAAATTAAAATTTTCGAAAAATCTTCCATGTAAAGGGTAGTCTGGGGTGGGGGGATTTTCTTGAAAACCTTCGTGTCACATCTCTGGATGATACTGAACCTAAATACCATGTTTGGTGCTTATCCGACTGTTCGTTTTTGAGTTATGCTGTTCACAGACACACAGACAGACACACACACGGACATGTTTCCAAAAATGCTTTTTACTTTCTCTACTACGTATAGTAAGTAGGGGAAGTATTGCATTCCACCCAAAAATTCGATACCGAGATTTCACCGGAAATACATGTTTTGAGAATCACTGAATCCAAAAAAAGCATTTTTGGAAACATGTCCGTGTGTGTGTCTGTGTGTCTGTGAGTCTGTGAACAGCATAACTCAAAAACGAACAGTCGGATAAACACCAAACTTGGTATTTAGGTTCAGTGTCTTCCAGAGATGCGACACGAAGGTTTTCAAGAAAATCCCCCCACCCCAGACTACCCTTTACATGGAACATTTTTCGAAAATTTTAATTTTCTCATAAACGGCTCTAACGATTTTGATTAAAATATCATATGTTTAAGATATTGTCATGACAAATAAAATGTATATCTCGAATTTTCTGGGAATGTCTCCTAAAATACTCTTCATTGTGAACGACTTTTGCATAACTGGTAAACCATAAGAGATAGACAAAATTTTACTACACAAAAAATGTAGATCGCGTTAAAATACACAACTTATGTCATATACGTTTCTTTTGTTGAGTGAACCGTTTTCGAGATATTGCTTGTTATTTCCTTAAATTTTCCAATACTTACGCTTTTTCTCAAATTCGTTATTCATTTTTTTATGTCCTGAACATGCAAAGAGAATGGAATTCGCCACATAGCAACCAGCGTTAAAATATTTGACTATCGCTTAAAAGCTACCATATTCCCCTTGCATCTACAAGAAAATTACCAATAAGATTGACATCTCGATATCTCGATTAACATGAAGCATATGGAGAATAGGCGTTTGTAAAATTAGATTGTACAAGAGTAGAGAAAGTCATGTGAGTGTAACACATCAGATTTTTTTGGATTCAGGAGGTCTGAAAACATGTATTTCCGGTGAAATCTCGGTATCGAATTTTTGGGTGGAATGCAATACTTCCCCTACTTACTATACGTAGTAGAGAAAGTAAAAATATAGCAGTCCTGCTGCTGCTTGTTTGTTGTGTATTGAAACAAAATAACAAAGGATTCAACATAATCGTATGCTTTATTTGCTTACTTCTTATTCTTCTTCGACGTTCTGAGTTGTTATGGTCTACATTCCCAACTGTAGTATTTATTAATTCCTGGTGCAGAATATACCTAAGGAATCCCAATTAAAATTTTATTTTACATTTACGGATGTGATTGATGAGCATCTTAAATACTTTGGATAGATCATGTTGAAGTAAATTTGTAATTCTGATAGGTCCAGTAAACCTAATTTCTACAGTTCTAGTAACAATATACATAAGAGATGATTTACACTTAGTTCATATTTCTTTTAATAATTAGAGTTGCGTTCTTTATGGCTAACATTTCAGCCGAATAAATACACCATTTATCATTAAATTGTATTGAAAATAATAGATTCAGATCATGGCGATAAGCTGTCGCTCCAGCTCCATCTGATATTTGTTTTGTGCATCAGTAACAAATAAATTTCATGTTTTCATAGGGAATCTCTGTTGGACTTCTAAAAAGAGAATATTGTGAAATTATTATTCTTTGTTGAAAGCACAAATGTCTGTCTTAAGAGGCTGCAGAGTATCTACCTTCCAGTCGACACAGTATCTAGGATGACGAGGAGTAGTAAGAACGTTAGTTAATTGATTATATACAAGCCAAACATCCAATAGTATTTTATTTTGAAAGTACGAATCAATTTACTTAATTGGAATAGCATGTGATACAGCTTGTTTTCTGAAATACGAAGCAATTTAGATAAGATTTTATGAGTAAAAAAAAAAAACGCTGTCTTGATAAAATAATATTTCTTTCGTCACCTCCGTAAACGGTTTAACTCTGATTCCTAATATTAGTTTTTGAAATGTCATATACAACGGGATTAAGATTTCGAAGAGTACTTTTTAGTGGTTTAAGCATTATTATGCAATCACATTCAATTACTGATTTAAATAGATTATTAAACAAAATTAACATACCTTATGAATGGGTTCGTCATGTGGCGCCAGAGATGTAATTAAAAGTTCCTATGTGAAATATTCTTGATTCTATTTAAAAGATTACTGAAGCGGGTTTTCCAGTTCATTCTGTACCCCAATGCAATTCCTAGAAATTTAATAAAGCGATTTGTATGTACCTGACGACTTTCAAGAGAGAGGTCTGGTAGTACAAATCTTCCCTTTTTTAAATATAATCCATTTACTCTTCTGAGGATGAGTCTCATTTCATGTCCAATTGAGAAATACAAGTATTAGCAAGAATACAAAATTCTTCGTGACCGCCTCTATGACCTCGTGGTTAAGCATGGTAGCCTCCAAATCCAGAGGTTCCGGTTTCGATTCCCGACTGGAGGGTAGGAATTTTTCTTTAGCCAGTAGATATTATTTCCTATCCTCCCTAGAGTCCGGAAGTATGAGAGTATGAATCCGTGTGTAAATTTAAAGATAACCCTAAGATTAACACAAACAGCAAACTAGTGAACACCAATACCATGCACAATTGTCCCAAAGGCAAAGTCGCCGATGTGACCTAGATGTTAAATGCGGCATATAGATGGAACAAAACTCTTCGTTATTTTGTCTTAATCGTTTAGGATCTATATGCTGATAAATTAAAATGTCAGTATAAAGCAGAAAATGCTGGATACTGAGAAATAATTGAGAAATATGTATATAAAACTGGACTTAAAGGAGATTCTTGCGGAACTCCTTTTAAATATAATCGTTGCAAAAATTATGAAATATTGGACGACGTTGTGCATTTCTATGCTTTAAGAAGGTATAGATAAGCATTAAAATCGTCTTCGGTTAAGAGGGTTGTTGCCCCACATACGATACAAACTTCCCGGTGGGTTCGCCCCTCGTTCACTTTTCCGGTGGCCTTCACCCCACGTTTTAAAAAAAATCAACTTTGTATTTTAATGTTTATTTAAATATTATATATGTATGCCTCGGCTGCGTCACGAGTAATTTTCAGAACATGTATCTCTTAGCAGGGCTTGTGTGGCTAAAGAACAAGGCTTACACAAATTAAAATTGTATTGTACTTTGTTTATTAAACCTTCACACGATTAAATAACACTTCACTGATGTATCCTGCTGTAGAGCTGTGAGATTATTGTTAATTGTACTTTTTAACACGTAAACTTTATATTATTCTCACCGCAACGAATTTTTTGTCTCACATTGAACACGTCCGTACCGACCGGGCACGCAATCTAAACTGGACTGGTTGGGAACGCTGTCTTGTAGCGTCTCCCGCCTGAATTTGTACTTTTTCTCTGTTTCAAATCACTGATTGGCTAAGCAAATTGTACAAATTCAGAGTTCAGTTGCTAGCAGACAGCGTTCCTAACCAGACGCGAGACGTGTCCTCGACAAGTTTAATACGTATTCAGTGTGAGACAAAAATAGTTTACGAGTTATAAAGTGCAAGTAATTAATAAATAATCTCACAGCTCTCTATAACAGCGAAGTGTTATTTAAATCGTGTCAAGAATTAACAAAAAGGAGTGAATTAAAAATTATAATCTGTGTAAGTCTACATTCTTAGCCGCACCACTCCTAACAATAATACTGACGCAGCCGAGGCAAACATAAATATATAATATTTAAAGAAACAGTCAAATTACAAAGTTAATATTTTTAAACTTGAGGCGAAGGTTACCGGGTACCATACGTGGTTACAACTACTTCAAAATCGGCTCCCCAACATTAGAAATACAATACAACACCTACTTAAAATTGGCTTTCCATACGTGAAGCAAAAACCAACATCAAACTTAAGCTTTATACATTTTTGATTGGCTATTTTTAAACTGTTTTAAATATTACATTATTGTCCCAAGAATTATTAGTAGCCTTTATTAAACTTTCTAATTTATTGTTGTCTCAAGGTTACCTCATTGTTAGCAACTTTCGGCTTCTACTTTATAATTATGTTTGCTACGGAAAGCAGTTTGCTTCTATTCTCACAGCTCCTACATTGTTAAACTACGTAACACATTCACATAACATGATTATACATGTACATAATAATATAAACATAATACAATGACTGTTACATACATTTTATATATTATTACATACACATATTGCTTTAAGGCGGGCTGTTATCATTTTTTATATTATATAATTAGACTGATATCATTTAAGTGTTAAAAATACTACCTCATGGTAAGTGCAGCTTCACGAGTTATAATTACTCAATTTAGAATAACTACGCATGGGAAACAACCAGACTAATTCCTTGAAGTGCTGTTTGTCTTAGACAAGAAGTAGGTATGTAGTACTTCCAAAATTGGGTGCTTAGAATAAGAGAAGTTCTAAAACCCAAACGAAAACTATAGTGATCAAGCCAATCTCCGTATCGTTCATGAAAGAATTGAATTCTTTTATCAATCATTCATTTTTTATAAAATTTTTCTGAAAACACAAGATAAGGCTTTAGGTCTATAATTTTCTTCCTTCTATTTATTCTTCTCTGCTTTTTCTATTGGAATAATGTAAGACATTACCATATCTTAGGAACCATACAATAAAATTATATCTATGGAATAACAACTGCAGATATTCTCTTAGAAAAGTTTTGGACTATTTTATAAGACGTAATGTTATCTGGACCAGGCATAGAGTCCTTATATCCTCTGATTATTTCCTGCAGTTCATTAAGAGTAACGTTTTTGGTTAATTCTCTATTTAGCTTTAGGTCCATTATAGTCTGTAACAATCTGAGAAGTATTACCAGATACTGTATCAGGCGAAAGGAAATATAGAAATTCACTTACTCTTTCTTCAGCTAGGTAAAGCAAATTTGTCACAAGTTTGTAAGCTAGTGGAAGGGCAAACTTGACAGGTACAGTTGGGAACGTAACTAACACAAACCGTGGTTGGGTGAATAAACGCAATTTTAGGAAACTGGGAAAAGTGGGAAGGCAATTTGTTTTCGTGCTGCAATAAATAAAGTATCCCCTCGATAACGCGGTAACTGAAATGGGACATCGGAATATGTCCGGAAATAGAAATATGGACAAGAAAAGTGTTTCCTGGCGAGGTAGAGGTACACAATTTAGAAAATGCGAACGGGAATGAATATATCTGCATGAGGCTCGGCATGTGCTTTATAACGAGAGACAAAAGTCGTGTTTCCCCAACTCTCAGATTTTTCCCTTTCCTTTTCCCTATTCGCTTCTCTCCCTTTCCACATTTGCGAAATTTATCTCCCAGTTCTTACTCTAAGGTTAGCTACTTTCTAAGATTGATGTTGTGGCCCTAGAAACAGCTGCGAAAGCTGTTCTGGGGCGTTTCTTCAACGATTTCATGAAGATAAATTTTGATGATTAAAACGCCTGTTCAACGCAGTAGTAAAGACATTTCTTCGGAATTCCTGGAGAAACAAGGACTGACACTTAATTCGACGAAAAACCTCTTGGTTTTACACCCATAGCCATGTATAACGCTCTTAGGGTTGGATTCATTTGTAACTTAAAGATAGTATCACCAGAGAAAATCGCCGCATACGTCTGCCGTGTTCAACATCTACGTAAACTTTCTATTCCCCCCTAATTAGATCACAAAGTTCAGTGTTTGGTCACCGCAAATTAAATAACCTGCAGAAATGGAAGCAGTAAATGACAAATTTTACAATTGAACATGCGCACGCTCCTTCAAAAATTGTATTCAGAATGGAAGACACTGTAGGGCTTAACGAAACGCTGCATCATTCTGACCTTAGATGCACGAGTAATTCATGTGGTAGCGTTTTAGGATTTAAGTTCGAACTAAAAGGCAGGCAGCAAAATTACTGAACAAATTATCAATAGTAATATCAAGAGTGTATTATATCTTGTAGAAAATTACGCGCAGCGCAAGGGAACTTATCCAAACAAGATGAAACCACGAGTGGTATTTACTAAGACTATTGGAATTTTTTAAGAAACAATATTAATAAAATGAAAATAACAGTGATTATGTATTACTTAATTGCAAAGTAATGATATATCGTGACACGACTTTCTATATGTACATTAAGAACGTTTTCTTTATTTCTTTAGCTTACAAATCATACACAATTGTGGATTAGGTGTGAAGATCCAATTTTAACAAGATTTCAGTGATAGTCGACCATGATTGATTCAGACTGACATGGCTGTGAACTGGATTGATCAATATTGAATGCCTGGGTCATAAAGTAAATAGTCATTGAAACCTTTTTCATTTCTTTTATTACACCTGTTAAATTAATCTCTCCATATAAGTTCACTCTAAAGGTCTACGTTCATAACACTAAAGGTAGCGTAACTATTAAAGTGCACAAAAAGTCTGATATGAAACATCGTCATGGATTTCCCCCACGAATGCTGTTGTGCTTAGAAATAAGAATGCTAATACTTTGTTTGTCTGTCTACTTCCTCTTAATCATGATAACACATTAGGATGGAATGACTTGAACAGCATGGTAGCTAATTCGCACTGTTTTAAGTAGGTGAATACGACTACATTCAACCGTTGAGCTCACGAAAAAACAAAAGAACCGCTACTAAACATTTCAAATACTAACGGGGGAAAATTTAAAGGAATATCAGTTAATTCTTTGAGGCTGGTTACTGCTATGAAAAACTGCGTTTGGTATAAACTGTATATTTTTATGAGAGCTAAATTGTTCGTAGAGTGTGATTGATCGCCTTTTATGTCTTTTGATTATATAAAAATCAACAAGCATGAAGAGCACCTTACCGACTATTTAAATAAAGATAATAATAATGTTCAATTTATATCTCAATCAAAACCGTTAGTTAGTTTTGAGAAAATAAAAAAGCATGAAAACTGTCGTATAAAGGGTTCTTTAGGCTAGCAAAATTCCATTAATATATTCACTTTGCATTCTTAATACGTACCTGTGGGGCTCACTTTTTGTTCTTTAGATATTTTCTTCCCTTGCACACTTAAGGTTTTTTTCCCCAAAAAATGCTTTGGTAGGGGTGAGGGTTAGCGGTCTCGATGTGTATTTCCGGTGAAATCACTATATCAGATTTTTTGGGTCAAATGTGATGCGTCCTATGCGTTAGCCATTAGGTGCATATGCCTTCTTTTGTTTCATTTGTATACCCTTTGCCGTCGTGTCGGGGCTTTGACTTTAGAAACAATTAACTCGTTTACTGTAGGTTTTTTTTTTTGGTAATTTTACTAATTTTCGTTAGGAAACACACTCACATTCATACTTCCAGACTCTACGGAGGTAAGGAATGACTCCAATAAATAAAAAAATAAATAACAAAAAGGACAAAGGTTCCCTCTGCCCCAGCCGGTAATCGAACCCGGGACTTTGACCACTTAATACTACAGAGGCAGTCAGATACAATTTTAGTCAGTTAGCTCTCTGAATACTTTAGATGCATTACTGTTATACAACACATGAAAAATACGATAGCAATACCAGTTTTGTTTCTTAAGTTTTTGTTTGGGGGAGACTATCTGTCGAGAAAAAAAAAATTGAGTTTTATTTATGGACCCTCTTTAACTACTATGGTTCTTAGCGTCCCATTCTATATTGGGCGTGAAACACCTGTAATTTTGCTCAGAGGCCTCTTTATCAGGCTTGAGGTTCTTTTACGTGCCGTAAATCTACGACACGGGACCACCGGCTTTACTTCCCTTCCGAAGGAAGCCGTGCTAACGATTTTTACGCCCGAAAAAATCCATCGCCCTCCGCCGGGTTTGAACCCGCGACCTTGGGAACTATAGGCTAGCACGGTACCACTAGTCCACGGAGGTATCTGTCGAAGACGAAGTAGCATCTTCCTAAGTTATTGACCATAAAAGCTGTAAACTTACGTGCGACAGCCCAGCAGTGGCAAAGCCTGTTGGACCGCCAAATCGTCTGTCTCTGCATAGGACAGGGTGTTCTGAAAGGAGGGCAGTCCTTCTGGCCGCTAAAGCGCGGTTCGCTAGATGCAGGTACCTCTTCAATTGGTACCAAGGACCTCAGGATCTGAGGGCACTTGCACCACACCTCCCAGCATGAGAAAGAAGACTGCCTTGCCGGTGCTGAGTCCAGCAGTGTTTACTGCTTGCACCGCAACCTATGATACGCTATATTAACCATGCTGGATTAAAGATAATTTCCTGAAAATCGTTACGTCCTCGAAAAGTACCCATGGCATCATTCTTGAGTTATGTTGTTCAAAACCACTTACGTACATGTATTGCTAGGTGCGTTCTCTATTGCAAAGCAGTGTCCACTAGCAAGCCTGATAGAACTACCAACCATTGCACGTATACAACTGAAGTTTAGAACATAGCTTATTAGGTTGAAATCACCACAAACATTTTAATGGACCACTGCACACATGGAGTTGAAATGTTATATGTAGATCCAAAACTTAAGCATAGTTTACACGCCAAGCCAACTAAAAATGTAAGCTTTTAGAATGGTTTCCCAAAATATCAATAATAATTGCTAAGGTCATGTTTATAAACTCACGGAGCCTCAACCTATTCATTTCCGGTAAATTCCCGATATAACCCTTTGTGATCGAAAGTAATATTAACTTTCACTTCTGCAGGTGATGGACGGAAAAGTTGTAAAAAGTAAAAATTCAAATTATGCTCACGACAAATATCGCTAATGTAACACTAAGAACAAATTAAATATTTAAGAACCAACTGCTCTAGCCGACCAAGTTAACCCAGGAATACCAGAGGATTAAGATAATCAAATGTGGTTTAAACATTTAAAATGATCGCCTTACCTTATCCCGGCAGTCCACGTGCACCTTGCCAGAATCCAGCACACGCCTAAGCAGATCTATGTCACCCTGTAACGCAGCCAAATGAAGCTGCACATCTGAGGGCGATTCTTTCTGCAACAAACCATTTCCAAACATGAATGTCAGTTTGTTAAGTAAACGAAACATTCCTTGAAAGTAGACAACGTTTTAATACCAGCAACTACAATTTTTGCTTTAAGGAATAAGTGGTATAAATAATGTAAGCTTAAGTGGACTTAGTTGTTTAATGTTGCAATTTGCGATGCGTCTAGAATTCAAAACTGCAAAGTATATCCGATAAGAACCGAGCGAAGTGGCGCCGCGGTAACGTGTGCGAATCGCATTCGAGAGATCCCAGATTCGATCCCCGGCGACCACCCACTCTGACCCATGGGTTTTTCGTGGTTTCCCCGGGTTGGAAGGCGAATGCTGGGGTGGTCTCTTTTCTATCATGACTTTACTGCCTCTCATTTCCTGTACCTATAATCTCATTCATCTGTTTCAGGGTTGTAGGACCAGGCTACGGTATTCGGCGGTTGAGCAGTGCGCTTTGTAGAGGTTTCTTACCTGGCGTCGTTGCGGGACTGCTCAAATAGGACCCACTTCCGAGTGGATCCCAACTATGGGGACCGCCGGGGATATGGAGGCTTTTGGGTGGCCCGGGCGGCGTCGGATGCGTTTGATCTGGAAACATTAGGAGCCCCGTCCATGCTTGCGCTCGTCGTCATTCAGAAGTAATCGCCTTTCGAGTCTCACCCTTCATCCCTGCCTCCCAGGAGTCACGGTAGGTCCTTGCGGCCTACTTGCGGTGCTCTGCCCCGGCTGTGGAGAACCTTCCGTTCTTTCATAACTGTACCCATTCAATAAGAAAAACAATATTTGCTTTGAGATCGGGAATTGAATTGAGTTTTATTTATGGACGCTCTTTAACTGCTGTGGTGTTAGTGTCCCATTCTATATTGGGCGTGAAAGACCGGTAATTTTGTTCAAGGCCTCTTCACCAGGCTTGAGGTTCTTTTACGTGCCGTAAATCTACGACACGGAACCACCGGCTTTACTTCCCTTCCAAGGAAGTCATGCTAAGGATTTCTACGCCCGAAAAAATGCATCGCTCTCCGCCAGGTTTGAACCCACAACCTTGGGAACTGGGGGCTAGCATGGTAACCACTACACCACGGAGGATGACGAGATCGGGAATATCATACACATATTGTGCATATACATTCTTCACAAAACCCAAGAGAAAGAAATCGAGTGGTGCCAGGTTCTGGGAATTTGAAGACCACGTTATCGCAGTGGTACTACCCAGGAGGTACACGTAGATGTTCTAGTCCTGCACCCAACATTTTCAGGATGCCAGTCATCAGTTCATCATCAGGAGAAGTTCCTATAGCCGAAGACGATGACATCATGCAACCCAATTCTTTAGTGTCAGTTAATATCTATTCAACTAATATTGGACACAAAGCAGGGGCTGCATGTTACATAATTACTCTCTGGAACAATGCTAAATGGATGGCAATAGGACAACTGTGTTCCTAAATTGCTGATAATGATGTCCAGCTACCACCTGTGATTGGCCATTTCGGAACTTCAGACAGTACAGAAAGTTTGGAATGACGGACAAAAATTGAAGGGCTAAGAATTGCAGTGTGCAGCCAAGATTTGGCTCCGGGAAGCGTTTGAATATTGTTTTTGAGTATTCACTATTGCAGAGGGCCTATAAGGGTCTCTTTAGTCTGTCCGTGAGTAGAGTAACTCATGAACAGTTGTATGTGCGGAGTTCACATTTTATATTATACAGCTTTGAAATATATTTGTCAGAACTTTCAAATTTGGTTACATTTGTACAAAATCATGGGTAGTTAATTCAATGAGCCTCCTAAAATTTAAGATTTTAGGCGAGCCGCTGTATATACAGAGTTGATTGAGACCGCTACAAGATGAGGGTTGTATGCAGAGCCTCTTGCAGATAAGGGAGTTGAAATTAAAGGTGCTTTATCTGGAGAGCCTCCAAAAATTAATTTTTAAGTGACATGTTGCACGTACCGCGCGGAAATTTTAACTTCTGTTTTAAATCGGTACATAATTATGGGGTGTTTGTAGGGAGGGGTTGTTTAAAGTTAAACTGTACGATTTATAGGATGAATTCTCAACATATTCATAATAACAAATATTACTATGCTGTCGCATTATTTCCGCCACAAAACGAATGCACCTGACATTTAAGCTAGATATATAGGTACATAAGTTGGGATCTTGTTTAAAACTTACTAGAAATTATTTATTTATTTACACCCTTGTTTTAATAACCAGGCTTAAGAATTCTTAAGCAGTTGGCTTCAAGTTATCTACTAGTCGCCACGATATGAATGCCCTTGGTTAATAACGCCTCTGTGTTTTGACAATCAAGCCTATGGGATCAGAGGGGAGTGAGGAACAAGGCGATAGTGAAATGTAGAGTTGTACAATGAAAACCGTAATAATGTTAGTAAATGCAACTGGAAACTATGGATGTTTTTTTTGTACTTGTCGTTCCGATGCCCTGCCCACTTGTTTCGTACCCGTTTAGTTCCTCTTCCCACCACACGCATTCTTATCGTGGCTGACTGGTACATTCAAACCACTATATCAATACACGGAATGTATTTTAACGCGATCTACATTTTTTGTGTAGTAAACTTTTGTCTATCTCTTACGGTTTATCAGTTATGCAAAAATCGTTCACAATGAAGAATACTTTTGGAGACATCCCCAGAAAATTCGAGATATACATTTCATTTGTCATCAAAATATCTTAAACATATGATATTTTAATCAAAATCGTTAGTCATTTTTGAGAAAGTTAAAATTTTCGAAAAATGTTCCATGTAAAGGGTAATCTAGGGTGGGGGGGATTTTCTTGAAAACCTTCGTGTCGCATCTCTGGAAGATACTGAACCTAAATACCAAGTTTGGTGTTTATCCGACTGTTCGTTTCTGAGTTATGCTGTTCACAGACACACACATACACACACACACACACACGGACCAGTTTCCAAAAATGCTTTTTTTTTGGGATTCAGGGGGTCTCAAAACATATGTCCGGTGAAATCTCGGTATTGAATTTTTGGGTGGAATACAATACTTTCCCTACTTACTATACGTAGTAGAGAAAGTAAAAATAGCGAATCATTTTCCATATAAAGGTTTGTTTGGAGCAGGGGAAATTCCATGAAAATCTTTGTCTTGCATAATCTTCATCTTATCTTTAGAAAATAGTAAAGCTGAATTTTGGTTTTTATCCGATTTTTCCTTTTTGGGTTATGCTTTTTACACACACACACACACACACACACACACACACACACACACACACACACACACACAGGGACCTTTACCTAAAAGTGTTTTTTTTATTCAGGGAGCCTCAAAACATGTATTTCCAATGAAATATCGATATCGAATTTTTCATTTATGTAAGCAATACAGATAAGTAATAGAGAATTATTATTAAGTAGTAGAGAAAGTTAAACTATTTATAGTAGCTTCCGTCAATTGCAGCGCATTTTGACGATTTGAAGCAGTAGTTCTGCCAGCGACAACACCCATTTCATACAGTCCAAAGACTAGTTAAGAGAACCAAAAGGCAACAAAGAATAAACTTCATAAGGCCATGTGCGTAACTCATTCTCTGTGCACAAACCCGTTAGCTTTATGTATGCAGGTTATTCTTGCATGAAGTTAGGTATGCACTCGACATGGTTCGTGATTATCTCACGTGCTTCTAAGGCACTGCTTTTGTTTTGCCCTCCTCGCGATAAAACAACGAAAAGAAAAGCGAAACAGATGAAACAAACAAACAATATGGGAATGCAAATACATATTTATTTCGCCTGGTATCTAAATGAATACTTTGAATTATTATATACTCCCTGTGTTGGCTATAAGGAGGCAACAATAGGAACTGGGCGGCAAAGACTTTTCTTTTATTTTTAAAGGGAGAAACAATGAATAATTCTAAATATCAGAACCTCAGAAACGGATTGTATTATAAACTTAGACGAATCGGGTTAAAAGCTGTTAAAGAAATTATATTTGTAATGTTTCTAATATCAAAACTGTGATGATAATTTACGATACGAATATCGTAACGTACCATATTACAATATGAGATCGGAAGATTGATAAACAGACTGCACGCCGAGTTTAATAAACAATCGAGTATTGTAATATGTTGACGTTTTATCTACTTTAGTTACGTAATATCAACTTTTTTTTATTTACTTTGGTAAATTACATTTTTATTTCAGATGTAGTATTAGGAATCATTGAAACAATACACTACATTAATACATAGTTGATAAGTGTGTGTAGTAGACCATACATGGTTTGATAGATGATTTGTTTGTTAGATTTTGTTTAAAATAGAACACGAGTACTAGGTGAATTAAATAAACTTTGAAAAATGAATTCTGAGAAGACATTGCAAACGCAGCAAACTCTGTTATAGATAGTTTAATTCCTAATAAATCCCGACTTTATTATTTATGTATAGTTCAAAGTACGCAATCAGTCTCGTGATAAAGAGTTGCATTACGAAAATCATTGCGTAATAGAAGCTTCATTAGAAGACTAGTTGCGTATTGCGGTACCGTTATGAAAATAGGTAATGAATAGGTTTACTACGTTTTTTTTTTTTTTAATATTGTAAAATCGATATTACGAAACTAAAGTAGATGAAAGGGATTAACAGAATAGAGACTTCGAACGCCATCTGCCACTGTCAGTCAAGCACTTCTCAACCTACTAGTATACATATGTTTACCCACAGGCTCGACGAACCGACTGACAGCCAACTTGGCGCTCCTTCTATGTCAACTAACTTTTTGTGGCGTTTACCATTACCGAAACATTCTTTGTTATTGGTTTGATTTTCAAATAATTTACGTTTTTCAAGTCGTAAGTCGCTATTCGTTTTTTCTCGCGGTCATGCAAGGGGGAATTTAAAAGCCATCACATAGCAAACCGCTTTTTAAAACTGACTATCGCGTTAGTCTCCTTTAATATTTTTATACCTATAACAAAATGTATAAACGTGTAATGAAAGTTTACCTCATTGATAAGATTTTGTAAAAACAGGTTGTAGAAGAGTGAGTAGAGAAACTCATGTGAATGTAACACATACTCTTTTTACCGCAGATGTAGTATATTTGCATAATTAATAACGTGTATATCTTGATCTCCGGGTAGTTTGTGCAGTCCTTTTCATTCTAACGAATTTTGTATAATTTGTAAACCATTAAGAGAGACAAAAACTTTCCACACGAAAAATGTTGAGCTCATTTAAATATACAGTTTGCTATAACTATTTCTGTAGCGTTGGCCATTTTTTGCAATATTCACTGTTGCATGCATAAGTTTTCCCAGGCTGAACTATATGCTGTAACTATAAACCATATCTGAAAACATGCGATAATACACTATGTGATCAAAAGTATCCGGACACCCCCACAAACATACGTTTTTCATCTTAGGTGCATTGTGCTGTCACCTACTGCCTGGTACTCAGTAGTCATTAGACATTGTGAAGCAGCAAAATGGGACGCTTCGTGGAACTCACGGACTTCGAACGTGGTCAGGTGATTGGGTGTCACTTGTGTCAGAAGTATGTACGCGAGATTTCCACACTCCTAAACATCCCTAGGTCCACTGTTTCTGATGTGATAGTGAAGTGGAAACGTGAAGGGACATGTACAGCACAAAAGCGTACATGCCGACCTCGTCTGTTGACTGACAGAGACCGCCGACATTTGAAGAGTGTCGTAAAGAGTAATAGGCAGACATTTATCCAGACCATCACACAGGAATTCCAAACTGCATCAGGATCCACTCCAAGTACTATGGCAGTTAAGCATGAGGTGAGAAACCTTGGATTCCATGGTCGAGAGGCTGCTCATAAGCCACACATCACTCAGGAAAATGCCAAACGACGCCTCGCTTGGTGTAAGGAGCGTTACACGATTGAACAGTGGCAAAACGTTGTGTGGAGTGACGAATCACGGTACACAATGTGGCGAACCGATGGCAGGGTGTGGGTATGGTGAATGCCCCGTGAACGTAATCTGCTGCGTGTGTAGTGCCAACAGTGAAATTTGGAGGCGGTGGTGTTATGGTGTGGTCGTGTTTTTCCTGGAGGGGGCTTGCAC
This sequence comes from Deroplatys truncata, assembly GCA_030765065.1. Taxonomy (NCBI): domain Eukaryota; kingdom Metazoa; phylum Arthropoda; class Insecta; order Mantodea; family Mantidae; genus Deroplatys; species Deroplatys truncata. The sequence continues at coordinate 169,453,897 of CM060983.1, forward strand.
CCTTTGTTGTTTTGCGTGGCACGATCACAGCGCAGACCTACATTGATATTTTAAGCACATTCTTGCTTCCCACTGTTGAAGAGCAATTCGGGGATGGCGATTGCATCTTTCAACACGATCGAGCACCTGTTCATACTGCACGGGCTGTGGCGGAGTGGTTACACGACAATAACATCCCTGTAATGGACTGGCCTGCACAGAGTCATGAGTTGAATCCTATAGAACACTTTTGGGATGTTTTGGAACGCCGACTTCGTGCCAGGCCTCACCGACCTACATCGATATCTCTCCTCAGTTCCGCACTCCGTGAAGAATGGGCTGCCATTCCCCAAGAAACCTTCCAGCACCTGATTGAAAGTATGCCTGCGAGAGTGAACGCTATCAACAAGGGTAAGGGTGGGCCAACACCATATTGACTTCCAGCATTACCAATGGAGGGCGCCACGAACTTGTACGTCATTTTTAGCCAGGTGTCCGGATACTTTTGATCACGTAGTGTATGTTTTCCCGCACGAGTACAGTCGCAACAAAATCTGACTAAGGTACTCGAACAGTTGTTTTGTTTTTTAATTACTCTACTACGTATAGTAAATAGGAGAAGTATTTATTCCACCCAAAAATCGGTATTTCACTGGAAATATGTTTTGAGGTCCTCTGAACACACATTATTAAAAAAACTGTTTTAGAAAAAGGTCTCCGTGTGTGCGAGTCTGTGAACGGCATAACATAAAGAAAAGTCGGCTATAAACCAAACTTACTATTTAAGTTCCGACACGAAGATTTTCAAGAAAATCCCCCTACCACAAACTACTCTTTACATGAAATTTTTTCGAAAACCTTTGTTTCTCAAAAATGGCTAACGATTTTGACTATAATATCGTATGTTTAAAATATTTTGACAAATGAAATGTATATTTGAGTTATGCAACAAAAAACTTATTTTAAATAAATTGTGTGTTTTAAACAGATCTACATTTCTTGTATAGCACGTTTTCGTCTATCGCTTAAGGTTTACGAGTTATACGAGATTATACAAAATTCCTCCCAAATAAAGAGGACTTAAAAGGATATTGCCAGAAAATTCAAGGTATACATTTAAGTTGTTATGTAAATATCTTTAATACGCGGTATTTTAATCAAAATCGTTAGAGACAGAAAATCAAATTTTCGAAAAATGTTCCATGTAAAGGGTAGTTGGGGTGGGAGGATTTTCTTAAAAGTCTTTGTGTCGCATCCTTGGAATACCAAGTTTGGTATTTATCCGGGTTTTCGTTTATGAGTTATGCTGTTCACACTGGGATATTTTTCTAAAAATGCGTTTTTTGGATTCAGGGGGGCCGCAAAACATTTATTTCCGGTGAAATCTCGGTATCAAATTTTTGGGTGGAATGCAATATTTTCTCTACCTACTATGTACGTGGTAGAGAAAGTATAAAAAAAAAACTCCACCTAAGGTTCGATATCGAAATAAACCCCCAAAACCAAAAAATCTTTACAAAAGTCCTTGCGAATGTGTGTATACATGCGCGCGCGCACGAGTCGTATAAATACCAAAATTTATACTCAGTCCGGCATTTTTTAAGTATGCAAGGCGAATATTTTCAGAGAATTATACTTCCATGGGAACACTTACGTATTTTTTTATTTTCTAATAATGGCTGCAATGTTTTAGTTTAATATAGCATACGTTTGAGATATCTGCACGTCAAAAAAAAAAAAACCTACATCTTGAATTTTCTCTAAAGTCTGTGAAAGTCAATTCATTCTAACTGAAGTTTATATAACTGAGAAGCGAGATAGACAAACACTTACCGAGGAAGGATGTACAACTCATTAAAATATACCATTTATGTCAACTTTTTTTCGTTGTATTATTTCTGGTTTAAGTTTTCCCACTGAAATCTGCTTTGATCCCCATCTAAGACCATTTGAAAATGAGTGATTCTCCTCTTTACTTCTTCTACTACGTATAGTAAGTAGGGATAGTATACATTGTATTCCACCCCCAAAAAATCCATATCGAGATTTCGCCGGAAATACATGTTTGGAGGTCACCTGAATAAAAAAAAACTTTTTAGAAAAAAGTCCATGTGTATGTGTTTTTTAAACACTTTATTTTACACCATTTTCCATTACAATTCTGTGTGTGTGTATGTGTGTGTGTGTGTGTGAATAGCATGACTCAAAAACGAAAAGCCTGATAAATACCACAATTGGTATTTAGGTTAGTACTTTAAAAAGATGTGACACGAAGATTTTCAATAAAATCCCCCACCCCAAACTACCATTTATATGGGAGATTTTTCGAGATTTTTTTATTTTCTAAAACCTAGCTCTAACGATCTTGATTAAAAATACACTTCATTCGGAAGGAATTTTGTATAATCTTGTATAACTGGTAAACGTTTAACGAAAACATACTACACAAAAAATGCAGATCTCTTTAAAACACACAATTTATTTCAAACAGGTTTTTCTGTGGCATATCTGAGAAATCCGTTATTAAAGATTTTAATTGCTTACTTCTTTGTCGAATTCTTAAGCTCTGTGAACATTCAGCTGTTTCTCACGACTGCATGGAAACAGTATGGAATTTTAAGGCCAGCGTATAGCGTCCAATTCTTAAACATTTGACTATCGCTGTTCCCTTTGTATCTATAACGAAATGTGTATGTAGCTATTTCTGCAAAGGCTTATTTGGATTAAAATGCAGTAGACATAAGAATAAGCTTTAGTACGAATAGTTTGTATACCCGCTAATAAACGATAGAGTACCCTCAAAGTCATGTGTATGTATCACATCAGATTTTCCATTAATTCACGACAAATAAACCTATTTGAGATATAAACAGTTGAGTGCTGTTTCTGCATCTTGCTTGCAATCATAATTTCTAGGGTAACATTTTTATGATAATTAATCAAAAGTGGAAAAAGGAAGGATTTTTCATTAGTTGTATAGTATGAAAGGTATCTGTGAAATGTTGCTTGGTCCAAAAGAGTGTGAGTGTATGTTGTATCTGACTGTAATTGTGAGAATGTGAATCATTACGCTCTTGCTTCATTTTCGATAGTATCTTATCCGGTTGCTTAGGAGTAATTAACTACGACTGCCGCAGATAGATCCGCCAGCGACAGGCCAACTCGAATGTGGAAATACAATATGATGTGACACATTCACATGACTTTCTTTCTACCCTCTATCATTTATTAGTTGGTATATAAACTAATCTTACTAAATATTACATTTATATCTACTTTATTTTAATCCAAATTGTTTAAGCACTGGATGCTATACGCTGGCTTTAAATGCCCATTCAGTTTCAAAGTAATCGCGAGAAACTGATTGTTGATAGGACTTAACATTCAAGATATACATTTTATTTGTCATGTAAATATTTTTAATATATGATATTTTAATCAAAATCGTTTGAGTCATTCTTTATAAAATATTTATTTTTACTTTCTCTACTACGTACAGTAAGTAGGGGAAGTATTGTATTCCACCCAAACATTCGATACCGAGATTTCACTGGAAATGCTTCTTTTGAGACCCCCTGAATCCAAAAAAAGTCTTTTTGGAAACATGCCCTGTGCGTGTTTGTGTGTGTAGTGTGTCTGTGTCTGTGAACAGCATAACTCAGAAACGAACAGTCGGATAAACACCAAACTTGGTATTTAGGTTCAGTATCTTCCAGAGATGCGACACGAAGGTTTTCAAGAAAATCTCCCACCCCAGGCTACCCTTTACATGGAACATTTTTCGAAAATTTTAATTTTCTCAAAACTGGCTCTAACGATTTTGATTAAAATATATGTTCAAGATATTTTCATGACAAATGAAATGTATATCTCGAATTTTCTGGGAATGTCTCTAAAAGTATTCTTCATTGTGAACGACTTTTGCATAACTGGTAAACCATAAGAGATAGACAAAGTTTTACTACACAAAAATGTAGATCGCGATGAAATACACAATTTATGTCATATACATTTTTTTTGTTGAGTGAACCATTTTCGAGATATTTCTTGTTATTCTCTTAAATTTTTCAATACTTTTCTCAAATGGGAATTCGTTATTCATTTTTTTTGTCTTGTATATGCAAAGAGTATTAATCTAAGGCAAAGAGAATGGTGCTGCACATAGCAACCAGCTATTAAGAGATATGTATATGCTTAAAGGCTACTGTATTTCTATATTGCCCTTGCGAATACAAAACAAGGGGAACATAGTACGCCTTAAGCGATAGTCAAATATTTTTAGAACTGGTCGCTATGTGTAAAATGTAATTCTCTTTGCATGTCAAAAGATCCTTTATGCAAATGTTTATCTCGATTAATATGAAATAGATGGAGAACAAGCGTTTGTAAAAATAGTTTGTACAATAGCAGAGAAAGTCATGTGAGTGTAACACATAAGATTTTTTTGTCCTGGTAATGCAAAAAGAATTGAATACTCCACATAGCAACTAGCACTTAAAATATTTGACTATCGCTTAAAGGCTACCAATTTCCCTTGCATCTACAAGAAAATTAGCAATAAGATTAACATCTCGATATCTCGATTAACATGAAGCATATGGAGAATAAGCGTTTGTAAAAATAGTTTGTACAATAGCAGAGAAAGTCATGTGAGTGCAACACATCAGATTTCTTTTACTGTTCCATTGTAAAGGGTGATTTGGGGTGGGGGATTTTCTTGAAAACCTTCGTGTCGCATCTCTGGAAGATACTGAACCTAAATACCAAGTTTGGTGTTTATCCGACTGTTCGTTTCTGAGTTATGCTGTTCACAGACACACGGACATGTTTCCAAAAATGCTTTTTTTTGATTCAGGGGGTATCAAAACATGTATTTCCGGTGAAATCTCGGTATCGAATTTTTGGGTAGAATACAATACTTCCCCATACTTACTATACAAAGTAGAGAAAGTAAAAATTATGATCATTCTTTATTGAACAGCCCACGTAATCTGAAACCCGTCTGTGAGTGATCAGTGGTCACATTCCGCGCTTTTGCTTTGCTGGATGTTCTTCGCATTCGGATTACATGGTATAACTGCCGCACGGCGATAATACTACGCCACAGCAGAGTTCCTCAGTGCTCTACTGCAGCCCAGAGGTTTAATACTTGTAGCATTAGCTACATTGCCTGGTCTTTGAAATGGTGTGCGAATATTCAGTTTAATAGAAGGATTTGACAGCTTTGTAGTTTTGACTCTGTAGAGCAAATGCGTGGAATATATTTGAAGGTACGAGGCAAGCAATGACATCATCGTTGCAGTGTCTATACTGAAAATGCAGTTTTAATAATTTATGTGCTACAAGATCGATCACTGAAACAACGTACACTGCGCAGGCGCTCCATTTTCAATGCAGGTTTAACTCACATAATTAAAATTTCTTTGTCTACAAGATATCGAAATCGACGAGGAAAAACAGTAAGGTCATGTCAGTGTCTTGAACCAAGACACTTTCATTTCAAATCAAATTTAGGTGAACATCTACAGAATTTCGTGCATTGTTTTGGGTAATGTATCGTCACTTTAAAGCGGAACGTAGCAATATTTCCAGTTGGTCTAAATGCTTTCACGAAGCCTGAGGAGGACATTTAAGGGTTTCAAGCAATAATTGTTGTCAGTGTATTGGATGATGACTTGTCCAGAGATAAACTGTATATATGATGTATACGGATGATCAGTACATCGCATTTAAGTGAGCACCTTCGAAAGCTAATTTACCGATAGGTAATTCAAAGCCGAATATCGGCGATCCCATGGGACACGTACTGATTGATTACAATTGGGAAACACTCCCTCGCACAGCCGAAACCTCGGGCATTAAGTCCACCTGATTATGACCTTTTCCCCTATTGAAAAGTCTACTATCACATCAGCGTTAGCATTTTACAATCTTAAAATAATTTGAATACAGCTGTTGTCCGACACAATCACGAGTTAAAACGTCGATGGAAAATTAAAAGGTGATCATTAATTTAATAAACCTGTGCATTTTATGGAATCAGCCACGTACTACAGTTTCCCTGTGATATACGAGAAAACACCTATACATTTCTCTTCTTCGTTGTTTGATTACTTCCTCAACAATGGTTTAAAATCTGTCTCATACGTGGAAGCCTCAGTGCTGAACGCACTCTTAAAAACAGCTAGGCTCTCTCAATTGACAGGTCCTATACACGCAATTAATGTTTCTTTTAAAATGCAAGTTTATAACATTGAACTTTCCTAATACGGGGAAACAGTGCAGAATGTTCTAAAGGTCACGCATCCTTATGAACTATGGCATGTAATTGTAATTGTTTTTTTTTCTTCAAGCTGAAGAACATTGGCCTACTTGTTACATTGTTTTACAGGACTGATCTTTCACGCATTATGGGCAGCATGATTTTCGCTTCTATTCCCAATGTTTCTTGTGGCTGTATCTGAAGACGCAGTCTTCGTCCGCACAGTATTCCGAATTTGGAAGAGAATATTCAGAAATATGTCACTTCTACTTCCCACCAAACGTTGCGAAGGTTCTTCAGGAAAATGGTTAATCGTGTCCATTAGTGTGAAGCACAGAATTCGATAAATTTCAACACTTACTGTAAAACAATTTTTTTTTCCCAAGACGTTGCCCTTTTTGAACACACTGTAGAACCACACTTCACTAAAATTCCATTAGCACACCAATGCAAATCGTGCACTTGTTTAGCCTGAAAATTTGCACACTATTTTAGCTCTAAACTGTGAAAATTATATTCAAGGGTTACCATCAACCAGTTTAAATTTAATATTATGGAAGCGTTTAGCAATAATTACTTTAATAGCTCGTGTAACTGCAACGTTTTACTTCTCTGACCGGAGCCCTACTCAAATAATTTGTTTTATTGCTCTGTATAACTGAGAATACTCCGTAATGCCCATTAACGCTTTTGTACATGGAGTAACAGATTTAAAGGGATAACTGAACTTTGATGCATTGTAAAGCTTCAAGGTTAGCCCGAATGATGACATGTTCTAGTTTGCACACATTTCTCTTTGAACCATATAAAGCCAATTTTATGTCACTGTCATCTAATTTCCCTTTTTTTTCTTCTTTTTGTTTTGTTTAAATATGCAACTGCTTTCGAAGTGTAAAAAATGAACTTACGTCTTCAACTTACATAATCGCTTCATCAGCCACTCCGTCAACGACAAGGCGATAATAGTCGTTTATGATACAAGTATTAAAAGTAGGGTTTTATTTTGCGAGTAGGAATATTTGCGAAACGAGACCGTAGGCCGAGTATAGCAATTCTACGAGCAAAATAAAATCACTTTTAACATGTGTGACATGCACTATTGTGTCCGTGGACTAGTGGTACCGTGCTAGCCTCTAGTTCCCAAGGTCGCGGGTTCAAACCCGGCGGAGGGCGATGGATTTTTTCGGGCGTAATAATCCTTAGCATGGCTTCCTTCGGAAGGGAAGTAAAGCCGGTGGTCCCGTGTCGTAGATTTACGGTACGTAAAAGAACCTCAAGCCTGATAAAGAGGCCTCTGAGCAAAATTACCGGTCTTTCACGCCCAATATGGAATGGGGCGCTAAGAACCATAGCAGTTAAAGAGCGTCCATAAATAAAACTCAATTTAATTTTAATTTTATTATTTTTAGACAGCCCTGAAATTTGAAAAAAAAAAAAAAACAAATAAAGCTATGCTGATTGCAGGCCTGTATGCAACTAAGAGTAATAGCGCCTAGAGCGAGATCAACAGACGTGTGCAGCGAGAATGTAGATGTTTTGTTGATTCGCTAGCAGTGCCTACCTTACACCAGTTAATGAAGGTAGAATACGCTATATCACATGTTTTCTAGATTTCTTTTGGTAGCTTCCAGAATTTCGTCCAGCACTTGGAATTCAATTGCATTCATATTCGTATCTGCCGCCATTTTATCGATTATTCAGCCATGGATAAAAGAATAACGATTCAGATCAAAGAAACTATAAGGCTGCCAACACAACAGAAACAGGTTAACTGCACAACGCATTGCGATAAATAGAAAAATGGCGATTTGAATTGTGAACAAATAATGCGCCATGTAAAATGATATAGTGAAATGTAGAAGCTAACCAAATCAAGTCGATTTATTAAACATGTGCAAATACTAAGGATAATTGCCATATGGTTGGATTTGAAACCAAAGTTGTTTAAATGGAGTGTTTGGGAACAAAAGTTCCTTGGAATCATATATATTAATAAAAAATGTATGGGCTAGAGAACAGTACGTGGATAACTCAAATAAGGAACAAAGAGAAAGTATTGCCTGGGCACGAGCAGGTGTATGGAGATTAATAGGAATGAGAAATGGGTTCCCACAGAATCAGTGCCCAATATGTGGGGAAAGAGAAGATTTAGAACATATCGTTTTTGACTGTAAAGGTACACAACATTGGAGAAAGGTAGCTATAAATGGGAAATGGTTAAAACAGGACAGGAAAGTAGCTTTAAGCAAGATCTTTAACAAGGATAGTAAAAAGGTAGGAGAATACTTGTCCAAAGTTAAAAAGAAATGGTTATGGACAATAAAAAGAGTTGTAAATTAATTTCATCAAGTGATGTTAAGTTATGTAATTATATTATTATTATTATTATTAGTATATTATTATTATTATTATATATTATTACTATAAGATTATTATTTTGGTACCATTACTATTATTTTTATTATTATTATCATCATTTTTTGTTATAATAAGAGTGTATTATGGGTAGAATATGGCAAGATAACAGCTTGGGCTGATGTATAGCCATTCTAAGGAAGATTGCTAGCACAAATAAATAAATAAAAAAAATGGAGTGTTTTATATATATTTATGGACGCTCTTTAACTACTATGGTCCTTAGCGTCCCATTCTATATTGGGCGTGAAAGATCGGTAATTTTGCTCGGAGGCCTCTCTATCAGGCTTGAGGTTCTTTTAAGTGCCGTAAATATACGACACGGGACCAACGGCTTCACTTCTCTTCCGAAGGAAGCCATGCCAAGGATTTTTACACCCAAAAAAACCCATCGTCCTCCGCCGGGTTTGAACCCGCGACCTTGGGAACTAGAGGCTAGAATGGTACCATTTAGTCCACGGAGGACGACATATAAAATGGAGTGACAAACATTTTATCGTACTAATAAAAGGTGAAGGTAAAGGTACGAACGACCGGGGCAGAGTACCGCACGCCGGCCAGTTGGGGCCTTGTGCTTCTACGAGTGACCCCCGGAGCAAGGATGAGGGAAGAGTCCCGAAGGGCGATCGGATTCCGGATCACGACGGGCGGGATCTTAATGTTTCAAGAAGGGAGAAGAGTCGTGGTAGAAGATAAACCACCCCAGCATTCGCCTGTCGACCCGGAGAAACCGAGAAAAACCCATGGGCCAGATAGGGCGGTCGCCGGGATCGAGCCCGGGACCTTCCGAATGCGAGCCACGGACGTTGCCACCCGAGCCATCCTGCTCAGTTTATCACACTAGTGCGATAAAGTACTACTTTTAATTCGCGTGTTATGTTAAAAGTTCTTTTAGTTCCAGCTCTCTAAAAGCACCATTTAATTCATTTATAATGGCTTGGGCGATTACCACCAAAGAAACTTCATAGGGAGCAAAAAGCTGAACTCTTGATGTTTAATCCATTTTACGTAACTTGTTCCACAAAGTCTAGGAGCAGCTCACACATTCATAAGCATCTTAATTGTGCTCGTCACTGCGTTGTTTACAAGCTAACCATTTATGCTGACTAGGAATGCCGCATGTGCAGGCTCTTGAGTTATGGCCGCTCAGTACTTCTTTCTTTAAATCTTAATCTTCATAAATTATTCTCTTTGGACATCCATCCATTTACAGCGCTGAAAGCTTTCTGATCTAACTGCACACATAATAAAGCCTTCACATACTGCTTCCGTGATCGAGTCAGAAGTATTCTAGCTTCTCAACCCAAAGGTCCCGGACTCAATTACCACAGGACACGGAAATTTGTCAGCGATTAGAAAATGATATTAGATTTGCAATGCGGTTTCATCATCAACAAAAGCAAAAGTGAATGATACAATTATTAATTCTCTCTATAATCGTCAAGTATGATAGCAGTCATATTTTCAGACTTGTCAAGAGCATTTGACTGTGCAAAAATAAACATCATTGTAAATAAGTTATAAAACGTATGGGGTTCAAGGTGTTTCACAAAACGACATTGGGTCATATTTAGAAAATAGACATTAGTGCGTAAAATAAATTATGAACACTAATAAGGGCATGGTAAACAACGCAAGACCACAGTTTGATTCAATCAAACAAGGAATTCCGCAAGGCTCAAAATTGGGTCCTTTTCCGTTTTGAGTGTATAGATATGTTTTTATAGTGTTAGCAAGAATTGGAGATACGGCAATTGGCCTAAGATGATGAAACAACAATAATAATTACGGATTAATTATAAAAATTTTAAAGGAATGTGTTTTAAATTTTAATGTGGTATTACTTTTTTTAAAATCTGATGTATTACATTCACATAACTTTCCCTGCCCTCTAGCGCCTATTAGAGGGTATACAAATTATTCTTACGGAAGTTTATTTTCCTATTTTCTTCATTTTAATCGGGATAAAACATTCTGGAAATATGTGCATTACACATTTTGTTAGAATAAATAGAATGGCGATAGTCAAATGTTTAAGAACTGGACGCTATGTATACTGCCCTTAAAATTCCAAACTCCCTGTGTACAATTCGAAAAAAGACTGAATACCCAAGGGATTTTAAATAGAATCACAAAGTACTGAACAATCTGAACCAATAATAACGGATATCTCGGAAATGGATGATGTCACAAAAAAAACATTTGATATAAATTGTTTGTTTTAAAGAGGTAGTGCGTTTTGGTCTATCGCTTTACGTTTATCAGTTATACAAATTGCTTCCGAATGAAGTGGACTTCACACACTATTTCCAAAAAATTCAAGATATACATTTTATTTGTAATGTAAATATCATCAATGTATGGAATTTTAAACACAATCGTTAGAGCCATTTTTTAGAAAATCAAACATTTCCAAAATCGTCCATGTAAAGAGTAGTTTGGGGTGCAGGATTTTCATGAAAACCTTCGTGTCGCATCTTTGGAAGGTACTGAACCTAAATACCAAGTTTGCTATTTATCCGACTTTTCATTCCTGAGATATGCTGTACACACACACACACACACACACACACACACACACACACACACACACACGGCCGTCTTCTCTACTCTCCGCAGTCTGGGTGTATGAATGGGGTGTGAATGTATGCCACATCATAAATGCATTAAAACAACGAGAACCTACAGTGCAACGAGATATGCAAACGCCTAAAGGTTGTGTCTCATGTCGAAGTCCCCTCTATCATGGTGGAGGTTAAAGATGGTTATATAAATGAAACAATTTAAAAAATCTGATGTGTTACACTCACATGGCTTTCTCTACTCTTGTACAAACTATTTTTACAAACGCTTATTCTCCATCTACTCCATGTTAATCGAGATAAACATTTCCAGACTCTATCTTATTGCTAATTTTCTTGTAGATGTAAGGGGAATATATATTTACAAGGGCAATATAGAAGTACAGTAGCCTTTAAGCATATGCATATCTCTTAATAGCTGGTTGCTTGGTGCAGCACCATTCCCTTTGCCACAGATTAATACTCTTTGCATATCCAAGACAAAACATTGAATAACGAATTCCCATTTGAGAAAATAAGTATTGAAAAATTTAAGGGAATAACAAGCAATATCTCGAAAATGGTTCACTCAACAAAAAAAAATGAATATGACATAAATTGTGTATTTTAACGCGATCTACATTTTTTGTGTAGTAAAAGTTAGTCTATCTCTTATGGTTTACCAGTTATGCAAAAGTCGTTCACAATGAAGAATACTTTTGGAAACATTCCCAGAAAATTCAAGATATACATTTTATTTGTCGTGAAAATATCTTAAACATATGATATTTTAATCAAAATCGTTAGAGCCATTTTTGAGAAAATTAAAATTTTCGAAAAATGTTCCATGTAAAGGGTAATCTGGAGTGGGGGGATTTTCTTGAAAACCTTCGTGTCGCATCTCTGGAAGATACTGAACCTAAATACCAAGTTTGGTGTTTATCCGACTGTTCGTTTCTGAGTTATGCTGTTCACAGACAGATACACAGACACACACACACGGACATTTCCAAAAATGCTTTTTTTTGGATTCAGGGGGTCTCAAAACATATATTTCCGGTGAAATCTCGGTATCGAATTTTTGGGTGGAATACAATACTTCCCCTACTTACTATACGTAGTAGAGAAAGTAAAAACTGTAATGGAAATCTTTCTTGTGATTTTAACTGATACTAGCGGATACGATAATTGATTATACTGAACCATAAATTGCATTTTTTAAATTTGTATGTATGTATATTCCCTATCAATCAATAGAGACAGCTGCCTTGTTGTTTCTCATAAAGGGCCTGTCATCTCTGCTGCATGATTATTTGCAGAAAATCCATCTTTTGCTTCAAGGCACGTTTTTAAGAGCCCTCATGCAGGGACCTACACAGCACATCATCTTATGCAACAGGTACGGTTTTTTAGGTACTTCAGATGTCGAATTTTACACATCACCTTGTAATGCCGTTCAATGTCTTGTTTCCAAATGTCAAGAGTAAAATACACGGAGTGTCCTTCAGCAACTCCGGGACTATTATCAAGATTTCCTAAGAGCTTTTACTGAAGTGTTCTAAAGCACTGGCTAGAGTTATTTAACAGCTGTATTCATCGAACGGATAAATTGAGGAAGAGAACGGAACATTTGAGGAAGAATACTTATAGAAGCAATTCTGAAAACAGTAAGAGGTTTTGTTAAACCCATCATTTTCCCATCGTGGTAATTTCGATTCCCGGAGTATGTCTGGGTCAAAAAACGAAACAGAGCTGTTAAAAAAAAGAGCAGTTCTGAGTCTATTAAGCTTATTACTTAATGCTACATGCACTTTTTGTTTTCTTTTGCGTTTAACCCAAAAATTATTCAAAAAACACATAAATTGCATGTTTTTGAGGCTCTTTAACCCAAAATGAGCAGTTTTAGAAAAAGGCCCTGGCGCGACAGCGAGGTGTGTGTGTGAACTTCATAATTCAAACCAAGCATTTGAGTGGAAAACAAACTTCTAATTAAATAGGGGGTCTTTGAGGCATACTTTCGTGAAATTTTCCTAATCCCAAAAATCACTCTACACGGAAAAAAGTACCGTTATTTTGTCGAAAGTAATTCTAATGATTTTGATTCAAATATAAATTTGAAAGACTGGCACACAGAATAAACTGTTTATGCTGAGTTTCCTGTGAAAAACCTGTGAAATCTTCCTCTTTTTTGCTGAATTTTGGGTAAATGGAAAACCATATTACACGTACGAAAACTTGCCTATTGGAGAAAAAATCTTAAAACATATGATTCATACGAAATAACTTTTTTTTCAGCATCAGCTGTTCCCGAGACACTGGCTGTTGCGCATTTACTTTTCCCGGGTTTTACTTCCGGTGTGTATCGAAATAAAATATCCATTCTTTTGTATGCTTTGAGTTTGTGGCTTACACACTCACGGATTATTTAAACATCTCATTTCTAAGTAAATAATACTTATTGAAACTACAATTGTATCAATTTACGAGGATTCAGGCTACCTCGGATTATCCAAAAGTCGGGTTATACGGAAAGTAATTTTTTTAATTTCACAGATTTTCTATGATACTAGAAATGTATAAATAAATCACAATGCTTGCACTTGTTTTTAACAAACTTATTACATGTTCTTAAAGTTGCATTACACTCCTATGGGTTAAAAATAACCACTGTCAATCCCCCCCCCCCAATGAATTCGGCTCCATTTTAAATACGTAGAACATTTGTAATGCCTACTTACCTTTATCATAATAATCTATCTACTGTCGTAAGGTTGAACGGTCTGGAGTTTCTTCTTTTGTTTCTTTCTTCTTTTCTTTCTTCTTTTGGCGGCCCGGCTTATGCGAAACATCGAATTATCCAGACTTAAATTCTCGGAACACAACTGTATTTCTACAGGAATTCATATTTATTAAAATGAATTAGATACAACAGTGTTTTAAGAGAATCCTTTGTAGAATGCCAGTGAATTTGGCCAAAAAAACTGATGTGTTACACTCACATGACTTTCTCTAGTCTTGTACAAACTAATTTTACAAACCCTCATTCTCCACGTGCTTCATGTTAATCGAGATAAACATTTGCAGAAACTATCTAATCGCTAATTTTCTTGTAGCTGCAAGGGGAATATGGTAGGCTTTAAGCGATAGTCAAATCTTTTAAGAGCTGGTTGCTATGTGGAGCATTCCATTCTCTTTGCATGTCCAGGACATAAAAAAACGAATAACGTTCCCATTTGAGAAAAAGTATCGGAAAGTCCAAACAAATAACAAGGAATATCTCGGAAATGGTTGACTCCACAAAAAAATTGTATGTGACATAAATTATGTGTTTTAACGAAATCTACATTTTTTGTGTACAAATATATTGTCTATCTCTTACAGTTTACCGGTTATGAAAAACCAATTCAGAACGAAGAGGTCAAGATATACATTTTATTTGTCATGAAAATATCTCGTATATGATATTTTAATCAAAATCGTTAGAGGCATTTTTGGGAAAATCAAAATCTTCGAAAAATGTTCCATGTAAAGGGTAACCTGGTGTGGGGGATTTTCTTGAAAGCCTTCGTGTCGCATCTTTAAAAGATACTGAACCTAAATACCAAGCTTGGTATTTATCCGACTATTCGTTCTTGAGTTATGCTGTTCACAGACACACACATGGACATTTTTCTAAAAAAAAATTTTATCGGGGCCTCAAAACATGTATATCCGGTGAAATATCGGTATCGAAATTTTGAGTGGAATGCAATACTTCCCCTATTTATTATACGCAGTAGAGAAAGTAAAAAGTCTGTCTGTTACACGTTCGATTTTTTTAATGCTACAGATCAAAACTGATCAGAAAAAGATATTTCACTTTAACGACCACCGAAATGCATGGTGAACAAAACCTTCACTCTTTTAATTGGGCTACACAATGGCAGAACTCTCGAGAAAAACATCTGAAAGCTTCCTGTGAAACTAAGCTTGAGACGCTGCTCTTCCTTCCGCATGCATTCTTTATGCATAGTTGGAAATTCCAGCTTCTGAATGGGCACAAAAGAGAGTTGGGCATATTTTTTGTAACAAGAGCAAAGCATGTTGAGCAAGAGTTTCAAAGAGCTATGAACACAAAGAACATCGATTCTTAGGACAAGGGAAAGCAAACTACAAGATTGTAAAAAGTACATAAAACTTACAGTATTACAAAATGTCTATTATATTTAAGTAATTGTTCTTAGGACAAGGGAAAGCAAACTACAAGATTGTAAAAAGTACATAAAACTTACAGTATTACAAAATGTCTATTATATTTAAGTAATTGTTCTTAAGGGAGTACATTGGTGAAAATTCTAAAAACTTGAACATTTTCCTAAACTTTATGAAAGTTATACTCCATATTAAACTCATAGCACCTACCTATACTTCATGCAAAGTTTCATGGTTCTACGTTATTTGTTTTAAAAGGTTTTCGGTTTTTTATTTAACTGTTGCTCGCCATATAAAATGATTTGCGTAAACTGTGCAAAAATTTTAAGCATTACTTAATTATTTCTGTCTTCAGGAATAATTATTTTATTTCGGTTGACGTTATGGTTTATTGATATACAAGACCTACATGAGGTACATTTTTCTCTTACCCCATAAAAATTGTTTATATTCCATATTTTCATTTGTAAATATGTAAAAAATATTTACAATTATGGGAAAGAAACAAATTCAGCTTTCTCTTACCTTTACGAAAATGCAATCAAAACTGGCAATGTTCTTAAACAGGGTGTTTTGCATTTAAAAGGGCTGAAGAAATATATGAGAAAAAAACAAGCATTTAAGATTTATGTGACCATATAAGAAACCACATGGCTGCTTTTCATTCCAGTAGGGCACCTAAATGATTCCTGAAAACAAAGCTCAAAATGTACTTTAAATATACTGTTCAAATTTGCAATGAACACATTTTAAAAAGTGGAAACATTTTCAACATTTAATATTTAATTCACGCTAGCCGTGTGAGGTAATAAGCTGTAAAGCTGAATCAGATTGACAAATTCAATACCACTTGCAACATTGAAATTCGCCTTTCAAATATCTACATCTAGATATTTGAGATCACCTTGAATGTTCACCGGGATACTTGAAACAGATGAAAAGGTTTAAAGCGCGTACCGTAATTCGATATGGTAGCTCAAGCGATAAGAGCATTGGCACGGAAAACAAAAGATCCATGGTTGAGTTCCGACCTTGGCATTGAAGCATGTTTCAATTTATTAGTTTTAACATTGTTATTTAAAATTCATTTGGTAACTGCTTAATTGATGAAACATGTGCAAAACACAGATGTCCTTTAACTTTGAGATATTAAAATTCTGAAAGGTAGAAAAAAGTGTGGACATGAAAAGCAGAACCAAGAATTATTATTAAGCATCAAATTCGCTGTAAATGGAAGTGAAGGAACGTTACTATACCGTGCGATAATTAAATCGCTGTGCACTACAGATAACGAAGACTGGAGCAGAAAGCCTTTCTCTGTCTTAGGTATAAATACACTCAGTGGGAGCTGGTCGGAATGTTGTTTATGGTAAACATATTTTAACTTTTCGCCGATTTGTAGAAAACGGGAGGTGACATTGACGTATTACATGCACATATGCAGTAATTTGGGTAGCCTAAAGCAGTAGTAGGTGACTTGAAAACTTTAATTTTCTGTTGTAATCTCACTCGACATTTTGATTTTATCGATAACTACGAGTAAATTTATAGAAGGAAAATAAAAACTTTTAATTATATATTTCACAAATGAAGCACAGCAAAGATTAAAGAAATAGTATTACAAAACAATAAAATTACTAATTAAAATCTAACTCTTAACAAAGTTTACAAACAATGTTGCAACTCCCTCGCTTTCTACATTATCTGGAAATGTTAATAACAAAAGGGAAAATTCTGGATAAAGCTGTAATAGCTTTATTGATCAGGTATGATTGTTGTTTAAAACAGGTTATAATACTATCCACAGCATTTTGATATTTACGGACAAATGCTAAGGGAGTGACAATTATAAAATGAAAAACTGTTAACGATAGACGGACATAATTGGTCGAAATTCAATGTTTCCTTCCGATTTATTAGCCGAAAGTGCATGATTTACTTGGAGTAGCCCAAACTTCAGACTGTTTCAGCTGCACAGCGAAGCGATCTACACTAAAGCGAAAAGCTGCAGAAGCGCCTAGTAATAGCCGGTTGCTCGTGGCCATGGGCGCAGAGGTTTAGACCAAAAATCTGCCTTATTAACCGCATTCAATTTACTGCACAGTATGCGTGTGTAACACGTATATCCGAAAGCTTCAATGGTGGTGTTACCCCTGAGAGGCATGGCCACCTTAGCCAGCGGTTATTTCTCCCTTTAGTTCATATGCTGGACATAGATTTTAATATTACAGCGTAAAAAAAGTTGTAACCAGCGAAAACGAAGGGGCCATTCACAATGAAATTTATACCTAAATGAACTGCATAAAGGCAACATGTCCACATTTTCTAACAGTAGAACTAAAGAGAATTAAATAAACCTTCCCAATCTGCAGTAAACAGAAAATTGAAGCGTTGCTAAACCCGGGTTATCGTGCAGAAAATTTTTCTTCCTGTGGTAAACCATACATTGACCCATTAAAACCATAATCGTTAAAAAAAGGAAATGTGTTAATGTTTTACCTACTAGTTGCCTTACTGCGGTAAATGGTTCATATAAGCATAACGTAAGTATTGCAGTTGTTTCATGTTATCTTAATGCATGCGTTCACATTGACTGAGGTTGACATAAACATGGCCATAAAGTTATGTAAACATAGAAGTTTGCAAGCTCCAAGCTTTCGTGTTTATGTGTACGCCAAACGTAAGAAATGAGCCAATCAGAGACCATTTCTCCATACACCACATCAAGTGATCATTCTGCCATCTCGCATAAGATTTCCCGTCGCCATGTGTTCACTCGGTGACTGCCTTTCTGTGCAAGATCACGGGCCAAGAATCATGGAATATCTTTAAAAACCGCAGCAAAACAAATGCTAGGAGGTGCTTAAAAAAAGAAGAAAAAAGTTTAACGTCCTTTAACCGGGTAGTTACCTCATTTCATTTAACACATGTGCATAACCTCTTTTGTGGTCTGTACTGTCGGTGGTTACTTTGCAGACCGCAATATTACTTAAGTGTGTCATGCTCTCTTGTGATGTTTGTTTCCGTTCGTTGATGTGAATGACCCATAAGGCATATGGATATCAGGACGTTAAAGAGGTACAACGCAGAGATTAGGCAAAAGTCGTATACGTGACAGAAATTAGTGCAAATACTAGTAAAACAAAACACTAAATAAAATAGCACTTTAAGACACACTTTGGGATAATTAGAGGTAAGATGCCAGATAATTAGACAAGCATGTAATATAAATAATTATATATAAGTTCATAACAGAAAAGCGTGGATGGAATGTCCTTATAGATTGAGCAGAAGACCTGCGGTTAATTAAAGCAGTTCGCAATATGATCCGAGGAGAGGATAAAAAGAAGAGTTCGACCAAAAAGCTAATGAATAAGGAAGTCTCTCTTCCCCTTCAGAAATCTGCATGAAGACATGGAGGCAAAAGCCTATACAAAGAAAAAGAAAGAAATGAACAAAAGAGAGAACTAAAGACTTGCTCCCGTTGCCTGAATTTCCACAGGTACCTATTAATCACTTAGTTACTGAAGTGCACTGCGAACACATCTGTCCTAGCAGGTGCTCATCCGAAGAGTATTGCTCTCTATAAAAGAAAAGGAAAGTAAGAAATTAATGTTCAGCTTGCATATCCAACGAGCTTCAGGAAGCCAGTCATTTTTTGCTTTCTCTAATCCGTACCTATAGTAGCTAGACGAAGTGCTGCATTCCACTAAAAAATTCGATATCGGGATTTCACAAAAATACACGTCTTGAGGCCGCCTGAATAAAAAATAAGCATCTTTATAAGAAGGTCCGCGCGCGCGCGCCTATGTGTGTGTAAGCTAATATATGCAAGATATTTATATTAGGTACACATAAAATGTACCTATAGCTTGAATTTTCTGAGACTAGCCTGTGAAGCCCTTTTCATCGGAAAGGGTTTCTGTATAACTTGTATGACTGGTAAGCCATAATGGATTTTAAAAAAAGAATTAAAACACAAACCACATAGATCTCTTTAAAACATACCTACATTTATTTCAAATGCATTTTTGTGGCCATTTCCGAGATACATGGTATTATTGGTTTGAAATTATCAATAGTTTTATCAGTTTAAATGTTGTCGCCATTCAGGTATTTCTCGCGGTATCACAGAAAAAGTATGGAATTTCAAACCCAGCGTATAGCGACTATTTCTATTTCCTATGTCCCCCTTATCTAGAAATGAAACTATTTCTGCAAATTGTTTATCTCGATTAAAAGGAAGTACATACAAAAATAGGCTTTTGTAGAATATTTCGTAGAAGCTATATTATACAAACAAATGATGTTCGACATTTAGGAGCTTAGTAAAGACAAGTCATCACAGTCAACGTTCATATTTCGGTTCTAAACATTGTTGCTCGAACAAAACTCAGGTGTTGGAGAAAAAAAAACTGGAAAATGAAAAGTGAACGAGGAAATACAAAGTACCAAATAAATGTTTTAAAAGGACTTACCGAGTTTCAGTTTATCACAGGACGAATATATGTTTCTGGGCTCATCCACTGGAATTAGTTTATTAATATCTGATTATGAAATTTATATAAGGATCCTTTCAGAGAAAATAAAACCAATAACAGGGACCATATTTAATGAAAATCATAATGACTTCACGAAAGGAGGCTTTTGCATATATGGTGTCTTCACATTAGAAATGATACGAGTAATAGAGAAACGAAGAGAATTTAGTAAGGAAACACATATACTTTGTTGATTGTGAAAAGGCTTTTGATGAAATAAGACGAACACAGTTGTGGGATATCTTAGTAAACAGAGGTCCACGTCATTTAATATATGTTATAAAAAGTTTTTATGGTGGTACATTAATCTGTATCGATGCTGGATATACAATTGAGAGAAAATTCTCTTCCATAAATGAAGGAGGGGCTGTAGTTTGTCGACAACGTTATTTAATATTTATATAAATGAAATTAATGCTGAACGGAATCAATTTGCTTTTAGAGGAACAAAAATCGCGAGAAATTATTTTGTGAATACAATTTTGTATGCTGAAGATCGGGTACTTATTGCCGAGACAGAAGACGAACTTCAATATAATATGTATAAATTAGATGAAATATCAAACAAATATAATTGTAAAATATTAACAGAAAAAGCCCAACTCGTGGCTTTTAAGGATAAAGATCAGATCAAAAATTGTAACAGAGATATTATATTGAAGTAAATTTCACATTTTAATTATCTTGGAAATAACATATCTTATAACAATGATAAAGATGTGCAAATAAAAATCTTGCGTTTACAAAGTATGTGTGGAACAATTAGAAGAACGCTAAGAAATAAAACCAGAAAACACACCCAAATAAAATGTTATAAAACAATGGCTTTGCCATCATTATTATATGGCATGAATGTTGGGCGCTGAATAAAAGGGGTGAAAACAGAATAAATGCATCAGAAATTAAATTTTTAAGAGCAGTAAAGGGATGCACATTAAAAGATCACATTAGAAAAAAAGACATGCGTAAAGAATTGCAAATTACACGCCTCCTAGATAAAGTTAAAACTTATAGTCTTAGAACAAAATGGATTCAACATCCACACAGAATGGAAGAGAGCCGAACACCCAAAAGAGTCTGGAAATATGCACTTGTACGAAGGAGAGCCCAAGGAAACCCAAGAAGGCGGTGGAATCAAGAACCGGGACAGGCCAGAAGGCCTATACCATGAAGTCGATGATGATAACGATGATTCACCCAATGAATAATGAACGAGATTTTTCTTTCGCAACTGGATAACAGTCATTAAACATGTGCTAAAATATCTTAGTATTAAAAAAAGAAAAACAGTGTTTTAGTACCTAGAGGTGCCCATTACTTTGAAAAAAAATAATTATATCAAAGACGAAATACACGTCCATCAAATTTTAATCTCGTTGAATTAAAGATCTGAAATACGTTTAGACAATAATCGTATATAGAGCGCAACTAATAGTTTGTAATTGTTGATTGTCAACATTTAGATATCCTCTAGCGGAAGATTAGGAAACAAACCCTCCAGAAACGTGGGGTGGTTGGATTAACCCTAGAATCTAATCCACCAGGCAAATTCTAAAGTTTCATATAAGCTGGGGCCAGGTAGGGAGGGGATC
Source organism: Deroplatys truncata (assembly GCA_030765065.1). Classification (NCBI taxonomy): domain Eukaryota; kingdom Metazoa; phylum Arthropoda; class Insecta; order Mantodea; family Mantidae; genus Deroplatys; species Deroplatys truncata. Next base: position 169,475,438 of record CM060983.1, read on the forward strand.
TGGGGTTTGGAAACACCCCCCTTGTTAAAAAATGTAAAAATTAATAGCATAAAAAGCTTCGTTAGAATTATAGCATATTTTTAGGTTGACGGCAACGAGATACTTCCTAATCGTGCCATGGTAGAGCCATATTTACGCCGCATCTCTTTAACAATATCGCCAAAGCTGACAGAAACTATACTTTAAATGGAGTGGATACAACCATAGTTGCCTTGGTTATATAGGAAAATCTGGCGACATTTTGAGGTAGTTTCTGCCAACTTAACAAAGCAAAATATCGCATATAAATCTTTATATAAAAAAAACGTATAACCTAAGTTTAAATAAATAAAAAAGACTAAATGGAGCGTAATGGAATGCTTTGCTCGCGTGCTCTGGTATAGGAAGTATTATTTTCCGTGTCAGATGTTTGCTGCAGTTGGAGGCGTACCCTGGCTGTGTTTTGGTGAAGAAGATTGGCAATATAAGAAAAACTCCATAATGCCTGGGTGTGTATGTGACGCCAATGGCGGACATTGTTTGCATTCTGTATTAAATTTGTTGTGTTCCAGTGTTAATTTTGCTGTGTTACTGTGTTATTTTTGTGTTAAAGAGTTGATAATGTTTATTCAGCAATAAAAGATGCATATAGATAAATCCAAAGTAATACAGCGCGGTCTACTGATACATGCTAAACAATAGTTACCTTTATTTTGTAGCGAAATAAAATGGCCTGCAGCGGTAATATAAAACACTTCACGTGATCATTACTTTTCATATTACAACACATCTGCTTCTTAGAATATTCAAAACATCCTAACCTGCATCTTAATCTGTGAATACAAATCGATTTATTTAAATATTTCAACTCAGGATTAATTCATATTTATCATTTGAATTGACACAAATTGTTTAAAAAAATGGTTCCCTATACATAACCCCTCCCCTTAATACTTTTCTGGCTACGCCACTGTGTACATGTACTGGTAGTTCAAACTGTTTAAGTGAATCCCTGACAATAGTTCCAAAAAAGGCTAGAACAGAAAAACTAAGTAACTGTTATAAACATTTTGGTAAAGCAGAGAAAATAAATTATATGTAAATGATTTACCTTAAGATGCCACACACAAACAAAGCTTGCTTTTCGACACACAGCTGGTAAGATTTCCGCGCCATTTCCTTACGGATGTCCACGTTTGGGAATGCAAACAGCAGATTCGTTTTCGTTTAAGATAAATGCTAGATACGGACGCAGGTAAGCGCTAGGGGCGAGCTAGCGAAAGGAAACAAGTGCCAGTGAGCGTCCTTGGCCTAGTCAGATACAGATAATGTGCATGAACTCACTATTGCATTATGCGCAGCATTGCCATAGTCCATTATTGCCGTCCCAATTCTCCTGCCAGTGTTGCCAAAATCACCAAAGGTAAATGCCCCCTACATCGCGCCAGTGAAATGAAAACATGCGATTTTGATTGAAGATATGTTAATTCAGTAAAACGCTTTTTTTCTTTCCTGATGATAGTAATATTTTTTATTATTATTATTAACACGAGAAGCGCCGAACATTTCAAATGTCCTATAAAATTGAACATCCTTGCGAGGGAAAAGAAAAAATTCTTATATGTTACATTTACAAGAGTTTCTCTACCCACTGTTGTTTATTCTTATTCAGCTTCCACAAATATTCTTACGAAAGCTTATTTTTCATAACTATATATTAATCGAGATATACCTTTCAGACACAGTTTCATTACACAATTCTTTGTAGGTACAAGAAGGGATATAGAAAACCGAATCAAGTCAGCCCTCCGCTATATGTGGTATTAAAATTCTATACTCGTTCCATAACATCGCGAGGAACAACTGAATAGCTACAGCACCTTAAAAAAAGTATGACGTGTTACATTCACATGACTTTCTCTACACTGTATTTATTAATGGGTATATAAATATTCTTACGTAAGTTTATTTTCATTTTAATTGAGATAAACATTTGCAAAAATAACTACATTACACATTTCGTTATAGATACAAAGGGAACAGCGACTCAAATGTTTAAGAACTGGACGCTATACGCTGATCTTAAAATTCCATTGGCTGGCCCTGTAGCTCAGCCAATAGTAGAGAAACTGCCTGATATGCGAGATGTCCCGGGTTCGATTCCCGGCTGGGGGTGGGAATTTTTCTCTAGCCAAGGTTATTCCCTAGTCTCCCCAGAGTCTGGAAGTATGAATGAGTGTCAATGGGTGTGTGATCGAATGATTAAAACCAAAAAAGTGCAAGAAACCTAACATCAAGAGAATATGAGTTAACACCATTGCCAATAGGCAAGTTCCAAAGAAAAGGCCGCCGATAAGACCAACGAGCTTAAAGGCGGGGTCTAAATGGAGCTCTAGAAGAAAAAAAAAAGCCATTCTCCTTCCATACAATAGCCCGAAACAACTGAATGTCAAGTCTTTAAAAGAATGGCAAAGTATTGAACAATTTGGACCATTAATAATGGATATCTCGGAAATGACTCATGCCCCCAAAAAAGGTTATTTGAAATAAAAAGTCTGCCTTAAAGAGATCTCAATTTTTTTTGTGTAGTAGGTACGTTTTCGTCTATCGCTTAACGTTTACCTGTTATACAGGATTATATACAATTCCTTTCGAACGAAGAGGACTTCATGGCCATTCCCAGAAAATTCAAGGTATACATTTTATTTATGTAAATATGGTATTTTAATCAAAATCGTTAGCCATAGAGAAAATTTAAATTTCGAAAACATTTCCATTAAAGGGTAGTTAGGTGAGGAGAGATTTTCTTGAAAATCTTCGTGTCGCAATCTTGAAAAATGCTAAACTTAAAAAACGAGTTTACGTTTTTGAGTTATGTTGTTCACACGCACGCACACACACACACACACACACACACACACACGAGACTTTTTCTAAAGGTGCTTTTTTAGGTTCAGGGGGTTTCAAAACATATATCGACATCAAATTTTGGGTGGAATACAATACTTCCCCTATTTTATTATACGTAGTAGAGAATGTAAAAATGATAAAATAATGAAAAAGTTAAATCAATAATGGAAATAGATACTGTCACAAAAAAGTTATTTTAAATAAATTGTGTGTTTCAGAGAGGTCTAATATTTCGTGTAATACGTTTTTGTCTATCTCTTATGGTTTATTAATTATACAAAATTGTACAAAATTACTTCCGAATGAAGAGGACTTTACCAACTATTCGCAGAAAATTCAAGATATACATTTTGTCACATAAATATCCTAAATATGTGGTATTTTAATCAAAATCGTTAAGCAATATTACTGAGAAAATCAACATTTCGAAAAATCTTCCATGTATATAGTTTGGGACGGGGATTTTCTGGAAAAGCTTCTTGTCGCATCTTTGGAAGATGCTGAATCTAAATACCAAGTTGATATTTATCGGACATTTCGCTTTTGGATTATGCTGTTCACAGACACGCAAGCGCACGTCTTTTCTTTTTGGATTCAAGGGGGCTCAAAACATACATTCCCGATGGAATCTCGGTATCGAATTCTTGGGAGGAATGCAATATCTTCTCTACCTACCATGTAAGTGATAGAGAAAGTAAAGATATTGTGTATTTATTATTGTTTTCAGTGTATTTGTTTTGTATTAACAGCTGTTCCAAGACATAATCTATCTGGGAAACATACAAAATAGTAACTATGATTTAGTCACAGGTGAAGAAAATCATGTAACTTAAAAATCAGAATGTTTAAAGTTAAAAAACATTTTTATTTTTGTCAAAATCAGCAACATACGTTGCTAATTAATTGCTTGTTTCATGTAAGCATTTATATACGAGAGCGGGTTGATAAGTCAGGTACTTTTTAAAGAAAATAACATTTTTCTCCAAAAAATCAATTTTATTTCTCAACATAGTCTCCTTTGAATTCAATACACGTTGTCCACCGTTTCTCCAATTTTTTTAACCCTTCCAAAAAATATTATTTTTCGAAGCCTGCAAAATATGAGGTTGTTTTTGCCATGATGTGTTCACTGGACGTGAATTTCTTCCCGGCGAGCCAATTTTTCAGGTTTACGAAGAGGAAGAAGTCGCTCGGAGCCAAATCTGGAGAATATTGTGGGTGAGGTAGCAGTTCGTAGCCCAATTCCACAAATTTTGCGACGTCAATGACTGACTTGTGTGCGGGTGCATTATCCTGGTGAAAGATAACCTTTTTATTCATCAAATGTGGTCGTTTCTTTAACAATTCCTTGTGAAAATGATCCAGCATTGCAGCATAATATGAATCTGTGATCGTTTTCCCTTTTCCAGGTAATGGATGTCTATCACCCCTTGTGAATCCCAAAAGACAGCTGCCATGATTTTTCCTGCCGACGGAATGGTTTTCGCTTTCTTTGGAGCAGGTTCGCCGAAGGAAATTCACCTTTGATTGTTGTTTCGTTTCAGGTTGTTAGTAATGGATCCAAGTCTCATCAACCGTGATATAACGCCGGAAAAACTCTATTGGGTTGCGCTGGAAATGCCCAAACATCCCTGTGAAATGGTCACACATTGATTCCGCTTGTTCTCAACTCAGCAGTCGCGGCACCCATCTTGCTGACAGCTTTCTCATACCCAAAAATTTGTGCAGAATGTTATACACCCATTCACTCAAGATGTTTACGGTCTTGGCTATCTCACGGATTTTCACTTGACGATCTTTCAACAAATATCGTGAACTTTGTGACCCCAACCGGCCGTCCTGTGCGCACGGCATCTCTTGTGCTCAACGGCCACATCGAAATTCTGTGAACCATGCCATGTGATGGAGCAGAGTCCCCATAATACTTGTCCAGCTTTTCTTCTGTTTCCTTCACCGTCTTACCACGCAAAAAGTAGTGCTTTATCAGAACACGAAATTCACTTTTCTCCATTTTCTACGAAGCAACACACATCTGCATATTTTAGGCGCTCTCAACAATGTTCTAAGAAACAAATGACGAATTTCTGCGATTATGCCCAGAATAGATGTAAGACTTGAGTGCAAACAAGAAGCCTGTGATTAGAACGCTATATTATCTCGTCAAAGTCATGGACTTATCAATCCGCCCTCGTACAGGTAACCAAGGTAACCTTCCAGCTTCGTATGCTTTGGGCAAATCATAGTGAAAGTGTTAAAACACTGGTTTTCTAGTATAGCAATAAGCCTCATAATGTAGTTCAATTAGGGTTCGGTATGGAAAGAAGGAAGATTGGCCGGTAGGGGTATGAACATCAGCATATCCCTGAGGCTGTCTGGTGCTAAAGTACGACGGTGTTGGTGCCTCTGATTGATTAAGCTTTACGGCCGTACTGAAAACAGTTATACTTGTTGATATAGGTAAGAACCACTTTAACATGTTTGTCTCCAATTTGCCCGTAAAAGGGAATGGTGGACCGTTAGTGCAGGAATTTGTGAACTTTATGTACATTCCTACTTGGGCAAATGCACCTCTTAAAAAACTGCATTCTCACTGTCACAAATGTTAGCCTTGCTTGTTTCTTGTTCAGTTCTCAGTGTTATTTGAACTGATTACAAGTTCGTTGCATTTTTACTTTCCTTACCACGTACCTAGTACGTATTGCATTCCATTCAAAAAGCTAATACTGAGATTCCACCGAAAATACACATTTTAAGGCACCTTGAATCCCAAAAAAGAAGAAGGCATTTTTAGAAAAAGGTCCCTGTGTGTGTGTGTATGTGTATGTGTGTGTGTGTGTGTGTGTGTGTGTGTGTACAGAACTACTCAAAAACCAAAAGTCAATAAATACCAAACTTGATATTTAGGTTCAGTACCTTCCAAAGATACGATACGAAGATTTTCAAGAAAATCCCCCACTCCAAACTACCCTTTACACAGAACAATTGTCGTCCTCCATGGTGTAGTGGTTACCATGCTAGCCTCTAGTTCCCGAGGTCGCGAGTTCAAACCCAGCGGAGGGTGATGGATTTTTTCGGGCGTAAAAATCCTTAACATGGCTTCCTTCGGAAGGGAAGTAAAGCCGGTGGTCCCGTGTCGTAGATTTACGGCACGTAAAAGAACCTCAAAGCTGATAAAGAGGCCTCTGAGCAAAATTACCGGTCTTTCACGTCCAATAGAATGGGACGCTAAGGACCATAGTAGTTAAAGAGCGTCTATAAATAAAACACTTTAGTTTTAATTTCATAGAACAATTTCCGAAATTTTTTATTTTCTATAAAATGGCTGTAATGATTTTGATTAAAATACCATATATTAAAGATATCTGCATGATAAATAAAATGTATATTTTTAATTTTCTGGGAATAGACTTTCACAGTCCTCTTTATTCGGAAGGAATTTTGTATAATCTTGTATAATTGGAAAGCGTTAGGCTATAAACGAAAACGTACCACACAAAAAACGCAGATCTCTTTAAAACACACAATTTATTTCAAATAACGTTGTTTGTAGCATCACTCATTTCCGAGATATGCGTTACTAATGGTTCGATTTGTTCAGTACTTTGTCATTCTTTAAGTCCTGTCAACATTCAGTTGTTTCTCGCGATTGCATGGAAACAGTATGGAATTTTGAGGCAGCGTATAGCGTTCAATTCTTAAACATTTCACTGTCGCTGTTCCCTTTAAATTAAACTGAGTTTTATTGATGGACGCTCTTTAACTGCTATGATCCTTAGCGTCCCATTTTATATTGGGCGTGAAAGACCAGTAATTTTGCTCAGAGGCCTCTTTATCAGACTTGAGATTCTTTTACGTGCCGTAAATCTACGACATGGGACCACCGGCTTTACTTCCCTTCTAAAGGAAGCCATGCTAAGGATTTTTACGCCCTCCGCCGGGTTTGAACCCGATGTTCCCTTTGTATCCTAACGAAATGCAATGCAGCTATTTCTGCAAAGGTTTATCTGGATTAAAGTGAAGTAGATAGGAAAATAAACTATCGTAGGAATAATTTGTATACCCAGTAATGAACGACAGAAGGCAGAGAAAGTCATGTGTATGTAACACATCTGATTTTTTTTTTATCTTAGCTGTGATATCTGCATAAGTAGATATATGCAGTACTTCGATATATTTACAACTTGGTGTCCTGGTTAAAGCTTGCAGAGAAATGATATGGAGAGGCAGTTTTACCTTCATCTGAATTCTAGAGCGGCTTTATTGCAATGCCGCCAGCAATCCGATCACACATGCAATTACATGAGCAGTGAATGACCTTTGGTCAATCAGCACTGCTGTATGCTTGCTACAAATGCAGCACAATTATTATTAAGGCTCATCGATATAAATTATGAAGTTGCCTTGAACTGATTGAACGTCTGCTTGACTAGTGTGTATTGCAAGACAACTGCGTTAGTCGGGTTGGTTATTCGTGGTGTGAAAATCTACAAAATTGTATTTTTAGATATTACGTTGTTTTATGCAATGCTGACTACGCAGAATAACCTTACCTATTTTATTTTAACAAAAATAAACTCTAAATTGTTTTTATAAGAATAGCTAAGTTACAGTACTGAAATTATTTAATTAATCCAACTTTCACTATGCTCTCCTGAAAAATGAGCTTCATTTTATTAAAGTTAGAGCATTTGCAGATAGATACGGAAATATCATCCTGCTGAAGTCCCTGAGCAGAATAAATATACTGAAAAATCGTATATGATACATCCTCGTGACTTTTTCTAACCATTATCTTTAAAGTTACATCTCTTCTACAAAGTATTCTTGCAAAAGCTTATTTTTTTTCTACTTCATGTCAATCGAGATGAGCGTTTGAGGAAATGGTTCCATTACACATTTTCTTACAGATACAGAAGGGATACAGGAGGCTGAAGCGACAGTACAATATTTTAAAACTCTGACGTATTACACTCACATAGCTTTCCCTACCCTCTATCGTTTATTAGTGGTATACAGATTATCCTTACGAAAGTTTATTTTTCTACCTACTTTATTTTAATCGAGATAAACATTTCTATATTACACATTTCGTTAGGGTAAAAAATATAGTAAAATGTTTTAAGAACTGGGCGCGCTAATCTGGCCTTAAAATTGGTTCCATGCAGTCGTAACAAATAACTAAAATCGACGGGACTTAAAAAGAACGACAAAAGTATTGAACAGATCGAACCATTAATAACAGACATCTCGAAAATGACTGGTGCCACAAAAACTTTATATGAAATAAATTGTGTGTTTTACAGGGATCTGCATTTTCTGTGTAGACGATTTCGTCTATCGCTTAACGTTTATCCGTTATACAAAATTCCTTCAGAATGAAGAGGACTTCACAGGCTATTCCCAGAAAATTCAAGATATACATTTTATTTGTGATGTAAGTATGTTTAATATACGGCATTTTAATCAAAATCGTTACAGCCATTTTTTTGAAAATAAAAAAATATCATATGTTTAAGACATTTTCCTTGTAAAGGGTAGTTTGTGGTGGGGAATTTTCTTGAAAATCTTTGTGTTACATCTTTGGAAGGCATTGAATCTAAATGCCAAGTTGGGTTGTTATCCGACTTTTCGTTTTTGAGTTATGCTGTTCAAACACACACACACATACACGGATCTATCTCTAAAACTGCTTATTTTTGGATTCAGGGGACCTCAAAAGATGTATTTCCGGTGAAATCTCGATCTCGAATTTTTGGTTGGAATGCAATACCTCCTCTACGTTCTAGGTACGTGATAGAAAAAGTAAACATCTGATGTGTTGCACTCACATGACTTTCTCTGCTCTTGTACAAACTATTTTTGCAAACACTTATTCTCCATCTACTTCATGTTAATCGAGATAAACATTTGCAGAAACCATCTTATTGTGAATTTTCTTGTAGGTGCAAGGGGAATATGGTAGACTTTAAGCGATAGTCAAATCTTTTAAGATCTAGCTGTTATGTGGAGCATTCCATTCCCTTTGTACGTCCAGACCAAAAAAAGAAGAAGAAGAATGAATTCCCATTTCAGAGAAAGTAAAAGTATTGGGAAATTCAGACGAATAACAAGGAATATCTCGGAAATGGTTCACTCGATAAAAAATGTACGTGACAAATTGTGTGTTTTAACGAGTTTTATATTTTTTGTGGAGTATAATTTTCATCTCTTACGGTTTACCAGTTATGCAAGAGTCATTCAGAATGAAGAGGACTTTTTGAGACATTCCCAGAAAATTCAAGATATACATTTCATTTGCCATGAAAATGTCTTAAACATATGATATTTTGATCAAAATCGTTAAAGCCATTTTTGAGAAAATCAACATTTTCGAAAAATGTTCCAAGTAAAAAGTAGTCTGGGGTGGGGGTATTTTCTTGAAATCTTCGTGTCGCATTCTTGAAAGATACTAAGCTCAAATACCAAGTTTGGTATTTATCCGACTTTTCGTTTTTTAGTTATGCTGTTCACAGACTAACAGACACACACACGACATGTTTCCAAACATGCTTTATTTGATTTCAGGGCACCTCAAAACATGTATTTCCGGTGGAATGCAATACTTCCCCTGTAAATACTATACTAGTAGAGAAAGTAAAAACCGGGTCACTATAAGCTCGCTTTGATAGACGTAAGCACACTATGCAAAAAAAAAAAAAAATGTAGTTCTCTTTAAAACATGTATCTACATCATTTATTTAGCATAAACTTTTTTGTGGCATCATCCATTTCCGAAACACCTACTATTTATTTGAAATAAAAGAAAATTGTTGTCAGCATTTAGTTGTTTCTCGCTGTCATAGAAAGAGTATGGAATTTCAAGGTCAGCCTACAAATGGTGGCTTTACACATCTGACTATAGTTTCGGTTTCCTGTATCCCCCTTGTACCTACAACGAAATGTGCTATGAAACCATTTCTGTCTACGTTTATTTCGATTAGCAGGAAGTAGTTGAAAAAATAAACTTTTGTAAGAATAGCAGTAGAAGCTGTATAAAAATATGATGGATAGAAAAACTCACGTGAATATAACGCATTACATTTTTATAAATATGGGGACTTAAAAACATATATTTCCTGGCAAAATTTCGATTTCGAATTTTGCCTGGAATACTGTATTTCTCCTTCTTACCATATGTATTTAGCAGAGAAAGTAAAACGAGTTTATTACGAATGTATTTTAATATATAATGGCTTTTCCCCTTAGCCTAAAGGCTTTAGTTAATACTTTAAAATGGTTCAAAACTCCTTTCAAAAAATACCTGTGTGAAAAGGCAATTCTGTAGATCAGTGTGCGAATAATAGACCACGTTGATGAATAACTTTTGCTATTATTGATCAGTTACCATTTTTATGTAAACATACATATGTATAAGACTCAAATAGGCGTTGTAAGTAAGTCTTGACTATTAACAGAATACTCCTACAACTCAGCTCCACGCGCAAGCGATGTAGTTGGATGCTGTGCGAGGGCGTGGTCCAGGAATAACCTTGACCTACGTCCATCTCCGCTGGTCTTCCGCTTCCACTATATTCATATATATACTCGGTCATTAATATCTATTTTTGTGCGCCTGGCACACCGATCTGCGCGTGCGTGCTAAATGCGTATTTCATTCAGTAGTACGTCTACAAGACTGTCGAAAGCGAAAACAGCTGACCGTAAATACTGACTCAGTTCCGAAAGAACGTGCTTTACAACGGGGCTGACGTAAAACGGAAAAGTATTAATTTCAAAAAGGATTTAAGAACAAAGTTTTAAAAATGTATGTAAAACAAACACCTTTTAAGATTATAAATGCTTACTTTCACCTTAAGAAGTCCTCTATTTTGTGTATTCTGCATTTCTGCTTGTAAGATAATGTTGCAATGAAATACCTAATAACAGCATCAACACAAATCGAGCTCGTGTTACCTCTATATCTTTCAGAAGCCAAACCATCAACTCCGTTTTATTCTCTGATGCAACGGATGAGAAAAATAAGCAGTCCGCACAGCAAAATATTTTATTCATTTAGAATAGGTGTTATACGGAACTCTTCTATGTTAAAAGAATGGCACAGAATGACGACTATGAAACTGAAGCCAACTAAACCCTGTTTCTCACAACCTTGCCCTGCAGACATGTATTCTTCCGCGCTGCGTCTCCTTCCCACACTTTCGAATGGTGACAAACATGCCCTGTGTAGTGCAGGGATAGGATATAAAAGCGATAAAAACACTGTCATGATCAGACAGAGGGGTTTTATTAAGTAAACCAACACGTCAGGAACGCACCGAGGGTAAGTGGAAGGGATTGCAACCTTGCAGTGTTCTCTGTAAACTGAATATGAACAGTTGAAGGCACTACACCCTGTTTCGAAAGTAGGTTGATCAGGATAACGCAGTATCGGAAGAAAACAATGTAGATATGTCTAACTATTGGTGGTGTGCAAAAAAGTTACTTTATTATTTAATTAAGTTATTACTGTATAGAAATCTGAGTTACATTGGCTTTTCTGTTACAGCGTGAGTTTTACAATGTAGAATAATGCTTTTCGAAATACATTGAAAATAAATCGCATGTCATTAGCACGTAGGCAGTTGTTATATTTTGAAAAACTAGTTCCATATCACCCGACGTAGTAGGAGCAAATAAAAAACGAAACATCAGACTTACTTGAGGTTGAAGCAACATACAATACTAGCCACAGATAAACTGATGCGATGGCTCATTAATGTAATAAGATATCTAATTCACAGCTTCTCAGCGTCAACACATTAATAGTTTTATGTGTTATGTATTTTTTTGCTAATATTGTACGTATAATAATTAAGAGGAAGTTGAAAACACATTCATAATGTACACATGGTGGAGAACAACTATATAACGTTATAACATATAAAATATAATATGAGAGGGAAAGACCATTGTTAGCTATATAACCAGTAATAACAATTACGAGAAATGCAGTAGCATCTACGTAAGCATTGAAGTAGGGTTTTATTATTGCCCAGTATGGTACAAAGTTTCCGGTGGCCTCCGCCCCAACGATTACTTTTTCGGTGGCCTTCGCCCCAAGTTTACTTTCCGGTGGTCTTCGCCCCAATGTTTAAGAATCAACTTTGTATTTTTATGTTTTCTTTAAATATTATATTTTTAGGTTTGCCTCGGCTGCGTCAGTATTAATTTGTAGAAACATGTCTCTTTGCAGGAGGTGATGCGACTAAAGAATGTAGGCTTACACGGATTATAATTTTTACTTCACTTCTTTTATTATCCTTCACACGATTAAATAACACTTCACTTATATAGAGAGCTGTGAGATTATTAATTAGTTGCACCTTTTTTTAACACGTAAACTTTACAATTTACTCGCTGTAATGAATTTTCGTCTCACACTGGATACGTATTAAACTTCTCGAGGACGCGTCTTGCGTCCAGTTAGGAACACTGTCTACTAGCAACTGACTTCTACCGCCTGAATTTGTAAATTTCTCTATTTCAAGTCTCTGATTGACTAATTTTTCTCCAATAGTATAACTTTATTTAACTTAAGCTTTTTCTGGTTGTTGATTAAATATTTAAAAATTGCATTATTGTTCCAAGAATTACTAGTAGCATTATTAAGCTTTCCAATTCACTATTGTCTCAAGGTTACCTCATTGTTAGCAACTTTTGACCTATATTCTCACAGCTCCTACATTATTAAATTACGTAATACATTCACATAACATTATTATACATGTATGCAATAATATAAACATAATACAATGACTGTTACATACATTTTATATGTTATTTATACACATATTGCTTTAAGGCGGGCTGTTATTATATTTTATATTATATATTTAGACTGAAATCATTAAAGTGTTAAAAATGCTGCCTCAGCATGTAACGAACCTTGAATCCATAATTAAGACAATGGAAGTCTGTAACAAACTGTTATTGGATAGTAGCACCAATCAGGTACATTGTTACATATCTATAATTCAAATTCTACGCTAAGAAAACGGTTGAAGGGAACGCTAACAGAAGCATGTCAGACTTCGAGCAGGAAGGCCGTGTATAAGCTCGTCTCTAAATAGACGCTAAAACTAAGCATTTAAAGTCTGCCAGTTACACATATTTTACATGACAAAGGTAATAGTGATTTGTGAATATCCATATGTGGTTTATCTAAAATACAAGTGAAAGAGTTAACAGACGTGTGTGCAAAATATTTTAACATTTTCCATACCTAACCCTGACAAGACACAATTGCTCTCTAACTCAAAATACAGCAGCCGTGGCATAATTATAAAATAATAATTACAACATACTAACACACACAAGAATACAGATATATGATCATCAGATTCCAGTCTACGAGAACTTCAGATACATCACAAGAGTACGGGCATCAAGACGACCTACAGGTACGTAACACAGCATCCATCATCTCTCTACGGGTCCATTATCATCAACTTAGGGGAGGGGCCTACCAGTAGGAACCGCTACAAGGTTCCCTGCCTCAGTAACGCATCCCTCGTTTTACACATGTCTGAGTACCCTTAATTCTCCTCTAGAATACTTTAAAATTTCTTTGTCACCCTTTCTTTAAAGTTCCAGCTTTATAACTTTACTCGGTGTTTCTGAAACCTGTTCTATGGGCTCAAGAGCTTCTGGTATTTTTAGTCTATGTTTGAAAATACATATGTTATTTTGGTTACAGAATTACTGAAATGATCCTACATATATGAAAATCTTAAAACAAAGCTAGTGAAATTATTTCCTTCACTGAAATATAGCAGCATTTTTCTCTCGTCAAAGACGTTAATTACATTAACAACTTTGTCGTAATATTGGGGATAGTATACTACAGCCTGTAGCCATGTCCCCCACCGAGTTACAATTGGTTGTGGAGCCAAGGGAATTTCAGGTTCCGCCCCCTTAAACATTTTGATTCTTGAGGGCACCTTGGAAATATATTTTTCACGTTGGCTATAAAAGTATCAACATACGGAAGATAGGATGTGCCTATAATTTCTTCCGTAACTCGGTAACGACCGTGTGCTAGACATGTTCAATGTATTCATGTGGCTTAATATTTCACACGATATTTTAAGAGTCCTTTAAGCTCTATGTGATATACGTTACATGGTTTCACCATTATGCTGAAGGTTTCTCTGCCACATTCCGCCACAAACGATGCTAATTGTGATGATGTTTTTGGTGTGTGATTGTTCTTTACTTTAGGCATATTTCCGCACTTCTACTCTGGTATGTATGCAGCGAATAAATGGAACAGTCGCATGAAACCGCCTGTTGTGATGGGAAGGAGTAGAGAGTGTCCGTCACAATACCTGACGTCACCTATACTCCGTGCGGTAATACAATTGCTCTGTTTACTTACTAAAACCCCTCTGCCTGGCCAAGATAGATGCATGTGCTTTCATCATTCGAGACGCAGGGTTAAACCAAAGGATCCTCCCATCTATTTGTTGATAATAATTTACATGCATCCCAGTTGCATTAACTGTTACGCAATATTTGATTCATATGGTTATGAAAATGTAAATTTGACATTTATCTACGAATATATTAAGGTAAACGATCATATTAAATAAGGAACTATTTTGTATCACATAACAACCTATTCCGTGACAGCAGCCAATGAGAAGTGACTAGTGCACATGACGGTTAGAAGATACGGGACAACGTTATATGGAACAGACCTTAGTAGCAATTTTCTCATGTAGATGGTATAGGAAGGCAACTAAAGATACAGTTATATTAAAGAACCCAATATTATCATCGCAATTTGACCTAAGTGTTGAAACGTTAAACAAAAAAGTGAGGAAAAAATATATGATGGACTTCCTCTACCCATGACAAAATCACATATCATTTATGTATTATAGTATTCATATAAAAGCGACTTTTGCATCTACGTTACTAATTCACTATATCACACAGTTCATTTTTATTCTCAAATTACCTATTAATTATTTTAAATTACGCAATAAGTCCTCGATTAATAAACAACATTCAAATATTTAACTCTTCGAGAGGAGGAAAAAAGAGGAATCGCAAACTTACAAACACGTGCTTCAAATGAATTGGGGAAGAGTAAACATGCAACATTCAAATATTTCTAAAACGCCTAACGTACGAAAAAAATCATTGACACAATTTGCGTATTTTAATGAGGTCTGTATTTTTTACTTTCTCTACTACGTATAGTATGGGAAGTATTGTATTCCACCAAAAAATTCGATACCGAGATTTCACCGGAAATACATGTTTTGAGACTCCCTGAACCCAAAAAAAGCGTTTTTGAAAACATGTGTGTGTGTGTGTGTGTGTGTGTGTGTGTGTGTGTGTGTGTGTGAACAGCATAACTCAGAAACGAACAGTCGGATAAACACCAAACTTGGTATTTAGATTCAGTATCTTCCAGAGATGCGACACGAAGGTTTTCAATAAAATCCCCCATCCCAGAGTACCCTTTACATGGAAGATTTTTCGAAAATTTTAATTTTCTCAAAAATGGCTGTAACGATTTTGATTAAAATATCATATGTTTAAGGTATTTTTATGACAAATGAAATGTATATCTCGGATTTTCTGGGAATGTCTCCAAAAGTATTCTTTATTGTGAACGACTTTTGGTAAACTGGTAAACCATAAGAGATAAACAACATTTTACTACACAAAAAATGTAGATCGCGTTAAAATACACAATTTATGTCATATACATTTTTGGTGTTGAGTGAACCATTTTCGAGATATTGCTTGTTATTCCCTTAAATTTTTCAATAATTTTCTCAAATGGGAATTCGTTATTCATTTTTTTTGTCTTGGATATGCAAAGAGTATTAATCTGTGGAAAAGGGAATAGTGCTGCACCTAGCAACCAGCTAATAAGAGATATGTATGTGTTTAAAGGCTACTGTATTTCGATACTGCCCTTGTAAATATATATTCCACTTACATCTACAAGAAAATTAGCAATAAGCTAGAGTCTGCAAATGTTTATCCCGATTAACATAAGTAGATGGAGAATAAGCGTTTGTATAAATAGTTTGTACAAGAGTAGAGAAAGTCATGTGAGTGTAACACATCAGATTTTTTTTGTCTTGGATATGCAAAGAGTATTAATCTGTGGGAAAGGGAATGGTGCTGCACCTAGCAACCAGCTATTAAGAGATATGTATGTGCTTAAAGGCTACTGTATTTCCAAATTGCCCTTGTAAATATATATTCCACTTACATCTACAAGAAAATTAGCAATAAGATAAGAGTCCGCAAATGTTTATCCCGATTAACATAAGTAGATGGAGAATAAGCGTTTGTATAAATAGTTTGTACAAGAGTAGAGAAAGTCATGTGAGTGTAACACATCAGATTTTTTTCCCTGTAGCACGCCTTTGTCTCTCTTATGATTTCTCATCGTTATACTAAATTATACAGTACGAAGTCAGTACGAAGAGGACTTTGCAGGCCAATCATAGAAAATTCAAGACATGCATTTAATTTGTCACATCAGTATCTCAAATTTATCCATGAAAAGGGTGATTCGGGATAGGGGTATGTTCTTGAAAATCTTCGCCTGGTATACTTAAGCTGAAGTATGAAGAAATTGGGTACTAATCCAGCTATTTGTTTTTCAATTATGCTACCCACAAGCGTTTTCGGGGGGGAGGGTCACTGCGCCTAAAACGTGTACTTCCGGCGAAATCTCGATGTCTAATTTTTGAGTAGAATGAAATAATTCCTCTTTTAGGTAAGTGGTAGAGAAAGTAGTTTATAAGCAAGGAAATGTCACTGTGAAAATGTTATATTACGCAACAGCATTCCTTTTCAAGTACTCTATCCCACGGTAAAGCTATTAAAATAATGCTGTACCTGTGCTATTATAAAATAAGCCATGTTTTACATTCACATGACTTTCTCTACCCACTATCGTTTTACTTTCTCTCCACGTACATAGTACGCATATGTAGAGAAGGCATTCGATGCCGAGATTTCAAAGGAAATACACGTTTTGAGACTCCCTGAATCAAAAAAAAAAGTAGTTTTACTTTCTCTTCTACGTACTTAACAGTAAGTACTCCACCCAGCAATTCGATACCGAGATTTCACCGGAAATACATGTTTTGAGGCCTTCTAAACTCCAAAAAGCATTTTTAGAAAAATGTGTGCGCGCGCGTGTGTGAATAGCATAACTCAAAAACAAAAGTCTGTTAAATACCAAACTTGGTGTGTAAGTTCAGCATCTTCGAAGGATACAACACGAAGATTTTCAAGAAAATCTCCCAAGCCAAACTACTACTGATTGAAATATCATATTTTAAGATATTTTCATGACTAGAATCCGGATTGTATGCATAATCAAATAGTAAAATATGTACGACAAATGTAAAAAATATGCACCATAACATTGAGAGGATTGTTGCTGCACGTATGGGAGCCAAACTTGAAGTTGTTTTAGATCACGCACGTAATGGATGCCAATTTGCGGGAGATTGTTTCTTGAAGTGTTCGCCCCACATACGATACAAACTTTCCGGTGGCCTTCGCCCCCACGTTTAAAAAATCAACTTGTATTTTAATGTTTATTTAAATATTATATTTGTATGCCTCGGCTGCGTCAGTAGTAATTTGCAGAAACACGTATCTCTTAGCAGGGGTAGTACGGCTAAAGAATGAAAGTTTACACAAATTATAATGGTATTTAACTTCGTTTAATTAATCTTTCACACGATTAAATCACACTTCACTGATGTATCCTACTGTAGAGCTGTGAGATTATTGTTACTTGTACTTTTTAACACGTCAACTTTATGTGTAACACGGCGTAATGAACTTTTTTATGTCTCACACTGAATACGTACCGAGCGAACTGCTCGGGAACGGTGCCTTCTAACGTCTGGCGTCTACCGCTTAAATTTGTACATTTACTATATTTCAAGCTCTGACTGGCTAATCCTACTCCAATAGAATACTTTTATTTAACTTAACCTTTTTCTAGTTGTTGATTGGCTATTTATAAACTGTCTTAAATATTACATTATTGTTCCAAGAATTATTAGTAGCATTATTAAACTTTTTAATTTATTGTTGTCTCAAGGTTACCTCATTGTTAGCAACCTTCGGCTTCTATTCTCACAGCTCCTACATTGTTAAACTACATAATACATTCACATAGCATTATTATACATGTACACAATAATATTAACATAATACAATGACTGTAATATACACTTTATATATTATATTATACACATATTGCTTTTAAGGCGAGCTGTTATTGAATTTTTATATTATAATTAGACTGATATCATTTAAGTGTTAAAAATGCTGCCTCAACATGCAAAAATTAAAATAAACAAAAATAAGATCAACTATTTGTTGTGTGGGTAATTTTTCCCTTATTCGTGGCTGTTACAATAGATAAGGGAAATTGTCCTGAGATTTTCTGGTGTGACACGCCTACGTCAGTGGAAACTGTTTTGTACAATAAAAGTGTCCTTTCTACATCGCCTGATATCACAGGTGCATGTGAAAAACACCACAACTCTTCTTCAGCTCTTCTGCTACAGCTTTTCATCATCACCAAACATTTTGCGAATTAGACATATTGTTTTGTAACCAAGATTTTTTTTAATGGCTGAACTAAGCTTATCGAATGCTTAACGAATCTCTTCTAGAAGTTTCTACGAAGTTCACTTCATTTCCAAAACTTTCTAGAAGGTTTTATTCGTTCCATTACATTAAACTTGGGCTTAAATATCATCGCGCGGACCACAGTCGACTTTCAACCCTGAAAACGATGGATACGAACTAATCACTCCTCATCCCACATGACATTGGACTTAAACGGTATCAGGAGCATCATGTTTATCTCAACGACCGCAAAAATTACGGATTTGACACTAATATCAGTCGATTTCGATTATTTCTACATTACACTCCTTCCCGTCCCCACAGTATTGTTCTTAGATTCGAAGTTATTTGTGTAGAGTTTGGTAAAAATTGTTCCATACATTCCAGAGTTACGCTGGACATACATACATTACACACGCACATATACATTACATATACACATACACTACGTGATCAAAAGGATCCGGACACCTGGCTGAAAATGACGTACAAGTTCGTGGCGCCCTCCATCGGTAATGCTGGAAGTCAATATGGTGTTGGCCCACCCTTAGCCTTGATGACAGCGTTCACTCTCGCAGGCATACTTTCAATCAGGTGCTGGAATGACAGCCCATTCTTCACGGAGTGCGGAACTGAGGAGAGGTATCGATCTAGGTCGGTGAGGCCTGGCACGAAGTCGGGTTCCGAAACATCCCAAAGTGTTCTATAGGATTCAAGTCAGGACTCTGTGCAGGCCAGTCCATTACAGGGATGTTATTGTCGTGTAACCACTCCGCCACAGCCCGTGCAGTATGAACAGGTGCTCGATCGTGTTGAAAGATGCAATCGCCATCCCCGAATTGCTCTTCAACAGGGGAAGCAAGAAGGTGGTTAAAATATCAATGTAGGTCTGCGCTGTGATCGTGCCACGCAAAACAACAAGGGGTGCAAGCCCCCTCCAGGAAAAACACGACCACACCATAACACCACCACCTCCGATTTCACTGTTGGCATTACACACGCTTGCAGATGACGTTCACCGGGCATTCACCATACCCACACCCTGCCATCGGATCGCCACATTGTGTACCGTGATTTGTCACTCCACAACGTTCTGCCACTGTTCAATCGTGTAATGTTGACGCTCCTTACACCAAGCGAGGCGTCGTTTGGCATTTTCCTGCGTGATGTGTGGCTTATGAGCAGCCGCTCGACCATGGAATCCAAGGTTTCTCACCTCACGTCTAACTGTCATGGTACTTGGAGTGGATCCTGATGCAGTTTGGAATTCCTGTGTGATGGTCTGGATAAATCTCTGCCTATTACTCTTTACGACCCTCTTCAAATGTCGGCAGTCTCTGTCAGTCAATAGACGAGGTCGGCCTGTACGCTTTTGTACTGTACATGTCCCTTCACGTTTCCACTTCGCTATCACATCAGAAACAGTGGACCTAGGGATGTTTAGAAGTGTGGAAATCTCGCATACAGACTTCTGACACAAGTGACACCCAATCACCTGACCACGTTCGAAGTCCGTGAGTTCCACGAAGCGTCCCATTCTGCTGCTACACAATGTCTAATGACTACTGAGTACCAGGCAGTAGTGACAGCACAATGCACTTAAGATGAAAAACGTATGTTTGTGGGGGTGTCCGGATACTTTTAATCACATAGTGTATATACTTACACATAATAATACAGACTTAAGTACTGTTATTTAATAATTAGCTAAATGGGAAAATTATAATTAATATATACCACATTTAAGAATAACACACAAATTTTGGCATTAAACATTTAAAATACGCATTTTTCCTTGGAAAACGTACTTATATGCATTGCCTATCAAACGCCGGTCAAATTGTCTGTAACTCGCGAAGTATATCATTTTTGCATACCTTTAAAAATATAGAAAGGAACATGCATTTTGCATACAAATCAAGGCTCTATTCATTACAAATGAAATGAATGGCTTGAATTTTCTAGGAATACTTTCCGAATTTACCTTCATTCTGAATGACTTTTGCATAACTGGTAAGCCGTAACAGACAAAATCTTGCTACATAAAAATGGAGATCTCGTTAAAGCACACAATTTATGTCAAATAAAATCTCTTGTAGCGTTAATCATTTCCGAGATATTCTTTGTTATTGGCTTGAATTTTCAACTATTTATACTTTTCCCAAGAGGAAAATCGCTATTCGTTTTTTTTTTTCTTGTGTCATGCACAAAGAGAATGAAATTTCAAAGCCATCACATAGTCACCTGCTCTTAAAATTTGACTATCGCTTACGCCTAGTGTATTCTCCTATTCCCCTTTTATCTGTCGTATTCCGTGGTGTAGTAGTTACCATGCTAGCTTCTAGTTCAGGAGGTTGCGGGTTCAAAACCGGCGGAGGGCGATGGATTTTTTCGGGCGTAAAAATCCTTAGCATAGCTTCCTTCGGAAGGGAAGTAAAGCCGGTGGTCCCGTGTCATAGATTTACGGCACGTAAAAGAACCTCAAGCCTGCTACAAGAGGCTTCTGAGCAAAATTACAGGTCTTTCACGCCCAATATAGAATGGGACGCTAAGGACCACAGTAGTTAAAGAGCGTCCATAAATAAATCTTAATTTTTTTTTATTTTAAATTCTCCTTTTATCTATAAGGAAATATGTAATGAAATAATTTCTGCAAATGTTTATCTCGATTAACATGAAGTAGATATCTAGAATAATATGCTTTTGTAATAATAGTTTGTTGAATACGGGTAGAGAAAGTCTAGTGAATGTAACACAGGGTTTTTTCCATGTTTTGATTTGTTCTTGTATATTGTAGAGGTTTTTTTGTATTGTTTACTGTCGCTGTAACCTCTTGGTCATATCGCGGCGGTTGCTGTAAGTTCGTTGGTTCACCTGAGTCTGTGTGTGCCAGACAGGTGGTCTCAGTTGCTTAGTCACCCTCCTTAGGTACCATATATTTTGTTGCTATTGAGTTTGGCGAATGTGGACATTGGGATCCTGGAGCTCCTGGTTGTTCTATGAGTATACATAGTACACGTAGTCTTCTGGTGCTGGATACACGACTTTAGTTGCGTAATCGCCTTCTTGTATCATGCATGGAACTTCGGATCGTGGTATTGGATATCCAATCTGGTATTTACCCGGTGACCAAGGGTATCCACGAAAACAAAAGGCCAGAATGGCTGGTACACAGATTTTGAAGCCGCGTCCTTCCAAATTCGATTCACAGACGCTACCACCTGAGCTATCTCGCTCGGATTTCTAGAGTTTTATGGTGATCTTCTTACAAGAACAGTCAGTAGGATCGAATTAAAACAGATTTCTTCGCACCATGAAAGGCTAATAGAAAGTAATCTCAGCCCTAATTATTTGGTTATTATTATATTTATAGTTATGGCATCATTATTTACCTCATCGAACAACTAAAGACGTTTGGCGCCATAAGGGAACTAACAAGATTCTTTTCTATCCGCTAGCGAAGCATAAAATCAATTTCACGCTGCTTTGATTTAACCCGAACTTGCATTTCCATGTTATCTGTTTTTTAAGATCTAGATGATAGCGTTTCACGGACGAGCGATCGCGTTTTTGTTTCAGATTCACTGTTTCTTGTTAACAGCATTTGTCCTCCATTCATAACCACATTTGTCCGTGAAAGAGCCAACAAAACCACCACAGGAGCTATATATTTGTGTAGTACGTTTCCCACAGGTATCGTCTGCGGCTGGAAGTAATACGATCTGATCCTGCGGGATCCGTGGACGCGAGCAGCAAAACGTGACTATAGAGGACTTGGCGAAGTATAGTCAGTCCAAACGAACGGTTAAAAAATCGGATGTGTTGCACTCACATGATTATACAAACTATTTTTTCAAACTTTGTTCCTCCATCTACTTCATGTTAATCAAGATAAACATTTTCAGAAATTATCTTATTGCTAATTTGCTTATAGGTGCAAAGGGAATATGAGAATGCAGTATGCTTTAAGCGACAGTCAAAACTTTAAAGAGCTGGTTGCTATGTGGAGCGTTCCATTCTCTTTGCATGTTCAGGACATTCAAAACCAAAAAAAAGTTTGATGTGATACAGTCACATGACTTTCTCTACCCCTCTATCTTTATTAGTGGATATACAGACTATTCTCACTAAAGCTTATTTTTCTACCAATTACATTTTAATACAAATAAACCTTTGCAGAAATAGCTACGTGTTTTCGTTATAGATACAAGGAGAACAACGATAGTCAAATGTTTAACAACTGGATGCAGCATACCGGCCTTAAAATTCCATACTGTTTTCATGCAATCGCGAAAAACAACTGAAAATCGATGGGACTTGAGAATGACAAGTATTGAGCAATTCGAACCTTCAAAACGGACATCTCAGAAATGGCTTATGACACACACACACGCGCGCGCACACACACACACACACACACACACACACACACACACACACAAAAGAACGTATTTGAAATAAATCGTGTGTTTCAAAGAGATCTACATTTTTTTGTGTGGTAGTTTTCGTCTGTCGCTTAACGTTTACCAGTTATATAAGATTATACAAAATTCCTTCTGAATGAAGTGAACTTCACAGGCTATTCCCAAAAATTACAGAGATACATTTTATTTGTAATGCAAATATCTTTAGTATATGGTATTTTAATCAAAATCGTTTGAACCATTTCTTAGCAAATAAAACATTTCGAATGATGTTCCATGTAAACGGTAGTTTGGGGTGGGGGGTTTTCCTTGAAAATCTTCGTGTGGCATCTTTGGACTGTACTGAACCCAAATACCAACTTAGTTATTTATCCGACTTTTCGTTTCTCAGTTATGCTGTTCACTGACACACACACACGAACCTTTTTTGAAAATGTTTTTTTTTATTCAGGGGGCCTCAAAACATGTACTTCCGATGAAATTTCGTTATCGAATTTTTGGGTGGAATGCAATACTTCCCCTACTATACGTAGTAGAGAAAGTAAAAACGCTTTCCTGCAATTATGTACAATATTTTGTTTCATCGTCGAAATGTTTTATAGATATTGATTTAATATTACTCCTACTGCATATTATGTTGGACTTGAACAGAGACATGTATTTCAGTTTTGATTAAACAGTTGAAGGAAATACTAAAAGGCTCGTATTAGAGTATGGAAAATAAGTGTAGAAAATGTCAATTTCCTGTACTGGTTTGGACGGAAAAACATAAAATTCCGGAAAGTATGAAACAAATTAACTAAATTATGCATAAATATAATTTTCATTTTTTAAATTCAAATTTGTTGCTATCAATTTATTACATAAAATAGAAACAATAATGACTAATGACTGCCTCTGTGGTCAGCGTTCTGACTTTCAAACCACAAGTCTCGGGTTCGATTCCCGGCTGGAACGGGGAATTTTTCTTCGTCCAGAATCATTCCCTATCCTCCGCGGATTCTGGTAATGTGAATGTGAGTTTGTTCAATGTTAAAGCTAATAAAACCACGTTTAAGAAAACCCCGGAGAGAAAAACACCAGTAAATGATTTTCTCCCGATTGAAGTTGAGCTGAGCTATACAAATGAAACAATTAATAATAATAATAATAATAATAATAATAATAATAACGATAATGCCTAGCACCGGTCTGAATGAAAGCAATTTCGTGTTCAGGGAGGGGGAATTTGGAGACAAAAGACATAGGTACAAGTATACTTCTTCTTTCTCTGTTTAACCTCCTTTTATGTAGGACTTACACCCCCAGGACTTACAGGCGGGTGCCTGGGGTCAGAGACCCGTCGAGGATCAGACTCTCATGGATCAGACAGAATATCCAGGATGGGTGAACAGCCCGGTATGGAAGGAAGGAAGTAGATGAAACGAGATGGTGAAATGGATGAAAGGAAAGGTGATGACGGAGCAGTTGGTGGAATGAATGGGCGGAGGATCCGGAGAAAACCCGCCCAGACGCCGCTTTGTCCACCACAAATCCCACATGCGGGTCCCTGGGATTGAACTCGGGCCGCCTCGGTGAGAGGCGAGCGGTCTAACAACTCTGCCACACAAAAGGTAAAATTATAAACAATAATTAACTAAATTAATATTTATGACACTGCAAACAACTATATAACACTAATTTTGAGTTATAAAATCTAATCTTCTTACACAACGTTTGGTAACTAAGATTCAAATTTAAAAAGAACGAGCGATAAATACTGTTCTGAAGTATCACTTATAATAATAAACATAAAATTCAGCTTGCACAATTAATTTGAATTATATAACAAGAGTTTTGGTTTTACAAATTCTTTACTGATAATGATTTTAATTGCTTTTTGAGTTCTAAAAATGCTGTAGTGCTACAAAACAGGATATTTTTATCATGCACTGTAATAGCTCCTTGGACCAAGATTGTTACTGCAATTTAAGGCTGCAGTTGCTATACATTTAGGTTCAGACTAGTAGGCAAAGCCAAATCGCTCACCTTTGTAATTATGGAATACAACAAAAATATATTCCAATTTTTGGGTATATAATTTAGTAAAACATTTTAATGAATCTGATATATACGCAATGCAGTGAACTCAGAAAACAGAATTTATGTTGGATAATCCATAGGTCTTTTCAGTCATTTTTAATTAATATTCTTTGTAATAATATTAAAGGTGTAATGGTAAATCAATTGCCCATTCTGTAATTTCGTAATGAACGGATTGAAACAAATATAATTAGTATATAACAGACCAAAACAACGGGCAAATGTGTCCGCAATATCACAGAAAAGTGAATTATTTGACGAATTCGGTTGCATGACTGTGCCTGTGTTTGTCCCATCGTAAGTGCTGGTCTATTAAATGTTGTTCTGAGTGGTTCGTTTATTAAGATAACAATCATAACTATGCATTTTAATGCGAAATGGAGAATCAGGGATTTTGAAACCAATAGACGGTTGAAGGGAATGACTATTGTATTGTTAGAATTTAATGAGTAGAAACTTGAGTCAATCCATGTTTTATTTTCATTCCACTGCTCGTATTAGTATAGGCAACATCGCCAGATTGTCCTATTAAAAATAAAACTGTTCTACATATGAGACTGTGCTGATGGCTCCAAGATGTTTCAATGTACCCTTAAAAAATCTGATGTGTTACACTCACATGACTTTCTCTACTCTTGTACAAACTATTTTTACAAACGCTTATTCTCCATATGCTTCATGTTAATCGAGATATCGAGATGTTAATCTTATTGCTAATTTTCTTGTAGATGCAAGGGGAATTGCTAGGCTTTAAGTGATAGTCAAATATTTTAAGAGGTGGTTGCTATGTGGAGTATTCCATTCTCTTTGCATTACCAGGACAAAAAAAATGAATTACGAATTTTAGAAAAAGTATAAGTATTGAAAAATTTAAGGGAATAACAAGCAATATCTCGAAAATGATTTACCCAACAAAAAAAATGTATATGACATAAACTATATTTTAACGCGATCATTTTTTGTGTAGTAAAATTTTGTCTATCTCTTATGGTTTACCAGTTATGCAAAAGTCGTTCACAATGAAGAATACTTTTGGAGACATTCCCAGAAAATTCGAGATATACATTTCATTTCTCATGACATTATCTTAAACATATGATATTTTCATTAAAATCGTTAGAGCCATTTTTGAGAAACTTAAAATTTTCGAAAAATGTTACATGTAAAGGGTAGTCTGGGGTGGGGGGATTTTCTTGAAAACCTTCGTATCGCATCTCTGGAAGATACTGAACCTAAATACCAAGTTTGGTGTTTATACGACTGCTCGTTTCTGAATTATGCTGTACACCCGGACATTTTTCCAAAAATGCTGTTTTTGGATTCAGGGGGTCTCAAAACATATATTTCCGGTGAAATCTCGGTATCGAATTTTTGGGTGAAATACAATACTTCCTCTACTTACTATACGTAGTAGAGAAATGTAAAAAGCAGTTGTACACAATTAAAATCAAAACAGCTCTATCAAGTTTTGATCTCTAAAACCTGCGTCTATTCTGCGCGGATCACGCCTTTGAGCTAATAAAATCTTTGTACGCCACATTTTCTTGGTCTGCGGAGGTTTCCTGTTGCTCCACTTGCAATCTGCTAACAGCTGTGTCCTCGAATATTAACTGCCCAGCAATTATAAGTGGCGCAAGAGCATCATTTAACAGCAGTTGTAGCAACTCAAGCTATCTCTCTCCAAAGTAAAAGATTCACTTTCAGCTTTTCTATAGTTCTAAGAACATCTCAATTTCCGAAGTGAGGTTGCATAGATAGTATAAATTAGGGGTCTGCACGGGCTCGGTCCAAGCTCCGACCCGGCTCGCAGACATATTTTTAAAAACGTTTGTCGGGCTCGAGCTTGAAAATAAAAACGATAAAGTTAACTTATTACAACATTCAAAATAGGCATTTTATTTGTCATGTAAATATATTTAAACCTATGGTATTTTAATCAAAATCCTTACTGCCAGTTTTGAGAAAAAAAAAACAAACAAGAACATTTCCATGTAAAAAGAAAATAAAGACAAAAAAATTGTTGAGATGCCTGGAATAGCAGAATTACCACATGTACACATTCAAAAGAGTATTAATGATAATAAATAAATGCTCTATCTGGTAATTCGAATAACGTTACAACAGCACGACAGCTGCAAACTCCGCCTCCTCCCGTTCCAAGAGATCTGGATAGAGTGCAGTAATACCGGTCAACAAGATAGTATGACGTCAACATGCTGCTTACTACATGCAGTTTCCAGGACCTCAGCCGCCACTATTTCTGATAAGTGGCTTCTCATTTGGTTCCAAAGGACCTGAGGGCATACCTTACCAGGCCCCTCAGCAAAGGAAAAAAATTCCCATGTCAGTACCAGAAATCGAACCCGAATTGCTTCGCACCGCAGGCAGTGGTGCTTCGTGAACTCATGATGATGAAGAGATGATGGTAGTAAACTGCAAAATAATTTTATTTTAAAAAAATCGGGTCGGGTCGGTACATATAAGTATACCTATTTTCGGGCACGGTTCAGACCGGGCCGGATCTAAACATTTCGGCCCATGCAGACCTCTAATATAAATCAGTGGCGAAGGATGACAAGGTTTGAGATTAAAAGCTCTCCCAGAGACCAACAGAAAAGTTTAAAATATAGTAAATAAAATAACCATAAACTTGATCGATCCCATCAACCAAAATCCTGTTTAACGCAGCAACAGACAACCAATGCATTAAAATTTGGAAGCGAATAATTCCTACTATTTTCTAATGATTGGCAACCCTTAGTGATATGCATGAGCGAATGACTACTATTGACCAAATGCGTGTTTCAATTACTAAGTTCCTCCCCCTCACACCCAACACCTTATTTGTATCGGTGTGCTTCTGATTGTCGTCTCCCATTTCATAAGGGGATCTGTTGTGAAATACAGCATTCAAACTCTCGACTGCTACTACCAGGGTGCCCAACCTTGGAAACGTGGGTAACTGTAGTAATAATGCCGTATTTCGTGTTACCAAAATTTTTGTTAAACTAAATGCACGTAAAATAATTTTGTAAACACCATACACGAAAAGGCTGAAATAGCGGTGTAAAAAACACCAGAACACGTTATAAAAATAACTATAATAACATTTGTTCTTTCCGCATATTAAAAATTAGAATTATTCTCTGCTAATTTAATACCAGAATACTTTCTTTCTGGAGTCACTATGTATAATGCGTCACTCGTGACCTTGGTATTAATGTGACCTTAACTAAATAAACAAACGAAAAAAGATGTATGCTGTAATGGTAGAAAATAATATACAAGGTCTATTCATTGGCACATTTGTATTTTAGACTTTGTATCATTTCTTAGTTACCCTGATTATAATCATCCAAAGTACAGTAATGGGTACTCTACATATTGTAATGTCGCGTACTGTTGAAAAATGGTTCAAGGATGGTTCAGAGTAGTTTCTGTTATATGTATGTATTTATTTTCCATAATGCTATACAAAAATCTTACAATTTTCTAATACATTACTTTGAGTTGCTATTTTTTCTTTCTTTAGTCCACCATGCATTTTAACACCGTGGTTATTTATGCATGGTGGGTCATAACAGATCCATATTGCTTTACCTTTCTAAGCCATTTTTCTCTTACTCTCCCCATATATTCTTCCATCCATTTTATATCCCCCTCCTTTTGTATTTTCATTATCCTAACTTTTAATACTTCTTTGTTAACATTCTCCCATTCTTTAGGTAAAAACTGATCTCTCCACAATTTAGTTTCTTTGCATTCAATTATATAATGTAAGTTATTATCTGCCTCTCCACAAAGAGGACATCTATCCAAATTCACTCCCTTCCTATCTCCCCTTAGCCTATGTGCACTTAATCTAGACCAGGCCCACCCTTCTCTCACTAATCTATTACCTACATCCACATACTTCTCCCTTCCCCAGTCCACCTTTAATTGTCTATATAGTTCCAAACTTTTCTTTCCTTTCAGACTTTGAAACAATTCTTGCTTCTCTATATCTTCCACTCTGTTCCTCACTTCTTTCCAGAAACCTTTAACTAACCCCTCTCTCGCATCCCATAAGTTGCCCATTCCTATTTCCTGTAGGATTCTCCTTATTCCTTGAGCCCAATTCATCCCACCACTGGATTTGTTTTTGCATTATTAAACACTGCCTCAAGAAATTATGCTCTACTATCATGCCCTTACTACCTACTCTTTCCAACTCCAACAATGCTGCTCCATTAGGTGATGAAATAGATAAACCTAACATACATTTACAGAACGATCTATGTACTTTATCAATCATCTCCCATCCTTTGTCACTTCCCCAAATCTATGATCCATAGACCATTTTTGCTTCAACTAAATCTTTGTAAACCCTTTCCAACCATTTGATTTGCATATTTGGTATTTTCTTTATAAACATTCATATGGAAGTCATTGCTAATCTTCCCTTAGCTAAGGCACTTATCTTGTGATCTTCTGTAATATTAAAAAGATGTTAAATGTTATTAAGAATATGTTTAACAATTTAGACTAACGATTTCTAAAATAGAATCTATGTACCTGTTCCGTTTTTTCAGTTCTGGAATATGGTAAGCTTAATTCGCTAACACTATTGTCCTCCTGAACCTTCTCCTAATAGACCGTTATTGTCATTCATCAACATCATCTAACGGTATACGTGTAACGATACGTTCTGACATGTCTGCTGTGTCACACTAAAATAATGTTTAGTCACTCTACTAAGAGATCTTTATCAGTACATACGTCTATTGTGAGGCTAATAATGTTTATGGAAAAACATGTAAAATAATAACAAACTCTTCATCGATGAAAAACGTGTTGGGTCCAAGGGCTGCATAATCAAGTATGTCAATTATCAACATAAATTATATCTGGGCAGCTTCAGGGTAAAAGAAAATAGGCCATGAACACAAATGAATAAGTATCTACTTATTGTATTCCATCCAAAAAAAGCGATATAGAGATTTCACCATAAATTCGTGTTTTGAAAATAAGTGTCGGATACATACCAAACTTAGTATTTGAGTTCAGCACCTTCCAAGGAAGCGACACGAAGATTTTGAAGAGGTTATTGTTTCGTTATTTGCCCCACACTTTGGGAGCCAATTTGAAGAAGTTATCTTGTTGTAGGAGTTATTTGCCCCAAAAATGTTTAAAAATATTAACTTTGTAATTTGACCGTTTCTTTAAATATTATATTTATGTTTGCCTCGGCTGCGTCAGTATTATTGTTAGAAACATGTTTCTCTTTGCAGGGTTGTGGTGCGACTGAAGAATGTAGGCTTACACAGATTATAAGTTTTTCTTCACTCCATTTATTAATGCTTGACACGATTTAAATAACACTTCACTGATATAGAGAGCTGTGAGATTCTTTTGTTAATTACTTGCACATTTTAACACATAAACTATTTTCGTCCCACACTGAATACATATTACATTTTTTTTAGGACGTGTCTCGCGTCTGCCTACAACCAACGCGTCCAGTTATGAGCACTGTCTATAAGCAACTGACTTTATTTCTACCGCCACATTTGTAAATTTCTGTATTTTGGCTAATCCTACTCCAATAGAATTCCTTCATTTAACTAAAGCTTTTTCTAGTTGTTGATTGGCTATTTTATAAACTGTCACAAAAATTACAATATTGTTGCTCCAAGAATGACTAGTAGCATTATTAAACATTCTTGCTCATTATTGACTAAGGTTACCTCATTGTTAGCAACTTTTAACCTATTATTCTCACAGCTCCTACATTATTAAATTACATAACACATTCACATAACATTATTGAACATGTATACAATAATATAAACATATACATTGACTGTAATATACACTTTTTATATATTGTTACATACACATATTGCTTTAAGGTAGGCTGTTATTGAATTTATATATTATATAATTAGACTGAAATCATTTAAGTGTTTAAAAATACTGCCTCAATTTTCAAGAGAATCCACCACGACAACTACCTTTGACATGGAACATTTTGTTTTGTTTTTTTATTTTCTCAAAAATGGTTCTAGCGATGTTCGTTTAAAGCATCTATGCGTTTACAATAAAAATAAAATGCACACCTTGAATTTTCTGCGAATAACCTGTGAAGTCCTCTTCGTTCTGAATGAATTTCGTATACCTACTTTTGTATAGCTGGTAAACCATTAAAGATAAATCAAAACGTACTCAACAAAAAATATAGAATTCGTTAAAACACACGATTTGCCAAGCAACATTTTTTGTGGCATTAATCATTTCCAAGATATTCGTTGTTATTGGTTTGAATTCTCCAAACTAAGTCGCCATTCGTCTGTTTCTCATGAAGATCCAAAGAGTGGCATTTCAAAGCCATCACATAGCTATCCACTTGTAAATATTTGACTATTGCTTTGTCTCCTGCATCCTCCTTGTTCCTATATCGAAATGTGTAATGAAACTATTTCTGCAAACGTTTATCTCGATTAACATTCAGAAAAATAATATTGTGGAAGAATAATTGGCAGAAGCTATAAAAACAATTAACGATAATGACTAAAGAAAGTCATGTGAAGCTAATAATCACATTTTGGCTTTCATTTATGTAAACCCCTTTAAGCGCCCGTGGTCATATAGGTCTGTGGGTCGTCCTCCCTGGTCTAGGGGTACCATGCTAGCCTCTAGTTCAAACCTGGCGGAGGGTGATGGATTACTTCGGACGTAAAAATCCTTAGCATGGCTTCCTTCGGAAGGGAAGTAAAGCCGGGGTCCCGTGTATAGATTTACGGCACGTAAAAGAACCTCAAGCCTTTTAAAAAGGCCTCTGAGTAAAATTTCCGGTCTTCCACGCCGAATATAGAATGGGACGCTAAGAACCATAGTAGTTAAACAGCGTACATAAACAAAACTCAACTTTCGGTCGATGGCTTTGACTTCAGAAACAACTGCTGGTGTTTATTATTCGCACTGTAAGTATTCAAAGTTGTTTTCTTATTAACGTTTAATACTAAACACATTCATATTTCTAGGCTCTGCGGACAGGAAATAATATGGTTAAAGAAAAGTTCTGCGCTCCAGCCGAGAATTGAACCCAGGATCTCTGGGTTGAAAAGCTAGAATGTTGACCACTCTTACACAGAGACAACCAACTGTTTTCCTGTTGAAAGTTTTTAATGTCTTGTAAAGTTAATAATAATAATAATAATAACAATAATAATAATAATAATAATAATAATAATAATAATATGATGTGTTAAACTCGCATGACTTCCTCTATCCTCCATCGCTTATTAGTGAATATACAAGTTATTATTATGAAAGTTTATATTCCTACTTCATTTTAATCGTGATAAACCTTTCCATTACACAATATTTCGTTATAGGTACCAAGGGAATAGCGATAGTCAAATATTTTAGAACTGGACGCTTTTCTTTACCCTCTTTTAAGTAGATATGCAAATTATTCTTACGAAAGTTAATATTTCTATCTACTTCATTTGAATCGAGAAAAAACCACAATATTTCGTTATAGGTACGAAGAGAATAGCGATAGTCAAATGTTTTAGAGCTGGACGCTATATGCTGGCCCTAAAATTCTATACTCTTTTCATGACAACCCGAGAAACAACCGAAAATCGACAGGACTATAAAAGAATGGCTAAATATTGAGCAATTCGAACCATTAATAACGGATACCTCGCAAATGGCTAATGCCAGAAAAAAAAGTTATTTCAAATAAATTGTGTGCTTTAAAGTGATCTACACTTTTTTTGTGTAGTACGTTTTTGTCTATTCCTTAACGTTTACCAGTTATACAAGATTATACAAAATTCCTTCCGAATGAAGAGCACTTCACAGGCTATTTCCAGAAAATTCAAGATACATACATATTTTATTTGTCATGAAAATATGTTTAATATACCTATGGTATTTTAATCACAATCGTTAGAGCCATTTTTTACAAAATAAAAAAATTCGAAAATGTTCCTATAAAGGGTAGCGTGAAAATCTTCGTGTAACATCTTTGGAAGGTACTGGACTTTAAATGTCAAGTTTGATTTATCGACTTTTCGTTTTTTGAGTTATATGCTGTTCTCTCTCTCTCTCTCTCTCTCTCTCTCTCTCTCTCTCTCACTCACTCACTCACACACACACACACTGACTTTTTTCTACAATTGCTTTTTTTGCATTCAGGGGGCCTCAAAACATGTATTTCCGGCGAAATCTCGGTATCGAATTTTTTGTGGAATGCAATACCTTCTGTACCTACTATATAGGAACGTAGTAGATAAAAGTAAAAATACTCTTTTATACTCTTTTACCCTGGAGGCGACCATTTGTTTCCTCTTTACAGCGACATTTTTTTTAGAAAAACGGTACAAGGTGCCTGAAGATACCATGAACCTGAATGTCATTTGTGTTACGAACAGTAACTCTCCATCTCAGCTACAAAATGTTACTACGACGCCCTTGAGCACTGACCTTCCTTATGAAAATTCCTGCGGTCGCATAAGCATTTGAAGTAATTACGTACTCCTACACAAACAGGTGTCGACATACACTCTGTCCCGAGCAGATACTGAAGTGTATAATGAGTGGCTTATCCGTGCAGCACGCTGAAGGAGACAAGTTTTAACATACTTTCAGAAAAAGCATCCAATTGAAGAGCTGCTCTCTTGAGACTGTTTCAGAATACAAAATACTGAACACTGTTATAGATCTGGACTTTCGGCACTTTCTTTACAAAACTAATAAGTACACTATAATCTTATTTTATGTGCCCGTAATTTTCTTTGAGATGCTGAAGTCTGATAAGTCTTATAATTTTATTGTTCTGTTGCTCTTCCAATAGTCTTGAGTTTTAAAAGGCTTAGTAATATCGTTTATTGGAAGGTTTTATTATCTCAAGCATCTACATATAGTATCTATGTAGAGGAAATATTGTACTCCACCTAAAATTTCATATTAAGATTTCACAGGAAATGTGTTTTGAGGTCCCTTGAATTAAAAAACAAAGATTTTAGGAAAAGGTGGTGCGCACGCGCGTGTATGTGAATAGCATAACTAAAAAAATTTCCGATGTGTTACATTCACATGACTTTCTCTACTCTATATCTTATTATTGGGTATACACATTCTTATAAAAGTTTATCTTCCTCTCTATTTCATTTTAATCCAGATAAACGTTTCCGGAAATAGCTACATTACACATTTCGTTATAGATACAAAGGGAATAGCAATAGTCAAATGTTTAACAACTGGATGCTCTACGCTGGCCTTAAAACTCTTTCCATAACATCGCAAGAAGCAACTGGAAATTGACAGCAATTGAAAAGATAGACTAAGTATTGAGCAATTCGAACCATTAATAACGGATATCTCAGAAACGGCTGATGCCACAAAAAAACGTTATTTCAAATAAATTGTGTGTCTTACAGATATCTATATTTCTTGTGTAGTATGTTTTCATCTATCGCTTAACGTTTACCAGTTATACAACATTATACAAAATTGCTTCCAAATGAAGAGGACTTCATAGGCTATTCCCAGAAAATTTAAGATATATATTTTGTTTGAAATGTAAATATTTTTAATATATGGTATTTTAATCAAAATCGTTACAGCCATTTTTTAGAAAATCAAAGATTTCGAAAAATCTTTCATGTAAACGGTAGTTTGGTATGCGGGTATTTTCTTGAAAATCCTCGTGTCGCATCTATGGAAGGTACTGAACCCAAATACCAAGTTTAGTGTTTATCCGACTTTTCGTTTTTACTTTCTCTACTACGTATAGTAAGTAGGGGAAGTATTGCATTCCACCCAAAAATTCGATACCGAGATTTCACCGGAAATACATGTTTTGAGAATCACTGAATCCAAAAAAAGCATTTTTGGAAACATGTCCGTGTGTGTGTCTGTCTGTGTGTCTGTGTGTCTGTGTGTCTGTGAACAGCATAACTCAAAAACGAACAGTCGGATAAACACCAAACTTGGTATTTACGTTCAGTATCTTCCAGAGATGCGACACGAAGGTTTTCAAGAAAATCCCCCTACCCCAGACTACCCTTTACATGGAACATTTTTCGAAAATTTTAATTTTCTCAAAAATGGCTCTAACGATTTTGATGAAAATATCATATGTTTAAGATAATGTCATGAGAAATGAAATGTATATCTCGAAATTTCTGGGAATGTCTCCAAAAGTATTCTTCATTATGAACGACTTTTGCATAACTGGTAAACCATAAGAGATAGACAAAATTTTACTACACAAAAAATGTAGATCGCGTTAAAATACACAACTTATATCATATACATTTTTTTTGTTGAGTGAACCGTTTTCGAGATATTGCTTGTTATTTCCTTAAATTTTCCAATACTTATACTTTTTCTCAAATTCGTTATTCATTTTTTTATGTCCTGGACATGCAAAGAGAATGGAATGCGCCACATAGCAACCAGCGATAAAATATTTGACTATCGCTTAAAAGCTACCATATTCCCCTTGCATCTACAAGAAAATTACAAATAAGATTGACATCTTGATATCTCGATTAATATGAAGCATATGGAGAATAGGCGTTTGTAAAAATAGATTGTACAAGAGTAGAGAAAGTCATGTGAGTGTAACACATCAGATTTTTTATGTCCTGAACATGCAAAGAGAATGGAATGCGCCACATAGCAACCAACGTTAAAATAT
Source organism: Deroplatys truncata (assembly GCA_030765065.1). Classification (NCBI taxonomy): domain Eukaryota; kingdom Metazoa; phylum Arthropoda; class Insecta; order Mantodea; family Mantidae; genus Deroplatys; species Deroplatys truncata. The sequence continues at coordinate 169,511,201 of CM060983.1, forward strand.
TTGACTATCACTTAAAAGCTACCATATTCCCCTGGCATCTACAAGAAAATTACCAATAAGATTGACATCTCGATATCTCGATTAACATGAAGTATATGGAGAATAAGCGTTTGTAAAAATAGATTGAACAAGAGTAGAGAAAGTCATGTGAGTGTAACACATCAGATTTTTTTATGTCCTGGACATGCAAAGAGAATGGAATGCGCCACATAGCAACCATCATTAAAATATTTGACTATCGCTTAAAACTTACCATATTCCCCTTGCATCTACAAGAAAATTACCAATAAGATTAACATCTCGATATCTCGATTAACATGAAGCATATGGAGAATAAGCGTTTGTAAAAATAGTTTGTACAAGAGTAGAGAAAGTCATGTGAGTGTAACACATCAGATTTTTTTATTCAGAGGGACTCAAAACATGCATTTCCGGTAAAATTTCGGTGTCGAATTTTTGGGTGGAATGCAATACGTTCTCTGCTATGTACGTGGTAAAGAAAGCAATAAAGTCGGATGAATACCAAACTTCGTATCTTCCAAAGATGCTACAAGATCTTCTCTTTAATATTTTCAAGAAAATACCCCCACGGAAACTACCCTTTACATGAAAGCCTTTTGATTATTATTTTAATATCTCTAATTATTTGATTAAAACACCACGTGTCTGGGATATTTACATAACTATTAAAATGCATTTTCTGGAAATAGCCTGTTAAGTCCTGTTTGGAATGCAGTTTATATAGTTTTGTTTAACTGATAACCATAAGATATATAATGAAACTTAATACACAAAAAATATAGATATCGTTAAATTATACAATATATATCAAAACTGTTTTGCCATCATTCATCAGCCATTTCGAGATATTCGTTGTAATAGGCTTGGGGTTTCAAAGCAAGCATATAGCGACCCATTTTTTAAAAATTTGACTATCGCTTTAGGTTTGCGCCTAAAACAAAATGTTAATGAAACTATTTCTGCAAATGTTTATCTCTGTTTACATTAGGTGGATAGAAAACTAAACCTTTACAAGAAGTTTGTAAAAGCTGTGCAAAAATATTCTGATGTGTTATTCACATGACTCTCTCTACTCTTGCACAAACTATTTTTACAAACTCTTATTCTCCGTCTATTTCATATTAATCGAGATAAACGTTTGCAGAAACGATCTTGTGACATGCAAAGAGAATTACATTTTACACATAGCGACCAGTTCTAAAAATATTTGACTATCGCTTAAGGCTTACTACGTTCCCCTTGTTTTGTATTTGCAAGAGCAATATAGAAATACAGTAGCCTTTAAGGATAGACATACATATCTCTTAATAGCTGGTTGCTATGTGCAGCACCATTCTCTTTGCAACAGATTAATACTCTTTACATATCCAAGACAAAAAAAATGAATAACGAATTCCCATTTGAGAAAATAAGTATTGAAAAATTTAAGGGAATAACAAGCAATATCTCGAAAATGGTTCACTCAAAAAAAAAACGTATATGACAGAAATTGTGTATTTTAACGCGATCTACATTTTTGTGTAGTAAAATTTTGTCTATCTCTTATGGTTTACCAGTTATGCAAAAGTCGTTCACAATGAAGAATACTTTTGGAGACATTCCCAGAGAATGCAAGATATAATTTTATTTGTCATGAAAATATCTTAAACATGTGATACTTTAATCAAAATCGTTAGAGCTATTTTTGAGAAAATTAAAATTTTCGAAAAATGTTCCATGTAAAGGGTAACCTGGTGTGGGGGGATTTTCTTGAAAGCCTTCGTGTCGCATCTCTGGAAGATACTGAACCTAAATACCAAGTTTGGTTTTATCCGACTGTTCGTTTCTGAGTTATGCTGTTCTCACACACACACGCACGCACGCACGCACGCACACACACACCCACCCGGACATGTTTCCAAAAATGCTTTTTTTGGATTCAGGAGATCTCAAAACATATATTTCCGGAGATATCTGTATCGAACTTTTGGGTGGAATACAATACTTCCCCTACTTACTATACGTAGTAGAGAAAGTAATAAGCGATAGTAGCCTGGGAAAGACGTACGAAAGTATCACAATACATTTTTCAAGTCAAAAATTAAATTAAATTGACCTTTATGGACGCACTTTAACTGCTGTGGTCCTTAGCATCCCATTCTATTTTGGTCGTGAAAGACCGATAATTTTGCTCAGAGGCCTCTTCATCAGGCTTGAGGTTCTTTTACGTACCGTAAATCTACGACACGGGACCACCGGCTTTACTTCCCTTCCGAAGGAAGCCATACTAAGGATTTTTACGCCCGAAAAAATCCATCGCCCTCCGGCGGGTTTGAACCCGCGACCTCAGGAACTATAGGCTAGAATAGTAACCATTACACCACGGAAGAAGACCTTTTTTCAACTCTTGATTAAATCTCACGGCTAGTGTGAAAGAACAATTTTCCAACTATCGTTTATATTTATTTATCCGTATGGAACTCTAGTAGATAGCTAAACAAATGTGCAAGCCATGTAATATGCATTGGATAAACTACAGCAAAAACAACTTAGATAAGCGGTAACGAAGGAATCGCAGGCATTTGACTTATTGCATGGTTGTCCATTTGTTTTACACACGCTGCTGAATGGTGTAATGCATATGCATGTTAAGTGACTCTTGCCTTAACTATTTAATTATTTTACTACAGTATCATGCCGTATCGTACATTGGAGGGCGAGTTCCTTATTAATAATAATTATTATCATTTAATATTCACAATATTCTTTTTACAACATCTAATCATTATTCCTTCTTATTATAGAGCAATGCGAGGCACTAGATCCTGCTGCATGATGTTGTCTAGCAACGTTAGGTTTTATTGTTGGGTCTAACGGCTTGCATTGCTCTGTAATAAGAACGGAGTACTTATTTTTCAATATGATAATAATACATGTTTAATACAAAACATAAATTGCATTTACCTAAGTCTAAGAACCAAAATCACTAAAACAACATTTATGTCAAAATTTAGGGTAGATACTGTCCACCCTGTCTCCTTTGGCTCTATACCACTGCTCAACATGTAAACGAGGATTCAGTTTTAACTGAATCTCAAATCAGAAACTGCTAGACAAGAGGTTCGGACCGAGTTCTATTTCCAAACTGGCGTGTAAACAAGTATCATACTTAAATTGTTTTGAAACTACATAAACGAATAAAAGTTAATCCATTTCTCTCTGTGGATAAGGCTCTTCAGTTCATCATTTCACACTACGTGTTGCCAATTTAAAATTATTAATAGCCGGAATGCTTTATTTACTTAAGGTACTTGTAGGCAAAACTCTGGTTAAATAAAGTGGAATCCAAATCGATCTCATTCCGTATCTAATTGCAAGTGCAAACGCGGATCGTAGTCAATACGGAAAAACGATTCAAATCTATTTCAATACAATAAGCAAGTAAACATAGTAATTGAGTGTTCCGTAAATAATCTGCGAAGTTTTTTTTGTTGTTATCTACTATTAAAGTGGGAAACCACAGGAAATATACATACATTTTTGTGGTACCATTTGCGAAATATTCCCTGTTGTTGGAATAACTATTCCAATATTTTAAGCAGTGCACCTTGAAATGTTCAGTGATGTTTCGTTTCTCAAGAGGTCATGCAGAGAGCTTGTACAGGTGTTTCAGAACCTCTGCGACAAGCTCTAAGGAACGATAGATTTCCCAGAGGGGAACATTTTTTGTCAAGCAACCCTATCCTCCGGCGCATCGTTACGGAGTTATTCACCCCTGTTGGAAGCGTATCCGGTATGATAGGTTTGAGAGGCACAACCAGTATACACTTTGACTCTGTTTACAACCGTTGAATCAAGTGAAATCGCCTCTTTCTTGTCCATTACGTCTGGTTAGGTTTGGCAGGTCTGAGACGCACAACCCAATTTAACTCAGTGTTTATGAACAACAGCTCCACGCATACCACCTCCAGAAAGAACAAGGATTGGAGCCAAACGACTTCGCATCTTGTGTTCAGTTTGTCCAGTGGTTTCTGCAACGAAGTATCGCAGATCCTACATTTCCAGCACACATCTTGTTTACCGATGACGGCTGCTTCACACGAGACGGATACAAACGGAAAGAACAGCCACATCTGGGATATTATGAACCCGCATGCAGTGTTCGTTAGATCATCTGCTCGGACCTTTCTACTTTCATTTTGCCATCACGCTTGAGTTAAAGTGGGCTGTACGTCTCAGACTTACCAAACCTAACCAGACGTGAAGGATAAGAAAGAGGCGATGTCACTTGATTCAGAGGTTGTAAACAATCAGTGTCAAGTGTACTGGCTGGAATCGTATCCTATCGGATACCCTTCAAACAGGGGTGAATAACTCCGTAACGATGCGTCGGAGGATAGTGGTTGCTTGACAAAAAATGTTCCTCAGTTTGTCGCAGAGGTCCTGAAACATGCTGCATCATTGTTTGCATATATCAACCTGCATTTTATCACCTGACTGCCGCTTTAACTTTTTTTATGCTGCTGTGTACCTGTAGCAAAATTAACACTCAAAGCATTTATCGTGAATAGTTAACATGACAAGGTTTTGTACCAGTAATAATTTACGAAACAACTCTGAAAATAATGTAGAGAAATGATGTGACTGTTACACCAGAATATTTTAGTATTTTATCTTTCAAAATGTTATTTATAGTTCATGAATAACGGAGAATAATTACAATTCTTTTCAAATATTCACACCGTATATAATTCATAATTAAACAATTTGTAAACAAAATAAACCCCATGGCGCTACGCCCCATGCAGGGGTATGGCCTGCCAACCCGACTGCTGGCCTCACGCCCACATATAAACAAAATAACGAATGAAAATACCAAGTTGGTGTTTAACCGTTATTTCTTTTTTGGGTTATGCTGTTCACAAACATAGACAAGAGAGAAAGAAAGAAAAAAAGAAAGAAATACAGACACACATACGCGCGCGGCCCTTTTTCTGAAACGGTTGCTTTTAATTCAATGAACTTCAAAACGTGATTTCCGACGAAATCTCGATATCTAATTTTTTGGGTGGAATGCAATAATTCGTCTACATAAAAATATTTATTTGACATACACTGTGTGCTACAACGAGATCTACTTTTTGTGTGGTAAGATTATGTCGCCTCTTACCGTTTACCAATGATACATACGTTACTCAGAATGAAAGGGACTTCACAGACTATTCCCAGAAAGTTTTAAGAATGCCATATTTAAAAAAATATATCTGATGTGTTACACTCACATGACTTTCTCTACTCTTGTACAATCTATTTTTACAAATACTTATTCTCCATATGCTTCATGTTAATCGAGATGTTAATCTTATTGCTAATTTTCTTGTAGGTGCAAGGGAAATATGGTAGGCTTTAAGCGATAGTCAAAACTTTTAAGAGCCGGTTGCTATGTGGAGCATTCAATTCTCTTTGCATGTCTAGGACATAAAAAAATGAATAACGAATTCCCATTTGAGAAAAAGTATTAAGTATTGGAAAATATAAGGGAATAACAAGCAATATCTCGAAAATGGTTCACTCAATAAAAAAAAATGTATGTGATATAAAGTGTGTATTTTAACGTGATCTACATTTTTTGTGTAATAAAATTTTGTCTATCTGTTATGGTTTACCAGTTATGCAAAAGTCGTTCACAATGAAGAATACTTTTGGAGCCATTCCCAGAAAATTGAAGATAAACATTTTATTTGTTATGAAAGTATCTTAACTATATACTTTAATCAAAATCGTTAGAGCCATTTTTAAGAAAATTAAAATTTTCGAAAAGTGTTCCATGTAAACGGTAATCTGGGGTGGGAGGATTTTCTTGAAAACCTTCGTGTCGCATCTCTGGAAGATACCAAGTTTGGTGTTTATCCGACTGTTCGTTTCTGAGTTATGCTGTTCACAGACACACACACACACACAGACACACGGACATGTTTCCAAAAATGCTTTTTTTGGATTCAGGGGGCCTCAAAACATATATTTCCGGTGAAATCTTGTTATCGAATTTTTGGGTGGAATACAATACTTCCCCTACTTACTATACGTAGTAGAGAAAGTAAAAAGAAATGTATTTAAATTTGACAGATAGTTTGTTTTGCGAGTTGACTGTCGTGTAGTTTGTTCGATTTGCGATTTGTTCTAATAGTTTGTTAATTATCATAATTTAAAGATTTTGTGTTCCCCAAAAATAAATGTGACTAGAGAACATTTCCGGGATATGATTTTTAAATCGTCATTTACGCCTAAACAATGTGAAGCTCGGCTTAAAAACACATTTGGCGAAGAAGCCCCATCTAAGGCAACAATTTATAATTGGTACACAGTGAATTCAAAAGAGATCGATCTTTTCTTAGTAATGAATTTTGTGAAGGACGCCCAAGAACTGCTGTTACTGATGAAAATATTGCCGCTGTTCGAGCAATGCTTGAGGAAGATCGACGGACATCTTATGAATTTATTCGAACGACATTGCATTGGCATGAGTCAAATCCAAAACATTTCACATCAACAGCTAGACGTGAGAAAACTTTGTTATCGATGGATTCCACATAAATTGACTCCCGATCAAAAACAACTACGCATTGGTTGGTGCAAAAAAGCTCTGGAAAAATTTCAAGGCGGAACTTCAAATCTGGTTTGGAATATTGTTACTGGTGATGAATCTTGGATTTACTTTTATGATCCTGAAAAGAAAAGTCAATCGGCTCAATGGGTCTTTCGAACAGAACCTAGGCCTACAAAAGTCCGACGAATTCTTAGTGATGGTAAGATGATGATTGTTAATTTTTTTCTAAAACGGGCCACATTGCTACTGTAGCATTAGAAGACAGACAGACATACCGTTACTGCCGATCGGCACACAAATATCTGTTTATGGCAAATGTTTGAAAAAGTTCGTGAAAAAATTGTTACATCATGACAACACTTCGTCGCATACCATAGGCCCTCAAGGGAGGTCCAAAGCTACAGGATAAATCAACGACAGCTAACAAACAGCTTCAGTTCGAAATAACGATTATACAGCCGTGAAGCACCTTGTGATTTCTTTTTGTTTCCAAAAAGCAAAGATAAAATGCGTAGAATCACTTTTTCGTCATCAGATGAAGCAGTGAAACATTGTAAGAACCTGGTTTCTGAAGTGCCTCAAGCAGAGGCCTTTTGCTTTAAGGTTTGGTTTCATCGAATGCAAAAATGTATTGATGTTGAAAGGGAATGTTCTGAAAAATAATAAAATCATTTAAATGTTTTAAAACTAATCCTTGTTTGATTTTCTTAAAATTCTCAGTGTTGCTCCCCTTTTATTCGCCATGCAAGTATCTTCAACGTTTGGTATTTTATACCGGCGGGATTACGATGAACTTAGCGTAACGTAAAAGTCTAGAGATTGTGTTAAATAGGGCTATTTAGGGTTGTCCTAACGTGGCTTTAACGGGACGTAACCTAAGTGTTTGACAATGTAAACTTTTCCTTCCCGTTACGTTAAATTTAATGTCACATGGTAATTAGAAACAATCCGCGTGAAGTAGTAGCATGGAGTAATAAAAGAATTACCAATCGAGGGTCATTCGCATTACGTTAAGTACTCGCATCCTAATTAGACCTTAGTTTAGCAGCATTCTTCAACTTCGTTACGTTCCATCACGTTACGTTAATTAAAGTTCATCGTAATCCCGATTTTTAATCAAAATCGTTATAGCCATTTTTGAGAAAATAAACTACATTTTTTCCATGTAAAGAATAATTGGGGGGGGGGGTTCCTTGAAAATCTTCAAGTCGCATCCTTGGAAGATGTAACTTTAATACGATTTGCTATTTAACCGCGTTTTCGTTTTGAGTTATGCTGTCTGTGACCAACCCCCCCCCACACACACACATGCGCACGCACAGACCTTTTTCAAAAAAAGCCCCTTTCTTATTCAGGGACCCTCAAAACGTGTATTTTCGATGAAATCTCGGTATCTAATACAATACTCTCTCTATTTACTATAGGTAAGTAGTTGAGAAAGTAAGAAGTATAAGTATTTGAAAATTCAAATCAGTAACAAAAAATATTTCGGGAATGGTTAATGCTACAAAAAAAAGAAAGAAAGAAAGAAAGACAGTTTATTTGACATAAATTGTGTGGGTTAATGAGATCTACATTTCTGGTGCGGTAAGATTTTGTATATCTCTTATTACGGTTTATCAAATTATTATATACAAATCATTCAGAATGAAGAATATCTCACATGGTATTCTCATAAAATCCATATATACATTTTATTTATCATGCATTTTTAAATATGGTATTTTAGTCAAAATTGTTAAGAGCTATTTTTGAGAAAATAAAAAAAAAAAAATACCGAACTTTTTCTATGGAAAGGGTAGTTTAGATTGGCGGGAGTTTCTTGAAAATCCTCGAGTCATATCCTTGAACGACTTTTGTTTTTGAGTTATGCTGTTCACAGACACACGTACCTATGTCTAAATAGGTTTCTTTTGGATTCGGACTTCAAAACGTGCATTTTCAGTGAAATCTCCATGCCACATTGTTGGTGTGGAATACAATACTTCTATGTGCCTACTATAGATACGTAGTACAGAAAGTAAAACAATTTTGATATACTGCATTCACATGACTTTGTATACTCTTTCTTCTACAAACTATTCTTACTAAAGTTTATTTTTCTATATAGGTACCCAAGTTAAGCATCCTTTAATCGTATATCGGATGATGAATGGAATTGGTGAAATGGTGCTCAAATGATCCCGGGGTCCACAGAGCTTAGAGTTACCCGACATTCGTCTTTTCAGGATAAGGGAAAACTTAGTTCGATCTCACCATAACGGAGATCGAACTCGGGGCCTCTTGAATGTGAGGCGGGTATGCTACCCACGCACCACGCAGATGAGCTTAATTCTTGTTAGTACAGATTAACTTTCGTTACCCATTTCATTGCAAGTATCATACAAACAGAATATGGCACGCTAAGGCGATAGTAGATTTTTAAAAACCTAATTGCATGTGATGCCTTTGAAATTCCATACTCTTTGCATGGCCGTGGAAAAAAGAAAGAAAAGGGGGGGAAGAAGAATAGCAATTTAACACTTGAAAATTCAAACCGATAACAAAAATATCTTGGAATTGTTAACGTCACAAAACATTGTGACATAAATTATGCACTTTAGCGAGATCTAAATTTTTTATGTACTAAGGTTTTGTCTATAGCTTACGGTTTACCAATTAATTACAGAAGTCGTTCAGAATGAAGAGGACTTCACAAGTATTTCGCACAAAATTCAAAATAAAATTTGTCCATATAATGGGCATTTTGGGGGGGGGATTTTCTAAAATCTTTGAGTCGCATCCTGAACTTAAATACCAAGTTTGTGCTTATTGGACTTTTCATTTTTTGAGTTATGCTGTTCACACGTAACTTCTTCTAAAAATATTATTTTTGGATTCAGGTAGGCACAAAACCTGTATGTACGGTGAAATCTGGATATCAAATTTTTGGGTGGAATGCAATACTTCCTCTATTTACAATACGTAAGTAGTAGAGAAAGTAAAAATTTGAATTCTCAGTTGTATCCGTACAATGTTTGTGTTACCTTAACCTCCTGATATTGATATTTTAATACCTAAATTGTTGTAAAAGCCGAATGTTTGCGTCTCATCTTTCATTCAATACAATATTTGTGCATCTTCTTAAAGTGTTGCAAAAATGAGTGGTATTTTTACTTATCTTTTACTTAAAACCGGTATAATCCAAGTGCACAACCTATATCTGAAATTAAGTTTAAAAATATTCACTAAAAACAACTAATTTAGCATTAAGTGAACTGAAAGCATCCTTCAATGCCAATGTAAATTAAACAGCCGGTACCACAACATTTGTGGAATTAACAGAAATAGAGAAACTTCAAAATTTAAACACGACTGCGTGGACGCGTAGCATGGTGAAGTCCCATAAGCAGTTAGTGTTGAACTAAAACTAAAATTAATATAGTAACAGGCCAGACTTAACCATCAACGATTTTTGTAGTATAATTAATTCCAGAATGTTCATCCCGCGCTGATCATAAACACTGCCGATAAATTGTTTCTTCTTATCAATGAGCCGAACACAACACTCGATACCTATAATAAATGTTGCACTTGTCACGGTACCATGTTTGTATTCTGTTCGATTCAACAATCAAGTGCCCAACAATATTAATTATACAAACATGCAAATGAATGAAGAGGTTACCTTCATAGACATGCTGGATACGTAGCTACTAGTTGCATGGCGTACTGCAGAATGACGCAAAGTTGTTTATGTCGTGCTCTTTAACTCCCTCCACCGCTTTTCAGTTACATAATCGCGCGAAAATAACACTTCCACTTCTTTCAACAGACGCTCAGCGCACACTGCCGTGAACTGACACCTCGGCAACGTGCAACTCACAACATTGTGCTTTGAGTCAATAATGCATTCAAGAAGCCATGGCTTGTCTCGACCACGTCCCAACCGAAAGCTCTGAACCCGCTTTAGTACGCCATCTCTTACTGATTTTCTTAACCCTTGCATAGCCATGGCTACGTTCTCTTGCTCTGCCAGTAATCGGAAAGTTCTGGCGTCAACTTCAAATACATAATCAAGCGCACGTTCAGTGCTTTGTATTTAACAGAAAAAGACTAGGTATGAGTTATCAAAATTGAAATAGGACAATCTTAACAGTGAAGAAGTCAATCGATAAAAATAAATGAGTCGAATGATATTAAAAGCCTTTACTTACATCATGATGATAAAATCTGTAAGTGAAGGCTTTTAATATCATTCGACTCATTTATTTTTATCAACTATGAGTTATTCTGAGTCACATAGCAAAGCTTTATCAGTCAAATTACTTAAATAAATTAAATAAAAATTGGTCTTCTCATCTAAATTTCCTCTTTTATGGCGGCTAGGTATGCCTACTTTGAACGGCTGAAATATGAAAGGCTACTAGATTGGAAAGTCTATTTTTATAAAAATTTTGCTCTTCTAAAACCTTGATAAATTATTTGGTTATACCATTCAATTAAAAGACGTGTTGCTTAAATACTTTGGAAGTTATTGGTGTTATTTTTTTCCTTTATAACAGGTCAAATTCTATAGCCTAACTTTCTCCTAGAGTCAGTGACTCTAGCAAATAGCTTTTAAAGGCTCTTTTGAGTGTAAAAGTGGGCGACGATCTTGCTCGGGAACGCTTTCTTTCAAACTACGAGGTTGTTTTACTCAGCAATGCACTTCACACGGGACCATGCCCTTTCAAAGGAAGCCATGCTATAGAATTTTACCTGTAATAAAGCGAAAAAATAACACTTCAGTAACTTCCAAAGTATTTTATAGGCTATTTGACTCTAGTTTCTGACTAGTGCGAGCGCCATCCAGCGGGCGTTGAACCTGTGGCTCATCATTGCGCCTCTGATGGCAGACTAGAAAGTTGATTGATTACAGAAAGCCTCGCTTGTTCCTGTGCGCCTCATTTGGGTTAGCTGGTTAAATTCACCAGGCCTGAAAGAATTCACGTTTGTTGAGAGGGCATCCATTATTATTTGATTTTCTCGTTTCTTTTAGGGCCACGTTTGAAGGAAATTAATTGATACATATTTGCATAAAATGAACAAACATTTGAAGTTGTTTTGGAAAAATACGAACATTACGATGCTTACTTCGGTAACATTCATTCTTTTTAATGTAGATTTGATTATACTAAAGAACAATACGTGGCCAAACCCTATCTCAACAATGCTCCAGAAAATTTATATATATATATATATATATATATATATATATATATATATATGCATTGGAAAGATTACATTTCGTGTTTTTGTAAACTGGTTTGAGTACAGATAATTAAAACAAATACAAGTACTAACTATATTAACTTGACTGATTGCAGTAGGTCTACTTGCTTTTTATGTTGGCGGAAATGTGATAGGCTTTCTTAAGCTTCATATGTTATGTATTTACTTTCTCTAACCTAAGATAGGAAGAGGAAATATTGTATTCCTCTCATAAATTTAATATCGAAATATAATATTCGTTTTCGAGTTCTCTGACACAACATGAGTTGAGAGAGAGAGAGAGAGAGAGAGAGAGAGAGAGAGAGAGAGAGAGCAGTATTACTACGAAAAATCGGATAGATACTATAATCCATACTTGGATCAGAAAGCCTTAAAGGATGTCAGGGAAAGAGTTTTCAGAAATAATATCCTTGCTACAAACAGCCTTTACACTGCGTCGGGACCTCGCGCCTCTCTATGTTTCGAAGGCTGCGCCGTTGGAGGCAGTCCCAGGTTCGATGTCCGCTCGGGTTGGAGTCGAACGCGGTGTAGTGGAAGATACTGAATTAATGGTAAAATTCACTGTACCTGCTTTCTCCATCCGACGTGGCTTCGTCTTGTTGTCCTGGCTGGTTGATTTAATTGTACGGTAATTCTCGCTATTACCCTGGCTAGTTGGTTCTCAGCGGTGATGTTTGCATGGACTCTATCATGATTGTTAATAAGCTCATCGATCTCAGGGTGGTACTAGGATCTCAGAGGAGAATTTACTACTCGCCATAATGTTTGGTTTATGGCTATTTATTGTCACGTCTTCAATATAGCACTACATAATGTTCCTGTTCACTTATCACTTTGTATAGGACACCATTTGCGCGCCAACTTTGACGGAGTATCGTGGATTCCTCGTCAGTATCTAAAAGTCAACTGTTTTATTTTTGGGGTGAATCTCGACTATTTAAAGACCACAATCTCCTACCTAAAATTTTGGTATTGGATTTCGTATTGGACAGTTTGTATATATCATGTGACCTTTTTCCCGAGCTTCTCTTGGTAAACTGCCGTTCTGTGTTATTTTCCTTCACTCCATACTTCCGGAGCGGAAACAAATAGTCATAAAACCTTGCCCTAGACTAACACAAAAGATCCCGTTTCGCTGCACATGCGAACAGCATATTTCTACCCTAACTGCAGATTTCAAGACATTCTAAACTTAGTTAAACGGGAACATTATGTACACAACAAATATTACATTATACAGAAATTACTATTTACATGGTTTTCACATTGTACACATAGATCCTTTATACATTAAATTATACACTGAATAAATTAGCACATAATAAAATTAATTCGGGCACATTCTGTCTCAACAAGGAAATATTTTATTTTCTCAAAGCAGCTTTAACGATTTTGATAAAAATACAAAGTGACTGAGATACTTACAACGCGAATAAAACGTACATCTTGAATTTTCTGTGAACAAACTGTGGAGTATTCTTCATTCTTATTGACTTTTATGTATACGCCCTATACTCGTAAGCAACTCTCCGCTCTTCGAAAAAAACAAAAAAAAAACTGGGGTTTCATTCGGGCTGTAAATATAGCTGACTGAGGCTGTCTGACTCTCAGCAATATCAATGGTTTTGTCCCAGAGTGATATTTACGGCCTCTTTCCAGCGGTGAAGTTTCAGTCGGTCGGCTTTGTGCACGACGCGTTGAGCCACTCACATAGCGGTCTCTCTGGTGTCGCCGACTTCTGCTGTTCTTACTTTTGTTCCATATACCAAACAAAAGACGGTCGCTCAATCTTCAAAACTCAAATTGGCCTTAAATATCACTTACAACCAAACCAATTTGAATTTCTGAGAGCACACTACCTCAGCCATCTAACTTGCAACCCGGGACAAATCTCAGTTTTAAACGAGTGGAATGTTCCTTATTAGAAACCATAAAAGAAAGAGAAAAACTTACTATAGCAAAACCGTAGAGCTCGTTAAAATATAAAAATACCTTCCTTTTTTTCGCATTAGACGTTTAAGATTCCAAGTTGTTATTTTGAATTGTTTAAATTATTTAATTTGTATAGTCTTCTTTTACTTCTAGTCATAATGGGGGTGGGGCTTCTGACTTGAAAAACAGTTGATGGTATTACAACTTGAACTGTAGTCCTTTAACATTCTTTTATTTTACGAGGGCGGATTGATAAGTCCATGACCTTGACGAGACATAACGTTCTAATCACAAGCTTCTTGTTTGCAACTAGATCTTACATCTATTCTGGGTATAATCGCAGAAATTCATCGTCATTTGTTTCTTAGAACATCATTGAGAGCGTCTAAAATAAGCAGATGTGTGTTGCTTCGTAGAAAATAGAGAAAAGTGAATTTCGTCTTCTGATAAAGCACTACTTTTTGCGTGGTAAGACGGTGAAGGAAACGGAAGAAAACCTGAACAAGTAGATATTATGGAGACTCTGCTCCATCACATGGCATGGTTCACAGAATTTCGATGTGGCCATTCGAGCACAAGAGATGCCGTGCGCACAGGGCGGCCGGTTGAGGTCACAACAGAAGAAATGGTGAACAAAGTTCATGATATTGTGTTGGAAGACCACCAAGTGAAAATCCGTGAGATAGCCAAGACCGTAAACATCTCGAGTGAACGGGTGTATAACATTCTGCACGAATTTTTGGGTATGAGAAAGCTGTCAGCAAGATGGGTGCCGCGAATGCTCACAGTTGAGAACAAGCGGAATCGTGTGACCTTTCACAGGGATGTTTGAACATGTAGCGCAACCCAAATGAGTTTTTGCCGCGTTATATCACAGTTGATGAAACTTGGATCCATTACTATCAACCTGAAACCAAACAACAATCAGAGCAGTGGATTTCCTTCGGCGAACCTGCTCCAAGGAAGCGAAAACCATTCCGTCGGCAGGAAAAATTATGGCAGCTGTCTTTTGGAATTCACAAGGGGTGATAGACATCCACTACCTGAAAAAGGTTAAAACGATTACAGGTTCATATTATGCCGCAGTGCTGGACCAGTTTCACAAGAAACTGTTAACGAAACGACCCCATTTGTTGAAGAAAAAGGTTCTCTTTCACCAGGATAATGCACCCGCCATTGCCATTGCCATCGCAAAATTTGTGGAATTGGGCTACGAACTGCTACCTCACCCACCATATTCTCCAGGTTTGGTTCCGAGCGACTTCTTCCTCTTCGCAAACCTGAAAAATTGGCTCGCTGGGAAGAAATTCACGTCCAGTGAACACATCATGGCAGAAAGAACCTCATATTTTGCAGACTTCGAAAAATCATACTTTTTTGGAAGAGTTAAAAAAATTGGAGAAACGTTGGACAACGTGTATTGAACTGAAAAGAGACTATGTTGAGAAATAAAATTTATTTTTTTGGAGAAAAAAATTGTTATATTCTTTAAAAAGTCACTGACTTATCAATCCGCCCTCGTATATCAGCATGAAGCACACTCACATTGATCAGAGAGCACTGGAGGAGGGCTGAAACACACGAAGTCAGTCATACCTTCATTCTGATGCAGTAATTTGTATCATAAATTATTTAAATGTAAAGAGTGATTATAGTATGAATATGCATTTTTGTGTGACATTGATTTGAGATGTTTGTTTATTGTAATTATTGTTGAGAAGTAAGTTTATACTGCCTTACTGAAACTGACAATAATAGCGTGCAATAATGCAGCGAGGGGGTGAGCTGTTTATCATTATTGGAAACGAGGAAGTTACGTAATGTTGGCGCGTTTTCCTTTAGAATCTTCTGGAACATTTACCTAGAGCATATGTATTCATAATTTTCATTGGATATTAAAATAGACGCTAATGTTGGCGCGTTTTATTAGCAAATAGCAGCTCAGTTATAATCTTTAGGCATATCGGGGTGTAGAAGTATAAATAGAAGCTAGGTTAGAGGTAAAGTTCTTCTGTCCGGCAGTTCATCAAAATTCTTTGTACACTACACGTCGCCTTCATTCCGACAGTTCGTCGAAAATATTTGTATGATACACGTCACCTTCAGTCCAGCAGAAATATTACACGTCGGCTATCGATTCACAAGTTACGCGTAGCAGAATTATGAAAAATCTAAAGTGTTGTAAAGTTAATTATACAAAAAGTTGAAGTACACGAATTAAGAGTGATCAGTAATGAAGTTATTATAACAGTTTCAGTTTGGCGAGTGTCAAGATCAATGTGTACATGTGATAGTAAATGTGTTCGACAATAAAAGTGTAAAACAAATTCTTTCATCAGTGTTATCTTTGGATAAGAGACTCCCTTCCGTTTACACAACCTGTATAAAGAGAAGTGCTTAACCAAAAGATCATAGCTAGCCGGAGGACAGTGAACAAAAATTAAATAAAATAACAGTAGCATTCTTTCAAACGAACACTAATACTACCGCAAATTGCTAACACCAGATGGAGCTACAAACCTAACAAAGAATTACGTCACAAAATGGCTTCACCGTGTGAAGTAAACACACATACACAAATAATATTATAAATTTACCATCGCAAATTGGCTCCCAAACGTGGGGCTCAATAAATAAATATAACATAAATACCGCCGCAATTCCATGGTCACTTTGATACATTTATCCATGTGAAGGGGATACGAACTGGATCACTGAACAGGGTATAATGACTAAATAAAGGATATGACAGGTCAGCATGACCAACAAAAACCTTCTAAGTATTGTATTTATAGGACCAAAAGGCAAATAGAAGTACATAGCGACGTAACTCCCAGCCAGGACTCACACCCAGTCAGAATGTTAACCACTAGGTTGCGGGGAGACCCACTCAAAAGTTGAACATTCACTTCAGTATTACTACAGGTGCTCTGTAGCCATCTCGTACTAACTACCTATGATTAAACGTGTGCAGATATTAAAATACGTGGAGCAAATCGTTTAATCATTGTTGCCGACCAACGTATGGAATGATACTTTTCCAAAAAAAAAACTGATTAAATTACCTGTCATCCCGAATATTTACCAATGCTTTAATAGGATAAGTCCGGGGGAGATGGCCATTGTATTATACGAAGAATTTTGAAGCAAAAATGTGTTTGAATAGCTAAGTGGATTCCTTGAAGGTTCATTTTGACAACAGTAAATGTTCCTGATCATACAAATTTATTTTGGACGAAGAAGTCCCGAATTTTAAAAACCTATGCATTGACCATCTTCCCTTTGAGGGGCGGGGAGAGATGGCCACACATTTTACGCACTCAAAGAGCATATTCCGTGATTTAATAAAGTAACAATAATTATGCAATATATATTACACCTTTGTTTATCAGTTAGTAGTCAAGTTCTTGCAAGTAATGGCTCCTACAGAAAAAGGTTTCGGGAAAACCATAAAATAAGTTATTTTAATTTTTCTTTGTTATAGTGTTTCAGGCCAAGTTCCTCGGCGAAATTGTACGATAGAGTGTGAATATAGATAGAGATAAACCATGCTTCTGGATTTTCTTAATATGTCACACCAGGTTCTCTTCATTTTCGCTGCCCAAACTTGGTCTCATTGGTCCTTTTGAGACATTGCCAGTTTTCACCGAGTCTTTCTGGGTACATTGAATGTTAAAGATTAATCTTTCGAAATACCGCGAATAAGCCTTACTTTCTTTTGTATTTTGTCGGCATCTGAAAAGCTTAAGAAAGACGTGCATTTAAATTATCTACTTCACTACAACCTGGTTATACACCAGTGATAAAAATTAGTAATAATGACGAAGTAGTGTATCGAAATAAAAAACAAACAAAATGGAGAGTATGCATATAAGAATACAAAATACAAGAAAATATGTCTCCGTAAAGGCTGTACCCACCTCTCTCGGAAGAGTCGCATTTGTAAAGGTGAGATGGCTACACGCTACATAAAAAAAAATCTGATATGTTACACTCACATGACATTCTCTACTCTTGTACAAACTATTTTTACAAACTCTTATTTTCCATCTATTTCATATTATTTGAGATAAACATTTGCAGAAACGATCTTTTGACGTGCAAAGAGGATTACATTTTACACATAGCGACCAGTTCTAAAAATATTTGACTATCGCTTAAGGCGTACTGTGTTCCCCTTGTTTTGTATTTGCAAGGACGATATAGAAATACAGTAGCCTTTAAGCATGGACATATATCTTAATAGCTGGTTGCTATGTGCAGCACCATTCTCTTTGCCACAGATTAATACTCTTTGCATATCCAAGACAAAAAAAATGAATAACGAATTCCCATTTGAGAAAATAAGTATTGAAAAATTTAAGGGGATAACAAGAAATACCTCGAAAATGGTTCACTCAACAACAAAAAAAAAAAATGTATATGACATAAATTGTGTATTTTAATGCGATCTACATTTTTTGTGTAATAAAATTTTGTCTATCTCTTATGGTTTACCAGTTATGCAAAAGTCGTTCACAATGAAGAATACTTTTGGAGACATTCCCAGAAAATTCACGATATACATTTTATTTGTCATGAAAATATCTTAAACATATAATATTTTAATCAAAATCGTTAGAGCTATTTTTGAGAAAATTAAAATTCCTATCTATCGTCATCTATTGTCGTTCATTATAAATAAATATGTAAAGTCTGTTCCTTATTTTTGAATAACCCTGTACATATTCTCCCGCTCATTCTCCTTTCCATCAAAAGAGAGTGAGTGTTGTCTTTATTTTGCGGGGTAGTAACTAAAGTTAAAATGAAACGTAAAGAAACAGAGACAACGTTGGAGATTCAAAACATTGTTGTACAGCTATCCAATAAAGATAAAACTTATGCTTAGATTGCAGAATACAGTTGATTAAAGTCGAACAACAGTGTTTAACATTATTCAGGAAGTTCTCTTGTAAGAATGGGAAAATTCATCTCAGAATTAACAAAGAAGTATGTCCACTTGACGCCAAAATAATACCTGCAGTTATCATAAGAAAAGAACGCATAACAATATATTGAATTTCTTGAAATACAAGTGTTCCAATACTTTTGTCAAGTTCAAATAAGTTACTTTTATTTGTAAACACTCATGAATAAGAGTTACATGTAATTTTTATTTAATAATTATTGTTTAGCATAATAAATAGACATCTCATATTTTGAGTTCATTCAGCTTGTTATTTACTAACGCATACGAACATGCCGTGTTAAAATCACCCTGTTCCAATACTTATGTCCAGAACTATATATATATATATATATATAATATACATAATTCTTATTTATTAAGTCTCCAAGAATAAGAGTTATATTTTACAGCGGTATATTAGGACTAAAGAGTAATTTCTTTCTGTAACTCTTATACTTACAGGTTTAGTACAAAATAGTTACAGAAAACAAAAATGACACTGCGGTGCCTCGATATTACCGTTTAGGGTAACGTCTGTGCCCCGTATTCGGGAGCTCGTGGGTTCGATTCCCGTGGCCGATCTTCCTGAGCCATGGGTTCTTTCGGGGGTTGCCCCGGGTTGCCAGGCGAATGCTGGGAAGGATCATTACATCCCCGGAATTTCCTGTCCCTCCATTTCATCTCCATTCTCATTTCACTTCAATTTTCATTTGCTTGGTTTCTTTCAGGGTTGCAAGTGTCGGCGGGAGGTCTCGGCGTGTGCATGGGAAGGGAAAAGCATGCTCTGAGGAAACCGTTCCTCGGACTGCGAGTTGTCTCCGGGTCCCGGCAGGGGATGTGTAACCTCACGGGGGGGGGGGAGGGGGTTGCACAGCCAGCAGCCGGGGAATTCAAATCTGTAAATAGTAGGGACCCTGCCCTCTGCCTGTGGTGCCTCCTGGTTCGGCCGCCATCTGTCTCGTCTTACCTCATCCCTCCCGGGGCGATCTGCGTAGGTCGAGGTGTTAAGTCCCCCTTCGTTCTAGTCCTATCCTACCGTTTAGGGTATTTGGATGAGGAGTCTTGAGCCCCCATCTCCTGCCTAACCCCTGACATTGACTCCAAATTCTGGTGAGCGGCGGGAACGATTCTAGTAAAACAAAAATTCTCCCTCCCAGAAGAAAACAGACGGAACTTCTGGGTTGAGAAGCCAGATGTAGTTTAAATTTTCTAATTTTTTAACAACAATTTTTGAATGCTAACTTTCTTTCTCTCTTTTTTCTCGACAGCGCGCGCGCACACACACAGAAAACGCACTACCAAGGCTTGCATATTCGATTTCCGTTTTAACCGTAGACTGTCAACTCAGCCATCTCCTGTGTTCCTGCACTTTTAACAACGTAATTGAAACGATTTCTGGCGAATGTTTATCTGATTAATGTGAAGCAGGTCACTTCTGTACGAATAATTTATAAAACAAATATTAAAATACTTGTTTCATGTAATTTGTACTTTTCTGTTAGCTTTTTGTCTCTTTATAATACCCAGAAAATCTAACATCTGTGCTAGCAAGTGTAGTTTAGAACAGGGATGCGCGATTTTGCAGATACTATCTTCTTCGACGTCTCAGATTTTAATTGTTGTTTCTTGTACACATTTATTTTATTTCTAATTCACTATCATGTTTCTAAAGATTACTTCTTCAGAAATTAGAAACATTGAGGAAATTTCGACAGTGCATCGCAATGAATGCATAATGAAATGTGAATAAACACTTCGTGCCACTAAAAGTGGCAACGGCCGTATTTGTCCGCCCTGCATTCACAGAATACAAATAAGCCATGTCAACATTCAGCAGAGACTAATCTGAAATTAAATGAAAATGCCTGCGTATAATATAAATAAAACACTGGTATTTCTCTGTGTAAATAGCAAAATCTAAAATCTTATACGTGTTTAAAACAAATTCCAAAACCAGAGATCATTCTGAAAACAGACAGTAGGTATAATCTCAGAGCACGCAGATGTCTCCGGGGAAGAAACCAAACTATAAAAGATGACTGCTCTGACGGTTTGGTGTTCTCGCTTTAAAATCCAGATGGTTGTAATGAAACACACCTGCGTTTTTAAGCTACCATTATAATAGTAATTGGATGTTGGGGGATACCCTATGGATTGGTGTGTGGCGGACAGTTAGCCTTCTAAGTCTTATCCCTGTACAATACCATGTTGCTTTGTCACATGTCCAAAGAGGTATAAGCATAGCAATTGTATCTCTGCTTCTGTGATGGGCAGATGGCAGCCTCGACATGCGTTCACAGGGGCATGTGCATAGCAACTGTACTTCCGCTGGCGGTCGACTATAGACATGTCTACCCTAGCCAGTAAAATATTGGCGCCGAACATGAGTGGGGTAAACGGGGCATGCACAGCAGCATTCTTAGCACTGCTGAAGGTAAACATAGCAATGTCTCTATCGAAGAGTTACAGCCGGCTGCGGAAGGAAAGTGAAGGTAGCAGTGCAACCGTATTATTTTGTCGCTTTGCTTTATTAGAGAACATCACAGAAAAATGTGTATCCAAGAGAAACAACTTTATGCAAGAGAGCGAAGTATATCTAATATACCGGTGAGTCTTCTCAACCTGCGGATTGAGAAGTTATGCAGTTCCGACCTTGTACAGGCTATGTCGTAAACACTGTCCACTGCATCGTGTCGTATCAATTTCGGCCGAAATGACTGCTTTGCACCACTGTACGTACAGTGACTTGTACTGGCAACGCAACAGTAAGCGCTTTGGCCTTCAGCGGTGGAGGTACCAGGTTCAAATACTGCCACTTTGAGGTACTTTTTATGTTTAGTAAATTTAACGGAACTGATAGCTTGGCATGGAAGTGTCGTTTTACTTAATTAGTTTAATATGTGAATTTCATTAAAACACTAACTGTTACTTGTTAGAATATGCTTTATTGAACAACATAAATAAATGCAAGAAATGAATAAAAAAAACTCATGATTTGTACTTCCGAATTTCACCATGACTTTCCAGCACGTTAACCATTGCACTACTAGAGGACATTAACAACATGCACCGCCGTAGCCCTAATCAGCGGACTGGTGAATGTGGTGTCAACACCTGCATTTCGCATCGTCTGTAAAATTCAGGGTTGCCTAGTTATCAATCCGCAGGATGAGAAGACTCACGCGGTATAATAATTATATATGTTGCTTATGCACGATGAAAGACACTAATTATATTTAAATATGACGGAAGCCACTTTCTGAGGGTTTGAAAGTGATGCCATAAACTGTTCATTCAAGTGTTGTTGACAAGCATGTAGTTTTAAGCATTACAAATGTTGGAAAAGAATACTAATAAACTTATATTAATTACCTACTTTAAAAATAAATAGATTTTGTATACCTACTTACAGGAAATGTATTCTAAACAGAGCTGGGTAACCTAACAACTAGGTTCCTATCTTACAATAACAGTTTTGGATACCAATGTAGAATCTAAAGATAAATTTCTTCTGTTTATTTGGAATGTGATTTTTTTCTTCCATTTATAAGCCTCATTTAACATCTAAGGTCACATCGGGAATAATTACTTATCGCAATGGTATTCATTCGTTTATCATTGAGTTTGTGTTACTCTGGGTTTCATAATTCACACACACACACACACACACACACACATATATTCACACACACACACAAACACACATATATATATTATATATATACATATATATTCACAATTCTAGACCCTAAGGAGGACACGAATAACTTGGCTAAAGAAAAATTGCCATCTTCCAGCCAAAAATCGAAGCCGAAACTTCTAGATTTGAGGTTAGGGTGCTAATCATCGGACACCAGAGAGACAGTGGGATTATGATTTAGCCCTTCTCTATGTTGATAAATGGGAGGGAGAATGTCACTTTGAGAATGTAGGAGTGTCATTCTTAGCCTTCACGCTACGAGCCTGAGTTTAAATTCCGATTAGGTCAATCTGCCTATCTCAGATTTTTATTCGGCATTTTTCTTTAGTCCCTACAGAACAAATATTGGGTAACTTCCAGTTCCCGAGCTCACTTGGGCATCCATTTCATACGTTCATCCATTGCATAATATTGTCTATCCGCCTAAAGGAGGTGAAACAACACAAATAAATAAAATAAATTAGAATATATGACAAAATGTGTTCATTATTTTACTTTTTACTAAATATTGCATAATGTCGAAAATATCAGTGCAGAGGAGGAAAATTTCTTATAGCAACGATAATAAAATTACCAAATAATTTCTACTTATCCTTCTAATGGATACGATCATTTGCATATGTACATATGTTTATAGCAAAATCTCCAGGGTAACACAGACTGGAAATTTTTGTTTTTAGTTTAACTGGTAAGTAAATATTGCACCTTTAGAAATGATTTGTTTTATGTAAACCAACCTTGAACCTAGCCTTTCCATAATAGCAATAAAGCAATTCGGAAATCTTGCATACACGATATAAATAAAACTACATTTATATACATATGTTTCACTTGACGTAGATTGTCATTGAATGCAACAAACTTTTAACACTTAAAGGTTAAAAATATTCACAGTAGCTTTCATTAGTTTTAATTGTGTGACATCTTCCTAGAAATGACTTTCACAGTTATTCAGGGACTCTTGTAAGGATGTCCTGAAGAAGGAGTATTATAGTATAGATTGAGCTGACTTAATCAGGAGTAGGCAGCGAAAAATAGTTCGATTTCATTTTCTACTCCCTACGTACCTTCCTCTCTGGCCTTATTTGCACTTGTATTTTACGTACTGCTGGATGATATTATACTCATTGAGTATTTCTCTGGTTCAGATAGAGAAGGTATTTTCGCCACTCATAACTGTATTAACAGTAGCGGCTCGTGTGTATACGTTTTGGGTGTTCACAACGTTTTAGTCAGATAATCCTGAAAATGTGAAATAAGATCTGCTGCATAATAGTTATGATTATGAACAAACAGATATAACCGCAGCTCCCAACAACAAAATAATGATAATAATAACACAATAATAATAACAATAATAATTATTATTAATACATAAGTTGTCTGATAAAAGAAAGGGGTGTTTTAGTGAATGTTTGTCGTGTACATAAATAAGTACAGCGGTTTAGAGCCAGAACGAAGTAATGTGTGTAAATTAAATTGTAGCTGAGAGTATGGATGATCTGGAGTAACCGGGTGAAGTTTCCGCGCTCGTGCACATTACCTACTTCTGCCGTAGTGTTACCATATAGTGTCATCAACGTAAAATTGTAGCTCGGGAGAAGCTTTAAGTGTAGACGATCCATATGTATTTGATCTATAAGATAATTACGTAATACCAGTTGCACCTGCGTAAAAGTTCTTTAAAACGTGCACAAGTTAAGATGTGCTACCGACCCTGTTGCCACATTTCATCGAGTTTAGAGGAGTCGCGCGGTGGATTTAAACGCTTAGTTTTTAAAACTACGCAAATAGTTACGTTTAATAGCATTCAAAGAAAAAAATAACCAATAAATCCGCATGTGTCAAAAGTTAGGGTGTTCACGTGCTCTTATACAGCAGTCGCCACTGAGTATGATTCTATCATTTGTGTGTTCAGTAAATCTTACGAGGCATATTTTTACTTTCTCTACTACGTATAGTACGAGGGGCACTATTTATATTTTGAGCCTAATAATTAAAACAAAGTAATTTCTGATTGAAAACTGCTTTATTGTTTTTCAAAATGTTCTCCTTTATGATCAATACACTTTTGCATCCGTTTTAACCATTTGTCAAAGCATTTATTTCAGTCTTCTTGAGACACTTCAAAACATGGTTTTTGAAGGCATCAACGGCTTTTTCTGCCAAAGAAAATCGTTGTCCACGCAATTTATTCCTGATGTTCGGGAACAAAAAGAAGTCATTGGGTGCCAAATCAGACTGTATGGCGGATGACCCATCAATTCTATTTTTTGAGCCTTCAAATACTCTGTTGTTAGACGAGATGTGTGTGCGCTCGCATTGTCTTGATGAAGAACGATTCAAGGTTCAAGGTTCAAGGTATTTTATTAATGACAGAGCGCCTGGAGCCAGTACATTGGACCTGGCTTTCAGGAAAAATTTACATTTGATTTATATGTTTCTGGTTTACATGGCTTTGTCTTCTTGGGTTAGCCAGAACCCATACTGCTGCCCTCTGTGGGCGGCAGAGAACAGTTCTGGTTTGTGCCAGTAGTGTTTATTGCACACTTTATGTTGGCTATTTACACTATTTACAGAAACTATATACACTTATTTACACTCACGCACACTCTCAGTCATACACACACATACACACACACACACACACACACACACACACACACACACACATACCACTGCATTTGCACGCACTATTTACACTACTTACATGTTTTTACCGCTGGTTGTGCTGCGGTCAGTGCCTATTGGATGGTTCGCAGGCGGCGGCCCCTCGTGTAGGTTTTGCGTGGCCGTGAGCCAGTGGAAGCGGGTGCGCATGCATCGGGAAGCGGTTCACCGTGTTTAGAACATTTTAATTCTCTTATGTTTGCGGTGCTTGGGTTCCCCGCTGCCGATGTTGGATATTAATGTGTTGGCATGTAATCTAATGCGCGCCCACGTGGTGGTGGCTCGTTTTTGCAATGATTCTGGTAGGTAGGGTGTAGAGAGCTCATTGTGGATTTGTTGGTTGGATGTCAGGAGTGGTGGTCGGAGTATTTTTCTAAGTGTAAGGTTCTGGACTGTTTGTAGCTTTTTTAGCAGTGTTTGGGATGCATTGGCCCAGGCCACACATGCGTAAAGCATGACAGAGAGGATGAAAGATTTGTACAGGATGAGTTTGGAGCGGATCGTTAACTGCTTACTTCTGAGGACGGGGGCGCACATCTTTAAGCGTTGCCGCGCTCTGTTGGCTGTATCGGTGAGGTGGGCGTTCCAGGAGAGTCGGCTGTCTAACGTGACTCCTAAGTACTTCACTTTCTGACGACAATGCAAGATTTGACCACCGACCGTGAGGTCCATGGCCGGAAGGTTCAGTTTCTTTGAGAAATAAATAAGCTGGCACTTGTGTGCGTTAATTTGGATTTTCCAGTCATGTAGCCATGAAAGGAAGCGGTCAGTGTACCGCTGCATTTCTAAGATGCCAAAGTGTGAATTTCTATGGTGGTTGTAAATTGCTGTGTCGTCAGCGTACATGGCGACCTTGCATCGGGCGTCCACGGGAAAGTCATTTGTAAAGAGGAGGTAAAGGAGAGGGGAGGTGATTGCCCCTTGTGGTACGCCTGCCCGCATAGTTCGCTCACGTGATGAAGAACGTCCCACCTGGACGTAGAAGCGCCGGTTTTCTAAAAAGCTGTGAATCAAATATAAGTAATTTTGAAGGCCGGGAAAGTTGCGGTGCAGTTTATAGATCAGGCCATCGTGCCAGCACCGGTCGAATGCGGCTTCTACGTCCAGAAATAAAGCCAACGTTGAAGCCCCATTGTTGAACTGTTCGGTGACGTCATCAACAAGACGTAATAATTGTAAATCAGTGGAATGACCTTTTCTAAATCCAACTTGAGCATTTGAAAGTTCCTGTAGCTCTGAGATTTGTTTTTTTAGCCGAAAAAGTAAAATTCTCTCGAACAATTTTCCAATGTTGGACAGGAGACTAATGGGCCTGTAATTTTGAGGGTGCCTGGTACTCTTCCCTGGCTTTGGGAGCATAATAACCTTGGCTTGCTTCCAAGTTTTGGGGAAGTAATTTCCTTTCAGGCAAGCATTGAAGATTTTTGTGATGTGTACCAGGGCTTTTCTCGGGAGATGTTTTAGCTCCTCATTGTTCACCCTGTCCGGGCCGGCGGCTTTCCCATTAGGCAATTTCCTAATGAGATTGAAAACTTCCTGAGGTGTAATGTGTGGTAGTTGTTGCTCGTGCTTCCGCGCCACCCATGCTTGTACCCATGTTTGCACTTCATGCTGCTGTGCTGGGATGCTGTTGTGCTCTGTAAATCTCTCTTCTAGGCAGTCTGCAAACAGCTCGGCTTTCTCCTCTGAGGAGAAGTGCAGGCCGAGGTGAGTGTGGAGTGCCTCAGTGCCAGTGTTGAAGCTTGAGGAGGTCTTAAATGCCCTCAACAATTTCCACAAGGAGTTGTCCGAATGGGTGGTACTCAACATTTTGTTCTCCCACTGTTCAATTTTGTTTAGTCTAATTTGTTGCCGAATGGTGTTGCGTAGCCAGTTTGCTAGCATTTTAACTTGGGGCTGGCGGGTTTGCCTCCAGAGCCTCGTCAGGCGTCGCCGCCTGGCAATGAGCTGCTCCACCTCGGGGTACGTGCAGAAGCTGGGTGGGCTTGAGGTGTATGTTGTAGCGCTTCGTTTGGCTGTGTGCAGCGAAGCGGTAAAGTTTTCAATGGCGGCGTCAATTTCCGCCTCGCTGCGGTATGATAGCCTGGGCTGCGCCATCTTGTGCATTTCGATTTTGTATTTCTCCCAGCTGATTTCAGCTCGTTTTGTGGGTCTGGGTGCCTGAGCTGTGATGGCACCACAGATTTCGAAATGCACAGGAAGATGGTCAGAGTCCAGGCTATGATACACAGTGAAATTTTGTGAGATGGCCGCATTTTTTGTTAAGACGAAATCCAAAACTTCAGGGTCAAAATGACCTGAACGATGCCAAAAAGTGGGGTCAAGGGGGGTGTGTACCTCCACATCGTCATTTTCAAGTAAAAAATCTACCAGGAGATTTCCGGCCGCGTTTGCCCGGCGTGACTGCCACCAAGGGTGCCGGGCGTTGAAATCTCCTGCAATTATTACGTGCTCCCCTAAATCGAGGATTTTTTTGAGGTCTCTCAAGAAATAGGGTGAATTGGGGGGCCTGTAAAGCGCTACTAGCACCACCGTGTTGTTGTTTATTTGGGTTTTTAGTGCTGTGCACTCTAACGCCTCCAGTGCCGGAAGCGTGACAGAAGCACGAGCAATGGCGTTTTTTAGTAAAATAGCTGTTCCTCCCCCCAGTCTGCCAATTCTGTCGGTCCGAAAAATGTCATAGCCCCTGAGTTTAAAAGTGTACTCTGTTTGTAATTTTGTTTCGCAAATGAATGCGACATCAATTTTGTTGCGCCTCAGGTAGCCTTCAAGTTCGTACTGTTCCCTGTATATATGCTGGTGGAACTAATGCCTAGGGTTGTCTCAATCCCACAATATGTCGCATGACGATCTTTCATTATTAGTTTTTGCACAGCATCAATGTTTTCTGGCGCAACAACTGATTTTGGACCACCTTCACGAACTTCATCATTGAGCGAACGGTGGCCGCGATTAAATTCGTTATACCAGCGTTTCACAGTGGCAAAAGATGGAGCTTCGTCGCCAAATGTGGAAGTAGTTGATCGATGCACTCTTGTCTTGATAATCCACGTTGAAAGTCGTAATAAATCATTGCACGAACAATTTCACGAGTTAATTCCATGTTTTTGTTGACACACAATTTTCAAGTTAGTGTAAACAAAACAAATGACGCTCTATTGACAAAATGTTTGAAGTAGATTATGGTCAAAAATGTCAAACTTTCCATTGGAAACGTCAGATGGCACCTACAATATTCAGGGTGCCAAGGCTCAAAATATAAATAGTGCCCCTCGTAAGTAGGGGAGGTATTGCGCAACAACAACAAAATAAATAAAAAAAATCTGATGTGTTACACTCACATGACTTTCTCTACTCTTGTACAAACTATTTTTACAAACGCTTATTCTCCATATGCTTCATGTTAATGGAGATATCGAGATGTCAATCTTATTGATAATTTTATTGTAGATGCAAGGAGAATATGGTAGGTTTTAAGCGATAGTCAAATATTTTAACGCTGGTTGCTGTGTGGCGCATTCCATTCTCTTTGCATGTCCAGGACATAAAAAAATGAATAACGAATTTGAGAAAAAGTATAAGAATTGGAAAATTTAAGGGAATAACAAGCAATATCTCGCAAACGGTTCACTCAACAAAAGAAATGTATATGACATAAATTGTGTATTTTAACACGATCTACATTTTTGTGTAGTAAAATTTTGTCTATCTCTTATGGTTTACCAGTTATGAAAAAGTCGTTCATAATGAAGAATACTTTTGGAGACATTCCCAGAAAATTCGAGATATACATTTTATTTGTCATGACAATATCTTAAACATATGATATTTTAATCAAAATCGTTAGAGCCGTTTTTGAGAAAATTAAAATTTTCGAAAAATCTTCCATGTAAAGGGTAGTCTGGGGTGGGGGAATTTTCTTGAAAACCTTCGTGTCGCATCTCTGAAAGATACTGAACCTAAATACCAAGTTTGGTGTTTATCCGACTCTTCGTTTTTGAGTTATGCTGTTCACAGACACACACACGGACATGTTTCCAAAAATGCTTTTTTTGGATTCAGTGAGTCTCAAAACATGTATTTCCGGTGAAATCTCGGTATCGAAATTTTGGGTGGAATACAATACTTCCCCTACTTACTATACGTAGTAGAGAAAGTAAAAATAATCGATACCGAGATTTCACGGGAAATATATGTTTTGAGGCCCTCTGAATCCAATAAAGGATTTTTAGAAACATATCCATGTGTGAGTGTTCTGTCTGTGTGTCTGTGAACACCATAACTAAAAACGAAAAGTCGGATAAATACCAAACTTGGTATTTAAGTTCAATATCTTTCAAAGATGCAACACGAAGATTTTAAACGAATTAATCCCACCCCAAACTACCCTTTACATGGAACATTTTTCTAAAATTTTTATTTCTTAAAAATGGCTGAAACAATTTTGATTAAAATACCATATATTAAACATATTTACATGACAAGTAAAATTTATAGCTTGAGTTTTCGGGGAAGAGCCTATGATGTCTTCTTCATTCGGAAGGAATTTTGTATAATATTGCAATAACTGCACAAATAATGTAAATTCTTTAAAACATACAATTTATTTAAAACAAGTTTTTTGTGGTATAAGCCGTGTCTGAGATACCCCTTATTAAAGGATCGAATTGTTCATTTCTTGGTCATTTTCTTAAAGTCCTTTTATGGTTCGGTTGTTTCTCGCGATTGCATGGAAACAGTATGGAATTTTAAGATCAGCGTATAGCGTCCAGTTCTTAAACATTTGACTATCGCTATTCCCTTTGTATCTATAATGAAATATATAATGTAGCTATTTCTGCAAAGATTTATCTGATTTAAAATGAAGTAGATAGAAAAATAAGCTTGAGTAAGAATAATTTGTATACGCACTAATAAACGATAGAGTACAGAAAGTCATGTGAATGTATCGCATTCAGATTTTTACTTTCTCTACTACGTATAGTAAGTAGGGGAAGTATTGCATTCCACCCAAAAATTCGATACCGAGATTTCGCAGGAAATACATGTTTTGAGACCTCCTGAATCCAAAAAAAGCATTTTTGGAAACATGTCCGTGTGTGTGTCTGTGTGTGTGTGTCTGTGTGTGTGTGTGTGTGTCTGTGTGTGTGTCTGTGTGTCTGTGAACAGCATAACTCAAAAACGAACAGTCGGATAAGCACCAAACTTGGTATTTAGGTTCAGTATCTTCCAGAGATGCGACACGAAGGTTTTCAAGAAAATTCCCCCACCCCAGATTACCCTTTACATGGAAGATTTTTCGAAAATTTTAATTTTCTCAAAAATGGCTCTAACGATTTTGATGAAAATATCATATGTTTAAGATAATGTCATGAGAAATGAAATGTATATCTCGAATTTTCTGGGAATGTCTCCAAAAGTATTCTTCATTGTGAACGACTTTTGCATAACTGGTAAACCATAAGAGATAGACAAAATTTTACTACACAAAAAATGTAGATCGCGTTAAAATACACAACTTATGTCATATACATTTCTTTTGTTGAGTGAACCGTTTTCGAGATATTGCTTGTTATTTCCTTAAATTTTCCAATACTTTACTTTTTCTCAAATGCGTTATTCAATTTTTTTATGTCCTGGACATGCAAAGAGAATGGAATGCGCCACATAGCAACCAGCGTTAAAATATTTGACTATCGCTTAAAAGCTACCATATTTCCCTTGCATCTACAAGAAAATTACCAATAAGATTGACATCTCGATATCTCGATTAACATGAATCATATGGAGAATAGGCGTTTGTAAAATTAGATTGTACAAGAGTAGAGAAAGTCATGTGAGTGTAACACATCAGATTTTTAAAGTAAGTACCGTTTTAATATGTTGCCGCTGCAGTCACGATTTTGAGCATGCGCGATCACTTCCTCCATTCATTAGGAAGCCAGGCGCAGGTGAGAGATCGTCATTTTGTGTTTTCCTGTTGCTAGAGCGTTTCGAAATATTCAAAACAATCGAACGACCCGCCGACTACGAAGTCAGATCAGTGATTCGTTTTTTGAATGCGAGAAATGTTAGGCCAGCAAACATTCATCGCCAATTGTGTAAGGTTTATGGGGAAGTAATAATGAGTGACAATGCCCGGCTACATAGAGCCCCCCCCAAAAAAAACTCAATGATCGCATCCTTTGGTTGGGAAAAACTCGATCACCCTCCCTACAGTCCGGATTTGATACTAAGCGATTTTCATCTGTTTCTTCAACTGAAGAAATTCCTTGGTGGAAAACATTTCAACGACGATGATGTGAAACAAGAAGGTGCAGACTGATTTTCATCACAGGCGGCATCATTCTTTGACTAAGGCATAAAAAAACTGGTTTCCTGTTACAAGTGCCTGAGTAAAGGCGCTGACTATGTGAAGTACTGTAAGGTATAACGTAATGGATAGTATTTGGAAAATAATTTTCTGTTTTTTTTTTTTAATAACAGTACTTACTTTAAAACCACGCCTGGTAGATTTGAATGGTTGGAAAGGTAAATGAGATTGGACAACTCAATTGCCGAAATGTCGTTCTAAAGCTCTACTACTCCCGACTTTGTATTAAAGAATGCAGATTTGAAAGTTACATACTTACAGTTTGTTTACTTCATATTCAGTTTTAATGACCTCCTCGCTGCAATACTTCCTCGGTCATTATTCGTCCATAAAAGCCCCCCCCCCAAAAAAGTAATAACGTGCATACTGCAACACTGGGCCACGGTGTATAAGGTGGTAACAACCCGGGTAGCGAAGGGAGGTCCGAAGCTAAGAGTAAATCAACGACAGCTAACAAACAGCTTCAGTTCGAAATAACGATTATACCCAACCTCCGTGGTGTAAAGTAACGTGACTTACATACAAGAAGTCCCGAGTTCAAATCTCTGTTGGGATGAGTTAGTTATCTGTAATTAGGTTTTTCCGAGATTTTACCTTATCCTCTGAAGATGAATGCATCCCGGCACATTTGAATGTCATTTTATTTATTCGCTATTCGATATCACGGTCGATAAGAGGAAGTTAAACTCAGAAAAAAATTGTTTATTTGTAGTGAAATGAGAAGTAACAGAAATAATCTGGCTGTATTTTAACTGCAACCAGTTATAACAAGCTCGGCCTTTCGCTCTCTATTTACTCCTCTTCACGGAGCGCCCCAAATGGGGCGGGAGTCTAATATTTTACATTCACGTGACTTCTGTACCCATTATTCTACCAACTATTGTACAACCAGTGGCGGCTGCTGCATAGAACACGTGAACACCTTGCGGATTTATTGGTTATTTTTTCTTTGAATGCTATTAAACCTAAGGTACACGTATGCGGCAATTTATAATATACAGCATTAAATCTATCGCGCTACTCCTCTAAACTCGATAAGACACGGCAACACAGTCGCTAGTACATCTTGACTTGTGCACGTTTTAAGGAGCTTCTGCGCATGCGCAACTGGTATGATGTAATCACCTTTTGCGGTCAAATACGCGGGTCATGCACACGTGAAGAAGGCACTGGCGCGCGAAGCTTTTCCCGCGCTTTTGTTTCCATACTTTCACTATGATTTTACGTCATTGCCACTAGGCGGTAGCACACTATGGCAGAAGCAGAGTCACTGTAGCAGAAGCAGGTAACGTGCATAAGCACGCAAAATTCTCCCGGTTTTTCCTTGCTATTCACAATCTGAACTACAATTTAATTTACACATTACTTCATTCTTGGCCTAACACGGTGCACTTAATTATATACACAATAAACATCACAAAAAAAGAAACCTTTCATTTATCAAACAAGTTTCCTGTGCATTATTATTATTGTTATTATATTAGGAGCAGTTGCAGTTATATCAATTTGTTCATAATCATAATTATTATGCAGCAGATGGTATTTCACATTTTCAGGACTGTCTGACTAAAATTTTATTTACTCATGAGCTGCTACTATGTACAACCTATTCATACAAACGCTTATTATTTTATATATGTCATGTTAATTGAGACAAACAATTGCAGAAATGGCTTCATTATGCACTTTCTTGTAAGTAAAAAAGGGATACAGGAGGCTGAAGCAACAATCAAATCTTTAAAAAGTGGGTAACTATGTGCTGACTTTGAAATTCCACTTCTTGCATGAACATAAGAAACAAACGAATGGTTACTTAGCACTTCAAAAAAAGTATAAAGTATATGAGGATTCAAACCAATAAGAACAAATAGCTAGAAAATGATTAATGCCACAGGGCTGCTGGGGTACGGTATGGGAAAACTACAGCCTATGGGTGAAAACAGAGTGAGGAGGTGAGTCAAGTGTTGAATTGCTAGCAAGCTTAAAGTTTTAGGTTATCAAGGTTGGCAGCCTGTAGATGTACCTACTTAGTGAAGGGGCAAATCAAAGTGTAAAATAAACCTGGTGCAAAGTTGATACATGCACAATTATATTAATGTCGTAAAAGTTAAAAAGTGAGAGTACTTTCAACAAGAAAATGAAATAGATACCTTCATACTTTGGTATGATTGTTTATTTACATAAAAATAGACTGTAGTTATTATTACCAATGTACATGTACTAATAAATTAAAAAAAATAAAAGAACTGTACTCTTGGGTGTGACCAAAGCCACCCCTTGACAAGCCATGATGTCAAATTTGCTTTCCTATGAACCTAGCTGTGACCCACATTATATCTATAATAATGGGAAGGTATGGGGAGAGAAAGTGTATAAAATAATCTTACTTCATGTTAAAGGAATATCTCCAATGTTTTGATATAGTATTGCCTAGGCATATTATGTTATGAAAAGTGTATTCACTTTAGGCCACTTGCTCCCCACCATGTATCCTCACTTTCCCCTATCATAAGGGCAAGTCTGGAGTTATGTGTGCATTAATTTTCTTTGCAACAGTTTGAAGCATATAAATTACAATGTGTGAGTACAATATATAGGGAAGGATGGCTTAGGTGGTAATGTCTATGGCCTGCATTCAGGAGGTCCTGGGTTCAAACTCCTAGGGCCGACCAATCTGCCCGAAGGCTTTTTCACAGGTTTCCTTGGTCGCTAGGTGAATGCTGGTTGGATGATTTGATCAGCAAATTTCCCTATCATCCCTTTCATCACTACATTCTATTTCCCATTTATTCACTGCCATCTAGGCATTGGGCTGATCACCCATCCTGCATATGCTAAGATCCAGAATTTGCTTGCTCTTTGGTAGGCATTGATCCAATGTAAGTCCTTACATTGTCTTGTAAGTCCTTGGGGGTGGAGGTCCTACAACGTAATCCATTAAAGCAGAAGAAGAGAGTATACTACATGTCCTGGTGGTGACAGCGGCAGCAGCAATGATGATGATGATCTCTTATTTACTTCAGACTGATTTTCTTTAACGTCAATCTAGAATGTATCTGTTATGATGGTCAGATAAGCTTTGATTCCATTTTGTTGCTGGCTCCTAATTGACATAATAAAACTTTCTATTTCCATAATTAAATACTGTATACCAGAGCAGTGACAGCAGAAGAGGTTAAGCTCCTGCTGAGATGAAAATGAACATTAAATAAAAAATTATTACCTACTATTTAAAAATATTTGTGCAAGATAAAGCAATTGCTTAAAACACTACATAATAATGATTATAATGAGTTTTTCGGAGGAAGTCTAACTCAGAATTAATCTTATAGATAGAACATTTATTTACTATTGTCCTGTTTGCCTAGTTAGAGAAACAATGGAAAGATATGAAGAAGGGGTAAGGTGTTCCTTGAAAGGTAACTTGTGCCTTACTATTCAGTATTTCATTAATGGATCAAAATGGCAGCAACCACATTGCTGCATTGAGCATAGGATGTGAAAGAATATTTTCAGTTATAAGGTGGGTAAAACAATCCCTAGAAATAAAATGAATGGTGAATGTCGCAGTAATCTTAATGTTATTGTAGTGGAGACGTCAGCAGATAAAATCCTAGATGCTGAAGCTATTGTAGATGACACAACTTTTTCTCTAACAATTAACAAACACATTTGATTACTGGCCCTGTAGCTCAGTCGGTAGAGCACCTGCCTGTTGTGCTAGGGGTCCCAGCTGTAGGGGTGGGAATTTTTCTCTAGCCAAGATTATTCCTTATCCTCCCCAGAGTCTGGAAGTATGAATGAGAGTGTGAATGTGTGTATGATCTAATGATTAAAAATCAAAGTGTAAGAAACCCAACAACAAGAGTTACACGAGTTAACAAGTTCCAAAGGAAAGGCCGCTGATAAGACCAATGTAGTTAATGGCGGGGTGGGTATATATGGAACTAAAAAGGAAAAAAGAAAAATATTGATGTAACATTTTTATTACATAAGATTAATCCTTCAAGGATATCTTGGAACAATTTTAATTTTATTATATTACATAATTTTTGTATAATTCAATGAAGTATTCGCTATATAGGCAGTACTATTTGAGTAATTATTATTTATAGCAGTAAAGTATTCTTAAAACCTGCATTGTAACACAGAGCAGCATATAGTCCACCAGCAATATTATATGCAAATTCTAAGGTCTGTTAGTTATACAGATGAAAACTAATATTGTGAGCAAAGTTCTCTCTCCACCATTTACATTATTATCAGTCTTCTCTCTGCCTGCCTAAGAGACCCCTGCCCACCCTATTTGAAAGTTCTCATGCTGCCACTGCAGTACACTTCATGTGCCTCTGTTCCATAGTAGAGAGGAAGCCAAACAATGAATGAAAACAAGTTCCTGAACAATCCTACAAGAGGTTATGTGATTCATACAGAATCACACATCACAGCTCTACTCTTCACTCACCGCTGTGCTGGGGGCTCAAACTGTGACTTTAAGACTAGGTGCAGACCAATATTAATACAGCTACTTTTGCTAAAGGTGCTGCTGCCAAATGTGCTCTAACACACTTTTGTACACAGCTATGAAGCTGAGAGCAAAAACAGTATCAAGTGCAAACAAATTATTAATAATAAGGAAAATATAAAATGTTTGAGTTTCACTTCTATATTTACTATCCAGCTTCACTTACCACCATTTCCCAGTACATGATTTGAAGCCCATTGTCTGATGAATAGGAAAAATGGTGGTGAGAACGGTAAATGAAACTGGATAGTAAGTGTAAAAGTTTGACTTAAACATTTTATAAATTTATTCAATTGCTTCACTTCAATTAATTTGGACAAACATAAGGTTTTCCATGCTGCATCTACCCAGAACATTGCTCACTGAAAAAGAGCTGCATTGCGCAATTTGTGTACGCAGCACCTATGGTGCATTCATATGCCAGTTTATGTTTATTTCTAGAATGTGAAGTGCTTGTTACTTATTTATGCAGATAGTCATAGAAATGCTTTACTTTAGTAAAATAGAGACATGCTTTATATAATTATGGACAAAAGTTATAATTATTTGATAGATACTATGTAAAAACCTTGGATAATGTATCCAGGAAAAGGGTGATAATGTTTTCCTTAATTCTTTTTTAAATTTAAATAAATAAAAGGTACCAAAATATCTTATATAATTTTGAAAGTTTCATCATATTACAATTCCTGGTAAAAGATCCTCAGAATTTTTCTTCTTTCCTCTTCACAAAATTGAATACACTGCAAAATCCTTATCTTCTTCAATTACAGCAATCCGTGATTTATTACAATAGAAAATACTTTTGGTTTTATAAAAATCCCAATGTTGAAAACTATTTTTGGTATGAGCAAGTGAAAAGAGCTCTAAGACAAAGTGGTCTTGACAAAAATAGCTTTGCTATATTATTATTTGCCTAGCACAGGTATGAATTTACAGTAAATGTAGTGCTATTTTATCCTGTTTTGAGCTAACACATTTTTCTGTTGTGGATTTTTTAATGGAAAATATATTGGCCAAGCATTTCAATAATATTCACATGTATTTGGTTGTTACTTACATCCATGCTGCTGCAGAATTAATACAATAGCTAACATTAATATCACTTGTTATATAAGAGAAAGTGACATATTGTCTGGATTTAATAATTAAGTTTAAGTTGCCCCAGTTCCCAATTAAAATTGTATATTATAAGTTTAGATTATAACAATAAATTTGTTTTAGATTATTATGTTCAGAGCTGCCTACTGATGATAGCTCCTTTCAAACTCTGGGACCAAAAGTGTGATACTGAACACAGTAACACATTACATTACTTCTGAAGGCTTTGATATGCCAATGTCTTAGAAAGTTTAGTAGCACAAGAAAATGCATTTATTCTGAAAAAATGTTGCTGAAAATGGTTGAACAGCCCATTGCCATTAATGCTCATGCTAATGGCTGTGGATTTATTAGAAATTCTTTGGTTTACTAGCATATTATCTCAAATACTTATTTGTTTGTTTGCATTCTTCTAGTTTTGAGTCTTTGTTTCTTGACTGTGCCATTGTATTTCTTTTCTGTTGTTTATTGTACTGAATCATTTTAACATATTGTTTATAAACAGTTATTCTTCATAAAGTTGTTTAGCAAAGTACCCTTAATTATAATTATTTAGTGAATGTAAATTAGAAAACTGGATTAGCTGAACCTGAATAAATTGGGTTTTGTTGTATAAAAAATATTTAGATATTCTGCAACATACTTATTTTTAATAAGAAATTTTTTTTGTACTTCCCACAGAATGAATGTAAAATGAATCTTCATTTAAACATCTATACTGATGAGATAATTTAAGATTTACTATAGAATTATTTACTTGAAATATACCATTCTTAATGAAAAGCTGGAATAGTAGCAAACAATATTTCGCTCTTGCTTATCAATTCTACAAAAAACATATTAGAACCTAGAAGAGCTGGAAAGAGTAAATAAACAGAAG
Source organism: Deroplatys truncata (assembly GCA_030765065.1). Classification (NCBI taxonomy): domain Eukaryota; kingdom Metazoa; phylum Arthropoda; class Insecta; order Mantodea; family Mantidae; genus Deroplatys; species Deroplatys truncata. Next base: position 169,549,190 of record CM060983.1, read on the forward strand.
AAACCAAAAACCTGAAATTGACCTGTTCTGTAACAAAATTCAGCATCGGCAAAGTTATTGAGCAAGCACCATATGGCTGAAAGTTCAAAGACTGCCGTCCCTGCAACAAAACAAGAATCTCAGGCTTCTGAAACAAAAGAGGCAACAGAAGCTGAAGTTTCAGCTCCAAAGGCTGATAAACCAGAAGAGAGTGCTGAGAAAGAGGAAAGACCATCCAATGTTGAAACTGCATCTATTTCCAGCAAAGTAGAGGCTCAAAGAGTGAAGACAAGTCATGACACAATTTCAACAGCTAGCACTCCTTCTGCTGGTAGCACTGCTTCACAACAGGTAAGTTCTTGAAAGTTTAATTTATGAAAGTAATCATTAAGAATGTCTTAAGAAGCCTTGCAAAAAATGGAAGATTATATTAAAATATATATCCTATTACATTACTCTATTAGTATGACATTGGAATTCACAGGGGGCATGTTCAACATGCACATTTAGTTCAAAGCACTACAGTGAATAACAGAATGCTTTTGGAAATGCAGGTGAGGGTGCTGATGAAGCATTGCAGAATGAATAGCAAGGTCAATTGTAGCACACAAACAGAACCTGCTGAAACCCTGCTTTGTCAGCCACAAAACATATCTAGGATCATATAAAATTATATCTAGGTAGGAGGCAGTAGTTTAATTGCTCTGTCACAACAGTGCTGGCAGCAAAGCGTATTTTAACACAAATGGTCATATTTTAAACAAGTTTATTAAACACAGATATATCAATAAATCAAAGATCACACGTAAAACTTCTGTATTTCAGTATTCTCACAGTTATTTTTCTCATTTTTAATTTGCAGCATGATAGCTGTTGTTGGACCTGCTCCATATTTTTCTTATGGGGTAAATTATTATTTTCTCTACCATGATAGTAAGTAGGGGAAGTATTGAATTCCATCTAAAAATTCAATAATGAGATTTAACCAAAAATTATGTTTTGAGGCCCCCTGAAACCAAACAAAGAAGTTTTAGAAAAAGAGTCTGTGTGTGTGTCTGTGAACAGCATAACTAAAAAATGAAAAGTCAGAGAAATACCAAACTTGGTATTTAAGTTCAATATCTTCCAAAGATGTGACAAAAAGATTTTCAAGAAAATCTCCTAATCCCAACTACCCTTTACATATAACTTTTTAAAAGTTTTTTTATTTTCTAAAAAATGCCTCTATGATGATTTTGATTAAAATACCATACCTATATTCAAGATATTTACTTGTCAAATAAAATGCATATTTTGAATTTTCTGGGAATAGCCTGTGAAGTCCTCTTCATTCTGAAGGAATTTTGTATAATCTTGTATAACTGGTAAATGTTAAGCAATTAGGCATTCTTTTAAAGTCCTTTGATTTTCAGTTGTTTCTCGCAATGTCTTGGAAAGAGTATGGAATTTCAAGGCCAGCACATAACGTCAGTTCTAAAACACTTGACTATCATTATCCCCTTTGTAACAATAATGAAATGTGTAATGCAGCCATTTTTGGAAAGGTAAATGAAACAGATTGGAAAGTAAACTTTCAAAAGAATAATTTGTATGCCCGCTAATAAGAAAAAAAGGGCAGAGAAAGTCATGTGAATGTAACACCAGAATTTTTTTTGTTTCCTTCCATTTTCCAATGTAAGTGCACGGATTTATTTCAAGGAAATACAAGGAAAGATTCTTTTGATTGTAAATGACCATGGAGCATTTGAGTAACAACTATATAATTAGTAAGTAATTAACAAGTATATATAATAAACATAATAAAATCAATACATGGCAATTTTGGCTTCTTGAAAATGTTAGACAGTTGAATAATAACCTATAAGAGAGAAAATTTGTATGTGTGTTTGTAGGTAGGGGAATCTCAGAAATCACTATACCAGTTTTGATAATTCTTACAAGAATTAAGGTCGGGTGGGCAGGCAGGCATGCATGGGCCTTTTTATAAAAATGCTCTTCTTTTGGACTTGGGGGCCATCAAAATATGTATCTCTGCTGAAATCTTGATATCAAATTTATGGATGAAATGCAATACTTCCTGACCTATTACAGGTAGATACCAGAGAAAGCAAAAACAATTATGATAATGAAGATCAAAATTATAAGCAAGCATCACAATCTACTGCATTAATATAATTTTTTTTTAATGTTTTGCATTCACATGACTTTCTCTACACCCACTTTAACAAGCTATTCTGCTTCTTTAATGGATTACCTTCCTCTCTGTAGGGCTTACAAATCAATACCTTGGGTTAGTAGCCTGTCGAAGAGCAAGCAAACTTTGGATCATAGCATATCCAGGATGGGTGATAAGCCCAGTGCCTGGTAGTATGGCACTGCAGAAGAAGGATATGAAATGCAGTGATAGGAAAATTCATGGATCAAATTATCCAACCTAGCATTCGCCTAGCAACAAAAGAACTACAAAAAATCTTCGGTCAGATTGGTTGGTCCTGGGGGTTTGAATCCAGGACCTCCCGAATCTGGGCCACAGACGTTATCACCTGAGCCATCCTGCTCGGTCAAACTATTCTTACAAAAGTTTATTCTTCTATCCACTTCCTTTTAATTGACATATGAGGTGCCTTCATTGCACATTTTGATTTAAGTAGAAGGAGGACGCATAAGCAGAAGCGATAGTCAAACCTTTTAACAGCAGATTGCTATGTGGGGGCTTTGAAATTCTTCCACTCTTTGCATGATCGCAAGAAAAAAGTCAATACATTACATAGCAATTGAAGAAAGTCTATAAAGTATTTGAAGATTCAAACCAATAACAAAGAATATCTTGGATATGGTTTAAATCACAAAAAATGTATTTGACATAAAATTGTGTTTTAACAATAACTACATTTGGTGTGGAGTAAATTTTTACTTTCTCTACCACGTACACAGTAGGTAGAGAAGGTATTGCATTCCACATGAAAATTTGATACCGAGATTTCACTGGAAATACATGTTTTGAGGTCCCCTGAATCCAAAACACAAAACTTTTTAGAAAAAAAGGTTCCATGTGTATGTGTGTCTGTGAACAGCATAACTCAAAACTGAAAAGTTGGATAAAGACCAAACTTGGTATTTAGGTTCAGTACTTTTTAAAAATGTGATACAAAGATTTTCAACAAAATCCCCTCACCACAAACTACCCTTTACATGGAACATTTTTCGAAATTTTTGATTTTCTAAAAAATGGCTCTTAATGATTTTCATTAAAATACTATATATTAAAAATATTTATTTGACAGATAAAATGTATATCTTGAATTTTCTGGGAATAGCCTTTGAAGTAGATATGATTTTAGAGATAGTATCTTTTAAGAAATTTAAATGTTTTTATGTATATATTTTTTTTTTTTCAGTCTGCTGTTGCTATTATCCAATCATATGTTTTTGCAGTACTAAGTACTCTGTATTCTAGAGAAGTAAAGGTTGTTAATATTCATCTAATATGATTAATAGATGAAAATGATAAAATTTTTCGTAAAGAAGGCATTTTACATAATCTTGTATAACTAGTAAACTTTAAGCAATAGATGAAAACATATTTCACAAGAAATGTAGATCTCTTTAAAACGCACAATTTATTCCAAATAACCTTTTATGTACATAAAACAAAAAATAGACATCTTATCAGACTCAAATTCAGCCATAGATGGGATACTAAATTATAATAATAAAACAACAAGAAATATTAAAGAAATAAGAAGCCTAATTAAAGCAGTTGAAACTAGAAATCATGTCACTCTACAATGGATCCCAGCTCATGTCGGATTTTTGGGCACAGGTTATAAAAGAACCCTATATGAAAAAATTTATATTATAATGTCACTCAATTGTTTACTAAACTCCCCACATATTTAAAAAAAGTTAAAACCCTAACAGTCTTCAAAAAAGATTTGAAAAAATTCCTAATACAGGGTTGTTTTTATTCAGTGGAAGAATATCTAGAAATTAATTAGTTTATAAGCTTTTTTATGGAGTATACTATGTTTACAATTCCAAAATATAGTTTAGGTACCTACTCACATAATAAATTAGGATTTCTGTATTTGTGTATTACACCTAATTAGACCTGTTCTTTTTGTGCTAGCAATTGTATTGTTGATGAAGCCAATATTTCTGTATTGAAATCAAACGGTGAATAAATTTGAAATTTGAAAAAAAAAAAAAAAAATTGAACATGCAGATCAATTAGCAATGAAAGGTGCAATGCAACAAATAAAACCTGTAGAACAAATAGAAATAAATAAACAATTAAATAACATTAAACAACATTTTAAAAGACAGCAGAGACTTGATAAAGAAGATAAATTAAAAGATAAAGATTATAAGAATATTAAGATAGAGTTGATATACAAAAAGTACCAACGAAAACTGCAGTGGCCTTTTAGGATGGCAACTGGCCACGATTGCCATGCAGAATACCTCTACAAGATATGATGCCTACCTACACTCAATGCACTCTCTGTGAAGAGGATGTCATTCTGAACAAACAGCATCTCACCAAATGCAAAGGCCTTAAATGTGATAACTTACAGACTTTATATTGGGAAGCCAGAGGGAAAATGATGCAGATCAATTAATCCCCAGTGCCTTTGGTTAACAACAACAACAGCAACAACCTTTTATGTGGCACCACCATTTCTGAGATATTTGTTATTAATGGTCCAAATTGTTTATTACTCGGTCATTTTTTAAAGTCCTTTCAACATTCAGTTGTTTCTCGATTGTATGGACAGTATATATAATTTAAGGGGGTGTATAGCATCCATTTCTTAAACATTTGACTATCGCTGTTCCCTTTGTAACTATAACGAAATATGTAATGTAGCGGTTTCTGCAAAGGTTTATTTGGATTAAAATGAAGCAGATAGAAAAATAAGCTTTAGTATGAAGGGTTTGTATACCCACTAATAAAGATAGAGGATAGAGAAAGTCATGTGAATGTATCACATCAAATTTTTGTCTATCTCTTAGGGTTTACCAGTTATACAGAAATCAGTATGAATGAAGAGGACTTTACAGACTATTCATAGAAAATTCAGCACATGCATTTTATTTGTTATGCAAATATCTTAAACATATGGTATTTCAATCAAAATTGTTAGACTATTTTTGGGAAAATCATTTTCCATGTAGATGGTAGTTTGGGATAGGGGTTTTTCTTGAAAATCTTAAGTGTTGCATCCTTGGAAGCTATTTAACTTACCTACCAAATTTGATTTTGTTTTTGAGTTAATAAGAGAAAAATTGACGCTTGAGAAATGAGTAATCTACTATCATATATGTATAGTGGGGAAAAGATTGCTGAACTTGAAATCAGGGAAGCAATTATCGAGTTTGGGGAATATTTAGGTAAATTAAAGAGCAAATGGATGAGGAAAATTAAAACACATGGGGAATCAGATCATTTAGAAATATAATTAAAAGTGGAAAGGGACTGAGTTTATCTTCATATGTAAAGTAGTCCTGGTAGTAGAATACCTGCATGTGAAGTCACCTGAGCCACTTGATCATGCAGCAACTCATGAGTATGAGCCAAATGTTAGCAAGTAGTGGAAAGTTTCTTATGTATTACTAAAAGTTTGCAAAAGAATATTATGAAAAATTGTATGTGCTCTAAAGTTGACAATAAACGTATCCATTCATTCAATTAACAGTTATTAGGATTTTGAGATAGTTATCCATTCCACACGTAGATAATTTTATAGTTCAACAAATTCACCACAATTATCAACATACAAAATTAAAAAGAATAACAAACGAGGCTATGCCAAAATTTTGCAATGTATTGGCACTCCCAACATTATTAAATGTCAGAATTATAACATTGGCAGCACAGCAGAAGCAAAGAATAGAATCTGCAGAGATAAAATTATTAAGAACACAAGGTTAAGTGGGTACTCAAAAAAGTGAGGAGGTCATAAATTAAATAAATTAAACATTTAAGAAACAACAGCAATAATAATAATAATAATAATAATAATAATAATAATAATAATAATAATAATAATAATAATAATAATAATAATAATAATAATAATAATAATAATAATAATAATAATAATAATAATAATAATAACAACAACAACAACATATAGAACTAAATGGAAATACCATGTCACAGATTGAATATGTTTCAAATATATATTATTACATATCACAAGGTTGAAGAAGCACTGACAGTCATTGGAGGGACCAATTTGAATTTTGGAGATGGAACAGGGCAGAAGGCCTATTCTAAGCTGTCAAAGAAGACAATTAAATGAATTGTTTCTACAAGAGCTGTTTCTTCTTCATTTCCACATTATTTACCACCCTTAAATGTTGAATTTTGCTCTTCTTAAAGAAATATAAGACATTTGTTTTGGATTAGCATCAATTTTATTACAGGTTATTGAGCAAAAAACAAGAGTTTTTATTACAGGCTCTGTACAGACCCCATGCAATGATAACAAAAAAAAAAAAAGTATTCCGTCCAGAGTTAGTCAACATTTCTGAATGATATTGCAAGGACTGCTAATGTTCACCTATCTGTAAGTATATAAAAGCAATACATGTAATGGTAAAGTTTTAAGAAAAATCTTAGATAACTATTATCATAGTAAAAATGAGCTTTGAAAAATAATTTGCAAATTTCATTTTTACTTCAGATGAATTATGGTTATGCATTGTTAACATTTGGTTTTGCTATTTACATTTTGTTGTTTGTACTTGTGCACACTTTGGAGTACTTGTGTAACACCAACTGCACTAATTCTGAGTAAATTAAATGTAAGAGGCCGTAAACTTGACCCTCACTCCTATGTGGGTGCTAATGGCATGGCCTCAATAGAGAGGGTACTCTCAACATCTGTCCTGAAAAAAACCTGCTGTTGTCAAGCCTTAACATTTGTACACATATCTGTAGTGTGTATTTAGGAGTGTTACAGTGAGGAAGTGCGTCTTTAAATATGTCTTTCTTTTTCCGCCTGTGGTTAGGTGGCGAGGAAACTTGTAAAGAAACTTTAGATAAGAATGTTAATCTTGCTGGCCCTTCAGTTCAAAGGACTCCTACCAAGAAAGAGGACCTGTGATAGGGAGAGGTGCGAAGCTTAGGAAACAAGATGTAAAAATAGTTTGGAATGTAAAATCCTACTTTAAATGTGTGATTGATAAAGGTGGTGTTTTATCAACAAAAAACCTCAACCAATTAACTGCTGATGCTACTGGCATAAGCATTACTACTGTTAAAAGAATTTCAAATATCACAAACCCAGAGAGTATCAGACGCTAACAAGAAAGCACATAAATAGAAATAAATTACCATTTGATTGCAATGATGATTTTACACATCATTTGTTATGTAGGAAAGTATGAATGGTGTATTACCTACAGTACACATGTTAACCCAAATAATGCGTGAGAAGACAGGGGTTACTGATTATGAGTTTCCTTATGCAATAAGTACAGTGAGTAGACTTTTGGTTTCAATGGAATTTGAATACGGCATTTTAGAAAAGAAATCAAGCAGAGCTGAGTTCCACTGACATTATTGCATGGCGATACAAGTATTTGGAGGAAATTAAGAATCTTTGTGAGCAAGGATACAATGATGTTTATCTCAGTGTTGCTGGTATGACAGCAACACTTGTCAGATGAAAAATTGGTCAGACATTACTTGCTTCATAACACACCAGGCAACAAAGGTGAGAGATTCATTGTTATTCACTGTGGCTTTATGAAGGATGCTTTATTTATGACTCATAAAAACATAGTGGATGTGCTTGCAGATTAGCATGGGTCAGTAAACACAGACATTTTCGAAAACTGGTTTGAAAACAACATTTTAAAACAGCCATCTGTAATTATTTTGAATAATGCTCCTTAACAGAGCCGAATTCTAAACTGTAGATCTTCTACATCTTGGAGAAAAGATCAAATTTTACATTTCATGCAATGACACAACATTGCAGTTCCAAATCCAATTCCGATTATACCTGTCCTTCTACAAATAATCAATGACTTTTTACCCACACACACAAAAAAAGAAAAAATACACAATTGATGAGATAGCTGTGTCATATGGTCATTTGGTGATAAGGTTACCTACCACCATACCACTGTATTTTTAATCCAATAGAGATGGTATGGTCTCAAATAAAACGTAAGGTAGCATATTGCAATCTAAAAAACAGCCAGTAAGTGAAGTGATAAACATATTAAAAGACGTGTGTGACCAAGTGACAGCAGAACAATGGTGGAACTATATAAAACATGCAGAGACAATCGAAAATGAATACAGGAATGTTCAATCAGGGGAAGCAGCCTAAGTATAAATATAAACAACTGCATGACAGATGAAGCTGATGAAGATTAGATCTTTCAGGTATGTTTTCATTTTTATTTAAGGTATGATGCGTGACAGTGATAATAAATGCATAGATTCGAAGTAAAAGCTTACAATATTACAGCAGGGTCGACCCATTTAACAGCCCAGTGTCATTAAGAAAATCAGTGAGGTTTGTTGTGTCTGGAATGCAGGAGTTTGTGTACCTGATATAGAATAATAAAGAAAAAATGAAAATATAAATTGCTGGAGTACTTAAGATTATTTTATTATTTACTAAGATAAGTTTTCTGCAGTAATGAATAATACAAATTTAAGATAAGCATTCACTGTAGGTGATTAGAAAATTAAAAGTATAATTCACAGGTATAGTTGTAAGGATGGTGAAAATTAATATTTATGCCTTTCATATTGTATAACACAGTAATAATGTTTATTAGTTAAGAAAAACGGAAGATTAAAATTTGTTAACATTCTATTAGCTGACATAACATTAACTCAGTCACCGAAGAAAAGACATGACAACACTCTAAAAGCAGTGGAATGAGGGATGGACATTAAGGCATGAACACAACAGTACCTACTTCAGAAAATACAAAAGAACAAATAGTACATTTGGCAACATCTGAGAGGGTGGGTTGAACCATTTGTTTTGTTGGAGCCTAGGCTTCAGTGAATCTCATAATGCGTTTAGATTATAAACACAAATTGTTTTGCTGTAGATCACCTGTGCTCCTAACATCTCACTTTATATTGTCTATTTTGCTTTAATTTTAGCATTATATAGGTATATGAATTACTTAATTTATCAAGTTAATGAATCAGAAAAGTATGAATTAAAATCTCAAATGTTTTTGATTATGGTCTTAGTTATTTATTTTTCTCAATTTAAATATGTAAAATAATTTTATTTCTTCTTTGTTGATACATTTTCTATGAATTTCTCAACAGGAAGTGACCGTGAATCAGCTTGTTGCTGAGTTTCTGCCAAGGAGTCTTGATGGTAAAAATTCCACTAGTAATGTAAATTAGATCCAAACTAGATCAAGGGATGCTTTACACTAAAGTACAAAGAACAGAATTGTTTACATATGATCTACTAACAACAAAATATCCATGAATACTTATGTATCTAATACTAACTACTGTAACAGTTTCATACAAAGTAGACTTAAAATAATACTTTGGTCAGAGACATTGTGATCCGGGCACCTTGCTATACTCCAAGGTAATGCAAATAAGTGCAAATAAATGGTGAGAGATGTTTCCACTATTCTTCTGGCAGTTTTGAACTAGGAAATCAATTTGACTTTGCCTTAGGACAGGATTTGCCAAACTACGGCCTGCGGACCAAACCCAGCCTACGAAGAGCTTTTGTTTTGCCTGCTTACAAACTTAAGAAAACATAAATAAAAAGAAACAGTGCATCTGTATTAGATTAACTTATTCATGCATTTTGAACCATTATATAAAATTAAGTGCTCAGATTCTTAATTGATATACAGTCTAATGACCCTAGAAGGACAAATACAACAAAGTTAATTTGGTTTATTTTTACAACTGTCTGCCAAGTGACTCATTTCCTCATTTGAAAGACTTTATATAAAGACTAACATCAATGTTCTCAACAATATATATCTCTAAAGATATTTTCAAAAATGAAATATGTCAAATTTAAATGTAAGTCTGCTATGACTGATGAACATTTAAAGTTAGTTTTGATGATAGGCAGCCAAAATTAAAACTGCAAATGTCTGCAATTATAATGCAGAAAAGTCAGTTTCATTCTTCTCTTTGAACAGGAAGTGCTATTAACATAAAAATATTTCGTGTAACATGTTATTCATATGTAAGTGTAGATTTTAGTTCAGTAAAACACTGTGTTTGAAAACCAATCTGAACTGTGCACCTCATGCCTGTGAGCTATTGTTCCTATCTTAAACTTATGTAGCTTCACCCACTTTTCATTCTCTGACGGTTAATGTGAACCCCCATTATGAAAAGTTGGCTTTATGAGATATTACTTGCTATGTATTTCCAGTAATGTAAATGTGCAATGACTGATTTTTTTTAAACTTTGCATTTTATCCTTCAATTAAATTGTTCATGCATTACTGACCAGTGAGTATACACCTGTTCTTACACATTCCTACTTAAGTGGGAAGTGTGGTGGAAAAGCACATTGCTGTCCTCTTGGATATCATTTTTATGGATCACTGTGGAAATGCACCATACATTACAGATATATCATTATGACATAAATGCCCTGGAGTTGATATGGAGCCCCCCCCAAATGTTGTTTGCAAAACAATATATCATTAAGAATAGCAATGTAAAGGAACTATTTGGAACACATTTGAAAAACAACAGAGAGAACATGGAGAAGTCTTGCGAATGTGTGCATATCAGTAGTTAAGACGAGGTATATGAGTCATGAAATATGCCATTTGAAAGAGATTTCTGCCACACTGCAGCCGCTGACTCCTACCAAAGGATGACAGACCTAGAGGATGCAAGTATTCTCTTTCTCTTTCTATAAAATGAATGAATCTACCTTCTAACGCATTAAAATAAACCAGACTTTTCCCAGATGCTCTCATTCCTACAACCAAACTATTGCAAAGTATTTGAATCGAAGCAACCCGATGATATCAAAATTTTTATCTTTCATTGCTGCCTGAAAAATATTAATGAAACAATACAAACAGTAAAATAGGCACTTTTAGGCTCTAAAACCTTAAAATAGGTCTCGTGGTCAAAATATACAAATTAGACACCACAAAACCTCTTCCATACATTTATATTTTGTATGAGATGTGGAGATATTTAACTAATTTTGGTTTATTTGTACACATAAAAAATAAATATTTGGCCTACTTATTACTATTCCCTGATAGAGATAAGAATTGATATGTATACAACAAATGCATTGCTGCTCTGAAGCACAAAAACTTTGTACCAACTAAAAGTGCTAAAGTATGTGGAATTCATTTCAAAGAAAGTTATTTTTAATGAGCTGTATGTTATAAAAATAAGAATAATGAAGAACGAGAAATTCAAAAGTACTAAACTGAAAGACAATGTGGTGGCTTTGAAATTTTTAGCAGGACTAGAAGAAAAACCTCTCCCCCCAAAAACAGGAAACTCAAATCTTAAAAGAAAGCAAATGCTACAGCTAGTTGATAATTCAGTAAGCAATTCTCAGCAAGAAAGTGAAGCTACACTAATTTCTGTGTTTTTACACATGGAGTTAAAGATGATACTGAAATACAGTGTAAGTTGGGAACTGAAATTTTGTGCTATAAATGTCTGTAATGTGAACCAATGTTTGACTCATGAAAAAAAAATTGAAAATGAGTTTTATTTATGGACGCTCTTTAACTGCTGTGGTTCTTAGCATCCCATTCTATATTGGGCATGAAAGACCGGTAATTTTGCTCAGAGGCCTCTTTATCAGGCTTGAGGTTCTTTTACATGCCGTAAATCTTTGACACGGGACCACCGGCTTTGACTCATGAAGGTGAACCTTCAGCTGTAAATGACAAAGATTATAAACCAAATGAATATTTAAGGGAATCCAGTGAAGATGGAGAAGTAGATGTAGGTATGTCCAGAAAATATTCATTTGTGTTTGTATGTGTAAATGCTCTCCTTGCACTATTCAGCATTTGTCACACATGTGGTGTGCTTTTCACTGAAAGGAAATCTAACACATGAGGGGCATTAATGCGAATTATAACTTATTGTGTGAACTGGCATACTTACAAGTGGTGAACGGCGAAAATGAAAGTCTGAAAAGTAATGTGTGCTTAGCTTCAGGCATGTATCTTTGTGGCATGTATTGTGTATGTTAAACAAACATTTACATGTTTCTTGGCATTCTCAAAAGCAATAAAACTATTATTTTTTTCTGAATCATATTTTTATAGACTTGTTAAAAATTTATTTTCCCTTCCGTATACAAAGGCTGGTTAAAAGAAAAAGAAAATAATTTTGCAATTGCCATGAATAATTCAAGCTTATGTTTATGTGGGAATGGGCAGTACAACTACCAAGGATTTTCTGCTAGATATGTGACATATTCTGTAATGAATTTTGCAACAAATAAAATACTAGACTTCATAATTGTACAGAGAGGAACTGACTTCTATGAATGGAAACCTGTCCATAAAATTGTTTCTGAAAGGCAGACGTACGGGTATTAGAGCTTTGATGAAAAAGAAATTTCCACATATTACATAATGAATTTGATGTACTGTGAAAATATTCAAGGCACTACAGTAACTACACATTCCTATGCCTGATCAATTCAATTCAATTCAATTCAATTCAATTTTATTGCAATTCAATATGGTGTAATACACGATTGAATCTAGTCAATAGTAAACAAGTACATAAGTAACAAACATATAAGTAACAATATTGATGGTGATGATGATGATGATAATAATAGTACGACTACGACGACGACGAACTGCTACTGCTACTGCTACTGCTACTGCTACGCTGCCGCGACCACGACCACATTTGCAGTTTGCACAACAATTTATAATTGAATTGTTACAAGTTATGGAACACAAATATAAAGTAGTGCTGTTAATGAAGTATTACAGAGCAGTTAATTACAGTTATTACAAATTTATTTACACAGGTATTTGTCAATACTGTAAAAAGATTTACTAATTAAGAACTGTTTTAATAATTGTTTAAATTTCTTAAAGTTATTATTATGCCATTTCTTGACTTCTTCTGGTAGTCCATTATAAAATTTTATTCCAGCAAAACTAGGCATCTTTTCATACAAATGTAATCTGTGGCTAGGGATTGCATAATCATTTCTATGTCTAGTGTTGTATCTATGAACATCAGAGTTAGTTAGTGACAAAGAGTTATATTTCATAAAATGTATAATGGTTTTGTAAATATATAAGCTTGGTAGGGTTAATATATTTAGTTGCTTGAAGGCATTTCTACATGTATCATTAAGCAGCTCCAGCATTAGATACTTGCTTGAAGAATGCTGGCTAGCTGCATGATGTCACCACTGTGCACTGCCGGGTCGTCCTCCGTGGTGTAGTGGTTACCATGCTAGCCTCTAATTCCCGAGGTCACGGGTTCAAACCCGGTGCAGGGCAATGGATTTTTTTGGGTGTAAAAATCCTTAGCATGGCTTCCTTTGGAAGGGAAGTAAAGCCAGTGGTACCATGTTGTAGATTTATGGTACATAAAAGAACCTCAAGCCTGATAAAGAGGCCTCTTAGATGCTTAGAATGGGACGCTAAGGACCAGAACAGTTAAAGAGCTTCCATAAATAAAAATCAATTTAATTTAACAATGCCCTGCTGGTGTGGAAAATACCCTGCAGATCTTGAATGGTAAGTCGTACATTGTTCCGGTTTTCAACATTATTATGCACAACCCAAGATCTTATAGAATATTAAATAAAATAGACATGTGAATTTTTAGTTCAGTCCTTTAAATTGTAAAACTGTGATTTCAATATAGAATCGAATAAACTAACAAAACAGTTTTGCAGATTGTATTCTGAACTATAGAACTGACAAAAATACTTGAATAACTGAACAGTTAAATAAAGAGACAGAATTATTTATGAACTTTAAGACAAATTTCATGCAAATAAACAAACAAACATCTCAATTACAAATTAAAGGGGAAACCAGTTCACACCATGGACAGCATACATCTGGGATTGACAATCTGTGAAGGAGGAAATAAGGTGAAGGAAGAAAAGTCCTAGCCTAGAATGAAGTGAGTAATGAAATTCATCTTGGCCACCAAGAAAATAGTTCTGCAGCACCAATAGAAAATGTCAAACCCACTCAAAATCTGCCAGAGGAAAATGGTTCAAAAGTTTACTAAAATATCCTTGAGTGAAAGAATATATTCCACACCTATCAAACTCCAAATAACCAATAACAATGAAAATCGTACATATGGTTAAGTAATACAACTTTTTTATGTGCAATTAACAGTGACTATAATAGGTGATTTGGTAACCTCCATGTGAGTACTAGCGCTGGTTGGCTAACATATGTAATATTGTCATTTACGGAAAGTTCCTTAATTGGTTATATAATTATACTGCAATAGGTACATTTAGAGATACACCAAAACCCTTCTGTGCAAGAATAAAGAAGTAGCTGCCAGAAAACATTTTACTTTATAACAAGATCCACTTTATGTTTATGAGATTGATAACCAGGGTTAGGATTTTTAGGTGCGCACCTTTTCTCTTACGGTAAGTTAAAGCTGTGAGAAAAGATATCACAGTGTGAAATTTTGTTTCTAGTTGCGAAAAGAGGCATTTTTTCTCGCACCTTTTTCCCTTTTTTGACACCTTTACCCCTTTTTGGCACCTTTATCCCATTTTACCCCAACCATGCGCATAATCCCCTTTTTTCTTTTAAGTTTCATTCCAATTTATTATTTAACTTTCAATTAATGTCTCCTCAGCTTGCTGTGTACATGTGAATAGTAAGCCTACCTCTTTCAGTAAACACAGCGCGGGAATTGAAAGCATACCAGCAACAATGGAAAATAATTGTGTGTTCGACGAAAACCTCTTTCTCTCACTTTACCGCTATAAAGTAGCCCACAATAATGCAATTGACAATGAGTGATTCTATCCCACCAGAATCAGTAGCTTGCTGTTCGTGAATGTGAGTTTGTTACTGTGAGAGATGTCATTTGTTTGCATGAAGGCGAAGGCTGGGCACGCAGAGATGGCAATAATCTCACCCACGCAGTTCCGAGAATTATTAAGACTGGGTTCTGCTCAAAACTACTAGAAATCGCTGAGACTGAAGTTCCAGCATGAATGAGAACATTCTGGTAATTGTCGCGGTGTTATAACAGAATGTGGACAGCGAATGGGCGCAAGAGTGAGTTGTGTGACAGTCGCATTGTGTTAGCAAGTGAACTAGTGTTAGCTGTCCAAACGAGTGTACTAGTACTAGATTTTACCATGCCAAAGGTGTCTAGTGTTCGATTTATTGTTCTGGTTGAGGAATTCAAACAAGATTTCATAGACACTGATGGAATTGTTATGCGATGTACTATTTGTGATTCAGGAATTTTGTTAGATGAAAAACACCAGTGAGATTGCATCAAACAACACATTTCCAGCTCTAAGCATCAAATGAACAAGACTCTTCAAGCAAACAAATCATGGCAACCTCTATTACGAAATGCGTTTCAACTGAGTTCTTCTAAAAGCCAAAATTTAAAGGAATTAAACATTGATTTGAGTGCAGCTCTTACACAAGCAGGAATTCCACTCAAGATGAACCAGTAAGCCTTCAAGGGATTTCTTGAAAAATGCACAAAGATGTCAATGCCCGATGAGAGTACTTTAAGAAAAAACTACATGGAGCCTGTTTACCAAGAAACCATAGAAAGAATCAAGGAGAAAGTGTTTGATTGCGATGTGGGAATCATTGTGGATGAAACCATAGACTCAATGGAACAATATGTTTTGAACATTTTAGTTTTTCCCTTAGCAGGGGAGAAAGTTAAGCCCATGTTGTTAAAAATGTACAAGCTGCAG
The DNA here is from genome assembly GCA_030765065.1 of Deroplatys truncata. Classification (NCBI taxonomy): domain Eukaryota; kingdom Metazoa; phylum Arthropoda; class Insecta; order Mantodea; family Mantidae; genus Deroplatys; species Deroplatys truncata. Next base: position 169,565,104 of record CM060983.1, read on the forward strand.
AAAGCCAATGCCAGTACAGTAATGCAATCCATTATGGACTTCTGCGAAAAACTCTGGCCTACTGGTATCGAGTTTGAAAAACTTCTTCTTGTGGTTACGGACCAGGCTCCATATATGGTTTCAGCTGTTAACCAATTGAAACCTTTATTTCCTAACTTGAAGCATGTGACATGCTTGGCTCATGCCCTTCACAGGGTTTGTGAATCCATAAGGAATGAATACGACATTGCAAATCAATTCATCTCTGCCCTGAAGAAGATTCTACTGAAAGCTCCGAGCCGTGTTGTTTACTACAGGGAAATCACTGGCCTGCCCGTTCCACATTTGCCAGTCATTACTCACTGGGGATCTTGGATTGAGTGTGCTGCTAATCTTGTATGATAATTTTGACAAAATTAAAGAGTTTGTGCTTTCTTTGGATACATCCGACGCAGGTGCAATTTCCAAGGCACAACAACTTCTGTTACCAGAGAAAATACATAATTTGCAGACAGAACTACATTGTGTCCATAGTTACAAGTACCTACCTGCAGCTATTAAATGATTGGAAGAACAATGTCTGGAAAAGGAAAAACAATGGGATATTTTTACTTCCGTGAGGGAGCAGTTAGATGGCTTTGCCAAAGACAAACTTGAATCTAGTCTTCAGAAGAATCCAGACATTGAGCCATTCGCCACATCTGTAGAGTTGTCATTCCGAGTGAATACGAGGTTTACCCCGCTGGTTTCTGGGATGTTTAAAGAAGCATTAGCATCTACAAAGACATTCTATCTCCTAATAGAAACAGACTTACTTTTAAAAATGTGGAGATGCTTAATGTCTTGAAGTACAACAGCTTCATGTTTTGTCCTTCTTTTGATGAGTGATAATTTGATGTACTTGTTTGTAGTTCAATAAATTAGAATAGAGGAAAGAGAAATCATTCAATTAGTTAAGGGAATGCACAACTAAAATTAACCCAAAATCTAAAAAAATCTAAAAAAAAATATGTTCCCAAAAATTTTTCCATTGCTTGTAGTTTTAGAATCCATTTTTATTTTTGACCTAGCGAATGCTTCAGGATCATTATGAGACTTTTTAAATACCCTTGCACATTTGGTTGCTAGCTGTTTATATTTTTAAAACTTCATTTTAAGGCATTTCTTATTTTCAGCATTTCTGCATATTCAAAATGTTCCACACGATGTAGTTTTCATCCATTTACATTGAAATTTTTATGCTTATTTCAAAAACCCAAATAAATAACTGTCATATAATTTTTCTGTGTAATGAATAGTTTTTGCGCTACTAATTTTTGAAGATAATAAGGTATACAACAAAACGACAAAAAAAAAAAAAAAAATGCAAATACAAAACTGCAAAACTTTTTTTTCTCTTAAACTAAGAATGGTAGAAAAAAAATTATATGACAGATTTGTAGTTCCTTGACATAGAAGCAGCATAAGGTTTTCTTTTTGAAAAATGCATCATGTGTTGCATTTTGCATATACCCATAATTTTATATTTTGAAAATTAATAACTTTAAAACTAATTAAGATTTTGGATTGAAATTCACAAAACAATTATATCTAAAGAAGATTGACAGTGGTTAAAAGTTCAGCCCAATTGAATGGATAGTTTAGAAAATAGCAATTTCAGTTGTGCATCCCCTTAAAACCAGCACCTTATTGTCCCTTTTTTCACCTTATTTGAGCACTTTTTCCCTTTTTTCATCTGAAATTTGCACCTCAAAATCCTAACCCTGTTGATAACACAGAAACAATACTGCATAGCTGATATTTTAATTCCTTTACACCTTTGTTGCATTGATAATCTTGGAATTGCAATAGCAACTTACAATAATAAATGTACCAATTTTCCCATTTAAAACAATGAAATGTCATTTAAAGCACTACTACACAGGTCATTTCCTTTCTTACCATTGTCAATAATAGTAGACTAAGAGAATTTTGATGATGAAAAAGTGAGTGGCCTCTTTCATAGCCTTTGTGTAGGCTCTTAAACTGGGCTTTCAATGAAGTCCAATGGTCCTGATAAAACAGACCATGTCCTTGATATTTGCCGTTCTTAATATATATTCAGGTTCCAAGAAAAAGGAGCTTAAGGATATGTATCTATGCTTGGCATCATCTTCACACTTGCATAGTATATACTGGATAGTTTCATTATCCTTTCCATATTTCCTACATCAAGGCCTTGTTAAGTCCCATTACATGCCAATGTCTATGTAGTGTGTTGTGGCCCGTAAAATGGCAAACAACACCTCTGAGTTCAGATCTAGTTACATTCAAAATAATTTTACTCTGCTTGCCACCTGAACCCAAAATTAATTTATGGGCTTGCCTGGCAGTAGTTTGCTTATTCCAATATTCAAGATTTGCCCTTCTTGTTAGTTGGGTAATCTCAACTTGATACTTATGGGAGACATGCCATAACAGGCTCAGATCCTATGAAATCAAGACCCGAGCCCTTTTTTGCGACCATGTCCACCTGAGTTGAAACCTGGCAGAGGGCGATGGGTTTTTTCAGGTGTAAAAATCGTTAGCATGGCTTCTTTCAGGTGGGAAGTAAAGCCAGTGGCCCTGTATCATAGATTTACGACACATAAAAGAACCTCAAGCCTAATAAAGAGACATCCAAGCAAAATTTCTGGTCTTTCATGCCTGATATAGTGTGGTACGCTAAGAACCATAATAGTTAAAGACCATCCATAAATAAAACTTAATGTCTAACTTACTACTTCTATTACTTGCATGCCTAGGGTCCCAAACAAGAGTGACCGGGCAGGTTAGCATTGCCATACCAATTTGGATGTGGTTTTAACCACCTTAAAGGCTTTCAAAGATGCCTGGCTGTCCAAACAGATGTTCACTTCTGTCTGTTTGCCTGGCATATTTATAATATGCACTGCATGGGCTAAGATTACATACATTGGAAAACAGTGATATACTTTCCTAGGGGAATGGCAAGCCTTGTTCTGGAACCCCAACCCCTGTCTTGTCTCTCAACCAGGAGCCATCAGTGAACAATGTTTGGCCCCCAGTTTTCAGGGGAGAGCCTTTCCCTGGGCCCCACTCAATCCCAGGAGGTATTACCATTGTGAAAAGTGTACTTAAATTATACCTAGGCCTCATTAGATCCTCTCCCTTCATGGTAATTGTACATGTCTCTTGAAGCCTGGTTAAAATAAGGGAATGTCTCTTAGGGATGGCTTAAAGCACCACCTCCTTAATGTCCAGAGTCGGTGCATACTTGTCCTAGGAACCTCCTTCACAAAAAAATGCAAAGGAAGGTCCACTAAAATCTCTAAGGCAGAATATCGGGTAGTCCACACTACTTCAGTTATCATCAAATATTATAATCTTTGAGCGTATTAAGTCTGCCAGCAACTGTCTTCACAGAGGAGGTAGGCCGCTAATCAGTTGTGCAAAACTTACAGAGGGTCTTATAACCGAGGTATAGAGCCATCTGACCATCCTTGATCAGAGGGCCCACCTCAGCCCAATAGCTCTCCCATAGGCCCACAAAGCATTGTGGGCCTTCTTTAGTTTATACACCATATGCTTCCAGCTCTCCAGCATCCAGGATCTCTTCCTAAACAGAAGGGGCTCTATGAAACCAAGGTCTCCTACTTCCTGTAAAGACATTAATTCAGTTTTTCCAAATTATCGAACAAGTCAGTTTATTTACACCATTCCTCAAGTGTATGTGAGGAGACCTGTAGAGTTCCGAAACAATACTCGGGAATTTTCCACTTCCTTCAAGACATATGTCATTGGCATACACTTGAGCATGAATTCCTGGTCTGTTGAGCCTATTCATAGGTCATCCACCACCACACATCATAGTGTGGACAACAAAACTCCTCCTTGGGGGCAGCCATGGGGCACTGAGGTCCTCATGGAGTCACTCCCCAAAGCCATCACATTATCGGCCTTCCAAGGAGGTATAATGCAGCCTGTTACCACGGGACCAATTCCTCTATTCTTAGACACTTCCTAATGGTGCCTAAAGTCATTTAATTAAAGTCACTCTCGATGCCCATGAAAACTGCCATAACCAAGTATTCTCCACAGTCCAGTGTCCCCTCCCAATGTCTGCTACCAGTTGTAGCACCAATTTCACGGATTTCTCTGGCCAATAGGCATACTGATGGAGATATATAGGTTAATCTACCAACACCTCCTCTCTTAAATGCCTATCTACCAGTCTTTCTAGAGTCTTCAATATGAAGGATGTTAGACTGATAGGACAAAAATCCTTAGGCTGCAATAAGTTTGTCTGCCAGGCTTAGGTGTAAGAAAATGTTGCCCATTTAACTTTTTTATAAGTCACAATCTTGCAGAATACTTTTCAGCCTGCTTGTGACTTGGAGAATACTTTTCAGCCTGCTTGTGAAGGCCTGCGTGCCATAATCAAGACTGTTTCTTGATCAGTTACACAGGTTCCTGGAAGGCGAGTTACAAGCAACAGCCTCAAGATCTCCTCCTCCTCCAATCGCATCTTAGCACCAAAGCGGGTTTCCAGCCTGGCCCCACCTCCCGAGATCAGTACTTTCTGTAATCTAGCAGTGCTAGGCTGCTTCTGTATAGTATTACAGAAGAGCCACCAGCTTTCCTCAGAGATCCTCCTGATCTCTCTTTTGTATAACCTCTGGGATTCTTTGTATGAATCCCATGTTACCTGACACTTGTTAGTCATATAAGCAACATGTAGCCTTCATGTCTTTATCTTGATGGATCTTAAATAAGAATTCCATCTAAATTTAGTTCCTGCCCATTTCTCTTGAATGACAGGGCAGTTCCTTCTATAATCAAGAGACCAACGTATTCATGAAAAACTCCACGAACAGTTCCAGATCTTCTGCATTCCTTATCCTGATCTGAGGTCAGTCTCTAAGCCCACCCTTTAGGTCCCCTGTAAACGAATCCCAAATAATCCTCTCGGGGTTCCTGTAAAGGTGGTCCCTTCTAATTCGCTGATATCAAAATGGATATGTTTATGATCGGACAAGGAAGGTTCCATAAATACCCTTTGATCCTTAACTTCTCTAGGATCCTCCCCAAATGCTATGGTAGGGGGTTGGAGTAAAGCCAGCCAGTAAGTTAAGGTTTCTGTTCCTGCAATATGACACAAGATTCCTGAATTCTTGAGGAGGTGGGAAATAGGCAGAGTATACTATGGGGCAGTCCGCTTTCTTCATACCTCTTCCGAAAGTCTGGTAGAACCCAAGTGTTGCTATGCCTTGTCAGCACACAAGTTCTAGGTTTATCATCAGCAGATAACCTTTACTTTTAGTCCCATAATCTAATCTTGCCTAAGCCAAGGTTCCTGGATTATGGCGTCTTCCGAGTCCTGCCATGTTATACTATTGCATAGCACCCTAGAGGCAGCAATACTATATTGTACAGCCTAACCTTACTATATTCTAAACACTATCCATGAGAAGCCAGTCCTCATTCAGGGTTGGGCCTCCGTTTTAGAGTTGTCTTTAGGCAGGGTATCCTCTGATCTAATTCTATTTTAGGTACCACAGGGACCCAGTTTAGACCTATGTGGAGCTTCTGGAGGGTCCCCTTTAACAAGGGAGCCAACACCCTGAGCCAGTCTTCTAACCCAATTCCTTCTCTTCTTCTCGCCATCACAATGATTCTTTTGTCATCAGGTTTAGAGAAGCAACTTCTCTGGCCAGTGTTCCCAAACCAGCATCCTTTGAGGGCAGAGGCTGTTTCTCCATATCTCTGGGAGATAGAGTCCCCACCTCCATTGGATCTCTCTGGGTAGCAGGTTCATGTTTTGGAGCTCTTGCTAACTCCAATTTTGCATATGAACCATTGGAGTCCCCAGTGAAGCTCTCTTGATTAAAGAGTTTGGAACTTTCTACCTAGGGGTTAATTTGGTTCATCCAGGCAAAGACCCCCAATACTTAGATAAAACTATATCATCATCAAGTATCCCAGAGGTTCCATTAAGACATATCATGCACCCCTTCAAGCATAAATTGCTCAACACCTTGGGGTTGGGGAATTGGTTTGCAGTCTCCTATTTGACATTCAGAGACAAAGCTGCTCAGTGTGTCGATAGTCAGCTGATGTTGGCAATCAGGTCCCAGTAATCCACCAACTACTGACGTGTCCAGTATACATCAAGGTCCAGATTTAGGAACTTACAGGCTGATAGGACCCTTCAGAGGGCCCCTGTTGTAGATAAGAAAGCTTTACAATTTTCCCCTACAAACAGCAGTGAAGTATCAATCAAGTGTGACTGAAGATTGAACCATTTAAGTGTGTGGTTCTCATTATTTAATCTAAAAAAAACCACATTTATTATATTTTGAAGCTGACTTTTAGGGGTTGAGAATCAAAACGTGCTCTTCACACAGTGTCTGGTTTTTATCTTCTCCTGCATAATTCATATTTCGTCAGTTATACAATACTGTTTCTTTAATGACAAGTTTGTGCTTGTTATTGGCTATATACTACATAGTTTTATCTGTGCTTAGGAAAACTGTAACAAATACACTTCTATATCAGTGACAGTGATATTGGGATGAGTGACACAATCTGCATAAATACATTTATAACAACCTACATTTTCATATAATATAGGTACACGCACAACACTATGCAGTTTAATAATGTTATATCTCTTTTGACAGAAATTTCTGATGAAGAGCTATATGTACTTGTAATTAACTTGGAAAATTCCATCCATTTGATGCGAATAGAAAATGAAGTATTTGAATGCTATATTAGACGCATTGATCCCACCATATTGGAAGGTACATTAACAGTTAATTTAAAGAATGTTATATTATTTTTAATGAATGCCTATGTTTAGCTGATAATCTTAATATTTATTATGTTTCAGACTTCCATGAGCGTTTAGAACACATTATTACAAGGAGTCGCCAAAGTGCCCTTAAACGGCCTTCTTCTCTATCAGTGTCTTCCAGAGGATCTACTAGACGTGATAATGCTTTTACTCTCTTAGAAAATGGGCCTAGGTAATTCCTGATAGAAACAAACATAAAATGCATCACAACAGCGTGCACAGATGGTGGGATTTTTCTTTTTTTTTCACTTGACCACAAAGATGAAAGAGAGCAAAAATAAAACTGAGAGACAGGCTTATATTTATATGCTGAGTGAGTGTGTGTGCATGTGAGCGCATGTGACACAGAGAGAGAGAGAGAGAGAGAGAGAGAGGGAGAGAGAGAGAGAGAGAGAGAGAGAGAGAAGAGTATAACTCAGAAATTAAGAGTTGGGTAAATATCAAATTTCATATTTCAGTCAAACACTTTTTAAAAATGCAAGATGATGACTAAGAAAATCCTGCCAACTTTTTAAATGAAAAAAGATTTACTATCCTTTTCTCCAACAGGTAGGCAGAGGACGAATCATTGTATTCCACCCAAAAAGATTTAACTTAAGGGTTTCCCTGGAAATAGACATTGTGAACCCTGCGTTCATTTCCAAATCTTTCAGCGTACAAATCACGCTTGCAGCCCATTGCCTTTGGCTAACACCACTACCAACACCAAAAAAGTCTGTTGTATTACTCAAGCTTATCCTTGGCAACAGTTGAACTTAAAGATGGTGCTAAAAGTAGATCCAATTGCTTTCTTGGGACTAATAGCTAAAGAGCTTTATATTCGATCACATATTTTCCAACTGAACTGAATATAATATGCAAATTTAAAAGCAAACTGTTTTTTTTACAGAGTGGAGTACCTTTTAAGAGTTTTGTTAAGCGTCCTAATTGTTCAACAAACCAACCCAGAGTGTTGATAAAAAAAAGATGAATAAAACACACACACACACACACATGGAATGCTGCCATAAATCTAAAACCAAAGGAGACCACCTGTAGCCAAAGAAAGTGCCTCAGTAATATCACGGCACCAAGATCATGAGGAAAAATATGTTTCTCCGCAGCTTTCCCTCAAACTTCGACATTCAGTGATTGGGGTGAATGGTTATCCATCAAGTTTAAGTTATCTCTTCATCACCAACAGAAACAGCACACTCAAATTTCTGGCCATCTCTAGGGCTGACCTGTACTGCTTCCCTAGAGTTTCTGAAAGGGTGCCGCCAGAACACTCCCTAAAATGTCGTAGTGGTAAATAACTCCACCATCCGTACTTACGGTATTTTACCTCTTCAGCTGTACTTCAGCCTGTGACGAACTTCACCTGCAGAATTATAATCGCGAAAGTCGCACTGCCAATCATCGGTTCCGATTTACTCGCTCTTTGCAGTCGCTTTACCCGCTGCAGGAATAAGCCACTCTTGCAGGATGTACGGACTATCGGTACCATTTCAAAATACCCGAGTACTCAAAACAGCATCAAAGTGAATATAATCAGAGCTTCACACCATCCTACAGAAATTTTCTGAGCTGCTCTAGCGGTTCGAAACACCAGGGGAAGTGCGTTACAATACTGCGCACTTCATTCGCGACGCCGCCGAGCCACCCGTCGCCTCACTTAAGACCGATTTCGCATAGCCAGGGACGAGTTCGAAGCTATACTTCAAGACGGCACAGCGTGCCGTTTCAAAGGGTCCTGGGTATCACCTTAATCCTATTGCCGAAGAGCAAACATTATCGTGCTTGTGGGTATCACTGCACTCTAAACGCTAGGGATATTCTTCACGTCACATCCATGTCTTCAACCAGAAACTTCACGACTACACCACATTCTCTGTGATGGATCTCTGAAAGCCTGCATCCAAATCCCAGTCAATCCCAATGGCATTCCAAAACGATCACTCCTTTCGGACAGTTTGAATTTTCATTAATGACTTTTGGACTACCGAGCGAGATGGTTCAGGCGTAACTCTGTGGCCCACATTCGGGAGGTACCGGGTTCAAGCCCCGGGACCAACCAATCTGACCGAAGGTTTTTTTCGCGGTTTCCTGGTCGCTTGGCGAATGCTGGCTTGGCTAATTTGATCCGCGAACATTTCTATAATTCCTTTCATCACTATATTTCCTTATTCTTCACTGCTATACCAAGCATTGGGCTAATCAGCCATTCTGGATATGCTGTTATCTAGAGATTGCTTGCTCCTCAAAAGGCTACTGACCCAAGGAGGGTAATGCGATGAAGAAGAACACTGATTCGTATGACACAGTCCAAAAGAACACACCAGATAGGCTTTCCAAAGCTTCGTCTACATTGATGACATCTTGGATGGCTGAAGAGCACGCACGAAGCCTATGTACGTATACTTTTTCCGTCGTCTTTACAGATTAGGTACTCACCAATACTAAAGAGCTTCCTGAGATCCCCAAAATCTGGACATACGCAGCAGCACATGTTTTTTATCCCTTTGAATTATAGCATTCAAAATGTAACCTTCAAAAACTGCACGAGTTCTAAATCGATTTACATGAATAGTAAATTTCTACCGTCCGTTCCTGCAGTCTGCATCCAAGTATAAGGCAGCACTCCATACAGCGGCTTCCGACTGCGAGGTTCACAGTCAATACACGGATTCCAGGTGGTAGAAGCCTTAAACGTCTGCAAACATAGTCTCGTTCAAGCCACTATTTTGATTAATTCCAACCGAAAGGAAAACAGTAGAGATTTTAATGTTTCTAGTACTGTATTTCCCGGATTTTTGCTTGCCAGGAATGGCAGCGTGCAAAAGTCACTCGGCATGTCGCTGCTCAAATAAGCACTTTCACGCTGCTATTAGCACATTTCGGCCCTCTCCCTCCCACTTCAGGAGGGTGTCGCTGGGAGAGGAAACCACCTGTGTCTAGGTGGTGTCTCCCGACTGTTGCCATGCCAGGACTGCTGTCCTTTACTGGCTGAAGAAGGAATTTAGGGAAAGGGACTGTGGGTTAGCGATGGTTTTAAGTGGGGGTAGGAAAGGTGTTGTGTATAGGGAGTTTTTTTATATGTTGTTTGGAAGGGATGGGGTTTTAGGTGATGATGACGTGGTGACAGATGTCAGGTTTTTTTTTGTTTTTTTTTTTGATGTTTTGACTTAGTGCCTGCCAAGCACAAGTCTGGGGCGCTTGTAGCGTTCCCCGGGGTCAATGTCGTACTCCCCGAGGCCACGGATGAAGGCATTGAAGCTGCTAGGAAGAGAGTCATAGAACTTTTGGGATAGGGACAGGATGTAATCTGTGAGGGTGGAGATTTGAAGGTCTCGATGGATGTCTTTGTTTGGGATGTACCAGTCAGCATTGACGGCGGTACGGAGGAAGCGGTTTTGGAGGGTTTGAAGGCGTTGGAGGTGGGTCTTGGCAGCAATTCCCCAAACTTGGCAGGCGTAGGTGATAGCAGGGCGAAGCACCTGCTTGAACAGGAGCACTTTGTTGCGCACTGACATGACTGAATTTCTGTGGTATAATGGATATAACATTGCCATCCTACGGTTCACTTTTGAGGCTAGCTCTTCGACGTAGGGCTTCCATGTGAGCTTGTGGTCCAACGTGACGCCTAGGTATTTAGCCTGCGTGGTCCAGCTGACGGTTCCACCGGCTAGTTGAAGGTCAGGCACGTCGTCCAGCTGGAGCCTTCGTGTGAAGGTGACGGCCTGGGATTTGGTGGCATTCACTTTTAGGCGCCACATGTTGAACCACGTGGTGAGGACGTCAGCGTGGCTCTGTATACGTTGAACCGCAACCCTGTGCTTCAGGGAAGCGGAGGCGATGGCTGTGTCGTCTGCGAATTGAAACGTCGAGCAGCCTGGGTAGGATGGCAATGTATTAATGAAGACCAAAAAGAGAAGCGGGCCGAGGACACTGCCTTGAGGGACCCCTGCATGAATGGGACGTGAGGTTGACGTGACTTCCTCCTTGGTAACACTGAAGGTGCGGTTTCGGAGGTAGGAGTGGACTAGATGGATAAGAGGGGATGGGATGTTGTACTGGATGAGGCGATGCAGGAGACCCTCATGCCAGACAGTGTCAAAGGCGCGCGTTATGTCCAGGAATAACGCTACAACAAAGTGCCTGTTGTTGAATGCAGTGATGATGGTGTCCACCAGTCGTAGGAGTTGGTGGACTGTTGAATGCTTTCGGCGGAAGCCGAACTGTTCTGGTCGAAGCACTTGCAGCGTGTCCAGTGATTGTTGGAGTCTCTGTTGCACAACCTTTTCAAATAGTTTGCTGATTGCCGGAAGGAGGCTGATGGGGCGGTAGCCCTCTGGAGAGGAGGTGTCCTTCCCTGGCTTCGGCATCACAATGATTTTGGCGTACTTCCAGGATGTTGGGAAGTACGCCAATCGTAGCAGTGCATTGAAAAGGTGTGCAAGGAGCTCCAGCCATTCCCGTGGTAGGGGCTGTAGCGCTGCATAAGGGATGTTGTCAAATCCTGCCGCCTTGTATGGGGCGACGGACGAGAGCAGCTGTTTTAGTTCTTCCACTGACGTGGGGGCTACAGACTAGATCCTTACAGTACTGCCTGGCTTTCTCGCTTTCTCATTGGCCTTACGTTTAGCCACTGGAAAGTATCAAAAGGGAGGAGAAGCCGAAGCTTTAATAGCGTACCGGATCTTCCGCTTCGGTATTGCGGGAAGTATCACCACGTCCAAAGCCGACAATTTGGATCATAGCTTTTCAAAGATTCCGTACACAAACTTCCACCCACAGTGGAACGGCATGGTGGAACATTTTCATCGGCAGTTTCAGGCCGGCATTATATGCCACCTTGACATTTCTTGGCTGGAGCATCTAACGATTGCTTTTTGGGGATACGTACCTCCTACAAGTAGGATAACGCTACCTCTTGTTACGTGGTGGTGGTGGTTTTCTTTCCCTCAATAGTGGCTCCTTCCCATTGACACCCTTGTACAATGAATAAGGAAACATAAAAGGTAATGGATCGAAGGGGAAAATATGATATGGATGTTGGTTTGAAGAACTTCATCATTCTCAAACTTCCGCCCTCCCAGCCACTTTTTCAGTCCAGGGAAGAGGTGAAAATCACTTGGCGCCAAATCAGGGCTGTACGGTGGATGGTCGAAAACGTCTCATCAAAATTCCTGAAGAATTTGTTGGGTGACACGAGCACTATGAGGGCGGGCATTGTCATGAATCAAGACAACCTCAGACGTCAGCTTGTCTCTTTGTTTGTTCTGTATGGCTCTCCGCAGTCATCGTAATGTCTCTACTTGAAGGAACCGAATCACACTACGCAACTCACATTTGGCGGGAGAGTCAATCGCAGCGGCCATGTTTCCATGCTAAAAACTAGGCTCACAATATCATAGTGAAGTTGGCTGTCACTGAGGGTAGAGTGGGGAACATGCGCAGTTGCCTTCCATGCACAAACAGTTTCCACTGCTCGTGTGGTTGCGTTCCTGCGCGATTGGAGGTTGAAAAAAAAATAGCCCTTGTAAATGATGCAGAGGGAAATTGACATTACCCTCAGAGTGTGCAGAGTTTCCTAACTTAACTAACAGAGAACAATTATAATAGCACAAAATTATAAAATGAAAACTCTGAATAGATTAACAGTATAAGCTCTCAAACATTAACGAATAAACTTTGAATAGATTAATAGATTAACAAGTATAAATTCTGAAACATTAACAAATAAATACCCTGAATAAATTAACAAATATAAACTCTGAAATTTTAATGAATAAAAGTCTGAATTTAACAACCATAATTGCTATGAAATAGACAAGGCAAGAAAAATTTTAAAAACATTACACAACATAATAACACCAACAGGGGTATGTCACATGAAAAAAATTTCCCCTCAATACCCTACATGACACATGTTTAGCAATCCAAATTAACAGATAAAAGATCATGAAGCACCAGTCTGCTCATAGGAAATACAACACTTTTATACCAGGCAAGACAGCAATCAATTCCAAAACCTACAAACCACTAAGTCATTCACCATACTATGCCATGAGAACACTTCCCCGGACATGTTTACCAAAAGACACTCAAGGCACTCTCTCCTTCTCAAAAACCAAGAAGTCTGGAGAGGCTGAAGCTCTCCAATGGAATACAGGGCAGCCTAAAAAATTAGAGAATTGCTGAAATAGACTCAGGTTTGCTAAGAATTAGGAAATGCATAGGAGATGCATCTTTAGAAATGCCATCAGACTATATAATTCCAATTAAACACTTTATAAAGAACTTCAGTATTGACCCTGAACATTGAGTGAATAAAAGTCTGGAAACTCCTGAAAAAACTTTAATGTCTACAGATAGCTCAGGAACAGGATCTGGAGTATATGTTTATTTGAATTTGCTCTTTTAACAGCACATTTTGAGTGTCAAGTGACTATTCTTTTGTTTCTTGTGAACTCACACAAAGATTATGTAACATTCTACTAGCATATAATATTTAACTAACAAATGAGCATTGTCTCAGGCTACAACTTGTATTACTCTAGTACTGCCTAATTGCAACAATTTCCAGTGAATGTTTGTCATGATTAACAGGAAGTAGATAGAAAAATAAATTTTATGCAATTTTGTTACTTAACTACAGATAGTTTGTGTTGCATAATTCTTTTTTGACACTTAGGTTGCCTAGAATTAGTGATGCAATAAATATCTTGAAGTGATATGCATTTATACTTGATCAAATTTAATTTCCCCTTAACCTCTAAAATTCCAAAAACCTTGTAACAATGCCCTTCTGATTCTGGTAGGCAATGAAACACTACCATCATGTCCTAATGATCCAAAACCAAAATCTAGATTTGGATTTATTTTTATGATGTGCTTTATTCCCAATATATGGTTTTAGAATCTCTCTCTTTCTATGATAACAATGTACACATAGTTCTTGTTATGAAATCTCCTGCAGGGAGTATTTTAATCCTGATCTTGAAGCTCCACAGTTTGGAAAACCTTTCAAATGGATAAAATTACATCTACTTAATTTTAGACTATCACATGAAATCATGACATATTGAGCGAGTTGTTTGCTTACTGCTGAGAAGTTGTTTCTGAGATAGAATGGGTTTAAAAAAAAAGGATGAAAACATGGGCAGAGGTGCAGTAGGCAATGAATGCAGTTTTGGTTGTAAAAGACCTCAGATACCATAGCATTTATGGGAAATGATTGAACAATGCTTGAGATGAAATTTTATTGTTTAATGCTACTTTTACGGTGTAGCAGCATGTATTCCATTCACTGAATAAACAAATGGAATTAATTAGAAGCCTTGATATTTTCTGGAGGAGCTACTGAGTAAATTATATAATAAATGCAGAACTAAGCAATGCTTCACTTTTATACTTTGGTTTGTACGGTAAGGAAAATTTTCTTGACTAGCTTTAAAACCAGCTTGACTTTATTAAAGTTTTATGCCAAATTTGTTGTAAATGCAGTTCAACATTAAAGTTAAGTATTTAATATAATTAGGCTTTCAAGGCCAGCATTCTTCAGAAAGCATATATTCTGAAGCATTTAGTTTTTTTTATTTTATTTCCAGAGCAATAATAGTAGCTACACAGCCTCTGTTTTGTACTTATGCTCCCTTTTTAGAACACAAGCCACTGACCTACTAGTCAATCACATGGCACCCACATGATGTAAAAAACATTTTATTAATTAGCTTATACATAATGGTATTTATTTATAAATTTAAACGTGTCTTACAAAACTTACTGCTGCAGTTTTGTGACATATATGTGTAAATCAAAATTTCTAATTGGTCAATTCATAAAGTTTTATAAATATTTAATAAACCAAAGCAACTAAAAGATTCTATTGAGCTCTGATCTACTTTTCAGAATAACACTAACTACTAAGTCTGACATTTTAGATGAAGAGACTGTACTAGTGGAACACTCCCTAGATCAATTTCATGCAGAAATGGAGCATGCACATGTTGATCTCAAGGCAACTGAGGAGGAAGCTGGTATTCTAACACATGAAACTCTAGAATCAATGAATAGATTTGAAAAGATGTCCATTTACTCAGTTGATCCTGTGACTGGACGTATTCCTGCTGAAAAGTTTGTGCGGTAAGTAATGCAGCTCATCTTTGCAGTAAAACTTAATAAAAACCAATTGAAATTATTTCTGTTGGTTTTTCAAAAATAAAGAAGAAAGAAAAGTAGCTGTGATTGAATTAACCAAAATATTCCGAAGAACGGTCTATATTTACAAAACAAACGGTCTATATTTACTATACAAAGACAAAAAGCTAAATGCTGAAATTCACAGTAAATCTGTGTGAATAAAGCAGAACGTTTGTGCAATGTCAAAGAAAGAACCCTTAAGTCATACAATCTATTCTACAGAAAGTAATAATTATAGCCATAATTTATGCTGTATATCAGTAATTGCCTAATCAATTCAGGCTTCTAGCATCAAAATTGGCACAGTCACAAAATAATCTACAGAAATACCAGGTTTACTATACGTGGATGATCTTATGGTCAGGGCTATAACGGTAATTGGGCTACAGAAAGCAATCAATGGAATACATGAATTCTGCGAATAATGGGGAATTAAAGTAAATATAAATAAATCAAAAGTTATGGTATTTAAAAGAGGAAATAAACTAAAAAGAGAAGAGAAATGGCAAATGGGGGGTTTAAAGTTAGAAGTTGTCAAGGAGTTGGATTATTTGGGGGTGAGGTTGAGCAGTAATGGTGAATGGGGGGCACATAGCAGGAAGGTTATGGCTAAAGGAAAGGCAGCAATGACAGGAGTAAGGAGGTGCAAATACAAATTAGAAATGCCAACTAAATGGATAGAAAGAATGTATGAAGCATTGGTAGAAGCAAGAATGCTATATGCAGTAGAAATTTGGGGGGATCTGAATTAAGCAGAAAAATAGACCAGAGCTATAGAACGTTCTGTAAAGAGCTATTGGGGTTACCAAGATCAGCAACAGGGGAAGTAGCATTAGTGGAATTAGGAAGATCAAGAAGAAAGGGAGTGATACTGGAAAGGATATTAAAATTCTGGTTTGGATGCCTGAGAAAAGATGAAGAGGAAATTTTAAAGATATGCATGGAACAACAAAAGAGTATGAAAAATAAAAATAGCTGATGGACAGGGGTAGAAAAAATTATGGAGAAGATAGGAAAGGGAGATATTTGGAGAACAGGAGAAAGAAATAGCAATGGTTTCTGGATAACACTAAAAAACAGAGTGGAGGACATAGAAAGACAAGAGATTTGGGGAAGCTTAGAGAATAAAATGTCACTAGGGTTCTATAGATTAGTAAACAGGAAATGGGGAAGAGAAGGGTATGTAGATTATTGTAATAGAGCAGAAAAAGAAGTGTTTGCATGGATGAGAACAGGATCAATGTATCTGAGAGGGTTAAGAGGCAAAAAAAAAAAACGGAATTTGTGAATTATGCGGAGGTAGTGAAAGCACAGAGCATTATATGACAGAATGCAAAGATTTAGCAGAATGGAGACAAGGAGTATGGGAGGAAAAATGGGAAAAATGGATGGAAAAATAGTAGCAATTAAAATGTTAACAAGAAAAGAAGAAAAGCAAAATAAGAATATGGGGGAGTTCTTAAAGAAAGTAAAAGAGAAATGGATTAGAAAAATAAGAGAGATAAGAAAGGTAGAAAGGCAAACGGAGGAAGGAGAGGGTGGCCAATAGGGATTAAGGGTGGCAAGGGATGCTCAGATGAGCCAGAAGGCCAGGGTGCCAGGCAAAAAGAGCAGCATAGCTGGCAAGGAAATTTGTACATAGGTTAAGTTAGTTTATAAGTGGAATATTGTAAAAAGAATTGTGTATAAAAATGTACAAATAAAGTTATCTATCTACTAATGTTTGTTGGTTAGATTAATACTGTAGTGTATTTCTTATAGTAAATGGGTAAAGAATGTTTTATTGATAATCCAGCTTGATTTAAAACATAGTTTCCCTTCTTTAAAATAAAAAAAATAATTTTTATCTACCTGCAGCAAAACCAGCCAAGTCAAAATTTAAAAATTCCAAAAAATACTGGGTGTCTCAGAGTAACTGTATCAGCTATTTTTCCCTAAAACTATAAGATACTTGTTGTTCACAAAAACCATTTGATAACCAAAACCTATGTAAAGAATCAATTGGTGGTATTTTCATTTTCCGAAACAAACCGGAAGTAGAGGTATTCATGGTCAACTTTGAAATTTTAAATGGAAACGTGGGTTGTTTAAGGTATCATTGGTTAATGCTTTTAAAATGAAACAACTTTTACCAAAGAATTGTTTTTCTATCTTTTAATGTTTACTCACAAATGAACAAAAGACTTCCTCGTCAACACTTTACACCAGTTGCTTGATGGTGTTTCTCTGGCTATACAGTTACCATGTGGCTTCAACAGGATGGCTGTCTGGCTCACTTTTCTCTTAGGGTTCGGCAAGTTCTTGACCAGTTGTTTCCTAGATGGTGGTTTGTATAAGGAGGACCAGTATGTTGGCCAGCCTGATCTCCTGATTTAATACCAAATGACTTCTTCTTATGGTGAAGAATCAAAGTCATTGTCTACCGGATGTGACCTCAACTAGACAAGATATGAAAGAAAAATTTGAGCATCCTATGCATCTCTCAGCAGCAACTTCTCTGTGCCATCAATGATGTTAGGAGTAGATCACAGCTTTGTGTAGCACAGGGTGGTGGACATTTTGAACATTTACATCCATACATACAACATTTCTCAGAATATGTTATTAATTTGTTTACTTTTGTCTTTCATTTGTGAGTACACATAAGAAGATAGGAAAAAAAAGTTTTAGTAAAAGTTGTTTCATTTTAAAAGTACTATCCAAACATATCTTAAACACCCCCTGATCCTATTTAAAATTTCAAACTTAACCACCAGTACCCCTACTTCCAGTTTGTTTCAGAAAATGGAAATGCCACGAATCAATTCCTTACATAGATCTTGATTATCAAATTATTTTTGCAAACAACTATCTTAGAGTTTTAAAGAAAAATGGCTGATATAGGTGCTTTGAGACACATGGTATAGTAAATTATGAAAATGACTTACAATATTAACACAACATGAGTATATACAGAGTGAGCCAAAAGACTCTGAACCGCCTGCGCAGTGTTTTTCCTGTCCACATCCTCCGTGCTCGTTGCCGTCTCCTGCTATCATAGAAAGGCAAGGATGAAACCATACAACATTTTTAAAACTACTTTAAAGCCTTTACTTACCAACTTTACGAAAGGAGATGCTGAAACTGTCCACCATTGTTGTCCATACATTTTTGGCACCTCTTTAGGCAACTATCCATCACTCGCCGTAGTTCACGTTGAGAAATTTCCTGGCGGATATTTTGTTTTAATTCTTCCAGGATGTGTGGATTTGCCTTGTATACTTTATGTTTTAAGTTACCCTGGAGGGATATTTTATGAACAATATTACTGGCTGCACAGTGTTTTTCCACTGGGCATGTGGAAATATGACAAAATCATGATAATGCACTGCTGCTATAAACAAAGTCATGCTGTTGTGGTTTTGATGCACAGTGTGAAGTGCAGTTTTGAGTTGAAGGTGATGTGATGTAGTTCAGTTATTACGAGTTATTTATTATTTTGGCCTATACCTAGTCACAAAGTATATTATGGCTCAGTTTATGTTCTCTACTGCACAGTGTGTATTTATTTATGTTTTTCCATTGGGCGTGTGGAATATGACAAAAACATGATAACGCACTACTGCTATAAACAAAGTCATGCTGTTGTGGTTTTGATGTGCAATGTGAGGTGCAGTTTTGAGTTGAAGCTGATGTGATGTAGTTCAGCTATTAAGAGTTATTTATTATTTTGTCCTGTACTTAGTCACAAAGTATATTATGGCTCAGTTTATGTTCTCTACTGCACAGCTTGTATTTATTTATGATTCATATGTGTTAACTCGGTCAGCTCACCAAGTAAAAGTACGATTTGCAGAAAGATTTCCAGGTGTAAAAGTTCCAGGCCATACAACAATCCATGAACTTTACAGTAAATTTCAGGCCACAGGAAGTGTTCAGGCTAAGAAACCTAAAAGATGGCATTCGGTTCTTACTGAAGAAACATTAGATAACATCGGTCATCGTTTGAAAAATTTTCCCCAAAAATTGCATGATGGATAGTTTCTTAAAGAGGTGCCAAAAATGTAGGGACAACGACAGCGGCCAGTTTCAGCATTTCCTTTCATAAGGTTGGTAAGTAAAGCCTTTAAAAGTAGTTTTAAAAATGTTGTATGGTTTCATCCGCGCCTTTCTATGATAGCAGCAGACGGCAACGAACACTGAGGATGCAGACAGGAAA
The DNA here is from genome assembly GCA_030765065.1 of Deroplatys truncata. Classification (NCBI taxonomy): domain Eukaryota; kingdom Metazoa; phylum Arthropoda; class Insecta; order Mantodea; family Mantidae; genus Deroplatys; species Deroplatys truncata. The sequence continues at coordinate 169,584,321 of CM060983.1, forward strand.
AACACTGTGCAGGAGGTTCGGAGTCTTTTGGCTCACTCCGTACTATGGAGCCTAGTAAAAGTCAAAGGAGATTATTACTGACTTTCATCGGTGTCTACAGAAGCTTTTACTGAATACTGAAAAAATGTTAACTGGTGATTTGGCTGGCTTTGATACTAGACATCTCAATTATGTATGACTTAGCAGAGCCTATATCATGTAGAAGCTGTTCCAGAGAATCATAGATAAGTAATATTTAGGTAAATACATACATATGTAAGTAATATAAAGTAAAGTGAAGTAATATGGTAAAAACATTTAAGAAGATAAATAAAATAAATAACAGAAGTATATAGTTAAACATATAAATAAATTAAAATGATAATTAAGTAATTTAAACAATTTAAATTAAATCAAGCAAGTAAAACTAGCATGATGAAGTTAGATGAAAAGTTTAAAGTTATGATATAAGTGTAAAATGTATGGTGGAATTATTAGAAAAGATAATTAAGTGAAATAAATATTGTAGTTGTATACAATACTTAATAATAAATAATGCATAAATTAAATAAAGTTATATAATAATAATAATAATAATAATAATAATAATAATAATAATAATAATAATAATAATAATAATAATAATAATAATAATAATAATAATAATAATAATAATAACAACAACAATAATAAAACAAAGCAAATTAAACAATTTGAATAGGATTAAAAAAGATTACATAGTAGCATGGTGAACACAGTGTTGAATTCATATTGAAGTAATAAAATTTTGATAGTAAGGAAAGTAAACATAAGTTAAATTAAGACTAAAGAAATAAATTACGCATATAAGTGGAGAACTCATAAAGAAATATAAAAGATGGAATATATTTGTACTGGATACCAGTACGTTTTAATGCCAGAAACTGGTACATAATATTAGATCTAGAATAATATGGGTAGTAGCTGGTTTCCAGTTACTTGCTTTTGCTGGCTTCCAGCAGATAGAATTTCGTTAAAATATGGGTACTTTATATTTAGGTGTTAGTAATTTTCCTTTTTATTTTACTCTTATACATATGTTGTATAAAAGGCTAATATGCTAGTGCTACTAATGTTTAAGATGCATTATTCAGTAATTTTCTTGAGAAAAAGAGGCGCATAATGTACAATATCTTGTTTTAAACCTAAAATTGAGTTTTATTTATGGGATGCTCTTTAACTGCTGTGGTCCTTAGCGTCCCTTTCTATATTGGGCATGAAAGACTGGTAATTTTGCTCAGAGGCCTCTTTATCAGGCTTGAAATTCTTTTATGTGCCATAAATCTACGACATGGGACCACCGGCTTTACTTCCCTTTCGAAAGAAGCCATGCTAAGGACTTTTATGCCTGAAAAAAATCCATCGCCCTCTGCTGGGTTTGAACCTGAAACCTTGGGAACTAGAGGCTAGTTTGGCAAAGACTACATCATGGAGGATGACTAGTTTTAAACCTGGAAGCAATGATGGTGAAGATGATAAAAGCTGCACTTTGATAATTATCACACAATGGACTGTTTTCTGTGAACTCCAACAGCAGAGAGTGTTTATTATTTTGAATCTAAACTTTTTTGTTCACAGAGATTGAGCATAATATTTAGTTCAAAATAAAATATGTAGTTCCATACAACTCACATATTCAAATCAGACAAGATTTATGTGACATTTTAAAAATACAGAGAAAAAATATTGTCAAAGTGATGAAGTGACTTTTCTTGCAGTTGTTTCTCATTTGAAATGAGTCAGTTCCAAATGATTGTATGTTAAACCAGATTAAAACAAAATTACTTGGGAATAAATCAAAGTTGTATAAGGGAAAGGGAAAGGGAGGATCCCCATGCTGCACATTTAACCTACATGAGACTGAGTGACTGTATTGTGAGTCAAGTCTTGATACACAATGTAGATGCACAAATGGTTATTTTACACTATAGAAAGTTGTTATAGTTTTTCTACTCTCTCTGACAACAGTTCATGCTTTTGAAAGCTAGGTACCTATTCATTTTTATGTCAATTAAGCAATATACTGATTGTATAACTTTAGACACATTGCAATATGAGGCTCATTTAAGTCCAATGTATCTTAGTTAAAATGGAATATATTTTATGCTTATTACTGAAAAATGAATAAAGGTCTAAATACTTGCATAATCCTTTACATTCTAATGCTTTATTCACTCTAATCATTATTTAAAATCGATTTCCAAAAATTGTTTTTCTTTTTTTATTTGAAACAGAATGCCCCATATACAAAGGAAGGAAAGAAAAATGTGTTAATCACATAGTGAGCACAGACTAATAAAATATTTTACCTGAAGGAAGAAAAATATTAATAGATAGTAAGGAAATAATGTTTATCATAAAATATGCAGTTTCATACAGTGGGCCTGTTTGGTTAGGACAATTTATATGCCAAATTTTCAAAATACGGACACAAAAATGCTAATAATGCAAAACTGTTGATGCACTTTTTGTTACAATTGGTTCCTTGTTTGAAAGTTCTCTGTTGAAAAGCAAGCTTGCTTTCAGATTAAAAATATGAAGAGAGGGGGAGGGGGAGAGGGAGAGAGAGAGAGATAAAACCTTGGAAATAACCTGAAGTTGTTACATTAATACTGCTTTTCAGATTTCTAGAGCAACAGACAGTAAAGACTGGACAGGAGTTAACTTATGCCAAGATTGAAGTGATTTGAAAGTATAACAAATTTACATGTTTATAGCACCACGTTGTGGAGCCAATTTGCGAGAGCAAATATGTGTGTTTACTTCACGTGTGTTGCCATCTTGTGTGACGTCACTCGTTGGTTTGGTCTGGTCCGTAGATCCCTCTGGCGTTAGCAATTTGCATGAATTTTAAATGTCCACCGGCTAGCTATTATCTTATCTAGGTAGGCATGTTTGTCTTACAGGTTGTGAAGCGGAAAAGGAATCTTTTATCCAAAAATTACTAGTGAAGAAATGTATTTTATAATGTTTTATTGTCTCACACGTGCACTGACACTTTCACAGATTTATCTAGATAATCGCCATATTGAAACTGTTTATAATAACGTCTTATCACTTTTAACTCACGTACTTCAACTTGGTATATTTAACTTTAGAATATTTTGTAAGATTTCTCGTACTTCTGCTGCGTGTAACTTATGACGAAAATGAAGGACTGATTGGCGACATCTTTTTGAACTGCGGAATTGACGTGGAATGTACGGAGAATTTTGTATAACTGCGGGGACGATGTATAATGTTTTGAGAATCTTGCCGAACACTGGGGGATCGTGACCTCAACCTGGCTATTTATAGGCTTGCCTTAAGATACACCTAAAGATTATAAATGAACTGCTATTGGCTAATAAAACGCGCCAACATTAGCGTCTATTTTACTATCCAATGAAAACCACTAATACATATTATTTTTAGAGAATGTTCTAGAAGCTTTTTTACCGAAAAGGCGCGAAACATTACGTAACTTCCTGGTTCCCGGTAACGATAAACAACTCACCCCTTGCTGCATTATTGCGTTATTGTTGACAGTTTCAGTAGAGCCGTATATTATTATTTACCAATAATAATTACAATTATTAAACCTCTGAAATCAATGTTACATAAAAATACATATTCATATTACAATCCTTATTTACATCTGAGTAATTTGTGATACAAATTACCGTCTCAGATTGTATTATGAATTCCTAAAACAGTTCTCTTTCTGGGCTACACTAAAATTTCATAGGAAGTTTTTATTTGTTTTTTAAATCCGATACAATTTTCAGTTTAAAACATGAGGGTGTGTTGGTATTTATTTTCATTGTTTAAAATGAGGACAGTTCTTTAAATTAAGTATCCCATCAATTGAAGCAATACATATTGATACTTTAGTATAAGACAATATGCAGTATGAGGTGGATCATAGCATATGATGGGTGATCACCCAATGCCTAGTATCGCAGCGAAAAAGAAGAAAATGAAATGTAGTGATTAAAGAGATAATAGGAAAATTTGCGGATGAAATTATCCAACTTAGCATTCACCTAATAACTGAGGAAAACCACAAAAATCCTTCAACTAGTTTGATTGGCCCCAGGGGTTTGAACCCGGGACCTCCCAAATGCAAGTTGCACACAGCTACACCTCACTCATTTGCAATGATTACAGAGTCCAATATATCTAAGTAGTTTAAACTATAATTTCTGTTTAAAATGGAATGCAGTTTACTCTTATTATTGATAAAAGAATAAAAATCATTAATTTTTCACATAAACCTTAATGGGTTAATGCATCATACACTATTATTACTATTTAAAAACTTTGTCAAATAACCTCCAAATAGTGTTGTTTTATTTCCCACGTAGAATGACACTGCACTTTTAAAAGAAAGAAAGGGAAACTCAATGCCAATCATAGAATGGGCTAGACTAATGAAATAAAATAAATATTTTATCTCAAGTGTAAAAAGAAATTCTGCCACTTCCGCACTTAATATCTGATCCATTAGCAATTTACATTGACAATGGCATTAAGCCTCTTTGTAGCAAAAGCAACATAAGATTCACATATGTGAGAACATCTCCACACATTCTACCATGCTTCTTGAACGTGATTCTTAGGCTTTCAGTGATTCTCTTTGCTCTGCATTCCCCCTTGGTTATCATAATACCTCAAATATGCTCTTTGGGATTAAAATCTGGTGTTTTATAGGCTGTAGGAGAAAAGCAATTTCAGGGGCTGTTTCATCCAAGTTCTGGTTATTCTCACAGTATGAACATTGCTGTTATCACACACATAGTTAATGATATTCATATCATCAGCAGGATATACACAGTGAACACTTGGTAACATGGATACCTCTAAGTCCTCTGTGTATTCCTCAGAATTATTCTTGGAGAAACCCAGACTATTTCACTCACACCAGCTGCCAACATCCAGCCCAAGATAGCGACCCTAATTTTGCTGTTCCTTGCAGCACTACATGTTCTTGTCTGTTTGCCAAGGTATCATCATTCCCTCTTCATCAGATGAGAGCACTTTCTGAAGTTCCAGAATTCTTTTGATATGGGAGAAACTGAGAGCAAATCTCACAGGAGATGCCTCATGATCTTCTGTGAAGTCCTCACCACTGAAGGAGCTATTTGAAGGTTTATATGCCTTATGATGGATATGGTAGGACACGAAGGATTCTCTCTCAAATTATGCACTATATCTGTATCCTTCCAGAGTGGTCTTCCGGATTTGCATAATGTTTTTTGCCCATCTCCTGCTTCCTGGAATCACCAATCCAATAATTTGAACCTGCAATCAGCTAAGATGGAAACTACAGATGCTGCAATGTTCCATGACCAGCCATTCCATTACCATTTTGATATTATGTGAATAAGTTCCAGTGAATTAGAATTTTTGAAAATATTCTTGAATAGAATTTATTTTAACATAACATAACATCTCATCTGTAGACCCTATAGTGAGCTAGAACAGCTTAAAAGAAGCTAGTCTACTCTAGGATGTATATTACGTCATAAATACATAATTAAATTGTGTACTTGTATGTAAATAAATTGTAGTTCTTATGTAGAGTACGTTAGAGCTAAAAAATTGTAAAACAATATTATTTATTTTTTATTTAAAGGTGAGTCGGAATTGTTACACTTCTTTTCATTACAATATCACGTAATATTATTTATACTTAATGTATTTATAAAATTCAGTAACATTTTATAGTTGGTTATTTTTTTATTGCATAAAAGAAATTCTCCTCTGTGTAGAAGGTGTGAATGATGAGATATCTTTTCAATGCTAACTTGAATTTACTTTTATTAGTTTTCAGTTCCTTAATATATGATGGAAGTGAAATGAATAATACTATAATACCATTGTAGTAAGCCCCTTTTTGGAATACTTGTAGGTTATTGCTTGGCCTGTGTAAGTCCTGCCCATTTCTGGTTTGTTTGCTGTGTATGTCTGAATTTTTTATGAACATTTCTGGGTGGTCAACCACAGTTAAAAGTACAGCTGAAATATACTCACAGGCTAATGGTAGAATTCCAAATAAGATTTGATATCATTTTCCAAATAAGATGCAAGTACATTTAAGTGAATGGCAAAAGAAAGGAACCTTATGTTGTTAAACCAATTTGTTTTGTTCTTAATAGGTTGTTTATAGCATGCCTGTACCCAGAAAAACATTTCGGGGTGGGGGGTTTCCACAAGTAGATCTAAACTTAACAGTACCCCTCACAGTTACCATATACCTACTCCATACATGGACAAGAAAATTGCTGGAATGCATTATATAGACAGGAAAAACTCACCAGAATGAGGATATTCCACCTTACAGCACAAGACATGGAGACTACTTCGAAAACCAGGATGTATGGTCACCTTACCTATGTCAGGCAACAATATTAAGTTACCTTTTTTCTTGTAAATGTGCTACTAGCAATAGACCTAACATTATTTAACAACATTTTTCCATATTGGTTTGCTATGAATTTAAATAAATAAAATTGTCAGAAGTTTCAGGGGGGGGGTTGAACCCTCAAACCCCCTCTCTAAATATGGCCCTGGTTTATAGTGTTTTTCCTTATATTAATTTATTTCTTCAGTTTTTGTGGCTTTACTTATTGGTATTTAAATTATTGCAGCACCCGCTAATTAAGATAAGCATTTTATACATGAAACGTATTTTCTGAATATTGAATTATAGCCTACATTTACAATGAGTAGTCCTACTCAACTTGCCACATTTCCTTCAGTGCCATTCCCCTTCTTCTTGCTCTTTATTTTTTCCCTGGATTCATAAACAAACACTGCTTTCTCCTTTGCCTAAGTTGTTGGCTATTTTTGCAATATCAGACTAGACTACCATATGACAACATATTAGCTGGAAACATGGGGAGAGCAGAATCTACTCCCATACTTTTTTTAATAATAATAATACTTCATTGAACTAAGTGTTTTGTTTTATTATTTTTTTCCTTCCATTTCATTGCTAAGGAAAATCTAAATATGCAAAACATTTTGCTGCTTGTCCTCATTTATACTTAAGTTCCTAATGTTTATTGTTAGTGAAATTTAGTGATTTAATGAAATATATTATCTTTTGACTCACACTCGAAATAGTCTACAAAGAACTGAAAATATATAAAATATTTAATGTTCTCCTTTTCTTTTGCAAGATAGGCTCAGTATTTAAGGTGCTAATTTTCTAGCATGTGTTCATGAGAAGACAACACAGAAAGACAAAGAAAAAGGTATTTCCGAATGTGGCCAATAATTATTAATGTTTCTACTTCTTACCTATGGTAAGTAGAGGAAGTATAGCATTCCACCCAACAATTCAGTATATAAATTTCAAAAAATATATTTTTTGAAGTGTTTTAAACCTAAAAAAGAAACATTCTTGGAGAATACCATTGTGTGTGTATGAGATGAAATGCAGAATAAATACAAAATTTGGTACCCAAGTCAGACACTGCTTAACATACCAGGCAGAGATTTCCATACACTCCCTCCATCCCAAATTACCCCTTATATGGAAAAGTTTTCACTATTTTTCATTTTCTCAAAATAGCTTTAACAATATAAAAAATAAAATATGTATCTTGAATTTTCTGCAAACAGCATCTCAAGTTCTCCTCATTCTCACTGAGTTGGGAAACTGGGAAACCATAAGATATAGGCCAAAAAACTTACTGAAGGAAAAATGTATAGCTCATGAAAATATTCAGCATTAGGAGTTGAATATGGGTCACATTTGCTTCATTTACTCTGTAATTTATATAGACATATTTCAGAAGCTTTCACTTCCATCATCAGCTGTAGGTCAACTGGTGGCACTAGTGTCTAGCCTCTAGTTCCTAAGGTTGCCTGGTTCAAACCTGGTGGAGGACAATGGATTTTTTTGGGCATTAAAATCCTTAGTATGGCTTCCTTTGGAAAGGCAGTAAAGCCGGTGGTCATGTGTCGTAGGTTTATGGCATGTAAAAGAACCTCAAGCCTGATAAAGAGGCCTCTGGACAAAATTTTCAGTCTTTTATGCCCAATATAGAATGGGACACTAAGAACCATAGTAGTTAAAGAGCATCCAAAAATAAATAATAAAAGAAATAAGTGTGCGAGGTGTCCCTATCCGATCCCTTAACAATCATTTTAGACCAAAACTTTTATCATGATTAGGGTAAAGTGGGCAGAAAAATAACATTTTATACGGATAACATAAAGGATGCATATGATTTGATAAAGTCATGAATTTTGCAAACCAAATTTCTTTTTTAACACCTACTTTATTATATAGTAATGTAATAATATTAACCCTTAACCTATCAAGTAAGCTACAGCAAATTAGTCTTTGAGACTGCACCGGGCATAAATTCTCAATAACACACCCTGCCTTTCTTCCCCACAGCTAGGGTTCAGAAAACATTTGGAGCCATCTATACTACAAGTTTCTACATCTTGAAATGCTGTGCACTGGTTGCTGTGATACAATATACAACTCAAGAGTATACATTAAAGTTTTTCGGCAATTCTTTGTGGGAAAACTACAATCTCTGTGGTGAAATCCATTGTATTTTCAATAACTCCTGACAGGAAATGTCCCCAATTCACGTGACATCCATATGACAACTTCTCCTTGCTAGCAGAAGAAAGATTATATTTATCTTAAAATTCCCTAAATACCTAGGATATTTAAAAGCACTCTAAAGTTTATACTCAACAATGTTGAGCATTCTTATTAAACTCCTGCATTTAATTTCTGAATGCTTCACTACAATTAAAAGGGTAACTTAAAATTCAGCATGCCATTTTTCACCTCATTAAGAAATGTTTTTGAATCCTTAACCTTTTCACTTTCAGATATATGCAGGATTGGTTAAAGATTGCTGAGTCAACCATTGAAAAGCTGCGTCTTCATACTAACAGTATGCACCAAAGCATTACACACCTTAAGCGCCAAATTCGAGACTGTAGGGACCTGGGATACACCATACAGCCAATAGATTTTGATCAAATGAAAATAGAGAATCGCCTGCTCAAGGAAACGCTTGCTATGAAGAACAAGTATTTGCTTGAGCTCAAATACCTGTCAGGTAAATATTTCACTGCTTTTATTACAAGGCTATTCAAACCCTGAAAAAAATTAATGCTATTACTATAAGGTATGAGCAGTATCATGAAGCATATGGTTTCTCTAAAACAGTTTATTTTCAAATCTTTTACTGTTGTGTATCATTTGAGCTGTCACAATCTGCACATGCCTCCTCTTCCATAAGTGGAATATACAAGAGAGCTAAAAAAACTATGAACTGGCTGCACAGTGTTTTTCCGTCTGCATCCTCGGCACTCATTGCCATCTGCCACTATCATAGAAAGGCGCGGATGAAACCATACAACATTTTTAAAAATACTTTTAAAGGCTTTACTTTACCAACTTTATGAAAGGAGATGCTGAAACTGGCCACCACCATTGTCCATACATTTTTGGTACCTCTTTAGGAAACTATCCATCACTTGCGTAATTCACGTTGAGAAATGCTGGTAATTTCCTGGCGGATGTTTTGTTTTAATTCTTCCAGGGTGTGTGGGTTTGTCTTGTACACTTTTATGTTTTAAGTTACCCCAGAGGTAGAAATTGCAGGTGGTTAGGTTGGGGGACCAATCTCTACTAATTATTCTGTCCTCAAACACACTTTCACAAAGTTGGTAAGTAAAGCCTTTAAAATTAGTTTTAAAAATGTTGTATGGTTTCATATGCACCTTTCTATGATAGTGACAGATGGCAACGAGCACTGAGGACACAGACAGGAAAAACACTGTGCAGTCGGTTCGTAGTCTTTTGGATCACCCTGTATTAATGTCCTCATTAAAGACAAATACATCCCCTCTAACTTACTACTGAAACAACAACCACAATTTATTGACCCAGTAAATTTTTTGTGCATTGCACAGTTGACATTGGACAGTCAATTTCATAAATAGTAAAATATAACATACAAGATATAAAACAACAAAATTTAAATAGTAACATATGTACACACCACAAATGGCAGTTCGCCCTCAGTCTAATAATTGCTTTCAGATCATCTAGATTATACAAACACTTCTTAATTAGATAATCTTTTAGTTTATATTTAAAATGCTTTATTAGGGTGTGACAAAACTTTTTCAGTGCCACTGGTAATCTGTTTACCCCTCTCATATTAACATCCTTCTCAGAGATACTTTTATTTGTATTATGTCTAAACAAATTGCAGTTATTTCTCGTTTTGTGGCCATGTACTTGATTGTTTCTTCTTAATGCTTGCTTTTCTATTATATATATATATATATATATATATATATATATATATATATATATATATATATTTTAGTTCTGTAAATGTACAGAGAATAAATGAAACTTTTTTTTCATTAATGATGGTAGTTCTACAAGCTTCCCTTTGTTTCATGTTATATATTAGTCTAATGTATTTCTTTTGAGAATGAGATTTCCATTCATATATGCTTTTGCGATGTTCGGCCATATTCTCACACCATATGTTAAATGATGAGTCCAAAATGTATTAATTTTTGAGTTTGTACATCAACAAAGTTTTGGAAATATCTCAATGAAGTATATTGATCTGCTAATAACATTGTATATATGGTCAGTATGCTCTGTTCATTTTAATTGATTGTCTACCATGACGTCTAAAAATTTCTCTGTGTTAACCTGTTAGACATTCAAATTCTGAACCTGCAGGCTAATATTGTTGATGTTTTAGTTAACATCTTTGTTTTCTGCCTACTGCACTTCAAATGAGTTTCAAAATAGTTAAAAAGTGCGCATGCAGAGTTTTATTTATGTGTCTATATCTGTGTGTTTGTGTGTGTAGCTCTTTGTTTTATCCCAGCAAATAGCTGTAATATTGTCAGCATAAGTAGTGAGTGTATTATGTCGTTAACATACATGATAAATAATAGTGGTCCTAACACTATGTCTTGGAGTACTCCATATTACTGTTTTTATTTTCTAACAAACCTTTCTTTTTTATGAGAAATTTCAGTAATTTGTTTCCTTCCAATTAAAAAAGTGCCAAATAGCTTTCTGGGGAGACTTGTAATTCCATATACCTCTAGCTTATTTAACAAGATATTGTGATCAATGCAGTTGAAAACTTTGGATAGGTCAAATATTAAAGTGCTAACCTTGTTAGTCTGTAGCTTTTCTACTATGAAGTAGTATTAGTGTTGTTGTTGAGCTCCACACGTGGTGGATAATGTTTCTCACTTGATGTCGTTTACCTCACGCGTGCAGCCATATTGTGTGACGTCATTCGTCGGTCGCCTGCTAACCCATCTGGCATAGCAATCTATATGAATTAGTTTTAAGGTTATGTATATTTTCTTCCGGCCAGCTATTTAGGTAGGCATTTAATTCTTGCAGGGTGTGAAGCGGAAAAGGAATCTTTTATCCAAAAATTACTAGTGAAGAAATGTATTTTATAATGTTTTATTGTCGAGCACATGCACCAACACTTTCACAAATGTATCTTGATAATTGCCATACTGAAACTGTTTCTAATAACTTCTCACTTTTAACTCACGTACTTCAATTTTTGTATATAAGTGACTTTGTAATATTTTAGATCTTTAATGATTTTCACTGCGTGTAACTTGGTGAACTGAGCGGCCAACGCGTAATGTGCGGACGAAGTGTAATGCTTTGTAAATTCTGCCGAACTGGAGACGATGTGTAATGTATCGGGAATCTTGTTGCACACTGGGGGACCCGCTAACTCGACCTGACTTATTTATAGGCTTACCCCAAGCTACACCTAAAGATTATAAATGAATTACCATTGGCTAATAAAACGCGCCAACATTAGCGTCTATTTTACTATCCAATGAAAACCATTAATACATATTACTTTTATAGAATAATCTGGAAGCTTTTTTTTACTGAAAAGGCGCGAAACATGACGTAACTTCCTGGTTCCCGGTAACGATAAACAACTCACCCCCTTGCTAAAGTATTATGTTATTGTTAACAGTTTCAGTAGAGCCGAAAATTATTATTTACCATTAATAATTACAATTATTAAACCTCTGAAATCAATGTTACATAAAAATACATATTCATATTATTATCGTTAACCACATCTGAGTAATTTGTGATACAAATTACCGTCACATATGCCCCACTAGAAACATAATTATAAATATTTATAACCTGTTTAGAAATTTTATAATTTTGTTTTTAGTCTCCTAAATCTTGTAACACACGCTATCACTTTCACTTTACACTTCACACGCGTTTAACACACGACATATGTTTTATCTCGCCACTACTTACTGGCTTTGGTTTAATTTGTTTTAATATTAATCTGTCATTACAATAAAATTTTTTTTTTTTTATAGCAAATACTTTACCCTAAATTATTTAACTAGTGTTACAAAAAATGGTTTACTTTCTTATATTGTTACCAAAAATTTATCAATTCAAGAGTTTTTTTTGTAATTACCATACATATTTACCAAAAATATTTACCCTGTACACAAATATTTACATCTCTTAAATCTAGACAATGTTTCACCTTTTCTGTTTGCTACATAAGTATTTGTTTTAAATTATTTTTACCATTTTTGTTATTTTGAATTTTATTTTAAACAATACTCTTGGAATTGCATTTACGTATCTTTACTTTACTATCATATTAATTTTCAATCTTTGTATTCTTAATTTTTAATTCTTGGAATTGTATTTACGTACTTTTACTTTAATCTCATCTTAAGTTTCAATCATTGCATTCTTAATTTTCAAATATTGTTACAGATACTAAAAATTTTAATTTACTTATTTATTTATTTTTAAAACATTTCTCTTTTTTTTTTTTTTTTTTTTTTTTTATAACTTATTTCTCTTTTCAAATAACATATATATTTAGTTAACCCTCTTACGTTCCAATACATTTCTATGCAAGTCGTCTTCAACTATCCAGCATTTACTGTACATCTCATTGCTATTTACCCTCCTGGATCAAATTGTGTGTGGCTAAACATTACTCGTAGCCGTAACCTAACCTTCAAATTTTTGTTCATGAATAATCTCTTGTATTCATTTGAAATTTCATCTCCTGATAACATTTGGAAACAATCTACAGTTTCTTGAACAATACATCTTTTAACAATTGCCATTTTCAATTCTTCTGCTATCTTTTTAATCTGAGAATACTCTGACAAATCTGTACTAAACTGTACTGGACTGGAGTTTTCAATTTGAACATCTTGGTACAATTTATTTCTTTGCATTTCTGATTCTTTCTGTATTTCTGATATTTCCCCTCTGAACTTAACTTGCGCCTCATTTACATCTACATTCCTAACCTCTTTTATCTCTCTTAACTCACTTGAAATAATACTCATTTGACTTCCTAACTCTGTGCATTCTACATTAACCTCACTTTCTTTGTTACATATTTCCCTGCTCATGTCTAGCATTTTCTTTGAAATTTCTCCTATCTTACTTACTATTACTTCCTCATTTTCATCTTTCATTTTTGGCATAATACTATCTAGCTTCGTAACTTTCTCTTCAATTTCTTCACTGCTTTGATCTACTTTCTGCTCTAATATCTCATTTTTCCTACCAATATCTTCCATTAATTTCCTATGATTCCTGTCTATAGCTTCCCCCAATTCCTCAAAACTCTGATCTATTTTCTTACTAATATATTCCCTCGTTTCCCTAAATATATTTTTCATCATTTCCATCATTTCCTTCATCGTACCAGCATCAATAGTAATATTTCCTGGTATTCTATTCTTAGTTTCTGCACTAACATTTTCATCTTCAAACCCCAAAAAATCTGGGCTATTCCCTGTACTTTGTATTTGATCACAGCTAACTATTACACTATCTCCCTCCATCATTGTTTCTTCAATATTCCTAGCAGCCATTGTTTTTGTTTTCTAAAAAAAAATTACAATCACCTGACTTTGTGATGCTGTCTGTTGATGTAGCTTTGATGTCCAGCGTTCTGCCCCATTCTCCTAGGTTTGTATGTCGCTTCTGCGTTGTATCGTGATGAATCTACGTTGTCTCGATGTTTTTGTAGTTGATTTACCTCGTTGCATCGTAATCTCGGAATTACGATCGAAGTCAGTCATCCCTGTCGTTTCTTGAATCTGGGTCTTGTAGATGATTTCACCTCTGCATTCCTGGTTATGTTGATCCTTTCCTAGTTGTCTAGCCTTCCTTTCCTAGTTGTCGCCCCACGTTGGGCGCCAATTTGAAGTAGTATTAGTGTTGTTGTTGAGCTCCACACGTGGTGGATAATGTTTCTCACTTGATGTCGTTTACCTCACGCGTGCAGCCATATTGTGTGACGTCATTCGTCGGTCGCCTGCTAACCCATCTGGCATAGCAATCTATATGAATTAGTTTTAAGGTTATGTATATTTTCTTCCGGCCAGCTATTTAGGTAGGCATTTAATTCTTGCAGGGTGTGAAGCGGAAAAGGAATCTTTTATCCAAAAATTACTAGTGAAGAAATGTATTTTATAATGTTTTATTGTCGAGCACATGCACCAACACTTTCACAAATGTATCTTGATAATTGCCATACTGAAACTGTTTCTAATAACTTCTCACTTTTAACTCACGTACTTCAATTTTTGTATATAAGTGACTTTGTAATATTTTAGATCTTTAATGATTTTCACTGCGTGTAACTTGGTGAACTGAGCGGCCAACGCGTAATGTGCGGACGAAGTGTAATGCTTTGTAAATTCTGCCGAACTGGAGACGATGTGTAATGTATCGGGAATCTTGTTGCACACTGGGGGACCCGCTAACTCGACCTGACTTATTTATAGGCTTACCCCAAGCTACACCTAAAGATTATAAATGAATTACCATTGGCTAATAAAACGCGCCAACATTAGCGTCTATTTTACTATCCAATGAAAACCATTAATACATATTACTTTTATAGAATAATCTGGAAGCTTTTTTTTACTGAAAAGGCGCGAAACATGACGTAACTTCCTGGTTCCCGGTAACGATAAACAACTCACCCCCTTGCTAAAGTATTATGTTATTGTTAACAGTTTCAGTAGAGCCGAAAATTATTATTTACCATTAATAATTACAATTATTAAACCTCTGAAATCAATGTTACATAAAAATACATATTCATATTATTATCGTTAACCACATCTGAGTAATTTGTGATACAAATTACCGTCACAACTATTATTTGAATAAATTGACAGATAGCAATAATGGTGGGTCTACTTTTCCAGAAGTCCCGTTGGAAATTCACCAATACATCATCTTTGTCAAAATAAGAAATGGGTAGTTAGAAATATTATGTACATACAAGCAGTGAAAATATATTGTACAATTTAAGTGCAGTATATTTTCTTAATGTTTATCAGATATTGCCAATTCACTCAATGATGGCACATCAAAGAGAAATGGAGACATTTACAGGCTCTGTGAAAATTTGGACAACAGTACACAAGAGCCTCATTTATCTGGACTAGATGGGACTGGAGGTAATCCAGGTTAATGAAAATCCACTAATACAGAAACAAAATTTTAAATGAATATAAACTACTAATCTATACCAACATTTATTTTGGCAATAACAAGAATAAGAAAGAAGCATTTCTCGGCACTTAAACTCAGAAATTTATATTTTGTGAAATATTGCGCAAGTTTCTTTTGTTTCAAATTTGCATTGCATTTGAGAAGCAAAAATGCAAAGTAAGCAAAAACTCAATCTGGATAAACCAGAAATCTGGGTTTTTGAGGGCTGGATAAATGATGTTTGTGTATTAACATTATATTATAGCGGATCAGGTTGAGCGCTGGGGATTACGTCAGATGAGGTAACTGAGCAGAAAGTGTTGAAATGCGGTTACCTCAACACGGGCGCGCTAAGGAATGCAAAGTCAGCATGCGGGTGGTCTGCCACATGTGGTCTGTTGATTGTGTCATCTATCGTCTGTGGTCTGTATGTTTGTTGTCTATTGTGCCGTCTATGTACGGGCTCTGTCACACAATGTTCGGCTGACGTCCACCCTCGACAAAGACTATAAATGAGCCATCAGCGTACAAGTGCTTCCAGCACAACAGCAGTTATATAGGTAAGGATGCACCAACTCTAAGATCTGCTTGCACAGGCTTCACCCTGTCTAAGTTGCCCGACTGCAGACTAAACAAATACAATTTATTGGGTCTACGCATCCCCTGTACATTAACTACCCACATTCTGGAACGCTGCTCCGGCCTACCTACCACCCTAGTACCGACACATCCCCCTACCTCTGAGCTATCACCCCCCTAATGTAACCAACTACTGCAGGGTAACCACCCCCGGTAGGGGTGCTACAATATTCAGTTGGGTCAGTAAGATGTATTTAGTGTTTTTGGAAAAAAAGTATTTATCTATTTGGCTTCATATTTTGAAATGAAGATTCACATCTCATTCTGGAGATTTAGTCTTGATAGTTATTTGGACTTGATTCCATAATGATGGAAAAAGTAGTTTCACACTCATAAAACTTTAAAAAATGCAGTAGAATGTGCAAGGCTTTCTTGTAATTGTGCAGGAAGAAGCATAGTCTTCCCTGTGATATCTTAAGAAAGATCATTAAGCTGCTGTTCTGTTGTGAAATTTTGTGTCTTGGAGGGTCTGTGCTGAATGGGTTCCTGATTAAGTTATGAACTTTGGAAAACAATTTTCAAAGTGACAATGAAGTTGTGAAAGTTATCAACAAACACACAGACTTGATTTATTCATTCAGTTTTAACATAGTATTCAGCATAGTTTTGAATTTCAAGCAATAACTGTTATTTAAATGGTCACACCTTGATTCATAGTGGCATAATGTGTCATTGTTCATTGCTTTTTAAAAATAAATTCAGAATATATAGTTTCTGGAAAATATTTGAAAGGTATATTAACTTCTAGACAAAGTGAATGCACAGACATGACTTTCTTCTACATGGTACAAGTACAATTCTTGTATTGTTAAAACATGCAACAGTTTTCATTACCACAGAGTAATCCTGTGAGTTGCAGTCTAGGTATTCTAGGGTAGTGGTTAAAAAAAAAGCAACAAAAATAACCCACCCACCACTGCCACGTAATGATAGAGTGGACTGCTCAGAGTTCTGGCTTCAATCCAATTGAAGGTTTTTGGGAATTTGTGGAATGCTGATTTTACACCAGACAGAAACTTACATTAATACCACTCTCATTGCTGCTCTCTATGAATAATGGGCTGCCATTTCTCAGGAAATATAACTGTAAGTACGTCCGTGAGAATAGTGGCTGTTATGAAGGCAAATCCAGGTGGGTGTCTGTAAATTTTTATTGTACAGTGCATACTGAAAAATTTATTTTTTGCAAACAGGGAAGTGCAGCTTGGTTTTGGTACAACATAAAAAGAAATTGATGCAGCAAGAATCTCAAGGACACACTATTGCAGAAAGGATAGAAATGCAGAAAGGCAATATTAGGAAAGTAGAGAAAGAGCATGAAGTTACAAAGCATAAATTGCAACGTGCTGAACCAAAGCTTGCTAATTTAAGAGAATTCATTGATGCTCATGATGTAAGTATGACTTCCAAAATAATGTAGTGAAAAAACAATGCTTTAAGGTACTGAAAAATATATTAGTCACACCACTTTCCCTTCTTTCACCATTTCACTGCAATTGTAGAAATTGTTCATATAAAATTACTTTTTTTCTGTTCATTTCTTGTATAACTGAATAAAAAGGTTTCAGTTATGTAATAAACACATATACGAGAAGCTGAGATACAAGTCAGCTGTTTATAAAACAACCATTATAACTTTGAGGTAATAAAAAAGGAATGGATGCTTAGCATTTGAAAATATAGCATTTAAAATCTCGGAAAATTAAAACATATAATAATATTCCAGAGATGGCAAATGTTCAGGTCTACATTTTTCTGTAGTAGGTTTCTACCTTATTTACATGTAAATAAAAATAAAGTACAACCAAATAATTAATAAAATGAAATCTGTGATATGGCATCCTTGCATCTTGATACATATACATGTATTCCAAATTTTATAATTTATTTATATTTCCAATTATTTTTACAGTTGCAACTTCAGAGATTTAACTTACAACTGTATAGCAAAATGAGATAAAGTAAAAATAAAGAAAAATATAGTAGTTTGTAAAAAAAAGTAAATTCAATGATCTCCTTAAATTACAACTAATAACCACTATTTATGGGAATCAGTAAAATCAACAACTGATAGCCTGAACTCACTATATTCTAAAAATGCTAACACCTCTAGATATTTTAAAGAATTCATTAAAAGATGTTAAAAAAAAGAAGAAATACTGGTATCTAGCAGTTAGATGTACTGTTGAATAGCACCTCCTTAGTCCTGGTTTTCCCTTCTATATTAAATTTCTATAATTCTGTTATTAACCCCTATCCCTAATTATTTCAGTATCAATATCTTTATTGAGTACTACAATTTAACTTAATTTTCTCAGCTGTTTTATCTCAATTTAGGTTTAATACTTCTTCTCTTTAACAATACAAGTGTGTCGTCAATTTGACCTAGCTAACTGCACAGTCCAATTGATTTGGAAGAGCAAGGATAAAATTGTTGCTGCATTTGCAAAGAATGGATAAAAAAAATTAAGTGATTACAAAAACTTGAACAGAGCAAAGAGGATAAAGCACTGTTTAAGTGATTTAAGCAACAGAGAAGCTGCAATGTACCCATAGTGGACCTCTCCTTATGGTGAAGGCAGATTATTTGCCAAGAAATTAAACAATGGAAAAATTTGTGTGCAGCAGTGGTTGGATTCACAGATTCAAGCAACACCACATTACTTTTAGCAAAGTGAGCGGCAAAGTCAACAGTACAAGTACCGAAACAATCCAAAAATGGCTTACTACCATGTGGTCTATATGCATGAAGGATATGCTAACTGCAACATCTTTAATGACGACAAGACTGGCATTTTCTTTAGATTGACACCTAACAAAACTCTGAAATTCAAGGCAAAAAATATGTTGGTTGTAAGTTATCAAAAGAACAAACAATAGCTCTGGTATGTCCTAATGCATACGGAACCAAGAAGAGAAAAATTGCTTGTTATAGGCAAGTCAAAAAATCATAGGCGCTTAAGCATGTAAAAAATCTGCCAGTATACATTACAGTGCTAATAAAAAATCCTGGATCACCTCAAATTGTTTGAAGCTGAAGTGACACATAGTGATCAGGAGCTTAGAAATCAAAGAAGAAAGATTCAAGTTCTTGTTGACAACAGTCCAGCACATTATGTACTCTCAAGTCTGGAGAATATTAAGCTTGTTTTTCTTCCTGCAAATACAAGCTTATTGATCAAGGAGCAATTAGGATAATAAATTGCAATGTGAGTCAAATTTACAATTGAGTTGCTTCAGTAACAAGTAACTACTTGAACTGTTTCATAGGTGATGTTGCCTACATTATAAGCACACTTCAACTGTCGGACTTGTTACTGATTTCCTCCATGGACTCACTGGATCTCTCTGTCGGTTGATTGATGAACTTGTGTAGTGGGTTGTCTTCAGTGGGAATTTCAAAATTCATTAGTTTTGTTTTTTGTTTCAACAGAAAAAGTTTTCCCAGATGTCCAGTTCAAATTGATGATGTACTACTCTTAACAGGCGTACATTATTTTTATTTTGCGGTTTCTGTTTATGAGGTGTGAGACTACTGCTGATTCCTTTATTTGATTGTTTTTTATGTCTCATATACAACTGATATAATAATAAAAAAAAGTAAATAAATAAATTACCACAACAAAACAATTATTATATTTATACAATCATTTACCTCTCTCAATTAAGAACATAAATGAAGAGTAGAAGAAAATTAAAGCAATTAAGACTTGCTTTGTATGCAGTGCTTTCTATTCAACTAAGGAAAACAAAAGAGCAAATGTACATAGTAAATACCTAGCTTGATTTATATTATCATTTTCTATTAGATCTGTGTATATTTATGCAAAGTTTGTATCTCTTCTTAGTATTAATGTGCTTATAATGTATATGCATCTTTATTCACAAAGCCTTGCAAAAATATTGCAAATGGTAAATAAATCTAAATCTTTTCCTTATTGCTTCCTCTATTTCTTCCTACCACATTTTTAAATCATATTTCCTTCTGTGTATTCCTTACTCCAACATCCATCACCTTTTCAGCACCACTTTTTATTACGTTCTCTGCCACCTATCTATAGTAGGCAAGAGGAAGCATTGCACTCCACCCAAGCATTTGATGTTGAGACTTCATCAGGAATAAATGTTTTGAAATCCCCTAAACAAATAATTAAAGCATTTTTACTTTCTTTATCACATACATAGTAGGTAGAGAAGGTATTGCATTTCACCCAAACATTCGATACCAATATTTCACTTAAAATACATGCTCTCTGAACCTCCCCCCCCCCAAAAAAAAGCATTTTTAGTAAAATGTCTGTGAACAGCCTAACTTAAAAACAAAATACCAAACTTGGTATTGACAAATAACTGAATTTTCTGGGGGAATAGCTTGTGAAGTCCTCTTCATTTGGAAGGAATTTTGTATAATCTTGTATAACTGGTAAACATTAAGCAATAGATGAAAACATGCTATACAAAAAATGTAAATCTCTAAAACACACAATTTATTTCAAATAAGTTTTTTTTTTTTTGTGGCATAAGCCATTTCCAAGATATCCATTAATGGTTTGAATTGTTCATTACTTCGTCATTCTCTTAAAATCCTGTCAACTTTCAGTTGTTTCTCGTGATTGCATGGTAAAAGTATGGAATTTTAAGGCCAGCATATAGCATCCAGTTCTTAAACATTTGACTATTGCTATTCTCTTTTTATCTATAATGAAATGTGTAATGTAGCTATTTCTGCAAAGGTTTATTTCAATTAAAATGTAGTAGATAGTAAAATAATCTTTAGTAAGAATAGTTTGTATACCCACTAATAAATGACAGAGGGTAGAGAAGATTTTTAGAAAAAGGCCTGTGTCTGAGAACAGCATAACTCTAATATGAAATTTTCAATACTAAACTTGGTATTTAAGTTCAGTATCTTCCAAAGATGAGACAAGGATTTTCAAGAAAATCTCCCCCCCCCCACCACCAGAAACTACCCTTTACATGGGAAAGTGTTTGATCTTTTTTATTTTATCAAAACTGGCTAATTAATTTTTATTAAAATACCATATGTTTAAGATATTTATGTGAAAAATGAAATCCATATCCCAAACTTTCTGGGAACAGCCTCTAAAGTCCCCTTCAATTGGAAGGAATTTTATGTAATTTTGTAAAAAAGGTAAACCATAAGTTAGACAAAAACCTTATTTCACAAAAAATACAGATCTTTTTAACACAAACAATTTATTTCTAATAATTTTATTTGTGGCACCAGCGGTTTCCATGGCATCCATTATTGTTGGAATGAATTTTTCCATATTTTGTCCTTTTTAAAGTGCAGTCACAGAAAGAGTTTGAAATTTTAAGGTCAGCATATAGCAATCCAGTTCCTAAAACACCTATCAATTATTTTCCTCTTGTACCTACAACAAAATGTGTAATGCCTAATTTCACAAGAATAGTTGGTATAAGCTATATAAACATAATATGGGTAGAGAAAGTCATGTGAATGTAACCTTTTAAAACTTTCTATGTATTTGTTTCAACTAATCATTTACTTCCTATTCTGTTATTGGTTTATAAGTCTTTATTTAATATACTTTGATAGATTTTTATGTAGCTTAGCAGAGATACTTCATAAACTGTGTTTTGGTTTTCTACTTGAAACATGACTATCAAGCCACGAGACAGGTCATTTACATCAGACATTATTTCTCTTACTTGTGTTACTAATTTGTCAGAGATTAAATATCTATTGTCGATTACTATCAAAAAAATAGCTGAAGTGAATTATGATTCTCGTTTTTTCTGAAGCAAGAGCTAACGATTTTAAAAGGTTGCAAACTCCCTTAAAAGTTTGTTTTTATTACAAGTTGTTTTCGTGAAAGTTGCTCTTAATTTTATACACACTTATTTTCAATTAGGTATTTAAATCTCTGATATTAATGTGGTCCTGTTTATTATTTGTATTTATTGCAATTTTAAGTCATCTTAGAATATTTTTAATTTACTTACCTCCTCTAGGTGGCCAATTTTGTTACATTTCCACTGCCTTCTGTTATTTGTGACAAGTCTTAAGATTCCAAGCAATTAAACTAAATCTTGTCTTATATTCCCAGTGCCCAAGTGTTATGGAATATGTAAAAGTGATTGATGAAGTTAATCGACTTAAGCAAGATATACACAAGTGGGAGCGTCGCCATGGTACACAACAGTTAACTCTTGAAAGTCAAAAGATGGAAATCTCAAGCCTTCATTTCGAAGACAGCCATCTAAGTGAACCTTCCTTCACCAGCAGGTTTTTAATATGTTCATTTTTATTCATATAAATTGTTTCTTCAATCTTCAGATTACTGATTTGAGCAAATATTTTTAATAGCCAGCGGACTGCCCCCATCCCAAGTCATTTAACATGCCTTTAGTAACTCAGATTCACAGAGATGGTGAATGAAATTAGTGGAATGTTACTCAAAAGAGCACATGGTCAATTGAGGTGAGAGTTACATCTGTCTATAATAGGGAACCCAGGAGAAAACCTTTTCCAGGCAACTCATCCCAACCAAGATTTTAAGTTGGCGCCTTTAATTTGGAAGACAGACAGCCACACTCAATCTGATAACAACCAGATTAAGTAATGGTTTACTTTTATACTAAAATGTTTAATCAGCAACAAAATACAGCAACACTCTGCACATGAAAGTGTAAAATAGGCTTCACAGCTGTGATGCCAATTTTCAAATCTGTAGGTTTACTACCACATGGGCATTTGGAATCTTGCGCCTCTCATTGTCCTTCAATTCACTTTGTTAACCTTACTTTCATTTAGCCTTTCCTTCAGGTTCCAACAGTCTCCCACAACTATAACAAGATTTTATTCCCACACGACACTTATAAAGTCTGTTCAGTAAATGTGACTGTTTAAAGAACCCTATATGCTGTTCCTATTTGCAGTGTTGCAATCTCTTTTACATCTATATTTTCTACTGACTTTCTTTCTAAACAATACATGAAATGGAAAACATTCCAAAATCTTACAAAAGTTACAGTCTCCTTGTTACGCACGCCATTGTTTGCCCTGACTGATACAACGAAACTGGAACATTGGCAACCAAAACTACATACAGAGTTAGTAGCATAGCCAGAAAAATATTAAAGGGGGGGGGGGATTAGATATAGGGATCCATTTTTTAAACAATTTGTATCAATTTAAATGATAAATATGAATTAATCTTTGAAATATTTAAATAAACCAATTTTATATTCACAAATTAAGATACAGCAATTGGAATTAAAATTCGTATAGGATGTTTTGTGTATTCCAAGAGGCAAATGTGTTAAGAGATGAGGATTAATGACCACTGTATATTATATTATGCTGCAGGACATTTTATTTCACTACAAAATAGGGTTTCTAGTTATTGTAAACTAGGAGTTATTGCACTCATTTGGAAACCACTCAAATTTAGCACCAGAATGAAAAATACCCCCAGTATCTCAACATAGTTGTACCTATGCCATCCAAAGTACAGTTTGTTGCTGTCACCTTTGACAGCACCTAAGACATGCTGCATAAATAAAGCGCTAACGATTAGGAAGTATCTTGTTCCCGCCAACCTGTAAAAATGCTATTATTTTAACAAAGCTATTTCTGCTGTTACTTTTGCATTTTTATAGCAAGGGGGGTTCCAATGCCCAAAACCCCTCCCTGGCTATGCTTCTGCATGGGCTCAACGTGCAGTTTGTCAGTTAATTGAAATGAGCTTGTGATTGGTCTTCAAAGACAAGAATTGGCAGGTTCCCTACTCTGGAGTGTGAAGACTGATTTATGGCAGTAATTAGTTTGTGATTTAGGCATTTCTCTTTGTAGAGCAACTACACTTGCATTTATGAACAGACTTTACCTTATGTGGTAAACTTGGGTGGTATAAAAATTAATGCACGAGTAGAAAATGCTTGCTGCACATTTATTATGCTTAGTATGGGATGATGGTTTGAGATGGTTTAGTGAAAAGCCCTTCTAGGGTGAAAAGTGTGTTACATACCGGATAATTCTGTAACACATTTAGAAAGACTTTTGCCACAAAGAGCAAGCAGCAATCCTCTTATAAGGGCCTTTTCTTTTCCTCCCTCTCTCATGAAAATAACTAGGTGCAATACATTAGGGGGCAAACGTTTGCAGGAAACTGTGCAAACTAAATGCCCTCCCTTTTTTATGGTCGGTACTCTTTTTTTGCCCCAAAATTGGGTTACCTTTACTTGTTTTACATGATATATTGTTTTTCTCATTTACATGCACAAATTGACATTTTAATTACTCTAGTTTCACTCTCTACAACAAAACTCACTGAAACATGTTTTGGAGACTGTCTCCATCATAGTCTGGGTTGAAGAGAAGACAACAGTCTCTGGAACATGTCCCAGTAAGTTTTGTTGTAGAAAGTTAAATTTGTGCATTTAAATGTCAAAAAGCTTGTTTTGTTCAAATTGTTCTGGTGTTGATGGACTTGTTCATCAACAAACCAATCTATTGAAAAAATATGGTAAACTACAGGTACTATATATGCATATATTTTGGATCATTGCATTGCTGGGAAGCGTGGACACAGGAGGGCACTACTTAAGTATTTCACAGTACCACCAACCAATGATTAGAAAAAAAATGAGAAAAAGCATTAAAACAAACTCTATAGACAGTACTTATTTCCTTTATGCATGTAATAAAAAGAAAGGAATATGAAAATAGTTGCAACTATAATGAAATGCCCATTCTCTGTTACATTTCGTTTACATTTTTGAGAAAAGTACATATAGAGAATCATAATGATAGGGTAGAATGGTTTATTTATCATATATATATTATCCATAAGTAATAATAAATCTGTGAATTTGACATGCAGAAGCTGACTTAAGAGGAATCTGCAATTGTATTCTATGTATATGAAAATACTGCACTTTCACCAGCATAATATTCTCATACTTCACTCAGCAACAAACCTTTCGGAATTTAACACCTGAATTAAGCTTTATTTATGGACTACTTTAACTACTATGGCTTTTAGTGTCCCATTTTATATTGGGTGTGAAAGACCGGAAATTTTACGTGCCATAAATCTAAGACACGGGACCACTGGCTTTAGTTCCCCTCCAAAAGAAAGCCATCTAAGGACTTTTATGCCCAAAAAAAATCAATTGCCCTCTGCCGGGTTTGAACCCACAACCTCGGGAACTAGAGGCTAGCATGGTACCCCTAGACCACGGACAACATTTAACGCAGTGCTTATACCTCTAAATGAATGCATAAAGAGCTGAAATAAACTATTATCAGTCTACAACTGAAAGTAAGAAGTATGAATTTGAATATTGAAACTGTATTTAGTAACTTTTTAAAAACTTACTTCACTCATTGTTTGATGTTAAAATAGGAACAATGAACAATGTGTGAAGTAAGTTTTCAAAAAAGTGACTACGCAGTTTGAATGCCTCTCCACTGTTAATAGGGCTTCTGATTTAAATAACTTAAATGTTAATTGTAAAACTTATAAGCGCATAATAAATGGAAGTTGTACTTAATGAGATAACTATACAGTTGAGTCTGTTTTGAACACTAACCTCACTTACAACTGACTAAATACTATATAAGAAATTTATTTTTAATAAGAGCTTGTAGATCATGTTTTTAAATTAAGGTTTTTATAAAGCTTGCAAAAATAGTAGCACCTCCATTTATTTTTAACACTTGCACATCCCTAGCACTATTTTTACCTTCTCTACCACGTATAATAGTGCATTCCACCCAAAAATTCGATACCAAGATTTCATCAGAAATAGATATTTTGAGTCCCCAAAATATCTATGAATCCAAATAAAGCATTTTTGAAAGCATGTCCATGTGCGTATCTGTCTGTGAACAGGATAACTCAAAAATGCTGTCGGGTAAGTACCAAACTTGGTATTTAAGTTCAGTATCTTCCAAGGATACAAGATTTTCAAGAAAATCTCTCCATCCCAACTACCCTTTATTTTTCTTTAAAAAAAAAAGGGCTAACGATTTTGATTAAAATGCCATATATTAAAGATATTTACATGACAAATAAAAGGTATATATTGAATTTTCTGGAAATAGCCTTTGAAGTCCTCTTTATTCGGAAGGAATTTTGTATAATCTTGTATAACTGATAAACGTTAACCTATAAGATGAAAATGTACTACACAAAAGATATAGATCTTTTTAAAACACACAACTTATTTAAAATAAGTTTTTTTGTGGCATAAGCTATTTCTGAGATATCCGTTATTAATGGTTCAAATTGTTCATTTCCTGGTCATTCTTTAAAGTCCTTTCAATATTCAGTTGTTTCTCGCAATTCCATGGAAACAGTATAGAATTTTAAGGCCAGCCTATAGCATCCAGTTCTTAAACATTTGACTTCGCTGTTCTCTTTGTCCTAATGAAATGAGTAATGTAGGTATTTCTGCAAAGGTTCATTTGGATAAAAATGTAGTAGATGGAAAAATAAGCTTCAGTTAAGAATAGTTTGTATACCCACTAATAAAGACAGAGGGTAGAGAAAGCCATGTGAATGTATTACATCGGATTTTTATACTGCTTCTTGTCAGTACTACAGTAATTCTAAGTTATTCTGCAGAAGAGAAATGGAAAGAAGCATGGTCTCTTTTACATGACATATAGATTGAATATTTTTGTACATATGTTGGTCTTATCACATGGTTAATACCAACAGTATTTCTTTCTTTTCTTACTTTCTCTACTACGTATAGTAAGTAGGGGAAGTATTGTATTCCACCCAAAAATAAACATCTCTGTGCGTGTGTCTGAACAGCATAACTCAGAAACGAACAGTTGGATAAACACCAAACTTGGTATTTAGGTTCAGTATCTTCCAGAGATGCGACACGAAGGTTTTCAGGAAAATCTCCCCACCCCAGATTACCCTTTACATGGAACATTTTTCGAAAATTTAATTTTCTCAAAAATGGCTCTTAACGATTTTGATTAAAATATCATATGTTTAAGATATTTTCATGACAAATAAAATGTATATCTTGAATTTTCTGGGAATGTCTTCAAAAGTATTCTTCATTGTGAACGACTTTTGCATAACCGGTAAACCATAAGAGAGAGACAAAATTTTACTACACAAAAAATGTAGATCGCATTAAAATACACAATTTATGTCATACATTTTTTTTGTTGAGTGAACCATTTTTGAGGTATTGCTTGTTATTCCCTTAAATGTTTCAATACTTGTGTCTCAAATGGGAATTCGTTATTAATTTTTTTGTCTTGGATATGCAAAGAGTATTAATCTGTGGCAAAGAGAATGGTGCTGCAAATAACAACCAGCTATTAAGAGTAATGTCTATGCATAAAGGCTACTGTATTTCTATATTGCCCTTGTAAATATATATTCCCCTTACATCTACAAGAAAATTACCAATAAGATAGAGTCTGCAAATGTTTATCTTGATTAACATGAAGTAGATGGAGAATAAGCGTTTGTAAAAATAGATTGTACAAGAGTAGAGAAAGTCATGTGAGTGTAACACATCAGATTGTTTCTATTTATATCCATACCAATCCTGTGTGTGCGCACATGCATGCACAGCTCTTTCAACCAGAATGCATACACTTTATTTATGCTTCCCCAGCATACCCATAGTAAACAAAACTGGAGTCTTTACAAGAATACAAACTGTTACATTTTACAATGCATATAATTTGATAAGTCTTATAATAGTTATTGTATATCTGCTTCAGGTCTGATAGTCAGAAGACCACTGAAGAAAACCTCACGTGAATTCCAATCCTTCAGCACCTTGTATTTGAAAATATTCAAGAAGAAACATTTCTACAAGTTCAATTAAAATAATACTTTTAGCAAATATACGAGATGTGGCCCCAAAAAGCATATCGTCAAACTCTGTTTTGGTTCCTACCAAAAAAAAAAAAGTTTAAATTCTGAATAAAAGCTTAAGTCATCTCCTTAAGAGGTTCACATTTTTAAAGTATTTCAAACAGCAATACGCATCTGTTTTGATATTACACCTCTTTATGTGAAAAGAACTTATAAAGCTGTATTCCTGTGCATGTTTTTTAGTTTTGTATTTTTATGTGTATACAGAGAAGTGCAAAACTACTTTCAACCATACCTTTCATTTCTGTACATATGGCATGACTTTCCAGGCTACATCACATGCTATAAGCACTCTCGTGGTTTTTGATAATGAAGCTTAACATTATCTATTGCATTAATCATCCCGTAACAAGGCCTGCCAAATCAATGTTACGCATCAGAGCTTGTACGGCAAAGGAGCTGCTATGGTGAATCATACGTAAGGGTTACGGAGGCAAAGGAAGGCAAGCTAAATTTAAAATAATGTATAAACAAAGTAAATGCATTGCCTGTTAGCCTTCACTTGTAACTTCAAATTTCAGGTCGTCTTGTCTGCTCTATACACTTTAAGAATTCCTATCTCTGTGGCAGAAGAAATTAAGTTTTCTCACATTACAGTGTCTTTCTTAGAATTTATGCTGAATATTCAAATCTAAGAAGAATTTCAAGACCCTTTTTATTTTTTATATTGCATTAAAGGTGTTTGAATTAATTTGTTTATGCAAATTATGAAGTCATAACACATATATGATATGTGATCCTTTTTTTTTTGTAAATCATGGAATATGATGAGAGAAACTAAAGATTATTATACATGTCAGTTTTCAGATAAAAATAGTAACAAACTTTTTCTTAAAACCAAGCAAAGAAAGCTCATCCTGTAGCAGGATGTTAACTACAAGTTACAACCAAGTTTGGTCTGTATTTCCTTTTATTAACATGAGAAGCCTGTGCAACAGATGGATGTAAGTTGTAGCACTAGTATAGGGCCCCACTCACGGTTACACGAGTTAGGCAAGACTCTTAACAGAGAAAATAACTTGATTAGCTAAAGAAAAAATCAAAAACAATCTCCTTCAGGTTGGTTGATGTCCCAAATAAAAGTGTACAGTACTTCAGCTTCAACAGAATGACATATTTCTTTACACCACCACAAGAAAAAAGCTCAGTGAACCATACATCCCTTGCCCACAGAGAAAAGAAAAAATCTGATGTGCTTCATTCACATGACACACTAATCACTAAGGATGGACAGAAAATAATGTAATGGTTTTACCAAAATAAGGATTACAAAGTAACTAGTTACACAATAATGGTTACCAAAGAAAGGAAGACAACTAGTTATCATGTTAACAGTTACTGAAGAAATTAGGCCATTACTGAGCCTGGGCGGCACCACTGACTGCATACGTGCAATGGGAACACTTATCAGGAACTTGTTACCTCAACTTGTTTACAACTTAAGTCATCCTCGCACAGAGTTGCAAATATATATTTATTATAGCACGTTACTTATCACTTCGAATATAGATCACACACTACAGATGACAGATCAGTCAGCAAAGCTGCATGCATTGCATTAAGATGATTATTCATATATGATTATAGGTGTACAAGCTTTTATACATTACGGGTAAATGGGTATGAATAAACCATTAATGCTGTTTAGTAGCAAAATATGAGTGGGCCACTAAACTCAAACGACTTGTTCATACTGAAACGTAGATAACATCTATCATTACTGGTAACCGTTAATGTGTTTTATAACTGTGTGTCACACCTCTACTACTCACTCTTCTATAAACCATTCTCAGAACAGCTTATTCTTCTATCTAATTCTTGTTAATTGAGATAAACTTACATTAAACATTTTGTTATAGGTATAAAATGTGTACAGTAGGCTAAAGTGAGTCAATTTTTAAAATGCAGTTCACTATGTGATAGCTTCCAAATTCCATGGGGAGACCACGATAATAAAGTCATTTATCACTTGCAAAAGTATAAGCATTTGAACATTCAAAACAATAGCGAAGAATATCTTGGAAATGCTTAATGTCACAAAAAAGTTTACTTTGGCAAATTGTGTGCTTTAACGAGATGTACAATTTTTGTAAGTTTCCGTCCCTGATTACCCATTATACATAATTCCTTCAGAAAGAAGACTTCACAGACTCTTCCCAAAAAATTCAAATGCAATGTAAATATCCTAATATATGGTATTTTAATCAAAACATTGAAAAGTTTTCCTTGTAAAGGTGGTGGGGGAATTTTCTTGAAAACAGTGTCACATCCTTGGAAAATGCTGAACACATACCAAGTTTAGTGTTTATCCGACTTTTCATTTTTAAGTTATGCTATTCAGAGACATGAACATTTTTCTATTGGGGGGGGGGGTATTTGGCTTTTACACATGTATTCCTAGTGAAAACTCAATATCAAAGTTTTGGGTGGAGTTCCTCTTACATACTATAGTTACAGGAAATGCCTTATGGCAAAAAAAAAAGAAAAAAAAAAAAAAAAGGGTTATTTGAAACAAATTATGTTATTTATGGTGTTTTAGTCAAAACCGTTACAACCATTAAAAAAAATGAGAAACTTTCTATATAGAGTAGTTTGTGGATAATTTTCTTGATCTTTGTATGTCATCCTTGGAAGATGCTGAGCTCATATACCAAGTTTGGCATTTATCAGAGTTTATTTTGGACTTATGCTATTCTTAGTAGAGATAAAATAAGTTTTTCTAAGAATAATGGGTAGAGAAAGTCATGTGAATAAAATGACACACACAAATCCTTTATTATCTCTCCCTAAGTGTACTGAAACAATGAAAGTCTAAATGAGCCTGCATCCAAAAGTGAACTGTTTTCCCTCAAGACAAAGGAAAATCTAGAAAAAAAAATGTATTCCAGGCACATCACTGCAACAAGATTCAAATTTAGGGCCCTCCAGATTACTAAGCAAGCAGATATAGTACTTGAGCACCATGGAGTTGGCCAATGGGCACATTTATTCTGTTCTTCACCCATGTTTTGCCTGTGGTTTTGGAAGCTCTCTCTGAACACTCGTCTGATGTGGGTGCAGCATGGTAGAGCTCCTTCCCATTTCAGTGTGGAGGCATGCTTCCTGGGCAATGGATTGGAAGAGTT
The DNA here is from genome assembly GCA_030765065.1 of Deroplatys truncata. Lineage (NCBI taxonomy): Eukaryota > Metazoa > Arthropoda > Insecta > Mantodea > Mantidae > Deroplatys > Deroplatys truncata. Next base: position 169,615,577 of record CM060983.1, read on the forward strand.
GGTCCTGGAAATTGGCTACAATGTTCTCCAGACCTCAATACCCTAGATTACTTTATGGGGACATTGTAAGAACCTTGATGAGCAGTACGCACAGATGTTGGCTGCTTGTGATGAGGTTCATAACACAAGATCTTTTTTGAGAGGATGCGAGGATCATTTTTCCACAGGTGCACTCTTTGCAGAGATGTTGCAGACCATCGCATTTAACAATTCCTTTTGGTGATCTCTCTATTAATTTTTGCACTTAAGACATTTTTGTCTTAAACCTCCAATGTTCCTTTGTTTTTCATGCAGTAGTGAAAAACTAGAATACATTTTACTTTCCCTGCCATGTATGTAGTATGTATATATTTCCATAGTGCTATCCAAAATTCTTACAATTTTTAATACATTGAGTTGCTATTTTTTTTCTTAAGTCCATCATGCATTTTAACACTGTGGTTAATAACAAATTCATATTGCTTTATTTTTCTAAACCATTTTTCTCTTACTCTCCCCATATATTCTCCCATTCTTTTTATACCCCTCTCCTTTTGTATTTTCATTATCCTAACTTTTAATACTTCTTTGTTATCATTCTCCCATTCTTTAGGTAAAAATTGATCTCTCCACAACTTAGTTTCTTCACATTTAATTATATAATGCAAATCATTATCTGCCTCTCCACAAAGAGGACACCTATTCAAATTTGCTCCCTTCCTATCTTCCCTTAGCCTATTTGCACTTCATCTAGACCAGGCCTACCCTTCTCTCACTAACCTATTACCTACATCCACAAGTATTTTATTCCACCCGAAAATTTGATATCAAGATTTCACCGTAAATACACATTTTGAGACTCCTGAATGAACATATATATATATAATTAAAAAAAAAGTTTTAGAAAAAGGCCCGTGCATGTGTCTAAGAGCAGCAGAACTCAAAAACGAAAAGTCGGATAAATACCAAAGTTGGAAATTTTTTTATTTTATAAAAAATGGGTCAAACAATTTTGATTAAAATATCATATATTAATGATATTTAAATGACAAATAAAATGCATATCTTAAATTTTCTGGCAATAGCTTTTAAAGTCCTCTTTATTCAGAAGGAATTTTGTGTAATCTTTTATAACTAGTAAACGTTAAGAGACAGCCAAAAACATACCACACAACAAATGTAGATCTCTTTTAAAACACACAATTTATCTCATTACTTTATTTATGGCATAAGCCATTTCCGAGATATGTTATTAATGGTTTGAATTGTTCGTTACTTCGTCATTGTTTTAAGTCCCTTCAACATTCTGTTGTTTCTCGTGATTATGTGGAACAGTATGGAATTTTAAGGCCAGCATATAGCATTCAGTTCTTAAACATTTAACTATTGCTGTTCCCGTTGTATCTAAAACAAAATGTGTAAAGTAGCTACTTCTACAAAAGTTTATTTGGATTAAAATGAAATAGATATAGAAATAAGTTTTAGCATGACTAGTTTGTATAGTCACTAAAGATGGTAGAGAAAGTCATGTGAATGTATCACATCAAATTTTAATTGGTTTCATTCATGTATATTTTTCCTTTATTTCTATCATTGGCTAGAGCAGATAAAATGTTTTAATAGATTTTGAAATGTATCTTCATGAGTACTATACTCCTCCCAAAATAAGACACACACTTAGGGTAAAGAAAGGCGAGAGGCAGCCCCAAACACATAGCCACAATGAATGCTCTCATTAGTTCCTGACAGTAACATGCAGCGAAAGAGTAGAATGCAGATGGCATATTTTCTTTATGTTATTATTTTTAAAATGTGCTAATGGATGTGTTTAATGATTTGATCTCTATACACAACAGTTTCACTGTTATTTGGAAATAAGAACCAATCACTTCAATGAAAATGATCGGTTTTAATGTCAGTGAGGAATATGGCAGCAAACTTATTTACTGAGGTGAGAATCCACCTTGGATTCTGATTGGGAGCTGCTGTCAGCAATAGCAACTATGAACCTGATTAATTTTAGCAAGCAAGTGCTTTAAATTTGTGCATTTGTTTGAATGCACATGTTTTAAGGTTTTCTTTATATACCTTCTCAATGTTCATTTTAATATATAAAAATAACTTAAGACAGAAACTACAGCTGCTCTTATGCATGAAGTTATTCCAACTGGTATTTCAAATCTTGCATAAGATACGAAGGCAATACCCTCTCTTTAGTGTCAATCACTAGCTTGCATAAGCTATGCAAGTGTTGTGCAGTATAATACAAAAGTACGTTTCTTAGGGCGGCGTGCACCAACCTGGGGTAAGCTCTATTTTCGTAGTAAACTACTATTCAAGTCAACACTCAGCGACTTCCATGCGAGAGTAAACTACTTCCGAAGAATTTTACTCCTTTCAGATACTCCCAGATTAAATTACTGCAGAAGTAGACGTCAGAGAGCACCGTCATGTATGTTACTACAGAATTAAATAGAGCATAAATATAGGTTAGAATTTACCCTTACGACCTGGTTGGAGTAACTGGCCTGTCGATTGAACTAGAATACTGTATCATATTAGGAGGAAGATATTTTTGACGTGTTCATGGATTACTTAGATTACATTGATGATCTCGATGGAAAAAAACAATGGGAATGCATTAGTGCTATGCGAGAACCATGATACTTATACAGAGAGAGAGAAAGTTCAATGAACATTTCGATATTAGGAAAGAATCATATACACGCCTTTTCAACAAAAGTCAGACACAAATTCAGCTCTATAATCCAAACTGCAATTATTATTGTTATGCGTCCTATGAGTGTTTCATACCGAAATATTTCAGAAGCTTGAGCCGGCATTACGGTAAATTTAACATAATGTGAGTCTTACACTGTATTAAATGGAGGTATTTATAATTGACTTAATGCAATGTAACTTTTAAGTTTGGCAATATCAAACTTTTCCTTCCCGTTACGTGAAGTTTGATTTCACATGGTAATTAGAACCAATCGGCACTAACTCATAATAAAAGAACTATCAATCAATAGTCATTCCCATTACGTTAAGTGCATGCCAATTATATCTTTAGTTTACCATCATTTTCATGTCACGTTAAGTAAAGTTCATTGTAATCCCGGTATTACAGGTGATCTTATAAATAAATGTTCACCACACGTCTACTGGCCGTGTATTTCATTGCGTTGTTAGTGTGTTTTTGAGGTTAAGAGTAAGGTACCTACACATATAAATATACACGAGTGTTCAGAAAATAAAAGGCAATTCTTCTTCACTTTTACAGATTTCCCACACATTGTAGTGGAATTGACTGCATGCATGTTACTATTTTGTACCCATCCGTGAATATGGTGAACTTTTCCAAAATCAGAAAGGGTATTTCTCTACTAACACGCAAGTGATCTGCAATGCAAAATGAAGATTAGAAACATTGTTTCCAGAATTTTAAGCTGCTCTTCAGTACGTTTCCCGTTGCTCTAATTATTAAACTTGTCAATCACGACTTTCCAGCATCTTTATAAAACGTTTTGGCTTTTCTGCATTAATTTGGTCTTCATTGAAACGTTAATAAAAGTAACCTCCTGTGATTCAGGAACCTACGCTTATATACATATAAAAACTAACCCTAACCTAACTTCCCATAAATCAGAAACGTAAAAATTAATAAACCTAAAATAAAAAGTAATTAGGAATGCATGCTGTGAGCGTTGGTGGTATCTCACTGGCTTTGAAGACCAACGTAATGCAGGTTACCCATGTTTTTTACACTCATATTGTTTAAATGTATTTTCTTTATTTCTATCAACAAATATTTATCTCTTTCGCTGACGTTTCTCCCCTTTTCCTACCGCACATAACCTTATTCATGATCGCATCAAGTAAATAGCGCAAACAAAAAATATCTCCAGGAGTAATGAGCTGTTACTTCCGTAATCGTAACTAAAAGAGTAAATTGTAATTGACCTCTCCAACGTTACTTCCGAAGTAAATTGCTCCCGTAGTGGGGACTTCTTTAGTAAAAGTTGCTTCTGAAGCAATTTACTCCAACATGGTGCATGCCGCCCTTAGAGTAGATCCAGTATAGTATTACATCACAGGTCAAAGCGATAAAACACTTGATGTACCTACTGTATGCACATATTGTTTTAATTGGGCAATGGATTATGTTTTTTGGGTTACTTCATTATTAATGGCCTTATCAATAAACAAGTGCATTTATTTTGCATAATTCATTAGAGTAAACAAGCAGTTCTGAACAGAACTAAAATGACATCCATAACACAAAAGAAAACAGGTGATAAAGGAGGTTTGAATCTCATCCTCCATCACAGATACAGTGGAATCTCGTTAGCACGTTCCTCATTAACACGTTTTCCCATGAATTACGTTCAATTATAAAAGTTCCGGTACCAAATCACCAAATGTAATAAATAACGTTTGCTTAGTACGTTTTCCCGGTCCCGCTTACTGCGTTGAAGTTTGACGTCCTCATTCACTGTTTTGGCCAATCCTTGATCGGTCCAGTGGGAGAAGGTGCTTAACACGTTCAAAGTTTGACGTCCTCATTGGCTACTTTGGTCAATCGTCGGTCACGGGGTGGATACCGGCAGCCAATCACATGCATGTATGTAAATATTTGTGTGACACGATTTGTGTCGGCGGGATAGAGAATGCTTTACCTTGGCGTGGTAAACGCCAACGATAGTTTCTACTGTTGAGTGTTGACCAAACATACGTAGATTGTATTTTAACTTTTCATTTGCAATGAAAAAAAGAAAGTGTAGTGAAAAACTGAAAATCCTTGAAAAAGATCACAATCCAAATATGAAACATGTGGATATAGTGCGGAATTTAAACATTCCTCCGTCAACCTTAAACGCAATTGTTAGCAAACCTAAATTGATAAAAACTGCTTTTAAAGAAGGGAAAAATGCAAAAACAAAACTTTCCTCTTGGAAAATAGGATCAGAACGAAATTTGTTGCATGGAAATACTTACCGTATTCAAACCGTATTGAATACGCCAAAGATACATTCGACTATTGTATTCGTAACATGATGCACGCTCATAATATTTTTTTCTTTTTTAGCGGAAATTGTTATCACATGTGTAACAAAACGCACAGCAAAGCCATTCTTGTCGCTTCCATAATTCGCAATTTATTTTCTCAATAACATTCATAACCTCAAAAATCCAAGTTGACCAACATAAAAGCTTGAATTATTTATTCTCAGGCTTTGTGTATCCAAATCCATTTGAACACATATTGAATTCAACACGGATTGTACCCAAAATCGATTTCAATTACCCATGGAGACGTAGTAATTGTTACATTTTATTACATAACTATGTTCTTAAATTACATATTTTGCATTTTCGTTAACACGTTTTCCCACCTATGACGTCCAAATCCTTAGGTCCCTGCAAAAACGTGCTAACGAGATTCTACTGTATCTTATATTGATGTATGCCTTTTAAGCACATGTATATTGACAGTAACCTGATCTAGCAGTGTCTGTCTCTTTTCCCACGTCCTGTCGAGGTTTGATCAGTAAAATGCTGACTATTAACAGATTTTATGCAATTGCACGGAATTTAGGAGGCACAAATCTAAGATACCTATCTCAAAAAGCTTATCCAAGACCACTCCACAATTCTTGCAATTTGTATGGTTCAAGTGGTTCAAAAGTCACTTTAGCCAAGGGCCAATACTATTCTTTGTGTATCTATGCTCTTAGGAAATATTATGTATGATAGGCAAGTAATTGCAATTTCTTGTATCTCCATAATTATAATTTTATATTGTATTTATAAGGGGATTCTAAATTAGTTTATACTCTCAACCATTTAGACCTAAACGTGTGTTATACACATTCTTCCATATGCTGAAGTAACTGCTAATGATTCACCCATGTATGGTAAAATATTAAATTATGCCACTATGTTGATTACTTTTTAATAAATAACTCAGATTATACGGGTAGTATAGAAAGCTTTGGATTCCATAGTGTAACGCTGCAGAAATAAATTGTTGTGCTGTCATTCTTGGGCTGCAATGCTCTCGGAGGTGAATTGATCCACTTGGTTGAGAAACTTTTATAAAAATTAAATAAAAAAAAACAAATTTGTTTACTTTTTAATCACTTTTTTATTGTTAAGTAAAAATACAAGCAGACCATACGCTGGTGTTCCTTTTAAAAGTTCCTGTAACAAAATAATATATTTCAGATAAGTTAATATGCAACAGTGTATAAATACAACTGCAGTATTATTTAAAATTATTTGTTATAAAAATTGCATCTTGAAAACAAATTAGTTAAATAATAATAATAATAATAATAATAATAATAATAATAATAATAATAATAATAATAATGAGGGGGAGAGAGAGAGAGAGGGGGTTACCGTTTCACAAATTTGAGCACTTACTTTGCCAAAATTCCATCCTTCTTTGCCAACCTATTGATGCAGTCATCAGATTCACCCTGCAACACAACATACAACCGTTGTATTATTCACCCAAACATTCAATATAAAGATTTCATAGGAATCACTTTTTGGGGGTCATTAAATTAAATTAAAAAAAAACAACAACTACAAGTATTCACTTTCCACTGCAGCTAGTAAAATAAATTACACCTAAAAGAGGTTAGGTTGGGCGATAGTCAATTGTTAAAAATTAAGTTGAACATGTAATTGAATTTACATTGCCTACTTTTGCTGTGATGAGGGCAATAAGAAACATCTTGTGAACAGATGATGATGGATGGATGGATGGATGGCTGGATAGTTGGATAGGATGGATAGACAGAGATAGAGTGATAGATTGATAGATAGATTAGATATAGATAGAGAGAGAGACAGATAGATAAACAAAAAAAAAAACAAACAGACATCTAAGCTACATGAATTCCATATGCTTACGAGTTTCTGCACTTTTTCAACAGTAAGTTTGTCTACCTGTTATCTTTCCTAGATATAAAAAAATAATATAAAATTCATTAATGAAAGTTTCACAGGTCACACAATACTCAAGATAAACATTTAAACCATATTTTAGAAAATAAATATACAAAATTTTCTAGATAAAAAACTGTGTGTGGGGAAATTTAGAGAAAATTAAAAATAAAGTCTAAACTTTCACAAGTAAATAGAACTCTAAAAGTTTATTTTGAAAAATAAGAAAAAGAGCAGCAATGAATAAAGACAAGCACTCAGTCTAATTCAAACTCAAGATTGGGGTAACAGGCTTCAAAACCAATACAAATACAAAAATGTTGAGCGCAGCACAAGTTAATTCACACTCATTAGTGCAAGCATGTCTACCTTATTTCTGAGAAAATGGGTTACCGTTTCACTATAACTATTTGGGAGAAACTATGCTGATAATGTCATAAATTTTGAAATCCTGTCAATGAGCAGTTTGTTAGAGCTTTGTGCCTTACGAATAAATGGCACCAGAATCAAATGAGTTTTAATAACTTATTAGGTGAAAGTATGCGTAAAGATAGTATGATCCATTCTAAATTCAACAATGAAATAATAACCCTTATTACTTTCTCTACTGTGTACTTATGGCAAGCAGGAAAGTACTGTACTCCACTCACAAATTTTATACCGAGATTTCACCAGAAATACACGTTTTGAGGAAATAAAAAGGAAGCATTTTTTAGAAAAAGATCTATGCGTGTGTCTGTGAACAGCACAACTCAACAAAAAGTCAGTTACATACCAAGTTTGGCATTTAAATTCAGCTTCTTCCAAGGATGAGGCATGAAGATTTTCAAGAAAATATCCTACCCAAAACTATACTATCCTTTACATGCAAAATTTTTATTTTCTCAAAATGGCTCCAATTTTGATTAAAATACATTACGTTTAAGATATTTTCAAGACAAATGAATTGTGTATCTTAAATTTGCTGGGAATAGCCTGTGAAGTCCTCTTCATTCTGAATGAATTTTGCATAACTGGTAAACCATAAGAAATAGACAAAAGCTTACTACATAAAAAACGTACATCTCATTAAAGCACACAATTTATGTCAAATAAAATTTTGGTTTGGCATTAACCATATCTAAGATAACCTGCTTTTATTGGTTTGAATTTTCAAATACTTGTACTTTTCTCAAGAGGCAAATTGCTATTTGCTTTTCTTTATTCTCTCTCTTGGCCAAACACAGAGCATGAAGTTCAAAGCAATCAAATAGCAACATGCTCTTTAAACATGCGACTATCACTTTACCTACCATATCCTACAATGAAATGTGTAAACGTGAATTGAAAGTTTATCTGGATTAGCAAGAAATAGACAGATGGATAGAAGAGTGAATAGAGAAAGTCATGTGAGTAGAATACATCAGATTCCACCCTCCTATGAACTAGTGTCTTTTATGGAGATTTATTTTGGGCTTCTTCACCTTTCCCCTTCGCTGCAAGTTCTTTGCAATAGGAAGGGGGGCGGGCAATAATTTTAACAGCTAACAACCATGGTATACAATTGACCAAAAATGGGAATCAGAACAGGGGGAAAAAAATTGAATACTTGGTTTAAAAGAACTCTCTAGTCACAAGATGGAGGAACTTCCAGCAGGTACCTCTTGCCTTCCCCATTTTATTTCTTCTAACAGCAGTTAAATTTAGTTTAATAATCACAAACAGCAACAGTATGCTTTTTATAAATGTTTGCTAACCCTTCAGTTGGTTAACCCATTTATTAGTAATTATTGAGTCGACTGTAACACTACATCACTTACTTGTTTTTATAACGAATACATGTTTCAGGGACTAATTGCTCCCATCCTCAGTTCCCTGTCGACTGGGAACTTAAATCCATTTATGTTGGCTGAATAGCAAGCAGATGCATAAAATATCACTGGTCAGTTATAGAAATATCTGATGTGTTGCATTCACATGGCTTTCTCTACCTTCTATCACTTATTAGTGGGTATAAAATTATTTATTTTCCTATCTACTTCATTTTAATTGAGATAAACATTTCCGTAAACAGCTGCTTTACAAATTTCGTTATAGATACAAAAGGAGCGATAGTCAAATGCTATATGCTGACCTTAAAATACCATACTGTTTCCATGACATCACAAGAATCAACTGAAAACCGGCTGGAATGACAAATTACTGAACAATTCAAACCATTAACAACAGACATCTCAGAAACGGCTTATGCCACAAAAATACTTATAAACAAATTGTTTAAAATAGAGAGAGTTGAAGGTTGTTACACTTGAATAACGCAATCTATAAGAGGCACCAATGCAAGATGAAAGTGATGAGCCAATATAAGTAAAGTGATAAGGTAATTTGAAAGTTGATGTTGACGTAATGACTTAAATAAACAGATGGAAAGTGCAATTTTGAAATTAAACCAACAAAAGAATCATGCTCAAAATCAAACTAGTGTAAACATTCTATTTTGTATTTAACTGTGAGGTAAGATATAATTGCAAAGTTTGTGTTTGTTATCATTTCCAATCTCTGCTGTTCAATTCATGGGTCCCTACAAGAACTTACTATGAGGGTGATACTGAAAATTTTTATAATGCCATGTTTCTTGGACGAGCATAATATCTTGAGGCAATGTTTAATAATACAAGAAAAATCCAGTGATGGGATAAACTGGGTTCAAGGAATAAGGATAATTTTACAGGAAATAGGAATGGGTACTTACGGGAGGAGAGAGAGAGAGGTTAGTTAAAGGTTTCTGGAAAGAAGTGAGGAACCGAGTAGAAGATTTGGAGAAACAAATTATTTCAAAGTCTGGAAGGAAAGAAAAGTTTGGAACTATATAGACAATTAAAGGTGGACTGGGGAAGGGAGAAGTATGTGGATATATACCCCCGCTGCTGTAACGTTGCACTTGACAGCTAGCGTTTAAGTTGGTACACTCGCAAAAACAGATGAAAAGTTTCAACCGTTTGACTTCCTAAGCCAATCACAAGGCAGCATTCCGGATGGTCGATGACAAAGCGGAACCGGAACTAGAATCGGCTCTGTTGCCGGATGTAACTATTCCCAACCACGTGCTTCAGTTTGTGAATCTGTAGACGAGCGTCGAGTTGTTCTTTGCAAGCTACATATTGTTCATTGTTATTTATATTTGTGGTTATCGTTTGATAGTTTTGTTATTGTTCATTTATATATATTTCATTCATATTATATATTTAAACAAAACTTAAGTGCGACAATGTCTGAAAAATGATGCCGATCGCCGAGTGATGATTCACGAAGTGAAAATCATTTGCGCCGAGGTGTGCCACTTAATAGTCAGGCATTGGAACTATTAAGGAAAACCCGGGAATTCTTTGAACAGGAAAAGAAGTACGTGAAGCTTCATGGCAATCTCTCTATTCCTACTGATAAAGCCGTACAACGAACTGCAACAGCTCTTGGAATAAGCACGAGAACTGTTATTCACAAGGCTACGGTAGACGCGGCTTCGTGGAAGAAGAAAGTAGATCATGTGAATAAGCTAATACGAAAAGCACAAGAAATAGACAGAATTATTAGTGACTGTGAACCATTAATGATATGATATGACTTGAAGATGATGATGATGATAATGACGACAACGGGGATTTGGATGGACTTGAGCCATTGTAGTTTTAAGTGGGTGGGTGAAAATAACTTTGTTATGGCATGCTAATAATTTGTTTTATTTCTCCTCATTGTAGCAGGAAGTTTGTATTATTTTGTTTCTATATTGTCTAAAGTGCATAATTTATTCTACATACGCTGCAATGTTTATACAGAGTTATTTTCAATTAACAATAATAATACGAAATAGTTATTATTCATTGACGTTCGCTACTTATGTACACTTTTTGTATGCGGCTTAGACACGATAGAAAGGAGAACAATCAGCTGTTTTTTTATTTTTTAAAATAGAGAGTTGAGGGTTGTTACACTACATCACTATGATATTCTTACTTGAACGCGTTTCGGGAGACGGCTTGTTCCCATCGTCAGCATTTTCTCTCAACTGAAGTAAACAACAACTCAGCTGTTGTTGTTTACTAATCACTCTGGCAACATTGCAACCACAATGTAGCCAACTTGCGCGAAGCCACACGAACTGTCAAGTGCAAAGATACAGTAGCGGGGGTATAGGTAACAGGTTAGTGAGTGAAGGGTGGGCCTGGTCTAGATTAAGTGCATATAGGCTAAGGGGAGATAGGAAGGGAGCGAATTTGAATAGGTGTCCTCTTTGTGGAGAGGCAGATAATGATTTGCATTATATAATTGAGTGTGAAGAAACTAAGTTGTGGAGAGATCAGTTTTTACCTAAAGAATGGGAGAATTTTAACAAAGTATTAAAAGTTAGGATAATGAAAATACAAAAGGAGAGGGATATAAAAAGGATAGGAGAACATATGGGGAGAGTAAGAGCAAAATGGTTTAGAAAAATAAAGCAATATGAATTTGTTATGATCCACCATGCATAAATAACCACAATGTTAAAATGCATGATGGGTCAAAGAAAGAAATTCTTAAAAAAAAAAAGAAAAAAAAAAAAAAAATTTGACAGCTACTTTGTAATGTTTTGCAAGATGATTACCATGTATCCTGTTCGATTTGCTCTAATAGTTATTAATTATTATCATTTAAAGATTTTGTGTTTGCCCAAAAATGAATTTGACTACAGAACATTTACGGGATATGACCGTTTATGATTTTAAATACTCATTAACACCTAAACAATGTGAAGATCGGCTTAGAAATGCATTTGGCGAATAAGCCCCAAGGCAACAATTTGTAATTGATACAGTGAATTCAAGAGAGATTGATTTTTTTATTGACAAATTTTGTGGACAACCAAGAACGGCTGTTACTGATGAAAGTATTGCCACTGTTCGAGCAGTGCTTGAAGAAGATCGACGGACAGCTTAATAATTTATTCTGGGGACATTGGTATGAGTCAAATTCAAAACATTTTACATCAACAATTAGACTTGATAAAACTTTGTTGTCGATGGATTCCACAAACTGACTCCCGATCTATAAAAAAAAAGCATTGATTGGGGCAAAAATAATATATATATATATAAACTCTGGAAAAATTCCAAGGCAGCAATTCAAATTTGCTTGGAATATCGTTACTGGCAATGAATCTTGGATTTATTGTTATGATCCTGAAACGAAAAGTCAATCGACTCAATGAGTCTTTCTAACAGAACCTAAGTCTAGTTTTTCTTCTAAAATGGGTCATATTGCTACTATAGTATTAGAAGATAGAGAGTACTGTTAATGCCAATTGGTACACAAATGTCCGTTTATTACAAATGTTTTTAAAAAGTTCATGAAAAATGCCCAAAAGGAAAAATAATGTTACATCATAACAATGCTTTGTTGCATTCAGCAAAACTAACAACCGAGTATCTGGATGCCCTACAGGTCAGCACCATGGACCCACCACCAATACAGCCCTTACCTAGCACCTTGTGATTTCTTTTTGTTAAAAAAAAAACAAAAAAAAAACTTTTTTTTGTTGCGAGATGAAGCAGTGGAACATTATGAAAAAACCTGGTTTCTGAAGGGCCTCATTGCTGTAAGGACTGGTTTCATCAAATGGAAAAAAGGGGAAAAACAATTTTGAAAACCAATAAAATCATTTCAATTTTTTAAAACTAATCCTCCTTTGATTTTCCACAAATTTTCAGTGTCATCCTCATATCAAGATTCCAGTGTTCTATAGTACGGAGCACACATGAATGCAGGTGAATGTAGGTTGTGAAATAGCATTGCTCTTAGTCATATCACCTGCCAGAGCATAGTTAGCGAGAATAAATGAGACAGTATACTATCTGTCTCTCTCTCTGTGCAGTGACTTTTCCCCACCCACCTTCATGTGCTCTGAACTCTAGTTCAATAATTCTGCAAACTGAAGATCATATATATATATATACACACACACACATAAATTCCATTCAGCTTACCAAAGTAGTGGAAACAATGGAATCAGAGGGGGATAGCTGGTGGTCAATGAAAGATTGTTTGTCATGACAGGCTATGTTTACTTTATCTCAAGAAGAAGATTACTTAGATTTTTGAATTTGTAATATATTTGATTCTGCAATTAACATTAATGTACCCATATTAATCACTTCAATACTTAATTTAAATGTCAAAATATAAGGAAACTGGAAAGCAGGCTTAAAATACAACCAAATGCATCTGGATCCTTGTTCTGTGAAACAAAATTTTATTTCAAGGTGTGTTGCTTATGTGCCTTTTTGTTTTACTTGCAAATTACTTGAAGGAATTAAACATTAGGTTAGCTCTGTTTATGTGCTTATCTAAAAAATGTAGTTCTAAAATCATCTTGATGGCAGATTCAACAATTTGTGTGTCTCTGAACAGCATAGCTCAAAAAAGAAGAGTTGGATAAATACCAAACTTAGTTGTGAGCTCAGTATTTTCCAAAGATATGACAAAGATTTTCAAGAAAATTCCGGCAGCCAAAACTATTCTTTACATGGAAAAACTTCAATTTATATTTTCTCAAAAATGGCTCACTGAATTTTATTAAAATACCATACATTTAAGATGTACAAGATGTGTCTACAATTTTCTGGAATATCCAGCAAAGTCCTTATTCAGAGCTAATTTTGCATAATGGATAAGCTTTAACTGCAAATTAGTTTTTTAATTTTTTCACTAACAAAAGCATACCACCAGAAAATAAGAAGTAGCTAAATTCAGATAGAGTTCTCACAATTAAGCAAATGTATATATGTTTAAGTTTTGTTTTTTTAAAATTAAAAAGTGCTGAATATAGTTGAATTACCATTCTCCTGATAGCACCACAAATGGCATACATTTTTGATGTCTCTGTCATGCGTCCAGTTGTAGGATCTACATCTGCAATGTTTATCTGAATTGATGCATGGTCCTTAGCATGAATGATTCTGTTGCTTGCTGAGCTATAACACAAAAGGAAATAAAAGTATTTTAATGTAAATAAAGCTTTAAGTAAATAAAATTATGCAAATATTAATTTAAGATAGGTTCTAATTAGCAGACAGAACCAGGGACAAATACTATCTTTCTATGTGAAGATCTTCATGCTGTGAGATACTCAGGTTATGTGCAGTCTTTAAGTTACATCTGGTGTTACTTTTAGCTGAGCACAGTTTAAATGATGTATGCAAAGATGTTCCATGAGCCAACCAAAAAAGTTGAATTGAACATGTAGCAATAATAATGAAATGTTTAACATTTATTCTCCCCAAAGGTACAAATTAAGTTGGGTTTGGGAAAAATTTTGTTCTTGGGAAAAACTTTGTACAATTTTTTTAAAATGCAAAAGAATCTCCTTGCTTTCATTACTTTTTCAGTCTTTACCTTACAATTTCTATGGCAGTTATTCTGCACCTTAATTTCTAGGGAACTTATTTATGTTTGGTAATATATTTTGAGAAACACGGAGAATATTAAATATTTTTTAAATGCTTGTCTAAACATTTTGAAGATAAAAAAAAACAACAACAAAGAATTAAGCTTTGTTTCAAACTACAAGATCTGAAACTTTCTGAATGGGAATTAATGCCATAACTACTTCTCATCCTCACAAAAAGGATTCACGATGTGACATGACATATAGAGCTTCCAGCAGGCCATTCAAGTGACCTCCACTGTGTCAACATGCAATTGAAAAGCTTGGTTGGCAAAACAGGCATGAACAAAATGATAGGGCAAAGTAATAGTCCATCAAAGCCATGATTCAATGCTGTGTTATGACATTCTGCATCATTTCTAACACCTGATTATGAACATGCATACTTATGTGGGTGTTTAGCATTAAATATATTTTCGGAAAACTTTACTTGCAGTTGAAAAATGGTCTTTTATTTCACTACAGATGTCACTGATGTCGCCTCTAGCCGTGTCCGGTTTCCAAATTTACAAACAAAATACTGCCAACATATGAATAGTAAACATTGTTAATGCGAGTGCATTCCTTAACGATGTGTATGATTCGCTATTTAAATAAGTTTAGGCTTCCGAATTCAGGGAAAGTCAGCCTTAGGTTAGAAATATTTTTTTTAACATATAAGCTTAGGTTAATTAACAACCAGTGGTTACACCTAAGCACACAAACAATGTTCCATGTTTATGATATAAGCTTAGGTTTCTAAATTCCCGGAAAGTTAGCCTTAGCTTAGGTTAATTAGCAACCAGTGGTTACAACAAAGCACAGTAACAGTGTTCCACGTTTATGATATAAGCTAAGAGTTTTTTTTTTTTTTTTTCTTTCTTTCTTTTAATAAGCTTAGGTTAATTAGCAACCAATAGTTACACCAAAGTATGCTAATGATGTTCCATGTCTATGATATAAGGTTAGGTTTTTCAATTCACAGGCGCGCGCACACAAGCACACATATGTGCTGTTATTCAAAAAAAAAGGAACATACTTTTTTATATTTATTTCTCATTAATGGCAATAGATGGCGACATATGCGATACATCACTGAATAGAAAAAAGTTCAAAATGAGCACCATTTGTTATGCAAGGATGACCAGTGCTTTTCCATTTGTATATGTAACCAATCTTCTATGAATTTATTGTATCAATTGTATATTTTTACTTTCTCTAATACGTATAGTAAGTAGGGGAAGTATTGTATTCCACCCAAAAATTCGATACCAAGATTTCACCGAAAATATATGTTTTGAGACACCTTGGATCCAAAAAAAAAAAAGCATTTTTGGAAACATGTCCAAGTGTGTGTCTGTGAACAGCATAACTCAGAAACGAACAGTCGGATAAACACCAAACTTGGTATTTAGGTTCAGTATCTTCCAGAGATGACACAAAGGTTTTCAAGCAAATCCCCCCCATCCCAGATTACCCTTTACATGGAACATTTTTCGGAAATTTTAATTTTCTCAAAAATGGCTCAAACGATTTTGATTAAAATATCATATGTTTAAGATATTTTCATGACAAATGAAACGTATATCTCGAATTTTCTGGGAATGTCTCCAAAAGTATTCTTCATTGTGAACGACTTTTGCATAACTGGTAAACCATAAGAGATAGACAAAATTTTACTACACAAAAAATGTAGATCACGTTAAAATACACAATTTATGCCATATACATTTTTTTTTTTGTTGAGTGAACCATTTTCGAGATATTGCTTGTTATTCCCTTAAATTTTTCAATACTTATTTTCTCAAATAGGAATTGGTTATTCATTTTTTTGTCTTGGATATGCAAGGGGTATTAATCTTGGCAAAGAGAATGGTGCTGCACCTTGCAACCAGCTATTAAGATATATGTCGATGCTTATAGGCTACTGCATTTCTATATTGCCCTTGCAATTACAAAACAAGGGGAACATAGTACACCTTAAGCGAGTCAAATATTTTTAGAACTGGTCCCTATGTGTAAAATGTAATTCTCTTTGCATGTCAAAAGATCATTTCTGCAAATGTTTATCTTGATTAATATGAAATAGATGGAGAATAAGAGTTTGTAAAAATAGTTTGTACAAGAGTAGAAAAAGTCATGTGAGTGTAACACATCAGATTTTTTATGAGGCGGCTTGTTTTTGAAATTACAATGAAATGTACGCTGCAATGAAACAATGGGTTTATTCTTTGCATAATGCAGCACACAAAATGACTTTCCCTGTGGCATCGCCATTTTCTCGTAAATAAACACAGCGCTGCTGTAGACACTGAATGGAACTAATAGGTGGGGTTTAAAACTTTGAACTTTCCTCTATTCAATGATGTGTCGCTATCTATTGTCGTTCATTAAAAATGAATATTTAAAATCTGTTCCTTTTTTCTGAATAATCCTGTATAAGCTTAGGTTAACTAGCAACCAGTTGTTACACCAAAGTACGCTACTGTTCATTCCAAACTAGAGTTCCCTCTGATGCAAACAAAAGCATGTGCTTCTGCTTGTTACAACCTAAGCAAACAGTCTTATGCCAACGTAAGTAGTTTCTTAATAAATGCATTGAAAAATGAAATATTGGGACAGGAAAGGTATAGAACTGCACATTTTATTGCGGCTTCATAAAAACTCATTGCTAAAGGTAATGGATATATACTAACTGTTAAGACATTACAAAGTATGATTTTTGTCTGCTACTGCACTAATGCAGAGAGCATCTTGCGCTTGTTAATTACCAACTGTATGCATAACTGCCATTCTCTTTGCTTATACGAGAAATGCAGCAATAAATTCCCAGAGGTGCTATCCGAGTACTGAATAAACACTTCGCGCAACACAGGAAAATAAGTAAAGAGCCATTCATAATACACTAGCACACGTATGCTTGCTCAGTTCAGGTCAAATCTTGTGATTTAGTTAGATGGTATTGCAACAAAGACCATTGACATTCTAATTAACCCTACCTTTATTCTGTTGATGGGCAAATCTGCTCTTAGTCCTCTTCCTGGAAAATGGTTAAAAAAAAAAAAAAAAAGCAATAGGAAAGTGAATAAATTACCTTAAGAGTGAGTTTAGAAGTGGATGTGATCTCTTCAATAGCTAGTGCCCAACTGCCCGCCCTTTTTAGGTGTTTTACTTTTACACGCAATTCGCATTATGAACACAAATGTAGCCATTTTTTCCCTAAATGACATGCAAAGTGGGAACTGCCAACCTAAATGAAAAGGTGAAATCCACTAAATCTAGAATTTCTTCTTCTTCGTTTAATGTTGCCGCTTACAAAAACGCAACACATTCATAGTAAGAAAGACTATGCACCAAAATTGTAATTTTTGTATTCTTTTTGTGAAAGCTTGTTATATTAATATGTTATTTCCATTAAATAAAGAAGTTCCTTTACTGTAACAGTGTTAGATAGTTAATGCAACCTTACATAAAAAAAACCCTAACCTAGGCTAACTTTCCGTGAATTCAGAAACGTACGCTTATATATATAAAAAGGGGTAAATTGCCTTACTTGCACTGGAATTAGCGACTGAAGTGGTCTTAGATGTCCAATATATGTCCCTGGGTGTCCTACGATGGAGCTGTACTCATTCTCTGACTTTAATGCAATGCTGGCAACATATGAATAATGCCACCAAAGCCGGTAAGATACTCAGCCTCAAAGCGTAGCCGAGGGATGTTTTTTAGAAGGAGAGGAGTGTAGCAAGTTGCAGCCTCGACGGCAGGGCATAGCCGAGGGGTCTGTGCGTCTAAAACTCGAATGATTCACGTTCGCAGAAACAACAGCACATCACATATTTAGTGCATTTTACTTTTTATTTAGGTTGGAAGTATCCACTTTACATGTGTTTTATCGGAAAAATGGCTACGTTTGTTGTGTTTCTGACACGATTTGCCTATATAAGTAAAGCACCTCAAACGGGCGGGCAGGTGGGCACCAGATATAGAAGAGACCACATCATGTTCTAAACTCACTCCTAAGGTAATTTATTCACTTCGTTATACCTAATATAGGTTGGTGCAAGTAAGGCAATTTTGCCAAAAAAAAAAAACTAAACCTAATCTAACCTCCCGTGAATCAGAAACCTAAGCTTAGGAACGCAAGTGCTACACTCTTCTTCTAAAAAAACATCCCTCGGCTACGCTTTGAGGCTGAGTATCTTACAGGCTTTGGCAGTATTAGTTATTATGTTGCCAGCATTGCCTTAGAAGTGGATGTGATCTCTTCAATAAATGGTGCCCACCTGCCCGAACTTTTAGGTGTTTTACTTTTATAGGCATATTGCATTATGAACACAACAAACATAACCATTTTTTCACTAAATCACACACAAAGACGGAACTCCCAACCTAAATAAAAAGTGAAACCCACTAAGTATGCGATGTGCTGTTGTTTCTGCGAACGTGAATCATTCGAGTTTTAGATATGCAGATCCCTCGGCTATGCCCTGTCGTCGCTTTGCAGTTACGGCTGAGAAACTTCTCTCCTTCTAAAAAACATCCCTCGGCTACGCTTTGAGGCTGAGGGCCCTCAATGTCTCGGCTACGCCTTGAGGCCGAGTATCTTACCGGCTTTGGCAGCATTAGTTATTCATATGTTGCCAGTATTACGTTAGAGCAAGCGTAAGACATAGAGTGACATAACACATCATTTTCATCGCTGTGTAGGATACACTAAGAGCAGAATGTCGAAATACGCTTTCTCAGTATTATTAACATCTGAGCTAAGTTGCCTTTCTTGGGCCCACATTAACGACGGAAGTGATGTCTTATATGTCCAACAGATGGCACTGTATGTCATTTTCTGGCTGTAATGCAATGATGGCAACATATGAATAAGTAATGCCTCCAAAGGCGGAGATATATCCCCAAGTCTCTCAGTTTCCATTTTTTTTTATATAAGCTTAGGTTTCTAAATTCATGCAAGGTTAGCCTTAGGTTAGGCTTTTTATATATATAAGCTTAGGTTTTTCTAAATTCACGGAAGGTTAGCCTTAGGTTTTCTTTTTTATATAAGCTTAGGTTTCTGAATTCACGCAAGGTTAGCCTTAGGTTAGGTGTTTTTTTTTTATATATAAGCTTAGGTTTCTGAATTCAGGTAAATTGTCATACTTTTGCCCGCATTTGTGTCACTTTTGCCCGCATTAGGTCTTACGCTGCTCTCTAACGTAATGCTGCCAACATATGAATAATGCCACCGAAGCCGGTAAGATACTCAGCCTCAAAGCGTAGCCGAAAGATTGAGGGCCCTCAGCCTCAAAGCGTAGCCGAAAGATTGAGGGCCCTCAGCCTCAAAGCGTAGCCGAGGGATGTTTTTTAGAAGAGGAGTGCAGCAAGTTGTAGCCGGTAGACCGCAACTGCGAAGCAACGATAGAGCGTAGCCCAGGGATCTGCGCGTCTAAAACTCCAATGATTCACGTTCACAAAACAACAGCACATCGCATATTCAGTGCATTTCACTTATTATTTAGGTTGGCAGTACCCACTTTGCATGGAAAAATGGCTACGTTTGTTGTCTTCCTCACGCTATTTGCCTATATAAATAAAACACCTAATACGGGCGGGTAGGTGGGCACCAGATATTGGAGAGACCACATCATGTTCTAAACTCACTCCTAAGGTAATTAATTTCATTATTTTTCACTTGTTTATTCCTAATTTAGGTGGGCAAAAGAAAGACCTGATGCGGGCAAAAGTGACACAAATGCGGGCAAAAGTATGACAATTTAGCCCTGAATTCATGGAAGGTTAGCCTTAGGTTAGGTTTTTTTTATATATTTATAAGCTTAGGTTTCTGAATTCACGCAAGGTTAGCTTCTTCTGCACAGCTTGCTCTGAATGCGTGGCACTTTTTTCTGCGGCTATACTGCATGAATAATAATAAGAACACATCGCATATTTAGCGGATTCCCCAATTTCTTACTTAAGTTGGCACTTCCGAATGAGTGGCAGTATTACCGTGAAGATGGCCATGTTTTTTCGTGTTCGTATCCAATACACCTACTTAAGTAAGACACCAAAATGAGGCGGGGTAGGTGGGCACCAGATATTGACTAGTTCACATCTACTTCGACATTCGCTCCTAAGGTATTCCATTATCTCTCACTTCCGTCAGCATTTTCTAGGTGGGCCCAAGAAAGGCAACTTCGCCGAAAACTGCACATCAATAGCACTTTCCCCATTTCCGAAATATTTGCGGTGCAAGTTTCAGGTGATTCACCCTGTATAAGAACGGTCGCATAAAAGGGAAGGTGGGTGGGTATAACATTATCCCCGGAACAATATCTACTACACCAAAACGTTCCTCATTAGCCAAGGATAGCCCCCCCCCAAAAAAAAATCTATTTCATAAGTTAAAAGCTTCTATTTTCACCATAATCCAATATCAAAGTAGTACCCCAGGTGTATTTACCTTAAGTTAACAGGTTAGGTCATTCAAACCCCGATAAATTTCTTGGCTTTGTTTTCTAACACGTGCTTATCGTGTGTACTTACCATTTCCTAGGACAATAAAGATCCACGAATTCTCCTGCGTCGTTTTCCATTGTGGATTACACCTGTAAATGGAATAGAATTTATTTACAGCCGATGCAAATGTAATTCAATGCGAAGAAGATAAAGAAACGACTACGAAATTTAAACTTACAATTTTACAATTGACTTGCACACTATTCACTGTACACACGGACGACACGAAGGAACGGAACAGTGTAGCAAACGTCAGAAGTAACAACTCCCCTATAGTTTCATTAAATTTCCCCCAATGCAATGGTTCAACGCTTTGAAATGACATTAAAATGGTTTAAACATAGTAATTTGATTTAAAACATAGTTCTAATACGCTAAGAAACTAACATTGTCTTTTAGGCGATCGAAATCGAAGCGATTTTAAGCAGTTAGGGGGTAGAGTAATTTATTTTGTTTGGCTATGAAATGAGCAGTTCATGGGTTTGCAACTGAGAGTATATGGCTCAAATGGCCACTTACAGGCACTATACCACTGTGTAGTATACTCTCTGGCATAGTCATGTGCGAATGGCATTTGTTCTTATCCGTAATTTGAAAGCGGTTTAACCTAGCCACGTCAAGACGATAAATAAGCACAGCTGAGACTTCTATTATGCCCCATGAAATAGTGTTTCGTGAACGTTATGGGAAACTGGGTAGAGAAGTTTCATATATAAAACCTCCGGGTAATGTCAAAATATAATTACACTTTAGTAAACCCCATTTAGCAATGTTAAGAATTATTTAAGTGTAGAGGATATTATTCAGGACATCATACTGCCTTTCGATGTTGTTCCGTGATGTCAATAGTCCCGCGATCGCTTTGCTCATGTATCTGAATTGCTATTGAGGATCTTTAGCCGCAAGGCGAGGCTGAGGGAAGCTCTTTTTTTAGAAATAGGGGAGTGGAGCAGTTGCGGCCGGCGAAGCGACGACGGGGCGTAGCCTTAGGATCTGCGTGACTAAAACTCGAATGATTCACCTTAACCAATATTCTTACCTTTTATTGTCTTGGTGGATACTCCATGACTCCAATTTTGTAAGTAAAATATTACAATTTCTCCCATGCTCACATACTGAATCAGAACCCCATATTGGTATATACGACACGTTATTTTTCATTAATATTAAATCATTCTTTTCTTTACCATAAACTGAACTGAAGTATTATTTGTTTGTATAAAGTTTCCAATGATCCAATGAACTCTATTGAATGGACAATCAAAATTGAAAGGCAGTGATTTCAGAAATACATATACAGCGTTATATAAAACAATATATGTTAACCAAAGTACAGGATAAGACCAAATATATATATATATATACTGTTGGTTCTCAATGCAATGTTAATGTTTACTGAATACTATGGTTTCTAATAATGTGTGCTTTCAGTCATTTGCTTTGGCTAACAGAAGACATGGTAGCAAATATTAGGATAGGAAAACAAGATTTTATTCTTGTTTTCCTATCCTATATAAATAAATAAATAAATTAATAAAACCCAAGGCTTCAGCTCTAGTGGATTGACTTTACTTCATGATTTTTTATGTTCGGGTTTAAGAAAATTGTATAAATTTATAATGCAATCTTTTAACCTTGTTAAATGTGTAAAAATAATTTACAAATTTTGGCCAAGACTATAAAATTGCAGATTTTATGTAATCTATTAAATTGCACCTATATAAGTAAATATACATTTGCCATTGTCAAATGAAATGTCTTGAAAAACAAGAAATTTAAATCCAGCTTGCTTAGATTAGATAATAAGAGGGTAGTATAAGCCTTTTGATGTCTCAACCTTCAACAGATCTATTGTAAATTCCGTACACCTTTAAGTTCCATTTTAATTTAATGCTTTTAATGTAGCCTATAATTTTCTTGGTTGATGTTAAGGCAATCTGTCCCTGGAGTTGGAAAGGTAAACTCCAGGTACCTTATTCTCTATTGTGCAATTGCTTCGTATTCGCAAAATATATGCCTTGCTGTTTCTTTTTCTTTTAAATAGAATGTGCATATTCACCTCAGCCTTGCTCATCTTGTAAATCCAGCATGCTTGTTCATAAAAACAGAAGAAACTATGGAATTTTCCTTGTTATTCTAAAGGCATAAAATGCAACAGTCTTGAAAATGATGCCCACCATAAACCATTTCTACATAATCTCCTCCTGTCTTCCCAAACCATTTTCCTCTAAATTTGATTAAGAATTCTTCCAACATTTTTATATTTTTCTCCTTTAACACCTATGATGTTTCACATTAAGCTTTCTCCTGCAAATTATTATTTTTCTTGCCACACCTGACTGTCTCCACAACCTAGTTTGTTTGCAGTGTAATATGCTGTAAAGTTTATTGTTTAATTCTTCATGTACTGAGAACACTCATTCCTACACACATCCCACAAATTCATACTCCTATTGTGGTACAAACAAATCCGTCTCTACCCAGTTTATCACAGAGTGTAGCCCTTTTTGTAGAGAACTCCATCTCTAAAGTTGGCAAATATTTCTTGTTTTTCATTATCTTCGATCTTATATCTTTCCTAAAGCTTCTATTCGTACAATATTTGTGTATTTAAATACCCCCTTATCTATCATCTCCAAAATCTCCTATATCTCTTTACCATTTAAACTTCTTCTGAACACAGAAATTTTTTCTAACAATCTCTCCTATTGTGTTTATTCTGTATATAAAATTCAGAATTCTGTTATTTTACCTTTACAAGTAAACTTGCTCAATCTGCCAGAGCTATTTCGCTAGGCAACACTCTTGATAGTCCCAGAATTTGTTTACAAAAGAACCTGTTACCAATTATATCCAGCTCTTTCCAACTATCAAACCTAGGATTCCATCCCATGCTTCATTTTTGCCTCATGCTGTATGTTTGTTTTAACATCTGCCATTTATTTCAAATGTCTTCTATAAAAAAAAAGCTTTTATAATTACCAAAAACATTTTTCCTTGGCTGATATTAACTTTTTCTGATCATTCCAACAGTTGTTGGTTAACCTCGCATCTAAATAATAACATTTCTTTATTATGCTTCTGTTTCTGGTTCTTCTATTTACAATTTCTCAACATTTCTTAGTTTATAGCCTTTCTTAAAAGTCATTGGTTTAGCACAATAATATATTTAAAGAGAGAGTTTCCAGTGGCCATTTATTGTCCTGAACCAACCAAAACAAGTAATTAATCCTGACATTAAGCACAAAACCATTGTCACACCAATGGAATGTGCCCAAGCAGAAAATGAATATTCATTTCTGGCATTAATCACAAAGCCTTTGCCACACCAAATGAATATGTTAATCAAAAATATAACCATAATTTTAAGTCCTTTATTCATGCAAAATTTATGTTGCCCTCCTAAAATTGAACAATTAAAACTGTGTAAACACAAACTGCCATTAAAATGTTGTGTTCTGTCAGTATTTGCAGATTTGTTTTATACTGAAGACATTTAAGGGCATGCATTTTAAAAATATTTTTTATTTATTTATTTTTTGTAATTTTATTTAAGTCAAATTGATAACTAAACTTCTTCTTCTTTCTCTGTTTAACCTCCTCGTATGTAGGACTTACAGGCGGGTGCCTGGGGTCAGAGGCCCGTTGAGGAGCAGACAATCATGGATCAGACAGAATATCCAGGATGGGTATGGGAGTAAGGAAGTAGATGAAACGAAATGGATGAAAGGAAAGGTGATGATGGAGCAGTTGGTGGAATGAATGGCGGGGGAAACCAGAGAACCTGGAGAAAATCCGCCCAGACGCCGCTTTGTCCACCACAAATCCCACATGCGCATCCCTGGGATTGAACCCGGGCTTCCTCGGTGAGAGGCGAGCAGTCTAACCACTCGGCCACGGCGCCGCCCTTGATAACTAAACAACCGATTAAATTATTTAACAAAATATTGAAATAGGAGAAATACCCAAGATATAAAGGAATAAGTATGATAATACCTAAATGAGGGAAAAGGTGATATAAATTGTGTTAACTATAGGGGAATAATCTTCTTTCCATTTTAGGAAAGATTTTTACTGTAACTTCTAGCTAACAGGCTACAGAAGAGGTAGAGAAGGAGAAGAAATCAGAGTTTCAAGCAGGATTCATGGCAGGGAGAAGAATATCAGATAGTACCATCTTTCCAATAAAGATAATTGTGGATAAATATTTGGGTAACAAAAGGGAAGAGTTTATGTTGTAATTTTTTACTTTGAAAAGGCATTTGACACTATAAAATAGAGATGCATTGTGGATAAAATTAAAACTTACAAGAAATGAATACATTCATAGAATTACTATAGAAGATATACTGAGAAAATCTGTTTTCTTAACTGAATAGTATATGTAGAATAAACCAGGAGTAAGGCAAGCCTGTAAACTAAGTCTTGTATTATTCAATCTCCACATTGATGACATTCTACAGGAGATTCAAAGAGAAAAGAAATACCTATCCACTGGTAATTAACAATAAAGAAATACCAAGAGATGTTTTATATACATGATTTAGTAATTGGATTTATATGTGGTGGAGGAAAGGGCATGCGAGGGAGCTGCATGGGTCCGAATAGGGGTAGTGGAATTGAAAAGAATAAGAGGGGATCTGAAAATAGAGAAATGTTCAACGTGTGGAATGCAAGATAATTATTGGCATGTGATTCTGGAATGTGAAGAAACCAAAATAACGAGAAAAAAGCTTAAGATCCAGAAATGGGCTAATCTACCAATAGAGATACAGGGAGAAAAGTTGATGAATTTGAAATCAAGGCAGGAAATCTTAGAGTTTGGGGAGTATCTAGGCAAGGTTAATAGAAAATGAAGGAAAATAAACACGAGGAAGTTGTAGAAATATAATTTAAACAGGATAGAGTCCGAGTATATAAAGATAGGTGGGCACGATAGTAGAACAACCGCAAGTTTGAAACTAGATGGGCCACTTGTTTACACAGCAACTCTGAGGAGGAGTCACTAGTATTTAGTTTTGTGGAATTTTCTTTGTATGGTCAAGAGATTGTAAAGTAATATTATATTTATTGCATGTATTACTAAGTGGATAAATTCATTCATTCATTCATGTAGGGGAGGATTGAGAAGGTGAATTGAAGTGGTTAGCAATTTCTGTAAAAAATGGGGACCAAAAGTAAATGAAAATAAATCAGAGATTTAAAAGGGGCTACAAACTGAGAAATGGCAGTTAAATGGAAGAAAAATAGAGGTTATAAGGAAATAAGATTATTTAGGAACAAGACTAAGCTCTAATGGAAGTTGGAATGAACAGAGAAAAATGACAGTAGCAAAATGAGAAACAGCTATGATTGTTATAAGGGCATATCTAAGAAAAATACTGGATATAAGTCTCAGTTGGTTCAAAAGTATTTACACACCCACGGTGGAGGCCAATATGTTATATGGGGTGGAAATATAAGGTGTAGATGATGCTGGAAAGATGTTGTCCTTTTGCATAAGTTTTAGGTTTACCAGCAGCATTGCAAAATGGTGCTGCTTAGTTAGAATTAGATAGACACTTAGCCAAAAATCAAATTATCATAAGAATTATGAAATATACATTTAGAATTACTTCATTGGAAGAGAGTGATATTATTAAAGTATGCTTCAGTGTCCAGGAGAAATGTAAGTGGAAAGGATCATTGTTTTTGAAAGTGCAGGAAGTTTTGCAACAGATAGGCCACCTTATTGCCAACCTTATCAAGTTGTAATCTCTTGAACACAAGATTTTTTCATTCAGAGATGAAGCTAAAAGTTACCCTTTTTCTTTTATGTAATTGTACAGGGAGAGCCAAAAAACTATGAACTGGCTGCGCAGTGCTTTACCTGTCCGCATCATCAGCGCTCGTTGTCATCTGCCGCTATCATAGAAAGGTGCGGTTGAAACCATACAACATTTTTAAAACTAGTTTTAAAGGCTTTACTTACCAACTTTATGAAAGGAGATGCTGAAACTGGACACCGTCGTTGCAATTTTTTTGAGTCAACAGTTGATGCATCTACATATGTGAATACAATTTTGCCCCCTTCTTTTTAGAGAATTAACATCCAGGGAGCGGGATTTTGCCTTTTTTCAACAAGACTGCAACAGCTTATATGGCCAATATTTTGATGAGAACAATTGAAGGTGTGTTTGAGTACAGAATTATTAGTAAAGATATGTAGCCCCCTATGTCCCCCAACCTAACCCTCTGTGATTTCTATCTCTGGGGTAACTTAAAACAAAGTGTACAAGACAAACCCACACACCCTGGAAGAATTAAAACAAAATATCCATCAAGAAATTGCTAGCATTTCTCAACATGAACTAAGGTGAGTGATGGATAGTTTCCTAAAGAGGTGCCAAAAATGTATGGACGACAGTGGCCAGTTTCAGCATCTCCATTCATAAAGTTGGTAAGTAAAGCCTTTAAAAGTAGTTTTAAAAATGTATGGTTTCATCCGCGCCTTTCTGTGACAGTGGTAGATGGCAACGAGCGCCGAGGATGCAGATAGGAAAAACACAGCGCAGCCGGTTCATAGTTTTTAGGCTCTCTCTGTAGCAATAAATAACAATAAATAAATGATTTTATTATGTAATATCAATCATTATGTCAGTACAACAGCACCTTATCATTCCTCAAAACTCAGAAATGAAAAAGGAGCTGTACTAGTAAATATAGAACAAAGCCCAGTTTTTGAAAGAGAGAGATTACAAAGGTAAGGTTAAGCAAATTACCTAGTTGTGAGAATTAAAAACATACTCATTATTCTGTTTTCAGAACAACATTCACTTGTCCAAGTCTATGCCTCTTTTTCTCTGCAAACATCATGCTTTGACTGGTTAGCACAGATTTTTAGACAAGTATTCCTTCCACAAGGTTATCCGGAAAGTGTCAGCGATGACTATTATGAATATCAACTGTGGGATACCATGCAGGTTAGTTGAAAAAATAATGGTGTTATTCAAATTCTTCAATTGTTTTGCAAGAAACAAATGCAAAAGTTCATGCATTTATCTACAGCAGTTCTTAATGAAAAGTACTGAAGAGTATTACTTTAGAAAAGGGACCTCAATGTTAAAGAACTTACAATGGAATTAAAAGTAATTTAGGATCCTGGTAGTTCAGTGAGCATGTGTTTGTTTGTTCATTCATTTGGCCCCACTATGAGCAATGCTCAGGGACATTGGACACATCATACAATTATGAAATATGCAGCATAACATACCCAAGAAAAACTTTTTGTTGTTTTGTTTTTTAAACCATCACCATTTTAAAAGTAAACTTCCCAACATGCATTTTAGTAGGACAACAATAAAAAATAAGTGTAAGTCACCATCACATGAGTCGTCCTCCATGGTCTAGGGTACCACGCTAGCTTCTAATTCCCGAGTTTGCAGGTTCAAACCTGGTGGAGGGCAATGGATTTTTTTCAGGCATAAAAATCCTTAGCATGGCTTCCTTTGGAAGGGTAGTAAAGCTGGTGGTTCCATGTCGTAGATTTACGGCACGTAAAAGAACCTCAAGCCTGATAAAGAGGCCTCTGAGCAAAATTTCCAGTCTTTCACGCCCAATATAGAATGGAATGTTAAGAACTGTAGCAGTTAAACAGCATCCATAAATAAAACTCAATTTACCATCACATGCAATCTGCCCTATTTATTGAATATTGCACTACATATTAAAAAGTTCCTCCATAGTATGTGGGGAGTGAGTATATAAGAAAGACTTTAAACATTTCTGAAGATTTTAGGTTGATTAGGACTGCCAGCTATTTGCTGGTGTATGCAGTAAATTTTATATTTACAATTATTTCTAGTATGCTGTTCCATTTGGAGCTAAACACAACCTAGGATGAAAGAAAGTTTTTTTGGCAGGTAGTATAAAATAAATGAAATTATCTCTTTCAGCGTATAAGCACTGAAATCTTTTTAGGCTTTTTGCAGTACGATTTCGGGAACTTTGACAACACAAGCAATTATGAAAGGTGTGGGAGTGGGAGACAGTGCTGCCACTCCTCTAGCTGCAGCCATCACCTGGATACTCAAAGATGGCACAGGAATGACGGGGAGAATAATTTTTGCATGGTTTGAGGGGTATGCAATTGTTTTTAACATATGATGCATTTAAGTCACATTTTATTACTTGCATAACAGTTGAAAAGCTTATATTTCATAATTACAGCACAAGATTGGATGGTGACTGTAAAAAGTGGCGCTTGTTTGCTGACTTTTTAAATGATTTAGCAATGACAATGGAGTTAATGGTACCAATGTTTATTAACTATGCTACCGTTATCCTCTGTGCATCAACTACAATGAAAGCCATTGTAGGGGTAGCAGGTGGCGCTACAAGAGCAGCCATTACACAGCATCAGGTGAGTAAGAAATCACAAGAAAAAGTAATACATAAGAGCTAATTTGATAGAAATAACAAGGTATTAGTATATGTTCACTAAAAGGTTTCTTTAACCACAAATGTGGATCTGAGTGTAACCATGCCAACATCAGGGATGTACAGGCATGATTATTACACTTAAATTTCTTTGTATTAATGGAAGTCAGAGCTTAAGAGTACTAACACAACTTACAAGCCACTTACTCTGTACGTGTTTGAGAATATTTGCTTCCATCTTCAGCATATATCTTACTCATTGCATTTCATGAATAATTATGCAAAATATACACAGGTTCCATTAAGTTGTTATGCTTCTAGGCAAATAAAGTCTGTCTCTAGTTGTCATAATAATACAGAGAAAGCCAAAAAACTGTGCAGTGTTTTTTCTGTCCGCGTCCTCGACGCTCGTTGCCATCTGCCGCTATTGTAGAAAGGCGCGGATGAATCCATACAACATTTTTAAAACTACTTTTAAAGGCTTTACTTACCAACTTTATGAAAGGAGATGCTGAAACTGGCCACTATCGTTGTTCGTACATTTTTGGCACCTCTTTAGGAAACTATCCATCACTCGCCTTAGTTCCCGTTGAGAAATGCTGGCAATTTCTTGGCAGATATTTTGTTTTAATTCTTCAGGGTGTGTGGGTCTGTCTTGTACACTTTGTTTTAAGTTATCCCAGAGATAAAAGTCGCAGGGAGTTCGGTCAGGCGGCCGAGGGGCCACAAATCTCTACTAATAACTCTGTCCTCAAACACGCTTTCAATTGTTCTCATCGAAATATTGGCCATATGAGCTGTTGCACAGTCTTGTTGAAAAAATTAATCTGTCTCTAGTTGTCATAATAATACAGAGAAAACCAAAATACTACGAGCCAGCTGTGTGGTGTTTTTCCTGTACGCATCTTCAGCGCTCATTGCCATCTGCTGCTATCGTAGAAAGGCACAGATGAATCCATACAACATTTTTAAAACTACTTTTAAAGGCTTTACTTACCAACCTTATGAAAGGAGATGCTGAAACTGGCCACTGTCATTGTCCATACATTTTTGGCACCTCTGTAGGAAACTATCCATCACTCGCCATAGTTTATGTTGGGAAATGCTGGCAATTTCGTGGCAGATATTTTGTTTTAATTCTTCAGGGTGTGTGGGTTTGTCTTGTACACTTTGTTTTAAGTTATCCCAGAGATAGAAGTCGCAGGGAATTAGGTTGGGGGGCCGAGGGCCCACAAATCTCTACTAATAACTTTGTCCTCAAACACACTTTCAATTGTTCTCATCGAAATATTGGCCATATGAGCTGTTGCAGAATCTTATTGAAAAAAGGAAAAATCATGCTCCCTGTTCTGTTAATTCTCTAAAAACAGGGGGAAAAATTGTATTCGCATATGTACAGGCATCATCTGTTGACTTGAAAAAAATTGGCCCTTTCACTTTCTGCATCAACTCAGTCTGTTTGAATTTCGTTTGACCGGAGATCCACTGTGACGTCAATGCATTGACTGCTGCTTGGTTTCTGGGGTAAAGTGCAAAATCCACGTCTCGTCATCCGTGACGATCCTGTCGAGGAACTTGTCGCCCTCATCATGATACTGCTGCAGAAATGTTAATGCTGCTCCTAAGTGTTTCGTTTTGTGCTCGGGTGTCAGGTTTTTTTGGCACCCACCTGACACACAATTTCCTGGTGCGCTCTTCATCATGGAACTTTGACGACCTTCGGAAAATTGCCTACACCAGCGACACACCATCTGTTTGCTCATAATGTTCGGCAGTAAGGAACTTTATCACTGACCGAACCTCGTAGGCGGCTGGAGAACAAATAAGAGCCGCCATTTCGGGCCTCTGCTGCCGCGCTACTGGCACCAGGCGGCACCTGTCCAGCCAGCATATGATTGATATGTCATAGATCTGTTACGCATGCACATCCCGGCTAAATACGTTTGCTTTAAAGGAAACAAAATCGGGTAACTTACTTTCTGGATGCGCCTCGTAGTTGTAGAGCAGGCACCGGCAGGTACACTACTTTTCAGTAAAGGTCAGCAGGCAGGCCAAGGGCCTGTCCGCCAGGCAGTGATAGGTGATGTCACAGTGTTGACAGCTTGCCAATTCAGTGGAGTTTTAAGGATTCAAAGTGAATATGTGATCTTGTATTCCTTGCTGATCTGACTTTGCTTTTGAACATTTGACTTTGCATTAATGTATCTCTGCAAGGGAAATGACCGGTTATAACTCAAATGTGAGATAAAATAAAGGCCTTAAAAATGAAACTTCAATTGTGGGGACGTCAAATTGAAAATAACAAGACTTACCACTTTCAAAGTTTGCCTCTCTTCTTCAAGCTGATGTTCAGCATGATTTTAAAGAGTGTACAGAAATTCTTACTACATTGCAGGAAGAATTTGAAATATGATTCCAAGACTTCAAAGATATATATATATATATATATATATATATATATATATATATATATTTTATATATTTCCTAGCCCATTCTCAGTAAATGTTGATTCTGCTCTTGCAAACTTAGTTAGAAATGAACTACAGTGTGACAGAGAATTGAAAGACAAACTTAATAACAAGGCAGACTTGGTTAATTCTTACCAATTTTTTCCTCGTTTACAATTTCCTTGCCTAAAATGCAGCTAAAACCTTGAGCATGTTTGGTATCACATATACATGTGAGCAGCTCTTCTCTGGTTTGAAATTAAGAAAATGTGGACAGCAAAGTAACTTGTTTGATGAAAATATGAATGCAGTTCTCAGAATCAAGGCAGCATAAAATATCACCCCAAATACTCATAGGCTGGTCTCAAGGGAAAATGTAGCAACAAAAAGTAAAACATTTAATTCAAGTAACAGTTTTATTTTATTCTATTCAGTGATTGCTGTAAGTAATTTATAAATTATTTCTAATCAGTTATATCTTAAATTTTCTGATGTGTCTGAAATATAATGTTGTTCCTGTTAAGTGTTGATCAGTTAAACATGGAACAACCATTTCTGTTTTATTCCTTCTGATTAAGTTGCTATACATATAAGTTTAAAATAATTATATTAATCAAATAGATAAATAGAGAGAAGATGCTGTAAGTGTATCATAGAACTAGGTGTGTTAAACGTTCTGACAAATTTTAACAAATATGTTCTATAATTCCATGCTATAAATGTAAAATATTGCCTTACTATTATTAGACTTTCATGTTCAGATAATTTGACCTGCTGTGTTTTTAGTTCCACTATTGGTAAAGCACACCACTGACACAACCCAAGAGCCACATTGAGACTCTCAGCCAACAGCGAGCAAGAGCAGATCTCAATTGGGCAAACCTTTCCAGTGTCTGTTTTAGAGCAATGTATGAAAAATGCATTTTGTGATTACATTGTCTAAGAATGATGGTTCAGGATTTGCCCACTATTGCCTTAGAGAGACCAAAATCTTTTGTACAAATATAATTGCTTATATTTAGGCAGAGTAACTGGTAAGCAGATGCCGCACTAAGGGAAACAAATTGCATTAACATGCTTGCAAACACTTGATATTAAATAATTTATAATAAGAATAATCCTATTATGATGAGTAGCAAAACAGAAGTTGATAGTGAAGTGAACAAATAATTGAAGTTGAGATGAGTTGGTTGTGGTGATACTAACACTTCACTTGATTTAAAGGGACATGTTTCAAACATGTTTGTGTTCATCTTCAGCTGTGATCTGACTGGTGGATTGTGCTGGGGAATCTCTATTACTTGTGCCTGCCCATGGAGACATCTGTGGTCAAGATATGATGAATCTGTTGATTAGGACTGGAGGCAGGATTTCAAAGTGCATAACATAGTCTCTGTTTTTGTGAATATGGATTTACTTCCAAATTGTTAATTCTGCTGCATTGTCTATAGGCTTAAGAGTAGAGTGGTTGTTTTAATACCATGTTGGAGGAAAAGAAATGCCCTGGTACTGCTATTTATCAGTGTGTTTGAATTTTATGCACCTCAGATGTTCTTTAAGTCTGATTTCTAAGCTTCATTTGGTTTTTCCAATGTAGATCAGTGGGCATTCAACACAATCATCTGGTATATGCCTGATGTTTTATGAGGTGGAATTTTGTCTCTAAGGGATGTGCCAATAAGGTTATGAATGTTATATGTGACACCAATTTTATCCCATATTCTTTGAAGATTTTCTGAAATTTTCTGTCTGCCCTGGAGTGGTAAGTGAATCTTTTGAATTGGAGATTTTCTTTTTGAATGTACTGATCTTTTTGACTGCTAAATTTTGCTATTGTTTTGTCAATAAATTCTGTACTAAGTCCATTGTGAATTGCTGTGGAGATGATTCTGCCGGTATTCTTCTTTGGGAGTGGAATATTCACTTATCTATGTGCTAAGCTATGATATGCTGGTGGGGTAGGGGCCGTTGAAGCTCTTGCATTGATGATGTTATCCAAATAGGAGGGTTTTCTATAGATGCAGAAACTGATCTTCTTGTTCTCTCTTATGATTTTTAGGTTCTAGAATGACAGTACACCATCTTTCTCCAATTCTAAAGTAAACTCTATGGCTTGGTTTTGGATATTGAGTAGTTTAAGTGCATCATTGGCAACTTTTTTAGGAACTATGACAAGAATATCAACATAGCAGAACCATATTTCGAAAATTATTGGAAAGGCTTTTATGATGTGGATTTCAAAGTTACTCATGTAGAGTTGTGCCAGAAAAGGAGAGAATAGATGGTTTCCCAAAGCCAGTCCCTTTGTTGGAAAAGGTTACCATTGAAGCTGAAGTAGTTTTGTTTAATGCAGAGTTGTGTGAGATTAGTGTCTTCTATTTCTGTTTGCTGCAATTCCATGGATGTGAGCAGTTTTTAAATATAGGTATATGTTTAATTTCTGTGTTGGGATACTTGGGAATAATGCCTTGACATCAAATCAGACTAAATGTCTTCAGGTCTAATTGTGATGCCCTGTAGTTTGTGAACTGCTCCAAAGAGTTTTTGATCACTAATGCTTCAAACTTCTTGAATTTATTGAAATTATTTGTGAGCAGTCTGGATAGTGTATACACTGGTGAAATAGATATAACATTTAGAACCTTATTGGCACATCCCTAAAAGACAAAATCCCACCTCTCAAAAAATCAGACATTTACCAGACTGATTCTGCTATGCCCACAGGTCTACACTGGAAAACCAAACGAAGCTTGAAACCAGACTTAATGAACACCTAAGTTGCATTAAACTTAAACACTTTGATAAATCAGCAGTATCAGTGCTCCATGATGTTAAACAAACCGCTCAACTACTTAAGCCTTCAGACAATGCAGCAGAACTAACAACTGGGAGAAAATC
Organism: Deroplatys truncata; assembly: GCA_030765065.1. NCBI lineage: Eukaryota > Metazoa > Arthropoda > Insecta > Mantodea > Mantidae > Deroplatys > Deroplatys truncata. The sequence goes on from CM060983.1 coordinate 169,650,222, forward strand.
GATATTCACAGAAATAGAGGCCGGTCATACACTTTGAAATCCTGCCTCCAGTTGTACTCAGTAGATTCATCATATTTCGACCACCATGTCTCCAATGGCATAACAAGTAGAGATTCTATTTTACAATAAAATTGCTTTGGTGAACTTTGTGACAGTGATGTGTCTATAATTAGTAATTATTGATTCAGTTGTAACTCTACATCACTTACTTGTTTTTTATAATGAATACATGTTTCAGGGGCTAATTGCTCCCATTCTTAGCTCTTTGTCGACTGCTTGCATCATTTGTCTAGTTGTTAAGCTTGATCTCTGGTGGTGGTTGGAAGAACTTCTTCAAAAGTAAGTTTCCTGGCCAGATTTCAAAATTATAAATGCAGTTTCTGTTTTTCCTGAGATGTTTCTTAGTATTTTTGGGTTTCTGTTTATGGTGTATTTGTCTCTCCAAAAGTGCCAAGCTACTGCTGATTTATCTTCCTGTTTTTGCTTTATGTAACTGAAGTGGTTTTTGCTCTTGTTTTTATATTTCTTTTGGTTTTCCCAATGTAGATTTTTACACAGTCATTGCAGCTGATCTGGTATATTCCTGGTTTGTTCTCCTGTTTCCTTTCTTTGACCTTAAAATCATCAAGAAAGAAAACCACCTAACATTCGGCATCTACAGGAAACCCACACACACAAATAGCTACATAAAACAAAACAGTTTCAATCCGGTTTCATGCAGTACCCAACAGTCTGACACACCGACTGGTCAACGTCCCCATGAACAAAGAGGAATATACACATTTGAGCTAAACAACATATTGAACATAGCTACAGAAAATGAATTCGGGCCAGAAACAATACATAAGAAAATAAACAGAGCCGTGAGCAAAAAGAGAATAAAAGAGGGTTACATTCACATACCACCCAACAGCTTTCTACAAATTCCAGAGAATCTTCAAGCAGCACAACATCTCTTTGGCCCCAAAAAGCAGTTACACCACCAGGAACTTATTAAACTCCAAATTAAAAGATGACATCTCACAGGAGAACAAACCAGGAATATACCGGATCAGCTGCAACGACTGCGAAAAAATCTACATTGGGAAAACCAAAAGAAATATAAAAACAAGAGCAAAAGAACACTTCAGTTACATAAAGCAAAAACAGGAAGATAAATCAGCAGTAGCGTGGCACTTATGGAGAGACAAACACACCATAAACAGAAACCCAAAAATACTAAAAAACATCTCCTCAGGAAAAACAGAACTTACAATTTGGGAAACATTTATATTTGGAAAATCAAAACTGCATTTATAATTTTGAAATCCTGCCAGGAGACTTACTTTTGAAGAAGTTCTTCCAATTGCCACCAGAGATCAAGCTAACAACTAAGATGAATGATGCAGGCAGTCGAACAAGGAATTGAGGTTGGGAGCAATTAGCCCCTGAAACATGTATTTGTTATAAAAACAAGTAAGTGATGTAGTGTTACAATCGACTCAGTAATTACTAAGTAGAGATTCCTTGGCACAATCCACCACCTGAAGATGAACACGAACATGTTCAAAACATGTCCATTTAAACCAAGTAAGTGAAGTTTTAGTGTCACCACAACTGATTCATCTGAACTTTAATTAATCCTATTATGTTTTATTGAGTCATACTGCATTTTAAAGCTATGTAAAAAAAATAAATTAGCTTCTTTGCAATATACTATAACAAGCTCTTGTTTCTAAGAACAAAGGTGTAAAACATTCAATGTTCCAGGCAGTACGCAACAACATGGCAGATGTTTCAGCAAAAGATGGAAGTCAGGAGACTTTTGTGAATTTAATTGCTTCTCTAGTAGGCATCTGCATCTTGTCTACTTTTGATGAAGGAAAGTATGTTATTAATGGAGATATATGAGCTTTATTTTGATCTACATAAACTGCTGATATATATCAACTTCTTTGTAATGTTTAATTCTGTGAATTTGATTACAAACAGGATGGTTTGGGAGCTATTCGCGGCATTTACTATAATACATCTTTTTGCCAATTACATGGCAGTTCGTGCTCTTAAAATGACAACGCTCAATGACTCGCGTCTGAATCTTCTGTTCTTGAAATACCTCTCACAGGACTCCATCTTAACTCCAGAAGTCGTTAATCAAGAGGAATCTGTGATCTTGGGAAGAGGCTTGTCAGGTACATAAAGAGTAAGGTTAATAAAAAATTTTTTTTAGAGAATATTAAACTTCAGTTACCACAATTATGGCAATCAGCAACATATGAGCAAGTTGCACATAAACATAGTAAAATTTGTTAGTTACACACTGATCTATAAAATAAAGATTAGGCGCTATGTAAAACCAAGCAAGAATGAGCAAGGCAGCTAAGAAACTGATATTATCATCGCATTTCAACCTTAAATGGGGACTTTGTTCCATTTTAGAGAGAGAAAATTGAGAGATGCACCTGTTCTGTGAAATGTCTTTCATAAAACAGTGCTATGCAGTGGGAAACATCTTTATGTCCAACATTTCATTTGTGTATGTAAATAAATGCATACATAGGTACAGGAATAAGTAGCATATATAATCAGATAGATTTAATATTAATTATTAAAATTAATTACTCATTCATGAGTATGCCATAAGGGAGCAACAATGTACTTGGAAGTTTCATATAGCAAAAACCTTGTTATTCAGGTGTTATAGTTTTCAAAGTGAAGTAAAATGGGTTGCACGGCATATAGTACATACTCAAGGAATATTCCAATGAGTTACAAGATTCCATGGGTTGAAGTGTACTCCTCTATGTTAAACTAGGCATTGATGGCTTGCTGTTGTGTGCCCTAAACTGCTACCAAATCAAACCAATTGATGTTAAGCTATGGTTTTTTTTTTTAAAAAAAGGTTGAGCTGTGTGCTTATGAAAATTTTAATATAAAAAGCATACTAACGGGAGATCCAAGAAACTACGAACCGACTGTGCGGTGTTTTTCTACTGGGCGTGTGGAAACATGATAATGCACTGCTGCTATAAACAAGATCATGCTATTGACGTGGTTTTGCTCTGCAGTGTGAAGTGCAGTATTGAGTTGACGGTAATGTGCTATAGTTCAGTTATTATGAGTTATTTTTTATTTTGTCCTGTACTTAGTCACAAATCATATTATGCTCATTATATATTTTCCACTGCACAGCGTGTAATTTATGATTCATGTATGTTAACTCAGCCAATGAAAGTACGATTTGCAGAAAGATTTCCAGGCATAAAAGTTCCAGGGCATACAACAATCCATGAACTTTACAATAAATTTCAGGCCACAGGAAGTGTTCAGGCTAAGAAATCTAAAAGATGGTGTACGGTTCTTACCAAAGAAACATTAGACGACATCAGATATCGTTTGGAGAATTCCCCCCAAAAATAACTTAGGCATCTTTCACAATAGGCAGGCTCACAATATGGCTCTGCGCAAAGAGCTACCAAATTGCTGAAGTTAAAACCATATAAAATAACTGTAGCACATGCTCTTCAACCAGCTGATCCTGTAATTAGATGCACATTTTGTGAGTGGAGCCTTAATAGTGTACACAATGGTGAAATAGAATCATATTTAAATATTTTTCATGGACGAGGCTTGGTTCCACCTTCATGGATATGTGTATACACAAAATAGTCGTTATTATAACTCTGACAAACGTAATATTGTTCATGAAGTACCCCTTCATAATAAAAATTTGGTGTATGGTGCGCCATGAGTGGAGAGAAACAGTTATAAGGCCAACTTTTTCAAGTCAACATTTGACGCCCGTACATATGTGAATACAATGTTGCCCCCCTTTTTTCAGAGAATTGACAGACAAGGAGTGTGATTTTGCCTTTTTTCAACAAGACTCTGCAACAGCTCATATGGCCAATATTTTGAAAGAACAATGAAAATGTGTTTGAGGACAGAATTATTAGTAGAGATTTGTCGCCCCCTCGGTCCCCTGACCTAACCCCCTGCAGTTTCTATCTCTGGGATAACTTAAAACAGAAAGTGTACAAGACAAACCCACACACCCTGGAAAAATTAAAACAAAATATCTGCCAGGAAATTGCCAGCATTTCTCAACGTAAACTACGGTGAGTGATGGATAGTTTCCTAAAGAGGCGCCAAAGATGTATGGACAACAATGGTGGCCAGTTTCAGCATCTCCTTTCATAAAGTTGGTAAGTAAAGCCTTTAAAAGTAGTTTTAAAAATGTTGTATAGTTTCATTCGTGCCTTTCTATGATAGCGGCAGACAGCAACGAGCACCGAGGATGAGGATAGGAAAACACAGTGCAGCTGGTTTGTAGTTTTTTGGCTCTCCCTGTGTATCTAAAATTATAAATTTCTTAAGGACATATACATTAGAAAAAATACAAGCCTGTTGCAGGCTATTAGAGGTCATACATACACCAGGTTCTGAGAACAAGTACCCAGTGTTGCAAAGTTGAATCCATGGTTCAAGTCCTGGTTGTGGCATTGAATTTTTCAATCTGATTCAACTTTCTAACTTACTACCTAAACATGGCTAGTATGAAACAGCAGCTATCAAATATAAATTAACCTTAACAGTGCTTAACTGTAAAGCCCAGAAATTAAAAGCACTTGCAACATAGAAAATTACCTTTAAAGTATAATATCTTAGAGTATTGAAGATTGTCTTGAACGTTTACTTGAATCAGACGAGATTTAATGCTTGCATGGGCATCTCGTTATGGCAGATCAAATGGAAAGAGTACTGGCACAGACAGCTGAAGATCCGTAGTTCAAATCCTGGCCATGACATTGAATTTTTCAAGTTCATACAGCTAGTATGAAAGAACAGTTAAATATAAATTAATCTTAACAGAGGTTAACTATAAAGCTCAGAAATTGAAAACACTTTCAACATTGAGCTATATTTTGAATTTTCTTTTATTTTCTTTCGTTTCTTGTCTTTTTCTCAAGTCTGATTCAACTTTCCAACTTATTGCCCACACCTTCATAATGAATAGGGAATGCTTTCCTAAAATATGTGAGCATAGAATGTAATAGGAGACCTTTATTTTTAAATGTTAATTTTATAGCTTTGAAGTGTATGTTGTTTCACAATATTGTAGCTCACTGCTATTTTCTATTCTGTTTCCATTTTAAAACTTCGGCATTTCCATTGCAGACAATTATGCTTTGTTACTGAAAATGTGGTCAATAGTAATCTGTAAGCAAATGCTGACAATGTGAGTTGTCCTGTATTTAATAATTGTTTATAAAACATAAATGGAGTTTTAGTTACTAATCTAATTTATTTATAAGTAATGCAACAAGTGATTTTGAAATTACTGATTGAGTTTTGAGCACTGCAATTGGGGAGAATTTACCTAGGGAAGTTTTAAACAATGATTTGTATTTATTAAGACTATTCCACAAATAGCTGTAATAAATTATATAAATAATGCATATTATTCTCAAATAGGTATTAACATAGATATATTTAAATAGACGTTTTGCAATTTAACATTTCAGAACTTTTCTGGGTTGTTAAAAAGAATATCATATGGCAAAAATATAATGCTAGCAAAGGAAATGATAACAACTCTAACCTCAATAGAAGCAAGATCTTATGAGGGGGTGTCAAAAAGTAACCAGAATTATTTTTTTGCATTGTAATGCACCTGGCTGGAGCTTGGTGCTGGCAGCACTGGAAAGGGTTGACCTCGAGTGAAGAAATGCAGAGGGAAGCAGATAAAGTAGAAGAGCGTATTAACTGTATCCAGCATGGATCTTAAGTTGCAGCAATAAGCACCAAGTAGATTTTGCATTCTTCTTGATAAAACTCCATCACAAACACTGGAAATGTTGCAGCAAGCCTACAGAGAGCAAGCCATGGGAAAAATGCAAGTTTTTGAATGGCATAAGCATTTCAGGAGGGTAAAAATGACCATGAGGATGCTCTATATCCTGGAAGACACTCAACTTTGAAGACTGACATCAATGTCAACACAATTTATGTCATTTATCATTACCAAAGATTGCAGTGATAATGAATACAACCTATGGATCAACTGAAGACACTGTACAAAATGTTCTAGGTTATACCAAAGTGGGTGCCTCTGCATGTTGGCATGTCAACAGTGGAAAGGAAGGCTTCAACGAGAACCAGTTATCACATGTGATGAAACCTGGTTTCATCATTATGACCCAGAGACAAAACAGGAAAGTGTCCAATGGAAACATCATTCAAGTTCAAGACCCAAAAAGGCCAAAGTTCAACCAAGTGCAGGAAAAATCATGCATCTTGTCTTTTTCAGTAAGCAAGGCATTGTGTACAATCATGTGGTGGATAAACAACATAGTATAACTATGATTACTATTGTGAAGTATTGACAGGACCATTAAGGAGGAAGATTGCCAGGAAAAGGCCAAACCTTGCTCAAATAGGATGGATCCTTCAGGGTAACACGTCCACTCATCGCGCTATGAAGGCTCAAGAAACAATCACAGAATTAGGCATTGAGGTGATGCCACATTCACCTTATTTGCCGGATCTAGCACTGTGTGACTTTCACTTATTTCCTACAGTGATAAAAGAGCTTCTGGGTTGTCATTTTCATAGCGATCGTGAGTTAAACCATACAATTTCGGGTGTACTCAACAGATTATCCAAAAGGGGCTTTAGGGAGTATTTTGAACACTGGAACCATTATATTGTGTCCAAAGGAGAATACTTTGAAGGTTTGTAAAATAATTTGAATAAAGGTGAGCCGTTTTTCCAGTAAAAAAATAATTCCGGTTATTTTTTAACATCCCCTTGTACAATAAGAAAATAACATACAAAATCTTGCAAGAACTATATACAAGTCTTGTATAGTGATGAACTAAAAGCAACTAAAAACAGAATCTCCAACTGGAATTTGAGATTGGTACTTAAAAAAAAAATTATTGCTACTTGGGAGGCAATAATTTTTGGGTGAATCTTGACTTTTTTTTTAATTGTATTTAATACCTAGTCTTACAGCTGATGGTGAACACTAATGATACATAAAAAGAAATGATATAAAATAGAGAGTTGAGGGTTGTTACACTACATCACTATGATATAGAATATCATAGTGATGTAGTGTAACAACCCTCAACTCTCTATTTTAAATTATGACACATCACTGTTACAAGCTTCTAAATCTTCAAAAATTGAGCTGAAGAAATGATAATTGGGAAAGAAACTTCCAGGTGTATGTGTAGGGTACTTTCCTATCATTTGCCATTTATGAGGATTATGAAAATCCAGAAGAAACCTTTTCAACAGCATACCTCCCATTCACAAGGTCAGCCTTAACAACCTTGGCTACCTATGTTAGTAATCATCACTCTTATTGGCTGATACCTATCACATTCCTACACACGATTGCCTCTTACTGGATGATGTAGCTATATGTGGAATAGTCAGTATAATTTTGGTTCCTTTTACTTCATTTTATTATCTTTAATACTTATTCATACTACTATAATTCTAGCATATCTTAGTTCTCTTACCTTTGTCTATCTATGTATTGACAAATTTAACTGTGCTAAAGTTGGGAATTTTAGTTGGAATTGCAGCATGCAAATTGTGTTATCATATAGTTCCAATGCTAGAAATATTATTTTTCTTACACAAATTAAAACAGAACAGTCCACACCTAAGAAATAAATAATGTTTCTTTGGAACTTAACAGTTAAGTATTGCTTGTAAGAATGGAGTAATAAAGGGCAGGTTGTCTTTGCAAAGCACTTTTTACAAATAAATATGCCTGATGGCAAAGTAAAGCAGAAAAGAACTCATATGTATTCTACAGCCTAAATCCTTTTTAAAATTATTATATTGTTTATTTAGTATTATGGACTTATGGATGACAAAACCCTAGTGGGATATTTGAAACTCATATACTGGCATTTGATAAGGTTGAATAATACCAAGAACTGTGTATTGTTTTGTATAATTTATTTTCAGTTAATAGTTGCTCTGAGTATTTGCATTATGCGCGAATGTGCAAGCAACAATGAATTCACTTAAGATGTAGGAACTAAACACAGTGAAACCTGAAACATTAATAGATACGAGATGGCTTAACTTACTCTTACTACTTCACTTAAACTTTTGGGGACATGTTTCAAGACTCTTGTCTGCATTATCAGCTCTGTTGGATAATTTCTTGGTATAGGAACTCCTGAGCTGGTGGAGACTTGATGAACTTGAAAAGCACATTGTCCTCAGAGATGTCAAAGTTCCTGAGATTTTTGTAGAACTTCTTTATAAAGATCTTCTCCCATGTGCTGAGGTCGTGGCCTTATTTACTGATTTTAGTAATTTAATTTCTCTGCTGATCCCTTGGTTTCTATCCTAGAAATGTACTGATATGGTTGATCTATCTGTACGAGGGCAGTCCCAGAAGTACCCGACCTGATGTATAGATAGTGGTTGTTTCAAACAAATGACTGTGGTAGAAAGTACCAACCTTATAAAGCTTAAGCCTGAAGCCTGATGATGCTACATTGTTTAGTAATTGTTTGGCAGCCAACCCTCTCAGCAAATTTGTAAACATGGATAAAACTGCTCATCGTTATATAATACAATACTTTCATTTGAAAGGTCTTAGTCCAACTAATATTAAAGCTGAGCTAGATTCTACTCTGGGGGAGTCTGCTCCTTTGTTTACAACAGTAAAATATTGGGTGGCAGAGTTTAAGTGAGGCCATAGGAGCTGCCAAGACGAACATCGCAATGGTCGACCAAATGAGGTGACCATGCCAGAAATTGTGAAGAAAATTCACAAAATGGTATTGGATGACCGTCGACTGAGTGCGTGAGCTAACAGACATTGTAGGCATTTCAAAAAGTGCTGTACATCACATACTGACTGAAAATTTAGATATGAGAAAGCTATGCGCAAGATGGGTGCCGCGTTTATTCACAATGGAACAAAAGCAGCATCATGAAGATGTTTCAGTTGAGTGTTTGGCAATGTTTTGATGCAATAAAGCCGAGTTTTTGTGTTGATTCATAACCATGGATGAAACATGAGTCCATCACTTCACACTTTAGATGAAGGAACAGTCAAAACAGTGGACTGAAAGGGGACGATCGGCTCCAAAGAAGGTGAAACAGTTCCATTTGCAGGCAAGGTCATGACGTCAGTTTTTTGAAATGTGTGTGGAATAATTTTCATTGATTATCTTCAAAAAGGAAAAGCAATCAATGGCGAGTATTATGCAAATTTATTGCAGCATTTTAATGATGAAATCAAGCAAAAACGACCGCATTTAGGGAAAAAGAAAGTTCTGTTTTATCAAGACAATGCACCAGTTTACACATCCATTATTGCTATGGCCAAAATCAATGAGTTAAAGTTCAAATTGATTCCTTATACATCCTATTCGCCAGATTTAGCCCCCCTCTTATTATTTTCTATTTCCAAAGTTGAAGAAATAGCTTGGCGCTAAAAGATTTGCCAACAGTGAAGAGCTGGAGTCTGCAGTTGATGGCTATTTTGCAGAACTCAATGGTTCTCAGTATAAACAGGGTATCGAAGCTATTGAACACCGCTGGGAAAAGTGTATTGAGCTGAAAGGAGACTATGTAGAGAAATAAAGATGTTTTTTCCCAAAATTTTTTGTTAGCTCGGGTAATTCTGGGACAGCCCTCATATGCTTATTGAAAATATGCTAGAAATGTTCTTTGAGATAAGTTTCCAGATTCCCCTTTGTCTTCCCAATGTATGCCTTATTGCAATCCAACCAATCAATCTTGTACATGCCAGATCTTTTTTCTTCTGGAAGATCATTGTCTAATTGGTTTAACATAATTAAATTTCTGTTGCTGAATCTGTTGTATGGTGCCAATAAGATGTTATAATCAATGAAGCTGGTTCGAAACTTGTTCAATGTCCAAAGGTGGTGAGTAAACTTTTTATAAACTGTCTTAGCTCTGTTCAAGGGATATGTAGTTATACTTTGGGCTGCTTTTTGTTTTTTTAACTTGTTACTTTCTTATCTGTGATTTTCTGCTAAAGCCATTGCTTCCCATTACATGAAGTATTTGATTATGTTGAGTTCATATTCAGTTTTTTTTTTTCCCCCAAGGAAAAGTTCATTAATCTGTGGACCATACTATTGAAAACTGCTTCTTTTTGCTTTCTTGGATTGAAACTGTTGCTTTTATATAATTATCTGTGTGCATATCAGTCATATCAGCACATTTCGGGACAGAAACCAACAGAGAGAAATTAAATTACTAACATGAGTAAATAAGGCCATTGGCCTCAGCACATGGAAGAAGACCTTTATAGAGAAGTTCAATGAAAACCTCAGGAATCTTGACATCCCTAAGGACAATGTGATTTTCAAGTTCATCAAGTCTCCACCAGCAGTGCTCAGAAGTTCTTATACGGAAAAATTATCCAATGCCAGCAGTCAACAATGAGCTGATGATGCAGACAATACTTTGTGAAAGATATACTCAAAATTTTGAGTAAGTGAGGCAGTAAGAGTGTGTTAAGTCATTTCACCTATCTTCTGTTAAAGCAATGGATATGTTAACAGATTCCAACAGAACAAAGCAGTCATGACAGTATACAAATAAATTGAAATGCACATAGCTTCTAAAATGACCACATTGCTTTATTTCCTAGATAAGGAACACTTACATCTATTAAAATGTTCATATTTTGATGATAGGAATGAATTTTGAAGGCTTCTAGTTCATAAAATGTGGTTAACAGAGTAAACAATACAATGTCTGCCAATTTTCCATTATAATTTTGTACATAACTCTAGGAGTTACGTGTTGCCATCTTTTATTATTTGCAGATAGGGCACTGTGTGGCTTCAGGATTAAAGTAGGAGTATCCCTAAAAAAGGTATTAAAACGAAAACATACCACAGCTGATGACTTAAAACTCTTGGCAAACATGTTCCGCAACAAAGAATATCTTCTTGTACAAGATATGAAGAACAGGATAATCTATGTCAGCCTTACAGAAAATGAGTCTGCTACTGATGTCATTGTTGCATACTGCCATGCTTTACTGTTGGGTATTGGCACTAGCATGGTTGAATGTGCTCCTCTGGTAAGTTTACATGGTTAATAATTTGCTACTTCTCACAAAAATGGGAATAAGCTTGAAAGTGTTTAATTCCATAGTATAGATCTGCATAAATTAGGGATGAACATATTCTGGAAATTTTTCAAATGAAAAGTTTGGGAAAATGTTTTATCTATCTGCAACAAAACTGGTTAATTTTAGAAAGTAATCATTGGCAATTCATGGTGGGCATATTGTTTGTGTTATGCTATCCAATAAGAATTTTTTGTTTTAGAAAGACAGAGTGCTTGCAAATACTGGAATAAATCATAATAGTTTCCCCTCTCTTCTCTACATATTTTGTCAACAATTATCATGGCTTTGAAGAATGGAGAATTCCAATTCTGAACTCTGATGTTGTACGTCATTTATGTTTCTTCATTTTCATTGTTTTTCATCAATTCATGCACTTCTGTAACCAAACAGGGATGCACATTTCCCAGCTTCACAGAACAAATAAGACAGTATTGGGGCATTCAGAGCAATTAGCTGAATGTTTTCTGAAGACCTTGTTTGCATGTACTGTCTGCAGTAAACATATCACTATTGAGCACTGCTTTAAAATGTCTCCACACAATTTTTTTGTTCCCATTGGGTACATTTCAGTGCTGCATGACACTTTTATCCAGTATGTTGAACTAAGTTTAACGTGTTCAGAAAAGAACACTGAGCACATTGCAAGACATAGGCACAATAGGAAAAATTAGAATAGTGAATCATTGAATTAGTATTTTCTCTCCCTTAACATTATTGCTGTATGTTGAAGGATGCAGTTAAACACAAAATCTGCTCAAGAAACTCTGCAAGAAACATTTTTTGCCCCAATGGAAAATTTTTGAGAAAAATGATACAGTGGAAAATGTTCCACTACATATTAGTGGTGTAAAACATTCATATTTTTAAAGGATATTAATTTTATGAGCTAACATTTTTACAATGTGCTAATATGCATATCTGCAATATGCATCTTTTGCATGAAATCACAGATTCAGATTTGCATCACATAAAATAATGGAACATTTAAAGTAGGAATATGAATCAGAAACAAGAATTTGTTTTGAAAAATCCAGTCAAATCCAGGATACAAACCTGAATTTTTCAGTTTTGGTTTTTATTACATCATTTGCATTAGCTATGGTCTGAAAGAACAATTGCATGGTCATTCATGCATGGAAGGATTTAACAAAAATTACTAATGACTTTAGGATGCTCTATTGAGCTTTGGGAGTCTTGTGCAAGAAAATAACAAAAAAAAGTTATAAATTAAACTAAACTTCATGGCATGACAATCTAAAAACACCTGAAGAGTACAACAGTGCATCCTCTACCTCCAAACAAGCAGAACATCACAGACTGAGGACAATATTGGGAGGTGGTATGTGATTGGCGTATTATTCTCTGACTATTTTTATTTGACTGCTGTGACCAGAGGCCACCTCATACAAGTTAATCCATCAGTTGAACCTAAAGACTTAAAGAGGAAAAGTATATTCTGCAGAGAAAGTGTGCAGACAGCACTTCTATAGTGCATCTCAAACAACAACAGTTCTAAAACTAACAGTGGGAGTTGACCCTCTTTTCCATTCCTTTAACATTATATGTGCATGCATACATTTTGCAGCAATTAGATGTCATAGCACTTAGCGGAAAGTTCTTCTTATATACCTACAAAGGAATTAAGAAATTAGGTTATCACTAGATCTCAGATTTTTTAGGCTCTTAAATACCACTTTTTAGGCACCTAAACAATGCTCTAAAATTATCAAGATAGGCACTAAAAATACAGTTTCCATAAGCTACACATTTACTTTTGCATATCTAAAAGTTTAAAAATGCAATTCATCAGTGAGCATTAAAAAATTGCACAGTAAGAAAAACAGCAAATTTATTAAATTATTATTGCTAGAAACATTTAATGTCTTAAATTATGAATTTATGGTTACTAATTCATAAAATGAGCTTATAAAATTGAAAAAATACACTCATAACTTATTAAATAGGTCACACTGGAAATGCACCATATACTATAGATATATCATTGTGACCTAGCTGTTATGGAGCCATCCCACAAAATGCTGTTTGCAAAACGCAATTGTTAAAAACAGCAATGTAAAACAACTGAAATACATTTGGAAAAGCAACAAAGCAAACATGGAGAAATCTTACGAATGTGTGCATATCAACAGTTAATGAAGGGGACGGGGTATGTGAGTCACAAAACAATGGAAATTGCGCCATTGAACCTTCTTGCTCTTTGGAAGGAATTTCTGCCGTACTGCAGTCACCAATCAATACCAGAGACCTAGAGGGCAAGTATTCTGTTTTCCTTCTACAAAATGAGTGAATATACCTGCTAAAGTGATAAAATAAACCATTCCTTTTCTTGAAATGTCTTATTCCTACAATCAAACTATTACAAAGTCCTTTGGATCATCAACCCCATAGTATCAAGACTTTATCTTTCATTGCTGCATAAAAAAAAAAGCACAACAAAAATTGTAAAACAGGCACTTTAAGGCTCTAAAACCTTAAAATAGCTCTCAGTTGGGGCATCAGGGTAGTGCAGTGGTTTTGTCTCCAACTCTCATAGTTCTGGGTTGGATTCCCAGCTTGGGGTGGCAATTTTAAGTCAACTCTATCCACGCCCTCACCTCTGACTTGCTCATGTGAAGCATCCACAAGGTCCAATGTGATTTGGAGTCCACAATAAAAGCGGTAGGTCCTCTCATTCCATGGTAATCCTCATGATCACCCTAACATTGGAGATAACGGATTACAGCTGCTGGGTGCCTCCACCTCAGAAATGGGTCCAGTCATCGCTTGGTGGAGTGAGGTAATCCCTGAAGGTCAGTGTTAGAGACACCGATGGCAATGAAGGTCTCAGTGGTTAAAATAGGCATTTTAGACACCACAAAACCCTTTCCATACATTTATATTTTATATAAAACATGAAGATATGTAACTAGTTGTAGTTTATTCGTACACGTAAAAGAACAGGCATTTAGCCTAAAATCTGAGGCCTGGTTGTCACCGTATGAGAGTTGAATTTGTATGCGTTTCTCTCCCTGTAACCCTAATATGATCTTATACCATAGAACTATAAGATGTAATATATAAGAAAAATGCCTGTGTTATAGTATATCTTAGAGACTACTTATAAGATAACAGATAAGACACTCATCCTTGATTCCTTCAGTCAGCAGCCTAAGTGGGTCCTATCTACTACAAGGGCTATTTTTGTTTCAACCTCCAATGGGTCATAATTAAAAGACAGGAGTACATAGCCAAATAAATTTATTACCAAATGTTAGGTACAAATGTGTTTACTTTTCAACATAATCGCCATTAAGGTTGAGGCATTTGTCATACCTGGGGACAAGCTTTTTGATCCCCTCTGCACAGTATGTTGCTGCCAGTGAGTTAAGATAGGTACGGACGTTGGTTTGAAGGACTTCGTCATTCTCAAACTTCTGCCCTCCCAGCCACTTTTTCAGGCCAGGGAAGAGGTGAAAATCACTCTGCACCAAATCAGGGCTGTACAGTGGGTGGTCGAAAACGTCCCATCGAAATTCCTGAAGAATTTGTTGGGTGACACGAGCACTGTGAGGGTGGGCATTGTCATGAATCAAGACAACCCCAGACGTCAGCTTGCCTCTTCGTTTGTTCTATATGGCTCTCCGCAGTTGTCATAATGTCTCGCAATAAACAATTGCATTGATCGTAGACCCCTATTCCAGAAACTCCACCAGCAACACACCTTCTTGGTCCCAAAAGACTGTAGCATCATCTTCTTGTCGTTGAAGGTTTGCTTAAACTTTTTGGGTTTGTTTGGTGAATGTGTGTGCACCCGTTGACGAGATTGTTGTTTTGTTTCAGGGGTTGCATAATGAACCCAATTCTCATCGCCAGTCACAATTTTCATTAACAAATTGCCATCTTGAGCCTCATAACAGGTGAGAAACGTCAACGCTGCTGCCATCCGGCGAGTTTTGTGGTCCTCAGACATCTTTGGAACCCATCGAGCGCACAATTTTCTATAATGAGGTGTTCTGTTATGATCTTGTAAACAGATGATCTTGAAAGTGCAGGAAATTTCTCACTCAACATGCTTATGGTAAACCTTCAGTCGTTCCGAACTTCTTGGTCAATTTGCTGAACAATGTCATCTGTAGCGACTGACTTGCATCCTTGACCTCCTTCATCGTGAACATCAGTCCAGCCTTTGTTAAACTTCCTGCACCATTCACGCACAACACCATCACTCATACAGTTCGGACCGTATACCCAACTCATTCGTCGGTGAATATCAGCTGCACTATTCCCTTCTGCTTGAAGGAACCGATCGCACTACGCAACTCACATTTGGCAGGAGAGTCAATCGTAGTGGCCATGTTTCTGTGCCAAAAACTAGGCTCACAATGGCATGGCAAAGTTGGCTGTGCCTGAAGGTAGAGTGGGGAACATGCGCAGTTGCCCTCCACTCACAAACAGTTTCCACCACTCATGTGGCTGCGCTCCTGTGCGATCGGTGGTTGAAAAAAATAGCCCTCGTATATCTCTTCTCCTCCACATATTTATTTCAAGTGTTGTATTAATGCATATGTACAGCTGCAAAAGCAGTAACTGTTCAGGGTTTAAGGGAAGTCTGTGCCATAATGCTATGAGCATAAGTAAAACATCATCTTACAGTATTCCATTCAAAAGGGGTGCCAGAAATTATTGTGTCATTGCATAAATATTTCACTGAATGTGAAATTTAAAGACAATCCATTATATGAGAAAGTTGATGTGGCAAAACTGTAGTCCATAAACTGTTGAGGAAGTGTATCAACAGACAGGTTCCATAAGTTGTTGCATTTGGCATTCATGTTCCAGCTCAGTGGAAATGGAGTAAGTGATGTGACATGCCTGCTTGCTAGTGCAAGACATGTCAGCTGAAGTTTATGGAATAGTTTGATGGTCATCAAGGACCAACTTAAACACTGCATACAAAAATTAGTGAGGAAGCTGAGACCAGTGGAACAATGCCAGTAGCACATTGGGGGATGCCCGCAGTTGTCAATAGAAAAGTTGTTGGCCTCTCCTTCAAAGTCCATTTATTGTTTATTGCAGGAAAGTGGAATGACACAAAACATAAGTCAGAGTTACATAAGTTGTCCTCTGTGGTGTATTGGTTACCATGCTAGCCTCTAGTTCCCAAGGTCGCAGGTTCAAACCCGGTAGGGGGCAATGGATTTTTTTCGAGCGTAAAAATCCTTAGCATAGCTTCCTTCAGAAGGGAAGTAAAGCCGGTGGTCCTGTGTCGTAGATTTACGGCATGTAAAAGAACCTCAAGTCTGATCAAGAGGCCTATGAGCAAAATTACTGGTCTTTCACGCCCAATGCAGAATGGGATGCTAAGAACCACAGCAGTTAAAGAGCATATATAAATATAAATAAAAAACTCAATTTAAGAGTTGCAAAGAAAAGCAGCGAGCATGTTTCCCTACCAATTTACAGTTGTTTATGAACTTAAAGAGACTGACCATGATAAATGCATTACATATAGCCGTTGGTTTCAGCCATTTATTGCTGAGAGGCCAGAAATATTGGAGTACACATGGTTCATTGATAAGGATTGTTCTACCTATCTGGCTATGTAAACTCCCAAAACACACAAAAAAAATTATTAAAATGTGAAGCACTATTAAAACAAACGGCAGCCAGTCATCAATCACCAAACAGCTGATGATGGAGATGAACGTCTCTGAAAAACATTTCTTTCTTTTTTAACCATCTGACTTTAAGTGAAGTAAGTTTTAAGATGTGACTCTCCATATGTTTGAATAACCAAAACATACTTTTGTGGTGTAGTGAAAACCTGTGTGCACTGGTCAAGCAATCCCTTCATTCACTGAAGGTAGGCATGTTCTGTGTATTATCACAGTGGTACATAATCAGCCTCTTTTTTTTGTTGACTCTAGCTTAACAAATGAAGTTTACATGGAACTGTTTCAACAATTACACTTCTCAAGTGAGTATAGCGGAGGTGAAATATTGTTTGCTGGACACAGTCATTTCAAAAGGATTATGACCCCCAAAAGTCACCAGGTTTGACCCCACCTGATTTTGTTTTCTATGGGGTAACCTTAAAGAAAAGCTCTACAGGAACAAACAGTGCACTCTTGATGAGTTACAGCAGAACATTTGCCATGAAATCCAGGCAGTGACACCCAAAGTTCTGGCAGCGGCATTCAGGAGCTAGCAATGTTGTATTGAACTGTTCCTAAAAGTTGAGGGGGTCATTTCCAGCACCTCTTGTGATGTAATTTCATTTCTCACACATACAGGGATACCATGTTCAAATTTCATTTCATTTCCTCTCCATTTACCTCTTTTACACAGCAATTTCTGGATCCCTTTCATGTGGGATACCCGTAATTTAGGTTTTTGACATTTGATAGAAAATATTTAATATCAACTTTCCCTGCTATTAATATGTTATATTAGAATTCACAAAGTCTACTTACTGCTTACCTTCATTATTCTTTCAGAATTCAGTGTTTCAGTATAAACTCATTTGAAATATTGTAATACTTAGCCTCGCACAGCTTTGCTGCAAAAGTCTGTTTATCCTGTAGTTATGTGTGCACTGATTTGTAGGTTTTTAAAAGCGATATGCAGTGTTTCACCTCTAATGGTAAAAGCAGTAAAGCAATCCTGAGTTCCTGTTGCAATGAGCTACCAGAGAAGTGTTCTACAACAAACACAAGTCGTAGCACTAATGTTACAAAAGAGAGAGAGATCCCTTGAAAATCCCTTCAACCATCTTGTGCCTTTATGAAATTACATTTCTAAGGAATAAAGGGAAGATCTACCGTTAAAATCTCCTAGATTATTGTATAATACTTTCATAAAGAGTACAAGGAGAAGTGAATGGAGCAAATTATCATTCAAGGTTTAAAAAGCAATAGTATCTAATATAGTTCATAGGAATTTAAACCTATTTTATTTTAAGTAGTAATCTAAAGAAAGGAGTCCACTGTAAAATGTCTCATCAAAAACAATGGTCTCTTTCAATTTGAATGTAATCATCATAAATAAGCACTTACATTTAAAAGAGAACACTGAATATAATCCATAATGGTTAATATTGTATGCAACAAAGAGTAAATATTTTATTTGTCCATAGAAATTAGCACCCTTGGCTTAGCTTGGGCATTACAGAAGTATCATAAATTATCCAATTTCTTACAAATTCAGATTTTCAGTTTTTGTTCCACATGTTAAGCTATGCTATCAGTCTGATGTCATGAGTTTCCTCCTTGTTTTATACAAGGCACAGATCAATAGATTCAAATTTCCTAAGATTTTATGTTCAAGATGGTAAGAAGTCTCAGGTTTATATGTAAACAGTAGAGGCTCTGAGCTATCTGTTGGTGTTTTAGGATTTAACTGGGTGAATGTAGTGAAAGACTAAAAAGTAACACATATGCATCTGCAGGATGTGTTGAAATATATGCAGTCCTCTCCAGAAGTGCCAGTTGTGCGTCTTCACAAAACATTACTCAACTTCAAACAGAGCAGTAACAGTGATTCCACAAGAATGCGCATGTTTGTGGAAGCCTTCCTAGCAGCTGAAGAAATCATCAAAAATGACTTGCCTGCATTTATGAGTAACATCCTAAGGAAAGGTGAGAGACATTGTTTTTTTTCTTAAACGAAGCCTAATGAGCTTAAGATTTTTTTCTTTAAACAACACAAAGCCTAGTGAGCTTCAAATGTTCAATCTACAATGATTTGTTTTTATAGAAAAAATTAAAAGAAATTTATTCTTGCCTCTCTAGATCTGACAGGATAAAGCATACTCAGCATGTATCAATAACTATTCATGAAATGCAATGCAAAGAAATCTTACTCAAATATGCCATGGTTTCTAACTTTTGTATACAAATTCTAAATATTAGTTACTAAATCATGTATAAAACAATATGATACACTATTATAATAAGTACATTAGATATATTTAAATTATATCTCGGGCATTAGAACACATATATGATCTCTTAATGGCTACTCTTGCCATCAACAGAAGTTCACAAAAGACAAGGATACATTTTCACCATATGCTTTCGTTACAGAGGGAGGGGATTATTAGAAATCCTACACTAAGGAAATAGCTGAAGGAACTCACATGTCTCTTTATGAATTGGCTATCCCTACAGGCATAATGAATGGAAATTCCTTCCATACCTAGGCATG
This sequence comes from Deroplatys truncata, assembly GCA_030765065.1. Taxonomy (NCBI): domain Eukaryota; kingdom Metazoa; phylum Arthropoda; class Insecta; order Mantodea; family Mantidae; genus Deroplatys; species Deroplatys truncata. The sequence goes on from CM060983.1 coordinate 169,669,561, forward strand.
ATATAGATTTTAAGTAGCACCTATTATTTTATTTGCTGAAAATTTCAGGAATCCACTTTAGGAGAAGCTAGGAAAACTGGTAGACTGATATGGAATGGAGGAGTTATGATTTTGTCCAAATCAAACAAATGATGTACATTAGTTTGGAGCAGTTGAAAATAGGATGCGTAGTTTATGATAGTAATAACTTAACGCACAATTTTTGCCAAGTACTAAAGCTCAAGTCTCCAAGTTTTATTCATATTGTTCAAATGACACAGATCTCTGTACATAAAGGGTTGAAAATATAGGTAGTATGAAGTTGTACAGTTAGCCCATAATTTTGGCCAGGTGCTACAGGTACATAAGTGTACAAAATTTTGTCTAAATGGACTTAACGGTATACAGCCACAAGGGAAGTTCTAAAAGTTCTCAAATTGACTAAATAAGATTTGTCTAACTGTGCAAAATAAGCATCTATCTCAGCTGCAACCTAGTCATTTGATGTGAATCTTCATCCTCCTAGCCATTTCTTCAGGTTTGGGAATAATAAGTTATTGCTCTGAGCCAAATCAGGTGAATATGGCATATGTGGAAGCACTTGAAAGCAAAGGCATGCAGTTTCGTAGCAACAATCCCAGACTTATATGAAGGCAAAGAGCTTTCTTTTTCACAAGGTGTGGATGCCTATTCTGAATAGCATCTTTCAGTTTGTCCAATAGTGGAACGTAAACTGTAGCCTTGACTTTTCCTACACATAAAACTATTTTTGCTTTCTTTGGTGTAGTTTCACTTGTTATCCACAGTTTGGACTGCTCCTTCATCTCTGGCATGTAGTTATGAATTATGTTTCATCTACTGTTATAAAACAGAGAAATTCACCACAATTGCATTTAAACAAGTTTAAATACTGTTGAGAAAAGTTCATTTGAATGCATTTTTGGTTCATTGTTAAAAACCGTGGTACCCATTAAGCAGAAAGCTTTATCTTATCCAAAACTTTGATTAAAATGCAGCAGACATGGCCTTTAAGGTCTTTCCAATGTCAGCCAACTCGTGTACCTTAATTGCCAATTATTGAGTGCAGGATTGTGAATTTTTGTCACAATCTTGCCAGTTGTAAGGGTTTTGGGATGCCCTGAGCGCTCATCATTTTGAACGGATATGCAGCCATACTTAAATTTGTAGCTCACTTTTTAACCGTCATCAAATGTTGAATACAACTCCTATTGGATATCTGTTGAATTAAGCTCTTTAAAATGAAATACTGTTTCACAGCTCATATTTCAGTTTCATCCATTTTGTAGAAAATGTTAACATTAGTTTGTTTACATGATCCCAAATAAATGACTACACTTACACATCTAAAACTTTATGTGCACCATCTAAAGGATTATACTTGACAACAATCATAGTAATTTGGCCATCTTCACAAAATTTCTGAGTCAGGCCAAGAACTTTTAGATCACCTCTCACATATGCAAGGGATTGAAAATAAGAGTATAAATAAATAGTTTTTGAAAATGATAAATTTGCCTGTAACTTTCACAGGATTCTAAGTGTGAATAAAGCTTTGTTCAAATTGTTCAATTGTTAAGCAATGTAAATTTGTATGCCTGAGGTTAAAAGCAAGTATTGTCATAGGTATATATTGAAAACTTTAACTTAGCTTATGGTTTTTTGCAGTCCTACAGCTTAAGTGTATAAAGTTATGTTCAAATCAGTTAAATGATGCAGATGTAAACAATTGAAAATAGGCAGGCGTTTATGAAAGTTGTGAATAGTAGAGGAATTACCCTACTAGCTGTTCTAGATAAAATATATTAGCATGGCTTCCTTCGAAAGGGAAGTAAAGCTGGTGGTCCCGTGTCGTAGATTTACGGCACGTAAAAGAACCTCAGGCTGATAGAGAGGCCTCTGAGCAAAATTTCCGGTATTTCACGCCCAATATGGAATGGGACGCTAAGGACCATAGTAGTTAAAGAGCGTCCATAAATAAAACTCAGTTTAATTTAGATAAAATATACACAGGCATTATAGCTGCAATGTTATAAAAATGGGCAGAAATGGAAGGTAAATTGCCAGAATTTCCGTCAGCTTTAGAAGTGGAAGGAGAATGATAGACAATATTTTGACATTACATTCTATAATAAATAAATAAATAAATTATTATTTTATTTCCCTCCAGATTTTGAGAATACTTTCAATACAGTAAATAGAAATGCATTAGCATATAAAGTAACCAGTGAAAAATTTGTTCGAGGATTACAAAAAATATATGATGGAATTAAATTTTGCGTAGGCTGTGAAAGAAAAAGAAGAACAAATTATATGGGACAAAATTGGCAAAATTCTGAGGCAAGGATGTAAACCGAGTCCGATTTTGTTCAAATTATTTATAGATGATATTATAGATAGAATAAAAGGAGTAACAGCCATTGTCCAATTATTGGAAAGAAAGAAATTGCAGGTTTGCTTTCTTCAGATGATCTGATTATGGGAGCTATAACCATGGTACGGGTTGAACATGCTAAATGAAACAACAAGCTTTAGTGGTGAATGGGATCTAAGGATAAATCGCAAGAAATCAAAAACAATAGTTTTCAAAAGGGGAGTAGAACTAAGAAGAGATTAAAGAGCATGGAGAGCAAATAGAGGTAGTAAAAGAATTTGACTATTTGGGTGTAAGATTTTCAAGTAATGGAAGCTGGGAGGCACAGGCTAAAGCTGCCCTAGTGAAAAGAAAATTAGCCATGAAAGCAGTTGGAGCATATTAATATAAAATACCTATGTTGTCAATGAAATGAGGCTATCAAGTGCAAAACTCGCCTTATCCAGGTAAAATGAATTTTCAGAAAACATGAAAAACTAATATTAGGCAAACAGCAGAACATTTGAAAATTCTCTTAATGTTATAATGTCCGAACTAGATCCTTAAAGAAGCATGTATTCTCTTGAAAATCAGTCTCAAATAATATGGCAGTAATTCAAAATTTAATTTTGGATAAGGCGAGTTTTGCACACAACGGTAGTGGATTTGGCAAGTTTTGGTGGAAACACAATACTAAATTACAATTAAGTGCAAACATTTTCGCATTTACTTCTCAATATTTGTGTTTGACAACGTTAATAAATGACTTCTTTCAATATTTATATAATTATAACCATTTATGATTTCATTTTAGTTAAAAAAAAAACTAAATTTTCACAGTTTTTTTTCACCAATTTCGCATAAGGATATCAATGAAGCACTCCTTTCATAGTTTGCTCACTAAAATTGACCAGTTTTCATATCACATACATCTTATGACTTTTAAAATTTACATATTATGTTTAAGCTGCAATACCTAATGTCCAAAAACAAACATATCAAATTCTAAGTACTCCTTCCTCACTATACAAGAAACTCTCACAAACAGCATCTACTTGTTTATTGTTATTGGCAGTATTGTTTTTAGATATTAAATTCTTGTAAAATATAGGCTTTCATTTTCCTCCCAATTATCACCAAATGTTTTTTTTACTTTCTCTACTACGTATAGTAAGTAGGGGAAGTATTGCATTCCACCCAAAAATCGATACCGAGATTTCACCGGAAATACATCTTTTGAGACCTCCTGAATCCAAAAAAAGCATTTTTGGAAACATGTCCGTGTGTGTGTCTGTGAACAGCATAACTCAAAAACGAACAGTCGGATAAACACCAAACTTGGTATTTAGGTTCAGTATCTTCCAGAGATGCGACACAAAGGTTTTCAAGAAAATCCCCCCCACCCCAGACTACCCTTTACATGGAACATTTTTCGAAAATTTTAATTTTCTCAAAAATGGCTCTAACAATTTTGATTAAAATATCATATGTTTAAGATAATGTCATGGGAAATGAAATGTATATCTCAAATTTTCTGGGAATGTCTCCAAAAGTATTCTTCATTGTGAACGACTTTTGCATAACTGGTAAACCATAAGAGATAGACAAAATTTTACTACACAAAAAATGAAGATCGCGTTAAAATACACAATTTATGTCATATACATTTCTTTTGTTGAATGAACCGTTTTCGAGATATTGCTTGTTATTCTCTTAAATTTTCCAATACTTATACTTTTTCTCAAATTTGTTATTCATTTTTTTATATCCTGGACATGCAAAGAGAATGGAATGCGCCACATAGCAGCCAGCGTTAAAATATTTGACTATCGCTTAAAACCTACCATATTTCCCTTGCATGTACAAGAAAATTAGCAATAAGATTGACAGCTCGATATCTTGATTAACATGAAGCATATGGAGAATAGGCGTTTGTAAAAATAGATTGTACAAGAGTAGAGAAAGTCATGTGAGTGTAACACATCAGATTTTTAATAAATTTTTCACATCTTTAACTTTTTCCTCCTTTACTTTTATACCTATATCTAAATTCCTTGCAATATGCATTTCTAAGGTTTTGCCTCGCTTCAGAATGGTCTTGCCTACACACAAATCGGACGGATAATTTGCCTTACGTCTCCCTAGAACTTTGCCTTAGGTAAAACACAGTAAAATATATGTTTAGATGCCTTAAATTTAAAATGACAGGATCCTGGTGACTTCGTTATTTTCTTTGCAATATACTTCCAATCTTTTACAGATACATCTGTTCCCAGCCTTTCCATGATTTTTATAGATTTCAAAATATCCTTCAGGCCTGCTGGTAGTGCTTCTCATTCTTATTTCCTTCTCTATTTGCCCAAAAACACAATCGGGAGGGGTGAATGAATGGCCAGGAATAGGAAAGATCATTTCTATCACCTTGCACATTCTGTGGTGCTTGGTCGTCCTCCGTGGACTAGTGGTACCGTGCTAGCCTCTAGTTTCCAAGGTCGCATGTTCAAACCCGACAGAGGCTGATGAATTTTTTTGGGCGTAAAAATCCTTAGCATGGCTTCCTTCGGAAGGGAAGTAAAGCCGGTGGTCCCGTGTCGTAGATTTACGGCACGTAAAAGAACCTCAAGCCTGATAAAGAGGCCTCTGAGCAAAATTATCGATCTTTCACGCCCAATATAGAATGGGACGCTAAGGACCATAGTAGTTAAAGAGCGTCTATAAATAAAACTCAATTTATTTATTTGTGGTGCTTGAACAGCAAGCCATTTACTATACATGCCTATCGTAGTGGTGTTTTTATTTTGTCCACAGCAGCCATCTGCAAATAGCCTAACTTTCTTAACTCCAGAAAAATCTGATTTGCACAGTTGACCGTATACTGCTGACACAATTTTGTTTGAACCTTTAGGACGTTCATTTTCCGTCCAAACAGAATTACAAACATTCTGATTTGTCAATGTTGTCTTGGATGAACCCTGCACAATGGAGGAGTTATACATGTATACCTGCCTGCTGTAGTATCCTGCTTGATCCTGTATTTTTGGCAGTACCATATTTTTCTGACAGTCAAATGAAAATGTTCCTACTTTTTCATCTTCTTTCAGGAGATCAAAATATGCCTTAGCTCTAAGTTTACGTATTCGTTTAGCTATCAGCAGATCAGAATGTTTAGTTTTATCTGTTTTGCAATTTTATTTTCTTATCATAAGAAAGACAAAGTGAGCATACATCAGAAACAGGGCTTTTGAAGTCTATATTAAATTTTACATTAAAAATATTACGAAAGAAACTCTTACACTTTCAATGAATTAGATGCTTCTACATTATACATACGTCTCATTTCATTAATGCTTAATTCCCTTGTTAAGTATTGCCGTGTTGATGTTTTACTCCTACAATAATAGACGTCAAGTACTTCAAACTTTTGTATGAATTTAATTACAGATTCTATCTTATTACTATTTTTTGTGACACCCTGTCTCCACCTCGGAATTCCTTTGGTGCCACTCCAGTTTCAAGGTGTCTTTTGATATTTGCAAAATGTCCAGAAAAGTTTTGTGACACACCACAACTGGCAGACCTTGTACGTGTTTCACATGACACTTTGTTGTAAAACCCTTCCGAGAATCGTCTTTGACTGCACGCTGCCGTTTAGATATATCAGTTGAACAGTAAGTCAGTATAACGCAGTCTTGTTTAAATTTAGAGCTGCAGCTGTAGAAGGCTTCGTGGAATTTCCTTATGTCCTTCTGTGTCAAGTTACTGTTCCTAATTCTACCCTTTCCACCAACTTCGGGAAATCAGAGGACTCCATAATAACATGTCTGCACCGTAGACTAGTCAAAACTAAATTAAAAATAGTTGGAATCACACAGGACTGCCAATGTAGGTAAACAAAGAAGCGAAACTGCTATATCTCTTAGTGCTGGATAAGGTGAGTTTTGCTCTTCATACAGCACAATTGTAGTGGAACAAGTATTGGATAAGGCAAGTTTTGCTCTGAATTGTAAGATGGATTAGACAAGTTCTGCATCAACCGCCACCATGGATTTGAAGAGTTTTGCATTGAACAGTAGTTTTCGGGGCTCTCTTGAAGGTGTATTATTAGATGAGTTTTGTTCAAACCCAAAGTCACCGGTTTGTAGAGAACTGCAAGAAGTATTGAATCCGACATCTAACTCAATTTTTTTAATTTTTGGATAAGACGAGTTTTGCACTTGACAGCCTCAAATGGTTGGAAAGACTATATGAAACAGTAATGATTGTGCCGTAGAGATCTGGGGAGTGGTAAACGGATGGTAAAAAATTGACATAGTGCACAAAATTAAATTGAGTTTTATTTATGGACGCTCTTTAACTAATATGGTCCCCATCCATCCTATATTGGACATGAAAGACCAGAAATTTTGCAACAAAAACATAGAAGGAGTTATATAAGGCCATGGAAGTGATCATTGCTGACCCTAAGAGAGCAAATATGTGAGTGGAAGAGAGGTTACTATGGGAACCTATGGAAAATTTAGGCAAACAGAGCAATTACTGCTTAGAGGGTGGTAAGCAATAAAAAAAGACACTAAGTTAGTAAAGTGAAGCCAAGCATTGTTAGCAGTTGTCTGTGTGAGAGTGTAGGAGAGTGACGCCAAGCCATAGTAGGTGGCTGGTGCAACCATTAATGGCTGATGTGAAAGTTTTGTTTTATTCATAAATATTATGTGCTGTGTATACATATAATTGATTGGAAGTGTGAGGGAATGATTTTGTAAACCAGCAAATAAATAAATCCAACAAGTTTCTACTGCAAAAGCTGGAATTTATTATTTCAACTATATCTTAGCAATAGCAGACTCCCAGAGACCTACCTGTTAACACGACCCTGAGCCACAAGAAAAGAGTGTCTATAATGCTCACCGCAAAAGCATCATATAAGAATAAGAACCCGCCCCAGCCCGCTGCCAGGTTTGAGCGAGGCATAGCGCACAATGTTTTGGGCTTGCCAAAAAAGATCACCTAAAGGAGTAAGTTTAATTGAACTATGAAGGGTGTAACAGTTCAGAGAATTTTGAAATAATGGTATTAATGTCTGAAATTAGACAATGATATAATGCATTAAAAGGCTATAAAAAATCAGGAGGAAAAAGCTGGTTTGGGGAGGTGAAGAAATTGGAATGGGAAGTTGGACAACAGGGTGAAACTAATTGCAATGGATTCTGGAAGTAGTGAGACATGGAGTTGAGGATATAGAGAAACAGGAGATATAGCTAGTTTTGAGGATAAACACTCATTGGAACTATATACAAAAAAATTAAAAGGATTTGGATTAGTAAGAAATACGCAATTCCAACAAAATGCAAAGAATGGGATACACTTGGATGCAAACAGGTGCACTATTTTATAAAGGATTAAGGTCAAACCTGACAGAAGAATACAATTTATGTAGGAAACGAGGTCATTTAGCACTGCCTAATTGAATGCAAAATGACTAAAAGGTGGAGGGATAGTATTTGAAATGAGAAATGGAATAAATTAACAAAAGATGTAATAGCAATTAAAATGTTAGCAGATAATAGAGCAGAATAAATTAATAGAATGGGAGAATTCCTAGGAAGAGTGAGGGATAAGTGAGTAAGGAGCTCAAAGAAGGAGCAAGCGAGAGAGAAGCCAATTATTATAATGATGGTAATTTGTTTTAGAGGCTCTACACCATACATACATCCTGGGGGGTTAGTGTTACTCTTAAATGTGTGTTATTTATCAAGGATATAACTTATTAAAGAAAAGAAATACAGATCATATCATCCATATGCAAGTTGTAATATAGCCTGTAATAATGATTAGGAGAATGAAAATTGTAAGATTTTCTCTGCAGAAATGAATGTGTGTTAACGCAGTTGTAAAGAGGCACAGCATTGTTTTGGAAAATAAGAAGTAGGAATCTATCACCATTTCTACTTAGGAAATATTAGCAAAATATCTCAATTCATATGAATTTAACATCAGTGAACGTATATTCGCAAATTGACACAAACAGGTGCTTTACTGATTCTCCAGTGTTTTATTACTACTTCTTAATATTTCTACTTATGTGACAATGTACATTTAGGCCAAAATTGAGCATGTCGAGGAAAATGGTGAAATATGCATTCATTACCACTGTTTTATAAGGACAATAATCTGCATTTGTATAAATTAAAGAATGTTGTCAGACTATTTTTATTTAAAAATTAAATCAAGGTAAATTATGACATGATGGGGTAAGCAGACCGATAACACAGGCCTGCAAGTTAATTTTTTTTCTGTGGCAGGGGATTAAACGGGTCTCTAAACCTAATTTTGGTGTGAATTCAAATCTGCTTTCCATTTTTTCATATCATGTACCATATTTTTTGGCATGCGGGAAGGAAATATGTAACATTTGAGTTTATTTCTAGTTTTTTAACTGCAATTTAAAATGCGTGAAATCATGCAAGCTAAGAAACAATCTCAATTCTACAGATGCAACAGTTCACATTGAACTAGGAAATTTCAAACATATCTTATGATTTTATTTTCTCCTCCACTTTGTTGAAAATGAATGCTGAATTGACCAATAAATATTGCCATTGTGCAGCAACACCTTTCAGACTTCTCTTGCTTCATAAACTGTTCCAAGATGACTATCAAGCCAAGGATATCACAACAATACACTAGTTCCCGTCCTTATTTCTGGAACTCTTCTTCTTGATGTCTGTACCAGTAGAAAGTTGTTCCGGGTCCTAAAAGATTGTTTTCTTTGGTAAGACCCAAATTACGTATCAAATCATTTAATTCTGACTGACTCAATGGATTTGGAATGTCACCATCTAAATCTGGGGACCAATTTAAATCATCTTCTACACTCAAAGTATAAGCACTACTCTCTGGTAATACCGTAGGTGGTGATGGAACAGGAACTTCAGGTCAATGAGGCACAGGCCTAATTTTGGATATATAATGCCCACCTTGTTTTCCCTATTGAATTCAGATATATTACACAGACAAAAATAAGTCATTAAAATGATTTTGTTGTTTGCACCATACCATAGAAACACCAAAGGTGATAAATGAACAAACTCCCTTATACCACTGTCTTAGATTTTTTACTTTTACACACAAATTCTTGTCTTGATCTCCTAATTTAATTTTAAAATAATCCAGATACAAACTGGTAGTGTTTCTTTTCTGCTGCTTTATCACATAACACCCATAGACAACAGAAATTGTTAGGAGTGTTCACACAGATTTACTACCCGAACTTGCCAATTTTTTTCCACAAATAAAATTCACAACACAATACAGCTTCAAAAGGGACCCACTGAGAAGAAGTTTAAAACGGTACTGAGGATTCAAAGATAGGTTCCTGTTGACCTCTTCAGCAATAAATGTTTATGAGATAGCTTCAACATTACCTGTAAACAGAGATAGACAGTGGTACAAGACGCTTTAGCATGTTTACCATGCTGTAAGTCAGATATGCATGTTAATACTAGAGTATTGAACTTTGAATTTTGTGTTGAAACAGAATTGTTCAAAATCTATACGTGATATGCAAAATCTATTATTATTTTCGAAATCAGAGCATCCAATTTGACCATTATGATGTAAAATATTCCCTGCCGCAAAATCTTCGCAGGTTTGTGCAATCCGTGCTGCATGTAAAGTAAGTATATTCATTTTATTTTTTTTATGTTAATATAAATTAAAAAGATGGAAGTTTAAAATACAAAAATTAATGCAATCCCAGCTTTTGAGTGAAGCAAATTGCAAAAATTACTACTAGTATATAGTGGCAAAAATATCTGTTGGGGTCTGCAAGATGTGTAATGTTGCTCTTCGTTGATTTAAAAAATGTTATATTTTTTTTAAAATAATAACCTTAATTCTTAACATTAAATTCAGGTAGGTACCTAGTATATAGAGTAAGTTTTAAGATATATATGAATATTAAACAAATTCCAGCAAGGATCTATATTGTCTACACGCACTGAATGTAATTCTTAAGCTTACAGTTAGTTTCAGATTACATTATTCAAAGTGTGACCTTCATATTAAAATCAAGTAAATAGTAACCCACCAAACTGATAGTACAACTTTTCAAAGTGTTTCTATTTCAGCGCCATGGATTTGCTCACATTTGTTCTTTTTAGGCTGAATATGTGGCATGTTTCATTTTGTGTACTCATAACAGTGAAGCACTTAAACCTTATTTCTGTTATTGTGCTCCTTAAAAGGCTTTTATTAATTTGAGGTTTCAAAATTATTTTTAGCTGATGTCACTGGCAACTTTAATAACTGACACATTACACAGAAATCAAGTAAATTACAGGGTTGTTAATACAACTAGTAGCAGCCAGTGGAGCATGATAAGTTATGCAGGCACCGAATTGTCAGGTGTAAAATGATTACTGAACGCATTATTATTAATTCAAGATTCACCCTGCCTTCAGCTACACCATCAAATACAAAATTTGACTCTAGCCTCATGATCGCAGGGATTCAGTTTGTGATTGATGGTAATTTTATATAGTCTTATTTTAAGTAGTTTGGTTGCATTTCTGACACCCCTGTCTCCTTAACAAGATGATGAGTGATTATTTCGGCGAATGTTCGAGACGTTCTGCGATTGTATCTAATTTCTCTTCAGTAAAAACATGGTGCCTCATAACCTGTTACCTACATTCACAGATCCTGTCTCTCAGAACTTGTAACAGGTACTCAAACAGTTTCTCTATTTGGAACATGATTAGAGGGTATTCTTTTGCAAAGCGCCTTATCCTTTCTTCGCAAGAATTAGTTTTCACATAATTATTGTACAGAATGAGCCAAAAGACTCCGAACCGCCTGCGTGGTTTTTCAGTACGCATCCTCGGTGCTCATTGCAGTCTGCCGCTATCATAGAAAGACGTGGATGAAACCATGCAACATTTTTAAAACTACATTTAAAGACTTTACTTACCAACTTTACAAAAGGAGATGCTGAAACTGGGCACCGTCGTTGCCCATACATTTTCGGCACCTCTATAGGAAACTATCCATCACTCGCCGTAGTTCACATTGAGACATTTCCTGGCAGATATTTTGTTTTAATTCTTCCAGGGTGTGTGGGTTTGTCTTATACACTTTATGTTTTAAGTTACCCGGAGGGGTATTTTATGAACAATAGTACCAGCTGCGCGGTGTTTTTCCACTGGGCGTGTGGAAATATGATAAAAACATGACAACACACTGCTGCTATAAACAAAGTCACGCTGTTGTGGTTTTGAGTGATGTGATGTAGTTCAGTTATTACGAGATATTTATTATTTTGTCCGGTACTTAGTCACAAAGTATATTATGGCTCAGTATATGTTTTCTATTACACAGCGTGTATTTATTTATGATTCTATGTGTTAACTCGGTCAGCTCACCAAGTGAAAGTACGATTTGCAGAAAGATTTCCAGGTGTAAAAGTTCCAGGCCGTACAACAATCCATGAACTTTACACAGGAAGTGTTCAGGCTAAGAAATCTAAAAGACGGTATTCGGTTCTTACCGAAGAAACATAGACGACATTGGTCATCGTTCGGAAAATTCCCCTTAAAAAATTCCATGATGGATAGTTTCCTAAAGGGGTGCCAAAAATGTATGGACAATGACGGTGGCCATTTTCAGCATTTCCTTTCATAAAGTTGGTAAGTAAAGCCTTTAAAGTAGTTTTAAAAATGTTGTATGGTTTCATCTGCACTTTCTATAATAGCAGCAGACAGCGAGCGCATAGGACGCGGACAGGAAAAACACTGCGCAGGCGTTTGGAGTCTTTTGGCTCACTCTGTACATAAACACTCATTGTTCAATATTGAATGGCGGCTTAATAAAACAAAGAACAATAATCATGCTACGTAACACGTAAACTAATACACATTGTAAACAGAGAAGTGTGTATAACATGGCAAATCCTTGAGAATCATGTGCTCCAACAGGCTAGATAACCACAAGCCGGGCAAGGCATTGTTTCATGGGAAGTAGCTGCTCTCTACTGGCTGCTTGTTGTATTAACAACCTTATACGTACTAAAAAACTGTTATCAACAAATGCAAATTTTAAATGTTATGTGAGAATAGGATGTTAGGAACTCGTTCTCAGTACACCTCGCACTTCTGTGCTGGAAATACTGAATCAACAACTAGAAATGTTGAATCTGCAGTGACACCTGAGGGCATTATTATTTATTGATAGTGTTCTCAGTTTTTCCACCACAACAAACAATATTGTTTCAAATGTCATCCAGTTACATTTGTGTCATACCTAGCCAAGTTGTATTGATAATGAGCTCATCTCTGCATTTCATTTGAAGTAAACCCACTTGAAAAGAAGCACAATTATGAAGTCTTTTCAAATAACTTACCTATGTTAGATGTTAGAAATAGAAGCTCTGTATTAGAAGCCTAGAAACCTGTTAATCACGCCCTACCCGTGTGCATACTCAGCCATGCCTTTAGCTTCACTGCTGTCAAACTTACACATACCTCCAAATTCTAAATAAGCAAATTACACAGAATGGCATCTATATTCACACTTGTAGCTGTTATGTAAATGTTTGAGTAATGTTACTAACATGTTTAATAATATTTCTGAACCTTTTTTTTATAGTTACCAAAGTGCTTTGAGTGAATCTGAAGTCTACACCAGACGTAACCCAGAAAAATATTCAAATCTCACTCACTTTTCAGCTAAGCTTTGTTTCTGAATCTTATATTGGCACTCAAGTGAGAAATAAATTGGTGGAATGATGTTTTCCAGATGGTTATAAACCATATGTGAAAATTGGAGGCAACGTTAATTAAACTTTCTGCAGTGAATTATTGCCACTTTGTTACCTTAACTAAGTGTGTTAATGTTAACATTTTGTATTCACAGGATGGCGAACCAATAGCCACCATCTGACTGTTGATGAATGGCGTGGGTGTTGGAAAACCACACTAGAACCTTCCAGTCTTCAAGATATTAAGTAAATTTTATACTCAGATAAACAACTTCCTCAGAAAAACTGAAATCTATGACTTCAAAGGCAATAACAGTGCTGACATTAATTTGCTCAAGCAAACAAAAACCTTTATCTGATACTGACTGCAGTTTATAACGTTTTTTTACATAGATGCTACATGGAAGAAATGCTTACTGTATACTTGGAATGTTTTTTTACACCATGTAAAATTATACTCTATGTATGAATGTTGAAATCATAGCTAAAGAAATCAAAACCTGTGATACATACCTGTTTTTCAATGTAACCATTCAAAACCTGTGATATGTACCTGTGTTTCAATATAACAGTTGATGCTGATAAATTTTACAGATTCTACCAGCAAAGGGACGCTGCCAAACCAATGTCCAAGTTGATATTAGAATTTTTTTTTAAATCAAGTACATACACAATGATGCATTTCTTGTGGTTTGAAGGAACACATTTATTAATTCATCAATCTCATTTTCAAAAACACACTTTTTGGGTTCAGGAGGCTTCAAAATATTTATTTCAGATGAAACCTTGATACTGAAATTTTGAGTGGAATATAATACTTACTCCACCTACGAGTGGTAGAGAAAGAAAACATTTGTTCGCATAAGATGAAGGAACTAAACACAGTGAAGCCTAACACATTAATAGAAGATGGATGAAATGACTTAACACACACTTACTCAAAATTTTGAGGATATTGTAACACCCCATGGGGGTGGTTACCCCCGCAGTAGGTGATTACACTAGGGGGGTTGGTAGCTCAGAGGTAGGGGATGCATCGGTACTGGGGTGGTAGGCAGGCCAGGGTGGTGTTCTAGGATAGGGGGTATTTAAATGATGCACAGGGGATGCATTGACTCAATAAATTATATTATTACGTTAAGTGAGTACATAGGCTACTCAGAATGGGCTGAAGCCCGACAAGTAAGCAGAACTTAGAAGGGATACATTCTTACCTGTTCACCTGGTGTTGTGTTGGCGACTCGTGTACGGGGTCTCGACGACGGATTCGACAACTGACCTGACAGCTACTCTTTGATAACTGCCCCCGATTGCTTTTTAATAACTCTCTCGATTGCCCTCGGATAACTGCTCCCTGACAACTGACAATCGACTACTCTTTGATAACTGCTCACGACCGAGTCAAAACCCTGTAGTATAAATACGTACAGAAGAGCTGACTTGGCGTTCTTTAGCGTGGTCGTGTTATGGTAACCTGGTTTCCACACTTTGCGCTGGTTTACGACATATGCTGTAATACTCGGTGCTCAACTGGTCCGCTACAATATGTTTGACAGACCATTGTTGAATGCCAACGCTGGATCCTCAGGGATGTCAAAACTCATGAGGTTGTCATCGAACTTCTTTATTAAGATCTTGTCCCATGTACTGAGGTTGATGGTATTACCTACTGGTTTTAGTAATTTAATTTCTCTGCTGATCTCATGGTTTCTGTTTCAGAAATTTGCTGATATGGCTGATTATGTGTATGCTTATTGAACATGTGACAGAAATGTTCTTTAAAATGTTTCCAGATTTCTGTTTTTCCAATGTATAGCTTGTCACAATCAAACTTGTATAAAAATAAGCAGATCTGGGCTTAAAATTGTATTACCTACATCTTCAGTTAAACCAGTTGTTGGGAAATGTATTATGGGGAAATGTATTATGGGAAAACATAAAACATACTATGTTTGAACACATCAATAAGGTTGCTTACAGAAGAATTGATATGTGGAAAAAGAAATTCTGTTGCTACAACCTAAACAAGTAAACACGAAACAAAAACCTGTGGATCCTAATTTCAACATAACCTTTCATCCAAAATATTCAATTACACTAAAAATGAAATCCCTTAACTCAGGAATTGAAGTTTTTCATGCAACTTATTATTATTATTATTGAAATTCAGGGAAACATTGAGAGATATACATATAAAGATTCAAGCGCATGCTTAATTTCATCAGAGGGACAACCTGATTTGTTTATATATTAATACTTTCTGGTTGCCGCTATGCAACCTGTTTTCCTTAATAAACAGTTATACAGGGCGAGTCAGAATAACACCAAACAATTTTAAAGCGTGTTCAGGGGTTCTATTTGAGTATTTTCTTTTAGGAAATGTATGCCCGTAAACGTCTTGTTACATTTCACAAATGCTGCATCAGGTTAGATGAAATTCTGCCGAACAGGTCGCTCTATAAAGCATTGAGTTTTGAAATAAAAGTAGCTGTCTATCTCTAATTTTAAATAATATGAAAGTTTCTTAAATTAACTTAGTAACTTGTGAGTCTGTATTCAATTATATGGCATTAAATCCATATGCTCTGAAGTAGAGTTTTTTAACCTCTGCAGCTTGTGATGGTTATTTTATCATCACATAAATGAAACAAAGTCAGTATTACATCCTGTGTGATAATAAACACAAAGAATTGGTGCAGTCACTGACACCCTCGAAGTGAATGGCTCCGCAGAGGGATATTAAGGTTGAAGAAAGTTAACCTGCGGTGCCCAGCGACACGCGTGACAGCGAGTATAGTTGAGTCTTCGCTTGCCTGTTGTGCAGTTTTGCTCTTCACTTCCATGTAGTATAGTTGAGTCTTCACTTGCATGCAGTACAGTTTTGTCTTTGCTTGCATGTCTCAAAGTATTCAACGCCAGATAGAATGTTACTTGCCTGCATATAGAACAAGATTCACCAGCATACTACAGAGTGAGCCAAAAGACTCTGAATCGCCTGCGCGGTGTTTTCCCTGTCTGCATTCTCGACGCTTGTTGCCATCTGCCGCTATCATAGAAAGGTGCGCATGAAACCATACAACATTTTTAAAACTACTTCTTTACTTATCAACTTTACGAAAGGAGATGCTGAAACTGGCCACCATCGTTGTCCATACATTTTTGCCACCTCTTTAGGAGACTATCCATCACTCACCGTAGTTCACGTTGAGAAATTTCCTGGCGGATATTTTGTTTTAATTCTTCCAGGGTGTGTGGGTTTGTCTTGTACACTTTATGTTTTATGTTATCCCAGAGGGGTATTTTATGAACAATATTGCCAGCTGCGCAGTATTTTTCCACTGGGCGTGTGGAAATATGATAAAAGCATGATAACGTACTGCTGCTATAAACAAAGTCATGCTGTGGTTTAGCTTTGCAGCGTGAAGTGCAATATTGAATTGACGGTGATGTCATGTAAGTTCAGTTATTACGAGTTATTTATTATTTTGTCCATAATATCTTTGTATATTATGGCTCAGCATATATTTTCTACTGCACCACGTGTATTTATTTTTAATTTATATGTGTTAACTCGGTAAGCTCGCAAGTGAAAGTACGATTTGCAGAAAGATTTCCAGGTGTAAAAGTTCCAGGCCGTTCAACAATCCATGAACTTTACAGTAAATTTCAAGCCACAGGAAGTGTTCAGGCTAAGAAATCTAAAAGACGGCGTTCTTACCGAAGAAACATTAGACATCGGTCATCGTTTGGAAAATTCCCCCCTCCAAAAATTCCATGTTGGATAGTTTCCTAAAGAGGTGCCAAAAATGTATGGACGACGGTGGGCAGTTTCAGCAGTTCCTTTCATAAAGTTGGTAAGTAAAGCCTTTAAAAGTAGTTTTAGAAATGTTGTATGGTTTCATCCGCACCTTTCTGTGATAGCGGCAGACGGCAACGAACGGACAGGAAAAACACCGCGCAGGCGGTTCGGAGTCTTATGGCTCACTCTGTATATATGTATTCTGGAATAACGCATACAAAAGAACATTTTGAGACTTAGAGTAAAAACAGCAGTCATCGGCGTGGAGAAGAGAACACAGTATTTTTTAATATGTTCTATTGTGTTCTTTATTGCAAAGTTAATTGCAGTATGTTTGATGCAGCTGTGGTTTATTACCATCACTGCAGCTTGCCTTCACTATGTTAAGGATTTCCATGGTAATATTAAGAAGAAAGGATTCCATCATTCTAGCAGCATTGTCTTGTCGAAGTTTTGGTTATCTACAAGATTAGTTAAATGGTCGTGCCATGCAATGAGAGAAGCGACAACGCTTTGAGAACATCGTCAGTGAGGTCAACTAGCAGGCTGTATGTGGCACACCACCCAGACATCCGACACTGCATACTATCCGGTAAAAACGTTCCATTTGACTTAATTTATTCTAGCATTTCAGCTGGTAGGCTACTTCAGTTTAATCGGTATATAGAATGGTTGGTAGGCTTTAATGTGAATTATTTTAGTAGTTATTTATGTAAAGCAGGCTAAAGTCTCAAAATGTTCTTTTGTATGCTTATTCCAGAATATATATATATATATATAGAATGCTGGTGAATCATGTTCTATCTACAGGCAAATAATATTCTATCCGTCATTGAATACTTTGAGGCATTCAAGCAAAGACTCAACTATACTGCATGGAAATGAAGAGCAAAACTGTACAACATGCAAGTGAAGATACAATACTGTCACACGTGTCGCTGGGCACCACAGGTTAACTTTCTTCAACCCTAATATCCCTTCGCCGAGTCATTCACTTCGAGGGTCAGTGATGGCACTAATTCTTTGTGTTTGTTATCACATAGGATGTAATACTGGCTTTCTTTCTTTCTTTCGTTTATGTGATGATAAAATAATCATCACAAGTTTCAAATACAAGTTGTTGTCAGTAACATATGCAAATAATGTTATTGTTGGTCACATTTTCTCCATTATACAAATTACCTGAGAAAAGTTAAAGCATTGTGTAGCAGTTAAATATAGTTCAACTTACCCATATATGTTTTTGGAAGTACCATCCCTTAAAATTATTTGAATTTATTTACTTATCATTTATCCATATATATTATTAGTGTGGATATTGTCTTTCTTTGTTTATGAATGTACGTCTCGTTAATGCATATATGTCCAGAATTAAAACTTTAAATATTGAAATAACAGCAATTTATATATGGCATGGCTAACCATATTAACTCTATAAATAAAGAAAATTCATATAATTTATTTTGACTAGCCATGGAAACAAATACTTGTCACTCATATGACAAAGGAAACAGAAGATTTAGTAACAGCATTACCAAGGAGAAATAAATAACATACTTCTGGTAATAGGATCAGTATTCCATCAACACTCAAACTGTTAACATCTACAACTTGATTTTGGACATATGCTTGAGTAAGTTGGCGAGTTTTTCTTTTGTGATTTTAAAAGGGTTGTAAATATCAACGTTCTTTACTGAATAAAGAAAAATTAACTTAGGAAATAAAAAGAATTAAATTATTTGTATATTTAAGTCACACTGTTAACACACCCTGATGACTAATAAGATCTCATAGCTCGCAAATAAACTAAATAGCCCAACAACTTATAGAAAAACCACTGCAAATGTTAAATGGTGCAAACATGTTTTTAAAAGGCTTCAAACATAGTTAAACTAAGAATGTAACAAGTGCATAAGTTTTTATAAAAGATGTTCAAAATGCTGACTGCTGACTTTGAAGCATAGTTCCCTAATGTTGTAATGATTTAAAAAATCTGGCATATCACGAATGGCATCAAATGCTATAACGATCCTCGCTATCAGCTCCTGTTCACTAATAATAATAATAATCATCTCATACACATTGAACATGTCCCCAAAGGGCGTTAGATCTGGTGAATGCGCTGGCCATGTTGGTGCTCCTCTACCGATGCAGCAATCAGGAAACGTTACACTTAGAAAATCCCTTACGTCACGGAATAATGCACAGGTGAACCATCGCCTTGGACTGCATTAACTGGCATATTCCTAATGGAACATCTTCCATAAGTTCTGGCAAAATATGTTGTGAAAACTATAGGTAAATATGCCCTGTCAAATGTGGAGGCAGTAAATAGAGCCAGATGAGTGTGTCATTCACAATGCCAGCCCAAATGTTCATTGCAAGCTGGTGTTGGTAATTTGTAGCTCAAATAGCTCTAGGGTTTCCTGTCTCAATTATTAACTTTTGTGTGTTAAACATGCCCTCTTGTGTAAAAACCTTCTTATCAATCTACAATATGGCTGTAGGAAACCTTGGTTGATCAATGCATTTATGAAGAAACTAGTGGACAAATTGTAGTCAGGGTGGAAAGTTATCTGGTTCCAGTGAGTGATACAGATGTAGTTGCCATTCATGCAGAATTCTAGTAACCGAAGATTGGCTTGTATGCATGGTATGCGTTATTACTCTTGTACTTGTGGACAGAGAATTATGGATCTGGTTAAGAACCTCCTCTTCTAGAGCCATTGTTCTTACATTTCTTTGGACTCCTGAACGATGTGCTTGTTTTCAGAAAGTTCCTGTTTGTTTCAGTCGATGTACGGCAGTAAAGATGCTGTGATGAGGCCAATGTATTCTTGGGTAAAGCTCAGCATAAAGATCCTGCAGCCTTTTCCATTTCCCCAAGCAGCACCAAAAACATAATGTGTCTGCCAGTTCTGCGTATATATAGTGAAACATTTTTACCGTAGGCTGTAAAACTTTAAATCCTTCCAGTAAATGGAGCACTTAAGTATATCATGATAGCCGAGATTGCCTACCTACACCTCTTGTAGGAACCACAAAGTGCTGTATAATATGCGACGGAATCCCTAACCTTTAAATAAAATGCAGATTTTAGGTTAATGGTAATATAAGCATTGTTTCAAAGTGCAAAGAAAACAAAACATAAGCAATGTTACAATGCTGTGGGGGAACAGGATCTATTCGACAGAATTTCACCTAACCCAATGAGCATTTGAAAAATGTTAATGCTCTCCAGCTCGATAACAAGAAGTTTATGGGGTATACATTCCCTATAAAAAAAATACTCAAAGAGAAACCTTGAATCACGCCTTAAGTTATTTGGTGTTATTCTGACTCACCCTGTATAAACTCTTCCTTCTCATAGCAATGTTAACTCTTCTGCAATTCAAGCTTCATTCAAGTTAACATGCTGTGTCAACTTCCAACTGTTTCTTATTCACGCAATAATCTGCTGCAAATTTATATCAGATTTCAGTTGAAGAATAAGAATATTATTAGAAATAAATGCATGGAGTGCTAATCTAGCAGTGAATGAGAGGTGGTTGTGTTTTGTGAGCGCTACAGGAAGGAATTGAAAAGTGACATAAGGAACAATGGGGATTGGAATAGAGATTATAGAGCAAGGATTGCCCTGTTTCGTAATATGAAATGGAATCTGTTCAAGAAAAAAGATCAGCCTGGAAAGATGGAAACCATTTTCACTGTGGTATTTGTAATTGGTGCTTTATTGGAGGAATTGAGATCAATCTTGGACCTAATAGTGATCCGGGAAGAATTGGAGAAATCCTGCACAATTGCAGGGAATGGAAGAAAGGCTGGGTAATAAAATGAAATATGTGGGGAAAGAAATCAAAATTGAAATTTAAAACAGAAATGCAAACCATCAAAATAAGCAGTGCTCTTTTTCTAAAAAAAGGTTTGGGGGTACTCTCGTACTAGATATAATGCAGCAACAATTAACTGAAGTTTTCAATATAGCTGATTATTTATTTTAAATGGTCACAGAACTTAACTATAAAACTACATTGTAATTAACATTACCTAGCATTGTACTAATTTACAAATTGACATCAGTTCATGGCTACTGTAATCTTCACATATTCTTACTTTACTCTTGGTGTCAGTAGCAAGATGTCTGCCTTTCATAAACCAGGAGCATACATAACCCATAGGTTGAAACAACTGCAGTAGAGGACCAACCAATTTAATGAACATCAGATTGCTCATAGTAGAAAGATGGAATGAAGCTCTTGTAGGTGTGATAATGAGATTCTTTGTGAAAACCACATTCACTAGTGGATATGGGAACACATTTCACTGCATTGACAAGAGGAAGGAGGGATACTGGCATATTCTTCTCCATCAAATAATCCCGAAACCCTTGGGAGTATCCCTCTCTCTGGAAGGCCAAAACGATGACATAAGGTTTTTATACTTGTTTCATCATAAGTTATTCCAAGATTTTCAGGCTAAATTGATGATTGCAACACTTCTGCACTTTCAGAGATAGCAATATCCTCCGTTTGCAGAAGACGATTCTCCACCTGCTGTTTTAGACAATCATAAACTTTGCTGGGCTCAAGACCTTTTGTTCCCTTTTCCAGTGTAGTTCCTCTGAAGTTTAGCTCTTCTACTGCTTTGAGAGCTGCACATTAATGAGGACCACTGCTCAGTTTCCTATCTTCGAACACCAGCAGCTGATTTCTGATCTTCCATAGGGCACAATACAATGTGATGTCTTGTGATTGTAGTTCAAGATTTGGTTCTGATAATTCTTGAAGGGCATCACACATTACAGCTAAGTCGAGAATGAAATCAACTTTAGTGATGCACTTACTTTAATAAACCTCCGTACATACCTCTGTCAGTTGACTCTCTGCTTTTATCATCTTTTGCATCTGTGAAGTGAGCAACCAAAGCTTTAAAGCTTTTCCACACTGCTGACACACTTGTGAAGCTCAGTGCCACCCATCTGGTGCCCAAGATCCTGCCTACTTTCAATTTCAAGGAGCTCTGCAAGCATGCTTTAATTCTTGAGCGTTCTTCAGTGACTGGTGGTACAATGAATATAGCTTGTCTAAGAAAGACCTCATATGATGGGAAGTCTTGAATTATTACATCACCAACTGACAATTCAAATCTATGGTTAACACAATGCCAAACAAAATCTGTGGGAAATGCTGTTTCATTAATGTAACAACTCCTTTTTTTCTTCCGAGTCATCACTGTTGCTCCATCTGTTGCAACTGAAATAAAATTTTCTTTCAAGAACTCGTTAGAAAATCCCATGGATTCCAAACAATTTAGCAATGTGTTACAAATACTGTCAGCAGTAACATTATTTAACTCAACTATATCAATAAAAATATTATGTCAAGCACTTTTGGTTTGCAAATAAATTATAAAGATAATATTTGGCTGAACGTTGTACTCTTTTCAATATTTAATGATATTTTTTATCTTGTCTCAATAATTGTTTTAATCACTGTGGTTTTCGTTTCTTATGCAATGTGGTTAATGATGTTAGTACATGCATTTCCAGAATGTAAAATGCGACCCATGTCAACTCTGTTAAGTTCTTGCAGGTCTATTTTGGTCTCAAAATCATTGAAAGGTTGGATTTTTTTTTTTTGCAACTTTATAAGCAGTGCGAAATATATATGCTGTCACCTCCTGTTGATTTTGAAATGCCCTAGTACAAGCATTTTCCAAAGTACTCTCTTTAGCACAAAATAGCACATGGACAGCAGCTTGATGAGCAGAGCTTTCTTTTGTGTTTAAATGTTTTATTCTACAAAGAAACCATTTGTACTTTTCTTGAATAACCTGAAGATGACACAAACAGTAGCCTAAGATTGCGCAGTGTTATGCCCTGTTTGTTTCTTTCTACGCCAAATTTCCTACTTCTTTACAAATTATGCAACCAAGTTTTTTGTTTGAAACAATTAACCAGTCATTTTTCTCACACAATGCGACCTTTTGATCCAAAGTCCATTCTGGGAAGATCATCTAACTTACTATCGTACACACATCCATTCACTGTATGTGGGTTCAGGTTTACATTTTCACTTTTATCATCCACTGAGCAATTTTACTCCACAAGAATTGTTGGCAAGTTTTAGCCTTTTAGATGTAGGAGAACAAGTAAAATAGTTGGTTATTTTCAATCCTGCATTAACCTTGCAATGAAAGACAGGACATACTATGCAATCACACATACAACCAACAAGACGGAATAGTAAGTGAGTAACCAAGTATGCTCGTCCCGTGTGTCAACTCACTGACTGGCTGCCAGCAACTCAACTGTTGCTTGTGTGCAATGCCATACAGAGTCATGTTTCGAAACAGTGCTACACTGAAGCAATGGTCGAGCCTGCTGCTTTGAAAAAGTTAAATCATTAAATGTATCATTTTCCCACCACAAACTGCGCTGGCATCATTCATATACAATTACCAACATGAAATTAAATAAATCCAATTTACGTCCATGAAATAAATCGCTGACAAACTTTTAAGTTCTCCAACATCATAAAACAGTTACTTTTGTGGGCAGAAAAGTTTAGGGGTATGCGTCCCCCATTAAAAGAGCACTGAAAATAAGAATAGACATTCTAAGAAAATTTACTTTGGTAATATCAGGAGCTGAGAAAAGAAGAAGAGTCGGCCCATTCAGGAAATGAGAGAGATTTTGAAAGGAAGATTGGAAATGGCTTTAAATGGATGGGAAGTTGCTAAAACTTTCCAAGTTTGTAGGAAGGATGAAAGTGGTTAGATTTGTAGGCACTCAAATTATCTATGAAGTACTGAAAAGATCCAAGAAATTAAAAGGGACAAATGTATTTATTAATAGAGATTTGTCATTGGAGCAGAGAACTCTGAAGAAAGAGCTGTTGCAATGGATGAAGAAGGCGAGATTAGAGGGAAAAAGTGCATATGACCCATGGCTCTGGATTGACAATGGATCATCAGAGTTTGAAAAGGAGCTAAGGATTGTCAATGGAGGAAATGAGTCAGTGAATTGCAACAAATGCAAGAATCAAAATATCAAGAAGTCCATGGGTCAAAGTGGCAGATTAAGATGTTGGAAGAAATGGGAGTCCACGTGTGAATGAGTGGGAGGATGAGGTAACAGAAGAGGAGAAAATCTCTGGACAAGGGAGTTGGCCTTGGCTGCCCTCCTGGCAGATATCAAGTTCATCATCATATCTACTCCAAGAGGGAGCCTATTGCAAACTGAAGGATCTGTTGCTGTTGGTGGGGAAGATAAGGAGGTATCGCCTATCAGTATACATTCTGATGGCGCTAACATTGGAAGAATACTTAGAAGCAAAAGCAGATTAACGCATTTAGATTCTGTTCTGGATCACAACAGGAAGAGGAATAAGAGGGACAGTTGTGAAATTTGGTTTTTGGTATTGTGAAGAGTTGCATTGAGGGATAAGTAGAAGTTTTTTCAAGGACATTTTGAATAAGGCATGTACTAGATGAAACTTGGTTAGAGAACAATGAATGCATTATGATTCAGGGGTATGATTTTATTGGTAAACATGGTGTAAGGAAAAATATTAAAGGTAAAATTTCTGGGAATATAGTTTTGCTGTTGGTCGCTTCATCTAATCTTCTATTAAAACACTTATTATTTCTTTAGTTCACAACGTTTATGCAAAACGGGAGTGATGTTTTATGGATAATGTAAAAGGTACAATGAAAATGAAATTATGCATGTTTAGAGAATTAATTCCCAAAATTTCAGAGAAAGAGTACAATATTTACTC
The DNA here is from genome assembly GCA_030765065.1 of Deroplatys truncata. NCBI lineage: Eukaryota > Metazoa > Arthropoda > Insecta > Mantodea > Mantidae > Deroplatys > Deroplatys truncata. Next base: position 169,694,244 of record CM060983.1, read on the forward strand.
ACTAATATTATTGCTATAGAAATACTACCAAAATAGGGTTTGTATCCCTTTTTCTGCAGAAAATGAACACACCTTCATTTTAGAATGCAAAAAGAAGATAAAAACGTTTTGTTGTTTCATAATTTGTACACAAGCTGAAAGGCCAAGGGAAAGAAATATTTATGTCCATACAGTTGTTTGAAGGAAATGATAGCACTGCAAAATGTATTCAAATGTTTTTCCATGGGCTGCATTACTTATTAGCACATGGTGGCTAAAGATGCTTAAGCCTCATTCACAACGAAAAGTAACTGCTGATGCAGCCTAAATGCATGGCTTTACACCCCTGTTATTTAGCGGAATAATGGAAGCATTCACATAGAGCCATATAATGCAATGTGTAATGCAAGAGATTGCAACTCCAAACTTCATCACATGCTAAGTTATTGGAAGTGATTATAAACTTTTTAACACAATGAAATTATGAGTGGATTGATGACATTTTAATTTAGTATGAATGAATGTATATTTATTTCTCAACATTCTCAATCACATAATTAAATTATGTACATTTATAGACTATAACAACATTTGAAACTATTAGGCTATAAATTCACTTCTTGGCTGCTGCCTATGCTAATTTATGGTCTCAGTACACACAACTACTGGTTTTCCATCTATTGATGAGCAACTGTCTACTTGCTTACATTATTTGTCTATTTCGCCTGCCTGTAACCTCCTCTTCTTTGTAGTCATTCTTAACCATTTTTCTTTGACCTTGCCCAAATATTTTCCTTAGCTTTTATATTTTTATCCCCTTTTACAGTCAGAATCTCCTATATTAAGGTTTTTCCATTTTGTTGCCAAACTTGTTCTCTCCATGTCTTTGTTTGATTACAATACAGTGGAAATCCATTTTCCCTTCACCACACATTGGACATTTTCCTATATTCTTGTCATGCCTTATGCCTATCAAGTTTCTTGCCCATGCAAATCCTTCTCACTCTAATTTATTGCATATTTCTATGTACTTTTCCCTCTCCCAAACTGTTTTTGCTTCCCTATATATCCTCAAGGAGCTTTTCTCTCTTGTACTGCCAAAATCTTCTAATCTTAATTCTACTTCTTTCCATCTAATGTGTATTCTCCATAATTTAGTAAGTGAAACTAAAATGTCATCAATCCCTCACAATTTCAAAATCCATGCTAATAGCAAGAATTCTGCATTTTTTTCTCCATGGATTGCAAACTTTTGAACAGCATATGATCATGATGGAAGATTTTACGCCAACTACTGTACTATCGTGATGTTCTCACATTTGGCCATGCCATTGTAAACACTAATGCCAGACACTGATCTGTTGTTTGCTTGATGGAACACTACAGGATGGAAGTGAAATAGTCCTGCGGACTTGGGGAGGTGGGAGCATGGATGTGGATGAACAAAAATCTCCAACACTTGTTTATAATTAAATATACTGTTTTCTAGGAAAAAATGCTTTTATCCAAAAAAAAGTTAATCATCGCCTTGTTGGATTATTGTTGATTAAAGGTTCTTAATTTATGACTATATTCATAGGAAATTGAATAATTGACAGCTTTTTCCTTTGCGTATTTCAATAGAATGAACGGTTTTTGTGCAAATTAAATTTAAAAAGTCCATAATTTGTTGCCTCCTTAGTTGTGTTAGAACTAGCAACATTGCATCAGCTGCGTTTACTTAATCGCATGCAATTGTTTTTATGTCAAAGCCACAAGAACAGAGTAGTTAAAGGAGGCATGGATAAAAAAAAACAAAGGACAGAAAATCTTGTTACAAAACAACGTACACTATACCGTTATTTTCAATGTCCAAATATCTGAACATGATCTTAATTTACAGAGAAATGCAGTGAAATTCTTGATCTGCTCAACAGCTCTATGCTCAAAGATTTCCTAACAGGATTATGCCAAGTGCAGACACATTGTTGCCATTTGCCAGCGGGTCCATGATACAGGTAGTGTAACTCCGAGTTATCGTAATCGGGGGCATATGGTACACTTCGTCTAAACTCTTATTTCAAATTTACATCCAAGAGGCAAGTTCGATATTTTAAATGAATCCCAATGTTTTCGCATACTTGTAAACGGTAATAAATGCTAGTGATTAAGGTTATGGTCATTTTTTGTTTCTAAAGTTACCAAGTAAATAACGGTAGTCTGTGTCTGTGGAATTCATTAAGCACGAAGAGCAATCTCAATGTTTACCTACATTTTTTGAAATATTTTGATATCTGTCATACATACTCACGCACACAAATCTTATCAGTAACGTTAGTGTTGCAAATTTCACTAACTTGAGGTGTTTTTGCGCTCATAAGCTTATTGTTAAATCATATTGGAGTAATCATTTGTGACATTGCTTCTAAAAACTTCTGCAACATGTTAAACAGATTCCTTTTTTTAGAACAGTAATTAGATGTACGTGCTGGCTCTAGCACATTGGTCCCATTTTAAAACGGGTATATTAAAAATAGAAGCGTACACTTCCTGGTTGGAGAAAACTATAAACAATTGCATATAAATTTCCTTTAAGTATATTGCAATGGAGTGTAAATTCACATTATAAATTATGCTTTCCTACATGTTTAGCAATTATTAGTACCACATTGTTAAATTCAACACAGAATAATGGTGTTCATAATGTAAGAGGTGTGGTTTCCATAAGAGTGCCATAACTTTGGAATGCTTATTTTCATTTCAAGTAAAGTATTGCATTGTCACATAAATATCACTGCAGTATGGCATTGCATAATAATTAAAATGTACCTTTTAAACTACATACATAGGTATTATGTGTACACAAACATTAAAACTGTAATATCACTAACAATTTCATGTGAGTTTGTTACCTTACCAAGGCACAAGCCTCTCAAACAGAATAGGACAGATATTCAGGCCTTTATACATATCAAATAAAATATTTGTAATTACGTGGGAATTAAAATTCGAGGTAAAGTTTACATATGGTGCAATGAGCAATAACCTGACTTTTTCCCAAAATTTTTGTGGTGTCTCGTGCGCCAGTGACAAAACATCCGAATTCAATGCATAGCCAATGTTACTTAAATCATTTTATAGTGTTGGAATAGTTCAAGGTGCCACCAGCAGAAGCAAACTACAAGTTGTGCCATGTTGCCAAATACTTTTAAACACGATTATTAGTTATCAGTGCATTTATTTACAAAAAAGTGTTGGAGGTTTTTGTTCATCCACATCCATTCTCCTACCTCCCCCAGTCCGCAGGACTATTTCACTTTCACCCTGTATTTATGTCCTATTTATATATAAAGACTGGATAAATATGGATATTGAATGCATGCAATTTACAGATCTGAAAACCCATATCAACTTCTTGCATTAAGCCCATGGCTGCATTGTGAATGGTGTTATCTCACACCTGTGCTTATGCTGCATTATGTTAGCATTATTACATCTTCATTGTGAATGTGGTCTTATAGTACTTCTCAAAATGCACCCACCACTCAAATCAGAACTGCAAAACGTGGACGATCTGTTCTTTGCCCAGATCCTTCAGTTACTGTATGAACTAAGGAGTTTAGAAAAAACTTATGTCAAAAATAATAATTTCCTCGTATATTTCTGCCTTCCACTTTTGTTATATTACATTAAATAGTATGTTCACATTTTTAACTAAACCAGCACTACCTGTTATTTTCATGTAATATAATATCAAATATAGGCACATTCAGTAACACATTCATTTTATTAAATATACATTCACACCAACAGTAATTAGTACAGAATGTACTCAAATTTCTGTACCTACCACAAATAAAAAAATATATGTACACAAGCTGTTATCATGTAACCGTCCCAATTCAAAGTAAACACTACATAATCTGAGCAGTTATAATCCTGTCAGTAGTTGTATATAGCAAAGTTTATTTTAAAATGAACACATTGTTTTAAATCCTGGAAATATACAGTTTTTGAGACATTCAATATGCAAGTATTGAAAATGTTATGACTGCAGTTTAGAACTATCAGTATGAAAAATCTCTTTACCTGGACCAATTTTTGGCAGACTGTTATGTACATAAATTGCCACTCAGAAAGATATTGGTTTAATGAGACAAACTATAAAATTTCTTTAAGGCAATACATCAGTGAATATGGACAAGAAGCAACAAATTTAGATTATTTGTGTTTTTATTATGTTTATTACCTTGTACTTTATTGCTGCATTGTCATTTATTTCTTTTTATTTTAAAAGCTCCATAAGGTAAAACAGAATTAAAATTGAAGTCCATTTTTCACCATTTAAAAAGCTCTACAGAACAGTTTTTAATTCAAATGTTTGTAATTTTCAAAAGACCTTATAGAGTAATAGGATTTACAATCTGTTATGTAGTTATATACAGATATATCCTCAAGATATATCCTCTAAAAGGGTTGAGCAATACGGTTCAACCAAAGAAAATGTATTTGATAGAAGCAAACCTAAAGGACTGCTTAAAAATACCTCTAGTGAAGATGAAGGAAGTTCTTGCCTTCCAAAAATAACTCATAAGGACACAGCACAGTGGTTTTGTCGTCTGCTAAAAGCTCTAGAGCAAGACATCAATATGTGCAGCAATAATGTTAGAAAAGTTATAGAAAAGAAGGTTACTGTACAAAGAATGATGGATACCAAAACTGCAGAGAAAACAGTTACTGAGCTCCAAACTTTAATTGAGTTAACTATTGAGAATATGGAAAGGGCTAAAGGAGTTTTAACTGTTAATCATAAATACTGGAAATCTCATGTGATTAAACTCAGTAAGAACTTACATGATGATGATGATGATGAAGATAATGATGATGACAATGATGATTCAGAATCAGATGATGATGAACCACCAAAAAGTACAAAGGCTATACATGAAGAAGGCAATCTGATGCCAAGAAAGCAAACTGCAAGTAATTTATCAGAAGTTATTGGCACTGAGATTGAAGAGGAGAGGGCTGTGATGAAGAAGAAAAATAAGAGCAAGAAAAAGAACACTGACAGTGCGGCTGAAGGTACTCATGAGACTACCACCCTTAGTGAAGCAGCAGTTAGCAGTCCTGAGGAGCAGAGTAATATATCTGCAGCAAACTTAGGCAAAATGAGTACAGCTGAAGAAATCAACTTGATGGATGTATCAGAAGATACCTTTGATACATCTACTGAAAAAATAACACAAGAGTATGATATGAAACTAAGCGAAATTCCACCAAAGCTGAAAATGCTGATTAATCAAGCAGCAATAAGGAAAGTGAACAATCTAAGGAAAGCAATAAAGCAGGTCCCAGTGGTGAAGGCCAAGGTAAAAGATCCGAAGGAGACACTTATGGGGATGCTCGAAGCGTACGTAGTGTTGATATCTTAGAATGCCTATACAGCAATGAACAAGAAACAAAACCTAAAGATATAAAGATGGATGCCACCAAACAATAGAGAAAGAGAATACATATGATGATGAGTCTAGTCAGGACAGCACAACAGCTAGTAATGAAAATGCTGGGAACATTCAAGAAGTGCCATCAGAAGAATGCAAACAACAGACAAGTGTTTTAGATTCATCTATTAAGGAGCATGATGGAGAAGATAATGAAGAGGACAATGATAGTGAACCAGCTGCCATTCCTACCAGAAGCACACACTAAAGCAAAAAGATGAATCAGCAAAGGAGGATCAAGACAGGTGCACTACCATGTGTAAAACTTCAGTTTCTTTTTCATGATGAGGATGAATCAAATGCTTGATTCTGTTTTGATGTTTGTTAATTTCAAACGTAACAATGTTTAAAGTTTAAAAATATGAATATCAAGTATTTCATTGGCAATAGAATCCCTATACAGCAATGAACAAGAAACAAAACCTAAAGATATAAAGATGGATGCCACCAAACAATAGAGAAAGAGAATACATATGATGATGAGTCTAGTCAGGACAGCACAACAGCTAGTAATGAAATTGCTGGGAACATTCAAGAAGTGCCATCAGAAGAATGCAAACAACAGACAAGTGTTTTAGATTCATCCATTAAGGAGCATGATGGAGAAGATAATGAAGAGGACAATGATAGTGAACCAGCTGCCATTCCTACCAGAAGCACACACTAAAGCAAAAAGATGAATCAGCAAAGGAGGATCAAGACAGGTGCACTACCATGTGTAAAACTTCAGTTTCTTTTTCATGATGAGGATGAATCAAATGCTTGATTCTGTTTTGATGTTTGTTAATTTCAAACGTAACAATGTTTAAAGTTTAAAAATATGAATATCAAGTATTTCATTGGCAATAGAATGCCTATACAGCAATGAACAAGAAACAAAACCTAAAGATATAAAGATGGATGCCACCAAACAATAGAGAAAGAGAATACATATGATGATGAGTCTAGTCAGGACAGCACAACAGCTAGTAATGAAAATGCTGGGAACATTCAAGAAGTGCCATCAGAAGAATGCAAACAACAGACAAGTGTTTTAGATTCATCCATTAAGGAGCATGATGGAGAAGATAATGAAGAGGACAATGATAGTGAATCAGCTGCCATTCCTACCAGAAGCACACACTAAAGCAAAAAGATGAATCAGCAAAGGAGGATCAAGACAGGTGCACTACCATGTGTAAAACTTCAGTTTCTTTTTCATGATGAGGATGAATCAAATGCTGTTTTGATGTTTGTTAATTTCAAACGTAACAATGTTTAAAAATATGAATATCAAGTATTTCATTGGCAATTAAATATGTTCCGTAACTCAATTAATGCTGAACGACACTTTCTTTATATTGTTTTTTAAGTTAAAAACAAAAGTTTAGGACATGTATAAATAAATTGTTTGCTACAAGCAGCATTTTGTATTAGCATATAAAAAATAATTAATTATAAATTAAAATACTTCTCAAAGCATATCCTGTGAAGTCAGTGTTTAAGTGAAGTTTAGTGTTATGAATTGTCATTCTCATATCATTATAGCTCAAAAATGGTTTGACAAATGCATTAAAATGTTGCAAATTACATTTTGTTTATATTTTGTATAAGTTGAAGTCAGTCAAAAGGAAACTATGGATTTTTAGTATTTCACAGATGCATTTGCTTTACTATGTACATAACAGTTCCATTTATTGCAGAAAATTTATGCTCTTTTGAATTTATTACACATTTAAATTGAAAGAATTTTTTATACATAAAAGATTTGGATGGAACCTTTTCTCCTTATTCACTCGTGGAATAAGGTTGATTACTTATGGAGCAATTTAATTTGTGTAGTTCTTTTTCTTCTTCTTAAAATATAGCAACTCAGTGGTCATAAAGTTATTTCTGGAATCAGAGAAAGATTCAGCATTAAATCAATATAGTTATACCAGGTGATTCAAAATATGTGGGAAAAGGTCTGGGAATTTGATAAGAGGATCTGAAAACAGCAAAAAAGTTCATTTATCCTCCTCGGGACCCGCGTGTCGTATACAACACAAAAATTTCATCATGTTTCGATTCATTCAGGCCTCAAATGTCATTAGCGACACACTTTGTAATAGTTCCATAGTAACCGCTAGATGTTAGTAAAGCCACGGAAACCATTGGACGTCCTCCGCGTGATTCCTGGCCAATTTGTGGATCATTTCCTGAGCACGTGTTGACGGAAAAAGGCACAAGAATGGCAAAGGCATGTAAGTGACATTGTTTTGCTTCTAATATCGTACTTGTTTCTGTTGTACTGATACATATGTGTTTGTAAAGGTATGTAGATATAGTATACATAAATATAACACAATCTCTATACTGCCTCCACTTACTCTTGTGTCACCTATGACACGTTGGGTCTTTTTGTGTATCGTAGTACCTGCGGGGGGCTAGCACGCCTGTTTCTCTACGAAGCAGCCCAGATTCATTTCCGGGACTGGGATTTGCAGGTTTTGTAATGGACAAAGTAGTACTTGGGTGGGTTTTCTCTGAGATCCCTGGTTGGTGGAATTTTTTTTTTTTGGCACTATAGGTGATCAAAACACTTTCTATCTTTGTTTCAGTATCTCAATCTGAAATGGAAGGAGAAAGGAGAATTGCAGAGAATTTTAACCGTTGATGGTGACGTGTCAGAATTAGAAGGTTTCTCAAGTGTTGACGATGGCGATATTACGTACGAGCTGCAAAGAATCGGCCGAGGTGCCATTGACCAGTCTGTACGAGGTGATGGGCAAATAGCTCTCATCAAATGGTATGACAACAAGCCTGTTATTCTCGCATCATCGGCAGAAGGGGAAATACCCACAGGAGATTGTAAACCATGGTCAAAGCAGTCTCAAGAATATATTCGTGTAACCATGCCAGACATCATTAATAAATACAATGAAAATATGGGCAGTGTGGACCTGCTCGACAGAATTATTGCATCCTATCGCCAACATGATAAAACTAGAAAATGGACTGTGAGAATGATTCTACATTTTTTTGACTCTGCTTGTGCTGCATCTTGGATAGAATACAGAAAAGCTTGTGAAGTTCTCAAAAAGAAAAGTAAAGACATTTTGGATTATGTACATTTTAAAACAGAACTTTCAGAGTGGCTTCTCTTTTCTGCCCCAAATGAAGAAGATGAACAGGATGAAAGACCTTCTAGCTCATCTAAGAAAAGGAAGTCTATGGTGCTGCATCCTTCCCAAAGCAAGAGGAAATTTGGAACAGCACATATGCCTGAAGTGATGAGTGATGGTAAAAATCATCGCTGTAGAATGCCAGGATGCAAAAGTGTTACAGCTAGGGTATTTTGTACCCAGTGCAAAATTCATTTGTGCCTAGTGGCAAATAAAAATTGCTTAAAATCCTATCATGAGATGTAGATTTTAATGACATGATAGTATGTCAAACAAGTTACTCAAAAACAGTAAAATGTATTGCTAAATAAATAAAATATATTTCAAGATAGTTTACCTTCTGTTGGTGGAAAAATTGTACTCCCTGGAACCCAATGTGTCTTATGCGACACATCAAATTTTGAAAATATCAGTTTCAAAATTTTCAAAAAAACAGTAAAATGTCAATAAACTTATCCTAATTAATAAGTTCAAATAGAGAAATTGCACAGTATTACAGTTTTAGGTGTAGTGGGTCTGAAGAGGATAAACATATGATCAATTTTCCTAAGTTTCTGAGTTAAAAAAAAAGAGTAACAATCTTTTGGTGTGCATAATAACTGTGAGGATAAATTTTAGTTTATTAATTTAATTTACAGTTTAGATGTGAATAATTTTTTCTTCTACAGAAAGTGCTCAGAATGGCCATCCTGAGCTGTAGTACAGGCTTCTAAGTGTCGCTTACTCTTTCCCATATTCCAGGCATCCGCTAAATTCCTTACTCCATTTGCAGACGAAGAATTTCCACATTAGAAATAGATCTGGCTTTTAGATGACCCCCATAAGTAGCAATGTAATGGATTCAGGTTGGGAGAATGAGCAGGGCATGATGTTGGTCCCTCACAATCTATCCATTGCTGATTTAAAATTGCTCAAGAAGCAAAATAAGGTGGTACTCCATCATGGATGAACCACATGTGCTGAATTAAGTTCAGTGGAATTTTTTTCAACAAAACATTTAAATTAATTGTTAAAAACTTGCAGTATAATGCTGCTGCCAATGTTCCAGGTAAAATGAACCAAATCAATTATTCCAGCCCAAACATTAATGCTGAACTGTTGTTGATCTCTTGTTTCAAAAACTGTCCTGGGATTTTCATCAGCCCATACCTGAGTATTGTGAAAGTTCTGCACTTCCTTGCCTGTAAACTTTGCTTCATTTGAAAAGATTAAGGAATGGAGAAAATGTTGATCCTGAAAACAAGTTCTTTGTAACCAGGTACAAAATGCTGTTCTGGGTGGAAAATTAGCTTCACTAAGGCCTTGGACTCTTTGAAGGTGATATGGATAAAGTTGTTCTCATAGAATTTTCCATACTGTCATATGACTTATATTCTCAATTGCTGCTATGCCTCTGGTGCTGCTCCTGCTATTTTCCTCAATATGATTGAGGACTCGTTCCTCTATGTTAGGTGTTCTGGTGCTCCTTGGTCTCCATTTCAGAAACACATCTTTTAAAAGAGGCTGTTTCCATAAGAAGCTCATGTATTCTTTGGAACGTTTTGTTGTTAGGTAAATTGTCCATTACGAAATCGTTCAGCATACAAACACCTTGCTTCATTTGAATTTGAGGCAGTATTTTATATCACAACACTGTGAATGCCAGAGTGATTGTAGTGTAAATTAACATTATTGTATGACAATGATTTGAGATGTTTGTTAATTATAAGCATTGTTAGGAAATAAGTTTACATGGCCTCACTGAAACTGACAATAGGAGCGGGTAACAATGAGCGAGGGGGTGAGTTGTTTATCAATTAGAAGAGACAAACAAATGACGTCAGAGTAGCGTGCTTTTCTTTAGAAATGGAGGGAATATCTTCCCTAGAGCATATGTGTTTGTAATTTTGATTGGATAAAAAAATAGACGCTAATGTTGGCGCGCTTTATTAACCAATAGCAGCTCTGTTTAGGCATATCGGGGTGAGGGAGTATAAATTCTGAAGCCAGAGACAAGTATCGTTCAGTTTAACAGAATCCTTCACGGGTTACACGTCGCGCAGTTCAACAAAATCATTCACGGGTTACACTTCGCGCAGTTCTACAGAATCATTCACAAAGTACCCGTTACGCAATTCTACAGAATCTCTCGCGTTGTAAAGCTAGTTATAAAATGTGAAATACATGAATTAATAATGTGCGGCAAATAAGTGATTATACTTACATTCGAAAATATAACAGTTTCAGTCGGGCGTGTATCAAGAGTAATTATGTGAAATTAATACTGTGTGACGGCAATAAAAGTGTAAAAATAAATTCTTTTATCAGTGTTATCTTTTAGTAACAACTCCTTTCCGTTTACACACCCTGTTTAAGAGATTTGCTCGACTGAGTAATAATAGCTAGCCGGAGGACAAAGAACTCAAAATTAAAAATAGTAAAACAATAACAGGCGCTCAGCAAATAAGATAACACGAAAGTAACCACGACAAATTGCAATTAGCTTGTCCATACATAAGGTACATTTTCTCATTAGAGTACCCCATTTTGACCACTAATTATAATGTAATAAAAATACATTCAAAATAACAAATTTCCAAAAAGTTCTAGCTTATAACTTGATATGCGAAATTGTTGTTCATTTTGCTATAGCAACTGTCATCAAATGGCTTTGAATGAACAAATCAACAACTTGAATAGAGAAGAAATTACATATGGCTGTTATCTGCACACCACAAAAGATGACTATTACAAACTAAGGAAAATTAACCATATGTTTATATGAACTTTTTTGCTTGTTTTCAGGTTCTCTATCAAATTAACAGAGCTTTCCTACATTTTGATACACCTGGGGCCGGTTTTACCAACCGACGTTAAAAATACTCTAACATTTTGTTTGTTAACATGGTGTTCAAAGTTTAACATAACGTTAAAACTTTTGAGTTTCATCAAGCTTTTACAGCAAATTGTTAGCTAGCATATTGTTAATGTCAAAGACAACTGCAAACGCTAGCTTTCGAGAAGGTGATGGCCGAATTACACTGCTTCTGAACGTGCTCCGATACACTTTTGTCTATGTTTCACTGAGCTCTCCGTGTCAGTATCAGACAACTATTTACATTCATGGTAATTGCTATGTGATGTTCGCAGTTGTTTGAGGTTATAATTGCGATGTCAACTGAAATAAATGTTTCACTGTTTGAAACACGTTATTTAACAGCTGGTTAATGAGTATAGAAGCATTATCAACTGCGAAAAAGCCAACGGTCTTACATTAAAGGATCAAATTGCAGCCTGGAACAAAATTTGCAAGTAATTTAATTGGAATGAAGGCGTTTCTCTTAACACCAGTAAGCAGCTGTGGCAATTTTATGCTAACATAAAGCGCAGCACCAGAAACATTAGATGAAAAGAGCGTTTAAATGGTTTAAAACTGGTGGTGGACAATGCATTGAAACTAAAATGGACGAAAATGTGTTATCCTTGATTAATCAAGGAGATCCGGGAAAAAAAGTTTGATTCTTGAAGCAATTCCTTTGGAAACCTTCCGGATAAACCACAAACGGTAGCTTTGGAAATACCAACATCACCCACTAAGTAAATGAAAATGTTAGTAGCATAAAATGTAAGTACCTAATTAACACTTGTAGCTTAGGAGAAAGAGGCATGCTTCTGTTGATGGTACTCTAACCTCTCATATTTCCAATAAAACCATGCTCATGACCTCTTGAACAGTCTATATTGCTTTAAAAATTCCTTCTTCTGCAGGTTTCAAATTTATTATGACATACGACTACTCTTCTATTAGGAATGGATTAAATAAATGTCAACTGTAGCAAACTCACATCAACAGCTTGGTTTGCGACAAGTCATTTTCCAACATCTAACATTTGTTAAACGCCTTAACACACGGGTATCGCAATGTTAGCTTAACACATTGTTAAAGTTAATGTTTTTGATGAAACAGAATTTTTGTTAACTTCAATTTTGTTAAATTAGTTTAACATTGTGTTAAAATTTAGCATCTGTTGGTGAAACTGGCCCCTGGTATATCAGCCATTCCAGTAGCCACTAAGGTTACAGTTTTATTATTTTTAAGCTCTAGAGGTTAAAAATTAATTATATTTTGTAACATTTAGTCAGGAGTATCATTTCAGTTTCTGCTTGGGGGGAGGGGCGGGCAACAGTGTCTGAAGCGGTTTCCCAAACTTTCATGTGAATTTTAATGACACATTTAGCCTAAAAGAATAGTTTTTTACTTCTCAAATGTGAAATATTTGTATTAAAAGTAAAGTTGTAATTTTTCTTTTGGTAGAATAATAATAACCAGTAGCCTAATCACTTCTTGTAACCTAGGGGCATAATTCACCTCTGTGCCCCTAATTATGCCACTGGTTTCAGTATTGGAATATTATCTTCATACAAGTAAACATTCTGTTGAATGGAATTTGTTATTAGGGAAAATAAAGTTTCCACCAATGATGTGATAACATCTGTGAACTCAAATGACAAAATGATAATTTCATCACAACCTAATAAATTTCATTTTTTCATGACAAACTTGTTAAATTTCATTACATTTTCATTACTTTCACAATCATTAAACACCCTGTTTGAAGCTTTGTCCTAGTTGAGAACAAGCTTCAGATTCTCAATGAAAGCTGCTAGATCTCAAGCATCACATATTTTTTGGCATTTGTACAATGGTTTTCATTAATGTCATCCCTTTTTGCCCCAGATTAGCATCTTCATATGGTGAGAATTTGAAGCTTATTGTACATAGTAAAAATTGATATTAGTTTCAAAACATATTCATATTGATTGTTTCATACGTAAAGTGCATTACAAACCTTCCCAAACCTTTCATACCATAATTTAGTTTAATTACCTTGCAGAATGTTCATTGCAGTTATTACGAGTTAGATGCTGGTGATGGAACTTCACTGCTGGGTGAGGATTTTGAGCCTGTCTGAGAGAGATGTTTTACTACATCTACCCAGTCCCAACCGCGTGGCCTCTCTCCTTTATTATCCAGTCGATCCCATTGTTTCCTTTTCTGTGCTTTACTAAGCTGTTCCTTTTTGGCAGGTTTTTTTAATGTCACTTCTGAGTCCTGATAAACCAAAAACAGCATCACTTTGAATACACATAAACTTGATCTTAAGGCAATGTATTAATGAAATTTAGCAAAAAATGTGAACATATTTTATTTTTCTGCATTTTTATTATACTTTCATGCTACATAATGGTTTTCGAATACCAAAAAAAATTGAGTTTAAAGTTTAACACAATGCTTTAACTAAATGGTAAAGCACCAATTGAACAGCCATTTGTGGCCTTAAATTTTTTGGTATTCGAAAACCATTGTGTAGCATGAAAGTTGAGACAATTTCATGAAAATTTTGACATATCCTTTAAAGGTGTTTGATTTAAAATGAAGCTTAGTATTTATCCTGCTTTTTACTTTCTCTACCACATACATAGTAGGTAGAGAAGGTATTGCATTGTGTCCAAAAATTCTATACCAAGATTTCACTAGAAATACATGTTTTGGGGCACTTTGAATCTAAAAGAAAGCATCTTTTAGAAAAAGGTCTGTGTGTGTCTGTGAACAGCATAACTAAAAAACGAAAAGACGAATAAATACCAAACTTTGTATTTAAGTTCAGTACTTTCCAAACATGCAACACAGAGATTTAAAAAAAAAAATCCCAACTATCCTTTACATGGAACATATTTTAAAATTTTTTATTTTCTAAAAATGGATTGAACGTTTTTATTAAAATCCATATATTGAATATATTTACATGACAAAATGTAAATCCCAAATTTTCTGGGAACTGCCTGTGAAGTCCTCTTCATTCAAAGGAATCCTGTATAATTGGTTAACATTAAGTGATAGATGAAAACGCACGATACAAAAAAAATATAGATCCCTTTAACACACAATTTATTTTAAATAACTTTTTTGTCACATAAGCCATTTCCGAGATATCCGTTATTAGTGGTTTCAATTGTTCAATACTTAGCAATTGTTTTAAAATCCTGTCAACATTCATTGTTTCTCACGATTCAAGGAAACAGTATGGAATTTTACGGCCAACATATACCTCCAGTTCTTAAACATTTGACTATCGCTGTTCTCTTTGTATCTGTAACGAAATGTGTAATGCAGCTATTCCTGCAAAGATTTATCTCTAAAATGAAGTGGTTAGAAAAATAAACTTTCATAAGAATAATTATTGTATACCCACTAATAAGCGATAGAAGGTAGAGAAAGTTATGTGAATGTAACACATCAGATCTTTGTTTTTAAGTTATGCTGTTCACAGAATGATTGTCTCTCATATCTTTTCTACCAATGCTTTTTGAGGCTCTTTAGGAGGCCTCAGAAAATGCATTTCCTATGAAATCACATCATTTTGAGTCAAATGAAAATACTTTCTACCTTTGGTAAGTGGTAAAGAAATAATATAGCTTGAAAATATACTACCAGTCATATAAGCCTTTATGATTTTTATCACTGGTAACTGCTGTGTAAAAATCAACACACAAGTGCAATAACATAAGAACTGAAGAATAACTTAGTCTTCCACTTGTACTCGAATACAACTGTATCTGTTGAACCATATTCTGTGGCTTTTCTCAAGTGCATCCTTGTGAATGCTGTTGATGCCATTCCTGATGATCTCTCAAAGTTCAGTACATGTATGCAGACTATTTTTAAATATTTCTGCTTAATTACCCCCAAGTTAAAGGTC
Organism: Deroplatys truncata; assembly: GCA_030765065.1. Taxonomy (NCBI): domain Eukaryota; kingdom Metazoa; phylum Arthropoda; class Insecta; order Mantodea; family Mantidae; genus Deroplatys; species Deroplatys truncata. The sequence goes on from CM060983.1 coordinate 169,709,589, forward strand.
TACAGAAGTTAGGTAAAGGTATTTTCAGAGCACCACTTTCTTTGAAATTAAAGTGTCACCAAAGAAGCTGGTTTTTAGCTCCAAGAAGTCTTTATTTGACAGCACATTGTGGCATCTTGGAAATAGCCTTTCACCAACTTGGTGCTTTCTTATTACCCCATAAAGAGAGTACTGCATTTTTGCAATATTACAGCAAACTAATCACGGCATATTTTTCACAATAATAGTCAACAATGGACAATGACTGTTCTAGGGTATCAGCATAGATTGTCCCAGAGCCTCAAAGATTGTAATTACAAATTTTAAGTTTATGCTTATTTCCGAAGAGAAATTATAACTCATTAAAATATCAAGGCTTATGTATGATTCCCCTGTATGAGAAGCTATGTATTAGGCACAGAGCCTTTGTTTGGACATGTGGCTGAATTAACTGGGATTTGCTTGGCAACTGGAAGCATGCCATTTGCTGCCAGAGTTGGATATTCATAGCCCCTTACATTCAACACGTAAATTTCTTGTGCAAATTATGACAATAACCGCGTACGTTCATCATAGAAGATGTTGGAAATTATGTCCATGTGCTGCCACACGTCACCCACACCTTTCAAGAAATTTTGCTTTAACACTCATTAATTCTTCTCCTAAAATTGCAGAAATTTCTCTTCTTATATTGCCTTTGAGTTCTCCCAATGTATGCGAGTTATTCCAGTACACTTTATTTTTTATGGTCCCCCAAAAATACGAATTGGCATTGAGTAAGATCTGCAAATTGCGCCAACCATAATCCCCTTTCTGATGACTGTATCTTCAAATATTTCCTCAGTTAATTTTAATGAGAGATCAACTGTATGCAGAATATTGTTAAAAATATGCATGTGTACATTCAATGTGTACAACACAATTCTGCTAGAAATGGTGTGATTATGTTATCCCTGTACAACTGCCCATTCACTGTATCTTTGAAAAATATAGGCCCTATAATTCTGTATGCATTCACAGCACAGCAGACACCAATGTTTTTGGTAATACAAAGACATTTTGTGTACAAAATAAGATTTTCCTGCACTTCAGTACCTATTTATTATTTTGTATCACTACATGGCCATGTAAACAAAACCATGCTCCATTCAAATAAATAAATAAATGCAAGTCAATAGAGTGATCATTAACATTATCCAACACCCAATTGCAGAAATTAACTTTCATACATTATTGCATAGTTACAATTCCTGAACCACAGTTATCTTGTAGGGTTTTAATTTTAGAACTCAGCAGCATTCCAAGCTGAGGTTTGCAAAATTCTTAATTTCTGTGCAAGCTTTCTCAGAAATTTCTTTGGACTTCATTCTAATTTTCCTTTGATGTCATAGAATTTTTCTTCTGTAAGAACACACAAAACACATGCCCGTGGCCTCTCAACATATTAAGCTTTGAAAAGCACAGACTTTACATGAACTGAAGAGGAGGGGGAACATTACCAGTTAGAAACAGTACAGTGCAGGCCAGCATTTCCCACACATTCAAATGATGGCAGTGTGTAGGTAATTATCTTACCTGAGGACTGGAAATAGTTATGTTTTCAACCTTCTCAGTCAGCTCACTGGAAGGTGATTCTGGCTGTGAAGCCATTAATTCTTCTGCCTTCTCCTTCACAAACTCAAAAAGTGTATATGTCATGGCAGTCCCTAGATACTGCTCTGCCTCTTCACTAACAACATGCATAATATGCTGTTTCACCGCTGGAACACTAAACAAAAAACAGATTTAGCAATGATGTGTGACATTTAAATACTTATCATGATCATAGACTCAGTGGAGCTCTGGAAGAACCAACAAAACTAAATATTAAAATATTAGATTGCCTCTATGATGGAGTGGTTAGCATTCTAGTTTCTCAACACAGAGGATCCAACTTATATTCCTGGCTGGGTTGGAGTAATTTTACTTTAATAGAATAATTCCTTACCCTTTGCATAGTATAAATGTGGAAAGGCATGTGTGTTTCATGGCAAAAATTAATATACCCAAAATTAAAGAAAGCTACCATTCAATAAGCTATATCATCAGGGGGGAGGGAGGGGGAAGGAGAGAGAAACTTAATATTACTGTATTGGCAACTAAGAAAATTCTATGAACACCATAGTAGTGGCTCAAGCCATTTCTGCAGATTTAGTTAACTACTTAGCTAATCAATGATTTTTATCATGTACAAGATGGTTGCAGGTGGCAGGGGGTTCTAAAAACATTTGCATTGCATCCTGAAAATGTGCCTGATTTGCATATAAAATTTTGCACTTATGCAACTATCGATATTTAAGTTACATAACTTGCACAAAAAAAAAAAATCAGATATTTGTCCAAGAATTCTTTGTTTGGGTTCAAGGCTCTCAAAACATATACATATTTCCGCCGAAATCTCAATATCAAACTTTTAGATGTAGCACATTGCCTCCTTTCTTTACCACAGGTGAGCAGCACAGAAATTAAATATCTTTTAAGACCCTTTTATTTCATGGTGTACCCGACATAGTGAAAGGCATACATTTTCCTACCATACTCCAAGGTCACACTATGATGTGCTTATATAGTTCTTGGAGGTAGTGTAAAATAGGATAGCTATACATGTGTAGTTTGAAAATTGGTTAGGGCATTAGGAGTATTAGATTATATGGGATTTTACTTTCACTATAATTTAGTAAATGGAAAATTAAATTTTGCATATATAGGGAGACGAGAGCAAGAAAGCTGGAGTCTATCTTGATTCTAGCATTCCATGACGTAGCAGTCATTCAAGTATGTAAAAGATGCGGGAGAGCAAATGAAACAATCTCTCATTTTGTGTGACTAAAGCTGACACAGTTCTTAGAGTGAAATACTTTAATCAAGAAATTGTGCAATTGCACGGATTTCAAGAAGTGTCTACTAAGAGACTTGCAGACTTTGCGAAAGAGAAAGGATCTTAGGAGATTAAATGAAGGGAAGCACAATAGATCACAATTGGCTGCAGTGCATAGGGCATTTTTGCCCTCCCTTTCTTAAAAAAAAAAAAAAAAAAAACATACATTCGCTAACACATATTGCATTAATGTTACTGTTAAAACCTTAGAAACTGAGTAGGGGAGGAAAGAAATGGTTTAACTAATGTACAAATGTCACACACGTTTTATTTCTGCCAGGTGTTTTATGGTACAGAGGTATGAGCTATAAGGCTTACCCTGCTACACTGAAATTTTATGCAGATTACATTTAAGAAACAGTATCATCAAGTGTATTGATTAAAAAAGGACCATAAATGTGATAGTAAACAAAGCTGTAGTGCAGTTTTTTGCTAACCTGAATAATTTTCCAATTTCCTCATCCCTCTCCTCAAATTATTTTTCCAAGATCTTATTCCTATTATATAATGCCTCAGCATTTCATTCTTAGCATCACTATACAACGGAATAATGTAAAGGTTTCGATAGATTAAAACATTTTAGAATATTAAATTATATAGGTTTCACTGTTAACACACTCTGTGTAGGTTAGTGTGAAAATACTAATCTTAATGAAGTTATTAATAAATGCTTAGATTCAGAAGCAAACCCTTACAAACAAAAAATGTAAAGCCTATGTTACGTAGGATTTCCCTATTAATATACTCATGCTGATTAGTATGGAAATATGTTGGGTGATTTTGGAGTATTAACTTATATGGATATTTGCTTTCAACTTCCTGCTGGTTAAAAGGAAAATAGGACTTTAGGAATATAAGGTTATGTTTCACTGTTGATATACTCTGTAAAGGTTACCTGCAAAAAAGTTAATATGCTTTATGAATAATGGGTTAATATCGGTTGCATTATATTTAAGTAAATATTACTGCTAGGGATGAGACCTCAAATACTCTAGATACTCGCTGGTATAAAAGTATGCCTAATGCTTTGAAATAAACCTTTGATACTTTTAAATTTTTAAGTTTTGCATTATTGAAAGTTTTTGTGTTTAACTCTATGCTAGATAAGGAATGAAAGGAGTCAAGCCTCGCATGTATCCTCAAAGAGTTGCTGGACTATAGTTCTTGATAGACATTGTGGCAGTAATTTGTATCACAATAATGTAAATGCCAGAGTGATTGTAGTGTAAATAAGCATTATTGTATGACATTGATTTGAGATGTTTGTTAATTATAAGCATTGTTAGGAAATAAGTTTACACGGCCTCACTGAAACTGACAATAAGAGCGGGTAACAATGAGAGAGGGGGTGAGTTGTTTACCAATTATTAGAGACAAGCAAATGACGTCAGATTGGCGCGCTTTTCTTAGAAATGGCGGGAATTTCTTCCCTAGAGCATATGTTTTCGTAATTTTTGATTGGATATAAAAATAGACGCTAACGTTGGCGCGTTTTATTAACCAATAGCAGCTCGGTTATAATCTTTAGGCATATTAGGGTGTGGGAGTATAAAAAGCTAAAGCCAGAGGCAAGTATCGCCCAGTTCAACAAAATCATCCACGCGTTACACGTCGCTGATTCAATAGAATCATTCAGAAGTTAAACGTCGCTTAGTTCATCAGAATCGTTCGCGAGTTACACGTTGCAATTCTACAGAATCTCTCACGTCTTAAAGTTTGTTATAAATGTGAAACACGCGAATTAATAATGTGCAGTAAATAAGTGATTATAGTGATATTAGAAAATATAACAGTTTCAGTCTGGCGTGTATCACGAGTCAATATGTGAACTTAATTAATTGTGACGGTAATAAAAGTGTAAAAACAAATTCTTTTATCAGTGTTATCTTTGGGTAACAAATCCTTTCCGTTTACACACCCTGTTCAAGAGATGTGCTTGACCGAGAAACAATAGCTAGCCGGAGGACAATGAACCCAACATTCAAAGTAGTAATACAATAATAGGCGCCCAGCAAAAGATAACACGAAGTGACCGCGACAAATTGGCTTCCATACATGGTGCATATAAACATGAAGCATCTTCCAACCAACCATAAATACTACTTCAACATTGACTGTGTTTCCTGTGAACATGCAAAGCAATGGGGAAAGGAGTAGAGGTACTCATGTAACATGGAATGTTAACAGTTGTGAATGAGCTGATTTAGCTGAAGCACTAAATTACAATTCTGCAATAGTCTGGCTTGGTGACTCACTCTCAGCCATTACCAGAGACTGGAAGTTTAGGCATTATAAATCATTAAAATAGGCAGGCAAAAAGGCATTATAAATAGCTAAAGTAAGCAGGAAAACAGGCATTATAAATACTAAAACAGGCAATAAAAGGCAATTAGAAACACCAATTTATTTAATAGATTACACTATTCAATAACTCGATCGTCGTAGTTAAAGAACTTAAACAAAATGCTAGTGTTGTAATTGACACAAAAATGAAATGTGTCATTGTAACATTCGGTTAAGTAACATTTTCACAAACTTGACTCGCTAGGTACAGTTTGGTTAGTACACTTCTCCAAAAACTGTGATCATGTAGGATTCTGTAATTTCCACAAAAGGGATTCCTGCACTGAGGAAAGCTTTACATAAGTCGAATGCAAACTGGGATTTTGGACTTGATGTTGCAATTACTGTTGAAAGCAAAGAAATCTTCTTCCCAGTAGCCTTGGAAAGTGCATTTTTGTGTTTGATTGTGCCGATATGCTGTGATATAAAATACTTCTTTTTGTAGTTCACTGATTGCTCGCATATTTTGCATGCGAGTACTTTACCATCTGATCCAAAAGTATTAACGTTACTTTGTAATTTACTGTGTAAAGAAACACTGAATTTTGACATCTTGCGCTAGCTACAACAACGTCGCAATGAAAACTGAAAGCAAAGCAAAGTTAGACTCGCACTCATTATTGTCTTTTAAAATAAACCCAAGCGGTAATTCAAATGCTTTCTGTTATCTATAGATTTATTTGCACGGCAGCACTCATTGTTGCAAAGAAAATAATGAACTGAATGAAGGATGCCTATGTTGTCTGCAACTAAAGACAATAATATACATTCGGCGAACTAACTTTCATTGTCACGAACTAATGGTTATTGAAATACAATGTACCTGAAGGAAATGTTTAATAATTAATAAATAATAGATAAATCATGAAATAAAGGTAACAAAAAGCATTTATTTCATAAAATAGGCCTTTATATTTAAAAAGGCAACATAAAACTGGTATTTCAATCACAAAGGCATAATTCGTACAGATTCACTTTCAAATTGAAGATAGATTTGACACATTTAAAAAGACATTCTGCCTAAGCTCCGGTCTCTGGTCATTACATTTACCTAGTCCAGTGACCAAAATCTGTGAATTCAGCAGAAACAAATCGGAACTTAAGATGTGAGTTAATACAGCGCATAGAAATATTTGTTCTTTCCTTCCATCTGTTAGTTTGAGTTTACGCAAGTCAATCTCGTATCACAAGGATAGCTTACAAGTATACCATCGACCAATCTCCATAATATTGATAGAAAATTCTTTAAAAGAAAGTTTTCAGCATAAGATATAGTTATATAAAAAGAGAAACACATAAATTATTATTATTAGCCTTAATGAATAATACAGGATCTGTGGACCTGTGGCATTATGAAGCTAAAAAATATTGCTACCATCTGGGGAATGTCAAACCGGAACAATTTTGGAATTAGCATACAACACAAAATTGACTACATGCATTTATACACAAAAAATATTACTAATACGAGCATAATTCAGTGAACAAGCTATCACCTTTACAGTTTTTTTTATAAAGTGAGTATCGAGTATCGGTGCTCAAAAATCAGTATTGGTATCGAGAAATAGTGGCATCGCCCCATCACTAATTACTGACATGCACATTAAAAAAAGAAAAAACACATGAAACAATAAGCAAGCTGTCTAAGAATAATGCTGGAGGTATTATGCAGCATAAATGTAATAGAAATTAAAGCAACCAGTACAGCTTTCAACAATCTTTTAAAACAAAATTTCTCCTCATCCAAAACCTGAAAATTATTCTTCTGAAGCCTAATTATGTTGGCTTTTCTTCTGTTATATAAATATGGCTCCAATATTTTGTCTTGAAATCGTTATCAACTATCAGTCAAGGCCAAAGGTATACCATTTTTGCATGGCCACCTCCAAGTTAGTGCCCTAACCACTACCTGAGATGGCAAATAGTTCATCGCTACCAATAACTACTGGTTAGCTGTTCCGAAAGTCGTAATACAAATATTTGGACTGACATTCAATTAATATCTAACCGAGACCTTAATCAGAGATTGTAATACAGATCCACAAACAAGCAAGTAGCAATTATAAACTCTTTGAATTTCCTTTAATCCTTGCAGGCAGCAATTGAAGAGAAGAGAACACTGAGTGATTTACAATAAGCAAACCCCCAAATGTAGAAAACTAAATCAAAATGTGATTCAGAGCATACTATGAGAATCCAAGGAAAAAGGGAATTCAATAGAACAAGAATGTAAATTATACAAAGAGAATTACCCAAAAGTTTTAACAATACAATCCACTATGAAGAAAGAATGGAGGGGGGGGGAAATTAATCACAGTAGATTGCAGTTAAAAGAGAGATGATAGTTTCAACAAAGCGGCCAATGAGGAACTTTAGATCTGTCAATTTCCTTCTGAGGAGGCAAAATGTTGATTTTATTTGTATTTTTCCGGACATAATATGTAAGCTCTTGAAGTTAACCAAGATTCTTGTTTTTAATTATTCAGTTTTAATGATTAAAAGAAAACTTTGATATGTTTAAACTGAAGAACTTTTTCTACCAATTGTTTATTTTCAGATCTAATCTACAAATTATTCATTTAAAAAAAGTTTATTTCTGCATACTTTCTCTTAATGACAAATATTTGCCAGAAATGTTTTAAACCTGTTGTTAAAGGCATATACATTGTGGGGCAACAGGCTACTTTTAAAAGCAACTCAAATATGCTTAATATTGTGCTGCCTTTGCATGGCCTAATGAGAAACAAAAGCAATACATCATCTCAAAAGCAAGGAGATATCTCAGAAATGGCTAATACTACAGTAATTGAGTCTGTAGTAAGTTTTTATCTAGATTCATGATTTCCAAGTTACATAAAGCTCACTGATAATGAACAGACCCCAGAGGCTTTTTTAAAGAAAATGCAAGATGCACATCTTACGTCATACCAATACCTCAAACATATGACATTTTAATCAAAATCATAAGAGCTATTTAAGAAATTAATGAAATATTTTCCAAGCAGAGAATTGCTTGGGAGTGGGTTATTTTGTGAAAATATCGGCTTTACATCCCTGAAAAATGCTGAACTTGAGCATGAAGTTTTGGCATCATCTGATTTTCCGTTTCTAGGTTATCCTTTTCTCTCTCTCTCTCTTTCACACAAACACACAGACCTTGTTTTAAAAACAAATTACTTTGTTCGAAAGTAAAACAACAAAATCACGATTTCCTTAACATATTCTCACGTTATTAAAGTGCACTATATTAGGAAAGACATCATAATTCATCTTTGGAAAATTCTCAGTTACAATGCTTGACAAATTAATTAGCATTTCAAATTCCTTCACAAATCCAATGATCACTAAATCATTTGGTAATGTTGCCAGAGAGCTCGCCCTGCCATGGTGGGTACCGCACAATATCAGGCAGATTATCTTATAGAAATAAATTCAGTTAAGTTTGCGAAAGTCACCAAAAACATGTGGATGAGAGCCAAGGGCAACCTTAGGAGCCAGTTTGGCACTTTCCAGGAGCTCTTCAGCTCCTACCTCCATGATTTTACGTTTACGAATAGTTGTCCTAATCGAAGAGTGTTTTTGAGTTGTCTTGTGGCATTCTCTATGTATTATCCTACTGTATGACATCTTCACAGCTCCTATGCAGCTCCTTTCAATGTCTGTCCTCTCCTCCAGAGCTCCATCTTTCTTCTACATCTATCTTCCTTTTGCACCTTAATGCAAAACAGCCTTTTTTAAGGCTAACAACCGCATTACAAATAGCAGGCATATCCTTGGACAAAGAGTAGCATCTATCATTATTTGGTAATATTAGGTGACATCATTACATCTGTGTTTCATAGAAATATTAGTTAGCGAGTTAATAACTCAACCATTCCACGGTTTTCTATTGCTGCAGCGTATTTTGTGCTTTAAAACTGGTAAATTAAATTCTGCATTAACAGCATCCAGCACGACAGGGTGACCTCTTCGGCAACATTACCAACTATTTTTTTGAAGTTACAATCATTTGAGTTTTGTTACCTTGAAAATATTTAGTTAGCATGTAAAAGGAAAGCATTAGTGTTTTCACTCTTGTAATACCACAAAAAGAGAGCTGTATAGGTAAGTCTGTACTTGCAGAATATAAAATGTGGGTAATTATGCAGAACTAGGGCCGCCAGCATTTTCTACCACGACTTACGTCTGTTTTGCACACTAACGGGACAGCCGTGGGAATGAGGGGTTTTGGGTGGGGAACTGTCATAACAAAAAGTAACTCCTACTTTCTCATTTTCTCCCTTTTCCCCCCGTCTTATTTTCCTTCCTCCTCTTTGTCCTCTTCTTTCTTACCCTTTTAACACTATCTTACACAATTACACATGTACATATATTATTTTTTACAATTCAGCTTATCTTTAGAGGACTCAATCCGAGTAACTCCAACTTTACAATCCAACACGTGATCCACTGCGCTGCGAAGGCTTCATGCTAAATTGCTCATTCAATAGTTTACATGACAAGAACTACGAAATAATAAAATTGTATTTTACTTCCAGCTTTAATTTTCACTTCCTTTCCTTTATTCATGAAATTTCAGACCATAAAATCGTAATTTTACTTCCTTATCGCTTCGATGAGGAGTTACTGAAATCGTCGATTTGTTTTACCCTCTGTTCGCTAACTCTCCATATTCAGGACAACTTCATACGTCATAAGGTCAACATGTGATTGACCAAACGTGAAACTCCCTGACATGTGACACATGCCAGTAGCGTTTGTAAAATGGAACCGAGCACTTCGGAAGGACTTGGCTTCAATTTCTGTAACGGGTGTGTACTTACAGCAACTACGTTCATACAAAGCGTACCAAATACAGAAAAACTGCGGTCGTTTTTGATTAATCACGGAGTGTTATCAAATACCCGTAGTTGTAAAAACTGTGGTGCTCCTTTAAGTGCAAACTGGAAAAAGTTTTAGATGCAGAAAGAAAGTTAGCGCCGGCAAAAAGAAGAGGAAAGAGTGCAGCTTCAAGGCCTCTGTTTATGACACCACCTTCTTCTCCCACGTACACTTAACACTAGAAACTGTGTGCTTATTCGTAGTGTATTGGCTATCCTGAGATCCACCATGACAAACTTACCTGGAGCGTGAACTAGGTGTATTTGTAGACACCGTGGTGGACTGGTCTTCATTCTCCAGGGAAGTTTGCTTAGACTGGTGCTTCAGAAACAAAAAGCAAATTGGGGGAGTCGGTATTACTGTGGAAATCGACGAAGCAAAGGTAGGCAAAAGGAAATACAATTGTGGCCGTGTAATTGAGGGGCAGTGGATTTTTGGAGGGGTAGAACGCGGAAATCCACTAAACATTTTTATGGTGCCCGTAGAAAAACGCGACAGTGCCTCTCTTTTAGCTGCAATTAAGGAACACATTCTACCAGGTAGCACAATAGTAAGCGATTGCTGGAAAGCCTACAACTGTCTTACAGACGAAGGTTTTCTGCACTACACAGTTAACTACAGCGTTAATTTTGTGGATCCTGATACCGGGGCACACACACAAAACATTGAACGCGCCTGGAGGGAGATACGATCCAAAGTTCCCCGGTACGGCCATAAAAAGACGCACTACAGCGGGTACCTCGCTGACTTTATGTTCAAGCGAGCCTATCCAGACCACCGCTACCGACTCCATACGTTCTTCAAAGCGGCTGGACAGCTGTATCCTCCATACCATTTGTAAAAGGTAAGTTTTAGGCAGAAAGTCGAAGCTTATATTACACAGTTTAAAAGTTGGCATAATAATTAGAAAGCCTGTAAACCACCCGCCTTCCACTTTTACTATACATTCTTGTATAAGAAATAGATCACTAAATGTCAATGTTTGTTAAAACCACAGATGCGCGAAAGAAAGTGCCAACCCATCAATACGAGTTGAACCCGCGAAAATACAGAGTTTTCGAACTTCTTACAAACACACTTGTTACCACCAGTTCATATACACACACTAACCTTAAGGCTAACCTCGCATTAAATATAGAAAACAGAGCGAATATTTTTGCCAACAACTTCAAAGACTTAACAAATCTGTTATAACTTGTCAATGAATCCCATCTTTTGAATGATCCTTCAATCTGTTATTTATAGTGAACATTTTCAAACTTTAAGTATAAACAAAAATTAGCCTAGCGCTAACCTTCCGTGAATTCAGAAACTTAAGCTTATATTAAAAAAAAGTTAACCTAACCTTCCGTGAATACAGAAACCTAAGCTTATATATAAAAAAAAAAACTAACCTAAGGCTAACCTTCCGTGAATTCAGAAACCTAAGCTTATATATATAAAACAACCTAACGCTAATCTTCCGGGAATTCAGAAACCTAAGCTTATATACAAAAAAAACTAACCTAAGGCTAACCTTTCATGAATTCAGAAACCTAAGCTTATATATATAAAACAATCTAACGCTAATCTTCCGTGAATTCAGAAACCTAAACCCCCGCCGCTGAATCTTTGCACTTGACAGTTCATGTGGCTTCGCGTAAAGTTGGCTACATTGTGGTTGCGACGTTGCCAGAGTGGCTAGTAAACAACAACAGCTGATAGTTCTTTCTGTGTCTAAGCTGCATACAAAAGTGTACGTAGTAGCGAACGTCAATGTATAATAACTTTTTGTATTATTATGGTTAATTGAAAATAACTTTGCATAAACACTGCAGCGTATGTAGAATAAATTACGCACTTTTGACAATATAGAAACAGAACAATGCAAACTTGCCTGCCACATTGAGGAGAAATAAAACAAATTATAAGCACGCGATAACAAAAGTTATTTTCATTCACGATATAAAACAGCAATGGCTCAATTCCACCCAAATCCCGTCATCATTATCTTCACCAATGCATATCATTAATGGTTCACACTCACTAATAATTCCGTCTATTTCTTGTGTTTTTCATATTAGCTTATTCACATGATCTACTTTCTTCTTCCACGAAGCCGCGTCCACCGTCGCCACATCTTCCTACAAAAGCCTTTCCACCTCGGTAATGGTAAATGACTTATTGTTCTCCCTCACATAAACCTTAATGTCGTTCCACACTAATTTGATGGGGTTGAAGTGACAGTGTACGGCTTTATCAGCAGGAATAGAGGGATGGCTGTGAAGCTTCACTTACTCCTTTTCCTGTTCAAAGAATCCTCGGGTGCTCCTTAATACTTCCAATGCCTGACTATTAAGTGGCGTAAAGGATTTACACTTCGTGAATCATCACTCGGCGATCGTCGTTTTTCAGACATTGTCGCACTTAAATCTTGTATAAATAAATAACATGACTTAAATGTATATAAAACAGATAAAATATATATGTATAAATGAACAATAACTAAACTATAAAACAATAACCACAAATAACAAGAACAATATGTAGCTTGCAAAGAACAACTCGACGTTTGTGCTAGAGATTCACAAACTGAAGCACATGGTTGGGGATAGCTACATCCGGCAACAGAGCCGCTTCCAGCTCCGTTTCCGCTTTGTCATCGACCATCCGGAATGCTGCCTTGTGATTGGCTTAGAAAGTCAAACGGTGAAAGCTTTTCATCTGTTTTTTTGCGAGTGTACCAACTTAAACGCGAGCTGTCAAGTGCAACGTTTCAGCGGCGGGGGTATCAGCTTATATACAAAAAAAAACTAACCTAAGGCTAACCTTCCGTGAATTCAGAAACTTAAGCTTATATAAAAAAAAACTAACCTAGCGCTAACGGTAATAGTGATAAAGTCGGGACCGTGCGCTTACCCGTCATTCTCCTCGCACGAATGGGAAGAGTGCCCCCACTACTCTTAACCACGTGATAGCCCCCACCATAATGGGCGTCAGCACGTGATTACCTTTTCCCCTAATTTAGTTCTCCACCTCTGCGTTTGAAAACTTTAGCGCGAATGCCTCATTCTGCTAGCACATTTAGTCCTTTCTTTTGCGTGCAAACTATTCCTTCTTTGCCCCAATTCTTTGAAATAAAATAAATTGCATGTCATTCACGTGGATATGGCAGGCAAGCACAGGGTCCCGACAATTTCATGTATCAGTGCGTGGTGAAATTGCCGCCGCCGTGGGCTTACAGCCATTAGCCTAATTCTTTAAAATAAAATAAATTATATTCTTTTTGCGTGCAAACTATTCCTTATTCTCTAACCTAGCCTCTATTTATACTCCTACACACCGATATGCCTAAAGATTATAACTGAACTGCAATTGGCTAATAAAACGCGCCAACATTAGCGTCTATTTTAATATCCAATGAAAATTATGAATACATATGCTTTAGGGAAATATTCCAGAAGAATCTTAATGAAAAACGCGCATATTCATATTACAATCATTATTTACATTTAAGTAATTTGTGTTATAACTAAATGATACATAAATAAACTGACTATGTGGACAACCCCTCCCACTTCCATCTGAGCCATAACATCAGTGGTGGGGGAACCATGTTGCGTGGAGGGGAAGGTGGAAGTTGGTGGATATGGAAGGTAAGCGCAGGGACCCGACTTTATCACGTATGCCGCGCTAACCTTCCGTGAATTCAGAAACTTAAGCTTATCATAACCAACGTTAAGGAACGCACGCTCGCTTCGCTCGTGTGCTTTGAGGATAGCTACTGACTGCTAATTAACCTAAGTTTTTATAAAAAAAAAACTAAACCTAACCTCCCGAAAATCACAAAGCTTAGGTTTTATAAATAGGTAATCATAACCATCGTTAAGGAATGCATGCGAGCAAAGCTCCTGACTGCTAATTAACCTAAGTTTTTATAAAAAAAAACTAAACCTAACCTAACCTCCCGTGAATTAAAAACCTTAGATTTTATAAATAGAATTACATACTCTTTCCACAGCATGGTCTGGAACATGCTCGTACCAGTACAACAGCAAAAAATAAAAAGGAGCTATACTTAAGCTAATGTAATGTTTCATTTAATCTCTCGCAAGAAAACAACCAAAGTACGCCCTACTCGCTTCACTGAACAGCTGTTAACGTAGAGCAACCCGCGGTACGGTAGCCAGGCTCAAGCGACATATGCCGTTGTTGCAGAGCATAACATTCAACGTCTTCCTCCGACAATGAAACCCAGGTTTTAGGTACCACAAATTAATACTAACTATATATTTACATCTCAAATGTGTCATAAAGCTTCTTTATCCATACCCTGCTCCTTCTAGCCAGCATTCTTAATAAATATTCGCAAATAAGCGTCGCTACGCACATGCAATAAATTAGCGTGTAACACCATTACGGAACCTTTCCGACAAACAAAATTGGTAAAAACGTAATGAGCATAAAAGAATCTACCATTAACACCGGAATTCATTGTTTTTTTCGAGCGGTCGCAGTTCTGCATAATAACCAAAATGTTCTAATAAGTGCTATAATTTTTATTTTAGTGCACCCTAAAAATATGAAGAAAGAAAGAAAAAAAAACTCACATGTGTTTGTTATAAAAGGTATCCATGTTAATTGCAGGTTTCTCTGTTGGGTATGTTTCCCTCCATGATATTTCCAGCAAGAATGTCTTTGGACCTTCTTCATCTCCATACTGAAAAGATAGTTATGTTTATTAAGCTCTGGCTCAGACTGATCTCAAAAAAATAAAGATAAAAATTATAAATATGAGCAAAGTCTAATCATATCAGCTTAATTCAGTCCCTCTATTGGTCAATGCAAAATGTTTGCAAAGGAGTTTGGCAACATTAATTTCAATCCAAACCAATATCCTATTTATTTACTTACTTTATACTGAAATGTGACTGGGGAAAGTTGCTTGAAAGAAGGGTCTCCATCATAAATTGACAGTAAGACCTCTCGTTCTTCCTCCTGTAGCTCAGAGTTAGACATACCTTTTAGCTGAAATTAACCTGCAATTACAAAAAGATCACCTTTAGGACATGAATGTTGTATCCTGGCAATACAACAGTCAAAACGTAATATGCATATAAAGACACCATCTGGAAACGCACATGTATACGACTTTGGATATGCGTTATTTAAACAAGTTTGGCTATATGGATACCATGCCCTCTAAAACAAAGGAAGAGATGCTTCCGATCAACATATAGTGTACTTCTAAGTATTTACTGGAGATACAAAAAAAGGGCTTATTCCCAACATTGCTAATTGTTATGGGTTCTTGGAAGAGTAGTGAACCATTTTGAACACACCTATTATAGGCACATTTCTAACAAAACTAGATGATTTCTGGGGTTGGTATAACATTACCTCATATTAAACTTTAGAGGATGTTATTGCCTTATTAGTAACACAATTATTCCTTTGGTTCGGAGTTTACCATAACCTCAATTTCATGAGCGGCGTGTATGACATCTTCGTTATTCAGTATGTATACTTAAATAAAAAATACCGAAGAAACTTTAAAATTTCTTGGGTTTTTATAAGTTTCGGCTATTTCAGTTAATGGTCCTATTTGTTTTGAAAATAAAATTACATTTACCTGCACACCATGTTGAATCGATTGGCACGCCGTCGACCACATTGCCAACTTGCCAAGGTGATGACCTCATGGGGTCTCTTTCCTAGCGCTAAATTTGAACTCACTTCGCTACGTGGCGAGGAGTATAAAAACAAAACAGAAGTTTTGAATGGTTCGTTTGTGTGTGTTTTTGCTCGTGTGGTCCCGCAGATTTCAAATGAAACTTTAGTATGGGCAGGTGGGTGTTAAGATTTTCCAAGTGATAAAGGGTATGTACATAACGTTTAGCTTTAGATAGTTGAAGACTTTGACTTTACTAATTTAGGGGCCAAGTTAAAAAAAGAAGAATCCTGAGCCTAATTCCATTTTCATATATTTTGTCATTCATATAATTATATTAAACTATATAACTTGCATGGGTACATGTTTAACATTTCTTTATTTTATAATAATTACGATAAACATCTTAGAAAACAGAGATGTTACATAGTTATACTCTTAAACTAACCCCTTCAGTTACTGCCTTAGTAGATATGTATTATTTCAGTTTCACGCTATATACTTGAATACTATGTGTATCCAATGTAGCTATCAGGCTGGAGAGCAGTATTTGCAATCTTCCTCTCAGCTTCCAATATACACTTCTTGATTATAACAAAATATAGGTCTACATAGATAATCTGAGTATGTATTTTATTTTATCTCTTCTAAACATTTTGCTATGGACTTCCCTTTGCAAATTGGGGTGTGGTAATAAGCACAACAGCCAATTAGCCTAAGTAAGCCAAATTTACAAATTTTTTATGAACTAGTATCTTCAATATGAAAGCTTATACAACACATAATGACAGTGTCTTGGGAACTGGGAAGGGAAGTAAATTTCTGCACTTTGCAATACCACTGAGTTTACAAGGAATATAGTTGACCTTGAACACTCAGAACTCTGCAAAAAGGAGCTTAGAGTATAAATTACTCACTACAAGAACTGATCTGAATTTCTTCGGAATTTAAATTTCTGAATTTAAAGTTTGCATCTTCATTTCATCGCCTCATTGATGACCCACACTTTCACTTTGAGGGCTGAATAATAACGATATCAGTTGCGTAGAAAAGTGTCTGTTGTTCAGGTATTGTAATCACTTTATACAGAGGTTTTGTGACATAATCAATGAAGGAGTTATAAAATAATCACAACATTGAAGAAAGAAAGAAAGAAAGAAGGAAAGAAAGAAAGAAAGAAAGAAAGAAGAAGAAAAAAAGACTCGTGATGAATTATTTACATTCTAAAGGATTTGTAATCATGCAGTTCCAAGTGTTTGATGTTAAGCATACCCTTGTCAGTAAGTCATTATTATTACAAATAATTATCATATCAAACAGCATGTTGTTTAAAGAACAGGTTCAGCTTTAAGCCAAAAAGAATTTAATATTCTACAACTTTTAAGCCTCATAAATTATAAAATTAAGAATTATAGAGTCATGTTAATAAAGCTTAAATGACAGGAAAATTTAGTGGGTCAAAACTTGCTATTGTTTAGTTTTTAGCATGTTCTCAATCACTATAATTGGATATTATTTACATACTTTATCATACAATTTTCTAAGAATAACAGCAATTAAGGCACTTTGTCAGCTGTGCTACATATTATTCTCTAATTCTGCTACCTAGGATTTATAAATACAGCTTAAATGAGCAAAAATGCAAATATTGGAGTATTGTCCCCATATATAGGAAAATTGTAATATTTATTATGCGAAGCCAGCTTAAAACGTGTTTCAATACTGTGCAAGTTACTAATTTGGATATCTGATTAATGTTTACAAGTACTTTAACCCTGCTTCCTTTCTTCTATTTCTTTCTTTGCCATATGCATTGGACAAGCATATTGCAAAGACAAAGAGGAAATGAATGCATCAGTGACTGCACTCATTACAAAGCTTATATAACTTAAAACTAACCGAGGTTCCATCCTAAGCCATGCAAATAGTAAATGAAATACTTTTCTCATCAATTATGCCAACTGTTACAGATTTTCCAATTCATAACCTATATATTTTACAAACAATTTATCATGTGTGCACGTTTAAAAAATAAATTAAGAATCAAATTCATTTCTTCTTTACCCTAAATAGATTCTCTCTTTAAGTTAAACTGAGATTAGTGATAAAATAATTTGCATAAATAAAAAAATAAATAGGCAAAAGAAAAACAGCAAATCCTTGGAAAAAGATTAAATTTGAAGATGAAGCACAGAAAAATTAAATTCAACACTTCAGGAGGACACACAAAGATTTTCATTTTCAGAAAAGAACCCCCCCCCCCCAACTCTAAACTAGTTTATATGAAAAATGTTTCGTTATTTTTTATTAATTCACAAAGACTAATTATTTTTTAAAATACCATATTTTTAAGCAAAGAAGTATTGATGTTCTTCAATTTGCGATTTGTATTTTAAGCCCCACGCTTTGGAGACCATTTTGAAGAATTATTGTTCTTCAATTTTGTAGATTGTAGGTTACGTAATTGTTTGGAGGAGTTTGCACCACAGTTGTATGCCAATTTGCGGCAGGTTTTATTTTTATTTACGTAAATATTATTAAGGTTACGTAAATGAAGATACACTTTGATGTTTGATTTTTAGGACGCTAAACTTTTAGGGAAGATGATGCTTGTTTTTACGTAATATTATTATAGTTATTTGCCTCGGCTGCTTTCAGTCGCACTATAGAAACACGATTTCTTGCCACACAATTTACTTTTTAATTTGTACTTCTTTTTATTTAACTTTATATATGCACATTTTATAAACACAACACTTTATAAAATAAAACTGTGAGCACTTAATACATTTTTGGCGATGAACACAAATTTTATCATTTATACTTTACAACATTTTTTACTCACGACTTTCACGTCAGCTTCATGTCTGCGACTATTGCGTCTACTCCTCACTGCATCTTGTCAGAGAATGACTAGATTCAACTGTAAAAACCTTTAGCGCCGGTAATGCCATTCTCTCATTGGCTAATTTTAGTCCAATAGAATTTAAGTATTCAAACTAAAAATCTTTCCTTACTTTTGATTGGCTAATTCCAAACTGTACGCGAAATTACGTTATTACCGATCTTTTTCATAACCAGTACTTTTAAAATTCCATATACATTATTGTCACCAAAATTACATTATTGCCTCATTATTAATATCCTAAAACATAGTATTCGCACAGTTTTTGCACTATTAGAGTATATAAACATTTACATATCACTAATAAATACGTTTACAATAAAAATAAGTATTTACAATGACTTTATATACAATTTATATTATAATTATATACATATTGTTTTCTAGGTGGGCTGTTATTGAATTTAATTAATAAAGAATACAATTAATACCATTTAGGCATTAAAATACTGCCTCATAAGATATTTGCATGACATATGCTAAAAAATGTAGACCTCTTTAAAATGCACAATTTATTTCAATTAACTTTTTTGTGGCATCAGTTATTTTGGAGATAATCATTGCTATTATTGATTTAAGTTTTTCAGTACCTTTATCGTTTTTTGAAGTGCCACCACTGTTCATTTATTTTTCTTGCTGTCATGGAAGGAGCATAGAGTTTTAAAGCCAGCATATAGCACCCGCATTTTAAATATGTGACTATTTGTATTCCCTTATTACTTGTAAGGAAATGTGCAATGTACTATTTCTGCAAATGCTTATCACAATTAAAATTAACTATAAAGAAAAATAAGCTTTTGGAAGAATGGTTTGTAGAAGCTATACAAAACTGAATGATAGTGACCAGAGAAAGTGATATGAATGTAACACATCAGGTAATCTCCCCTCCCCCCTTTTACTCTCTTAAGCATACTGAGCACTGCATGAGAGTATTACAGCACAATATCTAGAGTAAACATATCTGAAATTTCTAGACCTTCACTTCAACGCAAATAAAAGAAAGAAAAATTAAAACTTATCATGGGTGCTACAGATTATTTACTTGTTGTATAAGGCAGAAGCACAAGCCAGAGCAATCTTGCACTGGTAATACATTACTAAGCCCCGGATTTTTAGGTTTTAAAAAGTTAAAATTAGGTTCTATGTATCAGTGTATTAGGATTTTATAGGAGCTTATATGTTGAATTTAGGAATTTATAGAATCTATATACATATATTCATGCAAATCACTGGACACTTTGTTTAAAACATTAACTTTAAATTGTAAAAAGTTAAATTAACTGTAACTTTAGTATGTATTTGAAAGTACCAAATTCAAAAATGTCGTGTTAGAAGCTCCCTATAACGGAAGAAGCAATAATGCATACTACTCAACAGCGCTATTAAAATGTTTGCCTCTGTTTTCACCTATTGTTGCGACATGTAAACATCACACGTTTCAGAAATGCCGCGTGACACTGACCACCTCTTTCGACTATAGCTAGAAAATGATAACTGAAGGCGGCGAACGTTTTAATTACTTTATTATTGTAGCGGACGGTTTAATTAAAGTTTATTATTGTAAGGTATTGCGCAAGATTTCATAATCTAATTATTTAATAGTTTCCTTATTCGAACGGCCTCCCTTCGTTTTAAAAATACTTTTATATTCATAAATCTACTCTTGTTTGCTTAAATAACCGAATTAGGCACTTTTAGGTTCTATCACGAAAAATAGGTTTTATTAGGTCCTAACGTAAAATTAGGTCAATTTAGGCTCTATAAAATTGAAGTATATTACTCATTGGTAACTAAAACATTAAAATAAACCAAAGTTTGGAGTATAGGAGGTCAGGAATAAAATAGGTCAGAACCTAAGAATCCGGGGCTTATACATTACCCAAGTAGTAAATGGAGAAACTGTGTGTACACGAAGAGTTTACCTCTCATAAATGCTGAAGGTGTAGTTTTGTAGTATTTCTAGTAGTGACTCTGGAACGCCTAATAAAAATCAATGAGATTTATATCAAACATGTTAATTATCTCAAGATAAAAAGTAAGACACAAGCAATCACAAAGAAAAGAAAGGGAAAAAAGGCTGTGTGTAAATAAAGGCTTTGCACTTTCCATTAGTCTAAGTATTATAAAATACACCTTAAATTATTTTTCCGGAAAAAATTAAAGGTTCATTTGAATGAAAGTGGCGACACGTATCTGAAGAAAAAAGAAGAAATGTATATCAAAGTAAAATTTGGCACCAATGTTAGTTGAATCAGTATTTTCATATAGATGTGTTCAATCGATTCTCTAGAGAGAAAGATTTATTGATAAATAAATCATCTGCCCTTTAGTAAGGCTGGATCCAGAATACACAGACATTTTAGACAAAATTTTAAAATTGTTTATAATAGATTTTGAAAATACAGTATCCTAGCCATTAACAAACTTTTTTTACTTTCTCTACTACGTATAGTAAGTTATATTGCATTCCACCCAAAAATTCGATACCGAGATTTCACATGTTTTGAGGCCTTCTGAATCCAAAAAAAATCTGATGTGTTACACTCACATGACTTTCTCTACTTTTGTACAAACTATTTTTACAAACCCTTATTCCCCATATGCTTTATGTTAATCGAGATATTGAGATGTTGATCTTATTGCTAATTTTCTTGTAGATGCAAGGGGAATTGCTAGGCTTTAAGCTATAGTCAAATATTTTAAGAGTTGGTTGCTATGTGGAGTATTCCATTCTCTTTGCATTACCAGGACAAAAAGAATGAATAACGAATTTGAGAAAAAGTATAAGTATTGGAAAATTTAAGGGAATAACAAGCAATATCTCGAAAATGGTTCACTCAAGAAAACAAAATGTATATGACATAAATTGTGTATTTTAACGCGATCTACATTTTTTGTGTAGTAAAATTTTGTCTATCTCTTATGGTTTACCAGTTATGCAAAAGTCGTTCACAATGAAGAATACTTTTGGAGACATTCCCAGAAAATTCAAAATATACATTTTATTTGTCATGAAAATATCTTAAACATATGATATTTTAATCAAAATCGTTAGTCATTTTTGAGAAAATTAAAATTTTCGAAAAATATTCCATGTAAAGGGTAATCTGGGGTGGGGTGGCACGCGGCATTTCTGAAACGTGTGATGTTTGCATGTCGCAATAATAGGTGAAAACAGAGGCAAACATTTTGATAGCGCTGTTGAGTAGTATGCATTATTGCTTCTTCCGTTATAGGGAGCTTCTAACACGACATTTTTTAATTTCGTGTCGCATCTCTGGAAGATACTGAACCTAAATACCAAGTTTAGTGTTTATCCGAGTGTTTGTTTCTGAGTTATGCTGTTCACACACACACACGGACATGTTTCCAAAAAAACATGTATTTCCGGTGAAATCTCGATATCGAATTTTTAGGTGGAATACAATACCTCCCCTACTTACTATACGTAGTAGAGAAAGTAAAAAGTATTTTTGGAAACATGTCCGTGTGTGTGTCTGTGAACAGCATAACTCAGAAACTAACAGTCGGATAAACACCAAACTTGGTATTTAGGTTCAGTATCTTCCAGAGATGCGACACGAAGGTTTTCAAGAAAATCCCCCTATCCCAGATTACCCTTTACATGGAACATTTTTCGAAAATTTTAATTTTCTCAAAAATGGCTCTAACGATTTTGAATTAAATACCATAAGTTTAAAACATTTTCATGGCAAATAAAATGTATATCTTGAATTTTCTGGTAATGTCTCCAAAAGTATTCTTCATTGTAAACGACTTTTGCACAACTGGTAAACCATAAGAGATAGACAAAATTTTACTACACAAAATAATATAGATGTGAACCATTTTCGAGATATTGCTTGTTTTTTAATATTGATATCCTAGTTATTTCTATTAAAATTTTTATGTTTATAGAGTTTATTTGGAAATAATTATCTTAGATATTTTTTTTTCCTTTAGGTATAAATGGGGATGCAATATTTGTAGTGAGTCTCTTAGTGTATCTGTATGAGAATTTTCTTTAACTCGTGGAATTTAAATTTAATAGTTGGGTTTTCTAAAACATTGTGTGTGTGTGTGTGTGCGCGCGCGCGCGCGCGTGTGTGTGTGTGTGTGCGCGCGCGCGCATGCACGCTTAGAAAGGCCACGTCTTGCTCCAAACAGTAGACCTCTGGTAGTCCATTTCTTTCTTGGGATATTGAACTTCACAGACAGGAATGGAATGCATGGCTCATAAATTGCTTGTCCCTCCCTAAATTTACCTCATCTGCTTGTTCTAGGTCTCTTTCAGAACGAACAGCAGGATTTAATATTATTATTGCAGTATTATTGTTCCTATGATGTCTGCTCTCTCCTGTTAGAGTCGTCTATAGAAACACAATGAACTTCTTCACGTACATCCTCTTTGTTGCAGGATTTGAGTTATAGAAGTCCTAACTATACGCACTAGCTCAGTGCTCCGGCAGAACCCCAACACATGTCCAAAGTAGTACTTCTGTCTCGCTGCATCCAATTTGGCAGCAATGGGTTGTGCTTAATGCTCTTCTGGGAACCAATCTTACCGCTGTCACGTTGCATGACATTTTCACTGCGTTTATATACTTTGATGAAGAAAGAGGTAACTTATTAGGCATTCATGAATAAGCTCACTGCTTTTCCTTTATGAGGTAGGAGACACCAGGACTCAAAATATCGAGTTCGCATGATCTCTCTAAGCATTTTCCCGTAAAAGTGCCGATGCTTTTGGCTTACTATAGTGTTTTTCTTTATTTAATGTTGGCAGAATCCCCTATCAGTTGTGTTCCACAGCTACCCGGATGTGTTAATCTCTTTTTGGTTTGGACAAAGTCAGCTGCGGAAGAGGTGGGAAACGGAAGCATTTTACCTAAATGGCTGCAAGATACTCGTCAGACACTCCCCAAATCTGTCCGTCTCTTATTGTTTTGATGTCAAAAGTCTGGCACTAAAATCCTGACCAATGAACAGTGGTCGATTTCCGGCTCCGGAGCGAAGGAAGGGGTGAGGGGGTAAGACAATATTATGTGATAGATAATTATTTATTTTTATCTGGTAGAGCTTACAAGCCATAAGATAAGTCATATAAAATTACAACTTAAAATTAAATGCATGCAAATCATAAGAGCATATTTTAATTACATGTAATTAATAAAGTGAAATGGTTGGATGAAATTGGCTTGTAAACAACGTCCTCTTTATTATATATGTCATTTGAAAGGACAAAGGATATGAACAACAAACCGAACATTATTGCTTTAATGGGCAAGGTTATAACGCAAGGGGGGCTGCGAAGTATCTCCAAGGACAGCATCAAACTGGTGGAAGAAATACAGAAAGTGGTTACTGGACAGCAAAACCAGATTGCGTATTTAATTATAAATGCATAATGCAGTCCGCATGATACCAGAAGCATATCACAGCGAAATACAAAGCAAAATTAAACGACATGGGAAGAAACCCGTTTAAGAAATAAAATTTTCAGGAGAAATAAAAAGTATTTAATTTTAATAACTCATTTAATAGGTTAGAACAGTGATGACCAATTTCAAGCGAAACAGGAGTGGGCGGATTTACCGCCACGCATTTTTCGCGGAGTTATAATGCATTCATGTGGTCATGGGTTGTCCATACTCCAATGTTTGGTTACCTTGTAACATATTGTGACCAGCCATCGTGAGTGAGTGAAAGGGAAATACTTTAAACAAAAACCGAAGGAGGTGGGGTAAGGCGACTGTAACGTCATTAGCTCATAAGTAGGGCCCGGGTTTTTAGGTTTCAACCTTTTTTTCTCGCTATTTAATTAACACATATCAAGATATATATTCGTTTCACACTTCCTGGAACAAAATAGGCGAATTTCATTACACCTAAAAAAAACTAAATGAGGGGTTGATGCCTAAAATAACCTAAATAGCTGCTTTTCCTTTTTCGAAATGAAGAATGTTATTTTCAAATTGAAACTCATTGTAAAATTATTTCCCCCACTTTAGCCAGTATATAATTCAAGCTACTACGCAGCACATATGGCGTGGATGCAGCTATAGAAGGTCAGGAGGAGTCTAACCTGCGTAACGGTTCGCCTTCAATTGTTCACCGAGAGTACTTTTCTAATATAATTGTTGTATAATGAAACAATGCCTAAATCACATTTATTGAAAAAGTGGATTGCTGCAGATCCACACTTCACTTTTGTTAGTGACAGACGGTGCTGCCTACATGTTGAAGGCCGGGGGGGGGATTTCTATAGTCCTTCCACCCAGCCATGCTAGATGTTATGTGCTTGGCCCACGGCCTGCACCGCCTTGCGGAGGAGATTAGAAGTCACTTCGATGACGTGAACAGCCTGATATTTTCGGTCAATGTGGTTTTCTTAAAAGCCCAATTGTTCTAAGAGAAAGTACCCGTAACCCCTCTTCCACCTGAGCCTATACTTACCCGCTGGGGAACTTGACTGTCTGCTGCCATTTACTATGCCGAGCACTTAAAAGACGTTAAAAATGTCGTCAATGAATTGGATGAAACAGAAGCTTCCTGCATTGTCAAGACTAAGAAATCACTCATGTGCCCCGTTCTTGCCGCTTCCCTTGCATATATTAAGACACATTTTTGTTTTATACCAGAAGCTCTTCTGCGGTTGGAAAGTACAACTTTGCCACTGAAAGATGCTCTAGATATCATAGGCAATGTTTTCAGTAAAGAAATACCCGGACCAGTGGGAGTTGCATATTCTTCGAAGTTGCAGAAGTTTCAACGTAATCTTGGTTTTGAAGACATGAAAATCATAAATTCAGTATTGCAGGGAGAAAAGTACACAGGAAAACTACCCCTAGAACCTGCTCCACTGGCATCTATGTTCTACACTCCAATGACGTCATGTTCCGTTCAAAGAACCTTTTCTTCATACAAGAATGTGTCACGTGATAATAGGAAATGGTTTATGCCAGAAAATTTGGGAATGTATGTATCTACTGCCATGCCAAAAAATCAATGCCTGTATTGATTCACGAAGCAAAAAAAAAACCTATTTTAATCGAGAAAAACCTAAAAAAATATATTTTAAGCATATAAGAAACCTAAAATGAAGATTTATTCCAACTAAAAATCCGGGCCCTACTCATAAGAGACAAGGCTGGGCTTCACTGCGTTAGAACGTTATGGATTATTATTATTATTATTATTATTATTATTATTATTATTATTATTACCTTCTACTAATAATAATTGTTTACACAGCAACAAGAACAACAGACATTGATTTTGAATTATAAAATATCACAAACAAGCATGGTAATGAACTGAGTTTTACGAAATGAACCATTAAATCGAAAAATTATTACAAAAAAGTCGCAGAACATAGCATTTTCGTATTACATGAAAACGGTTGGCAACCTTGTTTATATCCTTGATTTCTTGCAAAAGTGTGATGACAAAATTTATTTAAGATAATACTAATTCGAATTAACTATGGAAAGATAGAATCAGAATAAAAAATCCAATGTCTTTGTCGGTATTCGAAACCCCGATCTTTAGCTTCCCGTACTGCTGCTCTGCTGTCTGGGCTACGATGTCGATTATAATAACGCCTCATGAAATTTCATATGACTTCTATTTTCCTGGTTAAAAAAAAAGCCATTCTAGATAACATACCCCAATGACGACTTACATACCTTTTTTATTCCGATTCTACCTTTCCAGCCTACGAAACAACAATTAATAAAACTGAATTGATCATGTTTTCTTAACGAATCTAAAACTGCCTTGAATCCTAGCCTCTGGTGCCCATCCGCCATCGCGAAAAAAAGGCTGTGCAAAATACGCCAATCAACTTGGTTGCTAGAACTAGGTAAGGGGTGGGGTGGAGCCATGGATGGGGAGAGCTGTTTTGCTTATCCTTTAGCAACTTAATACGCAGTTCATTATATCAGCATATTTTTTGCACCCAAGAGTACATGATGTAAGTGAATATCCTCAAGAGGAATAAGGCGATTGCAAATATTTGTTGAATATTTGCTACCCATTCAGTGCAAAGTATACCCATTCCTCTTACACTTTTTGCACTATATTAACATAGAATTTGGCGTATCATCAGGCAACATTATGATTTCCTTCACAGCGCTCCTAATAATTTTATTCCAATCTTTAAGATGTGTGCTTGACAATTGGGGTAAAGGTGCACATTGTAAAGGATAAATTAATCCCGGCTAAATATATTCGTTAATTATTTTAACATTCTATTCTAATTTCAAAAGTGTAGTCTTTATAAGAATCTTTGAGTTTGATGTGGCACTTTTACTTTCTCTACTGCGTATAGTTAAGTAGGGGAAGCATTGCATTCCACCCAAAAATTCGATACAGAGATTTCACCGAAAATACGTGTTTTGAGGCTCCCTGAATCCAACTAAAGCATTTTTGGAAACATGTCCGTGTGTGTGTGTGTGTGTCTGTGAACAGTATAACTCAAAAAGAAAAGGCGGGTAAATACCAAACTTGGAATTTAGGTTCAATATCTTCTAAAGATGCGACACGAAGATTTTCAACAAAATCCCTCACCCAAAACTACCCTTTACATGGAACTAGAGCCATTTTCGAAAAATGGCTCTAGTGATTTTTCTTAAAATATCATATATTAAAGATATTTACTTTACAAATAAAATATATATCTTGAATTTTCGGGGAATAGCCTATGAAGTCCTCTTCATTCGAAGGAAATTTTGTATAATCTTGTATAATTGGTAAACTTTAGACGATAGACGAAAACGTACTGCATAAAAAATGTAGATCTCCTTAAAACACACGATTTATTTAAAATAAAGTTTTTTGTATTGTAAGCCGTTTCTGGGATATCCGTTATTAAAGGTTCGAATAGTTCATTTCTTGGTCATTCTCTTGAAGTCCTTACAGCATTCAGTTGTTTCTCGCGATTGCATGGAAACAGTATGGAATTTTAACGTTTACAAGTTATACAAGATTCCTTCTGAATGAAGAGGACTTCCTAGGCTATTCCCAGAAAATTCAAGATATACATTTTATTTGCCATGCAAATATCTTTAATATATAGTATTTTAACCAAAATCGTTAGAGCCATTTTTTAGAAAATCAAACTTTTCAAAAATGTTCCATGTAAAGAGTAGTTGGGGATGGGGAGATTTTCTTGAAAATCTCCGTGTCGCATTCTTGGAAGGTACAAAAATCAAATACCAAGTTTGGTATTTATCTGACTTTTCGAATTGTTCATTCCTTGGTCATTCTTTAAAGTCCTTTCAACATTCAGTTGTTTCTCGCGATGTCATAAAAACATTATGAAATCCCGTCGCGATATGACCCTGTAGTTAAAGCGACGTAAAATAAATAGAATAATTAAAATAAAAAGTACGGAAGTTTAAGGCTAGCGTTAGCGTTTAGTTCCCAAACTTTTGACTATCGCTGCTCTCCCACTCTCTTGGTACCCTAAAGAAATGTCTCTTCTTTTTTTTTTTTAGTTTTATTTATGGACGCTCTTTAACTGCTATGGTTCTTAGCGTCCCATTCTATATTGGGCGTGAAATACCGGTAATTTTTCTCAGAGGCCTCTTTATCAGGCTTGAAGTTCTTTTACGTGCCGTAAATCTACCACACGGGACCAGCGGCTTTACTTCCCTTCCTAAGGAAGCCATGGCGTAAAAATCCATCGCTCTCCGCCGGGTTTGAACCCGCGACCTCGGAAATTAGAGGCTAGCATGGTAACCACTATACCACAGAGGACGACTAACGAAATGTATAATGTAGGTTTATCTGTAAAGGTTTATTTGGATAAAAATATAGTAGATAGAAAAAGAAGCTTTAAAAAAAAAGTCCGTGAGGTTTAAGCAGTCGTGTCCCTTTTAGACAGAGAAAGGAATACTCACCATCTCGCTCTCGCTCTATGGTGACACAGGCAAAGCAGATACACCAGCCAAACACGCATCAGTGGCGGGGTGCCCGTCCTGCTCTCCGACCGATTGTTGTTCATTCTCCGATTCACCGCAGAAACCTCAAACATGTCTTCGTACTCTTCTTCCGATTCCAATTCTTCTAAATTTTGACTAATCTGTCCGTAATTTCATCTACCAGAGCGTCTTTCTCCCAGTAAAACTGTTCAGTGTTTTGCACATGTTCACACGCCCTTTTCCAGTTATCTGGAGTCACTTTTGTAATCGCATTATCAAATAATAATTTTACATCACTTTTAAATGAATTCGTTCTTGACTTGCGCCCATATAAGTTCTATAGCGTTAAAATCGCAGTGATAAGGTGGCAACCGTGCGATGGATGTCCATGCACTTCTGCGAGTGTATCTATTTCTTAAACTTTGAAATTGTATTTTTTCAATTTAATTAACTCGTATAGCACTTGTTTTGCGCTCGTGGATTAAACTCAATAGTTATATTACGGAGCCATTCGTGCATATGGGATTTGAGTGAAGATGAAGTGGGTGCTTTATTAATTTCTATGGAATGATAAGGGGCATTGTCCATAGAATGACACTATTAGAAGGAATGTTAAGTAGCAATTTATTGACAAAGCAATCCTTGAAAATGTTGTTATCCATTTCTTCATGGTAGTCTTTACTGTGTTTTGACTTAAAAGTTAGCAAGGCATTAAAAATGAACCCTGTTGAACATCCAGCATGTACAACTATAAATCGCTGTCCTTTGCCTTTTGTTGTTTTAAGAGAGAAATCATTTTCATCATCGTCACACTTCCACGCCGTATTTCTGTATGGTTTGTATTTATCCACGTTTCGTCAAGGTACACTACAGACCTACCAGTCTCCCTCAGTTCCTTCATTCGTCTTAAAACTGAAATCGTTTAGAAACAATCCATTCGTTCCATTAAAAATGTCTTCCTTGCGAATTTTTACTATAACTGAAATGAAGCTTTTTAAGAATTTTTCTTAACGACTACACGCTTCCTTTCAGTAAATCTTGAACTTTTAAAGCCTCATATATGTCCTGCAAACCAGGCAGAAAGTCCGTACGATATAACGAATAGATTGTTCGCTTAATAGTAGCTGCCATGAATGAGTCTATTTCTGTTTTTTGCGATCTCCTATTCGGGCGCTTCTTACCTGGAGTGTGCAACCTGCCGCCACTAACTTCAGCATTTTTGTGTTCTTTTAAAATTCGCTGGACAGAACGAGCAGAAATAGCTGTAGCAGCAACTTTTCTCTCAACTATATTTGTTACTGAAATAGTCGGCTTTCCACATTTCAACGCGTCACATTCATCACTGAAGAAACTGTGAACTTGAACTACCATTTCCCTACCATCTGATTTTAGAACTTACCCTCGAGACCCAATTTGAAACAATACAAATACAGCCAAAACTACTAGAAAATAATTCAACATTATATCCATATTTTGTAACATTGAAAACATCTTGCGTGTCGTGTAAAACCACAAAACATCAAACTCACAGTTCCACAGCTCATACGCCACTGCAACCTTCAGTCAGCATACAATAGAAGTGGGAGGGTTGCGAGCTTCTACGGGTCTGGAATTTCCACAAATCACAAGAAAGAAGTGGTTGCTGTCCCACCCGCTCTGCTAGACAAGCATAGCACTCTGTGTGAGACAAAGACAGTAGAAAACCTGCCAAGTTAAACCTCACAGAGTTATAGCTAGAATAGTTTGTATACCCACTAATAAACGATACAGGGTAGAGAAAGTCATGTGAATGTATTACATGAGATATATATTTTTTTAATTTTTGTCGTAAGAATGTAGAGTAAGTTCTCATAAATTGTAATTGTACCGGCTTTGTATCCCAGAAACCATAATATATATGATAACACTACCAAACGGAGGGAATGTATCTTACGAGAAACCGCGAAGAATATGAATATGGTGAGCGCAAAATCAAACAGTCTTTCAGTCCATTATTTGATTTTCTGTTCTGTGAAGTAGCTTTCGTCTGGAACTGCTTAGCTTATAGGTGCGCCGTGGCCGAGTGGCCCGGGTTCAATCCCAGGGAACCGCATGTGGCATTTGTGGGCGGCATTTCTCGGGTTCATTCCACCAATTGCTCCATCATCACCTTTCCTTTCATTCATCTCACCGCCATTTCATATCATCTCCTCCTTCCTTGCTCTCACCCTTTCTGGCTTCTCTCTCTCTCTCTCTCTGACCCATAGTCTGTGCTCCCCGAACTGGCGTTTGACCTCACGCACATGCTTGTAAGTTCCGGGGGCCGTAAGCCCTAGCTGCTAAGCTTCTGCAGACTCACAGGTGTGCATGCTCTCGTTAATACTTTAAATAGACTCTGGTTTGGGAGAAGGCAAGGTTAACTAGATAAAATGGCCAAGTCACTTAAATTATGCTACCATGTTTCTTCTATTTTGAACGGGTACAGCACTTTACAACATTTACAGATCAATGCGGTTATCAATGTGTGGAATGTTATTATAATAATAATGTAATAATATTCAGAACTAATGTGCATAAGATAAAAATGCCTAATATTTTCTTATATTAATTTTCATGTAGTAGAAAGATGTATGGCCTCTAGAGTCAGGAAGACATGGGAAGAGCATCTGCAAGGTATAAATCTAGCCGGGGAAAATGGAGTGATTATGCTCTGTCTTCCTCTACAGGGCGCAGAACCGAAGCCTCCCGTACCCAGGTAAGCTTAGCAGGTAACAACCCCCAAGTCTCCCGCGAAACCGGGGTAATTAGCAGCAGGTGGGGTGGAATGGGTATGCCTAATTTTTTCCTTGATTTCTTTCAGTGTACGGCAAATTAGTTCTCAGTCAACATGTTTTCCGACGAGACTGAAATTACGATGAGTAGAACACGAAGGAAAAGTCTACTTCGGAGCGGTTACACTTTCGGATTCCAGAAGTGTTTAAAAAGTGAGGTAGCGCGATGGACGTGCAATGTTAAAAGTTGCAAAAGTTTTATTAAAACCATTTCCATTGAAGAAATAGATGTCCTGGATATTCAAGAGGACCATAACCACGCGGCACCACTTAGTGACAAAATCCAGAAAGTACTTTTTGATCTGAAGAGAAAAGCTACGGAAGATGTATGTGAAAGGCCATCAAAACTAATATACTAATACACAATCCATGGGCTCGTTAATGGACATTACATTCCAATGGTATTTTCTTTGTTGAAGGTCAAGAAAACTTCATCATATCAGCAGGTATTTTCAACAGTTGTTGATAAATGTAATAAGCTAGGTCCGAAATTCTCTCCATCAACAATGTTTTCTGACTTTGAAGAAAGCATAATGAACGCTGGAAGAGAAGTGTGGACTGATGTTAAAATCCAAGGATGTAAATTTCATCTAACACAAAGCTGGTGACGAAAGATACCAACCTTGGGACTTGCACATCACTACTATTCCAGAAATGAAATAGGAAAATATCTGAACTACATATTTGGTTTGCCAATGCTGGATCCTGATATGGTTGGTGACTGTTTTGCTGAAGACTTCATGGCAGTGATGCCTGTCTCGGAAAAACTACAGATGTTTTGCGACTATTTAGTGGAAACTTACATCGACGAAAATTCACTCTTTCCTCCTTCCACGTGGGCAGAACTAAGTTGTAATAGACAGAGAACTACCAATGCTTATGAAAGTTTGCACAACAAATACAACAATCAGTTTTACTCCTGCAGCCTAGATCTGTGTAGATTTCCTGAAGTACTGAAGCAAATTCAGCTGGATACTAAAATTGCAATTAATTCATCAACAAATGAAAAAAGGAAAGGTCTTATCCCCACTTGAAACTCATGATGCAGCAAGTAGAAAATTTCAAAGCTGGAAAAGTTTCAAGATTGGAATACGTGAAGTCGATCTCTTATAGAACCAAACCTGGAAATACATGGAAATAAAATCTGAAAGGGAAAATACCGGTTATTTTAAAGACAAAAATACATATTACTGTATAATATAGGTTTAAAATGTCAAAATAACGAAGCATCTAAATCCGGATCCATTGTGAGTAAATTACAGAAAATAAAGAAATAATGACGAAGCTGATAAATGTGGAATCTTTTGGGGTGCAAGCCAGTTCGCCTCCTCGTGGTGCACCTTGTGTAACGCTAAACGAACTGGAATAACAATCACTAATTCAAATTTAAGCATTATAGGTTCATTTTCTTTTGGCACTAGATCCGTGTTTCTTTGTTATTAATCATAAACGCAAAAAATGTAACATCTTCCACCTGTATGTAATGCTTCATCAAATATTATAAACACCAAACTGGAACTATTACCTGTTTCGACCGGGAGGCTTTGGGCCTATGTAATTAGGAACTGGAACTGCTACCTGCTTTGGGGAGGCTTGGGGGCTATGTAATTAGGGACCTTTAAGGGTCCGGGAGGCTTCGGGGCTATTTTTCTGACCGCGGGAGGCTTCAGTCCCGCACCCCCTCTACATACTACCTACAAACTCCAGCCATTAGATATGCCATTAACAGTTAAAAGTGACTCCGTAGCTCCGTACCTGTTTAAGTTTTGGAAAAAGGAAAAAGAATTCCAGAAATTACTTCCTCTGCAGTATACACCAGTAGTCGTGATAAAAAGTTCCTCTTGGGTGACACGAATATTGTAGGAGAAAATGTTAAGAAAACTGCTAGACTGCAGTTGATCAAATATCATCTAACTGCTACTGCACCAAAGATGTTTGAAATGTAGTGTTTGGTTTCATACAAGGTGTGCTGAAGTTAGTGTAAAGAAAGTATTAGTTTACTATGATGTTTGTGGACCTAAATGCAAGTGAGCCTATTTAAACAGAAGACAAAATATATAAATAAAGCCTATTAATTTCCAAATTTTGTACGAAAACAGTGTTCATTTATTTATTTATTTATTTTTGCGTCTTGATAGTCCAGTAGTGTGAAAATAACTAGTATTTCATATTAATTATGCAGCCAGTTGGTTTTGAATAACAGTTAATTAGTTCATTTAAATGTGCTGTGTTTATATACCAATAATGCTTCTTCTTCTTTATTAATCAAGGATTAGGTTACTGCCTCTTCCGGTCCCTCATCATCCCAACGTTTTCTAGGTCGTCCCATTGGAAAAAAATTAAATTAAATTGAGTTTTACTTAACTCTTTTGGTCATTAGCGTCCCATTTTATATTGGGCGTGAAAGACCTGCAATTTTGCTGAGAGGCCCGAAAAAATCCATCGCCCTCCGCCGGGTTTGAACTCGCGTCCTGCGAACTGGAGGTATGGTAACTAGTAATGGTAACCACTACACCACGGAGGACAACGTCTCATTGACGCTTCCTGTCTTACTATATGGTAGTGAAACATGGATGCAAAGAAATAAAGACTTCAGTAATTGCAAGCAGCCGAGATGCGTTTCCTAAGATCTGTTAAAGGTTGTACAAGAGGAGACCAATTTAGAAACGAATAAAACATTGAATTCCATATTATGCTAATGGCCCAATTTATAGTATGACTATTATAATATATATATATATATATATATATATATATATGCACTATGTGTTCAAAAGTATCCGGATATCCCCACAAACATACGTTTTTCATCTGAGGTGCATTGTGCTGCCACCTACTGCCTGGTACTCATTATCCGCAACCTCAGTAGTCATTAGACATTGTAAAACAGCAGAATGGGACGCTCCGTGGAACTCACGGACTTCGAACGTGGTCAGGTGATTGGGTGTCACTTGTGTAGAAGTCTGTACGCGAGATTTCCACACTCCTAAACATCCCTAGGTCCACTGTTTCTGATGTAATAGTGAAGTGGAAACGTGAAGGGACATGTAAGCACAAAAGCGTCTGTTGACTGACAGAGACCGCCGACATTTGAGGAGGGTCGCAAAGAGTAATATGCAGAAATCTATCCAAACCATCACACAGGAATTCCAAACTGCATCACGATCCACCCCAAGTACCATGACAGTTAGGCGTGAGGTGAGAAACCTTGGATTCCATGGTCGAGCGGCTGCTCATAAGCCACACATCACGCAGGAAAATGCCAAACGACGCCTCGCTTGTTGTAAGGAGCGTCAACATTACACGATTGAACAGTGGCAAAACGTTGTGTGGAGTAACGAATCACGGTACACAATGTGGCGATCCGATGGCAGGGTGTGGGTATAGCGAATGCCAGCGTGTATAGTGCCAACAGTGAAATTCGGAGGTGGTGGTGTTATGGAGTGGTCATGTTTTTCCTGGAGGGGGCTTGCACCCCTTGTTGTTTTGCTGGCACGATCACAGCGCAGATCTACATTGATATTTTAAGCACCTCCTTGCTTCCCACTGTTGAAGAGCAATTCGGGGATGGCGATTGCATCTTTCAACATGATCGAGCACCTGTTCATACTGCACGGGCTGTGGCGGAGTGGTTACACGACAATAATATCCCTGTAATGGACTGGCCTGCACAGAGTCATGACTTGAATCCTATAGAATACCTTTGGGATGTTTTGGAACGCCGACTTCGTGCCAGGCCTCACCGACCTACATCGATACCTCTCCTCAGTTCCGCACTCCGTGAAGAATAGGCTGCCAATTCCCAAGAAACCTTCCAGCACCTGATTGAAAGTATGCCTGCGAGAGTGAACGCTGTCATCAAGGCTAAGGGTGGGCCAACACCATATTGACTTCCAGCATTACGTACACGAACTTGTACGTCATTTTCAGCCAGGTGTCCGGATAATTTTGACCACGTAGTGTAAATATATATATATATATGTATGTATATAGTGGTAGAATTTATAGTAGGTACATGATTATAATTTGTATCACTTGCATTCTCACAATTTTCACAATAACCTTTAAACTATAACATTCTGAGTCTTCCCGGCTGGTATATGGTTGCTTAAAGGATGCAGCTGCAATTCTCAATAATCACGTTCTGCAAATACTTCACAGATTCCGCGGTATTCTAAAAAATAGATAAGGTGATACAAATTATGAGGCCTTACCTACTGTTTCTTTCGTCTGATAACATTTACTGTTGATAAATACTAAATTTAATATCCCATTATTCATTATTAAAAAAACGCCATATTCGTTAATCTTTGTATGGATCAAAAAAAAAATCCTTCAACAGAGGGAGAGCAGGCCCACAACATGGGTCACTTCAGAAGTTCCGAGAATACGCCTATCACCTTGAAAACTCAGGCAGCCATGGAGGTTACTCCACGCACCATGCATTCTTTTTCATAATCAGTCTGTGTGTTTCCTGTTGGACTGCTGTTAATAAATTGTGAACTGAGATGCTTGGGGATACTTCTCTTTCCCTTTTCTTTTTTATTGTTCCATTTATACCCCGCCTTTAACTTCGGTGGTCATTGAAGTGGTTTTAATGTTATTTATTTGTTAGCCCCACGTTGTGGTAGTCAATTTGAAGTATTTATTTGTTGGTAGTTGGCAGATGTTTCATTTTTATCTGCCGCACTTATGAAAGACAGTTTGTCGCGGTCACTTCGTGTTATCCTTTACTGAGCGCCTGTTATTGTATTTAATTTTGGGTTTACTGTCCTCCGGCTAGCTATGATTTCTCAGTCAAACACTTATCTTATACAGGTGTGTAAACGGAAAGGAGTTTTTTATCCAAAGATAACACTGATAAAAGAATTTGTTTTACACTTTTATTGTCGTAACACATTAATCACTTTCACCTATTAATCTTGACACTCGCCAAACTGAAACTGTTATAATAACTTCTTTACTGCACATTATTAATTCGCGTACTTCAACTTTTTGTGTAATTAACTTTACGACTCGAGAGATTTTTCATAACTTTGCGACGCGTAACCTTGATGAACTGCATGTGACGCATACTCCATGAATGCCTTCGTTGAACTACGTGAAACTTAACCCTGACACTGAATTTATACTTCCTCGCCCCAATATGCCTAAAGATTATAACCGAGCTTCTATTGGTTAATAAAACGCGCCAACATTAGCGTCTATAGTTATATCCAATGAAAATTACGAAAACATATGTTCTGGGGAAAATGTTCCCGCAAATTCTAAAAAAAACGCGCCAATCTGACGTCATTTGCTCGTCTCTAATAATGATAAACAGCTCACCCCCTCGCTACATTATTGCACGCTATTATTGTCAGTTTCAGTAAGGCCGTATAAACCCACTTTTCGACAATAATTACAATCAACAAACATCTCAAATCAATGTCACACAACAATGCATATTCACACTACAATCACTCTGACATTTACATTTTTGTGATACAAATTACTGCGTCATCATATTGGCCTTTTTGGAACATATTGCCTTATCGGAAATGGTTTTAATTTGTATGCGCTTGTTGCTGGATTTCTAGATCTCTTTGAGTTTTGTACATTAGATCACTCACACATTCACACTCTCGTTCATACTTCCAGACTCTGGGGAGGATGGGGAATAATCTTGGCTAGAGAAAAATTCCCAACCCCAGCCGCGAATCGAACCCGAGACCCCTGGCACCGCAGGTGGGACATTTTTTGTTTTAATGCAACATTTAGAAGTAAGAAAGTATGTTGTATTTAGAAAATGTCCACAATCACTCTTAGGCTTGAGATACATAATAAAACAGAACACAGCCTCCATAAGTATTGGTGGCACAATACTTTTTGTGCGAACGTGCTTCTTTCATGAACTCGCCATCCATCATGATATGCTAGGAAGTCGGTTTTTCCAAATTCGTAGCAGCCAACCTAACCCACCCAACTCTTTTACGGTTTTTACAGGTTATACGACTACTCATATCACAGTTATAAACGCTTCATATGTTTATAATTACATATTATGGACATGGAATAGTCCTACTCAAGTTAAATGTTTAACATTTCAGTCTTAATGTACCTTTAATTTGCGCATCGTGTTGGTTTTCACATTAACCCTGGGCGAAACTAGTCGAATAGTCTTCATCTCATTCTTATCTAACCGCCTTTTTAATATAGTAGCTCTATCTTGAATTGGATTTATTAGGAACCAAAGAAGCACGACCCACTTGCCATGCGTTCAATTTCCTATTATAGCAACTTCTCAGTGCTTTCCTAATGGCAGGCGAAAGTGATCAATGTCATTGAAATATTAAATTGAGTTTTATTTATGGACGCTCTTTAACTGCGTGATCTTTAACGTTCCATTCTATATTGGGTGTGAAAGACCCGTAATTTTGCTCAGAGGCCTCTATCAGGCTTGAGGTTCTTTTACATGTCGTGAATCTACGACACGGGACTACCGGTTTTACTTCCCTTCAAGCCATGCTTTAGGATTTTTACGCCGGAAAAAGTGCATCGTCCTCCGCCGGGTTTGAACCCGCGACCTCGGGAACTAGAGGCTAGCGTGGTAACCACTACACCATGGAGGGCGACTCAGTGGCACTGGATTTTCCTGGCTCGACTCGATCGATCTGGAGCTTATTTGAAATTAAAAGTTGTTCATGTACATGCATACGGATACAGTATTTTTAAAGTTTGTTCTAGCAAGGCATTTTGATACTTCAACCAGTTAATGAGCAACTAAGTAGATCAACTTTGAATAAGGATAGCGCTTTGAAAAAGTGACAAAGTATTAATAAATTCAAACCAATAATAACATATAATTCCGAAATGGCTATTGTCATAGAAAAAGGTATTTGAAATAAATTGTGTGTTTTAAATGGTATACATTTTTAGTGTGGTGTGTTTTTGTGTATATCTCATAGTTCACCCGTTGTAGGAAATTAGGTATACAAAACATTTTCACTTTTTATTTATGCTGTACATACATACATACATACATACATACATACATACATACATACATACATACATACATACATACATACATACATACATACATACATACATACATACATACATACACACATACATACATACACACATACATACATACATACATACATACATACATACACACATACATACACACATACATACATACACACATACATACACACATACATACATACACACATACATACATACATACATACATACATACATACGCACGCGCGTGCGGACCTTTTTCTAAACAGGCTTTTTTTAATTAAGGGCGTCTTAAAATATATTCCCGGTGAAATCTCAACATCAAATTTTTTGATTCAATATAATACTTCTTTTTTCTACCAAAGGTAGGTGGCAGAGAAAGTAAAAAGGATATTGTGTTCAGCCAACATCCGAAATTATTCAACCGATACATTTTATAATTAACAACAGAGAATTTTTTTTTCGAGAAAGGAAAATGTTCAACATTTTTCAATTTCTGGCTTAGGGGAAGTGTTACAATCTTCATATGCGCAGTTTCGTTGATATAATCATATGATTATGTGCTTCATTAATATAAAGGTTATGGAGCATTTATTCCTATTTCAGCGTGATTGTCTGCAACTATACCTGCTCCTGGAACTTTAGCACATTCTACAGCAAAATCTCCCAGTTTTTCTTTGTTTTCTTTCTTTCTTTCTTTCTTCCTTTCTTTCTTTCTTTCTTTCTTTCTTTCTTTCTTTCTTTCTTTCTTTGTGTGTGTAGTCTCCAAGTGAATCTCCTGCTT
Organism: Deroplatys truncata; assembly: GCA_030765065.1. NCBI lineage: Eukaryota > Metazoa > Arthropoda > Insecta > Mantodea > Mantidae > Deroplatys > Deroplatys truncata. The sequence goes on from CM060983.1 coordinate 169,748,795, forward strand.
GTTTTTAATTCCTAGCGCTAAACACCTGATAATGCAATAAACTTTTCAGATCACATGCTATATTAGGACACAATGTGTTTTTTCGAAATCCTCACTCCTGACAAAGCAGAAGCTTGAATTATCTGCATTCATTGTCCTTTATGATTAACCTGTTCCCTGAACCAATATTCAGTGAATTGGAAGGTCACACTTTGCGAGACGTACGATAATTTGTGGTACAACCCTATTATTTTGCTTACACGATGCCATAGTTTCACGGGGTAGACCTGGCAACACTGGGCGGACAGCATCAGAGGCATTCAGTTGTCTACAGTCTTCTGAAGAAGTATGCCTCACTCATGGATTAAATCTCAAGTTCACAAATTAGGTATAGGTAGGTATAGGTATAGGATGGGGGATATCTGCACACTTATGCCTATATAGATCCCTCCCAGGAAGGAGGGATGAAGTGTAGGAACTGCAGGAGGCTACAGACCGCAGACAGACAGGCCACAGACACGTGCGGAAGTCCCTAACAACTCCAGGTTCGAAGACCCGACCCACTGCTGGAGCTGCCTGAAGAGGGCAATGAACCCTTGACCAAGGAGCCCTACAGGATCAACGGGAATTGCTCTGTGCTCTTTCCTTTAAGCAAGCACCTGCGCCATCTGTCTGGCACCAACATACGCCACAAAACCTAGAAGCACACCTGAAAGAAGAGAAAGATTCGAAATGAAAGGGAAATGGTGGAAGGGAAATCGTGTAAAATGAGAAACCATCCCGGCATTCGCCTACCGGCCAGGGAAAACCGCGAAAAATCTGGTCAGAGTGGGCAGTGGGAGGTCCCGGGAATGGAACCTGGGACCTCCCAAATGCGAGTCTCACACATTACCGCGGATCCATCTGGCTCAGTAAGTTCTCATATTCATTGCTTAATCTTTCGACAGTTTGGAAGACACAGGAAACTTACAGGACATACAGCATCTTTAGAATTTGGAACATTGTTGGTGGAAAATTAAGGAATAAAGTATTTCACTTGCATTTTGTAAACATCACGGGATTTTTATTTATTATTACGAATATCATAGGACTTTACAATATTATAGTTGAATATTGCAACAAATGAAAACGCCATTTACAGCAAAAACACTCTATTTATCACTTACTAGGCACACAACTAACGCAACATTACACTTTGAGTCACTTTGGCACGCACTCGGAATACAACACAACTGATCCGCCGAATCAAATCACAACCGAATTGCTAAACTGCATGATCGCAAATGACTGTGAGTTACAATTCACAATTAAAATGTACTGTCCACTTGTACTGTTCACTTTTCACTTCGTCACTTCTAACAGCACTGCAATCAACACTCGACTCAATTCAACACTACTCGTCCTGGCGACATCCCTTACATAGGCCTCGCATACAAAGCGGAGCTTTCGAGAACAGGAGCCTTCTAGAACACGCCGAAACGAAAGTGGGCTTCTTATTCCACACTCGGTATTGTTCTATTGTTTCCGCGTTGGCTATTGTTCCGACGACCCGTCGCAGGCTCCACCCCATCCCCGCAGGAAGCGCCGAGCGCGCGGTCACACTATTATAAACGTCTTCTGATCTCAAAAAGTGTGGGAGGGGTAATTGAAATCAAGAATTAAATCGTCATTTGCGACTTAAATAGCCACCCGTGAAACGCCAGGTAAACCAGCTAGTTTATTGTAAAGTTTGTAATGAGTTCTACGAGAATAGACTTAGAGCTACATTAATCAAATAAAAGAGAGGAAGTAACGCGATAAAATGACAGCAGATGGTTAGGGAAATATAAAGATAGACAAAGTGATTCAAAAGCGACGATCAACAATCTGAAGCTGAAAAATAAAATTTAATCCAATCACAATGGTTCCGGTGAAAATTAGTCCGCGAATAGACCATTTTGGAAACAATTTTTAGTTAGAACCCATTATTGATGTAGTCCAATAGAGGAGAACAGGCATTTGCTTAACATAAATGACTTTATTTTGCCTCTCGTTAATGTTGGGTGGAATCTCAAAGGCGGACTCAGAATACTGCGAAAAGGAAAAGGGACAGAATGCCCACAAGTACGTGAGTAAACAGCTGAGTAGCGGGTGGCAATTTGTTACAATGCGAATACCATCCGCTGTACAGCAGAGGCGACGCTCTACTACTATACCAGGAATGTGTGTTCTAATGAAGTTGGCTCTATTGGTGGTGGTACTCAAATAGCAAAAGAGTTGTCCATATTCGTTTGTTTACTTCGCCTCGTACTTTTCATTTTCAGATTGTTAACCATTAGTTTTGAATCACCCTATATAAAGACGTCTGCATGTTTCCCTTCCATACTGTTAAATGAGGGGGTATGAGGTAAATTAAAAGGAAAAATATGTAAGCCTTACAAACTAGAGTTAGGAAGGTAATGAATAAAAACCACAAAAAATAACATTGATCACGAACGGTGTCCATGGTAGATACGATTAAGATTGTTTATTCACTTAAAGGACGAAACTTATGAGGTCAATGCTTTTACCTAATTAAGAAACAAAACAGAACATACAGTATCAGATTTTGTTAACGAAATCATTCTGAATTTGCTTTTGCTCTTCGTGTGTGTGGCCTGTGATCGTGGTTCATAAATACTCAAGCACTGGCGCCCACTCTTAGTAACATATACAATAAGCATAAGGTCATGGAGGTTATGCGTGTATAAACGCGTCCTGAGTGAAAAATGAGGCCGAATAAAAAATGAACTTCAAGTCACAGTGCTTTTGAACCCTGAGCAAGAAAACATCGAAACAACACAATAAAGGAAATCGTTAGGCAGAAAACCTAAAGAAAGAAAAAGAATAGGAAACCTACTAGCAGAGAGAGAGAGAAGCCAAACCACCCTGTGGAAAGTAACATCCGAATTTTACGTGACCTTTCGAAACCACAGACAATCAGCGGAAATGACTTTGCGTTTAGGGTGCGTGGAAAGTAATTTCAAAGGAGAGACATTAAGACTCCACTCTCTTGACTGTAAAACTCAGGAGCGATGTGCCAAGACTGGGGATATGCGTTTACTTTAGAATTATATCTTTAGTTACACTTACTTTAAAATCAGTGTTCGTAATAATAATCCAAAATTTGTTTCAAAACTCAAGTAGTACCGTTTAAAGCATTTTAAACTGCTAAGTTCATAATACCAGTTGTTGCTTATAGTTGGAAACAAACTAAAATGAAGTAAAGTGTTCCCGGTTACAAAATTAGATAAGTTAATTAAAACTGAATAGCAATACAGAGCAAGAATTGGTACTATTTATGAAATTCTCAGCAGATGCCACTTGTACACATGTCAAAATTGTCTAAGGAACAAAGTACTCAGAAGCCTGACATTATCAGCTTTATTCTCCTATTTTAATATTATTCTAAGTACAGTACAACCTCAGATGTACGTTTTCGCAGGGAGAAGGCTAAAATAACGCATAAATGAGAAAACGTAGAAGTGAATTTTCTTACGGAACTGAAGCTGTTTTATTAGATTATTGCTTAAAATAGTTATGTGTTGTATAATATAAGAAAGCAATAAGTGAAACAAATAGAAAATAAGAAATATAATACACAGTTTAGAGCACCTACTGCACACCAGTATTTTTATTCATATTTCAAAGTCGTCAATTTTTCTTTGCTTCTTTGATTTTTCCGCATAGTCACGCACTAATCACAGAAAAACTTCATCATTTAGGTTAGTGATGATAGAAATCGTTGTGTAATTTCTAGAGCTTGAATTGTCTCATGCACACTGGGAACGCCATTATTTGGGCCACTTCATCAATATCATCACCTGAGGAAGTATAACCTTGCTTGAGCATATTAACACGTGCGCAGCAATAATGTATTCTGAAAATATGATGCCTTGCCCAACATGCCTATAATTTAGTGCTGCGATAGCAAGGGTATACACAGAAATCATGCTTAATATAACATAGCATAAACATAACGAATACACGAGGAAGTAAATTAATATACCGGGTGACCCAACCGAACCGTATTTGACGTGTGCAAATAACCCTTCGTGCGTTAAAAGAGTTGCAGAACTCAAAGGGACAATTCCAAGCAAACACAGGTCAGCGGGGAACTGGCGCATTAGCACCCTAAAAACCCACCACCGACCAGCACAGGTTCTCAGAAACGTTCATGTGGATGCACGGAGACGATTGGAACATCGTATCAACCAACAGAGGCAAAATTTCGAACACCTATTCATTGAGCGAAGTCAGCATAACAGTACCGCTAGATGGTGGTGATGATGATAATGATGATAATAATAACAACAATAACATAATAGCAAGAGAAAAAATTGCAGAGAAGCACAGCGTGTTCTCATGTTTGATGCTTATAGTCGGTAATGTTAGACAAGGACAGCCTTAACATGATTTTAAAAAAAAGCTATAGGTCAAATAAAGACATTTTAATTATTTGTCAGTCTAAAATTTGAGTTTATTCCCTCGAAGATAAACTCTGTGTAACTAAAGTGGAAAATATTCTGAGACTTTTTCGGTCTATTTTTGGCCTATCATTACGGAAGTACACTATATTCCAAGGGTTTGTTTTTTGTCTATATCACGTACTATACATTCTACTGCAAGCCTGGGAAGTGCCTCTGAATGAGCGCGATCCTCTCATCGTATTTTGTAATAAGCAAAAGGTATAGAGCAAAGCTCGCTGGCCCCGTAGCCCAGGCGGTAGAGCACCTACCTGCTGTGCGAGGGATCCCGGGTTCGATTCCCAGCTGGGAGTGGGCATTTTTTATTAAGCGAAGACTATCCCCTCTCCAGTTTTACGGTCAATATAGAATGGGACGCTAAGAACCATAGTAGTTAAAGAGCGCTCATAAATAAATAAAAAAAAATTCTCCCCAGGATCTGGAAGTATGAGTGAAATCGTGAATGTGTGTATGTGTTATCTACTGATTAAAGCCCAAAGTTTACTACTAACCCAAAGACAAGCGAATACGAGTTAACAGCTTTGATTTACATTACACAGCATAAACACAGTCAATTCTAACTGATTCAATAAGCACTCTTCAGAGTATCCGAGACCGCTCTACTGACTTAACATTAATCCAAGATATCCAAAGTCTTTACAACCAAATTATTACAAATAATCAAGAAGTTATATTCTTGTGGATTCCCCACCGTGGAATGTCAGGAAATGAAAGCAACGGACGAGAAGGTGAACAAGTATTATGGGGACTCTGTTTCATCACATGGCATGGTTCACAAGTGGTTCATAGAATTTCGATGCTGCCGTTCGAGCACAAGAGACGCTGCGCACAGGACGGCCGCTTGTGGTCACAACAGAAGAAATGGTGAACTAAGTTCACGATATTGTGTTGGAAGACCTCCGAGTGAAAATCCATGAGATAGCCAAGACTATAAACATCTAGAGTGAACGGGTGTATAATATTCTGCACGAATTTTTGGGTATGAGAAAGCTGTCAGCAAGATGGGTGCCGCGACTGCTCACAGTTGAGAACAAGCGGAATCGTGTGACCATTTCACAGGGATGTTTGAACATGTTTCAGCGCAACCCAAATGCGTTTTTGCGACGTTATATCACGGTTGATGAAACCTGGATCCATTACTATCAACCTGAAACTAAACAACAATCAAAGCAGTGGATTTCCTTCGGCGAATCTGCTCTAAACAAAGCGAAAACCATTCCGTCGGCAGGAAAAATCATGGCAGCTGTCTTTTGGGATTCACAAGGGATGATAGACATCCACTGCCTGGAAAAGGGCAAAATGATCACAGGTTCATATTATACCGCAATGTTGGATCAGCTTACAAGGAATTGTTAAAGAAACGAGCCCATTTGGTGAAGAAAAGGGTTCTCTTTCACCAGGATAATGCACCCGCACACAAGTCAGCCGTTTCCATCGTAAAATTTGTGTAATTGGACTACGAACTTCTACCTCACCCAGCATATTCTCCAGATTTGTCTCCGAGCGACTTCTTCCTTTTTGCAAACCTGAAAAATTGGCTCGCTGGGAAGAAATTCACGTCCATTGAACACATCATGGCAGAAACAACCTCATATTTTACAGACTTCGAAAAATCATATTTTTTGGAAGGGTTAAAAAAATGAGAAACGTTGGGCAACGCGCATTGAATTGAAAGGAGACTATGTTAAGAAATAAAGTTGATTTTTTGGAAAAAATTGTTATTTTCTTTAAAAAGTCACTGAATTATCAACCCGCCCTCGTATAAGTCAAACAATATACAGGATGAACTGCTTGGGTATGGATAATATTAAATATAAAAGTTAATAAAGTAGGAAACATTTGCTTAAAAGATGGTAGTTTGCGTACATGGCAAGAATGAAGATCAACAATGCATTATAACAAGTTAAAATGTGAATGATTGAAATGTCTTCTACAAATCAACAGCGACAGCAAAGGTGATAAATTTTAGGGTGTTAAACAACTTCAAAGGGAATTACGACGTGAGTATAGTGTGCGTAATGTACCTGAATACTATTCCATAATGTTTTGGCATCGAACATTTGTAGAAGCAGGTTTAGTGTTAAAACACTGAAGCGAAATTGGATGAGATGAATGTGAAAACTGCCCCCGCGAACTCCAAATTCTATACATTTTATTTTGGAAACATTTTAATCTTAGTCCATTGGAAAGTACAATTCTTTACAACGGTAAAAGACCTATCAAAATCGTTGAGTGGTTTCCGAAATGGAGTTGAAATAAGCATGAAGGGTTTCAGTTGTTTGACAAGCCACCACTGCTCAATGAGCACACTTCTCCGGCCAACAGAAATGTTTGCGCGGTTGCTCAGTAGATGTCCTCAGAGGCCATTATCCATCTCCTGGCTTCAATTCGACGCGAAACTTGGAGAATCTTTACCTTCGATGACAAAAACTTTTTAAGGTTCTTAATAGCAACGGATGACTTTTCTATTTCTGGCAGATTTAATATTTAGTAGCGACTGTTCTGAGGTAATTTCTTAGTTTCTTGCACTCAGTTAAAAATTGTTAGGCCCTTGGACAAAAAAACGGTAGAAAAGCAAAACGGTAACTAAATAAATCGAAATATCTGTGTATAAGGGACGTTTTCTTCAGTCTAAATAACTGAAAATGCGGGAGGTACCCTAACCCTTAGCCCTGGAACGTTTCCTTCCAAAGCCTACTTTCCCAATTATTTCATTTTATGCTTCATCTGTGTCCACCTCCTCTGCCATATGTTGTATAAAATTTGATGTGATACATTTATATGACTTTCTCTACCCTCTATCTTTATTAGTGGGTATAGAAACTATTCTTACTAAAGCTTATTTTTCTATCTACTACATTTCAATCCAAATAAACTTTTGCAGAAATGCGCTACATTACACATTTCGTTATAGATACAAAGAGAACAGCGATAGTCAATTGTTTAAGAACTGGACGCTATACGCTGACCTTAAAATTCCTTACTGTTTCCATGCAATCACGAGAAACAACTGAATGTTGACAGGACTTAAGAGAATGACCAAGTAAGGAAGAATTCGAACCATTAATAACGAATATCTCAGAAATGTATTAAGTCACTAAAAACGTATTTGAAATAAATTGTGTGTTTTAAAAATATCTACATTTGTTGTGTAGTACGCTTACGTCTATCGCTTAACGTTTATCAGTTATACTCGTACAAGATTATACAAAATTCGTTCCGAATGAGGAGGACTTCACAAGCTATTCCCAGAAAATTCAAGATATACACTTTATTTGTCATGTAAAATATCATTAATATACGGCATTTTAATCAAAACCGTTAGAGTCATTTTTAGAAAATCAAACTTTTCGAGGAAATGTTCAATGTAAAGGGTAATTGTGTGTGGTGGATTTTCTTGAAAATTTTCATGTAACATCCTTGGAAGATACTGAACCTAAATACTAAGTTTGGTGTTTATCTGAGTTTTCGTTTTTGAGTTATGCTGTTCACAGACACACACATGTGCGCGCGCGGACATTTTTTAATTTGTTTTATTCAGGGAGCCTCAAAACAGGTATTTCCGGTAAAACCTCGATATAGAATGTTTGGGTCGAATACAATCCTTTTCTATCTACTATGCACGTGGTAGAGAAAGTAAAATGAAATTGAATTTTATTTATGGACGCTCTTTAACTATGATGGTTCTTAGCGTCCCATTCTATATTGGGCATGAGAGACCGGTAATTTTGCTCAGAGGCCTCTTTATCAGGCTTGAGGTTCTTTTACGTGCCGTAAATCTATGACACGGGACCACCGGATTTACTTCCCTTCCGAAGGAAGCCATTCTAAGGATTTTTACGCCCAAAAAAAATCCATTGTCCTCCGCCGGGTATGAACCCGCAACCTCGGGAACTAAAGGCTAGCATTGTACCCCTAGACCACGCAGGATAGCCCATGCTTTGTAAGAAATCTACTTCAACAAACTATTATTACAAAAGGTAGAATCAGATTACTGAAAAATTCAACGCCATAGCCGGGATTTGAACCACGGATCTCCCGGTTTTCGTGCGGTTGCTCTAACCACTAAGCTACCATGGCAACATGCTGACATGCCATTAAATTCTCCAGCTGACTCGCATTTTCCCCGGTAAACCACAAGGAGATCTCAAATTGTATTGAGATGTCATACCCCAATGGCGACTTACATTCTTTGTTAGTACTTAAGTCCCGAGCTTTTAGTTTCAACCACTATTAGGTCAATTAATGGAATTAATTGTTCTTTCACACAAGCCGTGTGTTGGACAGGGTTGGAAAGGTAGAATCAGATGACTGAAAAATGGCTGGAGAATTTATTGACGTGCTGGCATGTTGCCATGGTAGCTCAGTGGTTAGAGCAAACGGAAGGATACCGGGAGATCCGTGGTTCAAATCCCGGCTATGGCATTGAATTTTTCAGTCATCTGATTCTACCTTTCCAACCCTGTCCAACACACGGCTTGTGTGAAAGAACAATTAATTCTATTATTACAAAAGCTTATTCTTCTGTCTATGAGGGAAAGGAGATAGCCTACATCCCTTCAGGGCTAATAAAAACAAACATTTACAGAAATGGTTTTTATTACATATTTCCTTGTAGGTACAAGGTTGCAAAGGGATTAGGAAAATATTGTTGGCTTAAGCGATAGTTAAAAATATTAAGAACAGGTTGCTATATGCTGGCTTTGAAATTCCCTTTTGTTTGATGACCACGAGAAAAAAGAAAGAAAGAAAGAAAGAAAGAAAGAAAGAAAGAAAGAAAGAAAGAAAGAAAGAATAGAAATTTTCCACTTGATAAAAGTATAGTACATATATGAAAATTGAAATCAATAACAAAGGATATCTCGGAAATGGTTAATGCCACAACAAAACTTTATTTTGCATAAATTGTGTGCTTTAACGATACCTACATTTTTTGTGTAGTAAGATTTTGTGTATATCTTAGTTTCCAATGATATAAAAGTAATTCAGAATAAACAGGACTTCACTGACTATTCCCAGAAAATTCAAGACATATATTTTATTTGTCATTTAAAATGTCTTAATCATATGGTATTTTAACCAAAATCCTTAGAGCTATATTTTAGAGAGAGAGAAAAAAAGGAAAACGTTTCCATCTCAAGGGTAGTTTGGGTTGGGGGATTTTCTTGAAAATCTTCGTGTCGTATATTTTGAAGATGCAAAACTTTCATCGGAGTCTTCTTTTAGTTATGTTGTTCATAAACACAGTCAGAGACACAAGGGCTTTTAATCTAAAAATCCTTTCTTTTTATTTATTCAGGAAGCCTCAAAACATGTATTTCCGATGAAATCTCAATATCGAATTTTTGGGTGAAACGAAATACCTTCTCTACCTACTATGTATGTACTTGGTAGAGATACTAATATTAAGGACATTATAGGGAAAACAAAAAATAATGAAGCATTTTACATATAAAGGCTTATTTGGGATGGTAGAAATTCGTTTAAAACCTTTTCCTTGCATCCTTAAAGGAGTCAAAATTAAGACCCGTTATTTCAGAAACCACATCAGATACAATGTTTACAGTACATTATTTCCAACTACTTCTTTTGACCATAGTAAATCAAGTTATAATCTTTACTAATAAACTCAAAATATAGAAAATAAAATTAGCCTTTAAATTGTTATTTTGCGCTTCTAGGCCTAGGACTAGGAGCGGAGGGGTACTTAGCAGCTCGACCTATGATCTTTTGTGCCTAAGCCCCTGACGGGGCACCTCTGGGAGGGAGGGGTAAGGTGAGAGGGAAAGAGGGCGACCGCATCAGGAGGCATGACAGGACAGAGGTCAGGGTTCCTACCTTTTTGCAGACAGAAACTCCCCGGATGGCAGCTGATACAACAGCCTCCCCTCCTCCCATGCAGGCTTGCACATCCCACTCGGGAGGGGGTGTTGGACTCGGAGACGCCCCATTACGGGAGACCAAGTGTTACATAGAGCATCCTTTTCCCCTGCCAGGCAACGCGGAGACTCCCGCCGACACTTGCAACCATGAAACAGCCAAGCAGTGAAACGTGAAGTGAAATGAGAGTGGAGCTGAAATGGAGGGACAGGAAATTCGAAGGATGTAATGAACCTTCCCAGCATTCGCCTAGCAACCTGGGGAAACCCCGAAAAACCCAATAGGCCAGGAAGGTCGACTGCGGGAATGTAACCCAAACTTCCCGAATGGGGCCCGCAGACGTTGCCGCCTGAGCCATCCTCAGTTTGCGCTCTATGTAAATAGTTTAATCTATTTATTACCAGATGTCAGGTACAGTATGCTCAAAGCTCTCAAACGTTTCAACCCTGTATCTTAAATAGCTTCTAAGAGAATGGTTCAAATATGGAAATAATTGCATTTTTTTCACAATTTGCCTTTAATGTTAGAGATACAAACAACTAATACTTTATGCTAATTAAATTATTTTATAGTGAAAAAGTGTCATACATTGAGCATGTTATAGGTACGTAATTTTGTTCAGAAACGCACTTAGACTTTTATAAGATAACATATTTCGGCCACAGCAACCAAAGGTTAGCTCCCCTAAAATGGTTTCTGACTAAGTATGAAATTAGTATTCATCCTACTTTTCGTTGTTTACTTTCCCTACTACGTGTAATAAGTAGAGGAAGTATTGCATTCCACCCAAAAATTCTATATCGATAATTCACCGATAATGCATGTTTTAAGGTACCCTGAATAAAAACAAATCTGATGTGTTACACTGACATGACTTTCCCTACTCTTGTACAAACTATTCTTACAAACGCTTATTCTCCATATGCTTCATGTTAATCGAGATATCGAGATGTTAATCTTATTGCTAATTTTCTTGTAGGTACAAGGGGAATATGGTAGCCTTTAAGCGATAGTCAAATATTGTAAGAGCTGGTTGCTATGTGCAGTATTCCATTCTCTTTGCATTACCAGGACAAAAAAAAAAGAGCTATAGATTTTAACTGTGCACTAAACACACCGTAGTGATAGCATTGGAAAAATGTTTTTAACACACTGCCTAAATCCCTCGGTATGATCCCTTGTAATGCAAAATTATTTCTCACTACATTGCAGATTACCTTTACATCATCAATTACAATATCCTGCAGCCAAACCTCATCAGCGCACAAGTAAGGCGGATATGGCATAACACCATCATAATTTGAAATTGATTTTAAGTGCAAATCATTGCCTAAATGAAGAATTTTATCAGTTACTTCAGAACTCCAAGCATCAATATTTATTACAGTTGAAAAACATAACGCCATCACCGAGTTGCTTGTGCACCGTGTTTTTAACCTCACCAAATGTGTCGATGTTTTGGCTCAAGGTGCCAGCAATCACTTTGACTGCTTTCACAGAAAACAACTTCTTAACATTAAAATTAAAACTAGTTCGTTTCTTACTAGGCATTATGAAAAGTCTTAAAACGTAAAGCAGTAAACAAAGAACAGACATCAAAACAGGAATACCTGACAATGGTACTATAACAAATAATATATGAATGAATAAAATGAAACAGCCCTTAAACCGTGGACACAAAAAGCATAAACTAAAATAGAAACATTTAAAATGCTACTATAACGAATAAGATACGAATTAATAAAATGAAACGATCTTACGAAATTGGTTCAAATCAGCATTCCTTTGAAGCAAAAGCCGATAGAAGATTCACGAAATCATAGCAGTTCGTTTATTTCTCAGTATAAAAAATATTTGACTATCGCTTAAGGCCTACTATGTTCCCCTTGTTTTGTATTTACAAGGGCAATATAGAAATACAGTAGCCTTTAAGCACATACATATCTCTTAATAGCTGGTTGCTATGCGCAGCACCATTCTCTTTACCACAGATTAATACTCTTTGCACATCCAAGACAAAAAAATGAATAACGAATTCCCATTTGAGAAAAAGTATAAGTATTGAAAAATTTAAGGAAATAACAAGCAACTCGAAAATGGTTCACTCAACAACAAAAAATGTATATGACATAAATTGTGTATTTTAACGCGATCTACATTTTTTGTGTAATAAAATTTTGTCTATCTCTTATGGTTTACCAGTTATGCAAAAGTCGTTCACAATGAAGAATACTTTTGGAGACATTCCCAGAAAATTCAAGATATACATTTCATTTGTCATGAAAATATTTTAAACATAAGTTTGGTGTTTATCCGACTGTTCGTTTCTGAGTTATAAACAAAATTATATGAAGACGCCCCAGAGTAAACTTGAGAGTACTAGGCAAGAAAATTAAGCGCTAAATTGTAGAGTATTTTAGAGAAAAGTCTTGACATTAAATCTGTTCTGTTCTGTCTGTATTTTCAAGGTAAAAATGCGGGCTTTCAGAAGGACATTCCTCACAGTTAATAAGTGCTTTAAAATGTTGTCCAGTAACATTTATAGACGTGGAAGGATCCTTCACAGCACTTTAACTTGTGTTAAACCGATAAACGTCATATACTTACAGCTGAGCATTTGGAGAAAATGATCATTGTGTACTGCACATCAAATTACAACGACCGGAACCATGTCTAAAGAAGAATGTGCATTGTAAATAACAAAAAGTATAAGTTTAGTGTTAACAATTTTAGTGCGCTTAGGGAATATTAAAGAGCATATCTTAAAGATTTTGACGACATAAATGCATGTATATTTTAGACATTTTAGTGCATACAAATTCAATGTCTTACAGCAAGTGAAATTTTAAACCTTTGAACCTTCTCTTTTAATTCCCTAGTTATTTAATAATTACATATATAATTAATAATATCTTGTTTGGAATGAAATATCTGCGGCGTTTGTCTTATTTTACGTGCATTTTCTGTGAAGTAACAACAACTTATTTCTACTCCATGACCATCTCAGCGAATAATCAAAGTCTTCTTCGCAAGTATGTTCTTTCATAACTCCAGTGTGTTCATATCTTAGTTCATAGTCTTTGTAATTCTTTTTTAGTGTTTTAGTAATTTATAAATTAAAATTAGAAGATGTTTCGTAGCCCACATTCCTCAGAAAGAATAGGTATTTTCAATGGTGAAAGAATTATCAAAATCGGTCGAGTGGTTTTTGAGAGTACACTACATACACGCATTGTACATGCGTATACACTTACGAGGGCGGATCGAAAAGTAACGCACAATAATTTTTTCTGCTTTAGTATTGCAGCTGGAATGTTGCAATTTCACACAGATATAGTTTGAAGTTTTCAATACAGAGGGTATTTTTTGTTTCATGCGCAGTTCTAGCGAGAGAAGCGTGAACTACGCAATAAAGATGGCGCGCATATTACTGTCGTCCACGTGTGAAGAGCAGAGAGGCGTGGTTCGATATTTGTAGACCAAAGAGCATAAACCGAGTGATATTCACAGGGACATGCGTGGCGTGTATGGGGATGATTGTATGGACCGTAGCAATGTCTCCAAGTGATGTGCATTCTTTAGAGGCCGTGTGAACCTTAGTGATTCGCCACGCTCCGGGAGGCCGGTAACAGCTGCAACCCCGTGGAATTTCAGGGGCATTGAAGTGGTAATTTTGAACGACCGGCGTGCGCAACTGCGAACCTTATCGCAACAGATCAACATTTCCTATGGCGCAGTGTACGATATTGTTCATGACATGTTGAAATTTCGTAAAGTTAGTGCTCGCTGGGTGCCTCAGAACCTGACAGACAACCACAAGGGCCAGCGAATGATGACGAGCTTGGATCACCTAACGCGGTACACCACAGAAGGGCATGACTCGTCACTGGTGATGAGTCGTGGGCATACCACTACACGCCCGAAACCAAGCAGGCATGTATGGAGTGGAATCAAAGTGACTCAATCTGCTGGGAAATTGCTTGTGACAGGGTTCTGGGATATGCATGGTGTTGTATTGGTGGACTTTGCTGAACACGGAACCACTGTGAATGCTGCAGCCTACATGTAAACTTTGGTGAAGTGGCGTCGTGCCTTTGTGACAAACGCCACAACATGAATGTCAAAATTCTTCATGACAATGCTTGCCCCCATGTTGCTGCTGCTGTTCATCAGAAAATCACCAACTTTGGTTGGGAGGTGCTCCAGCAGTCACCATACACTCTGGACCTTGCACCGGCGGACTTTCATCTGTTTAGTCCCATGAAGAAATTCCTGGCCGGCCAACGCTTTGCGAAGCAGTCGTGGTCTGGCCCTTGGCTGGTGTACATCGCGAGTTGGAGAGCGCTTGATTGTTACCGCGCCTCTTGTTTTCGTTTTGGTGGTGTATTGAGTGTATGCAGTGAAATGGAGCAACATAAAGGCAGCACATAAAAACACTATAAAAGTTGTGTTTAATAAGAGTATGCAATGGCCCACGGCTTTTGAAATTCACGAATGGATGCACCACACTTTGGCACGCACTCCAGATAAGGCACATACAATTTAGTTGGTGGGAAGAGAAAATACTGTTTATATAAAGTTTCACCAGTTCAGTGTTTATAAAGAATTACTACGTAAACACGAGGGAGCTTTCCAATTTGTTTTAATGCCCGGTGAAGTGAAGGATGGGCAAATTACGGCGGCAGATAGAGAATATACTTTGTTTCGCGTCTACAATGTGCCACCGGAAACAGTAACGACAGGGTAGCTTACGAGCTCAACATTACGGTAAAACATTGCACATCACTACTGACTGTCGCTCTGTCCGTTATAGATTTCCAGTTTCCACTGGTATACGTTTATTGCATATTCAACTTACTAAACCGATACCTATAACGTTAAAGATTGCCGGTTTTGAGGTCGACATTACCTACAGTGGACAAGAACAGATTTGTTTCATTTGCAAGGATAACACTCATCTGAAAGCAGATTGTCCTCAACGCTGGTTACGGGCACCTGTTCCTGCACAATCCCGACTACGGCATCAGCTTATGAGTGAGTTGTTTAAACCGGTGTCCGAGAAAGACGTCGTTTCACGTGATGCGGTGCCGCCAGCGGACGTGAAAATGGTTGCCGCGGTTCCTTCGGCGGTAGATTGCAGTACCGATCTCGGCGTCTTCGGTGACTGCTACTAATGACCACGGGGCAGCACCTTCAGTCACATTCGACAGTGCTGTTACGGACTCCTTGCAACGCAGTCGTCCAGAAGGCGAACTTGATTCCAAGAAGTTGAAAGGTGCGGCAGTAACCTCTGAAGCACCGAGAGTTGCGGTTGTGACGATACGGTTCCTCAACCCTGGTCAGAGGATGTGGACCGCGCCTTACTGTTGGCGGCAAAGGAATTGGATATTTCCGAGTTGCCTACTCTGACCGCAGTGACTCCGGATGGTGATTATGAGAATACTAATAAGATGAAAGACAAATCTTCGCAGAAACACAGAGTGCATCCGTATGTCTTGCCTACGGTGCCGCGAGACAAAACAGGAGAGAAGGGTGGCGGATCAGTTTAAATATTCCGTTCTTTGGTGTCCGGTCCCTTAGTAGTGCTTTATTTCCTTGTCTGTGCTTACTTCTGCAGTTCCTTTCATTCGTGGGTTTTCTTATACTTTTTCACGTCTTTGTTTCTATAAATGTTAATGGTCTTCGAAATCCGATGAATCAGAGTTTAATTGCCGCATTTCTACACTTATATGATGTGGATGTTGGATTTTTACAGGAAGTCAATATGTCCAATCTTGATTTTCTGGTCATTATGAGAACGTTGTCAATCTTGGACCGGACGGCAGAGGAACGGCGTTGCTTTACCGAAAAGGAAAGCTTCTTACCAACTTCGACCTTCACCCCTCTGGACGCCTCATCTCCGCCCTGTACACTGACATAGTCTTAATCAATTTGTATGCACCTTCTGGCTCTCAACGTGGATCTGAACGAGAATTATTCTTCAAAACAGCTCTTCTTATAGTCCTTTCTAAGGGTTCTAAATATCTCATTAGTGGTGATTTTAATTGTACTGTTGCCGCCAAGGATCAGCGTGGGATACCCAACTTCGGTCCTATGCTCAACCAAATCATAACGCATTTTGACCTTGTAGATGCCTGGGAGTCAAAATATGGTTCTCGTGTGGACTTTACATTTGTCCGCGGATTGTCGGCTACTAGAATTGACAGATTTTATTTCTCACACCTTGGTTCCTACTGTCCATGATATTCGAGTGCATCCTCTTACGTTTAGTGATCTCCATACAGTCGTCTGTTCGGATTACGCAGGTTACACCTGTTCCCTCGCCTGGGAGAGGTTACTGGAGGATTCCTGTATCCATTTTCGCGGAGGAAGATTGCCAACCAGAGTTCCGCTTACTGTGGGCGAAGCTGCAGCCTTCCTTTCTCAAATCCCGTAACAAACTTTCCTGGTGGCTTTATAAGGCTAAACTAGCAATTATTTCCTTTTTAGAGGGCAGTTATCCAACGAGCCAGGGAACGGCGAGAGCTACTGGATTTCTATTATGCTGTTTTACAGGATCTTACTGAATTGCAAAGAGCCGGGCGTGATGTGTCTTAACGTCTGCATGCTATTAAGGAACAAATTTCGTTAAAGCAATTGGAAATGCTCCGCCTTCGAGACGACTCCCATCGTCGGCATAAGGCTGCGGAAGAAACTTTCTCTCTTTTTCATCTTGCTGTGATTACCAGCAGGGCAGGCAGCGTTATATACCAGAACTCTGTCACGATGGGCGGATAATTTCCGGATTATCTGCTATCATCCGCTGCTTTCATGAATATTTCAGTGCTATGTTTTCCAAAGGCTCCGATACAGGTGCCGCCTGTTTCCGCTGCATTATCACCTGCCTTCAAAGAGCGGCTCCTCTCTTTTGCGGCCGATTACCTCTGCGGAACAAGCGGAAGGGCTGCAGAGTGTGAAGCAGAATACTGCTCTTGGACCGGATGGTATTCCGTACGCCTTCTATTCCACGTTTTGGGACGTCATTGCTACCGAACTCGCAGCAGTGTTTTCAGAAATTCAGCGTTCCTCTATGGTTACCGAGAAGTTTGTAGAAGGCGTTATACTGCTTCCGAAGCATCAATGTGCGAGAACCGTTGCAGAGTTTAAGTCGATTACTTTGCTCAATTGCGACTACAAGTTACTGGCGAAAGCGTTCTCTTCGAGACTGATTTTTGTTTATGGAGGAATTCTTTGCAACGTCGACGGTGGTTCCGAGTGGCAGGAACATCATCCAAAATATTGGCTTATTGAACGATGTTATTTGTCACGTAGAACCCGAGAAGCTTCCAGTGGCATTGGTTAACCTTGACTTTGAAAAGGTCTTTGACAACGTAAGTCATTCTTCCCTTGGGTGCTTATGGGGAACCCAGGGCAGTTTCTTTCCTTATTACAAAACCTTTATGCTCCCGCGACATCCAGGATACTCTGCAACGGATATCTTTCTCCGATTCTCCGCATAGAGCGGTCAGTCCGACAGGTTTGCCCCCTGTCTATGGGTTTGTTTGCTTTGAGCTCGATCCCCTTTTGCGACAACTACAGTCATCCCTAGGCGGTGTAGAACTGCAGGGTCAGCGATTCCAACTTACAGCATATGCGGATGATGTGACGGTCTTCGTGGCAAACAATGCTGACATGGTCACCTTGAATCAGTGTCTACGAGACTACAGTGCCGTCACTGGAGCTCAATTAAATTTTACCAAGTCGGAGGTATTACAGTTTGGTCATTGGCCAGAACCCCTGAACCTTCTTGGTATGCGGACAATAAGCAGCACGAAATTCTTGAGTGTTGTGTTTACGCATTGTTTTCGCGAGACTGTGGCACTTAATTGGGCTGACAAACTGACGAAGTTACGGGTGCTCTTAGTAGAGCAGCGGACTCGATCGCTCAACCTTTTCCAACGAGTGTGGTATGTGCACACTTACGCCCTCAGTAAGATTGGTACATTGCTCAAGTGTTGCCCATTACCAAGCAATTTTCTCAGAGGATCGAATATCTTATTGGTTATTTTCTCTGCTCCGGAGCTGCTTATCGGGTTTCCAGGGAACAATTGCGTCTGCCAGTTAATAAAGGTGGTTGTGGATTGATAGCAGTGGATGTGAAATGTTTGGTACTTCTTGGAAAATCTACACTGCGTGTTCTGGGAGGTGAGGGCCTTCCGCTACAGCAATCTGTTTGGGCAGCACAACTTCGTCTTCCAGATAAGCGGCTACCCGAATTTCGGCGGTGGTGGAAGACATTTGCGGACCTACCCACAGTGACTACTCAAAGGTTGGCCTTTACACGGTCAACCTTCTTTTACAAACATCTCATGACTACCAACAGTATTCTACCTCGGGTACTGCAAAACTATTCGCTGAGACGATGGAGAACAATTTGGAACAAATTTGAGAATCCGAATATCATCACTGACTGGAAAGCTGAGGTCTACTTAGCTGTCAATGAGGTTGTTCCAACAGCTGACAAATTATGGCGGCATGACAGCAACATCGAATCTCTGCCTCAGGTGTTCTGCGGTGGAGACACTGTGTCACAAGTTACTGAATTGTGCCGTTGTACGCCCATTATGGGACTGGGTATATGGACGTATCTGTGTGATCTGTAGTGGCGTACCGGTGTTTCCACTGGAGGTATATCTGAACCTCGAATTCCAGCACGGTGATAAGAACTTGATAGATATACTTACTTGGGTAACATTTGCTACCTATTTTTGGGTGCTAAAAGTTGGGGACGCAGCGACTCTAAAGGCCTTCCAGATAGTTATCCGGAAGGAACGCTGGAAGTTGGACAAATGGACCGCTTTGGCCTTGGATCTCCCGCATTTACGGAAACTTTAAGTGTCCACGGCAGAAGGGCATATGATAAGAATACTAAATATTAAATATAAAAAAGTGAATGTCTATAGTCACTGATTCCGCCGCTAAGGGGATTATTAGAAACACCTTTAATAGCAGAAAGCTGTCATAATCTATTTTTTTGTCATCGTGATTTTAATTTATTACAGACTTGTAGTGAATCAGACCCGTGACAGTAAAACAAAATTAATGATATAAAGAATTAATAAATATTGCCATATGATTATTTTCTCTAATAATAATAATAATAATAATAATAATAATAATAATAATAATAATAATAATAATAATAATAATAATAATAATAATAATAATGTATATACAAAACATTCAATATTAGATATAAGAAAGCTGTTTTTTAAGTTCAACCAAGGAACAATGTCAAAAAAAAATTGAAAAAAATGCACTAGAAAGTGGATTTGCCTATAACAAAATCTGATGTGTTACACTCACATGACTTTCTCTACTCTTGTACAAACTATTTTTACAAGCGCTTATACTCCATATGCTTTATGTTAATCGAGATGTTAATCTTATTGCTAATTTTCTTGTAGATAAGAGGGGAATATGGTAGGCTTTAAGCGATAGTCAAATCTTTTAAGAGATGGTTGCTATGTGGAGCATTTCATTCTCTTTGCATTACTAGGAAACAAAATCTGATGTGTTACACACAGACTTTCTCTACTCTTGTACCAACTATTTTTACAAACTCTTATTCTCCATCTATTTCATATTCATCGAGATAAACATTTGCAGAAACGATCTTTTGACATGCAAAGAGAATTACATTTTACACAGAGCGACCAGTTCTAAAAATATTTGACTATTGCTTAAGGCCTACTATGTTCCCATTGTTTTGTATTTGCAAGCGCAATATAAGTACAGATATATCTCTTAATAGCTGGTTGCTATGCGCAGCACCATTTTCTTTGCCACAGATTAATACTCGTTGCATATCCAAGACAAAAAAATGAATAACGAATTCCCATTTGAAAAATTTAAGGGAATAACAGGAAATATCTCGAAAATGGTTCACTCAACAACAAAAATGTATATTGTATAAATTGTGTATTTTAACGCGATCTACATTTCTTGTGTAGTAAAATTTTGTCTATCTCTTATGGTTTACCAGTTATGCAAAAGTCGTTCACAATGAAGAATACTTTTGGAGACATTCCCAGAAAATTCAAGATATACATTTTATTTGTCATGAAAATATTTTAAACAGATGATATTTTAATCAAAATCGTTAGAACCATTTTTGAGAAAATCAAAATTTTCGAAAAATGTTCCATGTAAAGGGTAGTCTGGGGTGGGGGGATTTTCTTGAAAACTTTCGTGTCGCATCTCTGGAAGATACTGAACCTAAATACCACGTTTGGTGTTTATTCGACTGTTCGTTTCTGAGCTATGCTGTTCACAGACAGAGAGACACAGACACACACACACACACACGGACATGTTTCCAAAAATGTTTTTTTTTATTCAGGGGTTCTCAAAACATATATTTCCGGTGAAATCTCGGTATCGAATTTTTGGGTGGAATACAATACTTCCCCTACTTACTATACGTAGTAGAGAAAGTATAAACTATCATATGTTCTTTATTTTCACAATGTCGTTATAAAGTATGGATCTTCCGTGCTCTTTACTTTAATCTGACAACAATTTAGGCCAGAAAAAAAGGTTATGTTGTTCATAGTCAGATAGACACACGGACCCTTTTCTAAAACTTGTTTTTTTATTTATTTATGGGCCTTCAAAATATGTACTTCTGGTGAAATCTCAATATATAATATTTTGTGTGGAATGCAAACCTTCTATGATGTACATGGTACAGAAAGTAACAAGGAACTTAATACTAAAACAGTACCAACTTTTCCCATTCTTTTCTAGCTCAAAGAGTATCTAAGTCAGTACTAGTGACACCAAGGAAAGAAGTTGTAAAAACAACAGCAATGGAGCAGTAAAGAAAGTTTCTCTGTTGTTTGAATAATAATCAACCAATAGTTTTATAGTTGCAAATGAGGTATACCTTCGTCGTTCATCTCTGGCTATGATGGTTTATAGTTAGTAAAATAATTGTAGAAATTAGTGCTTACTGTGTAGCGATACAGTATCTATCACAAAGTGCAATTCTTCTCTCACAAGGCTTATATAACATCGGGACGAAAATTCGTGGTTTCAATATCCTGCTGCAAGATTTGTATTGCTCCGCTAGAGGAGTTTATTGTCAGTGCTACAGCAAACCTGCCAAAAGTCTGTATCACGACTACACTGGAAATGTATTATCAGTTTTATATGTTACAGGCTTTCTTGTCTGTGAAGAAAGTCCAGCTGTTACTCACGCGATTAGCGAACTAATATGGTGGCATTTTTTCTCCAGCAGCATTACTGCGGCTACAACAAAAAGGATGGAGAAGTCAAGTACTTCAATATCAATCCTCAAAGTTCTCCGATTATAACGTTACTGCAGTGAGTCACTGGAAAGGTCATGGCTGGCGTTCAGCGTTAATCGACAACTAATGAAACTATTATGAATACCTAATAAGAGAGCGGCCGAAATGCCGAGGGTCTTAAGGCGGGTTTTCCTAGCAACGCACATTCTACGCCGCGTGCAACGTAACTCGTCGAGCGCAATACGTAGCAGACTCAAACAATGAAAAATAATTGAAATGTTTTCCTAAACTACTCAGTTCGTTTTGCGCCAGACCTACTGCATCAAGAGAAGTCTAGTGCGTTGTGCTCAGCGTGATAGAGGCCTTGTGTGTGAAGTTGTATTTATTACACATCATGCATGTTACAAAATGACACCTCCTACTGTTCAATTTTCAGCTGTAGGAGACAAACAGCTGATTGAATTGATTGCTGAACACTCCATTTTGAGAAATATGGCAAATGCAGACTTCAAAAACACTTTAAAGAAGGATTCACCACTGCAGCACTGGTGAACGCTCATCTTAGTCATCTGGCACCACGGTCAACAATGAAGAAAGCTACAATAATTTGTGTAATTTCAGTACTTTTTGTGTACCAGCACAAGAAATAGACAAACCACTTGTTCATTAAATTCTTAATTAATTAAGAAATGCAACTTTCCTTCCTAATATATACCTCAGAGTTAGCGCAAGTTTTTCTGCTGGAGAAATGGGCATTTTCATTCAATTGTATGGTTTTGTATACAAATCATCTTGATTTGGTTAACCAGGAAATTAAACTGTTTTCGGGTGAATCTGAAGTATGCTTTAAATTTCACATAGTCTTCTAATAGGTGATTTTCAATTACTATTTTAAAAACTCCCTCGTCTTCTCTATAAGAAAACACTTCGCTAACAGACTTGCTATGCAATAATGATCAACTACATAATCAATTTCGTCTTCTATATCTTCACAGTCTTCTAACCGTCACAATAAGCACAGTTTTTCTGTTTTAACACACGATTCATTTTTACTTTCTCTACTACGTATAGTAAGTAGGGGAAGTATTGTATTCCACCCAAAAATTCGTTACCGAGATTTCACCGGAAATACATGCTTTGAGACCCCCTGAATCGAAAAAAGCATTTTTGGAAACATGTCCGTGTGTGTGTGTGTGTGTCTGTCTGTGAACAGCATAACTCAGAAACGAACAGTCGGATAAACACCAAACTTGGTATTTAGGTTCAGTATCTTCCAGAGATGCGACACGAGGGTTATCAAGAAACTCCCCCCACCGCAGGTTACCCTTTACATGGAAGATTTTTCGAAAAGTTTAATTTTCTCAAAAATGCTCTAACGATTTTGATTAAAATATTATATGTTTAAGATATTTTGATGACAAATAAAATGTATATCTTGAATTTTCTGGGAATGTCTCCAAAAGTATTCTTCATTATGAACGACTTTTGCATAACTGGTAAACCATAAGAGATAGTCAAAATTTTACTACACAAAAAATGTAGATCGCGTTAAAATACACAATTTATGTCATATACAGTTACTTTGTTGAGTGAACCGTTTTCGAGATATTGCTTGTTATTCCCTTAAATTTTTCAATACTTATTTTCTCAAATGGGAATTCGTTATTCAATTTTTGTCTTGGATATGCAAAGAGTATTAATCTGTGGCAAAGGGAATGGTGCTGCACCTAGCAACCACCTATTAAGATATATGTATGTGCTTAAAGGCTACTGTATTTCTATATTGCCCTTGCAAATATATATTCCCCTTACATCTACAAGAAAATGAGGAATAAGATAGTCTGCAAATGTTTATCTCGATTAACATGAAGTAGATGGAGAATAAGCGTTTGTAAAAATAATTTGTACAAGAGTAGAGAAAGCCATGTGAGTGTAACACGTCAGTTTTTTTAATCTGTTCTCAACTGGAGAGTTTACTGCGACAAGCCACGTTTTATCCGTTTGTAGGAAAACACAATACGCAGAGCATTACGTGATGCATTTAAAGTCGACGTTTTAAGCTACGCGCGAAATAATAAGTGCGCCGCTAGGAAAACCCGCCTTTAAGCATAGTAGTGGACTATGGTTTCTCCAATAAACATCTTCTGAGACACCTGCCATCTACATAGACAACACTCAACTATTTCAATCCGGTCCAAACATAGATGGCAGGGTAGTGTTACTTTATCTATGTGATTTGAAAATAGAATTAAGAATGCGAAAGAAAAAGCATAATATTATGAAAATAACATGGTTGCATTTAGAATTATAATTACTATACCTTTTAAAATTTTCTTTACCAAAGCTTTCCATTTTATTAAATAATGCACAAAAGTGGGAACATGTTTGTGGTGTTTAATGCTATAATATTAGCAATAAATACAGTGTAAAATACTGCGTATGTATCCTTTTTAGGGCACATTCTTTATTTTTGTTGTGGATTGAACTACTTTGTGAGTTTGATCCATAATATTCATCTATCATATAGGGTTGGGTCGAGCGATTATTGTTTTGCAGTAATCGATTCATACGATTCGTTCACGAATCATTCCCTTGTTTGCTCGCCTGCCTTAGTGCACGATTCGTTCTTGAATCGTCCGCTTGCCTGCTGGTCTAACCTAAAGCACTGTATCATTCAGCGCTCTAGTCTAACCCACTGCACGATTCAAGCTTGTCTGCCGCCTATTCTCACTCACAATTCTTATATGAACCATCCCCCGTTTGTACTTTGCAGTTTGCAGACAAAATGCGCAATCAGGAGTTTGTTGTTACGATGAGGGTTATGATCTTTTTTCTTTCACGTAAAAACGACAATGTATGTAAAAATGCTTTCCGCGCTATTTTGGGTAATACACTTGGACTTTCCTGAATTTGTCAATGAAACCATCCTGTGCGATTCCACTTAAGTTGCAATTACATAAGCTATTATGCAAAGTAATTATGAAGACATTATTATTATATTCTTCATCATTTCGATGATTAGGCATTCCACCTGCCTTCGTATTCTTTACTCCCATCTTTTCCTGGGGTGTCCGATGTCTCTTTTTACTCACGATTTGTACTTATTAATTAATAGTGGTATTCTTTCTTCAATCGTGTAGTGTAGTTCATATGCTCTTTTCAATTAAATTAATTTGCATCGATTTTATCATATAATTTATAAATATTCAGTCCTATAATTTTATGTTTCATTTATTATTAGATCTAATCTAGTGCATCCTTAAGTTCTTCGTAAAAAATCTATTCCGCCCTCTGAAGTTTACTTTTGTCCACTTTGTATTATTATTATTATTATTATTATTATTATTATTATTATTATTATTATTATTATTGTTGTACTACATATCAGCTGATATAAGATCGTGCTGGTGCAGAAATATTGTATCGATTTCATTTGATCAAATTCGAGGATTCGAATTCATGCCAATGCATGCGAATACGCTTAATTGTATCACTGCATTTTTTAATAATTTTTATATAGTTTATGTTATAGAAATTAACCTATTTAATTATATTGTCATTTTGGCCTCTTTACTTTTCTGTTCCACGCACATAGTAGGTACAAAAGGAATTCCAAAAATTTAACATTGAAGTTTCACCGGAAATGCAGGTTTTGAGGCTCTACAAATAAAAAAAAAATAATTTTTAGGAAAAGGTCCACGCGCGCGTGTGTGAAAATGAGCAGCATAGCTCAAAAACGAAAAGTCGGGTAAATTCCAAACTTGGCATTTAAGCTCAGTATCTTCCAAAGATGCGACACGAAGATTTTCAAGGAAATCCCCCACCACCCTTTGCATGGAAGATGTTTAGAAAATGCGGATTTTCTAAAAATTACTTCAACAGTTTTGATTGAAATACACGTGTTTAACAAATTTTGATGAAAAATGAGTTGTATATCTTGAGTCTTCTGGGAATAGCCTCTGAACGCTTGAAGCTCTTTTCATTCTCCACGACTTTTGTATAATTGGTAAATCCTAAGAGATAGACGAAATCTTACCACACACATAAAAGTAGAAAATCTGGTTAAAACACATAATTAGTCTTTTTTTGAATTAACCATTTATAAGACATTCTTTGTTGTTGGTTTGAATTTTCAACTACTTATACTTTTCTTTTTATATGCGAATTGAAATTTATTTGGATTAAAAAGGAGTAGATAGAAGAACAAGTTTTTATAAAACTAGTTTATAGAAGAGTCAGTACAGAAAGTCGTGTGAGTGCAATTCATCGGACTTTTTTGTTTCATTTGTAGCGACTTTTTACGTATGTGGTCATATTGGTAGCTTTGACTTAATAAAGAACTCAGTGACTTTTAAGCTCTTTTTACCTTGTTTTTTCTTTAATTTATGAGTTGAATCGCATTCAAATTCATACTTCCAGAATCTGCCCCAACTGGTAAATGAACCCGGGATCTTTGGGCTGGGTTGAGAAGCCAAGATAGTGCCCACTCGACCACATAGTCATTTTATGCTTGTTTGTATATGTGTAATGCGTAATCCAAGTCCTCTTTATATAAAGAATTTAAAAATTCCGCAAGGCTTTCTTTTTCCCGCATTTTCGCTTAGTTTGGTGCTGTGCGTAACTTCTACAAATCGTAATCACGCAATTCGATATACTATAAGATCTCCAAGAACGTTTAACAGGAAATAGTGTAAAATACTGTACCTTATTTTTTGTTATTTAACTTACTGCAACTTCCGTCGGTAATGTGAAGAACTCGTTTATTCTAATGACATTGAACTGTATAAATTCATTAAGCAAAGAGCAATCAGTCCATTACGAATTAAGGTGTTCTTCATAAAGACCTGTTAAACCCAACGTTGCATTAGTAGAAGGACTCCCAAGGATTTGATAAAGCCAATTATAAATAGGTAAATTTTGCATCGGCATATTCGAGGTACTTTTAATGCATTAGAACTGGCTTAGTTATATCGATGCATGTTCCTATACTTTTAATGTAGATTATAGTATATAAATTAATGCTTTTCAATTATATAATTTTAAACACTTTAATATTTTATAATCACAATGTTATTCAAACCAAGAATTCTAAAATCGCTATTTTTCCTTCATTTTGCATATATTTTGGTATTGTATATTATAATATCTACTACACTGTAATCATGCAATACTGTGTATCAAGTCTCTCAGTAAAGTACCGAAAATTACTTCAATTGTTTATATCACGTGCTGCAGCCTACGTTCATCCATTGGCAATGCTTACAATTCATTTTACTGCGCTTTACAGCTATTTACCCAATTTGTTTTTAAGAATTAATCTTTCTCGGCTGAACTCGGTACTCCTAGGTTATGATATCAGCATATCAAAGAATCGTGTTGATCTACCAATTCATATTATGAATTCTAGCGATTTTTTAGACCTGTGTAATGCACTCAATACTTGATCATTCTGGGGTACTACGAATCGACAGAACTCGGCAATACTTCTTTTTATGCGGTGTTCTGTTTTCGTATACCATGTTACAGCTTCACAATGCTTGCCGCATGGTAATTTCCTTGCTCATCATCGTACTCACTCGTCAACACTCGTCCGGGCTCGGCTTGGCAGCCAAAGCTTAGGGTGCGTAGTAAACAAAGCGCAAGCGAGAATGAATCGAAAATGTCCTTTTTTTGTGGGGGCGGCCCCACACCCCGCCGCCCCCGGTGACGATCGTCCTCAGAGGCTACATCGTCTCCCCATGCTGTTAGTATCTAACATGCAGCTAAGGGGGGGTGCTTTGTTAGTAGTGACGTGCTGGTGCGTGTTGGATGAAGTGAGATAGATGTTCGGGTTCCGCGGAAGCACCCCGGTTAGTAAAGTTAAGCTACTGTTGCGAGCATGCAGAACATGCAAGCGTGTCAGGTTGGGTGTACCGGCGCAAGCCATGGCGAGCCGTGGCCGGCGCTCGGTGATTAGTACGGGTTAGGTTAGGGTGGTAATACTAGGGATGCGTTAAGGAGCTTCGGCTTAAAAACTAAATGGGATGGCGCGAGTGTTAGCATCATGCAGGTGATCGAAGTGAGAGGTGTGGCGGGATTTTACCTTGGGTTACCGAGATGCTGTTGCAGTGTCGCTGTCGTGGTGGATGGCTTATAAGTGGTTCCTTTATGGGCTGGTACAGTGGCAGGGGCAGACCGTTGTTTTGAAATTTCTGCTCTGTATGGTTTCCTGTAACTGAAGACGTATTAATAGTGTGTGAGTAAGACAATGTTACAAAATCATGGGGGTATGAGACGGTGTAGGTATTCAAGGACTTAAAATTAAATGAAATTGAGTTTTATTTATGGACGCTCTTTAACTGCTGTGGTTCTTAGCGTCCCATTCTATATTGGGCGTGAAAGACCGGTAATTTTGCTCAGAGGCCTATTTATCAGACTTCAGGTTCTTTTACGTGCCGTAAATCTACGACACGGGACCACCGGCTTTACTTCCCTTCCGAAGGAAGCCATGCCAAGGATTTTTACGCCCGAAAAAAAATCCATCGCCTTCCGCCGGGTTTGAACCCGCGACCTTGGGAACTAGAGGCTAGCACGGTACCACTAGTCAACGGAGGACGACTTCAAGGACTTCCTCAATAGGTACTTCATCTGACAGGTTGCGGTCAAACAGGGCTAATGGTCGTTTGTGTTTATTGATGGTGGTTTCATAGCTGCCTAGTTTTTGGATGAGGGGGTTTGTGCTCTTGGTGCAGTTGGTGTACAAATCTGCTGCTAATTTTTTGATGAACTGTTCGATGGTGTACATCCTGAGTTCTTGGTGTAGTAATTTGGAGGGGGCAAGTTTCGGTACTCTGGCTATGATACGGAGGATTTTGTTTTGGAGGGATTGGAGTGTGCTGATATGGCTTTTGGCCGCGTACCCCCAGACGGGGGCCGCATAGGTGAGTATGGGTCGGAGTGATCACGATTCTTTTTGAACGACAATTCATGTACGATTCTTGCGATTCTTTATGAACGACGATTCATGCACGATTCTTACGATTCTTTTTGAACGACGATTCATGCACGATTCTTACGATTCATTTTGAACGACGATTCATGCACGATTCTTACGATTCATTTTGAACGATGATTCATGCTAAGATTGCCACGATTCATGCGATTCTTTCCTTGTAGTCGTTCATATAACGATTCGTTCATGAATCGCCCCATGTCTAGTGCCATATTGTTGGTCACTGTATTCCCATCCCAGGACTACACACCCAACATGAGCGAATAAAATTACCGCCAGACGTTATTCAGTTACGAGGTAGAGTAAAATGCACCCATAATACTTATGATATCAGGAACGAAGTAAAAAACAAAAAAAAATTTATGTGTTACACTCACATGACATTCTCTACTCTTATTCCCCATCTATTTCTTATTAATCGAGATAAACATTTGCAGTAACGATCTTTTGACATGCAAAGAGAATTACATTTTACACATAGCGACCAGTTCTAAAAATATTTGACTATCGCTTAAGGCCTACTATGTTCCCCTTGTTTTGTATTTGCAAGGGCAACATAAGCACAGACATATCTCTTAATAGCTGGTTGCTATGTGCAGGACCATTCTCTTTGCCACAGATTAATACTCTTTGCATATCCAAGACCAAAAAATGAATAACGAATTCCCATTTGAGAAAATAAGTATTGAAAAATTTAAGGAAATAACAAGCAATATCTCGAAAATGGTTCACTCAACAACAAAAAATGTACACGACATAAATTGTGTATTTTAACGCGATCTACATTTTTTGTGCAGTAAAATTTTGTCTATCTCTTATGGTTTACCAGTTATGAAAAGTCGTTCACAATGAAGAATACTTTTGGAGACATTCCCAGAAATTCAAGATATACATTTTATTTGTCATGAAAATATTTTAAACATATGATATTTTAATCAAAATCGTTAGAGCATTTTTGAAAAAATTAAAATTTTCGAATAATGTTCCATGTAAAGGGTAGTCTGGGGTGGAGGGATTTTCTTGAAAACCTTCGTGTCGCATCTCTGGAAGATACTGAACCTATATACCAAGTTCGGTGTTTATCCGACTGTTCGTTTCTGAGTTATGCTATTCACAGGCAGACAGAAACACACACACACACGGACATGTTTCCAAAAATGCTTTCTTTTTTGGATTCAGGGGGCTTCAAAACATGTATTTCCGGTGAAATCTCGGTATTGAATTTTTGGGTGGAATACAATACTTCCCCTACTTACTATACGTAGTAGAGAAAGTAAAAAAGGATGCGGAAGTGAAATCAGCAGTCTGCAGATAGTTATATTCCAAGCAAACGGACTTCTACGAACAGGGCATGTTTACACAGGTATCACGATGGGAGAAATGTGTTGAGAAACCTGGTGACTATGTCGAAAAGTAGGTAAAAATCATTTGTGATTTTTGTTGTTGTTTTAAAACAAAAATTATTGTGCGTTACTTTTCGATCCGCCCTCGTATATATATATACGAGGGCGGATCTACTACAAGAAAATTATAAACCTTTTCAAAATACACAATTTATACAAATTCAATTCTTTTTACTTTCTCTGCTACGTATAGAAGTAGGGGAAGTATTGTATTACACTAAAAAATTCTATATCGGGATTTCATCGGAAATACATGTTTTGAGGTCTCTGAATAAAAAAAACATTTTTAGAAAAGCGTCGAGTGTGTGTGTGTGTGTGCGTGTGTGTATGTGTGTGTGTGAACAGCATCATTCAAAACTAAAAAGTCGGATGAATACCAAACTTGGTATTTAGGTACAGTACCTTCCAAAGATGCGACACAAAGATTTTCAAGAAAATTTCCCTATCCCAGACTACTCTTTACGTGGAAGATTTTTAAAAAATTTTGATTTTTAAAAAATGGCTGTAACGATGTTTATTAAAGTATCATATAATAAAGATATTTACATTACAAATAAAATATATATTTTTAATTTTGTTGGGAATAGCCTTTGAAGTCCCTTCATTTGGAAGAAGTTTTGTATAATATTGTATAACAGGTAAACCTTCAGCGATAGACTTAAACGTAATACACACAAAAAATATGTTGTTTTGCACTCACATGACATTCTCTGCTCTTCAGCAAACTATTTTTACAAAAGCTTATTCTCCGTCTACTTCATGTTAATCGAGATAAACACTTGAAGAAACTATCTTATTGCTAATTTTCTTATAGGGGCAAGGGAAATATTGTGATTTAAGGGATAATTAAATTATTTAAGAGCTGTTTGCTATGTGAAGAATTTCATTCTCTTTGCATGTCCAGGACATAAACTAACGAATAACGAATTCCCATTTGAGAAAAGTCAAACAAATAACAAGGAATATCTTGGAAATGGTTCACTGGTGAAAACAGTGTATCTCACATAAATTGTGTGTTTTAACGAGATCTACATTTATTGTGTAGTAAAATTTCGTGTATCTCTTACGATTTGTTAGTTATACGAAAGTCATTCAGCATGAAAAGGGCAATTGGGGACATTCCCGGAAAATTCAAGATATACATTTCTTTTGCCATGAAACTATCTTAAACATGATATTTTAATCAAAATCCTTAGAGCCATTTTTTAGAAAATAAAAATTTCCGAAAAGTGTTCCATGTAAAGGGTAGTCTGGGGTGGGAGTATTTTCTTGAAAATCTTCGTGTCACATTCTTGAAAGACGCTAAACTCAAATGCCAAGTTTGGTATTTATCCGATTTTTCGGCTTTGAATTATGCTGTTCACAGCCTGACAGACACACGGACATGTTTACAAAAATGCTTTTTTGGATTCAGGGCACCTCAAAACATGTATTTCCGGTGAAATCTCGGTATCGAATTTTGGATGGAATGCAATACTTCCCCTTCTTACTATACATAGTAGAGAAAGTAAAAAGTAGATCTCTTTAAAACACACAATTTATTTCAAATAAGTTCTTTGTGACATAAGCCATTTCTGAGATATCCGTTATTAAAGGTTCGAATAGATCATTTCTTGGTCATTCTCTTAAGTCCTGTCAGCATTCACTTGTTTCTCGCGATTGCATGGAAACAGTATCGAATTTTAAGGCCAACGTATAGCATCCAGTTGTTAAACATTTGACTATCGCTGTTCCTTTTGTATCTATGACGAAATGTGTAATGTAGCTATTTCTGCAAAGGTTTGTTTGGATTAAATGTAATAGCCTGAAATATAAGCTTTAGTAAGAATAATTTGTATACCCACTAATAAGCGATAGAAAGTAGAGAAAGTCATGTGAATGTAACACAACAGATTTTTTTGGTAGCGTTAACCACTTCGAAATTTCCTTGCTTTTTTTGGTTCAATTTTTCAGAATTTTAAACAGTACAATTCAGATTATTAATTGTCCTTTTGTTTCTCATGATTTCATGCAAAGAATGTGCAATAACAAGGCTAGCATACAACGATCTGTTAGTTAGTGTCCTCTCCGTCGCGTGTTTTGCGTTTCTTTTCTGTTGTTTAGCAGGAAAGTTATATCGGATGATGAATGAAATGATGCTTACATGAGCCTGGGGTCCATAGAGTGGAGTTAATAGATGTTTGTCTTCTTATAATAAGGGAAAATTCAGGGGGAAAAAAACCTTATCCAGGCAACTCTTTCAAGATTCGAACTCGTGTTTTCCAAGAATGTGAAGTAGAAACGCTACCCCCATGCTACGGAGGTTGGCTGTTGTATGAATATGTTGTAACATTAATATGAAATTAAATTATAATAGAGGAAGTCGTGTAACTGTTATTTGTTACTTCCTCTACCCATCAGCTTAGGTATAGGAAGTACTGCATTCGGTTGTAAAGTTCGATCGAATTTTCACCGGTTTTGATAAACGGACAAATGCATCCTTCTCAATCTGTCCAGATACGCTGCCTGGCTAAACCAGAACGGAAACGAGAACGGGAAGCAAAACAGCATGGATATTTGGTTCACAATACCCCGAGAAAGAAAACGGAAATGCATATAGATGATCATATCTATAGCAGAGTGGAATGTCGATTTTGCGTTTTGGGAAGTCATTTGTTTGTAACTGACCAAAAATATATTTTCACCTGCTTCCAATTCAGCCAATATAACCCAGGTTAACCAACGTCAAAATTCAGTAAACGTTTTTAAAACCAGATTCGTTACTATTTCCGATTCCTCTAGCCTTACAAGGGTAATTTCTTTATTAATAGGGTACATTAAATTTATTTGTTGTTCTTTATTGTGCTTTGTTAATTTCTACCAGTTTTGCTGTTCATTGTAGTGTTTGCTATAGTTTTTTACTTTCTTACCACGTATAGTAAGTAGGAGAAGAATGGTATTCTACCCAGAAATTCGATATCGAGATTTCACCGGAAATACATGTTTTGAGGCACAACGAACCTAGAAAAGCATTTTTTAAAAAAATATACATGTGTATATCTGTGAACAACATAACTCAAAAACGAAAAACCCTTTAAAGATCAAACGCGGTATTTAAGTTCACGCGAGGTGGCCGTGACATAAATGTTATCCTTATTAACAATAGCGGATTAGAGAATGGCCTTTTGAACCACTAAGAATTTTTTGTAGAAGAGTGAGTAGAGAAGCTCATGTGAATCCAACACATACTAATTTTAATAAAGTAATATTGAGCTTTTTCTTTACGAAAGTGTCAGAAAGTGAGGCCAAGATTCCACCTTGTTATCCATCTCGCTCTATCACTTTGTGTTAACAGCATTGAAAACTCACTGTTATTCTATCTTTCTTTTGCGAACTTAGTAATTATTATTTTGTGTTCCAAAGCGCCATTGAAGAGTTTATGCACGTCGCGTCGACGGTTACCGCTAATTTCCTCCTAGACTGCAGGTCTGACAAATGTTGCGTGAAGCTGAGAGCCCAGTGGATGTGCTGGGATATAACACAATAGAGCGCCACGCGAATAGCATCTGTCGCGCGTCACACACTTTGCGTGCATGAACGCTCCAAGAGACAACCGTCTTTTGTATCAGGATAAAGTAACAGAAGGAAACAAAGGACTTAATCCCAGATAACGGTCTTAGGTGACAATGCTATCACACTTCACAATTGTGGACATGAAGTTAAGGTTTTAGGCACATAAAATAGGTCACAAAATTATTCAATTACGCTGTATTTACTTTTTTTACTACTATTTAACTTTAATAAAAATAGGAAGTACCTACCTGTTTGTACGCCACTCAAAAAATTGATATTGAGATTTTACTGGAAATAAGTATTTTATGTTCCCTGAAACACCCCAAAAAGCATTTTTACTTTCTATACAACTCACATAGAAGGTAGAGAAGATATTGCATTCCACCCAAAAATTATATATCGAGATTTTACAGGAAATACATGTTGTGAGGTCCCCTGAATAAAAGAAAGCCAGTTTAAAAATCTGATGTGTTACACTCACATGACTTTCCCTACTATTGTAAAACTATTTTAACAAACCTTATTCTCCATCTACTTCATGTTAATCGAGATGTTAATCTTATTGCTAATTTTCTTGTAGATGCAAGGGGGAATATGGTAGGTTTTAAGCGATAGTAAAATATTTTAACGCTGGTTGCCATGTGGCGCATTCCATTCTCTTTGCATGTCCAGGACATAAAAAAAATGAATAACGAATTTGGGAAAAGGTATAAGTATTGGAAAATTTAAGGGAATAACAAGCAATATCTCGAAAACGGTTTACTCAACAAAAGAAATGTATATGACGTAAGTTGTGTATTTTAACGCGATCTACATTTTTTGTGTAGTAAAATTTTGTCTATCTCTTATGGTTTACCAGTTATGCAAAATTCGTTCACAATGAAGAGTACATTTGGAGACATTCCCAGAAAATTCGAGATATACATTTCATTCCTCATGACAATATCTTAAACATATGATATTTTAATCAAAATCGTTAGAGCCATTTTTGAGAAAATTAAAATTTTCGAAAAATCTTCCATGTAAAGGGTAGTCTGGGGTGAGGGATTTTCTTGAAAAGCTTCGTGTCGCATCTCTGGAAGATACTGAATCTAAATACCAAGTTTGGTGTTTATCCGACTGTTCGTTTCTGAGTTATGCTGTTCACAGACACACAGACGGACATGTTTCCAAAAATGCTTTTTACTTTCTCTACTACGTATAGTAAGTAGGGGAAGTATTGTATTCCACCCAAAAATTCGATACCGAGATTTCACCGGAAATACATGTTTTGAGATCCCCTGAATCCAAAATAAAAGCATTTTTGAAACATGTCCGTGTGTGTCTGTGAACAACATAACTCAGAAACGAACAGTCGCATAAACACCAAACTTGGTATTTAGGTTCAGTATCTTCCAGAGATGGGACACGAAGGTTTTCAAGAAAATCCCCCACCCCAGACTACCCTTTACATGGAACATTTTTCGAAAATTTTAATTTTCTCAACAATGGCTCTAACGATTTTGATTAAAATATCATATGTTTAAGATATTTTCATGACAAATAAAATATATATCTTGAATTTTCTGGGAATGTCTCCAAAATTATTCTTCATTGTGAACGACTTTTGGTAAACTGGTAAACCATAAGAGATAGACAAAATTTTACTACACAAAAGGTGTAGATCGCGTTAAAATACACAATTTATGTCATATACATTTTTTGTTGTTGAGTGAACCATTTTCGAGATATTGCTTGTTATTCCCTTAAATTTTTCAGTACTTATTTTCACAAATGGGAATTCGTTATTCATTTCTTTTGTCTTGGATATGCAAAAGGTATTAATCTGTGGCAAAGGGAATAGTGCTGCACCTAGCAACCAGTTATTAAGAGATATGTATGTGCTTAAAGGCTACTGTATTTCTATATTACCCTTGTAAATATATATTCCCCTTGAGTGTAACACATCAGATTTTTTTGGATTCAGAGGGTCTCAAAACATGTATTTTGGGTGGAATACAATACTTCCCCTACTTACTATACGTAGTAGAGAAAGTAAAAACGATCCGCGCGCACGTGTGTGTGTGTGTGTGTGTGTGCGCGCGCGCGCGCGCGTGTGTGACAGTGGACACCTTAATTAACAAAAGAAGAGTCAAATACACACCAAACTTGTCATTGTAGTTCAATATCTTCCAAAGATGAGAAATGAACATTTTCAAGAAAATTTTCCAAACTACTCTTTCGAAGAACTACTGTTTAGTTATTTTTTTATTTACTGAAAAAATGGCTCTAACGATTTTGATTAAAATAAACTATTTAAGACATATGCATGATAAATAACATGTATATCTTGATTTTTCTGCGAATAGCCTGTGAAGTCCTCTTTGTTCTGAATATATCTTACTTCGAGGCGTGTTTTTAAGGCAAGTAAATACCGGTATTTTTTTTAAAAAACAACAGAACATTGTTTTTCAAATAGCTTTATAATCATTCATTTCTTACACTACTTCTCCACAGTCACTGCCGTTATTTAGGCACTTGTCGTAACGGGAAACCAAATTCTGTGTGCCTTCGTCAAAGAATGATGCAGCCTGTGATGAAAGCCAAGTCTACACTTCTTGTTTCACATCATCGTCATTGAAATGTTTTCCACCAAGGAATTTCTTCAGGTGAAGGAACAGATGAAAGTCGTTTGCTGCCAAATTCGGACTATAGGGAGGGTGGTCGAATTGTTCCCAACCAAATGATGCAATCAGATCTTGAGTTTATTTGGTTGTGTGTTGTCACTCATTATTGTTTCCCCATAAACCTACACAGTTGGCGATGAATGTTATGATGTAACATTGCTCGCATTCAAAAAACGAATCACTGATCTGACTTCACAGTCGTTGGGTCGTTCTTTTGTTTTGAACATTTCGAAACGCTCTAACAATAGGAAAACACAGAGTGACGATCGCTTACAGCTGCGTCTGACTTCCTAATGAATGGAGGAAGTAATCGCGCATGCTCAAAGTTGCAAAATATTAAAACGGTACTTACTTTAAAAACACGCCTCGTACATAAAAAAGAGTAGATCCCGTTAAAGCACACAATTTATGTCACATAAACATTCTTGTGGCGTTAACCATTTCCGAGGTATCCTTTGTTATTGGTTTCAATTTTCAAATAATTTTTCAAGTGGTAAGTCGATATTCGTTTTTTCTTGTATCATGCAAAGAGCTTGGGATTTCAAAGCCATCATATAGTGGCCCGCTTTTTAAAAATCTGACTTTCAGTTTAGCCTACTGTATCCTTCTAATACATACAACAAAATGTGTAAATGTGCAATTAATGTTAATCTCGATTAACAAGACTTAGAAGAGTAAGCTTTGTAAGAATAGCTTGTAGAAGAGTGAGTAGAGAAAGTCATGTGAATGGAGCACAAGACCTTTCTAAGGATCAACTTGGTCTTCCTTCATTGGTCGCTTGCCTAACTGAGGCCGCGTGACAGATTTATGGCCTCTTCTTCAGCAGAGTTTTCTGGTTTAGAAAATAAATACTCTTCCTGTACACTTCTTCTACCCTGAATTTGACTGGTAGATATTATTTATTTGAGAATCCCTCTCTGTCTGTCTGTCTGTCTCTCTCTCTCTCTCTCATCCAAACCAATTCTTAATAAAGAATCTTCATAGGATTAGAATTAGACGGAGGGGCCACTGGTGCACAGCACCGCAGTAGACCATATTAGACCGTTTGTGCTTCTAACGTGATCCCTGGGTGTAGGGAGGAGGGAATTCCCGAAGGGCGACAAGATCGGTGCGATGCGCGCTAGATAGAACAGCGTCCCTAACGATTCCAGAATGACACCAATCTTGTCGTCGGCACGTCCCGCCTACCATCTTCAGCCTGGAGGTTCCGGAATGAAACGAGCACTTCCCAGCCGGCCAGAGAGAAGCCTTAATACAGAGCAAATGTAGTCGTCTTCCATGGTGCAGTGGTTACCATGCTAACCTCTAGTTCCCCAGGTCGCGGGTTCAAACCCGGCGGAGGGGAAGTAAAGCCGGTGGTCCCGTCGTAGATTTACGGCACGTAAAAGAACCTCAAGCCTGATAAAGAGGCCTCTGAGCAAAATTACCGGTCTTTCATGCCCAATATAGAATGGGACGCTAAGAACCATGTAGTTAAAGAGCGTCCATAAATAAAACTGAATTTCATTTCAGAGCAAATTCCACCGTGCCGTCCCAACGCACCAATCGCCATCGCCTGGTCCTACAGCCCTGAAACAGATGAAAGGGACAGGAAATGGATGATGTAGAGGAAATTCGTGGTAAAAGAAATACCACCCCAACATTCGTCTACCGACCTGGGAAAACCACGATAAAAACCAGAGTGACCGGTACGACGGGAATCGAACCCGGGACCTCCCGAATGCGAGCCTCACACGTTACCATCTCGCTCGGTTTCTTCTGTCCTAGACAGCCAAATACCTAAAGCATAAAACGTAAGGTTTAGTGTACATAATTTGCAAGAACCATGTTACCTAGGTTTCTTTTATACCTAAATTATCATGAATGTAATAACAAATGTACACTTTAATTTTATGAAACTGGAATTCGCTGAATTGTGTTTAATCGCTTATGAATTTGCACCATTCGATACAGGTCCCTGCACCCATCTTAAAATCGATAAAACCAGAAGCTAAAATCGAAAATATTAAATAATATTTAAAATAAGAAATGTCAAAACTTAAGAGTACTTTCTGACGGATTTAAGCTAAAATATTTTTTTCGATTTCAGTTACATAGAAAGTTTTGCGTCATATGGCAGTTTTGAATTTAAGAACTGCGGCAGTTGAAATTTCTACCCTAGGAACGTGATTTGAAACGTACTTCTGTATAAGTAGCAGACCCTTCAAGGCCAAACTGTCTGGCTGGGGTCACGTAATTCCAAACGTTAGTGCGAAGGGGAAGCACCATATGGCCGGCAGATGTGTTCCTTTAAACTCCGCGTCGACAATGGGGTACGACCTGACATTACTGTCTCACTTGCAACATGTGGGAGTCTTTATCCTTAGTACCCTTGCAGAAAAACAGACTCTGAGGTTAAACCTTTGTATCATGCAATTACTTGGGAGAGAATGATATATGCTAATATCCATTATAATAAGCGTGATACGAGCTATATAGTTCACATTTAATAGGTTATCCACTTTCACTCGTGTTGTATGATATGCTTCTGAATCACATCTTATTCAGTATCTGTCATTTGACCACAAAGGTGCATTAAAACAAGTGTTGTGTAACTTCATATAAAGTTTAGAAGCACATTACAGATGATGAAGACAGAAAAGTTCAGAGCTTAAACATTTTGTATGTCATATTCTATATGAAGAAGATGAAAAATACTGCGATGAAAAATCACAATTATTCATTGCTATTGCTGGAATTTGGAGCAATGAAAAAAGATTGTATGTCATTTTATGTCACATTATTGATTTTATTTTACAAAAAGGCAAATACAGAACAAATACTGTTTAAAACTAAGAAATGTGGCGCTTAAAATGGTTCTTAAAAAAAGATAATTGTTATTATCATATTTATTTTACGTCGCTTTAACTACAGGGTGGATAAAGCTTAGATCGAGATGTGGCGGACAATTAGCCTCCTAGGTCTCATCCCTGTAACCACCCGCTTCGT
Organism: Deroplatys truncata; assembly: GCA_030765065.1. Classification (NCBI taxonomy): domain Eukaryota; kingdom Metazoa; phylum Arthropoda; class Insecta; order Mantodea; family Mantidae; genus Deroplatys; species Deroplatys truncata. Next base: position 169,788,050 of record CM060983.1, read on the forward strand.
CGTGTCCACGGAGATCCTAGTGCATAACAACCGGATCTTTTGCTTCGTGCCGTGCAGATGGCATTAGGATGCCGTCCAGTTTAACTGCTGCCTTCATATAGAAAGGCGAACAGTTAGTCTTCTAGTTCTCATCCCTGTAACCATGCCATCTTGCTGCGTCACGTGTCCACAGAGATCATAGCAGCCAGATCTTCTGCGTGCTGCCGTATAGTTGACATTAGGGTCCCGTCCAGTCTAACTGCTTTCATTGTCTGTGGATAGATGGCACAGCATTCGCTACCACCACCTATTTTTCATTTTTACTTTTAGACTTTAGACTTAATGTGGAACTTGTAGCCATGGTATTAAATATCCAATCCGGTATTTACCTTAGCGGCTGAGGGAAACCACGAAAAAACATCAATCACATTGATTGGCCCATGGTATTTGAAACCGGGACCTTCCGAATGCTTGTTACTGCTTGAGCCCTCCCGCTCGGTGAGATAATTGTGTTTTATTATTAAATAAAAGTTGTTTATGATACAAGTGTTAAAAATAAAACCACTTTTAACATGCGTTGTCATATACTATCTTTTAGACACCCCTGAATATTAATTTATAAATTATGCAGCTAAAATGTGTGTGAAAATGGCAGGTAGATGATATTTAGACATGCGCAATGGTGTGCTCTAGTCCGTTGTTTGGCCTTCGCAGTTGTTTGACCTTATAGTACCAGTGCTGACAACATGATCACTTCTGTTCTGTCTTTAAAGTAACCTTATATTCTTGGAGATTCTGATAATTTCACCCCACAATCATAACTTTCTATAATATCCAGAAGGCTGTAGCAAGTACTAAATCAAGGGAATAAGTGTAACAATGAGGCGTATGCATAAAACCTTTGTTTCACCTATAGGGAAACCTCGAAGAGCATATACTTCGTTTCGTATGCATAAACAGTAACCCAATGCTAAAACGTTTATACCTCCATGCCATAGTTTTGACTTTCGTAATAATCGATCCTATTAATCGGGCGCTTCCGCTTCTATTCGGTCATTTTCGTCACGACCATTCTCTTTTAAGGCTTAACGCAACAGATTATAGAAGGCGGCAAACTCCAACAATTAGAAGATTTAGTATCAACATAACTTGTGTATGTAAATCATGGAAAATGTCTGAGAAATATGAGAAGTAGGAAGAACAAATACAGTTCGTAAATTTGCTGAAGCAAAATCTAGTGCTACTGAAATCACAAAGCCCTGCAGTGAGAAATAAGAAAGGTCAGCAGTGCAAGAATTAAAAACGACGATGTTGCCAATAGAATAACCAATAACCACTCCACATTCTGTTTATCGAATCGATATAGTTGCTTGAAGTTAGAATTTCTGGACTGTTTTCTTACTTTAAACATCTTTCTAGCCCGAACTTGAAGAAATGCAGTCATTTTACTATATTACGCACATTTGCTAAACAAGCGAAGCCTGGGGAAAGTATGCTATGATTTTTATTATTGCGTACGAAGCAACTCTTTTCCTACATTTTATACATGACAATCATAGTATATTCTAAGGTTAGAAGTATAATCTACTAGATCGATAATGGGCTAAGAGGAAAAGCATATGCCAAGCTTTTTATGCATGCCGATCGTAGTACTTCCAAAGCCGTAGGAAAAGAATTTACTACATTTTACGCATAGGGCGCAATGATTTTATTAATAAACATAATATATTCTATTTAACATCATTATTCCTTTGATGCAATTTAATTTCAATTGTGAAGTTGTTACAGTGTATAATATTAGTTCTTTGTGCAGAGGAAGTAGCATTGGTATTGGCAATTTCATTATATAGTGTGTTTGGATTGAAAACAGTTGAATTCGTTGAAAGATTCCAGCACTGAATCATTCAAATTTCGCCATTACAGTAGTCGATACAAGGCCGCCCTTTAATATACGTAGAATTTCCATAGTAAGAAGCGGGGTGTTAACAATGGTGTGTTACAACAATTTTATTCCACTGGGTGTTATAACCAGGCATAGGAATTTCTAAGTATCAAAGCCAGCACGGAAGGAAAGTGGTTAGACTGTCACTGAACTAACGGCAGGGAGGTCACAGATAACAAACCACCCCCAATCCTCCTCCTTGACCTCTGTTGTTTTGCAGCCTTTGCAGTGATAATGGTTGGAGTGTAGATAAACTTAAAGCCAAGTCTTAAGAATTCCTATGTCTGGTTATAACCTTTAATTTCTAGTAAGAGTGGCTCGTAATAAAAGTTCTGCTTATAGTGCCAGCTATCTAAAAACACCGCTGTGCATTGGTATTACATTACTTAAAAAGCTAAGAGAAAGAATATTGAGTTTTGTGTTTTGAATTATCAATAAAATTCACATTTTAATAAAATGGAATTTTAGTAAAATGTTCAGGGTCACCAAGCTTTAGCAACTTAGGGTGGTGCCAAAATGTTCACTGTAGTTCCAAAACATATTTCCAGTAGCAAATCATAAACTCAAGAATATATTTGATTAGGGTTGGTCCAAATTGCGATGTAAGGGCACAGTTTTTCGTCCACTTTCCCAAATCCGGACTCTGGCACACGGCTAAACGCACGGTGTGAGTTTAAAGTGTGTTTTTGTATTTTAATGTCTTAAAACACGTCATAAAACAAGCGAAATTATGTTTTTAGCTAAAGGTTGTCATATGAGGGATCTGTCGGTATAGGAATCGTATCTCATAAAAGCAGTATGGGAAATATTGCCTTCTCTGCAATTTTTTTCTTTAACGTCGCTTTAACTTTTTAGTCATTTCATCTTGACAGTTGTTTCACCTGAATCGGTAATGCCAGACAGATGATAGTTGGGTAGTTGTTTCCTGTATGAGCTCCTTGAGGAACTTGCTGATAAATGGCCTTAGTTGAGTAGTGGTCTTCCTGATCGTGGAAATGCTGGCTGTTCTTTGAGTGTTCACATAGTAAATGTGATGCTAGACACGGCCTTAGTTGCGTAATCGCCTTCCTCTACCTTAGGTAACTTGTTAAGAGATGACCTTAATGCTTTTCCTATACCATCTACTTTTATTTCAATTTTTTTTCCGTACGTGGAACTTTGGGTTGCAATTTAATAACCAAAGTAATATTCACCAGTAAAGGGAAACCACGATTTTAAAAAAATCAGGTTGGAACAGTGCACGGGATTTGAAACCATTATCTCCCGTATGTGAGCCAAAAGAATGTCTCTGTCGGTGTTCTTTGTATTGCTTTATACAATTTTCAATCTTCAGTTGTTTGTTTTCTTCTTTTATACGCTTGTTGGTGATTAGTATTAATTTTGTAAACAAATTAATATTGAATATTTTTAAAACTGAAATTATCTTGAAAATTCGGGTGTGAACTGTAAAAGAAGCCGTTGAATTTTCCATGAAACTCCTCATATGAGTTGGCAGTAGAGTGATTTCAAACGACTTCTCGGCTCATATTGCAAGTCGGTGACCTTATTATATGTCTAGTAATCGACCAGATCGTGGCTAAACTGTTCAATTTTTGGACATATTGACTTATTCTGTGATTTCATAAACAAAATAATCGGCTACATCCTGTACAGGTGAATCGGACAAATCGAAACAATGTTTACCAACGCCCCTGCTAAGCCAACTCCGTAGTTTACGCCACCATGTAGGCAAAGTTGAAATCGACGCTCATAAGAGGGTTTTCAAAATTGCCTCAACCCATGTTACTGAATTGCTTTGTATATAGCAACCCCTAAATAAATCCTCTACTGTTTTCTTAGATTGAAGTCTCAACCCTGTGCATTGGCATTTTTACTTTCTCTAACACTTGCCTATAGTAACTGAGCGAGTTGGCCCCGTCGTAATGTGTGAGGCTCGCAACCGGGAGGTCCCAGGTTCGATTTCCGTCGACCGCCCACCCTGACCTCGGTTTTTCGAGTTTTTCTCTGGTAGGCAGGCAAATTCTGGGGTGGTTTCTCATCTACCATGATTTCCTTTCCTTAAGTTCCCTTTCATTCCGTTTCCTTCTCAACTTTCGGTGTCCTTGTAGATCCCCGAAAGGGGGGGGGGATTCGACGTTTTCAGTTGCCGCGTTGCGAGCGCTGCGGACCCATAGCACTATGGTACTTCTGACGATACTAGAAATACGCTGAGCCAAGCATCTGAGCCCTTCCTGGAAGGGAGTTGTTTGGATTGGGTTGGACTCGGCGACACCCATGGGTGATTGGGTGCGTTTGGGCAACGCCTAGACGGAGTTGTGAGGCGCCTCAATGTCCTCCGGCACCAACATGGAGAGCTGGTAAACGGTGGCTAGGCTAGGCACCGTCGCACCCACCGAGGTTGTTCGGTAGACTTTGCATTAGGTTGACGCGCGTAAGTGGCGTAACCACTTCCGTCCCTATGAAAGCAGGAGGAGCGGTTTATAAAATAGGTACCATCCTAATGGAAAGCCTCACGGACTTGGTTCCTGGATCCCCGGAGGAGCTGTGCTTCTAGGTTTCGTGTGTATAGCTGTGTCGAACAGATGGTGCAGATGTTTGCTCAAAGGAAAGGGTATCCCCGTGGAAACTAGAGGGCTCCATGGGCAACGGGTCGTTCATCACCCTTTCTAGGCAGCTCCAGAAGTGGATGGGTCTTTTAGCCTGGAATTGTTAGGGACTTCCGCGCGTTTCTGTGGCATGTCTGCCTACGACCTGTAGCATCCTGTGGTTCTTCCACTTCATCCCAGCCACAATAGACCTATGAAGGTCTCAGAGCGCAAGGTGTTCACTTTCGTTATATAACCTATACTTGTATATCTATACCTATAATAAGTAGAGGATGTGTTGCATTTCTCCAAACATTTGATACCAATATTTCACCTGAATTACAGGTTTTGAGACTACCTGAATAAATAATAACAAAAATAGCATTTTTAGAAAAATGTCTGCATGCGCGTGTCTGTATGTTTGTGTCTATAAACAGCATAACGAAATGTTGAATAAATACCAAACTTGGTATTTAAGTTCAGTAGCTTTCGAAGATGCGATATGAAGATTTTTAAGAAAATTCCCCAACCCAAACTATCGTCTTCATGGAAACCTATTTTTATATTTTTTCATATTATATAAAAATAACACATATTTCAGATTTTACATGACAATAACATGTATATCTTGAATTCTCTGGGAATAGCCTGTGAAGTGCTATCCATTCTCAATAACTTTTGTATACCTCGTAAACTGTAAAATATGGACCAAATGTTATTACACAACAAATTTACATCTCGTTAAAGCACATAATTTATCTCAAATCACTTTTTTTACATTAAACGTTTCCGAGATATTCTTCATTATTGGTTTAAATTGTCAATACATTTTTCTTCTGCTAAGTCGCTATTGTTTTTTTATTTTATTTTTTTTTAATTTTTATTTTCTCTACTGCTTACCAATAGTAAGTACAGGAGGTATTGCGTTCCAGACAAAAATTCGATACCGATATTTCGCCGGAAATACGTGTTTTGAGATTCCCTGAATAAAATAATCATTCTTAGAAGGTCGGTATGTGTGAACAGCATAGGTAATTAAAAAATCTGATGTGTTACACTCACATGACTTTACCTACTCTTGCAGAAACTATTTTTACAAACGCTTATTCTCCATATGCTTCATGTTAATCGAGATATCGAGATGTCAGTCGCATTGCTAATTTTCTTGTAGATGCATGGGGAATATGGTAGGTTTTAAACGATAGTCAAATCTCTTAAGCACTGTTTGATATGTGGCGCATTCCATTCTCTTCGCATGTCCCAGACATAAAAAAAATGAATAACGAATTTGAGAAAATGTATAAGTATTGGAAAATTTAAGGAAATAACAAGCAATATCTCGAAAATGGTTCACTGAACAAAAAAAAATGTATATGACATAAATTGAGTATTTTAACGCGATCTACATTTTTTGTGTAGTAAACGTTTGTCTATCTCTTATGATTTACCAGTTATGCAAAATTCGTTCACAATGAAGAATACTTTTGGAGACATTCCCAGAAAACTCGAGATATAAATTTCATTTGTCATAAAAATATCTTAAACATATGATATTTTAATCAAAATCGTTATAGCCATTTTTGAGAAAATTAAAATTTTCGAAAAATGTTCCATGTAAAGGGTAATCTGGGGTGGGGGGATTTTCTTGAAAACCTTCGTGTCACATCTCTGGAAGATACTGAACCTAAATACCAAGTTTGGTGTTTATCCGACTGTTCGTTTCTGAGTTATGCTGTTCACAGACACACACACACACGGACATGTTTTTAAAATGCTTTTTTTGAATTCAGGGGGTCTCAAAACATGTATTTCCGGTGAAATCTCGGTATCGAATTTTTGGGTACTAAACGTAGTAGAGAAAGTAAAAACAATAAGTCCGTTAAACACCAAACTTGATTTTTAAGTTCCGCATTTTCCAAGGATGCGACAAGAAAGTTTTTAAGAAAATCCCCACCCCAAACTACCTTTTACATGAAAAAATTTTCAAAAAGATATATCGCTGAAGAATGCATTGCAATGTTTACACTTGAAGACTCATCTACAAGGCATTTCATGGCGTCTCTTGTCATAGCCTCAGAAAACGTCTACATTTAGTGCAGCTGTAACCTGAATGCTTTCTTGGAATGGAGCATTCCGCAACTCTACAGTTTGCTACATGTAAAATACTTATAAATACAGATTAATAAATCATTGATCGCCATATTCAAATGTGTATTAATCTGTTTCCAATACGTTTCTTACATAAAAACGTAATGTTGAGATTAAGTTTAACATGCTTAGGAATACTGTAATATGTATTGAGGACTCTTTAATTACTCACGCATGTACTCACACGCACGTGGACCTTTTTTTTCACCAAAAACGTGCACAAAAGATTGTCTGTGCTCCATGTATGTGCGGAAAGCCTATTTCCTTTCAATACTTTGGAGGACGTAGCAAATAAACTAATGTAAATTTTGATCACAATGACATAAAATGATGGGATTTTCAAATCAGCAATGTCGACATTTGATAGAAAGCCTAATTGTTATTATGAACTGTGGTATGATCTTTTCAGAAAAAGTGGATTAACCAAACATGTTTAGAATAATGCAACATATGCTTGCTATCCCAATCAGAAATGCACATGTCGAACGAGTGTTTAGTATAATAAAAACTTTGTGGCCAGATAAAAACTGGTAAAGACAGCGATTTGTGTCCAGCTGAATTAAAAGTGGCGCGTCAAGACTTCTATAGCATAGCTCTGGAAAATAAGTCCCTTCTGGAATGTGCAGGAGCTCCAAGAAGTACTAATAATGTATATTTATTTTTAATGAAAGGATTCATTAATATTTTTATTTTAATTTGTTGCTTTTATAGTAAAAAGGTTTTATTTTAAAGATATTGCTAACCAAGTCTCAGGGTTCAGATCCAATTCAACACAATCCATCCAATCATTACATTATCCACAACATTTAATGGGAATCCCATTGTGCGATTTGTATGTTTGTTGATAAACGATTGTGCGAAGCTATCCAATTAAAACGGCATGCCATATTATGCCGAAACTATCAACAACCTTACACGAAGGTATAAGTCGCTTGGAACCAATGTCATCTACCAGCGAAGATTTTGTATTGTTGAATGATCGAGTAGGTAATGTGATTATTTTCGCACGTGAAAGCAGTCTGCAATGAGTGCGAAACGGCTTTATGGGCACACAATATGGGCATGGATTGGCAGAACTTCGTAAATAAGAACAGAGGTATATTATATTCCTTGGTGTTCCGTATAGAAAAATATCTGATGTGTTACATTCACATGACTTTTGAATTAGGTTTTATTTTAGGTGTTGTATCGTATTTCGACTGTTGGGGAGCCGAACACTTGAAGTAGTTGCAACCGCATGTATGGTAAAAAGTTTCCGGTGGCATTCGCACCAAAAATGTTTAAAAAAATATTAACTTTGTAATTTTGACCGTTTCTTTAAATATTACGTATTTATGCTTGCCTCGGCTGCGTCAATATTTATATTTTTTTAGAGACATGAATATCTTAGCAGGGAGTTGTGCGACTGAAGAATGTAGGCTTACACAGATATTAAGTTTGTCTTCACTCCATTTATTTATGGTTGACACGATTTAAATAACACTTCAGTGATATAGAGGGCTGTGAGAATTTTTATTAATTATTTGCACCTTTTAACACGTAAACTATTTTCGTCTCACACAAAATACGTATTAAATTTCTCGAGGACGCATCTCGCGTCCGGTTAGGAACACTGTCTACAAGCAACTGACTTCTGAATTTGTAAATTATGCTTCATTTTAGTTTCTGATTGGCTAATCCTAGTCCAATAGAATACCTTCATTTAACTAAAGTTTTTTCTGGTTGTTGATTGGCTATTTTATAAACTGTCACAAAAATTACATTATTGCTTCCAAGAATCACAAGTAGCATTATTAAACTTTCAAATTCATTATTGCCTCAAGGTTACCTCATTGTTGGCAAATTTTAACCTATTATTCTCACAGGTCCTACATTATTAAATTTCGTAATACATTCACATAACATTATTACACATGTATACAATAATATAAACATATACAATGACTGTAATATACACTTTTTATATCTTGTTACATATACATATTGCTTTGAGGTGGGCTGTTATTGAATTTATGTTATATAATTAGACCGAAATCATTTAAGTGTTAAAAATACTGTCTCACTTTCTCAATGCACTATTCTACAAACTATTAACCATTGAATACATGATAAGGGCCTTTCAGGCCAGAAGTTAATCATCACTTTACTTACATGTATTAAAGTCTTATATATTACGCCATATCTTATGTTATCCTTAAAATGTATCTAAGAATAGGAAACATGATAACATTTTATTTAATGTGCCAAAGATTGTATGAAAATAATGTTTTCTTGATGCTATAAGAATATAATGCACGAAGAGGGGGGGGGCCTTTCAGGCCTATTGTAGTATATTTTTTTTAGCAATGCATTTAACTGCCATCAATGAATGATAATTGTTCGTGTGCTAGACTCTAGTCATAATAATGACATGTCCGCATTGTTGAAGTTTACTTCAGAATAATAAGGTGCTGCCCTCATAGTTTTCAAATGTAAGTAATTATTATATTCCAACTAAAATGAAGTCATGTAAGGCGCAAAAAGTTCTGTCTACAGAATTTGGATTCCGAGATTATTCGACTATTGTGAGATATGTACCAAAGAAGAGTAAGGGTGTTATACCTAAACTCTATGCATCATGAAGCCGCAATTGATGAGACTCAAAGAAAGAAAAAGCATAGATGATTTTATTTTATGATAAAACAAAATTTGCTTTATTCTGGACGTTCTCGGACTTCAATCCAGGTGAGGAGATGATGTCATCGAAGTTTCGGGACCGTATCTCTCCCTTCTTAAGCATGCTGAAGCATTTCAAGACCTTCGAGAAGGATGACTTACCATCACCCAGAAAATTCAAGATATTTTTTTTGTCTTAAATATATGGTATTTTAATCAAAATTGTTAAGCGACTTCTTGAGAAAATAACATCTTTTGATAATTTTTTTCATGTAAAGGGTAGTTTGGGGAGCGGGATTTTCTTCAAAATGTTCGTGTCGCATCCTTGGAAAATGCTGAACTTAAATATCAAGTTTGGTGTTTAATGCACTTTTTGTTTTTTAATTTCCTATGTTGTTCACACACACGGATTTTCTTCTAAAAATTATTTTTTTTTATTCAGGGAGTCTCAAATTTTGTTATAACAAAACAAAATTTGCTTTACTCTGGACGTTCTCGGGCTTCAAGCCAGGTGAGGAGATCGCTAATGACCTAGCAGTTATGCGCCCTTAAACAAAAAAAAAAAAAAAAAACCAAGGTGAGGAGATGATATGTTATCAACGTTTCAGGAGCGTGCATCTCTCCCTTCTTCAGCATGCTGAAGCATTTCAAGACCTTCGAGAAAGATGACTTACCATCATCTCACCTGGCTTGAAGTGCGAGAAGTCTAGAGGATGTACGTCGCCATGAAAGCTCCAGCTCTTATTTAAACTTTGTTTTACTTTATAAGAAAACAAAATCAGGTGTGAATTCTCTTGACCAGAAAATATTGTGACTTTGTCCAGTTTTCCAACTGTCATTCAGTTCTCACTGTCACTGTTTTAAGTTCTTAACTGGTTCACTTCGTTCTCCCTTTCACTTCATTAATGTCACTTCAGTAAGGTGAACTAGTCCAGTTCTCCGTCATTTCACTTCCTTCGTGACGTAGGCTCTTCACGCCGTACGGTTCACTTCACTCGGGAGTCGAACACAAGACCTCCAGTCGCTCCGCAGTAGCACTCGCTGCACAACAGTCGTCACCAACTCGCCCGAAGAATTGCTCTTAATGTCGTACTATTATCTATTCCAAACCAGAGTGCCTTTCACTGAAAACAAACTCTTTGTATTATCCGCGCGAAAGTAGTTCGCAATCCCCGCCCATAATGGCTGCTTGTTCCCCTCCCACGTGCTTGTTGAACACTATTTAATCTATAAAAAGGCGCCCTGCGTGAGAATCATGGTTCAAAATGCAACCTGAGGTAACAATCGATTTTATAAGTATGCGGCAATGAACACTTACGTTAATCACAATCCTCGGGCAAAAGTGCAACACCCAAATCCGAATTCTCCGAAGGTAACTCAGCTGACATATCGGAATCAGAACTACTCTCCAAAATAATGACAAGCTTATCCACAATTCCATAGCATTGTCGCACTTAAAACTTTATCCTCTTCTATGTTGTATTATGTCTGTTTGTATTCCAAGTTGAATTATGAAGTATTGTTTGTTTTTAGCCACTTTTTAACTGTTTCCCGCTTCTGTGTTTGACCAGTTTATTCGCACTACACGCACCTTCCTCTGCCATATGAGCTCAAATACCAACTGACTAAATCACAAGATTTGACCTGAGCTGAGCTGAGCTGTGTATTAGTGTATTATGAAGGACTATTCGCTTATCATATATCCTGTGTTACGCAAAGTGTTTATTCGGTACTCAGATAGCACCTCTGGGAATTCATTGCTGCATTTCTTGTGTATGTATGAGATTGGCAGTCGTTTATACGGTTGGTATTAACAACCAAGATGCTCTCGGCGTTAGCGCAATAGCAGGCGAAAGTCATATTTTGTAATCTCTTAACAGCTAGTATATATCCATTATATTTAACGAGAGTTCTTATGATAACCGCAATAAAATGTGCAGTTCTATACCTTTCCTGCTCTAATATTTCATAATACAATACATGTATTAAGGAGCTATTTACGTTGGCGTAAGAGTATATTCTTGGGTTCGTGACAAGCCGAAGCACGTGCTTCTGTTTATATCAGAGGGAACTCTGGTTTGGAATGGACAATAGAGACGCAGTCGCTAATTTCCCGTTCACTCACTGATTCAACTCAACTCTCTCACCGACGACTCAACTCGACTCATTCTACTGTCGCCACTGACTGACACGACTCGCACTGAGTGACTCCCGCGAGAGCGCTCACTTATATAGTCAGTGAAATCTTTCCGTAAGCTTCTCGAACGTTCTAGAACTATTTCGACGCACTTTTGGAAGAGGGGAGAAGCTTCCGGAATGTTCTAGTTATCTGCTGATAGGACACCCGGTGTTTACGTTGGTAAGCGGCCGTTATTGTGTTTACACCGACCGCCCGTTAACCTTGGGCCATAGCCGCTGTGCTACAATATGTACATACTCACATTGTAAACTACAGACAAGGAGATGGCAGTTTGTTTTGTGGGTTAATGTAATGGACGTTGCAGCTATAAATGCTGTGTATTACAAAATCGGCATCCGGAATATCACAATGGAAAATCAATGAAAGGAGAATTTTTTTTTGAAGAGTTGGCCTTAGAACTTGTTCGTTCACATGTGGAGTCAACAGTCCAAATTTGTAAAGACATGTCCTACAAACAATGGCATGGTGCCAAAAGATGCCAGGAAATGGATAGAATCCATTTGGGGAAATGCAGAGAAGATGTTTTTGTGTCCACGTTAAGTGGAAAAGAAAATTGCTGCGTTCAAAATGTTTTAACAATGTGTACTATGAGCATAGACTGTTTGTTTGTGAATACTGTTTCCAGTAATTTCTAAACTTTGTGGCAGACAGTCTAATCTTTATTTAGAAAAATGCTGTGTAGCTTGAATTTGTTATGTCCAAGTAATGTGCAACTTAACAATTTTCTAATATTTGGATGAATGTGTTATGCATACTGATTTTCTTTGTAACTCCCTAATGTGCAATTCCTATTTTTATATAAAAGGTAATATAAGTAATTATGTGAACAAAAAAATATAAAAACTTAAACAGAAATTCTTTGACTTAAATTAATTTATAAAGCTTTTCTTTGGTATTTAAATTACTTTCAATAAACTACAGAACAAAATTTTTTTAGACAGCAAGACCTAAAAGTAGAACTTCTAACACAATGCACATACATGTTTAATAACTCGACTTGGTTTGACTAGGTTTAACTTTTCATTATGTATTTTTACATGATTAATTTCTCATGACGCTCGCATTATCTGTTCACAATACAAATGGTCATACTTCAATTTATCGCAATTCGTTGTAGAGTTAACCTATACGTTATGTTGGCCAATTTTATGGTGGAATGCAATAATTCTTCTAGTTATAGTTGGTAGGATGTTTCGTTTTATATTCAGGAGATTTTGTATTCTCGATGAAATATCCATGTCGAATTTCTAGTTGAACGCTGAGTCTCCCAGGCGATCCCTGGAGTCAGCATGGTAGATTTTCCCATGGAGATTGTGCGTCGTGCTATTGATGAATGACCCGATAAACTTCGGTCCTGTATCAGGGTAAAGGGAATCATTTTGAAGGATAATATGTGCATTTAGCACAGAATACATGTGGATATCAGGTGCCACAGTCAAACTAAAGAAAAAGCGTAAAATACATTGTTGGCACTATAATAGTAGATTATGATACAAGAGGTAAAAGTAGGGCTTTATTTTGCGAGTAGGAATATTTGCGAAACATTTCGCAATCCTATGAGTAAAACAACTTTTAACACGTGTGGTATGTAATCTATTTTAGACAGCGCTCGAATTTGTAAAACAACAATATTATGTTGACTTCTGAAACTAACAGAGATCACGTTTTGAACGCGATTCTTGAATTGAAAAGAAGTTACGTTAAAAAAGCAAGATATCAGATGTTTTGTTGGTTCGCTAGCAGTCATTTTCAGTAAAATTATTTTCAGTATGTTTTACCTTACTCCGAGCAATAAAGCGATTAAATACTATATCATAATGCTTTCTGGATTTTTGGGGGAAGACTACTAGTGTTATTCTTTCTGCTGCTTCTGTAATTTCACCTGGCTCTTCCATTTCAGTTTCTTCTGAATTCATAATGGCCGCCATTTAATATTTATGTCGGTTATGCTAGATAAAAGAATAACGTTTTAGATTGAAGAAAGCAGAAGGCTGCCAATATATATATATATATATATATATATATATATATATATATATATATATATATATATATATATATACTCTACAACGAATTACGATAAACTGAAGTGACAGTTTGTAATATGAACAGATAATGCGAGCGCCATGAGAAATTAATCATGTAAAAAGACATAATGAAAAATAAAACCTAATCAAACCAAGTCGAGTTATTAAACATGTGCAAATACAAAGGGTAATTGCCATGTGATTGGTCTTGAAACCAAAGTTTGCCACAATGAAGATTATCGTACTGGTGCAATAATAACACTGGGGAACAAAAAAATTTCGTGGTGCCTTGAATTTTCCACCTGATTCTGGGTATTTTGATGCTACTGATTCTGAAAGTGTCTTCCGTTTCATTCTAACAGCTCTAGTTTGTGAGATACTGATGATATCTTTGTAAATTCCTCTTATGTCTACTTTTTTTACAGCACCATTTGTAAATTGATTATATCATTTGCATTATACTAATGTATTTTATCCAAGGTCTATTCATGTTTGCAGATGTACTTTAACTATTCTTACATTTATGTCTCCTTTTCATAAGCACTGACGTGACTTAATAGGCACTGATATGGCTTCATCACGAAGAAAATGTGTGAATAATCCTGATGTGTTTTGTTTCATCTGTGGAATACACATTCATCCAGCAAAGAAAACCCATAACCGATTTTGTAAAAAGAGCTTATTTGGCCTATTTGAAAGTAAAACTTGGAGAGCAAGATAAGGCTTGGGCACCTCACATCGTATGTAAAACATGCACAAAGGATCTGCGACAGTGGAAAAATGGGAAGTGGAAGTGCTTCAAATTTGGGGAACCAATGATATGGCGAGAACCAATAAACCACAGTGACAATTGTTGCTTTTGTTCAGTAGATGTAAAGGGCATCAATAGCAAAAACCGGAATATCCTGATCTACGCTCTGCAAGACGTCCCGTTCCACATTCAGAGGAGATACCTGAGCCAGTATTTATCAGTCTTCCAGAGTCATCAGAAGAAATGGATGAATCAGCTGAAAGCTATACTGAGCAAAATGGCAGTGATTTCGCAGGACCTTCATCAATGGTATCTGGTTTTAATCAAGCAGAATTGAATGACCTCATTAGAGATCTTAGTCTTCCAAAGAAGTCGTCAGAATTGTTAGCTTCTAGGCTGGCAGAGAAACAATGTCTGTTACCGGAAACAAAAGTGACAGTCTATCGCAAAAGAGAGTAAGATTTCCTGCCGTTCTTCACAACAGAAAACCAATTTGTTTTTGCAACAATGTTGAAGGACTGTTAATGAAACTGGGTATAAGAAAATACACATCAGCGAAGTGACGGTTATTTATTGATGGCTCCAAACGCAGCTTGAAATGTGTTCTTTTGCATAATGGGAACAAATACAGGTCAATACCAATTGGTCACTCAATTACTATGCATGAAAATCAAGCTACAGTAGCTACAGTCCTAGAGAAGATCTCATACCGTGATCACCAATGGGTTATCTGTGTCGACATAAAGATGAATTTTCTTCTAGGACAGCAAGGTGGTTACACCAAATACCCATGCTTTATATGTCTATGAAACTTTAGAGCTAAAGATCAACATTGGGTGACAAGACAGTGGCCTCTTAGAGAAAGCATGCGCGTAGGAGAAAAAATCATCATCACAGAACCTTTGGTTGACAGAAACAAGATCATACTGCCACCACTGCATATCAAATTGGGTTAATGAAGCAGTTCATCAAGGCGCTGAATAGAGATGGAGCATGTTTTGGTTATGTATGTACAAAATGTTCTGCATTGACTAAGGAGCTATATTTGATGGACCACAAATCCGACAACTCATAAATGATGAGAAATTTCAAGTGTCAATGAACGATACTGAGGCAGCTGCGTGGTCGTCGTTCTGTATGGTAATAAAGAATTTCTTGGAAACTATAAGGCTCTTAACGATAAAGAACTTGTTAAGAATATGCTCACTGCTTTTTGTGCACTTGTTTGTAACATGCGCATCAAATTAGACTACCTACACAGTCATTTGGACCGATTTCCATCTTGGAGAATAAGCAAGGAAAAGGTTGAGCGTTTTCACCAGGAAATAAGTATAATGGAAGAACGGTATCGTGGACGATGGAATATACATATGATGGCGGTCTACTGTTGGAGCATCCAGCGCGAATGTCCAATATCATTGCAACGGAGAAAATCACATAAACGTGGATTCAGCGACCTGATGTAAGAAAATCAATGAACCTAATGGTAGTTGATAGAAAGTTACTTCATGAAAAAGAATGCGCTTGATCCATCCAAATGTATTCAGGATTTAATTGTGTGCAAGTAATATAGTTATATATGCAGACCAGTAAGGTTAAATTTGGTGTATAATGTGAATAAGATGTATCTCAAAAACTAGAGCTGATAGGGCAAAACTGAGAGCATTTTTGGAACCAGCCCAAATATAGTCAGAAATAGGTCAGAATTGTAAGGCACCAAAATCACTGTTCCCCAGTGTAATCTAAAGCTCCTGTGCTAGAAGTTGTACTTTTAGGCCATGCCGTCTAAACAATATAAGTTTTGTACCAGAACTGGGTATGCCTAGACTGGGTATAAAGTAGATAGAAAAACATATCTGATGCGATACATTCATATGACTTTCTCTACCCTCTGTCGTTTATTAGTGGGTATACAAAATATTCTTACTAAAGCTTTTTTTTTCTATCTACTAAATTTTAATTCAAATAAAGCTTTGCAGAAATAGCTACATTACATATTTCGTTATAGATACAAAGGAAAAAATAAAATTAAATTCAGTTTTATTTATGGACGCTCTTTAGATGCTGTGGTCCTTAGCGTCCCATTCTATATTGCGCGTGAAAGACCGGAAATTTTGTTCAGAGGCCTCTTTATCAGACTTGAGGTTCTTTTACGTACCGTAAATCTACGAGACGGGACCACCGGCTTTACTTCGTTTCCGAAGGAAGCCACGCTAAGGATTTTTACGCCCGAAAAAACTCCATCGCCCTCCGCCGGGTTTGAACCCGCGACCTCGGGAACTAGAGGCTAGCATGTAACCTTACAGCACGGAGGACGACAAATTCAATGGGAACAGCGATAGTCAAATGTTTAACCGGACGCTATATGCTGGCCTTAAAATTCCATACTGTTTCCATGCAATCGCGAGAAGCAATTGAACGTTGACAGGACTTTAAGAGAATGACCCAGTAATGAGCACATCGAACCATTAATAAAGGATATCTCAGAAATGGCTTATCCCCCAAAATACTTGAAATAAATTCTGTGTTTTAAAGAGATTCTTGTGTAATACGTTTTGTCTATCGCTTAACGTTAACCAATTAAACCAGATTATAGAAAATTCCTTCCGAATGAATAGGACTTCATAGACTATTCCTAGAAAATTCAAGATATGCATTTTATTTGTCATGTAAATTTCTTTAATATGTGATATTTTAATGAAAATCGTTAGAGCCATTTTTTATAAAATCAAAATTTCCTAAAATGTTCGATGTAAAAAGTAGTTGCGAGTGGGGGCTACTGAACTTAAAGTTTGGTAGTCATTCGACTTTTCGTTTTTGAGTTATGCTGTTTTTACAGACACAGGCGCGCGCACACACACATACATACACACACACACACACGGGCGTGTTTCCAAAAATGCTTTATTTGTATTCAAGGAGCCTCAAAACATGTATTTCCATGAAATCTCGGTATCGATTTTTTAGGTGGAATGCAATAGATACCTTCTCTAGCTACTATAAACATGGTAGAGAAAGTATAAAGGTTTTGTAAGAAGCGTTTGTAATGCAGATATGCAAATAAATGATAGTGGCTAGAGAAATCGACATGGATGTAACATATGAGATGTTTCGTTTTGTATTTGGGAATTTTGTATGTTTGGTGAAATATTAAGTATGTTTGGTCGAATGCAGTATTTCCTCTCTGTAGGTAACGTGTTTTGAAAATAAAATTATACATGGTTATTCCTTTTAAACATGTCGCACCTATATAACAGCACATATCTTATGCATTAAAAACAGGTATCCTATTTTGGAAGCTTAATACGTATGTTTATGATTTTACACTTCTGATAGGTGAACCGTATTGGATTTAGTTTTATGAAACAAGTAGGTTTTAGGAATGAGCAGGAGTGGTGATGTCATAAGCAGTGCCTGTCAGCGCCAGCCTGTGTGCTGGAAAGGAAGAACCATTAAGAACACTAATGCTAGCAATTCCTCATTATAGAATAATAGAAAAATCACTATCGTTGTTTTAACTTACGCAACCGAGGAGAAGGTGGGGGAGGAGGTGGAGGAATGCTAATTCCTGATACCTTTAAGCCGCTCTTGAGTAAAAGACAAGCAGAAGCATTGGATGTGGGACAGGTGATGCAGTTGATCGGCGAACACCTGGCTTGATGGAATGCAAGCGGCAGCTGGTTTTGGGGCGGTCCGCTATTGATGGCACGCGACCTCGGCACACACATCTCCAGCTATTTGCTTATTTTTTATCCATGCTCTTTTGCTTCAATTATTAAACCTCATGATTAAAGCCTAACTGTACAAATTTGGCAGTAAGATATATGTTCATTTCATTTTTTTAAACATTTTTACATATTTCATGTTAGATTAGATGGTACCGAGCGAGTTGACTCTGCACTAACGTGTGAGACTCGCATTTGGGAGGTCCCTGTTTCGATTCCCGTCGAACGCCCACTGACCTGGTTTTTCGTGGTTTTCCCTGGTCGGTAGGTGAATGCTGGGGTGGTTTCTCATTTACCACGATTCCCTTTCCATCAGTTGCCTTCCATTCCGTTTTCTTCTCATCTTTCAGCGTACTTCTAGGTTTCGTGGCGTATGGCGGTGCAGGCCAGTTGGCGCGGATGCTTGCTAAAAGGAAAGAGTATTCGCCGTGGACACTTGAGGGCTGCTTGGTGGACAGGTCGTTTATCGCCCTATCTAGGCAGCTCCAGTATTGGGACGGGTCCTCGAGGCTGGAACTGTCACGGACTTCCGCGGGTCCCTGTGCTCGCGCGTAGTGTTCCCCTTCGCTGTGTAACTATAACCTATAGATTAAGTTAGTGGCAAAATCTGGAATTTCATATACTATATTACATTAAGTATGGTAAAAAAATCTACTAGAGTTTTTATAATTAGTAGAATGGAATTACAGAGGAGAAACAATTCATACGTGATAATATTGTGGTGGGTGTTGAAAATCCTAACAATTCTTTTTATTTTACAAGATTTTAAGTTTTAAATAATTCCTTGTGTTATTACTTCAGTTATTACAAGGCTTCGGATATTTAGGTTTTTACCTATTGTTTACCTTTACAGCCTATTGAGGCTAACATAGATAATTACAAATATAATAATTGACCTAAAAAGGTATTAACCAACTTTTATAGTGTCTATAGGCACCTATTTCAATTTAAATGCCTATTTCTGCCGTTTGGTGCCTATAAATGCGTTTTTTAAAAATTCCAATGAATTTATTTACTACACTGTTGTATTCAATAAATAATTATTTAATCAACAACAAACCTTTCATTCACTGGGTACATATTTGATTTCTGTTTGATAAAATGCGGCGTGGTGTCCTTTTTAAAAGGCTTGGCGCAACAATAAATAGAGCAACAATTAGTGAAATCTTAAGGTGCCGCATGTGAAATCGGAACTTCGGCAATGGAATATAATAACAACAATTGGTCCAAGTCTGGTTTTCAAAAACAATTATTTGATAATAAGGCAAAGTGTCGGTTTGTGTTCATAATACAACTATATTAAAGTCTTTGGTTCCTGTGATAATTTTTCTGCTAGTGCTGCAAAATGTCTAAGAACAAATCCACCAAAAGTGCATTAATAAGAACATGGATTTCGGATTTCCAGTCTTATACAACAGAGAGGAAAATAATCTTCTGCCAGGTCTGCAATAAAGAGGTAAGCTGTTTACTGCATTTTCTGTTATTTTTATTATTCACATGAGACCATGCATGGTAACTATCTCGATTAATTGTACCATATGGCTTTTCTTCTATCTGAAAATAATCTAAAATATGTTTTATGCATTTTATTAAGTCCAATACTGGGATCTGACAGTACAACAGATCAAGACAATACTAATTTTGTAAAAGACAATTTGTTTTATGTTATACTAATTTTTATGTAAATTATATTGGTTATTCATTTACAATTTTAATTATATTGACAAAATATGATTTACCAACATTAAAATATATTTATAAATATATTCTTCTACTTAAGGTTTCTGCCGAAAAAAGGAGTCACTTGGTACAACACGAGAAAACTTCAATTTCTCAAGCAAATTCTAAAAAGAAAGATTCTCAGAAGCAAACTTTACTTACACAGCCTATGCCCCCAAAAATAAAATCCCAGTTCTATTTTGATATGTGTAAAGCATTCGCTGCAGCCAACATTCCTTGGAATGTAGTTGAAAATACAACAATAAAATCATTTTTAGAAAAGTATTGCAGAGAAAGAATTCCCTCCAAATCGACACTTAGAAAAAATTGTCTTGAGAAGGTGTATGAATCATAGCTGAATGAAATAAGGTCAGAAATAGGAGATTCCTACATCTAGCTTTTCGTAGATGAAACCACAGACGCCCTGGGGCGAAGTATATCGAATTTAATTGTAGGAAATTATGGAAATTCGCATTTGATTTGTTTGAAGGTGTTGGAGAAAACTAATGCTCAATCAGTTGCCTACTTCGTAAACTCCAGACTAAAAGTGCCGTATCCGAATGGTGTAAAGGATGAAAGGGTGTTGTTACTGTACACTGATGCAACACCATATATGATAGCAGCTGGGAAACTTTTGAAGGCATTTTTTCAGCATTTAACACACGTTACTTGTCTGGCTCATGCACTTCATCGAGTAGCAGAGGAGGTTCGAAATTAGTTCCCCAAAATCAATGATTTAATATCCTCCATTAAGAAAGTATTTTTAAAGTCAAATTCTAGAATTGCAGATTTCAAAGGAAGTGTATTTAAGTGTGTTTTGAAATAAAACATTAATCTCTGTGTTTTGCATGGCGTGATGCAAAAAATTTGTTTATTTATTGTGCCTATTAAAGACCTATTTCCCTACTTTTTAGGTGCCTAAATCACATTTTTAGGACCTAAAGATCCGAAGTCTAGTCATTACCTTTCAGGCCTTATGTAGAGCAGGCATTGCTTTCAGTCCGATAATTTATATCGTTGTTTTACCGGAAGCATAGCTCTTTTTCGGTTTCCTAAATGAAAAAGAAGCGTTTTTAGCAAAGCCCCGTGTGTGTGTTTGTTTGTGCATCCGCCTTGTATATTTGATTGTAAACACTATAGCTCGAAAAATAAAGTCGGATAAATATTTACCAACTTTCATACTTAGTTTACGACAACTTTTAAAAATATCACGTGAAGATTTTCGAGGAATACCGACCTTTTCGAACACCTTTTATGTGGAAAAGTGTTTATTAATGCCTCAAGCAATGTATGTATGTATGTATGTATGTATGTATGTATGTATGTATGTATGTATGTATGTATGTATGTATGTATGTACGCGCACGTAGGCATGAATGAGCCCGGAGTCCATATAGTTGCAGACTATGACATTTATCTTCTCAGGATAAGGGGAAAGGTAAAGGTACGAACAAACGGGGGCTCCCGAGTCCGGGTCAGAGCACCGCAAGTATGCCACAACGGCCCCTTTTTGCTTCTACCGTTCCTGGGAAGGATGAGTGGAGAGACCCTAAGGGCGCAACCAGATCCGGATGACGACGGGCGCACGCATGAACGGGACCTAACAGTTTCAGATCGAATGCTTTCGACGCCGGCCGGGCCCACCTACAAACCGCAAACCCCTGGGGCTTCTCCGAAGGGACGCCCTCCCGGGAGCACCCGGAGGCGGGTCCTAACTGAACAGTTCCTCAACGACGCCAGGGAAGAAACTCTACACAGCGCAGAGCCACCGCCCAGCCGCAACCCACCAAACACCTTCGCCTGGTCCTACAACCCTGAAACAGATGACTAGGAGGATGAGGGGTACAGGAACTGGGAGACAGGAAAGTGGTTGTAGGAGATGAACCATCCCAGCATTCATGTGCCTACCCGGGGAAACCACGAAAAACCCATGGGCCAGAGTGGGCGATCGCCGAGGATCGAACCCGGGACGTCCCGAATACGAGTCACACACGTTCCCGTGCCGCTATCTCGCTCGGTAGGAATAAGGGAAAAGCCCCATGATGGGGGATATTTAAGCAAGCGATTCCTCCAGCCTAGCTCAAACTCGAATTCTTCGGATAAAGAGGCAGACACACCAGCCCAACACGATGGAGGCTGGCTTTAGAATATTTTATTAGTTAGATTCCACTCAAATAACAACTAATTTAATCAATACAATAGCATCTAATTAAATAAACCATTATTTTGAAATTCACTTTTCTAAGAAGTAGTATAGGATACAAACATAGGATTTTAGAATTTGTTTCTTAGACTCTTAGGTATACAAAGGGCTAGGCATATTACAAATTTTGAAAACTACTATTTAAAATATAGCAATTATAATACAATTTAATCACACTGTTTACGCTGGCATAACGGCAATCCGTTATACCGAAAATTGCATAAACTTTTGATACTTCTTCACTTGCTAAGCTTGTTGTAATCCATGTTTTAGTGTAATGCTTTATTAACGTGTGTTTGAGGGTGCAATAAACTCTATTTTAAACTATGTTGTATGTTATATAGATTACAGGTTATACGGGGGGGGGTAAGAGGTAAAAGTACGGACGAACGGAGGGACCCGCGAAACCGGGACAGAGCACCGTAAGTAGGAAACAACGGCTGTTTTTGCTTCTACCGTCTCTGGGAGGGAGGGGTGGGGGCGAAATCCGAAGGGCGACCGGATCCGGATGCAGCGGGCACAAGCATGGACGGGTGCCTAACGTTTCCAGATCGAACGCATCCGCCACCGTCCGGGCTCACTCACACGCCTCTAACCTCCGAAGGTTCCCCGAAGGGGCGCTCCCCGAGAGCAACTGGAGGAGGGTCCTAACTGAGTAGTTCCGCAACGATGCCAGAGAAGAAACTTCTACAGAGCACGTATCCTCCGTAACCCGGCGAACGCCGTCGCCTGGTCCTACAACCCTGAAACAGTTGGCTAGGGAGATGATGGGTGCAGGAAATGAGGGGCAGGAAAGTCGTGATAAAAGATTAACCACCCCAACATTCGCCTGCCGACCCGGGGAAAACCATGAAAACCCCATTGTCAAAATGGGCGGTCGCCGGGGATCGAACCCGGGACCTCCTGATGCGAGTCGTATCTACACGTTACCGCGTCGCCTCCTCGCTCGATCAACGGATAGGGACACCACACATGACCACATAGTTTTATTGTGGCAACCACTCCTCAGGAGGAAGGGATGAAGTGAAAGAAATACAGGACTGCAGGCCGCAGGCAGCCAAGTCACAGACACGTGCGAAAGTCCCCAACAGTTCTAGACTCGAAGACTCGCCCCACTGTTGGAGCTACCTACAGCTACATTAGAGAGAGGGCGATCAACGACCCGTCGACCAAACAGCTCCCTTCCTTCGAGCAAGTGTCCCACTTTCTGTCCGACACTGCAATACGCCACGGAATGTAGAAGCACATCCGAAAGATGAGAGGGAAACGGAATGAAAAGGAAATCGTGGTAGATAAGAAACCATTTCAGCATTCGCCTACCGATCAGGAAAAATCACGAAAAACCTAAGTTAGAGTGGGTGATCCAGGGGAATCGAACCGGGGATCTCCCGAATGCGAGTCCCACACGTTACCGCGGAGCCGTAACGGAAGCGTGGAATAACACCTCGTCTCGAGAAAGCTAGACACTCCGCTTTGTACAAGCAATCTTCTTGCTTGCGTTTACGTTATTCTGGTAGAAGATTTAGTTCCATGTTATTCACATATGAAGGGAGCAGCGAGTTTGACGCCACATATCTCTCACCTTTTAAGAAAACCTGCAGTAACGCTTATTAATTCTTAATGGCCATCTGAACAAGACCATACTTCGTCCGTAAAAATAAATAAGTATGAAATTAATTAAATTTTAAAAATGTAAAATATTAGAAATAAACGCGAGTCAATAGAGCATACATTAAATAAGGTTATCCAAAACCCTATTGCAGAAGTTAACTTTACTCACATTATCGCGTAGTTGCAATTCCTGAACTACAGTTATCTTATACGGTTTTAATTTTAAACGTTTTGTAGCATTTCAAGCCGAGGTTTGCGAAATTTCTGATTTTTGTGCAGGCATTCTGAGACTTCGTTTTAGCTTTTCTCCGATGTCATCCAGTATTTCCTATGCAAGAACACAGCGGTTTACTTTCGTTTTTTTTTAAAATTAAGAATAGATTTAGCTTCCCTAAATCTATTCACAAGATTACGAATACTCTATGGATCCCGGGCTTATTTGAGCTTCATTTCACCCATTTCATTCATCGTCCAATATGATTTACCAGGTTAAAGGACGTTAAAACTAAAAAAATCTGATGTTACACTCACATGACTTTCTCTACTCTTGTACAAACTATTTTTACAAACGCTCATTCTCCATATGCTTCATGTTAATCGAGATATCGAAATGTCCATCTTATTGGTAATTTTCTTGTAGATGCAAGGGGAATATGGTAGGTTTTAAGCAATAGTCAAATATTTTAACGCTGGTTGCTATGTGGCGCATTCCATTCTCTTTGCATGTCCAAGACATAAAAAAAATTCTGATGTGTTACACTCACATTACTTTCCCTACTCTTATACAAATTATTTTTACAAACGCTTATTCTCCATCTACTTCATGTTAATCGAGATAAACATTTGCAGAGTCTATCTTATTGCTAATTTTCTTGTAGATGTAAGGGGATAATATATTTACAAGGGCAATTTGGAAATTCAGTAGCCTTTAAGCACATACATATCTCTTAATAACTGGTTGCTAGGTGCAGCACCATTCCCTTTGCCACAGATTATAACTCTTTGCATATCCAAGACAAAAAAATGAATAACGAATTTCCATTTGGGAGAATAAGTATTGAAAAATTTAAGAGAATAACAAGCAATATCTCGAAAATGGTTCACTCAAAAAAAAATGTATATGACATAAGTTGTGTATTTTAACGCGATCTACATTTTTTGTGTAGTAAAATTTTGTCTATCTCTTCTGAAGAATACTTTTGGAGACATTCCCAGAAAATTCAAGATATACATTTTACTTGTCATAAAAATATCTTAAACATATGATATTTTAATCAAAATCGTTAGAGCCATTTTTGAGAAAATTAAAATTTTCGAAAAATCTTCCATGTAAAGGGTAATCTGGGGTGGGGGGATTTTCTCGAAAACCTTCGTGTCGCATCCTTGGAAGATACTGAACCTAAATACCAAGTTTGGTGTTTATCCGACTGTTCGTTTCTGAGTTATGCTGTTCACAGACACACACACAGACAGACACACAGACACACACACGGACATGTTTCCAAAAATTCTTTTTTTTGGATTCAGGGGATCTCAAAACATGTATTTCCGGTGAAATCTCGGTATCGAATTTTTGGGTGGAATACAATACTTCCCCTACTTACTATACGTAGTAGAGAAAGTAAAAAGAAAGAAGTACTAAGTAAACAGACTTTTTGACAGTATAACAGCACTAATAAACCGTAAAACTGAAAAATGTGTTCTTACAGTTCTATTAGCCTCTGTACAACACAGCCTTCACGTCCACTGATTAGCAGACACACGACGAGGAGGGAAGGTGTAGGTGGAACAGAACCGGTTAGAAGTAGCGCAATGCAGGGCAAGCAATTCCCCATAACACCTTTTACAATTAATATCAGACCACAAAATAGAATCACATCAAGACTTCCTCAGAAAGGTGCCAAAAGATATACAAATTCAACTTCTAAAGCATTTAGGTACCACTGGTACTAACCTACTCAAGAACCTTCTCAAAACCGCAACAATTCAAACCAAACAAACTCTCAAAATCATGCGCTACCTAGAAGTACTAACCAAAAACTACGAAAAACACAATCACGGAAACGTAACCTTCTTGGAAGGTCTTTTTCGTACCAACAACATCAAACTATCGGGTTTTCTTTCAAGTTTATACTAATTCAGACTATGAAACTCAACAAAACTAACGCATTAATAGTGCAAGGACCAACCAACACCGGAAAATCACTCATCATAAAATTGTTACTAGAAGACTTAAAACCCACACTTATCGGAAGGGAGAAAGACAAATCTTCCTTTCATTTGGACGAACTACCCACCGCAACATGCGTCCACTTCGGAACCCATACCAGACGCAACCAACATAGCTTTTATTGGAAGGTGCAGATATCTCTACCGACATTTCTTTAGCATTTTTCTTTTTTTGGAGAAGTTATATCTGTGACAGTTTCGTCCCTTCTGGTGTACATCCAGCGGAGAGCGAGCGGGAGCAGAAACGCTGTTCTGATAATGTATAGAGGCCAATACAAGTGGTTTCCCACTAGAAGAGGTACTTCTGGGACAAAAGCATATGAAGGTCTCGTTTAGTTATATCTACGTATGTTTGAACTCGACACTATTCCAAGAGGTCTCAGAATTTGTGAAGAAGGTGTAATTTTGTTTATAAACAAGGAAGGCTGTGCTTCCGATACTTCCTGTTGGTATAATGCGGGCTGGTGTCTGTGATGCACCTGGAAGTATGGAATGCGAGCAGCAGCTGTCAGCAACATGGGGGAAGCGACTACTTTGTGAATATCCGGCCAACAGCTAAAGCAGAGAAGTAACGATTTGCCATATGCGGGCATGGAAATTGATTAGTACAGATTGCATTAATCAACAGAAACGTGGCTAGACTTTTGAGAGAGACCTTGGAATCTTCCACATCTAGTTCTTCTTAACCAAAGAATACCCCAAGGTTTATGAGACCAATCCTCATCTATCTGCCTTCTCTTTTCTACTCAGTACATATGAAGGATCTGTCTATGTGTCTTCTGCGTGAACACATTAATCTCAGACATAACTTAAAATACTTTTCTGTGGTTTTTTACGATTGTATACGAGTAGGTCATTTCTGGAGTAAGGTTTGAAGGTATGAGATAGGTAAAAAAAAATTCGAACCAAAACGTGTAAGCGCCTGTAAGTTTCAGGTTTTGTTTCGTTTGTTCGTTTAATTTGTGTTAATCACAACTACTACATGGAAAACAAACACAACAAATGGGGAAGGGACAGGGAGAGAGAGAGAGAGAGAGAGAGAGAGAGAGAGAGAGAGGATGCTTCCTAAAAGTCTGCAAGATTTAATAAAGAACAAAGCAAAACGCAAACGTTATATTTGTTACCAGATTAAGTTATGTATCTTTTGAAGACATAACACGTCCATTTGGTGAAATCAATATCGAATTAATGTGATTGCCTGTAAAATCGTGTTCCTACATGAGCGCACGCACACATACACACAAATATATACACATTTATTTATTTATATAATATGTAATATATGAAGAATGTAATTTAAATAATGTTCCCCTTCTTTTTACCCCTAATAATACTTCTAACCACATTATCTTAATAGCACATCTTTCTCTTCTGGTTTAAAATATTACAAACAAAACGCTTCTTCGATGTTTTGAGCGGCTTACAACACTGCACCGGTTTTAAGTGCGACTGCTCTTGTCAAGTAATGAGGCACGCGATGAGTTAAGCGTGTTCCTTTTGATCGGAAGGAGGTAAGCATAGAGCCTAGCCAAGACACTTGCTGAATGTGGGGCGTCAGATGCCGCTCTACAGTGTGTTTGTTACATTTAAAGCTGGACGAAAATGTTAATTTTACCAGTTTAAATGGGGAACCTTGTTTCAGTATGTTTGTGTGTGTCTATGCGTACATCCGGCTCAGTGGTAATCTATCTAAGTAAATCCTGATGCTGAGTTCGAATCTCTGTCGAGGTAGTTTGTCTGATTGTCTTTTTTTTCTAAGCTTCCCTTATCCTAACAAGGCAATCAATGTAGGCATTCTCAACTCATTTGGATCACCGCCACCACCGCCACTACCGTCACCACTACCACCAGCATCAACGCCACCACCACCACCAGCACCACCACCATTTGATTAATCGGCTCTGTAGATTTGAGATATAAGGGATGTTAAACTATATATTAAAATCTTTGACATCGCAGTACATCTTAATTGCCTCGATACTGTAGTGTTAAGATTTATGTAATATTAAGCGCAGCCCTTTTTGTTTCTCAAAGCCTTTATTTGCCGTATACTGTAAATAAATGTAATTACAAGTCCAGTAAAGTGTAACCACTGCTGTGACTATTCCGGCGAAACTCTACTTTGCCTGGCTACTCTATTTTCCACAACTAGCCGACCGACCTATCAATGGGTCCGACAATGCGGCACAGCAGCCTTGGTGATATATCAGTACCAGATGCACAACGTAAGATATTGCATATATCTTATGCTTCCGTTATTACTTGAAATTCCACAGGAAAGACAAAGATTTGAAAGAAAAACACGTAGACACCCTGCTAATCGTATATGGGTTATCAGAATTGGTATATTTTAATCAAATTATTAGAGGTATTTGGCATTTAATAAGAAAATTGCAGAACTTCCTAAAACGTCTTTTCCCTACATCCTGGAATATGCTTAAATTAAATGTAAAAATGAATGCTGGTAGTTGCAACACCGTTTTAGACTTTACACCCAGATAAATACAGAGTCGCAGTCAGACAGATAGATAGGCAAGTAGAGACAGACAGCACGCACTTATCTTCTTTTTAAACTGATTTTATTATTATTTAACGATCCTAAAAGATATGTAGTTCCGATGAATTCTGCATATTGAATTTTTGGATCGAATAATTATCCCACCACACTAGCACACTTTCTGATCCTAATAAGAGGCATAGAAAACAAATCTGATTTGTTAGAATGTCCTCGTGTCTCAGTGGGTAGAGCACCTGAGTGCTTTTCAAAGGGTCCCGGGTTGGATTCCCGGCAGAGATCGACAAAATTTTCTTTGATAAAATAGCTCCTTACATGTTCAGAGTCTGACGAATGAATGTGAGTGTGTTTAATGTATTTCCACCATGACTAGACTGTACTGTCACAGTAGCAACTAAGGCAGCGCATTGGCGTCTTTGTTTCCATCAACAGTACTGTGTTTACGGAACTCTATAGTAAGGTTGCACATACATTGGTTGCTGTCTTGTCCCGGATCCTTAGCCTGGTCATGATGTACGAGAAATTTACAATAATGAGCATAGCCATATGGAAACAGGTTTATACCGCAAAGTTAAGGAAAGTGTGTTATAAGCACAAGCTTATCTTATTTCATTTATTTTCATGACTATTCTGTAAGTTATTCATATAACAACTTGTTTGTATGCATCTTCCTATTAAATAATGATGATAAATATTAATTTATAGAAATGCTTTCGGTACACATTTTAATGCAGGTGCACAAGAACACAGAGCAGGATGAGAAGGATGAAGCGTCTGGTTATAAATACATATTGATATTTTACTAGCCTTCCTCAGAAACAAAAAATCACTTTGAATTTCAAAGCATACTTTCTTAAAATATTGAAACATTTAAAGGAACCACAGTTTATTTTAATAGGTTCTACATTTTTCCAATTATAGAAAATTCAGTGGGGGAGAAGAGGATTTCACAGGAAGTTTGCAGAAAATACATTCGCGAAACCTTGCTGAAAATGTCGAGATTTTATGTATCAAATATATGATATTTTAATCAGAATTTTTGAGAAAATAAAAATAACGAAAATGCTTCGTATGACTTTGGTAGGGGAATTCCTTCAAGGTTCTCGCTTTTCATCCTTAAAAGAAGACTGACTCAAATATGAAATTTTTGTATTTATCTCGTTTTTAATTCTGCATTTTACTGATAGACGCACTGTCTGACACACACACACACACACACACACACACACACACACACACACACACAGAGGCCTTGTACATTTTCAAAGGGATCTCGAAACAGGTATTTCTAATTAAAATTTCATTCTCTATTTAATATCGATTTTTTGGGGGAAAATACAATATTTTCTCTACCATAGATTAATCAGTGTAGAAAAATAAAATAGAAACTTGTAAAGAGAGAAATTGTTAGATATTATTATCACCATGCGATCTGTAATGTAAGCCCAAGATAAATTATTACTTTGACATAATTCTACCACTGCTATTATTATTATTATTATTATTATTATTATTATTATTATTGCTGTTGTTAGGTTTGTTTAAGCATCGCGCTGTTTGAGTTCTTTTTTCTTTATTATCCATGAGATATCATCAGTGAAATTTGGACCCGAAGACGTTGTCAATTAATGTAGACCGCAATAAAAGTGTACGAGAATGTTTTACTTTTCAGGTTTTCCACCATCAACCTCGCCAAATTAAATTATTGAAGGTGTATGCTGACAAATAGTGGAGTACCTTTTATGAGTTGGGTTTACCTGTCCTAATTATTCACAAAACGAATATCGCTGAGCGAAAAAGGCCTAAGAAGGAAATGCCCATAAGTCTGAAAGCAGGCCGCCTGTCGCCAAGGATAAGCCTCAGTAATGCGTGTCAGTAGCACTGATGTGAGACTGTTACATGTAAGCACATTTAAGTGACGCCTAGCCCGGGACCAAACTCCTAACTTTGGGCACACAAAGCCAGCGCTCAGCTAACTGCGCCACTCAGGCTGAGTTCACTGTGCGTAATACTTCTGGAGCATGATGAAAATGCTCGTGATTGAAGTAAGAATTACGCTGTCAGAAGTCTTCGGTAATAAAATAAGAACAAAAAAAGAATGCAATAAAGATACTGTCCTGAACTGTTTAATCATTAACAAAAAAACACAAGATCCTCAAGTCACGAACTTGACAATGGAGCCATATCCTACTTCCTGTCTTAAGGTCACCTGTTTTATTATTTTCTCCTCCACTGTCATCACACCTGACATCTCTGCGTTTAGTTGCACAAGAAATTACTTTACGTTGTTGAAGTGAACAGTCTTTTTAATGTTAGATCAGTCCTCATCGGCGGAAATGGTCGCATAAGGCTAAGAAGCAGAACGTAAAAGGCAAACACATCCTGTCTGGAACTCGCGACCTTCAGCATGCTCAATGTTACAAGTGAATGTATTTGATGTCACTGTTTTAATAGACTTGAGAGTGGAATGATCTAAACTACAAGTGTTCAACCTGGGAAACCAGTACCCGCAAAGGTACGAAGTACATACAAGAACACGCGCAGGAGAGAAAGGGAGATAAGAGAGAATGAGAGACAGACAGAGAGGAGTTCAAGCGACAGTATATTTCATGTTCATATTATCATTCATTCGGTATTCTATAGCATCCGATTTTAAAGAGGTAAATGATCACAGTTTATTATTTTAAATATTTATAAAAATAAGTATAAACCCACCTTGTATTTTACAGAATAAATGACGTCGGTACAATCTGCAAACCTTTTAAGTTCACTTTTATTAGTTTTTGGAGGAGCAAAAAATAATGTATTTTTCCGCTAAAACGAAATTCCAAATTTAATTGAAACGCTGTTTGCAAGCACAATGTTTTATAAGCATTTAATTGGACTTAAGATTCGTTGTAGTACTAACTATGGTGCAAACTTTAAAGGAAGATACATATAATTCAAATATTAAATACAGTGCGTTCGAAAAGTCGCTGTGTACTACTACGGATGTAGATTAGGTCGGAAGTTCAAACCAAGGTTAGGATTTTTGTTAATAGAATCTTAACAGAAGTTGACATAATTGATTTTTTATAGATACGTGATTGTTTTTAATTTATTCCATTGTTGCATAACATTTAACACTTATCGGTTGATAAAAGTGGGGCAGTATTTTATATCACAACACTGTGAATGCCAGAGTGATTGTAGTGTAAATTAACATTATTGTATGACAATGATTTGAGATGTTTGTTAATTATAAGCATTGTTAGGAAATAAGTTTACACGGCCTCACTGAAACTGACAATAGGAGCGGGTAACAATGAGCGAGGGGGTGAGTTGTTTATCAATTAGAAGAGACAAACAAATGACGTCAGATTAGCGCGCTTTTCTTAGAAATGGAGGGAATATCTTCCCTAGAGCATATGTGTTCGTAATTTTGATTGGATATAAAAATAGACGCTAATGTTGGCGCGTTTTATTAACCAATAGTAGCTCGATTATAATCTTTAGGCATATCGGGTGAGGGAGTATAAATTCCGTGCCAGAGACGGGTAACGCGCAGTTTGACAGAATAATTCACAAGGCAAACGTCGTTCAGTCCAACAGAAGGATTCGCGGGTAATACGTCGTTCAGTCCAACAGAATCATATAAAGGTTATACGTCGCACAGTTTAAGAGAATCGTTCACGCGTTATACGTCGCGCAATTCTACAAAATCTCTCGCGTCATAAAGTTAGCTACAAATGTGAAATACGCGAATTAATAATGTGCAGCAAATAAGTGATTATTGTGACATTAGAAAATATAACAGTTTCAGTCTGGCGTGTATCAAGAGTCAATATGTGAAATTAATTAATTATGACGGTAATAAAAGTGTAAAAACAAATTCTTTTATAAGTGTTATCTTTCAGTAATAAATCCTTTCCGTTTACACACCCTGTTCAAGAGATATGCTCGACTGAATAATAATAATAGCTAGCCGGAGGACAAAGAACCCAAAATTCGAACTAGTAATACAATAACAGGCGCTCAGCAATAAGATAACACGAAGTTACTGCGACAAATTGGTTCCCATACGTTGGGGCAGATAAACATGAAGCATCTTCCAACTAAAAACAAATATTCTACTTCAAAAGCTATTGAAAGCGATATTTGTAGTGTTTAGATATTCAATTTAATTTTATGCTACGGCACTTTCAATAGAGAAACGTATTTTTCTTGTTGAACATGTCTTTCGACTTAGCGATAAATACACAGATTTAGTACGGGAAGTATTTGCTGAAAAAATCCGAGAAACAGCTGTACCTCATCGTAATGCTGTTAAACTAAATAAATTTTGAGAGACAGGCTCAGTGATAGATGCCGAACGAACTAGAAGACCACTAACTAAACGAGAAGTTGGACATTTCTGACTCTATGCGGCGGAGCCCATAAAAATCGTTGCGCAAGTTGGCACAAAAAAGATATATCGGGCTTGCAACCGCGCATAAAGCGGTTAGGAAAACATTGAAATTGTTCCCGTGACAAGCAGTGCAAGAATTGAGAGATGTGGATCATGAAAAGCGAATCTGTTACTGCGAATGGTTTCTCTTTTATTAAAACGAATATCATTGATACTCTTGATGTTACCTTCTACACAGACGAGGTCTCGGTCAATCTCTCCGGTTATGTTAACACACAAAACACGTGATCATGGTCAACGGAGAATCCTCATGCTGTGCATGAAACGCCCTTGCACGATCAGAAAATTGGAGTAGTAATATCCAGACGTCGCATTACTGGCCCATTATTCTTTGAAGAAGCCGTGAACAGTGAACATTATTGTTCAATGATCCAAAATGGCATTGGCTAGCTAGAGGAAGACGGAATCTAGTCATGGTTTCAACAAGATGGCGCTACTGCGCTCACAGGTGACAACACTGGCCGATTTCTGGAAGAGTTTTTTGGGGAACGTGTCATTTCTAAATACTTATGGTCCCCTCCCTCGCCGGACCTTACTCCACCAGACGTTTTTCTTTAGGGAGCAGCAAAATCTGTAATACATTGCCATCGCCCACGCATGCTTTGTGACTTAAAAACTGAAATAACTGCGTACGCCAGAAGCATATTCACAAACAGATCTGCAAAAAAATGTTTTCCAATAAAATTAAGCGGGTTCAGGCTTATATATCCGCCCGTGGACATTTCCAACATATGCTGTAACTACACAGTGACTTTCCGAACACCCTGTATTTACAATAAATTATATATAGCATGAACTGCTTCAAAGGAATTCGGTCTGGTCCAACCACTATATTCTCTTAAAGTATACTTTATATCCTCTCCCATGTTGTCTGTAGTTTTCCTGTTTTCAGTTTCCTTGATGAAATCTATTCCTGTGCCATCCTTGGTTAGCTTCACTCATTGACATCAGAAGCCCTAGTTGCCTTTTGTTGTTTCCTCATATATAAGTACACCGCCTTTGACATCTCGGGTCATATCGGCGGTTTTTGCCTTAGGAACAAATGCTCATCGGCAATGATGTTAAGTCGCTTTACAGTGGTTTTGACCTTTGGGTTATTACACTAAATTTACACTCACATTCACGCTTTCATTCATACTTCCGGACTCCAGAAAGGGTAGAGAATAGACCTTGATACAGAAAAATTCCAACCCTACAGCCGGAAATCGAACCCGGGACCTCTGGATTTGGAGGTTAGCATTTCACCTTGTTGAAATATCCTCCAGGGTGTTATATATATACATATATATATATAATTCCAATTTTTGTCTAATGTAATGAAACAATTGATCAAGTTGCTATGGTCCATCATTTTGAAAAATTCTGATACCGTAATTATTGACGGGAAGATATAAATAATTAAATAAATGATAGTAACATAAATAAATGTATTGGAATAAATCATTTCCGTATATTGAATCAAATGTGTAATGTAATAAGCCTGAGTTAAAAGATTTGTCTGGAAAGAAACATGTCATTAAGGAAGACATTAGTAAGAGCCGAGGATAGAACACATTAGCTTAAAGATTCTTGGAATACAGTTAGGGTTTAGTCCAGTATGGTTCAAAAGTCACGTAGGCAGCGATTCTGTAAATTAGAAAAGTGAAAGGTACGGCTTAGCAACACGGAAAGAGACGCATACGTAGGATTTTAAGATTGTACCGCGCGAGAAGTAACGTTTGTATGGGTATTCATATGTGGGCGGAGCTTAAGCTAAGAAAGGTTCGTGCATTCTAAATCAGAGACACATTCATGAATACATTCGTGACATATTCGTGACTCCCCTGAGACTGTTGACTCGTGTATAATTTTAAGGTTATGTATCGCATATGAACGCGCTGGTGTTAGAAATATTTAGCTGCTATTGAGAGGGCTCTTTCCGAGCAAGCTTTCTGCGACTTACGGCAACTGACGCTTCGTTTAATTATTGTTATAGATGTAATTAATTCGTAAATTCAACAGTCGGCGACTCTTCTCAAACTGAACATTTTAGTCAACATTAAAATTTACCAGCTAACTAAACTGGTGTTAACCTTTCAGAATACACGCACGCGTACCCTGAGGTAAAGAACTCATAGCTTACCACTAGAGCAGCTGGCGCACGAGACAACGCAGAACGAGCTACGAGATGACATAAAACTCGATAGAGCAGGTAACATTAAAGGTTATAAACAATTTGAAGCAAAGGCTACGCCTTCAAAAATGGTCACAAAGAACGGCTTCAACTCTAGTTCTAAAAAATTAGGAAACGAGTACTCGCTCGGTTAGAGAAGAATCATTGACCTGAACTAATGGCTAATATTCGCCTATATTTTTCATGTTAGCCTATAATTCATTAGACATGTGTGTCGTAACAGCTGAAAACGCTCCGTATTTTAAACTAAAAGCTGTCACCTCAACATAAAATATGATACTGATAATTCATAATAATAACACTAACAACAACTATAACAATAATAATAAATTACGTCTGCTCTTCTTCGGATTGCAAGGGACAATTTAATGTTGGTATATATTTTTAGTGCATTACTTATTTTGGTAATCACTAATGTGCATTCATTGTTGTGGCATCTTTACATGTAAACCTTTTTGGCCATGGAACACTTTTCGTTTAAGGGAGTAATATATGGGACACTCATGCTCACAATAAATGACCCTAGTTTTCTTTACGATAGGTTAAAGTAATTAGTATTACAGTTTTAAAAACACACTCTTAATGATAAATGTCCTTTAACCGGATACACCATTTCAAACTGTGAATGAACGAAATAGCTGAAATGAGGCTCAAATGGGCCCAGGTTCCCTAGAGCTTAGAGTAATCTTCTCAGGAAAGGGAAAATTCCGGAAAAATCTTATACAGGTAATTCAACCTAACCGAGAATCGAAATCGGGACCTCTTGAAAGTGAGGCAGGCATGCTACTCTCACACCATGGAGGTAGACTCACACTCAAGTTGCTTATTTGATGAGAATTATTTTACTATAACTTCCTAGAGTTCTGTTTTTTAGTAACTAGAAGGTATCTAAACGTAAAGTAATTTCAATTGCAATGCCTCCAAGACCACTGAGACTATCGTGGGACTTTACACGCGCCTCACGGAACACTAATGTTCAGTGAAACACAGTTTATGAAACACACCATGAAACCATTCGCAGTCCAATATTTGTATTTCGTTTTTCAAGTAGTAAACTCTGCCGAACAAGATGTCATAAAGCTGGCACGCGACTTCAATAAGGCAAGGAACATCGAGATGACCCTTAAAAAATCATCGTTGTCAGTTTTCAGCTTTTTCGAGCAACTTCTGCGGAGCCACTTCAAGAGATAGAAAAAGAGTGAAGTAGGAACAGCTTTACAGTATGTGTCAATAGATGAAATATTTACACTAAAGTTTCCTGTAGCTCTGTGGTTGTAGGGTGAGTTAGGGCTAAGGGCAGGGTCTTCTTGGTGAAATGAACTGTATTTTCGCTAAGTTTATTTCAATGCAGGTGCCACCATTTATATGTTTCTCATTATCGTGGAATAACCCTCTACCTGCTTCACAATTTATTGTTATATAATTCTAAAAACTATTAGAATATTATTATTCTTTCCTAGCCTAAATAAAGGATATATACCAAGAAACGATGATTGCTTCCACAATATAAATGGTTTGGGAATTATGCAATTAAAAACAGTAATAAACTGTTTATATTTAAAGTGTTTATGTGCCTTTTTCTGTAATTATTTCGGGCTTCCACGGGTAGCTTCGGTAGCCTATTACATACATCCCGGTTCTCAATCATATGCTCCCTAGCACATAATTTTGAAACTTCTTCAGCCTCATAAAATAAATAGAAGCACATTGGTTTATGTCTGGCATAAATGTAAGTAATAAGAACATATCAGTCACTCAATTAAAAGAGACATTAAAAAAACTTTTAAGGCTCGCTTTAGCTTGAGATATCTCATCTTAATTTTTGTATACATAGTGTTTACATCTGTTTCTGCTCTTGCCAGTTAAATTTTATTACTTTGAGGCTGGTTCCTTGAACTTTGTAAAACATAACTACGCTTTAGTTCATTTTATTTTTTGTTAGCTACAACGATTTAAACTTTGGTTAGCCTCCATTTAAGTCTTTTATTCCTGCAGATAAGGTTAGTTAATTCCTTTAAACGAGCAGCTGGTAATAATTATGTGAATTTGAGCTTGGTATCGGGCGTTAGCTCAGACTTTTAATATGTTTGCGGTTTCTTTGTGGAATCCGACAGACAGTGAACACGCGTAATGCTTACCACATTACTGTCATTATGTCAGCCCTTTCAGCCTTTCCTGCACAAATCTCCAGTGGAAGTACCGCCAATGCTTGCGTACACTCCATGCGGCGATAACTCTAGAGAAATGAATCAAAGCGATCATAAACTAGGGTCATTAAAATGTACCTATACCTTGAAGTCTCTGAATAAGGTATACATAATTCATTTTTTGAACAGGTAGACATACGAAGTCCTTAGATCACTTCTTTTTTTGTTTAATCCTGTTCTTTATGGCAATGAATTCCTGTGTTAACATCGCCAGAATAGCTCATTTGTTTTACTTTCTCTACCACGTATATAGTAGGTAGAGAAGATGTTACATTCTATCGTAAAATTCTATAGCGAAGTCTCTAGTTCCCGAGGTCGGGGGTTCAAACCTGGCGGAGGGCGATGGATTTTTTCGGGCGTAAAAATCCTTAGCATGGCTTCCTTTGGAAGGGAAGTAAAGCCGGTGGTCCAGTGTCGTAGATTTACGGCACGTAAAAGAACCTCAAGCCTGATAAAGAGGCCTCTGAGCAAAATTTCCGGTCTTTTATGCTCACTATATAACGCGACGCTAAGGACCACAGCAGTTAAAGAGCGTCCATAAATACGATAAAACTCAATTTCATTTAATTGATTACAAAAAACCTGAACATGTTGCTTGAAACAATTCTAGATTATTATTTTACTAATGGTAACTAAGATTCACACGTTTTTACTAGATTCCATTCAGCCATTCCTTAAGACATTTACCATTAACTCTTTAGTTTTAGTAAAAACATTTTTATAAAAAAGGCGAATGGAACCGGTTCTTCTGGCAGGTGGCCGAATAACATTCTCTTAGTTACTCTGGACTACATTTGGTTCAATGTTCATATTTCTGCAGTTTTTTCACGAGTTTCAGGTCGCTTCTAGGTGCGCAGCACAGCGTCGTTGCTTGGAAGTAATATTTTACATAAATTGATACTATAAATGCAAAGAAACGAGCGAGGTGGCCCAGATGGCAGCGTCTGTGACTCCATTCATGAGGTCGTGGGTTCAAATACCGTCTACCGGAAAATCTGGCCGGTAATTTATCGTTTCCCTCACACGTCAGTTAAATACTGAAAATGATATTCCATCCGAAGAAAGAGAAGCACAATACATAGTAGGAGGAGGCTTCTGCGCAACTGCGGCAACTGCCAAAAAGCTACACAAGCAAACAGTACAGCAAAGCTGCTACGCAGCTAAGGTCATTTGTTCGTTATAATACACAGAGCTTTAAGCCACAGTGTCATAGCGCGATAGCGCGAACGACTGATTGGCTGAGAAGCGTGCTAAACATGTGTGACCCGTCTGTAGTCAGATGCGGAGTACCTTTAAGCCAACAAAAGGATTACTGTTGGTACGCAGTAAATTAATTGCGAATATGTAAATTTACACATTTAGAACTGAGAAGAAAAGTCCGGTTCTATCTTGTTCCAAGCGTTTATCAGAAAATACAAAGGCTCAACAATTTCACGAGAAAGAACTCAAAGTAGGTGACTTTGCAGGAAATGAACTGACAGACCCACACTCAAAGTGCATAATGGACACTTCCGTGCTGGAATGATTATAAAGGTCAAGGGAAGCTAGGCTACCGCTTGCAGGTGCTAGATTCTGAAAAGGGTTAAGATGCAAGGAAGACAGGTGATAGATCCGACCCGGGCAGTCACAAGGATACCAACCAAATACTTTCGAATAACATGAAAGTATATACCGGATGGGAAATGGAGGGGAGAGCGTTGAAAGTGTTCGTAGTATGTAAAGGAAAGGGAAACATTCTGGCAATAGTTTCGACTCTGTTTCCCAAAATGTCATTCCCCATCTCCTCGGTTTGAGGGCAGTCCTCTAGCCCGGCTAACAGCTAATTAATGTTCGTGATTAATCTCATGAATCATAATTGGCTTTTATATTCTTATTTTCAATCGTGCACGCCTATGGATGAACTACGATTTGATATAGTCGCGATTATTTTCGAAGGCTGATTCAATGTGTAGAATTGTTGCAAGATAATCCACCTTTTTCAATTTTGAATTTGTTTTGAATCATTAATTCAAAATTAAAACAAATTGCTTCATTTTTAAAATGACAAACTAACAGCTTATAATACAATAATTAGTAATCTTTGTATCATAAACTAAACATCACAATAAGACAGTTTTAGAGGAGTTCTCCAGTTTTCAATTACCTACTCTTTTGCCTTTCATTTATGCTGATTTTCTCGTCCAAAAGCTTTAAAAAGTGTTTCTTCTTTATAATATGCAGTTCCTGTTTTGAGATTTGAAAGAAATAATTTTTTTCACAAATGAAATATTCATGTTGACAATAATCTTCTTAAAGATTTTCTCTTGACTATTACTGATTTCGGCGAGCTATTTTCATTGTATTTAAGGGCGCATAAGGGCTAAAAGATCTAGCTTGTAGTAAAATAATATGTTTTTAGAAAAAGAGCATTATGGGTAATCTATTTTAAAATAATAGGCCATAAGCTTAACGAAATTTAAACTAAATAAAATTAGAACATCAGTCGGTTACTGCGTACTTCTACGGGTAGTTATTTTGCGAGTAAATTGGTATTGACCGAGTACGTCCAAGTTTCCCGAAGTGAGTAGGGATCTTCAGCTGTCTTTATCTCCTCTACCGCTTAAATAGATACTAAGAGGAAGTATTGTATTCGAACCAAAATAAGATTTCACCGAAAATGTACGTTTTGAGGCCTCCTGAATAAATAAAAGTATTTCATATGTTTATGTGTAAACCGCATAAGTATTTTTAAAATAATACCAGATTTTAACCTTACATCAGGCACCTTTTATGTAGGTTAGGCGAAGACTTATGAAATTCTGCCAACAGAAACAAAATTTTATACTGACAAATCTTCGCTATTTCTTATTTTCTCAAATGTGCATACATTTTTTTATTATTTAAAGTCACACATGAAATATTGGAATGATGGATCACATGTTTACCTCCATATAATTCTGGATAAATATTCTAAATTTTTCTCAAATAAAATCATCTTTATTCTCCTTGAATTTTATACAACCGCAATTCTTAAGAGACAAAATATTTATAGAGGAAGAAATATAGATTTGATTAACATTTTGTCGTACCCAACAAAAACTCTGTGGCATTTAAAACTTGCGAAATGTTTGCTGCGGTTAGCTTGAATTTTCCTAAGTTTTAAGCAATGCTCTTTTGTGTATTAAGTGGTCGTTATTTTGTTTCTAATGAACTAGTACAGAAAGTATACGATGCCACAGCTAACCTTTTAAAGAGCGGAACGTTGTCTTAGATTACAAAATTTATACAATTGTAGTTTTTCGTTTGAAACCGTTTTTGATGCTTTTTATTATGATTAGATAGAAAAATAAACTTTTCCATAAATATTTTGCGATATATCTTTGCATATAAAAGATAAAGAATAGAGAAATTGCAACTCTTAAATGTCAGTTTCTTTTCTCTCTCTTTCTCTTCTTCGATTCAGAGTATTCGAAGCTATCTTAATCCGTTTAACGCGTGTCCTATAAATAATACATAAAGTTTACGATGAAGATATCACACCGTCACATGTCATGTACATTGGATATGAACCCTGACACATGAGAAACTTGCGAGCTCCACACTAGCTAAGTAAACCATAGTAAAAGGCATCGTACACCTTATGTTGCAGCTTTGGTCGGGATTTAATAGGAGCGTAACTATAGCACCCACGTATTTCCATTTATATAAGTGGTCGTGGATGTAAGAAAGCATTCAATCCTCACCATGCATCAGTTGCTGCAAAATCATTCAATGAAAAACAGTCCTGACAGTTGGGAAATATTGCACGGCAGTATTCTTGAACGAGTACTTACGAATAGCGTGATTTAACTGGCACAACCTTAATATGTATTTATAAGTAGATGTTTTGGGCAATAAATAGAAAAACTAATATTGGTAACCTCAATGTTAATACAGCTCAATTGTAAGGAACAAATATTGAAAAATCTGATGTGTTACACTCACATGACTTTCTCTACTCTTGTACAAACTATTTTTACAAACGCTTATTCTCCATCTACTTCATGTTAATGGAGATAAACATTTGCAGACTCTATTTTATTGCTAATTTTCTTGTAGATGTAAGGGGAATATATATTTACAAGGGCAATATAGAAATACAGTAGCCTTTAAGCATATACATATATCTTAATAGCTGGTTGCTAGGTGCAGCACCATTCCCTTTGCCACAGATTAATACTCTGCATATCAAAGACAAAAGAATGAATAACGAATTCCCATTTAAGAAAATAAGTATTGAAAAATTTAAGAGAATAACAAGGAATATCTCGAAAATGGTTCACTCAACAACAAAAATGTATGACATAAATTATGTATTTTAACGCGATGTACATTTTTTGTGTAGTAAAATTTTGTCTATCTCTTATGGTTTACCGGTTATGCAAAAGTCGTTCACAATGAAGAACACTTTTGGAGACGTTCCCAGAAAATTCAAGATATACGTTTTATTTGTCATGAAAATATCTTAAACATATGATATTTTAATCAAAATCGTTAGAGTCGTTTTTGAGAAAATTAAGATTTTCGAAAAATCTTCCATGTAAAGGGTAATCTGGGGTGGGGGATTTTCTTGAAAACCTTCGTGTCGCATCCCTGGAAGATACTGAACCTAAATACCAAGTTTGGTGTTTATCCGACTGTTTGTTTCTGAGTTATGCTGTTCACAGACAGACACACAGACAGACACACACACGGACATGTTTCCAAAAATGTTTTTTTTGGATTCAGGGGATCTCAAAACATGTATTTTTCCGGTGAAATCTCGGTATCGAATTTTTGAGTGGAATACAATACTTCCCCTACTTATTATACGTAGTAGAGAAAGCAAAAAGTCATCCATATTCAACAAGTGGGTGCGGACAAACAATTATACAGAAAATCATAAAAGTAGAAAGGCATACCAAAATGAGAATTTTGAGAATACGAACTAAGGTCGCAAAAGTCTTTTTGGTGTGCTATATCCGTCAACATTAAATCCGCCACGTTATGAAACCTGTTTGTGACGTGTCAGATGTAAACAAAATGCACTCTTTCACAGTACTAATCACTGTCGTTAGGTGTGTCTAAATTAAATTGAGTTTTATTTATGGACGCTTTTAACTACTCTGGTTCTTAGCGTCCCATTCTATATTGGGCGTGAAAGACTGGAAATTTTGCTCAGAGGCCTCTTTATCAGGCTTGAGGTTCTTTTACGTGTCATAAATCTACGACACGGGACCACCGGCTTTACTTCACTTCCGAAGGATGTCATGCTAGGATTTTTACACTCGAAAACATCCATCGCCTCCGCCGGATTCGAACCCCGTTACTGGATGTTACGGTAATACCGTAGGCTCGTCTTGTTCAGTACAGTACGCGCATTAATGGTTAATTTGTCATTGTGTACCAGAACTCATTAGTTGAGACAATAAGTACCCACTTGTGTGAGTTACATTTCGTTTTTACTGGCAAATGAATATATTTCATAGTTCTTATTTTAATTATGTTCATGCACCGCTCCTGTTATTATACTTCATCTCCGACCCCTATTTCTTATCCTCAAAAAAACTTATTTTAGTATTCCCTTTCCACTCTACAATTTTCTGCACATTGTTTTTCTGCAAACACATATATTCTTTACCAAAAAATTTATATCGAGATTTCGAGAAATATATCGATATATTTTATATACAGAATCAAGTCAAACTGGCACTTTTAAAGCATCATTTTCTGCTGTTCAGCACTGGAAAGTCAGATATTTTTTCCCTAGATCTAGTGGATTTTTATTAAGCAGAATTTACAAATTTCGTCTTTTAATGACAAAACAGGAGTTTAAGGGATTTTAAATACCCTCAACAGGAACAAAAATAATTATCTCGGCATTGTTTAAGATTTTTGCTTCTTATCTGGTTCATTTTCTTAAAGGAGTATTAGAAATTACAAAATTGCTGGCCTGATTGAAATATTGTCAGCATTCGACTATCCGTGCTAGTTGTAACTATACTGTGTTTTCTATCTTTACTATACAAACTATTATTACATAATGAAGATACAAAAACACTTAATGCTATTATAGAGAAAGTTCTTAAAAGTTGCATTAAAACATGGTTAATCATGGTTAACCTTACGCATAATTTTACATATTCAGGAGACATTTTTCTTGGTCTTATCATGCTCTAAAATTATACTATAAACAAAAGTGCTTGCTTGTTTTGTCTTGTTCGATGCAGATTTCCGTCATTGCTCCGGACGCACTTCAGCCTTGGGCTTATTGTGCTACCTGTATGTTTTAAAGCCAATTCATTATGCCTGCACCCTTTACCAAGGAATACAATGTCATAACAGATATGGTTTCAAATTTTCTCCTGCCAATGCCTCGCAGGAGCATATAATGTCCTGGGCTGTTTCAATTTCTTTCTTGCACAATCTGCAATCTAAGTTACCCTGAAACGCTCCCATCATGTTAAGATACTTTTTCACAGGAGCATGTCCTGGAGAAATGCAATAATTGTTCTCAGCTGAAGTCTGTCCCATTTAAGTAGCCTTTCAGCCATTTTCTTACACGGTTTTATAATAAATAATTTAGCATATATTTTTTTGGAGTTTTAAGCCAGGTTTTGTGATATTCTACTTTGGACCAGTTCTTAATAGCCTCTCTTACTAAACATCGAGCTATTCCTCTGGCCCAATAAATTGTGAAGCTTCTTCTTATCTTGCAACTTCATCAGCTTTTTTCATTTCCCTCTATGCCACTATGATCCGGCACCCAGATGAATTGAACTCCATTCTGTTCTGCCAAGCTTGTGAG
This sequence comes from Deroplatys truncata, assembly GCA_030765065.1. Taxonomy (NCBI): domain Eukaryota; kingdom Metazoa; phylum Arthropoda; class Insecta; order Mantodea; family Mantidae; genus Deroplatys; species Deroplatys truncata. Next base: position 169,831,971 of record CM060983.1, read on the forward strand.
CATGTTTAGGCAGTTTAAAACCAGTCCTGAAGCTACTTTACGACTACTTAGAAGCCGGTGTATTCGTAGTGCGTCGATGGCCACTTTCCATTAGCGATCCGGCTAATGAGAGCCATTAGGAAGGAGTTATCAATGCGGTTTAGGGAAAAATTACCCGGTTAAACAACCAAGACCACAGGTATAAGGAAGGAAGGAAGGAAAGCATTAAACAAATCTTCACAAAACATTAGTATTGTCACATCCATGACCGGATGGACATAGGGGGAATAGCGGTTTCAGGGTAAAACATCTCAAGCTTGGCTTAATATTAATTACTTGGTTTATTAAATTCAGATATCTGCAATGTTGAGTTTACATTGAAGGGGGAACAAAGCTAGAGTACATGTAAGATCTTGCCTTGAAGTACTTGTCGTGTGTGATGTGTACGGACCTGTGAACCCATCGTTGTAGATAGCAGATTAGGATGCTGACGGGCAGCGATTCGACCCCTGTCTAGCATGTGTCGGTGTGCCCCGAGCAGCGCTCAGGCGCTTGCTTAAATAAGCAAGAATCGACTCAATCCTAATGACGTCTATGTCCTGTTTGTGGTAAGCCGACGCCATACTTTAAGTATGATTGAGCGGATTTCTGTAGGATTGAGCGGAAACACGTGATCGGTTCCATGTTGCAAAAGGCAACATTATTCTAAGAATTTCCATGGGAAATGACGCAAATGAAAAAGTCCCTTGGACCAAACCTAGGAAATGAGGTAGCCCACATACGTCCTGTCACGTACACATCTTAAGAAAGTTTCTTAAGGCAGAAAATGTAAAATATGATTCTATCAGAATTTAGAAGAATGAGCCATATTAATGTTAAGACCCAAATTAATGTGGAATAAACGAGTCCGCCTAACATCACATGCGACACTATAACAATATATCTGTGCAAAGTAATAAAGTTATGCATTATATACGTACATGTATTCAAACTATATGCAAGGGGAAATTGGAGAAAATAGTAAAAGTTTCAATTTATTTTAGCTGATATTAATACTTATTCTTTAGGCACAGTTTGTTATCTCAATGAATTTGAAATAACAATCTCAAAAATCTGTGATGACGTTACTGAGAGACGTGGTAGGAAATTTGCAGGTTTCGCATTTGCTCAAATTCGTTTTGCAAAGTTTACATGTTTTACTGTTTATTTAAATACATAACATAATTTTTTTCTCAGAAATTGTATTTTAGAAATTTTTGGCACTTAAAATACTCCTTTCGGTACAGCATATCAGTGTGACATTTTTACTTTCTCTACAGCTTACCTATTGCTTTTTATAAAAAGGGCTCATCAAATGTTTCAGTTATTAAAATGGGAAATAAAATGTATATCTTGAATTTTCTAGGAATCTTTACTCTATGTGAGCTTCATGTAACTTAAAACTATAAGGAGTAGGCAAAAACCTATTATATAAAAAATTTAATCTCAAGAAAATGTTCAAAATAATTTTTTTCCTAAGGTTCTAGAAATATTTCGCTCCACATACTTACAATTCCCACACTTAAGTATATCTGAACAGGGATTCTTTGTAAGTATGCGATCCTTCTTTTTTCCACCCGCATAATCTCCTCAAAAACAAGAAATATGATGCGGTACACTGAATGACTTTCCCTTTTCCTAACAATTTCACATGTATTTACTATTCACACAAAATGGAATTCTTCCATTTCCATACGTTCACCACGATAAAATATTTGGGGGAAATGGTTTCATGTTTACCTGAATTAATAATTACATGCTCATGCTCAAGGCAATGAGCTGTTACATCTCTATTCCCTTGTCATTAGGTCATGGAGATAAAAACATAAACAGTCACGAATTTTCAATCTATTTCTGTCATATTCACTTAACTTCACAAAACATAAATATGTTATAGCATGAAATATTTCCAAAACGGTTGACACTAGGAAAAAAGCTAATTTGGGCAAGGTATGTATTTTAATGAGCTCTACAATTTTTTTGAAATATGTTTTTGCCTATCTCTAATGGTTTCTCAGCTAAATGCAGTTTTGTAATAATCACAAACATATGGTAACTCGTATTTAATCAAAATCGTTAAAATCCGTTTTAACACAATGAAAAATGACCAAAATTCTCACATGTAAAAAGTAGTTTGGGGTGAATGGAATTTCGTGAAAATCTTCGTGTCACATCTTTGGGAGACGTAGAACTTAATTGATTGAGGGGACCTCAAAACGTGTATTTTTCATTGGAATCTCGCTTTAGGTAAGCTGTAGGGAAAGCAAGGTGACTTTCTTGCATAAGCAAGAGCATGGAGAAATAACTATGGCAAAGTCATGTAGCTTCATTTGAAATCATTTCTAGCCAAACAATTTGAGCACTATTAAGGCAGGATTTGAAGCATCACTTTTGAGACGAATACCATAATGTGCAAGGGCAATGCAACGTTTGGTTGGAATACAATACGTTCTTACCTACCACGTAGAGGAAGTAAACACGGGAATGTTAACATTGTAATAATTCCTAAGTTTTGCTAAAAGTTTAATTTAAGTGGTCAAAAAATATGTAAGCTCTTGGAAATATATTCCCTAGCAATTGTTTGGCCCCAATATACCTATATATATATAACTTCCATTTATATGCCGCCTTTAACATCTTAGGTCATATCGGAGGCTTTTTCATGGTTGTGTTATTTACTAACTTTCCTATGTTACCTTAGATTTTCTTAAACATTAAATCTCTCTTGCTCTCACTCACTCACTCACTCACTCACTCACTCACTCACTCACTCACTCACACACACATTTGAGCTTACGAGGGCGGATTGTTAAGTCCATGACTTCGACGAGACATAGTGTTCTAATCACAGGTTTCTTGTTTGCACCCAAGTCCTACATCTATTCTGGCTATAATCACAGAAATTCGTCGTCATTTGTTTCTTACAACGTTGTTGAGAGCATTTAAAATAAACAGATGTGTGTTGCTTCGTAGAAAATGGAGGAAAGTGAATTTTTGCGTGGTAAGACAGTGAAGGAAACGGAAGAAAAGCTGAACAAGTATTATGGAACTCTGTTCCATCACATGGCATGGTTCTCAAGTGTTCACAGAATTTTGATGTGGCCGTTCGAGCACAAGAGATGGCGTGCGCACAGGACGGCCGGTTGAGGTCACTACAGCAGAAATGGCGAACAAAGTTCACGATATTGTGTGTGTGTTTTTTTTTAAAGTTCCCTTGTTTTACCCAGTTTATACTGTGTTTTTACTGTTTTCGTTACCGCTGATCACTGCAATTACACAACACAAACACCCATGCCCGTGGCGGGACTCGAACCCGCGACCCTCAGCTTGGCGGAGCGCCGGAGCTATACACTCCAGCGACCACGGCTACGAGGGCAGGCTATGTTGGAACACCGCCGAGTGAAAATCCGAGAGATAGCCAAGACCGTAAACATCTCGAGTGAACGGTTGTATAACATTTTGCACGAATTTTTCCGTATGAAAAATGCTGTCTTTCACCAGGATAATGCAGCCGCACACAAGTCAGCCATTGCCATCACAAAAATTGTGGAATTTGGCTACGAACTGCTACCTCACGCACCATATTCTCCAGATTTGGCTCCGAGCGACTTCTTCCTCTTCACAAACCTGAAAAATTGGCTCGCTGGGAAGAAATTCACGTCCAATGAACACATCATGGCAGAAACAACCTCATATTTTGCAGACTTCGAAAAAACATATTTTTGGAAGGTTTAAAATAATTAGAGAAACGTTGGACAACGTGTATTGAATTGAAAGGAGACTATGTTGAGAAATAAAATTGAGTTTTTTTGGAAAAATTGTTACTTTCTTTAAAAAGTCACTGACTTATCAATCCGCCCTTATTTAAAACTTTATAACGTGTTGTGAAGGGATTCGCGTGGTAGAAGGGTGTTTTAGGGTGCTTTCAGCTTGTGAGGGCGGGTCTCTTGTCTATGTCTTTTCACTATCAGAACGCCGAATAACAGTAGACCCAATTTGTAGCGCAGCATTGGAAGGGGAGGAAGATTCGCCGGAACATGCGAGTGTACTTCCATTAAAAATCCTTGAGAAGCAGTCACGAAAGCTGAGGACTGCTGGAAGGTTACTGGAAAGCGACGTTTCTCGTGAACAATGAGCACTTAACTGTCCTTCGTAAAACCACCAGATATTCTTGAAGATAAAATGTATTTATGTGCATAGTGAATTACATTAAAAGGGGATTAAATCTCGTCATGTTAAATTTGTAACTTCATGAACCATATTATCTAAAAAAACTAATCGAGCAATTCCAATAAAATTTACTCTCTACCTCCCTCTCTCTCTCTCTCTCTGTCTCTCAGACTTTGAGGGCCAAAAATTTCATTTTTAAAATGTGCGTGTGTATGTGCGGGGGCGAAGGGACTCGTGTGCTCTTCCTTTTTCAATTAAGAATGGCCGAATCGATTGCTGGGCAACTTTGTATACAGCATACTTTAGGGATTACACAAAATTGTATCTTAATGAGGGATGAAGTCAAAAAATATTGTTAGCACTCCCAAAACTTACTCTCTCCATTACAAATTCGTATACAGTCAGTATATACGAGGGCAGTCCCAGAAGTACCCGATCTGATGTATAGATAGTGGTTGTTGTTGCAAACAAATGACTGTGGTAGAAAGTACCAACCTTATAAAGCTTAAGTGTGAAGTTTGATGATGCTACGTTGTTTAGTAATTGTTTGGCAGCCATCAATATGGAACGCTCTCAGCAAATTTGTAAAGATGGATAAAACTGGTCATCGTTATGTGATACAATACTTTCATTTGAAAGGTCTTAGTCCAACTGATATTAAAGCTGAGCTAGATTCTACTTTCGGGAAGTCTGCTCCTTCGCTTACAGCAGTAAAATATTAGGTGGGAGAGTTTAAGCAGAGGTCGACCAAATGAGGTGACCAGACCAGAAACTTGAGGAAAATCCACAAAATGGTGTTGGATGACCGTCGACTGAAAGTGCGCGAGCTAACAGACATCGCAGGCATTTCAAAAAGTGCTGTACATCGCACACTAACTGAAAATTTGGACATGAGAAAGCTGTGCACAATATGGGGCCGCGTTTACTCACAATGGAACAAAAGCAGCGTCGTGAGGGTGTTTCAGTCGAGTGTTTGGCGATGTTTCGCTGCAATAAAGCCGAGTTTTTGCGTCGATTCATAACCATGGATGAAACATGGGTCCATCATTTCACACCTGAGACGAAGGAACAGTCAAAACAGTGGATTGAAAGGGGAGATTCGGCTCCAAAGAAGGCGAAGACGGTTCCATCGGCAGGCAAGGTCAGTTTTCTGGAATGCGCGTGGGATAATTTTCATTTATTATCTTCAAAAAGGACAAGCAATCAATGGCGAGTATTATGCAAACTTATTGCAGCGTTTGGATGATGAAATCAAACAAAAACGGTCACATTTAGCGAAAAAGAAAGTTTTGTTTCATCAAGACGATGCACCAGTTCACACATCCATCATCGCCATGGCCAAAATCAATGAGTTAAAGTTCGAATTGCTTTCTCATGCACCCTATTCGCCAGACTTAGCCCCCTCTGATTATTTTCTGTTTCCAAAGTTGAAGAAATGGCTTGGTGGTAAAAGATTTGCCAACAATAAAGAGGTGGAGTTTGCAGTTGATGGCTATTTTGCAGAACTCGGCGGTTCTCACTATAAACAGGGTATCGAAGCTATTGAACATCGCTGGGGAGAGTGGATCGAACTGAAAGGAGACTATATACAGAAATAAATATGTTTTTTCCCAAAATTTTTGTGTCTTCTTTGCTAGGTCGTGTACTTCTGGAACAGTCCTCGTATTATAATGTTCATATACTAAAAAGAGATTCTTCCACCCACGTTATGTTATTCACCATTTAGGTATTTTTGCGTAGAAGTGGATTCAAATTAAGAAATAAGTGCTTACTTACATAGAATATGCGGAAACAGTATTCGAGTGTTCAGCTTTGCTTACTAGTTCCTGCGATTAAAGGAAAAAGAAAGAATCGCAACTTTTCTCTTCAAGACTGTCCGTTAAATGACGTACTTGGAAAAGTGTATATGCAGCATTGTATATTTCGAAAGGGCTAATGTTGCGAAAACACTTTTGTGTCTTTTAATGAACTCCACATATTTCCTGAATTAAGTTTTTCTATTGTAATTTCCCAGCGATACAAAATTATGCAAAATTCAATCAGTATGAAGATTCTTCACAGGCTATTCATAGAAAATTCAAGATATACAAACACACATTAATGTCTCGTTTGTGTTTTAATCTAAGTCGTTAGAGCCATTTTTGAGGAAATAAAACAATTTAAAGCGTAGTTTAAGATGGGGAAATTTCCTTGAAAATCGCCGGTGGCATACTTAAACTGCGTCTGATTAAGTATAAAATCTGGCATTTATCTGACTGTTCATTTTCACAGACGGGCAAACATATACACACGCGCGCCGCGGGCCTTCCTAAGCTGAGTCAATGGACATTAAAAGGTTCTTTCCGCTAAAACGCCAATATCGAATGTTTATGTGGAATATAATACTTCTTCTACCTATTAAAGGTAGGTGACAGAGAGCGTAATAATTGAAATATCGGACTCATATTGACTTATATGAAAGCGCTGCATAAAGAAAGTTTATAAGCATTATAGTCGTTTCTGACAATCTTTGTTATCTACAGAATTTCGGTAGGATGAATATTTGAATTCATACCTAAAGAACCAAAAGGATATTAACAATTCTGTGAGATATCTCGGGTCCAAGCATAAATATGCAATGGCAAACTAGTGCGCCGTAAAATAATTAAATACTAATACGGACAGACTTAATGGGGATAGTTGAGTGACAGTAAGACTGCATTACCAGCTTAAAATTGGTACTATGATGGATTCAAGCGAGAAGAAATCATTCGGATTGTAGGATACACACAATGCAGTGATTTTAGTACAACTCCATGACAAATCAAATGCAATTAGTAAGATATCCGTTGGGTATCAAGGAACTTCCAAAGTATATAACTACATGTGATTAGAACACTTTTTAAAACAACTGTCGGAGAAAAGAACCTGATTAATCACAAATTGCTATTTCTGCAGGGGGTCACAATTTTCTATTGATTAGAAGAAATAAAATAAATTATAGTGCAATTTAAACCTTGCAGCATGGTTTCATTTGTGCAGCCCTCTTTTAACTTCTATGGTATTATCGGGGGCTATGACTTGAGGGGACAAGGTATTCTGAACACATGGAAATTACACCTTAAGTGTGTTAAATTACCACTGCTCTTAAAGTTCTCAATGGGTTTTCCTGAACTTTTATGAATTATTCTATAAATCATGACAATTATTTCAAGTGTTATTTTGCATTGATAGGTTATGTAGTTAATACGCAAAAATTATTTCATTCAGCAGAAAAATAATAAAAATTTACTCTTAAAAATGTGAATTCATGTACATTTTTCTCTGATACTACTTGCAATACAGAATCACACTTTTGTATGCTTATTCTTAGTATAATCAGCTATCTTCTGAGCCTTAATTATTTAGTTATGTATATCATTCACTATAAATTGAAAAAAACAATTGATTGCAAGGTCAAAAAATAAAAATGTGGAAAATTTGCAATGTTGCTGCTTTCTTAAAATCAGTAATATATATATATATATATATATATATATATATATATATATATATATATATATATATATAATAAAATTATGATTGTGGTTCAGAACATTTAACCATATGTTGTATACATGTGCTGAAAATTTCAGCTCTCTAACCCTCATACTTTATGAGAAAAAGGTACATAAGTATCCAAAAATGTTGTTTTGAGAAAACTGAATTTAAAGTTTGAACATTATAATTCTGAGACACATCAGTACATTCCAGGGTCACAATCATCTGCACCTTCATTCGTGGATTGCATTAGCTTTTCTGATTGCTTTCTCTTGGTCCTGGCCTCTTTTGTTAATTGCTGAACTACTCGCTGGGCATGATATAGTCGTTCGTTGTTGAAAGATACAAAAATGTTCTAAAAAGGGGCGTTGCATGACAGCTTTAAAGGAATGCAGACTAGCATTTAAATGGTATTTAAATGTCTTAAAAACCTCTTAACCCCCAAAAAGTATATATTTTCTGAAACTGGAAATAACAGAGATTTTATTAGTGCCTAAAACAAAAAATGTTATTTTTGGCCATTTGAGAGTACCCTGTTTCCTTAAGAAACAACTGAAGGTGTTGATGTTTTTACTCGCTGAACTGCAGGTTTCTTAAAGTTGATTTTATTATTTCTTTTTGTTCTTAAACACACTCACATTCACTTACACAATCATACTTCAAGACTGCTGAGGACAGGGATATTCTGGTTAAAGAAAACCTCCTCGCCCCAGTCGGGAATCGAACCCAGACCTTTGTGTTAGAAGCCAGAAGCCACGGAGGTGGTCCAAAAAATATTTTTATGCTTTTAGATTCCGATTTTGACACACTGTGCCTTTTTGATGTTCTTCAGTTTTTTTACTATGGTGTTCTCTTTTACGTGGAACTTATGTAGCTGTTGTTGGTAATGACTTTTTACTTTATTTTATAGTTTGTAGTCATTTCTCTGTTGTGTATAAACATCAGTTTGTTTATAATCTCCTAATTAGTTATTTTATTTCTGGCACATTCAAACGCTGATGAACTTTGATGTAAATAATATGAGACCCATGCCCTGGTTTATGCATTCCTTTGTCTTTCTTTTCCAGTCTATTTTTCGTTAGTAAGATAGAGATAATGGAACTTAGTTTCATTGTCCAGCACTGCAAGATTCCCATCATTGTGCCAACGACGAAGACCGGAACTGGGGTCGTGGTAAGTGCTCCTGAGGAATGTGAAGGCACCTGCCCTGAAACACTTGCGTCTTGATTCATCGCTTCACGGAACACACACACATGTGCCTCATGGTCGTCACCTACAGCAATTAATGAAGGACGATAAGGAAAAGTGCATCCCGTTTCAAGTAAGGAAGGTTGATCTTACCAACCCTTCCCTACAGGATGTTACTCCTAGATTTGCACTCATACTTGAGCAGATCAAAGAAATACTCAAGCATAAATACAAAGTCCTTGGTTTCCTAAACGTTCGAGAAGGGTATTTCAAAATATTCATTCAGGTGTACAGAACACATACATGTCATGCTTTCAAAGAAACAACTAAATCGATGGTGTTCTGTAAAAGGTGTGTTCCTAAACACACGTTTTTCAGCAGAAAAACAAATTATTTGATTGTTTTCTCCAGTGTAAAATACGCCACTCCTCCTGTACTCTGTGTTGCGCATTTTATTATGACAATATTATGAAATAACATAAATCCCTTAGAAAGCACTGCCCTTCCCGACGGACATAGACTATGAGATAACTTCTAATTTCAATTCCTAAATGATCAAACGAGTAAAAAGAATTTACGAAGCATAGATATTAGAATACGAACAAGTCAAAGTCATAAAAGAACATACCCTTGGAGTTTGTTTTTTAAAAAAAGCCAACGGTGTTAACGATTTTGATTAAAATGTTTGAAGACCTCTGTGGTCTGGTGGTTAGCATGCTAGCCTTGAAGTTTTCTTAAGCTAACAGTCTGAAAGTATGAATGAGAATGTGAATGGTGTGTGTGTGCCTGAGAGAGATAATATTTATCCCTAAAAGTAACATGAAGTAAGACGAACAATCCTAAAGATAAAAATAGAAGAAAAGAAAGTGTCTTTAACTTTATCTTTCGATTTTCATGGGGTATAAAATAGTGTAAAAATAAGATAAAAACCACGGATATTTCATTCCGAGTGGTATAAATAGATGGTCACAATCTAGAAACTTAAGAAAAACAGAATACACAGCAAAACAAAAGACAACCGGATTCGCATAAAACGATGCAATATGTATAAAGTATTTATGTAAAAAAAATTTAATAACCCTAACGTAACAAAGTTTTGCAGTATTTCTTCCGTGTGTTGTAATCGAGTTCATAATCAATGCGCATTGATTACTTAAATAGAAAAAATTGTGCCCAGTGTAACATAAAAAATTCATCAAACAATATTTTATAATTACCAATTAAGGTTAGCTTTCTAGAGGATTACAGACTATGCAACAAACCAGAGCAATTTTAAATTAAATTGCTGAAATAGAAGCACGTAGTCCTACGTAATATTAATGACAAAACAGTGGAGATATTTTATCATCACTAATGCTACCATCTGGGTTGCCTTTTCGAACAAAGCGAACGGTAATTCGGGAACACTATGGGTTTGTGAAGATGTTAAGTTTATCATAATCCATCATCCCTAAATATCGTGATCTCCTCTGCAAAGTTTTGCTTTGCATTACGAAATAATGCTTTTTATTCTTGTCTTTACAAACAATCTGTATTATGGCTGCTAATTACTACATTCGAGTAGGAATTTCTGTTTTGTTTGCTATTGCTTTGACTTTATTGATATTAAACTAACTATACTATTGTGCTGAATTAAGATTTGGTTGTGCATCTTATCTATTCTGTTTACATATCAATTTCTAAAGCATTAAATCAACTTCTGTTTATTATATTTATTGTAACTTCGAAGGTACTTCGGTAATTTTACAATTCCCTTATGTTACTAGTAGTCAAATAAATAGAAGCTTCTTAAAACCACAATTGATATTATCGCATGTGCTTTTCATTTTTGAATTGCCTGGTAATGGGAACTAAGTAACAATGAGGTGAACATGTATTTTATTTACTTTGAATTATCCATATAATAACATTGACGATTCATTGAACTCTGACTCATTAAAATAACTCGATAACTACATAAACACAAGCTCTGAAATGCTGCACGCGATCTTCCACTGTGAAGTGTTCCACTAAGAAAGGATTCCACGAAGCTTCAGAGAATTAATAGTAAAATTTGTTGTCTTAGCAGTGCTTTCAAATCGGGCAGTGTTTTCTTTCTTATATGCAAGTTGTGCATATAGTTTTGTTACTGAGATAATGTGAAACAAAACGTGTTAACATTAGCTTTCAGTCTAGAAAAGGTTTAAACATACAACGATACCCGCGATAGAGTTACGTGTTTAAAAGTTGTTTTTTGTTATAAATGAGAATTACAGTTTTCCTACAGGAAGTTTGTATATATCTAATCAATGTGGTATCCCAGTTATAAAAGAACTGTGTACAGAAAATTTAACATTTAAATTTAATTCCCATATGTCAAACATAGGACGTTTTAATCAAAAAAATCATTTGGAAATTTTTTTGAAAAAAATTAAACATGAACTAGTTGTTCTAAGTAATGGATTTCTTGTTTTGCTTTGAAAATATGGCTTTAAATATATAGGCCATATCTAACATATTTAGGGATTTAGAAATGTGAGGTGACTTTTTCAAAGAACATGAAGAAAAACAGTAGGTGGTAAATGATAATAATTATAACATAATTCAACGTCTAATAATTCACCCGTGCAAACCCGGGTAGGTCAGCTAGTGTAGTTTTATTATAAAGTCATTTGCTTTCACAATTAATTATTTTAAATTAATTTGATTATCATAATTCAATGTCGGGTACAACGGAAGAAAGAAACACTGTGTAACAACGGTTTCGTAATCACACAAAAATCATTCTTTCCAAGAATTCTAAGTAAAATTGCTTTCTCTTTTTATTTTCTTTTGGGGGATGGAAAAAAACAACGTTTAAAATGTTTCAAAGGGTTTCTAAATATTGTTACATAATTTATTCAACGGAAATGTTATTCTCTTCTTCATCTTTTTCAGCTAAAACATCTGTTCACATGTCACTAAGATATAAGGCTTTTGGTTTATTACTATTCATTGTATATACTTTCTACATGTTCTACTACTTGAATAATACATATTTGGTGATGGTTTTTTGGATCTTTTACACTTAAAGTAAATCATTTGCGTGGTGTTTTTTGTTTTTATCTCGTATATTAGTATCTTAACGCACAAATTACTTGTGGTTGTGGCATATGAGCTTCCGTAAGCTCATGGAAATTATGAAAATCAACAGAAGAAAGAAAGAAAGAAAGAAAGAAAGAAAAGAAAAGGAAAACAGTTCCCTGTAGGAAAGAATGTGACACAGTCTCGTGTCATAACGTCATTGAAGTATTTCCCTCGTCTACTAATTGTTAAAGCGATTGAGTTTTCTAATAGTTAATTATTTTGTTGCCCGTTGGAAATCCCGGGTTCCAATCCGAAGGCTTGTTCACGTTTTTCCTCATTTGCTAAAGAATTCTGGTTGGATAACAATTTACCGCATCCATTTTTTTATCACTCATTTATTTTCCTTATTCGCCATAACCACACCCAACCACGATCCATAGACATTTGGTACACAGGATGTTAACTTGAAAGTCTTAGAGGGTTTTTATCCTAAAAAGAGGAAGGAAATCTGACTAAGAATAAAATGCAGCCTTAGCTTTGTACTGTTTACACAAAGTTGTGAGAAAAACGCAAATCTTAAACATAATAGGTAGTTATTACGTTTGAATATAACACATGAATTGAATACATATTTCAATTACTTCTGATGTATGTATATTTGCATGTGTGTCGATTTATAAATATTTAAATACACCATAAACTGTCAATCACCCCCAGTCTAATTCCAGTATAAAAGATTTTAGTGAGCATGTGTTTTACATTTTACAAGCGTACCTACCCGTGTAGGGATTTTACTACTGCTTTGTGTAATAGATTGATTTGTAAATCTATGAGATTCCCTAATGCTTTATTTACTTTTAATGGTAGCATTGCATTATGAATATTACGCATTATGCACTGCATTATATCTTAGGTAGTGTCCCGGAACTGCTGACACGCCTGAACACACTCTCAATTCATCGCAATAAACAAATTATAATACGTTTCCTTCACACTGTAGTCACTGCACGGCGGCTCGCGCGCCGGCCGCCGCAGCTCGTACTCCCGCCGAAACAGCTATAATGTCCCCTTAATCACCTCATATTCTCATAGTTACAATTATAATGATAGTAAGCTCATACATAAGATATGTTATCCTTCTCTATCCGCATAGTTTTGGCATCTTATAATATTTTCATTGACACTCGAGTTCAATATCCGAAACTGTGTGAATTTTTCATCTATGTCTTCTTTTGGTTCTTACAAAGTATGGGGTTTATTGCACACACCTTATTCTTCAGCAATCATCAGAGTAGGGTAAATTTCTGTAATTGGATTTTTCGAAATGATAAAGTAAACGCATCTCACTCAACATTCTTCTCTCAGTTGGTAGAGCACCTGCCTGCTGTGCGAGGGGTTCCAAGTTCGATTCCCGGCTGGGAGGTTGGAATTTTTCTCTAGCCGAAATTATTCCCTATCCTCCCCAGAGTCTGGAAGTATGAATGAGAGTGTGTATGTGATGTAATGATTAAAGCACACAAAGTGCAAGAAACCCAACGGCAAGAGAATACGAGTTAATACCATTGCCAATAGGCAATAAGTTCCAAAGAAAAGGCCGCCGATAAGACCAATGTAGCTAAAGGCGGGGTATAAATGGAACTAAAAATAATATTCTTCTCTGACGAAGCATGGTTCCATTTATAATGCTATTTTTATTCGAAAATAACAGATATTGGAGCACAGAGAAAACCCATTTTACACACGAGATTCCCTTGCATGTCGCGAAAATTGGTGTAAAGTAAATGCTAACAGAATAATAACACCTATATTTTTGAACAAACAATAGATGCGGAGAGGTACAGGAATGACTTACATAATTTTTTGAAGAGCTAACCGATGCTGAATATAGTCTGGATTTTTCCAATAAGACTTTGCTACCGCGCATACAGCATTAAATTTAATTCAGGATTTTTTTTAGCATAGGGTAGTTAGTACAGACCCTCACGATTCCCTTATTTAACTGCATGTGATGTTTATCTATAAGGGAACTTGAAAAATAAGGTGTGTGCAACAAACCCTATACATCGTAAGATCTAAAATAAAACATCAGGCGAGAAAAATCACCCAATTTCGGATATTGAACTCTCGTGTGTGAATGAAAATTTCCTGCGAAGATGTCAGAAATATGCGGCTAGAGAAGGATAACATTTCCATTATCTCTTATAAGGCAGTATTTTTTATCGTTTAACAATATGAGTTTAGTTGTGCAATATAAAATAATAGCCTGACTATAAGCATCAATAATTACTATAAAATGTATATTACAGCCATTTTATGTGTATTTATTGTATATATATATGTGTAAATTGTTAAATGAATGTATTTCTTAGTTTATTAACGCAGGAGCTGTGAGGGTAAAAAGCATGCTGCTTTTCGTAGCAAACCAAGCCATAAAGTGGAAAGCTAAGGGTAGCTAACAATAATGTGTAACTTTGAGAGAGAGCAATAACTTAGAAAGTAAGAAGGTTACCATCAGTCGATTGAAAAATACTGGTTTAACGTTCAAAAATTTTGTAAATAGTTACGTGGGTGCAGAAAGCCAATCAAAATCAAACTAAGGGTGTTCTGCTAGAGTAGGTTTAGCCAACCAAAAACTAGTAAGAGTAAATTTGAAATTTTAAGCTGTAGACGCTAAGACGTAGCGTACCCAAGCAATTCAGTTCAGTGGTTGTAGCTCAGTGTACAGATGTGAGAATTTAGTGCAGTGCGAAAAAGATAAATTTTGACCTTTAAAAATGTGGTTAGGAACATTTCACAGCTGCATATTTAATTACGTAGTAAATTGTTATTTTATATTGATATATATTATTCAACTATCGTGAAGAAGTAATAAAAAGAAGTAAGAATTTACAACTATAATTGGTGTAAAGTGTGTAAAATGATTCTGCAGCCGTACCACTCCTATTTAGAGATACTTGCTCCACCAGATATCACTGACGCAGCCGAATCATAAATAAAAAATAAAAATCATAATTGATTAAAATAAAAAAAAATTATTACACATATAATTTTATTATTAACACACACGCACACGACACCCGACGCTCTTATGATAAGGTATATGCTTATCATCGTTGTAATTGTGATTGTAAATATGAGAACGTGAGGCGATTGCAGGGAATTATGAGATTACAAGTTTTAGAGTGGTATCGAGCCCCAGTCAACACCTGTCTTAACCATTTATACCATGGAAGTTATGTGTGATAATGACCTATAAAGACATCTCGTAATTACCTTTACGGGTATTGCATAGAAAAGCATTGTGCTTGCATTTCGCATCTAATGGCAATACACATTAAATAAAACAGGCGATTCATCTGCCCCATTGAATTGCAGTTTATTACTTATGCGTATATTCGATCGCACTGTAATTTACCTTAAACTAGCAAATGTTGCGAGCGTTTCGGAAGCATTCAGCTGCTTCGTTCCGGAAACAAGGCTTTGGCTAAATTACGGACTTTAAATTCGATTTTAATAGCATAATTTCAGTCATTTTCATTTAATTAGGTTTAATTTATCTCCAGCTATAATATCTGGCTTAGAGTTTCAGATAGTGGAGAAAACACAATAAATAATTAAAAATCATTTTCATTCTGACTTTCTCTATCCTCTATATTTTATAAATGTGTATTAAAACTATTCTTACTAAAATTTATTTTCCTATCTAGTTCTCTTAATTCAAATAAACGTTTGCAAAAATAGCCACTTTACACGTTTCGTCATAGATACAAAGGGAACAGCGATAGTCAAATGTTTAAGAACTGGACGCTATATGCTGTTCTCAAAATTCCATACTGTTTCCATGCAAACACGAGAAACAAATAAATAAATGTGATCTGCTATACTATCATCCTGGTATCTGATTTCCTACATCGGCAGATTTGTCATATATTTTCACAATTAAAATTATTATACATCTTTCCTTTTTCTTGCAGATATAAAACTATAACTAACTAAAATGGCTACCAATTACAATTTGGCAAATTAATACAATTATAAAAAGCCACTGGAATCCAGTGATAAAACCTTACTTGTACTGTTACAAACTTCTGGAAACCAAAAGTAAACTTAAAGCAAACTTCTAACCCAGCTTACATTCTAACAATTAAACAATATCATAACAAATGCTTAATTAAAATGCACTCTATAATTCTTCTCTTCTCCTGTCTAAATCGATTTACATTATTTAATTTTAAATAAAAAACTAACTCTTTTCTTAACCATTATATAACAATATAACAATACATTCTCTTCTTCTTTTTTTATAAATCAATTAATAATTGTTTGATTTTAATTATTAATGAATGCTCACACTTAGTTCTTTTCAGATAATTTAACTACAAATTCACATAAACACTTTCATGATCATTCACAAAAAATCTTCACTGAGGTCCATAAGCTTCTTCGTTTCGGCTATCATCCTCCGGAATCCTGGCAATCGTGAGAAATAACTGAATATCGACAGAACTTTAAAAGAATGGCCGAATAATCAACAACTCAAACCATTAATAACGGATATATCAGAAATCCCTTATACTACAAGAAAGTTATTCGAAATAAATTGTGTGTTTTAAGAGATCTACATTTTTGTGTAGTACATTTTCGTCTATCCTTAACAAAAGAAAATACATTTTTTTTAATGGACGCTCTTTAACCACTATGGTTCTTAGCGTGCCATTCTATATTGGGCGTGAAAGACCGGAAAGTTTACTCAAGAGGCCTCTTTATCACAGATATTGGACCACTGGCTTTACTTCCCTTTCGAGGGAAGTCATGATAAGGATTTTTACGCCCGAAAAAAATCCATCGCCCTCCCCGGGTTTCAACCGCGACCTCGGGAACTGGAGGCTAGCATGGTATACCCAGACCTCGAAGGACGACTCTATCGCTTAACGCTTAATAGTTATATAAGATTATACAAAAGTCCTTCCGAATGAAGAGGGCTTCACAGGTTATTCCCAGAAAATATTAAAGATATATATTTTATTTGTCATGTAAATATCTTTAATAT
The DNA here is from genome assembly GCA_030765065.1 of Deroplatys truncata. Lineage (NCBI taxonomy): Eukaryota > Metazoa > Arthropoda > Insecta > Mantodea > Mantidae > Deroplatys > Deroplatys truncata. The sequence continues at coordinate 169,848,961 of CM060983.1, forward strand.
ATGATATTTTAATAAAAAATCAAAATTTTCGAAAAAAAGCCATGTAAAGGATAGTTTGGGTGGGGGGATCTTTGGAAGGTACTGAACCTAAATACCAAGTTTTGTATTTTTGATTTATGCTATTCACAGACAGACACACACACACACACACACACACACACACACACACAGTCACATACACGGACCTTTTTCTAAAAATGCTTTTTCTTGGGAAGGGGGTTCAGCGGACCTCAAACATATATTTCCGGTGAAATCTTGACTCAAATTTTTGAGTGGAGTAAGTAGTAGAGAAAGTAAAAATTGCTACTCTCAGCTAGTCACAAAGCATGAACCAAACTAGATCCTCCCGTAACAACTTGTGATGCATGAAATAAAACCGTTCTTAACGTAGGGCAGGCAGTTGGGCCAATTAAGCTAAGGAAGACGCAAGGCTGTGGGAAAGAATGTACTGCATTCCTGAGGTCCCTTGTCTATCTTTACTTTGCCATTGTTTAGGATTAAACAAGTTAGATGGCAACGCCGGAAATTCGAGTCTCGAGCTTTTCTCTCCCGCCCCCTGCGTCGTAGAGTTGTTCGCAGAGTTTTTAAAGTCCATTGCTCGGGATTTTCCTTTTTTGAGCGTTGTAATTCTGACATCTGTACATCCTGCCGCTTTATTTACTGAAAGTGTAATTCCTGTTTCCTTTAGTAACACTTTTGATGGTAAAATGTGCTGGGCGATCAGTCATTGCCTCTGTTAGAATTTCACAGTTGCTGCTTTGCTCTGTTTTTCTACCACCCTTCTGTTCCATTCCTTTCTAAGGATATAAAAAAGCTCTATGCAATCGTTATGTAAATTCCGTTTTTCCCCCTTGCTAGCTTGCTCGCTTGCTTACTTAAATACTTGGTTGGAAGAAAGAGCATGCTTACGTACACTTGGACGCGCAGGACCTATTCTGCCCGTACCTCGGTAGCTTAGCAGCTAGCTAACCTAGCGGGATGACTCAGGCGGTAACGCCTGTGGCCAGCATTCGGGAGGACGTGGGTTCGATTCCCGCGGTCGATCTTCCTGATCCATATTTTTTTAAGGGGTTTCCCTGGGTCGTTAGGCGAAGGTTCATTAATCCCCCGAATTCCCTGTCCTTCCATTTCACCTCTCATTTCACTTCACTTTTCATCTGCTTGGTGGGTTCAAAGTGTCGGCGAGAGTCTCGACGTTGATGGCAGGGGAAAATGATGCTCTATGTAAACCTTCGTGCCCAGAATGGGGCGGTCTCTAAGTCCTGGGACCCCCAGGGTACGTGCAAGCCTGCAGGAAGGAGCCGGTGGCACCAGCTGCTATCCGGGGAGTTTCAATCTGTAAAAAGGTAGGGACTATGTCCTCTACCCTGTCGTGCCTCCTGCTCCGGCCGCCCTCTGTCTCCTCTCACCTCACCCCTCCCTCCCGAGTCCACCCCGTTAGGGGCTTAGGCACTAAAGTTCTTGTAGGTCCAGATGCTAAGTCGCACTCCACACCTACTCCTACTCCTAGCAGGTAACAACCTTCATTCCTCCCGTAGGACCAGTCTAATAGCAACAGGTAATAGCTCGAATTCCTCCCGTTTTCTCGCGAGAAACACGAAAATTGGCATGTTTTAAAAATGAATTACAAAAATTAAAATCGCCGCTAAACTTCCATTTAATACTTCGTTTAATAACAGTGTATGCAACACATTATAATAGTTGGACATCCTTGTTGAAGCAGATAAACTTCACTATCCTTCGGGAAACCCCGCATACTTTAACTAAAAAGAGAACACGTTTAATATTGTCAAAAGCTATTCATTGAGCTTTAGCAGTTTCCAATGCGAATTTGTAGGGAGAAGGTGGCCCGAACTACTGAACTGAGTGCGTCTTGTCGTGTAGCTGAATACCGCAGAAACTTCCACCGCTTTATGCCGCCTTTAATATCTAAGGTCATATCGACCGCTTTGTTTTTGGAACAAATTGTTCAACGACAATGATGTTCACTCGTTTTACTATTGTATTAATCTCTGAGTTTTCCTTATAAGTATTAAATTCACACACACATTTACACTCACCGTACTTCCAAACTCTGGGGAGGATGGGAAATAATCCTGGTTAAAAAAAAGTCCCACCTTCCAGTCGGGAGTCAAACCCGGGATCTCTGAATTTGGAAGCTAGCATGTTAACCTCCACAGAGGAAGTCTCCGCAGAAACTTGAATGATGCAATTTGGTAACATGCAAAAACTCCATTAATAAACAATATTTAATTTAATAATTCCTACTATCAACATGTATATAATATCCTTTCAAAAATAACTTGCATCTCAGTTATATTTCACATAAAATAAACTGGTATTATTAGTAATCAATTTGCCCCATCAATATTATTTGAGGTCATTGTACTGAATTGTGTAACATTCTTTCACTGCAGTCTAGCGATGGTAGATATATTGGAAGAATAATTGTATTCCACCCAAAAATTATTTACCGAGTTTTCACCGGAAACACATGATTTGAGATCGCCTGAATCCAAGCATATTTCATTTCTAGAAAAGGTATGTATGTCTGTGCGTCAGTATGAAAGCATAACTCATAAACAAAAAGTTGGTATGAATATCAAACTTTATAAAGTTGTATATTTTTTAAGAATAGACAGGAAGACTTTCATGAAATTTGTCCCACCTTTAACTACACTTGGCATGGAAAAATGTTCAGTATTTTTGATTTCTTTTTAAAACACTCCTCCAACGATTTTTATTGAAGTACCACATGCCTGTAACTATAATATGACACATAAAATGTACATCTTGGATTTTCTGGAGAAGCCTGTAAAGTCCTCTTTACTTTTGTTGAATTTTGGAAAATTTTATTTAACTGGGAAGCCTGTTTCAGGAAAAACATGCAGTTCATTAAAATGTACAACTTACCCAAAATAACTTTTTTCTAGCGTCAACTATTTTCGAAGTATTTCGTGCTATATGCCTATTTACATTTTGCCAACTTTAAATTCATGACATAAATGTTCTGAAATTTTGCTATTTCTTAATCTCATGACGAAAAAGAAAAGCGAGGTCTAACAGCTGACTGCCTTATATATAAGCATGCAGCAGCAGTTAATTCTACCAAACTTGAAATAATTTCCAGGAAAAATGTTTTATATGAATAATGCAATATGCAAGGGCTTCTAGAAAGAGTAAGAGTAGAGAAACCCATATGAGTGTACCACAGCTCATTGTTTGTTTTAAAGAACATTTCACTCTTGGTTATTGCATTAAAACGCATGTATTTTGTTTTTCTATTATGCACAAAATTACGGCGAAAATTTGTTATGCTATAAACACGCAAATGCTAAAATTTAAAAATGAAATGCCAAATTTTATATGGAATATTGCTAATAAAACACAGCTCTGCTAATAATTCAGTATTAATGATTTGAATTACTACCTGCTTTGCGACAGAAGGATTCCTAGATATCTAGAACTGTTACCTGCTTTGACCGGGAGGAATGAGTGCTATATAATTAGGAACCCTTAAAGATACGGGGGGGTGAGGGGGAATGAGTGCCCACTTACATATGTGCTTAATTACTTAGAAGAAGGGGCATGCTTGCTTGTCTACTAATTACTTAATCGCATAGTTGGAAGAAAGAGTTTACTTATTTGCCTACTTATTTGGAAGAAAGAGCATGCTTGGTTACTTATTTAATTACATTGTTGGAAAAAAGAGCATGCTTGGTCACTTAATTACTTACTTTGTACTTACTTAATTTGTTGGAAGAAAAATCCTGCTTGCTTGCTTGCTTACTTAGATGAAAAAAGAGCATGCTTGCTTGCTTGCTTAATTACTTAGTTGGAGGAAAAATCATGCTTGCTTACTTACTAACTTAGTTAAAGAAAGATTGCTTGCTTACTTATTTAGTTGGAAGAAAGAGCATGCTTACTTGCTTAATTACTTACTTAATTGCTTAGTTGAAGAAAGAGCATGTTTACTTACTTGCTTAATTACTTAGTTGGAAAAAAAGAGTGTGCTTACTCACTCACTCACTTGCTTGGAAGAAAGTGTATACGTACAGCAGATAATGCGTCAAAATGGCAAAATCATAAGATTTAGCTCTGAAATATGAATTTTGGAGAATTAAATGTGTTCTCTAAAAGTAGACATTAATATTTAAACTACAACATAGTTTGAATAATTGCTGTCTGATTAAGCAACAAAAGTAAAATCTATCAAACAATGCAAATCAAGTTACACAGAAATTGGGGCAAGATAATAATTGCAAACTTATGTGGAAAACGCATTATGAGAACTCAGATTTAAATAGCAGTCCATATTGTTTTTCATATATACAGGGTGTTTCAAAAATAATACTTTTACAAACTTCGGGTATGGGTTCCTTACACCACAAGAAGGAAAAAAGTTCATATGAACATATGTCCCATAATCCTTTGTTTTCTCCTTAGGAGGTGTTCAACACAGTGGTACACTTATAACACACAGAACTCATAATAAATGCTCGAAATGTCCTCCTCTTGCTTCTATGCATGCCTGTACTCGTCGAATAATGGAATGTCGCACCCTGTCAAAAACTCCGGAAGGTGTCGAATGGTTTCGTAGGCTTCCATGACACGTCGATAAAGCGTTTCTGCATCCGGGATGGCTGCTCCATAAACCAATGATTTAAGATGCCCCCAGAGGTAAACATCCACAGGATTGAGGTCGGAAGAACGTGCAGGCCATGGAACTGGTCCTCCTCTGCCCATTCATCGATCATGGTAGTCAGTGCATCTCGAACAATGCGATTAAAATGTGCCGGAGCCCCATCATGCATAAACCACATGTTTTTTTCTTATTTGCAGGGGCACATCTTCGTGAAGTAAGTTGGGAAGAGTGTGCTGGATAAAGTCCCTGTAGACAGCACCAGTAAGACGTGCTGGTAAAACGTATGAACCTACCAGACAGTCACCTACAATGCCAGCCCACACATTCAGACTAAACTGTTGCTGATGTCTAGCCTGAAGTACAGCATGAGGATTATGATCTGCCCATATGTGTACGTTGTGGAAATTAGTAACTCCATCTCTCCCAAACGTTGCCTCGTCTGTAAATAAAACTGACGAGACAAACAATGGATTGGCTGTTTGTGCTACAAACCATCGACAAAAGTTATCCCGTGGTGGATATTCGGCAGGCGAAAGGCCCTGCTCACGTCGAATAAGATATGGATACAGGAGCTGCTCGTGAAGTACCCTCGATGCTGTCACGTGTGATGTACCAGATGCCACAGCCAATTGTCTTGTACTGTTACCTGGATCGTCTTCGACACACTTTAGCATCTGTTCTTCGCGTTCCGGCATACGAATACTCTTGGTCTTCCACGATCAATAGTCCGTGGTGCAACGGTTCCTGTCTCAGCAAGGCGACGATAAACAGCGACAAAGGTTGGATGACTCGGTTGTCTTCGGTCTGGAAACTCCATCTGATGAGCCGTGCAGGCTCGCGTCCATTACCATTCGCGCGACCATACATAAAAATCATGTCTGCCTGTTCACAAAATGAATATCAAGCCATGGTGGAACGAAACACGTGCAGTTAACTCACTACATGTACACAATTGAAACAATGAAGACAGACTAATGACAAATGACAAACGTAAACAAGTCTCCATGGCAACACTTCGCCATCTACCGTATGTAGTACAATGGGTCAACGTCTTCTATGAATGCATAGAGAAATGAAGTTTTGAAGTTGGACCCCGAAGGCCGTTGAACTCACCTTTCATTGTGACAGGAATAACGCGAAAACCAAGGATTATGGGACATATGTTCATATGAACTTTTTTCCAGTCAGGTTTTATAACACATTGGTAACATTGACATTTATGGATCGGTGACGCGCCCCTCAAATCTTTTGGTAACAATGGGTCAATGGGCTACTAAAATTATGTTTTGGAAGCAGGAATGTTTTTAAAAACCTTATAACCGTTGTTATCACGCAGCAGCAGTTTTTGTGACAGCACTATAGGCTAAGTTCCTTGGTATGTCTCATTCTCTCGATGTTTTCTGGTTATCTAACGGTGGGTAAGGTACCTGATAGTTTATTTTTCCCTTGTAAATATATTATGTTCGAAAGCTGCACATTCACCACCCACACACTACAGTTCTGCGCTATAAACCACCACTAGGTGAAATGAAATGAAAGTTGCTGAGTTCTAAATGACGAATAGTGATTTCGAGAAACGTGCAAATTCTCTGCCATGGCTCTCAGTAACATTATTACTAGGGCTGCGACATCGGAATCACTACATTGAGGAAAGCGTATAGAACAGGAAGGTAAGGGCGTAGCGATAAGGGCTGACACTGGCCCCGCGCGGTATGGATTATACAAAAAGAATTACGCATGCCTCCCGAACATTTACTTTATTTCTGCAATACTGTTTATAACATATACAGCTGACTTATATGACTGCAATGTCTTTATTAAATCATTAATGCAAAACGCTACGTCACAATGTACACATGGATAAGCATTTATGTAAATTTAGTGCAATGAATTACAACCTGCAACTTTGTATCCTGTGGTTTATATAACGGAAGATCGGTAGAAATAAATGCCATGCATAGTTCTTCATTAAAGGTTTGACTTATGGAAGCGACTTTTGCTGTAGCTTTAACATTTTGTAATACAACGCTTGTGTGTTTCTGTGTTGACATGTCTTCGTACATTGCTCAATCAACTATGCCTAGAAGCAATTATGCTATTGCACGGTTTACAATAAAGGTTTTCATTACTCCAATATATACTTTTGCAACGTTGTGGACTTTCGTACCCTTTTCTTTGGCAACGAGAACACTGTGTGGTGATACATGTGCTCAACTGTACAGGTAACCCTCTCGCTGTAAACAATCGGCTACAGGACCCCTTTAAACAAACGTAACGACTCCGACGTCGCAGCCCTAATCATTACATAGCTCGTTCAAATTCATTGAGATGACAACTTGTTTTACACAAAACTGTCCCTAAAGAGTAAGTACTAATATTAACTAAAACAAATTCAATCTTTTATTGTTTTTCTCAATTTCCCCTTGCGTGTACTTTTATTTGATATGCATGTGTGTATATGGATATAACACACAAAATTATTACTTTACACAAATATGTAGTTATGGATTTGTTTAATCCTTTCCTTCCTTGTACATGTGGTCTTACTTGACTAACCGGGTAGTTTTTCCTTAAATCACACTGATGACAACTTCTTCCTAATGACTCTCATTAGCCTGGTCCCTAATGGAAAGCGACCATTGGCGGTATACGAATACACCTATCCATGTCAATGGCGAGATGACTTAATTGGCAGTAAACCTTGTGATCGACTCATATAATCCGGGACAACTTCAAGGCGAATTCGAATATTCCGAAATATATCTTTCCGACATACGACTATATCTTATTTTTCTCTTTTCCTAATTGCTCAAATTTTTGCTGGAAAGCAAGGCTTGTTCACTCTTATCTATTCAGGTTTTGTATTAAGGCTACACAACCTGAAAATACAACATACAAGAAACCCATCATGCCACTCGCGTGCTTCAGGGATGTACCAAGGTGATAAAAGTTCAAGTAGAGTCCCCAAGTACTTAATTGACCTTCTGTATGCACAAGAAATGTGTAATGAAGATATGTAGACTGAAGAAATAGCCAAAAGTATAAAACCAGATCGCTATACGCTGTCTTCAAAGCTACATATTCTTTCCATGACATGAGGAACAACTGAATGCTGACAGCACTTAGAAAATGACATTGAAAAATTCAAACCAATAATAACAAATATCTCGTAAATGGCTGATGCCACTAAAAATGAGCTATTTGGAATAAATTGTGTGTTTTAAAGAGATCTACATTTTTGTACAGTACGTTTTTGTCTATCTATTGTGGCTTACCAGTAATATAAAATTATATAAAATTCATTAAAAATGAACAGGACTTTACTTGCCCTCCCCAGAAAATTCAAAATATACATTTTATTTATAATATAAAGATCCTAAATATATGGTATTTTAATCAAAACCTTTAGAGCAATTTTGAGAAAACAAATAAAAAAAGGGAAAAGAAAAATCTTCTATGGAAAGAGTAGTTAGGGGTGGGAGAATTTTCTTATTTCTTATTTATTGAATTTCCAAAATATAAAAAGCCCTATTTTACAACTGTATATTAGGGTTATAGTTTAAATACAATATATGGTTATAAAACAAGTATAATATTAAAGTAAGTGTAACGATTATTAACACACACATTAACTAAGAATAAATGGAGGTATAACTTTAGTACAATAATACAGATAACTGGAATTGATTGTTGTTTCACACAAGCCGTCTGTTGGACAAGGTTGGAAAGCTAGAACTCGTACTTTCAGTCCTGGGCTTCATAGTTTCGACCACTATTAGGTAAATCAATGGAATTAATTCAATTTAATTCAATTCCAATTGCATTAATTGACCTAATAGTGGTTGAAACTATGTAGCCCGGGACTTAAAGTACTTACGGTATTGTAAGTCGCCATTGGGGTATGTCATCTCAATACAATTTGAGATCTCCTGGTTTACTGGGAAAAGTGCGAATCAGTTGGAGAATTTAATGTCATGCCGGCATGTGGCCATGGTAGCTTAGTGGTTAGAGCAACCGCACGGAGATCGGGAGATCCATGGTTCAAATCCCGGCTATGACATTGAATTTTTCAGTCGTCTGATTCTACCTTTCCAATATAGAAAGATTGAAATGTTCTATTGACAAAGTTCTGGAATTGTGAGTAACAACACTGTTTACGAATAATTTGACTTAATGGTGGCGTGTGTGAATGGTGTTAGACATGAATCTAGATGTTGAACAAACCTGAGTCGTTTTCTTTCCTGTAATGGACAATCAAAAAGAAGGTGATGGACATCTAGTTTTTGATACGAGCATAAACATGTAGTGTTGTTAGGACTAATTATTTTAAAACACTCAAGATATGAACCGAATTTACCGTGGCCAGTCATAAATTGTGTTATTAGTTATTACAAATAAAGACTCAAAATATTTTAAGAGAAAGCTTTTGTGACATGACCTTTGCTGCTTTCTGACCGCAATAAATTCCAACAGTTATACATAAATTGTTTTAAAGTTTTCTTCACTAAAGAAATTGGGTATTTATTGTAGGCATATTTTTACACATATCTGAAGCAACGTTTCCAAGTTGGTCAGCTCTTTATTTGCCTTCTTTTCCATCATGACCACTCACCCAATAGAGACATATATGTTTATTGTATTTATGTGTTGTCTGCCTGATATCAACAGCAAAGGGTGGAGAGTATATTTATCATTAATTGCTCCAAGCGCTGATTGGGAATCATTTAAAATTCGGACACTGTATGAATTATTAACGCTCCACTCTATTGCTTGAAATACCGTACACACTGATGCAAGTTTGTATTAGTTGTAAGTTACTTCAAATCCACGATCAAAAACAACGAAATCTCATTCAACTGGAGCTTTGTTATCACTTTCATTATTGACTTGCAGTCCGTCAGTATAGATATGTAGATCATGTTTTAATGAGCAGTAGTGATGAACTAAACATAACTCTAGAGCTGGATGTGCAGAGGTCAAAAAAATGAGCAGGATATTCTAGTTCATAATCGATGATAAAGTTAACATTTTGACGCCTTTTCTTTATATTTGTTAATATTGTCCTGAAGTTTCGAGTTAAGTGAATGGGTTCTATACCAGCCAGAACTGAAGCGGCGTCAGTAGAGACGGTTCGATACGCTCTTGAGATTTTTAACGCAAATCCGCATTGGATTTGTCCCAGTTTCTTCTGAGCTAACTTCGTGGATAATACCTACATCATAGAAACAGAATATCATAGGTTCTACTATCCCACGATAGATGATTTCCAAATTAGCAGAGCTAAGTCCCCATGTTGGTTTTGTTGCAATCGAAAGGCCTGTAAGAATAAATTCGGTAATTTGTTGGCTTTAAGTTGAAGATAGTCAAAATGTGATCAAAAAGTAAATTTGCTATCAAGTACATTTCCAAGGTACGATAACTTATCTTCTATTTTAATAAATTTCTTGTTCATGCGAACAGAGGGGTATGTAACTTGTGGCCTTCGTGAGACCAACAAGGCCATTGTCTTGGACGGATTGAAACTAAGTTTATTTTCACATCCCCAGCGAGACAGAGTGTCGAGAGCTGAATTTGCACTAAAAGTTGTGTGCTGTTGTACCGGACCGGACTAGGAGAGCAACATCATCCGCATAAGCCACCAAGGCACAGTTGCTAGGTAGAATTTGCTTCAGAATGTCATCGTATAAGATAGTCCAGAAACTAGGGCTGCAAATTGAACCTTGAGGACATCCCCTTGTGATAATTCGTAACTGAAAAGTATCCAGTGTCATCTAGTGTGTGTGTCACCTAGTCATAGTGTCGCCTAGCTTTATCACAACCTATCTATTGGTGAAGTAATTTTTATCAGAGTAGAAAGAGTTTTGTGATAGTTCAACGATTGCAGTTGTAATAGTATTTTAGGCCAACGACATTGTTAAAAGCACCGGATGTATCCAGAGAAATCACTAAACCTTCTTTTCTCTGATTGAAATTTTCCTTTATCCTCCAGCTATAAAAATCTTTGTATCGAATCTTTGGCAAATATCGAACTTAAGTAACACGTTTGGTATTTATTCTAACTTCCATTCAGTTGTTTCTCGCGATGTCATGGAAATAGTATGGAATTCCAAAGTCAACACATTTGGACCCCTTTTAAACATTTCACTCGCTTCGATCTCAGATATGCCCCTTGTACTACAACGAAATGTGTATCTAAAATATTTCTACAAACATTTATCTCGATTAACGTGAAATAGATGGAAAGATAAGCTTTAGTAGTTTGTTGAAACTATATAAAAATAAACGATAGTGAATAGAGAAAGTGATGTGTATGTAACACACTTCATATATAATACTGTCACTGCTTTCCGTTTACAATTTGTATAAACGAGCTGCTACGAGAAACAGTACACTTCTGATCGTCTTGCAAGCACAAAGAATCACGAGGGCGATGAAGAGGGAGAAAGAGAGGAACGTAAGAAGGGATAATGAGGGGAAATGTGGGGAGAGACAGGGATTTAGGAATATATGAGAGGGAGAGTGGAGAAAAATACAAAAATGAGAGAGAGACAGACATAATAGAAAGGCAGACATACAGGAAAGAATCTCCACATTTAACAACGCGAGCAGTACTCTTGGGCTGTTATTAAATCATAAACTAACTTATTCACTACTGTTTTCAATCATTTATCCATGGGGCCCCTCTCTTATAAAACTTAACATGAATGAATGTAAGTTTGGTTAGTTTTGAAATAAGTTTGTAAGCAGCTGTATATTTGCATTGCAAACAGAGATGGATAATAATAATAATAATAATAATAATAATAATAATAATAATAATAATATAATAATAAATCTGATTGTTACATTCACATGACCTTCTTTAGCCTCTATCGTTTATTAGTGGCTATAAAATTAGTCTTACGAAAGTTTATTTTTCTATCGACTTCATTTGAATCGAGATAAACCTTTGCAGAAATAGCTATATTACACGCTTCGTTATACATACAGAAGGAATAGCGACAGTCAAAGGTTTAAGCACTGGACACTATATGCTGGACCTACTCTTTCCATGCAATCGCAAGAAACGATGGAATATCGACAGAATTCAAAAGAACGACAAGTATTGAACAAATCGAACAATTAATAACGTATATCTCGGAAATGGCTGCTGTCCTCCGCGTTCTGGGGTACCATGCCTCTAGCTCCCGAGGTCGGGGATTTAAATCCGGAGGAGGGCGATGGAGCTTTTCGGGCATAAAAATCCTTAGCATGGCTTCCTTCGGAAGAGAAGTAAAGCCGGTGGTCCCGTGTCGTATATTTACGATACGTAAAAGAACCGCAACCGCTCGCCTCTCACCGAGGCGGCCCCGGGTTCAATCCCAGGGACCCGCATGTGGGATTTGTGGTGGACAAAGCGGCGTCTGGACGGGTTTTCTCCGGGTTCTCCCGTTTCCCCCGCTATTCATTCCACCAACTGCTCATTTCCTTTCATCCATTTCACCATCATTTCGTTTCATCTACTTCCTTCGTCCCATACCAGGCATCGGGCTGATCACCCATCCTGGATATTCTGTCTGATCCATGAGTGTCTGCTCCTCGACGGGCCTCTGACCCCAGGCACCCGCCTGTAAGTTCTGGGGGGTGTAACTCCTACATAAGAGGAGGTTAAACAGAGAAAGAAGAAGAAAAGAACCTCAAGCCTAATAAAAGAGGTCTCTGAGCAAACTTTCCGGTCTTTCACCCCGATATAGAATGGTACGCTAAGAACCATAGTACTTAAAGAGCGTTCATAAATAAAATTCAATTTAATTTCGGAATTGGCTGATGCCACAAAAAAGTTATTTGAAATAAATTGTGTGTTTTAAAAAGATCTACATTTTTATGTAGTGCATTTTCATCTATCGCTTAACGTTTACCAGTTGTACAAGATTATGTAAGATTCTTTCCCAATGAAGAGAACTTCACAGCCTATGTCATAACTGGACGCGTTGGTTGTAGACAGTGTTTCTAACCGGACGCGAGATGCGTCCTCGAGAAATTTAATACTAATTCGTGTGAGACGAAAATAGTTTTACGTGTTAAAAAGTGCAAGTAATTAATAATTAAAAACTCCCACAGCTCTCTATATCAGAGAAGTGTTATTTAAATCGTGTCAAGCATTAATAAAAGGAGTGAAATAAAATTATAATCTGTGTAAGCCTACATTCTTCAATCGCACCACTCCCTGCCAAGACATTCATGTCTCTAAAAAAATATAAATACTGACGCAGCCGAGGCAAACATAAATATATAATATTTAAAGAAACAGTCAAAATTACAAAGTTAATATTTTTTAAACTTGGGGCAAAGGCCACCGGAAGGTACATTTGGGGCGAAGGCTACCGGAAACTATTTTACCATACGTGCGGTTGCAACTACTTCAAGTTCGGCTCCCCAACAGTCGAAATACAAACATCTTCAAGCAAAATTTCCGGCCTTTCACGCCCAATATAGAATGGGACGCTAAGAACCACAGTAGTTAAAGAGCGTCCATAAATAAAAATTAAAAGAAAAAAGAAATGGCCGAACCTGCCCCCCCCCTCGATCCCCTTCCTCCTGGAGGTTTCAAGGAGCACAATGGACTACTGAACTGTCGCAATCCTCTTCCGCCTCCTGTTATCCTGATAAACATATTTGCGGAGAATCTTACAATTCCCTTTGTGGCAGTATTTTATATCACAACAATGTAAATGCCAGAGTGATTATAGTGTAAATAAGCATTATTGTATGACATTGATTTGAGATGTTTGTTAATTATAAGCATTGTTAGGAAATAAGTTTACACGCCTCACTGAAACTGACAATAGGAGCGGGTAACAATGAGCGAGGGGGTGAGTTGTTTATCAATTATAAGAGGCAAGCAAATGACGTCAGAGTAGCGCGCTTTTCTGTAGAAATGGAGGGAATTTCTTCCCTAGAGCATATGTGTTCGTAATTTTGATTGGATATAAAAATAGACGCTAATGTTGGCGCGTTTTATTAACCAATAGCAGCTCTGTTATAATGTTTAGGCATATTGGAGTGAGGGAGTATAAATTCCGTGCCAGAGACGGGTAACGCGCAGTTTGACAGAATAATTCACAAGGCAAACGTCGTTCAGTCCAACAGAAGTATTCGCGGGTAATACGTCGCTCAGTCCAATAGAATCATACAAAGGTTACACGTCACACAGTTTAATAGAATCTCTCGCGTCGTAAAGTTAGTTATAAATATGAAATACGCGAATTAATAATGTGCAGCAAATAAGTGATTATTGTGATATTAGAAAATATAACAGTTTCAATCGGGCGTGTATCAAGAATAATTATGTGAAATGAATAACGTGTGACGGCAATAAAAGTGTAAAAACAAATTCTTTATCAGTGTTATCTTTCAGTAACAAATCCTTTCCGTTTACACACCCTGTTCAAGAGATATGCTCGACTGAGTAGTAATAATAGCTAGCCGGAGCACAATGAACCCAAAATGCAAAATAATAAAACAATTACAGGCGCCCAGCAATAGATAACACGAAGTGACCACGACAAATTGACTCCTATACGTGGGGTAGATAAACGTGAAGCATCTTCCAACTACTACCAGCAAATAAACTACTTCACCTTAGCCCGGCTAGCACAGTCAAGTACAACTGAGACTCTTAATTTCAAAGTCATCCAATTCACAGCCCGTGTCAGTTTGAACCAATCGCGGTACACTAACACTGAAATCTCGAAATGAGATTGTCGCGCCTGATTCACAATTGTTTTGAAATTATTGCAGCTGATTTCCAATTGTTTCTCGTTTGTAAGTTAATGAAACGAAGAAAATTTTCTTAAAGAATATAGAAGGCCGGGCTACGTGATGAATTTGGTAAGCTACAAACTCAATTAAATAATATAACATACTTATGTTATTTTCATGTTATTAATATTATTTATCAAACGTTTTATTCGATAAATAGTTTTAGCCAATACCAATCGTGAGATAGATATTAGTTACGTAGGTAATTGCCCTACTGCTTTGTGAACCATAGTTTCAATTGCAAAAGAATGTCAATACACAAAACAAGGTACAGACAGCTCCAAATTTTTTTCCGTTCCACCGGCAGCGGGGCAAGCGGGGTATCTTATCGAGAGGTTATGCTAGATGTCTTAGCTCATACCCGCTCTACAAGGAAGGTTAAGGGATGTAACGGGCTAAAGAAAATATCATTCCAACACATTTCCCTTAGCCTTGGCTGTAGGAACGTAATAACTGTGAAAAGAAAACTGCAATAACATTACAAAGAAAGCATTTTTACTTTCTCTACTACGTAGCTACAGGAAGTAGAGAAAGTATTGTATTCCACCCAAAAACTGAATGAGATTCAACGGAAATACACGTTTTGAGGCTCCCTGAATCCAAAGAAAGTATTTTTACTTTCTCTACTATGTAGTTACAGTAAGCAGAGAAAGTATTGTGTTCCACCAAAAAATTGAATAAAGATATTCAACAGAAATACACGTTTTGAGACCCCTGAATCCAAAGTAAGCATTTTTATTTTCTGTACTACGTAGCTACAGTAAGTAGAGAAAGTATTGTGCTCCATCTGAAAATTCATGGTCGTAATTTCACCAGAAACCACGTTTGTGACCCCTGAATCCAATGAATTTATTTTTAGAAAATGGTCCAAGTGTGTGTGTGTGTGTGTGTGTGTGTGTGTGTATTACGAATATCATAACTCAAAAGCAAAGCGTTAGTTAAAAATCGAACTTGGTGTTTAAGTTCAACTTCTTCCAAGAATGCGACACTAAGATTTTAAAGAAAATCCTCCATTCCAATCTACCCTTTACATTGGACATTTTTCGAATTTTTTTTATTCTTTCAAAAATGACTAAAGATTTTGATTAAAATGCATATGTTTAAGCTATTTTCATGATAAATAGAATGTATATCTTTTATTTTCTAGGTATAGTCTGTAAATTAGTCTTTATTGTCAATGACTTTTGATAATTAATTTTATTTTATGTCAAATAACTTTTGTATTTTACCTATTCTGAAAGTTTTTTTGTTATTAGTTTGAATTTTCAAATACTTTATACTTCTCTCAACTGCAAATAGCTATTGTTTTTTGCTTTCTTTCTTTCTTTCTTTCTTTCTTTCTTCCTTTCTTTCTTTCTTTCTTTCTTTCTCGTGTTCATACAAAGAGAACAGAATTTCAAAGCTGTCACGTCTGTGGCTCGCATTCGGGAGATCGTGGTTTGGAATTCTCTGGCCGACCTTCTTGACCCATAGGTTTTTTCGGGGGTTTTCCCGGGTCGCCAAGCGAGTGCTGGGAAGGATTCTCACATCCCCGAATTTCCGAATCTCCATTTCATTTCCATTCTAATTTCCTTTCATCTTTCATCCGTTGGTCTCTTTCAGGGTTGGAAGTGTCGGCGATGGTTGCTTCGGTGAAGTGTGGCAGGAGAAAAGGATGTTTTTGTGACTTTCTCCGTCCCTCAGCTTTCGGCTGGCTGTCGGGAGTATCCTAACTTTCTTGAGGGGCGTTGGACATCCTCTGTACTGGGTGGGGTCCCCCAGTCTGCCTGTCCGTCTGACGGGAAGTCTCTATCTGAAAACTTAGGGACCCTGCCTTCCTGTGCCGTTTTTCCTTGCCCCGGTGTCTTGTCTCGCCTCATCCTTCCTCCCGGAGACGCCCCCTTGAAGGTCGTAGGCACAATACCCACTATGTGGATCAGTGCCGAGTCCCCTCCGTAGCCAACCAATCCAAAGCTATCACGTAGCGATCAGCTTTGAGGGATTTGGCTGTCACTTTAGCTTAATATGTTCTGGTCATACCTACAACGAATTATGAAAATAAGCGATGAAGGTTTATCGGTATTAACATGACATAGGTGCAAAGTAAGCTTTGTAAGAAGATAGAGTAGAGAAAGTCATGCGAATGTAACACATCATATTTTAGGGCAAAAGCTCCATATGCCTGTGTCTCTGTGAACAACATAAATCCAAAGCGAAAAGTCGGTTAAATACCAAACTTGATAATTGTATTTAGCATCTTTCAAAGATGTGACAAGGATTTTCAAGAAAATTTCTCCATCCTGAACAACCCTTTACATGGAAAAGTTTTCGAAATTTATTTTCTTAAAAATGGCTCTAACCATTTTGATTAAAATACTCACTGTTTAAAATATTTTCATGACAAACGAAATATATATTTTGAATTGGCTGAGAAGAGCCTCTAAAGCCTTCTTCATTCTGAATGACTTTTGTATAATTGGTAAACTCTAAAAGATGGACAAAGTTTTGCTACGCAAGAAATGCAGACCCCGTTAAATCACTCAGTTTGTTATACATATATTTTATGAGATTAACTAATTTCCAGATATTTGTTGTTATTGGTTTGAATAGATAAATGTAAGGAAGTAGAGAATGACAACAATGCATTGTGACGTAAGATAGGTATGGTAAATTTGAACGCAGTTACCGGCGAACTACGGAACGATTTTGCACTCGAACTTAACGCGCCTTTGAGCCTAAGACGGCCCTCGTAGCTATGGTCGCTGGAGTGTATAGCTCCAGCGCTCCACCAAAGCTGAGGGTCGCGGGTTCGAATCCCGCCATGGGCATGGGTGTTTGTGTGTGTATGTGTGTTGCGGTAATAAGCGGTAACGAAAACAGCAAAACACAGTAGTATAAACTGGGTAGAACAAGGGACCTTAAAAAAAACCTAAGGCCGCTATTAGCCGTGTACAACTAGTTGATCAACTGGTTGACGACGGTGCATTGGGGCATTGAATTAAATTGGAGTCATTGACCGTGAGCGATCGGTTCTACAACTGGAAAACGTTGTACAACTATTGTTGTTCAGTCTTTTGAGCCAGTGGAAGGGGGAGATAAGGAATTCGCGCGGTCGGTACAGTTGCTAGAGCAAAGTGCAGCCACAGGAAGCCGAACTGGCTGCGTGCCAGTGGTTTTTATCCTTCCTCTCCACTGGCTCAAAAGACTCTGGACAGACAATAGTTGCGGTCTGTGTCAACTAGTTGTCTCAACAGAGTCGGGGGAGGCGCTATGGTATAAGCAGCCTATTAGCCAGACTTAACCAGTGGTGCGACTATTGTGCAATTAACTGGGCGCACATGCGTCTCGCATGTTCTTCAATACAAAGCAAACAAAATCAATCTTGATTTTTATGTGAGTCGTAACGCACTGACAAACTGTTTTGTTATAATTTTGTAATGTTTTATCATGGCTGGTGACGACAGTTATACGATTGACGATATTGAAGTGACTGCAAATAATGTGAAGTAAGTTTTAAACTGTAAGGTGTAAGTTAATTAAAGTTAACTTAATTTGTTGTATCTTATGTATCAGAGTACATTGAAATTAATTATAAACTTTTTTTCTTGAATTTGAAGGATCTAATTAAGTATTCTATGAGTGTTTTAATCTGAAATATGATTTTTAGGTTAAATTCAAATACCCTGCGTTGAATATAATTATGTAAGAAGTATTGTGAACATTAGGAAGCCGTATTTATTGCAGAGAAGTAGAAAACTACTACAAAGAAACAAGAAGAGCAGTTGAAGAATTTGATACAATTAGCTGAAGAGAAGATAAATATCGAGGACTTAATATATGAAGTTGAGAAAAATAAATCTTTTCTATCTTGTTAGTATAAATTTCAAGACTGCTGTCCCAAAGTGTGTAGTATAGTCCTTTATTTAGCTTAGGCAGTAACAAGGGGTGTTTTTGAAAGCTTCTTACTCTACTCCTCTTTTTAATTAGTACAAGAAGAGCTCCCCACACAGTGTTTCACACTGACACAGCCTGCAAAAGATTCAGAAATACTGCAGTTGTCAACCGGTTGTACACGGCTAATAGCAGCCTAGTGCGCTCACAATTTTTAATACTGCATTTGGACAAAAAAAAGGTGCGCGTTAGATTCTCAAAAATACGGTATAATGACTTTAAGTCAGTAATACCGTGCTTTTTTTGCGGATAAACATTTGGTGGTATGGTTACTAACACTGTGATCAACGTGACAATGGTAAATAAAGACTTTTTTCTGTTTGAGTCCAACAAATATAGGTGGCTGTTAACTTAAAACAGTCAATTACTGTGAAATCGAGGCATACCGTTTTGCAAATATTTCGGCAATTATCTAAGTAATTCTAGAATTTAATATTTTTGCGACATTGTAGAGATTGAGCAGTTTTGATTGATATACTCCTTCTAGACGGCACTTTCAAGATTAATGTGTAAATTCATGTACAGTTTCAAATTATATACATATTTTTTCAACAGCACAATTTTTGTATCTATACAGGTCCTTAATGCCAATTGTGGCGCTCGGTTAGACTTAGACAGAACGAATTAAACGCCTGATCCAGCATAATGTTTACTAAGTGCTATAAGCGCAAGATCTGACGAAGTCAGTTCATTTTTGTTTGCAATTTCAATCGCTAGTAAAGTGGTTGACGCTCTTGTTTTGATTGTCATTTCCTAATAAAGTAGACATTATTGAATGCTGTAATTGACATGTTTTAAATCTTTTTTTCAAGAACTTAATGCCTAGCGTTTGATAATGATATAACTTTTAACAATCAACAAAAAATAAAATGTTCAAACATACCAGCTTGAAATAAGATTGTTGTGAATGCTTCACCAACCTACAAAATTGTAGGAACTTTATATCTCATTTATCCGGTATTACAGGAATTCAAATACCTACGTACCTCAAATATATCTGCCCTCTATAATTTTGTAGGATGTCACATCGACACTATATCTAGAAGGGCCAGCACAGGTTTCTCTATGCATCTGAAAAATTATTAATAATACATATTTTAAGCCAAATAATTCATAAAATCGGCTGCTCGTGCCCAGGTCGGCTACATGTAGCGGCTCTTTGTGCTAGCTGCCGTACCGGCCTCGCGACGTCCTTATCTCCACCTCCCACTGTCTCAAAAGACTCCGAACAAAGTACATCTAGTGTTCTGTATATCGATACTGTTAGGGTATAGGGTATTTATTAAGGGGGGCACCTCGCACTGTGACCTACGAGATATCTATTGTAGCTACCACCCCCCC
This sequence comes from Deroplatys truncata, assembly GCA_030765065.1. Lineage (NCBI taxonomy): Eukaryota > Metazoa > Arthropoda > Insecta > Mantodea > Mantidae > Deroplatys > Deroplatys truncata. The sequence goes on from CM060983.1 coordinate 169,868,678, forward strand.
GCGAGGAAAGGATGGAGTGAAGGAACCACCAGAGTAGACAGCTTACGGAGACACGCAGAAATCCCTAACAACTCTTGCTCGACGTCCCATCTCACTACTGGAACTGCCCAGAGAGGGCGCCAACCAAGCAGCGCTCTAGTGTCCGCGGGGAATACCCTTCTCTTTGAGCAAGTATCGGCGCCAGCTGTCCGGTACCCCTCTGCGCCACAAAACTTATAAGCAATCCTGAAACATGAGAAGGAAACGGAATGAAGGGAAAATGATGGAAAGGAAATCTTGGTAACTGCGAAACCACTCCAGCACTCGCCTACCGAGCGGGGAAACCCACGAAACACCCAAGGTGAGAGTGGGCATTCAATAGGAATGAACCCGCGACCTCCCGAGTGCGAGCCTCACACATTACCGTGGAGCCATCTCGCTTGGTTATCGAAACTCTTACTTGTCACACATTATTTGCTGTAGCTTTTGTTATTTTTATAGTAACGGAACGAACTGAAGAATTATAATATTTTATTCCGATAAAACATATTTGCAATACAATTTAATACACGTTAATTACCAACTTGTATTTATTTCATTCCATGTACTTGTTTTGTATTTTGAAATAAAATTAGTAGCACTATCCCTCTGATACGGTAGTGTTGCTTGCCGCAAATTTTCAGGAAATTATTAGTTATACAGAATGAGGCTGCCGCACTAAAGACACTCTTTAGTGGTGATATAGAATCAAGTCAGTGGATTTAGATAATCTGGTGCAAAATAGTTAAAAATTAATTTTTCTCTGCTTTTCTTCGTCGTATTCATACCTTATACTTTTCATGTAGTGTTTTTGGCTTATTAGTTTTAATCATGTTTAAAGCTTTTCTCGTTCAATTGCATAGCATATTATTTCAATTTATGACAATAATCTTAAAAAAGCCTTTCTCAGAATTTTTCAATATTCTAAATACCCCGCAAGTTACATTTTAAGACCAATTAACACAATTAGATGTATAAGGTCTTTCAACAAGAGTGTCCTATCTTAGAACTCAAATAAACCACGTTCTATAAATGATATTTCTCTTTTTATTTTGGAACATAATTAATGCCATTACGTGTGGAAGAGAACATTTAAGTGACCTCCGCGACTTCGTTGGGTTGCGCGTATACGGTTGACCCAATTTTCAATGACAGAAGAACGTAAATTAGGTCCAACTTCACGAATAACACGCGTGATGTTATTCATAAGATCATTTACTGTTTCTGGTATGTTGACATAAACTCGAGATTTAACATAACCCCACAAGAAGGTATCCAACGGCGTTAAATCACATGACCTCGGGGGCTAGTTAACATCACCACCAAGGGAAATCATGAAACCTCTGAAATTCTCCTTCATCATTTACTGTTTCTGGTATGTTGACATAAACTCGAGATTTAACATAACCCCACAAGAAGTCATCCAACGGCGTTAAATCACATGACCTCGGGGGCCAGTTAACATCACCACCACGGGAAATCATGAAACCTCTGAAAATCTCCTTCAAAAGATCGATTGTTTCGAGAGCAGTATGTCATGTGGCACCATCTTGCTGGAACCAGATGTTTCTGAGATCCATACCATCCAATTGAGGCCAAAAATAGTCTCTTATATGAGCCCGGTATCTGTCTCCATTGACAGTTAGAGCTTCTCCATCTTCATGTTGGGAAAAATGTGGAGCAATGATTCCACCATACCAAAATCCACTCCACACAGTAACCTTTTGGGGATAAAGTCGTCGTTCTTGAATCTGCATTGGATTGTGATTGCCCCAATAGCGGCAATTTTGTTTGTTAACACAACCATCCAACCAAAAGTGGGCTTCGTCTCTGAAGATGATTTTTAGACAAAAATCCGGCTCAGCTTCCAATTGTTCTATAGCCCAGTCAGCGAATACATGGCGCAACCTATGGTCATTGGGCTTTAGTTCTTAAGTTGACACCATTTCGTAAGCATGAAACTTCAAGTCCAGATGCAGAATTCGCCAAGTTGTGGTCGGCGAAAGCCCCAGTTCTTGCGCTCGACGAGCAATTCATTTGTTTCCGTTCTCGCGTACACTCTCACGAACGGCGCTTATGTTTTGGTTGGAGCGCTTAGTCGATTATGTGCAGACGTTCTTTGATCGCTGACAGAACCACTTCTTTCAAATTTATCAATCAAACGCCGAATCGCTCTCTCGCAGGGACGATTATGTACACCGTAAACTTCACGCAATACACGGAAGGTTTGGCGAACAGATGATCCATTTTGATAATAAATTTTCACAATTTCTACGCGTTGCTGAATACCGAAACGTCCCATGGTATTTGTCAATAACAACTGTAACCACATGAAAAAAATCTGATGTGTTAACTCACATGACTTTCTCTACTCTTGTACAAACTCTTTTTACAAACGCTGATTCTCCATATGCTTCATGTTAATCGAGATATCGAGATGTTAATCTTATTGGTAATTTTCATGTAGATGCAAGGGGAATATGGCTATATTTAAACGATAGCCAAATCTTTTAAGAGCTGGTTGCTATGTGGCGCATTCCATTCTCTTTGTATGTCCAGGACATAAAAAAAATGAATAACGAATTCCCATTTGAGAGAAAGTATTGGAAAATTTAAGGGAATAACAAGCAATAGCTCGAAAATGGTTCACTCAATAACAAAACTGTATATGACATAAATTGTGTATTTTAACGTGATCTACATTTTTGTATAGTAAAATTTTATCTATCTCTTATAGTTTACCAGTTATGCAAAAGTCATTCACAATGAAGAATACTTTTGGAGACATTCCCAGAAAATTCGAAATATACATTTCATTTGTCATGAAAATATCTTAAACATATGATATTTTAATCAAAATCGTTAGAGCCATTTTTGAGAAAATTAAAATTTTCGAAAAATGTTCCATGTAAAGGGTAATCTGGGGAATTTTCTTGAAAACCTTCGTGTCGCATCTCTGGAAGATACTGAGCCTAAATACCAAGTTTGGTGTTTATCCGACTGTTCGTTTCTGAGTTATGCTGTTCACAGACACACACATAGACACACACACAGACACACACACGCACACAGACACACACACGGACATGTTTACAAAAATGCTTTTTTTTATTCAGGGGTCTCAAAACATGTATTTCCGGTGAAATCTCGGTATCGAATTTTTGGGTGGAATACAATACTTCCCCTACTTACTATACGTAGTAGAGAAAGTAAAAATGACTGCTGCAACTTAATAACAACGGCAGCTATCACATGTTAAAGACAAGACACTCTTGTTGAAAGACCCTTTACTATAAAACCTCACTTTCGCTTTCTGTAAGTACTTATCATTAATATTTATATAATTTATTACTCTTAAGACGAAAGAATATAGAAAAGGCATATTTACTTTTTCTGTTATAATTTCATAGATTTCTAAGAAAATTGCAACCGATTATCTTTAAAAAAATCTGATGTGTTACACTCACATGACTTTCTCTACTCTTGTACAAACTATTTTTACAAACGCTTATTCTCCATCTACTTCAAGTTAATCGAGATAAACATTTGCAGACTCTATCTTATTGCTAATTTTCTTGTAGATGTAAGGGGAAAATATATTTACAAGGGCAATATAGAAAAACAGTAGCCTTTAAGCACATACATATCTCTTAATAGCTGGTTGCTAGGTGCAGCACCATTCCTTTTCCCACAGATTATAACTCTTTGCATATCCAAGACAAAAAAATGAATAACAAATTCCCATTTTAGAAAATAAGTATTGAAAAATTTAAGGGAATAACAAGCAATATCTCGAAAATGGTTCACTCAACAAAAAAAATGTATATGACATAAATTGTGTATTTTAAGGCGATCTACATTTTTGTGTAGTAAAATTGTGTCTATCTCTTATGGTTTACCAGTTATGCAAAAGTCGTTCACAATAAAGAATACTTTTGGAGACATTCCCAGGAAATTCAAGATATCCATTTTATTTGTCATGAAAATATCTTAAACATATGATATTTTAATCAAAATGGTTAGAGCCATTTTTGAGAGAATTAAAATTTTAGAAAAATCTTCCATGTAAAGGGTACTCTGGGGTGGGGGGATTTTCTTGAAAACCTTCGTGTCGCATCCTTGGAAGATACTGAACCTAAATACCAAGTTTGGTGTTTATCCGACTGTTCGTTTCTGAGTTATGCTGTTCACAGACACACACACACACAGACAGACACACAGACAGACAGACACACAGACACACACACGGACATGTTTCCAAAAATGTTTTTTTTGGATTCAGGGGGCCTCAAACATGTATTTCCGGTGAAATCTCGGTATCGAATTTTTGGGTGGAATACAATACTTCCCCTACTTACTATGCGTAGTAGAGAAAGTAATAATACATCTTAAAGTGAAAATAAAATCTTAACCTTAACGAAAGAAACTATTTTGACACTGGAGCACTTTTTTAGTTAGCGTATAAACTTTAACAGCATTTAATTTATGAGCAAACATATAAAATATGTTAGACCTGTGTGCGCCTAATATAAATAAACTGATTAATTGGGAAGGTGACGAACCAAGAGGTAGCTATTATACTCAGGTATTTCATTATCCATGATTAATTTGTGCTTAATTATATCAGCCCATAGATAGTGAGGAAAGGTGAATACGAACTACGATACCGTTCTTTTACATTTTATTAGCACATCGATAAATGGTTTTTAAATATGATAATAAACAACAGAAGATATAACTTAATTCCTGAAATTAAATACATAAGAATTATTTAAAGAGGGGTTAGTTCAGTTTGCATCACTGTATTTACTTTCAGTATAATGAAATTCTAAATATAAACGAGTCAGTCGTCCACCTTTCATACAGAACATCTCTTCAATTGGCGAAATTATTACAAAGCTCATTAGATGGAGATTTCAAGAATTGTTTAAAAAAGGGAGCAGAGAAATTTAGTCCAAATCTGATAAAGCAATATGAAACAGTAAGCCTATCAAAATTGATTGTCAATCGATGAATTCAAGAACTTAGCGCAAGCCTTATTATTATTATTATTATTATTATTATTATTATTATTATTATTATTATTACTTCAGATATCAATCATTTATAGTAGGGCAGAACAGTAGAATGAAAAACATCGCTAAAAAGGCTAACCTTCTGTGACTGTCCGTGCGGATTGTTATTGCCGGTCCGAAGGTAAATGTTAACGTACTGGCGAATGCTGGGACCTCTCAAGCGAGGCAAGCCTGCATATGCCTGCTTTACAACATGAAAGCTGTCTACAGGATGGTATTCAATTTGATTATTAACCTGAAAATGGTAAATTCCAGTTGCTCTTTGTAGCTTTCCTAAAAGCAAAAATTTCTTGGAGCGAACAAGCGGACCAAATTACCGAATCATGCAACCGAGCGGCATAGCTCATACGGCAACTTCTGTGGCCCGCCTTCGGGGGCGTCCCGGGATCGATCCCCAGCGACCGCCCACTATCACCTATGAGTTCTTCGTGCTTTCCCTGTGGTCGATAGGCCAAATCTGGGGTGGTTTCTTCTTTGTCACGATTTCCTTTCCGTCATTTCCCTTTCATTCCGTTTCCTTCTTATCTTTCAGGTACGCTTCTAGGTCTCGTGGAGTAGGGCGGTGCAGGGCAGATGGCGCGGATGCATGCTCACTGGAAAGAATATTCCCCGTGGACACCAGAGGACTGCTCGACTCATGGGCGTCCATCGCCCTCTTTCGGCTGATCCAGCAGTAGGACGGGTCTGCGAGTTTGGAAGCTTTAAGGACCTCCGCGCAACTCTGTGGCTTGTGTACCTAGTGACTGTAGCTTCCTGTGTGGTTCGTTAACTTCATCCCTTCTTCCTGGGGATGATAGGCACTATAGATCTATGCAGATTGTAGTGCATGATGTCCTTCAGTTCCACTACCTATACCGAACCATGCATCTTGCTAGGCATTTATATAAATAGATAAAGTTGCGCTTTCGGGAAGTTCGTACTCTCCTATGACCTTCCGAATGCTTCAGAAGAAACCAGAAACTAGTTCTTATAGTATGAATTTAGTTTCGAGCGACAGGGTTCGTTTCTGTTCCCACGGGAGAAATGGGGGTTGTTACTTGCTAAGCTACCTGGGTACGAGAGCAATGGATCCTGCGCCCTGCGTGGCAATATCTAATTGGCTCATTGCCAGTCGTCCTTGGATGGGCGATTATCACGCTTTAATAATTGATTCCTAAAAGCTTATAGACACACGATGACTTCGGCTGATGGGATGTAGCAATACAAGGTTCTTGCAACCATGTTTTAAATATAAAAGTGGTTTATTACATTTCAACACAAAAATAACTTTTTGGAATGCATCACTAGCTTTCTTTTAATCAAGTAAGTATAGTAGTGTGTTTACAATATCTACAAAACGGGCCTGACACTGGGTTTTCAAACTCCCCCTTGTTAATCCAGGCATGTCGTATCACCGATTATTTAAATTGTGCCCACCCCATCCTAATCCACAGGTGAGTTAGAGCACCGAGCGGCTCTAGTCACAACCCACCGATAGCATCAGCTGCATATACTAATTTATCTGCTTAGACTATTTTTCTCTCGACTGTTTGTTGCTGAAATTTCCTTTGCATTGATAATATTAGGTGGAAGATGCTATCCAACCAAAAAAAAAAAACATAATTCACTCGTGCTTCGTGGCGCAATCGCATAGAGCGCTCGGTTATTAACCCAAACGTTGGTGGTTCGAGCCCACGCGGAGGCGAATGTTTTGGCATGACTTTTTAGATGACTTTCAGTACGTGAAAATTTGTATATTGAAAATATTGCTTAGAAGTTTGAATTAATTTCTCGAAATAGCTTCTTGCGTTTGTTCCCCTTCTAACCGTTAAAATTTACTCCACTCTTTGACCGGTAGTAGTGCCAATGTATCTGTGCTATTCTACGGGTTAGCCGCCAACACCTGAACGAAAAACATAGCAGGCTTTACGTGAATGACTGATTTAGGGCTGTAAACCGCTAAGCGTAGCCCAGTGCTGTGGGCCCAAAGCCGCAGAGCGTAGCCCAAGGTTGAGGGCCCTAAACCGCAAAGCGTAATCGAGGGATCTTTTTTATACGAAGAGTGGAACATGTTGACCAACCGCAACTGCGGAGTGACGACTGCGCGTAGTCGTGGGATATGCGAGGCTAAATCCCAATTAAGAATTGCGAAACGAAAACCTTATTTGGTGAGATACATGCGGTAGGTGGGTGTGTTTGGAAGAAAAAGAAGAAGAATTAAAAATATCGGTATTTTCGGGGATTTCTCTAGTACTTATGGGTTGGCACTTTCTTCCTTGCATGCGCACTAGCAACAAAATGTAGTACTTTGTTGACATTTAATAATTTATTTCGAATATAAGAAGGTGTCTTAAAAATAGCGAGTAAATGTGTCAAAGTCTTTCTAACTGTTTACATCTCGTGTTAAAGTGTGCAATAAATGCAGTTTCAGTCTTCAAATCATCCTCTTTCTGCATTTCAATTACCGATTATTTAAGGGACACTTACCTGTCTTTTAGTGGAATAGATTTTTTCAGTCTGCATTATACCTTCCTCATTGTAATGGATTCCCACTAGTAGTAAAGCAAAGAAGAACACATTTCAAGCCCACATAGCTCAGCCGATGAGCATTAGGATTTTTTTACCTACGGGTCCAGGGTTCGTATTTCTGCCTGGGCTGTAGTGCTCTACTTTCGTTTCACACTGAATATATGAAGTCTTTCTCCTGGTAACGGAACAGTAGATGCGTACTACAGGATAACAACTCGCTTGAGCCAGTACTCCCTCTTCAGGGAAATAAAGCATTCAATTTTGACTGTTCTCTAATGTACATCTAATTACTTCGTCACCTAAAATTAAACTTTGGTATATATTTGTATAAAGTAAAGTAATAATCACTTAAAGAAAATTAAATTGATTATGTTACACAGCTTTACTTTACAGCATAAAAGCTGCAAAGCTATGTAATCCAAATATTAGCCTGAAAATAGTAACCTGCATTGTCTTAGTCCATTCTTAATAGCTTTCCTAAATGCAAATGTGTCTTGTAGCTTAGAGGCAGACTAAGACCAGAACCAACTTAACAAACCATACATCTTGGTAAACATTCAATTAATAAGAGAAGGTTGCCTTTTCGGTGAATTTGGACTCTCTTGTGCCCTTTCGAGTGTTTCAGAAAAAGCAGAAATTGGTTCTTAAAATAGGAAATTAGTTTCGAGGAATAGGGTTTGTTTCTGCGTGACAATATGTGATTGGTTCATTGCCAGTCACCTATGGATATGATTTTTATGCTATTAGCATTGATTTCAAAATGCTTAGAGACACACGAGGATGTCGGCGGATCGAACACAGCAATGCAAGGCTTTTGTCAAGATATTTTAAATACACCTATACAAGTAATTTATTAAAGTAAGCACAAAAACTGTCTTTAGAATGCAATATAGTTAAAACAGTGAGTAAAGAATTAATGTGTTCTGGATATTTACAGAACGGGTCTCACACTTGGTTTTGTATGAGTATCTGCCCCGTCATCATCCAGGCATTCCGTACACCTGCGTCCTCCCCATCCAAATCCAAAGCGCCCACAACCAGCATCAGCTGTGTATACTAATATATTTGCTTTAATAAACTTTGCAGATCCTGGTATTTGCTGACATTTCCTTTGCCTTCAGTTTAGTTGTGGCTGGTATCCAACAAGAAAGAGTCCACTTATTCGTGCCTCTGTGGCGCAATCGGCTAGCGCGTTCGGCTGTTAACCGAAAGGTTGGTGGTTCGAGCCCACCCGGAGGCGAGCATTTTGGTAAGTCGTTTTTAGGTGGCTATGAGTGCGTGAAAACTGGTCTATTGGAAATATTGCTTAGAAGCTTGCATTAATTTCCAGAAATAACTCACTGCGTTTGTATTTTATTGGAGTAACTTTCCTCCATCTGCCTTATTCCTCTCTCCTTGTAAAAGATTCCCACTTGTAGTAAAGAGAGCTCATACGTCAAGCCCAGATAGCTCAGACGGTAGAGCATTAGGCTTTTAACCTAAGGGTCCAGGGTTCGAATCCCTGTCTGGGTGTTGATACTGAACTTTTCTTTCCCTTGGTAATACCAAAATGTATATATACTGCACGGATAACAACTGTCTAGGACGTATATTGTATCTTGAGGGAAATGAAGCATTCACTTTTGTCTGATTTCTAACGTGTTTCTAATTTCTTTTTCAGCCAAAATGAAACTTTCCTAACTATTTTGTATAAAGTAATATATAATTATTACAACCAGAAACATAAGTTGTGTGTTACAGATTTAAGCTGCAGCGTTAAACTGTGTAAATGGGAGGCAGTGGCGTGATAATTTTTATTTCTTGTGCGTGAGGTCTACTCTTATGACTTCTAGTGCTTCCCGATAGTGCTTAAGATATAAGGTAAGAAGTCTCTTTTTTCAACGGTGATTTTAATGTAGTAACAAATGAGAACACCAGTTACCGCAAAAACACATGTTATTTACCACTACGCGCTCAATATAGCACAAATGTTGCACTTGATTCACTTGGCACACATTCGGAGCAAAAACAACTGACTCGTCGAATCACATGGCTGCTGAACTGCACGACTCACAACTGACTGCTGAGTTACAACTCACAATTAAACTGCACCGTCCACTTTTCACTTGACACTTTTAACAGCACGCAGCTACAGATCTCAACACAACTCGCACAGCCGACAGCAGTCCCTTATATAGGTCTCGCATACAGAGCGGAACTTTCGAGAATAAGAGTCTAATAGAACATGCTGAAATTAACGTTTCCGAACAAGTAGGCGACACATAAAGGGGATTTATATTCCACACGGCTATTGCCCTAATTTCTCCACGCTGACTATTGTTTTACGGTCCGTGCAGGCTCCACCGATGTCCCGGCTGAGAGGCACTTACCGGCGGCTCTTAGGCAGCGCCATGCACGGGGTCACAATACACACACACATATATAAGATACATATCTTAGATATGATAGACACAAGATATACATATCTTATATAACGGGAGAGCCAAGAAACCACGAACCTGTGTTTTTACACTGGGCGTGAGGAAACATGATAACGCACTGCTGCTATAAACAAGGTCACGCTGTTGACGTGGGTTTGCTCTGCAGTGTGAAGTGCAGTATCGAGTTGACGGTGATGTGATGTAGTTCAATTTGTACAGTTATTTATTATTTTGTCCTCACTTAGGCACAAAGTATATTAGGCTCAGTATATGTTTTCTACTGCATAGCACGTATTTATTTATGATTCGTATGTGTTAACTGAGTCAGCTCGCCAGGTGTAAGTAGGATTTGCAGAAAGATTTCCAGATGTAAAAGTTCGGGGCGGTACAACAATCCATGAACTTTAGAATAAATTTCAGACCACAGGAGTTGTTCAGGCTAAGAAATCTAAAAGACGGCGTAAGGTTCTTACCGAAGAAACCTTAGACGACATCGGTCATTGTTTGGAGTATTCCCCCATTTCTTATGGCTCTGCGCGAAGAGCTACCAAATTCTTGGTTAAAACCATATAATATAACTGTGGTACATGCTCTTCAACCAGGTGATCCTGTAATTAGGCGCACATTTTGTGAGTGGAGTCTCAATAGTGTACACAATGGCGAAATAGACCATATTTAATACTTTTCACGGACGAGGGTTGGTTCCACCTTCATGGATATTTGTGTACACAAAATAATCGTTATTGGAGTTCTGACAAACGTAATATTGTTCATGAAGTACCCCTTCATGACGAAAAAATTGGTGTATGGTGCGCCATGAGCGGAGAAGAAGTTATACGGCCAAATTTTTTCGAGTCAACATTTGACACCCGTACATATGTGAATACAATTTTGCCCCCCCCCCATTTTTAGAGAATTAACAGACAGGGAGCGTGATTCTTTACTTTTTTTTAACAAGACCACAACAGCCCATGTGACCAATATTTCGATGAGAACAATTGAGTGTGTTTGAGGAGAGAATTATTAGTAGAGATTTGTGGCCCCTTCGGTCCCCCGACCTAACCCCCTGCGATTTCTATCTCTGGGGTAACTTAAAACATAAAGTGTACAAGACAAACCCACACACCCTGGAAGAATTAAAACAAAATATCAGCCAGAAAATTGCCAGCATTTCTGAACGTAAACTACGGCGAGTGATGGACAGTTTCCTAAAAAGATGCCAAAACATATGGACAACGACGGTGGCCAGGTTCAGCATCTCCTTTCATAAAGTTGAAAAGTGAATCCTTTAAAAGTAATCTTAAAATATTGTATGGTTTCATCCGCAGTTTTCTATGATAGCGACAGACGGCAACGAGCGCAGAGAACGCGGACAGGAAAAACACCGTGCAGCAGGTTCTTAGCTTTTGGCCAAGATTTTAATTTAGCGGAATTCACACTATTGGTTTACTTCCATTTGTAATTTTTATTTTTGCTTGCACCGCAAATATTTCGGAAATGGAAAGTGCTATTGATGTGCAGTTTCAACAGCATTGATTGATAGTCATGGGCTCGTACATTTAGCCTATAAACACATTTTAATAATACTGAGAAAGTGTATTTTTTTGGGCAAACATACAATTTTTTAAACGGAGCAATGTCTAGTTACATCAACGGAATAAAGTTAGGGTTAATTAGAATGTCAGGGGCGTTTGTTGCAAGATTCTAGTGCAAGTGGTTTACGAGAAATCTTACTTTGAAGCTTTTACGCACCGACACTTGTACAACCTGTGGTAGCACGAACTAAAGAAAAACAAAACAGAATTACAATACGTCTGTGGATTCTTACAAGTAAAAAGAACATAGCCCTTCAAAGGTTGTGTTCAAAATGACCACCGGCAGCTTCAATACGCGCTTCCAGTCTGTTATGGAAAGACTCCAGCACACATTCTAGCATGTCAGCGGAAATTTCAGAGCAGGCAGCAGTAATACGTCATTTCATATCGACTGGCGTAGTTGGTACATCCTTGTAGACAGCGTCTCTCAGCCTTCCCCAACAGAAAAAAGTCTAAAGGTGTCATATCCGGTGAACGGGCCGGCCAAGGCACAGGTCCTCTTCGTCCAATCCAACGTTTTGGAAACAAGACGTAGTACTTCGTGCACTATGGGCTGGACAGCGATCATGTTGGTACCACAGGTTCCTCCTAGTCTGCAAAGGAACGTCTTCTAGCATCTGTGGCAGATGGTCTGTCAGGAGGCAGCGATACTTGTGCGAGTTCATTGTTCCTTCTATGAACAAAGGGTCTATGACCTGATGGTTCACTATCCCACATCACACGTTTATTAAAATCTGTTTATAGGCTAAATGTACGAGCCCCTGGCCACCAATCAAAGCTGTGAAAACCGCACATCAATAGCACTTTCCATTTCCGAAATATTTCCGGTGCAAGTTTTAGGTGATTCACTCTGTATTACGTCTTAAGCACTATGGGGAAGTAATAGAAGTCATAAGATTAGACCTCACGTTCAAGAAATAAAAATTATCACGCCACTGCCTCCCATTTACACAGTTTCACGCTGCAGCTTAAATCTGTAACACATAAATAATGTTTCTGGTTATAATAATTATACATTACTTTATACAAAATAGTTACCAAACTTTCATTTTGGCTGAAAAAGAAATTAGAAACACGTTAGAAATCAGACAAAAGTGAATGCTTCATTTCCCTCAAGATACAATATACGTCCTAGACAGTTGTTATCCGTTCAGTATGTATACATTTTGGTATTACTAGGGAAAACAAAAGTTCAGCATCAACGCCCAGACAGGGATTCGAACCCTGGACCCTTAGGTTAAAAGCCTAATGCTCTACCGTCTGAGCTATCTGGGCTTGACATGTCTTCTTCTCTGCTTTACTACAAGTAGGAATCTTTTACAAGGAGAAAGAAATAAGGCAGACGGAGGAAAGTTACTCCAATAAAATAAAAACGCAGTGAGTTATTTCTGAAAATTAATGCGAGCTTCTAAGCAATATTTCCAATACACCAGTTTTCACGTACTTATAGCACCTAAAAAAGCCTTACCAAAATGCTCGTCTCTGGGTGGGCTCGAACCACCGATCTTCCGATTAACAGCCGAACGCGCTCTCCGAATGCGCCACAGAGGCACGAATAAGTTGTCTCTTTCTTGTTGGATACCAGCCACCACTAAAATGAAGGTAAAGAAAATGTCAGAAAATACCAGGATCTGCAAAGTTAATCAAAGCAAATATATTAGTATACACAGCTGATGCTGGTTGTGGGCGCTTTGGATTTGGATGGGGAGGACGCAGGTGTACGGAATGCCTGGATGATGACGGGGCAGATAGTCATACAAAACCAAGTGTGAGACCCGTTCTGTAAATATCCAGAACACATTAATTCTTTACTCACTGTTTTAACTAGTATTACTTTGTAAGGATGATGTTTGTGTTCATTTGTAATGAACTACTTGTATAGGTATATTTAAAATATGGTGGACAAAAGCCTCGCATTACTGCATTCGATCCGCCGACATCCTCGTGTATCTCTAAGCATTTTGAAATCAATGGTTGTAGAGGCAAAATCCTATCCATAGGCGACTGGCTATGAACCAATCACATATTGTCACGCAGAAACAAACCCTATTCCTCGAAACTAAATTCCTGTTGTAACAGCTAGTTTCTGTCTTTTTCTGAAGCACGCGAAAGGGCACTAGAGAGTCCAAATTCACCGAAAGGGCAACCTTCTCTTATTTATCTGAATGTTTACCAAGATGTATGATTTGGTAAATTGGTTCTGATCTTAGCTACAAGACACATTAGCATTTAAGAAAGCTATTAAGAATAAGCTAAGACAATGCAGGTTACTATTCTCAGGTTAATATTTGGCTTGCACAGCTTTGCACTTTTATGCTGTGAGGTAAAGCTGTATCATATAATCAATTTAATTTTGTTTTAGTGATAATTACTTTTCTTGACTTTATACAAATATATGCCAAAGTTTCATTTTAGGTGACGAGGAAGTCAGATGTACATTAGAGATCAGTCAAAAGTGAATGCTTTTTTCCCTAAAAAGGGAGTACTGGCTCAAGCGAGTTGTAATCAAGCAGTACGCATCTACTTTTGCGTTACCAGGAGAAAGTGTCCTTTTATACAGTATGAAGCAAAAGTTCAGCATTAACGACCAGACAGGGATTCTGATCTTTGCATCTTTTACAAGGAGAATTCAATAACGTGGACTGAGGAAAACTATTCCACTAAAGGACAAATGCAAGACGTTATTTCTGGAAATCAAGGCAAGCTTCTAAGCAATATTTCCATTATACCAATTTTCATGTACTCATGGCCACCTAAAAAGCCTTACCAAAACGCTCGTCTGCGAGTGCTCTCGAAGCACCAAACCTTCGGTCAACCGGACGCTCTAGCCCAAGGGTGGCGAAAACGACTTCCTTCCGCGAGTCACCAAATATGCAACACGCACTGCATCACTCACAGCACGTGAAAAAGAAAGGGACGGTTGCAGAGAGGGAACGGCGCCTGGGAGTCAAAATAACTCGAAAAACACTTTTTCGCCACCTCTGCTCTAGCCGATTGCACCACCAAGGTACTCGTGAATTAAGTTTCTCTGTTCGATAACATCTTCCAACAAAATCCATGCCAAGGAAATGTCAGCAACTATTAGTCAATGCAAAATTACACTAGGCAGATAAATTAGTATACGCAACTGATGCTGTTCCTTGGATGTGACTATAGTCCCTCTATGTTCCATCTCACTTGTGGATTACGATGGGCCGGGTGCAGATTAAAAAATCGGTGGTACGGAGTGCCTAGAAGATGAAGAGGCATGTAGAACACCAGTGTGAGACTCATAGAATGTAAGATATAGGCTGTGTTTATCGGAGGGGGCATCTCACCAACTCGAACCAGCTTGATTTATTGTGGCTACACTCCCTAAAGAGGCAGGGATGAGGTGAAGTAGCCGTAGGAGGTCGCAGGTCATAAGCCAAACAAGTTCACAGAGACGCGCAGAAGTCCCTAATATTTTCAGTTTGAATACCCACGCACTAGTGAAGAAGAATCCCGAGAGAGAGCGAAAAAGCGAACCTAATGGGCGGGGCAACGCACCTTGGCGTTCACGGGGACAAATATTTTCCAATGCGTAAGAAACTACGTCATCTGCCCGACACCGCCAGCACTGCAGGACACGAGGACACACCTGAAAGGAGAAAGGTAAACTTGAAATGAGAAGAAATGGGGAAAAGAGAAATCGTGGTAGAATACACCACCCGGAATCCGTCCAGCCACCAGGAAGAGAGCACGAAGAATGCCATGGTCAGATTGCGGTCACGGGGAACCGAACCCGGGACCTTCTGAATACAGCCACAGGCGTTGCCGCCTGATCCATCCTGCTCCCGTTTAGCAGACATTCTAAACATATTACTATATTCATTATTTAACTAATATTGCCTTCTATAAATGATTTTGGGGTTCACTTGCAATAAACGCTTTTATATTTAAAACATGGTTCACTAACGTCTTCCATTGCTGCATTCGATTCCCCGAAATCACTGTGTGTCCATAAACTTTGGGAATGAATGATTAAAGCGTGAAAATCACCACCCTGGGCCGACTGGTAATGATCGAATCACACATTGTCGCTTACAAACAGGCCCTAACCTTCAAAACTAAATTCTTACTCTAAGAGAGTCGTCCTCCGTGGACTAGTGGTACCGTGCTAGCCTCTAGTTCCGAAGGTCGCGATGGATTTTTTCGGGCGTAAAAATCGTTAGCACGGCTTCCTTCGGAAGGGAAGTAAAGCCGGTGGTCCCGTGTCGTAGATTTACGGCACGTAAAAGAACCTCAAGCCTGCTAAAGAGGCCTCTGAGCAAAATTACAGGTGTTTCACGCCCAATATAGAATGGGACGCTAAGAACCATAGTAGTTAAAGAGCGTCCATAAATAAAACTCAATTTCAATTTTACTCTAAGAGCTACCTTCTGTCTCCATCCGAAACATTCTGAAGGACCCAAGAGAGCTGGAATACACCGAAAGCGCAGCTTATATTTGTGCATCTAAATATCTATCAAGATGCGTTGTTCGGTAAATTGGGTCTAATCTTAGTCTATTTCTAAGCTGTAAGTACATTTAGAAAAGCTAAGACACTGCATTTTATACTTTTAGGATAATAATTGACCGAGTGGGATGGATGAGGTGGAACGTCTGTGGCCCGCATTCGGAAGATCTCGGATTCAAACTCCCGGGGCCGTCCAATTTAACAGAAGTTTTTTTTGGGCGATTTTCATTGGTCGCTAGGCGAATACTGGGTTGGATAATTCGATCCGAGAATTTTCTTATCATCCCTTTCATCACTGTATTTCACTTTGTTCTTATTCATCACCATATTAACCATTGGGCTATCACCCATCCTGGATATCCTCTTATGCGGAGTTTGCTTGCCCCTCGGCGGGCTACTGACCCAAGACATTGGCTTGTAAATCTTTGAGTGTGCAAATCCTATAATGAGCAGAGTAATACGTTAAAGAAGAAGGATAATAATTGGATAACTCCCATCGATTCCATAAATGAGGATGTTGTCCATGAAGTCTGGGCAACCCTAAAATACAAAAAAAAACTATATATAAAATACAAATATAACACATAAAAATGCAAACAAAATATCAAAATTACAAATAGAATTAAAACAATAGTGTGAATTCTGCTAAATTAAAATTATATATATGGGTTTCCGTAAGAGGAGAAGAACGGCAGATAACTTATTCATAATTAAAACTCTGGTGGATAAGTATTTAAAAGAAAAAAGGGGTAAACTGTACATGGCATTTGTTGATTTGGAGAAAGCGTATGACCGCATTGATTTAAATTTGTTGTGGTGAATTTACTTAAAACTCTATACAAGGAGAACATATTTCGTGTGAAAGTAGGAGTAGGATTGGTAACAAAAGAAGTAAATCAAAGGAAGGGGTTACAACAGGGATGTAAGCTAAGTCCAGTGTTATTTAATCGGTATATTGATGATATCCTCATTGAGATAGGAAGAAATATTAATTGGTTGTCTGTGATAAATAAGATATCAATTCCTGAGTTATTATTTGCTGATGACTTAGTGCTAGGATCTGTTTCAACGATTGGTTTGAAGCAGCAAATGAATAAATACTGTGATGAATGGAATCTGAAAGTAAACCAAGACAAGACTCAAATCATAGTCTTTAAGAAAGGTGCCAAACTGAGCAAGTATGAAAAGTGGAAGAATGGAGGGAAGGTATATAAAGTGGTCAGAGATTGTATATACTTAGGGGTCAAAATGAATAGGGGTGGAAAATGGGAGAAACAGAAGAAACTGGTATTGGCGAAGGGAAAGGGGGCAATGTCAGCGATTAGAGAGTGTAAATATAGAATACCAGATATGAATGTTAAATGGCTAGAGAAAATATATAACACAGTAGTTGAAGCAAAAATGTTTTATGGAAGTGAAATATGGGGAGTAGAAGGAGGCTGGGAAGTGATAGATATGGTACATAGGAGTTTTTGTAGAGAAGTTTTAGGTCTGCCAAATGCTACAGTAAAGGAATTTGCTCTAATTGAAATGCAGAGAGTGGGGAAAAAGGCGTAATAATGGAGAGAGCTCTTAAATATTGGTATAGACTACTTAATTTAGAAGAGAAAAACTTGTTGAGGCAGTGTCTGGAATTTCAAGAAAAGAGCTTAAAGAAAAACGGGTGGAGTTATAGTATACAAACTAACTTGGAAAATAGTGGTTTGGGAGAATTTTGGAGAAGGAGGGAAAATAATGTTAAGGGTTTTTGTAAAGAAGGTAGGCGGAGGTTTGAAGATATAGAGATACAAAATTCATTTAGTAGCACCGGGAAGAAAAGTTCCTTGGAATCATATATATATTAATAAAAAATGTGTGGGCTAAGAACAGTAAGTGGATAATTCAAATAAGGAACAAGGAGAGAGTATAGCTTGGGTACGAGCAGGTGTATGAAGACTAATAGGAATGAGAAATGGGTTCCCACAGAACCAGTGTCCAATATGTGGGGAAAGAGAAGATTTAGAACATATCGTGTTTGATTGTAATGGTACACAGCATTGGAGAAAGCAAGATATAAATGGAAAATGGTTAAAATTGGACAGGAAAGTAGACTTAAGCAAGATTTTTACAAATGACAATAAAAGGGTAGGAGAGTACCTGTCCAAAGTTAAAAAGAAATGGTTATGGACAATAAAAAGAGATGTGAATTAATTTCATCTGAGATGTTAAGATAATCATGTTATCATTATCTTAAAATTAGTATTATTAGATTATCATTTTGGTATTACTACTACTATTATATTATTATTATAATTCTTATGTTATAAATAAAGAAAGTAATATGCGTAGGATATAGCAAGATAACAGCTTGGGCTGATGTATAGCCATATTCTAAGGAAGATTGCTAGCACAAATAAATAAATACATAAAAATAAATAATATATATATATATATATATATTGTGAACCTCTGTCTGAGGGCCGCCTGTAAGTGCCTCTCAGCCCGGGAAATGGGTGAGTCCTGCACGGACCGTGAAACAATACTCAGCGCAGAGAAATTAGAGCAATAGCCGCATGGAATATAAAGCCACTTTATGTATCGCTTACTTGTTCGGAAACGTTCATTTAAGCATGTTCTAGTAGATTCTTATTCTGGAAAGTTCCGCTCTGTGTGCGAGGCTTATATAAGGGACTGCTGTGGCCAGGGCGAGCTTTGCTGAGTTCAGTAGTTGAGTGCTGTTAACTGCATTCAGTTGCGAGTCGTGCAGTTCAGCAGCTTAGTTGCCATGCGATTAGATGGGTCAGTTGTCTACTCTGAATGTGTGCCAAAGTGACTCAAGTGTAACATTTGTGCAGTAACTGCTGTTCTCATTTGTTACTATATTAAAATCACCGTTGAAAAGAGAGACTTCTTACCTTACGCCTTAAGCACTAATCTTAAGTTCATACGATTAGACCGCACACTCTAGAAATGAAAGTTATCACGCCACCGGTTCCCATTACACAGCTTCATGCTGCAACTCAAGTCAGTAACACATAATTTATGTTTCTGATTGTAACAATTATATATTACTTTGTACAGAATTGTTACGAAATTTTCATTATGGGAGAAAAATAAATTACAAACACGTCAGAAATCAAACAAAAGTTAATGTTTCATTTCCCTCAAGATACAATATACGTCCTAGACAGTTGTTATCCGTGCTGTATACATACATTTTGGTATTACCAGGAAAAATAAAATTTCAGCATCAACGCCCAGACAGGGAATCGAACCCTGGACCCTTAGGTTAAAAGCCTAATGCTCTACCGTCTGAGCTATCTGGGCTTGACGTATGAGCTCTCTTTACTACAAGTGGGAATCTTTTACAAGGAGAGAGGAATAAGGCAGATGGAGGAAAGTTACTCCAATAAAATACAAACGCAGTGAGTTATTTCTGGAAATTAATGCAAGCTTCTAAGCAATATTTCCAATAGACCAGTTTTCACGCACTCATAGCCACCTAAAAACGACTTACCAAAATGCTCGCCTCCGGGTGGGCTCGAACCATCAACCTTTCGGTTAACAGCCGAACGCGCTAGCCGATTGCGCCACAGAGGCACGAATAAGTGGACTCTTTCTTGTTGGATACCAGCCACAACTAAACTGAAGGCAAAGGAAATGTCAGCAAATACCAGGATCTGCAAAGTTGATTAAAGCAAATATATTAATATACACAGCTGATGCTGGTTGTGGGCGCTTTGGATTTGGATGGGGAGGACGCAGGTGTACGGAATGCCTGGATGATGACGGGGCAGATACTCATACAAAACCAAGTGTGAGACCCTTTCTGTAAATATCCAGAACACATTAATTCTTTACTCACTGTTTTAACTAGTATTACTTTGTAAAGATGATGTTTGTGTTCACTCGTAATGAACTACTTGTATAGGTATATTTAAAATATGGTGGACAAAAGCCTCGCGTTACTGCTTTCGATCCGCCGACATCCTCGTGTATCTCAGCATTTTGAAATCAATGGTTGTAGCGGTAAAATCCTATCCATGTTGACTGGCTATGAACCAATCACATATTGTCACGCAGAAACAAACCCTATCCCTCGAAACTAAATTCCTGTTGTAACAGCTAGATTTATTTTCCCTGAAGCACTCGAAAGGGCACAAGAGAATCCGAATTTACGAAAGGCGAACCTTCTCTTGTTTATCTGAATGTTTACCAAGATGTATGGTTTGCTAAACTGCTTCTGATCTTAATCTGCTTCTAAGTTACAAGACAATTTGCATTTAGGAAATCTATTAAGAATACGTTAACACAATGCAGGTTTACTATTTTCAGGTTAATATTTCAATATATCCCATTGCAAAGGTTTTATGCTGTAAAGTAAACCTGTATCACATAATCAATTTAATTTTCTTTAAGTGATTATTAATTTACTTTATACAAATTTACCTTATACAAATATACACCAAAGTTTAATTTTAGGTGACGAAGTAATTAGATGTACATTAGAGATCAGTCAAAAGTGATTGCTTTATTTCCCTAAAGAGGGAGTACTGGCTCAAGCGCATTGTAATCCTGCAGTACGCATCTACTTTTGCGCTACCAGGAGAACGTCTTCTTATATTCAGTGTGAAACGAAAGTTCACCTACACAGGGATTCGAACTCTGGATCCTTAGGTTAAAAATCCTAATGCTCATAGACTGAGTAATCTGGGCTTGGCACGTGTTCCTCTTTGCTTTAACTACTAGTGGGAATTCATCAAAAGGAGAAGAGATAATGCAGACTGAAAAAATCTATTCCACTAAAAGACAGGTAAGTGTCCCTTAAATAACCGGTAATTGAAATGCAGAAAGAGGATGATTTGAAGACTGAAACTGCATTTATTACACATTTTAAGAGGAGATGTAAACAGAAAGCCTCTGACACATTTACCCGCTCTTTTTAAGACACCTTCTTATATTCTAAATAAATTACTAAATGTCAACAAAGTACTGCGTTTTGTTGCTACTGCGCATGCGAGGAAGAAAGTGCCTACCCATAAGTACTAGAGAAATCCCCGAAAATACCCATACTTTTAGTTCTTCTTCCAAACACACTCACCTGCTGTATCTATCTCACCAAATAAGGTTTCCGTTTGCAATTCTTAATTGGGGTTTACCTTCACAGATTCTACGACTACGCGCCGTCGTCACTCTGCAGTTGTTCCACTCCTCTTCTTATAACACAGATCCCTTGACTTCGCTTTGCGGCTTTGAGCCCTCAACCTTGGACTACGTTCTGCGGCTTTGCGCCCACAGCACTGGGCTACACTTAGCGGCTTACAGCCCTAAATCAGTCATTCGCGTAAGGCTCGCTGTGTTTTTCGTTCAGGTGTTGGCGGCTAACCCGTAGAATAGCACAGATACATTGTCACTACTACCGGTCAAAGAGTGAAGTAAATTTTGCCGGTTAGACGGAGAACAAAGTCGAAAAGACAAATGAAAGAAGCTATTTCTGGAAATTAATTCAAGCTTCTAAGCTATAATTTCAATACACCAATTTTTACGTACTAAGAGCCATCTAAAAAGCCAATGCAAAACACGCGCCTCCGTGTGGGCTCGAGCCACCAAATATATAATAGAGAGAGATAGAATGTGAGAAGCGGAGAGCGAAATTTAACTGTGTAAATCATGTAGTAATCAGTGATTATGAGGATATTGAAGTATAATACTTCTGTCAGCACGCAATTGGTTCGCACAGGCATTCCATCCAGCTATACATCCACACCCAAAAATGTTGGTAATAATGCGTTTAACAAAAAAGACATTGGCAGGTTGTCTTCACATTCGAGAGCTACTGCATTTATATTTCTCTTATCCGAGAAAATACTTTACATATAATCCGATATACGTAATATATAGATGGTATAGCTACTCGTATATATAGAAAGAGCCAAAAAACTACGAACCGCCTGTGCGGTGTTTTTCCTGTCCGCATCCTGGGCGCTCGTTGCGGTCTGCCGCTTTCATAGAAATGCGCGGATGAAACCATACAACATTTTTAAAACTATTTTTAAAGGCTTTACTTACCAACTTTATGAAAGGAGATGCTGAAACTGGCCACCGACTTTGCCCATGCATTTTTTGCACCTCTTTAGGAAACTATCCAACACTCGTCTTAGTTCACTTTGACAAATGCCGGCAATTTCCTGGAGGATATTTTGTTTTAATTCTTCCAGGGTGTGTGGGTTTGTCAAGGGGGTTAGTTCGGGGGACCGAGGGGGCTACACATCTCTACTAACAATTCTGTCCTCACACACACTTTCATAAAGTTAAGTAATGCTTTAAAATTAGTTTTAAAAATGTTGTGTGGTTTCATCTGCGCCTTTCTATGACAGCAGTAGACGTCAACGAGCGCCGAGGACGCAGACAGGAAAATCACCGCGCAGCGGTTCATAGTCTTTTGGCTCTTCCTGTATGTCGGCTGTTCATTGTGATCGTTCTAGATCTGCATGTGTTATTTCCCATCCTTGCGTTTTCATGACTTTACACATAAAGGTATGTATATATATACTTATCAGGAATAAAGCTATTGGTTTACTTATATTTACAATTCTTATTTTTTGTTTGCGTTTTGATATGTTTTTTATTTTTTGTATTTCGGGATTGTACAGGCTTTCTGGGCAACACCCTTGTTTACGCCATCGATAGGAGATATCCATTTACTATCTTTCTTCTTTTTCTTTAACGGATTGTCATACTCACTGCAGGATTTACACCCTCAAGGACTTACAAGCCAATGCCTTGCGTCAGTAGCCTGTCGAGGAGCAAGTAAACTCCGCATCAGAGCATATATCCAGACTGGGTGATAGCCTAGTATGACGGTAAAGAAGAAGGAAATGAAATGCAGTGATGTTAGGGATGATAGAAACATTCGTATATGAAATGTCCAACCCAGCATTCGCCTAGAGACCGAGAAAAACCGCGATAAAACCTTCTGTCAGATTGGTTGACCCCGGGGTATTGAATCCAGCACCTCCCGAATGCCGGCCGCATACATTACAACCTGATCCATCCCATTAGGTCAACAATTGTCCTAAAAATAGAAAATACAGTGTCTTAGAGTTACTCTATATAGCTTTTCCAAATGTAAAAGTACTTGTATTCGCAGCTTAGAAGCAGACTAAGACTAACTCAATTTACCGAACCACGCATATTCCTAAACATTTAGATAAACAAACAAGATGCGCTTTCGGCGAATTCCAACTCTCTTGTGCCCTTCAGAATGCTTCAGAACAAGACAAAAGCTAGTTCTTAGAGTAAGAATTTAGTTTCGAAGGATAGGGCTTGTTTCTACGTGACAATATGTGATTGAATCATTGCCAGTTGCACCTGGGTGGATGGTCTTCATGCTCTAATCATTGGCTCCTAAATCTTATAGACACACAGTGATTCGACGGATCGAATGCAGCAATACAAAACCTTTGTCAACCATGTTTTAAATATAAAGGTGATTTAAGCTGGCTCCTTAGTTCAGTCGGTAGAGAACCTGCTTGCTGTGCGAGGGGTACCGCGTTTGATTCCCGGCTGGGGATGATAATTTTTCTCTAGTCAAGATTATTCCCTATCCTCCCCAGAGCCTGAAGGTATGAATGAGAGTAAGAATGTGTGAGTGATCTAATGATTAAAACTCAACGGCAAGAAACCCAATGACAGTAGAATACAAGTTAACACCATTACCAATAGGCAATAAGTTCCAAAGGAAAGGCCGCTGATAAAACCTATGCAGTTAAAGGCAGGGTGCAAACGGAACTTTAAAATAAATCGGTTTATTATAACTGCACCCAAATATCATTTTGGAGTGCAATATTACTTAAAAAGTTAATATAATAATAATGCTCAGAATGTCTACAAAACGGATCTCAAAATTTGCCTCTGCATCTTCTAGACATTCAGCATCACCTTTTTTTTAACCTGCGCCCAGCCCATCCTAATCCACAAACGAGATAGAGCACCGAGCGACTCGCCTCACTCCACGAACAGCATCAGTTGCATATACTAATTTATCTGTTTAGAGTAATTTTGCATTGACTATACCTTTTTCACTATAACCTGAAAGCAGAAGTAAACAAATCTTAAATGTATCACTCCGCCGAGCTCATGGTAGCACCACGTGAAGGATGACGGGAACCAAGACTCGTGAGAGGAAACTGCTTCAGACAGAATGCAAATACAGTATATTGCGCAGCTTGGGAATTACTAGCTTTTAAACATTGTATGTCTTATTCCTATATTTTGCCTTACATCCTAAACTTCCAACACATAATACTAAGAGTAGACAAATAAAAGTTGTACCTGAACATTTCGGCTACTGTGATTAAAGGTACTGGATTATACTGTTCTTAACTTCAGGCTTTAGAAATCCATATAATGACTATTATTAGTGTACCACTTTTGTTTTAACCTTTTATGAGTCGACAAGTTAAAAAACATTTGCACTGTGGGTTAACACAACAGAAAACAAACGCAACCCAAGCTATCCGATCAACAATTCTGCATCACTAACAAGAAAGTTCAATTATTGCTAAACTATGGCCAACCATATTCATTGTCGATTAAAGATGGGTACTTTTCACAGAATTTATTAAAAGCATTTAACACAATTGTCTTCTTTCCATTTCCCGCGTTTATACTTTCCACAGTGGCACAGGATTCTCAGCCGGAAATCGGAAACGAATTGCAGCGCCTGCGCATGGCCTCTCAAACCCTCTGCTATAACGCGTTCATTTAGTTATAGGTGAATATGAACAAACACATTTAGTTTCATAAATTGAATTGTTACAACAATGAGCGTTTTAAATTTCTCTGCACGAGAATAGCCACAAAATGTTATGATCTGAACCGAATTGTTTTTTGTAGAGGAAGAGACGACATGCTAAGCGGAAAAGGTTGTAAGTTTGCCCACCAGCCAATGAAGTGCTGTCGTGTCACGTGGTTTTGTTTACTTCTCCTTTCAGCTTATAGTGAAAAAGGTTTAGTTTACTGCTACTGCTACTAGATACTGCTGCTGACTTATTTTGCATTGATTTTAGGTGAAAGATACTACCTAAAAAGAGAAACTTAATTCATTGGTACCTCCGTGAGCAATCGACTAGCGCGTTCAGCTGTTAACTGAAAGGTTGGTGGTTCGAGCCCACCCGGAGGGCGAGCATTTTGGTAAGCTTGTTTAGGTGGCTAGAATTACGTGAAAATTGGTTTATTAAATAATAACTTAGAAGCTTGCATTGATTACCAGAAATAACTTCTTGCATTTGTCTTTTAGTGGAATAGATTTTCTTCCGTCTGCCTTATTCCTTTCTCCTTGTAAAAGATTCCCACTAATAGTAAAGCAGAGAAAAGCCGCCTCCAGGCCCCAATAGCTCAGTAGGTAGAGCGTTGGGCTTTTAAAATGAGGGTCCAGGGTTCGAATCCCTATCTGGGCGTTGGTGCTGAACTTGTAACCGAATAAAACGACACTTTCTCCTGGTAACCGAAAGTGGATGCGTACAACTCGCTTGAGCCAGTACTCCATCTTCAGGGAAATAAAGCACCCACTTTTGACTGCTTTCTAGTGTACATTAAGGCAATATTTTATATCATAACATGCTGTGAATGCCAGAGTGATTGTAGTGTAAATTAATATTATTGTATGTACAGGATTTTAGATGTTTGTTAGCCATAAGTATTGTTAGGAAATAAGTTTGCACGGCCTAACTGAAACTGACAATAGAAGTGGGTAACAATAAACTGAGGGGGTGAGTTGTTTATCACTAAGAAGAGATAAACAAATGACGTCAGGGTAGCGTGCCTTTTTTTAGAAATGGAGGGAATATCTTCCCTAGAGCATATATGTTAGTAATAGTGATTGGCTGACCAATACAGACGCTAAAGCGGGCGCAATTTGGTAACGAATAGCAGCTCTATTATAATGTTTAGGGAATTCGAGGTGAAGGAGTATATATTCTGGAGCCATAAGCAAGTGTCACACAGTTCTGAAGAATCTCTCACGAGGTGCACGACGCACAGTTCTGAAGAATCTGTCACGAGGTGCACGTCGCAGAGTTAGTTAATAAAATGTAAAGTACGCGAAGTAATTGGTGCATGGCAACTAAAATGATTGTAGTTACATTCGGAAATATCACAGTTTCAGTCAGGCGTGTATAAAGGTTAAGTATGTCAATTATGTCTAGATTCAATTTTTTTATCAGTGTTATCTTTTAGCAACAACTCCTTTCCGTTTACACACCCTGCTTAGAGACACGTGCTCGACTGAGTTATAATAGCTAGCCGGAGGACAAATAACCCAAATAAAAATAATTAAACAATAAGCGCCCAACAAATAAGATAACACAAGATATTGAGAACTGCGACTACATATAATTACTTTGTCACCTAAAATGAAACTTTGGTATATATTTGTATAAAGTAGTGTCTAATAATCACTAAAAGAGAAATAAGTCGATTATGTGATACAGTTTTACTTTACAGCATAAAAGCTGTGGAATGGGAGATATCCAAACGTTAACCTGAAAGTAGTAAACTGCAGCGTCTTAGGCTATTCTTAATAACTTTCCTAAGTGCAAACGTGTGTTGTAGCTTAGAGCAGACTAAGATCAGACCCAATTTACTAAACCATGCATGTTGGCAAACATTGAGATAAATAAGAGGTTGCGCTTTCGGTGAATTAGGGCTGTCTTGTGCCCTTTGGAATGCTTCAGGAAATAACAGAAACTAGCTCTTAGAATAGGAATTTAGTTTCGAGGAATAGGGATCGTTCATGCTTGACAATATGTGACTGGTTCATTGCCATTTGCCTATGGATAGGATTTTCTCGTTATAATCATTGCCTTCAAAATGTTTAGGGACACACAAGGACGTCGGCGGATCGAATGTAGCAGTGCATCAAGCATGTGTTAAATATACAAGCGATTTATTACTACCTCCTAATAGTGTTTAGGACCAATGTGCAATGTAAGACGTCTCTTTTTTCAAATGTGATTCCAATAATTATATATATATATATTTTTTAAATTATATATATGTATATACTGTAACAAATGAGAACACCGGCTACTGAAAAAAAACACACTTCATTTATCACTAGCACTGAACGTGCCACAAATGTTACCTTGAGTCGCTTTGGCACACATTCGGGATATAACACAATGTTATAAATCAAATCACTATTGAACTGCACGACTCTCAACTTGCTGAATTATAACCTACAATTAAACTGCACTGTCCATTTTTCACTTCGTCACTTCTAACAGCACTCAACTCAACTGAACTCAACTCTGCTCACCCTGGCAACAGTAATCCCTTAAATATGCCTCGCATACAAAGCGGAGCTTTCAAGAATAAGAACCTACTAGAACATACCGAAACAAAGTTTCCGTAACAAGCAGGTAAGCGGCACATAAGCGACTTTATATTCCAACCTAACTATAGTTCTACTGTTTCCACACTGGCTATTTTTCCGACGGTCCGTCGCAGGCCCTACCCAGGTGCGGGGCCGAGAGACACTTGCCGCCGGTCCGCAGGTAATAACGCGTGCGCGGTCACATTATACATATGGAGAGAAGAGGGAGGGAGAGAGAATGTGAGGAACGGTGAGCGAAATTTAATCGTGCAAATCATGCAGTAACCAATGGTTGTTTATTACATTACAACAAAAGAAATATAATACAACAATGAAAACATTTTTGAAGTTATATCTATATATAGAGAGAGGGAGAGAGAAGATGAGTTAGGAAGAGCGAAATTTTACTGTGTAAATAGTGCAGTAACCAATGTTCTTTTTATAAGTATTATTCATTAAAATTATAGGGTGATTAAAGTGCAAGATTTCTTTCAGCACCATCACCACAAGCAGTTCGGTTCGCGCAGGCTTTCCATCCAGCTATACATCCCACAATGTATAGCCATTGTGTATCATCGATTTTTTAACCTGTGCCCACCCCATCCTAATCCGCAAACGAGATAGAGCACCGAGTGGGTCTAGCACCCCATGAATAGCATCAGTCGCATGTACTAATATATTTGCTTAGAGTGATTTTCCAATTACTGGTATTTGCTAACATTTTTTTTACCTTGATCTTAGGTGGAAGACTGGTATCGAACGTGAAGGAGTTGATACTCTCGTGCCTCCGCGGAGCACTCGGTTGTTGATCGAAAGGCTGGTCGTTCGACCCACCCGGGGACGATCGTTTTGGTAAGGCTTTTTAGGCGGCTATGAATACGTCAAAATTGTTGTAATGGAAATGTTGCTTAGAAGCTTGCATTAATTTACGGAAATAACTTCTTGCATTGGCGTTTAGTGGAATGGAGGTTCTTCATTCTACTTATTCCTTTGTCGTTGTAAAAGATTCCTACTAGTATTAAAGCAAAGGAGAGCATGGGCTAAGGCTAGATAGCTCAGATGTAGGGCATTAGGCATTTAACCTGTACGTCCAACCAAGGGCAAGGCTCACCTTCAGTGATCTCTTCAAGTAACTTAGTTCCTCATCTGCTAGGACTACTGATGACGCCTCCTTGGATCCAACTACCTCTTCGGCAGATGCTGATGTCTCTGATGTGGTTGAGATGGAGATGAGCTGCAGGTGGATGTACCTACGGTGCCACTTCCAGGCGTGTCCTCAGGAGAATCTTAATGCCTCTGAGCAGTCCAATGCAGCCATTGAGATACAGCATTGCCCTATTTTAGAACGCAATAACCCCATTAATTCTGGAACGGACACTGGTAATTAAGTTCTCAAGGGTTTCTCTGATATGCGTGTATCACCCGGACTGCTTGTGAGCGCCAAAGTTGACGTCATGGGCCTGCCGGGGTTAGCGTTCTTGCGGCTGTGAGGGTAGCAGTACTGCCCCATTTGAAGTTGAGGCCTGAGACCGCTGATGATTCACCGACTGCCATGAATTTTTATGATGATAGTCGGAATTCCGCAATGGAAACAGAACACTCTCAGACGGCATTGCCACGGGAGATGTTGAGCAAGCAGTTGACTATTGGTTCTGCATGTAAGCGTCATAAAAAGGCTGAAGGCAGTAAACTGGGCTTTCCTCTTCTTTGTCGCCAGGAGTAGCGATCACCATGCTGACATTTTTCCTTCTCGGTCTATCCCTACTTCACCGTCCTAGTTTGCTCTCTTGTAAACTCGCACCTTACATGTTGCTACGCTCTAGCTACAATGCCAGTTACTTCCAGACCAAATTGTATGCCTTGCAGCATTTTTAAGTCTTCGATGCTGATATTTTGTTACTACAGGAAGCCTCCTTCTCCAATTTTTCTCTCTTCGCTACTACATGGCGCATGTGAACTTAGGGACCAACCGCAGGGGTACGGTGCTTATCACCAAACCTGGTATTGCTTTCCACTCCATTGAATGTCTTCCCTCCTGGTGTTTACCAGGGTTGTAGATTTATCAACATCTATGCTCCCTCAAGGAGTAATAAACGAAAGGAGAGAGAAGGCTTCTTTAACACGGATTTGCCCTATCTGCTTCGCACTATGCCCCATCTTTATGTTTTGGGTGGAAGCTTTAACTGTGTCCTTCTTTCGGATGACTTTATCGGTTCCTATCGCCCTAGTGGGAGCTTACAGCAATTGAATTCCAATCTGCGTGTGGTAGATGCATGGCTGGTGCAACGACAGACTGTGGCATATACCTATATTAGCTCAAATTCTTTTTCCTGGCCAGATCGCTTCTATCTTCCCCCTGGACCTTGCAAAGAATATTCGATCTATTGAACGTATCTCACTCTCCTTTTCCGAGCATTTAGCCCTTACTCTACACATTAATCTCTCCTTTCTACCAATTAGGCGCTCCTATTGGAAACTTAACTCCACGTCTTCATCATGGGCCCACTGTGCCCGAAATATCTCACCTATGGAAGCAGTGGTCACCAGAAAATCTCGCTATACCGACGTCGCCGATTGGTGGACTTATATGTCAAGCCTCAGTTGCAACAGCTTTTTAGATGTGCATCCCAAGTACATCTTCAGGACGAGGAACATAACCTTGTAGTATTATTTTGGTTGTCTTCGGGATCTTCAGGGGGGTTCCGTGGACTGTCGAAAGAAAACAAATTACTACAATATTTATAGGAGTCTCGTGAAGGGCCTAAATTTTCGCAGCGGTCTGCACACTCTGTTTGAGGAGGAAATAATCAATCTCTCCGTTTCATGCAAACTTACAAACATTGTCCAGAAAGTCTAATTTTGCAGGCGCAAGACGAATCTGGGCTCATGCATACTACTCAAATCTCCATCTGCCATATCTTTCTATCCTACTTTCAACACCATTTTCACTGAAACATTCCTAATCCACCTCCTTCCAGTCACCTAGAACTTATAGACCGTCACCTCTTTCCGAGCAGGACCGTCTATGACTTTCCCGACCTATTCGTAAATCCGAAGTCTTTGTTGCCATTCTTCAGGGAAAAACCTCCAAAATTCCTGGAAGTGACGGTCTGCCCATGGAGTTCTATCGTTACTTTTAGAATGTGATTGGTGATGAGTTAACGGCGGCCTTCAATGTCATCTTATAACACGGAAAACTCTGTGCTTCACAAAAGTGGGGAGTTATTGTCCTTATTAAAAATAAACCTCAATCTTCTCCTGCTGATTTCTGTCGTTATTCTCCTCAGCTTTGACTGCAAACTTCTGGCCGGTGTATTGACCTACAGATTCCGATCTCTTCTCGGCAAGCTGATTCATCCTTCATAACACTGTAGTTTCCTACAATGAAACATTTTTATGTTGTGTGCTCCTTAAGTGTCTCCAATTGCTTATTCCTCCTCCTGGAGTGCCCAATTCCCAACTGTCTTTGAACTTCAGGCGTGCATTTGATAGTTTTCGTCTGATTATTTGTTTGAATGTTTGGTTTGGTCTGTCTTAAGTGACATCTTTATATCATATAGCAAATATTTATATAATGGAATATTGAGTTGTATGCAGGTTGATGGGCTTCTCTCCCATGAGTTTCCATTGCCAGACCGGACGGCCAAGGCTGCCCAACCTTGATGATCTTGTTCATTATAGCTTTGAATCCATTGCTTTGTCAACTTCAAAACACGGCTGTGGGCCTTTTCTTACACTCTCACAAATTAGGTGCATTGGCATGAGCTGATGACGTCAGTGTTATTATTAACGATGCTGCAGATCTACGCTTCTTGTGGGATGTTTTGCCCCAATTTGGCGTGATATCTGGTCTTGAAATTCATTAGGGGAAATCTAAAGCTCTTCTCGTTTAGGATGGACACCACCTCCACTGTAGGTAGTTTCGAAACTCAGGATTTTGGGAATTACATTTGACACATCCTTGGGTGAAATGCAACATCTAAACTGGAAACCAACTGTTGGACGCATTAAGAACACAGCAAGGGACTTCTAACTTCGTGACCTGAGCCCGTATCAACGGAGGTGCATATGTACCTCCTATTGCAGCGTTGGTTTGTGGCCCAAGTTTTGCCATTACCGAAACTATATTCCCGGCAGATAACCTGTGCAATCTCCTGGTTTCTCTGGCAGGGCTGCATCTTTAAAGTTCCTATGTCTACATTGCACTTATCCTCCCTCACAGGAGGTATCGACTGTTTAATGTTGCCTTCAAAATGCTTGGCGCTATTCCTTTGTCGCGGGAAGAAGATACAAGCCTTGAATTCTGCCTCTTGGATAACTTCTTGGTCAACTCACCTGGATCTCCAAAATCCCATGGATTTTCGATCCTCTCTGGTCTATCTGCGAAAACATTTCTTGGAATTGTGTTATCCGAGTAGGGACCGTCAACAGCCTGGCAATCGGATGGCACGCAAAATTTAAGAAGAGCTCATGCAAGTATACTTCTAGCCGTCGATGCACCTTGAACGCATTGCGTCAGCTGACGTTGACCACCAGCAACCCTGGGAAAATGTCACT
Organism: Deroplatys truncata; assembly: GCA_030765065.1. NCBI lineage: Eukaryota > Metazoa > Arthropoda > Insecta > Mantodea > Mantidae > Deroplatys > Deroplatys truncata. Next base: position 169,900,684 of record CM060983.1, read on the forward strand.
AGTGCTGTAATCCCTTATACGGCTCGCTCCATTTGGACCAGGCAGTTCACGACGTGATACTAACACGGCAGCGGCTCGCGAACATTTATTTATGCGACTCCTCATCGTGCCTTCACTGTCATCAGCCGTATACTCTGCTACACCGAGTTGCTCTATGACATCTGGTGTATATGGCCTTGCGGTGGCCTTCTTACGCAAATTGGGTTTACACAGTTGTACCCCGGAAAGCTTTCTTCATCCGGAGTTCTGATTTTATCCTAAAAAAGCAATAGTCTCATATGGATTATTGACCAGGATGTCTATTACATACTTTGGAATTTTCCTGGAGATCTTGATGCCGAGCAGTGTATAGGCTTCTTGCGCAGAGCACGATAGAAGATTGCTCTGGACGAAAATTTCGACGAACATTTGGAGACTACAAGTTCTCGATCTTTAGAATGACGCCTTATCTTCATCGCTCCGAGATTACCTTCTGGTTTTCCGCTTCCCAGCAATGCGAATAATAAAATAAAATTATATAAATCTCTGGCCATACCTCTCCTTTCAGAAGAAAACTTCTGAAAAACCAAGACCGAATTTTATATAAGCTTGTAACTAAAAAAAGTAATATAAAAATAAAACGAAAAATAAATTAAGTTTCATCCAACTAAGTAAGTTAAGATCGCGCGAGAAAAAAATTTGAAATGTTATTCTTTTCTATATGCAAGAAAATGAATATTGAAGGCCAATCCTCACAATAAAAGAGGCTTCATTTTGTACTACTGCAGATACTATCAAAGCACCAGTGCTCCTTTCTTCATACCTACATGAAAAGGAAAACCATGATTTAAAGGACTGTATAAATAAATATTGTGGCTACAAGAGATTACTTTGGACATTTTGAGTGTAGCAAGGAGCACGTTCTTTGTAATGATTTCGTCACACTGTGCGTCATGTATGCATAATTATGTCAGCTCATTCTGATTGCACAGTACCGATTGGCATTTCCAGTTAGTGAATCAAAGCTACGATTTGTTTATTACCATCAGTTTGTAGAAATAGGGTGATTATTGTAAGAGTGTGTTGGACGGGATAACCTTTGAATGTACATCTCCACAATGCCCAGTATCCATCCAATTTTCTTTATTAATGGGTTTATTCCAAGATTTAAGATATTTATGTAGCAGTTCTTCAGCTGTCAATAAGAGTTTCTTTGTTTGCTGACTTTAACTTAGGTAGAGTCCTTGCCACCACCCCGACATCGAAATTAGACATACGACGTGAAATAAAGATGGTTCAACAGGACAACAAATATTGTTATATCAGTCAGTAAAGTAAGCCTCCATTAAAGTGCATTATTACTTTCCCTACTACGTTAGCAATTAGGGTAAGTATTGTATTCCACCCAAAAATTCAATGTCGAGATTTCGTCGGAAATGTATGCTTTCAGGTACCCTGAAACCCCCCAAAAAAGCATTTTTACTTTCTCTACCACTACATAGTAGGTAGACAAGGTATTGCATTCTACCCAAAAATTCGATACCGAGATTTTACCGGAAATACATGTTTTGAGGTATATGAATCTAAATAAGCGTTTTGGAAGTATGTCCGTGTGTGTGTGTGCGCGCGCGCGCGCGCGTGTGTGTGTGTGTGTGTGCGCGCGCGCGCGTGTGTGTGTGTGTACGTGTCTTGTGTGCATGAACACCATAACTCAATCACGAAAAGTTGCATAAATACCAAGCATAGTATTTGACTTCCGTATCCTCCAAGGATGCGGCACAAATACTTTCAAGAAAATCCCCCCACCCCAACTACCCTTTACATGGAACATTTTTAGAAAATGCTGATTTCTAAAAAACTGCTCTAATTAGTTAGTTAAAATATTATATGTGAAAGATATTTACAGGACAAATAAAATGTACATTTTGAATTTTCTGGGAATAATCGGAAGTGCTCTTCATTCGGAAGGATTTTGTTTAATCTTATGTAACTGGTAAGCGTTAAAGGATAGATGAAAACGTACTAGACAAAAAAATGTAGATTTCTTTAGCACAAAATATATTTCAAATAAGTTTTTTGTGCCCATAAGCCATTTCTGAGAGATATCCGTTATTGATCGTTGGAATTGTTCATTACTTGATTATTCTTTGAAGTCCTTTCAACATTCAGTTGTTTCTCGCGATTGCAAGGAACCAGCATGGAATTTTAAGGCTAGCATATTGCGTCCAGATCTTAAACATTTGACTGTCGCTCTTCCCTTTGCATCTATAACGAAATGTGTAATGAAACTATTTCTGCAAAGGTTTATTTGGATAAAAATGTAGTGGACAGGAAAATAAGCTTTAGTAAGAATGTATACCTACTAACAAAGATAAGAGAGTAGAAAATGTCATATGAAAGTACCACATCATATATTTTTCAGATAGGTTTTATATATTTTAGAACAGAGGATGATATAAGGCAAAAGGCCTTATATACGATCATTAAATCAGTTAGGATCTTTTTTCAGTTCAGCATCTGTTTCTTAGCGACATTTTCAACATTAGATCATACCGATTACCTGTAGGTTCTTTGATATACATTATTCGGCGTGTGGCAGAAGATGACCTCATTTGGGTAATCGTCTTCCTGTACTACTTGCTGGAGTAACCTGTTACTGGATTGTCTCAGTTGCGTAGTCACATTTCTGTGGCACCTGCTTGCCATTAATTTAATTGTAAGATGGACCTCTTGTGATAACATGAGTGTTACACGCATTCATTGAGCTACGGGACAGACGGTCACAGTTGCCTAGTCGCCTTGCTATACTACTTCTATTTATTTTATTCTTTAGGCGAAACTCTGGTCGTGACATTGAATATCCTATTCGAATTTACCTGGTGACCGAAGCAAACTCGATGACCAGTATATAGAAATTGAGCCACAGACGCTTGCCTGAGCCTCCTCTCTCTCTCTGTTCACATTGTATTGATTTATATCGCACAATTTTCTCTTCATAAGGCTTTTTAAAAGTAACTGCATACGGCACTACAGGTGATTGACACTGATGATTCATGAAATGAAATTGGGAATGAAATAAAATGATAATTCCAGACCTAATTTTATTCACCTCCCTGGCATTTGTCAGCTATGAAGACTAAGGAAAACCTGGAAAATACCTGTTAGGGAGGATGGTCCTGGCGGGATTGCTCCACTCCCCCTTATGAGCCTCTGAATGGATAAACTTGATTGTTAAAGGTGATCTAAGGTAGTATGGCATACCCAGTGGGATGGCTCAGGTAACGTCTGTGGCCCGCATTCGGGAGGTCGTGGTTCGATTCCCGTAGACAACCTTCCTGTCCCATGGGTTTTTTCGGGGATTTCCCTCGGGTCGCTAGGTGAATGCAGTGAAGGATCATTACATCCGCCGAATTCCCGAATTTCCTGTCTCTCCATTTCATCTCCATTCTCATTTCACTTCACCTTTCATCTGCTTGGTTTCTTTCAGGATTGCAAGTGTCGGCGGGAGGTCTCGGCGTGTGCATGGAGGGGGAAAAAGATGCTCTGAGGAAACCTTTGTCCCCCGGACTGCGAGCGGTCTCCGGGTCCAGGATCTCCCAGGGGATGTGTAAGCCTACAGGAGGAGGGGTCCGGCTGCACCAGCCACCACTCGGGGAATTCAAATCTGTAAATGATGGGGACCGTGTCTCTGCCTGTCATGCTTCCTGGTCCGGCTGCCCTCTGTCTTCTCTCATCTCATCCCTCCCTCCCTCTCGGGGGCGCTCCACCAGGAGCCTAGATACAAAAGATTTGCGTAGTTCGAGGTGCGAAGTCCGCCTCCTTCTAGTCCTATCCTATTCTAGCATGATATAAAGCGTTGCCTTTGATTCAGAAACAAAGCTGATGGGATAAAGGACTGAAGAAAGTGTGTTCTCTGCTTATTGCCATGGTTACGGAACTCTCTGCATGTTTTGAGTTTGAAAACATCAGTACTGCCAACTTCACAGATGGGATATCAGTCCTCTGAGCCACTGACATTCAAGTAACCGGAGAGAGGAAAGCCTCGCGTGTTAAAATTCTGGTCTTACCTAACCGCACCGTTGCACCAAGTTGAGGTAAAAACCACAAACATGCAGGACTAACAATGAGATGTGGTCATAAAGGTGACCGACCTTCAGAAGTAAAGAACTTACTGTCCCACTAATTGCAGAAAGTCTGTGTCCAGCTGTTGCAGCCACATAATTACCTACATCACTCACCTGGTTGTTCTCTGCTTTTGTTCCCCTATGATCTTTCTGCAATCATAGTACACGGTATGCTTTTAGAACCGCGTTTGGTGCCTGCAATGAGGAGAAGATAACTGCAGTCTTCATAAGTAAAATGGTGTGAGAAAAGAATAAGAAACCTGGTGACCACGCAATATTTTGAAGAACTGATTTCTATGATAAAAGCCTGGACAAGGAAATGTTCACTGTTTGCTTATTCCGTATTAGATATTTCTTTAGTGTGCGAGATAATCACAAGCTTTACCTGCCCACTAGCATTTATTTGCATAGCTATGCTACAAAAACCTACTTTTCTTTCTACTTCCTGTTAATCATGATAAATATTCACAGAAATGACGTCGATTAACTAATGGTTAATTGGCTAATGTGTACTCCAATCAAATGCTAAATATAGTAGCACTTAGCTGTGTACAGTCCCTAATCAGCCTAATGGGGATCCTCTCCTAAAGCAACGCAAATTTTCAGAATTCATAAAAGAATACTAAGTTTGAAAGTACCCAAAAAAGCACGAAGTAAATATGATTCGAGGAACTTAAAATTCTGCCTACCTCTTGTGTGTATATATATATATATATATATATATATATACACAAGGTGACACCTTGACACTCTACATTTCATACACAAAAGAAAACTTATTTCCGTTAGAACTCACATTACCACATATTATACAAGTAGTCTCAACAACTTGTATTTGGATAGTCGTGGGCTTACTAAGAACCTACTGAGCATTTCACACTTAGGTGCATTAAGGTAGAACAAATAAGATACTGCATTTAAAAGCTTAGTTCCCAAATCCTTTAAAAGTAAGCTAAGAAAGTTGCTCCTAAAAGCCAGTATTTAAACATCAATGACTTTTTAAATGATCCATGCTTTCCTCATTTCCCTGGTTGAAGCAGTACATTCTGAGTAGCTAAATATAGAGTTATAACCATAGGTAAAATAAATATTAATAACAGTAGGAATAGTATTATTAAATAAGACGGGGGAAGTGAATATTACAGCTGCAGGTGAATATGGGGTGAAAATACAGTGCCAGCACCAGGCCGAAAGTGGAGTGATTTTTCCCTATTCTAACCGAGTGAGAAGACAATACCCTCTGTTAGTGTACCGTTAGGTCGCCTGAAAATCACATGTGTAGAAAACGGTCAATGTTCTTAGAGCCCAGACATCCAATAAGAAAGAAGGTAGAACTCAGGTGATAGTGAAATGGGGAGATGGGAATTTTGAAATAAAGAAACAGGAGAGTTTTTGGAAGACGCACTTCTTCTTCGTGGTAGTTCCTTGGAGGTTGTTCTGAAAACAAATGAGGTAGGGGCGATGATATGAAGCACAGCAAGAAAGAAATGCGCGCGCGCGTGTGTGTGTGTGGTGAGGTAACATCAGGAATAAAATTATAAAAAGGTGACGGGATATAAACGGACAGGAAAATGAATCAGTCGTATTAACCACTAACCCTAGATCCACGATCCATGCAAATCCCTGAGCTAGCACCGAACCCGGGACCATTCCTGCAAATCCCGTGCCGCAAAATTGACGCGCAACACCAGTACCGCCGCATGGTGTAATAAGTAACTAATGTTTCCACACTCTGTAAGCAGTTGCTCAGTGTTATAATATGTATGTATTCAAATATGTATTTTAAATGAATTGTAGCTTGAAACCTTCAGCAAATATTTGAAACTGTTGTATTTACCTAAAATGTTTAATTGTATATATGTATATAAACTATTGTAAATATGTCATATGATGACATGACCAAGAATAATGTACATTGTTCCTAAAGAATGAAAATAACAGATCAAATATCAAATACACTACATGTTTTTTTTGTACTTGCAGAAGAGATTGAAAGAACAATAGCTGTTTAATAAACAGATGAATGCATGCTGTGCATAACATATTTGGTTTGTTTGAGAACATGAAAACCAAAGTAATGCTTAATTAATATTTTAAAGTATAATGCTGAAAATGATAGAAACTTTAAACGGACGACAACAAATATTCTGGGAACGGTCAGTAACCGAAGGTTTTTATTTGACATATAAATTGCATGTTTTTCAAGGAGATCTACCTTTTCCAATGGTAAGTTAACGTCTACCTCTCATGATTATATGATTAATTAAATGCAATTCTGGGGAAATGAAAAGGACTTCATAGGCCGCTTGCGATAATGCATGCATTTATGCATGTCAGTATCTGAAACTTAGGATATTTAATATAAAAGGTTAAGGCTATTAAAAATAACTAAGGCGTTTCCGGATATTTGATAAAAGACCAAAGTTTCTTCCCTGAAATTATCGGAGCCTTCAACAAGAATATGTAGACGGTCTAGAAGACAAGCATCTTCTTTACTCCTGGATTTATGACAATACTTCCTTTATTTATTGATTTATTCACCACCAATCACTTAAAATTAAGTTAATGATTGATAAAAAAATGAACTTCATTTATGGACGCTCTTTAGCTGTGGCCCTTAGCGTCCCATTCTATATTGTGCGTGAAAGACCGGTAATTTTGCCTCTTTATCAGGCTTGAGGTTCTTTTACGTGTCGTAAATCTACGACACCGAACTACCGGCTTTATTTCCCTTCCGAAGGAAGCCATGCTAAGGATTTTACGCCCGAAAAAATCCATCGCCCTCCATCGGGTTTGAACCCGCGACCTCGGGAATCACATACCACGGTAAGCATAGTAACCACTACACCACGGAGGTGTAGTGGCTTGTTTGATAACATATGAAATAGACAGTGAAATTCATGAAAAATTAAACAAGTGTAAGCACTTTGTGGAACAATTCGAAGAACATAAGGAAAAAGGGTAATATTTTATTATACGACTGATAAACATAAGCTCTAATAAAAAACAAGAAAAAGGAATTGAGGCAGGAGAAATGAAGTTTCTCAGATTCGTAACTTGTTATACTCTATCGGATTAAATAAAGTGAATATATTATAGCATGCCTATTGTAGCGTTATAAGCAGATTTGATTCCAGTCTGTTTTGCTATTCTGCGTCTTCTCTCTCTCTCTCTCTCTCTCTCTCTCTCTCTCTCTCTCTCTCTCTCTCTGTGTGTGTGTGTGTGTGCGTGTGTTTTAAGTAGCTAAGTTGTGACCAATCTTTTGGAATGAAATATCGGCAGCATTTGTCTTATTTTACACGCATTTTCTATGGAGTAACCACTATTTTATACGCACAGCATTCACAACGAAAGGTCTAAAACCTTCTTCTCAAGCATGCTCCTTTATGACCCAATCTGTTCGTACTCTATTACACAGGCCTTGTAAATCCTTTTTAGCATTTTAGTAATTTATCAATTGCAATTGTATGATTATTTGTGTCTTTTCTGTTCTATGTGTTTATCTATATTTATGGTTTCCCAATTACGAAAACCTCAAAAAATGAAGAACACTTCACTTGCTATTTACAGAAAATCCGTGCTAAAATACATTTTAGTTTCATAGTAGTATCTCAGGCATATGGCGTTTTAATCAAAATCATTAGAAACGATTTTCACACAGTAATGGAATATTCGACGCGCATGTGCTTTTTTTTCCAACGTTTTATAAAAGCGGCATTTCTAGGTTCAGAGGATCTGAAAATCAATATTTCTGGTGAAATTTCGAATCGACATGTTACGCCGAATATCATAAAAGGTCTACCTTCGATTAACGAAAGAAAAAATCTAGGATACCTTAAAACAAACTAAAGAAAGAAAAGAAAACCTTGATTAACCTCAGTGAGTCACTTAGAATAGCTGCTGAAATTTACTGCAACAGCAATTCCTATCACCATTCCCAACACATGCACTTTTAAGTGTGTGTAAAATTAAATTATATTTTAAATGAAGGAAAAATCCTCATCGTAAGTAAAAGAACAGCATTCACTTACTAGAGGTAATAACGAATATCAAGAAAATGTAGGCGTGGAGATGCCGGGGATCGAACCCGGGACCTTTCACATGCAAAGCGAACACTCTACCTCTGAGCTACATCTCCCATACAAACACATCTGCGTCTGCTTATTTAAGCTTTCCCTCACAGGATCTCCTAGAATATAACTTTCCTTTAAAAGATAAAAGAGGTAAAAATATAAATGAAATAATAAAACCTAAAATGTCTTTAGATCTGAAATAAGAATGAAGAGGGATTTTATCAATATTGCTATTTACTCCTAAAGGATTATTTGAACCTCTTTGATGAAGAAAAAGTAAATGGACTGGTGACCTGATCTGCGTTATAGTATCAATGGCATCTTCAGAGACCTCTGCAGTGTCAGCAGTAGTGCGCTCGCTTTGCATCTTGCAGCCCTTTGTTCCATTCCGGTAGCGGCAAGTTGTGGTTGAGTTTGGATATTTATTCGCATTGTAGCTTGCATTGTAATGCACGTTTGTATTATACGCGACACTTCTCACATAAAGTACCGAAAAGTGCCAAAATGTATTTTCTGATCATTCTCGATTAATTGTTTGAATGAGTAGTTTTTATAGCCCCGCTCCCAAATGACGTAAAGTTTTTCTTCGACTCGTACTGCCCAAACTACCTAAGCATGCCGACTACTAAAACCTGTTGGATAGATGCAAAAGGACAATAAGAAAGTGTCACTTGCAGCCGGTATCAAGGTACTACTTCTGGTTTTAAGTATATATCTTCTTCTTTTTCTTCTTCAATGGATTACCTTCCTCTTTGTAGGACTTACAAGCCAAGCCTGTCGAGGAACAAGCAAACTTTGTATCATAACATATCCAAAATATGTAATCCACCCAATGCCCTGATGGTGAAGAAAAAGGAAATGTTTTTTTTTTTTTTTTTTTTTTTTGTAATTTATGGAGGCTCTTTAATTACTGGTGTCCTTAGCGTCCCATTCCATTTTGGGCGTGAAAGACCGGCAATTTTGCTCACCGTATCCTTTATCAGCTTGAGGTACTTTTACGTGCCGTAATTCTAGGACACAGGACCACCGGCTTTACTTCCCTTCCGAAGGAAACCATGCTAAGCATTTTTACGCCCGAAAAAGTTCACCGCTCTCCGCCGGGTTGGAAACCGCGACCTCGAGAACTAGAGGCTAGCATGGTAATCACCACACTACGGAGGAGGAGGACGACAAGGAAATGATGGTAGTGATGAAAGGGATGATAGGAAAATTCGCGGATCAAATTATTCAACCCAGCATTCGCCTAACGACCGAGGAAAACCGCGAAAAAACCTTCGATCGGATTGGTGGGTCCCCGGGGTTTGAACCCGGGACCTTCGAATGTGAGTCACACGTTACCGCGGCGTCACCTCGCTCGGCGTGTTATAAATATTATTATAAAATATGTTGATTAACATAGTATACTGATGATACCAGGCGTGTTTAGAGTTAATTTATAAATGTGTAAAAAAATATATAATAATAATTTAATTATTTGGGAAACAAATAAGCTATGTCAGAGATAAACATATTGCAAATAAACTGAATAATTCTAAGCAATATGTGGCACAATCAAGAACAATTAAAGAAAAGAAACGAAAATAAAGTTCTATAAGAACACCAATCATATTTTATGCAAGTGAATCATGGATTAATAAAGAGGAGGATAAACGTAAAATGCAAACGACCCCCATAGAAGCCACATGATCTTGAGACTGATGGGTGGGGGCTTCCGTGTATCTGCGAACCTGTGGGCTGTACTGGAAGAGTTACTCAAGCAGAGTGGTTACAGGGGTGATGCTAGACGAAGAAGCGCTTACCATAAGCCCAACTCTAAAGTGCAGTGCAATCCGTTCTGAGGGGGTGTATGACACAGGGCTGATGTGTCTTAAACGCCCCCTCTGGATACCAGGCAATCTCCAGGGTGTATATAACCCAGGTATGCGGGATATCACAAATCCCCAGCTTCTCGTTGGACCTTAGCAGAAGCCACTAAGGAAATCAAATCTATTTCTGAGGATCACATTAGTGAGTCCTCAGTAATATCAACCACTTCTCTTCATGAGGAGTTCTCTCAAAGAAAACCTGTGACAAAGAACTGGGAAAATGCAAGGCTTTAAAAGATTTGGTCAACAGAGCCTTTTTTGAGCCTTGGAAGAATTATAACCGAGACTCTAGCTGAGCCCTAAAGGTCCTCCAAATCAACCTGCAGCATAAGATGGCAGCTTCGGTGGCCTTCTGTAAAATCTTCAATGAAGTAACAGAGCTAGGCTTGATTCAAAAACCCTGGATAAATAAGAGCCGAATTTCGGGACTAGGTGAATGTCAAGGTAAGTTAATACACTGCAGTAAGGGCACTCTATCCTTGTTCGTAATGGAATTCAATGCTTACCATTTCTCGAATTTTGTTCTAGTGATATCACCAAAGTGAGAATCGACGTGATACATGAAGAGCGAACAAAGGCCTAAAGCCTAAGGCCTTCGGCGTAAAAGTCCTTAGGAATGGCTTCCTTTGGGAAGGGAAGTAAAACCGGTGGTCTCGTGTCATAGATGTAAAGCACGTAAAAGAACCTCAAGTCTGATAAAGAGGCCTCTGAGCAAAATTTCCGGTTTTTCACGCCCATTATAGAATGGGAAGTTAAGAACCATAGTAGTTAACGAGCGTCCACAAATAAAAGTCAGTTTATTTTTTTCCCCTACGATGGCAATAACCTGCCCATTACGGCACTAGAGCAGTTGTCTCACACTGCACTCGAAGAGGGGAACAAACCATCTTTGGGTGTGACGCCAACTCTCACCACGAAATCTGGGGCAGCAGAAATGTCGATAAAAGGGATCAGTACCTTTTAAACTTTTTGCTCTCCGGTAATTAATATATTTAAATGTCGGTAACAAGCCTACCTTTGCTAATCGAATAAGGTAGGAAGTTATCGGCATTACTTTTTGTACTAGGTATATTTCAACTCTGATGACCGACTGGCGGGAGGGGGCGGTCCTGGATGAACTATCACTTTCGGATCATACTACATATATTTTAATGTTAATGTAGTTAAAAAGCTAATCTGTACAGGAATCCCAGGAAAACGTGGTGGAAGCTCTATATGCAGGATCTCTCAGGTAGGATTGGGCAGATTGATGGCATTAGATCTTTGATGATATTTGACAAGGTCGCCTATTCAATTCAAGAGACTATACTTGACAGCTATCATGACAACTGCCCCATGTAAACGAGGATGGAATCCAACAAAGTGACAAAGTGGACTAAAGATCTTGAACATAGGAGGGGTAGAGTAAGGTATCTCTTTAACAATACTAAAAGAACTGGAACTGAAGGGAGTATCATATAATCCTCACAGACTACAATAAAACTATATGTAAGGCCAAACGACTGTACAAATATCTCCAAAACTAAGCGTTGTAGAAAGAAATGTCTTGAATAAAAGTTGCTTGATATTATGGGGAAAGTAAATATCATTAGTCGTGTTTAATTTGGAGGACGTTGTGATGATCATTTTAGGGTCAATTTAATTTGACCCTAATTGTAGGTTCCCATTTAAAACAATTATTGCTTAATAAAAAAATGAATTGACTTTAAAATAACCATCACAACTTCCTTCAAATAAAACGACTAATGGCATTCCCTTTCCCCCATAATATGAAGCAACCTTTATTAAAGACATTTTTTACTTTCTCTACTACGTATAGTAAGTAGGGGAAGTATTGTATTCCGCCCAAAAATTCGATACCGAGATTTCACCGGAAATACATGTTTTGAGACCCCCTGAATCCAAAAAAGCATTTTTGGAAACATGTCCGTGTGTGTGTGTGTGTGTGTGTGTGTGTGTGTGTGTGTGTGTGTGTCTGTGTCTGTGAACAGCATAACTCAGAAACGAACAGTCGGATAAACACCAAACTTGGTATTTAGGTTCAGTATCTTCCAGAGATGCGACACGAAGGTTTTCAAGAAAATCCCCCCACCCCAGATTACCCTTTACATGGAACATTTTTCGAAAATTTTAATTTTCTCAAAAATGGCTCTAACCATTTTGATTAAACTATCATATGTTTAAGATATTTTCATGACAAATCAAATGTATATCTCGAATTTTCTGGGAATGTCTCCAAAAGTATTCTTCACTGTGAACGACTTTTGCATAACTGGTAAACCATAAGAGATAGACAAAATTTTACTACACAAAAAATGTCGATGGCGTTAAAATACACAATTTATGTCATATACATTTTTGTTGTTGAGTGAACCATTTTCGAGATATTGCTTGTTATTCCCTTAAATTTTTCAATACTTATTTTCTCAAATGGGAATTCGTTATTCATTTTCTTGTCTTGGATATGCAAAGCGTATTAATCTGTGGCAAAGGGAATGATGCTGCACCTAGACACCAGCTATTAAGAGATATGTATGTGCTTAAAGGCTACTGTATTTCTATATTGCCCTTGTAAATATATATTCCCCTTACATCTACAAGAAAATTAGCAATAAGATAGAGTCTGCAAATGTTTATCTCGATTAACATGAAGTGGATGGAGAATAAGCGTTTGTAAAAATAGTTTGTACAAGAGTAGAGAAAGTCATGTGAGAGTAACAAATCAGATTTTTTCTACAACGCTTAGTTTTGAAGATATGGTACAGTCTCAACGTAAACTGTCAACTATATATATAAACTGTTACTTCCGCAACTTGTGTCTAAGATAGAACATCTTGTCTCATTTGAAGAAATTGCTAAGCAAATATCTCGTTCCTCTTCTTTCAATACAAGAATTGAGTTTATTTTCTGTTCCAAAGTGTTATAGAAATTGTTGTTTACATGTCTTTCTGGGCCGTCCTATATCCCGTCTTCCCATTGGATTGTAAAAATATGCTTACAACGGCTGACGATCAGGGGACATTCTTTGCACGTGCTGGTGCCATCTCACTTCCTCCACTATATTGTTTTCTATCTTCAATTTTTCTCTAATTTCTTGACTTCTTCTTTGATCCCTTAGGCTCAGCCATAATATTGATCTTGAAAACCTTATTTGGCTGTTTCATTACGTCTTTTATTACTTGTTCTTATCACCCATGTCCCACGTCCATACATCAGGAACGGTTTTGAGACGATGTTATGCAGTCTAAATTGTATTTCTCTATTCATATTTATACTTTCTCTACTACGTATAGTAAGTACGGGAAGTATTGTATTCCACTAAAAAATTCGATACCGAGATTTCACCGGAAATATATGTTTTGAGACCCCCTGAATCCAAAGGAAGCATTTTTGGAAACATGCCCATGTGTGTGTCTGTGAACAGCATAACTCAGAAACGAACAGTGGGATAAACACCAAACTTGGTATTTAGGTTCAGTATCTTCCAGAGATGCGACACGAAGGTTTTCAAGAAAATCCCCCACCCCAGATTACCCTTTACATGGAACATTTTTCGAAATTTTTAATTTTCTCAAAAATGGCTCTAACGACTAAAATATCATATGTTTAAGATATTTTATGACAAATAAAATCTATATCTTGAATTTTCTGGGAACGTCTCCAAAAGTATTCTTCATTGTGAACGACTTTTGCATAACTGGTAAACCATAAGAGATAGACAAAATTTTACTACACAAAAATGTAGATCGCGTTAAAATACACAATTTATGCCATATACATTTTTTTGTTGAGTGAACCATTTTCGAGATATTGCTTGTTATTCCCTTAAATTTTTCAATACTTATTTCCTCAAATGGGAATTCGTTATTCATTTTTTGTCTTGGATATGCAAAGAGTATTAATCTGTGGCAAAGATAATGGTGCTGCACATAGCAACCAGCTTTTAAGAGATATGTCTGTGCTTATATTTCCCTTGCAAATACAAAACATAGGGAACATAGTACGCCTTAAGCGATAGTTAAATATTTTTAGAACTATGTGTAAAATGTAATTCTCTTTGCACGTCAAAAGATCGATTCTGCAAATGCTTATCTCGATTTATATGAAATAGAAGGAGAATAAGAGTTTGTAAAAATAGTTTGTACAAGAGTAGAGAAAGTCATGCGAGTGTAACACATCGGATTTTTTTCCCAAATAATCTACGTTAAGGAGCCCCTTCTTTACCTTCATGTCTCTTCATATATTTGTTTCAGGGAAACCCTATATACATGCACATTACATTATGTAATTCATGTAAGAACACTGCGATTTGTTCATTTAGGAGATCAAAGAACGTAAACAAACTTTCATCTGTTTTGTTGCAGCTGAGTGGCATTCTTACGCTTCCGCAACTACTGGTCGGCTGAGCTTATCCACCTACTGGATAATGTGAGTACTTGTAATATATCTTTCCTAATGCCTTTTAATGTTGCTATACGTACCGCTTGAAACTGATATTATACTTTACAATCAAGAAATAAAACTAAATGTGTAATCCTTTTTACTGTGCATTTCTTGCAGTACCGAATCTGTAATCTCTGAGACTGCTTTGGGAAGTAGTTAAAAATGTAAATCCTAAGGAGCTAAAATTAGATAACTCATTTAACTTTGCTATTTCGTTTGTTTATTTGCTATCATTTTAAACTCAGCAGGTTTTAATGTGTTGAATACCTACATACAATAACATTATAAATAAAACAAATAATAAGTTAGACACATTTATAAAGACATGTACATTCCCGTCGAAGAGCACGCAATGTTTCTTATCCTCTTTCCTGAATTCCTGAAAACCAGTTATTGTTTTCTTTATATCCAGATGATACTACAGGATGTTTAAAAAATAGAGGACATAATTTCAGGTATGCATTCTCCATATGTAGACAAAAAAAAGGTCCATTACAACATGTGCCCGAAAATGCTTGGTTTCAGAGTTATGGCCTTCAAAACACTGATAGTAACAAGTAACAACTGGTTTCTACTGCAAAGCAATCTCGATAGAAAGTCAAAGTTTTCTTCTCAAGTATGTACTTTCATAACCGAGCGGGAGGGCTCACGCAGTGACGTCTGTGAACTACATTTGGGAGGTCGTGGGTTCAATACCCGTGGCCGACCTTCCTGACCCATAGGATTTTCGGGTCGACAGATGAATGCTGGGAAGGATCATTACATCCGCTGAGTTTCCTGTACCTCCATTGGATCTCCATTCTCATTTCGCTTCACCTATCCTCTGCTTGGTCTCTTTCAGGGTTGCAAGTGTCGGCAGGAGGTCTCGGCGTGTGCATGGCAAGGGAAAAGGATACTCTGAGGAAACCTTCGTCCCCCGGACTGCGAGCAGTCTCCGCGTACCCCAGGGGATGTGTAAGCCCACAAAGGGAGGGGAGCCGGTTTCACCAGCCACCACTGCGAGATTTCAAATCTGTAAACGGTAGAGACCCTGCCTATCGTACCGCCTAATTTGGCGCCCTCTGTCTCATCTCATCCCTCCCGGAGGCGGTGCAGAAGATCTGCGTAGATCAAGGTGCTATGTGCCCCTCCGCTTCTAGTCCTATCCTATTCTATGTACTTTTATAACTTAAATGTTTTCGTATTCTAGTACAGGTCTTTGTAAAACCTTTTTAATCTTTTAGTAATTTATTAATTGAAATTATAAGTTGTTTACAGCCCATGTACATCAGCAAGAATAGGGGTTTTCAATGGTGAAACAATTATCAAAATCGGTTCAGTGGTTTTCAAGATTACTCTACATACACACATAGGTACATACAAACTGTCTCCCTGGGAGTGAAGTTGGACAAGGGTCTAACTTTTCGCGAGCACATCCGAGACGTCGCTATCAGGGGGCAATTGCCTCCTTGTACCCGATGCTGAGATCCGGGATGCCTGTTCGCCTAAAGTTACACCTTTTCCGCCCTGATAGTCCCCCTCATGCTGTACGCCTGCGAGGTCTGGGGCATGGCCGCAGACAGCTGGCTGCTATTGCTACAACGGGCGCAGAATAGGGGACTCCGGTCCATCTACTCTGTCGGCCGCGCCTTCCCCGTGAGACTACTACACGAAGCCTCATCTCTTCTATAAGTGGAAGATGAAATTAGGCGCCGGGCTACCAAATTTTACGTCAGTTTACCAAACCACCAGAGTATCCTGGTCAGATCACTTGGGGATTACGACCCTAGAAATCGCCGTCTTCGGGTTCCCCGCATGGCATGCAGGCACACCAGATAACCAAGGAGTTAAACCAACAGCAGCTAAAGCTGAACTCCATAGTAATCCCACTAAAGTGTTGATTGGCCTCAAAATTCAATCCTAACTAAAGAAATTTATAAACAAACACACACCAGGGTGCAGAAGGGCTGCTGCATCCTAACCGGCAGTTCGAGGAGCTATATGCTTCCTCTCTTCTTTCTTGCAACCTAAAAACAAAACGTCTTCCTGAAACAGAATTTCAAATTGAAATACTCATCCTATGGTTAAACCCTGAGAGGGTGGGCACACAGCAAAAACTCACTCGGGCTAAAACTTAGCCTGCCAGCAGCTCGTCGTCGTTGAACTGTCTCTCTTTATAATATTAGTATAGTATTACAGCGTTAGTAAAACTTTATTAATCTTAATTGTACATTACATTTATGGTGAAATGAACACTATATTAACATGGAACATTTATTTTCGGTCACTATCAATTCGTAGTCTCAACGTGAATGCTTTGAAAATAAATTTGAACAATTGATTACAACAAACACGTAATAATAAGTTGCTAACAATAGTGATTTTTTTTCAAAAGTTCAAATTATGCACATCTTTACTGTATGTAAATACAATACAAATACTGACATACCATTGAACAGCAGTAACATTTCGAAGGCAAATGTTCTGTGGAGTTTGAATTATATTAATTTAGCTGTTGAATCCGATGTCTCACTTTCTTCATTAAACAGCTAAAGCGAAACTGCCATGTGTATCTGTTATCAGTAATCCAATATATTTATATGATTCAGAAGAGGTTGTTCTTTCTCAAGTTGAAATAATGTTACGGTAGGTAACATCTTATTTTGTCGCACCAATTGCAAATAGTTTCACAAAAGTTGTTGAATTGTCTGTCCAGCTATAGATTCACAGGTTCCTTTGCTTAAAATAGCAATATTATCAGCAAAGTGAAAATAGGCCATTCATTCTGAGATGGAAAGCCTACTGTATAGATGATATAAAAGTGTTCTGTTTTCTCGTTGACTATTTGAATCGCTTGGAATTAAATATCCGCGGCTTTTGACTTATTTTACATACACTTTCTGCAGTAATAACATAAACTATTTTTTAATTGTGTCATTAGGTAAAACAGAAAAGTAACAGCCAAAATTCCGCCTAAGAACGAAATAAAACAACAAAAACTAAATCAACTTTTGAGCCAATTATAAAAATCTGTTTATGATTTAAATAACCTTTGATAGTATACGTTGACGGCAGTTATCGGTATATGCCACTAAAAGATTAACTACACCTTAGCTAATTAAACAGATTTCCATAGAGAACGTGGATCGGACCCTACCTTGGCACATATAAAGGAAAAGGTATATTTACAGTATTCAATGTTCTAGAACAGATGTCTCCCATTATTTTCCCAAAAGTTAGTTGACAATTAAGAGTTGAGCCTGCAAGTTATTTTTTTTTCTCTCTATCAGAACTCGGAATATTACAGTGTAAATTTTCCCTCACACAAGATTCCGCTTTTCGCCAATTAATTATATATATTTTCTATAAATCCAACAATAATCCGTAACATCCTGTTGCTTTAACAGTAGGTATATGTCAAATTTTACTCCTCCCGCAAAACTTTTAAGAATTCAAATATTCTTTTTATTCTAAACTTTATAGCTTTAATGTTTGCTTGAAACTAGTTCACAAAATAGTTCTCTTCACATGCCATATTCTCTTTCAATATACATGTGAATATCTTTCATTGCCCCACTATGCACCGTGGCCTACTATCACGAATGTTTGGCAATAATTTTCAAAGTTTTACTGACCGAAACGTGTAAATTACGAAAAATTTGACAAGTCCGAAAACAAGGAAATATATCTGATGCCTCTCGATTACCACCGCAAATGTCGCCCAGACGCATACGTAACCGGCACCTCTTACGGCCAAGTCTTACGGCGATTAACTGCACTCCTTTCTTGACCTGCTGGGAAAGTCCTCTTCTCTGATGTTTCCTGCATAGTCCGCTACGGCAGCCGTCGTGTGATTGGCCCTCAACTCGACCAACCAGGATGCATGATAGCTGGATGTTACCAGGTTCACATGACGTCACCGCTATTGCAGGTCAAAAATGTCTGGATGTAGCAAAGCTGCAGTGGTAACTGGCGAAATAGGGAGGAGGAGCATCCAAACGGTTCACTATATTATGGCTTATTTATTACTGAGTTATTGAAAATAACAACAATACTATTACTTTCAAAAACATTACGGCATATAAATTTATTTTCCAGAATTACTTAAAGGAGGAATGGTATTTTAATCTAGTCCTTATGCACAAAGGAACAGGTCGTAAACGTAGAGGCGCTGAACATTTATGCCTACCTACATGAAGCGGTAGAAATTTTGTTATATTATAACAGACTGAAGTCAACAAACCACCAGGATAAGTGACATCAGTGCTAACCGTGCATAGAATAATACTTCTATAATGAGTGTTTTTGACAGTTTGTCCATTTACATTGAGGATAGGTAGGTAGGTAGTTAGGTAGTAGTACTAGTAGTAGTAGTAGTAGTAGTAGTAGTAGTAGTAGTAGTAGTAGTAGTAGTAGTAGTAGTAGTAGTAGTAGTAGTAGTGGTAGTAGTGTTTAAGGCCAGTTCTTACTACATACGTCACCACAGGCGGTGAACTCTGATGATACATGAAATAAAATTATAATTGGCAAAGGAAATTTGGGAAAGAAAACATTCCAGGCCTTAGTTTAGGGTACCTCCCCGGTATTTGCCAGCTAGGAGGACTGAGGAAAACCTGGAAAGAACCCCAGTAAAGGAGGAAGGTCCTGGCGCAATATGAACCGCGGAACTTCCGCTCACGAGTCAATACCTTAACGACCTATTTTAGCCGTGTCGGTGTTTAAATTCAATATTTACTTCATCCCTAAAGGTTAATCAACATTTCAATATCCCCTTAGACATGTTCCCCTTACGAAAATGTCCCTTATGCTTGATAGGTATTTTTCTTTTCACCAAAGCTGAAGAAAATTAAATTAAATTACGTAGAGAAAAACGTAAAGGGGGACTAGAGATAATTAGGAGATGAACGGAGTTCGACAATAGGATTAAGAAAACAAAAGGCAGAAATGGAGATGCCGGGGATCGTACCCGGGACATTTCACAAGCAAAGCGAACGCTCTACCTCTGAGCTACATCCCCCTGTCTGTTTTAATCTTCCATATCTGTCTGAATTGCGTATTATATGTACGTGTTCCGAATAAAAACCCAGAACTGATTCACTACCAAAGAACATCTTTCAGAAACTCTGTCCTTATTTAGGTGTAGGGTCTGTAAGTAAATTAGCGTTACTGTCATTAATTGTAGCTATTAAACGCAGTTTCCAAATAATAGTCTTAAAATATCATCGCCCAGCGTGGGGCTCGAACCCACGACCCTGAGATTAAGAGTCTCATGCTCTACCGACTGAGCTAGCCGGGCTACGTAAGTAAACCTATGTCCACTGTCAGTATAACGTTGGCGAAGAATTACGATTACATTGATTATTCCATCCGTGAAGGTGATACAAGCTGCAAAACTGCAACTTTTTTTTATTATAACAACTTCTGCTAAGCCGATGTCAACATTGTCAACATTTCAAGCTACACCTACTTTGGTAGCCACTTAAGCAATATTTTCACTTTACATTTCTCCAGAAGCCTTTTAATAATTTGAAGATCACGTTTCTTTTTCGTCAAAATGCGGTCTATTCAGAATGTATCATAAATTTGCACTTTTGAACATATCTTCTTCAGCGTGTTAGTTACCTATAGTGCATCAGTTCAACAAGGTCAATTATTCAAATAAGAAAACCCTATTGAATTAATGTTTACCTACTTAGTCGGCTTACTCTCCTTATTTGTAGGGGTTGAACCCCTAGGACTTACTTCAAATTACAGAACTGGATGGCTCAGGCAAACGTCTGTGGCCCGATTCGGGAGGTTGTGGGTTCGATTCCGATCGTGGCCGACCATCCCGAACCATGGTTCTTTTCTTCCCGGATATTGCATAGCAGGGGAAAAGGATGCTCTATGTAAGCCACACGTCGTCCTCCGTGGTGTAGTGGTTACCATGCTAGCCTCTGATTCCCGAGGTCGCGAGTTCAAACCCGGCGGAGGGCGATGGATTTTTTCGGGCGTAAAGAATCCTTGGCATGGCTTCTTTCGGAAGGGAAGTAAAGCTGCTGATCCCGTGTCGTAGATTTACGGCACGTAAAAGATCCTCAAGTCTGATAAAGAAGACTGAGCAACATTTCGGTCTTTCTCGCCCAATATAGAATGGGACGATAAGAACCATAGTAGTTAAAGAGCGTCCATAAATAAAACTCAATTTAATTTCGTCGCCGGGGAAGTCTCTGTGTCCGGGGCCCCCCAGTGGGATGTGCAAGCCTGCAGGTGGGAGGGGAGCTGGTTACATCAGCTGCTGTCCGGGGGAGTTTCAATCTGCATGAGGTAGGAGCGCTGTCCTCTGCCCTGTCGTGCCTCCTGGCCCGACTGCCCTCTAAAGATCTTGTAGGTCGAGGTGCTAAGTCCTGCAATTAGTCTTAGTCCTATTCCTACATTCAAATTAATACTGGTACAATACAAATGAAGGAATATAGTGAGCATACTAAAAAGTAGATGTGTGATTAAAACCACAT
Organism: Deroplatys truncata; assembly: GCA_030765065.1. Taxonomy (NCBI): domain Eukaryota; kingdom Metazoa; phylum Arthropoda; class Insecta; order Mantodea; family Mantidae; genus Deroplatys; species Deroplatys truncata. Next base: position 169,921,641 of record CM060983.1, read on the forward strand.
AATGGCACTGATTTAGATATCAGATTTTGTGTACAATATTGTAAGCTGTAAAAGGAAGAACCGAGATTGAAAAGCAACCTGCTACCCACTTAACCCCAATAGCGGCAAAGAAATACTGAAGGTGTAGGAACAACGCAACAAGTGCTTAGGAGTATGTTAGCTGTCTGCCCGACTAGGTGCGATTCTTTTCAAAATTCTAAGATGCGTGTTCTACAAGACCTATAACGGAGTTAAAGCAACGCCTTCCCTGGTAGACGTTGGTTAAAGTCTTAAAAGTTCGTACGTCAGTAACATAGATCAGACTCAATTCCCACAGTGCCACGAGAAAGAGCATGAGGCGAAAAACCGAAATGTTTAGCCAATAATTTTCAATTAACAAATATAAAATGGAGAATAGCAAACCAGGAAACAGTCACATGATTAGAAAGTGAGCAAATTAATCATGTGACATACATGGATTAGGGATAAAATCTGACATGGCGAGATCTGGAAATATCAAGTAACTTCACTCCTCCCAACTCTTTTATCGTGTAAGGAAGAACCGAGGCAGTAAGGCCCCCTCCTCCAGGGAGACTTCGGATCTTAAATTTCGTCGCCTCAGAAATACTGCGATGTTAATCAGTAGCAAACAGACTAATACAAATTTGTGGGCTCGAGTAAAGGTTTTCAATGACTAACGGGATTGCAACGTGCGTTCCGGGATCTGTGGCGGCTAAGTAATAAACAAGAATTAATCACAACCAATGTTTATACACTGTAAAACAGGTGATTTTCCACACCCTGTAGACTTTACAGAGACAATATTGCTCATGCTAGCCAACAAAAGAAGGCAGAGTACGTCAGGGAAACAATGTCAGTACCAACTGCGTGCATCCTACTCCAACCTTACATGTCTCAAACCCCGGCCAACCTCAGTAGGAAAATTGGTGTATGAATAATGTATAATAATGACAATAGCATCCATATAACATTTCCATCTTTATTTGTTTCAACAAGAACACTACTAACACTAGAAACAAGCTCTTAAACTTCTAGATAGACTTTTAGGCTTCCTACCTAATATATGCGTATATTACCAAGGGCTACGACGCTGATTTTGCAGAGGGTTTGCGAAGACAACTGCGAAGGGGTATGATTCCGCTGGGAGAAAGTTAGACTACATATTAGATGCAGATGGATCCACTGGAGACGCTGTAATAAACATCTGAGTTCGGATACAAGGCTAACCGTAAACATACCAGTTTAGGACACGACTTGGGTTGGCTACAATGGAGCGTGGATTGGGCCTTCAACGATGTTCAGTGAGAAAGGAGAGCAGCTGCGTAAGATAGAGTTGTACAAGTTTCGTTTCCATCAAACTCTGTAAGTTGTGAGAGTTCAACAATGGTCATGATATAAAAAGACATGCAAAGCATTTCTGACGATTTATTTAATAGATACAACTCGTGAACAGAACACTTCTCACAACCATAAACATAACGATGTCCAGTTATGCTAACGCAACTCTTTGAAACGCAAGGAGGGTTGAACAGCTGTGCAAACGACCAAGAAAAAGTCCCTATTCCGAGATTTCTGCTGATGACAGCTTAAATAACAAACATCTCATTCTGATTAGAAAAATTTATGCTCGCATGACACTTCGTCCTAAATTACCAAGGGACCTATCAGAGCTGCACGCAAGTATAACTCAGTGCCTAAACAACTTATTAACCACATAACGTATAATCACCCTAGGAGCCTACTACGGTAGGTACGGGATTGGCGCTCCCGTGTCCCGAGCCATACTCACGATTGGGTTCCTCTAAGCGGTGCGAGGGCTTATGCCAAACTCCCTATTAACTGTGGTCCACAACCGTGTTTCACCAACTTTTAGTTACCTCCCTGAACACAGTCTGACGGATACGGCTGCGCGGGACGAAGGAGGGGTAGTCGCAAGGTATGACTGGTTAATGCATAACTCCCAGCCCCTGAGTATCATGTAGGGTGTTCGTATCCGCTGATAAAGGTCAGTCCCGGGGAGCGACCATTACATGAGTTGTTACATTCCTGAACGCGATTGGGTCCCCCTATCTATGTATTGGGAGGTGAGACCCTAAGATGAGTAAGGTCCAGGCCAGGACTCTCACATAAGCTGGGGTGGCGCCCAGGATGTGAGCATGCCATCGGAGACATTTGGAATGTTGGAGGATATAAGTGCTATGGATACAAAAAATCTAAAACAAACACCAAGACTAGTGGAAAATAAGTAGTTCGAAACTTGTAGTTCTCGCTACTTGCTAATTAATAGAACAGAGGAAGGAGGAAAATTCACATCGGTGAACCCTATTGTAGTTCAAAAAAGTCTCGATAAAATTACTGGTCCAGTTAAGTCGTGCATTAAATCTCGTAATGGCACCCTCCTGGTTGAAGCGCATTCAGCAATCCAGCGGCGAAAATACTTAAAGCCAACATGTTAGGCAGCTATCCTTTTAAGGTTGAGATGTACAGCATATTGAACTTCTCGCGCGGTGTGGTAAACACCCGTGCATTAGATGGTATGACTAATGAGGAGATTCAAGAAAATCTTTAAGAGCAAGGCGTAATATCGGTGTATCGTGTCCAGCGGAAAGAAAGAGGTGAAATTTTGCTTACTCGTATCCTGTTCCTTACCTTTGATCGGTAGATCTCCCTCAAAGGATTAAGGCAGGGTATGAAGTCCTCGAATGTCAGGCCATTCATCCCAAATCCGCTGAGATGTTATAGCTGTCAGAGCTATGGGCACACCAGTGATTTCTGCAGCAATGAATCTACCTGCGTTAACTGTAGAGACGTCTGTCACGATGAAGCATGCACATCAGCTCCAACGTGCATTAACTGTAGCGGAGAACATTCATCAAGTTCCACAGAATGCTCCCATTTTACAGAGGAAAGAGGGATCCAAGAGATCCGGGTTAGGGAGAAGGTGTCCTTCTCGGAAACACGGAAACTCTTGCGCATCCGCCAGCCTCTGTCCCGAGGTCGGGTACCTATAGCTCAGTTGCAGTTAAACCGGTACCGAGACGGGAAATCGCGACCCAGACCAGCGATATAAAGAGAGCCACCATCTCAGGGAAGATTCTCGTTGCCAGAACACAGCCAAAGCCTTCAAAATCAATTCCGATGACAGCCTCAATATCTGCCAAGTCCGTTACTGGAACAAATTCAAGACCAGTTATGTGAGAACCAACTTCCTAAAGGAAAGCGACAAGTCTGCACCCGTACACCTAAGGGTAAAGAAGATCCACGAGCATCTCCTCGGAGATCCTCCTCTGAGGAATCTTCCGGGAAGGACTCACATCGGCGGTCATCATCTTCACCGATCTCAACTTCCAATCGGTTCGAAGTTCTCGAACCGAATTTTTCTATTGGAAAGGGGTCCTCCCCCGTGAAGGAGATGGAGCAGGAGGCTTCTGCCCACAATGTCAGAACGACAGTGAAAAAGAGGCAAGATAAATCCTCCGTTAAAGGTGTTAGCCCGACACCAAAGGAAAACGGAAAACCGATTCGACCACCGCTTTCCACAACGTAGTGAGAATCAACGATTAAGAACTTATCCCGTTATAATTCTAATGGCTATCCTAATGGAACATCCGTGGAATTGGATCTCTTCTTCTAGAGCTTTAAATTCTGCTCAACAAGTATGAGCCTTTTGGTCCTGTGTTTACAAGAGACTAAACTCCTTCCACACGACAGCTTTCAACTTACACGATATACCCTAGCACGATGTGATCTCACAACGAAAGAGGGTATTCCTGTGCACGGGGGCACTATGATGCTCATCAGAGATGATATATTTGTGGAATCTGTATCCATACAGTCTGACATCCAGTGAGTGGCTTTAAGGATTAAACTGCCATCCATTCGATTTACCATCTATAACATCTTTCTGCCTCCATCCGATGACCTCTCGCTTATGGATTTAGAAGATCTAGTCTCTGAGATACCAACGAATATTCTGTTGGTGGGAGACGTTAATCCCAATCACCGTATTTGGGGATCACCTCGGGCTTGTGCCACAGGTAAATTAATTGCAGATTTTTTGGACATTAATAACCTAGCTCTTCTGAACACCGGAGAGCCTACAATTCTCTCAGACTCCTACAACACTTTTTCACACTTTGATATTGAAGCATCTTCACCCTAGTTAGAAGTTTCCTTGCAATGGAATGTCATCTTTAATTTGCAGTCTAATGACCACTTTCCATGTCTTATTAGTCTCTTAACACAAGATATATGTTCCACACGCCTACCTATATGACGCCAACTAGAGACTTTATTCCCAGTTGGCTGTGTTTAATTACAATGGGCACGACTGTGTGGATGTTTGGTCCAACATCTCACAGAGAAGATTCTTTCTGCTACTGAGCAAGCTTTTCCACGGTCGACTGCAAATCCTCGTCGATTTCCAGTCCCTTGGTGGACGGAAGAGTGCTGATATGCCATTCGTGCTCGCAGGCGTGCTCTTAGGGTTTTCCAGCACCGTCCCACACTGGTTAACCTAATTGAATACAAGAAAATGTGTGCCAAGTCTAGATATATTATAAAGGATAGCAAAAAGACATCATGGAGCAAGTTTGTAGCTTCATTTAATCGAGATACACCTTCCTCTGTCGTTTGGGTTAAGTTAAGGCGTGTGGTCGGAAAATCGACCCACATGCCAATTGCCGGTCTTAAAACAGCTGCAGGAGCTGTGGTTGATGCATTTGACGTGGCTAACACATTTGGCCGTTTTTTGGCTCAAGTGTCTAGCTGAGATAACTATTTGTCCGAGTTCCTTCCCGTTAAGGCTCAGGTAGAATCTCAAGGTTTCCTTTTTCGTTCAGGAAATCTTGAAGATTACAATCGCCTCTTCACCATGGCGGAGATAGAACACGCTCTTTCATCTTCGCGACTATCAGCAGCAGGACGTGATCCTATCCACGTACAAATGCTCCAACAGCTCTCTCCTGAAGGTAAAGCGTTCCTACTCGAGGTCTATAACCGTGTTTGTGGGAACCCACTATCATACCGATTTTGAAAGCTGGAAAAGTCCGTCATCTCCCGTCCAACTACTGTCCTACTTCCCTCGCCAGTTGCGTTTACAAGGTGGTGGAACGCATGATCAATGGACGGTTGGTATGGTGTTTGGAAACTCATAAACTGCTGACATCACCCAGTGCGGTTTCCGGAGGCGCCGTTCAGCGATGTACCACCTTGTGTCATTGTCGACACCGATCATGAACGGATTCACGAAAAATTGTCAAACCGTTGCGATGTTTTTTGATCTGGAGAAGGCTTATGATATGTGTTGGCGAGTAGGGATACTTCGTTTCCTACACGCCTGGAATATACGTGGACGCTTAACGTTGTTCATTAAGGAGTTTATGAAGGACCGCGTTTTCCGAGTAAGGGCAGCTCGGTTTTTTCGAACCTTTTTGTTCAGATGAACGGAGTATCTCAGGAATCGGTATTGGGAAAAGAAAGTTTTATTCGGAGTACCGCATTCGTATTAACTCTTTATTTATTTACATTTATCAAAATTAGTATGCAAATGAAAATCATTACATAAATTTTAAAGCTTCTTGTTACAGTCCATACGTGTCATATATATAATATATACATAGTTTTGTTTTTAGTTTCTTTTTTCGGTTGTGGAAGACAAATTCCACAATTTTATGCAGAGCATAAATCAGTACCGAATGAATATTAGGATAAGATACGAAGTACCCCGAGCTATGGCGATGTTTTGTACCTAGACCACCGATGGCGCGCCGCCGTGATGAAGAGATGGGGTGAAAGGAGACAACGGCGGCCGGACCATGAGGCACTACAGGCAGAGGGCAGTGTCCCTACCACTTACAGATTTGAACCCCGGGGGTGGTGGCTGATGTAGCCGGCTCCCCTCCCCCCGTTGCTTATACAACCCCTGGGGATCCGGGACCCGGAAACTGCTCGCAGTCCGTGGAACGAAGCTTTACTCTGAGCATCCATTTCCCTGCCATGCACACGTCGAGACCTCCCGCTGACACTGGCAACCCTGCAACCAAGCAGATGAAAGATGAAGTGGAATGAGAAGTGAGATTAAATGGAGGGACAGGAAATTCAGGAGAGGTAATGATCCTTCTCAGCATTCTTCTGGCGATCCGTGGAAAACACCGAAAGAACCCATGGGTCAGGAAGCTCGGCCACGGTAATCGAACCCACGACTTCACGAATGGGGGCCACAGACGTTACCGCCTGAGGCATCCCGCTCGGTGAATCGGTATTAAGTATTTATTTATTTGTATTTATCAGAACAAATATGCCAATGAAAAATCATTGCGTAAACTTCACAGTTTGTCGTTACGTACCATTGGCGTCCTACGTCAAGGTGTTTCTATACCATCACTCTGTAATCCCTGAAAGTTAACCGCTTGAATTCTTTGCGCCAAATACAGATCCAGAACGATCACATTAAAAGCTAACATACATAATAAAAACGTAGACATGAAACAAACTCTATATTTTGGACAATAAGCTCCTCCTTCCGACTAAGACCAGAAGGACCATAAAGACACGACCCGAACGATTTCAACCAGGACATTGCCCTAGAGATAGCAGGCACTGACAAATAGTTATCATAGTGTGATGGACGAGGACCTGACACAGCGCGTTCAGTTGTTTCAACAAGGGGAAGAATATTTTCTTCATTAATTGCTATAGAGAATGGTAATCTCTAATGACGAGATTATCATGTGAGGCTTGATAATGGAAGTAATTAATGTTGAAACCAATGGAAAGGAAATGTATTGATTTTATATTACAGGTGCTGTTGCAATTACAGCTCCAATATGACGTTATGCATTTCCATTGCATTTACACTACTTGATCAAAAGTATCCGGACACCCCACAAACATACGTTTTTCATCTTAGGTGCATTGTGCTGCCACCTGCTGCCTGGTACTCATTATTCGCGATCTCAGTAGTCATTAGACGTCGTGAAACAGCAAAATGGGACGCTCGGTGGAACTCATGGACTTCGAACGTGGTCACGTGAATGGGTGTCACTTGTGTCAGAAGTCTGTACGCTAGATTTCCACACTCCTAAACATCCCTAGGTCCACTGTTTCTGATGTGATAGTGAAGTGGAAACGTGAAGGGACATGTACAGCACAAAAGCGTACAGGTAATAGGCAGACATCTATCCAGACCATCACACAGGAATTCCAAACTGCATCAGGATCCACGCCAAGTACTATGACAGTTAGGCGTGAGGTGAGAAACCTTGGATTTTATGGTCGAACGGCTGCTCATAAGCCACACATCACGCAGGAAAATACCAAACGACGCTTCGCTTGGTGTAAGGAGCCTCAACATTACACGATTGAACAGTGGAAAAACGTTGTGTGGAGTGACGAATCAAGGTACACAGTGTGGCGATCCGATGGCAGGATGTGGGTATGGCGAATGCCCGGTTAATTTAATTTGAACGTCATCTGGCAAAAGCGAAATTCGGAGGTTGTGGTGTTATGGTGTGGTCGTGTTTTTCCTGGAGGGGCTTGCACCCGTTATTGTTTTGCGTGGCACGATCATAGCGCGTAGACCTACATTGATATGTTAAGCACCTTCTTGCTTCCCACTGTTGAAGAGCAATTCGGGGATGGCGATTGCATCTTTCAACACGATCGAGCACCTGTTCATACTACACGGGCTGTGGCGGAGTGGTTACACGACAATAACATCCCTGTGATGGACTGGCCTGCGTAGAGTCCTGACTTTAATGCTATAGAACACCTTTGGGATGTTTTGGAATGCCGACTTCGTGCCAGGCCTCACCGACCTACGTCGATACCTCGTCTCAGTTCCGCACTCCGTGAAGAATAGGCTGCCAATTCCCAAGAAACCTTCCAGCACCTGATTGAAAGTATGCCTGCGAGAGTGAATGCTGTCATCAAGGCTATGGGTGGGCCAACACCATATTGACTTCCAGCATTACCGATGGAGGGCGCCACGAACTTGTACGTCATTTTCATCCAGGTGTTCGGATACTTTTGATCACGTACTGTATATTAAACGGTGCAAAATTGTGGTGCGTGTTAGTGCTCGTAATTTAGGCGACAAAAATGTGGCTTATAAGCCTGATTTGAAAAGTGCTCAGTCAAAACACAGCATAAATAGGTGGTTACACATGCATGTTCTAGGCTTCAATGTGAAGTAATGGTAGTTGATTACGCTATGTAACAGAACAGCAGCTTACAAACAAGAGCACATCGCAGTAATGTGCCATTGATACGAAGAGATTGCGCCCTCAACAGCTCTTGAATAAGAAAAGAACCGGCTTTTCAGAGTAGCCCGGCTAGCTCAGTCGGTAGAGCATGAGACTCTTAATCTCAGGGTCGTGGGTTCGAGCCCCACGTTGGGCGAGTGAATTTTAAGTTTGGAATTTTGGAAAAACGCTCAAGATCGAGAATGATGGTAATGCTTTGTCATTAATTACGCTAACAACGAGGTGCAATAGCCTCGTGGATGTTTTTTTTCCTAAGGGCAATTTTATTCGAATTGGCACATATAATACACAAAATAATGCAACCATTGGAAACTGGGGTTGTAGCTCAGGGGTAGAGCGTTCTCTTTGAATGTGAAAGGCCGCGGGTTCGGATCCCGGTATCTTCTCATGTTTAACAACTGATTACTTCTAAGGACCCTTTTCCTTCTTCCCTAGATTATTCCCTTAGCTTGTATCAGTTTCAGTAAAAATATGCGAATATTATACCTGCCTAGTATCTGTGTGACAAACGGAGTACCTATACTCAACATTTTTGCTTTTTATACATTTCTTGGTTGGTAACGTTGTACGAATAAAACTTTTCAGTACCTACTTATTGCTTTCTCTAACACGTACATAGTACGTAGAGAAGGTATAGCATTCCACCCAAAAATTATACACGGAGATTTCAGCGGAAATACATATTTGAGGCTTCTTGAATAAAAAAAGCATTTTTGCTTTCTATACTTCGTACATAGTAAGTAGCGAACGTTTTTCATTCCACTCAAAATTGCAATACCGAGATTCGATTAAAATAGCATAGATAGAAAAATAAGAATGGTTTATATACCCACTAATATCTAAACGATAGATTATAGAGAAAGTCATATGAAACTAACACATCCGAATTTTAGTAACAAGTTATTAAACAAATATGTGTTTAAGGGTTCATTATCTTTTTAATATTTTAAGCTTAATGCGCTTTTACCTGGTAGTTCATATCAGAGGATGAATGAAGGAAAAATGTGTGAAATTATGTTCAATGGAGCCCGGGATAAACAGAGCTTAAAGTCACCCGGGAAAACCCCGGAAAGAAGCTCACCCGGGTACCTCATCCTATCGGAGATTCTAACCCCGGACCTCTTGAATGTGTGGCATACACCCTATCCCCACACCACATTATTGAGTGAAGAACACATCTTTATCTGCAAGGAAATGTGCGTGACATGTTTTATTTGAGCAGTTTTGCTGCTCACATAGCAAACTCGGGATTTTGCGACATTTTCAGTTGAGGATGATAGGCAACGCACAACTCGGTTTAGAAAACGTTTTAAGAGACGCAGAATAAAGTTAATGTTCTTTTCACAAATAAAAGCATCTTGCTAAACACCTTACAACTTGTTTGTAGTCTTTAGAGGGATGATTAGAGAACAGCTAAGCTCACGGAAGAATGAGGTCGTTAAGAAACGACTGAGGAGCTAGGAGGAACTGAGGAGGTCCAGAACAAATTGCAAAACAAGCGGTTATGGTTGCTGCAAAACGAGGTGTTGTACTTATCGGTGAAAAGTAGGTTTAATTTACACGGCGTATACACATGTTCGTAACGTGTTATGCGGCAAAGTTATTTAACATGTTTTGATTTTCAATTACACTTCTCGTATAACGTGGATATAACGTAGTATACAACCCAAAAAATTGCATTCTTTACCATTTGTGCAACGCGTAAAACTTCGTAATATTGCTATGATTTTATATTATATCTAGTTGTATTATATACTACATTTACAAGCTGTACTAAATCGAATTGACTGCATCTTCCACAGTCAGTACAACAATTCACGTTTGCATGTCAAACTTGGCATGAATGTCTAGTCTGCTTGAAGCTCTGTTTCAGCAGAATTTTACAAACAAGCATATTAAATAATTGAAGCAAGCTGCTATTAAACAATATAATTATATTTAAGTCTCATTGCCTGAATTTGACCAACTGCTGAGCGTCCCACGGAGAGAAACTAATCGTTTTTATTCATCAATGTAGTTTCAAAGAGAAATGAGTGCTTTCCATGTTTAAATAAAATAACTCGTTACGTTATTCACTGCATTTCCGATCTCCAATAGAATGCAGCTATAAACGAAGCCTCGATTACATATTGGGAGGAATATGGAAGGTGACTAAATTCGGTATCCAATCCCCATGTCACCTCATCACGTAACAACTGATAATGTGTAACAAGAGTTTACTCTACTTTCACAAATTGAGCCAACTGGCCGGCTATTATAGTCGGTAGAGCATGAGGCCCTTAATCTCGGGATCGTGGCTTCGAGCCCACGCTGGGCACGTATATTTTAAATCCAATGCTATAACGCAACCAAGAATTATACATAGCATAATGGCCCACATAAGTAGCCTAAAAATGCATGTAGCAGCTATTATTGAACTAGACGAATAACTGCCCTTAACACAAAATCTAAACCTTAGCTAAATCACTTTAATAGCTTATGGATTTAGCTCAAGAAATGCTAACTTTGCATGTGAAAACAACGCTTAAAACAACGTCCCGACAAGTTTGCTTATAGCTTAGACTCCAAATAAACTTCTCTGGCCGACAAGCAACGCTCTGGTTCTATGGTCTGTTCAGAGTCTTTTGAGCCAGTGGAAGGGGGAGATAAGGAATTCATGCGGTCGCCACATTGCCTAGAACAAGGAACGGCCACACGAAGCCGAACTGATCGCATGTCAGGGGTTGTTTACCTTGCCCTCTCCACTGACTTAAAAGTCTCTGAACAGCAATATAATCACGCTGCTTACTCTGGACAGAAACTCTATAGAATACTGTGTGGTTGTCATTGTCGATTCACTGAAAAAGGATTTCTTGCTTTCGGAAACAAATTTAATTTCACGAATCTGCAAAGTATTGGAGGAAAATAGCACAAAGTGGCCAAGCTAAAGACTTTTAATGTTGAATGTTTTTACTCACCTTAATTGTCATAATTTGAATGTGAACAGACCCTCTAGCAGTTAATATTTCACAGTAATCATAGTTTGCCCTACTAATATTGCTAAAATAATATCAGTTATGTAAGTGAAAATAATAAACCTGGAGATACCGGGATCGAACCCGTGGCCTCTCGCACGCAAAGCGAGCTCTCTACCACTGAGCTACATCCCCACCACAACGTATGCCTGCGCTTACTTGAACCATGTATGTTCTGTTTTGCATTCTCGTCGTCCTTCGTAGTGACGGAGAAATATGCGCTGCCTTGCAATTCGTAGTGCTTTGTTCGACAAGGTTCCTTTGGAGGTATACTTCTAGTTTTTATTTTCTTTCTTTCCTTATTCTCTCTTCCACCACTATTCAAACATGATTTATCATATTATCAGAATACGTTAAAGTAAAGTTAGGTTTATACTTCTGAGGTGTGTGGTGTTATGCAAGAGGGTATTGCCAAAAAATATTGTGTCTACTGAGTGTTCCTGATATAAGACACTTGTTTCGCGTTTAGACGTCTGCAATGTTTGTATTCACATAAAAGCCAAGCAAATGGCAGTGAGCCCGAATAGCTCAGTCGGTAGAGCATTAGGCTTTTAACCTAAGGGTCCAGGGTTCGAATCCCTGTCCGGGCGTTAACGTTTTCTTTAAAAACGAATATACAGAATTAGTCTAAACTCTAAAGGAACCATTTGCATTGTTTGAACGATAATTAAGGTCTCTACCTTAAATGATAGTTTCTTCTTGATTTGTTTTGTCAATCTTTGAGTTGCCACTAGGAACAAAGCTTTTGTAATAGTAAAATCTCTGTCTGATTCTGGTCCTGAAAGTTGGCGAGCGCGTATCCATCGGAAAGAAAGCAAAAGGACGACGCTTGTTGCCGGTAACTAGTTTATATAAGAGAACTCTGGCGCAGAAAATTGCGTGTATGCGGAAAGAGATTATGAAAACGAGGAGAGATGCTACAAATTTAAAGTGAGTTTTATTCATGGACGCCCTTTAACTTCTACGTTCCCTAGCATAACATTCTATACTGGGCAAGAAAGACCGGAAATTTTGCTCAGAGACCTCTTTATCAGACTTGATTTGCTTTTACGCACCGCAAATCTACGACACGGGATTCAAGCTAACGATTTTTACGCCCGAAAAAAGTCATCGCCCTCCTCCGGGTTTGAACCCGTGACCTCGGGACCTGGAGGCTAGCATGGTAACCACTACATCACAGAGGACGACTGGAGAAGTGCTAGGCTGTTCTGGGGTTGAAAGGCAAAACATGCGTTTATATGGTTGAGAGAGTAAAAACTATAATAGGTGCTAGGGAATCTAGGGGTTGATGATGTTCGTGGGTGGTTCTAGGAACAACTTAACATTCTTTGGTGATGGATCAGTGGGAGTATGCGCGAATGCACGCTGGTGGTGTGATATGTTGTATTTTGGGCGCTGGAACAGACACCTAGCACACTTTTGCGTGCATTTTAGGCGTTGGAAGAGGTGCTATGAAACGCGTTTTTGTCCATTTTGTGTACTAATCAGGATAACTTTTGGAACTTTTACGAAAATGTCGGTCACAGACAACCTTTTTTGAAGGGTTCTGATAGCGATATTTCAGACATTTTAAATGTATTCTAGGCTATGGATCAGGTCTTGGTACAGGCTTTTAGGACATTTTGGAATACGAGAAGGGGAAATTTTGGCTATTTTGAAGCTATTTTAAAAACTAGAACTGATATTTCCGATACTAATAAGATTTGTAACACATTTTGAAGTTTTGAACGTTTTGATGTAGTTTTGAAGTACTGGTTGTAAACATGGTAAGATTAATACCTTTCCAATCGAAAAACCATACAGCATGAATCACCTAAAACTTGCACCCCAAATATTTTGGAAATGGAAAGTGCTATTGATGTGCAGTTTTCACAGCATTGATTGGTAGCTAGTCCGGGCTCGTAGATTTATCCTATAAACAGATTTTAATAATACTGAGAAAGTGTATTTTTTGAGCAAACATACAATGTTGTAAATGGTACAACGCCTAGTTACATCAACATAATAAAGGTAGGGTAAATTAGAATGTCAATGGTCTTTGTTGCAGGATCCTAGTACAAGTGGTTTACGAGAAATCCTATTTTGAAAAGTTTCCATCCCGACAATTGTTTGTCCCATTCAACCTGCTTAGTTGCTAGGTACGATGCTATTATGTTTGTTTGCATTTTGTTTTCTGTCCATTGATTGCTTTGCGATTTTCCGGTCATTTAGTTTGTGACAGTTCAAGCAGTAAGTCGTGAGTGGAAGATGGGGTTTACTAATGCAGAAAAAGCCGACATGCTCATGGTGTATGGAGAGTGTAGGAACAATGCAGTTCGTTCCTGTACGGTGTATGCGAAAACGTATTCCAATAGACATCAACCATCTCGGCAATTATTTATCAAACTCTTTAACCAATTAGGCGGCGCCGTGGCCGAGTGGTTAGACCGCTCGCCTCCCACCGAGGCGGCCAGGGTTCAATCCCAGGGACCTGCATGTGGGATTTGAGGTGGACGAAGCGGCGTCTGGGCGGGTTTTCATTCCACCAACTGCTCCATCATCACCTTTCCTTTCATCCATTTCACCAACATTTCGTTTCATCCACTTCTTTCATCCCATACCAGGCATCGGGCTGATCACCCATCCTAGATGCTCTGTCTAATCCATGAGTGTCTGCTCCTCGACGGGCCTCTGACCCCAGGGACCCGCTTGTAAGTCCTGGGGGTGTAAGTCCTACGTAAGAGGAGGGTAAACAGATAATGCATGAATGAATTTAACCAATTACGTGAAAGTGGTACTGTAACACCCAGAAAACGTAACAGAAACAAACAAGTAACTGGAGAAGAGGCAGAAATTAACGTTTTGGCTGCCGTTGCAGTAGATCCGCAAATTAGTTCCCGCACAATCACAGGTGGAGGTTGCATAAGTCAGGCAAGTGTACTCCATCGACATAGGTTCCATCCCCATCACATCTCTCTCCATCAAGAGCTGCATGGAAACGATTTTGAGAAGCGTGTTAACTTTTGTACATGGGCATTAACACATTAAGACTGCAGATTCATCATGTATCTTGTTTAGTGATGAGGCAACATTTACTAATCATGGCCAGGTAAACCGCAGAAACATGCACTATTGGTCTGTTGACAATCCCCGTTGGCTTCGTCAGGTGGAACGTCAGCGTCCATGGAATTTAAACGTGTGGTGTGGGATAGTGAACCATCAGCTCATAGGCCCTTTGTTCATAGAAGGAACAATGAACTCGCACAAGTATCGCAGCCTCCTGACAGACCATCTGCCACAGATGCTAGAAGACGTTCCTTTGCAAACTTGGAGGAACCTGTGGTACCAACATGATGGCTGTCCAGCCTATAATGCACGAAGTAATACAGCTTGTCTTAACGGATCGTTACCAAATCATTGGATTGGACGAAGAGGATCTGCACCTTGGCCGGCCCGTTCACCGGATCTGACCCCTTTAAACGTTTTTCGGTGGAGAAGGCTGAAAGACACTGTCTACAAGGATGTACCAACTACACCAGACGATATGAAACGACGATATTACTGCTGCCTGCTCTGAAATTTCCACTGAAATGCTAGAACGTGTGCAGCAGTCTTTCCATAGCAGACTGGAAGCAGGTATTGAAGCTGCCGGTGGTCATTTTGAACACAACCTTTGAAGGGCATGTTCTCTTTACTTGTAAGAATCCACAGAAGTATTGTAATTCCCTTTTATTTTTGTTTAGTTTGTGCTACCACAGGTTGTACAAGTGTCGGTGCGTAAAGGTTTCAATATAAAATTTCTCATAAACCACTTGCACTAGAATCTTGAAACAAACGCCACTGACATTCTAATTTACCCTGCGTTTATTCTGTTGATGTAACTAGGCGTTGTTCCATTGAAAAAATTGTATGTTTGATAAAAAATACACTTTCTCAGTATTATTAAAATATGTTTACAGGATAAACGTACGAGCTCCTGACTACCAATCAATGCTGCGAAAACTGCACATCAATAGCACTTTCCATTTCCGAAATATTTGCGGTGAAAGGTTGAGTTGATTCACTCTGTATACTGAGATTTCACCGGAAGTTGGAGGCCTCGAATGAAAAAAGCATTGCATTCCATTCAAAAATATGGTACTGAGCTACACCGGAAATGTATGCTTTGAGGCCCCTTAAATCCAAAAAAGAGCTATTACAAAAAGGTCCGCGCCCGCGTTATACATACAACGAAATGTGTAATGTAGCTGTTTCTGCAAAGGTTTATCTCGATTAAAATAAAATATATAGAAAAATAAGAAAATCTTGTATACCCAGTAATATATAAACGATAGGTGTTAGAGAAAGTCATTGCAACACATTAAAGTGTTAGTAACAAGATATATAACGCATATGATAAATTGTTTAAGGGTTAATAATTTTTTAGTTTTCTTAGGTATAACTCCTTTAACCTGGCAGAACTTATGCGACGATAAATGAAGGAAATGAGGGACATGATGCGGTCCTTAGAGATTAAGGTTAACCGACGTTCGTCTTTTCAGGATAAGGGAAAACCCGGAAAGAAAGTTCCCCGGTTAACTCACCCTAACGGAAATTGCAACTCGGGACCTCTTAAACATGAGGCAGACACCCTACCCCCACACCACATTCCTGTGTGAATAACAGATCTTCTGCAAGGAAATGTGCGTTACATGTTTTATTTGAGGAGTTTTGCTGCTCACATAGCAAATTCGTGATTTTGCGACATTTGCAGTTGAGCATGAAGGTAATGCACAACTCGGTTTAGAGGACTTCTTAACAGACACGGAATTATTTTCACAAATATAGCCATCTTGCTAATTACTTTAAACTTGTTTGTAGTACTTAGATGAACGATTAGAGAACGATTGAGCTCACTGAAGATTGACGTCATTAAGAAACAACTGACGAGCTAGGAGCAACTGAAGAAGTGCAGAACAAATTGCAAAAAGCTCATTATGGTTGCTGCAAAAAGCGAGGTGGTGTACTTATTATTGAAAAGTGAGTTTATTTAACACAGTTATACACATGTTCGGAATATGTTATGCGACAATGTTATTTAACATGTTTTGATTCTGAATTATGATTCTGAATTTACACCTCTCGGTTAACGTGGATATAACATATTATACACCCCAAAAAATTGCATTCTTTTCCATTTGTGCAACGCGTGAAACTTCGTAATATTACTATGGTGTTATATCTAGTTGTATTATATACTACATTTACAAGCTGTACTAAAATCGAATTGACTCCATCTCCCGCAGTCAGTGCAACAATTCACGTTTGCATGTCAAACTTGGCGTGAATGTTTTGTTTGCATGACGCTCTCTTTCAGCAGAATTTTACGAACAAACATATTAAATAATTGAAACAAGCTGCTAAAAAACAATATAATTTTATTTTAGTCTCATTTCCTGAATTTGGCAAACTGCTGAGCATCCCACGGAGAGAAACTAATCGTTTTTATTCATCAACGCAGTTTCAATGAGAAATGAGTGCTTTTCATGTTTAAATAAAATAACTCGTTACGTTATTCACTCCATTTCCGATCTGCAATAGAATGCAACTTGATTACATATTGGGAGGAATATGGATAGATAACTAAATCCTGTTTCCAAACCCCACGTTACCTCATTATCACGTAACGACTGTTAATGTGTAAAATGAGCTTACTCTACTTTCACAAATTGAGCCAACTGGCCGGCTATCATAGTCGGTAGAACACGTGACCCTTAATCTCGGGATGGTGGTTTCGAGCCCCACGCTGAGCACGTGTATTTTAAATCCAATAATTATAATACATTAAACTAGCTAGACACAACCAAACATTATAAATAGCATAATGGCACACAATATTAGCCTGAAAAAACATGTAGCACCTATTCTTGAACTAGACGAATGACTGCCCTTAACACAAAACCTAAAACCTAGCTAAATCATTTTAATAGCTAGCGGATTTAGCTAAAGAAATGCTAACTTTGCATGTGAAAAGACCTGGTTCAATTCTCGGGACCGCATAAACAAGTCCCGATTAGCTTGCCTATTAGCTTAGTCTCCAAATAAACTATTCTGGCCGACAAGCAACGCTCTCGTTCTGTGGTCTGTTCAGAGTCTTTTGAGCCAGTGGAAGGGGGAGATAAGGAATGTATGCGATCGCCACATTGCCTAGAATAAGTAACAGCCACACGAAGCCGAACTGGCCGCGTGCCAGGGGTTGTTACCCTTCTCTCTCCACTGGCTCAAAAGTCTCTGAAGAGACAATATGATCACGCCGCTTACTGGTGTTGAAATGCAGGAATTGCGTTTATATGGGAGAAATACATGAAACAATATGAGGTGCTAGGGAGTCTAGGGGCTGAAGGTATTCGGGTGTGGTTCTAGGACCAATTTAGCATACATAGGAGATGGACGCTCGCGGTGAGGTATGGTGTATTTTGAGCACGGAAGAGACATTTAGGGCACTTTTACGCGCATTTTAGTCATTGAAAGAGGTACTATGAAGTGCATTTTTGCCCATTTTAGGTACTGTTAGAATAAGTTTGGGATTGCTTATGAAAATTTCAGTCAGTGACATACCTTTTCCAAGGGTTCTAATAGAATTATTTCAGACACTTTAAATGTATTCTGGGCTATGTATTAGCTATTGGCACAGGCTGTTAAGACACTTTGGAACACGAGATGGGGAAATTTCAGATTTGTTGATGGCATTTTAAAAACTAACTGATATTTCCGGTATTGATAAGACTTTTAAGACATTTCGGGACCTTTTGAGCGTCTTTATGTAGCTTTAAAGGTTGGTAACATGTAAGAATAACACTTTTTAAGCACCTACCTATTACTTTCTATTACTATTCATTCTGCTGTTCTCACTACTTTGCCAACTTCATCTCTGAAACAATGCCCTCAACAAAGGCTTTATAAACCGATTTTATATCTGGACCTCACTGGAGAGTGAGTTCCTCCTGAATTTATCCAGAGTTAATCTCAGAGGAATTGTGGGCTATCTTACGGGTCACAACATTCTGCGCAGACATTTTAGCATAATGGGTCTTGTATAGGACCCTTTATGTAGGGAATATATAAGGGACTTTGAGACCTCACAGTATATACCATGCGAATACGAAGGTTTTACTGTGCATAGGTATGTATCCTTAGGGTTCCTTCTTAGCATCCATCGTAGGGAATCTAAGGGTAAAAAAGGGCAGATCTCAAGGACGTGGTCCGTTTTATTCGTACCACTGAAGTAGAGTAATGCTGGAAAATGAGGCAAATGGGCATTTGCGCCTGCGTGCATGGCTTCTTTTTGAGGCCACTCACTTATCGTCATCATCATCGTCATTCTATAGGGTTGCAGTCCAGAGTCTGTTCAGAGTCTTTTGAGTCAGTGGATAGGGAAAGGTAACGACCGATGGCACGCGGCCAGTTCGGCAAGCTATAGGCAGGCTTATCGGGATGTTGCAGAAGCGGCCCCCAGAACTGAACCAAGGCTTTTCACATGCAAAGTTAGCACTCCCTTGAGATCAGTCCCCTAGCTATTAAAAATGGTTTAGCTAACTTTTAGTTTTTGTGTTAAGGGCAGTCATTCGTCTAGTTCAATAATAGCTGCTACATGTTTTTGCAGGCTAGTATTGTGTGCCATTATGGTACGTATAATTTTGGTTGCGTCTAGCTAATTTAATTTATTGTAATTATCGGATTTAGAATATATGCGTCCAGTTTGGGACTCGAACCCACGACCCTGAGATTAAGAGTATCATTCTCTACCGACTGACCTTAGTCAGACAGTTGGTTCCTTTTGTGAAAGTAGAGTAATCTCATGTTGCACTTAACAATTGTTACGTGATAATGAGGTTACTTGGAAACCGATTTTAGGCACCTTCCATATTCCTTCCAATCTGTAATCGAGGCTTCATTTCGAGCTGCATTCTGTCAGAGAGCGGAAATGGAATGAATGTCGTATCTACTGTGATTTTCAAATGGGATGATGTTTGTCCTTGAGCGCGGCCAGAGCGGCAACCAATCGGAGTTCCGCTGTGTTGTCGTATTGCATTCGCCGTAAGCTAAGCTTGACGCGCGCTAAGCGAATCTGTTTCTAATAAATATAATTTGCGCTAAGACAAAAATTCAAATTTTGCAAAAAGTAACCCACTAGAAGGTAGGGAGTAATTTTCGTAACACAACCGTAAAAACCACATATTTTTAGCTCAAATAGTTTTCATAATACAAACGAATAAACATACCCATATGTTATATCATAACCACGTAAGCACTGTAATGGTCACATTATTTGTATGTATGCATTATTGTATGCATTATATATATATATATATATATATATATATATATATTTGTAATTATACAGAACTACTGACTTGATGGTGATAAAGAATTATGTTGAAAAACCAAGGCGTTTGTTAAAGCTGAGAGACAGCAAACAGCCCACCTAACTCACTTTTGTTACTTGTAGAATGCTGAATCTGCAGAACGTGAGCCGTCACATGTTTATTATTGTGTGTTGTTTGTAAATCTGGGTTGGAGTTTATTTACCCTACACAGTTAATATCAGTATGCAGTTGTTCAGAGAGCAAGCAGCAAGAGTAAAATAGTGCAATGGCTTATTGTGGTGAATTTAGTGCCGAGTCAAAGAGGCAGGTATTGCGAAGTCAGGCTCGAAGTATTATATTTAGGGTCTACTCGTTTTTTAAAGAGTGCAACAATGAGGAACACAGAAATCCTCAACAGCTTACTGCTAAAGCATGTGGTGTCGGTAAAGCAAGTGTGTCTCGCATTTGCGGAGAGGCAAGATTAAAAGCACAGGTAATTCATAACCTATAATTCATAACACTTAAAAATATGTACGTAACATGCGAGTATATTCACAATTATGAATTTAAACACCAGGAGAATTATAAAAGTTTAGAAAATTCAGTTTGGGTTGCTTTACGTCGACCATTCTAGCGCCAGGCCGATGTGCGAGTGAGAGGGAAATATGAAAAGAGTGGGGGTAACGAGGCGGCAACGCTGTGCACGCAAATGCACCTCATTCGCTGCAGACCAGAACTCTTCCCATTTGAAACAAATAATAGTTATTTTATTTAAACATTGAAAGCACTCATTTCTCATTGAAACTACATTGATGAATGAAACCAATTAATTTCCCTCCGTAGGTAACGCTCAGCAGTTTGTCAAATTCAGGCAATGGGATTAAAATAAAATTATATTGTTTATTAGCAGCTTGCTTCAGTTATTTAATATGTTTTTTTCGTAAAATTCTGCGGAAAGAAAGCGTCATGCAAACAAAACATTCACGCCAAGTTTGACATGCAAACGTGAATTATTGTATTGACAGCGGAAGATGGAGTCAATGTAGTATATAATTACAACTAGGTCTGGTATAACAACATAGTTATATTAGAAGTTTTACGCGCTACAAAAATGGAAAAGAATACAATTTTTGAGTTGTGTAATACGTTATATCTACGTTATGCGAGGGATGTAGTTGAAGATCAAAACATGTTAAATAACTTTGCCGCATAACACATTACGAACATGTGTATACGCCGTGCAAAATAAACCTACTTTTCACCGATAAGTACACCTCGCTTTTGTAGCAACCATAACCGCTTGTTTGCAATTTGTTCTGGACTTCCTCAGTTCCTCCTAGCTCCTCAGTCGTATCTTAATGACCTCATTCTTCCGTGAGCTTAGCTGTTCTCTAATCATCCCTCTAAAGACTACAAACAAGTTGTAGGGTGTTTAGCAAGAAGCTTTGTTTTGTGAAAAGAACATTAACTTCTGTGTCTCTTAAAACGTTTTCTAAACCGAGTTGTGCGTTACCTATCATCCTCAACTGCAGATGTCGCGAAATCCCGAGTTTGCTATGTGAGCAGCAAAACTGCTTAAATAAAATATGTAATGCAGATTTCCTTGCAGAAGATGTGTTCTTCACTCAATAATGTGGTGTGGGAATAGGGTGTCCGTGTCACATTCAAGAGGCCCGGATTACAATCTCCGTTAGGATGAGGTACCCGGGTGAGCTTCTTTCCGGGGTTTTCCCGGGTGACTTTAAGCTCCATGGACCCCGGGCTCATTTGAACATAATTTCACCTATTTCCTGCATTCATCGTCTGATATGAAGTACCAGGTAAAAGGGCATTAAGCTTAAAATATTAAAAAGATAATGATCCCTTAAACACATATTCGTTATATAACTTGTTACTAAAATTCGTATGTGTTACATTCATATACTTTCTCTATCATCTATCGTTTAGATATTAGTGGGTATATAAACCATTCTTATTTCTCTGTCTATTTTATTGTAATCGAGATAAACATTTGCTGAAACAGCTACATTACACATTTCGTTGTAAATACAAAGCGAATACAATAGTAAAATGTTTAAGAGCTGGATGCTATATAACAAGCCCTAATTTACATACGCACGCGCGTGCGCACACACCTACTTCTAATGGCGTTTTTTTTTCAGGAGCCCTCAAAATATCTATTTCCGGTGAATCTCGGTAATACAATTTTGAGTGGAATGCAACACATTCGCTACTTACTATGTATGTAGTAGAGAAAACAAAAATGGTTTTTTTTATTCAAGAAGCCTTAAATATGTATTTTCGGTGAAATCTCGGTATATAATTTTTGGGTGGAATGCTATACCTTCTCTACGTACTGTGTACATGTTAGAGAAAGTAATAAGTAAATACTGAAAACGTTTTATTCTTACAATGTTACCAACCAAGAAATGTTTTAAAAAGCAAAAATGTTGAGTATAGGTACTCCATTTGTCACACACATACTAAGCAGGTACGATATTCGTATATCCTTACTGAAACTGATATAAGCTAAGAAAATAATCTAGGGAAGAAGGAAAAGGGTCTTAACAAGTAATCAGTTGCTAAACATGAGAAGGGAGGGGGGAAAGTTGATGCACATACGGGGAATCGAACCCGGGGTCTTTCACGTGCAAAGCGAACGCTCTACCATGATGTTTAGAGATGCCAGACTTAAAATTTACTCGCCCAACGTGGGGCTCGAACCCACGACCCTGAGATTAAGAGTCTCATGCTCTACCGACTGAGCTAGCCGGGCTGCGCTGTTAGGGCTGTTCTACTCTTATGTAAGAGCTGTTGATGAAGACTATTCGTGTCATTGCCCCACTACCAATCTGCTCTTGTTTGTAAGGATAATAATGGAACATGAAAGTATTTTACTACTGTTCAGTTAAATAGCGTCATCCGCTGCTATTAAAGCTTCACATTAAAGCCTAGACCCTGCATGTATAACTACTTACTTATACTGTATTTTGACTGAAACCCTTGCAATTAAAGCTTATAAGCCACTTGTCGCCCAAATTACGTATCATAACTTTGCACCTTTTAATATAAATGCAAGGGAAGTTCGTAGTCATATTGGAGCTGTAATAGCAAAATACCTGTAATATAAAACCAACACATTTCCTTCCCTATTAGTTTCAATATTAATTACTTCCACTATCAAGCCTCACATGATAATCTCGCCATGGAGATTATCATTCTCTATAGCAATTAATGTCGAAAATATTCTTCCCCCTGTTGAAGACAACTGAAGACGTCGTGTTAGGTCGCTGTCCATCCCTCTATGATAGCTATTTGTCAGTGTCAACTATCTCCAGTGCAATATTCTGGTTGAAATCGTGGGTCGTGTTAAGGCCATCTTTATAGCCCTTCTTTATTCCTCTTAGACTGAAGGAGGGTCCTAGTCCAAAATTAGTTTGTTTCGTTTGAAGAAGGTGTATTGTTGGAGTTGTTTATTAGCACCACGCTTTGGGCGTCAATTTGAAGAAAGGTTTGTTTTAACTCCACGTATGGAAGGAGTTGTATTATATTTCAACTGTTGGGGAGCCAAATCTGTAGTAGCTGCAATCTAGCAGAAGTAATTAATGTAGAAACCAATAGGGAAGGCAATGTGTTGGTTTTTCATTATGGGTGGTGTTGCTATTAAAGCCCCAATATGACGTTATGAATTTCCCTTGCATTTATATTAAAAGGTGCAAAATTGTGATGCGTGTTAGTGCTCGTAATTTGGGCAACAAAAATTTTGTTTATAAGTCTGATTTGAAAAGGGCTCAGTCAAAACACAGCACAAGTAAGTGGATACAAATGCAGGTTCTAGGCTTCAATGTAAAGTAATGGTAGTTGATTATGCTATTTAACAGAACAGCAGCAAAATGTTGCCATGGTCCAGCTACTATTATCCTTACAAACAAGAGCACATCGCAGTAATGTGTCATTGAAACGAAGAGATGTCACCCTCAAAAGCTGTTGAGTAAGCGCCTTAAAAGCGTAGACCGGCTAGCTCAGTCGGTAGAGCATGAGACTCTTAATCTCAGGGTCGTGGGTTCGAGCCCCACGTTGGGCGACAAAATTTTAAGTCTGGCATTTCGAAAAAATGCTGAAGAGCGAAAAAGATAATGATGCTTCGTCATTAAATACGCTATAATAATGCATACAATAATAGCAATGATACTTCTTTTTAAGTGTGTTGCTCGAAATGTACCATATGCTATGCGAAATAAGACAAGTATTGCAAAATGGAGATGTAGCTCAAAGGTAGAGCGTTCGCTTTGCATGTGAAAGGCCCCGGGCTCGATCCCTGGCATCTCCATTGGGTTTTACCCCTTCTTTCTCATTTTAGCAGCTGATTACTTGTAAGGACCCTTTCCTTCTTCCCTAGATTATTCCCTTAGTTTATATCAGTTTCATTAAAAATATACGAATATCATACCTGCCTAGTATGTGTGTGACAAATGGAGTACCTATACTTAACATTTTTGCTTTTTAATACATTTCTTGGTTGGTAACGTTGTAAGAATAAAACTTTTTCAGTATCTACTTATTACTTTCTCTATCACGTACATAGTACATAGAGAAGGTACAGCACCCCCCTTAAAATTATATACCGAGATTTCACCGAAAATACATATTTGAGGCCTCTTGAATAAAAAAAACCTATTTTTGCTTTCTCCGCCACGTACATAGAAAGTAAAGAAAGTATTGTTTTCCACTCAAAATACAATACCGAGATTCACCGAAAGTAGATGTTTTGAAGTCCCTTGAATTAAAAAAAACGCTATTAGAAAAAGGTGTGGGCGCACGCACGTGTGTGTGTGCGTGTGTGTGTGTGTGCGTGTGTGTGTGTGTGTGTGTGTGTGTGTGTGTGTGTGTGTGTGTGTGTAACTTTAAGGCTTGTTATATAGCGTCCTGTTCTGAAACATTTTACTACTGTATCCCTTTGTATTTACAAACAAATGTGTAATTTAGCTGTTTCTGCAAAGGTTTATCTCGATTAAAATAAAATAGATAGAAAAATAAGAATGGTTTGTATACCCACTAATATCTAAACGATAGATGGTAGAGAAAGTCATATGAATGTAACACATCTGAAATTTAGTAACAAGTCATATAACGAATATGTATTTAAGGGTTCATTATCTTCTTAATTTTTTAAACTTAATGCCCTTCTACCTGGTAGGTTATATCAGACGATAAATGAAGGACATGGGAGAAACGATGCTCAAATGAGCCCGGAGTCCATAGAGCTTAAAGTTACCCGACATTCGCTGTTTCAGGATTAGCGAAAACCTCGGAAAGAAACTTACCCGGCTAACTAATCCTGACGGAGATTGGAACTCGGGACCTCTCGAACCTGAGGCGGACACGCTATTCCCACACCGCATTTTTGAGTGAATAACAGATCCTCTTCTACAAGAAAATGTGCGTTACATGTTTTATTTGAGCAGGTTTGCTGCTCACATAGCAAACTAGGGATTTTGCAACATTTGCAGTTGAGGATGATAGATGCACAACGCGGTTTAGAAGACTTCTTAAGAGACACAGAATAAAGTTCATGTTGTTTTCACAAATAAGAGCATATCGTTAATTATCTCAACTTGTTCGTAGTCCTTAGAGGGTTGATTAGGGAACAGCTGAGCTCACGGAAGAATGACGTCATTAAAAAACGACTGACGAGCTGGGAGCATATGAGAAAGTCCAGAACAAATTGGAAACAAGCAGTTATGGTTGCTGCAAAAGCGAAGTGGTGTACTTATCGGTGAAAAGTAGGTTTATTTTACATGGTGTATACACATGTTAGGAAAGTTATTGCGGCAAAGTTATTTAACATGTTTTGATTTTCAATTACACCTCTCGGATAACGGAGCTATAACGAATACAACACAAAAAATTGCATTCTTTTCCATTTTTGCAACGCGTAAAACTTCGTAATATTACTATGAAGTTATACCATACCTAGTTATCACATTTACAAGCTGTACTGAGATCGAATTGACTCCATCTTCCACAGTCAGTACTACAGTTCACAGTTGCATGTCAAACCTGGCATGAATGTTTTGTTTATATGACGCTCTCTGTGAGCAGGATTTTACGAACAAACGCATTAAATAACTGAAACAAGCTGCCATTAAACAATATGATTTTATTTTAATCTCATTGCCCGAATTTGACAAACTGCTGAGCGTTACCCACGAAGAGAAATTAATTGTTTTTATTCATCATTGAGTTTCAAGGAGAAATGCGTGTTTTCCATGTTTAAATAAAATAACTCGATACGCTATTCACTCCATTCTCGTTCTCCAACAGAATGCAACTCGAAATGAAGCCTCGATTACACATTAGAAGGAATATGGAAGGTGACTAAAACCGGTTTCCAAGTAACCACATTATCACGTAACGACTTATAATGGCAACATGAGTTTAATCTACTTTACTAATTAAGTCACCTGCCCGGCTAGCTCAGTCGGTAGAGCATGAGATTCTTACTCTTAGGGTCATAGGTTCAAGCCCGACGCTGGGCGCATGTATTTTAAATCCTATAATTACAATACATTAAACCAGGTGGACGAAACCAAAAATCATACATAGCATAATGACACACAATAGTAGCCTGCAAAAACATATAGCAGCTATTGTTGAATTAGATGAATGATTGGCTTTAACACAAAACTAAAACTTAGCTAAATCATTTTAATAGCTAGGGGACTTACCTCAAGAGAGTGCTAACTCTGCATATGAAAATCCCTGGTTCAATTCTCAGGGACGCTTCTACAACGTCACGATAAGCATGGATATAACTTAGTTTCCAAATAAACTTTTCCGGCCGACAAGCAACACGCTAGCTCTATTGTCTGTTCAGAGACTTTTGAGCCAGTTGAAGGGGGAGATAAGGAATTTGCACGGTCGGCACATTAGCTAGAACAAAGCCACACGAAGTCGAACTGGCAGCATGCAGCGGTTGTTACCTTTCCCTCTCCACTGGCTCAAAAGACTCTGAACAGACAATATTATCACACCGCTTACTCTATACAGCAACCCTATAGCAGGATGATGATGACGATAAATGAGTGGTCTCTAAAAGAAGCCATGCACGAGGGCTCAAGACCCCTTTGTGCCTCATTTTCTAGAATTACTCTAGTTCAATGGCCCGAATAAAACGGACCGCGTCCTTCATATTTGCCTTTTTTATATCCTCAGGTTCCCTAGGAAAGACCCTAAGGACACATACTTATGCACAGCGAAACCTTCGCATTCGCACAGTATATACTGTGAGTTCTTAAAGTCCCTCACACATTTCCTACATAAAGTATCCTGTACAAGACCATTATGCATAACTGTCTGCGCAGAATGTCGTAGTCCGTAAGATAGCCCACAATCCCTCTGAGCTTAACTCTAGATATATTCAGGAGTAACTCACTCTCCAGTGAGGTCCAGATATAAAATCGATTTATAAACCCTTTGTTGAGTATGCATTGCAGTAGAAATTAGTAGCTGTACTCCGTAGAGAATTCTTATATAAACAAAAGCTCTTTACTTTTTATCCCAAGCAATACATGGACGGCATTGAAAATATTTAGAAAAGCAAAGAAGGATTAGTTTTAAAAAAATCTGATGTGTTACACTCACATGACTTTCTCTACTCTTGTACAAACTATTTTTACAAACTCTTATTCTCCATCTATTTCATATTAATCGAGATAAACATTTGCAGAAACGATCTTTTGACATGCAAAGAGAATTTACATTTTACACATAGCGACCAGTTCTAAAAATATTTGACTATCGCTTAAGGCCTACTATGTACCCCTTGTTTTGTATTTGCAAGGGCAATATAGAAATAAGTAGCCTTTAAGCATAGACATATCTCTTAATAGCTGGTTGCTAGGTGCAGCACCATTCTATTTGCCACAGATTAATACTCTTTGCATATCCAAGACAAAAAAAAAATGAATAACGAATTCCCATTTGAGAAAACAAGTATTGAAAAATTTAAGGGAGTAACAAGCATTATCTCGTAAATGGTTCACTCAACAACAAAAAATGTATATGACATAAATTGTGTATTTTAACGCGATCTACATTTTTTGTGTAGTAAAATTTTGTCTATCTCTTATGGTTTACAAGTTATGCAAAAGTCGTTCACAATGAAGAATACTTTTGGAGACATTCCCAGAAAATTCGAGATATACATTTCATTTGTCATAGAAATATCTTAAACATATGATATTTTAATCAAAATTGTTAGAGCCATTTTTGAGAAAATTAAAATTTTCGAAAAATGTTCCATGTAAAGGTTAATCTGGGGTGGGGGGATTTTCTTGAAAACCTTCTTGTCGCATCTCTGGAAGATACTGAACCTAAATACCAAGTTTGGTGTTTATCTGACTGTTCGTTTCTGAGTTACGCTGTTCACAGACACACACACGGACTTGTTTCCAAAAATGCTTTTTTACTTTCTCTACTACGTATAGTAAGTAGGGGAACTATTGTATTCCACACAAAAATTCGATACCGAGATTTCACCGGAAATACATGTTTTGAGACCCTCTGAATCCAAAAGAAAAACATTTTTGGAAACATGTCCGTGTGTGTGTATGTGTGTTTGTGTGTGTGTGTGTGTGTGTGTGTGTGTGTGTGTGTGTGTCTGTCTGTCTGAGAACAGCATAACTCAGAAACGAACAGTCGGATAAACACCAAACTTGGTATTTAGGTTCAGTATCTTCCAAGGATGCGACACGAAGGTTTTCAAGAAAATCCCCCCACCCCAGATTACCCTTTACATGGAAGATTTTTCGAAAAATTTAATTTTCTCAAAAATGGCTCTAACGATTTTGATTAAAATATCATATGTTAACACATTTTTATGACAAATAAAATGTATATCTTGAATTTCTTGGGAATGTCTCCAAAAGTATTCTTCATTGTGTACGACTTTTGCATAGCTGGTAAACCATA
The DNA here is from genome assembly GCA_030765065.1 of Deroplatys truncata. Classification (NCBI taxonomy): domain Eukaryota; kingdom Metazoa; phylum Arthropoda; class Insecta; order Mantodea; family Mantidae; genus Deroplatys; species Deroplatys truncata. Next base: position 169,950,216 of record CM060983.1, read on the forward strand.
AGAGATAGACAAAATTTTACTACACAAAAAATGTAGATCGCGTTAAAATACACAATTTATGTCATATACATTTTTGTTGTTGAGTGAACCATTTTCGAGATATTACTTGTTATTCCCTTAAATTTTTCAATACTTATTTTCTCAAATGGGAATTCGTTATTCATTTTTTGTTTTGGATGTGCAAAGAGTATTAATCTGTGGGAAAGGGAATGGTGCTGCACCTAGCAACCAGCTATTAAGAGATATGTATGTGCTTAAAGCCTACTGTATTTCTATATTGCCCTTGTAAATATATATTCCCCTTACATCTACAAGAAAATTAGCAATAAGATAGACTCTGGAAATGTTTATCTCGATTAACATGAAGTAGATGGAGAATAAGCGTTTGTATAAATAGTTTGTACAAGAGTAGAGAAAGTCATGTGAGTGTAACACATCAGATTTTATGGATTCAGGGGGTCTCAAAACATGTATTTCCGGTGAAATCTCGGTATCGAATTTTTGGGTGGAATACAATACTTCCCCTACTTACTATACGTAGTAGAGAAAGTAAAAAGGATAGGATAAAGCGATAGTCAGATTTTTCATAAACGGACCGCTGTGTAATGCCTTTGAATTCTGTTCTGCTTGCATGATAATATTAATAATAATAATAATAATAATAACAACAACAACCTACCTCTTGACAAAAACATAAGCATTTGAAAATCCAGATCAATAACAAGGAATGTTTCGGAAATAATGCTATAAATTTAATTTGGTATAAATTGTGTGCTTTAATGGGATCTAAATGTTTTGTGTAGTAAGGCATTATCTTCTGCGGTTTAGCAACTATACAAAAGTCATTCCGAATGAAGAGGAATCCACAGGCTGTTCCCAGAAAATTTAAGATAGACATTTCATTTGTCATGCGAATATCCTTAACATATGATATTTTAAACAAAATCGTTAAAGCTATTTTAGAGAATAAAAAATAATGAACATTTTTCCATATGAAAGATAGTTTGGGATGGGAATTTTCTTGACCATGCCCTTGTCGTAACTTCGGGAGATGCTGAAATTAAGTACCAAGTTTGGTATTCAGCCGAATTTTAATTTTTGGATTATGCTGTTCAAAGACACACACACACACAGACACACACACACACACACACACACATGGACGTTTTCCTAAAACTGCTCTTTGTTGGGGGGATTAACGGAGTCTAAAAACGTGCACTTACAGTGAAATCTGGGTATCGATTTATTGGGAGTACGGTTACACTCTCTACTTACTATAGACAAGTAGTAGAGAAAGAAAAACTGAGTAATAAGGTTCTTTATCATCATTACTCATACGAATTAGAAAGGATCCTAATTAAATTTTCGTGTAAATCCTTTCAATGGCTTGACCTCACGAAGCTGCAAAGTATTGGAAGAAATGGCACAGAGAGGCCGAACTAAGGACTTTTAACTCTTTGTTTTTACTCGCCCTTATTCTCATAATTTGTAAGTGAACAAGGTCTTTGACAGTTAATATTCATAGTAATTATTGGATTATCTTACTATTACTGTTAAAGTAATAACAGTAAGTGAAAAAACAAGCATGGAGATGCCGGGGATCGAACCCGGGGCCTTTCACATGCAAAGCGAACGCTCTACCACTGAGCTACATCCCCACCATAACGTTACTTTCGCTTACTTTAACCATTTTCGTCGTCCTTCGCGGTGACGGAGAAATGTGCTTTGTCTTGCAACTCCTACCACTGTGTTCCACAAGATGTCTGTTGGAGGTATGCTCCTAGTTTTTATTTTCTTTCTTTGCTTAATATCTCCTCCACCACCTTTCAAGAATGATTTATCATTTTATCAGAGCAGGTTAAAGTAAACTTAGGCTTATACTTCTGAGGTGTATGGTGTAATGCAAGACGGTATTGACAAAGAATATTGTGTCTGCTGAGTGTTCCTGATATGACACTCTTGTTTCGCGTTTAGACATCTGCAATATCTGTATACACAGAAAACCTCGCACAAGCGAGCTCGGTTAGTTCAGTCGGTAGAGCATTAGGCTTTTTAACCTCAGGGTCCAGGGTTCAGGTCCCTTTCTGGCGTTATAATTTTCTTTAAAAACGGATATCAAGAATTAGTCTCAAGGAACCATTTGCATTGTTTGTACCATAATTAATGACTTTATCTTAAATGGAAACAAATGGTAATCTATGTTTGGTTTGTGTTTGTCACTAGGAACTAAACTTTCCAATAGTCAGAACTCTGATCGTGCTAGTTGCCAGGCGTGGGTCCATCGGGAAGGCATAAAAGGACGATTGAAGGCATTGCTTGTTGCCGGTAAGTAGGTTAATTTAGGAGAACTCTGGGAATAACAAGCAATATCTCGAAAGTGGTTCACTCAACAACAAAAAATGTATATGACATAAATTGTGTATTTTAACGCGATCTACATTTTTCGTATAGTAAAATTTTGTCTATCTCTTATGGTTTACCAGTTCACCAAACGTCGTTCACAATGAACAATACTTTTGGAGACATTCCCAGAAAATTCGAGATATATATTTCATTTCTCATGACAATATCTTAAACATTTTAATCAAAATCGTTAGAGCCATTTTTGAGAAAATTAAAATTTTCGAAAAATGTTCCATGCAAAGGGTAGTCTGGGGTGAGGGATTTTCTTGAAACCCTTCGTGTCGCAACTCTGGAAGATACTGAACCTAAATACCAAGTTTGGTGTTTATCCGACTGTTCGTTTCTGAGTTATGCTGTTCACAGACAGACACACACACACACACGGACATGTTTCCAAAAATGCGTTTTTTGGATTCAGGGGGTCTCTAAACATATATTTCCGGTGAAATGTCGGTATCGAATTTTTGGGTGGAATACAGTACTTCCCCTACTTACTATACGTAGTAGAGAAAGTAAAAATCTGATGTGTTACACTCACATGACTTTCTCTACTCTTGTACAAACTATTTATACAAACGCTTATTCTCCATCTACTTCATGTTAATCGAGATAAACATTTGCAGACTCTATCTTATTGCTAAGTTTCTTGTAGATGTAAGGGAAATTATATTTACAAGGGCAATATAGAAAAACAGTAGCCTTTGAGCACATACATATCTCTTAATAGCTGGTTGCTAGGTGCAGCACCATTCTCTTTGCCACAGATTATAACTCTTTGCATATCCAAGACAAAAAAATGAATAACGAATTCCCATTTGAGAAAATAAGTATTGAAAAATTTAAGGGAATAACAAGCAATATCTCGAAAATGGTTCACTCAACAACAAAAATGTATATGACATAAATGATGTATTTTAACGCGATCTACATTTTTTGTGGAGTAAATTTTTGTCTGTCTCTTATGGTTTACCAGTTACGCAAAAGTCGTTCACAATGAAGAATACTTTTGGAGACATTCCCAGGAAATTCAAGATATACATTTTATTTGTCATAAAAATATCTAAACATATTATATTTTAATCAAAATTGTTAGAGCCATTTTTGAGAAAATTTAAATTTTCGAAAAATCTTTCATGTAAAGGGTAATTTGGGGTGGGGGGATTTTCTTGAAAACCTTCTTATCGCATCCATGGAAGACACTGAACCTAAATACCAAGTTTGGTATTTATCCGACTGTTCGTTTTTGAGTTATGCTGTTCACAGACACACAGACACACACACGGACATGTTTCCAAAAATGCTTTTTTTGGATTCAGGGGTTCTCAAAACATGTATTTCCGGTGAAATCTCGGTATCGAATTTTTGGGTGGAATACAATACTTCTCCTACTTACTATACGTAGTAGAGAAAGTAATAAGAATAGCCTGCACATCCACTAATTTATAAACGATAGATGGTAGAGAAAGTAATGTTAATGTAATAACACATCAGCTTTTTAGTAACAAGATATATAACGAATATAAGATACTGTTTAAACGTTCGGTACTTATTTAAACCTTAACGCCCTTTAACCAGGTAGGTCATATCATATGATAAATGAAGGAAATGGGTGAAATTATGCTCAAATGAGTCCGGAGTCCATAGAGCTCAAAGTTACCCGATCTACGTATTTTCGGGATAAGAGAAACCCCGGAAAGATACTTACTCGGGTAACTCACTCTTAACGGAGATTGGAACTCGGGACTAATATAACTATAATGCTATACCATACCTAGTTGTGGAATTAATTGTTCTTTCACACAAGCCGTGTGTTGGACAGAGTTGGAAAGGTAGAATCAGATGACTGAAAAATTCAATGGCATAGCCGGGATTTGAACCACCTAGATGTGGTTGTATACTACATTTACAAGCTGTGCTGAAATCGAATTGACTCCATCTTCCGCAGTCAGTACAACAACGAACTGGCCGCGTGACAGAGGTTGTTCCCTTTCACTCTCCACTGGCTCAAAAGAATCTGAACAGGCAATATAATCACACCGTTTACCCTGGACAGCAACCTTATAGAATACTCTGTGATTGTCATTGTGGATTCACTGAAAAAGGATTTCTTGCATTCGAAAACAAATTTAATTTCACGAAGCTGCAAGGTTTTGCAGGTAAGTAGCACAAAGTGGCCAAGTTAAGGACTTTTTAATGTTTTATGTTTTTACTCACCTTAAATCTCATAATTTGCAAGTGAACAAGCTCTCTAGCAGTTAATATTCATAGATACCAGGGTTTATAGCACTATTACTGCAAAAATAATAAAAGTTTTCTAAGTGTGGAGATGCCGAGTTTCGAACCCGGGGCCTTTCACATGCAAAGCGAACGCTCTACCACTGAGCTACATCCCCACCACAAGCAAATCTTTGCGCTTCTTTAATCATGCTTGTCCTAATGCCCTGTTATACATTCTCGCTGTCTTTCGCGGTGGCGGAGAAATAAGTGCTGCCTTGCAACTCGTAGCACTGTGTTCGACTACGTATCTGTTGGAGGTATACTCTTATTTTCTTTCCTTCCTTATTCTCTCTGCCACCACCATTTAAGGATGCTTTATCATTTTATCAGAGCAGGTTAACATAAACATAGGTTTCCACTTCTAAGATATGTGGTAATATGCAAGATGGTATTGTCAAAGAATATTGTGTTTTTTCAGTGTTCCTGAAGTAAGACACTTGTTTCGCCTTTAGACGTCTACAATTTCTATATTCACAGAAAGAGCAAGAAACCGAGCCCGGATAGCTCAGACGGTAGAGCATTAGGCTTTTAACCTAAGGGTCCAGGGTTCAAGTCCCTGTCCGGGCGTTAAGCTTTTATTTAAAAACTGATATAAAGAATTAGTTGCATTGTTGCACCAGTATTAAGGCCTCTATCTTAAATGGAAGCAAATGGTCGTTTCATTTTGGTTTGTTTTTGTCAATCTTTGAGCTGCTACTAACAACAAACGTTTTGTAATAGTCAAATCTCTGTCTGATTCTGATCGTGCTAGTTGCCAGGCGCGAATCCATCGGAAATAAATCAAAGGACAAGAGAAGTTTTGCTTGCCGCCGGTATGTAGGTTATATAGGATAAATCTGGCGCAAAAAATTCAGTTTATGTGGGAAGGGATAATTAAAGCGAGGAGAGATGCCAAAAAATTAAATTGAGTTTTATTTATAACGCTCCTTAACTGCTGTGGCCCTCAGCGTCCCATTTTACATTCGAGGTGAAGGACCGGTATTTTTGCTCAGCGCCCTCTTTAGCAGACTGAGGTTCTTTAACGAGCCGTAAATCTGCGACACGGCTCCACGGCTTTACTTCCCTTCGAAGGAAGCCTTGCTAAGAATTTTTACGCCCGAAAAAACCGGGTGTGAACGCGGGATTTCGGGAACTAGACCCTAGCATGGTAACCACTACATCACGTAGGACGACTGGAGAGATCCTACGCTGTGTTTGGTATGAAAGGCAGGAAATGAGTTTATATGGGGAGATAGGGGAAACGATATGAGGTGCTAGGGAGTCTAGTGGTTGAAATGTTCGAGGGTGGTTCTGGGAACAATTTAGGATTGATTGGAGATGAAGGGATTGGTGTGTGCGCGTATGCTTGTTCGCGGTGATATATTTTGTATTTTCCACACTGGAACGGCCATTTATCCCACTTTTGCGAGCATTTTAAGTTCTGGAAGGGGTGCTATGAAGCGCGTTTATTCCATTTCGTATACTTTTAGGATACCTTTGGCAGCTTTTATGAAAATTTGGGTGCTGATACACCTTTTTAAAAGAATCTGGTAGGGGTATTTCAAGCATTGTAAATGTATTCTGGTCTATGGAAGAGTTATCGGCACAGGCGTTTGGACATTTTGGAACGTGAGAAGGGAAAATATAGGATATTTTGAAGGTATTTTAGAAATTAGAACTAATATTTTCGATATTGATTCTTCATATCCACAATAACATTTGGAAGCATTTTGAACATTTTTATGTAGGTCTAAGGAACAGGTAACAAGTTAAGAATAAGACTTCTTAGTACCTACTTATTCCTTTCTCTACCACGTATATAGTACGTAGCGAAGGTATAGCATTTTGCACAAAAATTATATACCAGTCTTATGCGGTCTAAAACAAAAAAGGAATTGCGTTCCACTCAAAAATTCGATTCGAGATTCACCAGAAATAGATGTTTTGAGACTTCTTGAATAAAAAAGAAAGCATTGTGGTTATCTCTACGTGGCTTTCACAACCATACACATAGTAAGCAGAAAAAGTATTGAATTCTACTTAAAAATACAATACGCAGATTCACCGGAAATAGATGTTTTGAATCCAAAACGGAATTACCAGTAGAAGGTTCACGTGCCCGCGTGGGTGTAATTTTAAGGCTTGTTATACAGAATGTATCTTTATTTGTGTCATGTATTGGGGGGGGGCGTGTTCCTGACATCAAAACAGTAAAAAGAGTTTATATGAACATGGGTCTGAAAATCGTTTATTGCAGAGTTACAACACAAAATCGAAAAATATAAAAATTGCTCGATGTGGCTTCCTCTTGCTTCGAAGCATGCGGTAAGCCTGAGTTCCATCCTCTGGCGTACGCTTATTAAAATTCCTGGCGTTTTTCGTATTTGGCCAAATCCAGTTTGGATAGGTCCTCTCAAAATATCAGCATCAGGTACAGGAGTTGCATAAACCAAGAGCCTCAAATATACCCAGAAGTACAAATCCATTGGATTCAAATCAGGCGATCGCGCAGGTGATTAAATGGGTCTCCCTCGATTCTGCCGTCTTTGCGGAATCGTTCATTCAATAATTTACGAACTATCAAACTGAAATGAGCTGGGACATCATCGTGTAAAAAGCGCATTCATTGGAAGATGTCCAGAGGCACATTATCAGTTAAGTGATGCAACTCATTTCTGAAAAACTTGAGATAGGTTTGTCCATTCAGCGAGGGGGGGGGAAGAAGTAGGGACCAATAAGCGGATCATGAATGATTCCACCACAAACGTTGAGACAGAACCTCTGTTGATGCTTGTCCTGTTGTACTTCATTAGAATTTTCAATGCCCCGTTATGAATGTTATGAAAATTGAAGATGCCGTCGCGCGTAAAAACAGCCTCATCCGTGAATAAGATACAGGCTAGGAAATTGATGAACACAGTACACTGTTGTAACATGGGTTGACAGAAACGTCTTCTTGGCTCAAAGTCCGCCTCATTTATTCGTTGCACACGTTGAAGGTAATACGGGTACAGAAGATTTTCATGCAGAATTCTCCAGATGGTCATATCACCAACTCTTTCCCTTACAGGCATAGAGTAGCGTGGGGCAAGTGTACGCACTTAAACTTTCAAGGCCTCTGCAACGGTATCTATTTAACCAGTGTATGTGACATTTTTATTATGCAATCTTTATTCTATAGTTTATCACAAACATTGGTTAAAACCTGTTTTTATAGGTGAAAAATAGTTTTATAAATGTTTATTTAAAATGTGACCCATGCGAACTTTTGCCCCATAGATGGGGGTAAGAGTACGCATAAGGTGGGGTAAAGGTACGCATAAAACACAAATGTTTATTTCTAATGCTTGGTGCTGTAACTTTAATTACATTATAAGAATACATCAAGGATCTTAGTCTGACTAATATTGAACATCATTTATCTAGGAATAAGATGATAACCTAAATATAAAAATATTTGAATAAAGAAAAGATTGAAATATTCTCATTGTCTGTCATTTTTAACAATAGTCGCAGATAAATTTGCTGCCTCGCTCGTGGTTGGAACAAGCTACATGCCACCATTCTGCACACTTTTGGCACTGAATCCAGTCCTCTTCCGGTGGTTCAACATACTCCCCGTCGCATCCTGGACAGTGGATTTCCTCATTTGAAGTTGAAGTTGACGCTTTGGGTAGGACTGAATGGCATTTGGTCCTTTGGGGCCTCATATCGTTTTGTACATATTTTGATACATCACGCTTGACGTGTTTTGAAGCACTGGATGATTTAAGGCTTGATTCATTTCCAATTTTCTTTTAAAGGGAGAGCTTGTCAGTACTTCCGATTTTTGACTTCTTTTACTTCTTTGTTGTTCGTCTTTCCTCTGCAATTGAAATTGTGTTATTACACGTCCTGGGTTATTTAGTAACCATTTGTCACACATTGCAGAATATAGATCTTTTAACGGCTTGAAAAATGATCTGTCAAGGGGCTGCAACCTATGTGAAGTATCGGGAGGAATCGATAATAGATAAATACCATTGTGTCTGCAGTAGACAATTGCTTCCAAGTTTATATGGGATATGTGGTTATCTAGCACCAGAAGTATTGGATTCACCATGCTTCCTCTTACATGCTTCTGAAAATGCTTCAGCCACTCAGAAAATAGCTCACTGTTGATGTATCACTGTCTGAGCACATCATGATTGAACCTGGTGGAGTTCCGTGCATGAGTTCTTGTTTAGCTCTTTTTCTTGCATATATTATGGCTGGGGGAACATAATTTCCACTGCGCTGACTGCCAAACAACAGTTGTTAAATTTCCTCTTTCTGTAGAAACAATTGTTCCAACTGCTTTCTTACCAGTAGGTGATACAACCTTAGGAGTCTTACTAGGGACAGTGCTTATTCTGATTCATCCATATTATACATTCTTGATAGACAGAACTTGCATTGATCCATCATTTGTTCAAGATTATCAAAAAAACAAAGAAACTTGAGCTTTATTAAAGCCCATAACTCGAGCAAGACTTGTTTTGGTGGAAACACGGAGTGATAGTTTGTGCAGTTTCATAAAGTTTAGTGCCCAGTCTCTGCCAGCTAATTTGCTGTCCTTGTTAAATGGATGGATTACCTTGGCAAACTGAAATGCCAGTTCTACGCAAATCCTTCAATGTTAAACTACAACAGTGTGACTCAAGGAGTCTGCAAACCTCTGGCAATTCCTTCGCATGCTGTTCAGTAAACACTGCAGCAATACGTCCCAACTTTGACACACCGAAACCCTGCAAGAAAAGAAATACACAGAGGTATAAGATACATATTTTATTTGCATTTTAACTTGGAAAATGAACTACAATTGCTTTGCATTTTAATATTTTATCTATTATATTAGAAAATTTTTAAATATTTGTCTGTAGTATAGATTATATACAATAAAGTAAAAGAGACCATATACTAGTTTAAGTCGTTTCCTTAGTGCTCCTTCGGATATACCAAGATGCTGTGCAACATTTCGTTTCGAAAAGCCTTGTTCTAGCTTCTGCTTTGTCATATGGTTATCGGTTAGTTTTTCTTTTATATACCCTGAAATACAAATTAAGATAAGAATTATCAAAGAAATATTCATTAGCAACATTATAAATACATGTACAGCGTTTAAATTAAACTTATTGTACAAATGAAACAGTGGGGCGTGCGTACTTTTGCCCCACTTCACAGTTCGTACTCTTGCCCCGTTGTCGTCTTTAACATTTCCCAGACCGTACTGCCATCTGTGGCCAGTTTCACACAATGGCCAAGCCACCACACGTTATTACAGAAATTTGTCTGAGCAATGACATAATGCTAAAATACCTGTCTCACATTTCTAATAGCTCAATCACGTTTCCAAAACCACGAAAAATAACATCAAGATGAATGATTTTCAATCTTACCTCATAGTTTAAAGACGAAACACACCAGCACAACGAAACTATGTAGAGAGGCTATCGGCCATGTAATTCAAACAACAGCATACAGTGCTGCCAATTGCACGGCCGTCTTCATATAAATATCCCTTGTGCGTACTCTTACCCGCCTCGTACTTTTGCCCCGCACTACTCTACGTGTTGAGCTTTGTAATGGGTCTGCATCCACAGCAGAAGAACTCGTTCTTCAAACTCAATGCCTCGTAACGCTCTTGGTCTCCCAACATCCCTAGTACTCCTCTCAATGCGCAATTCTCTGTCAAGTGTTGTGAATTCGTGTGAATGTTCTTGCACACGGTAGTGGCCTGTCAAGGTACCTTTCTGCAGAACGTTTTCGTGCTCGTGCTCCATTGCCATCTGCACGGACATACGTGTACTCCATATCCTGTGTTCATTCATGGAGTACTTCTTCTTTGAACTATAACAACGAAACGGTTGATTTTTAGACCTTTGTACATATGGACATTTTTCTGTTTTGATGTCAGGAACATGTCCCCCCAAATATATGACACATATAAAAATACGCTCTGTATGGCGTCCAGCTCTTAAATATTTTACTCTTTGTACTCTATTCGCTTTGTACTTACAACGAAATGTGTAATGGAGCTGTTTCTGCAAAGTTTATATCGTTTAAATAAAGTACATAGAAAAATAAGAATAGCTTGTACATCCACTAATTTATAACCGATAAATGGTAGAGAAGGTCATGTGGATGTAATAACACATCACCTTATTAGTAAAATGATATATAAGGAATATAAGAAACTGTTTAATGGATCTTTATTTTCTTAATCTTTTGAGTTTAACCTCTTTATCCTGGTAGATCAAATCATACGATAAATGAAAGAAATGGTTGAAATGCTGCTCAAATGAGTCCGGGGTCCATAGAGCCTAAAGTTATCCGACGTTCGTCTTTTCGGGATAGGAGAAACACCGGAAAGAAGCTTACCCGGGTAACTCACTCTAACGTAGATTGGAACTTGGCACCTCATATACGTGAGGCAGACACCCTACTCCCACACCTCATTACTGTGTGAATATCAAACCTTCTGCAAGGAAATGCGAGTTATATGTTTTATTTGAGCAGTTTGGTGATGACATAGCAATCTCGGAATTTTGCGACATTTGCAGTTGAGGATGATAGGCAAGGCACAACTCCTACGCTCGGTGTAGAAGACTTCATAAGAGACACGAAGTTGTTTTCACAAATACAAGCATCTTGCTAATTACCTTCAACCTGTCCTTTAGTCCTTAGACGGAGACTTAGAGAACGACAGAGCTCAAGGAATATTATCGTCATTATAAAACGACTGACGATCTGGGAGGAACTGAGGAGGTTCTGAACAAATTGCAAACAAGTGATTATAGTGTCTGCAAAAGCGAGGTGGTGTAATTATCAGTGAAACGTTGGTTTATTTAGTACGGTTGTACACATGCTCGGAACGTGTTATGTGGCAATGTTATTTTACATGTCTTGATCTTAAATTACACCTCTCGGATAACCGAGAAATAACGTATTATACAATCCAAAAAATTGCACTCTTTTAAATTTTTGCAACGAGTAAAACTTCGTAATATAACTATGATGCTATACCATACCTAGTTGTGGTTGTATACTACATTTAAAAGATGTACTGAAATCGAATTGACTCCATCTTCCGCAGTCAGTACTACAATTCACGTTTTCATCTCTAACTTAGCATGAATGTTTTGTTTGCGTGACGCTTTCCTTCAGCAGAAGTTTACGAAAACACATATTCAAACTGCTGGGCGTTATCCACGGATAAAAATTAATCGTTTTTAATGCACCAATGCAGTTTCAATGAGAAATGCGTGCTTTCCATGTTTAAATAAAATAACTCGATACCTTATTCAATCCATTCCCGTTTTCCAACAGAATTCAGCTCGAAATGAAGCCTCAATTACACATTGGAAGGAATACGGAAGGTGACTAAAATCGGTTTCCAAGCTCCACGTAACCTCATTATCACGTAACGACTGATAATGTATAATAAGAGTTTTTTCTACTTTCACATATTGTGCCAACCGCCGGGCAGCTCAATCGGTAGAGCATGGAGGTATGGTTTATCATTTTATCAGAGCAGGTTAAGGTAAACATAGGTTTTCACTTCTAAGATATGTGGTGATATGCAAGATGGTATTGTCAAAGAATATTGTGTTTTTACAGCGTTCCTGAAGTAAGACACTTGTTTCGCGTTTAGACGTCTGCAATTTCTACATTCACAGAACCATTAAGTAACCGAACCCTGATAGCTCAGACGGTAGAGCATTAGGCTTTTAACCTAAGGGTCCAGGGTTCAAGTCCCTGTCCGGGCGTTAAGGTTTTATTTAAAAACGGATATAAAGAATTTGTTGCATTGTTGCACGAGTATTAAGGCCTCTATCTTAAATGGAAGTTAATGGTCGTTTCACTTTGGTTTGTTTTTGTCAATCTTTGAGCTGCTACTAGCAACAAACGTTTTGTAATAGTCAAATCTCTTTCTGATTCTGGTCGTGCTATTTGCCAGGCGCGAATCCATCGGAAATAAATCAAAGGATAAGAGAAGTTTTGCTTGCCGCCGGTATGTAGGTTATATAGGATAAATCTGGCGCAAAAAAAATCAGTTTATGTGGGAAGGGATAATTAAAGCGAAGAGAGAAGCTAAAAAAGTAAATTGACTTTAATTTATAACGCTGCTTAACTGCTGTGGCCCTCAGCGTCCCATTTTACATTCGAGGTGAAGGACCGGCATTTTTGCTCAGCGCCCTCTTTAGCAGACTGAGGTTCTTTAACGAGCCGTAAATCTGCGACACGGCTCCACCGGCTTCACTTTCCTTCCGAAGGAAGCCATGCTAAGAATTTTTACGCCCGAAAAAATCCACCTGGTGTGAACGCGGGATTTCGAGAACTAGACCCTAGGATGGTAACCACTACATCACGTAGGACGACTGGAGAGATCCTACGCTGTGTTTGGTATGAAAGGCAGGAAATGTGTTTATATGGGGAAGATTCGGGAACCGATATGAGCTGCTAGGGATCCTAGTGGTTGAAGATGTTCGAGGTTGGTTCTGAGAACAATTTAGGATTGATTGGAGATGAAGGGATTGGGGTGCGTGCGTATGCTTTTTCGCGGTAATATATGTTGTATTTTCCACACTGGAACGGCCATTATACTCACTCTTGCGAGAATTTTAAGTGCTTTAAGGGGTGCTATGAAGCGCGTTTATCCCATTTCGTATGCTTTTAGGATACGTTTGGCAACTTTTATAAAAATTTGGGTGGAGATACACATTTTGACGGATTCAGATAGGGGTATTTCAGGCATTGTAAATGTATTCTGTGCTATTGAAGAGGTATTAGTACAGGGTTTTGGACATTTTGTAACATGAGAAGGGAAAATATACGATATTTTGAAGGTATTTTAGAAATTAGAACTAATATTTTCGATATTGATAATTCATATCCACAATAACATTTGGAAACATTTTGAACATTTTTATGTAGGTCTAAGGAACAGGTAACAAGTTAAGAATAAGACTTCTTAGTACCTACTTATTCCTTTCTCTACCACGTATATAGTACGTAGCGAAGGTATAGCATTTTGCACAAAAATTATATACCAGTCTTATGCGGTCTAAAACAAAAAAGGAATTGCGTTCCACTCAAAAATTCGATTCGAGATTCACCAGAAATAGATGTTTTGAGACTTCTTGAATAAAAAAGAAAGCATTGTGGTTATCTCTACGTGGCTTTCTCAACCATACGTATAGAAAGTTGAGAAAGTATTGTATTCCGCTCAAAAATACAATACGCAGATTCACCGCAAATAGATGTTTTGAGGGCCCTTGAATCCAAAAAGGAATTACCAGGAGAAGGTTCACGTGCCCGCGTGGGTGTAATTTTAAGGCTTGTTATACAGAATGTATCTTTATCGGTGTCATGTATTTGGGGGACGTGTTCCTGAAATCAAAACAGTAAAATAAGTTTATATGAACATGGGTCTGAAAATCATTTATTCCAGAGTTACAACAAAAAATCGAAAAATATAAAAATTGCTCGATGTGGCTTCCTCTTGCTTCGATGCATGCGGTAAGCCTGAGTTCCATGCTCTGGCGTAATGTTATTAAAATTCCTGATGTGTTTCGTATTTGGCCTTATCCAGTTTGGATAGGTCCTCTCAAAATTTCAACATCAGGTACAGGAGTTGCATAAACCATGAAACTCAAATGTCCCCAAAAGAACAAATCCATTGGATTCAAATCAGGCGATCGACAAGGTGATTAAATGGGTCCCCCTCGACCCAGCCATTTTTGCGGAAATCGTTCATTCAATAATTTACGAACTATGATACTGAAATAAGTTGGAATATCATCGTGTAAAAACCACATTCATTGGAAGATGTCCCGAGGCACATTATCAGTTAAGTGATGCAACTCATTTCTGAGAAACTGGAGATAGGTTTGTCCATTCAGTGAGGGGGGGAGAAGAAGTAGGGACCAATAAGCGGATCATGAATGATTCCACCACAAACGTTGCGAGAGAACCTCTGTTGTTGCTTGTCCTGTTGTACTTCATTAGAATTTTCAATGCCCTGTTATGAATGTTATGAAAATTGAAGATGCCATCGCGAGTAAAAGCAGCCTCATCCGTGAATAAGATACAGGCTAGGAAATTGATGAACACAGTACACTGTTGTAACATGGGTTGACAGAAACATCTTCTTGGCTCAAAGTCCACCTCATTTATTCCTTGCTTACGTTGAAGGTAATATGGGTACTTTTCATGCAGAATTCTCCAAATAGTCATATCACCAACTCTTTCCCTTACAGGCATACGTGTTGAGCTTTGTAATGGGTCTGCATCCACAGCAGAAGAACTCGTTCTTCAAACTCAATGCCTCGTAACGCTCTTGATTTCCCAACATCCCTAGTACTCCTCTCAATGCGCCATTGTCCGTCAAGGGTTGGTGAATTCGGGTGAATGTTCTTGCACACGATAGCGGCTTGTCAATGTACCTGTCTGCAGAATGTTCACGTGCTCGTGCTGCATTGCCCTCTGCACGGACATATGTGTGCTCCACATCCCGTGTTCATTCATGGAGTACTTCTTCTTTGAACTATAACTACGAAACGGTTGATTTTTAGACCTAAGTACATATGAATATTTTTCTGTTTTGATGTCAGGAACATGTCCCCCAAATATATGACACATATAAAAATACGCTCTGTATGGCGTCCAGCTCTTAAATATTTTACTCTTTGTACTCTATTCGCTTTGTACTTACAACGAAATGTGTAATGGAGCTGTTTCTGCAAAGTTTATATCGTTTAAATAAAGTACATAGAAAAATAAGAATAGCTTGTACATCCACTAATTTATAACCGATAAATGGTAGAGAAGGTCATGTGGATGTAATAACACATCACCTTATTAGTAAAATGATATATAAGGAATATAAGAAACTGTTTAATGGATCTTTATTTTCTTAATCTTTTGAGTTTAACCTCTTTATCCTGGTAGATCAAATCATACGATAAATGAAAGAAATGGTTGAAATGCTGCTCAAATGAGTCCGGGGTCCATAGAGCCTAAAGTTATCCGACGTTCGTCTTTTCGGGATAGGAGAAACACCGGAAAGAAGCTTACCCGGGTAACTCACTCTAACGTAGATTGGAACTTGGCACCTCATATACGTGAGGCAGACACCCTACTCCCACACCTCATTACTGTGTGAATATCAAACCTTCTGCAAGGAAATGCGAGTTATATGTTTTATTTGAGCAGTTTGGTGATGACATAGCAATCTCGGAATTTTGCGACATTTGCAGTTGAGGATGATAGGCAAGGCACAACTCCTACGCTCGGTGTAGAAGACTTCATAAGAGACACGAAGTTGTTTTCACAAATACAAGCATCTTGCTAATTACCTTCAACCTGTCCTTTAGTCCTTAGACGGAGACTTAGAGAACGACAGAGCTCAAGGAATATTATCGTCATTATAAAACGACTGACGATCTGGGAGGAACTGAGGAGGTTCTGAACAAATTGCAAACAAGTGATTATAGTGTCTGCAAAAGCGAGGTGGTGTAATTATCAGTGAAACGTTGGTTTATTTAGTACGGTTGTACACATGCTCGGAACGTGTTATGTGGCAATGTTATTTTACATGTCTTGATCTTAAATTACACCTCTCGGATAACCGAGAAATAACGTATTATACAATCCAAAAAATTGCACTCTTTTAAATTTTTGCAACGAGTAAAACTTCGTAATATAACTATGATGCTATACCATACCTAGTTGTGGTTGTATACTACATTTAAAAGATGTACTGAAATCGAATTGACTCCATCTTCCGCAGTCAGTACTACAATTCACGTTTTCATCTCTAACTTAGCATGAATGTTTTGTTTGCGTGACGCTTTCCTTCAGCAGAAGTTTACGAAAACACATATTCAAACTGCTGGGCGTTATCCACGGATAAAAATTAATCGTTTTTAATGCACCAATGCAGTTTCAATGAGAAATGCGTGCTTTCCATGTTTAAATAAAATAACTCGATACCTTATTCAATCCATTCCCGTTTTCCAACAGAATTCAGCTCGAAATGAAGCCTCAATTACACATTGGAAGGAATACGGAAGGTGACTAAAATCGGTTTCCAAGCTCCACGTAACCTCATTATCACGTAACGACTGATAATGTATAATAAGAGTTTTTTCTACTTTCACATATTGTGCCAACCGCCGGGCAGCTCAATCGGTAGAGCATGGAGGTACGGTTTATCATTTTATCAGAGCAGGTTAAGGTAAACATAGGTTTTCACTTCTAAGATATGTGGTGATATGCAAGATGGTATTGTCAAAGAATATTGTGTTTTTTCAGTGTTCCTGAAGTAAAACACTTGTTTCGCGTTTAGACGTCTGCAATTTCTATATTCACAGAAACATTAAGTATCCGAGCCCGGATAGCTCAGACGGTAGAGCATTAGGCTTTTAACCTAAGGGTCCAGGGTGCAAGTCCCTGTCCGTGCATTAAGCTTTTATTTAAAAATGGATATAAAGAGTTAGTTGCATTGTTGCACGATGATTAAGGCAAATGGTAGTTTCTCTTTGGTTTGTTTTTGTCAATCTTTGAGCTGCTACTAGCAACAAACGTTTTGTAATAGTCAAATCTCTGTCTGATTCTGGTCGTGCTAGTTGCCAGGCGCGAATCCATCGGAAATAAATCAAAGGACAAGAGAAGTTTTGCTTGCTGCCCATATGTAGCTTATATAGGATAAATCTGGCGCAAAAAAATTCAGTTTATGTGGGAAGGAATAATTAAAGCGAGGAGAGAAGCTGAAAAATTAAATTGAGTTTAATTTATAACGCTCCTTAACTGCTGTGGCCCTCAGCGTCCCATTTTACATTCGAGGTGAAGGACCGGCATTTTTGCTCAGCGCCCTCTTTAGCAGACTGAGGTTCTTTAACGAGCCGTAAATCTGCGACACGGCTCCACCGGCTTCACTTTCCTTCCGAAGGAAGCCATGCTTAGAATTTTTACGCCCGAAAAAATCCACCTGGTGTGAACGCGGGATTTCGAGAACTAGACCCTAGGATGGTAACCACTACATCACGTAGGGCGACTGGAGAGATCCTACGCTGTGTTTGGTATGAAAGGCAGGAAATGTGTTTATATGGGGAAGATTCGGGAAACGATATGAGCTGCTAGGGATCCTAGTGGTTGAAGATGTTCGAGGTTGGTTCTGGGAACAATTTAGGATTGATTGGAGATGAAGGGATTGGAGTGTGCGCGTATGCTCGTTCGCGGTGAGGTTTGTTGTATTTTCCATACTGGAACGGCCATTTATCTCACTTTAGCGAGCATTTTAGGTGCTTTAAGGGGTGCTATGAAGCGCGTTTATCCCATTTCGTATACTTTTAGGATACGTTTGGCAACTTTTATAAAAATTTGGGTGGAGATACACATTTTGACGGATTCAGATAGGGGTATTTCAGGCATTGTAAATGTATTCTGTGCTATTGAAGAGGTATTAGTACAGGCTTTTGGACATTTTGGAACATGAGAAGGGAAAGTATACGATATTTTGAAGGTATTTTAGAAATTAGAACTAATATTTTCGATATTGATTCTTCATATCCACAATAACATTTGGAAGCATTTTGAACATTTTTATGTAGGTCTAAGGAACAGGTAACAAGTTAAGAATAAGACTTCTTAGTACCTACTTATTCCTTTCTCTACCACGTATATAGTACGTAGCGAAGGTATAGCATTTTGCACAAAAATTATATACCAGTCTTATGCGGTCTAAAACAAAAAAGGAATTGCGTTCCACTCAAAAATTCGATTCGAGATTCACCAGAAATAGATGTTTTGAGACTTCTTGAATAAAAAAGAAAGCATTGTGGTTATCTCTACGTGGCTTTCTCAACCATACACATAGTAAGCAGAAAAAGTATTGAATGCTACTTAAAAATACAATACGCAGATTCACCGGAAATAGATGTTTTGAATCCAAAACGGAATTACCAGTAGAAGGTTCACGTGCCCGCGTGGGTGTAATTTTAAGGCTTGTTATACAGAATGTATCTTTATTTGTGTCATGTATTTGGGGGGCGTGTTCCTGACATCAAAACAGTAAAAAGAGTTTATATAAACATGGGTCTGAAAATCGTTTATTGCAGAGTTACAACACAAAATCGAAAAATATAAAAATTGCTCGATGTGGCTTCCTCTTGCTTCGAAGCATGCGGTAAGCCTGAGTTCCATCCTCTGGCGTACTCTTATTAAAATTCCTGGCGTTTTTCGTATTTGGTCAAATCCAGTTTGGATAGGTCCTCTCAAAATATCAGCATCAGGTACAGGAGTTGCATAAACCAAGAGTCTCAAATATACCCAGAAGATGAAAGGCAGGAAATGGGTTTATATGGTGAAGATTGGGGAAACGATATCAGCTGCTAGGAATTCCAGTGGTTGAAGGTGTTCGAGGGTGGTTCTAGGAAAATTTTGAAATTGATTGGTGATGGATGGATAGGGGTTTGCGCGTATGCTCGTTTCGCGGTAAGGTATGTTGTATTTGCGACACTGAAACAGACAGTTAACTCACTTTTGCGAGCATTTTAGGGGTTGGAAGGGGTGCTATAAAGCGCGCTCATTCCATTTTGTATCCTTTAGTATACGTTCTCAACTTTTATGAAATTTTGGGTGCTGATACACCTTAGTAGGAACTATAGAAGAATCCTAGCGCACTTTTTGGGGCATATGTGGGAAGGGATAGTGAAAACGAGGGTAGATGCGAAACCTTGAAGGGGGAAAATGGGTTTGTATGGGGGAGACAGGTAATACGACAACCGATACTATTCTAGACAGGGTTGAACGAGGGAATTGCGTTTATATTGAAGAGTTAGTGAAGTGATGTTAGGCTAGACAGAGGTTGAGGAGTAGAGTACGGTTTATATGAAAGGTATAGGAAAACGAGGAGAGGTGTTAGGCTAGACAGGTGTTAAAGGTAGACGGTGTTTTATATGAGAGGTATAGGAAACCAATGAGAGATCCTCAGCTAGACAGGGGGCAGGAGGGGATTGCGCTTTATGAGAGGTAGGGATACGAGGAGAGATGCTTGTCTACACAGAGGTTCAGAGTAGAGTATGCGTTTATCTGTATCAGAGGTATAGGAACAGGAGGAGAGGTATTAGGCTAAGGAGGTTGAGTATGTGTTTATAAGGAGAGACGAGAAAACGGAGAGATCCTATGCTAGAATAGACAGGTGTTAAAGGTAGAATGTGTTTTATATAGATTAGATCGGAAACTAAGGTGTAATACTCAGCTATACAGGGGCAGGAGGGGAATGCGCTTTATGAGAGGTAAGGGATACTGAGAGAGATGCTAGACTAGACAGAGGTTTCGAGTAGAGTATGCGTTTATATGTATGAGAGGTATAGGAACAGGAGGAGAGGTATTAGGCTAAGGAGGTTGTGTATGCGTTTATAAGGAGAGATCTTATGCTAGGATAGACAGATGTTAAAGGTAGAATGTGTTTTATATAGGTTAGGTAGGAAACCAAGGAGAGATACTCAGCTAGACAGGGGGCAGGAGGGAAATGCATTTAATGAGAGGTAGGGATACTAGGAGAAGTGCTAGAGCAGACAGATGTTGAGGAGTAGAGTATGTATTTATATGGAAAAGATAGGGTAGATGCTAGACTAGACAGAGGCTTAGAGTAGAGTATGCTTTTGTGTGTATGAGAGGTATAGGAACGGGAGGAGAGGTGTTAGGCTAGACAGATACTGAAGGAGTAGGAATATGACCTATACAGGAGAGATAGGGAATACGAAGGGAAGTGCATGACTAGTCAGGACTTGAAGGGTAGATTATGGCTTTTTATAATGGAAAGATAGCAAACCGAGAAGAGGTATTATGCTAGGAGGTTTTGAGTTTTTGTTTATAAGGAGAGACGAGAAAACTGAGAGAGATCCTATGCAAGGAGAGAGTTGAAGGAGAGGGAAATGTGCTTTATATGGGAGAGATAAGGCATACGAGGAGAAGTGCTAGGACAGACATGTCGAAAAGTAGAGTATATGCTTATATGGAAAAGATAGGGATTACGGGGAGAGATGCTAGACTAGACAGAGGTTGAGAGTAGAGTATGCGTTTGTATGTATGAGAGGTATAGGAAAACGAGGAGAGATAATAGGCTAGACAGATACTGAAGGAGTAGGAATATGGGCTTATATACAGGAGAGATAGGGAATAGGATGAGAGGTGCTAGAATTTTGAAGCGACTTTAGATGCGATAATCACAGGAAGCTGTTTCCCGGCAATGTTAGAGCGCTATTTCTAGGTAGCTCCAGCACGTAACCCACTCATGGAAAAAGCTAACTCACTCACGCAAAAAGGTGATCCACTCACGCAAAAAGGTGACCCACTCACGTAAAAAGGCTACCCAGTCACAGAAAAAGGTAACCCACTCATGAAAAAGGTGAGCTATTCACGCAAAAAGGTAGTTCACTCACGTAAAAAGATAACCCATTCACTCAAAAAGGTAACCCACTCACGCAAAAAGGTGACCCACTATCGCAAACACTCACGCTAAAACGTAGGTAATTCAGCTAGTATCGTACGTATTTAGGCTAATTCAGCTAGTATCACAGGAGGATAGATTCCAGGGGTTGGGTATAGCATAGTTTCGTATTTCACAGGTAATTCAGAGAGTTCATAGGTATTTAGAATAATGCAAGTATCATAGGTGTTGAGCGTAATCAGGAGGGTAGGTCCCAGGGGTTGGCTATAACATAGTTTCGTATTTCACAGATAGTTCGTGCAATATCGTAAGTATTTGGGGGTTATCACCATAGTTTCACAGATACACGTGATAATTTCGATCAGCGATTTGTATCACAGCTATTTAAGGTAATTGCAGATGATTCAAGCTGTATCAAAGGTATTTGAGTCATTTTAACAGATAATTCAACTAGCATCATGGATATTTAGGATAAACCAGATAGTATCACAGGTAGTCGTGCTAATTTCCGGTAGGGATTCGTATCAGAGCTATTTAAGGTAATTTCACATGATTCGGGTTGTATCACAGGTATTCGTAATATACAGAGTAATTAGATTATAAACATTTCTCATCCAACGTTACAACATTTATATACTTTTTTTCTAAACGTTAAAAACTTTTTTATATGTTAAACAGTTAGTGTACGAGGCGGAGAGGGATAAACTGCATATTCGTTCACAAATTGAAAAGCTTTGCGCCAACATACCTTTATTTTAGTTCGTCTTAGGTGCCTCTCCGCTTTTATCTAGGCTTGAGACTAGCCTAGGATTGCTCCTAATGGCAGGGTTAACACCTCCCCTTCCATCTTCTTCTTACTTCATCAAGCGTCTGCTAAGTGTATATAGTGTGCAGGATAAACTTCAATTTTTTAAGAATGTACACTCACGAGAAAATCTTCATCTTCGACTTACATTCTCTTAAGCACTGTTTGTAATACGATAATGTCCATACGCATAGGTAGTTATTCTATCCTCGGCAATAACTCTTTTATCATCAAAGGGACTCAATGTAATTTTATTCACTTGCACTGTGGTAACACATTGCTTTCGTGATAGGATTAGACTCATGGGCATTCTGATGATTTCACAGGTTTTAAGACAGTCTATATAGCTCTCAAACGAAATGTACTGCTTAATAGCGCTACGTTTTATACCTTTAATCTTTTTTATCATTGACCCTTGAATATCTAAGGCATACATCTTAGGACGTAGTCCAACAAAGCGCAGGATGATTTTGCTATTAGCCTCATCTTTAAATTTTCCCAATACCTTCTTGTTCTGAGTAGAGTAACATATATGGTTGACAGGGTAATCAGCTGTATCGAGATGCTCAAGAAAACGTAGCTTGTCCTGGTACACATCTTCAGTTGTTACACGATGAATGAATGAATCAGTGTCCATATACATAAGCTTCAGGTTTTCAGCTCCGTAATATGGTAACAACACATCATAATGATAGTTATACATTAATGTCTTGGAGATGTCCAACACACTCATGCCAATGTATATAGGCTTGTTGAATACAATCTGACGAGAGGTCATATGTACAGCAGCTAGATTAGCAGCATATATCGTCTTATCGATAAACGTATGCTTGGCGATTAGCTTCTCTAGAGTCTTCTCATTTGTCACCAGTCGTATATCCATACGGTTACGCAGTTTCTCCATGGTTTTTCCAAACAAGACGTTGTTAAAGAGCTTGTAGAGATCCTTCTCGAAATCATTTGCAGCTTGTTGCCGTAGTCTGTTGTTAAATTCCACATAAGGTTTTAACCACCGAGGCTGTTGTAATTGTAGCACACGATGGATTTTTGTTATTTGTAACCCTAGATTAAGAACTTGCTTCAAACCCATGTTGTGCACTACTAACTTCTTTCGAGGTCCAAGATGAGGTATCAGTTTCTTTATAGATGATTCCAATTGTTTCATACACTCAGACAGGAAAGGTAGATCATTGTGTAGATCGTGAAGTTCTGCAGGATACTAATATGTAACCATGTGGGTCATCTTCTAAGTTGATTTCTTCAGGTGAAACCCCCTGACCTCCGCCATAAAGAAGGCCGTGACACATTGCCCAACCATATTGGTTACTAGCGTCCTCATATGTGATAAATTGGGTTGGTCTCGATGGATCAAACTTCTCCATATACATGTTATTAGCCTCTGCATACCGATGGGAAACTTGGCATAAACCTCCTCTTATACCCGATTCCACCAAGATTAGTTGATCGTACCATATTGGTTATTAGCGTCCTCATATATGATAAATTGGGTTGGTCTCGACGGATCAAACTTCTCCATATACATGTTATTAGCCTCTGCATACCGATGGGAAACTTGGCATAAACCTCCTCTTATACCCGATTCCACCATGATTAGTTGATCTTAATCTTGTAACAGCTCCAGCTGAATTCCTGTATACAATAACATGGCATCCCATGTAAGTCTTGGAGAGGTAAAATAATGTGCAGAATCAACATTGTGTGTTTTGAGGGTTTGCTCTCTGAATGTCTCAAAGACATCAGTTAGAAGAAGCACATCCGAAGTTAAGTAGAGATCGCTGTACTCTCCCAGGTTTCTCACATTAAACAGCTCCCATACGTTTCTAGCATGTTCGTAGTCAGTATCAGTAATTTCTTCTTCATTTAATCTATTGTAGAAGGAGCCCTTAGGAGACAAGCAGGTCTCGTTCAAAACAACCCATGACGTGAGAAAAACATATGGAAATACAACCTTACGAGTCATCAACTTCAATTTGTCTTCTCCGAAGTACTTTAGTGTTTCAGGATATGGGATTAGATTTTTTACCAACTTATCCAAGGTTGTACTGAGGAATCGGAAGCTGTCCACAACCGAAGCTTTGTATTACCTACATACTTGGTGAATGAGATATAGCTTTCTTCGGAGCTAGGAATTACCTCCACCCTCTCACTTATACAACCCAGCTCCATGGCAATGAAATGCGAGTCATATCCGCTAAGGTTATACATGAAGACAGGAATATATTTAGGTGTTTTGCAGGCTAAATTGTATTCATTATGTAGACTTCCACGATATTCACCGCTGATGTGATCATGGTCGCGTACTTTGTAGTTCTCTTCTATAAAGTGTTTTCCATACAAGTAGCATGCCGTAGAAGACTCAAAATCCTTTTGCTGTTGATCCGTAAGTTTCAGAGGCTTGACAGATTTGTATAGATTATTAATTTCCTTTGCAATGAATGACAGGTATTTCATAAACTTCTGAGCAGCATTAGCACCGCGATATACATGAGGTTGCTTAGGAACACAGTTTCAATATGTTCAACACTGGAAGTAGGCTTTACGTAAACACCTAAGGTCATTGGTGTGTGCTCTTGATAAGGGATTGTGAAGTTTTAGGATTGGGTATACACATATGGCATAGAGTGAGAAGTCTCAAAATCCACATAGATGACATAAGACACTTTCAGCATCCTCTCAACACTTTTAAACTGTACAATTATTTTCTCCTTGGTAGGCATAACTACTCTTGCGACACCATGTTGATTACGGATGGATGCATGTTCAATATTAGCAGGTCGAGGTGTTCAGGTAGTTCAATATCAGCAACCTTTATTGGATACACTTGATGCTTCTCATCCAGCCCAAAAACGTTGATAGACGTCTTGTTATGCTTCTCAAATTTAGGTATTTGAGAAAGTGGTGTAGGGTAGGAAACACAGCTTAAGTACTTATCTTGAAGTTGTTTGTATTTGCTCACACGCTGTGCATCCTTCCCGACGAATTTAGCTAATATAGAGTACATTAAATCTTTCTCGTCGGTAAAGTTCTGGATGTTTACGCACGCTTTCCTTGCTTCAACACATGGCGATAGTGGTATGTAGCTACTTCCTCGTAACGGATTGCACTTGTTGATACGAAGTGGAACTCCTTCCACAGCAAGCAAAGTCCAGTTTCCACCCTTAAGCTGAGACTCCTCCATTTCAGTCACCAATTTTTTTTGAATTTCGCTTCCATCGTTGACTCCAGATCAGTTTCTAGGAAAACAGGTTGATTCCGTGTTTTAAATGTTTTGTCACTGGTTTCTCCAATACTGTTAACAAATCGACACTCAGCCAGCAGATTAATTTTATCACTCTTGTGAATACCAAGCTCTTTATGCACAGCCTGGATGATGCGTTGTTTTGCCTAATGCAGATACATATTCAGGTCCTTAGGTGATTCACATCGTATAAAATACGATTTCAATCGTCCTTCGAATGAAGTTTCATATTCTTTCATGTCACAGTCCTCCATTGTTGACAGTAACTGATGTTTAGTAGGTTCCAATCTGCTTTTCTTCTGAGGACTGCTTATTTCACATATATCTTCGTGTCGCCTGCCCTTATAATCATCATTGAAGGTCAAGCTACAATGTTTACATTTGAAGAGCTTCTTACAAGACATCTCGTGTCTTCTCTTGTGATAACATCGGAGGAGCTTCTTCCCACATTTTACGCAAGCGTATCCAGTAGCGCTTGGAATAATACCCTTATACGCTGAGTTATTCATCTTTATTCTTGATGTAATAACATATTAATCCTTCTTCAAGGGGAATGTAGACCTCTTTACCTTGACAACACTTTAGAAAGCTGATTATTCTTGGAGACAGTACGATGTTAGCACCTCAAGACTAATTAGTGCAATTAAGTCCAATGCCCTAGGTCACCCTATTTATAGAGGGAGAATGAACCTTTTAGATCAATCATAAACTCTCTCCATAACCAGCTGTATATGATCGCTCTACGCGTATTAGCCTCCTCCATATAACCTCATGTCCAGAGACAGGATGTTTATGACGTCACACCTATAGACAGGATGTCTGGCAGTATCATACACGTTTGAACTCGTCTCATAACCACTGGTATATGCTGTCACACAAAAAGAGAACTATTCTCACACTCTCATTCAGACAGATGTTCCCATTCAAAGCACCCCACAACCACCACCGCCACCACTCCTACCACCATCCATTACACTAAAGCTAGCACAAGCTCTATTATCACAGCACTTAACAATAAAAGCTTAAAAGGTAACGTAGAATGTTTTCCCCATTATTTAGTTAACTGTATGTATATACTACATTATTTCATTTTTTCACTCCCTTTTCAATTCTTCCTTTTCATCTTCCCACAGAAATACCATTACATTTCACTACAATCACGAGCAAAGTAATTTTTCCAGAGTTACACAGATTCTAAGCTTCTAGAATCGAATCCGATAATACTTTCAATAAATGTATTTTAGTAATTTAGCTTCCCCGCATCAGCATCTACCATTTAATCTTTACTCGAACCTGATATGATCCATAGGCTTGAATATATATGAAATCACCCCTTAAGGATTCGATTTGACTACTTTGAAGTAATTTTTGTCATGATAACGATATATAGCGAGTAGGTTCTATGTTTACGTTTTAAGTGACGTGTCTATCTAAATTAGATTACGAGATATTAAATTTGTAAATAAATGGATATTCGAACCCAGAAAACCAGGAACAAACTTATTTATAATATTAGTTTGGGATGTTAAACAAAGCTGTACACAGTTACGCCATCAATGTAAGTGATATATCCTAGAGTATAGAAGAAAATTAAGAAAATCATTAAAAGATCGGGATTCGAACTAAATATAACTGATTGACAATTATAAACAGTATTAATTACCCATCATAGGAGCTATCAAACATGCTTTAGTCCTCACCTGTATTTCTCTTAGCTTCCGAGCTAATGGAAATTTAAAAATTAAGGATCGAACCCAGGACACCAGGTAACCAAATATAGATTCACAAGAAACTAACTAATGACATTAACGTAATAAAGTTTATCTGGAGTCTTTATCTTAATTAATTCTGGAGTTATTAGAAGATGAATTTGAAATCACTCCTAGGATTCGAACCCGGGAATCAAAGTCAACTTTGAACAACACCGCAATGATATAAGTGATTAATCATTAGTATAGAATTGAATTAGGGGATAATTAGCGTATTAATTGCACATTCCTGCTATTAAATGTGCCAGAACTCTCAATTCTATACTACTGATGAATCGCTTATATTTCCTGAATGAGACTCCTCCCCTACCCAATTAGTTAGCCAGGCAGCTGTCTTATTTCCTGAAAGTAGAATAAACTCATATTACACATTATCGGTCGTTATATACCGAGATTTCACCGGAAATATACATTTTGAGGCCTCTTGAATAAAAAAACATTGCATTCCACTCAAAAATACGATACCGAGATTCATCGGAAATGGACGTTTTGAGGCCCCTTGAATCCAAAATGGTGCCATTAGAAAATGGCCCTCGCTCAAGCGTTTGTGTGCACTTTTAAAACTTGTTATATAGCGACCAACCCTTAAACATATAAGTATTACATTCCCTTTATGTTTAGAACGAAATGTGTAGTGTAGCTGTTACTGCAAAGGTTACCTGGAATAAAACAAAATAACTGGAAAAATAAGAATAGCTTGTATAACCACTAATATATAGACGCTAGATGGTGGAGAAAGTCATATGAATGAACACGTAAGATTTTAGTAACAAGTTATATAAGGAATATGTGTTACTGTTTAAGGCTTCGTTATTTTGTTAAGTTTTTAAGTTCAACGCCCTTTAACCTGGTAGGTCATATCAGACGATAAATGAAGGAAATGGGTGAAATGATGCTCAAATGAGTCCGAGGTCCATAGAGCTAAAAGTTGCCCGAAATTCGTCTTTTCAGGATAAGGGTAAACTATGGAAAGGAGCTTATCCGGATAACTCACCCTAACGGCGATTGGAACTCGGCACCTCTTAAACGTGAATAAGAAAGCTTCTTCTGCAAGGAAATTGCATTACATATTTTATTTGAGCAGTTTTGCTTCTCACATAACAAATTCGGTATTTTGTGACTTTGCAGTTTAGAATGATAGGTAAGGCACGACTCCTTGGCTCAGTTTAGAAGACATCTTAAGAGACACTTTCAACCGTTTTTTAGTCTTTAGAGGGATAGTTAGAGAACGGCTGAGCTCACGGAAGATTGACGTAATTAAGAAACGACTAACGATCTGGGAGCAACTGAGGAAGTTCAGAACAAATTGCAAACAAGTGTTTAAGGTTGCTGCAAAAGGGAGGTGGTGCATCTCGAATTTACTCCATCTTCCGCAGTTAGTACAACAACTCACGTTTTCATGTCGCATGAATGTTTTGTTTGCATGACGCTCTGTTTCAGCAGAAGTTTTCGAACAAACACATTAAATAATTGAAACAAGCTGCTATTAAAATATACAATTTTATTTGAAACTCATTGCCTGAAATTGACAAACTGCTGAGCGTTACCCACGGAAAGAAATTAATTTTTTTTATTGCATCAATGCAGTTTCAATGAGAAATGCGAGCTTTACATGTTTAAATAAAATAACTCGATATCTCATTCATCCCATTCCCGTTCTCCAACAGAACTCAGCTCGAAATGAAGCCTCGCTTACACATTGGAAGTAATATGGAAGGTGACTAAATTCGGTTTCCAAACCCCACGTAACACCATTATAACATAACGACTGATAATGTATAATATGAGTTTATTCTACTTTCAGGAATTAAGACAGTTGCACGGCTAGCGCAGTTGGTAGGGGATGAGTCTCTTAATCTCCGGGTAATGGTTTCCAGTCCCACACTGGGCGAATATATTTTTAATCCAATAACACCTATACATTAAACTAGCTAGACGCAACCAAAAATTATACATAGCATAACGGCATAGCATAGCCTGAAATAACATGTAGCAGCTACTATTGAACTAGACGAATGGCTGTCCATAACACAAAGCTAAATCTTAGTTAAATTATTTTTAATACCTAGGGGATTTAGCTGAACAGAATGCTAATTTTGTATGTGAAAACTGCTGGTTCAATTCTCGGGGCTTCTTATACAACGACCCGATTGTCTATAGCTTAGTCTCCAAATAAGCTTTTCTGGCCAACAAGCAACGCTCTCGTTCTATTGTCTGTTCAGAGACTTTTGAGCCAATGGAAGGGGAAGATACGGAATTCGTGCGGTCGGCACATTGGCTAGAACAAAGAACAGACACACGAAGCCGACCTGGCCGCGTGACCTTTCACTCTCCACTGGCTCAAAAGAATCTGAACAGGCAATATAATCACACCGCTAACCCTGGACAGCAAGCTTGTAGAATACTCTGTGATTGTCATTGTCGATTCACTGAAAAATGATTTTTTGCATTCGGAAACAAGTTTAATTTCACTAAGCTGCGAGGTATTGGTGCAAAATGCACAAAGCGGTAAAACTAAGGACTTTTTAATATTTTATGTTTTTACTCAGCTTAATTGTCATAGTTTGCAAGTGAACAAGCTCTCTAGCAGTTAATATTCATAGTAACCACAGTTTATAACACTATTACTGCTAAAATAATAACAGTTATCTAAGTGAAAAAAGGAGTGTGGAGATGCCGGGGATCGAACCCGGGGCCTTTCACATGCAAAGCGAATGCTCTACCACTGAGCTACATCCCCACCACAATCCAGCGCTTGCGCCTCTTTAATCATTCTTGTCCTAATGCCCTGTTTTACATTCTCGCCGTCTTGCGCCGTGGCGTAGAAATAAGTGCTGCATTGCAACTCGTAGCCCTGTGTTCGACTACGTATCTGTTGGAGGTATACTCTTATTTCCTTTCCTTCCTTATTCTCTCTCACACCACCATTTAAGGATGGTTTATCATTTTATCAGAGCAACTTAAAGTAAAGTTAGGTTTTCACTCCTCAGATATGTGTTGATGTGCTAGGTGGCCTTGTCAAAGAATATTGTGTTTTTTTTCAGTGTTCCAGAAGTAAGACACTTGTTTCGCGTTTAGACGTCTGCATTCTATATTCACAGAAAACAGTAAATATCCGACCCCGGATAGCTCAGTCGGTAGAGCATTAGGCTTTTAACCTAAGGGTCCAGGGTTCAAGTCCCTGTCCGGGCGTTAAGGTTTTATTTAAAAACTGATATAAAGAACTAGTTGCATTGTTGCACCAATATGTGGTAGTTTATTTTTTTTGTCAATCTTTGAGTTGCTACCAGGAACAACGTTTTGTAATAGTCAAATCTCTATGTGATTCTGGTCGTGCTATTTGCCGACGCGAATCCATCGGAAAGAAATCAAAGGACGAAAAGAAGCCATTGCTTGTTGCCGGTAAGTAGTTTATATAGGATAAATGTGGTGCACAAAATTGAGTTTATATGGGAAGAGATAATGAAAAAAAGGAGAGATGCTAAAAAATTAAATCGAGCTTTATTTGTGAACACTCTTTCACTGCTGTGGTCCTTGGAGTCCCATTTTATACTGGGCGTGAAAGAGTCGTAATTTTGCTCACAGGCCTCTTTATGAGACTTAAGGTTCCTTAGCGTGCCATAAATCTAAATAGGGGACCACCGGTTTTACTTCCCTTCCGAATTAAACCACGATAAGGATTTTTACGCCCGAAAAAAATCCATTGCTCTCCACCAGGTTAGAGCCCGCGACATCGGCAGCTAGAGGCTAGCATGGTAACCACTACATCACAGAGAACGATTGAAGAAGTGCTAGACTATCCTGCTGAAAGCCAGGAAATGCGTTACTTGAATGAGAGAGAATGAAAACGATATGAGATGCTAGGGAGTCTATGTGTTGAAGGTGTTCGGGGGTGGTTCTGTGAACAATTCAGCATTCATTGGAAATGAAGGAGTAGGAGTATGCGTGTGCGCACGTTTGCGGTGGAATATGTTGTATTTTGGGCACTGGAACAGACATTTATCGCACTTTTGCGTGCATTTTAGGCGTTGGCAGAAGTGCTATGAAGTGCGTTTTTGCCCATTGTTTGTACTTTTAGGATAAGCTTTGGGACTTTTATAAATATACGGTCACTAACATACCTTTTTTGAAGAGTTCCGATAGGGGTACTTCAGACATTTCAAAGGTATTCTGGGCTATGGATCAGTTATTGAAACAGCCTTTTAGGTCATTATGAAACACGAGAAGGAGACATTTCAGATATTTTGAAGGTATTTTAGAAACTAGAATGTAATTTTTGGTATTGATAAGAATTTTAAGACGTTTCGTATCATTTTAAATGTGGTTATGTAGTTTTAAAGTACAGGTTGGTAATATCTTAAGAATAACAATTTTTGCGTACGTTTTTATAACATTCTCTACGACGTACATGGTACGTAGAGAAGGTGTAGCATTCCAAAAAAAGTATATACTGAGATTTCACCGAAAATATACATTTTGAGGCCTCTTGAATAAAAAAGCATTGCATTCCACTCAAAAATACGATAGCGAGATTCATCGGAAATGGACGTTTTGAGGCCCCTTAAATCCAAAATGGCCCTCGCGCGAGCGCTTGTGTGCGTTTTAAGGCTTGTTATATAGCGACCAAATCTTAAACATATTACTATTACATTTCCTTTGTGTTTAGAACGAGATGTGTAGTGTAGCTGTTCCTGCAAAGGTTTATCTGGATTAAAACAAAATCACTGGAAAAATAAGAATAGCTTGTATAACCACTAATATATAAACGATAGATGGTAGAGAAAGTCATATGAATGAACACATAAAATTTTAGTAACAAGTTATATAAGGAATATGTGAAACTATTTAAGGCTTCATTATTTTTTTAAGTTTTTAAGTTCAACGCCCTTTAACCTGGTAGGTCATATCAGACGATAAATGAAGGAAATGGGTGAAATGATGCTCAATTGAGCCCTGGGTCCATAGAGCTTATAGTTACCCGAAATTCGTCTTTTCAGGATAAGGGGAAACTCTGGAAAAGAGCTTATCCGGATAACTCACCCTAACGGCGATTGGAACTCGGGACCTGTTAAACGTGAATAAGAAACCTTCTTCTGCAGGGAAATGTGCATTACATATTTTATTTGTGCAGTTTTGCTTCTCACATAACAAATTCGGTATTTTGTGACTTTGCAGTTTAGAATGATAGGTAAGGCACGACTCCTTGGCTCGGTTTAGAAGACATCTTAAGAGACACGGAGTTGTTTTCACAAATACAAGCATTTTGCTAATTACCTTCAACCGTTTTTTGGTCCTTAGAGGGATAGTTAGAGAACGGCTGAGCTCACGGAAAATTGACGTAATTAAGAAACGACTAACGACCTGGGAGCAACTGAGGAAGTTCAGAACAAATTGCAAACAAGTGTTTAAGGTTGCTGCAAAAGGGAGGTGGTGCACCTATCAGTGAAAAGTCCGTTTATTTAATACAGTTATACACATGTTCGGAACGTGTTATGTGGTAATGGTATTTTATATGTCTTGATCTTAAATTGCAGCTCTCGGATAACGTAGATATATCGTATCATACAACCCAAAAAATTGCATTCCTTTCCATTTTTGTAACGAGTAAAACTTCGTAATATAACTGTGATGCTATACCATACCTAGATGTGGTTGTATATTACATTTACAAGCTGTGCTGAAATCGAATTGACTCCATCTTCCACAGATAGTACAACAATTCACGTTTTCATGTCGAACTTAGCATGAATGTTTTGTTTGCATGACGCTCTGTTTCAGCAGAAGTTTTCGAACAAACACATTAAATAATTGAAACAAGCTGCTCGTAAAATATATAATTATGTTTGAATCTCATTGGCTGAAATTGACAAACTGCTGAGCGTTACCCACGATAGAAATTAATCGTTTTTATTGCATCAATGCAGGTTCAATGAGAAATGCGAGCTTTACATGTTTAAATAAAATAACTCGATATCTCATTCACCCCATTCCCGTTCTCCAACAGAATTCAGCTCGAAATGAAGCCTCGCTATCACATTGGAAGGAATATGGAAGGTAACTAAATTCGGCTTCCAAACCCCACGTAACCCCATTATCACGTAACGACTCATAATATATAATATGAGTTTATTCTACTTTCAGGAATTAAGACAGCTGCACGACTAGCTCAGTCGGTAGGGGATGACTCTTTTAATCTCAGGGTCATGGTTTCCAGCCCCACGCTGGGTGAATATATTTTAAATCCGATAGCACCAATACATTAAGCTAGCTAGACGCAACCAAAAATTATACATAACATAACGGCACGCAAAAGTAGCCTCAAATAACATGTAGCAACTACTATTGAACTAGACGAATGGCTGACTTTAACACAAAGCTTGCAGTAGTTTAATTGTTACGGTTGCGCAGTATGGGCGTCAATTTGAAGCAGGGTGTACTTGAGCCATGTTTGGGTACCAATTTGCGGGAGATTGTTTCTAGTAGTGTTCGCCCCACTTACGGAACAAACTTACAAAGTTACCCAACATTCGTCTTTTCGGGGTAAGGGAAACCCCGGAAAGAAACTTACCCAGGTAACTCACTCTAACGGAGATTTGAACTCGGGATCTCTTATGCGTGAGGCAGAAACCCTACCCCCACATCACATTACTGTGTGAATAACAAATACATGTTGTATTTAAGCAGTTTTGATACTCACATATCAACGTCGGGATTTTGCGACATTTGCAGTTGAGCATGATAGGTAAGACACAACTCCTTGGCTCGGTGTAGAAGACCTCTTAGGAGACACGGAGTTGATTTAATAAATACAGGCATATTAACCTGCATAAAACTTGTAGCAGCTATTACGGAACTGGACGAATGACTTCCCTTAACACAAAACCAAAACTTATCTAAATCATATTTAATAGCTAACAGATTTAGCTCAAGAGAATGCTAACTTTGCATGTGTAAAGTGCTGGTTCAATTCCCGGGGCTGCTTAAACAACGTCCCAATTGTCTATAGCCTAGTCTCCAAATAAGCTTTTCTGGCCAACAAGCAACGCTCTCGTTCTATTGTCTGTTCAGGGACTTTTGAGCCAGTGGAAATGGGAGATACGGAATTCGTGGGGTCGGCGCATTGGCTAAAACAAGGAACAGCCACACGAAGTCGAACTGGCCGCGTGCCTTGTGACGTTTCACACTCCACTGGCTCAAAAGACTCTGAAGAGACAATATAATCACACCGCTTACTCTGGTTAGCTACCTCGTAGAATACTATGTGATTGTTGTTGTCGATTCACTGAAAAAGGATTTCTTGCATTCGAAAACAAATTTAATTTCACGAAGTTGCAAATTATTGGAGGAAAATAGCACAAAGTGGGCAAGCTAAGGAGTTTTTAATGTTTTATGCTTTTACGCACCTTAATTCTCTTAATTTGCAAGTGAACAAGCTATCTAGCAGTTAATATTCATAGTAACCACATTTTATGGCACTATTACTGCTAAAATAATAACAGTTATCTAAGTAAAAAATTAAGTGTGGAGATGCCGGGATCGAACCCGGGGCCTTTCACATGCAAAGCGAACGCTCTACCACTGAGCTACATCCCCACCACAACATAATCTTTGTGCTTACTTTTACCATGCTTGTGTTAATACCCTGTTTTGCATTCTCCCCGTCCTTCGCGGTGGCGGAGAAATAAGTGCTGTCTTGCAACTCGTAGCACTGTGTTCGACTACGTATCTGTTGGAGGTATACTCTTATTTTATTTCCTTCCTTATTCTCTCTGCCACCACCATTCAAGGATAATTTATCATTTTATCAGAGCAGCTTAAAGTAAACTT
This sequence comes from Deroplatys truncata, assembly GCA_030765065.1. Classification (NCBI taxonomy): domain Eukaryota; kingdom Metazoa; phylum Arthropoda; class Insecta; order Mantodea; family Mantidae; genus Deroplatys; species Deroplatys truncata. The sequence goes on from CM060983.1 coordinate 169,985,012, forward strand.
AGGTTTACACTTCTCAGATATGTAGTGATATGCAAAACGGTCTTGTCAAAGAATATTGTGTTTACTCAGTGTTCCTGAAGTAAGACACTTGTTTCGCGTTCACACGTCTGCAAATTCTGTGTTCAACTGAAAAGACAAAATAACCGAGCCCGGATAGCTCAGTCGGTAGAGCATTAGGCTTTTAACTTAAGGGTCCAGGGTTCAAGTCCCTGTCCGGGCGTTAAGGTTTTATTTAAAAAATTGATATAAAGAATTAGTTCCATTGTTTGCACCATGATTAAAGCAAACTTCTTAAATGAAAGCAAATGCTAGTTTCTTTTTCGTTTGTTTTCGTCAATCTTTGAGTTGCTAGTGGGAACAAACGTTTTGTAAAAGTCAAATCTCTGTCTGATTCTGATAGTGCTAGTTGCCAGGCACTAAACCTTCGGAAAGAAATCAAAGGACGAAAAGAAGCCATTAGTTTTTGCCGGTAAGTAGGTTATATAAGATAAATGTGGTGCACAAAATTGAGTTTATATGGGAAGAGATAATGAAAACGAGCAGAAATGCTTAAAATTAAATTAAGTTTTATTTATGAACACTCTTTAATTGCTGTGGTGCTTAGCGTCCCATTTTATATTGGGCGTGAAAGACCGGTATTTTTGCTTAGGGTCGTCTTTATGATACTTGAGGTTCGCTAACGTGCCGTAAATCTAAATAGGGGACTACCGGCATTACTTCGCTTCCGAATTAAACCATGGTATGGTTTTTTACGCCCGAAAAAAAATCCATTGCCTTCCGCCGGCGACATCGGGACCTAGAGACTACATCACACACCACTACATCACAGAGAACAATTGATGAAGTGCTAGACTTTCCTGCTGAAAGGCAGGAAATCCGTTAATTGAGAGAGAGAGAGAGAGAGAGAGAGAGAGAATGAAAACGATATGAGATGCTAAGGAGTCTAGGTGTTAAAGGTGTTCGGGGGTGGTTCTATGAACAGTTCAGCATTGATCGGAAATGAAGGGGTAGGAGTATGCGTGTGTGCATGTTTGCGGTGGAATATGTTGTATTTTGGGCACTGGAAGAGACATTTAGCGCACTTTTGCGTATATTTTAGGCGTTGGCAGAGGTGCTATGAAGCGCGTTTTTGCCCATTTTCTGTACTTTTAAGATACGTTTGGGGATTTTTATGAAAATTACGGTCACTAACATAAATTTTTTGAACGGTTCCGATAGGGGTATTTCAGACATTTCAAATGTATTTCGGCTATAGATCAGCTATTGAAACAGCCGTTTAGGACATTTTTGAACACGAGAAGAATACATTCCAGATATTTTGAAGGTATTTTAGATAGAACTGCAACTTTTGGTATTGATAAGGATTTTTAGACATTTCCTAACATTTTGAATGTTGCTATTTAGTTTTAAAGTATACGTTCGTAATATCGTAAGAATAAAAATTGTTGAGCATCTAGTTTTTTATAACATTCTCTACCACGTAAATGGTACTTAGAGAAGGTATAGCATTCCAACGAAAGAACGTCCCGAGAATTCACCGGAAATATACATTTTGAGGTCTTTTGAATAAAAGAAGCATTGCAATCCATTCAAAAATACGATACCGAGATTCATCGGAAATCACTGTTTTAAGGCTCCATGAATCCAAAATGGTGCCATTAGAAAAAGGCGCTCGCGCGAGCGCGTGCGTTCAATTTTAAGGCTCGTTATATAGCGACCAACTCTTAAGCATTTTAGTATTCATTTCCTTTGTATTTAGAACGATATGTGTAATGTAGCTGTTTCTGCAAGGGTTTATCTCGATTAAAATAAAATAGATGGAAAAATAAGAATAGATTGTATACCCACTAATATATAAATGATAGATGATAGAGAAAGTCATATGAATGTAACAATAAGATTTTTAGTATTATATAACTAATATGTGAAACTGTTAAAGGGTTCATTACTTTTTTAACTTCAACGCTCTTTAATCCGGTCGGTCATAACAGACGATAAATGAAGGAAATGGGCGAAATGATGCTCAAATGTGTCCGGGGTCTGGTGCCGCGTCCTTAAACCCCGCATTCGTGAGGGTGATTTTAGGAAGGCTTTCTTGGTGTTCGAAACCAACTTATCCACACGAGAATACAAACGTTTTACTTCTTCGGCGATTCTGTGTAACCGGTGGGCTAGACATAGGAGACAAAACATTTTTGGGAACAGAAATTTCAAGGCTTTTGCTGCAGTTTTCATGCAAGATGGCGCATCTTGACAAAAAGCAGAATATCATCATGCCGTATTTCATGTGGCCAGAGCAGCATTAACGAATTTGTAAACAATTGTGCCACTGTGGAATTATTTGCTCACCCCCTTTCTTATGTTGTCAAAAGAAATACTGTAGAGCCACATTGCTTTGCTTCCATAGTTCCGATGATGACTTGGCCATCTAATGTCCCATTGCGTCGGTTGTTTCATCAATGGAGATCCAGATTTTGTTTTCCGCAACTCCGTTTGAAATCTTCTCCAGGATCTCTTCAAAGCAGATATTTAAGTAAGTTTTTGTTAGTGTGAAATCTGATGAAATCTCTTCTTAGAGTACTTCTGCAGAAATGTCCTGAGGGATTAGTTTTCCAGTTTCCAGAACTGAATTCCCGAGTCCAAGGAAACCTTGCATAGGTTAAGCGAAAATTGAGATTGTCTACTAGATGTTGCAATTGCTATTGATATTAAAGTGGGGTTAGACCCAGCCATTTTAAAAAAAACCACAATTGTGTTTTTTTCGTGAAATGTTGAGTTATACAATACGCTTTTCATGATTATTAGATTTTTCACCAATTTTGTATGTTGTTCCATCAGTAGAAAGTGCGTCTGCACCGAATCCTAGAACAAAACTGTGTAATTTACTACTCAAAGATGAACATAATTTCGACATGGTAAATAAGTCAGCACGAACACTCGAGCTGCCTTTAAGAAGTTCAACAGCACACTAACAGGTGTTATCTGTATAATTATTTTACCTGCTAAGAGAACTAATTTTTTTCGTTTCTCTGAATTAGATACATTTCCTCTTTAAAATCAGAAGAAAAAGCCATCGTGTATTCTGAGGTCACAAGAAGAAGAATCTGAGGAACAATAGGTCATTGGACCTGACCTACTTCCCTCTTTCTGAGTATTTCATAGTATTCATTATACCTTGCATTCCTTTAATAGATTCTGCTATTTAAAGAGCTTGATTGAATCGTTTGCTGAGATAAGCTTTCGACTCCTTGAAAACAAATAAATGTATTCATACAGATCAAGATCCTCAATAAATATTTTTGTTACGTGAATGTGCCATTTCATGACGCACGCAACAGTTTTTTTACTTTCATACTTCCAAATTGTTGTACTTTTTAAAGTGTGTAAATAATCACAGAAAAAAGCTATAAGGATCCAAAACAGGCAAAAAAAGGCTTAAAACTTTAAAAAGGACAAAAGAAGCCAACAAAATAGACAAAAAGCCAAAATAAAGACTGGCCCTAGTCCCTAAATGTACGGAAAATGTTTATCTCTAATTAACTCGATATTATATCCGCCCAAATACCAAAGGCATTTCGCCTATCTTCCGGATCCTAGTTATGGTTAATTAAAGTATTAAGAAGTATTTAGGGGTAGTTTCTTGGGCAATTCTGGTATTAACACAGGCATTTCTGGTATTAAAGCAGGCATTTTGGGGTATGTTAATGTGTATTTATGGTATTCACACAGTATCTTAGGCAACGTTATAGACGCTTTCCAACATTGGCACAGGTATTTTGAACGTATCTAGGCTATTTTGAATACTTTTATAGACTTCAGACATCGAAATAGGCCTTTTGGGCAATTTTATGCGTATTTAAGAGTATTTTAACAGTATTTTGGCTACTTTTATAGACATTTCGGTCACACGAACAGACATTTAGGTTGCTATGAAGATATTTTATCATATATTATAGACAACCCTCGTTTTATAACAGTATATGATGTTCTGCAGTAATTTGTGTCGTTTCACAGCCATATTAGATTCTTTTGTAAGTTTTTGCATATTCTACTGCTAGCATGTGGTAAACTATGTGTGGGTTGCAATCATTTTTGTTTATATAGAACTAGTCTAATTTAATCCAACCGTGCGTTTTAAGATATATTATAATTTTTTATTCTGAATTGTTGTTTAATGTGGTTACATCTTTTGGCTACGCAAGGGGGCCTTGTCAGTTTATTGAAATTTATGTGAGGTTAATCGGTGTTTCATTAGCTAAGGATTGTAAAGGTAGGCACGTTTCCTCTTTATCTGGTCACTAGAATTTGCTCCTATTGGCAGAGTGAACGCCTTCTTGTTCCATTTTCTTCTTGTTTTTGTTGTTGTTGTTCTTCTTCTTATTATTATTATTATTTTATTATTATTATTATTTCCTTGCCAGACGTCTCCTAGGTGTATGCGCAGCGCTTGAGTTAACTTTCACCTTGTAATTAATTGTAGACTGGAGAAAATCTTTATCTTGCCATCAAAGTCATATTCTCTTATACACTGTTCACAACACTGTAATGTCCATATCCATATGTTGATATTCCGCCCTCTGCAATGACTCTTTTATCATGATAAGGTCTCAACGTAATTTTATACAGTTGTACTAAGTAACACTATACTCTCGTGACAAAATCAAATTATTTTGTGTTCTTATTATTTCATTGATTTTAAGGCAATCCGCAGACTATCAAATGTGATGTACTGCTTAATGGCACTAAGCTTTATACCCTTAATCGTTTTTACCACACAACCATGGATATCTAGTGTATACATCCTAGGTCGTAAGCCGATAAAGGATGGACGAGTTCACCATTAGCCTTATCTTTAAATTTTACTAAAACCTTCTAGTTTTGTGTGGAGTAACATATACGGCTTGCAGGGTAATCAGCTGTCTCTAGGTGTTCAAGAAAACGTATCCTTTCCTGTTACACATATCTTGTTGTCACTCGAGGATGAAGGAATCTATAGCCATGTATATAAGCTTCAGGTCTTCAGCTCCATAATACGCAAGAACCCGTCAAATAATTGTGGTACATTAATGTCCTAGAGATGTCCAACACACTCATTTCAATGTGTATAGATTTGCTAAACACAATCCGTCGTGAAGCCATATGTACAGCAGCTAGATTAGGTCCATGTACAGTTCTGTCGATGAATGTAGGTTTACCAATAAACTTGTCAAGTTCTTCTCACACGTAACCAGTCGTATATCCATGTAATTACATAGGTTCTCAATATTCTTTTCCAAACATTGAATTGTTGAAAAGTTTGTACAATCCTTCTAGAAATAATTTGTAGCCTGCTGTTAAATTGGAGGTAAAGTTTTAACCATAGTCACTATTGGAATTGTAGCGCTCGATGGATTCTCCTCAGACGTAGTCCGTGACTGTGCTCTAAGTTAATGTAATGTACTATATACCCTTTCCAGGAACTAAGATGAAGAATTAGCTTCTTTGTAGATAGTTGGGATTCAAGCACTCAGGCAAGAAAGGTAGGTCGTTGTGCCGATCGTGTAACTAAACAGGACATTTGATATCAAGTTCTAATATATATCCATGGGCATCACCCTCTTGAAGTGTATCTAGATTGAAATATTGAGGTGAAACCCAATAAAATCCACCATAACGGATAGCACAATGCCCAACCGTATTGGTTATTTGCATCCTCATGTGTGATAAATCGAGTGGTTTTCTGTATCGAACTTCTTCATGTAAATGTTGTTAGCTTCTGTGTAACGCTGAGAAGATTGGCATAAACCTCCTCTTATGCTGGATACCACCATGAGAAGCTGGCCATAAATTAAAAGCAATTGGAGTTCAATTACGATGTAAACTCTCTCACGTTAATGCCGTCACAACAAAAGCAGTGTCACTCCCAGTTGTGTGGCCATGCGTCTATTTGCCGGCGTGGCTCTGTGAACAGAGCTGCCGTGCAGTGGCGTCCTGTAAGATTTGTAATTCAGGTCGGCATATATGCCATCACGCAGGACAGAATCTAAGTTTATTGAGTTCATACAGTCGTGGTATCAAAAAAGATACATGGATATTATCCCAAGAATACAACTAATATAGAACGTTCACAGAAGATGCAAACTAATTTCTTATGTCGTATAAACTGTTATAGACTAACCACTTCCTAATTCCAACTTTAATTATGAGCATCACGTAAAGCAGTATTTTATGCTATATAAGTGTCATATCTGTAATCATGTATTAATTCGTGTAATCATAATGTTTAAGTATGTTCTTTATGTTAAACTGCATGTATGTTATTTTAATATTTTGTTAGATATATTTTCTCATCCATGACGCATACAAGTTTCACTGAAACATTTTCCACTCAAGATAGCTGTTAACAAAGACGAGGGGAAACTCTCCGTTAACAAAAATCTTTTATGCAATATACATGCCAGAAAAATGTAAGTAACTGACGCTAAGGGAATCCCAAACTTATCTTCAAGCCGGAGACTCCTGGATGATTTTAAATCATGTGATCCTTAGATATCGAACAGGAAAAGTCTAAATGCCCTCCAGATTTCTTTAAACTTTGAAATCGCACTTATAACCACCAATCAGAAAATTCAGGAAAAAATTCAATACCCCCGACACTCCGTGTATGCTGGGGTCAGACAACAAAACCCGCTCTCCTTGTGAACTTACTTGTGCAACAAACCTGCGACACTCCTTATAAAATTCCGCGTCAATAATTAATAAGGGATTAATACAAATATAGGCTTGTGTGTGCGATGGAGATAACTTTCAAGTGAACAGTCTTAGTGTGAACTCAGTTGGAACCTAATAATGTTACTAAAACACCCTAACGTTATTATTGAATTCCGCGCTGTAACGAACAGTGAAGTAAAACAAACTATCGTGTGCGCGAGGAAGCTGAAGAAATATTGTCGTAGCCTAAAATACTCAGAAACACGATGGGGAGACACTCGCTTGCAAAAGGCACCGGTAAATTAAACAAGATATGCACATGGCGAGGCTACGACGGGGAACGCAGCTAAGTTAACTACCAAAATAATTGCTATTCCAAAATAATACCTGGCTTAAGGGAAAGGAAGGATTCTTCTCTACCATAATTAATACTCTAACGGAATGGATGGCTTATTATTTAATATATAAAGAGTGATTACAGTACTTACACTCTCAGCCCAATGTCTGTCGGCGAGGCCATTGTGCCTTAGCACGAAGAAAGCAGTTGCACGTTTTTCCTACTCGGGGCTTACTTACTGACTACTTCTCAAACCCACGCTAACTCTCAAGCGTCAGTGACGCCATCCCCTCCATAACACTTAGTTCCCCCTACTCCCAGATCAACTGCCGTCTCGGATCTCGGTGACCAGAGACTATATCCTATCATCTGTGCATACGCCACAATATTCGTATGAAAATGTTTGTAAAGTAGAGTCAGTGAGAAACAAGTCACTATACAATTACGCGTCAGTTTAAATTCAAAGAAATGGATGTGCGTTCTACGTAAGTTTGTAAAATACTTATTATTTAACTTTACTTGGAAATCAATGAAATTAAACACCACAATTTAATTTTAATTAGAGTCTTCAAACATTAATTTACTTCCCCTTCATAGTCTAACAGCACCAACTCAGCCTCATGCTCAATTAATAAAGATTAAACGAAGGTAGCCGAGGGCAAGGAAAGAAGAAAAAGACGGCGTCAATGCAGCTGCAAAATAGAAGGTACGTATTCATATTTTGCATGCTCAATAATTACTCTCACTTTATATTAATTACAGTCAAACAATCATTTCGTTGTGTCCTATAATAAATAAAGCTGCATAATTACAATAATAATTAACAACGACGGGACCTGTGTAAAAGGTGGTCATTTATTAAGCGAACAAATAGCTAAAGATCTGCTGGCAGTCATCAGTTCACTGCTGCTTGCCATGTAACAGCTGCCATCGCAGTGGCTACATGCTAACAGTTAATCTTTGTGTCCCAAGCAATCTTAAGGGATCATACAGATGTTTGCGAATATGAAAAACCGTACACATAAATTTACAGCATAACTTATAATAACATGTACTTTAAAGTTTACAGTTACAGAACACACGAGAATAAGTTATGCGTAGCTTCCATTTGAAACCAAGATTTAAACCTTAATCATTGTTTTAAGTATAAGGAAAACAAATAGAAAATGAATTGAACCTCCATAGTTATATCACTGTAATAAACATGCTCCACGTGAGATTAACGCTCTCATTTATTTTTAAGCATTTCCGCATGTTGAATAACAAAAGTGGTATCCATTTTACTAATATGTCCAATACTTATGAATAAACTCTTATTTAACTTAAACGAGACCCACTTGACAAACAAGCAGTCAATAGTCCGCCCAGCTACTTTGCCTGTCTAGCACTTGATTGAGTCGGGAAGGCACAGGCCCAATCAGATGTCGGAAATAACCAGGATCGTGTCTGTTCCCATGGTTTCTGCAGTGCTCCAATGGTCCATTTATAGTGCGCCCCTGATTGCGCTGCCACACAAGCATTATTCGTAACCAGACGTTCCCTATAATATTAAACTTTGGAGATTTTGGGGCCAGCTAAGAACTGTATATCACCGTATTCCCCAAAGAATTCCCATGTAAACCGAGAGGTATGCACGGCGCTGTTGTACTGCACCATGCTAATTGTAGGTATTTCATCCGCGGGAAATGGGAGCCTCACACTTGATAGAACAACGTCTCTGACTATGGCGACTTAATCAACCGAATTCATTCTTGGGGATATCTCAACTAGTTATCCAGGTCCAGATCCAGTGATCCAACACAGCGTTGAGCAGCTGATGCGCCCCGATATACATAACATCTCTGATAACTGGGATCCAGCATAGAAGCTGTTGGCCTCCAACTGATCAATTACCAATGATGGTCATTACAGAGAACCACTTTGTCAAGCAATATAGTAGTGTTCCACACATCCAGTGAGGTTAGAAACTCTTCCAAAGTAAACTCGACTCGTAGCTCTCTATGTCGAGGAGACAGATACTCCTTTATAGCCGCACACGATTGCTATGCCTGCTGATCTTAACCTGAGAGAAGCCGTTGTCTCACTAATGGGCAATTGCCCCTGCGTAATCATATCCTTTAGTGACTGAAAAGGATGGGCTTCCACTCCTGTTAAAAGAGCAGCACCCTCCTCTGGGGTGTTTTTGGCCGCCGATTTGTTTTTCTGTGATCAGGAAGACCGCATTCTCCGTTCTGCCACGCTGTTATCAATCGCCGCACAGTACACACTTTATTAGGTGTTGCTCTGGCAATCTCCCGAGGAGCCATGTTCGCCCCAAATCCCCAAAATCATTCCACGTTTCATTTTGGATATATTTGAATATATGCCTGTCGTATGCTTAAGTTGCGAAAACGCAAATGTCAAATGCCACAGGATGCCACTGCACAAACACTGCTACATACAAGGCCGCGCAAGTAACAAACACGTCTACACAGCTCTATTGTTGTAGGGACAATGCTTTTGTAACGGCCTTAACAGGGGTGAGTGCACAGTAGCATGCTATCCTACGTAAGTCCTGGAGAGGTAAAATAGTGAGCACAATCAGCTTTATGCGTTTTCAGGGGCTGGTCACTGGATGTCTAAAGAAAAAAAATTAAATTGAGTTTTATATATGGATGGTCTTTAATTGCTGTGGTTCTTAGCCTCCCATTCTACAATGGGTGTGAAAGTTCGGAAATTTTGCTCAGAGGCCTCTCTATTAGATTTGAGGTTCTTTTACGTACATTTACGGCATGGGACCACCGGAATTAGTTCCCTTCCGAAGGAAGCCATGCTAAGGATTGTTATGCCGGATAAAATCCATCACCTTCCGCCGGGTTTGAACCCACGACTTCGGCAACCAAAGGCTAGCGTGGCACCCCTAGACCACGGAGTACGACTGTCTCAAAGACATTAGCTAGGAGAAGACATCGTAGGTTAAGGACAGATCGCTGTATTGACCCAGGTTTCTCGTGGTAAACTGTTTCCATACATTTTCAGTATGCTCGTAGCCAGAATCACTAATTTCTTCCTCATTCAGTTTATTATAGAAAGCTTCCTTAGAAAGCATGCGTGTGTCATTCATGACATCCCACGATGTAACAGATCCGTAGGGAAATACTCCGTTACTTCTGTTCAAGTTCAACTTGTCCTCTCCGAAGTACTTGGAGGTCTTAGAATATGCTGTTAGGTTTTTCACTGGTTTATCCGTACTGGTACTCAAGAAACGGTGTGTAGATACAAACCTGAGTTTAATATTTCCATTATACTTTGAGAATGAGATGTGGCTTTCTTTACAGTTCGGGATTACCTCCACTCATTCACTTGTACAGCCAAGCTCCTTAACGATGAAATGTGAATCATATCCGCTCAGGTTATGCATAAACACAGATTAGGTGTTTAGCAGGCTAAATAGCAATTATTATGTATATATCCTCGGTATTCGCCATTGATATGGCCGTGGCGCGCACTTTATAGTTCTCATCTGTAAATTTTCTAGTACATAACTAGCCCTCAGTAGAAGACTCGAAATCCCTTTGTTGTTCATCTGTAAGTTGCAGAGACTTAGCATATGTATACTGTCGATCTTCTTCACAATGGATGTTAGGTATTCCATAAACTTCTCGTCAGTATTATAACCACGATACACATAGGGCTGAGGTCTTTACACTTTCCGAAACTTCAGCAGATTGATCAGAGTTCACATAGACACAAAACTTAAGGTATTGGAGTGTTTGTAATGGAGATTAATTTATGGAATTTTTGTGGTGACGGTTGTCCTGTTTTTCTCTTTTATTAACTGATTTGTATCTGTTCTTTTTATTTTTCATGGAGCGGGTGCTGGTGGTGGTGATGGTGACGGTGTTTTTCTAGTTGTTAGTTAAGTTATTTCTTAATTTTTTATTTTTGTTGCTTTTTATTTGGTTTTTTGTATCCGTATTCATTTTTACTTCCTCTACTACGTATAGTAAGTAGGGGAAGTATTGTATTCCACCCAAAAATTCCATACCGAGATTTCACAGAAAATACATGTTTTTAGACCCCCTGAATCCAAAAAAAGCATTTTTAGAAACATGTCCGTGTGTGTGTGTGTCTGTGTGTCTGTGAACAGCATAACTCAGAAACGAACAGTCTGATAAACACCAAACTTGGTATTTAGGTTCAGTATCTTCCAGAGATGCGACACGAAGTTTTTCAAGAAAATCCCCCCACCCCAGATTACATTTAAATGGAACATTTTTCGAAAATTTTAATTTTCTCAAAAATGGCTTTAACGATTTTGATTAAAATATCATATGTTTAAGATATTTTCATGGCAAATGAAATGTATATCTCGAATTTTCTGGGAATGTCTCTAAAAGTATTCTTCATTGTGAACGACTTTTGCATAACTGGTAAACCATAAAAGATAGACAAAATTTTACTACACAAAAAATGTAGATGGCGTTAAAATACACAATTTATGTCATATACATTTTTTGTTGAGTGAACAATTTTCGATATATTGCTTGTTATTCCCTTAAATTTTCCAATACTTATACTTTTTCTCAAATTCGTTGTTCGTTTTTTTATGTTCTGGACATGCAAAGAGAATGGAATGCGCCACATAACAACCAGCGCTTAAAGGATTTGACTATCGCTTAAAACCTACCAAATTCCCTTTGCATCTGCAAGAAAATTAGCAATAAGATTGACATCTGCATATCTCGATTAACATCAAGCATTTGGAGAATAAGCGTTTGTAAAAATACTTGGTACAAGAGTAGAGAAAGTCATGTGAGTGTAACACATCAGATTTTTTATTATTTGTATCCTATGGTGCAGATCTTGTAATGAATGCGTCTGTCGAAATGGTTGTGAGATATGCCTTGCCTCTGTTTGGGTGTGACGTCATGTAGGAGAAGTTATGAAACAAGTTTCAAAGTGTCGGATAGAACTACTAATTTTGGCTGCGCTTGGGATTTACATAATATTGAACTGGTTAATATATACATAAAACGAATGGTGTACAACAAAACTGGGATTTCACGTAAACGGTTAGAACGGACTTAATTACTTGCATCTCCGACTCGTCACACCATCTTCCAGCACACAAACGCAGCATCTTCCAACCGCTTGCACAATTTAATTACATTAATGATTCTAATATCGGTTGTTACGTTAGTAGCACGCAAACTAATACCAAGAGAGTATCTCGGAGAGTCGTGTCAACTCGGGGCCTCCCTCCTTTATTTCTGTTTTCTTATGACGCCAGAATTCGCGCCTTTATTTGTTACGAATTCCATTGGTTCTTAAGTAGCGTTACATAGCATGTTATGACAATAAAATGTGCCAAATTTCTGAAGTCACGTGTCCTGCTGACTTATCTGGCAAAACCCAATGTCTCTGTTCTTCTCTTAAGTACAAGTTTCCTTTTCTATTTTACCAACTCCCTCGATTTCCGGGAAATGGATCACTATTTTTGTTTCTTTCTATTCTCTTCACTCTCTTTCTATGTTCTGTTGTTTAATTTGACCCCTGTGCGCAACAGCGTGTGCGTTGATGGGCTTTCACCCCTTGTTTAGTAGCTCGCCTATTCGAATTACAGCTATGTTATAAGTTGGTTTCACACATTTTCAATCATTCCCAATATTTTAACATTGATTTTTAATCCTATTTCCAATATTTTATATGCTGCTATTTCCTATGCTTATTTGCTGTTACAATATCCCACCTTACAATAGCCCTTACAATATCCCACCGCAAACGTGCATATACCCATACCCTTACCCCTCCATTTTCAATGAATGCTAAATTGTTCCTGGAACCACCCTGAACACCTTCGACCCCTAGCCTTCCTAGCAACTCGCATCGTTTCCCTCTCTTCCATATTGTCGTAACCTCACATACTAATATCACAATTTAGATGGCAGTGCAGAAAGGTACCCAGAAATTTACTTTACTTCTCACATTAACACGAGGCCGACGGGGGTGAGCCTAAAATTGCATTTAAATATACTTAAAATTGCAGGATGTCTATTCTTATATCCAATCAAAATTACCAACACATATGCTCTAGGGAAGATATTCCCTCCATTTCTAAAGAAACGCACGCTACTCTGACGTCATTTCTTTGCCTTTTCTAATTGATAAACAACTCACCCCCTCGTTTCATTGTTACCCGCTCCTATTGTCAGTTTCAGTGAGGCCGTGTAAACTTATTTCCTAACAATGCTTATAATTAAAAAACATCTCAAATCATTGTCATACAATAATGTTAATTTACACTACAATCACTCTGGCATTTACAGTGTTGTGATATAAAATACTGCCTCACTATATTCCACCGAAATTCACAGATTACACTTTCTATGTGCTTCCAGAGGAGCTCCATGTTTACCGTGTGCTATCCCTTCCGTTGCCAGACACAAAGAAAGAGACTTCCTGGCCTTGCCGCAAATAACACATTATCCCCTCCCTTACGGCACGTCACATCCTGTCCGTGTTGCCAACACTAGAATCCCGAGTGCTACCAACACGTCACATCTCCCCGAGCTACCCAGATCGACGTCCTCGTCGAAACAAAAGGATAAAACAAAGAAATACATGAAAATAAATAAATGATATATTTTACATCATAAAAACAATTACAAAAGCAAAATTGTTTTTACACAGATTAGACATTTTATTTTTGAAATGCTATATAATGGAGCACATATGTCTATCAAATGAAGTTTGTCTTATTTCCTGTTAACATGTTTGTCAGATATATCATATATTTTTATGGAGTTTTGAGTGCCATCGACGATATGTGTTTAAATGTATATTACAAATTTCCGAGTGAGTCCCGCACACGCACATTGTACATTGCTGCCACTATAAAACTGTATTTACACTGCACTTTGTTTGAGGTATTTATGAGAGAGCCTCTAACATCACCCATACTGAAGAAATATCAGCTGCAGAGTCCTTTCTCACTGACGACGTAGGTTGATGGTAATGAGGGGGCAATTCTGACTTGGATTTCGCCCCAATAGGTGGCCCCTTTGCCACATAACGTGTAAATATGAGGCAGCAGATAGCAGCTCCCCTGGGCTTGCATCTAGCATCGGGCGTGTCTCATCACAGCGGGCTCACTCCGTTGGACACTCGTACTCTCCATACAGCAATGTGTCACTACAACATGAATTTCAAACAGGTATAACTTGTGCTCCCAAAACAAAATTACACATAAAAGAAAATAGTATGTCATTTAAAATAGCATGAACAGTAAAGGCCACAGTTTTAGCAAAAGTTTACAAAAACAAGGTCTTAATAATGAACACAACAACAAAATTACAGCCTGACATATTGTCGAATACCTCACTAATTTATAATTACTTAACTTCAGAGGAGGGCAACTCGCATGTGAGAGGGATCGTTGAACAAACAAAGAACTTTAAAACTCGAGGTATCGACAAGGGACGTAGCTAAAGTTATCTCAAAAATATTCTTACACTAACATAATTCCTGGCTGAAGGGAGAGGCAAGGATTCTATTCTACCATAATTAAAACGGCAAGGAAATGAACAACTAGTAGATTTATTATAATATGTGCTTACCCCATGCGTCTGCTGGGCGAGGACGCCATGGTACAGTTATCCGTCTAGCTCACGCGAAGACTCGTCACAGACTACTTGAAAACCCACGCTAACTTGGCGTCACTAACGCCATCCCCACCAATGAGACTGTTTCCCCTCAATCGCCCCTCCTCGGATAAACTGCCAACCTTCAACTTGGGTAACCAGAGGACGCAGCTATTACTATAATCTGTGCACATGCCACATCTCCCCCTGGCCACCGAAGTCGACGTCCTCGTCGACAGAAAGAAAATGAATACAATAAACAGGAAAAAACAAAACAAACACATACCAAAAATGACATACAAATGTGTGAAGTAAAATATAACAGTAATATATATGTGTGGTAAGCACCCAGCCGAAGAAACAATGGTGCTGGGTGATGTGGAGAGAGACGAGCGATGTAAGTGCTGTCGACTTAGTATTGTTAATGCACTTAGCTTTGGCATCCCGCACACGCACACACCACGCTGCCTTAGTTCACAGGCACACTACACTGCGCAAAAGGGTGATGAACTGCCGTAACTGTTTGTGGGTGGGTTTAGACAGTGCCCACAACGACGATTTGTCCTGGTGTAGAATTAGCACCGCAGGTCTCTGGTGATGACAACAGGGTGGGCAGTCGCTGGCTTGGACTGCCCCCCGACATGGTGGCTCCTTATGCCACGGCAGTGTAGTGGCTGCCCGACAGCTTCCCTGTGGTGTTTCTTGACTTCTGGTGTGCCCTGGGGATGCTGATGCACCTTCTCGCTCTCTGCCACAGCAAAATACTAAAACAAAACCACCACGAAATAAACAGGATGCTCCCACAAAGAATCACACACAAAAGAAGGGTATGTCATTTACAATTAAAGATTTTAAAGTATGAAAAGTGTACACTAAAAGAATTTTTATGACATGGGGTAAAGAAAGAGAAAAAAAAATTAGTACAAATTGGCATAAAAAAGAAATTTTACAGAGTTGCCATCCAAAGTGTAACTTACAATGCTTTACAATCCAAATAACAGTAAAACAGAATCAAAATACATGAACATGACAGAAATGAAACATAACCTTGTTTTGGGATCCCAATATTACATCTCAATAACCAGCTGGTATCACTAACAAAAGAAAGTAAGTGCACTTACAAGACAGTCACACATGACGATGAAATGAACTCATTCACACTGACCATGGCCCCAAATTACACACAACACTGACTTAACTATCTACTCAAACTAGTGTATACATCACTACAAGCTACATCCACAATACATTTCTAAACTACGCCACGTGACATGCTTTCAACTACTAGTGTCCTACTCTTGTCACCAATACAACTTCTTGTCCACATCATTATCTTTCTCATCGCAGTATTAGCATCAACGCAATCATAATCATCAACATCATCAGCAGTAATAGTGCAATCTCGATCATTACTTCAAGCATCATCATCTTTCAATTTTCTCTCCAAAACAAAACATCTGCACTTACGTGTCTCATTTAACATGCTGTAAATTCAAAACATTTGACATAGGCATAACCTTCAAGAAATCACATTAACAATTCAGGAATTACACAAATAACATGACATTATAATGTTGCATCTACATCCTCAAAATGAAAATTTAAGCTGGAAAACAGGTGGTATTAACATTTGCTATCTAAGATGGTAATAAACTTGTTGCATAAACAGAGAAAAAAAAATTATTTTCATTACATTCACTTCCATCTATATAATCTCTCGTGTGAATTCATCACACACGCTATACTGGGCACGTTACAGCAACACCAATAAGCAAAATCTCTGAAATCAGACAACAACTGTCGGGGTTACACTGTGGCACTTCCACCGAAGCTGACATCATCTCGTCTCATCTCATCTCTCCTCATCTCACATCAACACCGTCGGGGTTACTCTTTGGCACTTCCACCGAGGCAAATCTCAACTCTTATTTCTCACATAACCTCAAACTACGCCATCGGGGTTACACTTTGGCACTCCCACCGAGGCAAATCTCACCTATATCACATAACCTCAAATACACACATACATACAAACACTATTCATGCAACAATTTTCTGCAAATAAAGATCACAGCATCATTATGAAACCCAAAATCAAATCATATCATATCAAATCAAATCGAATGCAACAAAACAACATCACATCATTATTCAAAACAATATTGTCACATAACATTCCTGAAAATGAAAGCTCAATTAAGCATATAATACACCTGAAACACATTCCTGCAGCATAATACAACAAACAAATGATTTGCAGTTACCAAAACACAATTCAAAATTTAAATTACACCCACAAGAATAACACACTTTTAATTTAGCAGAGACATTCATATCACATTATTCCTGAAAAACAAAGCTTAATTAAGCATCAGTCAGTGAAACAATAAATTTAGCATACCTGTGTGAGTCGTAAAACTGTTTCATTCATCCAAACTTTAACACTCACAATGATTACATACTTACGGGTGATTTTTTTCTTTTCTCTTACTCGTTTACCACAAAATTCCCGTGCAAATTGTCCAAAATCTGGTAACACACGTACAGCTGGTTCATCAACATCCACATCGTAATGGTCCATATCAGAAGCACATCAAACCTAATTAGGTGTAGATACTGGCAAGTTTGGTAGCTCCTGAAACTTTTACTTACATGAGTAACTGCGAAAGATTTTCCCTTAAAAATATGCATTGCGGAATTAAACCAAACTTGGCAACGGTAAAGCAAAATTATCATCATTCTCAGAGCGACCAATAGCAGTAGTAGCCAACATTTCAAAATTCTAAAATAACTCATACGGCGACAACTCGTTGGAATGCTCCACGTGAGAGGGGTCAATGACCGGCAGACAGCTGATTGCTTTGCACCAACAGGCGTACCAACACTGGACAGATTCTACCTCACTGTGCTCGCTAACCGGGGCAATTGCTATATCAGATTTCTGTGCAGTACGTCGCTCAGGCATGATTGCAGCACAAAAGATAACGCAACCAATAAACAAACAGTAGGACCAAGCAATACAGATTACACCAAACTAAACACTTATAACATCACATGAATGTAAGTAGCAAGATCAGAACATAGCCAAATAAAACAGTTGCAGAAAGAACACAATTAAGCGCCCGCGGCGAAATATCAGAAAATTATACTAACACACGGCTACACAAGCCACTTGGACACAATACCAAGATTTTTAAGCAGAATGAACACATGGAAGAAAACAAAATGATAGCTTCAGTGAGAAACCTCGAACTGGAAGTTAAAAAAAACCACGTCACACTTACTGTGACCACCGCGAAGATTCTCAAAAGGAGCAGAATACAAACTTGTAATTTATACGAGCACACAAAACTTCTCTCTTTTTTTTCTTAAATCAAAGGTATATAATCTGATATGCACACGCAAATAAACGCGCCAAAACACGTGCTGAGGAATACTGGTTTCACAAGCTAAAAATTATTGCTGAAATGCACGACCACGCGGGAATTACACAACACACGTGCGTACATAAAAGTTACACGAAGAATGACCCAGAAAAGTGCAGTAAATAGCTAGAAATCACAATCACTGGAATATAAAGTTATACATTTCCAAACCACTGCTAATAAGCACAGAAAACAAGATTTGCAAACGGATAGCCAACACGTGACGAGCACATTTTGAAACAACTATCTCGCTCGTTTCACAACCCGTTTCACAAAACCATTTTTTTGAAAATAACCAGCACGAAGAACGGAACACAGTGATATAATTTAAAGGAAATGAAGCCAAAACAAGGGGAAAATGGAGTCAGAAGTTTTAGCGTCACCCGGCAGACAATGGGAAAAATGCAAAAATGAACTCAAAACTGAAATTTCGATACCAGACTTTCAGAAATGATGGAAACAAAATTTAGAAGAAGAGAATCACAAATTAAAGTATAAAAATCCTTGCCCTTCAGCCAGAAAGAACTTTACATTTTTCACGACCACGTGGAGCAGAAACCGTTAAATTTGGAGGGAACAAAATTTTGCACTTAAAATCTCAAAACAAATCAAACCAATTGCTCGGCGCCACCACCAATTTGTCGAATACCTCACTAATTTATAATTACTTAACTTCAGAGGAGGGCAACTCGCATGTGAGAGGGATCGTTGAACAAACAAAGAACTTTAAAACTCGAGGTATCGACAAGGGACGTAGCTAAAGTTATCTCAAAAATATTCTTACACTAACATAATTCCTGGCTGAAGGGAGAGGCAAGGATTCTATTCTACCATAATTAAAACGGCAAGGAAATGAACAACTAGTAGATTTATTATAATATGTGCTTACCCCATGCGTCTGCTGGGCGAGGACGCCATGGTACAGTTATCCGTCTAGCTCACGCGAAGACTCGTCACAGACTACTTGAAAACCCACGCTAACTTGGCGTCACTAACGCCATCCCCACCAATGAGACTGTTTCCCCTCAATCGCCCCTCCTCGGATAAACTGCCAACCTTCAACTTGGGTAACCAGAGGACGCAGCTATTACTATAATCTGTGCACATGCCACAATATAAATTGAATTTTAGAGGTTACAAGCCAAAGTTATACAGTAAATTCTTAAAAATCATAGTAGAGGTACACAAAAATGTCAAAGTACATAAGTGTTACATCAATTATATCAATAATCTACACATAGTAAAGCAAAATACAAATATAACAAATAGAATATAGTAAATCATTTGGGATCCCAAACTTAACCTAACCAGTTGGTACAAATTAATTCACAAAATAAAAGTGCACTTATCATACATACATACATATATACGTACATACATACATTACAATGAAACAAAATTAGTGATAATAATCAAAGCTCAGATGACACAAAACACATTACTGCATGTTTCAAAATAAGCATATCATTACATGCGCCAAACTACAAGTGTCCATGCTTGAATCTCAATAGCACCACAAATTGTCATTCTCATTAATATCATTAAGCTTCTATCCTCATTAGCATCATCATCATTCTTATCGTCATACTCATTCTCATTATGCGCAGTAATTAGTGATGAAAAGAAATTTATTCACTGACAGCTCGTCCAACTAGCTGCAAAATAGTGCAGAAAGCAAAAGTACCTGACATAGGCAGAAATTCAGAAAATCACATTAGCATTTCAGAAAATACACACAAATAATATAGCATTACACTGTTACATCCACATCTACAGGATCAAGATGAAGCTGGAAGACAGATGGTATAAAACGTGTTGCATAAAATAAAAAAAATTATTCTCTTTGCATTGCACCTCTTTTGTGTACACATCACACACATTATACTGGGTACGTTTCAGCAACACCAATATGCACAACATCTCTCAACTCGTCATAAAATTTTCAGGGACGTGCTAGCCCTCCTGAAAACTCACAACATTCAAACTTCAAGGTTACATTGTAGCTATCCCATCGAAGCTTACATTAACTCATCACATCTCACTACACCATCGTGGTTACTCTTCGACACTCCCAACGAAGCAAATCTTCCAAATACTACTCACATACCAACACAAATACACAAAATTTATGCAACAACTTCTGCAAAGAAAGATCACAGTATCATAATGAAGCATAAAATCAAGCCAAAAGAATACAACAGAATAAAGCACATCATTAGCAAAGTAGCAATCTCGTCTATCATTCCTGCAAGTCAAAGACTATTAAGTATTGGTTATTAAAGCAAAAATTTAGCATAACTGTTTCCATCAGAAAACTTTTAACTTATTCAAAATATATACCACACTTTGGTACACACAATGTGCACATACTTACAGTTTTTTTCCTTGCTTTTTCTTTTTACCACAAAATTCCAATGCAACTTTCCAAGTTCTTGTAATACACATGTCGCACGATCGGCATCCAGTAGGTGATGGATAAATCCCGCTGGTACATGTTAGGTGATCTCTGAAGCTGTGTAGGTCTCTGCGATAGTGGTACAGCTGGTGGTGACTGAAACTAATTAAACTATCACTCTGATTAGTCATGTGAAGTACATTCAGGAACTGTATGGTCAGCCAAAACTAATTATGACGGGAATGGCGGTGACGAAACGTTTGAAACCACAATGCAGCAGTATCTTTCAAGTAAGGGGGAGAACATTTCAATTTCATATCATCAAACCGAGCATTAGCAGTAGCAACCATTTCAAAATTTTGGATAAAATCATATGCTGACAACTTACTAGAATTTTCAAAATAAGGCGCTTCAATGACCGGTCTAGAAACAACTGCTGCATTGTACTAACAGGAGCAAGCTGATTAGGCACTGCTGGCAAAAATTGTGTATGAAAAGGCACACCAACACCAGAAATGGACACCTCACTGCGTTCACTAATTGGTGCAATAACCACATCAGAATTTTGTGTGGTGCGTCGCTTATGCATTTTAACCACAGAAAAACGACTTTGTAATGTATAAAATACTATAACCTCGGCCAGCAGATAAGAAATATAGGGAAACCAAAGTTGCACTTTGCACTGCATAAGATCACATTCAGTACACTTATAAACACACGCGCAATTTAATTCGTAGAGCATTAGTACTGAAAATTCACTTCACACTGTTAAATTTAATTGTATTTACAAAACGAAACATCACACCTGAACACTAGGCGGGAAGAAGTAACACGTGGTAGCTACATGGAGCAATTTCAACACCCCCAAAAATTTACGCCAATATAAATATGCCAAAATAAATCACATAATTAAAATTTAGAGCCAAACAAATGAATAAACCCCTTTTCTAAAAGACTGAAACCGAAAGATACCTCACGTTGAAACACGTGGTCACCCAAAGTTAAACCAGAATATTAAAAAACGGTGGGAAAAAACTTACATTATTATATTCCCGCGACTCCACCAATTGTCGTGATCTCACATATTAACATCACAAATTTAGATGGTAGAGCAGAAAGGTATCCGGGAATTTACTTTACTTCTCACATTAACACGAGGCCGACGGGGGCGAGCCTAAAATGGTATTTAAATATACTTAAAATTGCAGGATTAAGGAATAGGATTACCTGTTCAAATAATCACACCACACTCAACTTTGGATGGCCACTATATTCCACCGTAATTCACAGATTACATTTTCTATTTGTTTCCATGAGGACCTCCATGTCTACCGCGTGCTATCCCTTCCGTTGCCACACACAAAGAAAGAGACTTCCTGGCCTTGCCGCAAATAACATGTAATCCCCTCCCTTACGGTACGTCACATCCTGTCCATGTTGCCAACACTAGCATCCCCAGTGCTACCAACACGTCACAATATAAACATACTTTCTGCCTTTCAACATCAGCACAGCGTGACATCTCTGCTCCTTTTCCCTATCTGCTCCCATATAAGCGCACTTTTCTGCGCCAGAGTTCTCCTATATAACCTACTTGCCGGCAACAAGCAATGCCTTCTTATCGTCCTTTGATTCCTCCCCGATGGATGCGCGCCTAACAACTAGCACGCTCAGATTCAGACAAAAATCTATCATAAAAGCCTTTTTCCTAGTAGCAGCTCAAAGATCGACAAAAATAAACCAAAAAGAAACTACAATTTGCTTCCATTTAAGATAGAAGCCTTAATCATGGTGCAAATAAAGAAAATGGTTACTTGAGACTAATCCTTTATATCCATTTTTATAGAAAACGTTAACGTCCCGACAGGGAGTTGAATCCTGGACCCTTAAGTTAAAAGCCTAATGCTCTATCGATTAAGCTATCTGGACTGGCTTGTTCGACGTCTTCTGTGAACACAGACATTGCAGATGTCTAAACGCGAAACAAGTGTGTTACTTCAGGATCACTCAGTAAACACAATATTTTTGTCAATACCGTCTGCATAACACCACACACCTCAGAAGTATAAACCTAAGTTTACTTTAACCTGCTCTGATAAAATGATAAATCATCCTTGAATGGTGGTGGCAGGGAGAATAAGGAAGGAAAGAAAATAAAAACTAGAAGTATACCTCCAACAGATACCTTGTCGAACACGGTGCTACGATTTGCAAGATAGCGCACATTTCTCCGTCGCCGCGAAGGACGACGGAAATGGTTAAAGTAAGCGGAGGAAACTGTTATGGTGGGGATGTAGCTCAGTGGTAGAGCGTTCGCTTTGCATGTGAAAGACCCCGGGTTCGATCGCCGGCATCTCCATGATTATTTTTTCACTTACATAACTGTTATTACTTTAACAGTAATAGTGAGATAAACCGTGGTTAATATGAATATTAAATGACAGAAGGCCTGTTCACTTGCATATTATGAGAATAAAGGTGAGTAAAAACATAAAAAATTTAAAGTTCCTAGCTTGGCCACTTTGTGCTATTTCCTTTCAACACTTTGCAGCTTCGTGAAATCAAACCATTGAAAGGATTTACACGAAAATTAAATTAGGATCCTTTCTAATTTGTATGAGTTAGGGTGGTAAAAGAACCTTAATACTCCGCTTTCCTTTCTCTTCTACTTGTCTATAGTAAGTAGAGAAAGTATTGCATTACACCCAAATATCGATAACGAGATTTCACTGTAAGTGCATGTTTTTAGACCCTCATAATCCCCCCCAAGAACATTTTTAGGAAAACATGTGTGTGTGTGTGTGTGTGTGTGTGTGTGTGTGTGTGTGTGTGTGTGTGTGTGTGTGTGTGTGTCTGTCTTTGAATAGCATGACACAAAAATTAAAATTCGGTTGAATACCACACTTGGTATTTAATTTCAGCATCTTCCAAAGTTACGACAAGGGCGGTAAAGAAAATTCCCACCCCAAACTACCTTTCGTATGGAAAACTGTTCATTATTTTTTATTTTCTAAAAAATGGCTATAACGATATTAATTAAAATAGCATATGTTAAGGATATTCGCATGGGAAATGAAATGTATACCTTGAATTTTCTGGGAATAGCCTGTGGAGTTCTCTTCATTCGGAATAAGCTTTGTATAGTTGCTAAACGGTAGAATAATGCCTTACTACAAAAAACATTTAGACCTCGTTAAACCACACAAATTATACGAAATAACATTTTATAGCGTTAATTATTTCCGAGATATTCCTTGTTACTGCTCTGGATTTTCAAATGCTTATGTTTTGTGAGGCAATATTTTATATCACAACATGCTGTGAATGCCAGAATGATTATAGTGTAAATTAGTATTATTGTATATACATGCTTTTAGATACTTTTTAGCCAGGAGGACTTGTTAGGAAATAAGTTTGCACTTCCTAACTGAAACTGACAATAGAAACGAATAACAATACCTAAACCGAGGGGGGTGAGTTGTTTGTCACCAAGAAGAGAATGCCGGAATTTAGGTCAGGGTATCGTATCTTTTTCAGAAATGGAGGGAATAGCTTCCCTAGAGCATATATGTCTGTAGTAGTGATTGGCTGACCAAAAGAGACGCTAAAGTGGGCGCGATTTGGTAACCAATAGCAGCTCTATTATAATGTTTAGGCAATTCGAGGTGAAGGAGTATATATTCTCGAGCCATAAGCAAGTGTCGCACAGTTCTGAAGAATCTCTCACGAGGTGTACGCCGCAGAGTTAGTTACAAAAATGTAAAGTACGCTAAGTAATTGATGCGCGGCAACTAAAGCGACTGTAGTTACATTCAGAAATACCACAGTTTCAGTCAGGCATGTATAAAAATTAAATATGTCAATTATTAATTAAGCGTGACGGCAATAAAAGTCTAGATTCAGATTTTTTTCTTCAGTGTTATCATTTAGCAACAACTCCTTTCCGTTTACACACCCTGCTTAGAGATACTTGCTCGACTGCGTTACAATAACTAGCCGGAGGACAAAGAACCCAAATTTAAAATAATAAAACAAAAGGCGCTCGACAAATCAGATAACACAAGTCATTGAGAAACTGCGACATTTGTCAAGAGACACTTATTATTATTATTATTATTATTATTATTATTATTATTATTATTATTATTATTATTATTATTATTATTATTACTGTGGTAATGCAAAGAGAATAGAATTCAAACGCATTACACAGTGATCCGCTTATAAAAAATCTGACTATCGTTTTATCTTATCCTTTTTATACCTACAACGAAATGCATAAACATGTAATGAAGTTTATCTGGATTAACAAGAAGTAGATAGAACAATAAACTTTAGTAAGAATGAGAATTGGCGCGAACAAAGTGTCACGGAAATGCAACACGTCATATATTTTTAATTGCTTGATTTGTATAGCTTCCTGTCATTTCTACAGCCTTTATTGGAAATGTTGACTTGAGAAACAATAATTGTGTTATTACTCACTGAATAGTAGCCTTTAACGTGTGTTTTATTCGTTTTTACATAGTAAAACATGTTGACAGATACTCACACACTCGTACTTCTGGACTCTGGAGAACCTAGGGAATGATTCTACAGAGTCATCGCTATCAAACCTTACCGCTCACACGCTGTTCTGCGTCTGGGTAGCACGACATTCCAACAGAACTCGCCACGAATATTACTATCGAAGTTAGCACAAGTTGGGATTTCGGTGACTTCTGCACAAACAGCAGAACATTGTTAAAACCTTACAAATGCACATGTGTTTATAGTTTAAAGCAGATGATCACGTAGCACGCGTGCATTACTGCTAGTGGTTTCTGTCGTCAGTGATTAAAGGATGAATTGTGTTCTTTACAGCGATTAGCGCAACACACATAATCCTTCAATTTTTACGAGAATATATAAAATGGAGAGTGATACCGAAATAACATTCACGCCCCATTTTTCAATCAGCTAACAGAAGATGAAAAATTATATTCGTGGTTTCAGCAACTGCTCATACAGCAGAGGAGCCCATGGATTTATTATGGAAGTATTTGACGATAGAGAGATTAGTGCTGGCGTGCAGCCCTCCCGTTCTGCAGATCTAACATAGTAGTCTGTGATTTTTACATGTGGGATACCCTTAAGGACAAGGTATACCAAACAAATCGTAACACATTGGGGGAACTTAAGGAAAACATACGAACTGGAATACGAAACATTACAGTGGCCGAGCCAAATCGTGTCAATCTAAACGTCTTTACTCGGTACAATGCTGCGAAAGGACGACATTTCTAGCATTCTCTATGAAGTAAGAGCTGATTTTACTACATTTTATGTATAGGTTTACAGAAATACAAATTTAGGAAGCGACGACAGAGCGCTGGTATGGCCCGTTGTGTCATGTGGTGCTACCCAGACGCAAAACCCTATTGCGTGCGGTCAGGTTTGATACCGATGATCCTGTAGTTAAAGAAAACTTTCCCTCTCCCAACCATGAATCGAGCACGGGACCTCTGGGCTGAGAAGTTATTAGTCTCTACCCGACTAGCGCAGTCGGCATTGTCAAGTTTCTTGTAGAATGGAGGGCTTAAACTGAGGCATTTTCCCATTGATAGATAATATTCACTTGAGCTCAATACCCTAGCTGTTAAAAAATTATCTAGGTAACTTCTAGCTTTTGTAATAAGAGCAGCCATTCATCCACCTCAATAATTTGTGTTACAATAGTTACAGCTTCTTGTTTTTGCAGGCTAGTATTATGTGACATTATGCTGCGTTATGTTAGCTAGTTTAATGTATTATAATTATCGGATTTAAAATATATGCGCCCAGCGTGGGGCTCGAACCCACG
Organism: Deroplatys truncata; assembly: GCA_030765065.1. Taxonomy (NCBI): domain Eukaryota; kingdom Metazoa; phylum Arthropoda; class Insecta; order Mantodea; family Mantidae; genus Deroplatys; species Deroplatys truncata. The sequence continues at coordinate 170,011,323 of CM060983.1, forward strand.
ACCCTGAGATTAAGAGTCTCATGCTCTACCGACTGAGCTAGCCGGGCAGTAGGCTGCGTTTGTGAAAGTAGAGTAAACTCATCTTATACATTATCAGTCGTTACGTGATAATGAGGTAACGTGGGGTTTGGAAACCGATTTTAATCACTTTCCATATTCCTTTGAATGTGTAATCGAGGCTTCATTTCGAGCTGCATGCTGTTGGAGAATGGGATTGGAGTGAATAACTTATCGAGTTATTTTGTTTAAACATCGAAAATTACTGTATTGATGAATAAACAAAAGTTCTCTCCGTGGGTAATGCACAACAATTTGTGAAATTTCGCAAATGAAACTAAAATAAAATTATATTACTTAATAGCCGTTTGATTCAATTATTTAATATGTATGTTTGTACGTAAAATTCTGCTGAACAAGAATTCACCCAAACAAAACATTCATGCCAAGTTTGGATGCAAATGTGAATTGTTGTACTGACTGCAGAGGGTGAAGTTAATTCAATTTCTCTACAGCTGGTAAATGTAGTGTATAATTACAATTGAAAATGGTATAGAAATTATACTTATATTACGAAACTTTGCTTGTTGCAAAAATGGAAAAGAATGCAATTTCTTTGGGTTGTATAATACGCTATACCTACGTTATCAGTTGAAGATCATAACATGTTAAACAACATTGCCGCATAACATGTCCCGAACATGTATATACACCGTGTAAAATAAACCCACTTTTCGTTGATAAGTACACCACTTCGTTTTTGCAGTAACCATAATCACTTGTTTGCAATTTGTTCTGGACTTTCTCAGTTGCTCCCGCCTCGTTAGTCGTTTCTTAATGACGTCATTCTTCCGTGAGCTCGGCCGTTCTCTAAGCATCCCTCTAAGGTCTACAAACAGGTTGAAAGTAATTAGCAAGATGCTTTTATTTGTAAAAACAACATTAACATAATTCTATCTCTTTTAAGAAGTCTTCTAAACCGAGCTAAGGAGTTGTGCATTATCGGTCATCCTCAACTGCAAATGTTCCAAATTCCGAGTTTGCTATGTGAGCAGCAAGAGTGTTCAATAGAACATGTAATGTACATTTTCCTACATGATTTGTTTATTTACACAATAAATTATTATTCACACCTCTGTGGTGTGGGGATAGCTTGTCTGCCGCATGTTCGAGAGGTCTCGATTCGAATCTCGGTTAGGTTGTTACCCCGCTAAGGTTTTCTCCGCAGTTCTCTCTTATCCCGAAAAGACGAATGCGTTAATCCCTATAAACCAAGCACCACCACACACCACACACAGCATCCAACACCGCAGACCTTCAACAACTCATCGCCGCCACCATTGGCACCAGCACGTTGCAGTGTTGTGATTTATGGTGTTCCTCGAGGCTTACTCGACAGATAAATCCTCACCGCAGCCCAACACCGTTGGTCTTTATCCACGAAGGCTACCCGAATTCTTTCGTCCCGGGGAATCACTATACTCATCCGACTAGCATTGGCAGACCCTGCTGACTGCGAAGATGCCTTGAGGGCGGGCCTCCCCTTATTAGGGAAGGTCTATCGCATTGAGGCCAGTCAAATGGAGAGTCAACGGCCCTGTCGTCGATGCTGCTCATACGGCCACATCTCCAACTACTGCACTCCATCGCCGAAATGCCACTACTGTAGCTCGCCGTGTTTGACATCTGAGTGCACACAACATGATCTACGCCGCCGACGCCGCCTCTGCGCCACCTGTAATGGCTTCGGCCATTACAGTGGCCAGGTGCTCTGTCCAAAATATCCACGACGCCAAACACCAACTACTCTACCAGTCTCTTCACCACCGGACGTCAACTCCGAAGATCGACAACGAGGACTACGACCCCAGGAGCCGAAGAACGCATACTCTCTTACATTTCAGACCTCAATACTGCAGTTGACTACATACAAACACGAATGACACAAACAACTAGAAGATGCCATCGCCAAAATCATCACCGCCGTCAACAACTTCACTTTTGCAACCAACAGCACCCCAAAATATAGACAACCTACGCTTTTGGATCAACAGTCATCTGCATTACCTCAACAGACTCCCAACAATACAGCTATTCGCCCTGAAGACACTGTCCAACAACTACAAGAAACTCACCATCAAGCACTCACAGAAATCAACCAGCAATTCAAGAGACCACAACCTACAGCACGACAAAATCTACACTTTAATAGGACCTTTTCAAAACTACCGAACTTATCGTCACCACCGACCTCCGACACAAACTGCACAATTTCGACCAAAATTTACAACCATAAAATCACCCTTCAAGACCAGAATTCAGAAAGATACAACTAAGTTTCTTACACAACTACCTGAATAACAAAACAATGTTCCCAGTAATTCACCCGGGAGCAGTCAGGATTCGCCATGGTTGTCTCCGTATTTTTACCCAACGCTGACAGCACAATGCTGCAGCAAGTACAACCGATGAACTTTCGGAGGTGCAAAAGCGGAACTCCCCTAGGTCTATTATACCACTAATAAAATTAATACGCACTACACCTACCCACCACCTGCATCCAACTTTACAATTCCTTCTTTTCGGCGAAATAAGCCAACTCTTTATCCCTTCCAACTTTAACTCTGTCTCCCCTTTATTAAAAATAAAAAAATAAATAAAAACTACGGACCCCGGACTCATTTGAGCATATTTCACCCATTTCCTTCATGCATTTTCCGATATGACCTACCAGGTTAAAGGGCGTTCAAATTAAAAAATAATGAACCCTCAAGCAGTTTCGCATGTTCGTTATATAGCTTGTTACTAAAAATCTGATGTGTTACATTCAAATGATTTCCTCTACCTTTCTATCCTTTAGATATAAGTGAGTATGCAAAGTATTCTTATTTTTTCTATCTATTTCAGTTTAATCGAGATAAACCTTTGCAGAAACAGCTACATTGCATATTTCGTTAGAAATACAAAGGGAATCGATAGTCATACATTTAGGAACTGGACGGCATATAATAAATAGCCTTAAAGTTCCGTACTCTTTCAATGCAATCGCGAGAAACAACTGAAAACCTTCACTAAAAATCTTATGTGTTACATTCACATGACTTTCTTTACCCTCTAATTATTCTTACGAAAGCTAATTTTCTATTTACTTCATTTTAATCGGGATAAAGCTTTGAAAAATCGTAAATTACATATTTTGTTATAGATACAAAGTGAACAGCGATAATCAAATATTTAAGAATAGGACTCTAAGTGTTGGCCTTAAATTTCCACACTGTTTCCATGTAATCACGAAAAACAGCTGAATATCGACAGGAATTTATAGAATATTGAACAATGCGAACCATTAATAACGGATATCTCGGAAATCACTTATGCCACAAAAAAGTTATTTTAAAAATTGTGTGCTTTAAAGAGATCTACATTTTTTGTGTATTGCGTTTTGTCTATCGTTCATTGTTTACCAGTTATACAAGATTATACAAAATTCCTTTCGAATATAGAGGCTTTCACAGCCTACTCCCAGAAAGCTCAAGTTATACGTTTTATTTTTCATGTAAATATATTTAATACCTGGCTTTTTTTTTCAAAATCGTTAGTCATTTTCAGAAAATCACAAATTTCGAAAAATGTATCATGTAAAGAGTAGTTAGGTACTTCGTTTGTCACACACATACTAGGCAGGTATGATATTCGTATACTTTTACCAAAAGTGATATAAGCTAAGGGAAAGGGTCTTCACAAGTAATCAGCTGCAAAAAATGAGAAGCAAGGGAGAAAAAAAATTAATGGAGATGCCGGGGATCGAACCCGGGGCCTTTCACATGCAAAGCGAACGCTCTACCACTGAGCTACATCCCCACTCTGCAAAGGTCATATTACTTGTTTTTCTCCTTTTTCTTTTACTACTTCTACCTCACAGTTTTAGGCCGTTTTTAGCCTGTTCCTGATCCAAAATCTTGTGACCATTACTTTTTTTGTCGTCCTGGGTTTCTGTATCCTTGGGGTCTGTAGTTATATGTTGCTCGGGGTATCCTACTTAATGACATTCTTTCTAAATGTTGTTTCCAGTTAGCTCTATATTCTATTATTACTTTATTTAACTCTTCTATTTTTAACTTTTGCCTTATTTCGTTGTTTGGCTTTTTATCCAGTCTTGTGTATCCTGCTATAGGCCTGAGGAATTTCATTTCAGTTGTCTGTATCCTTCTTTTATTTTCTGCTGTCACTGTCCATGTTTCAGACCCATAAGTTACTGTGGGAATGACCATTGCTTTATACAGTTTTGTTATTGAATCTTTTCTAATTTTACTTTTTAGTGTTCTCTTTATGGTTCCCGTTATGTAATTAAATTTATTTCGTTTTTTATTAATGTCTATTTCTGACCCATATGTTATTTCACATCCCAGAAAATTAAATATTGACACTTGTTCTATACTTTTATTTTTCATAATTATTTTAGACCGGATCGAATGAGTATCTTTAAATGTCATAACTTTAGTTTTTTCGGTTGAAATTTCCATGCTGTATGTTTTTGATATTAAACTTAGTTTGTATGTCATCCTTTGAAGTTTTTCTTCACTTTCCGCTATTAATATCTGGTCATCTTGTTACTTTGTGTACTATATACGCCCTTTCGAACAACATACGTTTTAAAAAGCATTCATCAATGTTAATATTGCACGGCGTTATTATTAACGTAATAAATTACAAAGCATCAGTATTTATTGTCATTCATGTTCTTATTTTCGAAAGGCCAGAACTTAAAATTTATTCGCCCAACGTGGGGCTCGAACCCACGACCCTGAGATTAAGAGTCTCATGCTCTACCGACTGAGCTAGCCGGGCTGTAAAGGCAAAGGCCTTCTAGTGTTATTCAAGAGATGTCGAGGTAGACATGTCAATGACACACTACTGCTATCTGCTCTTGTTTGTAAGATAATAGCTGGAACATGAAAGTATTTTGCTGCTGTTCGGTTAAGTAGCGTAATCAACTACCATTACTTAACATTGAAGCCTAGAACCTGCATGTGTAATCACTTAGTTATGCAGCGTTTTGACTGAGCACTTTTCAAATCAGGCTCATAAACCACATTTTTGTCCCCAAATTACGAGCACTGACACGCATCACAATTCTACACCTTTTAATATAAACGCAAGGGAAATTCATTAAGTCGTATTGGAGCTGTAATAGCAAAAACACCCATAATGTAAAACCAACACATTTTCTTCCCTATTGGTTTCAATATTAATTACTTTTACTATCAATTAATTGCACCTCGTCATGAGAGATTACAATTCTCCATAGCAATTAATAGCACAAAATATTCTTTCCCCTGTTGAAGACAACTGAACGCGTCGTTATTAGCGTAATTAATGACAAAGCATCATTAATATTCTTACTCATGTTCTTATTTTCAAAATGCCAGACTTAAAATTTATTCGCCCAAAGTGGGGGCCAAACCCAGACCGTGAGACTAATTGTTTCATACTTTACCGACTGAGCTAGCCGAGCTATAATGTAATATTCTGGTCGAAATCGTTTGGGTCGTGATAAGGCCATCTTTATAACCCTTCTGCTCTTAGCCTGAAGGAGGGTCTTATAGTCCATAATATAGAATGGAGTTTGTTTCCTTTCTGCGTTTTTATTATGTATGTTATCTTTTTATTGTGGTCGTTCTGGATCTGTATTTGATGCAAAGAATTCAAGCGACAAAATTTCAGGGATTACAGAGGGGTGGTATAGAAACACCTTGACATAGGACGCCTATGGGATGTAACGACAACTTTAAGGTTTACATAATGATTTTTCATTTGCAAATTCCTTCTGGTAAATAAATAAATAAAGACTTAACACGAATGCGGCAATCTGAATAAAGCTGTGGTATTTCTCTTCCACAAGAAAAAAATAAAATAGCTACCATTGCGGTATATTCGAAGTTATGACTTTTTTTTTTTCGAAAACTTCTCCGTCAACAACGGCCAGTGCAACACTAATACCTCCATCATTGCATATATATATATATATGCATATATATATATATTTATATTAGAAAGACAAACAACAATTGGCTGTAGTAATAGCGCAGCCTTCATTAATAGCGCAGTCGGTTGTCATTGTGCTGGATTCTAGCGTTTAAACTTTTCTTTCCCAAACAGATTAATGGCACACATTTGGAGTGAACCCAATTTTAATTTCTCGCATTTCTTTCAAACTTAAGACCATATTACGGAGGTACTCACATGGAATGTTTGAACAAGTATTGCCACGATTACCTGCAGCATCTCAGAGAAATTTTATCAGTGACGTACTGACTCAGTGATTCTGATCTATTGCAAACAACTATGAACTCAAGGAGCATAAGTTGAAGCACTGTGCTTCAAGAATTCTCCCGGTAGGCAGTCTGCTCCGCTATTTTTCCATTTTTTTTAAAAATGTATGTTTGCATATTATTGATTCAAACCATAGTTCTGATTTGACCATATCTAACTTTCCAAAAGATTCCTCCTCGCAATTCTGTTATTAATACTTCGTTGTTTTCGTATTATTTCCGAATATCTTTTTTAAAATCCTCAAATTATAATCCTACCGGCATATTGACTGCACCTGTTTTCCTAATTTTATTTGATTCACTGGGTGAACTCCGACACGGTTGTCCCTTTTTACTTTCTCTACTACGTATAGTAAGTTGGGGAAGTATTGTATTCCACCCAAAAAGTCGATACCGAGATTTCACGGCAAATACATGTTTTGAGACCCCCTGAATCCAAAAAAAAAAGCATTTTTAGAAACATGTCCGTGTGTGTGTGTGTGTGTGTGTGTGTGTGTGTGTGTGTGTCTGTGTGACTGTGAACAGCATAACTCAGAAACGAACAGTCGGATAAACACCAAACTTGGTATTTAGGTTTAGTATCTTCCAGATATGCGACACGAAGGTTTTCAAGAAAATCCCCCACCCCAGATTACCCTTTACATGGAACATTTTTCGAAAATTTTAATTTTCTCAAAAATGGCTCTGACGATTTTGATTAAAATATTATATGTTTAAGATATTTTTATGACAAATGAAATGTATATCTCGAATTTTCTGGGAATGTCTCCAAAAGTATTCTTCATTGTGAAGGACTTTTGTATAACGTAAACCATAAGAGATAGACAAAATTTTACTACACAAAAAATGTAGATCGCGTTAAAATACACAATTTATGTAATATACATTTTTTTTGTTGAGTGAACCATTTTCGAGATATTGCTTGTTATTCCCTTAAATTGTCCAATACTAATACTTTTTCGCAAATTCGTTATTCATTTTTACTTTCTAATACGTATAGTAAGTAGGGGAAGTATTGTATTCCACCCAAAAATTCGATACTGAGATTTCACCGGAAATACATGTTTTGAGACCCCCTGAATCCAAAAAAGCATGTCCGTGTGTGTGTGTCTGTGTGTCTGTCTGTGAACAGCATAACTCAGAAACGAATAGTCGGATTAACACCAAACTTGGTATTTAGGTTCAGTATCTTCCAGAGATGCGACACAAAGGTTTTGAAGAAAATACCTTCACCCCAGATTACCCTTTACATGGAACAGTTTTCGAAAAGTTTAATTTTCTCAAAAATGGATGTAACGATTTTGATTAAATTATCATATGTTTAAGATATTTTGATGACAAATGAAATGTATATCTCGAATTTTCAGTAATTGTCTCCAAAAGTATTCTTCATTGTGAACGAGTTTTGCATAATTGGTAAACCATAAGAGATAGACAAAATGTTACTACACAAAAAATGTAGATCGCGTTAAAATACACAATTTATGTCATATACATTTTGTTTGTTGAGTGAACCATTTTAGAGATATTGCTTGTTATTCCCTTAAATTTTCCAATACTTATACTTTTTCTCAAATGGGAATTCGCTATTAATGTTTTTGTCCTGGTAATGCAAACAGAATGGAATACTGCACATAGCAACCAGCTCTTAAAATATTTAACTATCGTTTAAAGCCTACCAATTCCCCTTGCATTTACAAGAAAATTAACATCTCGATATCTCGATTAACATGAAGCATATGGAGAATAAGCATTTGTAAAAATAGTTTGTACAAGAGTAGAGAAAGTCATGTGAGTGTAAGACATCAGATTGTTTTATGTACTGGACATACAAAGAGAATGGAATGCGCCACATAGCAACCAGTTCTTAAAAGATTTGACTATCGCTTAAATACTACCATATTCCCCTTGCACCTACAAGAAAATTAGCAATAAGATTAACATCTCGATATCTCGATTAACATGAAGCATATGGAGAATAAGCGTTTGTAAAAATAGTTTGTACAAGAGTAGAGAAAGCCATGTGAGTGTAACGCATCAGATTTTTTAAATTCCGTTCTCTTTGCACGGCCAGGAGAAAAGCCACTAACGACTACCCATTTGAGAAAAGTATAAGTATTTTAAAATGCAAACCAATAACAAGGAATATGTCAGAAGTGGAATACGGTACAAAAATTTATTTTACATAAATTATGTGCTTGGACTGGATTGGATTGTGAATCGGAGTTGATTCGGCACCAATCCAGGAATGAGGATATTGTACGGAAGTCTCGTGAGGTGGCGCCCGCGGGACGAAGGGATGAGGTGAAGGGGAACACCGGGCGGCCGTAACCAGGAGTGATGGCAGAGTAATGACAGGATACTTACAGTTTCCAGATTAAGACACTTCATCAGTCGGACAGGCAGACGGGATACCCCGCAACACACACAGCCCAACCTCCCCCCCCTTTGACCGGGCAACGAGGACCGAGCGACGGAGAAAGTTGACAAATAGCATCCTTTTCCCTGCCACGCTGCACCGAAACACCGTCGCCGACACTTACAACCCTGAAACAGACCAACGGAGTAATGAATGAATGAAATGAGTAATGGAACGAAATCGGGAGACAGGAAATTCGGAGGATGAAAGAAACCACTCCAGTAGTCATCTGAAAAACAGGATTATCCCCGAAAAATCCGTGATTCAGTGTGGGCGGTCAACGGAATCGAACCCAGGACCTTCCGAATGCGGGCAACACATGCTGCCGCCTGAGCCATCCCACTCGGTTTGACGCTATGCACCGGCCTTAAAATTGCATACTCTTTCCATTACATCGCGAGAAACAACCGAAAATCGACAGGACTTAAGAATGGCTTAGTATTAAACAATTCAAGCCATTAAGAACGGATATCTCGGAAACGGCTGATGCTACAAAAAGAGTTATTTGAAATGAATTTGTATTTGAAAAAGATCTCCTTTCTTTTCTTCCCCCCCCCCTTTATTTTTGTAGTATGTTTTCGTTAATTGCTTAACGTTTGCCGGTTATACAACATTATAAGGTTCCGGATTCAAATTCCCGTAGCCGACCAATCTGAAAGGTTTTTTCGCCGTTTTCCTTGGTCGCTAGGCGAATTCTGGGTTGGATAATTTGATCCGCGAATTTTCCTATCATCCCTTTCACCACTACATTTCATTTCCTTCTTCTCCACCGCCATACCAGGCATTGGGCTGATCATCCTTCCTGGATATGCTAGGATACAAAGTTTGCTTGCTCCTTGACAGGCTACTGACGCAAGGCATTAGCTTGCAAGTCGTTGGGGGTGTAAGTCATACAAAAAGGAGGTAATCCGTTACAGAAGAAGAATAAGTATAGCGTTCAGTTATAAAACATTTGACTAACGCTATTCCCTTTGTATTTACCTATAACGAAATGCGTGTTGTAGCTATCTCTGCAAGGTTTATCTCGATTAAAATAATAGCAGAAAGGAAAATAAACTATCGTAAGAATAATCTGCATACCCACTAATATCCGATAGAGGGTAGAGAAAGTCATATGAATGTAACACATCAGATATTTTTATAATTAACAATTACATTTCATAATGTATGTTAATTGGTTCCCATGGAGAGAACCGTAGAAAAGGGAGCGCTTTTCAACAGTAAGGATGTCCCAATCTGTGCACCTTTCTCTTAAAGTGCTACAGAAATTGCTTTCATGTTTGTGTATCCTGCTAAAATTTATTATTGATTTAGAATCTCCCAAAATCATCTATTTCATTCTGAAAGAAATCCTTCTAGTTTCCCTTTTGTCATTGTAGATAAAGATTTTTAGTCTTCATGGTTATTATTCTTACACGGATTTTTTTTTTTTTTTGTTTTGTCACACTGCTTTTGAGTCGTTAACATCTGTAAAGTATTTCGCCAACGTGTGTCTCAAACCCACGACCGTGGGACTGAGTCTCCTGCTTTACCAACTGAGCTAACCAGGCACAATTCGTGATTGACGTATTTTAAATAATTATAATAACAGAGTGCTAAAAATACCAAATTTGTAAAACCGATGTTTCATAAAAAAAGTGTGAAATTCCAAATAACTACACATAAACAACAGCATTAGCAACAGCGAAGAACGCAGAGGGTTCTTAGAACCAAGATTTAAGATTTTAGTCTTACAGAGAAATGACTGAGAGATATGGCTTCGCGACAGCGGAGGTTCGCATTCGGGGTTCGATTCTCGTCGGACCGGCCACTCTGATCGCAGTTTCCCCGGGTCGGTAGGCGAATGAAGGAGTGGTTCCTTTTCTAACACTCATTTTCTCTCCCCAGTTACCATTAATTGGTTTCAAAATTGGAGGACCGACCAGGCGACGGAGTTCGGTATATTGCAGCAGCACGGTGGATTGTGCGCTTTGGGAAGGTTTCTCCCTGGCGTCTGGTGGTCTGCTAGGGCCTCCTCTCCTCCCTGGGAGCTTGTCTTGAATCACAGGGGGCCCCCCAGTGGGCACGGGCTAAGACGTGGCATTTGGCACTTCCATATTATTAAACTAACCAGAATTAAGTGTAGTGAAATTATTTAAAAACAAACAAACAAAAACTAAATATTCCCCATTTTTTGTTTTTCAAATATATTTAATCATATTCATATCCATACAACCTAGGAACATGCTTTTTTGTTCGTGATGACAACTCTACATGAAAGCCATGCTTTTACTTCTTCTTCGAGATATTGTGGCGTGTATGTGTGAGTATTGTCACGCCAGACACAGTATTGCATCGTTGGCGACAGTATTGATGGGGTAATTCTTTCGGCTTTGGGTTTTGAAGTTTGTCTGACGTGGCGTTGCGACTCGCCACCGTCTAGCTGGCGATCCTAGCTAGCGGTGGAGATGGGGGAAGTGAGCGTTATTCCTTTGTGTGCTGTGTGGTGACCGTTACTTTAGGTTGAGTGTCTGGTTTGTAAGGTTGTATGTGAAATCGAGTAAATGTAGTCTCATGTGTGTAGCATTCCCTTAAATTTCTTCCTTTTTATCTTCTGTGTGTGATGTAGGAACACCGTGTTTATATTGAATAAACACAGGTAATGTGATTAATGTGAAATTCTGTATATTTTGTTATTACTATCCCACGTCTGCTTTGGAATGCGTAGTTTAAGATCCTGCTACCTCTTGCTACCTTGCCTCCCAATGTATATGCTGGGGTAACTAAAATTTAATATCTAGCTGCAAACCTTTTGGCCTCACCCCGGTATAAAACAATATTTGGCTAAAAATGAAATTTTAGTGAACACCAAGGGCTTGAGGATGATGGTGATGATGATGATGGAGCAGTGAGTGGCCTCTTTTTAGAAACCTGCACATAGGTTCATTGAGACCATGTGCCTCTTAATCTGGGATTTCAACCAAAGCCAAAGTTCCCGATAAAACGGAACATGTCCATGATACTTGCCCTTCTTATATCTTGAAGCTCTAAGGAAAAGGAACCTAAAGGTACATGTCTATGCATGGTGCAATCTTCGTACTTCCATAGTATATGTCGGAAGATTTCGTGTTTCTCTCACATTTCGTGTATAGCTGCCATTCACCAAGGGCTTGATGTGCTGTCAGGGTTATCAGTATGAGTTACAATCAGGCAGAGGGGTTTTAGTAAGTAAACAGAGCAATCCTGTTACCGTACAGAGTATAGGTGACGTCAGGTACTGTGACGGACACACTCCTTCCCTCCCCAACTGCCGGTTTCGTTGCGACTGTTACATTTTTTCGCTGCAGTATATACGCGTGGAGAACTGTGGCACTATACCTAAAGCAAAGAAGAGATTATACATCAAAATTAGAATAATTTGTTGTGGAATGTGGCAGAGAACACCGGCACAAATGGCGAAACCATCAGATGCAACATAGAGATCTATGTTACGTTTCTATCTACGTTTAAAACATCATGTTAAACAACACTGTAATTCAATGAAGCACAAATACATGTGACATTATTAGAAAGCTGCAATGACGAAAGTGACCGTTAACCTCCTCAGCCCCAAACTACAGATAAGAATTTTTCGAGGATCTGTGTCATACACTAATAAGAGCGAATATTGCTTGATACCGTAATTATTGACGGGCAGAGATATATAATAATAATAATAATTATTATTATTATTATTATTAAATAAATAACAGTAAGCCAGAGAAATAATTGTAATAACTAATTTCTACGTATTAAACCAGTGTATAATATAACACGTTTGAGTTATAATGTGTGTCTGGAGAGGGTAATTAGGAGACAGGTTAACGAATGTCATTGATGAGCCGAAGTAGCTAGCCCATTAGCTTAAGAATTTCTGGGAATGCAGTTAGGTTATAAATTCAGTACACTTGCACAGTCGCGTAAGCCACAGAAATTCTGAAAAAGAGAAAGGAACTTATATTTCTGAGAATTTAGCTGTCCTCTATTAGTAATAAAGTCAGAGACTTTAGAACACGTAAGAATTGAAGATTAGCTGAGCGTAAAAAGCAACATTGTTGAGAGAACAATATGTAGGCGGAGCTAAAATTAATAAATAGGCGTACATCTTAATCAGAGACACATTCGCTCGTGCATACCTTCGTGCACACAGTTGTGCACACATTAGTTACTATCTCCTTCTTTCTCTCCCTCTCTCTCTGGTACCGGCATCGGTACACTACGCTGTGATATTTTAAGCGCTTAGTGATGCACATGTGTGAGTAGCGGCTATCGCGAGGGATCCTTCACACCAACAATTTAGCGACTCACGGCAGGTTACGCTTCTATTTTCTTTTATTGCGGAAACAGTTATTTCAAACAGTGAAATTGATCCCGCAGAAGTTAGCAGGTATAATAATTCAAGTCTTATAGTTTCGAGAGTTACGATTCAGAGTGAATCAAACATTTATTTCAAACGGTCGGCAACTCAATTTAAGATTCAAATATGCAAATAAATATCTCAGTCAATTTAAAACTGGTGTCCTTCACAATACCCCGCATATCCTGAGGGAAAGTACTCATAGCTCAACCACTGAGCAGCCGGCACCAGAACCAACAACAGATATTGGAGACATCGGGAAAAAGTGGCAGCTACATTCCTGCTTCAAATTGTCGCAGCACCATCGAGACATATTTTTACTGCTTCATGCTTTAAAAACTGTACAACTTTTAAAATACCTGATTCATAGATTTCGTAAACTAATTGCACACTATCAATAGCTAAACATACATTGCTTTCTTTCCTCTAATAATCCTTAGTCCTGATCTACCTGTTTTCGAACCAGGGTGTAATGTCTTCAACTGTTCATCATATTTGTTTACGGAGAATACTGCAAGGTCGCAATCGCTATCTCTTCCCTTGCCAACTCTCGGTGCGTTCCTAACTTGATGGTTTACTTACTAAAACCCCTCTGCCTGGTTATAATAAACATATTGATGGCTTTGGATTAGTCGAAATTCATATTGCATCTTTTGTCTATAGGTATTTTAATATTTTATTTTACACAATTCTTTATTTTCATTGTAATTTAGGCATTGGAGTTAAATTGAGTTTTATTTATGGGTGCTCTTTAACTGCTGTGGTTCTTAGCGCCCCATTCCATATTGAGCGTGAAAGACCAGTAATTTTGCTCAGAGGCCTCTTTATGAGGCTTGAGGTTGTTTTACGTGCCGTAAATTTACGACACGGGACCACCAGCTTTACTTTCCTTCCGAAAGAAGCCATGCTAAGGATTTTTACGCCCGAAAAAAAAATCATCGCCCTCCGCGACCTCGGGAAGCAGAAGCTAGCATGGTAACCACTACGCCATGGAGGACGACAATGTAGACTTGTTTTGTTTATTTGAATCAGGGAAAAAACAGCAGGTAGTAAAGTAAGACGTTATACTGACTGGAATATTATATAAGTAAACGGAATGATGATTAAATTAAAACACTAATCATATTAAGTTTAACCTAAGAGTAAACGTGAATTCTGATTGCTAATAAAGGTAAAAGAAATAAACGGACTATATGGATGGACATTTACGAAGGATGGGCGTATAAAACCAAACTTGTGTGTACCATAACTCAAATTACCAAACGGATAAGTAAAGGTTACAGGTAAAGGAACTATCACGGAGGAGCCCCGGAACCGGGGTAGAGCACCTCAAGTAGAGCAGTCGGCCCTTGCTTCCAACGTGACTCCTGGGAGGGAAGGATGAGGGGAGAGACTCGAAGGAGGATCAGATCCGGGCGCAAGCTTGGACGGGATCTCTAACGTTTCCAGATAGAACGCATCTGACGCCGCATGGTCCCTGCCCACAAGCCACCAACCTCCAGGGTCCCCCAGAGTGGAGCCCCACGCCGAGGAGAGACCTAACTGAGCGGTACCGCAGCGACGCCAGGGAAGAAACCTTTACAGAGCACAAGCCACCGCCCAGCCGCAACCCGCCAAACACCGTCGCCTGGTCCTACAACCCTGAAACAGATGGCAAGGAAGATGATGGGTACAGGAGATGAGAGGAAGAAGAGTCGTGGTAGAAGATGAACCATCCCAGCATAAACGGATAAGTATGTGGCGATGACATGATTTTAAGTAACATAGGTCAGGATTTAGCAGGCAGGCAAAACGAAATTCAGCCTAAATATTGGGACCTATTTAAAAGCATAGAGCTCGTGGTATTTATTTCTTTAGTTGTTACTTTATTGAAATACTACAGCTGTACACGGTGAAGTTAATCGTCAGCATCGACACCTTCGAATAACTACACAACCAGGCAGTGAATTTTACAGAATTCGAAAGCATTTGTCTTTGTTTTCTCTATACAGACAAGTTAATAACAGATGACATAATTCATACTAAAAATGTAAAGACCAAACTCATTTCATACACTAATCTAAAAATTGTTTGATCCGTACAAATATTTGCAGGTACCGTGATATCTCCAAAACATTTGTTTAAATTTTTTCATTTTGATTTGTATTGCGCTGGAAAAAAAAACCGGAAATCTGGCGCTTTTACGTTTACGGTAGCTACGTAAATAATCTGATATACTAATCTAAAATGATTTGATCCGTAGAAGTATTTAAAGATGACATGATATCTCCAAAACTTGGATGGTAAGGGAGTTCAGTAATAAAAGTGCAATGTTCGTCGATTTTCCTTCCATTTCGTGCAATTACTTTCATTATAGTTAATATAGCGGGCTACGGTTCTAAGCGGTAAACACGTTTTACTCTACGTAAGAAGCTCTTTTCTATAATTACGTACATATCCTGTTACTAAACATAGCACGAATAAAATTAAACCAATAAGACCATTCTAAATTTAAAAGTTCGCCTTATGCAACGCCGAAACCGGGGCAGAGCACCGCAAGGAGGCCACAACGTGCTTTGGGCGTGACGCCTAGGATTGAGGGATGAGAGGAGAGACCCAAGAGCAACCAGATCCGGATGATGGGCACAAGCATGTACGGGGTCCTTAACATTTCCAGATAGAACCCATCCGACCCCACCCACGGGTCCCTAACCTCCAGCGCTCCTTCCCTGGTAGGGTCTACATAGGAGGCGGGTCCCGATCGACACCAGGAAAGAAACCTCTACAAAGCGCACATCCACCGCCCAGCCGAATCCCGCCAAACACCGTCGCCTGGTCCTACAACTCTGAAACACATGATAACGAAGGAGATGATCGGTACAGGAAATGTGGACAGGAAAGTCGTGATAGAATGGGAATCACCCCAGCATTCGCCTTCAAATCCGGGAAAACCATAAAAAATATCCATGGTTCAGAGTGCGCGATCGCCGGAGATGGAGCCCGGGACTTTCGGAATGCGAGTCGCACACGTTACCGCGCCGCCACCTCGTTCGGTATGTAATGCTGCGTAGGCAGAACAATCCAATAATCTATACTCACTAAGTATTCAAGATATTGGGTATCATCTAATACTGTCGTCCTCCGTGGTGTAGTGGTTACCATGCTAGCCTCTAGCTCCCGAGGTCGCGGGTTCAAACCCGGCGGAGGGCGATGGAGTTTTTCGGACGTAAAAATGCTTAGCATGGCTTCCTTCGGAAGGGAAGCAAAGCCGGTGGTCCCGTGTCGTAGAATTACGGCACATAAAAGAACCTCAAGCCTGATAAAGAGATGTCTGAGTAAAATTACCGGTTTTTCACGCCCAATATAGAATGGGACGCTAAGGACCACAGCAGTTAAAGAGCGTCCATAAATTAAAAAACTCAATTTAATTTAATTTTCATCTAAAACTAAATTTGGAGGCTTCCGTACAAACGGTTGTTGGGAAGCAGTAATTAAGGGACACTGGGAGTGAATTTTTAGATGAAAATGACAAAATTTTCGATTTTGGAATTATATCATATAAGTATTTATAGACGCTTGTGAATCATTTTGGACAAACAATTTGCATTATCTGCCATTTTTAAAAGCCCAGCAACACGTTTAAATCACCCGTGCGCTCCCTTAAAACTCCACTGGTCCCGCTCACCTCCTATTTCTATATGTAAAGCATCATAATTTGCTAATTTCTGCATATCATTCGATTTATTTGGCCGCGTTTTGGGACCACATGTAATTGCCTGCTTTGTGCTTCCATCTAGCCCCTAAATGCTTAACTATTTACTTAATGAGCACAAGTTTAGAACTTTGAAAGAAATATAAGAATCTATTTCATTAAAATTCTCTCCATTTACCCATGTAATCTTATTTTACAGCATTTTGCAGTTATTTTAATACGTTATTGGTTGATTAAGGCTTTGTTTATACATCTATCTTACAGATCTTTTAATACACTTTGTTGTTTATGTACCATATGCTTTCAGTATTGATAGCAAACTTTGAGTGAATTGTTTGAAAATGCCTACTGTAGTGAATGTGAGTGTTCAAATGTGAATACAAATCAGAGAAAGACATGGCTTTGCTAAAAATTATGTGTGAAAATGCAACAAATGTGGCTTTAGCCCTACCCAGAAATATTCCAGTCCTCTTGTCATTAAAGACAAAACAATCTAGAGGTTTCCATTTGAAATATACAGAAAATGTGTAATGGCAATTGTAGCAAATTAACTTTTTTTACGAATAGAAATGCTATAGTAGAAAATATTCCTGATAAATGTGGCATGAAAAAGGTTATTCATGCCATCCTCAGTCACTGCATGTCAAGACAGCAAACCCCAGCATGGCAAATGTCCCACTGGCACTGACTCCTGGTGCTTTACAACAAAAGTATAGCTAATGGTATACAACCTGATACCAGTGATAAAATGCCCATACAGCTATCTGAATTAACTGTTTCCAAGATAATGTCTGTCTACCAAAGACTAGCCCGTGATGAGCTGCTGCATAAATGTGTAAGAGATGTTACACAAAATCAACATGAATCGTTGTGTGCCAGGTTATGGAGGAATGTCCAAAACAAATGCTTGTATTAAAGAAGAGTATCACAATTTCTGTAATAAATGTTGTTTAGAATTTAATATGGGGTATTCAGCTACAGAAGAAATGAAATCTACTATAAGGAATTGTACAATTTGCAGTGTATCAGATGTGATTATGCAGAGATGCGACAACAGAAGAAAATATGAGTGTGCTCGATCTTCAACTGAGAAAAAGAAAACAGTTCGTAGAAAGAGTAAATTAAATTGCCAAACATGTAAAAGAAGGAAGCCAAATAGAAAAAGGATGGGAAAACATATGCTTCAGGGCGGTTCTAAGTACCTGCTAAGTTGTAAATCTAAAAAGAATGTGCATGCCTTAGCAAGATGTATTTGTTCTCAGTTTTACATTTTGCATATGAAAATGTTTCCTTGCATTTCAGTTTTGCTCTGATTTGTATTTAAATTTGCACACATCTTCTCAAATGTAATGTATAAAGATTCAAGGATGCATTTTATAATTTCCTTACTCATTGGCTCACAAAAAATTAATTTATACAAAAAATCAAGGAACATTTTAACAACTTCAATCAAATGCTTAGATTTCTTTTCATTCTATTAAAACTATAAGAACATGTCAATATCATACTTCTCTGACAAATGTGAATGTGCGTGGGAATTCTAAAAGTTTTTTTTCCGCTTATGTAAGATATTTAAGTATATATCTGAGAAACTATTTGAGCTAGAGATTTGAGCTTTTGCAGCCATTTCTCTATTGAGGATTATAAATCAAGAGAGCTTTGATATGCAAAGCATACAATTCACTGTTTCCCAGTATAATATTTTATAAATCAGCGTTTTTCTAGAAACTTCATTTTCAGACATTCAAAATTTAACAGGCACGTCATTTTTCTTCAAATTTCTCAGAATCTGCAGAAGTATCCATTGTAATATTCTATGTTACCAAAATATGCTAACGCCAATAATCATTTTCTAAAAAAAATAGTTTTATAAAAAAATGATTAATTTTAGAGATTAAAATTTCTAACCTGTTAAGAAAATTATGATAATTCACTCAACAAAATATACTGAACTTTCAAGGCACTTCTTTTTAATGTAATTCAAAGCTCCAATTCCAAAAATGCCAACTAATTTTCTCAACTTTTGAAGCGCGTGGTTCATTTTGATTATGCAAAAGATTTACATAATAAAATGTATTAAATAATTAATAACTCGCGAAGTATTTGTCCAATTGAAATGAAATTTGGTATTCTTATTAATTTAACATCAATACAATCACAGTAAATTTTTCAGAAAAATCCATACAGAAATATGGAAATTTGAAAATTCACTTCGTGTACCTTAATGTTAATGATTCATATCAGTTTGGTGTAAATAAAGCTCGGATAGAACACAAAGCAAGTTTGCTCGCATTAGCGTCACAAATAAAAGAAAACTGGAGGAATTAAAAAATGTAATGGAGATGCCGGGGATCGAACCCGGGGCCTTTCACATGCAAAGCGAACGCTCTACCACTGAGCTACATCCCCACGGCGAAGCTGCCTATGTTATATTATTTATTTGTATCTATGACTAAGATTTAGAGCTTACACAAAGAAAGGTTAAAACTGTTAACTTTGTAAATACGAGAGAATTAAATGAAATAAAAAGTACCTGGAGATGCCGGGGATCGAACCCGGGGCCTTTCACATGCAAAGCGAACGCTCTACCACTGAGCTACATCCCCGCTGTTAAGTAAATCTTATTGGAAAATGCCTGTGTTTGGGCATTGCATATTCCTCGTGTGTATATTTGTGTGTGCGCGTGCGATCTGTGTGTGTGTGTGTTACAGGTATTTTGTGCGTCACTCGCTCTGCTTCATACCTTCCTGTGATAGTCGCGGCATGTCACAAGACTTGCGGCTTCCATACGGACACGTGTTTGGATCGCAGCTGAACTCATTCCTACATTCCAGGCTAACGGGATCGAGGCGATCTTTGTCGTTTTTCTGACATCATAACTACAATGTACTATATTGACTTGCAAGTGGAGTTACGCTTCCAGTTAAGCATCGCGCCAATTAGCATAATAGTCGTTTGTTCCCTTAAAACCGAAATATACGTTCTGCCATCGCATGACTAATTCAGAAACGTGTGCAGAGATTGATTTTTCATAGCCATCTCCTCCCCCTAGCAGTAAGAGGATGATGGCGACCTGTAGCTTTATATTCTTACGTAGAGCTGCGCGTTCATTTATAACGATAGTAAACCTAAAAAGCCCTTCCATTCGAATTATCTCAACTATAAGATTTGTTAATATTGCACATGACATTATACCGCAGGTAGTATTTCCAAATGCTGAGAATGCAATCTATATGACGCCTCAAATATAAATAATTCTTAACTAATGAATCGAGAATGATTAAAATAGCTTCATTGTTTATATTCATCTAAATTTAGTACTAATAAAGCAGAAGACTTATGGTTTATCCAATTTTGTAATAAAAAATTATAGATGTAATATAAGATCCTTTAACTTTTCTAATAAACTGGATGGATGATGCATGAACCTGTGTTTCCCAGATACGTAAAACTTAAACTGGCCATTCAAGTACATAAGAAAAACGATATAAATGATACCAGTAACTAAAGACCAATTTCCCTAGTTCCAGTTGTATCAAAAGTGATAAAAGTAGTAATTTACATACAATTAAACAACTATTTTTCATGCAATAATGGATCACATTTTTACATTCCCTACTACGTATAGTAAGTAGGGGAAGTATTGTATTCCACCCAAAAATTCGATACCGAGATATCACCGGAAATACATGTTTTGAGGCCTCCTGAAGCTAAAAAAAAGTATTTTTGGAAACATGTCCGTGTGTGTGCGTGCGTGTGTGTGTGTGTGTGTGTGTGTGTGTCTGTGAACAGCATAACTCAGAAACGAACATTCTGATAAACACCAAACTTGGTATTTAGGTTCAGCATCTTCCAGAGATGCGGCACACGGTTTTTAAGAAAATCCCCCAACCCCAGATTACCCTTTACATGGAATATTTTTCGAAAATTTTTATTTTCTCAAAAATGGCTCTAACATTTTGACTAAAATGTCATTTGTTTAAGCTACTTTCATGACAAATAAAATTTATATCTTGAATTTTCTGGGAATGCTTCCAAAAGTATTCTTCATTGTGAACGACTTTTGCATAACTGGTAAACAATAAGAGATAGACAAAATTTTACTACACAAAAAATGTAGATCGCGTTAAAATACACAATTTACGTTACCTATACACATTTTTTTTGAGTGAACTATTTTCGATATATTGCGTGTTATTCCCTTTAATTTTCCAATACTTACACTTTTTCTCAAACGGGAATTCGTTATTCATTTTTTTTTGTCCTGATAATGCAAGGAGAATGGAAACTACACATAGCAACCAGCTCTTAAAATATTTGACTATAGCTTAAAGCCTAGCAATTCCCCTTGCATCTACAAGAAAATTAGCAATAAGATTAACATCTCGATTAACATGAAGCATATGGGGAATAAGCGTTTGTAAAAATAGTTTGTACAAGAGTAGAGAAAGTCATGTGAGTGTAACACATCAGATTTTTTATTTCGGAAATGACTCCTAACAATTAATGTTGTCAAAAGGATGGTCAGGAATATTATTGCGTCCTTTCAATCAAATCATTTATTTCTTCTGCAACATCAATAGATGTAAGCAAGGCATTCGCCACTATATCTCATGAAATACAACTAAGCTTCACTATTATGGAATTCATGGAAAGTTTAAAGTTTATTCAGTTATTCTTAACCAGCAGAATGCAAACAGTTCACGTAAACGATCAATTTCAAGATTCCTGCAAGTAAAGAATGAAGTCCCCCAAGGTCCGATTTTAGAACCTTTCCTATTTATAGTTTATATAAATGACCTTACATCTTATTTGCCACATAAAATCTATATGCAGATGATACAAGTTGTATGTATTACTACTGGTAAAGACATGGAAAATTTAAAAGAAAAGAATAAAACTGTGTGGAATAAGTCTGTGATGTGGTGTCATGTAAATAAGCTTACTATAGTAACGAAATAAAAATTGAGAATATCTTTAGATTATAACAGTATACTGAATACACTAACAAATCAGTTAAAATATTGGGCATTCGTTTAGATTCCTCTGCGAACTGGGAAGCTAATACCAAGCAGCTTTGCTCAAAATTGATTCGATTTATATACACATTAAACAGATTAAAAATATCAATGAATAAAAAGTATTTCATAAATGCATACTATGCCTTCCTTCATACGCACTTGCCTATGGGGGAATTCCAGTGGTGGTAAAGATGTCTTCAAGTGCCTAAAGAGAGCAATTCGCCTAATTAAAAATATTTCGCAATGTAGCTCTTGTCGGAATCATTTTAAAACATTAAAAATAATTACTTTACGAAAACATCCATATATTAAAACGATGGTTGAGGGTCACCCATCCATCCTGCCAGCCAGCCAGTTGCTTATGATACCTAATTAAGAAAACTCTTTTCTCTTTTAGCTACCAGACGAACCTGCACAGACATGATATTAGGTAAAAACAACACATAGAAATTTTGCATGTTAGGCTTAGTAATTTTCCGTTATAATGATTTTTTGTTGTTATTATATAAATTAATTATACTTTTAATAGACCTTAGCCTGGTCTTAGGCAAGCAACCGCACGGAGAGCGGGAGAACTGTGTTCAAATCCCGGCTGTGGTGTTGAATTTTTCAGTTGACTCTATATTAAAAATTTTCCGTTAGTTTATTTTTTACCTAAGTCTTCCAACCTTACATTACTTTTCTAGCAATTATGAATGTTTGTCTTAGCGTACCATTAGGTTTTTAGCACCTCGTCACAGACTTCCGCCGCCAGTTCATCTACGACACGTGTAGTTGTTTCTGGAGTTAACATTTTTTGTGTTGAAAATGAGCTGTGATAATTTCTTCGGGGACGTATGCGGCACATGTACGAATCTTCTTGAAGGACATAAATGATGAGTCGTCTGAAAGTACATTTGGGGCGAAGGCTACCGGAAAGTGTTTACAATACGTGCGGTTGCAACTACTACAAGTTCGGCTCCCCAACAGTTGAACTACAATACAATACAATACAACTCCTTCCATACGTGGAACGTAACAAACCACCTACTTCATATTATAGAGATACAGTTCCCAGAATCAATTTAAGATAATTACCAAACCGCGAAAAGAAGTGGCTAGCAGAAAGGTATCAGCTTCTCTTAACCATATACAATTGAATTCATACTGATGTTGCTGGAAGTGGAAGAGCATAACAGAAGTCAGCGAGCGGTGGCCATGGTGTGAGGGAAGCACTGTATACATATCCTATGTTACTTCTCTATTCCAACACAGGTTGTCTTGTCTTCCGTGGTCTAGGTGTTGGTTTGCTTAGAGAGTAACTAATGTGTGCACAACTGTGTGCACGAAGGTGTGCACGAGTGAATGTGCCTCTGATTAAGATGTACGCCTAATTATTAATTTTAGCCTAGATATTATTCCCAAAGCACACAATTTCTTCAAACTGCTTAGCCTCTACTCCCGGAGGCCGCGGATTCAAATTCGGCGGAGGGCGATGGATTTTTTGGGCGTAAAAATCCTTAACATGGCTTCCTCAGAAGTGAAGTAAAGCCGGTGTTCCCGTGTCGTAGATTTACGGCACATAAAAGAACATCAAGCCTGATAAAGAGGCCTCTGAGCAAGATTTCCTGTCTTTCACACCCAATACGCAATGGGATGCTCGGCGAGGATCCGAGCTGCGACAGTGGCGCGCGAGCCGCCGTGTGGTGGCCACAGTGTGAAAGAAAGCGCATGTTAGTATCGGCAAAGTAAGCATTAAAACCACTTCCAGGCAATAAATCCACCACGTTTGGAAACAGTTTAAAGAAAAAGAAAGTCTGCTTAGAACAAACAAGACACAAAACTAATGTTTAATATATAATAAAATTAGTTGCTTACGCAAAGACTAGACAAGTGATACAGTTCGCTACTCTTCCCCACTGTTCTATTCCATACTAAGTCGAAATGTACTTCTTTCAAACTCTAGTAATTAAAAAGCGTCCATAAAACTCAATTTAATTTTAGCAGAAGTTGTCTACATATTCTCGTCCTTCAGCTGCCTATCTAAACTTCTGCAGTAACCACACGTTTTGCACTGTCTTTTCAGGCTTTCGTGTCTTCTAGGACGAGGTTGGTGGCTTCATTGTAGTACATGTATTAAAGAAACCTCTTTGTAGCTATCAAGTTTATACTTTCTTCACAATCCTGAGAGATGTGATTAAATATACGTAAAAATGTTAACCTAAAATGACATGTTTCAGCCACCTCATCTTCCCACGAGGGTTTTCCGTGCATTTATAATTTTGCCTTGTTCAAAAACAACGTGACACATTGGGGCCATATGTTAGACGGTCTTTTGTCTCTGAGAGCTGCTGTGGGAAAGTTGTTAGCTCTTGAAAGATTTACATACATTTTTCACAAAGACGCATGTTTCCTCGTTCACAACGTTTCTTATTATGAGATATGAAACTTTTGTAAAAGTGTGAATGTATTAATTTTGCAGCTCAAGATTTCGATGAGAGGAGGTTTAGGTCTTGTGTCGGTCATCAGATGACGCTGCGCACGGAATAAAACTATGGTGCCAATGTATACAATGCTTTTCTTCCGCAATGTGGCCACACGGTCGTTATAGCTCGAACTCCCGCCGAAACAGCTATACGTAATATGGGCGCAACTACCTCACATTCTCATACAGTTACAATTACAATGATAATAAGCACATACCGTATCATAAGAAAGGTTGGAAATGTTGTTCCTCTCTATTCCCACATTTCTGACTCTTCTCATGAAATGCTCATTTGCACTCGAGAGTTCAGTATCCGAAATTGAGTTAATTTCACGCTTGATGTTTTGTTTTACTTCTTCCAATATATGGGGTTTTGTTAAACTTTATTCTTTACGTGATCGTCAGTATCGGGAAAATATCTGAAATTGGATTTTGTGAAATGTCAATGATAGAGCAATTGACACAGGCTTAATATTCTTCTCTGGCGAAGCAAGGTTCCATTTATATGGTTATGTTCTGTCTTAAAATAACAGATACAGAAGCACAGAGAAACCCGATTTTACACACGCATGACGCGAAAATCCATGTGTGATGTGCAGTAAATGCATACAGAATAATAGGATCTATATTTTCTGAACGCACAAAAAATACAGAAGTACAGGAATGACTTACCCCATAATTTGAACTGCTGACAGACATTGAATGTCAGCTTGGATTTTTCCAACAAGACTGTGCTACCCCGCACATAGCTCATGAGTCATTAAATTCAATTCCGGAAATGCTTTAAGATAGGGTAGCTAGTAACGGATTATGGCTCTCAACATCCCATGATTTAACTGTATGCGATTTTCATCTATGGGGGAACTTGAAAAATAAAGTGAATGCAAAAACTCCCATACAATATGAGGCGAGAAATTCACTCAATTTCAGATAATGAACTCTGGAGTGTGAATGAAAATTTCCTGAGAAGATGCCAGAAAAATATGGATAAGGAGGGACAAACATTTACAACTACCCTTATTATGGGGTATGTGCTTATTATCGTTGTAATTGAAACTGTAAATATGAGAAAGTGAGGTGGTTGCGCGTATGTTTCGGCGAGAGTCCGACCTGCGACAGCCGGCGCGCGAGCCGCCTTGTGGTGGCCAGAGTATGAAAGCAAAACACTTATACGAGGGGCGTCCAATAAGTAAGTTTCCCTATTTTATAAAAAACATTACACATGATTGATCATGTTGAATTATTTTATTTCTATTGTACAATCCTTCTGTTACTTTTCTACATAGTCAAAATGTTTTTCCAAGCATTTTTGGGAACGTGACACAAGTTTTTCCAAAATAGTGTTGTACCAGGTCGGGTCCTGTGCTCGCAAGCAACTGTTCACTGATTTGACTTCATCATCGGTGTTAATAGTGCTTACCTTTGAGTTGGAGGAACATGTGAAAATCACTTGGGACAAGCTCCGGTGAATACGGAGGATACGAGAGAACTTCCAAGTTGACAAGTGATACAGTTCGCTACTGTTCCCCACTGTTCTATTCCATACTATGTCGAAATTTACTTCTTTCCGAACTAAAATCATAGCAGAAAACTGTATTTTATGTCCAGTGCCTGTTTCTCACCTGCTTACGAATATTGTAATACACTAAAACACACTTGAGTATTTTACAGTTTATATTATCAATACGCAAAAAAGAAGCTTACGGTGGAAGTGCACCTGTAGCGTACCTAACCAGTAGGATAAAAAGGTATGTTTGAGCACACAAAGAGATGCCGACAGCTGATAAGGGTAATTACATGTGTTTTAACATATGTAAATATATGTAAACACGTGTAACCCGCTAATGACCGCCGCTAATGTCAAGTCTAATGGATATGTGTGGTAATACATATGTAAACATATGTAACACGCTAATGACCGCCGGAGATGCCGACAGGTCCTATCCCCTCCCCCAAGCGGTCTAGTCGCGTGCCGTGGCGTCCTGACTTGAGGGATTTGTTTTCTCGAGGCCTGCCGCCCCTCGACAAATTAATTAGGTAATGTTCGTCAAACATTATTGAAAAAAAAGAATTGACATTTTTATGACTACTAATGCATGCATATCTAAGGCTCCTCGAGCAATTAAGTTATTTGATTAATGAATTGTATATGAATTGACTCGAGCGCAAGTGGCAGTGTGTTTATAAGTAGTCTGCTCACGAGAACAGTCCGCAATGTAATGAAAACACTGCAACCTACTTCTGTCTGAGGAAAGCTGTACGTCCATTAGCCGACAATGTTAGACGCTTTCACCACATTAATAGACTTTTAAGATTGCATTCCGGATCTGTTTACATACATTAGCGAACAACAACCTACTTCTGCCTGGTGGTAACGGTGACCTCCATTAGCTGACAACGTTAGACGCTTTCACCACATTAGCGAACAATGTCAGTAATTGTTTTCCTAAGTGCTCTGAAAAAAACCCCAGACACTCAATGTAAATACCTTTTAGCTCGTAGAATTTCGATCGCAAACTATGGAAAAACCCAAGTCTAGACAATTTTTTCCCTGATAATTAATGATTAAGTTTCATAGTTCTTATTTCTTTCAATAAAATATCGCGAATAAAGTATTCAGAATTCAGATTGGCGAAAAGAAATATTACATACGGTATTAAAAATAAATAAGCGTGGTGAATACTACATATTAAAAATAAAATAAATACGGATAACATTATAGTTAAATATTATAAATGTTATTAAAAAATGTCTTTGTATTCAAAAAATAGACAGCAGACTTCTGACTGGAAGCGAATAACAGGTCTCAACATGTATTCAACCCCCTCCACAGCCGCGTGACGTCACCGTCAACAGTATATAAGGAACGTCGGCAGCCAGAGCGATCAATTTATTGTTCGTTCAGTGATAATCGAAATGGCTGGTGATAATCGTACATCTGAGATGAATGATTACTGGAGCGAGTGCGGAGAAGATTATTTTCACTACGTATACTTCCATACCGAAACATGCAATGGTTTAATGCATTCAGTGTTGTGTACTCAACCAGCGCATCATGATCAGATGACTACACTGGAAGTGTGCACAGAGAGCTGTCCTGTTTATCGAGGAGCGAACATGTAAGTAATATATATATATATATATATATATATATATATATATATTACTATAACTCGGTAATATATTGCACGCATGTTAAATGAAAACTAACTTGAAATTATTTTATTCTTTCAGTGAAAATCGCATGGGTGATGATGCGGTGGATCTTAGCGATGTCAATGAAGATAACGATGTCTTCGTCTCGAAACATCTAACTGAATGTGATACAGAGTCGTGCACGGGATACATGCATTCTGTACTTTGTACTAACCCGGCCCAGCATGAACGCATGACATCCTTCTTCCTATGTAACGACAACTGCGAGGTCTACCAGCGCAGGAGGAGAAAACTCGAGTAAGTAGAAGAAATGTTAAATTACATTTTCATTTACTGCTTCTAATGCTACTCTATGTCTAACCTAAAATTAAATTATTACAGACTGCGAATGACTGAGCCTAAGGTACCCGTGCCAATAGAGGAGCTGGATCCTGAGAGACGCATTGTCAATATAGAGGTATATCCAATCGCAGAGCGCAATACACAGCCTATGGATGAGGATGCTGCTCCACTACCCGACATTACTACTACCCATGATGATGAAGCAACGAGTGTACAGGAGGGGATAAATCAGACGATTCCAGATTGCTCGCCCGAGATACACGCAGAATCGTGTAAGCCCGTGAAGTGAGTATGACACACTTTGATAGTACTTTTTTTGAGTGGCAAGGGAGAGGATTCTTCTAATATATGTATTTTCTCTTTCAGAGGGCATGAAATCATTAACTAAACCTATTTCTAACATTGTTTTGAATATATGTTGCAGGGGTGTGAAAAGGGAGCGGAGGAAGAGGCAGAACGAGACTGGGAAGAGAAAGCAGAAGAGTAGGTGTAAGAGGAGGATCCTCAACGAGGGTCCTAGGGTCTTCTTATTCATTGAAGATACCCTGCATTCGCCAGAGGAGCATGGAGAATCGATCACAGGCGTTTGATGACGTCAGCATCTCCCCCTCCCATTCCGTGAACATTGGACTATACTATGACATACCCTCCCTCTACATAAATTGTGAAAGTGATAAATCAATTATATTACAAAATCAGACTGGGATATAATATCCAAAAACATTTCAATGATTGAAGATTACCTACGCCAAGAAAAAAAGTTTGCGTGTGATGAATATTGTGACAATGTAATTTATGCATACAATATTATTGTATTTTTTGACCATTCAATTCATTTCATAAATACATGTTTAAATAATAATGTAATATCTTTAGACATTGAGGGTGTAAGGAACCTAAAACGGCTATTGCCCTATATTGAAAGACATTTGAATATTTTAAATGATTTCTGCAAGTCAGGAGCAATTAGTTTTTCAGGGGGTAGGAGGGGAAGAAGGAAAATGCTTGAAATGTATGTTAAAGTCAATAAAAGAGTGTTTTAGTATATGAATTCAATTTATTATTCATAAAACTTATCCTTGTACATTCCTTTACAAAAACCATTCACCCAAACGTATGCATAATTATATAAGTCCTTGCATCACGTGAGAAAGAGGTTTGTAGGTAAATACTTTGTCGTGTAGAACCAGGCGGTACAGTGACGTCTGGGCTGGTATATTTACAGATGCTTGAATCTCGATTCTGATGTTCACAGCTCCATTTATAACCTCCTCAGGTTGGTGAGAACAGTCTATTACGAATAATGGTGCACTGTGAAGAAAATCCTTTCTCTTCAAGAGAGGATAATTCTCTCTTTCATAATAGGAACTTTGAAATTTACAGTACATTTCATACAGTGAAGCAAACTTTGAATTTTTAAAGTCCAAGTTCAAATCATGGTAGGGGTAGCATTCACTGTTGAGGAATAGTCTCAAATTAGTAATGTTGCAGTGATCGAACTCGGAACTGTTCTTGCTATAATCACCCAATCTGGCAGTCTGAGCACACACTATGATGAAGCGAGGTTTCTCGAGCTTAGATGTTGTTGCTACATTCCACGTGAAAGATCTTGTCTGGGGTACAGCAGGCTGGGTATGAAGATCCATAGATCGAAAGGCAAGGTGTAGAGGTTTATCAGACTTGACAACTTTTAGAATGTGAACTCTTTCAGCATCGGAAAGGCGAATTACAGGCATCCTCCATTCGATTCTAGTTAACTTTACATTAGCTTCCTCTCCATTCGAACTCAGGATACAGTTTCTAGAATCTTTGGATCTTATGAGAATCAATTCAAACTTGCTGTTGAGTATAAGTTCCTTGTGGTCATCAGCAAATCCTAGGAGCATTGAGAGAGGGACTACAGCATTGAAAGTTCCATTCGTCGCGTGTACTATATCAACTTCTTCACCAGGATAGGCCCATCCAGCATTCAGCAGACGATTCGATTCCATAGGGTTGAGAGTCACATAGTTTCGTATAGTTGTAGTAATTCCAGGATTCCTTGTTCTGTCTATAGTTGTAGCATTCATATCTAGACGTATCTCATCAAACATGAAGGTTATAGCATTATTAGTGAACTTCGATGTAGTAGTAGGGGATCCATCTACCTTGGTGAGAGCACCTTCGATGTAGAGATAACTCTTGTTAGGTAGCGTATACAAATCTTCAGCTTGGCATGGTATTCTAATTTCATCGTTTACATCCAGAGCGGAGGTGTTGTATGGAAGAAAAATATGCTCCTCCTCCTTGGTGATCTTGTCGTCAAAGGCTGGAACTTCTGTCACGTTTAAGATGTCCATTATAGCGTCCTGTAACCTAACTCTTCGAGGAACTTGCGGTTAGCACGTGTTAACTCCTCGGAAGTTGGAGAGGTAGTATGCTTCGAACGCTGTGTACGTCGTCTATTATAGTATTTGAGGTGTCTTTTAAAATGTATTGCCATTACGTCTTATGTGGAGTCTTGTAGTGATAACTTCGTTCCTGAAGTTGATAGCCTTCCCGTGTTGATCTATCACTCGAATAGTAATCTGGACTATATAGTTTGTATCTATGACCGGTAAATATATTGGGTTCGAAGGTTCTTGAGAGATATGATAGCCTGGTGGAACAGAAGGGAAAAACTCGTAGAGCGAATGTCCGCTTTTACCGTCAATGAAAGAGCCTGTTGCAATACTGCACTCCACACGTATGATACTCACTTTAAATATATTCACAAGATCGTCAGATTCGAGCGCTTCTCCAGCAGGAATTATTTTAGTGTCTGTGTATCCTAGAAGCGAACCGATAGATCTATCCTTAGAAAAGTCTATTGTATAAGGACATTTAATTTCAGCCTTCATTGTATTATTGTTAGGTCTTATGAAGAAGACTTCATCATTCAATCCTAGTTTATCCTTTAGAAATGTATTGATATCGGCAATCTCGTAGGTTCCATGAGGGATGACAATGGTTTCAGGTTTACCATTATGAATATAATGAAATCTATTATTACTTTCATCGACATTTGGTATTGAATAGAATGTTTCAAAATTCAAGAGAGCAATCTCATAATGACCTGGAGGATCTAGCTGTAGAGGAGGGTTTAGATACGTTGAAATAACAGTGTCTGACCCACTCACTGTAACTGTATAACTCATCTTGACGATGAAGCAGCTTCTAGGATAAAAGAAATTGCAAGCACAAGTGCCCGCAGATGACTGAATCGAAATTCTGATATCTCTGTGTATTATAGTAGATTTTAACGTCTTGTGGATATTTCTCAATCTCAGGAGGCGGCTTCAAATTACCGAAACTATCAAAGTAGTATGCGACATCACCTTCTTTCCTTATAGCAACCCAGTGTGTTCCTTCATTATCTGATGTATCGAGATTGGTAATAAGTCTCTCTTTGCAGTGGGGTTTTAAAGGAAGTTTGTCAATCATATAAACACCTCTAAAATAAGGAATTTTTAAACGTTTAGCATAATATTCGAGGGCTACGTTGCTTAGGGCTTCCTCCGGTATATGTACAACCCTCTTCCTCCGTTTTTTGCCTTCTTCTTTAAACCCTCGCCTTTAGATCCTCTTTTTTTCAAAAACCTTGCTATTTTAGATGCAGCGGCTAAAGACGACATCAGCGGCATTGCAGGTAAGAATCCTCCTTTATTCCTCTTCTTACACCTTCTCTTCCGGAGTCCCTTTCCTCGGGTCTCCATCGCCTTGTTATGCCTCGCAACTTCTGCTAAGTGCCTATCAGCAGCCTTTTTTTTATTGACTGCAGAGGCTATCTGAGCAGCGCCTAAAGCAGCAATGATGGGTATCAACGGTAAAAACCCTCCTCTCTTCTTCGTCCTCTTTCCGGCTCCCACTGCAACCTTTCCCTTCATGATTGCAGTTACTAGCCTTGCAGCTAACCTTTCACCAAAAGTTGAATCTGATGACTGCACACGTTTCCAAGCCTTCTCTGCAAGAATCTTATCCGCTATTTGTCTTGAAGCAATGTCCTTATTCTCAGCGTACGCGAGGTCGTGCTGTTTGCAAGCTGTGTCTAATTGGTTAATTCCGGGGTCTCCTCTTTTTAGACGTTTTTCCAATTTAGTACCAGGCCCGCAATATCTATATCCAGGTAAGTGAGCTCCAAAGGGGAGCGAATTAATTATGGAATTAATAATTCCAGAGCCGGGCTTATACTGCAACGACCTCCCTCTCTTAGCTCTCATGATAGACTAAATGAGTAATTGCATGCATTAGCCCTTTTATATCATTACAGTCATTCATTAACTACTTTTACAAACGGTAATATATATATATATATATATATATATATATATAAACAATGCACATACATTTTATAAATTAGTTGTTAACATGGTGCTTGTTAAGCAGCACTGCTCTCTACCTATTCAGGTATTAGACTTTGAAAGTGACTTTAGAAGTGATCGTCATGGCAAGTTATTTCCATCTAATGTCAGAGCTCTTATTTTAGGGAGTTCCAGTGCAGGGAAAACAAACGTATTACTCAATATGCTACTCCATGAGAATGGACTACGTTTTGAAAATTTGTATATTTATTCAAAGTCTCTCTATCAACCAAAGTACCAATATCTAATTAAAGTGCTTGGAAACATCGAAGGTATAGAAGTGAACACCTTCGACAACGGGAATGATGTTTTGCATCCTTCTGAAGTCAAAGAAAATTCAATCTTTATATTTGATGACGTCATCACTGAAAAGCAGGAAAAGATAGCATCCTTTTACAGTATGGGAGGACATCGAAATGTCGACTCTGTATATCTAGCGCAGTCCTATGCTAAAGTTCCAAAACATTTAATTCGCGATAATACAAACATGATAATACTCTTCAGACAAGACAATTTAAACTTAAAGCACATTTACGAAGATTATGTAAATACCGACATGACCTACAATGAATTTAAAGATCTATGTAAGAACGTTTGGGAGAGCTCTACAGAAGGAAGACCCTTTGTTGTGATAGTTCCTGAATTTCATATGAATGAGGGACGATATAGGAATGGTTTTGATGTATATATTAAGCTCGACAAAAAAGAAAATGATCACTCGTAGTTAACCATGAGCATCGATAGGTTCGGTTCTCAGAGAACTGGTCCAGTTAGAAGAGTGTTTGATCGTTTTATCATAAATAGAGATGTCAAAGGAAATTATCAATTCAAGAATAAGAGATTGTACAACGTTCACGATCCTGAAGATAATCATGATGCCTCCAATAAGAATTATGTGGATACACTCGAAATTAGGATGCAAGATTTCTCTCAGCAAGCTGCTAACTATGTTGAGGTTATGGCTAAGACCCTGATCGATGAATTGATTTCAAGATATATCCTCAAGAGAGATAAGGAAAATAACATTGTGATTGATAAAGTTAGATTGAAGGTATTGCTAGATCCTGTTCACGATAACGATGTTGTGAATAAAAAGTTCATCATTGGATATGTCAATTCACGCACGCAGTCGAGAGATGGTAATGGTAACATTATATTCGACAATAAGAGAATCACTGATATAGCAGATCCTCTCGGAGATACAGATGCTGTAAATAAAAGATATGCTAGAGCTATGATCATTAGGAAATCGAACGAGACGCGACAGCAGTTAAACAGGTACTTACCAAAGGAAATCGAGATGCAAATAGGTAAGAAGCTGCTAGACATCACAGCAAATCTGAATAAAACTACTAGTAAAGTGGATACTCTAACAACCTCTACAAAAGACAGAATGGATTCTGTAATGGACTCTATTAAACAAGTTACCGCAGAGCTTGATAGAGAAAAAACAAATCTTCAGAATCTTTGCAATCAGAAAATTAGCAATTTAGAAAAGTTAGCGATGAAACGAGTTTCAGATTTAGAGGCTACAGTTGGGCAGTTAAAAACAGAGGTTTTGAATACTCTCAAAACTGATTGTTGCAATGATAAACTTAAGAAACTGGAGGAAAATGTAAATATGATGATGGATGCTTACAAAACTAATGTGCAGCAAATGACGAGTCTAGAAGAATCAGCCAGAAGCCAGTACGCTAATACGGCAATCTTTGCTGAAGCGTTCAAGACACATACGCAGGAACATAAGAAAGAAACCGAGCAACTGAGAACTTCGATAGAGATGTTAGCTAAGGCTATCGATACGATGAGAACTCAAGGTGGACGCAGACTATAAATTGAAGGTAATCGTCTATTTTCACGTCATTTGTAAGATGGATAGTGAAAGCATAAGACTTAAAGAGTCTGTAGCCGAGCATACCAGCGCTGTAAAAGAAAAACTGAGAGCTCTAAAAGGTCTCAGGTTTGAGACTCAGCATGTCATGTCCGAAGCTTTGAAGCCTGTAACCGCTCCCCTCAAGGATACTTTGGACACTCAACGAGGGTTGACTGTGAACACAGTCAAGAATGAAGATGATGATTCTACAAGTATTTCTACTTTCCTTCAACACATTCGCTCAAAAGACAAGGACCGCATTGATACATTGTACGGTGTGAGATATCAGGATGGAAGTTATATGCTTGGAAATAAAGATATTCATTTTATAAATAATCAAATATTGATAGGTGATGAAACGTATGAGTCTACCACCGGTTTGACGGAGCTCATCTTTAAGCGAACGCCTCAGATTTCTGCATACACCAGTGAAGACTTGGAGACGTACGCTAAGATTATGAAAAGTACTTTTCTTCATAGAACTGGTTACACCAGACACGGTCGTTTGAAATCTGGTAAATCGTATAAATACAAGAATATAATACGCCCCTTGCTCAATACACATTCAGGTCTAGGACTGACATGGAAGGAGCATAAGTCTGATAAGGAGGTTGACTACGTTTTCTGGAGAAACCCTAACACATTAGTGAATAGACTGAGGTTACTTATTGCCTCGAGGGACGCTGGTAATAATAGTCACACTCGAGAGATTGAGGAAATTATCCGGGAGTTGAAAGCATCTAAAATTATAGCATGACAGCCAAACAGAATATCGCCAGAGAGCTTCACGGGTCGGCGAGGAGGAACTATTTACGACGCAAAATTATCAGTAAAGGCATGAATGATTTATTACAAATTGATTTGATTGAAATGATACCATATGCAAGAGTGAACAAAAATTTCAAATACATTCTGATCGCCATCAACTTTTACTCAAAAATGGCATATGCAAAACCCTTAAAGGATAAGAGCGGAGTTAATGTTGCAAAGGTTATGGAGGATATATTACAAGAAATGGATGTCCCTCCCCGGAATATTCAAAGTGACAACGGGAAAGAATTTTATAACAAGTTCTTTAAACGGGTAATGTTTAAGTATAATATTAACCACTACAGCACCTATACCAATGTGAAGGCTGCGGCTGTTGAACGTTTAATTCGAACCTTGAAGAATATGATGTACTGAGAGTTTATAGTCCAAGGCTCATACAAGTGGCTAGATCTTTTACCTAGAATCCTTGTAAAGTACAATGATACTTTTCATTCAACTATCCGCATGAAACCTAATGAAGTGAAAAACAACGATCTTCTTCTGACTGTGTATAATTATAATCAAGAACGAAGGGAGAAGAAGACTTCAAGGAAGTTTAGTGTTGGTGATTATGTCAGGATATCTAAACATAAAGGACATTTTGAAAAGGGTTATGAATCTAACTGGAGCGTTGAAATCTTCAAAGTATTTCGTGTGAACCGTACCAAGCCTACAACATACATACTAAAGGATAGGAATGGTGAAATCATAAAAGGTGGCTTTTATGGGCATGAACTAAAAAAGACTAACTATCCTAATACATATTTAGTAGAAAAGGTTATACGTAAACGTGGAAACAAAGTTCTTGTAAAGTGGTATGGTTTTCCAGATACTCAATGGATTGATATAAAGGACTTGGTGTAATATGTGAAGAATTAATAAAGACTAAAGTTTTATGATTGTAAAATTATGAGTATTTTTATTTTAAAAAAGCATTCATATTTTTCTTTCTTTTTTTGAGGGAAAAGTGTTACACAAAAAAACCCTTACACATTTGATATCTATTTTTTACACAATATATACATTATTTAAAAGTTTAGGCACTAGCAATCACCAGGTCTAAGGGAATAATGGCCCCACGCTACAGTCTTATAGCTTCCTTCCAGCAACTTCCTCTTATCGTCACCCCCCTTCATTGCCAATTTGTTTGTCTCAACTTTAATTCAGGAGGTAAAATTTCGTCGAAATGTAGATGACAGGAGCGCGTCACGATGTTGAACGGTCCGAAATCTGGAAATGTTAGGGACAATCCGTTGTGCGGATGACTAGTGTTTCCAGAGAGCATCCTTTTCCACGAATGTTCCCAGAGAGCATCCTTTTTTCCATGCACGCACTCGCTATGTTCTGGTTACGTGTCGTTGTAACGTAATGTTACGCTGTTAGGATGGTTTAGTAGACATGACAGGCAAAAGGCGGGGGTCCGTACCCTTAAAGATTTGAACCTGAGGTCTGTCCCATTCAACCTGACGTCTACGGGCTCCGTGAACAATAGTTGTCTAGATGACTAATGTTTCAAGAGAGTATCCTTTCCCACTGCTATGCATAGATCGCAAATCCCTCCGTCGTCCTCATCCTGGATATATACATAGTTGCGTGTTATGAATTCATTCATTCGCTTTTAATTCCTTCGAGCGTTAGCATTCACGTATTCTTTTAATTTCTTTTAGTTTTAGCATGAGCTACTGCCCGAGAAAATCTGTGCAACTAACGAATGAGAAACTCAATTTTTCATACATTACACATGGAGGAAAACGCGTTATTAGATGTTGTATTTGCGGGCGGATTTTTAAGAATCGTTCTTTGTCAAGATTTAAGCTTCATAGAGCAA
Source organism: Deroplatys truncata (assembly GCA_030765065.1). Lineage (NCBI taxonomy): Eukaryota > Metazoa > Arthropoda > Insecta > Mantodea > Mantidae > Deroplatys > Deroplatys truncata. The sequence continues at coordinate 170,048,010 of CM060983.1, forward strand.
CATGTTATACCGAATCGACTCTCTCTCCTACACGCGAAGAATGTAACGTTTCTGGTTACGAGATGTCACGTGATGTTGCGTGGTTATGTTACTTAGTATGACGTCTTGTCATGTTGTTATGTTACGTTGTGTTACGTCTTGTTACGTGGTTACGTTAGATGATAGGAATGAGAAGATCCAGAACAAACAAGGTGGGAATAGGTTAGGACGTATACTTCACTGTAAACCGATATACAGTTTGTCCCTATCCGTTTCGCGCACTACTGTTTAACATATATAAAGTTTGTAAGGTTTAGAAAATAAGTATATAAACGTGTTGTAATGCTGGATGAGAAAAGTTCTATAATCGAATTACTCTCTATATTACCGTATAAACCTACATTCCTACTCCTTCAACCACTGTCTACCCTTGTATCTCTCCCGTTTTCCGTATTTCTCCCATATAAACGTATACTCTACTCCTCAACCCTCTCTAGACTAGCACCTCTCATCGTATTCCCTAACGCTCTCATATAAATGCATTTTCCTCCTTGAAGACTCTCTCAACCTAGCACCTACCTTCGTTTTCCTCGTCTCTCCATATAAACGCATACTCTGTCATTCAAGCCTTACCGCCTAATACCTCTCCTCGGTTTGCTAGCTCTCCTATATAAAAACGCTATATTCTACCCTTCTAGTACCTCTCCTCGTATTCCCTATCTCTTCCATATAAAGCGTATCCTCTCCTCCTTCAGCATCAGTCTAGTCTAGCACCTCTCCTCGTATTTCCCTATCTCTACCGTATAAGCCTATATTCCCGTCCTTCAGCATCTGTCTAGCCTATTATCTGTACACGTTTCCCCTATCTTTCCCATATAAACGCATATTCCACACCTCAAACCCTGACTAGCCTAGCACTTCTCCTCATATTCCCCTACCTCTCTCATATATAAGATGCACCCATCCATCCTGACGTCTCCGTCTCTGTGTACAATTTCTGTCTAGAGACCTAATGTTTCAGGAGAGCATCCTGACATATTTATAGAGGGAGCACGAACCTTTTAGATCAATCATAAACTCGCTCCATAACCAGCTGTATATGATCACTCAACGTGTATTAATCTCAGCCATATAACCTCACGCCCAGAAGCAGGATGTTTATGACGTCACACCTAGAGACAGGATGTCTGACAGCATCAAACACGTTTAAACTCGTCTCATAACTACCTGCTTATGCTGTCACACCACCATGAGAAGCATTCTCCCACGCTCATTCAGACATATATTTCAAATTCAAAGCCCACCACCACCACAACCACCACCACCTATTGTACCAAGGTTAATTCCAGCTGTATTATCACAATACTTAAAGTAAAAGCTTAAAAGGTAACGAGAAGATTTTCCTCCTTATTTAGTTAAATGTATGTATATACTACATTATCTCATGTTTTCATTCCCTTTTCAATTCTTCCTTTCCACCTTCTCACAGAAAGCCCATTACATTTAACTACAATCACGAGTAAAGCAATTTTTCCATAGTTACACAGATTCTAAGCTTCTAAATCGAACCGGGTAATACTTTTAATAAATGTATTTTAGCTCCCCCACATCAGCATCAAGCATTTAATCTTTATTAGAACCTGATATGATCCCTAGGCTTGAAGATATATGAAATCATCCCTACGGGATTCGATCTGAGTACTTTAAAGTAATATTTGTCATGATAACGATATTTAAGGACTAGATACTCTGTTTGCGTTTACCTTGACATGACTATCTAAATTAGATTACGCGTTATTAAATTTGTAAATAAATTTCATTGAATCGGTATTCGAACCCAGAACACCAGGAACAAAATAATTTATGATATTAGCACAACATGTTAAACAAAGCTGTATGCAGGTACATCATCAATCTAAGTGATATATTCTAGTGTACAGAGGAAAATTAAGGAAGTCATTAAAAGATGGGGAATCGAATCAAGCACAACTGATTGGCAATTATATACAGGATTAATCACCCAGTATAGAACTTATCAATCATGCTTTGGTCCACTCCTCTACCTCTCTTAGTTTCTGAGATAATGGTGATTTAAAAATTATGATCGAACCCAGAACGTCAGGTATCTAATTACACATCCACAAGATACTACCTAATAACGTAAACGTAATAAAGTTTATTTGGCGTCTTTATCTTAATTAGTTTAGGAGTTATTAAATTTATAATTAAATTACATTTTATCGGTATTCGAACCCTGGACACCAGAAACAAAATTATTTACAATATTAGTTTGATATGTTTAAAGGTGGTGTATGCAGTTACAGCATCAATCTAAGTGATATATTCTAGAGTATAGAGAAAAATAAGTAAGTGATTGAAAGATCGGGATTCGAAGTAAGGACAACTGATTGAAAATTATATACAGTATTTATTGCCCATCATAGGAGCTATCAATCATGCTTTGGTCAATTCCTCTACCTCTCTTAGTTTCTGAGATAATGACGATTTAAAAATTAGGCTCGAAACCAGAACGGCAGGTATCGAATTACACATCCACAAGATACTACCTAATAACTTAAACGCAATAAAGTTTGTTTGGCGTCTTTATCTTAATTAGTTTAGGGGTTATTAAATTTATAATTACATTACATTTTATCGGTATTCGAACCCTAGACACCAGAAACGAAATTATTTACAATATTAGTTTGATATGTTTAAAAGTGCTGTATGCAGTTACAGCATCAATCTAAGTGATATATTCTAGAGTATAGAGAAAAATAAGTAAGTGATTGAAAGATCGGGATTCGAAATAAGGACAACTGATTGAAAGTTATATACAATATTAATTACCCGTCACAGGAGCTATCAATCATGCTTTGGTCAACTCCTCTACCTCTCTTAGTTTCTGAGATAATGACGATTTAAAAAATTAAGGTTTGAACCCAGAACACCAGGTACCCAAATATACATCCACAAGATGCTACCTAATAACATAAACGCAATAAAGTTTAATTGGCGTCTTTATCCTAATTAGTTTAGGAGTTATTAAATTTATAATTAAATTACATTTTATCGGTATTCGAACCCTGGACACCAGAAACAAAATTATTTACAATATTAGTTTGATATGTTTAAAGGTGGTGTATGCAGTTACAGCATCAATCTAAGTGATATATTCTAGAGTATAGAGAAAAATAAGTAAGTGATTGAAAGATCGGGATTCGAAGTAAGGACAACTGATTGAAAATTATATACAGTATTTATTGCCCATCATAGGAGCTATCAACCATACTTTGGTCAATTCCTCTACCTCTCTTAGTTTCTGAGATAATGACGATTTAAAAATTAGGCTCGAAACCAGAATGTCAGGTATCGAATTACACATCCACAAGATACTACCTAATAACCTAAACGCAATAAAGGTTATCTGGCGTCTTTATCTTAATTAGTTTATGAGTTATTAAATTTATAATTAAATTACATTTTATCGGTATTCGAACCCTGGACACCAGAAACAAAATTATTTACAATATTAGTTTGATATGTTTAAAGGTGTTGTATGCAGTTACAGCATCAATCTAAGTGATATATTCTAGAGTATAGAGAAAAATAAGTAAGTGATTGAAAGATCGGGATTCGAAATAAGGACAACTGATTGAAAATTATATACAGTATTAATTACCCATCACAGGAGCTATCAATCATGCTTTGGTCAACTCCTCTACCTCTCTTAGTTTCTGAGATAATGGCGATTTAAAAAATTAAGGATTGAACCCAGAACACCAGGTACCCAAGTATACATCCACAAGATACTACCTAATAACATAAACGCAATAAAGTTTATTTGGCGTCTTTATCTTAAATAGTTTAGGAGTTATTAAATTTATAATTAAATTACATTTTATCGGTATTCGAACCCTAGACACCAGTAACAAAATTATTTACAATATTAGTTTGATATGTTTAAAGGTGCTGTATGCAGTTACAGCATCAATCTAAGTGATATATTCTAGAGTATAGAGAAAAATAAGTAAGTGATTGAAAGATCGGGATTCGAAATAATGACAACTGATTGAAAATTATATACAGTATTAATTACCCATCATAGGAGCTATCAATTATGCTTTGGTCAATTCCTCTACCTCTCTTAGTTTCTGAGATAATGACGATTTAAAAATTAGGCTCGAAACCAGAACGGCAGGTATCGAATTACACATCCACAAGATACTACCTAATAACTTAAACGCAATAAAGTTTATTTGGCGTCTTTATCTTAATTAGTTTAGGGGTTATTAAATTTATAATTACATTACATTTTATCGGTATTCGAACCCTAGACACCAGAAACGAAATTATTTACAATATTAGTTTGATATGTTTAAAAGTGCTGTATGCAGTTACAGCATCAATCTAAGTGATATATTCTAGAGTATAGAGAAAAATAAGTAAGTGATTGAAAGATCGGGATTCGAAATAAGGACAACTGATTGAAAGTTATATACAATATTAATTACCCGTCACAGGAGCTATCAATCATGCTTTGGTCAACTCCTCTACCTCTCTTAGTTTCTGAGAATATGACGATTTAAAAAATTAAGGTTTGAACCCAGAACACCAGGTACCCAAATATACATCCACAAGATGCTACCTAATAACATAAACGCAATAAAGTTTAATTGGCGTCTTTATCTTAATTAGTTTAGGAGTTATTAAATTTATAATTAAATTACATTTTATCGGTATTCGAACCCTGGAAACCAGAAACAAAATTATTTACAATATTAGTTTGATATGTTTAAAGGTGGTGTATGCAGTTACAGCATCAATCTAAGTGATATATTCTAGAGTATAGAGAAAAATAAGTAAGTGATTGAAAGATCGGGATTCGAAGTAAGGACAACTGATTGAAAATTATATACAGTATTTATTGCCCATCATAGGAGCTATCAACCATGCTTTGGTCAATTCCTCTACCTCTCTTAGTTTCTGAGATAATGACGATTTAAAAATTAGGCTCGAAACCAGAACGGCAGCAATCGAATTACACATCCACAAGATACTACCTAATAACTTAAACGCAATAAAGGTTATTTGGCGTCTTTATCTTAATTAGTTTAGGAGTTATTAAATTTATAATTAAATTACATTTTATCGGTATTCGAACCCTGGACACCAGAAACAAAATTATTTACAATATTAGTTTGATATGTTTAAAGGTGGTGTATGCAGTTACAGCATCAATCTAAGTGATATATTCTAGAGTATAGAGAAAAATAAGTAAGTGATTGAAAGATCGGGATTCGAAATAAGGACAACTGATTGAAAATTATATACAGTATTAATTACCCATCACAGGAGCTATCAATCATGCTTTGGTCAACTCCTCTACCTCTCTTAGTTTCTGAGATAATGACGATTTAAAAAATTAAGGATTGAACCCAGAACACCAGGTACCCAAGTATACATCCACAAGATACTACCTAATAACATAAACGCAATAAAGTTTATTTGGCGTCTTTATCTTAATTAGTTTAGGAGTTATTAAATTTATAATTAAATTACATTTTATCGGTATTCGAACGCTAGACACCAGTAACAAAATTATTTACAATATTAGTTTGATATGTTTAAAGGTGGTGTATGCAGTTACAGCATCAATCTAAGTGATATATTCTAGAGTATAGAGAAAAATAAGTAAGTGATTGAAAGATCGGGATTCGAAATAATGACAACTGATTGAAAATTATATACAGTATTAATTACCCATCACAGGAGCTATCAATCATGCTTTGGTCAACTCCTCTACCTCTCTTAGTTTCTAAGATAATGACGATTTAAAAAATTAAGGATTGAACCCAGAACACCAGGTACCCAAATATACATCCACAAGATGCTACCTAATAACATAAACGCAATAAAGTTTATTTGGCGTCTTTATCTTAATTAGTTTAGGAGTTATTAAATTTATAATTAAATTACATTTTATCGGTATTCGAACCCTGGACACCAGAAACAAAATTATTTACAATATTAGTTTGATATGTTTAAAGGTGCTGTATGCAGTTACAACATCAATCTAAGTGATATATTCTAGAGTATAGAGAAAAATAAGTAAGTGATTGAAAGATCGGGATTCGAAATAATGACAACTGATTGAAAATTATATACAGTATTAATTACCCGTCACAGGAGCTATCAATCATGCTTTGGTCAACTCCTCTACCTCTCTTAGTTTCTGAGATAATGACGATTTAAAAAATTAAGGTTTGAACCCAGAACACCAGGTACCCAAATATACATCCACAACATGCTACCTAATAACATAAACGCAATAAAGTTTATTTGGCGTCTTTATCTTAATTAGTTTAGGAGTTATTAAATTTATAATTAAATTACATTTTATCGGTATTCGAACCCTGGACACCAGAAACAAAATTATTTACAATATTAGTTTGATATGTTTAAAGGTGCTGTATGCAGTTACAACATCAATCTAAGTGATATATTCTAGAGTATAGAGAAAAATAAGTAAGTGATTGAAAGATCGGGATTCGAAATAATGACAACTGATTGAAAATTATATACAGTATTAATTACCCGTCACAGGAGCTATCAATCATGCTTTGGTCAACTCCTCTACCTCTCTTAGTTTCTAAGATAATGACGATTTAAAAAATTAAGGATTGAACCCAGAACAACAGGTACCCAAATATACATCCACAAGATACTAACTAATAACATAAACGCAATAAAGTTTATTTGGCGTCTTTATCTTAATTAGTTTAGGAGTTATTAAATTTATAATTAAATTACATTTTATCGGTATTCGAACCCTGGACACCAGAAACAAAATTATTTACAATATTAGTTTGATATGTTTAAAGGTGTTGTATGCAGTTACAGCATCAATCTAAGTGATATATTCTAGAGTATAGAGAAAAATAAGTAAGTGATTGAAAGATCGGGATTCGAAATAAAGACAACTGATTGAAAATTATATACAGTATTAATTACCCATCACAGGAGCTATCAATCATGCTTTGGTCAACTCCTCTACCTCTCTTAGTTTCTGAGATAATGACGATTTAAAAAATTAAGGATTGAACCCAGAACACCAGGTACCCAAGTATACATCCACAAGATACTACCTAATAACATAAACGCAATAAAGTTTATTTGGCGTCTTTATCTTAATTAGTTTAGGAGTTATTAAATTTATAATTAAATTACATTTTATCGGTATTCGAACCCTAGACACCAGTAACAAAATTATTTACAATATTAGTTTGATATGTTTAAAGGTGCTGTATGCAGTTACAGCATCAATCTAAGTGATATATTCTAGAGTATAGAGAAAAATAAGTAAGTGATTGAAAGATCGGGATTCGAAATAATGACAACTGATTGAAAATTATATACAGTATTAATTACCCATCACAGGAGCTATCAATCATGCTTTGGTCAACTCCTCTACCTCTCTTAGTTTCTAAGATAATGACGATTTAAAAAATTAAGGATTGAACCCAGAACACCAGGTACCCAAATATACATCCACAACATGCTACCTAATAACATAAACGCAATAAAATTTATTTGGCGTCTTTATCTTAATTAGTTTAGGAGTTATTAAATTTATAATTAAATTACATTTTATCGGTATTCGAACCCTGGACACCAGAAACAAAATTATTTACAATATTAGTTTGATATGTTTAAAGGTGCTGTATGCAGTTACAACATCAATCTAAGTGATATATTCTAGAGTATAGAGAAAAATAAGTAAGTGATTGAAAGATCGGGATTCGAAATAATGACAACTGATTGAAAATTATATACAGTATTAATTACCCGTCACAGGAGCTATCAATCATGCTTTGGTCAACTCCTCTACCTCTCTTAGTTTCTGAGATAATGACGATTTAAAAAATTAAGGTTTGAACCCAGAACACCAGGTACCCAAATATACATCCACAAGATGCTACCTAATAACATAAACGCAATAAAGTTTATTTGGCGTCTTTATCTTAATTAGTTTAGGAGTTATTAAATTTATAATTAAATTACATTTTATCGGTATTCGAACCCTGGACACCAGAAACAAAATTATTTACAATATTAGTTTGATATGTTTAAAGGTGCTGTATGCAGTTACAGCATCAATCTAAGTGATATATTCTAGAGTATAGAGAAAAATAAGTAAGTGATTGAAAGATCGGGATTCGAAGTAAGGACAACTGATTGAAAATTATATACAGTATTTATTGCCCATCATAGGAGCTATCAACCATGCTTTGGTCAATTCCTCTACCTCTCTTAGTTTCTGAGATAATGACGATTTAAAAATTAGGCTCGAAACCAGAACGTCAGGTATCGATTTACACATCCACAAGATACTACCTAATAACTTAAACGCAATAAAGGTTATTTGGCGTCTTTATCTTAATTAGTTTAGGAGTTATTAAATTTATAATTAAATTACATTTTATCGGTATTCGAACCCTGGACACCAGAAACAAAATTATTTACAATATTAGTTTGATATGTTTAAAGGTGTTGTATGCAGTTACAGCATCAATCTAAGTGATATATTCTAGAGTATAGAGAAAAATAAGTAAGTGATTGAAAGATCGGGATTCGAAATAAGGACAACTGATTGAAAATTATATACAGTATTAATTACCCATCACAGAAGCTATCAATCATGCTTTGGTCAACTCCTCTACCTCTCTTAGTTTCTGAGATAATGACGATTTAAAAAATTAAGGATTGAACCCAGAACACCAGGTACCCAAGTATACATCCACAAGATACTACCTAATAACATAAACGCAATAAAGTTTATTTGGCGTCTTTATCTTAATTAGTTTAGGAGTTATTAGGTTTATAATTAAATTACATTTTATCGGTATTCCAACCCTAGACACCAGAAACAAAATTATTTACAATATTAGTTTGATATGTTTAAAGGTGCTGTATGCAGTTACAGCATCAATCTAAGTGATATATTCTAGAGTATAGAGAAAAATAAGTAAGTGATTGAAAGATCGGGATTCGAAGTAAGGACAACTGATTGAAAATTATATACAGTATTAATTACCCATCACAGGAGCTATCAATCATGCTTTGGTCAACTCCTCTACCTCTCTTAGTTTCTAAGATAATGACGATTTAAAAAATTAAGGATTGAACCCAGAACACCAGGTACCCAAATATACATCCACAACATGCTACCTAATAACATAAACGCAATAAAGTTTATTTGGCGTCTTTATCTTAATTAGTTTAGGAGTTATTAAATTTATAATTAAATTACATTTTATCGGTATTCGAACCCTGGACACCAGAAACAAAATTATTTACAATATTAGTTTGATATGTTTAAAGGTGCTGTATGCAGTTACAACATCAATCTAAGTGATATATTCTAGAGTATAGAGAAAAATAAGTAAGTGATTGAAAGATCGGGATTCGAAATAATGACAACTGATTGAAAATTATATACAGTATTAATTACCCGTCACAGGAGCTATCAATCATGCTTTGGTCAACTCCTCTACCTCTCTTAGTTTCTGAGATAATGACGATTTAAAAAATTAAGGTTTGAACCCAGAACACCAGGTACCCAAATATACATCCACAAGATGCTACCTAATAACATAAACGCAATAAAGTTTATTTGGCGTCTTTATCTTAATTAGTTTAGGAGTTATTAAATTTATAATTAAATTACATTTTATCGGTATTCGAACCCTGGACACCATGTACCCAAATATACATTCACAAGAAACTACCTAATGACATTAATGTAATAAACTTTATTTGACGTCTTTATCGTAATTAGTCTCTGAGTTATTAGAAGCTGAATTTGTAATCACTCCTAGGATTCGAACCCAGCCATCCCGGTCAACTTGGAACTCATTGGAGAAGCTGCTGCTTTTTATATCATTTCCCCCGCTAAAAGCTGAAGTGGTGATAGTTGTGCAGAGCACTTAGGAAAACAATTACTGACATTGTTCGCTAATGTGGTGAAAGCGTCTAACGTTGTCAGCTAATGGAGGTCACCGTTACCACCAGGCAGAAGTAGGTTGTTGTTCGCTAATGTATGTAAACAGATCCGGAATGCAATCTTAAAAGTCTATTAATGTGGTGAAAGCGTCTAAGATTGTCAGCTAATGGACATACAGCTTTCCTCAGACAGAAGTAGGTTGCAGTGTTTTCATTACATTGCGGACTGTTCTCGTGAGCAGACTACTTATAAACACACTGCCACTTGCGCTCGAGTCAATTCATATACAATTCATTAATCAAAAAACTTAATTGCTCGAGGAGCCTTGGATATGCATGCATTAGTAGTCATAAAAATGTCAATTCTTTTTTTTCAATAATGTTTGACGAACATTACCTAATTAATTTGTCGAGCGGCGGCAGGCCTCGAGAAAACAAATCCCTCAGGTCAGGACGCCACGGCACGCGACTAGACCGCTTGGTCGAAAAGCAATTGTTTGACCAAACAAAATCAAACTTTAGTCTAAGTTTATTAGATAATCACATTTTATTCACCCCCACTGGAAATATCTTTAATAGTTATATGACACGAGCAAACAAAAAGTGACTGTTCACCGCAGATAGGTTGTGCACACTCCTTACATCTTAAAGTTCTATTTTTGTTCTTCTTGGGACAGAACCCACATTTGACACTTCCACTTGCCATGGTTTTTTCAGAAGGTATAATGGTAAAGAACGGATGAGGAGGGGGCCCCTAAAGCAAATTCTCACCTTTTGCTAGGTTATAGATCGTTACAACCTCTGGTTTCACCTTTTTAACAGCATTGCTGTCAATCTTATCGCCATCGTGCATGCTAGGTATCAGCAGTATACTGCGGTACCGACGTGGAACGAAACGTACCAGAATTGGCTTTTCGCGAAGGCAAACAAGGTGTTGTTACTGGGTTATTATTGTGTTTACTATGATTAGTAGATTGTTTTTAGAAATGCTCCAACAACAGTGAGATTGTTTTTGTTTTTTTTCACGCACACTATCTATCAATTGGTGAAAATCAATTATCCGTTATTACATTTCTTTAAAAATATCCAGTAAGTTAAACAGGTCTTTTTACAACACTTCTGGACTGATTATTTACAGTGTAGGGTCCCTCCGAATTGAGTTTTATTTATGGAAGCTCTTTAACTGCCGTGTTCCTTAGCGTCCCATTCTATATTGGGCGTGAAAGACCGGAAATTTTGCTCAGAGGCCTCTTTATCAGGCTTGAGGTTCTTTTACGTGCCGTAAATCTACGACACGGGACCACCGGCTTTACTTCCCTTCCGAAGAAAGCCATGCTAAGGATTTTTACGCCCGAAAATAATCCATCCACCCGCGACCTCGGGAACTAGAGGATAGCATGGTAACCACTACACCACGGAGGACGACAGGGTCCCTCCGGTTGTTTGACAGTAGGTATAAATTTCCATGTTACATGTATAGAACATACGAGAAGCACTCACTACTAATATTTTTACTTTATCACGTATACATGAGAGAAGGCATTGCACTTCACTCAAAAGTTCGATACCAAGATTTCACCGTAAAAACATGTTTTGAGGCACCTTGAATCCAAAATAAAAGCATTTTTAGAAACATGTCCGTGTGTGTCTGTGAACAGCATAAATCAACTAGGTATTTAGGTTCAGTACTTTCACAGATGCGACACGAAGATTTCCAAGAAAATCCCCCATCCCAAACTATCCATTAGATGGAACACTTTTCGAAATATTTATTTTCTCCAAAATGGCAAAAATTGTATTTTAATTGAAATACCATATATCAAATATATTTACATGGCAAAATGTATATATTGAGTTTTCTGGGAATAGCTTGTGAAATGCTCTTCATTCGCAAGGAAGTTTTGTATAATCTTGTATAACTGGTAAACGTTAAGCGATAGACGAAAACGTACTACACAAAAAATGTAGATCTCTTTAAAACACACAATTTATTTTAAATAATCTTTTTGTGTCATCAACCATTTCCCAGATATTCGTTATTAAAGGTTCAAATTCTTCAATAGCCATTCTTTTAAAGTCCTGTCGACATCAGTTGTTTCTCACGATTGCATGGAAACAGTATGGAATTTTAAGGGCAGCGTATAGCGTCCAGTTCTTAAACTTTTGACTATCGCTGTTCTCTTTGTATCTATAACGAACTGTGTAACGTACCTAATTTCTGCAGAGGTTTATCTCGATTAACTATTTGAAGTAGAGATGAAAATAAGCTTTCGTTAAAAATAATAATTTGTACACCCACTAATAAGCGATAGAGGGTAGAGGAACTGATATGAATGTAACACATCGGTTTTTTAAACCATGCGTGCTTAGCATTTATGGCATATATTGCTTAACTGGCCGGCTGATATTCTATTAGTTCTCTGATAAGCAAACTGTGAAGGCACGCAAAGCATTAAATGTGAGATTCGCTTAACCTATGACGAGAACAACGTATGAATACTGTCATACAACTAACAATCTTCTTCACACCTTAACAGGAGAAACATTAATTGCATTTAACATTTTTAAGATGTTTAAATATGACTAGTAACTAGCGAAATAAAAGATTATATTGCCTAGACACACAAAGTTTAATAAAATTACACATGGATTTATTTGCCAAAGTGATCTATGCCCTGTCCAAAATGTCTCAAACACGTGACAGATTTTTGATACTGAGCATCTTAAAAGCTACCTCATATGTCAAATTCAGAACCTAGCTGGTAATAATTGAATCAACGCTACCATGAGATTTATTTTTTGGGAGGAGGAAATTTAGTTTTTATGACTAGGCACCTGCACTGTTGCTGTTTATTTGCGGATGACAATAAAGTGGCCAGTTATTTCTTCACATTCCTGAACCTTATTTTCCCATACTGGCTACAATTTCACTGCTAACTTTTAATGCAAGTACTAGAGGCTTCCTAATCTTGAATGTTTCTTTATTATATTCAAGTTTCATTACAATTTTAATCTCATTGGTACATCAAACCTTGTTGATGTATCTACTGTTTTCTGAGGAGGAATGTCCTTTGAAATGAATATGTGCGGGCTGTTCTGAAATGCCGAATTCAAACTCCTATGACCTATAAAGCGGATTGAAAGATAACGTTCTGGATAGAAATAGAGTTCCAATGCATCGCCTTCATCCTAAAAGCAAAATATTTCATATCTAGTGTTTAAACTCACGCTTTTAATGGGTGGGTTTCATTGACAAATGTGCTTTTATTGCGATGATGCACTTACCTTTTGAGATTATCTTAGCCGACGATTCGACCAACGTTGTGTAGACCAAAGTGGGGAAATTGTGTGGCCTTCACGATTGTCGGATTTAATTTCACTCGACTTTTCCTGCAGGGGCTGCATGTAGAGTCCGATATACAACGGATTAAAGGCACATATGTGATTCTGCGAGGACAACGCGACAAACGAAGTTGATAGTTACCACATCGAACCGCAACTATGGTGAACTAAGAATGATAACCATGGTTTAAAAATGGAAAAACAGATTGTTACACTTACTTTGAAAATAAATGTTATGGTAACAGTATGAATAAAAGTCTTTATTTCTTTTTCTTTTATACTGAACATTGTTCCCAAATTAATGAATGTTAGTAGTTACAGGTTTAAATGAGTTATAGCTGACTTTCTCATACTCAGATTACGAGCTACCGAGTCTTCGAGCTTCTGTTTCCTCAGTACATACTTTGTTAACATTATGCTAACGGAATTGCCTGTTTTGTCAGTTTGAAGGATGATATACTTTCTCACTTCTTCCATTGTAATTAGTTTGATGCGATATTTCCTAACTTCAAGTGACAAATAACGGACATTATTGGGAAACCTGGAGCACTTAGCTAAATGTTACCGAGCGAGATGGTTCCGCGATAACTCTGAAGCTCACATTCGGGAGGTCCCGGGTTTGATTTCCGTCGGGCCGACCATTCTGACTTTGGGGTTTTTCGTGGTTCCCCAAGGTCGGTAGGCGAATGCTGGGGTTTTTCAATTTCTACCACGACTTTTTTGTCCCCTTCGTTTCCTGTCATCTGTTTCAGGGCTGAAGGACCAAGCGAGGGCGTTCGGTGTGTTGCGGCTGGGCGGTGGAGTGCACTTTGTGAAGATTTCCCCCTGGCGTCGGTTAGACTTCTGAAGCGTCATCTCTGGGCTCTAGGAGCCCCTAGGGAGCTTGGGGTTTGTGGGCAGGGTTGATCGGGGTAGGACGTGTTCAATCTGGAATCGTTAAGGACTCCGTCCATGTTTGCGCATATTGTCGTCCGGATCTGGTCACCTTTCGGGTGTTCTGATCCCTCACTCTTAGAAGTCACGTTAAAGTACAAAGGGCCATACTGACCTATGTGCGGTGCTCTGATCCGGTTCCGGGGACCCTCGTGATATGTATTCCTACTCATGCTCCTAACTAAATATGTTCTCATTTCTGTAAATTTAGCACAGTTACGAATTTCTTTGAAAATCTTTCACATATTTATTTTCTTACCATTTGGTATAATGCACTGTTACCCTGACACTTTTTGATAAAGTATTTTGTGTTCATACAGACTGCAGCTGGCATAATATCGCGTAGAGCAGAAATGCAATTAGGGAAGTTAGAGCAGTGAATTAGTAAATCAGCACAGTCTCCTACACATCACATACTGCATTTCTGAAAATGCAGTTAAGAAAAAGCTAATGAGTGTATCCTACAACTTCACAAGTAATATATATTTGTGTTGTGAGATGAAACCTTGGTTCAATATGTCTCTTTGTTTTGTAGGCACCTTGTCAAGTTCCCCTTCGTTAATTCGAATTCGATACAGTAGTAATTACATATTCTGGTGAAATAATATCAGAAAGTGGTCGGATCTGCGATTAATCAGCTGATTAATCCACATGTAACTGATTTAATTCAACAACAATCTGTTGAAAATATATTACAGTGAGTACTAAATGCAGCTTATTAGAAACACTCTCCTTTACATTTGCATGAAATGCGAATTCTTGATGTGATCTACATATTTTTTTTCTTTCGAGCCAGAAATTTTGGTAAACTTAAAGCAAGTTTCAAAGTGAATGTTTAAGCATTTCAAGAAAACTATAATATTCATTAGTGACCTCATTTGTTTCCTAAGTTTGATTAAACGATTCAAGTTGAAGTATTTGCCTAAACACATTCAGCGTATTTTCGTTTATTTCCCTAAATTTGACAAGATACTATCGCTATTACATTGCATGGATAAAAAATCTGATGTGATACATTCACATGACTTTCTCTACCCTCTATCTGTATTCGTGGGCATACAAACTATTCTTATTAAAGGTAGAATCAGACGACTGAAAAATTCAATGCAATAGCCCGGATTTGAACCACGGATCTCCCGCTCTCCGTCCGGTTGCTCTAACCGCTACCATGGCAACATGCAGGTACAACATTAAATTCTCCTACTGATTCACATTTTTCCCGGTAAACCACAAGGAGATCTCAAATTGTGTTGAGATGTCATACCCCAATGGCGACTCACAACTAATTCCTTAATTGACCTAATAGTGGAACTATGAAGCCCGGAACTTAAAGTGCTTAGAGTATTGTAATCTAATCTAATCTAATCTTAGTGTCCTTATATTTAGGATTAGGATTGTGAAGCGAAGGGGATTCGACACCGGGCTATGGAGTAGGATATTGTACCAATGCTCCAAGAAGGGAGGGATGAGGCGAAGGGAGACACCGGGTGGCCGGAACCAGAAATGGTGGCACAGCAATGACACGGTCCCTACAGTTTTCAAATATAAACGCCCCGGCAGTCGGACAGGTACACTTGGGAACCCGCCCCACATAGGGTCCACGTCCCTCCCGGGGGCGGTCCTTATACCCCGGCCTCCAGACGAACGCCGAGGGGCAGAGAAATTTCACAGAGAGCATCCTTTTTCCCTGCCACGCCGCAACGAAACTCTATCGCTGACATTTCCAACCCTGTAAGAAACCAAACGGGTGAAGGATGAATGAAATGGTTGCTGTAACGAAATGGAGGGGCATGAAATTCGAGGGTGAAACGTCCCTATACACTCAGAATTACTAATACCCTCTGTTCACTTACATTTTTGTTTCCAACATCAAGTTCTTAATACATAAAATGTGCAAACACGGTTTATAATACTTATGTTAATTTCATATAATACCATTGAATAATTAAATAATATGCTGTTCTCTTAGGAAATAATATGTCTGGCCTCAGCGGCAATAGACATTCTTTTTCGGAAAAATATAGGGAACAAAGTCTACAATCACTAAAAGACGTAAGAAATGGTATGTGTCCGAATATGTAATCCTATTTAAAAAGTTATTTACTTAGTCCCCTCTAAGAGCCACAGAAGTCTATAATGGAAATTTTGAACATTCTGTTTAACAATGTTGAAGCAAAACATTCTTAAAGAGTTTTAGTGACTTTTAACATATCTGCGACTTCTGTAAAATATAATTAACTATAATTCATATAATAAACGTCGCCATTGTCGTGTTTTGATTTTACCAATGATTATGCAGCACAGTATTTCTGTTTAATATCACAGTGAGTGGAGGTAATTCCTGAGATGACATATTCTCCAGCTGTTATTCGAGTTGGAGAAGCGAGATAATCAGTTTTGTATTTTCTGTATCACATGTGAAATCCTTTTTTTCTTTGTGGCAAAGTTATTTTTGTTTGCTGTTTTTGAGGCCAAAGAAGCGTTGTCTTTGTTGCGCAGAATTAGGAGGTTGAGTGAAATGAAAGCAATTACGTCGCTAGACTGCAAGTTACTGTTAGTATGTCCTCGACTTGGCAGTTAGATATGAGAGTAGCCAATGAGATGCATGGGAAACGCAACTTACCAAGTATGCGGATTTCTGCTTGAGTGAGACCGCCTCCACTACACAAACACCAAGAGTAATTGACTTTTGTCTTCAACTGACTTGCTTATTCCACATTCTTTCTCATGTTAGTCCAGAAACGGGCGTTGTTTCAGATGCCCAAACTGCTTGGGCCGGGCGCGCGTGATGTGAACAACATAACTCAAAAACGAAATTTCGGATGCATTCTAAAGTTTGCATTTAAGTTTGGCATCATCCAAAGATGTGACAAGAAGGTTTTCAAGAAAATCTCTCCATCCATAACTACCCTTTATATTGAGCATTTTTTCCTTATTTTTTATTTTCTCAAAAATGGCTTTAACGATTTTGATTAAAATACCAAATGTTTAAGATATTTGAATGACAAATAAAATGTACATCTTGAATTTTCTGAGAATGCCTTGTGAATTTCTCTTCATTCTGAACGAATTTTATATAATTTTGTGTACCCGGTAAACTATAAGAGATAGATGAAAGCTTACTACACGAAAAATGTATATCTCCTTCAACACACAGTGCCAAATAGAGTATTTTGTAGCATTAACCATTCCCTATACATTCGTTGTAATTGGTTTGAATTTTTAAAAACGTTGTGTTTTTATGATGTGCCAAGTTGCCATTCTATTGTCTCCCATGGTCATGGAAAGAGTGCATATCAAACCAAGTACATTGAGAGCCGCTTTTTAAACATTTGACTACCGCTTCAAGCCCTTGTATCCCCTTTGAACCCATAAGGAAACAATTATTCAAACGTTACTCTCGATTAACATAAAATAGATAGAAGTTTAAGCCTTTAAAAGAATGATTCTAGAGAAGGTTATGTGAATGTAAGGACATCAGAATGGTTTTTTCGAAAACATAGGTATAATTTTAAGTTGTTTGACTCGCTTAAAATGCAGGCTAAATTTACTATCAAGTCTGTTATACATTTTAAATATTGTAATTTAGATACTTAATTTTAATTTTATAAGCTGTTATTGAACTAGCGAGGAACCGTTAAAGATTAAGGGATTACCATAAATCGCCTGGCTTCTGTGGAGGCCGTCCTCGGTGGAAGCCTTGCTTAGACTGTGGGCAATGCGACAATTGTGCTACATGAAGTTAGAGGTCAGTGCTAGGTGGCGATTTGTTTCAGAAATGCAATTCATCCATAATACATGCGATTTTAAGATTTTACAACTTCTAACACTGTATGAAGTCACAAAGATTTAAGAACAGCTTAGTTGCACGCACTAGGTAAGTTCAAACACAGTGCTTCCTCTTTTCTTTTAGCTAGTAATCAATTTACAGAAACATTCAGCCCTATTAGAGATGGAAAACATGATCCTATGACGTATTGTGGCGTATTAATAATTTGGGGGGTTTACATTGTCATTGCCTATTGTTCTACATTGTCATTCCAGACACTTGTTGTTTATGCCACTCTTGACTAGTAGCTTTGCTAGCCACGAGTAGTGGGGGATAGCGTCTGTCTCAGTTAGGATTCCGTGAGTAACGGACCGCGTGTGTAAGCCGGGCTTTGGATCGGTGGACATCTCCTCCCACCTTCCATTTTTAATAATGTAGCAACCTCAAACGGTTGGGAAATAAATCTAGGAATATGTAACTATATTTATGTTATGGATTTTGTACAGTGAAAAACCACGCCTTTCTCTTAACCTCCACACCACGTTTCGGTCTCCACAGCCAAGTAAGTATACGTTCCCTCAATGTACGTGCTGGGTACTCAAAATTAATTTAATTTTCATGTAAACTTTTAGGCCATCATGTAACAGTATTATAACAGGTGGTCCATTCCTGTGATTCTCTATGCCTGTTGAAGAAATTAGTTTGTTGTAGTTGTTTATTTATTTAGCTCCACAAAGAACACCAATTTGAAGTAGAATTGTTCTTTACGTTGTTGCTGCTACGTATGGAAAGGCAATTTGAAGTAGGTGGTTTGTTACGTTATTTGCACCATGCTTTGGGCGTCAATTTGAAGTAGATGTATTATATTTCAACTGTTGGGGAGCCGAATTTAAAATTCGTTGCAACCGCACGTATAGTAAACAGTTTCCGGTAGCCTTCGAACCAAATGTATTTTTACTGCTTCTTTAAATATTATATTTATGTTTGTCTCGGCTGCGTCAGTATTTGTTAGAGACACGTTTCTCTTGGCAGGGTTTTGGTACGACTAAGAATGTAGGCTGACACAGATTATAATTTTTACTTCACTCCTTTTATTAATACTTGATACGATTTAAATAACACTTCACTGATGTAGAGAGCTGTGAGATACTTTTTATTAATTCATTACACTTTTTAACACGTAAACTAGTTTTTCGTCTCACACGAATACGTATTAAATCTCTCGAGGACGCACAAGCAACGCATCCAGTTATGAGCACTGTCTGCAGGCAACTGAATTGATTTCAACCGTCTAAATTGTAAATTTCTGTATTTCAAGTCTCTGATTGGCTAATCCTACTCCAATAGAATACCTGCATTTAACTAAAGCTTTTTCTGGTTGTTGATCGGCTATTTTTAAACTGTCTCAAAATTTACATTATTGTTACTCCAAGAATCACAAGTAGCACTGTTAAACTTTCTTACTCATTATTGCCTCAAGGTTATCTCATTGTTAGCAACTTTTAACTTATTCTCACAGCTCCTACATTATTAAATTACGTAATATATTCACTAAACATTATTATACATGGATACAATAATATAAGCATATGCAATGACTGTTACATACATTTTACAAACTATTACATACACATATTGCTTCAAGGCGGGCTGTTATTGAATTTACATATTATATAATTTGACTAAAATCATGTAAGTGTTAAAAATACTGCCTCACTGTGAAGTGTTGGCAACAGACTCCTCTGTTTACAACGGGGTCTCCAGTCCATATATTCTTTCCCATATATATTCCCAGTGAGGCTACTACATGAAACCGTGGCCCTCCCAAACATGGAGCATGTAATTAGACCGCGGGCTCAAAATGTCTATGCTAGATTAGATTTTCATGAGAACACCCTTGTCAAACCCTTGGGGCACTACTTGCCCACAGGGTGCCGCTTTAGGAGCTACCGGGTTCCCCACATGGCTTGCGGGTGCCCCCGGCAACAGAAGCATTCAACCAGTTAACAGTACATAAGCTGAACGGAAGTATTCCCCCTCCTCTTGTTTGCGGTCAATCAAAATTAATACTAACACGCTTTAGATACACACAGACACCAGCGGAGCAGCGGTAAGGATGCTGCCCGTTGAGGTGCCAATAACGCTACCTCCTTACCACCCCACACTCGAAAATCTAACAGCCACCCTACAATAGTCTTTTCCATTTCTGTGGTGAAGTCCTACTAAGAGCCAGACAGTGAGCGAGGTGGCCATTAGCGCCTGCTGGAAAGCAAAATATAGACACAATTCAAACAGGAGAAAGCACAGCGATTTCTGTGGCGAAAGGGCAATATCAATGAGATTGCCTCTATTTCAGAGAAAATGAATAAGGAATAAAGGAAACTAAATTCGGAAAATCTAAATTCAACAGCTACCCGCGCAGTTGAACCATCTGCTATGACTAGCTGTCTCAAACTACATTGCAGAGATGTATTATGTAAGTAAGTGGTTAAAAATAAAGATAGGATTAGTTAATCAAAGACGTGAGAGTCTATTATTCTCATCGCTGAGACCTAAAACGTAAATGTCGTAAGGTTTGTCCATATCGTTAAAATGATACATTGCTGAAGAAATGAGTAGGGATAGCTTATAATTTTGACCGAGTTCTATACTGTACGAGTACGTGCAGAAATTTCTGTTCCGATTGGCCAAGCGGTGAAGTTTTATATAGGTATAAGTGGTTGAAAATAAGGGATAAGGATACTTTTTAAAAAATTAAAGGATTCGGTTTGTTTTAGGAAATTGTAAGATAACCTATGGTTTTTGTCAGGTCCTATAATATAGTTGGACAATGTTTTGACCAAATTGGTTAAGCGGTGTAGATTTCTACACAAAGGGTTAAAATATGGCATGGGTTATAAAATAGCCTACCGTTTTCATTGTGTCCAATAGTATAAGCGTAAAAAGATGATGTGATACATTCACACGACTTCCTCTACCCTCTACCGTTCATTAGTGGGTATACAAGCTATTCTTACTAAAACTTATTTTTCTATCTACTACATTTTAATCAGAGTAAACCTTTACAGAAGCGGCTACATTACACATTTCGTTATAGATACAAAGGGAACAGCGATAGTCAAATGTGTAAGAACTTGTTTTAAATTTATTATGATCGATCAGACATGTTTTACATGTCTTGTGAGTAACAGAATACAATAAATGATTATTAACACTTAAGGAAGACCAAAATGGCTCCTTTTAATTATGGAATATGAATAAAATATTACATAGTGATTAAAAGAGAAAATTAGTGTAGTTAGTGATCGGAGTCGTCGGAGTTACTGAATAGGAGATCCTGTGGTAGCCGTCTCTTCAGGCGTGAGAGTTGGTGAGTGCGTACGCCGATGTTATTTATACGTCACAGCACCTGGAACCTCTGGCAAGTGTGAGAAGAAGCCAGAGGCGATCTTACGTATAAACTGGTGAACAGAAAGGAGATCGAGTTCTTGATGTAGTTGCTGGTTCCTGACAAACCAAGGAAACTGCTTTGGAGCACTTGTAAACGGTGGAGGTGAGCGTTTCTAGTAGTGCCCCAGACCTGGGAAGCATATGTGAGGATGGGTCGAACAAGAGATTTGTAAAGTAGAAGAGAGCATTTAAGACCAAGAGGTGTGTGTTTATGAAACAGTGGATAGAGTTTAGAAAGTCTTCCGGATGCTAATGAAATAAGGTGATCGATATGTGCACGCCAAGTGAGTTTACTGTCCAGCATTGCTCCAAGATACTTGACAGGAATTGTAGAAGGTAGCCAGGAGATTTGTTTATTATGAATACGCAGGGCAGAAAGGTTAGTGATACGTCGTACCGAAAAAATCCTAGCTTCAGTTTTATCGGGTATTAGGAAGCGAAACCACGCGTGAAACCACTCTGCGAGACGATTAAGAGAATATTGAATTGTGCGAATAGCCTCGGGGAGATCTGCGTATGAACAGAATAAAAGAGTATCGTCGGCGTATAAACCTATGGAAGTGGTGGCCAAATCAGGAAGATTGTAGGTATAGAATCTGAACAAGAACGGAGTGAATAAACAGCCCTGTGGAACTTCTACTTTAATAGAGTGCCGAAACGACCGCGTACCACCAATACGAACAACAAAAGTACGCTCTGATAGAAAACTGTATATGGTAGTAAGTAGATGTTGAGGGAGGCCGATACGATAGAGTTTGGGGATTAATCCCCGTGTCATACTTTATCGAAGGCCTGTACCACGTCTAGGAATAGGACGGTTATGTGCTGACGATTTTCAAAACCATGAACAATAGCTGCCAGGAAGATTTTTAGGCTTGTTTGGTTTATGGAATACTATAATGTGAGCAAACTTCCAATTGCGTGGAAAGTAAACAAGTCAGTGACAACATTCAGGATGGATGATATGCAAGCAAGTGCTTTACTTGACAACTTTTCAGGACTACATTGCGTATCAGATCGTGTTCTGGAGATTTCTTAAGAGGAAGACGTATCGAATACTGAAGTTCACTGGGGGTCGTGAAGGAGATTCTGCGTGGACCAGCGGATTGATGTCGAAGAACATGGCGTTCTTGTTCAACGTCTCGAATAGTAGCATCAAATAAGGGCGAATTTGGAGTGAATGTTGCTGATGGGATGAAATGCTTGCTAACTGACGTTGATAGGTGTCAAGGTGATGTCGTTCGAGTTCACCTTTCACGAGACGTGCTAAGTTTTCGACGTAGCCAAGGGAGTATTTCCTGTTGCCGTGTTTAAGAACTGGACGCTATAAGCTGGCCTTAAAATGTCTTACTATTTCCATGCAATTGCGAGAAGCAACTGAATGTTGACGGGACCTTAAGAAAATGACCAACAGATGAACAATTCGAACGGATATATAAGAAATCGCTGATGCCACAAAAAAGTTATTTGATATAAACTGTGTGTTTTAAGGAGCTCTACAGCTCTTGTGTACCATGTTTTCGTCTATCGCTTAACGTTTACCAGTTATACAAAATTCCTTCCGAATAAAGAGGACTTCACAGGCTATTCCCAGAAAATTCAAGGTATACGTTTTATTTGTCATGTAGAACAGAGGTAGCGAAAACGTGACTCGCGTGTCACTTTGACTCGCAGGCGCCGTTCCCTCTCTGCAACCGTCCGTTTGTTTTTCACATGCTGCTGAGTGATGCAGTGCGTGTTGCATATTTGGTGACTCGCGGAAGGAAGTCTTTTCGCCACCCTTGATGTAGAATATGCTTAATATATGGTATTTTAATCAAAATTGTTAGAGCAATTTTTTAGAAAATAAAAAATGTCGTAAAACGTTTTATGTAAAGGCTAGGTAGTTTGGAGAGGGGGGGTTTCTTGAAAATCTTCGTGTCGCATCTTTGGAAGGTAGTGTGCCTAAATACCAAGTTTGGTAATTATGTGACTTTTCGTTTTAATGTTATGTAGTCACAGACACACACACACAGCGCGCGCGCACACATATGGACCTTTTTCTAAACATGATTTTTTGGATTCAAGGTGCCTCAGAACATGTATTTCCGGTGAAATTCCGTATCGATTTTTAATGCACTAGCTTCTCTACCTACTATGTACGTGGTAGGGAAAGTATTTATTTCCTTAGGTCGAAGAGTATTGATTTGTAAGTAAGAGGTTGAAAATAAGAATAATGGAAGTTTTCGAAGTTGTAACGTAGTTTATTACTTTCTCTACCACGTATTAGGTAGGGAAGATGTTGCATTTCACCCAAAAATTCGATACTGAGGTTTCACCGGTGTACATGTTTTGAGGACCTCTGAATAAAAAAAAACATTTTTAGAAAAAGGTCCGTGTCCGTGTCTAGCTGTCTGTGTGAGTCTCTGAACAGCATAACTCAAAAATGAAAACTTGGCTAACTTATTTGGGTTCTTACCTTCCAACGATGCTACACGAAGATTCACAAAAATACCCCACCCCAATCTTCCCTTTACATAAAACATCTTTCGAAATTTTTCATTTCTTAAAAATGGCTATAACGATTTTGATTAAAATGCCATATATTAAGAATGTCTACATGACAAATAAAATGTATATCTTGAATTTTCTGGGAATAGCCTGTGAAGTCCTCTTCATTTGGAAGAAGTGTATAATCTTGTATAACTAGTTAACGTTAAGCGATAGACGAAAACTGCTACACAAAATAGTGTAGATATCTTTAAAACACACAATTTATTTCAAATAACTTTTTTTGTAGTATCAACCATTTCCGAGATATCCGATATCAATGGTTCGAATTGTTCAATACTTTGTCATTCTTTAGTTCTGTTGATTCTGAGCTGTTTCTCGTGATGTCATGGAAAAAGAGTGGAATGTTAATGCCAGCGTATAGCATCCGGTTCTAAAACATTTGACTGCCCTATTTCCTTTATATCTACAACGAATATTTAATGCAGCTATTTCCGGAATTGTTTATCTCGATTAAAATGAAGTAATGGGAAAATTAACCTTCGTAAGAATAATTTGTATACCCACTAATAAGCGATAGAGGATAGAGGAAAGCATGTGAATGTACCAGATCCTCAAACTCAAGTGTACAAATGTTTGACAAAATCATACCAAAATACTCCTTGATAACAATTTTCATCGAAAACAGAGCGAAATTTTGTGAACACAACATGCAGCTCACCCTCTCTAAATCCAATCAATCTTTGGACGTATTGAAAATCCACTATGTTCGCAATAAATGATTAAAACATATACTCTGATATTCATATTCAACGAAACGGGATTGAAATGGAAGGCAGATTATGAAAATCTTCCCTAAACCACTCAAGGTAAAAAAGAATGCTGTGATATAACTAATATCCATCTGAAAGCATATGGCTCTACAGTAGTGAAATTAGTAGAATGATTTTCAAGATTACCCTATACACTCATAAGAACTGTATTATTGGCTTAGTCGATAAATGCTAATTCTCATCTATTGCATCCAGGAATAAAAACATTTATAAAATCAAGAAGCATTTATATCACAATTACAAAACCAAAAACATCAGGACATCTACTTCAAAAGTTACAGATTCACTTTGGTAGTCCTGCCTATATCGAAAATACTACCGCTTTGCTTTCAAGAGAATGTCGGAGGTTCAATTACAGCATCCCAAGCATGAAGTAAAATAAGTTTCCGAGTGCGTTTGTCTTTCGATTCTGTCGCTTGGCTTTAATACCTCCCTGTCCATCACGGTCATCACTGTCTCTGCAGCCTTTAGAGAAACAGGACACTTGTGTCATACAGTTGAAGGCAGGAAGATTCACCAGGAAACACATTTTGAAGCATGAGCTTTTTTCCCCCTCGGAATCCAAAGAATTTTACTGAAGTGAAACTTCTTTAGGCGCGGTAGGGTAAATGTCCTGGATCAGACGAAAAGTGAAACCTTCTCCTTATCTGACTCCAACCGAGTTGTCGCATACAACATAGACAGTCAACGCGCATGCGCCGCGTGTACTGTGGTAAATTGGCGGGATCAGACGAAAAGTGAAACGCTTCCCCTTCTCCGACCCCAACGCGCAGTTGTGAAGAAAGAGAGGGGAATCAGTACTTCAGCTATCATAAACTATAACTTCTTTTTTAGCGTATGAATTAATGAATTCCACATAACAAATTTCTAATGCTGAAATAATTCGTCAACAAGCGCTAGAACCTAAGAAGTTGCACTTCTAAGTCGCAATAGTCTGACGCAGGTTTTTTTTTTTTTTTTTTTAACTTTCTCTACTACGTATAGTAAGTAGGGGAAGTATTGTATTCCACCTAAAAATTCGATACCGAGATTTCACCAGAAATATATGTTTTGAGACCCCCTGAATCCAAAAAACCCATTTTTGGAAACATGTCCGTATGTGTCTCTGTGTGTGTGTCTGTCTGTGAACAGCATAACTCAGAAACGAACAGTCGGATAAACACCAAACTTGGTATCTATGTTCAGTATCTTCCAGAGATGCGACACGAAGGTTTTCAAAAAAATCCCCACCCCAGATTACCCTTTACATGGAACGTTTTTCGAAAATTTTCTCAAAAATGGATCTAACGATTTTGATTAAAGCATCATATGTTTAAGATATTTTCATGACAAATGAAATGTATATCTCGAATTTTCTGGGAATGTGTCGAAAAATATTCTTCATTGTGAACGACTTTTGCATAACTGGTAAACCATAAGAGATAGACAAACTTTTACTGCACAAAAAATGTAGATCGCGTTAAAATACATAATTTATGCCATATACATTTTTGTTGTTGAGTGAACGATTTTCGAGATATTGCTTGTTATTCCCTTAACCTTTCCGTTAGTTATACTTATTCTCAAATGGAAATTCGTATTCTTTTTTTTTGTCGTGGTAATGCAAAGAGAATGGAATCCTCCACATAGCAAACACCTCTTAAAATATTTGACTATCGCTTAAAGCCTACCAATTCCCCTTGCATCTACAAGAAAATTAGCAATAA
Source organism: Deroplatys truncata (assembly GCA_030765065.1). Taxonomy (NCBI): domain Eukaryota; kingdom Metazoa; phylum Arthropoda; class Insecta; order Mantodea; family Mantidae; genus Deroplatys; species Deroplatys truncata. The sequence goes on from CM060983.1 coordinate 170,074,517, forward strand.
GATTAACATCTCGATTAACATGAAGCATATGGAGAATAAGCGTCTGTAAAAATAGTTTATACAAGAGTGGAGAAAGTCATGTGAGTGTAACGCATCAGATTTTTTCCCATAGTTATTGTCCATTCTTTAGGGGTTAATTCATGAAGCTTTACTTTCTCTTCAACCTGGCGAAAAGAATTTATTGACATCAGTAATAGTTTAATTTTAAGTTCCTCGGCCTGTTAGTATCAACATATTGATGAATATTATAGGTAGTATTTTAACTGTTTCCCCTCCTTTGTATACGGACATATACCAAACATATTTCTCTACTTAGTTTATATATCTAGTGCTGTTTTCGAAATGTTTAACTGAAAAAGTAACATTGCCCAATATATGTATTAATCGACAACTTAATTTGAATCCGTATTGGTTACTAAGGTCATTGACGCTGAATTTTGTAGGTGTGAAAAATCTTGATAACAAAAACGTATGCAGTCAGCTTGTCCCGAACGGGATCGAAATCCGGTCCCGTTGAGTGGGAAGCAGACACTCCGTCACCTCAGGCAAAGCAATGGACTGTAATGCCACTGTGTGTACTCTAGTGTGAAGCTAGAAACATAAGAACTATAAAGGAATAATAGTAGTCAGAGGGAGAAATATATTATTATTATTTTTATTATTATTATTATTATTATTATTATTATTATTATAAGCAGAAAAAATGCGTATATAGGGTAATCTCGGAACAACTAAACCGATTATGATAACTCAAAGCACAGGTTTTTCGTTATTAAAATGCCGTGGAGTTGTTATTACTCCACAGAAAATGCTTATAAAATAAGACAAGGCTGGTTCCGTGGCTCAGCCATTTAAGCATTTACCTACTGTGCGAGGGGTGTCGGGTTGTATTCCCGGTAGAGGGTGGGGATTTTTCTCTAGGCATGATTGTTCCCTACCTATTCAGAGTCTACAGCATAGACCAACATCTTTTAATAACCTACATGTACGAAAGTTTTTTTCTGTATTTCCTCTCTATGTTGTAATCCAGTTCATTATATAGGGTCTTTCAACAAGAGTGTTCTATCTTTGAACCTAAATAAAACACGTTCTATAATTGATAGAGGTTTATTTCTTTTTATTATTTTTTGGAATATAATTAATGCCGTTAGTGTGGATGAGAACATCAGTTAAGTGACCGCCGCGACTTAGTAGGGTTCCGCGTATACGGTTGACCCAATTTTCAATCACAGAAGAACGTATATTAAGTCCAAATTCACGAATAACATGTGTGATGTTATTCATAAAACCATTTACTGTTGTTGGCTTGTTGACATAAACTCGAGATTTAACATAACCCCACAAGAAGTAATCTAACGGCGTTAAATCACATGACCTCGGGGGCCAGTTAACATCACCACCACGGGAAATAATAAAACCTCTGAACTTCTCCTTCAAAAGATTGATTGTTTCGAGAGCAGTATGACATGTGGCACCATCTTGCTGAAACCAGATGTTTCTGAGAACCATACCATCCAATTGAGGCCAAAAATAGTCCCTTATAAGAGCCGGTATCTTTCTCCATTATTAGAGCTTCTCCATCTTCATCTTGGAAAAAATATGGAACAATGATTCCACCATACCAAAATCCACACCACACAGTAACCTTTTGGGGATGAAGTGGTCGTTCTTGAATCTGCATTGAATTGTGATTGCTCCAATAGCGGCAATTTTGTTTGTTAACACAACCCACCATCCAAAAGTGGGCTTCGTCGCTGAAGATGATTTTTCGACAGAAATCCGGGTCAGCTTCCAAATGCTCCATAGCCCAGTCAGCGAATACACAGCGCAACCTATGGTCGTTGGGCTTTAGTTGTTGAGTTAACACCATTTTGTAAGCGTGAAAGTTCAAGTCCAGATGCAGAATTCGCTAAGATGTGGTCGGCGAAAGCCCCAATTCTTGCGCTCGACGAACAATTGATTTGTTTCCGTTCTCGCGTACTCTCTCACGAACGGTGCCTATGTTTTCGTTGGAGCGCTTACGTCGATTACGTACAGGTGTTCTTTGATCGCTGATAGAACCACTTCTTTCAAATTTATCGATCAAACGCCGAATCGTTCTCTCGCAGGAACGATTGTGCACACCGTTAACTTCACGCAATACACTGAAGGTTTGGCGAACGGATCATCCATTTTGATAATAAATTTTCACAATTTCTACGCGTTGCTGAATGCTGTAACGTTCCATGGTTATTTGTCAATAACAACTGTAACCACATGAAAAAATGACTGCTGTAACTCAGTAACAACGGCAGCTATCACGTGCTAAAGATAGGACACTCTTGTTGAAAGACCCTTTATTAAGCAATTTTATGAAGTGAGAACATTTTACCCAGAGTAACATCATAAATTAACCAATTAACAACTAAAAAAATTGTTTTATCTATGCTTACGGATCATTTCATTTTCAAAATGTTCAATTGGTTGTAGCTATGAATAGGGAATCTTCATATTCATAATTTTCGTCCCCACATCGTAAATTTGTGTAAACTGTGTAATCTTACTGTTATTAAATTACTACAAGACCAAAGACAAGTACAAAGATTTAACATTTCATCTACTGATATTGAAATGTTATTGAATACTCCGTCATTCGGATGGTTATTTGCCAATCAGAATGTATTTGCTGGCTGTACATCGTTTCCGAACTTGAAAAGCTGTCTGGCAGAGATTAAGGAAATAAAAAATACAACATCCGCCGATACTTCATTACCATTTGCTTGAATATCGGAATAATTTCATCCGCTATAGGTATATCACCAGATTTACGATATTACAATTATAATCGTCTAGATCATGTATAATATTTCATAAAGAGTACGGGAGAAGGAAAATGCAGCGAATTAAATCGTCATTCAAGGTTTAAAAAGCCAACCGTGCTACGATGGCTAAGACAGCTAGTATATGTATGCGGAACGTTGGCTTTAAATATTTGGAAAACACCAACTTTTCTTTACACCAGAATGCTACCATTTTTAAGGCTACGCCAAACAGACTATACCGTAATAACATTATTGACAGGAAGATGTAAATAATTAAATAAAGAAATGATAATAAGATATAGAAATAATTGCAATAAATAATTTCCATATATTAAATCAACGTATAATCTAACAAGCCTGAGTTGTAAATATTTATCCGGAGAAAAATGTAATTAGGGAGTCATGTTGAGAAAGCTCATTAGTAACATGTGAGGAGCGAACGCGTTAGGCATAAAGATTCCTGGAATGCAATTAGATTATAAGTTCAGTACATTTACAAAGTCACATAGACAGAATTTCTGTAAAAGAGAAAGGTAAATGAAATTCTGAGATTCGGGGAGGTATCGCTTAGTAACAGTGTCAGATGTGCATAACTTAAGAGTTTTAAGATTGGCCAGCGTAAGAAGTAACGTTTGGAGAGTATCGATGTGTGGGCGGAGTTTAAGTAAAGAAAAGAAAAGACCAGCAATCGAAAACAGAGTCACTCTCTCTTGAGACTTATTCACTTAATCACATGAAGACGATCCTTGTGACTACGCGTGTGATAGTTTCATTTTAAGTTGTGTAGCGCTTAGTGACGCACTTGTGTGTGTAAGATTTAGCGGCTATTGCGAGGGATCTTTCCGGGTAACATTTCAGCGACGTATAGAAGCTGACGTTTGGCTTAATTATTGCCATAGAAGTAATTAATTCATAAATTCAAAAGTCAACTCTTCTCAAACTGAACGTTTTAGTCAACATTAAAATTTCTCAGCTAACTAAACTGATGTTATCCTTTCAAAATACACTCACGCATATCCTGAGAGAAAGATCGCATAACTAACCACTGTAGTAGCCGGCAGCAGAATCAACAGCAGATATTGGAGCAGACATTAAAAGGCGACACCGTCCATTCGTCGTCAAACATGGCGACCATCACAGGGCTGGAAACGCCGTCACACTGTCACTGTGACATGCTTTATGCGACAGTTAGGAAGAGCAGCAGGAATACAGAAATCCCCACTTAATCATAGCAGTACAGATAATAGACCACTCTGATTACTGGGATAGGAGCGGGCTAGGTTCCTATAGATTTATGGTTCATTGTATTAGACTACGGGATAGAATCACAGAAGGGTCATGGAACTTGTGTCCGAAACTCTTCAGAATAATTAACACAAATAAAGCGAGTTTGTGAACATTCTGCGTACCCAGTACGATTACAAATACATTGATGAAATGAGTGTGAAGGACATATAACTGTAGACATACCTGCCTTTGTTTTTCGTTGGGATTTTCTAATATTTAAGCAGTACGTTTTAAAAAGTGGCGTTTTTTTTCATGTGCTCATTCAAGGAATCTGCAATGTCAAGGCTGCTTTTAAAACAGTTGATTCTCTCAGTCTCCTGTGTGCTTCTATGTACTGAAGCCTTCTCTCACGAATACTTATTATGATTAAAAATAAATATATATAAAATAAGCTTTTATTTTAATAATTTGCAAAATATCTACGAAAATAAGCATGATGTATTAAGAAGTCCACGTTGTTATTCTATCGGGTAAGTCATAATATGGAGTGATGAATGGGCGAACTAATGCTCAAATGAGCCCGGAGTCTATATAAATTAGAGTTACATTCTTCTTCTGAGGATAAGGGAAAAACTCTTGTCCCGGAATCTTACCCTAATCGGAATTTGAACTTGGAACCTCTTGAATATGAGGCACATGCGTTACTCCAAAGCACTATGGAGGCAATACTACACATCTTAAAGAGTTAAGTCAATAAATTAATCACTTATGTTGCATACAAATTTGATAAGTATGGTTGCGTTCAGAAATAAAAGCTATACGGAAAGCAGTAGATAGCTTCACCATATCATTAGTCAAACACAATGTGGCTAGATAACTAAGTCAAACATATAATTTTTTTATCAAAATCGTTAGAACTGTTTTGAGAAAATCAAAAGTAAGGAGCATTTTCTACGTAAAGGGTAGTTTGGTACGGAGGATGCTCTTGAAAATCTTCCTTACGCATCTTTGTAAGAAACTGAACTTACGTAAATATTGTTACATGCTGGGTAGAGGCCTAAAGGTTCACATGAAAAATTAAATTAGTTTTTAGTAACCAGCATGTACATTGAGGGGACGTATACTCACTTGGTCGCGGAGGTCCGAAACGTGGTGTGGAGGTTAAGAGGAAGGCGTGGGTTTTTCACTGTACAAAATCCATAACACAAATCAACTTAAACATTCCTATATTTATTTCCCAACCGTTTGAAGTTCCTACATTATTAAATATGAAATGTGAGGGGAGATATCCATCTTTCCAAACGCCGGTTTCTACACACGATCTGCTTCTCTCGGAATAGTCAGCATGACACATGCTATATCCCCACCTCTCTTGGCTAGCAAAAGTCACTCCAGCCAGAAGTGACATCATCTCAGTCAACATAAAAGGAAAACAACAATAAGTCTGGTAATGACAATGTAGAACAACAATATATCTGGTAATGAAAATGAAACACCCCAAATTATTAATATGCCACAATATTAAGTTGAATACTTCGGCTTTTCGTTTTTGACTTATGTTGGCAAAGAAATACGCGTGTGCGCGCGCACACACACACACACACACACACACACATTACAAATACTACCTATTTTTACTTTCCCTACTACGTATAGTAAGTAGGGGAAGTGTTGTATTCCCCCAAAAATTCGATACCGAGATTTCACCGAAAATATATGTTTTGAGACCCCCTGAATAAAAAAAAATTTTTGGAAACATGTCCGTGTGTGTGTCTGTGAACAGCATAACTCAGAAACGAACAGTCGGATAAACACCAAACTTGGTATTTAGGTTCAGTATCTTCCAGAGATGCGACACGAAGGTTTTCAAGAAAATCCCCCCACCCCAGATTACCCTTTACATGGAACATTTTTCGAAAATTTTTAATTTTAATTTTCTCAAAAATGGCTCTAACGATTTTGATTAAAATATCATATGTTTAAGATATTTTCATGACAAATAAAATGTATATCTCGAATTTTCTGGAAATGTCTTCAAAAGTATTCTTCATTGTGAACTACTTTTGCATAACTGGTAAACCATAAGAGGTAGACAAAATGTTACTACACAAAAGATGTAGATCGCGTTAAAATACACAATTTATGTAATATACATTTTTGTTGTTGTGTGAACCATTTTCGAGATATTGCTTGTTATTCCCTTAAATTTTCCAATACTTCTACTTTTTCTCAAATGGGAATTCGTTATTCATTTTTATGTGCTGTACATACAAAGAGAATGGAATGTTCCACATAGCAACCAGTTCTTAAAACATTTGACTATCGCTTAAAGCCTAGCAATTCCCCTTGCATCTACAAGAAAATTACCAATAAGATTAACATTCGATTAACATGAAGCATATGGAGAATAAGCGTTTGTAAAAGAGTAGAGAAAGCCATGTGAGTGTAACACATCAGAATTTTTTTCTAAAAATATCTATTTTGGTTAAGGGGATCTCAAAAAGCATATTCTCAGTGACATTTATTATCGACTTTTTGGGTTGATTGCAATACTTCCTCTACCTACCTAAGTGCTAAGTGGTAGACAGCGTAAGAAGGGGCATGTATACCACAAGACACTTCTATACTATAAAGATATTACTAGTGAGTTCGCTTCAGGGCATGTTTGAGAGAACCAAGTGGGGCACGCTCGTGATTGTGTTTACTGGCCTAGGGCATCTCAGGCGGTAAGAGCTTCTGTAGGGAAGTCGAAATTATTCAGGATTTAATCTCAGCAAATATCTCTGGTGGTATCATTTATTATTCTTATCACAGGCATGCTACAATTCCACAAAAACTGCGCAAATGGAGGCGCTTAATCTCTATCTTTAGTATGTTTAGGGAATGTGAAAACACACATAGACGTGAAGTCGGTAGGAACGAACACAGTATGGGAGATAATAAATTAGCGAAGTAAAACAAGCTTCAGGCAACCTAAGAACACTTTATTCACAACACATAGGGAGTCTTATCTTAACGAGAGACAAAGGGCAGTGCGCAGCATTCTCTGAAAGTTCTGCACTAAATATAACATATCTGCAGTGTTAGTGTTACTGAGCTATCGTAACAAGCTGAACTTTGGTTACATAAAGTAGTCCTTTATGTAACGACAGTGATGACCAAGATAAAGGTAAACGTGTAACGGTAAGTATAAGAAAGAAAGAAAAAAACATACTGTGATTGTTCTTCGCAGGTCATAACAGTGGCCCATCACAGTTTGCACTCGTTATGTGACTTCATAGAAAGAAATTATATGCGTTCATGTGCATAGATACAGCAAGATAGCGCTAATATCCATTTCGACGGCATACACATTCATGTAAGAATGTGGTGAACAGGGTTGAGGTTTATCATTGCCTTCACAGATACAGCAAACCTCGGCTAGGAACATTTTATCTATGCAACTCACAACCGAGTTTCGAACTCAGACTATGAGGCAATCAGTCTGCCGATGTACCACGGCGGTTGACCGAACTGTAAACTGAAATATGAAATGGCATAGCAATTGAGGTATTGAGCACAATTATTAAGTTGATTGATATATAAGATGTCTGGCATTCTAAGTTTCACACTTTGGTTTTCAATAAGTCAATACGTGGCGGAATTATATTAATTTTCTGGCTGCTTACTACATGGAGGGTTAAATTTTTCTGTTTATCCACGCGCTTCAAATATTAAAACCTTGATACTTTACATTCACATGACTTTCTCTACCCATTCTTCACTAACTGTTCTTACGAAAGCTAATTCTCCTATCTAATTCATGTTAATCGAGATAAACATTTGTAGAAATGGTTTTATTATATATTTCTTTGTAGGTACATTTGGAATGTAAAATCTTTAAAGAGCTGGTTGCTATGGGATGGCTTTGAAATTTCGTTCCCTTTTTATGACCAAAAGAAAGAACCGAATAACAACTTCGAATTTGGGAAAAGTATAAGTAGGTATGTACAAATTCAACCAATAACGAGGAATATCTCGGAAATGATTAACTCCACGTGTTTGCTTTAACGAGATTTACTTTTTTTGTGTGTGTAGTAAGATTTTGTCTGTCTCTTACGGTTTACCAGTTATAAAAGTCATTCAGAACAGGCGATACCATAATTATTGACGAGAGTGTATAAATAATTAAATAAAGAAATAACAGCAAGAAAGAGAAATAAGTGCCATAAATAATTTCCGTATATTAAATCAATGTATAATGTAATAAGCTTGAGCTGAAATTTTGTTCAGAAAGACGAAGATAATTAGGAAATCAGATTAGCGAAAGTCACTGGTATCAGCCGAAGAAGCGAACGCATTAGCTTAAAGATTCTGGAAATTTATTTTGGTTATAAACTCAGTACGTTTGCCGGGTCATGTAGGCAGAATTCTGGAAAAGAGAAAGGCACTTGGATATTGAGGTCAAGCCCCATGGTAACAAAGTTAAGAGGCACACTTAGGATTTTAAGCATTGACTGCGCGTGAAAAATAACGTTGGTGAGGAGTAAAGAAGCAGGCGGTGCTAAAAGTAATAAAGGCGTGCAATTTCAGATCAGCTCTGGTACCGGCACTGGTAGTTAGTAGTTACATTCGTTCGTGCACACAGTTTGCATATCTGACTCTTTCTCTGGTACCGTCACTGGCACGTGTTGCTAGTGTGATATTTTTAGCGCTTAGTGACGCGCTTGTGTGAGTACGATTTCGCGGCTATCGCAGGAGGCCTTGCCGATAAGCATTTTAGCGACTCGCGGCAGGTTACACTACTAGTTTCTTTTATTACGGAAACAGTTATTTCAAACCGTAACTTTGATACTGCAGAAGTTATTCGAGTGATACGATTCATAATCAGTTTCATTCTTTGTCTTCAAACGATCGCCAACGCTTCAAGAGCTCAAGTATTCATGAGAAGATAGAAGAAACGAACTGCTTTATAGTAAAATCGGTACTTACTTAGTAGGATTGCCGGAAGTTTCTTTTCTGCTTGTTTAATGTCTCTTCAAAATCTTAAGTCATAACGCGACAGTTACCTATAACGATTCGGTTTGTAGCGGAAAGATGGCCTTAGATGCGTAGTCGCCTTCCATTACAATCAGCTTGAATAACTTAATCGTGTATCCGCCTTCGTGGGCTATCTAGTATTTCATTATTGAATTAAATAGAAGGTGGACTGTTTTGTGCGTGTTAGTCTGTTCTGTGGTTACAGTTTACCTATGCTTAGTCAGAGTGATGTCCGATAGATGGCCTTAATTGCATATACGACTTGTTGTGCCATTTATTTTGTTTATTTGTTTTGGTCTGTAGTTGAAACTTTGGATCTTAGTATTGAATATCCAAGCCGATATTTACATTGGGACTGAGGGAAATGAAGAAACCGGTACACGGAATTTGAACCTGCGACCTTTCCACTGCGAACCAAGATTGCTACCTATCACCTGAACCGTCTTGCTCGGTGGTGAAGGCTTGTTATATCATCCTGACTCATTTATTCACATAAACACGTATTATTTGTTTAATAATGAGAATACAATATAATGTATTATTTTTCTCTTGACGTGTTGCTTAAAACAAATGGCAAACAATTTTATTAATACTGCTCTCAGTTTGTATTACTGATGCTCACAAGGGTTATACGCCATAATGTAGCGCAGAACAAAGTAATTGCGGTGTTTTTAATATTACGTCAGATTAGGAAGTAGGCTTATATTGTGAATCAAAGGGAGCAAATGCACTCTTCGCTTCACACGTTTTCAATTTTCAGTAATATCTTATAGTTCGCTCAGAAGAAAGAATATCACCGTGCGAGATGGTTCAGGCGATAGTGTCTGTCTCTCGAATTCGGGAGGTCACGGGTCCTCAAATTCAGCGTGCTTTATAAATACCGAATTAGATATTCGGTACCAGGGCCCAAGTTCGATCAACGGAGTAAACGAAATATAAACAAAAACAGACGGTACGAGAAGACGACTATGCAACTAAGGTCACCTAACATCATATATAAACAAAGACCTAAGCAGATATTACAGGAAGGAACTGCGCAACTAGATCGCAAGCCCTCAGTCCGACAACTCAAGAACAAATAACAGAAGACCACTACGTAACTAGGCCATCTATCAGCAAGTTCCTCAAGCAGCTGGTAAAGGAAGGCCAACTGTGCGACACTGACTCAGATAAACCACTGAACAGAGTAACCGTCACAGTACGACCAAGGAGTTAAACAATAAAAATGATATCATATCCATAAAAGTTTTATAACCCAAATTCAGAACCTGGTAACAACACAAATGACTTTCAGTAACGAGAAGCACTATGAATTGCTCATCTAAGGTCACTACTCCCGTCGCAGAGATTTAGTCCATTTTCTGGCTCCTGTTGCTTCATATTCCTTGGTTTTTCCTAGTACATCTTGGCTTTTAAAGTCCAATATTAAATATTTTGTTTAATTGAAAGCTAACAATTGCTTACGACTACAATATATTTAAAAAGTCTGCCTCTCCAAGGAATTCCTTCTATTTCATTTAGTGTGCTCCGATCCAGTTCCCATCAAATTCTTAGCAAAGAGAAACTCGGATCGATTTGTTTCGCTAGGCAATAATTTTATCAAGTGATAATAAATGTCGTAGATTTACGGCACGTAAAAGAACCTCAAGCCTGATAAAGAGGCCTCTGAGCAAAAATACCGGTCCTTCACGCCCAATATAGAATGAGAAGCTAAGGACCACAGCAGTTAAAGAGCCTCCATAAATAAAACTAAATTTAACAACCAGGCTGAAAAAGCTGCAAACCTCTAACATTTGACATTTATTGTGGTTCCAAACAATGGCGGCTATTGCATAAGAGCGCAAGAGCAAGTGAACACCCCAACCCTTTGACACCTTGCGGATTTACTGGTTAGTTTCTTTTTTTTTAATGCGTAAACGTAATGTATACGCGGTAATTTAAAATCTACAGCATTTAAATCTGCCGCGCCACTCCTCTAAACACATGAAACATGGCAACAAAGACATTAGCACATCTTGACTTGTACACGTTTTAAGGAGCTTCTGCGCATGCGCATACTAGTATGCGTTAAGGGGCCAAACACATGCGAGTCGTGCACACTTGAAGAAGTGCACTAGCGCACAAGGTTTTTCCCGTACACTGTTTCCACTATCACTACAATTTTACGTACAAACGTACAATCTCAACCAGAATTTAATTTGCCCAGTATTTCGTTCTTGCCCTAACATGGTGTACTTATTTATGTACACAACAACAAATATCCACAAAACAATCCTTTCTTTCGTGAGACAAGCTATGCATTATTATTATTATTATTATTATTATTATTATTATTATTATTATTATTATTATTATTATTGCATTTTTATTTAGGAGCTGCTGCAGTAGTATCAAATTGTTCATAATCACAATTATGGAGCAGATGCTATTTCACATTTTCAGGCCTGTTTAACTAAAATGTTGAGAACACCCGTATACTCACGAGCCGCTACTGGTTCCAAAACAATTTTGTAGTTTAATTGTGCAGTGCATTGCACCTGAGAAACTCGCACGTGTGCCAAGTGCCCATGCATACAATTGCTTGACGGAACACAAACAGCAATTGTTCACATCGCTGTCATATGATTGTGATTTACTTATACACATTTTTGTACTTGAAGTTGGCGCAGGTGGTGGGAGTGATGTTGGTGCAGGTCGCCGCCTTACTCCCCACCACAGCAATTCACATCACCTGGCCACGAAACGGTGGAGCGGCAGGCGTCGACAGATAGCTCGCAGCAAGAGTTAGCGGCAACACGAGGTTTTATACGCTCGAGTTATTTATTGACAAACTGTGCGTTAAGAATAACAAATACTGTGGTTACACTTTTTTAAAAATAGAAACTCATTTACATGGATCTTATCCTTAGTATTTGCAGTTACTGACGTGTCTTCTTTCAGTGGCGAAAGAAAAGAATTGCTGCCGAGAAAAGAAACAAGAAAAAGTTTTCAGATGAGCACCATGCCTGTAGGCCTGATCTTCAACATCGCCAGGTGAGTTTATTCTTCACTTCCTGAAACAAGTAGACAAATTTAGCTGCATGTGTAACGCACCTTTGGCTTAAATGCATTTCTTCTACGAAGGCGGAGAAGAAAACAAGAAACTTCTTGTACGATCGTGTTGTTTTTTTATTTTATTTTTTATTATTATTTTTTGGAGAGGGTGGAGCCTCGGTCGTCAAGGATCAATTAACCAACAGGATATCATACTTTTTGCTTTGATGATTCATTAACGTCCTTTTAACCGGGTAGGTCATATCACACGGTGAATGAAGAAATGTCTGAAATGCCCAAATGTGGCCGGAGTCCCTAGAGGTTAGAGTTACCTGACATTCTTCTTCTCAGGATAAGGGAAAACTCCGAAGACAAATCATTAGCCACGTAACTCTCCCTAAACGAGATTCGAACTCGGGACTTCTTGAATAGGAGGCAGATATGCTGCCCCCGCGCCACAGAAGTGGGGCTCTTTCTTTCTTTCTTCTTGCCTAATCCTTCATGAAGATGTTGACACTCGAAGGACACTGTGACCTTTAATTGACTGGAGACTATAACGTTTCGCTCGTTTTAACAAAATATGCAACAGTGTATTTTTTTTTTTTCGATCTTTATATTCCTCTTCCCGTTTAATCGTTCTCTTTTGTGCTTGTATTTTCATACGTTATTGTAGATTTTCAGAAACAAGTCTAAGAGAGTAGATATATCTTGGAGAGATTATTGTTTATAATGCGTATAATTAGCGATTGTGAAAAAATGGTATACGATGCAATTGCATAACTGAATCGCAGAAATTAAAATTCATGAATGATTATTGTTTATAATTCACTCAATACTATATAAAATATACACTCATTAAAAATAGTATGCTCTACTACTGGTTTAAATAGGTACGCAATAGGATTTCGGAAACCGAAAGAAAGCATAATTGCGTCAAGTTTCTTCAAATTCTTCCTCAATGCCACACACACATCGTAATAAAATATTTCAGCAATGAGTGCATGAACATTTTCGGCACGCTTCCAAAAAGTACACTTGCTGTGGGACATTTATATATTTAACTCCTATTATTAACAATATTGCATTAAATACTTTTGCAATGATAAGTGAAGTATAATTGATTAATATTAATTGCACACGATGAACTACTCTTCACATTAATATCTGCAAGCAATTGTCCTGGAGTAAATAAACTTTCTTTGAAGTGAACACTCTCAAGAGTTCATTATTTTTCAGGTGCCTTATTCAGCCGTGAAAATTGAACACTCTACTGGTGTGTATATCAACAATATGCCACCACAACAAATCTGGATAGCCTCCTTCTGGAAATAATCATTCTGACCTGTAAAGCATTCTAAGTTTCACGTTTAGTTAGCATATAAACCTTTCCTGTTGTGGTAGTTCTCACTCACACGTCACGGATGTCTAGCTTCAAAGGGAAAATATAAATTTGCTCCTTTTCCACCTTTTACATTGTTATCACAGTGCTTTTCCCTTACACTGCGGCCAGTGCACGGCTGCTCGCGCCCCGGCCAACGCAGCTCGGACTACCGCCGGAACAGTTATAACATCCCCGCAACCGCCTCATATTCATGCAGCTATAGTTAAGTTGCAATGATAGTAGGTGCATACCTTATCATAAGAGATCTTGTAAATTTTGTTCTTTTCTGTCCAAACATTTCTGGAATCTTCTCAGAAAATGTTAATTCACATCGAGAGTTCAATACCTGAAATTGAGTGTTTCTCGCCTGTTTTATTTTAGTTCTTCCAATTATGGGGTTTGTTGCAAATTGTTGTTTTATTTTTCAAGTTCTCGCATAGAGTTGCATATAGTTAAATATGGGAATCGTAAGGGCCATTATCCTTTACTAATTACCCTGTAAAAATATCGTATTTAATTTCCTAACTCATCAGTTGTATGCGCGGTAGAAGAGTCTTGTTGGAAAAATCCAGCTTGGCATTCAACATCGGTTGAATTTATTATTTGTTAAAAAAAAATAAAAGACCCTATTATTCTCTATACGCTTGCCGTACACCACACACAACAAGGCAGTCTCGTGTGTAAAATCGGGTTCCACTGTGCTCCAATGTCTGTTATTTTGTGACGAAACATAACCATATAAATGGAACCATGCTTCGCCAGAAAAGAATATTAAGCGCGGGTCAATTATTCTATCATTGATATTTCGCAACATGCGGTTACATAAAACTTACCACTCTGATGATCACACAAAAAATAAAGGGTATACTTTAAAAACAAACTACAGTGAAACATCAGGCGAGGAATTCAGTCAATTTCGGATATTGAACTCTCGAGTGTGAATGCAAATTTCCTGAGAAGACGCCAGAAATGTTTTTGGATAGGACAACAATGCCATAATTTCTTATAACGTACGTGTTTATTGTCATTGTATTATTGTAACTGTGCGTATGTGAGGTAGTTGCAGGATGTTATAACTGTTTCGGCGGGAGTCGGAGCTGCGGTGGCCGGTGCGCGAGTAGCAGTACGTTGGCCGCAATGTGAGGGAAAAGCACTGTATATTCCTGTTTAGTTCAGAGGGGGCTGTGTTACCGGGATCTCTTCGATCCCCTATCAGGATGAATACTTACGATATGGTTCCTTTTCTCGAATTTATCCCCATTGCTGCACTATCAGCCAGCTTCTGAATTATTAGAATATGCTTATACCTAGCCAGTTGTGTTATAATTTCCTTAAATCTTAATTATCGAGAAATCTATTAGCAATAGCGAGATATAAAGGATAGAGGGAGGGCGAAATTTCGTAAAAGGAATCACATTCTTTTAACATGCTACACCAACAGCTATGAAATTGTGCACGTAATTTTAATTGTATAAACATTATTTGTTCAGTTTGCAATGTTTATATAGTTTTTCGTTAAGAAAGCATTATGCTTATCACAACATTTTCTAAAAGAAAACTTCTGAGCCCATTACTCCAATTTTGTTTCAACTTAATAAATGGGCGACAGTTACCGCACTCACCTTCGGAATTACGTGTAAATAGCCGACAAGCCATGGACAATGTAACTGGAATTCACGCAAAATGCCTCAATTGCATGCTTGAGGTACTTGCATTTCAGTAAGTATCGGAAATGTTAACTGCGATTACAAAACATTTATGTCTTTATATTGTCCTCATAAGGAAGTGTTGCTCTAGCTTTTGTTCCAGAAAAGGGATCCTGTACCCTTTATAGCCTGGTGTACCATATTCGTTACAATAGTTTTTTTTCATATTGTACTAACCTTCAGCAATAAAAATAAGGCATTTAGTTTTTTTATTCTGTAAAAATATTAAATTTGTTCAATAAAATGTAGTGTTTTTTAAACATAAAGAAACAAAATCAATTAAAATGCGTCAATCCGATCGCACGCCTACTCTAGATACATTTTGCGTCCAGGTTTGGCTAACCGGTTAAAGGTCAACTTGCCACTGTGCCATGTAAACCCTCACTGGCCGTATTGACTGCCGACTCGAGGGACTATATTGCAGAACGGTAAGGTGTCTTTTGACCTGTTCGCTAGTTTTGGGTGTAAATAGCTGGCTGGGAAGTTCCCTCCTCTTGTATGCAATGAGATTGGTACCCTCTAATTGGCTAAGGTTTTTGCGGCTGAAGCGTGAAAATTGTTACATTTAGAAGATAACTTCTTAAAACATTTTCTTCTACAATTTATGGGTAAAATATGAGCTTGGAGAGAAGAGTGTGAATGCTTGGGCAATGTGTATTGCTTTCATAAACATTCCTAATGTAAAATTAATCTGAGTTACTCAAAAGGGAAGCTAATATCACTCTCGTCTTCGTGCTAAAAATAATGTTTCTTCCAGCGAAAGTAAACAAAAGCTTAAACCTATGTGAACACTTGTGCTGGTAAAAAGAACGCTGGTAAATATTGATACGAAGACACAGGTACCGCTCTACGTACGCCATTACCCTCCCAAGTCACAACCATGAACACATAGTCACGGTTCGATGGCATCGGCACGTGCGAGCATGACTGTTTCTTTTTACATCTTGATTTATTTGTCAGTATTGAAATATCGTCCACAGTATGTAATACAATAATATGGGGGGGGGAGTTGCATAAAATTCTTCACGAATGATAACGTCTTGCTATGGTGCTCTTGTTAATGGGCTTTTGATGTAATAGTTCAACAGGGCTGTTGGAGGATTTGTCTACTTTGCATTGGAGTAGTGTAACAGCAGTAGCTTACCTATAATAATAATAATAATAATAATAATAATAATAATAATAATAATAATAATAATAATAATAATAATAATAATAATAATAATAATAATAATAATAGTTATACTTGCGATGTTCCTTTAAATGATAAGGTATTTCCTTCTTTCTTCCGTCTATCTTTTTCTTTTCTGTTTACTTTCTCTACCACTTACATAGTAGGCAGAAAAGGTTGTCTTCACCAAAATTCGATACAGATTTCACCGGAAATACCAGTTTTGAGGCCCTCTAAAAATAGAAGTATTTTTAGAAGAAGTCCTTTCTGTGTGTTTTTTTTGTGTGCGTGCGTCGATCCGATGAAACTTGGTATTTAAGTTCAGTATCTTCCAAAGATGCGACACGAAGATTTTGAAGAAAATTCTCCCACACCAAACTACCCTTTACATGGAACATTTTTCGAAATGTTTGATTTTCTCAAAAATGGCTATAACAATTTTGGTTAAAATTCCATATATCAAACATATTAACATGAAAAATAAAATGTATATCTTGAATTTTCTGGGAATAGCATGTGTAGACCTCTTCATTCGGAAAGAGTTTTGCATAATCTTATATAACTGGTAAACGTTAAGCGATATTCCAAAACGTACCGCACAAAAAATGTAGATCTCTTTAAAACACACAATTTACTTCAAATAGCTTTCTTTTTTATAGCATAACCCATTTATGATTAGAATTGTACAACACTTTGTCATTCTTTTTAAATCCTGTGGATTTTCAGTTGTTTCTCGCGATTGCATGGAAACAATATGGCATTTTAATGCCAGCCCATAGCGTCCAGTGCTTAAACATTTAACTATCGCTGTTCCCTTTGTATCTATAACGAAACGTTTAATGTAGCTATGTCTGCAAACGTTTATCTCGATTAAAATGAAGTAGAAAAATAAGCTTTCGTAAGAATAATTTGCATCCCACTAATAAACGATACGGGGTAGAGAAATTCATGTGAATGTAACACAGCAATTTTTTAAACCCTGTTTATTAAAATACTCTTCCCAAGGAAGCAAATTTAGTAGGTATATACTGAGGCCCTCGGCCGCCATCCAAATGAAATGTATATTATATACTTTGGGGGGGGGGGCGTGCTCATAGGTAGTAGGAACAATTTCTAGTTCTCGACTACGGTGCAAGCCCGGAAGACATGACATTTCACAAACAAATTTAGCTTTTGGAGCACTATACCATTTAAGGATAATTATACCGAAGTAAAAATCAATCATGCGTTTAATTTTATGTAAACACCGTGAAAAAGTATTACAGATTATTAATTCTAATATCAAGAAATACAAAGAAAGTTTTTTTATATTTAATCTGTTTCTACTTAAGTAATAGACATTAAGGAGGAAAGAAAATAAAACGAGAGCGGAGAGATTTCTTTCTTGCTCTCTTTCTTTTCCTTTGTTTTAATCTTTAATTTATCTTATTTTTAGTAAGACGAGGAATAGGCATAACAAATGAATGCATACATGAATTCTTTGACCTATAGCACTAAAGCTGGCTCATATTCATCCTGAGAATTGAAGAAAAACACCAAATTAAAACTACATAGAAACAGCTTGACCCTTCCGAGATAAGATATTTCGGTTCCTGCAAAAACGTTTTCCTCATATCGAGAGATGTTATGTAATACATCATACAGCGCTCGCTCTCTGCAATAAGTGAACTAATTGTCATATTTGTCATTATGCTGCCTTTACATTACGCTGTAACCTCCATGTCATTTGTAATAGCAAACTCAGAATGTCAATTTTAACAAAATATCTAAAGGATAAGCCGTAGATGCGTCTACACAACTTTTAATTGTGTGAAAAAAGAGCCTAAGTCACGTGGATTATTCTTCTGTTGTGCTTATCTGTTTATTACCTCCTCTTGTTACTATTCTGAAGCAGAGACAAAGAGGAATGCCTCTAAAGTATTTAATTCATCATAAACCGATAAGCATAATTTCCTTCTTTACGTAAACTATTTGATGAAATGTATCATAATCGTCTCAATCAGTGGTGGTTTAGCTATTGATTAGGATTAATAACTTTGTGTTTTTAATTGAAAATCTACATGTTTATACAATAGGTTTCCCCTTGAGTTGCGCAACTAATAACCAGGCAGAGGGGTTTTAGTAAGTAAACCATCAAGTTAGGAACGCACCGAGGTTTGGTGGCAAGGGAAGGTGGAAGCGCTTGTGACCTTGCAATGTTCTCTGTAAACAAACATGATGTATAGTTTGAAGGCAGTATAGCCTACTTCGATAGCAGGTAGACCAGAATTAAGGAGTATTAGAAGGAAAAAAAATGTATATTTAGCTACTGTTAGTGTGCGATAAAGTTACTTAAAGATTTAATCAAAGCATTAATATACAGAAACTTGAGTTACATTCTTTTACTTTTACTAAGCTGTAACATTTTTAAAGCAATGCCCGCCCTTATTAACGTATGACACATATCCAC
Organism: Deroplatys truncata; assembly: GCA_030765065.1. Classification (NCBI taxonomy): domain Eukaryota; kingdom Metazoa; phylum Arthropoda; class Insecta; order Mantodea; family Mantidae; genus Deroplatys; species Deroplatys truncata. Next base: position 170,093,304 of record CM060983.1, read on the forward strand.
GAAAATTTCTGATGTATAATTTGGAGCTGAGGAGTTTGAAAGTTCACTTTCCTCGTTGTTCCTTTCTAATAATACCACATGTTTCTTGTGTTTCATTGAATTACGGGTGTTTAACATGATTTTTAAATGTCCTTTGAGCCCTAATGTTACATATGATGATTTGCTGAAGTGTTCCGTGCCAATTTCCTCTACAAACTATACGTATTGTAATGATGTTTTTGATGCATGAATTCTTCTTTACTTTAGCATATTTTCACATTTCCGCTGTTTATATATGCAACGAATAAATGGAACAGCCGCTACGAAACCGTCTGTTGGGTTGGGGAGGAGAGTGTCCGTCACAAAACCTGGCGTCACCTATACCCCGTGCGGTAACACGATTGCTCTGTTTACTTACTAAAACACCTCTACCTGCTAATACAGGTACTTAGTTAATCGCACAAAAATGGTGTTTACACGTTCAGAGCAGCTTTCTGTAGTAACACTTTAGGCAGCCCGCAGTACAAAGCACTGCAATTTTAGGCAAGTGTTAGTAATTAATATGGCTTATCTTCTACGACAGGCCCACGAAAGAGCCTCAGTCACAGCGGAGACCTTTTGCCAACGCAGCAGCTTTGGTGTTGGAGTGAGGGGCAGGTAGATCCCACTCCGAAGTAACGCTGCTGTTTTTAGGCCTCATCTGAAACCTCCATTTAGAAGCTAGGGATCCGAATTCTTAAGAACAGATCTCTGTGTTGCACTCTATATGAACTCTATTGCATCGTAATTCTTGTCATTTAGCTATTGTTGTTGCAGTACTTAGCAGAAGTGGAGTCGGGAAGCATTAGAAAAGCATCAATAATTGTTCTCCCCGATATATCGCTTTGCAATTTTGACTTGTTTCGGAAGATAAAGCAGCTCAATTAGACCTTAGGCCCCTCACTTTGATTATAGAGAAAACAAATGGTGTTGTTTTGGTAAAGTCAAAATCAACACTTTTATTACTGTGTTATTTACTTAAACCAGATTATATCCATTTCTTCAGGGTCAATGAGTGAATTTATCATAGTGGTGAACTATATCTCAAAACATGTTCCACTAACTCGGAAAGAAAGAGAAAAAACAGATGTCCGAATCAATGTTTTACGATTACTATTAAATATATTCTGAACAAGAATTAACAAGAATTAATCTCAATAACTTACAGTAAAACTGTATAATCTAACTACTTATATATTACGTTTAAAAGCATTTTATTCAATACATTTTTTCATAAGTTTTCTCAACATTTAAGTTAATCTTTGCGTCTAAAGGAGAATTTTTGGATCACTTCTATGGAGTTTGAAAATTTAGAAATGAAAATGCTCTACTAATGACTGATTTAGCTCATTGATAAAGTATTTTCCTAAATATATTAGCCCCTCCCTAAAGGATTCCTGGATCTGCCTCTGAGTGAGAAGATTTTACCAACGATATTTGCGTCGGTGTCCTCAACGCTGTTTCCCTTCTCGCCAAAGCCTGTCTGTCGAGTGGACGTTACCACATCAAATCAGTCCAAGAAAACAGACTGGGGAATAAAGAAGTACTAGGAAAAAATCTGATATATTGCAATCATGACTTTCTGTACTCACAATCATTTATTTTATATTTCACTTATTTTTTATATACCTCATATTTTTTTTTATTCCTTCCTTTGTCAGCGTGCCCAATTGCCGTGGTAATATTACATGCATCACATAACCTATTTACATTGCATATACATAGTATTACTCATTTTGTACACTTCACATAATTTTGTATATATTAATAACTTGTTCACTTGTCGTTTAGACCTTACCGTATATTATTGTTCTTATATATTTCTTAAAATGTCTTACATAAAGTCTTTCTGTAGTACTGGCCATGTTCATCCATCTTTGCCGATTTTTCCTTCAACGTGTTTCTTGCGTGTTGCTGCATTTCACAATCGTACAGGAGATGGCCCACGGTCTGTATTGCTTTTCGACATTGGCAGATTGAGTAGTTTATGATTCCTACTCGATGGAGATGTGATTTGTTTTTTCCATGTCCAATTGTGTTAGTTACATTTAATTTTGATCTGTCTCGAACACACGGGAAGAACTTGCAGGTGGCTGCTTTAGCTGTGATGTTCCACACGTTCGGATGTTTAATAGTTCCTTCTTTTATCTGGGTGATAACTGGGGATTTAGGTTTCTTTGTATACTCGATGGTTCCACTGGTTCCTGTCACAGCTTCCTTCGCCAATTTATCTGCCATTTCATTACCGTGATTTCCGACGTGGGCTTTTTTCCAGCCAAAGTGTACTATCCAGTTTTGTTCCCGGAGCTTTCCTATTGTGTATCTTATTCGGATATTATGTATCCCTGCTTAAAGTTGTTTTTGAGTAAGTCGAGAGTAACTTAACTATCTGTGTAAACTGCAATTAGTCTATCTTCAGAGCTGATTTGGTCAATAGATGGTATGGCTTCTAGGGCTTTAAGGATTACAATTTGGTCAGCTTGATTATTTGAGCAGTGGTTGGGCAGTTTGGCCTTTAATCTGTCAGTAATTGTCCGTTCTTTAAGATGACTGCAGCAGCCCTTACCATGTCTTGGAGTTTACTGCCATCGGCGAATATTTCTATTATGCAGTTATTTCATTCTACAACCTCGTCCACAGTGATACCTCATATTAATCGAGATAAATGTTGTGGGAATAGTTTTATTACCCATTTTGTTGTAAGTACAAGGGGGATACAGGAAACCGAAGCGATAGTCAAATGTTTAAAAGCAAGTCGTCGTATGCTGATCTTTCCATGACATCGCGAGAAACAACTGAATAGTGACATGAAAAGTAGTGAAAAATTAAAACTAATTAAACGAATATCTCGTAAATGGCCACAAACAAGTTATTTTAAATAAATTGTGTGTTTTAAAGAAGTCACTTTTTTGCAGTAGGTTTTTGTCTATCTCTTAGAGCTTACGTGTTATACAAAATTATTTCCAAATGTAGACGACTTCGCAGGCTATTCGCAAATAATTCAAGATATACAATTTGTTAGTCATGTGAAGATCTTAGATGTATGATATACTTTAATCAAAATCCTTAGATCTACTTTTTGAGAAGATCAAAAATAACGAAAACATTTTCACGCAAAGTGCAGTTTATTATCTTGAAAATCTTCGTGTCACATGTATGGTATTTACCCGACATTTCGTTAATAAGTTCTCGTTTTATTCAGGGGTCTTATAACAAATATTTCCGGTGAAATGTCGAATTTTTGTCTGGAGTGCAATACTTCTTCTACATATTATGCATGTGATTTAGAAAGTAAAAATGTGACAAAGGTGCATTCCGACTTCACTTGAGGACTTCATGTAACCGTCAACTGTAAAGATATACAACTATGGCTATGAAAGGAATTTAATCGAAGGAAATTTATCTACAGTGAACCTAGATTTATAAACACATACAGAAACAGACATGCAGCCTGTTGTTAACCTTACAGGCGGCAGCAATGAAACAACGAAACACCTTGATGGTTTTATAGGAAAATGGGATCATAGCCCTAAAAATTGATTTCAATATCAATTATAAATAAATAATCATAACGCGGCCCTCTTAGAGCTCAATTTCACATACATATTTAAGAATGGAAACAGATGTGCGTGCTTCACCAGAGTAGCAAGCAATAGGGGGGAAATAGCCTCGCCCAGAAACCTTAGATTGTAAACAAATTCCGCTTCAGGTGTGATAAAATTCCAGGGCGAAACAGGAATGTGAGATAGGCCAATATTTGTTCACCTTGTAGACAGATACAGCAAAGAGCGCAAAGACCTAACCGTGCTGTTGTTGACATGTTTATTGGGATAGCCAGACCAGACATGAGATACTAGATACATGAGAGACGTAATCTGAGGGACAGCTTTATTTTTCTAAGAAAAGTATTTGTTTGATGCTTTACTTTCATCACTTCTGCAGTTGTACAAACAGTTTATACCGAGTGTTTCATAAGTAAGTTCAATGGCAAGAAAAGAGCTTAAGAGGAATCAGAATAGAACTGATGAACTAGAGTTCATGCAATTTGAAGTCATCCTACCCAGCGAATACTAGAAACTTAGTATCTACAACATATTGTGCCAATTAAATTATATTGGCTCAAAGGTAGGCAGAGAAATATACTAGATCTCTGCAGTGACTGAAAGTACGAGGGCTGTCCCAGAAGTACCCTACCTAACAAAGAAAACAAAAAATTTTGGATAAAACATCTTTATTTCTTTACATAGTCTCCTTTCAGCTCGATGCACTTTTCCCAGCGATGTTCAATAGCTTCGATACCCTGTCTATAGTGAAGACCGTCGAGTTCTACAAAATCTACATCTGCAAACTCCACCTCTTTATTGTTGACAAATCTTTTACCATTTCTTCAACTATGGAAACAGAAAATAATCATAGGGGCTAAATCTGGCGAATAGGGTACACGAGGAAGCAATTAGAACTTTAACTCATTGATTTTGGCCATGGCGATAATGGATGTGTAAACTGGTGCATTGTCTTGATGAAACAGAACTTTCTTTTTCGCTAAATGCGGCTGTTTTTGCTTGATTTTCATCATTCAAACACTGCAATAAGTTTGCATAATACTCGCCATTGATTGCTTTTCCTTTTTGAAGATAATCAATGAAAATTATCGCACGCGCATCCCAAAAATCTGACACCATGACCTTGCCTGCAAATAGAATTGTTTTCGCCTTCTTTGGAGCTGATTCTCCCCTTTCAATCCATTGTTTTGACTATTCCTTCGTCTCAAGTGTGAATTGATGGACCAATGTTTCATCCATGGTTATGAATCGACGCAAATCCTCGGCTTTATTGCAGCGAAACATCGCCAAATGCTCGACTGAAACATCCTCACGACGCTACTTTTGTTCCATTGTGAGTAAACGCGGCACCCATCTTGCGCATAGCTTTCTCATGTCTAAATTTTTAGTTAGTGTGCGATGTACAGCACTTTTTGAAATGCCTACGATGTCTGCCAGGCCGCGCATTCAATCGACGGTCATCCAATATCATTTTGTGGATTTTCTTCACAATTTCTGGCGCGGTCACCGCATTTGGTCGACCACTGCGATGTTCATCTTGACAGCTCGTACGGCCTCGCTTAAACTCTACCACCCAATATTTTACTGAAGGAGCAGACTCCCCCAGAGCAGAATCTAGCTCAGCTTTAATGTTAGTTGGACTAAAACCTTTCAAATGAAAGTATTGTATCACATAACGATGACCAGTTTTATTCATGTTTACAAATTCGCTGAGAGCGTTCACTATTAATGGCTGCCAAACAATTACTAAACAAACTTCAAACTTTAGCTTTATAAGGGTGGTACTTTCTACCATAGTCATGTGTTTGAAACAACAACCGCTATATATACTTCAGGCCGGGTACTTCTGGGACTGCCCTCGTAAATCGCCACCACTGAAAATAATTCAGTGTATCCTTATAATTCTTAAATAACAATATAGCAGCGTTTTCAACTGAAAGCAGTCTTGCGGCTATGTCAGACAATATTTACTTGCATGGATGGTATGCGAAAGCTCTCCAGAGCTGTTTGATTAGTTGTTACTGGTCATGCATATTTTATAATATGCATATATATTTGTACTTCTTTTCTTTTCCTTCCTCGAAAGAAGAGTTATTCGTAAATTTTAGTTGCCTTATAAGTGGAACAGTTATAGTTTTCTCCCTTGAAAGTGTCCTACAGACTTTGATACACGGATAAACTTAATATGTAAGAACTTACTTCCAAATATGCATATGAAAGCATGTTTCCATCTGAATCACATACTAAAGGCGGTTAAATGTGGCGGGCCTATATTAAGCTCCTACACGGTTTGGGTTTATTCCAAGTGATTCAAAATGTTGCATTCGTAAAGTCAGTTTAGAACCGCATTGAGTAACTAGGTAAAATCTTGAGATACCAATGTAAAGTGGTGCTCATGCACTTCGCTCAAGTAACGCATTTCTTGAGCAACCCCATTTCTACTGGCTAAAGCCTCGACGAATTTTCACAGACGACTTTATGCCAGTGAAATCAAACCAGAACTTATAAGCAACGTTCTACCAGCTCGAAACTAGGATTTCCTCCAGGCTGCAAGGTTAGTTGGCTGAGTTGTGTACTCCTGAGAATTTTAAGTTTTGATACAAAGTGATAGTGTCGTGTTCCAGCCTTAAAGTTTGATTGTTCGACCATGTGTTGGCGCGTGGAAGGAACACAAGCATAGCAGAAGCCGGCGACATCAGAGAGACTGAGAGGCTAGCGCTTTGGTGAGTAGCTGAATGCTCCTCGCACAAAGCCGACTGCTCAAAACTTCAACTCTCAAAAACGACCCAAGTATCATTTTGGATTAAAATCGTTTTAATTTCTCAGAAGCAGATCATTTCAGTCAGCTAACTTGCAAACCGAACAACGTCCAGTTTCAAATGGGTGGAGTGTTCCTTGTTATCGAAAGAGTTCTTTGATTATGCACTTGAAAACTGTATTTCCCAGAGACTTACTTTCAGGAATACAAGATGTAGAACAGAAGAGTTCGACCACGTCATCTAGCCTACAAAGTCATTGAATTCGAAATTCCTTGTCATTCTGCCATTGCCGCCCTAAAATCTCTATTTTTGCATGTATACCTATTCTTCGACTTCCTGAGTGTACTTATACCTAGTAAAATGCGGAGCTCAACAAAGTGCAGATGTTAGAAAAAATAAAATAAGTAAGGAAAACATGTATATTTGAACGAAATGCACATAAATAGAAAACATTATAATGCGATTTGACTTTATTTAAATAATCTTATAAATAATTACAAAAACAACAGTGATGAACTGTTACTGTATGTGTACACCATCATCAACATAATCACCATCGTCATCTTTCACGTGACAGTTGTGACAGTTTACATCTCTTGATCCTAAGAGGTTTCATCTCCGTGTATTAGTTTACAACTATCCATTTCATATGGCAGTCTAGCAGTTCTTTGTTCGTAGGGTATCCACTTACTTCTGTATTCCTTTATCGTTTAAATTAACTATGTTTATGTCATCCTGTATGTCTTCATTTCGTATGTATTCTATTTTCAGGTAGTCTTGATGTTGCTTTAAAAGATCTCATTTCATTTACTTAGATTTTTCCTTTATCTTTCTCTGTTAATACCCATTTCTCATTCTCATATACTAAAACTGGCACTGACATGACTTTGTAAACCTTTAATACCGTATCTTTTCTGGTTTTTCCTCTAATACTTGCTCTAAAGTGTTGATAATTTTAATTTATGTGCTTGTTTAATTATTTATTCATACACTAAATATAAATTGACTAAACATTTTAGTTACAACTGTGCATATTTACTGGCAGTATTGACTCCAAATTCATCGCCAGTCCTTATTCTGAGAAGTGGGAAGGTAAAATCATTTAGTTATTTGTTGGTAAATGGTGCCGCAGTCTACGCCAACTCGGTGTGACAGTTACATAGTGTCAGATTTTACGATCTACTATTTATGAAACTGTTCTTCGGACAATATGACTCTTTCAACGTGACTTTCGCCTCCTCACCTATAAGGCTGCCTTCTTAACTCAGAGAGTGTTTTTTGAAAACCAGAAGATGATTTTACCCACAAACTTTTAAAACTGTTTTAGCAGAAAGGAAAGGATTTATTATTTTTACTTTCTCTACTACGTATAGTAAGTAGGGGAAGTATTGTATTCCCCAAAAATTCGATACAGAGAGTTCACCGGAAATATATGTTTTGAGACCCCCTGAATCCAAAAAAAGCATTTTTGGAAACATGTCCGTGTGTGTGTCTGTCTGTGTGTCTGTGTGTCTGTGAACAGCATAACTCAGAAACGAACAGTCGGATAAACACCAAACTTGGTATCTACGTTCAGTATCTTCCAGAGATGCGACACGAAGGTTTTCAAGAAAATCCCCCCACCCCAGACTACCCTTTACATGGAACATTTTTCGAAAATTTTAATTTTCTCAAAAATGGCTTTAACGATTTTGATTAAAATATCATATGTTTAAGATACTTTCATGACAAATAAAATGTATATCTTGAATTTTCTGGGAACGTCTCCAAAAGTATTCTTCATTGTAAACGACTTTTGTATAACTGGTAAACCATGAGAGATAGACAACATTTTACTACACAAAAAATGTAGATCGCGTTAAAATACACAATTTATGTCATATACATTTTTTTGTTGAGTGAACCATTTTCGAGATATTGCTTGTTATTCCCTTAAATTTGTCAGTACTTATTTTCTGAAATGGGAATTCGTTATTCATTTTTACTTTCTCTACTACGTATAGTAAGTAGGGGAAGTATTGCATTCGACCCAAAAATTCGATACCGAGATTTCACCGGAAATACATGTTTTGAGACTCCCTGAATCCAAAAAAAGCATTTTTGGAAACATGTCCGTGTGTGTGTCTGTGTGTGTGTGTGTGTGTGTGTGTCTGTGTGTCTGTGTGTCTGTGAACAGCATAACTCAGAAACGAACAGTCGGATAAACACCAAACTTGGTATTTAGGTTCAGTATCTTCCAGAGATGCGACACGAAGGTTTTCAAGAAAATCCCCCCACCCCAGAGTACCCTTTACATGGAACATTTTTCGAAAATTTTAATTTTCTCAAAAATGGCTCTAACGATTTTAATTAAAATATCATATGTTTAAGGTATTTTCATGACAAATGAAATGTATATCTCGAATTTTCTGGGAATGTCTCCAAAAGTGTTCTTCATTGTGAACGACTTTTGCATAACTGGTAAACCATAAGAGATAGACAAAATTTTACTACACAAAAAATGTAGATCGCGTTAAAATACACAACTTATATCATATACATTTCTTTTGTTGAGTGAACCGTTTTCGAGATATTGCTTGTTATTTCCTTAAATTTTCCAATACTTATACTTTTTCTCAAATTCGTTATTCATTTTTTTATGTCCTGGACAGGCAAAGAGAATGGAATGCGCCACATAGCAACCAGCGTTAAAATATTTGACTATCGCTTAAAACCTACCATATTCCCCTTGCATCTACAAGAAAATTACCAATAAGATTGACATCTCGATATCTCGATTAACATGAAGCATATGGAGAATAGGCGTTTGTAAAAATAGATTGTACAAGAGTAGAGAAAGTCATGTGAGTGTAACACATCAGATTTTTTTATCTTGGATATGCAAAGAGTATTAATCTATGGCAAAGGGAATGATGCTGCACCTAGCAACCAGCTATTAAGAGATATGTCGATGTTTAAAGGCTACTGTATTTGTGTATTGCCCTTGCAAATATAAAACAAAGAGAACTTAGTAGGCCTTAAGTCATAGTCAAATATTCTTAGAACTATTCACCATGTTTAAAATGTAATTCTCTTTACATGTCAAAAGATTGTTTCTGCAAATATTTATCTCGATTAATATGAAATAGATGGAGAATAAGAGTTTGTAAAAATAGTTTGTATAAGAGTAGAGAAAGTCATGTGAGCGTAACACATCAGATTTTTTACCAACGAAATCGTTATATAAAATTTTAGTGTGATTTCAAACATAAACAACTTTTAACCATGCGTTTAACAAAAATAAAAACAATTATAAGTCTAAAATAGCAATAGTATTTGGATGGTAAAGAGTGACTACCCAAATATTCGACGGATAGGGTGGAATCTTACATGTTACAGAATTAAGAAATCCTGGAGCAATGAATGAGAAATCCGTCGATTCCTGAAATGACCTGACTTTCAAGTGAATGCTACCGAATGAAGGAAGACATTTTTCGGATGTCTCTAGTCCCATACAAATACTCAAAGCGTTCATTACCAATTCATGTAAGGAATCTTCTATACAGTGGAAACAACGGAATTCATTATCTTCAAGGTTTTCTCAGTTCACTGTCCGGATGATTTAGGTGTTCCTGAAGCGTGAACATAACTTCCTGTTTGTAATCTTCACTCCCCGTCCCAGGGAGCTAAGACATGGTACGGTCACTAGTGATTTACTTTTCTATCTCTCCACATCAAAGATGGATATCAACTTGGTCCTAGATGTATGGTGTTATTTTCTCGCCAATTAGGCATCTGAAGTAGAGAAAGTATTTATAGCATTCTGCCTTGAAATTCCATAGTTATCGAAATCTCATCGGAAATAACATACTTTGAAATCCTTTGAATAAAAGTCTCTCTGTCTCTGAAAACTGCAATTTAAAAAGGAAAAGTTGAATAAATGCTTTATGTTACATTAAGTTTACTTAATGGGAAAAATTGCAGGAAACTTCTCCAACTTAACAACTCCAACATTTTTGGATGGGAAATTTAAATAATGAATAAAATGTGTTTGCTGGATTTTCTGTAAATAACCTTTGAAGTCCTCTTCAGTCTCGTTTAATTTAAGAGACTTATAATGGAGCACGAAGTAAAACAGTAGGAATCTCTGAGTTACGAGGGCTGATCAATAAAGACTGAGACTGATTTGTTACTTTCTCTACTATGTATAGTAAGTAGGGGAAGTATTGTATTCCACCCGAAAATTTGATACCGAGATTTCAGCGGAAATACATGTTTTGAGATCCCCTGAATCCAAAAAAAGCATTTTTGGAAACATGTCCGTGTGTGTATGTGTGTGTGTGTGTGTGTGTGTGTGTGTGTGTGTGTGTGTGTGTCTGTGTATCTGTGTGTCTGTGAACAGCATAACTCAGGAACGAACAGTCGGATAAACACCACACTTCGTATTTAGGTTCAGTATTTTCCAGAGATGCGACACGAAGGTTTTCAAGAAAATCCCCCCAACCCAGACTACCCTTTACATGGAACATTTTTGGAAAATTTTAATTTTCTCAAAAATGGCTCTAACGATTTTGATTAAACTATCATATGTTTAAGATATTTTCATAACAAATAAAATGTATATCTCGAATTTTCTGGGAATGTCTCCAAAAGTATTCTTCATTGTGAACGAATTTTGCATAACTGGTAAACCATATGAGATAGACAAAATTTTACTGCACAAAAAATGTAGATCGCGTTAAAATATACAGTTTATGTCATATACATTTTTTTTGTTGAGTGAACCATTTTCGAGATATTGCTTGTTATTCCCTTAAATTTTTCAATACTTATTTTCTCAAATGGGAATTCGTTATTCATATTTTTGTCTTGGATATGCAAAGAGTATTAATTTGTGGGAAAGGGAATGGTGCTGCACCTGGCAACCAGCTATTAAGAGATATGTATGTGCTTAAAGGCTACTGTATTTCCAAATTGCCCTTGTAAATATATTATCCCCTTACATCTACAAGAAAAATAGCAATAAGATAGAGTCTGCAAATGTTTATCTCGATTAACATGAAGTAGATGGAGAATAAGCGTTTGTAAAAATAGTTTGTACAAGAGTAGAGAAAGTCATGTGAGTGTAACACATCAGATTTTTTCTGTAGTTTCCTTGGTAGTTTTATGTCTCTACCACGAATACTTGAAAAGAGCAGGGTTTCATGTATAATGTCCAAAAGCGACAGCACTCTCGTAACGGTAGGTTGGTAGTAATGCTGTATATTGTTGACCCTACTTGAATTTCGCATACCACAAAATGGAGGTGACACAAGAGGAGCAATACAGCGCAATAAAATTTTATTTTCGTTTAAATCATAGAGCCTTGAAACTTTCGAAAAGCTGAAGCAAGCATACGGTGAAGATGCACTACCTCGTGCAACGGTGTTTAGGTGGTTCAAGGACTTCAAAGAAGGGCGAGTCCTCTGTGCTAAGCAAGGTGGGCCTGGTGTTTCGGAATGGAATGATTTACCAGCATGCAGTTCCCCCCTCACACTACTGTTACAGTAGCTACTACACGTCAGTATTGGCTACACTGAGGAAGCACATTACAAGGAAACGTCCAGAACATCATCGGAATGGGTGGCGACTTCATCACGACAACGCGCGGCCTCACGTCGCAAATCAAGTCCAGGAATTTTTGGCTAAATTCAACATTACCTGTGTGCCGCATCCGCCTTAAAGCCCCGGTCTTACCCCCTGTGATTTCTTTTTATTCCCATTACTAAAGGCAAAGTTCCGGGGCATTCGATTTGAGAGCACTGAAGTAGTGCTAAAGAAAAGTGAGGCGATTCTCAAAGACCTGACAAAGAATGGCCTGCATCATGTGTTCGAGGACTGGCAGAGACGCTATAAAAAGTGCATTCAGTTAGGAGGGGACTACTTTGAAAAAGATCATGTCAACATTGAAATGGAGTAATAAATATCTGTGAAAAAAAATCAGTCTCAGTCTTTATTGATTAGCCCTCGTACTATCGACTTTTGTGAAAAATAGTAAACAAAAACTCTAAAGACATGTTTTCACTTTCTTTGGTGGTTACTTATAGTACGTAGAGCAAGTATTGCTTTTCAACCAACAAATTGATATCGAGGTTTCATTGGAAATACACGTGTTGAGATCCGTTGAATCCAAAAAAATAGTTTTAGAAGAAACTGTGCCTGTGAACAGAATAAATCAAGAACCAAAAGTTGGATAAATACCAAACTTCGTGTTTAAGCTAAACATTTTTTAAGGATGCAACATGAATATTTTCAAGAAAATCCCCTCACCTCCAACTTTCTTTTACATTGATATGTTTTTATTATTTTGATTCTTTCAAAAATGCATACAAAATTTGATAAAAATACAATATGTTAAAGATACTTACAAGATTAATGAAAAGTATATCTTGATCTTCTGTGAATAAGCTCTTCATTCGAATGAGTTTTGTGTGAGGTTATATAATTGATTAACTGTAAGAGATAAACAAATACTTATTGGGAAAAAAACGTACATCTCTTTAAAACACACCATTTATTTTAAGTAACCTTTTTTGTGACATCAAGTGGTTGTAATTGATTTAAGTTTATCTATACTTCATTGAAGTTGAAGTGCTGTCACCATTCAGTTGTTTCTTGATGTCATGGATAGAATGTGGAATTTCAAGGTCAGCGTATAGGGACTCACTTTTCAAGATTTGATAAACACTTCTATCTCCTGTATCCCCCTTGTACCCACAACAAAATGTGAAATGAAACTATTTGTGCAAAGGTTTATCTCGATTAACATGAAACAGCTAGAAAAATAAGCTTTCGTAAAAATAATTTGTAATAACAGCTGATATATACAAATAAACGATAGTGGCTAGAGAAGTTCATGTGCAGAATGTATTTAATTTTTTACAAGCTCTACTATTTACAACATTTCGATAGAATGAACATTTAAGGCTGTGCACAAGTTTTCATTTCTGTTATTTCTGTAAACCAATCGCTCTTTGGTGCACCTGAGTGCATAACGTTCTTGCCTGTCATAGTGTGAGCCCGACTGGTTAAAACTGCTTCGGCTAGTTCAGATTTTTATTCCGAATTTCCTCAATTTTTAGGATGATTGTCAGACAACTTTTTCACATTCGTTCGTCGTCTTACATAACCTTTCTGGTTATAGGATTATTGTTATTGTTTTTGTATCGGAGAAACGCAAATTTATGTCGAATAAAACGTAACGCTGTGGAAGGGGTTCAGCTTATAAAAGGTATTTACCTAAACTACAGTTATATACATGTTAGACACTAATTTAACAATTCTCGAACTTCATATTTTCTTTCTCCACCCTTAATGAGCATTAAAATATGTATTTAAAGAATTTCAATGTCTTAGTTTTTATGGTATCTGAAAAGAAGCATTATTTCTAGCCTTTGATACATAATTTTAGGAGGCTCGATGCGAAAGTAGAAATGGCAGGAATAAACGGAAAAACAAGAAGAAAAAGGAATTGAAGAGAGGCTTAGCAAATAGGATAAGGCAAGCATAACTGCAAGTTCTGCTAGTTATATGTCGGCCACAAAGAAAACCTTAAAAGAAAACCAAGAAATGACAGATAATTCGTTGCTAGCGTTTCCCTGAAACTGCCAGCCTGGTATACATGCTAACAAAGACCGAATGCTTCTAAGAATAGTTAGGCTGTGCTAATCATGCTACCCTCAGAAATCCCACAGTTGTTAACGTTGGAACCTGCCTGTTGCTACGCCTAGTTCGCCAAGTCATACGGCAACCCACAAGACAGAAAGCATTGTCTGTTCCATTCATGCTACGGACGCAGACATATATCACAGTTTTCAAGTAATACAGTGCAACAGCTCATTCATACGCGTGCACATGTTTTGTTTACGCCAGTCATTGAATCAACTAGTCAGCTGGCTTTGTTGTACCTTTTTAACAACTTAAGGAACGTTAGAAATAAGTTTGTTACATAATATCCAATAGAAACCGTGGGTAGATTAAGGAAATAAACAAATTAATACTGAGCAGCTGATATTTAAGAAGGCGTTTCCATAGAAATCGGATTTGTCTGAGCATATAACAAGATAATTTATATTTCATACGGTGATTTGTTTCGTGACAGTGTTGCAGACATTTGAATACTTGCGTTGTAATAAAACTTAATGTATTGAAATGAAAAATCCTGAAAAGCCACATGAAATTCGCAACAAATTCAATTCAAGTCCATTCAGAATATTTACTATAGAATGAAACGGGTAAGCGTAAGATATATCACCGCAAGAATGTTTTCTTTTACATTTTTACAAAAGGTAGCTATTACATTGAGGGACCCAATGGAAGAGAGATATATGCCACATGTCTGCTGATTTTGTGGCTTTGGTACAGGGAAACATCCGATGCCATTTAGTGTCATAACCAGTAACTCCTAGCAGAATGGCATGTGCCCATTCTTTGAAAGAGAGCATTATATATTTGCTAATTTACATAACTGACACATTCGCAGTGGAAAAGAGGTCAATTACATTCCTTTCTCTAGGTTTTATGAGTCAGTGCTTCTCATTGGTCAGTTTGAATTCAGAACCCCCCCCCCCAAAAAAGGTTTGTTTATAAGCTTCCAAGATAGCGGTAATAGGTGTTGATATGAATGCTGTTGAAAAACAATATACAGCAATACGTGTCAAGCGGTTACAGATCCAAGTGATATGAATTTACAAAATGCTTAAACCCCTTTAAGTCGAAATTGAGAACGTTCTGAGGTTTTCTTTTTAATTATTTATTTTAAGCTGTTATAAAATGACGTAATGCCAAATCAATATCAACTAACATGTATTAATATTTGAAAAAAAAAAGCATTTAGTTTTTGTAACAAGTGTTGGTATAACAGCAAGAGTTCACGTTTCCTACAAAATCAGATTTCCTCAATTCCCTTTTCCTGAAATAACACACTTCCAACTGGGCCGCTCAATTATTTTCCTAGATAGTCACTTCCTCAGTTCATTCATAAATGGCTGGTTACCTTTATGTATATCTCTTTTGTGTGTGTTTTTGTTCCTTGGAAAGAGTACATGGATTTCAATTATTCGTGCTTAAGAATATTTCTTTGCTCATTCCCTATTTTTTCTTCATTTACCACTTACCATTTATATGTACTTTATAATACTCATAGCTTTAATAGCTCAAAAGTTGTGTCTCTCTTTTTGCTCTTTTTTATTTTATAATATGGGTTCTAGAATGTATGTATCCCAAGGTTGTCATAGCAGTGTTAATACAATGTGACCAGATTTTAAAGCACAGCATACAATTCCAAGCCACTAGTAAATAATTATGTGGTATCTCCACCAAGAAACTTTATATTTGCTCTTGGCTGATATATCGCGTATTTTAAGTTTTAAAAAGCACTAATCTTTTCATAGTTAGATGTTGCAAAGTTGAATCAGATTTTAAAAGTCTCACGGTGGGGACTCTCCTTGCTGATGCTCTTATTTTGAGCTACCATGACGAGATATCCGTACGTGCATTAAAAGTTCTAATCTGATTGCAACTTAGTGCTTACTTATGGCTATTGTGATAGAACTATTATCAAAGCACACATTAACTCTAATGGTAGTCAACTATAAAGCTTGGAAATGAGTTTCATTGCGAAATTAATATACATACGCACATCTAACATAGAATACCTCACAAAGGGGAAACAATGCAAGCACTGTATCCTTAAATTTGATTTAATCTTAATCCAGTCCTTTAATGACTCACACTTCTTTCTATAGGTGTTACTCGATTTATCCGGAATCACTATACATTCAGTCTTTCAACATATTTTAAACTAATCGAGGAAACCCTCTTAGACTTTCACTCTTTTTCTTGCCAAAATTTCAAATATCGGTATGATAGTATAATCAAAACTGCCACAACAATTTTGGGGAGGAAATGGTACAACTTGAGGCAATATTTTATATCATAACATGCTGTGAATGCCAGAGTGATTGTAGTGTAAATTAATATTATTGTATGTACATGATTTTAGATATTTGTTAGCCATAAGTATTGTTAGGAAATAAGTTTACACGGCCTAACTGAAACTGACAATAGAAGTGGGTAACAATAAATCGAGGGGGTGAGTTGTTTATCACTAAGAAGAGATAAATAAATGATGTCAGGGAAGCGTGCCTTTTTTAGAAATGGAGGGAATATCTTCCCTAGAGCATATATGTTAGTAGTAGTGATTGGCTGACCAAAACAGACGCTAAAGTGGGCGCAATTTGGTAATCAATGTGAGCTCTATTATAATGTTTAGGCAATTCGAGGTGAAGGAGTATATATTCTCGAGCCATAAGCAAGTGTTGCACAGTTCTGAAGAATCTCTCACGAGGTGCACGTCGCAGGGTTAGATACAAAAATGTAAAGTACGCGAAGTAATTGGTGCGCGGCAACTAAAACGACTGTAGTTACATTCGTAAATATCACAGTTTCAGTCAGGCGTGTATAAAGATTAAACATGTCAATTATTAATTAAGTATGACGGCAATAAAAGTCTAGATTCAAATTGTTTTACCAGTGTTATCGTTTAGTAACAACTCCTTTCCGTTTACACGCTCTGCTTAGAGACACGTGCTCGACTGAGTTATAATAGCTAGCCGGACAAAGAACCCAAATTTAAAAATAATTAAACAATAAGCGCCCAGCAAATAAGATAACACAAGCCACTGAGAACTGCAACAAACTTTCATGTGAACGATTGTTTGGGGAGGTAGAATTTCATGAAAACATTCGCCTTCACATTAAAAAGATGCCAGGCCTAAGCATCATATTAAGTACTTATCCGACTTTTCTGTTTTCTTTAAGTGACTTACATAATGAAGAAACTTTAAATGATAGAAAAATCTCACTATAGGCAAATTATAAATTTTGTTAAAACATAACATTTATGTGTCAGATAACCTTTAAAACATTAATTATTGTAGCATTTAGTTTTCCAAGATTTTAAAACACACTTTTGTTCCTCAGGAGTTCATACAAGGAGAAAGTTATGTTATTGGCCTTTTAGAAATGGTTTTAAAACCGTTTCTGTCGAATTTTTATCACGATTAAAAGGAAGTAAAGAAAAAAATAAATATTTTGTAGAGCAGTTAAGCTAATAGAATATAATGGAGATATACGACTTGTGATTTTCAAACATTAGAATTTTTTTATTTATTTATTTGTTTTTCTTTCCCCTCACCCTTGAACGTCGTCAGAAAAATGCATTTCTTGGAGTTAACATTAGCGTTTCAACTTTCAAGTTGCCAAATTCGGCAAATGTTTCTGTATTTATATAGCCTCTATGTGCACAGAGGTTTTCGGCTGAGGTAGAAGAGTGGGAACACCGCCCCTCCCTCGATGACGACCGAGGTGTGTAACTGGTAACAATAACCACTCGAGCGCCGTTAAAACAACGGCGTGACAAACCAAAGGGATGTGACGTAATACGGCGGTTTTGCCCTCTGCTTGAAACTGGTACTTCCCCTGCATTCTTTCGGTGTATCGAATTACATCAATATCTTAGAAAATATTTTCCCATCCACCTCGGTCCATTTTCACCAAGCGGTGTTGGACTTCATAAGGCTCCCGCAAAGTTGCGGCAGGATGACATACTTTCCTCTTTTTCCATTTTTATTTCACAGCTTTCTTCTGGTTTCCCAACCATAAATCCTGCAAGCAGCTTGTTATAGTAAGTTTTTCGGTTACTTGTTTGCTTTGTGTTCTGAATCCATAATGGATGCTAGAAAACAATTATTTAACGAGAGCTGACTTCTGAAGGGTCAAAACATCCTTTTTTGCATTCCACCCAAAAATTCGATACCGTGATTTCACGGAAATACATGTTTTGAGGCCCCCTAAATAAAAAAGGCATTTTTAGAAAAAGTTCCGTGTGTCTGTGAACAGCATAACTCAAAAACGAGAAGTCGGATAAATACCAAACTTGGTATTAGGTTCAATATCTTTCAAAGATGCGACACGAAGATCTTCACAAAAATTCCCCTACCCCAGACTACCCTTTACTTGGAGCATTTTTCGAAAAGTTTGATTTTCTCAGAATTGGCTCTTACGATTTTTATTAATATCATATATTTAAGATATTTTCATGACAGATTAAACATATATCTTGAATTTTCTGGAAACTTCCCCAAAAGACCTCTTCATTCTGAATAACTTTTGCATAACTGGTAAATCGTAAGAGATAGACAAAAGTTTACAACACAAAAAATGTAGATCTCGTTCAAACACACAATTTATGTCATATACATGTTTTTTGAGTGAACCATTTCGAAGATATTCCTTGTTATTTGTTTGAATTTTCCAATACTTATACTTCTTCTCAAATGGAAATTCGTTATTCTTTTTTTTTATGTCCTGGACATACAAAGAGAATGGAATGCTTCACATAGCAACCAGCTCTTAAAAGAGTTGACTATCGCTTAAAGCCTACCATATTCCCCTTGCACCTACAAGAAAATTAGCATTAAGATATTTTCTGGAAGTGTTTATCTCAATTAACATGAACTAAGTGGAGAATAAGCGTTTGTAAAAATAGTTTCTACAAGAGTGGAGAAAGTCATGCGAGTGTAACACATCAGATTTATTTCCTTTCTTTTCAAATAAGAACTCTATTCTGTCTAGATTTCATTGACGCATTGACGTAAACAGAATAAACAAACAAAATTAAATGTGTGCAGGTTTATAATTTGAAAGTTTCCTAAGAACGTCAAGTGCTGCAGTTGTACGCTGTCCATCGTTTAAGATTTTGTGAGTTTGGAGATGTTGTGTCCTCAGGTATACGGAACGAGTCGAAACTAAGATCTCCCTCCTTGGAATCTGTAGTTATAGTTTCCATGTGTTCTTATTGAAAAAGAGGGTAAAGATAAAAGCTACGAACGAACGGAGGGGCCCCGCAACCGGGGCAGAGCACCTCAAGTAGGTAGTAACGGTCATTTTTGCTTCTACCGTGATCCCTGGAAAGTAGGGATGAGTGGAGGGGCCCGAAGGGCGACGGGCACAAGCACGGACGGGACCCCTAACGTTTCCAGATCGAAAGCATCCAACGACGCCCGGGCTCACCCACAAGTCACCGAACCCCCGGCGGTCCCCCCGAGATGGTGCCCACTCGGAGGCGAGATCTCACTGAGCAGTCCCTCAACGACGCCAGGAAAGAAGAGCGCACAGTCGCCGCAACCCGCCGAACACCGTCACCTGGTGCTGCAACCCTGAAACAGATGACAAGGAAGATGATGGTTATAGAAAATGAGGGGCAGGAGCGTTGTGTTAGAAGATGAACTACTCCAGCACTCACCTGCCGACCTGGGGAAACCACGAAAAACCCATGGGTCAGAGTGGGCGGTAGCCGGGGGTCGAACCTGGGACCTCCCGAATGCGAGTTGCACACGTTATCGCGGCACCACATCGCTCGTTTGAAAGTGAGAGAGAGTTTATTAATGTAAAATATTGCTTTGTCCGGATCAACAATTACATTATATTTTCGAGTTTCGATTGGAATTTCTAGTGTGTTTAAAATAGTTTACGAAGGCCACACTGAAAAATTTTGAAATACCACGTTTCTGAAAACAAATGAAATTTCTTTACGTTTGATAGCTACTTTCTAATGTTTTGCGAGTTAATTGCCATGTAGTTTGTTAATTATCATCATTTAAAGATGTTGGTTCTCCGAAAATGAATTTGACTAGAGAACATTTCTGGGCAATGATTTTTTACGATTTTAAATCATCATTAACACTTAAACAATGTGAAGATCGGCTTAGAAATGCACTTGGCGAAGAAGCTCCGCCCCATCTAAGGCAACAATTTATAATTTGTACTGGGGATTTAAATTCATACCTTTTTTCTTAGTGGTGAATTTCATGAAGGACACCCAAGAACTGCTGTTACTGATGAAAATATGCCGCTGTTCGAGCAATGCTTGAAGAAGATCGACGGACATCTTATGAATTTATTCGGGCGACATTGGGCATTGGTATGAGTCAAATCCAAAACATTTTACATCAACAGTTAGGCGTGGGAAAACTTTGTTGTCGATGGATTCCACATAAATTGACTCACAATAATGCATTGTTTGATGCAGAAAAGCTCTGGAAAAATCCCAATGCGGCACTTCAAATTTGGTTTGGAATATCGCTACTGGTGATGAATCTTGGATTTACTTTTATGATCCTGAAAAGAAAAGTCAATCGGCTCAATGGGTCTTTCGAACAGAATATAAGACTACAAAATTCCGACGAATTCGCAGTGCTGGTAAGAAGATGGTTGCTATTTTTTTTCTTTTTCTAAAACGGTCTATATTGCTACTATAGCATCACAAGATAGACGTACCGTTGTGTACCGTTGGTACACAAATGTCTGTTTATAGCAAATTTTTGTAAATGTTCGTGAAAAACACCCAAAAGTAAAAATGTTACATCATGACAACGCATCGTCACATTCAGCAAAACTAACAACTGAGTATCTGGATGCCCTAAAGGTCGGCACCATGGACCCTCCACCATGCAGACTTGACCTAGCACTTTGTGATTTCTTTTTGTTTCCAAAAATTTAAGATGAAGCGCATGGAATCATTTTTTCGTCATCAGATGAAGCAGTGGAACATTATAAAAACCTGGTTTCTTAAGTGCCTCACGAAGAGTAGCATCTTTGCGTTAAGGACTGGTTTCATTGAATGCAAAAATGTATTGATGTTAAAGGGGACTATTTTGAAAAACAATAAAATCATTTAATTTTTTTTAAACTAATCGTTTGATTTTCTAAAAATGTTCAGTGTCGCCCTTGTACGTTCATACTGTTTTGTTCTCAGTAATTCCCTATTAAATTATCTCGTAAGCTGCAGAATACTTTATACCTCCTTCTTGATGTTGATTTCCACTGTGCATTTTTCATAGTGGACTCCTGTAACATACGTGCGCTCTCTGCAAGTGTCCGCAGTTTCATCTCGTTAGTCTTATTTATTATCTTGCAAATAAAGTTTACAGCGTTATACTACTGCTCCAGGCTGCACGTGCTGCATCACGTTTATCACAACCTTTCTGCGTGCCTCAGGCCTTGAATATTCTATATACTCATATTTCATAGATGGCACATACTCCAATTTCAAGTAGCATGTAACAGCTTCATTGCGATTTCGTTCTGGTTACTCAATTAACTTATGATTTTACCATATTGTTACATACTGGTGTTAGGGTCAAAAGGTTTCCAGCTAAAGGTATTAAATTTTAATTACCCCAGCATGCACATTGGGAGACGTAGCTGCAGAGACAGCGAGAGGACCAGAACTTTGAACATCACATTCGAGTGTAGGCGTGGGATATTTACAACAAACTACACAGAATTCACACTAATCACATTAACTATGGTTTATTCAATAAAAACACGGTGCCCCTACATCGCACACAAACGAGATAAGGAAAGAAATGAGGGGAGATGCTACACACACAAGCTACATTCACACTCTACACATATAACTCACTCGACTCTCAAACCAAAGTGATGCTAACACAACACAAAAAAGTAACGCTAACCTATTCCCCCTCTCCATCCTCGCTAGACCCACTAGGTCGTACTGGAGAGCGTCATGTCAAAACGAACTTCAAACCCAAAGCCGAAAGAATTACCCCAACAATGCTGTCGCGAATACGACGCAATAATGTGTCTGGCATGACAATAGCTACTAATTACCTAATAAGCCACAATATGTAGTCCCGCAAGTGGTTTTGAAATTATCGAAAATTCCGTTAGCTAATGACTATACCTAGAGATGTTTAAGGTCATGTGAATTTATTAACAGAATATAATTAAGTATAGGTTATGCAGCGGAGGGGACAGCTCACGCGCTTCGACCTACATAGATCTATTGCGGCTACCACCTCCCAGGAGGAAGGGATGAAGTGAAGGAATCACAGAAGGTTACAGGCCGCAGGCAGATAGGCTACAGAAGCGCGCGGAAGTCCCTAAGACAACAGATTCGAAGACCCGTCCCACTGCTGGAGCTGCCTAGAGAGGGCTATGAACGACCCTTCGACCAAACAGCCCTCTAGTATCCACGGGGAGTAGGCTTTCCTTTAAGCAAGCATCCGCTCCATCTGTCCGGCACCGTCATAGGCCACGAAACCCAGAAGCAAACCTGAAAGATGAGAAGGAAACGGAATGAAAGATAAATGATGGAAGGGAAATCGGGTAGATGAGAAAACACCCAGCATTCGTCCACTGACCAGGGAAAACCACGATAAACCCAAGGTCTGAGTGGTAGGTCGACGGAAATCGAACCCGGGACCTCCCGAGTGGGAACCTCATACATTACCGTGGAGCCATCTCGCTCAATAACTAATTAAATAAACAATTACTGCCACACACGATAGTAAAACATTCATACTTATTTCAATCGCTATCACAGAAGAGAGTTCTGAATCCAAATGAAATGCACACAAAAGTAAAAGAATCTAAAAATCTCACAATAAAAGAATAAAATGCAAACGTTTTGTTAGAACATACGAAATAATCATACTTTTCCAATTTGCTTAAAGTTTCCGCCAACTACCGAAAATAATGGCGTATTAATTAATAAAAACTGATGCTCTTTGTATCCCTTAAACGCTGGAAGAAAGCAAAGTATTTGTAAAACTAGGATCAGACCGGATTTTTAAACCATGCATTTTCAAGTTTCTTCGTCGATGGTCTTCCCACCTTAGTCGCATCCTTAAACCTAACTGGGAACCTTTTTTCATGTGATCGTGTTTATAACAAAATTTTAAAATTCTCGGTAATAGGCTTTAAGCTTTGTTTATCGATGCTAAAATTGGCAAGAGTCGATATTTCTTTTCTCCCAAACAATGAGAGCCAGACTTCTGAAAGATTTACAGTTGTTCACACATACACACCGCACACGCTGTTCATGACATCTCGTATTTTTACCCAGGAAAGTCATGTTTTTTACACGCACATGCATTGCATTATTCGCGACATATTCTATCCAGGCAATTTTTTCCGTTAGTGTTTAATCTTTTTAACATATAAAAAACATTTATACGGACACGGGTAGTCGAGGAGATTAAGGCGCCTACTCATAAACAGGAGGTCCGTGGTTCAAATTCCGTCAGGATTGTTCTCCCTGACTGATTTTTTTATTTAATTAGGTTTTCTCAGTCCTTATGACCGGCCAATACCGGGCGGGTTGGAAGTGCCGGCGATGGAGGCAAGGGATAAAATATGCTCTCTGTGAACCTTCTCCGTTTCTCGGCCTTCGGCTGGTTGCCGGATTATAAGGACTGCCCCCCGCCGGGGGGCGTTGGACCCCATGTAGGGCAGGGTCCCCGGTCTGCCTGTCCGTCTGCTGCCCCGGACCCTGTCATTTGCTGTGCCCGTCACTCCTGGTTCCGGCCGCCCGGTGTCTCCGATCACCTCATCCCTTCCTCCCCGGGGGCGCCCGCCTCGTGAGGGCGTATGGTACAATGTCCAGCCTCTCTAGATCAGTGCCGAAATCCCCTCCGCTTCTCATTTCATTCATTCCTTTCCCAATTATCATTCCATGTATCATCACTGTCCACCGCCTGTGGCACCGTATATGGAGTGCATCAAAACTCGACGGGAAAACTTCAAGAATGGATACTTCATAATATAGAGAGAAGAAAAAAATGTGTATTACAACACGCATAATTACGGAGCCTTCATACGGCTGTGTTCACGTATCAAATGAAATGTTCAAACTGACTTCCTGCTGCCTGAATACAGGCTTCCCCACGTCCTCGTATCGAATATGACCAAAATGCCTGCTGTGGTGCGTACTGTTTGACAGCCGGCCACAATCCATGCACGGAGTGTTAGTTCATCATACACTGCATTTAAATACTCGAAAGATTTTGTTTCCTCTAAGATAAAATCCAGAGGATTTAAATCAGGAGAGGAGGTGACCAAGCAATTGGTTCACCTCTACCAATCTAGCGCCCAGGAAAATGTGCATTAGAGGAATGCACAGATGAAATTTGGGCAAAATCGTTTTAAAAGGTTTTTTTTTTATTTGTGTTCATAAAACAGCCTGAACCTTCTAGATTATAATATATTATTTATTGGCCTGAAGCGCATTTACATTCTGTCACGTGACCATTTAAATACCTTTGCGCACGTGGCGTATAGGTTTCTTTTATGCTCCACGTGGATTTGGAAACAGAAGTCTATTGAAAACATCCAATATAATTATTAGCTTTAGTGATTTATAGCTAAATTATTAGAATACTGAAGCTTAATCCAAATAAAATGGCGATTAGTTACCATTAGGCCTAGAGGTGAGGGAACCGCAAGAGGGTATAAGCCGTAGGCAGGCCGGCCGATACAGGCGCGCAAACGTCCCTAACAATTCCAAGCTTGATTGGCAGGCTGCTCAGAGAAGGCTTCCCTCTGGCGGAATCGAGAACTTTCCAATGCGCAAGCATCTGCGTCATCTGTCCGACACCGACCAACACTGCTCAACCCATAAGCCCACCTGAAGCATGAAAGGGGAAGCGAAATGATAGGGAATGAGGGAAAGTAAATTTGTAGTAGAAGAGAAAGTACCCCAGCATTCGCCTTGCTAATCAGGGAAAACCACGAAAAACCCATGATCAAAGTGGCTGGCCCCAGTAATGGAACCCAGCACCTCCCGAATGCGAGCCTCGCACGCTCAATCTCGCTGGGTGCGATGCTGTTAAGTTAGGCATATTTTAATGTTGCGAGTTAAAAAGAATTTTAGGGATCTTCTGTCGCTTTAACTCTTAACAAAGAAACTTTTCTGTTATTCTTTTATTCTCAAACGTTACTTCAGGATTGGGATTAAAATATCATCAATTTGAGATACTGACAAGGCGAATAAAATTTACTGATTGGACTCTCTATATATAGCCGTTGAGTTTGCCATTGTATGTAATTTTACGTAGGGTTTCTCTCTTTCTCTCTCCCTCTCTTTTTGAACTTTTCACTTTCAGACTCTATGGAGCGTGGGGAGTAATCCTAATTAAAGAAAAATTACCACTCCCGCCTGGGAATGGCACCCAGAACCTGGAAAACAAACATATATGACTACAAATGAAACAAGCTCTCGTTAAAACATACGATTCATGTGAAATTCGTTTCTTCGTAGGCACTAGCCGTTTCCGATACTGTTTATTTTTCTACGTTTAAACATTTATCGGGTTTTAAGTCCGGTGTATTTTAAAGCATAGAGTGTTCATTCTTTTGGAAAAGTAGAATCGATTGACTGAAAAATCCAATGTCATAGCCGGAATTTGAACAACGGATTTCTCGTTTCCCTCAAGTTGCTCTAACCAACTGATCCACCACGGCAACATGCCGGTAGGACATTAAATTCTCCAGCTGACTAATTTCTTTCCCGGTAAACCACAAGGAGATCTAAAATTGTTTTGAGATAACATATACCAATGCCGACTTACAATGCCGTAAGTACTTTAAGTCCCAGGCTTCATAGTTTAGCCGTTATTAGATCAACTAATGGAATTAATGGATGGAATTGACCTAATAGAGATTACCTAATGCCCTACTTACTTTAAGTTCCCGACTTCATAGTTTAGCTGTTATTAGCTCAATTAATAGAATTAATGGATGGAATTGACCTAATAGAGGTGACCTAAGTGACCAAGAGGTGACCTTAAGTCCCAGGCTTCATAGTTTAGCCGTTATTAGGTCAATTGATGGAATTAATGGATGGAATTGACATAATAGGGGTGACCTAAGTGACCAAGAGGTGACCTTAAGTCCCAGGCTTGATAATTTAGCCAATATTAGGGCAATTAATGGAATTGATGGATGGAATTGACCTAATAGAGGTGACCTAAGTGACCAAGAGGTGACCTTAAGTCCCAGGCTTCATAGTTTAGCCGTTATTAGGTCAATTGATGGAATTAATGGATGGAATTGACATAATAGGGGTGACCTAAGTGACCTAAAGGTGACCTTAAGTCCCAGGCTTGATAATTTAGCCAATATTAGGGCAATTAATGGAATTGATGGGTGGAATTAATTTATTAATTGAACTAATAGAAGCTAAACTATGAAGACCTACGGCATTGTAAGTCGCCATTGGAGTTATGTCATTTCAAAAACCATCATCGTAGATTCACGGACGTAAAAGAACCTTATGCCTGATAAAGAAGTCTCTGAGCAGAATTTCCAGTCCTTTATGCCCAATATAGAACGGGACGCTACGAACCATAATAGTTAAAGAGCGTCCATAAATAAATAAAATTAAATAAAACACAAAAACAATTTGAGATCTCCTTGTAGTTTACCGGGAAAAATGCGAGTCAGCTGGAGGTTTTAATGTCCTAATGACATGTTGCCATGGTATTCGGTTAGAGTAACTGGAGGATCCGTGATTCATATATTGGCTATGGCAGTGAATTATTCAGTCATCTGATTCTACCTTTCCTACACACGCTTTTTGTGGAAGGGCAATTAATTCTGTTCATTCGTTTGTTTCTAACAAGAATGTGGCTCCCTTATGGCTGACATATCGACATTTGACGTCTGTCTCAGCCTCCGCCGCACTACAATGTGTGTATTACCACGATATATCTAATGAAACTATTCTTATGTGGACATATATCGTGGTTAACATGAAGTGTTAGAAAATGTCATATGTATGACATATGCAGTACGATTTGCGCAGCTATAATGCATCATATTTTCTAAATTCCGCAACAGGTAGTATTTTACCCTTCAGATTACGCTTCAGACATGGAATAGAATGCATTAACCACCTACCTGTGGGCAATAAACAACAACAATAAAATGCTCCCACTACATTACCGCAGTGAGATGGATATCTAACCTGTGCTAGCCGCGGTATTCCTGTTTTGCTCCCTCTTTTTCTCATTGTTTTGTGTGAGCAAACTTCTTGCAACATTACGCTCATCCTGCCCGCGACAGTAATTGCCTCAGCATTTCGTTTCTCAACCTTTATCGTTCCATCTTGTTTGCACTGGTTGTAATGTCGTGAAGCTACTGCAAGACATACAGTAAAACTCCTGGAAACCGCTATACATCTGTGCAAAAAGGCCGACTATTCCATAGTCTCGCTTTCACTCGAACGAGGTTTAAAACTGCAAAATCGTGTTTATATCACTTGCACTAGAGACTGATAATATCCGTAAATCATGTTGTAGAAACGACATTTAGTTTCTCTGCTATGTATAATTATTCCAACCAAAATTTCCATGTCGATATTTCACCGGAAATGTATGTTTTGAGTTCCCCTGAACACAAAAATGCATTTTTAATAAAAAGATACATGTATCGATGTGTGTGAACAATATATGAGAGCAGTCCCAGAAGTACCCGACCTAACAAAGAAAACACAAAAATGTTGGGAAAAAACATCTTTATTTCTCTACATAGCCTCCTTTCAGCTCGATACACTTTTCCCAGCGATGTTCAATAGCTTCGATACCCTGTTTATAGTGAGAACCGTTGAGTTCTGCAAAACAGCCATCAGCTGCAAACTCCACCTCTTCATTATTGCCTAATGTTTTGCCACCAAGCCATTTCTACAACTTTGGAAACAGAAAATAATCAGAGGGGGCTAAGTCTGGCGAATATGGTGCAGGAGGAAGCAATTCGAACTTTAATTGGCCAAGGCGATAATGGATGTGTGAAGTTGTGCATTGTCTTGATGAAACGGAACTTTCTTTTTCGCTAAATGCGGCTGTTTTTGCTTGATTTTATCATCCAAACGCTGCAATAAGTTTTCATAATACTCGCCATTGATTGCTTTTCCTTTTTGAAGATTCAATGAAAATTATCCCACGCGCATCCCAATAAAACTGACGCCATGACCTTGCCTGCAGATGGAATTGTCTTCGCCTTCTTTGGAGCCGCTTCTCCCCTTTGAATCCACTATTTTGACTCTTCCTTTGTCTCAAGTGTAATGTGATGGACCCATGTTTCATCCATAGCTGTGAATCGACGCAAAAACTCGGTTTTATTGCAGCGAAACACCACCAAATGCTCGACTGAAACATCCTAATGACGCTGCTTTTGTTCCATTTTGAGTAAACACGGCACCCATCTTGCGCACAGCTTTCTCATGTCTAAATTTTCAGTTAGTGTGCGATGTATAGCACTTTTTGAAATGCGTACGATGTTTGCTAGCTCGCTCACTTTCAGTCGACGATCATCCAATACCATTTTGTGGATTTTCTTCACAATTTCTGGCGTGGTCACCTCATTTGGTCGACCACACGATGTTCGTCTTGGCAGCTCGTACGGCCTCGCTTAAACTCTGCCACCCAATATTTTACTGTTGTAAACGAAGGAGCAGACTCCCCCAGAGTAGAATCTAGCTCAGCTTTAATATTAGTTGGACTAAGACCTTTCAAATGACAGAATTGTATCACATAACGATGAGCAGTTTTATCCATGTTTACAAATTTGCTGAGAAAGTTCACTATTAATGGCTGCCAAACAATTACTAAACAACTAGCATCGTCAAACTTCAAACTTAAGCTGTATAAGGATGGTACTTTCTATCATAGTATTTGTTTGAAACAACAACCGCTATATATACGTCAGGTCAGGTACTTCTGGGACTGCCCTTGTAACTCAGAAACGAAAAGTCGAATACATACCAAACCTGGTGTTTATGTTCAGTACTTTCCAGACGTGCAACACAAAGATTTTCATGAAAATCCTTCCACTCCAATTAACCTTTACATGATACAGTTTCCGAAATTTTTATTTTCTCAAAAATGGCTATAACGATTTTGATTAGAATACCACACATTAAATATATTTACATGGCAAATAAAATATATATTCTAAATTTTCTGAGAATAGCCTGTGAACTCCTCTTTATTCGGAAGGAATTTTGTACAATCTGGTATTATTGGTAAACGTTACGCGATAAACGAAAACGTACTGTACAAAATATGCAGATCTCTTTAAAACAAACAATTTAGAAATAATATTTTAGTAACATTAGTCATTTCCGAAACATCCGTTATTATCCGTTCGAATTGTTCAATACTTAATCATTTTTTAAACTCATGTCAAAATTCAGTTCAGTTGTTTATCGTGATTGCATGGAATTTTAAGGCCAGCATATAGCGTCCAGTTCTTAAACATATGACTATCGCGGTTCCCTTTGTATCTATAACGAAATGTGTAATTGCTACTTTTGTAAAGTTTTATCTCGATTAAACTGAAATAGATAGGAAAATAAACTTTCATAAGAATAATTTGTATACCCACTAATAAGCGATAGAGGGTAGAGAAAGCCATGTGAATGTAACTCTCTAGTTCCTGAGGTCGCGAGTTCAAACCCGGCAGAGGGCAATGGATTTTTTCGGGAGTAAAAATCCTTAGCATGGTTTCCTTCGGAAGGGCAGTAAAGCCGGTGGTCCTGTGTCGTAGATTTACGGCACGTAAAAAAACCTCAAACCTGATAAAGAGGCCTCTGAGCAAAATTACCGGTCTTTCACACCCAATATAGAATGGGACGCTAAGGACCATTGTTAAAGAGCGTCCATAAATAAAACTCAATTTAATTTGAATATAACTCATCACATGTTTTTATTTCTCTTCCACTTGTAGGTAAGAGGAAGTCTTTATTCCACCCAAAAATTCGATGTCGAGATTTTACCGAAAATACATGTTTTGCGGCATCCTGAATCCTAAAAAAAAGCATTTTTAGTAAAAGGTCCACGAGTGTGTGTGTATGTGAGTGAGAGAGAGAGAGAGAGAGAGAGAGAGAGGGAAAAGCATAACTCCAAAAGGAAATGTTCGATAAATATTTTGTATTTAAGTTCAGCATCTTCCAAAGATACGACTCGAAGATTTTCAAGAAAAAATTCCCACCCCAAACTATCCTTTACGTAGAAAGTGTTCATGAGATTTTATTTTGAAATGGCTCTATCGATTCTGAATAAAACACTATATATTTAAGATATTTACATAACGACTGAAATATAAGGGCTTTTGCATAATGTATATAGGTAACTGATAAACCACGAGAGATAGACAAAAACTAATACGCAAAATATGTGCATCTCTTTAAAACACACAGTTTCATTCAAATAACGTATTTTGTGGCATTAACCATTTCCGAGAATTTTGTCGTTGCTTAACTGCTGTCCCTATTCAGTTGTTTCTCGCGATGTCATGGAAAGACATGAATTAAATTTTAAGGCTAGAATATAGCGACCGGATTTAAAACACCTGATTACCATGTCTTCTGTGTCCTGTCTCTGCCTACAGCGAAATGAGTAATCAAACTATTTCTGCAAGCGTTTATCTCGACTACCATAAAGTTGGAGAAAAATAAAACTGATGTAACAATAGGTTGCAGAAGAGATATAAAAATATATCGATAGTGGGTGCAGAAACTCGTGTGAATGTGGCACATAAGATTTTCTGAAGCATTAACAATCTTCAGTTGTTTTTGTCATGGAAAGAATATGTAATTTCAAGGCGATTAGTGTTTAAAAATTGACTTCGCTATTCCCTTTTTACCTATTACGAATTAATTTGTAATGAAGCTATTTATGCAATGCTTTGACTTAATTTATTTGAAGTAGATAGAAGAATAAGGTTTTGTAGGAATAGTTTCTAAAAATCTGTATAAAAGTAAACGAAAGCGGGTAGGGAAAGTCATGTGAATGTAACACATCATCATTGCTTTACTCTGGATTTAATTTATGTGTACATGTTAATTAAAATATTCCACCTCAAACAGTTTGTTGGATCTTTAACAAATCATTAAAAACACTGGAGGTTTTTTTTTATTAATGTAACGGTGCAAAAGAAGAATAGAAAGATTCCAGTTTCTAATTTTGTGAATATAAAATTACAAAAATCTTTAGTAACAAGTAAGTAAATTAAGCACCTTCAAAAGCGGTCATGTCAATATTTTTAGTAATGATTCCTTAAATTATTGAAAATTACAAGGCAATTGTTTAAACATTATGACGTGTAGATCATTTTAAGTAACGAAATATGCTGAAGAAAAAGTTTTGAGGAAATCTTTTAAAATTGGAATGTGCAATACCTACATAAGATGAAATTAAATGACCGCAATATAGCCATTCAAAATCGCCAAATGAAATTGTAGGCTGTAAACATAACAGAAGAGTAGAATATGATTTTTTTTCTCGAGATTTTCAGCTAATTTCACACTCAACGCTGTTTGCAAGCGGCCATGTTGTTTTTTGAGCTTATTAACTTTTTTATTCACTCCGTGATTAAGAACACTCTTGTATGTGATACATTATTCTTCAGTAATTCCTTTACTATTAACGACAGAAAACTAGACGTGAGTAGTTATCCTGCATAAGATTATAACATTTGAATAAACTGTAAACACAGGGATGCCATTTGAAAATCAAAAAAAATCTGATGTGTTACACTCACATGACTTTCTCTACTCTTGTACAAACTATTTTTACAAACGCTTATTCTCCATATGCTTTATGTTAATCGAGATATCGAGATGTTAATCTTATTGCTAATTTTCTTGTAGACGCAAGGAGAATATGGTAGGTTTTAAGCGATAGTCAAATCTTTTAAGAGCTGGTTGCTATGTGGCGCATTCCATTCTCTTTGTATGTCCAGGACATAAAAAAATGAATAACGAATTCCCATTTGAGAAAAGTATAAGTATTGGAAAATTTAAGGGAATAACAAGCAATATCTCGAAAATGGTTCACCCAACAAAAAAAAATGTATATGACATAAATTGTGTATTTTAACGCGATCTACATTTTTTTGGTGTGTAGTAAAATTTTGTCTAGCTCTTATGGTTTACCAGCTATGCAAAAGTCGTTCACAATGAAGAATACATTTGGAGACATTCCTAAAAAATTCAAGCTATACATTTTATTTTTCATAAAAATATCTTAAACATATGATATTTTAATCAAAATCGTTAGAGCCATTTTTGAGAAAATAAAAATTTTCGAAAAATGTTCCATGTAAAGGGTAATCTGGGGCGGGGGATTTTCTTGAAAACCTTTGTGTCGCATCTCTGGAAGATACTGAACCTAAATACCAAGTTTGGTGTTTATCCGACTGTTCGTTTCTGAGTTATGCTGTTCAGAGACAGACACCCGCCACACACACGGACATGTTTCCAAAAATGCTTTTTTTTTGGATTTAGGAGGCCTCAAAACATATATTTCCGGTGAAATCTCGGTATCGAATTTTTGGGTGGAATACAATACTTCCCCTACTTACTGTAGTAGAGAAAGTAATAAGGCAAGACTGAAAACGAGTGATGAAACGTAAAAGATAAATATGCCAATATTAAACTTCTCCCTATGAGTATATAAATTTGCTTATTTGTGCTTAAATGAAGTTGAATTGAAATAGATATTTATATTGTGAATTGTTGAAATGAAAGTTTTGTATATGTTGCTAAACAGAGAGGACTGGCAGAAAGCTAAAATATCTAAACAAAGCACTTGTTGATAACTGAATATAAGTGAAACTTTTAAAGTTAAAACACGATGTACAAAAGACTAATTTCGAGAACAGATTGATGGCTCAGGCGATAACGTCTGTGGCCCATATTCGGAGTTCCCGGGTTCAAATCCCGTGGCCCGGTCAATCTGAAAGTCTTTTCGTGGTTTTCCTCAGCCGCAAAGGTAAATTACAGATTGGCTATTTAATACCACGACCCAAAGTTCCACCTTAAACAATAGTTAAAATGAAAAATAGGTAGTAATGGCGAATGCTGTGCCATCTACCTACAGACAACGAAAGCAGGTCGACTGGACGGCACCCTAATGCCATCTGCACGGCACGAAGCAGAAAATCCAAATGCTATGCGCTAGGGCACACAGCTGGATGGCATAGTTACAGCGATGAGATCTAGAAGGCTAACTGTCCGCCTATTCTGTGTGAGGGTGGCGGTAGGACTGAACGGCATCCTGATGCCATCGAAACGGCACGATGCAGAAGATCTAGTTGCTGTGCACTAGGGTCTCTGTGGACACGACGAAGCGGGTAGTTACAGGGATGAGACCTAGAAGGCTAACTGTCCGCCACACCTCGATCTAAGAGTTATCCTTTAACAGATCCGTCGCGATATGTCCCTGTAGTTAAAGCGACGTAAAACAAATAGAGTAATAATAAATAATAATAACTGATTTCGAGCTTTCTAAGCCCTTCTTGAGGCGACAGAAGAAGAAAGTTACCCTTGTGCAATTGCAGATAGCTTGTGGTTTTCGCAATAATGAACATTTTTATTCAAAATCAAGGAGTTTAAAGACATCAAATGTCTGTGAGTGATACACAGGACGTTAGAAAGAGAATTCTGTATTTTGAAGAAGGTTGTTAAGGTAAACAGTCCATATTAATCATATCTATAATCAAAACGTATATCAGTAATGTTAATAGTTGACGTAATGTTATCATAACTTCATGGTTCTCCAAAATATATAGATATTATTGATCTCCTACTGAACATAGGAATATAACGATTCAGGCGTAAAAACTTAATTTTGATACTTTTAAAACTGTATTTCATTATTTTTTTTCTTCAAATCTTCAAATCAAGTGTTTAAGAAGGATTTCAGTCTGACTTTTGCAGGTTTATCCTGAAACTTTCTTTATTTAATTTACTTACTTGTTAAAGAAATCACTGTTTATGCATTTTGTCATATTTTTAGTATAATCTCTTATTATAGACACTGCAACTTTGTTCTATTTTGTTCATTCATCTATGGGATTCACTTGTTAGCGCTGTTGTCAAGCTAATAAAACGGATTGTGCAACATTCTCGGGGGTCTCCCATAAATAGAAGTTGTTGAAGGTCTGTCCACGACAGTGAAACTATGAGGCATGTCCTGACAGTAAATAACTACGAGGTCTAGGGGAGTATGTTATGTTGTAGATCACAGAGACTTACTTCACTTGTCTCAAGTACAATGTAGACGTTGACAATCTTACGAAATGATTAACATCTTGCATCCTCTATGGCCTCGCATGCATAATTCCTACTGTCATTACACTTTTCTTTGGATAAAGACTGAGTATGCTGGAGAAATTAAAAAACGATTACTGCAGATTTTCATGACAACTGACAGAATCCGCAATTCCACTTCGCGATATCCCGTTAAATAATGAAGCCTCTCTCCCTCTCCCTCCCTCACTTTCCCTCCCTCCCCCTCACTCTCAGCCTTCGCTAAGCAACTATCTGTTCATGCTTTCAAAGTTTCACATGTTCTATATAAAGGTAACTATTAGAAGAAAAAAAAATCTGCGTAACTGATATGACTGGCCCCGTAGCTCAGTCGGTAAAGCACTTGACTTCTATGCGAGGGGTCCCGGGTTCGATTCAATTTTTCAATAACCAAGAAAGTTTCCAGGAGTTAATGTGCTTGTGTATGTGTTATCAGTTATTTAACAACGATTCGCCCATTATTAATATTTCAGAATTTCCGGTGGGCTTAACCCTGAGCGCACGTAAGCACAACTACATGGCACCAACAAGTGATACAAAGTTGCAAGATTAAAAAAAAGTCTAATGTGTTACACACACGCGACTTTCTCTACTCTTGTACAAACTATTTTTACAAACGCTTATTCTCCATCTACTTCATGTTAATCGAGATATCGAGATGTTAATTTTATTACTAATTTTCTTGTAGATGCAAGGGGAATATGCTAGGCTTTAAGCGATAGTGAAATATTTTTTTAAGACCTGGTTGCTATGTGAAGCATTCCATGTCCAAAAAATAAAAAAAAAAAAAACGAACAGCGAATTCCCACTTGAGCAAAAATATAAGTATTGGAAAATTCAAACAAATAACAAGGAATATCTCGGAAATGGTTCACTGGACCAAAAAAAGTGTATGGCATAAATTGTATGTTTTAACGAGATATACATTTTGTGTAGGAAACGTTATCTATATCTTACGGCTTACCGGTTATGGAAAAGCCATTCAGAAAGAAGAGGACTATTGGGGACATTCCTAGAAAATTCAAAATATACATTTTATTTGTCATGAAAATATCTTAAATATATAACATTTTAATCAAAATCGTTAGAGCCATTTTCTAGAAGAACAAAAACTTTCGAAAAATATTCCATGTAAAGGGTAGTCTGGGTTGGGGGATTTTCTTGAAAATCTTCATGTTTCATCTTTGAAAGATACTGAACATAAACACCAAGTTTAGTATTTATATAAATTTTCGTTTTTGAGTTATGCTGTTCACAGACACACGAACACAAGGACCTTTTTCTAAAAATGCTTTTTTTGGGTTCAAGGGCACTCAAAACATGTATTTCCGGTGAAACTTCGATATCGAATTTTTGGGTGGAAGTTTTACATTCAACTCAAAAATTCGATACGGAGATTTCACCGCAAATACATGTTTTGAGGCCTCCTGAATCCAAAAAAGATATTTTTACTTTCTCTACTACGTATAGTAAGTAGGGGAGGTATTGCATTCCACTCAAAAATTCGATACCGAAATTTCACCGGAAATACATATTTTGAGGTCTCCTGAATCCACAAAAAAAATCTGATGTGTTACACTCACATGTCTTTCTCTACTCTTGTACAAACTATTTTTATAAACGCTTATTCTCCATCTACTTCATGTTAATCGAGATAAACATTTGCAGTCTATCTTATTACTAATTTTCTTGTAGATGTAAGGGGAATATATATTTACAAGGGCAATATAGAAATACAGTAACCTTTAAGCACATACATATCTCTTAATAGCTGGTTGCTATGTGCAATACCATTCTCTTTGCCACAGATTACTACTCTTTGCATATCCAAGACAAAAAAATGAGTAACGAATTCCCACTTGAGAAAAAGTATAAATATTAGAAAATTTAAGGGAATAACAAGCAATATCTCGAAAATGGTTCACTCAACAACAAAAAATATATATGACATAAATTGTGTATTTTAACGCGATCTACATTTTTTGTGTAGTAAAATTTTGTTTATCTCTTATGGTTTACCAGTTATGCAAAAGTCGTTCACAATGAAGAATTCTTTTGGAGACATTCCCAGAAAATTCAAGATATACATTTTATTTGCCATAAAAATGTCTTAAACATATCATACTTTAATCAAAAACGTTAGAGCCATTTTTGAGAAAATTAAAATTTTCGAAAAATGTTCCATGTAAAGGGTAATCTGGGGTGGGAGGTTTACTTGAAAACCTTCGTGTCGCATCTCTGGAAGATACTGAACCTAAATACCAAGTTTGGTGTTTATCCGACTGTTCGTTTCTGAGTTATGCTGTTCACAGACACACGCACACATGGACATGTTTCCAAAAATACTTTTCTTTGGATTAAGGAGACCTCAAAACATATATTTCCGGTGAAATCGCGGCATCGAACTTTTGAGTGGAATGCAACACTTCCCCTACTTACTATACGTAGTAGAGAAAGTAAAAACACATATTGACTATGATGATCAATAGGTTTGTAAGCTTGGCAACCAAAAACAAAAGTTGACTGCGGTATAACATATGCTACCACAAACCAGATCACTCCTGCCTACTGGATTACATGCACACGCGTTCTGATAAGAGGTCAGGTAACCTAAAAGCACTACTTTCCACTAATTGGTCCCTAACATTATATGCCTAGTAATCAATTAAATGCAGTATTTTTCATATACAAACTTTAAGAAACATTTCACATAGTCCAATAAATACTTCATAAGTATAAGAGCCACTTTACAAACAGCCACACTTTTTTTACATCTCTTGAAATTCTGCATCATCTATGTTGATTTATATTCGTACTTGCTTAGAAACCTATTGTGGATATGCCGAAAAATCCTATGGATGGACGAACGGACAGATGGAAAGAGGAAGATAAGGACGGACAAATGGATGGATGCATAAACAAAGATTCGCGATTGCAGTAATCTAAGCAAACCAGGGGTGTAGACAAACCTTTCTTTGAGGGGCTGGTGCGGGAAGGTGTCCCCAGGATGAGGTTTAAGGTAGCAAATTGGTGAAAAATGACAATACATAAACTCCAAAAAATCAATTTTTAGTATGTGTATCTATCATTTACTAGACTTTTGGGGGAATATTTCAAGATAGTTATTTTAACCATAATATGTGCGTAATTGTGTCCATGTGAAGATTTAAATACCGCTTACCATGATTCAGCATTATGTTCAATCTTCACTTAGTTTTTCTGTTATAAGTGTTTAAACTTCTGCCAAAACATAAAATACTGCTTAGGAGGATGCAATTTTTAAGTAATTTAAGTTACGAAGTTATCCTATATACTAGTTCAAACCTACTGTATAATTTTTGCTAAGAGGCAGGCAGGCCATCTTTCTGTGAGCTGGAACGTTTAAATGTAGTCTTTCAACAAGAGTGTCCTATCTTTGAACCTAAATAAAACACATTGTATAATTGATAGAGGTTTATTTCTTTTTTTATTTTGGAACATAATTAATGTTTACGCGTGGAAGAGAACATCAGTTAAGTGACAGCCGCGACTTCGTTTGATTGCGCGTATACGGTTGACCCAATTTTCAATGACAGAAGAACGTAAATTAGGTCCAACTTCACGAATAACACGCGTGATGTTATTCATAAGATCATTTACTGTTTCTGGCTTGTTGACATAAACTCGAAATTTAACATAACCCCACAAGAAGTAATCCAGCGGTGTTAAATCACATGACCTCGGGGGCCAGTTAACAATCACCACCACGGGAAATGATGAAACTTCTGAACTTCTCCTTCCAAAGATCGATTGTTTCGAGAGCAGTATGACATGTGGCACCATCTTGCTGGAACCAGATGTTTCTGAGATCCATACCATCCAATTGAGGCCAAAAATAGTCCCTTATAAGAGCCCGGTATCTTTCCATTGACAGCTAGATCTTCTCCATCGTCATCTTGGAAAAAATATGGACCAATGATTCCACCATACCAAAATCCACACAGCACAGTAAACTTTTGGGGATGAAGTGGTCGTTCTTTTATCTGCATTGGATTTTGATTGCTCCAATAGCGGCAATTTTGTTTGTTAACACAACCATTGATCCAAAAGGGAGCTTCGGTCGCTGAAGATGATTTTTCGTCAAAAATCCGTGTCAGCTTCCAATTTCTCCATAGCCCAGTCAGCGAATACACGGCGCAACCTATGGTCATTGGGCTTTAGTTGTTGAGTTAACACCATTTTTTAAGCGCGAAACTTCAAGTCCAGATGCAGAATTCGCCAAATTGTGGTAGCCGAAAGCCCCAATTCTTGCGCTCGACGAGCAATTGATTTGTTTCCGTTCTCGCGTACACTCACGAACGGCGCCTATATTTTCGTTGGAGCGCTTACGTCAATTACGTACAGGAGTTCTTTGATCGCTGACAGAACCACTTCTTTCAAATTTATCGATCAAACGCCGAATCGTTCTCTCACAGGGACGATTATGCACACCGTAAACTTCACGCAGTACACGGAAGGTTTGGCAAACAGATGATCCATTTTGATAACACATTTTCACAATTTCTACGCGTTGCTGAATGCTGTAACGTTCCATGGCTATTTGCCACTAACAACTGTAACTACATGAAAAAAATGACTGCTGTAACTCGATAACAACGGCAGCTATCACATGTTAAACATAGGACATTCTTGTTGAAAGACCCTTTACATGCGCACCATTTTTAAAAAATTGAAGTGTACAAAAATAAAGCAAAGTATAAAACAGCATGTCCACTGTGTGACATTTACTTGTAGTGTATTTGTTTAGCCCGCTAATTATGACTCTAAGTATTAAATTGAGTTGTAAGGAGCACCTTTACGCAAATCCCTGTAAACTGTCGTAAAAATAACCATTTGGGCTTCGCTTCGTTTAAAAATACCAAGGATTGTAACAGCATCCGTATAAACATAAGTAATTCAAAGTAAAACATTAGATCAATGTCTTACAAATGTAATTTGTTTAGAATTCGCGGATAGATCGCCTTAAGCAGTGTAGCGTGTGTATGTGTGTGTGTGTGTGTGTGTGTGTGTGTGTGTGTGTGCGCGTGTGCGAATGTGACGCAGAATTTTGTATCCCAACACTGTGTATGCCAGAGTGATTGTAGTGTAAATTTGCATTATTGTATGACAATGATTTGAGATGTTTGTTAATTATAAGCATTGTTAGGAAATAAGTTTACACGCCCTCACTGAAACTGACAATAGGAGCGGATAACAATGAGCGAGGGGGTGAGTTGTTTATTAATTAGAAGAGACAAGCAAATGATGTCAGATTAGCGCGCTTTTCTTTAGAAATGGAGGGAATTTCTTCCCTATAGCATATGTGTTTGTAATTTTGATTGAATATAAAAATAGACGCTAATGTTGGCGCGCTTTATTAACCAATAGCAGCTCTGTTATAATGTTTAGGTATATCGGGGTGAGGGAGTATAAATTATGAAGCCAGAGACGGGTAACGCGTAGTTCAACAGAATCATTCACGGGTTACACATCGCGCAGTTCTACAGAATCTCTCGCGTCGTAAAGTTAGTTACAAAAATGTGAAATACGCGAATTCATAATGTGCGGCAAATAAGTGATTATAGTTACATTCGAAAATATAACAGTTTCAGTCGGGCGTGTATTAAGAGTAATTATGTAAAATTAATTAATTGTGACGGCAATAAAAGTGTAAAAACAAATTCTTTTATCAGTGTTATCTTAGTAACAACTCCTTTCCGTTTACACGCCCTGTTTAAGAGATTTGCCCGACTTGTAATAATAGTTAGCCGGAGGACAAAGAACCCAAAATTCAAACTAGTAATACAATAAC
Source organism: Deroplatys truncata (assembly GCA_030765065.1). Taxonomy (NCBI): domain Eukaryota; kingdom Metazoa; phylum Arthropoda; class Insecta; order Mantodea; family Mantidae; genus Deroplatys; species Deroplatys truncata. The sequence continues at coordinate 170,133,450 of CM060983.1, forward strand.
AGGCGCTCAGCAAATAAGATAACACGAACGATACCGCGAAAAATGTGTGTGTGTACACCACTGAGCACCCATCAGGGTGTCAAACCGACATAGGTAGCGAGATCTCTAAAGCATACACTCGTGAATGGGAAGTCTGCGGTTCAAATCCCGCCAGGACCGTTCTCCGCTCCTAAGCTTCCCTCAGTCCTCATAACTGGCAAATGCCGGGAAGGTGCCCTAAACCAGGCCTGGAACGCTTCCATCCCAAATTTCCTTAGCTAATTAATTATCATTTCATTTCATGTACCACCTGTGTCACTGCTTATGGTGCCGTTTGAAGTAAGAGCGGGTGCTAACACTATTTAAAAACTCAGGGTATTAAACCTAAAGACATGTTTGTCAATATTGGAAGTTCCAACTTTCAATTCTTCATATTTAAAGCTGTCGTGTTTACGTTTGAAATCCATCGACAGTAATGTTAATATTAGTTTTCTTTATGCTTTCTTGTATATTTGAGTACAGTTAGTTCGTATTTGGTTTACATATTATATAAGAACATCAATACATTATTTTTGTGCTATGTATTGTTAATGACACTGTAATTTTCTGCGTGGTGGAGCTCCAGAGAAAGCCAATTGGGCTTAGCTGTGTCACATTAAGGTGAGATTGTACGTCCAATTTTGAAACAAATAGCATTTTTACTTTCTCTACTACGTATAATAAGTAGGGGAAGTATTGTATTCCACCCAAAAATTCGATATCGAGATTTCACCGTAAATATATGTTTTGAGACCCCCTTAAACCAAAAAAAAAAGAATTTTTGGAAACATGTCCGTCTGTGTGTCTGTCTGTGTGTCTGTGAACAGCATAACTCAGAAAAATATTTTTTTCTCAAATTCGTTATTCATTTTTTTTATGTCCTGGACATGCAAAGAGAATGGAATGCGCCACATAGCAACCAGCTCTTAAAAGATTTGACTATCGCTTAAAACCTACCATATTCTCCTTGCGTCTACAAGAAAATTAGCAATAAGATTAACATCTCGATTAACATGAAGCATATGGAGAATAAGCGTTTGTAAAAATAGCTTGTACAAGAGTAGAGAAACTCATGTGAGTATAACACATCAGATTTTTTCTCTTAAATTATACAACTTTTAATATAGATATATCGGATACATATCCGTGAGGAATACCACCTTGTTCCATCAAGCTGCTATTTTATTTATTTATTATTTATTGAAAATACAATTTATAAGCTATAATTAAATGCCTGTCTTGTGGAAAAATGTGGCATTTAGCAAGACCTGAGGTCCTAAAAGAAGATTTAATGGTTTGAAGCAGTTACTGCATGTACGAGAGATGTCCCAGAAGTACCCGACCTAACACAGAAAACACAAAAAGTTTGGAAAAAACAGCTTTATTTCTCTACATAGTCTTCTTTCAGCTCGATACACTTTTCCCAGCGATGTTCAATAGCTTCTATACCCTGTTTATAGTGAGAACCATCAAGTTTTGCAAAATAGCCATTAACTGCAGACTCCAGCTCTTCACCGTTGGCATATCTTTTAGCACCAAGCTATTTCTTCAACTTTGGAAATAGAAAATAATCAGAGGGGGCTAAATCTGGCGAATAGGATGCATGAGGAAAGAATTCGAACTTTAACTCATTGTTTTTGGCCATGGCGATAATGATGTGTGAACTGGTGCATTGTCTTGATGTAACAAAAGTTTCTTTTCCACTAAATGCGGCCGTTCAAATGCTGCAATAAGTTTGCATACTACTCACCATTGATTGCTTTTCCTTTTTGAAGATAATCAATGAAAATTATTCCACACACATTCCAAAATACTGACGCTACGACCTTGCCTGCAAATGGAACTGCCTCGCCTTCTTTGGAGCCGATTCTCCCCTTTCAATCCACTGTTTTGACTGCTCTTTCGTCTCAGGTGTGATATGATGGTCCCATGTTTCATCCACGGTTATGAATCGACACAAAAACTTGGCAAAACATCGCCAAACACTCGACTGAAACATCCTCACGATGCTGCTTTTGTTCCATTGTGAGTAGACGCGGCACCCATCTTGCGCACAGCTTTCTTGTGTCTAAATTTTCAGTCAGTATGCGATGTACAGCACTTTTTGAAATGCCTACGATGTCTGCTAGCTCGCACACTTTCAGTCGACGGTCATTCAATACCATTTTGTGGATTTTCCTCACAATTTCTGGCGTGATCATTGCGATGTTCGTCTTGGCAGCTCGTAGGCAACTTAAACTCTGCCACCCAATATTTTACTGTTGTAAACGAAGGAGCAGACTTCCCCTATAATAGAATTAGCTCAGCCTTAATATTAGTTGGACTAAGTCCTTTTAAATGAAAGTATTGTATCACATAACGATGGCCAGTTTTATCTATGTTTACAAATTTGCTGAGAGCGTTCACTATTGATGGCTGCCAAACAATTACTAAACGACGTAACATAATCAAACTTCAGACTTAAGCTTTATAAGGTTGGTACTTTCTACCACAGTCATTTGTTGAAACAACAACCACTCTCTATACATCTGGTCAGGCACTTCTGGAACTGCCCTCGTAACAGGTTCTATAAGAAATAAGCATTGCTCGTGCTAGCTGAACCTTGTCCATGATAAACATACAGGATCTATTATTACGCCTCAATTGCCAGCGCGCACACGTTTCAATCGAAAGCTTTAAAAGGCACGAGAAGGTCCATAGTAATTCATGAGACGTCGCGGTATTTCTCAGAACAATGTATGGCCCCTGCAGTTCGGTTACACATGGACGCTCTCTCGCATAACGTTGTAGGAAGTAGCGTGCTGCAGCAGACCTGAAACAATGCACATAACTTTCAGCATGTCCGTCCTACCATAAACAAAAACATTGAAAAAGGGAAGAAAAATACATATACTCCTAACGCGTTACAAATCAGCTATGATTGTTGATATTCCTTGTCATCATCATCATCTGCAAGGTGGGCGTCTAGCCCCGTTCCGTCTAGAGGTCATCTTGCCCACTACGTCGAGGTCATCCGAAGTGATGAATTCCTTTTGGTATACTGCAGTGCCTGGTGTGTTCATCTTCAAAATGTCTTCATGCCATTCTATCTTGTTTAGTGTTATCCTTTGGTTTAAATTAAATGTTCAATTGTTATCTGATGATTTGTTCTAAGAAATTTCATTTCTGTCGTTTCTATTTTTACTTTCTCTACTACATATAAGTAGGGGAAGTATTGTATTCCACCCAAAAATTCGACACCGAGATTTCACCGGAAATATATGTTTTGAAACCCCCTGAATCCAAAAAAAGCATTTTTGGAAACATGTCCGTGTGTGTGTCTGTATGTCTGTGAACAGCATAACTCAGAAACGAACAGTCGGATAAACACCAAACTTGGTATTTAGGTTCAGTATCTTCCAGAGATGCGACACGAAGGCTTTCAGGAAAATTCCCCCACCTCAGATTACCCTTTACATGGAAGATTTTTCGAAAATTTTAATTTTCTCAAAAATAGCTCTAACGATTTTGATTAAAATATCATATGTTTAAGATATTTTCAGGACAAATGAAATGTATATTTCGAATTTTCTGGGAATTTCTCCAAAAGTGTTCTTCATTGTGAACGACTTTTGCATAACTGGTAAACCATAAGAGATAGACCAAATGTTACTACACAAAAAATGTAGATCGCGTTAAAATACACAATTAATGTCATATACTTTTTTGTTGTTGAGTGAACCATTTTCGAGATATTGCTTGCTATTCCCTTAAATTTTCCAATACTTATACTTATTCTCAAATTCGTTATTCATTTTTTTTTGTTCTGGTAATGCAAAGAGAATGGAATACTCCACATAGCAACCAGCTGTTAAAACATTTGACTATCGTTAAAGCCTAGCAACTCCCCTTGCATCTACAAGAAAATTAGCAATAAGATTAACATCTCGATATCTCGATTAACATGAAGCATATGGAGAATAAGCGTTTATAAAAATAGCTTGTACAAGAGTAGAAAAAGTCATGTGAGTTTAACACATCAGATTTTTTTAATTTATTGTTACCCGCTTTTTGCGAACACCATTCAATTGTTCCCGGCGTAAAATACGTCGCTCTGTTTGGTATTCTAGTTTGTATAACCCAGATGCTTCCTACAGAAGCACACTTGTGATTTCTTATGCCAACATTGAAAAGCGGAACACCTCCACTGTCTCAAATTATTGCGTTCAGATATTAGCATATTCTAGTAATTAAAGTATATGTACAAAATGTACTATTGTAAATTTTTCTTTGTTTCACTTAGCTTTTGGTTGCTAACCATGCGAGGGGATTGATAAGTCCTTTCAATTCATTACACATTGTCCAACGTTTCTACAATTTTTTTAACCCTTAGGAAAATATGGTTTTTCTAAGTCTATAAAATATGAAGTTTCTTCCATGCTGTGTTCACTGGACGTGAATTTCTTCCCAGCGAGCCAATTTTCCAGGTTTACGAACACGAAGAAGTCGCTCGGAGCCAAATCTGGAGATTATGGTGGGTGAGGTAGTAGTTCGTAGCCCAATTCCACAAATTTTGCGATGGCAATGGCTGACTTGTGTGCGGGTGCATTATCCTGGTGAAAGAGAACCTTTCTCTTCACCAAATGAGGTCGTTTCTTTAACAATTCCTTGTGAAACTGATCCAGCGCTGCGGCATAATATGACCCTGTGATCGTTTTACCCTTTTCCAAGTAGGGGATGTCTATCACCCCTTGTGAATCCCAAAAGACAACTGCCATGATCTTTGTTTCATCAACCGTGATATAATACCGCAAAAACTCATCTGGGTTGCGCTGGAACATGTTCAGACATCCCTGTGAAATGGTCACACGATTCCGCTTGTTCTTAACTGTGAGCAGTCACAGCAGCGATCTTGCTGACAGCTTTCTCATACTCAAAAATTCGTGCAAAATGTTATACACCCGTTCACTCGAGATGTTTACGGTCTTGGTTATCTCACGGATTTTCACTCGGCGGTATTCCAACACAATATCGTGAACTTTGTTCGCCATTTCTTCTGTTGTGTCCTCAACCGGCCGTCCTGTGCGCACGGCATCTCTTGTGCTCGAACGGCCACATCGAAATTCTGTGAACCATGTCATGTGATGGAGCAGAGTCCCCATAATACTTGTTCGGCTTCTCTTCCGTTTCCTTCTCGTCTTACCACGCAAAAAGTAGTGCTTTAGCAGAAAACGAAATTCACTTTCTCCATTTTTTACGAAGCAACACACATTTTCTTATTTTAGACCCTCTCAACAATGTTCTAAGAAACAAATAAGAACGAATTTCTGAGATTATATCCAGAATTAATGGGACTTGGGGACTTGGGTGCAAACAAGAAACCTGTGATTAGAATGCTATCTTTAGTCAAAGTCATGGACTTATCAATCCGCCCTCGTACACATAACACAACTGTATAATTCAGAAAGCAATAAAATTCTTAACTGCTTTTCTGATGTTGCATACACATTGTGTAGCTCTCTGCTTTATTTACTGAGATAAAGTAATATAGTATTTCAAGGAATGTATGCATTAATTTGAGACACACAATAGTTTGTAATAACAAAAACTCTCATGATAGAACATACGCTTTCTATGATAGATACATGCGATCAAACACCAACAAAAATAGTCAACGTTTCACTATCGATTCTTTTAGTGTCATTACTTATTCCTTTTACCAAAAACTTCATGATTACTATAACATTTAAAGCCTTCGAAAAATAAATTGTGTCCATTTTAGAAGTTGTGCGAAGTAGGTTGTCTCTAGAACCACCCTCGTTATACATAATTTACTTCATTTGCTGGAAAATCGCAGAGAGATTTATACTTTCAAACCTGCTTGTAATCATTTGGTTATTAATTGCTGTAAACATCCTGCGCTATAGCACTGTAGACTAGAGCGTGGAGATCTGGTTCCCGGCCGCGGAATGCAGCCGCGTACGAACCCACCCTTGGGGATAGGAATGTTTTAAGTCCCGGATATAGGAACAGTGCCCACTCACCATTGTGAAGAAAGTGAGGAGTTGCGATAGGCAGCGGTCCTGGCCTCGTGAGCCAACTTTCCGGCCGGGAAATGATGCGGTTTACCACCTCTCCGTATCGATTGAATAATCATCACTTCTGCCGTGCGTAAATGAACCTGAGGCCGGCAGTCGGGTTGGCAGGCCTAGATCCCGCGCGCGCTGTAGCACCACAGGTTAAAAAATCTAATGTGTTGCACACTCACATGATTTCCTCTGCTCTTGTACAAACTATTTTTACAAACGCTTATTCTCCATATTCTTCATGTTAATCCAGATATCGAGACGTTAACCTTACTGCTAACTTTCTTATAGGTGCAAGGTGAATATGGTAGTATTTAAGCGATAGCCAAATCTTTTAAGATCTGGTTGCTATGTGGAGCATTCCATTCTCTTTGCATGTTCAGGACATTAAAAAAAACGAATAACGAATTCCCATTGGAGAAGAAGTATTAAGTATTGGAAAATTGAAACAAATAACAAGGAATACCTCGGAAATGGTTCACTCCACAATAAATGTATATGACATAAATTGTGTGTTTTAATGAGATCTACATTTTTTGTGTACAAAAACTTTATTTGTCTCTTGCGGTTTACCAGTTATGCAAAAGCCATTCGCAATGAAGAGGACTTTTGGGGACATTGCCAGAAAATTCAAGATATAAATTTCATTTTGAAAATATCTTAAACATATTATATTTTAATTAAAATCGTTAGAGCCATTTTTGATACAATCAAAATTTTCGAAAACTTTTCCATGTAAAGGGTAGTCTGCGGTGGGGGGATTTTCTTGAAAATATTTGTTTCGCATCTTTGAATGATACTGAAACTAAGTACCAAATTTGGTATTTAACCGACTTTTCATTTTTGACACAGAAACACAGAAACAGACACACACATGGACCTTTTCCTAATTTTTTTATTCGGGGGCCTCAAAACATGCATTTCCGGTGAAATCTCGGTATCTTATTTTTGGGTGAAATACAATACTTCCCGTACTTACTATACGTAGTAGAGAAATAATAATACACCCGGTGGCCACGAGAAGCCATTAATATTTCTTAGAATTCATCATCGCCAAATGCCAGGATTTTCAGCCCCCCTCCCGCATTAGGAAATAACTTTCCTGCTGTTTCTATGTCATTAATTAATTCGTATTATCGGGATATCTGATGCTGCTAATGAATGATTCGAGCAGGAGACCTTTGAAAATCTTTTATTATTGTTTTGACTTCATTGGTGGTTATACATTTTCGATTCTGTTTGCATTCATATTCGTTTATCGAGAGAATATGCTTACAGCACCCTTCACACAATTCTTCTCTGAACTCATAGTTTCCTCATGTTTTATTTACTACCTTCTCGTTTTGGTTACCTTTCCAGGTTTGTTGTGTTTAAACGTGTAGAGAAGGAATATAACGGAACGTATAAATTTCATGTTCACCGCTCTCGTCCTGGTTCATTTCCGGTTCATCAGGCTTAAGACTTGTAAACAAGGAATATAAGGGAAACACATCAATAGACTAGGAATGTTTAAGCATTAAAGGCAGGACGAAAGGAAATGAAGTTGAACTGTAACTGGACTTTACGCAGTGACATCACAGCTTACAAACCACCCCTATCTCTTATATAGTGTGTTGGTGCTGGCAGGCAGCACTCACCAGATCGTGTTTACCTGCCCTACACTGACTCTTGGTTTTTGTTGTTTACAGACTTTGTAATAACAATGGTTTGAGTGTAGATAATGATTTGATACCAACTGTTTAAGAACTCCTATGCCTGCACATAAGTTTCCTGTGCAAAAGTAACCATTTGAAGAAGGAAAGCCAAACTTGAGGATTGAATGTCTCACGTATGGTACAATGTTTCCGGTGGCCTTTGCCCCAATGTTCACTTTCCGGTGGTCTTTGCCCCAACTTTACTTTCTGGTGGCCTTCGCCCCAAGTTTACTTTCCGGTGACCTTCGCCCCAACGTTTAGGAATCAACTTTGTATTTTAATGTTTCTTGAAATATTATATATATATATATATATATATATATATATTTATGTTTGCTTCGGCTGCGTCAGTATTAATTTTGTAGAAACATGTTTCTCTTAACAGGGGGTGGTGCGGCTGAAGAATTTAGGCTTACACAAATTATAATCTTTTACTTCACTCCTTTTATTAATCATTCACACGATTAAATAACACTTCACTGATATAGAGAGCTGTGAGATTGTTTATTAATTACTTGCACCTTTTAACATGTAAACTTTATATTCGCCGTAATGAATTTTCGTCTCACACTGAATACGTATTAAACTTCTCGAGGACGCGTCTACAAGCAACTAACTTCTATCCCCTGAATTTGTAAGTTTCTGTATTTCAAGTCTCTGATTGGCTAATCCTACTCCAATAGAATACCTTTATTTAACTTAAGCTTTTTTCTCGTTGTTGATTGGCTATTAATAAACTGTTTCAAACATTTACATTATTGTTTCCAAGAATTACTAGTAGCATTATTAAACTTTCTATTTCATTATTGCCTCAAGGTTACCTCATTGTTAGCAACTTTTTACCTATATTCGCACAGCTCCTACATTATTAAATTACATAATACATTCATATAACATTATTAAACACGTACATAATAATATAAACATTAATACAATGACTGTTACATACATTTTATATGTTATTTATACACATATTGCTTTAAGGCAGGCTGTTATTATATTTTATATTATATAATTAGACTGAAATCATTTAAGTGTTAAAAATCCTGCCTCATCTGGTTCTATTAATAGTTCCCGGTTTATTGTACCAAAAGAGCAAAAAAGAGGAACATGAGAAAAATATCCGTTCTAATTCCGATTACTGTTTCCGGTTCATTTTAAGCCCGAACATGAAATCGGTTCATTTTGGAACAGGAACTGTTGCATAATAAGCTGCAGTCTAATATTGTAGTTTGTAAGATATTCGCACAGTGATTTAAAGAGGAGTTACAGCTAAAATCATTTCGTTACAAGCTTTTAGTGAATGTTAATACTGGTTAATACATTTTCACGAGATCACCCATTAGAAGCAATTGTAAACGACGCATTCACGACGACACTTTAACTTTAACACAAAAATCCGATCTCTTTGCAGCATAAAACTTAGAAATCGGAAGAACTTAGTGATAAGAGGTACTCAAGTTTTTTCGTTGTCGGTTTAAATTCTTTAGAATTATCTTTTCCTTTATGTGAATGATGTAATGTGTTCTATAAGCATTCATGCATTACTATACTTTCGTCAAAGACGAAGCGGAATATTTACAGAGAGGTTTCCTCTGATTGCCTTTCTCTTTTATATACTCAGAACATAAAACATAAGTGAACACAAAATGTTAACATGCTATGTAAAACCGTTGTTAAGATATTAATTTTTATTCATTATTAATCACTTTTTGATACGGTAATATAAAATGTTCCTTGGAACCTAGGCTTATCGTATCACTCACAAATTTTAAACTTGAACTTAGTATACAAAAGTCCTGCACTGTAACGCAGTGGGCTGGAGCGTGGTACTCTGGTTCCCGGCCACGGAATCGATTCCACCCATGGGGGTAAGGATTTTAAGTCCCGTGCATAGAAGCGGTGCCCACTCAGCATCGTGAGGAAAGTGAGGAGCTGCAATAGGCCGCGACCGCGGCCTCGAGAGTGTGGTATACTGCTCGTGCTGGTAGCATAACTCGCAGTAATTCGCAACTTGATATATTAATATATGAATTAATATATTATCTCTGATGATGATCTTAGTGTTTAGGTTGTTACTATTAAATTGTCAATGATGTTGTTTACTTCTTGCACGGCTGCTGTTATTTGGGGTTTTGGTAGAGCATGTGTAACTTATCAGGGTCTGGTACGTGAAGGAAGGTAGGTAGTAACATTACTAATACATGATTAAATCAGTGGAAGAACACAATACTTTAATTACACCCGCATTTTCTGCTTTAGTAAGAAGCTACGCAGTTACTTTAGTAATAATCGAGTTTGTTGGAGCTGTAGAAGATCCCTTAGTAGGTAACATAGCAATCAAAGTATCATTTTTAAAGTGCTCGATTAATAATGGAACTATGTATCACAGTACCTAAATTATACCTCGCTCCCTTTGTAATAACTTGCATTTTTAAATTCATATATTTTTAACGTTCTCACTTCATTATGTGAGGTAATTAGTAACTCCTGCTTCGGAGAGCTTACACTTATGTTCTGCGCATCCCCGCGCTTTACACCCAACTGACTTTGGCTTTGGGACGTTATAACTAACTTTCCTGAACTTAAACATTTAAACGTATTCTTTTTAACATCTTATTGGCTGCGTTCCTTCAGCTTGGAACATTCTCGAAAACTTAACAGGCTATCATTCGCTGTTTCCCGACAGGTGACCTCTCTTCAAAAATATTCGTTGAGCTAGTTTGTGATTTTCTCTTACCCAATGACTCAGGGTTCTTCTGTTGTGTCAGCCCCCTACAAGTCGGTTTGCCTGCACCCTAATTCTAACAAAAATGTTGTTTGCTTTATACAAGTGTCCCACAGCACCAGCTAAACTCCTACACATATATAAAACTCATACTTAACATCTATTTACATAAAGAGTATTTTGCTAATTACTATTATTTTACATTATTATTAATATGTATATATGGCGGCGCCGTGGCCTAGTGATTAGAACCGCTCGCCTCTCACCGAGGCGGCCCGGGTTCAATCCCAGGGACCCGCATGTGGGATTTGTGGTGGACAAAGCGGCGTCTGGGCGGGTTTTCTCCAGGTTCTCCGGTTTTCCCCACCATTCATTCCACCAACTGCTCCTTTCATCCATTTCACCATCATTTCGTTTCATCTACCAGGTATCGGGCTGATCACCCATCCTGGGTATTCTGTCTGATCCATGACGGGCCTCTGACCCCAGGCATCCGCCTGTAAGTCCTGGGGGGTGTAAGTCCTACATATGAGGAGGTTAAACAGAGAAAGAAGAAGAAGAATTAATATGTACTGTCTCAAGGGCCAACATTCCTGCTAGGGGATGCGTAATGCTGGTCACATTTCCTACCTGTTGCGTATATGGGCGTGAGGTTAGTAGTCGGGTTGGCAGGCACGGCCCTGCATGGGCTTTAGCGCCATGGGGGGTGTTAGTATACAAACTTATAAAACTTTTTTTGTGCAGGCATTTCTTAATTTTAATTAGTTAAAGAGAAAAAATGTTTTGTATACGTATATGTTATTGAATTTTTGAATTTTCTCAGTGTAATTTATTGTACATAATTAATTTCAGCTGAAATATTTAATATTTTAATTAGTACACAACAGTTTTTAAATCCGTAATTCCTGAAGTTCCCCTGAGAATTTCAAGCTAATAAGTTATAAACTGTGGTCCATGGAACATTTGAAATACTGAAAAATGCTAAAAAGAAATAGGAACTGGAAAAATGGACTTACGCTCCAGAGTTTTAAGTTCTGTGTATTGTCAACTAGTCAACTAAACCTAGCCCCATATATCTAACCACTCGTTATTTTACAGCACTTATTCGTATAATTTTACTGATAATATTATAAGGTGCTGCGGTTTACAACGGAAATACTAGTATTAGTAAATTGCAACCTGTGATTTTTCAAGTTTTTCCAGTACCTAATACTAACGAAAGTGCATAACAGGCCCTAGGTTATGTAAGCGAGAAATATATGAGAGAGCACGCTAGTTTCGCGCCCAAAGGTACTAACCGTTCCCCGTTCCGGAGAGAGACTCTGACCAGCAGATGACGGGTACGGCGTGTGTCCCGCATGTCGAGATTGTTCAGCTGTGACCGACCATCCGTCTGGGAAAACAAGGGGCCGTAATTCCTCCATCAATCATCGGCACGTGGCTTTCCGGCATCGCTCCCATGTCCGTCGAGTACACTATTGAGAAACGTGGTTCATTAAGGAGCTGAAACTATCACCGTGAAATTAACTGCTTTTGTCCTTGAGGAGTGTATGCTAAATTAACGCCTTTACGCTCGGAACCGCAGAAGAATATGTGCTGCAATTAAAATGGTAAAGAACCTGGCGCATTTCCGGAAGAATGAAACACAAGAATCATTTTCAGACCACTTTGTCAACAAATTAATGATGGTGATCAAGAAATTGCTATGCCAGGTACAGTTTCATTCATTGGTATCACTAACCGAAATCCACATGGTGTAAGTGTAAGTTGTCGCGGTAATCTGTTCGTGTTACCTTATTTACTGGGCGCCTGTTATTGTTTTATTATTTCAAATTTTGGGTTCTTTGTCCTCCAACTAGCTCTTATTACTCAGTCGAGCAAATATCTCTGAGCAGGGCGTGTAAACGGAAAGGAGTTGTTACTAAAAGATAACACTGACAAAATAATTTATTTTCACACTTTTATTGCCGTCACACATAATTAATAGTTCACATCTTAAATCTTTATACACGCCTGACTGAAACTGTTATATTTCCGAATGTAGTTACTGTCGTAATAGTTGCCGCGTATTTCACATTTTGTAACTAACTTTACGACGCGAGAGATTCTTCCAAACTGTATTATTTGCACTTCACGATAGATTCTTCAAGACTGCGCGACGTGTAACTCGTGAATGATTCCATAAAACTGCGTGATGTGTACCTCGCGAATGATTCTTTAGAACTGCGTGAAACATGCTTATAGCTCGAGAATATATACTCCTTCACCTCGAAATGTCTAAACATTATAATAGAGCTACTATTGGTTACCAAATCGCGCCAACATTAGCGTCTGTTTTGTCAGCCAATTACAATTACTAACACATATGCTCAAGGAAAGATATTCCCTCCATTTCTAAAGAAAGTGCACGCTACTCTGACGTCATTTGTTTGTCTCTTCTTAATGATAAACAACTCACCCCATCGGTTCATTGTTACCCACTCCTATTGTCAGTTTCAGTGAGGCCGTGTAAACTTATTTCCTAACAATGCTTATGGCTAACAAACATCTAAAATCATTGTCATACAATAATGTTAATTTACACTACAATCACTCTGGCATTCACAGTGTTGTGATATAAAATACTGCCTCAAAGTGGCTGCTGTTTTCAATGTTAAATTTGTTTACAATGGCTGCGAGATATTTCGCAGAATCTTTTGAATATGTGGATGATTGGTTGACCGGTCTTTGATAGCCTCTCTGAGTAGCTCCAGCATTGGGACGGGTGTTCGAGTCTGGAACTGTTAGGGACTTCCGCGCATCTCTGTGGCCTGTAGCCTCATGTGGTTCCTTCACTTTATCCCTTCCTACTATGTGGTGGTAGCCACAATAAATCTCTGTAGGTCGCAGTGTGCGAGTGTCCCCCTCCGTTGTATACGTATGCCTATATGTGTTTTCTTATTATTTTAAAGCTCAGTTCATTACATATTTACTGATAAAATGCATATGTAGACATGTTAGAGAAAATAGTTCCAATATTATATCAGGTTTATATAATAAAACTGGGCGTCGCGCGCGCAGCTGTGCGGTGGCAGAAGTGTAAAGGAAAAGCACTGTATATGTCGAAGCAAGTGCTGCTGTCCATTGGCACTGCTGAGTGTCCAGGTCATCGATTCTGCAATCGTCGCAACAAATTAAACCGCAATGGTAACATGCAAATAACTAAAAAAAATTCTAATTTGTTACACCTTCATGACTTCCTCTACCCTTGTACAAACTATTTTTACAAACGCTTATTCTCCATGTGCTTCATGTAAATCGAGATATCGAGACGTTAATCTTATTGATTTTCTTGTAGATGCAAGGGGAACTGCTAGACTTTAAGCGATAGTCAAATATTTTAAGCGCTGGTTGCTATGTGGAGTATTCCATTCTCTTTGTATTACCAGGACAAAAAAAATCTGATGTGTTACACTCACATGACTTTCTCTACTCTTGTACAAACTATTTTTACAAACGCTTATTCTCCATCTACTTCATGTTAATCGAGATAAACATTTGCAGACTCTATCTTATTGCTAATTTTCTTGTAGATGTAAGGGGAATATATATTTACAAGGGCAATATAGAAATACAGTAGCCTTTAAGCACATACATATCTCTTAATAACTGGTTGCTAGGTGCAGCACTATTCCCTTTGCCACAGATTAATACTCTTTTCATATCCAAGACAAAAAAATGAATAACGAATTCCCATTAGAGAAAATAAGTATTGAAAAATTTAAGGGAATAACTAGCAATATCTCGAAAATGGTTCACTCAACAACAAAAAGAATGTATATGACGTAAATTGTTGTATTTTAACGGGATCTGCATTTTTTGTGTAGTAAAATTTTGCCTATCTCTTATGGTTTACCAGTTATGCAAAAGTCGTTCACAATGAAGAATACTTTTGGAGACATTCCCAGAAAATTCAAGATATACATTTCATTTGTCATAAAAATATCCTAAATATATGATATTTTAATCAAAATCGTTAGAGCCATTTTTGAGAAAATTAAATTTTTTTAAAAATGTTCCATGTAAAGGGTAATCTGGGGTGGGGGGGTTTTCTTGAAAACCTTCGTGTCGCATCTCTGGAAGATACTGAACCTAAATACCAAGTTTGGTGTTTATCCGACTGTACGTTTCTGAGTTATGCTGTTCACAGACAGACACACACACGGACATGTTTCCAAAAATACATTTTCTGGATTCAGGGAGCCTCAAAACAAATATTTCCGGTGAAATCTCGGTATCGAATTTTTGGTTGGAATACAATACTTCCCCTACTTACAATACGTAGTAGAGAAAGTAATAACGAATTCCCATTTGAGAAAAATTTAAGGGAATAACAAGCAATATCTCGAAAATGGTTCACTCAACAAAAACAAATTGTATATGACATAAATTGTGTATTTTAACGCGATCTACATTTTTTGTGTAGCAAAATTTTGTCTATCTCTTATGGTTTACCGGTTATGTAAAAGTCGTTCACAATGAAGAATACTTTTGGAGAAATTCCCCGAAAATTCGAGATATACATTTCATTTGTCATGAAAATATCTTAAACATATGATATTTTAATCAAAATCGTTAGAGCCATTTTTGAGAAAATTAAAATTTTCGAAAAATGTTCCATGTAAAGGTAATCTGGGGTGGGGGATTTTCTTGAAAACCTTCTTGTCGCATCTCTGGAAGATACTGAACCTAAATACCAAGTTTGGTGTTTATCCGACTGTGCGTTTCTGAGTAATGCTGTTCACAGACACACACACATACACACACACACACACACACACACACACACACACACACGACACACACACGGACATGTTTCCAAAAATGCTTTTTTTGGATTCGGGGGGTCTCAAAACATATTTTTGCGGTGAAATCTTGGTATCCAAGAAATCTTGAAATCGGTGAAATCTTGGTACTATACTATACGTAGTAGAGAAAGTAGAAATGTGGATCTCTTTAAAACACAAAAGTTATTTCAAATAGGTTTTTTTGTGTGGCATAAGCCATTTTTGAGATATTCGTTATTAAAGTTTGAATTGTTCAATACTTGGTCAAGTCCTGTCAACATTCAGTTGTTTCTTGCGATTGCATTGAAACTGTATGGAATTTTAAGGCAGCGTATAGCGTCCAATTCTTCATTTGACTATCGCATTTCTTTGTATCTATAACGAAATTTATCATATAGCTATTTATGTAAAGGTTTACTTGGTTTAAAATGTAGTAAGTAGAAAAATAAGCCGTATTAAGAATATTTTGTATATACTGTAATAAAGATAGAGGGCAAAGAAAATCATGCGAATGTATCACATCAGATTTTTTTTTAACGGCGCACGCTTCAAGAAGCAATGGTTTATTGATCTTGTGAACAGAATCCAGAATAAATATTCGAGTCGTGTGATGGAAAACGGTTGAGTTTAGCGCGTGTGTAAAACCAACAGCAGTGAAGGGGGATTTATCGCGTTATGGCGAAGGGTAGATATAGCATACTTATCAGAAACTCGCCCGCATAATGTTTATCAAGTGATTTAGCTGCACAAGAACTACACCCGGATGTGAGGGCTGCCATTACCAAATATCCTTTTTATCTTTCCTTCTCCAGAACAGCTCCTCTTGTTAAAAGCCCACTAGCTAGGAGGTTTTACTTTGATATTTGTTCGTTTAATCAGTAAATCCCAGGCAAGATAAAGGAAATAAATTCTGACAATACTGTCGGAGAGGTCCTAAGGATTGAAGAACAAAATAGGTGAATGAATAAAGCCAAAAAAAGTTTTAGTAATAGATTTTTAATAGCTTCCATAGCTATTAAATTAAATATAAAACTAATGTGTTTTCTAGGTATGAGGAAGTTCTGTTTAAATTTATTGCACCTATTTATGTTCCCAGCAAATGTTAATATCTGTAGCAGTAACTTATTTATTATACCTATAATACGTATTATTGCATTGTTACGGGCAGGATAATCAGTTATTTTTGCCACATTGATGTTAGCTTTATTCAGTTTTTATTAACTATAAGGGGTGTGGTCCAAGGCTTACTAATGACATACTCCTATGTATGGACTCCAGTGATTATTACTATTGTTACTAATATCACTATCATATCGTTTACAATTCAATAAAACGAAGTATTTTACTCTGTCCCGCGCCGAGTCGCAGTGGGTTGGAGCGTGCTGCTCTAGTTCCCGGCCACGGAATGCGCCCGGGTTCGATCCCGCCCAGGGTGGTGCGGATTTTAAGTCCCGGGTATGGGACCGGTTCCCACTTAGCATCGTGAGGAAAGTGGGAGCTGCGATAGGCAGCGGTCTTGCCCTCGCGAGCCAATTTTCTGGCTGGGATATGCGTGATGCTGGCCACATCACTTCCCCGTATCGGTTGGATGATGGCTCACCTCTGCCGTGCACACGTGGGCGTGAGGCTGGCAGTCAGGTGACAGGCCCATACCTGTCGGGGCTGTAGAAAGAAAATTATTAACAGAGATGAATTTTTGGCGGAGGGCTTCTCGAATCTCAAGAAGGGTTAAAATTAGAAATATAAAGATTCGGGAAATAATGGATGTAAAAAGGAATGCATTAGAAACAATAGAAGAGAGAAGATTAAAACGGCTCGGCCATGCGAAAAGAATGGGAAAAGATAGTATACATAGTAGGAATTGTCCGAGCGGGATAGCTCAGACCGCTACGCCTTTGGCCCGCATCGGGAGGTCTTGGTTTCGATTCCCGCGGCCGACCTTTCAGACACATGGGCCTTTTCGGGCTTTCCCCGGGTCGCCAGGTGAATGTTAGGAAGAATCATTACATCCCCGAACTTCCTGTCCTTCCAATTCATCTCCATTCTCATTTCACTTCACCTTTCATCTGTTTGGTATATTTCAGGGCTGCAAGTGTCGGCGGGAGGTCTCGGCGTGTGCATGGCAGGGGAAAAGAATGCTCTAAGTAAACCAGCTGCCATCCGGTGAGTTTAAATCTGGTAGGGACCCCGACCTCTAGCTGTGGTGTCCTCTGTCTCCTTTCCATCTCATTTCTCCCTCCGGGGGTGCCTAGGTACAAAAGATCTGTGGAGGCCGAGTTGCTAAGTCCCCCTCCACTCCTAGTCCTATGCTATCTATCCTATCCCTAGTAAGAGTGGCGCTAGAATGGGAAGCTGAAGGAAACAGAGGACGGGAAAGACCAAGAGAATAATGGATGGATGGGGTCCGAAGAAGCATGGCGCCTAGAGGATTAACAGATGAAGATGCAGAGGATAGGGGTTTATGGAGAAACAAAATTGCGAATGGGTTATAGGAAAACTACAGTAGTTAATTCCTAAACAAAATTAAAATTATTATTATTTAACACATGCCCTTATGTAATTTCCATCGGAATCATTTTATCATCATGCAAACTAAATTATCGTCTATTTCAGTTTATTCCAATCAAAATGAAGCCCAGAAGAACATAATCAATTACAGATCTAGGTTTAGGTCTAGTTTACAAAAATTAATTTTTGAAGTAGTTTCCTACTCTTTTTCTTACTCCCTTTCCAAAAGATACCGTGACAAAAATGTAAGGCAGAGGGGTATGTCGAACTTTCTTCTTCTTTCTTCCTCCTCGCTTCAAGTTGGATCGCATTAAACGCAAGGCATGTGCCGACTTCTTTGTTGCGGATCTGAAGAACAGGGGCCTTCAAAGGTGTATACAATCAAATTAAAGCTGGGAAAATTGAGATTAAAAAAACTAGTTCATTTGCTTTTCTAGAAACGAAAATGATGACAGTAGCTGACTGCATTTTTTATTGGAAATTGTTTAAATCTTCAAATCCTAATTATTACTTCACTTAGTATTAGGTATATGATCAATGATCTGGTGGAAAATGAGCTGAATGCATATACTTCAATTCTTTGCATGTAGTGCGAAAGTTTTATTTTGTGTCTACATTTTATTGCAGTGAAACCGCTTAAATATATAGCAATAACAATTAAAGGTAATCAAGCAGTAAACATACTGTATTATTAATATTACAAAGAGAGAAAATTGTGCGCGTATATGTTTGTTTGTGTCTAGGATAATCTCAAAAACTAATCATCCCTTTTTGATAACTATTTCACCATTGAAAAGCCTAGGTCCAGGTCTTTCTGACGGACATGGACCTATAGAAAACCATCTAATTTCGTTTCATAAATTAGTAAAGTATTAAAAAGGACTTACAAACCCCTTGACTTGAATAATAATGCACTGGAGTTACAAAAGAATATGTTTGACTTTTAATTTGATGCAGTAATTTGTATCACAAATTACTTAAAAGTAAATAATGATTGTAGTATGAATATGCATTATTATGTGACATTGATTTGAGATGTTTATTGATTGTAATTATTGTTGAGAAGTAAGTTTATACTGCCTTACTGAAACTGACAATAATAGCGTGCAATAATGCAGCGAGGGGGTGAGCTGTTTATCATTATTGGAAACGAGGAAGTTACGTAATATTGGCGCGTTTTTCTTTTAGAATCTTCTGGAACATTTCCGTAGAGCATATGTATTCATAATTTTCATTGGATATAAAAATAGACGCTAATGTTGGCGCGTTTTATTAGCCAATTGCAGTTCAGTTATAATCTTTAGGCATATCTGGGTGAATGAGTATAAAAAGAGTAGGTTAGAGGTAAAGTCCTTCAGTCCGTCAGTTCATCAAAATTCTTTGTACACTACACGTCGCATTCCAGTCAGTTCATCAAAAATATTTGTAAAGTACGCATCGCCTTCAGTCACTCAGTTCATCGAAAATAATTGTAAAGTACACATCGCCTTCAGTCACTCAGTTCATCAAAATTCTTTGTACACTACACGTCGCATTCCCGTCAGTTCATCGAAAGTATTTGTACGGCACACTTCGGATATCAATTTGCAGGTTACGCGTAACAGAGTTATGAAAAATCTCAAGTGTTATAAAGTTAATTATACAAAAAGTTGAAGTACGCGAATTAAGAATTATCAGTAATGAAGTTATTATAACAGTTTCAGTTTGGCGAGTGTTAAGATCAATGTGTAAATGTGATAGTTAACGTGTTCGACAATAAAAGTGTAAAACAAATTTCTTCATCAGTGTTATCTTTGGATAAAAGATTCCTTTCCGTTTACACAACCTGTATAAAGAGAAGTGCTCGACCAAAGGATAATAGCTAGCCGGAGGACAGAGAACCAAAATTAAATAAAGTAACAGTAGCATTCTTTCAAACAAAAACTAATACTGCCGCAAATTGCTAACACCAGATGGAGCTAACAAACCTAACAAATGAATCACGTCACAAGATGGCTTCCCCGCGTGAAGTAAACACACATACACAATAATGTTAAATAAATAACAACCATAATACTACTTCAAATTGACGTTGCCATGGAGTATAAAATATTGTTAATCCACAGAATAGGCATATTGCCTTGGATATTTCATCCTAACCAATATACCAGAATGTTACAAAAAAAAAAGTATTCCATATTTTGATAGGTGGTAGTATGGTCCAAAACAAGAAAAAAAGTCCAGTAAACATGGGTTCTATAGTGCATGCCTTAAGAGCTATGAGCACTTGTTCATCTTCGCTACTGTGAAACATCTCTTCAACTGCAAGCTCTTTTCTATTACGCACGACTTACAGCAGGCAGTAAACAAATGAGGACACTTTACTGTGTTATTGTCCATATAACAGAGACAATATAAGCCCACAGTGGGTGGGAGATGCAGTATGCAGTAAACTTCAGTGTTATTACTGTAATTCGTATTCACAGTTCTGGATAAGTGCAAAGCATATTCTTATTAGTTTTGATGGAATCAGTTTGTGTTTAGATACGTTTGTAAAATGCTTTTACATGTAGTATTATCTTGATGTACAAACACTACAGAAGGCGTAATCAATGCTTGCCAGAGCATACGTAACCAACTGGAGTGGTAAGAGTGCGTGATTCGGACAGAAGCATGCCTTACTATGAATGGGCACCATATGAGTACCTCCTTTAGTGATGGTTCACGAGTGCAGGTCGTATGCAATTGCAAACAGATTACATTAGAAGCCATGCTGTTTCACAGTAAGAGTAATGTGTCCTCATTTGTCATTCATTTGTTTACAGCATTCTCTAGGTCATATGTAACAGCAAACAGCTAGCAGTAGAAGAGATGTTTCACAGTAACGAAGATGAACAAGTGTTCATAGCTCTTAAAGTATGCATTTTAAACACCTGGGCATTTTTTCTTGTTTTAGTCCATCCATCTACCATCTCTGTACCATCTCTCAAAACATGGAATACTTTTTTTAACATCCTGTATATGGTCACGATTTAGCAGTTAACACAGAGCAAAACAAAAGAGAATCGAATCTGCTTATATCTGCTGTACGAAGTTACAGTTATAGAGACAAAGGGCAGGATTGACCATAAAAATACTGTAAATCATTGTACAATAATATTATTATAAAGAACGGTTTTTCTGTAATGGCAATACTAGCAAAATCATCATACAAGTCAGGAAGTTTATTAATATAATTTCATGATACAAATCGTTTTATGGCTTTGTATGTAATTTGTAAACTATATACATTTTCCATTAAATTACCTTTAAAAAGGGCTAAACTAATCATTTAAATTTTTTTTAAAAAATTATTTTGGACAATAAAAGGCTGTGCTCGCATTTACAACAGTCTAAAAATTCGCGCCCAATTTATCCTACATAATATTTTTACTTTCTCTACTACGTATGGTAAGTAGGGGAAGTATTGTATTCCACCCAAAAATTCGATACCGAGATATCACCGGAAATATATGTTTTGAGACCCCCTGAATCCAAAAAAAACACTTTTTGGAAACATGTCCGTGTGTGTGTGTGTCTGTGAACAGCATAACTCAGAAACGAACAGTCGGATAAATAATTTAGGTTCAGTATCTTCCAGAGATGCGACACAAAGGTTTTCAAGAAAATCCCCCCACCCCAGATTACCCTTTATATGGAACATTTTTCGAAAATTTTAATTTTCTCAAAAATGGCTCTAACGATTTTGATTAAAATATCATACGTTTTAAGATATTTTCATGACAAATGAAATGTACAGGTATCTCGAATTTTCTGGGAATGTCTCCAAAAGTAGTCTTCATTGTGAACGACTTTTGCATAACTGGTAAACCATAAGAGACAAAATTTTAGTACACAAAAACTGTAGATCGCGTTAAAATACACAATTTATGTCATATACATTTTTTTTTGAGTGAACCATTTTAGAGATATTGCTTGCTATTCCCCTAAATTTTCCATTACTTATACTTTTTCTCAAATAGGAATTCGTTATTCATTTTTTTGTCCTGGTAATGAAAAGAGAATGGAATACAGCACATAGCAACCAGCTCTTAAAATATTTGACTATCGCTTAAAGTCTACCATATTCCCCTTGCATCTACACGAAAATTAGCAATAACATTAACATCTCGATATCTCTATTAACATGAAGCATATAGAGAATAAGCGTTTGTAAAAATAGTTTGTACAAGAGTAGAGAAAGTCATGTGAGTGTAACACATCAGATTTTTTATTTAGCAGAGAGGAGGAGCGTTATTTCTGACAGAAATATTATTTTGTACTTCAGCAGACTGAGATAACGTTTCCCAGAAGTAGAAACAGCTAACCTCAGCAGCAAAAACAGAAGACATTCCTTAAACAAAAGGTTGAAAGCCTCAGAGCAACCAGACTTGGATGCGGACAAATGTGAGACGTGGACAAAAGACAAGTTTGTGGAAGTTATAATTACTACCTTAATAGACCATGTGCTGACACGGAAACATCTGACATCTGACTTGTCTTCCCAAAAGATGGACACAGCTCGTCGTTTTTAAGAGAAACCACAACAGACTAGTTCTCAAGGATATTACGACTATGTGTACACACTCGAGTGCACGGAATCTTGCTGACAGAAGATCAGTGGTTTATGCTGTTAGGGGAAAATCAAAACGACCTTACCCCGCCTCGTGTCGTCCCCTTAACTGATTCTAACAAAGCCTTTGTGTTGATGGCAGCTTAGCTCATTCTTTGCTTAAGGTCAGCAGTGATTTAGGTCAACTTTCAAATCTTTGAGTGCTTGATAAATGTAATTGTATTCCTAATTAAGAAATCACACACACAGATATGTATATATATATGTATTGTTATATACTGGGATGAGGTCAAAAGATTTGCAACTAGATATTAAATTTTAGTTGCCCCAGCATATACATTGGAAGGCATTGCTGCAGAGGTAGCAAGACAGAATCTTAAACTACCATTCAAGAGCAGGCATGGGATAGTTATAACAAAATACACAGACTTCCACTTTAATCACATTACCTGTGGTTTATTCAGTATAAACACGATGCCCCTACATCATACACAAAAGATAAAAAGGAAGAAATTGAAGGGAGATGCTACACACACGAGACTACATTCACATGATTTCACATACAACCTTACAGACGCAACACTCAGACCAAAGTGACGCTCACCACACAACACAAAGACGTAACGCTCACTTCCGCCACTCTCCACCGCTAGAGGCGTCGAGTCGCCACGCCAGACGAAACATCAAAATCCCAGCCGAAAGAATTACCCCAACAATACTGTCGCCAACGACGCAATAATGTGTTTGGCCTGACAATATACACACATACACGCCACATCTCCCCCACTTACAATAATGAGGTGTCCCCGCGGAAGAGAGAAAGAAAAGGGGGGGGGGGAAACAAATAAAATATGAACATACAAAATTGTTGAATATACAAACATTACCAAAAGCCCTGATGAATCCCCACAGGGATAATGATCTTGTATTAACGATGAATTAGTCCCTCAGGAACCCCCCTCCAACTCGTAAATCCTCTTCAGTACGAACACAGTTTATTATGAAGAAAGTGCTGTTTGGGAAAGGTGCAGAAAACTGCTTTGTTCGGAAATTTTCCCACCACTTAACCACACCCACCGAAGAAAAAGATGGAAGAAACTTATAGCACGCATAGTCTGTCCCGTCAATCACACGGAGAAAACACAGTAAAGTAGTTGGATATCTGCAGAGTTGGTCTGTGACCGACGGGCTCTGTCGGCACAGACAAAATCAAAATGGAGTATACCCTCATAGCCTACCGTAGTGAGATGGTCGAAGATGGTGATGTGTAGCTGAAAGACCTGTGCGGGTGCGGCCGGGGGAAGAACCACTATTCTCCGGACGATCTGGGCCTGTCCTCTTCTGTGGAGGGAAGCGTTTCCTGGGGTTACCGGCAGTCTGGAACAAGATTTGGGGAAGCATCAGGGTCACAATATACAAGGAAAGATACACAGAACAAATATTACAAAAACAAAAGTCAGGGGACACAAAACTACACTGGTGTACAAAACCTAAGGGCGAGATGGGTAAAGTAACATAAATTAACTACTTGGCGGAAGCAGATGAAGTGCGGGAGCATGTTGTCAGAGGTCTCTCACACGTGCACAGAAAGCTGGACGTCACATGGCGTGAGTCTCATGACCTTCTCTGCCCTTTATGTTTATTAGTAGGTATACTAACCATTCTTACTAAAGCTTATTTTTCTATCTACTACATTTTAATCCTGGAGTGTATAGCTTCGGCGCTCCGTCAAGCTGAGGATCTCGGGTTCGAGTCCCCCCATGGGCATGGGTGTTTGTATAATTGCTGTAATAAGCGGTGCGAGGGGTTCCGGGCTGAAGGTGGGAATTTTTCTCTATCCAAGATTAATCCCTATCCTCCCCAGTGTCTGGAAGTATGAATGAGAGTGTGTATGATCTAATGTATAAAAAAAGAAAACAAAGTGCAAGAAACCCAATGACAAGAATTAACACCATTGCCAACAGGCTAATGTAGTATAAATGGAACTAAAAACAAATCTGATGTGCTACACTCACATGACTTTCCCTACTCTGGTACAAACTATTTTTACAAACGTTTATTCTCCATATGCTTCATGTTAATCGAGATATCAATCTTATTGCTAATTTTCTTGTAGATACAAGGGGAATTGCTAGGCTTTAAGCGATAGTCAAATATTTATGTGGCGCGCATTCCAATCTCCTTTGCATGTCCAGAACATAAAAACAAGTTTGGTGTTTATCCGACTGTTCGTTTCTGAGTTATATTGTTCACAGACACGCACACACACACACACACACGGACATGTTTCCAAAAATTCTTTTTTTTGGTTTCAGGGGGTCTCAAAACATATATTTCCGGTGAAATCTCGGTATCGAATTTTTTAGTGGAATACAATACTTCCCCTACTTACTATACGTAGTAGAAAAAGTAAAACTGAATAACGAATTTGAGAAAAAGTATAAGTATTGGAAAATTTAAGAGAATAACAAGCAATATCTCGAAAATGGTTCACTCAACAAAAAAAATGTATACGACATAAATTGTATATTTTAACGCGATCTAAATTTTTTGTGTAGTAAAATTTTATCTATCTTTTATGGTTTACCAGTTATGCAAAAGTCGTTTACAATGAAGAACACTTTTAGAGACATTTGCAGAAAATTCGAGATATACATTTTATTTGTCATGAAAAGATCTTAAACATATGATATTTTAATCAAAATCGTTAGAGCCATTTTTGAGAAAATTAAAATTTTCGAAAAATGTTTCATGTGAAGGGTAATCTGGGGTGGGGGGATTTTGTTGAAAACCTTGGTGTCGCATCTCTGGAAGATACTGAACCTAAATACCAAGTTTGGTGTTTATCCGACTGTTCGTTTCTGAGTTATGCTGTTCACAGACACACAAACAGACACACACATGGACATGTTTCCAAAAAAAAAATTTTTTTTGATTCAGGGGGTCTCTAAACATATATTTCCGGTGAAATCTCGGTATCGAATTTTTGGGTGGAATACAATACTTCCCCTACTTACTATACGCAGTAGAGAAAGTAAAAATAGCCATTTTTTGTAATTTATTTATGGGCGTTCTTTAACTGCTGTGGTCCTTAGCGTCCCATTCTATATTGGGCGTGAAAGACAGGCAATTTTGCTCAGAGGCCTCTTTATCAGGCTTGAAGTTCTTTTACGTGCCGTAAATCTACGACAACACGGGATCACCGGCTTTACTTCCCTTCCGAAGGAAGCCATGCTAAGGTTTTTTACGCCCGAAAAAATCCATCGCCCTCCGCCGGAGTTGAACCCGCGACTTCGGGAACTAGAGGCTAGCATGGTAACCACTACACCACGGAGGGGGGGGGGAAAGAGTGGCGGAAGCTGCACCACATAGCTAGCCTGCTTGATATTTTCACCATTTTGGAAGGTCCTAACATATTGCAACCGCTCCTTCACAAAGTTTGCGCAATGTGGACTGAATTAATTGAAGATAGTTTATATCATGTAGGTATGTGAGGTCAAAGGTAATGCACCAAGCGAGATGGCGCCTCGTTAACGTGTGCGACTCCCATTCGGGAGGTTCGATCCCCAGCGACCCATGAGTTTTTTTATGATTTCCCGAGTCGGAAGGCAAACGTTTGGGTTGTTCCTCTTCTACCACGAATTTATTGTCCCTCATTTTCTGTACCCATCATCTCCTTCATTGTTATATGTTTTAGAGTTGTAGGACCAGGCGACGTTGTTCAGCGGTTGCAGCTAGGCGGTGGATGTGCGATTTATAGAGGTTTCTTCCCTGGCATCGGTCGGGATCCGCCTCCGAAGTGGGCCCACCAGAGGGGACCACCGGGGGTTAGGGGCTCGTGGGTGGCGTCGGACGGCGTCTGATGGTTCTTTCTGGAAACGTTAGGACCGTCGATGCTTGCGCCGTCGTTTTTGGATATGGTTGCCCTTTGTGTCTCTCCCCTCATCCCTTTCAGGGGTCGCGTTAGAAGCAAAAAGCGTCACTGCGGCCTACTTGCGATACTATGCTCCGGTTACGGGGGGCCCCTCCGTAATATGTACCTTCATCTTGACCATAGGCAGCATGAAGCGCGTAAATCAGGAATTAGAAACATACTGACAACTTCCACAGAAACAAACCAAACTCTGCACTGGTCCGAAGCCCTGAGCTTTGTTCACTTCTTGAAGAATAGAGCTTATCGTAGTATTAAATGCAAAAGCTGGCCTTACATAATCATCACTTTCTACTGCTGCCATCGGAAACCTGAAATCTGAAGATCTCGAATCCTTAATGGACTCGTTGTCAAGAGATGAAGATGGATATAAATAACGGCGACGAAGAAGAAGAAAAAGAAGATGAAAAGGATGGACAAGCCCGGTATGGTAACAGTCCTGTAGAGGACTTTTCCGGAAAGAGCACCACTTCTGATAAAATTGGCAATATTAAGATAACGAGAAAAAAATCCAGAAGTGAACTGCAGCGTTAGTAAAGAAAATGAGACTGATGCCTCAATCAAAGTTTCCAAGAGACAAAATCGGAGATGCAGTAAAGTAGAGTTTATGATGTCGACAGGGATAAAGGTAACTCCAAGAACATTCTTGGGGTTATTCTGCAGGTGAGTGCTACCTATGATGTAAGAGGTAGACATAAAGGAAGGACGATTGGAAAAAGTATTCGAGGAACCAGCTTGTTATTTGTGAAGAGACTTTCATTTCACAGTGGAAGTCCGGGATGTTATTGTGTCCCTTCGTGCGTGTGCTAGGAAGTCGTTAGTCACAGGTGGTCAAGGATTACAGAAATGTAAGTGCAAGGAAACTGTCTTTAGACAAAATGTGGCTGCAAGAAGAATGGGTGATCCATTAATTCCAAATGTCATGATAATGTTGTATGTTCTAACAAGTAGAAGGTTCTTTGTTTACAAACTTTAGAAAAATTAAATGAAGAAAATATTATATTTATTATTTCACACTCCCAAATATTATAATTTATCACCACCCAAAAGTGTTTAATTGTCGTGTAAAATAACTGGTTACATGATTAATTTCATATATTTTAGCACATTAACCACTTATATTCGTTTTGTAAACTAACTTATTGTTGACATATTAGCGCATTTTTCAAATTAACAGTAACATATACACAATTTTCCTGACACAATTAGTAGTATTAATGACAGTAACACTTCTGGAAAACTTTAAAATACTGAACAATTATCTCACTAAAACTGTTGGAGTTTGGAAAGACAATTAAGTGTATTAATATACGTCAGCTTTGTTATATATAATAATAACGATACATTCTGTCTGAAATGTTAATGTTTTGTAACATCCTGCAATACTTTTCAAGGTTGCCTTTACGTTTACCATACCATTCTGCTATTATTTCGTCACTGCTGATGTTCCAGATCATTAAACAAGTATTTATACCAGAACCTACAAACCTGTCTGTTACATCTTGTCTTGCATCTAGCGGTTTGTCTACGTTATAAAAATAATGGAAATACCTCTGGCTGACATTCTCATCTTTTGCGGCTGCAAACACTTCTTATAAAATTGTTGCTCTAATTAATACTTAAGCTCATCAGGAATCTATGAAGTTTTTTTTTTCAAACAGCATTATGCCATCATAAGTTAGTTCGATACTTTAGATCCTAAAAAATCAGATTTGCGCGTCCTAAATTTAGGAAAAGATTAATAAACAGTTTATTGTTACTATTATTAGTACTTCAAAACAGGCACAATAAAGCTTCCTGAAAGCACCAAAAGGAACATAAAAGCTTTTTTTAATACTGGAACAAAATACGCGAAACTAGAATAATATTTGTCACCCCCATTTTCATAATCTTAATTAGAAAAAGTTATTTGATTAATGACATTTCTCGTATTTACCTCATTACATGTGCGGTGCGCGCGCGTTCGCACACACACACACACACGCGCGCGAAATCTGTCATCCAGTGCCTTGTTGATATATGCGCTGGAATGATGCATATACAAAATTGGTTAAGTTTCAGGCACCATCAACATCGCTGAAGATCAAAGCATGAAAAGACGGCAATATGAAACCTTTGCAAAACGATAGCTGTTCCTGCATTGCTATGTGTAATTAAGACTAAGTGAGATGGCGTCGCGGTAACTGTGCACCTCGCATTCGGGAGATCCCGGGTTCGATACTGGCGACCCCCACTCTGACCCGTGGGTATATCGCGGTTTCCCTGGGTCGACAGGCGAATGCTGGGGTGGTTCATAACACAATTCTCCCACTTCCTGTACCCATCATCTTCCTTGTCTGTTTCAGAATTGTAGGACCAGGCGATGGGGTCGGCGGGTTGTGGCTGGACGGTGCGCCCTGTAGAAGTTTCATTCTGACGTCGTCCAGGGATTGCTCGGCTGGAACTCCCCTTGGTTGCTTTCGGACGGGAGCCCCTTCGGGAGGGGGACTCGGGGTGGTGTTGGAGGTGTTCAATCTGGAAACATTAGGATCTCGTCTGTGCTTGCGCCGTCGCCATCCGGTGGTCGCGCTTCAGGTCTCTCCCCTCGTCCCTCCCTCCCGGGGGTCCCGGTAGAAGCACAAGGGACCGGCTGTCCTGCGTGCAGTGCTGTGCCTCGGTTTCAGCCCACCCCCTCCGTTCGTCCGTATTACGTTTATGTGGAATTGAGATGTGGGAACAACAAGAAAGCTGTACAGTAATATCAAAAGCACGGAAATAACCGTTTTAACAGGAATCAAGGAAGGTACACGATTAGATAGATTCAGGATGAAGATTTCAGAGGGGAATTGCAGATATTTACCACTAAAGACAAGTTATAGGAATACATAAATAACTTGTTTTACTGTATAGAAAGCAAAAGCATGGAGAGTTCAAGACCGCCCAACTGGAACAAGGAACAATGTTGGCCAGACAAAAGTTCAAAAGAACTGTACATTCGAGAACTGCACCAAGAATGACACTGTCGCCGGAAACAACGGAGGTACAGATTTTCAACTTTATTCTCGGCAGGATCCGTTTACCCTACATGAGCTGGAGGAAATGTCTTTTACAGTTTCATTACACTTAATGTTTCTATACGTTTACCGTGTTAATTTGGAAGTAAGATATTGCTCACACTTATAACAGTTATTTCACTGAATTATGCAATGTACATCGTGCGACAGATGACTGTAAACTGTTACGAGAGTCAGCTGGAGACGATTCTCTTGATGCAATGATGCTTCTAAAAACGATACACAATTCTTGCAAATCCATTGACAGAACATCAACAAAAGAACAACAATAATGCTGATGATGATGATGATGATGATGACATTTTATTATAAAAGTTATTATAATTATAAAGCGCTCGTTTTTTACTTTCCCTACTACGTATACTAAGTAGGGGAAGTATTGTATTCCACCCAAAAATTCGATACCGAGATTTCACCGGAAATATATGTTTTGAGACCCCCTGAATCCAAAAAAAGCATTTTTGGTAACATGTCCGTGTGTGCGTGTGTGTCTGTCTGTCTGTCTGTCTGTCTGTGTGTGAACAGCATAACTCAGAAAGGAACAGTCGGATAAACACCAAACTTGGTATTTAGGTTCAGTATCTTCCAGAGATGCGACACGAAGGTTTTCAAGAAAATCCCCCCACCCCAGATTACCCTTTACATGGAACATTTTTCGAAAATTTTAATTTTCTCAAAAATGGCTCTAACGATTTTGATTAAAATATCATATGTTTAAGATATTTTCATGGCAAATAAAATGTATATCTCGAATTTTCTGGGAATGTCTCCAAAAGTATTCTTCATTGTGAACGACTTTTGCATAACTGGTAAACCATAAGAGATAGACAAAATTTTACTACACAAAAAATGTAGATCGCGTTAAAATACACAATTTATGTCATATACATGTTTTTTTGTTGAGTGAACCATTTTCAGATATTGCTTGTTGTTCCCTTAAATTTTCCAATACTTTTTCTCAAATGGGAATTCGTTATTCATTTCTTTGTCTTGGATATGCAAAGAGTATTAATCTGTGGCAAAGAGAATGGTGCTGCACATAGCAACCAGCTGTTAAGAGAAGGGGAACATAGTAGGCCTTAAGCGATAGTCAAATATTTTTAGAACTGGTCGCTATGTGTAAAATGTAATTCTCTTTGCATGTCAAAAGATCGTTTTTGCAAATGTTTATCTCGATTAATATGAAATAGATGGAGAATAAGAGTTTGTAAAAATAGTTTGTACAAGAGTAGAGAAAGTCATGTGAGTGTAACACATCAGATTTTTGTATATAACCCCATGTTTTTTTTCCACTGATTGTCACACAGAACCTATAGAAGTTACTGTTTTCGACAAACATTGATGTACTTATCTCTCATTGTTTGTGTGAAACTAGAACTATGATAGGTATCGTGTTGCGATGTCTCATTTGAAATTGTAGGAAAGGTAGTAACATTTCTAAATTTCTACTTTTGTACTAAAGATGATAATGAAACACGTGACGTTCGAAAAACAACTTTCGCGGGTGCCGACAGCTTACTGATCCGGCTTCGCCGTCATCGTCATACCTGCTTGTAATTTCGTCGCTATGACGTAGGGGTCGACGTCGCCTTCTAGATTCGAAATCGCCGATGTCAGCTAGGAAGCACACACGTCATCTCAGGTTTAAACTGTCGGAGATTCCATCTTAGTCCTCTATAGTGGCTATGTCTGAGTAGGAGTCGGAAGAGAGGTAACTTCTGGATACTGTCTAAAAGGTAACATAGTTTTCCTTTTTCATTCCTGCGCGTCCTTATACAGGAAATCCTGCAAGATTTTGTTTTGTCACTAACACAGACGATTCTCTAACAGGTACTCCCAAGATTTTAACGTTAGGTTCACCAATATCTTTGCTCCGGCTGATTATTCAGTAGATCGGTGCTCTATCACCTTTCTTTAGTCGAGCGTGTACTTGAAATCGTCACTTGACAAATATATACTTATTTACAAGTTGGGGGAAACTGTGTCGACAACTGCTATTAACACACTGGATAAATATTCAATACAAGTCACTTCGTCGTTACATGGCAGTTACTACCGGCGCTCTGCGTGGTACTTAACAAATTTAATAAATTAGCGTTCTTTTCTGAAAAAAGAGTATTACGCGTTCCCTAAGCAACGAGTCATGAACTGTGTAAAATCCACGCTTACATTTAAATATATCAAGTAGAC
Source organism: Deroplatys truncata (assembly GCA_030765065.1). Lineage (NCBI taxonomy): Eukaryota > Metazoa > Arthropoda > Insecta > Mantodea > Mantidae > Deroplatys > Deroplatys truncata. The sequence continues at coordinate 170,165,054 of CM060983.1, forward strand.
CGGATTTATTTCCATGGAGCCACGTCTTTATATCTTCCCGTTGGTGCTAGCAATCATTCTGTATTCTTATTGGTTCTTCGGTTGAAAAGTTGAAGCATATACGGTGAAAAAGAGACCATTACTCGTAGCGTCTGATTTCTCTGGAACTCGAGTCATCCCCTCAAAATACAAATAAACGTTGGAATTTTATGGTCTCACGCTCGGAAAATACAATGAACATTTAGAACCGAGGCTAATCTATTTCGCCTAAATCTCGCAGATTCTCTTAAGCAATTACGTCTTTATTTATTTGGCAGTATTTATGAAACTTATATCACTATCACTGTATTATTTATCAAATAAAAAGGAATGTTGTTTTCATTTAGGCTAATGTTTTTAACTTGCGAGGAAACCTGATAATGCAGGATGATTTATGAAGAACTGAAAAATTTATTTCTTTAATTGTTTCAAAACCAATTATGCTAGCGACAACTACTTATACCTGAAATGCAGAGAAATTATGGGAGATTATTTACCTGTATAGCACATGTTGAAAATGTCCTCCATCCTGCATAAGGCACAACTCAACACGTCGTTCTATGTTACTGGCCACTCTTTGGAGGACTCTGTTGTCAATTGAATCTCCTGTGTAATGTTGTGCTTCAGATCGCCCAATGTCTGGGGACGTGTGGCATAAACCCTGTATTTTAAGCAACCCCATAGAAAGAAGTCCGGCGATGTCAAATCCAGAGATCTCGGTGGCCACAGGTTCTTGGAAATTATCCGGTCGTTAAAGAAACTTGCAATTAGTGCCATAGATTCATTTGATGTATGGCATGTAGCACCGTCTTGCTGAAAATATCCTTGACTCAGCTCTACATCGTCTAGTTGCTCAGCAAACTCCATGAAAATCCGTCTATGTTCACATTGTTTAAAAAAATTTGTCCCACTATTCTCTGTGCGGATATTGCGCACCAAAATCCGATTTTAACCCGATTCATAAGTGCTTCATGAATAACATGTGGATTTTCGCTGGCCCAATAGCGTGAGTTATTTAAATTCACATAGCCGGATAAATGGAGGCAGGCTTCATCTGTGAACCATGGAATGGACAATATGGCAGGATTTTGCACAATAAACGCCTGAAAACCAACCACAATAATTCAGTTGTCTATCCTCATCTGGTTCCTGTAACTGATGGACAACCGTAATCCTATACGGCTTTAGGCCTACACTTTTCACAGCTCTCTGACACATTGTGTAGCTGTACCCTGTCTCCTGCGACAAATGCCTTAATGATTTTTTGGGTGACTGATCCAGTCTGCTCTTAGGTCAACAACAGCCGTGGGAAGCCTAGATGAACGAGTTTTGCCTTTTTCACTCACCAGAGATCCAGTTGTTACCAATTTCTTTACCAGTCACAGTATTGTGTTTCTTTGGGGTGGATTCCGAACATCAAATTCTCTCTGGTATGCCATTTGAGTAGCTGTAAGGAAGAGTCGCTCATTTAATGTGTACTCCATTTTCACTCGACTAGAACAAAATCTCAAAAACAGTTGCCGACAATAAAACTAACAATTACGAATAAAACTTGAACATCTGCGCATCTAGTGACAGGCAATCGAAACTCCAGAACATTCTGCTTAATTTGGTGCTAAAATTGGGGGATTGAGTAAATTTCCAACAGAATAATTAAAGAAATAAATGTGTCAGTTCTTCATAAATCACGCTGTATTAGCACAATTGGAGAGAGAAAAGAGAGGGAGAGAAAGGAGGGTGAGAAACATACGGAAGGACAAACCGGGAGGGAGAGAGACAGAGAAAAATCTCATTTACCGCAATAGAACGAGCAGAGCTGCAGGTTCTACTTGTTCAAAATATAAACATCTTCTCTCCATCCTACAGTTTAAAGTTATCGATATGCAAAAGCAATAAATAGCTAAACGCTGAAGATATCTGGATCCATTTGTCAGGCTTTCTCCCTTACTTCCATAAAATACAAGTTACAAACAAATCTTACTTTAGTTTTAAATTATGATGTTTAATAGGGTTTTTCTTTCTTTCTTACTTACTTACTTACTTACTTGGGTAGAAGTTTTTCGAAATATAAGTTTGAAGGGACATTTTAAAACAGAATAAAACGTAGAATGAATAGCAGCAAGCAGACAATGTAAATTTTAAAAACATTTTTTTGGTGCTAAGCAGCAATATATGTATGAACTGTCTCTCTAGGGGGGAAGAACTGCCACTTCGCTTTGGTTAACGTGCACATTATCACGCATAACGTTTTAGTGCTTTTCTGTAATATAATGTAAGAAAAAACAACTCTAATGAATTGTGGAGGAACTGGTTTAAACGCATTGTAATTGTAATTATGAAAATCCCACTTTCTTATATATGTTTTTTTTACCTAGAATACATTTTAAAACATGCTCATGTTCAAATTGCATATAAATCCGTATCAATGCAATTATTTTCAAGACCGCAGTTTATTTCAAACAGTAAGAACAAAATAGAAATGCAGGTTAAAATATGCTTAAGTATCCTTTTAAATAAAGACTTGATTTTTGGTTTAAATAGAAGCTAACAATCACCCTAAGAAATATATTATAGGAAAAATTGAAATTATATTTTTTAAATTTTTAAAAAACAACTTTAAATTTCAGGTTATATGAAAGAAGTCTACATATCTATATACTCGTATTTCTTTAAATTAAAATTTTGTAAAGTTATGCAAATATCCCATATCATCTGGCATGAGAGTTTATTCATTAATATATGTTAAAATTAGTCTTTTTATTTCATGCAATTATATTCAATAGTGTCTGAGCTATTTTATTTTGCTGAGCGGAATGGCAGAGGCGGTAACATCTCTGGCCTGCATTCGGGAGGTCGTTGGTTCGATTCCCGTGGCCGACCTTTCTCACCCATGGGATTTTTCGGGAGTTTTTCCGGCTCCCTAGACGAATGTTGGGAACGATTATTACATCCCTTGAATTTCCCTCCATTTCATCTCCATTCTCATTTCACTTCACCTTTCATCTGCATGGTTTCTTTCAGCGTTGCAAGTGTCGGCAGGAGGTCTCGGCCTGTGCGTGGTAGGGCAAAAGTATGTTCTACGGAAACCTTCGTCCCTGTGCCTGTGAGCTGTCTCTGGGTCCCGAGCCCCCTGGGGATATGTGAGCCCATAGGGGGGAGAGGTGCCTGCTGCTCCAGTCACCACCCGGGGAGTTCAAATCTGTATAAATGATAGGGACCCACCCTCTGCCTGTCGTGCCTCCTAGTCCGAGCGCCCTCTGTCTCCTCCCACCTTATCCCTCCCTCCCGGGTACGCCCCATCGGAGGCTTAGGTACAAAAGATCTGGGCAGGTCGAGGTACTAAGCCCCTCGCTTCTAGTCCTATCCTATTCTATTTTGAAGGCTGAAAAGAAGCTTAATTTTACTGTGAAATCAATAGTGTGTACCTAAAAAAGGATGTGGATCAGTTTTCCATGGTATTAAGATAAGATTCTGAAAAATAAAACCTTACTTTTTGAGGGGTAAAAAACCAAAATTCCATTTCTGGTCCACATTTTTACTATTTCCATACATCTCCACCCCAGTTAAGCTAGGCTCAATAGTAAGTACTGATTTACTGGTTGCATTTCACGGTTTCACATGAGAAGCTTTACACTCTTACATCAAAATTTATATCAACGGGAATGGAAATTCCAGGGTCAGGAACTATTATTTAGTAAGAGCACTGTTTTCTTCAAAGTTCTTCTAAATTAAATTAAATTGAATTTTATTTTTGGACGCTCTTTAACTACTATGGTTCTTAGCGTCCCATTCTATATTGGGCGTGAAAGACCGGTAATTTTGCTCAGAGGCCTCTTTATTAGGCTTGAGGTTCTTTTACGTGCCGTAAACCTACGACACGGGACCACCGGCTTTACTTCCCTTCCAAAGGAAGCCATGCAAAGGAAGTTTACGCCCGAAAAAATTCTTAGCATGGCTTGCAAGTCAGACATTATACTTGTACCACTTTGCAATTCCCCGAGTTGCATATTATTTCCCGAACTTCCACTACTCTGTCACAATCTAAGTTGGATCTAGAACTGAGTCTACACGCTCCACCCTCCCTGCCAAGACCGACGTGAAGTGGATGGACCTCTTGAAGATCATAGCTTTTATACTCTGCCAGACAGATGCTAATTTTCCCGCCGTTATATATCTCGTGTTTTCCCATTGGTTACTGTATTTGGCGTCTCTCGAAAATAAAATCAATTTTGTATTCTTCTGTGGTAAAACAGACTTCTTTAGGAATTACGAGTTAACTCCGTCTCTTTCTAATGTTACCTACCCTATTCGCTCCAACCACAATTTCTCCTCACCCCTGTGCTCTTCGATCACTTATTTAGCCTACTTCCCGTCATGGGTCAAAGGTACCCTTGTGGCCCGCCTGTAAATCACGTTTATTGTTAGCCAGCTTTCTTACAAATGTTACGCTTTAACACATTCATTTCTGTATGTATACGTAGCATTCATATAGTCTATTACCTATTTACATCGTTATTTGCTATTGCCATTTGTTTTATCCTTCCCTATTCTTTGTTAATTAGTCTCTCTTTGGTTCTATTGTCATTACTTACTTCGATATGTTTCTATATTTTTAGTAAGTAGGGGAGGTACTGTATTCCACCAAAAATCGGTCCAGATTTCACCGTGAGAAGGTATATTTGTTATTTTATTTATTAGCACTACGCTTTGGGCGTCAATTTGAAGAAGGTTGTATTGAAGGAGTTGTATTATATTTCAACCGTTGGGGAGCCGAACTTGAAGTAGTTGCAACCGCACGTATGGTAAACAGTTTCCGGTAGCCTTCGCCCCAAATATGCTTTCAGGTGGCCTTTGCCCCAAGTTTAAAAAAGTATTAACTTTGTAATTTGACTGTTTCTTTAAATATTATATATTTATGTTTGCCTCGGCTGCGTCAGTATTGTTGTTAGAGACACGTTTCTCTTAGCAGGGTTATGGTACGACAAGAATGTAGGCTTACACAGATTATAATTTTACTTCACTACTTTTATTAATGCTTGACACGATTTAAATAACACTTCACTGATATAGAGAGCTATGAGATTCTTTTTATTAATTACTTGCACTTTTTAACACGTAAATTTATTTTTCGTCTCACAAAATACGTATAAAGTCTCTCGAGGACGCATCACGCATCCGGTTACAATCACTGTCTGCAGGCAACTGACTTCTGAATTTGTAAATGCTTCTCCTTTTCAGTTTCTGATTGGCTAATCCTACTCAAATAGAATACCTTCATTTAGCTAAAGCTTTTTCTGGTTGTTGATTGGCTATTTTATAAACTGTCACTTTTATTTACATTATTGTTGCTCCAATAATGACTAGTAGTATTATTATACATTCTTACTCATTATTGCCTCAAGGTTACCTCATTGTTAGCAAGTTTAACTATTATTCTCACAGCTCTTACATTATTAAATTACGTAATACATTCACATAACATTATTACATGTATACAATAATACAACATATACAATGACTGTAATATACACTCCTTATATATGTTGTTTCATACACATATTGCTTTTAGGCGGGCTGTTATTGAATTTATATATTTTATAATTAGACTGAAATTATTTAAGGTTAAAAATACTGCCTCAACCGGAAGCATATGCTTTGAGACCCCTAAATGCAAAAAATCATGTTTAGAAAAAGGCCCATGTGTGTGTTTTTGTGTGTGTGTGTGTGTGAGAGAGAGAGAGAGAGAGAGAGAGAGAGAGAGAGAACAGCATAACTCAAAAATGAAAAGCAGGAAAATACAAAACTTGGCATTTTAAGTTCAGTATCTTCCAAAGATGAAATACGAATACTTTCAAGAAAATCACTTCACCCGCAACTACCTTTTTACATGGAACATTTTTCGAATGCCTCTAACGATTTTGATTACAATACTATATATCAAATATATTTGCATTACAAATAAATCCATATCTTGAATAGCCTGTGAAGTCCTCCTCATTCAAAAGGAATTTTAGTATAATCTTGTATAATTGCTAAACGCTAAGGGATAGATAAAAACTTACCACACAAGAAATGTAGATATCTTTAAAACATAGAACTTATTTAAAATAGCCTTTTTTGTGGCATAAGCGATTTCTGAGATATCCTTATTAATAGTTCGAACTGCTCAAGACCTTGTCAGTCTTTTCGAGTCCTGTCGATTCTCAGCTGTTTCTCGCGATTATCATGGAATTTTAATACCAGCATATAGTGTCTTGTTTTAAAACACCTGACTGTCGCTGTTCTCTTTATATCTATAACGAAATGGTAATGTAGCTGTTTCTAAAACGTTTATCTCGATTATAGTGGAGTAGGTAGAAAAAATCTGATGTGTTACACTCACATGACTTTCTGTACTCTTGTACAAACTATTTTACAAGCGCTTATTCTCCATATGCTTCATGTTAATCGAGATGTTAATCTTATTGCTAATTTTCTTGTAGATGCAAGGGGAATATGGTAGGCTTTAAGTGATAGTCAAATGTTTTAAGAGCTGGTTGCTATGTGGCGCATTCCATTCTCTTTGCATTACCAGGACAAAAAAGAAATGAATAACGAATTTGAGAAAAAGTATAAGTATTGGAAAATTTAAGGGAATAACGAGCAATATCTCGAAAATGGTTCACTCAACAACAAAAATGTATATGACATAAATTGTGTATTTTAACGCGATATACGTTTTTCGTGCAGTAAACTTTTGCCTATGTCTTATAGTTTACCAGTTATGCAAAAGTCGTTCACAATGAAGAATACTTTTGGAGACATTCCCAGAAAATTCGAGATATACATTTCATTTGTCATAAAAATATCTTAAACATATGATATTTTAATCAAAATCGTTAGAGCCATTTTTGAGAAAATTAAAATTTTCGAAAAATGTTCCATGTAAAGGGTAGTCTGGGGTGGGGGGATTTTCTTGAAAACCTTCGTGTCGCATCTCTGGAAGATACTGAACCTAAATACCAAGTGGTGTTTATCCGACTGTTCGTTTCTGAGTTATGTTATTCACAGACACACACACACACACACACACACACACACACACACACACACACACACACACACACACAGACACACACGCACACACACGGACATGTTTCCAAAAATGCTTTTTTTGGATTCAGGGGGTCTCAAAACATGTGTTTCCTGTGAAATCTTTTTATAGAATTTTTGGGTGGAATACAATACTTCCCCTACTCTACGTAGTAGAGAAAGTAATAAGCTTTGGTAAGAATAGTTAATAAACGATAGAGGGTAGCGAAAGTCAATTGAATGTAACACGTCTTATTTTTTTCTTTTATATAATTTCTTTACATATATTTAACGCGAGGTAGGTGTTCCCCCTATACTTTGATATCACCGTGGCAACTCTTCAGGTAAAAGTCTGCCAACAATTGCGACAATTATAGAGAAACAGGGACAGAAAAGTCGGTCGATCACAGAGCTTTAGTGGAAGGTCATAAGCCACTTCTGCCCATGAATCGTTAATGTCTACATAATTATGATGTTGAGCATATGAAAGGTTAGTAACATGAATGAAAGATTAATGTTAATTTTCCGAGAGTTCATGGACCCGCATTTTCATCACTGCTGACTTTAATGGCCGTAATCTCACAGTGCTTTCACCTGAAAACACTCCGAGTTGCGGTCGCTGAGCACTTTCATAATATATTTTCCAGCTTGCTGCAGCGTGACGTATACAGCGGAAGATGCGTCATTCATAAATACTAGTCAACAATATTGCTCTCAGGATGTTGTGCAGAAAATACAGAGAAACAGTATTATAAGTGTGTAATCAGGCAGTGGTTTCAAGGACAGCTTAGTCATCGCAGTAGAAGGAAAACAGAAACAAGGTTACATGGATTACTCGTCATGTGCAAATACACGACTTTTGTTTTTGCATTAAGAGCTAAGAACTTGTCAAGTTATTGCCACTTATCGAGCGAGTTGGCTCCGCGGTAGCGTATGAGGCTAACATTCGGGAGCTCCAGTTGTACGATTCCCGTCGGGCCGGCATCTCTGACCATGGGTTTTTTTCGTGGTTTCCCCAAGTCGGTAGAAATGTTGGGATGGTTCCCCTTCTATCACGAATTTCCTGTGCCCATTATTTCCTTTCATCTATTTCATCTCATAATATGTTTCAGGGTTACAGGATCAGGCGACGGCGGTCGGTGCGTTACGGCGGGACGTTAGAATCTGCGTTGTGTAAACATTTCTCCCTGGTGCTTGGCTGGCCGGCATCTGTATTTAAACAGCTGTTTGTTTTGAGTTAATGTAGTACTTACCTTAGATAAAGTAATAAGATGTGCTAAAAAATCGCTAAACAACATCTCTAAAGACCCACCTCCATGGTGTATGGTTCTGCCTTACATTCAAGAACTCCCGAGTTCGAATCTCGGTTAGGTTGAGTTGCCCAGATAAGGTTTTCACTTTCTCTACCACCTATATAATAGATGGGGAAAGTGTTGCATTGCACCCAAAAATTCGATATCGAGATTTTATAGCAAGTACATGTTTGAAGACCCCCCTGAATAATAAAAAAAAACCCACATTTTTAAAGAATGGTTCGTGTGTGTCTGTGAATGGCATAATTCAAAAACGAAAAGTCGGATAAATACCAAACTTGGTATTTAGGCTCAGTACCTTCCAAAGATGCGACACAAAGATTTTCAAGAAAATTCCCCCACCCCAAGCTAACCTTTACATGGAACATTTTCCGAAATGTTTTATTTTCTAAAAAATGGCTCTAAGGATTTTGATTAAAATACCATATATTAAGTATATTTACATTACAAATAAAATGTACGTGACTTTTCGGGGAATAGCCTGTGAACTCCACTTAATTCGAAAGGAACTGCACAAAACAATAATCTCTTTGAAACACACAATTTATTTCAAATAACCTTTTCGTGGGATCAGCCATTTCGAGTTATCCGTTATTAATGGTTGAAATTGTTGAATACTTTGTCATTTTTCAAGCCCTTACGATATTCAGTTGTTTCTCACGAGTGCATTATGGAATTTTAAGGCCAGTTTCTATAACGTTTGGCTATCACCATTCTCTCTTTGTTTACATAACGAAATGTGTAATGCATATATTTTTGGTAAGATTTATCTGGATTAAAATGAAGTAGATAGAAAAATAAACTAATAACGAGAGAGGATAAAGAAAATCATGTGAATGTAGCACAACAGAAACTTTTTTTTCGGAATTTTCTCTTATATAAAAATATGTATGTCGGATAACTTTAAGCTCTGTGGACCCGGGCTCATTTGAACACCATTTCACCCATTTCATTTATTCTAAAGTTCAAACGCACTGTTGACAATGATACATTCTACAGGAATTAAAAATCGTAACAAAGAGAAGGAAGCGCACTCTCCAGTTAGGTAAATAAGCTTCCTATAGCTCCTCTTCAGCTGGCATATAAGACAGAAAGTATGATACTTTAAACTTAAAATATCTTATCGGGGTTTAATATGAGTAGTAAATGGTTATCACATGATACGGACATCGAGTAGTGATGAACGGAGAGAGCTACACCTGGATGAATTTACTCTATTGAAACTGCAGAAATAGAAGCCAAAGAAGAAAAAATGTTGTGTTACACTCACATGACTTTCTCTACTCTTCTACAAACTTTTTTACAAATGCTTATTCTCCATTTAACTTTATGTTAGTAATCTTATTGCTAATTTTCTTCTAGATGCAAGCGGAATATGGCAGGCTTTAAGCGATACTCGAATCTTTTAAGAGCTGGTTGCTATGTGGAGCATTCCATTCTCTTTGCATGTCCAAAACATAAAAACGAATAACGAATTCCCATTTGAGAAAAAGTATTGGAAAATTCTAGTAAATAACGACGAATATCTCGGAAATGGTTCACTCGACTAAAAAAATGTATATGTCATAAATTGTGTTTTAACAATATCTACAGTTTTTGTGCAGTAAAGTTTTGTCTATCTCTTACGGTTTACCAGTTATGCAAAATTCATTCAGAATGTAGAAGACTTTGGCGACATTCCTAGAAAATTCAATATGTACACTTTATTTGCCAGGAAAGTATCTTAAATATGATATTTTAATCAAAATCGTTATAGCCATTTTTGAGAAAATCAAACCTTTTTTAAAAATGTTCCATGTAAAGGGTAGTCTAGGTGGGGGATTATCTTTAAAATATTTGTGTTGCATCTTTGAATGTTACTGAACCTAAATACCAAGTTTGGTACGTATCTGAGTATTCGTTTTTGAGTTATGCGAAGACACACAGACGCAAAGACACACGCGCGCGCACCTTTTTTGGATTCAGTAGGCCTCAAAACGTGTATTTCCAGTGAAATCGCGATATCGAATTTTTGGGTGGAATGCAATACTTCCCCTACTTACTATACGTAGTAGAGAAAGTAAAAATAGTGTTTTAAGTAACAGTTTTCTGGGCGCTGATGGAGGCAATGCCTTCCAGAAAATTCACATTCTCTCTTTAAAGTTATTGGAACACTTTGCTTTAAATGCCACAACTGCATGCAGTCCACATAATTGTAAACACCTACAAAAGAGCACCAGCATCACACTTCTCTTCTTGCAACAATACCTTCGACATACATACAAAACAGGACTCCACAAACGTTAGGTCATCAACTTATCAAACTAGTATTTGTTCGCTTTCTTGAAATACTGCAGAAAAAATGTCGAGCTTAATGGACCTTATACGAGTATAAGCATATACCAGGAGCCGCTTTTCGGATGAAGAGAGTGGTCTTAAAATTGAAAGTTAAGCATCCCTTCACAAACATATGGTTAGCTTGACCTGACACCATTACGTCATATTCTTGCAGAAAAAACTGCTTTTATTACCGTAGTGAAAGGATGTTAATTTCATTCACCCAGGATAGTATTAATTCTGCAAATATCTAACATCACAGTGCCGTTTGATTTACCACTCGTCCCTGCTAGGCTCATTTATTGTGCAAACCCTTCTTGTAAATCTTACGACCAGGAGCATCATTTCGGAGTACAGGGCGGTGAATTCCCCCTCCCCTAAGTTATGAGAAATAATTAGGCTACTGGTTATTATTGCTCCACCAAAAAATTTATGAAAACTGTACTTTTAATGCAGATATTTTACATTTAAGAAATAAAAGATTATTTCCTCTTAGGCTAAATGTGTTGTTAAAATTCAAATTCAAATTCGGACAACTGCTTCAGGCAATCTTGCCCTCCCCAAGCAGAAACTGAAATGATGCTCCATTTAAAACATCTTGATTTCTCCACTGAGGTGATTTCTCTTTCGAAAAACTCTTTTGGTGGTACTACATGTCTCTTTTACCAAACTTCCGCGTACATTAATCATCGGCATCACAATTGTCGGTCATAGTTCCATTGTTAATTCATTACAGTAATAATACAGATTTCCCCACTCGTTTATAGGAGCCAAACAAAAGACGGCAGTTAACGTTTAGAGAAGCTTGGTAATGGCATGTATTTGAATAATGAAACGTTTCTGATTTTAAAATGGGCTAATTTAACTCAGTCGCATTTCCTTGTTGTTGTGGATATATGCATGTATGCTGAAATAGTACCACCACTTCCAAAAATATAATATATACAATTTTAAAAGCCAGTGCTATTAATTCCTTTCAACGCGAAGAAGACAAGATGCCGCCATTCTTAACCCGTAGCTACAGACGTGCGGTTTCTCAGACTGCAATCATTTTCATATTATTAATTTGAAGCTTTGTGTTTTAGCATTGTTCCGAGCATGCGTCTACCTGTTTTCCGGCTTATAACACGTCAAATGTGTTAGTTTTGTCTCTTATTCCACTGTGTCAACAGTTATTGGCGGCCAATTGTCTTGACAGCGTTCAGCGGTTTGTGAGACCGCGCTCTGTGTTTACCGAATTGTTTCGCAATAATGGCGCATAAGGCTACTCAGAATACTAGTGTGAGGTTGGATAATCCCAAACGAAATATTACGGGCATGGTTTGATGAAGAAGTTAGTGATAGTGTGGCGTTTTAATAATTTGGGGGGTTTCATTGTCATTATCAGATATATTGTTGTTTTCCTTTTATGTTGACTGAGATGACGTCACTCCTGGCTGGTCGCTTTGCTAGCTGCGAGTGGTGGGGATAGTGTCTGTCTTAGGATTCCGTGAGAAGCGGATATCATGTACAAGCTGGCTTTTGGATCGGTGGCCATCTCCTCTCACCTTTCATATTTAATAATGTAGGAACCCCAAACGGTTGGGAAATAAATCTAGGAATATGTAAGATGATTTGTGTTAAGGATTTTGTACAGTGAAAATCCCACGCCTTCCTCTTAACCTCCACACCACGTTTCGGTCCTCCGCAGCCAAGTCAGTATACGTCCCGTTAGTGTACGTGTTGGGTACTAGAAATTAATTTAATTTTCATGTGAACTTTTAGGCCTCTACCTAAGCACGTAACAATATTGATGATGAACTAAACTTTCAAGAACCTGTAGAAGAAGGTGATCATGATACAGATACGCAGTTGTCATTCGAAAATGATGATGATGATGATGATGATGATGATGATGATGATGATGTGGAAACATTCTGAAAATGATGGTGATTTACATGACTGATTTTACGGGAAAACCTGATACAAATAGGCAAAACAAGAAATTGCGAGTAGAAGCAGAACATCATAATATAATGTTGAAGTTACCTGGTCTATTGTATCCAGCCAAAATTCTCTTCTGCAAAATCCCATAAAATATGGAACCTCATAATCACTAATGGAATCTTAGAAAATACTGCGAACAGAACGAATGTAAAAATAAGCAGGGAGCGTGAAAAATACGATGAAAAATCTGTTAGTGACATACGCCTAACTGATGCAGTAGACTAAAACCATTTATTGGACTACATTATTGCACAGCTGTATTCAAGTCAAACCACGAGGATATAAAATCATTATTTGCCACAGATGGTAGTAGGTAGGGGTATCCTTCGCTGTGTCATGAATCAGAATAGGCTTTCCGTCCTACTTTCAATTCTGCGCTTTGACAACCCGGACGACAGAATGGCAAGAGAAGTAGTAGACTGCCGCTCCAATTGCTGAACTATTTCAAACATTTGTTGTTAGAATATGTCAGGAGATGAATCAATAAGTAGCTGCGCTTGTGTGGATAAGGTGCTAGTAAGATTCCGGGGAAAATGTAGATTCAAAGTTTACATGCATAAACCTTTTTCACTATAAGTTGAAAGGAGAAGTAAACAAAACCATGTCACAAGACAGCACCTCATTGGCTGGTGGACAAATTACAACCTTTCTCGCTTAGGCATGTCATCTCTTCCTCTACAAGAAACATTTCGGTTCATATCGTAACATTTTGTGGTTATTCTCGTGCAGAGAAATTTAAAAAACTCGTTATTGTAACAGTTCAATTTATGAAACTAAATGTGTTTGTCAGATTCAGCTATAACTAAATGAACAGTTACAGCAGAGGGTTTAAGAGGCTATGCGCAGGCTCTGCAGTTCGTTTCCGGTTTCCGACTGAGAATCCTCTGCCACTGTAGAAAACATAAACAAGGGAAATGGAAAGAAGACAATTGTGTTAAATGCTTTTAACAAATTCTGAAAAGTACCACCTTTAATCGACAATGAATATGGTTAGCCATTGTTTAGCAATAATTGAACTTCTTTGTTAGTGATGCAGAATTGTTGCTCGGATAGCTCGTGTCGCGTTTGTTTTCTAACCTATAGTGCTAATCGTTATTTAACTTGACTCATAAAAGGTTAAAGCAAAAGTGGTATAGAGATATTAGTCATTAAATGAATGATTTCTAAAGCCTGAAGTTGAGAACACTTTAATCCAGCACCTTTAATCAAGAAGCCGAACTGTTCAGGCACAAATTTTATTTGTCTACTCTTAGTATTATGTGTTACAAGTTTAGAATGTAAGGCAAAATATAGGAATAAGACATACAATGTTTAATATCTAACGATTCCCAATATACTGTATTCGCATTCTGTATGAAGCAATTTCCTCTCACGGGTTGTTTACTTCTCCTTTCAGCTTATAGTGAAAAGGTATTAGCAAACCCTCGAAGTATGATAATTTTATATCAAATTGGTTTGTCTTACAGATGCCCGAAATGGATATTTCCACAATGGATATATTTATGTAGGGAAGGAATCAATGGGGCTACTCTTCCGATAGGGAACAATTTTCAAAGCCAACTTAATCTGTTCTCCGATTATCCAATCTTCTCCAGGGTTCCAACAGAAATATTACTGGAGATAATTGTTTTCTTCAATTTAACTTGTTATGTACTGATAGAAAGAGACCTAACATGTTGGAATATTGAGGAGAAATAAGAGGGAAATTCCTAAGAAATTCCAGCCATCAAGGGCTAGAAGAGTAGGTCGATTTTTGGTTTCGCACGAGATGAAACTCTTGTGTCCTTTGTTCCCGAAACAGGCAAAGCTGTCGTTCTTGTTTCTAGTACGCACCACAAAAATGAGATTGAGGACTCAGGAAAATCAGAAATAATTGAGTACTACAATCTCACTCGGGGGCGGGGTAGAGACTCTTTGAAGAAAAATGTGAATTACTGCATTGGTCGTCGTACCAGAAGGTGGCCTATGACACTGTTCTTCAGAACATTGGACATAAGTGTTGTTAATTTTTTCTACTCTTATCAATCCTATAAAGAAATTGAACTGATTAGTCGCCTGAATTTCATGAGGAAACTATCCAGCCATCTTGTGAAACCAGAGATGGAAAGAAGACTAGTAAACCCTCATGAAAGCCATGAAGTGAAAATGATGAGAGTCTTTGGACTTAGAGTCACTTACCAGGATCATACAGAAGAAAAACTACAAATGAGGAAAGTTTGTTGCCTGTGTGGTCAAAAAAAGAAGAGGAAGACCGCATATTTCTGTCAGATTTGCAAGAGACCTGTGCAGACCTGTGTGTCTGCAGTGTAATAGAAAAGTACGCGTCTCCTGTGCGTAATAATTATAATACAGAACATTCCAGTGTAAAGAATATATTGTTTTACTTATTTGTCCATGATTTCCAGTGCTTGTTAGTTATTAACTCATTATAATTTATCACAAAAGCATAAAAACTGAGAAAATGATTGCAAAAACAAATTCACGAACTGAAAGTACAAAGACAACTTTAGTAACGGTCATATAATAATAATAATAATAATAATAATAATAATAATAATAATAATAATAATAATACAGGCTAGTTATATTTTAGTTCTGTGTTGAAAGTGTATTGTTTCAAAATCATAAATCTGTTTCTTTTATTCATGTAGACATACTCATACTATTTAAATGTGAAAACAATTCCAGCTATAGGTATATTCTTGTTCTTTGACTTAATATGCAAGCTCAAAATGTTGTAACAATGATTAATTTGATGTAATAACGTGTTTTATATTAAATATATTATAAACTCTTCAATAATTAACATTAATTAATGCATTCTGTTAGGCCGCACGTCTGTAGGAGCGCTCCACTAATTGTGCGTCTGCTGTTGAGGGTTAAGTTCCTCAAACACTTCCATTAAAACTACCTAATGAATGCGGTCTCGAACTACAGATACCACCTCCACCTGACTCTTCATTCATGATCCGACACTGACATAACCAAGAAAGAACGATTAGGTTGAGTGGCGTAGTTGCTTGAGCACTTTCTGCCCAAACCTGCGGTGCACTTATAGAGTAATTTTGAGAAAATAAAGAGTTAGGAAAGTTTTTGCATGTAAACGTTGTTTGGGAGGAGGACTCCTTAAAAATTCTTGCCTTTGTATTTCTGCCTAAATACAAATTTAGTGGAAACTTTTGTATTGTGTATAGTATGGTACGAGGGCTGTCCCAGAAGTACCCGACCTAACAAAAAAATACACAATTTTGGGAAAATACATCTTTATTTCTCTACATAGTCTCCTTTCAGCTCGATACACTTTTCCCAGCGATGTTCAACAGCTTCGATAGTGAGAACCGTCGAATTCTGCAAAATAGCCATCAATTGCAAATTCCACCTCTTCATTGTTGGCAAATCTTTTACCACCAAGCCATTTCTACAACTTTGGAAACAGAAAATAATCAGAGCGGGCTAAGTCTGGCAAATAGGGTGCATGAGGAAGCAATTCGAACTTGCTTGGCCATGGCGATAATGGATGTGTGAACTGGTGCATTGTCTTGATGAAACAGAACTTTCTTTTTCGCTAAATGCGGCCTTTTTGCTCGATTTCATCATTCAAACGCTGCAATAAGTTTGTATAATACTCGTCATTGATTGCTTTTCCTTTTTGAAGATAATCAATGAAAATTATCCCACGCGCATTCCATAAAACTGACGCCGTGACCTTGCCTGCAGATGGAACTGTCTTCGCCTACTTTGGAGCCTTCTTCTCTTTCACTCACTGTTTTGACTGTTCCTTCGTCTCAGGTGTGAAGTGACGGACCCATGTTTCATCCATGGCCATAAATCGACACAAAAACTCGGCTTTATTGCAGCGAAACACCGCCAAACACTCGAATGAAACATCCTCACGACGCAGCTTTTGTTCCATTGTGAGTAAACGTGGCAACTATCTTGCGCACAGATTTCTCATGTCTAAATTTTCAGATAGTGTGCGATGTACAGTACAGTACTTTTTGAAATGCCTACGATGTCTGCTAGCTTGCGCACTTTCAGTCGATGGTCATCCAATACCACTTTGTGGATTTTCTTCGCAATTTCTGGCGTGGTCACCTCATTTGGTCGACCACTGCGATGTTCGTCTTGGCAGCTCGTATGGCCTCGCTTAAACACTGCCACCCAATATTTTACGTTGTAAACGAAGGAGCAGACTCCCCCAGAGTAGAATGTAGCTCAGCTTTAATATTAGTTGGACTAAGACCTTTCAAATGAAAGTATTGTATCACATAACGATGGCCAGTTTTATCCATGTTTACAAATTCGCTGAGAGAGTTCACTATTAATGGCTGCCAAACAATTACTAAACAACGTAGCATTGTCAAACTTCAAACTTAAGCTTCATAAGGGTGGTACTTTCTACCATAGTCATTTGTTTGAAACAACAACCGCTATATATACGTCAGGTTGGGTACTTCTGAGACCTCGTATTACTCTTCCCAGCTGAGAAGATAACCGTTTGAAAGAACTGAGATAAAAAGTGTATTTGGGCTGCCGAAACCAAATGTAATGTTGTCGTGTCTTCCTTATGGTTTAATGAGCACATTTATTTCATTGGAGTCCTACTACAAGACAATGCTTGTGGTACGTTCTCAGTCAGAATGTTATGAGAAACCAGCGATCCGGCAAGTAGTAATGTCCATGGTGAAGTATGTTGACTTTCATGTAATTGGAGGGAATAGCTGGTGTTGTTCCCAGGCTGCGTTTCTTTGTTGTTTGAAAAAAAGTGAGTTAAAGGACATAAATAAAGGTATATGGGTCCCTTCTTTATTTCACTGTATCTATAGAGCAGTGATTCCCAGTTGGCGCACTTAGCACATTTAGGTTGCCACAAATATACGAACTATAACATGTTCTGATACACAGAATGTGGATGAAAAACACTAAAATACTTATACCTCCAAAATGATTAGAGATCATCATTATTTTCCATCCTGGAGGTTAACTATTCCTAGAATTAATATGCATATGAAAACTCACCAGAAATCACATACAGGTTCTTTCATATATAAACAATTTTACCAGGAAATCCGTAACACATATGCTAAAAACATATTTATATATACAGATGGCTCCAAATCTGTTCAGGGTAATGGTTGTGCTATAATTACTCCGGATGCTAAACTTAAGTACAAGCTTCCAGACTCGTTCCCTGTTTTCTCCTCTGGGCTCTATGCTGTCAACAAGCTTTGATTTACATTACCACAGCACAGCATAAACACAGTGCAATTCTAACTGATTCACTAAGCACTCTTCAGAGTATCCGAGACCGCTCTACTGACTTAACATTAATCCAAGATATCTAAAGTCTTTACAACCAAATTACTACAAATAATCAAGAAGTTATATTCTTCTGGATTCGTCCCACCGTGGAATATCACGAAATGAGGAAGCAGATAGGGAAGCCAAAAAAGCAACCTTGTCACCTCCAGTGGAAGAATCGCCAGTGCCCTACAGAGATGCTCAATGTTATTTGTTTAGCAGACCAACTGTCAAATGGAAGCAAGACTGGACCATTAAAATATCAAGAAAACTCCACATAGTTAGGAAAGGCTCCACAAAACCCTGCACATTGCTGACTCTAAAAAGAAAAGATCAACTGATTATATCACGTTTACGAATAGACCATTCACGCCTAACCCATTCCGTCTTACTCGCCAAAGAAAATGCTCCTCATGCGAGACCTGCAATTGTCGTATCACCATCGAACACCTCATCACTAAATGCAGAAGTTATACCATGGAGAGAAGAAGACATAACATCCCTGAAGATATATGTTTAGCTTTAAACAACCCTACTCATTTCAAAAACATTATTTTTTCTTGAAAGACATCAAACCGTATAACAAGATTTAAATATAACACATCAAATAAAACTGTATAATGGGTAATAAGTTATACTGCTCTAGCTGTGTTCAAGTCTTAATAATGTAACATGTGTTTGTAATAATGTATTACAATTATTTTATTATTTAATAAATGTAAAGTATACAATGTTTTATTATTGTACTCGTATGTATGGATATAAGCCGCGTTATGATCTAGTAGTCAAAGCGACTATAAATAAAGAAAAGTAACTACAACAACTACTTCCACTGTATATAGAGGGTACATAATGTCACAGACGTAAAATCTCGAGGTTTCTACCCACTTCTGAAACAATTACAAGTAGTTCGAAATGCATGCAGATATTTTAATTAAAATCCTTAGAACCGTTTTTGAGAAAATGAAAAATAACAATTGGGGTGGTGGATCCTCTTGAAAATTTGCATGTTACATCCTTGGAAGATGCTGAACTTAAATACCAGGTTTAGCATTTACTCGATATTTCGTTTTTGAATTTGCTCTTCACAAACACACAGACCTTTCACTAAACATGCGTTTGTGGATTCAGGGGACCTCCAACCGTGTAATTCCGGTTAAATCTCGATATCAATTTTTTTGGTAGAATACAATAATTCTTCTTACTATAGGTAAGTGGTGGAGAAATTAAAAATTTCTGTTACACTCACATGTTTTTCTCTACCCTCTTTTGCTTATTAGTGGGTACACAAATTCTCTATAACATCTCGTTATAGATACAAAGGGAATAGCAATTGTCAATTGTTTTAAAACTGCACACTATATTGTCGTAGCCTCTCTTTAAATTATTTCACATAAACAGATGGGAGCTACTCGCTTGCAAGAGGTACGGGCAAATTAAACAAGAACTTCACATGCGAGGCTACGACGAGGGACGCAGCTAAAGAAAGTACCAAAAATATTATTAATCACTGGCAAAAAGGGACGCTACATGGCTTGGAAGGAAGAAAGGAACTCTACACTATCATAATTAATATAAAAAGAGAATGGATGGATGGTTATTTATTATGTATGAAAATGGATTTCTTACCCCATGTGTCTGCCGGGCGAGGACGCCATGCTTGCCTTTGCACGGAGATGGCAGTTCAACGACTTTGCTACTTGCAGGTTGCCCACTGACTCTCAAAAAAACGCTAACACACAAGCGTCACTGACGCTATCCCCTCCCTAATACTTAGTTCCCCTGACTTACCCCTACTCACAGACAAACTGCCGTCTCTAACCTCGGTGCCCAGAGAGTAGTGTATCCTAATATCTGTGCATACGCCACATCATGCTGATCTTAAAATTCCATACGATTTTCATGACATCGCGAGAAAGGATTGAAAATCGACAGGACTTTAAAAGACTGGCTGAGTATTGAACAATTCGAACCAATAATAACAGGTATCTCGGGAATGGCTGATGCCACAAAAATTATTTGGAGATACATTGTCTGTTTTAAAAAGATGTACTTTATTTATTTATGTATTTATTAGTACGCTTTCGGCTATCGTTTAACATTTACCAGCTATACAAGATTATACAAAATTCCTCCTGAATGAAGAGCACCACAGGCTGAAAATTCAAGATATACATTTTATCATCATGTAAATATCTTCAATATGTGATATTTTAACAAAGCCGTTAGAGCCATTTTTACTTTCACTACTACGTATAGTAAGTAGGGGAAGTATTGTATTCCACCCATAAATTGGATACCGAGATTTCACCGGAAATATATGTTTTGAGACCCCCTGAATCAAAAAAAAAAAAGCATTTTTGGAAACATGTCCGTGTGTGTGTAGTGAACAGCATAACTCAGAGACGAACAGTCGGATACACATCAAACTTGGTATTTAGGTTCAGTATCTTCCAGATATGCGACACGAAGGTTTTCAAGAAGGTTCCCCCACCCCAGATTACCCTTCACATGGAACATTTTTCGAAAATTTTAATTTTCTCAAAAATAGCTCTAACGATTTTGATTAAAATATCATATGTTTAAGACATTTTTATGACAAATAAAATGTATATCTTGAATTTTCTGGGAATGTCTCCAAAAGTATTCTTCATTGTGAACGACTTTTGCATTACTGGTAAACCATAAGAGAGAGACAAAATTTTACTACACAAAAAATGTAGATCGCGTTAAAATACACAATTTATGTCATATACTTTTTTGTTGAGTGAACCATTTTCGAGATATTGCTTGTTATTCCTTCAAATTTTCCAATACTTATTTTCTCAAATGGGAATTCGTTATTCATTTTTTGTCTTGGGTATGCAAAGAGTATTAATCTGTGGCAAAGAGAATGGTGCTGCAACTAGCAACCAGCTATTAAGAGTAATATCTATGCTTAAAGGCTACTGTATTTCTATATTGCCCTTGTAAATATATATTCCCCTTACATCTACAAGAAAATTAGCAATAAGATAGAGTCTGCAAATGTTTATCTCGAGTAACATGAAAGTAGATGGAGAATAAGCGTTTGTAAAAATAGTTTGTACAAGAGTAGAGAAAGTCATGTGAGTGTAACACATCAGATTTTTTTAGAAAAATAGGCCTTGTAAAGGTTAGTTTGGGGCGGGGAATTTTCTTCAAACGCTTCGTTCGCATCTTTTGAAGGCACTGTACCTAATTACCAAATTTGGTATTTATTCGAATGTTTCGTTTTTGAGTTATGCTGTGCCCAGACACACAGACCTTTTTCGAAAATGGTTTATTTGGATTCAGGGACCTGAAAACATATATTTCTGTTGAAGTATCGGTATCGAATTTTTTGGGGTGGAATGCAATACATTTTCTACCTACTATGTACGTGCTAGAGAAAGTAAAAGGGTTTTTAGTGTTTTAATTCTTTGGGTTTTAAGAAACAGTTGAGTGTTTTAACATTTATTTTTGGAAAGAATAACCAAGCAACTTGTAATATGTTTTTATCCAAATTAAGGGATATTGTGTTGCTTAATTAACCACAATTCTCACTTCTCCCCTCCTGACCTCTGTCAAAGACCTCTCCAAGTTTACTAAAGTTAGTGGGAAAATAAGCTTAGTATCGCAAATACCTAGTTAATTTGTAGACATTCAACTCAGATGTTAAGTGTAACATTATCACAGTAAGACATTTCCTCACATGAACGCGTTTATCTTATTTCTTTGTTTTATTCTAAGCCTCAAAATGGGTATTTATTTTTACAATGTTTTTATGAATGATATGCTTGTATATAATGTATATTTCAGGTATCACTGAACCACTTGGGAATTTATGTGCATTTCTCTAGTTAATTAGCACTTCAACCACAACTGTATAATATACCTATTGTTAATGGCAAATTTTAGTGTTGAATTACCGTTATATTACGTCTTACTTCGCATTTCGCTTAGAGTTTTGTACATCACTGTTTCTCACCATGCATGTATTGCGTTTACATTTATGTTTCACCAAACGCTTCGAAGGTGACCCTCTGGTTTGCTTCGTTTAAATTTAATTGAGGAATGCATTTCCCAAACATCAGCTTATAAAAGCCTATACACTACTTTTTGACCACTCTGTCATATTGAGTCCATAATGCATCTGATATGCAAATCGAAATGAAATACGTTAGGGTCTGTTTAGTTAATGACTTCTGCCAAGTGTTGATATGGATTACCGCTAAATAGTGATCCACCCTTTCTCTAAGGGCTTCGTGCATGCGGGGAGGTGTCGGCAGCTCAAATTTGGTGGGAGGCCACACCCTCTCAGCATAAGCAACATATGGGCTGACCAACTGTGTTGACACAGTCTTTACTCAAATGTCACTATTGACTGATTTATCGGAAGAGCAGACAGCCACCTTATGGGGAAGACACAATTTTGTCAAAGGGTGCTGTCGACAGCTTCCGTTCCTCAAGGTTCAGGTTTGAATACTGGGTGTGGTCCCAACTTCACGCAGCGCTGTTCTTGGTCGTAAAGCAGTAATGCTTCCATTATCACTTCCACCGCGGAAACCGGTGATTGAAGACACAGATGGCATTTTATCTAAGGGCGTTGAAGATGACGTGTAAACAGTGCCAAAAAGAAAAGGACTGAAAAGCTGGAAAATTCGCCATCAATAATTGTGAGGTAAAAATTCCAGTACAGTAATACAGTTAATCTGGATTAATTCAGGCCAGGAATGAGCGGATTAGCAATTGTCCGAATGAAAAGAAAGGATGGAGAAAAGCAATGTCAGGCTATGTGTAACAAAGCCCAGAAAGGTCATGAAAGAAACTGCATCGTCGAATACTTTTTCTGTCAGTGACCGCAGTGACCGCCTGAGTTAATAACTTAATTTTTCCAATCGCATTTTAAGATGTATTTTCAGAGTGTTGAACAAATCCTCCCCTTTATGGAAATCTGGCCACCCCACTAGATGAGGACAATGCGTCTGGTGATTTGTCAACATGCTATCTCCAGAAATATTGCTTTGAGATATAAACAATTTGGAATTTTAATTTATCTTGGCATTGTGCACGCTGTTAAAGAAAGGTCAGAGCCTTCTGGAATACGAAATAATTTAATCATATATGACAAAGGAAATTTGTCATGTAATTTATGAGGCAGATGGTGGTCTGGTAGCTAAATAGCTTAAGAAATTCTGTTGTAAAAGAAAACCTGTGCTTTGTGACTCACCTTCTCTTTATAATATCTAACATTGGCTGTTAACCTTGCTCACATATTTTTAAAATAAAGAAATCAGATACAATCGGGATTATTCGCAACTCCGTTGTTAAGAAGATGACTACAGTTATTTGTTAAGCTTAAAGAACTGATCTTAGCAATGTGCCACTACTTGGCATTCTGTAACTTGTTTGTTATCGCGATATTTGTTTTCTCCCGGTTTGTTAGCTCACGGGGCGGCGCCGTGGCCGAATGGTTAGACCACTCGCCTTTTCCCAAGGCAACCAGGGTTCAATCCCAGATAACCGCATGTGGGATTTGTGGTGGACAAAGCGGCGTCTGGGCGGATTTTCTCCGGGTTCTCCGGTTCTCCCGCCATTCATCATTCCACCGGTGGGTGCTATCTTCACCTTTCCTGTTATTCATCTCTTGCATCTCATCTATCATCACTTTCTTATCTTTCATCACGGGCGTCGGGCTGATCCCCCACCTTGGCTGTCACTTTCTGATCAATCTGATCCATAGACCCTTAGCTCCCGACAGGATTGTAAGTCTTTTTGTTGGAAGTCTTATAAAGTAACCAGTGATTGCTTTTATTTCTTTTTCTCTCTCTCTTTCGTTTTTGTTAGCTCGCTGGAGCGACTAATCGAAAATTCATGCGCTCTGCGACAGCATTTGTTTTCACATGCCAGCAGCGCCGTAATACCAAATACTTTTGTTACTTTCCTTGCCAAGATGGAGACAAAGCGTGCTATGAAAACGTCACACGAAAAATATAAAATATATGTAGATTTTTAAAATTCGCACTCGTTCCTTAGAGTAGCATAACTTACATTTTCTTGTGACCCAAATAATTCGATTTTATGGAGAAAACTCGCCAAGCTGTTGAACAGCTGTGGCAATGGCCCTGTAAAACGAGTTAAATTTTAGGTTAGGAATGACAGACAAAAGAATTAGCAACGCAATTTCATATTGTTTTGATGCAAGTTTCACTAATTCATATCAACCAGCAATAAAATTACTGCTTAATTTTGTTTATGCTTTTTTTGGTTTTTAATTATAATTTTTGAAGATACCAGTGGTCATGCAGAGTTTTATGAGATGTTAATGTCCATCAAGTATAAGTATGTACTTAATATTTTATTCATGATTTGGCAATGTTCAGCTTTAGACCAGTTTTGTGGACGTGTTCTTGCGTTTTAATCTTTGAATGAAAATCATTATTACTACCTGATAATATGCACATTTGAGATATCCGTTAAGTGGAAAGTCGTAGTGAAAAGAAAGGTAAGTTTTACTAGTGGTGTTATCTGGGGGAATGTTACAGCTACAAGCATTTTACTTCGGATTATTTTTCATATGCAAATTTACTATATATAAATTATAATGTTATAATCAAACTGACTATTGTGTTCTTCCTCTTTCAGCAGCATCAATATAAATTCCATTTCTATGGTTACGAGAAGCTGGTAAATAGCTTTCTGCTGGTCATTTCTTTTAGCAGATTGGAAATTATCTTAAAATAACTCTGGGAACGAAAATGTATCTCTCTACTATCCTACTAGTAGGAAATGTATCGCCTACTATCCTATCCTCGACTATCTCTGGAAAAAGTTCAGTTCGTAACCTTAACTTAAAAATGAGGCAAATGAATTCGTGAACCATTCAAATAAACCACGATTTATCCCTATTTGAACCCAAAATTCTTAAATCAATACTCTTAGTTTTTATTACGATACGAGATTACAAAACATTTATTTTCCTATTAAAATCCGTCCATTAAAAGTTACGTTGGGCGCATCATTTATCACGCTGTCACACGGAACATTGCTTACCCAAGCGTAATTTATATTTTACGCTAAAACGAATAAATAAACATTTGATAATTAAAATGACAAGTTTCTATAGTGTTTTTCCTCTTAGAGCAGCATTAACACGACGTCTATGCGAATATGTTGCGTAACAAATGCGTTAGCATGAGTGTCTCGGGGTTTGTTGCGTTCAACAAATCTTTATTCTTATTACAATTTTGTTTTGTTATGAAGTTACAGAATGCCGATACCCAGTGGCATGGTAAGGCGGTGTTGTCTGTGGCCCGCATTCGGGAGGCTCCGGGATCGATCCCGGCGACCGCCCACTTTGGCCCATGGATTTTTCATGGTTTCCCCGCGTCGCCAGGCGAATGCTGGGGTGGTTCATCTTCTACCATGACTCTCCTTCCCCTCATTTCCTGGCTTGTGAGTAGGGACCGGACGTCAACGGATGCGTTTTATATGGAAACGTTAGGGACCCCGCCCATGCTTGCGCCCGTTAGCATCCGGATCTGTCGCCCTTAGGGTCTCTCCCCTCTCTTCTTCCCTCCTAGGGGTCCACGTTGGAAGCACAAATCCTTTGGTTGCATGATTTCTGAGTACTGTAGATTTATGATTAGTCCATGTACACTGTGAAAAAGCATATATCAGGGCCTGGAATGGCTTAGACAATCCTCTAGCCACCGAACTATTTTCTATCGCACTGTACATTCATCTTGACTTGAAAGAGGATTGTTTTTACCACCATTTAGTCGTTGCACATAAGCAAACAGCTCAGATGGTAATAGAATCGGAATAGTCTCATCGCCAACGTCGGTATGGAAACTGGTTTGTCATTTTTTACTTTCTCTACTACGTATAGTAAGGGGAAGTATTGTATTCCACCCAAAAATTCGATACCGAGATTTCACCGGAAATATATGTTTTGAGACCCCCTGAATCCAAAAAATCATTTTTGGAAACATGTCCGTGTGTGTGTCTGTGTGTCTGTCTGTGAACAGCATAACTCAGAAACGAACAGTCAGAGAAACACCAAACTTGATATTTGGGTTCAGTGTCTTCCAGAGATGCAACACGAAGGTTTTCAAGAAAATCCCCCCACCCCAGATTACCCTTTACATGGAACATTTTTCGAAAGTTTGAATTTTCTCAAAAAATGGCTTTTAAGGATTTTGATTAAAATATCATATGTTTAAGATATTGTCATGAGAAACGAAATGTATATCTTGAATTTTCTGTGAATGTCTCCAAAAGTATTCTTCATTGTGAACGACTTTTGCAAAAATCGTAAACCATAAGAAATAGACAAGATTTTACTACACAAAAAATGTAGATCGCGTTAAAATACGCAATTTATGTCATATACATTTTTTTGTTGAGTGAACCATTTTCGAGATATTGCTTGTTATTCCCTTAAATTTTCCAATACTTTTTCTCAAATTCGTTATTCATTTTTTTTTGTCCTGGTAATGCAAAGAGAATGCAATACTCCACATAGCAACCAGCTCTTAAAATATTTGACTATCGCTTAAAGTCTAGCAATTCCCCTTGCATCTACAAGAAAATTAGCAATAATATTAACATCTCGATATCTCGATTAACATGAAGCATATGGAGAATAAACGTTTGTAAAAATATTTTGCACAAGAGTAGAGAAAGTCATGTGAGTGTAACACATCAGATTTTTAACATTTGTTTTGTTGGAAGCTGAAATACCCTGAAGTTTTCTTGTGTACTAATAAAATTCTAAGAAAATATGGTAAAGAAAGCAATTGAGTGGAAGGAAATGTTTGGATTATTTGTTTTCTTGTTATTTTATGGCGAATAAAGATTTATCCCTAAATAAAGATAATTTGTTTTAATTTCAGTGAGGGGTTGTACACTTGTACGGAGAATGCACTGCCATTTGACTACGCCAAGGTAAGTAGTTAAAATGTTATTCGGGCTTTATTTTCCCCAACCCTTTTTTTGTTTTATATTTAGTTACAATGAATCAAAATTGACCGGTGGTGAATGGTGACAAAGCA
Organism: Deroplatys truncata; assembly: GCA_030765065.1. NCBI lineage: Eukaryota > Metazoa > Arthropoda > Insecta > Mantodea > Mantidae > Deroplatys > Deroplatys truncata. The sequence continues at coordinate 170,192,115 of CM060983.1, forward strand.
GATTCAAGAGAATACGAATCAAAATGTGTATAAGGATTGAAAGGGTAGAATGAGACTGAAATATGATTTATATAGTCTTTTACTGAATCATTCAGCAAATTTTAATATAGGAAAATAATTTTAACCCTATAGTTACTTGTATAGACACTATTGTATGCCAGGTGGAAAATAAAAACAAAAAACTTCCATGCATGACTTTTGTACCCATATCTCAAATTAAAATTAGTTTAAAAGTTTGACATTTTACTGATACTTCCTCAAGGAGGGTTATATTAAATAGACCTTAGTGTTTCTATGATTACTTTTGTGCAAATAAAATTTTAAGATTCATTATAAAAATGTCCTATAATTAGAATCCATAATTTCGTAAAATATGTGCCAACATTTGCAGCTCTATAATAATAGTAGTCTAATTTTTATATATTTGTGTGCTCAAGTAGCACATAAAGTTTCAGCCTTCTAACCGAAATGATTTTAAGTAATGGACAAAAGTCATACATGGAACTTTTTTCTTATTTGTTTCCACTTGACATACAATAGTGTCTATACATGTAATTATGGTATTAAAAACTATTTTCCATATATTAAAATATTGCTGAATGATCCAGTAAAAGATTATATAAATTAAATTAAATTCTTACAACAACTTTTGGAGATAGAACAGTTCAAATATTGGCAATTTTTTTCTCAGTTTTTCCTAATCGCTCATGTAATCTTTGGGTTTGTTTTATGTTGGGTTTTCTTTATAAATATTAAACACACACACATGCATACATTTACACTACTTCCAGGCTCTTTAGCAGGAAAAAGAGAGAAAGAAAGAAACTGTTCACATACATCGGAAGGTATACTTACCTACTGTCCATTCCAAACCAGAGTGCCTTTCACTGAAAACAAACTCTTTGTATTATCCGCGCGAAAGTAGTTCGCAATCCCGACCCCTAATGGCTGCTTCTTCCCCTCTCACGTGCTTGTTGAATACTGTTTAAATCTATAAAAACGCGCCCTGCCTGAGAATCATAGTTCAAAATGCAACCTGAAGTAACAATCCATTTTATAAGTATGTGGAAATGAACATTTTACTTACGTTAATCACAATCCTCGGGCAAAAGTGCAACAACCAAATCCGAATCCTCCGAAGATGACTCAGCTGTCATATCGGAATCAGAGCTACTCTCCAAAATAATGACAAGCTTATCCACAATTCCACAGCACTATCGCACACAAAACAAGTTACCACATTTGATTCTCCTCTTCTATGTTCTATTATATCTGTTTAAATTCCCTGATCGCTTTGGTTACACTTCTCATTGAAACGCCTGTAAAATCCGATATTAGTTTCGTAATATGCACTAATGTAAGTGTCGGGTATTTTTCTAATAGTGAGTTAAAGATATGAAGAGCTGTTTGTTTTTCGCCACTTTTTAACTGTTTCCCGCTTTTGTGTTTGAACTGTTTATTCGCACTAAGTGCACTTTCCTCTGCCACGTGAACTCAAATACCAACTGACTAAATCATAGGATTTGCCCTGGGCTGAGCACACGTGTGACTGCGTATTATGAATGCCTGTTCGCTTATCATATTTCCTGTGTTACGCATAATGTTTATTTGCTACTCGGATAGCACCTCTGGGAATTCATTGCTGCATTTTCTTATATATGCAAGAGAATGGCAGTCATGCATACAGTTGGTATTAACAAGCAAGGTACTCTCGGCGTTAGCGCAACAGCAGACGAAAATCATATTTTGTAATCTCTTAACAGTTGGTATATATCCATTACCTTTAGCAATGAGTTTTTATAATAACCGCAATAAAATGTGCAGTTCTATACCTTTCCTGCGCTAATATTTCATAATACAATACATGTATTAAGGAACTATTTACTTTGGCGTAAGAGTATGTTCTTAGGTTCATGACAAGCAGGAGCACGTGCTTTTGTTTACATCAGAGGGAACTCTGGTTTGGAATGGACAGTAGGTACTTGATACTGACAATACATATTAATTTATTGCTCTTGCCTCTTCTTGGAAGTACGATAGTAGTAAATACTGCCTTTCCGATAAGCTTGGTCGGTTTGTCGAGTATAAGTAGCTTTACAGTGAGTAAATAAATATGTTTCATTCAATCACAATTATTCTCTACCTTACAAAAAGTGTATACAATATTTTTCAGCTCCAAGTGTCTTTAAAACAATGCTAAATATAACGATTTCGGCGTCTTATGCGTAGTAACGCCGTAAACCGATTCACATTTAAAAGAGGCCATTTAATAATATTACGTACACCGCCAAAGGAAGTTCAAAAACAAGATCGTAAATATACGCATAGCGTAAAATTTCAGGTGCGTTCGGTGTGACATAAACAATGCAGCAGCAACAGCAGTTTTCATTATTATGAATATTTTGGGTAACATTGTAAAAGTCGTAATATGTAGGAGGTTGTTTTTAACAATTTCAACAAAATTTTAAAACTGTTGAAGAACGTAAGTTAAGCTCTTACATAGAAAAATTCAAGTAACCAAGCGCTGCGATCATTTAAAACTTGTAAATTTTTAGAAGGTCCCTATATTAATTAGTCTTAATTTTATACTACTTTCATTTTTTAGTAGCGTTTAACCGCCGCTTTTACTACATATGGTATTATCTTTACGTTATTAGCATCACGCTTTGGGCGCCAATTTGAAGAAATTGTATTGTATATGCAGAGGGTAGTTCCACTGTTGGGGAGCCAAAACTTGAAGTTGTTTAGACCACGCACGTTACAAACTTTCCGGTGGCCTTCACCCGAAGTTCACTTTTAAAAATCAACCTACTTTGTAATTTGAATGTTTATTTAAATATTATATTTATATGCCTCTCTGCGTCAGTAGTAATATGTAGAAACACGTATCTCTTAGCAGGGCTGGTACGGCTAAAGAATGAAGGCTTGCACAACTTATAATGGTATTTAACTTCGTTTTATTAATCTTTCACACGATTAAATAACACTTCACAGATCTATCCTACTGTAGAACTGTGAGATTTTTGTTACTTGTACTTTTTAACACGTAAACTTTATATTATTCTCGCCGTAATAAATTGTATATGTCTCACAAGGAATACGTACCGAGCGAACTGCTCAGGAACGTTGCCTTCTAGCATCTGCCGTCTACCGCTTAAAATTGTAAATTTCTCTATTTCAAGTCTCTGATTGGCTAATCCTACTCCAATAGAATACTTTTATTTAACTTAAGTTTTTTCTCTAGTTGTTGATTGGCTGTTTATAAACTGTTTTAAATATTACATTATTGTTCCAAGAATTACTAGTAGCCTTTATTAAACTTTCTAATTCATTATTGCCTCAAGGTTACCTCATTGTTACCTCATTGTTAGCAACTTTTGGCTTCTATTCTCACAGCTCCTAGATTGTTAAATTACTTAATACATTCATATAACATTACTATACATGTACATAATAAAATAAACATGATACAATGACTGTTACATACATTATATATGTATGTATATTATATTATACACCTATTGCTTACGGCGGGCTGTTATTATATTTTTACTTTCTCTACTACGTATAGTAAGTAGGGGAAGTATTGCATTCCACCCAAAAATTCGATACCGAGATTTCACCGGAAATACATGTTTTGAGACCTCCTGAATCCAAAAAAAGCATTTTTGGAAACATGTCCGTGTGTGTGTCTGTGTGTGTGTCTGTGTGTCTGTGTGTGTCTGTGTGTGTGTCTGTGAACAGCATAACTCAAAAACTAACAGTCGGATAAACACCAAACTTGGTATTTACGTTCAGTATCTTCCAGAGATGCGACACGAAGATTTTCAAGAAAATCCCCCCACCCCAGACTACCCTTTACATGGAACATTTTTCGAAAATTTTAATTTTCTCAAAAATGGCTCTAACGATTTTGATGAAAATATCATATGTTTAAGATAATGTCATGAGAAATGAAATGTATATCTCGAAATTTCTGGGAATGTCTCCAAAAGTATTCTTCATTATGAACGACTTTTGCATAACTGGTAAACCATAAGAGATAGACAAAATTTTACTACACAAAAAATGTAGATCGCGTTAAAATACACAACTTATATCATATACATTTTTTTTGTTGAGTGAACCGTTTTCGAGATATTGCTTGTTATTTCCTTAAATTTTCCAATACTTATACTTTTTCTCAAATTCGTTATTCATTTTTTTATGTCCTGGACATGCAAAGAGAATGGAATGCGCCACATAGCAACCAGCGATAAAATATTTGACTATCGCTTAAAAGCTACCATATTCCCCTTGCATCTACAAGAAAATTACAAATAAGATTGACATCTCGATATCTCGATTAATATGAAGCATATGGAGAATAGGCGTTTGTAAAAATAGATTGTACAAGAGTAGAGAAAGTCATGTGAGTGTAACACATCAGATTTTTTATTATATAATTAGATTGATATCGTTTAAGTGTTAAAAATACTGCCTCAACATGAAGAAGGTATTTTTGTTGTATTTATTGTTATTTGCCCCACGCTTTGGGCTCCAATTTGAGAAGAAGTTTGTTGCTTCACGTATGGAAAGCCAATTTGAAGTAGGAGTTGTATTGTAGTTCAACTGTTGGGGAGCCGAACTTGAAGTAGTTGCAACCGCACGTATAGTAAAAGGTTTCCGGTAGCCTTCACCCCAAATGTACTTTACGGTGGCTTTTGCCCAAAAATGTTTAAAAAAAATATTAACTGTAATTTGACTGTTTCTTTAAATATATATTTATGTTTGCCTCGGCTGCGTCAGTATTATTTTTAGAGACATGAATTTCTTAACAGGGCGTGATGTGGCTGAAGAATGTAAGCTTACACAGATTATAATTTTTAATTCACTCCTTTTTATTAATTCTGGACACGATTTTAATAACACTTTACTGGTATAGAGAGCTGTGAGATTCTTTCATTAATTACTTGCACTTTTTAACACAAACTATTTTTGTCTCACACAAAATACATATTAAATTTCTCGAGGACACATCTCGCGTCAGGAACACTCTCTACAACCAACACGTCCAGTTATGAGCGCTGTTTACAAGCAACTGACTTTATTTCTTACCGCCTAAATTTGTAAATTTCTGTATTTCAAGTCTCTGATTGGCTATTCCTAATTCAATAGAATACTTTTATTTTACTTAAGCTTTTTTCTGGTTGTTGATTGGCCATTTTATAAACCGTCATAAAAATTACATTATTGTTGCTCCAAGAATGACTAGTAGCATTATTACACTTTCTTACTCATTATTGCCTCAAGGTTACCTCATTGTTAGCAACTTTTAACCTATTATTCTCACAGCTCCTACATTATTAAATTACGTAATACATTCAGATAACATTATTGAACATGTATACAATAATATAAACATTTACAATGACTGTGATATACACTTTTTATATCTTGTTACATATGCATATTGCTTTAAGGCGGGCTGTTATTGAATTTGTATATTATATAATTTGACTGAAATCATTTAAGTGTTAAAAATGCTGCCTCAAACACTAATGATACATGTAGTGATAAACGGAAAGGAAATTTGGGGAGACGTTCCTGACCTAAGTTTAGGGTACACCTAGATCCCCGGTATTTGTTGGTTATAATTACTGAGGAAAACTTGGGAAAAATCTCAGGGAGGACGTTCTGGCAGGACTTGAACCGCAGATCTCCCCTTCATGGGTCCGTATACTAACGACTTTGGCTACCCGCGTCGGTGTGTCCACTTTCAGCCAAATTTGAAATTCGACACATTTTATTTAAACTCATATAGTATAAAACAACGTGAATTAGCATACAGACGAATAGATAGATTGAAAAAGCGACGCTTTAGCGCACCTAATGAGGGTCAATAATTTCGTAAACTGCTTGGTATTTTTATGTTTTTGTTGGTTTATTTACATATTCAAATGCTGTAAAATTTTTTGAGCTGTTGGAACCCAAATGTGTCAATACAAGTTTGCTTTAACAGAGTGCGGAATCACTTCTTTCAGAAGGCCCTAAAAACGAATGGGATATCTTGAAGTTTATTGCATCACTTTATTTGTAGACTTAACAATAGTGGGGTTCGTTCTAACGGAACATTTTTCATCCCAGTGGGTGTATGGTGACCAGATGTTCTTGCACGTTTGTGGATGGAGAGGATCGCAATGGAGAAATGTCGCTGTGAGATTTATGGATGTTCCTTTAGTTCTTGCAATTCTCCCACATCCCAAGATGCCTTTATCGGCTTGCTGATGGATCCACAGTAACAAAAGATGTTGTGACAATGTCGAAGTAAAACCATTCTCAGAAATAGGCGCAGACAGGGCATATACACAACGATAACCTCACCATAAACTTTATTACCCTCTTTGAGAGCCCTTCAAGGCCCTTGCTTTCCACAGTGTCCAGGCAACTGTTTTACTTACAAATCAGACAACCCTTGGATAGAAACACGTTGTCAACGGCCGGCCGCTGTTAGAAGCTCACCAACATTCTGTATTCATGAGTTACGATGGGTAATTCAATTGATGGTAATACCGTAAAGATAATCCAGGTGACTTTCACATGTCAGGCAGTGAGAAATGAATGTTGAATGTATAAGTAATGATGACAATATTAATAGATCAGTTGGCTTCTGGTTGTTAACCCCAGGTTGTTTTATAATGAATACACGAGTGTGCTATTCTGGACAGTACTGCAGCATGGTCACTATGTTTACAAACGTATATTAGTTGTCATATCATTGAGATCATTGTTACTTTCTCTACCACTTATATAGTAGGTAAAGGTACCGCATTCCACCCAAAAATTCGATACCGAGATTTCACCGGAAATACAGTTTTCAGGCTCCCTGAATAAATAAAAAAAAAAATCTTTAAAAAAAGGTCCGTGTGTGAGTGTCTGTGAACAGTATAACAAAAACGAAAATACGGAGAAATATCACACTTGGTATTTAGATTCACTAACTTCCAAAGACGTGAAACGAAGATTCTCAAAAAAATCCTCCATTCTACATGGATTTTTTTAGCAATTTTTGATTTTCTAAAAAATGGCTGTAACAGTTTTGATTGAAATACCATATATGAAAGATATTTACATGACAAATAAAATGTGTTTCTTGCATTTTCTGGGAATAGCTATTTTTTTATGGACGCTCTTTAACTGCTGTGGTCCTTAGCGTCCCATTCTATATTGGGCGTGAAAGACTGGTAATTTTGCTCAGAGGCCTCTTTATCAGGCTTGAGGTTCTTTTACGTGCCGTAAATCTACGACACGGGACCACCGGCTTTACTTACCTTCCGAAGGAAGCCATGCCAAGGATTTTTAAGCCCGAAAAAAATCCATCGTCCTCCGCCGGGTTTGAACCCATGACCGTGGGAATTAGAGGCTAGCGTGGTAACCACTACAACACGGAGGACGATCGGAAATAACCTATGAAGTCCACATCATTCGGAATGAATTTTGTGTAATCTTGTACAACTGGTGAACGTTAAGCGATAGACGAAAACCTACGGCACAAAAAGGTAGGTATGTTTAAAACACTCAATTTATTTCAAATAAATGTTTTTGTGGCATAAGCCATTTCTGAGATATCCGTTATTAAATGTTCGAATTGTTCATTACTTGGTCATTCTCTTAAAGTCATGTCAACATTCAATTGTTTCTCGCGATTGCATGGAAACAGTATGGAATTTTAAGATCAGCGTATAGCGTCCAGTTCTTAAACATTTTACTATCACCGTTCCCTTTGTATCTATAACGAAATGTGTAATGTAGTTATTTCTGCAAAGGTTTATTTGGATTAAAATGTAGTAGATAGAAAAAGAATAGTTTGTATACCCACTAATAAATGATAGGAAATTCATGTGAATTGTTTTTGTATGAAATTCTTTCACGTACCTAACTAAATTAAAATTAAAAAGTTGCAATGCCGCCCCTCTCCTTGCCGATTGCCGGTATTCAGCTTAAAAAAGGTGCACTGTAAAAAAAAAATAATAAAAAATAAATAAATAAAAATATTAAGAAAATTAAAAATACCCAGAACTTTTGTCACAAACATATAGCACCAGCCAAGAAAGAATGAAAAAAATGTCTCCTACCATTGTATTGACATATTAATTATTACACCTGACCATACAACAGCCTCTGCAGAGAAAATGAGCTATCTCCTTACTTATTTCTAGCTGGTGTTGTAATTATTGTTGTAAGGTATAAAATTTCATAAAGTTAAATGTCTTTGGAAGAATTCAAAAATAAAAAATGCAAGAAATTCACAGAAAGATAACCTTATCTGTCATGTTCATATAACATTCTACAAAACTATTTATATGAAATCTTGTTCTTCTATCCAATTCTGTTAATAACAGTTAAATCTTTATTTTACATTATACATTTCGTTGCAGGTATAACAAGGATACAGCAATAGTCAACGCTTTTAAAAGTGCATGGCCATATGATGACTTTATATTCCGTTCTCTTTGCATCACATGACTTTTTCTAACCCTCTTCTATTCATACAAAGCTTTATTCTTCTATCTACTTTCTGTTAATAGAGATCAACCTTAATTACACATTTACATATTTCGTATTAGGTAAAGGAAGACGCTAAATCGATAGTCAGACTTTTAAAAAGCAGATCATTATGTGATGACTTTGAAATTCTGTGCTCCTTGCATGACCACAAGAATCAATGAATAGTGGCTTACCACTTGAAACAAGTGCAAGTATTTGAAAATTCAAACCAATAACAAAGAATATCTCGGAATTGATTAGTGTCACAAGCAGTTTATTCGCAGAAATTGTGTGTTTTAAGAAGATCTACGTTTCTAGTGTAGGAATGTTTTAGGTATCTCTCACGGTTTACCAGTTATACAGAAGTTAATCAGACTCCACAGGAATTTTCAGAAAATTCAAGATGTACTGTTGGACAACGAGAAGAAGGCGAGTGGGGTTCTGTAACTGTTTATCTGCTCACCTACTGTCGATTGTTTACTACGTTTACTACGAAATGTGTTTATGTGTGCAAATGCTGCTAGATCTGATACTAGTAGAACAGCAACCGCCGCATTGGCTCTTGCCATGGGTGAGTACTTGACAACACCGTGTAGTAGTTTATAACCCTCCTTAACATGCTTATCGTATCCACACGGCGAGCGTAAATATGATACGGACGCAGGAAAGTGTTAATGTTACACATTCCTCTCGCTTGCCTTCTTCTAGTGGTCAGACAATACACCTTGTCTTGCAAATACCTTAAACATGTAGAATTTTAATAAACATCGTTAGAGATATTTTTGAGAAAATTAAAAATAACAAAATTTTTCCATGTAAAGGTTATTGGGGTGGAAGGATATTCATGAAGATCTTTGTGTCGCATCCTTGGAAGTCGCTGACCTTAAATACCGAGTTTGGTATTTATCCAACATTTAGTTTCTCAGTTACGCTGTTCACATACATACACACACACACACACACACATACACAAATAGCCAGGTAGACAGACATGCACACACGCGCGGACCTTTCTCCAACATTTTTTACTTTCTCTACTACGTATAGTAAGTAGGGGAAGTATTGCTTTCCACCCAAAAATTCGATACCGAGATTTCACCGGTAATACATGTTTTGAGACCCCCTGAATCTAAAAAAAGCATTTTTGGAAACATGTCCGTGTGTGTGTCTGTGTGTGTGTGTGTGTGTGTGTGTGTGTGTGTCTGTGAACAGCATAACTCAGAAACGAACAGTCGGATAAGCACCAAACTTGGTATTTAGGTTCAGTATCTTCCAGAGATGCGACACGAAGATTTTCATGAAAATCCCCCCACCCCAGAGTACCCTTTACATGGAACATTTTTGAAAATTTTAATTTTCTCAAAAATGGCTCTAGCGATTTTGATTAAAATATCATATGTTTAAGATGTTTTCATGACAAATAAAATGTATATCTCGAATTTTCTGGGAATGTCTCCAAAAGTGTTCTTCATTGTGAATGACTTTTGCATAACTGGTAAACCATAAGAGATAGACAAACGTTTACTACACAAAGAATGTAGATTGCGTTAAAATACACAGTTTATGTTATATGCATATTTTTTGTTGAGTGAACCGTTTTCGAGATATTGCTTGTTATTCCCTTAAATTTTCCAATACTTATACTTTTTCTCAAATTCGTTTTTAATTTTTACTTTCCCTACTACGTATAGTAAGTAGGGGAAGTATTGCATTCCACCCAAAAATTCGATACCGAGATTTCACCGGAAATACATGTTTTGAGACCTCCTGAATCCAAAAAAAGCATTTTTGGAAACATGTCCGTGTGTGTGTCTGTGTGTGTGTGTCTATGTGTGTGTCTGTGTGTGTGTGTCTGTGAACAGCATAACTCAAAAACGAACAGTCGGATAAACACCAAACTTGGTATTTAGGTTCAGTATCTTCCAGAGATGCGACACGAAGCTTTCAAGAAAATCCCCCCACCCCAGACTACCCTTTACATGGAACATTTTTCGAAAATTTTAATTTTCTTAAAAATGGCTCTAACGATTTTGATTAAAATATCATATGTTTAAGATAATGTCATGAGAAATGAAATGTATATCTCGAATTTTCTGGGAATGTCTCCAAAAGTATTCTTCATTGTGAACGACTTTTGCATAACTGGTAAACCATAAGAGATAGACAAAATTTTACTACACAAGAAATGTAGATCTCGTTAAAATACACAACTTGTGTCATATACATTTCTTTTGTTGAGTGAACCGTTTTCGAGATATTGCTTGTTATTCCCTTAAATTTTCCAATACTTATACTTTTTCTCAAATCCGTTATTCATTTTTTTATGTCCTGGACTTGCAAAGAGAATGGAATGCGCCGCATAGCAACCAGCGTTAAAATATTTGACCATCGCTTAAAAGCTACCATATTCCCCTTGCATCTACAAGAAAATTACCAACAAGATTGACATCTCGATATCTCGATTAACATAAAGCATATGGAGAATAGGCGTTTGTAAAAATAGATTGTACAAGAGTAGAGAAAGTCATGTGAGTGTAACACATCAGATTTTTTTTGTCCTGGACATGCAAAGAGAATGGAATGCGCCACATAGCAACCAGCGATAAAATATTTGACTATCGCTTAAAGCTAGCATATTCCCGTTGCATCTACAAGAAAATTAGCAATAAGATTGACATCTCGATATCTCGATTAACATGAAGCAAATGGAGAATAAGCGTTTGTAGAAATAGTTTGTACAAGAGTAGAGAAAGTCATGTGAGTGTAACACATCAGATTTTTTTTATTTAGAGGACTTCAAAACATGAAACCTAGATAACGAATGTTTGGGTAGGGTACAATAATTCCTCTACCTATTACGCACGTAATAGAGAAAGTGAAAATTGTTTATCAAATTTTTGTTTCGCTTTTTAATGTTATGAAAAATGTTTCTTCTATTTTTTTGTGGGTTTGGGGGGTTAAACTAAAGATTATGACTAACAAAAAATCGTTAAATAGGAGATACAAAAAAGCTTTTAAGCAAAAATTGTTGCATGTGAGTGTACGCATCAGATACAGTAGCATTTCTTGGAAAATAATTACATTTAAGTCACTTTTTCACAAATCTAGCCACAAATATATATCAGCCAATACAGAGTACAACTTTAAAGTCTAAAAACACCTCTTTAGAAGCGTAACTATTTACTACATTATTTTGTTCAATGCTCGTTATCACTCAAATTGCTCCTTGCAGTGAAAACTTCTTGCCAGTTACTTTGAAATTTTTATCAAATAATTTTAAGATGACATTAAATGAAAGCTATCGTTGGAAATTTGCAAGAAAGTAAAAATAATGAAGTATATGCCTTTTGAAATTACTTTTATTACTTAAAAAGTGTAAAAAGCAAAAAGTATATACTTTTGAATTTGTTTTCTGAAATAAATCATGTTTTATACGAAAATTATTTGATATGTTTGTGAGACATAGATTACATTTAATACTAACATTTTGAAAACTGAGTAGCAAGCATTCCTGTATATCATTAGAAAAAGCATAATTTTTTTTTTCCTTCTTAGGAACTGCTCGCAAGGAATAGATTTGAAAGTCTCGAATTTGTTATAGAATATATCACAAATATCTGTAACAAAATCAAACGAATTGTTTAAGAAATGAAAGTTTCCAAATTTCTTGGTCCCTTTGAGCAAGAGGTTTGTTATATGTTCCAACGTTTACTTTTTGGGCTATGCTGTTACAGATGGACACGGCATAGTTGTGCTAGTCAGCATGTGTGCCCGAACTTTTTCTCAAGAACTTTTTGGCAATATGGATCTTCATAGCGTGTTCCTCTAGTTACATACAATTTCGAAAATTTGGGTGTGATAGTAGAGAAAGTAATAAACAGTAACATTGTATTATTAATATGTCACTGTTCAGAATTGGTTTAAATCTACTCAAAACAAATGAAAAACTATAGTAATGTGAACATAATTTTGTTGTAGAAGTTTTGAACTACCAACAGCAGTATTTACCTTAGATCATTCTGTAAGCTTATGAGAGCACCACATATGTCCAATAATAATAATAATAATAATAATAATAATAATAATAATAATAATAATAATAATAATAATAATAAATAATATCAAAACCATATTCAGAGAGAATAATTACGGTAATTAATCTGTGAAAATATATGTATAAGGAATCCTTACTTTAGTCTTTTTCAGGCCTTAGGTTTAAATCCTTATATTTTATTTCCTATGACGCAGGCCAGTTCGTGTTTTAATCTATAATGTTGGTTGGCTTAGGATGTTACAAGATGTATGTTTTCACAAATATTTTAAATCTATCCACAGTTCTATAATACAAACAATTTTTCAGAAATATTACAGTTTATCATTTCTTAAGTTTCCTCTTCTGGACAAGATGGCATAATCAAGGAAGTCGGACTAAGTTTTCATACATCCAATAAATATTTTTAAACATGTAAATGGCCTACATTGAAAACCATGACACATGTAGCGTTGTTTATCTCAAGCTTTGCAAAAATAGGGAATTGTTTTAATAGCCAAAAGGTACCTATTTAAGTGCAAATACAAAACTTCATTTTTTCTATGTAAATACGTGATATGCATTGCACAAAAACGTCAAAATATTATAGTATCACCATCAATAGCTATACAGTTTCCGTCTCCTAGTGCTAATTGAGCTGGCCACGCAAAGCATAATTATAGTAAGGATAATATAATAATACGATGAAATAGGTGCATTTTGTTTATAAATTTCAGAAATGATTTACCTATTTGCAGGATAAAATAACAGAGCTCTGAAGCTAGTGTGGCCATGTGCCTAAAGATGGGGTATGAAGCGGCTCAGCTCAAACCGCTCGCGTGAAAAGTAATACCTCTCAAGTCTTTCTGGTCGCCTGCTCCTCTAGCGACACTCTGGATTCAGTTACTCCTCCGTTGTGCCACGAACAAAAAATCCTTTTGGACATGTGAATTTCTAATAACCAATACCTGACACAGTCGCCCCTGTGGCCTAATGGATAAGGCATCGGTCTCCTAAACCGGGGATTGTGGGTTCGAGTCCCACCAGGGGTATACTTTTTTTTAGCTCAAGAGAGGGTACTAGTGCAGAAATATGGTTAACATCTCAGAGAAATGGGCATTTTTATGGAGTTGCCTTTCTATGGAAGACAACAAGTGTAATTAGAATTCTTTGATTTTAAAATGTGAATTTGGGATTTTTCTTTTTTCTCTGCACTTTTTGCTCGTTAAAAATTCTCCACACGATGGAGTCTGGTTTTACAGTCCAGTTCCATAGTGACATTTTTATGCACATTCCAAAGGTCAAAACAATTTAATACACTGTTACTACGATTCCATGGGGAATTCATATTGATTTGAGCACACTTTCCGTATTGAATACTGCATAGAAACGCGGATCTGGATCGTATTGTGATCGTTTTGAACTTTGGATCCGATCCTCTTAGAAAGTAGGATCCGATCGTCTTAGAAAGTAGGATCGGATCGAAATTGGTTGCATGGAAACACCTACCGTATTCAGATCGTTTTGAATACGCCAAAGATACTGTCCCTACTATACTCGTTGTAACACGCTGCACGCTCGTCATTTTGTTTTTATTAACGGAAATCGTTAATCACATGTTACACAGTTTTATCGCTTCCACAATTCGCAATTTATTCTTCTCAAAAACATTCACTAACCTCAAAACCCACTTAAAATATACAGAAAAACAAATTAGGTTCGGCAACCTAAATCCAAGTTGACCAGCATAAAAGCTTGAATTATTTTATTCTCGAACTTTGTGTATCCAAATCGATCTCAATACGCATTGAATTTAACATGGAAACGCGGATCGTATTAAGTATGGAATTGGGCTCAAATCGATTTCTACTACCCATTGAAACGTAGTAAGTACAAATCCAGTTATACGTACGTTTCCAAAGGAAGACGAATGAGAAAACGTAAAGTTAATTTTCTTATGGAACTGAAACTGTTTTGTTAGATTATTATTTAGCTAGTGAAGCAAACGAATGATAAATGTAACACACTATTTAGAATGCTTACATGCATGTCAGTACCGTTATTCATAATTCAAACTAAAAATGCGTTCCGAAAATATTGATGCCTCGCTCAACTGCCTGCTCCTTTGTGCTGCTACAGCAAGGATACAGAAAATGCTTAACCGAAAAACGTATAATTGGGCGATATATTTAATGGACAAATGTCGGTGCCTAACAAATTTAGCGTACTTTTAAATCTGCGAAAAACATTTAAGTGAACAACGTATAAGTGAGCTTTAAGGGTAAAATGTTTTGTGTTGAGAAGGGGTTTGAAATTGTTTATTTAAAAAAAGCGGAACAACTATTTATTTGCCTTTCTAATTATAATATTTTAAAAAAAATATTTTCTTTGAATCAAAAACTATAGATATGAAAATGTAGGTTATGATCAGATAAACAATATGGATATTTAAAAGATGGATTATTCTTAAAATTTCATTGTTTGAAAGATAAGGAGATCAAAAAAAAAAAAAGAAGAATCGAAATAAAATTTTAAAACCATTCATTGCTTACATAAGATAAAATTAAGGTTACATTTTTAGGCAATTTGATTTAAAACTGTAGAAAATAGCGTTGTATGGTGCATGCCCTTATTGCAAGCAGTATTATGCTTAACTACATTTGCAATACAACATTTTCATCTAGGGTGATACAAGGGAGCACTATTATCATACCATATCACAACTCCAAGGATATGCAATCGTTTTAGCGATTTCACTACGAGCATGTTGAAGGACAATAACAGGTTTTGTAACAGGTTTTGTACCGCAAAATGCTCAGCCCGGCTAGCTCAGTCGGTAGAGCATGAGACTCTTAATCTCAGGGTCGTGGGTTCGAGCCCCACGTTGGGCGAAATGAAATTTTATTAGTACTGCTTTAGTTCCTAATAACCCATATTGGTAATGACTATATTACGAGATGTTTCACTGCTTGTTGTAGGTGAATCATTATCGTAAATACTGAGAAACTATTAAAATATGCGTAATACTCGATTTAGCTCCCGTTTAATCTTTGGTAAATGTTAAAGTATCACAAAACGTTAAGTATGTCTTTAAAATATAAAGCACGCCACTTCTTAAAGTTGAAAATACTGACCTACGGATGCACTTTTCATAAAATCTCAGATTTTGTAAGACACTTTGAAGAAACAGCGATACAATATATGCAATATCTGAGCTTTGTTATTAGGAATCCTTTATACATCCAATTATAAATTATTTGGCTATGTAATTCTATTGTTAGACAAAATCTTGAATGTGCATCTACCTCTTGGCTTCATATGAGCAAAAATATACATATTTAATATAAAGAATATAATAGATTAAGAGCGTTTATTTTTAAAATATTTGGATATTTCCCCAGCCATTTAAATTAAAACATTCTTTTGAAAATAGTTCAGTTTAAAGTCAATAAATGGATCATTGTATAGCAGGATGCATTATTTCGATGTTGATATATTCAGCATGTCCAAATTTAACAATGTAGTAGTTAATAATTATTTATCAGTAAACTCAAATTAACTTAATATAATATATGACAACAGTTTTGTTTCTGAAACCTTCCATCTTTTTTCGTGGTTTCTTAATTGTTTGTCTTTTTTGCTAACTCTACTACGTATAGTAGGGTAAGCTTGGATAAATAGAGGCACAAAGTGAAAAATTCCAAATATTGGTTCGTTTTCAGCAGAACTTACATTTGTTCCATTTCACTGTTTTACAATTGCAATCTAGTGTTTCTTTTAAAACGGCACAGGGAGACTGAAATGACATTTTTGTTGCAGCACTATTCACGCTTATGAGTAAGGATGAATCGAGACGGCCACTTTGATGAATCGGGACACTTTCGAATAGAATTATTTGTGATAATATCTATTTATTGTAATTTGTATTTATTTTAGAATATGCTATATACATTTTCTTTAACATAGAAATCTTTTCTTTCTCTTGTCCCCAAAACACTTTTCGTGGTACCACTCCCTGTTTCCCTTGGTACTGAATCCAGTCTCTTAGTTTTGATGATATGGGAGCAATGTGTTTCACACAACAAAACCCACATATTGTATCACTTTCTTGCTCCTCTTCTTCCTTGATTCGGATGATGTTAATTCTGGAAGCAACTTTTTTGCTCGTTTGTTCTGCATCTTTCGTTTCTGTTCCTCTTTTCTCTTCTTTTCAAGGCGAATATTTTCTGGGAAGGTTAAAAGTTGTGTTTAGTTTTCCTTATGGGTAATTTCCAATTAACCTTCTTTTATATTTTTATTTTATATATTTATTTTTATTTATTTGTTTATTTTGCGGCGGGGATGGAAGCAGATCATGGAAAAACAGCGAAGGCGAAGATGCCTCTGTCTTAAAAAACGGGAGATCATGTGGGTATCTTGCTCCAAGGAAAGAATATTCTCTGTGGACGCTAGAGGGCTGCCATGTACCACGGGTCGTTCATCGCCCATTCTGGGCAGCTCCAATAGTGGGACGGCTCTTCGAAACAGGCACTACTTTCGCACGTGTCTGTGGCCGTCTGCCTGCGACCTGCAGCCTCGCTTCATCCGTCATAGATCTCCAAACTTTTACTCATGAGCTATTAGGAGGTCCCTTCCTAGAATTAGTTTAGCAAATGTCAGCGTTTGGTTTTAGTGATCCACTAAGAGTGATCTACTTTATATGGGTCTCCATGTAATTAATTATTCCTCTGTGGAAAAATTAGACTATTTTGTATCTACCATGTTGCAATAAGATAGAATACATAGATCGTGCATTACAGAAAGCATTCGTCTCCAGTTTAAAAAATCTGACGTATTACATTCGCATGCATTTCTCTACCCTCTGTCGCTTATTAGTGGGTATGCAAATTATTCTTACGAAAGTTTCTTTTCTATATGCTTCATTTCAATCCAGATAAACCTGTGAAGAAGTAGCTACATTGCACATTTCGTTATAGATACAAAGGGAATAGCGATAGTCAAATGTTTAAGAACTGGACGCTACACGCTGGCTTTAAAATTCCATACTGTTTCCATGCAATCGCGAGAAACAACTGAAAGCTGACTTTTAAAGAATGGCTAAGTATTGAACAATTCGAACCATTAATAACGGATATCTCGGAAATGGCTGATGTCACAAAAAACAGTTATTTGAAATAAATTGTGTTTTTTTAAAGAGATAGCATTTTTTTGGGTATAGCGTTTTCGTCTATCGCTTAACGTTTACCAGTTATATAAGATTGTACAAAATTCGTTTTTGAGTACTGTTCACAGACACACACACGGATCTTTTTCTAAAAATGCTTTTTTTGTATTCAGGGGGCCTCAAAATATGTATTTCCAGTGAAATCTCGGTATCGAAGTTTTGGGTGGAATGCAATACTTCCACATCTTCTATACGTAGTAGGAAAGTCAAGTAGATGACCAGCTAGTAAAATACCACACCACAGCGGTAAAGCTAGTGTGGGCTAAATGCCACAGATGGGGTATCGAGCGCTCAACGTGAAACGTCATACCTCTTGTACAATTCTGGTCTCCTAATCCTCTAGTTACATTCTTGCCGCCGCTTCTCCTCTATTTGCAATGGCGTTTTACGGGCAGCTTACGGATAAATATAAAAAAGGTCCTTTCGAATCCGTCTCCTAAACCGGGATTGTTCGTTCGAGTCACACCAGTGGTTCACTTTAAAATGTCGCGCACTTGGAATGGTATACATTTCTCGTGCACTGCGACTGCGTTTTTTTACTCATGGGTTGCGGAAATTCAAATTGCTTTTACGGATTTGTTACTAGGGCTAGACACTACTAGCCAATTAACCAACCAAATGTAGTCAGTTTGATTTCAGTATGGTGAGTGAAGGATGAAGGATGATGGTATTAATATTGCTAATCAATTAGTTTTGTCACTGCTATATATACACCTAAGCCTGGCTATCTCTACAAAGTAACGTCGTAAAGTGCTATGAAGTTGGGGTTTTCTTTACGTTGTTTGCTGCTACGTATGAAAAGTCAGTTTTAAGTAGGTGTATTGTATTTCAACTGTTGGGGAGCCGAACTTGTAGTAGCTGCAACCGCACGTATAAACAGTTTCCGTTAGCCTTCGCCCCAAATGTATTTTCAGGTGGCCTTTGCCCCAGTTTAAAAATAATAGCTTTGTAATTTGACTGTTTCTTTAGATATTATATATTTATGTTTGCCTCGGCTGCGTCAGTATTATTTTAGAGACATGGATATTTTGGCAGGGCGTCATACGACAAGAATGTAGGCTTACACAGATTTTAAGTTTTAATTCACTCTTTGTTAATCCTTGACACAAATTAAATAGCACTTCACTGATATAGAGAGCTGTGAGATTCTTTTTTAATTAATTAATTAATTAATTAATTACACTTTTTAACACGTAAACTTAATTTTTCGTCTCACACGAATAAGTATTAAATCTCTCGAGGACGCACAAGCAACGCATCCAGTTAAGCTAACTGTCTGCAGGCAACTGAATAGATTTCAACCGTCTAAACTTGTAAATTTCTGTATTTCAAGTCTCTGGTTGGCTAATCCTACCCCTTCATTTAACTAAAAACCCCTCCGGTTGTTGATTGGCTATTTTATAAACTCTCACTAAAATCACATTATTGCTTACAAGAATCACAAGTAATTTACACTCTCAAACTCATTATTGCCTCAAGGTTACTTATTGTTAACTCATTGTTAGCAACGTTTAACTTATTATTCTCACAGCTCCTACATTATTAAATTACGTAATGCATTCACATAACATTATTGAACATGTTTACAATAATATAAGCATTTGCAATGACTGTTACATACATTTTACAAATTATTACATAATATTGCTTCAAGGCGGGCTGTTATTGAATTTGCATATTATATAATTTCACTGAAAAATATTTAAGTGTTAAAAATACTGCCTCAGCTAGCATAAGTATAAACTTTCGCTATAAGTACACATTTGCTTTTTCATTTACTTTTATTGTATCTCATTAACTTTCTTTCTGAATCTGTGCATTTTATAGAATAAATTGAACGAGAAATGTTTAAAGCATTTCTTTCCTAAATCACTGTGAGCAAATTATGACGCAGCCACGCTACGTCCTTCAACAATAAAGCAATACCTTTGCCTCACGGTTGCTGCTTTTCTCCTCCTAGTTGGTTCTTTTTATTTTGCCACGGCTGTTCGAGCATGAGATCTTAACCACTGGGTATGCGTGAGTGTATGTACAGAGAAACACGAACGCTTTCTTGGAACACTTTTATTTTCACCATAAAACTTAAGGTTTGCCAATCACTTTTAAATGCATAGAATGCTACTGTGTCTTTACCAAGACCGAAGATTATTAACTAACGTTCTACCCTCTTGCATGTTCGCCGCCAATGTTCACAACTCGACGAGAATGTCGTCCCGCTCTCACCAATCGCTCAGGAAAGAATGAATTTCACCACCGCGCTACAAAGAGGAAAAACTCCTAACTTCCCCTCTTTCCCCTCAAAACTCTCCTCAAACTTAGCGTCATGAAGCCTGTAATGACCTTCACATCCCGGCCAGTGCAACTGCACCTATTAATTCCAAGAGAAACTGGCTTCAGCTATTTACCCTTTATACCTGGGGCTGGTCCCTAATTAGCTAAACTGTGCCTGTCTTGTCTTTCTGTCGCTTTTAACAGTCAACAATTTTCCCAATGCTTCTCCTTTTTATACATACACTGAAATTAAATATTTTATTATTTATTTTATATCACTATCCTTCTCAGATTATTATGATAATTATTGACTTCATAATTTCGGCTTCAATCTCATTAACGTTCTTTCTGAATCTGTACATTTTATAGAATAAATTGAACGAGAAATGTTTAAAGCATTTCTTTCCTAAATCACTGTGAGTCTTTGTCCCACTTCTAGAAGATACAGTGCACAGAATGGAGGGAATTTAAATGTAAATGTCGCGATATCGCTGCCGAACATTAATTTTACGTAACGTCATATCCTATTTGGTTTTTTGTTCAGCTGGTTAAGCCTAAATGGTCACAAGTTTCAGGATCTTGTGTAATGTGCTATAAAATGCATGGCGCTGAAGCTGTTCGAGCACTCATCTCCTTGTGTTTTCAAGGAAGTGGAAGCAGTTACCAAAACATTTTGGCAATAAGGTTCCAAAAGTACTGAATATGTTCCAATAATGAAAGTGTTAATACATATTCATTACATTTACGTATTACATTTCCGTTCATTTTTCCTTCCTTCTAAGACAGATTTAAACGCGAGGCATTTAACGCAATTTAGTACTGCCTTGAGAAACCTATGCTAAGAAAAACTGAAACATGAATGTTACGCAGAACAACGTTTTAAAGAATATTTACGATTTAGATTATATTTTTTCTCCTCTGCTATAAAATTCCAGCTTTTATTTCAATATATCACAGTTCTCTAATGTCTACTCTACGTACATCTTTAGTTTGATTCCAATATCAAGGGCATAAAATGTAACTCCGACTTTAATTCTTCAAATGCGCCTTGTTTACGGAGCGCGTGGCGAAATGCATATAGCATTTAATGGAAATATAGCAGACCCTCTTCCCCGGGGATTCATTTTTAAACAATTTAATCTACTTTTTTATAGTGTTCAACGCCCGTTCTTACTGCTTACGGCACCACCACAGGCGTGAACACTGGTGATACCTACATGAAAATAAAAATTGGAAAGAAAGATGGGGAAAGAAATGTTCCAGGTCAAGTTCCCTATCATTTGCGTATTATGAGGACTGAAGAAAACCTGGGGAAAATCTGTCAGGAAAGACGGTTCTGGCAAGTTCACGAGTCCGTGCCTTAACGACCTCGGCTACCCGTGTCGGTGATTTGGAGACAAATATATTTTACATGTCACGAGAATAGCCACAGCAAAAGCAAACTAAAGAGTTAATTTGAAACAAATGAAGAAAGCAAAATGTAACAGGTAAGTGAAAACTTGCACATACTCGACTCTGTCTTATACACATCTGGATCATCTCTATGCTATTATTATTATTATTATTATTATTATTATTATTATTATTATTATTATTATTATATAGTATTCATTGTCGCTTCAACTTTAAAGCCATATCGCGACCACTTTAGAATACAGAACATGATTACAATGAAAATACAATATTTTAAACAACATTAAATTCCCTAGAAAGGTGTGCTACACATTGTTACACAATTTTGTCGCTTTTATAAAGTTTAAAGTTCTTTGATGTGCTGAATTTAGGTCGTCTGGTAGGCTGTTGGGGATATCACAGCGACGATAGGCTGTAACGAGATGATGAACGGTGAGGTTGGATCTGCAGAGGTCGCACACAGGAAAAGGGTCACGGTTGAAGAGATGTTTGTACGTTATAGAAGTATGTCCAATATGTAGTCGAGTTAATACAACTTGGTCTTTGCGGTTGAAATGATAGTGTTGAAGTTTGGACTCGGAAATGTAAGACATCGTGTAACTTGCTTCTCATGTTTGTCTCCATTGATTAATGCAAGTCTTTTTGATGAAGTTGATGAAGTCCATGTGGGAGATGAGGGGGATGTTTGGTGGCTTCTTGGACTACCTGATCAGCGGATTCATCCTCCCTATGCTATTGCTGCGTCCTTCCATCGTTTACTTATTGCAGCATTTTATTAATTATTGGTGGTGAGAAAGTTATTGTTTCACGTATAGAAAAACCGATTTGAAGTAGGAGTTGTACTGTATTTCATCTGTTGGGGAACCGAACTTGTAGTAGCCCCAAATGTACTTTCAGGTGGCCTTTGACCAAGTTTAAAAAAAAATATTAACTTTGTAATTTGACTGTTTCTTTAAATATTATATATTTATGTTTGCCTCGGCTGCGCCAGTATTATTGTTAGAGACACGTTTCTCTTAGCAGGGTTGTGGTGCAACTAAGAATGTAGACTTACACAGATTATAATTTTACTTTACTCCTTTTATTAATACTTGATACGATTTAAATAACACTTCACTGATATATATATATATATATATATATATATATATATATATAGAGAGAGAGAGAGAGAGAGAGAGAGAGAGAGATGTGAGATGTTTTTATTAATTACATGCACTTTTTAACACGTAAACTATTTTCGTCTCACACGAATACGTATTATACTTCTCAAGGACACTTTTTGCGTCTGGATAGTAACGCTGTCTGCAACCAACTGACTTCTGAATTTGTAAATGTTTATCCTTTTCAGTTTCTGATTGGCTAATCCTAGTCCAATAGAATACCTTCATTTGACTAAAGCTTTTTCTGGTTGTTGATTGGCTATTTTATAAACTGTCACTAAAATTGTTTCCAAGAATCAATTCCAATAGTATTGTTAAACTCGCAAACTCATTATTGTCTCAAGGTTACCTGATTGTTACCTCACTGTTAGCAACGTTTAACCTATTATTCTCACAGCTCCTACAGTATTAAATTACGTAATACATTCACATAACATTATTAAACATGGATACAATAATATAAACATTTACAATGACTGTAATATACACTTTTTATATATAGTTACATACACATATTGCTTTAAGGCGGGTTGTTATTGAATTTACATATTATATAATTAGACTGAAATCATTTAAGTGTTAAAAATACTGCCTCAAATTATATCTGCTTCTCTTTGCGAATCCTATAAATTCCTGTAGCGGAAACATCAGTAAATTTAGACCAACTTCATTTGTCCTTAACCCCAGTTTTGGATGTTTCTCACAAAACTTACTTAATATATTTAACACATTTGTTCCTTCACGATTAATCAAATGATTTGTTCACACCTATGTATAGCTGTACCTGAGCTACTCGCGTCATTTACATCTTAGACCTGTGGTGCAGCTGTACACAGTTATGAACTTCAATTTAAATGCATAAATCATGATAAAATCATGAGCTTTTGTACGGTATGTGCTGTCCTTGAATTTAGATTATTAAATGAAACTGCCTTCTTTACTTCTTTGTTGTACTTCGCTTCACTAAAGCTCCCGACAGTAAGGATCATCCTAAAAAAAGCAGAATCCTGCGACTCATGTCCTTAGCAGAATCCAAAGGCTGCAGCAATCAAAATGTCTTTTCCAGAGTATTCAAATGCAGCAGTCTCACCATTTCGGAATGATAACACTCCCTGTTTCAAAATAAGTTACCATAGGTTCAAAAGTATGTTTACCTCTAGTTCCAGCCCTCACGACACCCTCCTTTATTTTCGCGACAAAAGAAAAGTTTCTGTTGAACCCATACATTCGAAGGATGTTGAGTCAAGGCCAGAAAGTTATAAACTTTGTGGAGGCTAATATAGACCCATGAAAGGGATTTTGCTACAACTCCTGCAAACAACAAATGTGTCTTATTTGGAGGGAGAATGACCCTTTAACTACTGCCCTCTCTTTATGATAGTCGTGTCTATCACATCCTAGAATAAAGGAGCAATGTGCTCCACCTTCTAGAAAAACAATGTGTTACATTCACGAGTTCATGAGTTTCTCCACTTGTTCCACTACACACCGAGCGGGGTGGCTCAGGCGGCAACGTATATGACCCTCATTCGGGAGGTCGTGGGTTCGATTCCCATGGCAGACCTCCCTGACCCATTGATTTTTTCGGGGTTCCCCCGGGTCGCTAGGTGAATGTTGGGAAGGTTCATTACATACCCCGGATTTCCTGTCCCTCCATTTCACCTACATTCTCATTTCACTTCACCCTTCATTTGCTTGACTGTTTCAGGGTTGCAAGTGTCGGCGGGAGTTTCGATGTTGCATGGCAGGGGAAAATGATGTTCTATGTAAGACTTCGTCCCCAGAATGGGAGTGGTCTCCGAGTCCCGGGCCCCCCAATGGTGTATGTAAGCCTGCAGGGGGAGGGGAGACGATTGTACCAGCTGCCATTCGAGGAGTTTAAATGTGGAAAAATGTAGGGACCCTGACCTCTGCTCTGTCCTGTCAGGGGCTTAGGCACGAGATCGCAATAGGTCGAGGTGCTAAATCCCCTTCCGCTCCTAGTCCTAGTTCTACTCCCCTACACAGTATTCTTACAAAAGCTTGTTCTTCCATCTAGTTCTTATTAATCGAGATAAACGTTCATTACAATTACACATTTCGTTGTAGGTATAAGAAGAATTCAGTAGGCTAAAGTGATAGTGAGATGTTTAAAAAGCTGATCGCACGGCTTTGAAATTTCATGTTCTTTGCATGACCATGATAAAAAACGAAATATGTTTCTCAAAATGTCGATGCCAAGATTTCATCGGAAATACACCTTTTGAGGCTGAATTTAAAAGAAGCATTTTTCGATACGTGCATTTTGCGTGCTCGCGCGCGCACGTGTGGACAGAATAATGGCCCATGAAATGTAAGCGCAGACGCAGCATAAGCGCAAGACTTTGCATCCATGTTATTTAATGGAAGCATTCACATAGAGTCACGCAACGCAAGAGTGTGCAAACTCCAAACTTTATTCTTACGTTGCGTGCATAGAAGAAGAACTCTGCATTTCTTTCCCTTTGCATTACCTGTTATTGAACAGCAGACGATCGCGATGCGAGGCTTTACGCCATCTAATATACATGCATGGTCTCCTCCATTTGGCCGTGCCACACAAATTGTTGTGGGTCACCATCTCTCATTTCCATCAAGAGGTTATGGTAGTCTCCTTACTGAATCCTCCTTTCATTTACTGGATTAACCCACATCTGCGCCTAGATATCTTGGCTCACAAATCGTAAGGCGCAAAGAGATAATGCACATTGCATTTATATAACTTGTGCAGCTGTATAACCATGTATATAACTTGCTGCAGTCTCCGTACTTGCACAACTATTTTCAATATTTTGGTCCAACATTCGTGATGTCACTAACGCTACGGGCGGCAGTTGAGTGTATGTATTTTTTTGTCACCTATTTATTTATAAAATATTGAGCAAACCTTCTGATTTGGTATTGTTGGTTATATTATTCAATTTGAAATCTACGGTGCGCTCGGAAGCTTTCCGCAGTTGGTTTAAGGATTTAGAAGCCCGTGCCAACTTCTTGCGTTACGCCTACGGCTGCATTGTGAATGGTCTTCCCTCACGCCTGCGCTTATGCTGCGTTATGTTAGGGCTTACGTTTCATTGTGAATGGGCCCTAACTCAAAAAGGAAAAGCGTTTTTCAAACATGGCTCTAATGGTTTTAATTACAATACCATAATTTTAAGATATATGCATATAAAATGAAAAAACAAAAAGAATTTTCTGCGAATAGTCTGTGAAGTCCTCTTCATTCTGAATGATTTTTATATAGTCATTCGTGTGACAATATATATTCATTTGTGTGCCTTCATCCCTAGAAGGCACACAAAATCTTACCACACGAAAAAATTTAGATCTCGTTAAAGCACATATAAAATTTATTTGAAAGTAAGTAAACGGTAACGGTGAAAATAATTAAGGCTTTTCAGCTTGCTTTCAAAAGCATGTTCACCAAATGTGAGTGTCATATAACTGATTTTCAAGGTTGGTAAATATCCTCTTTCCATTCATAAAAATAACTATCGTGATCGCATTGGTATCTCCTATACATTGTACCTACCATTCATAAATACAAAGTTACAATTTCAAAACGTGCATCTCCAGTAGAATCTGAATATCGAATTTTTGAGTCGAATGTGGTATTTTCTCTACCCTACAATACAACAAGCAAGAACAGTACACTTTTCTGTTGCGCTTCATACTGTTGCTTTCAACAGCATGTTATGTCAAGGATGGAAATTTAACAATGATGTGTTTTTATTACAAATCTGTTGCATTTTTATACGCATTTGTCTATTAGAAAAGCAAGTTTTACCGTTTTAATATTAGTAGCCTTACGCCCTCAAGTGCACTTCAATCTAACGAAAATAGCCGTGGCAAATTTTAAATGTCTTACTGTTTACTACTTTATTGTATATGTTAAAAAGCAATGTAAAATTAAAGGATGAATTTGTGTGTATATACTTCAATAATAACATATTTATTACTTTCTCTATTAGATAAAGTAAGTAAGGAAAGTATTGCATTCCACCCAAAAATTCAATAGCGAGATTTCACGGAAACACATGTTTTGAGGTGGCCTAAATCCAAATAAAGCATTTTTGGAAACATGTCCGTCTCTCTGTCAGACTGTGAACAGCATAACTCAAAAACGAAATTGGATAAATACCAAATTTGGTACTTGAGTTTAGTATCTTCCAAGGATGCGACTCAAAGATTTTCAGGAAAATGCCCGTTCCCCAGACTACCTTTTACATTTAACATTTTTTCGATTTTCTTAAAAATGGCTCTAACGACTTTGCTTGAAATGTCATATGTTTAAGATACTTTCATGGCAAATGAAATGTATTACCTTGCATTTTCTGTGAATGTCCCCAAAAGTCCTCTGCATTCTGAATGACTTTCGAATAACTGGTAAACCGTAAGAGATAAACAAAATTTTACTAAACAAAAAATGAAGATCTCATTAAAACACACAATTTATGTCATTTTTTTTTCTTTTGCCGAGTAAACTATTTCCGAGATATTCCTTGTTATTTGTTTGAATTTTCCAATATTTACACTTTTTCTCAAATGAGAATTTGTTATTCGTTTTTTTTTATATCCTGGACATGGAAAGAGAATGGAATGCTTCACATAGCAACCAGCTCTTAAGAAATTTTGCTATCGCTTAAAGCCTACCATATTCTCCTTACACTTACAAGAACATTAGTAATAAGATGATTTCTGCCAATATTTATCTCGATTAACATGACGCAGATACAGAACAAGCGCTTGTAAAAATAGTTTGTAGAAGAGTAGAGAAAGACATGTGAGTGCAACACATCAAATTTTTTTTAAAATTCTTTTGCTGCAGTGTATTTTATTAAAGACAATATGCTTCATTAAATAAGGCTGAGCAGCCGGGACAAGTTAAGAACCAATTTATGTGTGATCTTACTATAGAGTCGCGTAAACACAGTACTGTTGATTAAACAAAGACGCCACTGCGCTGCCTTATTTGCTACTGTAAACAGTACAGTAGTGATGGTGGAAAATGAAATAGGACATATACATCGGAATGAGAGACTGCAGTGTATTTATTGTATGTATATGCCTCTTCACGAAGCGGATTGTACACGGCCTCACAGGTAAACAACACACCAATGCATCACCTCACTCCACCCTACAGGATGCATAGTATACTTCACTTCACTCTAAAGTTGTCCCGGATCCTTAGCATGATTATAATGCACATTAGTGAGCCATCTAAAACTACTACCGCAAATATCTCTGAAACAAAAATAGAAATTGAGAAAAGACTTTCACAGGCGCCGAGGTAGGAGAGCACTCATTAAAATAATGATATAACCCTTTCAAAAATGTAAGAAACTTCACGTTACAATTTCTTAGGATGTAAATAGACTTAATGTGTGCAACAAACGCTACTCTTAATGTTGTTTCTATTTAAACAAATACGTTTATGTTGAAAATATGTCGTTACATTTTTGAAATAACTATATTAACTACTTTAATGAGCACCTACCCCGCCTTATGCATAAGAAAGTCATTTTTCAACCCATATTTTTGTTTCAGAGATATTTGCAATGAAGTTTTAAGTGACTTAGGTTAAACTGGTTACCTACCTCTTTGTTAGAACCAGAGACAAAGTTAAGTCTCTGTACAGAGACTCAAACTTCGCAAAAGCACGGTTTTCACCCGTTTCTGGTCCTACAGATGTTTTTTTCGTAGCCGGTAAACAATCTTTTGTTTGCACTCACTTGAACCGGAAATGTGCCTTACTACATAAAGCTGGATAATAAAAGGCCTGCAGTTATTTGAGTCTTAATAGCATACACGTGTGCCTTTCATAACAAAAGGAAACTTGAAGCAAACAATGGACAAGTTGAAAGTTGTATTTACACAGAGTGGAAAGGATATGGTTGTCCACCCACAAACTGCTAACAGAAAGGAGCCAACGACTTAAAATAGCCCATCTTCAAGCATTCATCTAAAAATAAGGGATATGCAAAGTGATCCTTGACAACACTACACCACTGAGGCAGGCGCTGAGTGCTAGACATAGCCCTTACGGTAGGTCACGAAATAAATAACGGAAATACACTCGCCACTGTTCAGTCTCTACCACGTACCTACCAAGCAGGTAGAGAACGTATTGCATTCCACCCAAAACTCCTTAGAAATATATGTTTTGAGGACAATACAAATAAAACGATTTTTTTTAGAAAAACACGTATGTATGTGCGTGTGTTTATCTGTGAACAACATAACTAAAAACCAAATGTCGGATAAACACCAAACTTGGTATTTAAGTTCAGCATCTTCCAAAGATGCGATACAAAGAATTTCAACAAAGTTTCCCCATCCTAAACTACTCTTCATGGCGATTTTTCCAAATTTCTCAAAAATAGCCAACTATTTTCATTAAAGTACTGTAGCTTAAAGATATTTGCATGACAAATAAAATGTACACTTTAAATTTTCTGGGAATAGCCTGTGAAGTCATCTTTATTCGGAGGAATGTTGTATAACTTTGTGTAACCAGTAAACCATAAGACAAAACGTTACGTCACAAAATATGTAGATACGCTTAGGTTTAGCTTAGTTTTATTGTACACATTCCAGTTTACAATTTACAATATTCTGATACACTTATTCGTCAATTCCTACTTAATATGTACATGCCTGGCACCTTCCTTTGCGTTGCACAGCCAGTATGGCTCCCTGGCCTTCAGCACTGCTGTGTAACATTTACTTCCATCTAGTTGACCGTAGAAACATTCATTGTCTTTTACTTCTCTTTAAACTTATTCACACTTCTTCTCCTACATACCTAGCTTCTCGCTTTAAAAGTTTGTCTTCGTCTCACAACCTTCATACACGCTCGGAAAATCGTCACATACTTTCAATACCACTTCATTGAACATTTCTATACTCAACTTTTACTGTGAAGTTTGCTAGGCTCCGCAATTCACTTCCACAAGATGTCAGGGCTGTCATACTTTATATGCTTTTGCCACAGGTTGCAGATTTTAGTTTGACGCAGTAATTTGTATCACAAATTATGTAAATGTCAGAGTGATTGTAGTGTGAATATGTATTGTTGTGTGACATTGATTTGAGATGTTTGTTGATTGTAAGCATTGTCGAGAAGTGGGTTTATACGGCCTTACTGAAACTGGCAATAATAGCGTGCAATAATGTAGCGAGGGGGTGAGCTGTTTATCATTATTAGAGACGAGCAAATGACGTCAGAGTGGCGCGTTTTTCTTAGAATTTGCTGGAACATTTTCCCCAGAGCATATGTTTTCGTAATTTTCATTGGATATAAATATAGACGCTAATGTTGGCGCGTTTTATTAACCAATAGCACCTCGGTTATAATCTTTAGGCATATTGGGGCGAGGAAGTATAAATTCAGTGTCAGGGTCAAGTTTCACGTAGTCCAACAGAAGCATTCGCGTATAAGACATCGATGAGTTCAACGGAGGCATTCATGGAGTATACGTCACACGCAGTTCAAGGTTACGCGTAGCAAATTTGTGAAAAATCTCTCGTGTCGTAAAGTTAATTACACAAAAAGTTGAAGTACGCGAATTAATAATGGGCAGTAAAGAAGTTATTATAACAGTTTCAGTTTGGCGAGTGTCAAGATTAATATGTGAAAGTGAAATATGTGTTACGACAATAAAAGTGTAAAACAAATTCTTTCATCGGTGTTATCTTTGGATAAAAACTCCTTTCCGTTTACACACCTGTATAAGATAAGTGCTTGACCGAGAAATTATAGCTAGCCGGAGGACAGTGAACCCAAAAGTAAATACAATAACAGGCGCTCAGTAAAAGATAACACGAAGTGACCGCGACAAATTGTATTCCATACGTGCGGCAGATAAACAATAGCATTTTCGACTACAAACATTAATACCACTACATATTGTTTCCACACATTTGTTTCCACAACGTGGGGCTAACAACAAACCATAATAATGTCACTTCAAATCAAACTACCCCCGCAAGTTTAAAAAGTTGTTAACTTAGAAGAAATATAATTTTCCTTGTATATATAGTGTATATATGCCATATTTTTGAGACATTCATTACTATGAACTTAGTTTCTCTATATTTTCCATTAACTCAACTTTACTGTTCCTCTAATATTTGTGTTATTTCTGTTTTGTGTTCCTTTAGATATTATCTGTGTACCATCAATGTGATCGCAATATTGTATTCAGGTTTGTTCTAGGTGGTTGAGCGGAAGAACAGGCCAAATGGCCTTAGCTCTGCCACAGTAAATAAATAAATAAACAAACAATTGTACTTTATCAGGTAGGAATTGGTCAACAAACCCCATGCAGCTGTTTCCAGATGGGTAAGCGTTAATGGGGTTGCTTATTTTGCAGAAAAGAGGATAACTCACAAATTAAGAGTTCTTGGGTGAATTTCAATTTTGTGAAACGGCTCATCAACAGCACCTCTCGTTTCAGAAATATGTATTTTGTGATGGCACTTTTCGGTGATTCACCCTGCGAAGGGGAAACAAAACAATAGCTGCTCAACGAACTTGATGTAAAGGAGGAACAATGCACCCAATGAGAACACATCTGCAAGATTACCAGCGATAGGAACGAACGCACAAGACAACAGCTGCAAGTGACGTGTCCACTTATAACGTAAAGAAAGATTTAATTATTTTATAACTCTGTGTGTATTTTGATATGCAGGGCCACTTAATCAAACACAGTAGCTAATTTTCGATCTCACGTGAGTGGTTGGGACGCATAGGGGTCTAGTGGAGCAGATGCTCGGATCAAAAACACCGTGATTGAAAAAAGAGCCCCTGACTGTGGTTGATTCTGTTACTGCAACAAAGGCGGTGTGAAACGCCAGCTGACAGAAGTCGAGAGCCTGCAAGGCTTCTACACACGATCAAGTCCCTCACCGATGTATTTTTTGTCGTCCTCCGTGGTCTAGGGGTACCATGCTAGCCTCTAGTTCCCGAGGTCGTAGGTCAAACCCGGCGGAAAGCGATGGATTTTTTCGAGCATAAGGGAAGTAAAGCCGGTGGTCCCGTGTCGTAGATTTACGGCACGTAAAAGAACCTCAAGCCTGATAAAGAAGCCTCTGAGCAAAATTTCGGGTATTCCACGCCCATTATACAGAGAGAGCCAAAAACTATGAACCGGCTGCGCGGTGTTTTTCCTGTTAACGTCCTCGGCGCTCGTTTTCCGTCTGCCGCTATCATAGAAAGGCGCGAATGAAACCATACAACATTTTAACTACTTTTAAAGGCTTTACTTACCAACTTTATGAAAGGAGATGCTGAAACTGTTGTCCATACAATTTTGGCAATTTTTTTTCGAGTCAATAATTGAAGCCCGTTCATACGTGAATACAATTTTGACCTCTGTTTTTAGAGAATTTTAGTGATTTTGCCTTTTTTCAACATGACTCTACAACAGCTCATACGGCCAATATTTAGATGAGAACAACTGAAAGTGTGTTTGAGGACAGAATTATTAGTAGAAATCTGTGGCCCCTCGGTCCCCCGACCTAGCCCCCTGCAATTTCTATCTCTGGGGTAACTTAAAACATAAACATGACAAATCCACACATCCTGGAAGAATTAAACCAAAATATTCGCCAGCAAATTGACAATTAATAGGAAGAACCCCTTTCGTGCCAGACTTGGTAACAGGCTGCCGGAGACAAAAACCGCAGGTCACACGTGGTATAAGTTAAGATGCACAAAGGATGTTTTTCTTAAACACCCTCTTAGCCGAGATGGACAGGGGTCAGCTCAGTCTTTGTAGGTCAGCGCCACTATTAGGGGAAGTTCTGAGTTGTTCAAAAACATCATAGTGAATGAGACACGTGTACTCCGTTTAGAAACCCCGATTTGGACAAGGGGAACTTCAGCATTCTCTAGGCAAGAGAGTCTGACGTCGACAGAGGCAGAGTACAGTATTCCGGTTTAGACATGCTGTAAAAGTAATAGCTCAAATAGTGATAGCTCGCTAGTGATAAGGGAACATTTTAAACGAGGGAAATACCTCCAAAGGCATAGTTGCGGTAGGGTAACAAGACGGAAATTAGGTAGAGGAGATGTCATATTTGTGTATCTGCATAAAATGCCATCTGAGAAGAGACGTTGGCCAATTCTTCCTACCCTTCGCTCCTGTACTTATTTAATATGCCTGAGCACGCAAGCACAAAGGGAGGAAACCACAGAGGCTGACAGAGCAACGAACCAAAGACTGTCGAACTTTCCTTAGCCCTTCCTTCGCAGCTACCGCCACAAAACACACACACACACACACATACACACACTCACACACACACACACATACACTCGTGTCGTAGATTTACGGCACGTAAAAGAACCTCAAGCCTGATAAAGAGGCCTCTGAGCAACATTACCGGTATTTCACGCCCAATATAGAATAGGACGCTAAGGACCAAACAGTTATAGAGAGTCCATAAAAAAAACCACTCACAGGCCTTTTCCTACAAATACCTTGTTTTAGATACAGAGCGTCTCAAAACATGCATTTCCGGTGAAATATTGGTATCGAAGTTTTGGGTGGAATACAATACTTCCTCTACTTACTACAGATAAGTAGCAGAGAAAGTAATACGAACTTTCTGCGTGGTTAGTTCCTATGCAGTCTTTATATTGCATGTGCATGTGGTTACCGTAATTTGTTCCCCTCCCTCCAAGCCCTTAAGTACATTACTAGCTGGAAAGATTTAGTTGTATATGATTGTCATTATTTTATTACGCCTTACCCGTAGTATGGCGAATTTCAAAGTATCTTTATGTTATACAAAAGGGTATAGAAAGTTATACTTTTTCTTAATGCAGTTTACCTTCTCACCCAACTTCCATCAAAACAGCATATACTATTACAAACATTTGCTGTATTTACAGCATTTAAACATAAGAGTGCTCCCTCTGTCTCGTGTCAGCTGACTTTGGAAAAATACCCTCATATTCTCTAGTTATTTTCAACTTTCTCTATTCATTACAAATTCAGGTACGTATATTTTATTATTCATTAAAAGATTATTAATTTATTCCGCATTACGATAAACAGGATACATTTTGACCCGGGGATTATTTCGAGTTAAATTAATATCGAATTAAAAATGTGCTTTTACGAAAGGAAAAGAATCGCAGATTTCAAGCATATTCCATTAAATGATGCGCTTACATTTTTTTTTTTTTGAAAAAGAGAATTACGAAAACATTATTTGACTAAAGCGATAAACATGACACGTAATGTTTCTGCTATGTGCTCTGTGCCGGACAGGCCACTGGACAACCACCTCTGTAGGCATTGCACCAGAGAGAAAGAAACTCTTGCGTATGTCCTGCAATCTTGTCGACGGGAAACACACGTTTTTGTGAAACACACGAACCATGCCATTATGTCTTACATCCCAAAAGAACTAAGGAAGAAAGGATTCAACGTATCTGAAGAGGTCCATGGACTGTTAGTTAACGTAGCTCATGTAAAATAGAGATGATCACCTCAAAAATAACAGCTCTACAGGGTACATTATAGATCCAACAGTCCGGTTTCAATATCACATTGATCTACCCAAAGAGGTAAATCAGGAACAGAAGAAAATATAAAAACCCACTTTACTGCATTATAAATCCAAATGCCATCTGCAGGTGCTAAAAGTTACAGGATTAATAGTATGAGTCTTGGAAACACCTCGGCAGTTCGTAGACACCTGGAACACTTCGCATAAAGAACATAGTTAATATTTTAATAATCACACTTCTAGGATCCATAAGATACTAGTAACCATATATATAAAATTTAATGCTGCAGTCAGCAAACTCACATTATCACTTACAGAATTTATAAATGAGTTATGCGTATTATTTTATTACTAATTTAACTAAAAGCATCAACATTTTATATTAAACATAATGCATTATAAATTAAAAAGTGTTTTACCTTGTCTAAATTGGCAACCTGTATTCACAGAAGGTTATTTTGATAATAAACGAGTACTATACTACGAGGGTGGATCGAAAAGTAACGCACAATAATATTTTTACAAAAAGATTTAATAGTTAAAACAACAGCAAAAATCACAAATGAACTTACACCTTTTACCTACTTTTCGAGTTAGTCACCAAGTTTCTCAACACATTTCTCCCATCGTGATAGCAGTTTCAGTATGCCCTGTTCGTAGAAGTTCGTTTCCTTGGAGTATAGCCATCTGTGGACTGCTGATTTCACTTCCACATCTGTCGCAAAGCGTTGGCCGGTGCGGCGATCACCTCCTCATCCGTTGCTGTAGCTTACCTTGATGCTTCTCCCGTTGCTTCCAGAAGTTCTCAGCGTGTTGGTTCTTCAATTTATCCTCGGCTAGCTGCAGTAATTTTCCTTAAATTATATGGGAGCATGGACTTATCCTCGGTAAAGGAAAACGTAGATCTCGGGTGGTGATATAGGAAGACATAGACTTGCTTTGTTTATGAAAAGATGACACTGCCGTTTCTTTTTATTTAATTAACACTCGTAGTATACAAAACTGGTATTGCCGCTGTAAAATACTGTCCACCGCTGTTAAACTATGGCGTGGATATGGCACGAAATATAACTATTCTTATTGTCGCTTTCAGAGTAGCGGATCTTAGGTGTGTTGCTAAAACTAATTTGATTCCCTGTTTTGGCGCGATATCTCACACATCCTGCAGCATCTCTCCCTGACCACACATTACGAAAACTCTCGAATAAAATGCAATACTAAGCTGACATGACGAATTTAACTTGATTCCCTTTTTGGCGCGATATCTCACACATCCTGCAGCATCTCTCCCTGACCACACATGACATAAACTGCCCGAATTTTCCCCAAACAGATCCATTTATAGTCTCAGGCTTCTGAGGCTGCTTCCTTTCCTATTGGTCCATTTTTAGCGCGACTCGACTCGTCTAACTATTTCGAATAAACTTTCAGGGATCTCATTGGTCCAATTTTAATATAAATCGCGGCTTTTCCTACATGTACCGTTAGATTGTCCTTCTCACTCACTTGGTCACGGCGAATTATCAAATAATGGGACAAAGGCTCTACACCCTCGCTGTAGGAATAATAGCACTGCGACCGGAGAGAGGTAATAAAACTAGGTTTTCTGCCTTCGAAAGCACTCTTCCTGTAGCTAAAACTTTCCCTCGTGGACAGTATTTTAACATAGCGCTTAAATTATTTACATTAAACCATTTATAACTCTACTAATATTATTAACCTAGATAGATACATAACGTTAAATCACCCTTCTTAAAATATACAAGCAGTATGAGAAAAAGATATTTACATAGTACGATTTAACATCAATAAAAGTTAATTAATTAAATTATCTATAATTATGGTTCTCGGACTCGGCCTAAAGTTGCCGTTTCAAATTGCCCTGTTCTGGAAAAGAATAAATTTTTCAACACTTGATACAATTTTCTTTTACAGAATAATTCCTCTGATTATGGCGTTTGTTCGATTTGTTTTGTTGACAGAGACCCTTCGCTATACCTGTTCCTTCACAAGGGCTCTGACAAACCAGTGGTGTTTACATTTGGGTCATTCACTCTACACTCTCCCTTTTAAAAACAGGTTTCCGAGAGACATTCTTATACACAATACATTTCCCGCACACGAATAACTTGTGACGCAAACAAATACTCTAATACCCAATTTAAGTTCTAAAATTAAATCTATTTACATACATGTTGGTACATAATTATTATACCTTTATTTTATTTCTTTACATCTTTATTTATCGGGTGTATTACCTTTACTATTTGTTCACAGGGTTGCTACCTCATTTCGAGTAAAACTAACCTGACTATTTTCATTGCATTCTTCACCCTTCTCATTCTCTAAATATTTGTACGGTTTGAGCAACTGTTTATGGTATCTCCCTACGATCTTGGAATTCTTTATTTCTTGTAACTCAAATGTATCCGAGCCAAAAATGTTAATCACCCTGTATGGACCTTTAAATAAATTTTCCATTCTATGATACCTCTTTTTTTTTATAATTAATAAAACTAATTTATATGTTTAAAGAAAACTGTCAGCATATTGCTAGCATACCAACCAATTAATAATTTACAAATATTGCTAAATATCAAAAAAAAGATAATAAATATTCTGACAATAAAAGCTGTTTCAACCTTAAGACAAACTTATTCAAACAGAAAGAAACTGAAACATATTAATGGCAAAGGTGTTTCTTGTTCTTCTTCACTATCACTAATGAGCATTTAATACTCAAGTCTCTTTAGTAATGAAAAAAAATGTTCTGCACAACTGCTTAAGATAATTCATTAATTCACATGTGAAAGCTCTCCTTTCCAGGCACTGTAGAGTCAGGATCAATGATATTATGTCTTTCTGTTTCTTTTCTTTTTTTTTTTTTTTTTTTTTTGAATGCTGGACTTTTTTTTTTTATACCAATACTAATTCTACAAGTTCGATCAACCATTTCTTTCTCTTCCTTGTTTTAAATTCCTCCTTTCTTTTCTGCGCCCTTTTTGACATTCTTTCAAAAGCTTTCTTTAACGTCTCTTCTCCCGTTAATGTTTTCGGATCTTTAGTTTCTAGTGTCTGTGGTAATTTCCCTTCAAGTGTTTCTATTAACTTCCCCTTCATCAGCTTAACTAATTTCCCCTCTAAACTCTTATTTTGTTCACTTAAGTTTCTTTCTAAGTCCTTACTCTGCTCATTTAATTTCCCTTCGAAATCCTCATTCTGATCATTTAATTTCCCTTCAAAATCCTTATTCTGTTCACTCAGTTTTCTTTCTAAGTCCTTACTCTGCTCGTTTGATTTCCCTTCTAAATTCTTATCTTGTTCCCTTACGATTCTTTCTAAGTCTTTACTCTGCTTACTTACGATTCTTTCTAAGTCCTTACTCTGCTCGTTTGATTTCCCTTCTAAATTCTTATCTTGTTCCCTTACGATTCTTTCTAAGTCTTTACTCTGCTCATTTAATTCTCCTTCTAAATTCTTATTCTGTTCACTCAGTTTTCTTTCTAAGTCCTTACTCTGCTTACTTACGATTCTTTCTAAGCTCTTATTATGCTCATCTGCTTCCCCTTCTAGATTCTTATCTAGTTCACTTACGATTCTTTCTAAGTTCTTACTATATTCACTTAAGATCTTACCCCGCTCATCTATTATGCTTTCTAACCTTTTACCCCGCTCGTCTATGATTCTTTCTAAGTTCTTACTATGTTCATTTAAGATCTTACCCCGCTCATCTATTATGCTTTCTAACCTTTTACCCCGCTCGTCTATCTTTGTGCTCAAATGTTGAAGCAATCTTAGCAGCTGGTTTTGACCTGCGTCAATGACCTGCTCAATCGGTGATTGCCTTTCCAGCCTAACTTCTCCCTCTGCCTTACTCATATTTTCTCCATCTGTTGTTATTCTGACAATAGCCTCCCCATCCAGTTCTTTCAAATCTTCCCTTGACCTACTCATGGTTCCGTTAGCAAGTTCTACCTCCCTAGTAATGACTTTACCCCCTCTCAATAACATGTGTTCACCAAAACTGAATCACTACTCTGCATGCCTTTTTGTTTGTTTTTGATTAAATGTTCTAACCTGTATTTTTTCAATGTTAACTGATGCGTTCCGGGTTCGAATCCTGGTGAAGTTCTAGAAGCGATGTTCTCAGCTGTTTTGTTGTCCCACGTAGGTAGACTAGAAGTTCGCGTTGTAATTTTGTTCTGCTGTGCCCCTTTCCTCTGAAGATTCTTCGTCTGTTCGTTGTTTTCTAGTCCTCCGTTTATGTTGGTCTTCCCTTCGAGCTGGTCTTCCCTTCGAGCTCCACGTTATGGCGCCAGTTTGCGGCGCTCTTAAAGTTTGTTAGCCCCACGTTTGGGAGCCAGTTTGCGGCGATCACCTCCTCATCCGTTGCTGTAGCTTACCTTGATGCTTCTCCCGTTGCTTCCAGAAGTTCTCAGCGTGTTGGTTCTTCAATTTATCCTCGGCTAGCTGCAGTAATTTTCCTTAAATTATATGGGAGCATGGACTTATCCTCGGTAAAGGAAAACGTAGATCTCGGGTGGTGATATAGGAAGACATAGACTTGCTTTGTTTATGAAAAGATGACACTGCCGTTTCTTTTTATTTAATTAACACTCGTAGTATACAAAACTGGTATTGCCGCTGTAAAATACTGTCCACCGCTGTTAAACTATGGCGTGGATATGGCACGAAATATAACTATTCTTATTGTCGCTTTCAGAGTAGCGGATCTTAGGTGTGTTGCTAAAACTAATTTGATTCCCTGTTTTGGCGCGATATCTCACACATCCTGCAGCATCTCTCCCTGACCACACATTACGAAAACTCTCGAATAAAATGCAATACTAAGCTGACATGACGAATTTAACTTGATTCCCTTTTTGGCGCGATATCTCACACATCCTGCAGCATCTCTCCCTGACCACACATGACATAAACTGCCCGAATTTTCCCCAAACAGATCCATTTATAGTCTCAGGCTTCTGAGGCTGCTTCCTTTCCTATTGGTCCATTTTTAGCGCGACTCGACTCGTCTAACTATTTCGAATAAACTTTCAGGGATCTCATTGGTCCAATTTTAATATAAATCGCGGCTTTTCCTACATGTACCGTTAGATTGTCCTTCTCACTCACTTGGTCACGGCGAATTATCAAATAATGGGACAAAGGCTCTACACCCTCGCTGTAGGAATAATAGCACTGCGACCGGAGAGAGGTAATAAAACTAGGTTTTCTGCCTTCGAAAGCACTCTTCCTGTAGCTAAAACTTTCCCTCGTGGACAGTATTTTAACATAGCGCTTAAATTATTTACATTAAACCATTTATAACTCTACTAATATTATTAACCTAGATAGATACATAACGTTAAATCACCCTTCTTAAAATATACAAGCAGTATGAGAAAAAGATATTTACATAGTACGATTTAACATCAATAAAAGTTAATTAATTAAATTATCTATAATTATGGTTCTCGGACTCGGCCTAAAGTTGCCGTTTCACCGGACAGGAATTTTGTTCATGGGACCAAACAGATGAAAGCCCACGGTGCAAGGTCCGGACTGTATGGTGGATGCTGGAGCACCTCCCAAACAAATTTGGTGATTTTCTGACGAACAGCAGCACTAACATGAGGGCGAGCATTGTCATGAAGAATATTGTACACTGCACCATAGGAAATGTTGAACTGTTGCTATAAGGTTCGCAGTTACACATGCCGGTTCAAAATTGCCTTTGCTGCGTAGTTCACGCTTCTCTCGCTAGAGCTGCATATGAAACAAAAATACCCTCTGTAGTGAAAACTTCAAACTATATCTGTGTGAAATTGCAACATTCCGGCTGCAATACCAAGGCAGAAACGAATTATTGTGCTTTACTTTTCGATCCGCCCTAGTACAATGAAGAATGTATTTGTTCTGAAATAAGTTTGCATCTGCCTCTGATGGTTTCTCAATTATACAAAATAATACAAAATTCAATCAGAATGATGCGGACTTTACAGGCTACTCAGAGAAAATTAAATTCTACATTTATTTCTCACGTCAGCATCGCAAACCTGATTTTTAATCAGAATTGTTAGAGCTTTTTTGAGAAAATGAAAGCTTCTTTTCTATTTAAGAGATAGTTTGGAGTAGAGCAAAGTTTGTGAAAATACATGTATATTTTCTACTAGGAGCGTTTTAAAAGTTTTCGGCCTGACCAATAAAATGGAAGATTTAAGATAATTTTTTTTTCAACTTAGTCACCTTGTGTATCAGTACATCTAGTCCGTATTTCCAGCATTTTAATACCTCAGTAAAATCAGATTTGTCCAACTGTGCGAAATAAGCATCTGTCTCGGCTTCAACCTATAACTGTGTTTATATCTTCATTCATAGCCATTTCTTCAGGTTTGGGAACAAAAGGTTATCGTGGGAGCCAAATACGGCGAATATGGTGGATAAAGAAGCACTTGGAAGCGAAGGTCATGCAGTTCTGCAGCAGCATCAACCCCACACGTGTGTGAAGACGCATATGAAAGATGTTTTTCGCAAGGTGTGGACGTTTAGCCTGAATAGCATCCCTCAATTGGTCCAGTAGTGAAACGTTATGCTCCCGGTAATGACAGCATAACATCTGGAGGTAGTATATGAGCACCACAACATGAGGATCCCAGAAAACCGTGGCCTAACTTTTCCTGCAGATGGAACCGTGTTTGCTTTCTTTGGTGCACATTCTATGATTGTTGCCGTCCACTGTTTAGACTGCTGCTTCTTCTCGGTGTGTACTGATGAATCCCTCTTTCATTTGCTGTTATGAAACGACGGAGAAACTCAATGGAATTGCTTTTAAACAGGTTTAAACACTCTTGAGAAATTGGAAAGGACAATCAGACTGAACAATTCAGCCAGGATTTGAACCACAGATCTTCCGGTTTCTCTGATCAACTGAGCTATTATGGCTATAAGCCGACTCAACAGTAAATTCCCCTACTGACTCAGAATTTTCCCTGTAAACCACAAGGAGATTTCAAATTCATTTTCAGATGCTATACCTCAATGGCGACTTACAATGTTGCACTTTGCTTTAGCTCCTGGGCTTCATACTTTAACTATTAGGTTACTCAATGGTAATTAATAATGAATTATTATTGTTCTTTCACACAAGTCGTGTATAGGACAAGGTTGGAAAGGTAGAATCAGACTGAAAAATTCAATAGCCCCGAAAATGAATTTGAGATCTCTTTGTGATTTATCGGGAAAATTGCGAGTTAGTTGGGGGATTTAATGCCGAGTCGCCATGCAGCCATGGTAGCTCAGTTGGTTAGAGCAACCGGAAGATCCGTGGTTCAAATCCCGGCTTTACCACTCTTGAGAAATATTCATTGGAGTGCCGTACACAGGGATTGCCGATTGAAGGTGCGAGAATTGGCCGAAATCGATAAAGCATATCCATTGCATTTTACACGAAGTTTTGTGTATGAGAAAGCTCGATATCTGCCGCGTTCGATAACAATGGACTAAAGTGGACCAACAAGCGCGCGCAGGGACCTTTTTCTAAAATACTTGGTATGGAATTTTTGGGCGGAATAAAATACTTCTTCCACTTGCCACAGGTAACTGGTAGAGAAAGTAAAAATCTTATGTGTTGCATTCACATTACTTTTCTATTCACTCTTCTATAATCTATTCTTACAAAAGCTTATCCTTCTATATATTGTCAGTCGAGATAAGCTATAAAAAGAATACAGTAGGATAAAGAGATAGCCAAATTTTAAAAAGCGGATCGCTATGTAATGGTTTAGAAATTCCACGCTCCTTGCTTGCCATGAGAAAAAACCGAATAGCGACTTACAACGTAATAAAAGTATAAGTATTTGAAAATTCAAACCAATAACAAGGAATATCTCGGAAATTGTTAACACCACAATGTTAACAACAGTGTTTCATTTTTTTTAAGTTCTCTTGTTTACCTAGTTTATGAGTACTGTGTTTTACTTTTTACTTAGCCGCTTATTACCGCAATTACACATACTACATAAACACAAACACCCATGCCCATGGCGGGACTCTCAGCTTGGCGGAGTGCCGAAGCTAAACACTCAAGCGTCCACGGCTACGAGGACCGGCATTCTTCATAATAACCCATTTTCTTTAATAAGCTATAACTCTTTTACTGTCGATTGTTTTTATTTTCAATGTTGGTACTTTTGACCATTCTAAGTTTTTAGAAGCACTATTTACAACACTGTGGTATACTTCAATTACATTTCAATGCATTTGTACATGTTTGTACATATGTATCAAACTAGTAGATATAATCAAAGGCACTGGTCATTCGTTACTATACTATAACGTTCTTACAGTGTTTTTCCTTCTTACTGCGGGCCACGCACAG
Organism: Deroplatys truncata; assembly: GCA_030765065.1. Classification (NCBI taxonomy): domain Eukaryota; kingdom Metazoa; phylum Arthropoda; class Insecta; order Mantodea; family Mantidae; genus Deroplatys; species Deroplatys truncata. Next base: position 170,234,666 of record CM060983.1, read on the forward strand.
CTGCTCGCGCGCCGCAGCTGGGATTCCCGCCGAAAAGTTACCTATAATATCCCCGCAAACGTCTCACTTTCTCATAGTTACAGTTACAATTACAATGATAATAAACACATAGCTTATCATAATAGACGTTGGAAGTGTTGTGCTTCTCTAGTTGCATTTTCTCAGGAAATTTTCATTCACACTCGAGAATTCAATATCCGAAATTGAGTGAATTTCTCGTCTGATGTTTCCGTTTAGTTCTTACAATGTATGGGGATTTGTTGCATGCATCTATTTACCACGTGATCAACAGAGTCGGGTAAATTTCTGTAATTGGATTTTTGCGAAATGATAAGAGTAATTGACCCACGCTTAATATTCTTTTCTGACGAAGCATGGTTCCATTTATATGGCTATGCTTCATCGCTTAATAACAGATATTGGCGTACAGAGAAACCCGATTTTATACCGAGATTCCCTTGCATGATGCTAAAAGTTGTGTACAGTAGGTAAATGCATGCAAAATAATAGAACCTATATTTTTTGAACAAACAAAGAGCAGCAGAAATGACTTACACCAGTTTTGAACAGCTGACCAACGTTGAATGTTAGTATGGATTTTTCCAACAAGACTTTGCTGTTGCGCATACAGCTGATGCTGATTAAATTTAATTACGGAAATTTTTTAAGGTAGGGTGATTAGTAAAGAATTATGACCCTCGCCATCCCCTAATTTAACAGAATGTGATTTTTACCTATGGGGGAGTTAAAAAATAGTCCTGTGCAACAAACCCCATACATTGTAAGAACTAAAAGAAAACATCAAAACATTAGTTCTGAAAATCATAGATTGAAGGCTTGAAGCGTAAGTATTCCACAACTAATTAACTGAAGAGGCAATGCAAAAGCATAACTAATGTCAAAGTTATTTCTAATTTTCACTCGTTTATTGCATAAGGTATATATTCTTTAAAAAAGATAGGCATATTTACTGTACCTGCATTAAAATAATACCTAGTTCCGCGGTGAGGAATCGAACTCCGTCTCCCACCGACAAGCAGGCATGCTATCCACCACACTACCACATTGTAACACTTTCTCGTATCATTCCATAAAAAAATTTCAATTCAGTGCAGAGACCCGTCATTGCATCACGGCTGTATTATGTTTCTTAATGCCAATAAAAAGAAAATAAAAGGAGATATGTGTTTTCTCTTACCGAGCTGCAATCAATTTTTGCTTTCTCTACCACGTACGTAGTAGGTAGAGTAAGTATTGTGTTCCCACCAAAAATTGCATGTCGAGACTTCATTGGAAATACATGTTTTGAGGCTTCCTAAAATAACGGTTTTAAAAAGGAGTGTATATGTGTGTGTGTGTGTGTGTGTGTGAACAGCATAACTCGGATGAATACCAAACTTCGCATTTAATTTCAGTGCTTCCAAAGATGCGACACTAAAATTTTCAAGAAAATTCCCCACCTCAAAACTGCCCTTTACATTAAAAATCGTTCGAAAATTTTTATTTTCTCAAAAATGCCTCTGACGATATTGATTGAAATACCACACATTTAAAATATTTATATGTTCAAACAAAATGTATATCTTGAATTGAATAGCCTATGAAGTTCTCTTCATTCTGAAGGAATTTTGTATAATTGGGGAAACATATAATGGGAAACCACAAGCCATAGACAAAAACTTACTACACAAAAATGTCAATCTCTTTAAAACACACAATTTTTGGATTACTTTTTGCAACACCGCCCATTTCTGAGATATACTTTCTTGTTGTTTTTAATTTTGAATGCTTTCTCGTTTTTGGACGTGCTGTCGCTATTCATGTGTCCCACGCGATGTCATGTAAAGAGTATGGAATTTCAAAGCCAGCGTATAGCGATCCACATTTGAAACATTTGACTATCGCTTCGGTTTCCAGTATCCCTCTGGTGCCTACAACGAAATATGTAATTAAACGTTTCTGCAAAGATTGACAGTTAACAAGAATAGTTTGTAGAATGTATGTAAAAATAAGCGATAGAGGGTAGAAAAGTCATGCGAATGTATCACATCAGAGTTTTTTAATTCATTATAATAGCACTCATAACGAGGGAGTTGTGGTATCATCTGTGGGAGGTTCTCGACTTCGGAACTTAAGGATTTTAAAAAATGTATGTATTTCTCAAATTTTTGTTTTTTATAAAATAATTATTTAGAAAGAAAATCAAAAAATCTTTATTTTAGTATCAGTTGTATTTTTTAATTTATAATAACACATTGAACCAGTAAAGATGATGAACAAATTTAGTAAAATATCTATCAATCATTTTCGGTAAGCCCCTTCCCATTATTACTCGCCAAACAATGAATATCGTGTTCTTATTTATGCCAGTTATATTTATAAAATGGCGCAAAATCATGCTACCTTTTCATCAGTTACAGTTTTAATAATTCGTGTCTAAACCGTAATGTAAAAACATAATTTCATTTTAGTATATAATTAAAAATGTTGTTAAATTAAACTTTTGAATAAAATTTATTATGCTGTAAACATTAACTTTATTTATTAATATATTAAAAGTCACAAACAAGCTTAGAAATAGCTGATTAATGAGGGGTTATGAACATTTGCCAATTTACATATATTTTTTAAAATATAAAATGATATAATTAATTTATTATTTTTTATTTTATTATAAAACGTTTTAGTATAGAAAAACAATTCCTCTATGGATCCAAATTTCAGTGTTGAATTTTCAATAAACACTGGGCTTAGCAGTATGTATTCTCCTACTATCGAATTAAGATGTTCTCCAGCCTAAAAGCTGCGGAAAAGAAAATTATCATTAACATTCTTTAATATTTATACCATTTTCCCCCTTTCTCTGCGTCTGGAACTTTCGAATTATAAAGAAACCAACACTTGTGGGAGCAGATGGTTTGTCCAGTGTCCTCGAAACCTTTCTCCAAGGTCCTAGAAATTCAGTAATTAACGTAATAGTGTAAATGTTAATACACACCTGTAAGTACCTCACAGATAACAGCATCTTTATAGAAAGGAGAATGTTTCATTCAAAATCCTCCATATACATTTAATAAAAGAAAACTAAATAATAATTTAAGGGTAAATCATCGAGTGAGATGGCTTCACGGTAACGTGTGGTCCCGGGTTCAATTCCCGTCGACCCTGGTGCTTTTCCCTGGTTGGTAGGAGAATGCTGGGGTGTTTTCTCATCTATAACGACGCAAAGTTCCTCGAACCCAAATATATAGAAAAGCAATAAAAATTAATTTTAAATAAAACATAAATGAACTTAAATCAGAACAGTAAGTTAATTCTGTTTTATGTTAATTATTTAATTGAATTGAGGTTTTAAGTAAGAGCTCAAAAAGATGCTGAGCTATAAATTATTTTTGTACCATATATTGTTGCGAGTCAATTAAAAATTTTAATACCAGCAATCTCTATTTTCTTTATTAAGATTTATATTTGGCATGTATTGTATTATTAATAATTTAATTTATTTTATTGAATTAGAAATTATTAGATTAAATTCGCATGATTTCCTTTCCACCGTTTCCCTTCCATTCAGTTTCCATCACATCTTTCAGGCGTGCTTCTACGTTTCGCGGCGTATGGCAGTGCCGGACAGATGAAATTCTCGAACGAGGATACTGCCCGTGGACACCAGAAAGCTGCTTTGTCGATGAGCCGTTCATCGCCCTCTCTAGGCAGCTCCAGTAGTGGGACGGGCCTTCAAGCCGGGAACTATTAGGGACTTCCGCGCGTACCTGTGACCTGTAGCCTCCTGTGGTTCCTTCACTTCATCCCTTCCGCCTGTGTAGGTTGCAGTGCACGAGGTGATCGCCTCCGTTGTATACCTTAAAAACCTTGAGTTTATGGACGCTCTTTAACTGCGACCCAATCTATATTGGGCGTAAGAGACCGGTAATCTTGCTCAGAGGCGTCTTTATTAGGCTTGAGGTTCTTTTACGTGCCGTAAATTTACTACACTAAGGATTTTTACGCCCTCCGCCGGGTCTGAACCAGCGACCTGGAGAACTAGAGACTAGTATGGTAACCATTACACCACGAAGGACGACGTCCATTGTTACGTACATCTAAGGGTTAATCAGTCCCAAAAGAAATACACTGTTTGCAAGTTCCGTAAGTCAATGGTAATATGAAGAAAACAGTACTTAGTTTCATTTCAGTTCATTGTCTTCAAGGCTGAACTCATGTTTACCGCTTTAATTATGAATGCATAATTTATTGGATTAGTACACTTGTGATTGAAATGCCGCTGTTGATTGGCTTGAGACAAAGGGAACTCATTTGGCTTGTAGAGGCCTCGCAGATACAATGGGCTCCACAGCTGGTAGGCATGTTATTATTACTCACAGATCCACTTGAATCTCCTGGGACTTCTTCCTGGCCTCCCCTTCTGGCTTTTGTTATAAGTGAATATCGAAAAAGTGATTGATTGCTAAAACATGCTGCATACGCACCAAAAAGATTGAGTTTATAAATAACGAGATTGGAGAGATGGATAACCAGATTCCCAGACAATGGATTACTATACAGCTCCTCTGTTTGCATTTCGAAGTTCCAGGATTTTGCTTTGCTTATTCAAATTGGTAGATTTGTTCTCAATTTAAAACTTAGAATGTATTACTTCATTCCTTTAAATTCACAGGATAGAGATAAACTATTTTCCATAAACAATGTGATTATTTTTGTGAAGATAGAAATGTACACATTACGGAGGTGCCCCGAAAACCGTGGCAGAGCACCACAAGTAGACCCCAGCGGCCCTTTTTGCTTCTAACGTGACTCCAAGGAGGAAAGGATGAGGGTGAGAGACTCGAAGGGCGACCAGATGTGGATGACGACGGGCCAAGCATGGCCGGGGTCCCTAACGTTTCTATATAAAACTCATGTGACGCCGAAGAGCTCACCCACTGGCCATCCCCGGCGGGCCCCTCTGGTGGGCTCTTCGGAGGCGGGTCCCGACCGGCGCCACGGAAGAAACCTCTACAAAGCTCACATCCATCGTCCAGCCGCAACCCACCGAACACCGTCGCCCGGTCCTACAACCCTGAAACAGATGACAATGAAGGAGATGAGGAGTACAGGAAATGAAGGACAGGAAAGTCGTAGGAGAGGAACCACCTCATCATTCGCCTGCCGACCCGGGGAAACCACGAAAAGCCCGTGGGTCAGGGTGGGCGGTCGGGGAGATTCGAACCCGGGACCTTCCAAACGCGAGTTGCACACGTTACCGCGACGCCACTTCGCTCGGTTTTGTGTAAAGGTACTTCGGTCCTAATCAAAACAAAAGGATGTAGAAAGGAGAAACAATCTGGGTATCTTGTATTTTTGTAGCTATGTTAATCAAATCTGAACGCCAAAAATCCTCTTTGTTTATTCTAAATAATTTTTACAATGAAATATCCCAGTTAAAATCTTTAAAAAACTTTCTGTAAATTGGGAGTTGTAACGTTCGTTAGCGTCATTTCTATTAAACACGCCATTTTTATCGCCACCTATCCTGATTGTCTGCCCAGATCACTTCTCCTCACTGCCTACTCTTTGCTATGATCAAAACAGGAACAGCTAAGCACCATTAATACTAGCTGAGAGACACCAGTTTTCCTCTGTCTCTTACAGTATTCTAGAAAATGGCACCGCTGCCATGGATTACATATCCAAAAATTGAGTTTTATTCATGGACGCTCTTTAGCTGCTGTGGTCCTTAGCGTCCCATTCTATATTGGACGTGAAATACCGATAATTTTGCTCAGGGTCTCTTTATCAGGCTTGAGGTTCTTTTCGTGCCGTAAATCTACGACACGGGACCACCGGCATTACTTCCCTTCCGAAGGAAGCCATGATAAGGATTTTTACGCCCGAAAAAATCCATCGCCCTCCGCTGAGTTTGAACCCGCGACCTCGGGAACTAGAGGCTAGCATGGTACCACTACACCACGGAGGGCGACCATTTTATATATCCATTTTATAAGGGAAGTATCAAACATTTCTTAATAACATGTTTAAAACATTATCCGCCAGTTTTAACCTTAAGATCTTTAAATCTGAATCAAAATCCTGTAACAGTCTGGACAGATGGACAATTCTGCGGAGTTTTAGTGAGGTATGAACCACTCCTCTCTTTTGCTTCTAATACTACCTTTAAGAGACATTAACAAAATAACGGAATGATAATAGGAATAGGAATTTCTAAGCATCAAAGCCTGGACGAAAGGAAATGAAGTTAAACAGCTACTGAACATTACGCAGTGACGTTGCAGGTTATAAACCACCCCATCCCTCGTACAGTCTGTTGGCGTTTGCAGACAGCGTTCACCCAACTGTGTTTACCTGCCCGTCAGTGACTCATGACTATTTCTGCTGTAGCTGCTCATGGTTATAGTATGGTTAGGAATAGTTCTGTTCTAACCACAATTAATTATTAATTATTATTATTAGCAGCAAGATGTGCTTGCTCTCATCACATTCCTGCCCAATACAGGCTTGGTTCACTGCTCTAGAGTCTAGACACTAAAGTCGGCGACAGTCAAGAAGGTGATTGATAGTTGCTAACCACGTGGCGGGAAGCGTTAAATAAATGGGAGGGAATATATACGTCATAACAGTCGTCACAGCAACGATTAAAATAACCAATCAGAACTAAAACGTTTCCATAGCCACAATAGATGCAAAAACCTTGTTGGCGATATTGTAGCACGTGATTAGCATGACGTGTCTGGCGAGCGACCGTTGCAGTAACATGAACTACGCGTCTTATCCTCTGCTGTCGCTGCAGTTATAAACAGTGCTTCCTTTAGCCACAGCTTAATGTACTTACATCAGTTTAGAGATGCCTATGTACTGACAAGTTATTTTGCATCATCCTATTTGTACGGTTATTTGCTTTGTGTTTTCGTGTGTTTGAGTCCGTGTAAGTGTGGGTGTGTTGTGAGCATTTGCAATTCATCTAACACTTTTAATGGATATTTCACAATATCCAAAAAAATAGTGACAAAGACATCGAGCCAAACGAAAAACTGAGCGTACTCGATAGTCGAATAAAACGTATTTGGTAAAGGTATTCCAATTAAAGGACAAACGCGGGAAATAATATGCTCTGTGAGAGAACCAGGGCATTTTCCCATTAGAATAAGTATCAGTATTTCACAGGTATGTCTCTCTTGTTAACGCGGATCTTTACACTGATATATTATTGCATGTTCTATCCTTTGCATGCAGATTCATTATTTTATAATTATCTTCATATACGAATATAAATAATACCCGTCCTACAATGCAGATGCAACCCAGTCGCCTTCGTACACAACAATTCTAACGTGTTCTCCACGTGGTCGCGATAAGCGGCAACGTCGCCTCTCTTTCTCTCTCCGCGAAATGTCAATCCCTTTCTCCTTTGGCAGCGAGTACACAAAATATTCGCTGGTCCAACAGCTGCGACAGTTATGACTGGTGGAAAAGAGATGGAACACACTGAAAATAAGTTTCCCGTGCATGTAGCACACGCCTACACAGTAGATTCCTGCGGTTGCAAATTGGATGCAGAAAATTCTTGAGATATTTGTGAGTCACAGTCTAGACAAGAGTTACCTGGCTTGTATCTTCACAGATCTTGCTGTAACGGGTCATGATGAAATCATCTTAGTAAGGAAGATACCGTCAACGTTGCATGGGAAAACAGCGAACTAATTCATGAGCATGTTATGCTTTATCGAATTTGTTTAGTAAACACTCTTAAGTTGTTATTTTTATTATGTACAATTAATGAAATTAAATAATCATACCTTTAATGACTTGCCCGGATAGGGAAAATTCAATGTCATAGCCAGTATTCGAACACGGTTTTCCCGCAAACCGCCCGGAAAGCGCGAGAACCGTGTCCAAATGTCGGCTATTTTTCAGCTGGCTCTATATCAACGCATTTAAGTACCTACTCATTTTTGAGAAAATACTCAAATAATGGGAGCAGATTAGAACTTACTCAAGTGTCCATCTTATAAAGTATAAACAGCAAGAATAACTTTTATGTGTTCAATTTTACAAGTTCTCTTCTCATGTTGGACATGTTTGATAAAGACTCTGTTCTGACCAGCAGCGTAGCCAGACACACATTAAGGGGAGGGGGTTTGTATGGGGATTCATTTTTTAATTAATTTGTATCAAGACATGCAGCACAAATATAGCGCCTACCAATGATGCGATTAGGAAGTATCTCGTTCCAAGCAATCTAGAAAGATTCAATTGTTTTAACGAAGTACTTTTGCTATTAATGTTTACATTGTTTTTAGCAAAGGGGGCATTTCAACCCCCAAATCCCCCTAGCTTCGCCACTGGTTCTGAATATATGTTGATATAGTAAAAAAGAATGGCAGAATTAATGATTTGTTGTGCTCAAAGAAAAATATATAAAGAAAACTAGGATATTAAAATATCTTCGAAATACTTTTTATCCCTTTACCGTTTTCAATAATATCTAGTTTTTTAATAAATAAATTTAATTTAGAGAATATGATTTATTGAATATTTAAGTATTTAAAGCCTAAAGCCTAAAGCCTAAAATTAGCAGTGTAAGTAAACGTATTAAGTTCACTGTGTAATGTTAACTGCAAAATTCAGCTAAATTAAATCTTTATTTAAAAAAACTGCTTTATATTAACAATAGTGTTAAAATCTTGGTAGTCTAGAAACAGCTGGTATCTCATATAGTATAGGGTCTTTCAACAAGAGTGCCCTATTTTTAACATGTGATAACTGCCGCTGTTATTGAGATACAGCAATCATTTTTTTCATGTGATTACAGTTGTTAGTGACAAATAGCCATGGAACGTTACAGCATTCAGCAACGCGTAGAAATTGTGAAAATTTATTATCAAAATGGATCATCTGTTCGCCAAACCTTCCGAATATTGCGTGAAGTTAACGGTGTGCACAATCGTCCTTGCGAGAGAACGATTCGGCGTTTGATCGATAAATTTGAAAGAAGTGGTTCTGTCAGCGATCAAAGAACGCCTGTACGTAATCGACGTAAGCGCTCCAACGAAAACATAGGCGCCGTCCGTGAGAGTGTACGCGAGAACGGAAACAAATCAATTGCTCGCAAGAATTGGGGCTTTCACCGACCACAACTTGGCGAATTCTGCATCTGGACTTGACGTTTCACGCTTACAAAATGGTGTTAACTCAAGAACTAAAGCCCAATGACCATAGGTTGCGCCGTGTATTCGCTGACTGGGCTATAGAGCAATTGGAAATTGACCCGGATTTTTGTCGAAAAATCATCTTCAGCGACGAAGCCCACTTTTGGATGGATGGTTGTGTTAACAAACAAAATTGCCGCTATTGGAGCAATCACAATCCAATGCAGATTCAAGAACGACCACTTCATCCCCAAAAGGTTACTGTGTAGTGCGGATTTTGGTATGTTGGAATCATTGGTCCATATTTTTTCCAAGATAAAGATGGAGAAGCTCTAACTGTCAATGGAGAAAGATACGGAGTTCATATAAGGGACTATGTTTGGCCTCAATTGGATGGTATGCATCTCAGAAACATCTGGTTCCAGCAAGATGGTGCCACATGTCATACTGCTCTCGAAACAATCGATCTTTGGAAGAAGTTCAGAGTTTTCATCTTTCCCGTGGTGGTGATGTTAACTGGCCCCCGAGGTCATTGATTTAACGCCGTTGGATTACTTCTTGTGGGGTATTTTAAATCTCGAGTTTATGTCAACATGCCAGAAACAGTAAATGATCTTATGAATAACATCACGCGTGTTATTCGTGAAGTTGGACCTAATTTACGCTCTTCTATCATTGAAAATTGGGTCAACCATATACGCGCAACCCAACGAAGTCGCGGCGGTCACTTAACTGATGTTCTCTTCCACACGTAATGACATTAATTATGTTCCAAAATAAAAAAAAAGAAATAAACCTCTATCATTTATAGAACATGTTTTATTTAAGTTGAAAGATAGGACACTCTTGTTGAAAGACCCTATATGACTTTCCAGTTTTTGAGCATGTTCTTTTTCCTATTTTAACGGCATATGTTTGCCCTCTCATATACATGTTATTTGTTTTGATAATTAAACTCACATCTTTACTTTTGTCCACGTTAGTTCAGTTTTAGTCGTCGTTTCTTAAAGGGTTTCATATTTACCGTCATCACACTGGATAAATCAGATTTGTTAAACATGCTGAGTAGTTCGGCGAAGGTTAAGATAAAAACAGTAGACATATGCCTAGAAAGAAAAGCCTACATCTCTAGAACAGAACGTCAGGCAGTCGAGTAACACAACGAAGCTCCATGTTCAAGGAGTGCTGGACGACACGAGCATACACGACATTTAAATTATGAAAATATCTCTGAATATATATTGTGTATATACCGCTGGAAAGACATGGTAAAGGTCGGAAGTTCAAATCACGCCTGCGATAAAATGAGGTTTTTATTCATTTCTGTTCATGTTTCGAGAGCGTTCTAGCAAACTATAATTTCTTTCCGAATGCACTAGGAAGGGGATTTGCATATTCTAACAAGCAACAATTTATGTTTTAATGAAATTCGCATAATTAAACTAATTAAGTGGAAAGACCCTTTCAGGCCAAACTCAGTTCTCGTTAAATTTACTAAACATAAGAAGTACCTTTAAGTGGCAGTATTTGAAACGGGACGTTCACCACTGAAGTTCAACACGTACACTGTTGCACTACGAGTGCAAGTCACTGCGGTGCAAAGCACTCATTTGGGCCGAAATTGTTACATGCGATGCAGTGGTCAGTGTTTACGATATAGCCTGTACAACGCCGTGACTGCATAACTTCTCAATCCACAGGCTGAGAAGACTCACCCGGTATACTTATACTATACACATTTAAGACGAATAAAAGATATTTGATGTATATTTTCTTGAAGTAGTATGATTGTATTCTTATAAAAATGAATATCTTCCCATTCACTCAGTACATAATCACCAAAATGGACTTTGAGAAAGTAGGTAGGTATTCGTTTTTAAGTAATATGACTCAATGTGTTAATTAACAAACAGCATATAGATAATTCAAATATGTTTTATCTATCTGCAAACATAACAGGTATACGCACAATTACTATGTTCATTACAAGCAGTTATATACATACAGTTCAATATAACACATGAAAAAATGACACAAGAAACATAGAGATAGAGACAAGATTTCAATAATACAGTTGATGCTGCTTATACTACTTTAATTTATCAAATAATTTAACCACTAAAATTTAAAAATTTCTGTAAAAACAAAGATCAAATTAACTTAACACTCTTACTCTATTTGCTTGTTCTTGTTAACGGCGCTCTTTCATTCTGTCCCTACGTAAGACATGATTACCGACCCGTGCCACATACATAGAGGAAGTTCTATATAATTCATACACGGTCGGAAGAACGCCCATTGACACATTACAAATACGAACTAAAATTCCTTGGAGCAAGCCTCATCACCTTTTCGGCCCCGTCACACATCACGAAACCTAGAAGCACACCTGAAATATGATAAGAAAATGGAATGAAAGGAAAGGAAATTGTTGTAGATGAGAAGCCACTCCAGCATTCGCCTGCCGACTAGGGAGAAGCACGAAAAACCCAAGCGGAGCGGTCGACGACGGGAGTCGAACCCAGGACTCCCCCGAATGCGAGCCTCACACGTTACTGCGGAGCCAACTCGTTCGGTTAAAACATGCGGGTACTGACGCCTTATTTTAGTTCTATTACAGTAAACTAGCATCTAGAACTTTTATAACTCTCTAGTTGCTTCACATGCAAAAGAAACCTTGAATAGAAGTTTTTTCACGTTTATCCTTAATGATCAAATTAATTAAGTTCAATCTTGAGTGATTTAAAAAAGGTAGTAAAATCTCTTTTGTTATTAATCCCTTCAGGCTTCTGCTGAAAATGTTAACAGGAATTATCTCATACTTCATATTTTAGAGCGTTTCTAATGTGCAAAACGTAAGGAATTGAGAAAAGCAGTTTTAAGTAAATTAGGGCAGCAGACCAAATGGAAATGGGCATTTAAAATCATCTTATGGCAAAATCTGTAAAGAGCAAATGAAGCAAAAGTTCAAAATATTTTTAGACATAATAGAAAAAAAATTCTGATGTGATACATTCACATGTCCTTCTCTACCCTCTATCTTTATTATGAGAATACAAACTATTCTTACTAAAGCCTATTTTTCTATCTACTGCATTTTAAACCAAATAAACCTTTGCAGAAATAGCTACATCATACATTTCGTTATAGATACAAAGACAAAAGAGATAGTCAATTTTTTAAGAACTGGACGCTATATGCTGGCCTTAAACTTTCATACTATTTTTATGCAATCGCTAGAAACAACTGAAAATCGATGGGACATGAAAAGGATGACAGGCACTGAAAAATTCGAAACTGGCTGACCCCGTAGCTCAGTCGGTACAACACCTGCCTGTTGTGCTAGGGGTCCCGGGTTCGATTCCCGATTTTTCTCTAGCCAAGATTATTCCTTATCCTCCCCAGTCTGGAAGTATGAATGAGAGCGTGAATGTGTGTATGATCTAATGATTAAAAACCAAAGTGTAAGAAACCCAACGACAAGAGTTACACGAGTTAACACCACTGCCAATAGACAATAAGTTCCAAAGAAAAGGCTGCCGATATGACCAATGCAGTTAAAGGCGTGGTATAAATGGAACAAACAAATCTAAACGGCTGGCTCCGTAGCTCAGTCGGTAGAGCACCTGCCTGCTGTGAGAGGGGTTCCGGGTTCGATTTCCGGCGTGAATTTTTCTTTAGCCAAGATTATTCCATATCTTCCCCGTAGTCTGGAGAGTGTGAATGTAAGTGGATCTAAGGACTAAAACCCAAAAAGTGCAAGTAACCCAACGACAAGATACACGAGTTAACACTATTGCCAATAGGCAATAATTTCCAACCGAAAGGCCGCCGATAAGACCAATGTAGATAAAGGCGGGGAATAAATGGAAGTAAAAAAGAAATTGAACCTTTAATAACGGATATATCATAAACGGATGTGCCACAAAAAAAGCTTCAAAATAAACTGTGTCTTTTAAAGAGATTTCCTTTTCTTTTTACTTTCTCTACTACGTATCGCAAGTAGGGGAAGTATTGTATTCCACCCAAAAATACGATACCGAGATTTTACCGGAAATATATGTTTTGAGATCCCCTGACTCCAAAAAAAACATTTTTGAATACATGTCCGTGTGTGTGTCTGTGAACAGTAAAACTCAGAAACGAACAGTCGGATAAACACCAAACTTCGTATTTAGGTTCAATATCTTCCAGAGATGTGACACAAAGGTTTTCAAGAAAATCCCCCACCACAGATTACCCTTTACATGGAACATTTTTCGAAAATTTTAATTTTCTCAAAAATGGATCTAAAGATTTTGATTAAAATATCATATGTTTAAGAGATTCTCATGACAAATGAAATGTATATCTCGAATTTTCTGGGAATCTCTCCAAAAGTATTCTTCATTGTGAACGACTTTTGCATAATTGGTAAACCAAAGAGATAGACAAAATTTTACTACACAAAAAAATGTAGATCGCGTTAAAATACACGATTTATGTCATATAGATTTTTTTGTTGAGTGAACCATTTTCGAGATATTGCTTGTTATTCCCTTAAATTTTCCAATACTTTTTCTCAAATGGGAATTCGTTATTCATTTATTTTAATGTCCTGGACATACAAAGAGAATGGAATGCGCCACATAGCAACCAGCTCTTAAAAGATTTGACTATCGCTTAAATCCTACCAATCCCCCTTGCATCTACAAGAAAATTAGGAATAAGATTAACATTTCGATTAACATGAAGCATATGGAGAATAAGCGTTTGTGGAAATAATTTGTACAAGAGTAGAGAAAGTCATGTGAGTGTAACACATCAGAATTTTTTCTCTCTTTTTTTTTCTTTTACGCCTTTACTCTAATCCAATAATTTCTATTCTATTTCTGTCTTATATTTTCATTTATTATGATATTATTATTTTATAGACACTGTGTAGTTTGTAGTTATTTTATCTGAAAATTTTGATGTAATCTAAAATGTAAATGTGTTTGTGAGAATAAATGTAAAGTTTGAATGTATGTCCCGGTATAGTAACCAAGGTGCCGGGATAGTATATTCAGATTTTATTTATTTATTTGTGCTTCTGGGTTTCGTCACGTATGGCGGAGCTGGATAGTCGGCGCGGATGCATGCTCAATGGAAAGATCATTCCTCGTGGACACCAGAGGGCTGATTGATTGGTAGGTCGTCCATCGCCCATTCTCGGCGGCTACAGCAGAGGGACGGGTCTGCGAGCTTGGAAATGTTATGGGCTTCCGCGCGTCTCTGTGGCCTGTCTACCTACGGCCTGTAGCCTCTTGTGGTTCCTCCTTCCGAAATATATCTGTGCAGGTGCAGCGCGCTAGTTGTCCATCTCCGTTGAATCACCTATACTATGTTCATGATTGTTTAAAATTCAGTTTTTTCCCCTCTAATTGGTTAAAAGTAGTAAGATTGTTATTCTTATATTAAAAATAAAGAATATGAAATTTCATATGTCCTAAATCTAGTGATAAATAGTACCTAGATATACAGGAAACGCAAAAGCATCCGGGGAAATCTTTTGACTTATTATATTACCTACGAACAAAATATACCATATGATCAGTGCTTTCTGGTTATCCATGTAAGGCAAGTATAATTGGTCATGTAATGGTTCATGCTCCCCAGAAGTCGAAAAAAGGTGCAGCTGCTTCTGTAGAAGCTTTATTCGTTGACTACCTATCGCATCTGCTCAGTATCAGAAATGAAAAGTGGAGTTGATTTCACTGTTGACAGCTGTCAGGTTTTGCAGGTCATAGATAGTTTATACATTGACAAACCAAACAGAGACAACATTGCTGACTCACTTTCACGTCATGAATATGAGTTGCTCCCAAGAAACTTGAGATATGCCTTAACTATTTTTTGTTTCTGTAAGGACTCGATATATACTCTGTGCAGTTTTCTTATTAGATTACATTGGTGAGACATTAGACAACAAGAACCAGATTGTAGACAGCCTTGGAAAGTGACTCTGAAACTGAATAAGCTCAAACCCTATTTTATAACAAAAGCCAAACGTAACATTTCACAGTCAAGAGTCTACGCAAAACTATCCACTGGGCTGACAAGCCGCAAATGTTTTCTCCAATAGCCGTATTACATGCAACATGTCTTAAACACGCGGTTGAAATTTGCTTTGTGATTATTCAACCGCGCGCTGAGCATTTCTGATGTTTTTTTACTAATCTGCAACATTATATTCCAATTCTTTTTACTTCGTCTGCAGTAGAGAGAGGAAGCATTGCATTACAGCAAAAAATTCAGTATCGAGTATACACTGGAAGTGCACTTTTGGAGGTCCATAGAATAAAAAACATCTTTTTTAGAAAAATGTATGTGTGTGAAAAGCTTAACTCAAAAAAGAAAAATCGCATAAATCCCAAGCTTAGAATTTAGGTTCATTATTTCCTAAGAGTGTGACAAAAAGCTTTTTAAAAACATTCCCCCTCAAACTATGATTTACAATTTTTCCTGTTCTTTAATTTTCTCAAAAGTGATTAATGGTTTTGGTTAAAATACCATAGGTTAGACATATTGACTTGAGTAAAGTGCGTATCTGAATTTTCTGTGAATAGCCTGTGAAGACGCATTCATCTGGGTGAATTTTGCACCATGAAACCATTGGGGGAGGGGGAAAACTTGTCTCAGAAAAAGTGTAGAAATTTCAAAATATACAGATTGTCATAATTTTAGTCGTTCGCGAGATATTTCCTATTGTTTGTCGGAGTTTCCCGTATTTTAAATTACACGCTTCTTTTGTTTCTCATCAGGCTAAGCAAAGAATACTTAAAATATAAGTCCAGTATGTAAAATACATTTAAACATTTGACTATTGCACTTATGTCACCCTTTGCATCATAAGTAGCTACAACAAAATATATTTTAAAAGTGTTTCGGAAGACATTTATCATTAAAAAAAACGTAGAAGAGCAATTCTGCTTTATGAATAATTTGCAGAATAGACATGAAAGTAAATTTTAGTGGGCAGAGAAATTAGTGCGATTGTAACCGCTATTTTTTTATAATTAATTTAGCTTATTTATTGTTGGTTTAATTTCTCGCATTATATGACAACATCCTTAGGTTAATACACTTGCAGGAAGTTGTTTGCTTATGTAGATGGCCTTGAAGATGCCCTCTGTACCATCTGCTTATCTCTATTAATGGCGAACAGCATTGGGTTTCCTCCCGTACTGTTCATTTTAGTCTTATTGCCTTTTTGCTGTGGCTGTATTTTGGGGATAAAGTATATAGGTAGCAAAGTAATCACTCAGCTGTCAGAGAAAACAACTGGTCAGGCTGGGTGAAAACAGAGTTTTGACATTAATTCCTCCCGAACGCTAACCTCATTGCATTCACTGAGCTATTTCGATCCGCTGAACAATATTTTTTATAAAATTATTCTATTTTGCCACGTTAATTGCTGTCACCGTGGCATGGTAGTCAGCATCCCTGCTAGAAACCGCAGCTGGAGAATTTCAGTGGCGCAAAACTTGAAGTAGTTTGTATTGATTGTTACGTTATTATTATTTGCCCCACGTATGGGCGTCAATTTGAATTAGTTATTTTGTTGTCCCACGTATTGGGAGCCAAATTTGAAGAAGATGGTTATTAGCCCCACGTATGGGCGTCAATTTGAAGTAGTTATTTTGTTGTCCCACGTATTGGCAGCCAAATTTGAAGAAGATGGTTATTAGCCCCACGTATGGGCCTCAATTTGAAGTAGTTATTTTGTTGTCCCACGTATTGGCAGCCAAATTTGAAGAAGATGGTTATTAGCCCCACGTATGGGCCTCAATTTGAATTAGTTATTTTGTTGTCCCACGTACTGGCAGCCAAATTTGAAGAAGATGGTTATTAGCCCCACGTATGGGCCTCAATTTGAAGTAGTTATTTTGTTGTCCCACGTATTGGCAGCCAAATTTGAAGAAGATGGTTATTAGCCCCACGTATGGACGCAAATTTGAAGTAGATAGTTGCTGCTACGTATTGAAAGTCAGTTTGAAGAAGATGTATTATGTTGTATTGAAGGAGTTGTATTAGTTCAACTGTTGGGGACCCGAACTTGAAATTCGTTGCAATCGCACGTATAGTACCCGGTTTCCGGTAGCCTTCGCCCCAAGTTTGACTGTTTCTTTAGATATTATATTTATGTTTGCCTCGGCTGCGTCAGTATTTGTTAGAGACACGTTTCTCTTGGCAGGGTTTTGGTACGACTAAGAATGTAGGCTTACACAGATTTTAAGTTTTAATTCACTCCTTTTTATTAATCCTCGACACAAATTAAATAGCACTTCACTGCTATAGAGAGCTGTGAGTTTCTTTTATTTAATACTTGCACTTTATAACACGTAAACTATTTTCGTCTCACACGAATACGTATTTAATTTCTCGAGGACACACCTCGCGTCTGGTTATGATCACTGTCTAGAAGCAACACGTCTGGTTATGAGCACTGTTTGGAGGCAACTGAATTGATTTCAACCGTCTAAACTTGTAAATTTCTGTATTTCAAGTCTCTGATTGGCTAATCCTAGTCCAATGTAATACCTTCATTTAACTAAAGCTTTTTCTGGTTGTTGATTGACTATTTTTAAACTGTCTCAAAATTTACCTTATTGCTGCTCTAATAATGACTAGTAGCATTTAAACTTCTTTACTCATTATTGCCTCAAGGTTACCTCATTGTTACCTCATTGTTAGCAACTTTAAACCTATTTCTCACAGCCCCTACTTTATTAAATTACGTAATATATTCACATAAGATTATTACACATGGATACAATAATATAAACATACACAATGACTATAATATACACTTTTTAGATATTGTTACATACTCATATTGTTTTAAGGCGGGCTGATATTGAATTTACATATTATATAATTTGACTGAAATGATGCAAGTGTTAAAAATACTGACTCAAACTTTCGTCCTGGATGAACACGATGTCACTTCGTTCCCAGCCGGAAACTACCGCAGCGTTTCATCCTGCTTAACACGAATCTTCATATTATCACAATTGCTTTATTTGCAATTAATTGGCTTACCCGGCGTTCACGGGTGGCTTTTTAAGCCCTGAACGACTTAAACGTCCTGGAAATATTGTATAACCTGTAAATATATTTTAATGGTGAGCAAATTATCCAAACCGTCCAATAATTAAGTAGAGCATATCTTCCGGACTAGGATGTCATGGTCAAAACTCCCATTCATATATTTTAATTTACAACCTCGACAAAACTGGCGAAAATTAAGATTCCAACCCTTCCCTCCAAGCCAGAAATTTAAACATTCGAACAAATTATTCGTGGTACGTAACATATAACCCTCGAAAAACTAAACTCAGTTGTCAATTATAAAATACTTCGATTGCGTAATTGTGTTAGCTGGACACCATTCATATACTCAGTATACATTTCGGCATATAAGCATAGTCGCTTCTGGAAACCTCCAGGAGGAAAGCGTGAAGCGAATGCTACATAGGGCGACCAGATCTGGGACAGTGGCCTCGGACATAGGCGGAGTCCCTAACGTTTCCAATTATGATAACCTGACCCCGACGGAATCCCCACGGAGAAGTCTCTCTGAGGGCCCGTCCCCAGGCGAACGCAAGGACAGACAGTTCCACAAAGTAAACTCCACCACCATACGCCTCGCCCTCTGCCCACTCGTCTGATTTTTCGACTCTGAACCATGATAAGGAAATAAAATTACAGTAAATGGGGAAGAGACAAATTCATCGCATTATATAATACATTCGCCTACCAAACCGCGTAAAAACCCAAGGTGTAACGGGAATCGAAGCTGGGTCCTCCCAATGCGAGCCTCATACGTTACCACGGAGCCATCTCGCTCGGTAAACTTCACAGAAAAGTAGCACACTTAATTTTGTAAAAGAAGAACTGGTGACACTTTCATAATCGAACTGCATATTAAAAACAATTCTGATGTGTTACACTCACATGGCTTTCTCTACTCTTGTACAAACTATTTTTACAAATGCTTATTCTCCATATGCTTCATGTTAATCGAGATATCGAGATGTTAATCTTATTGCTAATTTTCTTGTAGGTGCAAGGGGAATATTGTAGTATTTAAACGATAGTCAAATGTTTTAAGAGCTGGTTGCTATGCTGTGTATTCCATTCTCTTTGTATGTGCAGGGCATAAAAAAAATGAATGCGAATTCCCATTTAAGAAAAAGTATTAGAAAATTTAAGGGAATAACAAGCAATATATCGAAAATGGTTCACTCAACAACAAAAATGTATATGACATAAATTGTGTATTTTAACGCGATCTACATTTTTTGTGCAGTAACATTTTGTCTATCTATTATGGTTTACCAGTTATGCAAAAGTCGTTCACAATGAAGAATACGTTTGGAGACATTCCCAGAAAATTCAAGAGATATGTTTTATTTATCATGAAAATATCTTAAACATATGATATTTTAATCAAAATCGTTAGAGCCATTTTTGAGAAAATTGCAATTTTCGAAAAATGTTCCATGTAAAGGGTAATCTGGGGTGGGGATTTTCTTGAAAACCTTCGTGTCGCATCTCTGGAAGATACTGAATCTAAATACCAACTTTGGTGTTTATCCGACTGTTCGTTTCTGAGTTATGCTGTTCACACACACACACACACACACACACACACACACACACAGACATGTTTCCCAAAATGTTTTTTTTGGATTCAGGGGGTCTCAAAACATATATTTCCGTTGAAATCTTGGTGTCGAATTTTTGGGTGGAATACAATACTTCCCCTATATACGTAGTAGAGAAAGTAAAAATGCTGTTTCTAAAATACTACGTAGCAGATGAACTCCTTTGTAGTTCAGCCATTGTGTACCTACCTCGGACTGTAGGGGGTAAGCTGTTCTTGGCCTGAATTTCTGTGTCAATTTAAAAAACGGGGATTAGAATGAGTATATAAAGGACGGAATGCCGTACTTAACAGCCCTTTAGAAGACAAAAAGAGAGCGAACCTGCGGAAGACAGTATTGTGCAGGACACCCTTCTCAGCCACTTGAAACGTCTTATCTTACAGCACTAAGAGAGAGGCCTGCGTCAGGTGAGACGAGACATCTTCAACATTTCTATAGACGGCTTGTGTGACAGCAAACAAAACCATCCCTGCACGTAATCGCTGTTAAATATTCTCTTGTACGGAAGTGATATGAGCAACACGGGATCATGTGTTTGCTATCTTCAGCCTGTGTTTCAGCTCCATTTTCAAAAACTGGTTCATCTCTCGCCTATGTTAGATCTGCTAATTTTATAAGCCATTATCTAAGAAAACATTTAAGATATTAGATTGATTTTTTTTCAGGATGTAGGCACATGCTTTCTAAGTTTTTTGATCTACTATTATCAAATAAGTGTGTTTAGTAGAGAAGATGGAATTATTTTGTTAGTTATACCATCTTTTGATTAAAATTTACCAGCAATTAGTTTTACTTTCTCTACTACGTATAGTAAGTAGGGGAAGTATTGTATTCCACCCAAAAATTCGATACCGAGATTTCATGGAAATATATGTTTTGAGACCCCCTGAATCCAAAAAAAAAACATTTTTGGAAACATGTCCGTGTGTGTGTCTGTGAGCAGCATAACTCAGAAACGAACTTGGTTTTTAGGTTCAGTATCTTCCAGAGATGCGACACGAAGGTTTTCAAGAAAATCCACTCACCCCAGATTACCCTTTACATGCAACATTTTTCGAAAATTTTAATTTCCTCAAAAATGGCTCTAACGATTTTGATTAAAATATCATATGTTTAAGATATTTTCATGACAAACAAAACGTATATCTTGAATTTTCTGGGAATGTCTCCAAAAGTATTCTTCATTGTGAACGACTTTTGCATAACTGGTAAACCATAAGAGATAGACAAAATGTTACTACACAAAAAATGTAGATCGCGTTAAAATACACAATTTAAGTCATATTCATTTTTTTTCTTTTTTGTTGAGTGAACCATTTTCGAGATATTGCTTCTTATTCCCTTAAATTTTTCAATACTTTTCTCAGATGGGAATTCGTTATTCATTTTTTTGTCTTGGATATGCAAAGAGTATTAATTGGTGGTAAAGAGAATGTATCTGCTCCTAGCAACCAGCTATTAAGAGTAATGCCTATGTTTAAAGGCTACTGTATTTCTATATTGCCCTTGTAAGTATATATTCCCCTTACATCTACAAGAAAATTAGCAATGAGATAGAGTCTCGATTAACATGAAGTAGATGGAGAATAAGCGTTTGTAAAAATATTTTGTACAAGAGTAGAGAAAGTCATGTGAGTGTAACACATCAGATTTTTTAAAATATAACCAACCATGATATTAGCTCCAAAGTACTCGTAGATATACAACATGTTTTATAATCCTAAAATTTAATTTATCTGTCTTCAGTAGATTTCAAGAAACCGGGTCATTTATGCTAGGAAATATAATTCACAGAAAAGCTGTTCAAAGCAGAAATGGAGCAAACAATCTCGTATTTATTTGCAAAGAAAGAAACCACATGGGCGCACAGAACCTGCCACATTTAACAGTAGTATCATTTGTAGAACAAAGTCTGCCCTGAAAGTGGGGCAAAGTTTATTATTCTACTTCAATGTATGTAAGGGGCCCATGAAACCGGGACAGAGCACAGCACGCAGGCTTCCGATCCCTTGTGCCTCTACCATGACCCCTGGGAGGGAGGGATGAGGGAAGATGCCCGAAGGGCGACTAGATCCGGGTCAGGACGGGCGCAAGCCATAATGTTTCCAGATTGAACGCCTCCAAGGCTGCCCGGACTACTCATTGGGCCCCGAGGGGTGTGACCGCCTGCCCGAAAGTACCCAGAGGCGGGTATCCAACTGAGCGGACAATGGATGACGTCAGGAAGAAGCCTCCACAGAGCACATAGCCACCAACCAGATTCAGCTCGCCGAACACCGTCGCCTGGTCCTTCAACCCTGAAACAAATAGATAACAGGGAAGATTATGGGTGCAGGAAATGACGGGCAGGACAGTCATGATAGAAGATGAACCACCCCAGCATTCGCCTGCCGACCCGGGGAAACCACGAAAAACCTGGGTCAAAATGAGAATCGAACCACCTCGCTCGGTTTCAAAGTGGCTTAAGGTATTTTTCTGTGAAGTAGTGCAGAAATCATAAAATGATAGATGCAGCACCATTTTAAAAACATTTAAAATACAGATATTTGTCCTACAACTAGGGTTTGGACCTCAGTACCGTCGATACATCGATACTCTCTATACTCGATGGTATTAAAGTATGTTCTAATATTTTGAGGTAAACCTTCGGTACTTTTTCATACTTTTAAATTTTTAAGTTTTGTGTTATTGAAAGTTGTTGCGTTTAAGTGTCTCCAAAGAGTTGCTGGACTATAGCTCTTGAAAGGCCTTGACTGCGTTTCCTGTTGGTGAATCAATGCATCATTACACACACTCTTGTGTCGAAATGAAAACATGGAAAACAATGGGGACAGGAGTAGAGGTACTAGTGTAACATGCAGCGTTAACTGAGTTGTGAATGAAGCTGATTTAGCTGACGCACTAAATCACGTTTCTTCAATAGTCTGGCTTGGTGACTCACTCTCAGTCATTAGTTATTACATTTTCCTATCAAAATCTGTGAATCCAGCAGAAACAAATCAGAACTTTAGACGTGAAATAATACAGCGCATGGAAATATTGTTTCTTCCTTCAATCTGTTAGTTGCTGTTTACGTGAGTCAAACTCGGGTCACTAGTGTAATTTAGGTAAACCGTATGACTAGTTTCCATAATAAGGATATAAAATCGTTTAAGAGAAAGTTTTCAGCACAAAATATAGTTACATAAAAAGAGAAGTAAAGAAAAGAAATCTAATGTGTTACACCCACATGACTTTCTCTACTCTTGAGAACGCTTATTCTCCATATGCTTCATGTTAATCGAGATGTTAATGTTATTGCTAAGCTTCTTGTAGATGCAAGGGGAATTGGTAGGCTTTAAGCGATAGTCAAATATTTTAAGAGCTGGTTGCTATGTGGTGCATTCCATTCTCTTTGCATTACCAGGACAAAAAAATTATGTGTTACACTCACATGACTTTCTGTACTCCTGTACAAACTATTTTTACAAACGCTTATTCTCCATCTACTTCATGTTAATCGAGATAAACATTTGCAGACTCTATCTTATTGCTAATTTTCTTGTAGATGTAAGAGGAAAATATATTTACAAGGGCAATATAGAAAAACTGTAGCCTTTAAGCACATACATATCTCTTAATAGCTGGTTGCTAGGTGCAGCACCATTCCCTTTGCCACAGATTATAACTCTTTGCATATCCAAGACAAAAAAAATGAATAACGAATTCCCATTAGGGAAAATGAGTATTGAAAAATTTAAGGGAATAACAAGCAATATCTCGAAAATGGTTCACTCAACAAAAAAATGTATATGCCATAAATTGTGTATTTTAACGCGATCTACATTTTTTGTGTAGTAAAATTTTGTCTATCTCTCATAGTTTACCAGTTATTCAAAACTCGTTCACAATGAAGAATACTTTTGGAGACATTCCCAGAAAATTCGAGATGTACATTTCATTTGTCATGAACATATCTTAAACATATGATATTTTAATAAAAATCGTTAGAGCCATTTTTGAGAAAATTAAAATTTTCGAAAAATGTTCCATGTAAAGGGTAATCTGGGGTGGGGGATTTTCTTGAAGCCTTTAAGCATATACATATCTCTTAATAGCTGGTTGCTATGTGCAGCACCATTTTCTTTGCCACAGATTAATACTCTTTGCATATTTCTATATTGCCCTTGTAAGTATATATTCCCCTTACATCTACAAGAAACTTAGCAATAAGATAGAGTCTGCAAATGTTTATCTCGATTAACATGAAGTAGATGGAGAATAAGCGTTTGTAAAAATAGTTTGTACAACAGTAGAGAAAATCATGTGAGTGTAACACATCAGATTTTTTTATAATTGGTAGGTAAGATTTTTAATGTGGGCGAGTATTGTCAATCATTTGAAAGATTTAAGTGAAAGCAAAGAAAGATTCCACTTTTTTCTGTTTGTTAAAATTGATAGTTTTCTTGAGGGATGCGAATCTTTTGGAGTTTTCAATCTCTTGTATTGAGTGGCGTGTTACGCGACTCTATGTGAATGCACCCATTGGGTGAAAAGTCTTGCGTTTATGTTGCGTTTGCGCTTACTTTTCAATAGTGAATGGGCTCCACATTGATCTTGTTAACAGGCACAAAGTAGAAAATTAGACTATGTTGTAAATAATTTGTGGAATAGTTACAAACATAAATTATATTGGATAGAGGAAGTCGTATTGGCATTTGGTGTTAAACATTTTAAGCAAAATAAAATACAACGTTTTAATGTACTTCTAAGAAAACATCTGAATAGGCCTGCATTGAAGTTCTGCTCATTAGAAGAAGTAACATTTAGCAACTGTGTAGTAAAAAAGCTTTTGCTAAATGTTCATAACGGTTTTGTAACTTTTTTGTTTTTTATTTATTAATTAATTAATTGGACTTTCAACATCCTTTAGCGAGTATGTCACATCTGACGGTTAATCAATGAAATCATGCTTAAATAAGCCCGGGGTCCATAGAACTTGTAGTTATCCGACATTTATCTTCTAAGAGTAAGAGAAAACCTGGAGATTTGAACTCAGCACATAATAAGAAGGAAAATCCCGATACCCCTACACTTTTCATTTTCTAAAGAAAACCCGCAGGGTCTGTCATTCGAAGCAACATTGCTCGGAATAGCTTCTAAAATGACATTTCCATATGTAATGCAACGAGTGATTTTCAACTTATCGATAAATCCTGCTGTCATGAAGTGACGACAGGATTTATCCAGAGAATTTGAGTCACGATAATAGAGCATGATCTCAACTATCGATATAGTCACGGTTGGCTGATATCTGAGGTTTTCTACCGCAAGATTAGTCAATATCAGGTGACTAACGTTGAGTGGAATAATCGTTTAAAGAAATATTGAATTGAGCATACGGAAACGTGAGAATCTGAAGCCGAGTCCACCTTTGAGGCAATATTTTATATCATAACATGCTGTGAATGTCAGAGTGATTATAGTGTAAATTAATATTATTGTATGTACTTGATTTTAGATGTTTGTTAGCCATAAGTATTGTTAGGAAATAAGTTTACACGGCCTAACTGAAACTGACAATAGAAGTGGGTAACAATAAACCGAGGGGGTGAGTTGTTTATCACTAAGAAGAGATAAACAAATGACGTCAGGGTAGCGTGTCTTTTTTTAGAAATGGAGGGAATATCTTCCTTAGAGCATATGAGGATAGGCTGACCAAAACAGATGGTAAAGTTGGCGCAATTTGGTAACCAATAGGAGCTATATTATAATGTTTAGGCAATTCGAGGTGAAGGAGTATATATTGTCGAGCCATAAGGAAGTGTCGCACAGTTCTGAAGAATCTCTCACGAGGTGCACGTCGCAGAGTTAGTTACAAAAATGTAAAGTACGCGAAGTAATTGGTGCGCGGCAACTATGACGACTGTAGTTACATTCAGAAATATCACAGTTTCAGTCAGGCGTGTATAAAGATTAAATATGTCAATTATTAATTAAGCGTGACGGCAATAAAAGTCTAGATTCAAATTGTTTTACCAGTGTTATCTTTTAGTAACAACTCCTTTCCGTTTACACACCCTGCTTAGAGACACATGCTCGACTGAGTTATAATAGCTAGCCGGAGGACAAAGAACCCCAAATTTAAAATGATAAAGCAAGAGGCGCCCAACAAACAAGATAACACAAGCCACTAAGAACTGCGACACCTTTAGTTAACACTTCTTAAATAAGGTTACTTGATCAAGAGCGTCATTCCCTTTCTAAAGCATTTTAGGAATTACACTAAAATACCCACATCTTATCTCCGGTTTTATATCAGCGATGAGTACGATTCTTTTAGGAAGAGCGTTCATTTTAAGCTTGAATAAACCACTTTTCCTACTTCTACCACGTACATACCAGGTAGCGAGGTATTGCATTCCACCCAAAAATTCGATACCGAGATTTCACCGGAAATACATGTTTTGAGGCACCTAGGATTGAAAAAAAAGCCATTTTAGAAAAATATCCGCGCGCGCGCGTGTGTGTGTGCATAAGTTTAGAGGCCCATTGAACCCCCAAAAAAGGATCTTATAAAAATGTCAATTTGGGTGTGTGTGTGTGTGTGTGTGTGTGTGTGTGTGTGTGTCTGTGGACAGCATAACTCAAAAACGAAAAGTGGATAAATATCAAACTGGTATGCAGGTTCAGTACCTTTCAAAGTAGTGACAGAAATATTTTCAAGAAAATCCTCATCATCCCCAAAACTACCCATTACATGCAACATTTTTCGATTTTTTTTTATTTTCTGAAAAATGGCTCTAACGATTTTTATTATAATACCAAGTATTAAATATATCTACATAACAAATAAAATGTATATCCTGAATTTTTCTGGTAATAGCCTCTGAAGTCCCCTTCATTCGGAAGGAAATTTATGTAATTTTGTATAACTAGTAAATTTAAGCGATATACGAAATTGTACTGCACAAAAAATATAGTAACTTTAAATTACACAATTCATTTCAAATAACTTTTTTGTGGCATCAGTCATTTCTGAGAAATCCGTTAGTAATGGTTCGAATTGTTCAATACTTAACCATTCTTTAAAGTCCTGTAGATTTTCAGTTATTTCTCGCGATGGCATGGAAACAGTATGGTATTTTAAGGCCAGCTTATAGCGTACAGTTCTAAAACATTTGACTATCGCTATTCCCCTTGTATCCACAACGAAATGTGTAATGCAACTATTTCTGGAAATGTTTATCTCGATTAAACTGAAGTAGGTAGTAAACTAAGCTTTCGTAAGACTAATTTGTATACCCACTGATAAGCGGCAGAGGGTAGAGAAAGTCATGTGAATATAACACATTCGATTGTTATTGTTTGCAGAGATGGAGACAGTGGTACTTACCTCTATGGCGCTGCTCTATAGGTATGCTTCCGTTTTGAATGCTCTCTTAAGTGGGTTTTTATGATTCTTGGTAAAAGCTTTAAAACCTTTAAATACCTAAGCCATAAACGGGAATGTAAGTAGAGAGATCCGTTATCTGGCACCTTCCTACCGTCGCTCGAGTAATTTGTTTTATGGCCAGTAGCAGGTTCGTAAAATAGCAGGAATCCGTGATTACGCCGAAACTGCACAACTAAACGCATATCTCGTTATGTGCATAACGACAACTGCTTTTTTTTCCACAGTGATTTATTAACACTAATATTAAAATATTATAAAATCGAATTTAATTTATGTGTAAGTTTGTAAGCACGCTTAATTAAAATGTTCAGTAAATGTATTAGAAAAGACAATGTGACATAGTGTCCTATCCGTTAGGAATGCTAGGATAGGGAAGATACGTAGGGTGGCCAACCAAGGAACATGGCGCACGCGCGTACCTTACAACCATCTCCAGGAAAAAGGGATGAGGTGGTGAACTAAACGGTGATCACTAAGCCCCGGATTTTTAGGTTCTAAAAAGTTAAAATTAGGTTCTATGTATCAGTGTATTAGGATTTTATAGGATCTTATATGTTGAATTTAGGAATTTATAGGATCCTTGGCATATATATATATATATATATATATATATATGTATTCATGCAAATCACTGGGCACTTTGTTTAAAACACTAACTTTAAATTGTAAAAAGTTAAATTAACTGTAACTTTAGTATGTATTTGAAAGTACCAAAATCAAAAATGTCGTGTTAGAAACTCCCTATAGCGGAAGAAGCAATAAAGCATACTACTCAACAGCGCTATTAAAATGTTTGCCTCTAGTTTTTACCTATTGTTGCGGCATGGAAACATCACACGTTTCAGAAATGCCGCGTGCCACTGACCACCTCTTTCGACAATAGTTAGAAAATGATAACTGAAGGCGGCGAACGTTTTAATTACTTTATTATTGTGGCGGACGGTTTAATTAAAGTTTATTATTGTAAGCTATTGCGCAAGGTTTCATAATCTAATTATTTAATAGTTTCCTTATTCGAACGGCCTCCCTTCGTTTTAAAAATACTTTTTTGTTCATAAATCTACTCTTATTTGCTTAAATAACCGAATTAGGCACTTTAGGTTGTATCACGAAAAATAGGTTTTATTAGGTTCTAACGTAAAATTAGGTCATTTAGGTTCTATAAAATTGAAATATATTACTCGTTGGTAACTAAAACATTAAAATAAACCGAAGTTTGGAGTGTAGGAGGTCAGGAATAAAATAGGTCAGAAACTAAGAATCCGGGGCTTAGTGATCACATACGCATCGTGGCGCGTAGATATTGAGCGAAAGTGGGTCTCTAACGATTCCAGAGTGTACGTACCTTGACGTCGGCGCTAGCCTTACCATGAAGGAGCACCCGAGAGGCTATACTCATTACTCACCATGGACACCTCCTTCGAAGAGCCGGCTGTCCAACTAATCTTGCGCAGGGAAGAACTTCAGAGAGCAAATATCACCGCCCACCCGCAGCGCACTAATTCTGGTTGTCTGGTTCAGAAACCCTGAAACTGAATAACAAAGAAATTAAATGAGAGGAAAATGAAGGACAGGAAACTCATGGTAGTACATATTCCACCCCACCATTTGCCTAATTACCTGGGAAAACCACGAAAAATTCAAGGTCAAGATGATCGGTCCAACGGTAATCTAACTCGGGCACCCGGGAAAATTCAAAATTCTAGAATAAAGGCAATCCTAAAAAACGTATAAACATCTCCTGTTTCTAAGCATAGACATATGCATGCAGAGAATGACAGAAATGTAATTGGAATTTGTAATCAATAAAATGCACTTTTACTTTTTGAACCATGTCCGGTCCTTTTCAGAAACTAAATTGAGAACCTGAATATGATATTGAGTGTACCTATTTTGTTTCCTTCAATACCGTAGGAAGAGGTTTAGGTAATATGTTGTTGTTTGTTAAGAATTTTAGTAACTTTATTTAAAAGTTGAAACGTTTATGTTTTACCGTCGGAAAAATATCAAATTGTTACAATGAAATGACCTGTACAATGTTTATTTCTATTCTGACTAAATGGTGAAACTTATTGTTTGGGTAATGCGATTTTAAAATTGTATTTCCTTTACGAATACTCATTGCTTTACTACCCACTTCAGCATTAGGAGCAGTCGCAACTTGAAGCTGCTGTGAATAGCTTAACTTGTCATTTCTCAAAAGAAAATCCTTTGCAATTTTCAAAACGAAAGTTATGTTTGTCTTGATAGGCAGTACTATAATACTTAGTAAATCGAGACGGTTTTCAGGATTACATTACATCAGTAGCAGAGAAATATTTGGCACAATTCAATGTTGAATTCTTTTCGATAGGCTGTTTAAACTGGCAAAAATTAAGTGTAGAATATAACTATTATAAATTTAGTAGTACAAAATTCATATCTAGGATTCTAAATCCTTTTTATTAACATTTAGAATTTATTAGTATTTAATAAATATAATAGCTATATAAACAGAACTACGAGATTCAGAAGAAGATATGTATGTTGAATATTAATATTATACGTGTCAGGTATATAAAAAAGTATACTAAACTATGTTCTTGCCAGACCTTCATGTCATCCCAAAAAATGGCTATTAAATGAGCACAATATAGAAATGCCACATTTTAAATACTAAAATATGATAAGATATTGTCACAAGCCAAATTCACAAATCTCTATCCTCTTGTTTTATTTTATTTACTCTCCGTTTACTTACAGAACTACACAAAATGCTATATTCTACCCAAAAACTTTAATATCGAGATATATCTTTTTATTTTTCTTAAAGAATTTGTGGTTTGTGAATCTCTTCTAACAAGTGATGTATAAAGAGGTAGCATATATGTTGCTAAAATATACGATTTCAGCTCTCCTGAACCCCAAAAAGGAACATTTTCACAAAGAGTGTCCTCTTGGAACGGCATGGCTCAAAACGAAAGGTTGGACGAATGCCAAACATATTGTTAGTCTGATGTCTTCTAAGGATGCAAGGCGAAGATTTTCAGAAAATAGCCCTTTATATTTGAAAAAATTATCCTTGTTTATTTTCTCAAAATGATTCTAAGGATTTTTCTAAATATATGTTTGAAACAACAACATGATGAATAAAATGTGGATCTTGAAAATTCCGTAAATTCTTTGTGAACTTCTCTTTATTCTTATTGAATTTAAACCATAAGAGATGCACAAAAACTCACTATATGAAATATGTATGAATGCTGTCCCAGAAGTACCCGACCTAACAAAGAAAACACAAAAATTTTGAGAAAAAACATCTCTATTTCTCTAGATAGTCTCCTTTCAGCTCGATACACTTTTCCCAGCGATGTTCAATAGCTTCGATACCCTGTTTATAGTGAGAACCGTCGAGTTCTGCAAAATAGCCATCAACTGCAGACTCCAAATCTTCACTGTTGGCAAATCTTTTAGCACCAATCTATTTCTTCAACTTTGGAAACAGAAAATAATCAGAGCGGGCTAAATCTGGCGATAGAGTGCACGAGGAAGCAATTCGAACTTTCACTCGTTCATTTTGGCCATAGCGATAATGGACGTGTGAACTGGTGCATTGTCTTGATGAAACAAAAGTTCCTTTTCATTAAATGCGGCCGTGTTTGCTTGATTTCATCATTCAAATACTGTAATAAGTTTGCATAATACTCGCCATTTATTGCTTTTCCTTTTAGAAAATAATCAATGAAAATTATTCAATACGCTTTCCAAATAACTGACGCCATGACCTTCGTACAAATGGAACTGTCTCACCTTCTTTGGAGCCGATTCTCCCCTTTCAATCGACTGTTTTGACTGTTCCTTCGTCTCAGGTGTGAAGTGATGGACACATGTTTCATCCATGTTATGAATCGACACAAAAACATGGTTTTATTGCAGCATTACATCGCCAAACACTCGACTGAAACACCCTCACGATGCTGCTTTTGTTCCATTGTGAGTAAACGCGACACCCATCTTGCACATAGCTTTCTCATGTCTAAATTTTCAATTAGGGTGCGATGTGCAGCTCTTTTTGAAATGCCTACGCGTCTTAGCAGCTCGTACGGCCTCGCTTAAACTCTGCCACCCAATATTTTACTGTTGTAAACGAAGGAGCAGACTCACCCAGAGTAGAATCTAGCTCAGCTTTAATATTAGTTAGACTAAGTCGTTTTAAATGAAAGTATTGTATAACATAACGATGGCCAGTTTTATCCATGTTCACAAATTTGCTGAGAGCGTTCACTATTGATGGCTGTCAAACAATTACTAAACGACGTAACATCATCAAACTTCAGACTTAAGCTTTATAAGGTTAGTACTTTCTACCACAGTCGTTTGTGTGCAATAGCAACCACTATCTATACATCAGGTCGGGTACTTCTGGGACTGCCCTCGTAGATCTTCTTAAAATTTACAATGTATGTAAAATAACAGTAGATTATAATACAAGAGTTAAAAGTAGGGTTTTATTTTGCGAGTAGGAATTTTTGCGAAAACGGCCTTCGTTTCGCAATCCAAAGAGCACAATAAAACCACTTTTAACACGTGGGTTTATACTATTTTTAGACACAGCTCGAATTTGTAAAACATCAATAAAATAACATTATATTTATTTTCAACATTTTATGTTCAACTAACAGAGATCACGTTTAGAACGCATTCTTGAAACAAGATAAATTACGTTAAAAAAGCGAGATGTAGAGGTTTTGTTGATTCGCTAGCAGTCATTTTCAGCGAAATTACTTTCACCGTGTTTGGCTTTACGCCAGGCAATGAAGCGATTAAATGCTATATCATATTGCTTTCTGGATTTTTTGGATAAGTACTTCCAGTGTTATTGTTTCTGTTGCTTCTGTAATTTCACTTCCATTTCAGTTTCTTCTGAATTCTAATTTCCGTCATTTAATCTTTATGTAAGTTAGATAAAAGAGTAGCGTTTTAGATGAAAGAAAGCTGCCAGTATAACGTATAGGTTAACTCTAGAAAGAATTGCGATAAATTGAAGTATGTCGATTTGTATTGTCAGTAGATAATGCGAGCGTCATGAGAAATTAATCATGTAAAAAGACATAATGAAAAGTAGTCAATTCAAGTCCAGTTATTAAACATGTGCAAATGCCTACAAAGGGTAATTGCCAGGTGATTGGGCTTGAAACCAAAGCTGGTCAAATGAAGATTATCGCATAGGAATCTCTAAGCATTAAAGACAGGACGAAAGCAAATAAAGTTGAACTATTACTGGACTTTAGGCAGGGACGTCGCACCATCCCCATCCCTCGTACAGTCAGTTGGTTTGTAGATCCTCTTTACCTGACCATCAACTTACAGCTGTTGTGTATAACATTTGTATTGACATATGGTTTGAGATAGATAACTTGAAGCCAAGTGCTTAAGAATTCCTATGCCTTATCATGATAGCTTGAAAAGCAGGCTCCCATTTGAATATTTGTAGAATAACAGGAAAATAAAACAGAAGGTAGAGAAAGTCCGGTGAGTGTAACACATCACACCTTTCATTATCACATTTCTAACAGTGGTCGTATTTCTGTAATTATATTAGTGGCTTTGATTTAGGTACAAGATTCTGCTGATGCTTACACCCATTTATTTTCGGTTTAATCATTTGGCTTAATATTTTCTCTACCGCCTGCCTATTGCAGGTAGAGGAAGTTTTGTATTCCACCCAAAAATTCCAAAACAAGATTTTACCGGAAATGCACGTTTCGAGCTCCACTGAACCCAAAAGAAATATTTTTAGAAAAAGGTCTGTGTATATGCGACCGCGCATCCTCGTATCTATTGTTTGTGAACAGCACAACCCAAAAACAAAATGTTAAATACCAAGTTTCGTATTTGAGTTGGATGTACTTTGAGCATGCTAGGCGAAGATTTTCAAGAAAATCCCTCTACTCCAAACCACCCTTTACGTGGAAGATTTTTCTTTATTTGTCATTTTATAAAAATGACTACATCAATTTTGACTAAACATAATATATTTGAGATATTAATGCGACAAAATAAATGTATATCTTGAATTTTGTATAAATAGGCTCATACTCATTGAGTTTATTTTACATAACTGGGAAATCATAAGTGAAGGAATAAATTTACCAAATGAAACCTAGAGCTAATTAAATTACAATTTGTGCCAAATATTCATTTTTATTTATTCTACCACGTACCTAGTAGGTAGAGAAGGTATTGCATTCCACGCAAAAAATTCGATACCAAGATTTTACTGGAAATACATGTTTTGAGATGAAGAAGAAGCGTTTGTTACGTTATTTTTATACCACGCTTTGGCGTCAATTTGAAGTAGTTTGTATTGAAGGAGTTGTATTATATTTCAACTGTTGGGGAGCCGAAATTTTAGTAGTTGCAACCGAACGTACAGTAAACAGTTTCCGGTAGCCTTAGCCCCAAATGTACTTTCAGGTGGCCTTTGCCCCAAGTTGTAAGAAAAATTAACTTTGTAATTTGATTGTTTCTTTAAGTATTAAATGGTTATGTTTGCCTCAGCTGCGTCAGTATTATTTTAGAGACATGGAAGTCTTGGCAGGGCGTGATGCGACAAGAATGTAGACGTACACAGATTTTAAGTTTTAATTCACTCCTTTTTATTAATCCTTGACACAAATTAAATAGCACTTCACTGATATCGAGAGCTGTGAGATTCTTTTATTTAATACTTGCACTTTATAACACGTAAACTATTTTTGTCTCACACGAATACGTATTTAATTTCTCGAGGACACATCTCGCGTCTGGTTATGATCACTGTCTAGAAGCAACACGTCTGGTTATGAGCACTGTTTAGAGGCAACCGAATTGATTGCAACCGTCTAAACTTGTAAATTTCTGTATTTAAAGTCTCTGATTGGCTATTTTAATCCAATAGAATACCTGCATTTAACTAAAGCTTTTTCTGGTTGTTGATTGGCTATTTTTATAAACTGTCACTAAAATTACATTAATGCTTCCAAGAATCACAAGTAACATTTAAACTCTCAAACTTATTATTGCCTCAAGGTTACCTCATTGTTAGCAACTTTTGACCTATTTATTCTCACAGCTCCTACATTATTAAATTACGTAATGCATACACATAACATTATTGAACATGTTTACAATAATATAAGCATATGCAATGACAGTTACTTACATTTTACAAATTATTACATACACATATTGCTTCAAGGCGGGCTGTTATTGAATTTACTTATTATATAATTTGACTAAAATCATTTAAGTGTTAATTATACTGCTTCAGAGACCCCCTGAATAAAAACAAAGCCATTCATAGAAAAATGTCTGTGTGTGTGTGTGTGTGTGTGTGTGTGTGTGTGTGTGTGTGTGTGTTTATCTGTGAACAGCATTGATAATTCAAAAACGAAAAGTTAGATAAATACCAAACTTGGTATTTAGCTTCAGTACCTTCCAAAGATGCGACACGAAGATTTTAAAGGAAATCATCCCACCCCAAACTACCCTTTACATGTAAAATTTTTCAACATTTTTTATTTTTTAAAAAAAATTGTTGTAACGATTTTGATTAAAATACCATATATTAAACATATTTACATCACAAATAAACTGAATGTCTTGAATTTTCTGGAATATTCTAAGAAGTCCTCTTCATTTGGAAGGAATTTTGTATAATCATGTAGATATAACTGACAAACCTTAAGCGATAGACGAAAAAGTACTACACAAAAATGTAGATCTCTTTAAAACACACAATTTATTTCAAATAAGTTTTTTGTGACATAAATTTCTGAGATATCCGTCTTTAATGGTTCGAATTATTCATTATTTGGTCAGGATAAAGAAAGTCACGTGAATGTATTACATCCGATTTTTTCCCCTAGGATTAGTCATTTGGGAATTAATCCGTTATGCTAGTTTATTTTTTTTCTCGTACATCACCTACATTGAAGAAAGTTTGGTTTTTCTCTTTCTTTCTTACTTTCTTTCCGTCGCAAGAGCTTGTTATATAACAATTAACTATTTGAATCTGTTTTCACAGATTCACACGTAATTACCACTTACTTTGAAAACATTCCTAGGTAAAAATATATCGTAATTAAAGTAACGTGGGTAAAATAATAGCTTTTTATATGAATATTGTGTGAATATCAAGATGTATGTGAATTTGCCATGGGTAGAGAAAGTCGTGTGAGCCTTCACATAAGATATTTTTACTTTCTAATTACTGAAGTATGCACCCACTCTCCCATTCAAATACTCCAGACGTAGGAATAATGCGAATAACTACGTTTAAAGAGGAATCCTTCTTTTTCTAGAATACGTACCTACATATAGGGACGCGGGTGGCTGAAGTCGTTAAGATACAGACTCGTGAACGGGAGATCCGCAGTTCAAATTCCGTATTTCCTGACTGAGGTTTTTTCCAGGTTTTCCTCAGTCTTCATAACTGGCAAATGTCGAGGAGGTACCCTAAACTTAGTCCTCCCAAAATTTCCTTTCCCAATATTATTTCATTGTGTTTATCACCAGTGTTCACCACCTGTGGTGCCATATGTAATAAGAAGTGCGGTTAAACTCTCTCTAAATAAGCTGATGTGATACATTCACATGACTTTCTCTACACTCTATCGCTTATTAATGGGTATACAAACTATGCATATTAAAGCTTATTTTTCTATCTACTTCACTTTAATCCAGATAAACCTTTGCAGAAATTCGTTATAGATATAAAGAGAACAGCGATAGCCAAATGCTTAAGAACTGGACGCTATACGCTAGCCTTAAAATTCCATACTGTTTTGAAGTAGATATTTGTTGGTAGTTGGAAGATGCTTCATGTTTATCTGGCCCACATATGGGAGCCAATTTGTCACGGTCACTTCGTGTTATCTTATTGCTGAGCGCCTGTTATTGTTTTACTACTTTGAATGTTGGGTTCTTTGTCCTCCGGCTAGCTATTATTACTACTCAGTCAAACATATCTCTTGAACAGGGTGTGTAAACGGAAAGGATTTGTTACTGAAAGATAACACTTATAAAAGAATTTGTTTTTACACTTTTATTACCGTCACAATTCATTAATTTCACATATTGACTCTTGATACACGCCCGTCTGAAACTGTCATATTTTCTAATATCACTATAATCACTTATTTGCTGCACATTATTAATTCGTGTATTTCACATTTATAACTAACTTTACAACGCGAGAGATTCTGTAGAATTGCGCGACGTATAACGCGTGAACGATTCTCTTAAACTGTGCGACGTATAACCTGCGAATACTTCTGTTGAACTGAGCGACGTATAACCTGTGTATGATTCTGTTGGACTGAACGACGTATTACCCGCGAATCCTTCTGTTGGACTGAACGACGTTTGCCTTGTGAATTATTCTGTCAAACTGCGCGTTACCCGTCTCTGGCACGGAATTTATACTCCCTCACCCCGATATGCCTAAAGATTATAATCGAGCTACTATTGGTTAATAAAACGCGCCAACATTAGCGTCTATTTTTATATCCAATCAAAATTACGAACACATATACTCTAGGGAAGAAATTTCCTCCATTTCTACAGAAAAGCGCGCTAATCTGACGTCATTTGTTTGTCTCTTCTAATTGATAAACAACTCACCCCCTCGCTATATTATTGCCCGCTCTTATTGTCAGTTTCAGTGAGGCCGTGTAAACTTATTTCCTAACAATGCTTATAATTAACAAACATCTCAAATCAATGTCATACAATAATGCTTATTTACACTACAATCACTCTGGCATTTACATTGTTGTGATATAAAATACTGCCACAGTTTCCATGCAATCGCGAGAAACAACTGATTGTTGACAGGACTTAGAATGACCAAGTAATCAACAGTTCGAACCATTTAAACGGATATCTCGGAAATGGCTTATGCCAAAAAAAGGTTATTTGAAATAAATTGTAGGTTTCAAAGAGATCTACATTTTTATGCAGTAGGTTTTCGTCTATTGCTTAACGTTTTTCTGTTATACAAGGTTGTACAAAATTTCTTCTGAATTAAAAGGACTTCACAGATTATTGCCAGAAAATTCAAGATATACATTTTTATTTGTCATGTAAGTATCTTTAATATATAGTATTTTAAACAAAATCCTTAGAGCCATTTTTTAGGAAATCAAAACTTTTGAAAAATGCTCCATGTAAAGTTTGGTATTTATCCGACTTTTCGTATTTTAGTTATGCTGCTCGTAGACATACACACAGAAACATATACATACACACAGATATTTTTTCTAAAAATGCTTTGGGGGGGTTTCAGGGCCCCACAACACAGATATTTCCGATGAAATCTCGACATTGAATTTTTGGATGGAATACAATACTTCCCCTATTTACTATACGTAGTAGAGTAAGTAAACAGAAATGCATTCCCCCATATTTTAAATATTTTTATAGAAGTTAGAAAGAGCTCCTAAAATATATGTGTATACAAATAACCAGCTACAAAACTGTTATATTCTTTCTGATTGAAAAATGGAAAATTTTTATTTACTGGTATAGATATTTTAGATAAGGTTGGGGGAAGAGAATTACTTCCTGAAGAGTACATTTCCTTCGTCTTCATATATACCTAACGGAATTCGATAAAACCAGTGTAGAACTACTTCAACAACAACAACAACAAAATCTGATGTGTTACACTCATGTGACTTTCTCTACTCTTGTACAAACTATGTTTACAAACGCTTATTCTCCATATGCTTCATGTTAATTGGGATATCGAGATGTTAATCTTATTGCTAATTTTCTTGTAGATGCAAGGGAATTGCTAGGCTTTAAGCTATAGTTAAATATTTTAAGAGCTGGTTGCTATGTGGAGTATCCCATTCTCTTTGCATTACCAGGACAAAAAAAATGAATAACGAATTCCCATTTGAGAAAAAGTATAAGTATTGGAAAATTTAAGGGAATAATAAGCAATATTTGGAAAATGGTTCACTCAACAAAAAAATGTATATGACATAAATTGTGTATATTAAAGCGATCTACATTTTTTGTGTAGTAAAATTTTGTCTATCTCTTATGGTTTACCAGTTATGCAAAAGTCGTTCACAATGAACAATACTTTTGCAGACATTCCCAGAAAATTCAAGATATACACTTTATTTCCCATAAAAAAGTCTTAAACATATAATACTTTAATCAAAATCGCTAGAGCCATCTTTGAAAAAATTAAAATTTTCTAAATATGTTCCGTGTAAAGGGTAATCTGGGGTGGAGGATTTTCTTGAAAACCTTTGTGTCGCACCTCTGGAAGATACTGAACCTAAATACCAAGTTTGGTGTTTATCCGACTGTTCCTTTCTGAGTATATTGTTCACAGACAGACACACACACGGACATGTTTCCAAAAATGCCTTTTTTGGATTCAGGGGGTCTCAAAACAAATATTTCCGGTGATATCTCGGTATCGAATTTTTGGGTGGAATACAATACTTCCCCTACTTACTACACGTAGTAAGAGTGTAATACACGGGGATGTTATCTTTTAAGCTTAGAGTATAAGTTATTTCTCAGAGGAAACGTGCAAAACACGTATAGATATAGTAGCCGGATATATTTACATTTGTAGATTTATAGATTCATTATTAAGCACTTATACAAATATATAGCTACGGAAACAGAATAAGTACATATTTATTTAATTTAAAGGAAGAATGAAAAGGAAATCTAGATAAGAAGCACCTAATCGAATGAAGACTAAAGTGCATTTCGTGCGTTTTCTTCGAAAGGTCGCATGACTGGTAGTTTTAAAAGTCATGTGAATTCCGCGTACTTACGTGAAGAACAAAGACTGAATAAATGAATCATTTCAATATTCTTCTCAAGGGCAGCTCCCAACCCTACACAACCTCTTCCATTCTTCCCTATTTTATGACAAATAAAATGTATATCTTGAATTTCCTGGGAATACCTAGGAAGTATTCTTCATTCGGAAGGAATTTTGTATAATATTGTATAACCTGTAAACGTTAAGCGATAGATGAAAACGTACCACGCAAAATATCTAGATCTCTTTAAAACACACAATTTACTTAAAATAAGTTTCTGAAATATCCGTTATTAAAGGTTCGAATTTTTTTTAGTTCCATTTATACCCCACCTTTAACTGCATTGGTCTTATCGGTGGCCTTTCCTTTGTAACTTATTGCCTATTGGCAATGGTGTTAACTCGAGTAACTCTTATCGCTGGGTTTCTTGCTCTTTGATTTTAATTACTATTAGATCATACACACATTCACACTCTCATTCATACTTCCAGACTCTGGGGAGGATAAGGAATAACCTTGGCTAAAGAAAACTTCTCACCCCCAACCGGGAATCAAACAATAGGCAGTTGCTCTACCGACTGAGCTCGAGGCCAGCCGAAGGTTTGAATTGTTCAATACTTGTCATTCTTTTGAAGTCCTATCGATTTTCAGCAGTTTCTAGTGATTGCATGGTATAAGTATGAAATTTTAAGACCAGCATATAGCGTCCAGTTCTTAAACAGTTCTATCGCTGTTTCCTTTGTATTTATAACGAAATGTGTAATGTAGCTATTTTTGCAAAACTTTGTTTGGATTAAAAGTAGTATATAGAAAAATAAGCTTTAGTAAGAACAGTTTGTACACCCACTAATAAAGATAGAGGGTAGAGAAAGCCATGTAAATGTATCACATCAGAAATTTGTTTTAAATTCCGTTTGTACCTCGACTCTTAACTACAATGTTCTTATAGGCGGTCTTTGGAATGTATTATTCCCTATAGGCAATGATGTTATCTCTATTGGCTTGTGTTTGGATCTTTAGTAAATTTTGCGCTTTAATCATGAGATCCCACACACATTCACACTATAATTCCTACTTCGAGACTCTGGGGAGTCACGGGGCCAACCGAGCTTCTTCTACTCCTGTCGCTTATCATCAAAAACGATAAACGGATCGCGCACATTGACAGGCACTTCCCAGGCTTGCAATAGACCGTACAAGCCGTGATGATAGATAAAAACAGACCGTTACACTAGAGTGTACATTTCGTGATGGTAAACAAAAATAGACCGAAAAGGTCTTAGAATATTTTCCAATTTAGTTGCACAGTTTAGTTATTTTTGAGGGAATAAACTCACTTTTAAGACTAACAAATAATTAAAATGTCTATTTGACCTATCCGTACCC
Organism: Deroplatys truncata; assembly: GCA_030765065.1. Lineage (NCBI taxonomy): Eukaryota > Metazoa > Arthropoda > Insecta > Mantodea > Mantidae > Deroplatys > Deroplatys truncata. The sequence continues at coordinate 170,275,164 of CM060983.1, forward strand.
ACCCATAGCCAGTTTTTACTTTCTCCACTACGTATAGTAAGTAGGAGAAGTATTGTATTCCACCCAAAAATTGATACCGAGTTTTCACCGGAAATATATGTTTTGAGACCCCTTGAATCCAACAAAGGCATTTTTGGAAACATGTCCGTGTGTGTGTCTGTGAACAGCATAACTCAGAAACGAACAGTCGGATAAACACCAAACTTGGTATTTAGGTTCAGTATCTTCCAAAGCTGCGACACAAAGGTTTTCAAGAAAATCCCCCTACCCCAGATTACCCTTTATATGGAACGTTTTTCGAAAATTTTAATTTTCTCAAAAATGGCTCTAAAGATTTTGATTAAAATATCATATGTTTAAGATATTTTTATGACAAATGAAATGTATATCTCGAATTTTCTGGGAATGTCTCCAAAAGTATTCTTCATTGTGAACAACTTTTGCATAACTGGTAAACCATAAGAGATAGATAAAATTTTACTACACATAAAATGTAGATCGCGTTAAAATATACAATTTATGTCATATACATTTTTTGTTGAGTGAACCATTTTCGAGATATTGCTTGTTATTCGCTTAAATTTTCCAATACGTTTTCTCAAACGGAAATTCGTTATTCATTTTTTTTTTGGTCCTGGTAATGCAAAGAGAATGGAATACTCCACACAGCAACCAGCTCTTAAAATATTTGACTATCACTTAAAGCCTAGCAATTCCCCTTGCATCTACAAGAAAATTAGTAATAAGATTAACATCTCGATATCTCGATTAACATGAAGCATATGGAGAATAAGCATTTGTAAAAATAGTTTTACAAGAGTAGAGAAAGTCATGTGAGTGTAACAATTCAGATTTTTTAAATTGTGTTTAGCTGTTCTTGTCTAACTTTACGGTCTACAGGTAAGCAACAATCATGAGAGCACACAGTGTTTCACTGTCATTTTTTCGTTTGCTATTATAAATACTATTGTTATTATTATTATTATTATTATTATTATCATTATTTAACGGTACTGTTATGCTGACTTCGTTCATTGAATAGGTGATCGAAATTTTGCCCCTGTTGATTAATACGACGTTCCAACTGTCTTCGTGTATCCATATGGACGTTTCTGAGAACTGGTGGTGGTGGCGGTGGTTGTTGTGGTTGAGACAGTATTTTATATCACAACACTGTAAATGCCAGAGTGATTGTAGTGTAAATTAGCATTATTGTATGACAATGATTTGAGTTGTTTATCAATTAGAAGAGATTAACGAATGACGTCAGAGTAGCGTGCTTTTCTTTAGAAATGGAGGGAATATTTTCCCTAGATCATATGTGTTCGTAATTTTCATTGGATAAAAAAATAGACGCTAATGTTGGCGCGCTTTATTAACCAATAGCAGCTCTGTTATAATCTTTAGGCATATAGGGGTGAGGGAGTATAAATTATGAAGCCAGAGACAAGTATCGCACAGTTTAAGAGAATCATTCACGCGTTACACGTCGCACAGTTTAAGAGAATCATTCACGCGTTACACGTCGCACAGTTTAAGAGAATCATTCACGGGTTACACGTCGCACAATTCAACAGAATCATTCACGGGTTACACGTCGCACAATTCAACAGAATCATTCACGGGTTACACGTCGCGTAATTCTACAGAATCTCTCGCGTCGTAAAGTTAGTTACAAAAATGTGAAATACTCGAATTAATAATGTGCGGCAAATAAGTGATTATAGTTACATTCGAAAATATAACACTTTCAGTCGGGCGTGTATCAAGAGTAAATATATGAAATCAATAAAATATGACGGCAATAAAAGTGTAAAAACAAATTATTTTATCAGTATTATCTTTTAGTAACAACTCCTTTCCGTTTACACACCCTGTTCAAGAGATTTGCTCGACTGAGTAATAATAGCTAGCCGAAGGATAAAGATCCCAAAATTCAAAATAGTAAAACAATAAATTTGCACCAGCAAATAAGATAACACGAACGATACCGCGACATGGTGGTGGTGGTGGTGGTGGTGGTGGTGGTGGTGGTGGTGGTGGTGGTGGTGGTTAGTTTTAGTTCCTCACTAACCTGTACTTACTTGCAATTGCCCCGTTGAATTCTGCAACTCTTTTAACGCCCGAAGGGCTATCTGCACACGTCAAATATGATATATGATCCCAAAACGATTCAGATACTTTCGTTTGTGCATGTTGATTGAATTCTGAAGAAGCTTTGCTAAATGATAATCAATTACCAGTGTGGATGATTTTAACCAATATTATCTTGAAGAAATATATTCTTTATTATTTCGTCGCGGCATAGACCACTTTTCCTCTCCTCTCTTATAATTTCTACGCCCTTTCCGTCATGCTTCTGTATCAAAGGCTGCCAGTCCCTTTCGTCGGGTGCGGAGAAGAATAATACAATAACCGCCGAGTTTTTGTTCTTTGCGATCGTCTTGTCATGGAATTTTTGTCCCATTTCAGAGGTTCATTGTGTATATTTTAAGGTTCCTCTCTTTATTATATTCACGTGACGTGTTGTATCGTCATCTGCGGCAGCAGTATTCAACTCACAAAGCTTTGAGACACGCTTTGTAATTCTGGAACACCAAGATGAATCATTCGTTCAACTTTAGACGACACCCTCTTTATCAAATGACATCTTAGTATTCCAGCTTGGTTCATTTTCTTCCTTTTTTGATTACATTACTGGGCCGAATAAAAACAAATTCCGTTATCTGAAATAAGCAACGTGTTACTGACGATATCCCATAGACAATAAAGGGAAAGGCGTCCGCTGATTAAAGTTTCCTTCTGATGCGCTTGCCACTTCCCGTTCTCCGTGTAGCGCCATTTATTTATTACTTTCTCTACTACGTATAGTAAGTAGGGGAAGTATTGCATTCCACCCAAAAATTCGATACCGAGATTTCACCGGAAATACATGTTTTGAGACCCACTGAATCCAAAAAAAGCATTTTTGGAAACATGTCCGTGTGTGTGTCTGTGTGTGTGTGTGTGTGTGTGTGTGTGTCTGTGTGTGTGTGTCTGTGAACAGCATAACTCAAAAACGAACAGTCGGATAAACACCAAACTTGGTATTTAGGTTCAGTATCTTCCAGAGATGTGACACGAAGGTTTTCAAGAAAATCCCCCCACCCCAGACTACCCTTTACATGGAAGATTTTTCGAAAATTTTAAATTTTCTCAAAAATGGCTCTAACGATTTTGATGAAAATATCATATGTTTAACATAATGTCATGAGAAATGAAATGTATATCTCGAATTTTCTGGGAATGTCTCCAAAAGTATTCTTCATTGTGAACGACTTTTGCATAACTGGTAAACCATAAGAGATAGACAAAATTTTACTACACCAATAATGTAGATCGCGTTAAAATACACAACTTATGTCATATACATTTCTTTTGTTGAGTGAACCGTTTTCGAGATATTGCTTGTTATTTCCTTAAATTTTCCAATACTTATACTTTTTCTCAAATGCGTTATTCATTTTTTTTATGTCCTGGACATGCAAAGAGAATGGAATGCGCCACATAGCAACCAGTGTTAAAATATTTGACTATCGCTTAAAAGCTACCATATTCCCCTTGCATCTACAAGAAAATTACCTATAAGATTAACATCTCGATATCTTGATTAACATGAAGCATATGGAGAATAGGCGTTTGTAAAATTAGATTGTACAAGAGTAGAGAAAGTCATGTGAGTGTAACACATCAGATTTTTTTTAGTGGGGTTTAACCCTCGTTCTTACTAGATACTGCACCACAGGCAGTAGACACTGTTAAATCATGCAATGAAATGGTATTTGGGGAAGGAAATTTTTGGTAAGGAAACGTTCCAGGCCTAATTTTAGGGAACCTACCCGGGGTATGCCAGCTATGAGGACTGAAGAAAATCAGGAAAAACCTCAGTCACAGAGGACGGTCCTGGCGGGATTTTGAATCGCGGACCTCCCTAGTCCGTATCCTAACGACTTCGGCCACCCGACAATATGTAGCATTCTTATGAAACAATCAATGAACAGAAGCATCCACGTGTAACTATATTTATTTATTTTTATTTTTTTTGAAATTGTGGGGAAAATTTCCCATTCATTTAAAATCGACTGAAATCTGTGTCTGCTGGTTATCTTGCAGAATCTCCTAAACCCCCCCTGTTTTTACTTTCTCTACCATGTACATAGTAGGTAAAGAAGGTATTGCATTCTACCCAAAAATTCGATATATATTTCACCGGAAATACATGTTTTGAGGCCCCCTGAATAAGAAAAGCATTTTTAGAAAAAGATCCGTGTGTGTGTGTGAACAGCATAACTCAAGAACGAAAAGTCGGAGAAATACCAAACATGGTGCTTAAATTCAGTACCATTAAAGGATGAGACTTGAAGATATAAAAGAAATTCCCCCTCCCCAACTACCCTTTACATGAAACATTTTTTGAAAATTTTGATCTTCTAAAACATGGCTCCAACGACTTTTATTAAATTACCATATATTAAAGATAATTACATGACAAATAAAATGTGTATCTTGAATTTTCTGGAAATAGCTTTTGACGTCCTCTTCATTCAAAAGGAACTTTGTATAATCTTGTGTAACTAGTAAACGTTAGGCGATAGACGAAAACGTACTACATAAAAATGTAGAGCTCTTTAAAACACACAGTTTCTTTCAAATAAATTTTTATGGAGCAAGCCATTTCGAGATATCCGTTATTAATGGTTCGAATTGTTAAATTCTTGGGTCATTCTTTAAAGCCCTTTCATCATTCAGTTGTTTCTCGCGATTGCATGGAAACAATATGGTATTTTAAGGCCAGCGTATAGCGTCCAGTTCTTTAACACTTGACTGTCGCTGTTCTCTTTGTATACTAACAAAACATGTATTGTAGCTATTTCTGACAATGCTTATCAGGTCTTTTTTTGGATTCAAGGTGTCTCAAAACATGTATTTCGGCGAAATATCGATTTTTTTGGTGGAATACAACCCTTTCTACCTACAATGTACGTGGTAGAGAAAATGAAAATGCTTTATTTGGATTCAGGGGGCCTCATAAGCTGTATTTCCGTTGAAATCTCGGTATCGAATTTTTGGGTGGAATGCGATATCTTTTCTACCTACTAGGTTTGTGATAGAAAAAATAAAAATGCATCTGGAGTACCTCTACGAAACACGTTGCTCAAAAAACAATCGCGAAAAGCAGGCAGCTTAATATTTCCTCTTCGATCTGCTGTTTACTTTCTCTAGCAGCTATCCGATAATTTTTTCTTTAAGCAAGACGGTTTCTTGGTAGCTATGCCCAGAGCCTGGGTGTGAATTCGAGTGAGCTTGTGTGTGCATTATCGGTTATTTAATAACTAGTTCGCACATTAACATTATTTTAGTATTACCGTTGAGCATAACCCTGAGCACACGTGCCAAGTCTTATATATTATTACGATAATATGATAGTAATATGCAATGAGCATAGCTATAAATATAGCACCATTAGATGCCGCAAAATTAGCAAGATTAAAAAGAAATGTAGCAGCTACCCATAGTAAGTAGAAGTATTGCATTCCTCCCAATATGCAAAATAGAGGTTTCACCGTAATTACATGTTTCGAAGTCCCCTGAATCCAAAAAAGGCACTTATAGTAAACGTCCAGGCTTGGTATTTAGGTTCAGCATCTTCCAAGGTTGCAACATGAAGATTTTCAGAAAAATCCCCCACACCAACTATCCTTTACATGGAAAACTTTTCCTCGTTTTAAATGTTCTTAAAAATGCCCCAAATGATTTTGATTAAACGTTTAAGATACTTGCATGTCTAATTAACTCTGTACTTTGAATTAATTGCGAATAGCCTTCATTTGGAATGTATTTTATATAGTTGGTAAACACACACACTATTTACTTTAAATAACCTTTCGTGGTATCAGCCATTTCCGAGGTATTCTTTGTTATTGGTTAGTGTTTTTCAATACTTTTGTCATATTTTGAAGTGCTATCACCATTCAGTTGTTGCTCGCAATGTCATGGAAAGAGTATAGAACTTTAAAGCATGCATATAATGACCCGCTTTTTAAAGATTCGACTATAGCTTCTGCCTTCTAAGTCCTCCTTGTGTACAGGAGTAATACACGGAATGTATATTGCAACTAATTTTACAAACGTTTATCTCGATTAACACGAAGTGGATAGAAAAATAAGGTTTCGTATTAATACTTTGTAGAAGCTATAAAAAATAAACGATAGTACAGAAAAAGTCGTTTGAGTGTAGCACATCAGGTTTCCATTTTACCACCTGCTAGTAGATACAGGAAGTATTGCATTCCACTCAAGCTTTCTATATCAAGGTTTCACCGGAAATAAAGGTTTCGAGGTCCATTGAACCTCTTCTCCGCAAAATAATAGATTATGATACGAGGGGTAAAAGTAGGGTTTTATTTTCGCAATCCTACGAGCAATCTAAAACCACTTTATCACCTGTGGCACATACAGCGGCCGAATTTGTAAAACATCAATAATTATATTGTTTCCTGAAACTAGCACAGATAGCGTTCTTGAAGCAAGAGAAATGACGTTAAAAAAAAAGCGAGATGTTTTGTTGTTTTGTTAATTCGCAAGCAGTCGTTTTCAGTGAAAGTATTTTCAACATGTTTTGCCTTACACCAGCCAATGAAGCGATTAAATGTTGTATCACATTGCTTACTGGATTTTTTGGGTACGTAATTCTAGTGTTATTCTTTCTGCTGATCCTGTAATTTCACGTTTCTTCCATTTCAGGTTCTTCTGAATTTACAATTTCCGCCATTTGATCTTTATGTAAGTTATACTAGATAAAAGAATAACGTTTTAGATCAAAGAAAGCAGAAGCCTTTCAATATAAATATAGGTTAACTCTACAACGAATTGCGATAAATTGAAGTATGACGATTTGTATTGTGAACAGATAATGCGAGCGCCGTGAGAAATTAATGATATAAAAAGACATAATGGAAAGAAAAGCCTAATCGAACCAAGTCGAATTATTAAACATGTGCAAAAACATATCGCAAATAGAAGTGCGATATTCTAAAGCTTTTAACTTGTGTGCACTGTGTTAGAAGTTCTACTTTTAGGCCATGCTGTCTAAAAACATGTATAATAACATGATGTGTGTGGGCGAACAACATAATCAAAAATGAAATGTTGAATAAATGCAAAATTTCGTATTTAAGTCAAAAGCTGTTTATGTAAACCAGGCAAACATTTTCGTGAAAATTCCTGCACGCTAAACCGTCCTTAATGGAATATATTTTCCCTATTTTTCATTTTGTGCAAAAATTCTCATAACGATTCTAATTAAAATACCATATGTTTAAAACATTTACATATTGAATGTAGTATATGATGAATTCTCTGCAAAGAACCTGTGAAGTTCTATTCATTCTGAATTAATTTCTACAGTTTTGTGTAACTACCATACGAAACATACATGAACTTACTGCACAAAGTATTTAGAGATCACTGAAAAATACTTTTTTGTAACATTGGTTGTTTTGGAAATATTCGTGGTTACGTAAAGTTTTACCAGGTTGAACTATCATTGGCTTCTATAAATCATGTTAAGCAATTTTTTTCTCCCATAAGAGTTCATTAATAACAAAATTCTGACGTGTTACATTCACATGATTTTCTCTACCTACTATAGTTTATTTTTATATAATAGTTTCTACAATCTGTTCTTATGGAAGTCTATTTTTCTATCTACTTCACGTTAATCGAGATAAGCATTTGCAGAAATTTTCTTATTATATATTTTCTTGTCGGTGCAAGGGAATTAAGGTAATAGGTAAGCTTTAGTAGCCAAATCTTTTAAAATGGGGATCATTATGTAATAGCTTTGAAATTCCGTTCTCTTTGCATGAGCAAGAGAAAAAAAATCGATTAGTGAATTTCCTCTTGAGAAAATTTGAAAATTCAAATCAATAACAAAGAATATCTCGGAAATGGTTAACGCCACAAAAATTAACATTAGGTGTGTACTTTAACGAGATCTACATTTTTTCCGTAGTAAGATTTTGTCTATCTCTTGCGGTTTACCAGTTATGCAAAAATCACTCAGAATGAAGAGGACTTCACGTGCAGAAAGTTCAAGATATACGTTTTATTTGTTATGTAAATATATTAAACATATGATATGTTAATTAGAATCATCAGAGCCATTTTTTCAGAAAATTGAAGATTGTTTCATGTAAGGGTTAGTTTGGGGGGGTTCTTGAAAAAATTTGTGTCGTATTCTTGTAAGATGCTGAACTTAAAGTTTTCAATTTTGAGTTATGTTGTACACAGAGACCTTTTTTTTAAAAATTCTTTTATGGGGTTCAGGTGCATCAAAACATGTATTTCCGGTAAAATCTCTACATCGAATTTTTGGGTGGGGTATGACACTTTCTCTTACTTGCCCTCTACATGGTAGAGAAAGTAAAAACTGTCTTTAGATACACAAATAGTTGTGTTTTGTTTTTGCATCATCGATGCAATCAAGTTCATATTGCTTAATTTGACGTTATTTCTGGAAAAGTGTATCCTGAATAAAGTAATGTGAACAAAAGAATCGCTCTTTATATGTAGACTATACTGTATAAGTCATTATGTGAGGGTGTAATGGGTAGAGAAAGTCATGCCTTTGTTTTGATTCAGATAGTTATATAATCACCTGCACAAATACACATAGTTTTTTTTTCTCTCTCTATTTTTCAATTCGATATTTCCAAAACATGCCTTTTCTATCGCGGTAGTGAATTTGTGGGCCAAATGCATTACCTCCATTATCCTAAGTGAGAGGTAGAGAAAGAAACAAGATAAGAGTTTACAAGCCCAGCTCATTTGAATAAGAAAAATTCATCTGGAAGTAACTTTGCAAAGCACAAAAAGCAGTAGAAAAATCCAAGCAGTTTACATTTCTTCTTCAATCTGCATTTGTTATTCGGGTTTCTGGACCGTGACAACACACTGAATGCATCCGGAGCATTTATTTATTTATTTTATTTTTTATTTGCTTCTCTCTGGATCTATTGGAATTCCAATGCCGTTAGACACATGCTCCCCCCCTCCAGTCCGCTGAAAGGAGCATAATGGACGTCAAAGGTAGGTGACGATCCGGCCCTATCTTATGACACCCAGCAATTTCCCAATATTTTCTATTAGAGAGAATTGTGCTCACGGGTCGGGTTTCCTTTGTAGGGCGTGGGCCCAATCTCTCCTTCCTTCCGGGGCAGAACAGGGTCCTTAGAGAAATAAAAAGACTGCGTTCTTTTACAGAAAGACGTGTCATTGTGATTGTTAACAATAACAGCGGCTTGTGCTGAGCAAAAACGTCTTGCCAACATAGCGATGTAATGATAAGCTATAAGGGACACGCTGCGGCCTAAATGGCAACGATTTAAAGCATTATTTATAAGCTGTGGCAAGTATGAATATTACGTAAAGTGATAATTACTTGAAATAACGGTGTTTTCAATATACTTAGAAAATATTAAGTCTGTTTAAAATATTAGAAAAGCTTCCTGAAAGAACAACTTAAAACACCCAAGTAGAGCAGTCAGGCTGGGGTTCAGCTCAAAGAAGTACAAAAGTCTCAAATTGCCCGGTTGAAGTTTAAGGGATTTCTCCTCAATTTAGGATGAATGTGAGGTCCCCGGCGCATTTGCTCCTTCAGTTCATGCTTTCATTCATTGTGATAAGGTAATCACGGACGGAAATATATAAATAATCAAATAGGGAAATAATAGTAAGATAGAGAAATAACTGCAAGAAATAATTTCGTATATTAAATCAATGTATAATGTAACAAGCTTAAGTTGAAAAAATTTACCACGAGAAAAGGTAATTAGGAGTCAGGTTAACGAAAGTCATTACTGAGCCATGTAAGAGTCACGTATCAATCTAAATAGCGAACACATTAGCTTAAAGAATATGGGAGTAAAGTTATGTTATAAGCTCAGTACGTTTGGAGGGTCACGTAGGCAGAATTATGGAAAAGAGAAAGGCACTTACATTCAGAAAATTTAGCTAAGCCCCTTGGTAACAAAGTAACAGAGGCACATGTAGGATTTAAGTATTGTTTGCGCGTGAAGAATAACGTTGGTGGGGAGTAATGAAGTAGGCGGAGCTAAAAGTAACAAAGGCGTGTAATTTTATAACGGAGAGTTACTTTCTCTGATACCATCACCGATACGTACTGCTCATGTGATATTTTAAGAGCCTAAGTGATGCGGTTGTGTGAATAAGATATCGTGGTTATTGCAAGAGGTCTCGCCGATAAGCAATTTAACAACTAACGGCAAGTTACACTACCAGTTTCTTTTGTTGCGGAAACAGTTATTACAATTTAGAGTGCTACAATTCTGATCAGTCTATTTCATCTCAAACGGTCGGCAACTCACTTCAATAACTCAAATATTAGTTGACAAAATTTCCTCAGTCAATTTAAACTAGTGTTGTCCTTCACAATACATCCACGCATATCCTGAGAGAAAGATCTCATAGCTTACCATTAATGCAGCTGGCGAGAAGAGAACGAGCTGCGAGATCGCGGCAGCAGAATCAACAACGAAGCAGGTAAAGTAAACGGCTTCAAAAGTGCCGAACATCCGTCCTGCTTCAAAATGGCGCCTCATCACGGTGCAAATCATTCCCGTTTCAATTATCAGATATGACCTGCCGATTTAAATACTATAAACTTTACGAATAACGTGGAAAGACTGTGGCATTTTAAGGACAGCACATGGCGACCATAAACATTAACATGTTTATAAACATTTGATTACCGCAATTCCCTTTATACCTATAACAAAATGTGCAGTGAAGCTATTTATGCAAGGTTTATCTCAGTTAACACGTAATGGATAGAAGAATAAGCTTTTGGAAAAATAGTTTTCCGGCGCTATATTAAAATAAACGATAGTGGGTAGAAAAGGTAACATATCGATCTTTTTACTTTCTCTACTGTGTATATATAGTAAGTAGGGGAAATATTGTATTCCACCCAAAAATTCGATACCGAGATTTCACCGGAAATAGATGTTTTGAGGCCTTCTGAATAAAAAAAATCTGATGTGTTACACTCACATGACTTTCTCTACTCTTGTACAATCTAATTTTACAAACGCCTATTCTCCATATGCTTCATGTTAATCGAGATATCGAGATGTTAATCTTATTGGTAATTTTCTTGTAGATGCAAGGGAAATATGGTAGCTTTTAAGCGATAGTCAAATATTCTAACGCTGGTTGCTATGTGGCGCATTCCATTCTCTTTGCATGTCCAGGACAAAAAAAATGAATAACGAATGTGAGAAAAAGTATAAGTATTGGAAAATTTAAGGGAATAACAAGCAATATCTCGAAAACGGTTCACTCAACAAAAGAAATGTATATGACATAAGTTGTGTATTTTAACGCGATCTACATTTTTTGTGTAGTAAAATTTTGTCTATCTCTTATGGTTTACCAGTTATGCAAAAGTCGTTCACAATGAAGAATACTTTTGGAGACATTCCCAGAAAATTCGAGATATACATTTCATTTCTCATGATATTATCTTAAACATATGATATTTTCATCAAAATCGTTAGAGCCATTTTTGAGAAAATTAAAATTTTCGAAAAATCTTCCATGTAAAGGGTAGTCTGGGGTGGGGGGATTTTCTTGAAAACCTTCGTGTCGCATCTCTGGAAGATACTGAACCTAAATACCAAGTTTGGTGCTTATCCGACTGTTCGTTTTTGAGTTATGCTGTTCACAGACACACACACACACAGACACACACACACACAGACACACACACAGACACACACACGGACATGTTTCCAAAAATGCTTTTTTTGGATTCAGGAGGTCTCAAAACATGTATTTCCGGTGAAATCTCGGTATCGAATTTTTGGGTGGAATGCAATACTTCCCCTACTTACTATACGTAGTAGAGAAAGTAAAAATGAATAACGCATTTGAGAAAAAGTATAAGTATTGGAAAATTTAAGGAAATAACAAGCAATATCTCGAAAACGGTTCACTCAACCAAAGAAATGTATATGACATAAGTTGTGTATTTTAACGCGATCTACATTTTTTGTGTAGTAAAATTTTGTCTATCTCTTATGGTTTACCAGTTATGCAAACGTCGTTCACAATGAAGAATACTTTTGGAGACATTCCCAGAAAATTCGAGATATACATTTCATTTCTCATGACATTATCTTAAACATATGATATTTTCATCAAAATCGTTAGAGCCATTTTTGAGAAAATTAAAATTTTCGAAAAATGTTCCATGTAAAGGGTAGTCTTGGGTGGGGGGATTTTCTTGAAAACCTTCGTGTCGCATCTCTGGAAGATACTGAACCTAAATACCAAGTTTGGTGTTTATCCGACTGTTCGTTTTTGAGTTATGCTGTTCACAGACACACACACAGACACACACACAGACACACACACACAGACACACACACACAGACACACACACGGACATGTTTCCAAAAATGCTTTTTTTGGATTCAGTGGGTCTCAAAACATATATTTCCGGTGAAATCTCGGTATCGAATTTTTGGGTGGAATGCAATACTTCCCCTACTTACTATACGTAGTAGAGAAAGTAAAAATTAGAAAAAGGTCTGTGTTTGTGTCTGTGCAGATGTGTAATCTGTGAACATAACTCAGAAACGAACAGTCGGATAAACACCAAACTTGATATTTAGGTTCAGTATCTTCCAGAGATGCGACACGAAGGTTTTCAAGAAAATTCCCCCACCCCAGATTACCCTTTACATGGAACATTTTTCGAAATTTTGTATTTTCTCAAAAATGACTCTAACGATTTTGATTAAAAAATATATTTATTTATTTATTTATTTATTTATTTATTTATGACAAATAAAATGTATATCTTGAATTTTCTGGGAATGTTCCCCAAAAGTACTCCTCTTTCTGAATGGCTTTTCCATAACTGGTAAAATGTAGATCTCGTTAAAACACACAATTTGTCAAACATTTTTTTTTTTTGGACGAGTGAGCCATTTCCGAGATATTCCTTGTTATTTGTTTGAATTTTCCAATACTTATACTTTTTCTCAAATGAGAGTTCCTTATTCGCTTTTTTATGTCCTGGACATACAAAGAGAATGGAATACTCCACATAGCAACCAGCTCTTAAAATATTTGACTATCGCTTAAAGCCTACCAATTCCCCTTGCATCTACAAGAAAATTAACAAGGTTAACATCTCGATTAACATGAAGCATATGGAGAATAAGCGTTTGTATAAATAGTCTGTACAAGAGTAGAGGAAGTCATGTGAGTATAACACGTTAGATTTTTTTCTCGTGGTCATGCAAAGAGAACGGAATTTCAAAGCCATCGCATAGCGACCTACTTTGAAAAGATTTGACAATAGCTTAAGTCAACGGTAACTCCGCTTGAGCCTACAACGAAACGTGAAATAAAACCATTTCTGCAAGCGTTTAAAAAGCAGATAGAGGAATAAACTTTTGTAAGAATAGTTTGTAGAAGAGTTGCTAAAAAAATTAATGTGTGTGTACCACATCAGATTTTTGAGGTTTTGAGAAACTCAGAATATGTATTTGCGGTGAAATCTCGATAAAGAATTTTTGGATGGAATATAATACTTCATTTATGATAAATGGTAGTTTAGTTTTTGAAATTTGTTTTGGAAGTAAATATCCCCATCCAATTTTCAGAACTTTTTCTCTCTCTTGCCAGCGTTTGGAATTTTCATGTAATTGTAATGATTTTGGGCAGTGTTTGTTAGGTGTGTGTGTGTGTGTGTGTGTGTGTGTATGTGTGTGTGTATTTCAGTTAAGTCAACCATTCCCTTGACTGCCTCTTTCAACACTATTTTCTTGACTTTTTATTTTTTATAGAAGATTATGAGCAACTGAACGAGATGGCTTATACGGTAATATCTCTGGCCTGCATGCCTGAGGTCTCGTATTTAAACTCCAAGTGCCAACCAATCTGACCGAACGTGTTTTCATGGCTTTCCTTTGTCGCTAGACGGATGCAGGTTGGATTATTTGATCCGCGAATTTTCTTATCAACCCTTACATCACTATATTTCATTTCCTTCTTCTTCACCCCTACCAGACATCGGGCTGTTCACCCATCCTGGATATGCTATGGCCCAGAGTTTGCTACTGACAGAAGGCATTGGCTCGTATGTCCTTGGGGAAATTGAAATTGAGTTTTATTTACGGACGCTCTTTAACTGCTGTTGTCCTTAGCGTCCCATTCTACTAGGGTTATTTTTTTCAACCTCCGATAGGTCATAATTAAAAGACAAGAGTACATAGCCAAATAAATTTATTACCAAATGTTAGGTACAAGTGTGTTTACTTTTCAATATAATCGCCATTAAGGTTGAAGCATTTGTCCTACCTGTGGACAAGCTTTTTGATCCCCTCTGCACAGTGTGTAGCCGCCAGTGAGTTAAGATAGGTATGGACGTTGGTTTGAAGCACTTCATCATTCTCAAACTTCCGCCCACCCAGTCACTTTTTACTCCAGAGAAGAGGTGAAAATCACTCGGTGCCAAATCAGGGCTGTACGGCGGGTGGTCGAAAACATCCCATCGAAATTCCTGAAGAATATGTTGGGTGACACGAGCACTGTGAGGGCGGGCTTTGTCATCAAGACAACCCCAGACGTCAGCTTGCCTCTTCGTTTGTTCTACATGGCTCTCCGCAGTTGTCATAATGTCTCGCAATAAACAGCTGCATTGATCGTAGACACCTGTTCCAGAAACTCCACCAGCAACACACCTTCTTGGTCCCAAAACACTGTAGCCATCATCTTCTTGTCGTTGAAGGTTTGCTTAAACTCTCACGCCATTGACGAGATTGTTCTGTTGTTTCAGGGGTTGCATAATGAACCCAAGTCTCATCGCCAGCCACAATTTTCATTAACAAATCGCCACCTTGAGCCTCATAACAGGTGAAAAACGTCAACGCTGCTGGCATCCGGCGACTTTTGTGGTCCTCAGACATCTTCGAAACCCATCGAGCGCACAATTTCCTATAGTGCAGGTGCTCTGTTACGATCTTGTAAACAGATGAATTTGAAAGTGCAGGAACATACAACACGCTTACGGTAAACCTTCGGTCGTTCCGAACTTCTTGGTCAGTTTGCTGAACAATGTCATCTGCAGCGACAGACTTGCGTCCTTGGCCTCCATCGTGAACATCGGTCCGGCCTTCGTTAAACTTCCTGCACCATTCACGCACAACGCCATCACTCATACAGTTCGGACCGTATACCCGGCTCATTCGTCGGTGAATATCAGCTGCACTATTCCCTTCTGTTTGAAGAAACCGAATCACACTACGCAATTCACATTTGGCGGGAGAGTCAATCGTAGCGGCCATGTTTCCGTGCCAAAAACTACTCTGTGTTCACTCTTAGGTTGATCCGCGACAAAACAAACCCACGTGGTCAGTGCACCGTGGTGCAACACGGTAGCAATGCCCCCAGGAAAGTAGTCCCATTCTAATTTCTGAATTTTAGAATGAATTTATCCTTAAATAGTATAACATTCTATAAAAATACCTAAAGTTTTATTTAACGCTGATTTATACCGTAAAACAGAGCTACAAATCCCATGACGCAATTCGAATGAGTCATCTGATATCCGGGTAGGCGCAGAATATTGTTTACAGCCAGAAACCAGCAGTTGTGTTTAGAATCATGGCGGATGGTGAATTTGCTCTTGTGTTTTCGTCGAATTATGTAAAGCATTAGCCGCGCAAACCATTGACTAGTGGTGAAAAAACAATAGTATTGAATCTTTATTATAAGTTATGTGAGAAATATCCAACACTTTCCGCGAAAGAAATGGTGAAATTAACTTCTGAGTTCACCGGTGTTTCGAGTACAAGTATAAATAGTGTTTGTGCAGAAAAATCTGAAACGAGAAAAGTGGTTACACCCGGAAAAAAAAAAGAAAGCATGTGAAATACGCGATGCCGGGATGTAGTGATTTTAAGAAGAATGCAATTCGCGTAACATTGCACAATTTATTTTTTAAAATGAGCCGCCAACAGTTAATAACGTGCCGCTTCCAGAGAGCGAATAAATTAGGTTATCACATACCTGTCACTTTATTTTTCGCTCATTTATTTTAGAATTAACTATTATCATATGTGCAAACGTTTATTTTGTTGCAACTATCAATCTTATGACCTTTAACCCTTAACAGAATATGCTAGTCACCGTTTCAGTTGTCGAAATAGGGACTCTGTTCCTTTTTGCACTACGTGCCGCTTGTACCTACTCGCCACATGGTCTGAAAGTGTGACGGTATTTCTAGTGCGAATGGCGGAAGAATACATTATAGCGATGCACTGGTCACCTGGGGTTTGTTTTGACGCGGATCAACCTAAGAGTGAATACAGATTAGGCTCACAATGGCATGGTGACGTTGGCTGTGGCTGAGAGTAGAGTGGGGGACATGCGCAGTCGCCCTCTACGCAAAAACAGTTTCCACCGCTCGTGTGGTTGCGCTCCTGCGCGACTGGAGGTTGAAAAAAAATAGCTGTCGTATATTGGGCGTAAAAGCCCGGTAATTTTGGTCAGAGGCCTCTTTATCAGGCTTGAGGTTCTTTTACGTACCGTAAATCTACGACACGGGACCACCGGCTTTATTTCCCTTCCGAAGGAAGCCATGCTAAGGGTTTTTACGCCTGAAAAAAATCCATCGCCCTCCGCCGGGTTTGAACCCGCGATTTCAGTAACTAGAGGCTAGCATGGTAACCACTACACCACGGAGGACGACAAGTCCTTGGGGTATAAGCCGTTAAAGAAGAAAGAAGAAGAAAAGGAGCATGTAGCAAGTGCATTGGTACTATGATTGATATAGTTTAATCCAGAAACTTATGTATT
The DNA here is from genome assembly GCA_030765065.1 of Deroplatys truncata. Classification (NCBI taxonomy): domain Eukaryota; kingdom Metazoa; phylum Arthropoda; class Insecta; order Mantodea; family Mantidae; genus Deroplatys; species Deroplatys truncata. The sequence goes on from CM060983.1 coordinate 170,292,096, forward strand.
AATAGACAATATAATTTTAACATCTTATGCACACATTAATTTAAAAACTTCAAACAGACCGCATTTACAGCATCTCAATAAAAATGTGTTGAACGGTGATGTATGTTAGATAGAACATCGCTATGGGAGAATCTGTTCTGTGTATCATTCGCTTGGCTATTTGAATGCAAAATAAAACATTAGTTCCGGGGCGAAGAATGGGCTTACTAAAACGTTGTTTATACAACACATTTAGATGACGCAATGACGTACACATTCACACACAGAGTGAGATATAACCGGACATCATTTAGCCCACATACTGCCACATGCAGACACTTGTTTTGTTTTTTGTTCTTCTGCCTTTTTTGTGCAATCGCCTAATGCCGAATATCTCAGCCTGCAAGAACTTATAGTACACGAGAAATGGCGTATCGTTTTCCTAACCAGTTCCTTTTGAATATGTCTCTCTTATCTAATTTTCAGAATATTTTTTCGGTGTTGCCAGCTTTTACTGTTTCTTCGCATATGCCAGTGTCATTTTGGCAAGCATAGGTCTGATGTTAGGCGACTATTGATATTGTGAACACTGTGTGATGTACTTACCTCTGCATGATGTAGTAAATTTTCAAGTCCTGCTGAAAGTTAGTGCGAATATGCATATAATAATAAAATTATAAAGTTGAGTTAGTAATCTTATTCTGAAGGCTACCTACCCACTACGTGGATCCCTATAATAAGAGCTTCTGTGTGTTTAGTTCACTTCCCATTTTTTGTGTTAGCCTTCGGGACTCCAAAAGAAAATCCTTCAAATTATTGTATTTTATTACTTTTATACGCCCCTCCCCCCTCTCTCTGTGTTCCTTTCTATCTCCTGTCGAAACAAGTGGATTATGCGTGTGTTTCTTTCACATTGTGGCCACCGCACGGCTGCTCGCGCGCCGGCCGTTATAGCTCGAAATCCCGCCGAAACATTTATAATATCCGCGCAACTGTCTCACGTTCTCATTGTTACAACTTACAGTTATAATTACAGATACCTTATATAAGGGATGTTGGAAAAGTTGTCCTTCTTTATCCAAATATTTCTGGCATCTTATCAGGAGATTTCCATTCTCACTCGAGAGCTGAATATCTGAAATTAAGTGAATTTCTCGCCTGATGTTTTCTTTCAGTTCTTCCAATGTATGGGCTTTTTGCATACGCTTTATTTTTTAAGTTCCCCATAAATGAAATTCGCATACAGTTATACCTTTTTCACTGTAAGCTGAAGGAAGTACACAAAACCACCTCATTGCCTGGTGAGCAAACTACAACCTTTCCCGCTTAGCATGTTGTCTCTTCCTCTACAAAAAACAGTTCGGTTCAGATCGTAACATTTTGTGGCTATTCTCGTGCAGAGAAATTTAAAAAACTCATTATTGTAACAGTTCAATTTATGAAACTAAATGTGTTTGTTCAGATTCACCTATAACTGAATGAACCATTATAGCAGAGAGTTTAAGAGGCTATGCGCAGGCGCTGCAGTTCGTTTCCGGTTTCGGCTGAGAATCCTCTGCCACTGTGGAAAACATAAACGCGGGAAATGGAAAGAAGACAATTGTGTTAAGTGTTTTTAACAAATTCTGTGAAAAGTACCCACCTTTAATCGACAACGAATATGGTTGTCCATTGTTTAGCAATAATTGAACTTCTTTGTTAGTGATGCAGGATTGTTGCTCGGATAGCTTGGGTCGCGTTTGTTTTTGTTGTGTTTTAACCTATAGTGCTAATCTTTATTTAACTTGACTCATAAAAGGTTAAAGCAAAAGTGATATATTGATATCAGTCATTAAATAAATGATTTCTAAAGCATAAAGTTAAGAACAGTTTAATTCAGTACTTTTAACCACAGATGCCGAACTGTTCAGGTACAAACTTTTATTTGTCTACTCTTAGTATTATGTGTTAGAAGTTTAGGATGTAAAGCAAAATACAGGAATAAGACATACAATGTTTAAAAGGCAATGATTCCCAAGCTGCGGAATATACTGTATTCGCATTCTGTCTGAAGCAATTTCCTCTCACTGGTCTTTGTTCCCGTCATCCTTCACTTGGTGCTGCCATCTGCTCGGCGGAGTGATACATTTAAGTTTTGTTCACTTCTCCGTTCAGCTTATAGTGAAAAAGGTTTAAATCAGATGAACTTGATGACCATACTCCTTTACTAATTAGCCTGTCTTCAAAAATTTCCTGACATATCAGCTGTATGCGCGGTAGTAAAAGTCTTATTGAAAAACCCAGAATGACATTCAACGTGGGTCAGCTACTGAAAAAATGGTGTAAGTCCTTCCTGTACCTCTCTGCATTTATTGTTTGTTCAGAAAATATAGGCCCCATTATTCTGTATACATTTCCTGTACACCACACAACAATTTTCGCGTCATGCTAGGCAATCTCGTGTGTAAAATCGGGATTCTCTGTGCTTCAGTGTCTATTATTTTACGACGGAACATAACCATGCAAATGGAACTACGCTTCGTCAGAGAAGAATATTAAGTGTGGATCAATTACTCTATCATTGACAGTTTACAAAACCCATTTACAGAAATTTACCCAACTCTCATGATCACGTGAAAAATAAAGTATGCAACAAACCCCATACATTGAAAGAACTTAAAAAAAATCAGTTGATTTTTTTTTAAATTCACTCAATTTCGGATATTGAACTTTCGACTATAAATGAAAATTTTCTGAAAAAATGCCATAAACGTGTGGATAGAAAAGGAAAACATTTTCAACGTCTCTTATGATAAGGTGTGTGCTATTTTTATCCTCGTAATTGTAACCGTAACTATGAGAATGTGCGGTTGCGGGGATATTATAACTGTTTCGGGCGGGAGTCCGAGCTGTAAAGGCCGGCGCGCGAGACGGCGTGCGATGGCCACAGTGTGAAAGAAAAGCACTGTATTATGTACTATCTGGCTGCCCGACGTTACACGGGTAACTTTTTAATCTCGAATGGTGCTTTAATTAATTTAATTTACTTCCCCCGTTCCCTTTGAAATTATTGTACAATGATCTAGAAGACTTTTATGATGAGTCCTCCCCTTTGCCCCTTATAATTGTAATTTTCTCTATTACTAATAGCGGATTAAAAATCCCCTGATATTCACACAAAAGGATGCAAAACATTTGCGGAACGTCTCACTTACTTAACCTCCCCCCGATAGTTTACCAAGTTCTGGAAATAATGCATAGCTATAAGTATCCTTTGGCTGTGAAGGAATCATCGGTCGGAATAGTAGAGTAATTTCTTTAGATATTCATAGTAGGCGATATTTTAAAGCTTTATGCCTTCTCTTTGGTCGCATATGTAATTATTTAGCAGCATAAAATGTTAAAACCATAGCAAAAACCTTACTTGATAAAATTTAAGTGAAATATGAGGGAATGTGATGATGATATAGAACTCCCTCTAAACCCCCCTAAAATAACTCAATTTTAAAACATTTTAAGCCTATCCATTTACCCCTTTGGGCTCGAAGTCATTAAAACTCTACCATATTTGCAACGAACTGCCAAAAGTAACCTCTGATATTCATATTCAAATTTACTATGAAAAAGAGTTACTCCTCTCAAAATTTTGGAAACAAACCCGCGACCATCTGGAAGAGTATAATTTTCAAAAATAGGTTGAGTGGTTTTTGAGATTGCCGTATAAACCCACACACACCCAAACATAGACGAAATTGTCTCTCTTTATAATAATAATAATAATAATAATAATAATAATAATAATAATAATAATAATAAGGGATGGTGCCTCGATATTGTCGATACCTCGATACTCTCAACGCTTGGTGGTATCGAAGTAGGTCTAATACTTTGAGATAAACCCTCGATATTTCTAAATTTTTAAGTTTTGCATTATTGAAAATTATTGGGTTTAACTTCATGTTATTACCTCGCACGTGTGCGCCAAAGAGTTTCTGGACTATAGTTCTTGATAGACCTTGAGATTATATACAATTCCTTCCGAATGAAGAGTGGCCTCACAGACTATTCCCAGAAAATTCAAGATATACATTTTATTTGTGATGTAAAAACTTTATTATATGGTGTTTTAATCAAAATCGTTAGAGCCATTTTTGAGAAAATCAAAATTTTCGAAAAATGTTCCATGTAAAGGGTAGTTGGAGTTGGGAACTTTCTTGAAAACCTTCGCGTCGAATCTTTGGAAGATACTGAAATTAAATACCAAGTTTTGTATTTATCCGAGATTTCGTTTTCGAGTAATGTTGTCACAAATGCACACTACGACCTTTTTTCAAAAAATGACATTTTTGGTTTAAGGGGACCTCAAAGCATGTATTCCGGTAAAAACTTGGTTACGAATTTTTGGGTGGAATACAGTGCCTTCTCTACCTACTAGGTACGTAGTAGAGAAAGTAAAAACAAGCGAATAGCGACTTACCATTTGGAGAAGCATAAGTTTTGAAAATTTAAATCAATAACAAAGAATATCTTCTAAATGATTTATGCCAAAAAACTGTATTTGACTTAAATTGAGTGGTTTAACGAGATCTACAATTTTTTTGTGTATTAAGATTTTGTCTATCTCTTAAAGTTTACCAGCTATACAAAAGTCATTTGGAATGAAGAGGACTTCACAGGTTCTTCCTAAAATATTCAAGATATACACTTTATTTTTCATGCAAACATCTTAAACATATATTTTAATCAAAATCGTAAGAGCCATTTTTTAGAAAAGAAAAAATAAAGAAGTTTTTTTTCATGTAAAGGGTAGCTTAGGTTTGGGGGATTTTTTTAAAAAAAATGTTCATGTCACATCCTTGGAAGTCGCTGAACTTGTAAATTTGGTATTAAATCAAATTCTAATTTTTGGTTATGCTCTAAACAGACAGACACATCCAATAACGGACATTTTTATTTAAAATGCTTTTTTGGGACGAGGGTATTCAGGGAGTCTCAAAGGGTGTATTTCCTGAAATCTCGGTATTGACTTTTTGGGTGGAATGCAATACTTCCTCTACTTATTATGGGTAAGCAGTAGAGAAAGTAAAAGAAAAACCAAACAAATCAAATTATGCGGAACAAACATAATATGATGTTATTGGAATATTATGTTTATGTGTGGAAAAAATGAATTTGCGGAAAAATGTCGCACTTTCCCATTCCAGTACAATTAATAGAATGTTTCTATATTAGTGCTGGCGCTGTAGTTGAACCATGAAAACATATATAATGGAGTTAGTATCAGTGTGTTCGGAAATCTGCCTAAAAGAGATTTTTTTGTGTGCTGGGTGGGACCACTGGGTTCTGGAGTTTGGCACGTGTTTTCGCTTGGGCCACGTGCTTTCTTGTCACTAAAAACAAACACTCCACAAAGCAACCTGATATCTACCGTACGACGTTTCTGGATTTGGTTTTGCTGCTGTAATTCCATACGAAGCCGATTCAGTTTCAATTAAGACCGCAACAGATGGTCGCTCTCCTCTACTATCCGTGTTAGTCACCCACAGATGTGACTCCTTTTCTTCAAACACTAACCATCATTTCAGTTTTAATTCGTACCAAAATATGTTGCGTTAGCAGATTGTGACTTTACACTGAATTCCATACGGTTCATACACATTATTCATGATTATGAGATCCTATTTTCGGATTAGGTGTTAAACAAGGTCGTGTGAATTAGTTTGGGTCATGTAATTAGGACACAGGAGAAAATCGGCATGTCCATAAAGGAATGTGGCCTAATATTTAAGTCACAACAGGAGACATGCTTAATTTAATACGATTTAAATAACAGTTTAACAATACAACAGCAATCAAAAGTAGACTTATCAATGTGGTACTGCGACGAAAATTGTTAAAAGAATTGCTATAAAGTTGAAAACAGAAATCAATTTAACAAATCTATTCAGGCATTTTGAAATAGTAATAGTAATTTGAAAACTTTGCAATTTAGCGAGACAATAGTTTTCACCAAACAAATAAAAACATTACTGCTGAAGCTTTCCCAATCAACCATAAACAAAAGGAAATTACTGCGATTTACTTGACATTACAGACCAACGCTGGGCTTATTACGACTGCCGGCGGAAAGAACCGATCGGCTTTGCAAAAACTGGAGAGAGTCGAATTACGTTCGGCCGCCCTAATTGTTCATTGTTGGTGTTCTTCACGCATGCATTTCTATTTGTACCTTTCCTACTCGTAGTTTGGGTTTAGAGTATTGCTTCCTAATCTGAAAGTTCCTAGTTTGATTCTGAGTCGGGGTGACTTATTAAAATAAGCTATTTTTTTACTTTCCCTATCACATACATAGTAGAGAGAAGGTATTGCATTCCACCCAAGCATTCGATATGGAGATTTCACCGAAAATACATGTTTTGATGCTCCCTGAATAAAAAATGGACTTTTAGAAAAAGGTCAGTGTGTGTGAACACCATACATAACTAAAACGAAAATTCGGATAAATACCAGACTTAGTTTTCCGGAAAATCTCCCACCACAAGCTACCCTTTACATGCAACATTTTTCAAACTTTGATGTTTTCTGAAAAATGGGTAGCTCTAATGATTTTTTAAAAATACCATGTATTAAAAGTATTTACATTACAAATAAAACGCATATCTTGAATTTTCTGGCAACACCTGTGAGCTCCCCTTCATTTGGAAGAGAGTTTGTATAATCTTGTATAACTGGTAAAAAAAAGTGATAGATGAAAACGCACTACACAAAAAAAAAATGTAGATCTCTTTAAAACACGCAGCTTGTTTCCGATAACTTTTTTGTGGCATAAGCAATTTCCGAGATATACGTTATTAATGGTTCCAATTATCCAACTGTCATTCTTTTAAGTCTTTTCGATTTTCAGTTGTTTCTCGCGATGTCATGGAAAGAGTATGGAATTTTAAAGCTAGCATATAGAATCCAGTTCTAAAACATTTGTCTATCGTTTTTTTCTTTATATCCCAAAGAATGTGTAATGTAGCTTTTCTGCAAAGGTATATCTGGATTAAAGTAAAGTAGGTAGAAAAATAAAGTTCTTGAGAATAATTTGTGCACCAACTAGTAAACGATAGAGGGTAGAGAAAGTAATATGAATGTAACATTAGAATTTATTCCTCTTGTCTTTCTCTTATCCTAAACAGACATTGATTAGCTCTAAGTTCTCTGAACCGTTGGCTTATTTAATTACTCATTAATGATACTCATCTCATTCATTGATCTGTAAAAGCAGGAACTAGCTGTTCATTGGATCTTTATCTAAGCATGCTTTAAACCCAATTTTTGGGTTATTTGAAATATTTCCCCTATCGTAGATGTGGCAGTAGGGTAATGCAAAGTCTTGGTTTGCGCAATACCTTTTTTCGCTTTCATGGTCATTCGGCGCCCCAGTTCGACTCTCCACGCCTGCAGTCGTGATATGAAGCTTGTTTCGGTCTGTCTCTTAACGTCAAGTAGCGAGAACACAAGTAGATGGCTCAGAAGCCGACTACTCCCGAAAATTACCTTTTAACGTACAGAAATACCACTAGAAACTTTCACAACCTATATATAACACATAAAGGCCATAATTAAAGCCTGAAAAGTATAATCCGAAATAATAGAAAGTATTTAGCTCTCGGGAGCAAGTTACGGCCCCGTTTGTTGTCGAAATCCTTCGGCAGCACCGCTGGACATGACTTTTCCTGCAAAATCTTGTGGCACAAGAGCCCACGAAGGGCCTGGACTTATCAACCCGACTGCCGGTCTCAAGCACACTTCCGCACAGTAGAGGTAGGTTGTCATCCAACCATACGGGGAGGAGATGTGGCCAGCATCATGCATCCTCTAACGGAAATTTGGCTTACGAGATCAGGACCGCTGCCTATCGCAACTCCTTACCTTCCTCACGATGCTAAGCGCTTGTTCCGTAAGCATAGTAATAATTTAATATCATCACAGGTAAAGCCAAGAGTGACTACACACAGGGCTAGTCTAAACAAATAGTTTTATTAACAAATCAATTCAAAACCCTCTTAACAAATTTCTAACTTAAAAGGATATCCCGCATAACAGAACCCCTGAAACAATATAAACAGGTGCACCATGAATGTTGGTACTGTTGTTGCAATTTCAGCGGTAATTAACTCAGAGAATAAAACAACAGTTTACTATGGTAAAGATTCACTAGCTTTATTTCATAATATTGTCTAACAGAAAAAGTATTAAATATGTATAATGTGAAAGTCGGACTAATATATTGATTGACATCGCGTAATTAAAATGGGAGGTTTAAGTTCGGTAGAAATATACTTCAAAAGCATACCTTAAAAGGCACTGTCTCGAAAGTTAATAGGAAAAAAAATAGAGAAAAATCTGATGTGTTGCACTCACATGACTTTCCCTACTCTTGTACAAATTATTTTTATAAACGCTTATTCCCCATTTGCTTCATGTTAATCGAGATATCGAGATGTTAATCTTATTGCTAATTTTCTTGTAGATGCAAGGGGAATTGGTAGGCTTTAAGCGATAGTCAAATATTTTAAGAGCTGGTTGCTATGTGGAGTATTCCATTTTCTTTGCATTACCAGGACAAAAAAAATGAATAACGAATTTGAGAAAAAGTATAAGTATTGGAAAACTTAAGGGAATAACAAGCAATATCTCGAAAATGGTTCACTCAACAAAAAATGTATATGACATAAATTGTGTATTTTAACGCGATCTACATTTTTTGTGTAGTAAAATTTTCTCTATCTCTTATGGTTTACCAGTTATGCAAAAGTCGTTCACAATGAAGAATACTTTTGGAGACATTCCCAGAAAATTCGAGATATACATTTCATTTGTCATGAAAATATCTTAAACATATGATATTTTAATCAAAATCGTTAGAGCCATTTTTGAGAAAATTAAAATTTTCGAGAAATGTTCCATGTAAAGGGTAATTTGGAGTTGGGAGATTTTCTTGAAAACCTTCGAGTCGCATCTAAATACCAATTTTGGTGTTTATCCGACTGTTCGTTTCTGAGTTATGCTGTTTACAGACACACTCACAGACACACACACACACAGGGACATGTTTCCAAAACTGCTTTTTTTGGATTCAGGGGCCTCAAAGCATACATTTCCGGTGAAATGTCGGTATCGATTTTTTGGGTGGAATACAATACTTTCCCTCCTTACTATATGTAGCAGAGAAAGTAAAAATACAATGACATAGTGTGCATTGGCTGTTAAATTACTGGATTAACTTGTCTGTTGTAAGTGTTCAAACTTCGGGACACAATATGAAAGATGTTACATCAATGGACAATGTAGTACGGTTTCGATAATTGCGAAGCCTCCAAGCATGCTGTTTTTAAACACGAGAAAATAATAATAATAATAATAATAATAATAATAATAATAATATTAATAATAATAGCAATTCCAAATATTATTTTAAACAATAGGCACTTGTATTTTCAAAGTAACCATATTTTGAGGTTGATATTTTTACTTTCTCTACTACGTATAGTAAGTAGGGGAAGTATTGTATTCCACCCAAAAATTCGATACCGAGATTTCACCGGAAATATATGTTTTGAGGCCTCCTGAATCCAAAACAGCATTTTTGTAAACATGTCCATGTGTGTGTCTGTGTGTCTGTCTGGCATAACTCAGAAACGAACAGTCGGATAAACATAAAACTTGGTATTTAGGTTTACTGTCTTCAAGACGCGACTCGAATGTTTTCAAGAAAGTCCCCCCACCCCAGATTACCCTTTACATGGAACATTTTTCGAAGATTTTAATTTTCTCAAAAATGGCTCTAAGGAGTTTGATTAAAATATCATATATTTAAGATACTTTCATGACAAATAACATGTATATCTTGAATTTTCTGGGAATGTCTCCAAAAGTATTCTTCATTGTGAACGACTTTTGCATAACTGGTAAACCATAAGAGATAGACAAACTTTTACTACACAAAAAATGTAGATAGCGTTAAAATACACAATTTATGTCATATACATTTTTTTTTTAAGTGAACTATTTTCGAGATATTGCTTGTTATTCCCTTAAATTTTCCAATACTTATACTTTTTCTCAAATGGGAATTCGTTATTCATTTTTACTTTCTCTACTACGTATAGTAAGTAGGGGAAGTACTGTATTCCACTGTCAATGTGTGTGTCTGTGTGTGCGTGTGCGCGCGCGCGCGCGCGTGTGTGTGTGTGTCTGTGAACAGCATAACTCAGAAACGAACAGTCGGATAAACACCAAACCTGGTATTTAGGTTCAGTATCTTCCAGAGATGCGACACGAAGGTTTTCAAGAAAATCCCCCCGCCCCAGAATACCCTTTACATGGCAAATTTTTCGAAAATTTTAATTTTCTCAAAAATGGCTCTAACGATTTTGATTAAGGTATCATATGTTTAGGATATTTTCATTACAAATGAAATGTATATCTCGAATTTTCTGGAAATGTCTCCAAAAGTTTTCTTCATTGTGAACGTCTTTTGCATAACTGGTAAACCATAAGAGATAGACAAAATTTACTACACAAAAAATGTAGATCGCGTTAAAATACACAATTTATGTCATATACATTTTGTTGTTGTTGTTGAGTGAACCATTTTCGGTATATTGCTTGTTATTCCCTTAAATATTCCAATACTTATACTACCTCTCAAATGGGAATTCGTTATTAATTTTTTTATGTCCTGGACATACAAAGAGAATGGAATACTCCAATAGCAACCGGCTCTTAAAATATTTGACTATCGCTTAAAACCTACCATATTCCCCTTGCACCTACAAGAAAATTAGCAATAAGATTAACATCTCGATTAACATGAAGCATATGAAGAATAAGCGTTTGTAAACATCGTTTGTACAAGAGTAGAGAAAGTCATATGAGTGTAACACATCAGATTTTTTCTTTTTTTTAATTTTCAGCTTCCGGAGTGCACCAGACAGTCCAAATTTCCAAAATCGTAAAACATAAAAAATTATTTTTTAAGATCCCATATGATAAATCATGTGAAAGAAATTCACTTTATACAAAAACTTAGTAATTTGCAATCACTCTAAATATCGACATGCAGCCTTTCAAATATGCAGAAAAAAGTACATGTAAAAATCATATTTATAGCTGACAATGCCGAGGAGCATTCCACATGGATGTGAAGTATAAAATACCAACATTAATATCGTAGATGTAAAGAGATCATACGGTATATGACATACACTACAACGGAGAAGGCGCACACTGCGACCTACGGGAGATCTATTGTGGCTACCACACCCAAGAGGAAGGAATGAAGTGAAGGAACTACAGGAGGCTACAGGCCTGGCTTGAGGACCCGTCCCACTACTGGAGCTCCCCAGAGAAAGCTATGAACGATGATCATTCAACCAAGCAGTCCTCTAGTGTTCACGAGGAATACTCCATCCTTTGAGCAAGCATCCGCGCCATCTGTCCGGCACCATCATACACCACGAAACCTAGAAGCACACCTGAAATATGAGTAGGAACGGAATGAAGGGGAAACGAAGGAAAGAAAGTCATAGTAGATGAGAAATCACACAAGGATTCGGTTAGCGAGCACAAACGGCTTATACCGCAAAAAAAAAAATGTTAGGTAAATTGTGCGTTTTAAACAGATCTACATATTTTTGTGTAGTACGTTTTCGTCTATCGCTTAAAGTTTACTGGTTATACATGGTTATACAACATTCCTTACGAATGAAGACGACTTCCTAGGCTATTTCAGAAAATCAAGATATACATCTTATTTGTCATGTAAATATATTTCATATGTGGTATTTTAATGAAAATTGTTAGTAATTTTTTATAAAATTAAAATGTTCGAAAAATGTTCCACGTAAAAGGTAGTTGGGGTGGGGGATTTTTTGAAAATCTTCGTATCGCATCCTTAGAAGAAACTAAACTCACGCCAAATTTGGTATTTACTCGACTTTTCGTTTTTGTATTATGCTGTGCGCAGACAGACAGACACATACACGGACATGTTTCCAAAAATACTTTATTTGGATCCAGGGCACCTCAAAACATTTATTTCCGGTGCAATTTCGGTATGAATTTTTGGGTGGAATGCAATACTTTTGCTACTTACTGTACGTAGTAGAGAAAGTAATAAACGAAGTGGCTACAGAAGGTAATGTGAATGTAACACATCAGATTTTGATTTTAAAGTTTTTTCCATAAACGTTTTCATCTTTGGTGACGTGGATGTCATATTTGGTGAGATTTTCTTCATATTTTTCCGCCCTCTGTCGAGAAGCCAGGAAACAATGATCGTGTAAACATAACTGTTATATCCACCGGTGTGTATGTTGATTGTTGCTTTTGCATTCGTGGTTGGTGTTTGCATCTGTGTGCTTGCTATTTATGGGGTTGCAAGACTGGAAGTGTTTTCCAGCTGCCGCTCGTCCTTGCGCGGCAGGTGAGGCGAGAACTGGCGACAGCTGTGGCACATTCTTTCAGTAGTACTGCAAACTTGTTCCATGTCGTGGCTTTAACCGCAAAGCTGCATCTGTTCTGAAACACTAACTTGTCTATTTAAAGTTATTAACAATTTCGTAAATCCCTAACGTTAAATTTCATGGTGTGTTCCTGAAATTATGCACCTTGCAGTGTGGTAATTAATACTTTGAGAAATAATTAACTGTACATTTTTACTACCTGTTTCTTTACACGCCACCATTAAAGTTGTACCGATTTCATTGAAATTGGAATATGTCGACAAATGCAATATATTTTAGATGTTAACATGACAAATAAAATGTGCATCTTGAATTTTCTGGAAATAGCCTGTGATGTCCTCTTCCCTCGGAAGGAATTTTATATAATTTCGTATAGCGAGTTAACCATAAGATATAGACAGAAACTTACCGCACAAAAACGTAGATCTCTTTAAAACACATGATTTATTTCAAATAGCTTTTTTGTAGCACCAGCCATTTCCGAGATATTCGTTATTACCGGTTTGAATTTTCCAGTGAGTTTGTGCAATATCATGGAAAGAGTAAGACATTTCAAGGCCGGCATATAAAAACATAAGATTCTGGTTTCCTCTATCCGCCCTTGTAACTACAACGAAATGTGTAATGGAACTGTTTCTGCAAAGGTTTATTTCGATTAACGCGAAGTAGATAAAAAAGTAAGCTTTTGTGGGTAGCTTGTAGTAGCTATATAAAAATAAATTATAATAGGTAGAGAAACTCATGTGAATGCTTTTTTATGAGACATAAGTCCAGAACTTCAGAAGCCATAAGCACACCTTTAGTCGTAAAGTGCTACTTAGGTTAAAGGTAAGGGCAAAGGTACGGACGAACTGCAACCGGGGCAGAGCACCGCAAGTAAGCCGTAACCATCCCTTTTGCTTCTACCGTGACCCCTGGGAGAAAGGGATGAGGGGAGAGACTCGAAGAGCGACCATTCCAGATGATGATGGGCGCAAGCTGGACGGGGTCCCCAACGCTTCCAGATCGTACACATCCAAGCACACCTACATACCCCCCAGGAGAGACCCACTCGGAGGCGAGTCCTAACTGAGCAGAGCCGCAATGACACCAGGGAAGAAACCCTACAAAGCGCACGTCCATTTGCCCAGCCATAAAGCGCCGAACACCGTCGCCTGGTCCTACATCCCTGAAACAGATGATAATTCGCCTACCGACATGGGGAACCACGAAAAACCCCTTGAACCCGGGAACTCCAGAATGCGAGTTGCACAGTTAGCGCGGCACCACCTCGATATGTCTACTTAGAGCAAATGTGAAGCCGACATTATTTTAGTTTTCGTTTTCAGTACACACTTGATGTTAACACGACTTTCATGTGCCGATTTTCATTCTATTTATGTCCAGTTCATAACGCGTTATTTTAAATCAGGAGCACGAGGATTTCAAGGTTTGGATCTGCCTACCTTCGCTGCCTCACTCTGCAGTCAACAGAACTGGCTAAGACGCTTTTGTCAGCTCAAGAGTTCCAAGTCGATCGTCAGTGCAATTTTCAGGGGTAGTTCGAGAAAAAACATTGGCAGTCCTGTCCGCAAACTTATAAAGTATTCATTGTATCCATTAACCACAAATGATATGAAGTGATGTGCATACCTAATAGCAGGTAAAGGTTCATTGGGGGTTAGGGTAGAACATCCACATCTCCAGTGCCTAATATCGCAGCTCTGTCTCAATGCTTTCACATAACAGTTACAGATTCTGATTACACTCCTAGATACTTTTTACATCTGAACTTCATCGTCAGCAACAAGTTTATAAATTGCTTACCTCCAAATCCCCACCTTTGGATTTCCCAGAGCGATTGCAGTAAAAAGTACGAATAGATTTTTCTTTGTACTTTTTACTTTCTCTAATACGTATAGTAAGTAGGGGAAGTATTATATTTCACCCAAAAATTCGATACCGAGATTTCACCGGAAATACATGCTTTGAGACCCCGTGAATCCAAAAGAAAGTATTTTTGGAAACATGTCCGTGTGTCTGTGTGTCTGTCTGTGTGTCTGTGAACAGCATAACTCAAAAACGAAAAGTCGAATAAACACCAAACTTGGTATTTAGGTTCAGTATCTTCCAGAGATGGGACACGAAGGTTTTCAAGAAAATCCCCCCACCCCAGATTACTCTTTACATGGAACATTTTTCGAAAATTTTAATTTTCTCAAAAATGGTTCTAACGAGTTTGATTAAAATATCATATGTTTAAGATATTTTTATGACAAATGAAATGTATATCTCGAATTTTCTGGGAATGTCTCCAAAAGTGTTCTTCATTCTGAACGACTTTTGCATAACTTGTAAACCATAAGAGATAGACAACATTTTACTACACAAAAATGTAGATCGCGTTAAAATACACAATTTATGTCATACACAGTTTTTTTTGGTGAACCATTTTCGAGATATTGCTTGTTATTCCCTTAAATTTTCCAATACTTATACTTTTTCTCAAATTCGTTATTCATTTTTTTTGTCCTGGTAATGCAAAGAGAATGGAATACTCCACATAGCAATTACCTCTTAAAATATTTGACTACCGCTTAAAGGCTAGCAATTCCCTTGCATCTACAAGAAAATTAGCAATAAGATTAACATCTCGATATCTCGATTAACATGAAGCATATGGAGAATGAGCGTTTGTAAAAATAGTTTGTACAAGAGTAGAGAAAGTCATGTGAGTGTAACACATCAGATTTTTTATTATTTTTTCACACTTTATATACAATTCTTGTTGCAACAGTTCTTTACTGTTGTGTCTTTCATAGATACGAAAATCAATGTGAATCGTTACTCTAGATAACGTGACAGAGTATTTATGTCGCGTTTACCTTCAATGACCCTTAAAATCGTTAGTGTTGAACTGAACACTGACACGAAAATAGAAGCTTACCATTTTTCCGGGAACATTGCTTATCTACAAAGGACACGACAATTTTCGCGGCAATAGGAAACCAAAATGTGGTCGATGCGGCGCCGAAGTGATTTCAGTGCTTTTGACCGTACATTTACTTTTTCCTACCGTTACCTGGGTAGAAGTATTCCATTGCATTGAAAAATTCGAGATTCATTTCACTGGAAATTTATGTTTGGAGGCATTTCATGAAAACAGCTCAATATGCGTGCGTGCACATGTACGTTCGTGCCTGCCTAAACAACGAAACACAAAAACGAAAAGTCGTATGAGTACTAATTCCATATTTGAGAATAAATTGAATGTCTTGAGTCCTCTGCAAATAACCTGTGAAGTTCTTTTTATTCTTATTGAGCTTTATATACTGCAAAACTACAAGAGATAGACAGAGAATCTTACTACAGTAGAAATGTAAAGCATACCTATAGTTTACGTTGAATATAATTTTTGCTCCGGTAAACATCTTCCAAATATTCGCGATGTTCATCTGAATTTTCCAATATTTGAAGCACTTAACTTTGAAACATTAAGTGATCGTTGTTTCGTTTCCCATCAGCTCGCACAAGAGTGTGTAATACCTGGGCTATCACGTATGCCAAGTGGCCCAACTGCGCCGTATCTCACGTTCACAGATATTCCTTCGTGCGTTAAAAGAGTTGCGAAACTCAAAGGGGCAATTCCAAGTAAACACAGGTAAGTGAGGAACTGACGCATTAGCGCTCTAAGGACTATTAGTCCATCAGCGGTTCTCAGAAACGTCCATATGGTTGCACAGAGACAATTGGAACATCGTAACAATCAACAGGGGCATAATTTCAAACACCTGTTCACTAAGCGAAGTAAGCATAATAGTACCGTTAGATGATAAAATGATGATGATGATAATAATAATAATAATCAAAATTGCAGTGAAACACTATGTGCTCTGATTTTTGTGTGGTTTTCATTACACGCTTTAATGTTTCGATTTAACTCTGCAATGCTTATATTCCGTAATATTAGACAACAGCGTAAACACAATTTAAAGAATTGCTATGGGCGGATACGGATAGCTAAATAAAAGGCATTTTAATTATTTGTCAATGTACAAGGTGACCTTACCCCCTCGAAAATAAAGTTTGTGTAACTGAAGCGGAAAGCATTCTAGGACATTTTCGGTCTGTTTACACCGTTTTGTCTATCATGGCGGACTGTACACTCTAGTGCAAGCCTGGGAACTGCCTCTCAATGAGCTCGGTACGCCCATCGTCTTCGCTGATAAGCCTGAGGAACGAAGGTCACTCACATTAATGCGCTAGTTCCTCACTGATCTGTGTTTACTTGGAATAGCCCCGTTGAATTCTGTACTCTTTTGACGCGCAAAGGGATATATGTACACGTGAAATACGACGCTGTTGGGCCACCTGGTATAACACTACGGTGTTGTCTCAGTCCCCTGTATATTGATTGTGCCTGTAACGAAGCGTGTAATCAAACCAATTCTGCAAAATAGTTAACCTAACTCCAAGAAATAGACAGAAAAACATGGGTTTGCATGAATAATTTGAGAATAGCTATAAGATAAATGATAAATATTACAATTACTGCATTCACTTAAATAATCACTCACCTGTCTATCATAGGCACACAAAATCACTAAACTGAGGAACTAAAATTATATAATATTTGTCTAGAGAACCTTCATAACAACTATTGGTTTACTATTTGCAGAATTATCACGGCGAATGCTTTTCAAAATGTGTCGTCTATGAAAGAAAAAAACTGAAAATAAATTAGTTATCATTTTCAGATTGGAGTTTTTCTTATTATTTTAATTGGAATTATAAATTTTAAT
The DNA here is from genome assembly GCA_030765065.1 of Deroplatys truncata. Classification (NCBI taxonomy): domain Eukaryota; kingdom Metazoa; phylum Arthropoda; class Insecta; order Mantodea; family Mantidae; genus Deroplatys; species Deroplatys truncata. The sequence goes on from CM060983.1 coordinate 170,309,350, forward strand.
AAAACATTTGTGTCTATAAATTTACCATTTAAACAGAATCTTGACTTGCGCGTGCACAGGAAAGTTATAATAAATGAATAAGCAGATCACGGTATTTGCTGTTTTTATTTTCTCCACCTAGTACGATACCGAGATTTAACCGGAAATACATGTTTTGGGGTCCCTTGAATAAAAAAAAGCATTTTCAGAAGAAAGGCCTGTGCGTGCGTGCGTGTGTGTGTGTGTGTGTGTTTGTGTGTGTGTGTGTGTGTGTGTGTGTGAACAGCATAACACAAAAACGAAAAGTCGGATCAACACCAAACTGATATTTGAGTTCAGTACCTTCCAAAAATGCGACACGAAGATTTTCAAGAAAATCCCCCTACTCCAAACTACCCTTTACATGGAAATTTTTCGAAATTTTTTCTTCTAAAGAATGGCTCTAACGATTGATTAAAATACCATAATATTAAAGTTATTTATGAACTACACAAGAAATGTAGATCTCTTTAACGCACACACACATACACACACACACACACACACACACACTGGCGTGCACAACCTAAGGACGAAAGTAATCTTCGCATGCTGTGACACTGCCAAGTAACATAGCTCGATGAAACTTGAATCATACATAGAGGGAACTGCTACGGTATGCTACAGTAGGCAACTAAACGAAATATGCAAAGAGACGAACAGAAATGCCACTTTTATTCATAGACCATAAGCTACATTAAAGTCAATATGACATATGATGGCTCTCTAGATTTACAGAAATAGATACATGGTGCTTTAAAGGGTGTGTGATCACCACGGATAGCAATACATGCTCTGCATCGTACTCCCATGCTGGCCATAAGATTGGTAAGCAGTTCTTGTGGTAGGGCGTTCCATTCCTCAAGGCGCGGTTGGCAACTGTTGGATGGTCGTTGGTGCATGTGGATATGCTGCAATGCGTCTCCCCAAAGCATGCCACACGTGTTCGATGGGATCTAAATCGGGGGAACGGGCAGGCCAGTCCATTCGCAGAATATCCTCTCGTTCCAAGAGATCCTCCACCTGCGCTGTTCGATGCGATCGCGCATTGTCATCCATAAAAATTAAGTCAGGGCCGACTGCACCCCTGATAAGACGCCATACGGAAGGAGTATAGTACCACAATAACGTTGACCAGTGAGCGTACCGTGTTCAAAGATTTGGAGGTGCAACATGCCTCCAACATTATGCAACATTATGCCTCCCCAAATCATAACACCCGGACCACCAAAACGATCATGTTCAAGGATGTTCCTAGGTTCATTACGTGTTCCCACCTCTCGTCAGATAATGGTACGTTGAGAATCACTACTTAGACTGAATCTGCTCTCATCCGAGGAGAGCACGCGACCCCATTCCTCGTTGGTCCAATTTTGATGCTCTTGGGACCATCGCAAACGGTGCCGCCGATGTGCAGATGTCAATGGAAGACAACGTACTGGACGTCGGGCAAAGAGACCACCTCTGTGTAGTCACCGTGCCACTGTGTATCGTGAGATTGTGTGCCTAGCTGTCCTGTTAAATGTGGTTGAATTGCACGTGCTGTTTGGCGTGGATCCCTTCTTGCCTGTTGCACAATGTAGCGGTCATCTGCTGCTGTAGTTGAGCGTGGTCGACCACCACCTCTCCTTGGGACAGCAGTGCCTGTGGTTTGGAAGGTTCCCCATGCACCTGAAACAATGCTGTGAGCAATTCCAAACTCCTGAGCAACACTCGTCACACTTCGCCCTTCTTCCAGTTTCCCGATGATTCTTCCCCGTGTGAAGTCATCCAAATGGTGTCTACGGGTCATGTTGCAATGAAGAACACCACTACAGTGCACCGTAACAGCTCGCTAATTGCCACACACCACCTTGTTCTGTTTCGTCAACTGCCCCGTGTTGCGGGACCAGACCCATTTGGCACTATAGGCTCGCTACACTCACGCCATGTGACGTCCAGATTTCTGTGTACGTGTGAGAGACCTCTAGCAACATGCTCCCGCAACTTCATCTACTTCCACCAAGTAGTTCATTTGTTATGTTACTTTACCCATCTCGTCCTCAAGTTTTGCACACCAGTGTATTTTCAATATAACTTTTTTTGTGGCATCAGCCTTTCCGAGATATCCGTTATTAATGGTTCGAATTGTTCATTACTTGGTAATTCTTTAAAGCCCTTTGAACATCTATGTGTTTCTCGCGATTGCATGGAGACAGTATGGAAGTTAAAGGCAGCATATAGCGTCCAGTTCTTAAACATTTGAGAATCGCTGTTCTCTTTGCATCTGTAACGAAACGTGTAACATAGTTATTACTGTAAAAGTGTATTTATATTAAAATGAAGTAGATATAAAAATAAGTTTTAGTAAAACCAGTTTGTATATCCACAAGTAAACGATAGCGGGTAGAGAAAGTCATGTGAATGTATCGCATCAGATTTTTCTTTTGGCAATACGCTTGGAGGATATAAACAAACACAGAATAAAGAACAAGTTTCTGGCCTCTTTATAAATACAAAGTTTAAATATTTAGTTCCACAGTAATTCAATTCTTACAACAAACAAGATCGCCACTAATGGTTAAAAAAAGGCCACCTAGGAATTCTTATTGATTCAAGATGGCGCAAAGACCATAAGGCCGATTCAGTCATGAGATTTCTCTACAATTTGAAAAGTTTGGCCAGATGTGTTCTGACGTTAATTGTATACATATTTGGACAAGACCACAAGAAAGCGTCTTTAAGAAGTCGAGACCTAAGAATTGGCAGTAACTCCTCAAAATGGTAAAACAAGGAACGGGTTTTTAATAGCGAGGAAGAATGTCTTGCTGTCGTTGAAGGTTCTCCTTGAATCATTAAGAAATAGTTGGAAGAATCTCATGGAATTACCATTATTGATGAATTAAAGATGTAATTTATTTCTGTTGATAATATCGTTTGTTAAAAAAACGCTTCATTAAAATACACATAAAATACTAGCAAACACTTGCTAGTGTTCGGTGCGGTTTGAACGCTTGTGTAAATGCTTGGGCTAAACCGAGTGATTTGGAAAGTATTTATGCGCATTATACGTTTATTTGTTTAACAGGTTGAAAAGTGTAAGGCAGTGCTTAAGAGACATGTATGCTTATTTGAGCGTAGTTCAGAGTGCTTCCTAGTAATGATCATGACAAATAAGTACCTAAAGAATTGTTCAACGAATGAAGAGCGACACACCCTTAAAATTTACCGGGGTATTACAGAATGATGAAGGAAAGGAAGTAAATTGACGAGAAGATAGCAGCAAGAAAAAGCCTGCTGTATACACTAAGGAGGTCAAAACAATTAAAACAACAGCTATTTTCGCGACACAAGCAGCTTCCTTAAACATTTATCCTTGAGAATTGCCAACAATGAACTGAAGTTTGTTTCAGTCACTGGGTCGTACATAGTTGAAATCTGCACAAATTGTGCAGACTCTTTGATAAGTAGCAGGATGGTACCTCAGGCAGTAACCACCAAACTATGCTATCGACTTGTTTAATCATGCCGCTCCGTTCCTGTCACAGTTAAATTTACGACTCTGTTTATTGCAAGATATGGGAAAGGGGAGGGTGGAGGACATGCATTTATTGCATTCTCCGAAGGGAGTAGAAGCTTAGCGCCTTAGGGATGGCCATCTCACCCTTAGGCTTTATTCGTAATGAAGACTTACAACGCTAACATGATGCAACATAAGGCAGGCGTGACCATTCACACTGCAGCCGTCAAAATAAAGTTTGCAAACCTCTTGCGTTACTGAGTCTATGTAATACCTCCATTAAATAACATGGGTGCAAAGTCTTGCGTTAAGCTGCATCTGTGCTTACTTTTTACTGTGTATAGGGCTTTAGGATTGGAGAGTATATGCACTAACTATGCAGTGGCGAAAATGCCCTTCTTTCCCGAGTTTCAGGAACTGTGTTACACCACCTAGAAGCTCGAAGAATACAACTGGAGCGAATCACCTTTTCGCTATCCCTGCGCTAGTTAGTAAATTTGCCAGAGGTTCCTGAACTGGCCTGAATTATGTGAATCTGATAAATAAGTCTGGCTTCTGCTCAGGAGGAGGGTATATGAGAGAAAGAAATCGACTCCAGAGAAAAGATCGTAGTTTCATTTTATGTCCTCTATCTTAGATATATCCACACAGTTTTGGCAGTATTTTCTGGGAAGCGAACTTTTCAGGCCATTCATGAAAGTCTCGGAAAAGCGAACATTTGGATAGCCTGCCCCTCTCCAAAATATACCCACAGTGTACAGCTTCACGTTTGTTTCAATTTTATTTTTCCCAAAACTATTGCTCATTCAAAGTACTACACACAAAAGAGTTTACATTAAATTTCTCAGAAATGTTTCATGTATACCTCAAAAGGTTAAAGAATTATAATTGTCATATAAAGTTTACATTCTACCAAGATTATGGTTATGCATTTTAAAGCATTAAGGAACTTTAAATAAGATCGCAAATGTATCTACATATAGCGTTACACTTCAGGTGTGCTCACAACGTTTTTTGTGAATTGCGTTCTGGTACTTAATAGACATTTTAGGAAATAATACTAAAAATCGTACATTTTTAGCAGGCTCCCAATGTAAACTATTCAAATTTCTATAGATTTTAAACAAGTTGATTCCATGAATATTCATTTAGTTTGCTAACATTATTTGTCTATTATTGTTACACTCGTATGAAAGTGAAAGATTACTTGATCCTGTCCAGGCAACAAGCTCTTATTCATATCGCTTGTCTTCAAAGCGTGTTAGGTATATGTAGTATAATGGTGCATTTTGCGTTTTATAAAACTATAACCATTATATTATGTTCTGTGGAAACGATGAATAAATAGGACGAAATAAAGTTGCATATCCAAAGTTGCATATTTTACTGCTTCTACGATCACAGATGGTTGCAAACTGAATTTTATTTATGGACGTTCTTTAACTGCTGTGGTCCTTAGCGTCCCATTCCATATTGGGCGTGAAAGACCGGTAATTTTCCTCAGAGGCCTCTTTATCAGGCTTGAAGTTCTTTTGCGTGCCGTAAATCTACGACACGGGACCACCGGCTTTACTTCCCTTCCGAAGATTTTTACCCCCGAAAAAAAATCCATCGCCCTCTGCCGGGTTTGAACCCACGACCTCGGGAACCAGAAGCTAGCATTCTAACCACTACACCACGGAGGACGACAGATGGTTGCATTAGCATATTATGTAAAACATGCCAAATTCATCTTCTTCCCTCATTTTCACTTTTTAAAGCGAGAAAGCGAATTCTAAAATGGAGACTACAGCAACAATGTTGATTTCTCTTGTTACCAGCAAACTAGTTCTCAATATATATATATAAATGTTAAGAATTGAGATACTTTGACCGAGTGGGATAAACTGCAACTTATGAGAAATTTATTTCCTGAATTTTGAAAATAAAATTCGTTAAATATACAAAACGTAGATAAAGTATTGCAGTAAATATGTTACTCCCTTCTGTCGTGTTTTAAATTGACCCCACTCGTTACTAACACTTCATAACACCACTTATTCACTCGTCATTTTAAGGGTACTAACACAACCAATGTAATTTTACTATCTATACGCATGAGTGTGTAGTTTACATTTTGCAAGATTACCTACATGAATGGGTTTTGTCATTACGTTTGTGTAGGGTGTTTTATACATCTAAGAGGTTCCCCAATGTTTTATTTACCTTTAATGGTAGCCCTTGTATTGTTTAACTTTTGAAGTTATCTGTCATAAGGGGGACAGGCAAATCTGGCTTTACAAGGAGAATGCCTACGGATTCGAGATGTTTTAAACGGTCTCATCCATGACAATAGATTTAAAGTAAAATAAAAAGGTATTTATGCCTCTCAACTGAGTTGCAGATAAATAAAACTCTTCGCTCGACTGTGCGAAAATAAGGAAAGGAGAAAGAAAAAACGGCTGTAGCGGGCTGGTGTTTGGGCGCTTTCTCTTATACACGTAATATCTCACCTTGATGACAAGTTCCAGATTGAAGTTCTCAGAAGTTCTCTGCCTCGGCCGTCAGTTGGTAGCTGTAGATAAATTCCTATTCCTAGGGATCTGTATCTCAGGACATTTCGGGTGAAGGCAAATGATTACACTGAATTTCTTAACGATTGGATTAATTCCAAATCAACAAATAATTCAAGCGCTAGCAACAGTTTCCATTTGAATAATAATGATTATTAAATTTGTATACTGTAATTTCCATCTTCCACTACTTAAATACTTCAATGGACCTAGCTGTTTACGTCACACGTCATCTTCCACCCCACGTTAGAGCAATCTACCAATAGACAATGCACATGAATGACTATCAGAGAAATATATGAGCAAGCGTTGAAATCTGAGTTCTCCCTCACTAGTCTTGTTTCTTCTATTTGCTGACTTCTTATCCAACTCCCATTAGAACTTGTGACTTTTCCTAGATTTATCCCTCTATCTCTGTCATTGTTTCTCCCCAGACCTCTCCCTCCCTCTCTCTCTCTCTCTCTCTCTCTCTCTCTCTCTATGCTCATCGCTGTTTTGCCTAATCCTGTGTCCATTAGTGTGTATTGTGGGTGGACGTTTGCCCTCCCTTCTTCCTAGCTAATTACAACTGTTTCTTACATATTTTTACATTTTTTGATACAACTTATTTTACAGCATGATGTTATATTGTTACATATTCCTATCTTATTTACTGATTTATGATTTCCCGTTATTTATATTGTTTGCCCTGTCGGGTGTATGTTTCCGACTAGCGACATAGCGCTTAAAAAGATTGTGAAGCATCTGAAATTTTAAATTAATAACATCGAAGATCTCGGAAATGGTGAATGCCACAAAAATATTACCTACTTGACATAAATTGTATGTTTTAACGAGACCTACCTTTTTTTTACAGTAAGTTTTTGTCTGTCTCTTACGAGTTCATATGTACTAATAACAATTCATCCAGAATGAGGATTGTTCACGTTATTCGGAGAAAATTCAACATACGTATTTTATTTCTCGTGTGAATATCCTAAATATACTTATAGCATTTTAATCAATCGTATGAGCCACTTTTGAGAGAATAAAAAATAGTGGAATTTTTCCCAAGCAAAGGGTAGTTTGGGTGGGGATATTCTTTAAAATCTTCGTATGGCCATGCTTGGAAAATGCTGAACTTAAACACGAAGTTTGTTATTTATGTGACATTTCGTTTTTGAGTTATGCTGTTCATAGACAGACATATCGAACGGGCGGTGACACACACACACACACACACACACACACACACACACATACACGGACCTTTGTCTAAAAGTGGTTTTTTTGTGGAGGGGAGGAAATCAGGGATCTCAAAACGTGTATTTTCTAAGAAATCTCGATAGGAATTTTTGGGTAGAATACAATACTTCTTCTGCTTACCATAGGGTAGAGAAAGCAATTGCCTGGCAGAATTCTCAAGCAGTTGGCTTCAAGTTGTCTGCACTCAAATCTTTACACTACAAACAATGTAAAACAACCGAGACCAAGAGTCAGTGACAGGCAGGCAAAAACCGGTCCGAGTGTGTCTGCAAATGTCAGAAGAATGTACGAGGGATGGAGGGTGCTTTGTTATCTTCGACGCCCTTACCTATGGTCCAGTGGCAGTTCGACCTTATTTTCTTTCGTCCTGGCTTTAGTGCTTAGAAATTCCTGTGTCTGATAATGACAATTAATTTTTCCTTTACGCATGATATGTGTAAAGTTGGTAAGGTAGAATCGGATTGAAAAATTCAATGCCATAACCGGGATTTGAGCCAGGGATCTGCAGCTTACTGTGTTTCTGCTTTAACCCATTGAGCTACCATAGTAACACGCCGGTACGACATTAAATTCCCCAGCTCAATTAACCACAAGGCATTCTCAAAGAAAAGTAATGAAATAAAAATATAATAAAAAACGGTGTATTTATTTCCTTGCTCCAGTTTCCAGTCAATTGCTTGTAGGTATATCTCAGTGCAGTGGTTTTTTTTGGGTTTTTTTTAGCTAACAAATTTTAAAAATTTAGGAATATTCAACTACAATCTGGAATCGAAGCCTCTTTAACTTAACTGCCCTTAATTTCAGTCAATTTTGAAATGTGTCAACAACTTTTGTTCAAACTCCATACTTTTGTTGACGTGTAGTTTCATGCGTGCGGAAAGACGGACGGCCAAATTGGCGCTATCACGTTCTTCGCAACGGCGTGGGCATCTAAAATTTAGAGTGATAATACTTTAAGAATGGTTTCTTTTGAACTGCTAGTATAAACATTATGTGCACTATGAGCAAAAAAATGACAATGATATTTAAAACAAAAATTATTTCTAAATTTTATCATGTGGAACATTCGCCACAGCAAAAATCTGCATTGAAATGCAATAACCTATGAACTTCAGAATGTATGGAATGAAACCAAAAAAAAAAAAAAAAAAAAATCGCTCAGTGTATATTTATGACGACGAGAATTTAAATTAAATTAACTGATTTTTTTTAAATAGCATTTTTAGTGTGCATTTTAGAGGAGATGAATATATCTGGGTTGTGACAGTCACGCGATTTTCTCTACTGATTATCAACAATTACCCAATTTACATTAATTCAGGTAAATACAGAAGCGATTTATAATTCGGTAGTTTGGATTGATTACTCGCAAAATACATAAAGAGCACTCAGTTGTTAATATCACGCATTGAATTTTGTTAGTAACGAGTTTAGGCGAAAAAAAGAATAACGGGAGGAAGAATCGCAATTTTCAAATCTCTAACACAATTACTTACCAAAGCAAACCTTATAAAGCGACTAATTCTATGAAAAAGTTATTTTACAAAAACTGTATAGGATTAACGGAGACTGTCCTGTTTGTAGGACTTACAGCTCCAAGGATTAAAAACCCAATACCTTGAGTCAGTAGCCGTGAGGAGTAAGCAAACCCCTGATCAGAGCATATCCAGGAAGGGTGATCAGCTCAATGCCTGGCATGCGGTGAAGAAGAAATGAAATCTAGTGATGAAAGGGATGCTAGGAAAATTCGCTGATTAAATTATTATCCAACGCAGCATTTGCCTAGCGACCAAGGAAAACCGCGATAAAACCTTCAGTCAGATTGGTCGGTGCTGTGGTTTTGAACCCAGGACCTCCCGAATGCGGGTCACAGACGTTACAGCCTAAGCAATCCCCCTGGCTGATAGTATCCTTCTAAAGTTAGTTCAATCTTTAAAGCTTTATAAAATTATATTGTAATACGAGGGCTGATCAACAAAGATTGTAATTGATTTTTTCCTTTAGCTTCCTTGATATTTTCCTGTCTGTACCATGAATATTTGAAAAGAGCGGGGTTTTATGTATAATGTCCATAGGCAGCAACACTCTCGTATTGGTAGGTTGGTAATAATGCTCTGTTTTGTAGACCTTGCTTGCATTTCTCATGCAGTTCCTCCTCACACTACTGTTACAGCAGCATACCACACGTCATTATTGGCTAAACTGAGGGAGCACATTGTAAGGAAACGACAAGAACTTCATCGGACTGGGTGGCAACTTCATCATAACAACGCGCGACATAACTTTGCAAATCAAGTCATGCAGTTTTTGGCTAAATGGAACATTACCTGAGTGCCGCATCCGCCTTATAGCCCCGATCTTGCACCCTGTGATTTTTTTTATTATTACCATTATTAAGGGCAACGCTCCGGAGCATTCGATTTGAGCACTCAGAAACAGTGCTCAAGAAAAGTGAGGCGATTCTCAAAAAAAAAAAAAAAAAAAAATCAGTCTCACTCTTTGTCGATCAGCCCTTGTACTTAGGAAAATCGAGGTTGGTTTGCGTTTGATTCTTTTCGCATTCCATGGATGCTTAGTTACGGTTTTGTTGAATACCTAAAACATTAATTGATTGTAAACTGCAAGTATTCGAATACAGCTGGTGCGTTGCGCAGCCTTTTTTAAGGATTGGGGAAATTTGGAAGTTAAATTTTGTGAGCATTCATAATTATGGGGACTTTTATCAGGGAGTTTGAGGAACAAATCTTTGGCGACTGTGTCACTTTGCAACAATTACAGCCTTCATGAACTCTAGATCTTAATCCGACGGATTTTTTTATTTGTTGTTTACCTTAAAGAACGGATCTTTTGGCACAACACCCCCTCTACAATTAAACGATACGAGTACTATTTCGCAAGAACCTGCCAATATTCGAAGACTTTGTCATAGATGATGCCACGAGTGAGTTCCAAGTAAACGATAAATTCGCGAGTCACAAAGTGATGAGAGAATTTACCTGGATGAATTGGAAATCAATGGTAGCATTTGCTACCACTATTTCACTAATAAAATGAAGTTATTTACCCCAAAAATCATGATTATTGAAGTACACTCGCACAATATTTATGTTTACCTGCAATGTAAACACCATTGTTTGAAAATAAATCAGAATCGTGCGGTCGCACTTTCTTTGATCAGTGCAATTTGATAATTTAATATTATTTATTGTACCTGGCATGGGAAATAGAAGTAGATATGCAATGTTGTAGGGGTGCAATGACCCACATTTTAAGTTATTATTTTACTTCAATAAACATTATACACAGTTATCAAATCTATGGAATTGAAAGGAATATGTTCATTGTTTGTTATGTTTAATGCAGGTAACGAACTAGTAGGCATATTGCCTTTTAATTTGTGTACAATGTCGAAATCGTATTTCTCATTTAGTTTCAGTGCAAGATATATATATATATATATATATATATATATATTTTTTTTTAAATTCCATTTATACCCCACCGTTTGGTCTTATCCTTTGGAACTTATTGGCAATGGTGTTAACTCGTATAACTCTTGATCTAACTCATTAGATTACACACTCATACTTCCAGACTCGGGAGGATACGGAATAATCTTGACTTGAGAAAAATTCCCAACCGTGAATCGAACCCGGGACCTCTCACACAGCAGACAGATGCTCTACCGACTGAGCTAAGAGGCCGGCTAAGATATTTCTCTTAATTCTCTGACCTGTTCAGAGTATTGAAAAGGAGAACTTATGTTTATTATGTAAGAAGGAGGTGGTAAAGAAATTTCGATAAGGTTTCAGTGGATCGGGAGTGGATTGATTGAAAAACAACATTCTTTCAAATATGATTGGTGATTATCTCCCATATTGTCCATGAATGAAATAGTTTGCCTAATGCTATGCATAGTTTTTTTTTCCGCAGAAAGAATTATGTGTGTTGAAAAGAGAATTGCTGACATATTCACAATATTTGGTAAACCAAAGCTCATTGTTTCACCAACGCAATGTTATCCCAGTCATAAATATAATGTTTACAATACCTTAAAGTTTGAAATGATTTTTGAAAGGCAATATTTATACCAGTACCTGTAGTAAACTTACCAGTATTGATCATGAAGAGAAAAAAGAAATTGACTGGGACATTGGATGAGAAGAAACTACTTGCAAAAGGATGCACATGGAAGAATGGAAATAATTATGTGAAGGACATGCCAGATAGAATGGGTCATTAAGGTATAATATATGGCTCACTGGCGGAGAGAATAAAAGAGAGAATAATGGAGGAGGCGAGTTTGCAGTGGACGGCCTGCCCTTGGATAGAATAAAAATAAAGTTTTAAGTAATAATAATAGTAATAATGTCACACGTTTGAAGGATAGCGGTTTAGATAGCTGTAACATATAAACATTCGAATAAATCATACATTGCAATAAAATAATTAAATGTCCGAAACGAGTAGATATAACTTATTCAAATTTTATGTCCATTGTTTTTATATTCTCATTTTCAAATTTATTTTTTATCAGTTGAGTGTATTTTTGCAGTCATTTGCTTAAACGGAAATGCAGGAAACTGAATGATTTATTGTATTCTTTGACCGTTAAGTCATGGTGTGTATGCTGTCATCGCAACCAGAACCACGAGAAAAGTTGGATTTTTCCATCTCATTGTGAGCGAGCCTGATAATGCCATAATAAGAAAAGTCTATTTACATCCGAGTAACTGCGGTCGGTGCCGCTATTGCCATCTGCCATCCGAGAAAAGAGATAGACAGCTGGCTGTCCGCCGGTCAGCTGCTCGTGCATTCTGCTTGTTAGGCTGCGGGAGAGCCGAGGAAAGGGGATGCCATTCATGCGCCAGTCGCAGCGGCGTTAGCATCAGTTGAAGGCAGTGAGAGCTGAGGGAAGGTTGGTACCGGTCTACCGCAGTAAAACAACGCAACGTGCGAGTGTCAGTCATTTGTTTAGACAACTAGTTTATTTATTCTGTGATTCGACGAGTGGAAGTATTGGGCACGTGAGTAAAGAGGGGAAATTTGACTGAACAGCTCTCAAATTGCTTTGGATGTTTAGCACAGGAAAGTAATAAGAGCTTATACACAGTGTTATAGTGATGTCAGACGAAACGGGACATTGCGCAAGGTGTTGTGTCCAGTATTGAGCCTGAAGACATACGTTTCGGACAGGTATACACACTCACATGAAGATCCTCTTGGGAATCTGATGTAACTTTCAAAACATTTTTCTGGTTAGTGACTCAACACCTGCCGCACCTCTACGTGAGCTGCGTGGTGAGCGTTTGTAACCGACCAGCTGATTCGATATTCAAAACTGTGTGTTGTATTCTCCTTGGAACGCCTGGTGCATCGTAAAACACATCCACATTGAAAAAAGCAGGGAGGTGAACCGTCCGAATGTTTCAAGTTTCAGTGGATAATGAAGTATACGTACTTAAGGTCTGCTGTTATTTAGCAGTGACTATGGCACTTGTTAGTTTGTGATCAGTCATCAAGAAGACACTTTAGACATTTTAAAGAACTGAACTTATTATCAATATGGTGCGAAGTTTGGCCCAGTGGACCAAGACTCTCAGCTTCCCTGCCAGGATATCTCCGCAGAAACAGCAGGTGGTGACAGCAGCGACACAGACCTCCCCGACGCCCGCCCCCGCAGTCACGCCAGACAAGACGTCGTCATCTTCGCCCCCACTGCCACTTATTTCCCTGCCACTTGAAGTGAGTACTCTCTTGTACATTCAGACATATTCAAAGCAAAGGTAAATGCATGTCTGCTATAGCTTCAGGTTCACCAACCGGTGAAGTTTTGGAGAGGAGACTCTTCGTAGAGCTGATTCCGATACCAAGTTATCACAATACAATATCTTTAATGAAATTCTCGGACTTAATCCTAAACATTAACCTTGTTTTCAGTATGTTTTTGTTTTGTAGCTGTAATAAGAATACAAATTTTAACATGTTTGCTATTTTGAAATAAAGGGGGTAAATGATATAAACAAAGAGACATAATTCGTTGCACGTATATTAAGTAAAACGCAGATTCTTCTGCATTACTTGCGTAGATATTCTGTATTTAAGTTGTTCATTTCCTAATTTGCTATGTTAAGTCCTAACAATATTCTACTGATAAAGAAAAACTTAAACTTTATGTTGAATTGAGAAAGGGTTTTTTGGAATATTGTTAGTAATTTAGAAAGATGTGATTGGTTTTATTTAGTGACTGAACAAGCCGCTAAATTTTGTCTAAATAACTATTGTCAAGCAATTATTGTAAGCATTAATTGGAATCATAATCGCCACCGCCCGAAGGGAGGGGTGGAGCGCCTGCCCCACATTATTCCCCTAGGTTTAATTATTTGCCGACCAGCACTAAGAAATGCTAATGGGTAAGAACAATTATATGTATATATATATATATATATATATTTACTTTCTGTACTACGTATAGTAAGTAGGGGAGGTATTGTATTCCACCCAAAAATTCGATACCGAGATTTCACCGGAAATACATGTTTCGAGACCCCCTGAATCCAAAAAAAGCATTTTTAGAAACATGTCCGTGTGTGTGTCTGTCTGTGAACAGCATAACTCAGAAACGAACAGTCGGATAAACACCAAACTTGGTATTTAGGTTCAGTATCTTCCAAGATGCGACACGAAGGTTTTCAAGAAAATCCCCCCACCCCAGATTACCCTTTACATGGAACATTTTTCGAAAATTTTAACTTTCTCAAAAATGGCTCAAACGATTTTAATTAAAGTATCATAATGTTTAAGATATTTTCATGACAAATAAAATGTATATCTTGAATTTTCTGGGAATGTCTCCAAAAGTATTCTTCATTGTGAACGACTTTTGCATAACTGGTAAACCATAAGAGATAGACAAAATTTTACTACACACAAACTGTAGATCGCGTTAAAATACGCAATTTATGTCATATACATTTTTATTGTTGAGTGAACCATTTTCGAGATATTGTTTCTTATTCCCTTAAATTTTTCAATACTTATTTTCTCAAATGGGAATTCGTTATTTATTTGTTTGTCTTGGATATACAAAGAGTATTAATCTGTGGCAAAGAGAATGGTGCTGCACATAGCAACCAGCTATTAAGAGATATGTCTATGCTTAAAGGCTACTGTATTTCTATATTGCTCTTGCAAATACAAAACAAGGGGAACATAGTACGCCTTAAGCGATCGTCAAATATTCTTAGAACTGGTCGCTATGTGTAAAATGTAATTCTCTTTGCATGTCAAAAGATCGTTTCTGCAAATGTTTATCTCGATTAATATGAAATAGATGGAGCATAAGAGTTTGTAAAAATAGTTTGTACAAGAGTAGAGAAAGTCATGTGAGTGTAACACATCAGATTTTTTTTAATCTGTTTTTTTGTTTATTCAGTGGGCTCAAAACATACATTTAACGTGAAATCTCAAAGCGAATTTTTAGTTCAATACAAGCAAAGCAAGATTGTTTTTATTTTTATTCAGGAGACCACAAAACGTGTATTTCCAGTGAAATTTCGGTATCGAGATCTACTGTACTACTTACTATAGGTAAGCAGTATAGAAAGTAAAAATATGAAATGCAAATTCCCTATTTTGTCGTCGTTTCTAAGTCCATAGACTGAAACATTGTACGTATGGTTTCGCAAGTCTTCTTCTTAAGCTATACAGAGCTTGTTCTTTTTGATGATAAATATTGATACAAGTTATTCTACTGTGATCCTACCGTGACCAAGACATTGGATTGGTCTAGCAGTTAGTTGGACTTGCAATCGGCCACGCCTTTCATGTTTCTTGTTCTCCCTTCCGGCGCTTCTTGGTCTTAACACGCAGAGTTCCCATCACCCACGTGTCTGCGCTTTTGTACATGTTCCATCACGTTTTTGTGATTCTTCCACAGTTTAAGAGTAAAGTTAATAATTCCATATCTGCAGAACTAGTTCACAACAAATGCAGATTCGGTAATTAGACACCTCCTCAACCCCTGGTTTCGTTTTAGCCTTCTTGAGCCTGCTGTATTACATAGATCAGTGGTTAATGCCGGATGGGCAATGTTCTGGTGTGTTACATTTATTGATATTAAAATTGATAAGCATAACGTACCTTCACAAACTGCAAAAGATAACATGACGTTCTCTTCCCAGAATCGTTTATTTTTAAATGGTTTCTACAAACTGTCTTTACGAAAGCATATCTGCTTCATGCTAACCGAGCTAAACCTTACAGAAATAATTTCATTGCACATTTCGTTGTAGATAAAAGGGATAGAGGAAACCGAATCGATAGTCAGATACAGGGTGAGCCAAAAAACTACGAACCGGCTGCGCGGGTTTTTCTTGTCCGCGACCTCGGTGCTCGTTGCCGTCTCCGCTATCATAGAAAGGCGCGGATGAAACCATGCAACATTTTTAAAATTACTTTTAAAGGCTTTACTTACCAATTTTATGAAAGGAAATGCTGAAACTGGCCACCGTCGTTGTCCATACATTTTTGGCACCTCTTTAGGAAACTATCCATCACTCGCCGTAGTTCACGTTGAGAAATGCTGGCAATTTCCTGGCGGATATTTTGTTTGGACAACGACGAAGGGCCAGTTTCAGCATTTCCTTTCATAAAGTTGGTAAGTTAAGCCTTTAAAAGTAGTTTTAAAAATCTGATGTGTTACTCTCACATGACTTTCTCTACTCTTGTACAAACGATTTTTACAAACGCTTATCCCTATATGCTTCATGTTAATCGAGATGTTAATCTTATTGCTAATTTTCTTGTAGATGCAAGGGGAATTGGTAGGCTTTAAGCGATAGTCAAATCTTTTAAGAGCTGGTTGCTATGTGGCGCATTCCATTCTCTTTGCATGTCCAGTACATAACAAAAATGAATAACGAATTCCCATTTGAGAAAAAGTATAAGTATTGGAAAATTTAAGGGAATAACAAGCAATATCTCGAAAATGGTTCACTCAACAAAAATGTATATGACATAAAATGTGTATTTTAACGCGATCTACATTTTTTGTGTAGTAAAATTTTGTCTATCTCTTATGGTTTACCAGTTATGCAAAAGTCGTTCACAATGAAGAATACTTTTGGGGACATTCCCAGAAAATTCGATATATACATTTCATTTTTCATAAAAATATCTTAAACATATCACATTTTAATCAAAATCGTTAGAGCCATTTTTGAGAAAATTAAAATTTTCGAAAAATGTTCCATGTAAAGGGTAATCTGGGGTGGGGGGAGTTTCTTGAAAACCTTCGTGTCGCATCTCTGGAAGATACTGAACCTAAATACCAAGTTTGGCATTTATCCAAGTTTTCTTTTTTGAGTTATGCTGTTCACAGACACACACACATGGATCATGTTCTAAAATTACCCTGTTTTATTCAGGGGTGGCTTCTACTAAAACATGCATTTCAGGTAAAACCTCGTTAACGAATTTTTGGGTGGAATACAATGCCTTCTGTACCTTCCAGGTACGTGGTAGAGAAAGTATAAAGAGCATAATGGCCAATAGATAGTTAACCTTGTTTTCAATAAATTCTTTGGGCGTCAACTAACTTTTGAGTATATACTCAGATCATGGAAACAGTGTAGAATATACCTATGTATCCGTTTTACAAAGAATACGTATATACCAACGTTGGTAAGATTATGACCATTTTTGCAAGTTCATTCACTCCTCGTGTTGGGCATGGCTAGAAGCAGTGTCATTCTGAATGCATATCGATTTGCACGCTTTTGAATCAAGTCTGAAAAAGAACTGGCAGAATTTATGAGGTGAGTGGGGCCAGTAAGAATGGACAGCTACGAACATGTGGAATCAAAGTATTTAACACGTTTCATTGCCCAATGAAAATATAACCTAAAACCAGTTTTAAAGTATATCTGTTAACTAGTTTATTACGTAAAATAATTGACAGTCTTAACTCCCTAGTAATCACCAGCCAGCAACTTATGAATTGTGATTTCGCAGTAGGTCAGTATTATTTTCTTTTTCCCGCAGCATTTACATCGCAATTTTGCTTAACGTTAATCTTCCTGTATTATCTATGTGTTTATTTTGATAATTGAATCTATGATTATGTCTTTTCTTGCATGGCTTGGAAGTTTATTATTCAACCACTTCCAGCATCTTATGAGAATTCTTTCTTTACCGATATGCCTCAGAAACTAAAAGGCATTACTGAGATAATGACTCAAACCCCATCTTAGCAACGTGATTGTGCTTCCTTTTGTTATGTCATGTTCACTGCACCGTATTTCCTTTCTTTCACATCTTTTGTTGTTTGTAATGACAGTTCAACAAGACAGTAGTCCAAATGACAACAAATGCTAAGCCTGGATGAAATATCAAATTACACTGGAGCAGAAACCGCGGTTGTGTTATATTTGGGATGTTTCTCGGTCGCCTAATTATGAGCTTTCTCCTCCAGCTAACAATGTCTTCATATTTGTGTTTTCTCTTCCTGAGATACACATATAAGAGGAAAGCATAAAGCAGCGCTGATACCCTCGTGACTTGGCGACGCGACGAATACGAGTTGTCCGCTGATGTTCTTCTTGACCGCAGCTTCCAAATTTCTTCATAGTGTGAGGTAGGCCTCGTTCCGATACAATTACCACGTTTCCATGGGGAATTGAAATCGATTTGAATACACTTTCGTATTGAATGCTGTATGAAAACGCGGATCTGGATCGTATTGAGATAGGTTTGAACCTTGGATCCGATCCTCTTAGAAAGTAGGATTGGATCGAAATTTGTTACATGGAAACACCACCGTATTCAAATCGTTTTGAATATGCCAATGATACTATCCTCTATTATACTGCACGCTCGTCATTTTGTTTTTATTAGCGGAAATCGTTAATCACATGTGTAATAAAACACACAGCAAAGCCACTTTTGCCGCTTCCATAATTCGCAATTTATTATTCTCAAAAACATTCACTAACCTCAAAACCCATTTAGAATATACAGAAAAACAAATTAACACATGTTTAACAGGTTCGGCAACCTAAATCCAAGTTGACCAACATAAAAGCTTGAATTATTATATTCTCGAACTTTGTTTATCCAAATCGATCTCAATATGTATTGAATTTAACATGGAAACGCGGATCGTATTCAGTATGGAAATTGACTCAAATCGATTTCAATTCCCCTTGGACACGTAGTGAATATTAGAATCGGAACATATCTCCCTCGGAGATATTGAACCAGCGCGCTCTTCACGTAAATGGATATGACAAATACTGCGAAACTAAACCATCTGGAATAACACCAACATAAATATTATCCTAATCAAGATTAATAAGGAGAGTTATGTATGGACTTTTAGTGTTAGTTATAGCAAGTGTATTTTGGTTATGACGTAATTTGCCAGTTTCAAAGATACAAATCCAATAATGAAAAATCATTAACGATAATTGTACAAATGTTATTTTCAGTGATAACTGTATAAAAAAATAGAATTCTCAACAAAAAGTTAAATTCTGAACTTGGTATTTAACTTAGGAATTTCCAAGGATGCGACACGAAGATTTTCAAGAAAATCCCCGAATCCCAAATTACCCTAAAAAATTTCTATATTTTTTATTTTCTAAAAAATGGTCAATATAAATTTTGATTAAAATTAACATATTTAAGATGTTTGCATGACAAACTGTAGGTATATCTTGAATTTCGAGGGAATAACCTAAGAAGTACTGTTCATTTTGAATGACAAATACTTGGTAAAACGTAAAAGATAAACAAAACCTCATTACAAAAAAGAATTATATATTGTTAAAACACACATTTACAATATTTTAATCATGTTTGAGATATTGTTTGTTATTGATTTGAATTTTTAAATATTTAAAATACGTTTCAAGCGGTAAGCTATTCTTCCCCCCCTCCTCGTCATGCAGGGAGCATGGAATTATAAAAGCCATCCATATTTTTAAAAAAAATGACTAGCTTTAGCGTACCGGATTTTTCTACCTACAACGCAATGTATAAATGTGTAATGAATGAAAAATTATCTATATTAACAAGAAATAGACGAATAAAGCCAATATAAGAATAGTTAAGAGCGAGTAGAGAAAGTCCTGTGAATACAAAACTCCGAAATTTTATTGTAACATGATTAGACCCTGAATCGTCCGAAAACAAAGACTGGTCGTCTTGCAAGTTAGGACATGTTTGACTGGGAAAGACCTTACCTTGGTAGGAAGCCTGAATTCCCTTAAACAACAGAAGACGTCTTTCTTTAATGCCACTCATATATAGGTATATTTTAGTTTCTTTTGAGAAGGAATTTATTTCGACGCAGAAATAAGATATTCTGATAACTGGAAATGCTGTTTTGATAGCCCCCTGAACCCTGAGAAGTTAAATTTAGAGAAGAATGGCTCACACATCTGTGTAAAAAAAAAAACTGCAAAGCTTTGAAAAGATGAGCATTCGTATTTATGCACCTTTCAAGGATGCTAGAAAAGAATTTCGGAGAATTAATCTCGCCCCAAACAGCTTTGTTATTTTATTTTTCTTGAAATGGTCCAAGTGAGCTATTGATGTGAGAAACAAAATGCATTAATTGAATTTTCGGTAAATCATTTACTCTAATCGCTTTTTACATAATTAGAAAGCAGCAAAAGGTAGACAAAAGCTTACTCCAGGAACATGCAGAGCTCATTAAAACATACACTTCGTGCCTTGTTGCTTTTCTTCGTGGCATTAACCTTTTCGGAAATATTCGCTGTTGTGTTTTTAATGTTTTCGCTATTGAAATCTACTTCGGTGGATCATCAATGTAACATTTTAAAAATGAACGTTGTTTTGATATTTTCTGCTAATGGATTCATTATCGCTGAAACTGGCTTGCGACAACAGTTGATGTTCCTCATTTTGTATACATTAAGGTTCGTATTTACTAATTCGAAATCATTTTAGGCAGGTGTTAAATAGTGGTTAATAAGAAGTTAATAGAAGAGTGAGTTCTTATAGATATAAGAGGTATATTTGGAGTGTGAATTAACGTATAGAGAAAACTTTATAAATGTTATGCATCAGAATTTTCTCCAATATGCACTGTGCCGGTTTTTTACTTTTGAGTATATGTTCTAGGTGGCCCACCTGCGCCGGTAATTGTTGGGTTAGATTTTCGCTGTGCAAGCTAAACTGTAACCAAATTTAAATATACAGCAAAGTTTAGGAGGCGCACCATATAAATTAGGCTAAATTTTTACAGAATTCAACAATTATTACTAAAAAAAACTCTTTTACATAAAATTGGAATTCTTACAAACCCAGCCTCCTCCATTCTATCTTATCTATCTTTTTCCTCTTCGACTCCGTATATGAAAAAACGAAAATGCAGCAGTAATATATCGGCATTGACTGCAGCAAGTGCCAACATTCGGACTGTTTCAGACATGCCCCAACAGGTAGAGCAAAGACAGAATCTTCCTCGTTCTCAGCAAGAAGTGCTAAACGGTGTCTTTTAAAGGTCCCAGAATTTCTCCGTATGGGTTTTGCTTTAGGGTAATGCGTTTTGCAGAAGTAGCTTTTAACCGAGGTTATGCAAGCTTGTTCTAGTTGTATAGCAACAGTACAGCAAATTAATCTTTTCCTGCTCCAGCGTCTCACGTTACCAATCAGCTTGTTTCACCTTTTCCAAAGACACAAAGCTCCCAGGTACTAAGAGTAATAAAACACCTTCCGGGTATTACACTATCCGTTCGTTTAACTGGTGTGCAGTTGCTATCAAAACATAGCCGATCTAAACATTTATTCATACATTCAGACAAAAAATAAATCTGATGTAATTTATTCACATGACTTTCTCTACCCTCTACTTTATTGGCGAGTATACAAAACATTCTTACTAAGCTTATTTTTCTATCTACTATATTTTAATCCAAATAAACCTTTGCAGAAATAGTTGCATTACACATTTCGTTATAGATACAAAGGGAACAGCGTTAGTCAAATGTTTACGAACTGGACGCTATATGCTGGCCTTAAAATGCCATTCTGTTTCCATGCAAGTGCGAGAAACAATTGAATGTTGAAAGGACTTTAAAGAATGGCCTAGTGAACAAATCGAAGCACTAATAACGAAATTCTCAAAAGTGGCTTTAGCCACAAAAAACTTATTTTAAATAAATTGTGTGTTTTAACCTTTTATAGAGCAAAACCTTTGCTTGTCTACCTGTCCAAAAAGGTTCTTATTCTCCTGAGAGTGCTTCATGTTATGCTTGGATCTTGAACCTTAACTAGGTGGCAAGTATACAATCCACAAGGCTCTTCTTTCATGATAATAATCCATGTTATGTTGGACCTTAAGTATGATAGATGGCAAGTAAAGAGACCACCGTCCTATAAAGGGTTAAAGAGATCTATAATTTTTATGTGGCGCGTTTTCGTCTATCGCTTAACGTTCACCAGATATACAGGACTATACAAAATTCCTTCCGAGTGAAGAGGACTCGCAGGCTATTCCCAGAAAATCCATTTTATTGTCGTGTAAATATCTTTAATATATAGCATTTAATCAAAATCGTTAGAGCTATTGATAGGAACCAAAATTATCGAAACATGTTGCATGTAAAGGGTAGTTGGGATGGGGGGATTTTCTTAAAACTCTTCTTGCCATATCTTTGAAAGATACTGAACCTAAGTATCAATTGTGGTATTTATCCGATTTTTCATTTTCGAGTTATGGTGTTCTAAAAATGCTTTATTTGGATTCATGGAACCTCAAAACATGTATTTCCGGTGAAATCTCGATATGGAATTTTTGGGTGGAGCGCAATACCTTCTCTATCTACTAGGTACGTGTTGGAGAAAGAATAACCATTAACAAGATAGGGGCAAGACAAACTCCGTTCGCCCTTCATGTTGCTGGAATGTTCAATAAAATCATTGTGTAGTTTCTTGTGGACATGCAGTAAACCCAGGAAACCTGCATGGTTCTAAACCTTTTTCACTCTAAGTTGAAAGTAGAAGTAAACAAAACTTAATAGCAGTACTCCGCCGAGCACATGGCTGCACCATGTGGAGGATGAAGGGAACTAAGTACCCGCGAAAGGAAATTGCTCCAGACAGAATGCAAATAGGGTACGTTGAGCAGCTTGGCAATCATTAGGTTTTAAACATGTTAAGTGTTATTCCTATATTCTTCTTTACATCTAAACTTCTAAAGTCGTCCTCCGTAGTGTAGTGGTTACCATACTAGCCTCTAGTTCCCGAGGTCGCGGGTTCAAACCCAGCGGAGGGCGATGGATTTTTTCAGGCATAAAATTCCTTAGCATGTCGTAGATTTACGGCACGTAAAAGAACCTCACCTGATAAAGAGGCCTCTGAGCAAAATTACCGGTCTTTCACGCCCAATTCAGAATGGGACGCTAAGGACCACAGCAGTTAAAGAGCGTCCATAATTAAAAGAAAACAAAAAAAGAAAACACGACACTAAGAGTTGACAAATGAAAGTACCTGAACAGTTCTGCATCTGTGAATAAAAGTTAAACTGTTCTTAACTTCAGATTTCAGAAATCACTATTTAATTAATGACTATTATCAGTATACCACCTATTATGAGTGAAAAAATAAGAAAACAACAGAAAACAAACGCGACCCAAGCAATCCAAGCAGCAATTCTGCATCATTAACAAAGAAGTTCAATTATTGCTAAACAACAGCCAACCCCATTCATTGCTGATTAAAGGAGGGTACTTTTACAGCATTTTAAAAACATGTAACACAATTGTCTTCTTTCCATTCTCCGCGTTTGTTTTCCAAAGTGGTAGAGGCTTCTCAGCCATGACACGCTCGAAATTAATATTTTTTCAACACGTGGCAAAGAGTACACTGGAGCTTATCCGGAAACCGGAAATGAACTGCAGCGCCTTCGGCATAACCTTTTAAACCCTCTGCTGTAACGTTTCATTTAGTTATAGGTGAATTTGAACAAACACATTTTCGTTCATAAATTGAACTGTTACAGTAACTTTTTTAAGTAAATTTCTCAACAAGAATAACACAAAATGTTACGATCTGAACCGAACTGTTTTATGTAGGGCTCTGAAGAGACTACATGCTAAGCGGGAAAAGTTGTAGTTTGCCCACCAGCCATTGAGGTGCTTTTTTGTTATGTGGTTTTGTTTACAACTCCTTTAAACTTGAAGTGAATAAGTATTAGGTGTAGTTATCTCCATTTTTCACATTCTAAAGTTTCAAATACATTACAGACAGCCCTCGTCGGAATGTTCGCGAGGAGGAGGACTGTAATGTCTTCGAAACATTGTTCCCAGAAACAGCTTTAAGGGCACCGATATTTCAAAATTTGTGTTTCTTAAGCAAATATATTCTTCTTTTTTACCACCTATTACTACCATTAAATTTAAATAATTCCCAAATCTTTAGATAAAAGCTGAAAATGTTTTAAAAATTAGTTCTTATTTTTTAACTGCACTACAAAAAAGGCTGCTTGCGGTGCAGTTTTCAAAATGTTGTAACAAAACTTTAGATTAACATATCAAGAACACCACTTTAAAGAAGTTGCGGACTGATTTTTAAATGGAATAAATATTACTGTAGAAAAAAATATATAAATTATTTGTTCATACTCTTTTTTATTTTAGAGGCAAAAACTATGTGTGTGTGTATACGCGCGCGCTTAAACTTCCACCCATAACTTTTATTTAATATGATGTAAAGGATCTCTGATGCAAAAATCTAACTGACGGTCGAAATTTCCAACGTAAGGAACAATCTGAAAATTTACGTACGTTGGAAAAATGCATTATGAGAAAAACGATCTTTTATATTTGAGGCATAAGATTTTACATAGAAAAAGAACTTTCATTTAAATGGTCACATACAAAAATTTAAAGCACAACTAGCTGAAAATAACTTCGACATATTAATCTATAAGAATTGTTTTTTATTGACGAGCAAAAATCATATAATCATTATTTTCGACAACTTTAGCAGGTTGGACCCCTTAAGCTGGCGGGGGAGGAGGTTGAGATTTTTATTACACATTTGTTTTTACTTTCCCTACTACGTATAGTAAGTAGGGGAAGTATTGTATTCCACCCAAAAATTCGATACCGAGATTTCACCGGAAATATATGTTTTGAGACTCCCTGAATCCAAAAAAGCATTTTTGGAAACGTGTGTGTGTGTGTGTGTGTGTGTGTGTGTGTGTGTGGACAGTATAACTCAGAAACGAACAGTCGGATAAACACCAAACTTGGTATTTAGGTTCAGTATCTTCCATAGATGCGACACGAAGGTTTTCAAGAAAATCCCCCACCCCAGACTATGGTTTACATGGAACATTTTCGAAAATTTTAATTTTCTCAAAAATGGCTGTAACGATTTTGATTAAAATATCGTATGTTAAGATATTTTCATTACAAATGAAATGTATATCTCGAATTTTCTGGGAATGTCTCCAAAAGTATTCTTCATTGTGAACGACTTTTGCATAACTGGTAAACCATAAGAGATAGACAAAATTTTACTACACAAAAAATGTGGATCGCGTTAAAATACACAATTTATCTCATATACATTTTGTTGTTGTTGAGTGAACCATAGATATTGCTTGTTATTCCCTTAAATTTTCCAATACTTATTTTCTCAAATGGGAATTCGTTATTCATTTTTTTCATGTCCTGGACATACAAAGAGAATGGAATGCGTCACATAGCAACCAGCTCTTAAAAGATTTGACTATCGCTTAAATACTACCATATTCCCCTTGCACCTACAAGAAAATTAGCAATAAGATTAACACCTCGATATATCGATTAACATGGATATGGAGAATAAGCGTTTGTAAAAATAGTTTGTACAAGAGTAGAGAAAGTCATGCGAGTGTAACACATCAGATTTTTTTTAATTCTTTTTCTTTTATAGAAAAATTTGCCTTCATCTTAAGAGAAAATTATGAAATTTTAAACCTCAGTTACTAAAGCTTAAAAGTGCCGAAAGAATTAACCATAAACAGAACTCAGATATCAAGTAGAATCTTTTGCGGTTTAATCCTTAATCGGAATAGAAATAATGTTATACCTTTTTATTACCTGTACTCTAAACAGTTTTATCGTAAAATTGTTGTATCACATTGTTACCGCCCTGCACAAACAACAAAAGCTATACGCTAGTACGGCTTCAGTCTCTTTGTGCCAGTTCAGTGGTCATTTCCTCAATGGAAGATATCGTTTGCCGTTTTAAATCTGGACATATTAACTGCAGAATAAGTTCTTCTCTTCATCAACTCCGTTGTAGTATTTTCCAGCACCTCTAAACTTGGGATGTCACTGAAGCCAGCGAAAGAAAAGAATAAAATAAAGAAATATCTTTATGCACATTGTCAAACCGTTTAAATGAACGCGTAGAGCGTTTGTGTGTGTATAATGCCAGAGACTTAAAATGATTTATAGCTATTATGCAAGTTGCATCGACGGTACTTATTTACGTGGGAACATGACAATGGACTATAAATTATTCCTCCGCCCCGATGCGAGAGGTTCAGAGATCAAACAGGATGCAGCTATAATCTAAGGTGAATGAAAAGACAAGGATCTGGGAAAATCCCAAGCAAGAGAGAATCCCTCACAGTATTAGTCACCCCAAATTACATATACTCCGGATCTAAAAAGGTCCTAACCATTGGGCAAAGGTGGCTTGTAGCGAAGATAACAAACATGAATCATTTTGGAAACAGAATTTCAGACTTTGTATTATCTCTTGTGCGTAATGCGATTCACGATTTGTACAGACATTTTTATTAATGGAAATTAAATACTCTGCCACCGAACTTTGCAAGCAGCTTTGAGTATATTTTACTTTCTCTACCAAAAACTTTATTTCTAGATTTCACCAGAAACACAGTTTTTAGGACCCTGAATTAAAAACAATTAGAAAAAGTTCCCCATGTGTGTCTTTGAACAGCATAACTCAAAAAAATCCTCCCACCCCAAACTACCCTTTACACGGAACATTTTTCGAATTTTTTTATTTTCTCAAAAATGACTAACGAATTTGATTAAAATACTATATATTACAGATATTAACATTACAAATAAAACGTATATCTTGAATTTTTGGGAATAGTCTTTGAAGTCCTCTTCATTCGGAAGGAATTTGATATAATCTTTTATAACTGGTAAACGTTAAACGATAGACGAACACATACCTCACAGAATACGTAGATCTCTTTAAAATACACAATTTATTTTAAATAAACATTTTTGCGGCATCAGCCGCTTCCGAGATATCCGTTATTAATGGGTCGAATTGTTCAATACTTAGCCATTCTTTAAAGGTTCTTTCAACATTCAGTTTTTTCTCGCGATTCCATTGCAATAGTATGGAATTTTAAGACCAGTGTATAATGTGCAGTTCTTAAAGATTTAACTATCGTTCCTTTTGTGTCTATAACGAAATGTGTAATACAGCTATTTCTGCAAAGATTTATTTAGATTAAAATGAAGTAGATATAAAAATAAGGTTTAGCAAGACTATTTGTATACCTACCCACCAATAAACGATTGAGGGTAGAGAAAGTCGTGTGAATGTATTAGATTGTTAGTAAAAGAAAAGATCCGTGTGTGTGGTGTGTGTGTGAGTGAAAGAGAGAGAGAGAGAGAGAGAGAGAGAGAGAGAGAGAGAGAGAGAGAACAGCAAAACTTAAAAGCGAAAAGTCGGATAATACCAAACTTGATATTTAGGTTCGGTACGTACTAAAGATGCGATACGAAGGTTTTCAAGAAGATCCCCCACCCCAAATTACTCTCAAATGGAGGATTTTTGAAATTTGTTATTTTCAAAAAAAATGTCTAACGATTTTGATTAAAATATCATATATTGATGATATTTACATGACAAAATGTATATCTTGAATTTTCAGGGAATAGACTTTGAAGTTTTCATTTGGAAGGAATTTTGGATAAACATGTATAACTAGTAAACGTTAAGCGAAGACGAGAATGTACTAGACAAGAAATCTCTTTAAAACATACAATTTATTTCAAATACATTTTTTGTGGCATAAGCCATTTCCGAGATATGCGTTATTAATGGTTCAATTGTTCATTACTTGGCCATTCTCTTAAAGCCTTTGTCAACATTCAGTCGTTTCTCGCGATTGCATCGAAACAGTATTTAACTTCAAGGCTGGCATATAGCGTCCAGTTCTAAAACATCTGACTATCGCTGTTCTCTTTGTATTTATAACGAAATGTGTAATGTAGCTATAGAAAAATAAGCTTTTTGTAAGAACAGTTTATACACCCACTAATAAGCGATAAGAGGTAGAGAAAGAAATGTGAATGTAATACATCAGATTTTTAAAACTATGTTGACATATTTATTCTGAAAGTAAATACAAATTTTGCTATACTTAAATCATGATGCTATAGAAAAGAAAAATTATATTGTCAAAGGGCATAGATTGAAGCTATTTGTATGCAAGGCTGATTGTGTAGGACCAAAATTATTTAACAAACCATCCAACCTAAATATATCAACTGCTAAATTTAAGTCTAAATTGATCAAACTATTGTTAAACAGACATATTACACTGTTGATGAGTATCTTGAGGACCTTTTTGTTGTCTAATGATATCTTTGTTTTCATTGTGTGTCTGTCGTGTGCATTGTGTGTGTGCGAGAGGGGGGAAGAGAGGGAGAGTTCCCAACAATGTTCATAAACATGTACATTACTTTTGCATGTTATATTATGTTGAACAATACAATTGCCTTAGCTTAAGGTGTTATAATCGTATCGCATTTCTTTAGTTGTATAATAAAACACTGAGGAATGCTAAAGCTACGACCATCACATTTCACAGAGTGAAATTCATGCTGATATGTATTTGCATGCATTTCTTTCAGAGTCATTTTAAGCACCCTGTGGAAAGTAATCTTGAGATTTTCTTATAACCTTGGTCATGTATTAAATGAGCTATTTCTGCATTTTAGCCAATAAGGGCATTTTTGTATGCACAAGAGCAATCGAGTAGATCGCAGTTTTTTAAATCGCGTCGTCGCGGCTTCTATCTTGTCACGCGATGCTATTGAAATATTATGCATTATTAATTATATAATCGATTAGTTAAACGGTTCTCTTAAAATTGAAAACAGGGCAGCTGTTTCATGTTACCTGCTTGAAGTGAAATCACAAGCAGAGGGAAATGCGAACGCGGGACCGCAGAGTGCTGGAACAGGTTGGAACATGTATCGCGTTCCATTCTCTACCGGAGACGGGGCCTGATGCAATTATCCCATTCCTATCGTTGTTCTTCCAGTTTTGGTTGGACCTTACCCAGCATTTGGAATGTTGCACTTAACTAATGGATGGACCGACTAGACGGTCGAAGTCCATATTAAACATCTTCCCGTTTAAGTTAGAGAAACTAACATTGTTCGAAGCTTATTTTATCATATTGTGAAATCTATCTGTGGAATTCCAAGACTGTTAAGTTAAAACAATAAGCTGATTCAAAAGTCTGAAAACTTCGGAATATCTCGCATAGTGGGTGACCAAAAACAATTTATAATATTGCAAAGACATACTATGACATTCTCAAAACAGTGAACACCTAAAGTGACCTGATTCATAGCTGACCTCTTAGCTATAACTTAGGTTTTAATTAGGCTTCAATTGTTTTGGTATTTTAATACTAGCAGAAGTACTCGGCGTTGCCCGGGGCGTCGACGGTTTTAGTGAAACATCAACTTTTCCAAATAATTGTTTATTTACACATGAATTAAAGCAGTTACACTATTGTTGGTATTCAGTTTTTTAATTTGGTCACCTCACCTTCATTGGGCTAAATTTCCTAACCGTACTGAAAATCGTCCGAATTGCCTCCCATCCAATAAAAGAATGAAGAAAGCAACATTTATTCTTTTGTTATTGAGAAAACGGGCCCATTGCTACTGAAAATCCTTAAAATTGCCCGCCCCACCGTGGTGGGTGATTGGTTTTTAATACAGAGAACATGAGAACATAATGTTAATAATGAGAACATGATTTATATTTTTATTTCACAAAAATATTGAGAAAACAGGCCCATTCGTGTTGAAAAATCTCAATTCTTCCCGCAAAACACTTTCCGGACCTCTCTCTTCCGTTAGTGGTGTTTTTACAGCACCCCCACAGTATTTTTACTCTTGCCGTAAGGAATTTTGTGCCAAGTACGGTCCAAGCGTGCATGAGGATACCTAAATTTATTTAAAGAGGTGAAATACCTATAGAAATGATTACTTCATAATATATCCATGTTTACTTATAAGACAAAACGGTTTGTTTTAGACGGTAGAGCATATATTAGGTGTTCAAATCTGTGGAGCACCTATTGGCATCTGTTCGTCCGTTCGCATGAAACTCACGAACTGCTCTAGTATGGAGTTGAAATGTATACAAAACAGTTTCAAATCTGATCAGAGCTGCTATAAAATTAGACATCTTTTTCAGGAGGGTATGTTAAAGATTTACGAGTGAGTCTTAAAAAATTCACTACTTTTCGGCGATCTGCAGTATGTTGGAGTTGAACTTTTGTGAGTGTATGAAATTAATTTATTTCAAATTTGGTTGAAAACCAAATGAAGGGCAGTTGATGAAATGGGGAACTAGTTAGGAAAAATCCCTCCAATTTTCTCTCCAGCATAACGAAACGAAAAATGTAAGGTGAATCTGTGGTTATTCACAATTAAAGCTAACTCGGTCGCCAAAACAAGCAACCTATACGCAAAACTGCCTGATTATCGGGTTTCATGTTGCAGATCATTTCATGGAATGGGCATTTACTCGGATGCAACAGAAACTGATGCAGAAACGTTTAAGACATCTGAACACATAGCACAGAATTCCAGAATTGGGAAGGAACAGGTGAAAGAGAGGGGAAGCTCAGGCTTTCCTTCCAGAATCCTTGAGCAGACTGTTGCCCACTGACGAGACAAATGCTGTGAAAGCGTATGTAAGCATCTATACCTTAGCTCAATTTAAGTAAGAAAATATTAGTGGTCCCTATTGTTAGATGAAGTGTGACTCATCTTATGTCATTAATTCCACGGACAGCCAGATCCTAATTTGAAATGACAACGATAGAGTGTTTTATCTAAGTGCTATTCTCGATAACAGGTGGACTGAGAGGCTGAGCCTAAACTAGACCTAATAAAAGTGTCAGTTTTGCTTTGCAGGTTAGTCATTAAATGCCTTTGTATTTGACCACATACTGCCAACGAAAATGAATACAAGATACATATTGAGAAGCATGACAAGATGTGTTTTGGGTCTTTTAGAGTTAAGTTTTGAGCACTCTTAATTGTTCGCGAAAACGGTCTGAAAGAAAAAGAGACCGCCTATCACCGAGGAAAGTGCGTCAGCAGTGTAAACAAACGATTAAAATTGTCTCATGTTTCACCTCTCACATTCTTGTCATCGTCATTAGCTTATGTAAATAAACGAATGGCGAATTCGCTTTCTCTATGAAGTGTGTTAGGGTAGGAGATAGCTGGCGGAGTTTGGCTTCTGGTATAGCGCGCAGTTGTACAGGGTGAGCCAAAAAAAGCTACGAACCGCCTGCTCGGACTTTTTCTTGTCCGCGTCCTCGGCGCTCGTCTGCCGCTATCATAGAAAGGCGCGGATGAAACCATACAACATTTTTAAAACTACTTTTAAAGGCTTTACTTGCCAACTGGATAGTTTCCTAAAGAGGTGCCCAAATGTATGGACAACGACGGTGGCCAGTTTCAGCACTTCCTTTCATAAAGTTGGTAAATAAAGCCTTTAAAAGTAGTTTTAAAAAGTTGTATGGTTTCATCTGCGCGTTTCTATGATAGCGGCAGACGGCAACAAGCGCGGACAGGAAAAACACCGCGCAGGCGGTTCGTAGTTTTTTGGCTCGTCCTGTATTATAGTTCTGGAAGCTTGATACCAATAGCACATTAAGCTGAATGTATCCCATTTCATGCTTTATTTGCGTGAATGCTAAAGAATTGCGCATTTTGAAAGCACTGTTAGGTTATTCGAGCGTGAAATGCCATAAAGTAAGGCAAATATTAAAAATAAATCTGTCAGTTGTGAATGCTATTTAGAGCATACTTGAAAGAAACTCTCGCATGCACAAAGAATCGGAATAATTACTCTTAATGGGGTAATGGCAAAGGCAGATGGAGTTCGCAGGAGAGAACATCGCCTCTAGTTGTCACGTGAAGTTACAAGACTTTTTCTTGGTCTGTAGCACGCATGGAACCCTCCACTACCCTTTGTGATGGAGGCAGATGTATGTGTTCGTCACAGATGTGTGCACTGGAAGCAATACATTCCAGCAGCTGCGTACATACACCTGCATGCATTCACGGTTGGTCTCCCTCGGCAATAACTGTCTCTTATTACAAACAATTAATAGTAAATGTTGTGTATTTCCTTGTTTGTGCAGCTGCAAACAAGAAATAATTTTGGGATTTTAATCCTTTCGGTATCTTCCTCTCCCACTTCTTGGCATCATTTCTATAATCTTCTCAACATTTTTAAAGTCGTCTTGCGTTTCTCTCGTCATTCCATAGTTTAGGAGTTAATATAAGACAGAACTGAAACAACGTAGTTTAAGGTAGTTAGAAAAACACAGTTTAGTATTTCATAGGCCCATGTTAAAAGATACAAGTTTAAAAATAAAGTAATACGCGGCGGTATTTATAAAAAATAAATAAATAAAATTATTGTACAGAGTAATTATTGTTATAATATTGTCTAAAATATAACTCCTTTTTCTAATGTCTGTAGCAACATGTTGGAAAGCTCAACAGTAGTAAATTACTTGGATTTTGGTAGAAGTTAATATTTTTAAAACGTGTTTTTATTAAAACACAATTTTTAGCATGTTCGTCTACATAAATCAGTTGTTAGCTGTGTTTTAAATTAATGCTAGAAGCTAGGTGTAATTAAAAAGTTGCATAAATGTGCTGAATATGTCAAAGCTCTGCTGTTGGGCGATTTTTAAGGCGGAAACTTGAGTTTGAAATGTATTCATAGCAGTTCGCGGTAAATCGCTAAACCACGATATGCTGCAAACTGTTTCAGACTTGTAAGGAACAATAAATAAAATTGTTATACGATAAATCAAAATATTATAATGACAAAGATAGTATCCACTCTTTAAAGCATATGCCCAACATACAGCAATTAATACTTGCCACATGCAACTATTACATATTCTGTTATTGGTTGGACGTCGCAAACATGCTTCATCATTATATTTTGTTTCACGAGCCGCATTGAACATCTTAAGCTCGTTTCGGCTGCTTTGAATTCGGAAACAATTGCACATCAGAAGCGATGTTAAATAGTTTTACTTTTGTTTGCGTATATTCACTTTAAAATTTGAATTTCACAAATATTCACACTACCAGGCACTAGAGAATGTGTGCAATTAATATTATTGGTTAATTAATATCAACATTTTAAACAATTTTATGTATATTTCTAGGGATTATTGTCGTAATTTTAGATCTATTTATGAATTCTGTGTTGTCAGAAATTATCCAACAATTTCGTGTCGCATATATGGTACATATACATATTTGAATCTGTTTTAGTAGAATTTATTTATGTCTGTATTTGTAACTTTAACACTGTGCATCATGGTAAGCGTTGTGTACAGCAGCCTTTAGTTGAAGGAAGCAGAACTTTTTGATGAATTCTTTCTCTCCATATCTCCAAATTGAAGAAAAATTGTCGATTCGAGATCTCCGGATTTAGAGACTAGCTCGTTAATCAGTAGATAGTAAAGGCAGTTTTTGCACTTAATAACTGCTTACACTTATTCTTGACAGCCGAAGATAGAATATGATGGTTGCCCAGTATATATACCATGCATTTTAAATATGGAGAAAGCCTAAGCACGCATTCATTAAAATTTTACAATGAGTTGCTTCATAGTAGAGATTCTTAGAGATGTGGTTTGCATTTGAATGTTAGATCCGTGGATTAACTGTTTTGCTCCTTGAATCTCCTACTTAACGGGATTGAGTTCATGCACATTGTGGATCTAAGGCTCACTTGTGTTTAAAATGGGAATTGCTATTTTGCAAGCCAAGTCGGTTGAGATTTATTGAACCCATAGTTGCGAGAGAATAGAATGCTAGAAAGAAGAGCTAAAGCCTTCGACGTAACGTCAGTTGTGTCCTTAATCAACCGAATTTAATGCTTAGTTTCTGCTTAAATGCAGTTGGCTTCATCGGCACTGTTAACAGCAGAGGACTTAAAATAATGGACCTCTTCTAATAGCTATAGATATGTTGGCAAAGACAAAATAATATGAGTTACAATTATTTCTATGTATTGGAATAAAGCAACGAACAAAACAGTATATCTCCACTACACCGAGCAATCACCCAACAAACTTGAAGTAGGTTACTAGCCAAATCGTAGTTTGATTTCGGGAAATTGAAGAGGTGAAAATTAATTTGAAAGCAGCAAATTATGGTTCCAAAGCCGCGTGTACGAAACTTCATCAACCAGAAACTCCTAATACTGCAGCCGTTGCCTTCGTTATATCAGATGCTCAGAGATGAGGAAGACCTGTTCTGTATGTAATCGACCTCGAGGCACAAGGAGGTCGTTGTGGTCAGCCTTGTCGTTCAACTTACACAGTGAAAAACTGTCTTCTGTAAATGGAACGCAAACCCTGAATGTTCTTTTTTTACGGAACGGCAAACAGCATGATTGTAGCAACATCGCAAAAGCCTTTCCTCGTCACTGTCCTCCCTTCAAGGAGAGAAACAACAAACGTCCATATTCTGCCGGAAATGCAAAAACAGCTGCCAGACAAGGGAGTTTCACTTGTTCAGGCAGCGCAATTCCTTCCTCACTTGGCATAGATGCGTCTCTGTTTTGCAATTAATCTGCATCGTTTGTGTACAAAAAACTTGCTTTGCAGTTGGTTATAAAAACAAAACAATGGGAGAACACCAACATCCGGTCTGGCGTTCTTACTTGGGATGAATGGTGATAAAATTATCATAGAGCTGTTTATATTGTTGTCATGGATATAATGTTAGCTCAGTACTAGCCATCATTCTTGAAACAACCACTGTGTCATAGTAGTGTTCCGGGGAAATTCGTAGAAAAGCACTGCAGAAACTTCACGTTGTTATGCTACAGGAGGCCAAACTC
This sequence comes from Deroplatys truncata, assembly GCA_030765065.1. Taxonomy (NCBI): domain Eukaryota; kingdom Metazoa; phylum Arthropoda; class Insecta; order Mantodea; family Mantidae; genus Deroplatys; species Deroplatys truncata. The sequence continues at coordinate 170,343,883 of CM060983.1, forward strand.
TTGAATGGACCTAAGCAACAACGTACATACTTTTGTTGGATCACTTAACGTAACTGACCACGTCTCTTGCCATTTCTGGGGCTACGGGTTTCATTACTGGACTTGCCATGGGATTTATCCTTGATTGAGACGATTCTTGTGACCATGTCCTGTTTTAAGTTATGTCGGTTTAGATTTAAGGTCTGTGCTGACGCGTTGCTCACACATTCACCTTCATCTCCACCGGAAAGTTTCTTTTGGGGACCAATAAGTGCCTAAAGTAGGTAATCTTATAATAAAAGGTGTTAAGAAGACTTTTTTGGGGGGGGGTCTGCGCTTCCAAAACCTATAGTTTCACTTTTGATGAGGAATTCGCTGTATTGGCTGTATTCACAACAGCGTATCTCTAAGTGGTATACCAGCCGACATTTAGGCTTCTGGTTTGGGAGAGACAAAGCTGTCGTGTCATTTTAATTACAAAATTCATTTCTACAAGCCATGTCTACTAATACGTATTTAGGACATCAGCAATGAGTGCTTCTCTCGTTATGAATTCTCAACTTCTATCCAAATACTTAACATTGACTTGTCGCCAAACCAGATATTCACATTGCAAAGATCAACGTGCACAAAATGTTAAGATCTACATACATTCCTGTATAACGTGTGTAATTAGCCAATCTTTCTGCCGGTTATAAAGGTTTCCTGAAGTGCCACGAATTGAGGAACGAAAGCTCAGGGACGTTTATAGCCTGTTGGAAAGTACTGCACACTCTTGAGACGAAGAAGAAACAATGATAAAAATAATAGGTCAGCTTAAGGTAAGTCTTGCATATACACCTATATAGCGCTCAATCGCAATTCTTTTTGATCAATGCTGTTGCAGCATTTCATTCTTTTTCGTTTAAAATTTTCTTGGAATGAAAGAACGGTGTTAGCGATCCACCTTACGATAGAAGCGTTGCTGAGTTCTTGGATATTTGGACTCTAGTCTTAGACGCACATTATGTCGGCAAAGGATCTGTAATCTTAACATCTGATAAGAGACTGTTCAATTTAAGTCGCACTTCACGTGAAGAGCGTTCGATAGAGTGCGTGACCTTGGTCTCTGGTAAGAGAATCCAGATTATTATCGATCACTACAGTAAGTGTTTCCAAATTCATTGGTTTAATAGTCCTTAGGGACAAAATAAAATGTACCCAAGGGTAAAGAAGTGCTTGATCAACCCGTCTCTTGGGAGCTATTGACCTGCTTTACCTTAGCAACCACAAAGGCGGCACAACATGTGGAAATGGGAGTCTGATAACGTTATCAGCAGCAGAGAAAAGGGAAAGTAGAACGCCGTCACGGTTACACAGGAACATGCCATTTAAGTACACAATCTTTTTGGGGCTTTCCGTCACGCTATCAGTGTTGTGTGGTAGGATACATCACCTGGTTTGAACAAGCGAGGTATATCCTTAGTGCTGCAGAGGAATAACAAACCAGAGTAATAGTGGAATTCAAATTAATATAATCAGAGCTTAAATGCACATACCGCGCATTCTGCTTGTGGCAGAAAGAATGAAGTAGCATTGGTAAACACTATTATGAATACTTGGGCAAAAAATTATAACATTTTTGCATATTTTAGAGACTCTCCTTTTAAACGACGGTAATTTGTAACGATTTGCAACAAATGGTCTTCAACGCATGCAGCACAGTAGTGCGAAGGGAAGGTGTTTTTATTTAATTTCGTACTGACCCAAACATATCCACATAAAATCTCAAATATAAATGCTTCACTTCGTACTTGAGGTGGCTCTTCGAGTTGTTTCATGCGCACATATGTGCAAACGGATATGCAATGCTGCATTTCGGAGTAGCGAACCGACATAGAAAGAAATGTTTACTAGGGATGCTATTTTATTTGCTATAGTTTGGATATGTGTGCTTTATAAAGATTCTTAGAAAGAAAACCAGTAAGTTTCTAACGAGCATTGCAGGGAAAACTATGGTTGAGTTTGTGTTACATTTCATGATTCACGGTATACCTCAACGTTTGTTATCATTTAGAATTTTATTTCTATAGATTTAATGTATTTCTTGTTTTCATTCTAAAAATTCATACTTTTAATTTTTTTGCATATTTTTTACCTTTATGTGTTTTCAACTTTAAGTTTTCTGCACATAAATCTGCTGGTTTGGATATATCCGATATAACGTAACGTGCGTGCGTGTGTGTGTGTGTGTGTGTGTGTGTGTACTGAAATAAATTAGATATCGACATTAAGCTAGATCGTCCTGTTATGCGATGATCGTCTCTTTACTTTGTCTACTACGTATAGTAAGTGGGGAAGTATTGCATTCCACCCAAAAATTCGGTACCGAAATACATGTTTTGAGGTGCCCTGAATCCAATTAAAGCATTTTTGGAAGGCCTATCTGTCTTTGAACAGCATAACTCAAAAAAGAAAACTCGGATAAATACCAAACTTGGTATTTTGAGTTTAATATCTTCCAAGGATGCGACACGAAAATTTTCAAGAAAATTCCCCCACCGCAGACTACCCTTTAGATGTAACATTTTTCGAAAATTTTGATTTTCTCAAAAAAATGGCTAACGATTTTGATTAAAATATCACATGTTTAAGATATTTTTATGTCAAATGAAATGTATATCTTGAATTTTTCTAGGAATGTCCCCAAAAGTCCCCTTCATTCTGAATCTTTCGCATAGCTGGCAAACCGTAAGAGATAGACAAAATTTTACTACTCAAAAAATGTAGATCTCGTTAAAACACACAATTTATGACGTATACTTGTTTTGTGGAGTGAACCATTTTGTTATTTGTTTGAATTTTCCAATACTTATACTTTTTCTCAAATGGGAATCGTTATTTTTTTTTTTTAACGTCCTGGACATGCACAGAGAATGAAATGCTCTACATAGCAACCACCTCTTAAAATATTTGACTATTGCTTAAAGCCTAGCAATTCCCCTTGCATCTACAAGAAAATTACCAATAAGATTAACATCTCGATTAACATGAAGTATATGGAGAATAAGCGTTTGTAAAAATAGTTTGTAGAAGAGTAGAGAATGTCACGTGAGGGTAACACATCAGATTTTTTTATTATTGGACTAAGCATGATAAATCTTACTTAAACATGCTAAAGAAAGTTTGTTATTTGTTAATATTTGTAGATTCTTCAACTGTTCCTTTTATTTGTCCCACATTACATATATCTCAATGTCCTGGTTTAAAGACTTTGTATTCTGTCTGTCGAAAATAATGTTTTAGTGGTACATAACGACACCGAGGTATACATTTATTGAGGTCACTCGCCTCAAACAGCAATGCTCATTTTATATAGGCTGCCTTTGTAGTACGTCCTCAGCCGTTAGACTTTCAGAGTCGTAAATCAGCCTCGGAGATTTCTGCGAATGTTCATAAAGCCCCCTATTATTCTATCAGAATGGTCGGCATAGTTTGAGAATATCGTCAGCTAAAGATTCTAATTTTAATTTGCTTTAAACTGTTTTTTCTCAGCATTGCAGAGTGCTTTTCCTTAACGAGGCATCTTCTGTGCAAGAAAAGCGGTATTAAAATATATTAAGCTGGTGATGCACATACCATCAGCATTACAGAGAAGACAAGCAGATACAAGGACGTTGAGCGTGTCTTTGCCCCAGCTGAGAACGACATTGGCACAAGAAGTTTTTGCCCGCGGCGAGGCAGCCCGGAATGACATCACGAAGGAATAGGGTGTGGAAGTTTATCAACGGAATCCCAAGCCGGATTAGCTTGCGACATATCCGCCAAGTTGCGTAGTATCCCACTATAACTTAGTATAAATAGCACATTCATGATTTTAAGTGATTTGGCAATGGTCTGTAGCTAGATATTACAACTTCAGGTTTTATACACAGACAGTGTCAAAATGTGTGTTTAAAAACAAGGACGAGAATTGGAGAGAGAAAGAGAGAGAAAAAAACCTAATGTATAATATCCAATTGGTCTTCCCACCCTTTGTTGCATATTTTCATACCTTGCTTTTATATTCTAGCATTGTTAGAAGTCCGTTCTTACTGCATACGGCACCGCAGGTGGTGGAGACCGACATACTTGGAATTCAATGATAATTAGGAAAGGAAATTTATGAAGGAAACTTTACAGGCCAAAAGATTTGGGTACCTGCCCGGCAATTGTCATTTGTGAGGACTGAGGAAAACCTGGAAAAAAAAACCAGTCATGAAGGACGGGATTTGAACCGCGGACATCCCGTTCAAGAGTTCAATTATAGCGTCCGTGTCGGTGTACCTTTGCTAATAGTATTGATACGAAGTCCCTTTTTACACCTAAATTCCTGTTTAACCACAATCAATATTCAGAAAAACAGGAAAGAAAGCAAGTCGAGACGGCAGTTGATTACCTAAACGTTAGGCCTGTATTATCCTAATCTTGATATTGTGGGCCCGATAGTGCCGGGATCATGATAACAAAAAGGAAAGACCAGTTATAACGCTTCTGCTAAAATACTGGCAAATATAAAAGAATAGCGAATAGTTTGGAAATGGTTAATGCCATCAAAATGTTGTTTAAACACAAATTATGTAGTTTAACTAGATATACATTTTTTCCTGTGGTGAGCTTTTGTCTATCCCAATAAGTGCCTCTGACTCGGAGAATGTGGCTCGCCAGCTTCTCGGCACACCGAGAGAAGTTAGCGTTGGAAGTGCTAGTCAAGTGAGGCAAGGGCAAAAGTAAAGTCGGTGATAAGTGAACGCAGAAATTTTTAAGTAGCTAGTTTCAAGTTATCTAAACTCAAACCATTATGTCAATACAAAGACTGTAAACAACACAAGTCGTGAGTCATTGACGGGCAGGTAAACACGGTCTGCAAACAATGAATGGTGATGATTTGTAACCTGTTACGTCACTGCGTCCAGTCCAGTAACAGTTAAACTTCTGATAACAGATGAACAACAGGGAAAGGAGGATAATGCTGTGCTTTGTATGTACCTACGTGATTTTAAAAATTGCCGCCTTTCCTGTCACTCCGGACCCCTTACCTAAGCCTCTCCGCAGAAATTAATGCGTCACATACAAATACATAACTGAATTAGAGGACCCTGGTATATCTGGTTTCCTAGAGAAAATTGGATGAGAATGAAGAGGACACTACAGGTTAGATAGAGAAGATTCGATATAAATACATTTCCAATATATTATCTCAAACATATTATAGCCTAATTAAAATAGTTCTAACAGTTAATTAATTACAATTGTTGCTCGAGCTGGGGAACTTTGTTTAATAAAAATTTCGCACTGTCACTTTAAAAGGCGCTGACTTAAGAAGACTTAAGCGCGTGTGCTGTCCAGACAGCTTTATTTTGGGGGTCATCAAAGTGTATATTTTCAGTGAACTTGATCTATCAGTTTTTTTTATGGAATGAAATGCAGAATAATGGTATTATCATTCATAAAGGAAACATGTAGGAATTTAGAACAGGCTACAAATATATGCAAAACAGAACTGACATATTTATTCAAAACTTGACACCTGTTGATCAAACTTGACCAAGTGAAAGTCCTTTCGGGGACTGAATACCATTTATTTATTGTCTTTGATTCCTACTCAGCCCGTTCTCCTAGTACTTGATCCATTGAATGTAACTTCATGTACTGTTTTAAACAACTATACCATTAGAATCGCACGTTGAGATAAAATTAACAAGGATGGACTGGCTACGGAGAGGACTCGGCGTAGGGGATTTTGTACCAGGATGAGGCGAGAGGAGACACCGGGCGGCCGGAACCAGGAGTGACGGCACAGAAATGGCAGGATCCCTAAGTTTCCAGATAGAGACAGGCAGACCGGGGACCCCACCGCACACAGAGAGGGTCCAACGCCCCTCAAGGGGGTTCGGTTACCCCCGGCAACCAACCGAAAGCCTAGGAACGGATAGAGCCACAGAGAGCATCCTTTTCCCCTGCCACACCATCGCCGAAAGAAACCAACGGATGAAAGAAGAAGTGAAATGAGAATGGAGGGACAGGAAATTTGGGGGATGTGAGAATCCTTCCCAGCATTCGCCCGAAAAAACCCATGAGTCAGGAAGGTCGGCCACGGGAATCGAACCCACGACCTCCCGAATGCGGGCCACAGACGAAACCGCCTTAGCCATCCCGCTCGATTAGCAAAGAAGGTTACATTATGAACCTTTGATGTACCTGCATGTTAGCATCATCCGCGGTGTCATTATATTACATTTGAAGAAATCTAGTTATGTGCTGGGATTGTAAAACTCTAAATTATTATTTCGTTTTCTTGTTACAAAACACATCTAAGACGGTTAAGCATTTATTACCGTAAATTTTCGAAAGAGTTTGCTAGTTTAATCCAGCTTTCATAGTTTGAGTTTGTTACACGTCATAGTTTAAGGAAGCAATTGCACGTATTATACCTGAGGTAGCGTCATAAGTCACGGAGAAATTAATAAAGGAAGGAATGTTTATGTTCACATATAAGGATGGTATTTGGCCTTACTCCGAACTACGCCTCAATGCCCCTCACGTACGAGGGGTATGTAATACTCGCATGATAGTTTCCCACCAGTTACTTAGACATTCTAGAAGCTTTCAGCTGATAGCGAATTGTTAACTTCCATATTAGTGTCATCTAGGCAGCTTTATGTCTTGCGGTGTCTTCATTAACATGCTAGAAACTATTGTGCTTATAATATTCAAGGGCGTTCTGCTTATAGTGCTTCACATCACCTTGTAGCTGTCCTAAGCTATGGAATGAATCTTGATGAATGTGAGTTGATATTGCTGAGGCGTAGGAAGCGCCTGAACTAGTGTGTTCCACCTAAATCTGGCACGGTGACTATCACTGGTTCTTTTCTAAGAGAACTATGCTGTGTTCGTTACATCATTATGAATCTTATTTGGACCAGTCGTTTTTATTTCTCTGTCACTTGCTGGCGAGCCACTTACTCTCACTAAATGCCTAAAGGAAAGGAATCGATCCAAAAATTCGATAACGAGATCTTAGTAAAGTATACATTTGGAGTGCTCTTGAATAAATTTAAATAATAATAATAATAAAATATACCACGCGTCCTCTTGTGTCGTGAGACTGAACAACATAACTCAAAAACAAAAAGTTGAATAAATGCAAACTTTAATACATACCTCTTCAGGATATAATACTGAGATATTCAGAAAATACGGCTTCCCAAAATAGCCCTTTACCCATTAAAGTTTTCGTTATATTTTAATTTGTTAAATCCGGCTCAAACGATTATAATTGAAATAGGCATGTTTGTGGTACTAAAACGAGGAATTTATAACTTCAATGTAATTCCTTTTGAAGTCTTCACCCTCACTGAATTTTATGTAGCAAGGGTGTTATTTAGAGTTCTCTTACAATTAATGTAAAATACATTGTTTGCGCTTAGCCACTTTTGAAATATTAGTTGTTCATTTGAGTTTTTTTAGCGGTACACGTTAAAATGGCACATGAGAGTTGATTTACTTCTTACGAGTTTATGCAGAATACATAATATCAAAGTTAGCATAGAATTATAGACATGTTTTTAAATCGATTTTATGTGATGCCAGCAGGGTACACAGTCCAGTCATAAGTTCTGTCCTATGCTTAAGAAGCGATATGTCTTAAAATAAAAGACACAAAAAATATAACATAGATATTTTAATTCAGTAACTAATGAACATTCTTACACTATAAGACATTCAAAATGATCACGTCTGGCCTGTACACAGGACCTTAATGTGTTACCCCAGTCTGCTATTGCAGCATCGATGACATCTAGAGGAATTTCCTGCACTGCCTTTACAGATCTCGCTTTAGAGATTCCAAACTGGAGTGAGGTTTAGCACAGGCCTTACTCTCCAAGATATCCCAAAACCTATAGTCCAGTGGGTTCAGGTCTGTGTTGCCAGAGGGCCAGTTTTCTGCTGCAATGAATTCTGGAACATTGTCCCTAAGCCATGCTTGTGTTGTTCTAGCTTTGTAAGCTGGGGCTGAATCTTGTTGAAAAACCCAATGGCTTCCATTGAAGACAGTGGTGTTCAAGGGTCTCGCAACTCTCTCTAGGATGTCCTCTTGGTACCGTCTCGTCCTGTTTTTACTTTCTCTACTACGTTTAGTAAGTAGGGGAAGTATTGTATTCCACCCAAACATTCGATACCGATATTTTACCGGAAATATATGTTTTGAGACCCCCTGAATCCTAAAAAAGCATTTTTGGAAACATGTCCGTGTGTGTGTGTCTGTGAACAGCATAACTCGGAAACGAACAGTCGGATAAACACCAAACTTGGTATTTAGGTTCAGTATCTTCCAGAGATGCGACACGAAGGTTTTCAAGAAAATCCCCCCACCCTAGATTACCCTTTACATGGAACATTTTTCGAAAATTTTAATTTTCTCAAAAATGGCTCTAACGATTTTGATTAAAATCATATGTTTAAGATATTTTCATGACAAATAAAATGTATATCTTGAATTTTCTGGGAATGTCTCCAAAAGTACTCTTCATTGTGAACGACTTTTGCATAACTGATAATCCATAAGAGATACACAAAATTTTACTGCACAAAAAATGTAGATCGCGTTAAAATACACAATTTATGTCATATACATTTTTTTTTTGAGTGAACCATTTTCGAGATATTGCTTGTTATTCCCTTAAATTTTTCAATACTTATTTTCTCAATTGGGAATTCCACATTCATTTTTTTTGTCTTGGATATGCAAAGAGTATTAATCCGTGGCAAAGAGAATGGTGCTGCACCTAGCAACCAGCTATTAAGAGATATGTATATGCTTAAAGGCTACTGTATTGCTATATTGCCCTTGTACATATATATTCCCCTTACATCTAAAAGAAAATTAGCAATAAGATAGAGTCTGCAAATGTTTATCTCGATTAACATGAAGTAGATGGAGAATAAGCGCGTGTAAATATAGTTTGTACAAGAGTAGAGAAAGTCATGTGAGTGTAACACATCAGATTTTTACTCCTTGTTTGCAGAAATAGATGATACTCCTTGATGTGACACGCCCCACCAAAGCTTCACTGCTTGCTGGGTAGTGCTCTCTCTGGACACGGGGACTAATATTTTAGCTTCCTCTGAGGCGCGTACATATATTTTATCATTTTGCTTATTGTACTTCTCCTCCACTGGGAAAATTTTCTTATCTGTGAAGATGATATTTTCATGATCATTCTGAGCATGCCCCTGTAAGAGCCTCTTTGATCGTTCGTACCTGATCTTCTTTAGGTTCGAGGTTAACACATGTCCCACTGACTATATGAAAGTCTTCTCTGATAATCCAAGACATGGATTTGGCGGATATATTTAACTCAGGACCATTATTTTTTGTTTCCGGAGTAGGTTTCGACGTATTCGTTTTCTTACTGCTTTGACCACTCCTGAAGTCCTTATGGTACGTGGCCTGCCAGATCTTGGTACGTCTTCAACAGAGGAAGATTCAACGAATCTCTTGACAGTTCGGTAAAGAAATTTTAATGACATTTTCAGTAGGTTTCTTACTACACTTATAAAGAGCAGTGACTGCAAATCTGCTTTCATTTACATCCCATTTCATATTTTATTGGTTGGTGTAGGCAGCTACACAAAGCAAGTGTGTTTAGAATAATAGCTCTGCTACCATGGTAACTTGTAACAATACCATTAAATAATTTATTTTTAAGTTGTAGAGCCACAAACATAGAGGACAACACTTATGACTGGACTGTATATAAACCCATTTGAAATGATAACCTCGGTACTTAACGATAAAACACAGAAAACAAGAAGTGTCTCGCGTGAGTCGATTACCATCAGAGCTCCGACCCCCCTCCCTCTCGATTGCATGCGGAAAATGAATATAAAGTAATATTGTTACTGAAATTACAATTTGAAGTTAAAGAAACGCTAACATTTCCACGACGAGGATAGACTTCGTAATAATCCTTCGATTAATAGTAATAAGCTGAGAATAAAACTTTCATAAAAATCCGTCGATCACGGTTGATAAACCTTCCATGTTACTCTGCTATTTCAATTTTTGTGTTGAATTGCTAGTTTTTGTAGTAACTAAAGTCACGCTAAGCCATACTTCAGTGCACTTAAACAATTCAGATCGCTTTTGATAAAGTCCAACATTGCTGTGTGTAAATTTTATGTCTGAGAGAAAAGACCACTTAATTTGCATAATTTCTTCATTCATTTTACATTTTTTTAAAGGAGTATTTACAATTTAGGCTTTTTTAAAGGCATACTAGCTCCCGATTATCAAAATAGGGAAATAAAAATAAAGAAAGGAAAGAAAAGAATACACAAAAAGTGTTTACTAGAAGGAAATAACAAGGAGAATATAGTTTAATATATCCTAAACCTGTAATGTGTGTGGAATCATCATCATCATCATCATTATCATTCATAACTAATTTCCTGACCTTTGCCTAAGTCAGAAATCCTGATGGAATGTATGGTAATCCTGGAGTGAATTTAAATGTAAACTCCAGGTCTAATTGGTATCAAATCTATCCACTCCTCTACTATAAAGTAAGAAGTTAAAAACAAAACTCAGTTTAACATTCTTCCCCCCTCCCCAAACTGCAAAACTCATTAAACCTAATGCTCCATGAACTATTACTCAACTGAAGAATTTATATTGCTTGTTCCACTTTTTCAATTATTCTATATAATCATTTTATAGGTCTACTGGGGCCCCCTAGGAAGTTTTAGATGCGAAGTGGGATAGTGTAACGGGAACCAAACGCATTCATTTTTCCAGAAAAACTTAAAAACTTGGCTTAATTGAGGTAGAGTTTGCAGAAAAGGACCTGCTCAACATTATGATTTTGTGGTACGAGTACCATAAATGGAAGGACTAAACACACTTTCAAATTTAAATTTAAAAATAATATGGAGGATACAGTGCAATAATTTCTAAAAAAAAAAGATTTCTTCTTCATCATTGAGCACTTCTTTTAAAAGTCGTGACATATGGTTTATTGGCGAAGTTCTTAATCGTTGTTTCTTTTCAACTTAAAAGCCATGGCATTATTTTTGTACACCACATTCATCGGGAAGCAGAATCTCCCAATAGGAAAAATACAAATACATTTATAGTGGCTGTGTGAAAATCTGAGCACATTGCTTAGTTATTGCAGAACTACCACGAGAAAAGTGAACATTTGAATCAACTAATGCTGCTCATACGTGAATAATAAAGTAAAATTGAACAGTCTCTTATACCGTTGACAACTAAGGCCTGACTGCCGCTTTGGTCAACATTCTGGCTTTTCAACCCAGGAGTTCCGGTTTCGATTTCCGGCTGGAGCGGGGAATTTTTAGGGAGGCTAATTCCTTATCCTCCGCAGAGTCTGGAAGTATGAGTGTAAAAAAAGATTAAGCTAGCGTTAAAAAAAAATGCAGTTGAACGTGTAAAACACCATCAGTTGTTTCTCAACTCAAGCCCCCAATATGGCAGTATAAGTTAAAAGGGGGCTATATAAACGAAATAGTAAAAGTAATAAAAAGAAAAGGCCTAGTTTAACGATCAAATTACTCACTCGGGCAGAGGGGTTGAAATAGATGGGGGACTGCCCTTCAAACCAGCATTAACGGCTAAATTATACAAATATGCTCGAAAGGCAGACCAAACTGATAAAACAATTGTAGGCAGATGTGACGTGACACGCCAACTGCCAAAAGTTAACACTCGCCCACAACAACCTGTCCAGAATGGAAATACCAAAGTTCCACAAACAGCTGACGGTGTGTTAAGGGAAGCATCCGATGACGTAATAGTGGACGTGGGAGATGACCTCGTGATCCGTGTGGTTTGTTGGACTGGGCTGGACCGAGGGGTCAGCAAACCTGTACATTCCACCTGTGTAGTTAGTATTGAGCACATGTAGGTGGCAGTGCTTTTGGAAATATAAAATATTTAACACTTTGTTTTGAATATACTCCTTAAGGGGAACGAATGTGCACTTAACAGTTTCAAGTTGAACATTGATTGACGTCATGCTGTCTCCAAGAACAACATTTATACTCCTTGTTAATGCATGTGATGCTCATCCTTGAGTAGGTGTGCATATGTATACCATCCTCGTGTAGTAACGTGATATGAGACTTTTTATGTACCTATGTTTTTAGTGTTATAGGATGTGCACTTAAAACTACCCCCTTATATCCTATAACTTGACAAGATACATACGCTAGATTGAAGGGTACCTGAGCTCTAAAATACTTAGCCTAAAGAGAATTAATACTATTCAGAGAAATGAGGCTTTGAAAACTGAATTTTATCTTTAATTGGAACATAATAATTAACTCCTTTAATTGGAATGCGCATAAATATAGTATAAATGCAAACTAAATAAAATTATAAGGATAATATAGTCGTCGCGTACTTCTAATGCAACTAGATAACGAGTAAATCGCTATTGGACATTGTATATTAAAACCGTTAAGGTAACTCAGAAGAGGTAAATCACATGAAGAAAGGAAAATAAAGAAAGAAAAAACTATCTGATGTGTTACACTCACATGACTTTCTCTACTCTTGTACAAACTATTTTTACAAACACTTATTCCTCATATGCTTCATGTTAATCCAGATGTTAATCTTATTGCTAATTTTCTTGTAGGTACAAGGGGAATATGGTAGCTTTTAAGCGATAGTCAAATATTTTAACGCTGGTTGCTATGTGGCGCATTCCATTCTCTTTGCATGTCCAGTACATAAAAAAAATGAATAACGAATTCCCATTTGACAAAAAGTATAAGTATTGGAAAATTTAATGGAATAACAAGCAATATCTCGAAAATGGTTCACTCAACAACAAAAAATGTATATGACATAAATTGTGTATTTTAACGCGATCTACATTTTTTGTGTAGTAAAAGTTTGTCTATCTCTTATGGTTTACCAGTTATGCAAAAGTCGTTCACAATGATGAACACTTTTGGCGACATTCCCAGAAAATTCGAGATATACATTTTATTTGTCATGAAAGTATCTTAAACATATGATAGTTTAATCAAAATCGTTAGAGCCATTTTTGAGAAAATTAAAATTTTCGAAAAAATGTTCCATGTAAAGGGTAGTCTGGGATGGGGGGATTTTGTTGAAAACCTTCGTGTCGCATCTCTGGAATATACTGAACTTGAATACCAAGTTTCTGAGTTATGCTGTTCACAGACACACACACACACACACACACACACACACACACGGACATGTTTCCAAAATGCTTTTTTTGGATTCAGGGGTCTCAAAACATGTATTTCTGGTGAAATCTCGCTATCGAATTTTTGGGTGGAATACAATATTTCCTTTACTTACTATACGTAGAACAGAAAGTAAAAAAGATATACCGAGTTATTAGGCCTAGCCGTTCAGCTGAGGCTGACATTCAAGAGAAATTAAGGTTAAAAATCCTTATTCTCTTGTGACATGCCTGCTTAGGGTTTCTCATTGCTTTTTCCATGGTTTTACGCCAATTCCCTAGAGGTCTAGGTAAAAAAATTGTAACAACATTCTTAACAAACGCTTAAATATGTTACCATAATATGCTTAGAAGTTAAAGCGACAATAAGTAGGCACAAAAAAAGGAAGTAAGTAAGAAGGTTAAAAAAAAGCTGAAGATCCTTGCTTAATTCCCAAAATAATTTTTGTATCCTTCGAATAGATATAGATTTAATAGTAAGTAATAATTATTTATACTGAACACATGCTGGGAACACTATCATTATTAGAATTAATTGTTCTTCCACACAAGCCATGTGTTGGACAAGGTTGGAAAAGTAGAATCAGACGACTGAAAAATTCAATGCCAAGGCCGAGATTTGAACCACGGATCTCCCGGTTTCCGTCCGGTTGCTCTAACCACTGAGCTAACATGGCAACATGACGGCACGACATTAAGTACTCCAACTGATCCGCATTTTTCCGGGTAAACTACAAAGAGATCTCAAATTGTATTGAGATGACACACCTCAATGGCAACTTACAATGCTGTAAGTACTTAAGTCCCGGGCGTCATAGTTTCAACCACTATTAGGTCAATTAGCCACACAAGCCATGTTTTGGACAAGGTTGGAAAGGTAAAAATCAAACCTACCTTTCCACTATTATTATTATTATTATTATTATTATTATTATTATTATTATTATTATTATTATTATTATTCTTATTTCATTTATGTAAGTTTTGTGGACCTCCTAAACGTCAGCCTACAAGGGCTTATTATGAAACCCAGTTGAAAACGATGCCTTCATTGTTTCCAAAAATCTGTTCCCTGAACAAGTTGCAGTATCTTGGTTAGCCTCCTTTACTAGATCTTCTCTGGTTATGGAAAGAGAATGGGCAGCCAAACAAGATGTGCGAGGCAGTTTCCTCGTTCCCTTTGCACATTCTACAAATGGGTTCATTCTTTATACAGTCCTACTTTACGTAGATGTTTGCTGAACTGACCGTGTTCAGAAATGATTGCAACTACTTTCCTTATTCCTCTTCTATCCAATCTCAGGAGAGATGACGAAACAGTGTTGCATGGACCTAATAACAGTTACCTGGTTTGTATTTGTCCAGGCTGGGTTTGCCAGTACGTGTACTGATTCCAATGACCACGGGTTCAGGGCCAACGTAGGATCTCGGAACCCCTTGCCGCTTTTAAAATCTCTGGTTAATACATATATACCTTTGGAACAACTGCTCATTAGCAACGATGTTCACTGGTTTTACAGTTGGTGGTATTATTTTGAGTAATTGCATTAAATACACAGAGAGAGAGAGAGAGAGAGAGAGAGAGAGAGAGAGAGAGAGATTCACATTCTCATTAATGCTTCCAGACTAGAGAGGATGGGGAATAATCCTGTCTAAAGAAAAATCCCCACCTCCAGCCGGTAATCGAACTCAGGACCTCTGGATTTGAAGGTTTGCATGCTAACCGCCAGACCACAGAGACCGTCTGACACTATTAGTTTAATTTCTTTTACATTTATGTAATGTTTCATTTGAAACAAAAATAAAACATTGTTTTAAAATCCTCTTTTTGTTCCTGAACAGCTAATTTCTTGGAGAATAAGAGCTTTTAGCCATTAGATGCCCTATAGTTCAGAGGTAACTATTGAGTTTTATTTATGGACACTCTTTTAACTGCTGTGGCTCTTGGCGCCCGAAAAAATCCATTGCCCTTCGCCGGGTTTGAACCGGCGACCTCGGGAACTAGAGGCTAGCATGGTAACCACTGCACCACGGAGGACGACGCAGAGGTAACTTGTGGTTGTCGTTAACTGCATAGAAGATATTTTCTATGATAGTTTTAAGTGAATCACCCTGTTCAAAATTCAATAGGAACTAGACGAGCTCAAAAGTTTTTATAGAAAACTAAAAGATATTAACTTATCAGTAAACCAAAATAATGTTACTAAAAATGTCATAACCATTTTTGAGAACATGGAAATCAACCAAGATTTATGCAATTGAAACTCCTTGCACATGGATTGCGAGAATCTCATAATAGTTGGATCAGATGTAATACTTCTGTCTTAGATAAGGTGTAGGTTAAGTAAAAATAACTGGATTCGTTATTTTCAGAGAAGAGGAAAGCAACCGCCATGCCCCAATAGAGTAGTTTCGCAATGTCGAACGAGTATGACGATGAGTGAGGCGTAACCGTATGCACTACACAAACGCATACCACTCGCACTGCAGCTAGGTCGGTTCACAGCTTACATTATCTACCATACATATCGGGACAGTGAAAGTTTAGCCATGAAGTTATAAAATTCTGTATTCAAATGGGACTGGATGGAGTTACGCACCAGTACATTAACATTGCTTCGTTCTGGCAGTGGAAATAACTTAGCACCTTTGTTTACATTTCGTGCACGTCAGTCAGAGCTATCATTTCCGGTGCTTCAACAGAAAAATCCCCTTCTTCCTTATTACGGCCTGTAAAATCCCAAGGAAGTTCTGCTGTCTTTGATATTACATCAAAGCATTGGTTTTTTTTTATCAGAGTAACTTATTACAGTAGCATGCAACCTAATCCGATTTCACAGTTGTTCTCTCAAATCATCATTTTCCCCATATTTAAAGTGCCTCTAGATTGTTCGCGTGAATTTTGTCGTCTTCCATACGATTGTTACTTACTACTATTTTCCTCTTCTGTTCTTTCCCCTTCCTTATTTCTAATAATAATAATAATAATAATAATAATAATATAGATATACTTGCTAACTTCTCTCTTCTTCCCACATTCACATTCTCTTTCTTATGCGAATGTTTCCTTACTGCAATTCGTCTACTTAAACGTTCTCCATGAGAAACATTTTAACACCCCAGAAAAAGCAGTTTTATTATATTACAGGTTTTTAAAATATCGCATGGCATGTAAGTGGCACGGTGGATAGAGAGGGAGGGGAAAGAGAGGAAGGAGTAAAGAGAGGGGTACAGTGACAAAACGAGAGGGAAGAATCTCTGCTTTTGATGTAATAACGAGAACGGAGCTGTGTGTTCTGCTAATATCAAATAGAAATGCAACCAGAACTATTTTGATGTTTGTGGACGAATAATAAGCTTTATAATCTTGTTGCTCTATATGTGAGTATGCTACTATGTAACCTGGTATTTAAAATAGCGTATTGAACAGTGCGTCTTGCGCCGTGGCGCTGTGGGCTAGAGCGTGGAGGTCTGGTTTCCGGCCACGGAATGCGCCTGGGGTTCGATCCCACCCATGGTAAGTCCCGGGTATAGGGCCGGTGCCCACTCATAGTCAGGAAAGTGAGGAGCTGCGATAGGCAGCTATTCCTGGCCATGGAGTTCAACATTCTAGCTGGAGGATGCATGATGCTGGCCACTTCTGTCGTGCCTACGTGGGCGAGAGGCCGGTAGTCGTGTTGACAGAACAAGGCCTGGCTGTAGTGCCACGGAAATTTTATTATTACTATTATTGTTGTTGCACAGTGCACATACTGTTTGTTTAATTCTGTAGTCGCAGCAAAAAGCAGAAACATGCCAACATTCAGCAGAGCTAGCGGACTTGTCGACTGACATAAACGAAACAAGTAATAAGGCGGTCTTGAGTGCATGAAACGCATAGCAATGAAAAAGGGGGGGGGAAATAACTGATTTTAATGTTTGCAGTTTTTTCCCCCTTTGTCCGCTCACAGTGCAACTGCAGTGGAAATGTTTAAATCTATAAATAGAGATTGCATACAAGCACAGAAATGTGTACGGTAACTATATTTATTGTAGGGAAGCTTGGATCATCAGTCACATGTTTCTCTCTGGTTTACAAAAAGCGATAAATGCTGCGACACAGTTTGTTGGAATGCCTGGCATTCACAGGTTTAATAAGCTAAGTAATTTCTGGTAGCAGAACAGGATGAAGGGTAAATTAAATGCGATGGCGTGCTTACAGTTACGAGTGTTTTAACTACATCCACTGCACTTTATTGGCTTGCGTCTTCATTGCTTTCAGTGCACGACCTGACTGCACGAGTATGTGTGCATTCCAGAGTCCGCGGATCAAGAAGCGTGACGCTTTGCTCAACTTATTAGAGGCCTAAGTGCGGAGCACTCAACCAGAAAATGTGAGAGCATTGACTGTAGACATAGAGTATTAATAGCTGTCTGGATAAGACCCTGCGAACAAAACACTTAGGAGGATAACACGCGGATGTGGGAAAGTGGAGAGATTATATGGATTGCAGAAGGAAGGGAGAGAGTAGAAGAGAAGGCTCAATTCAAAATGAAGGGTGAAAGCAAAGGGTGCAAAAGGAAGATACAGAACACAGAAGATGACAAATCCATGGTCACGATTCAGGTCGCATATTTGGTCATAGAATTAAAGAATGTTATCATTTTACGGATAATAGTGAAAATAAGTGCTTTTGGTACTTCAAAAATTGTACAAGTCATGTTGTAGCGTTTTGGGGTTCATTTTTGTTCTTTTTCACGTGCTTAAACTTATGATCGCGAATTAACTTACCAAAGACAAAAATAATTATACTTTCTCTTTTGAACTGTTATACTTAAGATAATTTGTGTGATTTTAAAATTATTTATATATAATTTCCTAACTCATTCTTTAAAATTAATGGTGACTAAACATTGAAATCCATTTAAAAAGTTTGTTGAATATTATTGTTAACCAACCCTCTTTTAATACAGCACTTTTTTAAATTTATTACAGCTGTTTCTAACATACAAAAGGCATTGATTGATTTTGCAACAACATTTTCCAGGCAGAAAAACGTGCTCTCCTTATTTATGCAAAATACATAGTTTGTTCATCAAATTTCAACATAAATATAATTACATATATTCTGAATTGCCTTAAAAGTTTCTTCCTACAAGCTGTATTAAATACTGTTTTCAAAACCAAAGTATACTATATCTTCAATGTGTTTTTTTTTTGTTTCATTTAATAAGCACAACCAACAGAAAGAAGAAAAGGTAAAGAAGGGGGAAAACGAGTAGAACCCTTGTTGTAACAGTTCAATTTATGAGACAAAATGTGTTCGTTCAGACTCACCTATAATAACTGAACCGTTGTAGCAGAAACGTTTATGAGACTATGCGCAGGCGCTGTGGTTCGTTTCCGGATAAGTCGTCAGTGTACTCATTGCCACGTGGTGCATGTATTACTTTCGAGGGTGTTATGGCCTAGAATCCTCCGCCACTTTGGAAACATACGCTCTGTGTCGAGAAGAGGCAGTTGTGTTAAATGTTTAAGCAACTCTCTGAAACAGTCGACAATGAATCTGGTTAGTTGTTAATCAATGATTGAACCTCGTTGTTAGTGATGCAGAATTGTTATTCCGATTGTTTGATCGCGTCTATTTTTGTTGTATTTTCTAACTATAACGTTATCGTTTTCCAAACTCGACGACTCATGTAAGTTAAAAGCAAAAGTGGTATACTGCTATTAGTAATTTCTAAAACCTAAAGTTAAGAGCAGTTTAATCCAATATCTATATCACAGGTGGAATAGCAGATAGGTAAGCTGCCGAACTATTCAGATACCACTTTTATTTGTCTACTTTTACTATCACTTGCTAGAAGTTTAGGATGTAAAGCAAAATATAGGAATAAGACATATAATATGTTTAAAAAGTAATGATGCCCAAGCTGCAGAATGTGCCTTACATGCTGGAGTAATTTCCTCTTGTGGGTATTTAGTGGCCGTCATCCCTCCACAGGGTACTGCCATGTGCTCAGCGGAGTGATACATTAAGGTTTGTTTACTTCTGCTTTGAACTTAAAGTGAAACAGGTTTAGTGTATGTTGGTAATTTTCGAACTCTGTTCTTTGTTCTAAACTACTCGCACGTATCAGTCTTTAAGAAAAACATTGTGAACTTGTGATAAGCCATGTTGGCATCAGCTGAAACTTCTACGAATGAAGTAACCTCTCAACTAATAAAATGTCATTCTGTTTTCTTCCAGTGTCATGTCCTTTCTCGAAAAAGCAACATCCACACAAATAAATACTTATGGACACATACACTATGTGATCAAAAGTATCCGGACACCCCCACAAACATACGTTTTTCATCTTAGGTGCATTGTGTTGCCACCTACTGCCTGGTACTCATTATCCGCGACCTCACTAGTCATTAGACATCGTGAAACAGCAGAATGGGACGCTTCGTGGAACTCACGGACTTCGAACGTGGTCAGGTGATTGGGTGTAACTTGTGTCAGAAGTCTGTACGCGAGATTTCCACACTCCTAAACATCCCTAGGTCCACTGTTTCTGATGTGATAGTGAAGTGGAAACGTGAAGGGACATGTACAGCACAAAAGCGTACAGGCCGACCTCGTCTGTTGACTGACAGAGATCGCCGCCATTTGAAGAGAGTCGTAAAGAGTAATAGGCAGACAACTATCCAGACCATCACACAGGAATTCCAAACTGCATCAGGATCCACTCCAAGTGCTATGACAGTTAGGCGTGAGGTGAGAAAACTTGGATTCCATGGTCGAGCGGCTGCTCATAGGCCACACATCACGCAGGAAAATGCAAAACGACGCCTCGCTTGGTGTAAGGAGCGTCAACATTACACGATTGAACAGTGGCAAAACGTTGTGTGGTACACAATGTGGCGATCCGATGGCAGGGTGTGGGTATGGCGAATGCCCGGTGAACGTCATCTGCCAGCGTGTGTAGTGCCAACAGTGAAATTCGGAGGTGGTGGTGTTATGGTGTGGTCGTGTTTTTCCTGGAGGGGTTTGCACCCCTTGTTGTTTTGCATGCCACGATCACAACGCAGATCTACATTGATATTTTAAGCACCTTCTTGCTTCCCACTGTTGAAGAGCAATTCAGGGATGGCGATTGCATCTTTCAACACGATCGAGCACCTGTTCGTACTGCACGGGCTGTGGCGGAATGGTTACATCCCTGTGATGGACTGGCCTGCACAGAATCCTGACTTGAATCCTATAGAACACCTTTGGGATGTTTTGGAACGCCGACTTCGTGCCAGGCCTCACCGACCTACATCGATACCTCTCCTCGGTTCCGCACTCCGTGAAGAATGGGCTGCCATTCCCCAAGAAACCTTCCAGCACCTGATTGAAAGTATGCCTGTGAGACTGAACGCTGTTATCAAGGCTAAGGGTGGGCCAACACCATATTGAATTCCGGCATTACCGATGGAGGGCGCCACTAACTTGTACGTCATTTTCAGCCAAGTGTCCGGATACATTTGATCACGTAGTGAGTACCCTGCGTACCCCTGCACATTATACCACCATTTATACTTCCACACTCATGCAGATATTTCGATCCTTCAGCCATCTCTCTTTGGCAACTGCTGTTCATAGCAAATGTTACTATTCGAACAGCAAACGTTCGTTAAATGCTTCGCTTCGAGCCCACCAGAATTGAACAAATGTTCACAAGGATCTTTAAGTTGTTTTAGTAAAACATGGAAGTCATAGTTTTAGGTTGAATTGTAGTTACGTTCAATTTGACAATTTATTTGTGTTTATGAAGCTGGTAGAGACTGTTGATTTTTAAATTTATCATAATTAAAACCTGTACCACTCATATATTTTATGAGTATTTCTCTTTTGTCGTGTTGACTGACTTATGCCATCATTATGTTTCGGAAAGATCTTCAAGATTTGAGGATGTAATGCAATTGATAAAAAAATGCATTCTCGAACAGGCTGGCAAACAGAAGTTGAAAATTATAACAGTAAACATAACAAAGAAGGAGGGTTTTTAAGAGAAATCAGAGTACCTCCACCAAGATTTCGGTGAAGTTGCGCGATGAATTAACCAGCGTGGACGATACGTGTATAATTGTGAAGGACCGGAAACCACCACCACGCTTGGCTGCGGTCCCGTAGCATGCTATACATCTTGAGATAACATTGGAGGTGACCCGACAGGTGTGCTATGCATCTGCTGCCTTTATCTCCACAGCCAGTATTATTATTTGCGGTAAAAATGGAAATGGTCGTATAATTTAGTGTGGCCGCTTTCTGAATCATACTTGCATGCTACGTTAGTACCTTGCTTCAAGAGCACAAATCGTGCTTTGTGAGGAATGCGTAACAAAATAACAAGTAATTAATGGGCGCCTTCCCTTTTACACCGCCTTTTGTCAGTTTATTCTCTGCAAGTAACATTTCTCCATTTACACTGTAATAAATAAGAGATCCTGGATTCAACAACAAATGTTAAAATCAAATTAACATATTTGTAAATGTCATGTGGAACTTTTAACATTGTGTGCGACTATTGCGTTTCACCTAGTTTACACGCAAGGTTATTATGGACGCACTCGTTAAGTGTACATTCGGCATGTCTTTGTTTCCATGGCTGATTATCGCATAAAGCTCGCGTCACTAAACGTTCTTCTTACAATGACATTTTTCTCTCTGCTAATTGATGCTCGTGAATCAATTCCACAATGATTCGGGGAACAATGATGGAGTTTCTTTTTCCCACGTAGGTATTCCTTGTGTTTGCTCTGTTTTCTTGCACTGAGAGTAGAACTAAAGCTGGCAGCAGGTCACTCAGTTACCAGCCAGCTTAGACCTGAAGAGATAAGTAGCGTTTTTCAGTACCGATGTTAACGTAATGAGCTTGGCAATAATAACTCCGATCAAAAGGGCAATGCCTGTGTTTTGCAACAACTTTGCATTTTGTAAATATTGAATCTGCTTCCTCTAAACCCAAGGAATATTATACATTTGATAGAAATTGATCATAATTTTCCGGCATTCATCTACTAACTGGTGTGTTGTGTACTTCTCTTTCTTTATTTATTTATTTATTTATTTATCTTTTTCTGCTTTTCTTAGCTTTTGGCAGTGCAATGGTAATATGTCAATCCCCCTCCGTGGACTAGTGGTACCGTGCTAGCCTCTAGTTCCCAAGGTCGCGGGTTCAAACCCGGCGGAGGGTGATGGATTTTTTCGGGCGTAAAAACCCTTAGCATGGCTTCGTTCGGAAGGGAAGTAAAGCCGGTGGTCCCGTGTCGTAGATTTACGGCACGTAAAAGAACCTCAAGCCTGATAAAGAGGCCTCTGAGCAAAATTACCGGTCTTTCACGCCCAGTATACAATGGGACGCTAAGGACCATTGTAGTTAAAGAGCGTCCATAAATAAAACTCAATTTAATTTATTTTCCTCTTCGGGACGAACACTGTACCAATTTCTTTGTGTCCAGGGCTATTTTGTTATTATTACAAAGTTACAAAACAGCATGTCGCTCGTAGCAGTCGTGGATGGCGGCTTAAACAGTTTGTTACGGTGTTTCAAAAAGTTGCAAATAGCCGAAATGTATCAGTCTTTGAAGTGAATGGCGCGCTGTAGCAGCACAACATACAGTCTTTGCAGAGATCAATGGATTCTTATGTAAAAACTGGTAGTTGTAAATGAATTCGAGAGAAAATCACATTTATTTTGTTGATTTTGCTTAAAAATATGCTGTTTTAGTCATTTTTAGGTTGAGTGGAGTTAACATATTGGCGTCTAGTGCAAGGGTAATGAAAATGCCTTCCTTCCGCGATTCACAAAATATGCAACCGCGATACACAACTCTACAGCATCATACGAAAAATCTGATGTGATACATTCACATGACTTTCTTGTTTATTAGTGGGTATACAGACTGTTCTCACTAAAGCTTATTATTCTATTTAGTTCATTTTAAATCGAATAGATTTTTGCAGAAACAGCTACATTAAACATTCCGTTATAGACACGTACAAAGGGAATAGCAATAGTTAAATGTGCTATAACTGGACGCTATACACTGCCCTTAAAATTCCATACTGTTTCCATGAAATCGCGAGAAATAACTTAAATTGTGTGTATTAAAGAGATTTACAGTTTTTGTGCAGTATGTTACCGTTTACCAGTTAATACAATGTCGTCCTCCGTGATCTAGTGTTAACCATGCTAGCCTCCAGTTCCCAAGGTCGCGAGTTCAATCCCGATGGAGGGCGATGGATTTTTTCGGTCATAAAAATGCTTCGCATGGCTTCCTTCGGAAGGAAGTTAAGCCGGTGGTCCTGTGTCGTAGATTTACGGCACGTAAAAGAACCTCAAGCCTGATAAAGAGGCTTCTTGAGCAAGCTTTCCGGTCTTTCACGCCCAATATAGAAGGGGACGCTAAGAACCACAGTAGTTAGAGAGCCTTCATAAATAAAACTCAGTTATTTTTTTAAGATTATACAAAATTTCTTCCGAATGAAGAGGGCTTCACAAGCCATTCCCAGAAAATTAAAAATATTCATTTAATTATCATATAAACATCCTTTAATATATTTTAGTCAAAATAGACAATGTTTTAGAAAATCAACATTTCAAAAAGTTTTCCATGTAAAGAGTAGTTTAGAGTGGGGGTTTTCTTGAAAATCTTCGTGTCGCATCTTTGGAAAATACTGAACTTAAATACCAAGTTTGGTGTTTATCCGAGTTTCCGTTTTTGAGTTATGCAGTCCACAGACACACAGAACCTTTTTCTAAAGATACTTTATTTAGATTCAAAGAGTCTCAAAACATATATTTCCAGTGAATGTCGGTATCGAATATTTGTGTGGTATGCAACACCTCTACCTATTAGGTATATACATGGTAGAGAAAGTAAAAACAAATGGCAGAGAGAAAGCGGCGCATGCGAATCACAGTGCATCGCAGGGCCGTTCTCGACACCTCTGTAGGTCAGCATTTCTGATAATGTACAATGTTAAAATCATAAGATCTAGGCCTTAGTGATGATAGTGACAAAGCAATCCTTAGCATGGTTTCCTTCGCAAGGGAAGTAAATCCGGTGGTCGTAGATTTACGACACGCAAAAGGACCTCAAGTCCAATAAAAAGGCCTCTGAGAAAAATTAGCGGTCTTTCACGGCCAATATAGAATGGGAAGTAAGGACATCGGTTAAAAGCGTCCATAAATAAATAAAATAAAATAGTGACAATATCAATGCTGATATTTATTAATGGTTATTTAATAAAAATAGTAATAAAAATAAAGGAATATGCAACATGGCGTCTTTTAATACGAAATGCTTAAAAAAACGTTTCGGAAGATAAGTAAGGTACGAGCACATTGGAACGTCCCTAAGGGCACCTGTGTTATAAATGATTGGTTATCAACTTATCAGTTATCCTTTATTTCAGGGTTTTTATTTTCCCCCTTTTTTTGTTTAGCATTTCCGCTGTTATTAGCAGGGCCACCTATTAGTTTTATTTTTCTTCATGTGTACCTATTCAGAAAGAAGCCAAATTCATGAATCTTTGGCGCGACTTCAAGCTCCGTTTTATATTAATAGCACACTTGATATTATATCTAATGGGACAGTATTTATTACAATCATCAACAATGTCACACTCTCGTATCCCATATCCAAGGACGGCTTTAAAGGGCCGGGAAGTGGGCTCGTGTTTCTGAGTGGCCTTGCAGGGGCGGGAATGTCGCTACACTGGCTGTGGTCATCTCCCACGACAAACAAGGTCGCCATGGATACTCCTACAGTGCAAAAACAGAAACAAAAATTAGCTTTTACACTCTCTGGAGCACCTTTCCGTCTCTGTGCTCTAGAATTACAAGTTTAACGGTATCCATAAGAGTACCTTCCATATTGTTATGCAGTCTCAACCCACAGAATATTTCAAACATGACATCGTGTATTAGTATATTCACCCTTAGGTGGGGCTCCGGAAGCGCAAATTTGTGCTCGGCACCACTGTGGAATCACACTGTCAACTCTGCGCACGAGTCTTACCTTGCAATTCAGTCATACTCACTGTCAAATATGCGCACTGGTAAATTTAGAATTTAGAAAATACCTAAATTAAAAATCTGATGTGTTACACTCACATGACTTTCTCCAATCTTGTACAAACTATTTTTACAAACGCTTATTCTCCATATGCGTCATGTTAATCGAGATGTTAACCTTATTGCTAATTGTCTTGTAGGTGCAAGGGGAATATGGTAGACTTTAAGCGATAGTCAACTCTGTTAAGCGCTGGTTGCTATGTGGCGCATTCCAATCTCTTTGCATGTCCAGGACATAAAAAAAATGAATAACGAATTTGAGAAAAAGTATATAAGTATTGGAAATTTTAAGGGAATAACAAGCAATATCTCGAAAATGGTTCACTCAACAACAAAAATGTATATGACATAAATTGTGTGTTTTAACGAGATCTACATTTTTTGTGTAGTAAAGTTTTATCTATCTCTTACGGTTTACCAGTTATACAAAAGCCATTCACAACGAAGAGGACTTTTGGGGACATTCCCAGAAAATTCAAGATACAAATTTCATTTGTTATTAAAATATCTTAAACACGTGGTATTTTAATAAAAATCGTTAGAGCTATATTTGAGAAAATCAAAATTTTCGAAAAATGTTCCATGTAAAGGGTAGTCTGGGGATTGGGAGATTTTCCTTGAAAATGTTCCTGTCGCATCTTTGAAAGATACTGAACCTAATACAAAGATTGGTATTTATCCGACTTTTCGTTTTTGAGTTATGCTGTTCACACACACACACACACACACACACACACACACACACACACACGGACGTTTTTCTAAAAATGCTTTTTTTTTGTTTGGATTCAGGGAGCCTCAAAACATATATTTCCGGTGTAATCTTGGTATCCAATTTTTGGGTGGAATGCAATACTTTCGCTACTTCCTATGCGTAGTAGAGAAAGTAAAATAGTGACATGAAAATCCCCCCCATACTACCCTTCGCATGAAAAACATTTCGTTATTTGT
This sequence comes from Deroplatys truncata, assembly GCA_030765065.1. Lineage (NCBI taxonomy): Eukaryota > Metazoa > Arthropoda > Insecta > Mantodea > Mantidae > Deroplatys > Deroplatys truncata. The sequence goes on from CM060983.1 coordinate 170,370,171, forward strand.
TTATTTTCTCAAAAGTGGCTCTAAAGATTTTTATTAAAATGTCATGTATTTAAGATATTTGCATGACGAATAAAATGTATACTTTGAATTTTCTGGGAATAGTCTGTGAAGCCCTCTTCGTTCTGAATTAATTTTGTATAATTTTGTATAACTGAAAATAATCATAAGAGATAGACTGGAACTTACGATATAAAAATACCGATCTCATTACAATACACAATTTGTGTCAGATTGGCTGTAAGCATTTCCGAGAAATATTTATACTTTTTTATAGTGGTAAGTCACTACTCTTTTTCCCCCCTCGTGGACATGCAAAGAGTGAAACTTTAGTCATCACATCGCGACCCGCTTTTTGAATATTCACTATAGCTTCAGGCTGCTCTATCCGTCTTTACTTAGAACGAAGTGTGCAATAAAAGCATTTCTACAGACAGTAAGTGGATAGAACACATTTTTAAGAATCGTTTGTAGTAGATGGGTAGAAAGATCATGTGAATGTAACGCTTATTATTCTTTTTTTAAGTATAGGGTGTGCTTACTAATCTACTAGTTACATAATACAATTGCCTTAGTACGTAAACTTCAATGGTGACCATAGATTTAAGTGCAACAAAAGTTCGAATTTCTAAAGGGTGTTTAATGATACCATTTTGAATGAAAATACCTATTAGTTTAATTAAACATGCTGCCATACAAGTTTACAGACTCAGAAGGATATGTTGACACAATTATAGCATATAGCTTTAAGCTTTAGTTCAAAAGAATATCTCTAGACCTGATGGACTTGAATGCTGAACTCTCCAAATGCTGGTGCAATTATTTTGCTGGTCGTTTGGCATTGCAATGACGAGAGCTCGAACTCTTTTCGGGCTTGCGAATGATTGTTGCAGGTATTAAGAGATTTCATTGTCAAGCTGGACGGTGTAAGGAATCTCTCTTCTCCATGTAGACGACCCGAGAACATACTGGAGTGGCTTGTGGCACCGCACAACGCGTGTGGTTGGTTCCTCCATGGCATGCGCCTGCTTGCCGCATCCTGTAACGGCCTGTCGTGTGCATCTTCAAGACAAGATGTACGGAAGTACGAGAAGCAAAAGACAGGAAGCGCTGCACATGGCGGTCATCCCCCCGGATGGAAACCAAACAATATCATGTCACTTCATTACGCTGCTTGTATATGAATCCATGTATTGGTTACAGGAAAGGGATATTAAATTTCCGACGCCAAATGTTCTAGGAAATTCTTTACTGATGACTTACAACAGGACCTTACCTTGGAGACCACACCCTTCGGTAACGTTGCTATGGGTATATATCGTTAATAGTGCTCTAACTTTCATTTTAATCACTAGTCCGAAGTTTCGCTCCATGTGTCTTTCGCAGAAATAATTCCTTAATGTTATCCAACATCAATATCCTTTACTTTGCGAAATAAAGATAATCAACAATTACTAAGGATCTAATATTTCCTTAGTACGCCAGCCATCATCATCGTCTTTGTTGACCTACATGATATCGGGTTAAGTTTTACATTTTTACATTACAAGGAACTAACTTAATAATTGTCCTTTTCTGTCTTGTAAAACAATTGTTGCTATAAAGTCAACATTTTAATAATGTATTGTTATGTATTTCGCGATATGTTAGGTTTAAGAAGAAAAAAATATAACAATAAGCGGTAAGTTTATTTAACGACGCTAGCTACTCTCAGGGTTAGGTATATTAGTTTCGCCATTGTGCCAGAACGTTGTCCCACAGAAGTTGTTTCGTGTCAGCGGCCACGTCCAGTGTACTCAGGAGTCACCGAAAGCGCAAGCGTTTTCTCCACGTCTGCACTTAATATCCGTATTCACCCTGTTTCTGGTTTAAAGTCTTTACAATGATAGATTATCAAAACAGATCGCCTTGGAGTATCTGTCTACATTATAAGCAATTACAGGCAGCAAGCAGCAGCCTCACGTCATTTGTGGAGGCTTTGGTTCGTTCAGATTGCAATGTGGAATTTTTCTCCAAAATGCAAAACACCTGCAGGATATTGAAGAGCAGTAGGACGAATTAAAAAGCCTTATTTAGGGCCTTTACGAAGGTGAATCTAACCTAAAACCTTTCGTTCTAACAAAGTAAAAAAAAACAAACAACAACTCAAATTGTAACAAAAATAATTAAAATTAAACCTACTAATATTATTATTTATTTATATATATATATTTTTTTACTAACATTTACTATCTATGATTATTTATCATATTCACAGGTTCTAAATCTATTGCACTTTTTTCTGCCAAGAAGAAGCTTATACGATCGGACACATGCTTTCGAAATTTGTATAAGATTATAGCGAATTTCTAAGATAGCAGACATTTTCAAAATAATCTGGAAAATACCTGTCTTTACAGAATTTTTTTTCTGATTAGCAAATAATTATGCAAACTAATAGTAAAACAATGTATATGGTCGGTCAAATTGACTCCACTAACAAAATAGGTTTGCAATATAAACACTTGTGAAACGCATGTGGTTAGAGCAACCGGATGGAGACCGGGAGATCCGTGGTTCAAATCCCGGCTATGGCATTGAATTTTTCAGTCGTCTAATTCTGATTTTCCAACGTGTGAAAAAGACAAGAATTAAGATTCATGCATGGAGTTACAACAATTAATACAATGCTTTACAATTCGTCGTCTTTAGTGTCAGTCAGTAGAATGTCCTTCTCTTTCTTTGATGGGTTCTTCTTTGTAGTTTGCACACCTGCTCTCTTGGGATGTTAGATTGGAGTTGAAGGATTACTTAGATATTTGACATTTAGTATGTTTTTGGGGATTATTTTGGACACACATGCAATAGTTATATGTTCACATGTTGGCAACTTGTGGCGATAATAACGTAAAGTTTATGGGCGGAGCTATTACATGGATATTGAAGTCCATAAAGCATTCCTCCTCTTTGGAGCATGGGGATTCAGCAGGTCAAAATGGGGTGAGTAAACCGTCCTCATCGAAATAAAAGGTAACTTATGTGTGTTTTATAACTTTGTATTTATAATAAACTTATTACTTATGTCTTAAAATATGTTGATCTTTTAAAAATACAGACTCTTCCCTTCAAGTCCCTGTAGTAGAAAACTTCTCAATCTTTGGAATGGGTTCACTATGGCCGGATATTTTGAAATTTTAGGCTTCACTTCCAATTTCGCCCCGTTTATGTTGAAATTTATAAAGAAATATTCCCGGACCTTTAGGCTCTACCATCGCGTTTTCTTAGGGATTCTCCACATATTGGTGGAAGCGCCGGGTAAGATTCTGTTTTGAATATTTGTTGGAAATGTTTTTTTATGTGTTTTTTGTGATACTACGTACTTGAAAAGGTAAGCTTCTAGCTTGGTTTTAAGTACTCTTGTGATTCCTAATGTCTTGAAACTACCTTCTGTATTATCATGTAATCAATTTTGAAAGTATTTGGGTGAAATTCCTGTTTTCCTACTGTTATTTTGGGCGTATTGTGAAGTTTCAGTAATTTCCTTTTGTTCTGGCTGACGCCATAAAAGTATGACTCTCCCTTTCATTCCCAGTAGTAGAAATCCTCCAAATTCTGGGAATTGGTTCATTATGGCCGGATAATTTTGAAATGTTTTAGGCTTCGCCCCCGTTTATGTTGAAATTTATAAAGAAGTATTCCCGGACCTTTAGGCTCTACCATAGGGTTTTCTTAGGGCTTATGATGTACTGTTTAATAAGAATGTAACGTTCTTTGTGTAGTTGACAGTTTCTTACGAACCAAGGAGCTCTTGTTGCTGTTCTGAAAAATCTGTTTTAAATAAGCTAAACACTACGAATGTGTGTGTTGCTTGCTGCTCCCCATATAGGAGCTGCGTACGTTAGAAGAGGTCTGATTAAGCATTCATAAAGAAGAACAGAGCATTCCAAGGCTAGTTTGTTTACTAGAGGATATAATTTAGTGATTCTGGAAACTGCAAGTGTTTTGCTATATTCAATGTGAGCTTTCCAAATTAGCTTGGTGTCGAAGAGTACTTCAAGTATTTAACTGGTTTGTGAGAAGATGGCATTCTAGTTGTTCATTGAAGAGGTGTAATGGAGAGACGCTATGAAAATGTCTTATAATTGAATGTTTAAAACCGTATATAACAAGAAATGCAGGAGTCGCATGGTTGTTGTAAGTACAACCCACTATTAACCGATTCTTCCAGGAAAAAACTCTAAAATAATTTCGCTTTATAATAGACAAAATACGAGCAGACGGGTACTGTTTTGCCTAACTCCCTGGGAACTGTATTACGTGTGTGCTCCTTTCTGCTTGAGGATTAGGAAAACTGTGCAATAAGGTACGGAAATTGCAAGCCTTAGTCATTAAGAATGGCCAGACCCGCATGTGGCTCAACCAATCCCATAGACTCGCCGGAAACGGGAAAATACCGGGGACAAACTGAACTAAACTGAATGACATAAGAGGAGGGAACGGAAATGAGATGGGGAATGCAGGGAAGGCAACTGGAAATCTTACAGTATTCAATAGTATACGTTCAGGACACCCTGGGATCGCAAAGGGATGATGCAGTCAGTGCCTAGATGTAAGACTGTTATTGTTCAACATGTAGTAACACATCTACATCTATTATCAGCTAATTACGGCCCTAACTGAACAATTTCAAGCGGATATATTTATTAGCTGATTTAAGGTATTAATTTGTGAGATAGTGCCAAAAACAGAGAGCTGTTTCTTCCTCTCAGAATCGTCCATTCTTAATTTCCTACAGAGAAACACGGTGCTGAGCATATATACGTCCTGGGTTTGAGCAACTCTTTACGCTCTGTCATTGTATGGACCAAGAATGACGACTCTTTATCAACTGAAATACCAGTTACTTTGGCATTTCTAAAAACAGCAGTAAGCCAAAACGACTTCTTTTTCAATATAATGTTTTTAGAATTTCAGGAATGTTGGAGTTAGAAGCTGGGACTGGAATGTGGATGATTGGATCGTTTGGAGGGTATTTTTATGAGCGTTTACAAGCCTGGAGCTAGTAGAAATCACGCCACGTCAAACTTTGTCGCCGCAAGCTGATCTGCGCATTAGGAGCAAAATATTAAAACATAATAATAATAATAATAATAATAGTAATAATAATAATACAAAATTGGATATGGTAATCTACTGTCTCTGCCCATTGTCATTTTATGATTGTAGGTACCGTAAATCATTCACACTCACATTCTTGCAAATTAAATAATAATAATAATAATAATAATAATAATAATAATAATAATAATCCAAAATTAAGAGTAAATACCAAAAAATACAGGGTGATTTATGAAGAACTGACAAATTTCTTTCTTTAATTATTCTGTTCGAAATTCATTCAGTGCCCCAATTTTAGCACCAAAATTAAGCAAAATGTTCTGGAGTTTCGATTGCCTGTCACTAGATGCGCAGATGTTCATGTTTTATTCGCAATTGTTAGTTTTATTGTCGGCAACTGTTTTTGAGATTTTGTTCTGGTCAACGTGAAAATGCAGTACACATTAAATGAAAGACTCTTCCTTGTAAAGCAATACTGGATTACGAATTCAATTACAGCTACTCAAAGGGCATACCAGAGAGAATTTGGTGTTCGGAATCCTCCCCAAAGAAACACAATACTGGGACTGGTAAACAAATTGCAAACAACTGGATTTCTGGTGAGTGAAAAAGGCAACTCGTTCATCTAGGCTTCCCATGGTTGTTGTTGACGTAAGAGCACAACTGGATCTGTCACCCAAAAATCATTAAGACGTTTGACGCAAGAGATAGGGTACAGCTACTCAATGTGTCAGAGAGCTGTGTAAGGTGTAGGCCTAAAGCCGTATAGGATTACGATTGTCCATCAGTCACAGGGAACAAATAAGACAGACGACTGAATTATTGTCTTTGGTTTCAGGCGTTCATTGTGCAAAATCCTGCCATATTCTCCATTACATGGTTCACAGACGAAGTATGGTTCCATTTATCCGGCTAAGTGAACTCAAATAACTCACGGTATTGGGCCAGCGAAAATCCATATGTTATTCATGAAGTACCTATGCACCTGGTTAAAATCGGAGTTTGGTGCGCAATATCCCCACAGAGAATATTGGGACCAATTTTTTTTAAACAATGTGAACACTGCAGAGTACCGACGGATTTTCACGGAGCTTGTTGAGTAACTAGACGATGTAGAGCTGAGTCAATTATATTTACAGCAGGACGGCGCTACATGCCATACATCAAATGAATCCATGGCACTAATTGCAAGTTTCTTTGACGACCGGATAATTTCCAAGAACCTGTGGCTCCGGATTTTCCATAGCCGGACTTCTTTCTATGAGGTTACTTAGAAGACAGGGTTTATGGCACACGTTCCCAGACATTGGACGATCTGAAGCACAACATTACACAGGAGATTAGGACGTGTTGAGTTGTGCCTTATGCAGGATGGAGGACATTTTCAACATATGCTATAGAAGTAAAGAATCTCCCAAAATTCCTCTGCATTTCAGATATAATAAGTTGTCGCCAGCATAACTCGTTTTGAAACAATTAAAGAAGTAAATGTGGCAGTTCTTCATAAATCACCCTGTAGAAGTAAGATAATAAACCCCAGATGATGTTTAACTGTATAATGAGAAGCATACCGAGTTGATGTTGTATTACTCATAGCTATTGCTGGATATTGAATTTTAAAAGGAGCTTACGTATTTTTCTGCGTCATATTAAAAACAAAGTTTGCAAGAGGTGGTTTCAGCTGACTATGAATACGGTATAATATATTGCTGCACACAAAAGATTCAGATGAGAACCAGTTGTTTAAAAAGTAAGACGATCGCAGAAGTGATAATAAGGGCCTCATTAAAGCAAAAAGATGAACACTCAAAATTTCCAAAGTGAACTGGACTTAAATATAAGGATGATAGCGACTATTTTGGAAATGGTTAATGGTATAGGGTAAAGGGGGGATAGTTGGCGCACTTTTACAAATAGTCTTATAATACCTTACTGTTTATGTTAATACTTCTTTTATTGTTCATAACATACATTTTCAGCCCTGAATGAACGTTTTATGACATTTAAGTAACGTTCTTCATCACTTATTAACCGAAATTCAAATTTAAATTAAAAATAACTTCTAGCCATCTCTCCCACCCTGGAGGGAGAGATGGCGCAGGATCGTTTTGTAATACTTAATGATACATAACTGGTTAACAGGTTCATACATGGCATTTTTGTTTCCTATTTTCTATTCTTCCATATGCAGAGCACTTATCTGAATACACTGAACATGTTTCATGAAACCATTTCACACATTGTATCCAATCTGAAGTGGATGTTGTCTTCTCATAGTCTTCTAGGCATTCAACACACTCGTTTTCGTTTTCATGCTCTGCCAAGGAATCACTGCTTTCATGTAATGAAATTAAACATTCCGCTGAAGAAGATGATGATAATGGAAGGGGAGTACGTTTCCTATCAGGCCTCTGCTTTGAACCTTTATTTTTCTTCTCTGTATTAGATTTCATTCGCTTGGTTTCAATAAATGCTGCTTCTGTGATGATTTCTCCTGATTGCTTTCTTTTAGAAGTTTTTGATTTTGGTATGACAGGAACTGGAGTTTGTGCTTTCTGGGCGTTATATCTTATAATCATATTAACTCTATAGTACAAATGTATTCACAGTTAACATACAGCATCTATGCATGTAGCAGCTTAACACTGAAACAAACGCGCCATAAGGTATTGCACAATCACTCCCCACCTTCGGTGCGCCATCTCACCCCATTCTGCATAGGCAGCTATTTGCCTGGTTGGCCACAAGATGTCAATGTTGAACTTAAATGCTCCATATGTCAAAATGCAGGTTACGCATCAGGCTTTCCGCATCGACTTTCAAACCGACATAATTACAACGTGTATTAACGCTATAATAAACAACATATAACGCTAATAAAATTTTCTACTTACCAGATATCGTCTGATAGTATAACCTTCGCTCTTGGGCTTCACTAAACAGTTGAAATTGCAAGCGAACAATACACTCCTTATTGTTATAGTGCTATCACTTCCACAAAGAAAGCCAGCCGTCTTTTGCTCCTTTCTTGCAGGTCAGTCACGTGATGCGCCATGTGTCCCATCCGCCCCATCTATCCCCCCTTTACCCTACATATATTTTGACATGTAATATACACATATTTAAATAAATATAATGTTCGGTATAGTATACTTTTTTTTCATTCAAAGCTTCACAATACACAGGTCCAAAAAGAAGGAAAGGCCATCACTGGCTGCTTACTGTAAATTCGAGATAAACATTTTATTCCTCAGGCTAGTTTTTCAGGCCTTGCTTGTTGGAGGAAGGTTACCTTTAAAATCTTTGTCTTGGAGCTTAAATATGACTTACTTAAAAAAAACCAAATTCATGTTTGCGATTTCGCTGTTCTCTCATTCACACACTATAGATGTATTATATATATAGCCTTCGTTTTGTTTTCCTATTTGGTTTTCAAAAATGCTTATTGGGATCCTTGGGCTTTGAAGCTTTTATATCCAGTGAAATGTTAGTCGAATGCAGTGCTTCCTCTACCTTAAACAAGCGTTAGTGAAAATAAAGATTCAGATGAATTCTCAATTAGAGAAGTATTGAGAAAAAACTTGTGTTAAATTCACATGACTGTCTCTACCCACTATCGTTTTATTTTTATCTCTCTCTTTCAGACTATTCTTACAAAAGTCTATCTTTGTGTCTACTTCTTCATTGATTGCAGAATGGCTTCTTTGCACTTTCCGTTGTGAATACAAGGGGGATACAGGATGCTGAAGAGATACTCAGATCTTTAAAACGCGTGTTGCTATATGCTGACTTTGAAATTCCATACGCTTTACATGACATCCCGAGTAACAAAAAATAAAATAAAATCTGAATATTCAACCCCGGCATCTAGATTACTATACCGGGGCATATATCTAAATTTTATGTTTATTGAATCAGAATTTTCAATTCTTATATACATTCATTTTACACATTAAGTCTATAACTACTACCTAACTACAAAGAAAACATAAAATAGAAAACATAAGTAAAGAAAATAATAATAGAAGTAAAGGTGTAAATAAATAATAATTACAAAATCTATACTAATACTGGCAACCAGCATAAAATCAACTGGTATCCAGCTACTTAACTAACAAAACTTACTACAAAGCTAAAATTTACTCCACTGGTATCCAGCGGTTACGTACTGGTATCCAGTACTATTTACCAGAATCTTCTAGCTTAAATAAGTTCGTTTTTTCTATTATACAGTTAAATTAATATATAATAAAACTTATTTAATACATTATTATAATAATTTACAAATTTACTTGTATTTTTAAATTTGTACTACACTAAAATAGTTATATACAAATTAACAATATTTCCTTCATTTACATTTTTATTTATTAATTTCCTTTAAATTACAAAAGAAAATTAGAATCATCTACCTTATTTATATTCATATATATATATATATATTTATAATTGCTTTATAACACATTTATTTTATATTTTCCTTTCCTGCTGTCTATAATTACATACCTTTACCTAAATAATCCTAAAATATTATTATTTATGACCCTTTAAACTTATTTAAAACATTTCATACCTATCTTCACACTTACTATTTAATGCTAAAATATATATTTAAACACAAATACACTACATCAAATCATTTTAATTTAATAACCTAGACACAATACATTTATAAACTTTATATCATTCATGCATTAATCATCATTCATCCTATTTATATTTCCATTCAATAAGTTAACATTTAAAATAGTTAATCCAAACTAAAATTATATATTTAACACTATATCCTATTATTATTATTATTATTGTTATTATTATTATTAAATGAACATCTATACAGTTTTTTTACTTTATTTTATCGCGAGTATGAATAGTGACTTTAGTAGTTAAAAAGTATAGGCACCAAGTATTGGAAAATTCGAAGCAATAACACTGGGAGATAGTTAACGCCACAAACTGCATGCTCTAAAGAGATATTTGTCATGTTTGTAAGTTTTTGTGTATGTTTCATGATCACTAGTTTTACGAAATTTGTTACTAATGAAGAGAACTAACAGGCTATTCGTAGAAAATTCAAGATATATATTTTATTTGCACATATTAATCAAAATCGTTTGAGTCAATTTTTAGAAAACCAAATATAACGAACTTTTCCGCGTATAAAGGATACTGTTTTCTTGGAAATCTTCTTGTTGCATAGGTATATGGAAAACGAAATATTTTTATTCGGCTTCTCGTTTTTGAGGAATGCTGTTCACAGGCGCGTGCGGGACTCCGTTGGCAGCGAAAACGCCTCGTCACTGATGAGAACTTCGCAGAGATATCCTACATTACGCCTGGAATAGGTTTGTCTTTGTAGCAGCGTTCCGTGTTCTGATGGATTACAAGGAGAGGAGGAGAGAGTAGACTACTAGTGTATCCACAGGCGACGCGTGGAGCAGAGGAGAAATGAGAAATCCCGTTGTTGTCATGAGGTTGTGACCTTGGGCTGTGAGAAACTCGGAAGGCCGAGCTAGAGACGGATGAATGGACGGATGGAGAACCCCTCAAGCCACATCGTTCTCCGGATGTCTTCGCTTAATTCTACCGCACCGCGGGCAACAACAGTTTTTGCTTCCCCAAGATAGTCTCAGTGGAATAACAAAGCTTTACGCGGAATGCTGGAATGTTCTATATTATCTTCAGTTTTGTATGAGGAGATTCGGCTAATCAGCGTGTCAACACATCTTCCCAAATGTTAGTCATGTAGAAATTAATACATGCATATTTTAAAGCACGCCAGAAACATACAGATAAATACTTTGGTCGTAAAAAGGTAATTCAACAAGTTCATTTCACACACTGAAACAAGAAAAGAAGAGCCAGCAAAATGGCTCAGGACATGGCGTTTGTGGTGCGAATTTGGGAAATTCCGGGTTTAAGTCCTGTGTACCGGTAATCGCAGAGGATTTTTTTAGATATCTTTCAATCATAAGGTGAAACGCCATCCAGAATGTCCAATTTCTTAAAGTATAAAAACAAGTAATTGATAAAATGATATAAAGCTACTGCGCAACTAAGATCACCTGTCTGACATCTATGTGCACTCCCTGAATAAGATTTATTAAAAGAGAAAGAAAACAGAAAGCTTTATGTCTTCGTATTTAAAGCGGTACAGACGAAAGAAAGTTTAACCAAAATAAAATAAATATCCAAAGGAAAGTGATTCGAACAAAGGCAGTGAAATACAAACCAAAACAGCGACGTTGGAAGCTTAGGCAAAACCGAGTAAAGACAGGCAATGTGAAGGAATTAGGTATTGGGTTTTTTTTGGGGGGGGGCGGGATAGCACGCAGCACCACGTGGAGGATGACGGGAACTAAGACCTGTGAGAGGAAATTGCTTCATACAGAATGCGAATACAGTATATTGCGCAGCTGAGAATCATTAGCTTTTAAACATTATATGTCTTATTCCTATATTTTGCCTCCTAAACTTCTAACACATAATGCTAATAGTAGATAAATAAACGTTGTACCTCAACAGTTCGGCATCTGTGATTAAAGGTACTAGATTAAACTGTTCTTAACTTCAGGCTTTTGAAATCATGCATTTAATGACTAATGTCACTATACCATCTTTGCTTTAACCTTTTATGAGTCAACAAGTTAAATAACGATTAGCACTATAGGTTAGAACACAACAGAAAACAAACGCGACCCAAGCTACCCGAGCAACAATTCTGCATCACTAACAAAGAAGTTCAATTATTGCTAAACAATGGCCAACCATATTCATTGTCGATTAAAGGTGGGTACTTTTAACAGAATTTGTTAAAAGCATTTAACACAATTTTCTTCTTTCCATTTCTCGCGTTTGTTTTCTACAGTGGCAGTGGATTCTCAGCCGAAAACCGGAAACGAACTGCAGCGCCTGCGCACAGCCTCTTAAACCCTTTGCTATAACGGTTCATTTAGTTATATAGGTGAATCTGAACAAACACGTTTAGTTTCATAAATTGAACTGTTACAATAATGAGTTTTTTAAATTTCTCTGCACGACAATAATGACAAAATGTTACTATCTGAACCGAACTGTTTTATGTAAAGAGACGACATGCTAAGCGGGAAAGGTTGTAGTTTGCTCACCAGCCAATGAAGTGCTGTCTTGTCATGTGGTTTTGTTTACTTCTCCTTTCAGCTTATAGTGAAAAAGGTATAGTATTGAGCTTTTCAAGGTACAGGAAGATGTATTATCCGTATCTGGAATTCGAACTCTAAACTTTCGGACTCAAAGCCAGATACTATAACCGCAGCACTGCGGATGTTATTCAGTATAACCTGGAAACTAAATGGAGGAAATACAGTAAAGATTAAACGTGTTTTTTTCCTTCCCTTTTTACTTTCTCTACTACGTATTGTAAGTAGGGGAAGTATTGTATTCCACCCAAAAATTCGATACCGAGATTTTACCGGAAATACATGTTTTGAGACCTCCTGAATCCCAAAAAAGTATTTTTGGAAACATGTTCGTGTGTGTGTGTGTGTGTGTGTGTGTGTGTGTGTGTGTCTGTCTGTCTGTGAACAGCATAACTCAAAAACAAACAGTCGGATAAGCACCAAACTTGGTATTTAGGTTCAGTATCTTCCAGAGATGCGACACGAAGGTTTTCAAGAAAATCCCCCCACCCCAGACTACCCTTTACATGGAACATTTTTCGAAAATTTTAATTTTTTCAAAAATGGCTCTAACGATTTTGATGAAAATATCATATGTTTAAGATAATGTCATGAGAAGTGAAATGTATATCTCGAATTTTCTGGGAATGTCTCCAAAAGTATTCTTCATTGTGAACGACTTTTGCATAACTGGTAAACCATAAGGGATAGACAAAATTTTACTACACAAAAAATGTAGATGGCGTTAAAATACACAATTTTTGTCATATACATTTTTTTTTGTTGAGTGAACCATTTTCGAGATATTGCTTGTTATTCCCTTAACATTTTCAATACTTATTTTCTCAAATGGGAATTCGTTATTCATTTTTTTGTCTTTGATATGCAAAGAGTATTTATCTGTGGCAAAGAGAATAGTGCTGCACCTAGCAACCAGTTATTAAGAGATATGTATGTGCTTAAAGGCTACTGTATTTCTATATTGCCCTTGTAAATATATATTCCCCTTACATCTACAAGAAAATTAGCAATAAGATAGTCTTCAAATGTTTATCTCGATTAACATGAAGTAGATGGAGAATAAGCGTTTGTACAAATAGTTTGTACAAGAGTAGAGAAAGTCATGTGAGTGTAACACAGATTTTTTTATGCATTGGAGGCAGTACACTTCCAGCCCCCAAGGTTATGAAAACACATCATATATGTTCTTGTTAAAACAGTCATGCCTCCTTCCAAATATTTCGAGGAGGTCGGCGCTTCTGGCTAAACATGCCATCGATTTTCACGCAGGCCGGCAGGGCATGGGATTAAAAAATGCAGCCTTGTATTCGTCTTCTCTTATGAGATATTTACAAAGACCCTTGTTTTTTCATTGTTAAGTACAGGAGTTGTTTCTTTTTTTCCCTCTCGGGACGTTTCTTTCTTTACATCAAGAAGATGCTGTTCCATTGTTCGGAGGTAAGGATCCCTGATGTCTCTGGATTGCTAAGAGCTTTTTGCCACGAAAGCTTATCTCAACCCTAAACAGTATATCTGAATTCTAACTAGAAAATAATCTTGAACATTCTCCGAAGTCACATTAATAACTGCGATGATAATGCTGCTGGTAATAACTATAATAATAATAATAATAATAATAATAATAATAATATAAATTGTTCCAAAATATTCGGACATGCAGCACATGGGATCTCAGCTGCACACACCGCAGCTTTAATCATCACATAATGAAAATTGCAAACGGGGCTGACTAGGTTGTTGGTTCGTATGGTTTTCACTGTTTACCAGTTGTGAACTGTGGTCGCAGTCCCCCTCCTCATAACATTTGTTATATTTTTAATTTCAAAGCTTAATTGGAAAATACTAATACAAGGAGAACTGTTATTTTCATACTATCACCTTTAATATGTAGAATTAAAACGAAGCGATTCAAGTATATTGATAAATAATATAATGTGGCTTTTGAAATATTAACAGCCAACTAAACTATTAACTGTTCTTACAATTATGTGTTTGAGAATTTGCATATTCGAAGAGAAATCCATTTACAGAGCGGCCGATATCATAAGGTTCGTCAACCAGTGGTGTCGTAAACCATTCAAATTAGCTTGTGGGTAGTTCCGAATAAATCCCGTCACCTATACAGAATCAGACGGGAAAGTTTTAGGATTAGGGAACCGGCAATGGACGACCGAAACCGAATTGATTTTCTGTTGCAATAAAGCTAAATTCCCGCCATTTTCAAAACAAGTGACTAGTCGGTGAAGGAAACTATAGAGTATCGAACACACATTCATCATTGGTTTGCCTTAGAGAAGCACACCAAATGTATAGATGCCCCATATTCTTTAAGCTCGGAAATGCTGAAGACTGATTTGATTGTTGCTACGTATGCACGTCCTTGGAAAAGAGCATCGTCGCTGTCGAGAGTCAACTTTTTATACATACCGCACGGGAATACGTCCTTCACAAGCGCAAGTCCAATAAAACAAATTATAACCTGGCATTTCCTCCCGCTGCTGCATGCTGCAACAGGCCGTTGACTCTCCCTGGCAACTTGCATTACTTTCAAACTGTGTTTTAACCGCCACGACCTAGTTAGCAGTCTGCATCGCATGCTGTTAGTACTGCCAGTTGGGAAATTGAGGTCGCAAGCCAACTTATATTTTAAAAATTTAATAATTAAGGCAAACAAGGGCGATTTGACGCAGCCAGAGACATTACACGCTGTCTGGAATTATGGGTAGCGTTAGTTGATTCGCGGGCAAACAGTCGAAGTGAAGACATTATAGTCAGTAGTGGCGTGTGTGAGTCTTTTTGTTGCATTGTGATTATTTGTTTCGACAATAGACAGCAAATTGTAGCGAAGAAAGTAGAGGTAAGGGCTGAAAGTTTTGCGATGTTATCGTTTAAATTGTTTTGGCATATAAAGCGCTGCAGTTTTGTTAAATTCGCTCTAGTGCTTGAATTAGTGTAGTTCCAACAATTTGCTCTCTTGCAGCCATGTTGCTTGCTTCCTATCAACAGCGTTATTTCATCCATAGTTTTGGCAGATAGATACAGTTTAGAGTCCGAGATAATGCTTATAACCACATAGGCTAATTACGACCAGGGGCGTCATTTAGAGGGGGGTCAATTACCTCCCTCCAGGTTACGAGAAATGATTAGACTATTGTTTATTATTGCTCTAGCAAAAGAGAAACAACTGTACCTTTAATACAAATATTTCACATTTTAGAAGTAAAAGATGATTTATTTTTTTCTTTAGGCTAAACGTGTCGTTAAAATTCATATGAAAATTAGGAAACTGCTTTAATCTTGCCCACTCCTAAGCAGAAACTGAAATGGCGCACCTGATTGCAATGGATATTCTAAATAAAACCAGGTAATGCATGAAAACGAGGCGTTGAATGTTTTGAATTTTACTACGAGAAACTTCCAAATCAGATTACATTATTCAGTTTAATAACTGCAAAAGGAGGCTGCATGAAAGTTGCACAATATATTAATACCCTTTGTATGGAAGACTTTAAAACAAAGCAAGAAAATCATCTGTATGTTGACTTGTGAAACTACACGCATTCTTTGTACTCCATATTTCACATAAGTCATAGCTATCACCTTTTTTCTAGTATCACCCACCATGGGTGGCAGATGTTGCCAAACACAGTCCTATGTAACTCCAAATTATAAACATTACCTCCTTTCTTCACCTTTATTGTCAAGAAAATAATATCGTTGGGAAAAACAGTACAATACAATACGTAGTGGAAACGTGACGTTTATATAAAGGTCAAGAAAATAATACATTTTAATAGACAAAATCGGTGTGTTACACTCACATGTCTTTCTCTACTTTTGTACAAACTATTTTTACAAACGCCTATTCTCCATCTCCTACATGTTGATCGAGATATCGAGATGTTAATCCTATTGCTAATTTTCTTGTAGATGCAAGGGGAATTGTTAGGCTTTAAGCGATAGTCAAATGTTTTAAGCGCTGGTTGCTATGTGGAGCATTCCATTCTATTTGCAGTCCACGACATAAAAAAACGAATAACGAATTCCTATTTGAGAAAAAGTATGTGTTGGAAAATTCAAACAAATAACAAGGAATATCTCGGAAATGGATCATTCGAAAAAGAAGAAAAATTGTATATGACATAATTGTGTGTTTTAACGAGATCTACATTTTTTTGTGTAGAAAAATGTTGCCCATCTCTTACGGTTTACCAGATATGGAAAAGCCATTCAGAAGTTAAAGGACTTTTGGGGACATTCCCAGAAAATTCAAGATATACGTTTTATTTTTCATAAAAATATCTTAAATATATGATATTTTAATTAAAATCGTTAGAGCCATTTTTGAGAAAATAAAAATTTTCGAAAAATGTTCCATGTAAAGTGTAGTGTGGGGTGGGGGATTTTCTGGAAAATCTTCATGTCGCATCATTGAGAGATACTGAACCTGAATATCAAACTTGGTATTTATCCGAGTTTTCGTTTTTGAGTTATTCTGTTCACAGGCACACAGACAGACACACACACACGGACATGTTTCCAAAAATGCTTTTTTTTGGATTCAGGGGGCCTCAAAACATGTATTTCCGGTGAAATCTCGGTATTGAATTTTTGGGTGGAATACAATACTTCCCCTACTTACTACGTAGTAGAGAAAGTAGAAAGAGAGAAAATCATATTGATATTCTTTAAAGCACTTCCTAGAGGTATAACGCACAATAATGTATGCACTCGTAGTACTTATATTCTGAAAATATTAAATGATTAAATACTAAATTTGGGTTGGCGTAATGTGGAGATACGAGTAATGGAACTGCTTTACGAACGTAAATTCTTCTTCAACGGATTACCCTCCTCTTTGTAGCACTTAAAGCCCCAAGTACTTGCAAGCCAATGCTTTGGGTCAGCAGTCTGTCGAGAAGCAAGCAAACTTTGTATCATAGCATATCCAGGATGGGTGATCAGCCCAATGCCTGGTATGGCAGTAAAGAAGACGATGAAAGGAATGACACGAAAATTCGCGGATCAAATTATCCAACCCAGTATTGGCCTAGGGACCGGAAAACCGCGAAAAAAACCTTCGGTCAGGTTGGACGTTCCCAGGGGTTTGAACACGAGATCTCCCGAATGCGAGTCGCACACGTTACCGCGGCGCCATCTCGCTCGGTACGAATTTAAATTCATCTCAAGCCAGCAGTTATTCTGAAAGTCGTAATAATTAGCACACAAATAAGACCGAGGTTTTACTTACAACACTTCTCAAATTACGGAATATACAGCATCGTTATGTAATTTGGCCAGCCGGGATTTACAATAAAAATTTAAAATCCGGTTCTACTGGTAATGTTAATTGTAAGGCTAAGAACACGCATGATCAGTGAAAAATAAATAAAGCAGCATCTATAGCAAGTTGCAGGCAGAATGTAATGGGTTCATTCTGGCGTTCAGGCTATGTCACAGTTTTTTTTCTAGTTCCATTTATACCCCGCCTTTAACTACATTGGTCTTATTGCCTATTGACAATGGTGTTAACTCATATTGTTCTTGTCGTTGGGGTTCTTGCACTTTTGGGGTTTTAATCATTAGATCACACACATTCATTCATACTTCCAGACTGGGGAGGATAGGGAATAATCTTGGCTAGAGAAAAAGGATTAATTCCCACCCCCAGCTGGAAATCGAACCCAGGATCCCTCACACAGGAGGAGGTTCTCTCCTGACTGAGCTACGGGACCAGCCACATTGCAATAGTATATTATGCAACAAGACGGTAATGGTAGTAATTAAGACGCGAGTATGTTTGTGAAACGAGCGGTAGTGAGTTTCATAATTTTCATACGAGCCTCTTAATTACTACCATTATAAGCAAGTTGTATACGAAAGTTTTTGGTCGACCACACTATAATTTTAAAATGTTGAATTTTTATAAAATGATCTTACCTTGTTAACTATGTGCAATTAAATGTTGATCGGATGCCATACCTTAAGTGTGTTTGCAAGTAGTGCACAGATAGCACTGTTGAGTCCGGGTCGTATTTATTGATTTTTTGCAGGTAACGTCAGGGTAACACGTAATGAAGCAAAGGAAATGAACTCTATTAGAGTATTAAAATTACAAGCAACATAATTTATCTTATTTTAAATATACATGTCATTGTTTATCTGGGGAATGCATCCTAGAGTCACGGATCCGTCATGACCTTTCACATTAAGATAGTGAAGAGAAGATATTAAGTTCCTGAGAATGTGCAAGTTAAGTTTGTCTCCTACTAGTGAGTGACACTAACATGCCCACCTCCGTTTTGAGGGGGCAGGTCCCGAGTTCGAATCTCGGTTAGAGTGAGTTAACCAGATAAGGTTTTCCCTTATCCGGTGAATGTCGGGTAACTTTATGGTCTCACTTGAGCATTTTTCATCATATCATTGCCCCCCAAAAGGTCTTTGCTATGTTTTAAAACATATTTCTTCACGTATTATATTTAATTTTACTCTTAATGTGAAAAAGTAGTCATAAGATAGGGGCGTGAAGCTGTAAAAGAGGCTAACTTCATGCAGAATTACTTGGAATGTCTATAGATCGCATATAAAGAGTGTAATACATAGATTGGCATTGTTACTTTGGTTTTACTGAGTTGAAATTGTAAAACTTTAGCATTCCTTGCAACTATTCAAGCTGTTTTAGTTTTCTGGCACTGAAACAGAACCTATAATGAATGCAAATTGAATTCAGTAGGCGCCAGCAACATGCAGAAAGAGTTAAAATAAATAAAATAAGGTTAAAAAGTGCATCAAAGCAAGAGCGTAAAATCAACACTGGAGCTTCGAGACTCGCATTCCGGGGTTGCATGTTCTCTGTCAGTATGCGTGCGGTTTGTAAACGCTGTGTACACCTGTGCCTCCCACGTGAAACAACAAACAACACAAGCTAGCTCCATTTGGCAGCACTCACCAATCTTGTTGGGTGGTGCGGCATGGCGCCTGTCAGTTGTTTCTTCTGGACCGTGAGAGTAATTGACCGAGGCAAAACGCGGTAGCATTCACATCACTTGACCCTCGCCTTTGGGCACCGTTTGGCACCACGTCAAGAGATCATTCGTTAATAACTTCACACTGTTTCCGATTTTGTAACCATTGGCATGTTGTCTGACAGGATGTAGGTAATAAAAATGCTGGGATAAACCTTTGATGCAACTGCCTCGCACTAAAATACGAAATTGGCATTATAAAACGTACTGTTATATTGACCTTTCGCTTCTTTCGTAAGCTATGCAATAAAGAAAAGAGCAACAAGGTGTGTTATCTCTGCAGTAAAAAAAAAAAGGCTGATCTGTTACATTCAAATAGATTTCCCTACCCACTATCGTTTTTATTTTTATACAACCTATTCTTGCGAAAGCTTATTTTTCTATCTATTTCATGTTAATCCAGGAAAACATTTGCAGAAATAGTTTCATTACGCATTTCGTTGACGGTACAAGGGGGCTAGAGGAAACCGTATCGTTAAATGCTGGCCTAAAAATTCCGCTTTTTCCATAATATCGCGAGAAACAACTGAATAGTGACAGCACTTTAAAATGACAAAAGCCTTGGATATTCAAATAAACGTAAATAACGAACGGATATCTCGAAAACGGCTGATGCCACAAAAAAGTTGTTTGAAATAAATTCTGGTTTTAAAGAGATCTATATTTTATTGTAGTACGTTTTTGTCTTACTCTTAAGGTTTGCGGATTATAAATTTTACAAAATTGTTTCCGAATGAAGAGGGCTTCACAGGCTTTCACAAAAAATTCAAGATATACGTTTTATCATGTAAATATCTGAAATATATGGGATTTTAATCAAAATCTTAAGAGCCATTTATGAAAAAATGAAAACTTGTGAAGGGTAGTTTTCAGTGGGAGTAGGATGTGTGTATCGGAGGGGGACACCTCGCGCACTGCGACCAACTAGATCTATTGTGGCTACACCCTCTGGGAGGCAGGGATGAGGTGAAAGCGCCGTAGGAGGTTCCAGGTCTTTAGGCAGACAGGCTCACAGACACGCAGAAGTCCCTATTTCCAGTTTGAAGTACCGCGCACCAGTAGAGGTGAAGAATCCAA
The DNA here is from genome assembly GCA_030765065.1 of Deroplatys truncata. Classification (NCBI taxonomy): domain Eukaryota; kingdom Metazoa; phylum Arthropoda; class Insecta; order Mantodea; family Mantidae; genus Deroplatys; species Deroplatys truncata. The sequence continues at coordinate 170,390,545 of CM060983.1, forward strand.
GAGGGCGACGAAGTGACCCTAACGGACGGGACAACGCACCCTAGCGTTCATATGCGAAAATCTTTGCAATGCGCGGGCATCCACGTCATATGACGGACACCGCAGGACCCGAAAACACACCTGAAACGTAAAAGGGAGAGAGGAAATAGGGGAAAGAAAAAATTGTGGTAGAATACACCACCGCGGTATTCGCCTAGAGGAACCGGGGAAACACCACAAAAAAAACCCATGGTCAGAGTGGGCGGTCGCCGGAAATTGAACCCGGGACCTCCCGAATACGGGCCACAAACATTGCCGCCTGAGCCATTTTGCTCGGTTCAGTGGGGCATTTTCTTGAAAATCTTCGTGCCGCATCTTTGGAAGGTGTTGAACCTACCACATTTTTGGGTGGAATACAATATACTTCCTCTTATATACAAGAGATAGGTGGCAGAGAAAGTATAAAGTATCCACTCCAGTGAGGAAAGCATGGTATTTGAAGTTTTTCTACAAAAATCTGATACCTACGTTATTTATATTGTTACATGCTGGGGTGAGGGCCAAAAAATTGCCAGCAAATCTCTAAATTTTGATCACCCCAACACGCGCATGAGGGTGCGTAGCCCACAAGTGGACCGGGACCTTGATGTCTACATTCAGAAAAAGGCGTGACGTTTTTTGACAAAATACACAAATATTACATAACACACATTACCTCTAATTTATTGACACTTGGCGGCTCTACATTACACCTAGGGAAACAAAGGATGAGGGGAGATGCCTCGAAGTCGAGGACTGGCCAAACGCGACTTGTTCCGCTCACTTCTCACACACAAGGTAACGCTAACTATATATGCCCCCTCTTCAACCCTGTCTAGGCAAGCTAGCTAGCCAGGGCTGGCGTCATACCGGGCGAGATTCAAACAAAGCCTTCTCTCTCTGGCGTGTTCCGCGCCAAAGGAGAAGGCTCGTTCTGCCGAAAGAAATAATCAGTCACCCAATGATGCTGTCGGCAATGCGACACAATAATGCGTCTGGTATGACAATGCTTTCTGATACGCCACAATATATCTTGTAATTTTGTTTTACTGCTTACGCAGATATAGAGACTAAGTGTGTCTGTTTGCCTTGGCAAAAGTTTTTCCACATTGCTTCATTTATCAGAGAGGAACGAGTATCAATAAAATTGGTGAACTCTGAAAACTTGCGACATAGACAACCTTTTAAAAATAATTTCAAAGTAAAAATGCTTGGATTACGTAATCAAGCCATCTTTATATTAGTACTTTTCATAGCTTTAGAAGAGGATGCTCATCTGCTGGAGGGCATTTAATCCATACACTTCTCTCTTCACTGTCACGGAAATGGATTCCTCATAAACACTGGCCAGTCTACTGATGTTGATGGTATTCTGGTGTGTTATAATTCAGCAATCTTTGCCATTACAAATACAGGGTCTTTGGGTTTATTCACGCCCGTAGCTCGCTATGTAAACACCCTGCATGAAGCAAATGACCCACTCCGATTCATAGGTATTACCTGTGTAAGCAACGAAGACGGCACTGTCATAAGTGAATGCAATTGCGGTAAAGGAACCTAACTGGAATAACGCCTTCCGCGATAGGCAACATTTCGGCTATTTTGAACGTACGAGGGCTGATCAATAAAGACTGAGACTGATTTTTTTCTGTAGTTTCCTTGATAGTTTTATGTCTCTACCACGAATACTTGAAAAGAGCAGGGTTTCATGTATAATGTCCATAAGCGACAGCACTCTCGTAACGGTAGGTTGGTAGTAATGCTGTATATTGTTGACCCTACTTGAATTTCGCATACCACAAAATGGAGGTGACACGAGAGGAGCAATACAGCGCAATAAAATTTTATTTTCGTTTAAATCATACAGCCTTGAAACTTTCGAAAAGCTGCAAGCAAGCATACGGTGAAGATGCACTACCTCGTGCAACGGTGTTTAGGTGGTTCAAGGACTTCAAAGAAGGGCGAGTCCTCTGTGCTAAGCAAGGTGGGCCTGGTGTTTCGGAATGGAATGATTTACCAGCATGCAGTTCCCCCCCTCACACTACTGTTACAGCAGCTACAACACGTCAGTATTGGCTACAATGAGGAAGCACATTACAAGGAAACGTCCAGAACATCATCGGAATGGGTGGTGACTTCATCACGACAACGCGCGGCCTCACGTCGCAAATCAAGTTCAGGTATTTTTGGCTAAATTCAACATTATCTGTGTGCCGCATCCGCCTTAAAGCCCCGGTCTTACCCCCTGTGATTTCTTTTTATTCCCATTACTAAGGGCAAAGCTCCGGGGCATTCGATTTGAGAGCACTGAAACAATGTTAAAGAAAAGTGAGGCTCAAAGATCTGACAAAGAATGACCTGCACCATGTGTTTGAGGACTGGCAGAGACTGTATAAAAAGTGCATTCAGTTAGGAGGGGACTACTTTGAAAAAGATCATGACAACATTGAAATGGAGTAATAAATATCTGTGAAAAAAAACCAGTCTCAGTCTTTATTGATCAGCCCTCGTATCTAAAGCACCCTGCATCTCATGATCATTTTCTTCTTGGCATTTGGTAGTATACTTCGATGCCATATCTTACAGAAGGGAATATACAGATTAATGCATATACACCATAGAATGCGTTTGTACCGTCCATGGTAGTGCCCATGGTGAAATCAGGCAGGCCCCCTGGACATGCTCGCCAACACATCACGCTTTGATGCTTGTAGAATAGGGTATAGGAGGTTCAAGTTCCGTCGCAGAAGAAGTTAATAGGGGCGCCATTATGAAAATATTTGGAGCGGATCATAGCGACAATAAGAAATATCTGATAACCGAAATAGAAGAGCCTAATTCAATAGTTGGGGCAAGTCTTCTATGATAAAAAGTTCAGAAGAATGATACAAAAAAATTCTGAAATAATGAATAGAATTACACCTCATCGTAAACCAGTTATTACTTCCTTTGTATGACATCCTTGATGTTAAGTACTTTCTCTTGGAATATAAAATTAAAATTAACAAAGTTAAGTAATATAATAAATTAAAACTTGTATTTATATTTGCTGGCAGATGCTCGAGCATTTTCCGGTAGATTTCATAACGTAATATAATGATTAATATTTATTCATGTATTTAATACATCAACGGCTTAGTAATTCAAAAGCACTGGTAATTTGGCAGTACCAATAATGACGCTGTTGAGAAGCACCTTGTGCTCGTCTTTCCTTTTCGACGTTGCAGGCTTGGCCAGAAGTGAGCGCATGTAATTTCCCCCTGCAACCTTGTACAAACCATAAACATCTCTCAACCTTATTAATAATCACACCAGCCTGTAATTTTATCCGGATTCTGCTCATTTCTCGTCAAATTGCATTAAGCCTACAGAAAGCTGTAGGCTATAGGAGGAGTCTGGGAGTGTTGAAACCTTTAACCTCTTACAACTCAGTGGGCTGCCCGTGGTTTGTCATGAGGACATCTTTACCTTTCTCTGGTTTTCACAATGATAGCGGCGCATCTGGCACGGGCGTTGTCCGAAAGTCAACGAAATCTGTTATCCTATATATATGGTGAAGCGTGTAGGTCCCTCACTGAAATTAACTTCTACTCCTTTGAATGGTTTATGCAAAGGTGGACACACATGCTGCATGAATATTAAGATTCACTGAAAATTAATTTTATTAAGCAATGAAGGATGCCAATTCATTTTACATCTCAAATGTTTTAAAGAAAGTATCAGACACACCGACACATATTTTGAAATGATTGGTAACATCAGTTTTAACATAGGAGCTATATTTAATCAGTAGGCTACCCTCAATGATTGGCTATTTCAAAAACAATATAGATATTAAAAGAATATATATATTTTCTTTCTTCTACCATCCGAGTAATCGGGATGAGGACTAGTGCAGATGGTTTCAGAGCCAGAAAAAAAATCGGCTGACTTAAAATTTGAAGAAATTATTACATTTCCTGGGATGATACAGAGGCACTGTTTGTAATCTGAAATAGCTGTTCATACGTCATCAAGTATTGTATCTGACAAATGGTACAGCTGATATTTGCTCAGCGATCGTATTTAAATAGCAGTGGAAGCAAATGTAAACAGAAGAATCCTCGAAAAATCATAGTTGTTGTCAGTAGTCAGACGGAAGGGCCTCGATGAACTGGAGCACAACACCGCAAATAAGTCATAGTGCGCTCTTTGTGCTTCCACAAAGTGACCCCTGGGTGGAAGAGATGGAGGGGACACCCGAAGGGCGACCAGATCCGGACGACGATGTGCGCTAGAAAGGATGGGGCCCCTAACGATTCCAACGTGACACAATTCTGATGCCAGCTAGTCCTGCTTTAGCCACCAACCTGGGGGTCCCGGGTTTAGACGACACACTCCCAGGAAGGAAGGGGGGCAGCTTCCCGCCAAGCGCCAGGGAGAAAACTTTCAATGGCATAGATTCCACCGTCCCGCCGCAATACACAAACCGCCGTTGTCTGGTCCTACAATCCGGAAACAGATAAAAGTAAATGATGGATAGGAAATTCGTGGTAGAAGGAAAACCACCTATTTACGACCCGGGGAAACCACGAAAAACCCATGATCAGAGTAAAACTTCCAACGGGAATCGAACCCGGGACCTCCCGAATGCGAAGTTACGCGGAGCCATTTCGCTCGGCTCCCTTTATGCTGTAGTAACAGATGCTTTCTCTGCCATCCCTCTGTATTTCCTTTGCAGCGCGCTGCCTCATATTGTGTAGAAGCCAGACAAAATCATGTTGACCTAATTTGGTAATAAAGTATACGAAAACCGTTGTCTATTCATATTTAAGCCTCGAAACATGATGCTCCTTAGAGCGTCAACAACAGACTGGAGGAAGGAACGTCACAGCCTGCTTCCCTGATAAACAAGAAAATACTATAGCAAACCCAACCACAGTTAACACTTTTTCCCGATAAGAAACAATAAAAAATACTGTTATTTTCATTATATTTGCTTACAAACATCAGTGCCGTGAGCTAGTTCGTCATGGGGTTTGAAGATAATGTCGAAAAGCTTCACCCAACCACACACAAGAGGCACTCGAATCACCAACTTTAATAATTGTAAAGCCCACGCCCTTAAACCACATCTTGCAGGTGGTACGTTCTGATGGAAACCACCTAATTTAATAAGGCAACGTATATTTTGAAGTTTATGGAAGAGAGTCACAATTGTTGTTATTATAGCGGTTGAGTCACACAGAGTATATCTAGAGCGAAACAGCGAAGCGTGTCCTGAAAAATGAAAAGAAGTTTCTTGCGGTTTGCTGTTTACCTGCATCCTGCAATATCCATACTGCCACCACGAAGAAAACATGGCTTATGTCTCCAAACTGTACACAGTAAAACTTGGGACATGACCTTTTATATATCCCAATCTTATTAGTACTTTTTCTTTGTTTTCCCAGTTACGTTTAGAAAGCCGAAAACAATTTTTTTTGGCTAACCAGAAAAATTAGTAACTTCAAAACAAAACATTTAATGAGCAAGATTCCCTATATTGGAAGGGGATAAATCAGATCTATTAAATTAACATTGAAACGTGGCCAGTTTGAATTTTGGCTTCAACGACAGAATATCTTCTAATTTGAACTTATCGAGTTCCTTTCATAATATTTATATGTTATGTGCTCATACATACCGACAAATTGCAAAATGATTTTCCTTTACAGGAGTCAGGCGAATGAACCTTCGCGAGGAACAGTTTTAGGGCCATATAGATGAGCAGCCTGGCGGCGGGTTTTACACGAATTCGAGCTTGCAAAATTTTAATTTAATGCGACGTTTAGAAACGGGCACTTCTTGCATCCCGAGTGGTTCAGTGACCCGCAGCCAAAATGTAGTTGGGTGCCTTGCAAACTCCTACACTTATATATTCATTATCTGTGACATTCTTAGAGTTTGTCGTAGACATTCTAATAATATTAATAAATTATTGTGCTATCCGGGATAATGCAATCCGAACTTTGCAAAAGAGTGTAGTTCCAACATCTTGATCACCAGCATTCGCATTAAGGAAAGTTGGACCATAATGGGGTGGAAATACGAAATTTTCCTAGATTACAGATTGTACCATGCGCTAAAAGAACTATGCAGGCGAATATCGAGCTATCTTCCGAATCGTTAATTGGTTATATTTCTTCGGCGCGTCCAGTTGCTTCCCCTGGAAGTTTGCAACAAGCTGATTCAGTTGCATGGGTGTTGATATACAGGTCGATAACGAGACAAAACAAGGCGCCGCTAAACGACTGCTTGCCTAGAATGACCCTAAAAGCCCTCCTGATATCTTAAAACTGCATATATAAGAACATCTCAGTTATTCTTCGAGAGTTTGAGGCAGCAGTTTTAACACTTAAATGATTTCAGTCAAATTATATAATATAAAATATAACAGTCCGCCTTAAAGCAATATGTGTATGTAACAATATATAAAAAGTGTATATTACAGCCATTGTATATGTTTATATTATTGTATACATGTAATAATGCTGTCTGAATGTATTACGTAATTTAATAATGTAGGAGCTGTGAGAATAATAGGTTAAAAGTTGCTAACAATGAGGTAGTCTTGAGGCAATAATAAATTAGAAGGTTTAATAATTCTACTAGTCATTCTTGGAGCAACAAGAATGTAATTCTTTGTGACAGTTCATAAAGTAGCCAATCAACAACCAGAAAAAGCTTTAGTTAAATAAAAGCATTCTATTGCATTAGGAATAGCCAATAAGAGACTTGAAATACAGAAATTTACAAATTTAGGCGGTAGAAATCAAGTCAGTTGCTTGTAGACAGCGCTCATAACTGGGCGCGTTGCTTGCAGACAATGTTCGTCACCTGACGCGAGATGTGTCCTCGAGAAATTTAATACGTATTTTTGTGTGAGAAAATATATAACGTGTTTAAAAACTGCAAGTATTTAATAAAAGAATCTTATAGCTCTCTATATCAGTGAAGTGTTATTTAAATCGTGTCAAGCATTAATAAAAGGAGTGAGTAAAATTATAATGTGTGTAAGCCTACTTTCTTCAGTCGCACCACAACTCTGCAAAGAGAAACATGTCTCTAACAATAATACTGACGCAGCCGAGGCAAACACAAATATATAATATTTAAAGAAACAGTCAAATTACAAAGTAAATATTTTTAAGCATTTTTTGTTGGGGCAAAGGCCACCGGAAAGTACATTTGGGGCGAAGGCTACCGGAAAGCGGGTACTATATTTGCGGTTGCAACGAACTTCAAGTTTGGCTCTCAACAGTTGAAATATAATACAACTCTTTCAATACAACCTACTTCAAATTGGCTCCCAAAGCGTGGGGTAAACAATATAAACAACTATTTCAAGTTGTAAGAGTTTTAAATAATCAAGAAATTGGTAAACCTTAGTGTTGAAATAAATAAAGGCCTGAAAGTAAATATATTTCGAGATAAACACATAGTCCATATCTCAAAAAGTTTTTATTAAAATACATATGACAAAAAATACTTGGGAACTGGCTAGTTTTAAACTGGTATTGCGAACAGAAAATGATACATGAAACAAGCTTCCCAACAATACCAAAGGACTTGGAAAATGAAAAGCCGTCATTTTTCTCAGTTACTAGGCATTGGTACACAAAAAAAGCAGCTTTCGAAATGGTATTTGAAATTTTAAACTTTGCTGCCCTTTAATGTCTTTATAAATGTTCTGAAAATCTGGTCCGTTATCAAAAGGTTATCGTTAAGAGACGAATACTTGTCATATATGTCTTTCACCCTTTAAGGATGAAAATATGTTACTTCTGGCTATAAAAATGAAAGGGAAGCCGTTAGGAGACAAATAGCTTCCGACTTAATTTAAATAGAACGCTAATACGTTTTTCTAGAATAGAACCTGCTAGATATTCTCTGCTCTTATCACCACCATCCATGACTTAGAGCGCTTGCAGGGATTTACGAACCGAAACGTTGCTAACATACATGTGTGAGTCCATTTTAACTCTGCCTGTCGCTATTTAAAGATCCTCGAATTGGAAACAAAAACACAGAAGTCTAGAAAAACCTTAGATGTGCCCCGTTTATACGCACTAATGCTAACCCCTGCCCCCTCGATTCTCGAGAATGAGGTCATTAGACACGCTTAGTTGACTTTGTGTACATTTGTATGTGTAACAGTTCTTATTATTACGGTGCTTGCAAAAACTGCGGCCGTTAGTGTGGTCGTGGCCTTGTTTAGCCTCACATTCCCCGGGCTCCCTCGCCTGGAACTCCTTGGGTACGTGGGCTCGAATCCTTTTATTGTCACCCGTCTTTTCAGGTTAAAGAGGAGCAAACTAAATATATACGTAAGCTTTTACGGCCGGTTTCTATAGCTTCGTGTACTAAAATCTGTGAGGGACATCTTCATAGATCTCATCGTCGCTTCTTTCTCTGGACTAAAAACGTGCTAAATTAGAGCCGGTATATATATGGAGGTTACGGAGTTGAGAAAGTATGGGAATCCAGGTTTCGTTAAGTTTAAAATCCTTTGTCTTTATTCTAGTTATTGGTGTGTTTATAAATTTCTATTGCCTCTTGTACAAACGGGGAAAATACTGCTTGATCATAGCTAAAACCTCCACGCAAAGCTATAGGAGCAAACTATCATGGTAACTCAAAAACATGGCACCAGGTGTTAGGAAAATGTGAACATGGACATCAAGGTTCCGTGCAGCAGTATAACGTAGGCTAATTTAAATTATCCAAACACTAATTTAGAGCATTAGTTGTAATTTCTTCACCATTATAGTTGTGTTCTGGGCTCGTGAGCCCCTCGGGATGAGGTTGGAGAGACGGGAAAATCCATTCTGAGTTATCCAGCGAGCATCTATGTAGCGAACAAATAGAGTCTTAGCATTCACTTGCCGCATTCACAAAGCCTACTTTGCTCAGTGTATCCAAATAGTTCACTAATGTAAGAATAGGATACGGAATTAGCACGGCCAATAGTGTAAGGTAGGCTGCATGTTATTTTTCAACACCGTGTCTAACTATGCGCATTCCTTCCTGGGTTCACGAGCTCGAAACACAACTATACCTGCATACCTTTAGTTTACATGTTCGATTATATGCTTCCTTGCCTGTAAAAACAATTGCTCGGCGGCAATGTCAGCTCATTACATTCGTCGTAATCGTTTGATTTTAATTACACATTCACGCTCTCATCCGTGCTTCCAACAAAGGGAGTAATCATAACCAAAGAAAACTTCCTTCTCCTGCCGAAAATCAGAATTTGGCACATGGATGAAGACATGAGCACACTAGATTAGGCGTCACCAACTCGTTGCTACCGCTGAATCACCTACTGCTCACTGCGTGGCTTTCAACTTCGCGGAAAGCAGCGACAGATAATTCGTTCAGTGCAGTGAAGGCGTGTAATATTTTGCGTTTGAAATACATAATCTATTATGTGTCTTACAGTAGTATTTATATTTCTGAATGTGAACATATGCATATTTTCATAGGTTTGCAAAAACAATAACAATTATTATAGTATTAACATAGTAAAACAACTGCTTCTTAACGTGGTCAATGTCATTGTAATCGCATTGTAACGCTAACAGTATGAAAATTAATTTGTAACGAAAAACTTTTGACATTTATAACAGTGACTTCTTGGTAATTAATTGGTATCTAACACAATTCAAGCACACTACAACAATAATTTGTAGCATTGCAAAGAAACGAGGGACCCACCATTGCTGTCAGAAGCCTATTTCTAACTGATATCACGTGTTTATACGATTTTTCGTTTTTAAGTTATGCTGTTCACAAACACACACACACACACACACACACACACACACACACTCAGGCAGACCTTTTTCTAAAATTCTTTATTTGGATTCAGGGGCCTCAAAACATGTATTTCCGTGAAATATCGGTATCGAATTTTTGGGTGAAATGCACTAGTTTCTCTACCATGTACGTGGTAGAGAAAGTAAAAATTGAAAGACTTGCACCTTTTCAGGTTTCTATGGCGACGCACTTTCACTGTGTAGTCCATATTGAAATTACTTCCGGACATCTTATATTAATTAAAATCGCCTTGTCATTCCACGGGGTTACATAATCAGATGAGAGAAATTTAATGCGTGTTCAGGTATTTCGTTGCAGTATGTCTACTTAATGCAGAAGATACACGGCCGTAGCAATAGATTTTTTCTCTAGCATCGAGAAAAGTTTTCAAAACCTCATCTTAGTGAATAGATTTAGTAGATTCGCCAATAAGGAAACACGTTTAGATTGTTCAAGCGCAGTAAAATGACTACGCTTTAAGATAATTGCAGCCGCGTGGGCTGTAGATATGTCAGAATTTACATTGTGTAATAATGCATAGATAACTGAATGACAACAGCGAAAGACTAAATTACAAATTAGACAGGGATAGAAAAGAAACATTGAACTAATATAAAGTTATATCACGTTACATCATTGGTATTTAAACAATCTGCGATGGTAAACCATTTTGTTCCAAAAGGTAATTGTTAAATACTTTTGGCACCTCGTGATTATAGATCCATCTGTGTAATGTATTTGCGTAATTTCTTGGTTATATGCGTGTTCCGCAAAGGTGAATATTATAAGAAACCCATAGTCTCAGTATTATTTATTGATAAATCTAACAGAGACGGACACTTCTTGGGCTGCAACAGGGATGGGCTGTTGAGTGCATAGATTCAGAGTTGAAGTTGACCGTTTTATCACATACATCATTGAAAGCCACGTGATTAAGCATGTAAATGAATGGTGACGAACATCTTTTCCCATAAAAAAAACTGTCAGGACTTTTGTTTATTTCTTTGGATTTGTGTTATTTATGAGAAATAAGGTTCATTTTGGATTTGTATTGTTATTTATGTGGACATAGTTTTTTTTATTTGCTTTGTCATTTGGGTATAAATACCGTTCATTTTTGGATTTGTTTTGTTATTTAGGTAGAAATACAGCCATTTTTGGATTTGTTTTGTTATTTGTGTGGAAATACAGTTATTTTTCGAATTTGTTTTGTTATTTGGGAGAAATGCAGTTCATTTTTGGATTTGTTTTGTTATTTGGGTAGAAATACAGTTCATTTTTTAATTTGTTTTGTTAGAAATACATTTTTGGATTTGTTTTGTTATTTGGGTAGAAATACAGTTCATTTTCGTTCCTATGCGTTCTAGTCGGCTATCCGTACTAATCTCGCCTTCAGTTAGGCCTTTTCAGCTGAAGTACTTCCAAATTGAAAACTAGATTTTTCTGAGCGTCATTAGGAGTTATGAATTGATATGCACCTCTGATGCTTATATATTTAAGTCTTGGCATTAAATCGTACATCCAGGAAAGTAAGAAGAAAAGTTCAAAGAGAATACATCCGCGGAAAGGATTGCAGGGTTCATACGTTGGGACAAAGAACAGAAGTGCTTGAGTAAATGTCGGGGTGACAAAGAATAGCAGGAACACTTGAAAATCACATGAGGCGCAAACACTCCATGTTCCCCTTCCTAACAACGACCCTCTTCTGCAGTGGATCCCTCTGTAGAATGCCAACTTCCTCAGCCGAAATTGCACTGCGTCACACTTGGTAAAGGAAGCCGGGTATTGTAAGAGGTGTTGTAAGAGAGGTTTCTCCACAGAATTACGGAATCAAGATAACATCCCGACAACAAGCTCGGGCATTGTGCCCAGATAGCGTTTACTTGAGATTAATTTTAGTTGGTTTTGATTTGAATTGGAATAGTTTAGTAAAATTGTGCTCTAAAGATTAAATTAATCATTTACAATAAAATATATCAAATTCTGTTACAACATTTATATAATCTGTACTTGATGCAAGTGAACGCATAAATGTTTTGAAGTAATGGGAATGATAATTATTATTGTTTGTGAAAATCTCTCGTGTTGTCTAACACAGTACAACTTCATAGTTTTATCGGTAATCCGCTTCTTAATACAGTAACGTAATCCAGCAAGTCTTCTCTCCCAGAATATGCCTAAAGTTTCAAAGAAATATTATACATTCTTAGGTTTCTGGGCGTTGTTGGCATTCAACATTTTCGCAATACTCGGTGCAAATACAGCTTCCTCGCTATTTTTCATATGCACTTTTATCTTAAGATGTTCTGTTATTTAGTGCACCATAAACGTTTTACTATCCATCTCTTAGCAAGCCGTATCTTGTCTAATATCCCGATCAGTTTCTTTTACTCTTTCTAATGAGTTTCAGCATTCCTTATCCTTCGCTCACTCTTCCTTATACAGTTTATTTTGTCTGTCCATACGCTATGTTCATCTCCATGTTCACATTTCCAACGCTTCCATCCGTTGCTACCCTCTAATGACCCCTTGACAACAATTCGGTACGAAATGTGAAAGATAAACTCCTTTTACTGTTTTACAAGAATATTTATTTTAATTATTTTTGCTCCACATAGCTGAGTGCAATATAATAATAATAATGATTTCTTGTCTACTTTGAACTTACATGTAATTTATACAATGTTTACATTGCAATGGAGTTGCTTATTATTTCTCTTCTCCTTATATTTAGGATTCTGTTGTGTATATAATGGGGAAGTATAATTTTCCACTATTTACTTTTTTGCCTTGTTACCCTTTTTCCATATCTTCTCCAATTTGCTTCACGTCTCTTTTAACCACTTTAACCTAATTTTTACTAGATATTTTCCTGCTTTCTCCATATATTAATTTGATCTTGTATTAAAAGTCTTGCTAACTTTTAGCTCTGTTGGTAATTTTTTCCATTTCTCTAGTATTAAATTCTCTCTTCCTTTATCCGTGTCCTCGCATTCCAGTATATAATGCCAATTGTCATGTAATCCATTACATTCATTACATCTCTCCCCCCTTCATCTCCCTGTTAGACCACTTAAATTCTTTACACCTGTCCTCGCCCATGCATACCCCATTCTGACCTCTTTGTGGCATACTTCGATGTATCTTTCTTTTCCCCATTCCGTTTTAAAATATTTATAATCTATTAATGACCTTTTTTTCTTGAAACTACTTATAATTTCTTAATAATAATAATAATAATAATAATAATAATAATAATAATAATAATAATGTGTGTCTGTGGTTTTAATAATGTATTTGCCATTGAAAAACCATGTTCTTCCAGTTGGACGGACATAGCTCAACTAATATTTAAAAATAAGTAAAATAAAAATAATAAATAAAATAATTTGCGGGGTTAAGGAGGATTTTCATATCCATTTCACCCAATTTCAATCCCGTTTCGTTGATTATGAACCCACAGGATATTTTCACCCTTAATGATGAACATGACAGATATTTAATGACTCCCATTTTAGAGGCTTAAAATATGAGGCTTAACATTTTTAAAATTGTGTTACTGTAGCGGGGATTTGCATATCATGTTTAAATCACCGAATTCATCTGTGAATATTATTATCGACGATAATTTTTTTGTATGATTTTTATATAAATGATACATTTGGGTTTTAGAATCTGGCAAAAATAAATTACACTATAACTTATTGAAATTTCTGCTACCCTTACCAAAGTTAGTACGTACTGACCCCGTACTATAATTCAGTACGCATCGACCCATCGAGACCAACCTGTACACTTATGCTATTGGACTGAACGAAAATTATAAAGCTATCTTACAATTCTCCGAAACTACCCTATTGTACCTTAATTCCTTTGTTCAAAATGTTGTTCAACTATACTATACCTACCTGGGAAAAATCATAGGTTAGCTTTCGACTTCCAGCCCTTATTTTCAGCCTTTTGTATATCTTAGCTAATTAAGACACCACTTTGTGCACTTTAAGAACCCGTGCGCATGAAGCGTTTTCTAACGCGCGATACCGAGGTATCTGGAATTGAATTGACATGCGAACATATCCAAACGCGCGATTTCGGTAAGCGCCTAATAAAAGCGCGATTCAATGTTCCCACTTCTATCCTTTGAGATACATGTAAGAATTGCATTGCCGTGTTCAGATGAGCGCGCGCTTAGGTATTCGGTTTCAGCATGTCTAGCGTTTTGACACTTGACTTATAGAAGAAAAGGAATGTTTTAGAACATGGAGAGTCCGATACATAAGAACAGAGTGTTGAAGAACTATAAATAGTTATTAAAATGCTGTTAGTTCATTTTATTCCTTCAGATAGGATGCACCCAGCTGTTTCTCTGCCTTTGTTACGGAGTTTATACCGACAATACGAATCCGTAGACAAGTTACCTCTTAAGTTTGCATAATGATAATTAGATATCGCATTTGTATGCAAATGCATATTTAGTTTGTTTTTAGTTGTATGGAATTAAGTTTTGCAATATATTTCATGTTCTCATATTTCCGATGGTATTGCATATTTCATCATTTTCCCATGCATCGAGCATATAATACACGTATTTTTTATTTTAAAATTAATATTTAAGTACAATTAGTTACAAAATAATAAAGTCCTTACTGTGGAGACACCCACATAAAATCTCAATGACGTTCAGAGTAAATTTGAGAGTGCTCCTTTAAAGTATGCAGGAAAATTTAGCGGTAAATTGTGCAGTGTTTTAGAGAGAAATCTTGACACTAAAGCTTTTGTGCTCAGTTCATCTTGAGGGTGAAAAAACCAATGTTTCCTGAAGAAATTTTCCCAGTGCTTTCAAATTTTGCACAAGACGTCTGTGGAAGTGGAAAGTTCCTTCTAAGCATACAAACTGTGTTAAGGCTTAAACGTCATAAACTTACACTGAGCATTCGGGGGAAATGATCATTGTATACTGCAAATCTTACAACGGCCGGAATGATGCCTAAAGAAGAATATACCAAAGAGTGTAAGCTTAAAGTTAACAATTTTAACGCATGATTAGTGCATATTTTCGAAATTATAGAGCATATTTTAAAGATTTTGACAGCATAAATGTAGGAATATTTTAGATATTTTTAGTGCATACAAATCCGCTGTCTAGTGATGATAAGCGACAAGCGCTTGCATGTGTACGGTGGAGTGCTTTCGCTAACGCCCGATTAACGCGGGGTCAATCGCCTCATGTGTGCTAGGCTAACACTGGGGAAAATGTTTTATAGGCTAGTTTAAACATGTTATCCGTGTTCAGATTTTCATCCCCTTACTTACAATGTGAACAAAACGAGGAACACATAAGTTCTAGGTCTCGGCTAAAATATATAGTAGGTCAAGGTGCCTTTTAAAAGCTAGCCCTGTCGTTATTGCCAACCCCTTATTTATCGAGTGAATTCGTGCAACGCGGGTAAGACAACTAGTATATAAAATAATGCTAAGGCAGTAATAAAATATGATTAATAATATGTTACCTACCGTTTATGTGCATTTATTATTATTGTTATTATTATTATTATTATTATTATTATCATCATCTAATGTAACTAACTTCTAATTATATTACAATTAAATTAGAATTGAGAAAAAGCAGATAAATTCCTGTGAATATTTTGCAGTCATCTACGATTTATGAACACCATGTTTCAGCAAATGACAGGGAAGTGGGTGCTACAGAAGCAATCGCCCATCATATTCCTTTCTTTTTGTGGTCTAGTTTCTGACGCCGGGAGATTCCCAATTACAACCCGCACTCTCCTCGGCGATTAAAGCGGACATGATCGGTAATAGTGCAGCCATTGTGAAAACAAACAAAAACGCGAGAATTGCTCGCTTCAGTGGTTTCTAAGTGTGGGAGCGAAGCGCTCATGTCGCCATGTTGTGTGTGTTGCAGATCTACCCGGATCCCGACTCCGAGAAAGCCATTATGGGCTCAGTGGTTTATTGCATTCATCACAAGGAAGGCTGCAAGTGGTCAGGTGAACTGCGCAAGCTCAAGGTGAGTCCAGATCTTATTAGCTTCTTTAATGCTTTTATGGCAGTTTTATTCCGATATTTAAAAATATTTTTTCTTATTTTACATCGTATTATCTCACCTTTCGTCATTGTACTCGCTGTCTCTTCTTATTTGTTTTATTTTTAAATTTTCATTTCTATATTTGTCACTCAATCCTTCTTTCATTTGTTTACCTCGCGTTTTAATGCAGTGCATACCTATTTTAACTTTGTGTTTCTTTTATAAACAGTTTTGTCTTTCCTTTCCTAACTGTTCTAGCTTTTGTATACCTCTGGATCAGCTATGCTTCTTCTTTTATGTATAACTATTAAATGAGTCATCTGCTTATCAACTCATAATACTGCAAGTGAACATACTTCCCCTTACCATTTTGCGTTTGATTTGTTGTCTAACACTGTATACATTAATGCATAAAATGGCGATAGATGATTAATAGTTCTGCTTAAAGCAACAACATTCAGCTCTTTTGAAGTTAAATTATTTGTACTATACCCAATGCTCCTGTAATAAATTGTTTTGTGGCACACTTAATTTTCTTTGCTTTTGATTTAATTTTTATAAAACTAGTTCCTCAACTTTGCTTACTCAAATGAATATTTGTCTCTGGGTTTTTTTTTTGTGATGAAACACGAATCAGCACGACTAAGATATTTTGTCAGAGAACATTTTATTAAAAGCTCGTTAGTAGTTAAGACTTAAGAATGTGGACGTGAAACATTACTATTTCAATGTAATCGTGAACGTTATCAATCATTTTGGTTGGGGTATAAAGTCCATTATAGGCACAGATATTTTAATGCAAAACAGGGATGCTAATATCCTTAACCGAAAGATTCCTTATGGATCTAAAGTGGTTTCACTTTAAGTTTAAAAGAGTTGTAAACAAAACCACGTGGCAAGAGAGCAGCTCATTGGCTGGTGGGTAAACTACGACTTTTCCACTTAACATGTTGTTTCTTCCTCTACATAATAGAGTTCGCCTCAGTTCGTAACATTTTGTGATTATTCTCGTGCAGAGAAATTAAAAAAAAACACACATTGTAACAGTTCAATCTATGAAATGAAATGTGTTTGTTCAGATACACCTATAACTAAATGAACCGTTATATCAGAGGGTTTAAGAGGCTATGCGCAGGCGCTGCAGTTGATTTTCGGTTTCCGAATAAGCCGCCAATATAATTTTGCAACGTGTTGAGAAAATGAGAGTCATGGCTGAGAATCCTCTGACACGGTGGAAAACATAAACGCGGGAAATGGAAAAAAGACAATTATGTTAAATGCTTTTAATAAAGTCTGTGAAACGTACCTACCTTTAATCGACAATGAATATTATTGGCGATTATTTAGCAATAATTGACCTTCTTTGTTAGTGGTGTAGAATTGTTTGGGTGCGTTTGTTTTCTATGGTTAGCTAACCTATAGTGCTAATCATTTTCTCGACTCATAAAAGTTTAAAGCAAAAGTAGTATACTGAAATTAGTCATTAAATGAATGATTTCTAAAGCCTGAAGTTAAGAGCAGTTTAATCCAGTACTTTTAACCACAGATACAGAACTGTTCAGGTACAACTTTTATGTTTACTTTTAGCATTATGTGTTAGGAGTTTAGGATGTAAGGCAAAATATAGGAATAAGACATACAGTGTTTAAAAGCCAGTGATCCCCAAACTGCGCAATGTACTAGTTTGCATTCTGTCTGAAGCAATTTCTTCCCATGCGTACGTTATCCTCCACGTGGTGCTGCCATGTGCTCGGCGGAGTGATACATTTAAGTTTTGTTTACTTCTGCTTTCAACTTATAGTGAAGAAGGTATAGTTCAGGTGCAGTCACTCAGCCATAATATAACGGCCAGGCAATTTTCTTTCTTTCTCTCTTTACACAATCTAACGCCCTTTAATCGATGAGGGTGGGTTCCATGAATTTACTTTTATCTGAAATTCGTTTTCTTAAGATAAAACAAAACTCCGAGAAAAACATTTATCCAGCTAAGCCACGCCAAGCGAGATTCGTATTGGGTATTTCTGGAATATGAGACAATGTCGCTGTCTCCGCACAATGGAGCTGTGTTATAGCACACTCTTATTACACGAATTCCTTAGATCTGTCTAAGCAAAGTACTAAGTCCACAGATTATAATCTGATAATTATTGATAATTATCAATAACCGTAAGTTGCAGTACCTACTCAATAATTGGATTTCACCTTCTGAATTTCCACGAAGATATGACAAATGACACCACAAAGGACGCTTAATCAATAGCAAGGAGGCCTTTGTTGTTTCGATTTCCTTGTGTCGAATTATGAAATCAATAAGGGATAAAAGCCATGAACCTTCCTAAATGATCGAGTGTGGGCGCTAGAATGGGCATGTACAACAATGCCAGGCGATGGTGCAGGCACCGTGATAATTAATTAAACACCTCACCTTATAATGCAACACGTCAGGCACAAAATAGATTACTAATAATTTGATTAATTAGGGCAATGTTCAGGCGAATATCCTGTAATATTCACTGAAGCATCAGGAAATTCATACGCTGCATCAGGCAGTTTCTCATTCTTCTAAGTATAATTATTTTCCGTGTTTAAATGCTCATCATACAAAATACTTTACATAGAAACAGAGTATTTTAGAAATTATGTTATTGATTTTACATTTAGAAAGCGTTCTATTGCATAAAAATCCTAGTGTTGCATTCACATGCTTTCTCTACTCACTCTTCTACAAAACATTTTTACAAAAGCTTATTCTTGTATCTACTTCTTGTTAATCGAGATTAACTTCCATTACTTATTTACACGTTTCCTTTTAGGCATAAGAATACAAGCCTAAATGATAGTCAAGATTTCTTAAAAACGGATTGCCATGTGATGGCTTTCAAATTTCATGCTCTTTACATTACACCAGAGAAAACGAATAGCGACTTTCCACTTAAAATTCAAACCATTAACAAACAGTAACTCGGAATTGGTTATAACGCAACAAAAAATGTATTTGGCATCAATTGTTTGTTTGATTGGGATGTACCTTTTTTGTATAGTAAGATTTTTTTCTAACTCTTAGAGCTTACCAATTATACAAAGTCTTTCGAATAAAGAGGACTTTATTCCCCCAAAAATGCAAGATATGCCTTTTATATGTCATGCAAGCATCTTAAACAGATGGCATTTTAATCAAAATCATAAAGCGATTTTTGAAAAAAAAAAATAACGAAAAGTGTCCATGTAAGGGGTAGTTTGGGATGGGACGGATTTTCTTGAAAATCTTTGTGTCGCATCCTTGTAATTTGGTATATAGAAGAATAAGCTTTCCGAAGTATCGTTTTTAGAGGAGCGAGAAGAAAATATTTGGTTAAAAAAAACACGTTTCATAACAGCGAACTTTGGAGACGGGAAGAACAGTTTGTGCAGAAGGTAGTAATGTGGGTATATTTAAGAAAAGAAAATCCATTTGATATCCTTCATTCATCCCTCAAAGATTTGCTTTGTATAATATTGGCATTTTCTGAGAGATAGGAGAGAGTCGTGTAGTACCGAACGGCGGCTATGTCCGGACAGTTCACAAGATGGAAGTAATTCCTTGCATGTGTTGAAGCCTTCTCCTATTCAACCAAATATCTAAGAATGCGAGTGTGTATCTCTTCAAGGAGAGTGTGCGCTATTGTTTGTACTTTTCTTTGCTTGAGCAAGGCTTCCAGTATTATTCATCACATTTCTGAATCAGGCGAGTCACATATTCTTATATTCCACAATTGTTTACATTTATTGTGTAACAAAAGTAATTAGAGAATCTCAATTGAAAATTGAAAGCATTGTAGCATTGGCGGGAAATATTCCATCTTCTTGTTTGTCGGGTAAGACCGCACACCGAACCGATAAGTTTTTCGTATTGTTACAGATCTTATCATGGAAGGAATTGTCCCAAAGCCTAAAGATAAAGGAAAAATAAAGGGCTGCTGAAGTGAAGATAATATGCAGTTTGTTCTAAATGTTTTATCGGGAAAAACAAGGTCAGAGGGGCGGCAAGATTGTACAACGTCCCAAAAAGTTCTTTACACGATAGATTTACCAAAGTAAAGAAAGGGGAAGAAATCAAAGTGTCAGGACAACTGGATAGATTTAAACCCATATTTACTGACAACTATGAAGAGGAATTTTTGAAGCATGTGAAACAGATGATATATTTATGCCCTTGTCGAAGAAAGAATTCTTGAAACTGGCTTTTGATTTAGCGGAAGCGTTGGGGTTAACACATAGATTTAAAACAGGAATAAAGAATTAGCCGGCAAGGATTTTTGCTATGCCTTTATAAAGATATCTGAAATATCCTTCAGAAAACCAGAGTTTACCAGCATAATGCATGCAGTGGGTTTCAACGAGCCTAAGGTGGATCCCATTTTCCAAAAGCTTACTGCATTTTGTGTAGGGAAAGTTTTGAAGAAGACTGAATTCAATGTCAAAAGTGTAAGGATTCTGCGCATGAAAACGGTGCTAATTTGGAAAATACTATGTTATCAGTGTGATAAGTGCATTTCAGTTTAAGAAAACCTTTGGAAGAGAAAAAACTAAAAGCTTCAAATTTCATGGACTGTCCGGTGCTACCTGTCACTTATCAAGTAACCTGAAAAATGTCGGGTTTTTAAACTTTGATTTTCATCATTAATTGCATTGCATTTTGTTTTGTCTCATCTGTAGTGTTTTATTATCTTAAATGGGTGTCAATTAAGTTTTATTCATTTCTTTAATACAGCTATAAATAAAAAAAACCTGGAAAAACGTAAGTGTCCGGTCATACCGGACCTACCTTCCCCTGAGTTTCTAACACTATGTAAGTAACGGGTTTATAGGTAATTGAATTAATCAATAAAGAGTTAGGTCTCCCTAAAAGGGTGAGCTCAATTTAAAACCCATAAAAAGCTATGTGTCATATGAGTAATCTAATCTGTCTCTGAACTAATTTATAGTAACTTACGTATTATTATTATTATTATTATTATTATTATTATTATTATTATTATTATTACATCGCAAAAGTTGTGTTTCTAATAAACTACACAATTTAACAGGTTGGCACACAGGGAGGTTCTTATTATTGGTTGATACAATGTTTCACCATATATAATACATAGCACATAGTTGTATTAGTTGTTTAAAACTTGGACTAAACAGTAAATTAGTGTCAGTGTACACTAAATTCTTCTTGGGAGTGTAAGAAGTGGTTTTGTATTTGCAGCGCATCCTGATTGTACCTATGTTTTAGGTAATTCGTTTCTACCGCATTGTTGTTGTAATGCCAACAGAGCACATTTTCTTTCCCTTTTATTTCTGCAACTGCTGTGCCATTTCCATAATTTCAGCGATGTTAGTTGCTGGAGAAAAAGCAGTAAATTGCTTCGCATTCTTTACCTGCTCTTTGTTACCTGTCTAGGCGTTTATTCTTATTTGTTGCTGTGAAGGGTCGTAAAAAGAAATGTTTTACCAACCACGATTATGTCCTTATGACGTCTAGTTCCCATGCCTTGTGAATACTTACTTTTCTTCCACTTTCGGTACAATCAAGGGCGAGATGTTTTTATACGCTCGCCTCAACAGAATGCGGAGGAATTTCTGGCACATGCTTTCCGAGGACGCCGCGCCGCACTGGCCGCTTGCTTGCCTACTTTTCAGTTTCATGAAAGATATCGAATTTCCCAATGAAAGGCACACTTCTACATCCTGTTTTCTTCTCGGTCCAGGACATAATCAGATGGAATATAAAGGGAAAAGATGAGATCGCTTAAGGTAGGGTAGGAAAGAGAGTATCGCGGCGAACCTTTATACATATACAAACTTTCAATGCACATATTATAACGTCTTTCTGGTGAGTGAAAATACGAAGTTGAACTAGAAAATATGAAATGATTTGTGATGTATGAAAATGTATTGTTGTACCGTACGAAATATGTATTTGAAAAAGAAACTTCCCCATATGATTTTTGGTAAGAAAGAGCCTGTCTGTATGCAACGCCAGAAATATAGTTGGCATCACTGGTTCCTATTATATTGCTGTGAACGTAGGGCGGGACAAACGAGACCTGTCCGATTACAGTTATCTGTTGCTTTGGCTGAATATCACAGACCTAGATGCAAAGGAAGAATTTTTCGAGGATAACTGCCAAATTTTAATTGAATTTCATGCTTTTTTTTTCTTTCTTTTTATAGCACTTACCTCTGGTAAGACGAAGAAGTGCTATAATCTACTCAAAGATTCGATATCGAGATTTCACCGGAAATACACGTTTTGTGGTCCTTGAACCCCAAAAAGGAATTTTTAGAAAAATGCGCGCGCACACGTGTGTCTTGTGAATTACAATACTCAAAAGCGAAATGTTTGGACATCTTTCAATGATGCGATATGAATTTTTAAGCAAACCTCCCCCCCCCACTCTAAACGGTTTACGTGGAACATTTTTAGTTATTTTCTCAAAAACGACTAATGGTTTTGATTAAAACACCATAAGCCCAGTTTTTTTTTTTCTGTGTATAGTATTATTTACTATTGCCCATTAAATATGACATGGTTATATAATGCAAACAAAACTGATACATTTACAGTTCAACATTACCTTTAAACGAAACATGGCAAACCGAAACCTGGCTTGGGCTCCTGCCCAATACAGACATTGCCAAAACAACAATCCTAAATGTTTATATTTAGATCATTGTCTCACTCTATGAACTTTAGCGTGCGATAATGTATGTGGTTCGCATTCGGTAGGTGCCTCTTCAATCCCTGGTGTCGAGACAAACCTAATCGAGAGTGTTTAAGTGATTGACCTCAGTTGGACACCGTCCCTTGTCCGAGAACACTTCCTAGAGCACTTTGGAAATGTGGCGAATGACTCATTTTTGCAAAGCCCCATGCATTTCCTACCATTCACTTCACCCCGAATTTTAGCAGTGGATGGTGAGGCAGTATTTTTAACACTTAAAAATAATTTCAGTCTAATTATATAATATGTAAATTCAATAACAGGCCGCCTTGAAGCAATATGTGTATGTAATAATTTTTAAAATGTATGTAACAGTCATTGCATATGCTTATATTATTGTATACATGTATAATAATGTTATGTGAATATATTACGTAATTTAATAATGTAGGAACTGTGAGAATAATGTTAGTGACAGTTTATAAAAAATAGCCAATGGGAGACTTGAAATACAGAAATTTACAAGTTTAGACGGTTGAAATTAATTCAGTTGCCCCCAAACAGTGCTCATAACCAGACGTGTTGCTTCTAGACAGTCCTCATAACCAGATGCGAGATGTGTCCTCGAGAAATTAAATGCGTATTCGTGTGAGACGAAAATAGTATAAGTGTTAAAAAGTGCAAGTATTTAATAAAATAATCTCACAGCTCTATATCAGTGAAGTGTTATTTAAATCGTATCAAGCATTAATAAAAGGAGTGAAGTAAAATTATAATCTGTGTAAGCCTACATTCTTGTCGCATCACACCCTGCCAATAAGATATCCATGTCTCTAAAATAATACTGACGCAGCCGAGGCAAACATAAATATTAAATATTTAAAGAAACAGTTTAATTACAAAGTTAATATTTTTTTTAAACTTGGGGCAAAGGCCACCTGGAAATACATTTGGGGCGAAGGCTACCGGAAACTGTTTACTATATAAAACAATAAATCTATTCTCAATGGTGATGCTTTATTACAAACTAGTGAGGCAGAATTAAGAGATCATGTTAAGTGGTTCTATAATATCAAACCATCGTTTTATCCGCATATATGGGCATTAGGATTTGTATGAAGCCTCATTCTTTATCTTTGACGTGAGCGCAAAAATCAGCTTATACGTGTGGACAATCCAATGGACGAGAAGAAAAGCATTATTTATATAATAATATTTTGGAAACATCTTCGTAAGTCATACATGGAACATGTTTATTTATAGGAGAAACACAATTGAGTATCACAGGCTTTAACTTTAAGAATTTCCTTTCTCAGCGGCAAGTGTAACTAAACAGCATTTCCAGGTTGTTAACAAAAGCGAGTTGGTAACTAGTGCTGTATTTGCGAACCAAGTTTCCAAGAAGTGCCTACTTAGGATTCATTGAATCACGAGAAGTGAGGAAACAAAGCCCCTGTTATTTGTTGAATGAATGAACACTACTTACAGGTCGTGGGAAAGTTACTTAAACAGAAACAGGTGGTTCACAGTAAGCCCATTTTAGATGGTGCTTTTCAGCTTGAAGAAGATTCATGAGTTACACAGTAAAAAGGAGAGATTGCTGGCTTAATGCTTGTGAATAAAGAGAAAAGGGAAAACATAACCAGTAACTATAAGAACAACTTTATTCCATTGTGCAAAAGTAAAAACTCTTTATCTGTTACAATCATATGACTCTCTCTACCCACTATCTCTCTTCTACAAATTCTTCTTAAATATAGCTTATTTTTCTAAAAGAAAATTCAAGATAAATAGTTTATTAGTCAGGCAGACTCTTAAACATATGATGTTTTGAATAAAATCGTTAGTTTTGGGGAAAATGAAAAACAATTAAAATTTTCCAAGTAAAATGTAGTTTATGGTGGGGGATTTTGTTTTTAAAAAAACTTCTATTCTTGAAAGATGTTACTAAGTTTGGTATTTATATGACATTTCGCATTTTGAGCTATGCTGTTCACGTTTTTCTAAAACTGCCCTTCTATGACTCAGGGACCCCAAAACATGCATTTCTGGCGAAATTTCGATATCAAATCTTTGAGCAGAATAATGCAATTCCTCTACTTACTATAGGAAGGTAAGTGGTATAAAAAGTAAACCCAAATAAATAGTAAAATTACAAATACAATTAAAACTTTGCCGACCATCGTCGAAAAATTCTTCCTCTGCATCAAGTCTGTGATTTTCAGCCAAAGGAACAGATTGCAGTAACCCGATATGCATAGGTTGCTTAACTGTTAACTCGTTTGGCTCTTAAAAGGGATTAAAGAACGGATTCGGTTCATGTATCTACGTTGACAATTTATTAATTCCTTTTATACAACAGATTGCAATTAAATAGAAAATTAATATATCTCTACTAACCATTATATATAATTTATTATCATTTATGTTTTCTTAAAAAATCGCTACATTTTTTTACCCAGAAAATTCGTTTTTATGTTTATCAGAAAATCAAAATTCACCTACAGTTTATGACAGTGGCAAAACCATGTCAACACTCAGCTGAGGTAACATACTTATCGAAAAAAGTAAACGAGACAAATCCCCCCCCCACTATAAAAGCGTGCAGTCAGATATCGCAAGTTTGCACTGGAAGCAGTCAGCGTGGGAAAATAAAATGTAGTAGGCGCGAGCGGTTAAGCAGCACGGGGCCCAATAGCTGTGTTACATTCATATGACTTTCTCTACCCACTTTTCCACAACTATTCATAGAAAAATTTATTCTTTTATCTACTTTCATTATTGACATAAACGTTTGCATACATGCTTTTATTTCAAGGTATAAGACGGATACAGTAGCCTGAAGCGATATTCAGATGTTTAAAACGCAGGTCGCTATGTGGTGGTTTTTAAATTCTACCCTTTTTATGACCAAGAGACAAATCTAATGTATTACATTCATATGACTTTCTCTACCAACTATGTTTTATTTTCATATCTCTTTTGCAATCTATTCAACAGCTTTATTGTTGTATCTAGATAAACGTTTGCAGAAACGAATTCAATATACATGAATCAGACATGGGTTCGCTATACGGTGGCCTTGAAATTCACATTTTTTCATGGCATTGATAGAAACAACTGAATGGCGACAGCACTTCAAAAAATGAGAAATTATTAAAGAATTCAAACCAATAAGTAAGGACATCTAGGAAATGATTGATGCCACAAAAAAGGTGTTTGAAGGAGTTAAGATGTTTCTTGTAGCAAGTTTAAAATTCATTCAAAACGAAGAGGAGGACATAGGTATTTCCAGAAAATTCCAGATGTAGATTTATTTGTCATATACATATATAGTATTATAATCGAAATCGTTAAGAGCCATTTTTTGAGAAAATAAAAAAATAGGGAAACATTTTCTATGTAGGAGGTAGTTTGTGTTGGGGAAGGGGAGTTTCTGGAAAATCTTCGTGCCGCATTTTTGTAAGATATTGAACGTAAATGCCAAGTTTGATATTTAGCCTACGTTTCGTTTTTGGGTTTTGCTGTTCACATTTACACACACCCGCGCGCGGAACCTTTCCAGAGATTGCTTTATTTGAATTCATATTTCCGGTGGAATCTTTATGTCGATTTTTTTGGGTGGAATACAATACTTTCCTCTACCTACGAGGTACGTGGTAGAGAAAAGTGCAAACGAATCAGCTAACAATGGACTTTGCCTCCATGAGGTCAACATACAGAGAAGACATAAGAGGGTTATTCAACTTTTTATCGTCCCTCGTCAATATGAACATAGAGTTCGTGGTCTCTTTAACAAAGTGTTCGTAACTATGTACGTGCGATATAACTTGATCACGCAGTTCCGACCGGAAGGTCAGTATTGGCTGCTATGCGCACGTAGTATGTGAATAACATTCTGCAATGGACGGTCCAGCCCGTCTCCTGGGAACGGAAACGGCAGGATGACGAAGTTCCGCTCTCCACGAGGATGTCAGGTAGTGGACACAGAGCAATAGATCGCGTGACCTGTGTAGTGCCGCAACTGATTAATACGGTGACGGATGTCACGTGCCCCAGAGCTTGTTGACATCGTGTCAAACGCGTTTGTTGACATTATTAAACGCCACTCACGCAAATCATATGTCGTTAAATATATTCGTGAAGCTCATGGTGCTGATGTGACTGTTGGTCTCATCCGCTTTGGATCATAATTGAGATACTTAAAGTGGATACTCTGGTTAGTCCTGCATTCTCGTTTTTAATAAAAGATGACATATCAGGTCAGCAGGCCCTAAGGAACGCATATGACCTATTCCTCAAGTTCGTTTTTCCGGTGAAACAATAGTCGAATTTCTCTTCTGCATCTTAGTATGTCACATTTCTTCATGTCCCATCCCCCATTTATATGCAGCCTTTAACATCTAAGGTCATATCGGCGACTTTGGAACAATTGCCCATTGGCAATGGTGTTCGATATTGTGTTAATATTTGGGGTTTTTACTATTGGATATTCTTTATAATTTCATTAAATTCACATACACATTTATATTCACTCCTATTTCCAGGCTCTATGGGAGGACGGGGACTAATCCTGGCCAAAGAAAAATTCCCACCCTCCAGTCGGGAATCGAACCCATTTGGAAGATATTAGGCAGAAGCAGTCCAAGGATTGCATGCATGAATAACATAACCATGTACGCCTTATGTCGTTTCTAACACAAGCGACCTTGCAGAGTTCCAGCATTTGCATTTTTTTTTAATTTGCTTGAAATTTAATGTCCTTTAACCTGGTAGGTCATATCGGACGATGAATGAATGAAATGATGCTCAAATGAACCCGGGTACATACACCTTAAAGTTACCTGACATTCGTCCTCTCAGTATAAGGGAAAACCACACAGAAAACCTTATCCAGGTAACCCACCCTAACGGAGATTCGAATACGGGACCTCTTGTATGCGAGGCAGACACCCGCCACACACAGAGGCGGGCTCTTTGAGCACCGATACTTGATACTCAATTAAAAAAGAACTGTAAAGGCAATAGTTTGTTCACTGAATTATGTTCTTATTAGTAGTTTTCTGTGCATAATATAACCAATTTTTACTCCCTTATTGTTAGTCAAGGTTAATAATAGTAATAATTAATCATAATAATTTCTTTGCTCCCCTTATTATGTAACTATATTTTCTGCTGAAAACTTTCTTTTAAATGATATTATATCCATATTACGAAAATTAGTCGTACGGTATATCTGCAAGCTACGCTCGTGACCCGAGTTTCACTTGCGTAAACACAAACTATCAGATGGAAGGAAAGAACAAAAATTTCCATACGCTGTATTATCTCACGTCTTAAGTTGTAATTTGTTTCTGCTGGGTTCACTAGAGTAGGTAAATGTAATGGCTGAGAGTGAGTCACCAAGACAGGATATTGCAGAAATGCGACTTACTGCGTCAGCTAAATCATCTGACGCACTAAGTTATGACTGAACGCTTACCGCTACCCCATTGTTTTGCATGTTTTCATTTAGACACAAGAATGTATGGAATGTTGCATGCAACGCAGTGGAGATCTATCAAGAACTATAGTCCAGCAACTCTTTGGAGACAGTTGCGAGACAATAACGTGAAGTCTCCACTCCGTGCACTCCTTATATAGCATAAAGTTAAACGCAACAACTTCCAATAAAACAAAAATTAAATATACCAAAAAGCATCGAAGGCTTATCTCAAAGTATTAGACATACACCACTGAGTGTGGAGGTCCCATCCCTATGAAGAACTGTAACTTTTTCATTAAAACTGGATCACAACTGATGCGCATGCCTAGTCATTGAGCATTTAAAAAATTGTTAATACAACCTTAAAATCGGTAGAATACAAACATCTATATCACATATACTTATGTCTTAAGTGTAGTTATATGGAAAAATACAGTGTGTCCGTCAAAATACTGTCATACTTTGAACTGGTATTGCGTCGCTTTGGATAGTCATTTTTGGGTGAAGTTGGTGACATTCGGGGGGTGGGGAGAAAAAAAAACTCAAATATGTTTACTATACCTTAATAGACATTGAATGTGACCCCCACAAGTGACGCTGCAGACATCAAGGCGATATTCCCATTCACGCCACACACGCTCCAACATATATGGAGCAGTGCATATCTGACTGGATGGCAGCAGTGGTACGAAGTTGCAGGTTTTGAAGCAATAGGGCTACATAGACACAATCCTTTATGTAGCCCCATAAAAAGAAGTCACAGACCGTCAAGTCAGGTGACCTCGGCGGCCACCTGTAGAAGACATAATTTCCGGTACGTCCATTCAGATATTCCCGAACTTGTAAATGCCAGTGAAGAGGTGCTCCATCTTGTTGGAAAATAAATTCGTTGCCTTCTTTTTCTTCCAATTGTGGAAATAACCATTCAGTGAGCATGTCAAGATAAGTTCGACCGTTGACAGTAGCCTCTCGGGAGGAAAAAATGTGTCAGACTTGACGTTTCCATACGGCACAAAAGACATTCACTTTAGGAGTCTCTTTCTACTTCCAAAATGGCATATTGGGTACCAATAAATGTTCAGAGAAATCTAATCGTTTTGCGGGTTATCAGGTTTCAACTTAATGCAGTTTGTAGGGATGAAACTTCAGTCGAGTACGCAGAATCTTAGATACAGTGGATTTAGAGGTGTTTAATTGCTGACTAGCTCTACGAACCGTCTTCTTAGGACTATGTACAAATGCCTCCAGCAATTGTACCACAATTCCGCATGACAGATGGTCTCTCTGAATGGCCTTTCCTTTGATGATATATGCAGCCACCATCCACAAAATCATGGCACCACTTCAAAATTGACGTGTGTGTAGCAGCTTGATGTTGAAACCTTTGCCTAAAAGCACGCTGAACCTGCACCAAACTCTGCGTGCTATGTATGATATAAGATATTCCAAAACACGCCAACTACATACGTTCTTGTGGATTCGCCACTTCTTTAATAACATAATTTTAAAAGCAAACATTCACATGTAACCTGCCTGCTAAATATCCAACAAGAATCTATATCGACTAATCACAAACGTGAATGAATTTTGTTTCTGTGTTTTATTCCCGCGATCCCGTCCATTGTTGTCCATTGTTGACATGCACAAAAATAGTTGAGTTTTTCTTTCAGAGTGTCACAAATTTCATTTAAATACGATTATCCAAGGCGACGTGGTGCCAGTTTGGAGTATGACAGTATTTTTATGGACACACTATATTCTACAGAGCGACAATTTTGTAATGTTTGGTTAAAACCTTAGTCCCCTGTTCGCTTAAGAGGACAATCGATATTGCGATATGTGGTCAAGTTTGAAAAATCAGTTCTTCTCGAATATAAATCTGGATGAAAGGTTGAAGGCAACCGATCGATGAAAAGACGACAATAAAGGATTAAAAATAAATGTTTGTCATTTCTACCTGTTATTTACTATGAGTCCTCACGTGGCCATTAACATACTTACGTCTTACCTGAGTCAGCATTATATTAAACTTTAAATTGTTTTTTCTCTGTTTTAAATCTTCAGGCTTCTGCCAACATTAAATGCTGCCTACGATACAATTTTTAAGCTATTACTGCAAAACTTTGCAGATTCAAACGTACAATGTAACAATAAATGTTTCACAATGCTGGCAGATAGGTTCAAACCGTGCACACATTCTTTTCGCATATACACATTATAAAAGATCTGATGTGTTGCACTCACATGACTTTCTCTACTATTTTTACTAACGTTTATTCTCCAACTACTTTATGTTAGTTCTTATTGCTAATTTTCTTGTAGGTGCAAGGGGAATATGGTAGACTTTAGGCAAAATCTTTTAAGAACTGGTCCCTATATGGAGCATTCCACTCTCTTTGCATGTCCAGGACATTATAAAAAGGTTAAAAAAGAATTCTCATTTGAGAAAAAGTTTAAGTTTTAGAAAATTCAAACAAATAACGAGGAATATCTCGAAAATGGTTCACTCGACAAAAAGAGTTTGACATCAGTTGTGTGTTTTAACGAGATCTATATTTTTTGTGCAGTAAAATTCTGTCTGTTACGGTTTGCCAGTTATGCAAAAGTCATTCAGAATGAAGAGGACTTTTGGGGACCTCCCAGAAAATTCAAGATAAAATTAAATTTTATTTATGGACGCTATTTAACCGCTGTGGTTCTTAGAGTCCCATTCCACATTGGGCGTGAAAGACCGGTAATTTTGCTCAAAATATTGGTGTCTCATCCTTGGAAGATACTAAACTCAAATACCAACTTTGATATACATCCGGCTTTTCATTTTTGAGTAATCCTGTTCACAGGCAGAAAGATACACGCGCGCGCGCGCGGACGTGTTTCCAAAAATGCTTTATTTAGATTCAGGACACCTCAAAACATGTATTTCCGGCGAAATCTCTGTATCGAACTTTTGGGTGGAATGCAAGCACCTCTGCGTACTGTGTACGTGGTAGAAGAATCGGAAACCAACACCAAATTTTACTTCAGCACTTCTATAAGAATACTAATCCAAAGTAAAAAATCTGATGTGTTACACTCACATGACTTTCTCTACTTTTGTACAAACTATTTTTAGAAACGCTTATTCTCCATATGCTTCATGTTAATCGAGATATTAATCTTGTTGCTAGTTTTCTTGTAGATGCAAGGGGAATATGGTAGGTTATAAGCGATAGTCAAATCTTTTAGGTTGCAGTGTGGCGCATTCCATTCTCTTTGCATGTCCAGGACAAAAAAAAAAAATGAATAACGAATTTCAGAAAAAGTATAAGTATTGGAAAATTTAAGGGAATAACAAACAATATCTCAAAAATGGTTCACTCAACAACAAAAATGTATATGACATAAATTGTGTATTTTAACGCGATCTATATTTTTTGTGTAGTAAAATTTTGTCTATCTCTTGTGGTTTACCAGTTATACAAAAGTCGTTCACAATGAAGAATACTTTTGGAGACATTCCCAGAAAATTCAAGATATACATTTCGTTTTTCATGAAAATATCTTAAACATATGGTATTTTAATCAAAATCGTTAGTCATTTTTGAGAAAATTAAAATGTTCAAAAAATGTTCCATGTAAAGGGTAATCTGGGGTGGGGGGATTTACTTGAAAACCTTCGTGTCGCATCTCTGGAAGATACTGATCGTAAATACCAAGTTTGGTGTTTATCCGACTGTTCGTTTCTGAGTTACGCTATGCACAGACACACACACAGACATGTTTCCAAAAATGCTTTTTTTTTGGATTCAGGGGGTCTCAAAACATGTATTTCTGGTGAAATCTCGGTATCGAATTTTTGGGCGGAATACAATACTTCCCTTACTTACTATACGTAGTAGAGAAAGTAAAAAGAAAAGAAAAGCTGTGAAAAATTTGATTCTTGTAATGTGAGTTGTTTGTTAATCGAATTTTAATAGACTGGAGGTTTTCTTAGAGCTACTTGGTGTGTAGCATGTTACGAAAGGAAATGCTGTAGTTCCCATTAATTACATGTGACAGAGCCTGCAGGCCCCAGGAAGCAATCAAGCGTGTTTTATATGCACCCACATTAACAATCGGCAGGCACAGATATATTGCCGAGCAGGACGGATGGTGGTCCTCCAGTTGATGGCATGAACGTGCCTCTGTCTCGCACGTCACTTCCTTTCCTCACCGAGAGAGATAACACTCGCACAGCTTCTTTATAGTAGTGGGGTCTTTGCCCCTCGATCCCATGTCTGCGGTTCATCTATTTCCGGTTGTACCCCGGGGATTAGTACCTTGTCCTGCCGGACTTGGAACAACTGTTTGGTAAGCTTTCCGTCAAAACAGCTGGAGGAGGTTGTTTATGTTCGTTAAATCCAGGAGGGAAGAACATGGTTGGAGGATTTAGGTCAAACGCTTTGCGTCCATGACACCGCGTGTTTCAGTACTAAAACTGCGCTTTTTACAAATGTCGACTTCTTGGTTGCCACATAGATAAATCTTTCGTCTAAAAATGGTTAAGGGGACAGAAATGTACTTGTTTTGTTCATAAATGTATGTTTTATACTTCCTCTACTACTTAAATGTAGCAAATAGGGAAACATTGAATTTCATCCAAAAATTCTATATAGAAATTTCACTGTAATAAATGCATTAGTCAATATTCCATACTTAAATATACAGGATGATTTATGAAGAACTGACACATTTATTTCTTTAATGGTTTCAAAACGAGTTAGGTTAGCGACAACTTATTATACCAGAAATGCAGAGGAATATTGGGAGATTATTTACCTCTATAGCAAATGTTGAAAATGTCCACCATCCTGCATAAGGCACAACTCAACACGTCGTTCCATTTACTGGCCACTCGTTGGAGGACTTTGTTGTCAATAGCTTGAATCTCTTGTGTAATGTTGTGCTTCAGATCGTCCAATGTCTGGGGACGTGTGGCATAAACTCTGTCTTTTAAGTAACCCCATAGGAAGAAATTCGGCGACGTCAAATCCGGAGATCTCTGTGGCCACAGGTTCTTGAAAATTATCGGGTCGTCAAAGAAATTTGCAATTAGTGCCATGGATTCATTTGATGTATGGCATGTAGCGCCGTCCTGCTGAAAATATCCTTGACTCAGCTCTACATCGTCTAGTTGCTCAGCACACTCCATGAAAATCCGTCGGTACTCTGCAGTGTTCACATTGTTTTAAAAAAAATTGGTCCCAATATTTTCTGTGCGGATATTGCGAACCAAACTCCGATTTTAACCAGGTGCATAGGTGCTTCATGAATAACATGTGGATTTTCGCTCGCCCAATACCGTGACTTATTTGAGTTCACATAACCGGATAAATGGAAACCATGCTTCATCTGTGAACCATGCGATGGAAAATATGGCAGGATTTTGCACAATGAACGCCTGAAACCAAAGACAATAATTCAGTCGTCTGTCTTATTTGTTCCCTGTAACTGATGGACAATCGTAATCCTATACGGCTTTAGGCTTACACTATACACAGCTCTCTGACACATTGAGTAGCTGTACCCTATCTCTTGCGACAAACGTCTTAATGATTTTTGGGTGACTGATCCAGTTGTGCTCTTACGTCAACAACCATGGGAAGCCTAATTGAACGAGTTACCTTTATCAATCACCAGAGATCCAGTTTTTTCCAATTTGTTTACCAGTCCCAGTATTGTGTTTCTTTGGGGAGGATTCCGGACACCAAATTCTCTCTGGTATGCCCTTTGAGTAGCTGTAATTGAATTCGTAATCCAGTATTGCTTTACAAGGAAGAGTCTTTCATTTAATGTGTACTGCATTTTCACGTTGACCAGAACAAAATCTCAAAAACAGTTGCTGACAATAAAACTAACAATTGCGAATAAAACATGAACATCTGCGCATCTAGTGACAGGCAATCAAAACTCCAGAACATTCTGCTTAATTTGATGCTTAAATTGGGGCACATGAATTTCGAACAGAATGATTAAAGAAAGAAATGCGTCAGTTCTTCATAAATCATCCTGTACAATATAAAACATACATGTATGTGAAATAAAAGCTGTAAAATTTTAACAATTTGTAGAATTAAAAGTATAAACACCACAGAGTAAAATCCAGAATAATTCTTAATTACTTCCGTTTGCGTTAGCAACTCACAAAATATATTAAAATACAATATAAAAATCAAAACTAGAAATAAGTTAAAAGGTAAAGGTTTAAATGGCGACTTTCCTGAAACGTCTACTTATGCATGCAACATGTTAACACTACAGAGCATATTAGAACACGTAGATTTGTAATTTATTTTGCATTATTTTAAACGAGTCGACGTGACATGTCTGTGATAAACACTCTGTAAAACCTACACTTGTAGCAGCTTGCATCAACGTAAGACACCTGTTTACCCTTCCAACCCAGACAATGGGAAGGATAAGCTCATCACTTTTGTTTTATTTACATCGAGCCACCATCATTGAAGATGAGTGTACACTGCCACAGCTGCCAGCACTAGAATTGACAATGGCAAGGGCACATTCCATAGTACTCTGACAAGACCTTGACCTTATTATATTGCACTCTTAGACACTGACCGCGAGTCCCTTTCAGAAATTCAATGCGAATGACGAAAGGCAATGAAGTTTGCGTGACATATTGTTCTGATGTAGGCGCGAGGTATAGTTGTAGCGAACACTTCTAGCCAAAGTGTATAAAATCTGGCCCCACAGCAAGGTAGAAAGAACGAAAGCAAGCAAAGCTGAAAATCAATCTACACTTTTATTGCCTCCTTTCGTTTCATCTGATATATAAATCACTGCCAAGTAACGTCCTCTTTTGTATGCAGCTGAAGTGGTTCGTGATGATTGCGATTAGGGACACAACCGTTTCTTAAGTATTTATAGCTACTAGAGCTTGTGGTACCTCCAGGAAACAGGAAACGAAAGAGAAAGAAGACATCGCAGCAAGAGATATTTTATTTTTATCTGCTCTATATGCCCAGGTGGACAGAGGTCCCTCTCCATATCCTGAAGTAAAAGGACCAACCCCACAGTTCTCCATGCAGGTGGCAGGGCTTTTCATCCGGAGCAAGCTGTTTCAAATTTCACGAAAGAAGAACAGATGCGTTATTCTAATGTCGCTGTCTTGATCACACATGGTTTACCGTGAATACATGATTGAGGTCTCTGAATCCAAAACTCTGTGTGTGTATGTTTGTATGGGAGAGAGGGCAAGCGAGAGCAACTGCCCATGACATAGAAGATTTTTTTATTTTCTCAAAAATGTCTCTTGACGATTTTGATTAAAATACCACATGTTTAAGGGATTTGCTTGACAAAATATGTATAATTTATCGGAGGGGGGCACCTCGCCACTGCGAGCAATTAGATCTATTGTGGCTACACCCCACGGCAGGCAGGGATGAAGTGAATGAGTCGCAGGAGGATGCAGGTCCGCAGCCAGACGTAATCGAGGACACGCACGAAAGTTGTCATTTCCAGTATGAAACACCCGCTCTCGCCAGCACAGGGGAAGAGTCCCGCGAGAGAGCGACAAAACGGCCCTTGTATAAAGTTCTCTATATACATGAATGTAGAGAACTTTACCCTTACAGGCGTTGGCGGGGAGAAATCTTTCCAAAACGCAGCAATCATGCCATTTGGCCATCTTAGACGCACCACGAAATCCGGAGACACTGCCTGTAAGATGAAATGACAGGAAAGGAGAAATCGTGGTAGAATACACCACCCCAGAATTCACCTAGGTGACCAGAGGAAAACCACGAAAAACCCCATGATCAGAGAGGACGGTCACCGGAAATCGAACCCGGGAACTCGCGCATCCCGCTCGGTATTAAAAATAAATATTATCTTGAATTGTCTTGGGAGTAGCCTGTGAAATCCTCTTCACTGAATGACTTTGATATAACTGGTAAACCGTGAGAGATAGACAAAAACATCTTACTATACAAAACATGTAGTTCTCGTTAAAGCTCACTGTTTATATTTTAATTTTCTTGTGGAATTAAGCTTTTCCGAAATATTCTTTGTTATTGGTTTGAATTTCCAAGTACTTATAATTTACTCAGGTGGAAAGCCGCTATTCATTTTTTCTCGTGGTCATGCAAAGAGCATGGAATTTCCAAGCCATATCATAGAACTTCACTTTTTACTTTCTCTACTACGTATAGTAAATAGAGGAAGTATTGTAATCCACCCAAAAATTCGATACCGAGATTTCACCGGAGGCCCCCGAATAAATAAAAAGCCTTTTCAGAAAAAGGCCCGTGTGTCTGTCTGTAAACAGCAATCAAAAACGAAAACTGGGATAACAAACTTGCTATTTAGGTTCAGTATCTTTCAAAGATGGAACACGAAGATTTTCAAGAAAATTCTCCACCCCAGATTACCCTTTACATGGAAGATTTTTCGAAAATTTTGATTTTCTCAAAAATGACTAACGATTTTGATTAAAATATCACTTATTTAAGATATTTTCGTGACAAATGAAATGTATATCTTGAATTTTCTGGGAATATCCCCAAAAGTCCTCTTCATTCTGAATGGATTTTGCATTACTGGTAAACGTAAGAGATAGACAATGTTTTTCTACACAAAAAATATAGATTTCGTTAAAACACAATTCATGTCATATACTTTTTTTTTGTTCTCTTTTTTGGAGTGAACCATTTCCGAGATATTACTTGTTATTTGTTTGAATTTTCCAATACTTTTTCTTCTAATGGGAATTCGTAATTTTTTCTTGTCCTGGACATGCAAAGAGAATGGAATTCTCCACATTAGCAACCACTTCTTGAAAGATTTTTTGAATATCGCTTAAACCCTACCTTATTCACCTTGTATCTACAAGAAAATTAGCAATAAGATAGTTTCTGCAAATGTTAATCTCGATTAAAATTGAAGTAGATGGAGAATAAGCGTTTGTAAAAATAGCTTGTACAGGAGTAGATGTGTGTGTAGCAGATTTTTAAAAATCTGTATCGCTTTAGTCTTCTGTATTCCTATGTCTACAACGAAATGTGTAATAAACTTTATCTCTATTAGCAAGAAGTGCTTAGAAGAATAAAGAATAAGCTTTTGGAACAATAGTTTGTAGACGAGTGAGTAAAGAAAGTCATGTGAACGCAACACATTAGATTTTTAAAATCTAACTATATCTACCTATTCAGGTTGGCAATATTTTAAACTGCTTGCAATAACACATGTAACGAAAAGAAAAGAAAGAAAAAAACTGGAACATGCTATGAAGGCTGGTTCTTGAACAAATATTAGAGCCGAAAAGCTATTAAAATTTAACTCCGGACTATGTCTCCGTTAACAAGTGTTAACTAATATATTTTCCCCCTGTATTAAACGTCTTAACTATATGTCGTAATTCAAGCTCCAGATGCAGCTCAAGCACCTATTAAACAGCATTCCTAATAAATGAGCAGATATTAATGTAATGTGTTTGAAACATCTCAGAAGAAAATCTTGAAGAAGAAAACTTCAGACAGGAACATGTCACAACCATGTTATTTACAATTTGTTACG
This sequence comes from Deroplatys truncata, assembly GCA_030765065.1. Classification (NCBI taxonomy): domain Eukaryota; kingdom Metazoa; phylum Arthropoda; class Insecta; order Mantodea; family Mantidae; genus Deroplatys; species Deroplatys truncata. The sequence continues at coordinate 170,428,187 of CM060983.1, forward strand.
TTCAGATTTTATACTGTTGGTTCATTTCCTTAATGAATTAATTACTCGGACTTATGGCGTAATTAATTTTAAATATGACTATTTTATAATAACAAACATAGCCAGAAAAGTTATGCTTATCAGATTTTATCTAGCAGTAATCGGTATATTTTATTTAGATCCATTTTATAACCTCTTTGGGAAAGTAATTCCTACTTCCTAATTCCTACTCTGACACAAGGAATGCTGTGTACGAAGTTTCTTAATAACGTGTGTTATTACCCTTTACCTGAAATAATAATAATAATAATTAATAATAATAAACCTCACATAAATGAATAGCACCTCGACCCCCCAATGGATCTTTTGTGTGTACACCTTCGGGAGGAAAGATGGGAACCGCAGGAGACGTATGGGTTGCAGTAGTGGAGGCTCTGTAGGTTTCCCTTTAGTAGCGCCGAGAAGAAGTTCCATACGCAGGCCTCTGCGCCATCTGCCCGACACCGGCGGAACCACAGCCCCGGAATCAACGCGAAACATAAAAGGAAAATGAAATGAGAGGAAATGGTAAGACAGAAAATCCGTGGTAGAATGCATCACTCCAGCATTCACCTTGTGCCAACCAGGGAAAACCATGAAAAACCCATGGTCAGAGATGGCGGGCACCGGGAATCCAGAATGTGAGCCTCACATGTTACCACGGAGCCATCTCACTTGGTTACTCATCATTAGTTATCCATAACTAATAATTTTGATAGAATTAGATCACCATCACCACTTTTCTTATTATATTCATGGCATTTTAAATTAATAATGAAGTCAAATGCGCTACATTAACACATTGGTGTGTTGCCCAGCAGAATGGGGGATGAGTGGGTTACTGAGGAAGGACGCTATGTTCAGTCCACAAGTATAGTTAGTTCATTGGTCATATTAAGTCTCACCATACAGAAATGTACACAAATCCAAGTGAAGCGCAGAGTATTGACTACTTTTTACTTTCTCTGCTACGTATAGTAATTAAGGGAAGTATTGTATTCCACCCAAAACTTCGATACCGAGATTTCACCGGAAATACATGTTTTGAGACCCCCTGACTCCAAAAAAAGCATTTTTGGAAACATGTCCGTGTGTATGTCTGTGAACAGCATAACTCAGAAACGAACAGTCGGATAAACACCAGACTTGGTATTTAGGTCCAGTATCTTCCAGAGATGGGACACGAAGGTTTTCAAGAAAATCCCCCCACCCCAGATTACCCTTTACATGGAACATTTTTAGAAAATGGCTCTGACGATTTTGATTAAAATATTGTATGTATAAGATATTTTCATGAAAAATAAAATGTATATCTTGAATTTTTTGGGAATGTCTCCAAAAGTATTCTTCACTGTGAACTACTTTTACATAACTGGTAAACCATAAGAGATAGACAAAATTTTACTGCACAAAAAATGTAGATCACGTTAAAATACACAATTTATGTCATATACATTTCTTTTGTTGAGTGAACCATTTTCGAGATATTGTTTGTTATTCCCTTAAATTTTTCTATAATTTTCTCAAATGGGAATTCGTTATTTTCTTTTCTTTCTTGGATATGCAAAGAGTATTAATCTGTGGCAAAGAGAATGGTGCTGCACCTAGCAACCAGCTATTAAGAGATATGTCGATGCTTAAAGGCTACTGTATTTCTATACTGCCCTTGCAAATACAAAACAAGGGGAACATAGTACGCCTTAAGCGATAGTCGAATATTTTTGGAAGTGGTCGCTATGTGTAAAATGTGATTCTCTTTGCATGTCAAAAGATCGTTTCTGTAAATGTTTATCTCGATTAATATGAAATAGATGGAGAATAAGAGTTTGTAGAAATAGTTTGTACAAGAGTAGAGAAAGTCATGCGAGTGTAACACATCAGATTTTTTCGTTCTGACCTTACCTTTGTTTCTCTGTGGCCAATATTTCAACGTACTAACAATTGCTTTTTTCGGTGCTTTCAGTGGACAGCTTATAATATAACTTGTGAATGTAAAACAAGATCGATTCTCATGTTAGCAAAAGCTGTATGATTTTCCGAAGATAGTACTGACTATAGTACACTTACTGACTGATCTTGTGTAGCTATTTGTTTTGGACTTTTCATTTTGTAATGAAGTTATGCTATTTGTATGATTTTGCATATAACCGTAGTATAAGAGCACATGAACATAACTTTTGACACCTTGCAGATTTATTGTTGCTTTGAATCCTATTAAACGTAACGTACAGAGGGTGTCAAAAAACTACGAACCGGCTGCGCGGTGTTTTTCCTGTCCGCATCCTGGCGCAGGTGGCCGTCTGCCGCTACATAGAAAGGCGCAGATGAAACCATACAACACTTTCAAAACTACTTTTAAAGGCTTTACTTACCAACTTTATGAAAGGAAATGCTGAAACTGGCCACCGTCGTTGTCCATACATTTTTGGCAGCTCTTTAGGAAACTATCCATCACTCGCCGTTCACGTTGAGAAATGCTGGAAATTTCCTGGCGGATATTTTGTTTTAATTCCTCCAGGGTGTGTGGGTTTTTCTTGTACACTTTGTTTTAAGTTACCTCAGAAATTCATGGATTGTTGTACGCCCTGGAACTTTTACATCTGCAAATCTTTCTGCAAATCGTACTTTCACTTAGCGAGCTGACCGAGTTAACACATAGAATCATAAATAAATACACGCTGTGCAGTAGAAAACATATACTGAGCCATAATATACTTTGTGACTAAGTACAGGACAAAATAATAAATAACTCGCAATAACTGAACTAACATCGCATCACCGTCAACTCAATACTATACTCCACACTGCAAAGCAAAACCACAAACGCGTGACTTTGTTATCATGCTTTTATCATATTTCCACACGCCCAGTGGAAAAACACCGCGCAGCCGGTAGTATGTTCATAAAATACCCTCCGGGGTAACTTAAAACATAAAGTGTACAAGACTGGAAGAATTAAAACAAAATATCCGCCAGGAAATTTCTCAACGTGAACTACGGCGAGTGATGGATAGTTTCCTAAAAAGGTGCCAAAAATGTATGGACAACGACGGTGGCCAGTTTCAGCATCTCTTTTCGTAAAGTTGGTAAGTAAAGCCTTTAAAAATAGTTTTAAAAATCTGATGTGTTACACTCACATGACTTTCTCTACTCTTGTACAAAGTATTTTTACAAACGCTTATTCTCCATCTAGTTCATGTTAATCGAGATAAACATTTGCAGACCCTATCTTATTGCTAATTTTCATGTAGATGTAGGGGAAAATATATTTACAAGGGCAATATAGAAAAACAGTAGCCTTTAAGCACATACATATCTCTTAATAGCTGGTTGCTAGGTGCAGCACCATTCCCTTTGCCACAGATTATAACTCTTTGCATATCCAAGACAAAAAAAAACTGAATAACGAATTCACATTCCAGAAAATAAGTAATGAAAAATTTAAGGGAATAACAAGCAATATCTCGAAAATGGTTCACTCAACAAAAAAAAATGTATATGACATAAATTGTGTATTTTAACGCGATCTACATTTTTTGTGTAGTAACATTTTGTCTATCTCTTATGATTTACCAGTTATGCAAAAGTCGTTCACAATGGAGAATACTTTTGGAGACATTCCCAGAAAATTCAAGATATACATTTTATTTACCATAAAAATATCTTAAACATATGACATTTTAATCAAAATCGTTAGAGCCATTTTTGAGAAAATTAAAATTTTCGAAAAATCTTCCATGTAAAGGATACTCTGGGGTGGGGGGATTTTCTTGAAAACCTTCGTGTCGCATCCTTGGAAGATACTGAACCCAAATACCAAGTTTGGTGTTTATCCGACTGTTCGTTTCTGAGTTATGCTGTTCACAAACACACGCACAGACAGCCACACAGACAGACGCACACACAGACACACACACGGACATGTTTCCAAAAATGCTTTTTTTGGATTCAGGGGGTCTCAAAGCATGTATTTCCGGTGAAATCTCGGTATCGAATTTTTGGTTGGAATACAATACTTCCCCTACTTACTATACGTAGTAGAGAAAGTAAAAATGTATGGTTTCAACAGCGCCTTTCTATGATAGCGGCAGACGACAACGAACGCCGAGGACGCGGACAGGAAAAACACCGCGCAGTCGGTTCGGAGTCTTTTGCTCACTCAGCAGTAGTAATAGAATTGTTATTGTTGGAAGCGGCTACAGTTATATTAATTTGTTCATCATAAATATTATGCAACAGATGCCATTTATAGCACTTTAAAAGTTTTTGAACACCCGAAATGCATATCACGAGCCGCTACTGGTGATTTGGCTGTAAATTACTTAAGTAATGTGTGTATGCAACTCAGAGAGCGTATGAACTGTTCGGTGTTCAGATGAAGTTGACCATTTATAGCCTTAAACCACGTCACTATTAGTAACCTCCAAACGAAATAATGCTAATTGCTGGAGTGAAGCTATCGCATGCTGCTCTCTCAGAGATGGAGTTGTACCACTGATAGGGCGGCAATGTGCAGCAGTTTCAAAGAGAACTTTCACGAAGATAAATGCCCGGAGCAAGTTGTTTTTGCAGGCCTCTGTAACGATAACAGAGCTGTTCTGTGCTCCGTGAGGCGTGAGATATTTTTCATCTTTGTGGCACCAGCAGCCAAAACATTTTTAAAATAGCTGTGCTCCCGCAGTGATGCAGAGCCTGCTCTTCATATCTCACTGCATTTTCTTGCATGGATATCCCGAATTTACTGCCGTGATCATCTATAATAATGTGCCATCTATAGCAAATAGATTTCGTGCATAACAAATTAAATAACTGCATAATAATAAAACTATAATTTTCCAAAACTGCTAATAATACTCAGTAAAATACGTATATTTTTCAGGTATGTAGATATGAAGCTTTCCTGCTGTTTCACTTACAAAGTCGAATCTGGCTCTTTTACTGTAAGGGGACGACCGCATTATCGAATCCATTGTTGCGGCCCACTACCGCCGGTGGGGTGAAAGTAAGGTATGAAACTTAGGTGGCAACGAGAGCTAACTTCAAGGGGAAAAGCCGCTGTTTTCTAGAAATCGGACATTAACTGGGAATTTTCGGATATCAGACAATTTCTGGAAGCCATAAAACTTATTACGAGAAATCGAAATGAAAAATTGTTTCTGGAAGGGCGAATCAACTTTAAACATGTGTTAATGAGATGCGAGTATTAGTACCAGTTTTAGATGACTTTTGGGAAATTAAATGCAGCTCATTAGTACCTGTTCACAAAAGTATCACAATGTATCATTCGGCTATAAAGGACATTAAAAGGCTAAACAGAAAGGTATTTTAGTTTTACCAAAAATAAGCGACTTCCACGAATCAAATAGAGATAGTGAGGTCCCCTACGTGCGACTGAAGCAAACAGTGGAATTACTGGTACAGGTGCTTAACCAACCAGCTGGAGCATTGCAAAAGTGAGACAATGTTGTCCTTAGTATTCTGGTGTTACAGAGAGAGCCAAAAACCTACGAACCGGCTGCGCGGTGTTTTTCCTGTCCGCGTCCTCGGCGCTCGTTGCCGTCTGCCGCTACGATAGAAAGGCGCGAATGAAACCATACAACATTTTTAAAGCTACCTTTAAAGGCTTTACTTACTGTATGAAAGGAGATACTGAAACTGGCCACCGTCGTCCGTACATTTTTGGCACCTTTTTGGAAAACTATCCATCACTCGCCGTTGTTCACGTTGAGAAATGCTGGCAATTTCCTGGCGGATATTTTGTTTTAATTCTTCCAGGGTGTGGGTTTGTCTTGTACACTTTGTTATAAGTTACCCCAGAGATAGAAATCGCAGGGCGTTAGGTCCACAGGGGGCCACAAATCTCTACTAATAATTCTGTCCTCAAATACACTTTCATAAAGTTGGTAAGTAAAGCCTTTAAAAGTAGTTTTAAAAATGGTGCATGGTTTCATCCGCGCCTTTCTATGATAGCGGCAGACGGTAACGAGCGCCGAGGACGCGGACAGTAAAACACCACGCAGCCTGTTCGTAGTCTTTTGGCTCTCCCTGTACAAGTGAATTGGCCAGACAAAGACTAGTAATTGCCGATCAGGAAGTTGCAATATAGGTAGACAATATTGACTACAGAAACAATTAATACTTCTTTGTATACATAATTTGTTTAACTTTCAATGAGCGTTGGTTATGCTAGTCAACTTGAAACACGCGTTTAATTTTTCATTTGCGCTTTAAGCCCTCCGACAGAATAGGGGTTAGTGCTATTCATAGGAAAGTTCCATCCTCAGCTAGGAGTAGAATTCTCTGGGATACGAGTTGCCTAGAATGAAGTCGACAGTGCGTCTCCAAAGAAGAGAAACAGCATCGACTCTCTTGCGATAAAAGGGATGTGCTGCTACTGTTCTGTGATTGTGCTCATGTTCGACAACGTAAGTCGTCGAATACTCGCTCATTCCGGCAATGGAATGCAATTGAGTAGTAATGTGTGCATAATGACGGCTTCACATGTGTGAACTACAGGGAAAGCCAAAAGACTACGAACCGGCTGCGCGGTGTTTTTCCTGTCCGCGTCCTCGGTGCTCGTTGCCGTCTACCGCTATCATAGAAAGGCGCGGATGAAACCATACAACATTTTTAAAACTACTTTTAGTTACTTACCAACTTTATGAAAGTGTGTTTGAGGACAGAATTATTAGTAGAGATTTGTGGCTCCCTCGGTTCCCCAACATAACCCCCTGCGATTTCTATCTCTGGGGTGACTTAAAACAAAGTGTGCAAGACAAACCCACACACCCTGGAAGAATTAAAATAAAATAGCCGCCAGGAAATTGCCAGCACTTCTCATCAACTACGGCGAGTGATGGATAGTTTCCTAAAATGCTTTTTTTGGATTCAGGGGGTCTCAAAACATATATTTCCGGTGAAATCTCGGTATCCAATGGAATACAATACTTCCCCTATTTACTATACGTAGTAGAGAAAGTAAAAAATGAGCGAAGGAGGTGATTTTCACGGTTCATCTGGAAAAATCTTAGGAGCAGTCCAAGATGCAACCATTAATATACTTCCGGAAAAGTCAAGGAAAGTTTATTTATGTAGTTATATGAAATTCAAGGACTGGTGTTGGGAAATGAAGCAGACGTAAATGAAGATTCTTCGTTGTCTTATTTTTATGAGAAGTCGAAAAGTATTAAAGCTTCGAGTCTTTGGAGTGAATATTCCATGGTGAGATCAACTGTTTTGATTAATGATAATATTGATATCAGTAAGTTTGGAAAATTAAAGGCATTTTTAAATAGAGTATTTACGTTTTGTTGCTAGTAACTACGAACTAAAACATCACTGATTATTATATTAATAGATAAAATATTATGTTATTCCCTTCCAGAGCAATAGTCAATTAATATAGCAATAGAAATTTGTTTAAATCTATGACTAACAATAAATGTTTAAAAATAAGACAGTGGAAAAAGGAAGCATATCTTAATGTAACAGTATTTTTACTTCAAACTAAGTTCTATTCTTAAGATTTTCATCTAGTTTCTGTGAATATGTTCCTCGGTTTTTAAAACGTTTTACTCTACGAAAGAGAGTATCGATTAAAAGAATGAGAGCACACAAATAATGCCTATCTACAGATAAATCACCAAAAAACTTCGAGGGTATTCCTTTTACTTTCTCTACTGCTTATCTGTAGTAAGTTGAAGTATAGTGTTCCACCCAAAAATTTGATATGGATATTTTTGTGGAAAGTACATTCTTGAGGTCCTTCGAATAAAAATAACTAAAAACAAACTAATAATAATAATAATAATAATAATAATAATAATAATAAAAGCCTTTGCGCGCGCGCGTTTTCGTGAAAAGCTTAACTCAGAAACAGAAAATTTGATATTTAAGTTCAACAGCTTCTAAGAATGTTACAGAAAGATTTTTCAAAAATATTCCCCCACCCAAACTACCCTTTGCATGAAAAAATTTTCGTTATTATTTTCTCAGAAATTACTCTTAACCATTCAGTTAAAATACCACATATTTAAGATACTTGCATGGCAAATAAAATGTATATTTTGAATTTTCTGGGAATGGGCTGTGAAGTGATCTTCGTTTTGAATGACTTTTGTATAATTGTAAATCGTAAGCGATAGACAGAATCTTAGTGCAGAAAAAACGAAGATATCGTATAAGCACACGTCTTCTGAAATAGATTTTTATTTTATTTTTTGTGGCGTTAACCATTTCCGAAATATTCTTTGTTATTGATTTGAATTTACAAATATGTACTTATACATTTTTACAAGTGGTAGGGCGCTATTCGCTTATCCTCGTGGTCATATAAAGAGCATGGAGTTTCAAAGCCATCACATGGCGACCCGCTTTTTAAAATCTGATTATCGCTTTAGCCTTCTTATACCTATAACAAAATGTGTAATAAAAGTTTGTTTCAATTATCAAGAATTCGATAGAAGAATAAGCGTTTGTAAAAATTGTTCGTGGAAGAGTGAATAGAGAAAGCCACGTGAGTGGAACACCAGATTTGTAACGTATAGTAGCGCATTACCTACAGCCATTGAGAAACGTGGGTTTGTGAAATCACTTGTACCTCATGTGCCCTAAATACCGTGTGCTGTTTTGTCACTTTCCCCTTGCCACATGGGTCAGGTATTTCCCCCAGCATTTAATCGGGTTAAATGCACATATAGAAGCCCCTGGGTCCGTTTCGCATGATTCCAGGAGGCAGCTGTTGTCCTATATTATGCCTCCCCCCTTATGCGCGATGTAATTGATAAATTACCCTCTGCGTGGTAATCTTTTAGCCCTCGGTTCATAGGGTGCTTTGGGAAAGTGCTTCAAGTCGTTCCATGTGTGCCGAGGGAATATAGACGACATCGATACAGTGATTCGTTTATATTCCTTTTATAATTAACTCCATATGAAAATCTGTTGGCATTGTAGAAAAACAGAGATGTAATCTGCATGATTTTATTCATCGTGGTAGTATTAAGGTTCACGTTTTACTGCGAAGGAGTTTTCCTTCATCCTTTTTGGTTTGCAAGCTTATGTTCTCTGTTGTTTTGCTGTTCTGGCATCTATTCTGCCATCTTAACGTCGTTCGATGACAAGCTGCTTTCTTTTACACTCTTCGATACCGAGATTTCAAAGGAAATACATGTTTTGAGGCCCTTGAGTCCAAAAAAAAAAAGAATTTTTAGAAAAAAGTCTGTGTCTGTGAACAGCATAACTCAGAAACGAAAACTCGGATAAATACCAAACTGGGTATTTAGGTTCAGTATCTTTCAAAGATGCGACACGAAGATTTTCAAGAATATCCCCCACCCCAGACTACCCTTTACAAGGAACATTTTTCGAAAATTTTGATTTTCTCAAATATGTCTAACGATTTTGATTAAATATAGTATATTTAAGATATTTTTATGGCAAATGAAACATATCTTGAATTTTTTAGGAATGTCCCCAAAAGTCCTCTTCATTCTGAACGGCTTTTGCATAACTGGTAAACCGTAAGAGATAGAGAAAATGTTTCTACACAACAAATGTAGATCTCGTTAAAATACACAATTTATGTCTTTTTTTTTTGTAGAGTGAACCATTTCCGAGATATTCGTTATTCTTTATTTTATGTCCTGGGTATGAAAAGAGAATGGAATACTCACATAGCAACCAGCTCTTAAAATATTTGACCATCGCTTAAAGCCTACCATATTCCCCTTGCATGTACAAGAAAATTAGCAATAAGATAGTTTCTGCAAATGTTTATCTCGATTAACATGAAGTAGATAGAGAATAAGCGTTTCTAAAAATATTTTGTACAAGAGTAGAGAGAGTCGTGTGAGTGTAACACATCAGATTTTTAGGTAAAGTAATTTGGTTTCTTCTGGCCTATAATTACCTTTCGTAGCCTTAATACCCTATAAATTGTCAAGCTGCTGGAGGGAATAAACAGAATCAATTGAATAAGGACGTAAACTCAACAGTTGAAGTTAGGACATACTTTTAGCATAAGGGAAAGCTCTTGAGAAATTAATTGCTTGCAGTCTTGTGAACGACAACCATACCTGTCATTAAAAAGTGAGCATGCGATAAAATCGTAACTGTCACTAGTCCGAGCATACTATGAATATGTTAGAGGGAGGAAGTAACACTGCTTCGCACTGCGACCTTTGCAGATCTGTTGCGCTTCCCCAGCCTTATCATCATCGTCCACAAGTTTAACGTTCATAATGAACCGAATCATACTCTGGACCGTGAAGGTTGAAAGCTCCTCCAATTTTGCAAATTAGTCTCAAAAATAGGGCTCTTTGGTGAGCAACTGCTGGGCACTCGCACAATAGATGAATAGCCATCTCATCTGCCTGCTGACACCGTCTACAGGCAGGATTCACTTGCTGCCCCATTCTGTGCAGGTGCCCTCTAAGGGGACAGTATCCTGTAAAGATGCCCGTTGCTCATGAGAGCTTTTCCCTGCTTAATTTTAGCAATTTTGCGACCCGCGTCTGTCCAATCTACATGTGAGAGCTTTGGAGTGCCTGAATCCTACAGATGAGTTCCAGTATTTCTCGCCTTCTCTGAGCAATCAGAGCCAGCTTAACCGGTGCTGATGACGACTCCAGTGCTGGTTTAGGTCCAATAAGAAGTTGCTTAGTTTTTTCTTAGCAGCTTCATCTGCTCTTTCGTTACTCAGAATCCCCACATGCCCCTGCACCCACTTCCTGTCTAAACGGAACTGTGGATAGCTAGTGCCGCGAAGGACTTGCGGCTTTCTTAGATCAACTTGGACTTAACCAAGTGGTTATCGAGGGCTAGGTCTGCCTATCTGAGAGTATAAGAATCCGTTACTTTATCTGACATCGCTGCACTGTGGTGAGCAATATTTTGTAGGCACTTCTAAAACGTGTTCATTCTCAAATTTGTAACTCCTAAAAATGTCTTCGTATATAAATTACACATTGGCGACTGTTAAACCAAGGGTGTTACTGGCATGAAGTGTTATTTTGCGTGAGAGAGAGATCGAGAGAGATGAAGGGGGGAAAGTTGGGGTGGGGCAAGGTATGCAAGTGAACAAGCCATTGAACGTTTTCGTATTCTAGTTAATTTTCGCACCACCTTCAACATTCCAAACGCCAAATGGCTTTTTACGACGCACAAAATAAGAAAGAAAGAAAAATTGAGGAAAAAGAAAGATTAAAAAGGAAGCACCATTTTTACGTTGGATCCTACAATCATCACAGAGCATACCATTTACTGAGTTTCTATAGTTTTAAATACTCTTTGCATAATCTTTCACAAATGCAATGACAGCATAACGTTACGTACTAATTGCAAAATTAAATAATTTGTCAAAATTAAGGTTATGTAATAAATAAACTTGAGATAATTTAAATACAGCGCTAGAAGCCTCAAGGAAACTGAAAATGTATTTCATCAAATAAAATTGAATTTAAAAAAATATGTGATTTCCGTAGTTCTTTTTTATGGGTGTAGAGGAGGAAGGAGGCTCTCTTTTAAACTAATTCAGCTGTTTGCTATTTTTTTAAAAAGAAAGAAAAATAAACGCTTAATGGTAGCTCCTGCTGTTGTAAATTTTCAGTTGTTTACAAATGAAATAAATGTATACTTGTATAACGTGTTAAGATTTTGTCTCGTATTTGTTGCAGGCGCACTTGAACACGTGTAAGCACGACGCTGTGCCATGTACCAACAAGTGCGGAGCGCAGATACCACGTGTACTCATGGAAGATCATCTCAAGTACACGTGTCCTCAACGGCGAGCCCGTTGCGAGTTCTGCGGCAAGGATTTCACTGGTCACACCTTAGAGGTGAGTCATGCAATTCATCCTGTAGTCAAAGGTGAAGAAAACTGCCAAATTTTACTGCTTTTGCAACATAAAAGATAGGCGTCACCCACTCATGCCTCTTCTGTTTAAAACCACGCTGTTCACAGTTTATAAGGTAATATCCTCGGCACAAAGAGAAAATATATCTTATTTCTCTAACTCAGCAGCCTAAGTGAGATCTGATCACTATTTAAGGGCATTTTATACGAGTACAATTACTGTAAACAACATTTCTAGCAAATTTCTAATTTGGATACATAACTGAGTGGCTACGCTGAAGCCCGAAATAGCATTTTGTAAAATGAAGGCGCGCGTGTATGTGTAAAATAAAAACAACAAAGGGAACAGCGACAGTCAGATGTTTAAGAACAGGACGCTGTACGCTGGCCTTAAAATTCTATACTATTTCCATGCAATCGCGAAAAACAACTGAATGTCGACAAGACTTTATAGAATGGCCAAAGTATTGAACAATACGAATCATTAATAACGGATATCTCGGAAATGGCTTATGCAACAAAAAAGTTATTTGAAATAAATTATGTATTTTAAACAGATTTTCATTTTTTGTGTAGTACGTTTTTGTCTATCGCTCAACGTTTACCAGTATATAATTTTATGTAAAACCCCTTCCGAATGAAGAGGACTTCACAGGTTACCCCTAGAAGATTCAAGATATACGTTTTATCTTTTATATAAATAACTTTAATATATGATATTGTAATCAAAATCGTTAGGACCATTTTTGAGAAAATCGAGAATTTCGAAAAGTGTTCTATTTAAGGGGCCGTTTGGGCGGGACGTTCTTGAAAATTCTCTTATCGCATCTTTGGAAGATGCTGAACTTAAATACCAAGTTTGGTATTTATTGGACATTTCATTTTTCTGTTAGGTATGCTGTTCACGCAGCGCACACACGCATTCTCACCTTTTTCTAAAAATGCTTCTTTTTTATGTAGGGGCTCAAAACACGTATTTCCTGTTAAACCTTGTATAGAAGTTTTGAGTGGAATGCAATACCTCCTCTACCTACTAGGTGCGTGGTAGAGAAAGTAAAAAATAACGATAAATGTTCCAGGTTACGGTTTTTTGGGATCGGGAGATAATTTTGGCCATCCTGACCCAAATATGAAGAAGTCAAACGTGCATTTCCGGTAATATCGAATTTTTGGCTGGGATACAATGCAGCTATAGGTGAAGCAAAGCAAACGCAGAAAATTTGTAGGCAATAGAAGCCCGCAATCTGCTGTCGTCCTCCGTGGACTAGTGGTACCGTGCTAGCCTCTAATTCCCAAGGTCGCGGGTTCAAACCCGGCGGAGGGCGATGGAATTTTCGGGCGTGAAGATCCTTAGCATGGCTTCCTTCGGAAGGGAAGTAAAGCCGGTGGTCCCGTGTCGTAGATTTACGGCACGTAAAAGAACCTCAAGCCTGATAAAGAGGCCTCTGAGCAAAATTTCCGGTCTTTCACGCCAAATATAGAATGGGACACTAAGAACCATAGTAGTTAAAGAGCGTCCATTTTTTTTCGCAATGTGCTTTAATAACATCAGTAAATGTTCCTTGTAATTTGTAACTTCTCTTTGATTCATTACGGCAGAGAAATATTTTACCAACAACAAATAAACACAAGTTTTCAGTATTGCAGTTTATCGAAGCACTGGATGTAGAGGCCACTCACGTGGCTGGTGATGATTCTCTATTGTTGGTCTGTCTGCTTTACAATTTCCGGTGTACGGCAGCTGCCTTTCTCCTCAAGGTTACTTTGTTTCGTGGGGGAGTGAAGTGGAACTTGCACTGACCGTGAATTGCGTCAAGTGTTTTTATTGCCCAGCAAGGGAATTACTGTAGCAGCCAACTGATTTGTGGAGAAACCAGACAGACACTGTCTCACTTTACTAACACTAAACAATGTAATGTGTATTGTACACTAAATACTGACCGTGACTGATTTACCCGCCTGAACATTTCAGATCCGCGACCGGTGTACTGTATTTTTTTTGAAATCATAGTTTTCTGCCCTCAGGTCCTTCAGTTCAGCCCAACCTCCTATATTTATCCTTATTTTCCTGTTGTTTTCACATATTAACCCTTATCCTAGTATTGTCTATTATCTGGCATCTTCTGCTCCGAACCATTTTCCCATTCAGTCCATTTCTTAGCACGAAGTTTCAATTTCGTTTCCTCCACCTAATCACTTTCAGCAATGTTCTTCCTTCACTCATTGTTTCCTTAAAACTTAATAGTCCATTCAACGTTATCCCCCCCCCCTTTTTACAAATGTTTTCTATGTTATTCTTCTTTCTCCTAATCCTTTGTTCTGGAAACGATTCTTCTCCAAAGTCTCAAGTATATTATCGTTACGTTGAACAGGATGGGTAATAAATGGCATCCCTCTGTGCGCATATCCCTATTCTATTTCTCTCTGACATATCTTTTTCTATGCTGTTATTAACAGCTTTCATATAAAGCTTACTTAAAAGCCTTCCCCATTTCTACCCCTCACCAATTTTCTTTTTTTCTCTTTTCCAGTCTACTGTGTCAAATGCTTTTTGCACATCCTCAAATACTATACACGCTTTCAGCGCTTAGGTATATGCAAGTTTAACGTTGTTAGCACCACTTGCCACAACAGAAGCTCGAGTTATCAGAACAGGTTTCAAACGCCAGCATTGCGTCTTTATTTTTTAGTGTGAGTGTACATAAGACGCGTTACTAAAGAAGAGGAGATATGCCTTCTTTTGTGCTGTTGTATATTCAAAGTAGGATGTTATTAATATTTCCGAAAAAAAAGTAATTATATTCACTCTGTGCTAGAGGATTTAAGTATCCTCAGAGCATTCGCTTGTTTCAATCACCATTATTTCGTTGAAGCACATACAAAAGGGGTTAGCAACCCCCCCAGTTCTTCAAATCTTCCCAATTGCCTCTGGATTAATAAGCATAAAGTCATCCGCAATAAAGAAGAATCTCCCCTTCGCATTGGGTAGAGATTAAGTAGACGAACACATGGCGAGAGTATTGTTCTTAGTGAAGCCTATTTCCGGTTCCAGAGCTTGTTAACCAATTAAGGGTGGGGCGTCTTGTTTTGTGGGAACTTAACTTTATTGATCTTCCTGGTCCACTCGTTATCTTATTAAACTCTAACTCCACGCAGCCGTTGGAATGACTTACTCAAGAACAAAACTTTTAAGTGGTAGGTATGTGCTTGTGGATTTAGTTCTTTTGAACAAACTAACAAATAAACAGTTAAAAGGAATAGGCATTTGAAGAATGAGCCAGTAAAATTAGACCTCAAGTGAAAGAAAGCGGATCACAAAGAAGAGCGAACAGAAGATATGAGGAGGAATGACGATCTTTAAACTTAAGAGATCAAAAATAGCCAAGGGAAACATATAGAAAAACCTAAGAGAACATACATTACGCAGAAAATGAAAAATAATAAGGTAGTGATGAGCAGTGTCGAATGAAAACTATTACATTTTTCGGTTGCACACACTATGCCTTTATTGCATTGTTTGGAGAAGTACGAGGGCAGTCCCAGAAGTACCTGATCTGACGTATATATAGCGGCTGTTGTTTCAAACAAATGACTACCACCCTTATAAAGCTTAAGTGTGAAGTTTGACGATGCTACGTTGTTTAGTAATTGTTTGGCAGCCAGTGAACTCTCTCAGCGAATTTGTAAACATGGATAAAACTCGCCATTGTTATGTGATACAATACTTTCATTTTAAAGGTCCAACTGATATTAAAGCTGAGCTAGATTCTACTCTGAGGGAGCCTGCTCCTTTGTTTACAACAGTAAAATATTGGGTGGCAGAGTTTAAACGAGGCCGTGCGAGTTGCCAAGACGAACATCGCAGTGGTCAACCAAATGAGGCGAACACGACAGAAATTGTGAAGAAAATCCACGAAATGGTATTGGATGACCGTCGACTGAAAGTGCGCGGGCTAGCAGACATCACAGGCATTTCAAAAAGTGTTGTACATCGCACACTACCTGAAAATTTAGACACGAGAAAGCTGCTCGCAAGATGGGTGCCGCTTTTACTCACAATGGAACAAAAGCAGCGTCGTGAGGATGTTTCAGTCGAGTGTTTGGCGATGTTTGGTTGCAATAAAGCTGAGTTTTTGCGTCGATTCATAACCATGGATGAAACATGGGTCCATCACTTCTTACTGAGGCGAAGGAACAGTTAAAACAGTAGATTGAAATGGAAGAATCGGCTCCAAAGAAGGCGAAGACAATTCCATCTGCAGGCAATGTCATGGTGTCAGTTATTTGGGATGCGCGTGGGATAATTTTCATTTATTATCTTCTAAAAGGAAAAACGATCAATGGCGAGTATTATGCCAACTTACTGCAGCGTTTGAATGATGAAATCAAACAAAAAACGGTCGCATTTAGCGAAAAAGAAAGTTCTGTTTCATCAAGACAATGCTCCAGTTCACACATCCATTATCGCCATGGCCAAAATCAATGAATTGCTTCTCAGCACCCTTAGCCCCCTCTTGATTATTTTGTTTCCAAAGTTGAAGAAATGGCTTAGTGGTAAAAGATTTGCCAACAATGAAGAGGTGGAGTTTTCAGTTGATGGCTATGTTGCTGAACTCGGCGATTCTCACTATAAACAGGGTATCGAAGCTATTGAACATCGAGCTGAAAGGAGACTATGTAGAGAAATAAAGTGGTTTTTTCCCAATATTTTTATTTCTTTTTCAGGTCGGGTACTTCTGGAACAGCCCTCGTATGCCCACCTCCTTTGTATAATTGCACTTGTCTCTTTGCCAAGTCAATTCTTGAACAAAGGTAGGCATAAAGTTACATTTCATGCTGTGGTAAACATATACCCTGGAGTAATATACACAACCGCAAATTGCTATAAAATGCTTAGTAACTACTGCAATTCGAAATGGCCATGTGCGTTAATTTGTTTTTACAGACTCCAGGAATTATACACCTCTCCAATTCATTATGGGAGAGAAAACTCATATTTGATATGCAGAAGCAACATGATACTATAGTTTCCATTTACTGTCGTGTTTCCAGATTTTTTATTTTATTACTTTTATCAATTTTTGAAAATTGCATCGATTTTTCAATTTTTTCTTGTGTGATTTTACAAACTTATTTTACATGCATTTAGTGGAGCAGTTTTTTTTAAATATTACCCAACAATGCCACCTATATATAATTTAAATTGACGAAGAAATAAATTTACGAATTCGTAAAAACTGAAGCCTTAATGAAAATCACTAAAACAATGACAATTACCGACTTTGACATTTGTTCTCTGTTTCTCTCTCTGTTAGATCAAAACGCATTTTCAGATATTATAAGAACAAATTTACTCTACTAAATGTAAAATAATTTTGATTAGTTGGTCTCCGAATACATCAGCCGAAACGTTAATATCACAAGGAACCTGGAAGGCCCCCTGAGTTTACTCCACTCCATTAAGTATTATGGCGATGTACGTTACACACATTATGGAATTCTGCTTCATCTGTGAGCACCCGTTTATGGACTTAATAGGAAATAAACAAATATTCGTGAACAAAAGAACATATCCATGACGCCCATAACAAGCTCCTTGCAACATTAGAAAACACACACGAAAAAATCTGATGTGTTACACTCACATGGCTTTCTCTATTCTTGTACAAACTATTTTTACAAACGCTTATTCTCCATATACTTCATGTTAATCGAGATGTTAATCTTATTCCTAATTTTCTTGTAGGTGCAAGGGAAATTGGTAGGCTTTAAGCGATAGTCAAATATTTTAAGAGCTGGTTGCTATGTGGAGGATTCCACTCTCTTTGCATTACCACGACAAAAAAAATGAATAACGAATTTCCATTTGAGAAAAGTATAAGTAACGGAAAGTTTAAGGGAATAACAAGCAATATCTCGAAAATGGTTCACTCATTATACGCGATCTACATTTTTTGTGCAGTAAACTTTTGCCTATCTCTTATGGTTTACCAGTTATGCAAAAGTCGTTCACAATGAAGAATACTTTTGGGGACATTCCCAGAAAATTCGAGATATACATTTCATTTGTCATGAAAATATCTTAAACATATGACATTTAATCAAAATCGTTAGAGCCATTTTTGAGAAAATAAAATTTTTTTCGAAAAATGTTCCATGTAAAGAGTAATCTGGGGTGGGGGGGATTTTCT
Source organism: Deroplatys truncata (assembly GCA_030765065.1). Classification (NCBI taxonomy): domain Eukaryota; kingdom Metazoa; phylum Arthropoda; class Insecta; order Mantodea; family Mantidae; genus Deroplatys; species Deroplatys truncata. The sequence goes on from CM060983.1 coordinate 170,446,247, forward strand.
TGAAAACCTTCGTGTCGCATCACTGGAAGATACTGAACCTAAATACCAAGTTTGGTGTTTATCCGACTGTTCGTTTCTGAGTTATGCTGTTCACTCACACGGACATGTTTTTTCCAAACATGCTTTTTTTGGATTCATGAGGCCTCAAAACATATATTTCCGGTGAAATCTCGGTATCGAATTTTTGGGTGGAACACCATACTTCCCCTACTTACTATACGTAGTAGAGAAAGTAAAAATTGAAAAATAGGCACAATTCTAAAAAATGATATAACTAGTTAAATGAAAACTCTTGAAAAACGCCAGGACAGTAAACGTTTGTTCTTTCTGCACATTAGAAATTTAGAATTTTGTCTCCGTTAACCTGGCTGCTAGAGTTTTTAGGGTCCTGAAGTTGCTACAAATTTCAGCCAATTTATCACAAATAAAGTATATAACATTTCTAATGTAAAAATCAATCAGCTATGAAATTATTAAAACGTGACATCCAAAATTATAATACTATAAGGGAAATGCATTTTAGATCTCTTCGTCCACTTTCAAACGTATACTGAGAATTTAAAAGAAACAGAAGAAAAATTACATCGTAGCAAAAAGTAGAATTACAGATTTACGAGAAAATAAAGCTTGAGAATTTCAGACACCTGTATAAGTCCTTTAAAACGTCATGGGTGAGCATTTAAGTTACGAGAAAGGCAAAACTAAAGTTTTTTTTTCTCTCTCTCGCCCAAGTATCTAGTATTGAGAACTCTTATGGAGTACTTTCTAGAGTGACTGTAATTACATTGCCTTATAATGTTTACTGGAATCAGAAATATAATTTTAAAGAGAGTGAAAATCCCGAATGTTTTCATTTGATAATCTTAATCCGTGCTATCGTAATTATTGGATTTGTTATTACATTTGACCTGCAATAGTATTAAGTTGAGAAAGACAAAGAAAATGACTTGCTGGAGAAGAATACGAGTTCATGGAATTTTATGGTACTGTTACTCAGGAGAAAAGCTGGGATATTGCAATGTCTGCAGTGGAAGGGTTACTGGCAGAGTCATTTTATAGTATTCAAAAAGCGTATGTGCACACTACCGGTTCTGATTTGATGGACATCAACATTAGCGCCATTAATTACGAATCCTGGAAAACAATCCATCTGTAATGAGGCAATGTCTGCATGCGTATAACAAGACATGTGTTCACCTGCTACATTTCATGTTTAAAGATGCGATATTGATAAATCGTAGATTGATTTAGTCAGCAATTGCTTGATTTTAGATGGTTATGTGTACAGCAATTTTAAATTCTAACACTGTGCTTTAGAATTCGGCTGTTTCTATGTAAATGCTGTGTGTTCATAAAAATTCACAAGAACTCTTTCAACTGTTAACGACATAAGGTCCACATAAAGAGTCTTTGTTCGGCTTCTGTTTGGTTTGCTTGGGAACCGCTTGGTCCAAATGGGTTACATCTGTAGCTGACGGTTTTAATTAATGAACCAAATGTCTGGGAACTGCGCAATTGAGTGAGCATGACGACAGAATTGCGACTAGGGCGACTATTCATCTCGCCTAACGAGCGACAGAACGAAAAAATATATATTTCTTTCCTGCACTATGTAAGGCATTTCATGTAGAACACGCTTCTTCACAAGTTGACATAATAAGAGAAATATAAAATGCTGTCCCGCTCACATCTCATTTCTTTGTACCACCGCCACTTAAAGTAAATTCGCGAGGGCAAGTCAAAAAGTAAGTTGCCCTATTCGTTTTGAAGGTGGAATAAAGAAGCGTCAAATTAAAAAGAGCGCTGCTTTATTGCTACATCATTCCTTAATTTTTACTTTCCCTACTACGTATAGTAAGTAGGGGAAGTATTGTATTCCACCAAAAATTCGATACCGAGATTTCACTGGAAATACATGTTTTGAGACCCCCCGAATCCAAAAAAAGTATTTTTGGAAACATGTCCGTGTGTGTGTGTCTGTCTGTGAACAGCATAACTCAGAAACGAAGAGTCGGATAAACACCAAACTTGGTATTTAGGTTCAATATCTTCCAGAGATGCAACACGAAGGTTTTCAAGAAAATCCCCCCACCCCAGATTACCCTTTACATGGAACATTTTTCGAAAATTTAAGTTTTCTCAAAAATGGCTCTAAGGATTTTGATTAAAATATCATATGTTTAAGATATTTTCATGACAAATAAAATGTATATCTCGAATTTTCTGGGAATGTCTCCTAAAGTATTCTTCATTGTGAACGTCTTTTGCATAACTGATAAACCATAAGAGATAGACAAAATTGTACTATACAAAAAATATAGATCGCGTTAAAATACACAATTTATGTCATATACATTTTTTTGTTGTTGGGTGAACCATTTTCGAAATATTGCTCGTTATTCCCTTAAATTTTTCAATACTTATTTTCTCAAATGGGAATTCGTTATTCATTTTTTTGTCTTGGATATGCAAAGAGTATTAATCTGTGGCAAAGGGAATGGTGCTGCACCTAGCAACCAGCTATTAAGAGATATGTATGTGCTTAAAGGCTACTGTATTTCTACATTGCCCTTACAAATACAAAACAAGGGGATCATAGTAGGCCTTAAGCGATAGTCAAATATTTATAGAACTGGTCGCTATGTGTAAAATGTAATTCTCTTTGCATGTCAAAAGATCGTTTCTGCCAATGTTTATCTCGATTAATATGAAATAGATGGAGAATAAGAGTTTGTAAAAATAGTTTGTACAAGAGCAGAGAAAGTCATGTGAGTGTAACACATCAGATTTTTTTACATTACTAAAGGCATTCCAGCTTTTGTCATAACACAGAATGAGGCTCTTCATTCATTAACCACAGAAAGGGTATATTGCTGATTGAACCGTTTCGCTACTTCGGCTTTCATTTTGTCGTTACTGTTAAATCGTCTGCCCCGAGCTTTTCTTTACTTTTGCAAACAAATGAAATACCGAAGCAGCCAAGTACAGTATGGTGGGTGGAGAACGGGTTACTAATGCGTGCGTAATAAATATGGAATCAGGAATTATCGTGCAAAAACTACTTTCCGATGTGAAGTCGAATAGCTTCCTAAATGCTAGTTTAGATTAATTAATAATTGGTATAGTTATTGCAAAATTTAGAAAGTGTTAAACGTTATGCCGCTTAGAAAAAGTGAACAAAGCTGCCATTCACTTCTGATATGCAGATTCAGGATGTTATTTTTATTGCAGATCCCATTCCATGCAATAGAGACACACCCACATTTATAACATCCGATAAAGAAGTGGCATATCGTTTTAACCTTCTCTAAAATCTTGCATCATGTACTGTACAACAAATACACGTTGCTTCACGAAAGTTTGCGTTTATAGCCTCTTACAAGGAATTGGCATATCGTTTGTACCTTTTCTGAGTCTTGCAAGAAATGTAGAGTAGAGAAGCTACTACAGAAAAGCATGTGTATATGTGTATCTCGGCTACCTTTGGTTGAGTAAAAAGTCGATTAAACTTGGTAGCTTTCGCCTAGTCAAGTAACAGAGCAAACAGCATAGTAACTTGTCTACTCGCCCTCCCCCATCACCACGCGATTCTTTACTTAACGTTTGTGAACGAGCAACGTTTTGCACAGTAAGCTAATTGTAATGTGCCTAACTGCACCACATGCTTTAAAATGTATGAGCACGACTTATTTCTTCTACCGAACATACTGTAAACACCTACACAAAAAATCGAGGGCGAGTAGATTACTGGACAATGTAAACTAGCATTAAACTAACTGACGGGCACACCACAAGCCACGATATCAATCAGTAACTGGAGAAGAGAGCAACCACGATATCTATAACCTACCAGTTCAACTTCAGCCAAGCGGTCCGGTCGGAACCTTCGCTTTTTTGTTCTGCTAGAAGAGTAGATTTTTTTTTACCATACAGGCACCTCCTCTTTACTCTTTTGCTATACATTTCAGATACTTTTTTTTTAAGTCATTAGAAAGTTTCAACAATGAAGGTTACAACACTAAATCGAAAAAAAAAGAAAAGAGAGAGAGAGAGAGAATAAATGCAATTTACCTCTTCCTCTTCAAACACTGGTTCATACTGTTCATTATGCTTATCTAGATTCACATTTTTATTTCGCCCAATATTTGTTAGGTGGGTCAGTTTTTGAGCATTCCTTGGAACCAACTTGCTTTCAAGGCAATGCATTTGTGCAGGTTTTCAAAACTACTACTTTCACTGAATAAGGTTGAATTTTCGACTATAGAATGAACAAATAATACACATTTTTATATTATATATTATATTAAATAATACAATAATCACTAATAGATATAAGTGAAGGCTTTTAATATCATTCGACTCATAATTTTATCAAATAATACACATGTTTTGTCAAAAAGTAAGAATGTGCCTCATTTTACTTTTGACTTTAAAATCACCACAAGAAAATCTTGCGGGCTTTGTGAATTTCTGATAAACTGTTGATAAAAATAATAACAATAATGATAATATATGTGATACGTTTTTAAAAATGCTATCTGAAGCTCTTCTAAAAGATTTCAAGCAAAAACTGATCAAATTATAGCACATGCAGTGGAAAACAATTGAGAAAATCTGATGTGTTACACTCACATGACTTTCTCTACTCTTGTACAAACTATTTTTACAAACGCTTATTCTCCATATGCTTCATGTCAATCGAGATGTTAATCTTATTGCTAATTTTCTTGTAAATGCAAGGGGAATTGGTAGGCATTAAGCTATAGTCAAATATTTTAAGAGCTGGTTGTTATGTGGAGTATTCCATTCTCTTTGCATGTCCAGGACATAAAAAATGAATAACGAATTTGAGAAAAAGTATAAGTATTGGAAAATTTAAGGGAATAACTAGCAATATCTCGAAAATGGTTCACTCAACAACAAAAATGTATATGACATAAATTGTATACTTTAACGCGATCTAGATTTTTTGTGTAGTAAAATTTTGTCTATCTCTTATGGTTTACCAGTTATGCAAAAGTCGTTCACAATGAAGAATATTTTTGGAGACATTCCCAGAAAATTCGAGATATACATTTCATTTTTCATGAAAACATCTTAAACATATGATATTTTAATCAAAATCGTTAGTCATTTTTGAGAAAATTAAAATTTTCGAAAAACTTTCCATGTAAAGGGTAATCTGGAGTGGGGGGGTCTCCTTGAAAACCTTCGTGTCGCATCTCTGGAAGATACTGAACCTAATACCAAGTTTGGTGTTTATCCGACTGTTCGTTTCTGAATTATGCTGTTCACAGACACACACACGAACATGTTTCCAAAATGTTTTTTTTTGGATTCAGGGGATCTCAAAACATGTATTTCCGGTGAAATCTCGGTATCGAATTTTTGGATGGAATACAATACTTCCCCTACTTACTATACGTAGTAGAGAAAGTAAAAAGATGTTTGGAATTCAGTTGTGGATTTTAGTGTTGTAGGTACAAATATGTATATATTTTAACAACCTCCTAGGATTTGAAATGTGGCATAAAATATGAAAAACAAGCGAGCTTGAAAGCGACACATGAAAGTATAGGTTGCAACAATGAAAACGAAAATTTGATTTCGTAATTTTTTACACCATTTCTCCCAATTACATTTTCATGCGAAATAAAGAACATATGCTTCAACTAAGCAAAACATGTAATTGTAAATCACTCAATGTGGAAATGAACAAAATAATTACTACGCCTCATAGCCCCTCTTTTTATTAACGAATGTTCGAAGCCTGTGTAGATCATTTCATGCAATATAGGAATAAGAAAAAGAAAGGCAAAAGAGAACACAGGCATAGTAACCCATCTCTAAGATGCTGGTAAAGGATGCAGATGTGCTTTTGCCTATCAACAAGACAGCAAAAACTGCGGCGCACCAAACTATCAAGTATGTATTTTCTCAGACTCACGTGAACACCATATGTGTGAGTTGTCAACAAGTATATTGGGGTGGGAAGAGAAATAAATGTGTCTGCGCATGCTTCATTTATTCAAGTGTTAAACCAGCATGGCTCGCAAAGTGTTACCCAACATTCTCACAGGATGCATCAGAAATATACTTGATGTGTTTGTTTATATTAACTTCTACAAACTATTTTTACAAGAGCTTATTTTCCTATCTACTGTATTTTAACCGAGATAAACGTTTATAGAAATGGTTTCATTGTAGATACAGGAAACCGAAGCGATAGTCAAATGTTTGAAAGTGGGTCGCTAAATTTTGGCCTTGAAATTCCTTACTGTTTCCATGACATCGTGTGAAAGAATTGAATGACGACTTCAAGAAATGACAAAAGTATTGAAACGTTTTAACCAATATCGATTATCTCGTTATGGTTGGTGCCATAACAAAAGTAAAAATAATTGTTGATGTAAACGAATAAAACGTTACACCTTTTACTTATTGTCATTTCTTACTACAGTACACGGCTGTTTGTCAAACTCGGCTTCATTTGTTGTATTCTGATATGATACGTTTTATGAAATATCGAATCTTGTCTTATAAATACAATTTATACCAATATATAAATTAAATAAACCAGTTCATTAAAGCACCCAGTTAATTCTAACATTAAAACATTTTACGGGTGGGACAAGAATTACGCTTTGCATTTTAAAAAAAAAATCTGGTGTTTCTGCGATTTTTAGGTCTCGTAAAGGCGCAGCAGGTCGGATAAGCATAAACTACAAAAATAAATTGTTAATACAACGTAATACAAACTTTTATGCTTACGTAATAATTAGCTGAAATACTTCGATAGCAAAATGTCAGTATTTTGGCATTTAAAAACTTCTTCAAATAATAACTATTAACTGTTAAATAATAACTGTTCATTTATTTTAGCGCATGTGAAAATATATTTTCATGAACATCCCTCTTTACCGGAGTTGCTCTATGGTATTTGGGTACTTCCGAGTCATTTTGAGTTTCCCACCTCACAGTATCATGGGCATGTGCTGAATATGGTGTACCCAGATTTATTATTATTATTAATTTATGGACACTCTTTAACTGCTGTGGTCCTTAGCGTCCCACTCTATATTGGGTGTGAAAGACCGGAAATTTTGCTCAGAGGTGTCTTTATCAGGCTGGAGGTTCTTTTACGTGCCGTAAATCTAAGAAACGATACCACCGTGCACGCTAAGGATTTAACGCCGAAAAAAATCCATCGCCCTCCGCCGGGCCAGATTTTATTGTTTTCTGTATTCGGTTGACAGCTTAATGGTTTTGGCTAGCTTGCCAGCCAGTTTCCTCTTTTTAACTGAAAATGGCCGTTCAGTACAGACTTAAAGGAAAGCACTTACAGCATACAAATACAAGATTTCAAATAAATTCAATGAAACTAAAACAAATTCACATGAAATGACTCGCACACCTGTGTGGTCGAGTGGTCAGTGTTCTGGCTTCCCAACCGAGAGGTCCCGGTTTCGATTCCTGGATGGCGCCGTGAAATATTTCTTTAATTAGTGACATTCCCTACCCTCTGCAGAATGTAGGAGTGAATGTGTGTTTCCTATTGAAAATCTGTAAAATTAATAGTGAACGAGTTAACACCATCACTTATTTTTAAAATGGCAGAGTTCATAGACATTAAAATGGACTATACAAATGAAACAATAAAAAATACATATGAAATATAACAAAAGATGAAAATTAATTTTTCCGAAGAGCTACTTGAAGTAGCGGCTCTCGGTCTAGTAAATCGCGCCGAGGCGATCGGTTTGTTAACTACTCTGTATTCACTCTTAGGTTGATCCGCGGTAAAACAAACCCACGTAGTCAGTGCACCGTGGTGCAACACGGTAGCAATGCGCGCAGAAAAGTAGTCCTATGCTAATACTCTGAATTTTAGAATGAATTTATCCTTAAATAGTATAATATTCTATACAAATACCTAAGCTTTTATTTAACGCTGATTTATACCGTAAAACGCAGCTACAAGTCCCATGATGCAATTCGTATGAGTTACCTGACATCCGGGTAGGCCCAGAATATTGTTTACAGCCAGAAACCAGCAGTTGTGTTTAGTTTTTCGTCGAATTACGAAAGCATTAGCCGCGCAAACCACTTACTAGTGGTGAAAAAACAATAGTGTTGAATCTTTATTATAAGTTATGTGAGAAATATCCAACACTTTCCGCGAAAGAAACTGTAAAATTAACTTCTAAGTTCAGGTGTTTCGAATACAAGTATAAACAGTGCTTGTGCAGAAAAATCTGAAACGGCAAAAGTGGTTACACCGTGGAAAAAACAAAAAATAAAATAAAAAAGGATATCAAGTACGCGATGCAAGAATGTAGTGATTTTGAGAAGAATGTAATTCGAGTAACAGTGCACAGTTTATTTTTTAAAATGAGCCGCCAACAGTTAATAAAGTGCCGCTTCCAGAGAGCGAATAAATTATGTTATCCATACCTGTTACTTTATTTTTCGCTTATTTGTTTTAGAATTAACTATTATTATATGTGCAAACGTTTATTTTGTTGCAACTATCAATCTTATCATCTTTAACCCTTAACAGAATATGCTAGTCACCGTTTCAATTGTCGAAATAAGGACTCTGTTCTTTTTTGCACTACGTGCCGCTTGTACTGGCCACATGGTCTGAAAGTGTGACAGTATTTCTAATGCGAATGGCGGAAGGATACATTATAGCGGTGCACTCGTCACCTGGGTTTGTTTTGACGCGGATCAATCTAAGAGTGAATACAGAGTACATGTTGCCCTTTGTTCCATGTATACAGTGAAGGATGGAGGAAATCACAGCAGTCGTGCGGTAGGCTTTGACTCGTCTATGGTTGCTGCTTATTTTACCCAAACGTGTAGTTCAGCGGTAGGTGTATGCGTTACGTAATGACAGAAAACCTGAAGGGGATATTACTCATGTTAAATATGAAACAAAAACAAATGCCAGTATGTCGAGGTTGGACGAAGACCATTTCGTTCATGAGGACATGGAAACTACAAAAGTCCCAAATAAAATGTTAAGAGTTTTTCTTTTGCCACCTAAGAGAAATACTAACATCTATGAACTATTACGAGACAGGCATCGCGTTCCAGACATTCCATTTCTACTGCAAGATGTACAAGAAGAATTCTGTGGCTGTCCTCTACATTTTTTTCTCTCCTCCCTTTTGTATCCTTCCTATAGACAAACTGCAAATATTTACAGTCCGTGGCATGCCTGGTAACAGCTGTTTCTGTCGATGGTATCCACACATGGTCGAGCAGCTGCTTCTGTTGGAAATAGTTATCTCCTGCTGCACAAGCGGGCCAAATTAAGATAAAAACAAACCGTATTATTTTGCTTAACCTGCATCAAGCCTTAGGCATTAAGGTGTTTTGTTCATTGATTTGTTTACACTAACAGAGGAACAAAAATAATTATTAATAATGTCACAATTGCGACAGCCATCACTGAAATCGTAACGAATCTCAAGCGGCGATGTAACAAATTGCTTAGCAAGCAGGCCTTCCCCAAAAAGGTGTCTTCCAAACCTGTTTTGACATGATTAATTTTATGAACAGTGCTTGGTGTAAGCACATTAGTTTACGTTCTAAAAACGATATTGTTTGCCTCCTTTTGAATTTGTAAGCGTACATTTTCCATTCGTTTTAAACCTCATATCATAGAAGGATCTTTTAAGTTTGGCGTCTTACAAAAGAAGTGTGTACTGTTGAACCTTGCGGTGGTTTTTTAATTAATGCTAGTGTGATACGTTTGGAGCGATGGCACTCTCTTATCTACGGTAGCAGGAGAGCAGCAATTTTTGCATGACATTTTGAAATCAACTAACTTTTATTAGACATTTTGTAGCAATCCAGTTTAAATATATATATTCACATGTTTAGCATACTGTTTTACGTTGTGATTTCTCCCGATGTGTATAATGAGTCTTCCTCCAGCGCTATCTCCGGGAGATTAGAAGAAAATTGCCTTATATGTATGTTCAATTTGTTACGTTGCCATCTTTTCCATTGTCCCCCTGTTGATTCTACAGGAATACGTTTAAACAAAACATACGCGAATCTTTTACGCATTGGTTATGCATTAATGATGGCCATGTTCACTGAATTTAAAACAGTGCATGCTTAAATTCAAAGGAAACTTTCCCCAATACCGTGCTAACAACTAGTCATTACATAAGGATACAATTAACACGAATCACATTAATAAACAAATACATTAATACTCATTTTGCAGTTAACACATCCATACAATCTGCCTCAACCGTTTACTAATGTTCTGATTTATTAACACGTTTTATTACCGATTTTCAATGCACCATACTACATCTAAGTTCTTCTTTCTCTGTTTACCCTCCCCGTTGTTAGGGCTTACACTCCCCTCAGGACTTACAAGCGGGTGCCTGGGGTCAGACGCCTGTCGGAAAGCACAAATCAGAGAGAACAGCCAGGATGGATGATCAGTCTGGTATGAGAACGAGAAAGGAGATGATATGAAATGAAGGTGAAATAAAGGAAAGGTGATGATGGAGCAATTGGTGGAATGAACGGCGGGGGAAACCGGAGAATAACAGCCCAGACGCCGCTTTGTCCATCACAAATCCCACATGCGGTTCCCTGGGATTGAACCCGGGCTGCTTTGGTGAGAGGCGAGTGGTCTAACCACTTGGCCACGATGTCGCCATTATATCTTAAGTTGCACAGAGAAAAGGTGGATGAAAGACAAGAGAGACTGGGAGGAGGTGAAAAATACTAAGACGGAGGAACAGTGACAGGCAGGAATGGGATAGAAAGTATAGAGAAGAAGATAGTCTCCCATTTAATGCAATGACATGAACACTCTGCATACCTTTGATGTAAGAGTAACGTCTGCCTCACATTCGAGAGGTCCTGGTTTGACTCTTGGGTGAAATACCAATGTAAGATTTCTTCCAGGATTTTCAGTCATCCTCAGAAGAGAAATGTAGGCAAGTATTATGGTTCCTGGGTTCATTTGAGCCCTGTTTCACACTTTTCATTAATTCACCATCTCACGTGATCTATCCTGTTAAAGAACATTAAACACACCCATGAAAGAGGAAGAAAAAAATAGCGAGCAGAGCTGCGGGTTCTGCTAGAGTAAGTGCAAAAGTTAAAGGCATATGAAGGTGGGCCATACTGAAGACTCCAGCGAATCTTATTGCCCCAGCTACCAGTGCTGCCAAATATGGTACATGCATGCACCTGAACTGAGAACATGAGCTTCATTAATTATGCTTGAATAAATAGTTAAAAAGATAGATGCCAATGTTATAATTGGACAGAATTTTATTTTCTGATCATGGCTGTACAAACATCATGTCTCTATGATACTTAGAACACAAGTTATGCACATCTTATCTTCGCATTGTTATCATCACTCAACTTGAAAAGCTTGAAAAAAGAAACCAACAAACAAAAAAAAAATACCATTTCTTCCTCACAACTTATCTCAAATATAAACCTACAGTATACTATGAAAAGTAATGACAATGTTCCATTCGTTTTCAAGCAGTGGTGTGTTATTTTATTATTAAAGTGACGGGCCATGCTTAAACTTGAGCTGAAATATTATTAATACATATATAAATGAAATTATTATACTTCTCTTTCCCCATGTGTTTGTGATACAAGTCTGTGAACATGTCTATTGAAGCTGGGATTTTTTGATTAACGAATATGAAGTGATTCATGCACATGCCGAGAAACAATTAATGCATACACATTTTTAAAAAAACTCTCCAATTCAACGTGTGTCATAGGTTAACACCATCAATGTAAGACTTGAATGCATTGTGATGTACAGAGTTACCCCCATCCACTACACTTGGCAACAGTGCTCTGCACGAGCATTGGCTAGCGTTTATATGCCCTTAATTTTTGCGCATTAGTTTTGTGGGACCCAGCTTATCCCTATTTAGCAGCTTAGACCAAACTCTAAAGTGAAAAGTGATAGGAGAGCTTTGCTTCCAAACATTACACACTCTTTAAATTCATCAGTTATTTACACCCTCTGCTGTCATTGCATTCTTTAGTGCTATTATTTAGAATAAGTCTAGAATTATAAAGCACCCATTCAAATCACTGTTGTCTGTATTAATAACCAACCATTAACAGAATAGTAAACCTCAATATTAATGAAATATTGGAGGCAAAGCTGTCTACTGTATATATGCTCTCAACTGCTTTAACTTTCTTTTCTCCCCAGTTGTTTCATTTGTATAATCGTCTTTGACCTCTGCATTTATCTCAGCTATCATTTGCTCCTGAGTCTACTGGAGAAACAACTGATAGTGGCAATTACATAAACTGTGGGTCACTAGGATTTTGACACTAGTTGTACAAGTAATGCGCACATTAGTATACTTGTTTAGTTCTATTGTTTATTGTAAAATATCCCACAAAATGTTGATATGGTGGATATTTTTCTCTGTTAAGTGCTATAAATGATTTTCATAAAATATTTATATCATGGAATTAATTCTTCTTCCACACAAGCCATGTGTTGGACAAGATTGGAAAGGTAGAATCAGACGACTGAAAAATTCAATGCCATAGCCGGGATTTGGACCACGGCTTGACCCTTTCCAACTTTGTTGAACGCATGGCTTGTGTGGAAGAACAATTAATTCCATTAATTGACCTAATAGTGGTTGAAACTATCAAGCCCGAGACTTAAAGTACTTACAACATTGTAAGTCGCCATTGGGGTATGTCATCTCAATACAATTTGAGATCTCCATGTGGTTTACCAGGAAAAATGCAAATCAGTTGGGGAATTTAATGTTGTACTGGTATGTTGACATGGGAAATCCGTGGTTCAAATCCTGGCTATGGCATTGAATTTTTCAGCCATCTGATTCTACTTTTCCAACATTATATTATCATGATTGTGCATACGCGCTGTTGTAGATATATAGATAGAATTTTTGTAGAATAATATGAAGTAATTATTGTGGTGTTAAAAATGCATAACTGAACTGTCTCAATATACATTTTGAGATTGAAAATATTTATTTTGTCTGTTTTCAGAATCATGTAGGAAGTTGTGGTTTTGAACCAATATACTGTGAGAATAAGTGTGGGATGAAGGTGCAGCGGAAGCACTTGACACAACACAAGGCTGCTGAGTGTTCCAAACGTCTGGTGCCATGTCGTTACTGTACACATGAATTTGTTGCGGACACTCTTCAGGCTCATCATACTAAATGTGGACGTTTCCCTGTTGCCTGTCCAAATCGATGCTCAGACCCTGCAATTCTAGCTCGTGAGGATTTGGATCATCATCTAAAGGAACAGTGTTCTGCTTCCCCACTTGGCATGTGCTGCCCATTCAAGGATGCTGGCTGTAGGTTCAAGGTGAGCTCTTAAAATTTCTATTGTGTACACAGTTTCATATATAAAAAAAAAGTTCTTTCACACCAATTGCATAAAGTGCAAAGGCTGGAAAGGAGATGCAAAAAATTCAACTGACTGAAAATCAAAGCATAGGTTTTAATCTCCTTAAAAATTGTTTCTATTGCTATTATAACTTTTCTATTTTACTCCCGTGTCCTTGCAACAATGGTGCTGGGTAAAATTGAATGAAAATCTTATTTATTTAATACATTATTTGTGCCCAAATGAATTAATGACTTTCTGAAGCATCTTCGAGAAAACCATATTAAGCCACAGCCTGGTAATTCTTTATTCTGTTCAATAATTGTTCATGGTCATTCAGAATCAATGATAAAACAAATTAATTTCAACTAATTGTATAATAAATGAAACTTTTCTAAAGTAAATGCATCACATTGTGTTTATCTATTAAAATTGTGCAAATATTTCAAATGTTTTAACCAATCTTTTAAAGTATAAACTTTTAATTCTGTACATAAATGTGGTTAGGCTTAAAGGCATCAAAAGTTTTACTACAAATTTTGAATTTGTCCTTCAGCTTCCAATCATCAAACCATTCAAGGAAATCTGTTTCAGATTGTATATACATTTGAACTATTCAACACTGGGTTGATTTATCATTTTTCTCCTCCCCCACAAAATCAAAAGCTTAAGGTCCTTTTCATCTCTTATCATAGGATAAATAATTATTCCTGCCTCTCATTTCCAAATTAAGTAAGTAGTATTCAGCAACAGAAAATGTTAAGTTATTTAGTACAGATATTGAGGCAGTTGGCCCAGACTTCTTGTAATCTCATTCATCCTTTCTTATCCCTATTCTTTCTATATGTTTTGAGTTCCAAATATTTCTGTGAGAAACTCCTTTTCCTAAAACATGTATGATTAATTCTCAGGCTACCAAATCATTTATTTAGCTGGTTGCCAACATAAAAAATTCAAATACTCAATATTCTGTTTTTTTGTTTTATAAAATCTCAAGCTCCAAAACAGTTTTATAATTTGTTTTTTTAACAAATGCCAATTTATCATACATAAATTATGGTTTTGCATTTGCTAGCCAAATAAAATCATATTAACATGAATAAACTCAGTATTTTTAAAAAAGGTCAATTCTAGCAGTGTCAGAGGTATTTTCACTCTAGTTAAGGCCACAAATTTTAGGTAAATAAATTAGAAAGCAAACACATCCCATTGTATTGTTTTCCCTTCTTAACAATTCACAGATAAGACAATCTGGAAATTACTTCAGTTGTTACCATTTTCTTTCACAGGGAAGCCGTTTTGCTTTGGAGAAACATGTCGATGACAACACAAAGCAACATCTTGTGTTAATGTGTGGTGTTGTGACCAAGCAGCAGCATCAGATTGCTAGTCTCAAAAGTGCTATCTCTAGGTTGTCCCTCAACTACTCAGGTAAGAAGCACTTTATAGCATACAAAAAAGTCATGTGCATAAAGTGCAGAAAATTATGTAAGGCATTTTGTACCTGCAAAAGATATTAAGCAGTGTTATAATCTACAAAACTAATAAAGTAATTTTATTTGCTAAATCTTGAGGGTAAATTAAGCATTTTATAATCTTTTATTTGATACAAAATGAAACCATAAAGATTTTAGCATTCTTTTTGTCTAAAATCTATCAAACATCATTAGGCAAAAGAAGGTGAAAAAGCCTGTGCAAAATTTTATTTCATAAACCGCCAAATGTAATGATGAAAATAATAAAGAAATACTTAATAGAAAATGAATTTTATAGTATAGATAAATTTAGACATGAAAAAGCAATGTAAAGTGAAAATTGATATTTAAGGTAAACTTAATGTAAATACAATATAAAAGGGTAATTGATACTTAAGGTAAAAATGTTAATGAAAAGGAATGTAAACTTATAAGCTGTACTTGTTAAATTATTTTATGTTTGTAATTGGACGTGTCCTTTAAATGTATTTAAAAGGATGATGTTAAAATGGAATGGAATGGAAAGTTAATCTTGCAATGGTAGAATTAGTGCGATGGCAGTCATTTTATGAACTTAACCCATCATGTAGTCATGCTAGCCGAACGTTTACTCTTTGCTCTCCGTTACAATCAATCAAGCTCATGCAAGTGCTGATGAGAGTTACAGATGCTCGTGCTGCAACACATGAACCCTGAAAACCTTAGAGGTTTTCAAAAACTCTATTCATTGTCCAAAATCTACTGGTGCACCACAAAAGTGCCTTCATACCTTAGAAGCAAATATCCTCCATGATATAGTGGTTTCCATTGTACCCTCAAGTTCCTGAAGCACAAACTATAATACAGCTGAAGGCATTGGGCCTTTTTTGCATGTAAAAATTCATAACATGGTTTCCTTTGTAAAGCTTTTGGTCATATGTAACATTTATTTAAAAGGCATTCATATCCTGTGAGAAAGGTACTTGAGCAAAATTGTTAGCCATTTGCATATCTAAAAAATCTGATGTGTTGCACTCACATGACTTTCTCTACTCTTGTACAAACTATTTTTACAAACGCTTATTCTCCATATACTTCATGTTAATCGAGATATTGAGATGTTAATCTTATTGCTAATTTTCTTGTAGATGCAAGGGGAATTGCTAGGCTTTAAGCTATAGTCAAATCTTTTAAGAGCTGGTTGCTATGTGGCGCATTCCATTCTCATTGTACATATATACAGGACATAAAAGAAAATGGATAACGAATTTGACAAAAAGTCTATTGGAAAATTTAAGGGAATAACAAGCAATATCTCAAAAACAGTTCACTCAACAAAAAAAATGTATATGACATAAATTGTGTATTTAAACGCGATCTATATTTTTTGTGTAGTAAACTTTTGTCTATCTCTTATGGTTTACCAGTTATGCAAAAGTTGTTCACAATGAAGAATACTTTTGGCGACATTCCCAGAATATTCGAGATATACATTTTATTTGTTAGAAAAATATCTTAAAGATATAATATTTTAATCAAAATCGTTACAGCCATTTTTGAGAAAATTAAAATTTTCAAAAAATCTTCCATGTAAAGGGTATCTGGGGTGGGGGAATTTTCTTGCAAACCTTCGTGTCGCATCTCTGGAAGATACTGAACCTAAATACCAAGTTTGGTGTTTATCCGACTGTTCGTTCCTGAGTTATGCTGTTCACACACACACACACGGACATGTTTCCAAAAATGCTTTTTTTTATTCAGGGGGTCTCAAAACATGTATTTCCGGTAAAATCTTGGTATCGAATTTTTGGGTGGAATACAATACTTCCCCTACTTACTATACATAGTAGAGAAAGTAAAAATGCCTGCTTCTCTCTAGCGCCATCTTCACTGCAGGTTCTAGTGCAGATAGCTAGCAATAGCAGATAACCAACTGATTACAGGAGACTTCGCTAGAGATTGTTATATGTCCCAATTGGGGTGACAGGTTTGATGGTGGTAATGACAATGATAAGAAGCAAGTATGGTTATTGGAATAGAGGGAATAATGTGGATTTAAAAGTTTCACATTAGCAACTGTTATTGGCTTAAGCATCTTAAATGTTTTAACTGGTTGCTTGATCTTCCTTTCTACAATTCCCTTTTGGAAACCAAGGCATTTTTGATAACTACTGTTGCAAATGTAAAACAAATCAAAGTACCAATAACACTAAGGCATTCAATCAATCTAAAATTGTACTTTTCCAGGAACCCTCATATGGAAAATCAGTGATTACTCTTCCAAATTAGCTGAGGCAAAAACGAAGGAAGGAATGGAATTAGTCAGTCCACCATTTTATACTAGTCAGTATGGATATAAACTGCAGGTGAGTGACACAAAGTATGAACACATTAACATATTATTTTACTTTTTTAAAATTATTATTATTATTATTATTATTATTATTATTATTATTATATAAACTAATTATACTTTTAATAGACCTTAGCAAGTTTTTAATATAGAGTCAACTGAAAAATTCAATGCCACAGCTGGGATTTTTCAGTTGACTATATTAAAATACATTAACATAATTTGATTGTTGCAGTACTTATTATCTCCTCTGCTAGAGGTACTGCATTTGGCCACAAAATCTCTTATCAAGATTTTGTTGGAAATATAC
Organism: Deroplatys truncata; assembly: GCA_030765065.1. Classification (NCBI taxonomy): domain Eukaryota; kingdom Metazoa; phylum Arthropoda; class Insecta; order Mantodea; family Mantidae; genus Deroplatys; species Deroplatys truncata. The sequence goes on from CM060983.1 coordinate 170,463,768, forward strand.
AAATATAAATCCAAGTCTCAGCCTAAAGACACATGTCTTTTAAGGGAACAAGGGGAAGATTTGCAGATAATTCCTCTTCACCTCAAACAACCCTTTATATAAGAAAACATTCCTTTTTTATTTTCTTAAAATGTCTGCAATATTTTACTTAAAATATTCCTTATTTAAATATTGGAATGACAAGTAAAATGTTAATTTTAATTAATCTTTAATTTTTCTGTAAATTCTTATTGCATCCTTATTGACTGTTACATAGCTATGAAAGCTTAAGAGACTGACATAAACTTAATCCAGAAAAAAATGCAGGTTTTTTAAGATATATTTTTGTGGCATTCTCCATTTTTTTTTTTTTTTTTTAAACATTCATTGCTGTTCATTTGAGTTTTTCAGCAGTACTGTTTAAAATGTTAACGTGGTATTCCTTTTGCTTCACACTAACAGTAGTTAGCGCATAGTTATTGCATGCTTTTTAAGCAAGGGAATATTTCTTTTAACACAAGGCAGATACAGAAATAACCTTCAGAAAGAATAATGTTTATAACCACTATGAAAATAAATAATGGTGCATAGAGAAACCTATGTGATTGTTACATGAGTTATTTGAGATATTATATTTTTGTGGCATCACATAATTTGGACAAGAATTTTAAGCATCACATGAGGATCATATTATACCTGTCTGAAGACAAATCTAAGTTGGGCACAATTTTGTATAGTTTATAATACATTCCTTCATGCTGTAAACCTAATCATTTCAAATACTCTTTTGTCCCATTAAGGGCAGTCTATGAGAGGGGGGTTCCGAAGGGTGTTTACAACATAATATGAACAGAGTATATATGTGTATAATGATTTTATACTATCTTTCCATGCCCATTTGACACTGCTTTCTAATTATTATTATATAACTTATGAGAGAGTTTGGGGACCCCACCTTGGATTTTGTGAAAAAGGTAGATCCACCACCATGACTTTTCAGGGGGTCCAGAATTTTGTGACAGTCCTGGTATTAGTAATAAAGAACACTTCACTTATGATGGTGCTTCAAATTGTATTACATCCTGATTTTCATTGGATGCAAATTGTTACAATAGTTTTTCAAGTTGTGCAACCTGGAGTATGTAATGTTTTCTTTTGGTTGCAATTGCTGAACAGTTGAGCTCACACGTGCTTATTCAATAATAATAATGATAATAATAATAATATAATACTTCATGTATTACCTTATTCTTCAAAGTGGACGAAGATAATGTTTGCAAGTGTCATAAACTTTATAGTAGGTACCTACAACTCTACCATGGCAGTATTCCATTTTTAATTATTTGCCATAAAAATATTAATTATTTTGTGCAGTTTTGTGTGCCTGATGGTATCAGTGCATAACAATATCTTATATTCATTAGAATGGGTGTTTGAAGCGGTTTCTTCCTTTACGTTCTCCAACTAAGTACTTACACACTTTTAATTCAGAAATATCAAATATTTTGTGTTGTAAAAGTTTACTTTTTGGGCATAAAACAGTCTGAGATGATCTCCTCTTGTGTTCTATTCTTGAAGCCAACTTTAGGAATTAACAATAGACAATTTTTGTTTTCTGTGAAGATCCATATTTTCTAACTATAATGGTAGTTACAACAACGCAAGTGAGCAGATTGTTAACCAGATTACTTCCTTGATAATGACTTGACACAAAATTTATTAAATATTGGGTGAAACAATCCCTAATAATTACATTTTGTTGTAGGCATCAGTGTTTTTGAATGGCAATGGTGCTGGAGAGAATTCCCATATTTCAATTTATATAAAAATACTTCCTGGGGAATATGATGCTTTGCTGCGATGGCCGTTTTCACATTCAGTGTCCTTCACACTCTTTGATCAGACAACAGTGCAGGAAAAGGTAGGTATTTTGTTTTAACTATTATTTTATACAAAGGATTTTATACATTGTTGTAGCATTTTGATTTTTCTGTCTTTAAGTGTATCTGAAGCTTGTAAATAAAGTGCTATTATCAGTACAAAACGAGAAGAAATCTGGCGCAGAATAACGCTAGAGCAAGCTTGCCTAGTTTAAGTGCCATGCGGTCTCGCTGTAGGCTTATGGTTCCTACTTTTCAATTGCGCTGTCAAAAGTTGTTAAGCACTCATCATTTATAGTATTATAGCTGAGCAGGGCTAAAAATTTTGAATCAGACTGTCCAAAATTGATGACTCTATGATGTTTGGTTCTTTAGTCAAAGCAGATATTTATGAGGGTTGCTGAAAGACCTTGACCATTGTACCATCAGCAGTGTTGTGTTTACATTCGGTGTGTTTGCAAGAGCTTAGAGCAGATGAGTTGCTAGATTACTGAAGTGAAAATGTGTCAACCTCAGTTCTTAATTTGTTGCTTGTAATTTACCTTTTAGACAGTACATTTACATGCGAAAGCATTCTTTATATAAGGTTAAAGTTTCAAAGTTAGTGTTATAAGTGTAGTGGTTTTAATTAAGTGTTTAACAATGATGAAAGCATGCCCGCTAGACTCCGCGCCATGATCGGGGTGAATGTGTATGCTACACTGGCCGTAGCTTGCTTCACACTCACAAACCATCTGCCAATGCAGCGCTCCTGCAGCTTACTTCTCGTTCTGTACGGATTACAGTTATATAGTATTTGCTGCTTTTCACTACAGAGGAGGAAAAATACCTCTGCCATCATGTACAGTATAATGTTACATGATGAGTAGTAAAACTATCTAATACCGTGTTGTCCATTGACATATAGCTGTTATTCAGAAGAAATAATTTGCTTTTTATAACAGAAGCCTAGAAGCTGATGTGTTTGTAATTAATGGATACTGAACTGTTAACACAGTAATATCACTCACTATTGGTAGTGCAGACTCAATATTCACTGACTAATTTAAACTTAATGCATCAGAGTAATACATTTTATACATTGAATTGGCTAAAACATACAGAACAAAATAATATCCATTGAAATTTTTAACAGCTGAGTGTGTTTTGATGAAAACTCACATGAAAATTGTTTTGCAAATCTTTTGGATTAATACGAGGGGCATCCAATAAGTAAGTTTCGTTATTTTATAAAAAACATTACAAACAATTGATCATGCTGAATTAATTTTATTTATATTGTACAATCCTGTTACTTTTCTACATAGTCAGCATGTTTTTCAAAGCATTTTTGGGGACGTGACACAATTTTTTCCAAGCCAGTGTTGTACCATGTCGGGTCTTGTACTCGCAACCAGCTGTTCACTGATTTGATTTCATCATCGGTGTTAAAAGTGTTTACCTTTGAGTTGGAGGAACATGTAATAATCACTTGGGGCAAGCTCCGGTGAATACAAGAAAACTTCCAAGTTGAATCTTGACCCAGGCGGAGCCAGGAGATTCAAATGGGAAGTTTTCTCACATCCTCCATATTCACCAGATCTTTTTCCAAGTGATTTTCACATGTTCCCCTGACTCAAAGGTCATCTTGGAGGTAAGCACTTTTAAGACCATGATGAAGATCAATCAGAAGTGAACAGCTTTTTACGAGCACAGGACCCAACGGACAACAGATCTTCTGTAAAGATTCTGTTGGGAGGTGTTGGATCATCCCTATGGCTTGGACCTTGCTCCCAGTGATTTCCATCTATTCCGGAACCTCAAGAAATTCCTGTCTGGTCGAAATTGGCATTTACAGACTGAAAGAATTCTGGTGGTGAATATGTTGAATAGCTCAACACTTCCTGTATCTGTTCCAATAAATCTTTCAGTTGAATTGAATTTTGTTTCTGTTCAATGGCACCAGGGAAACTTACTTTATGGATGCTTCTCATATTTAACTGTTTGAAAATTCCATTGCTTTGCTACTGCTTATAGAAATTTCATCTCGCTGTTTCTTTTGTTTCCTGTCTGTCTTATTCATTGTCCAATTAATACTTATGTTGTATTGGTACTGTCATTACATTATAGAATTGCTTTTGATGTCTTATTCTTTAATGTTTTGCTTATTGTTTCAATTCGTCTTAATTTAATTCACCATTGTGTTCATTTTTCAGGCATGTAATATTGTGGAGAGCTTTATCCCAGATCCTACATGGAAGAACTTCCAGCGTCCTAGCAAAGAACCAGATTCTCTTGGATTTGGATTCCCACGATTTGTATCTCATGAAATGTTGAAGAAAAGGCACTTCTTGAAAGATGATACAATGTTCATCAGAGTAAAAGTTGATCCAAGCAAGATTGTTGCTGTTTGAATAAAAAATAACAAACCTAGAAGGATTTTATTTTACGAGTTAGAATCTGAGCTAAGTTTATGGGACATTACAATTGCAAACTTTTAGGTGCATAATTAATGTGAGCACCTAGTGTGTCTCAAAGTGAAGAATGAAGGGTACACCCAGGTGGACGAGTGTTAACAGACTTATGTAAATCAGTCAGCATAATGTTGGGCATTCAACTGGTATTGAGAAACAGTTGTAAATGATAAATCACTTAAGTATCTGGAAACCAAAATACATATGCTTTGATGGTAAAAGCAACACTCCATAGAACTTGAGTCTGCACTTAAGCACTGTGTATAACATTGCAGCTGCAGAAGTTAATTCTTCTTGTTTTATAAAAGCTTCATCATACATTTCTGTTAAAGTTAAAGCTTCAGATTTACCTATTTTAAAAAGATGAATAGCAAGAGAAACAATTTAATCTGATAGTCCTAACCGAGCACTTACGTATTTTCAAATATCTGTTGTAATGACAATTAATAAATAACTACAAATCCTTGTTAACCTTGAGTCATCTTTCCTCTGTGAGTTTTATATTGTTTTCAAGACATTTGAAGCACTGTGTATATATAGCATATAAAATTATCTGTATATAAAAGTTATGAGCGTAATAGCTACAAATGATCTCAGTATTTTGTAATATAATATTAATATAGAACAGATGCTGTTAGCAGCTCTTGATCAAAGATATAAAGTGTGAGTACTTGCCTTTGTACGTGTTAGTTTAAGCTTCACTTTGCAAAATGGCTTAGTGAATATACATAGAACATATCTGTCAAATGCAAGAGTGGATAATTATTGCTGTAGCTTATCCTGTGGTGCAACAGTTCAGCAATGCGTATGTTAATGCTGAGTTTTAGATGTATTAGTTTGTTGATTGTGCTAGTAAAAGTATAAAATATCAGTTTACATGGTTGTAGCTTTACGTAAGCAGATTATCTGCATGTGTGATTCTAAGTGATACATCACCCTTTATGAATAAAGGTAACAAATGTTATGCAGCAGAGAATCTGTAATATTTACATCTGCATTTGCTAAACATTATGTATAAATACTGGGTATGAGATAATCAAATATTAAACTACATTGAACTGCAAAGTCCATTATTCTAAGTCCTTTTCTATCACACAACTGCCTTTGTAAATAATATGGATGTTGCTAATTAATGCAGGCCAAAGATGAAGGAATAAAGCACAACAGTTTGTGCTTAAGTGTTTCTGTGTAGTATAATTATGAGTGTACATGAGTCAATCAGAAAAATGTATAAATCCACAGAAAAAGGACACCCAGATTCACATTAATCTGTTCACATGTTCTCTCTTCTGATCATCTATTTGTATTAGTCTTTCAATTGTTTGTAGTCTGCTTATAACAGTACAAGTGGTAGCCAATCTTTATGAGTTAATTAGCTCTAGCACAGTAATAATTATTATATAACTCTTTATTTTTCATTTCAATGCAGAATGAATAACATGATGCAGAACAGCAATTTGGTGAACTTGCAATGAAGAATATTGATCCTCTCAACTTAATAAATTCTGCAGCAGAAAACAATCAAGAATGAATGGACTTGATTTTTTGCCAGTGGTATAATGTATAGAAATGGTTGCAAATATGCAATTTCACTAAAATAGGTTCAATACCTCAGAACTAGTTTCGAGGAATCACTTCGTCAGCTGATTGCAACTTAACTTATTACTATGTCTTCCAGTTTAAAATTAATGTATACCTAGGTTCTTGGAGACCCCAGTGGAAAAGGTCCTAATGGGCCCCTAATTACAATTTCCAAATGTGAATTCAGGAGTTTTAAATCTTAATTTGTATAGGCATTATACAAAATTAGATTTAAGCACACATGAACAATTATGCATACATAGTATTTGGTTTAACAAATTTGAAGAACAATGGTATCAAATAATGAGATGTTAATTGTTTGATTTAGGTTTGCATTTGTCTAAAACGTATGGCACTCACTCATCATTACAATAAGATCAGCAGGATCAGAACAAGGTCTTTCCAAACTAAAATAAACATATGCTTTTCAAAATGAAGATCTTTGGTCTTGCATGGATAAATTAATTGAACTATAAAATTAAAAAAGATCATATTATTTTAAAAGGACAAAGATTAAAAGTTGACAAACTAAAGTCCAAATTTCCTTGATATGAGGAAAATATATTATTTATTCAACAGTAAAAACATTAAACTTGAGATGTGAAAATTATCTTTCTTAATTGCCTACAAATCAACATTAATCTGTCATGCCCTTTCATTTTGTATTGATAATAGAGCCAAACCATTGGGTATTCTTGAGTCATAGACCTTGTAAGGGAGTTTCTGATACTTTAATTTAAAAATGATCTTTCAGCTATGGTCACTTAACACGAACCGCTAAGTACATATGGCACAGTCATGTTTTTAATTTTAGATCTGAAGGAACTTCTGATAATCTTTGATATAAACAAATGTTTCCGCCAATTTTTTCAACTTTTTATACAGTTGATCATCAGAAAGATCCAAAAAGAAGGGTTAATTACCCTATGTGCACCTACTACTTTTATGCCCAATGTGGCTTCATCAATAAATTTACCTACTACTTGCAGAATATTCATAATCTTTACAAGTTTTATTACAATTTAGGTCTGACAAAGTTACGAGCATATAGTAACAATAATGGTATAATGTTAGAGTCAGCAGCATCACATGTGCATTGTGATTGAGCAAGCTGCTCAGCAGACTGCCAAGTACATAAACACTTGACTCTGGAGCTGTGCTGTGAACCCTCTGCCCCCTCTTGCTCAATCCCTGTACTGCCAACATATTATTTGATTTTTCTCTTGCATGCAATAATAGGGAATAACCTTAATGAAATATTCACTTGACATGTAATTTGTTGAAGAATTTTTCACCACGAGATACCTTCAATATCTTTTTGAACAGGAACCCCATCTTCATTGGAGTTGGGTGGGGGTCCTCATTTGGAGGCCCTGGCAGAGTACCAACCTAGCTACATCTCTGTTTTTTTTACTACTGACTATTACATTCTTAATCTGTTCTCTATTTCGAAAGTTGAATCAGACTTGAAAAATTCAACTTTCCAACTTAATGCCTAAACAAGGCTGGAAAGAAAGAACAGTTATCAAAAACAATCTTCTCTATTTTTTACTTTCTCTACTACGTATAGTAAGTAGGGGAAGTATTGCATTCCACCCAAAAATTCGATACCGAGATTTCACCGGAAATATATGTTTTGAGATCCACTGAATCCAAAAAAAGCATTTTTGGAAACATGTCCGTGTGTGTGTCTGTGTGTGTGTGTGTCTGTGAACAGCATAACTCAAAAACGAACAGTCGGATAAACACCAAACTTGGTATTTAGGTTCAGTATCTTCCAGAGATGCGACACGAAGGTTTTCAAGAAAATCCCCCCACCCAAGACTACCCTTTACATGGAACATTTTTCGAAAATTTTAATTTTCTCAAAAATGGCTCTAACGATTTTGATGAAAATATCATATGTTTAAGATAATGTCATGAGAAATGAAATGTATATCTCGAATTTTCTGGGAATGTCTCCAAAAGTATTCTTCATTGTGAACGACTTTTGCATAACTGGTAAACCATAAGAGATAGACAAAATTTTACTACACAAAAAATGTAGATCGCGTTAAAATACACAACTTATGTCATATACATTTCTTTTGTTGAGTGAACCGTTTTCGAGATATTGCTTGTTATTTCCTTAAATTTTCCAATACTTATACTTTTTCTCAAATTCGTTATTCATTTTTTTATGTCCTGGACATGCAAAGAGAATGGAATGCGCCACATAGCAACCAGCGTTAAAATATTTGACTATCGCTTAAAAGCTACCATATTCCCCTTGCATCTACAAGAAAATTACCAATAAGGTTGACATCTCGATATCTCGATTAACATGAAGCATATGGAAAATAGGCGTTTGTAAAAATAGATTGTATAGAGTAGAGAAAGTCATGTGAGTGTAACACATCAGATTTTTTGTTATAGATATGGTTGTTTATTAAAAACGAAAAAGGTAGCTCACATCTGACTTTTTGCACAAGCTGTCGCACACTATTATGCTGATTTCACCATCATATACTAGAAAATATGAATTTACTATGACTGCATTAAAATATTTGCCGAATTGTGTTAACTTATTGTTGATTGTTGCTTAGAATAGTCTTAACAGACACCTCACAGCCCATAAATCTACATATTGCAAACCCATTTCACTAAATAGCTCTTTCAGACCTTGAAATGTACCACTGTTCTTTATTCTACAAATTGCCTGGACATTAGTCTCCACTAACGAATACAAAATTGCTGATGTTCTTTGCTCAGCAATTCAAAGCTTAATAAATTAATTAAATGGTAAATATTTCATAGCAAGTTTATAGAGGAGCAGTATATAAATTTGCAATACAATAAATATTTTCAGTTTTTTTTTTATTTGATATTGTACTTATGTTACCACTTATGTTAAACCTTTGGGCAACTATTTTGGTTCTATAGGTGGTGAAGGAAGAGGCAACAATGTTTATTCTGAAGTGATTATTGAGAGTCTGAGGTGTCTCCAGTGGCATTATTTTTTCTGTCATTGTAGCTGGAATCAAGCCAAAGGGTACAGTAGATGTTGCTTCCCACATTTGGGAAGATACTGTTGTAGTAAAAGCACAAACCTTAAAATAGTGCATTTATTGTACAGTCTGCACAAAATTTAAATATCTGTTAGTAAACTCACCAATATATTGGAGTTTTTCCTGTAGTGATGATGTCTTTTTTTTTTAAGTGATTTATATAATAAATGACAAAAATTAATGAAATGGATATTTTCTTGGAACAACAATACCAAAACAGATCCTAGAACATCCACTCACTCACACACTCCTCTCCTCCTCCAATAATAGATATATTATAAGTGCTCCTTGTTGTAGAGAATGTTGCTACATCCATTAATTGTGAACATAATAATGAAATTTACAGATGCAACTTGTGCAACAGATAAATCCCCACAACAATGATAAAGATATCACTTTAAAATATATCAATTTAAACTCACCTGATGTAAATTCTGGACTCTATTGGTAGTTAAGATCTATTCTGGCAGCAACACTGTCAGTTGGTGTTTTTTATGTTCACTGAAGAATACTTTATCATTGAAATCAAGGCTCATCTGCTATGACAAACCTACCCATATAGTTCTACAGTAATTAATTATCCTTTTTAAGGCTGAGAAGTTCTTTCAGCAGAGGCACTAGTAGCAAGAATGGTTAATCAAGTTTTGAACATTTCAAGTAAAGTTTCACAAAGGTCATAGTTTGACATGTAAATATGCATATCTACTATTGATTTTATCCCTAAAGATGCTGAACTGAAAATATATGTGAGTTGAGAGAAAAGCATTGACTATAAGAAGAATCAATTACATTTTGAATAAGAGAATGAGACAACAAATTTATTGAAATCTGGAAGACCAAAAGACTGCATATAGTAAAGATCAGAATTTTGTTCCTGTAATTTGCAGTATCCATTTTCATTTCACTATCATCTGTCTGTCACCTATTCCTACTAATATCTTCTTCTTCTTCTTTGGATTAACCTCCTCTTTATAGAAATTACAAGCCAATGCATTGGGTCAGTAACCTGTCTAGGAGCAAGCAAACTTTTGGATCATAGCATATTCAGAATGGGTGATCAGCCCAATGCCTTGTTGTGCTCTGTGGTGTAGTGGTTACCATGCTAGCCTCTAAGTCCCAAGGTCGCGGGTTCAAACCTGGTGGAGGGCGATGGATTTTTTCAGGCTTAAAAATCCTTAGCATGACTTCTTTCGGAAGGGAAGTAAAGCCAGTGATCCCATGTCTTGGATTTACGGCATGTAAAAGAACCTCAAGCCTTATAAAAAGGCCTCTGAGCAAAATTATCGGTCTTTCATGCCCAATATATAATGAGCTGCTAAGGGCCACAGCAGTTAAAGAGCATCCATAAATAAAGTTTAAAAGCCCAATGCCTGCTATTGTAGTGGTGAAGAAGAAGAAAATGAAATGTAGTGATGAAAGGGATGCTAGAAAAATTTGCAGATTAAATCATCCAAACCAGCATTCGCTTAGCCACCAAACAAAACTGCGAAAAAGCCTTTGGTCAAGTTGGGTGGCCCTGGAGGGCTTGAATCCAGGATCTCCTGAATATTACTACAGTGCCACCTCGCTCAGTCATCCTCTCCCCTTGTGATGATTGTAAAGTTTTATGTATTAATTTTTTTTTTTACATTTACTTTCGCTCACTTACATCACAATATTCCGATTTCCTTGTTTCTTCTCTTTGGCTTTTACGTTACGTCCTGCTTGCCTACCATCTCTTTGAATTGGGGCGTGGCTTTGGGCTTCCTGCCGTCCTCGTGGCTGACCTCAGTGGGTCGGTAGCGTGTGGTGTGAGACGTGCTACTTTGCTTTGAGAGCTAGCCTTTTGTTTGGCAGTGAATGCTTGGGGTTGTCAGTGAGGGAAGCATTGGCCTGTTTTTTTAAAAACTTGCTAATTTATTGAATTTGTGAGCTTTCTACAGGAATTCTGTATCCAGTACTGTGCAAGGTAGGTTTCTGTGATTCAGCTCATTCTGTGCTTAAGTTGATTGATAGCGGAATGGAATTACTGCCATTTTGTAAGCCAACATTTATTGAAGCGATCATAAGTGACTGGAAATAAAATAATTTTTTTTAAGATAATTTTTAGTATATTAAGTCTTGTGTATAAATCTTACTCATTCAAGTAAATGGAAATGTGGGGGTTTCTTTAAAATCTTGTGTTTTATCTTCCCCACTATTACGACATTATATTGCTAGATTGTTTTTCCTGGTTCATGTTTGGCACTTTGCCATCCCGGTTGAAGGTCAATTACAATTGAAAGTCAAATTTAAAAGCAACTGTGTCACCTTTTATTTTTGGTTGTTAAATTGTTCAATGTTAGAATCGTGTATATGCTTTTAATATTGTAAATGGTTTATTCCCTGAGATAGAAAAATATATTTGCAATGTGAAGGCGAATGCAGATTTAATTTTTCTGCCGCCTTTGACTGAATTATTATTACAATATACCTATTTGCTTATTGCATTCTTTGTACTGTTGGTAATATTGGGTTTTCTAATGTTTGTCTTTATATCAGGGAAAGAGCTTTTATTTCGATCATATCTTTTCCTATTTGAAAGGCCTTAGTAAGGTTCACCTTAAACGTGGAGTAATTTTGTATTGCTTTCTCCGCTGGATACAAGATTTATTAGCTTTGTATTGATTTTCAGGCCTTTATACTAAGATTCTAGCACTAATTTTTAAGACTTCACGTTTTACTAGAGTAATGCACATATGCACTGTATAGAACATATCCATTATATGTTTCCAATATATATATTGAATTCAGTGGGGTTGGAAAGTTAACTCTCAGCCATTTTTCATTACCTTGTGGGTTTTGGTAAAGTTGCTTTCCTAGGTGTTTAGCCCCTGTGCCTTTGTTGGCTTGTGTAGACTGATTTTAGCTTTTATATTTGTTACCTTTAATACACTTTTAATCTAACTTGTATCACTTTTACAGTTCTCATGATTTGCTACCATTGCTTTAGTGCATATGTGCTGTTGCTAACTTCTGTGGTTCTAAAGGGTTTCCATTTACTTTTTATTTTGGCGTGAAAGATAAAATTTTTCCTTTCTGGGAAAATTAATTAAGTTTTTTGTTTCAGGCTTTCTTTCATTGGTTTCTATTTTTTTAATTTTTGGAAATATTGCTGTATCATTTTTACTTTCTCTACTACGTATAGTAAGTAGGGGAAGTATTGCATTCCACCCAAAAATTCGATACCGAGATTTCACCGGAAATACATGTTTTGAGACCTCCTGAATCCAAAAAAAGCATTTTTGGAAACATGTCCGTGTGTGTGTCTGTGTGTGTGTCTGTGTGTCTGTGTGTGTGTGTGTCTGTGAACAGCATAACTCAAAAACGAACAGTCGGATAAACACCAAACTTGGTATTTAGGTTCAGTATCTTCCAGAGATGCGACACGAAGGTTTTCAAGAAAATCCCCCCACCCCAGACTACCCTTTACATGGAACATTTTTCGAAAATTTCAATTTTCTCAAAAATGGCTCTAACGATTTTGTTTAAAATATCATATGTTTAAGATAATGTCATGAGAAATGAAATGTATATCTCGAAGTTTCTGGGAATGTCTCCAAAAGTATTCTTCATTGTGAACGACTTTTGCATAACTGGTAAACCATAAGAGATAGACAAAATTTTACTACACAAAAAATGTAGATCTCGTTAAAATACGCAACTTATGTTATATACATTTCTTTTGTTGAGTGAACCGTTTTCGAGATATTGCTTGTTATTCCCTTAAATTTTCCAATACTTATACTTTTTCTCAAATTCGTTATTCATTTTTTTGTCCTGGACATGCAAAGCGAATGGAATGCGCCACATAGCAACCAGCGATAAAATATTTGACTATCGCTTAAAAGCTACCATATTCCCCTTGCATCTACAAGAAAATTACAAATAAGATTGACATCTCGATATCTCGATTAATATGAAGCATATGGAGAATAGGTGTTTGTAAAAATAGATTGTACAAGAGTAGAGAAAGTCATGTGAGTGTAACACATCAGATTTTTATACATATAGGGGGTATTTTAATGCTAGATTTCATTGGGGTTTAATGATTTTGAACTTTAAAAGCAAGTTTTATTTCTAATTAAACTTGTATTCTTTTCGGGTTACATTTATTTTGCCTTTCCTTGGTATATGTTAAAATTTGTAAATTGTCCTGAAATAACTAGGATATTGTTATATTTAGTTCTCTTGTTAGTTTTAGGTTTATAACTTTAAATTTGTTTAAAAGCCACTGGGATAGTTTATTTTCCTGATAATTAAATTTGCTATTACTTTAAGTCTGCTTTAATATTTTTCAAGCTATTACTTGCCGACTTAAAGTTTTCAATTACTATATTGTCATTCTGAAAAGTTTGCTTATCTATTTTGGTTTAAAGCTAAAATGAAGAATTTAACTTTTGCTATGTACTTTAATCAAAGGTTTAATTAATCAGTGATATCTTATTCTACTTTTGATTTTGATTAATGATTTATAGACTCTGTTGTATTTAGTTTGTCTGTACTTCATTTTTTTTAATATTTTTCAACTCTTTGATTATTTTATTGTTAATACATTTGTGACTCTTTCTGGCTATGATAGGGTTGGTTCATTCATGCATAGAAAATAAAGCTTTTCGATGTGGGTTTGCCAATTGTGTTTACTAAGAAAGAAGTTGGGTTTGCGTCCAGTTTTTCCTTTTGCATATACCATAGATTTCACATCCTGATTCTTTGTTTTGTTTGATATCCCTTGTGGCATTCGTTAGGGCCTCCTTTATTGTCTTGCTGGTGTCGTTAGGTGGCAGATGTTTATTGTAAGCGGCTGCTTGGTTTCAGTGGCTCCATCACGTAATTTTGCTGGTGAAGCCATCGATCCCATTGCACCCTAAAGATTTAAAATCATCACAACAATAATTTAAGAATACTTTGAAGCCTTCCAGCTTATTCTGGCAGTGAATAGCAAAAAACAATTTTTTTCCTTGCAAGATCTTAAAAAGAATATCACTCTTTAGCCACACTATATGGAAAATCTCCATCAGGAAATTAAACTAAAAATCGCTAAGACTGTGAAAGCTGCTGCACAATACTGCTGCATATGTAAAATTTCTGGATTTCTGAAAAATCTGGAAATGGGATGGAGAGCAACAAATTCAGATCTGGGAGTTGATCAATGGTAGTGAAGGTATCAAAGCAAATGGTGAATTGTTACATGTATGTAACCTAACTGCTACAATGCTATAGAAGTGAGGCAGTGCTGTCTACAGTTCAAGCACTGCACAATTATGCAGAAAGGGACTATGCCTGCAATAGAAGAGTAACATTCACCTCATTGGACACAGCATTTAATAATACAACAAATTACTTGAAAGCTGCTAAATAGTTCCAGCATTATAAAAATTAATAGGTAAAGTAACAGCTCTGGTTTGATTCCTGTCAACGCTCACTCTGACCTTTGCTTTTTTTTATGGTCAGTAGGCGAATGCTGGGATGGTTTCCCTTTCTATCACAATATCCTTTCCCTCATTTCCCTTTCATTTTTCTTCTCACATTTCAGGTATGCTTCTAGGTTTGGTGGTATGGGGCAGTGCCAGATATGGTGTGGTTGCTTGGTCCAAGGAAAGAGTATTTCCTATGGTCACTCAAGGGGTGCTTGGCTGAATGGGTCATTCATCACCCTCTCTGGGCAGCTCCAGTAGTGGATCGGGATTTCCATTCTTGTCTGTGGCCTGTAGCCTCCTGTGGTTCCTTCACTTCATCCCCTCTTCTTGGGAGATAGATCTCATATAGGTCAGTGTGTGAAGTGTCCTCCCTTTGTGTACAGGATTATTCATAAAGTCAGAGTCACATTTGGAAAACATCTTGTGTGTGATGTATGAGACGTGCGAGTCCGAATCATGTACGTATGGAAACAAACTCTCCCAAGTTTGTCTCACATGAAGCGTGCATGTTGTGGTGATGCGGTTGGCTGCTAGGCTGCAGAAGTCTACAAAATGGCATTTGCGTGATACAATTTGTGAAAGCAGAGGTTACTGTGGCTGTTCAGCGGCGATTTTGCACCCATTTTCACAAGGATGCGCCAGATCGCAGGGCCATCAAGAGGTGGTATGAAACGTTCGAGTGCACTGGTTGTCTGTGTCCACCCAAACGACCCGGAAGTATGGGATCATCAGACGCCACTGTTGCAGGTATTCATGAGTTGTTTGCGTGCAGCCCTCAGAAACTGACAAATCATGCAAGTCTGCAGCTGGGAATGTCTCAGTCAACTGTGTGGAGGATTCTTCGCAAGCAACTGAAGGTGAAAACCCTGCAAACTGGAACTCCTGCAGGAGCTCACAGATGGCGACAAGGAGGTTCACACACAATTTGCCATCAACAAGCAGGCTGCATGCTTTTGGTGACAGACTCGTCTAGAGCGATGAAACGACGTTTCACTTGTCGGGGAAGCTGAACAGTCACAACATGCACATTTGGGGAACTGAACACCCACATGTGACAGTCGAGCATGTGCATGACTCCCCAAAGATCAATGTGTTCTGCGCCCTGTCAAAGGACAAGGTTTACAGGCCCTTTTTCTTCGCCGAATCCACAGTAACTGGCATCACTTATCTGGACATGTTAGAACAATGGCATATGCTGCAACTGACAGAGGCGACTTCATTTTACAACAGGATGGGGCCCCACCCCACTTTCATTGACTCATGCACGCATACCTGAACCAGAACTTACCATGACGTTGGATTGGACAAAATGCTGACAATGACGTCACATTGTTTCGGTGGCTGCTCCGATCCCCAGATTTAACACCGTGTGATTTCTTTCTCTGGGGATATGTGAAGGATAGGGTGTTCAGTACACCACTTCCAGCTGACTTGAAGGACCTCCAAGATCGCATTACAGCAGCGATAGCAACGATTGGCTGTGGCATGCGGGTGTGGGCGGAATTGGACTATCGCTTGGATGTTTCCCGTGTAACCAAACAAACTTTGAGAGATTGCCTTTCATTTGGTGTATCATTCACACTGATGTGTCAAGTACTTATTTCACAACAAACTTCCGAAATGTGACATTGACTTATGAATAACCCTGTATACCCTATATCCTAACAGCTCATCTTACTCAATTTGTTTAGCATGTAGTTAATATTATGCTGGGTTTGTATCTGGAAACCACTTTATGCAAAAGAGTTTGAAGTCAATTTATGCTTTGATGCAAGCACTTTTCTATGAATTATGTATAACTATAATGATATCTATGACTATCAAGTGCTTTCTTTTATGTGTAGAGCTGATATTCAGAAAAATACTTCAATACTCTTATGTGGAATACTGAATTTCTGTCTAACAGTGCCATGGAAATAAACGAACAGTTTTAACTAATTCATCTACAATTCATATGATGTTATGATTAGTTTTATATATTATTTACAATTGAAAATGGTGGATGTTGTACAAAATTTAAAATTTTTCTGAACAGGAGAGAAAGGGTAGAAGGAGATACTATTCCTATACTTAGTAGTTTGTACATTTGTGGTAATGTACACACATCTCACCTTTAGTTGCATGATGTGATGATGATCAACTACGCTATCTGATTCTGGGATATCTTGATGAGGTATGTTGTTTATCTTCTTGTAATCAGTTTCAGTATACTTATTATTCACTGGGATAGTTGAGCATTGAAGTTTCATGCTACATATTGCATGCATCATTAATAAAAAAGCAAACTGCCAACAAGAATTTTATTTCAGCACAACAATGTAAGGAGTAATAATAATAATAATCATTATTATTAATATGTAATAATACTGTATGCATGGAGAAAGCTGGTGTACCACTACAGTCATAAAAGATGAATTCCAGCTTCTGATGGTGTTAATGCAATTATTCTTACATGATATTTACGCAAATGTACATTAACTATGGTTTCATTTTATTGCAACGGGTCATTACAATCTTAAAAAAAGCAAGAACTCAACTTGAAAATTTAATTGCATCACAATCAAGATACTTGTTTTACATAATGTACTAAGGGCCAATTGGTATTGTGTTTTAATTTGCAAATAGTATCTAATAATCAAGTTACTACCTTGTATGTGTCAGATTTGAGAGCTAATTTCAAGGCTCTGAAGAACAAAGTTCATCAAACTACAATGATATGGAAATTGTTATAGTGGTACATTTTCTTTAAAATTTATTGCCTTTGCAGTGGCTGCAAGTGTAATGTATGTTATTATCACAGAGAGTTGCCTTACCATTTAATCAAGTACTACTAGGCATGATTAAAAGGTATTTTATTTCTTTTCTTTTTGTGGATAAGCTATTAACAGAACAAGATTGTTCTCTACTCTAAAAGTAACATACAAATTTGACAGTTATTCGAATAAAACTGTCTTAGTTTACTTGAGTAAATGGTTTAAAGTAAGGCGATGGAGTAAATACTTTAATACAATTAAGTCAACTGTGATATTTCCCTTCATCTTAAAACTCAAATCCTTGAAACTGGTATATCTAAAAGTTTCTTATTTTCAACTTTAAGCTACACCAAAAGTATGCCTATTTATTTTAAGCACTTAAGAATGGTTCTTCCATTCAGTCTCATATTAGCAGGATCATACATGCCATTTGAAAAATTAACAATACAAAAGATATAATTACACAAATAAGAGAATAAATTAACACTTTCTGGTCCACTGCAATATATGCCATTTTATACCTGCCTTGCTTTTTATGGATTTTTAAGAAAAAAGCAAGTTCTGAATGGTTTTAGATAAGTTCTTTCTCTTATTTTTAACATTAATCCTTATGATACACCATACAGTACATTATTATATGCAGTGTATGACTCTGTTTCTAAATTGGAAGGGAAAAAAAAAAAACCTGAAATGATTCTTTATTCAGATTGACATATCAGACCGTTATGAAGCCAATATTGTAGCACTATGCTCATTCTATTTTATTAAAATCTTCAATCTGTTTTCCTTTCAAGTCAGAATCTCCCACTTCTCTTCTACAGTCAATGGACTGTTTGTTATTAAACATTCAATTACAAAAGAGTGTAGATCAAATATTTCTGTAGGAGATATGCACAGGAACTTTAGTGTCTCTGTATGCATAACTTGTCCCCTAATCATTAGTGGCTATGACAACTCTGTGCAGTTCATAATCACCCAGAAAGTGTTCTAGGGAAAACTGTGTTAATAGATGATAGCAAAATAATGTTCATACTTAAAGCTGCCAGTATACTAAAAGTTTGAATCTTAATTTGACATATTTATGCAGCCTTAAAGGAACTTTTAGGGATATTTTGTGTTACAAAAGATAATTTCATTTCATTTAAAATAACCTAATGTCTCAAATTGAATTTTTCAAACTTTTCACGTTTTTTTCTTATTTAAGTGCATGTATCTCAAAAACAAAAAATATTCGAGATAGAAAGCTGACATTATCTAAACTACAGGCTACTATTGTGAAATACAAATAATAATTATATTTATTTTTACATGAATTTTAATTTGGAAAAATTTCAATTATTAGAAGAATATTTATACAAAGTTAAAGGGAAATGGACATGCTCAACTGATAAGCAGTCATAGATTATAAGAAATTATAGATCATATTTATTATTGTTTTGTAGTTATGACTTGTTAAAGAACTAGTATTAGTTCAAAGCCATAATATACTTCTTAGCACAAATAAATAAATTCATTATAGTACACTTTAATTGTGACAAAAATGAAGTTTCTACTATGGTTTAGTAATGTGCATCTAAACCCAGATTAAATGATCCCCTCCCCCTGCATGTGCAACTCACGGCCAATCTAAGAAAAGCTTTTCAGCCATTACTGGAAATATACCTAAAAGGTCCATAATAATGCTGTATAAATATAATCAAATTTTAAAGATAACTTCTTGTACACCAGCTATTTAAGGTATGGGTAGGTTGAGTTTGATACTTTCATTAATTCACATACTAATTCCCTTAACAACAAAGATATGAAGCAAAATAATATGCTACACTGATGCAAAACATTTTAATCTGCAATATTAGCATCAAGATAGTAACTTAAGACTTAGGAGTTTTCAATACTCATTAACGTGCAGAAATGATATTATTTTGAATATAGTTTCCTCAGATAAATTACTTGTTTTGTTGTCTAGGAATTGGGTGTAAAACACTTTGGGGGTTAGCTTATGCTTCAGAAAAATTTCTGTCAAAAGCGTCATCTTAGCGCAGTGATTTAAAAATGTAAAGTACTAAAATGGTGGGTATTTTAAAAAATAAATATTGCTCTGCAGTTCCTCTTATTATATAAGGTGAAGTATTTTCCATTTGTAACCCAAAATATTGCTATCTAATATTTGATTTCTTCTCATATTCATTGGTGAAAACTGCTACAATAGGGTAAAATTTTCTTTTTCTTACTATTTTCAGTTTAGAAGTATGTTTCTATGTAATGATGTGAAACAAATATAGTGGTTTCTTTGTATATCATGTTATTCTTTAAGCATACAAATTAATGTTTTTATCTTGAACAACAAGAGAGAATATGGAGATATAGTATCACTATTTTCATTATACTTTCACCCATAAAAGTTACTTCACAAATATTGGTCTAACAAGAGAGGATGACAGACTAGGTCATAATGGAATAATGCACCTACAAAGGAATTGTCATTTTCTTAATTTCAACCTAACTCACCTTTGTTGTAAAGTCTTACTTAATAAGGAAATGTGACATTCTCTTCAGCTTTCTTTTTGAATAGTATTCAACACCCGCTCTTACATCAAACAGCACCTCAGGCGGTGAACACTGGTTACATGAAATGATAATTGGAAAGGAAATATTCCAGCATTAAGTTTAGGATACTTCCCCGGCATTTGCCAGTTATGAGCACTGAGAAAAATCTGGCGGAAAATAATCCTATCAGGGAGGATGTTCTTGGTAGGATTTGAACTGCAGATTCCCTTGTCTTAACGATCTTGGAGAGATGTTAAGTCTCTCTTCAGCAGTTGCATAAATAACTATCTCTGAACAACCCTTCATTTAATGATACAAAATGGACTTACATGAAGTATTGGTGATTCAGAAATAATGGTCAACATTTTGAAGATTTCAAAGTTGAGGAAAGAAGTCACAAATTTGCACCAGACGTTTTACCATATGTCTATTTAGTTTTCAGAAATGGATGAATGGGCCAAGATTTCAAAGGAAGAGCGGATTCAGCAGAGCTTTGACTTATTCTGTACATGACGACAACAGTGGTTAATTTGCTTCACTTTACTTAAGTCAATTTTCTACTTCCAACTGCTATATAAATAAACTGTAAATCTGTCCTTCAAAGAACTCCTGAATACAGCAATGAATGCAAAATCACAGTTCAAAATAAT
This sequence comes from Deroplatys truncata, assembly GCA_030765065.1. Lineage (NCBI taxonomy): Eukaryota > Metazoa > Arthropoda > Insecta > Mantodea > Mantidae > Deroplatys > Deroplatys truncata. The sequence continues at coordinate 170,484,096 of CM060983.1, forward strand.
GAAAGCTCCTTCTTCAGATAAACGTTGTATACTGATGTAAGCACACCCCAGTAAATTATACGTTTACTTCATTAAACCTAACTGAACCAGGTTTAATCTAAATTAAGAGGAAAAATATTACTATATTTAAACTTTATTAATTATAAAATTAATTAATTCCTATAGACACAAAATATACCACCTTTATAATGTGATTAAACTTTATAAATTAATTTTACTTTAATTATGCCAGTAACACCTACAAATATTTGATCAAGATTGCTCCATTCTGAGCAAATAAACAGTAACTGAAAACAAATGCAGGATCAATTTTGAATAAAAGGTTTTTTATTTAATTTAGCTCTCTCCCAAATTCTTAAAAAAATGTTAGCCAAGATTATGCTCTAGTTCAATAATAATTATACTTTATAAAACTTTAAACCGTTATTTTAAAATGTAACCACACATTTGAGCACTTCACTTCTAGAAATCTCCAGCTCTTTGTACAGAACATATAAAATACTTCTTGCTTGGAAATTTGTATTCTTGACAGAAATATTTCAAAGAATTTTCACTTCATGTGTTATTGAGAACCTTAATAGTTTCCCTATTACTAAAATGTTCAGATCAATATGAAGAGAACTTTTGATTGTCAAGGCATAGTTGCACAACTTATTATGGAAGGTACACAGGCTGATCAGATTTGTATACAAAGAAAATTATTATCAAGATTTCAAGGATGAAGAACATCCTTGTACTGTAACATATCTTTTATATAACCTTGATGTTTTAAGCTTTTTTTTGTTATTGAGTCTCTGCAATTTGGCTAATAACTACAGTTTTGGACACAGTAAATGATTACAGTGAAATGCAGTGCAGGAGACAAAGAACAATTTGAGTAAAGCATGAATCAACCAGGTAAATGCAGTATATGACTAAATCAGCAAACAGCATTAACACAAAGAAGACCAGACCAAAGTAGGAGGCCCTTGTTCGTTCAGGGATTAAGCAAGCTTACTTTATTATTATTATATTTGCTGTTAAAGTATTTCAAACTAGTTAATATAATGAAAATTTAATTTATATGATTTTCTGATTATTGCTTAGACCATTTTTATTGGCCCATTGTTTACAAAATAAAGTTATAATTTGAGATGCATTTCCGGTCTTTTTCAAAGTTTGTAGTTCCCTACCCTTCTCTGTTCTGCTTATGCTAATAGTATGGCTGGGTCATCATTTAATGTGGGAGAGAAAAAAACTTGTACTTTGCTTGTTTTAAGACCATGAAAAAAGCAGAAGAAACACATTGGCAACATAAACAATAAACATGAATATTTAGCCAATGCCAAAGTGGTTTGGCAACAAAGTAGGTAGAATAGGAAGTACTCCTGGAGCAAAAGCACGACAAGCAATAATAATATTCTAAGCAAATCAGACATAAGCAGCATAGGAGAGGTGCACTTTAGAGGAAATGCAGGTACTGGAATTCACCAAAAGCCAACTGTGACATATTTTCCCCATTATATTACTTTCTGGTTACTTTTGGTGACATTCTGTTTGTTCAGCTGACATCAACACCAGCAAACTGCTCCTAAAATGTATGTATGGTAAAGATATAGCCATAGTGTTAATTCCAGCTGTTACGTTGGCAGTACAGGCATTATTTTGCTGGACGTGAACTGTTGAGTTTAAAGCAAATACTGCTTGGTTGTATAGAGGCCATTGAATGTGGCTTTGATCTTATTAGATTCTCTTGCTTAACTTTCTCTTTACAATTTTTCTTAATTCTTTTATTGGATTCTTATTAATTCCAATATCACTTTGATTGATTCCAAACTGAAGAAGAATAATAATATGAAATTTAATTATTAATAAAGTGTTCCACATCTGCATTTATGGAATTGTTTTAGTGTTTACATAAATGTTGCACACTTTTTAATTGCTTTTACAACACAATGAGATGTATAGTGATTTAATCAACGTTTGTTGTTTCAAAACAAGATTTAAATTATTGACTGTCTTGAAACTAGTAATTCCTATTGTAAGGCTGGTAGTAAGTACTTCAGTTTAGTGTAATGTTGCCAACTTTGAATTCTTGGCAACTGCCATTAAATTGTTTCCCCTATGGCTTTGGGCGATGCTGGTAGTGTGCTATATTTTTAATAATGGTAAATTAGTTGTTTTCTAAATCCATTATGTTCCTGCTCTTTAACAATAGGTTTACAAGGAATAAACAGATAACAGTAGAAATGCTTTGGTATGAAGTATTGACCAAATGAATCACTTTACCACTTTGCAGCGTTATGTAAAACAGTCTCTCAAAATTCCCACTGTATGATTCATTTCCTTTATTTACTTTTGGGCAAAAATCTATACTGTGCATAGAATTTGCATGAACATTTTAAAAAACTGAAACACTTATTAGACTGCATCGCATTTCATTTGAAAGCTCATAAAACAGATTTATAATGTACACACAATTTCCCTCCCACCATTCCCCTGTCTTTCCAATCCATTTCCTCCAGCCCTTTCTCATGTAATCACAAAACCTACTATAACCGTGTGAACTTAGGACATCCTTTTCCTTTTCTCATGTTGAATCCGTTCTTACACTTTCTTTGGAGTCTTTGATCTGACATTCATTTAACATTCTAGTAATCTGTTCTTTGCAAACTTTAGTACAGAATTTTGTATATGTGATTTGTATATGCAATTCAAATAATACTACAGAGACAAATGGCTGTTGGAAGTAATTTAGAAATCAAAGGCTGCATACAAACATGCAATGTCATCTTTTAGTCCCTCCACCGTACCAGACATCTGGAAAATCCTGGATATACCCAAATTTTTACCTTCTGTTCAGCTTTGCAGGTGGAGTTTCTGAAAAATCTGTCCTACTTTTTGAGGAATGTAAACATTCCTTATTTCAAATTGAGTCCCAACTCAAAGAAAGTTTAGAAAAATTTTTGTTGCAAATAGTGGAATTAGTGGTATTCCTGCAAACAATGTTAAAATGATTTTAAAATGTTCTTCACGCAAGTATAATGGTTAAGGTTCTTTCACAGCTGCTATTGCTCTTATTATTATATGAATATTTAAGAAAATATAAAACCTATGTATAGGTACATGTTTGAGTAGTAATTTAGGTTTGGACTTTAATTTTCCTATACTTAACATTGTTCTATAAAATCCTATTCTTTGGTACAATTCCTGCTTCATTAAAAGAATCTGGTAACCCTTCTCAAATGATTAGTAGGAAGCTAAGGTTGTAAATGATGGTCAGTGCCACTGTGTTTTCATTCAAGTAGAAACTGTTTCCAATTTAACAGCATGTGTTCTAGTGGAAATGTTTCTAGAGATGGTGGTAAATATACAGAAAAATACAAACAAAAATTTACAGAGGAGTTTCTAATTATAGTTTTGGGGTACTGTTTACGATTTTGTGAGATGGTTCTGTTCATGACACTGCAAGAAGTGATAAACCCCAATTAATTTTTTTGGGATACTTTTAAGTCAACAGTAAACAACAGTAATGTTCAGCCAAGATAATCTGAAAACAACAGATGAACTGAAATTGGCAGTAATAAATTACAGTAATTAAAAACAAAAAAAATTGAAGTGTTTAACAATGAAATAAGGACCTGAATCTGTACCTTTTACAGAATGCGAGACTTTTCAACATCTTCTGCGATGGGTAAGTTAATTATGATTTATCATTTATTTGTTTTCGCTTTCTACTGCTTTCCTCAAAAACATTCCAAACAGTCCACCACTGTGGAGGGCCATAGTCACACAATTAAGGAATAGACATATGCAGTACTTTCATTTGTTAGCTTACACCTGTACACAGATATATTCTCTCAAATTATACGGTAAAATGAAATATGTTATTAGGAAATAAAATTGAGATATAACACAACACTACAATGATAAGAATAATTTCTGCAAAGAGAATGTATATTAGCTGATTCAAATTGATAACCAAGATGAAACTCTATGGACATTTTTATTTCCTGTTCCTGCAAAGGTTTGGGTTACTTTTCACACCCACATTTAATGACACTCTTGAATATCTGGCTTAATGATAGGTAGTGTTATAGGCAACATAAGAAAGTGTAACAATGACAAGCCATTGCTTGATTTTCTGCCAATCCCAACAGTACTTATAAATAATATATTTCACTTTAGACAGCAGTTCATCAGAACTGTAGCAAAGAGTTTAATCTAATCCAATTTCAATACTAGTGACTAGCATACCAATCGTGAAGCATTTGTTAAATTTCCTATAAGCTTTCATGTAGTTAGATAAATTGTCAGAGTAAAGTATGCACAAGCTAACTCTTGGAATTAACTTTTCCCATTCCATTTGAGCAGCATTCAACCTAAAAGATTTTGTGATTTAGTTCTTAGCATCTCATATAATCAGGGTTTAACTTTATTTAGTAATCAAATTACTACATGTTTTTTCAAACTTATTCTTTTCCAAATTGCTCAAGTATGAGGTTGCATTTGCAGTTAATGTTGTATTGATTTAGTGGTATCAAGTGATCTTTTATGGTTCAATTTCTGATGACTATCTACCACTCCTAAAAAGCAAGAAGAAGCCATACTCTTGCCCTTAGGAGTAGAATTTAAAGAACCAAGCAGGAGGAATGTATACGGCATGATTTCGGCATGACGATGCAGTTATAAAGAAGGGAGAGTAAGGAGGGAAGAGAGAGGCAGGTTCCATGAAGATTCATTTTGAGTATGAACCTCTGAATAGCTCAGGTGTCCAGAGGTTGCTTTCCTCCTCATTTCAGTGTAAGTCCAAAGTATATATGCCTAACAGTTATAAGCATTCAGATGCACTAATGTAATTAACCTCTCAACATAAAAGCCCAAATAACAAAATCCCGAGTATACTCGGCAGTAGCATGTATTTTAAAAGGCCAAATTTGCCCGTTCTATCTTGTTTTTTTGGTAACTAGTTGAAACTTCCTCTAGATTTCCCCCATAATCTCATTTTTATATATGTATTTTTGCCGATATGTGTGTGTGTGTTAGCCAGTTCATGATTTCAGTCATATTTTCTTTCCACGTGTTTTATTGCCACAAAAGGTTTCTGTTTCAAATGGCACTCACAGTTTTTCGTGTGCTTCTTCCTCACACTTTGTGGAAATGGAATGTAACAAAGAGTTCAGTATTGAATTTAGTATTTAGTAATGGTAATGGGGCTTAAGACCCACAACTGTCAGGTTTTAGGCACCGTGAGTTTTACTGCTGCAGTTAATTTCTTAGTGATTGCCTAGTATTCACTTTTTATGTTAGGTAAGTTCAGAAAAAAAGCAAAGTTCAAATATGTGATCCACTGTTAATTTCCTAAAAATGAGTTTCATTGTTAGTATCATTATTATACCTAACTGAATGTTTCATTTTGACAATAAAAAATAGGTGACAAAGAAACATCACTTTGTAAATAATGTGTATGTTAAGAGGTTAAATGGCATTTAACTTAAAAAATGCCTTACATTAAACTTGGCTGCAAATATCATTTTATACATTGCTTGTCTATGTCAACAGAAACAACTATGTAAATCACGTTCCAAGACTTTATAATCTTGCTACTTAAATGCTCTCTTTCAAAGTATTAGATTTGCTTATTTGTTTTCTTTCTTTTAATGTCCTGTTAAATGTAATGGCATAAACAAGCCTATGCTCTTTAGTAACCACCTAGTATCATGGTACCTACTCCTCTTTCTAATTGCAAAAGATAAAGCTACTGCAGAGAAGCAAAGTCAAGGATTGATCCCAAGCATTTCTAGCCACAGTCAGAGATGTTAGCATCCTGTCATGGAAGTGAAAGTGCCTTTATGCTAATTTTCAGTAACACACATAGCCAAAATTTATGTGTAACTGATGTTTTTTAGTAGCACTTAAGAAACCCAGTTCACATGACCTTCTTACACTACTGACCTGAGAGTTTTCTTTGCTTAAGTACCCCTCAAATAACAAAACAATAAACAATTTATGTAGAAATTATAAGTTTAACAATGTGTGTATATTACCAGCATTAAAAAAAAGGTGAGACTTTCATAATAGACTAAAAATTTGTAGAGTCAATAATTTTAACAATGTGTTCACTTAATTATTGTACTGGAACATGTTCTGAACACTATATATATATATATACAAGTAAATGAAACTTAAGTGTTAAGACTGCCAAGTCGGCAACATTTTATGTCTGATACTATGTGCTGTTTACAACTGTGGGCTCTAGTATATGCACCACTGCCAGTGAGTGGCAAGTTTATATTTTAATGCCAAAAAGGAAATAATTTAGTGGAAAATTATGAAACATTTGCTCCATCAATATTAATGAAACAATTTTGCATTCATCAGATGATATTTTACCAAATATACATATTGTAACAAGGGGATGTGCATTTGGACCAGTTATGTTGGCTGAGAACCTTCAACACATTCTGGCAAAAACAAGCTTCTGGAAAAACTACCTATACAAAGAAGCTAGAGAAGAGAGGGTGTTTGGTAAGTTGATCTTGCTGTGAGTCAGGGTGCTACAGACAAACCAAATGAAACTAGGCTAAAGCAGCACATGAGATGTATTAAATACAAACAAATGGACAAATCTGCAGTTTCACACCATTTTTGGATCACTAATCACAACATCAAACCCAATATTACATTAGTCAAACCAGCCAAATTTGCAGCCGAATTAGATGCATGGGAGAAGATCACCATTCTAAAACACAACACACATCTAATGAATTTTGATTTGCCGCCACCAAATCCTCTCTGGAAGTACATTTCTCCACCACAAGATGCCACCACAGGATCCAGTCCAAAAAACGGAAACACCAACAACACGGGCCAGTCGAATTAACCTTCTGAGGATGGGAACAACGGTTTCCCGAAACATGTTAAGTGAGTAAACTTAAGTGATGTTAATGTAACAATTCCGACTCACCTTTAAATAAAACCAAATGAGTTGAATCTAAAAATGTGATCACCAGTGTCCCAGATTTTGATGATCTAAAAATGTTTGAAGAATGTCTTATAAAATTACTCTAACATTTTTTAAAAAATGACACAATAGTTAACATACAGTGACCTAAAAACTGATACTATAATTAGTTTACAGAAAGTTATAAATTAATTTATACATGGGTATAACTGCAATAAGAGTAGAACAAGCAGTAGTAGAATAATTAGATAATTTAAAAAAATTAGTATAAAATATATTTGTTGCAAATTCTTGTTTGCAGAATCTGAAAAGAAAATTAAGAAAATTGTTTTTGAAACAGGTCTTACAAAACTGTAGCATTAATTATTTCTAATTCTCAGATTATACAAAATTAATAGTGAATTAAGAGGACTTCACAGTCTATGGCATGACGTATAGACAAGGGCAATAATAAGCTGATTGTATGCACTGATTAACACAAAAAAGAGAAAACTAACCTGTCTCATCCCTAAGAATCTGATACTTTCCAAGAATGCTAGCAAAAGGTGCAATCTTACTAATAACTTAAGTCAAATCGTGAAATTTCCCATGCCTGAAGTTATTCTTATGACGTTAAATATCAATAAATAAAACTCTTAATATACCTAATGCAAATGCAAAAATAATTACAAAATAAAGAAGCAAAGGTTAAGAAAACGAGAAAATAATGAAATAAAATTAATAAAAGCCCTAAAAATAGAAAATTACATAAAATGACTAATAAATAATATGCATTTTCACAATCTGGGACTGATGAGAAGGATTTATGTACACGTTAGCAATGCCTATGAAGCAATGATTCAGTGTTTATTTAGTTCAAGCCCTATAGAACTATGTAAGCTACATGAGTGTTGCAAAGTGCAGAAGAACTGGACAAGGAGTAAATTCACCATTTCAAATGGCAGTTAATTACAACTTTCTAGGATTACTAATTAAATACTAATTTTAAACTTTATTTCTGAACACATTTAATCTTTTTCACGTTTACAAGGAACAGTTTTGTAGAATAGGGTTTGAATATTCCGTGTCTTTCTGAAAGCAGACAGTACATCTAATACTGTAAATATAGGGAGACCCAATGAACTATGAACCGACTGTGTTGTGTTTTCTCCAGTTCGCAATGGAGTGCGCATTGTGTTACCTTCTGCATCTATCATAGAGTGGCACGGATGCAACCAAACAACAATTTCCTTAACTATGTTTAAAGGCTTTACTTACCAACATTATGAAAGGAGGTGCTGAAACTCACCACCATTGTTGTCCATACATTTTTGGCACTTCTTTAAGAAACTATTCATCATGCATTGTAGTTGATGTTGCAAAATGCTAACAATTTCTTGATGGATATTTTGTTTTACATTTTGCAGGGTGTATAGGTTTGTATTGTATACCCAGTGTTTTAATTTAACCCAGAGATAAAAGTCACAGGAGGTTAGGTTGGGGAACCTAGGGGCACCACAAATCTCTAATCTCTTGTCTCCTCAAACACACTTTCAATTGATCTCTTTGAAATATTGGCTCTATGGGCTATGGCAAAGTCTTGTTGCAAAAAGGCAAAGGCACACTCCCTGTCTGTTAATTCTCTAAAAAACGGAACTGTTGACTCAAAATAAATGGGCCCTATAACTTGTTCTCCACTCATGGCACACCATACACCAATTTTTTCGTAATGGGGAGTGAATTGAATTAAGTTTTATTTATGGATGCTCTTTAATTGCTGTGGTCCTTAGCGTCCCATTCTATATTGGGCGTGAAAGAACAGTAATTTTGCTCACAGGCCTTTTTATCAGGCTTGTGGTTCTTTTACGTGCTATAAATCAAGGACACTGGACCACCGGCTTCACTTCCCTTCCGAAGGAAGCCATACTAAGGATTTTTATGCCCGAAAAAATCCATCACCCTCTGCCAGGTTTGAACCCCTGACCTTGGGAGCTAGAGGCTAGCATGGGGAGGTACTTCATAAGCAATATTAGGTTTGTCAGAGCTCCAATAATAGCTATTTTGAATACACACATTCATGAAGGTGGAACCAGTTCTTGTCCCAAGGAAAATGTTAAATATTGGTCTAGTTTGCCATTGTGTACACTACTGAAGTCCACCCTCTGTGGGCTAGTGGTACCGTGCTAGCCTCTAGTTCCCAAGGTCGCGGGTTCAAACCTGGTGGAGGGCGATGGATTTTTTCGGGCGTAAAAATCCTTAGCACGGCTTCCTTCGGAAGGGAACTAAAGCTGGTGGTCCCATGTCATAGATTTACGGCACGTAAAAAAACCTCAAGCCTGATAAAGAGGCCTCTGAGCAAAATTACCAGTGTTTCACGCCCAATATAGAATGGGATGCTAAGAACCATAGCAGTTAAAGAGCGTCTATAAATAAAACTCAATTTCAATTTCCACTCACAAAATGTGCACCAATGCACAGGATCATCTTGTTGAAGAGCATGTGCCACAGTTCAGTTATTTTATATGGTTTTAACTTCAACAATTAAGTAGCTCTTTGCATAGAGCCATACAAAATGCCCAGCTGCTGTGAAAGACTCCGTGCTAGGGGGAAGTCTCCAAATGAAGACTATGTTATTCAATGTTTCTTTGGTAAGAACCCTACGCTGTTGTTAGGTTTCTCAGGCTGAACACTACTTGTGGTCTGAAATTTATTATACAGATTATGGACTGTTGCATGGCCTGGAACCTTTTCACCTGAGAATCCTTCTGCAAATCGTATTTGTACTTGATGAGCTGACTAGCAATACATACGAATCATACATAAATACTCACTATGCAATAGTAAACAAATACTGGGCCATAATTATTGCTAAATATAGGATACAATAATAAATCACTCGCAACAACTGCACTACAGTACATCACAGTCAATGCAATACTGCAAGAAGAGCAAAGCCAGCATCAGTAATGTGACCTTCATCACAGCAGCAGTGGGAAACACGCATCCATATGCCCAGTGGAAAAATACTGCACAGCTGGTTCATTGTTCATCGAGTCTCTCGGTAGAAAACCATTTACTTATTCCATATACATGCCTCTCATTATTCAACACCAAAGAAAGTGGACGGTAACAAGTATGCGTATATTCTGTTTTAAATTTCTACATATTTTAATCAAACACAAAAAGATTTTATTTTAATGCTTTCTACTTCTGTAGAATGGTACTGTTTCATATTTTATTTACTTTACCGCTGATAGTCTAGTTATATTATGGAATAATGCTTCATTAAGCCAAGGATCATATCATATATGATATAAAAATCTAAAATATTTATATCACAGGATTTGCAAGTCTTATGCAACTTGTTTCTTTTATGTACGTGCCTTGAATAATGGAACATACAAGGCAAGAACAAGGAAATGCATATTCTGAAACTCTTTGGATAGACAACATTTTAAAGCAAGAAATATAACTTTATGTAGGCAAAAAAAACACATATGATATTTGATTTAGATGTTTGCTTTAAAGTAGACTTGAGCATCTACTCCCTAACAGAAGTGTCGTGATTGGAGTGCAATCTGTACATTTGCGTAAATACATCAAGATTAATGTAAACACTAACTGTAAATAGACTACATAAGAAATGACTAACCAAGCCATTCCTAAGGTGCAAAGGACAAGGGGACATAAATAACAATTTATAATCCTGCTGGAAACTATAAAATGACTTAGGCTACTTTCCATCTTCAAAATCACTTTCTTTTTTCTCTTACTTAAGCATAAAAAAGTGCACTGCAATGAAAATAGCATATTTCTGACTATCACCCTGATAAAGAACAGGGTTATCTCTAACGCCAGCTATTTTACTCTCTTAGGAAACAGCACAACCTTCTTCTTTTTGCTACATTTGGGGTCGGAGGCAGTACATAATAGGACCACAAATGTTATGCTTTAATGAAAAAGAAATCTGTGTTTTGCACCTCAGGATGCACTTAAAAATCTTTGTGTAACACAGCTTCCTTTTATGTTTATTCAAGTTGTATAACATTGCTACTGTCTCCTACTTTAAACCTTGATGAAATAACAAACTGACATCTAGATTTCAAGTAAGAAGTATTGTATCACAAAGGACTATGGTGACTAAGACATAAGTTAACACTAACATCAAAGTCTGAAGAAAATTCAAAGTATTTAGGCCACATGATTTTATATTGTTATTATCCACATATGCTTGCATCCACACATCATTCTTAAAATGTAATTCAACATATTCCAAATGCCAGTGACATACCTAGAATTTACATCGAAATACTTTCTATATCAAATTACATTAAATTATGCACATATTTAAATCAAAATGGTCAAAATGTATTCTATTGTGCACTATTTTTAATCTAACCCACATTATTCATTTATTGAAATATTAACAATTTCAAAATATAAAAAAAACCAAATAAAGAATTAAAATATATGAGCGTACTAGGAATTAAAAAGTAACATTACCAAATCTCCATATGAGTAAATAGAATGTTAAAAGGCTACAGCATACTCTATTATTACAAAACTATTGTGATATATGCTTCAAAACTGAAGACTAGCTGGTTTCATATATTAACTTAATTCATTCCTGTCTTTAGGTAAAGCATCTGTGAAAAACTAAAAAACTACTTTTTTTTTAATACAAAGAAGTTTTAATATTAGATGCTGCAGAACATAAAAGGTAAGAAAATTAGAGTTATTCAAACTAATCTTTTTCATTTCTAATTAATGACTTTTGATATGCTAATATAAAATGCCCCTTATGCCAAATAGTTTATTAAATCTGAATTTTACTTTGAACTTAAAAAAAGTATAAAGAAACTGTTGCGCTGGCACTGGTTAATTTTAATTAGTGTGATAGCAAAAATTTGCTTTGGATGTACATTATTCAATTCTGTCAACAGAATATACTCAATTGAAAATGACTTGCATAATACTTTGCAATATTCAAGAGTAGCTTTTAATTTCTTTATATCTGAGGCTCTTCTAGAAACTTCAAGCATGTATATTACAAACTAGTAAGCAGAGTGTACTGAATTGTAAAAAATTCCAAAACAATCCAAGACCTAAGAAAAATGAGCTTGAAGTTTAACCACCACTCACTGGATCATATCCTACAGCACTTAACACTGATTGCCCATTCCATTTATTTTACATTATTTTTCACATACAAATTGTTTTACAATTCTGGTGTTAGAGCACAACACCAAGCATTACAAATAACCATACAGAAATAGATGATTTTCACCTATGTTAGTGCAAAAATCGAACAAGCTAGTAAGTTACAGACCTGAAGCAAGCTGCAATATAATACATATTATGTATTAGATGTGCTGTAATGTAAAAAGAATACCATTGAGTAATAACATATTTATTACTACTTAGGGAGGACTATTTATTACCTATAAACACTTGTCAGGTTTGTAGCAAAGACATTCTAGATGAAAACACCTTTGGAAAACATCTTTGATTTGGAGTATTGCACTTGAGAACTTGCAAATTCACAGGCAGTTTAATTACTGTAAAATATTATCCAGCAGACACTGTGCTTTTCCTAAATTGCATGTTGCCATTTATATAGCTGTATAGTGTGTTAAAAATGGTTACTATTACGAAAACAATAGTGTAGGATGAAAGATAAAAGCAGAATAATAAAACAAAAAATAGAAATGTTTGCCATTTTTTGGGGACCAAATTTCATCCATGCACTGCCTTAAGGGAATCTTCAAAACACAAGGACACCATTTTCATTACATATTTTCATTAAAATGCATCTTTTTAAATAATGAATATTCCTTAAGCTTTGAAATTTTAGCTAGTAATAAAAACGAATTTTCATAAGCAACTTTTAACTGCCTTTCACAGCTGTCATTTCTATTTCTTCCTTTACTTTTTCTTTTCTTTGTTTATTTTGTACAAGAAGCTTATTCCAAGAGAGATTCTCAGGTATTAATTAATATTCTGGATCCAAATACGATTCTTAGGTTGGTAAATACATGCTATGAAATTTAACATCATTTCCCAATGGGAACTGCATATTGTAGTGGTTAATTTTATGAGGTGGGAGAAAATGCAAGTGGCAGTTCAAGCTTCTCTTTGCACAACATAGTTAAATGTTTGCTAGTGGTAACAAATCATGATAGCTTTCATTGGGTACTTCCTGATATCCATTCACTGATGCGCTTATTCTGATCAATAGTTAGTAAAGCTGAGTGCACATTTCCAACAACACTGTTCACCCAATGGTACATAATTACAGCAGTTCAAGATTGCTTAAATAAGGCCTATAATATATGTATCTTGTCACTTTGTCCCAAATTAACAGTATCAATTTAAACATATGTTTTAACACAACTACCATTTTAACTATAGCCAACTGCACCATTACTGAAAATATAATTAGGAACATCAGATAAATTTGGATGTTTATTATCTGATGACCATTCCACATGTTAAAGACTTATTTTGGAATGAAATTTCATAAATTTCTAAATGCTAGGTATGTCACTATCATATGCACATAATCTTCAAAATAAATTAAATAATAAACATACATGGAATTATTTTAAAAGCAAATGATGTATTAAATTACAATACCTCTAGAAATACAACTGCTTACATAACACTTAAAGTAAGGTAACAAACCAAACATACAGCATCCGTAATTCTATTTCTTCTTCTTTTTTTCCCAGCAACACTGTGCTGCAGAACTGCAGGTTCTGTATTATATTTTTTTCATTAAATTAAATTCATTATCTGGTTGCAACATTTAAACAATAAAATCACTGTTTTTTGCTCTCTGAATTATAACTTACAGAAGTGGTCCAAAACCAAATAAGAAACAAAATACTTCCTATTTCTTTGCTGTAACATTGGAATGTAATTTTTAAAATGTTTTCTTATCTACTCCTTCATAAGACAAGACAACAAATTAATCTTGGAGGGGGAAAAAAAACAACTAAATTTAAACCTTGTTCACTTACTCTTAATTGTTGTTCCAGTATTTTAAAATATAATTATAATGTTAAAGAAAAAGTAATGCTGTACTCCTGCTTTTAAAATCTGTACCAGCCTTTGCTGTCTAACCATGGCACTTTTTTAAACAATATTTTTGGCACAATTTTAAAAATAGACCTTGTTAAACTTTCTAATTTTTTAATTTTCTAAAGCCAATTGCATGAATTATATTTAAAAACATACGTGAACAGTAAAGCGAACATGTGACAACAAAAGAATAAGTAAGACTAATTAAAGAATAAAGAAAATAAATACTGAATGGATAATCTTTCATCAAATTTAATACACATCGAGTAACTGCAACAAAGTTTCTCATGCAGACATAATACACATCCATTCTCCTTTCCACATGTAAGACACACTGGGAAGCCTACATTTACCATTTCAATATTGTGCTTCCGTTCCATAGTATTTAAAACTCTGTTGTGCAGAATGAGTTATCACTTTTCAGTACAAATTTGGCTTTCCATTTCTATTTTATTTTTTTGCTGTTTTTTTCTTTTTTTGTCATTTTTAAATGTAATTATATAACCTTTATGTGTTTTTCCTCCATACACCAAATTGCTTCTGATTATTTGTCCTTTTACAAACAACTGCATTGTCCCATTTTCATTTAAAAAGACACATGAAGATGAGAGGATAGAAATACTGCATCATTATACATAAAGACAATGAGGATTTAACTTGGATACAGCAAGGAGGCAAGATATGGAACAACAGACATGACTGAAAAGAGGGGCAAGTTGGGAATTGTTTTTCTTTGGTTCATAAATTTATAGGTATTTCCTCAAAAACTTGACAGATATTGCTTATTCTACTAACATTTTTAAATTTAGTTTATACAGTACAAATCAACTTTCAAATTAACAGATACATAAAGGTGACACTTTTTGTAATGATTAGGTTTTTCCATATTAATAAGACTTCTTTCTTTTTGCTTATAATCTAATTACATGCTTTTGCTGATTGCCTGACAACTTTAAAAACAATCATTTACACATATCTTATTCATTCATTAAGTCATGCATGTAAGCAAATAAGTAATTTATAAACTGAATTATAAAGTGCACGCCTATCATTCAGTGACCAAAAATTAAATTCACTAAGAACTGCTATGTTACCTATTTGAAGTCAATTCATTAACATAACTTCAGTGACCTTCAGGAAGCAGAGAGAGAACGACGAGAAACAATTAACCTGAAATTGAATCACTGACTGGAAAAGGGAACATTTACATTGCTATATTTCAAGAAAACTAAAAATAATGTTTACAATTTTATGATACATCGCCAACTTATTATAATAAATTGCAAATTATAACATTGCAATTTATTTAAAGGTTTCAAAAAATAATTTTAGTTTAATTCGCTCTGAAGCAGCATTCTTCTTTTATCAGTAATACCATTTTTCAGAATTTATTTACAAAATAATTGGATAAAGAAATTTGTGATTGTTTAAATGAAATTCATTTCAAAATACTATTATTCCCCCCCTTTTTTTTTCTCCTGAAGCATTCATTATCTGAATAGCTTTCACTCAAACAATATATCAAATAAATATCAAACAATAACCTTAGGAAGCTGAAACTCAAAATTAACAATGTCAATCCTATTGCAAAATATCAATTTAACTTTGATAAAATTAATATGAGCATATTTGTATGCTCTAACATTTATATTTACAGATGAAGAATCATTGGGCAAATGTCCTTATTCCACTCAAATTATTGTGATGAATTTAATTACTTTAAATGTCTTGGACATTTTTCTTTTAAACATTTTATGATGTGTATTGATTATTAACGAAATGTACATATATCTCATGTTATTTTTGACAAACTTAGATTTTCTTCCGTTTTGAAATTAGTGATTCAAATAGTGTTTTCTAGTTTCCATTATGTGTTATATTTTAAAATTGAAGTGGAGTAATTATTAATGCATAAATTAGTTTTGTGCTTGCATAATATATTAATAAAGCAAAATTGTTAATACAGAAATAAATAAAAGGTAAACAATTAAGCAAAAATGAAGAACAAAAGGTTAACCTGACGTTACGATAAAAAATATGATAAGACACAAACATTATACTATTTTGGAGTTTAGCAAGTGATTGATTTTCTTTTGTAAGAGTAATTACCCGGCATTTCTCCACTTCCCATCTCTTGTTCCAGCTGTACAGGAGGATAACAGAGGGAAAATAATACATGAGATATACATATTCACCTATTTTTATAGCAGACAATGACAAACACTGTAAGCCTTTTACTAAACTAATAACATGTTTCTGTATACGTACCTACTTAAATTTTTCTTTTTCACTTACAATTGCACTAAGCAAATATTATTTTTCAAATTATCCCTTATTCAACATGACAGCAATATAAAGCCAACATAGCTGCATCTAGTCTTACGGTGTCTGATAGCGAAAAGAAATGGAATCAATTGGAGATGATGGAATATTGTAATATTGTCACTAATGTTTCAAAACATAACTCCAGCAATCATTGAAATTTAAGTTTTGAGACTGGTAAATGAAAAATATGCAGCAATTTTAGTATTAACATCTTGCATCTCCAAATTATCTGACAATGAGTTTAATGCCCATAACTCATACATCTATTTTCTATTTTATCAGTTTAATTTCTCAATTACAACAGCACTTACTGTATTCAGTGTATCATATTTATTGATATTTTTATAAATGTATGGGCAGAGGTAAAGCATGTAGGGACCATGCAGTAGGCCTTGGCCACAGAGCTAGTTTGTGAAGCTTTAAATTTCTAGAGATATGTGTTTTATTATTAACACTAATGATAAACAGGTGCAAAGATCTACAAAGATGCAATGTATCATTTTATCACTCATGTTTTGGAGAATTTGTATTGCTAAATATACACTATACACGAGTATTAAGGTTTTTTGCGGCTCAATTTATTGTCCTCTTTATGCTTCAATGAGAAGATCATTTGATTTGCTGCATATACTTATTGCCCAATTTTAAAATCTCATCATTATCTCACAACACCTAGAATTTAATGCAAAGAGGTAGTTGATAATAATATTTATCAAAGTAGTCATACAAATATTCCACTTTAAGAGGTATTATTGGTTGAACACGTTAATGAACCACTGCTTGCCTGTTTTACAAGAAATATGTCTGCTTGCAATTACTTGCTGAAAATGAAAATGCAGTTTCTCTTCAACAGAATATCAAAATCCATCATATTACTTTTGTATTTTTTAAGTTACACTTTCTCCCAAATAGATTATTAATTCAACTGCTGGCTTGAGTAATTTTAATCACTGTATTAAAAGTGTGCCTCTGTTGCTTATTTATCTAATTATTTACATTCCATACTTCTAAAATGCTGCTTTAGTCTTCTGTTTAAGTTTCCCTTAACTTTTTCAATTTACATTTTACTAATCCAGAGATGCAAGGTCGCCTCGTAGTTAAGAAAAATTGATCATAGCAGTACTTCCATATAATTAGGATTGCATCTAAGTAACCATACTACAAAACATAGACATAATAAGGCATTCAATGATGAGCAGAAATTTCAGTTTTTGTGTATTAAACATGACAATATATTTTAGTGTGTCTCATATGCCCCCCCCCAAAAAAAAAGAAGTAAAAGTTGGCATAAACATTATTACCAGATGCAACATTATGTATACAGAAAGTATTTCAGAGAAAACAAAGAGACTGACTTCAGATTGACATTAGAAGTAAAGTAATTGATAAAATAACAACAGTATTATCAGTATTACAATGATATAATTTCATACTAGTTTTATACCTTATTTACATGCTTGCTCATTGCAAGTTGATTTACACTCTTTCCTGCTGTATGACTTGCTTGTATAGAAATTTGCATATTTGTATGAACAGTGTATACTATAACACATGTTCAAACAAATATTAAAAATAAGACACAAACAACTAAAATGAACTAATCATTTCAGTTTACAGCTCTTTAAACTGCCTTCCTCTGTGAATAGGAAATTAACTTTGTGTGCATTGGACAATAACTATTCATAAAATGCAGCAACAAATGTAACTGTGTCAACTTTGCCTTTCTAAATGCCTGTATGTCCCTAAACATTTACATGGTGAGTTGCCATACATACAGTTTTTTAATTTCCTTTTTTGTTCTGCATATGGTATAATATAAGGTACCTTATGGCAAATGTTCCTCGTTTTTGTTGTTTCAGTTAATAATGTGTCCTGCTTTCATTGTAGGAGATGTGCGACTGTGATGGATACCAATTATCATATTAACGAAAAGTGGTTGGCAATAGGTACTTCTTATCAGCTTATCAATTGCTGTGGACAGATCTACACTATTTATCGTGATCCTCAAACCTCAACCTTAATAAAAGAGAATTGACACAAATTTCACTGTGATTTGATCTCTGCTTTTATTTCTGGTAGAACCCAGAAGTTCAGTGGACTTAATAAAGAATGAGTTGTTGACTTATTTCAATTACAATAAATCATGCAGAGAATTTTGTGATAATGCTTTGTTAAATTCAGCTAGAAATAGCAGTAAATATGAAAATTCAACAACTTCAATTTATCTTACAAATGTATACGTAAATGGCACATAATATATTCTGTAAAGGTTACGTAATACAAGTTTTCTACAAGTAATAAACTTTAATTTGATTTCAATAATTAAAAAACATATAAATCCCACATAGGACTTCATTATCACCTACTTTAGAGTATATACACTGTAACAATAAATATGTTCCTTATTTTCAATTTGAGAATCTGGCAACCCTAATGGTACATGGCATTTGTGTTCTCAGTGTCTTGGACAAGCAAAAGCTTTGTGGGAGACTACCTTGTTATTGCTACTGTAGTTTCACAAGTTAACTTTATCAATTTTGTACGAGAATTTAAAATTATTAACATTAATTCATTCTACAATGGATAATTGTACAGTTAATAATTTAAATACATAAACCAAATAGAAAGTGTGCTTGAGAAAAAAAGACCATCAACTTATATAAAGTAAAGGCAGATAAGTCACTCATAGCAGCAGATGTAGAATGGTCATAATGATATATGTGTATACTGATGTGCATAAAATGTGGCCATAATGGAACGGAGCTGTTTATGTTGGTACTAAAAACATCTAGACCCACATCTACCAGTGTGACCACTTCCGTTTTTCAAATATAATTCTAGCCACTGAATTGGCAGGGTACTTTACCTACCACAAAGTATGATTGAACTGCTGAAGGGTAACATTACAATTTACACCTTATATTTTCATGCAACACTATCGATTTCTTAATGTCAATGTTCGTTAGTAATGGCAACAACTTAACCTTTGTTTCCATGTTGCTGATGAAAGCTATCATAAATGTAAATGGCATATCTTCATTCATTTTAACTACACATGCAAGTAATTCTTCACCCCTTCCTCTAGAAGTCTGAAGTATGATATATTTGTCTATCGTTTCCTTGTGTACCAATCGTAGTGAAACTCTTTCATAGAGGCGGTATCTGAACCACCCCAATGGTATGTTTGTATGTCTCTGGATTGTTTTTTTAGACCAGACACAAAGAGAACTGATCCAGCCGGCTGGAGTCAGAGGTTGATTATTTCAAGGTGTAAATGTTATGGAGTGATAAACACTATCATGATCTAGGGGAATGGGCCACTTTTTATGCACATTAGTATACATACAGACATTAAATTATTAAAGCCACTAGTAAAACAATTAAGAGCTCAGCATTTGCAAAAGATTATTTCTTAAAATATATTTAAATAATGCAAATTATTATATTGTTGGAGGGTATTTCATTTTCAGTTTAACCGAGAGAGAAGAGCTAATGATACAAGCAATAGTTCATTAAACATGTTCTGTCTCTAAAAATGGCTAGGTAGAGAAAAATATCAGTGAATTTGTTTTAATAAAATTAATATCATTCTTTCTCAATCTTTTTTTTTGTTTGTTTGTTTATTGATGCTCAAACATCAGGTCATATTGTAACAATTCCTTGTGTCTTCTCTGCTACACAGATTCAGCATGTACCAGATAGATGGCCTTAGTTGTACAGTCATCTTCCTGTTTCATCTGTTTGATTGTCAGGTGGACATTTGTGATTTTAAAACTGCTTTTATGTGGTTATAGATGGTCAGTGTAATGCTGGACAGATGGTCTTAGTTGCACAATTGCTTTTACATAATCCCTATTTGTATTAAGTGTTGGTTGATGGCCTTAGTTACATAGTCACCTTTTTGTATCATCTATTTTATTTCAACTTCCTTTATTCTGTGGGCATGAATATCCAAAATGATATTTATCTGGCAATTCTCAGTTGGCTGGTACACAGGTTTTGAACCCATAACCTCCTAAATATGATCCATGATACTACTACCTAAGCTATCTTGTTCAGCATAATCATTATTTTTAATGTGATCTCTGATTGTAATGCTTTTTAATTAATAAATAGAAAGGGGAACTGTAATTTTCGGCTCATATTACTATGTCAATCTTAGCTTAGCAAGAGTTATTTCACAGTCAAGCTAAATGCTTACAGCTAAGACTTATGCTTGTTTGTGCTTCACTTTTAAGGTTAATTGCAGCACAAGAGTATGATTTCAAAATTGGTTCTTTCTGGGAAGTATAGAAACATCATTCTCAATGTTTAATGAGTTAAGCTCCTTGGTGGGATCAAGCTATATAGAAATATAGTAGCTACTAAATCTCTGTTAAAAGAGAAAATACCTTGTTTCTATATAACAAATACATATGGCCAGATTTTATGGAAACTGCATATAGTTTTTACGTACGTGAATATAAGTAAAAATAATACACCTTTTAACTCATTTCTCTTCATGCAGTTCTAATAGTGGCCGGTAACGTAAACCAAACATGTCATGCTTTACATCAGAGAGAAATAAGCATGCTGAAAAAACTTACGAGCAGTTTGCTTCTATCTTTCACAGATTTGCAGCAAAAGTTAAAAAAAAAAAAAAGGGAATATTTGGCAACCGCACATATTACCTGCATGTGAGTAAGAATATCTGCACTTGAGGGGCAAGATGATGGTTGTCCCACTGAACAACATGCATTGAGTTTCTGAAGACAGTCAAAATTACACTATTATAGATGTTATTTTTCCGGAGTTATTTAATTCCCAAGACAGTTCTTATGTGCCTCTGCACAAAGCTTTTAATATTTAATGGATTTAACTATAAAAGCAATTATTGTTTTGACTTTTACTGAAAGAACAAAAAGAATATGAATGTTTAATTTAATGTTTACTTATACCCACTTAAAATAAAAATAAAATAGGTAAAATAATTTTTACCTATCAGACACAGTCAAAGCTCATATGCTTACCTTAACATTCAATAAAAATACATAAAAGCTAAAATTTTTATACAGTATCTTATGGGTTCCAGCAGTGTGTAACTCCATAATGTGCATCTTTTATTTTACAGCAAAAACAATAGCTACAATCCAATTTCTCACAAATATGCAATGATCAACAGCCTCGCATTCAGATTGGTGAAGCTACCGTTAAGCCAGAAGGAATAAAAACTAGAATATGAATGGGTTAGAGAAATTCGAAGTTTTAAAAGTTAATTTATTCTTATTTTTGGATTACAAGACCAATGTTTTACTATAAACTATTAAAACATTAATGTTAATAATATTTTGTTTTATATTTTTAATTCCACAAAAGAATGGACGTGGAATGTCTGGTAAAAAAGGAAATAAAAAGTTTTGAGAAACAGAAGAAAAGTAAACGAAATCAGCACATTAAATCATAAAACCAAGAACTGTTTTTAAAATATTCCCTTATCATCCTCTGGTACACAAAAAATTCCAAAAGATAAATAAATAAATAATAACTATTGTTATTATCAGATTAGCCCTTGAGGTGCCACAGTAATTACTAATTTATTATCTGCTATTCTTATCTGAATAGAATTAGTACAAAGAGTATGAGGAGGTATTATCACAGTTGATAACCAACATTGGATTAATTTTTCACGCTTAATTTTGTCCTTCAATTTATTGTTCAGTGAATCCTGGCTAAGGATGGAAGCAAGAATCTCAAAACATGTCCAAAGTAAGTTCTTTTTAAATAGTAAAGCTAGAGGGTTATAAAAGTTTTTTCTTCTCAGATTATTCTATGGTTGCAAACTTTTTCCAGTTGCTCAGTGGCTTTCTAGTGAAGCATAAATTATGATAAATGATTCTATGCCACGCCTGTTAAAGCAGAAGTTGTGTAGAAGTTCCTTATATTAATTTATCTTGACTCATTCAGCATTTACAAATGCTGAAACTGAACCAAATATGAACACAACTTGAAAGTTTTACCTTTGATTTAAGAAATAGTATTTCTGAAGCAGCTTATAACACTTAAACAAAAATGAAAATGAAATTGAGTTTTATTTATGGATGCTCTTTAACTGCTATGGTTTTTAGCGCCCCATTCTATATTGGGCGTGAAACACCGGTAATTTTGCTCAGAGGCCTCTTTATCAGGCTTGAGGTTCTTTTACGTGCTGTAAATCTACGACATGGGACCACCGGCTTTACTTCCCTGCCGAAGGAAGCCATGCTAAGGATTTTTACACCCAAAAAAATCCATCGCACTCCACTGGGTTTGAACCCGCGACCTTGGGAACCAGAGGCTAGCAAGGTACCACTAGTCCATGGAGGACGACACAGTTAAACAAAATGTTATTAATTTCTTTGAACTTCTTCTTCATCATCAACCATTTTAGCAAAGGAGATTCATGCAGTATCAAAGAAAACCTAGAGGCATAACCACTTTTTTACTTGAAACTATGTCATATAAAGAAGCCCACAACAATTGCTTACTCTATCAGATTAAATCTCAGTTCTACTGTCTTCAAAAACTCAGTGCAGTAAAAATTTCATTTTATAAGCTTCGCAAGGAATTAAAAAGAAATTCTGGATACAGAATATCATGTCTAATTGGCAAAAGACTGTCTGGTGAAAAAAGAAATAAGAGATGACTTCACTAAAGATATTTTTATAAAATTAAGTAAAATAATATTATATCCAATGCAGATACACATGCAGAAGTTTACTCAAGATGATCATAATATAATGTAACAATCACAAATAAGGTATATTTTTTCATAAAACAACTTGGTTTTTATTTGTCTATTGGTGTGTAGTTCTGGTATTTTCTGTGCATTTTGTATGTATTGTTTACTTTTCGATTAAGCACACAAATGTGAACTTTTCTGATTATCTTATAAAATATTAAATAACAGTACATACCTATAATTCAATAAAGAAAAATGCAATAATATCCAGGAGGAAATATTAACTATGCAATAATGAAACGGCTGGAAGATCTACATTTCATTTACATAAGATAAAGCGAAATATGTACCTATTTCACATTAGCAACTAACAACACTGAGTTAAAAGGGGCAAATAATACAGGGGAGTATTGGTATTCTGCCAATGCATAATTTAGAAAATGTGTGCACATGCGTAAATGCATACTTACATTTGAAATGCTATGAAATCCTCAGAATTGTTTAAAATCAGATCAAATATCTTCTTGATGTAAGTTAAAAGTTATTTTAGGTATTTACATTTTGAAAATTTAGTTGCAAACAATTAAAATAATTATAGTTTATATGCTATTCAAGAACCGATAAGTTAAAAAAAGAATAAGTTTTTTATTGACATTGTAAAACAGTTGTAATGTTTCTGAAATTAAAATGCTATATACTTGATGTTAAATAGTTGAGGTTTCCATATAGCTAATCAATAAATTATTGTAATGCCATTTCTGACTTGAAAATGATTACATAAAAAATACAAACTTTCTTTTTCCCTCACTTCTTAATGCACCTTGACTCAATGTTTATTTGTGGATACCCTTACTTTCCATATCAATCCACACTGCCACTGTTTAAATGCAGTCCTGTAAATTTTAATTGTCATTTTCTGCTGAAGAAATAAAAAAAAAGCTATGCTTAAAGTTACTATTAAGTAACATGGAAGTCGATTTTCAAGTAATCATTGGATAACGTAAAAGAACAAGTAGATGAAACAAGTCATTGAGGTGTTATGCAGAGATACTGAAGTTATTGGCATTTCATATTTAGTAGATGTAAGTCTGTGCTTACTTCAAAAATATAAAATTCCCTTTTGCCCCCTATTCCATTCACAGAATGGCTCTTTGTTATTATCTTGCAAGTCTAGGAGGAGATAAGTTCTCTTTTCTAAAACATTTATATGGTAGAACTTGAATTACAAAACTACTTACTTGGTAAAAATAAATTAATATATACTGACATATCTCCATCTAGACTTTGAAATAACTATATTTATTTATTGATTTATTCTGATTCTTACAAAGAAAGCTATGACTTTAAATGCCCTGTATTTTATCTTAGCATTCCTGTAAGAACCAGACAACAGGGTGAGAATTAGGTAATGATTCGATTTTAGGTGCACAGGATATGAATTAGAAAACTGAGTAAAGAACAAAAAAACCTTTGTCGTCAATACCTAAATTGTGGTAATTAATCACAGACAAAATATACAAGTGACCAAAATACACTAAATATGAGTTCATTATTGAATATAATAACGTTGAAAGATGTCCTGTGACATGATGGATATGTGGCTTTGCTCCATCACAGGGATGCAACCTCACTGCTCTCAAATACAGCCATTGGATGCTAAAAGCATAAATAATTAACAAACATCAACAAATTGAATTCATAGCATAGCTATTATAAGTACTGTATATTAAATTGTCACATCATAAGATAATATAAAACATTATCTCACCAAAGCACTACATGTTTTGCTGTTGCTGTTGTTCTTGTTGCATTTTTTGTTTGAACAATGCTGTCTCTTCAAATATGTACTTTTTCAGCGTTTCTTTTGGCAGGTCATCAAGCTCCATGGCAAATCGGAATGGTTCTTCTGCAACTGGCTATAAACCAATAAAAAAATACATCCATTTAGATATCAGCATACAAAAAATGGGATACAATTTGTTTTACAACCAAATTTACATGCACCTTCAAATATATGTACCAGTGATGGTATGTGAATGAGTTAACAGTATTAAGTTAGCTGCCTGTAATTTTTGTTACAATTTACTCATTAAAATTGAACTTTACAAATACGCTTCATTATTTACAATTTTTTTTTTCACAATCAAATAGTAATTTCAAACATTTGTAAAGGGACCTACATTTAATAATATTTGTGAGCAAAATATAGATAAAAAGTACCCATACAATTTTTTAACAAAAATCACTGAAAACTATATAACATGCTATTCAGCAAAGTTTCACTGATTCAGATAATGAAGTTCATGCAAGGGAAGATGTACTAATCGGCCACAATATGAGTGTATTTGGTGGAGAGAGGAACTCAACAGTTACAGAACAATAGGGAGGGGCATCAGAAGTGCAGTCTGGTAAAGAAAACATCTGCAGTTCTGAATTGCATTTGCTAGTAAGGTTGAGGCATTAAAATGAAGAAGCACTGTTTTCATTGTGCTACTGCACCCTCCCATTATTGCCTTGCCCCTCACTCCCCTCTGGTCAATAGCCTTGATGATGCTAAGCATTGTCAGCAAAACAGTGGTGCCCTTCTCCAAATGCACTCATATTGTGGCTGATTAATAAACATTTTAGGTTCAGAATTAATAAAGAGTTCACATCTGTTTATGAGTACAATGAGAGCTTTTGAACAAGTCTTTTAACAACGAAATTGCTATTGCAAGATAATGAATCAGTGTGTAACAGGCAGAGTGGAGCCTTAACCTCAAAACAACTGTGTGTTGCTTTGCACTGGATGGGAACTGGCTGTCAAGTTTAATGCAATAGTAGACATGCATGGACCGTCTAAGGCCTCAGTGTGCAGAAGTGTCACAAAGCGGTTACTTTTATTGAATATGCTACATGACTGGAGACTTAACATACACCTTTAGTGGTTTTTGCAACACGCTTTAAAATAGAAATATGGCAGAGTGCACATAATGTTTATGTTTGTCAATTGTTTATTTGAATTTGTAAAGTTCTCAAATTTTACAGATTAACACTTATTAAGAAATGAAACAGAGTTTAAAAACATTTGTATCATATTCTTAAAGGACTGGAGCTTTTAATAATAAAAAGGTATCTTTCGTTTCTGTAATTTATGGCATATCAGAATTTACAGAAGTAAAATTTAATATGTTAGGTTCTACCTGTAATACATGCAAATGTCATTTACTTGCCATCGTCTTAACAAAAAAAAAAAATATTACATGAAATAGAAGTACTGTTTCTGATCAACTACTAAGGCATGTTGAACTGAGAGAGTCCACAAATAATCAACATTGCTATGATGATGAAGAGGTATAATTGCTGCTTCTCAGACTGAAGGTGGTCAACATTTGAAACCTAAGATTTGATATGGGGCTTTACCTCAATCTATGATGAACATCAGTTATGTTTCTGACCTTTCACTTTCACTTCATTTATTAAAAGTAAACAAACTGAACTGTGAATATTATAAGATTAAGCATGAAGGTGAAGAAATGTATCTAAAAGATATGAACATTTTTATATATAAAATGTTCTGAAAATTCTGTTGAAAGGATTTTATTTTCTTTCTTAGTTCAACATGACACAGAGATGGTTGGAATGATGTTTTAATAAGCCCAGGGTGCATAGAGCTGAGTAGCCCAACATTTTGTGTTCTTATGGTATGGAAAAACCTCCAGAAAAAAAAAAACAACTTATCCACTAAACCCAACCTACATTCAAATTCAGGACCTCTGGAAGGTTATTGGAATAATGTTTAATAACTGTTCTTATAGCTTACCGCACCTGTAAGGACACTGGACATTGATGCATGAAATTAAATAATTGGGAAAGGGAATTTGGGAAGGAAAACTTCAGACTTGAATTTAGGATACTTTCCCAACATTTTCCATTTACAAGGAATGAGGAAAACCCGTAAAAATCAGGGAGAATGGCCCTCACAGGATCTGAACCATGTACCTCCAATTCATAAGTCCATGCTTTAACAACCTTGGCCAGCCTTGTTAATACCATCAAGGTAGGCAAAAGGAATTGTGCAATTAATTCCACACAAGCCATGTGTTGGTTAAGCTTGGAAAGGTAGAATCAGATGACTGAAAAATTCAATGGTTGAAACTATGAAGCCATTTGGGTATATCATCTCAATACAATTTGAGATCTCCTTGTGGTTTACCGGAAAAAATGCGAATCAGTTGGGGACTTTAATGTCGTACCGGCATGTTGCCATGGTAGCTTAGTGGTTAGAGCAACTGCACGGAAACCGGGAGATCCGTGGTTCAAATCCTGGCGATGGATTGAATTTTTCAGTCATCTGATTCTATCTTTCCAAAAGGAATTGTATTAAAACTGTAAAGCCAGAAGACATTTTGAATCACTAATTATTATAATTAAGTGCCATCTTTATATCTTAATATAAGATGCAAAGTCTAAAATATGACAAAAGATCTTGAAATGAAAATACAAACCTCATCAGCAGGGTCATAATACTGTTCAAGATATGGATGTGCCAGAGCATCTTCTACACCAATTCTGTTATGTGGATTGAAGGTTAGCATCTTGTCTAAAAGATCCAGTGCTTTGGGGTCAGCCTGTGGAATCATACTGTTCCAAGGGACCTTAGGTTTGTATGGTAGAGACTGGAGGTAACTTCGAGCTTTTTCATTTATGATGCATTCTAAGTCTTCTTGTGTCGGCGATCCAAGCACACCAAGGATGTGATTCAGCTGATCCAGGTAGTGTTTCCCAGGAAAGATGGGTCGGTTCATTAGCATCTCTGCCAGGATGCAGCCCACTGACCAGATATCTATAGATTTTGTGTAACCCTGTGCAGATAAAGAAAAAAGGGAGGAAATATTAATATGCTCTCCATACCACAAGATTTTAACCATGATCTGTTCACTTTCATTTACATGCTGAAGAGAGTGCTAACCAGGGATGCCAACCTGTACAATAATTATGGGGACATATGATAAGTTTAATGCCAGTAGGACGTACAATACTGGGAAAATGTACAATATTTTTAAAGTTCTTAATACAGCTGATCCATATAAAAGAACACTTTTTAAAGATTTGCAATTTCCCTTCAGTTCAGTCATGTTTAGCATTGTACTCAAGTTTAAAAGATTTTACATATTGTAGGTTTTTGTCAAAATATGTGTGATTTTCACTGAAGATCATTAAATGCTGATGCAGCAGTATCATGTATATGATAGAACCAAGAGTAGTAAAATTATACTTTTTAAAAATATAGTTATTTGTTACGTTTACTGTAGGAACTCTTGATTCTGATTTTAATTATTTTCTTTATTTGTTAAAATTGACAGAAATTAAGTATGTATGTCAGTTGATGAGAAACTGTTGAATGCAGATAGAGCTATGTATTACCTCCCAAACAAGCTCTACAGTCTCTTAAAGTTAGCATTATATATTTTAAAAATGTATCAGTATTTTAGCTAAATATTTTTTATTCTATTATTTACTGTGTAATTTTCACCAATAAAAATAAAAACATTGATAAAAATGATTTCTAGTTTTGCAATGTATTTCCATAAAATAGCAGAAATAATTTTATGTAAAATATTACAATGAATAACAAACATATTTTCTGTGTGTATACTGTAGGCATGCATGCATACATACATAGATGCATATTTTTATGCTGCAAAATCTCCTATCAAGGAGTAGTTGTGTGCTATAATTGCAATTTAAATCAGTTTGATTTTATTGTAAAAAAAACTGTATTAATAACATCAAAACATCTTAAAAATTCTAAATGTATTAAAATTATTTGCACATTTTAATACGCTTTAAAACAGCAACCCTCAAAATGAAGTTAATGTAGGTTAGTATGATCTTCAACTGATCCCTTCCAATTTTCGTCAAGCTTTATCCCACTTTCCTTCCATTCCCCCTTTCTTTCTGCGTATCTGTTAAATTGGAGCAAGCTTTGAGATGGAGAGAGGGACAGAGAGAGAATCTATATGTGACAACAAAACAAGCCCTGACTTAACAGTTATCAGAATTACTTATGTACTTGATTGATACAGTGATACTGTAGAATGTGTTTAGGAAAATTACGCCCAAAAAATCCATCGCCCTTTGCAGAGTTTGAAGCCGCGACCTTGGAAACTAGAGACTAGCATGGCACCACTATACCATGGAGAACGACACATGAGTTTAGATATTAAAAGCCATTACGTATATTGTTGACATGAACAGACACAAAAATATGATGAAGAATACTAGTGACAAATGGCTGCATTTTGCTCCTTCATTTGCTTTTACTTTCTATACCGATAATTCACCAGAAATACATGTTTTGAGGCCCCCTGAATAAAAAAGCATTTTTAGAAAAAGTTCTGTGTGTCCATGTGTGTGTGTGTGCACGCGCGCATGTGCATGTGTGTGGGGGAAACGGAAAGTTGGATAAGTACCTAAGTTGGTATTTGAGTTCAGTATGTTCCAAGGATGTGGCATGAAGATTTTCAAGAAAATCCCCCTACAACCTCAGCTATCCTTCACATGGAACATTTTTCAAAAATTTTTATTTTCTAAAAAATGGCTCTAATGATTTTTATTAAAATGTCATATATTAAAGATATTTACATGACAAATAAAATGTATAGCTTGAATTTTCTGGGAATAATCAGTGAAGTCCTCTTCATTTGGAAGGAGTTGTGTATAATCTTTTATAACTTGTAAACATTAAGCGATAGCCAAAACGTACTACGCAAAAAATGTAGATCTCTTTAAAGCACACAATTTATTTAAAATAAGTTTTTCTGTTGCATAAGCACTTCGGAGATATCCATAATTAATAGTTTGAATTGTTAATTACATGGCCATTCTTTTAAAAGTTGTTTCTCGCAATTGCATGGAAACAGTATGGAATATTAAGGCCAATGTAAAGTGTCCAGTTCTTAAACATTTGACTAGTGCTGTTGTCTAACGAAATGTGTAATGTAGCTATTTCTGTAAGGTTTGTTTGAATAAAAATGTAGTAGATAGAAAAATAAGCTTTAATAAGAATAGTTTGTAAACCCACTAATAAACAATTGAGGGTAGAGAAAGGCATATGAATATATCACATTAGACTTTTTTGTCAAAGCATTCACAATAAAACATACATTCCTCTTACAGTGATGGTAAACATTTCTCTCCAAAATATACTAGAACCTTTTTTCAGGACATCTGCACCATGTTCAGGATTCCTGTAATGGAAAGAACCTGCTGACCAGTTTAGTAACAATTCAGTTTCTTTTTATGTTTATGTTACCTCTGTATAACAATATTTGTCAAAACTTATCACCTGCCATTTCAAAGTCATATTTCTTATACTCCAACTCTGATGATATTAAAATTGTTCTGTATGTGAAATGTGGGTTAACACACAACTTCCTCCTTGGTTAATTCTAATTATTGCTTTGGTCATTATTCATTGAAGTATAAGAAAGTTTGAAAGTCAAGTGCTATTTTTTGCAGTATTTTTTATGTTTTATTATCACTATTTCAGAAATTAATCCAAAATTTAAGAAAAGGTTGAGGCACCAAATCCAAGTACAAATTCACTAAAAAAGTAAACCTTATCTAGTATTTGTTCTTTCAAAATAGCACCCAATGAGCTAAATTTTGAATCAATTTTCAAAATTCAATAATACAGCCAGGTCTCAAAATCCTGGATCTTTGGGTTATCATGCCAACAAATCTACCATTGAGCTGTTATGAATCCCCAGAACATGCATTGAACTTCTCTTATCTGAAATACTTTAGAGGCAATCTTAGTTTCTCTAAGATGTCTTACCTCAAAGTTGCTGCAAGAACTTTTTAGCCCTAAAAGTGTAAGTACTTTCATTTGGGGGCATCAGTCCTGCAACATGATCTTTATATTGCTTTATTGTGCTAAGAGTTTTACAAATTTGATTGTAAACCAGAGTTTCACTGAGTTGTGGCCATGGTACTGAATTTTTAAATTTGATTCAACTTTCTACAGAAATGCAAAATAAAATGTAATTTTCCTTCAAATTTTTACTTGTATAGTTTTGCAAATCCAAAATATTGCATTAATTTACACAGTACAGAATGTTAACCCCCTTTTTGTTTAAATATATCCTTCAATTGAACTTTAACTTTGATGAGGTCATTTTTGTTTTAACCCAAACACGTCTTATTTAAATGCCTACTCAACTAACCAAGAAATCAGATTTAAATCCCCTAGCAGTGAGGGTGGTAACAGCTTAATGCTTAAAATAATTTGAAATCAACCAATACGATATTAAAAGCATAAACTCACCAGTACTGTTGTGTATGATAGACCTCAAAACAATTCTCTAAATGAAGAGTAACATCACACTTTTTACTTACAATTGGGGGTTTCAAGGCATTGGTTTTTGCTCCAGTACAACTGAATAAGCGGTTTTGGCACTTGAGACATCAAAATAACAATATAGGCCCTAATTTCATCTGTGGTAGTGTTAAGACCATTCATCATCTTTCAACATTTTTCTATCAGATTGTTCAACTGCCTTGTCGCATAAGCATTAGTTTTATAACATGTTTTGACAAACAATGGTTTCATATATCCTGAAAAAAACTGAAAGTGCAGATGGCATCTGTGATACATGCTTGTTCAATAACTCTTTACAAACACCACTATTTGCAGTAAAAGAGTAGAGAATGGGGTTATTGTCAGTTTTAGTCCAGTTTCAATTACACTGTGTTTTCTGTGTCATGATATGAATGTGTTTCGAAGGGCCTGGTGCATCATCATAGGTTTCAAAATTATTTTCCTCGCTGCTTTCTGATTCACTATCCTGTCACTACAACTTTCTTCAGTCTCTCTTTCATATTCAGAAAAATCAGCAGTTTCACTATTGCTCTCTAATACACTGTATATCAGTTTTCTCAAACCCTGCTTGTCATCCACACAATTTTTTTCACAGCCATAATGGCT
This sequence comes from Deroplatys truncata, assembly GCA_030765065.1. Classification (NCBI taxonomy): domain Eukaryota; kingdom Metazoa; phylum Arthropoda; class Insecta; order Mantodea; family Mantidae; genus Deroplatys; species Deroplatys truncata. The sequence goes on from CM060983.1 coordinate 170,516,094, forward strand.
ACTGACACACGTGCAGGAAGATTAAAATGATTTTTCCTTGGTTCAATTCAATTAAAATTTTATTGCATCTGTAGATAATGAGTACATGATATAGAATCAATTGGGTGAAACACTGCTGGTGAGATCCTATTGTTGGAATTACAAACATCACATGTCAGCACTTCATTTGAAACATATATAAATGACATCTGTGAGCGGGAAACTAAACTAAATGTAGTTATGTAGAGCAACGCAGCACTGCAAGCTGAGCTTGTCATATGATTCATATACCAAAAAGTGTGCGCAAATTCTGGTCGTCAAATGATGTGAATGAGTTAATGATGGTTGTTTTGATGTGAGACAGTAATGCAATATTATGGATATTAAAAGGAAGAAAGGGGGAGTGGAATGCTCACATAGACAGAACCAACAGCACCAGGCGGATCAAGATAGATCAAGACACACTCCCAAGAGGAGAAACAGATTTGGGTTGACCAAAAAAAGCTGTAGGAAGGACTGACTGATATCTGCTACTGAGTCATTCTCTGTATGATAACAAATAGCCTTGGGCCTATATAAAAAAAAGGGTGGTGGTGATGATGATGTTGGTGATGAGGACGAAGATAGTCTGCAATAATGTGTTTCTGTCACTTTTGCAAAAGACAATTATGACAACTTCATTAATATACCAAAACTACAAACAACTCAGAGTAATTTTCATTTCTTGTATATGTGAACAACACTGTCTTAAGACTACTCTAAGGAATTTTGTCCACTATCTAACAGAGAAATTTAATAGTAATAATTCAGCAATTCCTCACTGGCACTCCATAAGCCCATGTCAGTGGTTCTTGAAGATTCACAGACACTTATAAGATCAATGTGACTTAAATATAGAAAATATAGAGTTCTTTCAATCACTGATGCTGCAAAAGTGTGGCTTTCATCTGGAGTCAGTTCTGTATATCCTATTTATGTGAACAATGCTTTTCATGTACTGCAATGATGACAAGATATGGAAGTTACTGGTGACAGCATTCAATATGCATGCCAGAAGGCACATTTACAAAATCAATAATTGTCCACCTCCTCGGTGTGGGCATAGCTCTCTGGACTGTATTCCAGGGGGCCAAGTACAAGTCTCTTGGTTGGCATGAGTTGCCTGGATAATATTTAAGCCCCCCTCCCTTGAGATTTTTGCTCCATGAACTCCAGTCCTCATTCATACATTCATCATATGGACCTACCAACTGAAAGGACTATGTAATAAAAAGGATGACTAATATCACATAATTCAAAAGGATACAGAATGGTTAGAAGACCTATGATAAGATGGTTGAAGAAAACTTTGAAGGAACCAGAATGGGCCAATGCAGCTGATGATAATGAACCTTTTCATTGTGATGAGCGTCAAAACTAAAAACTCCTTACTTTGAGATGGAACTTTGCATTTTCCTGCTGTTGCAAAAAGTAACTAAAAATTATGTTTTAGGAAGAAGTAAAGTTGTAGATTAAGTTAGTATAAAATATGAGCAAGCTAGTAACAGTGATGTGAATTTGAAATTATATAGAAAATTTGAGTCGGAATTGAAACACTTAACATCACTTACATGTTTTACAATTTGACCACCACATCACAAACCTAACCCCAAAAAAAAAGGCAAAATGATTTTCAAGAAGTTCACTTTCCACCCAAGGACTCACTACAAATTCCACAACAGCTTCAAAAAACACATTTGCCTAGCTCCACAAAACAGATTAAGTATAGAGAAATTGCTTTGCAACAAATCAAAGTACCAAATACCTCAGAAAAAAAAAATAAAGCAGGAATCTATCAAATTAATTGCCCAAAATGTGACCAAGTATACATAGGTAAAACAGAAAGAAATTTAGAGACCAGATTAAAAGAACATATGAGACACATCAAATACAAACAAATGGACAAATATGCAGTTGCACATCACTTTTGGACATCAAATCACAACCTCACACCAAATATAGCACTCTTAAAACTGACAAAACACACTGCAGAGTTGGATACTTGGGAAAAGTTATTAATCACAAAACATAAACACCATGTGATTAATTTTGAATTGCCGCCACTGAACCCACTATGGAGTTTTATCACTACACCAGATTCAACCACACACAGATGCATGCGGGACAACACCACAAGGAACCAGTCGGCCACTTCCGATGATGGGAGCAATTAGCTCCTGAAACCGGTCAAGTTGTAAAACATGTAAGTGATTTTAACTGTTTCAACTCTGATTGAAATTTTCTAAATAATTTGTAGATTAAGGTTTATTGCTTGTCATCTAAAACCTTTCTCTCCATTATGGGGAAGAAAAGTTAGCTGCCAAAACTACTACTGAGGAGGGATGAGTTGGAGGTATACTTTAATGCTGACCATATGGAAATCAAAAGTTACTTAAGATATAACTGTATATGAAAGCTAGTTTTTACTTCCTCTACTACGTATAGTAAGTAGGGGAAGTATTGTATTCCACCCAAAAATTCGATACCGAGATTTCATCGGAAATATATGTTTTGAGACCCCCTGAATCCAAAAAAAGCATTTTTGGAAACATGTCCGTGTCTGTGTCTGTGAACAGCATAACTCAGAAACGAAGTCGGATAAACACCAAACTTGGTATTTAGGTTCAGTATCTTCCAGAGATGCAACACGAAGGTTTTCAAGAAAATCCCCCCACCCCAGATTACCCTTTACATTAAACATTTTTCAAAAATTTTAATTTTCCAAACATGGCTCTAACGATTTTGATTAAAATATCATATGTTTTAAGATATTTCCATGACAAATGAAATGTATATCTCGAATTCTCTGGGAATGTCTCCAAAAGTATTCTTCATTGTGAACGACTTTTGCATAACTGGTAAACCATAAGAGATAGACAAAATTTTACTACACAAAAAAAGTAGATCGTGTTAAAATACACAATTTATGTCATATGCATTTTTTTGTTGAGTGAACCATTGCTTGTTATTCCCTTAAAATTTTCAATATTTATTTTCTCAAATGGGAATTCGTTATTCATTTTTTTTGTCTTCAATATGCAAAGAGTATTAATCTGTGGCAAAGAGAATGGTGCTGCACCTAGCAACCAGCTATTAAGATATATGTCGATGCTTACAGGCTACTGCATATCTATATTGCCCTTGCAATTACAAAACAAGGGGAACATAGTACGCCTTAAGCGATAGTCAAATATTTTTAGAACTGGTCCCTATGTGTAAAATGTAATTCTGTTTGCATGTCAAAAGATTGTTTCTGCAAATGTTTATCTCGATTAATATGAAATAGATGGAGAATAAGAGTTTGTAAAAATAGTTTGTACAAGAGTAGAGAAAGTCATGTGAGTGTAACACATCAGATTTGTTTTTTGGATGTGCAAGATATTTACAGCTGAAGCAAAGCTGAGACTAGAATATCAAAACTGGTCTTGAAAAAAACACTTTCCTTCAGTTATGTACAATTTTGTTTCATACTATGTCAAAATACATATATCAGCCAAATATTGTACAGCATATTATGTTGAACATGGACACAGTCCTATGTTTCATATGCTATTGTAGGGCCAACAGTTAAGTTATTGACGAAACAGTTGAAGGGATGTTGGTACTGGAGTACGTAAAGTAACTGAATGGAGAAGTTCAATTTGATGTACTGGTTTGGAGATGGAGAAACATGAAATTCCAGATAGCATGAAACAAAACTTGTTCCCCATATTGGACAAAAGATCATTATTAGAGATTGTACAGAACCTATACCTTCTGCTTAAGATGAGAAAATCATCATGAAACCTATGCTTTCAAGTACAAACTGAACAAACAAAATATTATCACATTAAAGGTTTGAAGTTACCTTGGAGTTTAACATAATTTCTGGAGCACGATACCATCTTGTGGCTACATATTCCGTTAAAAATCCTGTATGGTCATGATCAGGATCTGCAACTCGTGCTAAGCCGAAGTCACAAATCTGAAATAAAAATCAAGAATTAATTTTTTTTTATAAATTTTATACCTATTTTTTCTTAAAGCTGTAGCAAAATTATGCCACTAAGTTATAAGAGTATAATAAAGAACAGGCACAGAACATTTAATAGTAAACATACAATTTATCATGAAAATGATAACGGCGTTTTTATAAAGTTAATGTATAAATAAATTATGTGAGGGACTGCACAGAGCTGTCATCCATTGCTTTACCACAGAGAATCACGTTTAAACTAAAGCTTCTTTTCATTACTTCTCTCTTGGTTTGAAAGAAGACATCTAAAAATATTTATCACAGCTTTGTTTACACATACATGCAAGAGATTATAATTAAACTCACACATTGATGACTGCTTATGTTTTTAAAAAGAAGTACGAAGCATGCAGACCAAAGAAAATTTTGCTAAACCAGGCAGCTTAGTGTCATAAAACTGAGTTGTTCCTTGCTGACACATGAGTCACTAGCTTTGAAACAACTAGCATTTTTGTAAACAATAAGTTTCTTCTTTAATGCTGTCCCAACACGTGCTGAACAGGGCATGGCCATATTTTATAAACTTGTTTATACATTTGAATTTTTGATGGATCTCATGTTACAGCCAAACAACAGAAATGAGAAAAGATGAGTGTATATCTGTGGCATATTCTCATTTTCATAATCATTGTGCACAATTTTGGTAAAAACACAAAGTGCAACATGATAGGATTGATTCTTTGAGTATTTCCATCGTATATAATTTTAGTAATATGTTCCTCTTCTCGTATTCATCACTTAGATTTGTAGCAGTAAAATTATCCCATTCCATTCTGAATACAAACACTTCCAAAATACTAAGAACTTGCACAACAACTACTCTCTATAGAATCTGCTTGTGGAACTCAGAAGAAATGATGTGACAAAGTGCTGTGATATATTTCATTGTGTATTGTTCCTTTGATACTATGCCAAATGAGCAAACAAACCACTGCATGTTATTATGTCAGGACCTTTAAATGAATGTTCTAACAGGCTGCCAATAATATATGGATTGGTAAAACTAATGCCAGAAATTGTAAGATGCTGAGAGCTAACAAACCTTAGGATGTGCGTGCGTGTGTGTGTGTGTGTGTGTGCATGTGTGTGTGTGTGCGCGCGTGTGTGTGTGTAAACTATATTTTAGAGAAAGTGTCACTAATGCTATTGGCACTACTCACACTTTATTAGGTACATAATTTCTTTCTAAGAATACTTCAAAATACTCAATAAGCATATGCTGAAATTATACAGAATATCACCATCAAAGACCAGGATCACATAAATGATGTTACAAGAACCAATACTCTATTTTGCAATCTTTCCCAATGTCAAATGGGGCAAATATTATTTCTGTAAATAATGCTTCTATATATGCACAGTCCAAGCTCAAACTATTAACTCTTCAATGACCTAACCTTATCTAACACACTTTTGAATTGTTCTTTTGTGATTCAAAAACTGTACACTAGGTAAGCTGGAATTATGTTCATGCCTGTTTGATAATTGTCTTTCTGATTAAAAATCTAATGAAATATGTTAGTTATGAGTATATCCACACTGTATATTTTACCTTTTTTCAAAGTATGTTCAGATATGGTTTAATATTTTTGGGTAATGCTACGAACATTGAAGATATCCTAATTAAAAAAAAAAAAGCAATTAGAATTATGACAATGTCTGTTAGTTAAAGCTAATTGTAAACCTCTATTCATTTCAACCGATATTCAGACAATTGTAATATGTACTTGTATGATGTATTAGTCTATATTGTGAAGTATTAGGTAATTAGTAGCTACTGTCATGCCAGACACATTATTGCATCGTATTGGCGACAGCATTGTTGGGGTAATTCTTTCGGCTCTGGATTTGAAGTTTGTTTTGGCATGATGCTCTCCAATCCGAGCTAGCGGGCCTAGCGAGGGTTGGAGAGGGGGAGTAGGTTAGAGTTACTTTTCTTAGAGTTGTGTTAGCGTCACTTTGGTTTGAGAGTCGAGTGATATATGTGTAGCGTGTGAATGTGGTTCGTGTGTGTAGCATCTTCCCTCAATTTCTTTCGTTGTCTCTTTTGTGTGCGATGTAGGGGCACCATATCTTTTACTGAATAAACCACTGTTAATGTGAAAAATGTGAATTCTGTGTGTTTTTGTTATAAATATCCCACGCCTGCACTGAATGTGATGTTCAAAGTCCTGGTCCTCTAGTTGCTTCTGTAGCTACGTCTCCAATGTGCATGCTGGGGTAATTAAAATTTAATACTTTTAGCTGGAAACCTTTTGGTCCTCACCCCTGTATGTAACAATATGAAGAAGAATCTATTGCATGTAAATACTAGAAGCATAATACACAGCCATGTAACAAGGAGTAACATCCATATCACAGACTTACCAAAATAAAAAACTATCATAAAGTACTGGGTATCAAACTCTTGTTATCAAATCATATGCATCTTGCATCTTTGATTGAATACAAAAGTAAATTGTATAGTTGGCTTGAAAGAAATCCATTTTATTCTGTACATGGATTTATTGTCACATGTAATAACAGTTTTTAAGATGTTGGTAGTGTTAAGATGAAACCTATTACTGCAAAAATGAACGGTGAAATAAATATCAATATCAAAGTAAACAGCACTTGCTTAAATTGCTTTACAATTTGAAACAGATACATATTCTAACATATGTCTGAACTGTGACACAACAAGTCAAAGATTGTGATCTGTTCAACAACAAGCATTTGTTGCACATGTTGTGTTCTTGGCAACTATGAGCTATCTGTTGCCCCATTTGTCTTTTGAGTACAATTGCCTTTTATCTCCATAATCAATCGTAATACCACAAGAAATGCTGTACCAAATTTCATGACTACATTCCATGGTCTTCAAAGATGGCATTAAGTATTCACTCTGTATAAGAAATTTAATAATGGTGTACGAAGTTTACATTAATTTTTCTGAAAATTCACAGTATGATTCATACTACTTCAATCTATTTTATTGTTAAAAAATTAACTATTTCTATTGGTCTTATGGATGTTATGTCCATTCTGTCGTGTGGAGCCAGTTCTCCTGGTCGGCATGCCAAGGAACCCAGATTTTATTTCTGGTGGCCATGGGGAGATTTTTCAGCAGTTGGAAAACTTCCATTCCGGGTTCAAGACTGGGTAAATGCAATGCAAGTTCATTGCCATATTATAGAAAACAATGGCAAACTGCTGCAGTATCACTTTGCCTAGACCATCCTCAGATGAGACTGACTGCCACCTATAACCTAGTCTAGGACTTTAGGCAGAAAACACTTCATTAGAGATGCTAAGCTATTATGATAACTACCAGAGGCGTATTTTCCTTGCTTAGATTTTTCTTCCAATTGTTAGAGAGTATTGCAGAATGTCATAATATTTATTAGTTTTAATTATAAGAGTAATGGTATAGGACAAATGGATCCTAGTGACACAATTGTGTCCTGCTTGCAGCTGTGATTTCAATGCATTCATTGTATGCTATGTTCATTTCCTTCCCTGCATGCTGTGTGTATCTATGCTTGCACTGACACAGGCAAACAGTTATTCCCCCTCCACTCATCTCTAGACCCTTGGAATAGACTCAAGATGCATTTGGTAGACTTGCATATGAGACATTCCATGTGAAATCGAACGGCAAAATACCTCACATTTTTTGTTTATGTTGTAAGGGGTGCTAATGAAAGCATATTTATCAAATATTTGCAGCTAAAACCCACAGTTGTCACATTATTCAATGATAAATGTATCGTATTAATTCATTTTGTCGCATTTTAAGTGTGTATAGCTCCAGAACCCATTATTTCAGAATATTGTACCAAATCTCATTTTGTAGATAAAAGGTCCACATTTCATTATAGCATATACTACTTATTTTTATAATATTCACAAAAATCTATGTACAGTTTTTACTTCTTTTAAGCGCCTCTAGATTTTAAAACTAAAATATTAGATTGAGAATAATTCGCAGTGTCATTAAGAGAAGTCGGCAATGTTGGTAAAGTGATTATGTTTGGGTGTTTATTGTTATAACCAAAAAGTGAATAAATGCAGTGATTTATGTAGTTCATGCATGATAATCACCAAGCGCTCTGTGAACCTGTGAGGAAATACTCAGAATCACATACTGCTTAGTAAGCATTCTCGCTTTTAACCTTACACACAGCAGCTTGCTTGACCTTCAGTTCAAAACGAACATGCGAGAGCAACCATGAGTGCATAAAGTAATTTATTTCTGTAATTATTTTAGATGAAAATTTATCAGTAACCACTACGTAAAATATATGTTTGATTGTGTTGGAATCATATCATATATAATAACATTATTTTTCTTAATCCATAACCGCCTACACTTGAAAAAATAGAAATCTCTTCATGTAAATAAAAATAAGAAAAGTATGTTTACTTATCAGTATGAAATTAAAGTTTAGGGAATCAAAATAAAGCTCAATTTAAATAATTCAATTTAAAGGTTTTAGAGTTTTAACAGCTCTAAGTTGGAAATTTTATGAAGATACAATAAATTTTGAGTGTTTGCATAAAGCATTGTATCGGGCTTGTCTACAAATCCAAATGTTTTGTTTTGTTTAAAAAATGCAAGGCCTATTTTTCTTCTATTTCAGACGATTTGAAATGGTATGTCCCATATGAATATGGCAAAAATGACAAGGAAAACATTATGGAGACCTGATTAGGAAATCATTCAGCTTTCAATCATTCTCAGCAAAAAAAGAAAAAAAGTTGGAAATGGTCGACCTTATCCCTGACTAGTTTATCCAGTAAATATAAGATAAAAAGCAGGAGTATTGTAAGGCATTTTCAAACTTCACAATATGATTAAATCAGTGGGTTAGTGGTTTGTGAAGTTGAACAGAACCTGTTTTGTTGGCTCTGTTTATTATTTGGTGTCGACAGAACAAATATATGGACAAAAAATGGTTTTAGTGATTTGAATGTGTTATCAATTTCTATTACATGGCATGAAAAAATCTCCTGCCCATATAAGCGCCAGTCTACAACTTTCAATGTACGGATGAACAAGAAAATGCCAGCAATTAAATCAGCAAACAAAAATATTTATTCAACTTCATAATCAGGCTGTGGCAAACAGACAAATTTTATAAGATTCATACATTGCGTGTGCTTTTTTGCCTAAACAAGAGCTCCCATTTCGGTGCCACAATGAGTCTGCCAAGCCCTTAAACAGGGGAAATTATATAGAATTGTTAAACCTTTTAAGTGAATGATGATGATGATGTGCTCAAAAACCACCTAAAGGAAAGTACAGTTTTTGGTGGGATATCACCTATAATTCAAAACGAATTAATAAATTGTTTCAAAAGTGACTGCAGATGCTGTCAAACAGGAAATAGCTGAATTTGAACTTGTTTAAATTCTTCTAGATGAGATGATAGATCCTACTAAGAAGTCACAATTGTCTGCATGCCTGCAATACGTGAACAATAAACCAAGAAAGATTTATTTGTTTTTCTGATGTAAGCGCAGAGCAATCTGCTGAGCATTATGTAACAGTCAAAATTGCCAAGACTTTGAATCAAAATTTTTTGGGACAGACCTACAATGGAGCTACAGTCATGGCAAGACAAACAATTGGCCTACAAACTCAGGTACATGAATTATATCTTTCAGTTACATTTACCATTATTACAGCCATGTTTTAAATTTACTGTCGCATATTTTTTAAAAGACTATCTGGGTTAGCTGCATTTTTTTCAACATCATCCAAAAGAAGTCATATTCTTAAACAGTTCATAGAGAAAAAAATACCCAGGGCAACTCAACTACCCAATAACATTTCTCTTCAAGTCTCGCTAACACAGTTCATGGAATGAGGAATGGGTTAGCATTGTTTTTTGAACACACTATAAAGAACTGTGAAGATTGGGATTCTTTATATATATCACAAGGGCATGGATTTATTAACTTCTTGTCAAATGTCAAGAAGTGTTTTCTTGTAGTGGTTTTCTCAAGAATATTTTACCATTCAGCCATACTTTTCAATGTGCTTCAAAAGAAAACCTTCGATATTGAATAATGTAATAAAGAAATTTCAAGAACAGCTTTTGTCGCAAAGAAATAATTTTGAAGAAGTATGAAAAAAGTCCAACCCACATGACACAGACAAACCTCCTGCAAAAAGGTTGTGTGGTGACCAAAATGAAAATAAGCAGTTATACTATGGAATCATAAATAATGCATCAAATCACTGGCGATTTGGTACTATTACTAGGCTGGAATTTATGGCTCTTCTGAATGAAGAAACATTTTCCTCCTATAAGTCTATTTTCCTGACTCCCTAGTAAATAAATTCGATACCAGTCCATATAATAAGTGATTTGTCTTTGTTAAGCTAAGAAACGAACCGATCGCTCTTTATTCTTCCCCTGATTTTGTAAACGAGCTTATCCATGAACTGATAAGTATATGAATACCAATAATATTCATAAAATTGTGAGTGAAACTTACAAATTAGTCTCTTTATTTCTGCCTATACCGACCACTACTGCATCAGCAGAGAGATCATTTTCAGCATTAAGAAGAATACAAAATTATACCAGAACAACCAGTGAAAAGAAACATTGAGTTCCCTTGGAATATTATCCATCGAAAGAAAATTGCTTTTGAAACTGAAATCCTTGCCCTCGTTTTATGATGTCATAAAGGAATTTACTACTCAAAATAGAAGAACAGAATTCACATTTAAATAAGCAATGATATGGTGAAGCTCATACAAATTCTTTTGGATTTTATTATGTAATTATATTATTTTATTACATAAACCAAACATACGTTAAATACTTCAGTACTAATTATTTTACAATGACCTGTAAATATGCATAAACCATTTCCTCATCCTTCATGGAATTCATAAATGGCATTAATATTGCTGAGGTTTGTTATTTACAATGAATAACTCATAATTTTAATTTTTAAGTTCATTATTGCATTATTCTGAGTTCCATGAAACAGGTATCTCGCTACACCTATTTATCAGGTATCTACATACACAAAAATATTGAGTTACACAGAACGCCTTTTATGAAAATTCAGAATACGCCCCTGGTAACTAACATTTTTCTTGGAAGTTCACTTGACATTTGATTTTCTTTTTTTTAAAATCATTTGATATGATCATCAACTGACAGTATCTGGAGGGTTTCTATAATGGACTACCTCAATTATTGCTCCAATTCCTCTGCTAACAACAATGTCTAATTTGACTACTGTATTTGACTTGTGATTACTTTACAAAGTCTGTTAACTTTCAGGCTCCACTACATCAACCTTCTAAGTTAAAGAATGCAACATTGTACATGCCTCAAGTCAACAGTCTTGCTTCACTTAATAGTATAATCACTTAAATTTTCTGAGCTAGAGTATTTATGTAGAGTGGTATTCTTTGATTTTAAATATGCTACAGGCAACTATTATTTTGTTCATGAAGTAAAGTTTACTTCTCCTCCTTCTTGCTAAAGAAGAAATGTGAAAGAAATTTCTTGGAAATACTGGGTGCGACAAAACAATGTGCAGAAAATAGTAGAATAGAAAGATAGTACCAAAATAAGCATTTTGAGGTGAGGAGCATGGGGTTGCAGAGGCAGTTAAATAACAGGAGCACTACATGAACATAATTAAAATCTGACTTTATAAAACATCTTCATTTGCCAGATACCCATTGTTGCGTGCGGTGTGCGCGCGGCTGACAGATGTAGTGAAATATTTTGTTGTGGCTGTATTCTATTAGGGCACACGGACATGGCATGTGTTTAGTTTAAAATTTAAGTGTTTAAGAACGGCATTGTAGTGACTGAGTGATACGTGTACGTATATAACGTATTATAGTGAGCTTCTCAAATGGAGCAGGCTAAAAACCAGCGCCGTGAGTGTCATTTCAATGACAAATGGCTACAAGAAACAGACTTTTCGGAGTGGCTTTCGAAACAAGATGAATATATTGGATATTGTAAAACATGCCATGTAAGTTTTACACTGAAAGCGGTAAAGCATCATGCCAGTACCAAGACTCATGTTGATAAAGTGTGGGATGTGTTAAGAAGCTCCACTGTTCAAAGGTAAATCCCGTGCCAGTGGGAACTAGTCAGGAAGAGGAAGTGTCAGCAACGGAACTAATTTTAACATACTATGGAGTGAAACATCATGACAGTTACCTTTCACAAATTGTGGAAATGCTCTATCTCACTTTTTGTTTCAAGATTCAAAACTATCATCCAAAATTGGCTCCACATTCTCTGCAACAAATCCTGAAAAATATTGGTATAACTCAATTCTCGATTGCATGTGATGCTTCAAATAAAGGAAATATGAAATTATTTCCAGTTGCTATCCGGTACTTCGACCAAGAAAGGGAACGCCTTCAGCTGTTATAGATTTTTACGAAGATGCTGACGAAACATCAACTTCTATAGCCAAGAAGCTTAAACAGAGCATTATTAAGACTGGTCTTTCAGGATCGTAACTAGTTGCTTATGGTGCAGACAACTATTCCGTCAATTACGGGAAAAACCAATCTGTTTTCGTGGAGTTGGAAAAAAATGTTTGAAGCAGCACATCTTATTATAGGACATTGTCACATGCATATACTGCACAATACTGCGAAATATGGACTACTACTGTCATATGATGTTGAATCGTTAATGGTTAAGGTATTTAATGAGTTTTCTTCAAGCGCGAAGAAGGTGAGCTGAAGAACTTTTTTGAGTTCCTGCAGTCAGAGTACTCCACCCTACTCGTTCCTACACGCTCTTTGACTCCTTTTTCTGCTGTAGATAGATTGCTCTAGAACTGGCCATTGTTGAAATCCTATTTTCTAAACCAGAGTGAAGACAATACTGGCAAACTTATTTGGACATTCGTAGCTCATGAAAACCACAGTGAAGTGGACGATGAAGTAACACTCCCAGAGATTTACATTTATTTTATCCACAATGTCATGAATTTAATTAATACAACCATAAACCCATGGAAAGTGATTATATACAGATAACTGAAATATATTCTGTATTCCTGAAGTTGCATACAGAAATTATTAATAGCCAAAGAAATAATTTCTTCGGATTCAAGGTATTACAAATGTTTGCAATATGAACAAGCAAAATTTGTCAGAGAAGCTCAGCAAGTTTATACTAGGATTCTGGAATATCTAGAAAAATGGTATGACTTCAGTGAAGATTCAATTTTCAAGCTTAGCTCTCAGTTAAATCTTGAAGAGCCCCTTAAAATGGAGAACATAATGAAACATATAAATTATTTCAACATAAATATAAATGGTGACAAACTATTTTCTGAAATATGTGCACTGAATGACGTCTTGCCATTCATTAAGGACTTACCAGACTCAAACATTTCAAACAAATGGGTAACATTTCTTAAGAGATGCAAAGCACATAATTTGCTGAAAGTTGTTCAACATGTGCTAGCAGTGCCACTGTCCAATGTGTTTGTAGAGCAGATTTTTGGTGTGATGCTAAATATCTGGAGCAATGAAGGAAACAGACTGAAAGTGGAAATGGTGAAAGCTGAACTATTTGTGTATTTTAACTACCGTATGAAATGTGCTGAATTTGCTAAATTTGTCAAATTCAACAACGGGAAAGAACTTGTTAAAGCTGTGAAGCCAGAAAAGAAGTATAACTTCAAAATATAACTAACAAAGAAACTAAAGGCGCAGAAATGGCTGGATTTGCAGTATTAACAGCGAGTATCGTGTTAAATAAATGCATGCTTCCTGTTGTAGCAGCTATAATGTATTTATTGTGTAATGTGTTGAGAATAATAATACATTTTTGAGTTGTCCAGTTTTGACTCCAGTTAAAGTTGGCAACTCTAGTGTACGTATTGTCCGAAATAATGAGTACTGGTACACAATGAGAAACTAACCATCACATGCGCATACTGTGCTGTACCCTTTGTACTGAACGAGCATCCATTATTACCATACCATCCCATCCAGTAGACTTCACAACATGGCATTAAACATCACACACACCTAATAACAGTGAACGCATTTTGTTTACATCTGATGCGCCACAAAAAGGTTTCACAAACAGCTCTAACACGACAGATTTAACACTGATGCATGTAGCACAGTAAAAAAGCTTCTGCAATCCCTTGTTTCTCTCCATAAAATGCTTCTCCACAATTCTACTGCACATTGTTTTTAGCAACCAGTATATAAAATATTTTTGAAAGCATCATTATTGAGATGAAGCAGCTACCATTGCAACATAGCTTTTGTACCAGGCACTAATTAAACTAACTAGCTTCCCATTTGGAGGAGGGTATTTGTGATCTTGGATCATTTATTTCTAAATTAATGACTTTTCAACCAAGCTTCTGAAAAATGAAAGGAAAACCTTGAGGATTTTGATTCTGAAATGCACAGGTGTGCATGGAACTTTAGTTATTTAACTGGAAAACAGATTTAACAGACTCTTTACAATATGCAGTATTTCTGTTATGAGCATATGTAATATTTGCACCAACATGAAGCTCTTATCTTTGGAGGTTTTTCAAAGTCAACACTTTTACATCTATTTTGTGAATGCATCCATGCAAATAAAAACAAACAAGCATAAATTCACCAACATTCAAATCATTAAATTAGCCATAATTGTTTTGCAAAGCTTTGATTAATGATTTACTTCTTATGCACCAGAATAAGCCTTCTTTTCTTCTGCAAATGATCATAATGCTTCCAACATTTCTACAAAATTCCATGTTTTGTAAATAGAGCTTAATGGTTTCATAATTAATATTTCACATAATCTAAACGATTTTTCCAAGGATTACTACTAAGTGCACAACGACCATGCCATTCATAAAAATGTGTTACTCTAAAACACTGTCATAAGTCAAAGCATCACACATGGCATTTAAAATTTTCATGCTACCTTAAAGTGCACCATGATATTCTATTCTAGCAGCAACCCTTGAAAATCCATGTTTGCTATTAGCATTATTTCAAAATAAACAGTGTGAGAAAATGTTTAACAACTTAATTATTTATCCGTGTATTTATTTTTGATTGCATATTTGATTTTACTCAACCTGCTGAATAGTTACTGCATGTAAAGCATGTGATCTTTGCTATTGTAAGAAGCATTGGTTAGGATTGATCCATGGTTTTATTTAAAAGAATAGTCCTATAGCCAAGATCACAAAAAAGTTGCTTTTAACCGGTAGCTAAAATTTGCTTATTAGAGTCTAATCTATGCATTTTGAAAATAATGTAATAGTTAAACATTTTAAGGAATAGAATATGGCATTTATGTTTGAAATTAATACTTACACCTTATGGGTCTATTAAATTCCCTATTACAATATAACTAGTGTATTTAAAAATAGTATTTTATTTTAGAAAATAAACTATTCCACTAAAAAGAAAGTTTTTGGGTTCAAACCTTCAGGTAAATGAACGTATACAGAGAAATGTCCTTACAAATATAGTGCAACATTACATCTTTATCTCCTCTAACAGGTATTAATTAGGCAGAGTCAGAATTAAAACTATGATATGAAAGAACCTTTGAGTGCAAACTGTCCCTTCGGAGTATCAGCTCTAGAGCTTGTTAGTCAGAAACAATGCTTCTGCCTGGACACAAAATTACAATTTATACACAAGAATATTAGGACAGATGTAACTGCTCATAGTGACAAGCCATTTGCTAGTTTTTTGGCTGTCACAGTAGAACAAATACACATAGAAGAATTTAGCTTTCAAAGGAACTTACAGTGAAACCAACATAAATAGAAATTAAGAATTAAGTCGACTTAACACTCATAGAGGTTTCACTCACTACATTAACTGCATGAACACGTTTTCATAAGCTCTTGCATAAATTGTCAAGTGCTGCTGACTGGTTCGAGCATTTTCCAAATTTGTTGAACCAAATCCTAAATGCTCTAAGTCTTAAAGGTCAGCAATAAATTAACTTTTGAAGGAACTGTTGGAACCAGTTGACAGCAGCTGAAAAAATAAGCCACAGCTTATGAAAACATTTTCCTACAGTTAATGTGGTGAGTGAAATCTATGAGCTTTAAGTCAATTCACTTCTCAATTTCTATATGGAGAAGAGTTCAATGCTGGACATTTTCTTGTCATCCTCAGCTCTTTCTGAACCAAACTTCACATTTTAAAATAAAGAGAGTTGAAGGTTGTTACACTACATCACTAAAATGTTCTTACTTGAACGTGTTTCAGGAGATGGTTTGCTCCCATCATCAGCATGTTTTCAACTGAGTATGCCAGTTATTGTCTGGGGAATGTGTGTGGCTAGTGGTGTTCTCTGGTGCTGGGCTGATGAACCTCCAAAGGCTGTTTGTTGGCGGCAGTTCGAAATTCATTAGGTGAATCCTGTGTTTGACGATGTATATTTTTTCCCAGATGTCCAATTCATTGCTGCTGTTGATCGGTTTTAAGAGTTTTATGTTCTGAGTGATATCATGGTTTGAAAGCCAGAAATGATGTGCTACTGCTGATTTATCTAGCTGCTTTTGGTAAATGCATCTCATATGCTCTTTAAGTCTTATTTCAAGACTTCTTTTGGTTCTTCCAATGTATGCCAGGTTACAGTCATTGCAAACAATTTGATATATACCAGCTGATTTATCATTGGGATAGGATCTTTTATTCTGTTGCATAGTAGTTTCTGTATATTGTGGTTATCCACATAGCCACTATGAATGGATACCAGAAAAAAACAATAGATAAGAAGATAAAAAAGTTTGAAAGACAGAAATACATCCAACAAACGACTACTTTACTCAGACAACAAAAACCACAAGCATATAGGAAATTCACTTATCACCCTTGGACACATAAATTTCAAAGAATTTTCAAGAAATACAACATCACCCTGTTTCCACAGAATAACCACAATATACAGAAACTACTATGCAACAGAATAAAAGATCCTATCCCCAATGATAAATCAGCTGGTATATATCAAATTGTTTGTAATGACTGTAACCTGGTATACATTGGAAGAACCAAAAGAAGTCTGGGAAAAAATATACATCGTCAAACAGGAATCACCTAATGAATTTCGAACTGCCGCCAACAAACAGCCTTTGGAGGTTCATCAGCCCAGCACCAGAGAACACCACTAGCCACACACATTCCCCAGACAATAACCGGCATACTCAGTTGAAAACATGCTGATGATGGGAGCAAACCGTCTCCCGAAATGCATTTAAGTAAGAACATTTTAGTGATGTAGTGTAACAACCTTCAACTCTAAATTATGACACATCACTGTTACTAGCTTCTAAATCTTCAAAATTAATTAAACTTCACATTATAACTATGCAATTAATTTGCATCAATCATTGATCAAATGCATAATTTTACAATTAAAAGAATTATAATATTACATTTGAGCTTGTATGTGTTTTGATGTTTTAAGGATCTGTATCCCTGTGTACTGCTTCTGCCTTCTTGTGGGCCTTGTGAACTAATCAAATTTAACAAAACTATGTTTTCTGCAGTGACAAATTCTCCGGTATTCCTTGTTTAGCACCATAATCATCCATTCGTTAAGAAAAACATCTGATGTAATACTTTTTTTACCAATAGCAAATTTGATATATCATCCATTATACATTATAAGAGTCATATAAAAAGTGATTCGTCTCTACAGTTACGTTACAATATACATAGTTTTGCTAAGGAATGATTTAAAATGAAACGAAATTCTTAAATTTAAGCATCTATGTGGAAACAGCTTTCAAACGTTTATTCATGTTAATATGTTCCCACAATGGAAAGAAAGGAAGGGAAAAAAAGAATTACAAATTTTCAGGCATGTCCATTAAATGATGTACACACAATGAGAAAAGTGTAAACTTGCAATTGGAATATTTTGAAAAAAGATACTAGTAATATAGAGAAAATCCTGCAAAGTCAGGAATATTAAACTGCATTTCTAATCGTGTGCAAGAAAAAGTTTTGTGGGTCCTGACAATCTTTATTAAGCTCCAAGTAAAGTAATCTTTTCTCCACTGAACTGAAGGATGTAGAGAGAGAGACAGAGAATAGTGGCTGTTCACTAACAGAGGCATAGCAGTCTTTTTCTTTTATGCCCATCATGTGTATCATGTAGAGAGTAATGAATTATTTAAATACGTGTTTTGGATAAAACTTTAGAAATAGCTACTTTAAAGCAAAATGTAAGATCAATTACAATTAAGGTCTATCACTGAATGTGAGTGATAAATCTGGATTCAGGTGAGTTAAATAAAAATTTTTAACGAAGACCGTTGCGCCAAAAAAAAAAAAGAAGAAGAAGAAGAAGAAGAAAAGGAAAAAATAAAGAAAACAAAAAATGATGATAGGTTAACCACCTCTCTCAAAATGATAAAACTGCTCACAAAGATAGAAAGGTACACAAAATTTTCTAAGAAGTTGGTTTTTGATCATTCATTTGCAAATTAATTTCTGAAATCTTGGCAAATCTGGATATATGTACACCTATTCTGTAACATGTGGTTAAAGTTTATCAACTTATTACAGCCAGTAGCCAGTTGCTACATGCTATTTGGTAATCCATAACTTTGTAAAAACAACCACCACCTCTTGTTGAGAGGAAGAAAATTATAGTTACCTATACCAAGAACTGAGACCGTGTTTTTACCATTAGCAATACTACTACCAATGCATAAAACGGATGCACTTTTAGTGCTTCTTGATCTTAAAGAGTAACGGTAAAAATCTTCTTAACCAGAAGGTTACAGAATAGCCCTGATTATCCAAGTTGGATTGCAAAAGATGTATTACAGCAACAAAAAAGGTTCATTTCCAAACATGTTGCTTAAATAAGAACAGAAACTTATGCAAACAAATTCATTGCTGCAGAACTTTTTTTTAATAGTGTTTAATACCCACTTTTAAGGTACACAGCACCACAAACAGTGGACACTGGAGATACATGAAATAGGAAAAGAAGTTTGGGAAGACTACTACTGTGGTCTGGTAGTTAGCATGCTAACCTCCAAATCCAGAGGTCCTGGGTTCAATTCCCTGCTGGAGGGCTGGAATTTTTCTTTAGCCAGGTTATTCCCCATCCTCTCTAGAGTTTGGCAGTGTGTATGTGTATGAATTTAATGTAACAACCAAAAGTAATATCATCCCAAAGATTAACACCACTGTATGCGAGTGAACATCATTGCTGATAAGCAGCCGTTCCAAAGGTAAAAAGCCGTCAATATAACTATAGACGTTAAAGGTGGCATATAAATGGAACATAAAAAAAAGTTTAGGAAGGAAACATTCCAGACTAAGATTAGGGTATCTCCCTAGGATTTGCCACATACATGATCTGAGGAAAATCTGGTAAAAACCTCAGACAGGGAGGAGAATGCTGATGGGATTCAAACCATGCTTCCCATTCACAAGACTGTGCTGTAATGACCTCAGGCACTCATGTTGATAAGACCATAATTTTGAATATAATAATGACAAAAAATAAAATTCCATTTTACTATTGTGAAATTAGCACCTTTGCACCACCTGATGATAAAAACTTCCATACAACTATTGTGCTTTTTAGAAACTACTATATCACCTAAGCCTGAGTTTAAGATTTGTCACAGGTTTACCGAGATGCCTGAGATATATATGGTAGTCAGCCACTGTATCAGTAAACAGTGCTGACTGCTAGGGAACTAAGGTATTAATTTAACATATATTCCCATTACAATAGAACCCTGCTTAACCGAACTGAAGGAAGCAGAGCAGTTTCAGATGACACATTTTTTTGGATAATTGATGGTAATGATTCTAAGCAGCAATTGGAAGAAAACAATTGTATTCCAAATGCATACAATAATGTTTAATAAAATTACTACTGTATGCAGCATTAAAATATGCATTATAGTATTTACAAAGACTATTTCATAAAAAAGAAATTTCTTCTGAACTTTTAAATTAAATTGGGTTTTATTTATGGACGCTCTTTAACTCCTGTGGTCCTTAGCACCCTATTCTATATTGGGCGTGAAAGGCCAGTAATTTTGCCTCTTTATCAGCCTTGAGGTTCTTTATGTGCCGTAAATCTACAACATGGAACCACTGGCTTTACTTCCCATCCGAAGGAAGCCATGCCAAGTATTTTTACGCCTGAAAAAACCCATTGCCCTCCACTGGGTTTGAGCCCATGACCTCGGGAACTAGAGGCTAGCATGGTAACCACTACACCACAGAAGATGACTTCTGAACTTTTGAGCAGCTATATCACCTCACTGTTTGATAAGCATTATATCTGTGTGGTGATTAACTGCTTTGTTTTACAAAATTCAAGTTGACAACCTAAATACAAAAAGTTTCGTGTTATTGATGCTGTCATAATTCAATATTTCTCATTAAGATTTGAATATAAATTTCTAGTCTTCTTACCTCCAATACTTTGAGTCTACTGTCCCTTTGATGTTAATAGTCTCAAATTTGTGTTCAAAGCTTACTACAAAATAGTTTCTTTTTTGCAAACATCTTAAAACACAAATAAACCACAATGACCAATATCAACAGTAAAATAACAGTGGGCCTACACATTGAATGGTGTGCAAGCAATTAACACTTGTTATGACAGTACAATATCTTGCAATGTGGGGTAGAGGGTGAGAATTAACTACATACAATACCAAGTACTGACTGGTACCTGTATTGAAATTTAGGGCTGGGGCAAAAGAACATTCTGAATTATCACAGAAATGTTGCCAGTGCAAATTTGAGCATTTCGTATTTTTACTTTCTCTACTATGTATAGTAAGTAGGGGAAGTATTGCATTCCACCCAAAATTCAATACCAAGATTTCACCGGAAATACATGTTTTGAAGTCCCTTAATAAAAAAGATTAGAAAAAGATCTGTGTGTGTCTGTGAACAACATAACTAGAAAATGAAAAGTTGGATAAATATCAAACTTGGTATTTAGGTTCAGTGTTTTTCAAAGATGTAACAGGAAGATTTTCAAGAAAATCCGCCCACTCCAGACTACCCTTTACATGAAACACTTTTTGAAAATTTTGATTTTCCCAAAATTGGCTCTTAACGATTTTGATTAAAATATCATATTTTCAAGTAATGTCCCCAAAAATCTTCTCCATTCTGAATAGCTTTTGCATAGCTGGTAAACCGTTAAGAGATAGACAAAATTTTTCTACACAAAAAATTTAGATCTCGTAAAAAGACAAAATTTATGCCATATAAATTTTTTTGTGGAGTGAACCATTTCCGAGATATTGTTTGTTGTTTGTATGAATTTTCCAATACACTTTTTCTCAAATGGGAATTCATTATTCATTTTTTTATGTCCTGGACTTGCAAAAGTAATGGAATGCTCCACATAGCAACTAGCTCTTACAAGATATGCCTATCGCTTAAAGCCTACCATATTCCCCTTGCACCTACAAGAAAATTAGCAATAAGATAGTTTCTCCAAATATTTATCTTGATTAACGTGAAGTAGATGGATAATAAGCGCTTCTAAATACTATTTTGTACAAGAGTAGAGAAAGTCATGTGGGTGAACATATCAGATTTTTTCCCTTCATTCTTTCTTTCTTACTTACTTCCCCCGCCCTTCCACCAATTTAAGTGCAGTTCCTTTAAATGGGGTTTTACTGTATTAGTACATCTCAGACATAGGTATCCTTAATCTATAACATAATATTTATGGCCCTAATCCCTTCCTAAGGGATATGACTAAGTACTTTTTAAATCTGAAAATATCTATCACCTTTCACTATGTAATAATTTACAAAACCTTTATCAGTTTTTCTGTAACATTGTTATCTAGTAATTCTGTGTGTTCTTGTGTCCATATTATCATGACTTTTAGAAGAGGTTTATAACTGCTTTAAAGCTGGAGTAGAAGAATAAGTTTTTAAAACCATGAAGGTTAAAGACACTTGAAATACCAAACAATCCTGTTTGTTTCTGAGGCTAAGAGCAGGGTTGGAAACTGCAAGCCTGCATTCATCTACCACAAAAGCTGTTGAAGATAGAGGAGAAAATTACTATCTTGTGCTGTTGGTCTATTTCACAAGTTTTCAATTACAATTTACTGTTAAATTTGACACGGCTCTCTTGAAAAGATTTTGTTTATCTTTATGCTGTTTTAATTCCAAACTCAAGAAATACCACATTTTTTTTGATAGCCAGAACACCTGCAGTAGTTAAGAATTTCAATGCTTAAATAGACAAAAGAAAACAATAACCAATACCTGTAAATACTCGTGTCTAAAAGCTTTTGGCACTTCTTGTGAAGTCACACTAAGAGGCTGTGGTTATTCAGACGCTTTTAATGAAGAACCAAAAATAGTATTAACCCTAAAGAGGAATGCATGAATTTGACATTTTTACTATTTGTTTCTTCCGTAGCTTTACATATTTTAAATTATTTCTTCACTCCTGATACCTTGAACCCAATAAGATAAAGGCTTAAGATAATTTCTTCCTAAAAATTAATCCTATGTAATATAACAGGATTTCTGGCATCAACTATTGCTTGAAAAGATATGTAATATGATGTATGCAAAATTATGAGTTGATGTTAACTTATGACTTAATACTGTGTGTTATTAAGTGTTTATTTAAACACCAGGTACATGAACTGGGTTTCTATTTTCTACATTTCTACCCTTTTCCTGCATTTTGTTTTCCATATTTTAGAGACACAACAGAGAAATATTCATTAATCCCCATTAAATCAGTGTAATCTGTAGCACTTCTACTCACCTTTGTTATAATGATAAAAGGGGCAAGTAAAATAGGTATTTCAATATACACTATGTGATCAAAAGTATCCGGACACTCCACAAACATACGTTTTTCATCTTAGGTGCATTGTGCTGCCACCTACTGCCTGGTACTCATTATCCGCGACCTCAGTAGTCATTAGATATCGTGAAACAGCAGAATGGGACGCTCCGTGGAACTCACGGACTTCGAACGTGGTCAGGTGATTGGGTGTCACTTGTGTCAGAAGTCTGTACGCGAGATTTCCACACTCCTAAACATCCCTAGGTCCACTGTTTCTGATGTGATAGTGAAGTGGAAACGTGAAGGGACATGTACAGCACAAAAGCGTACAGGCCGACCTCGTCTGTTGACGACAGAGACCGCCGACATTTGAAGAGAGCCATAAAGAGTAATAGGCAGACATCTATTGAGACCATCACACAGGATTTCCAAACTGCATCAGGATCCACTCCAAGTACCATGACAGTTAGGCGTGAGGTGAGAAACCTTGGATTCCATAGTCGAGCGGTTGCTCATAAGCCACACATCACGCAGGAAAATGCCAAACGACGCCTCGCTTGGTGTAAGGAGCGTCAACATTACACGATTGAACAGTGGCAAAACATTGTGTGGAGTGACGAATCACGGTACACAATGTGGCGATCCGATGGCAGGGTGTGGGTATGGCGAATTCCCGGTGAACGTCATCTGCCAGCGTGTGTAGTGGCAACAGTGAAATTCGGAGGCGGTGGTGTTATGGTGTGGTCGTGTTTTTCCTGGAGGGGCTTGCACCCCTTGTTGTTTTGCGTGGCACGATCACGGCGCAGACCTACATTGATATTTTAAGCATCTTCTTGCTTCCCACTGTTGAAGAGCAATTCGGAGATAGCGATTGCAACTTTCAACATGATCGAGCACCTGTTCATATTACACGGGCTGTGGCGGAGTGGATACACGACAATAACATCCCTGTATGGACTGGCCTGCACAGAGACCTGACTTGAATCCTATAGAACACCTTTGGGATGTTTTGGAACGCCGACTTCGTGCCAGGCCTCACCGGCTACATCGATACCTCTCCTCAGTTCCGCACTACGTGAAGAATGGGCTACCATTCCCCAAGAAACCTTCCAGCACCTGATTGAAAGTATGCTTGCGAGAGTGAACGCTGTCATCAAGGCTAAGGGTGGGCCAACACCATATTGACTTCCAGCATTACCGATGGAGGGCGCCACGAACTTGTACGTCATTTTCAGGCAGGTGTCCGGATATTTTTGATCACGTAGTGTATGTTTGCATTATTCTACAATTCATAATAGATCATGATCTTCTACCAAAGTGAAAAATGTATATTTGAACTACAATGCTTTTTTTAGGATTCCATTAACATGTTGCGCTTTTGGAGCTGTCATCATGGAGAAATACAATAAATCTGCTGTAACTAGTAATTTGAAGCCTGCACATCACAATCTGAATAAGGAATGTTATACATGCTTTCAAAATGCAGAAACACACACCACAAAGTATTTAGCAACTTTGCGAAACGTTGGCAGCTCCTGCTGTATGTTAAACTCAGCCTATACAAAGCAACAGCAATACCACTCTTGCGCCACACAAGCAAGCTTTGCCAACTAATATATTATTTCCTTCAGTATAATGTTTTCATTTGGAGGTTTTTCCTGAAACAACATGCATCAAATAAAAGTAAGATGATGACATAGTATTCTGGATACTCGTTTTCTCTGTGGACCTTTTTAGCAACAAGAAAATAACCCCAGCCCTCAAAATGTGACATTTTAGAACAGCAGTTTTACTAGAAACACAACTGAGATTTGTCAGTATAAGGCAAGTAATATTTTGAGATTAACTGCTTAACTGTGCACATCTTCACAATTAATATGCATTGCTGTTGTAATTACATTCACATGAAAATTTTATTTATTTTAATTTTAAATCATAAAAGATAATGTTTAAAGAATGGATTATACAATTTTCAAGGGTTGTTTGGAAAAGATTTCAGGCAAGCTTAAGCCAACTACATATTGCACTCAATTTTTTTTTTTAACTAATTGGCAGCTTTGGATTTTGGTTGCAAAATGAGAACCATCAACGACCTCTAAAGACATTGAAAAAGCCAGAGGCAACATTTATAAACTCACTGTAATTAAACAACAATGCAAGCCTGTAACTCGCATTGGTGGTAGAGGAATATAGCCCTTAGGTTC
This sequence comes from Deroplatys truncata, assembly GCA_030765065.1. Classification (NCBI taxonomy): domain Eukaryota; kingdom Metazoa; phylum Arthropoda; class Insecta; order Mantodea; family Mantidae; genus Deroplatys; species Deroplatys truncata. The sequence continues at coordinate 170,541,130 of CM060983.1, forward strand.
AGTGCAGGAAACCCAATTCTGTAAAACAAGTGTGAAAATTTAAATAAAATTCTTCTTTTCTTCTGTCAGCACTGTATAGTGTTTTTATTTATTTTTTAAAGAGCATCAGTTAGTTATTCCATTTTTTTTTTGAATGAAGATGCTTAGTCTAAAGCAATATTGAGAAAGCAACTTAAGGCAGTCTCATAAGTAATGTATAGTAGTAATGATGTTGAGCTATAGTACTACTTGATACATAATTGAATCAGTCATTGTTAAAGGGAACTAAGCCTTTTCCATGTTACTGAGATAGGTAATCACAAAATACCTATTTGGTGAAGGCTAATGGTGCCATTATAACTATGATCTGTCTTGTATATAAAGAATGTGAATATATTAATGTACTTTAGTAAATACTGTTGATATAATACTTTAATATTATTTTTACGTGAAAATACTTGATTCGACTTGATTACAAAATCTAACTGAATACACACAAGCAAAATATGGAATGTGCTATTATCACATTCTTTCAAATAATGTACATACGTAATTTACTTAGAAGATTATCCTCAGGCATAGGAATTTCTAAGCATTAAAGCCAAGATGAAAGGAAATTAGATTGAGCTGTTACTGGACTTTATGCAGTGACATCGCAGATAACAAATCACCCCCATCCCTCTTACAGTCTGTTGACATTTACAGACAGCACTCACCAGACTGCCAGTGTCCCATGGTTGATGTTGTTTACATTCTTTGTACTGACATAATGATAAGTAGATAACTTGAAATCAATTGCTTAAGAATTCCTAAGCCTGATTATCACCAGCAGTTGTTTCAAAAGACAAAGCTGTCAATATGACTATTAATTGTAGACTGAGGAAGAAAGAAAGATAAAAAGCAAAAGCATCCACACACATGCACACACTAAACTAAAAGCAAGAAAACAAAAAAGTGACTAAATGCTGGAGTCTGTAAGAATAGTTAATAGAGCATGATATAAATGGCAATCAATTTGAAGTACCTAAGTGCACGGAATAGCCAGGTATGGTACATTTCAATACTAAAATATATGCCTTGCTCAGTAGACACAAACGATGATAGTCAATTTGGGGGAAAACTAATTTCTCAACAATGAATGATTCAATTATAAACAACAGGCTATGGCAGAAAATTTTAAGTACCAAGGGTAAATAAGTTGCACAACTGAATTGTTAAATCAAAATCAAGACTACTTGCTCTGATCTGATTGTGGGAAAAATGAAAAACAGCATATTTTGTATCATTTTAATTCATTGGGCCGACACATTTTCTGAATGATTTATTAAGATTTATAATGTTTACTGGAAAGTTTTCTCAAAAAAAATTTGCTGTATCATATTAAAAACTATGTATATTCACAAAAATAGTCTTGTTTTTGATCTTAATGAGCCATACTATTAAACAATACACCATTCACAAATTGGTTATTCTGAGACTTTAAATTATCAACCTAAACATATTAAATACAAAGAAATCCTAAATCAGCCATAGCAGATCACTTTATTTTGGTAGATGAGTAATCTCTGAAGCTATATTATTAAAATAAACATTGATTATAGATTTGGGAGAATATCATTGTTATAAAAAATGTATAATGAATATTTAATTACTGTTAACAGATTCTATAAGTAAATTAAGTTTTATTTCCAGTAGTTGGCAATAATATAGCAAATAATCATTTGCCTAGCAGCAGTTGCCTTAACGATATGACAGAAACAGAAAATGGTAAACAAGAAATAACAAAAGCTGACAATGCTGTTATATAAGAATGAAATATGTCTTTATTTTAACTGCCATTAAAAAGATAAGTGAAGCTACAGAGTTACCAATTATAAGGATTATTATACATGTATTCTGACTTACTTTATTTAACTTTGTGATGTAGTAGGCCATTTATGTCCTTTGGAACTTAACTAACTTTTTGAAAAAAAAGATACATTTCCACAAGTCAATGGTTCCTACAAATGTGAATTTCTAGCAACAACACAACCCATGTTGCAATGTTAAACCATTTACTCTTTTTTCTGTCAAAGTGCTAATGAAGCAAAGTTTTGGTCATGGGGCATATATAAGTGACGAAGTATGGGGAACATAATTAAGTAAAATATACAACATGTAATTAAAGAGTGTCTAAGTATTGTGATTTAATCAGTACGATATTAACACTGTGGTACCAAACCAACATTGTCTGCCTTCTGTAGGAAGCTTCCTCTTAACTTTGTTGCAAAAATAGTTAAATACTATGTTTTATTCACGCACAAAATGAAAATATTTTGATGTTTTGGAAATGCTTTCCTTGTACAGCAGAAGTAACATTTTTGCATCAAAATCTGGAGGACAGTGAACTACAACTCTCAGTGTGGTTAACTCATACACTCTAAAGTATTAACCAGTCTTGTTTTTTATCTTTATCTTTGCTTCTCAATTTATAAGCATAATGGTTTGAAAACATGTCAAAGTATGCAGAGTACTTTCGATAAAATTCAAGAATTTCAAAACCATTTTCTTCTTGGTGATGTGAATACACAATGTTCAATGGATCTGCCATCCACTTTGTTCGAATAGGCAACCCTAAATGACAATCAGGTATGATAAAACATCTCTACTGCTTTATCATTAGGTTATGTAGGACTACTTGTTTCTGTTTCAGTTATCGTATTTAAAAGTGTTTTGGCACTAACACTGTCATTATGTATGAGGCAAGTGTATTTGGTGTACTAACTTTGATTGTTACATCAATCTAAGCAACATAGTGTTTGTGAATTATTAATTGTATACTCTATAAAGTATTACAACATTTATAATTCAAATACTAATGTAATTTTTACATTCTCTACCACATACATAGTAGGTAGAGAAGTATTACATTCCACCCAAAAATTCACTGGAAAAACATGTTTTGAGGCCCCCTGAATTCAAAAAGAAGCATTTTTAATAAAAGTGTGTGTGTGTGTGTGTGTGTGTGCGTGCGTGCGTGTCTCTCTCTCTCTCTCTCGTGCATTAATTAAAAAATGAAACGTTGGATAAGTATAAACTTGGTATATAAGTTCAATATCTTCCAAGGATGTGACATGAAAATTTTCAAGAAAATCCCCCCCCCCCTTTACATGGAATATTTTTTTAAAACATTCGCATTATGAAACATATACTTCTTGATGAGGGGTGGAAATCTCCCCCGTCTCAGAGTAACATGAAAGTTAAGCTCTATCAAACACTTCTATTCTCAAGCTTAACTTTAAACTGCTCTCATGAAAACTTACTAAATGCCAGGTAGAAACCTATTGTTTTCACCTTCCATATTATAATTGTGTACAAAGAAAGCAGGTTTAAATGCATCACCATATAAATACATCCCCTTTATTTAACTAAAAGGGAATTATTAAACTCAAGCTTAGCATACTTTTTTTATAAATTGTGTTTTACATAACACATCTGGAAAGATATTCTTGACTTGTATTGCTTCATGTTAGGAATGGATGCAACTTATCCACCAAATGGGTATGTAGCAGTTTAAGAATTTATGTAAATGCTTCTAAAGAGCTTATCTGCATCATTTAGGGCTGGGCTTAGCATGCTACCACAATTTATGCTGATTCCTGATAACTTTAGTCTTGCTTTATAGTCACCATTCAGATTTCACTCTCCTTTCTCCTTTTCCTTACCCTTAGTGTGACATCCATAAGCTCAAATTGAAATTTTACAGTACGGTAATTTCTAACATTTTAGTATTCATTGCATTTTCTACATAATATTGTCTCTTTACCTCTTATAAGAAATGAATTTCATAAAGGATCTAGGAATATAAAATTAAGAGAAAGCTGACAATCTTACAAAGGAAGTACCCCAACTGGATAGGTCCAATTCTAAATCAGTATATAGGTAGATTTTTGGTCAGTAACACCATGGTAAAAGTCATCCCGCTAGCTTTTCCACCTCTCATGAGATTTGAATTCACATATGCCACTCTGGTATGCAGCTCAACTCTGGCTATAGGCTATATCCAATATTCATACTGACTAGTAGATCTTTCTGTAATCTTTACGCATGAATGTTATATAGTTATGGTCATCTTTATCTTGACCTTATCAGTGATAATGTGGACTTGATGCAAAACGTTCTGGAACAGTACAAACGCTGAATTTTTACATTCATCTTCACTACACTTACAATGTACTGTTTCAAGGACATTTTGAAAACTCTGCACCTGTTTTTCAGTAATGTATCCACACTTTTGCCATGTGTATATCAGCATATCTTTCAAGATTGGTGAGCTGAATTGGTGATACACAACAGAATGGGATTTCATTATAAAATCCTTAGCATGTAATTTTTCCATTGCTTTCATGGTTAGTACTTCATTCCTGAACATTTCTTCCAGTAATCAGATTACAATTTTATACTGGCTAAAAGAATATATGTCTAGGGGTTGCATAAATCTTTTTGTTTTTGGAGGAATGATTTGAGCCACAATTCTTATTATTTCCTTGTCATTAAATATGGCATTATCAAGATTAAAAAAGAGCAACGTGTTGTTCATAGTATCAGGTGACCTGTGCCTATTCTGTATACTTTGTTGTTTGCACAATACAGGAATAAGTGCATGTTTCGGATCATGTTATCTCGTGACAGGCAGAAATGCTAAAAGAATGACTTTTACCATGCTTTTATCAATAAAAAATCTGATGTGTTACACTCACATGACTTTCTCTACTCTTGTACAAACTATTTTTACAAACGCTTACTCTCCATATGCTTCATGTTAATCGAGATATCGATATGTTAATCTTATTGCTAATTTTCTTGTAGATGCAAGGGGAACTGGTAGGCTTTAAGCAATAGTCAAATATTTTAAGAGCTGGTTGCTATATGAAGTATTTCATTCTCTTTGCATTACCAGGACACACACAAAAAAAAAAAAAAAAAAAAAAAAAACGAATTCCCATTTGAGAAAAAGTATAAGTATTGGAACATTTAAGGGAATAACAAGCAATATCTCGAAAATGGTTCACTCAAGAAAAAAAATGCATATGACATAAATTGTGTATATTAATGCGATCTACATTTTTTGTGTTGTAAAATTTTGTCTATCTCTTATGGTTTACTGGTTATGCAAACGTCGTTCGCAATGAAGAATACTTTTGAAGACATTCCCAGTAAATTCGAGATATACAATTCATTTGCCATAAATATGTCTTAAACTCATGGTATTTTATTCAAAATCATTAGCCATTTTTGAGAAAATTAAAATTTCCGAAAAATGTTCCATGTAAAGGGTAATCTGGGGTGGGGGTATTTTCTTGAAAACCTTCGTGTTGCATCTCTGGAAGATTCTGAACCTAAATACCAAGTTTGGTGTTTATCAGACTGTTCGTTTCTGAGTTCTGCTGTTCACAGACAGACATACACACACGGACATGTTTCCACAAATGCTTTTTTTTTGGATTCAGGGGGTCTCAAAACATATATTTCCGACGAAATCTCGATATTGAATTTTTGGGTGGAATACAATACTTCCCCTACTTACTATACATAGTAGAGATAGTAAAAAATGTACCTATATGCCAATTTACAAATTGAACATTAAACCATATACAGAATGCAATGCAACAACAATGTAAGTTAGAGAGAAGTAATTACATTTTATCCATAAAACAGGTTTACAATTTTTATTGCTTGTTTGTGTAGGCTAGTATCTTCAAGACCTAAGTTAAGCATACCAGAATTTGCAAACCTCCTTTTACAGACAATTCTGTTGAGTATAAATAGATCTCTCTCCTAGTTGTTTGACTGTCCTAAGCCCCCCCCCCAAAAAAAAGAACGTCCTTCAGCTACATATACAAATATTTGCAGAGAAGGGCTATACTGTATAAATTTTGCTGCCCCAGGAAAGTGTCTACTTTGTTAATTTGAAGACATTTTCTTGACTACACCACAGATTTTTGCAGCCATTACAACACTTGTTTGTTAGCTTATCATGCATGTCAAACCAACAACTTAAATTTTTTATTTTTATCACTAATGTCATGGTTTTTATACATGTTTTCACTTGAGTTTGTGGTTTACATGCATAACTGTAAACTTGGTGGACATTATATTGGAGTTAAGATTGTTTTGGAGTTTTACTTTGCCTTCATAAAATTAATGTAACTTTAAAGGGAGATTGTTAGTCAAATTCAAAGAAAATTCAACACTTTTTGTTTCATAAAAACCTTTAACAATTTATGGACCTCATGGTAAATAGATAATTTAAATTGAAAAGTTTTTAGACCATTTATTACTTTTTAAACAATCACATACATACTATCCACCTTTCTTAATACTATTAATGCTGAAACACATTAACAATGCATTCTAGTAAGGAGGGCATGGCATTGAAGGTTGTGTGTGTGATGTTTTTTTTTTTTCTTTTCTTTTCTTTCACATTGGTACTCAGCACTATAAGTTGGCTGTGCTGACATACAAAAGCATTGTGGCATTTTCTATATGATTTGTTCGTAAACAATAAACTTGTACTTCAGAACTTTATATCTCATTTCATTTTCCAATACAAATCACACTTTCTCAAAAACCAAGAAACTTGCAAAAAATTTTTTTAAAGCCACAATGTTGCCAGCTTACTACATTATCCTTGCATAGATATTTTCCCTTCTGTGTTCCAATTACTAATGGCTTTATTTTCAAAGATTTACTGTTTTGATTTGCTTGGATGCAATGAAAACTTCTGTTTATATAGGCCTTATATAATAATAATGTTACATACACTGAACATCAGTGCCTTGTTAAGAAAAACGGAAACTTCATAAAGCTAAGATCTATTGGTAAAGGGTGTGTCTAAGGTGTTGGTTGTTCTTGCTAATGTTTCGCCTAAGTTCACTAAAGGGCAAAACATCAGCAAGATATTTGATGAAGATGTTTACTATGTGTTGCACAAAGCATGCATGTAGATAAACACTAATGTTCTGAAGTGCATCGATTAATGAAGTGTCTTGCAGTGTGTAATTCTCCTTCATTATAGATAACTCTTATCACTGGAGTACTATTTTTTGTTTTAGGTAATCATTATGTAAACTAGCTCAATGAGAATTACTTTTTATTACAATTGGATCATTGATATAAATTTACTACAACAGTTTTAATTCTAGTGTAAATAGCATTATGATTGTCAAATACAAAATGGTTGAAGAGTTTAGCTTAAATTTTTCCTGAAATAATAGGTCTCAAAGGTTAATATGGTTAGACCATAAAATCTCCTGTTTTGAACAATATGTTCATTTGCATAGTCATTTCACAGAAATTTGTTCATTGTCTATAAACCTTGTTATGAAAAACAATCAATGACTACACTCCAAACAGGTGTTAGTAATCAAATTTCTTCAAAAAGCCATATATTTTGTACATTAACACACAAAGAAAATAGCAAATATAACATGAACATACCTTGAGATCACATGTCGTGTTTAATAACAGGTTGCTAGGTTTCAGGTCTCTGTGTAAAACATTGGCAGAATGTATGTACTTCAGCCCTCTTAGTATTTGGTAAAGGAAGTAACATACATGGTCATTGCTTAGTTTCTGCAACATAAAAACACACACATTTTTAAAGAGGTTTATTTGAAATTAACCAGCAAAGTCTTAAATGTGAATATTGTCTACAAAAATATACTTGCACAAAGGAAAGGATATAACTTTATGGATAGGAATAGATCATAACTTAAGGTCTTCAAGCAGCATTCTTTTTGGAGGTTAGTTCAAGAAAAAAAATCTGATGTGTTATACTCACATAATTTTCTCTACTCTTGTAAAACTATTTTTATAAACACTTATTCTCCATCTACTTCATGTTACTCGGTACACAAATTTACAGAAACTATTATACTGCTAATTTTCTTGTAGGTGCAATATGAATATGGTAGGCTTTAAGCGAGTCGAATGTTTTAAAGAGTTGGTTGCTATGTGGAGCATTCCATTCTCTTTGCATGTCCAGACATAAAACAATGAATAATAAATTCCCATTTGAGAAAAAGTATAAGTATTGGACAATTCAAACAACAAGGAATATCTCAGAAATGGTTCACTAGACAAAAAAAAGTATATGACATAAACTGGGCATTTTAACGAGGTCTACATTTTTTGTGTAGTAAAATTTTGTCTATCTCTTACGATTTACCAGTTATGCAAAATTCATTCAGAATGAAGAGGACTTTTGGGGACATTCCCAGAAAATTCAAGATATACAATTCATTTGCCATGAAAGTATCTTAAACATATGATATTTTAATCAAAATCGTTAGCCATTTTTGAGAATATAAAAATTTTCTAAAAATGTTCCATGTAAAAGATGGGGGAATTTTCTTGAAAATCTTCATGTCGCATATTTGAAAGATACTGAACCTAAATACTAAGTTTGGTATTTATCCGACTTTTTGTTTTTGAGTTATGCTGTTCACAGACAGGCTTTTTTTGGATTCAGTGGGCCTCAAAACATGTATTTCTGGTGAAATTTGATATCAAATTTTTGATTGGAATGCAATATTCCTCTACTTACTATACGTAGTAGAGCAAGTAATAAAATTGATGAAATAAAATAAAAAGGTGAGTAAAACATTTAAAATGTTAAATAACTGCTTGTTTACAGGTCCATGGTTTATTACATTAGTTTAATTCTCTAACAATGAAGGAGTTAAAATACTTTCCATCATATCTTATTATTTAAATCTGCAATACCAAAAAGTTCATTGAACCTTTGAAAATCAGGTGGTATGGTCCACATTGCATCAAGTATGTGCAACCTGTAATGGAAACATCAAAATGAAGACACATACGAAATCTGAGTGCTGCATCACTTCAGTGATGCTGTTATGTTTATCGCCATGTTGCTAAAATATCTCATTCAACAAGAGTTTTCTTGTAAGGCAACCACTAATAATAATGTGTAGTTTTCCACTAAATATGCATTATTGATGTATTTAAAATGTAAATGTTTGAGGCTACCTAAAGACAATAGGCTGTCTCATAATATTTTGCTCTCTGATGGCTATTATAAGTGACCAAATAAGAGAGACAAACTATTTAAGCATGCCATACCAAGCCGAGATTTTCAAGAAAACTTACCGTGAACAGCCTGTGAAATCCTCTACATTCTGAATGAATTTTGTATACTTTTGTAGAAGTGATAAACCATAAGAGATAGATGAAAGTTTGCTGCATGAAAAATGTAGAACTCATTGAAATATATAATTTACTTCACACAGCTTTTCGTACCATTTGCTGTTTTTAAAATGTTAGATATTGCATTTTTAAGTTTTTCTAGGCTGAACTATCATGTGGCATCTATAAAGCATCTTAAGTGATTCTTCTTTTTCCCCTCAATAATAACAAAAACTGATGTATGCAAACAGTTGTGTTTTATTTCCAATATCTTGTATTCAGCCATTGCTTAATTTAGATTATTTCTAGTCATCAAATTTATCATTTATATAGTCAAAAATTTATCTTTATAATATGAATAGGAGAATCACTTCTTATAAGTGGCCAAATAAAACAGACAAAATTTGGGACCAACAAGATGACTGTGGTGTGAGGATAGCATGTCTAACTCAATTTATGAGGTTCCGAGTTCGAATTTGGTTAGGGCAAGTTACCCAGATAAGGTTTTTTGAGGAGTTTTCCCTTATCCTGAAACGATGAATGTCAGGTAACTCTAAGCTCTATAGATCGTGGGCTCATTTGAGCAACATTTTATTAATTTATTGTCCGATTTGACTACCATTAACCTTAAAAAAAGAAAAAACAAAAAGAAAGAGGAAGTTTACTACAAAAATAACATGATAGGCATAATCTGAAACTACTGAAAAATAAAAACCAAAAGAAACTAATTTTTTAAGAGTTTGCATGAAAAACACACTGTGTATTAAAATTTATTAGGTGCTTGCATATGAAATGAATCCTTTAGCGTTGAAATTGCTATATTGTTCAGAATGATTTTTGAAAGTCTGAAGTAGTATATGACTTGAAGAAGAGTAATTGACAGTATGATTCCTTAATTTGTTCAATAGAATGGTACATTTATGTTAATGAAATGATTTATTTAAATTAATATATTTGAACTTATTTGAAAATTTAGCACAATTGTTGCATTTATTCTAAGGCAAAAAGGCTTGCTTTACAGTATAATAATTATATTTATACTACAGAGATAAAATGGGTTTACTGGAGATAGGATGTTTATAATTTTTCTCTGACCTAAGCTTTGCAGTCCACGAGGATCGATCAACATAATTTCTAGTACGCAAAACATATATAGAAATATTGGAAACTCTGAATTGCAATCCTAACACAGTTTTTAAAGCACACAATTTTAACATGCTGGTTTCCAATAATATTAATTACCATGAACAACTCTCTAATTTTCTAGAAAGGCTTTTAATTAGTTAAACTGAAGGCTTTCTGGCGCACTCTTTGCATACCTGCACTATTTTTATATGGTGTTTCAAATCACCAAATAGGAAAAGGTTTGAAATAGTTAATATGGTCATGTAAACATAAATAAATGTATTACAACTTCAAACAGAAAAAGATGTGAGTTATTTGCTTGCGATATTTGTATTAAGTAAGTAAACATATTTTAAACCTGTGTGGCTTTTCTGTAATATTGTTATTGAACAGTGAAGGTGACTGCGTTTCTAAAATATTTTGCTTTTTCTTCTAATCACTGTTCATTTTCATGACATCCTTTCACAGGGTGGATACTAAACAAAAACTATGCAAATGCTAGTTGAAAAGGAAACAGATGCCATTTGCTTAAGAGAATATTTTATGGGTAAGAGAAATGAAAAGTTATAAAGCCATTTTAGACATTGAACATTGATTTCTGTAGCCTCCCCCCTACCAAATAAGAAAACTGATTTTTTGTGCTTTTAATGATGTAATTAAGGAATGAAAAGGTAGGCTTTATTGAAGTATATATTAGAACAGCATCAGATCTACTTTTCTGCTGCATTATGCTATAATTTAGCATTTTTGTTTGGTATAAACTATAATTTGCATAGTGTAAGGATATTGTAACAACATATCTGATAGCCTTGTGGTGGTACGGCATGGGAAATGCTGTGCGCCAATTTGGCAGCACAGGATTTGCAGGAATGGTCCCGGGTTCGATGCTGGCTCAGGGACTGACATGGATCTTGGCTCTAGGGTTGGTGGTTAATACGACTGGTTCATTTTCCTGCCTGTTTATTTCCAGTTACCTTTTTAAAATCTGATTCCTGATGGAACCTCGCCACACACATGCATTTCTTTACTGCTGTGCTTCATATAATCATGCTTATTTGCCGATACTCACCTTTGTTTTTGGAACAACCTCCAAGGAAATACCACGAATAAGTGTTTTCCAAAACTCTCTTTATTTCAAAATTTTTCTATCCCCCCATTTCTCTATCACATGACTTCTGCCTCCTTTCTTATCGGTTGCTTACCTCAAGCTTCCCGTTGAACTCTAATACTTGCAGCTACAGAGCACTGACCTTTTTGTATGCACCTGTTTTTAGGCGACCTAATGGTACACTAACAAAGCATATTCTGTTCTCACTTGGCACAATGGGAGGGAAAACCAACCCCGTTTCCTGCCTGCTGCTTGCACTATCTTTTCAACCCATATTCACCTTTACAGTAATACTCACTTCCCAGTCTTATTTAATAATACCATTCCTACTATTATTAATATTTATTTTCCCTATGGTTATCATTTTATATTTAGATACCCAAAACATACTCTCAGCCTGACCTAACACAAGCCACTCACAATGGTTGCATTGCAGGTGATTAACAGTGTTAGCAATATCATCTATACTAATACTATATAGCGGAAGATAGTAACAGTAATGTGTATTTCATTAATGAATGTCGAGTTGGCATTTGTAGCACTAACATCACTAAAATTTTAATTTACATCAACATGTTTTGGAAAACCTTTGTCTTCATCCTCAGCATGTTTCTGAGTGGCTATGATTGAAGATTTAGTGTTATAAGTGGTGACACCTTGTGTTGGTGAAATGAATTTTCAAAGGATGATTAGTGGTGCTAAATTAAAATTCATTATGTGTGTTCTGTTCTTTATTATGAATATTTTCTCATATGTGTCCATTTGACTGAAAATTCGCAATTAGCTGATTTTCATAATTTTTTAATAGACCATGAGTTATGTTATGTAACAGATTTTTTAGTTTATATTTTATGCAATTTATGTGCTCTTTTAATGTGGTTTCATATTTTGTCTTGCCAAGTTCAAGATGTTCAAAAAACACGTCTCTTTAGCCCCACAGAATAGATTTAGCATAGGCACAGAACTTTTTATGTAAAAATAAAGTATCTAAAATCATATAATAAAAATGCTAGCATATACAGAATAGATTGCACAGTCTGTTACAAATTTTATTTAGGTGAGACAAAACGTGACTCTAAAAACCATATTAAAAGGGCACATGCGATGCATAAAACACAAGCACAAAAATCTGATGTATCACATCACTTCTGATCTACCAACTATAAAACCTCGCCCAATACAATGTTAGCCAAATGACAGAGAAAATACCCATAATAAAAACTTTATTACCACTGATGATCCTCTGAAAATTCATTTCATCACCACAAGATGTCACCACTTATGACTCTATATCTTCAATCAGAGCCAGTTGGATACATGCTGAGGATACAGATGAAAGTTCTCCGAAGTATATTCATGAAAGTTAAAATCCCAGTGGTGTGGGTGTTGCAAATGCAGAGTCAACATTCATTAACAATCCATACTTTTCATTTCTTTTTATCAAATCTTAAATAAAACTCTTTCACCCAATACTTAGAGAGCACGAAAATCCCACCCTCTCTGCCATTTGTTGGTAATTTTAAATTCCTTTTCCCAGGCAGGTCATATCAGACAGTGAATGAATGATATGTGTGCTCACATGAGCCTGTGTTCCTAGAGCTTAGGTTTACCAGGATAAAGGAACCTCTCCTCCCAAAAGAAGGCTTATCCAAATTGCTCACCCAATTCAGATTTGAACTTTGATGCAGTAATTTGTATCACAAATTACTTAAATGTAAATAATGATTGTAATATGAATATGCATTTTTATGTGACATTGATTTGAGATGTTTCTTGACTGTAATTATTGTTGATAAGTTTATACTGCCTTACTGAAACTGACAATAATAGCGTGCAATAATGCAGAGGGGGGGTGAGCTGTTTATCATTATTGGAAACGAGGAAGTTGCGTAATGTTGGCGCGTTTTTCCGTTTAGAACCTTCTGGAATATTTCCCTAGAGCATATGTATTCATAATTTTCATTGGATATTAAAATAGACGCTAATGTTGGCGCGTTTTATTAGCCAATTGCAGTTCAGTTATAATCTTTAGGCATATCGGAGTGTATGGGTATAAAAGCAGTAGGTTGGAGGTAAATTCAGTCCAGTTCATCAAAAATCTGTGTACACTACACGTCGTCTTCAGTCAGTCAGTTCGTCGAAAGTATTTGTACGGCAAACGTCGGGTATCGATTCACAAGTTACGCACAGCAGAATTATGAATAATCTAAAGTGTTGTAAGGTTAATTATACAAAAGGTTGAAGTACGCAAATTAAGAGTGATCAGTAAGAAGTTATTATAACAGTTTCAGTTTGGCGAGTGTTAAGATCAACGTATAAATGTGACAGTTAACGTGTTCGACAATAAATGTGTAAAACAAATTTCTTCATCAGTGTTATATTTGGATAAAAGATTCCTTTCCGTTTACACACCCTGATCAAGAGACATGTTCAACCGAGAAATAATAGCTAGCCGGAGGACAGTAAACAAAAATTAAATCAAATAACAGTCGCATTCTTTCGAACACTAACACTGCTGCAAATTGCTAACACCAGATGGAGCTACAAACCGAACAAATGAATGACGTCACAAGATGGCTTCACATGAAGTAAACACATAAATACACAAACATTTGTAAGTAATACCGTTACAAATTGGCGCCCAACGTGGGGCTACAATAATGTTAAATAAATAATAACATTAATACCGTTACAAATTGGCGCCCAACGTGGGGCAAAGTGACCAGGAAAGGGGCAGAGTGACCAGGAAAGTAGCAGAATTAACCAGGAAAGTAGCAGAATTAACCAGGATGTGGAACGAATGGAGCAGTGAACTGATCTACAAGACGCAGATTTCAGAAACAACTACGGGGACGACAGACTACGCGGATGATTGGACATCGTAATTCCGAGATTACAAGGCAACAGGGAAATTCAACAACAGAACACCAAAACGACGTAGATTCATCATTAATACAACGCAGAAGCAACATATAACCTAGGAGAGAGGGGCAGGAAGCTGGACATCAAAGTAACAGCAACAGACAGTATCACAAAGGTCAGAGTATAGTAATTTTTTTTTTGAAAACAAAATTATAACATTCAAATGTACTTGAGGAGTGGTAGGATGAAGAAGACAATGGCTACTAATAATATTGAAGAAACAATAATGGAAGGGGATAATGTAACAGTTAGCTGTAATTCAATACAGGTTACAGAAAATAGCTCAAACACTGTAGAATTTGAGGGAGGAAATGTTAGTGAAGAAAGCCAGAATAAAATAGCAGGAAATGTTCATTTTGATGCTAGTATGATGATGGAAATGATGAGAAATTTTGGCGAAACAGTAAATAAAAATATTCAGAATATGAGGGAAGATATGCAAAAGAATAATGAGAAATTAGAACAAAAATTAACTCAGAGTATGAGGGAAGATATGCAAAAGAATAATAGGGAATTAAAAGAAGATATTAATAGGAGTATAGATCAGAGTTTTGAGGAATTGAGAGAAGCTATAAAAAAAGATCATAGGAAATCAATTGAAGATATTGGTAGGAGTAATGAGATATTAGAGCAAAAAGTAGATAAAAGCAGGGAAGAAATTGAAAAGAAAGTTACGAAGCTAGATAGTAGTATGCCAAAAATGAGTGATGAAAAGGAAATAATAGCAAGTGAGATAGGAGAAATTTCAAAGAAAATGCTAGACATGAGCAGGGAAATAGGTAACAAAAAAAGTGAGGTTAATACTAAAAGTGAACATGTTGATGTAGAATGTACAGAGTTAGGTAGTAGAATGAGTAATATTTCAAGTGAGATAAGAGAGATGAAAGAGGTTATGAACGTAGATGTGAATCAGGCGCAAGTTAAATTCAGAGGGGAGATATCAGAAATACAGAATGAGTCAGTAATGCAAAGAAATAAATTGTACGAAGAAATTAAAGTTTTGCCTGTAAATAATCAAAAGCTAACTTCTGAAATTAACAAGTACCAAGATGTTCAAAATGAAAACTCCAATCCAGTACAGCTTATTACAGACTTTTCAGAGTACTCTCAAATTACAAAGATACCGGAAGAATTGAAAATGACAGTTGTTAAAAGATTTGTTGTTCAGGAAACTTTAGATTGTTTTCAAATTATATCAGGGGACGAAATTTCATATGAATACAAGAGGTTATTCATGAACAAATTTTTGAAGGTTAGGATACGGCTACGAGTAATGTTTAGCCACACACAATTTGATCCAGGAGGGTAAATAGCAATGAGATAAATAGTAAATGCTGGATAGTTAAAGAGGAAATGCAGAGAAATGTATTGGAACGTAAGAGGGTTAATTATGTATGTATGTCATAAGATAGGAGAAATAAATTTTGGACATAACTAAATGTTTAAAAGTAAAATAACATTTTATTAGTAACTGTAACAGCATTTGAAATAGAGCATGATGTTATATTAAAGTACGTAGATATAATTCCAAGAGTATTGTGAATATACAGTATAAAACAAAAAAAATGGGGTAAAAGTACTTAAAACAAATATTTATGTAGCAAACAGAAAATGTGAAACAGTGTCTAGATTTAAGAGATGTAAATATATTTGTGTAAAGGGTGAATATTTTTGGTAAATATGTTTAATAATTACACAAAATTCTTGAATTGATAAATTTTTGTTAACAATATAAGAAAGTAAACCATTTTTTGTAACAGTAATTAAATACTTCAGGGTACAGTATTTGCTATAAAAATTGTGATGTCAGATTAATGTCTAGAAACATTAAACAAGAGCCAGTAAGTAGTGGCGAGAAAAAAAAAAAACATATGTCGTGTGTTAAATGCGTGTGAAGTGTTAAGTGAAAGTGATAGCGTGTGTTCCAAGATTTAGGAGACTAAAAACCCAATTATAAAATTTCCAAACAAGTTGTAAATATTCATAATTATGTTTCTAGTGGGGCATATGATGCAGTAATTTGTATCACAAATTACTTAAATGTAAATAATGATTGTAATATGAATATGCATTTTTATGTGACATTGATTTGAGATGTTTCTTGACTGTAATTATTGTTGATAAGTAAGTTTATACTGCCTTACTGAAACTGACAATAATAGCGTGCAATAATGCAGAGGGGGGTGAGCTGTTTATCATTATTGGAAACGAGGAAGTTGCGTAATGTTGGCGCGTTTTTCCGTTTAGAACCTTCTGGAATATTTCCCTAGAACATATGTATTCATAATTTTCATTGGATATTAAAATAGACGCTAATGTTGGCGCGTTTTATTAGCCAATTGCAGTTCAGTTATAATCTTTAGGCATATCGGAGTGTATGGATATAAAAGCAGTAGGTTGGAGGTAAATTCAGTCCAGTTCATCAAAAATCTGTGTACACTACACGTCGTCTTCAGTCAGTCAGTTCGTCGAAAGTATTTGTACGGCAAACGTCGGGTATCGATTCACAAGTTACGCACAGCAGAATTATGAATAATCTAAAGTGTTGTAAGGTTAATTATACAAAAGGTTGAAGTACGCAAATTAAGAGTGATCAGTAAGAAGTTATTATAACAGTTTCAGTTTGGCGAGTGTTAAGATCAATGTATAAATGTGATAGTTAACGTGTTCGACAATAAATGTGTAAAACAAATTTCTTCATCAGTGTTATATTTGGATAAAAGATTCCTTTCCGTTTACACACCCTGATCAAGAGACATGTTCGACCGAGAAATAATAGCTAGCCGGAGGACAGTAAACAAAAATTAAATCAAATAACAGTCGCATTCTTTCGAACACTAACACTGCTGCAAATTGCTAACACCAGATGGAGCTACAAACCGAACAAGTGAATGACGTCACAAGATGGCTTCACATGAAGTAAACACATAAATACACAAACATTTGTAAGTAATACCGTTACAACTTGAACTCACCAAAATATGTAGCAGACAGAAGTGGGCTGTATCATTTATTTTGTTTTGTATTTCTTTAAACTGTTGAATAAAAATATCCATTTTGCTTTATTATTATTATTATTTATTTTTTTAATTTCATTGAATGCCTAGGAGCACACAACCCTTTTACTCTTTGCATCTGCATTTATTTGCTTTTTACTTCAAGCACATACAAGTACATTTTTAAATCAAGGAATTAATTTTTTTATTATTTTTTCCACTCAAAGTTATCAAGTGTGTTTCTCTTTCAGTTGCTTTCATTAAATATTAACCATTTCAATGGAAACGCATGAAAGAACTATCTTGGAAATTAAACACTGCTTGGAAAATCTAATTAATTTCTGTCATACAGTGTTACATTTGTGGCTATCTTTGGAAACTCAATTTGCCTCGTACTCTGGGTCAGCCAAATACCTACTTTTTCTAAAGCATGTTTCTTCAAATTTGTGAAAGATAGAACTCAGGTTCTTATTTTTTTCCATTTAGGTAATCATGAAGATTTCTCTCTGATTTTTAAGATGACATCTATATCTCTTTCAATCAGTCTACAAGGCTGAAATATGAAACACCAATTAATATACTTAGGAACATGAAAATCCAAAATCCTTTATATATCCCTTCATACATACCTGTGTTTTTAGGAGTTTATAAAGGTCTGTCTCCATAAGACATTGTACAATATAGACATCTTTCATTTGATCTATTGTTGTGGCTCGAAGAATATCTCTAATATCTATTATCTGAAATTAAAAAATACAATTAAACACATTTCAATTATGTTTGCTACTACCTGTGGCTGAAAATACAAGTTCATTAAATATATGATCTATTTCTAAAACCTGTAGTGCTGTAAGATGCATTTGAAAAGGGTTTTTATTCAAACATGTCAAACTTGGGCTTTAAAGACCTACTGCTTTTCAAATTTTAGTCTGAATCTAGGTGTTCATATTTACTTTCTTTCTATTCCATTTGGTGACATGCTTCCATACCTCTGTTGGATTAAATATGCATTACTTCCCTTTCAGGTTTCATTTGTTTAGATACATAACACTAACTTTATGGTAATAACTGGTTAGTGAAGGTGTTATATTCCTTTTTAAAATCTTTAATGTTGATTTTTCTGTTTTCTTGGTTCTTAGTGCCTACCATTATTACTATGGCACTGAAGGTGATCAATGAAATGGATGAGTAATTATGGCACATGTGTGAATGGAGCCATTGGCACCAATAACCAAATGGCACTTGTATTTTCTGGGTGAGGAAAGTCTTAAAACAGCCAGCCAGGTAACCCTTCCCAAACAGGTATCAAATCTGGATCTGCAAACTGGGAATCAAGTGGTACTTCTACCCTAACATGGTGAACTTTCTATAATGAATGGTATTTTAGAGTAAAGAGATCATTTGCTTCCTGAATACAAACTGAACTTATTGCCTAATAGAGTATCTGATAACATTTTAAAAAATATTCTACTGTCACATTAAACTTAGTTTTCTTTTTTCTGCACTGTAAATGGTTAAAATTTGTACAAATTCTTTATTTTAGATTTTGTTAAATTATGGTAGCTACAAAGATCTGCACCCTTGAGGTAGATGCTATAAATGTTTTGGCATATTAGTTTTTGAGTTTATTGATAAGCAAACTGGGGCCAATAAGTCTAAACAAAGATCAAAAGCTTCCTGAGTCTGAATGAACTTTATATTCATTACTTGTCCTTAATGCAAACAACTGTATAACATCAGAAGTTTTGCTCACTGCCTATTGCTCTTAATAGAGATTTAAATATTTAAAGCACATGTTCTGCATAACACAAGCGACAGATAAGGAAAATCTGAAACTGATTGATGACATTTCGTACGTTGCAATATAGCAAATACAGTTTTTCTTGAACAGCTACCTGCTTCTCTCAACAATACATAAATAAATAAATAATAATAAAATGTATAAAAGACGTTATGCTTATGACCATCTTCCCTCCAAAGTCTGGAAACCATCCATGCTACAGTTTATTTCCATGATTTAAAAGTAATGACTCCCAAAATTTTCCTCTAATGTAAATGAACTTCAGCACCAACAGCCATCTAAAGCTGCCTATGAGACTACAAAAGTTAAAGGATGCTATTAAATGAAACAAAGAAGAATAAGAAACGAGGAGAATGAATACTGCCTCTGTGGTCGAGCGGTTAGTATTCTAGCTTGTTTATCCAGATCTCAGAATCTGGTAGTGTGAATGTGAGTGTGTTTCACAGCAAAAATAATAAAAGCATTGTTAAAAATCTACAGTTTGAGTACAAACATTATCAAATTATTCAAGTCAAAGTCCCTGAAATGACTAGAAGTTACAAATGAAAAACAAAATACAATACAATAAAAAAAAGTATATTAGGTATCTGTGTTTAAACGTACTCTAATCATAATTTGTTTGTTATTGCCATAGCTCTCTTCCCAAATGGATTTTATCATTATTATTTTAATTTCATTTTTAATTCTTATTCTCATTATCATATGTTAAGTTGAAGGGTACTCTTTTGTTATAGCTATTGTAAGATTTCAAAGTAAACAAAACTACCACTACCACTCCTTTAAGGATTAGGCAACTGCCCATTCCAGCCCAACACTTTCTAGGGCGTCCAACATCTTGTTGTCCTCTTACTTGGTAGCTCCTTGTTAGTAGTGTGTATCTCTCTTCACTCATTCTCATCACATGGTCAATCCATTTTTGTCTACAGTTTATTACTTTATCATATAAAGGTTCTAATTTTAGTTTCTTCATTTTTGATCCTATTGAGTTTGGTGCAGCTCTTTACTTGCCTAAGGAACCTCATCCCCACCATCTGAATCCTCGCTTTCTGTTTTTTCATTGGAACCCAAGTTTCACAGCCATACAATATTGTGGTAATTGCCATTAATTGTGAAGTGTCTTATTTTTGTTACTTTCCTTAATTTGTTTTTGAAAGTTCTTTATAATTCCACACACTGTCTGGAGTTTATTTAGTTTAGAATTCATATCCCTTTCTTTCAAACTGATATCACATCCTAAATATTTGAAATTAGATACTTGTTCTAGACTACACCCTCTACAACAATTTTAGATCGCACACACAGCATTTTTGTCTTTAAAATCATATATAGTTAAATATTGTATGGTAAGATGTCAGGGGTGAATCTATGCAGTTAAGATAATTCCTTTTTACTTTTAGAGCTATGGGTTTGCTGAACGTATTCTTATTAATTTTATGAGTACTTTCACAGAAAGAATATTTCAATCTAGAGAAAGAAAAGTTTGATGTATTAATTTATGTGCAACTGAATTTTAATACCGAATTAAAAAAAAATGCATTTAAAAGGTTGTGCAAAATGAATACATCACTGTTGGCTTCCACAACAGATTTTCCTCATGTATTTTTGCTGTGTAGTTTCTAAATGCTACTCAATGAAACAACAATCTTGAAAATAAGTATAGACAATACAAATCTTAGATTTTGTGCATTCACAGGTATATAAAGTAATTAGAACAGAAAAAAAATTCATTATTATTTTTTAGAAAACTTACATTTTCATGCCTGAATCTTGTGAGGATCTTGATTTCTCTTAGTGTTCGTTGACAGTACGTTTGATGTTCAAATGGTGATATTTTCTTGATTGCAACTTTAGTTTTGGTTACATTGTCATATGCTGATCTGAAAAGAAATAAAACAAAATTATAAATGCTTGTTGATTTTATTGTTATGCGTAGTAATTCTAAATTTTCTTGAGGGATATAATGATATTAATCCTCCTCAGAAATACATAATCACAACATTCTTTCATCACTTGTACTTTACACTAAAATTCAAGAAATTTTAGACCAGCTAAACACATGGTTATTCAGGGAACCTAAAGAACTACATAGCTACATTTATTCAGCATCGAGCATATTAAACAAAAGCGAATCTAATGTTCAAGAACATCTTATTTACTTAAACTGTGAAGTATAATGTGAACTCAGGAGTGCAGCATGGAAGAATTATGTTACGACTTAATTCCACAGAGTCAAGCAAATGTAATACGCAATGGCAGTGAACTGATGCTTTATCACAACTCAACTGAGAAAATTTTATTTAATTTACATATAACAAAAAAATATATATATAAACAATCATATTAATCTCAGATTATATCGAATTGCATGATAAATGATTTCAGTGTAAATGAAAACCTTAACTCTAAGCTTAATCTGTAGTTTACCTTTCTAGGCACACCTTCCGGTACATCTACTTTTGTTACTGGTTTAAAAAAAAAAATACTAGTGGTACCATGCTAGCTTCTAGTTCCCGAGGTCGCGGGTTCAAACCTGATGGAGGGCAATGGATTTTTTTGGGTGTAAAAATTCTTAGCAAGGCTTCCTTCGGAAGAAAAGTAAAGTCGACATCAAACCAGATGCATCTCAAATATATTCCATTACATTATGTTTGGCCTTGCCAAGTGCTCTTCTCTCAGAATAATATGCCAGTTGGTAGAAAGAAAGAAGAAAAGCGAATCAGCTGCACATCTTTGATACTGCTGACAATATCAGTGGAGAAAACAAGAGAGGAGTCTTATGAAACAATGCTGTTGCAGGTCTAATCTGAGATCAGCACATAATGTTAAATCTTTAAATGCAGTTTCCTCACTTTCCTTGACTCTCTGGCATTTTCATGTTTATAAAATGTTCCTTGTACCATTCAATGGTCTAAACCTTCAGGATGCATAATAGCTCTAAATAAATAAATATTTTGTTTGTTAATGATGCAAACGACTGCCAGGATCATATCAGCAATGCTGGTGTGTCAGAATTTCATCCTGCAATTCTTTTTCATGCTGGTAAATCTACAAGCAATAGCTCTGAGTTTTTATGTGGTAAACATGTGAACTGATTTTTTGAATGCAACTAACTATAAAAACAAAGTAAATATTTTGGCAAAATAAAAACGTTGAAATTTGTAAAATCTATAGATTCAATGTTGTTCTATAAATATCAGAGAACAAAACACAGAGCAATTCTTAATTACCTACTTACAGAATAAAGTTAACAAAAGTGAAAGTTGCAACACAAGGAGCATTTGTATAAATATAATACAATATGCTATCAAGAGGGTCATAGCCAATAAGCCATGTTAGTAGTTTGAAATTCGGTGTATTAAAACATGAAAGAAGCTTGCAATAACAATTTAAAACTCTTGCAGAAGTTGAAAATTCGAGCTCTATGTCCTTCTTACTGCCCTTCTCAGACTTGCTAACATGGTCACAGAGTAAAAGTGCATGTGCATTAAGCACAGAAAGGCAAGATATGGCAAAAAGAAAATGTTTGAACGCATATACAGGAAGAGCCAGTGGCACCATTAAATACTATACATACGTACTTCTTTTCTTCTATAAGATTTCCTGATGACATAAAAATTGACTTTAACTATTTAACTATTATGGTTCTTAACGTCCCACTCTATCTACTGGGTGTGAAAGAACGAAATTTCGCTCAGAGGCCTCTTTATCAGGCTTGAGGTTCTTTCAGTGCCGTAAATCTAAGACACGGGACCACCAGCTTTGCTCCCCTTCCGAAGGAAACCATGCTAAGGATGTTTATGCCCGAAAAAAAAAATCCATCGCCCTCTACCGTCACCTTAGGAACCAGATGCTAATGAAGACATCTTTCCCTTGCCACCTTAAGGAAGGGAAGAAGAAACCATTAAAAAAAAAATCTGATGTGTTACACTCACATGACTTTCTCTACTCTTGTACAATCTAATTTTACAAACGCTTATTCTCCATATGGTTCATGTTAATCGAGATATCGAGATGTCAATCTTATTGGTAATTTTCTTGTAGATGCAAGGGAAATATGGTAGCTTTTAAGCGATAGTCAAATATTTTAACGCTGGTTGCTATGTGGCGCATTCCATTCTCTTTGCATGTCCAGGACATAAAAAAAATGAATAACGAATGTGAGAAAAAGTATAAGTATTGGAAAATTTAAGGGAATAACAAGCAATATCTCGAAAACGGTTCACTCAACAAAAGAAATGTATATGACATAAGTTGTGTATTTTAAGGCGATCTACATTTTTTGTGTAGTAAAATTTTGTCTATCTCTTATGGTTTACCAGTTATGCAAAAGTCGTTCACAATGAAGAATACTTTTGGAGACATTCCCAGAAAATTCGAGATATACATTTCATTTCTCATGACATTATCTTAAACATATGATATTTTAATCAAAATCGTTAGAGCCATTTTTGAGAAAATTAAAATTTTCGAAAAATGTTCCATGTAAAGGGTAGTCTGGGGTGGGGGGATTTTCTTGAAAACCTTCGTGTCGCATCTCTGGAAGATACTGAACCTAAATACCAAGTTTGGTGCTTATCCGACTGTTCGTTTTTGAGTTATGCTGTTCACAGACACACACACAGACACACACACACAGACACACAGACACACACACAGACACACACACGGACATGTTTCCAAAAATGCTTTTTTTGGATTCAGGAGGTCTCAAAACATGTATTTCCGGTGAAATCTCGGTATCGAATTTTTGGGTGGAATGCAATACTTCCCCTACTTACTATACGTAGTAGAGAAAGTAAAAAAAAAAAAAAAAAACCAACCTTGCAACCAAGTGGTAAAAGCACCTGTTTAAAGCAAATAACAATTCTGAAATAAACCCAGTGTGTCATATGCGCTACTGTAAATAAACTTCACACTTTCCTTTCCTAGCTTGTATATTCTGTATTGTAAGAGAAATTATTATTTCTAGTGCAATGGTAGGCGACCCTTGGAAAAGATATTGGCGGTCTGTGTTTGAAGAAACCTAACATAAGCCTTCTGGTAACAAGGGCATTTTAGTATAAGTGTGAGGAAATGAAGCGTTATGTAAACAGATGGAAGAAGGCTGCTCTTCCCATTTGTTTCTAGTAAGGAAACGACGCCCAAGCTAAAAGTATGCTTTCTTTAGTGGAGCAATGAATACAAATAGCGGAATTATAAAGGGTGGAAGAAAAAGCCTCGTATCTTCCTATACTCGAAGGAACGAACCTGAAACATAGCTAAAGCAAGGAATCACTTGCTCTTCAGAAGAGATTCATACCATGCCTTAATTTGTTAATTTTGAAGCTCTTTTTCACGGCAAGAAATCAATACAATACGAACATCACCTCATAGGATGTTTCCAAATCGATTTTGCGCTGCAGCAGTGCTAATAGCCTCACACAATTTAACTGCTTTAATTTATTTGCATGTTATCGTTAACGTTTATTCGGAAACCAAAGCTGATGGTGGCCTACGAGTCATCTTCCGATAGCTGTAAGAAAGTACCTTAGTTATATTTTACTGAAGGCGATTAGACTCATAAGGGTAATATAAAATCGAGCAGTTATGGACATCTGGATTATTTGACATCCCCCTTTAAGTATTCTTTTCTTCTTTACTTTCTCTACTGCATATAGTAAGTATTGTATCCCAAAAATTGGATACCGATATTTCACTGGAAATACGTGTTTTGAGCCCCCTGAATCCAAAAAAGCATATTTAGTAAAAGGTCCGCGCGCGCGCATAGTGTGTGTCTGCCTGTGAACAGCATAACTCAAAAAACGAAAAGTCGGATAAATACCAAACTTGGTATTTACGTTCAATATCTTCCAAGGATACAACATGAAGGTTTTCAAGTAACTCCCCCACCCCAAACTACTCTTTACCTGGAACATTCTTCGAAATTTTTTTGTTTTCTAAAAAATGGCTCGTAACGATTTTGATTAAAATACAACATATTAAAGATATTTACATGACAAATAAAATGTATATCTTGAATTTTCTGGGAATAGCCTGTTAAATCCACTTCAATTGGAAGAAACGTATAATTTTGTACAACTGCTAAACGTTAAGCGGTAGACGAAAACGTATTACACAAAAAATGTAGACCTCTTTAAAACACACAAATAAGTGTTTTTGTGGCATAAGCCATTTCTGAGATATCCTTTATTAAAGGTTCAATTTTTACTTTCTCTACTACGTATAGTAAGTAGGGGAAGTATTGCATTCCACCCAAAAATTCGATACCGAGATTTCACCGGAAATACATGTTTTGAGACCTCCTGAATCCAAAAAAAGCATTTTTGGAAACATGTCCGTGTGTGTGTCTGTGTGTGTGTGTGTCTGTGTGTGTGTGTGTCTGTGTGTGTGTGAACAGCATAACTCAAAAACGAACAGTCGGATAAACACCAAACTTGATATTTAGGTTCAGTGTCTTCCAGAGATGCGACACGAAGGTTTTCAAGAAAATCCCCCCACCCCAGACTACCCTTTACATGGAACATTTTTCGAAAATTTTAATTTTCTCAAAAATGGCTCTAACGATTTTGATTAAAATATCATATGTTTAAGATAATGTCATGAGAAATGAAATGTATATCTCGAATTTTCTGGGAATGTCTCCAAAAGTATTCTTCATTGTGAACGACTTTTGCATAACTGGTAAACCATAAGAGATAGACAAAATTTTACTACACAAAAAATGTAGATCGCCTTAAAATACACAACTTATGTCATATACATTTCTTTTGTTGAGTGAACCGTTTTCGAGATATTGCTTGTTATTCCCTTAAATTTTCCAATACTTATACTTTTTCTCAAATTCGTTATTCATTTTTTTATGTCTTGGACTTGCAAAGAGAATGGAATGCGCCGCATAGCAACCAGCGTTAAAATATTTGACTATCGCTTAAAAGCTACCATATTCCCCTTTCATCTACATGAAAATTACCAATAAGATTGACATCTCGATATCTCGATTAACATGAAGCATATGGAGAATAGGCGTTTGTAAAAATAGATTGTACAAGAGTAGAGAAAGTCATGTGAGTGTAACACATCAGATTTTTTTAAGTTCTATTTATACCCCGCCTTTAACTGCATTGGTCTTATCGGCGGCCTTTCTTGCACTTTGGTTTATAATCATCAGATCATACACACATTCACACTTCCAGACTCTGGAGAGTATAAGGAATAATCTTGGCTAGAGAAAAATTCCTATCTCCCAGCCGGGAATCGAACCCGGGACCCCTAGCAAAACAGGCAAGTGCTCTACCGACAGAGCTACAGGACTAGCCAGGCTCAAATTGCTCATTACTTGGTCATTCTTTAAAGTCCTTTCAGCATTCAGTTGTTTCTCGCGATTGCATGGAAACAGTATGGAATTTTAAGGTCAGCGTATAGTGTCCAGTTCTTAAGGACACTGGATAGTTGTTTGGGTTAAAAATAGATTTTTTGTTTTGTTTTTAATCTTAAAAAACTCTCAGCTTCCAAAATATATGTCATGCTGGGGTTTCCTATTCATAAGGAGCTTTAATTTCGACATTTAAATATGGCGGCGCATACACCACGCCCCTTCACAACAAACCTACAAGGCTACCATGCACATGCATTTGCTACTTTCTAAATCTTTGTGTTATGAGGTGGTAAATTTTGTTTCGTTAAGTTTAATTCTGGCATTAGGTTGCATGTATATGTATTTGTTTACATTGTCGGAAGGCCATTATTTCCTACCTCTTTTATTTTATAGTGAGAAGTTGGCGGTAAAGTGTTTTGTTGATTTTCAGTGTTTTGAGTGTTGTTTTTCGGTGTTTAGACAAAGTAACATTGCGAAACAAAATGGGAAGAGTAAAGAAATTTGGAAAAAGTAAATTCCATGGTAATCAGCATTTGAAAATGCCAGTAAAATGAAATGGAACAAAATGTAATCTAACACCCTGGTCACAATGCAAGTTCCAAACTTAATCATTTCCTTAACAAATCAAGCCTGCAAATGTGTATATTGTAATGAACAATGCAGTCTAACACTTGCACAAGACGAACTAGGAAGAATGGGCCTAACTTCTAAATTAACAATTGTTTGCAGTAAATGTAGGTCTGTCACATCCAGCATGACGTCTATGAAGATGGCAGTTGCTATGATATTAATATTAGATTCGTGTATAGCATTAGCTGCATTGGCAACAGAATTCTGCAAAAACTTTCCGTGCTCTAATGGATCTGCCACTTTCACCAACAAAATTACGCCATATATAAAAATCCTTGTAAGTGCCCTAAACACAGTTGCAGAAAATTCAATGCTCCGTGTTATGCAAGAGGACATAAGCCTAAATGACAGCAACACAGATACAGCTATAGCATTTGATGGAAGCAAAGAAGAGCGCATAATTCCTCCAACCGTGTTTCCTTGGATAATGGAAAGGTAATTTATGTGTATCCGTGTCCAAAAATGGTTCCTTATGCCATGTAAACAATAACTTAGAATACAGTTGTATCAATTACAAAAAATAAAGTGGAGGAATGGAAGCAGCAGGTGCACTGGAAATTTTCAGTCGCTCTGCTTCCACACGTAAAGTAAGATACCCCATTACCTAGGAGATGGAGATTCCATGAGCTATCAGTACGTCAATTCATTTCAAGTTTATGGAAATGCCATTAAGATTAGAAAATTAGAATGTACAGGGCATGTATGGAAGAGAATGGGACCTAGATTGAGAAAATTGAAGGACTTGAAAGCAAAACTACTTTCAGATGGGAAACTATTATATGGCAGAGGGCGTTTATCAGATGCAGATGTTGCAAAGGTATTATGGCTTAGCTATTAGGAGAAATGCTGGAACTTCTGTCAAGGAAATGAAGAAAGCTATATGGTCAATTGTGCCCCAAAGGTCCAGATTCATGGCGTGGTTTCCAAAAAACACAGATTACTGGAGAAGCACATAAGCATAAGCCTTTTCTGCCAGAAGCTGTGGTGCTTGGAATAAAACAAGTTTTCAGGGATCTTGCCAAAGAGGAACTGTTGGAAAAATGTCTTCATGGCCGCACACAAAATTCCAATGAAAGTTTTCACCATGTAATTTGCATCCCTAAAACGGTTTGTGTTGGAGCCAGTACATTAAAACTGGGTGTTTTGGATGCAGTGATATGTTTTAATAATGGCTGCAGCAGCAGAATTAAAGTGTATGAACAACTTAGGATACCGGTGGGAGAAAACATGAAAATGGCACTGAAGGAAATAGATGATACAAGTCATCGAAGTAGCAAAATATATAAAAATCATGTCTAAATAGGTCAGAGTTATGAAGAGGCAAGAGAAAAACAGGAAACAGAGTGAGGAAAGCAAAGGATATGGCTTATGGAACAGGGATGTTCTAAGTAGGTGAGTCAGTGCTGTTAGGTCCACATTTATCTTTAAATGCAGATTAACGTAATTTGTATTTTTTATATTCAGTGCACTTTTCTCAGCAACCCATTAAGCTACATAGATGAAACTTTTACTGGTTCTTTCTCAGCCCAAGGACTGTAAAATTATTTAACAGATTGCTAATAATAATTTATTAAAAATTATATGTATGTAAAATTAGCGTGAATTTTGTGTTCCATCATATAAAAAATGTTGGGGGAAATCGTCTTCATATTTAAGAAACAAATTTAGGTGGAAATTGTCAAGTAGTGCATGTATTAAAACAGACAAAAAATTCGCTGAAAAATAGTATAACTATAGTTTTAGAGAAAAGTGCACCTGAATTACCCCTACCAGTGATAATTTTAAAACTCTTTACATTATTTATGATGTGTGTGTGTAACATTAAACTTTAACAAACTTAGTAATTTATCATGGATTATACTTGGAAAACATCGTTGTATTCAGGGTCAAAGTTTCATTTAATTATGTTAAAATAGTTGAGAAATTTAAAATCAAAGTTGGTACTCAAACAGCAATTAGAAACTGCCTTCCAACTACCCAGTGCCCTTAAACATTTGACTATCGCTGGTCCCTTTGTATCTATAACGAAATGTGTAATGTAGCTATTTCTGTAAAGGTTTATTTGGATTAAAATGTAGTAGAAAAAAATCTATAATAGATAGAGAAAAATCTGATGTGTTACACTCACATGACTTTCTCTACTCTTGTACAAACTATTTTTACAAACGCTTATTCTCCATATGCTTCATGTTAATCGAGATGTTAACCTTATTGCTAATTTTCTTGTAGATGCAAGGGGAATATGGTAGGTTTAAGCGATAGTCAAATATTGTAAGCGCTGCTTGCTATGTGGCGCATTCCATTCTCTTTGCATGTCCAGAACATAAAAAAATCTGATGTGTTACACTCACAGGACTTTCTCTACTCTTGTACAAACTATTTTTGCAAACGCTTATTCTCCATCTACTTCATGTTAATCGAAATAAACATTTGCAGACTCTATCTTATTGCTAATTGTCTTGTAGATGTAAGGGCAATATAGAAATACAGTAGCCTTTAAGCACATACATATCTCTTAATAGCTGGTTGCTAGTTGCAGCACCATTCCCTTTACCACAGATTAATACTCTTTACATATCCAAGACAAAAAATGAATAACGAATTCCCATTTGAGAAAATAAGTATTGAAAAATTTAAGGGAATAACAAGCAATATCTCGAAAATCGTTCACTCAACAACAAAAATGTATATGAGATAAATTGTGTATTTTAACGCGATCTACATTTTTGTGTAGTACAATTTTGTGTATCTCTTATGGTTTGCCAGTTATGCAAAAGTCGTTCACAATGAAGAATACTTTTGGAGACATTCCCAGAAAATTCAAGATATACATTTTATTTGTCATCAAAATATCTTAAACATATGATATTTTAATCAAAATCGTTAGAGCCATTTTTGAGAAAATTAAAATTTTCGAAAAATCTTCCATGTAAAGGGTAATCTGCGGTGGGAGGATTTTCTTGAAAAACTTCGTGTCGCATCTCTGGAAGATCCTGAATCTAAATACCAAGTTAGGTGTTTATCCGACTGTTCGTTTCTGAGTTATGCTGTTCACAGACACACACACACACACACACACACACACACGCGCGCGCGCGCGGACATGTTTCCAAAAATGCTTTTTTCGATTCAGGGGGTCTCAAAACACGTATATGACACATTCACATGACTTTCTCCACCCTCTATCTTTATTAGTGGATATATACACTATTCTTACTAAAGCTTATTTTTCTATCTACTACTCCAAATAAACCTTTGCAAAACTAGCTACATCACACATTTCGTTATAGATACAAAGAGAACAGCGATAGTCAAATGTTTAAGAACTGGACTCTAAACGCTGGCCTTAAACTTCCATACTGTTTCCATGCAATCGCGAGAAACAACTGAATGTTGACAGGATTTTAATGACCAAGTAATGAGCAATTCAAACCATTAATAACAGATATCTCAGTAAGGTCTTATGCGACAAAACATTATTTGAAATAAATTACGTGTTTTAAAAACATCTACATTTTTTGTGTAGTACGTTTTCGTCTATTGCTGAATGTTTAGCATTTGTATAGATTATACAAAATTCCTTCCAAATGAAGAGAACTTCACAGAATATTCCCAGAAAATTCAAGAGACACATTTTATTTGTGTGTAAATGTCTTCAATATATGGTAGTTTAAACAAAATCATTAGAGCAATTTTTTAGAAAATCAAAATTTTCGAAAAATGCTCCATGTAAAGGGTAGTTGGTGTGGGGAATTTTCTTAAAAATCTTCGTGTCACATTCTTGGAAGATACTAAACTTAAATACCAAGTTTGGTACTTATCCGACTTTTCGTTTTTGAGCTATGCTGTTCACAGACACACACAACTTTTTTCTACAAATGTTTTTTACTTTCTCTTTTACGTATAGTAAGTAGGGGAAGTATTGCATTCCACCCAAAAATTTGATACCGAGATTTCACCGGAAATACATGCTTTGAGACCCCCTGAGTCCAAAAAAGCATTTTTGGAAATATGTCCGTGTGTGTGTGTGTGTGTGTGTGTGTGTGTGTGTGTGTGTGAACAGCATAACTCAGAAACGAACAGTCGGATAAACACCAAACTTGGTATTTAGGTTCAGTATCTTCCAGAGATGCGACACAAAGGTTTTCTAGAAAATCCCCTCACCCCATATTACCCCTTTCATGGAAGATTTTTCGAAAGTTTTAATTTTCTCAAAAATGGCTCTAAGGATTTTGATTAAAATATCATATGTTTAAGATATTTTCATGACAAATAAAATGTGTATCTTGAATTTTCTGGGAATGTCTCCAAAAGTATTCTTCATTGTGAACGACTGGTAAACCACAAGAGATAGACAAAAGTTTACTACACAAAAAATGTAGATCGCGTTAAAATACACAATTTATATCATATACATTTTTTTTTGAGTGAACCATTTTCGAGATATTGCTTGTTATCCCTTAAATTTTTCAATACTTACTTTCTCAAATGGGAATTCGTTATTCATTTTTTTTTGTCTTGGATATGCAAAGAGTATTAATCTGTGGGAAAGGGAATGGTGCTGCACCTAGCAACCAGTTATTAAGAGATATGTATTTGCTTAAAGGCTACTGTATTTCTATATTGCCCTTGTAAATATATATTCCCCTTACATCTACAAGAAAATTAGCAATAAGATAGTCTGCAAATGTTTATCTCGATTAACATGATGCATATGGAGAACAAGCTTTTGTAAAAATAGTTTGTACAAGAGTAGAGAAAGTCATGTGAGTGTAACACATCGGATTTTTTTATTCAGGTGGCGTCAAAACGTGTATTTCCAGTGAAATCTAGGTATCTCTTTTTTGGGTGTAATGTAAAACCTTCTGTACCTATTATGTACGTGGTAGAGCAAGTAAACATAGTTACTTAAAACAGAAATAGAACTAAAACGAGCCCTAATGTGCATTTCCAAAGGGAAGTAAGCAAGTTTTCTGTCACTGCCTCTGTGGTTAAGTGGTCAGCATGCTAACTTATGGACCCAGAGGTTTCAGCTTTGCTTCCTGGATGATGAATCTTTTCAGAATCATTTCCAAACCTCTGTAGAGGCTAAAAGTGTGAATAAAAAAGTGGATGGTGTGCGTTTCAAAGGAATAAAATCGAAGTATCAACATCAGCAGGTTAACTTCAAGCACTGCTTCTAAAGTTAAATCCACCAATATGGACAGAGTTGTTAAAGCAGACTATATAAATTAAACAATTAAAAACAAACAAATACAAATGTTTTAAATACACCATAGCGTGAGTGCATCAAGAACAACAAACAGCTGAATGTAAATCTTACTTATGTATTAACCTAGTAAAATTTTTATTTCAGTGCATTAAGCAAGGAGCAAAGCAGTACATTTTTTTAAAAGAATTATTTAATTAATTTATTTTCTTCTACATCAAGTAAACATTTATAGATCTTATATAAACATTTAAAAATCTAGCACAACAAAAAGTTTGGCTCGCCCCATACCTTAACCCCTGTTGTATGTATGGAAGACTGCCAATAAAACGAACCTCACATTCCACCTATCCCTAACGTTTCCTAAAAATGTCCCTATTGTGTTAATTTTCTCTTCTCTTATTTCCACAAGTAGTATAATTTAACTACGTCATCCTGTAGATTATTCCAAATTTTGCCCCATATACTAATCCCTCTATCTTTTAACGATTCCACACCCTAGTAAACAATGCAACATGCTACCCAATTTCTCACATATACTGAAACTTTATTGTTATTCTTTACTCCTTTCACCCTCTGTCTCACTTTTTTCCAAAAGCCATTACGTACTATTGCTTTCACCTACTAGCCAAATATCCCACATACTATTCTCTTCTAGCAATTTTGCCGCCTCCCTAAACCAGCTCTCTCTTCCCATTACATCTCTTTGAAACTTTATTACGTTACTGTCGTCCAACTTTAAACATCTGTACCAGTATTTCAATATTCTCTCTGCTAATATACCCTTTCTAGCTCTGCCAGTCCTACTCCCCTTGTTGAACTTTTAGGTAATCCAAAACTTCTCTGCAGAACATTCTGTGTGTCGTAACAATCCTTAACCATCCCTTTGACGCTTCCCAAATTTCTATTCCATGCATCTTTGATTCAACTACTGCCTTTATAAAGTTTCCAGCCATTTTATCCTCAGCGTGGGTGCTTTATATAAACATATTCTGGCAGCTTTCATGGTACTTAACAAAGAAGGTAGGAAACTGATTGAATTTTGTCAACAAAATAACTAAATTAGGTATATATATAATGGGTCAAGAAGAGAGGATTGCTGAGAAGAATTCACATTTATGAATGTAAATGACAGTGTAATTGCCATTCGTTGATGAGTTGCTTGGAAATTGAAGTTGTGAACACAATTACAGGTAGTGGGCACTTCCCACAATCAATTACATTGTGTGGCGCCACCACCGTAATGCGTGGCCTCTCTAATGGGAATCATATTGCAAACAATCCGATGTGATAGATTCACATGACTTTCTCTACTCTATCTGTATTAGTGGGTATACAAGCCATTCTTACTAAAGCTTGTTTTTCTATCTACTACATTTAATCCAAATAAAACTTTGTAAGAGTACCTATATTACACATTTCATTATAAATACAAAGGGAACAGCGATAGTCAAATGTTTAAGAATTGGACGCTATATGCTGGCCTTAAAAGCCCATACTGCTTCCATGCAAACGCGAGGAACAACCGAAAATCTATGGGGTTTAAAAGAATGACAAGTATTGAACAATTCGAACCTTTAATGGCGAATATTTCAGAAACGGCTTATGCCACAAAAAAAACCTTATTTTTAAGTAAATTGTGTATTTTAAAGAGATCTAGTTTTTCGTGTGGTACGTTTTCGTCTATCGCTTAACCTTTACAAGTTACACAAGATTAGGTATACAAAATTCCTTCCGAATGAAGAGGACTTCCTAAGCCTTAAATATTCGATTAAGAGAAACTGCAAAAGCGATAAACCGATCTTTCTCGCGCTCTATGTAGGTTGCGGAACAGAAATACAGTTCCCATCTTAGATGTTTCAAGAACTTATTCGGTAACATGCCCCAGTCTGCTTGTGGTTTAAACTAGCTTACTCGATGTTGCGCTTTTAAACTCGAATAAGGATTTAATTAATTTAATTTACTTCCCCACCGTTCTTTTTGCAATTACTGTACAATGATTTAGAAGATTTCTATGTTGAAATCTCCACTTTACCCCTTATAGCTCCGACTATTATCTACTAATAAAGGATGAAAAATCCTCTGATATTCACGCAAAACGATGTGAAACTTCGGCGAAACGTGTGACTTAAATCTTCCAAATACTGGAAATGCTGCATTGCCTATAAGTACCCTTTGGCGGTGGAACAATCATCAGTCAGAATGGTCGAGTGTCGTCCTCCGTGGTGTAGTGGTTACCATGCTAGCCTCTAGTTCCCAAGGTCGCGGGTTCAAATCCGGCGGAGGACGATGGATTTTTTCGACCGTAAAAATGCTTAGCATGGCTTCCCTCGGAAGGGAAGTAAAGCTGGAGGTCCCGTGTAGTAGATTTACGGCACGTAAAAGAACCTCAAGTCTGATAAAGAGGCCTCTGAGCAAAATTACCGGTCTTTCACGCCCAATATAGAATGGGGCGCTAGGGACCACAGCAGTTAAAGGGCGTCCATAAATCACAATATTTAATTTTAATTTTGGAATGGTCGAGCAACCTGTTCATCACAGTAATGAAATTTTAAAACTTTGTATTTTTTCTTTGGTTCCACAGTTATTTAATAGCACAAAAGCTCTTTAGTTTCCACATAAGGGCTACAGAAACCCTTTACATCTACAGCAAAATAGAGGCGAAGCAGTTGAATATAAAGATTCCCCAAGCCAACCGCTTTGGAAAAGACAACAGTCTGCGACCATCCAGGAAAATAATATTCTCAGTTGTTAATTATAAAATATGGTTACTTTTTACTTTCTCTACTACCTACAGTAAGTAGGGGAAGTATTGTATTCCACCCAAAAATTCGATACCGAGATTTCACCGGAAATATATGTTTTGAGACCCCCTGAATCCAAAAAAAGCATTTTTACTTTCTCTACTACGTATAGTAAGTAGGGGAAGTATTGTATTCCACCCAAAATTTCGATACCGAGATTTCACCGGAAATACATGTTTTGAGACCCCCTGAATCCAAAAAAAGCATTTTTGGAAACATGTCCGTGTGTGTGTCTGTGTGTCTGTCTGTGTGTCTGTGAACAGCATAACTCAGAAACGAACAGTCGAATAAACACCAAACTTGGTATTTAGGTTCAGTATCTTCCAAGGATGCGACACGAAGGTTTTCAAGAAAATCCCCCACCCCAGAGTACCCTTTACATGGAAGATTTTTCGAAAATTTTAATTTTCTCAAAAATGGCTCTAACGATTTTGATTAAAATATCATATGTTTAAGATATTTTTATGACAAATAAAATGTATATCTTGAATTTCCTGGGAATGTCTCCAAAAGTATTCTTTATTGTGAACGACTTTTGTATAACTGGTAAACCATAAGAGATAGACAAAATTTTACTACACAAAAAATGTAGATCGCGTTAAAATACACAATTTATGTCATATACATTTTTTTAGTTGAGTGAACCATTTTCGAGATATTGCTTGTTATTTCCTTAAATTTTCCAATACTTATACTTTTTCTCAAATTCGTTATTCAATTTTTTATGTCCTGGATATGCAAACAGAATAGAATGCGCCACATAGCAACCAGCGCTTAAAAGATTTGACTATCGCTTATAACCTACCATGTTCCCCTTGCATCTACAAGAAAATTAGCAATAAGATTCACATCTCGATTAACATGAAGCATATGGAGAATAAACGTTTGTAAAAATAGTTTGTACAAGAGTAGAGAAAGTCATGTGAGTGTAACACATCAGATTTTTGGAAACATGTCCGTGTGTGTGTCTGTCTGTGAACAGCATAACTCAGAAACGAACAGTCGGATAAACGCCAAACTTGGTATTTAGGTTCAGTATCTTCCAGAGATGCGACACGAAGGTTTTCAAGAAAATCCCCCCACCCCAGACTACCCTTTACATGGAACATTTTTCGAAAATGTTAATTTTCTCAAAAATGGCTAACGATTTTGATTAAAATATCATATGTTCATGATATTTTCATGACAAATGAAATGTATATCTCGAATTTTCTGGGAATGTCTGCAACAGTATTCTTCATTGTGAACGACTTTTGCATAACTGGTAAACCATAAGAGATAGACAGAATTTTACTCCACAAGAAATGTAGATCGCGTTAAAATACACAATTTATGTCATATGTATGTATATATATATATATTTTTGGTTGAGTGAACCATTTTCGAGATATTGCTTGTTATTCCTTTAAATTTTTCAATAATTTTCTCAAATGGGAATTCGTTGTTCATTCTTTTGTCTTGTATATGCAAGGAGTATTAATCTAAGGCAAAGAGAATGGTGCTGCACCTAGCAACCAGCTATTAAGAGATATGTCTATGCTTATATTGCCCTTGCAATTACAAAATAAGGGGAGCTTAGTACGCCTTAAGCGATAGTCAAATATTTTTAGAACTGGTCGCTATGTGTAAAATGTAATTCTCTTTGCATGTCAAAAGATAGTTTCTGCAAATGTTTATCTCGATTAATATGGAAGGGATGGAGAATAAGAGCTTGTACAAGAGTAGAGAAAGTCATGCGAGTGTAACACATCAGATTTTTTCTAATGTTGAGCTGGACACAATTTTCCGTATTTTACAATTACTTAGCATACCTTGCTATGAACTTGATACAACATACAAAGGAAATAAAGCAAAACTTTCTTACGTGAGGTTATTAAAATATTTTTGTTTCATACTATCCGAAATTTCGGCATTTCCGTCTCCATACCAGTACGGAAAATTGAACTTTTCCGTACACTTACTTTCCGTAAATACTCCATCATCAACCTTCAACTTTTAATCAACAATTTAACTGAAACATATGACTGCGTTCATGTTCAACATAATATGCAGTTCAATATTTAACCAATATATCAAGTACTAGCTGGTTCATCAATGTTGCACGGGTAGCTATTTAAATTCGAAATGACGATATAATTAACTTCACTTACTTCTCCCCCCCCCACGTTCTTTATGAAACTAAAATACACTTAAACAAAAAGTTAATTAAAACTCTTAGGATACTGTAAAGATCAAACTAAAAACACTGAAAAAATACAGTGAAAAATAATCCAGTACAAAAGCACTGTTGAACAATCACAAATGCCAGTCTGTAATGATGTTTTCTCGTGAATACAGCTGACTTTCACGATGTTACATTCAAGCTATCTGCTTATAGAGAAAATCTCAGTTGGGAAGAAATAGTAGTCTAAGTAAGCCAATGTGCTGTTTGATCTCGGTAACAAATATACATAAAACTACTGAAAAAACACAAGAAAGACAAAACAAAACCAAAATTAACGTACAAAGAAGTAGTGGTACTTCGTCTGGTTTGATGCTGTTGCTGTTATCCATATCCACTATCATTTTTGTCACTCAGTTTTTGTTTTTTTCTGCTTATAAAAGCATCACAAACTTCTCATAGAAAAATGAGAAACTACAATATCCGAAAATCGGAGTATGATCGCAGAATGTATGAATATTAGGAATAGGACTAGGTATGAAGGGGACTTAGCACCTCGGCCTATAATCTTTTGTGACTAAGCCCCTGACGGGCCGCCCCCGGGAGGGAGGGTTGAAGTGAGAGGAGGCACGACAGGGCAGAGGACAGGTTCTCTACCTTTTACAGATTGAAACTCCCCAGATGGCAGCTGGTGCAACCAGCTCAATTACCCCCTGCAGGCCTGCACATTCCACAGGGGGGCCTGAGACTTGGGGTTACATAGCGCATCCTTTTCCCCTGCCATGCAACGCCGAGACTTTCATCCCTGAAACAGACCAAGCAGATTAAAGGTGAAGTGAAACGAATGGAGGTGAAAGGGAGGGACAGAAACTTCGGGGGATGTAATGAACCTTCCCAGCGTTCTCCTAGCGACGCGGGGAAACTCCCGAAAACACCCATGTGTTAGGAAGATCGGCCGCGGGAGTCGAGCCTAAGACCTCTCGAATGCGGGTCACAGACGTTACCGATTGAGCCATCCCGCTCGGTATGTGTGGCTATTAACTTTGACTTATTTATTGTCTTATGTTAGCAATGTTTGAGCACCATAGACTTTTGTAGTAAATGCGATTATGTTGAATCCGTTTATGTTATTTTAATCAATACTTAATAAATAATCGCGTGAGAAACTAAGTGGAAGAATAAGCTATATTTAGTGTGGTTTGATGCTGTTGCCGTTATCACAGTCTAATACATTACAGTTCGAAATTTTGTTCAATTTTTGAACCAAGCGCAAGCGTAGCCACAGGTGGCACAGCTGTTGTTAATTATTTATTTGACTATGTTATTACTCCGCGATCAATGTCACAGAGAGCGACGCATAATATATGAACACGCTGTTCCTTTGCTATTTTGTGACACCGTGAAACCTAAGTCATTATTATTCTTATGTTGGCAATTCTCGACCTATTACGATTATTGTTGAGAAAATATAGATGAACGTGCAACTTTTGTAGGCATAACATAAAAATAAATAATTGATCGTGTGAAATGGGGCGGAATTTCGAATTCTAAGCTAGACAACAATTTTAGCCTTGTGTCAAAAGTTATCTGTGCCAAGTTTGGTCGAAATCGGTGCAACAATGTAAAAGCTTTAAGGAACAAACACACAATCCCCGAGGACGCGAGTTCCAACTCGGCGGAGGGCGATGGATTTTTTCGGACGTAAAAATCCTTAGCATGGCTTCCTTCGGAAGGGAAGTAAAACCGGTGGTCCCGTGTCGTAGATATACGGCACGTAAAAGAACCTCAAGCATGATAAAGAGGGCTCTGAGCAAAATTACCGGTCTTTCACTCCAATATACAATGGGACGCTTAGAACCACAGTAGTTAAAGAGCGTCCATAAATAAAAAAATAACATACATACATACATACACACACATACATACATACATACATACATACATACATACATACATACATACATACATACATACATACTTTTATATATTACGATTTAGACACAGTATGAAAAAATCTGATGTGTTACTCACATGACTTTCTCTACTCTTGTACAATCTAATTTTACAAACGCCTATTCTCCATATGCTTCATGTTAATCGAGATATCGAGATGTCAACCTTATTGGTAATTTTCTTGTAGATGCAAGGGGAATATGGTAGCTTTTAAGCGATAGTCAAATATTTTAACGCTGGTTGCTATGTGCCGCATTCCATTCTCTTTGCATGTCAGGACATAAAAAATCTGATGTGTTACACTCACATGACTTTCTCTACTCTTGTACACACTATTTTTACAAACGCCTATTCTCCATATGCTTCATATTAATCGAGATATCGAGATGTCAATCTTATTGGTAATTTTCTTGTAGATGCAAGGGAAATATGGTAGCTTTTAAGCGATAGTCAAATATTTTAACGCTGGTTGCTATGTGGCGCATTCCATTCTCTTTGCATGTCCAGGACATAAAAAAATGAATAAAGAATTTGAGAAAAAGTATAAGTTTTGGAAAATTTAAGGAAATAACAAGCAATATCTCGAAAACGGTTCACTCAACAAAAGAAATGTATATGACATAAGTTGTGTATTTTAACGCGATCTACATTTTTTGTGTAGTAAAATTTTGTCTATCTCTTATGGTTTACCAGTTATGCAAAAGTCCTTCACAATGAAGAATACGTTTGGAGACATTCCCAGAAAATTCGAGATATACATTTCATTTCTCATGACATTATCTTAAACATATGATATTTTCATCAAAATCGTTAGAGCCATTTTTGAGAAAATTAAAATTTTCGAAAAATCTTCCATGTAAAGGGTAGTCTGGAGTGAGGGGATTTTCTTGAAAACCTTCGTGTCGCATCTCTGGAAGATACTGAACCTAAATACCAAGTTTGGTGTTTATCCGACTGTTCGTTTTTGAGTTATGTTGTTCACAGACACACAGACACACAGACAGACAGACAGACACACACACGGACATGTTTCCAAAAATGCTTTTTTTGGATTCAGGAGGTCTCAAAACATGTATTTCCGGTGAAATCTCGGTATCGAATTTTTGGGTGGAATGCAATACTTCCCCTACTTACTATACGTAGTAGAGAAAGTAATATACATTTTATTTGTCATGCAAATATCTTAAACATATTATATTTTAATCAAAATCGTTAGATCCATTTTTGAGAAAATTAAACTTTTCGAAAAATCTTCAATGTAAAGGGTAATCTGAGGTGGATGGATTTTCTTGAAAACCTTCGTGTCGCATCTCTTGAAGATACTGAACCCAAATACCAAGTTTGGTGTTTATCCGACTGTTCGTTTCTGAGTTATGCTGTTCACAGACAGACACACACACCACACAGACACACAGACAGACAGACAGACACACAGACACACACACACGTAAGTGTTTCCAAAAATGCTTTTTTTGGATTCAGGGGGTCTCAAAACATGTATTTCCGCTGAAATCTCGGTATCGAATTTTTGGGTGGAATACAATACTTCCCCTACTTACTGTACGTAGTAAGGAAAGGAAAAATGAATAACGAATTTGAGAAAAAGTATTGGAAAATTTAAGGGAATAACAAGCAATATCTCGATAATGGTTCACTCTACAAAGGAAATGTATAGGACATAAATTGTGTATTTTAACGCGATGTACATTTTTGTGCAGTAAAATTTTGTCTATCTCTTATGGTTTACCAGTTATGGAAAAGTCGTTCAGAATGAACACTTTTGGAGACATTCCCAGAAAATTCGAGATATACATTTCATTTGTCATGAAAATATCTTAAGCATATGTTATTTTAATCAAAATCGTTAGAGCCGTTTTTGAGAAAATTAAAATTTTCGAAAAATGTTCCATGTAAAGGGTAGTCTGGGGTGGGGGGATTTTCTTGAAAACCTTCGTGTCGCATCTCCGGAAGATACTGAACCTAAATACCAAGTTTGGTGTTTATCCGACTCTTCATTTTTGAGTTATGCTGTTCACAGACACACAGACACACAGACAGACACACAGACACACAGACAGACACACACACGGACATGTTTCCAAAAATGCTTTTTTCGGATTCAGTGAGTCTCAAAACATGTATTTCCGGTGAAATCTCGGTATCGAAATTTTGGGTGGAATGCAATACTTCCCCTACTTACTATACGTAGTAGAGAAAGTAAAAATGAATAACCTATTTGAGAAAAAGTATAAGTATTGGAAAATTTAAGGAAATAACAAGCAATATCTCGAAAACTGTTCACTCAACAAAAGAAATGTATATGACATAAGTTGTGTATTTTAACGCGATCTACATTTTTTGTGTAGTAAAATTTTGTCTATCTCTTATGGTTTACCAGTTATGCAAAAGGCGTTCACAATGAAGAATACTTTTGGAGACATTCCCAGAAAATTCGAGATATACATTTCATTTCTCATGACATTATCTTAAACATATGATATTTTCATCAAAATCGTTAGAGCCATTTTTGAGAAAATTAAAATTTTCGAAAAATTTTCCATGTAAAGGGTAGTCTGGAGTGGGGGGATTTTCTTGTAAACCTTCGTGTCGCATCTCTGGAAGATACTGAACCTAAATACCAAGTTTGGTGCTTATCCGACTGTTCGTTTTTGAGTTATGCTGTTCACAGACACACACACACAGACACACACACACACACACGGACATGTTT
Source organism: Deroplatys truncata (assembly GCA_030765065.1). NCBI lineage: Eukaryota > Metazoa > Arthropoda > Insecta > Mantodea > Mantidae > Deroplatys > Deroplatys truncata. The sequence continues at coordinate 170,583,113 of CM060983.1, forward strand.
CCAAAAATGCTTTTTTTTTGGATTCAGGAGATCTCAAAACATATATTTCCGGTGAAATCTCGGTATCGAATTTTTGGGTGGAATGCAATACTTCCCCTACTTACTATACGTAGTAGAGAAAGTAAAAATATTGTACGTATCTGCAGGAAAGTGTGTTTTTCAGGACTCGTTTCGATATTCGCCTCTACTTCGCTTCGGCCTCTTACTCGTCCTGAAAAAACTCACTTTCCTATGCGTTACATAAATAACGTAATTGGTATCGTATGCGTAACGTACCGTTATAGGCAGATTCACTTCTCTTTTGTTTTGCTGTGTCTTCTGTTTCCTTAGTTGCTAAATGTGACGTATATACACACACGCACACACATTGCTTGGAATGTAATATCGTAAGTAATTGTCTTATTTTACATACATTTTCAGCAGACCTTTTGATTCCAAGGTCGCGGGACCCGGACAGACACAGCACAGAAATGAGCTTAAAAGCGATAGCCCCATGTCAGTAGATTTACTAGCATGTAAAAGAACTCCTGTGTGACGAAATTCCGGCACACGGCGGCACTGATAGGACCCTAGCAATTGAGAGCGTCATTAACATATTTTATATACATTATTTTGAAGCATAACAACTTTCTACACAATAGCATTCTCAACGAAAACTGAAAGCCTTTTTTGCAAGTACATTCTTTTATAGCTCCACCGTATTCGTATTCTAGTGAACAGTCCTTGTAAATCCATTTTAGTTTTTTAGTCAGAAAGAACAGGGTTTTTCAATGGTGAAAGAGTTGTCAAAATCGGTTGAGTGATTTTTGACATTACCCTACATGATCATTTTCTTTCTTTATAATATTAATACAGATAATAAGGATATCTTATATATCTCTACTTGGAATACCTGCTTAATATTCAAGACTAATGCCAATGGAGTATCTCTTCTGTATCATCCCCCGTAAGTAATATTACCACGGCACGCGTTAGGAACTTACTAAGACTGATTCTGTGGTCTGGTGGTTAGCATGTTAGCTTCCAAATCCAGAGGTCTCGAATTCGATTCCCGGCTGGAAGATAGGAATTTTTCTTTAGCTAGGATTACTCTCCATCCTCCCTCGAACCTGGAAGTATGAGTGAGAGTGTAAAGTGTGTGAGGAATTTAATATTTATAATGAAAATCCAAAGATAAAGCGATTAGGAATTGTTCCAAAGGCAAAGCCCCGATACGACCTTAGATGTAAAAGGTGGCATATAAATGGAAACCTTCCCCCCAAATTGCAATAGGTTATACCAGCCTATTTCGTGTATCGAGTACCGAAAGCGCATATTAACAGACCCGTCCCCGCCCACCTCTAATCATCAGATGTTTCTGCATGCTTATAGGCAGTATCGAGAAGCTTTTAATTGCTGTTCTTAATAAACCAAAAGGAGGCAAAGCTATTAGAACTGTAAACATTATTATGAGTATTTTCGATGTACAAGTTTGGAAATACCCAAATATACATGTTATAGCTTAAATTATTATTGGCTGTACTTAGCGCCGCAAATGGAAAACCGGCTAGCGACAACAGAACTGCTCGTTTGTTTTTACTTTCTCTATTATCTGCAAGTAGATGAAGTATTATATTTTACCCAAAAGTCGATAGAGGTTTCACATAAAACTACACGTTTTGAGGTCCATTGAACACAAAAAGCAATATTAAAAAAAAATCCGCGCACATGTGTGAACACCATAACTCAAAAACGAAAAGTCGAATTAGTAACCAAATGTCATAATCGAGTCTGACACTGTTTAAGCATGTCAGGCGAAATTTTCAAGAAAACTCTGCCATCCTAAACCACTCTTCACATGGAAAATATTTCGTTATTTTTCATTTTCTCAAAAATAGCTCTTGGCGAATTTGGTTAAACAAAATGATATATTTGAGGTATTAAAGTGAAAAGCGTGCGAAGTCCACAAACTGATTGAAATTTATGCAATTTGTATAACTGATAAATCATAGGAGATAGACAAAATGTAGATCCCATTCAAATACACATTGTGTTATTTTTTCCCTTAACTTTAACCGTTTCTGAAATATTCTATGTTGCCTGTTTCGCTTTCCAAGTACGTCATCTGAATGGCATGTTTGAAAGATTGCGATTCTTCTTTTCTTCCCCCCTTCTATCTTAAGAGTCTGTTACCATGGCTAACACTTGAATGCTGTTTTTGAAAAGCACTTACTACTTAATTTAAAATCATTCCTAGATATAACTATGTGAATTTGTCCTGTGAGTGTTCACACCAGATTTTTAAATCGAGTGTTTATTTAACATACGCAGAAAGCTAAACTTCACTTTCGCCGAGTGCAAATACAGGTAGCCATAAAGCTACACAAAGGTCATTTAACGTCCATTTTGAATGAAAAAGCTGATTGGTAACCTTTTTTGTTCCATCTAACAACACTTCAAGCGATTATACGGTTAATCTCGAATTTGAATTTTGATATGCGTAAAGGGAACGTAGAAACAATAAATAAAGTTGGACTTTCGTTCATGAATAACATTTCGCAATGTCCACGCTACAATCCCATGCATACTTTGAAACAAAATATCGAACCTCCACAAGAGGCACATATCCTAAATGATGTAAGAGCAGTATCAGAGTTAGAGATTTAATTATCCAATAAACCTTTGAAGCTCACATATTTGCGGTCGTGGGTGAAACAACTGCATTATCTTACTGCAGAACGCAAGAATTCTGCGATTTCAAGCTACAGTGCAAGAACATCAATTTGAATCGGCAATTTCGCACGTTTTCGTAGTCTAGGGATACCATGTAAGGCTCTGGTTCCCGAGGTCGCGGGTTCAAACCCGGCGGAGTCCGATGCATTGTTTTCGGCCATAAAAATCTTTAGCATGGATTCCTTCGGAAGGGGGAAAAAAATTGAGTTTTATTTATGGACGCTCTTTAACTACTATGGTTCTTAGCGTCCCATTCTATATTGGGCGTGAAACACCTGTAATTTTGCTCAGAGGCCTCTTTATCAGGCTTGAGGTTCTTTTACGTGCCGTAAATCTACGACACGGGACCACCGGCTTTACTTCCCTTCCGAAGGAAGCCGTGCTAACGATTTTTACGCCCGAAAAAATCCATCGCCCTCCGCCGGGTTTGAACCCGCGACCTTGGGAACCAGAGGCTAGCACGGTACCACTAGTCCACGGAGGACGACTTTCGGAAGGGAAGCAAAGCTGCTGGTCCGGTATCGTAGATTTACGGCACGTAAAAGAACCTCAAGCCTGATAAGAGGCCTCTGAGCAACATTTTCGGTCTTTCACGCCCAATATAGAATGGGAGGCTAAGGACCACAGCAGATAAAGAGCGTCCATAAATGAAACTCAATTCAATCCCCAAACTATTTTAAGCAGACTAGTACTTCAGGATATAAGAGGAGAGTATGGTGCAGTACATTCACATGACTTTATCTACGCATTGCAGTTTCACAAATATCTCTTATAAATGCTATACGTTCACATAAAAACTTATTTTGTACCCACTTTACCTTAATAAAGCTGTTTGGACAGAATTTGTTTCAAATTAGACAATAATGACATTTATAAGAAAACGATAATCAGCGTTTCAAGTCGTTCTTGTTTAATAAATTAAAAACAAAAAAAAAAAAAAAAAAAGGGAGGGTAGAACGAGAATCGCAAATGTTCAAACGTTCATATATTATGTCGAGCAATCTAGGCTTCGGAGGAAATAATTATGCATAAACAGCGAATATTTCGAAATTGGGCAATGCTAACAAAAAAGTTGCTCAAGATAGTTTGTATATTTCAATGGGGTCTCATTTTCCTGTAATACATTTGCATTTGTCTCTTATGATTCCCCATTTCTACACACATGATACAAAATTCAATTAGAATGAAGAGGACTTTACAGTCTATTCACGGAAAAGTCAAGATAAAAGTTACATTCTATATGAAAACACCCGAAATTTTAATTGGAGGAGTTTTTGAGAAAATAAAATATAACGAAATGTTATGCAAGTAAAGCGTTGTTAGGGAAGGGATTTCTAAAGTAGAGGAAGTACTGCATTCTGCCCTAAAATTGATACTGAGATTTCACCGGAAATACTTTTTGAAGCTCCCTTAAAAAAAGAGTAAAATAAAGGGGTGTGTGTGTGTGTGAGAGAGAGAGAGAGAGAGAGAGAGAGAGAGAGAGAGAGAGAGAGAGAGAGAGAGAGAACAGCATAACTCAAGAACGAAAAATCGGTTAAATACCAAACTCGATATTTAAATTTAACGTCTTTCAAGGATGCGAAACGAAGATTTTCATGACAAAATGTACATCCTAATTTTTTGCATATGCCTGTTAGGTCCTCTTCAGTTGAATTGGCTTTGAGTAACTTGTAAACACGGACAGACATGCAGATATTGCATGTGAGACGTTGTCGATAACAATATTTAATTGGTGTGATATGGACACGGCGGTTTCTACAAGACTCTTTATTCTTGTTAAAAGCGAGAAATTTCCCTTAACGCAAAACCAGACTGGCGCGGCAACTTGTCATTATCCCCGACATGCGGACGTTCTGCTGTTAGACCAGCAGCAAGGGAGAGGGGGCTACGTGCAGAGCAGCAACAGGTTCTGTGACTAATTGAGTAGCCCATCAGTGCAAGTGAGATGAATATGCAAAATGTGCTTATTCGCAATTTTTACTGCGTGTTGAATACGAGAAACGAGAATAACTTCTTGTTGATCGGCACTGAAAATAATCAAAAGCTGTCCACGAATGAGATACTCTTAGCAGATATATCTATTGTTTATAAAAATGCGCTCTCTTGCATTAAAACTAACAAAATGGTCGTTCATAGAGACTTTAAAAAGAGAGAACGCCATTATGCACTTTTGTATTCGATGAATTTACTTAAGTTCTCGACCTAAGTACATAAAAGGGGTATTTGCATTCGACTCAAAAATTCAATATCGCGATTTCACCAAAATAATTTCAGGTCTCCCCCCAAGCATCTTTAGAAAAAGATTGTGTGTGTGTGTGTGTGTGTGTGTGTGTGTGTGTGAGAGAGAGAGAGAGAGAGAGAGAGAGAGAGAGAGAGGATACATACTGAACTTTGAACATCTTTTAAGGATCTAAGGATATAAGGCAAAGATTTTCGTGATTTTCAAACGATTTTGATCAAAATATCGCATACTCTAGATGTCCTTCAGCTTCAAGCCAGGTGAATTTTTTGTGGAACACCGACGTTTCGGTAACGTGGATCTCTCCCATCTTCAATACCTTTTCTAGAGTGCTGTTCATTGAAGTGTATGTAAAGAACAAACTCAGGACTGTTGGATTTAAAAACTTTGTCATTTGCTCTTCTACAGGGATGATGATAGATTTTGAGATTTATCAAGGTGATCCACTCCACTCAGAGATCGAAGTATGGGTTTATGTCCTACATTTGTAATGAGACTTATTGAAACATTACCCTAGGGTAGTTTCCTGTATTTTGATAGATATTTTGGTACTTTATCATTGCTTGAGGCTTTACACAAAATAGGAATTGAGGCAACTGGGGACATTATCGTGAATCGCTAAAACATGTAAAGTTAAAAGAAGGAAAGGCACAAAGGGGTGAGTGCCGTGTCAAATCTGATGATGTCATGACTGTGGTAGAATAGAAAGACAATCAGACAGTAGTATTACCTTCAACCTGTGCTGGAATAGAACCACTTACAAAAGTAAAAAAGGGGTGCAGAAAAGAAAATATATGGAAATTGACTGCCCATATGTTGTAAAAAATTATAACCAACACATGGGAGGGATTGATATCTGTGATCAGCAGAGTACTACAGGCCAGTGTTGCCACACAAATGAGCCAGAGCTCCACAAGGGGACTGCATCACACAGTAGTGAACAAACTGAAGCATTCTTTTCATCTGTGAAGACTACAAAACTGGTACACATTTTCCTGAATCTGCCTGTGTTCTTAAAGTAACATTGCTGATCTGAAAACATTTTTGTTATCTATGCTAGTTCAATTGAGGCTGAACTGTTGCCTAACATAAACTGTTGAATCTAACATTTTTCTCCACGATTACAGTACACTTTTAACAGCATTATTCGAATTTGACACCGCCAGGAGTAAGTTTACCGAATGTAGGAAATTTAATTTTTGGCGTTGAAAAGGAGCGATAGAGCCTTTATATATATTTAATTTTAGGAATTATTGTATCCCAGTAATGTAACATTTAACATAACGTTTTATGAATATTGTTTCTAAGGTTGAACAGCGATGTTTTTGCATATAGGACATTCCATATGAAATCGAACTGCAAAAAACCTCGCATTTTTTGTTTGCATTGTAATTTTTCAATTAATAAGGGGTGCTAAGGAAAGCATATTTATCACATATTAGCATCTAAAAACCAACGGATGTCACGTTATTGAACGATGAATGTATCGTAATAATTCATTTTGTCGCATTTTAACTGTGCATAGCTACGGAACCCTTTATTTCAGAATAGTGTACAGAAGGCTCCAAATGTTTTCCGGTGGGTCAAAGGGTAAAAAGGAAGAGTGGGAAGGAATGTCTTCTCGACTAGTCATGCCTGCATATTGCCGACAGTAAGTGCCGATATCGTCTCAAAGGTCACATTTACTTTTGCGTATGCTCGTATAATTCAGCGACCTGACTAAGAGGAAAGAAGAGAAATTAAATACTTTTCTCCTTACTAGATCTATCCAAGCGAAATAAATTAACATTTTCTTTACATAATGTTGTTTAAAAATCAAATATTGCACCGTTTATTAGGATGCTACAGAAGTTTAAGATGCATTATTCAGTAATTTTCTTGAGAAACAAGGTTCATATAAGGCATATCTTGTTTTAACGTTTGTTGCTAATCAATAATAATAATAATAATAATAATAATAATAATAATAATTTCATAATTACCACGCAATGGACTGTTCTACGCGAACTCCGACAGCAGAGGGTATTTATTATTATAAGTTTGTTTTTCTTTTTAATCTTAATAGAGATTGATCCAACATTTAGCATTAAGTGTATACTTCCATACTGTTGGCACATTCAGTTCTGATATTATTCAAGTTTTGAAAATACGGAAGCAAAAGTAATATTTATGTCCAACTGCTGATGCAGTTTGAGCACAATTAAGTGCAACATTCAATTTTCTTCAAAATGAGATATATTTTGCGTTTATTACTGAAAAGCGAATAAAGATTGTTTTATTTGAAACATAATTCCCCCTTACACTCACTCACAAGACAGCGGAAGAAAAACCGCCATCTGTATAGTGGACGTAGAGTAAAAAAGTTATTGTATTTAAAAGGAGAAAATGTTAATAGATACGAGGAAACAACGTTTAGCGCAAAATATGCAGCTTCTATATAGCTGTTTTATTCGGTTAGGATAACATATAAGCTAAACTTTCAAAATAGTTACACGAAAGTGTTAATGCAAAACGGTTGGTGCGATTTTGTTGCAGTTGGTACCTTATTTGAAAGTACTCTATTCTGGAAATTCAAGTGCTTCCAAAAGTAAACTTGTTTTCAAATTAAAAATCTGAAGAAACAAAGAAAAAAGCTTGGGAAATAACATACGGTGCTAGACTTAAGACACTTTGTATTATGAGTCATGTTCTGAATTCTTAAAATGCCTCTCTTCCCTGTTCTGGAATGGAATGAAATGGAATGTGTAACGGAGGGAACTCGGCCCCGATCCAGTGAATTAGGGTATTGTGCCTGTGCCCCTCGAGGGAGCGCCCCCGGGATGGATGGAGGAGCGAGGTAGGACACCGAGTGACCTGAACCGGGAGTGACGGCACAGCAATGACAAGGTCCTCAAAGTTTCAGATTGAGACGCCCCGACAATCGGGCAGGCAAACCGGGGACACTGCCTCACACGAAGGGTCCAACGCTCCCAAGAGGCGGTCCTTATACCCCAGCAACAAGCCGAAGACCGAGAGTCGTCATCTTTTTCCCTGCCACGCCGCACCGGAACACCATCGCCGACACTTCCAACCCTAAAACAGACCTAACGGGATTAAGGATGAATGAAATGAGGAATGGAATGATATAGAGGGACAGGGAATTCGAGGGCTGAGAGAGACCACCCCACCATTCGCTTGACGACCCAGGGACCTCCCGAATGCGAGTCGCAGGCGTTACCGCGGCGCCACCTGGACGAAATCTGAAGATCCGTATTGTATTGAATTTTTCAGCCTGATTCTACCTTTCCAACCTTGTCCTACACACGACTTGTGTGAAAGAGTTACTTCTTGTTAATTGAGATGAACTGTCATTACAAACTTCGTTGTAAGTATAAGAAGAAATGGTAAAACAATAGTCAAATTTATATGTGCTGCCATTGAAACTCCGTGCTCTTTACATTACCACGAATGTGTTGCATTCTCACCATTCTACAAATTATTTTTACTAAATCTTATTTTTCTATATACTTGATAATCCAGATAAAATTTCAATTCACGTTTAGCTCATCTCTGTGGCGTGGGGGTCTGCCTCACATTCAAGAGGTCTCGAGTTCGAATCTTGGTTAGAGTGAGTTACCTGGATGAAGTTTTTTCCAGGATTTCCCCTTATCCTGAGAAGATGAATGACACTCAATTGTAAGCTCTAAGGACCTCGGGCCCATTTGAGCATCATTTTAACCACTTCGCTCCTTCACCGTCCTTAATGGCCTACCAGGTTAAAGGTCGTTAATTAAATACCAAAAGAGAAAGTTCACATTTACACATTTCGTTGTAGGATACTACATAAAACGATAGTCACATTTTCAAAAAGCATGCCACTACGTGATGTTTTGAAATTCTGTTTGTATGACCGCGACAAAAACAAAACGAATACCGACTTCTCAGTTACAAAAAGGTATTCAAACCAATAACTAAAAATATCTGGGAATAGTTAATTTCATAAAATATGTGACAAAGTGTGCTTTAACGGGGTCTTCATTTCCTGTGTAGTAAAACTCTGCCCATCTTTACAGTTTACCAATTATACAAAAGTCATTCAGAATGAAGAAGACTTGAGAGGCTCTCTTCTCAGAAAATTCAAAATATATATTTCGTTTGTAATGAAAATATTTTAAACAGAGAATATTTTAATAAAAAATAATTAGAGCCATTTTTGAGAAAATAAACTTCGAAATTCTTTTTCATGTAAAGGATTGTTTCGAGTGGGGGAGATTGTTTTGAAAATACTCGTGTCACATCTTTGAAAGATGCTGGTAGTTAACCGAGCTTTCGTTTTGGAGTTATGTTGCTCAAGGACACGCAGGCATACGGAGCTATTTTCTATATAATGTGTGTTGCATTCACATGACTTTCTCTATTCACTCTTCTTCTGCAAACTATTCTTACAAAGCTTATTCTTGCATCTATTTCATGTTAATACAGATAAACCTTCATGAACTATTTATATATTTCGTTGTAGGTATAAATAAGCGATAGCCAAACCCCTCAAAGCTGATTGGTGAGTGATAGCTTTGAAATTCTGTTATCTTTGTATGAGCACGAAAAAGAAAGGAAAACAATAGCGATTTGCAGTTGAGAGAAGTTTTAAGTATTTGAAAATTCAAACTAATGAGATGACAAAGAATATTTCAGAATAGGTTAACACCATACAGATGTTATTTGAAATATATTTTGTGTTTTAACAAGATTTCTCTCTCTTAAGGTTTACTAATTGTTAAAAATCATTCGCAATGAACACGAATTTACAGACGATTCCTAGAAAATTAGATACACGGTTTATTTGTCATGAAAATAGCTTAAACGTATGTATTTTAACATAAATTCTTAGAGCCGTTTTTGCAAAAATAAAAATATTCGAGAAATAAAGGGTAGTTTGGAGTGGGGGATTTTCTTTAAAATCTTCATCTCGCATCTTTGGAGGATGTTAAACTTAAACACTAAGTTTAGTTTTTAACCAACTTTTTGTTTTTGAGTTAAGCTGTTCACGGACGGACGGACGGACACACACACACACACACACACACACACACACACACACACACACACACACTTGGACCTTTTCTAAAAATATATTCTTTGGATTCAGGGAATCTCAAACGTGTATTTTTCCAGTGAATCACGTTATTGAATTTTTGGCTGGAATACAATACTTCCTCTGCTTACTGCAAGTGTGTAGTAAAGACAGTAAAAAGTAGAATTGTAGTATAAATAAGCGGCTGTTTGTCGCTACGGCATCTTGTATGCAACCAAATAGGAGAAACTGTAACTTAGCAACTAGAAAATTGTTGTCACTATATATAGTGTTCTAACGAGATCTACATTTTTGGTGTAGTAAAATTTTGTCTATCTCTTACGGTTTACCAGTTATGCGAAAGTCATTCAGAATGAAAAGGACTTTTGGGGACATTCCCAGAAAATTCAAGGTATACATTACATTTGCCATGAAAATAGCTTAAACATATATTTTAATCAAAGTCATTAGAGCCATTTTTGAGAAAATCAAAAGTTTCGAAAAATGTACCATGTAAAGATACTAAACTCAAATACCAAGTTTGTAGTTATCTGACTTTTCATTTTTGAGTTATGCTGTTCATAGACTGACAGACAGACACACACACACGAACATATTTCCAAAAATGCTTTATTTGGGTTCAAGACACCTCAAAACATGTATTTCCGGTGAAATCTCGATATAGAATTTTTTGGGTGGAATGCAATACTTTCTCTACGTAGTAATAAAGAGCAGGGAAGCATTACTAGACAGCGTCACGAAGATATTAAGAATTTCTATAGTGGAGATAAAACGCCGGAGGAATGCTTAACATAATGCGGAACCATTTCTTAAACTGACACGAACAAATAAGTTGCCTCAAGAAAATAAATAACAAAAAGAGAAAACAGATTATAAGTTTTAGAATGGAAGGAATGTTTTAAATGTCATGGAATGTTTGCAGCCAACTAACTGCTACAAAATGTTTCACCTCTTCCACCTTTGTTGAATTTCCCTGGCGAGGTCATATTTTGCGTTTCCTTTGCGTCTTTTCCTGGGTGGTCTACAAATACGAGCATCTTCAAAACGTCTCTCTATCTCTTATACAACAGTGTTCGCTTACTTTATAGTTCACTTTACAACTACTTTTAGATCAAAACCCTTAATAATTATGACATTATAGCAACCTCCTATCCATTATTACCTTCTAAGCAGAAGCGTGCTTAAAAGACTCGCCTCTTCTTGAGTAATATGAACTTTGTATAACAAATTTTAATGTGGATGAAATCATTTTATAGTTACTTTATTATTCTTATTTGACTATGTGTACTACATATTGTATGTGTTTAATGGCAATAAATAAGAATATTAATAATCATAATTATTTGAGCGTTCATGAAGCTTGATTAAAATTCATGATGTCAACAACACAATACGAGTTTTTGACACTTGCAACGAGCCATCTCAACATATTTTTAAGATCGGCGTAGACTTTAGACTTTGCGTTCTAGTGACCATGTCCAAGAGTTTGTGGAAAAAAAAAAAAAAAAAAAAAAAGGTCCTCTGCCATAAGCGCATGCATAGGACCTTACATAGGACCAGAACTTCCATATCGTTTTACATTATCGATTGTTAAACTACTATCGATTGCAGTTCATTCGGTTTTTGCATTCGTACACGTAAATAAGCAGAGCTGCAGTCGCGGTGCAGTTTTCACTCGATGGTCATTCGGTTTATAACAGGGATTGCGAACTTAGGATACGGTTCACTTATTAGAACGCGAGTACTATTTCGGTAACACGCCACATGAAAGGATTAAAAAGGTAGGAACAAAGAAAGAAGGGGAAAAAAGAATAAGCATTCACTTATTTATTTTTCTACATGCCATGCACTTACTACTTTTTGTACACTTTATGTCTCGTAGTCTTATGCGGAATCGCAGAGAACGAAGCAATTGTCTTTTTGTCAATCATTTTCAGGTTTATATATTATATAAACTTCACCTATTCCATTAATTTTTATGAAAGTTCAGAAAATAACACAAATTTAACTCTCATATCCAATAACGTTTTATTCAAAATATATAATCAACCTGCAGAAATTGCTTTAATTCTTTCCATAACTATTATCCCACTTAAATCAAATATATTAACTTGAACAATTACAAGTATTCTATTTCTATCTTACTGCATGTGACCGTTTACTTAGCTTCAAATTACTCTATTCTATGTTATCAACAAACATGTTTTCATTGTCGAAAAACGCAGACTAAGAAAGAGCAGTGACCGAATTTTCAATAACAGTTGAAAATGAAATGTTAATTGAAAAAAAAAGAAGGAAAAAACAAAGATACGCTTGTATTTGGAGACAGTAGTATTGTGCACACTGTAAAGCATCATTTCGGGAAAAATAAAAAATACGAGGCCAGAAGATTAATGATTAAAATACCATAAAGTTATGTGCATGGCAAATTTGATGTATATCTGGAATTTTCTGCGAGTAACCTGTGAAGTCTTCTTCGTGCTGAATGACTGCATAACTGGTACATCGTAAGAGAGAGACAAAAGCTTACCCTCAAAAAAGCAAATCGTTAAACCACACAATTTATGGCAAATAAAATTTTTTGTGGCGTTAACTATTTCCGAGATATTCTTTGTTATTGGTTTGAATTTTAAAATACTTCCACTTCTTAAAAGCTATTCGCTATTATGTTTTGCTCCCGTCATGCATGGAGCATAGAATTTCAAAGGCATCACCTAGCGACCCACGTTTTAGAAAACTAACTGTCGCTTTAGCCTACTGTGCTCTTTTTATACCTACAACGAAATGTGTAAACGTATAATGAAGGTTTGTTTAGGATTAAAAGTAATGTAAACGTAATACATCTGTTTTTTTCTTTCTTTTTCCTCTTTCCTTCTTTATCAGGCCCATTTCATGCTGAAACACGAGGAAAGCTAGGTGGTTTCTCAGACATGTAAAGCCCATTCCATTTGTGCACGGTAATTATGCACTCGCTTACAGACGTAAACAGTGCATCCATTTCCCCCCGGAGTCATCTGTCTTCATGATCCTCCTATTTCATTACCTGAAAGTTAAACGCTAGTCACGCACTGTGCATCACCACTCTTGCTTATTTCATCCACAAAAAGTCCTCCTTAATTGGATTCGAACGTCATTCAGCCCGTCTATACTCCAAAACAAAACAAAATAAAAAAAACTACAAATGTACACAGAAAATATTCTTCCATCGATGAAGTGAATATTTATTGTTTATTAAAATAAATCTTTCATTCCTGTAGAATATCATTTGTAGTGTAAATATGATTTTATTTTCTCATAAGAAAATAACTTAAAAGACATTTCGCTATGATTAAATGTCAAGACCTCAACACTCTGTAGAGAACTCCTTAAAGTTAATGCATTTAAAGGCAAGTGACCAAAAAGGCAAAAGTACATATTTTAAAATAAATTTATAAGAGAAAGTTTACACTTAAAGAGGTCAGATGATATTTGGGAAGATAATGCAATATATACATTTAATATAAGTGCGATACAATTGAAAAAACTCTGATGTGTTGATCTCACTACAAATTATTTTTACAAACACTTATTCTCCATATGCTTCATGTTAATCGACATAAACTTTTGCAGAAATTATCCTATTGCAAATTTTCTTGTAGGTGCAAGAGGAATATGGCAGGATTTAAGCGATAGTCTAATCTTTTAAGAGCTGGTTGCTGTGGAGGATTTCATGCTCTTTGCATGTCCGGGATATATATAAACATCTCCCAACCGTAAATAAGATATTGTGGTGATCAAAGAATCAGCAATAATATCATTCCAAATACTCGGCCCATTTCTGCACCAGTACGAGGATGTGGACGGACGTATCATGAATTGCAGGGAAGACAGCAGCAACGTGGTTGCATAACTCGGGTCCATTCTGCTTGTCTCGTGGCATGATCTAGTTGGTATGGTCACTGCTACTCAACGTCAGAATGCTACACCTGTGGCAGACCAAGTGTGCGCGTACATTCATTCCTACATGATGACAATTATGGGGCCTATGCAAAGAGCTATCATTGCAGTACGCTACGCAATAGCAGGGGAATATCGTCATGCATTTATTCTTTTGTCTTTCTTATTTAACTCACCTTATACAATTGAACTCATTTTCAGTGCTATAAAAAGCAATTTGCTACATTCATTCTTAGTTGTGCACTTCAAACAATTTATGGGTGCCAAGAAAGAAAGAAAGAAAAAAAGAGTAAATGCGAAGACACATAAATACAAGACGACATACTTGGAACTTGGTAAACGCTAATGCAAAATTACTTTATACAGGGTGGAGGGGTATAAATATCACCGTCTTAAGATGTGATTCTACGTGCAGTGGTGATGGAAAATTCGTAATAAACGTTAGTACCTAAGTTCTTATTTACCAGGAAGAAAAGAAAGGGTAAAAAAGCGCATTTAGGCCTCAATTAAGCAAGCGGTTTTATGCAGCACGTCAAGGAGTACGTGATCTGAAAGAACATTGAGTTAAATGGAAGCATTTATGCAATACGACATGACGCACGACCTGAAAAACACGTCGAATGTTCTTTCAGCTCGCATCACATATGCGACAGTCGCATTCTAGAAATACGGAGTTCTGATTCAAGGTAACTGGAGTAAGGGGGAAGTAGATCACTACGGCACATTACGCTCTCATTGGCTGCACGTTGCGGAAGGTTGAGCTTGCACTCTTTGGATAGCAATTGAAAGTTAACGCTTTATAAACTCTACAGATTCATTTATACGTGCAAATCCATTGCATACACGGTTAAGCAATAGTTAAGTATAACACAATGCAAGGGCATGCTATAAAATATACTTTTAACTGAAAATGCATAGGAAACATTCAACACACACACACACACACACACACACACACACACACACACACACACACACACACACACACACACACACGGACATGTTTCCAAAAATGCTTTTTTTGGATTCAGGAGGTCTCAAAACATGTATTTCCGGTGAAATCTCGGTATCGAATTTTTGGGTGGAATGCAATACTTCCCCTACTTACTATACGTAGTAGAGAAAGTAAAAAGCATTTTTGGAAACATGTCCGTGTGTGTGTCTGTGAACAGCATAACTCAGAAACGAACAGTCGGATAAACACCAAACTTGGTATTTAGGTTCAGTATCTTCCAGAGATGCGACACGAAGGTTTTCAAGAAAATCCCCCCACCCCAGATTACCCTTTACATGGAACATTTTTCGAAAATTTTAATTTTCTCAAAAATTGCTCTAACGATTTTGATTAAAATATCATATGTTTAAGATATTTTCATGACAAATAAAATGTATATCATGAATTTTCTGGAAATGTCTCCAAAAGTATTCTTCATTGTGAACGACTTTTGCATAACTGGTAATCCTTAAGAGATAGACAAAATTTTACTACACAAAAAATGTACATCGCGTTAAAATACACAATTTATGTAATATACATTTTTTTTTGTTGAGTAAACCATTTTCGAGATATTGCTTGTTATTCCCTTAAATTTTTCAATACTTATTTTCTCAAATGGGAATTCGTTATTCATTTTTTTGTCTTGGATATGCAAAGAGCATTAATCTGTGGCAAAGAGAATGGTGCTGCACACAGCAACCCGCTATTAAGAGATATGTCTGTGCTTAAAGGCTACTGTATTTCTATATTGCCCTTGCAAATACAAAACAAGGGGAACATAGTAGGCCTTAAGCGATAGTCAAATATTTTTGGAAACTGGTCGCTATGTGTAAAATGTAATTCTCTTTGCATGTCAAAAGATCGTTTCTGCAAATGTTTATCTCGATTAATATGAAATAGATGGAGAATAAGATTTTGCAAAAATAGTTTGTACAAGAGTAGAGGAAGTCATGTGAATGTAACACATCAGATATTTTTTTTTGACTGGTAATGCAAAGAGAACGGAATACTCCACATAGCAACCAGCTCTTAAAATATTTGACTATCGCTTAAAGCCTACCAATTCCCCTTGCATCTACAAGAAAATTAGCAATAAGATTAACATATCGATATCTCGATTAACATGAAGCATATGGAGAATAAGCGTTTGTAAAAATAGTTTGTACAATAATAAAGAAAGTCATGTGAGTGTAACACATCAGATTTTTCTAATTACTAACCATTTTACCACCACCACCACCATCATCATCATCATCATCATCTAACCTTGTAGGGTATAGGAAGACTACAGTTGGCCAAGCGATAGTCAGTTTTTAAAAAGCGTGTCGCTATGTGATGGCTTTGCACAGCCACGAGAGAGAAAAATGAATAGCTACTTACCATTTTAAAACGTAAAAGTAGTTGAACATCAAACAAATGACACATAATATCTCGGAAACGATCAACACACGCACACACACAAAAGTATTTGGCATAAATTGTGTGCTTTAACGAGATCTACATGTTTTGAGTAATCGATTTTGTCTGTCTCTTAAAGTTTACCAGTTATACAAGTCATTTATAATGAAGAGACTTCATAGGCTATTTGTAGAAAATTCAAGATATACATTTTGTCACGCAAATGTCTTAAACACATGGTATTTTAATCAAAATAATTTTTGTCATTTTTGAGAAAATAAAAATAACGAAAAAGTTTCCAAGTAAAGAGTGGATTAGGCTGCAGGATTTTCTTGAACATCGTGTCGCATTCTTGGAAGATTTTCCTTTTTGGGTTATGCTGTTGAAGCGAGCGCGCACACACATACGTCAACACAGATCTTTTTTCTAAAAATTTTTCTTTTTTTTCTGGGAGTCTCAAAACACATATTTCCTGTGAAATCTCGGTATTGAATTTTTGAGTGGAATGCAATACTTCCCCTACTTATTATAGGCAAGTAGCAGAAAGTAAAAATGCAGAAATAATTTTTGCCTGAAGGTTCTGTTTTATTTTAATAATGGTAATTTCTTTTCTCTCTCTCTCTCTCTTTCTCTTTCTGCCTCTCTTAATTTATTACATGTTTAAAAGGAATGATTTTTTTTTATAAAGAATACATTGCAATTATAATTTACATGTTGAAAAAAAAAGAAAACAAATATTCCTGTTTATTACAATTACACAGCTGATGTTTATAATGATGTTTTGCATGAATAAATACGTACAAGTGTTCAGAGTAATCCTGCTCCAGTTTACAATAAAAAGTTAGTGATTTCTTTTTACTTATAAACTAAACATTATGCTTCCTGTTGTTTTCATTTATTCTTTGCATTAGATAAATAAAACATTCAGAAGTTCACGGTTATTACTATCCTCGCTTCGTCGTCCTCCGTGGACTAGTGGTACCGTTCCCAAGGTCGCGGGTTCAAACCCGGCGGAGGGCGATGAATTTTTTCGGGCATGGCTTCCTTCGGAAGGGAAGTAAAGCCGGTGGTCCCGTGTCGTAGATTTACGGCATGTAAAAAAACCTCAAGCCTGATAGAGAGACCTCAGCAAACTTACCGATCTTTCACGCCCAATATAGAATAGGAAGCTAAGGACCATAGTACTTAAAGAGCGTCCATAAATAAAACTCAATTTTACTATTCTCGCCGCAGTCATCAGCAAATTCTTATCGTAGTACCTCACGTTGCATTCAAGGTGACGTCGCTGCGCAGACCGAACGAAAACAACTATGATTCCATCATGGGTTGGTAGAACTGATTTCCTAATAATACACAGTACGACCAACGTATGCATAAATTGAGCATTTTAAGTTATGCTGCGTCGCATCATTCCTTGTCGAGTGGCATGAAATCGCTTGCATAAATGGGCCTTATTGTGGCATATTAGTTCAAACATTAGTTTCCTGTCACGCCATTGGCGGTACTTTCGGCAAACAAGTTAATTGCTACAGTCACTGATTCCACCGCTAGGCGGGTAGCGGGTGATAAGCCCACCCATACATACCGCCACGGGAGAGAAGCAGGACGATGCTGGGGTTTTCTCGCATGCACATAAACATTACACAGGACCAAGGCTTTACACGCCTTCCGAAGGAAGCCAAGCTAAGAATTTTTATGAGTTAAAAAAATACTGAAGTACAAAACAGCTGTGGAGTTACATTTTACTTTCTCTACTGCTTACCTATAGCAAGTAGAGGAAGTGTTGTATTCCATCCAAAAATTCGATATGAAAATTTCACCGGAAATACACCTTTGGAAGTTCGATGAATCGAAAAAGAACATTTTTAGAAAAAGGTGGTGTGTGATTGTCTGTGAGCAGCGTAACTGTACAACGAAATGCCGAATAAATAGTAAACTTGGTATTTAAATTCAGCATATTCCAAGGATACGAATGAAGTTCAAAACATGTGTTACACTCACATGACTTTCTCTACCCATTCTTTAACAAACTATTCTTATAAAAACCTTACTCTATCTACTTCGTGTTAATCGAGATAAACATTTGTGTTAAAAAAAAGGAATGACGACTTCCCATTTGAGAAAAGCATAAGTATTTGAAAATTTAAACAATAACCATCTGGGAAATGGTTATAAAAACACTGGCATACATTGTGTACTTTAATCAGATCTAGATTTTTTAGTACTAAGATTTTGTCCATCTCTTAACGGTTTACCAGTTATGCAAAAGTCATTAAGAATGAAGAGGACTTCAAGATATACATTTCATTAGTAATGAAAATATCTCAAACATGGTATTTTAATCAAAATCGTTAAGGCCATTCTTGAGAAAATCAAAATTTTCGAGAAATGTTCCAGATAAAGGATAGTTGGGATGGGGGATTTTCTTGAAAATCTTCGTATCGCATCCTTGAAAGAGGAAGTTAAATACCAAGAATACACTGAACCAAGACTGCGTTAAGTGGGTCACAAAAATGAATTTCCAGTAAAATCTGGACATCGAATTTTTATGGTTTTCTAAACAATTCTGACTCTGATTCAAACACTATGTTGAAGATATTTGCATGACAAATATATATCTTGAACTTCCTGCGAATAGCCTAAGAAAATATCTTCATTCTAAATGTGTTTGTATAATTTTCTATACATGTAAACTGCAAGAGAGATTAGATTTCGTTACAACACACCGAATAAGTACATATGTAAATCACTTTTGAGGGGCATTTAACATTTCCAAGATATTTTTTGTTATTGGCTTGAATTTTCAAATGCTTTTTACTGTTTTCAAGCGTTTTTCCCCCGTGGTTATTCAAAGAGTGGAGTTTCAAAGTC
Source organism: Deroplatys truncata (assembly GCA_030765065.1). Taxonomy (NCBI): domain Eukaryota; kingdom Metazoa; phylum Arthropoda; class Insecta; order Mantodea; family Mantidae; genus Deroplatys; species Deroplatys truncata. Next base: position 170,602,337 of record CM060983.1, read on the forward strand.
ATCGTACCCGTTTTTTAAATATTTGACAATCGCGTCAGCCTCCTACATTTCCTTTGTACCTAACATCGAAATGCGCAATAAAAGCATATCTGCAAACGTTTCTCTCGATTAATAAGAAGTAGATAGAAGAATAAGCTTTTGTAAAAAAGTTTATAGAGGAGTGGGAAGAGAAAGTCAAGTGAAGGCAATATCAGATACTTTTGGTATATGATTTTCCACTTAAGTGCCTAGTTTCGCCGCGATTTACGATTTGTTTTCTTTTGTATAAATTGTTGTTTAAGCGAGGGTTAAATGGGTTAAAACCATGTGCTAAACTTTTATGTCCTAGAATTGGATCCAAAAACTGCGGAAGGAAAGGTTAATTTTACGTTGTGTCTTTCTTTTCTTTTATTGTAGGCTCAAGGTAGACTAGAGTAGTTTTTAAACTACATGTTTATACATATATTCATTAATTCTGATTTACTGTAACCAGACATATTGCGAAATAAAAAACCCATTTTAATTATATATATATTTTTTTTGTTTAACGAATTTTTGACTTAGCCCCTGAACTTTTATTTTTTACTTTCTCTACTACGTATAGTAAGTAGGGGAAGTATTACATTTCAATAAAAAATTCGATACCGAAATGTCACCGGAAATAGAATTCTTGAGGTGCCCCGAATCCAAATAAAGCAGTTTTGGAAACATGTCCATGTGTGTATTTGTCTGTGAACAGCATAACTCAAAAACGAAGAGTCGGATAAATGCCAAACTGGATATTTGAGTTTAGTATCTTCCAAGGATGCGACACGAAGATTTTCAAGAAAATGCTCCCACCCCAGACTACCCTTTGCTTGGACATTTTTCGAAAATTTTGATTTTCTCAAAACATGTCTCCATCCACTTCTCGTATTGTTATGGTCAACGATTCCCAGGAGACGTTGGTAGGGTTCATAGCGTAGGATTCAGATTTTCATGACAAATGGAATTGTATGTCTTGAATTTTCTGGGAATATCCCGAGACGTTCTCTTCATTCTGAATGGCTTTTGCATAACTGGTAAACCGTAAGAAATAGAGTTAATAGAATTTTTCTACACAAAAAAGTGAAGTAAAACTCGTGAAAACACACAATTTGTCACTTTTTTTCTGTCGAGTGAACTATTTCCGAGATATTTCTTGTTATTTCTTTGAATTTTCCAATACTTATAGTATTTCACAAATGGTGATTTTTAAAAAAAATTCTTAGTGCTCTGGAAAATGAAAGAGAATGGAATGCTCCATAGCATCCAGGTCTTAAAAGATTTGACTATCGCTTAAAGCCTACCGTATTCCTCTTGCACCTACAACAAAATTAGCAATAAGACAGTTTCTGCAAATGTTTATCTAGATTAACATGAAGTAGATGGAGAATAAGCGTTTGTAAACATAGTTTGTACAAGAGTAGAGAAAGTCATGTGAGTGCAACACATCGGATTTTTTTTAAATCTTGCATTTAAAAACCAGTATACTCATTTCGTTACTGTTTTAAATGCTCCTAAGTGAACTTTTAAATTAAAGGATTTGTTTTCTTTCGTTCCTTCGTTCAAACAAAACAAGCGTTTCGACTTAGTTCCTTTCATTAGCTCCCTGCAAATGCACGAAAGAACTGTCTTGAGCACTAAATGCCAATAACGAAAGTTAATAATCATTCCTGTAATGCAGACCCCGCTGGCCTCTCACTGCAGCTTCTGCCGCGAGGCAAACGTGAGCTACCCTTCCAACCCGGATAATTCTCGCTTATCTGCAAGATGAAGTGCGCTGTTGCCTTATTATTATCTATGAAACATAGAAGTAAAGTGCTAATGAACGTTTTCATTATACTCGTCGAGATCTTTCTCTACTTAAAAGGATGACATTATACATCGCTTACATCCGGAATATAAAGTGATACAAAATCGCCATCCAGTTCAATACAATATGCAGCGACGAATTTTGACATTGGGTGCGACACACACAAAAAATAGTGTACTTTAAAATGAATACCTTATTATAGATAAAAACCTCTCTTTACATAAATACGTTATTAAGGTGTTAATTTTCCTATTCTCCTCATCCGCTCATTTAAGCCAGGAATGCTTGCATCAATAACTTTTTTAACACTTCAAGGTAGCAAATTATATTGGACCTTGGGCAGGTTTCACAGGAGTGACCTTTAGCATTTGCAGGAAATGGGGCGATTGCTTACTTTATATGAAAAGCTGCAAGAAGTAGCACTAAATGCATAGAGAAAGATTGCAAGCTCAGTTCACAGTTAATTTTACTTCGGCTATTTCCTAGAAATGTGGAATATATGTGAAAACTATTGGTCAAAAGTAACTTTGATGCACACAACTGACAGAAAAATACTAATCCACTTTTAATTTTACTGACGATTATATCGCATATTTATAGTGGTGTTATCAGATCCCTACCACATTTAAAATTTTGTTGAAATGCCTTCAATGTTTACTAGGCACACATTCTAAACAAAACAACGGCGCTGGGTGCTTTTTTGCACACTTGTATTCAGTTGTTCAGTTCTTAGTCATAATTTTTCTTTGGCAGAAGACACAACGAAAAGAAGAAAATACCTTTCAAGGCTCACCACCTTCCGCGATAACCCGAAGAATTCACTGAAAATCTCCGCTTCGTATTTGGTCGGCGGTCGGCCTGATTTCCATCTGTATTTTAGCTGGTGTTACGCACGTTGCACTTTTCTGTGACTAGGAAATGAAGGTATTGTGACTTTGTCCATTTTTTTAAGTGTCAGTTCTTTAAGTTATCAATATCACGTTTAGTTGTTTTATTATTTCAACCTTTACTTTAACTTCATTAATGTAAACTAGTTCAACTTTCCCATAACTGTACTTCTTCGTGACGTAGCCTCCCTGGGGAGTCGAACACAAGACTTCTTCAATCTGTCCTGCAGCAGCACTCACTGTACGTCATAACAGTCGTCACCAACTCGCTCGGAAAATAGCTCTTGATGTACCAGAAACGCAATCGCTAACTCACTAACTCAACTAACCCTTCTCGCGAGAACACTCGCTTATATAGCCAATGGAAGGTTCCACGTGGTTCCCGAACGTTCGAGGAGAAACATTCAGAAGATTCTGGTTATCTAGCGACAGCGCTTCCGGTGTTTACGCTGGCGAGCGCTACTTATCGTTGTTTATCTCCGACTGCCCGGCGCAGACCTCCCGATAACCTTGGGCCAAACTCGCTGCGTCAAGTATTTTTGCCGCCAGGGATGGACAGAGTTGCCGGTTTTTGCTGAGTTTTCAAACGCACTATATAAATGCAAATAGCCCGCGGATGTGGAACGTGATCAAAAGAGAGATCCCTATAAATGGAACTGGGTCAATGGCTTGTAGCTCAACTCTAATTCGTGTGACAATGTCTATATACGCTCGACATGTTAATTAATAAATCAAAACTTCTACTCATAAAATGTATTTACTGATGCCCGCTATTTTGTTCCACTGTATGAGAGGCAAACGAAGGCAACAGGTGTGATTGCTTGTAATATGTGTCTCCCTAATTGAACGCTGCAGATAATTAGATGACGTCATCGCCCCGTTGCATACAATAATGGATGTGGAAAAGGTTGTGCACACTACTTGCACAGTAGAGAGGACGCTCTTCAGTTAAATAGGCAAACGTTTTATGCTCGGATAGGACCGCCCATCCATTAAATAAATGGCTTGTTGTGCACATGTCCCCTTTTCGATACCGCAGGTTTTTCAGCCATACCGGAATTACTGCTCTTCTCTTATTATCTCTTCCAGTTCTTGCAGGAGCAATTACTATACTTTTAACCGATCGAAATCTCAATACATTCTTTTTTGATCCGATTGAATGAGAACTGGAGTAACTAGAGAATTGGCCGGGGTAAAGTTATCAGGATCTCCTTGGTATTAGATGCCGATAAAGCTTATGTTCAATTTTTTTTTATTTTTTAATTGAGTTTTATTTATGGAGCTCTTTAACTGCTATGGTTCTTAGCGTCCCTTCTATATTGGGCGTGAAAGACCAGAAGTTTTGCTCACAGGCCTCTTTATCAGGCTTGAGGTTCTTTTACGTGCCGTAAATCTACGACACGGGACCATCTGATTTACTTCCCTTGCGAAAGAAGCCATGCTAAGGATTTTTACACACAAAAAAAATCACCCTTCGCCGGGTTTGAACCCGCGATCTCGGGAACTAGAGGCTAGATCACGGAGGACGCTAAAATATATGTACTTCCTTCTTTGCAATTGAAAATAATAGAACGAGCTGTCCCCACCACCACGGGGGAGGTAGCGTGTCTGCCTCACACTCTAACGGTCCAGAGTTCGAATCTTGATTAGGGAGTTACCTTGCTGAGGCTTCTCTTATTCTCACAGAATATCAATGTCGGGCAATTGTAAACCCAGTGGACCCCTCCTTTGAGCATTTTTCGTCCATTTCATTTATCCTCCAATATAACTCACCAGAATAATGGACGTTAAACGTACAGAAAGAAATTTCACTTAGCCAAGCTTTAACAAAGATGTTTGAATAGCTTCAGACGCATTTAATGAAGTGTGTTGTTACGGATGTTACAACATTTTGGAAACTCCTGAAGATGAGTACCAAAGGAAACTTCAGTTATGTCATATATATATATATATATATATATATATATATATATATATATATATATATGTGTGTGTGTGTTAGTTTCCGGGCCTTTCCAGCAGTTTAAAACGCTTTCTGGGAAGAAACTTATCTAAGAATGATAAGTAATTGTTCCGTATTCAACTTTTTTGCGGCTATAGACATTACATATACATTGTTACATCATTGCAGCTGATACTTAATACATATGTTTTCTTTTTATTACAAAATTAAATATTAATCCATATACATTGCTAAATCAGACTGTAGAGATCGTTTAATGTCTGCTATTTACAATTTTATTTTAGAATACTTAACACAAATCTAAATCAAAGATTTTCTTTCTTACCTTACACATCGTAATGTTGAACCACTCTGTGAAAAATGAATGACTTTTTAACCGCTTTCATCTTTTATAAACAATTTTCCATTTATGCCACACTTTTTTATCTTCTCTACCAGCACCTATTAGGCAGAGGAAGTATTGCATTCCATCCAAAAATTCCATGTCGAGATTTCACCCGAAGAACATGTTTTGAAGCACCTAAATAAAACAATTATAAGAAGGAACCGTCTGTATGTGTGCGCGAGCGTGCGAACAAAATAACTCAAAAATGAAATGTGATTAATACACACTTGCTATTTAAGTTCAGTATCTTTCAAACGCGCGACAACCCAAACTCTCTCTTTTAACTTGGAGTTTTTTTTTATTGCTTTTCAGTTTCGTAAAAGTGGTTAAAATTTTGACTAAAAAGCCATATATTTAAGATGTTTACCTTGCAAAAACAATGTATATATTGAAGTTTCTGGGAATAGCCTTAGAAGTTCTCTTCATTCGGAAGGAAATTTTGTGTAATCTTGTATAACCAGTAAACGTTAAGCGATAGAAGAAAGCGTAGTACTACACAAAAATGTAAATCTCTTTAAAACACATAATTTATTTCAAATAACTTTTTTTTGAAACATCAGCCATTTTCGACCTATCCGTGCTTCTTAGTTTTAATTTTTTCCATACTTTGTCATTTTTTGAAGTGCTGTCATCAAGTTGTTTCTCACGATGTCCTGGAAAGAATATGGAAGTTCAAGGGCAGCATAAAGCGACTCGCTTTTAAACATTTGACTATCGCTTCGCTCTCCTGTATCCCTATCGTGCCTATAACGAAATGTGTAATGAAAATATTTCTGCAAACCTTTATCCCGATTAGCATGAGTTAGAAAAAATCTGATGTTTTACACTCACATGATTTTCTCTACTCTTGTACAAACTATTTTTACAAACGCTTATTCTCCATATGCTTCATGTTAATCGAGATGTTAATTTTATTGCTAATTTTCTTGTAGATGCAAGGGGAATATGGTAGGATTTAAGCGACAGTCAAATATTTTAAGAACTGGTTGCTATGTGGAGTATTCCACTCTTTGCATGTCCAGGACATAAAAAAAATGAATAACGAATTCCCATTTGAGAAAAAGTATAAGCATTGGAAAATTTAAGGGAATAACAAGCAATATCTCGAAAATGGTTCACTCAACAAAAAAAAGTATGGCATAAATTGTGTATTTTAACGCGATCTACATTCTTTGTGTAGTAAAATTTTGTCTATCTCTTATGGTTTACCAGTTATGCAAAAGTCGTTCACAATGAAGAATATTTTTGGAGACATTCCCAGAAAATTCGAAATATACATTTCATTTGTCATGAAAAATATCTTAAAATATGATATTTTAATCAAAATCGTTGGAGCCATTTTTGAGAAAATTAAAATTTTCGAAAAATGTTCCATGTAAAGGGTAATCTGGGGTGGGGGATTTTCTTTAAAACCTTCATGTCGCATCTCTGGAAGATACTGAACCTAAATACCAAGTTTGGTGTTTATCCGACTGTTAGTTTCTGAGTTATGCTGTTCACAGAAACACACACACACAGAGACGAATGCTTTTTTTGGGGGGGGGGATTTAGGGGGTCTCAAAACACATATTTCCGGTGAAATCTCGGTATCGAATTTTTGAGTGGAATACAATACTACGTAGTAGAGAAAGTAAAAAAGCTTAAAATGTATCAAACAATGACTGTCCCATTGACGCTTTATTGAAGCGAACCTAGTAACGACTAAAAATTACGAAGTCGAATCCAAAAAGCAGAAATGAAGTACCTAAGGACGACTATGGATACACAATTTTAAAGCGAATAAGTGATAATATAGATATAAAAACATAATTAAATAGCTAATTGAAAATGATGCATCTGAAGAACAGCAAAGGAAATTAATACAACATGTATAAAAATGCAGGCAACAAGGCTGACCATAATATTATATAAAAGTATATGACAAAGCGAACAAGCAGTTTACGAAGACTGTAAAAAGCTGGAATGAGCAAATGTGAGAACGACAGAAGAAGAGAAACAAGACTTAAACAAACTCATTTACTTCCTTCGCTATTAAATCAAAATTTCCTTAAGAAATCCTGATGGTGATGAAATTGCATCACTTTCCTTGGAAGTTTTGAAAGTTTTTTTTAAGAACAAAACTCCAGAGACAAAGCTGAGGTGAATATGGTGGAGATAAATAATAATAATAATAATAATAATAATAATAATAATAAACATGGCTTATTACAGCTATAACCGAGGGAGTAGGCTCCGCGGTAACGTGTGAAGCTGGTATTCAGGAGGTCCCAGGTTCGATTCCCATCGACTGTCCACTCTGACCTTGGATTTTTCGTGGTTTTCACTGGTCGGTAGGCGAACGCTGGCGTGATTTTTTTCTACCACTAGAACAGTGATGGCGCATTATTTGTAGCGTATACTCGTTGTTAGCATTCTTATTATTTGTGGACTCTACCTATCTTAAAGTATCTTTAAACCTTTCACTGCTAACGATGAATGTACCCACAGGCGCGCTGTTTTCTTTCCTGATCCGTCAGTTGCGATTAAGTTTGGGTTTTTCTTCTCTCGTGACGACATTCTGTGTGCTCGAGAAAGTTCCGTCTGTCATATTTGTGATAATTTGGTCCCATTCTTGACTTTCATTTGGATAAGCTTACAACTTTGTATTTTGACAATAAAGCTCCCAGGTTTAAATATAATTTTGCAGGCATTACTTCTCTCGATAGTTTTACTACTGTTAGTTTTCTGCGGATGCTGGGAGGAACAAACAGGACTTGCACAGGCAGTCCGTCCCACAGTCTCAACAGAAAGTTCCAGATCTCATAGAAAGTATTCAGCACAGAACAAGCAATGTAGGCGGTTGAGTCGAGTCAGCTCCAACATCCCAAAAAGACGTGTAGCACAGGCGTATTTTAAAGGAGTGCCATTTTAATATTTTGCCGCTCCAGTCGCGATTTTAAGCATGCGCGATCACTTCATTCATTAGGAAGCCATTCGCGGCTGTAAACGATTGTCACTTTGTGTTTTCTTGTTGTTAGAGCGTTTCGAAATGTTCAGAACAATCGAACGACCTGCCGATTGTGAAGTAAGATCAGTGATTAGTTTTTTTGAATGCGAGAAGTGTTACGCCAACGAAAATTCATAGCCGATTGTGTAAGGTTTATAGGGAAACAATAATGAGTGACAATACTCGGGCGCACACAGCCAAATTCAGAATCCGATGACATCATTTGTTTGAGAACAATTCGACCACCCTCCCTACAGTCTAGATTTGGCACCAAGCGGTTTTCATCTATTTGTTCATCTGAAGAATTTCCTTGGTTTCATCTGAAGAAATCCCATTTCAACGACGATGATGTTGTGAAACAAGAACTGCAGATGTGGCTTTCATCACAGACGGCATCATTCTTTGACGATGAAGGCTTACAAAAACTGTCCTGTTACGACAAGTGCCTGAATAACGGCGGTGACTATGTGAAAAGTAGTGTAAAGTAATGAATGATAATAACGTATTTGGAAGATAATGTTGTTACTTCTTTTTAAAAAAATTATCGAAACTTATCTTAAAAACACGCTCGTATGTTGCAGTGAAAGAGTCATGCCCATTTCTCTACATCTATCGAAAGAAATACAGGAGAAATGCAGAAAGAGCGAGTGACGAACTAAACAACACGATTTATGTAGTCCTAACTTGGAATGCATTGGGACTGTAATTTAATTTCGAGCTCTAAAACGTAAACATTAAATCTGATGGAGCGCCCCTTCAGCAAGCTGTCTAAAAATAAGTTGGTGTGCGCAGTTTTTGGAACGACTTATGTCTAAAAATTGGAGCCAGAAAGGGAAGATCAGCAAGTGCAACATACAGTAGGGCAGCGCAATCATGCAAGTGCATCCCAGGGTAATTAAATAGTAAAATACAGTGCCTTCGTGTTATGCCAAGGCCACAACCGCCTATATATGCGTATCGGCCGAGACGGTAGTGACCTCGGCATTACGCCACTGCGCAGTAGAGGCGCAGGACGTGTCAAGGGTACGTTTATCAGATGCGAGCTGTGTCAGTCGTTGCTTTGTCTTCGTGCTGTGAAGTGTTTCGACAATACGTGTATTGTGTGTAATTTCCTTAGGAATGTTATTCTCTTATTAGTCCACGGAAATGCCTGCCAACAAATTCACGACTTGAACAGCGTATTTTTATGTACGATACATACGTGAAAACTGAATCATGTAGACACGTGCGTAGGCAATTTCAGCAGCAATTTCCTGGTTATCCAGTTCCAGATAAAGACACTGAAATGTTTGATCGATAAATTTAGAACGGGATAGCTAAGCGCTAAAAAATAAAGTTTACAGGAACAATCCTCACACCATAGACGAACTTAAGGACAATATAAAAGCAGACATTATGAACATTAGGCAAGAAAAACTTATGCGTGTGAATGGTAATTTCATCCGACGATGTCAAGAATGTCTTCGCGCACATGAACACTACTTTCAACAACACTTATAACAGGTTAGTACTCATTACATATGTTACTAACATTGTAAGCAACGCGGGAGTTAACGGAACGGAAAACCCCGCAATGCAGTAGTCTGTGTCCGGAGCACGCATTCGCGCGATCTGCGGCCTTGGCATAAAACGAAAGCTCTGTATATATAAACACATGTAACATTTTTCACTAATGTAGGTTATCAACTTTGTTTTCCAGTAGTCCGACAATATCAACAACGTGTGCTGCTGGACCAATGTCATTAATCTGATTTCCTCTAAGCACCGCTTTCTAGCAGGGGAAATCATGACGTGTGATCGGCCTCTGTGAATATCGCTAATTTATAAGTGACGTATATATTCAATCCCTTTGTTATTATGAGTGGGGTTGTCAAGAGTCAAAAGGTCATTTTAATCTACGTGTATGTGTTGCATCACTAGTATAATTCTGCTAAATTTCCAATATACACAACATCTAGAATAAGCGAAGAGAAATACTGACAGCCTAGAGTATTACTGGTGACGCTATTTCTACTGAATAAGCAAAACAACTGCATACTCTCGACTTCGTGTCCGTGATTAGTCCAGTTGATGATGCGGGCTTACCGTTGCTAGAGAAACCCCTGCCTAAAGGTCATGTTACGTCAGTCTGTGTTGTAATTTTGTGGGGTATGGCGTTCATTAGGCTGTGTGTTAATTAATATGCCTGAATGTAAGTATTATGTTCCATATACACACTTGATGTTTGATTCGTACGAGCATATTGCATCGTTCGGGCTGTAATGAGGTTATTCCAAGAAAAAATCCCCAGTCGCCAAAACTCCAGGTAATTTGGTGCAATGGGACTTTCAGTATAAGAAGCCCAGAAAGCAATGCAGTGTACTCTGGGAAATTGAAATTGTGTTTTATTTATGGACGCTCTTTAACTACTATGGTTCTTAGTGTCCCATTCTATATTGGGCGTGAAACACCGGTAATTTTGCGCAGAGGCCTCTTTATCAGGTTTGAGGTTCTTTTACGTGCCGTAAATCTACGACACGGGACCACCGGCTTTACTTCCCTTCCGAAGGAAGCCGTGCTAACGATTTTTACGCCCGAAAAAATCCATCGCCCTTGGGAACCCGCGACCTTGGGAACTAGAGGCTAGCACGGTACCACTAGTCCACGGAGGGCTACGTGTACTCTGGGGAAACCTCTAGATAACACTGGGCATGAAATTCCCCCCACCCCAAAATCATCGGGTCATATTTCACAGCAACACAGCAAATGAAATTTTGCATACCTCTGCCCGAACTGCTACAAAGTTGCTGAAGTAAAAGCCATATGCAATTACTGCAGTTCACGTATTTAAACTGAGGGTTGCTGCTTTCAGGAGTAAACTTCATAACTGAATTTTAAGGGGACAAGGTAGTCTGAACACACAGAAACTACACCTTAAGTGTGTTAAATTACCACTGCTCTTGAAGTTCTCTATAGTTTTTCCTGGAGTTTTTATGAATTACTCTATAAATCATGACAATTATTTCAAGTGATGGTTTGCACTGATAGCTTATGTAGTTGAGTCCGTAAAAATTATTTCATTCAGCACAAAAATAATAAAATTTACTCTTAAAACATGTGAATTCATGTACCTTTTCCTCTGATACTACTTGTAATACAGAATCACACTTTTCCATGCTTGTTCTTAGTGTAATCAGCTACCTTCTGAACCTCAATTATTTAGTTATGTATTTCAGTTCACTAGAAATTGAGAAAAAATTATTTGCAAAGTAAAAAAAGTAAAAATGTGGAAAATTAGCAATGTTGTTGCTATAATATACATTATAAAATTATAATTGTGGTTCAGAAATGTGTTGTATACATGTACTGAAAATTCCAGCTCTCTACCTCTCATACTTTTGAGAAAAAATATTAAAAATGTTGTTTTGAGGAAACTGAATTTAAAGTTTGAACATTAAAATTGTGACACACTTCAGTACATTCCAGGGTCATAATCATCTGCACCTTCATTCCTGGATTGCTTTCTCTTGGTCCTGGCCTCTTTTGTTAATTGCTGAACTGCTCGCTGGGCATGTTATAGTCGTTCGTTGTTGAAAGATACAAAAATGCTCTAAAAAGAGGAGTTGCATGAAGCTTTAAAGGAATGCAAACTAGCATTTAAATGGTAGTTAAATGTCTTAAAACCCTCTTAACCTCCACAAAGTATATATTTTCTGAAACTGGAAATAATAGCGATTTTATTACTGCCTAAAACAAAAAAAGTGATTTTTGACCATTTAAAAGTAGCTTGTCCCCTTAAGAAGGGGGATACAGAGAACTTCGCCCTTAACCTATTTATTTTTATTAACGATGACTTATCACTGGTGTACAGAGAACTTGGCCCTTAACCTATTTATTTTTATATCACTAATAGCTGGGCTTCAATCTTGGGGTTAGATAACACAGGATGACTGCAGTATGGTGTTTAAATCAGTTCACACCTACTTACCGAGCTGTTTACACGTCCACTCCGTCAACGGGTAGTTAAATGTGAAAACATTGCATTCAAATCTATCGGACCATAAAATTACAATCCTACTAATAACATTGTGAAGCGCTCATTGTGTGTTGATGGTGTGTTGGTCTGTAGTTAGTAATTATTCTTAATATTAAATACCTTGCCTCGGCCTAGCTGCAGTCGTTGTGAGTCGTCCTGCTTGAAGTAGTGGTTATCATGCTAGCCTCTAGTTCCCGAGGTCGCGGGCTCAAACCCGACGGAGGGCGATGTATTTTTTCGGGCGTAAAAATCCTTAGCATGGCTTCCTGCGGAAGGGAAGTAAAGCCGGTGGTCCCGTGCCGTAGATTTACGGCATGTAAAAGAACCTCACGCCTGATAAAGAGGCCTTTGAGCAAAATTACCGGTCTTTCACCCCCAAAATAGAATGGGACGCTAACGACCACATTAGTTAAAGAGCGTCCGTAAATAAAACTCAATTTAATTTAATTTTTGCAGTCGTTGAGTATGAGATCTCTTTTTCTTGTTTTGGGCGTGGTCGTAAATATGCTATACTTTGCGTAAAGTGTACAAAAATTCAAGTGGATCAAACTTTAAATAGTTACCTTTATTGATAATTAACACTTTACACGTTTTTAAATTAATACACGAGTAAATTTCTCTGCTCTTGTGAAGAATATGGTTTATACATGGAATTAATTGTTCTTCCATACAATCCGTGTGTTGGGACAGGGTTGGAAAGGTAGAATCAGACGACTGAAAAATTCAATGCCATAGCCGGGATTTAAACCACGGATCTTCCGGTCTCCGTCCGGTTGCTCTAACCACTGAGCTACTATGGCAACTTGCCGGTACGACATTAAAATTCCCCAACTGATTCGCGTTGTTAATACAGCTTTTACTTCAATTCCCCCTACACAAAGTTTGCTGATCCCCATAGCAACACAATAGTTTTCCTTGGAACATCATCATCATCCTCCGTGGTGTAGCCCTAGCTAGTACAAGTATGCTAGCCTCTAGTTCCCGAGGTCGCGGGTTCAAACCCTGCGGAGGGCGATGGATTTTTTTCGGGCGTTAACATCCTTAGCAAGGCTTCCTTTGGAAAGGCAGTAAAGCCGGTGATCCCGTGTCGTAGATTTACGGCACATAAAAGAACCTCAAGATAAAGAGGCCTCTGAACAAAATTACCGGTCTTTCACGCCCAATAGGATAGAATAGAAAGCTAAGGATCACAACAGTTAAGGAGCGTCCATAAATACAACTCAATTTAATTTTTTTGGAACATCATGCACAATTATTACAAAAAGTTTGAACATCGCACTCGTTAAATTCAATTTACTTTACATTGTTAATTAATATACTAATGTAATTAATTTAACATACTGCAATGATTCATTTTAATTAAAACAATTTAATTAAAACAATTTAATTTATATTTCAACTTCCTTTTATCGCGTTCGCGCTATTCATCGCAGTGCTCTAAATCAAATCCATTCAAAGTGTCACTATAACAGTTTGTAAGTTATTTCTGCCTACTGCTTATGGAATTTCTGTCTCAACATATGGCTACATAGAACCTCTTTTCTTAATCCATGTTATTATTATATCTGGAAATTACTGAAATGCACAAGACAATCCGCACACTCTATACCAACAGCAGCAGCACAACATCCACGAAGAAATTTGTAACATTTCCCATAAAGAACTGTCTAATATAACGGTTAATTTCGTAAGCAGGTGCCTGTAATGCATGGAATGGAAGCAGTCAGCTATAGCATCTTTTTGCCTGACATAAATTAGTCACATTAACGATGTCAATGAATGCGCTGTTTTCTTTTCTTTTCTTCTTCTTTTTTTTTTAAATACACTCTTGGCTTCATTTACGGATGCTCAACGTCAGGAGAGGACACAGATAAACAGAGATAATCGCCATTTCGTTATGAGTAGTTAGGGGCACCAAAGAGGAAATGTGGAAGAATGAGGCATACTATTAACTTACTTCTCTATCTCTCTCTTTCTCTCTGTGGCAGTATATAAGACACAGATTATACAATTGTGCTTGAAGTGTTGAAAAATTTAAAAAAAAAACATATTATTTTCTTTGCTCTGTTTATACTTCTTCCATCATTTATTTACGATAACTTCCGTGGAATCGCCTTTGAGGCAGTATTTTTAACGCTTAAATGATTTCAGTCAAATTATATAATATGTAAATTCAATAACAGCCCGCCATGAAGCAATATGTGTATGTAATAGTTTGTAAAATGTATGTAACAGTCATTGCATATGCTTATATTATTGTAAACATCTTCAATAATGTTATGTGAATATATTACGTAATTTAATAATGTAGGAGCTGTGAGAATAATAAGTTAAAAGTTGCTAATAATGAGGTAGCAATGAGGTAACCTTGAGGCAATAATGAATTTGAAAGTTTATATGCTACTAGTCATTATTGGAGCAACAATAATGTAAATGTTGAGACAGTTTAAAAAATAGCCAATCAACAACCAAAGAGCTTTAGTTATATGAAGGTATTCTATTGGAGTAGGATTAGCCAATCAGAGACTTGAAATACAGAACAAGTTTAGACGGTTGAAATCAATTCAGTTGCCTGCAGACAGTGCTCATAGCTGGATGCGTTGCTTGTGCGTCCTCGAGAGATTTAATACGTATTCGTGTGAGACGAAAATAGTTTACGTGTTATAAAGTGCAAGTATTAAATAAAAGAATCTCACAGCTCTCTATATCAGTGAAGTGCTATTTAATTTGTGTCAAGGATTAATAAAAAGGAGTGAATTAAAACTTAAAATCTGTGTAAGCCTACATTCTTAGTCGTACCAAAACCCTGCCAAGAGAAACGTGTCTCTAACAATAAATACTGACGCAGCCGAGGCAAACATAAATATTAAATATTTAAAGAAACAGTTTAATTACAAAGTTAATTTTTTTTTTAAACTTGGGGCAAAGGCCACCTGAGGTGCATTTGGGGCGAAGGCTACCGGAAACTGTTTACTATACGTGCGGTTGCAACTACTACAAGTTCGGCTCCCTAACAGTTGAAATACAATACAAACTACTTCAAATTGACTTCCATACGTGGAGCTAATAAATAAATTATTTTCTTCACCTTTTCTCACCATTTCTGGCTTAAGGTTCGTATTCTTTATTTCATTCGCGTATTCCTTCTTCAGTTTTACTCATAACTTTGTATAACAATTTTAACGCCATTGCGAGCATCGCAAACGTGTCTTCGGACAGCCGCGCTATGAATTAGATTTGGTCATGTTTTTTCTGCTAATCGGTTGGATAGGTTTCATACGTTACTAATCACTAAATAACATGTCTTCATTAGAAGTTTATACAAAGGAACTTTCTTTCAGATCACCAGCACGATACGCTTTAGGTATGAACACGTATTTATGTTTTGTCATAATGGATCGCAGAATATCGCTCAATGGGACTGTTAAACTGGTGTAGTACAAACACGAGTAGCAGAATGTTTCACCGCCCGCTCAAACCGCTGAATGTGTGTGGAAAGCAATATATGTGACGTATTTTTCAAGTGGTTGAATATTAAAAACGGAAGGGTATGCATAACGAACGATTTCCTGTAATCGGCGACTTCCAATTAGCTAAAAGCGTAACCTCCATCAAAATCGGTTGGTGAACTTCCCTTGTATACATTTTGTTACTGATTTATTTGCGAAATGTTCATCTTGCTATATTGAAATTTTAACTGCTTTAAATTATTTAACTCCCTGCATGCGACGAATTCCTTTCTCTCTTTTATTGTTGTATTTTGCTCTTATTATATGCTTTTTGCATACTAAACATGGGGCAACTGCACTAATTTCCTTATTTAAAAAAATCAACTTTCCTTGACTTCCTTTTAGGAGTTATTCTGTTTTTGCATCACTCTTGTCACGCGACATAGACTACTGTGTTTGACTCAGGAGTTTAGCTATGACCTTGTGGTTGAATAAGTGAACTTGCGCGAGTGCTGCAGTGTTCTTCCCTCTCGTTCTATTGTTTTACACCCTGTCCCAAAGGTACTTACCTTTCTTTCCTGGAACAATACATATTACGCGAAGTAGCATCAGTAAAACAATATAATTATTGTTTTATGATCATATGATTTAATTAAGATCATACACGTGTGAAACAGCACTTGTTGACAATATTTTTGAACTGAGGTGTTAACACTATTTGCATCATAGGCAAGAAGCTCTCTACTCTGTATTCACTCTTAGGTTGATCCGCGTCAAAACAAACCCCAGGTGACCAGTGCACCGCTATAATGCATCCTTCCGCCATTCGCACTAGAAATACTGTCACACTTTCAGACCATGTGGCGAGTACAGCGGCACGTAGTGCAAAAAAGAAGAGTCCTTATTTCGACAACTGAAACCGTGACTAGCATATTAGCATATTAAGGTTTAAAGGTGATAAGATTGATAGTTGCAACAAAATAAACGTTTGCACATATAATAATAGTTAATTCTGAAATAAATGAGCGAAAAATAAAGTAACAGGTATGCGATAACCTAATTTATTCGCTCTCAGGAAGCGGCACTTTATTAATTGTTGGCGGCTCATTAAAAAAAAAGAAATTGTGCACTGTTACGCGAATTGTATTCTTGCACCACTATTTCATATGCTTTCTTTTTTTTCCGGGTGTAACCACTTTTCTCGTTTCAGATTTTTCTGCACAACCACTGTTTATACTTGTGCCCGAAACACCGGTGAACTCGGAAGTTAATTTCACCATTTCTTTCGCGGAAAGTGTTGGATATTTCTCACATAACTTATAATAAGGATTCAACACTATTGTTTTTTCACCACTAGTCAATGGTTTGCGCGGCTAATGCTTTACGTAATTCGACGAAAACACAAGAGCAAATTCATCGTCCTCCATGATTCTAAACACAACTGCTGGTTTCTGGCTGAAAACAATATTCTGCGCCTACCCGGATGTCAGGTGACTCATACGAATTGCGTCATGGGACTTGTAGCTCTGTTTTACGGTATAAATCAGCGTTAAATAGAACCTTAGGTATTTGTATAGAATATTATACTATTTAAGGATAAATTCATTCTAAAATTCAGAGATTAGCATGGGACTACTTTCCTGGGCGCATTGCTACCGTGTTGCACCACGGTGCACTGACCACGTGGGTTTGTTTTACCGCGGATCAACCTAAGAGTGAATCTAGTTTAGTGCACTGCACGCTTGCAGTTCAAGGGCAATCTGGTTGTCTGTAGCTCTCAT
This sequence comes from Deroplatys truncata, assembly GCA_030765065.1. Lineage (NCBI taxonomy): Eukaryota > Metazoa > Arthropoda > Insecta > Mantodea > Mantidae > Deroplatys > Deroplatys truncata. The sequence goes on from CM060983.1 coordinate 170,619,616, forward strand.
TCCTACTGGTAAACCCTCAGCTCTAGCTGGCTTGCTCTTTAACATGCACTGTAATTTCCAAATCGATTAGGTCGGTATTGCTCTGCTTGCCCACTATACGGTAGCCATGTAAATCCCGCTTTCTGTTTCAACAAGAATAATGTACTTTAGCAGCAGTAGCCATATCCATTCCGAAACGTGAGGTTGATGTCTGCTGCTGTACTGCATCGCTGTAATATTGTGAAGTTAACAGCTTCTGCAACATGATCTTCCATGATAGCATGTTAAATGAATGCTTTGGATCATGAGAAGCAGTAAACATGGAATATTAAGTGCTGAAGCAGAGAGAACACGCTTCTACGCCTTTTTATTGCGAACTAAACTTAGGCCATGTACTTGAATGGGAATGAGTGGTTGGAGTTCCTACTCATTACTAGACATCGGATTTGTATGCAGTGCATTTTCAATTTGTTTCATGTTGTTCTGTGCTTGTGGTTAAATTTTAAAGCATTTATAATTGCATATTTCCAATGTTGCTGGATATTTCATAATTTTTTCATGCATCAAGAATATAATACATGTATTTTCAAAAGCTTGACTTTAAAATTAATATTTAAACACCTTATCGACAAAATACGAGTAATAAATTCCTTACTATGGGGACAGTATTTCCAAAGCGACTTGGCTGTAATCAAAACGCATTTCAAAGCTTAACTGAAACCCTCCCCCCCAAAAAAATCTAAAAAAAACCTGGTTTGTGTTACATGAATCTTTATTATTTCTCCATGAGGTTAGGAGTAAACTTGAGAGTGCTCTTTAAAGTATGCAGGAAAATTAAGCAGCAAATTGTGCAATGTTTTAGAGAGAAATCCTGACATTAAAGTTTTGTATTCTGTGGATAAATATTTTAAAGATGAAATCATGGTGCTTCCTGAATAAATTTCACCAGTGTTAGCAAACGCGTTCAAATTTTATCCAATAGCATCTGTAGACGTGAAAAGATCCTTCTCAGCACAAACTTGTGTTAGCCGATAAACGTCAAAAAATTACACCTAGCATTTGGAGAAAATTATTATTGTACCACTGCTAATCAAATCGTCCTCCGTGGTGTATTGTAAACCTCTATTTCCCAAGATCGTGGGTTGAAACCCGGCGGAGGGCGATGGATTTGTTCGGGTGTAAAAATCCTTAGCATGGCTTCCTTCGGAAGGGAAGTAAAGCCGGTGCTCCGTAGATTTACGGAACGTAAAAGCACCTCAAGCCTGATAGAGGCCTCTGTGCAAAATTACCGATCTTTCACGTCCAGTATAGAATGGGTCGCTAAGGGCCACAGCAGTTAAAAAGCGTCCATAAATAAAACTCAATTGAATTTAACTGCTAATCAAATTACAAGACGGAAAGATGTCTAAGAAAGAATGTATATTATAAGTACCAAAGAGTATAAGTTTAAAGTAAACAGTTTTAGTACATGCTTAGTGCACATTTTCGAAATTATAGAGCATGTTTTTAAGATTTTGACAGAATAAATGGATTTTTTATTGAGAAAGTCAAAGCCCGCAACCTAAAACGGATTCTATGAATCGGGAAATCAGCACCATCCAGGTTAACATACGTACTAGCAAAGGAAACCTTCTTCATCGAGGACACCAGAGCACAATTCTGGCTACCAAATACCAAGGCCTATGAGGAGACACTAGGGCTACTAAATGAAAAGAATAACGCTATATGGCCGGACTTCTACACAACAGACGCAATAACGACAGCAGATTGGAAGCAGCCAAATTACCAACTCAGACACATAGTGACAAGATATGCAACCCACGGGTTTCATCACAAACTATGCCGAAACCAAAGATTACACCAACCAGAAGAAGAATGCGTGTGCAAAATGTGAAGCAAACACTGCGAATGATACCATTATACATCCATTTATACATGTGTATGTATATATATATATACACATGTATAAATGGATGTTTTTGTGTATACAAATTCAATATCTAATCATCGCATAACTACATGTCGAACTATGCATACTAAATTAGGTTACATGGGCATGTAAGCTGCATAGCTTCTCTGCTGTGGACTTCATAGCACAAAACTACAGATTTAATATCGCACCAAATCCATCCAACGCTCCAGGCATTAAATTATTTTTACTCTGGTCAAATGTTGTTCAGTCAAAGTAGGAAGAGGTGTATAAAAAACACAACCTCCCCTCAAATACAAGTAAAGCAAATAAATGAGAAAAACAACGGTCTAGTTTTCGCATCTGTTTATCCTGTTTGCGTTTGGAATGAAGGGCGGAGAATAGTCTGTGTACTGTTTGTGTACTAAAATGATTCTTATTAGCATTTGTTGACGTTTTAAGACTTAATTTCTAATAATTAATTTAAACGCACATTAACGAGACCTTCTCGAGGTTCAGCTCAAGTATAGATGTTACAATATACAAGAGGTTACTAAAGTGCAACTATGACATTTTTCCACCATTATGGGAGAAGTCACTAGAATCTGGTGACATTCGGGTCGTTAGCTTCCATTCATAACAGGCAACTCCTCCGCAAATATGCACCTGCTACCGTTAGTTATATTATATCTATTACACTGGCTATTCGTAGGTGTTTAGACTTTGCACGCCGATAATTTAGTCACCAACTGACAAACCCGATTATAATATGAATTATATTAATTAGGCTAATTATACGAGCATTTAGTTAATTATTATTAGGCTAGCATATTAGGCTATTAAGTTAATATTAGTTATTAGATCTTACATTTGCAGTTAACCAGAAATATGAACTGTTTTTGAAGGTTTTAATATAAGCGTTGTCTGTGTGAGGTTTTATTTTTTAGAAGAAGATCTGCGTGGAAGAAAACCAAGAAAGAATTGTTTGGTTTAGGTTAAGTAAGCCGAAATCGTATTAAAGCGTAACTGCAAGTTTTTCTTCATACTGTTACAATAGTACAGTAATTTGCAATGCTTAATAACATACAATGTACATGAATTATGTCCATAGCAGTGTTCAGTGCTTAATTGACACTTAATGTGCATTCAGGTTATAGGTAATCAGCGATTTTGGCGGAGAAGGAACCTTTGCACCGAAGAAAAGAATATTAAATAGCAGTATGGAAATGACTCATAATACTAGCAGAAGACCGAAACAGTGTGTCTTTTGTAAATAGGTTGCCCGATTTTCTCTGGTTATACAGAGTTATTCAAAAATAAGGATCATACTCTACATATTTATTTCTAATGAAGACAATAGATAGCGACATATACGACACATCATTGAATAGAGGAAAGTTCAAAGTTTTAAGCCACACATATTAGTTCCATTCAGTGGCTACAGGGGGCTATGTTTGTTTACGAGAAAATGGCGACGCCACAGTAAAAGTCGTTTTGTGTACTGCATTGCAAAGAGTGAATCCATTGTTTCATTGTAGCGTGCATTTCGTTGTAAGTTCAACAAAGAGCCGCATCGTCATAAAAACTTTACAATTAATACAATAAATTCGTAGAAGATAGTTGCGTATGCAAACGGAAAAGCACTGGTCGTCCTCGCATAACAACTGGTGCTCATTTTGAACACATGAAATAAAACTTTTTTCTATTCAGTGATGTATCGCATGTGTCGCCATCTATTGTCGTTCATTAAAAGTAAATATGTAAAGTCTGTTCCTTCTTTTTGAATAACCCTGTATATCTAGTGACTCAAGTTAGAACGTTGACAACGCGGCATCAATCAACTTTATTTTTTATTAACCTGAGTTAGGTGCGTCCCCCATATCTATCGTTGTGTTAATCCTAGTACCAACATTTATATGTAGATTGGGTATAAACCGCGGGTTGCATAACACCAAAGATTCGTAGATGGTTTTGGAACAAGCAAACCGAACTTTTATGTCACGTGCCGATATCGAGATGTAAATTTATGAGTGTTTTAGGAGCTGCATAAACAATGTAGTCAATGCTTCTCCATTTTACGTCAACTTATCTACACAGTTTAATTAATTTTGAAGTTTTACAGGGCAAACAAGTTCACCGAGAGAATCAATAAAAAGCTGGCTCTGAAAATACCGTGTACCTCAGCCCCTAGGGGACGCTTAGCATTTCAAATGAAGACATGAGCTCACAGAGATTCGCTGTAAATACGATAGGTTTTGTTTGCCTGACCGGTAGTTTCCTGTTGCCTTTGCGCTAACATCCTTCCTCGATAAATGGAGTTCCTTCTCATTGGATGACGATATCCCTTGTTTGCATTTCTACCTCAATGTTGAAACTCTGCAAACATTATCAACATTATTGCCTCGAAAACCAGATTCATGGATCATTTTATCCCTCCAGGTTTATAACGGAGATGAACTAAGAATTCAAAAAAGGAAAGTCGTACCCAACATGTCAGTTGCAGAAACTAAGTAACAAAGGAAAACGCTAGCAGTAAATAAGCTCGTATCATTTATCAACATAATCCACTTCAATGATCCCAATTTGTAATTATTTTGTTCATACTTTTGGGCAATTATGAACAACCTTTTTGATCTGCATATATTCCACATTTCTCTATTATGTTTGAATCAGTTCCTTTAAAGTGCCTTTATACTAACGTAATGTTTCGCCCTCTCTGCCCTTCTGAGAATTTCAGACTTTTTTTTTTCCCCACTGTGATATTCATATATGGAGATTGAGAAGGTCTGTATGTGCTAACGGATTAGTTCATCTGAATTACTCGTTAGTCGTTCTTCTGGCTAGTGCATCATGCATACGTTACAATGGTTCAGATGCGAAGTGCCAATTCTGTGCTAGTTTGATTGCGGACTACTATGGTATGCCTTGGAATTAGAATTATTAGTCAATGGCGTGCTATTGTGCAGTCATTTTTCGAGTTGGCTTTGCCTCACTCGATCACGTAATTCGCAAGACAAACGTTAAATGGATTGGGATTAATTGTTCTTCCACACAAGTCGTGTGTTGGGCAAGGTTGGAAAAGTGGAATCAAGACGACTGAATAATTCAATGCCATAGCCGGGATCTCCTTGTGGTTTACCAGAAAGAATGCAATCAGCTGGAAAATTTAATGCCGTACCGGCATGTTGGCATGGTAACTCAGTATTTAGAACAACCTGACGGAGACCAGAAGATCCGTAGTTCAAATCCCAGCTATGGCATTGAATTTTTCAGTCGCCTGATTCTACCTTTCCATTAAATGGATTGCATCACCATTATAGATAATTAAAATCCAAGAATTTCAGGTTGTACTTTCGATCGTTGTCCTGCGGAGGTATTAACATCCGTCAATGATAGCACCTAGATGCTTTGCTCAAGATTCTCTTGAAGTATGTTTTTACAAACGCATCCAAGTTTCCATCTATGAAAACAATTCACAAACCCAGGAGTTATTTACCTAGGCGTACTACTGCCATACTGCATCCTTGCGGCGAAACTGCTTTTTAAGCAGTATGTTTTATCATTCGTGTAAAGATCATTCCCATAATTGAGAACTGGGGTAAATTGCCTTACTTTTACCCGCATTAGCGACTGAAGTGGTCTTACGCTTGCTCTAACGTAATGCTGCCAACATATGAATAATGCCACCGAAGCCGGTAAGATACTCAGCCTCAAGGCGTAGCCGAGGGATTAAGGGCCCTCAGCCTCAAAGCGTAGCCGAGGGATGTTTTTTAGGAGAGGAGTGTAGCATTTTGTTGTGTTCCTCACGCGATTTGCCTATATAAGTAAAACACCTAAAACGGGTGGGCACCAGATATAGGAGAGACCATATCCTGTTCTAAACTCACTCCTAAGGTGATTTATTTCATTATTTCTCACTTCCTTATACCTAATGTAGATTGGGCAAAAGTATGACAATTTTGCCGAAAACTGGAATTCTCAAAGGTGTTAAGTGCCAAAATTTACAAAATTGAGATATTTATTCAGAAAGGTGTTTTAAGCCAAGCCCATTTCCCTCTCATAAGCGCTATGTTCCTGTTCGTCATCTTCGAGTTGAAATTGATGGCGATAAATGGCACTGGTGTTAACTCGAGTAGTTATGGCCTCTTGAAAAGTATTAACTGCCACATTGATAATATCGATGATAAGATGGAAATTAACATCGTTAATGTTGGCGGTTCTGATTTCAGCATGGTTCGAGGTTTATTAGTGTCAAATTATATATGTTTTATAAGGGCATTTTAGTTATATTATTATTTGAAAAAAATGTTTTTGTAAGTTCAGTGACATAACACCTTTCACAAGAAATCCAAATGTGAGACTACACTTTTCCTAATTCCAGATTTAAATATTAATTTATAGGCTTTTTATCATATTGAGCATATTTACATACGCTTAATATGGTAAATACCTAATCCGGTAAGAATACTATAGTTTGGCATAGTTCCTTGTAAAAGAACCAAAGAAAACATTTAATTAAAATATATATTTTGTCACTTAACACCTTTGAGAATTCCAGTCCTCAATTCTTTCGCCTTCGTAACACGCAATCCAAACCGCTCCAAGCTCCCCGCCCCCCGAATTTGTATACTCAACTGACGCATGATATTCTCTTAGAGAGAAGCACAATCATTGGGAGTGTGTAACCGGTTTAGACTCAACCGATCGGATGTACCCGGCCAAGTATCCGGTATATTTGAACATCATCCCGTTATTCCTTATGTATTGCAGATTGCGTATACCAGCAGGCGCGTGCGTGTTTTTCTAGTACAACGGTACAGCAAGGCGAAAGTTACCTCAGTTTAAATTAACGCTGCATATTCCAATAGGTGCTTATCACACTAGTCCTGTAAATAGCATATTAATGAAGCCAATGAAACTCCATTACAATGCTGTATTAAGCAATTAAACATTATCTACGCTCTCAAAATAGCAACAACACCGAAATCTAGAATGTACCCACTGATTTTCTCAAGTCTTTGTGATGCTTTCCCCACACCACAATCACATTTATTGCCATTTCAAATTAGAATAAACAGATACCTCAAAAAAGTGAACACCACAATTCCTAATATCTCCTCAAGGCAACAACAGTCGGATCATCCACCCTGGAAGAAGAATACCTCCCATTGATATAGATTTAAGCAAGCATAATCAAACCAACTAATCTACCAACAGTTATTTAAAGAGAAGCTAGAAAAATACACAACCAAACTCTGCATTTATACGGCTGGTTCTAAAACTGAAAAAAGCAATGGATGTGCTGTGATGTGTGGAGATACCATCCTTCAATACAAATTACCATCCTTGTTCTCTATATATAGTTGTGAATTATATGATATTAAAAAGGCACTAGAATACGCTCTGGAAACTGCACATAGCGACTCTTACATAATTATCAGTGACTCTCTATCAGCCTTAAACGCAATGCAAGACACGTTCTCTACCAATAGTATTGTAAACGAAATACATAATTTTGTTACCATCCTTTATAACTTAGAAAAGTCACTCAATTTCATGTGGATACCATCTCATAAAAACATAGCCGATAATGAAAGAGCTGATACTGCATCAAAACAAGCTACAGAACTACCAACACAAGATACTGATATCAAAATACCTCTCTAAGATGCAGTCACACACTTTAAGAAGAAAATGCACAAAGAATGGCTGACCAGCTGGATGAACAATTCTGCAAGTAAACTTCATGATGTACGTGGAACTTCAACTCAAGAATATCCAATAAGACAGCTACAGCGGCGAAACCAAATTGTAATATTCCGACTATGAATTGGGCATATTAAACTGACACACTCTTATTTGTTAAATGGAAATTCGTGAAACAAGTAAAACAGCATTAACAGTAGTACATATTATACTAATTTGTTCAAAACTTGAAAATCAACGTAATCAGGTTGGTATGCCCAAAATATTTCTGCAGCACTCAATGATGAAACTTTCATCCAGAAAGTAATTATTTTTTTTAAATTAATATACATCAATACATTTAACCAAATTGTAACCTGTATATGAATACATAATGTGTATTATCGCTGTAATCCAATAATGTAAGCAACTGTACATGGAAGCTCGTGATAAAATCTAGGAAGGTTAAAACGACCCTAAATAAAACTAAAAAACAGTCAGTTGTGTCTTGACGTGTTGACCCACTCATGAGCCCAACCCTTTGGGTCTCTGCGGTCGCCGGTTTCTGCTATTCTTACATTCCTCCCATGTGCCAAGCATGGACCGACCACTCAAACTGTCGAAAACGGCCCTAATTACAGTAGGAGTCATGCCAAAATTCAGTGGAGGTAGCAGACTTATCGACTAATTTAAACGAGACAAGTAACACTTGCATAAAACGCATATAAATATGATCAGAAAAATCCAAATCGTATCCCTAACCAAAATAAAAGCAAAGAACAGTTCAACTAACAACCCAGTTCCACTACATCCCTGAGCACACAGACGTCACAAGGGAAGAAGAAACTAAAATTAATCGCACATGACCAAGAAATAATACAGCGCTCCAACGGATATACGAGGGGCACTATTTATATTTTGAGCCTAATAATTAAAATAAAGTCATTTCCGATTGAAAAGTGCTTTATTGTTTTTCAAAATATTCTCCTTTATGATCAATGCGCTTTTGCATCCGTTTGAACCATTTGTCAAAGCATTTATTCCAGTCTTCTTGACACCTATAAAACATGGGTTTTGAAGGCATCAACGGCTTCTTCTGCCAACGAAAATCGTTGACCACGCAATTTATTCTTGATGTTCGGGAACAAAAAGAAATCATTGGGTGCCAAATCAGGACTGTATGGCGGATGACCCATCAATTTTCATTTTTTGGGCCTTCAAATACTCTGTTGTTAGACGAGATGTGTGTGCGCTCGCATTGTCTTAATGAAGAACGATCCTACGGTTCTTGTTGGTTTTCCTTACTTCACCGAAGACTTCCGGCAAACAAATGGTTGTGTACCATTCGGTATTGACCGATTTACGTTCCTCTAAAGACACTGTTGCCACATGGCCAGTTTTTTCTGAAAAAGCAGGCGACCATTTGCTTCGAAGTGCTTCGAATGCGAACAACTTTTGTTGGATTTGCTTCATCTTGAAACACCGGCTCATACGCATAGATCCATGATTCGCCACGTGTTACAATCTTATATACGTCTTTTGAGGCACCGCCATTGTAATTTTTGAGCATTTTTATACACCAATCGACACGAGCATATTTTTGAGATTGCGTCAAATTATGTGGGATCCAACGAGAGCAAACCTTTTTCACGGCTAAATAATCATGCAACATTTTATATATGCTGGTGAAACTAATGCCTAGGGTTGTCTAAATCTCACAATATGCCGCATGACGATCTTTCATCATTAGTTTTTGCACAGCATCAATGTTTTCTGGCACAACAACTGATTTTGGACGACCTTCATGAACTTCATCATTGAGCGAACGGCGGCCATGATTAAATTCGTTACACCAGCGTTTCACAGTGGCAAAGGATGGACCTTCGTCGCCAAATGTGGAAGTTAGTTGATCGATGCACTCTTGTCTTGATAATCCACGTCGAAAGTCGTAATAAATCATTGCACGAACATTTTCATGAGTTAATTCCATGTTTTGTTGGCACACAGATAATTAATGAAAAGTTGTGGAAACGCCCATTGATCGTCGTAAATTATCGCCATGGTCTAAGGTGTAGAAAATCTAGGTAAATGTATCGCACATTGCAAGTTTATGGCTTCCATTTTAAATTCAGAATTTTAGTCTCAACTGTTACTACTCTTTTCTTCTTCAATGTTTTTAGCCACCACTCTATAACTAAAGTATTAAGAGAAACTTCCAAGAAGATTAGAACTTACTCATGCAATTACTTAAGAAATTACGAGGTTACAATTTGCATACGAACAAACAAAGCGCTTTGAGTTATATATTTTGTTCACGCTTGTAGAAATTACATTATTTTAATTAAAATATATTGTAATGAGTGTTGAAGATGAAGGTAAACATATCGTTCACACTGACATAAATACCTGAATGTTGTGTTGTTTTAATTTTTCGTGATTGGCTTTAGTATTAGATGCCACTTTTAAAATTTTTCCACCTTGCCTGGACCGCGCATTAACTCATTTTTGGCAAGCTGCTTCATTTCTATTCAAGTTAGGCAAATCCCGACCTGGGGAGGCTATGGGTAACCCAGCGTGCTTCCTAATTTTCTCCTTACTGTGTTAAACAGCGTAGCAGTTCGATTGTACCTACTTTTTATGTAATTCGAGACTAACATTAAGGGAAAGGGGATTATCTGCTTGACTTAATTTCGGTTTCAATACAAATAATTTGTTCAAGAAACAGTATTGGTATTATTCTTAGGCATTACAGGGGCGTTTTGAGAAGTTACTTCATGAATAAAGTTACAATGTAGTTAAATAAAAAGCCACCTTGAACAAAGAATTTACTTATAAATAAAAAAAACTTCTAATACAAGTACAGATGTTCATAAGGTAATGTGCAATGTAATTAGATGTTAGAAGCGAGGGAATATATACTTATATACGAGATACATTTTAAATAAAGATCAAGTTGAGTAGCCAGCTTTTTAAATAAGTTCAGCTTACCCGAGAAACGCATAACAAAATATTGAATCTTTTTTGTTACAAATGTATTCCCTAACTTTTCATTCTTGCTTGGTTTATTCATTTTCCTGCGGTTTGCATCGCTCACAACCTGAACTCCAATGAACAAAATACAGAAGCATAGAGCAAGGTAATTACGCCACACGGGTAGTACTTGTATTGCAGTTAGGCGTTGATTATAATCAGACCCGGCAGACTTGAGGCAACCTAGTTTGGTAAACAAGACTTTTAATACAAATATCTTATAAGCCTGGAAATGGAAGCTTTCCCTGCGTTGGAATGATTTTTCAACCAGGGGAAATCTAATCAAACTTATACAACGCAAAGTTATAGACTGTCATTTCAAAAATAACTAATGCAAGAATCTAACAAGGACAAACGAAAGGACATTCGGAACAACTCAGAATTGAATCATGGAATGTTAAAAGAATTAACCAGTAAAGAGAAAGAATTAGAACTTGAACTTAAAAGCAACGTATTAATTTGGAAGTATCCACACAAAAGCCGAAAGTCATTACTTTGGAGGGCAAATATCCAACCAGATCAAAATTGTTCTAAATAACAAACTAATAGAACAAGTAATCAGTTTTAAGTATCTGGAGTGCTGGATTTCCTATGAACACATTGAACTTTGAAGGAAAAAACAAGAAAAGATACATTCGATTTTATAAAGTACTGGCAATTCCTCTGTTACTGTTATGGAGCTGAAAATTGGATTCTTAAAAGAACTCTCAAAAGGATAGAAACATTCAAAATGCAATTTCTCAGTTTATATCAGGATATACATGGAAGCATCATAACATTAATGCATAAATAAGCGATTAACAACATTTAATGGCAGTGGTTGCAACATATAGAAAATAATGCGTGATAATACGATCACCAAACAAACATTTCAATACAAATCAAAGGGTCCACGTTCGATTAGACTACCAAGAGGCAGATGGGAAAATATCCTTAAGGCTGAACACGCTTTATAGCCTAATCTTGCAATGGAAGAGAAAGAAGTAATTTTGTTCTGAGTGCGCGTGCACTTTTTCCTTGTGGACGAGCAATATAGCCCTGCTTGTTACGGAACAGCAAGGGGTAAGTAAGCCTTAAGTAGAACTTGTACAGCTCTAGTGTTAAAGGCTTGATGGACTAAGCTAAATGAACATTTCTATCAACATCTTGATAGTTTAAAAGCGTATGCGAAGTGCCCAGGGCAAATAAATAAAGACTGTATTTTTTTTGTTTTGTTTTTTCATCGCGCACAACAAAGAAACATTGTTGAAACAGTTGCATGATGAAAACGGATCAGTCCTGATTAGCAGACAAAAATAGAAATTCGCTCGCGCATTCGTCCGTACACCGGAGACGACCAAACTACGTCAGTTCGCCAGTCGCCTACATACAAAATGGTGCAAGTGGAAGCGCTTAGGGAACTTCAACATCTGGTAGAGGAGCACTGGGATGCATACCTGAATTCCATCATTGCATATTATGATGAGATTTGGCTTCACCATTACCGAAAAACCGACAGTCCTCCTCAGTATGGAAATCACCTGATTTAGCTAAGCCAAAGATGGTGAAGTTGTTCGATCGGTAAGAAAAGTAATGGTTATTTCGTTCTTTGACTGCCGTGGAATGGTGTACCAACATTAAGTCCCTCCTCGCACGGCGCTTAATGGCGAGTATTACAAGTCTGCTTTGGATGTGGTTGTCGAACATAACCAATGAAAACGACCAGAACTGCAATCTTCTGGTTGGCGCCTGCACTAAGACAATGCACACCCTCATGTGTGCAACATTTGGCCCGCAGACCTCAACATCAAAGAGGGCTAAGGAAGAATTGCAACGTATTCAAAAATCTTTCCTGTTTTTTGTTACAAAAGCCTACAGAACAGTCTCCAACGAGGTCCTACAAGCCATCGCAGGAGTAATGCCCATCAATCAAACTTTGCAAATGCACAAAGATCTAAGAGTAATCTATAAACGCAGTCACACCTGACGTACGGAAGATAGAAATCCCTAAAAGAACAAAAGGAATTCATCCAAAGGACAACTATATAAGTGTAAATTTTATTGGATAGAAGGAAAGGCTAAAGTTAGTGTTTACACAGACGGTCCAAAAACAATCACGTTGCGGCAGCTATGGTCGCTATGGAAAACACAAGAGAAATACACATTGGAGTGATAAGATTGAACAAAGAATGTATTGTATTTCAGCGGAACTCAGCCGAATTAAAATGGCAATAGACCAAAACAAACAGCATCTCATCCTACATAATCAACGTAGACTCCACAGAAGCTCTACTGGCAGTAGCGGATAAACACACCAGTAGCTGTCGACAGTAGGACGAAAACAATAAATCTGCAAAAGCACACCTCATTCACCTTCCATTGGGTCCAAGGACATGCTGGACTACAGGGAAATGAAAGGGCTGACTATCTAGCCAAAAGACACAGGACCACCATAGACTAGGTACAACAAAATTCCATTGAGCAGGGAAAAGCAGTTATTGAAGAATCACTATACAACAATCTGGAATTTAACACATTAATTCAGAAGTTGCAGTCCACACCAAGTGTTTATACCCACTATTTTTAACAGACTCTCTCTACAGCTGTAGCCAAACTACGCGTTTACGCAGTTTTTTAACGAATCACGGAAGTTTCCGATTCTACCTCCACAGAATTAACAAGGATCCCTCACCACTTTGCGACTCTCCTGAAAAAGCAGTACATACGGCACCATCATCTCATGACGGGATGCACACTGTTTTGCAGAGAAATACCTGCAGTATTATGAAGTCTCCCACTACATCAGGGCTGAAATACCATATCAACACGGTCAACGTTGCCGCTTCCTGAAACCCATCTTTGACTTAAAAAGTGATATGATTGCTCACTTATATATGCATATTGTAAACAAACTATAAATACATCGTGATATACCTTTACGGAAAACACGGGTTGTAACGATTTGTAAATATATATAACATCGTGTGTTCCCCATTCCTCCATACTAGTCCTTTGTGACTTTTATCTCTTTCCCTGTCTCAAAAAGGAGCTAAAGGGGAAGCTTTCTGGTACTTCGGAGGCCGTCGCGATGAAGGCTGAGACGGTTTTGAAGATGTCAAAAACGGCTTCCAGCAGTGTTCCAGGACTGGCAGACGCATTGGGCAGAACGCATTCTACTCAACGGAGAATAGTTTCAAAAAGACCACACCAATCTGGACAAACCTAAATATGTATTCCATGCGAAAAAAAAGAAACATTCTCAGTCTTTTTTTGAAATAATGTATTTGCAAAAATACATTCTTCTGTAATATATTTTTATATTATTGTACGAAGAACTACTCTGTTGTAATCTGAAATAATCCAATATTAGATTTCTCCTGGCATATGTTGGTAATGAAGTGTGAAAAATCCGATGTGTACACTCACATGACTTTCTCTACTCTTGTACAAACTATTTTTACAAACTCTTATTCTACATCTATTTCATATTAATCGAGATAAACATTTGCAGAAACGATCTTTTGACATGCAAAGAGAATTACATTTTACACATAGCGACCAGTTCTAAAAATATTTGACTATCGCTTAAGGCGTTTTATGTTTCTCTTGTTTTGTATTTACAAGGGCAATATAGAAATACAAGCACAGACATATCCCTTAATAGCTGGTTGCTAGGTGCAGCAACATTCTCTTTGCCACAGATTAATACTCTTTGCATACCCAAGACAAAAAAATCTGATGTGTTACACTCACATGACTTTCCCTACTCTTGTACAATCTAATTTTACAAACGCCTATTCTCCATACGCTTCATGTTAATCGAGATATCGAGATGTCAATCTTATTTGTAATTTTCTTGTAGATGCAAGGGAAATATGGTAGCTTTTAAGCGATAGTCAAATATTTTAACGCTGGTTGCTATGTGGCGCATTCCATTCTCTTTGCATGTCCAGGACATAAAAAAATGAATAACGAATTTGAGAAAAAGTATAAGTATTGGAAAATTTAAGGAAATAACAAGCAATATCTCGAAAACGGTTCACTCAACAAAAGAAATGTAAATGACATAAGTTGAGTATTTTAACGCGATCTACATTTTTTGTGTAGTAAAATTTTGTCTATCTCTTATGGTTTACCAGTAATGCAAAAGTCGTTCACAATGAAGAATACTTTTGGAGACATTCCCAGAAAATTCGAGATATACATTTCATTTCTCATGCCATTATCTTAAACATATGATATTTTGGTCAAAATCGTTAGAGCCATTTTTGTGAAAATTAAAATTTTCGAAAAATCTTCCATGTAAAGGGTAGTCTGGGGTGGGGGGATTTTCTTGAAAACCTTCGTGTCGCATCTCTGTAAGATACTGAACCTAAATACCAAGTTTGGTGCTTATCGGACTGTTCGTTTTTGAGTTATGCTGTTCACAGACACACACACACACACACACACGGACATGTTTCCAAAAATGCTTTTTTTGGATTCAGGAGGTCTCAAAACATGTATTTCCGGTGAAATCTCGGTATCGAATTTTTGGGTGGAATGCAATACTTCCCCTACTTACTATACGTAGTAGAGAAAGTAAAAAACAAAATGAATAACGAATTCCCATTTGAGAAAATAAGTATTGAAAAATTTAAGGGAATAACAAGCAATATCTCGAAAATGGTTCACTCAACAACAAAAAATGTATATGGAATAAATTGTGTATTTTAACGCGATCTACATTTTTTGTGTAGTAAAATTTTGTCTATCTCTTATGGTTTACCAGTTATGCAAAGGCGTTCACAATGAAGAATACTTTTGGAGACATTCCCAGAAAATTCAAGATATACATTTTATTTGTCATGAAAATATCATAAACATATGATATTTTAATCAAAATCGTTAGAGTCATTTTTGAGAAAATTAAAATTTTCGAAAAATGTTCCATGTAAAGGGTAGTCTGGGGTGGGGGGGATTTTCTTAAAAACCTTCGTGTCGCATCTCTGGAAGATACTGAACCTAAATACCGAGTTTGGTGTTTATCTGACTGTTCGTTTCTGAATTATGCTGTTCACAGACACACACACGGACATGTTTCCAAAAATGCTTTTTTTGGATTCAGGGGGTATCAAAGCATGTATTTCCGGTGAAATCTCGGTATCGAATATTTGGGTGGAATACAATACTTCCCCTACTTACTATACGTAGTAGAGAAAGTAAAAATAGCTACCGAAGCGTGAAGCTCTCTTTATCATACTAGTTTTAGTTTGGAAATATCAAATTTCTACATATAGTGGAAACGATTTCACTGTAATATACTGTATTGTCAATTACATTTTAGGAAATCCCATGGAATAGACATTATGTAAAGCTTCACATCATAAACAAGTTTCGTTTCTATTTGTGAAGAGTTTGGTGATAAAACTAGAGGCGTTCATGACTCGTATTAGTGTAATTTAGTTAACAGCAAACATGGAAAGAGAGAAAAGCATCATTATACTCTCCCAACAACGAAGGGGGCTGGCCCCGTAGCTCAATCGGTAGAGCAACTGTCTGCTGTGCGAGGGGTTCCGCGTTTGATTCCCGTCTGGGGGGTGTGGTAATTTTTCTCTAGCCAAGAGTAACGCCTATCCTCCCCAGAGTCTGGAAGTATGAATGAGAGTGTGAATGTGTGTGTGATCTAATGATTAAAAAACAAAAGTGCAAGAAACTCAACGACAAGAGTTACACGAGTGAACCGCATTGCCAATAGGTAATAAGTTCCAAAGGAAAGGCCGCCGATAAGTTCAATGTAGTTAAAGACGGGGTATAAATGGAACAAAAAAAACACAATAACGAGGGTGGGTGGACTGAATGGAACGGCGCAAAAACCCCTGGAACTCTGTGCGCTTAAACCTGTCTGTTGCTCACCTTCCTACTGCAAGGGAGATGATTCTTTTCCTACTTAATTCCTACCCAGGCCAGCAAATGGTCGAAAAAATATTTTAGCGGCTAGTAGTTTTAATCAGGTGTTATTATTTATTTATTTATTATTATAATCCTTAAAAGTCTGCACTGTTCATCTACCTCTGCCATTAATCAAACCCGTTTCAGGACAAATGAAAGGATAAGATAGACGTAATTACAAGAAAAAAATTTGATACATACTGGGTACCCATAACATTACACTCGCTAGTAATATAGAAGCATGAATTCAAGAGGCTGTAGGTATACAACAGGAAGGATATGCCGCTTCTAGTGTTTTCCAGAAATGGATGAGTGTCATAAATCTACGAAAGCGCGGCGCACTTTCAGCAGTAGGGGGCCCATTTCAAGTGTGTTCTTGTCATTCTTCAACGTCTTATGTGTAAGCTTGCTTTCTTTTTAATAAACCTTCGATGATTAATCTATTTACGTAGTCTTTAAACACTACGAGACGACCTAGATAATTGCCACTTGTTTCAAGAGCAATGCATTTATTGTACATAAACAGAAACCTCAACTCTGTACGTGTTATTATTAAATGTAAGAGATTCCCTTTTCTCCCTCCCTCCCCCTCTCCCCCTCTCGGCCATTTTAAATGTTTCTCCCTCTCACCTTCTCTATCACTCTCCTTGCATAACCATCCCTCTCCTCCCTTTATTTCACTTCACTGCAGTTCCCTCTTTCTCAACCTCGCCCCTCTCCTTCCTCGCTGTGCGGCTTATATGTCAAATAATGTTTGGAGAACTACCTTTCCAGGGTGTTAATAAAATGGAAAGGATTAAAAAAGCGGGGTTTTTATGGATGAGGTGACATGTTTTCGGAATTTCGAAACGAATCCCTAAAATATTTTCAAAGATTTTATTTCATACGACGTTGAATTTTATTAATTTAATACATATTATATACCATACGTAATGCTGAGGTTGGTAGCAAACGGGGCCATCTATGCACGAACAGTTGAAGAGAGAAAGGATAGAGGGACATTTGGTTCAATATGAACTTCCAAAAGAAACATCAGATAAATCTAACAATTTCTATTGGGTACTACCTCACTTGTTTATAAAATAATATGGAAGTAAACAAGGAGGATTTGTCCATATAATTTCTATTGCTATTATTTACTTCTTGTTTTACTTAGTGGGTTAGTAGGTATTTTTGGTAAGATATTTTCCATGAACTCAAGCATTGTAACAATGGAAAAAAACTGCCCGTTCCCAAACCATATTAGAACATGTTTTGATATATTGAGTAAAAGGCAAATGTAAAGGCACGTATCACGGATAGGCCCTGGAACCGGAGCAGAACATGCAAGTAGGCCAGTCGGCCCTTTTTGCTTCCAACGTGCCCCTGGGAGGGAAGGATGAGGGGAGAGACCCGAAGGGCGACCACATCCGGATGCCGACGGGCGCAAGCATGGACGGGGTCCCTAACGTTTCCAGATAAAGCGCATCCGACGCCGCATGGTCTCTGCTCACAAGCCACCAACCTCCAGGGTCCCCCGGAGCGGAGCCCCATCGTGAGAACAGTCCTAACTGAGCAGTACCGCAGTGACACCAAGGAAGAAATCTTTACAGAGCGCAAGCCACCGCCCAGCCGCAACTCGCCAAATATCGTCGCCTGGTCCTACAACCCTGAAACAGATGACAAGGAAGATATGGGTACAGGAAATGAGAGTGTACTAGAAGAGGCTTCGCCCGGCGACCTGGGGAAACCATGAAAAACCCATAGGTCAGAGGGGGCGGTCGTTGGGGATCGATCCCGGGATCTCCCGAATGAGGCCCACAGACGTAACCGCCTGAGCCATTCCGCTCGGTTGATATATTGAGAAGTCTTATTAATTATTTCGTGCTTCTTCCAAAACCAAGCTGAATGAAATACTTATTAAAATGCACTAGTTAACAGAAATCATGTGTAGGCTGCAATGTCTAAAATTCCTAACACATGATTAAATTATTGCGGTAGTACGAACTTAGGTGTTTATGCTACGACGCATCTTATTCATTGGCTGCAGATTTACGAATAGATTACACGAATGTCAACAAATATGTGAATCCATTCAACATACAAAAAAGGAAATATATTAAATTTAAATTCTATGAAATGTTGATGTAAGCACGTGAGAATCCCTAATAGGAATTAAACAAGGTCATCAATGTATGCATAACGTCACATTTCAGATCTTCTACTCTGGTGTTTATTGGATATATAAAAAAATCTACATATAAACTACTCTTAAATATGAATGCAATTCAAACAAACTACATCCATGAAAATTCCCTTAGCATTTGTAACATTGTTTATTTATCACCTTCGAATGTTTTCACATTATTTAAAACACACCGACACAATGTCGTATCATTAAATATACAGTGTGCAGTTTGTAAGCCTACCCACACACGTGTATGGGATTTTGTGTTTTATGTTTTGTTAGAGATTCTCCAAGGTTTTATTTACTCTTATAGTAGTTTTAATATTGTCTTTATCTGTGAACTCATTTTAAGGGAGGTTCAAGAAAGCGTGGCATTTCCTTGAATTGAATTTGACTTTTATTTATGGACGCTCTTTAACTACTATGGACCTAGCGTCCCATTCTATATTGGGCGTTAAAGACCGGGGATTTTGCTTAGAGGCCTGTTTATCAGGATTGAGGTTCTTTTACGTGACGTAAATCTACGACACGGAACCACCAGCTTCACTTCCCTTCCGAAAGAAGCCGTACTAAGATGTTTACGCCCGAAAAAATCCATCGCCCCCTGCCGGGTTTGAAACCGCGACTTCGGGAACTAGAGGTTAACATAATACCCCTAGATCACGGAGGATGCTGTGGCATATCCTGGCGGATACCGATGGATGTGCGATATCTTTAAAAAATATCAATTCATAAAAATGAATTTAAATAAGCGTCACTATTTCCCTCGGCATTTACAGATAATTAGAATACATTAAGTCAATTAAGCTTAATAACGTAAAAAAATCTGATGTGTTACACTCACATGACTTTCTCTACTCTTGTACAATCTATTTTTACAAACGCCTATTCTCCATATGCTTCATATTAATCGAGATATCGAGATGTCAATCTTATTTGTAATTTTCTTGTAGATGCAAGGGGAATATGGTAGCTTTTAAGCGATAGTCAAATATTTTATCGCTGGTTGCTATGTGGCGCATTCCATTCTCTTTGCATGTCCAGGACATAAAAAAAATGAATAACGAATTTGAGAAAAAGTATAAGTATTGGAAAATTTAAGGAAATAACAAGCAATATCTCGAAAACGGTTCACTCAACAAAAAAAATGTATATGATATAAGTTGTGTATTTTAACGCGATCTACATTTTTTGTGTAGTAAAATTTTGTCTATCTCTTATGGTTTACCAGTTATGCAAAAGTCGTTCATAATGAAGAATACTTTTGGAGACATTCCCAGAAATTTCGAGATATACATTTCATTTCTCATGACATTATCTTAAACATATGATATTTTCATCAAAATCGTTAGCCATTTTTGAGAAAATTAAAATTTTCGAAAAATGTTCCATGTAAAGGGTAGTCTGGGGTGGGGGGATTTTCTTGAAAATCTTCGTGTCGCATCGCTGGAAAATACTGAACGTAAATACCAAGTTTGGTGTTTATCCGACTGTTAGTTTTTGAGTTATGCTGTTCACAGACACACACACACACACACACACTCACACACACACACACACAGACACACACACTGACATGTTTCCAAAAATGCTTTTTTTGGATTCAGGAGGTCTCAAAACATGTATTTCCGGTGAAATCTCGGTATCGAATTTTTGGGTGGAATGCAATACTTCCCCTACTTACTATACGTAGTAGAGAAAGTAAAAATGATATATCCGATGATGGATCTAATCTTTAACGTGGCATGCACATCTATGACACCAGGACATACTGTGAGAAAATTCAGTATATAAATGTTTTGATTCCGTTTCGGCTACTACAATAAATTACGTCTTAGTCGTATTCGCTATTCGAAGAAAACAAAAATAACATAAAGGGCGTATTTATTTACTCCAGGGGAGTTTCAATCAATTACGTACACATTTGATTGCTGAAGCTAACTTTTAGCATCGATTCGGAAAACTTAAGGCTGCTACCTGAATTTGGAGGCGTTCGCCCAATATACCTAAGGGATAAATTATGACATGTTTTTCTTTTCTATCTATTTTTCTTTTTCTTTCTTTTTGAAACTGTATCCAAACTACACCTAGTATGGTACTGATTTCGACCAAATTTTGTTGAAATTCCTGTGTGTAGAATTTGAAATCGTACGTGCATAAAAACTGAAATCCTTTTAAAACTTTCCCCAACAAAACTATCACTAATTTGTATAAATTTCAACCACGTATTAAATATGCCGACAATTTGTCTTCAAACTCCTATATGTAACTTCGTATACTTGCAGCTGTTGGAGGGTTACTTCATGTGTATAAATAAAAGATACGGTACCAGGTGCTCCACAGTGGCGAAGGAACCTACACGAAAACAGTATGAGTAAACTTTTATAACAGCAGAATGTACATAAAAAGATGAAAAGCGAAGAAATAATCAAATAACAAACTCGCTGTTTCTGTGGTCGAATGGTTAGCATTCTGGGTTCTACTCAGAGTCCCGTGATCAATTTCCAGCTACGGTAGGGAACTTTTCTTTAACTAGAATATCTCCCTATCCTCCGCAGATTCTGTTTCAAGTTAAATGCGAGTAAAAACCAAGATTAAAGAATTTACAGCCAATGAGCTGTAATTGGGCTATTAAAAAAAACAGAGTACGCACACCCTTATAGCACTCTTCAGTTTTAGGATTTTTGGGCATATTTTCCAACTTCTAACGCCCATTTACATATTTTCCACTGTGTGCATCTTCTAAAAAGCATGGTACTTAACAACAACAAACTTGTCGTTCTTGGAATCTCTGGTAGTACATTCTATTTGTTCTCTCGCAACGTATTTAGGGAGAACTTGAAATAAAAAAGGGCTGGGGGCGGGGAGATGCTTCACCCAGTTTCGGCGTACATAAATGTATTTTATTAATGCTATTATAAACAGAGTTAACAGCAGTAGCGTTGCTGTTATGTTTGCTCAGGACTTGAACATATTACAGCACCAGTGTAAATAACTATTCATTCGTCGGTGTTGCGGAACACGTAACAGGGCAATGTGTCATCGTAATGCACATTATTACGGCAGCATCCAAGTGTAGAGTGTAGCCTGGCTCGCAGGGAAGCCACCTAATATCTACCGACGTGTGAGAAATATTTCATCACTGGTAGCAAGTTCGTTTATTAAACACAATGTTCTACCGAGCAAGGTTAAGTGTAATCCCACATGTGCTCGGTAAAATCAGCCAAGTATAATTTTATCACACTACAGCGATTTGTTATTAACAGAGACGCAAATTGAGACGCTATACGAACAAGGGTTTTTTTATATTTGCATACTTCATAATATTTTGGTAAAAGTTTAGGTATAATGCTTTATACCGCTACATATTTTGTAGATTTTACTTTTTATGTTTTGTACAGTTTTACACCTATGTTAATATTTTAATTTGCAACGAGCCAGGCTTCTATCGACACAGTTTTCTAGGAAACGACGAGGCGCATTTTTAAAGTATATACCGATAATTTTTCTAAAAAAAATAGCATTATTTTCCAAATACTTTATCATCATTCATTACCTTACACTGCTTCTCCACATAGCCGTTATTTAGGCACTTTTGTAATGAGAAACCAGTTTTTGTACGTCTTCGTCAAAGAATGATGCCGCCTGTGATTAAAGTCAAGTCTGCACTTCTGGCTTCACATCATCATCGTTGGAATGTTTTCCACCAAGGAATTTCTTCAGATGAAAATCGCTTAGTGCCAAATCCGGGCCGTATGGAGGATGGTCGAATTTATTTTCAGTCAAATGATGTGATCAGATCTCGAGTTTGGCTGCGTGCGGCCGGGCATTGTCTTGTCGTTTCCCTATAAACCTCACACAATTGGCGATGAAGGTTTGCTGGCGTAACATTTCTCGCAAAACAAATCACTGATGTGACTTCGCAGTCGGCGAGTGTTGGATTGTTTTGAACATTTCGAAACGCTCTAACAACAGGAAAACACAAAGGGACGATCGCTCAAAGCTGCGTCTGGCTTCCTAATGAATGGGGAAGTGATCGTGCATGCTCAAAATCGCGACTGCAGCGGCAAAATATTAAAACAATACTTGCTTTACATAGAGCATTTCAATATGTAGAAAGTGTACAGAAATAATTGAAGTTGCAAGCACATCTGATTTACTGCCACAAAAGAAACCATAGCACTATTAATCTATGAAGTAAGGTTACCTGAAGGTACTAGCAGTGAAATCGCAGCAGGAAATTTGAGCCAGGTTCTTATATACGAATAACCATTCTAAAGTACGTGCAAACCCGTTTGGGTGAAAAAAATAGTGGTGACTCTTTTGGACCAGTCGAGTTTTCTACGACGTCTTATGTAAGCACTGCTAATGTTTAGTTGCTACCATGGCTCTTTCTATAGGGTCTAAAAGAAGAAAAACAAATTTTCATTACCTTCCTTTAAAGTTAAGGACCTTTATTGTTCATATTGAGGCAGTATTTTTAACACTTAAATGATTTCAGTCAAATTATATATATATATATATATATATATATATAAATTCAATAACAGCCCGCCTTTAAGCTATATGTGTATGTAACAATATATAAAATGCATGTAACAGTCGTTGTATTAATGTTTATATTATTGTGTTCATGTTCAATAATGTTATGTGAATGTATTACATAATTTAATAATGTAGAAGCTGTGAGAATAATAGGTTAAAATTTGCTAACAATGAGGTAACAATGAGGTAACCTTGAGGCAATAATGAATTAGAAAGTTTAATAATGCTACTAGTCATTCTTGGAAACAATAATGTAATTTTTTGAGACAGCTTATAAAATAGCCAATCATCAACCAGAAAAAAGCTTAAGTTGAATGAAAGTATTCTATTGGAGTAGGATTAGCCAATCAGAAACTGAAATAGGGCTAATTGTACAAATTCAGAAGTCAGTTGCTTGTAGACAGGTTCCTAACCGGACGCGAAACGCGTCCTCGGGAAGTTTAATATGTATTCAGTGTGAGACGAAAATAATTTACGTGTTTAAAACAAGTGCAAGTAATTAATAAATAATCTCACAGCTCTCTCTATATCAGTGAAGTGTTATTTAAATCGTGTCAAGGATTAATAAATGGTGTGAAGTAAAAATTATAATCGTGTAAGCCTACATTCTTCAGCCGCATCACGCCCTGCTAAGAAATTCATGTTTCTACAAATAAATACTGACGCAGCCGAGGCAAACATAAATATATAATATTTAAAGAAACAGTCAAATTACAAAGTTAATATTTTTAAAACTTGGGGCGAAGGCTACCGGAAACATTTTTTTTACCATAGGTACGGTTACAACTACTTCAAGATCGGCTCCCCAACAGTCGAAATACAATATAACACTTCCTAAAATTAAACCTACTTCAAATTGGCTTCCATACGTGGGGCAGAAACAAACCTTCCTCAAATTGGCTCCCAAAGCGTGGTGCAAACAACGTAAAAACAATACAAACTATTTCAATATTTCGCTACGTGTGTTTTTGAATCGCAATGATATCGAAATAACTTATTAAGGGAATGATTGTATTACGTTTTACTGATAGGTACTCTTTTACAAACTATTCTTTTCTATCTACTTCTAATCATCGAGATAAATATTTGCAGAAATTGCTGCATAAGAAACAAATTTATAAGAGTTTCTGGTCAGTTCATGTAAGGGTGCATGCATCGATTCGGTATCGATCGCCGACCAGAATCGGTACGTATCCTTTGCTATGTACTGTACTGATATTTTTAATGCGCTTGCTGGAACTATCACAGACTGTTGTGGGAACAAGTGGGCACCACGAGAAACAAAAGCAAGGTAGATAAGCAAGGTAGAAAATAGTTAGGTGATGGAACACAAATGTTCTTTTTACTTTACAAACATTGCAATGAGCCCTTTTTCCCGTGGAAAGTTTATATATGCCTTAAGATTATCCACTTATGCAAAATGCAATGAGAATAAAGAAGACCTCACGGCTATTTACAATTCAGCATAAACATATTCTTCACCCAGACCTCAAGCTTGTAATGAATAAAAATAAAGAAAATTGCTTCTTTTGGACACTCGAAATATTGAAATCGATAATTATTATAGAGAAGGTATTACATTCCACACAAAAGTTCGATACTGAGATTTCAACGAAAATAGATGTTTTGAGGCCCCCTTAATAAAAAAAAAAGTCCGCGCACGTGTGTGTCTGTGAACAGCATAGCTCAAAAACGAAAAGTCGGATAAATACCAAAGTTGGTATTTAAGTTTAGTACCTTCAAAGATGCGAGACGAAGATTTTCAAGACCTTCACCCCAAACCATCCTTTATATGGAGCATTTTCCGAAAGTTTTGTTTTTTTATTTTCTAAAAAATGCCTCCAACGATGACTAAAACACTATATATAAAATATTTACATGACAAATAAAACGTATACCTTGAATTTTCTGGGAATAATCTGTGAAGTCCACTTCATTCGGAAGAAATATTAAATATTCTTGTACAACCGGTAAACGTTAATCGATAGACGAAAGCGTACTACACAAGAAATGTAGATCTCTTTAAAACACACAATTTACTTTAAATACGTTTTTCTTTGTGGCATAAGCCATTTCTGAGGTATCCGTTATTATAGGTTTGAATTGTTCATTTCTTGGTCATTCTCTTAAAGTCCTGTCAATATTCAGTTGTTTCTCGCGATTGCGTAGGAACAGTATGGAATTTTAAGGCCATCATATAGTGTCCAATTCTTAAACATCGCTGTTCTCTTTGTATTTATAACGAAATGTGCAATGTAATATTTCTGTAAAGGTTTCTTTGAATTAGATGTAGTAGACAGAAAAATTCTGATGTGATACATTCCCATGACTTTCTCTTGCTCTGTATCTTTATTAGTGGGTACACAAATCCTTCTTGCTAAAGCTTATTTTTCTGTTTCATCTATCTGGTATGTTAAGGTTTTTATTTTGTTCTTATTTTAGCTTATCTTACTTTTGAGGTTAACTATCTTCTCATTCCCACTGCTGGTAGCATTGGTTATTTTCAGCAACACATTGGATTATTCATTCATTTAGTATGCCGTGATCTGACAGCTGAAACAATGGTGATTGATTTTAAGAAAGTAATTACTATTTATATAATGTTACATTTTATTCATGGAATACTCCTGATAAATCCATTTCGAGTTATTAAATTCAAGTAGATACATTTTTAAAGTAAAATGAGCGTAAGCTCTGAGTTCGAAAATAATTTATAAATGTCTAAGATCAAATCTACACCATATTCGAATGTCTCTCAGCTATTTTTCATTGTAAACATTTCTTGTTCTTCCATATAAGTCTTAGACCTAATGGCCTGTTACGATCTCACAGACAAGTTTTGTTTCCAGCATTTTCTTAGACGGCCCAGAAATCTCTTCCGTGTTGGGCGATATCGAAGCATAGCTTTGGGAATTCTATCTGGTCTCATTAGTCGCAAATGATCCATAAATTTATTCTGGTATTCTCGTATATACTTGACTGGCTCATACGTGTAGCTTTCATTACATCATCACTGCGTTTGTAATCCCACTTGGTATGCTGTGTATCTCATGAAATCATGAACCTCATTTTACTAGTGGCTATTCTGCTTTCCTCCCTTGTCCGTAAAGCCCATGGCAGCGAGTGCCACAGCAAAGAGTAGGTCTTGTTAACATTTTGTATAAATATTACCTCTGGCATCTCTCCGCACTAATGAAAGTTTTATTATTGTGTTTATTATTCCCATGGTTTTATTAAGATTAATAATTTTGTTTGAGATGTCTACTTCATCCATATATGTTAATGTATATCCAAGATAGGTGAATGAATTTACTCTTTCCAACATTTTTAATATAAACAAATGTTGCTACGTACAGAGCATCTTCCATGAAAAGCCATTATTACTTTCACTACTACGTACAGTAAGTAGGGGAAGTATTGTATTCCATCCAAAAATTCGATACCGAGATTTCACCGGAAATATATGTTTTGAGACCCCCTGAATCCAAAATAAAGCATTTTTGGAAACATGTCCGTGTGTCTGTGAACAGCATAACTCAGAAACGAACAGTCGGATAAACACCAAACTTGGTATTTAGGTTCAGTATCTTCCAGAGATGCGACACGAAGGTTTTCAAAAAATTCCCCCATTCCAGATTACCCTTTACATGGAACATTTTTCGAAAATTTTAATTTTCTCAAAAATGGCTCTAACCATTTTGATTAAAATGTTTAGGATATTTTCATGACAAATAAAATGTATATCGTGAATTTTCTGGGAATGTCTCCAAAAGTATTCTTCATTGTGAAAGACTTTTGCATAACTGGTAAACCATAAGAGATAGACAAAATTTTACTGCACAAAAAATGTAGATCGCGTTAAAATACACAATTTATGTCATATACATTTTTTTTATTGAGTGAACCATTTTCGAGATATTGCTTGTTATTCCCTTAAAATTTTCAATACTTATTTTCTCAAATGGGAATCCGTTATTCATTTTTTTTTTGTCTTGGATATGCAAAGAGTATCAATCTGTGGCAAAGAGAATGGTGCTGCACATAGCAACCAGCTATTAAGAGATATATCTGTGCTTATATTGCCCTTGCAAATACAAAACAAGGGGAATATAGAAAGCCTTAAGCGATAAATATTTCTAGAACTTGTCGCTAAGTGTAAAATGTAATTCTCTTTGCAAGTCAAAAGATCGTTTCTGCAAATGTTTATCTCGATTAATATGAAATAGATGGAGAATAAGAGTTTGTAAAAACAGTTTGTACAAGAGTAGAGAAATTCATGTGAGTGTAACACATCAGATTTTTTTTCTGTATTAATTTTCATATTATACTTGATACCAATTTTGTTGAAGTTATATACTGAATATTGTAATTCATCCTCTAAAGTGTCACTAATGCTACATTATCTGCAAAAGTAACGTGTCTAATTTCATGTTTCTATTTAATTGTGTATCCATAGGGCTGATCTCTGCATTCTCTATCTGATTTATATGTGGGATAAATAAAAGTGGTGATAAAGGCCATTTTGTCTCACCGCTGTATGGATTTCGTGCCACTGGATAATTTATTGGTTCCTCTTATTGTAATTCTATTTAATTTTGAAACGTTATAAATGTTCAATAAAATTTGTTGGGGGACCTGGTGTTTGGCTAATATTTTTAACATTTGGTTTCTCTGCACTATATCAAAAGCCTTATCAAAATCTAAAACAGCGATATGAATTTACATATTGAACTCCCCTTGTTTCCCTATTAATACTGTTAATTAAAATAACCATCACAACAAGATCTTCCTTTACGGAAACCATTTTGTTCACCAAGATGTGAACATTTCTTTCCTCAATACATCTATTTTTCTTGATGAAACATAATTTTTCGAACCTGCGCCTCAAAAATCTACGCAGAACAGAAGAGAAAGGTACACATCACAGAAGAAATACCAGAATTTAATTTCTAGATATGGTTTTAAATTTCCACAGACAATAATGAGGGGAAGAATGGCTAAGATCGATTTTTGGCAAACTTGAAATACAATTGCCAACATTCATTTGAAGAACAGTATCCATCTATTCAGAAGTACAATATAAGTTCTCTGTAGTTTTATCCTACTTTTTACTTTTCTCTGCCAGGGCGACGGGATAGCTCAGTGGTGACGTTTCCGGCTCTGTACTGAGGGTCCGGCGTTCGATGACCGGCTCTATGGTGGCCACGCCTTCACCTCGGACTTGCTCATGTGAAACATCCCAGACCCAACGTGATTCGGAGTACACGGTAAAAGCTGTAGATCCTCTCATTCCACCGCCATCATCATCATCCTACCATCGGAGGCCATGGATTCCGCCCGCTGGGTGCTGTCATTACATGGTGGAATGTGGTGTCCCCCGAAGGTCATAGGCCATATGGGGTGCGTTAGAAACCACGACTTTCTCTATCATGTACACAGCAGATAAAGTAGCTATTGCATTCCACATCGAGATTTCACCGGAATACATTTTGAGCCCCGTGAATAAATAAATAAATAAAAAAAAGAAGCATTTTTAGATAAAGGTCCCTGTGAGTGTATGTGTGCCTGAACAGCATAACTCAAAAACGAAACGTGGGATAAATGCCAAACTTGGTATATAAGTTCAATATCTTCCAAAGATGAGACACGAACGTTTTCTAGAACATCCCCTATCACAATTATGCTTTACACGGAAGATTTTTCGAAAATATTGATTTTCTGAAAAATGGTTATAACCATTTTGATTAAAATACCATATATTACACAAATTTACATGAAGAAATAAAACGTATATCCCGATTTTTCTGGGAATAACCTGTGAAGTCCTCTTCATTGCGAAGGAATTTTATATAAACGAGCGAGACGAAAACGTGTAAAAAAGAGATCTCTTCAAAACGCGCAATTTATTTCAAATAACTTTTTTGAGGCACGAACCATTTCCGAGATATCCGTCATTAATTATTCTCCTTTTTCAATCCTGTCAAAAAATTTTCCCCTTACTTTCTCTACTACCTAGAGTCAGCAGGGGAAGTATTGCATTCCACCCAAAAATTCGATATCGAGATTTCACCGTAAATACACGTTTTGAGCCCCGTGAATAAATAAAAAAAAAACGTTTTTAGAAAAAGGTCCTTGTATGTATGTGAACAGCATAACTCAAAAACGAAAGGTCGGATAAATGTCAAACTTGGTATTTGAGTTTAGCATCTTCCAAGGGTGCGACAAGATGATTTTTAATAAAATCCCCACACAACTACCCTTTACATGAAACATTTTTCGAAAATTTTGATTTTCTCAAAAATGGCACTAACGATTTTGATTAAACTATAATATGTTTAAGATATTTTCATGGCAAATGAAATGCATATCTTGAATTTTATGGAATTCCCCAAAAGTCTTCTTCATTCTGAATGACTTTTGCATAACCGGTAAACCGTAAGACATAGACAAAATTTTACTACACCAAAAATGTAGATCTCGTGGAAACACACAATTTATGTCTGAACCATTTCCGAGATATTCCTCGTTATTTGTTTGAATTTTCCAATACTTATAGTATTTCTCAAATGGGAATTTGTTCTTCTTCTTCTTTTGTGTCCTGGACATTCAAAGAGCATGCAATGCCCCACATAGCAACCAGCTTTTAAAAGATTTGACTATCGCTTAAAGCTTACCACATTCTCTCTGCACCTATAAGAAAATTAGCAATACGATAGTTTCTGCAAAGGTTTATCTCGATTAACATGAAGTAGATGAGAATAAGCGTTTGTAAAAATAGTTTGTACAAGAGTAGAGAGAGTCAGTGAGTGCAGCACATCAGAGTTTTTTGTTTAAATTTATTTTAAGTCGAACTCGCTGGTCATATCGCGACTTCATAAGGATACAAACCACTATAATAAATTACATTGTAAATGTACATTAATCAGACATTAAAATTTGGCGTATTTCTTGCGATTGCATGGGAATTTTATGGCCAACATAGAGCGTCCAGTTATTAAGCATTTGACTATCGCTGTTCCCTTTGTATCTGTAACGAAATGTGTAATTTCGCTATTTCTATAAAGGTTTATCTCGACTAAAATGAAGGAGATATAAAAATAAGTTTTCACAAGAATAAGTGCATCCACTAATAAACAATAGGGAATAGAGAAAGTCATGAGAATATATCGCATGAGGCTTTTTATACATTCATTGGTGAAAAACTATAAGCATTTATCACAC
Organism: Deroplatys truncata; assembly: GCA_030765065.1. Classification (NCBI taxonomy): domain Eukaryota; kingdom Metazoa; phylum Arthropoda; class Insecta; order Mantodea; family Mantidae; genus Deroplatys; species Deroplatys truncata. The sequence continues at coordinate 170,650,062 of CM060983.1, forward strand.
TAAAACGTGAATACTTTGGTGACATAACCTTGGACAGTAAATAACCATAATTCTGCTCTGAGTATAAGAATTCTCACACTTGTATAAATTCGTAATCTCTCGTGGGATTACCTGTAAGTCGCTACCAACAAATATATAGGCGTGTTTTAGGGTGATTGTTATTTTCTTATTACAACAGAAACATTGCTTAGTTCCTTTCCTTCTCAGCTATTCTAAGTTTAAACCAGAGTGCCACCTTACTTCCCACAGCCTCTTAAACATTAACGCACTAACACATCGATAGGAAAACATAACATCTTAAGTTAAACTTGCTGTAGTGTTCAGAAATAATTAATACATGCCGCGGGCTTATACTGCGCATAAGTTTGCCTCTCTATAGAACAACCGATACCGCCTCATCCATTTGATGAAAGGGTGGATATCTAAATATGATCTAAAAATGTTGCTCACTAACAAGCCCTGTAAACTTGCCGATGGACGTTAGTTATAACGAGGTTAAAGGTGGTGGTTTTCGAAGCATCATGTTGCTCGTAGCAGGCAACTTTTCTGGCGAGGGCTGCCGATGCGATAAATTAACTTCAGACTTTTCCACAAGTTGTTATTACCCCTTTTTTTTCCAGACCACCAAAATCACTTGCACGTATCAAAACAGAGCAGCAAAAGCTATTTTAATGTTTGCGTCTCATGGTTCTGAAAGCTGGGCACTGAACCTGGTTTAAAGATGATAAACTGACAGTATAAGGTGAGCTGCGCACACTATTTATTCAGGATTTGTTTGTTCGTTTGGTTTTTTTTCTATCTTCAAATAAATATAATAATATAATTTATGTATTACATACGATGTCTTTTCTCTTACTCGCAATTTGCACATTTGTGCTGGTTCAGATGCAGTAAATTTTGAAAGGGTTGACATATTTTCGTGATTTTTCTTTTAAATTAAAATTTTATTTTAACGCAATGTCCCCGTGTCAGACATAGAATAGCCTCTTTAACAACTTTTAAAGTTACAAGTAGTTATTGTTTTAAAATTCAAGAACATTTGGAGATTTCGAAGGAAATACACGTTTGGAGGTTCCCTCAATCCTAAAAAAAATAATTTTTATACTAAAAACGGAAAACTGCATCCTCTCAAAACTACCCTTTACATGGAACATTTTTCTTTATTTTTGATTTTTTTTAAAAAAGTGGCTCTAACATTTTCATTAAAATGCCACATGTTTACAAATTCCATTTATACATCGCCTTTAACTTCAATGGTCTTAATTGCCAATTGGCAATGGTGATAATCGTATTCTCTAGTCGTTGTGTTTCTTGTACTTTTTGGCGGGCGTTATCGTTATATCTCACACACACACACACACACACACACACACACACACACACACACACACACTCATTCCTACTTCCAGACTATTGGGGAAGATAGGGCATAATCTTGGCTAGAGAAAAATTCCCACCCCCAGGCGGGAATCGAGCCCGGGAACCCTCGCACAGCAGGCAGGTGCTCTATCGACTGAACTACGGGGCCATCGACTAATTTTTGTATAATTGGCAAACCGTAATATAAGACAAACTCTTACTTCACAAAAAGCACATCGTTTATGTCAAAAGCTTGTTTGTGGCATTAACCGTTTCTGACATATTCTTTGTTATTCTTTTCAAATAACTTTTTCAAGTGGTAATTCGCTATTCGCTTTTGCTTGTGGACATACAAAGAGCATGAAATTTAAAAAACATCACATAGCGATTCGCTTTTTAAAAACCTGACTATCCACCTACTGCATTCTTGTATACATACCGAAATGTGTAAATGTGCAAACGTAGGTTTATCTTGATTAACAAGAATTAGATAGAACAACAAGCTTTTGTAAGGATAGTTTATAGAAGAACGAGAAAAGAAAGTGATGTGAATACAACAAACCCCGTTTTTGCATGGTAAGCAGTAAAGAAAGGAGTAAGTTGAAGTATTGTTCAGTCCAAAAATTCGATATCGATGTTTCAGATATTGTTAAGAATAACGACATGTTCATGTCGAATTTTCTGCAAATAGCTGTGAAGTTCTCTTAATTCTGATTGAATGCTGTATTACGTTATATAATTAGGAAACTATAAGGAACCCTTCACTCGGATTATATATGTGTAAGAGAATATACTGTTACCCTAATAACGCCCCTGCAATATTTTCTTTGCGACAACGCTGATGCGTCACCTCCTATCACACCAGTGGATCAGTTGTAGAACAGCCACGGAGCAATCAAATTTCTACAGAACTGCCGACCTAATGGCGCTAGTAATTGTAGGAATATTATTTTACTTTTCGGGTTGAGAATATATGCTGATCTTCCCCACGTTATTATAAATAAACGAGTCATAGTAAGTTTTAAACACGGTCGTAAATGTATGCATAGCGTAAAGCTACCGGTGCGTACGTTTTGTGGGCGGAAATAACGCGATTGCATTGTACAGGGAGAGCCAAACGACTACGAACCGGCTGCGCGGTGTTTTTCCTGTCCGCGTCCTCGGCGCTCGTTGCCGTCTGCCGCTATCATACAAAGGCGCGGATGAAAACATACAACATTTTTAAAGCTACTTTTAAAGGCTTTACTTAACAACTTTATGAAAGTGTGTTTGAGGACAGAATTATTAGTGGAGATTTGTGGCCCCTTCGGTCCCCCGACCTAAACCCCTGCGATTTCTATATCTGGGGTAACTTAAAATAAAGTGTACAAGTCAAGCCCACACACTCTGGAAGCATTAAAACAAAATATCCACCAGGAAATTGCCAGCATTTCTCAACGTGAACTACGGCGAGTGATGGAAAGCTTCCTAAAGAGCGTGTTCATTATTACTGCATAGAAGTCAGTATCTAATTTTGATAAATGTAACATCACAGGAACACCCATTAGGATATCTTCTTAATGAGATGCATAAATGGCTTTGCACTATTCTAACAGGTCTTATTTAATGGGAAGGAAGCGCTAATTTGAGAGACAAAAGAACGCAAACATAGAAGCAAGAAATAACGATCGGTCTCTGACGTTATTTATAAGTGGACGCTCAAACAAAAAGAGGGAGTGGAAGAGAATGCATCATTGAGGAAATGGATGGCGTATGACGTAACAGGGTGGAAAGAGCGATATCAGAAATGGAAACCGCGGGGATTGCATTGGAGTTGGTAAGAATGAGAAGCATACACACTATACCTTCCGCGAATGCAATCACAGGTCTATCCGACACTCTCCCGCCCTTGTGCTTGAAGGGCGACTAAGAGGATAAAATGCTCTACCACCCGCCAGTCATCACAACAATAGTCGCTTTGGGCATTATTCATTGTGCAGTAAAACATTCGTCCATTAGAGAACTAAACGAAACCCAGTTTCTTTCACGGAGCAGCTGAACTGCCCATTCTTTCTGCTTTTAGTGAATCTACTAACTTCCTGCAGTTAAAGGGACAAGCATTTGCTTTATCACCCATTAAAAGCGATGATCACAGTTAATGAGAGTGAGAGTGTTTAAGTGGACCCAGTAACTTATCTTGTAAACTGTTGGTTAATTCAGCTCTATATCAACACAAGAGAGAAAATTTAGCTATGGATGCTTCACGTATCTATTAACCATAACTACGAGGGCGGATTGATAAGTCAGTGACTTTTTAAAGAAAATCAATCAATTTTATTTCTCAACATAGTCTCCTTTCAATTCAATACACGTTGTTCAACGTTTCTCCAAATTTTTTAACCGTTCCAAAAATTATGATTTTTCGAAGTCTGCAAAACATGAGGTAGTTTCTGCCATGTGTTCACTGGATGTAAATTTCTTCCCAGCGAGCCAATTTTTCAGATTTGCGAAGAGGAAGAAGTCGCTCGGAACCAAATCTGGAGAATATGGTGGGTGAGGTAGCCCAATTCCACAAGTTTTGCGGTGGGAATGGCTGACTCGTGTAATCAAAGAGAACCTTTTTCTTCACCACATGTGGTCGTTTCTTTAACAATTCCTTGTGAAACTGATCCAGTATTGCGGCATAATATGGACCTGTGATCGTTTTACCCTTTTCCAGTAGTGGATGTCAATCCCCCTGCCATGATTTTTCCTGCCGACGGAATGGTTTTCGCTTTCTTTGGAGCAGGTTCGCCGAAGGAAATCTACTGCTTTGATTGTTGTTTGGTTTCAGGTTGATAGCAATTGCGCCAAGTTTCATCAAGGTGATATAACGCCGCAAAAACTATTATGGGTTGAGTTGGAACATGTTCAAGCATCCCTGTGAAATGGTGACACGATTCCGCTTGTTCTCAACTGTGAGCAGACGCATCTTGCTGACAGCTTTCTCATACCCAAAAATTCGTGCAGAATGTTATACACCCGTTCAATCGAGTTGTTTACGGTCTTGGTTATCACACGGATTTTCACTCGGCGGTATTTGTTCACAATTTCTTCTTTTGTGACCTCAACCGGCCGTCCTGTGCGCACGGCATCTCTTGTGCTCGAACGGCCACATCGAAATTCTGTGAACCACTTGCGAACCATGCCGTGTGATGGCCCAGAGTCCCCATAATGCTTGTTCAGCTTTTCTTCCGTTTCCTTCACCGTCTTACCATGCAAAGGTAGTGCCTTATCAGAACACGAAATTCACTTTCTCCATTTTCTACGAAGCAGCACACATCTGCTTATTTTAGACGCTCTCAACAATGTTCTAAAAAACAAATGACGAATTTCTGCGATTAGGTGTAAGACTTGGGTGCAAACAAGAAACCTGTGATTAGAACGCTATCTCTCGTCAAAGTCATGGACTTATCTATCCGCCCTCGTAGATTGGTGTTGGGCATTCTGCTTTTCTCCTACTTTTTATTTTTCCAGATATCGAACATTTATCATAATTTGGTTATTGTTTGAAGGAATCACTATCATCACCATCATTATCTAGTGCAAGCTGGGCCGGTACTGGCCGTTTCGATTCAGAAGTCGTCTTCCCATCGGAGTCGTAGTGGACCAATACATTGTTTTGCAAAACAAATTGATGGCAGATATGCTTTTAGCGAGTTTAGAGACCTTAAATCGGGTAGCTAGCTCTTGTTTATTTTGATTCATGTACACTCGGTCATACTAAAAGTGGTCGGCCTCTTGAGCAGTTAAATTTTTCGAAGTCCTTTCGTGTGAGCGCACGGTTTACAACCGTCAACTTCTGTGCGCCGCTTTGGCTAACTCTTCATTAGGCACTGATTTGGCCAGTGGTTGAGCTACTTAACTTCCAGTTCGATTCTCTGTAGTGGATCATCTTTTAGGTTTTACTGTACTATAGTTAAATAATATTGCTTGTGTTACTTCATTTTACTTACAAATATAATTACAATAATGGTGAAATTTGTGGTTATAAAATTAAACTGACTTTGTGTGTAACCTCCTCCCGACCGAAAAATGAATGTCATGGTTGCCATCTACCGGTATGAAGGAGAACTAAATAAACGCCACATGCATAAAAATGAAGAAAACCTGTTATATTTTTACTCATATATTTAAAATGAAACGGGGGAGATGGAGATTTGAATTTACAATCTCAGAAACAGTAAGCTACCTATAATTGAGCTAAGAGTGCTCTGTGACATTGTAATGACCTTTAGTTGTACTCCACTTAAGAACCATAAACCGATAATGTATTTTGGTTGCAAATATTTAGTGTTGAAACACTTTGAAAAATTTGCAAGTTTCAAATCTCGTATATGAATTATTTTCTCGGAAGACTTTAGTGATTATAGTTGTGTTCCCTATTATAACTACTACAAGAATATACGCAGTCTTGTGAACAAAGCTCACGGGAAGTACCAGATTCGAGCTCCATGTCTCCGATGCCGGTCAGTTTTAAATTGCCCGAAAGTACATAATGTCCGTTTTCCTGTATACTTTCGGTGGTCGCTCGCAGACCGTCATATTAGCTCAGCTACCTCACTCTCTCTTGCGATTGGTTTGTGTTTCAGTTTCCATTTGCCGTTATATGACATCTCGCAATAAGCTTATGCTTAAGTATGCTGATGTTTAATTTCCATTGTGAATGACCCCCTAATAAATGACCTGAAATTAAGGGCGCTCTTAAAGGGACAAAGTAGTCTGAACACATGAAATTACGCCTTAAGTGTGTTAAATTACGACTGCTCTTAAAGTTTTCAAGGTTTTTCCTGAAATTTTTATGAATTATTCTATAAATCATGAAAATTATTTCAAGTGATTATTTGCATCGATAGCTTATATAGTTGAGTCCGTAAAAATTATTTCATTCAGCAGAAAAATAATAACATTTACTCTTAAAACATGGAATTCATGTACCTTTTTCTCTGATACTACTTGCAATATAGAATCACACTTTTGCATGCTTAATCTTAGTATAATCAGCTATCTTCTGAACGTCAATTATTTAGTTATGTAAATCAGTTTACTAGAAATTAAAAAAATTGTTTGCAAAGTCAAAAAAATAAAAATGTGGAAAATCTGCAATGTTGTTGCTTTTTTAATATCACTAATATACATTGTAAAATTATTGTTGTGGTTCAGTAAGTTTAGCTATGTGTTTATATACACGTACTGAAAATTTCAGCTGTCTACCTCTCATACTTTCTGAGAAAAAGGTACATAAGTATCCAAAAGTGTTGTTTTGAGAAAACTGAATTTAAAGTTTGAACATTAAAATTCTGACACACTTTTAGTACATTTCAGGATCATAACCATCTGCACCTTCATTCCTGGATTGCTTCAGCGTTTATGATTGCCTTCTCTTGGTTCTGACCTCTTTTGTTGATTGCTGAACTGCTCGCTGGTCATGATATAGTCGTTCGTTGTTGAAAGATACAAAAATGTTCTAAAAACGGGCGTTGCTTGACAGCTTTAAAGGGATGCAGACTAGCATTTAATGGCATTTAAATGTCTTAAAAACCTCTTAACCCCCCAAAAGTATACATTTTCTGAAACTGGAAATAGAGATTTTATTAGTGCCTAAAACAAACAAATGTGATTTTTGACCATTTCAGGGAACCTTGTCCCTTAAACGTGTCACTGTATGTAATTCACAATAAAATCAGTAATTAGAATGTTAATATATTGTTATATTTAGTAGTCTCTTCTAGCTGGTGCTGTGTATTTGTGACAAAGTTTCTGGGTACCACAATGGCACATTCAGCATGTCGGAATCATCGTATATTTTACCATAACCCGTCCCAAAAACGTTTCACCAGGTTTCGAACGTGTTTCATTCGCAAGAGGGACTTCCGGTCTGTAGAGGTGGTTCGCTGAAAGGCAGCCTTGCTGGAAAACATGGAGGGGCTTAATCGTTCTGGATGACGAACGTACCGCGAATATAAAATGAGTCTACTTAGCGAAAATGCTCGGGGGAAACTTCCTTAATCCTTTTAAGAGCACGGTTGCGGTGAAGTTCCCTAAACGATAGTAAATACTCCTACGTTCTAAAAGCTCAATTTATTCCTAGCGCAAATATCTTCTTTAGCGTTCACGGGCGCTTCCTTGCTATTAGAAGATTAGATAGGCGCCTCCTTTGGATCATGGTAATGGAATTCTGAGAGCTGTTTAGTTCCCGATTATCTCACTCAGTTCGAGTTAGTGTGATGGAACGTGCCTTTCAGGTCATTTATTCTTCTTTAAATTAATTACTGTAATTCAAGCTGGAAAGGAGGGGGCAAGAGAAAATTACTCAACTTTGATGTATGAAATGCTGCCGCTGTATTATACCTCATTTAGAACGATTGTTGTGCAGCCTGATAAGACTAAGCTAAACCACCTTCATTATGTCCAAACCCAGTAAGAGGGAACTTGGTACTCAAGTTGGTCTAACTGAATTTCTGTTTAAAGACAACAAGCAATGGCAAAAGATGTCTAAGAGGTCGAATAAAAACTGTGCAATATTGTTTATAACTTTACAGTCTGAATGTTTTTAGGACAGCTGGAAAGTACTTATGGATAAAAAATCTGTGTTGTTACACTCACATGACTTTCTCTACTCTTGTACAAGCTATTTTTAAACGCTTATTTTCCATCTACTTCATGTTAATCTTATTGCTAATTTTTTTGTAGATGCAAGGGGAATATGGTAGGCTTAAGCGATAGTCAAATATTTTAAGAGCTGGTTGCTATGTGGAGCATTTCATTCTCTTTGCGTGTCCAGGACATAAAAAACGAGTAAGGGATTCCCACTTGAGAAAAAGTACAAGTATTGGAAAATTCAAACAAACAACAAGGAATATCTCGGAAATGGTTCACTTCACAAATAAAAAAAAAAAGCGCAAATGAGCCCGGGGTCCACAGAGCTTAGTTACCCGACATTCGTCTTTTCAGGATAATGGAAAACCCCTGTAAAACCTTATCCGGGTAATTCACCCTAATCGAGATTCGAACTCGGGACCTCCTGAATGTGAGGCAGTACCTCACATCATAGAGGATGGAGAAATCCTACAAAACAGCGTTTCATTTAGTTGTATATTGGACAGATGCTTCCAATAATGTCTAGTAAATGTGCCCCTTTGAGAGTAAAACATATAGTCTTTCAGTTTTATATTATGTTCCATTTTAAAAAATATTTTTTCGAGAAGATGTTGTGCAAATCAGGGTTTTATTTAATATAATCGCAGGCTTTCACGGCCGTGTTGTTAGTACATTATGGCATATTTTCCTGCTTTTTTATTGTTATTGTTAACAATAAAGTTATTATTCGACCACGGCCTACAACCCCGGAAAAGAAGTAACATTTTACTGGGGTGTTATTTAGTTACATATTTAAACATCGTTATTATAAGTGATGAGTAAAGCTACTGCTCAAAGTTATACACCCCCACAAGAAAGTATTCGTCTGCACTTAGCGCCAAACTAATGGAGGGAAAAATCTAATTTTTTCTTGGAGGGGGGACTAAAAATCAAATGGTAATATAGTTTACGTGTTTTGGGGTTTTTCAGATCGTTCATTTTCTGAGTTTTATAAATTTTTGAAAAATATGCCATAATTGCAACTGTTTTATACGTGGTGTTTTAAAAGAAAAGTTTTGTGAAAAGAAAGTTAATCACATACACAAATTATCAAATAACACATGTTAACAACAAAGCAGAAATTTGCTCTCGCTTCAAAGAGGGATGACAAAATAAGGATACTTCTAATAGCCGTGCAACATCTAGCAGACAATCACAGTTTTCATTTAATTTTGAATAACTCATTAGTAGCTGGCCGAGTCTTAACACAAGAGCAGTTACTTTAAAAGGTATAATTTGCATGATTTTAAACCAAATATTGGTTATTACATATATTATGATTATGACTTTTTAAATTTTGCCATGTTTTTTTTTTTACGTTTTTATTGCCTTTTTAGGCTGCCTGTTTTATTATTATTATTATTATTATTATTATTATTATTTTTATTGGGCTTCTCCACTCTTCAGTAGTTGCCCTGTATGCCCATTCGCCATTCTTCCCGATTGAACAAGTCATCCTCCTTCAGGCACCGATCATTCATCATTCTATGAATCTGTCCTCTCCAGGTTGCTCTTGGCCTACCTCGCTTTCTTCTTCCACGAGGTGACCATTCTGAAAATGTTTTAGGTCACCTATCATCCTCCATTCTTTTCACATGTCCATACCATTGAAGACCCCGTCTTTCAATTCTCTCCACCACTGTTTCCTGCATAACTGTCTCACCTCTTCATTTCTCTTTCCTTCCATCCTTGATACTCTAGCACTAAGTCTTATTTCGTTCATTTCCACTGCCAAGATCTTAGATTTGTATCCCTCTAACAAAGTCCAAGCCTCGGCACCATAGGTCATTACACTTTCCACCACAGTCCTCAAAATCCTCCTCTTTGTACAAATTGACATGGCTCTACTCCACAAAACCCCATTCAACATTTTTATGGCTCTTCGTGCTTGTTCTAGCCTATTGCCTACATCCGCTTTACAGCTCCCTGCTGCATCAATAAGTGATCCCAAATATTTAAACTTTTTAACAGCTTTAATAATTCCTTCGGATGTCCCATCCACTTCCTCCTACTACCAGGTATTCCGTTTTATCCATATTTACTCGCAACCCTCCTACTTCAGGCGCGTTTTAAGTTTTTATTATTATAAATACCTAAACATCCAAAACATCTTATAACTCTTTCAGAAGAGTCAGGTGTATCAAATGACAGTGGGGTCTTAATGTGAAGACGAGCTGTCCCCGTTTTCTGCGGAAATGTAAGACTGGTTGGTGTGCATAATACTGAGTTTTACTTATTTTTGACTTAGCACTCTTACATACGAGTCGATGACGTTGCTGGGTGCAGTTTCACGTCCTAGTGGCGACAGCCGGCTCGGCCCCTGGAAGGCTGCAGCTACTAGATCAGTAGAAGTTACACCATGAAAGGAAATACTAATTACACGGAAAGCTTCTGAAGTCGACCACATAAAAGAGTGGAGCTAAGCCATACATTGCATCTGGAATGCAAGTGCTGGTTTGAAACAAATAACTAAGCAAACAAAAGTTACCGGCATCAAGTTTCTTTGTGTGCAGCGCTAACAGGACGGGGTGTCGACAGCACAAAGGCACTCGCCGGTGAGCAACTTGCGTGACTGCATGATTAAATATAAAAATGAACAACTTAGTACACAATAGCAGGGGCGGTGCTGCTACCTTTTCAACTTGCAGAGTAAAACTGAATGAAATCCTTAAATCAGCGATCTATTCAAATAACACAGCGAATATTTCGGAAAAGCTTATTGCAACTTCCTCGTCTTATGAACTATTTTTAAAGATATCTATTTACATTTCTCACGCACAAAGCGGTTGCCTATCACTTTTGGTTTCCCAGATATTTAATCCGTTCATTACTGCTTAACGTGCGCATCCTGGTACTGGTTCGGCTGCCTTATCTTCTATATTACTCGTCTGGCTTATGTTTGCTTGATAAGTTTCCTAGCTCTGCTCTGTGGCTGTAGAATGGAACAAACAGGATGAGCATCGCCAACATTCAGCCGAGCTGGCATACTTATCGGCAAACTTACACGAGACAGCCAATGCATATCAATGCGGTCGCTTTGTTCTGCAAGTATTCGCTATTAAAATAAACGCCCAAATTAGGGAAAACCGTGAAAACAAATCGTTCAGAGGGCAGATAAGGAATTTCAGAGCACACAGAAATGTTCACGGGGAAGGAAATTAAATTGTGGAATTAATTGTTCTTTCACACAAGCCGTGTGTTGGACAGGGTTGGAAAGGTAGAATCAGATGACTGAAAAATTCAATGCCATAGCCGGGATTTGAACCACGGATCTCCCGGTCTCCGTCCGATTGCTCTAACCACTGAGCTACCATGGCAATTAAATTGAATTGTGTTTTACTTATGAACGCTCTTTAACTACTGTGGTCCTTACCGTACCATTCTATATTGGGCAATTTTGCTCAGATCTCTCTTTATCAGGCTTGAGGTTCTTTTACGTGCGTAAATCTACGACCACCGCTTTACTTCCCTTCCGAAGGAAGCCATGCGAAGGGTTTTTACGCCCGAAAAAAATCCGTCGCCCTCCGCCGGGAACTAGAGGCTAGCATGGTAACCACTACATCACGAAGGACGATACGAGGAAGGAGAAACCAAACTTAATTACGGATTATGTACTCATCATTAGCAGCGAAAGGATAAATTGTACGAGAGTGTAAAAGGGACTTCACCGGGTATTTGTAGAAAATCCGAGACAAACCTGTGTTGGTGGTAAAATAAATAAAACACGATGTTTGATTAAACAGAAGGTCTGCCATCTATCTAATTCCTGGTTGCAGAGTTATGCTGTCTCTCTCATGGACTTCTCCCGCATTATTTTTATTCAGTGACCTGAGTATAATTATGTATATTCCGTGAGATCTCGATACGCAATTTTTTTTATGGGATGCATACTTCCCCTGCCCTAATTAAGCGGTACAGAAATCAAACATGAATCAGGTGACAGAGCAGATGACAAAAAATCAGGAGCCCTACACGAAGTATACATTGCATACACCTGATTTACAGATTTCCAAGAGATATCTATGAGAGCGTAAAGTATTTTGCATGCGCTACAGGTATAAAGTTTGCAAACGTGCACGTGGTGACTGAATTTTCCACATGAATGGGGAAAAGCATAATTTCGAGCGCTGCTAACACATTTGAAAGCGCTTTCACACAAATAAAGAGCCGGATCTCCATTACTTATGTGGCGAACGTGCCGCGTTGATAAAAAGTGCGCCCGCTTTTTTGAACCAGGCGTTGATTTTGAAAGTTTTATTCCTTTCTGGTACGCGATTTAATGATTGCTAGGCAACATTTACCCAGACTATGTGATTACATTACGCTCTATCATCAGATTATTTCCACAATAGAAAATCGTCTTTCTTTTTGCTTTAGTTTGTTATCTTTAAATGAATGCCACTACAGGGGAAAAACATATCTGTGCTTCAAACCTTAAAGTTAACCACTACCTATACCATTTCCCAAATAGGTGAGAGGTGCTAAATGTCAAATCATTCTGAATATGTAAGTTCGGTCCAGAATAAAGATCCATACTAGAAAGTCGACCAACACATTTCAGGCAAATACTGCTACTCCTAAAATTTTAACAGGTGTGCTGTAAGAATTCTAAGCAATCATACTCTGATATTGTGATAAAAGTGATTAAAACAATTTTCCGCAACGCGTATTTGGAGAAAAAAGAGAAATATATTACACAATTTAAACATATTTATTGTTTTCTATGTCACCTACCTATAGAAGATAGAAGTATGAAATTCCAACCAAAATTCGATAACGAGATTACGCCGTAAATTAAGTTATGTGGTCCCCTAATCCCATAAAAGCATTTTTGGAAAAATATTTGTTTGTGTATGTGTACAACATAACTAAAATGAAATGTCGGATAAATACCAAATTTAGTATTTAAATTTAACATCGTCTAGGGAGGACGCAACATGAAATTGTACATGGAAATTGACTTTGTTATTTTTTATTTTTATTTTCTCTACTACGTATAGTAAGTAGGGGAAGTATTGTATTCCGCCCAAAAATTCGATACCGAGATTTCACCGGAAATACATGTTTTGAGACCCCCTGAATCCAAAAAAAACATTTTTGGAAACATGTCCGTGTGTGTGTGTGTGTGTGTGTGTGAACAGCATAACTCAGAAACGAACAGTCGGATAAACACCAAACTTGGTATTTAGGTTCAGTATCTTCCAGAGATGCGACACGAAGCTTTTCAAGAAAATCCCCCCACCCCAGATTATCCTTTACATGGAAGATTTTTCGAAAAATTTTTTTCTCAAAAATGGCTCTAAAGATTTTGATTAAAATATCATAGGTTTAATATATTTTCATGACAAATAAAATGTATATCTTGAATGTTCTGGGAATGTCTCCAAAAGTATTCTTCATTGTGAACGACTTTTGCATAACTGGAAAACCATAAGAGATAGACAAAATTTTACTACACAAAAATGTAGATCGCCTTAAAATATACGATTTATGTCATATACATTTTTTTGTTGAGTGAACCCTTTTCGAGATATTGCTTGATATTCCCTTAAATTTTTCAATACTTATATTCTAAAATGGGAATTCGTTATTCATTTTTTGTCTTACATATGCAAAGAGTATTAATCTGTGGCAAAGGGAATGGTGCTGCACCTAGCAACCAGCTGTTAAGAGATATGTGCTTAAAGCTACTGTATTTCCAAATTGCCCTTGTAAATATATTTTCCCCTTACATCTACAAGAAAATTAGCAATGAGATAGACTCTGCAAATGTTTATCTCGATTAACATGAAGTAGATGGAGAATAAGCGTTTGTAAAAATAGTTTGTACAAGAGTAGAGAAAGTCATGTGAGTGTAACACATCAGATTTTTTAATACCTTTTGTTTTTATGGTGCTTATTCCCATTCTTTAGTTTTTTGTGATGTGCAAAGAATATAGAATTTCAAAGCCAGCCAACAGCGATTCCCGTTTTAAAGATTTGACTATCGCTTCAGTCTCCTGTACTCCCTTGTACCCACAACTAAATTATGTATGAAATGAAATAATTTCTGCAAATAGTTCGTTTAACATAAATTAGAAAAATAAGCTTTTGCAAGAATAGCTTATAGAAGAGACAAAAATAAAGGATAGGCAGTATATTAGAAGGTCATGTGAATGTAACATATTTTTCAGAAGGTTTATTGATTTACTTATAGTAATAAAGGTTTTGATTATTTATGAGAAACCTGAGCTTGTTTGTACATTTAGCAAGGATCAAATAAATATCTACATACGTGTTTCTGTATCAACTGACAGGACTCTCTTGAGTTTCTTAATTTTTATGTTTATGCGTAACTCCCCCAAATGGACACATGGTTGAAAAGTGTGACATGCTAGGCATTTAACTGTCATTGGCAAGTACTGTTTCTTTGATATCATGCAAAGCCAATAAATTTATAATTCTGATTCAGCGCATTTCATTTGACGTGTTCATCGAGAAGACCCCTTTATGCTACGGTAAGGTCACTCATATGCTCTTTTAATTGCGATTTTAAAGTGAACTTATCACGAACGTAACAGAAATTGTTTTTATCGTTTACACATTTGCGAGACATTATCCTCCTTACAATTCACAATACTTAAGAAAACACACTAATAGCTGACACTACACTTGCTAATTCACAATTGAGATCACACAAGATCAGCTTCTTTCATTAAACAAAAGCTTCTACTCCTTTGGCAACTATGCAGGATCCTTTCTATCTGTAACAGAGTTTTCTTATTTGTTGGAGTAAAAATTGACCGGGCGGGAAAGCCATAGTTTTGTGAGAAGCTCATAGTTGAACGCCTAAAGCAAATATGTCATTTGTGGCCTATGAAATAAAACTATTTTGTTTTAATCAGTAATTTTACCGCCCTGTGCTAATAAACCTAAAAACACTTTTTTTTTTACATTACAAAAAAGTGGCGGGTGATGGAAAATTTATGGCTTCATTTTTGGATTTGGCAGATGCAAATACATAAGAATCAGTATAAATTATTTATTTAATAGAATTAATTGTTCTTCCACACAAACCGTGTGTTGGACAAGGTTGGAAAGGTAAAATCAGGCGACTGAAAAATTCAATGCCATAGCCGGAATTTGAACCACGGATCTCCCGGTCTCCGTCCGGTTGCTCTAGCCACTGAGCTCTAGCCATGGCAACATGCTGGTAGGGCATTAAATTCCCCAACTGATTCGCATGTTTCCCGGTAAATCACAAGGAGATCTCAAATTGTATTGAGATGATATACCCCAATGGCGACTTACAATGTTGTAAGTATTTAAGTCCCGGGCTTCATAGTTTATTTATTTAATACTTTCATTGTTGACCAGTGTTATCGCAGCATGCATTCATCCGTAGCAGTAGCAATACTCGTACAATAATAAATACTCGGTTGGTCGATTGCGAATGACTTACAACAGCACGGCAGCTGCAAAATCCGCCTCCTCCGTACACTAACATCCAGGATATCCTGAGCAAAGTGTAGCATATTGTCAGTAAGGCAATAGACCGTAAACATGTCGCTTACTACATGAGGATTGCAGGATCTCAGGCGCCTCCAATTCTGCAAAGTTACTCCTCAATTGGTTCCATAGATCTAAGTGTATCTATCCCCTTGCATGACCTCCCAGGTGGGGAAAAAAATTCCCATATCGGTACCGGAAATCAAACCCGAATCCTTTCGCACAGCAGGCAGCAGCGTTTGATGGACTGGTGATAATAATAATCACCAATAACTGCAAAATAATTGTATTTAAAATAAATTTAAACAATCGGTGCGGGCCGGGTAATTGAGTATAGCCTATTCTTTGGCTCGAATCTCGCCGGGCCGGGCCTATAATTTTGGCCGGTTGCAGAGCTCAACATTCTGACGGAATATGGACAAGATTCTACGAATATAATGCTAATTCTCATAGCAAAAAATTTGTACGCCCTTTCTATTACGGCAAACAGTAACGTTACCATTCAATTGTTTAGTAATTTGGTTATGTCGAATTATCTTCACGATGTTTCGAATCCCGGTTGATGCTACCTGACCTTTTATTCTTGTTTAATGCGCAAATATTAACTGACTCTTACAAACTTTCTTTTTGTATTCTATTTTATTTTACGTCGCTTTAACACCTTGGTCATATCGTGACGGATCTGTTGGTGGATATCTCTTAGAACGACATATGATGAACAGTTAGCCTGCAAGGTCTCATTCCTGTAACCCCTGCTTCATGCTGTGCAGATGCATTATGATGCCGTCCAGTCTAACTGCTTACATTGTCTGTAGATAGATGGTATAGCATTTGCTATTACCACTTATCTTTTATTTTACTATTGTTTTAGACTTAAGATGGAACTTTGGGTCGTGGTATTAAATATCCAATCCGGAATTTACCTTGACGACTGAGGAAAACCACGAAAAAACCTCAGATAGATTGGTCGGTCCACGGAATTTGAACCCGGGACCTTCCGCCTGAGCCATCGCGCTCGGTTCTTACAAACTTATTTCATTAGTGGGTTGCTGTTTGCCAAAACTTAATAAAAAGAATGGCCTTTTCTTGCTGTCTGCGAGCAAGCAGACAAGAATTCCGTCTATGTATGACTTAAATCCATACAATGAAAGCATCTGACACGCAGGGGCACCGGAGCATGCCTCGCTTTGTTACAAATCACAAAGGGAGATAAGTACGTGTTGCCAAACTTGCTCAAGCTGTGTATAACCTTTATTACAGACATCACCCACCATGGCTGAAATATGACCTAGCTGTGATGCCATCACAACTACCAGATATGTTTTTCACTGCAATGGAAATCCGCGGTTTAAATCTGAAGAAATGTGGCCAGTTCAAATGTATTTGAACACTTGAGGGTTTCTGGTTGCATTCGTTACTTGGAATATTTACGGTAAGTTTGTTCATCTGTCCGTCCGTCTGTACGCATGAAGCAATTTAAAAACTGCTGCATATAAAAGTACGATTACGAAGCTTGATATAATAGAATTTTAAACATTTGTTGACGCTCTTCAAATTTAATTGAAATCTGTAAAAACCTTAAGGATAGTTCATATGGAGAGCCTACTAAGATGTAACTTAGTAGGCTCTCCATATAAACTAAATAATTAAATTATTTTTACTTTCTCTACTACGTATAGTAAGTAGGGGAAGTATTGTATTCGACCCAAAAATTCGATACCGAGATTTCACCGGGAATACATATTTTGAGACCCCCTGAATAAAAAAAAAACGCATTTTTGGAAACATGTCCGTGTGTGTGTCTGTTAACAGCATAACTCAGAAACGAGCCAGTCGGACAAACACCAAACTTGGTATTTAGGTTCAGTATCTTCCAGAGAAGCGACACGAAGGTTTTCAAGGAAATCCCCCCACACCCGATTACCCTTTACATGGAACATTTTTCGAAAATTTTAATTTTCTCAAAAATGGCTCTAACGATTTTGATTAAAACATCATATGTTTGATATTTTCATGAGAAATGAAATGTATATCTCGAAATTTCTGGGAATGTCTCCAAAAGTATTCTTCATTGTGAACGACTTTTGCACAACTGGTAAACCATAAGAGATAGACAAAACTTTACTACACAAAAAATGTAGATCGCGTTAAAATACTCACTTTATATTATATACATTTTTTTGTTGAGTGAACCATTTCCGAGATATTGCTTGTTATTCCCTTAAATTTTCCAATACTTATACTTTTTCTCAAACTCGTTATTCCCTTTTTACTTTCTCTACTACGTATTGTAAGTAGGGGAAGTATTGTATTCCACCCAAAAATTCGATACCGAGATTTCACCGGAAATACATGTTTTGAGATCCCCTGAATCCAAAAAAAGCATTTTTGGAAACATGTCCGTGTGTGTGTCTGTCTGTGTCTGTGTGTGAACAGCATAACTCAGAAACGAACAGTCGGATAAACACCAAACTTGGTATTTAGGTTCAGTATCTTCCAGAGATGCGACACAAAGCTTTTCAAGAAAATCCCCCCACCCCAGATTACTCTTTACGTGGAACATTTTTCGAAAATTTTAATTTTCTCAAAAATGGCTCTAACGATTTTGATTAAAATATCATATGTTTAAGATATTTTCATGAGAAATGAAATGTATATCTCGAAATTCCTGGGAATGTCTCCTAAAGTGTTCATTGTGAACGACTTTTGCACAACTGGTAAACCATAAGAGATAGATAAAATTTTACTACACAAAAAATGTAGATCGCGTTAAAATACTCAATTTATATCATATACATTATTGTTGTTGAGTGAACCATTTTCGAGATATTGCTTGTTATTCCCTTAAATTTTCCAATACTTATACTTTTTCTCAAACTCGTTATTCCCTTTTTACTTTCTCTACTACGTATAGTAAGTAGGGGAAGTATTGTATTCCACCCAAAAATTCGATACCGAGATTTCACCGGAAATACATGTTTTGAGACCCACTGAATCCAAAAAAAAGCATTTTTGGAAACATGTTCGTGTGTGTCTGTCTGTGTCTGTGTGTGAACAGCATAACTCAGAAACGAACAGTCGGATAAACACCAAACTTGGTATTTAGGTTCAGTATTTTCCAGCGATGCGACACGAAGGTTTTCAAGAAAATCCCCCCACCCCAGACTACCCTTTACATGGAAGATTTTTCGAAAATTTTTATTTTCTCAAAAATGGCTCTAACGATTTTGATGAAAATATCATATGTTTAAGATAATGTCATGAGAAATGAAATGTATATCTCGAATTTTCTGGGAATGTCTCCAAAAGTATTCTTCATTGTGAACGACTTTGGCATAACTGGTAAACCATAAGAGATAGACAAAATTTTACTACACAAAAAATGTAGATCGCGTTAAAGTACACAATTCATGTCATATACATTTTTTTAGTTGAGTGAACCATTTTCGAGATATTGCTTGTTATTTCCTTAAATTTTCCAATACTTATACTTTTTCTCAAATTCGTTATTCAATTTTTTATGTCCTGGGTATGCAAACAGAATAGAATGCGCCACATAGCAACCAGCGCTTAAAAGATTTGACTATCGCTTATAACCTACCATGTTCCCCTTGCATCTACAAGAAAATTAGCAATAAGATTGACATCTCGATATCTCGATTAACATGAAGCATATGGAGAATAAACGTTTGTAAAAATAGTTCGTACAAGAGTAGAGAAAGTCATGTGAGTGTAGCACATCAGATTTTTTTGTCTTGGATATGCAAAGAGTATTAATCTCTGGGAAAGGGAATGGTGCTGCACCTAGCAACCAGCTATTAAGAGATATGTATGTGCTTAAAGGCTACTGTATTTCTATACTGCCCTTGTAAATATATATTCCCCTTACATCTACAAGAAAATTAGCAATAAGATAGAGTCTGCAAATGTTTATCTCGATTAACATGGAGTAGATGGAGAATACGCGTTTGTAAAAATAGTGTGTACAAGAGTAGAGAAAGTCATGTGAGTGTAACACATCAGATTTTTTGTCTTGGATATGGAAAGAGTATTAATCTGTGGCAAAGGGAATGGTGCTGCACCTAGCAACCAGCTATTAAGAGATATGTATGCGCTTAAAGGCTACTGTATTTCTACATTGCCCTTGTAAATATATATTCCCCTTACATCTACAAGAAAATTAGCAATAAGATAGAGTCTGCAAATGTTTATCTCGATTAACATGAAGTAGATGGAGAATAAGCGTTTGTAAAAATAGTTTGTACAAGAGTAGAGAAAGTCATGTGAGTGTAACACATCAGATTTTTTTTGTCCTGGTAATGCAAAGAGAATGGAATACTCCACATAGCAACCAGCTCTTAAAATATTTGACTATCGCTTAAAACCTACCAATTCGCCTTGCATCTACAAGAAAATTAGCAATAAGATTAAAATATCGATATCTCGATTAACATGAAGCATACGGAGAATAAGCGTTTGTAAAAATACTTTGTACAGTAGTAGAGAAAGTCATGTGAGTGTAACACATCAAGTTTTTCATTAGGATACGCAGAGAGCAGCGATAGTCAAATGTTTAAGAACTGGATGCTATACGCTGGTCTTAAAATTCCATAATGCAATCTTGAGAAATAGCTGAATCTTGACAGGACTTCAAGAGAATGACCAAGAAATGAACTGAAACTGTCTCTCTCTCTCTCTCTCTCTCTCTCTCTCTCTCTCACTCACTCACTCACACACACACGAACGTTTTTCTATTATTATTATTATTATTATTATTTTTTTATTATTTTTTTTTTTATTCAAGGTGTTTCAAACATGTATTCCCGGTGAAACATCGGTATCGAATGTTTGGGCGGAATGAATACCTTACCTACTTACTAGATACACTCTATGTGGTAGATAAAGTAAGAGCGTTTGAAGCGCTAGGTAGGCTATTTCCAGGCATAAAACCTTTTTATTTCACAGCCATCACTTTGCCTAATACAGGAAAACTAAAATCTAACGGAATTCGATGCTTCGTATGTTCTTGACATATTTCACTATTTCTGACAGCTCACTGCGCTATTTAAATTTCGTATAGCTATATATGATTGCTGACAGTGTTGTTACATACATACATATAGATGCAGCTGTTATTTCCTTCATTTTCTTGTCGAAAATTATTGTTATTTACTTGACATTTCCTCTACTGCAACAAGAGAGAACAGCATTTGGCTGTACTTCACTTTTGCGTGAACTTAAGTCCTTGATAGTTTTTAGAATCATTTTCTGATATTTTAAGTAATATTTACTTCTGCGCAGTATTTAAAACCTGAATTACATATTAGTATATTATGCAACAAGACTATAATGGTAATAGTTAAAACACGACTATGCTATCAAACGACTGGTAGCGAGTGTATTGATTACTATTACCATTACGATTGCTTTTGGTCGACCACATTATAATTTCAAAATGCTGCATTTTTACAAAAAATATTAACTGTGTGTAATTAAATGCTCATCGGATCGCAGCACTATTGAGTCCAAGCCGTATTTATTGTTTTTGCAGGTAACGTGAAAGCAACAACATTGAAGCAAAGTAAATGAACTCAATATAGTACATATTAATATTATTCCATAACAGCTTTTAAAACAACCAACCAACTTAGTAACAGCAAGCAGATTATTAACTCCATTGAGGTTTTATATCATATCATATCATATCCTGATGAAATGGGTCATTTATATAAGAAAATGTCATTAGAGAAAACACTGTTCAAAGTAAAATTGGAGAAAAAAAAATTCCCATATATTTACAAAGCAAAATTCACGTTGCTTGAATATGCGGAAGTTGTCAAATTTTAAAGTGGTAGCAATTTGTATAGCAAAGCTTCCACTAAAAAAAAAGAAGAAGAAGAACTAAAATGCATGTCTCTACACCAAAGAGTATAGGTGTTTTTATGTTTTCTGTGAAGTGATGCAGATGCACTACAATTTAAAAGAAAATATATTTAAAATATGATTATTGTGCCTACAGTGATAAAGTATATATCAAATTAAAGAAGAAATTCATTATAAGACTATACAAAAAAATTAAAAATATTTTTTGGTAATTCTCACCACTTAGTTTTCCCTTAAATATTAGAATTTATATTTATTTGATTATCCTTGTGGAATCAAGCCCTTCAGAACTCCTCTTTCAAACCACCAGAAATACGGCTTGGTTTACCAATCCCGGTTACGCATTCCGGAAATAACCCTCCTTATTCTTAAAACTAGACTATTACTATGGTCCTATATATGGTCATTCTGTTCACTGTGATTAATTTTATTTTAAATACACATATTTCATCGTTTATGTGGGGAATTAATCCCAGTGGAATGTTTGAAGTTGGGACTGCTGCTCTGAACATGTTAAAAGGATTGGCGATAGGGGAGCTGCGCGCGCCGACGAGTAAGGTCATAATGAGTCTCGGAAGTTTCTGGATGCCATAACAACTCAGTTACGTCACATGTAATCAGCGTATTATTGTGCGGTCATTAAAGTGAGCATTTCACATTACTGTTGCAGTAATATAAATTAAGAAAAGAAATACTGTAATTCACTGCTAATTCTATACAGTCACTCCAGGAGGTATTTCTCCCTTTTGAAAACAAATTGTAATAGTCAAATAAACGGAGAGAAATTTAACATTTCTAACACGCTGAAAAACCAAACGATATTACGGTTTACGTATTCTAGCGTTGCTCGAGATTTTTAATTTTATTAGTTTTATATCTTTTTTGAAAACTGCAGGATTTTTCACCTTTTTCATATAAGATGTTTGCAAAATTATTTTACTTACATTTAGCACTACAAAATTGATTTGGTGTAATTACTGAAATTGGGGTGAAAATAGGTTTAATATGCGGTAAGAAACATTAATTACTTCCATTTGATCCCGGGACATTCTTGCATGCATTTGCCCATACCATCGCCTACTTGTTGACTGTCGGAGATTTCTGTTATGGGTTGGATGTCTCTGGATGTTTTTTGATCGAACTGGGGAGGGGTTTGAAGGCTTCGAAAATGTCCAAGCTCATTAGGTGTGGTCCATGTTTCCTGATCTAGACTTTTTCTAGATATCTGGTTCTTTCCACATTTGAATGGCTTTTAGTCATTTGGTTTCATCCATTTCTTTCTGCAGGTTTGACGGTTTGTGTATATTCTTTGCTGTATTCGGTTATGTTTAGTGGCAAATTTACAAGCCTATGTGTTACAGTATTGAATGCTGCTTACTTGGACTCAACAAAGAAACAGTAGACAAAAAGATACAGAAATTAAACAAAAACAGAATTGTATAAAATGAATACAAATTAGTCTCAAAAGCAGAACATATACATTCCAGAAAATTAACATATCTCTCAAGAGTTTTCTATATTACAAAAGATATTAAAAAACTTCAACATCACTTTGCACCGTATAACAATTTTAACCGCATATGATTAAAGAAAACAGACAACACACGGACATACAAAAGAAAGAAAATAAAAGGAATCGGGGATTATGTTTGGTCCCAAACGACTATAAAGGCTGTAGATTTCATTCATCATGGTGAAGAAAAGTTCAATTATTCGGATTATCAAATGATTTTAAATCGCGGGAATCTGAAATCAGATGACTTTTGTAAAGTTTGTTTGAACTGCCTCTACTGGCTCCTTACAAAACTGAAGAATGCTTAATTGAAGATCTGTTACGCAAACCCACGCATGAACATCTGGATTACTTTTTTTCTCCCTAAATTTACTTTTTTACTTTCTCTACTACGTATAGTAAGTAGGGGAATTATTGTATTCCACCCAAAAATTCGATACCGAGATTTCACCGGAAATATATGTTTTGAGACCCTCTGAATCCAAAAAAATCTGATGTGTTACACTCACATGATTTTCTCTACTCTTGTAGAAACTATTTTTACAAACGCTTATTCTCCATCTACTTCATGTTAATCGAGATAAACATTTGCAGACTCTATCTTATTGCTAATTTTCTTGTAAATGTAAGGGGAAAATATATTTACAAGGGCAATATAGAAATACAGTAGCCTTTAATCACATACATATCTCTTAATAGCTGGTTGCTAGGTGCAGCACCATTCCCTTTGCCACAGATTATAACTCTTAGCATATCCAAGACAAAAAAAAATGAATAACGAATTCCCATTTGAGAAAATAAGTATTAAAAAATTTAAGGAAATAACAAGTAATATCTCGAAAATGGTTCACTCAATAACAAAAATGTATATGAAAAAAATTATGTATGTTAACGAGATCTACATCTTTTGTGTAGCAAAAATTTGTCTATCTCTTATGGTTTACCAGTTTACCAAAAGTCGTTCACAATGAAGAATACTTTTGGAGACATTCCCAGAAAATTCAAGATATACATTTTATTTGTCATGAAATTATCTTAAACATATGATATTTTAATCAAAATCGTTAGAGCCATTTTTGAGAAAATTAAAATTTTCGAAAAATGTTCCATGTAAAGGGTACTCTGGGGTGGGGGGATTTTCTTGAAAACCTTCGTGTCGCATCTCTGGAAGATACTGAACCTAAATGCCAAGTTTGGTGTTTATCCGACTGTTCGTTTCTGAGTTATGCTGTTCACAGACAGACACACAGTCGGACATGTTTCCAAAAATGCTTTTCTTGGATTCAGGGCATCTCAAAACATGTATTTCCGGTGAAATCTCGGTATCGAATTTTTGGGTGGAATACAATGCTTCCCCTACTTACTATACGTAGTAGAGAAAGTAAAAAAAGCATTTTTGGAAACATGTCCGTGTGTGTGTGTGTGTGTGTGTGTGTGAACAGCATAATTCAGAAACGAATACTCGGATAAACACCAAACTTGGTATTTAGGTTTAGTATCTTCCAGAGATGCGACACGGAGGTTTTCAATAAAATCCCCCCACCCCAGATTATCCTTTACATGGAACATTTTTCGAAAATTTTAATTTTCTCAAAAATTGCTCTAACGATTTTGATTAAAATATCATACGTTTAAGATATTTTCATGACAAATAAAATGTATATCTTGAATTTTCTGGGAATGTCTCCAAAAGTATTCTTCATTGTGAACGACTTTTGCATAACTGGTAAACCATAAGAGATAGACAACATTTTACTACACAAAAAATGTAGATCGCGTTAAAATACACAATGTATGTCATATACATTTTTTTTGTTGAGTGAACCATTTTCGAGATATTGCTTGTTATTCCCTTAAACTTTTCAATACTTATTTTCTCAAATGGGAATTTGTTATTCATTTTTTTGTCTTGGATATGCAAAGAGTATTAATCTGTGGCAAAGAGAATGGTGCTGCACCTAGCAACCAGCTATTAAGAGATATGTCTATGCTTAAAGGCTACTGTATTTCTAAATTGCCCTTGCAATTACAAAACAAGGGGAACATAGTACGCCTTCAGCGATAGTCAAATATTTTTTGAACTGGTCGCTATGTGTAAAGTGTAATGCTCTTTGCATGTCAAAAGATCGTTTCTGCAAATGTTTATCTCGATTAATATGAAATAGATGGAGCATAAGAGTTTGTACAAGAGTAGAGAAAGTCATGTGAATGTAACACATCAGATTTTTACTTCATACGAACATTCTCGCAGACAAAGATTTTCCACCTATTATGTGGGTCGACTTTAGTAGTAGTTTTGAACGGACTAATAAACTGCTGCGAGGCATGATCATTTTACTCTACCCATCCCAACATATTCCACCTGTTACAGAAATTGAAGGGTGTTCAAGAAGGGAAAGAAGCTACCTCCAGAGATTCCAAGCATACTTTGCAACACGATTACCACATTGTATCAAAATCGAGCTTATAACATCACCGTTTCCAAAAAGGGAACCCTTCGCCAGCGATGGCGGCGAACTGCTTCTTTTTATGGCCCAGTGGAGTTGGCGAATTTAACAAGGAAACAAAAGGCGTTCATTTACTGCGACAACACTGTGTTAAGCTGCCCTTACTGCTCTCATATAAACTTTCTGATAGCAACGCGAGCTCATAAAAAGTGTTGGGAGCAAGTAGATGTCATGTTGTTGCTTTGGTCGAAACGTGCAAGGCATGTTATATATATCTAAGTGCTGGTCTGGTCACTCATTATTCAATTCAGCCTTATTTTGTGGCACCTTGAGCTTATCCTCCACCAGAACAGAACTGCATGTGCAAGTAAACTAACGGTAAAGGTTTAATTTCTCCACAAGTGAAAACAGACATTACTGTTAAAAAAATAGATAAACGATAGTTCCATAATACGAAAAGAAGTAAAGCTGTAAGTAAAGTAATCTTAAACATTTTTAAGGGTCGCAATATTTTGACTGTGCAAAAGCAGCATAACGTTTAGAGGATGCGCTAATGAATTTTAAAACTTTCATTAGTTTTTCTTTATTTGAATGAACGTCTTACCAATTATTTATTCTTCATAATAACGTAAGACGTCATTCAAAGTATCAAATTTTAATTTCTGTAAGGGCCGCAATATTTAAAAAAAAGTTCCTGAGAACATTAATCCATCACTTTTCGAAGCTGTAAATGCATATGTTGAATTATTTTTATCTTAATATGTAGCAGTGTATTTACATTATAGAACTTTATATTCGATTTATTACACTTTGGAGTAGATTATTAGTTAGTAGTTGGAAGATGCTTCATGTTTATCTGCCCCACATATGGGAGCCAATTTGTCGCGGTATTTACATTATAGAACTTTATATTCGATTTATTACACTTTGGAGTAGATTATTAGTTAGTAGTTGGAAGATGCTTCATGTTTATCTGCCCCACATATGGGAGCCAATTTGTCGCGGTAACTCGTGTTATCTTATTGCTGAGCGCCTGTTATTGTATACTAGTTTGAATTTTGGGTTCTTTGTCCTCCGGCTAGCTATTATTACTACTCAGTCGAGCATATCTCTTGAACAGGGTGTGTAAACGGAAAGGATTTATTACTGAAAGATAACACTGATAAAATAATTTGTTTTTACACTTTTATTGCCGTCACTTTTAATTAATTTCACATATTGACTCTTGATACACGCCCGACTGAAACTGTTATATTTTCTAATATCACTATAATCACTTATTTGCTGCACATTATTAATTCGCGTATTTCACATTTATAACTAACTTTACAACGCGAGAGATTCTGTAGAATTGCGCGACGTATAACGCGTGAACGATTCTCTTAAACTGTACGACGTATAACCTTTGTATGATTCTATTGGACTGAACGACGTTTGCCTTGTGAATTATTCTGTCGAACTGAGCGACGTGTAATGCGTGAATGTTTCTGTTGGACTGAACGTCACCCATCTCTGGCTTTAGCTTTTTATACTCCCTCACCCCAATATGCCTAAAGATTATAACCGAGCTGCTATTGGTTAATAAAACGCGTCAACATTAGCGTCTATATTTATATCCAATCAAAATTACGAACACATATGCTCTAGGGAAAATATTCCCGCCATTTCTACAGAAAAGCGCGCTAATCTGATGTCATTTGTTTGTCTCTTATAATTGATAAACAACTCACCCCCTCGCTCATTGTTACCCGCTCCTATTGTCAGTTACAGTGAGGCCGTGTAAACTTATTTCCTAACAATGCTTATAATTAACAAACATCTCAAATCATTGTCATACAATAATGTTAATTTACACTACAATCATTCTGGCATTTAGTGTTGTCATATAAAATACTGCGTCAACTTAAAGAGTTTTAATAAATTTTCCAATCGTAGGTAAGAGGAAATAGGTACCCATTGTATTTCACCCAAAAATTAGGTATCGAAATTTCAATTAAAACACATATCTTGAGGCCCACTGAACCCCAAAAAGAAACATTTTTAGAAAAGGATTAGCGCGCGCGCTGCATTACTCAAAAATGAAAAGTTGGAAAACACCAAAACTGATATTTAGGTTCTCCACCCTCTAAGGATGCGAAACGAAAATTTTCAAGAAAATCCCCAACTACCCTTTACATAGAAATTTCTCGAAAATTTTGCTTCTCTCAAAAATGGCTCAAGGATTTCAAGATGCCACATGTATGTTTTTATGACAAATGAAATGTTTATCTTGAATTTTCTGGGAATAGTCTCTGAAGTCTTTCTTCTGAATGACTTCTGCATAACTGGTAAACCATAAAAGTTAGACAAAATCTTACAACACAAAAAATGTAGATCTCTTTAAAGCCCGAAATATATGTCAAATACATTCTTTTTTGAGTTATCCATTTCCGAGATATTCCTTGTTATTCGTTTAAATTTTCCAATACTTATACTTTTCTCAAATGGCAAGTCGTTATTCTTCTCTCTCTTTCTTAAGTCAGGCAAAGAAGGGAATTTCAAAGCCATTACATAGCGGCCAGCTCTTAAAAGATTTGACTACCGCATAAACCTACTGCATTCCTCTATTTACATTGTACCTTCAAGGAAATATGCATAAATCATGCAAATGTCTATTTTGATTAACATGAAATAGATGGAACAATAAGCTTTTGTAATAATAGTATGCTGAAGAATGGGTAAGGAAAGTCATGTGAAGGTAACACATCAGATTTCTACTTTCAGACAAGCCCAGTAGCTCAGGCGATAGAGCACCTCTTTGCTGTGCGAAGGGTGCCGGGTTCGATTTCCGGCTCGATTTGAGCTTCTTTAAAGCTTTCTCGGTATGCCCGAGTGTGGTGTGTGAAGGTGAGTGTGTTTGTGTGTGCCGCTGAGCAAATTCCTGAGCATTCGGGCAAAGTCATATGATTA
The DNA here is from genome assembly GCA_030765065.1 of Deroplatys truncata. Taxonomy (NCBI): domain Eukaryota; kingdom Metazoa; phylum Arthropoda; class Insecta; order Mantodea; family Mantidae; genus Deroplatys; species Deroplatys truncata. The sequence continues at coordinate 170,678,358 of CM060983.1, forward strand.
TGTGAAGTTAATCTACAATCAGCACAGTTATTTAGTACCAAAACAGTGCCGCAAAGTTAAAAATAAATTAATAAATAAAAGCCTTTGCGGAAACAGTTACATTGCACATTTTCGTCGAAGGTACGAGGGGGGGGGGTAGAGGAAACCGAATCAATAGTCAGAAGTTTAAAAAAGGGTTGTTATGTGGTGGTCTGGAAATTCCGAACTCTTTCCACGATATTGCGAGAAAATTTTGAATAGTGTGAGCACTTCAAAAACTGACAAAAGTACTGAAAATTCTGGCCAATAACAACGCGTGTCACCAAAATGGTTGATGCCACATAAAAGAGAAATCATTCGAAATTGTTTTTTTAAGGATATCTACATGTTTTGTATAACACTTTCTCCTCTTACGGTTTACAACTGAACCAATTGTGGCTCTTTCTTTCACCCAGTGGCTGTTTCGCAGAGATGACCGTATCTTTTTGGCCCCTGCTTCTTATTACGCTGGCAGCCTGCCTTACACCAGAACCCGGCTGTACCAAGTTTCTACAGCGCTCGCCAGGTTGTGTCCTCTCCGCCAGTATAGGTAGCGCTAATGTTGGCTCCACGTCATCATCACCTGATCTAGTGCGAACCCCGAGCGATGCTTTAAGAGAAGAAAGTGTGCGAGTTAATTCTCGACGACCAGCGAAGGACTTTAATTGAGCTTCGTGTCTGGGAGCGGCCGTCTCCACACCTTTCGGCCTTGTCTAAATTTTTTATAACATGTACTTTTGGGCGTAAGTAAATTCTAAATTCTTGTGTAGTGTGGAGCGGCATTTAATATCTCATGGAAGCGGGTTTATATTATATTATTGCGTGCTAAATTTTCATTTCGAAATGGCCAATGTGTGTGAGAAGGAAAAATTCAAATGCAATGTGCTTCAATTGTAATATATCTCTGTTTCTATATTTGTGTTAATATATTCAGTACCGGCCTTGAAGAACGTTACACAACATATACGAAATTATACAAATTTTCTTCTGAATAAAGAGAGGTTCTTACGCTATTCCCATAAAATTTAAAATACAAATTTTGTTTGTCATGCAAATATCTTAAATATATGGTATTTTAATCAAAGCCGTTGTAGCCATTTTTTTTAAATCTAAAATTTCGAAAGGTAGTTTAGGGTGGGAAATTTTCTTGAAAATGTTCGTGTCGCAACCTTGGAAGATACTGAACACAAATACCAAGTTTGGTATTTCCGGTGAAATATCTATATCGAATTTTTGGGTGGAATGCAATATCTTCAATGTATTTCGTGGTCTCTCGTGTTCGCAATCAGCTTGGCTGATACGATACACGTGTCATGATTCTTCACAAGTGGAACCGTAATGTGACCCGAGCCTCCCTGGATGAAAAGAAACCCAGGGGGACGTTGACTAGTTGGGACTAGTGACGTAGACCTCAAAGGCCACGCCCCACACGCTCCATACAAAACAAGCGAGCGTGGCGTGGCGCGGCGCGGCGCGACGCGTTCTATCGATTGGTTGAGGGCAACATTGGCTTGGTTGTTGTATAACTGTGAGAGAGCAGTGCCCTGTGCTCTTTAAACAGCCACACGTTTGCTGCACAACAGTCTCCGTCTCTCTCAGCAATTTTATTGTCTTCATTTACAAGCAGACGGAGGTTTTGCAAGGATTTAAAATGTATATCTTATAGCTACGTTTTGCTTTTCAAAGCAACTGTAACAACACTTTGTTTTGCGTATGTTTAAAGTTTCGAAATATATATTTTGTTTAATTTTGGCCAGAACCGAATATTTTGACATTTTTACTTTCTCTACCACGTATCTATCACTCAAACAATTCCATGGAGATTTCACCGGGAATACATGCTTTGAGGTCCTCTGAAAACTTTAGGTCAAGGTGTTAGAAAAACGAAATGTCGATAAATACCAAACTTGGTACGTGTATGTTCACTATCTTCCGAAGATGCGATAGGAAAATTTTCCAGAAAATACTCTCAACCCAAACTACCCTTTACATGGGCACGTTTCACACTATTTTCTCAAAAATGACGCTAACTTGTTTTCATTAAAATATCATACGCATATTTCAGATACTTGCATGGTAAAGCAAATGTATATCCTCAATTTTCTGCGAATAGCCTGCGAGGTTCTTTTCATTCTGAAGAATTTTTTATATAATTTTCTGTAACTGATAAATTGTAAGGGAGAGACAAACACCTACTACAAAAAAAAGTGGTTCTGCTTAAAACATATATTTTTTTTCTTTCGTTCTTTGTGCCATTATCCGTTTCCGAAACATACGTTATTGTTTTGAATATTTAAATATTTGTTTGAAGTTCAAAAGTCGACATTCGTTGTTTCTCGCAGTCATACAAAGAATGGCATTTGAAAACCAGCATATACCGACCCGCTTTTTAAAGGGTTGACTGTCGGTTTAGCTACCTAATACCCTTTCTAATTAAAACAAAATGTGCAACGAAAGCATTTCTGCAAACCTTTATCTCGATTAACATGAATAGAAAAATAAGGTTCTGCAAGTATTGTTTGTACAAGAAAGGGAGAAAAAGTGATGTGAATGTAACACAATTTTTTCACATTTCTCATACAATGTAAAAATTAAGCGAATTTATTAAAATGAGAAGTAAGTTTATGAAAATAAAGGGGGGGGGGTAATGAATCCATACCTCGTACTATTTGATATATAAGTACAATGAGATCGTTTTATGGTGAGGCCGAGATCGCGTTACCTTATTATGTATGAAAATATTCTGTTCCAAAAGATTTCGCATACGCATCCGAGTGACGCGGTCTGAAGCAGATTCAATATCTCTGTCGCTCGTATGCATGCTCCGGACAGAGTATTATACTGGGGTTTTTTTTTGTTCCGTAACTCCTCACTCACGAGTGATAGTTATACAGCGGGAAAACGTTGTTCCTCTGGTTGATACCCTCTGCTGCAGTGTTCTTGTCTCCGGCTATTGTTGCTCGTCGGCTGCCGTTTTCTCCATTCCTGATCAATTACCTATCTAACTAATTTCACGGGTCTCAGGGTTTTCGTAGGTGAGACAAGTTAAAATACACTGCATTTTCCTTAAAAACTATGGTTTATTATAAAATAAATACTTATGGGCGGCTCGCTTTTCCCATTGTAACAATTCCTACCATTATAATAATTAGGAGCCTAATCCAACTGCACACGCTTCACACCTCAATGCACACACGTGCGTTTGTCGTCCAGAGAGTATCACTGTGTGTCGAAGAGATTCTATTACACAGCGAAAATCTAGAGGCTTTCTTCCCCATTTATACTTGAGCCTAGTGACGCTCGCCTCCGCGCCTCAAAATGTAACGACATTTCTAATTGGCCCTCAGATCGCGTTACCTTATTATGTATGAAAATATTCTGTTCCAAAAGATTTCGCATACGCATCCGAGTGACGCGGTCTGAAGCAGATTCAATATCTCTGTCTCTTTCCTTTCTATATCTGTCTCTTTCTATTTCTCCTTATTGCTTACAGTTCCTTGCTCATTAGCTTGGTGAAAGGGGGCTCTACCTAGACTTATCTTTTACCTGGAATTAGCTAGCTCGCCCGTCCCTTACTTGTCTAAGTTACAATCTGCTTTTGTAAATTCCTGCTTGTTAAATATTCTAACATGTTTCTTGGTGAGTTATATTATTATGTGTATACGTATATCCATGTGTGGTATATACCCTTTCAGTTACATGCACTATAATGAGCACCAAGTGGTGTCCATCTGAGTGAACACATTCCTGGTATCTTCAAATGAAATTTCCATTCACACGCACAACTTCTACTTGCGTAATGTTCATAAAGTTTGTTCTTATATTGTCCTCAAGTTTATCTATGGTGTGGGGAATGTTTCTATCAACTTTTTTTAGGGTTCCCAACAAATAGATGCACCAATTTCGTCAATTTTTCCCTCCGTTAGAACATTTCGTTTTCGTTCTTAGGTTTAGCGTTTACATTGTCCTAAAAGTATTACCCAGACGCCTAACAGTTTCTCTACATGGAACTGGAATACCAGGAAATGTTTCCTGAAATTGTCTACACACCTGTCTATATGATTCGGTTTTTACGTATGTATCGTACATAAAAATTCGTTGTTCAAGCGTGAATTTGTCGGCAGACATTGCAGTGGACTAATAACAAAACATTAACACTCTTAAACATGTTACACACGATACACATGTCTTGAATAAACTTTCACCTTTGAGATGCACAATGTCAACTCTCTTTACAGCACTAACACAGCAGCGACTAAAACACAGCTGATAAAGATAACCTGGAACGCGTCGTGCGCCGCCAGTTGCGCATCGGAAAAGTACCGAGGCACTGCAGTACAGCGTGATACGCAGACAGCCGGTCTACGGCATCACCTTAAAACGCCCGCACCGTATAATGTTGCGATGCCTTTATGTTAAACTCCAGATGCCGGATTCTTGTCCTGTTATTTGCTTCACGGAAGCTAGTTAACGATCTTTAAATGCTTTTAAAGAAATTGTTTCACTGCCTTTCTAGACACATCTAATGATATTTGTATCAATAGGTAGACGGAAACACACTCGCATTTGCTGACGTTGGTAAGTTAGGCACTGAAGATGTGAAATCGCTTTCCCTCTTATTCCCTTGTTCAGCAGAAGAGGGTACACCGGGTTTATATGCCGTGAATTACTGTCTACATTGCAATGTCATGTGTAGCTCGTATAAAATGGTTGATGTTCTGCTTACAAATCTTCAATAAATCCGTTAACCGCCAATGAAACCAAGTTGCGTGTATGTTGAGCAGGGAAACGGGACGGGAACAACCCTGACATCTTCGTGGATAGTATCGTGACCCTGGTATTGGCTAATCAATAAATATGCTATATTCTAAAATAAAGACTTAACAGCACGCCTAACGTTTTAAAAGCTGCCAAGTGGAACGAACCCTGACCGGATCTATTCTTGGATTTACTCAAAGTAGATAAGAAAGAGCAAAATTTACTCTTTATGCAGATCCGTCCTCAGGTGATAAAAATATCAAGCTCGCGCGCCTTATTATCACGGAGTCGATTGTTTCAGCCAGTAGACACAACTCAGCGTATACATGTCTCTCCCCAACCCATTTTTTTTACTTGCATTAAATGAAGTATTGTATTCCACCCAAAAATTCCATACCGAGATTTCACCGGAAATACATGTTTTGAGACCCCTGAATAAAAAAAACATTTTTGGAAACATGTCCGTGTGTGTGTCTGTGTGTGAACAATATAACTCAGAAACGCAGTCGGATAAAAACCAAACTTGGTATTTAGGTTCAGTATCTTCCTGCGGCACGAAGGTTTTCAAGAAAATCCCCCCCACCCCAGATTACCCTTTACATGGAACATTTTTCGAAAACTTTAATTTTCTCAAAAATGGCTCTAACGATTTTGATTAAAATATCATATGTTTAAGATATTTTCATGACAAATAAAATGTATATCTTGAATTTTCTGGGAATGTCTCCAAAAATATTCTTCATTGTGAACGACTTTTGCATAACTGGTAAACCATAAGAGATAGACAAACTTTTACTACACAAAAATGTAGATCGCGTTAAAATACACAATTTATGTCATATACATTTTTGTTGTTGAGTGAACCATTTTTGAGATATTTCTTGTTATTCCCTTAAATTTTTCAATACTTATTTTCTCAAATGGGAATTCGTTATTATTTTTGTTTTTTTCTTGGATATGCAAAGAGTATTAATCTGTGGCAAAGAGAATGGCGCTGTACTTAGCAACCAACTATTAAGAGATATGTATACGTATTTTTATAAGGCCCTTGTAAATAAAAAACAAGGGGAACATAGTGCGCCTTAAGCGATAGTCAAATATTTTAGAACTGATAGCTATGTGTAAAATTGCACGTCAAAAGATCATTTCTGCAAATGTTTATCTCGATTAATATGAAATAGATGGAGAATAAGAGTTTGTATAAATAGTTTGTACAAGAGTAGAGAAAGTCAAGTGAGTGTAACACATCAGCTTTTTTCCTATTGCTCCCCAGAGCAGAACTGGTAAGGATTCGGCTTGACTGATTTAACCTTAGATATGTCAGTCCAGTTTTAAAATGTACCACAGTGTTAGGGTGTGTGTTGCAAGAACGTATTTATTGATTCAGTTAACTATAATGGTTGTATAAGTACGCCTACAGCCTGATACACTTTTAGCAATCCAATGCATAGTTTTCTACTTTAAGTTGTATACTCGGTTAATTTAAAACTTGCCGGCGTCTGAGAGACGGAGCTCGAATCGGATACTTCCGTGAGCGCTCGGGACAGCTAAGCTTTGTTCACAAGACTGCGTATATTGTTGTAGTAGTTATAATGTGGAACACAACTATAATCACTTAAGTCTTCAGAGAAAATAATTCATATGCGAGGTTTCAAACAGACAGACTTTTCAGAGCGTTTCAACACTGAATATTTGTAACCAAAAGATATTGTATTGATTTATGGTTCTCAATTGGAGTATGCTAAAGCTCATACAATACCACGCTTACTGCAGCACTCTTAGCTCAGTGATACAGAGTTAGTTTACTGTTCCTGAGGTTGCAAGCTATTCAATCTTTTTGTCGCCTTTCATTCTAAATACACGAGTAAAAAACATAACATTTATCCTAAAATAACTTTTGCTTTATTGTCCTGACTTCCATCTTAGGCCAACATGAAACTTAAAGAGGCACGCGATTTGTTCCAATCCTATATTTGTGGTATAAAATAAAATATTTAATTTCTAAAATAGAAAACAAAATCGCTAATTTTATATTTCAAAAGAAAAAGTAAAAGGAAAGAAACATGCCACATTCTCAATATCCACTCCAGTAGCCTTCTGCATTTATAACTGTCCTGAGTCTGGAGTTCACGAATCGTGGGAAATAGTTTAGTTTCCTGGCAACCGCTTCCCACCAAGTCTGGACAAGGTAAAAAATAAAAGATAACAATCCACTACGGAGAATCAAAATCGAACTGCTTGCGTAGAAGTTAAATAGCTTAATCACTGCTCCACGCGAAGTACGGTGTTGATGTATCCCAAATCAATTGCCTTCTGTGGCACGTATTATAGATTTAGGCAAAGCAGCGCACAGAAGTTGGCGGTTGTGAACCGCGCGCTCACTCGAAGGGACTCGGAAAAAATCTGATGTGTTGCACTCACATGACTTTCTCTACTCTTGTACAAACTATTTTTACAAACTCTTATTCTCCATCTATTTCATATTAATCGAGATAAACATTTGCAGAAACGATCTTTTGACATGCAAAGAGAATTACATTTTATACATAGCGACCAGTTCTAAAAAATTTGACTATCGCTTAAGGCCTACTATGTTCCCCTTGTTTTGTATTTGCAAGGGAAATATAGAAACACAGTAGCCTTTAAGCATAGACATATCTCTTAATAGCTGGTTGCTATGTGCAGCACCATTCCCTTTGCCACAGATTAATACTCTTTGCATATCCCAAACAAAAAAGAAAAAATGAATAACGAATTCCCATTTGAGAAAATAAGTATAAAAATTTAAGGGAATAACAAGCAATATCTCGAAAATGGTTCAATCAACAAAAAAAATGGATATGACATGAATTGTGTATTTTAACGCGATCTACATATTTTGTGTAGTAAAATTTTGTCTATCTCTTATGGTTTACCAGTTATGGAAAAATCGTTCACAATGAAGAATACTTTTGCAGACATTCACAGAAAATTCAAGATATACATTTTATTTGTCATGAAAATATCTTAAACATATGATATTTTAATCAATATCGTTAGAGCCATTTTTGAGAAAATTTAAATTGTTCCATGTAAAGGGTAGTCTGGGGTGGGGGGGAGTTTCTTGAAAACCTTCGTGTCGCATCTCTGGAAGATACTGAACCTAAATACCAAGTTTGGTGTTTATCCGACTGTTCGTTTCTGAGTTATGCTGTTCACAGACACACACACGGACATGTTTCCAAAAATGCTTTTTTTTTTTGGATTCAGGAGGCCTCAAAACATGTATTTCCGGTGAAATCTCGGTATCGAATTTTTGGGTGGAATACAATACTTCCCCTACTTACTATACGTAGCAGAGAAAGTAAAAAATTTAAATGCTTGAGAGACTGGCCAATTTAGTTGACCGAGTACATTGTATTATATTCAGTCATTCATTCACTCTATAATTTTCTGTTCTCCAAAAGAATTCGAGAAAAGTGCTTTAGAATTCCATATAGCCATGCTAAAGATACAAATGCTCAGTAACTTATTGTTTCTAGAAAGAAATTCTGAAAAATTGGTATTTTAGTACGGGAATATATTACATTCTGCTAAAATATTGCCCCCAATGGAACATCGCCTTTATACTGCCGATTTTAATGCCTAAATCCATAATTACTTACGAAGCTACTTCGTCACTGTGACCAATTACGTGAATTGCTCCTCCAGAATATGATTGTAATTCCGAGTCATTTCCGCTCTGTAATGTGTTTTACTCATAGTCCTTTAGACAGAGGACGAGTGACAAACGCACAGCTACTTCCTCATAATTCATTCTGTAGCGGTATAAAATGTCCATATCTCTACAAAAATTGAACAAAAACAAGATATATATCTCACGATTTATGCGAGTGTAGTGCTAATGCAAGCGGGAAGGACTCTATTACTATTTCGAAAGAGAGAAATGGATTCACATTGCACAGTTTTCTTTTTTTATCTTGAAGCACGTAGTCCTACGAGGGTGTAATACGTTTTTGCTCTTAAATGTTTAATAAAGACTTGTGCTTTTAGTATGCGTTACTAGAATTTATCCTAAATATGTTAATTAGTTTTGAAAATACGATTTTATGGACGCTTTTATATACATATTAGATGTTAATTATAGCATAAATATAGCGAATAACAGGAATAAAACGGATCGTAGATGCATTCCTTTTTAGAATATCCCATTTGAAATGGATACCGTGTGATCTGTAGGTTGTCAAGGAAGAGTGAAATGGGTTCATTATCAGACATCCATCAATGCACTCTCCTCTCAAAGCAAATGTGTTACTCATATGTGGCTGGTTTGTCGCTGTTGGTCGAGATACACAAAAAATACAGAAAAACGACCTGTTGGAACGCTAGGTGTTTTTTTTTTGTAATGGGATGTCTTAGTCATGCGGGTGGTATTAGAGATAAGAGAGGGACACTATTAAAGCGTAACCATCTTCACCAGGAGCCCCTGCACGATTAAAGAAACATGTGTGTGGTGGGCTATTAATGGCGAGAGAATATGCTTCCCCCCTTTTTTTTTCGGAAACAATTAATACTGAAATGTATGTGCAAAACATTTTGTGGTTATTTGTTGGCAAATTAACTGAGAGGGAAATAAATTATGCAATTTTCCAGCAAGACTCTGCGACGGCACATACAGCCAACTTCTCCTTACGGGCAATCCGTTAAATGTTTGAAGAGAGTGTTATCAACTTATCACCAAGAGCATATCGACACCTCGGCGCCCGGATTTAACCCTAAGGGGGGATTAAAAGAGAAAGTTTATGAAACACAACCATATAATTAAGAAGAACTTAAAGATAACATTAGCCAAGAAAATGCTGCCATTTCTCAAAGGGAACCGTAGCGTGTATTGGTCAATTTCCTAAGTAGGTACCAGAAATGTGCGAACAACGAAGGGAAGCACTTCTAACATCTCTTGGCTTGATATTGATGCAGTAATTTGTATCACAAATTATTTAAATGTAAAGAGTGATTATAGTATGAATATGCATTTTTGTGTAACATTGATTTGAGATGTTTGTTGACCGTAATTATTGTTGAGAAGTAAGTTTATACGACCTTACTGAAACTGTCAATAATAGCGTGCAATAATGCAGCGAGGGGGTGAGCTGTTTATCATTATTGGAAACGAGGAAGTTACGTAATGTTGGCGCGTTTTCCTTTAGAATCTCCTGGAACATTTCCCTAGAGCATATGTATTCATAATTTTCATTGGATATAAAAATAGACGCTAATGTTGGCGCGTTTTATTAGCCAATAGAAAATCAGTTATAATCTTTAGGCATATCGGGGTGTATGAGTATAAAAGAGCTAGGTTAGAGGTAGAGCCCGTCAGTTCATCAAAATTCTTTGTACATTACACGTCGCCTTCAGCCCGTCAGTTCGTCGAAAGTATTTGTACGGCACACGTCGGATATCAATTTGCAGGTTACGCGTAACAGAGTTATGAAAAATCTCAAGTGTTATAAAGTTAATTATACAAAAAGTTGAAGTACGCGAATTAAGAATTATCAGTAATGAAGTTATTATAACAGTTTCAGTTTGGCGAGTGTCTAGATCAATGTGTAAATGTGATAGTGACAGTGTTCAACAATAAAAGTATAAAAGAAATTCTTTCATCAGTGTTATCTTTGGATAAAAGATTCCTTTCGGTTTACACAACCTGTATAAAGAGAAGTGCTCGACCCAAAAGGATAATAGCTAGCCGGAGGACAGTAAAAAAAAATTAAATAAAATAAAATAAAAGTAGCATTCTTTCAAACAAAAACTAATACTGCCGCAAATTGCTAACACCAGATGGAGCTACAAACCTAACAAAGAATCACGTCACAAAATGGCTTCACCATGTTGAGTAAACACATACACAAATAACATTATAAATTTACCATCGCAAATTGGCTCCCAAACGTGGGGCTAAATAAATAAATAATGTCACAACTAATACCACCGCAATATGTGTGAGTACTTTTATTTTTAAGGTTTACTTATTGTTTCTTTGTTAGAAATAACTTAGACGACAAATCGTAGTATATTTACTGCGGACGTGCTGTCATCCGCTCAGCGCGTATAGGAAGCAGCGCCGCCGGCCAGCTAAGAGCCCCGAAACCTGTTCTGCTCCATGCTGATCACCCAGTACATCTTGTTAATCTAGGTATAAGAAGGATACAGTAAACTAAAGCGATAGCCAGGTTTTTAAAAAGCAGATCGCAATGTGATGGCTTTCAAATTCCACACTCTGCATAACCGTTAGAAAAAAAAACGAACAGAACTTACCACTTGAAAAAGTATGCGTATTTGAAAATTCAAACAATAACGCCATACAATTTTATTTCACAAGAAGTGCGCGCTTTAACGAGATATACTTCCTTTTTTTTAAAGGTAGTAAGACGTTGTCTCTCTCTCTCTTATGGTTTACCAATTACACAAAAGTCATTCATAAGGAAACGAGCACTTCGCAAGCAATTCAGAGAAAATTCAAGATATACATTTTGACGCGCAAATATCCTAAACATACACTAGGTGATCAAAAGTATCCGGACACCCGGCTGAAAATGACGTACAAGTTCGTGGCGCCCTCCATCGGTAATGTTGGAAGTCAATATGGTGTTGGCCCACCCTTAGCCTTGATGACAGCGTTCACTCTCACAGGCATACTTTCAATCAATGCTGGAAGGTTTCTTGGGGAATGGCAGCGCATACTTCACGGAGTGTGGAACTGAGGAGAAGTATTGATGTAAGTCGGTGAGGCCTGGCACGAAGTCGGCGTTCCAAAGGTGTTCTATAGGATTCAGGTCAGGAAACTGTGCAGGCCAGTCCATTACAGGGATGTTATTGTCGTGTAACCACTCCGCCAAAGCCCGTGCAGTATGAACAGGTGCTCGATCGTGTTGAAAGATGCAATCGCCATCCCCGAATTGCTCTTCAACAGCGGGAAGCAAGAAGATGCTTAAAATATCAATGCAGGTCTGCGCCGTGATCGTGCCACTCAAAACAACAAGAGGTGCAAGCCCCCTCCAGGAAAAACACGACCACACCATGACACCACCACCTCCGAATTTCACTGTTGGCACTACACACGCTGGCAGATGACGTTCACCGGGAATTCGCCATACCCACACCCTGCTATCGGATCGCCACATTGTGTACCTTGATTCGTAACTCCACACAACGTTTTGCCACTGTTCAATCGTGTAATGTTGACGCTCCTTACCAAGCGAGGCGTCGTTTGGCATATTCCTGCGTGATGTGTGGCTTATGAGCAGCCCTTCGACCATGGAATCCGAGGTTTCTCACTTCACGCCTAACTGTCATGATACTTGGAGTGGATCCTGATGCAGTTTGGAATTCCTGTGTGATGGTCTGGATAGATGTCTGCCTATTACTCTTTACGACCCTCTTCAAATGTCGGCGGTCTCTGTCAGTCAACAGACGAGGTCGGCCTGTACGCTTTTGTGCTGTACATGTCCCTTCACGTTTCCACTTCACATCAGAAACAGTGGACCTAAGGATGTTTAGGCGTGTGGAATCTCGCGTACAGACTTCTGACACAAGTGACACCCAATCACGTGACCACGTTCGAAGTCCGCGAATTCCACGGAGCGTCCCATTCCGCTGTTTCACGATGTCTAATGACTAGTGAGGTCGCGGATAATGAGTACCAGGCAGTAGGTGGCAGCACAATGCACCTAAGATGAAAAACGTATGTTTGTGGGGGTGTCCGGATACTTTTGATCACATAGTGTACGAGTATGTTATTTTAATCCAAAGCATCAAGAATTATTTAAAAAAATGAAATATTTTCCATGTAAAGGGTATTTTGGATGGGGAGATTTTCTTGAAAATCTTCGTGTGGCATCCTTGTAAGATGTGAAACTTAAATACTAAGTCTGTATCGAACCAGCTTGTTATCTCTCTCTCTCTCTCTCTCTCTCTCTCACACACACTTTTTTCCAAGAATTCTTTTTATTAGTATTGTTTATTTATTCAGGGGACCTAAAAACGTGTACTTTCAGTGAAATGTGCATATAGAATATTTTGGTGGAGAGCAATACTTCCTCTATTATAGTTGGTACAGGAAGAAGTTCTTAGAAAAATACACTTTTTCCAACTAATTTTTCAAAACTAAAAACCTTCGTATAACCAAACTTGTTAAAATTAGAAGTTTTATGTATTAACTTGCCACTTTGGATGAAATAAGGGTTGTCTTGGCCCTACATGTTCTAATGGGAGTAAAAAAGGACTGGTTAAAATTAGAATTGTTATGTATTCAACTATTCCTTTAGGTCCATATTTTTCAGAGCTGTTACACATCCCTGAGGCATCTGAGGCGTTTCTGAAGTTTTTTTTGTAATAATCCCAGCTCCGTCAGAAAGCTCTGCAATACACAATTGAGCTCGATTAAGCTGTTTTTGTTGCACACTAAAACTAGTTTGCCAATCATTTTCTTGAGTGAAACGTTGGATTTAATTTAGTTGTTTTGTTCCAAATTTTGGGGCTCTTGACAGAGCCTATCATTTCTTAATAAAAATGGAGCAGCAGGAACTAGCATACGTAATCAACGTTTTGAAAAGCATAATACGAAAATTAAATGAAACTAATATGTGTAAATTTGGATTTTTAACTAAAAGCAATTAACAATTGCAGTATACTGATGGCGGTGGCAAGCGCGATGCCATGATAGTGTACTACAAGACAGTCGAAGAGACATACTACTACGAGAGGTAGGTGCTGTTTTGTTCAGAAGTGGGCTGTTTGTTGGGGTTAGCCTTTCACGTGCTATGCTATGAAATATATTACATGTTTTTCGTAGCCTTGCCTCTGTCCCCTTGTATGTAGTCTGCACACTTAAGTTATAAAGAGGAAGATTTATGTTTTAAAATATGGAATGTAAAATGCTCGTAGCAATAAAAAAAAGCAGACCACTTAAGATCGAATATTGTACTTATATAAAACCATATGAAATGTTTTGGAGGTTGTAGCAAGCATATGCTGGCCGATTTTACACATCCCTGAGTTGTGAGGCAGTATTTTTAACACTTTAAATGATATCAGTCTAATTATATAATATAAAATATAATAACAGCCAGCCTTTAAACAAGATGTGTATAATATAAAATAACATATAACATGTATGTAACAGCCATTGTATTATGTTTATATTATTATGCACACGTTTAATACTGTTATGTGAATGTAGTAAGTAATTTAATAATGTAGGATCTGTGAGAATATAGGTTCAAAACTTGCTAACAATGAGGTAACCTTGAGGTAATAATGAATTGGAAAGTTTAATAATGCTACTAGTTATTCTTGGAGCAATAATAATGTAATTTTTGAGACAGTTTATGAATAGCCAATCAACAACCAGAAAAAGCTTAAGTTAAATAAAAGTATTCTATTGGAGTAAGATTAGCCAATCAGAGATTTGAAATAGATGAAATTTGCAAATTCAGGCGGTAGAAGTCAGTTGCTAGTAGACAGTGTTCCTAACCTGACGCGAGACGCGTCCTCGAGAAGCTTAATACGTATTCAGTATGAGACGAAAATTCATTATAAAGTTTACGTGTTTAAAAAGTGCAAGTAATTAATAAAAGAATCTCACAGCTCTCTATATCAGTGAAGGGTTATTTAATCGTGTGAAGGATTAATAAATGCAGTGAAGTAAAAATTATAATTTGTGTAAGCGTACATTCTTTAACGGTATCACACCCTGTTAAGCGAAACATGTTTCTACAAAATTAATACTGCGCAGCCGAGGCAAACATAAATAAATATTTAAAGAAACATAAAAATACAAAGTTGATTCCTAAACATTGGGGCGAAGGCTACCGGAAAGTAGACCTGGGGCGAAGACAACCGGAAAGTGAACATTGGGGCGAAGGCCACCGGAAACTGTGTACAATACAACTACTCCTAAAATAAACCAAGTTCAGTTGAATGAATGATTTATTGTCTACATGCAATTTATACAATGTTTACAATACAACAGAGTTGCTTTATTATTTCTCTTCCCCTTATATTTAACATTCTGTTGTATATATATATAATGCGGAAATATGATTTTCCACTATTTACTTCCTTGCCTTGTTACCCTTTTTCCGTATTTTCTTCAATTTGCTTCACATCTCCCATTTCTCTAGTATTAAATTCTTTCTTCCTTTATCCGTGTGTTCGCATTCCAGAATATAATACCAATTGTCATATAATCCATTACATTCAGTACATCTCCCCCCCCTTATTCTCCCTGATAGACCACTTAAATTCATTACATCTGTCCTCGCCCATGCATGCCCCATTCTGGCCTCTTTGTGGCATACTTCGATGTAGCTTTCCCCCCCCCCCCCGTTCCGTTTTTAAATATCTATAATATATTAATGACCTTTTTTCCTTGAAACTACTCATAATTTCTTGCTTTTCAATATCCTCCACTCTTGTTCTAATGTCTTTCCAGAAACCCTTACTTTTGTTGTTTCTTTCTGCCCATGTTTCTCCCATTCCTATTTCTTGCAATGTTGTATGTATACTGTGCATCCAAGTGTCTTTTTCCCATTTTCTCCTGTACAACCAAGCATTGCTTTAGTATCTCATTTTCCTCCAGTAGCTTTATTCTGAAGTAGTATTTGATTGCCCTTTCTACCATTTTGCCTTTAGCTCCCACCACCCCTAGTTCTGCTGCACAACTTCTTGGTAATACAGGCTTATTTTGCAAACATTCCTATGTATAGCAGCTACATTTTGCCATCCATTTTCCAGCCCCCATATCTCTGCTGCGTATAACATCCTTGCTTACACCACTGTGCTATGTCTCCTTTCTAGCCACGTAATTTGCATTTCTGGCATTTTATTCACACATGCTCTGATTACCTGTATTGCTTGTTTCCCCTTTGGTAGTACTCTTTTCCTTCTGTTCTCCCCAATCCCCTGCACTATTGAGCCTTACTCCTAGATAGTTAATTGTCGCCACTTCTTCCAGCTCCGTTCCTTTCCAATACCACTTTTCGGTCTTTCTTAGTTTATATCCTTTCTTAAAAACCATCATTTTCGATTTCTTTTTGTTTATTCTCAACCCCCAATCTTTACAGTATTTGTCAATTGTTTCAATAGCTTTACTTAGCCCCACAACTGAGATGCAACCAGCCACTAGATCATCTGCAAACAATAATCCTGGCATCACATCCCTGAGCTACACGAATGAACTGAGAAAAGTTCAAATAAAGGCAAGTTCTTTTATTGTTTCTCGAATTTCTGTTGGGCTTCACAACTGGCATCGGAAACAATAAGTGGGTCTTGTTATAGGACGCTTATCCACAAAGCACTTTTAAAGAAGTGTTACCAAATGCTTGCTCATAAAATATCCTCATGGTACAGGATATTAAACATAACGTATAGGTATCTGGAGATTGCAAAGTTTCGCGGTCGCGAATTTCGCGAATTGTGATAAAATCAATTGTTTTACATTTAAATTGGATTTACACTACACAGTTTTGTATTTTAACTCAAAAACAAACTTGCGATAAATCGCGAATTTGATACGAAATCGCAAAATGTTAGTATTTCTGTGAAATAATTACCAATTCAGGAGCAAACTGCGAAGCGAATATGCGAATTTTGAATTTCACGCGGAAGTTCATCAAGAGCGGTTGTGAAAAGATTTAAACATGATTAATTGATGAGAGTATATGCAAAGCAGGGAAACCAGCATTCAGTTTCATTTGCATGTTGGCGATCCTGCTAAATCATCGGACCCGTTTTTGTCACTCGAAAGAAAATGAATGCTGGGACACGCGATCATGGCAGCCATTGGTGCATTTTCCTTCACGTTCATTGGGGCAAACAACCGCCTACTTCATAGTGTTTATCACATGTCACAGAAGAAGAAAGATAGAGCTTTTAAACGCATTTCGAACTGCAAGTCCTGCCTTTCAGTATAAGTATCATGGGTCAATTCCACAGATAAAAATACAGTAATGTGCAAATTATTAATTGCCAAGTATCTTGTGAGAGAAAGGATTTCATCGAGAAGCACTTAAAATCAGTTAAGCACGAGTCTGCATTGAATTCGCGTACAGAAAGCGCGTCTTCAAGCTTACAAGCATCCATCGCCACCTGCTTCAGCAGTGTGGAAAAGAAAAGGAAGACCGCCGACTATTTTGGAAAACGTGTTTCTGAAACGTTTTTAAAGTCAAATATTCCATTCTTTAAGCTTAACAACGAACATTTGAAGGCATTCTTGAATGAATTTTTTGAAGGAAGTTGCATAATTTGATAAAGGATCGCCTTAAAGTTTGGATAAGGTAATTTTTAATCGGCTACGAGCATAAACGCTTTAAAGTTCAAATTAGAATATTTAACTACTTGGGCAGTACAATTTAATTTAAGAAATGCGCCATGTGTTTATTATTATCATCACTGTGTATTTAAATTCTGCAACAATCTGGTAACAATGCGGTTTTACTGCAGTTAGTTTATTTCCACAACCGGATCAAGTTCCATTAATTTCCGAGATACGGACATCGCAACGTAAAACGGCAGGTTATGGACAATGATAAATTTGAGAAATGCCATTACTCAGAAGATATGGTGGAGATTTGCGAGGCGAGTTAGCGCTGCGAACTTATATTCTTACTAAGTAGCGTCGCTGAAAAAAAAATTGTTTAACGACGCTTTCAATTACCAGGATCATATCAGCGTCGCCGTGTGCCGGAATTTTGTCCCCCAGGAACTCTTTTACACGCCAGTAAACTTACTGACATGGGGCTGACGTTTTTAAGCACATTTAAAAACCATCGATCTGGGCTGGGTTTGAACCTTTGACCTCGAGCTTTGAAGGTCAGATCTTTAACCAACTAAGCTACCCAGACTGACTAGCGTCGCTGACTCGAGTTTCTACAAAGTAAAGAGTTTTCGAATTGAATAAGCTTTATGTTACGTTAGTTTGGCTTTATTCAGAAATCTTAATTAGATGTAATTTTGTTACTTCCAATCATCTTTTCACTACGTATTGACTGGCTTAATTTGTTAATTACGTTTCTCTTGATTAACACAAATTCTGAGATAGATTCTAATAGGATTGATTCTATTTAGCTCAGGTATTCAGACTGTTGCAAGTTGGATTAAAAAACTGCCTAAATACACATAATTTGTGTTTTTAGTTGATAAGCCGCTATACCTTCCGAATAATGCCCTAAATATGTCACTGGATGTTACAGATATAATCCCATTTATAAAACGCAATGTTGCACATGTTAAGTAATGTAAATGCTCCATTTTAAAAGTATGATCCTGTAAGTACTGCAGAAACCAATGTAAGCTGATGTATTTGCTTATTTCTAATTCCATTGGGATTTTGTTTTACATTTCAGGAGCTGGAGATATAACCAGCGCAAAGACTGTGATGGACAAATATATTCCACAGATGAGAGCAAAACGAGAAGATGAGGACCACATTGCAGGGCCAAAAGGTCGCATACTTCTGTGAAAAAAGCACCAACAAACGTAATCAGTGTGTGTTTGTAGTGCTTCTGAAACTAATAAAGCCTGCTGTGGGTGATGTCCATCCTCTAGAAACTTCAGACACTAAAAGCTGTTCTAGAGTTGTACTAGACACACTGAAAAAACTCTGATGTGTTACACTCACATGACTTTCTCTACTCTTGTACAAACTATTTTTACAAACTCTTATTCTCCATCTATTTCATATTAATCGAGATAAACATTTGCAGAAACGATCTTTTGACATGCAAAGAGAATTACATTTTACACATAGCGACCAGTTCTAAAAATATTTGACTATCGCTTAAGGCCTACTATGTTCCCCTTGTTTTGTATTTGCAAGGGCAATATAGAAATACAGTAGCCTTTAAGCATCGACATATATCTCTTAATAGCTGGTTGCTATGTGCAGCACCATTCTCTTTGCCACAGATTAATACACTTTGCATATACAAGACAAAAAAATCTGATGTGTTACACTCACATGACTTTCTCTACTCTTGTACAAACTATTTTTACAAACGCTTATTCTCCATATGCTTCATGTTAATCGAGATATCGAGATGATAATCTTATTGCTAATTTTCTTGTAGATGCAAGGGGAATATGGTAGCTTTTAAGCGATAGTCAAATCCTTTAAGCGCTGGTTGCTATGTGGAGCATTCCATTCTGTTTGCATATCCAGGACATAAAAAAATGAATAACGAATTTGAGAAAAAGTATAAGTATTGGAAAATTTAAGGGAATAACAAGCAATATCTCGAAAATGGTTCACTCAACAAAAAAAAGTATATGACATTAATTGTGTATTTTATCGCGATCTACATTTTTTGTGTAGTAAACTTTTGTCTATCCCTTATGGTTTACCAGTTATGCAAAAGTCGTTCACAATGAAGAATACTTTTAGACATTCCCAGAAAATTCGAGATATACATTTCATTTGTCATGAAAATATCTTGAACATATGATATTTTAATCAAAATCGTTAGAGCCATTTTTGAGAAAATTAAAATTTTCGAAAAATCTTCCATGTAAAGGGTAGTCTGGGGTGGGGGGATTTTCTTGAAAACCTTCGTGTCGCATCTCTGGAAGATACTGAACCTAAATACCAAGTTTGGTGTTTATCCGACTGTTCGTTTCTGAGATATGCTGTTCACAGACACACACACACACACATACACACACACACACACGGACATGTTTCCAAAAATGCTTTTTTTTTGGATTCAGGGGGTCTCAAAACATGTATTTCCAGTGAAATCTCGGTATCGAATTTTTGGGTGGAATACAATACTTTCCCTACTTACTGTACGTAGTAGAGAAAGTAAAAATTGAATACTGAACTTGATAAGGCTGTGGCACTCGTAATGGATTCAGCACGATACATCACCAAATGTTTCCAAAACCCTAAGTAATTCACTTCCCGACAATGTTTTTGTTGTACAATGTTGGGCACATAAGCTTAACTTAGTATTGAATGCAGTGGGTAAAAATCTGCCAGATCTGCGCCTCACAGTATCAAAAGTGAAGTTCTCATTTCTGAACACCCGAAAAAGGAAGCATCTTTTCCGTAACATTTTAAATGAGAAATACCCAGAAAAAGAGGTTCCATTATTTCCAATGCCCAGTATTGACAAGATGGTCTTCGTGGCATGAATCTGTAACATACCTTGCAGACCATCTTACTGATGTGTTCTGAAGCAACATACAGTACTAGCCACGGACAAACTAATGCGATAACTCATTAATGTAATAATATATCTAATTCACAGCTTCTCAGCATGAACACATTAATAATTTCTTTCTTGAATATTTCGTTCTAAGTTTTACGTGTTATGTATTTTTTTGGCTAATATTGTACTATAATAATTAAGAGGATGTTTAAAAAATACATATATTCATAATGGTGGAGACCAAATATATAACGTTATAACACGTAAAACATGAGCGGGAAAATCCATCGTTAGCTATACAACCAATAATAAAAGCTATGAGAAATGCAGTAGATCTCCGTAAGCATGTAACGAGTCTTGGATTCATAATTAAGTCAATGGAAGTCTGTAAAAATTTGTATATGTAACATAAACTGTTATTGGACAGTAGCACCAATCAGGTACATTGATACATACCTATAATTCAAATACATACGTTAAGAAAACGGTTGAAGGGAACGCTAACAGAACCTTGTCACACTTCGAGCAGGAAGACCTTGTATAAGCTCGTCTCTAAATAGACGCTGAAACTAAGTCTGCCAGTTATACATATTTTAACATGACAAAGGTTATAGTGACTTGTGAATAGATCTACTTGTGGTTTATCTAAAATAAAGTGAAATAGTTAACAGACGTGTGTGCAAAATATTTTAACATTCTCCATACCTAACCCTGACAAGACACAATTGCCCTCTGACTCAAAGTACAGCAGCCGTGGCATAATTATAAAATAATAATTACAACATACTAACCCACACACAAGAATACAGATATACGATCATCAGATTCCAGTGTATGAGAACGTCGTGATACATCACAAGAGTAAGGGCATCAAGACGACCTACAGGTACGTAACACAGCATCCATCATCATCAACTTAGTGGGGGTTCTCGGCGCAGAGTGTCAGTTTGACGTAGGCCCCTACTACGCTACAGTTGTTTATGAAAACTGATATTTCAGGAGTTCATAACGCTGGCGTGGACTTCTTGCAAAATGTAACCGAAGAGAAGTTGTTTACCATCGAAACAAGAGGCTCGCTTCATGGCGGAAATAGCCAGAGGCATTGTTCAGCTCATCACTTCTCCAGAAGGTCAGTCATATCCTACTGCGCACATTTTGGATGGACAGTCATTGAAGACCGCTGCAATTGGAGTACTTGACAGCAAATTGACCAACATTGTTCAAAGATGCAGCAGTAATTCAACAAAACAACGATGTTGAGTAATGCTGCTTCACATGGTGTAGCTAAACTAAATGCACTAAGAACCAGTGATACTGCAAATAATATTTACAAAGTGGTAGGTTTGACACTGCGGAAATGATTAATTTAACAGTAAATGAAGACGCTACAAAAGGCTGAACTTCTGCTCTAATCAAAGTGAGAAGTAATGCAAAGGATATGAAAATGAAGAAGAGCTGACATTATTTCAATGTTAACTGTAATGGCAGTTAAATATAGTGATTTTTGCAGAGTGTTCTTCAGTTGCTGTGGTGTCGTGTGCAAATGTTGATTACGAAGAATTTTTTTCTGTTTACAACAATGTCCTTTCTGATAAACGGCATCGTCATGCTGAACAGAATATCAATATTTTTTAGAAATTTATTTTGAAAATTAAAATGTCTTTCTTTCGAATCTCTAATGTATGCTAGTAGGTTAGCACATTATACTGGTGCTTTTGCTTTCGTATTCAATGTATTACACGGGACATTTAGCAATGCATTTGGTGATATAGCGCTGATCCAGCAGGAGAGACGCAAGGTGAACTGTCCACAAACTCTATGCACTAATGTATACAGAAGATGTGCTTCGCTAAAGAGCAGGACGAAATGTTAGTGAATTCTGAAGTGAAGAATCCTGTATATCCGTCTCACTTGCTGTATTTGTAGTGTTTCCACTTTTGGATACAATACTAGACCGTATTATGGTATTCGTCCATCACACTTAGATAACAACTAACAACTTAATATGCAGCCTGTAGCCATCACTCACAACACGCACAGTTGCTCTTTAAGCTACGGCTAAACAAATGCAAGGCTATTTGTGTTAATGTAATTACTTTCTCTACTACGTATAGTAAGTAGGGGAAGTATTGTATTCCACCCAAAAATTTGATACCGAGATTTCACCGGAAATACATGTTTTGAGACCCCCTGAATCCAAAAAAGCATTTTTGGAAACATGTCCGTGTGTGAGTCTGTGAACAGCATAACTCAGAAACGAACAGTCGGATAAACACCAAACTTGGTATTTGGGTTCAGTATCTTCCAAGGATGCGACACGAAGGTTTTCAACAAACCCCCCCACCCCAGATTACCCTTTACATGGAACATTTTACGAAAATTTTAATTTTCTCAAAAATGGCCCTAACGATTTTGATTAAAATATCATATGTTTAAGATATTTTTATGACAAATAAAATGTATATCTTGAATTTCCTGGGAATGTCTCCAAAAGTATTCTTCATTGTGAACAGCTTTTGCATAACTGGTAAACCATAAGAGATAGACAAAATTTTACTACACAAAAGAGTAGATCGCGCTTAAAATACACAATTTATGTCATACATTTTTTGTTGTTGAGTGAACCATTTTCGAGATATTCCTTGTTATTCCCTTAAATTTTTCAATACTTATTTTCTCAAATGGGAATTCGTTATTCATTTTTTTGTCTTGGATATGCAAAGAGTATTAATCTGTGGCAAAGAGAATGGTGCTGCACCTAGTAACCAGCTATTAAGAGATATGTATGTGCTTAAAGTCTACTGTATTTCCAAATTGCCCTTATAAATATATATTCCCCTTACATCTACAAGAAAATTAGCAATAAGATAGACTCTGCAAATGTTTATCTTGATTAACATGAAGTAGATGGAGAATAAGCGTTTGTATAAATAGTTTGTACAAGAGTAGAGAAAGTCATGTGAGTGTAACACATCAGATTTTTTTTAATTGAACACTAGTTTGTGAATGTGCACATTAACTTTGCGTTTTCTTCTTCTGTGAAACTTTTACTTTTATGACACTATATATTTACTGCTGTTTGACTTTCCCAATATATGTTAATGTGCATCATGACAAAATTTACCAGGTATACATATGATATATGTAATTGTAAACATTGAAAAAATTGCCTTATACCGAAAGTATGCAATTGCTTGCTTCAAACCACCGATTTTTCCGTTTTAAAATACCGCTTTCTATGTTCTTAAATCACCGAAATCTTCCAATCCCTATCTATATCGCATTATCTCATTTTTGCTTCCTCCACAACTTATCTATGATAGATCAAGAAGTACTGTATTCCACCCAAGAATTCGGTATCGAGATTTCACCCAAAATGCACCCTTTGAGGTCTTCTGTGCCTCCAAAAAGCATTTTAGTAAAGGGGAAGTAAAAGAGAGACAGAGAAAGTGGGAGAAGCATGTATATATAGAGGTCGATGGATACCAAACTTCATATTTTAAGAGTCCAGGAATCTCTGAAGGATGCAGCGTTCTCAAGAAATCCTCCCACCCAAAAAACACTCAGGAGGAAAAAATGAAATTTTTATTCTCTCAAAACGGCATCTTCTCCGTATTAAAGCTTTCACTCCAACCCCAGAGCTTAGTGGGTGCCTGGGGTCAGAACGCCTGTCGGGGAGCACAGAGCACTGTGGACGAGAGAGAACAGCCAGGATGGATGATCAGCCCGAAAGAGATGAGAGAAAGGAAGTGGATATGATGTGACGGTAAGATGAATGAAACGAAAGGTGATGATGGAGCAATTGGTGGAATGAATGGCAGAGAAAACCCGCCCAGACCCGCTTTGTTCACCACAAATCCCACATGCGGTTCCCTGGGATTGAACTCGGGCCGCCTTGGTGAGAGGCGAGCGGCCTCACCACTCAGCCACGGTGCCGCCCGAGATACTGAGATAATAGAAAAACTTACGTTTTAACTTTTCTGTGAATAGCCTGTAAATTTCTACTTACTGTGATTTAATTTTGTATAATTTCACATAAACGGGCAATCATTCAAGATAGACAAAGCCTTCAAGACTTAAACAACAGTGAAAGATGTATAACCCGTTGAAATACACATAAATGCATAACTTTTCGTAGCATTAGCCGAAGCCCAAATTGGTTGCTATGAAATTCAGAACCTGTGCAATTCTCCCCCACACCCACATGAGAATCATAAACAAAAATCAACTCGACACAGATGTTTTTCGTTTCCGTATCTAGTACGTAACCATGGAGGAATAAACGTAACCATGTCCAAAGAATTTAATTTGAAAACATTTCTTAGTCTTACATTTTAACGTGATAGGTATAAGGCACTTATAAATAATTTTTATAGGGATAGGTATGAATAAGCCGCCTGTAGTTCCACCCCCTTTCTTTCTTAATTCATCAAAACGACAGATGCGCCTTATTTCAGCCTTCCTCAATGGCTTATTTATGTATTTTCACTCTCAGTGAAAAAGTTGTTCGAGACAGATGTTACTCTGGGGTGCGGTCCATCCCCAAAACATAATCCCTTATGATAGAGATAAGTAAGTGTTCTAGTCGATTTTATAAATTTTTGTTATACACTGCACCTTGTTACCTGCCTCCAAAACCTCATAATGTATGAAACATCTATCTCACGGATTCAGTGTCAAAAATCACCCAAAAAAGGAAATGGCCGTTTTAAACAACCATAAAAGTAGGTAATAGTCTACAACTAATTAAGAGCGACGCCTATATGAAAAAAACTAATGTTACATTCACATGCTTTATCTATCCTCTATTGCTTATTAGTGGGTATACAAATTATTCTTACGAAAGTTTATTTTCCTATCTAGTTCATTTAAATCGAGATAAACCTTTCCGTAAGTAGTTGTACTAACACATTTCC
This sequence comes from Deroplatys truncata, assembly GCA_030765065.1. Classification (NCBI taxonomy): domain Eukaryota; kingdom Metazoa; phylum Arthropoda; class Insecta; order Mantodea; family Mantidae; genus Deroplatys; species Deroplatys truncata. The sequence continues at coordinate 170,703,235 of CM060983.1, forward strand.
TTATAGATAGATACAAAGAGAACACATATGGAAAAGTGTCAAAAGAAGACTAAGAGACATCAATCAACAGAAAATAAAATCGGATTGTAAAATTAAACCTTCTCTAAGTCTAGCAAATGAAATAAAATTGAATAGGGTTAAAGAGGCATATATACTAAACTTAGGGACAAAGGAAAGATCAGGAAAATGGCATGGTTTAGACTGGGGGGGGGCTGGAGGGCACAGAAAGTTACTGACGATTCTGGCAGGAGAATCCGCCCATTCTGTGATTTGGATGAGGACTGGGTACATATTTTGGCGGAATGCGTTCAGTGGGAGAACCGGAGAACAATTAAACTCAAAGAAAACGTCTTAAGTCCGTCAAGGAGGAGGTTGGCATGTTAAGATCTATTGGCTGACCAGAGGAAAATATGGGATATTTCTTGGCTAAAGTGCGCGAAGCTAGGTCAGATTTCTTCAGTTAGTCAAAGGTAATTCATCTCCATTTTCCTTCTTCTTGTTCTTTTTTTGTTTGTTTCTTTTTCTGGTGTCACCATACTTTGTATCTTAAATATGCATGTACGGTCAATGATCCATGCACTAAATACTTGTGTAACAACTTCATAATTTGAAACCAATAAAGATACCTTATCTATCTACCTACAAAGAGAAGAGCGATAGTCAAATGTTTTAGAACTGGACGTTATATGCTGGCCTTAAAATTCCAAGCCCTTTCTATGACATCGCGAGAAACAACTGAAAATCAAAAGGACTTTAAGGAGTGGCTAAGTATTGAACAACTCGAATCATTAATAACGGACAACTCGGAAATATTGATGCCACAAAGAGGTTATTTGAAATAAATTGTGTGTTTTAAAGGCATCTACATATTTTGTCTGGTACATTTTCGTCTATTGCTTAACGTTTACAAGAGGAATATATAAAATTCCTTACGAATGAAGAGGACTTCTCAGGCTATTTCCAGAAATTCCAGATACACATTTTATTTGTCATCTAAATGTCTTTAACACCTATATGGAATTTTACTCAAAATCTTACAGCCATTTTTTAAAAAAGTAAAAACATTGCAAAAATGTTCCCTGTAAAGAGTAGTTGGGGATGGAGATATTTTGTTGAAAATCTTCATGTCGCATCTTTGGAAGATACTGAACGTAAATACCAAGTTTGATATTTATTGGACTTTTCGTTTTCTACTTATGCTGTTTACACACATACACAAGCAGACACGGAACGTTTTCTAAAAATCTGATGTGTTACACTCGCATGACTTTCTCTACTCTTGCATAAACTATTTTTACAAACGTTTATTCTCCATATGCTTATGTTAATCAAGATGTTAATCTTATTGCTAATTTTCTTGTAGATGCAAGGGGAATTGGTAGGAATTTAAGGGAATAACAAGCAATATCTCGAAAATGGACCACACAACAAAAACAATGTATATGACATAAATTGTGTATTTTAATGCGATCTACATTTTTTGTGTAGTAAAATCTTGTCATCTCTTATGGTTTACCAGTTATGCAAAAGTCGTTCACAATGAAGAATACTTTTGGAGACATTCCCAGAAAATTCAAGATATACATTTTATTTGTCATGAAAATATCTTAAATATATGATGTTTTAATCAAAATCGTTAGAGCCATTTTTGAGGAAGTTAAATTTTTCGAAAAATGTTCCATGTAAAGGGTAATTTGGTGTGGGGGGATTTTCTTGAAAACCTTCGTTTCGCATCTCTGGAAGTTACTGAACCTAAATACCATGTTTGGTGTTTATCCGACTGTTCGTTTCTGAGTTATGCTGTTCACAGACACGGACACACACACGAACATGTTCCTCCAAAAATACTATTTTTTGGATTCAGGAGGCCTCAAAACATATATTTCCGGTGAAATCTCGATATCGAATTTTTTTGGGTGGAATGCAATACCTTCTCTACCTACTATGTACGTGGTAGAGAAAGTAAAAATGTGTGCCTTACTCTCACAACAAACTGATATTAAATTAACTCTAGCCAGGATACGCCTCGCATATTTTACCACCTGAGACATTTTATTAATAAAGTTAAAAGGTGTAATACAGGCTTAAAGTAGTGCTAAAAACCACTAGTGTTACCACCATCAAAGTTTCGAAGTGGTAACGAGTTAACCTAGCGTAAAGTCAGATTGGAGCTAATTAAAAGGCGTTGGGTATCAAGGTACTAAACTTACAGCAGTGGTATTGCTATTCGTTTAGCGGTACAGTGGCAGTTTGGGTTCTAATCCTTTATAGAAGCTTAGCTCTTGTCCTCTCCTTTCTGTGCTGCTTTGGACTTGAATATTTGCTATAAAATATTACACCCATGAAAGCAATAGTTTATATCGGTTTAGTTTTTTTTAACTTAGGTCACAAATAATTAAACATATTTTCAGTGGTCCGATGTGTACACAGTAGAACTCTGTATCAACGTAAATCTTTTGCTTTTTAAAGATTCCTCAGCTTCTTTGCATTGATGCACCGGTTAATAAATAACGCCGGCTAGGCAGAGAAATAAATACGTAAACTGTAGCTGCAGAAGACTTCTTAGGAGGTGTTTTCATATAATGCTAAATTCTGCGGGTTGCATAAATACAGAAAGATTATATACGTCTGCGACTAATTAATCTAAGTGAAAGTGAGTTTACCACAATAGTTTTTACTGAAGCAACATACAGTACTAGCCACGGACAAAGTAATGCGATAACTCATTAATGTAATAAGATATCTAATTCATAGATTCTCAATATCAACACATTAATAATTTCTTTCTTTAATATGTTGTTCAAAGTTTTACGTGTTATGTATTTTCTTCGATAATATTGTACGTATAATAATTAAGAGGATGTTAAAAAACACATATATTCATAATGTACACATGGTAGAGAACAAGTATATAGCGTTATAACATACAAAATATAATATGAGGGTGAAAGGCCATTGCTAGCTGTATAACCAGTAATATAAAATTACGAGAAATGCAGTAGTATTGACGTATGCATAACGAACCTTGGATTCATAATTAAGACGATGGAAGTCTGTAAACATATGTATACGTAACATAAACTGTTATTGGATAGTAGCACCAATCAGGTATATTGATACATACCTATAATTCAAATACGTACGTTAACAAAACGGTTGAAGGGAACGCTAACAGAAGCTTGTCACACTTCGAGCAGGAAGGCCTTGTATAAGCACGTCTCTGAATAGACGCTAAAACTACGTATTCAAAGTCTACCAAGTATACATATTTTAACATGACAAAGTTAATAGTGAATTGTGAATATCATATGTGGTTTATCTAAAATACAAGTGAAATAATTAATAGAATACGTGTGTGCAAAATATTTTAACTTTCTCCATATCCAACCCTGACAAGACACAATTGCTCTCCGACACAATTACAGCAGCCGTGGCACAATTATAAAATAATAATTACAACATACTAATACACACACACACACACACACACACAAGAATACAGATATACGATCATCAGATTCCAGTCTACGAGAACGTCGAGATACGCCACGAGAGTACGGGCATCAAGACGACCTACAGGTAAGTAATACAGCATCCGTCATTATCAACGTAGTGGGGCCTACCAAGGGGAAGCGCTATAATACTTTCTCTACTACATACCTATAGTAAATAGAGAAAGTATTGCATTCCATCCAAAAATTTGATTCCGAGATTTCAGCGGATGTACTCTTTTTGAGACCCTCTGAACAAAAAAAAAATTAGAAACATTTTCCATGTGTGTGTGTGTGTGTGTGTGTGTGTGTGTGTGTGTGTGTGTGTGTGTGTCTGTCCGTGTGTGAACACCTTACTAAACTTGGTATTTAAGTTCTTCCAAGGATTCCACACGAGGATTTTGAGGATAATTCACCCATCCAAAAGTCTCCTTCACATGGACATTTTTTTAAAATATTTTTATTTCCTCAAAAATGGCTGTAACAATTCTGATTAAAATACCATGTGGTTAAGATATTCGGATGGAAAATAAAATTTATATTTTAAATTTTCTGGGAATAGCCCAGAAGTCCTCTTCAATCTGAACGAACATTTTATAACCTGTAAACCGCGAGAGAGAGAGAGAGAGAGAGAGAGAGTAAACACAACACAAGAAAATGTAAATATCAATAAATCACATAATTTATGTCAAATTAATATATTTAAGGCATTAGTCTTTTGCGAGATATTCTTTATTATTGGTTTGAATTGTGAAATACTGTATACGTTTTGAACTGCAACATCACTATTCGTTTTTTGGTTTACTTCTGCTGGTCATGCAAAGAAACGGAATTTCAAAGTCAACACAAAGTGACCTGTTCTTAAAAAGATTTTACTATAGTTCAAGTCTACAGCATTCCCTTATTCCCCTTGTACCTACAAGGGAATATGTAATAAAACCACCTCTGCAAATGTTTACCTCGATCAACATAAGTAGATGGAAGAATAAGTTTTTGTAAAAATAGTTTGTTGAAGAATGGGTAGAGACAGTCAAGTGAACGTAAAAAAATCGGCATTTTTCTCACATTTTTAGTTTGTGCTCTCATCTTTAAGAATTATTTTTCAAAGGTTATGCATGTTTTATAATTTCATTTTAAACATTCTGAGATAATGAAATATAAACATAAGACTTAATACGGTAAGACGACGAAAAGCAAACGACGTTAATTTTCGCAGCTTGCTTATGCTGCAAGATCCCAGTAGGCTTGTTCCATTGTTCCGTACTTGACGGAAAGGAGGAGAGAAGGTTGCACGTTACCCATAGCATTTGGAAGTGGCCGAGTACTTATCTCGTAGCAGTGAAAAGCCTTATTCTGGAAGTCCCTTCAACTGCAGAAGAAGCCTTCATTTGTCACCCTCTTTTGTATGTTTGTAAACAAAAGCAAAGTCACGTTTTAAATTCATCCCAGTGTGTCTCTGTTTCTTATCTAATGTCTAACCACACAATTAAAATAAATCTGACTGCTGAGTGAATCAGTTTTCACGTAGACAAAATGTAGTGTGTTAACTAGAATATTTCTGCTCGTAATGCTTATGTCATGAAGTAAGTTATTTGACAAATTCGAACATATTATTTCCAATTTTGCACGTAACATGTTTTCCGTATGTCATATGCGGATTTCCAGTTATGAAGCGGAATTAACCAGCGTTTACAGAAAAATAAAATAGGATAAGCACAGATGAATGGCACTAGTTTATGTACGAGGGTCATCCAATAAGCAAGTTTTCCTATTTTATATAAAACACATTACACACACTTGATTATGTTGAATTAATTTTATTTATATTGTACAATCCTTGTTACTTTTCTACATAGTCAACATGTTTTTGATCGAAACTGATTACAATTAATTTGCTTCTTATATTAATGATTAAATTAGGAATTACTGCTACTTTTATTATTTTTTTATTATTATTATCATCATCATTACCTGTTCGTGCAGGAGCTATTACTATACTTCTCCAAGCATTTTTGGGGACGTGACACAAGTTTTTCCAAGCCAGTGTTGTACCAGGTCGGGTTCTGTGCTAATATCCAGCTGTTCACTTCTGATTGATCTTCGTCACGGTGTTAAAGTGCTTACCTCCATGATGACCTTTGAGCCAGGGGAACATGTGGAAATCACTTGGGAAAAGATCCGGTGAATATGGAGAATGCGAGAAAACTTTCCAGTTGAATCTTCTGAGCTCCACCTGGGTCAAGATTCAACTGGGAAGTTTTCTCGTATCCTCCGTATTCACCGGAGCTTGCCTCAAGTGATTTTCACATATTCCTCCAACTCAAAGGTAAGCACTTTTAACACCGACGATGAAGCCAAATCAGTGAACAGCTGGTTGCGAGCACAGGACCCGACCTGGTACAACACTGACTTGGAAAAACTTGTGTCGCGTACCCAAAAATGCTTGGAAAAACAGGTTGACTATGTAGAAATGTAACAGAAGGATTGTACAATATAAATAAAATTAAATCAACATGATCAATTAGTGTAATGTTTTTTATAAAATAGGGAAACTTACTTATTGGACGCCCCTCGCATTTATTAGGAGGACTATTTATGATAGAAAAATTCGCAAGTATACATTACTGTAACTGTTGTGCATTTGTCTGGGGCGCCATGGTTGCAAAAACAAAATATTTAACAACCAAGAGAAAGCTTATGTTTTTTTGGAGCTAGAGAGATACAATTAAATTACAACGGCACAACGGAATTTCCGCACACTTTTTGGTAAAACTCCATCAGCACGAAACATCTACCGTTGTACCACAGTTTAAAGAGACTGATTTGTGATTAAATAGAACAGCCAGGACGGCCACATGTATCCTGCGAATGTTGGCAGAATCGGAGAAGTCTTCACACGTAGCTCGCAGAAATTGCCCCAAAAAACCACACGGAAAGTTCTTCGTAAACGGCTGTCCATGACACTATACAGATTGCAGTTGGTAGCCTTGAAGCCAAATGACAAGATCGTACATTAATTCTGTGTGGAAATGCAAGCGGACATGGAAGATGATTTTGCTGGACACTATTTTTCTACAGGAAGCTAGATTTCATGTTAGTGGGAATAACGTGCGAGCATAGGACACAGAAAATCCTGATCCATCACTGAGCAAGTCCGGGATTCAAAGAAAATCAATGTATTTTGAGCCATATCACAAACGAAAATCTGCCCATTTTTCTTCACTGAACGGACTGTAACTGGGATGACTTATCTTGACATGCTGCAGCAGTTCCTAATCCCCCAATTAGATGAGAACTCCGACGACTACCTGTTCCAAAAAGATGGGACACGCCCTTATAGAATGAAGAATGTGTTATTTGAATCAACGTCTGTCTCACTGATGGATTGACCGTGCTCCTGCTAATGACCTAACATTTCGCAATTGGCCATTCAGGTCACCTACCTTATCCTGTGTGATTCTCTTCTGCGGGAGTATGTGAAGGATGCAGTCTATGTGCCACCACTATCACGAAATCTGCTACAACTACAATGACGTATTGTTATTGCCATCGAATCAATAGACGTGAACATGCTAGACTTATACCTTTTCCACTATAAATTGAAAGGAGAAGTAAACAAAACAAATGTATCACTCTGTCGAACACATGGCAGCACCACGTGCCGGATGACGGGAACTAAATGCCCGTGAGAGGAAATTGCTTCAGACAAAATGCGAACACAGTATATTGCGCAGCTTGGGGATCATTACATTAACTTTGTATGTCTTATTCCTATATTTTGCCATACATCCTAAACTTTTAACACATAATAAGAATAGACAAATAAAAGTTGTACCTGAACAATTCGCATCTGTGATTAAAGGTACTGGATTAAACTGTGTTTAACTTCAGGTGTAGAAATCATTCATTTAATGACTAATATCAATATACCACTTTTGCTTTAACCTTTTATGAGCCAACAAGTTAAGAAAATGATCAGCACTATAGGTTAGAAAGCTACAGAAAACAAACGAAATCCAAGCAACAATTCTGCATTACTAAGAAGTTCAATTATTGCTAAACAAAGGCCAACCACATTCATTGTCGGTTAAAGGAAGGTACTTTTCACTGAATTTGTTAAAAGCATTTAACATAATTGTCTTTTATTTTTTTTCCTTTCTTTCTTTCTTTCGCGTTTGTTTTTTCTATAGTGGCAGAGGATTCTCAGCCATGACCCTCTCGAATGTAATATTTTCTCAACACGTTGCAAAAGTACACTGGCGGCTTATCCAGAAACCGGAAGTGAACTGCAGCGCCTGCGCATAGCCTCTTAAACCATCTGCTATAACGATTCATTTAGTATAGGTGAATCTTGAAGAAGTAGTTTGATTTGTTGCTGCTACGTATGGAAAGTCAGTTTGAAGTAGTTGGTTTGTTAAGGAGTTTTATAGGAGTTGTATTATATTTCAACTGTTGGGGAGCCGAACTTGTAGTAGTTGCAACCGCACGTATGGTACCCGCTTTCCGGTAGCCTTCGCCCTAAATGTACTTTCAGGTGGCCTTTGCCCCAAGTTTAAAAAATATTAACTTTATAATTACACTGTTTTTTTTAAATATTATATATTTTTGCCTCGGCTGCGTCAGTATTTGTTAGAGACACGTTTCTCTTGGGCATGGTTGTGATGCGACTAGGAATGTAGGCTTACACAGATTATAATTTTTACTTCACTCCTTTTATTAATACTTGATGTGATTTAAATACCACTTCACTGATATAGAGAGCTGTGAGATTCTTTAATTAATTACACTTTTTAACACGTAAACTTATTTTTCGTCTCACCGAATACATATTAAATCTCTCGAGGACACACAACCAACGCATCCTGTTATGAGCACTGTTTGGAGGCAACTCTTAAATTTGTAAATTTATGTATTTCAAGTCTCTGATTGACTAATCCTAGTCCAATAGAATACTTTCATTTAACTAAAGCTTTTTCTGGTTGGTGATTGGCTACTTTTAAACTGTCTCAAAATTACATTATTGTTGCTCCAAGAATCACAAGTAGTACTGTTAAACTTTCTTACTCATTATTGACTCAAGGTTACCTCATTGTTACCTCTTTGTTAGCAACTTTTGACCTATTTCTCACAGCTCCTACATTATTAAATTACGTAATATATTCACATGCCATTATTGAACATGTTTACAATAATATAAGCATATGCAATGACTGTTACATACATTTTACAAATTATTACATACAGATATTGCTTCAAGGCGGACTGTTATTGAATTTACATATATAATTAGACTGAAATTATTTAAGTGTTAAAAATACTGCCTCAATCTGAACAAACACACTTTGTTTCATAAATTGAACTGTTGCAATAATGGGTCTTTTAATCTTCTCTGCACGAGAATATCCACAAAATATAAGATCCGAACCGAACTGTTTTATGTAGAGGAAGAGACGACATGCTATGTAGAAAAAGTTGTAGTTTGCCCACCAGCCAATGAGGTGCTATCGTCACATGGTTTTGTTTACAACTCCTTTAAACTTAAAAGGAAACCACTTTAGTATGGCAAGAGCTTGTTTATCGCCTGGACATATGGCGTGTGACACGCGGTTCCCACATTGAACGTTTGCGAATATTTTCAACGTCAGTAAGCTTTGAGTTTTCTTCTATTCAATATTGCTTCATAGCTTTTTTTTTATCATAAATAGTGCCTCCATAATAAATACGTAAACTACTACCATTCATTTGTACCTACTGTATATATTATCAAAATCGTTAAAGCTATTTTTGAGAAAATAAAAATCAACGAAACAAAAAACCTTATGATGTGGCATATGTGGTTGGTAATATTGTAAGAACATATGTGGTTGGTAACAATGTTTGGTGGTTTACTTAGGTTGGTAATACAGACCGGTAGTGACGTAATAGGAGAGGGAGTAAAAAAACTCTCTTCTAGCGTCACCAATGAACAGTGCAGACGTGTGAGATAGTCATGGCGTTTCGTCAAGCAGGAAGGTAAATTGTATCATCTTTAATTTATAATATATTCTGTATATCTAAATTTATACTATGTAAATTATTTAAGTAGGTAGCCCCTTCCTTCCTAACCTATGATGATTTATTGATATTTTGGTAGTTTTCAGGCAATATAGGTACTTTGTTAGCTTGCCCCCGTCGGACCTCGTGTTAGTTTAATGTGTTGATTTAGATTCCGCTCCCATGCTCTACCCCTCGTAATTATGTGAAAATAAAAGAGGTTAGGACAATATAAACGGTTGTTTTGGGTGGAAGAATTCTTTGATAACTCCGGTTTGCATTTTCTTAAAACGGACCTGACTTAAGTATGACATCTGATACTTTTCTAAGTATTCATTTCTGATTATGATGTTCGAAGATGAATGATGAACCGACGTTTTCCTATGAATGCTTTTTTTTTTGTTTGGATTCAGAGGGTCTCAGAATGTGCTTTTTCAACGAGCTCTCTATGTCTTATTTTTGGATAAAATTCCATATTCCTCTTCCATATGTATACAGAAGTTGAAGTAATGTAAAAGGGAGAAATGTCTTATCAAAGACCAATTGAATTCCTTTTTTCCCCTTCTTTCTTTCTTCTTCAACGTATCATCCTTCTCTTTGTAGGATTTATATCCCAAAGACAAGGCAATGCCTTGGGTCAGTAGCTTGTCGAGAAGCAAGCGAAGTAGATCACAGCATATCCAGGATGGGTGATCAGCCCAATGCCTGGTATGGCGGTGAAGAAGAAAAATTACATGTAATAATGAAACGGATGGCAGGGAAATTCGCGGATCAAATTATCCAACCCAGCATTCACGTAGCGACCAAGGAATACGCGAAAAAACTTTTGGTCCGGTTGATCCCCCCGGGGCTGGAACCTCCTGAATGCTAATCGCAAACGTTACCGCGGCGCCACCTCGCTCGGTGCCAGTTGAATTCAAAGGTTAAAATTATTCCATGGCTTAAAAAGAAAAGAAAAAATACCTTTTAAACTGTTCTTTATTAATTCAGAGCCATGAAATGAATTTGAATTTCATATAGGACTGTTAATGTAGTGGTGGGAATTGAAAACTAGAGGAGCGAAGCATACCCGGATAATGGGTGCGAAGTGGAGCAGATTTGATTTTAATGTAGAACTGGGGTGCTCCGTTTTGCTCCGAGTTCGTTGTATGAATAGGAGTTTAGTTTAAAACGCACGACTATACTTAAAATTCAAATCAATGAATCCTGAGGTACAGTTAGGTACAGCGTTTTAAAACATGAAATTAAATTAGTTTAATTAAGTTTTACCGTATATATTGAAATAGGTTCATCAAGCAGAATACAAAAGTTGTACAATAGCTGTCCAACTTGAATTTAAATAGGAAAATAATGCAATAAATAAGAGCAGAGCTAAGAGCTTCTAATACCACATAAATGTGTTCGAAGAATGGCAACTTTATAACGTAATAATGTAATTAATGTCAATATGTAATCGCTTATCAATTTTGTAGGAGCTTCTCGATTCAATAAATTTTTTTTGAAATGTTACCACGTGATCCGAAAAAACGACCAGTCACTTTAATGTGATTAAGGTTGTATTTGTTTAGAAAATATGGTTTTGTGGGCTCATATATGCTTTTTCTTTCTTTGACAACTTCCAAAGGCTGGGCATTTGATATTTCGAATCTTACGGTTGGATCAATAATTTCAGCTTGAGCTTTTGAACGGTTAATCGCGACGATGTCAATTCGACGACTGCTGTCGTTGCCAGCACGGCAATGGGCATCTCCATGAACCTCCAGACCTTTAATTCGGAGAGCATTTGACAGCATCTTGCGTACGGAGTTTTGTCTCTTGATTCTTAGCGCTCTTCCCCTAGGACAACTTCCCAGCACATGCGGAAGGGTGTCATACTCATTGCAGACATCCGGGGAGGGACCTTACTGCGAAAATTGAACTGAGTTTTGTTTATGGACGCTCTATAACTGCTGTGGTCCTTAGCGTCCCATTCTATACTGGGCGTGAAAGACCGGTAATTTTGCTCAGAGGCCTCTTTATCAGGCTTGAGGTTCTTTTACGTGCCGTAAATATACAACACGACCACTGGCTTTACTTCCCTTCCGAAGGAAGCCATGCTAAGGATTTTTACGCCCGAAAACATCCATCGCCCTCCGCCGGGTTTGAATCCGCGACCTCGGGAACTAGAAGCTAGCATGGTAACCACTACACCACGGAAGACATCTTGCTGGAGCAACCATACCATCCATCTTCATTTACAGCATGACAGGTCTTCCTTCGTTGACATCCAGGAGTTACTTCACGAAAAAGTCCTACTTTTTTACCTTTGTAAGGTTAGGTGCACTTTGAAATGTATTCTTCCTGAGGAAATTTTCTCAACTGCGGAACAGCTTTGTTTTCTTCAGATGGACTGATGGTTTACCAAACCTTTAAAACCAAAGAGCAATTTCTTTCACCATATGAAAATCTCAATAATGGTGAACCTTTTCCAATGTACTATGCAGAGAAAGAAAACGGACCGTTCACCTCGCCCATTGTAGCGTGTAATGCCCCAGAGTGAAGTACGTCCGCCTTGATGTATATGCCGTCAACACTGCACGCGTGTTGAGCGTGAAATCTAAAATCTTCGCCATTGACTGATGTTTGCGCGAAAGAGCATGTTCGAAGAGAAATCGCAATGAAGTAAACTCCGTGCTTCTCTTTCTAAGTTGTGATTAGCAAGACCTTGCAGAATAGGCTGCTGCTTAGGAGGAGCGAGTAATAAGTCTGCCAATTTAACATTCTAGCAGCCAAACCAATGCTGTATTAAATATGCAGAAACAACAAAACATAACGCATAATACAACTTGTTGCGGCACATTTATAGATTTTATTTTTGTTTAGTAGTTTTATAATTAGGTCCAATTGCTCCGTTATATGTGTGCATTTTAAACCAACTTATGCGTAATTAATACAGTATCTCTTTTGTGCAATACCTACGAACTTCATTAAGCTTACGGAAAGGTGCATTTGTGGAAATGGCAAAAATCCATGCGATAAGGATGAAATACAGCAAAATCGTCGATATGGCTGATTCATGAAAACAAACTCAAATAAAGGTTCTCATGTGCTTTAGTTATAAATATTTTGTCTCGAAGATTTTAATACCGTTTTTCCCGAAGTAAATGACATTACGTGTGGTCTGGTTAACTCTGTATAACTGTGAGTTTGACGAACATTGAGGCAGTGTTTTCTAACACTTAAATAATTTCAGTCACATTATTATATATAAATTCAATAACGGCCCACCTTGAAGCAATATGTGTATGTAATAATTTGTAAAATGTATGTAACAGTCATTGCACATGCTTATATTATTGTATCCATGTGTAATAATGTTATGTGAATACATTACGTAATTTAATAATGTAAGAGCTGTGAGATTAATAAGTTAAACGTTGCTAACAATGAGGTAACAATGAGGCAACCTTGAGACAATAATGAGTTTGAGAGTTTAAATGTTATTTGTGATTCTTGGAAGCATTAATGTAATTTTAGTTACAGTTTATAAAAAATAGCCAATCAACAACCAGAAAAAGCTTTAGTTAAATGCAGGTATTCTATTGGAGTAAAAATAGCCAATCAGAGACTTGAAATACAGAAATTTACAAGTTTAGACGGTTGAAATCTAGTCAGTTGCCTGCAGACAGTGTTTGTAACCGGATGCATGATGCGTCCTCCAGAAATTAAATACGTATTCGTGTGAGACGAAAATAGTATACGTATTAAAAAGTGCAAGTATTAAATAAAAGAATCTCACAGCTCTCGATATCAGTGAAGTGCTATTTAATTTGTGTCAAGGATTAATAAAAAGGAGTGAATTAAAACTTAAAATCTGTGTAAGCCTACACTCTTGTCGCATCACGCCCTGTCAAGACTTCCATGTCTCTAACAATAATACTGACGCAGCTGAGGCAAACCTAAATATTTAATACTTAAAGAAACAGTTTAATTACAAAGTTAATATTTTTTGAACTTGGGGCAAAGGCCACCTGAAAGTACATTTGGGGCGAAGGCTACCGGAAACTGTTTACTATACGTGCAGTTCGGCTCCCCAACAGTTGAAATATAATACAACTCCTTCAATACAAACTACTTCAAATCGGCTTTTCATACATAGCAGCAAACAACTCCAACGTAAAGACAATATCTACTTCAACATTGCTATTGGTACTGCATCTTCTTAATCTACGAACAACCTTTTTGGCTTATAACTTTTGATTGATGCGTTTCCCATTCTAGCTTCAGACCTTAAATTAAAGCTTTAGCTATTCTTTAACATCCATAAAATTCTTTAGTCATTACTAGACCCCGTATTTGCATGCAAAATGAAATAATAAAATATACGTGCAAATGTACACAAATGTAAAAATTATGTACCATACTATGCAAAAGCAAATGAACAAAAATCAAATAAAACACCTGTTTTGTGGGCAATCTCGTACCTTGTCACCATTAGCGCACGGTCGTCAGGCCGTAGCGAGCCGCAGTGAAACCACAGGCACCTCTGGTTTCGGGATTTAACTCGAGATTAGGCGAGGATATGTGTGAACCGGATTCGACACTAATCTTATCACTCTGTATGTTTTGTGATCTCTTCTCACGCCCGTCCCATGCTAATGGGGGCTGAGCTTTGACTTAAATGGAATCGGGAGTGCCACTATTCATCTCAACGACCATAAAAACGATGGGTTCGACAATAATATCGTTTTGTTATTATTTCTACGTGTCACCCCTTCCAACCCCGATTAATATTATTTTCGAGATTGAGTCATATGTGTGGCGAGTTTGTTTGAAGTTGCTCCAGAGTTATGCTGGATCATACATACATACATTTTTACATTATATAGTCACTGCAGACACTTTATTACGCACTAGTAACTATTATGTTTAGCTTAAGGGGAACATTAGAATATAATACTGCATTCAAGAGTAAACTTATCTGTGAAAGTGTGACTTGCAAAGTATACAATTTCGGCATATTTTAAATGTTAAAAAATAACGTGTATTTTTCTTATAAATCCAACTCTAGTCATTACGAATACATTCCATACACAAACTTTTTCGAGGACTATAATTTCCTTCTTCCCTTCTCCAAAATGTATTTTTGCAAAGCAATTGTTATTTAAATGATAGCGTTTTTATGAAATATGCACTTCCTAAGATAAAGTTATTACAGTTGTATGACGCAGAGAAACACTACACTTGAGATTACAAATCCGCAAGCGTAAATAGAGTGTGGATCTTGCTCCGGCAGTACACTGCATTTCTCACTCAAGAGCTACACAATCTTCATGCTGTCTTCAGTTAAATGATTTCTCTCGGGATTCTTGTTAAAATAGAAAAAATAACAAATAGGTTTAGCAGATACATGTGTTACCTAAGTCATGGCAACTGTTATTTTTAATAAATGTCAATCCCTAATGAATATTCAAGATGCAGCTGCTGAAGGACACACATACTCTTTAACAGGTAATGGTAAATTTTTCTGTCAACTAACTAATAGGTAATAGGAAGTATTGCATTCCACTCAAAGCTTTATATATATATTATATATATATAATTTGAGATTTTACAGGAGATATAGACTTTCGGTTACTCTGAACCAGAAAAAAAACCCTTTTATAGAAAAAGATCGCGCGACCTTCGTTAAATATTTTATTTTCTCAAAAAACTGCTCTAACGATTTCGATTAAAACGCCATATGTTTAATACACTGACATGATAAGTAAATTGATGTAGGCATGTCTTGAATTTTCCGTGAACGTTTTTTATCTATTCGATTGAATTTTGTAAAACAAGATGTGCTTAAAAGATAGATAAAATGAAGAGTTCATTGGAGACACACTTTCTGTCATGTCTCTCGTAACGTTAGTCGTTTTCGAAATATTTCATGTAGCATGTTTAGATCTTTCCTTGGCGTCATCTAACGAAAATACTTGAAATTTAACGACACTTGCTTTTGCCATCTTTCTTTTCTTTCCATCACAAGAACTTGTTACCACGAATAAACAATTGAATATGGTTTTTCCATGTTGAAACCTTGCTTAATTTGCAACAATGCCTTTTAATGAGAAATCAAAGGATACGCACATTTATAACTCCGATTTAAGACTAACAGAGTTGAATCAATTCACCAGTATGATAAAAAAAATTAAAATTCAGTTTTATTTATGGATGCTCTTTAACTGTTGTGGTCCTTAGCGTGCCATTCTATATTGAGCGTGAAAGACCGGTAATTTTGCTCAGAGGCCTCTTTATCAGGCTTGAGGTTCTTTTACGTGCCCTAAATCTACGACACGGGACCACCGGCTTTACGTCCCTTCCGAAGGAAGCTGTGGTAAGGATTTTTACGCCCGAAAACATTCATGGCCTCCGCCGGGTTTGAACCCGCGACCTCGGGAACTAGAGGCTAGCATTGTAACCACTACACCACGGAGGACGACACGCAGTATGATGGTAATCTTCAAAGCAGTCTCTGAAATTAGCATTAAAAACGAGAAACATCGAGGATTACTATCAGCTATACCATTGCATGAAGCAATGCGATGTAGACAAACGATTCCAAGTAATGAGGGTATCAATCTGGGTTTGAAGTCCCAGTGTGTTAAAGTGTCTTTTTTTGGATGCCTTGAGCTCCCATTGGTAATGGTGGTGGCTCCAGCTAGAGCAGCGATTTCGACTCCAAATGCTTCTAGCGGAAAGAGCGTAAAAGAATTTCCGGGAGAGAGTACTGCAACTGTGTGCAATTCCGCGTACATTTTAATGACTTGTATTCGTTCCTTCTAGGCAGACACTGCACAAAATTGAGATATGGCTTCTGAAACTAATTCACGATACTGAAACAGAACGTTTGTTTTTACTTTCTCTACTACGTATAGTAAGTACGGGAAGTATTGTATTCCACCCAAAAATTCGATATCGGTATTTCACCGGAAATACATGTTTTGAGACCCCCTGAATAAAAAAATCTGATGTGTTACACTCACATAACTTTCTCTACTCTTGTACACCTAATTTTACAAACGCCTATTCTCCATATGCTTCATGTTAATCGAGATATCGAGATGCCAATCTTATTGATAATTTTCTTGTAGATGCAAGGGGAATATGGTAGCTTTTAAGCGATAGTCAAATATTTTAACGCTGGTTGCTATGTGTGGCATTCCATTCTCTTTGCATGTCCAGAACATAAAAAAAATGAATAACGAATTTGAGAAAAAGTATAAGTATTGGAAAATTTAAGGGAATAACAAGCAATATCTCGCAAACGGTTCACTCAACAAAAGAAATGTATATGACATAAATTGTGTATTTTAACGCGATCTACATTTTTCGTGTAGTAAACTTTTGTCTATCTCTTATGGTTTACCAGTTATGAAAAAGTCGTTCATAATGAAGAATACTTTTGGAGACATTCCCAGAAAATTCGAGATATACATTTTATTTGTCATGACAATATCTTAAACATATGATATTTTAATCAAAATCGTTAGAGCCGTTTTTGAGAAAATTAAAATTTTCGAAAAATGTTCCATGTAAAGGGTAGTCTGGGGTGGAGGGATTTTCTTGAAAACCTTCGTGTCGCATCTCTGGAAGATACTGAACCTAAATACCAAGTTTGGTGCTTATCCGATTGTTCGTTTTTGAGTTATGCTGTTCACAGACACACACACAGACACACACACACACAGACACACACACAGACACACACACGGACATGTTTCTAAAAATGCTTTTTTTGGATTCAGGAGGTCTCAAAACGTGTATTTCCGGTGAAATCTCGGTATCGAATTTTTGGGTGGAATGCAATACTTCCCCTGCTTACTATACGTAGTAGAGAAAGTAAAAACATTTTTGGAAACATGTCCGTGTGTGTGTGTGTCTGTGTGTGAACAGCATAACTCAGAAACGAACAGTCGGATAAACACAAAACTTGGTATTTAGGTTCAGTATCTTCCAGAGATGCGACACGAAGGTTTTCAAGAAAATCCCCCCACCCCAGATTACCCTTTACATGGAACATTTTTAGAAAATTTTAATTTTCTCAAAAATGGCTCTAACGATTATGATTAAAATATCATATGTTTAAGATATTTTTATGACAAATAAAATGTATATCTTGAATTTTCTGGGAATGTCCCCAAAAGTATTCTTCATTGTGAACGACTTTTGAATAACTGGTAAACCATAAGAGATAGACAAAATTTTACTGCACAAAAAATGTAGATCGCGTTAAAATACACAATTTATGTCATATACATTTTTTTTGTTGAGTGAACCATTTTCGAGATATTACTTGTTATTCCCTTAAAATTTTCAATACTTATTTTCACAAATGGGAATTCGTTATTCATTTTTTTTGTCTTGGATATGCAAAGAGTATTAATCTGTGGCAAAGGGAATGGGGCTGCACCTAGCAGCTAGCTATTAAGAGATATGTATGTGCTTAAAGGCTACTGTATTTCTATATTGCCCTTGTAAATATATATTCCCCTTATATCTATAACAAAATTAGCAATAAGAGTCTGCAAATGTTTATCTCGATTAACATGAAGTAGATGGAGAATAAGCGTTTGTAAAAATAATTTGTACAGGAGTGGAGAAAGTCATGTGAGTGTAACACATCAGATTTTTTTTATGTCCTGGACATGCAAAGAGAATGGAAATCGCCACATAGCAACCAGCGCTTAAAAGATTTGACTATCGCTTAAAACCTACCAAATACCTCTTGCATCTACAAGAAAATTAGCAATAAGATTGATATCTCGATTAACATGAAGCATATGGAGAATAAGCGTTTGTAAAAATAGTTTGTACAAGAGTAGAGAAAGTCAAGTGAGTGTAACACATCTGATTTTTTCAGATGAAGTAACAACAAACTACAGAATGTCTACAAAATAATCATTAAAAATAAAAGAAAGAAAAAAAAAAGGAATAGAAATTATTAGTTTAGAGTAAAGGGTTAACACAACTTAACTAGAATTCGAAATTCTATATTTTCTACACTAAAGTTCCTGCTCTTAAAGTTCCATACTCTTTCGTGATAGAGATAAATAAATAAATAAATAAATAAATAAATAAAATGTTAATATACTATCCCAACACCTTGGTTACTACACCGGGACATATATTCAAACTTTATATTTATTCTCACATCACATTTACATTTTATATTACCTACATCAATTTTTTTCAGGTAAAATAACTACAGACTATATGTGTCTACAAACTAATAAATAAAAATAAAAGAAAGAAAACGAAAAAAAATAGTTCAGAGTAAAGGCATAAACACAACTTAATTACAATTCTAAATTCTATATTTTCTACGCTTGCTGGAAATCAGAAACTTTCAACTGGTAACCAACTACTATCTACTCATATTTAACTATATTCACTGGAGCCAGCAAAAATGTACTGGTAGTCAGCACAAACTCTCTAATAAGCTACTAATGATTTTATGAAGTTTATTTATATTTCTATATTATTTAAAATGTTCCTTAACTAAGAATTATAAAGTTACAGTTGTCTGTAATATTTCATTGTTTTCATAATAATGATTTGATTTATAATAGTTTTAATATTTTGTTCCATTTCTTCACAGCGAGCCAATTTTTCAGGTTTGCGAAGAGGAAGAAGTCGCTCGGAGCCAAATCTGGAGAATATGGTGGGTGAAGTAGCAGTTCGTAGCCCAATTCCACAGGTGGCAATGGCTGACTTGTATGCGGGTGCATTATCCTGGTGAAAGAGAATCTTTTTCTTCACCAAATGGGATCGTTTCTTTAACAATTCCTTGTGAAACTGATCCAGCCTTGCGGCATAATATGAACCTTTGATCGGTTTACGCTTTTCCAGGTAGTGGATAACTATCACCCTTGTGAATCCCAAAAGACAGCTGCCATAATTTTTCCTGCCGACGGAATGGTTTTCGCTTTCTTTGGAACAGGTTAGCCGAAGGATTGTGGTTTGGTTTAGGTTGATAGTAATGGATCCAAGTTTCATCAACCGTGATTTAACGCCTCAAAAACTCATTTGGGTTGAGCTGGAACATGTTCAAACATCCCTGTGAAATGGTCACACGATTCCGCTTGTTCTCAACTGTCAGCAGTCGCGGAACCCATCTTGCGACAATTTTCTCATAACTAACAATTCGTGCAGAATGTTATACACCCGTTCACTCGAGATGTTTACGGCCTTGGCTATCTTGCGGATTTTTACTCGGCGGTCTTCCAACACAATATTGTGAACTTCGTTCATCATTTCTTTTGTTGTGACCTCAACCGGCCGCACTGTGCACACGGCATCTCTTGTGCTCGAACGATCACACCGAAATTTTGTGAACCATGTCATGTGGAGCAGAGTCCCTATAATACTTGTTCAGCTTTTCTTCCGTTTCCTTCACCGTCTTAGGGTAGTGCTTTATCACAACAAGAAATTCACTTTTCTCCATTTTCTACGAAGTAACACAAATCTGCTTATTATAGGCGCTCTCAACAATGTTCTAAGAAATAAATGATGACGAATTTTTGCGATTATACCCAGAATAGGTGTAAGACTTGGATGCCGACAAGAAACCTATGATTAGAACCCTATCTCTCGTCAAAGTCATGGACTTAATAATCCGCCCTCATACAAGGGTGTACTCATCTTTAAAATATATGCAATAAACACACAAGGAAACAGAGCAAATTCTCCATTTTCATGCTTTCAGTTTTCATTTGAAACTTTGATTTAATTGTTTTCGTACCGAAGTTCCTTTAGCTATTCAAGAGCGCGCAACGATTCTACGGAATTCTTTAATTTATCCGTGTAAAGTATGTGGCAGTCAGAAACGTTAATTTTCAATGCTTTAATTACAGCTTTAAATCTGGGCTCAAAGCATATCATTTTCCTACCTTGCATTCAAGCACGAGTTTATGAACTTTAGAGTCTATTCTCTCACATTTCAGCCTCCATGGAATTTATAGTTCTTCTACAAAGAGAAAGTTATGCCTAAACTTGTCATCGCTTCACGGTTGTAATCAAAAGTCCCAAACTTCCTGAACATCTGCTGTCTTTTGTTTTTGCGCCTGTTCACTTTGATTAAAAACTAACTGAAGTAGTAAACGCGGTCTCTCTTATGCTGCAATGAACCTCTGTGGACATTTCAAATCGATTACTTTCCATTCGAAAGCAAAAATAATCTAAAACTATTCCTAATGAAAAAGAAATAAAGTGAATAACTCAGTAGCTTGTTTATACATTGCAACGGCATGGCCCTCTTAAACTTGCAGGCAGTAATGAGAAATCTAGAGAAGCCAGAATTTCCACGTGAATGCATTTATTCCTTTAGAGAGTAAATCACGAAAAGCGTTAAAAAAGTTGAACAGCTTCGCAAACCTGCTGAGTATACTACTACATCCTATAACCTCTGTAATCCCTGAAAAGGTATATTGTTTGTTTGTTATTCTGTGTGTATGCTATCCCTAAACCAATGCTTTAAAAATAACGAGAACAGTGCAAACCAGAAGAGAGGTGCGTTAAACTCCAAGCACTGCACAGGGGCATTAAAAGGTCTTTGGAAGTGATTATGAAAATCGAAATATACCCCACGGAATAAAACAAATATCCTGCAGCCTCTAAGGCAGGGGCGACGAACCTTAGACCCGCGGGCCAAGTAATGACCCATCAAGACATTTTGAATGGCCTGCCGTTAGCTCGAGATCCGATATGGACCTATTTATCATTATAAACACTCCCTCTTTCGAATTAAAAAAAACACACATTTATTCATAAATTCTACATTTGAACCTGAGATTCATAAATACTCCCCATCCTTGCAAATGGAAATAATGTAAATCCAAAACCACTCAGGATTTTGTGCTAAATTTAAAGTCTATTGTGGATTACCCACTTCTCCTAATTTGACTTAATTTTGTAAATATGTCCCTTCAGACGGATTTCCTGAAATTATCGATCTTGCCCTAAGGCTCGTGTGCAGATTTGGCTCTATATGCAATTGTGAGTAAACCTTTTCTGTCATTAACGTTATTAAAAATAAAACCTTCAACTAATACCTGTTCTGTGCAAAAAAACAAACAAACAAACCAAAAAAGAACCCAATATTGCGAAATTATTGGCAGGAAGATATAAACAATTAAAGAAAGAAAGATAGTAAGATAGAGAAATAATTGCAATAAATAATTTCCGTATATTAAATCAATGTATAACGTAATAAGTCTGAGGTAAAAGATTTGTACGAGAAAAAGATCATTAGCTATGTTAGGGAGAGTCATTAGTAACAGCCGAGTAGCGAACGCATTAGCCAAAAGGTTCCTGGAATGCAGTTAGGCTTGAGTTCAGTACGTTTGAAAAGTCACGTAGACAGGAATTCTATAAATTAAAAATGGGAATGAAATTCTGAGCGAGGCCCGCATAGGAGTTTCAGCATACGTAGAGTTTTAGGATTGGACGGCGTAAGTAGGAACGTTGGATTGGGTAGTGATAGGTAGGCGGAGCTTAAGTTAAGAAATGTGAACGCATTCTAAACCAGACTTACTTCTTACTTACTTATTTACGTAATCATGTAACTTCTCGGGTGAAGACTCTTGTGACTTCTCGTGTGATCTTTAATTTCATTTGAAGTTGTGTAGCGCCCATTGACGCGCTTGCGTTAGCAAGATTTAGCGACTGTTTGAGGGATCTTTCAGGGCAAAATTTCTGCGACTCTTCAACTTAATTATTATTATTATTAAAAACAAAATTTAATACTTTAATTCAACAGTCGGGTTACGATTGATAGAAGTATTATTAGCTGTGATGTTATGTTCATTATGTAATACGATGATTCTCTTTCAGTCAAAAGCATGCTAACAATACACGCTAACTTAATACATGGTATGGGCTTTTTCAGAAATTTCTAGCGTTTACTCGTTTATTTCCATGTTTGGATGCGTTATATTTTGCATTCTTTGCAGCATATTCATTGTTACTAATGGAAAGAGAAATCACCTCATAATTTGAAAATAACTAACTGCAACTTACTCAGATATTTAAAGTATAATTTCAACAGAACTGGTTAGTAATTAACTAACTGGCACATTTAAAATACAAACATTTATTTTAGCTAACTAGACATTATACTTGTATATTCACAAAACTGAGTGCCTAATAAATACATTTTCGAAAATGCAAGTTGTTACAGTGAACAGCGCCTTAATAAGCGAGGTGGCTCCGACCTTACCGCCTAGCTTTAGACCCCAGACTAAGACCCCATGTACCAAAAATCTGACTGGATTTTGCTTAGATTCCTTCCGTCGCCAGCAACGTTAATACCAGCATCGTGGCTGATAATTATTATTTCACAATAGCAATTTGAAGGTATTGAGCTGGAGTTCAATCAAATTTGAAAAAATGCAGTACCATAGTCGAGACTTGAACCACGGCGCCGGTGTTCCTTTGAGCTGACTGGAACATTTGAGGTCGCCTTGAAGCTTTACCGCACTACTCGAATAAGATCAGAAACTTTAATGGGACTGCATATTGCCATGGGAGCTTAGCGGCAAGACCATTGACACGGAGAACCGTAGATACGTGGTTTGAATCCTGTCAACGGCTTCGAACTTTTAAACTTTGATTCAGCTTTCAAACAACAATTTATATATTGAATACCATGGCCCGAAGTTCCATCCAGAGAATAAAAGAAACAAAATAGATGGCACGGGAACGCAACTACGGCCAACTATTTAATAAATTACTTATTCTTCGTTTCTCAACTAGAAAACCCAGATGAAGAGGTAAAACATTTAATTGAAACGTGAGCTAAGTTAGGAAAGGGATCAACAAAGCATCCTTAAAAAGTCAGCATTGCCAGCTTTCCGCTTTCACGAACTATTTGCTAAGGAGGCCCACCAGAGAAAGCTAGGGCAGAAGAGCTTTGTTATAAAAGCAGCAACAGCCTTTGATTACCACAAACGTTCCCATCACACCGTGGTTAGTGAGGCAAGACAAAGGTAGGAACCGTTTCCTACGGGGGAAACGAACAGAGGCTAGTACACAATTAGTTTTATCAATAGCAATGTAGCTACTGCGGGATACTTGAGTCACATGAGAGGAATTAAGGCATGCATCTTCCATGGTAGCTCATACGGTAAGAGCATCGCCACGTGTGAAAGAATTATCAAAGCAATATAGATGCCATACGAAAGTAACAACGAAACACCAAGTGTATGTGTGGCACACTGACTCATGTGAATCAAAGAACCTACACATAAAATAGAAAAATACCTTGAAAACATTATCTCAAAGTGAGACTACGACGTTCAAACGTAAAAAGCTTGAATATTTTAACCTCTCTTTCAGTTAAATCGTCTATACCTTAAAATGGCTTTAACTACTGAACTCAATGCACCACAATTCGCACGATTTACCAAAAAAGAAGATTTTTAACACTGAATTCTTGCCTTGTGCGCTAGATTCATCCAGAAACATATCCTGGTGAGTTCTCTCGCATTGCGCTTATGGAAGAGTGATGTATGCATAACCACGAGAAATACAAGTGACAGCCTTAGGCAAGGAACATCCTCTTCTCTGACAGCAGCTTGTTAGGGTCCGAACAATGTCATATAGTATTTACATACATCCCTTGGGACGCTAATATACGGACGCTCCAAGCCACAGGAAAGCTTTACCGCTAAATAAGTTAATATATTTGGCGAGTATAAGAGCACTTACACTGTACTCTACCCAGGGACATATCACATAAACAAATCAAGAACGCGTCTTTTATTTGGTTTAAGGTGATTAATCTGTGAATATTGAGCAAAAACAATGAGTAACTCAAAAACTTATTTTTGGATAGCAGTAATAATATGGACCTCCAGCTTCTGGAAAGCACATTGTATCCTGCCTTTGGGGCATTTAAATTCCCGACATAGCGTTCCAATAGTGTCCATATTTTGTATACTAATTAGGTACGTCATATACGAGCAGAGTAAAACCCTTGAACGAAACAGTACTAATGGCTTCAGGTATTCAATTTATTATTGTAATATGCAAATCTATGGCATCAAATGTTCCACACCAATTCAGTATGAGTGTAGAAAAATCTTTGTAATAGGTATTTTTGTCTATGCAGAAAAACGTAACATAGAAATATTCATCATGATCTGCTTAATTGGATACACAAAATAATTAACTTAGTGTGCATGTTAAAATGTTCACAATTTTGCATATTTCTGTAGGGAGAAAACCTACTAAAAGCTACCTTAGATACGTCTCATATTTTTATGTACCTTCATATTGGATACTTTTTTTACACACTGGAGACTTTTCACTAATTTTCAATAATTTGTTGAATATTTCATGCCCTTGCAGCATTTTGAACATTAAAAAAATGTAGTTTTGAGAAACATTCTCTTTTTAAGTCCTTTGCTACAGGCAAAACGATGTCTAGAAATGACTCTGGGGCCTAAATCGGACCTTGGAGCGGTAAGATCAGTTGACAAACTTCTTCCTAACATAATGTACATACTGAGGATTTCACGACTAATAATTGAATTACTACTGTCCGGACTTGTAGGCCGTGGTGTAGAAGGCATCGTTGATACCGCCATCCTCCGCTCTCCGCATTCAGGCTCCGACCACCGCAGACACTGAATCACTTCACCCTGAAGATGCCAAGCGCTGTACTTGGCAAAACGTCGGCATCCACGATGCCTTCTAGACCACGGCCTACAAGTCCGGACAGTAGTAATTCAATTATTAGTTCTTCCTAACAGCCTGAGAAATAGCATTACTGAGGGGGAGGAATGACGATTTGACTATTTTTAACTAAAAACTCAGTCGTTTACATAGACAGGTACATAGTCGCTCCCCCCCCCCACTACTTTCTTCCAGCGTTTTGCTACATCAAAAATATGCCACACAACGGAGCTATTACATAACATTAACCAAAAATATTAAAAACGCTTAAAGAAATGAGGATATTATTTCTCTTCTAATTTAGTTTTCAGAAAGCAAAGCGTTAACGTTAAAAAAAAATCTTTAGCTATTTTTGGAGCACATATCAAGATTTTTTTTAAATTTTAAAAGGTTAACAGCAAATATAATACTGTATATTATTTTTAAATACATTAACTACAAAAAAAATCTTGGAGCTTTTTGTGTTGTACATTGTGTATGTTTTGTTGAAACATATATAATAAAAAGTGATATTTAAATAACTATGGGAGCTAGATATATGAAACTCTGTAGAAACTTATTCTTTATTATTAACTCATATTTAGCTAATTCGTTACTCTTATTGTGTATAATAAATTTTATCGCCTTAACTGCAGAAATAACAATCTCACCTGCGGTTAACAATACTTTCCAAACTGCTTAAGTAGAGGAATTTAGGCGTTATAAAAGTTTAACAAAGATTTCGTAAGTTTAGATTTTGAATAATAACAGATATTAATCTTTAAAATGGGCTAATCTGGAGCCAAAAATGTCTATCTTACGAAGTTTTACTTTCTCTGCTACGTATAGTAAGTAGGGGAAGTATTGTATTCCACCCAAAAATTCCATACCGAGATTTCACCGGAAATACATGTTTTGAGACTCCCTGAATCCAAAAAAATCATTTTTTGGAAACATGTCCGTGTGTGTCTGTGAACAGCATAACTCAGAAACGAACATTCGGATAAACACCAAACTTGGTATTTAGGTTCAGTATCTTCCAGAGATGCCACACGAAAATTTTCAAGAAAATCTCCCCACCCCAGATTACCCTTTACATGGAACATTTTTCGAAAATTTTAATTTTCTCAAAAATGGCCCTAACGATTATTATTAAAATATCATATATTTAAGATATTTTTATGACAAATGAAATGTATATCTCGAATTTTCTGGGAATGTCTCCCAAAGTATTCTTCATTGTGAACGACTTTTGCATAACTGGTAAACCTAAGAGATACACAAAATTTTACTACATAAAAAATGTAGATCGCGTTAAAATACACAATTTATGTCATATACTTACATTTTTTTGTTGGGTGAACCATTTTCGAGATATTGCTTGTTATTCCCTTAAATTTTTAGACAGCGCTCGAATTTGTAAAATGTCAATAATATTATATTGATTCCTGAAACTAACACAGATCACGTTTAGAATGCGTTCTTTAAACAAGAGAAATAACGTTAAAAAATCTGATGTGCTACACTCACATGACTTTCTCTACTCTTGTACAAACTATTTTTACAAACGCTTATTCTCCATATGCTTCATGTTAATCGAGATGTTAATCTTATTGCTAATTTTCTTGTAGATGCAAGGGGAATTGTTAGGCTTTAAGCGATAGTCAAATATTTTAAGAGCTGGTTGCTATGTGGAGTATTCCATTCTCTTTGCATTACCAGGACAAAATAAATGAATAACGAATTTCCATTTGAGAAAAAGTATAAGTTTGGAAAACTTAAGGGAATAACAAGCAATATCTCGAAAATGGTTCACTCAACAAAAATGTATATAACATAAATTGTGTATTTTAACGCGATCTACATTTTTTGTGTAGTAAAATTTTGTCTATCTCTTATGGTTTACCAGTTATGCAAAAGTCATTCACAATGAAGAATACTTTTGGAGACATTCCCAGAAAATTCAAGATATACATTTCATTTGTCATGAAAATATCTTAAACATATGATATTTTAATCAAAATCGTTAGAGCCATTTTTGAGAAAATTAAAATTTTCGAAAATGTTGCATGTAAAGGGTAGTCCAGGGTGGGGGGATTTTCTCGATAACCTTCGTGTCGCATCTCTGGAAGATACTGAACCTAAATACCAAGTTTGGTGTTTATCCGACTGTTCGTTTCTGAGTTATGCTGTTCACAGACAGACACACAGGGACGTGTTTCCAAAAATGCTTTTTTTGGATTCAGGGGGTCCCAAAACATATTTCCGGTGAAATCTCGGTATTGAATTTTTGGGTGGAATACAATACTACCCCTACTTACTATACGTAGTAGAGAAAGTAAAAAACCCAAATGAGGCAATTTATTTCTATCTTGATCAATTTTGATTAACAAGTGCCACATGTTCTGTACCTTTCATTTTGTTTATATTTTAACTGGAGAGCGCATCTGACATTGCAGGCAGCTATTCTTCTTCAATTAAATGGAGTTTGATAAAAGACGCCCCCAACCACGGCGTGCGGAGCAACAGATTCGTATTGACAAGATGTCTCGTGTCTAAAAAGCCTTTCCTTTCAACCATGTAACATCCTTCCTCACTAATATTAAGTTAATTGGGAGAAACTTTGAATAGAGAAGCAGCATCGAGTTTCGACTGCCACTCTTCTGTTTCAATTACACTACCGTGATGCAACGCAAAAGAAACGTAACCCAGTGTTCCACTTCATGGTGCGACTTAACGGATAGTCGGGATACGTGAATTTTTGATTAGAGAACTTCTCTTCTATTAACATAATCGTATTACAGGAACGGATGTCAGGGAGAGGATGTTACGTCACTCTTCCGAGTTCCTGTCCAATTTCGCACCCTTGTCATCCATTCTTGTGTTAATTTTGCAAGCTGAACATGCATGAATTTCTCCGGGAAAGTTCCAAAATTAACAGTTAAGTTTTCCAAGATCCTGTCACATAATATCTCGTGAACTGTTTAAATTACGCATTTTGTTATAAAATGCGTAATGTAATTCTTTTTTTTTCAAAAAAAATAAACAGTTTAACGTCTTTTAACCGGGTAGGTCACATCGAATGATAAATTAACGTAATGGCAGACAAAACTGCTCAAATGAGTCCGATCCATGGAGCTTGTTACCTAACTTCCTTTTCAGGATAAGGGAAAATTCCAGAAAAAAACTTATTAAATCACTCTAAACAGATTCGAACACGGGACCTCTTGAACGCGACGCAGACACGCTACCCGCACACGCCGCAAAGGTGGGCTTGTATTGTTTATGTTACTCCCCCTAACACACATAGTAGATAGAGGAAGTATTGCATTCCACCCAAAAGTTCGATATTTCACGAGAAATGCTATTTTGAGGTCTCCTGAATAAAAAAAAGCATATTTTGTACGGTTGGAACCTCAATACAGTCGATAATTCGATAAGGAATGAAAGGAATCGGGACTTCACTTTACTGCCTCCCACGTGCCCCTAAAGAGTTGCTGGACTTATCGTTCTTGATAAGATTTTGACTGCGCTTCTTGTGGGTCAATAATGCAACATTCCATGGACTCTTGTGTCTTAATATGAAAGCATGCAAAAAAAAATCTGTGTTACACTCACATGACTTTCTCTACTCTTGTACAAACTATTTATACAAACGCTTATTCTCCATCTACTTCATGTTAATCGAGATAAACATTTGCAAACTCTATCTTATTGCTAATTTTCTTGTAGATGTAAGGGGAATATATATTTGCAAGGGCAATATAGAAATACAGTAGCCTTTAAGCACATACATATCTCTTAATAGCTGGTTGCTAGGTGCAGCACCATTCCCTTTCCCACAGATTAATACTCCTTGCATATCCAAGACAAAAAAATGAATAACAAATTCCCATTTGAGAAAAGAAGTATTGAAAAATTTAAGGGAATAACAAGTAATATCTCGAAAATGGTTTGCTCAACAAAAAAAAATGTATATGACATAAATTGTGTATTTTAACGCGATCTACGTTTTTTGTGTAGTAAAATTTTGTTTATCTCTTATGGTTTACCAGTTATGCAAAAGTCGTTCACAATGAAGAATACTTTTGGAGACATTCCCAGAAAATTCAAGATATGCATTTTATTTGTCATGAAAATATCTTATACATATGATATTTTAATCAAAATCGTTAGAGCCATTTTTGAGAAAATTAAAATTTTCGAAAAATGTTCCATGTAAAGGGTAATCTGGGGTGGGGGATTTTCTTGAAAACCTTCTTGTCGCATCTCTGGAAGATACTGAACCTAAATACCAAGTTTGGTGTTTATCCGACTGTTCGTTTCTGAGTTATGCTGTTCAAAGACACACACACACACACACGGACATGTTTCCAAAAATGCTTTTTTTGGATTCAGGGGGTCTCAAAACATGTATTTCCGGTGAAATCTCGGTATCGAATTTTTGGGTGGAATACAATACTTCCCCTACTTACTATACGTAGTAGAGAAAGTAAAAATGCGGGAAGGAGTAGAGGTACTCATGTAACATGCAGTGTCAACTGAGTTGTGAATAAAGCTGATTTAGCTGGCGACACCCTCAGTCATTACATTTACCTACTCCGGTGACCAAAATCTGTGAATCCAGCAGAAACAAATCAGGTGAGATGTATATGCTGATGTATGAGGCTGGGTAGTAGAGAGGCTTAATTCACAAACTTACTATATTTCCGAGTGTTATATGCTAATTATTTGTTACCGGATAAAAAAAATTACATGTTATGTGGTTGTTGTGAATAGTGGTAGAATGGTGTAACACACACATTTTTAGCTGTTTGAGTTTTATAAAAATATATTAGTTTATACGAGGGCTATTTTTTTTCAACCTCCGATCGCGCAGGAGCGCAACCACACGAACGGTGGAAACTGTTTGTGCATGGAAGGCGAGTGCGCATGTCCCCCACTCTATTCTCAGTGACAGCCAACTTTACCATGCCATTGTGAGCCTAGTTTTTGGCACGGAAACATGGCCGCTACAATTGACTCTCCTGCCAAATGTGAGCTGCGTAGTGTGATTCGGTTCCTTCAAGCAGAGACATTACGTCGACTGCGGAGGGTCATACAGAACAAGCTGACGTTTGGGGTTGTCTTGATTCATGATAATGCCCGCCATCACAATGTTCCTGTAACCCAACAAATTCTTCAGGAATTCGACCACCTGTACAGACCTGAATTGGCGCCGAGTGATTTTCACCCCTTCTCTGGATTGAAAAAGTGGCTGGGAGGGCGGAAGTTCGAGAATGATGAAGTCCTTCAAATCAACGTCCGTACCTATCTTAACTCACTGGCGGCTACACACTGTGCAGAGGGGATCGAAAAGCTTGTCCACAGGTATGACAAATGCTTCAACCTTAATGGCGATTATGTTTAAAAGTAAACACGTATGTACCTAACATTTGGTAATATATTTATTTCGGTATGCACTCTAGTCTTTTAATTATGACTCATCGGAGGTTGAAAAAAAATAGCCCTCGTATTTTCAAGTATTTGTTTTTCTATGGGTAGAAAATCATTTAAAAGAAAATTTTAAGCACGAAATATAGTTGCATAAAAAGGGAAGCATAGAAAATATTATTATACTTGATTAACAATAAGGGATATATAATTCGTAGCATTATCAAGATAAAAACATTGCTGACAATTGGAGAATGTCAAACAGGAACAATTTCGGAATTGGTATACAATACAAAGTTGGTTATATGCGTTTATACACAGAAAATTATCAAAAAGAGCATAATTCAGTGAACAAGCTATCGCCTTTTTATACAGTGTGTATCGAGTATCGGTGCTCAAAAATCAGTATCGGTATCGAATACCGAGTATCGAGAAATTGTGATACCGTTCCATCACTAGTATCCAATATTGGAACCCTTATATGAGGACCTGCTACGCTTATCATGCGAAAACGTCTGGTTGGCAATCTACCATAACGCTGGCAAAAATGTAACAGTTCCAAAAAATACTAGGTTTCAAATAGCTGTTTCGAAACAGCAGTCAAGCGTCCACAAGATTTATGTACAATCGTAATAGTAATATATTCTTGTCCAATGTTACTAGAATGACTTGGGTTGTTTCGCATCAAGTCGTAATTCCTTGTTACGAATATTGCCAAGCAGCAAGACGATACTCCCCTCCTTTCCTGCACCCGAGCCATCCTAAATTCAAATCCATACACGTGCGAATTCGTAACCTACACTGAGTGTTCGTTTTAAAGTGTGTCATGACGTCATTGTGTCAATTTTTGGAAGCGAGTGTCAGGTATAAGGAGGACCTAACATAGTACTAGTGTTGCGGAGAAGCTGCCCAGCTAGCACGGCGTTCATTTCGAAGAGTACTAACACGGTAACGTCATTAATCAAAACGTAGACTAAGTAACGTGTCTCAATGTCAAACACAAATCAAACGCGTTATCTTTCTTGCATAACCCTACCAATGCCCATTCATTCGTAATGTGTTTGTTTACACTCATGTTGCCTTACGCTAGTGATAAGTATCTACCCGCTTACAGCTTTTGCGCACATGCGACATCAACCAAAGAAAACACACCGCGAAAGACGTTTTGGTAGAACACATACCGTACAGACCGCTAACTGTTGTTACGTTCACAACGAACGCCGTGCTTACCAGGCAACTTCTCCGACATTCGAGTCATACGCCTCTGCGGAAGTGTAGGCGGACTGAATTCCAGGTTCAGCGACTAGACAACTGACGTGCTACAGCAAGTCTTAGCATACTTCGAAATGAACACCCAGTACTTGCCTCCTTACATCTAAATACTTATTATAGATAACTACTGTTCACCTAACTCACTTTAAAAGAATTCACGCCCATCATCTGATATAATTGTCCACGGGGTTAAGGATTATATTTTTCAAAATGGCATCTCAGGCAGTTGCCAAGGTCTCGCATCATACACATACTTGCAGCTGTTATTAACACAAAGTAGTTTAAACAATCATAGCGATACTTTTGGAACTGTTTATAATAATATTCGAAAGAATGCATTTGTGCTCAAGTTGCAGGACTGTTATTTTGGAACTGCCTTACTGGACTTAACGTTTCCAAGTCTCTTACGTGTGGCGGTACTTTGCGATAGCCACCGCACCGGTCAGGCTACGCATCTCCCCAAAGTATAATATATCTTTTTCTGCTTCTAATCTGCTTTATTAAACACAACCGCCCGCAATGAAACAGCTGAGTGAACTTTTCCCCCTCCAAATCCCCTAGTAGTACCACTCCGTATTCCAGCTTTTATGAAGCTTGTTTTTCATTCATTAATTATTCCGAAATTAGAAAGTCGTATCATTAATACACTGTTTAATAATGTAAGAAATGTAACCTGCTTAAGGAAAACATAGCTTAAATTTCTGAATTACCCTCTGGCCGTTGCAAGAGAAACAGGGCATCACATTTTAACCGACAATTAAATGATGTAATAAATGGAATTGGTTTCAGCGGTAGCGTGTTTGAAAGGAGCAGCATGTTTGCTGGCGAAATAATGATACCAATTAGCAGGATACATGTTACGATTGCAGGCACAACGGGAATGTCACGCTATGGGGCTTAAATTAAATACGGTCCTCCTTTTTTCAACACTACAGAAGCACGACAGGAAAAATAAAGCGGGAGGACAACATTTATACTACCACACAAATTTACTTGGTGTCGCAATTTTTCTCTTTATTTATTTTTGTTTCTCTGCTTTAAGCCTACATCGGAGTTGTGTTACACAATATTGCTAGCAACAGACGAGAGCTACGTGCAGAGAAGTACGAGAGAGAAAACACAAAAGCTTTGGACGTGTTACAACCAATCATTGGCTTCTAGAATTATTTTGGCGCATTGACTAAAACGCGAAATAAAACCTAAACTTGTCACGATAAACTCAAATACGAAAGTGATACCGTTTGTGGCTCGAAATCGGGAAGTTGCGAGTTCAATTCTCGTGTACTGGTCAAACTGTCGGACTATGTGTACATGATCATAGTGCAATTCCACGATCAATAAAGTCCAACTTCCAATTAAGTTAGGAGCAATAAAATAGTTGGCACAAGAAGGCTATCACCCTAGTGTGGCCATCTATCAGCAGGTCACTCCAGGTTCAAGAAGATAAAGGTTGAAATAACGGTATCTGTCTGCGGCATACCGAGTTGTGTAATCAAAGAACCTACAAGTAATGTCGCGATGTGACCCAGACGTTACAGCGACCTTTACCCCCCCCCAAAAAAAAGATTAAGTCGAATTTAAAAGCCCTATCCCGTCAATGTTAAATCTCTATATTCATGAGTCATTCTCAGAAATTATTCCATATATATGACTGAACTTTTTACAGGATGTATATGCACGACTTCTATGTTCATGATCTACGTTTAATCCGCGAGTTTATTATATTTTTATTAAAGTTTATCAGTATCTATTGTTTTAAAAATAAAATATAGTATTAACACTAAAGTAGATCCAAAACAGTACCTAAGAGACTTTCTTTATCATCTCAAAATTTGATTTAACTATCTTCAATAGTTTCTGAGTAAACGGGTCATTGACGGAGAAATCGATGGTTACACTCACATGACTTTCTCTACTCTTGTACAAACTATTTTTACAAACGCTTATTCTCCATATGCTTCATGTTAATCAAGATGTTAATCTTATTGCTAATATTCTTGTAGATACAAGGGGAATTGGTAGGCTTTAAGGGATAGTCAAATATTTTAAGAGGTGGTTGCTATGTGAAGTATTCCATTCTCTTTGCATTACCAGAACAAAGAAAAAATGAATAACCAATTCCCATTTGAGAAAGAGTATAAGTATTGGAAAATTTAAGGGAATAACAAGCAATATCTCGAAAACTATTCACTCAACAAAAAAAATGTATATGACATAAATTGTGTATTTTAACACGATCTACATTTTTTGTGCAGTAAAATTTTGTCTATCTCTTATGGTTTACCAGTTGTGCAAAAGTCGTTCACAATGAACAATACTTTTGGAGACATTCCCAGAAAATTCAAGATATACCTTTTATTTGCCATGAAAATATCTTAATCCATTTTAATCAAAACAGTTAAGAGTTATTTTTGAGAAAATAAAATTTTTGAAAAATGTTTCATATAAAG
The DNA here is from genome assembly GCA_030765065.1 of Deroplatys truncata. Taxonomy (NCBI): domain Eukaryota; kingdom Metazoa; phylum Arthropoda; class Insecta; order Mantodea; family Mantidae; genus Deroplatys; species Deroplatys truncata. The sequence goes on from CM060983.1 coordinate 170,737,592, forward strand.
GGAGTCTGTGGTGGGGGATTTTCTTGAATATGTTCGTGTCTGGGACTAAACTCAAATTCCAAGTTTGGTATTTATACGACTTTTCGTTTTTGAGTTATGCTGATCACAGGCAAACACACACACGGACATGTTTCCAAAAATGCTTTGTGTTCAGGGCACCCCAAAACATGTATTTCAGGTGAAACCCCGGTATCAGTTTTTGGGTGGAATGCAATACTTCCCCTGCTTACTGTATGTAGTAGAGAAAGCAAAATCCTGTCCAAAGGATATTCGCATTTATTTGCAAAGAAAGAAACCACATGCCTGAACACACACACGTTGCCATACTTAACAGTAGTACCAACTTGTGGAACAAAACTTCCCCTAAAAATGGACTAAATTTTATATCTCTACTCCAAAGTAAGTGGGTGTCATGACTTTTTCTGTGAAGTGACACAGAATTCATAGTACAAAATGGTAGCAGCAATAAACACTGTACAAAAAACTAAACATTTCATTTTTTGCTCATTTTTAGTCTTCCCATCATGCAACTGATACCATCTGGGTTTTGAAAGCAACTTCGTCAAAAAATACGAAGTATTGAGCAACTCAAAGAAGTAACAGCGAACCTCTCGGAAATGCCTGGTACTACAAAATTATTTCAAATAAGTTGTATGTTTTAATGAGAACCACATTGCTTGTGGAGTAAGCTTTTGTCTATCTGTTATGGCATACCAGTTATATAAAATTAATTCCGAATGAAGTGAACTTCATTGGCTATTTTCAGTAAAAATTTAAGATATACATTTTATTAGTGGTTTAGATCTTTTAATCAAAATATAAAATAAATAATATGTTTCCCTGTAAAAGGTAAGGTGCAGTGGGGGATCTTCTGGAAAACCTTTGTCACTTACCCATTTCCGAGATATTCGTTGTAATTGTTTGAATTTTTCAATACTAGGAAGCAATAAAACAGGTGCAGCTGTGAACTCTCTTCTGTGAAAGCTTGCAAAAAACGCATCGTTAATTGTGTTTTACTTTCCTACAGTGACTGCCTATTGAAGGGCCTTAGTATTTTATTTTAAGAAACTACGATTAACAAAAGACGAAGTACAACAGTTGTGTTCAAACGTTAGCGTCCTATTAAAGCTGCAAAATTATGCTAATTTATTGAAGGAAAAAAATAATTCTGTCATAATGGTAATAAAATGAAAGTCCGATGTTGCTTTCACATGCTTTCTTAAAATAGCTTATTGCTCTCTACGTCTTGTTAGTAGAGTTAAATTGTTATTACATACTTGCACTTTGAAGGTATAAGGAGGATACAGTAGGCTAAAGTTAGTCAGATTTTTAAAAAGCGGATCATTATGTGATGGCTTTGAAACACCATGCTCTTTGCATCATCACGACAAAAAATGAATAGCCAATAACAAGGAATATCTCAAATTTAACATAAATTGCGTGCTTTAACGCGATCTACATGTTCTGTAGTAAGATTTTGTCTCTGTCTTTCGGTTTACCAATTATATAAAAGTCATTCAGAATGAAAAGGATTTCAATGGCCATTTAGTACCAGAGTATTCAAGATACACATTTTATTTGTAATATATAGGTATCTTAAATATATGGTATTTTTATCAAATTCGTTGGAGCCATTTTTTGGAGAAAAAAAAAAATATAACGAAAAATTTTTCCATGTAAAGTGCAGTTTGGGGTAGGGATATTTTCTTAAAAATCTTGGAGAAGGCCTTATTAACCGACCTTTCTTATTTGTGACACAAACGGACATTTTTCTATAAATTCATTTTATTTTATTTCGGTGAAATCTCGGTGTCGAATGCAATAGGTACTTTACAGGTAGAGAAAGTTAAAATGTATAATCCACAAAACCAAGAACAACACTTGAGAATCACTTATTAATTTCCTCGCTGATTTTATGAAACGTTATCTTAGCACTTCAAATAGTGACAGTTTTAACAACGGAAACATGCATTTTTGGAAACATGTCCGTGTGTGTGTGTGTGTGTGTGTGTGTGTGTGTGAACAGCATAACTCAGAAACGAACAGTCGGATAAACACCAAACTTGGTATTTAGGTTCAGTATCTTCCAGAGATGCGACACGAAGGCTTTTAAGAAAATCCCCACTCCAGATTCCCTTTACATGGAACATTTTTCGAAAATTTTAATTTGTCAAAAATGGCTCTAACGATTTTGATTAAAATATCATATGTTTAAGATATTTTCATGACAAATGAAATGTATATCTCGAGTTTTCTGGGAATGTCTCCAAAAGTATTCTTCATTGTGAACGACTTTTGCATAAGTGGTAAACCATAAGAGAAAGACAAAATTTTACTACACCAAAATGTAGACCGCGTTAAAATATACAATTTATGTCATATACATTGCTTTTGTTGAGTGAACCATTTTAGAGATATTGCTTGTTATTCCCTTAAATTTTCCAATACTTTTCTCAAATGGGAATTCGTTATTCATTTTTTTTTGTCCTGGAAATGCAAAGAGAATGAAATAGCAACCAGCTCTTAAAATATTTGACTATAGCTTATATACTACCATATTCCCCTTGCATCTACAAGAAAATTAGCAATAAGGTTAACATCTTGATTAACATGAAGTCGATGGAGAATAAGCGTTTGTAAAAATAGTTTGTACAAGAGTAGAGAAAGTCATGTTAGGTAACACATTAGATTTTTTTTGTGCTGCTGTATCAGAAGACCTGCAGATGAATTTAATACTGACTACCAGTGTCACAATTGACGTCCCTCTCCAACACATCTCAAATTCCCGGAAGACACAAGAGTTCAACATATTCCCGGAACTGTCCAAAGCAAATGTGCGTTAGTGGTAACACCACGATGACAGGTGATGAGAAAGTCCCTAAGGGTGCATTCGGAGAAGCGGATACAATGATTTTGTATTAGGGAAACTCTATGCGACCATTCACAGGACTTCAATTTATGCAAACACTGGAGTACATCAAAGAGGGAAAGCTCTCATGTTGACAAACACCACCATGTCTGATTTTTGTGGATGCTGCTACAGATAATGTAAATTCATGGGGAATTGGAGAAGCGAATTTCAAAACTAAGTTATAGAGTGTGCAGTCTATAGCACTACATTAAACGCCATAAGATGTCGTTATTCGCTTTTAAAACCCTTCGCTGAGGAGTCATAAACAGCTTCGTGATGGATAAAAACAGAATGTCGATGGAACGATACACTCAAAGATGAAAGTGGAAAACAAATTTGTGATTAAGTCAACTGGAAAACATTTTGCCGCAGATGCCAACACCTAAAGTAAATCTCACAAAATTTAAAAGTAATTTCAGTGTTAATAGTATATTATAATACAAGTGGTAAATGTAGATTTTATTTGGCGAATAGGAATGTTAGAGAAACGAGGCCGCAATCCTAAGAGCAAAATAAAACCACTTTTAACACGTGTGACACATACTACTTTTTAGACAGCGCTCGAATTTGTAAAATGTCAATATTGTCGTATGCCTCTCTTTAAATTATTTTACAAATACAGATGGGAGCTACTCGCTTGCAAGAGGCATCGGTAAATCAAACAAGAACTTCAAATGCGAGGCTACGACGAGGGACGCAGCTATGCTAAATTCCAAAATAATTGCTATATCAACATAATACCTGGCTTAAGGGAGAGGAATGATTCTATTCTACCATAATTGAAACTTTCAAACGTGGATGGCACACCGTTTAATGGATGAAGTTAGATACTTACATTCCTTTGCCCATTGCCTGCCGACGAGGACATCGTGCTTTAGCAGTTACCCGTCTGTCTCACACGAAGCCTACTTGCTGACTGTTACAAAAACCCACGCCAAACTCGGGCGTCAGTAACGCTATCCCCTCCCTTGACACTGTTTCCCCTGACTCACCCCTACTCACAGACAAACTGCCGACTCTAACCTCGGTGCCCAGAGAGCGTCTTGTCATATTATCTGTGCACATGCCACAATATTATATTTATTCCTGAAACTAACAGAGATCACGTTTAGAACGCGTTCTTTAAACCAGAGAAATGACGTTAACAAGCGAGATGGCAGATGTTTTGTTGATTCGCTAGCAGTGAAATTATTTTCAACATGTTTTTCGTTACACCAGGCAATGAAGCTATTAAATGCTATATCACATTCTTTCTGGATTTTTTGGCTAAGTACTTCTAGTTATTCTGTAATCTCACTTCCATTTCAGTTTCTTCTAAATTAATAATTTCCGCCATTTAATCTTTACGTAGGTTAGATTAAAGAGTAGCGTTTTAGATGAAAGAAAGCTGCCAATATAACGTATAGGTTAACTCTACAACGAACCGCGATAAATTGAATTGTACTGTGAACACATAATGCGAACGCCATAAGAAATTAATCAAACCAGTTATTAAACATGTACAAATACAAAGGGTAATTGCCGAGTGATTGGACTTGAAACCAAGGTTGGTCACAATGAAGATAATCTCAAGCTTTTAGTTCGTGTGCACTGTGTTAGAAGTTCTACTTTTAGGACTTGCTGATTGAGCTTTTTTTATTTATGGACGCTCTTTAACTAGGGTCCTTAGCGTCCTATTCTATATTGGGCGTGAAAGACCGGAAATTTTGCTCAAAGGCCTCTTTATCAGGCTTGAGGTTCTTCTACGTGCCGTAAATTTATGACACGGGACCACCGGCTTTACTTCCCTTCCGAAGGAAAACATGCCAAGGATTTTTACACCCGAAGAAATCTATCGCCCTCCGCCGGGTTTGAACCCGCGACCTAGGCCTTGCTGTCTAAAAACAAGTTTATGGGGCTAGGTGCTAACAGGTGTTTGTCTTCCATTTTATTTTATTTTATTTAGATGTTTTACATTTAAGTTTAAATAATTATGAATCGCAGTAGTCTTAAGCGAAGGATATACCCAGAACTTTCCAAAATTGCTTTGATCCTAATTTTAATAAAGCTTGGTATCAGCTGTAGAAGTATAGCTCCGAACAAGACAACTGAGAGGGCTGGCTTAGGCAGTAGCGTCTGTGGCTAACATTCGGAAGGCCACGGTTCACGCACCAGTGCCCGCCAACACTATCGAGTGTTTGTAAGTAATTTTCCCGATCGATCATAGCGAATAACGAGTTGAAATTCCCAAACTTTTCATTTCCCCTTTACCTCTTGTAGTTTCTTAATTTCAGTACTGACATGTGGCAAGAAATTGTGACAGTTGACCTCTCCTGCTTGGGTACGCAGAAGGCGGCCTTTGGGAAGGCTCCACCCCCCGCCTATGCGACTCCTACCATTCAAATATCTCTAGGAACCTATAAAAGGCCTAAGGCAAAGATGGAAAATCCTCTAAGAGTTAGCCACTCTTAGCCCTATACATAAGAGGCCATCCATTTTTTTGAAAGTGTTAGTAGTCAAACTGCCACTAGTTGCCATTTAGCTTTTTGCTCGAGTTCCAACCAGCAAGTTTAAATGTGCCTTCATTTTACCAAAAACCCTACGGAAATTGCCAGTTCACATATACTGGCATACTGAAATATAACAGATACCCTAAGTTATGTGTTATATTCTTCAAAAGAATAATTTGGAACAGATATTGACCAAATTTTAATTACATCATCTTCCAAGCACGCATTTATAAACATGTGCAATAGGACTGTTGTCTAACTCTTAAAGCATCTGTCTTTTTTTGTTGGTGCAGACGTCATCTCTGGTAGCATTTACTAATGCACCAGACTTATAAAATGCTTTCTACGTGTACTTTCATTACGAATTACAATTCTCTCTTTACACAGCATTCAACTGAAATGTCATTACTGTTAAAATTCATTTCTTGCAGCTGGCAACTGCCTTGCTCTTGACATGTTTTTAAATAAAGAAGAAAACATTAAAAGTTAAATTAAATTTAGTTTTATTTATGGACGCTCTTTAACTGCTATGGTCCTTAGCGTCCCATTCTATGTTAGGCGTGAAAGACCGTAAATTTACGTGCCGTAAATCTACGACAGGGGACCACCGGCTTTATTTCCCCTCCGAAGGAAGCCATGCTAAGGATTTTTACGCCCGAAAAAAATCCATCCCCTCCGCCGGGTTTGAACCCCCGACCTCGGGAACTAGAGGCTGGCATGGTAACCACTACACCACGGAGGACGACAGAAAAAAATTAAATGTGTGCACAGTCAATGCTCGAATTCTTTTATTTCAACATAACAGTTAAATAAACAACCAACAATGGTGGTATAGACTAGACGCGTAAATCCTTTAGCTTTTTAAAAGGTGCCTAGTATTCTGCAATTTATAAAATCGCCCCTACAGTTATAGAAAATCTGATGTGTTGCACTCACTTGACTTTCTCTACTCTTGTACAAACTATTTTTACAAACGCTTATTCCCATTTGAGATAAAGTATAAGTATTAGAAAATTCAAACAAATATCAAGCAATATCTCAGAAATGCTTCACTGGACAAAAACAAAGTATATGACATAAATTGTGTGTTTTAACGGGATCTACATTTTTTGTGTTGAAAAATGTTGTCTATCTCTTACGATTTACCAGTTATGAAAAATCCATTCAGAAAGAAGACTTTTGGGGACATTCCCAGAAAATTCAAGATACACATTTTGTCATGAAAATATCTTAAATATATGACATTTTAATCAAAATCGTTAGTGCCATTTTTGAGAAAATAAAAATTTTCGAAAAATGTTCTATGTAAAGGGTAGTCCGGGAAGGTGGGGGATTTTCTTGAAAATCTTCGTGTCGTATCTTTGAAAGATACTGAACCTAAATACCAAGTTTGGTGTTTATCCACTTTTCGTTTTTGAGTTACGCTGTTCACAGACACACATGCACACAGACCTTTCTCTAAAAATTTTCTCTATTTTTTGGGGATTCAGGAGGCCTGAAAATATGTATTTCCAATGAAATCTCGGTATCGAATTTTTGGGTGAAATGCAATACTTCCCCTACTTATTATATATAGTAGAGATAAAGTAAAAAGGCATAACTTCCATGCGTCTACGGACCCGCCTATACAGCTGAGTGCACTCTTTCTGGGTGCTCTAAAGAAGTTTGACTAACCCTGGATTAATTTTCGCATTAAGCTTTTTATCAACAAAACCAAACAATCACATTGATAAGCAAGTAAATATTCCGGTTAATCTATGTGTGCTTTAGGTGAAAAGAGGCTAAAAGACTAATTACACGCGTTTTTAAGTTCATGCTGTGGTAGGTAATTCTTGGGTATTTTATTTTCAAATGGTATATCATATACTACACCTATACCTAACCACATATTTATAGGCCCTATATCTCTGGAGGCTTAACCTATAATATTTAAGTGCCATATTATGGGCAGCAATGTTTACTACTTTCTTTACCTTAAGTGTGGACGAGGAGGTATTGCATTTAATCCAAAATTCTGCATCGAGATATCGCTGGAAATCACGTCCTTGAGTTTGCATGCGTGTATATAAACACCATAATTCAAGAATTAAAACAATACCAAATTTCATAACGGGTTGCACACCATTTGGAGGTAGTCGATTTTCAAGAAAATTCCTGCAACCCAATATTTTTGAGCCTTATAAATAAAATATGTAGCTTGAATTCACTATAAATTGCCTATATTCAATCTCGTTGCACTTTATGCAACTGAGAAACCATAAGGCTTAGTAACAAAATATACAAGTCCATTAACGTATAAAATTTGTTGAAAGGCTTTTGCGTAGCACTAGTCATTTACAAAATATACGTTAATGCATGTTCAAGTATTCCAATGTCGGCTGCTTTAGCCGGCTTTACTCGAATTAAATTTTGAATATGAGCGATTCTCTCTCCATCGTAAATGAAATTATCTTCTAGCAAATCGTGATTAACGTAAATTGGATAGAAATATGTATTTATATATTAGATGCAGAGAGAGAATTACACATTTGGGTCTTCTTTATTTATACAAAGAATAAATATAATTAGTTCCGCGTGAACTGTGTAAGGATATACAATGCTTTCACCCCTGGATCTGCATCCCTTATTTATAATCACAAATATGTGAAACACGGTGCGCTGGAAATGCTTGCAGCTTAGACAGACGTTAGCAGTTCTTTCTTAGAAATGACAGGGAAAAATCTATACTTTTACTCGCGCTGATATACCCATCTTTAAACTGTTTCAAAACACGTCAGAGAAAATGAAAAAGAATGAAAACGCCAGCGCTCTTCTGTCAGTTAACTGTACAAATAACCTCTTTCCCCTGGGGCAAATTCCAATACTGAACTGCGGCCGGTGAAATGGAAAAGTTGCGTTCCGCTCAATTGTTCGCTGTTACACTGCTATGCGCCGTTTATAACTCGGCTCTGGTTTATTTCCGAGAGATATCTGTAAACTACTCACTCTTCTTTGTTTCATTTGTTTTAAAAGTTTCTTCAAGCAATGTAACGGTACGTCAAAGGCTTCAACGAAACCTACTTGAAAATATTTTAAGAGAAACGTTCTCCTCTTGTTTTCAGTATTATAATCGTATTCGTAAAACGAGAGATTAATCAAATTAAAAATGAGATTCGTTGAAGTTTAGCCAAATTAGATTAAACATCATGACAGAAGAGTGATGTCACATTTATGCGTCGTTCGAAGCTCGCTAGGGTGAAACACATGTAAACGTAAAAATAGCACAGCAGTTACGTATAGCCTGAGACACAATGGTGTTCAAACTCTAGTGGGAATGTGAAACAAGACATATTACAGATGTTTGTTTCATTATTTAAATATTTAACGCTCAGTTTATGTGATAATATGGTTGTGTTTTAAAATGCTATTGGCTAACTACGGAACTGCATGGAATTATCGAAGCGCCCCAGTAACCTGTAGCCTCCGAGGGCTGGGAACGAACCCCAAGTATCTGAGTGAGGCAACACTCAGGAAAGTGTTGAAGTTATGGTACATGGTGAATTTAGATTAACAGAACGCTGACGCCCCACAGCGTAGGATATTTAAGATGACCGAATTGAGAACATAGAGGCAGATCACCACGACACCCAATACAGACCATCGTCATCGTGATCACGAGTATTTTTATAACTTGTGATTAAGAAGCAACTTCCCAGCTTCTATAACGAGCTGAGGCACCTACGGACTTGGCCGTGGACCTTGGGGTAGAATGAAGGGCTCAAGGCATGGGCAGGAACATTACCTGGAGTTGTCATTGTCACCGGAACCGGGCACCCCCTTCTCGAGCACTGCACGCAATCTAGACGAGTGCTCTTCCACTAAGATCCGTTACGCATACGGGTCGTTACAATATATCGCAGTTAACCAATATTTCATTCATAAAAAAAGGAAAGAAAGGGTTTTATCCTGGCCTTATGAACTAAGCATGGGATAAAGTAAATGTGTAAACACATAAATATATTACCGTGATTAAAATTACAAAACGACGTTTATTATAAACGTAAACATAACGTGCAAAACTATAAGAATATTTAATTTTCCAAAATCTATATACTTTTTTGGATAAACATATAAACGTTTAGATTTTAAAACGGAGCATTGGGAACTGTTTCGTAATAGGTGCACCTAATTACAAACCTGCCTAGGAGATTTGGGAAATTCTTTACATTTTTAAGTCGAAACTTTTGAGCCTGTTTATATATATATATATATATATATATATATATATATAAAAGAAAGGACGTAATACTGAATTGATTTGTGAACAATGAACAACACTATAAATGTTTAATATATGTGTTATATTTGTGGTAACGTTTTCACGCTGATGCGCTATTATTTTATTGAAAAAGTATGACGGGTATAAAAAAGTTGTTGTTTGAAGGAAAGCTACTTACATTTTATGACTGAAGTTGCAATTTTACAACTAGAAGTTGAAACGGAGAATTATATTTGAAAACTCGAGTGACGGGCGGGATTCGAATCGCCGAACCACAATGTCACATGTCCGTCTGGATGGTTCATTTAGGCGCTGGCCTTCTGACCCCAAGGTCATGGGTTCAAACCCGGGTCAGACCGATGTTTTTTAAGTGTGTTTAAAAGCGTTATCCCCATGTTAATATATTTCCTAGCATGTAAAAGAACTCCTGCGGGAGAAAATTCCCCACACCGGCGACGTTGATACGATCCTGGCAATCGAAGCGTCGTTAACAAAACAAAATATTACATTATTCAAAGTTAGATGCGTGTTAACATGACTAATTACGACTAGGGCGTTATCGCCTGGTGCTGATCATGCTTACTCGGTATATATATATATAGGGTTATTAAAAAATAAGGAAGAGACTTTAAATATTTATTTCTAATGCACGACAATAGATAGCGACAGAGAAAAGTTCAGAATTTTAATTTGTGTGTTCAAAATGAGCACCATTTGTTATGCGAGAACGATCAGAGCTTTTCCGTTTGAATACGCAACCATTTTCTACGAATGTAATGTATCAATTGCAATTTTTTTATGACGAGGCGGCTCGTTGTTGAACTTGCAACGAAATGCACGCTGCAATGAAACAATGAATTCACTCTTTGCATACTGCAGCACACAAAATGACTTTTCCTGTGGTGTCGCCATTTTCTCGTAAACAAACACAGCGCTGAATGGAACTAATAGGTGGGGCTTAAAACTTTGAACTTTCCTCTAATCAATGATGTGTTGTATGTGTCCCTATCTATTGTCGTTAATTAAAAATGAATATTCAAAATCTGGCCCTTCTTTTTGAATAACCCTGAGTATACACATGCATATACAGAGTAAGTCCACCTAATGCGTACGCTGTTTTGATCTAGTATAAAGAGAAAATGGTAAGGACACTAACTTCTCAGTTGAATCTCAAAATATAGTGATTGATTACATTTTCTTGTATTTAGTTTTCATTTTCATTTTAAACAGTGCAAAACTGGCATTACACTTTATTTATTAATATATTTTTCTTTAACAAGGAAAACCAGTATTCTAATATTCTGTATCTACGCTTCCCCATGCCCCCTAAGAAGCATCAAACTATTAATAGGAGTGGAGCGGAATGTAGAGAGCAGTACTTGTTCAGAGAGTCTGGTGATACAAGCCCGAACGACACAATGACCGAGCAAAAATGGCACTTTGTCCATTAATCTTGGCGATCAAGCCTCATGATGCAGGTGCCTATAGAGACTAAAGGTCATGCACTACAATTAGCAACTTTAGGGTTAGAAATCGCGACATAGCGACATGTGCCTCCCAGAGCCAAGGCGGTTGGCTACGTTTGAAACAAAGACATGCCATTATTCTAGTCTCCCCTTCGTCTTATTGCGAAAGCTCGCAGCTTCCTTCAGTTTCTTCCATTCGCTTCCTCTTGGCTTAAACCTATCTTACTGTTACGCAAAACGTTTTATTAGCACATTTCCTCCTTTCTACGTAAATGTGCAAATTGGTTACAGCAAGTGGATGGGTTGTAATCAAATTACACACGTTGCTGTATCTCTGCATTTATGTATATTGTTAAGGAAATAAAATTAATTATCGCTGGAGCAAATTCGTTTATTTTGCATTACTAAGGCGCGTGTATTTAATAAATTCAAATGTTCTCAGACTATTACTTTCTCTACTACGTATAGTAAGTAGGGGAAGTATAGTATTCCACCCAAAAATTCGATACCGAGATTTCACTGGAAATACATGTTTTGAGACCCCCTGAATAAAAAAAAAACATTTTTGGAAACATGTCCGTGTGTGTGTGTGTGTCTGTGAACAGTATAACTCAGAAACGAACAGTCGGATAAACACCAAACTTGGTATTTAGGTTCAGTATCTTAGAGATGCGACACGAAGGTTTTCAAGAAAATCCCCCCACCCCAGATTACCCTTTACATGGAACATTTTTCGAAAAATTTAATTTTCTCAAAAATGGCTAACGAATTTGATCAAAATATATGTTTAAGATATTTTCATGGCAAATGAAATGTATATCTCAAATTTTCTGGGAATGTCTCCAAAAGTATTCTTCATTGTGAACGACCTTTTCATAACTGGTAAACCATAAGAGATAGACAAAATTTTACTGCACATAAAACGTAGATCGCGTTAAAATACACAATTTATGTGATATACATTTTTTTTTGTTGAGTGAACCATTTTCGAGATATTGCTTGTTATTCCCCTAAATTTTCCAATACTCATACTTCTTCTCAAATGGAAATTCGTTATTAATTTTTTTTTGTCCTGGTAATACAAAGAGAATGGAATACTACACATAGCAACCAGCTCTTAAAATATTTGACTATCGCTTAAAGCCTGCCAATTCCCCTTGCACCTACAAGAAAATTACCAATAAGATTAACATCTCGATTAACATGAAGCATATGGAGAATAAGCGTTTGTAAAAATAGTTTGTACAAGAGTAGAGAATCATGAGAGTGTAACACATCAGATTTTTTAAAATATGTTTGTGTGTATTTGCACGTGTGTGTTCGCTGACAATAATGCAACCGTTTACAAAATAGAGCTAACCACCAATTATCAGACCGAATAGTTAGTGTTCATTAAAGGTGATACAGTTTTTAAAGCCAGAACTACACTGTTGGTATCTTGATCGAACTTTTTGAGCTTCGCACTTTTATCGCAAAAATGTGAATGTTTATTGTGTAACGTTCTTGCAAGACCAATGTAGAAGTAGTCGATGCATAGAAGTCACAATTACTTCAAAAAATAAATAAAACTGGAAAAGTAAAATGCCGGGCCCATTATAGAATGCATTGGAAATAAAGCATTCCCCCAGAGTAATAATTGTTTTGTATTACCAAAGCTTAAAGGAACTGAACAAGGATTTAAAGCATTTTTAAATAAAAGTAACATCCATACAGCCACAAAGGTATTGAATATATTAACACTCAAATGTAGTAACAAACATATGTTATAATTGAAACAGATTGCATTTGAATTTGTCCTCACACAACATTTGCCATTTTGAAATGAGGTTTAACATGCGATGATATGATATAAACTCGCTTCCATGAGATATTAAATGCCGCTCCACACACTACAAGAGTTTAGAATTTTACTTAAGCCAAAAGTACATGATATAAATAATTTAGACAAGGCCGAAAAGTGTGGAGACGGCCGCTCCCAGACACGAACCTCAATAAAAGTCCTTCGCTGGTCGTCGAGAACTGTCACACTCTTTTTCTCTTGAAGCATAGCTCGGGGTACGCACCGGGAAGGCCAGCTGATGACGTGGAACCTACAAAAGCGCTACCTATACTGTGGAGAGGACACGGCCTGGCGAGCATTGTAGAAACCTGGTGCAGCCGAGTTCTGGTGTAAGGAGGCTGTTGACATAATAACAAGCAGGGGCCGAAAATTGTAGTTCATGATTGTAGGCATATAAAATAACTACGGCCATCTCCAAAACAGCCACTCGGTGAAAGAAGAGCCACAATTGACTCAATTGACAAAATATAAACATGTCTAAAATTACGACTGTCATGTGATATAGTCAATGTGTGTGGAACTGAGAGGTTGTAAAATGAGAGCAAAGAGGCGGTTCTTCTTCTTCTTCTTGCTATCGAAGGGTTAAGTGCCGGAGGGAAGTATCCCGATGAACGAAATCCGAGACCAAAAAAAGTTATTTATTTTTATTTTTTACCCTGGAGCTGCTACTGCAGAAAAAAACAATATTTTGAGATGTTGTTTCTCCGCCGCATCTTCGGCCAAGACCAGAAGAATACAAAGAATTTAGAATGAACCGTTCTTAATGGTGAAAACTACATAGAATTATAAACATAGTTTCTGTATTAATATGACGCCAAATGATTCCGACATACAATCGCTTCTACCTCTTTCTGAAGTGCTCTATATTCTCGTTAATTTGCTTAATTATGAAGCTTTACCCGTTTAATTAGTTTAAATTACAAAATAAAAACGTATTCTTAAGATAGCATTCGCATTGTCAATAGTTTCCTTTTATAAAGTTAGCAACTGTTGAATCCCTAGGGCTAATACAAATTTAGAATTATAATATTTTTTATGTTATTCCACGGAATGTTTCCATACATTGTATACATATTGGCAACCTGAGAAATCAATCATTATTCACATGTGAAAAAATGCTTTCCTGAAAACCACATATTTCACTATATGAAATTTGTTTACAAGAAGCACACATGTGTTCATGGCAAAATAAACAGCGTAGTAAGGTAAAAACAATCATTACGTCACGACAGACCTTCAGTTGCATATAGTGATCACTAATTAACATTATACAGTACACTAAAGTGTAAGCTAATTTCGAAAATTACTATGACAAGATAACATGCTTTATATCACACATTCATATAGAGAATAAAGAAAATCCTAGTTATATAATTCTTCAAGTAAAAACCCATTAAAAACAAAATTAAGCAAACATCATCTAGGTATTATTTTTTTTTCTTCCTAAAATGTAACTTTCCTGCGGCTAATGCTTCAAATTAGTGTTTATATAGACGAGAAAGCACCTACATTTTGAAGACAAGTTTATTAACAAGAGATTGCGAATAAGAGCAAATGGAATCCCATTCTTAGGATATACGCGCGTGTGTCATTTTCGCTTAGTGAGCGACTTCCTGCCCAAGTTAATGGAGATACAGTTGTGATCACAAGAAGAAAAGATAACATGCAGCAGCATTCCGCTAGTGTTACAAACAATACAAACAAATCAATAAACTTATATTTTATTTTGTTATAATTATTTACGCTACTTGTGGCTAAAGTGGAAGTATAATTTTAAAAATAAATATCCAAAGTTCTACAAGTTGTGTACATGATTTTATCTACACCATAACAAAAAAAAATCTCAATAAACAGTTTTGCGAGATGAAAACAAAAATATATTGTGAGATTTAAATTTTGAGCATAAACAATAGAATAGCGTAGATATACCCAAAGCGTATCTCAAACTTAGTACCTGTTTAAGACACTGAATTTAAACTCTGTACATTTCGCCTTTAAACTGCTTAGTTATGCTGTGTTTTAAGTAATGGTTGTAAATAAAAATAATTACGAAATAAAATCGCCGAAACGCATTACTCAGCCCATTTTAATCGAACGTTAAAACTGTACTTTATGTTTACATTATATTTTTCTGTGTGTGTGTGTGTTTTCACGTATTTTAGGAGAATGCGTTTCACTTATAACTATACAGATACATTCAATAAAACTGCTTTATTTAACCGCATACATTTTAAAATGGCGATGCAACCAAGCACGGTACTGTAATTTCAATTTCTATTAATTTTGTTATATTTTGAAGACTATTTCAATTAATAAAGCAAAGGAATGCAAAACTTACAGCTTCTCTTGATCAGTACTAGCTGTGTCCTGTTCTACGGTATTAATTATACTATTATAACTGTATATTCCATTTATTTTACACCAGCAGATCCCGCAGATCCGTTCGCGGTTTTTTAACTGAATAGTTCATATTGGACAGTGAACAAATGAAATGGCGAAATTATGCTTAAATGATCCTGGGGTCCATAGGATTACCCGAAATTCGTTTTCTGAGTATAAGGAAAAATACCGGGAAAACATCCATGTAACTTAATCCAAGCCATCTATCTGAACTCGAAACCTCTTGAATTTGGGGCAGACACTCTGTTTCCATACCCTGATTACTGCGTTAAATTCGTGATTCTTCTCTTCTATCGCATATTCTCATCTTCTGTCTTAGTTTCTCTCCCTCTTTCCCTCCATTACCCTTACCTCCTATCTCTACTTTCCCAATGTGTAACTTAGATGCAGCGTGATGTTTTAAAACCGGTAATAAAACGCTTCTTCTGAGATGTTAACACAAATTAAAACATCAGCAAAAGCTTTAAGAGTACATAAAATTGTGCTCGTCTCTTACACTTATACGATAGGAAGTAACCGGTTTACGTACATGAAAAATTTGTGTTATTTCTTACACATTCACCATCAAAATACTGTATTAAAACACATGTCGTCATAATTCACAAAGGTTTCTGTTCATGCAGTAGGTTATTTCAGATTCATCAGCAAAGTTGCATTGTTTATTTTATTTTTCTGAAAGTCAAAAAATAGGTCGTCTTTGTTTTAACTTAATTGGTTATTGTCAGATTTCCTGCTGCACATTTAATTCATTTTATTACTTACGTCAACAGCAACCAGGCAAGAAAACTGAGCTTACGTCTACATCGCTTCGCTTTAAATAAGCATGAGTCTGTTTCTTTAAAAATTGTAATCGAAGAATATATAAAATTAATTAAATAATATAAAATTCATAAGCTAAAGAGGGGTAGTTTAGATAACGGGTAATACGAATAATGCTAAGTAGTTGCCAACATTGAGACAAAACGTGAGACATGTAGAGAAGTGAAACATAGTGAGAAGTAAGTAGTGTTTGTCAACTCTCTTTCGATAAAGCAGATCCTTGATACTGGATGTCTTTGGAAATAGTTTTATGGTGGAAGTATTGTAGTAGATGGTTGCTTCGTTTTGTTATTTGCCCCACGTTTTAGGAGCCAATTTAAAATGGATAGTATCTTTACGTTATTTGCTTCACATTTTGGGCGTCAATTTGAAGTAGGTTGTATTGAAAGAATTGTATTATATTTTAACTGTTGGGAGCCGAACTTGAAGTTCGTTGCAACCGCACGTATAGTACCCCGTTTCCGGTAGCCTAAGCCCCAAGTTTAAAAACTTGGAACTTTGTAATTTGACTCTTTCTTTAAATATTATTTATTTATGTTTGCCTTGGCTGCTTCAGTATTATTGTTAGGGACATGGATTTCTTTGCAAGGCGTAGTGCGGCTGAAGAATGTAGGCTTACACAGATTTTAAGTTTTTCTTTTCACTCCATTTATTAATTCTTGACAAGATTTAAATTACACTTCACTGATATAGAGAGCTGTAAGATTCTTTTATTAATTAATTACTTGCACTTTTTAACACGTAAAACTATTTTCGTCTCACACAAATGCGTACTAAATTTCTCGAGGACGTGTCTCGCGTCCGATTAGAAACACTCAATACAACCAACACGTCCAGTTATGAGCGCTGTCTACAAGCAGCTGACTTGATTTCAAGCGCCTAAATTTGTAAATTTCTGTATTTCAAGTCTCTGATTGGTTATTCCTAATCCAATATAATACTTTTATTTAACTTAAGCTTTTTTCTGGTTGTTGATTGGCTATTTTATAAACTGTCACAAAAATTACATTATTGTTGCTCCAAGAATGACTAGTAGCATCATTATACCTTCTTACTCATTATTGCCTCAAGGTTACCTCATTGTTAGCAACTTTTAACCTATTATTCTCACAACTCCTACATTATTAAATTACGTAATACTTTCACATAACATTATTGAACATGTATACATAATATAAACCTTTACAATGACTGTAATATACACTTTTTATGTATTGTTACATACACATATTGATTTAAGGCTATATATTGTTATATATTTTTATTATATAATTTGATTAAAATCATTTAAGTGTTACAAATACTGCCTCAGTATGTAGCAAACTTCGTATTCGTTAGTAACTTATAATATTTCACTTCATTTCTTAAGCTTTTATAGAAGCTGTGGAAATGTATGGAACTGGCTTATAACTTGCAAGCGGCTCACGGCCATCTTATCAGTTGCCAGCCCGACTTGTGGCGCATTCTAGTGCTTGAGCTTCGAATTATGATCGAATCATCGTTTGTCGACTAGCATGAAACTTTGGAGGGTGTGTCATGGGAAAAATTGGCTAGTGTTTTGCAGGAAATTTAAACTAAATTTTAAATCTAGTAGCAATTTATACATTTTTTTTAAATTTCAGATGGTAGGGAATAATCACACAAAGGTTTGTAGGCCTCAAATGGATAAATAGCATGGAACAGGCCACGAAATCCAACGAGATGTCAGTTCTGGATGCTGCAGAATTGTTTGACGTCCCTTATACTAGCTTATATAAAGAGTGTGGTTAAGAAGAAGAGAAATGTTGGGAATGGATGATTTGGTGCCTCACACACCAAAACCGATTGGGCGTCCATCAGTATTTGGAGCAGATCCGGAGAAAACTTTAGCAAACAGGTTGAAATATATGGAATCAAGAGGTTTCGGATTAACTCAGAGAGAACTGTGTGTTGCTGCATCATTGAGTTACCATAATCGTGGTGAGTAAAAATTGCAACAGGCAAAGATTGGTACCTAGGGGTCGTATTGATAAATTTCACGTTGATCTGGACTATCTCCAGATTCATTTGGTCCGGACCAAAGCCCGACCAAGTTTTTGGCATTCATAGACGATAAAAAGTCTCGGACCAAGAAAGGCCATGGATCAACACGGAGAAAACATTACACGACGAAGAAAGGTAGTTCTGCGCATGCGCGGCTCCCATAGAGCAATAAATTAACCACTTTTACTCCCTAGCTTTTAACTTTCTATGGTTGTTTCACAGCTGTTTTTAATCGGCTCAGTGCTCACTACTCACCCTCGGCAAAAATGGAGATAACCAAGAAGCGTACGTTAAAACGGCGGAAGAGGAAAATGTCCGCTTTCCTTAATACAAAAAAATGATGGATATTATTGAAAATAAATCGGTTTCGACAAATGCAAACGAACAAACAAAAAAAGGAGCAGGAGGCGGCATAGAGGGGGATAATACATATATAGGCAGTTTTGTGCATGATTCTAACATATTGCCACCCCTCCCTTTTTGGAAACGCTATCCACCAGATACACAGTTTCATGGCATTGTTAATCATTTCAACAGGAATATAACTTGCTGGAGTATTAATTTTTAACCTTAAAATTGCAGAATGAAATCGAATTTAAATAGCAAACAACATTTGCTGTTTTAAAATGCATCTCACCCTGGATCTTAACCAAATAATTAAGTATTGTGCGATAGTAATTATACAGAAATAATTACCTGAGGAGATCGTAATATATCATAAACCTTCCGGGAGTTGTAATCCTCCTCTCCTCACCGGAAAACGTAAGTAAAGCCTGAATTACCTTGAACTTAACTTAAGTGACTTAACTCAACGCGACGTAACGTGAAGGTCTTATACATTGTATTAAATGGAGTTATTTAGGGTTGTTTTAACATTGCTTAATTTAACGCGACGTACTTAAGAATTTGGCAGTGTCAAACTTTTCCTTCCCTTTACATCAAGTTTAATGTCGCATGGTAATTAGAACCAATCGGCGTGAAGCAGTAGCATGAAGTAATAAAAGAACAATCAATCAAGATCCATTCCCGTTAGGTAAGCGCATAATTAACCTTCACTTTAGCAGAATTTCTTAACTTTGCGTTACATCCCGTCATGTTACGTAAAGTACATCGTAATCCCGGTTTAACGTAGGGAAGTCTAGCAATGGCACATGAGACATTAGTTATACTGCGGCTTACTGACGCCTTACTAAGGTCAGTAGTGTTTTCTTGATACCCTCTTGCATAATACGGAAGTGCTATTAGTATTTGCGTATCAACTGAGATACTCAAGCCTCGGTTACCGTCTCTGTCATACAGGTTAGGATGAACCGGTTTTATCAGTCTTCTAACTTTTGCTTTACTAAACCTGTATTTGTTTTGAAGTTTAGGTCGTCATACTTTCCAATTATGTCTAATTTTGGTAGATAAGTTTACTCCACCGTCTCATTTCGCGAATTCTACGCACAGCAGCCACGCCCATCACTCCAAAGTCATCCATTTTGTAAAGATGATCTGCCTTTAATCCACCCCTCTGAGGTAGACCAAAATTTGGTCCAGACCAAGGCGTTTGATCCCCGGACCAGCGCAAGTCCTGGTCTATAAATAAGAAAATTGATGGTCCGCTATAAATCCACCGGAAGCAGCATGCTAGAGCAGCAGGTTTTAACAAGGAGGCAGTCAATGTCTATTTCAATGTTTTAGAAAAGGTTATGACCGAATTCGACTTGCATCACCGTCCAAGCTGTGTGAGAGTGGGCTCCTTCTCAATAACAGACCACCTACAATAGCAATAGAGAAAGGGAAAAAAGGAATCATCACCTTTACAAATGCTGAACGCGGCAAAAATGTTACTACGCCACTGGCACCCACATACCCCCACTAGTGATATTCGAAGGTATGGGTCAAAGGCCCGAACTGCAAAATAATTTACCTCATGGGTCACTTCTATGCATGAGTATGAGTGGCTATATCAATGAAGACATCTTCATGAAACTTCTTGAACATTTAGACATCGTGTTCCAGGAGAAGGTTTGTTGAACTTCCCATACATCCATATCAGCCAATGAATTTTGTTTGAACCATGGGATTGAAATGGTCAGCTTATCTCCCCATTGTATTCATATCCTTCAGTCGCTTGACCGCTGCCTTTTTAAGGCTCTAAAGAGTTACTAACATCAAGAGGCTACCATGTGGATGCATCGGAACCAGGTTTGCCAAGTTAGCGGAATTTCCGCTAAATTTGACGGATTTTACACGTCACCAACGGGTGAAATTTTGCATTTAGCGGTCAACGGATTTTTTAACGGATATATGGACTGATGTCTACAATATTTTTTTGTTTAATACACTGTTCAATTATATAATTAGAAATCAGATTTAGTGGGGCAAAAATCCTAGATGAAACTGCAAGCTAGTCTTCCCTCTTCCCACACACCCTGATGAAACGTGCACATACCATATGAAATATGACATCTATGTATACCTTCATGTCCTGCGAGAAATATGTTTGTATATAATGAAATAAATGACGGAGCTAATTCACTTAAAATAGTTCAGAAGTGCAACACACGTTGGATGTCTATTCTGTCTCAGTGCTTGAACTGAAAACGCACTTTGAAATATCAGCACTTGATGAGAAATGCTATACTGCTCAACTTCTTTATAATGTGACAGTGATGACAAACAAAATTTACCTCACTTTTCTGAAACCTTATTTGGAGGAATGTCAGCTGGTAAATAAGGCATTTCAGTCAAATTCTGCAGACCAATCACGACTTCTAAACGATGTTGCTTTACTAATGAGTGGGCTCGTTAGGAGAATTGTTGTACCAGGGTACAGAGGTGTCTTTAACAGCTGATGTTCGTAAACATAAGTCGCCGAGAGTATACTTAGGTCATGAAGTCGAAGTCTTGCTGCAAGATATGAACACCAACAAAACTTCATAAGGAAAAGATATGAACATTTTCTTGTTTCCCTTGCTTCTGAGCTGCAACGCCGCTTGCCCCAAAATGTGAAGGTGTTGCAAAACGTGCCCTTAATTGCTCCGAGTGAAGGCTTGCGAGTGATAAAAGAACCGATAGTATCGTTGGCCAAGGAAATGGGCTTGTCCGACATTACAGTAACCAAAATTGACTTTTAGTGGTCGAAGCTCACTACCGTGCAGTGGAAGGAAATACACAATACTGGCGTTCCGGAATGAAGTTAGGTCATATAAGGATGCTAGCGGCTTAAATTCTTTCCAAGACCTTTCGTATCTGGCTTTAATACTTCTGGTTTTACCCTGGTCTAATGCAGACATGGAAAGGGCATTTAGCCAGTTAAACTTGATAAAAGCATCATTGCGCAACAGACTAACTACTGTTATGGTGAAGGCCATGATTACGAGCTGCCAGAGGAAGTTCTCCGAGAAATCGGCACCATGAGAGCATACGACACAGACATTTCTCCAGCCGGCCCCAGTACTTCAGCAGTGGACAAAGGAGACACACTAATGCAGGATGAGGAGGAAAATGAAATGCTGTGGCTTGAACTACAATAATATAGTGAGTGGAATCTAAACTTTTTAATAATAATAAGAAGAAGAAGATTTAGCGGATTTTAGCGGAATTTTAACTTCAGTTTAACGGAATAAATGTTTCCGGGTTGGCAACGCTGATCGGAACCCTGGCCCGGCAATAACTAAATTCCAGTTTGGGCTTCTTTTCACGAAGGCCTGAAAACGAACGGCGCTAGTTGGCCCAGCGGTCAACGGTTTTTCATGGGCCGGAATTTATCCGTTTAGATCACAAGCCATTGAAGACTTTCACGTATGCCCCATCAGAGACATACAATCATTCTGCTGAGGACATCATTTCTGCAGAACTACAACAGACGAACTCGTCTCCAGCTCCCAACACACATCCAAGCCCACAAAAGGTGGCTGCAAAGAAAGGCAAACGTGCCACACCTAAGGTGTATCACAAGTCTCCTCAAAATATTAAAATTGTTAAAAGAGAGACATCAGATGAAAGCTGACAGAGTCAAACCAGACTGAGAAGAGGATCTTGGGCAAAAGCAAAAGAAACAATGATCCAGAACCGAGTACTAGCAAGAGGATGGAGTAAGAAAACTAATGATGGAAGAACTCAATGACGATGTGGATTTTGCAATATGAGCTGCTATTCTGAACTTTCTATAAAAAGGAGCATTGGATTCGGTATCAAAGTTGCAAAACATGGTACACGAGCGTTGTATTAGAAGGAAGAAAGCAGTTAAGTGTCCAGGTAATTATTTAATCCAAACAGTTGTCAAACTTACTTTACAGTGAATCTGAAAGCAAAGAAGCGCCTCTGACTCAGATATAGGATCCTGAACTTCGCAAGGAGCAGCGTTACCTCCGTGGAAAAGGGAAGGTGTTAATAAATGCGGAATTCAGCTGGATACTTGCAAAGAGGATTTCCGTATTAGAAACTCTTCTTGGAGCAGAGCACGTTTATTATACAAAGCCTTGAGAAGTGACTCCCCATTTCCCGTCGCGTAGACGCTTTCAAATTCTGGTTTCCTGCCTTGTCGAGAACGAGAGCATACAGTTGACGTTTACTGACTTTCTTTCATCTCCTGCGTGCAGCGTTTGCAAATATTGATTGAAGACGCGGTTAAAGAACGGCCGAGCTGTGAACAAGCCGAAGCAGTTTACCACAATATCTGTTTAAATATCTAGGCGCTAAATGAAATATGTAGGATGTATCCCATACAATACTGCTTTTACTTTCTCTACCGCTTGCCTAAGAAGAGGAGGCACTACGTTCGACCTAAAATTTCGATTTTGATTTCACAGCAAACTAGCCGCTTGATGATCCCTATATCACGAAAAACAAAATCGTAAATTGCATAGTCGTCCTCCGTGGTGTAGCGGTTACCATGCTAGCTTCTAGTTCCCGAGGTTGCGGGTTCAAACCCAGCGGAGGGCGATGAATTTTTTCGGGTGTAAAAATATTTAGCATGGCTTCCTTCGGAAGGGAAGTAAAGCCGTTGGTTCCATGTCGTAGATTTACGGTACGTAAAAGAACCTCAAGCCTGATAAAGAGGCCTCTGAGAAAAATTACCGGTCTTTCGCGCCCAATATAGAATGGGACGCTAAGGACCACAGAAGTTAAAGAGAGTTCATAAATAAAACTCGATTTAATTTTGTAAATTGCATAAGTACAGCGTTACATTTTGTCTTGCGTTCTCGAATGCTTTATGAAATAATTGTAAAAAGTCTACATTTTAGCAGGCTACCCATATAAACCACTCTTAGATTTTATATAGATTTCAAACAAATTATATCCACAAACATTCGCTTGCCATTTGTTAACATTCTTGATTTAACACCGTCACTTGCTTTCTGATCATTTAAAAATAGCCACATAAGCTATATAAATGCCGTTTGATTACATACATTAGCCTACCGTTTCCATTTTGGAAGCCTAGCTACATGAAGGGTGAAACCCATCTCGGTCTCATTGTCTACTTTCGAGTTTCATGTTTCACCGAAACCGATTTTAACCACAAAATCAGATGCTATATAAACGTTTTGTTCTACTAAATGCATGTAACAATTTTGCAAACTCCAAAATAGTTCAACTCACGAAACAGTTGAAAAATCGGTGTATTATTATAAAATTATAATTATAATCAAATGCAAGACTTTGGAAAACGTCAAAATATGTAATCTGTAATAACGTTTCTTCTTTTATGAAGAGCTACCAGCGATTTTGCTTCACAACAAATCACTTGTACTGTGTCACTATAGACCGGAATGACACACCACTTCAGATTTCACTATGTTCAGAGTATTATTACTGTTTCGTACTTTATCCTGCGGGACTGAGTTGGGTTGTTGACATTTTACTCACGAAAATAACGGGACCGAGTTAGCATGCGTTCGTTATATTGTGTTTTGAAAGTGTATGATATTCCCCATGGTTTTATTTACTTTTAAATAATAGTTTGGAATAGTGTCTATAAATAACGTTAGCAGTGTTTGGGCCATTGCCCTGGATTCCATTATGGTTGCACTATAGTTTTAATGATAATATACATTTAATAATAATAATAAATAAATAAATAAATAAAAGAGCGTATTAATTTCCACCTGTCAGTTTGCAGTCAGTTACTACCAGGTGGCCCACACAAGCCGTCCTTAGCTGAAGTTATTTTATACCGGATAGCGCGGATGCCAAAAGTTTGCCTAAGCAGAACTGAAAAGAGGAACTCCACACCGACAGAGAGGAGACCGCTAAATGAAACATCAATACTTGAAAACGAACACTGTAACTGTTATTACTGGTCCCAAGCTCATTCGGTAGAGAAACTTCTGCTATATGAGGTGTTCCGGCTTAGATTCCCTGCTGAGCCACAGAAATTTGTCTTTAAAGAAAAACGCTTCACGGTACGCCAAGAGTCTGGTGTTTGAATGTGAAAGTACCTGTGTGTGTGTGTGTGTGTGTGTGTGTGTGTGTGTGTGTGTGTGTGTGTGTGTGTGGGGGGGCCCTCATCGGTTATTTAATAAGTAATTCGCTCATTAACAAGAATTCAGGATTGCCGCTTGACGCACACGTGTTAAGTCATTTAGTTCCGTGACAGCGTTAATCTAGTACAATCACTACAACTATATGGCTTCAAATGGTACCGCAAAGTTAACAAGATTAAACAAAATTCTATTTTTATTATTTTTATGCACCCTTAAGGTGCGTCAGATTTAAATTATTTTCTATTAGTGCATTATTCATAATAAGCATGTGCAAAAACATAAATTAAATTGAGTTTTATTTATGGACGCTCTTGTGGTCCTTAGCGTCTCATTCTATGTTGGGCGTGAAAGACCGGAAATCTGGCTGAGGCCTCTTTATCAGGCTTTAGGTTCTTTTACGTGCCGTAAATCTACGACACGGGACCACCGGCTTTACTTCCCTTCCGAAGGAAGCATGCTAAGAATTTTACGCCCGAAACAAATCCCTCCGCCGGGTTTGAATCCGCGACCTCGTGAACTAGAGGTAACCATTACACCACGGAGGACGACATGTGCAAAAACATGCCCGCTGGTGGACTAATTAACATAACGGTCTCTCAGGTCCACGTTCTACCTGGAATGATCCATCATTTCTTAATATTATTTCTGTGCGAAAAAAAAGTCTGAAAATGTTAGGAACACAGCCTTCGAGCCTCAGCTGCATTTTGGTGCGTCTTCTACCCGATCGTAACCATATCCGTGTATTCGTTATTGGGGAACGTTACCTTTTTGTCTGAATGACCTGGCTCGAACTGCATGAAGCGACCACGCGCCCATAATCAGTACGAAACTACCACGTAAACACATGCAGGCAGCAGCACTACCTAATGACCATTCGATTTGTAGCCGCACTGCCCCTTTACACAGCAGTGAGGCGGCAACTTCTTTTGTACCTATGTATTGGGAAACATAAAACAGCAAAGGACGGCTTGTGCTCGAGTTTTCGTAAAGCAATGTTTTGCGCTAGATCAGCAACTAAATCTACATTTGAGCGCGCGATTTCACGCAGCTCTCTCGCCCCGCACTTCCTCTTTCTCTCTCTCTCTCCTTTCTTTATTATAGGTCGATCAGCAGTTTCCCGCTTTACAAACCAGGCAGAATACAAGATAAATAAAAATGCATTAAATTTACGTTGTCGTGAACGTAATAAATGCGTTAATTTTTCTTTTACCGCCTCCCCCGCTTATCTTTGGTAGGGGGATTAGGTAGTTGCCTTCCACCCAAAAATTTCGTATTGAGATTTCACTGAAAATACAAGATTTTGGTCCCCAGAATGTAAAAAAAAATTTTTTTTAAAATAAACCTCTGCCTGTCTGTGGTTATATCTGTGAACAGCATAGCCCAAAACGAAAAGTCGGATAAACACCAAACATCGCATTTAATTCCAGTATATTTTAAGGACACAGCATATATATTTTCATGAAGCTTCATCATCCCAAACTATCTTTTACTTGCAAAAACATTAATTTTTATTTTTTCAAAAACAGCTGTAAGGAATTTGATTACAATATTTTACGTTTGATATACTGACATGGAAGAACATAGCATATTTTGAATTTTCAGTTAAAACTGTCTGCAAGTCCTATTTATTCTTACTGAATTCTGTGTAACTAGGGAACCAAGAAAATAGCAGAAATTTAGTGCAGGAAAAATGCAAATATCGTATACGTGTGGAATTTATGTGAAATAAACACTTTTTAGTAATTAACTACTTCCGAAATATTCGCTGTTGTTCGTTTCAATTTGCTAGTATTTTAAATGACATATTTTTAAAATCTACATCACCTAGATTATACAAAAAGGCGTATCCAATGTCAAGTTCAGCACATCTGACTTCCTCTCAACCTTCTATATGCTTCTATCTAGGTTGCTCTAGCAACATGTGTAAACGAAAACTCAACGAGTAGCTCGATTAAAATAAAGTAAGCATTTAGAAAAATAAATTTTGGAAGAATAATTTGTAAAAGAGATACGAAAATAATTAATAGTCGATAAAGAAACTATTGTGACCTTAACACATCACATTTATTTTCTATGCTACTGCTTTACTTTAAATTATTTATGGTTACCAAAGTTAGAGAATCTCATAAAGCTGCTTACCATTGCAATCTGTGTAAAATAATCAGATTTTGAATATCCTATTCAACTGTAGTACCATGTTCAATTGCCAGTGAAAAGTAAAAACAAGAGAAAAAGCATGATGCAATGCGCGGTACTTTTTCGATTAGCTGTAAATGACAAATTGCCCAATCGTTTTTAAGTTCTTTCTACTGTAGAAGAAGTTGCGTGCTGGCCTCGTAACTCAGTTGTAGAGCACCTGCCTGCTGGGCGAGGGGTTCCGGGTTTGATTCCCGGCTGGGAAGTGGGAATTTTTCTCTAGCCAAGATTATTCGTTATCCTCCCCAGAGTCTGGAAGTATGAATGAGAGTGTGAATGTGTGTGTGATTTAGTGAATAAAACGCAAAGTTCACCAGAAATCCAACAAGTAAATACGAATTAACACCATTTCCTATAGATAACAATATGTTCCAAAGGAAAGGAACTTTAGAAAAAAGAAAGAAAACGCGTTGACGTATGAGTCACACACAACCACAGGCCGAAGCGCACAGAGAACCCAGCAAACATGTAATGAGGAAGCTTGTGTCACACGATGCGGCTTCTAGCTTCGTGTTTACCACTATATTAAAGCAGCCATTAGTGTGTCCTTCCCTTGGGTGATGCTAGCATATTTACCTTTTAGGCGAGCTGTCAAGTCTAGAGAAACAGGAGAGGAATCACGCTTTTCCTTAATTAGATCATATTTCGATGTAGATATATTTCTTTCGGTCTGTTAAAACTCGCAGTTTCACGCAAGCACAGTGTTGATATAATAAATTAGCAAATGCGTAAAATTCCGACAAGAAAATAAAAGATTTATATCATAGGCGAATGTTTAGTTCAATAACACCAATCGAGGCGCTTGGTGGCGAAGGAATTGAGATAATTAATGTATAAAATACTTTGTGATATTCAGAAGTTTCAAAGTTTATTTCATCCTCAATGATCTTCAGGATTTAAATTTGAGGCGTGTTCCTATCTCTTCACTTCCGATGTTGCGATGTCCTGGGGGATGATAGTGAAGCAGTATTTAGCGCATCTTTTTTCTGGCAAACTACTGACGTCCATTTGTCTCTGTATTTTAGTTTATTAGTGACATCCTCTGCAGCCCTTCTCTGATATGGCGTTTGGGATTCTATCGATACATTTACAGGCTTCACCTCATTTCAGCTACTTCGAATCTTATGCAATCTTTTTACTTTCTCTACTACGTATAGTAAGTAGGGGAAGTATTGTATTCCATACCGACATTTCACCGGAAATATATGTTTTGAGACATGTTCCAAAGCATTTTTGGAAACATGTCCATGTGTGTGTGTCTGTCTGTGAACAGCATAACTCGAACAGTCGGATAAACACCAAACTTAGTATTTAGGTTCAGTATCTTCCAGAGATGCGACACGAAGTTTTCAGGAAAATCCCCCACCCCAGATTACGCTTTGCATGGAACATTTTTCGAAAATTTTAATTTTCTCAAAAATGGCTAATGATTTTGATTAATATATTATATGTTTAAGTTATTTTCATGACAAATGAAATGTATATCTCGAATTTTCTGAGAATGTCTCCAAAAGTATTCTTCATTGTGAACGACTTTTGCATACCTGGTAAACCACAAGAGATAGACAAAATTTTACTACACAAAAATGTAGATCGCGTTAAAATACACAATTTATGTCATACATTTTTTTTTGTTGAGTGAACCATTTTCGAGATATTGCTTGTTATTTCCCTAAATTTTCCAATACTTATACTTTTTCTCAAATGGAAATTCGTTATTCATTTTTTGATATCTCGATTAACATGAAGCATATGGAGAATAAGCGTTTGTAAAAATAGTTTGTACAAGAGTAGAGAAAGTCATGTGAGTGTAACACATCAGATTTTTTCTTGTACTCTTGCTTCACTCTCATAGAATCCTAATTTCATATCATCTTAATAAGTACTCGAATTACCTCAGTTTTAGGTGCGTGGGCTATTGCGAAGTATCTATTAGGGTCGAACAATCGTCTGTTTGTACGCATGAAACAACTCACCAGCCGCTGCAAGTACGGAGATAAGTTTTTCTATACAGGAGTCTAAATTGTATATTGTGAGACAAGTGCATCATAGGAGAGCGAGGAAATACGAGGAGAAAATGCAAAAAGGTGCGTAATTTTTTTAATTTTCTCAAAAGTAGCTCTTAACGATTTTGATTAAAAATACCATAAGTGTAAGATATTTACTTGAGTAATAAAACGTATATTTTGACATTTCTACGAAGACTGTTCATTAAGAATTAATTTCATATACTTTAGTTTAGCTGCTAAACCACAAGAGGTAGACCAAAACTATGTGGATCAGTTTTAAACACAATATTTATTTCAAATAACATTTACTGTCATCATCTATTTCGGAGATAGTCGTTATTGGTTTGATTTTTCAAGGCTTCGTTTTGCGAAGTATTGTCACCATTCCAATACCAAAACAATAAATTCTAAACTCAATAAAGTTATTAATAAATGCTTACGTTTAGAAGAAAAACCTGTAGGAGGATTAATGAGATTGAATGTTTGAGGTTTTTATATAACTTGTACTTCAATAAATGTTCATGGTTTGTGTTCATCTGGCTTATTTTGCTTAGCTAATATTAGTTATGAACGTCTACGAAGATGAAGATTATTAATTAATAAAGGTTTATTAAATTTAATACCAAGAATAACATTATGATGATTTTTACTTTCATCATCTAATATAGCAGCCCCTCCTCCTTTAAATTTACCGTACTTTCTCGTGATGTCACACAAAGCGTAAAGAATTTAAATCCTGCATATAGTGACCCGCCTTTTGGGCTCCTAGATCCCCTTTGTGCTTATTACGAAAAACTATTTCTGCAAAAGTTTAACTTGATTAACAAGAAGTAGTCATATGAATGTAATACAATGTAGATAGAAAAAGTATTGTATTTCACTCAAAAAATGGATATCGAGATATCACTGGAAATACACGTTTTGAGTTCTATTAAACCTCCAAAAATGAAGTTTTGGAGCAAGGCACTGCGCGCGTTTCTATGCGGATGTGTGCGCGCGCACGACAGCTCTAATACCATATTTCATACCCTTGCCCGGTACTATGTAAGCATGGAAAATTGTTCATTATTTTTAATTTTCTGAAAAATAGCCCAAAGATTAAAATTAATATATAAAAGTATAATATATCTGAGATATTAATGTGACAAATTAAGTGTATATCTTGATATATTTTATAGCGTATGAAGTCTTTATGGTGATTGGGTTTTGTACACTTTTGTATAACCAAAATTTTTTGAGAGATGCATAAAATATCCCCACATAAAAAATGTAGAACTTAAAATACACAATGTTTCTCACTTCGAAATAATCCATGCTGCATAGGTACTTTCCCGATGTGTGTTATCGGTCTATTAAAATAAATTTAATGACTAATATAACGTATATCGGATAAACGAGAATTTTTCGTAGGAAAACATAAGTTGCATGTGAGCGCGCGTGTACAGACTTTATAAATAACAGATACATAATTTCTGTCACTTCGAAATATTCTTAATGCACGTTTATACGTACGTTACCAAGGTGTGTTATCGTGAATATGAAAATACATTTTATATAACATATCAGATACGTGAGAATTTGTCGTGGGTAGAGAAAGTGATGTGTGTGTCTTGAGGCACTATTTTATATCACAACACTGTGAATGCCAGAGTGATTGTAGTGTAAATTAACATTATTGTATAACAATGATTTGAGATGTTTGTTAATTATAAGCATTGTTAGGAAATAAGTTTACACGACCTCACTGAAAGTGACAATAGGAGCGGGTAACAATAAGGGAAAGGGTGAGTTGTTTATTAATTAGAAGAGACAAACAAATGACGTCAGAGTAGCATGCCTTTCTTTAGAAATGGAGGGAATATCTTCCCTAGAGCATATGTGTTCGTAATTTTGATTGGATAAAAAATAGACGCTAATGTTGGCGCGCTTTATTAACCAATAGCAGCTCTGTTATAATGTTTAGGCATATCGGGGTGAGGGAGTATAAATTCTGAAGCCAAAGACAGGTATCGAGCAGTTCAACAGAATCATTCACGAGTTACACGTCGCGCAGTTCAACAGAATCTCTCGCGTCATAAAGTTAGTTACAAAATGTGAAATACGCGAATTAATAATGCGCGGCAAATTAGTGATTATAGTTACATTCGAAAATATAACAGTTTCAGTCAGGCGGGTATCAAGAGTAATTATGTGAAATTAATGAAGTGTGGCGGCAATAAAAGTGTGAAAACAAATTCTTTTATCAGTGTTATCTTTTAGTAACAACTCCTTTCCGTTTACACACCCTGTTCAAGAGATTTGCTCGACTGAGTAATAATAGCTAGCCGGAGGACAAAGAACCCAAAATTCAAAATAGTATAACAATAAAATAACAGGCGCTCAGCAAATAAGATAACACGAAGGATACCGCGACAGTCTGCGACTTCAAATTTGTTGTATATAACACTCTATATACAGGGTTTAAAATAAAAGTAGATAGCTAAGTATTTTCAGAGATGTTGCAGAAACTAATGTACAGTAAACAAAGAGCACTTTGAAATGTAAGCACTAGCCAACAGCAGGTGCTCAATGTGATATCCATTTTTATACACCCTCATGCTTTTGGAAGTGCATGTGTTCCCCACAATCATAATCTTAAGGGGCTCAGATTAGGCCAAGATGTGGTGTCTTCCCAGCCAATAAAGCGTTCGGGCACTTACGTACATTGTGCCATCGTGTATGAGCAATACCTGCAGCGTTTCCTGGCATGACACGCTCTCTAGCAACATCTTACAACTGCTGATAGACAGCCTCGGCTGGTATGATTGGTAGCCTGCAGGCAAGTGTGCCTGCTTAAGCATTGAAAAATACTGATAATGTTCTTGTGTTGAGGATTTTCAGCGATCCACACATGCGATTACCAAACTTAAGGGGACCTAGGACAGATTATATGATTTTCTACAATCTTTTTCCAATCTATTTAAAATGTTGTATGTTGGTTTCTCTCATTCTAAATAGCATTATGTGTAAATTTCAATAAAATTGATGAAGTAGTATTTCAGATATGAGTTATTTTCTGTTTTTCATATCAGGATATTTGAAAATTATGAAACACTTCTTGCGGGACAAATTTTATTTCTCATCAGTACCACTTTGTCACATTAACATTTGAACTCCTAACAAATTATCCTAGTATTCTTTTTTCATTTTGTGCGTTGAATAACAAATTATTAATTATAATCTTGAATGCAGATATTACAGCCTAAAGAGTAAAAAATGTTAGGATTAATAGCCCACTATGCCCAAGTTTTACATAGTAGTCCAAAAATGATACTACAACTTCTTTAGATAGAACAGTAGAACTATTATGCCAAGTTCCATGCAAAACTAAGGCAAACTGCCCCGCATGGGACATTTGACATACTGAAAAATGTCGTTCTGAGAAAACTTAAATTTTATATTGAAAACATTTATACGGGCTAATGTACCTGGTGTAAAGGGTTAAAATTGTCCAGAACCATAGCTCTTTTCCTCCTCCTCCTGCTTCTTAGTCTGCTCTGCTTGCAATTTCAACACCTTCTTCTTTCTGGTGGACTTCTGCTGTTGCAATGTGGCTATTTTGAGCTCCTCTCCTCCTCTTCTTGGGCCTAGCCTTGTCACAAAATATTTGAGCTGCTTTTTTGCCTCTTATCAGTGTTTAAAAAGGCTGTCTTCATATTTTGACCAGTTTTGATATCCATTTTTTACATAACTTTAAGCCTACCACTACATCCTTCATTAACCCCTTCAAGGGTACTCAATAAGAGTAAAAATAATAAAAAACTTTTGTTACTTTGGGGCGCAAACCTTTGGCTATGTAACGTAATGCCTTAAAACGCTTGGCCATCTGAACACATGATAGTTGCAGCATAGTCTGATCTCATTAATTAACTGCGTAATATTGTGTGTGCATTTTTAAAGGGTAAAATGCATATTTGCATCCAATCGAAACCCGTCAGCATCAACCATGCCATCACACCGTTTGTTTTAGTTGGGCCCTCCCCATCCTTTACCACAGTTTTAATTGAATGCAGAATGTACATTTTACCGGGTTTTGATCCTACGATCCTTGGTTTTGATAGGTTAGCTACTCCTATCGAGCCTTAGACCGCATGGCCATAAATCCCGATGTCGAAGTCAAGTTGCAGATGGAAGCACATTGCAGTGTATAGCAGAATGCTCACTGCACGCGCTAAAATTTACCCCATGTCAATCGAGTGTGTGTGTGTGTGTGTGTGTTCAGAAATTCTAAGCGAAAAAATCTTATAACTCATTGTGCACGAGGTTGTGGAAGATGGGGGACGTGTCCTTGCGCCGCCATATTTAAATGACCAATTTTAAAGGACTTACTAACCGTGTGACATACCATGTTATAAACATCGTTTTAAAGGTAAAGAGTTGTACTGTTTTACAGAATAGAAAACAAAAAATCAATATTTTCGCGTAAATTCACTTCCCGGTGTTCTTAATCCTGTACTCATCCTCTTGGCAACACTGACTATGGCGCAAATTTGAATGATTTTTTTGGAAAGAAAGTAACTATTTTGCAAGCGGGAACAAAAATGGGCGTGGCAGGCATTTAAATTGCCGTGCAAGGTTTGTAAAAAAAAAACGTCTGCCAAACCATTTAAAAAGGTTTTTTCACCACAAAACGCATTTAAATGTTTGACTAACGTTATAAAGAGTTAATTTTTGCAGAAATCAAAAAATTTAAAATGTTGGCCATTTTGACTCAAAAATCTGTCTTGGTCCCCTTAAGTATATCATCTCGTGAACCCAAAATATTGACTGTAAAGCCTGGATCTTTAAAGTTTGTATAAGTCGCTGGCAAAATTCCAAGTTGGAAGAGCGTTTCTTTGGTCTAATGTAAATACCCATACTTGGTACGCTGCAATGTTGAATGGCAGAAGAATGCATTGCTGTTAGTGGATTTGACTTTGAGCAGTTGCTATCAACTCGTATCTCAGAAAGGATGCATTATTCACATTTGTTGCCGAATACGTAAAGTATTAAAGGTATTCTCAAATCCATATTATACAGCGACTCAAGAAAGTATTCGTCTACACTTTAAAATATTTTGCAACCAAATTAATGCAGGTAAAACTCTGGTTTTTAATATGCAGAAACAAGAATTGATATTACGTTTTACCTGTTGTGGTGTTTCTCAAGAATTTGGATTTTATCAGCTTTGTATTTTTTAAAGTTACGATTTTTTAAACCTTTTCCAGTGTTATGTTTACAAAATTATTTTACATGCATTTAGTAGAGCAAATTTGTGGGTATAGTACCTGAAATTGCGTTGAAAATCTGTTTTCATCTGATGGAAGAAATTATGTTAGCGAGGAAAACAAACAAAAAAAACGCACAAAAAAGGGGGAAAGAGAGAGAGAGAGAGAGAGAGAGAGAGAGAGAGAGAGAGAGAGAGAGAAATCCCGAGATATGCCGGAACACTGAAATTCTAATATCGTTGGTTCTTTCTGCAAATTAAAAATTAGTATTATTTCTCCTTTTATTTGGGATCTAGAATAGTTAAAGTGGAGACAAATAATTTCTGCAGTAACTATGTGTACAAAAAAGTCGCTTTTCATAAGACAGAAACGTTGAGAGCTGTCTTATGCCATTTGTAAACATTCAAGTTGTTTTGTATGTATAAATAAAGACAATACTTCTTTTGAAAATACGAGTTAATGTCGTTATAGCAATTTATAGCATGAAATTTCTAATAAGTTTGGTAATAGCTAATCAGCAAGTATGTTTTAAACGCTTTCAAATTCAGGAATAAGAATGAAAAATATCGATAATTCATATTAGGTAGTGCATTGTTCAGCTGTTTGTTTTATAATTCATTTGGAAGTAAATTATATATATATATATGTTTTTATGTTTTACACTGTATTTTAAATTATGTGTTGCAAAAGTTTAAACGATGTTTAAAATCGCATAACTGAAGCTCATAACAAGGTCCTATTGTAGTGACCTTGCGTTTTAACAAAAGAAATGGGGCGAAAAAGAGATTTGAAAGAGATATTGTTTCTCAAATGTTGTAAAACGAAAATATGTTTAATGAGTACAGTAATTATATTCAACATACTTCCCTGTGCAACGATATTTAAATCATTTTTGCAAATAAGAATTACTGGCATAATCATGTACATGCTGAAATCTATTTGAAGCAATGTTGTATACCCCAAACATTTAACATGCAGTGTACTATTTGGTTTGGTCCACACTTCTGTAATTAGAGGCTCTTGGAATGAGAAATTCCTGGTTGTGGAATGAAGCTCGCAAGCTACTGGGTCGTTAGTCGCCTTTCTCTCTAGACAACTTCTCCTGCAGCCCTGCAAGGCGCATAGCCTAAGCGGCAGGCGGCTTTGTGAAACTGCCGACAAGTCATTTTGCCACGAGGGACTTGACCTTCTTAAGACTGAGCCAGGAATTGCGTGCTCCATCACGAGTTCTTAACACTCATTTTTTCAACTGCAAACAAATATCGGCAAGCTGTGGGCGTGGAAACTTTCCTCTTTGCCGGATTTGCACGCATTTCCGAAACACAAACTAGGGCAGCTTCCTATAAAATGCAAAGACACGTGCATCGCGGATATGAAGTAATTTAGAATCATAAGGTATTACACAGCTTTGCATGGACCAAAACAAAACAAAACCAAACAAACAAAAAACCTGATATTCGAGGAAATGCGTATGAAATAAAAGCGGATGTTGCATTCCTGATGGCCTCAGTCCTTCCAACAGTGTTCTAAATTGAGATGTATAGTAACTGTCTTATAAGAGTGAAAGAATTCTAGGAATGGTCGAGTAACTATTAGATAATTGCAGTAGACAATTCCGCCGTTTCTTTAGTCCTGTAGTTAGTAATATAATCCGCGCAGTTTTCATATAAAATTCCTGACATCAGTATTAAACGAAATATGGGAGAAACTGGTGAATAACCCAACGTTATTCAACCCCAATCTAGCAGTTTAAACGTTTTGGAAATTACCTATAATCTGTAACCAACCAGAAAAATAACCCTATCATTTGTTAATTACAAGCATCGGTTGAATAATTTCTGGCGTCAAGCTAGACACAGCTCTCTCTCTCTCCCTCTCTCTCTCTCTCTCTCTCTCACACACACACACACACACACACAAACATACCAGGTGGCTCACACAAGCCGTCCTTAGTTGAAGTTAGTTTATACCGGATAGCATAGATGCCAAAAGGTTTGCCTAAGCAGAACTGCAAAGGGGGCTCCATACTGACAGAGAGGAGACTGCTAAATGACAGACCAAAGTTTGAAAACGAACACAACAAAAACATTTCACGATATGCTAAGACTCTATTGTTTGAATGTGAGAGTACCTATGTGTGTGTAGGAGGCGGTGTTATCGGTTATTTAATAAGCAATTCGCTCATTAACAAGAATTCAGGATTGCCGCTTGACGCAAACCCTGAGCACACGTGTCAAATTAATGTATTTCTCATGTTCAGGACAACGTAAATTTAATAACTTAATAATAGCAGTGTTCAACTTAAGCAAAGAGGTTTTGATTGGACTCTTGTCATTACGTTTCAGAGGGGCCCGGCTGGTGCTGTCCTCATTTTGTCATTTTCTATTTCTTTGTACTTTTGTTTTGTGTCACTTTATGTATCTTGTTTTCTACCTGGTTGTAAAGCGGGAAATTGCTGGTCGACCTTT
The DNA here is from genome assembly GCA_030765065.1 of Deroplatys truncata. Lineage (NCBI taxonomy): Eukaryota > Metazoa > Arthropoda > Insecta > Mantodea > Mantidae > Deroplatys > Deroplatys truncata. The sequence continues at coordinate 170,774,192 of CM060983.1, forward strand.
AATAAGGAGAGAGAGAGAGAGAGAGAGAGAGAGAGAGAGAGAGGAAGAGGAAGTGTGGGGAGAGAGCTGCGTGAAATCGCGAGCTCAAATTTAGATTTAGTTGCTAATCTAGCGCAAAACATTCGTTAGTCTTTTTAGAACCTATATTGGACATATTGAAACAAAAGATTTTACATTTCAACAGCTTCGTAAGATGTAAGGTAACATTTTACAATGTTTTAAATTTGCCTCTTCCGTTATGAATGTGGTTAAAGAACGAAATCGTCACGAGGTTCTCTCTTAATAACTGCGCTTATATACTGTGGCCTAAACGTTTAGTCATATGGCTACAGCTTTAGGCCCTAATGGAAGTGGATCGTTTGTACCATGCCTATGGTACTATCTCTTATTCTCCGTTGATGCTGAGTACCCTTAGAGTTCTTTACTGTACTATTTAGTTTGCTTTTATTGCCTTTTTGCTGCCATTGAGATTGTGGTCGTGGGGACTGTACACCAAACCCGGCTTGCACCTGTGCAGCTAGCAAAACCACGATAAATCTTAGTCGTTAGTCGGAATATCTTTCGCCTTATTATATCCCGAATCTGAGTAGCAGAATTAATAATGAGACAGCTTACTTGGTAATTATTTCTTGCGGTATCAGCGAGGCACATTCTTCCTAGACGTACCAGCTTTTGGCCGTTATAAATTACGTGGGCGGATTGATAAGTCCATGACTTTGACGAGAGATAGCGTTCTAATCACAAAATTCTTGTTTGCAGCCAAGTCTTACATCTACTCTGGGTATAATCGCAGAAATTCGTCCTTTGTTTCTTAGGACATATTTGAGAGCGTCTAACAAAAGCAAATGTGTGCTGCTTGTAGAAAATGGAGAAAAGTGAATTCCGTGTTCTGTTTTTGCGTGTTAAGAGGTGAAGGAAACGGAAGAAAAGCTGAACAACTATTATGGGAACGCTGCTCCATCACATGGCATGGTTCACAAGTGTTCAAAACAATTCGTTGTGGTCGTTCGAGCACAAGAGATGTCGTGCGCACAGGACGGCCGGTTGTGGTCACAACATAAGAAATGGTGAACAAAGTTCAAGATATTGTGTTGGAAGACCTCCAAGTAAAAATCCGTGAGATAGACAAGACCGTAAACATCTCGAATGAACGGGTGTATAACATTCTGCACGAATTTTTGGGTATGAGAAAGCTGTCAGCAATATGGGTGCCGCGACTGCTCACAGTTGAGAACAAGCGGAATCGTGTGACCATTTCACAGGGATGTTTGAATATGTTCCAGCGCAAGCCAAATGAGTTTTTGCGGCGTTGTATCACGGTTGAGGATCCAATACTATCAACCTGAAACCAAACAACAATCAAAGCAGTGTATTTCCTTCGGCAAACCAACTCCAAATAAAGCGAAAACCATTCCATCGGCAGGAAAAATCATGGCAGCTGTCTTTTGGGATTCACAAGGGGAAGTAGACATCCACTACCTGGAAAAGGATAAAACGACCACAGGTTCATATTATGCCGCAATGCTGGATCAGTTTCACGATCCCATCTGGTGAACAAAAACGTACTCTTTCACCAGGATAATGCACTCGCACACAAGTGAGCCATTGCCATCGCAACATTTGTGGAATTGGGCTAAAAAGTGCCACCTCATCCACCATATTCTCAAAATTTGGCTCCGAGCGACTTCTTCCTCTTTGCAAACCTGAAAAATTGGCTCGCTGGGAAGAAATTCACGTCCAGTGAACACATCATGGCAGAAACAACCTGATATTTTGCAGACTTCGAAAAATCCTATTTTCTGGAAGGGTTAAAAAAATTACACAAACGTTGGACAACGATATTGAATTGAAAGGAGACTATGTTGAGAAATAAAATTGATTTTTTTTAAAAAAATTGTTATTTTCTTTAAAAATTCACTGACTTATTAATCCGCCCTCGTATAGGTCAAGCGCCTTCTTTAGTATAATATGTTAGTACATGATTCCTGAGCTAATGCTAATCAAACTATCATCTTAGAAACTTCTTCAGGATTAATAGTTCAAATTCCGCTTCACTTACGTATACAAACACACTGTAAAACTAAGTTGTTACCGATAAGATAACTCATCTGATATTTTTACTACTACTTAATATCATTGGACAAAGGAGCAGCGCGATTGATATTTCTCTGGCCTGAATCACACGTTGAAGTATCACACTTAACAACTGATGAGATGTAATATACGTTTATAAGCTGCTATATTCAATGCTCAGAGCTCCAGGTGGCTACTTCTTGCGCCAAAAGGTCGAACCACTAGAGGACGCAACTGCGCAACGAGCGACCACCACACGAATAATGATCCGAAATAAGCTCAGGAACGCATTTTCTTGACATTCCAGTTCTAGTGACAAAATACTTCCGCTGTCTTAAAATCATTAGCAGCCGCCCATTAACACTAAGGCTCTAAAACTGCCTTTCTTCGCCAAGGAAGTAATGCCGCCCCAGTAATGCTTCACTAGGGCTTCAAGGCATTTTACACCGAAGTTTTATGTTCACCTCAACTGCTGCCAAGTAAGCTGATTGGCTCTGTGGAAGTGATAAACTACGGGGGCTTTCAAAGTTTAACAACTGTTAGGAACAATGTGAGAAACGTTTTATCAACTATCTTGACACAATCTTCACCGTGACATACGGTTTGGGTGAAGGTCAGCGGCCTGACCTAAATATATCGTTTTTCTTAATGCTGTTTGTGCTTAAATGTCCATTTTTTGTGGTGTTAGAAAGAAGTCACAAAAATCAACTTTCGGCTGGAATTCATTGTTTATTTGTAGCGGTAGTTACTAGCAAATGCAATAATGGATGTGTTGTCTTATACAGGAGTCAGTAAATACCACACGTAGAAGACCGACTTTCATATATTTTGATGAAACATACCTACGAGATATTATTACGTAGAGCTTGAAATAATAAGAGATGTAAAGGAACACGAGAACTATAATTATTATAGGAAGTAAAACACTAAATATTTCCAGAAGTCAAACTTAATCAGATCTGAAAAAAAATCCAATATCATAACCGGGGATCGAACAACGGATCGTCAGCTTAACGTACCTGGAATCCCGGCCAAGGGCTTATACTTTAAAACTCTGACTTCATTTTCTTGTAAAATTGTTATATTCCTCAGCACCTGGTGAAAATAAATGGAACATGCTACATATAGTGTTTGTAAAACGAAAATTGACTGATGGGATATTATTCATTCACTTTTACTCGTCATATTTAGTTCCCACATGTTTTATATATGAAATCCGAAGCTAATGGTACTTATAAAACGTATTGTTCACCCCATTTTACTGAAGAATTAAATATAAAATATTTGGTGTCCTGGTAATTTTTTACAGAAAAATGTTTTTACGTTTAACAAATTTACCTAAAATTACATTTTTCAACATAAATGACCCGATTTCTCAGAAACGACCAGATCTACCTGAGCATTGGTAAACGAATGTCAAAGTGATGTAAACAACACGAGTTTGCTATAATCCACTTAAGCAGCTAGAAATGATAAATGGATACCCTTTTGACTTCAAGACAGCTAACTCTAGATTGCTTCTGTTCTCATTCCAAAAATTTAGTTTAATCGCCGAAAAGTCTCTTAAAAAATCTGATGTGTTACACTCACATGACTTTCTCTACTCTTGTACAAACTATTTTTACAAACTCTTATTCTCCATCTATTTCATATTAATCGAGATAAACATTTGCAGAAACGATCTTTTGACATGGAAAGAGAATTACATTTTACACATGGCGACCAGTTCTAAAAATATTTAACTATCGCTTAAGGCTTACTATGTTCCCCTTGTTTTGTAATTGCAAGGGCAACATAGAAATTCAGTAGCCTTTAAACATAGACATATCTCTTAATAGCTGGTTGCTAGGTGCAGCACCATTCCCGTTGCCACAGATTAATACTCTTTGCATATCCAAGACAAAAAAATGAATAACGAATTCCCATTTGAGAAAATAAGTATTGAAAAATTTAAGGAAATGACAAGCAATATCTCGAGAATGGTTCACTCAACAACAAAAAAATGTATATGACATAAATTGTGTATTTTAACGCGATCTACATTTTTTGTGTAGTAAAATTTTGTCTATCTCTTATGGTTTACCAGTTATGCAAAAGTCGTTCACAATGAAGAATACTTTTGGAGACATTCCCAGAAAATTCAAGATATACATTTTTTTTTGTCATGAGAATATCTTAAACATATGAAATTTTAGTCAAAATCATTAGAGCCATTTTTGAGAAAATTAAAATTTTCGAAATATGTTCCATGTAAAGGGTAATCTGGGGTGGGGAATTTACTTGAAAACCTTCGTGTCGCATCTCTGGAAGATACTGAACCTAAATACCAAGTTTGGTGTTTATCCGACTGTTCGTTCCCGAGTTATACTGTTCACAGACACACACACGGACATGTTTCCAAAAATGCCTTTTTTTGGATTCAGGGGGTCTCAAAACATATATTTGCGGTGAAATCTCGGTATCGAATTTTTGGGTGGAATACAATACTTCCCCTACTTACTATACGTAGTAGAGAAAGTAAAAAAGAATGACCTTTTACTTCAAATCCTGCTATGCCATGTTCAAGATTTCCTTGGTCAGGTGAATCATCGATTCGGAACTGAAAGTAAGTGGCGCAATGGTCTAGAAATATACACAGAACTAGAGAATTATACCGAAATACAGATAGTTCTAAACAGTTCACATCTTTTGTTGAATAAACAAACTAGATTAAACATAATATGTTTCAGATAATCTGCAGGTCTCTGTCTACTGCTCAAAATTCATTGAATTTATATTGTACCTTGTCGTTGGAAGTATACCACAAATCATTAGTAAAGGTTCCTATCCATGCATAACTATATTTACAGCAGGGTTATTTGTTCATCATGGAGCAAGTGCAAATCGGTATACTGAAGGTGATGTCTGCAAGCTTTTCAAGTTTGCATATGCCTGTTGAGTCAGTAACTCACATGCCAGTTTAAAACCGATATAACGGTTGCACATATTTAAATTAATGATAAATATTGTGGCTATCAATTCCAAAGGATGAACGCTTTCACAAATATGTGACATCACGAAATATATAAATGTGAGGGAAAAGTAAGCTGCGTGGCATATCCGAAGTCGAAAAAAGAAAAAGAGAGCAAAAGCCAGAAAGCGAGTGTAAGTCGAAAAACATGTAAGTATTCGTTGACGCTATTTTCACAGTACACGATTTTCTACTTTCGCTTTTAAGGCATGCGACAAACAGGAAAATGCATATTAGTGGTCTGATGGCTGGGTGATGAAACGCAGATGTCTGGAAATAAGAACCTGCTCGGTTCAAATCCTTCTACACTTTTATATTTTTGCAAGTGAATTTATGGTTTAATACATGGCAATAGTATATATCTTTAATGAATAATACATATTTGAATTATAGGGCATTCACGATTAAGCACAAAACTGTAAGTTAATAATTTTCGTTATCAAAATAAATGCCCCGAAGAATGGAAATATTAATAGAAGCGGAGAGTTTACAAACCCAATATCGAGTTAATTTTCTTTAATAATATGCACTAATTTCATATTTATTTTGACAACATCCCAGCTTTTTATGTTTGAGGATATATTCCTTAAAATATACCCTTCAGTTGGAAATAATATTATCACATACTTATCTGGAGGGAAGGAGAGAGACTCGCCGTGGGATTTTAATCTCGGAAGCTGTCACTGCCTGATACTTGCTTACAACCGCTAGGCTATAGGCACACATTTGACACCAAGAATTCGATATGATTGATGACGGCAGAATGATTCTAAAAGCTCACTCGCGTGCAGAGATGCTAGTGTGAACCGACAGTTAAGTGGTTTTAGACAAATTTACGTTTCAAAAATCTGCTCTTGTCTTGTCTATCTTCCCCTAAAAGTGTACAATTTGAGGCAGTATTTTAATACCTGAATAATATCAATTGCATTTTTATAATAAGTAAATTCAATAACAGTCCGCCTTGAAACAATATGTATGTAATAATTATTTAAATTGTATGCAACAGTCATTACAAATGCTTGTTTTTATTGTAAACATGTTTTAATAATGTTATGAGAATACATTACATACTTTAATAATGAAGAGCTGTGAGAATAATAAGTTTTAAGTTGCTAACAATGAGGTAATAATGAGGTAACCTTGTAGCAATAATGAGTTTGAGAGTTTGAAAGTTACTAATCATGATTAGAGCAACGATAATGTAAATTCAGTAGCAGTTTAAAATTAGCCAATCAACAGCAAAGAAAAGCTTTAAGTAAAATGCAGATATTCTGTTGGACTAGAATTAGCCAATCAGAGACTTGAAATACCGAAGCTTATAGGTTTAACGGTTGAAATAATTTTCAGTTACTGGCAAACCTTGGTAGTGACCAGATGGAAGATGTGTTCTCTACAGAAATATTACGTGTGAATTGTAAAATATGTCTACGTGTTAGCTAAGTGAAAGTATTAAAGAATCTCACAGCTCTTTAAACGTGGAGTGCTATATTTAAAATGTGCAAAGGATAAAATAAAAGAAGTGAATTTAAAAACTTAAAATTCTGTGTATGTCTACAATTATTGTCGTACTGCACCCTGCCTAAGAGAAACGTTAGTCTACAAACATTACTGAAGCAGCCGAGGCAAAATTCAAAGATAAATAATATATAGAAGTAGTTTTAATAACAAAGTTAAATATTATAGTGTAAATCTTAAAAATCAGCTTCTCGTACGTAGCAGCATATTGCGTAACAACAGTAACTATTACGTAATCAACAACTTCAAACCGACGCCCAAAGCGTGTTGTAAACTTCTTAAACAAAGTAACTCCAAGAACAATACATCAAGTTCGCTTCCAATGTGTGAAGCTAAAATAAATTACGTAAAATATATTACGTAACAAAACCTACTTCAAGTTGAGATCAAATTACTATTACGGCATTTCTGCATTGAGTATGAAGTTTTCATTTGTTTCTATTAACAATCAGGTTATATGTGGTATTGTCAACGTTAAGATCCATGACAACATTGGTAAGTATTAGAGACTTCCAAATAAAAAGTATACTGCACTCAATACTTCACTTCACACTGTACGTCAACAGTCTGACCTTGTTTATAGCAACAGTGCTTTATCATGCTCGTATTTTCTTGGCTCTTCTGTTATAAGCTTTTGCAATAATAGTTTGTAGACGAATAAGAAAAGAAAGTCGTTTTTATATACCATTATTATATCGTTACATGCCTGTTTCACTCAAAGGTAAAATACATTCTGTAACTATTTAGATAAGCATTACGTGTTCTTTCACACTGATCATGTGAAGACTGAGGTTGGGAAAACAGAATCATCTGAATATATTTACTAGCCAAAAATACAGTAAAGCCAACATCTAGCTCAAGGAACTGTGTCAGATAACTAATTACAGAAACTACATTGTTCACACTTACCAAGCTGCAATGGAAAATAAAGAATATTCAATCAGGTACTCACCTGCAACAGAAATAAATGCATGAATTAGATATGTTCCGCACGGTTAAGGTACTTTTTGCATAAAAATAACGATCCCCAAGGCAGCAGCCAGGGAGGGTATGGTTGGATACCTTGTTATTTCTTATAAGTTAAACATGACGAAAATGTCAGCATCCCTGGTAAATAAACAGGTGTAAGGGGAGGGGGTTCAATTCATTAATTAAAGCGCCGCAATCCCCCAAGCGAATGTGTGTCTCAGTAACTTACTTACAACAAACAAGTTCTGTGAAGCGACTTCATTATTGTAATTGCGCTGTAAACATCACTTTGTTTGCAGGATCGCCATTCGTTTCAGCAGCAGCAGCAATATGCATTAAATGTTGGGAAACTTGTAAGCTGAAGCGGTAGTCCTGCAGATAATACACAACCCGCAGCAAACGCTTCTGGATTCCCTCCATATTATTCATGCAGGCTGATTAGCTGTTAACCTGCACTTTTGAAATTAGCAAGAGGACGAACTACGCTTCGTCGTCGTCGTTGTTGTAGTCTTTTTTACATCCTAAAGCACATACTGAGTGGTATTGCCAAATTTCAGCAATAGACAAGTTGGTGAGAAAACCCATAAGCTTAATAAAACATGCATTTATCTACTTTCTTGTATTTCCACCACAGGATAATCATTATTGACGACAGGGCTTCAAGAGGTTAAAGGCTTCTCAGTACATATTCTTCTCTAGATGACCCGATTCGTGTCCGAACTCCATTAGCAAATTTCTTTATTTATTTTAAGTTTTACTTGCTTTTACTTCAGTTTTTTTTTGTTTTGTTTACGGACGCTCTTTAACTGCTGTGGTCCTTAGCGTCCCATTCTATATTGGGAGTGAAAGACCGGTAATTTTGCTCAGAGGCCCCTTTATCAGGCTTGGGGTTATTTTACGTGCCGTAAATCTACGACACGGTGGACTTTACTTCCCTTTCTAAGGAAGCCATGCTAAGGATGTTTATGCCCGAAAAAATCCATCGCCCTCCGCCATGTTTGAACCCGCGACATCCGGTATTAGAGGCTAGCATGATAACTACTACACCACGGAGTGCGACAAGATTTACGTCCTTTAGCCTGGTAGGACATATCAAACGATGAATGAACGAAATGGGTGAAATGATGAATACGTGAGTCCGGGGTTAATAGAGCCTAAAATTACCCGACATTCAACCTTCTCAGGAATAGGGAAAACACTGAAAAAGCCTATCCGGATAACACCCTAACCAAGGTTCGAACTAGAACCTTTTGAATTGAGGAGATACGCTACCCTACACCACGGAGGTGGTCATTGGCAAAGTTGTATAGTTAATTTGGCAGTGATCTTCTCTTTCATGTGTGGCATCCCTTTCTGTTTTACAGAAAAACCAGTATACGCTTTTTATGTCATTGTAATTTTATTAAACAATATGAGGTTTACGAATAGGTCATTCACGCTTAACCCCTTCTTTCTTACTCACCAAAGAAAATGCTACGAGACCTGCAATTGTCGTATCACCATCGAACACCTTATCACTAAATGCAGAAGTTATACCATGCAGAGAAGAAGACATAACAACCCTGAAGATATATTTTTAGCTTTAAACAGTCCTACTCATTTCAAAAACATTATTTATCCTTGAAAGACATCAAGCTGTTTAACAAGAGTTAAATATAACACATCAAATAAAAATGTATAATATGTAATAGGTTACTTCCGTTCAAAATTTAATAATGTAAAATATGCTTCTAACAATGTGTTACAATTATTGTATTACTCTAATCAATGTAAAGTATAAAATGTATTATTATTATATTATTATTATTAAAATTATTATTGTACTCGTATATATGGATATAAGTTGGGATATGACCTAGTAGTCAAAGCGACTATAAATAAAAAATATCTGATGTGTTACACTCACACGACTTTCTCTGCTTTTGTACAAACTATTTTTACAAACGCTTATTCTCCATCTACTTCATGTTAATCGAGATAAACATTTGCAGACTATCTTATTGCTAATTTTCTTGTAGATGTAAGGGGAATGTATATTTACAAGGGCAATTTGGAAATACAGTAGCCTTTAAGCACATACATATCTCTTAATAGCTGGTTGCTAGGTGCAGCACCATTCCCTTTCCCACAGATTAATACTCTTTGCATATCCAAGACAAAAAAATGAATAACGAATTCCCATTTGAGAAAATAAGTATTGAAAAATTTAAGGGAATAACAAGTAATATCTCGAAAATGGTTCACTCAACAAAAAAAATGTAATGACATAAATTGTGTATTTTAACGCGATTTACATTTTTTGTGTAGTAAAATTTTGTCTATCTCTTGTGGTTTACGAGTTATGCAAAATTCGTTCACAATAAAGAATACTTTTGGAGACATTCCCAGGAAATTCAAGATATACATTTTATTTGTCATAAAAATATCTTAAACATATGATATTTTAATCAAAATCGTTAGAGCCATTTTTGAGAAAATTAAAATTTTCGAAAAATCTTCCATGTAAAGGGTACTCTGGGGTGGGGGGATTTTCTTGGAAACCTTCGTGTCGCATCCTTGGAAGATACTGAGCCTAAATACCAAGTTTGGTGTTTATCCGACTGTTCGTTTCTGAGTTATGCTGTTCACAAACACACACACAGACACACACACACACACACACACGGACATGTTTCCAAAAATGTTTTTTTTTTGGATTCAGGGGGTCTCAAAACATGTATTTCCGGTGAAATCTCGGTATCTAATTTTTGGGTGGAATACAATACTTCCCCTAATTACTATACGTAATAGAGAAAGTAATAACGTCATTTTAATAAGAAACGTTAGAGCAGTTTTATGAAAATAACAAAAATAACGATTTTATTCCATAATATGTAGGATAGTATGGCTGGGGGGATTTTCTTAAAAATCTTTTGTCGCATTCTTGAAAGATACGGAACTTAAATCTTAAATACCAAGTTTGGTATTTAACCAACCTGTGGTTAATGAGTTATGCTGCTCTCTATCACTTGCGCTTGAGGACATTTTTTGCTTTTTTTATATTGCGGGGGGTCAGGGAATCCCAAAACATTATTTCCAATTAAATATCGATATAGAATACTTCCTAACTACTACTGGTATGAGGTGTAGAGAAAGTAAACATATAGAACGCATCACTATTTTGTGTCAACCCTGCGTAGAGTCCACATTATTCTTCTTTGAAAGGTGTCACCCCTTTGTTAGTGATTCAAGTATGCACACGAATGAAAAATTATTTCAGAAAGAAAAAAACGTTTACATACATTTGGTGGTATACTAACTGGGTATGAAGTATGTAATAGCCCAAAAACCATCTACTTCTTTTATTTTTACTTTCTTTCCAAAGTCACTTTGCCGCAATTTAGCAATAAACTGAAGTTACGACGTCGCAACAGCGACTGAATAACTGAGCACTATTATGTGCCTCAGATTGCTATGATATCTCTCGCTCGTTCCCATTTCACGTGTTAATATGTTCAGTATAAATATTATTACCAACATGCACAACAGTTTTATTTCCTCTTACTGAATGTTTAAATACAAATAAAACGGCCATTAAATGTTTAACTAAGCCATTTACTTTGTTTCATTGCATTTCCTTAAATTGTTAAATAAAAATAAAATTTTCAATGAATAATTCATAAGTAAACGATCTTTTTTTTAATAATAGTTATAAAGTTAAAAACCTATTCAGCTTTTTAATAAGTAAACGTTTAAGTTAAATCACTTAGATATTTTCTTTCGGAGTTTCATTCACAGTTAAAGCGTGTTTCGGTTTTAGTTGTTTTCATTAAACATAAAACATATCTTGGTAATTAATGAAGTTAACATTGTTCTCATAATATAGTAACACATTCGCAGCAGAATCGGAATATAGCGCTCATTCTGCTCTGCGGGGGTCTAGCCTTACACGCCAAATGTGTATTTCCCACTAATAAGCGCGCTGTTGCCAAAGTCTGCCCATTTCAAAATGTTTTTAAAAATCTATGAAAGATAGGACATAAACTCTTTCAGTGTTTTATCGAGTTCTACGTTCTGGTATCTGGTTTGTTCCAAGCTGTACATATATACTGCCAAATTGAGTAGAAACAATGGCTCTTAGCACTGAATGCTAACTCACTTGTACTTGATTCTGATTGTTGGCTTAAATTAGTTCTCGCTTTATATTTGAATCGTGTGCCAAGCACATTTTCATTTATATTTCAAAATCTTAGTGAGAAATCGAAATAATCGTCGTTAAACAAACATTCCCTTACTCAGCTGTAATTTGAATGCAGAATCTCTATATTTAGTCTTACTCGTCAGCCACTAGATGGCCGAGGCAGTCAATGGTATTTATCCAGGAATACCTTAGCTTACGAGAATACGATCATTTCTTACATACGAGTATACTATCATTTACATGGTAAATGTCACTTTGCTTCTCTGCGGATTCGAGGACTCAAAGAGCATTTATCCCGTATATTTATGTCAACTTCGTTGGACAATGTGTTGTCAGAAAGCAAAGGCAATGATAATGAGAGAAAACCTCAGACAATAACAAAAACATGTTGGATAAAGAAGGAAATCAGCAAGGTACATTTAAACGAAACCTACATTTTACCTGACAAAAAGAAAGCCGAAGTAGTGATTTTTTAAATATAAGCAAAATTAATTGCCTACATTTAAATCTAATGTAAACTGTGTTTCTTACATCCACCGACTGTTTATCAAAAAGCGGGGAGTGGGACTCTCACACAGATTTGTGCTTTCAGTTACACCAACATTTTATTTGCCTTTCTTTTGTTACAACTCAATATACATTTTAATACCAACGTAAAGCGCTAAATTTGCTTAGGGATACGCACTGAAGAAGAATAAATTTCAGTAACAGAGGTACACGAATAAAACCCTTTTCAGCAGTGTTACGTTTTTTTCTTCTTTTTTTTTTTGTCCGGAAGCGTATTTATTTTACAAACTTTCACCTATATCCTGTTAAGTTTTCAATTTGCAGCATTTAATACTGGAACGCAGTACGTACAACGCCACAAATATTTTCTGAACAAGCTTTTTTATTCATCTGTCGTATTAACTATGTATGTTTTGTTTGTATCCCTATGCATACAACGAAGGATTAATTGGATTAAATGTGCGCATTTGATTAAAATAAGTGTTATGTCAATAACATGTTTTAATTGTTGAATTACGGAATATGAATTTATTCTGTAATTTAATCCTCCCTGACTAGGTTTTTTTTTCAGTTTTTCATAAGTCCTCATAACTCGCAAATGCCGGGGAGATACCCTAAACTTAGGCCTAGAACGTTTCCTTCCCAGTTACCACTTAATTTCATGTATCACCAGTGTCACCGCCTGTGGTGTCGTATGGAACAAGAGCGGTCTTAAACACTATTCTATTCTCGACAACACACCTGGAAGCAACAGAAAGTCCCCTTATATAAACGAGTTGCACCTCTGGGCAGTTTTTCTCCGTATCCATTCACAAAACAGTAGGTCCCGAAATGCGTTACCCATAATGTCCTAACTAATAGAAGTAAACGATTAGGTGAATAACACTGCTGTGCTATATTCACGTTTCTTAGCGAGCATCAACACGTTTACAATTATACAATTTGCATGCTAAATTCACAATTATTTCACCCACCTCTGTGGTGTGGAGGTAGCCAGTCTGCCTCACACTCAAAACGTTCCGAGTTCGAATCTCAGTTAGGGCGGGTTACCCGGGTAAGGATTTTTCCAGTGGTTTCCCTTATGAGAAGACGAATGCCGAGTAACCTTTATGAACCCCAGATTCATTTGAGCATCATTTCATTCATTTTACTAATTCATCGCACTAAATTCTCCTATGCAAAGGATTATGTGTCTAAGTAACACAGTTTCTTCTTCTGTTACACGGACGTATACACACACCACATTATGTTCTTATGACATTCCTTTTCCTTTAAATATCCTAATAAAGGCAAGACAAATATGAAAGTAGGAAAGTACACTAATAAAAGGCAATAAGAACTTGATGGACCGGTTCAACAGCTCGATTCCGAATAATCATTTTTTCAAACAAATTTTATCATAAAATGAAAGTGATTCTGCAAAATAAAGAAGCTTTCTACCATGGACTTAAACAATAAAATACAGTTTACAAATGGTATTTTCTGGCGTTATTACGCATCAAAAGAAAAGGTAAAACAATTTTAAACACAAACTGAAACTGCTTGCAGAGAGCCATTAATAAATAATTTGTGAGCAAGATAATTCCAGAAGGGGTCGTCACACTTATTATGTAGATGTTCAAGAGGAAATCAGCGTCGAAAGAAGCACCTCAACCTCGTATGCAGATTGAATGACTGTAAAACATACGTGAACTACTAAGTTAATGTCAACTTCTCAAACCTGCTTGCTATGTGAACATTTCAGATTAACTTCATAACTGAAATAAATGTGGATCTTGGCAAACAAACAAACATAATTTAGGCCTTTCCTCAACTGATACGGGCGGTCTCAGTCCTTGGGTTTCTTTCCTGATTTTACGTTGCATAGGGTGTCAACCATAAAAGTTTGGAAATGTGGTATAGTTCCTGTAGCGCAAACTAAAGAAGGGAAGTAAGCCAAACCACGCTGCTGGTTCAGTTAAAAATCGGCGGTGTAGTACCGACCGCCGAAATTTGGCACAGCTTCTCTTTCATTACATTCAACCCCGCTGTAACCGCTGCGGAGATTAACATGCACGGTTAGCCGCCACACCCGCAGGTCTGCAACTTTCGCTTTGAAGTTCAGAAAATGAACCTGACCGCTGTTCATAAATAGATTACTGCTTACAATCTTCTTTTATGAAAGTTTAGTACTTTTCAAAACTGTACAATGTAAGTGGCGTGTTGTTATACAGGTATCATATTAAAATTTCTGATTGCTCTGTAACCCTGTGTCGGCTGTCACCATAAGATTTCATATTCCAAGACAACGTTTTCATCGTCTCCCTTCATTTGAATCTTGCTTTCCCCCCCACCCTGCTTACTGACTTGAATGATTCCAAAATGCACGATACACTAATTACTGAAGTTACGGAGATAAAAAGTTATCGCGTTCGAGAAAGGTATTGTCCTTTACGTTGTTTGCACCAGTTTGGAGAAGATGTATTTCTGTTACGATGTTTGCAACACGCTTTGGGCGTCAATTTAAAAAAAGGTATTTTATTTAGCTCCACGTATGGACGGCAATTTGAAGTAAGTTGTTTGAAAGAGTTGTATTATAGTTCAACCGTTGGGGAGTCAACACTTGAAGTGGTTGCAATCTCACGTATGTTAAACAGTTTCCGGTAGCCTTCGCCCCAAATGTACTTTCAGGTGGCCTTTGCCCCAAGTTTAAAAAAAAATATTAACCTTGTAATTTGTTTGTTTCTTAAGTATTAAATATTTATGTTTGCCACGGCTGCGTCAGTATTATTGTTAGAGACATGGAAGTCTTGGCAGGGCGTGATGCGACAAGAATGTAGGCTTACACAGATTTTTAAGTTTTAATTCACTACGTTTTATTAATCCTTGACACAAATTAAATAGCACTTCGCTGATATCGAGAGCTGTGAGATTCTTTTATTTAATTACTTGTACTTTTTAACACGTAAACTTTCGTCTCACACGAATACGTATTATATTTCTCTGGAGGACGCATCTTGCATCCGGTTACTATCACGGTCTGCAGGCAACTAACTTGATTTCAACCGTCTAAACTTGTAAATTTCTGTATTTCAAGTCTCTGATTGGCTAATCCTACTCCAATAGAATACCTTCATTTAACTAAAGCTTTTTCTGGTTGTTGATTGGCTATTTTTAAACTGTCTCAAAATTTACATTATTGCTGCTCTAATAATGACTAGTAGCATTTAAACTCTCAAACTCATTATTGCCTCAAGGTTACTTCATTGTTAGCAACGTTTAACTTATTATTCTCACAGCTCCTACATTATTAAATTACGTAATACATTCATATAACATTATTACACATGGATACAATAATATAAGCATATGCAATGTCTGTTACATACATTTTATAAATTATTACATACACATATTGCTTCAAGGCGGGCTGTTATTGAATTTACATATTATATAATTTGACTGAATTATTTAAGTGTTAAAATACTGCCTCACGTTTTATTACACTTTTTAAGCCAATATCTTTAATATTATCAAGATTTATATTTAGTTTCTTTCGTATTATTTTCATGCCAAAGATTAAACATATCTGTAGCAATCATAAATGCTGGCTTGAAAATACAAGCAGGAAAAAGAATGTTTAAATGTGGGGAGTCGCCAGAGAATTCAGCACTGATTCCGGCTTTTATACGATTTTATAAATATAACTTTTTATAAGTATTATTTGGGACTTGGAACACAATCATCTTATATTTGTGAGTAAGATTTTATGTAAAACTTTAAGCAGCATGTTAAATAATAAAAATCTGATGTGTTACACTCACATGACTTTCTCTACTCTTGTAAATCTAATTTTACAAACGCCTATTCTCCATATGCTTATGTTAATCGAGATATCGAGATGTCAATCTTATTGGTAATTTTCTTGTAGATGCAAGGGAAATATGGTAGCTTTTAAGCGATAGTCAAATATTTTAACGCTGGTTGCTATGTGGCGCATTCCATTCTCTTTGCATGTCCAGGACATAAAAAAAATGAATAACGCATTTGAGAAAAAGTACAAGTATTGGAAAATTTAAGGAAATAACAAGCAATATATCGAAAACGGTTCACTCAACAAAAGAAATGTATATGACATAAGTTGTGTATTTTAACGCGATCTACATTTTTTGTGTAGTAAAATTTTGTCTATCTCTTATGGTTTACCAGTTATGCAAAAGTCGTTCACAATGAAGAATACTTTTGGAGACATTCCCAGAAAATTCGAGATATACATTTCATTTCTCATGACATTATCTTAAACATATGATATTTTCATCCAAATCGTTAGAGCCATTTTTGAGAAAATTAAAATTTTCGAAAAATGTTCCATGTAAAGGGTAGTCTGGGATGGGGGGATTTTCTTGAAAACCTTCGTGTCGCATCTCTGGAAGATACTGAACCTAAATACCAAGTTTGGTGTTTATCCGACTGTTCGTTTTTGAGTTATGCTGTTCACAGACACACAGACACACACACACAGACACACACACGGACATGTTTCCAAAAATGCTTTTTTTGGATTCAGGAGGTCTCAAAACATGTATTTCCGGCGAAATCTCGGTATCGAATTTTTGGGTGGAATGCAATACTTCCCCTACTTACTATACGTAGTAGAGAAAGTAAAAATGCACCCAGAATGTTTACCTTAGTATAATGCACTCGTGAAATTTGGCAAGGACAATGTGACACTAAGGTCTGGGCGGTTATCGATATTGGCTGTTGTGAAATAGGTTATGCTATACAAAATAGTTCCTTATTTAACATGATAATTTACCTTAATAAATTCGATGATAATTGCCAAATATGCATTTTCATAACCGTATGAATTAAATATATTACGTAACAGACGTTAATACATATGGGAAACATCTAAATTCTTGTCAGAAAATACATGGGAAATGTTTCGGTTTAAACCTGCCTCTCAGTATGACGAAAGCACGAGCATCTATACTATGTGATCAAAAGTATCTGGACACCCCCACAAACATACGTTTTTCATCTTAGGTGCATTGTGCTGCCACCTACTGCCTGCTACTCATTATACGCGACCTCAGTAGTCCTTAGGCATCGTGAAACAGCAGAATGGGACGCTCCGTGGAACTCACGGACTTCGAATGTGATCAGGTGATTGGGTGTCACTTGCGTCAGAAGTCTGTACGGGAGATTTCCACACTCCTAAACATCCCTAGGTCCACTGTTTCTAATGTGATAGTGAAGTGGAAACGTGAAGGGACATGTACAGCACAAAAGCGTACAGGCCGACCTCGTCTGTTGACTGACAGAGACCGCAGACATTTGAAGAAGGTCGTAAAGAGTAATAAGCAGACATCTACCCAGACCATCACACAGGAATTCCAAACTGCATCAGGATCCACTCCAAGTACTATGACAGTTAGGCGTGAGGTGAGAAACCTTGGATTCCATGGTCGAGCGGCTGCTCATAAACCACACATCACGCAGAAAATTGCCAAACGACGCCTCGCTTGGTGTAAGGAGCGTCAACATTACACCATTGAATAGTGGCAAAATGTTGTGTGAAGTGACGAATCAGGCACACAATGTGGCGATCCAATGGCAGGGTGTGGGTATGGTGAACGTCATCTGCCAGCGTGTGTAGGGTCAACAGTGAAATTCGGAGGTGGTGGTGTTATGGTGTGGTCGTGTTTTTCCTAGAGGGGGCTTGCACCCCTTGTTGTTTTGCGTGGCACGATCACAGCGCACACCTACATTGATATTTTAAGCACCTTCTTGCTTCCCACTGTTGAAGAGCAATTCGGGGATGGCGATTGCATCTTTCAACACGATCGAGCACCTGTTCATACTGCACGGGCTGTGGCGGAGTGGTTACACGACAATAACATCCCTGTAATGGACTGGCCTACACAGAGTCCTGACTTGAATCCTATAGAACACCTTTGGGATGTTTTGGAACGCCGACTTCGTGCCAGACCTCACCAACCTACATCGATACCTCTCCTCAGTTCCGCACTCCGTGAAGAATGGGCTACCATTCCCCAAGAAACCTTCCAGCACCTGATCGAAAGTATGCCTGCGAAAGTGAACGCTGTCATCAAGGCTAAGGGTGGGCCAACACCATATTGATTTCCAGCATTACCGATGGAGGGCGCCACGAACTTGTGCGTCATTTTCAGCCAGGTGTCCGTAGTATATCACCACAATGTGTTTACATAGCTTTTAACGCCTTCCCTTGCACTGCATACGGCTTGTTTTGTCACCATTCGAAGGTGTACATTTCAACCAGGGGAAAGGGAAAGCAAACTCAGCGCGGAAGAATACACGTCTGCGGGGCAAGGTTATAAGAAAAAGGGTTTAGTTTACGTTAACTCAAGATAATTTGCAATCGTTAATTAAAAATAAAACAATTTAACTGACTATTCGTATCATACATCAGTTGCCTAATATAAAATAACCATGTGCTAGAAAGTGTCAGATATCGACCAATCGTTACTTTGTCTATCCATAATTGAGGACCATATTCTACTATCGCTGGACAATTGCAGCATGTTTCTTTGGGATTAATAACAAACACGTTAAATTCATACAACAAAATGACATCTAAAGATTTCTCCAAGTATTTGAAATAAAACTTATTTTATGGATTTTATTGCTTCATTTTATTGCAATAGTTTCAGCAAATATGATTCTCAAATTTGTAACTCCAAAATTTATCGATAATTTGAAAATCACTTGTTAATTTGATGATTTTTTCTTCTGTGGACTAAAGCACTCAGCGTCATGCTAATGATTTATTAAGCAGTTCTATGACAAGGGAACGCGGATTTTCTAAAAGCTACCGCTTTTGTCCATTGTTTCTTAAATTTTTACCATGCTTTCTGCAATATATACTTAACTCTTACGTGAAGTTTAAACTCTCTATCCTTAGAAGTTTAATGGTTATATTAATTGAAACATTTCAGTAAAACTGTCATACTGATCAAAAACTTTAAAACGTAATTAAATTAAAATATAACAGGTTTCTTAAATATGTGGTAAAATTGGAGCCCGTTTTTACTTTCTCTACCACATATAGCAACTATTACATTCCCCCAAAAATTCGATGCAGAAATTTCACTGGAAATACATGTTTTGAGGTGCCCTGAATTCAAATAAAGCATCTTTGGAAACATGTGCGTGCATATCTGTCTGTCGTCTGTGAAAGCATAACTCAAAACTGAAAAGCCGGATAAATACCAAACTTGGTATTTGAATTTAGTATCCTCCAAGGACAAGACAGGAAGATTTTCAAGAAAATCCCCCCATCCCAGCCTACCCTTTACATGGAACAATTTTCGAAAAGTTTAATTTTCTAAAAAATGCCTATAACGATTCACTTAAAGCCTACCATATTCCCCTTGTACCTACAAGATAATTAGCAATAAAACAGTTTCTGCAAATGTTTATCTCGATTAACATAAAGTAGATGGAGAATAAGCGTTTGTAAAAAAAGGTTTGTACACGAGTAGAGAAAGTCATGTGTGTGCAACACATCAGATTCTCCCACCCCCAATTCTGCTTGCTCATTTCAAAGACAAAACCGTAATTTGTGTTAGATTAAACACCCACCCACTTCATATTTCCTGCAGATGACATGAAAATTCTACTAACTACACACGTAGGTTTTTCAATGCAAATTGAAGATCAGTAATTCATCTCTATGCAACTGCTCCAAAACTTTTGTCACTACAAAATTTCGATGAATGCTAAACACTAAAACTTTTAAATACAAGAAAACAGTAATGTTAAATTTTTCCGTGCAACTATACCAATATGGGATATTTAGAATTAGAAGGGAAAATCTTAGGTATATTAGCAATGGCTAATCCCTGAAATTCATTTTAGAAGCAAAAATTAAAGTAGGGATGGGATCTCGATACTGTCAATACCGCGATACTCGGTGGCATCGAAGTATGTCTAATACTTTAAGATAAACCTTCGATACTTTTAAATGTTTAAGTTTTGCATTATTGAAAGTTGTTGCGTTTATCTTTATACTAAATAAGAGATGATAGTCTTTACGTTATTGCCTCGCATGTGTCCCCAAAGAGTTGCTGGACTACAGTTCTTGATAGACTTTGACTGCGTTTCCTGTAGCTGAATGCAACCTTCAGAAGCTTCTGTCTAAATGAAAACATGCAAAACAATGGGGCAAGGAGTACAGGTACTCGTGCAACATGCAACATGAATTGAGTTGTGAATGAAGATGATTTAGATAATGCACTATATCAAGTTTCTGCAATAGCTTGGTATGATGACTCACTCTCAGCAATTACATTTACCTACTCTGGAGACCAAAATCTATGAATCCAGGAGAAACAAATCAGAACTTTGGACGTGAGATGGAAATATTTGTTACTTTTAGCTCAGTTTCAGATAAAATATACATTAGTTTATATTTTCAAAGTTATAGAATAAAGAAGAATTGCTATTAATCGTTTTTCTATGGAAGCAAAATCCTTTAAAGGAGAATATTCAGCACAAAATGTAGTTATATAAAACGGAAAAAAAAATTATTAGTTATTATCAGGGTTAGGATTTTTAGGTGCGCACCTTTTTTCTTAGGGTAAGTTAAAGCTGTACGTAAAGATATACAGTGTGAAATTTTGTTTCTAGTTGCGAAAAGAGACATTTTTTCTTGCACCTTTTTCCCTTTTTTGGGACCTTTACCCCTTTTTGGCACCTTTATCCCATTTTCCCCCAACCATGTCCATAATCCCCTTTCCCTCCCCTTGTTTCTTTTAAGTTTCATTCCAATTTATCCTTTAACTTTCAATTAACGTCTCCTCAGCTTGCTGTGTACGTGCAAGTAAACGCCTCGTGGGAATTGAAAGCACACCCGCAACAATGGAAAATAATTGTGTCCGACGAAAACCTCTTTCTCTCGCTTTACCGCCTTAAAGTATCCCGCAATGTGCAATTGACAATGAGTGATTCTATCCCACCAGAATCGGTGGCCTGCTGTTCGTGAATGTGAGTTTGTTACTGTGAGAGACGTCATCTGTTTGCGTGGAGGCGAAGGCTGGGCACGCAGAGACGGCAGTAACCTCACCCGCGCAGTTCCGAGAATTATTAAGACTGGGTTCTGCTCGAAACAACTAGAAATCGCTGAGACTGAAGTTCCAGCATGAATGAGAACATTCTGGTAATTGTCGCGGTGTAATAAGAGAATGTGGACAGCGAATGGGCGCAAGAGTGAGTTGTGTGACAGTCGCATTGTGTTAGCAAGTGAACTAGTGTTAGCTCTCCAAACGAGTGTACTAGTACTAGATTTTACCATGCCAAAGGTGTCCAGTGCTCGATTTATTGTTCTGGCTGAGGAATTCAAACAAGATTCCATAGGCACTGATGGAACTGTTATGCGATGTGCTATTTGTGATTCAGGAATTTTGTTAGATGAAAAACACCAGCGAGATTACATCAAACAACACATTTCCAGCTCTAAGCCTCAAATGAAAAAGACTCTTCAAGCAAACAAATCACAGCAACCTCTATTACGAAATGCGTTTCAACAGAGTTCTTCAAAAAGCCAAAATTTGAAGGAATTAAACATTGATTTGTATGCAGCTCTTACACAAGCAGCAATTCCACTGAATAAGGTGAACCATCCAGCCGTCAAGGGATTTCTTGAAAAATACACAAAGATGTCAATGCCTGATGAGAGTACTTTAAAAAAAAACTACATGGTGCCTGTTTACCAAGAAACCATAGAAAGAATCAAGGAGAAAATGTTTGATTGCGATGTGGGATCATTGTGGATGAAACCATAGACTCAATGGAGCGACATGTTTTGAACATTTTAGTTTTTCCCTTAGCAGGAGAGAAAGTTAAGCCCATGTTGTTAAAAATGTACGAGCTGCAGAAATCCAATGCCAGTACAGTAATGCAATCCATTATGGACTTCTGCCAAAAACTCTGCCTACTGGTATCGAGTCTGAAAAACTTCTTGTGGTTACGGACCAGGCTCCATACATGGTTTCAGCTGTTAACCAATTGAAACCCTTATTTCCTAACTTGAAGCATGTGACATGCTTGGCTCATGGCCCTTCACAGGGTTTGTGAATCCATAAGGAAAGAATACGACATCGCAAATCAATTCATCTCTGCCCTGAAGAAGATTCTACTGAAAGCTCCGAGCCGTGTTGTTTACTACAGGGAAATCACTGGCCTGCCCCTTCCAAATTTCCCGGTCATTACTCGCTGGGGATCTTGGATTGAGTGTGCTGCTATGTTGTGTGAGAATTTTGACAAAATTAAAGAGTTTGTGCTTTCTTTGGATCCATCCGACGCAGGTGCAATTTCCAAGGCACAGCAACTTCTGTTACCGGAGAAAATACATAATTTGCAGACAGAACTATATTGTGTCCATAGTTACAAGTACCTGCCTGCAGCTATTAAACGATTGGAATAACAAGCTCTGGAAAACTAAAAACAATGGGATATTTTTACTTCCGTGAGGGAACAGTTAGATGGCTTTGCCAAAGACAAACTTGAATCTAGTCTTCAGAAGAATCCAGACATTGAGGAATTCGCCACATCTTTTAGAGTTGCCATTCCGAGTGAATACAAGGTTTGCCCCCCTGGTTTCTGTGGATGTTGAAAGAAGTTTCAGCATCTACAAAGACATTCTATCTCCTAATAGAAACAGACTTACTTTTAAAAATGTGGAGATGCTTAATGTCTTGAAGTACAACAGCTTCATGTTTTTTTTTCTTCTTTTGATGAGTGATAATTTGATGTACTTGTTTGTAGTTCAATAAATTAGAATAGAGGAAAGATAAATCGTTGAATTAGTTAAGGGAATGCACAACTGAAATTAGCCCAAAATCTCAAATAATCTATATATATATATATATATATATATATATATATATATATATATGTGTGTGTGTGTGTGTGTGTGTGTTCCCAAAAAAATTCTCCATTGCTTGTATTTTTGGAATCCACTTTTATTTTTGACCTAGTGAACGCTTCAGGATCGTTACGAGATTTTTTAAATACCCTTGCGCATTTGGTTGCTAGCTGTTTATATTTTTAAAACTTCATTTTAAACTTCATTTCTTATTTTCAGCATTTCTGCATATTCAAAATGTTCCACACGATGTAGTTTTCATCCATTCATATTGACATTTTTTATGCTTATTTCAAAATACATAAAACCGTCATACAATTTTTCTGTGTAATGAATAGTTTTTGCGCTACTTAATTTTTGAAGATAACAATGTATTAAAAAAACGAAAAAAATTCAAAATCAAAAGTTCAAAATGTTTTTTTCTCTTAAGCTAAGAATGGTAGAAAAAAATTATATGACAGATTTGTAGTTCCTTGACATAGAAGCAACATAAGATTCTTTTTTTATTTTGAAAATTAATAACTTGAAATCAATTAAGATTTTGGATTGAAATTCACAAAACAATTACATCTAAAGAAGACTGACATGTGGTTAAAATTTCAGCGCAACTGAATGGATAGTTTAGAAAATAGCAATTTCAGTTGTGCATCCCATTAAATAAACGAGCACCTTATTGTCCCTTTTATGACCTTATTTGAGCACCTTTTCCCTTTTCTCATCTGAAATTTGCACCTAAAAATCCTAACCCTGGTTATTATTATTATTATTATTATTATTATTATAATTATTATTATTATTAACTAACGTAGGGGAATAACCTGTGGCAAGATAAAAACAATTGCAACCAATTGAAATATGTCAAAAGGAATAATTTCTGAATTAGCGTGCGCTACAAAATTGGTTACATGAGATTATACACAGAAAACTACCAATAAAAACATAATTAAGTGAACACAGATTTTTATAAAACGAGTATCAGTATCGAGTATGGGTGCTCAAAAATCAGTATCGGTATCGACAAATAGTGGTATCGTCCCATCCTAAATTAAAGATTCGTTTTTGTCCATTTCCCCCTCCATTCCGTCGATTTAGGTTCATAAAATATCAGAACTAGTGAGTTAGTTGGTTAGCAGGAATACCTTATTTATAATAATACGTAATTCTTCCTCCCACCTTGAAGGAGTATGAATTGCGCTTGAAAAGAAAATATGGCAGTTGGAGGAAGTCCCAGGAAAAGTTGGAAGTACTATAACAAATATCACTACAATTATTCCTTACTGACAAATTACCTAAATTTCCCTTGTATTGCTTGTTAAACAGCAAAGTTGCGCTGCTTAATGGTTATTCATATATGACTTCATTTGATGAAAATCTTTCCCAAGACTTAAAGCAAATTGAAAATGTCAGAACATTTCCGCTCTTTAATCTCTGTAAACAAGGCGTAACGTCCAGAGAGAAAAACCTCGGCAGAAATTGTGTAGCCCTTGAACTGCGAATTAATTTCTGACAGAGCCCTCAGTTCATCACATAAACAACGCTCTAGAATTCATCACAGCTATGGATATATAAAATATCCATTCGCTTAATTACAGACAACGGGATATTTTTAAAAGCTAATCCTGTCCTGAAACTCACTAAATTGTTTTAACCGGAAATAATTTCTGGCAGCAGGCCGATGGTAAGTATTTCCGAGAAACAATGGACATAGTTATTACATCCAGAAAGTAAAGAACGCTTGGGCAGAGCTAAACAATAAAGAAAGATATCAACACAAAAACTTATTTACAAAGAAAACAGCAACTTACTCTATTTCTCAATGTAATCGCCATTGCTGTCAAGGCATTTATTGTAACGTGGTACCAGTTTTTCAATGACGATGTTATACTCTTCTACCGCCAAAGACTGTCACTGCTCTTTTCCACCCAAAAAGTCCTTTAGTTTCGGAAACAATGCATATCCTGAATGCTTTCATCAACATTTGCTTTCAACCCATTCGTAATGAGTCGGTCATCGTCGTGCACACTGGCTCTTCCTTGGTTAAACATTATGCACCATTTCCTCACCAAAGACTCGTTCATTGCATTATCACCATACACTTGCATTATTTGCCTATAAATTTCTATTGGTCGAATATTTTGTGCATTCAAAAAGTGAATCGCACTTCACATTATGCGGGATTTAAAGTTGGCGCCTTCATTGGGATATGTTGTAGAACAGACAGGCATGACCTCACAGCAATGAAACTCGACTCACACTGAGGTAGAGTAAGAGGCTAAGTAGCGTGTATCAATTGTGATGGTGGGGGATCGGCACCGAGCGTGATGTGCAACTGTTCTTTACTTTCTGGATGTCCTTCGTATCTAGTCCCCAAAGTCAAAACTTGCAGCAGGACAATTTTAGATCTTCGTAATAAAACAATCTCTCCCCCTTTCTCTACCCATCACCTCCTCTTCGTTCCTCTCTATCCCTCGCTCAGAGCCTACAGCTCAAACTCTTGATGCCTATCCCAAAAGGTGAGCAAAAACTCCATATTAAAAGATCAACAGTTTGACACTAATAGGCCCTGAGCCCGATTTCCCATTTCGACCAATGTTACCGCAAAGTGCACAACCAAGTTGTTCTACCACATACCTTTATTAGAATAGAAGAAATAGAAAAAATTAAGTATCCAGATTTCTTCAGAAATATCTTTTGAGCTCTTTAAACCGAAAACCATATGTTAAAAAGGTGGGCTCGTGGGTATGCGTAGTTAAAAAATTGTCGCGGGAATCGGCTCGTGTTATCTTATTTTACTGAGCGCCTGTTATTGTTTTATTATTTTTTAACTTTGGGTTCTTTGCCCTCCAGCTAGCTATTATTACTCAGTCAAGCAAGAATCTCTGAGCAGGGCGTGTAAACGGAAGGGAGTTGTTATTAAAAGATAACACTGATAAAATAATTTGTTTCTACACATTTATTGCCGTCGCACTTAATTAATAATTCACATATTTAATCTTTATACACGTCTGATTGAAACTGTGATATTTCCGAATGTAACTACAGTCATCTTTAACTGCCGCGCACTAATTACTTCGTGTACTTCACATTTTTGTAACTAACTTTGCGACGTGTACATCGCGAGAGATTCTTCCAAACTGTATGACGTGCACCTCACTAGAGATTCTTCAAGACTGCGCGAAACTTGCTTATGGCTCGAGCACATATACTCCTTCACCCCGAATTACCTACACATTATAATAGAGCTGCTCTTGGTTGCCAACATTAGCGTCTGTTTTGTCAGCCAATCAGTACTACTAAAATGTATACTCTGGGGAAGATATTCCCTCCATTTCTAAAGAAAGACACGCTACCCTGACGTCATTTGTTTGTCTCTTCTTAGTGATAAACAACTCACCCCCTCGGTTTATTGTTACCCACTTCTATTGTCAGTTTCAGTGAGGCCGTATAAACTCATTTCCTAACAATGCTTATGGCTAACAAACATCCAAAATCCTGTACATACAATAATATTAATTTACACTACAATCACTCTGTCATTCACAGCATGTTATGATATAAAATACTGCCTCAAAATGAAAAATCGGATTAATAGTAATTTCACATTTGAGTCAGACAACGATGAAGCACGCCAACCGAAGACTTTTAAAGCAATTTCTCCCACCCCAAACTACTCTTTACATACAAAAAATATTCGTTGTTATATTCTCAAAAACTGCTCCAAATATTTTGATTAAAATGCTATACGTTCAAGGTATTTGTATGACTAATAAAACGTATGTCTTGTATTTTCTCTGAACGACAAAAGCAGTCCTCTTCATTCTGAACAGATTTTTCAAAATTTTGAATATTGATGAGACAGAATGTTATACAAAAGGTATCTAGAAATCACTGAAAGGTACAAATGAGAACCTGGGTGGAGTAACTACTTAACGTACGCAGGTAATTCATCCTATCATTGCATAAAGGAAAGTGTTGCTATTATTGTTATCACTACAGCAACAAATGTCAGTTTTTTACTACCTTGCTGGAGGACGCGAGATGTGTTTTAGTGTCGCGCTGCCTTAAGCATTTGTTTACACAGGTGCGGAGAAACTGGTGTGTTGAACTGTAGTGAAGATGAAACATAAAAGAATGGATAATAATATTATTAAAAGCTTTTTAAAAGAATGAACCTACATGGTCATCTCTTTTTACTGTTTGTAGTACTAACAGAACGTGATTTTTTGTCTGATTTGAAATGTTAGAATAAATGGATGCGGATTTTTTTTTCTTCTGTTTTATTCAAATACAACGATCTTTTGGTTTGCCTGCTACTTTCTTTCTTTTTCTTAAACGTACAATGTTATTTCTGTTTAAAAATAATGAAGTTCATATTATTCTGTATGTTTTAAAACGTAGACAAGTGCAAAAAGCTTTTCCAAGAATGAACAGCTAAATAAGTATAACATTTTGTTTAAAACTTCACAATCTAGTGATGTACTCAACTCAAAAGTGTTGTAAGGAATATCGACTTGTGACAGATGACTAACTTATAGGAATTACGCATCGCTTGCATAAACTGAAGATATACGTAAACAACTTATTTTTTCTTACAGAAGCACTTAATTAAGACAGGTAATAAGGTAGCCCATGGTAAATACTTGAAGTGGCAATTTACTTAACCACTCGCCACCACGTTTCCGTTGCGGTGCGTATACTGCCCTGAATTACTGCAGATTTGGTTTGCACACACCAGAATTAATTTGTTTTTCCTTTCTTTAGTTTTGCATATCTTTGTAAGCTGAAAGGCTTTATTCTTTTTGTACTTTCTAATTTTAAATTCTATTTCGTGTACCACAGGCTTGCGTATCTTGGAAACCCAATTTAGCAGACCGGGTACTGCTTCAAGTCTGTCTACCCACCCTTGTTTCATTTCCATACAGTAATTGTGAAACAGCCGTCATTCTGTAGAATTTTAATTGAGACTACTTTGTGAAATCTCTTTCTTTAAAAAACTAAACGTAAAGAGTAATTAATAAACTGTTTTCCATTTCTTTGTTTCGGTAATTAATGTGTCTGCAGCGCACTGGAAATGGAGTTGCGTTCAGCGGACGTTATTTGTAATGAAAATAAAGACTATAAATTTGCTTATTGTGGTGTACTGTTGCAGCCCCGATTTACAAGATTTTGCGTTTTGTATAAACAGCGTATTACAAAAAAAAACCTTATGCGATACATCTACACGACTTTCTCTACCCACTATCATTTATTTGTATGGAGTTTCCAAACTATTCTTACACAAGCTTATGTTTCTATCTGCTTCATGTTAATCCAGATAAACATTTCCAGATACGAGTTATTTCATAAGCTTATTGTTACTGTAACTACTAATTGCGGCCCGAACCTTATTTTGTAACTCTTAACGATATCATTATATAACGAAAAGGTAGTTAAATCTTAACTACTGAGACAAGTAATCCTGATTGCTGCAGTGAAGAACCATTATACCTGATGTTTCTTTGCGCACGCCTAGAAGGTAATACTACCAGCATGTTACAGCTTCTGCATTATCGGTTGGAGTTCTGCACAGAGATAGTCAACAGATGGCACTGGTGTGGCGCAGTTGAGTTCCTGATATCAGGTTACGTGGGGGAAGACTGTAGTGACCCCGGACATCGAGAGGACGAGCTGAAGGGACTAGCCTGAGCTGGTCGGTAGTCGGGAAGTGCTATAATGCACACGCCATTTTTAGCCTTTGTCTAAATTCTACTTAAAATACCTTTATGCTCGACCATGTCAAAATGTAGTATTTATACGACTGGCGGCAGTACTTTAATGGGTCTTCTTAAAGTACACTATTCATTAAAGTATTGGTATTCGACCAATGAGAAGTGGCCACGTAACATTGTGAAAGCGCAAGTATCGATTATTCTCGTTTCGATCGACAACGCTACTAGCACGAGTTTAGAAAAAAAGTCAAAATGTCTGACACTAGTAACAGTGACATTCAACTTTCACCCCCAGAAATTACGACAAAAACACTCAATCTTACACATAACTGGTTGCCACAAAAGTCAAGAAAGATGTACGAGAAATTCTATTCATAATTCATGGACTGGAGAATATCAAAAGGGGTAAATTCGTTCTCAGAAAATGTCAGGTGCTTCAAGGTCATGTTGTAACCATAGATAAAGGAATAACGATTGTGACACATCACTCAAACCAGAAACGAATACTTATGAAACCTTGAATTTAGATACATGGTCGAGCATAAACAGTCGTATGAAACTTGACTATAATGGTGATTAAAACGCTCGTATAATAATTATTAACCTCGCTTCGCTTCGCTCGCTCGCGTTTTAATTACTACTATTATAGTCTCGTTATATAATATACTATTCTGTAAGTAATATGCAAAATTTAACATTCAGGCGTGTGCCGAGTTAATTCACTTTCTTGGACGAGTGAGAATAATTTATTATAAAGTACTATTGTAAAAATTCGCATGGTAAAGCAATATTGCAAGACAAATTAAAAGCTTGAGGGCGAAACTGTTGATGTCTTTGAGCCAGTTTATAACGTGGAAACTTATTAAATAGTTGGATATCGTAAAGATATTATATTGTGGCTGTAAGAAGGGGGGAAAAGGGTTTATTGAATTTACTTTGGAAGCCTTAGAATTTAAAATCGTTTCCTACTTGATCATGCTATTTAAATAATCGTAACCTCTGGGGCACTTCATATTTTAAGGGATTTGTAAAATGGACCAAACACATTTAACATTACGTTGATTCAATCACTTCCTTTTAATAAAAGGAATTTCATTTCTTGCGTTACGTAAGGTTTAAATACAATAACCAACGTTACATTACTAGTCATACTTTCATTGCACATTTCGTTGTAGGTACAAGAGGGGCAGAGGATACCGAATACATAGTCAGATGTATAAAAGCAGCTGGTTCTGGCTTTAAAATTCCGTACTCTTTCTGTGACATTGCGAGAAATAAGTCAATAGCGACAGGACTTCTAAAAAAGTTATTAAGTATCCAACAGCTCAAACCAATATTAACGGCTAATTCCGAAATGGCTAATGCCACAAAAAAGTATTTGAAATAAATTGTATTTTAAAGATATATGCCTTTTCTGTGTTTTCGTTTGTGCCATAAGTTTACCCATTATACAAAATTATATGAGATTCTTTACAGTATGCCGAGAAAATTCAAGTTACAAGTTTTAATTGTCATGTAAATGTCTTGAAAATGTCTTAAAGTAAATATTTTAATCAAAATCGCTAAAGCCATTAAAAAGAACCAAAGATATCGAAATAATTTTTTGATGTAATGGATAGTTTGGGGTGGGGGATTTTTTTTTTTTTTTTTTTTGAAAATCTTTGTGTCACATCTTTGGAAGATACTGAACTTATATACACAGCTTGGTATTTGTCCGACTTTTAACTTTTTGAGTTATGCTACTCACACACATATACACAGAAACGTGCGAGAGCTGAGCTGCTTCTAGAAATGCGTTTTCCGTACTCAGAGGGCCTCAAAACATAAATTTTCAATGAAATCTAGACAGCGAGTTTTTGGGTCGAATGCAAATACTTCCTCTATCTATTAGGTGCATAGTAGAAAAACTTTAGGGATGCTTCGCGTGTGTAGATCTCAGATGTTTTAAGCAAAGTTAAAATCTCAAAATAATTTTGGTAATGCTTCCCAACGCGGATTGAATTCTCTCGACAGATATGCGTATTATTAACCGCAAGATGTCATACCTCATGGTAACTTGCGAAGCTACACGTATTTTCACTTTCTCTACTACGTATGGTAAGTAGGGGATGTATTGTATTCCACACAAAAATTCGATACCCAGATTTCACCGGAAATATATGTTTTGAGACCCCCTGAATCCAAAGAAAAGCATTTTGGGAAACATGTCTGTGTGTGTGTCTGTGTGTGTGAACAGCATAACTCAGAAACGAACAGTCGGATAAACACCACACTTGGTATTTAGATTCAGTATCTTCCAGAGATGCGACACGAAGGTTTTCAACAAAATCCCCCCACCCCAGATTACCCTTTACATGGAACATTTTTCGAAAATTTTAATTTTCTCAAAAATGGTTCTAACGATTTTGATTAAAATGTCACATGTTTAAGATATTTTCATGACAAATAAAATGTATATCTTGAATTTTCTGAGAATGTCTCCAAACGTATTCTTCATTGAGAACGACATAAATGGTAATCCTTAAGAGATAGACAAAATTTTACTACACAAAAAATGTAGATCGCGTTAAAGTGCACAATTTATGTCATATTCCTTTTTTTTTTTTTTTTGTTGACTGAAGCATTTTCGAGATATTGCTTGTTACTCCCTTACATTTTCCAATACTTATACTTTTTCTCAAATTCGTTATTCATTTTTTTGTCCTGGTAATGCAAAGAGAAAGCAACATATTATACTCTATCGTGAGCTCTCTGTCAAAAAACAATGTGCAAACTATGCAGCTGTTTCTCATTACATATTAATCTGCATACTTTTGCGTTTGAATAAAAAGGACGTCTTATCATAGTGCCAAATTTATACTGCAGTATTTCGATGTCTGAATAATACTACATAGTAATTAAGAGGCTGCATTGCTTTCTGTTTGATTCTTGGCAAAGAACTCTCACTAGAAGATACTTAAAGTGACAATTTCGATCTTAATACGTCGTATTACTTTTAACCAATAAGAAGGTACAAAACTGTTTTAACCTGTCATGGAAACTTATCCTCACAATTTTGATCACCTCCCTAGCATTTGTTTCTTTGTTGAATTGAATCAACAAAGCTTTATTGACTAATCAGTAATCGTCCTTAAAAGTTCAATGAAGATTGTAGAGTTGGCACGACTGGTAACAAGCTGATTGGTAACACACTGCCATCTGGTGGAACATTTGTAAAAATGAGATGGTACAACAATACTTTTTAAGACAGTTTAGTATTTTAGCAAATCTATATTTTATTTCATTTATTTCTAATCCATAAAAAACTTTTTCTAATCGTAAATAGTAAATTAAACTCCACCGAAGTTTTAATTTTTCTAGATAAATCAAAACCTTTAGTGAGATTACTCTTGATAAAGTTTTTGTGAATATCTTAGCACCCATGTTTAAAGTTTTTTATGCATACTACCATCCACTGCAAAGATTGGCACATATTTTTATTCCAGGACACTTGCATGTATGTGTATATTCCACAATCTCGCGTGTAGTCTAAGTAGGAAAGTAAATCGGATTTGAAAATTCCATGCCGCCGCATGGATTCGAATTATGAATTATCGCTTCATAGACGCAAGTGGGCCTCATTGCTATGGCACTGCATTTCTAAAATTTAAACTTTCCGATTATATTCTTTATCTGATCGATGTGAAAGAAGACATGCAATTTTTCAATGTTTGCTTTTCTTATTTATCTTGTCATGCACTGATTCTAGAAAAAACAAATTTTGTATGCGCTTTATTTAAATATATGTATCCGAAAACCTTAGGAAAAGGAAATGTAAAGTTCGGCTTTTGCGGACAATTAAGCGGTTCGGGTTTGGTTTCGTATTCCAGAGAATCTCGCTTTCTTTCTTATTTTATTTGCTAATGATATAATTGATAGCGACAATTTCAACTGCAAACACGGCATTACTTTCAAAATACCAAGAATCAACAACGTCAAACACATCAAAAATTGCTGGATGTTTTAAGAAGTATTTGTATTCAAAAGAACGTAAAAGCTTTTGTCTTAATTTAATCAGGCTTCCAGGACTTCAGGAGTCATTTTCACTAACATTAGACCCCATTTTGCTGACTAAATTCCTTCTAACGCTTTACATATGCTGTGCACGTTCGTTTACATTTTTTTTTCTCGTGATATGCTAGCGCAATCGCAATTTCAGTTTGTTCCCCTGCACGAGCTTGGAATTCTAATGCCGATAAAATGTTAAATGGACCATGCGCCAATTTTCAACGGTTTCAACCGGTACTAATGCACTTAAGCGACTAATTGCAACCAGACTGGCTTAACCTTTGAGCGTGGGAGAGCAGTAGTAGATGCTTCAGTTGGAAACAAAATGCTGCTGGCTGTGTTAAATCCGTTACTTGATAACTCAGTTTTTATATGTTTCATTTGTATAGCTCCCTTTAACCTCTGTCGTAAGTCGGGGGCTTTGACTTGAGAAATCTTGTTAATATGACGGTCAAGAGATAAACATTGCTAATTGAACATTTTCTTACATCTCCTCAACCAGTGGAGGGAGAAAGAAATGGAGTAAGCGAAAGCGCTCCTTCTTAAAGCCACTTTTACCGAAATAACATGACATGTTTTGTTGAAGGTAGCTTTGTAGACAGAACATGTGAACGTAAAAATGCTATTCAAGGATATCTTGTAATGTTGTATAAAACATTTACGCTATAGTCTTTTACATGTAGAATTAATGTCAAGAAAGACGTCTATTATCCACTCCTAAGCGAAGATAAGCTTAAAGAAAGAGAACCGCGTTAAAATATTTTCCCAGCTAGAAAGTTATATCGGGTGGAAGGGAAGCCATTGTATTAATTTAACCCAGCTGCAAATCACATTATTTGTGAACATATTTTGTATCTTTCAGTTTTCTCTATGACCATTTTCTGCTGAGATATTTTAGATTTTTTCGAGAACATAAAACGCACACGCTGGCAACGTTGCAGGGACGGCCGGTAGCTGGGAGCGGGGCTGGCACTCTCCCTTTCAAAACCGATGTAAGGTCAGCATGTAAATAAGTTTCACTTTCGTTGTATGGCGCGGTTCATGAGTGTAGATAAACATTTCGTCTGTAATCTTCTAAGAATTGTATCTGCATCTACCAGTGATACATTTTGTGACCTAAACTCAGAATCTACGGATAATAGCTCATTCGGCATTAAACTTACAGGTTTTGAATTGATACTGCTAATGTAATAAACCAAACCATCTTTCTGATATGTGTAAAAAAAAAAGCACAAAGTTAGGCTTTACAAATGATTCATAGACATGTTTCAAATGTCCACACTTGCAAACTTCACACCTCCGTAACCATTTACTCATACTCTAGCAAAGATACGTTCATTGTTGCGTATTTCCCCTGCAGCCAGATGAATACGTTGTCTCAAAGATTCGATGCCAGTAATCGATGTTTTGTAGCCTCTGCTTTTCATACCACCACCCCCCCAGAAGTAAAAGTTCAGAGGATTCAGGTCTGGCGATCTAGCAGGCCATTTCGTGGGCTCGTAGCATCCAATCCACCCGTTAGAAAAGCTACGTTCAGATGCTTACGAACTTTCCGAGTAATGTATGGTGGAGCACCATCATGTAAGAACGTGTTTCTCCTGGTTTCTAAGTCTGGAAGCGTCTCTTGCAGAGATGTCGGATAATTAACTCCGTTCAACCGGCCGGGAAGAATGTAAGGGCCTATGAAGCAATCACCAACTATTCCTGTCCATACGTCCACAGCAAATCGCTGTTGAAGATGATGCACCCTGGTGCTGTGAGTATTTTCTTCCGCGCATGTATGGGTGTTATGAAAATTTAAAATGCCAGTTTTTGTAAAGGTAGCTTCGTCCGTTGCCATAATTAATCGTGGCTTACCTGCACCTTGTTCTAGGAACCAATTGACGAAAGCCAGCCTACGCGCGATACCAGCTGCTGAGAGGCACTTTATCCGTTGGACATGATACGGTCGCAATAACTATTCTTTCAGCGTCCTGAGAACAAACCAATGGGACACGCCGACCACGCGAGCTATTCCCCGACTACTGCTGCTGGGTAGTTCATCTACAAGATTTAAAATGGCTTCCTGTGCAGTGACGTACTTCTTGATCGACCTTCTTGTGCTGGCTGCATGCCTCCTGCATCAAGGACCTTCTGCGAGGTCAGCACAAACGTCTTGGGTTTGATATCCTTTGGGCAGGAAACCTTTCCTGGTACAATCTGGCGACAACTGCAGCATTCTGAGCAGTTTCCTCAAACACTAACAACGTACCAATGTACTCATGATTTGAAAAGGCTGTCATCTCGTAAACTTTGTGCTGTACGTATGATAATCCACTAAACACGGCTCGGGTTCTTCTGTCACTGAACCTGTGAGCTTCACTGCTTAGTACCATGCTATTCTAATAATGACAACTTCTAGTGGAGGTGACATAAACATGGTGTGTTTTTCAGTCAGCGACCGCAAAACACTTATTGGGCGATAAAGACCACTTCGCCGAAACACTGCACCATCTTTTCGTCGTGTTTGTTTGGATTAAGGGTCGTGTGGAAAACAAAACCGGTAGTTCCCCATCTTCCAGTTCAGCTATGCAGTTTTGTTTACGTAAGGGAGCCAGTTCCCCCATTGACCTATCGCAACCTGGAACATTGCCTATGTCATTAACCACTTTCCGTCTGCAAAACGGTGTTCGGGAAAAATTAATATTTCAAAACCTGTATGTCACAGAGTTACTACTGAAGAAAAAGGTTACTCTACCCATCTTACAAATAACAAACTCCTACCTTCATACATTCTCGTGGAATAAACCATCTAATTTGAAAAAAAAACAACTTTTTTTTCGAAAAAGACTGATCGCAGAACAAAATATTATTATACTTTTTTGGTTTGTAATACCTCTATGAAGTACGCATTAGAAGGAATATAATAAGTTCCCTTCCACCTTCTGTACAATGCATTTTATTTAGACTATTTCGATAATTAAATACAGGGTGGGGATAACTTATTGCTTATGCGACTTGTGTAAGGGGCGTGTTCAAATACATGCTCTGTGCTCTGTTCTTCCCTTCCGTTTGGTTGAATGCTTCAATTTGATTATATTTTGCATCCATACCTTGCAACCTACATGCACTTTCTGCGAATATTAACAGCATATTGGAATAGATGTTTGCATAGCAGAAACAACCTTTTGAATATAATGTTGAAACCGCATGCATTTTATCCCAGCATTACAGTGCAGAAACAAAACGTATTCTTCATATGACCTAAACACACAAGTTATCTAAACCGGGTACTAATTAATTTTTCTCCTTATACCGGATTTGTTTAAATATACAGGATGGACAATTTAAGTTGAGACTGTACAATATCTCCAAAACTAAGTGTTGTAGAAAGAAATGCCTTTAATGAACTCTGCTTGATACTATGGGTGAAAGTAAATGCCATTAGTCGTGTTTTGTTTGGAGGACGTCATTTTAGGGCCAATTTTTTTTAAATTGGAACCTACAAGTAGGGTCAAATTAAATTGACCCTAAAATGGCCACCACAATGTCCTCAAAATAAAACACGACTAATGGCATTTACTTTCCCATATAATATCAAGCAACTTTTATTCAAGACGTTTCTTTCTACAACACTTAGTTTTGGAGATATTATACAGTCTCAACTTAAATGGTCTAACCTGCATATGACTATACATTATTGTGTATGGCCACAAAAACACAAGGCTGGGAAACAACAAAGGGATTTTAACCGCCGACCTCCAGAATGCCTTCCACCTAACACAGATATCTCGCTCTCTCGCTCGGTACAAATGCTGTATATCGGCCCATAAAGTTGTTCTTCTGGCTAAGAGAACTGTAAACATGCGCGCGCGCGTGTGTGTGTGTATAGTGCGTTTCTAAATTCCCCATATTTTCTCTTTGATGCACAAATTACTTAAATGTAAATAATGATTGTAATATGAATATGCATTTTTATGTGACATTGATTTGAGATGTTTCTTGACTGTAATTATTGTTGATAAGTAAGTTTGTACGACCTTACTGAAACTGTCAATAATAGCGCGCAATAATGCAGCGAGGGGGGGGTGAGCTGTTTATCATTATTGGAAACGAGGAAGTTGCGTAATGTTGGCGCGTTTTTCCGTTTAGAACCTTCTGGAATATTTCCCTAGAGCATATGTATTCATAATTTTCATTGGATATTAAAATAGACGCTAATGTTGGCGCGTTTTATTAGCCGATTGCAGTTCAGTTATAATCTTTAGGCATATCGGAGTGTATGGGTATAAAAGCAGTAGGTTGGAGGTAAATTCAGTCCAGTTCATCAAAAATCTGTGTACACTACACGTCGTCTTCAGTCAGTCAGTTCGTCGAAAGTATTTGTACGGCAAACGTCGGGTATCGATTCACAAGTTACGCGCAGCAGAATTATGAATAATCTAAAGTGTTGTAAGGTTAATTATACAAAAAGTTGAAGTACGTGGATTAAAAGTGATCAGTAAGAAGTTATTATAACAGTTTCAGTTTGGCGAGTGTTAAGATCAATATATAAATGTGATAGTTAACGTGTTCGACAATAAATGTGTAAAATAAATTTCTTCATCAGTGTTATATTTGGATAAAAGATTCCTTTCCGTTTACACACCCTGATCAAGAGACATGTTCGACCGAGAAATAATAGCTAGCCGGAGGACAGTAAACAAAAATTAAATCAAATAACAGTCGCATTCTTTCGAACACTAACACTGCTGCAAATTGCTAACACCAGATGGAGCTACAAACGGAACAAGTGAATGACGTCACAAGATGGCTTCACATGAAGTAAACACACATACACAAACAAACTTTATAAGTAATACCGTTACATCTTACAGTTAAATGGAAGTATTTTTAATGCTCGGACGCGTCAAACAGTGCATTTTAAAAGAAACTTTTTCAGAGAAACAAACCACTCTTCCTATCATGTTGTACAAGTTGTAACGTCATCGGAAAACCTATATATTTTTGTACACCACCTCAAAGATTGAAAATGGTGACGAGAAACGCACACGTGGCTCGGTAAAATGAAAGACAATCAAAATGCCTATAACATTATGATTTGTATTTGTAACTTATTTTAATGCCAGCGATATTGCTCGGTTGACACACAGCTATTTATTTGGTTCATATCAACGTATGTTGCATAAAACAGTTGATATTTTCCACAATCATACAGAATAATAATTTTTTGTTTTAATTCCGGAGGTCCGGTTTTAAATCCAGCGGAGGGCGAAGGATTTTTTTTTCGGGTGTAAAAATCCTTAGTATGACTTCCTTCGAAGGGGAAGTAAAGCCGGTGGTCTCGTGTCGTTGACGGCACGTAAAAGAACCTCAACCTGACAAAGAGGCCTCTGAGCAAAATTTCTGCCATTTCACCCCAATATAGAATGGGACGCTAACAATCACAGTAGGTAAACAGTAACCACAAATAAATCTCAATTTATTTTTGCAGGCTTTTGAAATGCACTTTGTGCATAAGAGAATAATATATGGTTCCAGAAAAAAAGTTAATGCATCCCTAAGAATCAGCTTACTCGTTAACTTTCTTTTGTTTTCTTTGTGTTAATCCTGCAATTATCTGCGTTAAAATTGGGAGGTTTTGGCAAAACAAGATATGTTGTATTTCAAACAGTTTAGAACACACACAAACAAAATGTACTTTAAAGTTGCGAAGTATTACAAAGTTATACCTTCCTTCTGAAAGAAACCTTCCTGTTCATAAAGTGGATAAAGGCATCACTTTTGCTTTTCCAAGAAAGCATACTTAGGGCATTTTAACATAAAAGCTGGGAGATTTAATGTTTGTTATTTACAGTGTTTGAAAGTAATTAAACAGTACTGATCAATGTATATCATTCTAGAATAGAACTTTGCTAACCACAGCAAATGCTGCAGTTCTGAACTCAAAAACGTGGCTTGTTTTTTCTTCTTCTTTTTTACCCCTTCCTTAGTTTTCCTTTCGATGGCACACTGATAGATTAAATACTCTTCTAATATACAGGGATACAGTAAACAGATTTATTTTCCTGTTTCAAATACAATATTTAAGATTATCTGCATTAAAAATATGCTTCTTTTCCCTCTTGCACACTTTTAAACAGTAAATTTATTAAAACGGTATTGATGCGGTCATAGAAAACAGTTTTCTCCGTGATTTTTTGAAGTACTGATTGACCAAATACTTTGAAGCAGTAGCAGATAAGGGGATAACCTGAACGGAGCTGCAGATCCTCTAATAATAAATTAAAGCTAGTTAGGAAACATCTGCAGCAAGAACGTTGTCAGAATCATTAGGTAGTTTCATTTGATCCCACAAACCGTAAACCCCAGGGGACCGGATTTAACAAGGGATGCAAACTGTCAATGGGGCGCAGTGCTCTTCTACAGGTTGTAATTCATTGGGCATGTTGGAGGAAAACATATTCACAAACGAACGTTCCTATTTTGCAACCCCATACATTTTCATTTTTCATTAAACTCGCATAATCTACGCCTGTGTTTTTTGGTTCTTTTGTTTAGTTCAAAGCGCCATAAAGTAGGTATGCTCAGAGGAAAGTCGCCATATGTGGACCACCATTTGCAGTCTTACTTGTAGTACTTTATTGTAATAAAGTGTAAAATTAATTTTATGGGTAATATTCAATACTCCGGTAGTGAACATAAAACTATAAATAGGACTAAATCTTATAAATTGAAGTGAGTTGTTATATATTAATTCACATCACAATGGCGCTTGGTGTTAACTGAGAAGCGCTTTCGAGAGACGTGTTCCCCCCATCATCAGATCTGGCGGACTAACTTCTCATTCACTCCCTGACTCTCAACAAGTATTTCAGTAGATATCTTGTGGTCTTGAATTCGCTGCCATCTGTAGTGAAAATTGGGAACTCATCTGTCTTCTTTCTTCTCTCTTGTAATTTAATTGGATAAGCTGCATCAAGTAGTCTGTAGGCGGTGTTTCAAAATTCAAAATATTCTTGATGTTAAGATGGATGAAAATCTTTTCCCAAATTTCCAGCTCTGAAGAAATCTGTATAGGTTTTAATAATTTTATCTCTTGGCCTATTTCATGGTTACTACTCCAAAAATGGTTGGCAACTGCTGATTCATCTATTTGTTTTAGTTTTATATTTCTCTGATGTTCACTTAGCCGTATTTTTAAATTTGTTTTCGTTCTACCAATATAAAGGACTAAATCTATTTGAAAAAATCTAATGTGTTACAATCACATGACTTTCTCTACTCCTGTACAAACTATTTTTACAAACCCTTATTCTCCATCTATTTCATATTAATCGAGATAAACATTTGCAGAAACGATCTTTTGACATGCAAAGAGAAATACATTTTACACATAGCGACCAGTTCTAAAAATATTTGACTATCGCTTAAGGCGTACTATGTTCCCCTTGTTTTATATTTGCAAGGGCAAAATAGAAATACAGTAGCCTTTAAGCATCGACATATATATTAATAGCTGGTTGCTAGGTGCAGTACCATTCTCTTTGCCACAGTTTAATACTCTTTGCATATCCAAGACAAAAAAAAAATGAATAACGAATTCCCATTTGAGAAACAAAAGTATTGAAAAATTTAAGGGAATAACAAGCAATATCTCGAAAATGGTTCACTCAACAACAAAAATGTATACGACATAAATTGTGTATTTTAACGCGATCTACATTTCTTGTGTAGTAAAATTTTGTCTATCTCTTATGGTTTACCAGTTATGAAAAAGTCGTTCACAATGAAGAATACTTTTGGAGACATTCCCAGAAAATTCCAGATATACATTTTATTTGTCATGAAAATATCTTAAACATATGATATTTTAATCAAAATCGTTAGAGCCATTTTTGAGAAAATTAAAATTTTTAATAATGCTCCATATAAAGGGTAATCTGGGGTGGGAGGATTTTCTTGAAAACCTTTGTGTCGCATCTCTGGAAGATACTGAACCTAAATACCAAGTTTGATGTTTATCCGACTGCTCGTTTCTGAGTTATGCTGTTCACAGACACACACACCCCCACACGGACATGTTTCCAAAAATGATTTTTTTTGGATTCAGGGGGTCTCAAAATATGTATTTCGGGTGAAATCTCGGTATCGAATTTTTGGGTGGAATGCAATACTTCCCCTACTTACTATACGTAGTAGAGAAAGTAAAACACATAGTTTATATATGTAAAAGTCATTACTATTATGGAATACTTCAAGAAGTTGTGGGATGAATGGTTTACTTATGGAAGCTCATAGATTCCGATTGCACCGCCTGTCTCACGAACAAGGCCATTAACTTTAACCAAAAATCCATTGTTTATTATCATTTGTTTCTCGCGATGTCGTTAAAAGAGTATGGAACTTCAAAGTCAGCATAGTGATCCGCTTTTAAACATTTCATAATCACTATGGTCCCCTCTACCCCGCCCTTGTACCTGGAAGGAAGTGTGTAATGAAAATATTTCTAAAAACATTTTTCTGTATTAACTTGAAGTTGATAGAAAAATAAGGTTTGTAAGAATGCTTTGGTAATAATAAGCGATTGTGGGTACTAAACGGCATTTGAATGTAACAAATCAGATTGTTTTACATGCAATTGGAGGACTAACGCTCCTTGCCATTTACACGCACATTTTACGTCTGCTTTACTTAAGGTTACTTGTCAAAAACAGGAATTGTATTTCGTTCTAAAGAATGTCATACTGGAAACTCCGTCAGGTTATATTTAGGGTATTCATAGCGGAAGAAAATAAATAGGCTCGAATTATAAACCGATTTACTTAAGATTACGCCGTATCTCTAGTTCGTAAAATTTTTCATTTAACAAATGACGCCTCTATGAGACGTTTTATTTTTGTTAAAAACAAACTAACAAACCTGTACATTTGACTGTATTCACGATATCCTGCTAGTATTAGCTATTAAGTTCAATCGCAAGAACGAAAACAGATTATCATTAATAATTTTATTTTCGTTCTTAAAGGAGTGTTTTAATGCTTCTGTACAGATAGCGAATTCAGATTGAATTTTTATAAGTACTTCTATTGAAATAGGCATACGATGAAGCTACACGAGGCAATGAAGCTATTGCGAGAAAAAAAAATAGAAAATATCCTACCTCTCAATTCGGAGATAATGCCTGGAGGCATCACACGATATAGGAAGCATGTCCTGTCATAAATCACGCAATAAATGCGTCCAACAAGATATGTGGACCATAAAATACGGGACCAAACTTTCCAAGGAAAAAAGGTCGCTCTATAGAATAAACTACTCTAAGTGTAAAATAGGCACTTTAAATATAACATAAACAGTGTTTGTTTTGTTTGGATTAAAAGGCACACGAGAGCTAGTTAGCGGCCACCACTACACACAACCAAAATTCACATAGGGTTTAGATAATTAGACTAATTCAGGAATGAAATATAACAAGTTATATAAATAATGGACATTCTTAATTAAAGTAATAAATGATTTTACCATCTTTCGAAAGTAAACTCTGTGTATTAAATATATCACCATAGAGGCAACGAGTTAAGGCAAAAACGTGACAATTTGAGAATGCCTGAACTCTAATGTGAATGAGGCTAACAGAAAAAATTAAACCAATGTTCTGTAATGTTCACCATTAAACTTATGTTTTTGCACAGCTACAATTAATCTTAAAATTATAAATGTCTATTACGGTTTGCTCCTTAACCTTTTACTGCCTTTATGGTAGATAAGGAAATATTCCATCCAAAAATTCGATATCGAGATTTTACAAAAGAAATTTTGTTTTGAGATCCCATTAACCAACACAAGCATTTCTAGAAAAGATTAGCGCGCACACGAATGTGTGCGTGTATTTGAACTGCATAATTCAAAAATTAAAAATCCGATGAACACCAAATTTCATATTTGAGTCAGGCTGTTTAAGCATGCCAGTCGAAAATTTTCAAGAGAGGCTCCGCACGCTCTGAGTTTTTCGCTATTCTTATTGTCTAAAATGGCTCTAAACATTTTGACTAAAATACCATATGTTTACGACATTTGCATGGCTAATAAAATGTATATCTGTATTTTCATTGAATAACCTGTGCAGCCTTTCATTCTGAATGAATTTTCTATAATTTTGTATAACTAGAAAAACAAAAGAGATTGACAAACTCAACAAAAAAAATGTGGAAATTATTAAAATAGTTCCTGTCAAATAAC
Organism: Deroplatys truncata; assembly: GCA_030765065.1. Classification (NCBI taxonomy): domain Eukaryota; kingdom Metazoa; phylum Arthropoda; class Insecta; order Mantodea; family Mantidae; genus Deroplatys; species Deroplatys truncata. The sequence goes on from CM060983.1 coordinate 170,817,310, forward strand.
TTTTTTGTATCATTATTCGTTTCTATATCCTTTAAGTTTTCCAAGGCTGAACTACCACGCGGCATCTAAAGCATCTGGGGCGATTCTATTATTTTCCCATAAGTAACAAAAATCTGACTTCCATTCACATGACTTTCTCTATCCTCTATCTTTTATTAGGGGTATATAAGCTACTCTTACTAAAGTTTATTATTCTACCTACTTCATTTTCATCGAGATAATCCTCTGCAGAAATAACTACATTACACATTTCGTTATAGATACAAAGGAAAAAGCGATAGTCAAGTGTTTAAGAACTGGAGGCATATGCTGGCCATAAAATTCCATTCCTTAAAATACATATGCTTCCATTGAAATATATTGAAAGAAGTTTAAAAGAATGACAAAGTATTGAACAATTCCAACCAATAATAACTGATATCTTCGAAATGCGTTATGACAAAGGGAAAAAAAAAGTTATTTGGAACAAATTGTGTGTTTTATAAAGGTCTACATTTTTTGTGTAGTACATTTTCGTCTATGCGTAAAGCTTACCAGTTATGCAAGATTGGCTAAATTGTCATACTGTTGCCCTCGTTTGTGTCACTTTTGCCCGCAGTAGGTCTTTCTTTTGCCCACCTAAATTAGGAATAAGAAAGTGAAAAAACAATGAAATTACTTACCTTAGGAGTGATTTTAGAACATGATGTGGTCTCTCCAATATCTAATACCCACCTACCCACCCGTTTTAAGTGTTTTATTTATATAGGCAAATAGCGTTAGGAAGAAAACAAACGTAGCCATTTTTCCATGCAAAGTGGGTACTGCCAACCTAAATAATCAGTGAAATGCACTGAATATGCGATGTGCTGTTGTTTTGTGAACGTGAATCATTGGAGTTTTAGACGCGCAGATCCCTGGGCTACGCTCTGTCGTCGTTTCGCAGTTGCGGCCTATCGGCCGCAACTTGCTGCACTCCTCTCCTTCTAAAAAACATCCCTCGGCTACGCTTTGAGGCTGAGGGCCCTCAATCTCTCGGCTACGCTTTGAGGCTGCGTATCTTACCGGCTTCGGTGGCATTATTCATATGTTGGCAGCATTACGTTAGAGCAGCGTAAGACCTAATGCGGGCAAAAGTGACACAAACGAGGGAAACAGTATGACAATTTACCCTGCAAGATTTTATAAAATTCCTCCCAAATGAAGAACTTCATATGTTATTCCCAGAAAATTCAAGATAAAAATTTTAATTATGTAAATATCTTTAATATATGGTATTTAATCAAACACTTTAGAGAAACTTTTGAAAAAAAATTTCATATAAAGAGTAGTTTTGGATTGGGGGGATTCTCTTCAAAACCTTCATATCGCATATTTGGAAAATACTTAACTTAAATGCTAAGCTTAGTATTCCATCGACTTTTCACACACACGTTAAAGGCGAGGTGTAAATGGGGGGGGGATCACACACACAAACGGACGTTTTTCTAATAATGCTTCTCAAATCCTGTATTTTCGGTGAAATCTCGATATCGAATTTTTCGGTGGAATGCAATTTCTCCTCTACTTACTGTAAGTAAGCAGTAGAGTGAGGCAGTATTTTTAACACTTAAATAATTTCAGTCTAATTATATAATATAATAAATTCAATAACAGTCCACCTTAAAGCAATGTGTATGTGACAATATATAAAGTGTATATTACAGTAATTGTAAATGTTTATATTATTGTATACATGTTCAATAATGTTATGTGAATGTATTACTAATTTAATAATGTAGGAGCTGTGAGAATAACAGGTTAAAAGTTGCCAACAATTAGGCAACCTTCAGGCAATAATGAGTAAGAAGGTGTAATAACTACTAGCCATTCTTGGAGCAACAATAATGAAATTTTTGTGACAGTTTATAAAACAGCCAATCAACAACCAGAAAAAGCTTTAGGTAAATGAAGGTATTCTATTGGATTAGGAATAGCCTATCAGAGACTTGAAATACAGAAATTTATAAATTTAGGCGGTAGAAATCAATTCAGTTGCTTGTAGACAGTCCTCATAACTGGACGCGTTGCTAGCAGACAGTGTTCCTAACCGGACGCGAGACACGTCCTCGAGAAATTTAATACGTATTTGTGTGAGACGAAATAGTTTTACGTATTAAAAAGTGCAAGTAATTAATAAAAAAATCTTACAGCTCTCTCTATATCAATGAAATGTTATTTAAATCGTGTCAAGCATTAATAAAAGGAGTGAAGTAAAATTATAATCTGTATAAGCCTACATTCTTCAGTCGCACCACAACCCTGCAAAGAGAAACATGTCTCTAACAATAATACTGACGCAGCCGAGGCAAACATAAATATATAATATTTAAAGACACAGTCAAATTACAAAGTTAATATTTTTAAACATTTTTTGGGGGGGGGCAAAGGCCACCGGAAAGTACATTTGGGGCGAAGGCTACCGGAAAGCCGGTACTATACGTGCGGTTGCAACGAATTTCAAGTTCGGCACCCAACAGTTGAACTATAATACAACTCCTTCAAATTGACGCCCAAAGCGTGGTGCAAAAACAACGTAAAGATAATATCTACTTCAAGAGAAAGCACGACAAACTGACATAGGATATGTGAACTGTTATGTTTTGTTTTCCACAATATGCATGGGACCAACTCATTCCTCATTTGAGATTATTTATAGAGCGAATGGACTAATAACTTTTGATACAATACTAAGGGATTATGCTAGTGTCACTTGTGTTTTAAGCATCAGATTTATAGAAAGTTCGGAACTGTACGTTTTTAATACATAGAAGACATCCAAGTATTTGAAGAACAAGTTTAAGTCATTGACTGGAGTATTATTTAAAGAAAACATGCATTTTTACTTCAAAGGTGTGGAAAACTAACATTTTGATGCCGTTTCGCCTTGATATCATTATTTAAAGCTTGACACATATAGGTATATCAGACAAATAAACTACTATATATACTTATTACACGGTGTAATAATTGGAATACGTGTTAGAAGCTTAGCATGTCAAGTGCCTAGGGGCATTAAACCAATTGCAACTATTTCGGAATGCCTAACCAGGCTTCTTGCCTTTAAATGATGCACTGCAATGTGAAATATTCAGTGAAACATCAATTTAGTGGATGCCTGTGGTGTGTCGTCTCTCAGGACGCCATTAACTTCTAGGTATAGATTATTAACAACCTTGTGGGCTTACTGACCCGTAGACAAAATAACCAAGCTGCAGGGATGCATGAACCAGCTCTATGTTTGACACGAGAGATGCTCACAAAAACAGATTTCACGCTTTTAAACTCTGTTGAATGCAGGTATACACACACTGCAATTCACTGCGCTTGGAGCGATAAATAACACGCTCTGATTCTTAACGAATTGTATTATGCGCTGCTGGAATAAAACGCATACGAGGTATGATTCCATTCCTCAATTTTCCTTGCTGGCACCTACATTTTTAAGCTCTCCAATTTCCATAGTCCCTATTGTTATTATCAGGCTTAGGAATTTCAAAGTATTAACGCCAGAACGACAGGAAATTAGGTTGAACTGTTACTGAACTCTACGCAAACACTCGCAGATAACAAACTTCGCCCCATCCCTCGTATAGTTATTGGCGTTTGCAGACAGTACTCGCCAGATAGTGTTTTAGTTGCTGTCAGTGATGCTTGGCCTATGTTGTTTACTTTATTTGTATGATGATGGTTTGAGCGTAGCTAACTTGAAGCTTAAGAGTTCCTATGCATACTTCTTTCTCAAAAATGCATATTTGAGAACAGTGTACTACAAATGGGAGATTGTCCAAGAGCTCACATCTGTGCAAAAACTAATATTAACGACATGAGCTAAACTACTGTGCGTTTCATCAGCGTCGTCTCTAAGTAACGTAATATCGTTAAGCATATATATTATCTCAGAATGTATTCACTAACAAAATTCGTAGATTACTACTAACATGCTTTTTTTATGCATGTTCAAGCTATACTTTTTACATCAGTTACTATCAATTTGCGCGTGCGTGTGCGTTTTTTTTAAATTTATTTATGGACGTTCTTTAACTGCTGTGGTCCTTAGCGTCCCCTTCTATATTGGGCGTGAAAGACCGGGAATTTTGCTCAGAGGCCTCTTTATCAGGCTTGAGGTTCTTTTACGTGTCATAAATTTACGACACGGGACCACCGGCTTTACTTCTCTTCCGAAGGAAGCCATGCTAAGAATTTGAACCCGCGATATCGGGAACTAGAGGCTAGCATGGTAACCACTACACCAGAGAGGACGATGTGGAATCGGGGGCGTATTACAAACGCTTTACCATGTACACCAATCGCACTTCGCTTACTTCAGACAAACTAATCTACTGACTATTCCACTTATATGTTTATTCATAACTTCTTCACTGATCTTAAAAGAAAAATACGTGTTAACCAACAGAAGAAGCAAAACTTAAACACTATTTGAAACTCTAAATCTAGTCTACAGAAACAGGATGACAAGTATTTTGGTGCATAGGTTCCGTGGTGAATTCAGAACCAAAACATCTGATGTGTTACACTCACATGACTTTCTCTACTCTTGTACAAACTATTTTTACAAACGCTTATTCTTCATGTTAATCGAGATATCGAGATATTAATCTTATTGCTAACTTTCTTGTAGATGCAAAGGAAATTGGTAGGCTTTAAGCGATAGTAAAATATTTTAAGAGCTGGTTGCTATGTGGAGCATTCTATTCTCTTTGCATTACCAAGACAAAAAAATGAATAACGAATTGCCGTTTGAGAAAAAGTATAAGTATTGGAAAATTTAAGGGAATAACAAGCAATATCTCGAAAATGTTTCACTCAACAAAAAAAAATGTCTATGACATAAATTGTATATTTTAACGCGATCTACATTTTTGGTATAGTAAATTTTGTCCATCTCTTATGGTTTACCAGTTATGCAAAAGTCGTTCACAATGAAGAATACTTTTGGAGACATTCCCAGAAAATTCAAGATATACATTTGATTTGTCATGAAAATATCTTAAACATATATTTTAATAAAAATCGTTAGAGCCATTTTTGAGAAAATTAAACTTTTCGAAAACTATTCCATGTAAAGGGTAATCTGGGGTGGGGGATTATCTTGAAAACCTTCGTGTCGCATCTCTGGAAGATACTGAACCTAAATACAAATTTTGGTGTTTATCCGACTGTTCGTTTCTGAGTTATGCTGTTCACAGACACACAGCCAGCCAGCCAGCCAGCCAGCCAGCCAGCCAGACAGACAGACACGGACATGTTTCCAAAAATGTTTTTTTTTTTGGATTCAGGTAGCCTCAAAATATATATTTCCTGTAAAACCTCGGTATCGAATTTTTGGGTGGAATACAATACTTCCCCTACTTACTATACGTAGTAGAGAAAGTAAAAATATGTCTACATTTAAATAAATTACAATATATAGCTGGTACAACAATTTTATTGGATAAAAGATCGTGAAAGCACAGCAACTACTCCGTGCACCAATCACATTTACTTCAGGTTGGATTTCAAACATTAAACATATATACATATTTAATACGCTTTAGTCGTTACTAATCAAACTTCGCAACCTGGTAACACTAGCAGGTTTGCAATTCTCCTACAGATAATACCACTCATGCCATTATATAAATCTCCCCTAGTCATCCTAACATGTATTCTAACAACTGACTGCAACCAAGGTCGGCTCATTGTGACGGCGTTGCTGCAGCTCGCAGGAGCTATAATCATTAGAACCGGAATACAAGCAGATGTAAAGGTCGAGCTACTGTACCAGATTATTTGTTTATGGAGTGCTACTATTTCTCCAGTCATGGCGCACCATACACCAACTTTTTCGTAACGAAGGGGTACTTCATGAATAATATTACGTTTGTCAGAGCTCCAATAACGATTATTTTGTGTACACAAATATCCATGAAGGTGGAACCAAGCCTCGTCCGTGAAAAACATTAAATATGGTCTATTTCACCATTGTGTACACTACTGAGACTGCACTCACAAAAGGTGCGCCTAAATCCTATCCAAAAGTTATTAGGTAATCAGAAAACACGTCATATCTACGTCCCACGATTGTAGTGGCAATGCTAAACTGTATATTCTGGATTCTTTCATAAATCCCGTTTCAATGCATAACAATTTTGACCCATGCCCTACGGAGTTTACATTTAGACTCGAACCCAGCAGTATGACGCTGTGCAGAGCGTGCATTCTCTCTCCCCCTCTTTTTACTTTCTCTACTACGTATAGTAAGTAGAGGAAGTATTGTATTCCACCCAAAAATTCGATACCGAGATTTTACCGGAAATGTTTTGAGGCCCCATGAATCCCAAAAAATCATTTTTGGAAACATGTCCGTGTGTGTGTGTATGTGAACAGCATAACTCAGAAACGAACAGTCGGATAAATACCAAACTTGGTATTTAGGTTCAGTATCTTCCAGAGATGCGACACGAAGGTTTTCAAGAAAATCCCCCCAACCCAGATTACCCTTTACATGGAACATTTTTCGAAAATTTTAATTTTCTCAAAAATGGCTCTAACGATTTTGATTAAAATATCATATGTTTAAGATATTTTCATGACAAATGAAATGTATATCTCCAATTTTCTGGGAAATGTCTCCAAAAGTATTCTTCATTGTGAACGACTTTTGCATAACTGGTAAACCGTGAAAGATAGACAAAATTTTATTACACAAAAAATATAGATCGCGTTAAAATACACAATTTATGTCATATACATTTTTCGTTGTTGAGTGAACCATTTTCGAGATATTGCTTGTTATTCCCTTAAATTATCCAATACTTATACTTTTTTCAAATGGGAATTCGTTATTCATTTTTTGTGTGCTGGTAAAGCAAAGAGAATGGAATACCTACTCCACATAGCAACCAACTTAAAACATTTGACTATCGCTTAAAGCCTACCAATTCCCCTTGCACCTACAAGAAAATTAGAAATAAGACTAACATCTCGATTAACATGAAGCATATGGAGAATAAGCGTTTGTAAAAATAGTTTGTACAACAGGGGAGAAAGTCATGTGAGTGTAACACATCAATTGTTTTTTGTTTTGTTTGTTTTTTTGTAGCGGGTGGTGACCGCTTCAAGTTTAGCTTACCCTTCCGAATTCACAGAAATCCGTTAGCCTCGCTCAGAATCTAAATTATACTTCTGAGACTTCAAATACTGCTTCAGTACGTATCACGATTGTATAGCAATATTAAACTGTATATTCTCGATTCTTTCATAAATCCCGTTTCTTATTTTCAAGATCACAGGAGACAATATTATCTAATCTATTCAAAGTAAAGACTATACGTTAACCCCATGAACTACCAAACCTAAATGTCAAACATCTGATTGTAACCTCACCACTCTTCAAAAAAATCTTAGGTATTGGAAAATCTTAAACCGTCGAGGATCGACTTCCGTATCAGTTTACTGCAACTGGAAAGAATGTACAGTTTCGTAGCAGTGCTCTTTGTACCCTTCTGGGGAGACGAGTGCTAGGGTTGGCTCAATAGATGCCAATAAAAGCTGCACAGGATGCAGTCAGTCCTCTCTTCGGATTCCCCATGAATCGTGCATTAAAGGCGCCGCGCCGGCACCCGATGGGTTCTCAGCATGTCTCCCTACCGGAAACCCATTACAGGCACAAGTATATATTTCCCATCGTCTGTGGCAGTGCTTCTTCTCAGCTTAATTTGATCTTACCAAGACCTATTTTCAAAATCGTTAAAGCTGTTAACCTAGAGGTTATAAGTTTGCCCTGGATGATAAAGCAGCGATAACAGTAATAAAGGAGCGATATATTTCGGCAAAGAAATTAAGTAGTTTTATATTTATTGGCCATTGACATCAAGATAACTTGGCAACTGCCCTCTAGTGTAACACCATCACCTCAATTGGCGCAATTCCAGTAGTCTCTTGGGAGAAATTTTAAATGGCAGAGCACCGCTGTGTGGACAATACAGATACCAGAGTTAGGTTTACCCACAACGATTTACATGTTTCGTTATTTTTTATTTTTTTCAAAACTGACTCGAAGGATTTCAATTAAAATACAATACGTTTAAAATATTTCGCATTACTAATAAAATGCAGACATTTAATTGTCTGTGAATAGCCTGTGAAATCCTCTTCATTCTGAATTAACTTAGTAAATTTTTATAATGGTATACCATGAGATAAAGAAATACTTGCTAAATGGAAAATGTAGAATTCATTAAAATATGCAATTTTATGTCAAGTATATTTTCCGTTTTATTAGCCGCTTTCGAAATATTCGTTTTTACAGGTTTCTCCACGTTCAAGGACCAAGGTATTTTGGAAACGCGATTCTTAAGAAGAAAAAAAAACCGCGATAACCGAGCAGTTGTGTTTATTTTCCGTATTGTTGAGCAAACCAAGTCCATATAGCTTAATTTGAGATTATTTATCAGACAATTATAATAATGTAAATAGAATAATCACTTGTCATATGAATATTGTAATATTAAAGGGGATGTGAGAATGTTTTTTGTTTCATTTGTATAGCCCGCTTTAACTTCTATGATCATATTGGGAGCTTTGGTTTGAACTGCAGGTTATCTTAATGTTGGATTTTTTTTTTTTTTTTGCTATTAAACACATTCACTCACAAATATTTCCATACAGAGGATAGGAAATGCTTCTGATTAAAGAAACATTTCCTGTCTCAAGCATGTAATCGAATCCGAGACATCTGAGTTGAGAAGCCAGAACGCTGACCACTCGTTCAGTCTGTCTATAAGAAGTCACAAAAGGCGGAGAAGTGTGTGGGGGGGGGCCACATCAAGCTGTGCATACATTAAGATTTATCAAGCCGAGGCGACCTGAAGAGACCAGCTTGTACCAACTTGGAAACTCTATACCAGGCATGTGCACACTTGGCTTGCTAGAGCAGCCACTGCCAGTACGCTAGCGATGACCTTCGAACTGGCAATAACAAACCTTACGGTCAAGGAAAGTTACCTTTTCAAGCGTTGTTTTTCATTCTACTGCTCTACCACTACCATAACTGACTTTCTGAAACACTATGAGTCTAATTTAATCAAAGGAAATATATTACTTTTTAACTTTATAACTTTCCGTGTTAAGGGACAGCCGTATACGCAAATTATAAGTATTTTAAGCCAATAATAGAATCAAGACATAAGATAAACTTTGGCGAAAGAAATAATATAAACAAATTACATTTTATAAGATGCTTTTTCACAATAAAAATTCTTCTTAGTGCTGCAAGAGCTATTAGGGCATCATCGTTAATATTACAGGGTTATTCTAAAAGAAGGAACAGACTTTAAATATTTATTTCTGATGAACGTCAATAGATGGCGACACATACGGTACATCACTGAATTGAGAAACGTCCAAAATTTTATTTTGTGTGTACAAACTTAGCACCAGTGCTTTTCCGTTTGCATACGCAATAATCTGTTACTAATTTATTGTATCAATTGTTAATTTTTATGAAGAGGCGGCTCGTTGTTGAACTTGCAACGAAATGCACGCTAAAATGAAACAATGGATTCACTCTTTGCACAATGGCAGCACGCAAAACGACTTTTCCTGTGGCGTCGCCATTTTCCCGTAAACAAACACAGCGCCACTGTAGGTACTGAATGGAACTAGTAGCTGGGGCTTAAAACTTTAACTTTCCTTTATTCAATGATGTATCGTTTGTGTTGCTATCTATTGTCGTTCATTAATAATAAATATTTAAAGCCTGTTTCTTCTTTTTGAATAGCCCTGTATAAACAAAAATTGTATGTACAACTTTGTTATTGACTGAAATTTTTTATGAATACGTTACAATGTTTGGTGTTATGTTTTGACCTGAATGCATTCATAGAGCATGTTCAAGTTTCAGATCTGATAGTTTACTTTTACTGCCGGACTTATGTATTTTCATCACTGAGAAGAGCTGTAAACATACCCAACGTCCTTCCAGCGTGACTAAGCAAACGTGGAAATCTAGCATTTGGGAAACTGTGATAGATTTGTCTTTCTAATGAATGTGCCCTTTAATTCCCTACCTACTAATGCTACTACAGACATACAATACACTAGAGCACAGTGTACTGTGACGACACACACCTATGCCAATGCTATGTACCCGCTCGCTGCCAGTTTCCCAGCCTCTGCACATCGCTGCTCTATGTATACCGACTAGGAGCTTGCTGACCTCCGCTGTCAGCCCATCAGCTAGTCCAGCGCACTACTTCCAAACGACGCACTGTTATTAACTTGTCAGAGTACAAAGCTTTTGGGGAAAAATCTCTGTGCGCTGAATCGCTAATCCGTATAAGCCGCTTCACAGATCTCGCATGAAGGTGAATTCTGAGTCCCAACATAATGCACGTTATTCACGGTAATGTCCTGCAGTGGGAAAAACGTGTTCCCTGGTCTGCAATTTTCAAATTCTTTGTACGCTTTTAACGCATATCTTAAACCTTCCATTACATTGCGAATATTTTCGAAAATTATTCCAAATCTCAGTGGATACTGCATATAAGACTAATTCGAAGGATAGTTCTGTAGTGTTTAGTAAGAGCATAGTATGTCCAAAAATACTGTTTTGAGATATAAGAATGCTCTGTTTTCAATTTCAATGTAATCACCAGAAATCTGATACTCATAAAAATAACATGCATTATGTTGTTTAGATACATTCATGTGCTGAATAGAAATTACGATTTATAAATACAAGTTTTAGTAAGGATATGTTCCAATTAAACACCACAAATTTAAACGTCGTTGAATTTCGTGATACTTAAAGACATGGATGTAAACTGAAGAATGCATCTGGGTGTTCAAGTGTGGATTTATTTATTTTCTTTACACTTTCATATCTAGTGGATATTGAGGCAGTATTTTTAACACAAAGGATTTCAGTCAAATTATATAATATGTAAATTCAATAACAGCCCGCCTTGAAGCAAAATGTGTATGTAATAATTTGTAAAATTTATGTAACAGTCATTGCACATGCTTATATTATTGTATACATGTTCAATAATGTTATGTGAATGTATTAACGTAATATAATAATGTAGGATAAAAAATAGCCAATCAACAACCAGAAGAAGCTTTAGTTAAATGCAGGCATTCTATTGGAGTAAAAATGGCTAATCATAGACTTGAAATACAGAAATTTACAAGTTGAAATCTAGTCAGTTGCCTGAGAGTGTAGCTGGATGCGAGATGTGTCCTCGAGAAATTAATTACGTATTCGTCTTAAGACGAAAAATAGTATACTTGTTAAAAAGTGCAAGTATTAAATAATCTCACAGCTCTCGATATCAGTGAAGTGCTATTTAATTTGTGTCAAGGATTAATAAAAAGGAGTGAATTAAAACTTGAAATCTGCGTAAGCCTATAATCTTGTCGCATCACGCCCTGCCAAGACTTCCATGTCTCTAACAATAATACTGACGCAGTCGAGGCAAACATAAGTATATATCTAAAGAAACAGTCAAACTACAAAGCTATTATTTTTAAACTGGGGGCAAAGGCCACCTGAAAGTACATTTGGGGCGAAGGTAACCAGAAACTGTTTACTATACTTGCGGTTGCAACTACTACAAGTTCATCTCCCCAACAGTTGAAATACGATACAACTCCTTCAATACAACGTAAAGAACAATTCTACTTCAAATTGGCTCCCATGCGTGGGGCAGAAACTGAAACAAATACAACAAAACACCTCCTTCTTCAAATTGACGCCCAAAGCGTGATGCAAACAACGTAAAGTCAATAATCTTTCTCAATATTGTATTCAAACTAAAACCTCAGTATCGAGAGGTCACTGTAAATTTATGTTTTGTGGACTACTGAACCCCAGAAAGCAATTTTATATTTAAAACAATATACAATGTCTTAAAAATGCACCGATTACGTAGATTTATTTTTTGGAAATAGAGGTATGTTTTCTAAAGTCGAATACGTTTGCAAATTAAATTTCACAGATGATTGAATATTTGCACAATTAATTCAATGAACGACATCTCAGGATCACCTGTATAAATACGCCAGGATTTTATATTCCTTACAGAAATATTTTTTCTATTATTTGCTTTAGTAATCTTTTATTTGAAAAACTATCTTTTAGTCTATTTTACGCCACATTTTAGGTGGCATATACCGACGAATCTGACAGGAGACCTCATGGTTCGGTGTGTGGCGGACAGTTAGCCTTCTAAGTCTCGTCCTTGTACCACACCATCTTACTTCGTTACCTGCCCATAAAAGCCATAGTGCTAGGCAACTGTACCGCTGCTTCCATACCTGAAGGCCAGATAACATCTTCGACGTGTCCAGGCAACTGTATCTCTGCAACTGTACTTACAATACATATGGCATTAGGGTGCCGTCCGGTCTACCTGCCTTCATATTTGTGGATAGATGGCAGAGCATTCGACATTGCCAATTTTAATTTTTACTATTGTTTTAAGCTAAGGTGGAATTTGGATCGCGGTATAAATAATCCAATCCGGTATTTACCCCGGCTTCTGAGGAGAATCATGCAAAAACCTCAGTCAGATTGGACGGTCCACGGAATTTGAACTCGGGACCTCCCAAATACGGTTCACAGACTTACCGCGTGAGCCATCCCGCTCGGTTGAAAAACTATAATATATTTTGAAAAAAATAAATTAAGCTAACATAGAAAAGCACCTAGTGTAATCGGTTCAAACTTACAAAATCAATTAGGACATAAAATTTAAATCCTGCATATTTAATTCTGATTTATGATGTAAATCACTTGCAAAAATCACAGTGACATATAGCGTTTACAAAAATATGTCTCGAAGTTCCGAAGATAAATAAATACTTATTTTATTAGATTAAAAGCAGTCTCGAAAAAGAAAAAAATCTGACGTGTTACATTCACATGACTTTCTCCGCCCTCTTTGGTTTATTAGTGGGAATACAAACTGTTCTCACTAAAGCTTATTTTTCCATCTACTTCATTTTAATCCAAATAAATCGTTGCAAAAATAGCTGCATTACACATTTGGTTATAGATACAACGGGAACAGCGATAGTCAAATGTTTAAGAACTGGACGCTATACGCTAGCCTTGAAATTCCATACTGTTTCTGTGCAATCGCGAGAAAAAACTGAATGTTGGAAGGACTTTAAAGAATGACCAACTAATGAACAACTCGAATCATTAATAACGAATATCTCGGTAAATGGCTGATGCTACAAAAAAGGTATTTGAAATAAATTGTGTATTTTAAAGAGATCAACATTTTTTGTGAGGTACGTTTTCGTCTATTCCTTAACGTTTACTAATTATACAAGATTATACAAAATTCCTTCCGAATGAAAAGGACTTCAAAGGCTATTCCAAGAAAATTCAAGATATACAGTTTTACATATAAACATCATCAATATATAGTATTTTAATCCAAATCATTAGAGAAAGTTTTAGAAAACCATAAATTTCGAAACATCTTCCACATAAAGGGTAGTTTGAAGTGGGGGATTTTTTTGAAAATCTTTTGAGAAGTTACTGAACCTAAACACCAAGTTTCGTGTTTATCCGACTTTTCGTTTTTAAGTTACACGGACCTTTTTAATAAACATGTTTCCCCCCTCCTTTTCTTACTTTGGATTCGGGGAGCCTCAAAATATATATTCCCGGTGAAACCGGGTATCGAATTTTTGGGTGGAATGCAATACGTTCTCCACCTAGTATGCAAGTGGTAGATCACGTAAAAAATCTGATGTGTTACACTCACATGACTTTCTGTACTCTTGTACAAACTATTTTTACAAACGCTTCTTCTCCATCTACTTCATGTTAATCGAGATAAAGATTTGCAGACTCTATCTTATTGCTAATTTTCTTGTAGATGTAAGGGGAATATATATTTACAAGGGAAATATAGAAATACAGTAGCCTTTAAGCATAGACATTGCTCTTAGTAGCTGGCTGCTACGTGTAACACCATTCTCTTTGCCACAGATTAATACTCTTTGCATATCCAAGACAAAAAAAAATGAATAAGGAATTCCCATTTGAGAAAATAAGTATTGAAAAATTTAAGGCAATAACAAGCAAATCTCGAAAATGGTTCACACAACAAAAAAATGTATATGACATAAATTGTGTATTTTAACGCGATCTACATTTTTTGTGTAGTAACATTTTGTCTATCTCTTATGGTTTACCAGTTATGCAAGTCGTTCACAATGAATACTTTTGGAGACCTTCCCAGATAATTAACAAATGATATTTCAATAAAAATCATTAGAGTCATTTTTGAGGAATTTAAAATTTTCGAAAAATGTTGTATGTAAAGGGTAATCTGGGGTGGGGAAATTTTCTTGGAAACCTTCGTGTCGCATCTCTGTGAAGCTAAATACCAAGTTTGGTGCTTATCTAGCTGTTCGTTTCTGAGTTATGCTGTTCACAGACACACACGGACATGTTTCCAAAAATGCTTTTTTTTGTATTCAGGGGGTCTCAAAACATGTATTTCCGGTGAAATCTCTCGTTATCGAATTTTTGGGTGGAATACAATACTTTCCCTACTTACTATACCTATAACAGAAAATCCTTAAACCGAAATAATAAACCTAAATATTTTCCAGTCCGTATTAAAGCAACGTTTCTAACCCTTTAGCATAATGTTTTTATTATGAAATAAGCTTCCTCACAACAACATTTTCTAACTCACGTAGGAGTGATTTATTATTATTATTATTATTATTATTATTATTACAAAATGCCTGGAGAACATCTCGGAAAACTCGAAAATTCACGTTCAGAACTTGCAATCATGCCTGAACATTTACAGATTTTTTCCACGTAAACTGCTGTTAATAGCTTTCATTATAGTACAGTCGCAAACGATTTTCTGCGGTATTACAGAATGATCAATTTGCATCGCCGGTTCTCAATCTGATGTCGTAAAAGACGCGCGTATATACTAAGGTCAGCTGGCAATGTATATTCGGCCACGAAGTGCAATTGAAGGTATGATGCATCGAAAATATATATGAAGGTACGAAAATATTTACCAATCTTGTGATAACGTGCTAATCCGAAAAAATGAGCAAAGAAAGCAACCTGTAAAAGGTCTATGAAATTATATATAATTAGTTATTTCTGTTTCCGACAACTGCAACAGCACAGGAAAATCGATTTCATATGCGAGTTAACCATTTCATTACCTCGTAAAGCTTGAGTATGCGAGTTTGTTGAAGTTTTCAACAGACTGCAAAACGTTTTCCTTTCTTTAGCTTTACTACTTATCTATCGCATTCCGCCTGAAACTTCGATATCGATATTTAATCTGCAATACACCTTTCGAAGTCCACTGAACCTAAAATGGATTTTTAGAAAAACGCGTGTATGCGTGTGTACTAACTCAAAGCCCGATTAAGTACCATATTTCAAACTTTCATTATTACATTCTCTACTACATATAGTAAGTAGGGGAAGTATTGTATTCCACCCAAAAATTCGATACCGAGATTTCACCGGAAATATATGTTTTGAGACCCCCTGAATCCAAACAAAGCATTTTTGGAAACATGTCCGTGTGTGTATCTGTGAACATCATAACTCATAAACGAACAGTCGGATAAACACCAAACTTAGTATTTAGGTTCATTATCTTCCAGAGATGCGACACGAAAGTTTTCAAGAAAATCTCCCCACCCCAGATTACCCTTTACATGGAACATTATTCGAAAATTTTAATTTTCTCAAAAATGGCTCTAACGATTTTCATCAAAATATCATACGTTTAAGATATTTTCATGACAAATAAAATGTATATCTCGATTTTTCTGGGAATGTCTCCAAAAGTGTTCTTCATTGTGAACGACTTTTGCATAACTGGTAAAGCATAAGAGATAGACAAAATTTTACTACACAAAAAATCTGTGTTACACTCACATGACTTTCTCTACTCATGTACAAACTATTTTTACAAACGCTTATTCATAATATGCTCCATGTTAATGGAGATATCGAGATGTCAATCTTATTGATAATTTTCTTGTAGATGCAAGGGGAATATGGTAGGTTTTAAGCGATAGTCAAATATTTTAACGCTGGTTGCTATGTGGCGCATTCCATTCTCTTTGCATGTCCAGGACAAAAAAAAAATGAATAACGAATTTGAGAAAAAGTATAAGTATTGGAAAATTTAAGGGAATAACAAGCAATATTTCGCAAACGGTTCACTCAACAAAAGAAATGTATATGACATAAATTGTGTATTTTAACGCGATCTACATTTTTCGTGTAGTAAAATTTTGTCATCTCTTATGGTTTACCAGTTATGAAAAAGTCGTTCATAATGAATACTTTTGGAGACATTCCCAGAAAATTCGAGATATACATTTTATTTGTCATGACAATATCTTAAACATATGATATTTTAATCAAAATCGTTAGAGCCGTTTTTGAGAAAATTAAAATTTTCGAAAAATGTTCCATGTAAAGGGTAGTCTGGGGTGAGGGGATTTTTTTGAAAAACCTCGTGTCGCATCTCTGAAATATACTGAACCTAAATACCAAGTTTGGTGCTTATCCGACTGTTCGTTTTTGAGTTATGCTGTTCACAGACACACACACACACACACACAAACACACACACACAGACACACACACACACACACACACACACGGACATGTTTCCAAAAATGCTTTTTTTGGATTCAGGAGGTCTCAAAACATACTACGTATAGTAAGTAGGGGAAGTATTGCATTCCACCCAAAAATTCAATACCAAGATTTCACCGGAAATACATGTTTTGAGACCTCCTGAATCCAAAAAAAGCATTTTTGGAAACATGTCCGTGTGTGTGTCTGTCTGTGTGTCTGTCTGTGTGTCTGTGAACAGCATAACTCAAAAACGAACAGTCGGATAAGCACCAAACTTGGTATTTAGGTTCAGTATCTTCCAGAGATGCGACACGAAGGTTTGCAAGAAAATCCCCCCACCCCAGACTACCCTTTACATGGAACATTTTTCGAAAATTTTAATTTTCTCAAAAATGGCTCTAACGATTTTGATTAAAATATCATATGTTTAAGATAATGTCATGAGAAATGAAATGTATATCTCGAATTTTCTGGGAATGTCTCCAAAAGTATTCTTCATTGTGAACGACTTTTGCATAACTGGTAAACCATAAGAGATAGACAAAATTTTACTACACAAAAAATGTAGATCTCGTTAAAATACACAACTTATGTCATATACATTTCTTTTGTTGAGTGAACCGTTTTCGAGATATTGCTTGTTATTCCCTTAAATTTTCCAACACATACTTTTTCTCAAATTCGTTATTTATTACTTTCTCTACTACGTATAGTAAGTAGGGGAAGTATTGCATTCCACCCAAAAATTCGATACCCAGTTTTCACCGGAAATACATGTTTTGAGAATCACTGAATCCAAAAAAAGCATTTTTGGAAACATGTCCGTGTGTGTGTCTGTCTGTGTGTCTGTGTGTCTGTCTGTCTGTGTGTCTGTGAACAGCATAACTCAAAAACGAACAGTCGGATAAACACCAAACTTGGTATTTAGGTTCAGTATGTTCCAGAGATGCGACACGAAGGTTTTCAAGAAAATCCCCCCACCCCAGACTACCCTTTACATGGAACATTTTTCGAAAATTTTAATTTTCTCAAAAATGGCTCTAACGATTTTGATTAAAATATCATATGTTTAAGATATTGTCATGACAAATAAAATGTATATCTCGAATTTTCTGGGAATGTCTCCAAAAATATTCTTCATTGTGAACGACTTTTGCATAACTGGTAAACCATAAGAGATAGACAAAATTTTACTACACAAAAAATGTAGATCGCGTTAAAATACACAACTTATGTCATATACGTTTCTTTTGTTGAGTGAACCGTTTTCGAGATATTGCTTGTTATTTCCTTAAATTTTCCAATACTTATACTTTTTCTCAAATTCGTTATTCATTTTTTTTATGTCCTGAACATGCAAAGAGAATGGAATTCGCCACATAGCAACCAGCGTTAAAATATTTGACTATCGCTTAAAAGCTACCATATTCCCCTTGCATCTACAAGAAAATTACCAATAAGATTGACATCTCGATATCTCGATTAACATGAAGCATATGGAGAATAGGCGTTTGTAAAATTAGATTGTACAAGAGTAGAGAAAGTCATGTGAGTGTAACACATCAGATTTTTTTTTTATGTCCTGGACTTGCAAAGAGAATGGAATGCGCCGCATAGCAACCAGCGTTAAAATATTTGACCATCGCTTAAAAGCTACCATATTCCCCTTACATCTACAAGAAAATTAGCAATAAGATAGAGTCTGCATATATTTATCTCGTATAACATGAAGAAGATGGAGAATAAGCGTTTGTAAAAATAGTTTGTACAAGAGTAGAGAAAGTCATGTGAGTGTAACACATCAGAATTTTTTCATTGTTTTCATAAACAGCTTCAATGATTTTTATTAAAATATGATACATTGAAGATTTTTGCATGACTAACAGCATATTGAATTTGAATAGCCTGTGAAGCACTCTTCATTCCGAATGAAAGATATACACAAAAACCTGCTTAAAAATCTGTAGACGTCGTTGAAAATTGTATTTATGTCAAACACGCTTCTTTCGCCCTCCTTCCCTTTCTTCGTACTGTTTGCCGCATTCGAGATATTCATTGTTGCATCTTTAACTTTTCGCAGGCTGCCAAATTGCATATATAAGGCATATATACATCTCTCCTTTTTTGAAGTACTGAGTCACCATTCTTTTGTTTCTCATTAAGTCATGCAAGGAGTATGGAATTAAAGCGATCCGCGTTTTAAAGGTTTAAATATCGCTTTAGTCTCCTGCATCCCTCTTGCATCCGCAAGAAATTGTAATGAAACAATTTCTGCAAACGCGTTACAGTTACGATTTACTTCGCCATTTAACGCAACTTATAGGAGAGCAATATACATGCACTAAGTGACCCAACTATAACTACAATAGCCAATGATGTTATCTCAATCATTAAAAGAAGCTCTATCAACAGTGGAAGAGAGATTGACTTGACTCCACAAGAAGCAAACTCCGTGATATAATATCGAGTTTTTCGACACATCTTCCCAGTAATTCTCTTTCTAGACAAGATCAGGTTTTAATATCCCGACTGAGAATGGGCCACACCAAAATCACACACAGTTATCTTCTTTCAAAGGACCAACCATCCATCTGCCACTAGTGCAAGATGCTGTTAACGACGAAATACATAATCGTGAAATGTCTACAGTACGAACAATGGAGACAGCACTACCAGATACCCAATGATTTACAAACAGCACTCAACTATTCGATGTACCCTAAGACAGTTGAATTTTTTAAAAGCATACATTTATATAAAAGTATATAATGTTCAATCAATTTGATTTGTTATAGTGTCACAATGTTATATACTAGTTCACTGTAATGTGCAATGGTTCCGCTGTTTCTCCCAAAACATAAACCTGGAGCAGGGCAGCGAAACCATGCAGCCGCTTAAGAAGGTTTGACTGAGTTAGGGAACCCCGGTCAAACGAAAAGGGAAACCCTAACGAGTGCCGTAGGGGAAGAGAAACCAAGACTCTCAAAACTATACTACTATTGATAAGTATTTTTTGGGTACTTTAATGATAATAATAATCAAACATTAATAACCAGAACCGTAAAGCAACCTTAAAAGAATAACTGAAAAACAAAGATGGCTTAAATAGTAAACAAACCAAAACATCAATTGAGCAGAGCAGTAAGGCAAGTTTTAAACACAGCAAAAATTAAGTAAAACAAAATTCAACAAACAAAATAAATTTAGAAACGTTATAAAACAAGGCCACTATAAACATCAGACCAATATTGTAATTCTGTAACTTCAAACTAACCATGCACAGAAAATCACGTATTGAAAATATAACACAGCTAGAAGGTCAGTAATGCTTTGTGGTTACAGTTAAATTTTCCTGATTCTTATAATACTATGAATAAGTTGCGTAAAGAATGAAATGATTCTTGCATTTCTTTGCCATACATTAAAATGCAAATACTGGGAGCTCAGTGACGCTTTATGGCTACGATGTGCTATACCACACTGATTTCAGTTACAAAAGTTCAGCATGATTGGGTTTTAACTGCAATTACTGCTCCCATAATTAACACAACACAATTTCTGTAACATCAAACTAACTATGCACTGAAAATCACGTATTGAAAATACAACTCAGCTAGAAAGTCAGTAAAGCTTTGTGGTTACAGTTAAATTTTCCTGATTCTTATGATACTTTGAATAAGGTGGGTAAAGAATGAATTAATTCTTGCATTTCTTTGCCTTATACACACAAACAACTTATTTTCCAGAATTTCCTGGTATTTTTTGTTTCCCTGTATTTTATCTCTTTCTCTCTGAGTCAAAGACAAATGATGGATTGTGAGTTTTACTTTAACAGCTAATAGCTGCTTTATAGGTGAAAGCACTCTTAAACTACTTAAAGGTGGAGAAGCCAATAAGATAGAAGTGTGATCCACTTTCTGGACTCATTAAAACCCGGTATTAAATTTTGACAAAACAAAAGAACCAAAACACACTAAACATATGAACAATTTCAAGAGCCAGTCACTTTACGAATTCGTGCCTAAAACACACATTACATTTTCCACCCCAAAATTCACTCACCATTACCAAGATATAAACTGATAACAAAGCCGATCCACAAAACACCACAAAAGAAATCCTTAAATCAATTCAACAAAAAAACTTCCATAATCCGAATGACTTGTTGCCGGGCAGAGAGCTAACCCTGCAATGCGACAGAAATCCCCCACTCACCGCGTAAGACCAAGGCAGATGCCACGTAAGCAAACCAGAGAGGAGAAAAAAAAGTAACACCAAAGAGTGAGTTAAGCAAGGGGACAAGTAACGTAAAGTGACTGGCTGGATGTATAACACAGATACAAAACATAAAACGAACACATAACAGCACAAATAGTATAAAACTGTCAGTGTGTTAAATAACCTCATTGTTTTATTGTTAAATATTTATCTTAAATAATGTCGCTATATGACTAATGTTAAAGCGACTATAAACTTTTCAAAAAAAAAGTTTTTTCTTTCTTAAGGCTTTTATTAAATAAGAAATGCGTGTTTGGGCCTTAGTTTGTATATAGGTACGCCACCGGATGTCAACGCATTTAGTCGGTTTATTATTGCATCAAGTTCTGAGGCAGCAAATTCGCAGGACGTAAGAGTTAGAAAAACTATCTTCAATATCGGAGAGTGCATTCGAAGGAAAAGACGCCGGAAATAAAATGGAGCGAGTGGGTGGGATTCTGGAAACATTTGAATTTCATTTTCTTTTATGTTTTGAATGAAATGCGCACACGCTTTCGACTGCTGTATCCACGAACGCTATCATATTGGTAGAACGTACGCTTTGACGCCCTTTCCAACAACTGCATGGAATGGTTGATTTACTAGACTTAAATTTCTTTTGGTGGAGGGATGGAATATTTATCTTTGTGTGGAGTTCATGATGCATTTATTCACCATGCAATTTAAAGAATCAAATGTGTAGAATATTTACAAAATGTATACCTAAAACGCACAATTTAGCGGTGAAGGAAAAAGCCAACTTGCCACTAGATATACATCTGTCATCGAGTTAAACATTTCAGGTTGCTAAGATTGCTTCAGTGAAGGTTTTATCTATCTCAGGGTTCACATTTGCATAATTAAACTAACAGCGATAAAGCGAAAGAAAAAAACTCTAATGCATTATAATCACGCCACTTGCTCTTTTAAATCTAATATACTTTCAGAACTATTCTGCAATTTATTCGTAAAAAATCTTTTTCTCATTAATCATAACAAACATTTTTACTTTCTCTACTACGTATAGTAAGTAGGGGTAGTATTGTATTCCACCCAAAAATTCGATACCGAGATTTCACCGGAAATATATGTTTTGAGGCTCCCTGAATAAAAAAAAAGCATTTTTGGAAGCATGTCCGTGATGGTGTGTGTGTGTGTGTGTGTGTCTGTGAACAGCATAACTCAGAAACGAACAGTCGGATAAACATCAAACTTGGTATTTATGTTCAGTATCTTCCAGAGATGCGCCGCGAAGGTTTTCAAGAAAATCCCCCACCCCAGATTACCCTTTACATGGGACATTTTTCGAAAATTTTAATTTTCTCAAAAATGGCTCTAACGATTTTGATTAAAATATCATATGTTTAAGATATTTTCATGACAAATGAAATGTATATCTCGAATTTTCTAGGAATATCTCCAAAAGTATTCTTCATTGCGAACGACTTTTGCATAACTGGTAAACCATAAGAGATAGACAAAATTTTACTACACAAGAAATGTAGATCGCGTTAAGATACACAATTTATGTCATATACATTTTTTTGTTGTTGTTGAGTGAACCATTTTCGAGATATTGCTTGTTATTCCCTTAAATTTTCCAATACTTTTTCTCAAATGGGTATTCGTTATTCATTTCTTTTATGTCCTGTCGTTGGAAGATGCCGAACTTAAACCCTATGTTTGGTGTTCATCAAACTTTTCGTTATTGAGTCAAACTATTCACTGTTGAGTTTAAGCCATTCAGATAGAAATGTACGGGCGCATGCATGTTTTTCTAAAGCATGTCTTGGGTCCAGGGATCACAAAACGTATTTTCGGTGAAATCTTGATATCTTACCTTTTATTATTACTACGTGGGCGGATAAATAAGTCCATGACTTCGTCATTTGTTTATTAGAACATTGTTGAGAACGTCTAAAATAAGCAAATGTGTGTTGCTTCGTAGAAAATGGAGAAAAGTGAATTTCGTGTTCTAATAAAGCACTACTTTTTGCGTGGTAAGACGGTGAAAAAACCGAAGAAAAGTTGAACAAGTATTATGGGGACCCTACTTCCTCACATGGCAAGGTTCACAAGTGGTTCTTAGAATTTCGATGTGGCCGTTCGAGCACAAGAGATGCCGTGCGCACAAGACCGCCGGTTGAGTTCGCAACAGAAGAAATGGTGAACAAAGTTCACGATATTATGTTGCAAGACCGCCGAGTGAAAATCCGTGAAATAGCCAAGACCGTACACATCTCGGGTGAACGGGTGTATAACATTCTGCACGAATTTTTGGGTATGAGAAGGCTGACAGCAAGATGGATGCCACCACTGCTCACAGTTGAGAACAAGCGAAAGCATGTGACCATTTCACAGGGATGTTCGAACATGTTCCAACGCAACCCAAATGAATTTTTGCGGCGTTATATCACGGTTGATGAAACTTGGATCCATTACTATCAACCTGAAACCAAACAACAATCAAAGCAATGGATTTCCTTCGGCGAACCTGCTTCAAAGAAAGCGAAAACCATTCCGTCGGCAGGAAAAATCATGGCGACTGTCTTGGATTCACAAGGGATGATAGACATACACTACCTGGAAAAGGGTAAAACGATCACAGGTTCATATTATGCCGCAATAGTGGATCAGTTTCACAAAAAATTCTTAAATAAACGTCCCCATTTGGTGAAGAAGAAGTTTCTTTTTCACCAGGATAATGCACCCGCACGTATGTCAGCCATTTCCATTGCAAAATTTGTGGACTTGATCTACGAACTGCTAACTCATGCACCATACTCTCCAGATTTGGCTCCGAGCGTCTTCTTCGTCTTCGCAAACCTGAAAAATTAGCTCGCTGGGAAGAAGTTCGCGTCCAGTGAACACATCATGGCAGAAACAACATATTTTTTGGA
Organism: Deroplatys truncata; assembly: GCA_030765065.1. Classification (NCBI taxonomy): domain Eukaryota; kingdom Metazoa; phylum Arthropoda; class Insecta; order Mantodea; family Mantidae; genus Deroplatys; species Deroplatys truncata. Next base: position 170,841,154 of record CM060983.1, read on the forward strand.
AGGGTTAAAAAAATTGTGAAACTTTAGATAACGTGTACTGAATTGAAAGGAGACTATACTGAGAAATAATATTGATTTTTTGGAAAACATTGCAATTTTCTTTAAAAAGTCATTGACTTAACAATACGCCCTCGTACTTCAGCCTATCATAGGTAAGTGGCAGATAAAGTAAAAAGGTAAGAGGTGTAACTGTTGTAACTGCTCTGTATACGCATATACCTAATATACGTATACAGAGCAGTTAAATCTCAAACATGCTCTAAGAGGCTGAAACTGAGGCTATACAGTATGTTTCCCTATATCATTAACGGAGAATAGCCATTTAATCTTCCTTCCTTCTTTGTGATGACAACGATAACATTATGTTTTACAATTGATGTACGAGGGCAGTCCAGAAAGTTCCAGACGTTTTGGTCTTTCGTGACATTGAGTAACGCTAGAGCCGCCATCTTGGTGTCAAAACGTTCCTACATTCAGTACGCATCCAGCTGTGGTAGCGTGGGCACTGTGCCTTCCTTACTGTGCTCTCTGTGAGTTGTTAAAGTGTGCGCTACAATAGAAAATCCCGCCACTTGTGAAGTGCGGTCTGTGATTAGGTTTTTGTTGGCTAAAAAGAACAAACCAATTGAAATTTATCGTCAACTTTGTGATGTTTACGGGCAGAGAATAATGAGTGAAAGCCGAGTCAGGCAATGCATTGATTTTAAAAATGGCCGTACCAAAGTTCACGACGAGGATCGCAGTGTTAGGCCTAGCCTTATGACTGATGAACTGTCAAACAAATTAATGACATAATTCGTTAAAATCGTCGTTTCACGATTACAGAACTTTCGGAACATTTTCCCCAAATTTCACGGAGTTTGGTGCATCAAATTGTGGTGGAGAAGCTTGGTTACCACAAATTTTGTGCTAGGTGGGTTCCAAAAATCCTAACGGAAGACCATAAAAAAACAGAGACTGGCTGCAGCACTGACCTTCCTCCAAGATTTCAACAAATATGGTAACGCTTTACTCGATCGTATCGTAACTGGGGACGAGGCTTGGGTGAAGCATGTCAATTGTGAAACAAAACAGCAGTCGATGGAATGGGAACACACACATTCTCCCAAAAATCCAAGAAAGTGTTTTCAAACGGTGTCAGCAAGAAAGGTCATGGCTACTGTATTTTGGGACTCTAAGGGAGTGCTTCTCGTTGAGTTTCTGGAACGTGGAACAACAATAACCTCAGAGAGGTATTGTGAAACACTAAGGAAGTTAAGGCGTGCCATACAAAATAAGCGTCGGGAAAAACTTAGCACCAAGGTGTTGTTTCTTCATGACAATGCACGTCCACACACGGCCAATCGTAGCCGAACACTCTTTGATGGTTTTGGATGGGAGGTATTTAACCATCCACCCACCATACAGCCCGGATTTGGCGCCGAGCGACTACCACCTCTTCCCAGCAATGAAGAAATGGCTCGGTAACAACGCTTTGATACTGACGCTGAACTGCATGCCGGTGTAAACCAGTGGTTGAAGTCGAAGGCGGCATATTTCTACAGAGAGGGTATTGAAAAACTTGTGCCATGGTATGATAAATGCCTCAATTTGAATAGCGATTATGCAGAAAAATAGCTTAAGAGAGTACCTTTCAAATGTACACAATAAAGGTTGATACTTGCATTTTGTTAATTGTTTATTTCAAAACGTCTGGGACTTTCTGGATTACCCTCGTATATACTTACTTTCTAAGCGTTCTAAAAAGTACTTTACCTATAACGTTTAAAGCAGAAATTACGTTTCTCACGTTTTAATGCTTTAGTTCTGATTGCCTTATCTCACGAAGGTAAATTATTTGGGTGCTCTGACTTGCTACCGAAGAGATGTTTTCTTTCTTTTAGTCACTTCCTCTTTTTCTCCGGAATACATTTCGCTCTGAGGTAGAGATTACATTTGCAATATATCACCTTCTTTTCCTTGAGGGTTTTGGACCTAGATAAAGACTGCATATCTAAAACAGTGAGATTAAGCTGCCCTATTCCAACTGGCACATACTTTTTCGATCTTGGCTTAAAACTTCATTGTACCGTTATCACCTCATTACATCACACTGGCAAAGACTTCCGTCCTGCAAAGAAGATTTCCTAAACTTTTATTACCACTTTATAACGCTAAGCGTCGCACTCCACGATTTGCGGAGGGAAAACATTCTGGCGTTCGTTCAGTATGCCAGCTGAAAAGTGTATACATTTCATCCTTTAAACCAGAGGTAGATCTCGATGAGCGCAATGAAAAGGTTATAAGCACTTTTTGATTTTTCCTATTTCTCACAGGTTAAATGTGTTTGTAAGAAACAAAATTTCAGTCACTGGTGAAGGAGAATTCTATTTAATGCTTTGCTCTTTTACAATAGAAGTTTGTATGGTGGTATAGAAGGAAGCAGACCTTGCTTATGAAAAGTTAACATAAATAAATGATGGGCAATAGTCCCATTTGTTATAGTTAGTAACCGATTTACTTGTATTCACTGGAAAAGAGGTTTTGGAAGTATTACTAAAATTAGATGCATTCCAAAAATAATAGAGGAAAAGCAACACATAACGAAAAGTGCCAAATTGTGTAGTTGATCATTTAACTTGGCATTTAGTACTATCAGAAAAATCCCACTTAACGTTTCAAGTGAGCATTTATTTAAATGCCAACCCCTGAAATTGTGTTGTGGTTACCTCTTTAAGAGTTACGTAATTCATTTAATTCTTTATTGAATAAATAATTATTATTGTTAACCTACAATCGACTTGGCTTTGTACACGTCTTTTACCCCTTCGATCCATTACCTTTATCTTACCATAATATATTGTTACAAGGTTGCTAGTGATTAAGGGATCACTTCTGGATGAAAAAAGATAAAATAAAGAGGAAGAATACAAGCACAATCAAGTACACTTCCAAGGTCATATCAGCGGCTTTGCTTTTGGAACAATTGCACATGGCAACGGTGTTCATTCGTTTTACTACCGTGTTAATCTTTCGGTTTGTTTACTTTGGATTTTCTTTTTAAATATTAACCTCACCCACAGTACGCTCTCATGCATACTTCCAGACTCTAGGGAGGTGTCCTGGTTAAAGAAAAATTACACACCTCCAGCCGGGAATCGAACGCGGAACCTCTGGATTTGGAAGCTAGCATGTTAAGACCACATACCACAGAGGCAGCCGCTTCAAAACTTGTGCAACCTTATTTAAGAATGTAATCACATTTCTTATATTGGTGACCTTTAAAAACAAATTCAGTTTTCTTGCACGAAATTAGTTATGTTTAAGAATTGAAGTTTTTTAAAATAAAAGATAGAATTGGTGATCGCTTAACTACACTTCTCGATATAAAACCCTCATTTGTGACGTCATCTGTGAAAAAAGCTTCCCATATACTTCTGTCATTTTCTAACTGCGAAAGTACGTTGCTCAGGTTTGCGCCTGTTTACGAACCATTTTACTTTCTCTACTACGTACAGTAAGTAGGGGAAGTATTGTATTCCACCCAAAAATTCGATACCGAGATTTCACCCGAAATGTTTTGAGACCCCCTGAATAAAAAAAATATTTTTGGAAACATGTCCGTGTGTGTGTCTGTGTGTCTGTCTGTGAACAGCATAACTCAGAAACGAACAGTCGGATAAACACCAAACTTGGTATTTAGGTTCAGTATCTTCCAGAGATGCGACACGAAGGTTTTCAAGAAAATCCCCCACCCCAGATTACCCTTTACATGGAACATTTTTCGAAAATATTAATTTTCTCAGAAATGGCTCTAACCATTTTGATTATAATATCATATGTTTAAGATATTTTTATGACAAAAAAATGTATATCTTGAATTTTCTGGGAATGTCTCTAAAAGTATTCTTCATTGTGAACGACTTTTGCATAACTGGTAAACCATAAGAGATAGACAAAATTTTACTACACAAAAAATGTACATCGAGTTAAAATACACAATTTATGTCATATACATTTTTTTGTTGAGTAAACCATTTTCGAGATATTGCTTGTTATTCTCTTAAATTTTTCAATACTTATTTTCTCAAATGGGAATTCGTTATTCATTTTTTTTGTCTTGGATATGCAAAGAGTATTACTCTGTGGCAAAGAGAATGGTGCTGCACTTAGCAACCAACTATTAAGAGATATCTCTGTGCTTATATTGCCCTTGCAAATACAAAACAAGGGGAACGCCTTAAGCGAGAGTCAAATATTTTTAGAACTGGTCGCTAAGTGTAAAATGTAATTCTCTTTGCATGTCAAAAGACCGTATCTGCAAATGTTTATCTCAACACGATGGAGAATAAGAGTTTGTAAAAATGGTTTGTACAAGAGTAGAGAAAGTCATGTGAGTGTAACACATCATATCTTTTAGTGTTAAAAAAAGAAACAAGCAATGATGTTTGCAGAGACTGCGTATAGAGTGAAAATCCTCTGACATAATCGGAGATGGTAAATATAGTTATTTAAATGAAGCAGTTAAAAGCGTAGCATTTCCGTCAAGCCTATGTAATTGTATTCTATGGCAAGTTATTTCAAACGCGTCGGTTTACGCATTACGAATGCAGCATATGGAGCAGCAAATGCCAATGCTAATGCTAATGAGACACGGCGAATGTATGCATCGTCATCATCCTGCTCGCCGTATTAATTTTTCATTATTATTTGAATATCTCATAAGCTTTTACATAAAGCAAACAAGTAGCTTTCGGGGACAAGCGCTTTGAAATAGTCACTTGAATGTCACTAGTATTGATCAGAAAGCGTTTCTGATCTGCTTAGTAGCAAAAAATGGTTTAATTATATACATGTCTTTGTCATATCTAAATAAAAAGGCGTGTAACGTTCACAAGACTTTCTGTATACCCACCACATTTACTTTCATGTCTATCCTTCAAATTATTCCAAAACAATTGTATTTCTATCTACTTCATATCAATCAATATAAATATTTGTAAAAGTAGTTTCATTACACACTTTCTTAGGGTAACACAAGAGCTATAGGTGACTCCACACTGTTTAACATATCAACAGTTAACATTCAACAATTAACAAAATGTCACATTCAATATGATAAATGCCTTCATCATGCTGTAACTGTGAATGTTTAACAATCTATCCACACCAGTTGACTTGTTGGGACAACAAAATCTAACTAAAAGCAAGTGGACTCCAGTGATTAAGATTTGGTTATTGCTATTTGTATCTGTGTTTGATATGTAATAAAAAGAAAAGTGGAAGGTGATGAGGCTCTATCTTGTTAATCGGCACAGGAGTGAAAATATTTTGAATGAGTTTAAAATTTGGAGTACGTTTCACTTCAATTTCTTGAGAACAAGTCAAAGTTACTTCAACTTTGTTTTGAGCAAAGTTTCTAACCTATAATTCACAAAAAGGAGACACTGAGAGCAGTCATTCCAGCTGCCAGACTTGAGCTTTTTTTGCAATTGATATATTGGGTGACCAAGACGGTACGAGGATACGAGGATGCAGACCTTTCACAAAGCACAAGACGTATGGCTATAAGGCAAAGAGTTAGTCATATGACTATCTGGAGAATTCTGCATGAAAATCTTCTGTACCCCTATCACCTTCAACGTGTGCAAGGATTAAATGGGGCGGACTTTGAGCCAAAAAGACGTTTCTGTCAACACATGTTACAGTAGTGTGCTGTGTTCATCAATTCCCTAGCCCGTATCTTATTCACGGATGAGGCTGGTTTTACTCGTGACGGCATCTTCAATTTTCATAACACTCATAACTGGGCATTTGAAAATCCTAATGAAGTACGACAAGACAACCATCAACAGAGGTTCTCTCTCAACGTTGGGTGGAATCACTCATGATCACCTTATTGGTCCCTACTTCTTCCCTCCGCGTCTGAATGGACGAACCTATCTCCAGTTTCTCAGAAATAAGTTGCATTGTTGATGTGCCTCTGGACATCATCCAACGAATGTGGTGTTTACACGATGGTGCTCCAACTCATTTCAGTATGATAGTTCGTAAGTTTTTGAATGATCCATTTCCACAAAGATGGATTGGTCGAGGGGGACTTATTGCATGGCCTGTACGATCGCCTGATTTGAATCCAATGTATTTCTTCGTCTGGGTGCATTTGAAATCCTTAGTTTATGCGACTCCTGTACCTGATGTTGACATTTTGAGAGGACGTATCCCAACTAGATTTGACCAAATACGAAAAACACACCACGAATTTTCAACAGAGTACGCCAGAGCATGGAACGCAGGCATCCAAGCAAGAGGAAGCCACTTCAATTTTGTGTTGTAACTCTGAAATAAATGATTTTCAGACCCATGTTCATATGAACTTTTTTTTACTGTTTTGATGTCAGGAACATGTCCCCCAAATATATGACACCAATAAAGAGACAACCTGTATATGTTGTATTTGGATTCAGGGGACCTTACAGCCCGCATTTCCGATCAAATCTCTTTATCTAACTTTTGCGTAAAATACAATACTTACTGTACCTTGTACCTAGCAGAGATAAGCACACTAAAAAGAAATTTAAAAAATCTGATGTATTACACTCACATGACTTTCTCTACTCTTGTACAAACTATTTTTACAAACGCTTATTCTCCATATGCTTCATGTTAATCGAGATGTTAATCTTATTGCTAATTTCGTTGTAGATGCAAGGGAAATTGGTAGACTTTAAGCGATAGTCAAATATTTTAAGAGCTGATTGCTATGTGGAGTATTCCATTCTCTTTGCATTACCAGGACCCAAAAAAAACAACAAACAAACAAAAAACGAATTCCCATTTGAGAAAAAGTATAAGTAGTATTGGAAAATTTAAGGGAATAACAAGCAATATCTCGAAAATGGTTCACTCAAAAAAAAAATGTATATGACATAAATTGTGTATTTTAACGCGATCTACATTTTTGTGTAGTAAACGTTTGTCCAGCTCTTATGGTTTACCAGTTATGCAAAAGCCGTTCATAATGAAGAATACTTTTGGAGACATTCCCAGATATACGTTTCATTTGTCATGAAAATATCTTAAACATACGATATTTTAATCAAAATCGTTAGAGCCATTTTTGAGAAAATTAAAATTCTCGCAAAATGTTCCATGTAAAGGGTAATCTGGGGTGGGGGGATTTTCTTGAAAACCTTCGTGTCGCATCTCTGGAAGATACTGAACCTAAATACCAAGTTTGGTGTTTATCCGACTGTTCGTTTCTGAGTTATGCGGTTCACAGACACACACACGGACATGTTTCCAAAACAAGGAAGAAGAAAGAAGTAATACTAACAACACATTCTGTGTGATACTCTGATAGCTGAAAGCACCTAAAATGTGTAGCCATCAAATATCCTGCTCTAACACACACATAAGCCATACGTAGCTTCTTTATTTACATATTAGATAATATTGAGACGAATGCTGTTATTTTCCGCTTCTTGTACTTTATACAACTTACAAAATATGTGACATTGTAACACTCTGCATCAATCATTATGTTACAATTTATATCAATACAGAGTAGAAGCACTGCGAAGAGTTGACAGAGGCTTAACAGCACGATATACGCTCTTACCAATATCGCTTGAAAATTTAAAGCATAGTAAATCCAGTAATAAACTTTCATACTGCGGCCACCGCACGGCGGTTCGCGGCCCCGCAGCTACAGCTTGGATTCCTGCCGAAACAGTCATAATATTTGCGCAACCGCCTCATATTCTCATACGTAGTTACAGTTACAACGTTAATAAGCATTTAAGCAATCATAACTCATTTACACTCACGAGTTCAATATCCGAAACTGAGTGAACTTCTCGCCTGATGTTTTCTTTTAGTACTAACAATGTACGAGGTTTCTTACTTATTACTTTCTGTACTACGTGTAGTAAGTAGGGGAAGTATTGTATTCCACCCAAAAATTCGATACCGAGATTTCACCGGAAATACATGTTTTGAGACCCCCTGAATAAAAAAAAAAGCATTTTTGGAAACATGTCCGTTTGTGTGTGTGTGTCTGTGAACAACATAACTCAGAAACGAACACTCGGATAAACACCAAACTTGGTATTTAGGTTCAGTATCTTCCAGAGATGCGACACGAAGGTTTTCAAGAAAATCCCCCACCCCAGACTACCCTTTACATGGAACATTTTTCGAAAATTTTAATTTTCTCAAAAATGGCTCTAACGATTTTGATTAAAATATCGTATATTTTTCATGACAAATAAAATGTAAATCTCGAATTTTCTGGGAATGTCTCAAAAAGTATTCTTCATTGGAAACGACTTTTGCATAACTTGTAAACCATAAGAGATAGACAAACGTTTACTACACAAAAAATGTAGATCACGTTAAAATACACAATTTATGTCATATACATTTTGTTTCGTTTTGTTGAGTGAACCATTTTCGAAATGTTGCTTGTTATTCCCTTAAATTTTCCAATACTTATACTTTTTCTCAAATTCGTTATTTATTTGTTTATTTACTTTGTCCTGGTAATGCAAAGAGAATGGAATACTCCACCTAGCAACCAGCTCTTAAAATATTTGTCTATAGCTTAAAGCCTACCAATTCCCCTTGCATCTACAAGAAAATTAGCAATAAGATTAACATCTAGATATCTCGATTAACACGAAGCATATGGAGAATAAGAGCTTGTAAAAATAGTTTGTACAAGAGTAGAGAAAGTCATGTGAGTGTAATATATCAGAATTTTTTTACGTGATCATCAGAGTCGAGTAAATTTCTTGTAATTGGATTTTGCGAAATGTCAATGATAGAGTGAATTATTGAGGCATGTTTAATATTCTCTGACGAAGCATGGTTCCATTTACATGGTTATGTCTCGTCGTAAAGTAACAGATACTGACGCACAGAGAAATCCAGTTTTACACACAGATTCCCTTGTACGACGCGAAAATGTGTGTGTGGTGTGCAGTAAATGCATACAGAATAATAGGACATATATTTTCTGAACAAACAATAAATGCAGAGTGGTACAGGAATGACATAACATTTTTGAACATCCGACAGACATGGAATGTCAGTCTGGATTTTTCCAACAAGTCTCTGCTACCGTGTATACAGGTAATAAGTCATTAAATTTAATGCCGGAATAGGTAATTAGTAAAGGATTATGACCCTTAAGATCCCCTGATTTAATTGTATGAGATTTTCATCTAAGGGGGAACTTGGTGTGTGCAACTAACTCCCAAACATTGGAAGAACTAAAAGAAAACACCAGGCGAGAAATTCACTCAATTTCAGATACTGAACTCTCGAATGTGAATGAAACTTTCCCGAGAAGATGCCAGAAATGTGTGGATAGAAAGGGACACTTCCAACATCTCTTATGAGGTATGTGCTTATTATCATTGTAATTTAACTGTAAATATGAGAATATGAGGCGGTTGCGAGGATAATTGTTTCGGCGGGAGTCCGAGCTGCGGCAGCGGCGCGCGAGCCACTGCAAGGTGATCCACAGTGTCAAAGAAAGGCACTGTATTACTAATAGCCAAACGTAACAACCAGGCATAGGAATTCTTAAGCAGCTGGCTTTAAGTTATCTATACTCAAACCACTGTAAATATGAAGAATGTAAACTCCACCTCTGTGGTGTGGGGGTAGCGTGTCTGCCTCGCATTCAAGAGGTCCTGAGTTCGAATCTCAGTTAGGGTGAGTTACCTGGATAAGGTTTTATCCAAGATCTTCCCTTATCCTGAGAAGGCGAATGTCGGGAAACTAAGCTCTAAGGTCCCCGGGCCCATTTTGAGCATAATTGCATTCATTCGTCGTTCGATATATTCTCCCGGTTAAAGGATGTTAATTAGTCAGTCATCAAAGCAAGCAAGAAATCTTGATGGGTAATTAGTGTTTCACGAACAAAGGCACAAAAAATGCGGCAATGAGTTATTGAAAGATAGGTAAATACGGTCTGGCGAGTGCTTCCTGCTAAGCCAACAAACTGTACGAGGAATGGGGTAGTTTGTAACCTACGACATCAACGCGTTAAAGTCCAAATATAGTTTAACTTAATTTCCTTTCCTCCTGGCTTTAATGCTTAGAAATTCCTATACCTGCACAATTAACGGTTTCGATATTTATCTTATTCTAATTATTTTTCTTGTCTTTCTTTCTTTTCCATGTGGTATATCAACTACCTTAAATAAAACGATTTATTTAGTGTTGCAACAGGAACTTTTAATATGCAAGCCATGTTTCTAAGATTAAATGTTACAGTGAATATAGTCAAATGCCGCCATTAATCTTTCTCAATGTCTGGGTTACATTAAAGAACGGGTTTTGGCGCCTTATCCAAGAATTTTACAGTAAAGGAATATCGCTTGCAATAAGAAATTGGAAAAATCGAAAGACACTAACTGAATATTGTTGTGCACAGCCTCAAAGAAAGAATGGTGAACTGTAGAAGAAAAATAATTTCGAAATATTACAAATGTTTTGTGAAAACTTAATCCTATTGTTTGATGAATCAAGTGATGCTTTTTGTTCCCGGTTAACCCAAATGTTATCAAAATTAAACATTCTTTCAAGTTAGAGGCGCTTTATCATCCACATTACCTTCTAATTGATGGAAAATCAAGGGAGAAAATACGGAAGGGATAACGCCTTTAAGCCAAAATCTCGGAAATATTTGTGCAAGCAACGCTCAAGCTTTACTTTTAAAACTAGATCTGTTCTTTTTAATAATACAATTAAATAACATTACCTTTGTACAATTCCCCAAGGTACTTCCATTAGGCAATTTGGGCCCAATCTTTGTGATGTATCTCCATTATTAAGTACTTCTCAAATATTCTCATGGTACTGTATTCGTGTCACCGTTTCTATTCAGAGCATATTCATCTCCCAGTTTAGAATTCTTTGATTTGTTTCTGTGACAGAAATCTTTTCAAGCCGTCGAGTACTTTGACGATTGAAGACTTCTCTTTTCTAAGATCCAATCAGTGTTGTGCGAGTTTCATATCCCTGATTTGAATGGTGGAGGGGTTTCGCAATATAATCAAACATAGCCTGATATATGCGATATGATTTAAAGTGGAGGAAATATTGCTTTTTGATACAGCTCGAAAAGCAGACAATGCTTTTTATTTTTCATATGCTGGGGGAAAACTAACGTTACAATTACTAGATTGAAAACGCCGTAAACAAGAGCAGGAAATAGTCCATCTATCACCGACAAGGAATCAAGGGTATCATAAAGATGCTGATATTAGGTGTAAACTGTTTTAACAAAGGTACGCCTTTTCAGAAAAAACAAGCTACTAAAGGTCTAATAGTAAAAACATATTTATAATTATATAGGTTTATTCAAAAAGAAGGAACAGACTTTCAATATTTATTTCTAATAAACGACAATAGATGGCGACACATGTGATACATCACTGAATAAAGAAAGGTTCAAAATTTCATTTTGTGTGTTCAAAATGAGCACCATTTGTTATGCGAGGACGACCAGTGCTTTTCCGTTTGCATACGCAACCATCTTCTACGAATTTATTGTAACAATTGTAAATTTTTTATGACGGGGCGGCTCGTTGTGAACTTACACGCTGCAATGAAACAATGGATTCACTCTTTGGATAATGTAGCATACAAAAAACGACTTTTCCTGTGTCGTCGCCATTTTCTCGTAAACAAACACAGCGCCGCTGTAGGCACTGAATGGAACTAATAGGTGGGGGCTTCAATTTTTGAACTTTCCTCTATTCAATGATGTGTCGTATGTGTCGCTATGTATTATCGATCATTAGAAATAAATATTTAAAGTCTGCTCCTTCTTTTTGAATAACCCTGTATTTCTTCACAATTACATTTTAACACCAGAACACGCATCATCCTGACTACTTTTATTTTGGCCTTTTATTTCTGGGGAGCTTTGCTTGCTTCTTTTCTCTCCCGGTACCTTTATCTTCTCCACGAGAACATTTATGGTTGAATACAATGCTATGGACATATTAAGCACAGAAAATTATGTACTTTTTCGGTTTCCTTATTTGAAGATACATTTTGAAATCCTAGTTGAAGCTGACGTATTAAAATAATTGGAGTCAAACGGTAGGTTTGAGTGGTTAGGAAGGGAGGGAAATTGGGAGAGATTTTACAGTTTGCGGTTACATTTCACAATCCTGATATACACCATAGTTCTATTGGATACTCCGGCTCAAATCGATTCAGAATCGTGCCGTGACACGATGACTTTGCCCCTGAGTCCAACCTATTCCCAACTCCCAAACTCGATTTTCGGTCCACCATGCCTCTAATATGACAGAGGTATCTTGGCTGCCAGCGGCCCACAGCACTAACACCAGAAATGCTATTGCGCTTCTAGGATGGTCTGCAATGCACAGATTTAACCCTCGACGCAACAAGAAAACGACAAACGCAAGACGAAGTTAGCTCTTCCTGCTTTCTCTGCAGTACAGAAATGAGAATTCGAGCTCTCGATTTCACAACAATATAACTTCATGCTATGTCCAACTTGTTCTTTGTATTTCTTAAGAAATTCATTTACAAGGGCGGTTTCTTTGCATTTTACTCAAAATTCGGTGTGCGCGTAATTCTGTGAACAACAGAATTACAAAATGAAACGTAGCTCCGTATCTTCAAAGGATGCACCACGAACATCTTCAAAAAAGTCTCTTACACTCCAACTGTCCTTTACATTAAAAGTTTTCGTTATAACTGATTTTCTCAAAAATGGCTCGGACTATTTTTTACTTTCTCTACTACGTATAGTAAGTGGGGGAAGTATTGTATTCCACCCAAAAATTCGATACCAAGATTTCACCGGAAATATATGTTTTGAGACCGCAGAATCCAAAAAAAGCATTTTTGGAAACATGTCCGTGTGTGTGTCTGTGAACAGCATAAGTCAGAAATGAATAGTCGGATAAACACCAAACTTGGTATTTAGGTTCAGTATCTTCCAGAGATGCGACACGAAGATTTTCAAGAAAATCCCCCCACCCCAGATTACCCTTTACATGGATCATTTTTCGAAAATTTTAATTTTCTCAAAAATGGGTCTAACGATTTTGATTAAAATATCATATGTTTAAGATATTTTCATGACAAATAAAATGTATATCTTGAATTTTCTGGGAATATCTTCTTCATTGTGAACAACTTTTGCATAACTGTAAACCATGAGATAGACAAAATTTTACTACACAAAAAATGTAGATCGCGTTAAAATACACAATGTATGTCATATACATTTTTTGTTGTTGAGTGAACCATTTTCGAGGTATTGCTTGTTATTCCCTTAAACTTTTCAATACTTATTTTCTCAAATGGGAATTCGTTATTCATTTGTTTTGTCTTGGATATGCAAAGAGTATTAATCTGTGGCAAAGGGAATAGTGCTGCACCTAGCAACCAGCTATTAAGATATATGTCAATGCTTAAAGGCTGCTGTATTTATATATTGCCCTTGCAATTACAAAACAAGGGGAACATAGTACGCCTTAAGCGATAGTCAAATATTTTTAGAACTAGTCGCTATGTGTAAAATGTAATTCTCTTTGCACGTCAAAAGGTCGTTTCTGCAAATGTTTATCTCGATTAATATGAAATAGATGGAGAATAAGAGTTTGTAAAAATAGTTTGCACAAGAGTAGAGAAAGTCATGTGAGTGTAACACATCAGATTTTTTTATTAAAATACCGTATGTTTAACCATTTAAACGACTAATACAGTGCATACCTTGAATTTTCTGCAAATAATCCGTCAAGTCCTCTTCATTCTAAAGGAATGTTGTATAATTGGTAAACGTAAGAAGTAGACAAAAGCTTACTACACCCCCATCCCGTCATCAACTATTTCCAAGAGATTTACCGTTGTTGGTTTGAATTTTTCGACACTTTCTCCTTTTTAAGTGCTATCACTATTCAGTTGTTTCTCGCGATGTCACTCGAAGGGGTATGGAAATTCAAACACAATATTGCGAACCGAATTTTAAGGATTTGACTATCGCCTCAGCCTCCTGTATCCCACCTGCATCTACAAGGAAATGTGCAATCAAACCATTTTTGAAAATCTTTATCACGAACAACATGAAGTAGATAGAAAAATAATTAATAAAATAGTTTGTAGAAGCTATTTATAAATTCACGATACTACCCAAGAGACAAAGTGAATGCATTTAGAGGCAAACATTTGCAAACTAAGTTTTTTAATCGCTGCATGTACCTTGCTCTTTAATCTTGCGAAAACTTATTTATCTTCTAAATTAAAGCGATGTAATCACAAATGACAAGATATATCTCTAACTTCGTTCCTTTAAGTTCAACATACAAGTCCACTTTGGTACTGTTCCCCGTAATAGATTTTTGCAAATGATCTTTATAAAAATCAGAAACTGTTAAAACACCGGAATAAAATCATCTATGCAATGTATTTTGTAAATGTAAACCATATATGTATACTAGAATTTTGCTTATGTTGGCTAAATTGTATTCCTTAAATTTATTACAATAGTTAAATAAAAATTTTCTATAACAATATAATACAAAATCTAATATGCAATTCTCTGTGTGAATCATTCATGTATTTTAATAATTTAAAAAATAATTTAAACCCGAATGCAAAAAAAAAACAAAAACAAATCAGATCACGGTTTATCAAAAGTTAATACTAAATAAGAATATTCCCATTTTAAAGAAATTATCGACCTTTTAAGAGGATTTTTAGTAAAATCGAGCTGATATAAAGTCTTTAATTGCGTATTCGTGTATGCTCATATAGGTTTAATGGTAGGTGGTTTGATGACATTAAATGTTTGAGGTTTTTATATGACTTTTCTTTTAATAATTGCTCATGGTTTATATTCTTCTGGTTTATTTTTAATGCATAAGCAATGAACTTTACCTACGTACAAAAAGGTTTACTTCATTACGAATTATGGATGTACGAGTTACGTATAAAATACTAAATTTTGTTAAATTATGGAGTGAAAGGTTACCTCATTCCTTGATATTGAAACATCCTGCATAGAAATATAACATAAACACCATTTCCACTCTAAACTCTCTCTTTAAAATTAACTAATGATACAACAGATCCACTGCTCGTTTCGCAACTGCTTCATTAATCATTTATCTCCTCCTTAAGTTTAATTTTTAATGCCGGCTATAAAGGATCTTGTGAACGAAAATAAATTAATCCAGTGCGAATCCCTCCCTCTCCACCATTTCTCGTTTACTGCAAACCTTTAGAAAGTACAAATATGATGATTCTCCGAGGGGAAAAAAATTAATGAGATGGAGAAAAGCTCACCCCATTTATTTTTAAAGGCAACGTCGGAGAAACCTGTTCGTTAGGGATAAAAATGCGTTCATTAAGGCATTCGTTTTCATACGTTTGCTCTAAGGCTTAAAATCAAAGTAACGCCATTCTTCCTGGATGTTGTTACTTATTTGTTTATTTTTGTACTTAAACTTTTAATGTTTAGAACTCTGCTCCTGCCAATTAAAGTAATACCTGAGCTGATTATACTTTTCTTTAAACCTGTAAAACGTAGCATAGTTCATTTGGACAGATTAAAAAACTTTAAAGCACAATAATATTATAAAGAGACAAAATGTGTACGTGTCTCTCTAAAACCACACAACCGATTTTGATAATTCTTTCACCATTGAGAAACCTATTCGCATGAGCCATAAAACACCTTCTAACTTCTATTCATAATTACTAAAAGAAAGCCTTTGTTGAGAATTTCATAGATTAGATAATAGTCGAGTCTAGAATAATGTCGTCCTATATAGTGTAGTATACCTCTAGTTCCCGAGGCCGCGGGTTCAAACCCGGCGGTGGGCGATGGATTTTTTCGGGCGTAAAA
Source organism: Deroplatys truncata (assembly GCA_030765065.1). Lineage (NCBI taxonomy): Eukaryota > Metazoa > Arthropoda > Insecta > Mantodea > Mantidae > Deroplatys > Deroplatys truncata. Next base: position 170,857,040 of record CM060983.1, read on the forward strand.
ATCCTTAGCATGGCTTCCTTCGGAAGGGAAGTAAAGCCGGTGGTCCCGTGTCGTAGATTTACGACACGTAAAAGAACCTCAAGCCTGATAAAATTGTCTCCCAGCAAAATTACCGGTCTTTCACGCCCAATATATAACGGTACGCTAAGGGCCACAGCAGTTAAAAGAGCGTCCATAAATAAAACCCAATTTAATTTTCTAGAATAATGAATGTAGAAACAAAAACCGCGTTGCTGTACTCCGTAGAGAAAGCGTGGTAGAAACAAAATCCGGTTACATTTTATTTCAAGCAATATACATAAATGGCCATGACGTAATACTCAAGTAAACTGAAGACAGCTTAAAAAGCGACAATCGATCCCGTTTATAACGTTACGAATCGTATGTTATATTGATTTCTTTATTTGCAATTTAAAGAATTATTGCAGATGTGTGTAATGAAACACTTATCTTAATAACCTTTATTCTAATTTTATAGATGTATGCACTGAAGAATCACAAATTACTTAAATGTAAAGAATGATTGTAATATGAATATGCATTTTTATGTGACATTGATTTGAGATGTATATTGATTGTAATTATTGTTGAGAAGTAAGTTTATACGGCCTTACTGAAACTGACAATAATAGCATGCAATAATGCAGCAAGGGGGTGAGCTGTTTATCATTATTAGAGACGAGGAAGTTACGTAATGTTGGCGCGTTTTTCTGTAGAATTTGCTGGAACATTCTTCTTAGAGCATATGTGTTCATAATTTTCATTGGATATAAAAATAGACGCTAATGTTGGCGCGTTTTATTAGCCAATAGCAGCTCAGTTATAATCTTTAGGCATATCGGGGTGTAGGAGTATAAAAAGGGCTAGGTTAGAGATAGACCCCGTCAGTTCACCGAAAATATTTGTATGCTACACGTCACCTTCAGTCCGTCAGAAATATTTGTAAAGTATACGTCGGCTATCGATTCGCAAGTTACCCGTAGCAGAGTTAGCAAAATTCTCGTGTTGTAAAGTTAATTAAACAAAAGGTTGAAGTACGTGAATTAAAAGTGATCAGTAAGAAGTTATTATAATAGTTTCAGTTTGGCGAGTGTCTAGATCAATGTGTAAATCTGATAGTGAATGTGTTCGACAATAAAAGTGTAAAACAAATTCTTTCATCAGTGTTATCTTTGGATAAATGATTCCTTTCCGTTTACACAACCTGTATAAAGAGATGTGCTCGACCAAAAAGATCATAGCTAGCCGGAGGACAGTAAACAAAAATTAAATAAAATAACAGTCGCATTCTTTCAAACAAACACTAATACTACCGCAAATTGCTAACACCAGATGGAGCTACAAACCTAACAAAGAATCACATCACAAAATGGCTTCACCACGTGAAGTAAACACACATACACAAACATTATAACTATACCACCGCAAATTGGCACCACAACGTGGGGCTACAATAATGTTAAATAAATAACAAAAGTTACCGCTACAAAAATGGCTCCCAAACGTGGGGCTCAACAAAATAAATATAACAAGTATACCACTACAAATTGGCTCCCAAACGTGGGGCTCAACAAATTAAAAATATAACAAGTATACTACCACAACTTTTAAACTTTAAGTATCCGTTTTTTTTTTTTTTTGAGCCTCTCGGGAGTTCATGTAAATAGTACCTACTTACATAATATCATGGTTATAAATATGAATTATCTTTTTTTTTAAAAGATAGACGAGTATTGTCTCAGCCTGAAAAGCACATATGTTATCGCAATTTAGTACTTGAAGGCCTTTACGTCTAACATTATCGTGACTAGCAGAAAGTATATATAAAATAAGTTCGGAAAAAAACACCTGAAATAACGGACCCTGGTACCTAGTTTCCTAAACCTGGGCGTCCATTCCAAATTCTTATAATTTTATTCAAATTCATTGAAACTTACTTAATTTTCAGATGTCTTTATAAAAAGAAAAGAAAAAAGAAAATAACGCAAAAAAAGTTCCTGTATCTACGAAGTGCTAACAAAAATAACAATACTGGTATCCAGCTACCAATGTATTCTAAACTACATACAATATACGAAACAAATTAAACAACTACAAAGATCTTAAGACTAAAAGATTACAATTTCTTTAAGTTAAACTTTTACCGGCATCCGGTAAATTAAGTACTGGAATCCAGCACAAATTTTCCTGTTTATGAATTCTTTTTATTTATATAACTTTAATACTTAAGTTTATAATTAAATTTATTTTTGTTTTATTGTTTTATAATTATAAATGATTTTATAGTGTTAATATACATTTTAAGCTAATTAATTTATTGTTTTATTACTTTATTATATTACTTATTACTTATATTATTCAAAATTACTTATTTTATATTATTACATTATAAACTATCTATAAAGGTTTTCTTCTTAGGTATTTACAAACCTTTTCAACGCCATTCTTCCAACTTCTTTAATAATCTTCCACACTTAGCATTTTTCTTTTACTTTAACTCTTCTTAGTTCATAGGAATAATCTGTAGAATAACTATGAAAGTGATTATGAGAGGTAGGAAAATTCGCGAGACAGATTATTTTAAATCCAAATTATGCGTATATATACACCTAAGTTGCAAGGTATATCTGTCCCTTGAGCCCACTTCACGGCTGTAAGTACTGTAGAGGTCATAGGTTAACCGATTCGGATCACACGCCTGTGATGCATGACATACCAGAACTGCTGGTATTCTGTAAACATCTGTAGTATTTAGGAGTAAATGAGTAACGCTATACTGGAAGAACAAACACGCCGCAGATTGTCTTGCTTGAGTGTTCGCCTTAGGCATAGGCAACTCTCCAAACATGCCGCATGGAGGGCTGTCTACCTCTCAGGCGAGCAAACATTTAGCACACCTTAACATTTAAGTTATAAACCATAGTCCTATAATCACGGAAGCACTTAACTATTACGTGCGCAATGGGTTGCTGAAAATTCGTCGATCGCGCATGCTTGGTATACTGGACTGGGCACATTGCGTGAACAAATTTAGTTGTATTAAAGCACGAGTTGAACCCCTAGTTTGTTGCGGATTATTCCTAAATATCCCATTATCGAGATATTATCTCATCACAGTGCTTGACCAGAAGCCAATATTCACATTTAATCTGCATACCTTAAGAAACAACACTAAACTTAATATTTCCTTGCTTGTAAGTGAGATAGCTGAGTGCAGAAATACTGAAATCTGATAGTCAAATTTTTCAGTATTTCAATATATAGTAGAACCCTGCTTTACGGGGGCAGAGGCGTCTCGAATAACGCATGTTTTGGGATGATCGATGGTAACGATTTTAAGCAGCCAACGGAAGGAACTAATTGTATTTCAAATGCATGTAATAGTTTTACTTTCTCTAATACGTATAGTAAGTAGGGGAAGTATTGTATTCCACCCAAAAATTCGATACCGAGATTTCACCGGAAATACATGTTTTGAGGTCCCTTGAATAAAAAAAAGCATTTTTGCAAACATGTCCGTGTCTGTGTGTGTGCCTGTGAACAGCATAACTCAGAAACGAACAGTCGGATAAACACCAAACTTGGTATTTAGGTTCAGTATCTTCCAGAGATGCGACAGAAGGTTTTCAAGAAAATCCTCCCAACCCAGATTACCCTTTACATGGAACATTATTCGAAAATTTTAATTTTCTCAGAAATGGCTCTAACGATTTTGATTAAAATATCATATATTTAAGATACTTTCATGACAAGTAAAATGTATATCTTGAATTTTCTGGGAATGTCTCCAAAGTATTCTTCATTGTGAACGACTTTTGCATAACCGGTAAACCATAAGAGATAAACAAAATGTTACTACACAAAAAAATGTAGTTCGCGTTAAAACACACAATTTATGTCATATACATTTTTTTGTTGAGTGAACCATTTTCGAGATATTGTTTGTTATTCCCTTAAATTTTCCAATACTTATACTTTTTCTCAAATGGGAATTCGTTATTCATTTTTTTTATGTCCTGGACATGCAAAGATAATGGAATGCGCCACATAACAGCTCTTAAAAGATTTGACTATCCCTTAAAGCTTAGCATATTTGCCTTGTACCTACAAGAAAATTAGCGATAAGATTAACATCTCGATTAACATGAAGCATATGGAGAATGAGCGTTTGTAAGAATAGTTTGTACAAGAGTAGAGAAAGGCATGTGAGTATAACACAGATTTTTTTTAAATAAAAAAGCTACTAATGTATACGTATTGAAATACACCTGAAAGCAAAAGCGTTTTGTTATTGATAGTGTCGTAATTCAACATTTCCCTCTAAGATTTGTGTGCGAATTTCCTAACTTTAATGCTGCAAATCCCCTAGCACAGAAATCCCTTCCATCTTCCCCTAACATCTCTGCTAATAAATTTAGTCTTCTCTTGCAGTCTCGGACCAGAGTCGCATTCCTTTTGCGCGCTTTTGGGTAAACCGGAGAAATAGGGCTTCGTTTACTTTTTCGTATTCCTATTATTTTTTTTTAAATTTATTTTGGCATCTCTGAAAAATGCTCCTGACATTTTGGTTTCACTTTTATGATACTGTAGATAAGCCGACGCTATACTCTGTTGCAACATTTCGTGACAATCTTCTATTTTCCACCTGTCTAATGGATTCGAGTTTCTGTTCAATGCTTATTGCGACACGCTTTCTTTTCGCCGGCACCTTAAACATAAATAAACCACCTTGGCCAGCATCAACAGTAAATAACAATGGGCCAAGCAGTTAACACTTGCTATAACACTACAATATTTCTTGGGGCTAGGATTTTCTGCATACAATACGAAACAGCCGTATTGGAATTCAGGGTTGGGGAAAAATCATTTGCCAATTGTCGTGGTAACGCTGCCAGGGCTAATTTAACCATCTCGTCCATACTTTCTTATCCGCGCTCCTCTTATCCCCGTTTCGGTTAAGCGGGGTTTTACTGCACATATTTTTTAAATGTTATGCCCAACATACATACAGAAAACTTCTATTTAAACAGCTATCGAAGTAGCGTTCTGAATGCTTCTATGTAGCTACAACAAAATTTATATCTCGGAAAGAGTTTTTCGTGTAACTTAGAATAAACTTAGCCCTTGAGATACATTAAACTGACCCACGAGTCTTATTGCACTAACAGACTGCCATGGAATACTATGCTCGCATTTGGTTTCAAATTGGTCGCAAAGCTTTCGAAGTAAATGGGATGGAAAGATCGAATCTCAATCCATCATGACTGTTATCGCTACCAATTTATCGCATCAGTACTGTAACTTCCTTAGATTTAGCTTTTTAAGTTTGTTCGAAAGACAATAAAATTGCAATGTCTGGTAATTCTGCATAGTGTACTTTCAATAACATACACTATTAACGTTCACTCATCATTACACTTGAGTTACATTTTTCTTAAATGTTGTACCTCTGTAGAACTTAGTTTCCTGGTAGTTTCTGTTACCTTTGAAATTAAGTCATGCTTTTATTGCCGGTGTTTGTAATTAACTCGGCAAGTGATTTGTTCTTAAATTGCGAAACCCTGATTGTGGGTAGATATTTTCGCATTTACCAGGCCGCCTGGGTGGGGATTCCCGCTGGCCCTTCAGAACAATGGCCCGAGCAACAAACTCATTATGTGCCGCCTTCCCGCAGTTTGTATAATTTCTGCTCCAGCAGATTCCTTTCGGAAGATTCGAGTAGCTTCCCCTTCGAGAACCTTTTCGTTTTGTATGCAGGCCCATAGCAGCGAAGCTGCTAGCACCTGTCGGACAGTTAAGATAACAGTTAAGAAGTTGAAGGGTTTGGATAGTTAAAAGTAGACATTTAAGGTGACTCAAGTGTAACACGTTGTGCTGCGCTAACTGTTAAAGAAAGCGTCTTTCGCAGCTAATTGGTGTTCTCATTTGTTACAGTACATTCCAATAGAGACGTTTTTCTCTCTACACTTCTCTCTAGTAATGTTATAGGTAAAATAAAAACGCATTGTGAGATTATTGCTTTTAACACTTTTAGCAGTGATAAGGGTTTAACAGCGTCAACTAGTGCGCTAGGCCTCTAACAGGCAGTGAGTATTTAAGCTAACTTTAAGCTCCTTCACATCCATCCATCCATCTTTTGTGATGTTATAAAGCCAAACATCATGTTTCCCCTTGTTTTCTTCCCTAATTTAATTTCACTTTAAAACTCAGCCATTAATTAAATTATCGGAAAACTACCCACACTTGTGGTGCTACAGTTGATGTTTCCTAAAACGGCAAATGAAAAACAAAAGCACCGTGTGTTCAATACTTGCTAAAGCAGCAAGGGTAAAGGGAAATTCTCTTTATTTCACTAATGCAATCTAACATAAAGAATAACGGAACGAAAGAAAAAATGTAATGGTTATACCTATTCACAAACCTTTCTCTACCCAATGTCCTTTGTTTTCATCTCTAATTGATGGATAATTCTTTTAAATCATTTTTCTATGCATTCCATGTTAATCGAGGTAAGCCTTTGCAGAAATTATTTCGTTATACGTTTCACTTTAGTTACATACCACAATCTTTGTTTACAAGGTACACATAATTCCGCAGAAATGGCTAGGACTTAATGTGTATGTTAGACAATATCCAAGGCATTTCATTTCATATTCGTATTACTTCAAATTGTAGATATTGTAATTAACATCACCAGCCTTATTGTAAAAAATGAAATTTGGTTTCCAAAGTTGAAGGTGTCGTTTGGTTGGTACATTTAGGTGAAAATGTTTCGCCTTCAAATAGTTTGAAAATTTTTAGAAAATCAAACAATTAGTTTTAAAAAATGTCAACGATTTTATTTTCACTTTCTCTACTACGTATAGTAAGTACGGGAAGTATTGCATTCCACCCAAAAATTCGATACCGAGATTTCACCGGAAATATATATATATATATATATATATATATATATGTGTGTGTGTGTGTGTGTCTGTGGATAGCATAACTCAGAAACGAACAGTCGGATAAACACCAAACTTGGTATTTAGGTTCAGTATCTTCCAGAGATGCGAACGAAGGTTTTCAAGAAAATCCCCCACCCCAGATTACCCTTTACATGGAACATTTTTCGAAAATTTTAATTTTCTCAAAAATGGCTATAACGACTTTGATTAAAATATCATACGTTTAAGATATTTTCATGACAAATGAAATCTATATCTTGAATTTTCTGAGAATGTCTCCAAAAGAATTCCTCATTGTGAACGACTTTTGCATAACTGGTAAACCATAAGATATAGACAAAATTTTACTACACACAAATGTAGATTGCGCTAAAATACACAATTTATGTCATATACATTTTTTTGTTGAGTGAACCATTTTCGAGATATTACTTGTTATTCCCTTACATTTTCCAATACTTATTTTTTCTCAAATGGGAATTTGTTGTTCATTTTTTTTGTCCTGGATATGAAAAGATCTGTGACAAAGAGAATGGTGCTGCACATAGCAACCAGCTATTAAGAGATATGTCTATGCTTAAAGGCTACTGTATTTCTACATTGCCCTTGCAAATACAAAACAAGGCGCTTATTCTCCATATGCTTCATGTTAATCGAGATGTTAATCTTATTCCTAATTTTCTTGTAGGTGCAAGGGGAATATGGTAGTATTTAAGCGATAGTCAAATCTTTTAAGAGCTGGTTTCTATATGCCGCATTCCATTCTCCTTGTATGTCCAGGACATAAAAAAAATCCGATGTGTTACACTCACATGACTTTCTCTACTCTTGTACAAACTATTTTTTACAAACGCTTATTCTCCATCTACTTCATGTTAATCGAGATAAACATTTGCAGACTCTATCTTATTGCTAATTTTCTTGTAGATGTAAGGGGAATATATATTTACAAGGGCAATATAGAAAAACAGTAGCCTTTAAGCACATACATATCTCTTAATAGCTGGTTGCTAGGTGCAGCACCATCCCCTTTGCCACAGATTATAACTCTTTGCATATCCAAGACAAAAAAAATTAATAACGAATTCCCATTTTAGAAAATAAGTAGTGAAAAATTTAAGAGAATAACTAGCAATATCTCGAAAATGGTTCACTCAACAAAAAATGTGTATGACATAAATTGTGTATTTTAACGCGATCTACATTTTTGGAGTAGTCAATTTTGTCTATCTCTTATGGTTTACCAGTTATGCAAAAGTCGTTCACAATGGTGAATACTTGGAGACATTCCCAGAAAATTCAAGATATACACTTGATTTGTCATGAAAATATCTTAAACATATGATATTTTAATAAAAATCGTTAGAGCCATTTTATGAAAATTAAACTTTTCGAAAAATCTTCCATGTAAAGGGTAATCTGGGGTGGGGGGATTTTCTTGAAAACCTTCGTGTCGCATCTCTGGAAGATACTGAACCTAAATACCAAGTTTGGTGTTTACCCGACTGTTCGTTTCTGAGTTATGCTGTTCACAGACAGACACACAGACACACACACACACACACACAGATAAGACACACAGACACACACACGGACATGTTTCCAAAAATGCTTTTTTTGGATTCAGGGTGTCTCAAAACATGTATTTCCGGTGAAATCTCGGTATCGAATTTTTGGGTGGAATACAATACTTCCCCTACTTACTGTACGTAGTAGAGAAAGTAAAAAAACTAATAACGAATTCCCATTTGAGAAAAAGCATTGGAAAATTTAAGGGAATAACAAGGAATATCTCGAAAACGGTTCACCCCCCCCAAAAAAAGGTATATGATATAAATTGTGTATTTTAACGCGATCTACATGTTTTGTGTAGCAAATTTTGTCTATCTCTTATGGTTTACCAGTTTTGTAAAAGTCGTTCACAATGAAGAATACTTTTGGAGACATTCCCAGAAAATTCGAGATATACATTTCATTTGTTATGCAAATATCTTAACATATGATATTTTAATCAAAATCGTTAGAGCCATTTTTGAGAAAATTAAAATTTTCTAAAAATGTTCCGTGTAAAGGGTAATCTGGGGTGTATAATTTTCTTGAAAACCTTCGCGTCGCATCTCTGGAAGATACTGAACCTAAATACCAAGTGTCTCAAAACATATATTTCGGTGAAATCTCTGTATCGAATTTTGGGTGGAATACAATACTTCCCCTAATTACTATACGTAGTAGAGAAAGTAACAAAAATGAAGGGTAGAATTATAGAGGAATCTCTCTCTTAAGTACAGCATATAAATTATACTCAGCGATTTTAAACAAGAAATTGTCCAGTATGATAGAGAATTGATTAGGGGAAGAACAGAATGGTTTCAGAAAAGGAGGGTCACGTATTGATGTCATTTTTACTATTAAACAAATGTTATAAAAGAGAAGTATATTTAATTTAGAAAGCTGTGTTTTGTTTTTAGATTATATTAAGGCGTATGATAGAGTACAACCGGGTAAGCTAGGAAATATTGTCGGAAGAGTATAAAGTACCATACAATTTAATTAATGCCATTGTCTTTATACTACAAAACAATTATAACTGTCAAGGATAAAAGAACAGAAGTTAATACAGGACTAAGACAGGGATGTGGACCGTCGCCTATCCTCCTTGCGTTATAGAAGAATGGAGAGAGATATTTAAACCAAAAGGGATAATCATAAATAATGTAAACATAAACACAATACTTTTTGCAGATGACCAGATTAGCATTAGCACAAAACGAAATGGAACCGCAAAGATCAGTAACTAAATTGAATGAAGTAGGAAAAATATATAATACGAAAATCTCGGGTGAGAAAACTAAAGCCATGGCTATGATAGGGAAAGAACAAAGATGAGCTAAAATAGTTATTGGTGGAGAAACTATAGAAGAATTTTCAACATTTAAATATCTGGGATCAAAAATATCAGTAATGAATACTAAGGTAGATGTCGAAGAGAATATAGAAAAATTTAATAGATTAAACGGATGTATAAAACGACATTTTAGTAAAAACATAAGGAAGGAAATAAAGCAAATACTCCACAATATTATATCTACACCAGCATTGATGTACTCTTGTAAAACTAAGAAAGGGAAAAGACAATATTGGAAGCAACCCAAATGAGATTTTTACGATCATTGTTAGGAATTATTATAAGAGATAGGATTAGGAATACTGTAATAAGAGAGCAGGTAATGGAAGAAAACATTAATGGAGAAATACAGAGGTACCAAAAATGTTGGAAAGAGCATTTCTTACGAATTTCCCCTTCAAGGTATCCACGGCAAACTTTTTTTTATAGACTTTCAGGAAGAAGGAATGACCAGTTCAGTTAGCTTCGGAACAGGTCGAAAGGCCTAAACCTTGAATGGAAGAAGAAAGAAAGAAGAAGAATTTAATTTGAATTGTTTAGCCTAATTCTTGTGCAGTCCTAGACGAATGAAAAGAATGCATTAATGTCGTGACAAAATTATTTTTTTCGCACCTTGAAAGTAAAAGGTAAAATATTCTACAAGTAATTGCATTTATGTTAAATGTGATCTAACTATGGTGACACAGATAACCACTCTCTTTGATTTTCTTACTTTGTTGTCTTTAGATTAACTGGAATAGAAAAGGGCACCAGTATCTCTTGCTGCACTAAATATTCATGATGCATAGCATAAACAGCAAATGCATTTGTGTTCCTTTCATAGAACATGAAAAATGTATGAGATCATGCACACCAAAAACAAAAAGTTTGAGAATCGGAAGCAGCATCAAGTAAACCGTCGCTCCAGTAACGGCTCATATCTTATTCAATCTGCCTTCTAAAAGATGCAAGTATCTGTTATTGCTACAAAAATGCAGCTAAGAGAAAACAGGGTGCTACGAGAGCGAAGCCCGCAATAAAAAGTATCTCACTCGTGCTACACTCACATCAGTTTCTCCACTGTTATTACAAAAGCTTATTCCTCAATCTGCTTCATGTTAATCGAGATAAACATTTCCAGAAATTGATTTATTACATACGTCCTTGTAAGGGAAATAGGTAATTGCAGTAGGGTTAAGCAATAGTCAAATATTTTAACGACATGTCGCTATATGATGAATTTGAAATTCCGTTCTATTTGCTTGACTAACAGAAAAGAGAAAGAATAACAACCTTCCTTTGGACAAAAATATTTATAAGTATTTAAAAATTCAAACCAACAACAAAAGGAATAACTCCGAAATGCTAAACTCTTTAAAAAACAAATTTAAAAAATGATAAATTGTGTGCTTTAACAAGATTTACATGATTTTGTGTAGTAAAATTGTGTCTATATCTTGCAGTTTACCAGTTATGAAAAAGTCATTCAGAATGAAGAGGCCATCATAAGCTATTCCCAGATAATTCAAAATATACAATTAATTTATAATGAGAATAGCTTTACATATTTTAATCAAAATCGTTATAACCATTTTTTTGAAAAAATAAAAATCTTCCACAAATTTTCCATATAAAGGGTAGTTTGGCGTGGGGGGATTTGTTGAAACAGCAGCAGCTATAGACACTCTTAGCCTCTCCGTGGGTCCTCCTGTGCGTATGTTGTTAAAACAAATCATTATTGTGTTCAACTGTCAGAGCACGGTATACTAAATTAATGAACAATCGAATGTGTTACCGAATATTAACCAATGCTACCAACACTGGGAATGGGAAAATGGATGATGGAACGCGTCCTATCTCGGTCCCCTTATCTTCGTGAGTAAAATGTGAACAAACCAGTTCGGTCCCGTATCTACGTCAAAGTTATTACTTTAAAATGTCTCCCAGTTACAAGCCATAACGTGTGCCTATGTGGCAGACAATGCAAAATTTTTAGCCATACCTGTTCACCTACAGTGACTGCAGAAAATGTTCGTATACTTGAAAAATTCTATCAGCCTTATTAATGTAGTTGCCTACCCTCGTAGCCGTGGTCGCTGGGGTGTATAGCTCCCGCGCTCCGCCAAGCTGAGGGTCGCGGGTTCGAGTCTCGCCTTGGGCATGTGTGTGTGTGTGTGTAATTGCGATTATAAGCGGTAACGAAAACAGTAAGAACACAGTAAAAACTGGATAAACCAAGGGAACTTAAAAAAATCACCAAAAGTAAATTAAAAAACAATGTAGCGCTTACACAAAAGAAAAAACGTAATTACAAATTACGTATTTTGGCGTTATTTTAAAATCTGTCATTTCATTAGAATTATAACCTTTTAAATAATATACCGATTTCAATTATTTTGTGTGTCACAACTGATTTTGAAATTAAAATTGGTTTTGATGAAATATGAAACTGCGACGTCACTTTGCGGCCAATACAAACTAATGAACTATATTGAGCTTAATTTCCTATAGGACCGAGTTACGCCGTTTACATTTTGGGACACGGGAGAGGGTTAGGTTGTTTACAATTTGGGGCGGGACCGATTTAGCATTCTAACGTAGAAAATGGGACCGAGATGGGTCTCACAGGGTTGATGTAACCCATTAACATTTTTACATTCTCTACTACGTATAATAAGTAGGGGAAGAATTGTATTCCACCCAAAAATTCGATACCGAGATTTCACCGGAAAAACATGTTTTGAGGCCCCCTGAATCCAAAGCATTTTTGGAAACATGCCCGTGTGTGTGTGTGTGTGTGTGTGTGTGTGTGTGTGTGTGTGTGTGTGTGTGAACAGCATAACTCAGAAACGAACAGTCGGATAAACAAACTTGGTATTTAGATTCAGTATCTTCCAGAGATGCGACACGAAGGTTTTCAAGAAAATCCCCCCACCCCAGGTTACCCTTTACATGGAACATTTTTCGAAAATTTTAATTTTCTCAAAAACTGCTCTAACGATTTTGATTAAAATATCACATGTTTAAGATATTTTCATGACAAATGAAATGTATATCTCGAATTTTCTGGGAATGTTTCCAAAGTATTCTTCATTGTGAACGACTTTTGCATAACTGGTAAACCATAAAAGAAAGATAAAATTTTACTACACAAAAAATGTAGATCGCGTTAAAATACACAATTTATGTCATATAATTTTTGTTGTTGAGTGAACCATTTTCGAGATATTGCTTTTTATTCTCTTAAATTTTCCAATACTTATACTTTTTCTCAAATTCGTTATTCGTTTTTTTACGTACTGGACATACAAAGAGAATGGAATACTCCACATAGCAACCAGCTCTTAAAATATTTGACTATCGCTTAAAGCCTACCAGTTCCCCTTGCACCTACAAGAAAATTAGCAATAAGATTAACATCTCGATTAACATGAAGCATATGGAGAACAAGCGTTTGTAAAAATAGTTTATACAAGAGTAGAGAAAGTCATGTGAGTGTAACACAGATTTTTTTCCTATAAAATCGCTGCATCCCAGAGAGCATATATTTGCTAAACGTTATTCGTCAATAACAAATATGCGGCGTATGAATGGAATAGTCAGAGAAAAACACGTTTTTTATACACGTGCCAAATTAACCAAGAGTACTTATTCGTTTAAGTAGGCTTTAGTGGTGAAAACTCCATCTGATAGGTATTTGTATGTTTCATTGTGATATCGACTGTTTGCACGTGAACCGGTTCTTCTCTAACGGCCTTACGGATATCACTTGTGCACACAAAAGCACTTGTGTCGTCATCTGATCTATTTTGTGCGAGCAAAATAAATTTCAATCTTACAAGCGTGCGGAGGATACAATTAGGTAATCCGATCCCTCCGCAGTAGAATGAGCGTAGCGTCAACCAGGCACGTGGCCTAGTTTTAAAGCAGAAACTGGAATATTTTGTTACTAACTTTGCCAGACGACGGTGGCTTGCGGTCTGTAAAGGCTTCTTCCCTAGCATCGCTGCGGTATCGATCAGTTAAGTCACGCCTCAGCGTGCAGCTCCGCTCCGGTGAACCCTGGAGGTTGGTGGCTTGTGGGTAGGGCCCGTGCGACGTCTGATGTGTTCTAGCTGGAAACGCTAGGGACCCCGCATTTGGTCGCCCTTCGAGTCTCTCCGCTCATCCTTCCCTCCCATGGGTCACATAGGAAGCATAAAGGTCCGACTGGCCTGCGTGTGGTGCTCTGCCCCGATTCCGGGGGCCCCTTCGTGATACGTGCCTTTATCTTTACCAGCTTTGCCCGACTTATGTTTGTTCTAGACCTACATTAGCACAAATATTATATGAAATAGCAAAGGGGAAAATCGAGTTTCGTGTTGATAACATTGATATTTATTTACAGTTATCAGGACTAGGCTTTTATGACCTAAAAATGTTTGAAGTATAGCCTATAAAATGACTTAATTTTTTTTAAAAAAATGGCATAATAATTACAAAAAATTATATAAAATTGATATTTATATTATTCAAATTAGTATTCAGAAAGTTACAAATTAAATGCATACATGGGCATTATTGCTACGTGGGCTGGAGCTGCAGCCACGGAATGCGTCCGGATTCGATCCCACCCATGGGGGGGGGTGCGGAGTTTAAGTCCCGGGTGTGGGACAGGTGCCCAGTTAATACACTTAGTTGTATTTTATGAAGACAGAAAATCCCTCTAATTCCATGCAGTTTACTCTTTGGGAGCTAGTTCTGAAGACAGGTAGCCTGATAAACTGTGAGAGGCAAGTATTGTCAATAACAAGTTTAAGAATTGTCCTGGGTACTACAAGAACACTTCCATAATTTCGCGTGCAGTTAATCATTATAAGCTGTTCAGAGAAATTAATACATACAACAAACATAGTTCATAATTATTCCGTGAATAGCACGCACCCAATGCTGTTTCGTGTGGATCTTTTCGGAACAAAAACACTGTTATATACTTTTCAGATCTTGTTAAACAGTTTAAGTACGTACATCCCAGCACACAATACTCTTGGCATTTTTAACTGACAACTATACCGTTTTATGTATTCTTTTGCTCGCTAAGATGTAATTTGATTATTAATTATTGGACCGTTTGGAGACAGCAACGAACTCATTAGTATTCCAAATCCACACTGACTAAAATGTATTCCTATGTTCAAGTTGTGAACTATGGATAAGGGTAGGCCCGAAAATGACAACAGTTATCTGTTTTGCCTCCTGGCCTGAATACATTGAGATTACTTTGGGTGATCGTCCAACTCTGCCATGCGTACATGGGCGTAAGGGCGGCAGTCGGGTTGGCAGATCAAGGAACTTCATGGACTGTAGCGCCACGAATGATGATGATTATGATTATTATTATTATTATTATTACTGCTGCTACATAGGTAGAAAAAGTCGGTATAACAATAACATGGGGTAGTTTAGAACATTAATTAAAAAATATATCTCTTCCATGTTCTTATTTGAAAAATCTGAAAAGAAAACTAAGAAAATCGTTTTCGAAGCAAGTCGTACAAAACTGTAGCAGTGACTCTCCTGAGTTCTCAGCTTACACAACATTCATAGAGAATGATGACTTCAAGGTCTATCATACGATATAAGGACAAGGTCAATAGCAGCACGATGTATGCACTTATTAACCGGAAAAAAAGACAAAAAAACCTCCCTCCGCCCTAGTTTGGGACAAGAATTCGTAACTGTAATGATACTTGCTCCCCTAACAATCACCTCCCTCCCACAAGCTTCCTTCCCAAACTAACCATTAAATAAGAATATGGTTTTTCTTTCCAAGAATGCGAGTAAAGAATGTACAAAGTTATTTAATTCTTCAGTTGAATAGTAAAATGTCTGATGTTTTGAAAGTTATTCTTATGTAAACCGCTAATTGTTAAATACGTAAATTCAATACGATTACATAAAGACGCAAAGGGCAATAAAATGACAAAATCATGAGTAAAACTGAAAATATTGTCCTAAAACTCTAGAAAGCTGCATGAAACGACAAAAAAAGGACCTAATAAATATGCACCTTCATAATCTGGGCTCCCGTGATAAGGATTTACGTACACGTTAACAATGCTTTGACGCACACTTAAAAGAGACATGTCATCAGAATCCGGGCCATGGTTATCATACAACCGCATCCGAATATTTTCTAATTTTCAATTTTAGCTCAATAATTGAGGTTATCGTACTTAATTGTTACCCTAAAGCCAAAAACTCACGTTTCTAAAACAGATGCTTGTACGTGTTTTAACCCGAGAATGGCTGCACAAACTACAATAAAATCTGGAGCAGAAGCGGATTACTGCAAGTAATATCTGCATGTGCATCGTCTATAGGGGTATACATATGGCAGCGCATGCCACAAATCTGCGTTCACAGGTCAACAGTTGCATGAAAAGAGGAGTCCCCCCCTACCTTCCGAACATTTTTAGTGAAAGTGCTTGCTACCTTCTCAGCACCTGATCATAACGTATGGCGGATATAGTACGGGAATTTGTCCGCTCCCAAAAAACAACGAAGCTTTGCTTTTGTTTGTATTAACTAAGTGACACGAACTGGGCGCATATTGGAAAATAGTTCAGAACTTGGGATTTGGTTATTATAATTATCATCATCATGCGTTTACAGCTTACCTGAATTAAACCAAAAAAAAAAAAACATTTTTAGAAAAAGTTCAGGGTGTATCTGTGAGCAGCATAACTCAAAAATGAAAACTTGCTTAAATACGGAACTTAGTATTTAAGTTCAGTATCTTCCAAGGATTCGACACGAAGATTTTCAGGAAAATTCCCTTCTAATCTAATTATCCTTTGAATTGTTTTTTATTTTCTCAAAAATGAATGCAACGGTTTTTATTAAAATACTGCATGTTGAAGATATTTGGTGAGAAATAAAATGTATATCTTGAATTTGCTGCAAATAGCCTATGAAGGGCTCTTCATTCTATAACTACTTTTGTATACATTGTTGGTAAACCGTAACAAAGAGACTTGCTACGCATAAAATGTAGATCTCATTAAAATACACAATTTATATCAAATATTTTTATGGCGTTAACCATTTCCGAGTTATTCCTTGTTATTGGTTTAAATTCATATGTGGTTAATACTCTTCTGAAGTGGTAAGTCGCCATTCGTTTTTTCTCGTAACGATTTAAAGAGCACGGAATTTCAAAGCCATCCGTTGCGAGTAGTTTTATAAAAATCTATCTACTACCTACAACGAATGTGTAAATGTGTAATAAAAGCTTATCTCGATAAGTATACAGAACAATAAGCCTTTAAAGAAGAGAAAGTCATGTGAACGCAGCACAGCAGATTTTTAGTTGCATTCGAACATTGCCGTGTTAAATTTTAAATGGTGTTGCAAAAAGGAAGTTACACTTAACAAAGGTGTGCCTTGAGCGAAGCAAATGGCACACACAACAATCACACTAATAATGAGTGTCAGGTTTCATGGTGCAGCATAATAAAATTACGTGTAACGGAGGTGGAAAAGAAGAGAGGGATTCAGACGTAGCCAATCAAATAAATGGCCGTAATATGTAGCTTTGAACTCTCGCTCCCAATCACTTGCAGCATATATTGAATTATTCAAATAGGTAGAAAGGGATATTCTTCATGGCCAATGAAAAACGCGTTCTGCAAAGGGAGTCCCCGCAAGTTCAGAAATGCTACTGAAGTGGTTTCACTTTAGGATTAAAGGAGTTGTAAACAAAACCACGTGACAAGAGAGCACCTCATTGGCTGCTGGGCAAACTACAACTTCTCCCGCTTAGCATGTCGTCTCTTCTAGATAAATCAGTTCGATTCCTTCGTAACATGTCGTGGCTATTCTCGTGCAGAGAAACTTTAAAAACCCATTATTGTGACAGTTCAATTTATGAAATAAAATGTGTTTGTTCAGATTTACTTTAAGTAAATGAAGCGTTATAGCAGACGGTTTAAGAGGCTATGCGCAGGCGCTGCAGTTCATTTCCGGCTTCCGGGTAAGCCGCCAGTGTACTTTTGCAACGTGTTGAGAAAATGAGTGTCATGGCTGAGAATTCTCTGCCACTGTGGAAACAAACGCGGAAAATGGAAAGAAGACAACTGCGTTAAATGCTTTTAACAAAGTCTGTGAAACGTACCCACCTTTATTCGACAATGAACTTTGTTGGTCATTATTTAGCAATAATTGACCTTCTTTGTTAGTGGTGCAAAATTGTTTCTCGGATTGCTTGCGTCGCGGTTGTTTTCTGTGGGTTTCTAACCTTGAGGCAGTATTTTAATACCTGAATAATTTAAATTGTATTTTATAATAAGTAAATTCAGTAACAGCCCGCCTTGAAACAATATGTATGTAATAATTATTTAAAATGTATGTAACAGTCATTGCATATGTTTATTTTTTATTGTAAACATGTTTTATTAATGTTATGTGAATACATTATATACTTTAATAATGCAAGAGTTGTGAGAATAATAAGTCTTAAGTTGCTAACATGAGGTAATAATGAGATAACCTTAGCAATAATGAGTTTAAGAGTTTGAAAAGTTACCAATCGTGATTATATCAAAGATAAGGTAAATTCAGTAACAGTTTGAAATTAGCCAATCAATAGCAAGGAAAAAGTTTAAATAAAATGCAGATATTCTATTGGACTAGAATTAGCCAATCAGAGACTTGAAATACCGAGCTTACAGGTTTAACCGTTGAAATGTTACTCAGTTGCTGGCAAGTCTTGGTAGCGAACAGATGTAAGATGTGTTCTCTACGAGTGAATCGTAAAATATGAATACGCGCTTAGTGAAAGTATTGAAGATTCTCAGTTCTTAAAAAGTGTAGTGTTTTATAAAAATGTGCAAAATTAATAAAAGAAGTGAGTTTACAAAGTTAAATTCTGTGATGTCTACATTCTTGTTATATCGCACGCTGAATAAGAGAAACATGTTTCTAAAGTAAGACTGACTCAGCCGAGGCAAAATTCAAACCTAAATAATATATAGAAGCAGTTTTTGATAACAAAGTTAAATATTATAGTGAAAAACCTGGAATATAATAACAAAAACACATCTTGAAATCAGCTTCTCGTACGTAGCAGCATATTGCGTAATAACAGTAACTATTACGTAATCAACAAATTCAAACATACGCCCAAAGCGTGTTTTAGGAACTCCATAAATGCAACTAAATAAAATATTTACGTAAATAAATATTACGTAAAATACAATTACGTAAGCATACCAACTTCTTCAAGTCTAAACATATATATTACGAGAAGCAAAACAACTTCAAGTTTACGTAAAAACAAAAAGCAGCACAACATAAACATAACCTTTTTCAAGTTTAAAAATAAATTACGTAAACATCATCCTCTTCAACCTATGGTCCTAATTATTTTCTTAACTTGTTGACTCATAAAAGGCTAAAGCAAAAGTGGTATACAGATATTTGTCATTAAATGAATCATTTCTAAAGCCTGAAGCAGTTTTAACCACAGATACAGAACTGTTCAGGTACAACTTTTATGTTAACTTGTTAGCATTGTATATTAGAAGTTTAGGATATAAGGCAAAATATATAAATAAGACATGCATTGTTTAAAAGCTAATGATCCCCAAGCTGAGCAATAAATTTTAAGTTGATTTTCATTATTTTGATATGTTAACTATAAATCGGCATTATTATTGTTAATTTAAATTTATTAATTGTATAGATATACTTTCTCCATATGGCAGCTCTTAATTGAGGGAAGTGTTATAATAAAAAATAAACATTCTGTCTTAAGCAATTTCCTCTCACGGGTCTTAGTTCCGTCATCCTCCACGTGGTGCTGTCATGTGCTCGGCGGAGTGATACATGTAAGTTCTGTTTACTTCTTTCAACTTATAGTGAAAATGGTATAGCTGTTCGTGCGTTACTTGTGCCCGTTATTGAGCATAACATGCCCTACATATCGAGAAGACGTTGTATATCGTATTAATTACTTAACATAGGTATAGTGAAATCATAATGCCCTTAGGACACGACAAAAAGATGTAATTACTTGAAAAAGTTGTAATAAAATTTCAATGAAAACCAACCTAACTCAAAACCATTCACTGGTACTTGCGTAGTTTCTTCAAGGCTCAAAATCAGTGTCAAATTTTATAACAATAGAATGTCCTTAAATAATAATAATAATAATAATAATAATAATAATAATAATAATAACAACAATAATAATAACAACGATAGTCGGTGTGATTTATGTCTCGCAGGAATCTCTTTAAATACCATAATTTTAACGTGAGGCTGTCGCAATGAAGCACACCTGAGCAAGGATCGAAGCTGCAAACTGGAAAACCTACTCCCTTACCCAGAAACAAAATGCTGAACTGAACGTTTCTCTTTAAGTTCTTATGGGGAAGGAAATTTTAATCGAACAGAAGGAAGTATACAAATAAAGGAACGAGAAATGCGCTCCCTCGAGATATCAAAGGTGGTAGAGAAGCGCTACATCAAAAAGGTGCAGTCTTGTTTCATTTCAGGTTGGGACGAAGGGAGCAACGAATATTACAGCTTTCGTATTGAACATTGTATTTAAAGATTGGCTTCAGAAATGACCCAAAAATATTTGGTAAACAAACGTATTAATAAAATGATGTACATCATGCATGTTGACTCCTCTTTTTGTCACTTCTGCATGCATTACTTTTTTTTCTTCTTTTTTTCCCCGCTGTTATAATTCAATGATAAGGTGAAAGTCTAAGAAACACTCAAGTCTGTGTACTCATGTTTGTCGTTTTTTCTCCATGCAGTTGACTTTTGTTTCCCAAATTAAACTCGCAGAAACAACCGACACTGGAAAATCCGTGGCTCAAATACCAGCGATGGTGTTGAATTTTTCAGTCGTCTGATTCCAACTTTCCAACCTTATCCAACAGATGGCTTGTGTGGAAGAACAATTAATTCCATTAATTGACCTAATAGTGGTCGAAACTATGAAGCCCGGGACTTAAAATACTTACAGCATTGTAAGTCGAACATTGGGATATGACATCTCAATGCAATTTGAGACCTCCTTGTGGTTTACCGGGAAAAATGCGAATGAGTTGGGGAATTTAATTCGTGCCGGGATGTTGCCATGGTAGCTCAGTGGTTAGAGCTACCAGACTGAAAGCGGGAGATCCGTGGTTCAAATGCTGGCGATGGCATTGAATTTTTCAGTCATCTGATTCTACCTTTCTAATTTTAAATTGTTATTTTATCAGATTGGATATTCAAGATGTTTATTGTAATAACATTGTATAATAAGTAAGATATAAATAACAAAAAGGCAACAAACATTAAGTCCTACTCGTTGTCAAGGTAATTCAATGAGCATAGAAAATTTTTTCTTCGAGATAGCTAAGTGGTGGAGACACGCCACAGATTAAATAAGTAATTTTATTATTCATCAACATTACTGACGATGCCAAAAAGAACAAATAAGGTAGTTTACTTGAGGTATTCAATCATTAATAGTTAAAAAAAAACGTAATAACGGGTTGAGAGTTATAAAAACAGTACGACATATACAACGACGAATTATTTGTTAGAATAATAAATTTCACCTATAATAATTATTGAAAAGAGGTGCTTATCTGAAACCATTAATATGAGTTTACATATATAATATTATCTACAAGTAAACGATTGAAAATAAATATCACATTCAATAAAGGCAAACTTCACATTATCACTTTTGTCAACAAAATACATTACTAACCTAAATGCATTACAGCAAGTGAGTTGCATCGGTTTGCCACATATAGATATAAGAGCCTATCAAAACCGAGGGCAACGAACTCTGAGATAAAGACAACTCATCTGGGAGTATACGTAACAAAATGTTTGCCACGTTGTATATAGACGTCAGTGCAGTATCCCGGGGAGATCCACGACACGGAGCATCACACCGAGAGCCATCATTAAATCCCGCTGCAAATGTCAACCATCCATCTTTATTTTCACTGTGCAAGGTAACCCAGCAGACAACAGATCTAAAGATGGGAAGATCAGCCTATGGTAATTAACTGTTCTTTCACAGAAGCGCTACGTAGAACAAGGTTGGAAAAGTAGAATCAAACTGAAAAATCTGATGTTACACTCACATGACTTTCTCTACTCTTATACAAACTATTTTTACAAACGATTATTCTCCATATGCTTCATTTTAATCGAGATATCGAGATGTCAATCTTATTGCTAATTTTCTTGTAGATGCAAGGGGAATATGGTAGGTTTTAAGCGACAGTCAAATCTTTTAAGCGTTGGTTGCTATGTGGCGCATGTCCAGGTCATAAAAAAATGAATAACGAATTCGAGAAAAAGTATAAGTATTGGAAAATTTAAGGGAATAACAAGCAATATCTGGAAAATGGTTCACTCAACAAAAAAAAAATGTATGACAAATTGTGTGTTTTAACGCGAACTACATTTTTTGTGTAGTAAAATTTTGTTTATCTCTTATGGTTTACCGGTTATGCAAAAGTCGTTCACAATGAAGAATACTTTTGGAAACATTCCCAGGAAATTCAAGATATACATTTTATTTGTCATAAAAATATCTTAAACATATGATATTTTAATCAAAATCGTTATTTTGAGAAAATTAAAATTCTCGAAAAATATTCCATGTAAAGGGTAGTCTGGGGTGGGGGGATTTTCTTGAAAACCTTCGTGTCGCATCTCTGGAAGATACTGAACCTAAATATCAAGTTTGGTGTTTATCCGACTGTTCGTTTTTGAGTTATGCTGTTCACACACACACACACACACACGGACATGTTTCCAAAATTGCTTTTTTTGGATTCAGGGGGTCTCAAAACATGTATTTCCGGTGAAATCTCGGTATAGAATTTTTGGGTGGAATACAATACTTCTTCCCCTACTTACTATACGTAGTAGAGAAAGTAAAAATTCAATGCCATAGCCGGGATTTGAACAACCGATCTTCGGCTTCCGTCCGGTTGTTTTAACCAACTGAGCTACCATGGCAAGATACTGGCACAAATTTAATCACCCAACTGATTCGATTTTTTCAGCCAAACCACAAGGAGATATATTCATTTTTAGATTGTGGCATTATGTTTTATCCCTTAACTGCTATCAATGTGATTTATACATATAAAATAATAGCTCACCTATAAGCGATCAGTAATTGCTATAAATTGCATATTACAGCCATTGCATTATGTTTATTTATTGTATATATGTATAAAATATTATGTGAATGTATTTCTTAGTTTAGAAGCGTAGGAGCTCTGAAGGTAGAAGCTAGCTGTTTTGTTATAGTAAACGGTGTCATTAAGTGGAAAGCAGAGGGTGGCTAACAATGAATTGTAATCTTGGCAGAACAATAAGTTATAAAACTAAGGAAGGCTACCAACAATCGATGGAAAAAATATAATGTAACGTAGAACTCACGTGGATACAAAAAGCCAATGAAAGTCAAACCAAGTGTTTTGCTAGAGTAGGCTTAGCCAATCAGAAAATAGAAACATTAAATTTAAAATTTTAAGCTGTAGACGCTAAGAGGTAGCGTACCCAAGCCAAGTCAGTTCAGTAGATGCAGCTCAGAGTGTGCAAATGTGAAATATTAGGGCAGTGCGGAGAAGATAAATTTTGACCTCTAAAAATGTAGTTAGGAGCAGTTAATTACTATAACCATACAATACATTTTATTTAATATTCGCAAGATATAAATTTGTGTGATTTATAATTTTTTTAACGCGAATAGAGAACTTAAAAATTCTCTGTAAGCTGCAGTTCGTTAGCACACTTATAGAACTTACTGTCTTACAGCACCATACGTAAATACTTCAGTAATTTGTTATTATTTGATGTATTATTCAACTGACTTCAAGAAGTAATAAAGAAGTGAGAATTTAAAACTGTAACTTGTATAAAGTGTGTGACACTAATCTACAGCCGTACCACCCTTGTTAAGAGATACCTGCTCAACCAGATATAACTGAGCAGCCGAGGCATAAATTAAATTATAATTAATTATCACAAATTGCTACATATAAACTTTATTACACAAACACACACACGAACACTACACACAATTTTTCCATCTGATTCTACCTTTCCAACCTTGTCCTACACACGGCTTGTGCGAAAGAATTAATTAGCATTAATTGACCTAATAGTTGGTTAAACTATGAAGCCCGAGGCATAAACACTTACAACATTGTAAGTCGCCATTGGGGGTATATCATCTCAAAATGAATTTGAGATCTCCTTGTGGTTTACCGCGAAAAATGCCGAGTCAGTTGAGGAATTTAATATCTTATTGGCATGTTGTCATGACAGCTCAGTTGGTTAGAGCAACCGAAGATCCGTGGTTTAAATCCCGGCTATGACATTGAATTTCTCAGTCTGATTCTACCAATTACTTGAGTATTCGGAGGACAAATATCTTAAAATCAGATTTAAATTATCCATGCCAAATAAGACTGGTGCCCTCATGCATATTGCTTGGAGCAATATTTACGCGGATTTGTTTCACACGAATTTATCTGCGGAGTAATAAAAACCTATTTCAGTATTTAATACCATGAAGCAACATGTTCGTGTGTTAATATCCAAGCTTTAAAAATCACTTTATGTATTTTAATCATTTTGGAGTTGAACTTAGCCCTAAGCCCATAGCCGTGGAGAGAACAGTGCTTTACAATGGTGAAGGAAGTATCAACATTTGTCGAGTGGTTTCTTAGATTACTCTGTACGCACGGGCATACGACATTTCTCTCTTTATAACAGTAATAGTGGTTAATTTTAAGATAATAAAGTTATAAACAGCAAGAATGCAACTGAAGTATTTTGAAGACATGTATAGCAGCATTAAAGCATTTAATAAAATGGCGCATGGTACTGTTGCTTTGTTTGTTTCTTTTTTTCTTCACACTATCAAGTTTCTGTAATTGAAACACAGTTCATTACTTGTATTTAGTTTTCTTAGTTACAGTGCACTTTCCTTAGCTTTTCAAACGTATAACAAAAACATATGCTACCGAGCGTGATAGATCAGGCGATAAAGTCTGTAGCTCTCATTCAGGAGGTCGCGTTTTCAAATCCTGTGTACCGGGCAAACTTAAATGTTTCTTTTTGTGGTTTTCCTCAGTGGCCAGGTAAATAGAGGATTGGATATTCAATACACGATCCAAAGTTTCATCTGCAACTCAAAAAGATACGATACAGGAAAGCGAGTAATCAACTAAGACCATCTGCCCAGCATCGCAATAACTACGTGTACTACACACAAAGAACAGCCAGCAGTTCCACGATTCTTAAATCCACATTCCGCCAAAACACAAGATGGCAGAAGAAAGGCTACTACACAACTAAGGCCATCTATCAGCAAGTTCCTCAAACAGGCGACACAGAAAGACGACTACTTCACTAAGTCCATCTGTCTGTAATACACGACTCAGATGAACCAACGACCTGTATTGACCGTCGCGATATGCCCAAGAAGTTAAACACTGGGGTCTCATTTAAATATTGTAACCACGCGCGCGAGTTACCTAAGGACCTCCACCATCATCCTCCGTAGTCTAGGCGTCCTATGCTAGCCTCTAGTTCCCGAGGTCGCAGGTTCAAATTCGGCGGAGGACGATGGACTTTTTCGGGCATAAAATCCTTAGCATGGCTTCCTTCGGAAGGGAAATAAAGCGGTGGCCCAGCGTCGTAGATTTATGGCACGTAAAAGAACCTCAAGCTTGATAAAGCGGCCTCTGAGCAAAATTTCCGGACCTTCACGCCCATTATAGAATTGGACGCCAAAGACTATAGTAGTTAGAGAGCATCCATAAATAAATAAAAATAAAACTCTGAACACGCACCTCGATCGATCCCCCCAGGATAGAAGGCGCGTAACAAGCTCATTATGTGTCACTTCCCCGCAGTTTAGGTAATTACTGCTCCAGAAATTCCTTTGGGCCTGTTCTAGTAGCCTCCCTTTCTAGAACGTTCAGTTTTGTATGCGGGTCCTATATAAGGGGCTGCTCTTGTCCGGACAGTCAGTTCAGAGTAAAGAAGTCACGAAGTGAAATGTACTATTTAGATGAGTTGTGACTCAGCAGTTTAGTTGTGTTGTGTTCCGAGTGAGTGCCTAAGTATAAATAAAGTGTGTTTCGCAATAACTGATTTTCTCATTTGTTGCAATACGTTCTTATTCAAGCTGAGGACTGTAGTGACTTCTAAAAGACGTCTACATTACAACAGCACATTTAAATGTACAAAATTTATAGCCGACACACGCTCCCGTACGTTTGTAGAACACGCGAAACAAATATTTAAATTTTAACAATCTAGGAACATGTACGAGAAACATCAGGAATCGCAACTGTTAAAAATACATTTTGCTCAATACGGATATACCGACAGCAGACGTGGTTGCGACACACATTTGTTATGCAAGCTAAAGCTTAGGACTGCAGTGATATGGTGTCCTAACGTCAGGGATTGAAAGCAGGAGGGATGAAATCGACGGATAAAAACCTCTACAAGTGACAGTATCTGTTTGACGTGCTAACGTAAACTCACTCCGCCCATGTCACTGAAATGACGAGCGTCTAACCAGTGTACATTTGTTTCACAAACAGCAGATAACAAATCGCTGCTTGCAAACTCGTAGTTGAAGCGCTTTCCTCAATTACTGTTCATATGACACTTGCTTTTCAAAGTTCTTATTCATCTCTACTTCACAGATGGGCTCCTAAGTATACATTTTGAGTGCTCACAAAGTGTTAAAGCTCAAAACAGCCCTGAAAATATGAAATGGCATCTGCTGCATAGTAGTTATAATTGCGAACAATTTGACATAACTGCAGCCGCTCCCACAACAACAATAATGATGATGATAAACTGTCTAACAAAAGAAAGCGCTGTTTGTATGGATGTTTGTTGTTGTGTACATACTTAAGTACAGCGTTTTAGGGCAAGAACTAAGCAATGTCTAAATTAAGTTGTTGTTGAGAGTATGGCCTGGAATAATCGGGAGAAGTTTCCGCGCTCGTGCATGTTACCTACCTCTGCCGTAGTGCTACCAACTAGTGGCATTAACGTAAAACTGCAGTGATAGTATGGAAACAGTGCGGAAAGTATGCACGATCCGTATGTATTTGACCCATAAGGTATTTACGTCATATCAGTTGCGCATGCGCAAAAGCTCTTTAAAATTGTGCACAAGTCGAGCTGTACTACCGACCCTGTTGCCACATTTCATCTAGTTTAAAGGAGTAGTGCTGCGGATTTAAACACCGTAGCTTTTAAATTACGTTTATTAGCATTCAAAGAAAACAATAACAAATAAATCTGCAATATGCCATAAGTTAGGATATTCATGTGCTCTTACACAACAGCTGCCACAGATTGCGAATAATTTAAGAAGGCATCCACATTCGCTGCGAAAGCGGAACATTACGGGACCAACATGTGAAATTTGGAAATTACTTGGGTATTTCTTAATTACTTCCATTTTTTTACCAGACATTGGTGATATGAACTATAACAAACTTCCTAATTTTCAAATCAATTCCTAGTAATTAAGGAATTAATTAATCTGCAAGAACTTGCAGTGCAGTTTTAAACAATTTGGAATCAAATTTCAATTTTGTGTTCCAAACATATTTGTCTTACAAACTTATTACATGATTCGCAAATAATCCATGAAGTACTTTACATAACAAGTTCAGAAAAGTATACTTCTTGCTTTTGAGCTTTTTAATTAATAAAAATGATTTATAAGGGCTTACTTTCCTGAAAATTTTCAACGATAGCCTTTTCAGTATCTTAAGATTCTCTGGTGAAATTCTTAAAGTAATTCACAGAGAATAATTCACCGCAAAGAGCAATTTGAGTAACAACGAGCACTGAAAAAAGAGTGAAGCAATTAAATAATTTTTAAGGGTAGAGACTTCAAAACTGCATACTTGGGTTGGCCGGCATTTTAATGATTTAATGTCTGCACCACTATATACCCATACCTGTTAAAAGCACTAACTCATTACTGCACAAAATCTGTACTTTTCAGAATGTTCAATCATTTTCGCAGGTATCTGGGTCTGGTCTCCTTAAGTGGAGTTTGCTTGCAGCGGGAATGATAATGTTAGTTCAAAATATTATTAACCGACATATTTTTTTAACAGTTGTTACAGCTTCAGATCACAATAATTTTGAATCCTTGAGATTTCTTTGGCTTATGATTCATTTTTAGAAACACAACTTTGGTGAAAATTCTGTTTGTTTTATTCTTAACCGAAGGTTTTGAAATGTTAACCAAATGCTAGGAATCGTATTTTATACACTACGTGATCAGAAGTATCCGGACACCTGGTTGAAAATTACGTACAAGTTTGTGGCGCCCTCCTCGGTAATGCTGGAAGTAAATATGGTGTTGCCCATCCTTAGCCTTGATGACAGCGTTCACTCTCGCAGGCATACTTTCAATCAGGTGCTGGAAGGTTTCTTGGGGAATGGCAGCCTATTCTTCACGGAGTGCGGAACTGAGGAGAGGTATCGATGTAGTAGGTCGGTGAGGCCTGGCACGAAGTCAGCGTTTCAAAACATCCCAAAGATGCTCTATAGGATTCAAGTCAGTACTCTAAGCAGCCCAGTCCATTACAGGGATGTTATTGTCGTGTAACCACTCCGCCACAGACCGTGCAGTATGAACAGCTGCTCGATCGTGTTGAAAGATGCAATCGCCATCCCCGAATTGCTCTTTAACAGTGGGAAGCAAGAACGTTCTTAAAATATCAATGTAGGTCTGCGCTGTGATCGTGCCACGCAAAACAACAAGAGGTGCAAGCCCGCTCCAGGAAAAACACGTCCACACCATAACATCACCACCTCCGAATTTCATGTTGGTACTACCATGCTGGCAGATGACGTTCACCGGGCATTCGCCATACACACACCTTGCCATCGGATCGCTACATTGTGTACAACGTTTTGCCACTGTTCAATCGTGTAATGCTGACGCTCTTTACATCAAGCAAGGCGTCGTTTGGTATTTTCCTGCGTGATGTGCGGCTTATGAGCAGCCGCTCGACCATGGAATCCAAGGTTTCTAACCTCACGCCTAACTGTCATAGTACTTGGAGTAGATCATGATGCAGTGTGGAATTCATGTGTGATGGTCTGGATAGATGTCTGCCTATTACTCTTTACGACCCTCTTCAAACGTCGGCGGTCTCTGTCAGTCAACAGAGGAGGTCGGCCTGTACGCTTTTGTGCTGTACATGTCCCTTCACGTTCCACTTCACTATCACATCAGAAACAGTGGACCTAGGGATGTTCCACGGAGCGTCCCCATTGTGCTGTTTCACGATGTCTAATGACTACTAAGGTCACGGATAATGAGTATCATGAGCATCACATAGTGTATATGCACACACACACACATATATATATATACTAATATTAAAAAGGATAGAAAATATGTATCTATATTTATGTAGGTGTGTGGTAATCTCAATAAACCACTCAACCGGTTAAAGGCTGTGATATTTCTTTCACTATTGAAAAGCCCTATTCCTTCTGACGAACATGTCCTAAAAAACACCAATTTAAATCCATAAATTACTAAACTAAAATGATTTGCCTATGTACTAGAATATGAACACATTGGAGTTATACAATAACATATTTGCACAGAAGGCATTGACTTTTCGTTGAGAAAGTTGTGGAGCAGAAAATAAATAAATATATGTGTGTATATGTATATGAGGACGAAACGAAAATTTTTAGAAAATCAATTCGTTCTAAAAAGTTTACATGATTTTATTGTTTTTCAAAATATCCCCTTTAACATCAATACATTTTTGCATTCGATGAAACCAGTCCTTAAAACAATGGTATCACTCTTCCTGAAGCACTCCAAAAACCAGGTTTTTATAATTCTCCACTACTTCACCTGATGACGAAAAAGTGTTTCCAGGCATTTTCTCGGAAAATAAAAAGAAATCACAAGATGCTAGGTCAGCGCTGTATGGTGGAGGATCCATCGTGCTGATCTTTAGGGCATCCAGACACTCACTTGTTAGTTTTGTTGTATACGATGACGCGTTGTCATAATGTAACATTAGTTTTCCTTTAGGGCGCTTTTCACGAACTTTTTCAAAAACTTGCTGTAAGCAGATATTTGTGCACCAATTAGCAGTAATGGAATGTCTATCATCTGATGCTATAGTGGCAATATGGTCCGTTTTAGAAAAAAAAATCTAGCAACCAGCACTGCGAATTCGTCGAATTCTTGTAGGCTTAAGTTCTGTTCGAAAGACCCATTGAGCCGATTGACTTTTCTTTTCAGGATCATAACAATAAATCCAAGATTCGTTACTATATTCCAAACCAAATTTGAAGTGCTGCCTTGGTATTTTTCCAGATATGCACCAATCAGATATGTGGAATCCATCGACAACAAAGTTTTCTCACGCCTAACTTGGTGCAAAATGTTTTGGATTTGACTCCTACCAATGACCAATGACGTTCGAATAAATTCAAAGATGTCGTCGATCTTCTTCAAGCACTGCTCAAACAGCGCAATATTTTCATCATTAACAGGAGTCCTTGGGCGTCCTTGAAATTCATCAACTGATCTCTTTTGAATTCGCTGTACCAATTATAAATTGCTTTAGATGGGGCTTCTTCGCCCAAAGCATTTCTAAGCCGTTCTTCACATTGTTTAGTGTTAATGACTATTTAAAATCGTAAAAAAATCATTGTCCGGAAATGTTCTCTAATCACATTCATTTTTGGATGAATACAAAATCTTTAAATGAACATAACTAACCAACTATACGAGCAAATCGAACAAACTCAGGGCGATCAACTCGCAAAATATTAGAAAGTAGCTGTCAAATATAAAGGAATTTCATTCGTTTTTAGAAACATAGCATTCTAAAAATGTTCAGTATCGCCTCGTATGGTCACGATTTAATAACTATGCTACGACACAACATAACAAAAGAGAATCGAATCTGTTTATAAAGGTGTGATACGTATGTGATGCCAATGCTAAAATAGTTTAATAACCCCGTAGAAAAGTTTTATTTCCTTTGTATGCTGTAATAAAGTTCGTTAGTAGGGCATGTTAAATAACTGTATAGAGAACATTGTATCAGCTAGCATTAGAAATCAGTCAAACGATATTTTATAAAACAAGTGAGATGTTTATTTTTCTCGGTGGTAGAAATGATCGCCGTACACTGTCTTCTTGAAGCGGTTAACTTAGATGTTAGAAGACTATCGGGGGAGGCTAAGGAAGTCAGACGTTCCGCCGATGTTTCAATTTCTCTTCCCGGAATTTCGTTATTAAGAGCAGGCGGAGCTGTACAAAATTAAATTATAAGGCGTAAACATCTTCTAGATTATTGTACAATAATTTCATAAAGAGGTAAACGAAATTAATTAAAACGGGCGGCTCCACTTTAAAGAGCTCCCCATGAAACGTAGGGTGAGCCAGCTAGCGCACACAAATACGCACACATATTTGGTCTATCCTCCGTAGATTTGTAGAAAAATACTTTGAAATCCAGTTATGTTTCACTTGCAGGCGAGTGGGAAAATTACGACGGGTAAGGTCAAATCCGCCAGTGTGAAATGCGCGCTCTGCAACCGATACCAATGCGAATTTACTGCATTAATGGAACCATATTTAACTGCTAGTGGTATTTAATTCGCAATAGGGTGCTTTCGTGCGCCTTTAGCGAAATGTTTAATGAATGCAAGTAAAACCGAAATCCACTTGTTTGAGTTTGAATGAAATAGTAAAAGAAAACAAGCGCTTATCTTAAACGTTTTCTTATTGTTCAGCTACATAAAATCCAAATAGGTGCAGAACTTCATAAAAAAAATCTGATGTGTTACACTCACATGACTTTCTCTACTCTTGTACAATCTATTTTTACAAACGCCTATTCTCCATATGCTTCATATTAATCGAGATATCGAGATGTCAATCTTATTTGTAATTTTCTTGTAGATGCAAGGGGAATATGGTAGCTTTTAAGCGATAGTCAAATATTTTATCGCTGGTTGCTATGTGGCGCATTCCATTCTCTTTGCATGTCCAGGACATAAAAAAATCTGATGTGTTACACTCACATGACTTTCTCTACTCTTGTACAATCTAATTTTACAAACGCCTATTCTCCATATGCTTCAAGTTAATCGAGATATCGAGATGTCAATCTTATTGGTAATTTTCTTGTAGATGCAAGGGAAATATCGTAGCTTTTAAGCGATAGTCAAATATTTTAACGCTGGTTGCTATGTGGCGCATTCCATTCTCTTTGCATGTCCAGGACATAAAAAAAATGAATAACGAATTTGAGAAAAAGTATAAGTATTGGAAAATTTAAGGAAATAACAAGCAATATCTCGAAAACGGTTCACTCAACAAAAGAAATGTATATGACCTAAGTTGTGTATTTTAACGCGATCTACATTTTTTGTGTAGTAAAATTTTGTCTATCTCTTATGGTTTACAAGTTATGCAAAAGTCGTTCACAATGAAGAATACTTTTGGAGACATTCCCAGAAAATTCGAGATATACATTTCATTTCTCATGACATTATCTTAAACATATGATATTTTCATCAAAATCGTTAGAGCCATTTTTGAAAAAATTAAAATTTTCGAAAAATCTTCCATGTAAACGGTAGTCTGGGGTGGGGGGATTTTCTTGAAAACCTTCGTGTCGCATCTCTGGAAGATACTGAACCTAAATACCAAGTTTGGTGCTTATCCGACTGTTCGTTTTTGAGTTATGCTGTTCACAGACACACAGACACACACACACAGACACACACACACACACAGACACACACACGGACATGTTTCCAAAAATGATTTTTTTGGATTCAGGAGGTCTCAAAACATGTATTTCCGGTGAAATCTCGGTATCGAATTTTTGGGTGGAATGCAATACTTCCCCTACTTGCTATACGTAGTAGAGAAAGTAAAAATGAATAACGAATTTGAGAAAAAGCATAAGTATTGGAAAATGTAAGGAAATTACAAGCAATATCTCGAAAACGGTTCACTCAACAAAAAAAATGTATATGATATAAGTTGTGTATTTTAACGCGATCTACATTTTGTGTGTAGTAAAATTTTGTCTATCTCTTATGGTTTACCAGTTATGCAAAAGTCGTTCACAATGAAGAATACTTTTGGAGACATTCCCAGAAATTTCGAGATATACATTTCATTTCTCATGACATTATCTTAAACATATTATATTTTCATCAAAATCGTTAGAGCCATTTTTGAGAAAATTAAAATTTTCGAAAAATCTTCCATGTAAAGGGTAGTCTGGGGTGGGGGGATTTTCTTGAAAATCTTCGTGTCGCATCTCTGGAAGATACTGAACGTAAATGCCAAGTTTGGTGTTTATCCGACTGTTTGTTTTTGAGTTATGCTGTTCACAGACACACACACACAGACACACACACACACACACACACACACACACGGACATGTTTCCAAAAATGCTTTTTTTGGATTCAGGAGGTCTCAAAACATGTATTTCCGGTGAAATCTCGGTATCGAATTTTTGGGTGGAATGCAATACTTCCCCTACTTACTATACGTAGTAGAGAAAGTAAAAAAGTTCAAATCCCGCGGACCGACCAATCTGACAGATTTTTTTTCGTGATTTCCCTCAGTCGACTAGGTAATTACAGAATTGGAACTTAATACCACTACCCAAAGTTTCACTTAAGTATACAACAGCAGTAAAACATTAAAATAAATGGCATAACGAATGCTCTGCCATCTATCGACATATAATGAAAGCAGTACTGGACAGTACCCTGATGCCATCTGCCCGGCATGTGTGCAAACAAGAGGTACAGTTGCTGTACACATGGCTCTGTGTACATGTGGCGAAGTAAGACGGTATAGTACAGGGACGAGACCTAGAAGGCTGATTGTCTACCACATCGATCCACAAGATATATTCTAACAGATCAATCGCGATATGACCACGTAATTAAAGCGACATAAAATAATAAGCAGGAAAAAAAACTGAACTATCTTATTTTTATTGAAACATCCAATGAAACCGAGGTACAATATTGATAACAAACTTTATACCGCAGTAATGAAAGCATCATGGAGCTCCGTAACTTCATGATGAACCGCATCAGAACGTGCTGCCACGATTTTTCAGTATATAAGCTCTTCTTCATTAACTGCCGAAGATTTTCGTGTAGTCACGGGTTTCAACAAAGCATACATTTATACGTACAATCATCTAAGAGGATACAACTACACCCCCCCCCTCCCAAGGTATACCCTGCTCGTCCTTGTGCTATGCATGTGGGAATGCCTGAACCCATCGCGTTTAAAACAAATACACACATATAGATTTTAACTGGATCCGATTGCTGTACTCTTTGCACCTTCTAGTTTCAATTCCTAAATGACCAACACACTAAAAACGATTTACAAGGACTATATATTAAGAGTATGAACACACTGGAGATAATAATTTTGAGGATGACTTTGATTTTTTTATTAGGAATGCGTGGAAAAATGAAATCAAAGAATGCCAATAGTATTCACAGGCACTGTCGATGTAACAGCTAAACAAAACAGGTGACGATTCTAGGTCTCATCCCCTGTAAACACCTGCTTCATGCCGTGCAGATGGCATTAGGGTGCCGTCCAGTCCAACCGCCGCTCCCATATAAAGGCGAACAGTTAGCCTACTAGATCTCTCTCCCCTACCTAAACCAAATCCGCCATCCTGTAACCCCGATATCCCGTCACTACGTGGTTAAGCCCAAATTGGGCAGGTACACGCCTAACGCACCATCGGGTTGCCCTCAACCTGCCAATACGACGCACGCACTAGATCTCATCCCTGTAACCACCTGCTTCATGCCGTGCAGATGGCGTTAGGGTGCCGTCCAGTCTAATTGCTTACAATGTCTGTAGATAGATGGCATAGCAGTCGCTATTACCACTTATTTTTCATTTTACTATTTTTTTTTTTTTTTTTTTTTTGAGACTTAAGATGGAACTTTGGGTCGTGGTATTAAATATCCAATCTGGTATTTACCTTGGCGACTGAGGAAAACCACGAAAAGACCTCAGATAGATTGGTCGGTCCACGGGATTTTGAGAAAGAAGTATTTTAGGAGTTGTATCGTAGTTCAACTGTTGGGGAGCCGAACACTTGGAGTTGCAACCGCACGTATAGTAATCAGTTTCCGGTAGCCTTCGCCTCAAGTTTAAAAATATTAACTTTGTAATTTGACTGTTTCTTTAAATATTATATATTTATGTTTGCCTCGGCTGGTTCAGTATTATTGTTAGAGACACGCTTCTCTTAGCAGGGTTGTGATGCGAAAAGAATGTAGGCTTACACAGATTTTAATTTTACTTCAATCCTTTTATTAATGATTGACACGATTTAAATAACACTTCACTGATATAAGAGAGCTGTGAGATTCTTTTTATTAATTAATTACACTTTTTAACACGTAATCTTATTTTTCGTCTCACACGAATACATATTATATTTCTTGAGGACAGTTTTTGCGTCTGGTTAGTAACGTTGTCTGCAGCCAACTGAACTCTAAATTTGTAAAATTTTCTCCTTTTCAGTTTCTGATTGGCTAATCCTACTCCAATAGAATACCTTCATTTAACTAAAGCTTTTTCTGGTGGTTGATTGGCTATTTTATAAACTGTCACTATTATTACATTATTGTTTCCAAGAATCAGAAGTAGTATTGTTAAACTCTCAAACTCATTATTGCCTCAAGGTTACCTCATTGTTAGCAACTTTTAGCTTATTTTTCTCACAGCTCCTACATTATTAAATTACGTAATACATTCACATAACATTATTACACATGGATACAATAATACAAACATATACAATGACTGTTACATACTTTTTACAAATTATTACATACACATATTGCTTTAAGGCGGGCTGTTATTGAATTTATATATTATATAATTAGACTGAAATCATTTAAGTGTTAAAAATACTGCCTCAATTTGAACCCGGGACCTCCCGAATGCAGGCCACAGACTTGACCGCCTGAGCCAACCCGCTCGGTAATTTGACAAATCGTGTATTCCAATGCCTTCTAAATTTTTTCTACAGCACGCTCATGTCTATCTTTTAAAACTACAACCTTTCAATCAAATAATGGGGGATTTCATAGGCCATTATTTCTTATGTCAATGTATTAAACATGACATTTTAATCAAACTCTTTATAGACGTTTCTGAGAAAGTAAAGTATAACAAACATTTTACAAGGGTAGTTTTGGGTTTGGGGTGATTTCATTGAAAACCTTAGTGTCGCACCCTCGGAATGTTGAGCTTAAATACCACTTAACACACACGCAAACCATTTTCTACTCAGGGGACCTCAAAACGTGCTTTTCGGTTAAGTATTGACATCGTATTTTTAATATATGTCCTCTATTTACTATAGTTAAGAAAACATGTTAAGTAGGAAATAAAAAACGCGATAGCAACAATGAAATAACTCTTAACTCCCAGACTTATACTCCTACTACACAATTTGTGCCTGGATTTAAGAGCACTGAGTTATAAAAATTGTATAAATAAATGTTACTATACGAAACCAGTATCGTGGTTTCTTTTCAAGCTGAAGGTCATCAAGATCAAGAAGTCAAAGCAAACGGTTAAGTTATTCAAATATTCAAGTTCTTTACTGCAGAGCTTCTATGTGGTATTCACTGGCAGAGAAAATTAGGTACATTTCCTGCTTTGAGCGTCAGAGAACAGAAACGAGGTCTCAATTTTCAATCAGAATCCAGCAGAGCATAAAAGTTCTCAAACGCTGTGCATAGGTTAATTTTACTTACGCTCGCCCAAGCGTTATGCAAACGAAATACGGAGCGGAATGTCTCTTTACAATTCTGGATATACCTACTCTATCCCATTCGGTACATGTGACACAGCACTTACTGTCGCTTCTGTCTGAAGCCGTATTATTCTGCCCTGAATTCCTAAACTACTTGGACAATGCAGAGTTTCTGGCACAGATGTATGTATGAAATCATCTTCTGCTACTACTACTTTCTGTACTATCTGGCTTAGTCCTAATGACTCTTTCCATCTCATACATATAATTTTTACTTTCTCTACTACGTATAGTAAGTAGGGGAAGTATTGCATTCCACCCAAAAATTCGATACCGAGATTTCACCGGAAATATATGTTTTGAGACCCCCTGAATCCAAAAAAAAGCATTTTTGGAAACATGTCCGTGTCTGTGTGTCTGAACACCATAACTCAGAAACGCACAGTCGGATAAACACCAAACTTGGTATTTAGGTTCAGTATCTTCCAGAGATGCGACACGAAGGTTTTCAAGAAAATCCCCTACCCCAGATTACCCTTTACATGGAACATTTTTCGAAAATTTTAATTTTCACAAAAATGGCTAACGATTTTGATTAAAATGTCGTATGTTTAAGATATTTTATGACAAATGAAATGTATATTTAGAATTTCTGGGAATGTCTCCAAAAGTATTCTTCATTGTGAACGACTTTTGCATAACTGGTAAACCATAAGAGATAGACAAAAGTTTACTACACAAAAAATGTAGATCGCGTTAAAATACACAATTTATGTTATATACATTTTTTTTTGTTGAGTGAACCATTTTCGAGATATTGCTTGTTATTCCCTTAAATTTTCCAATACTTGTACTTCTTCTCAAATTCCTTATTCATTTTTTTTTATCCTGGAATGCAAAGAGAATGGAATACTCCACATAGCAACCACCTCTTAAGATATTTGACTATCGCTTAAAGCCTAGCAATTCCCCTTGCATCTACAAGAAAATTAGCAATAAGAATGACATCTCGATATCTCGATTAACATGAAGCATATGGAGAACAGGCGTTTGTAAAAATAGTTTGTACAAGAGTAGAGAAAGCCATGTGAGTGTAACACATCAGATTTTTTTCTTGGCCTTCTCATATTTCTTCCTTCTGGCCTATATTACAGTACAATTCTGGGTTTTTCTCTTTCTTACATTATATTATATGAAGTAATTACATGAACCTCGTTTTGCCATAATTGATAATTTTTTATTTTGAAGGAAAGTTGAATTATTATAATAAGGTAATCGGGATTTAATGAGTTGTATTTGCGTATCAGAGTATATTGAAATAAATTACAGTATTTTTTCTCGAATTTCATAAGTATTATACCGTCTAAAAACTGACCATACACACGCCTCACACTAGCCTGATCATCATTAGTATTTATTTCGGTATAACAGCCTTACAAACATTGTACGTCGGTTCTACTTTCTTTTATTCAATATTTTTATATAAAGAACATAGCTTTTAGTCTCATTTATTACATTTTTAAACAAAATAATTTAATGCTTATGGTTTAAGTGCATAAGAGTAAATGTTTAGCTTAAAAAATTCACGTTCTATTTCTTTTTCATCCAATCTTACACAAGTGTGTTTCGATTTTAGTTGACCTCATTAAACAATTCACAAAAGAACTGTACTGAGAATTAAGCAGCCCTAGGAAGGTTAACAGCGTTCCCGTATTACAGCGGCATCGGAAAAAGAGCGCGCATTTCTACTCTGCATCAAGTGGCTATAACCTCGTGTGATTTTCCCACCCACCTACAAGGGGAAGAAAGGTGTTGCATTTCAAAGCGTTTTTTTTTTGCAAATTTATTAAAGATAAAAGGAATTCATACATTTGTGCTCATCGAGATATCTATGCCCCTTTCACACGATATTCTGATTTTATCAGTGTTCGTGAATTTATTCCCTGAGAACGGTTATCTTACAAAAGTAATATCGTGTGTCGTTTCTTTTCTTTCTCTTTAAAACCTTTTCTTTATGTTGTTCTGCGTTCCACTGTCAAGCTTATTTAGGTATCAAGTGTGGTTTAATTTGTCGAATATGTAAATAGTTGGTCAAATTTATTGAAACGTTTTAATGTCTTCTGCATACGATATGTTACAGACTAAATAATTTTAATTATTTTTTACGCAAGACCCACCACCTTCGTTTACTTGGTGATATTTTGAGATTAAAATTACCGAAAACTTTACGCAATTTATTCATACTTATCTGTAACTTGTTTCAGATTCAACTAAATTACCTGCACCTATAACCTCGGTTTATTTTTGTTCACATAAATTAAATCTGAACAAACTGAATATTATTTTTAAATCAGATGCTGTCTTAAGACTTTCAATTCCGTACACGTCTGTACAAAAGCTATGGAGTTCGGATAGGGCATTTAATCCCAGTTACATTATTGGCTGGATCCTGCATTGGGCACACACTACTGTATGGATTGTAGTCTGATGGCCTGGAACTAATACCCGTTTGAGAAATCATTGCCCTTTATGAGTAGGACACAGTCCCTTGTTGACATGTATGGCTAGAGAGCGGTTTTAGTGGGCAAGAGGAGCAGCATGTACCTCCATATCAAAACATACCGACATCTGCATAATGTTTTAGGTACACAGCTATTCAATCGCGATGAGGTTACAGACTGCATCACGAAATTCGTGTATTATTCACTTCGTTCTTCTTTTATTCATTACTTCAACTAATTAGATTTCCTTGCCGTGCACTGTTGCTGATTGGCGGTAACTTCCAGTCCGGTAATACACAGCCCTACAACTTGCCGCTGTTGAGTTTGACCTTCAGCTGTTTCACGGGACCTGCACTTGGACGTCATAGAGCGGACAAGTAAGCGCAAGACGCGAGAGTGTCATTGGATTCCCGTCATCCAAATGCTTACCTTTCTACGACTTGAAAATGATAACTATTCCAATGAAAAGGTAATTTCTTTGTTTCTTTTTGGTCTCAATTTTGTCGCTAACACAATTCGGGAGAGAAAGTGCTCGAAATTGTGGACAACTTGTCTGCATTTCACCTAAGCTTAAATGTGAGTCAGGCCCACAAAGTGTTTACACTTCATGTCCAGGCCAAAGCGGAAATGTTTCCTGTGATGTACGAGTATAACTGATGTTATTCTCGATATTTTCATTTAGGTATGTGTCCAACTTATCAACTTGACATCCCAAAAATGTTTTTGAGAGAAGCGAGTTCGGAATTTTACGTGTCATTTCCTCTCTTGGGCTGTTCGTCTGTACATTTGACTTTTCACTTAATACACGTTCTCAAGATTCTACCCCACTTACTTCAGCTATATACAGGGTTATTCAAAAACAAGGAACAGATTTTAAATATTCACTTTTAATGAACGACAATAGATAATGACACATACGAAACAAAATTGAAGAGAGGAAAGTTCAAAGTTTTAAGTCCCACCTATTAGTTCCATTCACTGCTTACAATAGCGCCGTGTTTGTTTACGAGAAAATGACGACGCCACAGGTAAAGTCGTTTTGTGTGCTGCATTATACAAAGAGTGATCCATTGTTTCATTACAGCGTGCATTTCGTTGTAAGTTCAACGAATCGCGTCGTTATAAAAATTTACAACTAATACAACAAATTCGTTGAAGATGGTTGCGTATGCAAACGGAAGAGCACCTCGCAAGGTCGTCCTTGCATAACAAATGGTGCTCATTTTGAACACATAAAATAAAAATTTTGAACTTTTCTCTATTCACTGATGTATCTCATGTGTCGCTTTCTATTGTAGTTGTAATAACATTATTGCTTACGTAATATGTTTTTACGTAAATTATTAGAACTTGAAGATCTTATATTGTGCTGCTTTTGTTTTGTTTGGTTACATAATTTTAACTGCCCCACGTATGGGAGCCAATTTGTAACGGTACTTTTTATAATGTTATTACTTGTGATGTTTGTGTATGTGTGTTTACTTCATGTGAAGCCATCTTGTGACGTCATTCATTTGTTCGGTTTGTAGCTCCATCTAGTGTTAGCAATTTGTGGTAGTATTAGTGTTTGAAAGAATTTTTAAGTTTTGTTTACTGTCCTCCGGCTAGCTATTATTTCTCAGTCGAACATGTCTCTTGATCAGAGTGTGTAAACGGAAAGGAATCTTTTATCCAAATATAACACTGATGAAGAAATTTGTTTTACACATTTATTGTCAAACACGTTAACTATCACATTTATACATTGATCTTAACACTCGCCAAACTGAAACTGTTATAATAACTTCTTACTGATCACTCTTAATCCACGTACTTCAACCTTTTGTATAATTAACCTTACAACACTTTAGATTATTCATAATTCTGCTGCGCGTAACTTGTGAATCGATACCCGACGTTTGCCGTACAAATACTTTCGACGAACTGACTGACTGAAGACGACGTGTAGTGTACACAGATTTTTGATGAACTGAACGACTGAAGGCGACATGTAATGTATTGAGATTTTCGATGAAGTGCCCGCGATCTACCTCTGACTTGGCTTTTTATACACCCACTCCCCGATATGCCTAAAGATTATAACTGAGTTACTATTGG
This sequence comes from Deroplatys truncata, assembly GCA_030765065.1. Classification (NCBI taxonomy): domain Eukaryota; kingdom Metazoa; phylum Arthropoda; class Insecta; order Mantodea; family Mantidae; genus Deroplatys; species Deroplatys truncata. Next base: position 170,898,375 of record CM060983.1, read on the forward strand.
CTAATAAAACGCGCCAACATTAGCGTCTATTTTAATATCAATGAAAATTATGAATACATATGCTCTAGGTAAACGTTCTAGAAGATTCTAAACGGAAAAAAAACGCGCCAACATTACGTAACTTCCTCGTTTCCAATAATGATAAACAGCTCACCCCCCCCCTCGCTGCATTATTGCGCGCTATTATTGACAGTTTCAGTAAGGCATTAAAAACTTACTTCTCAACAATAATTACAGTCAAGAAACATCTCAAATCAATGTCACATAAAAATGCATATTCATATTACAATCATTATTTACATTTAAGTAATTTGTGATACAAATTACTGCATCATAGTTCATTATAAATAAATGTTTAAAATCTGTTCCTTCTTTTTGAACAACGCTGTACTAAGATAGCGTTAACAAAAATAAAGAAAAAATCTTCGTGTCGTTATTATGAAAATATTAGGAGAATTAGTTTAATTCTCAATTAAGTTGCAGATAACTGAAATACGTTTAATTCGTTTAAGACGCAATAAGCTAGAACACAATTTTAATATCGGGTAGAAAGTAAAACTCGGTCTCTCGCAAGATAAACGCGAGCACAAACTATTACCCCTGGCAGCAATTATTTCAAATAGAAGCCAATTAACATTAACATGATTTAGGCATTACCCTGGGTTTGAGTGTGGTTATACTTGACTTGTAACGATTATAAAAACTGAATGAATAAATAAAAAATTCGTAAATATTAAAACAGTCAACCTTAGCATTTCTTTAAGCCGCAAAGTTTGAAAATCTTAAGGATGGTTCGGAGATATTCCGCTGCAGCCTCGACTCAGGGATTCTTCATCTTAACTAAGCTTAATTTTGTACCGAGTTCAATCAAACTCGAAATGTATCGACAAGTTTTCTTCAAACTCCTATATATGAAATATTAACTGCGTATTTGCTGTAGTTGGAGAGTTATTTCATGCGTACGAACGGACAGTCAAAGCGACGCCAATAGCGTATACAGCTAAATGGGCCACAAGTCATAAACACACAAGACAGACGGTACATATGCCACGAAGGAGGAGGAAACCGAACAGAACCATAAAAGACGACTACAAAAGACACTGTTAGTAATGAAACGGTGAAACGTACATTTTAAATCGAGGCTTTGATTGATTGCTTGTTTGTACTCTTCATTTACTAGTAGTTACGAGGGCTGTCCCAGAAATATCCGACCCGACAAAGAAAACACAAAAGTTTTGCGAATAAACATCTTTATTTCTCTACATAGTCTCCTTGCAGCTCGATACACTTTTCCCAGCGATATTCAATAGCATCGATACCCTATTTATAGTGAGAACCGTCGAGTTCTGCAAAATAGCCATCAACTGCAAACTCCACCTCTTCATTGTTGGCAAATCTTTTACCAAGTTTGGAAACAGAAAATAATCAGAGGGGGCTAAGTCTGGCGAATAGGGTGCATGAGGAAGCAATTCGAACTTTAACTAATTGATTATGACCATGGCGATAATGGATGTGTGAACTGGTGCATTGTCTTGCGGCCGTTTTGGCTTGATTTCATCATTCAAACGCTGCAACAAGTTTGCATAATACTCGCCATTGATTGCTTTTATTTTTTGAAGATAATCATTGAACATTATCCCACGCGCATCCCCCAAAAAACTGATCCATGACCTTGCCTGCATACGGAACTGTCTTCGCCTTCTTTGGTGCAGATTCTCCCCTTTCAATCCATTGTTCTGACTGTTCCTTCGTCTCAGGTGCGAAGTGAAGGATCCATGTTTCATCCATGGTTGTGAGTCGACGCAAAAACTCTGCTTTATTGCAGCGAAACATCGCCAAACACTCGACTGAAACGTCATCACAACGTTGCTTTTGTTCCATTGTGAGTAAACGTGACACCCATCTTGTGCACAGCTTTCTTATGTCTAAATTTTCAGTTAGTATACGATGTACAGCACTTTTTGAAATGCCTACGATCTCTGCTAGCTCGCGCACTTTCAGTCGACGGTCATCCAATACCATTTTGTGGATTTTCTTCACTATTTCTGGCGTGGTCACCTCATTTGGTCGATTACTGCGATGCTCGTTTTGACAGCTCGTACGGCCTCGCTTAAACTCTGCCACCCAATATTTTACTATTGTAAACGAAGGAGCAGTCTCCCCCAGAGTAGAATCTAGCTCAGCTTTAATATTAGTTGGACTAAGACCTTTTAAATGAAAGTATTGTATCACATAACGATGACCATTTTATCCATGTTTACAAATTCGCTGAGAGAGTCCACTATTAATGGCTGCCAAACAATTACTAAACAACGTAGCATCGTCAAACTTCAAACTTAAGCTTTATAAGGGTGGCACTTTCTACCATAGTCATTTGTTTGAAACAACAACCGCTATATGTACGTCAGGTCGGTTACTTCTGGGACTGCCCTCGTAATTTTGTTATATTTTATGTACGGGTGTACAGGAATACAGGTTTAAGAAGCGAAGACAAAATGCTAGTCTTCTTCGCAACCATCACGGATACGTGTATGCAAGTTCATTCACCATTCTTCACAGCAGCTATCTCCTCTCTAGTACACATCATTGGCGTGAATAAAACTAAACACCGGCCAGCTGATGAAGCCTGGTTTAGAATTCACGTTTTCATTTATTGGTATCCTTTATATACATTTCCAAGAATTTGTTCTAAAATGTCTTTCAAAAGGATATGCATTATTAGCATTACAATTACATGTTTCTTTTTGTGTTACACTAACTGGCTGCCCAGTGTTGCACGGATAGCTTTTCAAACTCGATTGACGATTTTATTAATTTAATTTACTGCCAAAATTTACAGACAAAATGTCTGTCTTTCTTAACCTCCCCTCGACAGTTCTGAAATGCTGCATAGTCTATAAGTACCATTTGGCGGTGGAACAATCATCGGTCGGAATGGTCGAGTTATTTTTTAGATAATCACAGTCGGTGAAATTTTAAACCTTGGTACCTTCTCTTTGGTCCCAGGTAGTTTTCTAATAATACAGAAAATTTTACATATACAACGAAATAGAGGTGAAGCTGGTGAATATGAAGATTTCCCACTCCCAAGCCACCAAGTTAACCACTTTAGAAAAAGGCATTGTCTGCGACCTTTGAGAAAAATAATCTTCTGAGTTGTTAATTATAGAATATTGGTCGACTGATTTCTAATGTTAGCTGAATTTTATCTCTATATACACTTAGCATACCCTGCTAACGAATTTTATTACAATATACAGAGGAAATGAAGAAAAATTGCTCTTGCATGAGGTTAATTAAAATATTTGGCACTGGCATCGCTGCGTACCATACCGTTATACGCAGACTTGATTCTGTTTTGCTTTGCTGACTCTTAGTTGCTAAATCTTGACTATTTATATATAATATACTGCTTGGAATGAAACATTCGCAACATTTGTCTTATTTCACATTTTCATTTAATTTATTGTACTAAGCCATATACAAAACATACGAAAATACGACCGGCATTCAGCCCTGGCTCTTTACTGCTCAAATTCATAAATTACAAATTTTCCTTAGTCAACTTCCTTCAATTCTTAAATTTATCTCTATTCACTATCCAAATCCATTTATTTTTAACTTTACATAAAATTCGGCCTCATCTTCTACTGCTCTTATAAAACATTTCAATTATAGCGAAATTTGTATCTTACATCATTTATTTCTGATCCATCTTTTCTCAAAATTTCTGTTCCTTTGCACCTAAATAGTATATGTTCAACATCTGATTCTCCTCCAAATATGGGGCATTGATTTTGTGAAATATCTTTCCTTAAACCTTTTAACCTCTACACACCAGTTCTTACCCATGCAATGCTCTCTCGCTCTTCTTTATTTACTAAATCTATATATTTTTCCTTTCCCCATGTGTTTTTCGTCGGTATATAAAACGCCAGATATCTCTTCTCAGCTAACTCGCTAAATAGGTTTTGTACTTCTATATCTTCAAATCTCTCCCTTGCCATTTTCCAAAAGCTATTATTCATATCATTTTCCCTTCTTCTCCAAATCTCCCCATAGCCCATTATTCCCCAAATGACTCCGTACACTGTTTATCCATCCACTACTCTCTAAGCTTTTTTCTTGGTATTCTAAGCATTGTCTTAACACAGTTCTTTTGTGTAGGCTCAAGATTTTAAACCAATATTTCAGAGCTGTTTCTATTACCTTTCCCTTACTTGGCACCCTGACCATTTCAATTTTAGCTACCTCTCTAAAGCTCCTTGTACAATATCAAACTTTTTTTCAATTCAATAGTTTACAAGAAAAATTGTGAAATATTTTTCAATATGTGACAAGATTGGAAAAGACCTGGCAAAACTTGACAATGTGTATTTACAAGCTGTCTCTTCGTCAAACCGAAACCCTTCGGAACACGTTGATAGTTTATCACGCACAAAGCAATTTAGTATTTGCCTTACAGTATAACAATTCACAATGAAATATTGTTCTTTACTAATATTATGTAGCACTTTCACGTATTGTATCCAATGAAATCACATTACGAGTGTGGAATACAGTGAAAATAACACCAACTGACAGGTTAACCACACTATATAACATTGCATTAATGTATATTTTGTCACCATATTTGTACCCTAAATATGCATGTACGGTCAATGACCCATGCACTAAATACTTGTGTAATAACTTCAATAATTTGAAACCAATAAAGATACCTTATCTATCTAATCTAGTTCGGAAAACTGCCTGGCAATTATTTCTTCATAACCGCCTTCATTTGCTCTATCTTGTGGTAATCCACGGAGTTCTCGATGTACAGACATGGCCAGCTTATGTATAACCTAATCAGTTCGTATTCGACATACCTTGGCCGGGTAGCCATTTTTGTTTACTTTCGCCTTCAGCCATGTTGCAGATTTCGTGACGGATTGTAAATACTCGCATTTCATTGGCCAAAGCCATCAAATCATTGTGAAATCTTTGACCGTTTAGAGAATGTCCTTATTTGCTTTCAAGACTTTGAAAGTCTTGAAAGCAATTTGACAAGAAAAGTTGTGAAGTTGTGACAACTCTTGAAAAGTCTCGTAAAGTACTGAATTTGACAAAAACTTGTTCGTGTACAACCGGCTTTACAGCTGTATTCGGTAACCCTGGCATTTCTGTGCAGAAAATCCTATGCACTTCATCAATACTCTCCCACCCTTTATTTTACAAACATTTTCTGTGGAAACAAGAACCTGCTTCATGATATTCTCAACGGAAAGTCAAAGCTTCCTCCGCAAGCACGTTCTTTTACAACTCCAATGAGTCGGTATTCCAGAACATAGGCTTTGCAAATTCATTTTAGTGTTTTGTAATTTATTGACGAAATAAGATGTTTTATAGCTCAAGTACCTCAGAAAGAGTAGGGCCTTTCAGTGGTAAAATAATCCTTATAATCGGTTGAGTGGTTTTTGAGATTACACACACCAACACTCTCTTTATAATATACATACAGATTATACGAACCAGGCTTGCATGATCATGCCATAGCTGGAGCTGAAACCCATTAGCAATGATTCAATTGTGCTAATGCAGGTATTAAATCTGTGTCGCTACGCATTCAAGGGCTCTGCACACAAACCATAACTACAGAGGAGATTACTGTTACGACTACAAACAAATAGTTTTTTCGCTCACTGTTTTTGCAGCTGTCACAGCAACCAAACATAGCTAGAAGCACGCGTTTAGCTGAGTTTACATGTCCGCTTGATGCATTTTCAAAAGCGTTTCCCACTCAATGAATAAATATTCTCCTCTGGTATATTAAAAAACGCAAAAAGGTAACAATTAAAAGCAAATATGCTCACGGGCATTATAACAATAGCCTGTGATGCAGCAGTAAAACTGAAAATGTTGGACGCATTTATTTTACGCAACGTATGTTGTTTCCAGCGTAGTTTTGGACATACCAATCTTGCAAAACAAAGTGGAAAAGGTTTGTCAAGAAACGCGATGAACACGATGATATATCTCTTAAAGAGTGCCAACGTTATAATCAGGCATAGGAAGTCTTAAGCAGTTGGCTTCACTTTATCTACACACACAAACCATCATCAATACAAAGAATGTACAACGGTGGCCAAGAGTCACTGACGGGCAGGTAAACACGGTCTGGTGAATGTTGTCTTCTCCAAATGCCAACAGACTGTACAAGGGTTGGGGAGGTGGTTTATAGCCTGCGACGTCACTGCGAAAGTCCAGTAATAGTTCAACTTGATTTCCTTTTGTCCTGGCTTTAGTGCTTAGAAATTCCTATGCCTGGTTATAATTAAAGCTGGTCACTAATACAGTGCGTGGCCTTATGTGACCGGTATGTGGCTGTGCTTCAGTTGCTGCTTTGTGTTCGTGCTGTAAAATAGTTATGCATTGTGCATCTTAAGCCCTGTCCACACTGATTAACATTTAACAAAACTTGTCAAGTGCAACATGTTAACCGAAACAGCTGTGCTTGACACTTTTAACATGTTGGATGTTTTCCGCTTTTAATGGAAAACTTGCTAAGTCAATTCGCTCTCTGTGTGAGTGTTTGGGTGAACTTCGGAAGTTTCCAGACTATAAACATGGCAGCAATTGTGATTCCTTCATACTATTGTGTTCGGTAGTTCCATGTTGACTCGTTCTGCGCTTATATCTTTGATTTGGTTTGCTTAGTTATGGAATGGACGAAAGAAAAGACACTTTCATTAGTAAAATCTTTGTTGAGGCTATCATTATGGAACATTGTAATATATGTAATAAAACGTATGGACAATTATACCAAACTATGTGCAAAAAAAAAATAAAAACCTCACTTTGCTAGAGAATTGCAAAAAAGGCTCAAGTCTTGCAGCTGGAACGGCTGCTCTCAAAGGTGTGTCCTTTTTGTGAATTATAGGTTAGAAACCTTGCTCAAAACAAAGTTGAAGTCACTTTGACTTGTTCTCAAGAAATTGAAGTCAAACCTGCTACGAATTTTAAACTCATTCAAAATATTTTCACTCCTGTGCCGATTAACAACATAGAGCCCTATCACTTTCCACTTTACATATCAAACACAGATACAAATAGCAATAGTCAAATCTTAATCACTGGAGTCCATTTTGCTTTTAGTTAGATTTTGTTGTCGCAACAAGTCAACTGGTGTGGATAGAATGTTAAACGTTCACAGCTACAACATGTTGAAGGAATTTAACATGTTGAATGACACATTTTGTTAATTGTTGAATGTTAACTGTTGATATGTTGAACAGTGTGGACTCACCTTTAGAGGTGAAAGTTTATTCAAGGCATCTGTGTTGTGCCTGATTTGTTTAAGAGTGTTAATGTCCTGTTATTAGTCCACTGCAATGTCTGCCGACAAATTCACGCTTGAACAACGAATTTTTATGTACGATACATATGTGAAAACCGAATCATATAGACAGGTGTGTAGACAATTTCAGGAAACATTTCCTGGTATACCAGTTCCAAGTAGGGAAACTGTTAGGCGTCTGGTTAATACGTTTAGGATAACGGGATCGCTTAACGCTAAACCTAAGAAGCGAAAACGAGATTTTCTAACGGAGGAAAAAATTGACAAAATTGGTGCATCTATTTCTGGGGAAATCTATAAAATAAAGTTTATAGGTACAATTCCCACCCCAAGATAAAGTTAAGGCAATATAAAAAGAGAAATTTGAACATTACGGAAGAAGAACTTTGAATTAGTTATTTTGTTGTATTATTATTTGCCCCACGCTTTGGGAGCCAATTTGAAGTAGGAGTTGTATTGAACTTCAAATGTTGGGGAGCCGAACTTGAAGTAATTGCAACCGCACGTATGGTAAAATGTTTCCGGTAGCCATCGCCCCCAAAAAATGTTTAAAAGAATATTAACCTTGTAATGTTGACTGTTTCTTTAAATATTATATATTTATGTTTGCCTCGGCTGCGTCAATATTATTGTTAGAGACATGGATGTCTTGGGAGGGTTGTGGTGCGACTTTGTAGGCTTACACAAATTATAATTTTTACTTCACTACTTTATTAATCCTTGACACGATTTAAATGACACTTCACTGATATAGGGAGCTGTAAGATTCTTTTTTTAAATACTTGCACTTTTTAAACACGTAAAATATTTTCATCTCACACTGAATACGTGTTAAACTTCTCGAGGACGCATCTCGCGTCCGGTTAGGAACACTGTCTACAACCAACTGAATTCTGAAATTGTAAATTTTGCTATATTTCAGTTTATGATTGGCTAGTCCTAGTCCAATAGAATACCTTCATTTAACTTAAAGCTTTTTCTGGTTGTTGATTGGCTATTTTATAAACTGTCACAAAAATTACATTATTGCTTCCAAGAATCACAAGTAGCATTAAACTTTCAAATTCATTATTGCCTCAAGGTTACCTCATTGTTAGCAACTTTTGACCTATTTCTCACAGCTCCCACATTATTAAATTATGTACTACATTTACATTACATTATTACACATGTATACAATAATATAAACATATACAATGACTGTTATATACATTTTACAAATTATTACATACACATATTTGCTTTAAGGCGGGCTGTTATGATTTACATATTATATAATTAGACTGAAATTATTTAAGAGTTAAAAATACTGCAACTTATGCGTGTGAGTAGAAATTTCATCCGAAGACGCCAGAAATATATTCACGCAGATGGACACCATTTCCAACACCACTTATAACAAGGTTAATAGGTACTCATTACAGTGCATGTCACTACCACAAGTAACGCGGGAGTTACGGAATAATAAAAAAACAAAAGCAGTGTAATAGTGTACGGAGCACGGATACGCACGATCCGTGACCTCGCCATGAAACTACCGCACTGTACAATGTCTTTTACAGCACTTAAAAGGTCATAGAGGTTCAGTTCTCGCTTGGAGATTTTCTGGACGTTTTAATTTTCATACAGGATGGACTATTACAAGGAAGAGCAATTCCTTAGTTACACACCCTGTTTAACAATTATTTTATGGCATGGCTTAGACAGCGAGAATGTCTCTGTTCGGCAAATCACTAACTTTGTAACACTGGTAGAGAGAAGATTAGGGGTGGATGAGGATTTCCGCAGCACGAATAAACATAAGCAGCTTAAATGAAGGAATGATTTATTGTCTGCTTTGCACTTAGATCAATTTACACAATGTTTACAATACAATGGAGTTACTTATTATTTGTCTTCCCCTTATAGTGAACATTTTGTTGTATTATAATGGGGAAGAATCATTTTCCACTACTTACTGTTTTGCCTTGTTACCCTTTTTCCGTATTTCTCCAATTTGCTTCACATCCCTTTTAACCACTTTAACCTAATGCTTTCTCCATATATTCATTTGATCTTGTATTAAATATCTTCCTAACTTTTATCTCTATTGGTAAATTTTTCCATTTCTCTAGTATTAAATTCTCTCTTCCTTTATCCGTGTCTTCGCATTCCAGAATATAATGCCAATTGTCATGTAATCTCTCCCCCCTTCTTCTCCCTATTAGACCACTTAAATTCATTACAACTGTCTTCACCGATGCATACCCCATTCTGGCCTCTTTGTAGCATAATTCGATGTAACTTTCTTTTCCCCATTCCGTTTTAAACTATCTATAATCTATTAATGACGCTTTTTCCTTGAAACTATACACAATTTCTTGCTTTTCAATGTTAGGATGCTTAAATACCTACTGAATTGGCTGAAGCCAATTTCACCGCCACTGAAACATGACTAGGAATTGAATGGACAGGAAACGGGGGGATAGGAAAATCGCAGCATTACAGAAACTAGCCCAGCATTCGCTTGCCGGCCAGGGAAAAGCGCGAGAAACCCCAAGGGCAGCCTAACAAGAATCGAAACCGAGACTTCCCGAATCAAGCCTCACACGCTAAGCCGGGGCCTCCCTCTTACCTACATCCACTGGTGGTACGTACATAAATGCATAGCCATCCAAAGAGAGAGGGAGTGGGAGAAATTGATATTGAGTTTTATTTATGGACGCTCTTTAACTACTATGGTTTTTAGCGTCCCATTCTATATTGGACGTGAAACACCGGACGTGAAACACCGGTAATTTTGCTCAGAGGCCTCTTTATCAGGCTTGAGGTTCTTTTATGTGCCGGAAATCTACCGGCTTTACTTCCCTTCCGAAGGAAGCCGTGCTAAGGATTTTTACGCCCGAAAAAATCCATCGCCCTCCGCCGGGTTTGAACCCGCGACCTTGGGAACTTGAGGCTAGCACGGTACCACTAGTCCACGGAGGACGACGAGATGGAGAGGGAGAGGCCCTGGGAATCCAAATGATTCGTGAGTCCCTTAATATTGTTAATAAAAAAAATGGAGAAAAATATGAGTTTCATTTTTGTATGCCTAGCATTGGAATAAGGAATGAAACAACTGAATTAAATGCTCCAATCTTCTTCCTCTACCACGGTTAGGATAAGCAGCTTGTTTCGAATCAAATGGTTGTTTGTGCTAAAGAAATAGGCGCGTCTTCCGTATGAGTGAGATTTTTACGAACAAGCTGAAAATGAGCTCGGAATTTTTATTAGAGGCTGCGTAAAGTATTCTACTCCAGGTTATGTACAATCACTCAAGAAAGTATTCGACGGCACTTTAAAACACACTAACAGCCAAATTAATGGAGGGGAAAATTTCATTTTTCTTTACATAATTGTTAAACGGTAATACAGTTTACGTGTTTTTTGCGGTTTTTCAGATCGTTCATTCTATCCGTTTTATAAATTTTGGGAAAATGTGCCAAAATTGCAACTCCTTTTTACGTAGTGTTTTCAAAACTATCTTACGTGCATTGAGTAGAGCAATTTTTTTTCTGTGTATTACATGAATAGGATTTTATTGCTGGAAGAATAAAATGTCAAATTTGGGAATTTTCAACGTTTTCACTTTTTACTTCACGATTTGTTTCTCCACCAGTAAGTCACATGTCGATATAAGTGTTGATGTATGCACACACAAAAAATATGTTTCTACCCAATGCATAAAAGATAATTTTGAAACCACCAGCACAAAAAGTTGCAATTTTGGCAATTTTTAAAAAATGTGTATAACAAATTGAAGGATCTGAAAAACTGCCTAAACACGTAAACTGTATCACCATTTGATTTTGTATCCAGAAAAGAAATAAGTTTTCCCTCCATGAATTTGGCTGCTAGAATTTTTTATAGTCCAAGCGAATACTTTGAATAACTGTAGGTATATAAAAAATACGTTATTTTAATTAAAAATTACAGATTATGCCTAATATTTAATTCGGTAAACTGTTCGTTACGCCCTTACAAGGAAATTAATGTTTAAGTTTTTAGGTGCGTTCACTACTGTGGACCACCTATTAGCCTAGCTTTCCTCGTTCTGGTCATGCACGAAACAACTTACCAACAGCAGCAATAAGAAGTTAACATTTTCCGTATAAGAGCTGTTAACACATTTCATATCTGGCTGAAATTGGTACAAAATTAAGGGTAGCTTAGTTTATGAGCCTCCTACACATTCTCAGCTTTTGGTCAATCATTATATCTATGGAAGTGAAATTTTATACACAAGAGACAGTCGCAGCATTCACTTTACGAAAGTTGGTATACTCTACAATGCGTTCCAAATCTCTTGACGTTTGCGGCGTGTCCACTAATACGGCATTAGCGAATAGCAGCAGTGCGGCGTTGGCTCATACGGACAGTACACCTCACAGCTGACAAAACTCTAATTGCAATATCATGTGCGCGCTTGCAAATTTCATGTTTCAGAAACGCAACTAGTAGCTGGGATAAAAGGCGACGTTTCCTGAACAAGTACAAAAAATGAACCATACGTATATACCCATTGGTTTGCAGTAATTTATAGTCATCTTTCTAATGTTTAAACGGAGACTTTTAGTTATAGTTACGCTTATAATAATAAATCCATTACTGTCACAGTTATTTTATATATTACTATGTCATAGACAAAAATTTCACTTAATAATGTGCAATTCTCCTTGTCCTAAAGCAATTTAGAAGCAGTTATCCCACGAGGTTTTCTAATACAGCCACAAACTCGTCATGAAAATCATTTCAAAGCCCTCTGACGCTGCTCTACAACTCATACATGATTTTTTTTTAATAAACGTCATGCATGGTTTTGTTTCACAGAATACTATTGGAAAACCAATAATTAGGCGCATTTTAATGGTTATAGAACCAACCACATATCCATTACATGAGAAGAGCGTGTTGTGATTTTTACAACATTCAACGCCTCATTATTGGAATGCACAATAAGAGAAGAAAAAAGAAAAAAAAGTCATAAAAAGAATAAGCCAACTGACAACTTTAAGCAAAGAATCAGCAACTGTCGTCGCATTCTCGAGGAAGCATCAACAACGGAATTCACTGCACCAGTTGAGGCAATTTTTAACACTTAAACGATTTCAGTCTAATTATATTATATATATATATATATATATATATATATATATATATATATATATATGTATATATTCAATAACAGCCCGCCTTAAAGCAATATGTGTATTTAACAATATTTAAAAAGTGTATATTACAGTCATTTAATATGTTTGTTATTGTATCCATGTGTAATAATGTTATGTTTATATATTACGTAATTTAATAATGTAGGAGCTGTGATAATAATAAGTTAAAAGTTGCTAACAATGAGGTAACAATGAGGTAACCTTGAGGCAATAAAGAGTTTGAGAGTTTAATGTTAGTTGTGATTCATGGAAGCAATAATGTAATTTTAGGGACAGTTTATAAAATAGCCAATCAATAACCAGAAAAAGCTTTAGTTAAAAAAAGATATCCTACTGGATTAGGAATAGCCAATCAGAGATTTAAAATACAGAAATTTACAAATTTAGCGGTAGAAATCTATTCAGTTGCCTGCAGACAGTGTTTGTAACCGGATGCGAGATGCGTCCTCGAGAAATTTAATACGTATTCGCGTGAGACGAAACTAGTTTACGTGTTAAAAAGTGCAAGTAATTAATTAAAGAATCCCACAGCTCTCTATATCAGTGAAGTGTTATTTAAATCGTGTCAAGGATTAATAAAGTAGTGAAGTAAAAATTATAATTTGTGTAAGCCTACAAAGTCGCACCACAACCCTCCCAAGACATCCATGTCTCTAACAATAATATTGACGCAGCCGAGGCAAACATAAATATATAATATTTAAAGAAACAGTCAAATTACAAAGTTAATATTTTTAATTTTTTTTTTGGAGGGGGGCGAAGGTTCCTAAAGCGTGGTGCAAACAACGTAAAGATACTATCTACTTCAAATTGGCTTTCCATACGTGGGGCTAATAAATAAGAAGTTCAAATTGGCGCCCAACGTGGGGCTAATAAATAACAACTTCACAGTGACGCAATAGCCCAAGTTTAAAACATCGACAAAGCAAAAATACTGCTGGTGCACTTTTTGCAGCGCGGTTGCTGGAAGGTTAAGCGACTACGTTATGAATTCAACTGCGGTGTACTCGGTTCTTACAGTGATAGGCTTTGTCTTAGCATTTATAAAGTTAATTTTCACGAAAATGTCGCTTGGTAAGCAGTAGTACCAGTGGATATAGCAGTAGGGCATAGTAGCTGTCATCTTCAGTGTGTGTAATTTCTTTAAAAACTATTACAATAAAGAAAAGCGCACAAATCATAACTTCATGAAATGTCAAGAACTATGGCTGAGGTGTGCTCATTAAATATTTCAACTGTTTAACGCGTATTGGGAAGCGAAAAAGCATATGGCGTTAGCTGTGCCACTTGAATAACAAAGTACACATAGAAAGGTATGGTTTTTATTTCTCTGTTTGTTTATTGCACTTCCATTGTTGTGTCTCTTCTTGCTTACTTGTAGTTTTTAAGTGAACGATGCGATGACATATATAACAAACGCGTAATTTTCAGACGAAGCGAAATAAAGCTTGGCAACCGCACGGTCACTCCGTATTGGTTGTCACGAAACGTCAAGAGATTTGGACCGCACAGTAGAAAGAGTGGAGATATCCAGGTACAAACGGTGATTCTACGTGGGGCATAGTGAATTTAATATTATTACTATTATTCCTCTGGACACCAGTTTTGCAGTAAAAGATTGGTTTTAGGGGCATTTAAAGCACCACTTACTGTGAAGGCATACACGAGTGCTCAAGGTTATAGTAGTTTAAAACCTAATTTATTATTCATCTATTCTTTTTTATACCAACACTTTGAGAGAAATTCGTTGTATAAGTTTCCTCAGATTCGTACTATATTTGACAATTCCGGAGGGCAACAACTTGTGATGCGTGTAACCTGACCACGACCAAATCAAGTTCCTCGGTGGTGAAAGAGGTTGGAATTTCCAAGACTAACAGCAATTACACTTTTCTCCGAGGTAAAATTAGGTTACCCATGTAAAAACACAAACTCTGCAATATTTTGTAAATAGACTATTTAGAACATATTTTAATACACGAAGAAGCTAGACACAGCGCTAGAAAGACAGCTGGAATTTGTCAACGGAATTTTCTTGCAAATAGTTTCCAAATTCATCAGACAATTGTCGCCATAATGTCCAACGCAGAAATAGCACATGTTACACCAGAAGGGCAGCAAAGATCATATAAACATTCCGTTGTACAAATTATGTTGCAGATGGCAGAGCAAGGTCTGGGGAATAATTATAAACAGCTGGGACGTTTAAATTTTCGCTCTGAGTTGCTTTGAAGACACGAATACCGCGACTCTGATGCTGCCTTTAACACAAGCAAGATAGCACTACCCCAATACTGTGGGATTTTAACTACCGAAAGAATTCATTATCGCGAGCTACACCGGCCCTTAAACTTCGTGGAATCAGATACTGATGACAGAAAAGCTTTTTTGCAAAACCATTTATCACATCAATCTTGTAAAATAATGCGAATACGCATTTAGAAGAAACTGTGTGGAAAAACGTTATGTCAGTTTTATTTTATTTTATCGCGCAAAGTTTTCCTTAACTATAAGCTTGAGTTTGTTCTGCTAGACGACCCACGAAAGTTCGCAATTTTCTAAGACATAAATCCAGGTTTTAGTACGTATTATTATTATTATTATTATTATTATATTATTATTATTATTATTATTATTATTATTATTATTATTATTATTATTATTATTGGACTTCGAAACTAAATCTTTTCCAGGTATACAGTGGCATGGGCCTAAAATATATACGTAATGCAAGTATCCTTGCCTTTGATTTTGCAGTCGTCCTCCGTGGTGTAGTGGTTACCAGCTCTAGTGGTTACCTCTAGTTCCCGAGGTCACGGATACAAACCCAGCGGAAGGCGATTCATTTTTTCGGGCGTAAAAATCCTTAATATGGGTTCCTTCGGAATGTATGTAAAGCTTGTAGTCCCGTGTCGTAGATTTACGGCACGTAAAAGAGCCTCAAGCCGATACAGAGACCTCTCAGCAAAATTACCGGACTTTCACGCCCAATATAGAATGGGAAGCTAAGGACCATAGAAGTTAAAGAGCGTCCACAAATAAAACTAAATTGTTTTGATTTTGTAAAACAAAACTCGAGTCCTCAATACAAATTACAACCTAACTTGTACAGTTTTTTTTTTAAATTAAGCTGGACGATATGGATTTTGAAAACTGGTTCACAAATTCAGCTTTGATAAACCTGTTCCGGCTCCAGTTAATGCTCGGACCACTTCATTCTTGGTCCTGCTGTATCTCTCTTTCAATATGGCCTATTGTTTAACACTTACTTTGCATAACATTCGTCATTCATTTTTTTGATATAGCAAAGTAATTTTTCAATTAACGCATGTATTGGAAATGAGAATATATCATAAATTTCGAAATATATCATACACTAAGCTACTCGACAAAACAACCGACTTTATTATTAATTATCAGTTTAACAATCACTAGAATTGGCGCTTGGCGGATAAAATATTTTTCGGGCAAAACTACTAGCCAAACCTCTAGATCTGGCAACTCCTGCGCTGAGCGAACGGGAAAAAAAGCTCTCTACTTCATTCACAGCTCATCTTGATACCTAGTCTTATCACGACAAGGAATCCAAAAAGTGAGGGCACTTGCTTCACTGGTGCAACTAGGAATCATTACATTTTAGAAATGCATGCGAAAGTTTGAACGATTATTGGGTATAATTTTATTGCTTTCGACGACTTTTATTCGGAGTTTACAGGTGAACATCTATAACCCTTCCAAACCGTATAATTACAGAGCCGAGAGTATTACACGTAGCACTAAAATGCAAAGGTTATTTCGCAGCTGTAATTTTAGCGCGCGGATTTTGAAAAACAATACTCCAGTACGATTCAATAAAAAAAAAAGCATTTTCCAACTCCACACCATCACTTCGCCTGGCCATTTTCCGATATCAAAACTATTAGTGGCAAAACCTAAACTAATTCAATGTAAATATTAATTTATTTCTTCTGCAAACCTTGCAAAGCTCTTATCTCCATTGCAGTACAAGCCGATGAGCGCTTGTTCCAATTTCCTTATCAATAATCGCACGGCTTTCGTGTACAGGCAGAAAATTCATACCAACTGGCAGTACAGATATGGATCAATTCCATTCGCTTAGTTTCCGCATCGTTTGGTACACGAGCAGCCATTATTTTCGCCCATCTGTTACTGCTCTTGAAATGCACTTGTAGGGCAATATGCATACTGCGTTCGAGGGCAATCTGGACGCCTATTTGTGCTTCTCTGTTTTCCGCTGTCCATACGGTGATCCATCTAAATTCTATCAAACGTGTGTGTCATCATGTATTCCGTACAATTAGGTTTAACGTTGAGGCTGTATTTTTAACACTTAAATGATTTCAGTCTAATTATATAATATAAAATTTAATAACACCCCACCTTAAAGCAATATGTGTATACCACAATATATAAAAAGTGTATATTACATTGTATATGTTTATATTATTATGTACATGTATAATAATGTTATGTGAATGTATTACGTAATTTAATAATGTTGAAGCTAACAATGAGGTAATCTTGAGACAATAATAAATTGGAAAGTTTAATAATGTTACTAGTAATTCTTGGAAACAATAATATAATATTTTAAAACAGTTTATAAATAGCCAATCAACAACTAGAGGAAGCTTAAGTTAAATAAAAGTATTCTATTGGAGTAGGATTAGCCAATCAGAGACTTGAAATAGATAAAATTTGTAAATTCAGGCCGTAGAAGTCAGTTGCTAGTAGACAGCGTTCCTAACCGGACGCGAGATGCGTTCTCGAGAAGTTTAATACGTAGCCAGTGAGAGACATATAAAATTCAATACGGAGAGAATATTATAAAGTTTACTTGTTTAAAAGTGCAATTACTAAATAATCTCACAACTCTCTATAACAGTGAAGTGTTATTTAATCGTGTGAAGGATTAATAAAAGGAGTGAAATAAAAATTATAATTTGTGTAAGCCTACATTCTTTAGCCGCATCACACCCTGTTAAGAAATACATGTCTCTACAAATTAATACTGACGCAGCCGAGGCAAACATAAATATATATAATATTTAAACAAACATAAAAATACAAAGTTGATTCCTAAACATTGGGGAGAAGACCACTGCAAAGTGAACATTGGGGCGAAGGCCATCGGAAACTTTGTATCGCACGTGGTTGCAACGTGGTTGTGGTTCGGCTCCCCAACAGTGGAACTACAATACAACCCCTACTTCAAATTGGCTTTCCAACAGTGAGGCATACAATATTCTCAACGTTGAGGGAGTAAGAAGAGAAGAATGTACAGCTGTAAATGAACAACACCGAAATGCGTATCTGGTGATCAAATTTATTCCGGTGTTACTGATAACAGTTTTGAAACAATGATGTTTGAACTCGAATTTCACTCGTGCATTACAGTACCGTTTTTACTGACACAGTGCCAAAAAAGGCGACAGTTACTGCATGACATAAGCGAGGTACGAGGCCGACGCTGCATACCCCATGACGATGCAAAGCGAATGGTTTCTCATTTTGCGAATTCGCGTGAGTCAGTTGTTGACAGCACGTCGGTTCGGTGAAACTTCTCGCTTGTTTGCTACTTCTGGAAGAAGAAAATAACAATAAAAATTTGACGTGATGCATTCTTACAAAATCTTACTTATTTTAGCTATTTCTTGTGAATCGAGATAAACTTTCAATTGATATTTACATTTTCGTTGAACGATTCAGTAGGTAAAGCAATAGTCACATTTATAAAGAACGCGTCGCTATGTAGCTGAAATTTCATGCTCTTTGCATGGACGCGAGGGGGAAAAAAATAGTGACCTTTCAGTTGCATATATACATTTTGTGGTAAGATTTTATCTATTTCTTACGAGTCTCCAATTATACAAAAGACATTCATTATGAAGACAATGCAGACTATTCCCAGAAAATTTTGAAAGTATGTACATTCATTTGACCTACAAATATCTTAAACATATATAAATTCTTAAGGCCATTTTCCTGAAAATAAAAAAATTAACGAACATTTTCCATGGAAACAGTAGTTAGAGGTGGGGGAATTTTCTTGAAAATCCTGTGTCGCATCCTGGAAAATCTTAAACACCAAGGTACGGGTTTAACCTATTATTACTTTCTCTACTACGTATAGTATGTAGGGGAAGTATTGTATTCCACCCAAAAATTCGATACCGAGATTTCACCGGAAATACATGTTTTGAGACCCCCTGAATCCAAATAAAGTATTTTTGGAAACATGTCCGTGTGTGTCTGTGTGTGTGTGTGTGTGTGTGTGTGTGTCTGTCTGTGAAGAGCATAACTCAGAAACGAAAAGTCGGATAAACACCAAACTTGGTATTTAGGTTCAGTACCTTCCAAGGATGCGACACGAAGGTTTTCAAGAAAATCCCCCCACCCTAGAGTACCCTTTACATGGAACATTTTTCGAAAATTTTAATTTTCTCAAAAATGGCTCTAACGATTTTGATTAAAATATCATATGGTTAAGATATTTTCACGACAAATAAAATGTATATCTTGAATTTTCTGGGAATGTCTCCAAAAGTATTCTTCAATGTGAACGACTTTTGCATAACTGGTAAACCATAAAAGATAGACAAAAGTTTACTACACAAAAAATGTAGATCGCGCTAAAATACACAATTTATGTCATATACATTTTTTGTCGTTGAGTGAACCATTTTCGAGATATTGCTTGTTATTCCCTTAAATTTTCCAATACTTATACTTTTCTCAAATTCGTTATTCATTTTTTTTATGTCCTGGACATGCAAAGAGAATGTAATGCGCCACATAGCAACCAGCTCTTAGAAGATTTGACTATCGTTTAAATACTACCATATTCCCCCTGCACCTACAAGAAAATTAGCAATAAGACTAAAATCTCGATTAACATGAAGCATATGGAGAATAGGCGTTTGTAAAAATAGATTGTACAAGAGTAGAGAAAGTTATGTGAGTGTAACACATCAGATTTTTTTACTTTCTCTACTACGTATAGTAAGTAGGGGAAGTATTGCATTCCACCCAAAAATTCGATACCGAGATTTCACCGGAAATACATGTTTTGAGACCCCCTGAATCCAAATAAAGTATTTTTGGAAACATGTCCGTGTGTGTCTGTGTGTGTGTGTGTGTGTCTGTCTGTGAAGAGCATAACTCAGAAACGAAAAGTCGGATAAACACCAAACTTGGTATTTAGGTTCAGTACCTTCCAAGGATGCGACACGAAGGTTTTCAAGAAAATCCCCCCACCCTAGAGTACCCTTTACATGGAACATTTTTCGAAAATTTTAATTTTCTCAAAAATGGCTCTAACGATTTTGATTAAAATATCATATGGTTAAGATATTTTCACGACAAATAAAATGTATATCTTGAATTTTCTGGGAATGTCTCCAAAAGTATTCTTCATTGTGAACGACTTTTGCATAACTGGTAAACCATAAAAGATAGACAAAAGTTTACTACACAAAAAATGTAGATCGCGCTAAAATACACAATTTATGTCATATACATTTTTTGTCGTTGAGTGAACCATTTTCGAGATATTGCTTGTTATTCCCTTAAATTTTCCAATACTTATACTTTTCTCAAATTCGTTATTCATTTTTTTTATGTCCTGGACATGCAAAGAGAATGGAATGCGCCACATAGCAACCAGCTCTTAGAAGATTTGACTATCGTTTAAATACTACCATATTCCCCCTGCACCTACAAGAAAATTAGCAATAAGACTAAACACCAAACTTGCTATTTAGGTTCAGTATCTTTCAGAGATGCGACACGAAGGTTTTCAAGATAATCCCCCCACCCTAGAGTACCCTTTACATGGAACATTTTTCGAAAATTTTAATTTTCTCAAAAATGGCTTAACGATTTTGATTAAAATATCATATGTTTAAGATATTGTCATGAAAAATGAAATGTATATCTCGAATTTTCTGGGAATGTCTCCAAAAGTATTCTTCATTGTGAACGACTTTTGCATAACCGGTAAACCATAAGAGATAGACAAACTTTTACTACACAAAAAATCTGATGTGTTACACTCACATGACTTTCTCTACTCTTGTACAAACTATTTTTACAAACGTTTATTCTCCATATGCTTCATGTTACTCGAGATATCGAGATGTCAATCTTATTGCTAATTTTCTTGTAGATGCAAGGGGAACATGGTAGGTTATAAGCGATAGTCAAATCTTTTAAGCGCTGGTTGCTATGTGGCGCATTCTGTTCTGTTTGCATAACCAGGACATAAAAAATCTGATGTGTTACACTCACATGACTTTCTCTACTCTTGTACAATCTAATTTTACAAACGCTTATTCTCCATATGCTTCATGTTAATCGAGATGTCAATCTTATTGGTAATTTTCTTGTTGATGCAAGGGGAATATGGTAGGTTTTAAGCGATAGTCAAATATTTTAACGCTGGTTGCTATGTGGAGCATTCCATTCTCTTTGCATGTCCAGGACATAAAAAAAATGAATAACGAATTTGAGAAAAAGTATAAATATTGGAAAATTTAAGGAAATAACAAGCAATATCTCGAAAACGGTTCACTCAACAAAAGAAATGTATATGACATAAGTTGTGTATTTTAACGCGATCTACATTTTTTGTGTAGTAACATTTTGTCTATCTCTTATGGTTGACCAGTTATGCAAAAGTCGTTCACAATGAAGAATACTTTTGGAGACATTCCCAGAAATTTCGAGATATACATTTCATTTCTCATGACATTATCTTAAACATATGATATTTTCATCAAAATCGTTAGAGCCATTTTTGAGAAAATTAAAATTTTCGAAAAATGTTCCATGTAAAGGGTAGTCTGGGGTGGGCGGATTTTCTTGAAAATCTTCGTGTCGCATCTCTGGAAGATACTGAACGTAAATACCAAGTTTGGTGTTTATCCGACTGTTAGTTTTTGAGTTATGCTGTTCACAGACACACACACACACACACACACAGACACACACACGGACATGTTTCCAAAAGTGCTTTTTTTGGATTCAGGAGGTCTCAAAACATGTATTTCCGGTGAAATCTCGGTATCGAATTTTTGGGTGGAATGCAATACTTCCCCTACTTACTATACGTAGTAGAGAAAGTAAAAATTGAATAACGAATTTGAGAAAAAGTATAAGTATTGGAAAATTTAAGGAAATAACAAGCAATATCTCGAAAATGGTTCACTCAACTAAAAAAATGTATATGACATAAATTGTGTATTTTAACGCGATCTACATTTCTTGTGTAGTAAAATTTTGTCTATCTCTTGTGGTTTACCAGTTATGCAAAAGTCGTTCACAATAAAGAATACTTTTGGAGACATTCCCAGGAAATTCAAGATATACATTTTATTTGTCATAAAAATATCTTAAACATATGATATTTTAATCAAAATCGTTAGCCATTTTTGAGAAAATTAAAATTTTCGAAAAATCTTCCATGTAAAGGGTACTCTGGGGTGAGGGGATTTTCTTGAAAACCTTCGTGTCGCATCCTTGGAAGATACTGAACCTAAATACCAAGTTTGGTGTTTATCCGACTGTTCCGTTTCCGAGTTATGCTGTTCACAGACACACACACAGACAGACACACAGACACACACGGACATGTTTCCAAAAATGCTTTTTTTGGATTCAGGGGGTCTCAGAACATGTATTTCCGGTGAAATCTCGGTATCGAAATTTTGGGTGGAATACAATACTTTCCCTACTTACTATACGTAGTAGGGAAAGTAAAAATGTATATCGCGTTAAAATACACAAATTATGTTATACACATTATTTTGTTGAGTAACCATTTTCGAGATATTGCTTGTTATTCCCTTAAATTTTCCAATACTTATACTTTTTCTCAAACTCGTTATTCATTTTTACTTTCTCTACTACGTATAGTAAGTAGGGGAAGTATTGCATTCTACCCAAAAATTCGATAGAGATTTCACCGGAAATACATGTTTTGAGACGTCCTGAATCCAAAAAAAGGACTTTGGAAACACAACCGTGTGTGTGTCTGTGTGTGTGTGTGTGTGTGTGTGTGTGTGTGTGTGTGTGTGTGTGTCTGTGTCTGTGTGTCTGTGAACAGCATTAACTCAAAAATGAACAGTCGGACAAACACCAAACTTGGTATTTAGGTTCAGTATCTTCCCGAGATGTGACACGAAGGTTTTCAAGAAAATCTCCCCACCCCAGACTACCCTTTACATGGAACATTTTTCGAAAATTTTAATTTTCTCAAAAATGGCTCTAACGATTTTGATGAAAGTATCGTATGTTTAAGATAATGTCATGAGAAATGAAATGTATATCTCGAATTTTCTGGGAATGTCTCCAAAAGTATTCTTCATTGTGAGCGACTTTTGCATAACTGGTAAACCATAAGAGATAGGCAAAATTTTACTACACACAAAAATGTAGATCGCGTTAAAATACACAACTTATGTCATATACATCTCTTTTGTTGAGTGAACCGTTTTCGAGATATTGCTTGTTATTTCCTTAAATTTTCCAATACTTATACTTTTTCTCAATTTCGTTATTCATTTTTTTTATGTCCTGGACATGCAAAGAGAATGGAATGCGCCACATAGCAACCAGCGCTTAAAATATTTGACTATCGTCTAAAACCTACCATATTCCCCTTGCATCAACAAGAAAATTACCAATAAGATTGACATCTCGATATCTCGATTAACATGAAGCATATGGAGAATAGGCGTTTGTAAAAATAGATTGTACAAGAGTAGAGAAAGTCATGTGAGTGTAACACATCAGATTTTTTTTATGTCCTGGACATGCAAAGAGAATGGAATGCGCCACATAGCAACCAGCTTTTAGAAGATTTGACTATCGTTTAAACACTACCATATTCCCCTTGCACCTACAAGAAAATTAGCAATAAGATTAACATCTCAATATCTCGATTAACATGAAGTATATGGAGAATAAGCGTTTGTAAAAATAGTTTGTACAAGAGTAGAGAAAGTCATGTGAGTGTAACACTTCAGATTTTTTAATTATATTTTCATAGACACATGCACACACATGGTTCTGGTTTCAGGTCTACATGTTTACCCTTTGTATTTGCACATGTTTAATTACTTGACTTGATTTGATTAGGTTTTACATGATTAATTTCTCATGGTGCTCGCATTGTCTGTTCACAATTGAAATCGTAATACTTCAATTTATCGCAATTCGTTGTAGAGTTAAGCTATACGTTATATTGACAGCTTTCTTTGATCTGAAACGCTATTCTTTTATTTAACCTACATAAGGTATAAATGACCGAAATTATGAATTCAGAAGAAACTGAAATGGAAGTGAAATTACAGAAGCCGCAGAAAGAATAACACTAGTAGTCTTCCCCAAAAAATCCAGAAAGCATTATGATAAAGTATTTAATCGCTTCATTGCCTGGTGTAAGACAAAACATGATGAAAATAATTCACTGAATATGACTGCTAGCGAATCAACATAACATCAAAATATCTGTCAAGCTCACTTTTTTAATGTCATTTCTCGTTTCAAGAACGCGTCATATCTGTTAGCTTCGGGAATTAATATGTTATTGACATTTTACAAATTCGAGCGCTGCTAAAAAGTAGTATGCGCCACACGTGTTTAAAGTGGTTTTATTTTGCCCATAGGAATGCGAAATAAAACCCTAATTTTACCCCTCGTATCATAATCTACTATTTTTATTCAGGGAATCTTAAAACGTGTATTTCCGGTGAAATTTCGGTATCGAATTTTTGGGTAGATTACAATACTTATAGTTTTTATAGGCCAGTAGTAGAGAAAGTAAAAAGAAAAGTATTATGGGCATTTTAGTGGAGAAGACAGTGATTTTAAAAAAAAGAAGAGCAATATTCTTGTAAAGTTCATCTGCTGAACACTAACAGATAAATCTAGAGGTTACTTTAGTCTTAAAAGGCTTAGCATTATCAAAGATATTAGGAAGAAAGAGTTATTGAAGTATCATCTCACCTGAGGAGAAACACTTTGTCACAAAGACAGTGCATTAATAAATTTTGTGTTAACAACACAATACGATAAACCATGCAAACGTTTTTCAGCCAGTGAGCCTGTGAAACTCGTCTTGATTCTCCAGTAAATACAAAATCCATCTGCTAAAGCCTTGCAACAAATCTGGCAGGACTAATCAGTCCGAAGTGACGATGCGAGGTCTCTACAACGTAGCTTTGGAAACCAATCTCATTAGAAGCTACAGTCTGCATTTGTGCGAGATGGATCTTGCAGGCGTCGACTCTTAGAAACCAAAGCTGAAGGGTACCCCGGACAGCCAAAGGCAAGATGAGAGAAAAGAAGCCCCACGCCATACCTCGGCATGAATGTACGGTCATTGCACCAAGGCTAAATGTTACATTTTCAATTTCTGAAGTTTTGTTGAGAAGGCTGTTGTGGAAATTCACAGAAATTGTAGATAAGAGAAAATGTTTTATACGACGGACACAATCATAGTGAGAACACCTTGCATTATCCTTCCACTTTGGGGAGAAAAAAATCCTATCCCGCTTGCAATGAACTTTTTACTTTTTCTACCACATACCAAGTAGTTAGAGAAGGTATTGCATTCCACCCAAAAATTCGTAACCGAGATTTCACCAAAAATACATGTTTTGAAGTCTCCTGAGTAAAAAAAAGGCATTTTTAGAAACGTCAGCACGCGCGAGTGTTTGTGAGTATGCGAACAGTGTAACTCAAAAACGAAAACTTGGTATTAGATTCAGTACCTTACAAAGAAGCCACTCTATAATTTTCAGAAAAATCCCCCCGACCCCAAACTACCCTCTACATGGAACATTATTCGAAATTTCTCGATTTTCTAATGGCTCTAGCTGTTTTGAATAAAATACCACATATTAATGATATTTACATAACAAATAAAATGCATACCTTGAATTTTCTCGGAATAGCCTGTACAGTGCTGTTCATTCGGAAGGAATTTTGTATACTCTTGTATGACTGGTAAACGTTAAACAATAGAACAAAACGTACCAACAAAAAATGTAGATCTCCTTAAAACACGCACTTTATTTCAAATAAGTTTTCTTGTGGCTCATTACTTGGCCATTATCTTGAAGTCCTGTCAACATTCAGTTGTTTCTCGCGATTGCGTAGAAACAGTATGAAATTTTAAGGTCAGCATATATCGTCCAGTTCTTAAACATTTAACTATCGCTGTTCTCTTTGTATCTATAATGAAATGTGTAATGTAGCTATTTCTGCAAAGGTTTATTTGGATTAAAATGTAGTAGACAGAAAAATAAGCTTTAGTAAGAATAGTTTGCATACCACTAGTGAAGGATAGAGGGTAGAGAAGGTCACGTGAAGTATCACATATCAGATTTTTCACTAAAGACGCTGCAGCTATGCAGTCTAGGAAGCAACTGCGTTTACAAAATGCATCGATTTAGTGCCTGAAGCAACCTTTGAACAGTTTTACGAGCCGTAGTTCTCACTTATATTGCTTTGCCTTCACTTTGCAATCTTTATTTAATTGATGAAAACTCCAATTGCACATTAACTTTAAAAACTGCTTTTTTGAATTTTTAGTTATATCTTAGAACAATTTCAGCATTTTTAGTTTAAAAAAAACAATGTATATATTGCGTATTTGACATTCCTCTTATTCCTTAATTTAGCTTTGGAGAAAACCACCAGATTACATAGTGCACAATGCTATGGTATACAGCACACCGTACATCATTCATTTAAATGTAATGGTGCCAAGTTGCGAATAAGTTTGATTATTCCATAGGAAGGTCTTAGTCCTCCTGAGTGAAAAGTTTCAAAACGGCACTGGCGGTTGACTACTCTGTATTCACTCTTAGGTTGATCCGCGTCAAAACAAACCCCAGGTGACCAGTGCACCGCTATAATGTATCCTTCCGCCATAGAAATACTGTCACACTTTCAGACCATGTGGCGAGTACAAGCGGCACGTAGTGCAAAAAAGAACAGAGTCCTTATTTCGACAACTGAAACGGTGACTGGCATATTCTGCTAAGGGTTAAAGGGGATAAGATTGATACTTGCAACAAAATAAATGTTTGCACATATAATAATAGTTAATTCTAAGATAAATGAGCGAAAAATAAAGTAACAAGTATGCGATAACCTAATTTATTCGCTCTCTGGAAGCGGCACTTTATTAACTGTTGGCGGCTCATTTTTTTTTAAAAAAAAATTGTGCACTGTTACGCGAATTGCATTCTTCTTAAAATCACTACATTGTTGCATCGCGTATTTCATATGCTTTCTTTTTTGTTCCGGGTGTAAGCACTTTTCTCGTTTCAGATTTTTCTGCATAAGCACTTGTACTCGAAACACCGGTGAACTCAGAAGTTAATTTCACAATTTCTTTCGCGGAAAGTGTTGTATATTTTTCACATTACTTATAATAAAGATTCAATACTGTTGTTTTTTCACCACTAGTCAATGGTTTGCGCGGCTAATGCTTTACGTAATTCGACGAAAACACAAGAGTAAATTCACCGTCCGCCATGATACTAAACACAACTGCTGGTTTCTGGCTGTAAACAATATTCTGCGCCTACCCGGATATCAGGTGACTCATACGAATTGCGTCATGGGACTTGTAGCTCTGTTTTACGGTATAAATCAGCGTTAAATAAAACCTTAGGTATTTGTATAGAATATTATACTATTTAAGGATAAATTTATTCCAAAATTCAGAGATTGGCATGGGACTACTTTCCTGGGCGCATTGCTACCGTGTTGCACCACGGTGCACTGACGACGTGGTTTTTGTTTTGCCGCAGATCAACCTAAGAGTGAATATAGTTTAGATTCGCGGCGTAGCTGGTTCCACTGTCATTGTGAATGATAAACTATATGATATTAGTAACGTGCTATAAAATCAGTTGTACAAAAGAGTGATAAGTACTCTAATAGAAAAGAGTAATCGCTATTTTGGGACGGTTCTAAGTAACGCGATTGTTCGAATGTTTTTTATAGCTAGATGCGAAAGTAATGCTCAGTGCCCTGACTGTCGAGAGTATGTTTCAAGTATGATGTGAGGCTTCGGAACCGTTCCTGCTTCCAAGTTCCAACAGAGAAGAACGGCCACTAAGAAACTTCTGGTCAATCAGATTTAGATATGCTATTTACCTTTTACGATACCCTGAATCACCCAAGACACCGTTGTGGAACAAATAGCCATTAGCGCCATGGAAACTGATAAGATATGATTATGATGAAAGTGAGTTTCTACAATACGAGTTAAGTGAGCATACAATAGGTGTTTAGATGCAATGTGGCTTCTAAGCAACAATAGGTTAACAATTTGTGCGTGTATGCTGTAAATAGGACGAGAGCAGAATATGAAAGGAGGGAAACATCGTCCTGGCGCTTGGCAGTACTCATAACAGACGAAGAATCCCGACTTAATGTGAAAAAGCCCGAAGTATCTTCAACTTTAGAACGTTATTTGGAAGATAGCATTTTTACTTTCTCTACTATGTATAGTAAGTACGGGAAGTATTGTATTCCACCCAAAAATTCGATACCGAGATTTCACGGCAAATATATGTTTTGAGGCCCCCTGAATCCAAAAAAAGCATTTTTGGAAATATGTCCGTGTGTGTGTCTATATATCTGTGAACAGCATAACTCAGAAACGAAGAGTCGGATAAACACCAAACTTGGTATTTAGGTTCAGTATCTTCCAGAGATGCGACACGAAGTTTTTGAAGAAAATCTTCCCACCCCAGATTACCCTTTACGTGGAACAATTTTTTTTCTGGAACGATCGGAACTGTTACACAAAAATAACAAATTTTTCTCACCTGTACATATTAGTGAAAACACACACACTCCCTCTCCCTCTCCCTCTCTCTCTCTCTCTCTCTCTATCTATATCTCTCTCTGCACTTTCTTTAAAATGATGATACCTATAAAGTTTCTGGATCAAATGTAACACCGCCTCTGCCATCTTGCAATGTTATTTATTTTAACCTAAATTTATTTTCCGTTTGTATTATATTTACATAGAGCCTTAAATCAATTAGCCCTTATTATTAGTAAAACATTTCCAGAAATGCAAAGCATATTTACTCCAACTGCATGATTCATTTTCGCAGCACTCTGTGACATCTAACTTGTTTTGCATAACAATGGCATACATATTCTGGTGCGCATGGTTTTATGCAAATGAGAAAGCATTCCGGTGGTGCATTTCCTAATTCAACTTCGCTTGCACGCTTTCTCGCTCGTTTTGCCGTCTGGGGAAACGCGTTACGCCCAGACCGCGCGCTGAGATTTACGACATTTCTTTGCTTATGTGCAATCAATCACGCGTTCTGCTTCATTTAATCTTTTACCGTTGAGCTTTAATGAAAAAGCTCTTAACACGCTCTATGGGCGACTGTTCGGGAAGGGGTGCAGAAGAGCGATGTCACGCGACGCATTAAATAGATCATTTGGCTTTTATCTTTTCTGTCCGCGTTTTATGAGATCAATTCTCATTTTAAAAGCGGCACATTAATGAGATCGTGGAGAAGTAGGAAAATTAGCATCGTTATATACCGCTATTACAATTTTCACCATTTTTTGCGTAGTGTTAGCATCATACATTGTTTAATGTAAGTAGTTAATGGGCACAAGTCAATATTGAGATAGAATAATTACTGCTGCTTGCACCACGCATTGCGGGAGATATATTTCTTGGAGTGTTCGTCCCACGTACGATACTAACTTTCCGGTGGCCTTCGCCCCAACGTTTAAAAATCAACTTTGTATTTCAATGTTTATTTAAATATTATATATGTTTGCCTCGGCTGCGTCAGTAGTAATTGGCAGAAACACGTATCTCTTAGCAGGGCTTGGTGTGGCTAAAGAATAAGGCTTACGTAAATTATAATTGTTTACTTCACTCTTTTATTAATCCTCACACGATAAAATAACACTTCACTGATGTATCCTACTATAGAGCTGTGAGATTTTTTTGTTAATTGTACTTTTTAACACGTAAACTTTATATTATTCACGCCGTAATCAATTTTTTTTCTCACAATGAATATGTATCGAACTGTTCGGGAATGCTGTCTAGTAGCGTCCGGTTGGATACGCTATCTTCTAGCGTCTGGCTTCTACCGCCTAAATTTATACTTTTACTATATTTCAAGTCTCTGATTGGCTAATTTTACTCCAATAGAATGCTTTTATTTAACTTAAAGCTTTTCTAGTTGTTGATTGGCTATTTATAAACTGTTTTAAATATTACATTATTGTTCCAAGAATTACTAGTAGCCTTCATTAAACTTTCTAATTCACATAACATTATTATACATGTACATAGTAATATAAACATTAATACAATGATTGTTACACACATTTTACATACTATTACATACACATATTGCTTTTAAGGCGAACTGTTATTATATTTTATATTATATAATTAGACTGATATCATTTATGTGATAAAAATGCTGCCGCAATATGCTTTCATTTTCAGTGCCAATAATCAAAGAGCGTTCACAAACGCGAAAGTGCTATTTCACCTTAGCAGCTAATACATATGGTGACGTATATTTCTGACAACAACTACAAGAACATAAGCATATAAAATCTTTGTTTGACATGTTCAAATTGCTGCCTAGCATTAATTTCTCAACCCACTCTTGATTGATATGATACATTCACATTACTCTCTCTACCCTCTTAACGTTTGTTTATTAGTGGGTGTATAAACTATTTTTAATAAAACTTATTTTTCTATCCACTACGTTTTTATCCAAATAAACCTCTACAGAAGTAGCTACATTACACATTTCATTAGGGTACAACGACGTTTAAGAACTGGATGCTATATGCTGGCCTTAAAATTCCATACAGTTTCCATGCAATCACGAGAAACAACTGAATGTTGAAAGGACTTTAAAAGAATGACCAAGAAATGAACAATTCGAGCCTTTAATAACGGATATCTCAGAAACAGCTTATATCACAAAAAACTTATTTGAAATAAGTTGTGTGTTTTAAAGAGATCTACATTTTTTGTGCAGTACGTTTTCGCCTATCGCTTAACGTTTACCAGTTATGCAAGATTATACAAAATTCCTTCAGAATGAAAAGGACTGCAAAGGCTAAACCTAGAAAATTCAAGATATATATTTTATTTGTCAGATTAATATTTTTAATAGGTATATGGCAGTTTAATCAAAGTCGTTACGGCCAGTTTTCGAAAATCAACAAATTTTGAAAAATGTTCCATGTATAGGGTAGTTTGGGGTGGGGATATTTTCAGGACAATCTTCTTAAAAACCTCGTATCTCTCTTTGAAGATAGTGAACTTAAATACCAAGTTTGGTACTTACCCGACTTTACGTTTCTGAGTTATGCTGTTCACAGACACACACACGGACATTTTCCAAAAATGCTTTTTTTCTATTCAGGGGGTCTCAAAACATGTATTTCCGGTGAAATCTCGGTTTCGAATTTTTGGATGGAATACAATACTTCCCCTACTTACTACACGTAGTAGAGAAAGTAAAAAAATCGAATCTGTTTATAGCGCTACAATGCACATGCAATGCCAATGCCAAAATATTAAAATAACTCTCATGTAAGAAACTTTTGCTTTGTTTCCTTTGTAGCTATGGTTAGCACGTCAGCTAAATAATTCTACAAACACAGAAAACTGCTAACATTAGAAATCAGTGAACCGATATTTTTACTTTCTCTGCTACATATAGTAAGTAGGGGAAGTATTGTATTCCACCCAAAAATTGATACAGAGATTTCAACGGAAATACATGTTATGAGATCCCCTGAATCCAAAAAAAGCATTTTTGGAAACATGTCTGTGTGTGTGTCTGTGAACAGCATAACTGAGAAACGAACAGTCGGAAAAACACCAAACTTGGTATTTAGGTTCAGTATCTTCCAGA
Organism: Deroplatys truncata; assembly: GCA_030765065.1. Lineage (NCBI taxonomy): Eukaryota > Metazoa > Arthropoda > Insecta > Mantodea > Mantidae > Deroplatys > Deroplatys truncata. Next base: position 170,929,886 of record CM060983.1, read on the forward strand.
GAAGCAACACGAAGGTTTTCAAGAAAATCCCCTACCCCAGATTGCCCTTTACATGGAACACTTTTCGAAAATTTTAATTTTCTCAAAAGTGGCTCTAACGATTTTGATTAAAATATCATATGTTTAAGATATTCTCATGACAAATTAAATGTATATCTCGAATTTTCTGGGAATGTCTCCAAAAGTATTCTTCATTGTGAAGGACTTTTGCATAACTAGTAAACCATAAGAGATAGACAAAATTTTACTACACAAAAAATGTAGATCGCGTTAACATACAGAATTTATGTCATATACATTTTTTTTTGAGTGAACCATTTTGGAGATATTGCTTGTTATTCCCTTAGATTTTCAAATATTTTTTCTCAAATAGGAATTCGTTAATCATTTTTTTTATGTCCTGGACATACAAAGAAAATATATTGCTCCACATAGCAACCATCTCTTAAAATATTTGACTATCGCTTAAAGCCTAGCAATTCCCCTTGCATGTACAAGAAAATTAGCAATAAGATTAACATCTCGATTAACACGAAGCATATGGAGAATAAGCGTTTGTAAAAATAGTTTGTATAAGAGTAGAGAATGTCATGTGAGTGTAACACATCAGATTTTTTAATTTAACAACTGAGAATATTATTTTTATCGATGGTAGCAGACTACGTCTTTTCCAAAAGTACTTCGCCTGGGAGTGCGGAATCTACGTATTCCGAGCTTCACCTCTATTTCGTTGCATGTGTTAAGGATTTCTGTATTATGCGAAAAAAGTGCATCTTTAGGTTATTAAATAACACCGAGACGAAAGAGATGTAGCAAAGGTTTAAAATTTCACCTTATATAATTATCTAACAAGTTACTCAACCATCCCAATCCATGATTGCTCCACGGTCAAAGGATACTTATAGGCTATGCAGCATTTCCAGAACTTGCAAAACTTTCTTTTCCCTCCTGATTATCGGAGGGGACTCGGCACTACTCCAGCGAGGATACTGTACCTACGCCCCCTCCCCCCAAGGAGGCACCTCCGGGAGGAGGAGGAGGAGGAGGAGACACCGACTGGCCGGAAGCAGGAGTAATGGCACAGCAATGATAGGGTCCTTACAGCTTCCAAATTGAGACGCTTGGACAATCGGATAGGCAGACCGGGGAGCCCCGCCACACAAAAGTGTGTCCAACACCCCGTTCCGAAGAGGCGGTCCGTTTGCCCCCCCCACAATCAGCCGAAAGCTTAGGGATCGGAGAAAGTTCCACAGGGAGCATCCTTTTTACCTGCCACGACGCACGAAACATCATCCCCGACACTTTCAAACCTGAAACAAGGTTTCAAGTGAAGAGTGAGTGGAACGAGACAGGAAATTGGGGGGCTGAAGGAAATCACTCTAGCATTCACATGGAGACCCGGGAAATCCATGGGTTCAGAATCGATCCCCAGCGTTCTGAATGCGAGACGCACGCGTTACCGCGGCGACACCTCGCTCGGTCTGAAGGAGGTTTAAATAGTCAGGCGTTCCCTTATGTTTCACATCCTTGAGTACGAATATCAGGGGATTTTTCATCCGTTATTAGGAACAGCGGGGTCTGTTCGAAATTACAATAATAAGGTGTAGGGATAAAAATATCTTCTACATATTATACAACAATTCCATAAAGAACGGGGAGATGTAAATGAAATAATTCGCCATTCCAGTTTCAAAAGCTACTAGTGCAACATCGGGCACCCAGATAGTACAGGACGAGCCAAAAAACTACGAACCGGCTGCGCGGTGTATTTCCTGTCCGCGTCCTCGGCGCTCGTTGCCGTCTGCCGATATCATAGAAAGGCGCGGATGAAACTATACAACATTTTTAAAACTACTTTTAATGGCTTTACCTACCGACTTTATGAAAGGAGATGCTGAAACTGGCCACCGTCGTTGTCCATACATTTTTGGCACCTCTTTAGGAAACTATTCATCACTCGCCGTAGTTCAAATGCTGGCAATTTCCTGGCGGATATTTTGTTTTAATTCTTCCAGGGTGTGTGGGTTTGTCGTGTACACGTTGCTTTAAGTTACTCCAGAGATAGAACTCGCAGGGGGTTACGTCGGGGGACCGAGGAGGCCACAAATCTCTACCAATAATTCTGCCTCAAACACACTTTCAATTGTTCTCATCGAAATATTGGCCGTATGAGTTGTTGCAGAGTCTTATTGAAAAAAGGCAAAATCCGCTTCCTGTCTGTTAATTATCTAAAAAAGGGGCGGGCAAAATTTGTATATGCTTACATACTGGCGTCAACTGTTGACTGAAAAAAAAATTGGCGAGTGATTGTAAGTATTGTAAGATTGTAAGTTAGTATGTAAAGCCTTTGAAAGTAGTTTTAAAAATGTAGTACGGTTTCATCCGCGCCTTTGTATGATAGCCGCAGACGGCAACGAGCGCCGAGGAGGTGGACAGGAAAAACACCGCGCAGTTTTTTTGTCTCCCTGTAGGTAATATAATATTTAGGTGTATATGGCATTTTATGGATTGTGAGTCAAAAACTAGTGGTTGCTTTTATTGTTAAGGGGCAATACTTAAATAACTATTCTACTATGTTGTTTTTTGGCTCTCCCTGTATTATAATATTTAGGTGTTTATGGCATTTTATGAATTGTGAGTCAAAAACTAGTGGTTGCTTTTATTGTTAAGGAACAATACTTAACTACTCTACTATGTATAACAAGACTAATAAATAATTAATCGTTAAGCCCTGTGGGGTCTATAATGGGCTACACCGAAAACAACAAATACATTTTAAAGTTTGAGCGTCCCCTCGAGAAAATAATTTTTTCTCCCAGGACAATTTAAATTTGCCGCAGCAGCCGTAAGAATGCAGAGGAGATGTTAAAATCGCTTTCGGATCGATATAATGGCCCCACGAACACTAAGCTTGGAATACAAACGAGTGTTACTTCTCTTCAGGATGAAAGCGGCCACGAAGTTCCTCTAACTGCTTCCACCCACGCAATGCCCAGACAACCAGAACCTCCTTGCATCCGCGGTTATTCAGGTTTCAAACTACGAGAAGAGAAGCAAATACAAATCGGAACGCCTATCACTTATTTAATGCCATAAACAAATAATATGCACGGTGATTATTTTATTTCTTCCATTTATTTGCCGGTTTTAGCATCTGCGCCACACTGACAGCTTCAACTTTGGAAACAATTGTTCGACAAAATTAGCTCGTATATTTTGTACTTACCGTTGTATTTTAGTTATTTTGCTGTTTTTAATTTTGAATGTGTCTCTCTCTCTTTCGCTATCTAATCTGTCTGTCTACTTCTCCGGTGAGCACAAACACATTCTCAATCATGACTCTAGCCTCCCTAAGGGGAATAATAATCCTAGTTAAGGAAAAATTCCCCTCCATCTGGAAATCGAAGGAGTAGAAGAAATCTAGAAATTCTACATTTATAGACTAGCACACTAGCTCCTAGCCGCAGAGGCAGTTTTAAACGCAATCCGGATGATTTAAATTTATTGCATCTACAAGAAAATTAGCAATAAGATTAGCATCTCGATATCTCGATTAACATGAAGTAGATGGAGAATAAGCGTTTGTAAAAATAGTTTGTGTACGAATAGAGAAAGTTGTGTAACACATCAGATTTTTTTTTTAAATAGAATTGGAATGTTTGCGGAACCCCAGTTCAAAATAAAATCACTTGTAATATGTGTTGTCATATATTATTTTATCCAGCCCTGAATATTAAATTATAAAGTATCCAGTTGAAATTTGTGAACGAATAGCAGCATACATTTGGACATGCGCAATGCTGAGTTCTATTGTTGTTTGACTTCCATAGCACCAGAGCTGACATGATCACACTATCATGACATTCTGTAACATATAGAAGACTGTGGAAAAAATAAATCAACAGATACTTCTTTAGTAATAATTCCATCGTTATCCTCTCTGCTCCTTGCAAAATTAATTCGGTCCATCCGAATGCATTTCCTTGAAATAATCCGCCATTACATTAATCGATACAAGGCGTTCGTTTAATATACATAATTTCCATCGCAAGAAACGATAAAGTGTCATAAAGATCTTATTCCACCGAGTGTTATCTTCATCTATTTCTACGGTGCTTTTCGTTCACAGTGTGGCCACCGCAGCTCGGACTCCTGCCGAGACAGTTAAATCTCCGCAACTGCCTCACGCTCTCATATTGACAGTTACAACTAGAATGATGATAATAATAATCACGTACGCTATAATAAGGGATGTTAGAACCACATTTCTGCATTTACTCAGGAAACACACTCACACTCCAGAGTTCAACTCAGAGAGCAACTTGAGTGAATTTCTCGCCTGATGTTTTCTTTTAGTTCTTCCAATGTGTGGGGTTTTGTTGCATACACTTTTATTTTTCAGTGCCCCCTTAAATGAAAATCGAACACAGTTAAATCAGTATCTTGTGGGCCATAATCCCTTACTAATTACCTTAATTTCAAGCATTTCCGGAATTGGTCAGCTGTTGAAACAAAATTATGCAAGTCAATTTAAACTGAGTTTTATTTATGGACGACCTATAACTACTATGGTCCTTAGCATCCCATTCTATAGTGGGCGTGAAAGACCAGAAATTATGCTCAGAGGCCTCTTTATCAGGCTTGAGGTTTTTTTACGTGCCTTAAATCTACGACACCGGGACCACCTTCCGTACTTCCTTTGCGAAGCATGATACCTTTAGACCACGGAGGCTGACAGTTTAAGTATTCTTTGTACAGAAAATATAACTCCCATTATTTATATACATTTACTGCACACCACACACCAATTTGCGTGTCATGCAAGGCAATCTCGTGTGTAAAATCGGGATTCTCTGTGCTCCAGTATCTGTTATGTTACGACGGAATATAACCACGTAAATGTAACCAGGCCTCGTCAGAACAATATTAAGCGTGGGTCAATAACTCTTATCACTGACATTTCGCAAAATTCAAGTACATAAATTTACCTGACTCTGATGATCTCGTGAAAAATAAAGTGTACGCAACAAACCCCTTACATTGGAAGAGCTAAACGGAAACTTCAGGCGAGAAATTCACTCAATTTTGCATACTGAACTCTCGAGTGTAAACTAATATTTTCTGAGAAGATGCCAGAAATGTGTGGGTACCTTATCTCTTATGATCATTGTGATTGTAAAGCTACAGTTGAGAATGTGAGAGGTTGTGAGGATATTATAACTGTTTCGGGGGAAATCCGAGCTGTAGCGGCGTACGCGAGGTGGCTTATACATATTAAATCTGTTTCAAACGCTTTAATTCATTGACATACCTTGTCAAGGCAATGCATAGGTGAAATCTGACAAACCAATTCACAGTTTAGATGCGCATGACAGTCCAAACTGAGAAAGCTTAAAAATATGAGGAGCATTTCGAAAACGGCCTAAGTTACCAAAGAAGTTATGTATTTCAAAGAGCTCTACATTTATCGCGTTGTAAGTTATTTACAATTCATTCAGAATTAAGACTTAGCTGGCTATTCACGTAAAATTTAAAGTACATTTTATTAATCGTGCGAAAATCTTACCAACATATTTTAGCCAAAACCATTAACGTTGTTTTTGAAAAATAACCACGTAAAAGGTAGCTCGAGGTGGAAAATCCGAAGATTTTCGCCTGTCAGTCTTCAAACAGTGTGAAATTTGAAATTAATTGTAATTTTCATTTTTTAGTTACGCTTTTCTCTCCCTCTTGCTCACACGCTCACACACAGGATTTCTTTTCCTTTTAAACTTTCCAGTGATTATCTTAAAAGCAACAAAAAAAAGCAACTTATGGTGAAAGTTTCTTCATTTGAGGGAGGAAGGAGGGCAGGCAAACTGGACAGCACTCTCATGCCATCTACCCGGCACGTGTAAAAGTAGAGATACAATTGCCTAGAGCCAAGGTCTCTGTGAACACATATCAAAGCTGCAATCTGCCGGTCACAGGAGCAGAGGTACAGTTGCCTAGCACTAAGGCATTGTGTACATGTGACTAAACAAGATGGTTTGGTACAGGCATAACACCTAGAAGGCGAAGTGTCCGCCGAACACACCGATCCAAGAGGCATCTCCAAACAGATCCATCGTGAAGTTAAAAGCGACGTAAAATAGAGTAAAAAAAGTACATGTATGTTCGGGCACAGCTGCCGATATACACGGACATGTGTGCTGTTCGCTCTTCCTCCGCTGAGTAACCTTCGCGAGGTAACATGACAGGCGGAAGCTCTATACAAACAACGACCGTTAACAGTGTGCGGTGTAAGCGATGTAAAGTGAAGGTTGTAAATGGTTTAAAATGCATCGACTGTAGTAGTATTTTCCACAAAAATTGCGCCAAATTAAATAACGTGCAAATATTGGAATACAATACGATGAAATGCTGCGATATTGATGTAGGTAAGTACAAAAGAGGATGACTGCGATTCTGACTTTTACGAAACTCTTAATGATATAGCTAGTTTCGATAATAAAATCGACATTCGTGTGATTAAATTCCTACTAAAACAAAAAGACAACGCAATTAACAAATCAAATGGAATAATTAAATTATTAACCGACCATATTAACCTGCTGAACGAGGCAAAGCCTTTGATAGTTCAAAATAATCGGCTACTGTTAAATAATACAGTGGTGAACTCAGCGAGTGATATTCAAGATTCTTTTAAAATAAATGATGGTGCAGGATCAGACAGTGATACAAAGTGTGGTAATAACCCTGAAGCGGTTTAGACATTGATCGCCTGGACAAGCAACGCGTCAACAGCGTTCGCCCAGCTATAGTATAACAACTACGGATTGCGCCAGTATTCAGGAGGGATAAATCGCCCCCACTCTACTTGTCTTTTGCTGTTAGCTATTGAATTATCCAATGGGGTGTCTTAAAGAGAAAGTGGTCAGATACGCGGAAAATAAGTGACATGTCACTGTTGTGAACACAGCAATTTTATAGTGCAGAAAAATTTAATACCTGACCTTGTTTACATCGTAATAACTCAAAAACTAAAATCCTTGTTTCAGTTCTGTAAGAGGTATGTTAAAGAGTATAGATTCGAGATGATTATGTGTGATTGGTCTCCCTGTAAAAAAAAAATTAAAGCAGCTAGTTTCCTTTGTAAAACCTCAATTGAAATAATTTGTATTTCGAAAATCAATTAGCGAGGAACTTCTTTTTTTGAAGAGACAGATAGAGGAGTGAAGGCTATGAAATACTCTAAAAATCAACGTTTGGAAAATATCCCATGATAATAGCCATTACACTTCTAAAAAAAGTTTATGTTTATTTAGGGAGTTTAAACCCATTGCACTATTCTGCCATATTATAAATTAATTGATTAGATTTTATGGAAATTAATTTGTAATTAAAGTTAATTCATTATAAGTAAGTTCTCCTGAGGGAAAATTATGTATTCATATGTAAGTATTACACCGCATGTATGTGAAATGCTATCGCTAATCATATGCAAACATTTGTTTTCACACCCGCTGCAACTTGCTCTTTGCGTGGCCTGTCACAGCAATTTACAAACAAAGCATTTTTGTTGCACTGCTGTTGTGTCTTTAGGCCTGCCTCTACAGTTGGATAGTAACAACATTGGTGCGATTAAGTGATAAACAATTTTGTGAGAATATAATAAAATAAAACACGGACTAGGCGAAATCATGGGTTGCGTGCTTAAGCAGAGAGTCAGAGGCGGAGCAGGAGAGGCATTTTTTTTTTAATTTATGGACGCTCTTTATCTGCTGTGGTCCTTAGCGTCCCATTTTATATTGGGCTTGAAAGACCGGAAATTTTGCTCAGGGGCCTCTTATCAGACTTGAGGTTCTTTTACGTGCCGTAAATCTACAACACGGGACCACCGGTTTTACTTCCCTTCCGAAGGAAGCCGTGCTAAGGATTTTTACGTCCGAAAAAATCCATCGCCCTCCGCCCTCCCACGACCTCGGGAACCAGATGCTAGCACGTTACCACTAGTCCACGGAGGACGATGCAGGAGAGGCATGCCTAACCAAAGGAGTTAGAGAGGGGGAATACATGACCAGGTGAGTTACCCTCCCAAGGGTCTTTTCTGAGTTGCTGTACTATAACTTGAAGGTCAATGACGAGGGTGCGCAACCTAATAACGTTAAAAACAATTAATGGACTGAAGTTGTGAAGAAATGGGGTAAACGTCAAACTGTGATAGGGACTAACGAAAGTGTCAGTAGTGATGTTAATTCAGCTATGCCTTTATTAAAAGGCATACCTAAAATAATCGATCTTCATGTTTACCGGCTTGCTCCTTCGACCACTGTAAACCAAGTTTAACCCTACGTAAAAGCGAGTTGTTCTAAAGCTAAATGTGAAAAAATTAAGAGTCTAGAAACGTTGAAGTTTTACGCTTCCTTTAAACTGCCTATGAGGAAAATGTTCATCATGTACTAAATCCAGAAAAGTTGCCCCAAAACGTTTGTATTCGGCGAGTAACAATAGCGTTATAAATTTGATCATCTCCAATTAAAGATCCAGGTTGTCCTAAATCAGTTCGAACTAAAATTCTTAAAGATGTTCCTTTTTTCTTTTTAGCTCGCGTCCGATCCCAAAACTACTAACAACGTGAACACAGATTACAGTATTCTAACAGAAAAATGTGGCTTACAATGTTCAAAGCCTTGCTAACAAACTTTATCATCTCATTCTGTTAATTAATGTGCACAAAGCTGATGTAATCCCTTATCACATTACACAAGCCTGCGTAGATTTTGCGGCACGGAAGATTTTGCATCATAATGGTCAAATTGTATGCTCTGATTTCGAAAATAATAATAGTTTTTGCATATCACGTACATATTTTGAAAACTTTAGTGCCAGAAACAAAAAATTCAATAAATCGCTCGCTAATTGACTCCCAAAAGGTTTTTCTACCCCCGTTACATATCAAATTAAGAATAATGAAGCAATTTGCAAAGCTTTGGACAAACGTAGTCCGTGTTTCCAACATCTTATTCAAAAATGTCCAATGTTGTCTGAATCAAAAGTGAAAGATGGCATTTCTCAACGTGAATACGGCGAGTGATGGATAGTTTCCTAAAGAGGTGCCAAAAATGTATGGACAACGAACGGTGGCCAGTTTCAGCATCTGCCTTTATAAAGTTGGTGAGTAAAGCCTTTAAAGGTAGTTTTAAAAATGTTGTATGGTTTCATCCGCGCCGTTATATGTTAGCGGCAGACGGCAACGATCGCCGAGGACGCGGACAGGGAAAACAGCGCACAGCAGGTTCGTAGTCTTTTGGCTCATTCTGTAGTATGTCTATAGCAATACAGGTACATTAGCTGCACTTTTGTGCATAGATCATTTCACGATCAGTTCAATTTCTTAAAACAGATTTTTGGGGTTTTACATAAAACTGAATAACGTTTATCTGAAACATTTTTATTAAACCAACAATTATTTTACAAAATATTTTAGAAACACAATCTTAAAAACTATTCGGTGAGAAATGGCGCTTTACAGAATTAGCAGACAATGTGTGTGTTATATAAAAAGGATTATTCGTAGGAGAAAATATTATTTTCAAAGCTGTTAATTAATCTCAGGTATACATTTGCATAGCATTAGCTAGGAACAAAGCTGCAAGAAAGTGGAAGGTGACGCCGCAATCCTAGAACAGGGAGCGATATCTGCGGTTTACAACTTGCCATTGCGAACCAAACCGTTAATCACTGGACCTGAATACAGAGTCAGCTGCAATGAAAGACAATAGCAAGGACGTCTGCAGTCATTTCGTACCGCAGGTCTCATTACGTAGACAATGTCCTCTTTGAACGAGGGTCGCGGGAGCAACAGTCTGTCGCCATCTACATTATTGAAGACTCCTCTGGCAATATATCGCTTCAAAGCGCCTACAATCTTTAGAAATGCAATGCCCATGCATGAGCGAAATAAATGAAAGTGCCGACATCGGCTTTGTTCTTGTGCTAAAGTAAAATAAAGACAAAACAAGAATATTATAAAAGTAATGCAGGAGGCAAATGATGAAGGGAATAAGGCGCAACAAGAACTAAAGGAATGGAAGATGCATATTAAAGGAACGAAAGAGAAAAGGTGGCGCCGCGGTTACCGTGAGCAACTCACATTCGGGAGATTCCGGGTTCAAACCCCCGAGGCAGACCAAACTGACCCAAGGTTTTCTCGTGGTTTTCCTAGGTGGCTAGGCTAGGCTAGGTGCTGTGTTGGAATTTTCCTATCGTCTCTTTCATTTCTTTCTTCTTCACCGCCATACCAGCACTGGGCTGATCGCTCATCCTTGATATGATTTGATCCAAAGTTTGCTTCCTTCTCAACAAGCTACGGACCCAAGACATTGGCTTGTAAGTCCTTCGGGGTGTAAGCCCTCCAAAGAGGAGTGTAATCCGAAGACAATGCCTCAAGATTAAGCTAGCTATTTCAAATAGATGTTAGAAAAACTAAAAAAATGTGAAAATTATATTCCTGTATTTCACGAATCACAATATTTAAACTGCAATTAACTTAGAAAACAATTTTTATTTCACAAAGTTTCTTTGGTTTTTAAAATGCTAAATGCTCATTGTTTTCTTCTTGTACCGAAGCCTAAGTGAAAACCATTCTCCAATTCAAATTATCTTTCCATTGCCTTCTATGAATCTACCATGGCAATCTTTCTTCTAATTTATATTCCAGTATATTTCTTATTAATTCCGTTCTAACCATACAGGTTACAGGTTCAAAACGTTACTTTTATTTACATTTTCCCCCAATTTATATATTTGTAGTTCGTCTCATATTGCGGTGTTGTACAGAATGTTACTGAACGACACCAAAATACGAGGCGCATCCAGAAAGCAAGTTTCCCGATTTTGCTTCCTTTAAATTAAATGCATTTAGTCAAGAAAATTGCTCATGCGTAACACATTTATGGCGTATCAATCATATGACAGGTCCCGCCTAGTGCCAGTAGCGCGGCAGCAGCGGCTCTTATTCGTTCTCCCGCCGCCTGCGAGGTTCGGTCAGTGATAAAGTTCCTTACTGCACAAAACATAGCGCCGATCGAAATTCATTGTCAGCTCTGTCAGGTCTAGGGCCATCATAAGCAAACAGATGGTGCGTCGCTTGTGTATGTAGATTTCCAAAGGTCTTCATAGTGCTCTTGATGAAGAGCGCAATGGGCGACCGTCCCTCATCAATGATGACCTTGTTGAGCTGGTGCGGCAGCTCATCATAGAGAACCGTCGCTTTACAATTACGGAGCTCAGCAGCCATTTTCCGCAGATATCGCGATCTTTGTTGCATGAAATTATCACTAAGCACCTGCTGTTCAGGAAATTGTGTACCAGGTGGGTGCCGAAAAACCTGACATCCGAGCACAAAACGAAACGCTTAGGAGCCGCACTGACATTTTTGCAACGGTATCATGATAACGGCGACGAGTTCCTCGACAGAGTCACGAGCGATGAGAAAATCGCACTTTAGCCCGGAAACCAAGCAGGAAATGGATTGGCGTCGCAGTGGATCTCTGGTCAAGCGGAAATTCACAAAGACTGTGTCGATGCAGAAAGTGATGTGCACGGTGTTCTGGAACAGGAAGGGCATTCTGCTCATTGACTTCCTGCCCAGAGGTGAAACGGTGAACGCTGGCCATTACTGTGAAGGAAATTGCGGCGTGATATTCAAAACAAGAGGCATGGAATGCTTACTGCAGCTGTTGTGCTGCTCCATGACAATGCTCGTCCAGATACGGTTCGGCTGGTAACTGTTTCATCATCCACCATACAGTCCTGATCTTGCTCCCAGCGATTTCCATCTTTTCTTCCACTTCAAGAAATTCCTGTCCTCCGGTCAGCGCTTTGACGACGAAGAGCTGAAGACGACCGCCACACACTGCAGACTTCTACGACATAGGAATATAAAAGTTGATCCACGATATTCTTAATTCCTGTGGTGGCTATATCGAAAAATAGCTCAAATATTGCTGTACCCGTTGCCAATAAAGCTTTTCATGTAACTATGTTTTTAAGAAAATAGGGAAACTTACTTTCTGGATGCGCTTCGTAATTTAAGAGATTGTAGACGTGTATGATATAAGCAATTTGAGACTGGCAATGCATGGTCCACGACTAAACGTAACGCAGTTATATGGTGTTAAACTTATTGGTATCACATGCTGATAAGTCGGTGTTTAAGTGCAGCCGGATGAAAAATTGGCTTAGAATGTATTTAAAACTCTTTCATCTCTTAAATCTCGAACTAATGACTTGACGGTGCGTAATGAACATCCATTAACTGCCTTCTTGCATTAAACGGCGTATTCTAGAGGCATTTCTTTAATTGCATGTGGTTTAATGCGTAACGCATGTAATAGATACAATCAACATGCAATAGAAGAAAGGAAACATTTAGGAGGATATACCCTGTATACAAGTTTAAGACATCCTGATTTAATTAAATATCTACAACAATTAACAAATTATGTGAGTAGAACAGCGTGGGAAAAAGATATATTACCAAAAGTAAGAAGAGAACAATTACCGAGAGGGAGAGAGGAAATTAGAAGATCTGAATGGATTAGAATAATAAATCAAAATTTAGATACGGGAGAAGATAAAAGCATAAGTGAAGAAATGGCCAGTTTACAAATGTTGAAATTGATAGAGAATGAAGAGGAGGAGCAATGGGTAGAGAGAAGATTTTAATTAACACGACGAAAAGGAGAGAAATGTGGTGGTTATAGAACGAGAATGGAGGAAGAAGAGCAAAGGAGAGAAGATGATGGTGCTGTTGGGGTGCAGGTTTACCATTATTGGAGGAGTAACAGCCAGCAGTTTCGCCATCTTTGGAGGAGGAGCTTGAAGGTTTGCCATTGGAGGAGTAGTTTAATGTGATTTGGGAGGGATAGTGAATGGAGTTATAGTGATGTTTAGATGCATGGAGATGTGAATTTGTTATTGTTATTAATAGGAGGGAATTTTGAGTTTATGTGGGTTGGAGGCGGAGTTGGTGTTAGAATAAAATGGAGGATGTGAGGGAAGTGAAACCTTGTGGGGTAAAGTGAGTGGATATTTAGTGATAGAAGAAAGAAGGTTTAGTGTTTGGTTAAAAGAGGTAAAGGTTTAATATACAGTAATAAAATTTAAAAAATTTATATTAAACAATTTAAAAGGGAGATAATAGAAGATTAATATTGAGATTAAATAAAATGTTATAAGGTAAATAAATAAACACAAATGTATAAATAAAGATATAAATGAATTAAATAAGATATTGAATTATTATAAATTACATAATTACTATGAGAATAATGGAATGTTATAAATATATAACTTTAATTTTATAAAACATTTTGATTAACGAAAATTTTAAATAAAACAAACATAAATAAACTTATTAAAATGATTAGTAGTTTAGAAGGTTTTGTGTTGGCTACCAGTACATATTCGCTGGTTTCCAGTGAATATAGTTATATAGGAGTAGATAGCTGGTTACCAGTTGCTAAGTTTGCTGCTTCCAGCAAGTGTAGATAAATATAGAACTGTAATAAATGTTTTTTACGTCTTTACTCTAATTCAATAATTTCTATTTTTCTTTCTTTCTTTTATTTATTTATTATTATATTATTATTTTATAGACATTGTATAGTTTGCAGTTATTTTATCTGAAAAAATTGAAGTAATTTAAAATGTAAATGTGTTTGTGAGAATAAATGAAAAGCTTGAATGTATGTCCCGGTGTAGTAACCAAGGTACCGGGATAGAATACTCGGATTTTATTTATTTATTTATTCATCACAAAATAAATAGTTCTTTATAAACCATTTTCTAATGAGAAAACATACAAAATGTAGGTTCCCATTTAAAAAAATCTGATGTGTTACACTCACATGACTTTCTCTACTCTTGTACAAACTATTTTTACAAACGCTTAATCTCCATATGCTTCATGTTAATCGAGATATCGAGATGTCAATCTTATTGGTAATATTCATGTAGATGCAAGGGAAATATGGTAGCTTTTAAGCGATAGTCAAATATTTTAACGCTGGTTGCTATGTGGCGCATTCCATTCTCTTTGCATGTCCAGGACATAAAAAAAATGAATAACGAATTTGAGAAAAAGTATAAGTATTGGAAAATTTAAGGAAATAACAAGCAATATCTCGAAAACGGTTCACTCAACAAAAGAAATGTATATAATATAAGTTGTGTATTTTAACGCGATCTACATTTTTTGTGTAGTAACATTTTGTCTATGTCTTATGGTTTACCAGTTATGCAAAAGTCGTTCACAATGAAGAATACTTTTGGAGACATTCCCAGAAAATTCGAGATATACATTTCATTTCTCATGACGTTATCTTAAACATATGATATTTTCATCAAAATCGTTAGAGCCATTTTTGAGAAAATTAAAATTTTCGAAAAATCTTCCATGTAAAGGGTAGTCTGGGGTGGGGGGATTTTCTTGAAAACCTTCGTGTCGCATCTCTGGAAGATACGGAACCTAAATACCAAGTTTGGTGCTTATCCGACTGTTCGTTTTTGAGTTATGCTGTTCACAGACACACACACACACAGACACACACACAGACACACACACAGACACACACACGGACATGTTTCCAAAAATGCTTTTTTTGGATTCAGGAGGTCTCAAAACATGTATTTCCGGTGAAATCTCGGTATCGAATTTTTGGGTGGAATGCAATACTTCCCCTACTTACTATACGTAGTAGAGAAAGTAAAAAAAACTAAATTTACCCTAAAATGACCATCATAACGTCTTCCAAACAAAACATGACTATTGGCATTTATTTTCCCCATAATATCAAGCAACTTTTATTAAAGACATTTCCTTCTACAACACTTATTTTGGAGATATTGTACAGTCTCAACTTAAATGTTCCACCCTGTATAAATAACTTTAGCAAAATTCCAACTACGAAAAACACTATCCGAAAATAATCTGCAAATATATGTAAAGGACCCTTATCTAAAACAAACAAATGTGTTTATATGAAGGAATCAGTTTATATACCATACAAATGTGTTTTCAATGTAATTAGTGAGTCTTTAACAATACAGAGGGTCACTACTTCAACAAATGAATTGTTTAAAATCATACATAACAGTTACGCTTATTGTGAAACTTGGGTATTGCTAACAGTGACATTTATAAAATAACTTGTATATTTCATATAATTCAGACTTTGTGAGAAATGAAATCTCTTCCTTCTTGCTGTGGCAATGCATTTTTGTGCTTCGTCTCCAAATGACGCTTTTTCTTAAAGCGTATAATGATACTATTTCCAAACACCGGCAACACAAAGTCTATTATTCTTTTTTATTTTTTACTTTCTCTACTACGTATAGTAAGTAGGGTAATTATTGCATTCCACCCAAAAATTCGATACCGAGATTTCACAGGAAATACATGTTTTGAGACCCCCCTGAATCCAAAAAAGCATTTTTGGAAACATGTCCATGTGTGTGTGTGTGTGTGTGTGTGTGTGTGTGTGTGTATGTCTGTGAACAGCATAACGCAGAAACGAACAGTCGGATAAACACCATAGGTTCAGTATCTTCCAGAGATGCGACACGAAGGTTTTCAAGAAAACCGCCCACCCCAGATTACCCTTTACATGGAACATTTTTCGAAAATTTAAATTTTCTCAAAACCGGCTCTAACGATTTTGACTAAAATATCATATGTTTAAGATATTTTCATGACAAATAAAATGTATATCTCGAAATTTATGGGAATGTCTCCAAAAGTATTCTTCATTGTGAAAATTTTACTACACAAAAAATGTAGATCGCGTTAAAATACACAATTTATGTCATGTTGAATGAACTATTTTTGAGATATTGCTTGTTATTCCCTTAAATTTTCCAATACTTATACTTTTTCTCAAATTCGTTATTCATTTTTTTATGTCCTGGATATGCAAAGAGAATGAAATGCGCCACATAGCAACCAGCGCTTAAAACATTGGACTATCGCTAAAAACCTACCATAATTCCCTTGCACCTACAAGAAAATTAGCAATGAGATTAACATCTCGATTAACTTGAGGCATATGGAGAATAAGCGTTTGTAAAAATAGTTTGTACAAAAGTAGAGAAAGTCGTGTGAGTGTAACACATGAGATTTTTTCCCTATTATTCCGTATTCCGTTTTCCATTCTTCTTGATAAGTCGCTTAGTTTCTGTTTTTCGACACCGAAAACATGTAAGTGTGGATGCAGTTATTCGCAGTTTTACGTAATAAAAGACATGCATTCCTTAAGACATGCATTTCTACCATAGAAATTTACGGAACGTCTTGTATAAAAACTACCATGCACAAGATGAAATGCTGTTCGTGCTCAAGAGATGGTTTGCGCTAGGAATGCACTGAGAGGTGGCGTTCGCGCCTCTTACAAACAAACCATAAGACTTTCTCTTACATCTCTCCGTCCTTCGTCCATAACGTTTCCATTTCCCTGCCCTTATCTCTCTTTACGAGTTGCTTGCCATCTCTCCACCTCCAGCAGTACAAGGCCTGTAGCAAAGAATTGAGTAAAGACATATAGCAAAACAATAAGTGTATAATAATTATAACAATGGCACTGTAGTCCGCCGATGGGGCGAATCGCCGAGACCGTGATCAAGCGGGACTAATTTCGCAATAATTTGCTGCTCTAGACCCTCAATCCCAAAATTTGAGAAAACTTAGGTTTACTCCACGTATTTTATATATGCTATGTTTTGTAATGCCAATGTATTTACAACTTGCTGATTTCTGTTGAGAGATAAAATGACAGCAGAAACGCCAAAATTGGAATTTTTGTATTTTAAGAAAGCTGTCATGTGCATATCAACCGTGTACGATAAATATTCCTCGATATCAACTTCAAAAATCAACAATAATAAGAATAATAAGGATCCTTTTCCACATAATTTCTTCTATATTTCTGCCGGAAAATATTCATTTACGTGTAGCATAATAAACCAATTCAGATAATTAACGTAATAATAATTTCTAGTAAACAATTATTCAGTCCGATACTTTGTGATGAAAAATATGTATATTTGTCTTATACTAAGTTGTATGTACAGGACGAACAAATATTATGGAATATTTTCTGTCCTATAGCGTTCTCTATTGTCTACTGGTGATTCATTTACTCAGAATTTTGTTCGCCCATATTTTTATTTTCTTTGCTCTTATTCAGATCTCACATTATTATCTTTGAGGTATTGAAATTCTTAGGCTACCGCGACAGAGCCAAAGATTTATTAGGAATTAAACAGAGAAACGAATGAGATTCAACTGATACGCTCAATAATTTATTGTATAAAATGCATTAAGATGCAACTCTCTTATATTTTCTCTCTATGCATTTACAGTAAGTAGACGAAGTATTGCATCCCAGCAAGAATTCGATACCGAAATTTCACCGGAAATGCATGGTTTAGGACCTCTGAACCCCACAAAACCATTAATAGAAAAAGGTCCGCGCGCGCGTGTGTGAACAGCAAAACACAAACACGAAAAGTCGATTAAATACGAAACTTTATATTTAAGTTCAGGACCTTCCAAGGATGCGACATGAAGATTTTGAAGATTTCACCCCACCACAAACTACCCTTTAAATGGAACGTTTTTCGACATTTTTTATTTTCTCAAAATGTTTTTCACTTTTTGATTAAAATAACCATGTTTAAACTATTTTCATGACATAAAATTATATCCTGAATTTTCTGGAATAGCCTCTGAAGTACTCTTTTATTCTGAATCATTTTTATATGACACTCTTTAAAAACAATTTTCGAGATATTCTTTGTTACTGGTTTGAATTTTCAGATACTTTAAAGTCTTCTGAATTGGAAATGGTTATTTTTTTTGGGGCCCCTTTCCTTTTTTGTGATTTTGCAAAGAGAATACATAACGCAATACATAACGACTCGTTTTAAAGAGACTCGACTACTATTGCATTCCTCTTATACCCACAACAAAATAAGTAAATGAAGGTTTACCTGTACTAACAAGTAGAGGATAGAAGAATGAGCTTTCGTAATAATAGTTTATAGAATAATGAGCAGAGAAAGTTGTGTGAATGCAACACATCAGATATGTTTTTGAAAAGATTAATTTCGCACTATAAAATTTGATTGTCTTGTTCAGAAACAAGTAGTATGGATTAGCACTTGTCTGCTGTGCAGGAGTTCCGGGTTCGATTGACGGCTGGGGGGTGGGATTTTTTCTCTAGCCTGATTATTCTCTATCCTCCCCAGAGCATCTTGCAGACCTGAGAAAAGAAATCCCTCAAACTACGTGAAAAATGTTTAGCAACGTGCATCCAACAAATGCAATGTTTAGCCTTAAAGCAGTACAATTTCTGTTCATCCTGTATAAACAAAGCCATTATTTTCTAAGCTCTTGTTATTTAGAAGTCCAATTCTATATGAACGAGTAACCGACATTTTTTTTTGATATTGTAACCTATACCTATTTCACTTTTTAGATATTTTTCCTAAGTGTTCTACATAACCTCATGTTTTGTCAAACCTGTATTCACATTATACTTTCTCTGCTTACAAGCACGTTTGTTCCATTTACACAATAAAAAGGGCCGAGAATAGTAAATGCTATTAATTGTAATCCATTTTGTACTGCAGTTGAAAGTTGTATCACTTGTGTATAGTTTACGTGTCAGGTGCCAATTGAAAACAGAAATATGTTTCGACGGGTGTCAATTATTCTGAACGGCGCAATTAAGATACTCGCCGGCAGTTGATAGCTACATAATTTCCCGTTTCACTTGTCATCGCGGGAGAAAATAAACAATTTTAACTTGGCCATATCGAAACACAAATGCTAACCCACACGAAAGAAGCAAGCAAATTCATACTAAATTGCTAACATTCCACACCCTAATACATTTTACTAACTCAGCTACTCCAATACAATAGTTTATTCAACCCTTAGAATCACTGTTCTGAAGAAAAAAAATCTCATGTGATACTTTCACATGACTTTCTCTACCCTCCATAGTTTATTAGAGCGTATACAAATTACTCCACTTCATTTTAATCGAGATAAACCTTTCCATAAATAGCTACATTATACATTACTTTATAGATTCAAAGGGAATAGCGATAGTCAAACATTTTAACACTGGACGCTTTATGCTGGCCTTAAAATTCCATACTCAATACATAACATCGCGAGAAACAACCGAAAATCGACAGAATTAAAATGCATTTATGTTTAAGAGTGCAACAAGACTAAAAGAATTGCTAAGCATTGAACCATTCGAACCATTATTGACGGATATCTCGGAAATGGCTGATGCCACAAAAAAAAAGTATTCGAAATAAAATATGTTTTAAAGAGGTGTACATGTTTTGTGCAGTGCGTTTTGGTCTATCGCTTAACGTTTGCCAGCTATGCAAGATTATATAACTTTTCTTCCGAATGAACAGCACTTCTCAGGCTAGTTCCTGAAACATTTTATTTGTCATGTGAATATACAGGGTGTAACACAAATGTACGGCACAATTTGCAGGACGTAGACGAAGAAATTATGTTATATGAACATGGGTCTGGAAACGCTTTGTTACCATGTTACAACTCATTTTCTTCAACTCATTAATCATGGGAAACATACAAGAATAGAACGTACCAGCATACTATATGCAACCCTTTCTCACAGGAGATGTTCAATATGCCCTCCGTGAGCATTGATACATGCATCAACCCGCCGTCGTAGTGAATCCGGATGTGCTGATGTATTCATGGAGCATTGCGTATGGTTTCGCAGCCTTCCATAGTACGGGCACGGAGACTCTGAACATCTGGTACTGGGCTTCGATACACAAGAGCTTACAAATGCCCCCACAAATAAAAGTCCAGTGGGTTAGGTCCGGGGAGCGTGGAGGCCAGGCAATCGGTCTACCTCTACCTATCCATCTGTCACCGAATATGTTATTTAGAGGCCGACGGACATTAACACTAAAATGAGGAGGTGCTCCATCGTGCATGAAGTGCATGTTTTGTCGCACAGCTAAAGGCACCTCTGCTAAGCGTTCAGGTGGAACATTCTCTACGAAATTATGGTAACTTTGTCCGTTGAGCCTGGGTGGAAGAACGTGAGGCCCTACCAAACAGTCACCAACACTGCCGGCCCAAACATTGACAGGAAATCTTTGCGTGAGGAATTTTTTGTTAAATGCAATACCTTCTCTGCGTACTATGTACGTGGTAGAGAAAGTAAAAAGCGCTGGCGACGTGCGCAGTGTATGTATATAAATAAGCTGTTTATATTCAAATAAACCTTTAGACTAACTACCAGCCATTAGTAGGCGTCTGAGACAGTCAGGTTGTGTTTTGCGTAAAAAGTGGGGATAGAACGCCATTGTGTTTTAAAAATGTTAAAACACAACCACAAAACTTTTTGACATATATTGTGTGCTTTAACATCTACATTTTTTGTGTAGTAAGATTTTGCATATCTCTAACGGTTTAACAATTATACAAAAGTCATTACGAATGAAGCGAATTTTACAGACTATTTCCAGAGATTTAATATACGCATTTTATTTTAATTATACCTTTTTTTTCTTTCTTCCTTCCTTTTTCTTTTTTTTGCAGGAAGCTTGAAAACCTGTGAAATCTCGGTACCAAACTTTTGGGTGAAATGAAATGCTTACTCTACTTAAAGTAAGCAGCAGAAAAGGAAATAAAAGTTCTCCAGATTATGTGATGGTGACGGCTTAGAATCACGGCACTTAAGCGTCAGAGAAAACGTTAGACTGGCGTCATCCAAAAGCTCCCACAAGCTTAGGGAATTACCAGAACTTACTTTGGGATCATAAGCTGGTTATTTTCACGCAGAAATAACGGCTTGAACTGCTGTATATAGTGTTAGTACCTTTTTCTTGCCTTTTACATTTATTAATCCTGGTAGGATATGCCAATCTTAATACACCGTTTTCATATATAAGGTTCCCAACTAAATACATATGCACTTAATTTAGACAAAAATACTCCGTTTTAAACACCGAGGAAAGAATTGATATCAGTGTTTTGCCGTTACCCAATTAGACCAGCAAACCCAATTTGAATTCAACGGGAATCCTATATTAATTCGAGTTTTCCAAGATGTTTATCCATGCTTCTTCTTGCCTGTCAACTTGAATTTAAAGAAGTAAAGAATATGTAAGCTGGAAAGAATATTGCATTCGAGCCAATCATTTCGTGTCAAGATTTTATCAGAAATGCAGTTTTCAGGCTGAATCCTTCCCCCAAAAAGGGATATTTAGAAACGGCATGCTATGTTTGTTTGTTTTTTTTATCCTGAGTTAAGTTAAAAGTCAATGCCATACCTAATGCTATGTGGCCAAAAAGTTTGGGACAACGGCACTGGAAATTTACAACACCGAGGTTAGTTCCCATAACAATTTATATAATTTTTATTTAAGCTTTGTTTTTAAGGCATTTAATAAATCTTAATTTGTGTGTGAATGTATATAGCGAGCTTGTTTACACCATACTGCGTCTCTCGCATCCACGTTTCCATCTTTTCCTATCACTCCAATCGTCATCTGTCATTTGCCTATCTTCCATAGCTTGTCTCATACAATCATTCCACAAAAGTCGTGGTTTTCCCCTCCTCTTACGTCAAGATGGTTGACAATTATATAATTTTAATGGCTATCTCTCAGGTGACATGCTACTACCGTCTTTAACCGTCTTCCTTCTATAGAATCTATGTATAGTGCTGTCACTTGCATCTGTTCTCTTGTAGTTTGATTTTTTTTATTTTGTCAATAGAGACACAGCTTCTTTTTCAATAGTCCATTTCCATAAATCTTAATTTATTTCATTCCTTTACGAGACCTCCCATAGCTCAGCGCCATACAACGCCATACAAATTAAGGGAAGAATTTATAAAACCTTAATTTGTTTCAGCTAATAAAGAGATATACACAGAATTAACACAGATCCCTTTGGTATAATTAATTCATAAAGCACATGCCTACTAAATAAAATATCATCTTAATTATACCGTGCCCAATTTTGAAACAGTATAAGCACCTAATTTATTTATTCCCTTCCTTAACAATGAATGATTTTCTTGAATAAGTTATTTTTATTTAATACGCAGAGGATAATAATGGATTTTACAATATTTTTACGAAATAGCTATGAGATCACCGAAACTATCGAACTCCAAGCTTTTGAATCTGTATACCATCCTCTGTTTACTGAGCTCGGGATTTTTTTATTATTTTATAAACAAAAGAATGCTGTCTCAACATGTTGCACAGTATATGTTGTCATGGAACAAATATTGCTATTGCTGGAGAAAATTACTCGTCGTTGAAAATTATTTCTGCCTTCTCTACCACTTACCTATGTATAGTAGATGTAAACAAGTATATCATTCCATGCAACAATTGTATATCGATATTTTATAAAAAATAACAGCAATTATTTTCTAAATCAAAAAAGAGCATTTTTAGCAGAACAAAAAAAGGATCCCCTGTATCTGCGTTTGAGAGAGAGAGAGAGATAGAGAGAGAAGCAAACTTTGTATTTAAATCCACCATCTTTAAAGGGTGTACGACGAAGATTTTCATTAAATCTACCACAGCAACAAACCTTCACACAGAAAAAATTAGTTATTCTTTAATTTCTCGAAAAGGAGTATAATGTTATATGTTTGAACTATTTGTATAAGAAATAAACTGCATATTCAGAGTTTTCTATGACTCGGAAACTACAGAAAGAGACTAAAACTTACTACAGGAAAAATGCATCTCTCTTTAATAATAATAATAATAATAATAATAATAATAATAATAATAATAATAACAATAATAATAATGTATCCAACTCTTGTTCGATCGCAAAGAGTATGTGATATCAAGACATATGCAGCTAAGTTCTATCCTACCAGCTTCCTTATATTTCTGTGTACCTAAAATAACTGAACCATTTCTGCCAGTTTATCTACAAGGGTGGATTGATAAGTCAGCGACTTTTAAAAAAAACAATAACTTTTTCCAAAAAATCAATTTTATTTCTCAACATAGTCTCCTTTCAATTCAATACACGTCGTTCAACGTTTCTCAATTCTTTTTAACCCTTCCAAAAACATGATTTTTCGAAGTCTGCAAAATATGAGGTTGTTTCTGGCATGATGTATTCACTGGACGCGAATTTCTTCCCAGGGAACCAATTTTTCAGGTTTGCGAAGAGGAAGAAGTCGCTCGGAAACAAAGCTGGAGAATATGGTAGGTGAGGTAGCAGCAATTCCACAAATTTTGCGATTGCAATGCCTGACTTGTGTGCGGGTGTATTATCCTGGTGAAATAGAATATTTTTCTTCACCAAATGGGGTCGTTTCTTTAACAATTACTTGTGAAACTGATCCAGCATTGCGACATAACATGAACCTGTGATTTTTTTACCCTTTTCCAGGTAGTGGATGTCTATCACCCCTTGTGAATCTCAAAAGACAACTGCCATGATTTTTCCTGCCCACGGAATGGTTTTCGCTTTCTTAGGAGCAGGTTCGCCGAAGGAAATCCGCTGCTTTGATTGTTGTTTGGTTTCAGGCTGACAGTAATGCATCCATTATACCATCAACCGTGATATAACGCCGCAAAAACACAATATCGTGAACATTGTTCACCATTTCTTCTGTTGTATCCTCAACCGACCGTCCTGTGCGCACGGCATCTCTTGTGCTGGAACAGCCACATCGAAATTCTGTGAACCATGCCATGAAGCAAGAGTCCCCATAATAGTTGTTCAGTTTTTCTTCCGTTTCCTTCACCGTCTTACCACGCAAAAAGTAGCGCTTTATCAGAACACGAAATGCACTTTTCTCCATTTACTATGAAGCAACACACATCTGCTTATGTTAGACGCTTTCAACAATGTTCTAAGAAACAAATGACGAATTTCTGCGATTATACCCAGAATAGATGCAAGACTTGTGTGCAAACAAGAAACCTGTGATTAGAACGCTATCTCTCGTCAAAGTCATGGACTTATCAATTCGCCCTCATATTAACAAAAAGTGGACAGAACAAAAAAACTTTTGTATCAGTAATTTGTAGGACAACTACGGAAATAAACGAAAGCGAGCAGAGAAAGTCGTGTAATTGTAACACATTTTGCGTTAGCATCTCTACTTTGCTGTACTGAACCAGAAACATTTGTAGAGATCCATTATAGCAGAAATCATAACTAATTAAAGGAGTGTGCAAACACACCAAGGAGTGCAGGCAGCATTAGACCCATTTCTCTCAGGGCTGCCATCCGCATCGTTTCGGAAGTTATTAATGACCTCGCGTCTGCCAGGAAATTAATATCTCAAAGCTTCACTTTTTTTAACTAATGACCCAAGTTGTTAGCGCTGGAAAGGTTACGGCCAACAAATTCTTTAGTACGCCATTGGCTGGCCCATAACAATGTTATCTCTCTTGAACATCCGGGGTAGGAAGCTCTAAAGAAAAATTGATACGCCCTTTGTTAGCTTTTTTGTGCCGCGTTCCTGTGTACGTAGACGCAAAATGCAATTTAGTACCTAGTTGATGTAAAGGAGCAACAGGCAACATCGGCGAAAGATTTACGTTAGAAGCGTTGTCTTTCTTCTTCTCTGTTTTGACATGTGTAAATTCCTACATGTATTTGCTTCAGAATTAATAGCTGCACTATATTAAAGCGTTAAAAGCAAGTAAGTTTATAAGAATTCTCTCAATAAAGCGGTGCGTGTTATTTAGATGACTTGATTTATTTCAAAGTAGAATCAGCATTTCAATAAAGGTAGTCACAGCCATTTTCGAAAAAATAAATATTAAGGACATTTTTCTATGTAAAGGAAATTTTGGGATGAGGGATTTTCTTGAAAATCTTCATGTTGCATTGTAGGGAAATGGTGAAATTAAATACATTTATCTGATTTTTTTATTTACTTTCAGTATCTTCCAAAGATGTGACACGAAGATTTTCAAGAAAATCCCCCATCCCAAACTACCCTTAAATGGAATATTTCCCGAAATTTTTTTATGTTGTCAAAAATGGCTCTAACGATTTTGATTAAAATACCATATATTTAAGATATTTACATTAACAAATAAAATGCATATCTAGAATTTTCTGGAAATAGCAAAAGTGTGCAGTCCTTTTCATTCCTTCAAAAGAACTTTGTAAAATCTTGTATAACTGATAAACATTTAGCTATATACGAAAACGCCCCCCCCAAAGTAAATCTCTTTAAAACACGCAATTTATTTCAAATAACTTTTTTTTTGTGTGGCACCAGCCATTTCCGAGATATCCCTTATTAATGGTTTGGATTGTTCAATTTTTTGTTATTCTTTTGAAGTCCTATCGACATTCAGTTGTTTTCGCGATAGCATGGAAAGAGTACGCAGTATATAGCGTCCAGTTCTTACACATTTGACTATCATTCCCTTTGCATTATAGCGAAATGTGTAATGTAGCTACTTCTGCAACAGTTTAAAATGAAACTAGAATATAGGTTTTAGTAAGAATAGCCTTTGTATCCATTAATAAATGATAAGGGTAGAGAAAGGCTTGTGAATGTAACACATAAGATTTTTAGTGTTGTATTAAAGCGCCTGCTTCTCCTCTTATTTTATCTGGAGAAATTGGTTTATTTTATCAAATATTTGGATAAATAGCAACGGCATTTTTAATATTAACGGTTTGTTGCTGCTTAGGCACTATATTCGTTTAATCAGCGTTATATGTATTATGACAAATATAACATCGTGTTACGTCATGAAGGTAATAATAGAAGGCAATTGAAGGTAATTGCAGCAATAGATGGCGGGATGACTCTGCTAATCGGAATACGATAAATTTACGAGATATCAATCTTAATAGAAATTATACATTCACAAACTTAGTCACAGTGACTAAATGCTATGAGCAAATTCAACGCGGATGCCGGTAGTGTTTCCTTTTAGCCAGCAAAACTTTGAAAGCTTTTAGTCTCTATATATGGCTGCGGAAGCCATAATTACCATCCGAACTTTTATACGGTTAGCTTGCCTTAATTCCAAAATTAATGTAGCAGATAATATTTGCATTAATAAGATAGTATCACTGCAAAAGTATCTTATCTATGGACTGTTCCAATATTCCGGGAATGCAAGGCCAGAATTTGCTCCACTTCAACCTTTTCTAGGCGTACAACTACTTATTCTGCAAGTAGAGGAAATAGTACGCACCACCCAAAAATTTGGTATCAGTATTTCACTGATATTGAAATGACATGTTTTGCGGTCCTGAATTAAAAAAGACCCAGTGTACGTCTGTGAACAGTGTAAAAACAGAAAAACGAAAAGTCGGCTAAAAACCAAACTACCGTTTACTTGGAAAATTTTTCGTTAGTTTTTATTTTCACGAAAAAATTTCTAACGGTTTTGGCATGACAGTAAAATGCGAGCCTTGAATTTTCTGTGAATAACACACGAAGTACCTTTTATCTAACTGACCTTTGTATAATTTTTAGTTTCTCACTACTTATAGTAAGTAGGGGAAGTATTGAACTCCAGCCAAAAATTCCAAGTCAAGATTTCAGGAAAATATATGTTTTGAAGCCCCTGAACCCCCCCCCAAATGCATTTTTAGAAAAATGTCGTGTATGAACAGCATTACTCAAAAACTATAGTCGGATAAGTCCCAAACTTTGTATTTAAACTCAGTATCTTCCAAGGACGCGACAAGAAGATTTTCAAAAAAGTCCCCCACCCCAACTAACCTTTACATGGAATATTTTTCGAAAATTTTGATTTTCATTAAAATGCCAAATATGAAAGATATTTACATGAAAAATAAAATTTACATCTTGAACTTCCTGGAAATAGCCTAAAAGTCGTCTTCATACGGAAGGAATTTTGTATAATCTTGTATAATTTGTAAACCTCAAACGCTAGACGAAAATGTACTACTCAAAAACTGTTATCTCTTTAAAACACACAATTTACTTAAAATAAGTTTTATGCCGTTTCTAAAATATCAGTTATTAAAGGTCCGAATTTTTCAATACTTATCATTCTTTTAAAGTCCCATCGATGTTTAGTTGTTTCTCACGATTGCATGGCAACAGTATGGAATTTTAAGACCAGCATATATCATCAGTTCTTAAATATTTGACTATCGTTGTTCACTTTGTATATATAACGAAATGTGTAATGTAGCTATTTCTGCAAAAAAAAAAATATTTGGATTAGAATGTAGTAGATGGAAAAATAAGCTTTGGTAAGAATAGTTTGTATACCTACTAATAAATATAGAGGGTAGAGAGAGTCATGTAAATATAACACTTCAGTTTTTTATAACTAGGTAACCTTAGAACGAAGGACAAAAAGTTACCATAAGAAAAATGCAGAGCTCATCAAAATACAAATTTGTGCCACAAAATTTTAATAGTGTTGGTCGTTTTCGAAATATTTCATGTTGCAACTTTACACATTCCAAGTGTCGACTACCGGACATAATTGAAAATTTGCGATTCTTGCTTTTTCCTGCCTCTTTTATTTCCGCAGAAAGAGCTTATTATCGGCCTGTATTACGATCTCCGGTTAAAAGTCATGGTTTGTAACCTATCAGTTATCGCTACCTGAAGGTTAGGTGCATTGCCGCGTATTACAAACGCATATCAACCGATGGTTAGTAACCCTAAGGTTTATGATGCTGGGCGAGAAGTTGGCAACACCAAAGAGATATGTATTTCTCCTTGGCAATAGTTTTCTGAGTGATTTCACTGTTTATACAACGCTATCTCGTGGTAATCTGCAACATTATAGCGTCATTATTGGTCATTAGTAACAAGGCGAGCGGACAGACTATTATAGATTGTGAATGGTTTTGGAGAATTTTTAGAGAATTTTTACATGAACATAACCTAAAATGTAATTTATATACATGTCATTGAGCACACAAGATGCGGTTCTAGTACGTTATTGGATTACTGAGCTACAATAGGATACCGTAAACAATAGTTATAATTACCTTTTTATTAGCTTTTCCGTTCGCGAAAGCTATTATATTTATAGAAAAGCAACATCGATGGTTCTAATGTTGATTCGGATTTACACATGTTGCCTGACATTTAAGTTCAACACAATATTCTTAAGCTTGTTGCATCTTTCTAATACCGTTCCTTGGTTATTCTATTTGGAAAACTATGCCACACTTCAAAGTTTCGTTAAAAATAGTGTTAAGAGTTTTGACGTAAAAGTTTTACGAATATCACTTTAATAACCGAAAACCATAGTCTTTTGACGCAAACATTTCATGAATATCACTTAAAACTAACGTGGAAAGCCATTCGACAATTTTAAAAACCAACCTAAATATAAACTAACACGCAAAATACGTCTACCTTTGCCCACACTGCTTGTCATTTAACCTAAAATGTTTGGCCTTCCAAAAACAATCCAAGCACAATGGTTAGTTCCTTACGCCCTGACAGTAATATTTAAGACTGGGTGTTGGAGTGAATTATTCTAATGTATAGATAACATTTCCAAAAACTTGAAAATATATTCTGAATCACTCTCAATAATCAATCTCTGCCGGTGGTACGCCATGTTTCATTCGAAATACGAGTTAACTCCAAGGTATCATCTTTATCCACCACTTGAGGTGGTGGTTAGTTTACCTCCAAAAATAACTCCCGGGTAGCCCTTAACCAAAGATTGTAATACAGTCGCAGTACGTAACTCTCAGGTAAATCTTACCCCAAACCTTAACCGGAGATCGTAATACAGGCCGTAACACGAATAAACATTTGGATACTGTGTCAGCATTTTGTAACTAAGCACGTCTTGCTTAATTTGAAGTTATTTACAGGTAAAAATATGCATACTGTGAGTAATGTAACGTGCACAGAGGAATAACTTTTTTTTTTTTATAAATACCATAATATACGAAAGAGTATGCGAATTTGTCATTAATAGAGAACGTCGTGTGAATGCATCTCATCAGATTTTTTCTTTTTCTTCCCTGGAAAATCTAATGTCCTTTAACCAGGTAGATCATATCAGATGGTGAGAGACTGAAAAGGATAAATGATGCTCAATGATACTTAGGGTTACCCGACATTCGTCTTGTGATAAGGGAAAACTCCAGAAAACACTTTATCCAGATCTCTCCTCAATCAAGTTTCGAACTCGGAACCTCTTGAATGTGAGACAGATGCATCGGGGAGGTAGACTAAAACTTCTATTTCTAAAAATTGTCCATTCAATTTTTATTAAAATATCAACTTGACGAATGAAATCTGTGGAATGAATTTTCTGTAAAAATCTTATTATGACCGCTCTCTTCTTGTAGCTTTTCTTACATAATTATGGAATCACTACTAAATGTTAATGGGCAGGGATAAGTCGTAAGAAGTTAAACTGCTGTAGAAAGTTACTGTCAATATAATGCAACATTATTGCAAGATAACTTACCTACCTACAGTTGAAAGACTCGCTTGTTATTGTTTCCAAGTTAGTGATTCCCTTGTTAGGGTGCTATATTGTTTTTCTGATTTGGCCCAACTTTACAACATGTGACACGAGATCTTTTTTTTTACGTCCAACAGCTGTGGCATATTTTTTCGAAGTACAGCTTAACATTCTTTGGTGTAATATATATTTAGAATTATTTATTTGGATGTTTTGTTGTTGGAAAACGTTTTATTACCATAATTTAAGCCTTATAATTATTTATTTATTTACTTACTGTGCGTGTAGGTATTAGAAGGATGTAGTGCAGCCAAATTCTCCATCTTGCATCACTCAAAGTAATGCAGCCAACACTCTTTTATTACTAAACTACACCAACTATATACATTGTTCCTAAATTATGCTGACTAGCTATGTATGCTAAACACTAAGCCTAAACTTTAACTGAAATAATCACTACATCACGCCTTAGACCTGTCTAATGACTTCCATTAGTTCCTGGAAAGGGTGTACTGAACGGTTCTTGGTGTCAGCATGCCACAAATACTGACAAATGTTAGCATCTATGTGTACTCTGTATCAAGAGGTAAACCGACAGATCCGTCTTATTAATCGGATGAGCTATTTCTAAAAGTTTCATTATTTGCAAAATAATTCCAAAAATATACAAACTTTGCTTCTCATACTACAATAAATTCTACTTCAAGCAGAGCAGTAAAACCCGAGAGAAAGCATTGTTGCTAATCGCTTCCAGATTGTTGTGCACAAGTACGGGGATCTTTTTCAGAGGTTGGCTACGGTTGTTACAAATGAGTCATATGCGAGAAGCAATAAAACTAATAGTTATGGGTCGTTTCAGCCTGCTTGCGCATGCGCATTGAAGAACCTTCGGATTTCTCGCGTCTATCGCGTCACATGTTCGAAAGTATCTCCTGACTTTAATGCTGCTGCAGTTCCAAAATCTCTCTCTTATGTTGACGAAGTAAAGGTAAGTTATCAGGATAATGTTTCTACCTTTTACCACAAAATGCTAACTGAAGGCTATAATCGTTAGCTAAACATATGGAATAGTTTTCCTTTGGGGATAACGCCTTCAAAAACGGTAAAAGAAACAGCAGAGCATCGTCGCATTGGAGCTAAAGCTAATACCACAGATCAGTGGAGCGAAGAGAATAAAATCTTCCGGGCAGAACGCGTTTTCAGCAGGAATGGCAGCAATCGGAGTATATACTTACTTTCATTCCCATTAACGACCTGTTTTGCTTATTCAAATCGCAGCATTATGTGATAGAACACAGACTCAATAAAAGCAGAAAACGAACACTATCTAAAACTGAGGTTCATTATTTTAAATGACCTTTGATATGGTTTGACATGTTATTTTTAGTGCACGTTGTTATAGAATGGCAAAAATACTTCTTTTTTTTAATCGAAGAGCAAAGTTTATAATGTTCGCGTAGTATCAAATAATACTGACTTCATATCCACACTCTTCCGATTTTACACTGTTCCAACCAGTTAATCTTTGGTCTCCCCATATTCCCTCAATCCTGCGTTTGTAGGACACTAATACCTTCAACAACAGATCTCCAGGCCTTCTAACTTCGTGGTTCAGAGCATGGCAGAGAACACAAAGAAAATAAAAATAACAACCAGGATTGCTGAATGAATACATCACATATTCATCTTGGGATCGAAGAGGCGCGGAGAGATCCAGAGAGGCTGAATGTTTCCTGACCATGGCGGATGTGGCAAGCTTCCAAAGTAGCTAGCTGCCTTTCGCTCCAGGGAATTTTCTCCGTGCTTGCTTCCTTAAATATTAACGAAAATATCAAGTTATACCGGCTATATATATATCAGTAGTTCGGATAACGGTTCATTCCACTCTCATTCAGATTTTCTTATTCAATCTTTGCTCTCAAAATAACTTTTTTTCCATAAACATTGGTAGACTGACCATGGTCATCTCATCCCCTTCTTTAATCCAGGCGATGACAAGTCTATTGCTGCGTTATTTTAAAATAAACACTGCGAAGGGTACTAGTTACAATAACTAGAGGAAGTATTGTATTCCATAAAAAAAATTCGATGTCGAGATTTTACCGGAAATGCATGTTTTGAGCCTCCCCAAATCCCCACCCCCAAAGCATTTTAGAAAAACCTCCGTGTGAGTAACTATGTGAACAGCATAAACATAAGCATAATGAAATCTCCCACTCCATACTTCCCTTTGGATGGACATTATTTCGGAACTTTTGATTTACTCAAAAATGTTTGATTGTTATTGAAAAGACATATTTAAAAGACAAATAAAATGTATTTCTTTAATTTTCTGGGAATCGCCTGTGAAGTCCTCTTCATTCGGAAATAATTTCGTATAATTTTGTATAACAGATAAACCATAAGGGATAGACAAAAACGTACTACACCAAAATTTATCTCAAATGACTTTTGTTGTGGCACGAGCTATTTCTGAGATTTCCGTTATTATTGTCGGCTGGCTTCTTAAGCTCAGTCATTAGAGCACCTGCTTGCTGTGCGAGGGGTCCCGGGTTCGACTGCCGGTTGGGGAGTGAGACTTTTTCTCTAGTCCAGATTTATTCTCTATCCTCCCCAGAGTCTGGAAGTTTGAATGAGAGTGTGAGATCTAATGAATAAAAACAAAAGTTTACCAGAAATCCAACAAGCGAATACGAGTTTGCCTATAGGCAAAATGTTCCAAGGAAGGGCTGCCTATAAGACCATTAAGTTAAAGGCGGGGTATAAATGGAACTAAAAGCTTTGTTTTTGTAATTTTTAAAGTAATGTCGCTAACCGGTTGTTGCTCGCGATGTCGAGACCAGAATAAAGCGAGTCGACTTTAAACATGTGACGCATCAAAATCTTAATACATTAGTATTTACAATTAGAGCTCGCGAGTTCTGTATTTAAAGGTCAGGCAAGTTGTACGAGCAAAAAAGAGAATGTAGCACAGCTGTATTTGTATACAGTTCATCAGTCCCTTACATGCCAGTGACACACACCGAACTGTTTCAGCACATTAAGCAGCGTCTGAGGCAACGCTGGAAACTACATTGGACAAATTTACCACCCACCAAACTTCACTCTTACAACGTCTGTTTAATGAATTCTGTACACTTTGTTCAACACACACTCATATCTTCACCGACGGATCCAGACTTGATGCTCATAATGGATGTGCAGCGGTATTCCTTGATTACACCATACAATATAGTCTTCCCAACTATCTTTCTGTCTATTCCTGTGAATTGTTTGCAATTCAACTCTCATTGGAATATATACTTAAACAAAATAACCTACATAATTACATAATATTCTTCGACTCGTTGAGTGCTTTAACATAACTCAACAAACCTCAACCTCCCTAAATATTGTTAAAGAACTTCAGAAACTGTACAACCAAATATCAATCTCTGGTAAATCAGTATCATTCGCCTGGACCGCGTCTTACATCGGAATTCTGGGAAATGAATCAGCTGATCAGGCAGCCAAAGAAGTCACCAAACACCCCCTCAGGACATCAAGATCCCACACACGGACTTCATCAACTTCATCAAAAAGACTTGCATTAATCAATGGACACAAACTTTGAAAACCATATCTAGAAGCAAGTTACACGATGTCTACATTTCCGAGTCCAAACTTCAACACTATCATTTCAACCGCAAAGACCAAGTTGTATTAACTCGACTACATATTGGACATACTTCTATAACGTACAAACATCTCTTCAACCGTGACCCTTTTCCTGTGTGCGACCTCTGCAGATACAATCTGCCATCGCTATACAACATAGAGAAAGACGTGACATCCACAACAGCCTATCATACGCCCTAAATTCAGCACAACAAAGAACTTTAAACTTTGTGAAAACGACAAAGTTGTATAACAATGCATAGCACACCTATCCAGAGAATTTAATGTTCTATGTACCATTACTGTTTAATTTATTGTATTTTCATTGTAAGCATGTTCTGTATTCTAAAGTAGTCGCGATATGATTTTATAGTTGAAGCGATAATAAAGAATATATAGTATGAAACCAGTCTCAACAGAATGCCTGCCGTAAAAAGAGAACAAGTGGCGCTAACAAGGCTACAGCTCCTTGACACACTCCTACCATACCAGAGAAGATCCATCCATCTGTCCAAACTGCAATACTCCTCTCACAATCAAACACGTCATCACCGAATACTCCAAGTTTAAGAGAGAAAGAAAACTTCACGGCATCTTCACAGATTTGGTTACAGTGCTCAGGGAGCCGAAAATAGTTGAATTCTTTGGGATATACAACTGTACCATAACCTCTAGCTCTGTCAATAATTTCATTATGGTTTATCTAAAATGTTAATGTAAATAATTAACAATGTAAACTGTTAACGTTTATGAACTGTTGATTGCAGTTGAGTTATGTTTTTGTCTAAGACAAAATCAATTGTTGAGATTAACATATTATGAATGTGAACACTAACAATTGTATCTACTGTAAACTATAAGGCATGTGCTATGTTAATTGTAAAATGCTGATTCGCATTATAATTCTACTGTTTAAACGACAAATAAATTTTAAAACATTAGGTATGCACTATTTCAGTGTTGATGTCCATTATATGTGGCCACGTTAATGCAACCTCTTATTTAAACGAAAACAGATCTTAGCAGAAGTGGATAATCCGTTTAAAAAAAAACTAGATATTACTGTTGATGTTATAATGCACTTGACCCCAACACGAAATAAGCACAATATTTTCAGCACAACAAAGAACCTCAAACTTTATGAAAACGACAGTCTTATCTGAGAGAATTTAATGTTGTATTTTCTATTAGATGTTTTAAAATGTTGTATTTTTCATTGTAATCATGTTCTGTATTCTGAAGTAGTCGCGATATGACTTTAAAGTAGAAGCGACAATAAAGAAATAAAAATTAAAAAAAAATGGCAATGTTAAGCAAGAGCTTTATATACCCAATCAAAACAGTATTAAGTTGATATTAAGAGCCGAAATAATGGGAACAGGTAGGGGAAAGGTCCGTATATTGAACCACTGAAGCCTAAATAGTAAATAATAATTATAAATTCAAATCAAATTTTTCAGAAACACTAGCGTTAAAGTGACAAATCCTTGCGCTATAAATATCCTAAACACAATTTAAAATTAATACAATTATCAATTAAATAACATTTAAAAAGTGAGATGGTGTAAATTGGTTCAAATTGGGAACGTGGTCCTTAAATTGAACCATCCGTGTCCTAAAATGGACGCATGCTTTTAAGTTTAAAAGTATTTTACTAATACAAAATACACATATTTTATTGTACATTCAAAAACAAATATGCTATCAGCAACAACAGTAGAGTCCAAAATTGTGATAAGAATAGCAATTTCCTTCAACATTTTGAATTTTTATATAATGACAATCACTTGGTTTTTGGAATAGGTATTATTTGCAAATATAGAGTTTTTACTAATTTTTACTCTTATACAAAAGAGTCCAATTATACACAATCTTCACAATAAAACACTTTCTTCTTAACACTAACTTTTGGACACTTTTGGTGAAGCCATATCCTACAACTCATACATTGGATCATGTCCATTTCAGACAATTCACATATTCATGTCATCCACTGTTTTAACATGAATTTTTTTATGTGGATGTTTATTCACACGATATACTATTCGCAGTTGAGCAATCCTAGAACTTCAATAGGTTTCCTAAATTGGACCAGTTCAATATAGGGTTCAAACAGTGGTTCAATTTACGAGCCACGCCATTTTGGAAGCTTTAGCATCTATGTGACAAGGAGAGACGCTGCTTGAAAAACATATGCATGAATATTGTTGCTAAATAAACACTTCATAACATGTATCATCTCAAACTTATCTAATTGGTCGTATAAGCTTAGCTAGATGACTCAAATATTACTTCTGAAGCACCAAAAACACACAACACTTCATACAACAGAAATCACAGCTCAGAATGCGAAGTCAACAAGTCCAAGCATTCATAGCTGTACACGCTACGCTTCTGCTAGGATTATGGTGCAATCTGTCGAACAGTATGGAGAATATCCGAGCGGTTCAAATTAGGGACCTTTCCTCTACTTTCGAGTCTTCCAAGAGCAAATTAAACGCGGGCGCTTTGCAACAATGGGTGCGTACGCTTTAAGAAGATGGCCGTTTGAAATTTAGGATTCCACATATTCAGATTTCTAAAGATGCCACAGTTCACTTCTTCATCGAAATCTACCATAAGAAGTGTCATCAAAAGTATCCACCCCTGCAGGAGGAACTAATTAGTAATTACATTACTTTTAATACCACTACAAGAAAAAGTTATAATGGTGCGAAGTTTAGGATACTGCCCTGGATTGTTTGTGGAGTGCTAGAAGATGACACCGACAGACCTCCGTGGTGCATTGGTTAACATGGCTGTCAAGCAAGAACCGCGGTGTTTTATCTTTCTTTCTTCCCCATTCTAAATGCTTTGAACATATTCCTAATCGCCTGTGCAACTTGACTGATGATAATAACTGCTCGTTTACTGTATGCCTAATGCCATACTTAGATAAATATTCTTTTTAAATTTTTAACATTTCAGAACGTGCACCCGTGGAAGCCAAGCGTGCTTAGGCACATCTCAGATTAAAACAACGTAAAAGCCATGTCAAAATTGGGAAATATAATACGTTTAAGAAAATGAATAATGCGGAGAAACACTGGCCTTCTAGCAATAAAATAATATTAGTAAAAAAAATGGTGTCAGCTGATATGAAAACCTGATTACAAAATAAGAAGGTTTCGCTTTGTTTATTTTGTTTGTGGAAAACCTTTAATACCTAAAATAAGATTTGTCCAACTGAACAAATCATTTGAAAGCGACGATAAAACAGTTTTGTAACAACAATACCAAAAGTGTGTGAAGGCGCATTATCGGGATGAAAGAGAACCTTCTTTCTCGCAAGGTGAGGTGGCTTAGCCCATCCTTCAATAAAATTGGTCCAAAAGTGAAGCATGATGCTCCCCGGTGTTGGTTCTGCTCTTCTGCAGGTAGCCCATGAACACCACACCATGAGAATCGCAGAAGAAAATAGCCTTGGCTTTTCCTGCAAATGGGACCGCTATTCCACTGAACATTGTTGCAATTTCTGCTGTTGCCATCCACTGTTTGAATGTTGCTTCGTCTCTGTGATGTAGTGATGCGTGCATGATTTAGTTACTGTTATAAAATGTCAGAGAAACTCACTGGAATCGGTTTAAACAAGTCTTAACACTCCTGAGAAGCGTTCATTCGAATGCGTTTCTGGTCCATTGTTAACAAACGCAACATCCGTCGGAAGAAAAGCTTTCTCATACACAAAACTTCATGTGAAATGTAGTGAATATGACCTATCGAGGTCTTTGCAATGTCAGCCAACTCGCCACCTTCAATCGACAGCCATGAGTACGGCATTGTGAATTTAGTCACACTGGCTGGTCGTCGCGGCTTTGGGACGCCCTGAGTGCTCACCATCTCTAATGCATGTACACTGGATTCCATTTATGCCGTCCCCGCAGCTTTGTGAGGCATTCTACTGACCTTCCAGTAGAATCAGTCGTCGCCCAATGAAACAGTAATAAAATATGGAAGTACATTCGTTACAGTCAAAGTTCTTCCACCACCTAAGCGATTAGAGGCTTAGGACTAAATCAGGTATTGGGCAAGAATGGAGATAGAACAGATGATTCCAATAATGTCTAGTAAATGCGCCCTCTTTGAGAGTAATAAGTATAATATATTTCAGTTTTACATTATGTTGCAACTAAAAAGAGTTTTTCGTGGAGATATTGTGCAAAATGTGGTTTTATTTAATTATGTTTTATTTTAACACGAACATAAGTGATGAAGAGTAAAGCTATTGCTCAAAGTTCTACATTCATATGTAAATAACCTAGAACTATGCACATAAAACAGGACGCCACTGCATGCGTGAAAAAGTATACGGATACACGCACCTCCTACTTGCTATAAATTCTCTACCTGTGAAGGCCGTAGAACGTCTCCCAAAGCTGCGGAGACGGCATAAATGGAAGCCAACGTACGCTTCAATTCAACAGTTCATTTCTTAATAGTCAAAAAGTAAGGGAAAAAATCCTCCATGCCGATTCTAACTCCTTTTGTATTTCTGTTTGGATTAAACCTAAAGAACGAAATACTTTATACCTCGTATTTCAGTTTTATACATTTTGTAGAAAACGTTAATACCAGTCTGTTTACACGAGTGTCAAAACAAGTGACAAAACTTACGCGTCTGAAACTTTCCGCGCCCATCGGAAAGACGATACCTGATAATTGTTAACAGCATTTTGGCCATCTTTATCCGTCGGAGGGCGATGAATTTTTTCGGGCGTAAAAATCCTTAGGAAGGGAAGTAAAGCCGGTGGTCCCGTGTCGTACATTTACGACACTTAAAAGTACCTCAAGCCTGATAAAGAGGCCTTTGAAGAAAATTGCGGTCCCTCACGCCCAATATAGAATAGGACGCTAAGCACAACAGTTAAAAGAGCGTCCATAAATAAAACTCAATTTTTTTTTTTCATCTTCAAGACATCTCTGCATCAGGCCAACAACTTTTAGAACGCCTCTCGTGTGTGTGTGTGTGTGTGTGTGTGTGTGTGTGTGTGTGTGTGTGTGTGTGTGTGTGTGTGTGTGTGTGTGTGTGTGTGTGTGTGTTAAAAATGTGAAGGTTCAAAAACCCACAAGAGTTGAGTGCTCACAGTTCCACCTCTTTTAACTGAATAAACATTACTCTCAGTACTCTGACACAATTAATTATTACTCAAGGGGGGAAGCACTTTCAGACACGGGGATTTAACCCATTTGATTTACGATTAGCAAGTCAAACTTTAACCATTGAGTTTCTACGGGCTTTTGCGCATACCTATCTAACCGATGAGAAATACTGTAGAGGATTGAAATGTTAATTTGTATAGGGTGCTCTGAAAGCAGCTCCAGGAATATGCTCATTATTTAATTTACTTAGTGCACACATTTCTGCTCCGCAGCAAATAGGAGTTGCTTATATTTATTGACTTATTAAGAATTCCTGGTGAGTAAATAAATAATTTTCTATTATGAACAGCGGCCACAGTGTACCTAATGAGTTCAGTTGCCTCTAAATTAAAACAAAGTTACAAGTTAAGATCAAAGTAACAATATATTCTGTATGGTGAAAGTGCATTAGCTTACGCATGTTATACACATATAAAAGCTACTTTAAATTCCATATTTTGAAAGCTGATCCTGCTTCTTCCTACTGCATCCGATATATGCTTCGGAAGTCAGAATTTACTTTAAAAGTTAAGTTATTTCCACGTTTGAAAGTGACGAAGGATGTATCTGAAAATCTTTGGACGCCGAATGCTGTGAACAGTTCAGAATAACTTCGCACTATCCATACGAAATAATAGTTATCATTTTGCAATATAATAAATATAATATGATTTAAAAAGAAGATGAAGTGCAGCCAAGATGAACCTCAGATTAACTGATGGCTAAGAATTACACTACCCGTTGAGCTTAAAAACTCCCCGAACACTGAACCCAGAGTTTAAAACACATTTTTTAGGCATCATGGCCTAAAAGTAGAACTTCTAACACAGTTCACATGAGTTAAAAGCTTTAGATTATCTCACTTGGTTTCAAGTCTAATAACATGACAATTACCCTTCGTATTTGCACATGTTTAATAACTCGACTTGGTTTGAGTAGGTTTTACTTTTCATTATGTCTTTTTACATGATTAATTTCTCATTGCGTTCGCATTTGCTGTTCAAAATACAAATCGTCATACTTCAATTTATCGCAATTCGTTGTAGAGTAACGTATACGTTCTATTGGTAGCTTTCTTTGATAAAACGCTATTTTTTATGCAGGCAGATTAAATGGCGGAAATTATGAATTCAGAAGAAACTGAAACGGAAGTGAAATCACAGAAGGAGAAACTACAACACTAGAAGTACTTACCCCCCCCCCCCACAAAAAAAATCCAGAGAGCAATATAATGTAGCATTTAATCGCTTCATTGTCTGGTGTAAGGCAAAACATGCTGAAAATAATTTCACTCAAAATGGCTGCTACTGAATCATCAACCTATCTGACATCTCGCTTTTTTAATGTCATTTCTCTTGTTTCAAGAACGCGTTCTAAACGTAATATCTGTAAGTTTCAGGAGTTAGTACAATATTATTGATGTTTTACAAATTCGAGCGCTATCTAAAAATAGTATACGTTACACGTGTACATTTTGCTCGTAGGATTCCTACTTCCAAAATAAACCCCTACTTTTACCCTTTGTGTCAGAATCTACTATATTATACCGTCCTAGGAGAAAGCTGGTAAGGTATATCCATACACTCAATAGCACTGATTTTTTCCTTAAGGTCGCCGAACTCCATGGTTATGTTGCGACTGCAATATTACAGCCATAAAATACAGGGAGGGCCAAAAAACTACGAACCGCCTGCGCGGTGTTTTTCCTGCCCGCGTCCTCGGCGGTCGTGCCGTCTGCCACTATCGTAGAAAGGTGCGAATGAAACCATACAACATTTTTAAAATTACTTTTAAACGCTTTACTTACCAACTTTATGAAAGGAGATGCTGAAACTGGCCAAACATTTTTGGCACCTCTTTAGGAAACTATCCATCACTCGGCAATTTTTTCGAGTCCACAGTTGAAACCCGTACATATGTGAATACAATTTTGCCCCCCCCCTTTTTTTGAGAATTAACAGCCAGGGAGCGTGATTTTGCCTTTTTACAACAAGACTCTGCAACAGCTTATCTGGCCAATATTTCGATGACGAAAATTGAAAGTGTGTTTGAGGACAGAATTATTAGTACAGATTTATGGCCCCCTCGATCTCCGGACCTACCCCCTGCGATTTCTATCTCTGGGGTAACTTAAAATAGAGTTTACAAGACAAACCCACACACACTGGAAATATTAAAACAAAATATCCGTTAGGAAATTGCCAGCATTTCTCAACGTGAACTACGGCGAGTGATGGATAGTTTTCTAAAGAGGTGCCAAAAATGTATGGGCAACGACGATGGCCAGTTTCAGCATCTCTTTCATAAAGTTGGTAAGTAAAGCCGTTAAAAGTAGTTTTAAAATTGTTGTATGGTTTCATCCGCGCCGTTATATGACAGCGGCAGACGGCAAGCGCCGAGGACGCGGACAGAAAAACACCGCGCAGCCGGTTCGTAGTCTTTTGGCTCTTCCTGTACATTAGGCATACAAATCAATAATGGAGCAACAAAGAATATCGCTAAAACAAGTCTCTAAAGGGATTATAGAAGAAAACAGCCCTATACGCATATAATATAGCGTTGCATTGTTAAATACCAACACTTCCGCTTTCCATTTTGTGCGTAATTTACGCTAACTATAACCGGTTTATCGAATAAGGTCTGTTAAATTTAACTGTTGTATTATCTTGGTTGTAATTATGTTTTTCAATTACTGGTTTGTAACAAGCGATAAGAACTGTATCTTTTGTATGCAATGATGGAAATGGGTATGACGTTGTAAAGTGTTATCTGGGACTGATAATTATGTGTTGCAGCGGAGCGTTTAATTGATATTGAATGCTCGTGTATTGAACCAAATTCCATATTTGCACATAGAGAGCACATTAATGCCAGCTAGGTTTACTGCGCCCCATATTCCTGCGGCCAGTAAATTTACTCGTGAAGAGAATCATTTTAGGGTACGATATTAAATCCGATATGTTTCAAAAGTATAATGTTATCAAATTTAAGCCTTTTTTGTTCCGTGTAAGGTAAAACGTGGAATGTGATACCTGTTATGAACTGTCATGCCAAATAAAACGGCTGTGGTGGAAATTCCATTGTTTCCTAAACCCGTCACTGTGTACACGGTTTATATAAACCGAAGCAAATGTTTAAAGGGCGCGTTTTTAACAGCGAAACTTTAAGTCGATGTGAAATGAGTCTGAAAAATCCTTTGTTTTATCTCACCACTAATGCAAAAGGTTCACAACTCTTAGTTTTCTACTTTTGGAGGAGAGGCTTTAAAATGTGCGTAAATAATCAGCATTTTAATTCGAAGCAAAATGACTGGATATACTAGTTTATGGATTTGTCTTTTACAGAAGCAAACCACAATCAGGAATATGATCGTGTTGTACTTGTAAACGCTAAACAACATGACCATCCTGCACATGTTAAAGTAAGAGAAAATGGAACCCAGTAACGTGTGTAGGTAAATAATTTTGATTTTATTTCTGGATTGTGGCGCTCTGCAGTACGTCATATGACTTAATAGCTAACACTTCAAGTGATATGTATATGTTCGAGGGCTGATCAATAAAGACTGAGACTGTTTTTTTTTACAGATATTTATTACTCCATTTCAATGTTGACATCATCTTTTTCAAAGTAGTCCCCTCCTAACTGAATGCACTTTTTATAACGTCTCTGCCAGTCCTCAAACACATGGTGCAGGCCATTCTTTATCAGGTCTTTGAGAATCGCCTCACTTTTCTTAGCACTGCTTCAGTGCTCTCAAATCGAATGCCCCGGAGCTTTGCCTTTAGTAATGGGAATAAAAAGAAATCACAGGGGGTAAGACCGGGGCTTTAAGGCAGATGCGGCACACAGGTGATGTTGAGTTTAGCCAAAAATTCCTGGACTTGATTTGCGACGTGAGGCCGAGCGTTGTCGTGATGAAGTCGCCAACCATTCCGATGATGCTCTGGACGTTTCCGTGTAATGTGCTTCCTCAGTGTAGCCAATACTGACGTGTAGTAGCTGCTGTAACAGTGGTGTGAGGGGGGGGAACTGCATGCTGGTAAATCATTCCATTCCGAAACACCAGGCCCACCTTGCTTAGCACGAGGACTCGGCCTTCTTTGAAGTCCTTGAACCACCTAAACACCGTTGCACGAGGTAGTGCATCTTCACCGTATGTTTGCTTCAGCTTTTCGAAAGTTTCAGGGCTGTATGATTTAAACGAAAATAAAATTTTATTGCGCTGTATTGCTCCTCTCGTGTCACCTCCATTTTGTAGTATGCGAAATTAAGGTAGGGTCAACAATATACAGCATTACTACCAACCTACCATTACGAGAGTGCTGTCGCTTATGGACATTATACATGAAACCCTGCTCTTTTTAAGTATTCGTGGTAGAGACATAAAACTATCAAGGAAACTACAGAAAAAAATCAGTCTCAGTCTTTATTGATCAGACCTCGTAGTACATATTATAAGGTAAACTTACATTTTATGATACAAACTGTACAATTAGCAACAAATTAGAAACATGTGAGGTGTTATAGTCACACTAGTTATCTTTCGTTTTAACTTTACACTGAATGAATACACTACGTATGTGAAGAAATACCATTTTTCAACAAAAAATATAATACAGACTATTGAGCAAGTAGTTTTCCAGAGTCCGCTTGAAAGAAAAGATGATCTCTTAGTTTTATGACTATAAATAAAACGCATCCTGTATAAAACATGAATTACCTGCAATAACGGCACAATCAATTTCAAGGTGTGATTAAACAAAAGATAATTCCGTTTTCAAATAGTTATTTTCGCAACCTGTCCCCAGTAGATTCACCTCCCTCGATAGGAAAGGGTAGAGAGACATGAAATTTGCAGGATTACAAAAGGGCCCACGTAAAATTTGCATACATGGCTTTATTTAACTATTTAAATGTTATTTAATGTAACAAAATTCACAATAAACAGTTTCTCGAAATCAAAAAGAAAATACATTATAAGATTTAAGTTTAGGTTCCATATTGAGCATAAACAGATAATAGCTTACGTAAACACGTCTTAAAGAGGATGTTCCGGTTTAAAACCTGAATTTGAAGAATGTGTACTTCTCGTACTTGGAACTGTTTAGTTATGCTATGCGTGTGTGTGTTTTTTTTTAATGATAGTTAATAAATGTAATTAATGTAGCTTACAGCGCGCAGTTGTTATACAAACAACTAAGAATCAACCGGAATTCCTCCAGGCACGCTTTGTTTCCCAAAATGTTATCTGCAAAGTCGCCTTGGAAATAATTATTTTGCTTTAAAATCGCATGACACGTCTACAACTTTAAAGTACCTGTTTGTACAGGTACATAAAGTACATTAGTCTATCAAAACTGCAACCACAACACTGTAATTGCAAATGGTAATGAATTTCTGTTGCCTATTACAATAACTACGCTTTTTACGCTTATTTCTTGACATTATGCCTATAATGTCGTTAACTATTAATTTTGCGATCTATGTATTTATAATATCGAACAGCCATTCTTTGTAAATCAAATCTGTTTTATTTGCTATGGCAAATCAACGTGGCTAACTTCAGAGACTTAGAATTACTGAAAACATGCTCCTAAACAATCACCAATGATTCAACTGTTTATATTTCAGAAAAACAATTCTTGTGAGAATTTCATGTTTACGTAATATGTTTTTACGTAAATTATTAGAACTTGAAGATCTTATATTGTGCTCCTTTTTGTTTTGTTTGGTTACATAATTTTAACTGCCCCACGTATGGGAGCCAATTTGTTATATTTATTTAACATTATTGTAGCCCCACGTTGTGGTAGCCAATTTGCGACGGTATTACTTATAAAGTGTGTTTACATCATGTGTTGAAGTCATCTTGTGACGTCATTCATTTGTTCGGTTTGTAGCTCCATCTAGTGTTAGCAATTTGTGGTAGTATTAGTGTTTGAAAGAATTTTAAGTTTTGTTTACTGTCCTTCGGCTAGCTATTATGTCTCAGTCGAACATGTCTCTTGATCAGAGTGTGTAAACGGAAAGGAATCTTTTATCCAAATATAACACTGATGAAGAAATTTGTTTTACACATTTATTGTCCAACACGTTAACTATCACATTTATACATTGATCTTAACACTCGCCAAACTGAAACTGTTTTAATAACTTCATTACTAATCACTCTTAATTCGCGTACTTCAACTTTGTGTATAATTAACTTTATAATACTTTAGATTTTCGTAACTTGTGAATCTATAGCCGACGTATCTCATACAAATATTTTGACGAACTGACGAACTGAAGACGACGTGTAGTGCACAAAGAATTTTGATGAACTGAGCATGAAGCTACCTCTAACCTACCCTATTTATACTCCTCCATCCAGATACGCCTAAAGATTATAACTGAGCTGCAATTGGCTA
Organism: Deroplatys truncata; assembly: GCA_030765065.1. NCBI lineage: Eukaryota > Metazoa > Arthropoda > Insecta > Mantodea > Mantidae > Deroplatys > Deroplatys truncata. The sequence goes on from CM060983.1 coordinate 170,974,636, forward strand.
ATAAAACGCGCCAACATTAGCGTCTATTTTAATATCCAATGAAAATTATGAATACATATGCTCTAGGGAAATATTCCAGAAGTTTCTACCGAAAAACGCGCCAACATTACGTAACTTCCTCGTTTCCAATAATGATAAACAGCTCACCCCCTTCTCTGCATTATTGCGCGCTATTATTGACAGTTTCAGTAAGGTCGTATAAACGTATTTCCCAATAATATTTACAATTAATAAACATCTGAAATCAATGTCACATAAAAATGCATATTCATATTACAATCATTATTTACATTTAAGTAATTTGTGATACAAATTACTGCATCATTCTGAAAATCCTAACGTTAACGTAGTATGTTAAACAGATATGCAACTAGATTATAATGAACTATTATTGATTGTGATGTTATCGTCTGCTGCTTGAAGTGAGTCGTCGCATTTTAATTAACATCACAATGGCGCTTGGTGTTAACTGAGAAGCGCTTTCGAGAGACGTGTTTCCCCCATCATCAGCTCTGGCCGACTGAAGTCTCGTTCGCACCCCTGACCCCAAGAAGTATTTCAGTAGACGATTCTTCTGCCCTGCTGGGAAACATTTGGAACTTGTGGTGTTGGATTTGTTGCCATCTGTAGTGAAGATTGGGAACTCGTGTCCTCCTGTAATTTGATTGGACCAGCTGCATTAAGTAGTCTGTAGGCGGTATTTCAAAGTTCAAAACATTCTTGATGTTGAGATGGATGAGAATCTTTTCCCAAATTTCCAGGTGTGAAGGAATCATTTTAAACAGCAATAGTACATACAACATTAAATTCTCTAGATAGATGTATTACACATTGTTATACAATTTTGTCGCTTTCATAAAGTTGAAGGTTTTTTGTTGTGCTGAATTTAGAGCGTCTAGTTGGGGATGTCACAGCTTTCTCTGTGTTGTATAGCAACGGAGGCTGTAACGAAATGATGAACTCTGAGGTTGGATCTGCACAGGTCGCACACAGGAGCAAACCCACGGTTGAGATGTTTGTGCGTTATAGAAGATGTCCAATACGTAGTCGAGTTAATACAACTTGGTCTTTGCGGTTGAAATGATAGTGTTGAAGTTTAGACTCGGAAACGTAGACATCGTGTAACTTGTTTCTAGATGTGGCTTTCCATGTTTGTCTCCATTGATTAATGCAAGTCTTTTTGATGAAGTTGATGAAGTCCGTGAGTGGGATCTTGATGTTCTAAGGGAGATGTTTGGTGGCTTCTTTGGCTGCCTGATCAGCTGATTAATTTCCTAGAGTTCCGACGTGAGACGGAGTCCAGGCGAATAATACTAATATACCTGAGATTAGTATTTGGTTGTACAGTTTCTGAAGTCCTTTAAAAATATTTTGGGGTTGAGGTTTGTTGCAGGGATGTTAAAGCACTCAACGAGTCGGAGAATATTATGTAATTATGTAGGTTATCTTTTTAAAGTATGCATTCCAATGAGAGTTGAATTGCGAACAATTCACAAGAATAGACGGAAAGATAGTTGGTAAGACTATATTGTATGGTGTAATCAGGGAATACTGCTGCACATCCATTATGACTATCAAGTCTGGATCCATCAGTGAATATATGAGTGTGTGTTGAATACAGTGTACATAATTCCTTAAACAGACGTTTGTAAGAAACAATATCTGTTAAAAATTTTCCTTGTCTAGGCAGTGATGTATCAATATGGGGGCATGTGAGTCTCCATGGTATATGCATCAAGGGAATATATTAGGCAGAGTAATGTTAAATTCCTTGAGGTACGCTGAGAGACGAGTTGAAAAATCTGAGGGTTGTGCTGATTCTGTGGTATTTTCGATGTTGTTGGTGGGAAATATGTAAGAGTGGACTAGAGATAACGAAGATTCAGCCACGAATAGAGGAGCTGGTGTCCAGAAAACAAGCTCAGTTATCTCATTAACATCAGAAGCATATACCATTTCATATAATTTTATTGTGTGTGTGCTATCTGTAACGTAGTTCCACTATTTATTTTATACATTTATATTTTATAACTAATCCTTCTTTTGTTGTATTTAGTAACTTATAAGTTTTAAAATTAGTTTAGATACAGTTATGTATAATTTGAATCAAGGATAACTCTAGCAGTCTAGGCCTAGAGGTACAGGCTGGAATGGAAAATTGTCTTTGAGGGTACGTGGAGAAAAAAAAAGTGCCCTAGACCACGGAGGACGACCCCCGGGTCCCTTAAATACGCGATTAGGTAAAAGTTGTGGGCTCTGAATGAAATGTTTATGACCGATCCACGTTTGCAGTAGATAATGAAAACGCAGGAAAGCAGATGATCTGCTTTCCTGCCAGTGAGAGCGAGGCGTGTTCCAGTTAACAGGTGCAGCAGCACTGCGGTCAGGTCATCATGCTTTATGTTTAAACTCCATCCCCATCAATTTTTACTCATGCAAACGCACAATCTAGAACAAACAACGGGGTAATTCGAGGGAAAATATTTTCACTGGAAAACATCTGGATGTTGACGTATGTCAGCTCATACAGTGCTATGAATACGGTGCTAAAGGTGGGCGACTTTTGGTTCAAAAATAATGAATGGTACTTGGAATTATCAATTAGAATCGCCGAAAGGATTTTAAAAACTGAATGATTCGAACCCAGTTTTTTACAATTAATTCTTGCCCTGTATCTTCCTGTTTACTCTTATAGAAATTGTACTACAAAACTCACAAACGTAGGAAACTGTTTCTTTGTTGATTAATTTACCGGGATATTCTTCTATGGCAAGGCACGATGTTGTGAAATTTGTCGACACCTATTTGCGTGGAATAGCATTTACCTGTTCAATATTATGGTATACGATTAACATGATAGAGAACAGCAATGTCATGATAATTAATAAGGAATGGTAAAAGAATCCAGAGTAAATTCATTGTTAGTTGGCGAAACCCACGTCGGATTTGCTTCCCTCATACATGACACTGGAACTGTGTTATTTAAACCGTAATTCTTAAAGTCATTTTCAGTGCCTTTAAGTTCTCCGATATCTACATTTCTTTTAAAAAAAATCTGATGTGTTACACTCACATGACTTTCTCTACTCTTGTACAATCTAATTTTACAAACGCCTATTCTCCATATGCTTCATGTTAATCGAGATATCGAGATGTCAATCTTATTGGTAATTTTCTTGTAGATGCAAGGGGAATATGGTAGCTTTTAAGCGATAGTCAAATATTTTAACGCTGGTTGCTATGTGGCGAATTCCATTCTCTTTGCATGTTCAGGACATAAAAAAAATGAATAACGAATTTGAGAAAAAGTATAAGTATTGGAAAATTTAAGGAAATAACAAGCAATATCTCGAAAACGGTTCACTCAACAAAAGAAACGTATATGACATAAGTTGTGTATTTTAACGCGATCTACATTTTTTGTGTAGTAAAATTTTGTCTATCTCTTATGGTTTACCAGTTATGCAAAAGTCGTTCACAATGAAGAATATTTTTGGAGACATTCCCAGAAAATTCGAGATATACATTTTATTTGTCATGACAATATCTTAAACATATGATATTTTAATCAAAATCGTTAGAGCCGTTTTTGAGAAAATTAAAATTTTCGAAAAATGTTCCATGTAAAGGGTAGTCTGGGGTGGGGGGATTTTCTTGAAAACCTTCGTGTCGCATCTCTGGAAGATACTGAACCTAAATACCAAGTTTGGTGTTTATCCGACTGTTCGTTTTTGAGTTATGCTGTTCACAGACACACAGACACACAGACAGACACACAGACACACAGACAGACACACACACGGACATGTTTCCAAAAATGCTTTTTTTGGATTCAGTGATTCTCAAAACATGTATTTCCGGTGAAATCTCGGTATCGAATTTTTGGGTGGAATGCAATACTTCCCCTACTTACTATACGTAGTAGAGAAAGTAATTAATAGATACCAAGTTCAATCTTACAAGTATCTAGCTTAGGTGGCCCAAACAAGCAGAACCTTACAGTTTTATGTTTCCTGCATACATAGGTGCAACAGAGGTTTCCGCATCACTGCTGTTCAAAGGGGCAGTGCAGGTACAAAGCGAAAGGTCACAGAGTCAGTACTGCTGTATGCAGATGTTTACGTGGTGGTTTCGTACTGATAAGCGTCGCGTGGTCGCCTGCATGCAGTTCGAGCCAGGGCATTCAGACAAAAAGGTAACGTTCACCAATAACGAACACGCAAGGAACTGTGTGGAGATGCACCAAAGTGCAGCTGAGGCTCGTAGGCTATGTTCTGAAAATTTCCAGACGCGGCACTGTCTTCTGTGCAAGTTAATAATGCACTAATAGAAAATAATTTACTTCTAACGCACCTTTAAGGGTACATAACTATAATAAAAATATAATTTGGTCTAATCTTGTTAACTTTGCGGCATCATTTGGTGCCATATTATATACAGGATCTACACATTTATTCGGCCGTTGCCGACAGTCGATTGTTTGTGCATGACGTCAATACTTTGAAGCGAGTTTATCACCAGTGCCTTTCGCAGAGGACTAGCGAAAGATGGGTGAATGGGGTGGATGTCAACAGTTTCGAGGTCACCTTAGTGAAATGGGACTTATGTCATATATTTCCAGTATTTACATGGAGCGCCTTTCGTTTGCGTCTCGTAATCTCAGCATGTACTCTTGGTAGGTAACTCAAATAATTAGACGGTTTTTGTAGTGTAGTGTAATGTCTCGCTTAGCACTCAGCCATGCAAATTCTGGGATCGGTGGCCACTTCCATCTCGCGTGCAAAGAATGCACAAGATGTCCTAGTGAAAACAGTTCTGCACGCCGCAGTACGCCAACCTGTTTACAGGTCGGAAACGCATGCCTCCGAGGTTAAATTCCGCACCTCTCCTTTGAGACAAGCGGCTATCTGAACTAACGACGTCATTCATTTAAACCGAGTGGCGGTAATGGCCAAATAGATCTGAGACCCGTTATATATAAGGGAAAGTGGAAACAATAAAAACCACTATTTTTGGATGTGGTTGCGGCCGCAAACCTTGCATTACCTGTACCCTTGCTCATGCCTGTGTGCGCCGTAGCTTCCTAAGTACAATCCATTTGTTTTGCATGTACCTAAACCTTTTTCACTATAAGCTGAAAGGAGAAGTAAACAAAACCACGTGACACGACAGCACCTCATTGGCTGGTGAGCAAACTACAACCTTTCCCACTTAGCATGTCGTCTCTTCCTCTACAAAAAACAGCTCGGTTCAGATCGTAACATATTGTGGTTATTCGCGGCTGAGATTCTCCTGCCACTGTGGAAAACATAAACGAGGGAAATGGAAAGAAGACAATTGTGTTTAATGCTTTTAATAGATTCTGTGAAAAGTACTTGGCCATTGTTTAGCAATAATTGAACTTCTTTGTTAGTGATGCAGAATTGTTTGTTTTCTGTTGTGTTTTAACCTATAGTGCTAATCTATTTTTTTAACTTGTTGACTCATAAAAGGTTAAACCAAAAGTTGTATACTGATATTAATCATTAAATGAATGATTTCTAAAGCCTGAAGTTAAGAACAGTTTAATCCAGCACCTTTAATAACAGATGCCGAACTGTTCAGGTACAACTTTCATTTGTCTACTCTTGTATTATGTGTTATAAGTTTAGCATATAAGGCAAAATTAGGAACAAGGCATACAATGTTTAAAAGCTAATGATTCCCAAGCTGCGCAATATACTGTATTCGCATTCTGTCTGAAGCAATTTCCTCTCACGTCATCCTCCACGTGGTGCTGCCATGTGCTCGACGGAGTGATACATTAAGTTTTGTTTACTTCTCCTTTCAGCTTATAGTGAAAAAGGTATAAATGTCTTGCTAATTCCTACAGGTCGCAGGGTCGGTTTTTCCTCGATCGAGTTGTCACAACCCCAAAACTTCCACGTTTTAACGAGGTAAATACTCATATAGAATGGGACGCTAAGGGCCATAGTAGTTAAAGAGCGTCCATAAATATAACTCAATATATGGAAGCAAAATTTAATCAATGAGCAGATATCAATGCAAAGAACGTTACAAATTTGCTGCGTTTGGATGTAAAAACACGCGTATTTATTTACTCAGTCCTTGTGGCAGGGGTAAACGACACTTTTCTTTCTTTAAGTTTAAAGGAGTTGTAAACAAAACCACGTGAGACTATTGGCTGGTGGGCAAACTGCAACTTTTCCCGCTTAGCATGTTGTTTCTTCCTCTACATAAAACAGTTCGGTTCAGATCGTTAACATTTTGTGGATATTCTCGTGCAGAGAAATTAAAAAAAAAAACCTATAAGTAAATGAACCGTTATATAAGAGGGTTTAAGAGAATATGCGCAGGCGCTGCAGTTCATTCCCGGTTTCCGGATAAGCCGTCAGTGTACTTTGGCAACGTGATGAGAAAATGAGTGTCATGGCTGAGTCTTCTGCCACTGTGGAAAACATAAACGCGGGAAATGGAAAGAAGATAATTGCATGACATGCTTTTAACATAGTCTATGAAACGTACCCACCTTTAATACACAATGAATATTGTTGGCCATTATTTAGCAATAATTTACCTTCTTTGTTAGTGATGCAGAATTGTTGCTCGCATTGCTTGGGTCGCGTTTGTTTTCTGTGGTTTTCTAACCTATAATGCTAATCATTTTCTTAACTTGTTGACTCATAAAAGGTTAAAGCAAAAGTGGTATATTGATATTAGTCATTAAATGAATTATTTCTAAAGCCTGAAGTTAAGAACAGTTTAATCCAATACCTTTAACCACAGATGCAAAACTTCAGGTACAAGTTTTATTTGTCTGCTTGTAGTATTATGTGTTAGCCAACATATAGGAATAAGACATACAATGTTTAAAAGCTAATGATTCCCAAGCTGCGCAATATACTGTGTTCGCATTCTGTCTGAAGCAATTTCCTCTCACGGATCTTAGCTCCCGTCATCCTCCACGTGGTGCTGCCATGTGCTCGGCGGAGTGATACATTTAAGTTTTATTCACTTCTCCTTTCAACTTATAGTGAAAAAGGTATAGCTAAACTATTTACGCCTGTTCGCCAAAAGATACACCTTTTCCGAGCCCTGATAGTCCCCCTCATGCTGTACGCCTGCGAGGTCTGGGGCATGGCCGCAGACAGCTGGCTGCTATGGCTACAACGGGCGCAGAATAGGGGACTCCGGTCCATCTATTCTGTCGGCCGCGCCTTCCCCGTGAGACTACTACACGAAGCCTCATCTCTTCCATATGTGGAAGATGAAATTAGGCGCCGGGCTACTAAATTTTACGCTAGTTTACCAAGCCATCAGAGTATCCTGGTCAGATCACTTGGGGATTACAACTCTAGAACTCGCCGACTTCGGCGTCATCGGGTTCCCCGCATGGGCGGGCACACCAGATAACCAAGGACAATAGCAGCTAAAGCTGAACTCCATAGTAATCCTACCCAAGAGATGATTGGTCTCAAAATTCAATCCCAACCAAAGATATTGATAAACGCACGCGCGCGCGCACGCACGCACGCACGCACGCGCACACACACACACACTCACACTCACACACTCACACACACACACACACACACACACACACACACACACACCAGGGTGCAGTAGGGCCGGTGCATCCTAACAGGCAGCTCGAGGAGCTACATGCTTCCTCTCTAAAACTAAACCGTCATCCTTAACCATTTTTCTACTGAGAATAATCACCCTGTGGTTAAACCCTGATGAGGGTGAGCACACAGCAAAAATTCACTCGGGTTAAAACTTAGCCTGCCAGCAGCCAGACGGTGTCGAAACTATTTACGCCTACAATAATACTTCGCGATGCAGGTCAAATAGGGAGAGGAGTGCTAAGCCAACTGAAAAGACCACTCTCCTGTATAAGTAAGATCTAAACGTGCAAGAATGTAATGCTTAAATATGAATTATTCCATTAATTGCATCTTACAAAAAGAATTATACATTCTCTCAGGCAAGACTGCAGAACGTCCAGAAATAAACATCTTTAACGCCTTTTTTTGCTCTTGACGTCAGCCAATTCTTGCAGAAGAAACCTGATAACGCGCAGCAAACACCTCTTGATATGATGTTTGCAAAACTCGCAATATTGCGAAAGGAACAAAGCAGTTTTTATTCCTCCGTTTCCTTTGGTTTAACATTTAGTGCTACGCGGGAGGTAAAAAGCCTTCTCACCAACTAATTCAACTTCCGTAACAGCACTTAAAAACAGAACCGGTAGTTATTAACTTCTACGATAGCAGGCACATATTGCCACTTGAAATTCTTCTGTTTTTATTACCTTATCCTCCGTAAATTAACCACTTTTATTTCTCATTTACTGTACATGGATATTAGTTTCTAACATTACCATCATTAGAACCCTTATTTACATGTGAAATATGTGTTTCTTTTAGACATTCAAAGCTGAATGAAAATTACATACTTTGTAAACCCTCACACATCGTGTTTCTGACTTGTAGGTAACTGTCGCACTAAACTGTTACTTTCCCCTTTCTCTTATTAGCTAATTACTAGCCATTCATTAATAAACTCTTTGCAATCAACTGTGTATAAACTAAAATAGCAAAAGACTGATACAGAAGAGGAATGCATGGAAATAGAATCATGCTCATCTTTGTACGTCAAATTCTGATGTAAAAAGGATATTTTTATTTTCTCTACCACGTACCTAGTAACTATTGCATTCCATAAAAAATTCGATATGGAGATTTCACCGGAAATAAAGTTCAGAAGCACCCTGAACTTACAAAAGTAAAGTAATTTAAAAAAAAAGCCTGTGTGTAAGAGAGAGAGAGAGCGAGAGAGCAGCATAATCCAGAAACGAAACGCCCAACAAATACCAAACTTGGTATTTAAGTTCAGCGTCTTCGAAGGATGCGACACAACATTTTAAAGAAAGTCCTCCCACCCAAGCTACCCATTACATAAAGATTTTTCGAAATTCTCGATTATCTCAAAAATAGCTAACGAAATTTGGTTAAAATACTATATATTTAAGACATTTACATGACAAATGAAATGTTTATCGATTTTTCTGGGAGTAGCCTCTCAAGCACTCTTCATTCTGAATGACTTTTGCATAATTGGTAAACCCTAAGAGACAAGACAAAATTTTACTGCACAAAAAATGTAGATTTCATTAAAGCACACAATTTCTCATTTTTTTATTTTTTGCCTTTTTGTGAAGTTGGCCTGTTCTGAGATTATTCGTTATTGGTTTGAACTTTCACATACTTTCCACGCTTTTAAAATCTGTCTCTTTACTACTGTGTCGTACAAAGACATGTGAAAACCTGAATTGAATTTTTTTTTCTAAGAATAGTTTGTAGAAGAGACATTCATGTGAATTTAATATCAGGATATATTATTATTACTCGCAAAATTTCGACAGGGTACATATTTAAAAAGTTGAGCCATCTACACCGCTATCCCCGTGTTTCAACCACTTGAGACGAGAAAAGGCACAGTTCAGATCGCTAAGTAAGCAGAAGAGAATAAGCACATGTTTGCGTACTGTGAAAGCTTTTATTTAGGTTTCACTTTGAACTATGAGGCAGTATTTTTAACACTTAAATGATTTCAGTCTAATTATATAATATGTAAATTCAATTACAGCCCGCCTTGAAGCAATATGTGTATGTAATAAGTTGTAAAATGTATGTAACAGTCATTGCATATGCTTATATTATTGTATCCATGTGTAATAATGTTATGTGAATATATTACGTAATTTAATAATGTAGGAGTTGTGAAAATAATAAGCTAAAAGTTGCTAACAATGAGGTAAGCTTGAGTCAATAATGAGTAAGAAAGTTTAACAGTACTACATGTGATTCTTGGAGTAACAATAATGTAATTTTAGTGACAGTTTATAAAACAACAAACACAAAAAGCTTTAGTTAAATGAAGTTATTTTATTGGAGTAGGATTAGCCAATCCGAGACTTGAAATACAGAAATTTACAAGTTTAGACGGTTGAAATCAATTCAGTTGCTTCTAGACAGTGCTCATAACCAGACGCGAGATGTGTCCTCGAGAAATTAGTTACATATTCGTGTGAGACGAAAATAGTATACGTGTTAAAAAGTGCAAGTACTAAATAAAAGAATCTCACAGCTCTCGATATCAGTGAAGTGCTATTTAATTTGTGTCAAGGATTAATAAAACGGAGTGAATTAAAATTATAATCTTTGTAAGCCTACATTCTTGTTGCACCACAACCCTGCCAAGACATCCATCTCTCTAACAATAACACTGACGCAGCCGAGGCAAACATAAATATATAATATTTAAAGAAACAGTCAAATTACAAAGTTAATATTTTTTAAACTTGGGGCAAAGGCCACCTGAAAGTACATTAGGGGCGAAGGCTACCGGAAACTGTTTACTACACGTGCGGTTGCAACTACTACAAGTTCGGCTCACCAACAGTTGAAATATAATACATCATCTTCAAACTGACTTTCCATACGTAGCAGCAACAACAAACAACTTCAAATTGGCTTCCATACGTGGGGCTAATAAATATCTACTATTTCAACTAACACTTCTAGAAACAAGAATTTGTTACTGCTTTTTAAAGCATCACGTGACATGTACGATGCACAGAGAGACGGAGTAGAGAGAAAAGAGTGAGGAGGAAGCAGAATGGAAAGTGGAGGGAAAGACGAAGAGAGAGAGAATGAGAACTAGAGAAGAATCTCCTTAGATGAGACAATAACATGGGTGGGACTGCGGATTTTGATAATGTTTTACATAAATAAATAATATTGTGCAGAAATGTTTAATTTGCTACAAGTAGCAATCCAGTTGTTCTAGAATAGAGTTGCTCACTGGTGTATCTGATGTTCAGAAACAAATGAAGTAACACGCTATTACAAAACTTTGGGAAACTCTCAATTATAGTGTCGAAGTGCAGGTTTAGTGTGTATATAAGCGCTCTTTTCACCTTTTTCTCTAAAATGGGATCTATAAATATAAATGTACATCTTGCAAATATAGCTTTATGTTAAAATTTCATACCTCATTATTTCGGACTAAATTTATTCCGGACTTACTTTTGTTTTACTGCTCAACTCTTTTAGCAAAACTCTGTAAGAGAAAGCATTCGGCCTCTTTCAAACACTTAACATACAATAATTAGATATAGCTTACAAAGCATAATAAAACTACTGGCAATGAAAGGCTGCGTTTGCTGTTTACGAAACGCTGCACATCAGCAGAAAACTGACTTTCACTCCCAATCCCTATTACATCTGCAACTTCTCTGCTTCCTCTGCATAGCTGGATGCGCCATGCCAGGGGTCAGCAACCTCCAGCCCAGGTGTGCGGCCGCGCATTTGGCAGGCGTTTGCGACTACCGGCCCTGTGTGTGCTTTGCAGCTTTCTGCTTTTAGATAAGATCGCCCGCTGCACAGTTAAGTGGACAAGGTAGTCTGAACACATGGAAATTACACTTTAAGAGTGTTAAATTACCACTGCTCTTAAACTTCTCAATGGTTTTTCGTGAAATGTTTATGAATTATTCTATATATCATGACAATTATTTCAAGTGCTTGTTTGCATTGATAGCTTATGTAGTTGAGTCCGTAACAATTATTTCATTCAGCAGAAAAGTAATAAAATTTACTCTTAAAACATGTCAATTCATGTACCTTTTTCTCTGATACTACTTCCAATACAGAATCACACATTTGCTTGCTTGTTCATAGTATAAGCTATCTTCTGAACCTCAATTATTTAGTTATGTATATCAGTTCGCTATAAATTGAAAAAAAATTATTTGCAAAGTACAAATGGAAAATTCGAAATGTTATTGCTTTCTTGATATCACTAATATACATTATCAAATTATGATCATAGTTCAGAAAGTTTAACTATGTGTTGTATACATGTACTGAAAATTTCAGCTCTACATAAGTATCCAAAAATTTTGTTTTGAGAAAACTGAATTTAAAGTTTGAACATTAAAATTCTTACACACTTCAGTATATTCCAGGATCATAATCACCTGCACCTTCATCCCTGGATTGCTTCAGCTTTTATGATTGCCTTCTCTTGGTCCTGGACTCTTTTGTTAATTCCTGAACTGCTCGCTGGGGATGACATAGTCGTTCGTTGTTTAAATATAAAAAAAAATGTTCTAAAAAGGGGCGTTGCATGACAGCTTTAAAGGGATGCAGACTAGCATTTAAATAGTATTTAAACGTCTTAAAAAACCGTTCACCCCGAAGAGTATATTTTTTCTGAAACTGGGAATAATAGAGATTTTATTAGTGCCTAAAACAAAAAAATGTTATTTTTTACTATTTCAGAGTACCTTGTCCCCTTAAAGCGCTGAAGCCGCCTGTGAAAATTAAGAGTCCCTACTATGTTTTTAGACAACCTAGCATACCCAATTAGATTCATGGACAACAAGATGTAGATTGAAACAAATAAGGCATTTACGCTTGTATCTATTTTGCTCGGGTTTGGCATTTGAGTAACAGTTCTTGGTAAGGACTAAATAGGACGAAAGAAACGAGGGATAAATGTTTAGAGCTCTCTCACAAGGATCCTCGAGCTTATCTTAGAACCCGTTGTGCTAAATAACATGAATCTTATACTATCCGTTCTAGAGCAAACCAGGTGTAACTCTTAATTGGCTTCATTTATCTATAGTTTCTTATTCGCTCCAGTGTACATGCGAATGAACACCTACCAGATGTCGCTATTTTTAACACATTAAACTGATGTTTCTTTCTGCTGTGGGCTAAATCTTTGCATTGTGTTTGCCTACTTTTATTCCACTTGAACTTAATCTACAACACCCATAGCTCTGAATTTGTGTTTTTCTCAATGTTACTGGTTGACCTGATTACGCATAGCCGTGCACGAAATATACACTGCATATTAATATTAGTAATTAATGACGTTCATATATACCGGGTGAGTCTCCTCAGCCTGCGGATTGAGAAGTTATGTAGTCCTGGCGTTGTACAGACTATGCCGTAACCACTGTCCACTGCATCGCTTCGTGTCAATTTCGACCGTAATGACTGCTTTGCACTGTTGTGCGTGCAGTGATTTGCACTCGTAGCGCAGCGCTCACCTATGGTGAAGGTCCCAGGTTCAAATACTGCCACTTGAAGGCACTTTTTGTGTTTAGTAAATTTAACGAGAACCGATAGTTTGGCATAGAAGTGTCGTTTCACTTAATTAGTTTAATTATGTGAATTTAATAAAAAACACAAATTTTTACTTGTTAGAATATGCAAATCTACTTTCTAGTACATTCGGAAAGACATCATAATTTGCTAGAACCTTCTCGAAACATGAGCAGAAATTAAAAAAAAACTAATTTATTCGGAGGTGTGATTTGAAATTCCGACTTTCACCGTGACTTTCCAACATGTTAACCATTGCGTTACTAGAGCACGTTAACAGCGAGCACCTCCGTAGCTAATCAGCGGGGTGGTGAAATGTGTTGACACTTGTATTTCGCATCATCTGTAAAATGCAGGGTTGCCTAGTTACAAATCCGCAGAATGAGAAGACTCACGGCGCTTTTCCTTCACTCTGCGGCCAACGCACGGCGGCTCGCCTGCCGACCGTCACATCTCGGACTCTCGCCGCAATAGTTACCTATAATGCAACTACCTCATGTTCTCATAGTTAAAGTTACACTTACAATGGTAATAAGCACATACTCTATTATAAGAGATGTCGGAAATGTCCTTCTCTATCCACACTTTTCCGGCATTTTCTCAGAAAATGTTCATTTACTCTCGAGAGTTCAATATCTGAAACTGAAAGAACTATGTAGTTTGTTGCATACCTTTTTTACTTTCTCTACTACGTATAGTAAGTAAGGGAAGTAATGTATTCCACCCAAAAATTTGATACCGAGATTTAACCGGAAATACATGTTTTGAGACCCCCTAAATCCAAAAAAAAAGCATTTTTGGAAACATGTCCGTGTGTGTGTCTGTGAACAGCATAACTCAGAAACGAACAGTGGGATAAACACCAAACTTTGTATTTAGGTTCAGTATCTTCCAAAGATGCGACACGAAAGTTTTCAAGAAAATCCCCCCACCCCAGACTGCCCTTTACATGCAACATTTTTGGAAAATTTTAATTTTCTCAAAAATGGCTCTAACGATTTTGATTAAAATATCATATGTTTAAGATATTTTCATGACAAAATGAAATGTATATCTCGAATTTTCTGGGAATGTCTCCAAAAGTATTCTTCATTGTGAACGACTTTTGTATAACTGGTAAACCGTAAGAATAGACAAAATTTTACTACACAAAAAATGTAGATCGCGTTAAAATACACAATTTATGTGTTTTGTTAAGTGAACCATTCTCGAGATATTGCTTGTTATTCCCTTAAATTTTCCAATACTTATACTTTTTCTCAAATTAGTTATTCATTTTTTGTCCTGGTAATGCAAAGAGAATGGAATACTCCACATAGCAACCAGCTCTTAAAATATTTGACTATCGCTTAAAGCCCACCAATTCCCCTTGCATCTACAAGAAAATTAGCAATAAGATTAACATCTCGATATCTTTGATTAACATGAAGCATATGGACAATAAGCGTTTGTAAAAATAGTTTGTACAAGAGTAGAGAAAGTAATGTTAGTGTAACACGTCAGATTTTTTTCACGTGATCATCAGAGGCGGGTTAATTTCTGTTATTGAATTTTGCGAAATGTCAGTGAGACAGTAATTGACCCACACTTAATATTCTTCTCTGACGAAGCATGGTTCCATTTACATGGTTATGTTACGTCGTAAAATAACAGACATTGAAGCACAGAGAAGCCCGAGTTTACACGCAAGATTCCCTTGCAAGTCGCGGAAACTGTTGTGTGGTGTGGTGTGCAGTAATTGCGGACGTACACCACTTTTTGAAGAGCTGATCGACGTTAAATGGCAGTCTAGATATTTCCAACAACACTTTTGCTACCACGCATACGGCTGATGACTTATTAAGTTTAACTCAGGAATGTTTTGAAGATAGAGTAATTAGGAAAGCATTGTGGTCCTCGAGATCCCCGATTTAACTACATACGATTTTCATCTATGGGGGAATTTAATAACATTTTTTTTTTTTACTATTTGCTACAAAATTCAAAGTTTAAAGCCATGAATGATGAAAATAAGTAAGACTTTGCCTTCTTTAAAAAAACTCCTTTGCGCCGCAATGCCCCCCCCTCAACCCAAAGTAAACGAATATAATACAGAAGAACGGGATGCCAGTATTTGTATCATTTCGCCATTTCGGATAAAATCAGTGCTGACATAATGCTACAGATTTCTATGGAATATCGGACTGGTTGAGACATATTCATGGTTGCACTTAGAGTGGTATGGAAAGCCAAAAATAATGGCTTGATTTCCAACCACATCCACAAATTTTCAAATCTGATTTATCATTCCAACATTGTTCCTTTAGGCGCTAGCGTGAAATAATTATTTACACTTATACCACATTATTTACAGTAGCAATTATTAATTCAACTGGTGCAATCGATGAGGTTGAAAATTAATGCAAGCTGCAGCTCGTGACCTTTTATATTTATCCGATATTGTGAGCGCATACATTTACTGGAAACTCTATCTCTAATGTTTAAATTAATTACATCCAGTAACGGCAGTAATCATCGGAATCAAAATGTATTATTACTTTCTCTGCTACGTATAGTAAGTAGGGGAAGTATTGCATTCCACCCAAAAATTCGATACCGAGATTTCACCGGAAATACATGTTTTGAGACCCCCTGAATCCAGAAAAAGCATTTTTGGAAACATGTCCGTGTGTGTGTCTGTCTGTGAACAGCATAACTCAGAAACGAACAGTTGGATAACACCAAACTTGGTATTTGGGTTCAGTATCTTCCAGAGATGCGACACGAAGGTTTTCAAGAAAATCCCCCCACCCCAGATTACCCTTTACATAGAACATTTTTCTAAAATTTTAATTTTCTCAAAAATGGCTCTAACGATTTTGATTAAAATATGATATGTTTAAGATACTTTCATGACAAATGTCTTCAAAAGTGTTCTTCATTGTGAACGACGTTTGCATAACTGGTAAACCATAAGAGATAGCCAAAATATTACTACACAAAAAATGTAGATCGCGTTAAAATACACAATTTATATCACATACATTTTTTTTTGAGCGAACCATTTTCAAGATATTGCTTGTTGTTCTCTTAAATTTTCCAATACTTATACTTTTTCTCAAATGGGAATTCGTTATTCATTTTTTTTGTTCTGGTAATGCAAAGAGAATGGAATACTCCACATAGCAACCAGCTCTTAAAAGATTTGACTATCGTTTAAAGCCTACCAATTCCCCTTGCATCTACCAGAAAATTAGCAATCAGATTAACATCTTGATATCTCGATTAATATGAAGCATATGGAGAATAAGCGTTTGTAAAAATAGTTTGTACAAGAGAAGAGAAAGTCATGTGAGTGTAACACATCAGTTTTTTTTGTAAGAGTCTGTAGTTGTGGTGTTAGTATTCTGCTACACGGGTGCCGGGGTAGCGCAGCGATTTAATTTCCGGCTCTCGTACTGCGGGTCCGGGGCTCGATTCCTGTCTCTGGGGTGGCGATAGGACCTTTCTTTCCACACCATCCTCAAAACCAGCCTACCATTGGAGGTAACGGTTCCCGCCCGCTGGGTCAAGTCATTGCTTGGGAATCAGGTAACCCCATATACCATATCATATTTGGGGAGTGTTACGACGGCAACGACGACGTATTCTACTTCACGGTTGAAATTCCTGTTATGTAACCTTTGTTGTAAGCCGTACACTGCCAATCAACGGTATTTCAAATTGAGTTGTGTTATTTTAAAACTATTCTGCTATATTATTCATTCGTTTCGAATCCGCTCTCTACCTAATCAAACACAAACATTAACACCAAGTACTAGTTCGAACATTTTATGAGGCAGTGGTAAAACGTGTAGCTGTTAATAGAGTTATTTGGTAAAGCGACGTGCCTCGCAGACGAACCAGCCCATAATACCACAGCTCTTGAAGACGGGGAAATATCGTGGCAACATGGCCGGTAAATGTTATGGCAATCTAAGATAATGCGTTCCCTGAGCTGTTGAGGGGTCATTGGCCGCGATAAGATAACCCCATAAGAAGAAATCTAATGGGGTTAGATCTGGTGAGCGTGCTGGCCACCCTGTTGCTCCATGCCGTCCAATCCAACGCTCAGGGTAGATGGCATTGAGGTAAACCGTTACACGGCTGGCGCCCCATCATGTTGGTACCATATAGTCGGTTCTGCAACGGTATATACCAGTCCAAAAGTTGAAATCCCATCGGACTTGTAAGGCGGTCTCTCGCATCCAATGTGGGTTTACAGTGGTCCAGTAATGCACGTTGTGGCGATTTACCTGGCTTGTGTTGTGGAACCCTGCTTCGTCTGTAAATAACACATTTGCCAAAAATTGGATCTTGTTCAGTTTGTCGTATGAACCACCTAGCGAACGCCACTCTCCGTCCATAGCTGCAGTAGCTCCTGGTGTAGTTGAAGATGATAGTGAAACTTTGCTTGATGTAGTATTCTCCACGCGGAAGATTGGCTAATATTGAACTGCCTGTGAATGTCCGTTGTAGTAGAATGCGGATGCTGAATGGCATAGTCACACGACCCTTCGTTGCTTGGTCACAGACAGGTGATCTCTTCGTGGATGTAGTGCCTTGTGCACTGTTCCTGATTCCAGAAGGCAACTCGCAAAAACGTGCTATGTGTAGGAAAAGTTCTCTGCAGAAACCTATGTTGGTATAGAAGGCCTCCGTTGCATTCTGCTGCGCTTCCTCGTATACTAACAGCATGCCCAGGTACTCTCTTTCCGAAAACATTGTTCCACAGTGAGCACGAACGGCTAGAACTTCGTATTTATAGGCAAATCCACTTCCTAGTGCATTCGGATGATTTTCTGAAACGTTCTCGAAACATGAACAGAAATGAATAAAAGGCTCATTTATTCGCAGGCACGAACTTTGAACTTCCGGCCTTCACCATGACTTTCCAGTATGTTTACCATTGCGCTTCTAGAGCACGTTATAGCTGGCGCAAAACTTCTGCAATCGTGACCTTGATTGCCACCCCAGCTGCCGAGCCTAGGAATGGTGTATGTTTAGCTTACTCAACGAAAGCGATATAATACCTTTGCTTGCTCAACAGTGCGTGATACATACAGTCTGCAAAGAAAGTGTCTGCATCTGGTTGTAATTTCAAAGAGAGCAGCACTTTTCAAATTCCTTAAAAGAAGAAATGAGGGCTTGGTTACTTAGGCGTAATATAACTTTAGATCAAAGCATGAGTAAACCAAAGCTATATAACTTAATTAAAGCCAACAAACCGCTTCAGAAGTTATACATGCTTGAACAGATATGGCCATAATGTACTTAAGACTGCCACCGTATCACCCAGATCTAAACCCAATCGAATTAATCTGGGCTAATGTAAAAAAATAGGTGGCCTGCAGAAATATCACTTTTAAATTAAAAGATGTACAGCAGTTATGTCGCCAGCGATTTACAGAAATTGGAAGGCCAGAATGGGAAAATGTATGTCGACATGTTGAATAAATTGAGAATCATTATTTCGAAAAAAAGATCCAGGATAATGGTGCAGAAAGAAACAACAGCAGTGATGACGGCGATGATGTGAGATTCCGCCGAATAGGAAGGGCTGTCAGGTGTGAAAGAATTGGAGACAGATGATTGACAGGTTTTTATATTAAGCGCTTTTTACAGCGGTGGATTTAAATATACTGTATATAACTATAAGTTTATCAGCGCAGTGTAGTGTAGTGCAGTGCACTGCATAACCGGTGTGCGGATATTTGACAATGACTGTCCCACGCACTCCAGCATGCAGACGACGGTTACCTTCTGATCTGGTAAGCAACTCGCTTCATAGCTGTCATTAAGATTTTCGCATGTCTAGAACTGTTGCGCCAATAACAACGAGCTCCACCGTAGCCCTAATCAGTGGGCTTGTGAATGCGGTGTCAGCACCTGCATTTCGTCTGTAAAATGCAGGGTTGTCTGGTTACCAATCCGTAGCATGAGAAGACTCACGCGGTATATGTTTAAACATACAACTTCACGCACATATGTATACATGTATACATATTTACATGAAGCCTTCTTCCTTTGATATTCTGAACATTACTGCCACATTATGCTTTGTCGCAGGGCATTAGAGATAGCACTTTCACACATTTGCATCTATCTCCATCACTATCACGTTCATTCATATTCAAAGTCCTGCTAATTCAACTCGACTCTTCGTAGAACTGTGCCTGTGGTATTAGCACTCGTGTTTACGTGTTATAAAGCCTGCTACAGAGAAAAACACATCACCACACGCTCGAAAATTGAAAATCAGGAAAACATCTACAGGTAGAGCCTGCCTAATTAAATAGCAGCATTTATATTACCTCCAACTCAAATCATGTCTACTTTCACGTTTATATTAAGTTCTGTATCTTCCAAAGATGCGTACGAAAATTTTCAGGAAAATTCCCCACCCGAACTATTCTTTACACGGAACATTTCATTTTGATTATAATAGCACATATGAAAGATATTTAGATGTCAAATAAAATACATATCTTGAATTTTTTGGGAATAGTTTGTGTCTAATCCTCCTCATTCGGAACGAATTTTGTATTTCTTGCGCAAACGTACCTCACAAAACCTGTAGAACTCTTTAAAACACACAACTTATTTCAAATAACTGTTTTGGGCATAAGCCATTTTTACTTTCTCTACTACGTATAGTAAGTAGGGGAAGTATTGTGACGTATGCAGAGATTATAGGACATACGTCTCTCTGGTCACCGGGATTTGAGATGGCAGTTGGTTTGGAGTAGGGGGAACTAGGCACTTTAGGAAGGGATGAGTTGTTTAGCGTCACTGACGCTTGAGGATAGCGTGTTTTGAGAAGGCGAGTCAGGAGGTAACCTTCGAGCTGTAAGGGTGTGCAACTGCTTTCTCCGTGCTAAGGCATGATGGCCTCGCCGACAGACATTGGGCTGAGAGTGTAAGCACTGTTATCTATCTTTATACAATAAATTCAGTAGCCATCCATTTTCGGAAAGTTTTAATTATGTTAGTGTAGAGTCCTTTCCTTCCTTTAAGCCATGTAACGTTTCGAATTAGTAATATTTTCTGTATTTTCTTTAGCTGCGTCCCTCGTCGTAGCCTCGCCGCGTAAGAAGTTTGATTAATTTCCCGGTACATTCTCTTGTAAGCGGGTAGCTCCCCATCATTTTTGAGCAAATATAAGAAGAGGCTACGACAGTATTGCATTCCACCCAAAAATTCGATACCAAGATTTCACCGGAAATATATGTTTTGAGACCCCCTGAATCCAAAAAAAGCATTTTTGGATACATGTCCGTATGTGTGTGTGTGTGTGTGTGTGTCTGTGAACAGCATAACTCAGAAACGAACAGTCCGATAAACGCCAAACTTGATATTTAGGTTCAGTATCTTGCAGAGATGCGACACGAAGGTTTTCAAGAAAATCCCCCCACCTCAGATCACCCTTTACATGGAACATTTTTCGAACATTTTAATTTTCTCTGAAATGGCTCTAACGATTTTGATTAAAATATCATATGTTTAAGATATTTTCATGACAAATGAAATGAGTATCTCGAATTTTCTGGGAATGTCTCCAAAAGTATTCTTCATTGTGAACGACTTTTGCATAACTGGTAAACCATAAGAGATAGACAAAATGTTACTACACCAAAAATTTAGATAGCGTTAAAATACACAATTTATGTCATATTCCTTTCTTTTTTTTTGAGTGAACCATTTTCGAGATATTGCTTTTTATTTCCTTAAATTTTCCAATACTTATCCTTTTTCTCAAATTCGTTATTCAATTTTTTTTGTCTTGGTAATGCAAAGAAAATGGAATACACCACATAGCAACCAGCTCTTAAAATATTTGACTATACCTTAAAGCCTACCAATTGCCCTTGTACCTACAAGAAAATTAGCAAAAGATTAACATCTCGATTAACATGAAGCACATGCAGAATAAGTGTTTGTAAAAATAGTTTGTACAAGAGTAGAGAAAGTCATGTGAATGTAATATATCAGATTTTTTAGATGTCCATTATTAATGGTTAGAATTGTTCATTACTTGATCATTCTTTTAAAGTCCTTTCAGCATTGGGTTCTTAAACATTTGACTATCGCCGCTCCCTTTGTATCTATAACGAAATGTGTAACGTAACTATTTCTGCAAAGGTTTATTTGGATTAAAACGTGATAGATAGAATATTAAGCTTTAGTAAGAATAGTTTGTATACTCACTAATAAACGACAGAGGGTAGATAAAGCTATGTGAATGTATCACAGTAGATTGTTAATACATTGCGATTTTAAAAAATTAAAATTTACAAGATAGTTCACTTTGCTTTTGTAATTCTTGGACACAATTTGAAAAGAATCGAGACATTATGATCAACTTTTGTGAAAATTTGGGCGACTTGACGAGGAATGATTCATAAGAACAAAATGACACGTCACAGCAACCTGCTCTGATGTTAAGCTAGGGTTAAGAAGCGGAGGATCATTTCAATAATAACACTAGGCTAGGCCATTTGCGCTACTAAACCTCCGGAAGGAAAGGGTGAGGCAAGAGAGGACGAAGGGCAGCAGGATCCCTGACGTTTCCAGGCTGAGCATCCATGGACTTCCCCTCAATGCCCGTTTCCGGACATCCACTGCACACTGCTGTCCATCGCATTAACCTTGTAACCCTGAAAGATGACAGGTAAATGAAATGATAGGAAATGAGGGACAGGAAAATTCGTAGTAGTACATAATGCACTCCAACACCGTCTACCGATCTGGAAAAACTACGAAAAATCCCAAGTTCAGGGTGATCGGTCCAAAGGGAATCCAACTCGAGACCTACCGAATGCGAGTCTTAGACGATAATGCCTGAGCCATACTGCTGGGTTGTTTTGATGTTTCTAATACTAAAATAAAGCAAACGCATTACAAACTTTAGAAATATCTAATTGTTAAAAATTCGTGAACTTAGTTTCAGTTAAGACTATTCGCCTGCTCTCTTTTCTCCTCGTAAAATTGTACGAAACTGTTTAATTGCAGTTAAACTCACGTACTTAAATACATAAACTCATGCACTACAATCAATAATAACGTTACTGTATGTTCAGCGATGTTTTAGCTAGTAGGGTGAGGTGGCTTAACTCTCGGGTAAAGCTTTAGCTGGAGGGAGGGATACACAATATGCTGAACTCGTGCCGTGCGTACAATGTAAAACAGTCAACAGTCTTTCACTATCGCGCGTCTTTTCCCCTCGCATTCCTCAGATCAAGTAAGCACTACCTACTTCCATTAGCTAAACCCCTACCCGCTTGGAAGGGCTCCCCCCCAAACTAGCTAAAACGTCGCTGAACAGACAGTATGTGTTTTGACCACAAACTACGTCAACCGGTAATGTTATTTGTATGCTAAAGTTGGCTTGAATAGCATTGCAACATTTTACTATTAAACTGACAAAAGCAATTTCTTAAATACTTTTAAGACATCCCTAAATGATGACCATTAATACCTCCCAGATACAGGATATATTTTATACCAGTATAAATGTTGTGCATTAGGTCTTTGGTGAACCGTGCACAACACCGCCGCCGCCGCCGCCGCCGCCACCACCACCACCACCACCACCAATAATAATATAAAAACTAGGGTTCGATTACAGGAATGAATGGCGATCAAGTATTATTCTAAATTCCTAGCGATAAATTGTCTTCCCTGCTAGGATTAAATTATTCTTCCCTCAAACTATAAGGAAAAACTTCTGCAACAACTAATATTTCACGGTAAAATTGTAATTTTCAACACATTTCTGTTACTGGACCAAATTTCTCTTAAGCCCCGTTCAACTTCGTAATGATTATCATAAGAGAAAGGAGGCAACACATTATATGTTGCTTATAATTTATACAAAGGGTAGTTCTCAGCTTCATGCTGCGTAAGTGTAAACCGCAGAAAACTTTTCCAGCAATATAAAGTACTTTGTACAGAAGGCGGAGAGCTACCCACAAGCCAGACGATGAGAGTAAGTAAACAAAGCGGGACCCACTCGCTAAAAGCAAACAGGACAATCTAATAATAGGACGTGAGAGGGACAAACAGCAATAATCATGAGGGTTTAAATGTCTCCACCACTTTATCCCCTAACAACTAGGAGAAAACAGCTGCAGAAGAAGCAACAAGTTGGAAGTGCTCGTCGATTGGACGTGTTATTTTATGACTGATGGTGATGCTATGAGCGAGAGAGTCGCTTACAAAATATAGTAAGGCACGAGGGTGTTCATCTCTGCAGCTTTCTAGTTCACGGATAACGATCCGTTACATGTTCGTGAGATGCACTCGTGGAGTATACGAAATAAATGTTTGGGAGGAGTGGAAAGCTCATATCTAGGCTTCGGACGCGGTTGCTGTTTCGTTGGACTGGAAAGCAGTTACGTGCACAGAGGGTTTCACTGAGACCCCCTCCCCAAGCACTGCCAGTCATTCACTCTAAGCAAGCGATCAGTACATATACAGTACATATATACATATACCTGTTCCGAAGTTACGAAATTGATAGCTGACAAAACATGCCGAAAACAACCAGTAAGAAGAGTGCCTTACTTGTAAATGAATGTGGACGTGAGTATTTTTATCTAAGAGGATAAAATACGTTTTGTAAAGCATGCTTGATTGAAATCAAAGCAGAGAGAAGCGATTTTATTACAAGACAATGTAAATCTAAAAAACACTCGCAAAATATTGCGTTGCTTCCTAGAACTGAAGTGGTGAGGATATATTATCCACATCAGAAATCACGAACTCATGTAGCCAAACCGGAGTTTACACGGATTCGTCTGACGTGATGGTAAGCACAAACATCCCATTTAATAAGCTGCAAAACTCTGCTTTTAAAACGTTTCTGGAGAAATGTACAGCTATGAGATTTCCTTGAGTCTACTTTACGCAAATTTTATTTGTCTTTGTCTTAGATGACAATACCAGAGTTCTTGAAACATGTCAATAATTTGACACAACACTTTACACAAGTAGACAAATGTTCTGTTGAAATAGCACAGCAGAAACCGAAGAGTGTTTTAGATAAAAACCCAGGATATGCAATTATGTGCCGTATTAGGCATTAACAATAATATCATTAATGTTAAGAATAACATTATTCTAAATAACGGAAATGCATGTGTTTCCCATAAGTGTGTGACGTTCGTCAGTTTCGTTTTGCTCTAGTAACATCTTGTGATGTGGGACGGAGCTTTTCAAGATATAAAATTTTTGAGTTGAGAAGACGTTTTGGTTTTGATACAATTAGAAAATATATTGTAATCCATTGTAATAGTTGTCCAGGCATGTATATCACACATTAAACTGATTATTTCATCTGCCACAGTTCAGATTTATTATTTTGTTCATCTTATGTATACTATGTAATAAAAGCTTAAGTTACTACAGACTTGTAAACTTACTTCTGTACCCACAGTACTCAACACAGCACAAACTCAGTAGCGCACGAGACTACTGCCTCTCTCTTTTCCGCTCGCTTGTAAACAAAGTAGCAATATAATAGAAATTAAATTAACCTAAATTCATGTCCGAAGCCGAAGACTTCATGTCCGAAGTTTTTTTAACAAAAATCCGGACAATCTGGAAAGAAACTCGCATGCACGATAGTGGACTTTTGATTATTACAAAAGCAGGGAAGAGAAGAATTGAAAGCAGTCCAGATGAGATGTCTACGATCGCTATCAGGACTGATTGAAACATAATCTTACACACTTTAATTTTGTTGTTCTGTGACAGTGACCATGGTAACGGCTTTTACTGTTAAGTTGAAGGTGCGTTCTCTGCGCTACTGAGGTGCTAACATCACAACCGGATAAATTAATATGTATTTATCAAAGAATGCACATATTTTCGTGGTGAAAAACTAAGCAAAAAATCAATTCGCAAAAACCGTAAATGCGGATTAATAAGCGCCGGATAAACGAGGTTCTTTTGACTCATTTTGGCCCCTGGCGAAAATGTAAGGACCGAGAGCGAAGTGCAAAATCAGGCAAATAGAGAAGCGATTACCTGTGCTACAGCAGTTTCATCCATTCCGATAATGATGCATGTGATACAACTCTCGCCTTCCTCACTTAGTGTTTAGTCAGGTACAGGAGCCAAAAACGATGAATTCAGCTGCACTCGTACTTTGGAGTAGGGTTTATTGTGTATGAAGTACCTATTTCCACAAACACATTAAGTCCAACTACTATGAAAACCACAATAGAGAGGCCATTCTAGAGAACATCAAACCACAACCTATCATTCCCTGAAACTGTTCCAAAACAACATGGTTTTCTAAAGAGGCATCCGGTATTCTAAAACTCTCCGAAAATGCGAGAAATATTTCACTTTATTACCTCTTATTAGAGGAAGTATTGTAATCCACAACCAAAAAGCAAAAATGCATGTTTATGAAAAGGTCTATGAGTGTGTACGCATGAGAGAGAACATATTCGAAAACGAAAAATCGTAAAAATACCAAATTTTATATTTGAGTCAAGAACCTGTTTAAGCATGCCAGGTAAAACATTTTCCAGAAAATCCACCATCCCAATTATCCTTTGCATGGGATGTTTTTCGTTATTTTTCATCCTGTAAAAAATTACAATTTTTGTATGCTTCAAATAATACACGAATATATCTTTAATTTCTCATGAAAACCCGTGAAATTCCCCATATACTGGATGAATTTTGTATAACAAGGAAACCATAAGTGAGGAGAAAAAAACCCTACCTCATGAAAACTGTAGCGTATTAAAGCCAAATAATTATTTATTTATTTCGTGGCTTCAGTCGTTTTTGAAATATTGTAAGGAGCCTTCGTGGGATTCGGTCCACGATCGGGAATTTGCCTCAAATTTCATAAAGTGGCGTATGGGAGCAAAATGAGCAAGGGGAACACCACTCTGCTGCTGATCTATCTTTCCGAAGAATATTTATCGACCACGTAAAGTGGCCAGAGGGTTCGATCTCTCAATCGTCTCGCTGCCGCGTAGAAACCACGAGTCTACGTTAAGCTTGGGTCTTAAGCTCCGACCTAATACAGTCTACTTTTAATAGTGCCTCAAGCCCTGCTACATCTCTTTCAGATAAGTCCTTGTAATGTTTATAAGCTCTTATATATGTGGCCCGGCTCAGGGCCTCCCACCCCAAACTTCAACGCGTTTATTTAAATGGCGTACACCAATAGTTTTTATAGAATATGGCGCAGTTTCTATTTGACGGTTTCTTGCTTCCCCATGGCACCCCTCATTCCCCGGTACCGACTGCTCCTTACCGCCGAGACTACCGACCCCTGTTGTTGGCAACATCCCAGGTTTACCACCCTAAGGGTCCCTACAATATTTCATGCTGTATGTTTAAAATGCAGAGGCATCGTATAATGGGAGATGCTTGAACGTTTCCGACCCTTCTTTACTTTCGCAACAAATCCTTACTATGACTTCTGCGATTATTCCTCCATGTTTTCGATAAACACTTCAACGTTGTTTCAGTATATTACATATAATTAAGTAACATTGCTTAATTTAAGCCCATTTCTGGACAAAAATGCATTGTGAATGATGTAACGTAATGCTTTAATATATACAGTGTCCGTGAAAACTTTAAGGACAGATCTACATATCAGAATTTTCATTCCTGTCCTTAAACTTTTATAGATAGACCAAATACTTATCAAAATCGAAATTATCCGGTGCAAAGTCCTTAAAATTGTGGGTAATATAACCATTTTTCTGCTACAAGAACTTGCAAAAAATATACGTTTTTAATGGAAAAATTAATTTACCCCTAAACGGATACACCTGGTTCAATTGGATTTTGTCATGGAGGCAAGCTTGCCTAAATGGTTCTTAGTCTATCATCACTTTTTAATAAAGATATATCAGGCTCTTTCATTACTTTGAAGGCCAGATGTTTGTTTCATTTCCTAATGGAAATATAGGCATTTCCTAAAATCCTCCTGGTTTTGAATTTCGCGGCAAATGGATGCTTTGTTGCACGGCCACCTTGGAAATGGGTAACACTGAAGAAACAACAGATTACTTTCACTTTTAGTATCAGCGGCGGGTTTTGCTAGAAGGTAGTAAGGTGGAGGGTTTTTTTTCCTTCAAGAAAGCTGAAAATGGGCCGAAATAAAGTGAAAAAGGCGAACTGTCGGGATATGGATTGATTAGCAGCAGCAGCAGCAGCAGCAGCAGCAGTAGTAGTAGTAGTAGTAGTAATAGTAGTAGTAGTAGTAGTAGTAGTAGTAGTAGTAGTAGTAGTAGTAGTAGTAGTAGTAGTAGTAGTAGTAGTAGTAGTAGTAGTAGTAGTAGTAGTAGTAGTAGTAGTAGTAGTAGTATTTATGGACGCTCTTTAACTACCGTAGTCTTTAGCGTCTCATTCTATATTGGGCGTGAAAGACCGGGAATTTGCTTAGAGGCTCCTTTACGTACCGTAAATCTACGACACGGGTCCAGCAGCTTTATTTCCCTTCCGAAGGAGCCATGCTAAGGATGTTTATGCCCGAAAAAAACCCATCGCCCTCCGCCGGATTTGTACCCGCGACTTCGGGAACTAGATGTGGAAGAGTGAATTGAGCTATAGGAAGATTTCAGGAAAATTTGGGAATTAAGTGGTAGCCTTGTGTAAGCATCTTTTGTATGACTTGGCCAAGAAAAAGCGAAAGATATGCTACTTTCAGAGGTGTAATTGGATGAAGGAAGCATGAGAAAGATACGTTTTCTCTGATGAAAGCGGATTTGAGCTGTATCCTAAAAGAAGAATAACGGTTACGTGCACTAGTTTCTGCCAGCCTGCATTGCACCTGTCGTTCAAGCCGGAGATGCAGTGATGATTTAGGGTTGCATAACCCATGAAGGTCCTGGGGAACTTTATGTACATTATTGATGGCTGTATTAACAGTCAGAATTATGCGGAAATCTTGGAGGAAGTCATGGTTCCATCTGTCATAGGATTAATGGGACAACAGCTTTTGTTCCAACAAGACAATGCTCGCTGCCACCGAAATCGCTTCACAGAAAATTGATTCAAGGATCAGGACATCTGTTACCATGGAGCACGTTCCTATACTCAACTGGAATCAAGTTGACCAAGAGGAAACCTAAATCCAAAGAGGAGCTGAAACTGAATCTGGTTGCATTATGGAGGGGATCACCGTCCAGAAGTGCAGGGACCTAATTGCCTCTATACCAAGTCGGTGAAGGCATGTTACAAAGCCAAATGAGGGCACATTAAATATCAGGTATGCAAGGACTCCTACAGCATTTTTGTAGAACATTTCAATGAATACTTCCTAGAAAATCAGAATTTTGTATTTTCTTCATGGTGTCCTTAAATTTTTGACAGACTGTCAGCTATGCCTGAGAATTTGTAATGGGCACTGGAAGTTTTGTCGTTCCACATCAGGATTTTGTCATGCGCTTTAACCCGTAACACAGGAATGATAACTGGGAATGGAAATTTGGGAAGCGAACGTTCCAGTCAAGCTAAGGTATCTCCTCGACATTGCAAGTAAGAGCACCAAGGAAAACTTGAGGGGGACGGACAGTCGGTCAGGGAGGACGGTCTCGTCGGTATTTGAATCGCAGTTCCCCCGTTCGCGAGTCCATGCCTTATGATTTAGGCTACCCGTGTCAGTCTTGTGAATATAGATAACCATGGCATAGAATCCGTGAATGCTTTTGATCCAAGGTTCAATGAATTACATAAGAAGCGCTATAGAACGAAAGAAAGTGAATTTGGTGAGAGTAACTGCAAGCTGGATCCTGATTTCGTATTTGATTTTTATACCCTCGCAGAGATGACGACAGTTCAGTAAATAAGAAAACTAAACGAGTTGTGCTGAGTGTGTACAGTCAAATATGTGGAGACTAATTATGTTTACCATGGTTCATGATTACTACTAAAATGTGTGCAGCGGTAGATTATGACACGAGGTAAACGTACAACTTTATTTTGCGAGCAGGAATATTACGGCATTCGTTTCGCAATACTACGAGCAAAAATAAAACTAGTTTTAACACGTGTGGCATATACTATTTTTTAGACAGTACTTGATTGGGTAAAATATCAATAATATTATGCTGATTCCTGAAACCAACAAATATCACGTTTAGAGCGCGGTTCTTGAAACAGAGAAATGAGGTTAAAAAAGCGTGATGTTTTGTTTTGTTGATTCGCTAGCAGTCAATTTTAGTAAAATTATTTCCAACATGATTTGCCTTACATCAGGCAATAGAGCAATCAAATACTATATCATATTGCTTTCTGAATTTTTTGGGGGTAAGTACTTCTATTGTTATTCTTCCTGTTGTTTCTGTAATTTCACTTCCATTTCAGTTTCTTCTGAATTCATTATTTCCGACATCTAATCTTTATGTAGGTTAGATAAAAGAATAACGTTTCAGATCAAAGAAAACTGACAATATAACGTATAGGTTAACTCTACAACGAATTGCGATAAATTGAAGTATGACGATTTGTATTGTGAACAGATAATGCGAGAGCCACGAGAAATTAATCATGTAAAAAGGCATAATGAAAAGTAAAACCTAATCATATCAAGTCGAGTTATTAAACATGTGCAAATACACAGGGTAATTGCCATGTGTTTGGATTTGAAACCAAGCTTGATCACAATGCAGATTATCGCACTAGTGCTCGTGTGTTACAAGTTCTTATTTTGGGCCATGCTGTCTAAAAAATATTTTATGCAACTCCATCATCATAAATATGCAGGTTCTTACTTCATTCAATATCGCGCATAATTGGCTCATTACGGCACGCGTGCCAATAATAGCAATGTCGAATTTCCTATAGCAATGACATAATATCGGTACTCAAAGTTGCAGTGGCTTATAGAGAGAAGGAGAAACTATTTTGTGATATTCTTTTCTCTGAGCAACGAAGATGCAGAAACCTCTGTACACTGTAAAAATATATAATAGGTAATTTAGATCTGAATTTAGAATTACTTACTATGCTGTGCTAACAGTAGGCTCCAGCGCAGATCTTTAACACTTGATCACCTCTCTCAGGAAGGTAATGCATGCAAATGGCTGTCTTGTTTATCGCTTCAACACGCCAGGTAATAAATTAATTGCAGGGAGAGAAGCTAATGACTTATAGTATATGAAGACGCTCTCAGTTATGTAAACTATGGATGTCCAATTATTTCATGACTTATTTCCTACAATTTAGAATGCTAAAATTGTATAAAATGCAATACTCAACCTGTTAATAGTCTTATATGACACTAGTGAAAACTGTCGCACGAATGGCAGTAAGTGCAGCAAACCTTCACTTGCGGCACAATTATCATAATTAACCATTTGTTGCATAAATTACTATATGAGAATATGTGCTTAATTAAAAATATTAGTTATCTTTTGCATTACTCCCAAACACTTTGTTTTCTACTGTTTACTTTGCTTATTTATATTTTGTACGTTCGGTTATGTGCTTTCCATAGCACAAAACTACCCAATTCTTATATTGTCTACATTGGAAATTACGTCCCTTTTTAGTGGGGTAAAAAGCACCTCAGATCCAAGGAAGAGTTAAAAATCATATCTACAGTAACCCAGGTTACCGGTTAAGAAAACCTACAAAACGAATTACAACTTCTTTGTTG
This sequence comes from Deroplatys truncata, assembly GCA_030765065.1. Lineage (NCBI taxonomy): Eukaryota > Metazoa > Arthropoda > Insecta > Mantodea > Mantidae > Deroplatys > Deroplatys truncata. Next base: position 171,005,476 of record CM060983.1, read on the forward strand.
CGTAAGTAACAGTATTTGCAAAATCATTTTACATTACAGATAATAGATACAACTACTTCCTATTTTCTGAACAGTTATTTGACTATATAGCACATATATTTTTCGACAAATAGTACATTGTAGAAAGATATGCTGTTAAACTACGCCGGGATTAATTATGGCATGGTTTGAGGTTAGCGAGCTCCTGGGTTTTGGCCATTAATATCGTGAATTTTGTGGTTGTGGTTGCGAGGGACAGTGTAATTTGTGATACGTTACAGACCGTATACAGTAAAAATATTTCGGTGAACATTAACACCCTCTACAAACATTTTAATCGTGCCCACTTCAGATTTTTTGTTTGTGTTTCTTTTTAGAAGCATTCTTAAAATGCCAGCAGAAGGGCCCTGATTTGTGAATTCCTAAGTTGTAGTTGGTAAGAATACTGGTATATAAATTCCTAAAAAGACAAAGCCCCCCGCCTAGTACATACACTATGTGATCAAAAGTATCCGGACACCCCATAAACATACTTTTTTCATCTTAGGTACATTGTGCTGCCACCTACTGCCTGGTACTCATTATCCGCGACCTCAGTAGTCATTAGACATCGTGAAACAGCAGAATGGGACACTCCGTGGAACTCGTGCACTTCGAACGTGGTCAGGTGATTGGGTGTCACTTGTGTCAGAAGTCTGTACGCGAGATTTTCACACTCCTAAACATCCCTAGGTCCACTGTTTCTGATGTGATAGTGAAGTGGAAATGTGAAGGGACATGCACAGCACAAAAGCGTACAGGCCGACCTCGTCTGTTGACTGACAGAGACCGCCGACACTTGAAGAGGGTCGTAAAGAGTAATAGGCAGATATCTATCCAGACCATCACACAGGAACTCCAAACGGCATCAGGATCCACTCCAAGTACTATGACAGTTAGGCGTGAGGTGAGAAACCTTGGATTCCATGGTCGAGCTGCTGCTCATAAGGCACAGATCACGCAGGAAAATGCCAAGCGACGCCACGCTTGGTGTAAGGAGCGTCAACATTACACGATTGAACAGTGGCAAAACGTTGTGTGGAGTGACAAATCACGGTACACAATGTGGCGATCCGATGGCAGGGTCTGGGTATGGCGAATGCCCGGTGAACGTTATCTGCCAGCGTGTGTAGTGCCAACAGTGAAATTCGGAGGTGGTGGTGTGGTCGTGTTTTTCCTGCAGGGAGCTTGCACCCCTTGTTGTTTTGCGTGGCACGATCACAACGCAGACCTACATTGATATTTTAAGCGCCTTCTTGCTTCCCAGTGTTGAAGAGCAATTCGGGGATGGCGACTGCATCTTTCAACACGATCGAGCACCTGTTCATACTGCAGAGGTGGTTACACGACAATAACATTCCTGTAATGGACTGGCCTGCACAGAGTCCTGACTTGAATCCTATAGAACACCTTTGGGATGTTTTGGAACGCCGACTTCGTGCCAGGCCTCACCGACCTGCATCGATACCTCTCCTCAGTTCCACATTCCGTGAAGAATGGGCTGTCATTCCCCAAGAAACCTGCCAGCACCTGATTGAAAGTGTGCCTGCGAGAGTGAACGTTGCCATAAAAGCTAAGGGTGGGCCAACACCATACTGACTTCCAGCATTACCGATGGAGGGCACCACGAACTTGTACGTCATTTTCAGCCAGGTGTCCGGATACTTTTGATCACGTAGTGTATTTGGAACTGAGTAATCTTAATACAGGCTCTTGCGGTTAAAAATGTTACATCTGTTGGTTGTTTAAAATAAATGTTAACTTTTGATATTTTATTTCAGTAGACTTTTTTAATGTAATCAAATGTCTGGAGGCAGAGCATTTTCTTTGCTTGCATTCCATCAACAATATAATCACAAAATGCGTCTTTTTATTATTATTCTGAGGTTTGACAGACAACTGGTCACAGATTAAGATGACTGATTACTAGCTGTGATCAGTGTGCAGAGATTTTAACCTGTAAGTAGTTTGTTACTGGTGAGAGTTGAAGTATTGTTCTTCAACTGTTATAGTTTATTGTTGTTGAAGTTTTACTGTTGTTGTTAGCCACACGCTTGGGAAGCCAACTTGAAGAAAGTGTTCCGTTGTTGAAGCTTACACCACGCTTTGGGCGTTAATTTGAGGTAGATATTGTCTTGGAGTTTATTTATTTAATCAGCTCCATGTATGAACGTCAATTTTGAAGTGGATTGTTTGTTACGTAATATGCTGCTACGTATGAGAAGCCGATTTTTGAAGATGTATTTTTGTTGTTAAGCTCCAAGTTTAAAAATATTTATTAACTTTGTTATTAAACTACTTCTATAGGTAGTATTTATGTTTATGTTTGCCTCGGCTGCTTCAGTATTGTTTTAGAGTCACGTATCTCTTAGACAGGGCTTGGTACGACAAGAATGCAGGCTTACACAGATTTTAAGTTTAAATTCACTTCTTTTTATTAATCCTTGGCACAAATTAAATAGCACTACACTGATATTAAGAGCTGTGAGATTCTTTAATTTAAAACTTGTGCTTTGTTAACGCGTATATTTAATTTTACGATTCACACGAATACGTAATATTTTTTTAGAGAACACATCTTCAATCCGGTCACTACCAAGATCTGCCAGCAACTGAAAGATTTCAACCGTTCAAAACTCGTAAGCTTCTGTATTTCAAGTCTCTGATTGGCTAATCTTAGTCCAATAGAATACCTGCATTTAATTAAAGCTTTTTCTGACTGTTGATTGGCTATTTTAAAAACTGTCACAAGATTTACGTTATTGCTGCCCTAATCATGACTAGTAGTATTCAAAGTCTCAAACTCATTATTGCCTCAAGGTTACCTCATTGTTAGCAACTTTAAACTTATTAAACTCACAGCTCTTACACTATTAAACCACTATGCCACTATGCATTCACATAACATTATTTAACATGTTTTACAATAATATAAGCAATTGCAATGATTGTTACATACATTTTTTTACAAATTATTACATACATATTGCTTCAAGGCGGGCTGTTATTAGGTTTGTTCCCACACGATTCAGAATCGATTCCGAATTATCTGAGTGTGCGCAGTAGCTAAGTGGCGTTCCACCACGACAGAGAATCAGTTCAGAACCAATTCTGAATTTCCAGTTTGCTGTTCCAACGTATTTGGGAACTAGTTCGGAACGAGTGAAATCGGTTCCTGATTAAGAATAGGAACTGAAAATTCCAGACATGCGCAGATTGTATGATCTACAGCGCATACTCAGTTAATTCAGAATCGATTCTAATCGCTTGGAACAAACCCGACAGAGAGTATTGAAAAAGCGACATACTCTCTGTATTCAGTAGAAAATAAATTTGAATATGTAATTTATTCCTCCATTCGTGTTTATTTCTCAATACGGAATAGCAAAGGTGTTTGGTAAGCAGTTGCTCGCTGTTGAGTAGTATGGCGACATACTTGAGGAAAAGAACAAACGTCCAACAAAGCCAGGGAGCAAAACAGCGTTCAAAGATAACAATAATGAGTGATTTAGAAGGTGACAGTGATCTTTTTAATGATGCATCGACTTCCGAAGAAGAGGATTATTTCCATTTAAACATTATTCCGTTATTTTGGGACCTTTACCCCTTTTTGGCACCTTTATACCATTTCCCCCCAACCATGCCCATAATCCCCTTTTTTCTTTTAAGTTTCATTCCAATTTATTCTTTAACTTTCAATTAACGTCTCCTCAGCTTGCTGTGTACGTGCGAATAGTAAGTCTACCTCTTTCAGTAAACGCCGCGCGGGAATTGAAAGCACATCCGCAACAATGGAAAATATTTGTGTGTTCGACGAAAACCTCTTTCTCTCACTTTACTGCTATAAAGTAGCCCGCAATAATGCAATTGACAATGAGTGATTCTATCCCACCAGAATCAGTAGCCTGCTGTTCGTGAATGTGAGTTTGTTGCTGTGAGAGACGTCATCTGTTTGCGTGGAGACGAAGCCTGGGCAGGCAGAGACGACAATAACCTCAACCGCGCAGTTCCGAGAATTATTAAGACTGGGTTATAATTCACAAAACAATTATATATAAAGAAATAACAAATTCGGCCCAATTGAATGGATAGTTTAGAAAATAGCAATTTCAGTTGTGCATCCCCTTAAATAAACCAGCACGTTATTGTGGCTTTTTTCACCTTATTTGAGCACCTTTTCCCTTCCTTTTTTCATCTGAAATTTGCAATTAAAAATCCTAACCTTGATCATAAGCATACATTGGTACCATGTAGTTTTGTATTATTTGCATTACGTTCGGAATAGAATTTATGTGGGGTGTCATTGTCTCAGAGTATTGGAGTTTTAAATTAAACGTTGTGTTTAGAAGTTTCTGTACTAGGAAACCTAATGTTAAATTGAAATTGTGTTAAATTACTTTTTCCGGGTTCTAGTTTAAATATAATATCTATATATTACAATTGTTATTCGCAATAACTCAGTATCAATGGCTTTAAGCCGATAAACGAACGCGATTTATTTTTGCTCGAATATTAGGACTGGAAACAGTATGAAAGAAACGCTTACGATGTACGTATGTGTGTGTATATATATATATATATATATATATATATATATATATAGGCGGAGTTTGATTTCATTCATCAACGCTGTAAACGTAGATATTTGATCGTCTTCTGATTGACCGTGCAACGAAGAAGGCCGTGACAGAACGCGAACGGTTCAAGTAGTGTTCCAACCACACAAAATTCCGAACTAGTTCTGTGAGCGTACCGGACTGGCGCATGTGCTTTAGCATGTGTTGGAATTAGTTCGGAACCCGTTCAGAACCGTATGTTGGAACAAACCTATTGAAATTACATATTATATAATTCAAGTGTTAAAAATACTGCCTAAGAGTGAAATAGGAAAGTGCTTAACGCGCTTGTTTGGATTGCCATTTTTTGATGAAGAGATTATTGAAAACTGTAACTTGACACATCTATGTTAAATATTTTTGTTTAGCTGTTTGACATGTTACATTTTAAAGAAACAACAAATGTAACACTCAACCAACCAACCTGATTAAGCTTCCTCAGAATGCTTTTCCAATTTACAAAATTGTAGAAAATACGAGGGCGATACTCAATTTTTTTAGAATGCCATGTTTCTAAAAACAAATTAAATTTGCTTATATTTGACAGCTACTTTCTAATATTTTGCCAGTTGATTGCCGAATAGTTTGTTGAATTTCCTCTTGTAAATTGTTAATTATCATCATTTAAAGGTGTTCACCCAAAAATGATTCTGACCAAAGAACATTTCCGGGCTATGATTTCAAAGCATCATTAACGCCTAAACAATGTGGAGAACGGCTTAGAAATGTATCTGGCGAAGAAGCCCCATCTAAGGCAACAATTTATAATTAGTACAACGATTTCAACAGAGATCGGTTTTTTTCTTAGTGATGAGTTTTGTGAAGGATGCCCAAGAACTCCTATTACTGATAAAAACATTGCCGATGTTCGAGCAATGCTTTAAGAAGATCGACGGACAACTTATGAATTTATTCGGGCGACATTGGGCATTGGTATGAGTCAAATCCGAAACATTTTACATCAACAGTTAGGCGTGAGTAGACTTTGTTGTCGATGGATTCCACATAAACAGACTACCAATCACAAACAACAGCGCATTGATTGGTGGAGAAAAACTCTGGAAAAATTACAAAAGGCACTTCAAATTTGGTTTGGAATATCGTGATGAATCTTGGATTTATTGTTACGATCCTGAAAAGAAAAGGCAATCGGCCAATTGGTCTTTCGAACAGAACCAAAGCCTACAATTCGCAGTTCTGGTTAGAAGATGGTTGTTAGTTATTTTTGTTTTTTTTCTAAAACGGGTCATATTGCTACTACAGCATTAGAAGACAGACGTGCCGTTACTGCCAATTGGTACACAAATGTCTATATACCGCTAACTTTTGTATGAAAAACGCTCAAAAGGAAAAATAATCTTACACCATGACAATGCATCGTCGCATACAGCAAAACTAACAACCGAGTATCTGTATGCCCTAAAGGTCAGCACCATGGACCCTCCACCATACAGTCCTGACCTGGCACCTTGTAATTTCTTTTTGTTTCCAAAAATTAAACATAAAAAGGTGGAATCACTTCGTCATCAGATGAAGCAGTGGAACATTATAAAAACCTGGTTTCTGAAGTGCCTCAGGAAGAGTGGCATCATTGTTTTAAAGACTGGTTTCATCGAATGCAAAAATGTATTGATGTTAAAGGGGAATATTTTGAAAAACAATAAAAAAGAAGTTTAAACTTTTTAAAACCAATCCTTGTTTGATTTTCTAATAATTTTCAGTGTCGCCCTCGTAGGAATTCACATATACCCATTTCTCACAGATTTCTACCTACTATAATTTTGTAGGAAAAGATACTTGATGATCATAATACAAACATTAGTGTGTTGTCTTTCTTAATTTATGCCGTTTTCAGTTCTAAACTTTAGAATTAATTAAACTTTATCCCAGATACCTATTCATAAAGCATGCAGAGGAAAAGGTTAACATCTGCTGACTGGTGTAATTATTCCAAAGAACAGGAGATATTTGAGAAGAGCTAAATGAGCTTTTCGTCGTTTCAATTAGCAGAATGTACATAATTAAAAAGGAAGTTATGACAAGACGTACGAGCAACAAAATGATAAACGCTCTTTGGAGCGTGTCAGAATGAGGCTGTAATTAAAACATGACTAAATTAGAGAGCAAAGAAACGATAATTAGGTACACAACCGGCCGGCTACGCTAAGAATACACTCTCGCGTTTTGGCATTATCAGAGATATTAAAGGGGATCACCGCAACTATAGCGGTCTTCACGTCATGAAGGCACACCGCCGCGAATACCGCGCTTTGGTTTATTATTATTATTATTATTATTTAGTCATTGAATTCACTATTGCAATATCTATTATTATCTACCGTTTTATTACGTTAACCATTATTATATATTTCATATTTAATTCCTAAATGATCCTTATTTACGTCTTATTTATTACATTCTCTTAACTGTCAGCGCTATACTTGAAGGTGAGCCAAAAGACTCCGAACCGCCTGCGCGGTGTTTTTCCTGCCCGCGTCCTCGGCGCTCGTTGCGGTCTGCTGATATCATAGAAAGGCGCGGATGAAACCATACATTTTTAAAACTACTTTTAAAGGCTTTACTTACAAACTTTATGAAAGCAAATGCTGAAACTGGCCACCGTCGTTGTCCATACATTTTTGGCACGAGGTCTTTTAGATTTCTTAGCCTGAACACTTCCTGTGGCCTGTAATTTACTGTAAAGTTCATGGATTGTTGTACGACCTGGAACTTTTATACCTGGAAATCTTTCGCAAATCGTACTTTCACTTGGGAGATGACCGAATTAACACATACGAATCATAAATAAATACACGCTGTGCAGTAGAAAACATATACTGAGTCATAATATACTTTGTGACAAAGTACAGGACAAAATAATAAATAACTCGTAATAACTGAACTACATCACATCACCGTCAACTCAAAACTGCACTTCACTCTGCACAGCAAAACCACAACAGCGTGACTATGTTTATAGCAGCAGTGCGTTATATTTTTATCATATTTTCACATGCCCAGTGGAAAAACACCGGGCAGCCGGTAATATTGTTCATAAAATATCCTTCGGGGGAAACTTAAAACATAAAGTGTACAAGACAAACCCACACACCCTGGAAGAATTAAAACAAAATATCCGCCAGAAAATTTCTCAACGTGAACTACGGCGAGTGATGGATAGTTTACTAAAGAGGTGCCAAAAATCTATGGTGATCAGTTTCAGCATCTCCTTTCGTAAAGTTGGTAAGTAGGTAAAGCCATTAAAAGTAGTTTTAAAAATGTTGAATGATTTCATCCGCGCCTTTCTATGATAGCGGCAGACGGCAACGAGCGCCGGGGACGCGACAGAAAAAACACTGCGCAGCTGGTTGGTGTCTTCTGGCTCACTCTGTACTTTACCTAAATATAATACACTTAATTATGTTACCTTAATCGGATACCTTGTTTTTCTTTGCCCTTTTTTATGCGCTCTGATCATTTAACTGCAGTGAACACGATTACCAGAGGACTTCAAAAATCACACACGCCTGAGATTCCCGAAACCCAGAAACTAAAAACCTCCACTGCAGTACGGCCCAATATTGCCCCTTGAACCGTCATACGTCATCTGGTCTTTATCATCTTCAGAACACGAGCACTAGCTTTGTTGGCGCTGTGTGCCTTGCGCGCTGAAAATTTTTACAGGGTTATTCAAAAAGAAGGAACATATTTTAAATATTCATCTTTAATGAACGACAATAGATAGCAACACATACGACACATCCTTGAATAGAGGAAAGTTCAAAGTTTTAAGCCCCCACTTATTAGTTCCATTCAGTGTCTACAGCGGCGCTGGGTTAGATTTCGAGAAAATGGCAACGCCACAGGAAAAGTCGTTTTGTGTGCGACAGTTTGCAAAGAGTGAGTCCATTGCTTCATTGCAGCGTGCATTTCGTTGTAAGTTCAACAAAGAGCCACCTCCTCATAAAAAAATTACAATTGATAGAATAAATTCGTAGAAGATGGAAAAGCACTGGCCGTCCTCGCATAACAAAAGGTGCTCATTTTGAACACACAAAATAAAAATTTGAACTTTCCTCTATTCAGTGATGTGTCGCCATTTAGTGTCGTTCATTAGAAATAAATATTTAAAGTACGATCTGAATAACCCTGCGTTCAACTGTTAATTCATGGATGTATTGGTAATAAAGACCTTCAAGTGTAGATACGTGGACTTACAGAACGAGAATTAGCCAGCGATAACATTTTCCACTGTGTAAAGGAAGAATCCAAACACTTTGTTTTAAGGTTAATTGTTTTAAAGAAATATATTTAGATGTATTGGTAAAAAATCCAAATACCAACGTAGCCTATGAAAACAAACAAATCATCCAGATTTTTTCATTGCAATTATTTAAGTTTAAAGCCACGAGTTAACGCTCGTTTTCAACATAATTTTAATTTTATTATTCAAAAATATGTACTGAATTAAAGTTTCTTCGTGTATGCCATCGTGTTCAAAACATTTCATACCGAAATGTATGTTCTTACTTTACCTTAGTCGCATTTGGAAACGGTGCACTTGGTTCTTCCATAAGGAAGGCATGGTAGCCATTTGTACCTTCATGACGTGAAAACCTCTATAGGATCTCCATGATGCTTAAGGTCAACAATCCTCTTAGTGCGTCGGCAACTCCCTGTTGATGATAAACTAATGATCTTCCAACAGCTCAATACGTCGAGTAAACAAATGAGGCTAGGGCATAGCACATGCGTCGGAACGTTCTTATTGCGTAACCTTGTGTACCGCAAAACATGGTCTGTCCCAAGCCTTAGCGTCCACAATTCAACTTTTACTTTCTCAAACCCGAATAAACTTTACATTCGACTAAAAAAATCTGATGCGTTACATTCGCATGACCTTCTCTACCTTCTTCTATTTATAAGTGGGTATAGAAATTACTCTTACGAAAGTCTATCTACTTCATTTTATTTACAGAAGTAACTATATTACACATTTGGTTAGACTAAAACATTCCAGTGTTGTCAGATTTGAGTACGTGTTTCCTAAATCCTGCAGACCTTCAAGAGCGATATGCCCAAAACCTTATTTGTAATATACATACTTAGGCTTTCACGGTAGTTTCTGGACTTGTAGACTGTAGTCCAGAAGATGAAATATCATCACCTGACGTTTCGCTCGTGACACCCAGCAACTACAGCAGCTGTGTGAATCATTTCCTTTGAAGATGCTCGTCGGTGATGATTCAATATCATGATTAAATATATGCTTAAAATGTAAACACTTGAACTGACATAATCCCTTCATCTTTTTCGAGCGACGACGGTGACTGGCTTACTGTTTACTTCACTCATTGCTGAACGTGATACCTTGTCTGTTTAGAAATTGACCAAAGGTTGTTACGGTTCTTTTTAATATATATGATGACTTCTGCTCGTTGTCAACATCCGTCCAAAGCATTCTGAAGCATTTTTGGAAACGATTTAGGAGCAAAATGGTTTCCAATAACTGAAAATGTTAAAACAAAATAGATTTGTAGATAACTGAATTAAAAATTAGCAACAACCTCAACACCTGTTATATTCTGTCTGTATATGGCGAACCAATGCACTACTGATGTCATATCTCAATAACATGCATCTCGAAGTTCCTCATAGGTTTATGCATAGTTTGACAACAGCATCTAATATCAAAAAACTTATGTTTTTCTTCGTATTTAGCATGTACACCTAGTAGTTTACATTCTAGAGATATCATACAAGTGGACAAAAACCTACTTCACTAGTAGTCTCTCGTTAATACTTTGAATTTACGTTAGGAAACCATAATTATTTCCGGAATATTCGTAACTGCGCCTTTAAAATCTCTCAGAACTTTAAATTATTATACAAAGTGCATATTATTATTTTTTTTCTCGTCGGCTTGCTTTATGGTTGATGTCTCATCCGCCTGCGTTTAACAAAATATTTACTGTTGTGGTATTACCTACACTCAGTGCATGCAGATTCTTATTGTGGTTAGCATGAAATGTATAAAAAAGTTAACTTTTTGTATATTAAATGACATACGAAGAAACTGTTGATTTTATATCGCCTGAACTAGGCCAAACATGTAACTCATGGAAGAAATGCTTTAGGGAAGATCTAGAAAGTTGCGAAGACCAACAGCAGCCAAAATCTTTTCGAGAAAGGGGGGGGGGATTGTGTACTTCAAGGAGGAGGAGATGAAAAAAGATTCAAAGGCATAAAAAGTAAATTTAGAAATACTACACCAACCTGCTAAGGTTCGTGATGCGCAGCAAATGTTTTGTTCGATTAAAGGAACGTAGTTTTGTTCCCCCATGCTGCGACTTGCACTATCAAGAGGTAGAAACCTGTTCAAAATCTCTCGCAGTGCGACAAGCTCTCCGTTCGGTCCCCTCACATCCCATTCCAACTCATTTGGCAAGAATATTACGTAAGCGCTTACCTTTACCAACATGATGCATTCAAAGTGTTTACTTGTATGCCATTTCATCGCACAAATGCTTTGGGAGTAAGGGTTTCCCAACTCTGGGGTCTTCGCCGAGAGCCTTTGTTCCACTTAAAGCTTGTTCTCTGTTCGCCACTAAATAGTTTGGTACTGGTAATTTGTTCCTTCAGGTCAGGTAAGGTCAGGCCAGGTCATGTCTTTTGGGGAGAGTTAGTAAAACCGTCCTTTACAACTTCTCAGCGGTGGAGATACGGTGAAAGTGGATTACATTGGCACGGCTATGTACTTACTGCAAGCGTCTTATATGCCCAGAAATGCTTTGTCTGCTGCTATCGTTTCTTGGAGCTCACAGATGAACTTATTGCAATGCAGAAACCATGCATTTCGATTATCGAAAAGGCAAAGATAGCTACAGGGCAAGTTTTCGCACCCCTTTTAACCGATTCACTCTTTCCCATAGCATCTCTTATATTTATTACCGTTATATCACGGTTGATGAACTTGGGTCCATTACTATCAACCTGAAACCAAACAATAATCAAAGTAGTGGATTTCCTTCGGCGAACCTGCTCCAAAGAAAACGAAAATCATTCCTTCGGCAGAAAAAATCATGGCAGCTGTCTTTTGGGATACACAAAGGGTGATAGACCTGGAAAAGGGTAAAACGATCATAGGTTCATATTATGCCACAATGTTGGACCAGTTTCACAAGGAATTGCTAACGAAACGACCCCATTTGGTGAAGAAAAAGGTTCTCTTTCACCAGGATAACGCACCCGCACACAAGTCACCCACTGTCATCGCACAATTTGTGGAATTGGGCTACGAACTGCTACCTCACCCACCATATCCTCCAGATTTGGCTCCGAGCGACTTATTCCTCTTCGCAAACCTGAAAATTTTTTCCCTGGGAAGAAATTCACGTCCAGTGAATACATCATGGCAGAAACCACCTCATATTTTGCAGACTTCAAAAAATCGTATTTTTGGTAGGGTTAAAAAAATTGGGAAACAATGTGTATTGAATTGAAAGAAAACTATGTTGAGAAATAAAATTGATTTTTTGGAAAAAATTGTTATTTTCTTTCAAAAGTCACTGATTTATCAATCCGCCCTCGTACTTCTAAACGAGTAGATATATGTCTAAAGATTATCCAATTCAATGGTTTAACTCTCTGCCTAATTTTTTAAAATATAAATATGTTATTACTATGCTGTACAAGATGATATACAACTATTGGTTCCTAACTGTGTAACTCAAAAACAAAAAGTCAGTTAAATACCTAACTTGGGAATTTAAGTTCTCTATTTTCCAAAGACACGATACGAAGATTTTCAAGAAAATCACCTTACCCCAAACTACCCTTTACATGGTACATTTTTGGAAAACTGATTTCCTAGGAATGGCTTTGATATTGATTAAAATACCATAAGTTTTAAGATATTTTCATGAAAAATGAATTTTCTGGGAATAGCCTGTGAAATCCTCTTTACTCTGAAAGAATTTGGCATAATGGTGGGAAATAGGCAAATTCTTACTACACAATAAATGTAGAGCTCGTTAAAGCAGACAATTTCAAATACTTTAAAAAACATATGCCCCACTTATTCGTTGACAGTGCTTCTAACATCTGGCGGAATAGCCCTAACTGAGAGAAATGAACGTTTTTACCTTCAATTTACAGTGTTTATGCTATAAGATGTCATCAAGAGTTGAAACGCTATGTTCACAACGTGAACATTATCTAATCAAACCACTTCCGCTTCCGCCAGGCCCAGGTTCTCCTGGAAGTTAATGTGCGGTATCAGTTCATAAACACTGAGACTTGGTTCCGCACATGTTTAGGTGCAGCATAAAGCGAAATGCAAACACATTTAGTTTCTACAATAAGACAACCCCTTGTTCACGTAAGGAGTAGATGCGTTTTAGTGTAAATAGTAGTAACTACATACAGTGAGTGAAAAAAAAAACTATTGGGGCAACTTGCCATTCTAAGTTATTTTCTCAGTAACATCAGTAAATACAAATTATTTATAATGCATAACAAGCTATTTACAAACAATAAAATACAAAATAACATTTATTTTCTATCTTTCAGGCCACACATATAAAACATAAACAATTATATATTTCTATGTAAAATAAATACTGGGACAGCTGAAGAAAAATAGCCTATTTGTGCACCAAACCAGAAGTTTCAATACCTTGTTGGATTTCCTCTGCGTTTTATGACCTCTCTCAGACGATTGGGCATGCTGCTTACAAGTTTAGCAGTATATGCAGCTGAAATGTTGGCCCACTCTTCACTGAGTCTCCTTTTCAAATGCTCTTTTGAAGATATTGGCTGACTGCGGACTCTAGTATCCAATTCATCCCATAAATTTTCAACTGGATATAAGTCCGGTGATTGTGGAGGTAGGTGAAGGATATGTTGACAGTTATAGAGTAGCCATTCTTGGTCAACCCCGCAAGTATGTTTGGGGTCATTATCTTCATAGAACTTAAAAGTATCACTGATACCACTTTTCTCTGCACTCCTGTGTAGGTTCTCCTTCAGAAGGTTCAAGTATTTCTTTTTATCCATTTTCCCCCTCGATGAAAACCAATTCTTCGACTCCAAATGCCGCCATGCAACCCCAGACCACCACACTCACACCACCATGTTTTACAGTAGGTCGAAGATTATTTTGTTTTCACTTCCGTATTAGGTTTCCTCCAGGTTCTTCCATCTGATTCCGAAAACGTTATATTTGCTTTCATCTGCAAAAAGAACGTTCTCCCACCAGGTTTCTTCTTTATAAACTCCTTTGCATATTTTAGCCTTTTCCTTGTCCCCCCCCCCGTCATTTACATAGGGCTTCTTCCTGACAACACGGCCATGGAATCACTTCCTTTTCAGTACATACCTAATCGTTTGGGGGATTACTTTCTTGCCAGTAGTATAGCCTACCTCGGCACACAGTTTGGGGGCACTCAATTTAGGATATATTGTTTCACACACCTAACGATATTTGTTTCCTCTCAGTCAGTAAATGTTTTTGGACGACCAGTTTGAGGTATCAAGTTGATTCTGTTTTCATTTACGTTATCTTTTAATTATATCTCCAACTGTTCAACTTATCGGCAATCATTCTGTAACTCCTACCTTTTTCATAATGAAAGATGAGTTGCCTTTGTTCATAGGTCGTATTCTCACCTCTACGTCTCATTTTTGTGTAATTGAACTGTTTGTGTAGATTACATAGGTAAGATGTTTACTACCCATAGCTAGACCGTTGTGCCTCCACCCAGTGAGCCTTTGAAACGTATAATAAGGCGTACAAAAGGAAGTGCCCCAAGATTTATTTTGCTTAAAATTATGTGAATATTTCAATATACAGTTGCTACAGTTACTACAATAAGACGTATAACAATTATAAATCCATTTATCGAGATTATTGGGCTTATAGAAAGCGATAGAAAACGAAATTATGATTTTCAGTTTCAGGTTTCAGTTATACAGCTAAAATAGAAGGGATGCCTAAAATGTTCAGTATAGTAAATTTACAAAAATTAGACATAAAATAAATGGGAAATAATTCCGTTTCATAAGAATCCTTGAAGACCTGATAGTCCTGCTTCTTTGTCACACACGCTGAAATTCTTCCTGGTACCACAATAAAACGTATCATAACAAATAAACATCACTTGCTAGGCTCTGCACTGTCCGTATTTTACGCTTCATAACATTAAATATACACTAGTGCATAAAAATGGGAAACATATTCCGTAGAAATAGAATGCGAATAAGATAACTTATGTAAGGGAGTTAACGTCGTCCATTACTGAATGTTCGCGCTCATGTACTGCTGGTTACTTCGGATCACGGGTGATGCACTCAAATTTTAAATCCGCACACTATGCATTTTGCTGCAACCCCGCAGATAAGTTCTGGTTTCTAATATTACTGAATACTAATCGGCGTCACACATTCACTCTGAATCCTAAGTTACAATATAGTGCAATAGAATTGAATGCTTTTCATGCCGCTGCAAAAATTCGTAACTCTTTCAATCTACCTTCAAAACCCAAAAAACGCCTTTTTTGCCGTAAAGTTGTAGAAAGCTCTACGCTGCCGTACATTTTACGGGCATACCGTAAAATTTGGCAAGTATATGAATGTCTATTGCGTTCTGCGTCCAATTGAAATTGCATTAAAAACTATATTTCATTTAAATTAAAATCCTATTGCAGAATATTTCTATACGAGACATTACTGAGGCAAATTCTGTTTGTACTCTCACAATGTTTACTTTCTCTTCCACGTACACAGCAGGTAGAGGAGGTACTATTATTGCATTCCACCCAAAAATTCGACACCGGGATTTCACCGAAAATACACGTTTTGAGACACCTTGATCCCCCAAAAAGCAAAAGGAGAAATGTCCGCGCACGCGCGCGCGTCTGGTGTGTGACCAGCGTAATTAAAAAACTGAAAAGTCGTAAAAATCACACTTGGTATTTAGGTTCAGTACCTTCCATAGATGCGACAAGAAGATTTTCAACAAAATTCATCCACTCAAACTACGCTTTACAAGGAACAATTTAGAATTTTTTTTTATTTTCTAAAACGATTTTTATTAAAACCTCATATACTAAAGATATTTACATGACAAATAAAATACATACCTTGCATTTTCTGGGTATAGCCTTTGAAGTCCTCTTCATTCGTAAGGAATTTTGTATAGTCTTGTATAACTGGTAAACATTAAGCGATAGACGAGAGCGTACTAAACAAAAATTTGTAGATCTCTTTAAAACACACAATTTATTTCGAATAACCCTTTTTATGGCATCAGCCATTTCCGAGATATCCATTATTAAATGTTCAATACTTAAACATTCTTTTTTAAGTCCTGTCGATATTCATTTGTATCTCGCGATTGCATAGAAACAGTATGGAATTTTAAGGCTAGCGTATAACGTTCAATTCTAAAACCTATGACTATCGCTGTTCCGTTTGAAGTAGATATTATTCTTGGAGTTTATTTATTTATTTAGCTCCACGTATAGACGTCAATATTGATTGATTGTTACGTAATATGCTGCTACGTATGTAAAGCCGATTTGAAGATGTATTTTTGTTGTTATGCTCCAAGTTTAAAAAAAATAAAAATATATTAACTTTGTTATTAAACTGCTTCTATAGATGTTATTTATGTTTAATGTTTTTCCTCGGCTGCATCAGTATTGTTTTAGAGACACGTTTCTCTTAAGCAGGGTGTGGTGCGACAGCTTTTAAGTTTAAATTCACTTCTTTTTATTAATCCTTGACACAAATTAAATAGCACTACACTGATATCAAGAGCTGTGAGATTCTTTATATTTAATACTTTTATTTCGTTAACGCGTATACATAATTTTCGTTGCACACGAACACGTAATATTTCTTTAGAGAACACATCTTCCATCCGGTTGATACCAAGGTCTGCAGGGAACTGAACATATTTCAACCGTCCAAACCCGTAAACTTCTGTATTTCAAGTCTCTGGTTGGCTATTCTTAGTCCAATAGAATACCTGCATTTTACTAACTGTTGATTGGCTAATTTTAAATTGTCACAAAATGTACATTATTGCTGCCCTAATCATGACTAGTAGCATTTAAACTCTCAAACTCATTATTGCCTCAAGGTTACCTCATTGTTAGCAACTTTAAACTTATTATTCTCACAGCTCTTACACATAACATTATTAAACATGTTTACAATAATATAAGCATATGCAATGATTGTTACATACATTTTTTTACAAATTATTACATACATATTGCTTCAAGGCGGGCTGTTATTGATATACATATTTTATAATTTAATTGAAATTAAAAAATACTGCCTCGCGTTTGCATCTATAATGAAATGTATAATGCAGCTATTTCCGGTTTAAAATTAAGTAGATAGGAAAATAAAACTTTTGTAAGCATAATAATTTTGTATACCCACTAATAAGCGATAGAGGAAAGAGAAGTGTTGTGAATGTCACACATCAGATTTTTTATATTTCGAGGCACTGATATTTCCAGACGTCTTGGGAAAAATCTAGGATTCTGTGGATTGGAAATTAACTTTAGATCAAAGAGTGATAGCAATACGCTGGACGGCGTCAAACCGTAGGGCTGGCTGTACCTCGAAAATATAAGACATCAAGGAAATCAGAGAAAGAAAATCTAGACATGTGGAGATGTCTAAAAACTGCAATAGTTACAACACTCCTATGACTGGCATCATCCTTTGCACTGTGCTGAATATTGCCATCAGTTTAATGCCTGAGGGGGGGGGGAGAGGAAACAAAATGTAAAGCACCGGAGAGCGTTTCTCTTTCCAAAATTTGAAATTTTAATAGCAGCTGACGCTTTTGGCACCATTATACGCGTACAGTCATTTTACGTCAGAGAAAGCTATGTTGATGGCTGTCGGTCCCTCCCGTATTCGGAATTCATTTCAGTTAATTAGGATTTATTAGAAAGCCTGCAGGAATGTATAAAACTGCACTGTGGAGAGTTCCAATTGCACGGTCCGCAAGTGAATTATGGGTAGTAATATGTACACTTCAATTATGAGGTTCCTGCCTAGGCAATTCTATTCGATCGAAGTTGGAGTATCGAACCCGCACTGCAGTTGCAATCGTGAGACAAATCACCTCTAGAGGTCCTTCTTACACTATCAATGATATGTACACCTTTATTTATGGCCTCTAAAATTGATATGAAAATGTGTATTACCCATAAATGCACTGCTTCGTCACTGCTGAATTAGATGATGATTATTACTATTATTAACAAGCTGTCACTTTGAAGCTCTATTTTCCATATGGAATTCGTCATATTTCAAAATCCTTATATTTAAGTTTCTTAAAACATCTATCCTTTTAAAAATATTAATATTAATAGTAATAAAAGTATCTTCTATTGATAACTAGATAATGTCATTATCCATAAAGCCAGATACTATATAACCTGCAATGTAAAGGGTTATTCAAAAAGAAGGAACAGATTTTAAATATTCATTTTTAATGAACAATGGATAGCGACACATAGGCACATCATTGAATAAAGGAAAGTTCAAAGTTTTAAGCTCCACCTATTTGTTTGTTTACGAGAAAATGGCGACGCCAAAGGAAAAGTCTTTTTGTGTGCTGCATTATGCAAAGTGAAGTAGTATTGTTATTACGATGTTTGCACCACGCTTTGGGAGCCTTCGCCCAAAAAAAATTTAAAAATATTAACTTTGTAATTTGACTGTTTCTTTAAATATTATATATTTATGTTTGCATAGGCTGCGTCAGTATTATTGTTAGAGACATGGATGTCATAGCAGGGTTGTGGTGCGACTGAAGAATGTAGGTTTACACAGATTTTAATTTTTACTTCACTCCTTTTATTAATGCTTGACACTATTTAAATCACACATCACTGATATAGAGAGCTGTGAGATTCTTTTAATTAATTACTTGCACTTTTTAACACGTAAACTATTTCCTCTCACACGAATACGTATTAAATCCCTCGAGAACGTGTCTCGCATCCGGTTACAAGCACTGTCTGCAGGCAACTGAATTGATTTCAACCGCCTAAACTTGCAAATTTCTATATTTCAAGTCTCTGATTGGCTATTCCTAATCCAATAGAATACCTTCATTTAACTACAGTTTATTCTGGTTGTTGATTGGCTATTTTTATAAACTGTCACTAAAATTACATTATTACTTCCAAGAATCACAAGTAACATTTAAACTTAGCTAATTCATTATTGCCTCAAGGTTACCTCATTGTTAGCTCATTCTTAGCAACTTTAACCTATTATTCTCACAGCTCCTACATTATTAAATTACGTAATACATTCATATAACATTATTGAACATGTATACAATAGTATACAATAATATAAACATATACAATGACTGTAATATACACTTTTTATATATTGTTACATACACATATTGCTTTAAGGCGGGCTGTTATTGAATTTATATATTATATAATTAGACTGAAATTATTTAAGTGTTAAAAATACTGCCTCAAATGAGTGAATCCGCCTCGTCATAAAAATGTTACAACTGATACAATAAATTCGTAGGAGATGTTGCATATGCAAACGGAAAAGCACTGGTCGTCCTCGCATAACAAATGGTGCTCATTTTGAACACATAAAATAACATTTAGAACTTCTCTCTGATTCAGTGATGTATTGCATGTGTCGCCATCTATTGTCGTTCATTAGAAATAAATATTTAAAGTCTGTTCCTTCTTTTTGAATTAATTAATAAATTAGTCTCACACTTTAATACACTTAGAAAATTTTTCGAAAATTTTAATTTTCTCAAAAATGGCTTAACGATTTTGATTAAAATATCGTATATTTAAGATACTTTCATGACAAATAAAATGTATATCTTGAATTTTCTGGGAATGTCTCCAAAAGTACTCTTCATTGAAATGACTTTTCCATAACTGGTAAACCATAAGAGATAGACAAAACTTTATTACACAAAAAATGTAGATCGCGTTAAAATACACAGTTTATGCCATATACATTTTTGTTGTTGAGTGAACCATTATCGAGATATTGCTGGTTATTCCCTTAAATTTTCCAATACTTTTTCTCAAATGGGAATTCGTTATTCATTTTTTTTGTCTTGGTAATGCAAATAGAATGGGATACTCCACATAGCAACCAACGTTTAAAATATTTGACTATCGCTTAAAGCCTAGCAATTCCCCTTGCATCTACAAGAAAATTTAGCAATAAGATTAACATCTCGATATCTCGATTAACATGAAGCATATGGAGAATAAGCGTTTGTAAAAATAGTATGTACAAGAGTAGAGAAAGTCATTTGAGTGTAACACATCAGAGTTTTTTTGTTTCATTTATACAGTACCTATTCACCTTCTCCGTGGTGTAGTGGTTACTGTGCAAATCCTGGGTCCATGAGACCGTGGGTCCCTTATGCCAAAATTTTCGGAAGGTATCCCTGAACAACCTTTGAAAGTCTGTCGATGGAGTTCGTTCACGCTGTATAATCTCGCGGAACAATCAATAACACAAAATGCTTGTGTGTTCGTTATCATAATCGGTTTCTCTCTTTTAATTCTGAGCTCCCCTTCCCCTTTATCTCCTCCTACTAAAGGTTTTAAGCGTCTCATTGACAGTAATTGTTTTCTAATGGTTAACAAATTAACAAGCCATTGAAATATTTCCATCATTTCCCCAAATGTTACAATATTTGGTTTAATATCCAACCAACACCTATTTTCTTGAATTTTCCAGCTTTGCATTCTTTCCTTATTTATAAAAAATGTATTATTACTATTATTATTAGTATTAGTATTATTAGTAGTATTTTTATTATTATTATTATTATTATTATTATTTTCAACGAATGAGACCATGTAGAACTACGAAAGTACTTAGAGAGGTTTTTTTGTTTGAATCTGTAGGTCTCTCATACTTTGTCTGTGGGCTTTCTTTTCTCTCTCTCGTCTGTCCATGTTCCATATTTTTTTCTTCGATTTGTCCTCTTGGTCAGCTTGCCACTTATGCACTTTGATTCTACAAATATCTTTCTTCAGGATACATTATTATGCAATTCCTGCTAATTTTAAACCTTTTTTTTTTACTTCAGCAATACAGTATTTACTTGTACTTTCTAGTTTCATATAATTCCATTATTTGTTTCGTGAGACCGTTTGAATCCACTCGTTAATATGTCCATAAAATTTTAACCTTCGTTTTTTAATGTCACTGTGAATGTCTGTATATGTTTTTAGATCATTTTTATTTCTGAGCCCGTATTGTTCACCTATGGCTTTGGATCTAAAGTTTTTTCTTATAAATTTGCATTCTTTTTCACAGTATTTTCGATATCTATTTTCTGTTCAAATTAATGTTTCTGCTCCGTAGAGGCAGTCGCTTTTAGTTGCAGTGTTATGTCTTAAATTTGAATGCTTAGATATGCACTTTTTAGTATAGATGTTTTGAGCTATGTGTTGTGTCCATTTACTGTCATCTAATTTTATTAGCCTTAGTTTCGATTCCCTCTCTTGAGTTATTTCACCAAGTGCAATAATTCGTTTCACTTTTTCAAATTTGGCTTCCATGTATTATGGTACTTCTTTGTTGTACGAATTGTATTCAGTTTTTTTGAAGACATCTGCAGACCGCTTTTCTCTGAAATTTCTTTTAATAGTTCAATCTGTTTTTCAGCTGCTACATGTCACGAGTGAGGACTGCTAGATCATCTGCATAGGCTAGGCAATCTATTTTTAATTTTCCTCTAATATAATCGGTTGATTCATTTTGAGTAATAATAATAATAATAATAATAATAATAATAATAATAATAATAATAATACAGCTGTTGACAACTTTTGGTTTGAGTTTTTTTGACGCAAATAAATCAAGGTGGGATCTTTATCATACGGCGAAAGGCTTTGACGTCAGTCACTAACAGCGATTTCTTCCGATTGCGTCACTTCCGTCCAACAAGCGTGCACGTGCCCTCTTCCGGAAACCCGTATTTATGATATCGCCACAGGCCCAATAACATGGTGTAGGCTATAAGCTGATATTAAGTGCCGTGATTTATTGTCACTAGAGAGATGTGTGACAAGTTTGTAACAAAGAAGCGGGATGTATGTTACTGCTCCTGGTGGGCGACAGCAACGCCGTACACCCCCGGGAATGTCCCAGTTTTATGGGGTTTACAGAACAGCGGCTCATAAATTCCTATTAAGGCACCATACATCTTGCGGCGGATTTCAGCAGGATTGAGCGCACGTATATGCTGCATTGTGCGATTTACAGCAACTTCTCTGAAGGACGCCGAAGCTGATATTTTTCTAGAACGCTGCATTTAGTAGCATGGGGTGGGAGGGGGAATGTGTGCTTTCATTACAGCAAGGGAGCAACGTGTAACTGTAGGATGCATACAGGGCTTTTATTTGAAAACCTCCCTCGACTTCTTCTCTCCCTTATGACTAGTCTTTATACAAGAGTTATGAAATAAAAACGTAGTTAAGCGTAGACGGGGGGAAAACAACGAACCAGAAAAATAGAACTGTTCTGAAAGATAGAAACAGAACACATTACGTAGAAGAAGCAACTACCTTTAGTAAAATAATAATAATAATAATAATAATAATAATAATAATGATGAGCTCCAAAATAAGAAAAACACATTTTATCATATTGGAATTTGAAAGAGTGAATTTCTTGAGTTTACAGCTAAACTGAAAAGTACAACCAGACAAATTTTCAATCGCCAATTATGAGCTGCATATTTTACATATATTACGTACATTTGAAGATCCCGCTTACTCTGTTTTCATACCACTAGTAACGAATTAAACATTTTAGAATTAAAGCTAAATATTCCTGAAACATTATCAACAGCAGAAGCACTAGTGCTGATAGTATTACGACAATTTAATTGAGGTTAACGAATGCTTCTTTTCATGGCAGAAATTATTATTTTATGAAAAGATGCACGAGTTTGAAACCGAAATTAAATTTTCATGTAAAACTAGTAGCACGAGTGCTACTCGGCTAGATAATCACACGAAAAATCTACTATGAACTTCTTACCTAGCTTGTTAGTACTGCAGTGTAGATTATGATGTATGTTTGGCAAAAGCAAACAAATGCGTCGGATCTCTAAAATGATATGATTTTATTGGAAAAAAATCTGATGTGTTACACTCACATGACTTTCTCTACTCTTGTAAAACTATTTTTACAAACGCTTATACTCCATATGCTTCATGTTAATCAAGATGTTAATTTTATTGCTAATTTTCGTGTAGGTGTAAGAGGAATTGGTAGGCTTTAAGCGATAGTCAAATATTTTAAGCACTGGTTGCTATGTGGAGTATTCCATTCTCTTTGTATGTCCAAGACAAAAAAATGAATAACAAATTCCCATTTGAGAAAAAGTATTGGAAAATTTAAGGGAATAACAAGCAATATCTCGAAAATGGTTCACTCAACAAAAAAATGTATATTACATAAATTGTGTATTTTAACGCGATCTACACTTTTTGTGTAGTAAAATGTTGTCTATCTCTTATGGTTTACCAGTTATGCAAAAGTCGTTCACAATAAAGAATACTTTTGGAGACATTCCCGGAAAATTCAAGATATACATTTTATTTGTCATGAATGTATCTTAAATATATGATATTTTAATCAAAATAGTTAGCCATTTTTGAGAAAATAAAAATTTTCGAAAACTGTTCCATGTAAACGGTAATCTGGGGTGGGGGGATTTTGTTTATAACCTTCGTGTTGCATCTCTGGAAGATACTGAACCTAAATACCAAGTTTGGTGTTTATCCGATTGTTCGTTTCTGGGTTATGCTGTTCACAGACACACACACGGCCATGTTTCCAAAAATGCTTTTTTTGGATTCAGGGGGTCTCAAAACATGTATTTCCGGTGAAATTCGGTATCGAATTTTTGGGTGGAATACAATACTTCCCCTACTTACTATACGTAGTAGAGAAAGTAAAAATATGAAACAATTAACTAAGTTACAGGTAACTGAGGTTAGGGAATACGTTTAATAATAATTATTGGTTGTGCAGTTGTAATTTATAACTGATGCTTGGGTTTTTGAATTGACAGTTTGATTACTACTAATGGTGCCATTAAGGTTTCCTCGCAAATTTTCAGTCATACTGGAGTGACGTTCCTTGCTTATGTTCAGAAATTGAAATTAAGTTTTATTTATGGACGCTCTTTAACTATTGGTTCTTAGCGTCACATTCTATATTGGGGTGAAAGACCGGTAATTTTGCTCAGAGGCCTCTTTATCAGGCCTGAGGTTCTTTTACGTGCCGTAAATCTATGACACGGGACCACCGGCTTTACTTCCCTTCCGAAGGAAGCCATGCTAAGGATTTTTATGCCCGAGAAAATCCATCGCCCTTCGCCGGGTTTGAACCCGCGACCTCGGGAACTAGAGGCTAGCATGGTAACCACAGAGGACGACTTTATGTTCAGATATGGTTTAATGGAACTCGCACTGGCATGTCCTGCTAACTTGATAGGTTGATGTTCCCCTAGTCCAGATTCTGCCAAATTCGACACTGCTAAAGAGGGGTTGGGATGATCTGTGCTTTTTTTTTTAGATACCGATACAAGACCGATAGTTTTTGCTGCTAATCGGTTCCATTTCATAACTTCATTTCTTCTCACTGGAATGTTTTTGTACCAATTATTTGCAACCTTCCAATTCTTCTTTGTGCTTTCTGGCGTTAAATTATCTACAACTGCTTTTATATTGTCTATATTTTGATCTCCAAAGCGCAGCATTTTCAGTTGCTATTATTGTAGCCACAGCTTACGTGATCCCACTTACTGCATTCTTACAAATTAAAAACAAACAGACCACCTTGAAATACTATCAGTGTATTAATCGAAGGTGAATTGCTATCAGTGTAGTATGGCTTTGATTGGCCAACTGACTAGCATAGTCTACCTGCCATTGGCTAATGGCATATTGAGTGCGATTATTTATATTACTGTATCTATTATTTACCACTACTATAATAATTATAATATTCCTAAATAGTAAATATATTTTTATATCTGCTCGAGCGCAAACAGTTATAACGTTATAACGTTAAAGAGAAGGTTCTTTTAGGACAATTTTTTATTATTATTATTATTATTATTATTATTATTATTATTATTTTCTCTTCCACCTACCTGTAATAGGTAAGCGGAAGTATTGCATTCCACCCAAAAATTCAATACAGAGATTTCATTAAAGTACATGTTTTGGGATATCCTGAATCTATATAAAAAAAAAAAAAACATAAAAAAGGATCGTGTGTGTGTGTGTGTGTGTGTGTGTGTGTGTGTGTGTGTGTGTGTGTGTGTGTGTGTGTGTGTGTTGGGTGAGAGAGAGAAACAGCAATTAAAAACCTAAAAGTAGGTCAAGTACCATACTTGGTAGAAAAAGAAAAGACAGTCAAAGAGAGAGATTGTTCATTTGGTGCCGGAATATGATTCGAATTACTATGATTTTCAAAGCCTCACATTTTCCTATGTATACTTCATTTTTACACAGCACTTTGAGGTAAATGTCAATAGCTTTTATGAAGAGGCACCTACAAAGGTACATAAAAGGTTATGGTGTTAGCTGCGGGCAAGTCTATCAGCTTGGAGTCAAAGCAAGAGCCGCCATACCCGATTCCAAGTTGACACGTACTTTCTGAAAGACATTCGTCCTCAATGGCACGTTGGCTTGCAGGGCAATAACGGAACGGCTTTCCGGCGGCGATTAAAACACCTGAACGAGGAAATAAGCATTTATAAATATGATTTTCATAATCTGTGATACTAAACGCAAAACAGTTTACACACTACCTTTGAAAAACTGGCGCTTTTACCCTCAATTTCTATCCTAATTACAAAATAATAGTTGCTATAGACTGCTTCTGTGGTCGAGTGGTCACCGTTCTGGCTGCACAATCCAGAGGTCCCGCGTTCGATTCCCGACCGGGGCGGTGAGTATTTGTTTGCCCAGAATCCTTCCTTATCCTCCGCAGAATCTGGAAGAGAGTAGAAATATGTACGAGTGTCCTTAATAGTAAAACAATACTAAAAGCCCAAAGTTAAGAGAAGTTCAATGAGTAATAACACCGTCAGCTGTTTCTCAAGCCAATGTTGCCATAAAAGTTAAAGGCGGCTATACAAATGAAGAAAGGGGGGGTGTAAACTACAAAAACGCTGTACTCAGCCTCGTGAAGTCCCTAATTACCAACTGGGTATCTACTTGTGTGAAAAGATTCCTTACATACTAAGGAGCGAATAAGCAAATGGCGGGAAAAATGTAAAATTACACACGAGGATGCATCTAATGTTTTGAATGTCAGTTTAAAGCGCTGCGTCAGTTAAATATGCATGACAAACTTAATCGCCATTTTTCTCAGTATGCTCTCCATTTCCAAAATCTATCCTCTCAAAATGTATAGAGAGGCCCGAGAATTTTGTTCAATACGCCTATAAAATATCGAACTGGAATCTTAACACGTCCGCTTTCTATAACAATTCCTTTTTATGTGTTACATACACACGACTTTCTCTACCCTCTATCCTTTATTAATGGGTATACAAGCTATTCTTACTAAAGCGTATTACTCTTTTTTCTATCTACTACATTTTGATCCAAATAAATCTTTGCAGAAATAGCAACATTACATATTTCGTTATAAATACAAAGATAACAGCGATAGCCAAATGTTTAACACTTGGGCGCTTTATGGTGGCCTTAAAACTGCATACTGTTTCAATAATTGTGTGTTTTAAAGAGATCCACAATTTTTGTGTAGTACGTTTTCATCTATCGCTTTACGTTTACTACCTGTACAAGATTATACAAAATGTCTTCCGAATGAAGTGGACTTAATGGGCTATTTACATAAAATTCAACATATACATTTTATTTGCCATGTAACTATCTTTAATATGTGTTATTTTAATCAAAATCGTTAAAGCCATTTTTAGAAAATAAAACATTTCGAAACATGATCCATGTAAAGGGTAGTTTAGGGTGAAGGGATTTTCTTGAAAATCTTCGTGTCGTATCTTTGGAAGGTACTTAGGCTACATACCAAGTTTGGTATTTATCGGACTTTTCGTTTTTGAATTATGCTGTTCACAGACACAGACATACCTACACCTTTTTCTAAAAATGCTTTTTCTGGATTCGGGAGGCCTCAAAACATGTCTTTCGTTGAAATCCACGTATCGAATTTTTGGGTGGAATGCAATACTCCCCTACTTACTATAGTTACGTAGTATAGAAAGTAATGTATCATTCGCCACTTTTCCTGCTCTTTTCCACATAAAATAAAACAAAACAAAAAATAAAACAAAACAAGAAAACTATGCATTGTAAATTTGCATTATTCATGTTGTTATGGAGGTATTAAGAAAAGCCATTTTAAATGTAATAACTGAAGATCATATGTTAAAGAGCACTGCTCGTCATAAACAAAGACGGGATTTGGTTTTAAGTTTGTTTCTTTGTCTTTTGTTAACAAAGGAAAAGTTAGGTCACAGTGATCGACTCATTTGCCAAAATAAACCAAACGCCGATCTTCATGAAAATGGTTCAAGAATGAAGTGTAAGTTTCAATGTTAAACTAATCCGAAGTCCAAAAGGATTTTCTAAAAACCTTTCATGTCAGGTTGTCCAAGCAATGAGTCAGGAGAAAACTGAAAATTGTAAGCGCATAAATATAACGTGTTTATGGATAATGAATGAAAAGTTTTCATGCTTTAAAAGCTTTTAATTTTCGAATTCAACATGCTGAATTTACTCATATGCTACCTATACAACTTATTTTTGCCAAAATTAACCTAATCCTGTCAAAGCGGAAACACACCACCACATCCCAGCAAAATCTAAATGACACATTTCTATTGCTAAACGGCGAATTAAATATCCGATACTTATAAAGATTTTTTCACTTGCTCCCTTTCGCCGCTTAAACTTCCAAATGTGAAATACATGTAAATCTCTTCAAGTTTGTAATTAAAATGCTTACGATGTTGGGAGAATCGACATAGTTACAAAAAGGCACGATATTAACTATTTAAAATATTCATTTAAACGAAAAGACCAAAACAACTTAAAACCAAATCGTTTTACATATAATGTTATTGGGCAGTTTCACTTTTTCCCGTAAAACAAACAGATAACAGATGTCACTTGTCTTGCTGAATACAATTTAAACTGGAAAGAAAACAAAATCTGATGTGTTGCACTCGCATGACTTTCTCTACTTTTCTACAAATTATTTTTAAAAAAGTATATTCACGTCAATCAGGTATAGGGATATTAATCTTATTGCTAATTTTCTTGCAGGTGCAAGGGGCTTTAAGCGATAGTCAAATCTTTTAAGAGCTGGTTGCTATGTGGAACATTCCATTTTCTTTGCATGTCCAGGATATAAAAAATCTGATGTGTTACACTCACATGACTTTCTCTACTCTTGTACAATCTAATTTTACAAACGCCTATTCTCCATATGCTTCAAGTTAATCGAGATATCGAGATGTCAATCTTATTGGTAATTTTCTTGTAGATGCAAGGGAAATATCGTAGCTTTTAAGCGATAGTCAAATATTTTAACGCTGGTTGCTATGTGGTGCATTCCATTCTCTTTGCATGTCCAGGACAAAAAAAAATGAATAACGAATTTGAGAAAAAGTATAAGTATTGGAAAATTTAAGGAAATAACAAGCAATATCTCGAAAACGGTTCACTCAACAAAAGAAATGTATATGACATAAGTTGTGTATTTTAACGCGATCTACATTTTTTGTGTAGTAACATTTTGTCTATCTCTTATGGTTTACCAGTTATGCAAAAGTCGTTCACAATGAAGAATACTTTTGGAGACATTCCAAGAAAATTCGAGATATACATTTCATTTCTCATGACATTATCTTAAACATATGATATTTTCATCAAAATCGTTAGAGCCATTTTTGAGAAAATTAAAATTTTCGAAAAATGTTCCATGTAAAGGGTAGTCTGGGGTGGGGGGATTTTCTTGAAAACCTTCGTGTCGCATCTCTGGAAGATACTGAACCTAAATACCAAGTTTGGTGCTTATCCGACTGTTCGTTTTTGAGTTATGCTGTTCACAGACACACACACAGACACACACACACACAGACACACACACACACAGACACACACACGGACATGTTTCCAAAAATGCTTTTTTTGGATTCAGGAGGTCTCAAAACATGTATTTCCGGTGAAATCTCGGTATCGAATTTTTGGGTGGAATGCAATACTTCCCCTACTTACTATACGTAGTAGAGAAAGTAAAAAACGAATAACGAATTCCCATTTGTGAAAAAGTATAAGTATTGGTGAAACAAATAATAAGGAATGTCTCGGAAATAGTTCATTCGACCAAAAAAAATCAACACATTTCATGTACATTTCATTTGTCGTGAAAATATCTTAAACATATGATATTTTAATCAAAATAGAGAATTTTTGAGCAATTCAAATTTTCGAAAGCTTTTCCGTTTAAAGGGAGTCTGGGGTGGGGAGATTTTCTTGAAAATCTTAGTGTTGCATCTTTGAAAGATACTGAACCTAAATACCAAGTTTGGTATTTATACGACTTTTCGTATTTGAGTTATGCTGTTCACAGACACACATCCACACAGCACACCAGAAGTGTTTTTTTTTTGGTTTCAGGGGGCATCAAAAATGTATTTCCAGTGAAATCTCGGCATCGAATTTTTGGGTGGAATACAATACTTCCCCTACTTACTATAGGTAGTAGAGAAAGTAAAAATCAAGTACCTATATTACGAAGAAAAGCTAACAACTACACTTCCGAGAAACAGGCAAAGATCACATTGAAGATAAAGATCCAGACCTTTTTAAGTGTATATAATGTGTATTTTTTCTCGACTCATCTGTTTATAAGAATTGTCAAAATATACGTACCCTGGACTGCACCGGAAATTAACTTAGGCGAGTGGGTACCAGTATAACGAGCAGCATGCGCTGATAAATCTGGAATACTTACCTGAAAAAAATACAAAGTGAAATATATGGATTAGAATAATTATGCAACCAATAAGTACATTGTAAACAGACATTACACATGTGTAAGAATGCATCTGAGCAATAGTTAAAATAGTGTAACTGTTCTGAAGCGAGTAAATGGCATGTTTTTATTTAGAACATTTTTAGGATATATTTAAAAAATATATAATAATGAATTAAGGGTATAGTCATGATAAAATGGTAAATACTCGCTTGAGATAGTAACTTCTGTAAAACAAAAGGTTCGACTGAAACTGTAAACAAACATCAAAACCTTTCTTCTTTTGCTTCACTCTCTCTTCCGACCTGACTATCTCATTCTCATTTCTTTTACCTCAAGTATTTTAACTGGTGCCCAACTTAGGGATTCCCACATTACCCATTCTAAAAACATGTTTACGATCATTTTTATATCCCCTTTAATCATATTATGTTTGAAAATAAATAAACGGAGGAATGAATTCATTAACCACAAGCTTAAACTAGGCTAAACATCCATGATGAAAAGAGCTATTTACTAAAGAATGCAGGGCTGTGGGGCAGCATTTCATATAAAGTGAGAACCATTAATGGAAATGGACAGCACGGGAAAAGAAAATTGAAGACATTGCAATACAGAAATAAATTTTTGCATTTTGAGGCAGTATTTTTAACACTTAAATGATTTCAGTCTAATTATATAATATAAATTCAATAACAGCCCGCCTTAAAGCAATGTATATGTAACAATATATAAAAAGTGTATATTACAGTCATTGTATATGTTTATATAATTGTATCCATGTGTAATAATGTTATGTGAATGTATTACGTAATTTAATAATGTAGGAGCTGTGAGAATAATAGGTTAAAAGTTGCTAACAATGAGGTAGCAATGAGGTAACCTTGAGGCAATAATGAGTTTGAGAGTTTAATAATGTTACTTGTGATTCTTGGAAGCAATAATGTAATTTTAGTGACAGTTTATAAAAACAGACAATCAACAACCAGAAAAAGCTTTAGGTAAATGAAGGTATTCTATTGGAGTAGGATTAGCCAATCAGAGACTTGAAATACAAAAATTTACAAGTTGAGGCGGTTGAAATCAATTCAGTTGCCTGCAGACAGTGTTTGTAACCGGATGCGAGATACGTCCTCGAGAGATTTATACGTATTCGTGTGAGACGAAAAATAAGTTTACGTGTTAAAAAGTGCAATTAATTAATAAAAATGAATATCACAGCTCTCTATATCAGTGAAGTGTTATTTAAATTGCATCAAGCATTAATAAAAGAAGTGAATTAAAAATTATAATCTGTGTAAGCCTACATTCGTAAGTCGTACCACAACCCTGCCAACACATCCATGTCTCTAACAATAATACTGACGCAGCCGAGGCAAATATAAATATATCATATTTAAAGAAACAGTCAAATTACAAAGTTAATATTTTTTTAAACTTGGGGCAAAGGCCACCTGAAAGTACATTTGGGGCGAAGGCTACCGGAAACTGTTTACCATACGTGCGGTTGCAACTACTACAAGTTCGGCTCCCCAACAGTTGAACTACAATACAGCTCCTTCAATACAAACTATCTCAAATTGACGCCCAAAGCGTGGTGCAAATAAAATAACAATACTATATTCAATTTAAAGTGAATCTCTACTGAATGAATGGCCATAGCCAAATTTCTGCAAACAACCTTATTTATTGCAACATTCTTAGTACTTGAGAAATAAACAAAACAAATGTTTGACGTGTTTACATTCACATGACTTTCTCTGCTCTCTAGCGCTTATTAGTGGGCATACAAACTATACTTAACGAAAATTAATTTTTCTGTCTACTTCATTTTAATCGAGATAAAACTTTTCGGAAACAGCTACATTACACATTTCATTATAGATATAAAGGGAATAGCGATAGTCAAATGTTGAAGAACTAGACGGTAGCGGTACCCTGGCTTTAAAATTCCAAGGACTGGCTACGTATTAAACAATTCGAAACATTAACGGATACCTCTGATGCCACAAAAAAGTTATTTGAAATAAATTGTGTTTTTTAAAGAAATCTACATGTTTTGTGTAGTACGTTTTCGCCTATCGCTTAATGTTTACCAGTTATACAACAAGATTTCTTCCGAATGAAGAATTTTCACAGGCTAATACCACAAAATTCAAGATACACATTTTAGCTATATGTAATGTTAATATGTTTAATATAATATATTTTAATTAAAATCGTTGGGGGCATTCTTCAGAAAATAAAAAATTTCGAAGTCTCCCATGCAAAGGGTAGTTTGGGATGGGGGGGGTTTCTTGAAAATCTTCGTGTCGCATCTTTGGAAAGTACTGAACCTAAATACCAAGTGCGGTATTTATCCGACTTTTCGTTTTTGAGTTATTCTGTTTACAGACAAACACACACACACACACACTTTTTTCTAAAATGCTTCTTTTTTTTAATTTAGGGGGTGTCAAAACATGTATTTTCGGAGAAATCTCGGTATAAAAATTTTGGTGGAATGCAATACCTTCTATAACTACTATGTACATGATAGAGAAGGTAATAAACTCTATGGTAATATCGTGGTCTTTGACTTTAAAAACAGTTGATGGCTGCAACCTTTTGTTTGAAGACTTTTAACTTTGAGTTTATTCATTTATGCTATGAAACACACTACAGCATTCATACTCTCAAACTCTGCGGAAGGAGGGGAATGATTCTAATTAAAGAAAGCCTTTCTCAACCCAGCCAGGGATCGAACCCGAGTCCTCTAGGTTGAGAAGCCAGAACGCTAACCACTCGACCACAGAGCCAGTCAACTTATCTGATATGACGAATATTTTCAGTTCTTCTCGCACAATTTAATTTCCTATGTGTGCCATTCAACTGCACTTCATCTGTATTTTCCTTTTTATCACTGCCTCATTTCCCATTATTCACATATGTTAAACTAGGCACCGCATTGTAAATTGGTTTCTGTTCTCCAGTTATGCAATGTTCTGCGGGGTTCATCCATCATCCTTACGTACATATTTATTTTATCACGTATATTACGATCGTAAGCTTTGGATATATCACAGCCCATGTGTTTAAAATGGGCCAATTGCTTAGAAAGTCAGCGATCCCGACTACGAAATGCAACATTCCGGTTGGGGGATGTGTAATGTTGGCCACATATTATTATTACATAACTTGCGCAAGGACTACGAGGGCATTCCCAGAAGTACCCGACTGGCATATATATAGCGGTTGGTGTTTCAAACAAATGACTATGGTAGAAAGTACCAACCTTATAAAGCTTAAGTTTGAAGTTTGACGATGCTACGTTGTTAGCAATTGTTTGGCAGCCGTTAATAGTGAACGCTCTCAGCGAATTTGTAAACATAGATAAAACTGGCCATCGTTATGTGATACAATACTTTCATTTGAAAGGTCTTAGTCCAACTAATATTAAAGCTGAGCTAGATTCTACTCTGGGGGAGTCTGCTCCTTCGTTTACAACAGTAGCATATTGAGTGGCAGAGTTTAAGCGAGGCGTACGAGCTGCGAACATCGCAGTGGTCGACCGAATGAGGTGACCACGCCAGAAATTGTGAAGAAAATCCACAAAATGGCATTAGATGATCGTCAACTGAGTGTGGGCGAGCTAGCAGACATCGTACGCATTTCAAAAAAGGCTGTACATCGCACACTAACTGAAAATTTAGACATGAGAAAGCTGTGCGCAAGAGGGGTGCCGCGTTTACTCACAACGTAATAAAAAGCAACGTCGTGAGGATATTTCAGTCGAGTGTTTGTGCGATGTTTCGCTGCAATAAAGCCGAGTTTTTGCGTCGATTCATAACCATGGAAGAAACATGGGTCCATCACTTCAAACCTGAGACAAAGGAACAGTCAAAACAGTGGATTAAAAGGGGAGAATCGGCTCCAAAGAAGGCGAACACAGTTCCATCTACATGTAAGGTCATGGCGTCAGCTTTCTGGGATGCGCATGGGATAATTTTCATTTATTATCTTCAAAAAGGAAGAGCAAACAATGACAAGTATTATGCAAACTTATTGCAGCGTTTGAATGATGAAATCCTGAAAAAACTACCGCATTTAGCGAAAAAAGAAAGTTCTGTTTAATCAAGACAATGCACCAGTTCACACATCCATTATCGCTATGGCCAAAATCAATGAGTTAAAGTTCGAATTGCTTCCTCATGCATCCTATTCGCCAGACCTAGCCCCCTCTGATTATTTTCTGCTTCCAACGTTGAAGAAATATATTGGTGGTAAAAGATTTGCCAACAGTGAAAAGGTGGAGTTTGCAGTTGATGGCTATTTTGCAGAACTCGACGGTTCTCACTATAAACAGGGTATCGAAACTATTGAACATCGCTGGGTAAAGTGTATCGACCTGAAAGGGGACAATGTAGAGAAATAAAGATGTCTTTTCCCAAAATTTTTGTTTTATCTTTGTTAGGTCGGGTAATTCTGGGACAGTCCTCGTATGTAGAGGTTCAGCGTAGTTGTCATTTTTATGAATTATAGATATTCCGATCTTCTCTATATCCTTTATCAAGTGCTTCTTTTACGCTGTTTTTCTCAAGCTACTAGATCATTTCACACGAACCACCTTGCCACAGGCCTTATTGTAATCTATGAAGGCTATATGTGCTTCTAGGCCTTTTCTCACGATGTTTCTCTATTATGTTGTAGCGTGAATACAGCATTGCTACATGAACGATCTTTAAGTCCATTTGCTTTTCAGATATTGATACATCATTTCTATGACCTGCATTCTTCCTATTGAAAATGTCATTTTATTTCAAGCTATTTACTGCCCTTCTTCAAAGTTACTTGACTGCTAATTTTTAATCTGTTTGAACACTATTTATGGGTCTTTTGTTACTTTTAAGTTTGCATACTAAAGAAAATACGATAAAATAAAACAAGTTTGCATACTAAAGAAAATACGATAAAATAAAACATTTCCTTATAATTTTTTTTTAAAAAAACTGTTGTAGTGTAACTCTGGTTTATATTTTATGACTGCTAACTAATTTAAACTGGAACAATCTTGCATACAAGAGTTTGAAGAAACTTTATAGACGCGTTTCACATTTGTTTCAAACGGTGGTTTACTATATGTTCAGCGACGTTTTAGCCAGTGGGTGGGAGTGCCCTTCCAAGCAGGTAGGGGTTTAGCTACTGGAAGAAGTTAGGTTTACTGGGTCTGAGAAAAGTGAGAGGTAAAGACGGGCGATAGTGAAACACTGTTAGCAGTTTTTCACTACATGCGGCACGAGTTCATCATACTGTGTACTCCTCCCTACAACTAAAGCCACCCCATGACTTAGCTAAAACGCTGAACAGACAGTACATGGAGTACATCTAAAGTGCTGATGTTAGCCAAACTTCTGCATAGGTATACGGATCTGAAATGTTGCACCTACAGAGGTTCAAAAAAGCATTCGTTTCCACTTTTAAAATTCAAGTAGCCCAATGACACAGGAACTCCTAATTTTTTTATACGTAGAGAGAAAATCGATATTACAGTTTATGAGTTATGGGTTTTAGGATTTTTCATTTCATTTTTACTTTCTCTACTACGTATAAAGTAGGGGAAGTATTGTATTCCACCCAAACATTCGATAGCGAGATTTCACCGGAAATATATGTTTTGAGACCCCCTGAATTCAAAAAAAGCATTTTTGGAAACATGTCCGTGTGTGTGTGTGTGTGTCTGTGAACAGCATAACTCAGAAACGAACAGTCGGATAAACACCAAACTTGCTATTTAGGTTCAGTATCTTCCAGAGATGCGACACGAAGGTTTTCAAGAAAATCCTCTCACCCCAGACTACCCTTTACATGGAACATTTTTCGAAAATTTTAATTTTCTCAAAAATGGCTCTAACGATTTTGATTAAAGTACAATATGTTTAAGATACTTTCATGACAAATAAAATGTATATCTCGAATTTTCTGGGAATGTCTCCAAAAGCATTCTTCATTGTGAACGACTTTTGCATAACTGGTAAACCATAAGAGATAGACAAAATTTTACTACACAAAAAATGTAGATCGCATTAAAATACACGATTTATGTCATGTACATTTTTGTTTGTTTGTTTGTTGAGTGAACCATTTTCGAGATATTGCTTGTTATTCCCTTAAATGTTTCAATACTTATTTTCTCAAATGGGAATTCGTTATTCATTTTTTTTGTCTTGGATATGCAAAGAGTATTAATCTGTGGCAAAGAGAATGGTGCTGCACCTAGCAACCAGCTATTAAGAGATATGTCTATGTTTAAAGGCTACTGTATTTCTATATTGCCCTTGCAATTACAAAATAAGGGGATCATAGTACGCCTTAAGCGATAGTCAAATATTTTTAGAACTGGTCGCTATGTGTAAAATGTAATTCTCTTTGCATGTCAAAAGATCGTTTCTGCAAATGTTTATCTCGATTAATATGAAATAGATGGAGAATAAGAGTTTTTAAAAATAGTTTGTACAAGAGTAGAGAAAGTCATGTGAGTGTAACACATCAGAATTTTTTTTAACTTTGTGGCACCGTGTATTCAGGTTTTTGCCCAGTAGCTATCCTTAAATATTGTTTTTAGACAGCATGGCCTTAGAGTAGAACTTCTAACACACTGCACACGAGCTAAAAGCTTTAGATTATCGCAGCAGAATCTGTAGTATGACCAACTTTGGTAACAAGTCCAAACATATGACAATTGTCCTTAGTATCTGCAAATGTTTAATAAGTCGACTTGGTTTGATTAGGTTTTACTTTTCATTACGTCTTTTTACATGATTAATTTCTCACGGCGCTCGCATTATCTGTTCACAATACAAATCGTCATACTTCGATTTATCGCAATTGGTTGTAGAGTTAACCTACACGTTATAGTAGTAGATTTCTTTGATATAAAACGCTATTCTTTTATCTAACCTACATAAAGATTAAGTCGCGGAAATTATGAATCCAGAGGAAAATGAAATAGAAGCGAAATTACAGAAGCAGCAGAAAGAAAAACACAAGAAGTATTTATCCAAAACAATCCAGAAAGCAATATGATACAGCATTTACCGCTTCATTGTCTGGTGTAAGGCAAAACATGCTGAAAATAATTTCACTGAAAATGACTGCTGGCGAATCAACGCGCTATCTAAAAAAAAATAGCATACGTCACACGTGTTTAAAGTGGTTTTATTTTGCTCGTAGGTTTCCGAAGCTCGGCATATGGCCTTTGTTTGGCAAACATTCCTATTCGCAAAATAAAATCCTACTTTTACTCCTTGTATCATGATCTAATATTATGGGAGAATTGATTAAATAAACGATAACACACACGCACGCACATACCAGACTCCGGTCATGCCAAGAAACCTTCTTGTTTAAAGAAAAATGCACCAAGTCCAGCCGGGAATCGAACCCGGATCACCTCAAACAGTTTCATTATTATTATTATTATTATTATTATTATTATTATTATTATTATTATTATAAGTTGCACCGGTTAAAACTAATAGAATGAATATTCTTGAATAACGCCACAGAAAACTAATATTGTTTATTCTGCATAAAAATGAATTCCAGTAACTTGGCTGGTAGAATTTTTTCAAGTGGAGATGAACACTTTCTGGGGTTGAAGAAAACTTGTGAAAGCATTTAAAATGGGGCTTAAAAGGAAAGCAACATTAAAGACATTTACCAAGATATCTATATTATCTTAGTTACCAATGCTATTTTACCAGAACAAAACGAATGTACGTGAAAATTACTGCAGACTCTTATAGTTCTCCCATGTTATAACGAACGCTAGTTATATATGTCTTGCAGCACACAGCGCCGAAAAGACACAAATTTCAGTTTATTGCGAAATCCATAAACTAAGGCAACATGTGAGACCTATATGCAATTACTCGTTTGGAATCCCAATGAGTCTAAGCCGCATGGTCGAGCTTTATTGTGCACTCAAAAGGCAATATTGGCGAAAGCTGTAATGCACCACCTACAGGATTCCAGAAGCAAAGCCTTCCTGACATCGCTGGCCTCAAAATAACGTGGTACCGCCCTCCTGTATTCTATCGAGGTGTGTGGAACATCGGTATATTATTTCAGGGCCCTAAGCATGATAAAGAATGACCCAAAAATGGCATAAAAATGACTAAACTGTCGTGGTGTCCTCCTGGCAGAGTCAGATACGTAAAGTTACTTCTCAACTTGTCTATAAATTGTGTGGCGTTGCAAAATGTCTTTCAGTTTTGTGTTGGTTTACAGAGAGCGATGTTAACCGTGGTGTTTTACTTAAGGGAAGCTGTGACTTTTAAACTATGCTTTAACACATTAGCTTAAACCATTATTTGCAATAATAATAATAATAATAATAATAATAATAATAATAATAATAATAATAATAGCTAAAACAATGGTTACCTCACTTTTACTAGGCATATTAATTCACTGCTTTTTCTTTCTTCCTTTCTTTCTTTTGTTTTCTGTTTGTTTTGCTTGAGTTTAGCATCATTCAACCGAAATTCGTCTTCTCAGGATAAAGGGGGCGGTCGGTCTGGGTGGCTGAATTGGTTAGGCGCTGGCCTTCTGATCCCAAGGTCTGGGATTTAAAGCCGGCCCAGACTGATGGTTTTTAACTGTGCTTAAAAGCGACAATCCCATGTCAGTAGATTTACTAGGATGTAAAAGAACTCCTGCGGGATGAAATTCTGGCACATCGGCGGCGCTGATATGATCCGGGCAACTGGCACAAAATAATTATTTTTATTTTAGGATAAGGGGAAATAACAAATCATTTTCAAATCCTGTGGTAGATCTCAATTTTATGCAGCAGTAATCTTTCCATACGAATATTAAACCCGTGATGTAGTGGTTAGCATGTTAACCTCTAGTTCCCGAGGTCGCGGGTTCAAACCCGGCGGAGCGCGATGGATTTTTTCGCGCGTAAAAATCCTTAGCATGGCTTCCTTCGGAAGGGAAATACAGCCGGTGATCCCGTGTCATAGATTTACGGCACGTAAAAGAACCTCAAGCCTGATAAAGAGTCTTCTGACCAAAATTACTGATCTTTCACGCTCAATATAGAATGGGACGCTAAGAACCATAGCAGTTAAAGAGCGTCCATAAATAAAACTCTGTTTTGAATATTAAGCAGTGCAAGAGTTGAAAGCCTTGCGTGACGTTTGGAATTCTGTGTATATTATCTTGAAAGCTCAGAATGGAAGTGAAAACTAAAATTATAATCTCTTCTGTGAAAATGTCATAATTAGTTCATGGAAAAGTTTATCACACTTCAGCATTTTCCTCCACAACAGATCTTTGTCAACTGCTTGCTTGCAGATTACGATTTTGTCGCTCCTGTGGCTCCATAAACACTATAATCACAAATGCCGCTGCAGCGATATTATTATTATTATTACTATTATTATTATTATTATTATTATTATTATTATTATTATTATTATTATTACTATTAAGCTTAAGCCTCGTCCGAAATGCTGGATAAGTTCGCTAAAGCTTCTGCATACTGGTGTATACACTACTTGTTAGTAACATCTCTCTAGATTATATTAAATAAAATAAATAAATGTAATATAAGTATAGTATACATATAAAACGCATAGTGAATACATCTGACACATGCTGACTGCCGCCCGAATCCAACGCTATGAATCGTACCAACGCCTTCTAGGTAGTGTTGACTGTAACAATAATAAATACGGATGTAGTTGGCAGTGCTTATTCTGAGCGCTCGTTTCTAAACAACAAGCTTGTGACTGAAAATATGGGTGAAAATCCCGAGGAAATTTCAACTAGGGCGCTAAACACCTACTTTTCGGCGTGTTAACAGTCCGACAAGCAGCTGTTTTAGAGAGCGTGTAACAAACTCGCCATTGTCTATATTCTCTCCAGCGGCAAAGCCAATGAAAATACACCGAATAGGAGAATCTAGTTCCAGACACATTCCGCTAAGAGATTCAGTACATAAGGAAGCTAAACCTAAAAGACCATCAAGCACCCAGGACTATGTTAGAGAAATATGAGAACTAGAAACGCAAAGCTTTGCAAGGTCTAGGAAGAACACACGATGCAGACCGATTACCAGCAGTGGACATCTGCACATTCAGCCATTCATTACAGCCCATAATTATAGTGATTATGTCAATGTACGTACATGACAAATAGTCGCCGTGTACAAAGTTTATCCCAAGTTATGCAAAAAATGGACATAGCCCAGTGGGCTTTGTTGCATGTTTAGGTAAGTCTTCGAGATACAAAAAAAAAAAAAAAACTGATGTATTACACTCACATGACTTTCCGCAACTCTTGTACAAATTATTTTTACAAACGCTTATTCCCCATATGCTTCATGTTAATCGAAATATCCAGATGTTAATCTTATTGCTAATTTTCTTGTAGATGCAAGGGGAATTGGTAGGCTTTAAGCTATAATCAAATATTTTAAGAGCTGGTTGCAATGTGGAGTATTCCATTCTCTCTGCATTACCAGAACAAAAAAAAAATTGAATAACGAATTTGAGAAAAAGTATAACTATTGGAAAATTTAAAGGAATAACAAGCAATATCTCGAAAATGGTTCACTCAACAAAAACAATGTATATGACATAAATTGTGTAATTTAATGCGATCTACATTTTTTGTGTAGTAAAATTTTGTCTATCTCTTATGGTTTACCAGTTATGCAAAAGTCGTTCACAATGAAGAATACTTTTGGAGACATTCCCAGAAAATTCGAGATATTTATTTCATTTGTCATGAAAATATCTTAAACATATGGTATTTTAATCAAAATCGTTAGAGCCATTTTGAGAAAATTAAAATTTTCGAAAAATGTTCCATGTAAAGGGTAATCTGGGGTGGGGGAATTTTCTTGAAAACCTTCGTGTCGCATCTCTGGAAGATGCTGAACCTAAATACCAAGTTTGGTGTTTATCCGACTGTTCGTTTCTGAGTTATGCTGTTCACAGACACACACACACACACACACTGGCATGTTTCCAAAAATGCTTTTTTTTGGATTCAAGGGGTCTCAAAACATATATTTCCGGTGAAATCTCGGTATCGAATTTTTGGGTGGAATGCAATATTTCCCCTACTTACTATACGTAGTAGAGAAAGTAAAAAACAGGCATTCATTATTATTATTATTATTATTATTATTATTATTATTATTATTATTATTATTATTGTCTTATTTCGGAACACGTCATTTGCTCCGAAAGAAGGTCGCAATTCCAACTATATGCCCGATTTTAAAACTCAGGAGCAAGTTTACCACTTCATTGGTATACTACCAGAAAAATCTTTTGTTACATTCACATGACTTTCATTACCCTATACTGTTTATTAGTGGGTATACAAATTATTCTTCGAAAGCTTATTTTTCTATCTACTTCATTTTAACGAGATAAACCTCTGCAGAAATAGCTGCATTATACATTTCGTTATGCATCAAGGGGAGCAACGATAGTCGAATGTTTAAGAACTGCACGCTATACGTTGCCTTAAAAGCGAGAAACAACTACACATCGACAGGACTTCAAAGCAATGACAAAATAGAGCAATTCGAACCATTAATAACGGATATCTCGGCAATGGCTTATGCCACAAAATAATTATTTAAAATAAATTATGCGTTTTAAAGAGATCTACATTCTTGACACAGTATGTTTTCGTCTATCGCTTAACGTATTTCAGTTATAC
This sequence comes from Deroplatys truncata, assembly GCA_030765065.1. Lineage (NCBI taxonomy): Eukaryota > Metazoa > Arthropoda > Insecta > Mantodea > Mantidae > Deroplatys > Deroplatys truncata. Next base: position 171,046,941 of record CM060983.1, read on the forward strand.
AAATTTATACAAAAATCCTTCCGGAAAACACTTTACAGGCCATTCAGAAAATTCAAGCTTTATATTTTATTTGCCATGTAAATAGGTATTTTTAATATAGGTATGGTATTTTAATCAAACTCGTTAAGAGCCATTTTTGAGATCAAGAATTTCCAAAAATCTTCAATGTAAAAGGTAGTTGAGGTGCGGGGGGATGTTCATGAAACTTTTCGTGTCACATCTTTGGTATTTATCAGACGTTTCGCTTTTGAGAAACACACGAATGTTTTTCTAGAAAAAAAAATGTACTTGCGATGAAATCTCGTATCGAATTTTTGAGTGGAATGTAATAGTTTCACCACATATCTACTATGTACGTGGTAGAGAAAGTTAAAGAAAAACCACATACACACAGGGTTTACAGAGTTATTTTATTTAGAATACGATCGACTTTACCTCTGAAAGTTACTGCAACAAAAATGGTTTCTGTATTCTATTAAAATCTGATGTGTCGCATTCATAGACCTTTCTCAACTCACTCTTCTACAAACTATTATTACTCATTATTTTATCTATATCTTGTTAATTCAGATAAATTTTCAATTCACATTTACCATTTCTCTGTAGCATACAATAGGTAAAGCGATTGTCACATTTTTAAAGGGAGCGGCGTGTCGCTATGCGATGCTTCTGAAATTCCTGCTCTTTTCATTACAAGAAAAAGAGAGAGAAAGAAAGAAAGAAAAGCTATAAGACTTCCCAGTTAGGAAAAGTATAGATATTTGGAAATTCAAACCATTAACACGGAATATCTCCGAAATAGAATGACATGACGAAATTATGTTTTAGCGAGATCTACATTTTTTGTGTATCTCTTAGATTACCAATTATACAAAAGAATATTCAGAATGAAGAGGGCTTCAGAGGTAATTCTCAGAAAATTCAAGATATACATTTAATTTGTCATGAAAATATATTTAATATATGGTATTATAATCAAAATCGTTAGGGCCATTTTTGTGAAAATCACATTTTCGAAAAATTTCCCATGCAAAGGGCAGTTTGGGGTGGGGGATTCTCTTAAAAACCCTCGTGTCGCATCCTTGGAAGACGCTGAACTAAAATACCAAGATTGGCATTTTATTTTCGTTTTTGAGTTATGCTGTTCGCTCTCTCCCTCTCCCACCACCTCTCTCTCTTTCTCTCTTACGGATGTTTCTCTAAAAATGCTTTTTATGGGTTCAGGGAATCCCAAGAGGTGTATTTCCGGTGAAATTCGATATTTAATTTTAGGGTGGAATACACTACTCACGTAGTTGAGAAGGTAAAAACGAACCTCTTAGTAAATAACTGCAAGTAGGGTCGCAAGATACACGAATATTCATGTGAGCCAAGCCATGCGTAAAAGCTATTACGTAAATGTTTACATTAACGCAGGCTTGATATCTCTGCATATGAAACGCCGTAATTTCTGCTTTTCGATATTCAGTTGTGTTTGGTTTTATAATGGAAAAGGGAAACATTATTTAAATATGCGCTTGCACTACAGCATTTGTGTAGATATGCAATGTTTATGCTTTCTAAGTTATTGTAATTAATCTAGCTCCGCATAATTTTATACAATGGGTTCTTTGTTAAGCAAACAAGGAGCTACCCATGATTGTTATCCTCACGTTAGCTTTAGGTAAATGAATCAGTAATGCCAAGTCTGTATGTGCATAGCAAAGTATTGCATTAGGTTAACTCAAAGATTGCTTTTGAATGGATGCCACCAAGGGATGAAAAAGAGGACGAAGTCGAAGAACATGGAAGAATGGAGTTACGGAAACCATGAAGGAGAGACAATGGATAGTAGGATAGGATAGAATGGGTTTTGTCAATACGAAAGGATGTCTAGTTTAATGTGTATTTGGCTGTCAGAAGATGATGTAAACATTGTAAAAACTGAATAATAATAGTAATAATAATAATAATAATAATGCTTTATACGTTAGAAGTACAAAGTAGATACGTATAGTATCAGAGTGACAAGGAAAATATTATATTAAGCTAAACTTAAAAGCACAAAAACTTTTCTCATCTTTTTCATCTATACTAATGCTATAAAGAGAGAAAAATTATGTGCACGTGTGTGTTTCGACCATTATTTTACCACTGAAAAGCCTTGTTCTTCCAGACGGTCATAGGCTATTATTCTTATTACTGGTATTATAAGAGGGAACTCGGCACGATCCAGGGAGGATAATATCTATGCCTCAGAAGGGAATGCCCCCGGAGGAAGGAGTTGGGAGGAGACACGGGGCAGCCGGAATCAAGAGTGGCGGCACAGCAATGACAAGGCCCTACAGTTATAGACTATATAAGGTTTCCAAAAATGTTAAAACTGCGGGCGTTAGGTTTTAGTATTTTTTTTCTTTTACATATTACTGTCACTCAATTACAATTCCGTTCCATTGAATTGAAACAGCAGAGGCTGGCTTTGGCACTTCGTTGCAAATATAGCAGCGTTTTAGTGACTTCGACCCCAAAGAAGTAAACGGGAAGGCATAAAATATTTTAAAACTGAATCATTGAGAGTTCTATCTCGTGTTCATATCACCACATTTTCCTATAAATATAAGTGAACTTGATGCGGAGTATTTTCGTATAGATTTATGATTTTGACAAAACTTTAGAATCTGGGAAAACGATAAGCCCTCCCACCACTACAAAAAACTTTGGTTACCCCTACATAAGCCCAATGTTCAAATCTTAACATACAAATCAACATTCTTTGGCCTATGTTGACGTTTTGCACATTTACTACAAGGACACTAAAAGAAAATTACCAGCTGCCTTAGAAGTCAAAAAGCTACGTCACCATTTGAATCTCTTATGCAGAACTCTCCACTGCTTAAAACTTCTGCCATCTGTCGAAAATATTGCACGATTATGCAATAGGAACTGGCAAAAACCACAGATTATCTTACAACTTCCAAAAAGCACGTAATTCAATTATACCTACAGTACTCCGAAATTTTTAAAGGCTATGCTTACTTTGATTTCAAACCCTTATTGATAAAAGGATACTGCTTGGCCAAATGCAAATCTGTGCACTTGCATTAGAGGGCTTGCCAGAAATTATAGGATACCATACAACTTCTAAAACCTATCCCTATTCACATTTTCAACCCTTTAAGTAATTTGATCACATCTGGACAAAACTTTGAACATCTTCACTTTAGGTACAAGTGAAAATTATAGTCTACTAAGACTTGCCACCCCTAAGTTGCAGAATGTATAATGTCGGATAAAGTAGCTATACCCAAAGCAGCGAATTAAAGGGTACTAGTGTAAACAAACCGACATGCCTTCGTCGCAGCACATCTTTCGATCGAATAATAAGTAGGCCCTTACTGTAATAGATATAATCACCACCCTTTTTGTACTTCAAATAATAAACACAGTAAATAAGCGTAGTATCTTAATAAAGTTTCACTTGAACACAAATTAAATAATTAGCTTGCATCTATTATTATAGCAATGCAACCATCGGTATTTCCGCGTTGTTTACTAGAGAGAAGCAACGGTCGTGCTAATACAGTATTGCTTATGTCGCGATCATCGGCTGAGTGTGTGCTCGTAGCAGAGCAGTATATTTAAACATAGAAGCGGCGCAAAAAAAAAAAAAAAAAAAAATCTGATGTGTTACACTCAAATGACTTTCTCTACTCTTGTGCAAACTATTTTTACAAACGCTTATTTCCCATATACTTCATGTTAGTCGAGATATCGAGATGTTAATCTTATTGCTAATTTTCTTGTAGATGCAAGGGGAATTGCTAGGCTTTAAGCGATAGTCCAATATTTTAAGAGGTGGTTGCTATGTGGAGTATTCCATTCTCTTTGCATTACCAGGACAAAAAAAAATGAATACCGAATTTGAGAAAAAGTATAAGTATTCGAAAATTTTAGGGAATAACAAGCAATATCTCGAAAATGATTCACTCAACAACAAAAATGTATATGACATAAATTGTGTATTTTAACGCGATCTACATTTTTTTTGTGTAGTAAAATTTTGTCTATCTCTTATGGTTTACCAGTTATGCAAAAGTCGTTCACAATGAAGAATACTTTTGGAGACATTCCCAGAAAATTCGAGATACACATTTCATTTGTCATGAAAATATCTTAAACATATGATATTTTAATAAAAATCGTTAGAGTCGTTGAGAAAATTAAAATTTTCGAAAAATATTCCATGTAAAGGGTAATCTGGGGTGGGGGGATTTTCTTGAAAGCCTTCGTGGCGCATCTCTGGAAGACACTGAACCTAAATAAAAAGTTTGGTGTTTATCCGACTGTTCGTTGTTTCTGAGTTATGCTGTTCAGAAACACACACACACACACACACACAGACATGTTTCCAAAAATGCTTTTTTGGATTCAGGGGGCCTCAAAACATGTATTTCCGGTGAAATCTCGGTATCGAATTTTTGTGTGGAATACAATACTTCCCCTACTTACTATACGTAGTAGAGAAAGTAAAAATACTTAAAAGCTCTGTGATAGTTTTGAATGCATATAACTTTTTGAACGTTATTGTTAAGGATGTCATTAAATAACATCGGAAGAATCTAGTGTGTCTCTGTGAACGCTGTTTCCAATACAAGTGAAGTAGACAGGAACTGTGAAGAGCCCGACAAAGAAAAGGAATCGACGTTCGGACAAGTGGACGACTTTGTGAAAAGTATCATATCCTTCAAGGTGTATAGTTTTTTCTCAATAATGAGTTCCTACCATTAAGATTCCTTTCTGTAGTAAACAGTAACAAAATATATTTCATAACATTTCTTCATTCATTCTTGAATTAGTACATTAGTACAATTATATTCATTATTAAGTATAGGGCACGTATTTCTTTAAAGTTCAGTGCTGGTACAGCGAAAGATCTCCATGCGTTCAGAGATATCAAGCGCGGAGTGAGACTACGTACATTCTTTATGTGCGAACACATTCTCAGGCCGGAAAGACCCGAAACCACTATACGAATCTCATAATGATCCCATATACGACAAGTCCATGACTGTCGAGAGATAGCGTTCTAATCACAGGTTTCTTGTTTGCACCCAAGTCTTGCATCTATTCTGGGTATAATTGCAGAAATTCGTCATTTGTTTCTTAGAACATTTTGAGAGCGTCTAAAATAATCAGATGTGTGTTGCTTCTTAGAAAAAGGAGAAAAGTGAATTTCGTGTTCTGATTAAGCACTACTTTTTGCATGGTAAGACGGTGAAGGAAACGGAAGAAAAGCTGAACAATTATTATGGGGACTCTGCTCCATCACATGGCATGGTTCACAAGTGGTTCACAGAATTTTGATGTGGCTGTTCGAGCACTGTAGATGCCGTGCGCACAAGACGGCCGGTTGAGGTCACAACAGAAGAAATGGTGAAAAAATTCACGATATTGTGTTTGAAGACTGCCGAATGAAAATCGGTGAGCTAGCAAAGACGGTCAATATCTCGAGTGAACGGGTGTATACCATTCAGCACGAATATTTGGGTATGAGAAAACTGTCAGCAAGATGGGTGCCGCGACTGCTCACAATTGAGAACAAGCGGAATCATGTGACCATTTCACAGGGATGTTGAACATGTTCCAGCGCAACCCAAATGAGTTTTTGCGGCGTTATATCACGGTTGATGAAACTTGGATCCGTTACTATCAACCTGAAATCAAACAACAATCAAAGCAGTGGATTTCCTTTGGCGAACCTGCTCCAAAGAAAGCGAAAACCATTCTGTCGGCAGGAAAAATCATGGCAGCTGTCTTTTGGGATACACAAGGGGTGATAGAAATCCATTACCTGGAAAAGGGTAAAACGACCACAGGCTCATATTATGCCGCAATGCTGGATCAGTTTCACAAGGAATTGTTAAAGAAACGACCCCATTTGGTGAAGAAAGAGGTTCTCTTTCTCCAGGATAATGCACCCGCACACAAATCAGCCATTGCCAACGCAAACTTCGTGGAATTGGGCTACGAACTGCTACCTCACCCACATACTCTCCAGATTTGGCTCCGAGCGACTTATTCCTCTTCGCAAACCTGAAAAATTGGCTGGGAAGAAATTCACGCCTAGTGAACACATCATGGCAGAAACAACCTGATATTTTGCAGACTTCAAAACATCATTTTTTTGGAAGAGTTAAAAAAAATTGGACAACGTTATTGAATTGAAAAGAGACCATGTTGAGGAATACAATTTATTTTTTTGGAAAAAAATGTTATTTTCTTTAAAAAGTCACTGACTTATCAATCCGCCCTCGTATATCCGCGCCAGAAACTTGACAATAGGAAGCATGGTTTTCGTTGAAGAATTTTACTTTTCAAGACACTTTTACAATATACAATTTCTAGCTATACCACCTCACCGGCTCTTATTAGTATGGAAGATTGTTGACTGTGTATATACTATTTGTCACTGCAAACAACGCAGCCTGTAGCTGCTAGTTTAGCATATGTTATATGGTTCCTTGTCGCGAAGTTTCCCCTCTTGGGCGTAATGGCTGACGTCTAATGAAGGCTTAATAAGGAACTGCAACGCACCAATGGAAATGCTCCGCTTTCACTTTCTTATGTACTAGCTGAGCGCTGCTTGTAATCAAAAACAGCGGTCGTGTTTCACTCATCACAGCACGAGAATAAAGGCTTCGAAAAGAAATGAAATACGTAAAATAGTCCCAACATTTACATTAAAAAGAAGAAAGAAATCCAGAGAGGTAGCACGAGCTCTGACGTCAAACCTAAAATTCCCCAACGATTCTTGTGAATGAAATAATGTAGTCAGCACGCCTTAGATTTTTTTGTGGGGGGAGTTGTAAAGAGAGCGAAACGAGTTTCACAACTGAAACATGCTAATGAAAGGAAACGCTGGTATTCCTGGCAAAGATGTTCCTACGAGATTCTATGTCACATCAGATCCCTTTTCCTGCACTAATGATCTGCTGCCACAACAAAATAATATAATTATGTATAGGAATGCATGCCTGTCTATAGCAGCATCCAAAAGAAAGTCTTAACTGAATCACCAGTTTAAAACAAATGTTCATTCGAGATGGGGGGAAAAAGCAAAATAAAGAACACTAACATGCCATAACTATCCATACACTTGCACTTGGGCATTTGAGACCATATGTTTCTTTTATTTACAGAAAAAAAATCTGATGTGTTACACTTACATGCTTTCTCTACGCTTGTAGAAACTATTTTTACAAACGCTTATTCTCCATCTACTTCATGTTAATCGAGATAAACATTTGCAGACTCTATCTTATTGCTAATTTTCTTGTAGATGTAAGGGGAATATATATTTACAAGGGCAATAAAGAAATACAGTAGCCTTTAAGCACATACATATCTCTTAATAGCTGGTTGCTAGGTGCAGCACCATTCCCTTTCCCACAGATTAATACTCTTTGCATATCCAAGACAAAAAAATGAATAACGAATTCCCATTTGAGAAAAAGTAGAAGTATTGGAAAATTTAAGGGAATAACAAGCAATATCTCGAAAATTGTTCACTCAACAAAAAAAAATGTATATGACATAAATTGTGTATTTTAACGCGATCTACATTCTTTGTGTAGTAAAATTTTGTCTATCTCTTATGGTTTACCAGTTACGCAAAAGTCGTTCACAATGAAGAATACTTTTGGAGACATTCCCAGAAAATTCAAGATATACATTTCATTTGTCATGAAAATATCTTAAATATATGATATTTTAATCAAAATCGTTAGAGCCATTTTTGAGAAAATTAAAATTTTCAAAAAATGTTCCATGTAAAGGGTAATCTGGGGTGTGGGAATTTTCTTGAAAACCTTCGTGTCGCGTCTCTGGAAGATATTGAACCTAAATACCAAGTTTGGTGTTTATCCGACTGTTCGTTTCTGAGTTATGCTGTTCACAGACACACACACAGACAGACACACACACGGACATGTTTCCAAAAATGTTTTTTTTTGGATTCAGGGGGTCTCAAAACATATGTTTCCGGTGAAATCTCGGTATCAAATTTTTTGGTGGAATACAATACTTCCCCTACTTACTGTACGTAGTAGAGAAAGTAAAAACTTGATCCAAATACTGAATCTGCAATAGTGCTTCGTAATATTCATATAATTGTAAGGCGGTAAACTAAATACCTTATATTAAGATTCTGAATTTGTGTTTTATTAATTTTAGCTAGCTTTTCTGTGATTCGATAAAAATGTTATAATAATTTATTTTTATTTATGATTCTAATGTTATAATGGACATATGTATAGTTTTGTTTCCAAATAGTTTCAAAACCATAACATTCAAAAATTTATTTACAGATGGCAGCACATCCATAGCCATGTCTAAATATAAAATCTAACTATTTCTCTAATAAAAAGTACCAAATCCTGTTTTCAGTGATAACTCAATATTATGATTAACGGTAGAAAATATCAAATCCATGCTGAATTTAATGCTAAAACGTACCAAATCTGAATCGATTCCCTATTGGTTCTCGATTTTGATGACGATGATATCAATGTTCATTATAATGATAAGAACAGCAAACATAGGTTACATGTTTTGAAATAATGTTTAATTTAATCATAGTCATAGCAAATATGTGTAGCTCCATTCATAATACTTATTATTTAATCTAATATATACCACATACAGTTTTGCAGCTTTCATAGTTTTTGTTTCCCCATTCATAATATTAATTATTTCACATCCAATTTTGTTGCCACAATGTACCAAATCCAAACTAAAACTATTAATAACTACTTGTAAATGGCTAAATATCCTAAACATATGCCAAAATACGATTGACGATAGGTGTATAAAAATTAATTCTGCTGGATGAATAACCTTTTGGAAACAAGCTATACGTAGATTCCTTAAAGTTTCAGGACTACACAGGATATACTTCCCCTTAATTCCTTACTTTGTTTGTTAAGGGTGATAGATTGGATTGGATTGTGAAGCGGAAGGAATTCGGCATCGAACCAGGAATGAGGATATCGTACCGGTGCCCCAGGGGGGGGGGCCCAGGAAGAAGGGATGAGGTTAAGGGAGACACCGGGCAACCGCAACTAGGAGTGACGGCAGAACAGTGACAGGGTCCCCAGTTTCCAGATATAGACGCCCGGCATTCAGAGAGGATGATAAATATTACAGCTATGATCTCTGCAACAATGTGTCGTCGCCGTGGGAAGTGTCAGTAGCTCGTATTCGGAGACCGTGGATTCAAATCCCATGTATCGGCCGATTTGCCTCTTTCACCCCCCTCCCCGTAGCTTCACTCAGTTGCCAAAGAAATACCGAGCCCAAAGTTCCACCTGCACACAAAAATAAAAATAGACGGTACAGGAAGGTGGTTATGTAACTAACGTTATCAGCGACTTACATAAGCAACTGTATACAAAAGCTAGTATGCAACTAGGGCCATTTTTCTAGCATCACAATGCCTACATGTACATTCAAAGAACTGCCATTATCCCACTAACTCTTACTATCCAAAAACCGACCAATGCTCTGTAACCAGTGTTAAGTACCGTTTAGTGAGTCTTATGTTTGAATGTGAACATTTAAAACCTTATAGATTAAAATACAAAGTTCATTCCGGTAAAATGAAAACATTTAATGATTATGAATCTACTCTAAATGTTATGAAACACGCTGAAGCTATTAAATTACTAATGCTATTATAACAATGTGTACTTGTTCCGTTGTCTAGCCTTTAAGTTTGAATGTTAAAAGGAATTGTGTTTCATTTCTCAGTTGTCAGTAACAATTACATTAAAATAGTTTATTGCTAAATGAAATAGCCTAATATAGCTTTTACCAGTTTTATATTATCAGTGTTAAAACATTTAATATTATATAACGTTATTGTAAAATGAAATATTGCATCCTTTATATTTTATTACCTTTTTATATTTTAGTTACATGTATTAAGATGTGATAAGTATCTTTGCTATTCTCGTAAGAGCATTTAAATCCTATTGAAATTCATTTACCTTAAAATGAAAGTAAATGGAAATATGTGCACTGTATTATGGCTCATGACCTAGTTATCTTATGTGTTACATTCACATGACCTTCCCTACCCATTCTTCAACAAACATTATAAAAGCCTGTTATTCCATCTGCTTCATGTTAATCGAGATAAACATGGGCAGAAATGGTTTTATCACGTATTTTCTTGAAGGTACAATGGGAATTCGGGAATACAGTAGGCTTAAGCGATAGTCAAACCTTTTAAGAGGTGGTAGCTAGTACTGGAAAATTCGTTTTTGAGTTATGTTATTCATAGACAGAAACAAACGAATCTTTTTCTAAAAATACTTCTTTATGGGTTCAAGGGACCTCAAAACATATATTTCCGATGAAATCTCGATATCGAAGTTTCGGTTGGAATATAACATTTCCCCTACTTACTGCACGTACTAGAGAAAGTAAAATCTGCCAGTCGTTGAAGGTTCCCAAAATCCACATTCCACCAAACCTCAATGGCAACATAAAATCATATATTGGTAAATCAATGAACCTACAGTAATAGTCGTGACATGACCAAGATATGACCCCCCTCCAAAAAAAAAAGCCAGGAATCGACGTACTCGTGAGCAACCTCACATTGCCTCCAGACAATCCTCTGTGACATTACTGTGATGCAATCCCAAGAGCTTCATCAATCTTCTCAGCTGTCCAACAGAGATTCTGCAACTTTCTATTCGATACGCTTCCTGTTGTTAAAAAGTAAAGTATTAATCATGTTTCTTTTTGATAAATCCATCGTGGTATTTCTCACTCTTGACGCAAGGAAAGAAAAAAAAAAAAGCTAATAAATAAAATTTGGAAAGAAACTGATTTGCTAATTTTTGCTTCTACAATTAATTTTAGTTTTCGCTTTCAACAGGCTATTTTTTTTCAACCCAACTATTTATTCCAAGGCCTTGACTGGCAATTTGGATGTCTAAGCGGACAGGAAGAGTGAACGTTGTCCGTTTTCTCACGCCCTCAAAGCAGATTTATTTTGGATTGAACCTAGATGACGTATTGTTTAATCACAGCACCGAGAGATGTAGCAATAAAGAGTAGTGCTGAAAAGCTATAGGATTTTTTAAACTGTATTTTCCACTTAAGTGCTATTAATTATTAAATTTTCCTTGGTCTCAAGCTCCAATTTCGTAGCGATGGAATGAATAGGTTAAATTTTCTATTTAAATTTCTAATAAAGGATCGAGAAAAAAAAGTTTCATCATTGTACTGCATGCTAAAATATGACTGTCAATAAAAAATTACTCGCTGTTCCATTTGTATCTATGACGAAATGTGTAATGTAGGTGTTTCTGCAAAAGTTTATTTGGATTAACATGTAGTATAGAGAAAATAAGCTTGAGTAAGAATAATTTGTGTACACACTAATAAACGATAAAGGGTAGAGAAAGCCATGTGAATGTATCACATCTCGTATAAAAGAGGAAATTGTAAATTATAAAGCTGCACAAAAGGTCCTTTTTGTCAATTTTGTTGTTTAATTTCCGCTTAACTGTAGTGTTTAACGCCTGTTCTCACTATATACCGTACAATTTGAGGTAATAAACATGGATGATACATGCAATGATAATTGGGGGGGGGAAACGTTCCAGATCGAAGTTTTAGAGTATCTCCCTGGCATTTGCCAACTATGACTGAGGAAAACGTGGAAAAACCCTAACACAAGAGGTCGCTTCTGACAGGATCATGAACCCCGGACCTCCCTTTCATGACTCCAACCTAAACGACCTCAAACACCCATATCGGTTCCTTTAACTCATACCATTTATAGGAAATATTTATCAATACTGGCAAGAAATAGCTGTGAAAATAAGCTTTTCTATGAGTAGTGGAAAATACGAGTATGAAAATATGTAACAGGTAGGTACGTAATAGTTATTTATGCGACGATCCTGTAATGGGTGTTATTAAGACGCGAGTGACGAATAACTTTCGACGCTCGCTCGTGTCGAAAACTTCACGAGCATCTTAATAACTATCGTATGAGAGTTGCATACAATAGTTTTTCTACGACATTTAGATATACTCCTAAAACAAATATTTAATACTTAGATGCATACGAAAGACAATAAAAATGTGATAAATCAATTTCTGGATACGTATTTTAGATGCGCTTCAATAACAATCCATACATGGTCGCAGGTATTGATTTTACAAGATGGAGACAGAAATGTTTATTAGTGAATTTGAAGAGGTGGCATTTAGTTCCACACCTCTTGATATCCTAGAGGAGGCGAGGAATGTAACCAAGAATTTACATTCTGAAAAATCAAAAGAAAATGCATGAAAAGTTGTACAAGTTCCTAGTTTGGCGAGCAAAAAAGAAAAAAAAATGCAACTTCATTGTCAGAAAATGTGCTTATAGATTACTTTGAAGAAATGTAAAAATCAATAAAATACCCAATCTTGTGTAGAAATTATTCTGTATTGAAGACTACTCTAAATATATCCAAATATAAAAAGTTGTATTACCTGTTAAAACAGAAATCGGTAGGGTACAGAGGGAAAAAATCAAAAACATTTTCTACAAATGAAATTAAAATCTTCATTGATGAAGCACCTGACAAAGATGCTAAGCAAAGGTGCTTTATGTACTGATAAAGGTATGTAAATATAACTATTTTCGTAGAAATAAATATGTTTATAAAGATTAATTTGCTAAATACATGATTTTGTTACAGGTAGCACTAATATTCGGAGTAATGGAAGCATGTCGAGGACATGAGTTACACGAATTAAAATTTGATGATGTGAAGAATTTAGAATCAACATTACTAGTTGAAGAAGTTATTTTGTTATTACCCCACGTCGGGAGCCAATTTGAACAAGTTATATTTTTCCGCTTTTTTATTTGCCCCACGTTTTGGGAGCCAATTTGAAGAATGTTTGTTGCTGCTACGTATGGAAAGTCAGTTTGAAGATGATGTATTATATTTTGACTGTTGGGGAGCCGAATTTGAAGTAGTTGCAACCGCACGTATGGTAAAATGTTTCCCGTAGCCTTCGTTCAAAAAAAGGTTTATAAAAATATTAACTTTGTAATTTTGACTGTTTCTTTAAATATTATATATTTATGTTTGCCTCGGCTGCGTCAGTATTATTTTTAGAGACATGAATTTCTTAACAGGGCGTGATGCGGCTGAAGAATGTAGGCTTACACAGATTATAATTTTCAATTCACTCATTTTTTTATTAATTCTTAACACGATTTTAATAACACTTCACTGATATAGAGAGCTGTGAGATTCTTTTGTTAATTACTTGCACTTTTTAACACGTAAACTATTTTCGTCCCACAGGAATAAGTATTAAATTTCTCGAGGACACATCTCGCGTCAGGAACACTGTCTACAACCAACACGTCCAGTTATGAGCGCTGTCTATAAGCATCTGACTGGATTTCTACCGCTTAAATTTGTAAATTTCTGTATATCAAGTCTCTGGCTATTCCTAATCCAATAGAATACTTTTATTTAACTTCAGCCTTTTTTTTCTGGTTGTTGATTGGCTATTTTATAAACTGTCACAAAATTTACATTATTGTTGCTCCATTAATGACTAGTACTACTGTTAAACTTTCAAAGTCATTTTTGCCTCAGTACCGCATTGTTACCTCATTGTTAGCAACTTTTAACTTATTATTCTCACAGCTCCTAGACTATTAAATTACGTAATACATTCACATAACATTATTACACATGTATACAATAATACAAACATATACAATGACTGTAATGTACACTTTTTATACATTATTACATACACATATTGATTTCAGGTGGGCTGTTGTTATATTTTATATTATATAATTTTACTGAAACCATTTAAGTGTTAAAAATACTGCCTCATAGTTAATATCCCCAATACACACACACACACACACACACACACACACACACACACACAAATATTTTCAGTGGCTCTGAGTAGGACAGTGGACTTCATTTTGATACACATTTCTAACAGCAAATGAACACATTTAAGTATAGGAGTTGAAGTTGTTTTGCTGTTACACTACAAGCATTTTCCCCCTCCTCTCTTCTTCTAAGAGATTAGAACACAGCGACGAAGGATCCCTTCTTTAATTTTATTTATACCAATTTAATAACGTCTGAAGCGACCCTGATAACGGTTGATGCAAAGTTTATCAGTTTCACCAGAGCGCTGAGCTGAGACTCTATGGATGAGAAACAGCAACCACTGAAGCTTTAGTTTCTGAATGCGGTTATGACGGAGCTGGACGAGGTCGCACAGGTTGCCATGGCAGCATAACGTCGAAGTACACGTCATTACGGTCCCTTTAACACAAAAACTACTGGAGCGTGGAAAGTTATGCCATATTATACTTATTTCATTAGCTACCAAATGCTACAGCAACCGAGGCCCTTGCTATATATTTCAACTGTTCCGTTAAGTACGAGGGAGGTAATGTGATGTTCATCGCAAGTACGCGCTATAAAATATTAACTGTAATGAAACATATTTTGGTAATTTTTTATCTTGAATTAATTATGTTAAGACGTATAATGGACTACTCTAAAGCCTAAAATCACATTTTTAAATATGCAGATTGTAGGAACACGTTTTATGCTACATACCCATGAAAATTGAGCGAAACGATTGCATTGACATTTATTATGTATGATAATAGGATTGCTGTATGACATTTACTTTCCCCAAAGCGGGAGGTTCTGATGGAACATGTCAAAAATATATATAGGGTTATTCAAAAAGAAGGAACAGACTTTAAATATTTATTTCTAATGAACGACAAATCATTGAATACAGAAAAGTTCAAAGTTTTAAGCCTCATCTGTTAGCTCCATTCAGTGCTACATTATGCAAAGAGTAGAAGATGGTTGGCATGCAAACGGAAAAGCACTGGTCGTCCTCGCATAACAAATGGTACTCATTTTTAAATATAAAATAACATTTTGAACTTTTCTCTATTCAGTGATGTATCGCATGTGTCGCTATTTATTGTCGTTCATTAGAAATGAATATTTAAAGTCTGTTCCTTATTTTTGAATAACCCTGTATTATTGAGTTTTTAAAAGAATTGCCTAAAAGATTATAAGGATGCTGTTTCTACAGTGTGTAGGAATTACTTTGAAAGCGTCGAAAAAAGGACGAATGTAAGCAATTACATCTCAAATCGAAAGAAAGGAAAAGCCGACTAGCATTGTTTAAAAATATAACTTTTTGTGTTGTTAACACTTCTGATACATTGCTTTATGGAAAAGAAATGTTGAAAATTTAGAACCTCGTGGTTTTTAATCGAAACCGTTCAAATTCATTGCAACTTCCTAAAATTCACAGCTTCAAGTGCGTAACTCCGAATTCCTTTCTTCCCAATTAGCTAAAAAGAGTTTTATTTCGTATCCTGCAGCTTAAAGTTCAGACTGATACGTAAAAATATTCCTCTTTTTTTATTGTAGCTATTTACACTGTTTAGGTTAGAAGCTTTTGTCCAAAAAAAAAATAAAAAAAATAAATAAATAAATATAGGTAATGGCATAATACGACACCTCAAGATAATAGTATTTTAAACTCAAGAAAACGGAATCTTCTAAAATAATTAAAGAACCAACTTTTTTTTCTACGAGCAGAAGCGACATGGATCGTGGTCTGGGAGTTTGTTGATGAACTCAAGCTCAGGCGACGATAAACATATGGAGTCGTTCTGTGCTGATCGGTCCATTGTAGATTCATGTTAGCACAAGATGAAACATGCCATACCAGTGGCGTAGCTTGATACTGTGTTCTGGGTATATTAGATTTTAAAAATTGCATTTAACATTTTTTAAATGATGCTCAAATTCCCATACATTAATGTTTCATAAAATAGTGTGAATTCTTGCATATCGGTTCGATTATTATTGTTGTTACTATTATTATTATTATTATTATTATTATTATTTGTTGTATTAGTAGTCATTGCATCACTACTAGTTGCTGAAATTGACGTATTTTGACGTATTCACATACGTTTTAAACTAAGTTAGATTACAAAAATATAGCGTTAGGTGTAACTTTACAAAATGTCTACAAACTATTGTACGATTGTAAATCATGACAACAATGTGGGTACTCACTCAGATTTTCTTGTATATAAGCTCCAGTCGGCGGTTTTTGTTGCAAGCTTTCTTTCAAAGTTTTTAATATTTCATATTCCTTCAACACCCCATTCCTTTTCTCCGCCAAAATCAAAATTACAAAGCAATACACTTTCTTATGAATGTAACTGCCAGTTAACCAATTAAATTTACTGTTCCCGAATGTTTGAAATGTCCGTTTTTGGTTCTTTTTCTGGAAGACAATGTCAAGCTTAAGAATTGGTCTTTTGCCTTTAAGTTCACACTTTTTCTCCTACGATAGAATCGAAAACTGAACTGTTTAATAAGTAATCCATTAAATCGACGGAATTCTCCATATTTCTAAAATCATAAATAAAACACACACAATGAAAACAATACACAGGATCACGTAAAATTAACACTTTATGCACTGCACGGTTGCACGCACATAATGCTGGTTCACTAATAACTGAGGAATGAAATGTTTATGTAACACTCCCCTGCTCTACTCTTGTCTCCAACCCCTATTGTCCTGTATCCGGACTTTAGAGAAAACAAGTACACAGAGACTAAACACCTCATTAAACGTGTTAAGTCCCTACTACTGCCTTTGTGCCCTTAATGCACAACCGAATATAGGTATGTCTTCCTACAACGAGAGGTCGAAGTTTAGTGGAAAAAGCTATGCAAGTCCGCTCTTGATGAGACTTGTACTCGCTCAGCCATCCCAGTCTCTACTCGACTTTGCTGCCCCATCATGAGATTTCGAAGCTGCCTAAGTACGCAGCGCTACAATCTGACACTTAGCAGTAAGGATTGGGGCGCTGGGATAAGCAGCGGTGAAGGTGATTGTATTAATTAGTTTTTCATCACTTGTTTGAGGCTGTCTTTATTTATATGTTTAAATATTTACTTAGTTTCTTGGCAATTTATTTAGGTAGACTCAGTCTCAAAGTCTACCCTTACGCTACGCCACTGTGCCATACGTAGCGTTCGTAAAGTAGTGAAACCGGTATTTACTCATCTATTTTCCGCTGGTTGCAAATAGTAAACCCATCGCTCTCTGCAGCAAAAGAATAGGTTTTCATTACAGCTTTTGCCTTTGAGACAGGAATGTATGCACGTATTGACAATTTTCTCTTTACCGCATAGCTATACATATTCGAAACTCTATCCACACGCAAGCCTTATTCTTCTTTGTACTACGTTGGATTACAGCGGAGGGGAGGGAGGGAGAAAGAAAGAATGAAAGTAAATAAGAAAGAAAGAAATATGAGAACTCAATTGTGACAATGTTGCGACAATTAGAAATGTTCTTTTGTACCAACTCTAATTCTAATATAGTCTAATACATTTAATCCTCAACCCCTACCCCACATTCCAAGAAATATTGTACCGTTAAAACAAGTGTCAACTGCTTGCGCGCTGAAACCCACTGTTATTTTACTGTTGGTGTTTGTTAATGTACTTTATTTGGGCTTAACATGTCAGCGAAAAGAACGAGCGTTGTAATAAGAGGCATAGGAATTCGTAAGGCAGTTGCTTTCAAGTTAGCTACACTCAAATCATTATCAAAGCGAAGAACGTAAATAACGGCACGAAGTAAGGAGTAACTGAGTGGTGTCTCAAACTGTACGAGGGATTGCGGGGAGGGGGGTGTTATCTGCGACGTCGTTGCATAAAATCCAACTATATCTTCCTTGGAAATTCCTATGCCTGGTAATGAGGACTGAACAGAAACTCGAAGCCGTGACTGCGGAAGAAGTATTTAAATCATCAGAGGTAACAAAGAATACAGGTTCGTAATAAATCTTAAAGGGAAATACTGAATTATGGACACTATCGATAACGCAAAGCTTTTTGTTTTTAGGTTGTCTTCCGTTTTGTGGAACAAAGAAGAGAATCAACACAAACAGATATAACGCTTATCAAAGGAGGCGTATTTGCTGCAACCGTTGCGAGAAGAAAGTTCAAAAAAAATACTCATTTTATAAAATAGTCTTCCTAAATATTGTAATGTATATTTAAATACTATATACAGTAGTAATCATTTTAGTTTCTCTACTATGTATAGTAAGTAGAAGTATTGTACTCCACCCAAAAACTCGATACCGAGATTTCACCGGAAATACATGTTTTAAGACGCCCTGAATCCAAATAAAGCACGTTTGGAAACAAGTCCGTGTGTGTGTGTGTGTGTGTGTGTGTGTGTGTGATATCAGCACAACTCAAAAACAAAAAGTCGGATAAACACCCAACTTGGCATTTAAATTCGATATTTTCCAAGGATGCAACACGTAGATTTTCAAGAAAATCCCCCCATTCCAAACTACACTTTTACATGGAAGATGTTTCTAAGTTTTTTATTTTCTAAAAATGGATTTAACGGTTTTTTATTAAACTACCATATATTAAAGATATTAACACGTCAAACAAAATGTATATCTTGAATTTTCTGGGAATACCTGTGAAATTCTCTTCATTCGCAAGGAATTTTGTATATTCTTATATAATTGATAAACGTTAAGTGATAAATGAAAACGTGCTACAAAAGAAATGCAGATCTCTTTAAAAAACACAATTTATTTTTAAACAAGTTTTTTGTGTCAACAAGCCATTTGCGAGATATCTGTTACTAATTGTTCGATTGTGCAATACAAGGTTATTCAAAAAGAAGGAACAGACTTAAATATTTATTTCTAATGAACGACAATAAATAGCGACACATGGGATACATCACTGAATGGAAAAACGTTCAAAGTTTTATTTTGTTCAAAATGAGCACCATTTGTTATGCGAAGACGACCAGTGTTTTTCCGTTTGCATACGCAACCATCTTCTACGAATTTATTGTATCAATTGTAAAGTTTTTATACGAGGCGGCTCTTTGTTGAACTTATAACGAAATGTACGCTGCAATGAAACAATGGATTCACTCTTTGCATAATGCAGCACACAAAACGACTTTCCCTGTGACGTCGCCATTTTCTTGTAAACAAACACAGCGCCACTGTAGGCAATGAATGGAACTAATAGACGGGGCTTAAAACTTTGAACTTTCCTCTATTCAATGATGTGTCGTATGTGTCGCTATCTATTGTCGTTCATTAGAAATAGATATGTAAAATCTGTTCGTTCTTTTTGAATAATCCTGGTTCTTTTAAAGCCCTGTCGATTTTCGGCAGTTTCTCGCGATATCGTGGCAGGAGTATCGAATTTTAAGGGCAGATTATAGCATCCAGTGCTAAAACATCTGACTATCACTATTCCCTTTGTATCTATAACGAAATGTGTGATGCAGCTATTTCCTTAAAGGTTCATCTCGATTAAAATGAAATAGATACGAAAATAAACTTTCGTAATAGTAATAATAATATAAATTGTATACCCACTTATAAACGATAGAGAGTAGAGAAAGTCATGTGAATATAACACATCAAATTTTGTTATTAAACATTATTACATGAATTTGGAATTCAATTACTTTTTTCCTTTTGCTGCTTAAAATCCTTACCATGATTTTTATCAGAAAAAAATTGCATTATCCGAAACGGCTCTGCTACCTATAGTTCGGTTAAGCGGGGTTCTACTGCATCATTAATAAAAGCGTTATAAAAACTCACTCAAGTCCTTTCATCATTAACCTTACTACGCTTTTGTTCGCACAGAAAGACTGAAGTGAATCCAAATATGTACTAACGGTTTACTCGTATATCCAATCATCGGAGTGTTGTTGCAGAAAGTCCGGTAAACGGGCTTGTTTCCCCACGGGAAAACATTGCACACACGCAATGTCAATAGCTGCGTTGATTCGAGCTTTATTCCATAACACCACCAAACGATACCTCTTTAATACCATTACTGGCTTTTCTTAATGATACTTGGATTAATTTGAATCAAATATTCAGACGTTTACAATTAGCAAAAACCGTATGCAGCTCCCCTTTACCTTCTTTACCACGTACCTAGAGAAGGTACTGTACTGCATTCCATCCAAAAATTCGATATTGAGATTTCACCGGAAACAAGTATGTTTTGAGGCCCCCTGAGTAGAAAAAACGGTTCGTGTGCGTGTCCGCTCAGTGTCTGCTGTGAACAGCATATCTTAGAATGGAAGTATTTTATATGCAGTATCTTCTAAAGATGAGACACGAAGAATTTCTAGAAAATTCCCCTTTCCTTTGCATGGAATTTTTTTTTATTTTTTTATTTTCTCAAAAACTGGCTCTACGTGTTATTAAAACAGTATATATTTAACATATTTGAATAACAAATATAATGTACATGTTTAATTTTCTGGAAAAAACCTATGATGTCCTTTTCATTCGGAAAAGAATTTTGTATAATTTTGTGTAACTGGTAAACGATAAGACATAGACAACAAAATTGTAGACATCTTTAAAAAGCACAATATATTTAAGATAAATTTTTTGTGGCATTATCCATTCCGAGATATACGTTATTACTGGTTTGAATTTTTCAGAACTTTTTAAACGATGTCGCTATACAGTCATGGAAAGTGTGGATTTTCAAGGCCAACGTACAGCGGCTAGATTTTACAGATCTGACTATCGAATCGGCTTCTTCTATGTCCCTTATACCTACAACGAGATGAATAATGCAACTATTTCTGCAAACATTTATCTCGATTAACATGAAATCGATAGAAAAACAAGAAATTTCGTGTGTAGAAGCTATAGGTACAAAAATAACCCATATTGGGTAGAGAAAGTCGTGCGATTTTCAATATTGTATGAAATATGTTCTGTTACGCAAAAATAACTTTGAATTCTACAAGGAGTTTATTTCAATATTTTACAACAAAGGGTTCTGGATTATGAATACCTAAAATGGTCCAAATGGATTAATAGGCTGAATGGTTGAATACCGCTACAACCGCCAGGAATTCAATTTTTTTTACTCTATTTTACGTCGCTTTAACTACAGGGTCATATCGCGACGGATCTGTTAGTGGATAACTCTTAAATCGAGGTGTGGCGGACAGTCTTTTAGGTCTCACCACAGAGACCCTAGTGCATAACAGCCGGATCCCTTGTCCCGTGCCGTGCAGATGGCATTAGGGTGCCGTTCAGTCCAACCGCCACCCTCATATAGAAAGGCGAACAGTTAGCCTTCTGGGTTTCATCCCTATAACCACCCGCTTCGGCGTGTCCACAGAGATCCTAGTGCACAGCAACTGGATCTTCTGTTTCGTGACGTGCAGTTGGCATTAGGGTGCCGCCCATTCCAACCGCCGCCCTTACACAGAGACGGACAGTTAACCTTCTAGGTCTCATCCCCGTAACCATGCCATCTTGCTTCGTCACGTGCCCATAGAGGCCCCAGCGCATAGTAGCCGGGTCTTCTGCTTCGTGCCGTGCAGATGGCATTAGGGTGCCGTCCAGTATAACTACTTTCATTGTCTGTAGATAGGTGGCACAGCATTCGCTATTATCACCTATTTTTCACTTTTACTGTTGTTGTAGACTTAAGGTGGAACTTTGGGTCGTGATATTAAATATCCAATCCGGTCAGATTGGTCGGCCCACGGGATTTGAACCCGGGACCTCCCGAATGCGGGCCACAGACCTACCGCCTGAGTCATCCCGGTCGGTTGATTTCAATGTTGATATTTGATAATTACAATTATATTTTCCTCAGCTCCCTTTATTAAGGAGAAAATTTACAACTGAACAAAAAATATTTTGTGTTAAATTCACATGACTTTCTCTACCCGCTATCGTTTATTAGTGGATATACAAATTATTTTTACGACAGTTTATTGTTCTATCTACTTAATTTTAATCGAGCTAAATCTTCACAGGAATAGTTACATTACACTTTTTTATAGATATACGGAAACAGCGATAGTCAAATGTTTAAGAACTGGACACTATATCCTGGCCTTAAAAGTCCGTACTGTTTGCATGACATCGCGAGAAAAGAATAAATGCGAACAGGACTTCAAGAGAATGACGAAGTATTAAACAATGCGAACCATTAATAACGGATATCTTGGAAATGGCTAATGCTACAAAAAAACTTATTTGAAATACGTTGTGTGTTTTAAGAAAGATCTGCATTTTTTCGTGCAGTACATTTTCGGCTATCCCTTAAAGTTTAGCAGTTATTCTGGAGAATACAAAATTTCTTCCGAATGAGGAGGATTTCGCACTCTATTCCCAGAAAATTCAAGATACACATTTTATTTATGAGGCAGTATTTTAACACTTAAATGATTTCAGTCAAATTATATAATATATAAATTCAATCACAGCCCGCCTTAAAGCAATATGTGTATGTAACAATATATAAAAAGTGTTTATTACAGTCATTGTATATGTTTATATTATTGTATACATGTGTAATAACGTTATGTGAATGCATTATGTAATTTAATAATGTAGGAGCTGTGAGAATAATAGGTTAAAAATTGCTAACAATGAGGTAACCTTGAGGCAATAATGAATTTGAAAGTTTAACAATACTACTTGTAATTCTTGGAAGCAATAATGTAATTTTTGTGACAGTTTATAAAATAGTCAATCAACAATCAGAAAAAGCTTTAGTTAAATGAAGATATTCTATTGGATTAGGAATAGCCAATCAGAGACTTGAAATACAGAAATTTACAAATTTAGGTGATAGAAATCAAGTCAGCTGCTTGTAGACAGCGCTCATAACTGGACGCGTTGCTAGTAGACAGTGTTCCTAACCGGACGCGAGATGGGTCCTCGAGAAATTTAATACGCATTTTGTGTGAGAAAATAGTTTAAAAGGTGCAAGTATTTAATAAAAGAATCTTACAGCTCTCTATATTAGTGAAGTGTTATTTAAATCGTGTCAAGAATTAATAAAAAGGATTGAGTAAAAAATTAAAATCTGTGTAAGCTTATACTCTTCAGTCGCACCACCTCCCTACTAAGACATTCATGTCTCTAAAAAAAATATAAATACTGACGCAGCCGAGGCAAACATAAATATATAATATTTAAAGAAACAGTCAAAATTACAAAGTTAATATTTTTAAATTTTCGGACGAAGGCTACCGGTACCATACGTGCGGTTGCAGCTACTTTAATTTCGGCTCCCCAACAGTCGAAATATAATACATCATTTTCAAAGTGACTTTCTATACGTAGCAGGAACAAACTTCAAATTGGCTCCCAAAGCCTGCGGTAAACAATATAATCAACCTACTTCATTTATCATGTAAATATCTTTAATGTATGGTATTAAAATAAAAACCGTTAAAATCATTTTTGCGAAAATAAGAAATTTCGAAAAATGTTCCATGTAAAGGATAGTTTGGGGTGAAGATATTTTTTAAATCGTGTCGTATCACGCCGGCACGCACGCACACACAGATGGACCTTTTTATAAAAACGCTTTCTTTTGGAACAAGGATCTTCAAAACATGTATTCAGGTAAAGTCTCGATGTCGATATTTTGGATGGAATGCAATACCTTCCCTGCCTCTTATGTGCATGGCAGAGAAAGTAAAAACGATGTTTGACCTACATTAAAGTGAACAAACCATTCAAGAGAGGCCGCAGGAATCTTCAAATATTAAATTAGCTGCAGAGGAGCAGAAAAAGATGGAAGGCTTATGTATACGCTAAATGCTTTTTAACCAGCATACATCAGAAACTGTGTTATTTTAGCGTTATCAGTTTACACACTCTTTTCTCAGATTTTGATTTGACGGCACATTCTCATTTTCAAATTGTTCCACACGATGTACTTTTCGGTATAAATAAATGAAATTTTGTACACTTCCTTATTATTAACAGAATAAAAATTTGTTGTAATGCTATTAAACAATAACATTTATATTTTATACTTTTAAGCAAAAATTGAAGTCTCGTATTTAACATTTATTTGCTCCTAAACCAGTAGAACAATTAAAAATTCATCTCTAAATTTTATTAATATAGTATTAAAATTTTAATTATAAAAAATAAGTATTTCAAAAAATAACTGCATAGTGTGAAGTAATTTTTCGAAACAGTAAAAAAAAATCTGATGTGTTACACTCACATGACTTTCTCTACTCTTGTACAAACTATTTTTACAAACGCTTATTCTCCATCTACTTCATGTTAATCGAGATAAACATTTGCAAACTCTATCTTATTGCTAATTTTCTTGTAGACGTAAGGGAAATATATATTTACAAGGGCAATATAGAAATACAGTAGCCTTTAAGCACATACATATCTCTTAATAGCTGGTTGCTAGGTGCAGCACCATTCCCTTTGCCACAGATTAATACTCTTTGCATATCCAAGACAAAAAAAATGAATAACGAATTCCCATTTGAGAAAATAAGCATTGAAATATTTAAGGGAATAACAAGCAATATCTCGAAAATGGTTCGCTCAATAAAAAAAATGTATATGACATAAATTGTGTATTTTAACGCGATCTACATTTTTTGTGCAGTAAAATTTTGTCTATCTCTTATGGTTTACCAGTTATGCAAAAGTCGTTCACAATGAAGAATACTTTTGGAGACATTCCCAGAACATTCAAGATATACATTTTATTTGTCATGAAAATGTCTTAAACATATGATATTTTAATCAAAGTCGTTAGAGCCATTTTTGAGAAAATTAAAATTTTCGAAAAATCTTCCATGTAAAGGGTAATCTTGGGTGGAGAGATGTTCTTGAAAGCCTCCGTGTCGCACCTCTGGAAGATACTGAACCTAAATACCAAGTTTGGTGTTTATCCGACTGTTCGCTTCTGAGTTATGCTGTTCCCAGACAGACAGACAAACACAGACACACGCACGGACATGTTTCCAAAAATGCTTTTTTTAGATTCAGGGGATCTCAAAACATGTATTTCCAGTGAAATCTCGGTATCGAATTTTTGGGTGGAATACAATACTTCCCCTACTTCCTATACGTAGTAGAGAAAGTAATAACAAAAAATTAATATCTTTGGAACTTATTTAAAAATAATGAACGTTGGTCTACATTTTATACATTACACCTGAGATTGTATTAATATTTCAAATGAATCAACCAGAAATTATGGATTTTTTATGTTTTGTAAACATTGAAATTTGGTCTTGGCATTTATATTGGATCACATTTACCCATGCTATTGGCTAACCAGCAACCTCGCTTGTCTATTTTGTGCTAAATTACTCTTTATTTTGCAGGACTATCCCGCATATGCTGGCAAGAATGAGAATTTATGACAAGAACAGTAAAAGTTATACACGTTTCTATCTTTGGCGCAATTTCGAGAGAAATAAACGGTTGTCATGAATTACGAATTAAGCAAGTCCTGGCAACTGCAGCTTCAAACATGCGGAATGCGTATTTTAAATTCTGGCAACAAGCTTGCATTATGCATTCGTAACTTCTTATCGGTCTTATCTGCATGCTTTTAGCTACAACAAAATGTTTTCTGAATGAGGCACCATGAATGGAGGAAAACGTGGGTGCAATGCTGAAATGGTGGTGTGTAAACCTAAGAGCAAGGCTGCTTGAATGTAACGTCGCTGTGAACGGCATGAAAGAGAGGAGAGATAGGTGAGAAAGAGAGAGAGGACGTCGACCGAACGATGACGTCAAAACCCCTTCCCCAAGTTTTCATTACGGCAAGTTCTGCACCCCACCCTAGCGAGCAGCACGGACCTCACAGCTAACCTGTACACAAAAGCCGTCAACTTGGAATTCTCGTGGTTCTTCTGAGAGCATTCATAATCGGCTCAGATCTTACACTCCGACAGAATAGTCTGCTCAACTAACAAATTAAAGCAAATAACAATTATAATGATAAGCAGGAGCTAAAAATAGCGCTTTGGCGGTTCATTTTCAATGACGTTTCAAATACAAATAAAGCATTTCAAGTTTAAACTGAATAATTAGGCTGGTTTGCATTACGTTCTTTGTAGATTTACAAACGACCCGTTTCACAGCTTGAAGCACCCGAACTTAAGCTAGGCAGGTAATTTCTCTAACGGTAAGATAGCCACCTGAATGACGATTTAATTATTTTAATTTACCTCCATTTCTCCTATTTTTAATGAATTGCGGTGCAATAACGCAGACGATTGTTGTGGCAAATCTTTCGCGTTACCCCTCAGAACTCTTCTTACGTGAATTTCCCTTGGCATTCTAAACAAAACGAAAAATCCTCACATATTCACAGAAGTGATATGCAATATCGACAGACGTTCTATTTTCTTAACCTCCACCCCCCCCGAGTCTTGCAAGTTATGAAAATGTTTTATACCCTATAAGTACAAAAATCTGATGTGATACACTCACATAACTTTCTCTATCCTCTATCTTTATTAGTGGTTATACAAACTACCCTTACTAAAGCTTATTTTTCCTTCTTCTATATTTTAATCCAAATAAACCTTGCAGAAATAGCTGCATTGCACATTTCGTTTTAGATACAAAGAGAACAGCGGTAGCCGAATATTTTAAGAACTGAAAGCTATATGCTGGCCTTAAAACCCCATACTCTTTCCATGCAGTCGCAAGAAACAACTGAATGTTGACAGGACTTTTGGTCTTGTAAATAAAAAATAAGGTTAACTTTTAAAACTACATCTTTAAAAATTTTAATTCGAAATGAATTAGGATAACGATCTTTAATTGGAGATGACCAGAGGACCAAGAAATGAACAATTCTAACTATTAATACCGGATAACTCAGAAATGGCTTATGCTAAAATAATAATAATAATAATAATAATAATAATAATAATAATAATAATGTGTGTTTTGAAGAGGTCTACACTTTTTGTGTAGTATATTTTCGTCTCTATTCCTTAACGTTTTCCAGTCATTCCTTCCGAATGAAGCACAGGCTATATTAAAAAATTCAAGATATACGATTTATTTGTCATGCAAATATCTTTACTATATGGTATTTTAATCAAAATAGATCCATTTTTGGGAAAGTAAAAAACTTCCGAAAAATGTTTCCTGTAAACGGTAGTTTGGGGTGGAGGGATTTTTTAAAGTCGTGTCGCATCTTTGAAAGGCACTGAACCTAAATACCAAGTTTGGTATTTATCCGACTTTTCATTTTTGAGTTATAGTGTTCATAGACTCACACGTAGCATTTTTCTAAAAATTATTTTTTTATTCAAGGGACCTCGAAACATGTATTTCCTGAGAAATTTGGTGTCGAATTTTTGGGTGGAATGCAATACCTTCTCTACCTACTAGGTACTGGTAGAGAAAATAAAAAGAGGTGGAAGAAGTTTGGGAATGTCCGAATAATACTTAGATAATCAGAATGAATGAAATTTTTAAACGTTTGTAAGTCGACCAGGATATGAATGCATGTGGTGGGAAGAGGAACTTAACTGTTACGAAACAAGTGGGAGTCACAAAGAAAATGTCCGCAGTTCCGAGTTGCATTTACTAGCAAGGCATTGAATGAAATAGAAGTGAAGCTGGTGAATATCCACACTCACGCCACCAGGTTAAATATTTTGGAAATGGCTAAATCACGAATAAAATATGAATTACGATAACAATTCTCTGTTGGTCACATAAGCTGTAACCAGTTTGATATTCATAGTTTTCTTTATTGGTTTCTGCAGCTCAGAAAATTAAAAATTCATACTTCTGATAAAATACGAATAATTTGCGAAAATAATTAACAAGTAAAATTTTTTCCCTCTGAATATAATTTATTACAACCATTAATAATTTATTTAACATCTAAATCACTGAACCTCCTTTCTCCACGTTTATAAGAGAGATTTGTGTAGGTAACTGTTCCTCACTAAATTGCAAGCAGTATCTTCGGGCTTATCTTTCAAGTCTTGATGAAGACCAATGCATATCGAGATCACTGCTCGCCATTCCCATGGGAAATGCATCTTCCTCTCTCTTTGCCATGGTACTTTCGATACAGATATATTTCTGTCAGAAACAGTTACAAGCTGGGTATCAGCAGAGTGCAAAACAAGGAGCATACGTCACTACATATAAGCACTGACGCGTATATGAGAAAGTACCACATAGCACGTGGAACCGAGCATAAAATAAATACCCAGAATGGAAACAAATGTGAGGAATTTATGTTAGTTTACCGAAACCAATAGTCAGCAATTCGCAAGAGTGGGGTACAATTAATAAGAGTTGTCTTAATTGATAATAATCATACTAATATGTAGAAACGTTTTACAAATGAATATTAAGAAATATACACATTTGTATGTTGAACAAATAAATGTATCTAACCCATCGTTTTGTTTCTTTTTTCAAATGAGCAAACAGTTACCGCGCAGTATTTAATGTATGTGTCACATAAACCTAAAGCAGGGTAAATGAAGTGAGGACTGAGGCAGTATTTTTAACACTTAAATAATTTCAGTCTAATTATATAGATGTAAATTCAATAACAGCCCGCCTTGAAGCAATATGTGTATGTAATAATTTGTAAAAATATATGTAACAGTCATTGTATGTGTTTGTATTATTGTAAACATGTGACAGCGTTACTAACCAGACGCAAAAAGTGTCCTCAAGAAATTTAATACGTATTCGTGTGAGACGAAAAATAAGTTTGCGTGTTAAAAAGTGCAAGTAATTAATTAAAGAATCTCACAGCTCTGTATATCAGTGAAGTATTGTTTAAATCGTATAAACTATTAATAAAAGGAGTGAAGTAAAATTACAATCTGTGTAAGCCTACATTCTTAGTCGTACCACAACCCTGCCAAGACATCCATGTCACTAAAATAAATACTGACGCAGCCGAGGCAAACATACATACATCATATTTAAAGAAACAGTCAAAATTAAAAAGTTAACAATACTTTTATACTTGGGGCAAAGGCCACCTGAAAGTACATTTCAGGCGAAGGCTACCGGAAACTGTTTACTATACGTGCAGTTGCAACTGCTTCAAGTTCGGCTTCCCAACAGTTGAAATACAATACAACTCCTACTTCAAATCGGCTTTTCCATACGTGAAACAATAAATCTTTCTCAGGACTACAAATTGATATGGCAAAGACAATGTATATGCGTTTAGCAGAAGAATGCAGTAGTGGAAGTTAATATAAAGGCATAGATATCTGTAGTAAAATGAACATGTTCTGTTGGAATATTGTTGTATACAGTATATCTACAATAGTATGAGATTCAGTGCACTGACAAATCCTTTCAAATGGTATCTCAGTTGACGGCAGTAGTACGTGTGGCAAGGAATCAACGATTCAGGTGATGGAGGGGGGGAATCTGTATAAAGGCAGTCAGAGCTGTGTGGCGTTAGGGTTTGCATATGTGCCTCTACTGCAGTCAGTAGACAGACACCACTAGTGACAGCTTGACATGTATTTCATAAAAAATTACCGTGACATTGCCATGTGCGAAATGGTTATCAAGTGGCGAAAAAGGAAAAGTCAGTGGGTACAAGAAAATGGGACTGTTTAGTCATCCGATGCCAAGAAGTTAAACCTTTGTGGTTCAATGATTGATATTTTTGTTACATTGGGTGCACAATATGGAAAGACCATAAACCATGTGCAACGTAGAAAATTATCTGAGGTATCTAAACAGCTACTTTTGAACAAAACAAGGGTCCAAGATTGCTAATTCCTCCCAACACCAGTTACTGATGTACAGTTGCCAGTAATTACCAGATGTGTAAAACAAATTTTGTCAAATGAGAAACATCTTCCATTCAAGAAACAACTGCATAACCCAGCTCTAAAACTCACTCATAGGAAGGCTTGATTGGATTTTGCTGAAAAAGTATATCATGGACTTCAGAATGGGAGGTGATCTGCGGTGATGAGAAAAAGTATAATTTAAATGGGCCTAATACATTTCAATATTATCACCAAATCTTAGAACAGAGCAGCCAATAAGAATGAGGAGACATTTTGGTGGCAGAGGTGTTATGATTTGGGAATCCTTCTGCGCTAAAGATAAACATTGATTGGCTGAACACTAGAATGAACTAACATGTACTCTAAGATGCTAGAGACGGAATAGATTGAAATGTATGAGGACCTCGGGGAAGAAGTCTAGCTTTCAACAAGATGATGCATCTGTGCGTTCTTCTCTTACAGCCAGCATGTAGCCCAGTTTTGAATCCCATTGAAAACTTTTGGCAAATACTTGCAAGGCATCTTTATTGCAACGGAAGGCAACTTCAGGCCATATATGAGCTGAAAAGAGTAATACCAGAAGAGTGGGTCAAAATTCCAAATCAAGAAATAAAAACACCAACAAAATGCCTAAGATACATCTTGATGTATATAAGAATAAAGGTGGTTCGACAAAGTATTAACAATGCAATAACCAATAGGACAGAGGATGCATTTATACCAATTTCCATCCAAGAAATGCAAATGTCTTATTTTGTTACATGTTTTACGATAGCACCTAATTCTGTCATGAATTTTATACTGCCCACATCTACTACTTTCATAATAAATTGGATATATTTGGCTAAGAAATTGTACCTACTACTTTTCAGTAGGAAACGCAATGCTTTTATACTGATTTCCACTACTGTATATAGATGTATTAATAGAAAAAAGTCATATAATAAGTCTTAGAATTTCACTACCTACATGCAAAAATGACTCACTAGGAAAATCGATTAACGAAATAAAGAATAAAAGGGGAACAAAGTATTATACAAGCTAATTTTTACTTTTTCTAACGCGTATAGTAAGTAGGGGAAGTATTGTATTCCACCCAAAAATTCGATAACGAGATTTCAACGGAAATATATGTTTTGAGACCCCCTGAATCCAAAAAAGCATTTTTGGAAACATGTCCGTGTGTGTGTGTGTGTGTGTGTGTGTGTGTGTGTGTATGTGTCTGAACAGCATAACTCAGAAAAGAAAAGCCGTATAAACACCAAACTTGGTATTTAGGTTCAGTATCTTCCAGAGATGCGACACGAAGGTTTTCAAGAAAATCCCCCACCTCAGATTACCCTTTACATGGAACATTTTTTGAAAATTTTAATTTTCTCAAAAATGGCTCTAACGATTTTGATTAAAATATCATATGTTTAAGATATTTTCATGACAAATAAAATGTATGAATTTTCTGGGAATGTTTCCGAAAGTATTCTTCATTGTGAACCACTTTTGCATAACTGGTAAACCATAAAAGATAGACAAAATTTTACTACACAAAAAATGTAGATCGCGTTAACATACACAATTTATGTCATATACATTTTTTTTTTGTTGAGTGAACCATTTTCGAGATATTGCTTGTTATTCCCTTAAATTTTTCAATACTTATTTTCTCAAATGGGAATTCATTATTCTTTTTTTTTGTCTTGGATATGCAAAGAGTATTAATCTGTGGCAAAGGGAATAGTGCTGCACCTAGCAACCAGCTATTAAGAGATATGTTGATGCTTAAAGGCTACTGTATTTCTATATTGTCCTTGCAAATACAAAACAAGGGGAACATAGTAAGCCTTAAGCGATAGTCAAATATTTTTAGAACTGGTCGCTATGTGTAAAATGTAATTTTCTTTGCATGTCAAAGGTCGTTTCTGCAAATGTTTACTTCGATTAATATGAAATAGATGGAGAATAATAGTTTGTAAAAATAGTTTGTACAAGAGTAGAAAAAGTTATGTGAGTGCAACACATCAGATTTTTGCAATACGAACCAATTAAACAGATTAAGCTACAATTCCTAGTACTTAACAGCATTGTTCAGAACGCTTCATAAGTATGGTATGGTAGGAGAAGAGAAGAGACGCGATATATCGTTTAGACACAATAAGGAGTTTGAAAAATGAAGAAAAATCGCGAACATAACATGAAACTATATAAGAGTCTCTTTGTCACGAACCAAGGCGGTTGCAAAAACCTTGCGACATCATAGCACGTACTTGCTCGTCAGTGTTCGCTGGTCTGTTTTAGAGTGCATGTAGGAACTTGCTTGATGTTTAACGGCGAAATTTGATTAATTTCTAGTTGTAAATCCACTCTACTGTGCGGCCCTTTCGGGATTCAGATTCTGAAGAAGAAGAAGAAGAAGGGGAGGACAAAAGTGTGCTTGCGATCACTGCAATTCACACTCTTACAATTGTCCGCGCGGCAACTGTCATCTGCCGCCTTCGTTCGTGACGGAGAGTGTAGACGACACCCAGAATAAAAAATATGACGGATTATGGAAGCAAAAGGGTTGGTAGGACGAATCATTGGCGCCGTGGAAAGTAGGCGTCCGAGGACGTTGTGAAACCAGACCGCTACCACCAAAATAATTCTTTTCTTTGTTCTATTGTATATAACCGCGTTTAACTAGCCTGGTCATATCAGCAGCTTTCACTTTTAAAAACTCGAACTTGATGTTAATTCGATTACCTTGGTTAAAACAAGCGCCATTCATACACTCTAGCATTCACAGTTCCTGGCCCTGCGAGAGTATGCAGTAATTCCAATCCAAGAAAAATCCTGCCCCGTAAAGAAATAGAAACCAGTTCATCTGTAATTACAAGCTAGAAGCTGACTACTCCACCGCTGAGGCAGTCCCATTACGATTCTTGTTTTAATACAAATGGAAGCCATAAAACACCCTTCGTATTGGAGTGCTGCGCCTGGCACACTGCGGTTCGTATGCTTCGGACTGTGCATTGTTTAAAAAGATATTGCTATAGCCGGCACGCTTTGGTTTCTATTTTAGCAATAAATCATACAATGGATCCAGTCAGTTGACACATTCGATCACGGGGACTGTTGTCGCTGATAACCATGTTATGTTCAGAACACAGGTTTAGTCGCCAGACGCATGCATTTGCCGATTACAAAAGAGTAATTAAACACATTGACATCAAACGCAAATATCACTTTTACCATTTTAACACTTAAAACTTGACGAGCATTAACAGCCCCGTGTTGTGTATTTAAACTAAACATATCACAAAACTTATAGCTGCTTTAGGCAATAATAGGGGCTATGAGCCTCGAAATACATGGTCAGATATATTTTATCGTAAAGATTTTTAACCACTGCGGCTTTTACAGCGGTAAACGTATTACGAAATTGGTATTAAACCCATAACTAAATTCTTTCGGCAATTCATATTCGGTCATGATAGCGTAGGATTGCTTATTTTTATTTGTGTATTTATTAATATAGCACGCTTTTACTCCTATAGAACATATCGGGGGATTTGAATTCAGAAACAATTGATGCTGTTTGTTACTAGTTGACTGTGTAGGGAATGGTTCTAAATTAAAGAAAAATGTTCCTACACCAGCCGGTAATCGAACCCAGGACCTATGAATTGGTAAGCCAGAACGTTGACCACTAGACCAAAAATGCAGGCTAAGGAACACTATTCTGCGTTTGGACTTGGACTAAACAAATGCGTTTGTATCAAACTTCTGCCTCCTTTTAGTCAAAACGTACATTACATCTCCGTTTGATACAGGAGCATAACATATTGAAGTGTTAAATACTCTGATAGATACAGGAATAAGCCCTCCCCTAGGTAAAACACTAGTGTTATAGCAACGCAAATACTCTTGAAAATATACTATATACATGATACAATAAACAAGTGTAACATTAATCCTACAAATGTCTCTTGGTGTTTGCTATTGTCGCGTCAAAGTTACAGTCGGAAACGACTCATATCAGAAACAGCTGGATTTCCACGTTTGATCCCGGCGGACAAGAACCGTCTAGAACAAGAAAAAATGACACTTGCAGAGTCCAGAGTTGAAAATAGGGGTATAAGACAGCAGCGACCGATATAAGAGTTCAAGTCCTGGAACAACATACACTACGTGATCAAAAGTGTCCGGATACCTGGCTGAAAATGACGTACAAGTTCGTAGCACCCTCCATCGGTAATGCTGGAAGCCAATATGGTGTTGGCCCACCCTTAGCCTTGATGATAGCGTTCACTCTCGCAGGCATACTTTCAATCAGGTGCTGAAAGGTTTCTTGGGGAATGGCAACCCATTCTTCACGGAGTGCGGAACTGAGGAGAGGTATCGATGTAGGTCGGTGAGGCCTGGCACGAAGTCGGCGTTCCAAAACATCCCAAAGGTGTTCTATTCAAGTCAGGACTCTGTGCAGGTCAGTCCCTTCCGCCAAAGCCCGTGCAGTATGAACAGGTGCTCGATCGTGTTGAAAGATGCAATCGCCATCCCCGAATTGCTCTTCAACAGTGGGGAGCAAGAAGGTGCTTAAAATATCAATGTAGGTCTGCGCTGCAAGCCCCCTCCAGGAAAAACATGACCACACCATAACACCACCACCTCCGAATTTCACTGTTGCCACTACACACGCTGACAGATGACGTTCACCGGGCATTCGCCATACCCACACCCTGCCATCGGATCGCCGCATCGTGTACCGTGATTCGTTTTGCCACTGTTCAATCGTGTAATATTGACGCTCCTTACACCAAGCGAGGCGTCGTTTGGCATTTTCCTGCGTGATGTGTGGCTTATGAGCAAACGCTCGACCATGGAATCCAAGGTTTCTCACCTCACGCCTGTCATAGTACTTGGAGTGGATCCTGATGCAGTTTGGAATTCCTGTGTGATAATCTGGATAGATGTCTGCATATCACTCTTTACGACCCTCTTCAAATGCCGGCGGTCTCTGTCAGTCAACAGACGAGGTCGGCCTGTACGCTTTTGTGCTGTACATGTCCCTTCAAGTTTCCACTTCACTATGACATCAGAAACAGTGGACCTAAGGATGTTTAGGAGTGTGGAAATCTCGCGTACAGACTTCTGACACAAGTGACACCCAATCACCTGACCACGTTCGAAGTCCGTGAGTTCCACGGAGCGTCCCATTCTGCTGTTTCACGATGTCTAATGACTATTGAGGTCGCGGATGAGTACCAGGCAGTAGGTGGCAGCACAATGCACCTAAGATGAAAAAAGTATGTTTGTGGGGTGTCTGGATACTTTTGATCACATAGTGTATCAACTACACTTCAATGAAGTGTGTGCTAAATACTCAAAACCATACATATCTACACCGATGGCTCCGAAAATGAAGTTGGATGTGCCTGTGCAGTAGTATATCCTACACACACTATGCTGTGTACCTACCTTAGTTTTCTCCGCTGAACTTATGCTATCAGGCGGGTGTTTAAAAGCATTAAAAAGAGCCAAAACGATTCCCATTTCCTAGTCCTAACTGATTCCCAGTCTTCTATAATGGCCGTACAAAACCGATATGCAGAAAATCCAATAATAGAAGAAATCCAAAACCGATATACCCAAACTCGTCGGCCTATACAAGAAACAGACATTGGTTCTCCGCATATCGATATAACCACGCGTCTCAAGAGAAGAATATACCTCAACTGGCATATCACCTGGCTAGAATCATCCACAAGCAAACTTCAAGAAATTACATCACCATTCGGAAGATCTAATCCAGTAACAAATCTTACTCGTCAACAGCAAGTTTTCAAACACGTCTTCGTGTCAGACACACAAAACTTACCCAGAACTACTTAATAAAACCACCTGTAATATAGTCAT
Organism: Deroplatys truncata; assembly: GCA_030765065.1. Taxonomy (NCBI): domain Eukaryota; kingdom Metazoa; phylum Arthropoda; class Insecta; order Mantodea; family Mantidae; genus Deroplatys; species Deroplatys truncata. The sequence continues at coordinate 171,082,578 of CM060983.1, forward strand.
AACTGTCAAACACATTATAGAAGAATGTAAGAAATATCAATGGCGTATACACGCCACGTTCCCCGTTATGTAACAAGAGCTCTTGGAAACCTCGTAATAAAATAAATGAATTTTTACTTTCTCTACTACGTATAGTAAGTAGGGGAAGTATTGCATTCCACCCAAAAATTCGATACCGAGATTTCACCGGAAATACATGTTTTGAGACCCCCTGAATCCAAAAAAAGCATTTTTGGAAACATGTCCGTGTGTGTGTGTGTCTGTCTGTCTGTGTGTCTGTCTGTGTGTCTGTGAACAGCATAACTCAAAAACGAACAGTCGGATAAGCACCAAACTTGGTATTTAGGTTCAGTATCTTCCAGAGATGCGACACGAAGGTTTTCAAGAAAATCCCCCCACCCCAGACTACCCTTTACATGGAACATTTTTCGAAAATTTTAATTTTCTCAAAAATGGCTCTAACGATTTTGATGAAAATATCATATGTTTAAGATAATGTCATGAGAAATGAAACGTATATCCCGAATTTTCTGGGAATGTCTCCAAACGTAATCTTCATTGTGAACGACTTTTGCATAACTGGTAAACCATAAGAGATAGACAAAATTTTACTACACAAAAAATGTAGATCGCGTTAAAATACACAACTTATTTCATATACATTTCTTTTGTTGAGTGAACCGTTTTCGAGATATTGCTTGTTATTTCCTTAAATTTTCCAATACTTATACTTTTTCTCAAATTCGTTATTCATTTTTACTTTCTCTACTACGTATAGTAAGTAGGGGAAGTATTGCATTCCACCCAAAAATTCGATACCGAGATTTCACCGGAAATACATGTTTTGAGACCTCCTGAATCCAAAAAAAGCATTTTTGGAAACATGTCCGTGTGTGTGTCTGTGTGTGTGTGTCTGTGTGTGTGTCTGTGTGTGTGTGTGTCTGTGTGTGTGTGTGTGTCTGTGAACAGCATAACTCAAAAACGAACAGTTGGATAAACACCAAACTTGGTCTTTAGGTTCAGTATCTTCCAGAGATGCGACACGAAGGTTTTCAAGAAAATCCCCCCACCCCAGAATACTCTTTACATGGAACATTTTTCGAAAATTTTAATTTTCTCAAAAATGGCTCTAACGATTTTGATTAAAATATCATATGTTTAAGATAATGTAATGAGAAATGAAATGTATATCTCGAATTTTCTGGGAATGTCTCCAAAAGTGTTCTTCATTGTGAACGACTTTTGCATAACTGGTAAACCATAAGAGATAGACAAAATTTTACTACACAAAAAATGTAGATCTCGTTAAAATACACAACTTATGTCATATACATTTCTTTTGTTGAGTGAACCGTTTTCGAGATATTGCTTGTTATTCCCTTAAATTTTCCAATACTTATACTTTTTCTCAAATTCGTTATTCATTTTTTTATGTCCTGGACTTGCAAAGAGAATGAAATGCGCCGCATAGCAACCAGCGTTAAAATATTTGAGCATCGCTTAAAAGCTACCATATTCCCCTTGCATCTACAAGAAAATTAGCAATAAGATTGACATCTCGATATCTCGATTAACATAAAGCATATGGAGAATAGGCGTTTGTAAAAATAGATTGTACAAGAGTAGAGAAAGTCATGTGAGTGTAACACATCAGATTTTTTTTATGTCCTGGACATGCAAAGAGAATGGAATGCGCCACATAGCAACCAGCGTTAAAATATTTGACTATCGCTTAAAATCTAGCATATTCCCCTTGCATCTACATGAACATTACCAATAAGATTGACATCTCGATATCTCGATTAACATGAAGCATATGGAGAATAAGCGTTTGTAAAAATAGTTTGTACAAGAGTAGAGAAAGTCATGTGAGGGTAACACATCAGATTTTTTTTATTACTTTCTCTACTACGTATAGTAAGTAGGGGAAGTATTGCATTCCACCCAAAAATTCGATACCGAGATTTCACCGGAAATATATGTTTTGAGACCTCCTGAATCCAAAAAAAGCATTTTTGGAAACATGTCCGTGTGTGTGTCTGTGTGTGTGTGTGTGTGTGTGTGTGTGTCTGTGTGTCTGTGTATCTGTGAACAGCATAACTCAAAAACGAACAGTCGGATAAACACCAAACTTGGTATTTAGGTTCAGTATCTTCCAGAGATGCGACACGAAGGTTTTCAAGAAAATGCCCCCACCCCAGACTACCCTTTACATGGAACATTTTTCGAAAATTTTAATTTTCTCAAAAATGGCTCTAACGATTTTGATTAAAATATCATATGTTTAAGATAATGTCATGGGAAATGAAATGTATATCTCGAATTTTCTGGGAATGTCTCCAAAAGTATTCTTCATTGTGAACGACTTTTGCATAACTGGTAAACCATAAGAGATAGACAAAATTTTACTACACAAAAAATGTAGATCTCGTTAAAATACACAACTTATGTCATATACATTTCTTTTGTTGAGTGAACCGTTTTCGAGATATTGCTTGTTATTCCCTTAAAATTTCCAATACTTATACTTTTTCTCAAATTCGTTATTCATTTTTACTTTCTCTACTACGTATAGTAAGTAGGGGAAGTATTGCATTCCACCCAAAAATTCGATACCGAGATTTCACCGGAAATACATGTTTTGAGACCTCCTGAATCCAAAAAAAGCATTTTTGGAAACATGTCCGCGTGTGTGTCTGTGTGTGTGTGTCTGTGTGTGTCTGTGAACAGCATAACTCAAAAACTAACAGTCGGATAAACACCAAACTTGGTATTTAGGTTCAGTATCTTCCAGAGATGCGACACGAAGATTTTCAAGAAAATCCCCCACCCCAGACTACCCTTTACATGGAACATTTTTCGAAAATTTTAATTTTCTCAAAAATGGCTCTAACGATTTTGATGAAAATATCATATGTTTAAGATAATGTCATGAGAAATGAAATGTATATCTCGAAATTTCTGGGAATCTCTCCAAAAGTATTCTTCATTATGAACGACTTTTGCATAACTGGTAAACCATAAGAGATAGACAAAATTTTACTACACAAAAAATGTAGATCGCGTTAAAATACACAACTTATATCATATACATTTTTTTTGTTGAGTGAACCGTTTTCGAGATATTGCTTGTTATTTCCTTAAATTTTCCAATACTTACACTTTTTCTCAAATTCGTTATTCATTTTTTTATGTCCTGGACATGCAAAGAGAATGGAATGCGCCGCATAGCAACCAGGGTTAAAATATTTGACCATCGCTTAAAAGCTACCATATTCCCCTTGCATCTACAAGAAAATTAGCAATAAGATTGATATCTCGATATCTCGATTAACATAAAGCATATGGAGAATAGGCGTTTGTAAAAATAGATTGTACAAGAGTAGAGAAAGTCATGTGAGTGTAACACATCAGATTTTTCTATTTTATTTTACGTCGCTTTAACTCTTGGTCATATCGCGACGGATCTGTTGGTGGATATCTCTTAGAACGATATGTGGTGGACAGTTAGCCTTCTAGGTCTCATCCCTGTAACCCCTGCTTCGTGCCGTGCAGATGGCATTAGGGTGCCGCCCAGTCTAACCGCCGCCTACACACAGAAAGGCGGACAGTTAGCCTTCAAGGTCTCATCCCTGTAACCCCTGCTTCATGCCGTGCAGATGGCATTAGGATGCCGTCCAGTCTAACTGCTTACATTGTCTCTGGATAGATGGCATAGCATTCTCTATTACCACTTATTTTTCATTTTACTATTGTTTTAGACTTAAGATGGAACTTTGGGTCGTGATATTAAATATCCAATCTGGTATTTACCTGACAGATTGGTCGGCCCACGGGATTTCAACCCGGGATCTCCCGAATGCGGGCCACAGACTTGACCGCCTGAGCCATCCCGCTCGGTTAATGAATTTTGTAACATTGCTGACATCTGTAAACAAATATACCTAAGCAAATTGTAACACAGAACTGCAATATTACAAAGATGCCGCTTAGTTTATTAAAGCCCTAATTATGTTCCACTTTCGTAACTAAAACTTTGTAATCATGGTCACTAATACTGTAGGTGTGTTACAAAATATGTCATGGTACGTTTAATAATGTTGAAAGTTGACTACCAACATTTGTATCATTTTATTATTTCCTAGAAAATTCCTGAATCGCAACTACCCTTAACATGGAAAAATTTACGACCTTTTTGATTTTCTAAAAAATGCAAAACGATTTTGATTAAAATTTCATGTATTAAAGATAGTTACATGACAAATAACATTTATATCCTGAATTTTTGGATATAGTCTGCGAAGTCCTTTTCTTTCGGAAGGAATTTTGTACAATCTTGCATAACTGGTAAACGTTAAGCGATAGACGAAAACGCACTACACAAACAACGTAGATCTCTTTAAAACACACAATTTATTACAAATAAATTGCGTGGCAGGAGCCCTTTCCGAGATATCCGCCATTAATGGTTCGAACTGTTCAGTGCTTAGCGATTCTCTTGAAGTCTTGCCGATTTTCAATTGTTTCTCGCGATTTCATGGAAAGATGTGGAATTTTAAGGCCAAGCGTATAGCATCAGTTCTCAAAACATACGACTATCGTTATTCCCTTTGTATTTATAATGAAATGTACAATGAACGCTGTCTCCGAAAAGGTTTATTTCGATTAAAATGAAGCCTATAGGAAAATAAATTTTCATACGAAGAAGTTGTGCACCCACTAATAACCGACCGAGGGCAGAAAAAGTCACGTGGATATAACACAGACTGTTTTGCTTTCTCTAACCACGTACGTATAAATAAGAGAAGATACAAAGATTTTCAAGAAATATAAGCTTTGAGTCTCTCTGAATCCAAATAAATGGTTCTCTCCCCCTCCGTGTGTGTGTGTGTGTGTGTGTGTGTGTGTGTGTGTGTGTGTGTGTGTGTCAAATTGTGAACAAGAGAACTGAAAAGGGAGGGAGAGCGGATAAATATAAAACTTGATAGGTATATAGACTCATTACCTTCCAAAGATGCGACATGAAGATTTTCAAGAAAATCCCACAACCCGAAAGCAGCTTTTACATGGAAGAACATTTTTCGAATTTTTTCTTCTAAAAATGGCTCTTGAATGTTTATCTTGAATTTTCAGGGAATAGCTTATGAAGTTCTCTTCATTCTCTTCTTCAATTTTGTATAATCTTATATAGCTGGTAAACATTAAGCGAGAGATAAAAATGTATTACATAAAAAAAACGTAGATCTCTCTAAAACACTCAATTTATTTCAAATGACTTTTTCGTAGCATTAGCCATTTCCGAAACATTCGTTATCAATTGCTTGAATTGCCATTTCTTTAAGTCCTTTTGATTTGCAGTTGTTTCTCACAATTGCATGGAAAGAGTAGTACTTATAAGGCCAGCATAAACATTTGACCATCTGTATTCTCTTTGCATCTATAAAACTTTATCCGGGTTAAATTAAGTAGACAGAAAAATAAGCTTTAGTAAGAATAGCTTGTATATACCCACTAAGAAACGATGAAATTAGACAAGGTCATTTGAATGTAACGCATCAGATGTTTTTATTTTCTCTACTACGTATAGTAAGTAGCGGAAGTATTGCGTTTCACCCAAAAATTCGATATCGAGATTTCACCCGAAACACATGCTTTGAGGGCCCCTAAATCCAAAAACAGCATTTTACTTTCTCTACTACGTCGAGTAAGTAGGGTAGGTATTGCATTCCACCCAAAAATTCGAAACCGAGATTTCATCGGAAATACATGTTTTGAGGTTCCCTGAATAAAAGAGTAAGCACTTTTAGAAAAAGGTCCGTGTGTGAGTCTGTGAACAGAATAACTCGAAACAGAAAAGTCGGATAAATACAAAACTTGCTAAATCCCCCCCATCCCAGACTATCACAGACATGCAACTATTCTTCGAAAATTTTGATTTTCTCAAAATTGGCTCTAACGATTTCGATTAAACTATCATATATTTAAGATATTTTAATGTATATATATTGAGTTTTCTGGGAATGTCCCCAAAAGTCCTCTTTCTGAATGGCTTTTGCATAACTAAATCGTAAGAGATGGAAAAAATTTTCTACACAAAAAATGTAGAGCTCGTTAAAACAAACAGTTTATGTCATATCATTTTTTTTTTTTTTTTGTGGTCGAGTGAACCATTTCCGATATATTCCTTGTTAGTTGTTTGAATTTTCCAATACTCATACTTTTTCTCAAATGGGAATTCGTTATTCGTTTATGTCCTGGACATGCAAAGAGAATGCAATGCTCCACATAGCAACCAGCTCTTAAAAGATTTGACTATCACTTAAAGCTTAGCTTTTGCAAATGTTTATCTCAATTAACATGAAGTAGATGGAGAATAAGCGTTTATAAAACTAGTCTGTACAAGAGTAGAGAAAGTCATGCGAGTGCAACGCATCAGACTTTTTTTTAACGTACGTATTCAGGAGTACGTGAAGAAATGACACCACTATGCTGCACCTTCCAGGAAGAAACGGGGGAAGTGCAATAGGAATTTCCCTTAGGCATCACCATTTATACTAGTACATGTCTTCTTACAACACTTCCAGTATGATGAATAGCACGACAAACAGCTAGCTGAATTGGAGTGCTGGGGAAAATGACAAGGAAACTGAGAAATGAGACAATTCAAGTAATGCAACTGAGCTAGAGGAACGCTATGACATCCTTCAAGACATTCGCTAGTTTGCAGTGTAACGTTTCTGTTTTTATTCCAAAGCTTTAAGCGTTCTATGACATTTGCCAGAGATCTTTGGGACTTACAGCCACTCGTGCAGTGCTAAAGCCATGTAAGCGGAAAATGAGCACATATTATGCTGTTCTCATTTTACATCTCCCTTGGGTTTTCACGCAGTCATGGTACGTAAAACCGCGTAATTAGTACGGTATACATTCGTTCTATGTTAGGAGCGAGCGTATACATATCCAGATATGCCAAGAACCCTTCACAATTAGAATTATGTGTAAAAGCGACGTAAATGTTAAAACTTGTCATTTGTTAATATTATCATTGCACTACGATGTGCATTAGGGCTTCATAATGTTACTTATGAAGTCGTGACCTCAAACTGATACTAATTTTTTGGTGCGTTCGTTCTGCGTAACTTTATTCATCTATTCGAACGAACAGAACCCTTATCATTTATGTGCGCCTTTCCTTATTTGAACCATTTTTACTTCCTCTATTACGTACAATAAGTAGGGGAAATATTGTATTTCACACATAAATTGAGTATCGAGATTTCACCGGAAACATTTTTTACGAGGGCAGTCCCAGAAGTATCCGACCTACGTATATATAGCGGTGTTGTGTCAAACAAATGATTATGGTAGAAAGTACCAACCTTATAAAGCTTAAGTTTGAAGTTTGACGATGCTACGTCATTTAGTAATTGTTTGGCAGCCATTAATAGTGAACCCTCTCAGCGAATTTGTAAACATGGATAAAATGGTCATCGTTATGTTATACAATACTTTCATTTGAAAGGTCTTAGTCCAACTAATATTAAAGCTGAGCTAGATTCTACTCTGGGGGAGTCTGCTCCTTCGTTTACAACAGTAAAATATTGGGTGGCAGAGTTTAAGCGAAGCCATACGAGCTGCCAAGACGAACATGCAGCGGTCGACCAACGAGGTGACCACGCAGAAATTGTGAAGAAAATCCACAAAATGTTACTGGTTGACCGTCGACTGAAAGTGTGCGAGGCAGCAGACATCATAGGTATTTCAAAAAGTGCTGTACAGCGCATACTAAATGACAATTTAGACATGAGAAAGCTGTGCGCAAGATGGGTGCCGCCTTTATTCACAATGGAACAAAGGCAGCGTCGTGAGGATGTTTTAGTCGGGTGTTTGACGATGTTTCACTGCAATAAAGCCGAGATTTTGCGTCGATTCATAACCATGGATGAAACATGGATACTCACTTCACACCTGAGACGAAGGAACAGTCAAAACAGTGAATTGAAAGGGTAGAATCGGCTCCAAAGAAGGCGAAGACAGTTCCATTGCAGGCAAGGTCATGGCGTCAGTTTTTTTGAATGTGTGTGGAATAATTTTCATTGATTATCTTCAAAAAGGAAAAACAATCAATGGCGAGTATTATGCAAACTTATTGCAGCATTTGAATGATGAAATCAAGCAAAAACGGCCGCATTTAGTGGAAAAGAAACTTTTGCTTCATCAAGACAGTGCACCACTTCACAGATTCATTATCGCCATGGCCAAAATCAATGAGTTAAAGGTCGAATTGCTTCCTCATGCACCCTATTCGCCAGACTTAGCCCCCTCTGATTATTTTCTGCTTCCAACGTTGAAGAAATAGCTTGGTGGTAAAACATTTGCCAACAGTGAAGAGGTGGTGTTTGCAGTTGATGGCTATTTTGTAGAACTCGACGGTTCTCACTATAAACAGGGTATGTAAGCTATTGAACATCGCTGGGAAAAGTGTATCGAGCTGAAAGGAGACTATGTAGAAAAATAAAGACGTTTTTCCCCCCAAAATTTGTTTTCTTTGTTAGGTCGGGTACTTCTGGGACAGCCTCGTAAGACTCCCTAGTGTTTAAGTTCAGCATCTTCCAAAGAGTGATATGAAGATTTTTAAGAAAATCCTCTATCTCCAGCTACCCTTTCCATGGAACATTTTACGAAATTTTTTATTTTCTAAAAAAATGGCTCTTACGATTTTGATTAAAATACTATATATTAAAAGTATTAAACTGACAAATAAAATTTATGACCTGAATTTTCTGGGAGTAGCCTGTAAAATCCACTTCTTCGGAAGGAATTTTGTATAATCTTGTATAACTGATAAACGTGAAGCGATAGATGAAAACGTACTACACAAAAATTGTAGATCTCTTTAAAACACAATTTATTTAAAATATCCCTTTTTGTGGCACAAGCAATTTCTGAGATATCCGTTATTAATGGTTCGATTTGTTCAATACTTAGGCATTCTTTTCAGGCGCTGTCGATTTTCTGTTGTTTCTCGGGATTGCATGGAAAGACTATGGAATTTTAAGGCTAGCATTCAGTTCTTGAACATTTGACAATCGCTATTCCATTTGTATTCATAAAGAAATGTGTAATATAGCTGTTTCTGCAGAGGTTTATCTAGATTAAAATGAAGCAGACAGAAAAATAAGGTTTCGTATGAATATTTTGTATACCCACTAATAAACCATGGAGAGTAGAGAAAGTCGTGTGAATGTAACATAACAGATTTTTTATTATGCTAACAAAATAAATACCTCCTCTTGTGTTAATCTCCTACACACACAAAACACACTCTGCAGTTAGCTTTTTCCTATATCCAAATAATCAGCGGGAAAACATATATCTTCATTAATAGTTGCCATAATTGTATTTGCTTTGTTTACAGTTAAAATAAGCAAATAAATACCGAAGTAGGGCATGTCTGGAAAAACCAACAGTTGGTGAATATATTCAAATTAGCTAGAAACATTAAATGATGATGAATGCCCAGTATTATCTGATGACATGTTTACATCACCTAAAATAGTAAAAACTGATTTTGCCATACTTAAATACGGTGCTTCGTACAGAGGTTTTATGTGTACAAATTCCACTCGTAACAAGTCAAGGCTAATTAAAAACTATAAGGGTGTGGAGAATTACTGGCATAAATAAACGTGGCAATTCATGCTTACGCTGTTTTCTTCTGCCATATTTGGCAAAACTAAAGCACTTCGACAATTAATTCCACTTTTAGCACAGTAAAATTCAAGAAGACATGACAAGTGTGTGCTGCAACTGTTCATGTAGAATATGACACTAATTAGTGCTCGCTTTATCCGAGTTTTGCTTTCATTTACTGCATTTCTTTCACCCACACGCATGTTTACTGAAATAGCTTTTACTGACGCATTTGGTTTATTAAAAGAGAAATAACAAATTTAAAACAATCACGTTTTCAATGGAATAAAAGCCTGAGTACAGTTCACAGATGAGAAGAATGCTACTCCAGGGTGAGGAGCCTGGAGAGTTTATTTGCTAACTTGCCTGTTTACTACAGCGTGGCGTGTTAACAACCGTAGTGAAATTCCACTGCGCAAAACGAGCTTCTCTGCTCGTTTACTGCTTACTTTTGCGAAAATGCAGTCCCCTCGCGGAGCTATTGGCTTATTTGGCAATCCCGATTGTGTGTGTACGCGCATATATAGTGTGTATGAATGTTTATATAACGCATTCCTGTTGCTAGTTTTTTTGTTGTCTGCGGACATTACTTTTATCTCAGAGCACATGGGTATAAGACCTCTTTAGTGGCATGTACACTCTAGCGACGATTCGCTAAATCTAGTGTCTTTTAGAAGCCTTAGAGTGGAAGAATTTCAAAGATAGCGACTTTTCTGACGACTTTAGAAGCCATTTAGAGACAATTCTGCTGGATTTAAAGTTTTAGCTTGATACATAGTATGGTAACAAAAATCGGCTTTTTAAATACGAAATAAAATTAGAAACTCTATTTCCTTGAGAAGGAAGTGGAGATCTTGATAACGCAATTCTCTCCCTTCTACATCCAAATGCGTAGGTAGAAATGATTTTTAGTGAGTTGAACGTGCCCCCCCCAAAGAAAAATGGAATCGCCTTACGTGCTCAACTGTGTAGCTATACTGCATTGCAGAAAAGCTCGGTACAGTATCAGTGTACATCTTAGTTCTGTGGAGATGCAGTGCAATTTTCAACGTCATCTGCTGTGAAGGTGACTGAGGAGAAACTTGAGGATGAACTATTTTTCTTCTGAATACGCAAGTGAAGTTTTCTTTTAAAAACCGATTAAACGTTATAAAAATAGGCAGTTATTTCAAGTGACTTGGTTAGCGCTAGTTGGCAACATTGTGTACATTTCAGTAGGGGTCACATTGCTTCATATGAGGATAGCACAGATATAATTACTTTCGAGGGATTGTTCACGTCTGACTGTACCCATTTACTTTCAAAAGGGCCGCCACGTTTTGGAACCCCCGAAGGCATCAATTCAAATTTGCAACTTTTCGTTTGTATTTAGATATTTTCTTTATCCTTACTTCAAGGTACATAAGTATCGTGGTGCGGGCTAAGCCACCTGTGGGCCGCCGATAAGCGCCTCCAAGTCTGGCACCTGGGTGGGGTCTTCAACTAGCCGTCGAAACAATAGCCAGTGCGGAACAATAGCCCATTATGTGCTGCTTTCCTATTCCAGAACACGTACTAGTAGGTACTAGTAGCTTCCTCTTCTAGAACATTCCGTTTTGTATGCGAGGCCTGTATGAGGTGCTGCTCTTGCAAGGGAGTTAGTTAAGAAATTACGAAGTTAAGTGTCGTCAAGAAGTCGAAGAGTTTGGACAGTGCTGAGTGAGTTTTAACTCGGCAGTTCAGCCGCGATTCGACTCGACGGATCAGTTGTGTTCTGTTCTGTGTGTCAAAAGTGCCTCGAAGTGTAAAGTTTGTGCTATGCTGAGCACCTAAGTGACAAAGTGTGTTTAGCAACAGCTGATGTTCTCATTTGTTACAGTATTCAAGGCCTTTTGTGGAGTATTAGGGGGATCTGATGCTTAGGATGCTTAATAACTTCTGGTATTCATTTAGAAGGTCTTTGGATACTGAGTACCGACGAGCACCACTTGCCCAACTAAACTCACGGGTAACATTAGATTGAACATCAAGACGAATAAAAAATAAGCTTGCATTCCCGAAGTTTATCCCTATGGCAATATTAAAAAGAAAGTACATACACAACAATTTCGGAGATGCGAGGGAATTACAACTACGGAAGAAAGTTTAAGTAAAACGGCAACTTCGAAATTAATAACGGCAGCGGTTTTCCACAAGCGTATGATCGTGCTCCTTATTAAGTGTTTTAAGGTTTTAACTTAATCATATCAATTTTACGACCCTTTAGCAGAAACTATGCAATCGGCGCGTTAGGTGACGCGCAAAGAGTAGTTTAAAAGCCGGACTGTAGGAGATTGGGAGAACGTTGGCGTGAATATGTCGGCGCAGAGAAAACATTATTCTAGATTAATAATGCAAGTTCTTTAATACACCTTTAATATGATTTATAGCACTATTAATAATCACCGCCACCAAAATGATACTGGATATCCTAGAAATTAATCTAGCCCCTTGCGGAGAACACCGCAGCAAGGCCTATTTCAACCATTACTCTCATTTACACTGTAGGGTACCGAGAGGGATGCTCTGGAAACCGTCTGTGGAGCGCATTCCGGCGTCCGACCTTCCTCTCCCATGGGGTTTCCCCGGGTTGCTAGGCGAATGCTGGAAACGTTCATTAAATCCCCCGAATTTCTTGTACCTCCATTCTTATTTCACTTCTTCTTTCATCTGCTTGGTTCTCTTTGATGGTTGAAAGTGTCGGCGGGAGTATGCATGTCGGGGAAAAAGGATGCTCTATGTAACACTTCGTACCCCGGAATGGGGGCGGTCTCCGAGTCCTGGGTCCCCAGGGATGTGTAAGCCTTCAAGGGGAAACGGAGCCGGTTGCACCAGTTGCCATTCAGGGGGTTTCAATCTGTAAAAGGTAGGGGATCCTGCATCTGCCCTCTCGTGCCTCCTGGTCCTGCCGCCCTCCATATCCTCTCACCTCACCCCTCCCCCAGGGCCTGTAGGCACAAAAGTTCTTGTAGGTCGAGGTGCTACGTCCCTCTCCCCTAGGACTATTAGTCCTAGTCCTACATTGTAGGGTGCTTACAAACAAATAGCACAAGATTGAGTGAAGCAACTACCTTAGGACAATAACTCCAAAATGTTTCGGTCACGAGCTGCTACTGGTGATTAATAACCTTCCAGCTGTTTGCACGTCAGTACTTGATTTATTTTCCCTCTATGGTTATATCCTATTCGGGACTTTGACCAGCTTTAAAAATATTGAGGTCCACAATGAAGCAGATTTGGAATCACTATATAAGCCGATTGTGCTAGTGTCACGCCGACACTATGTAGGTTATTGACTTGCATCGCTCTCGACGCTGCTAAATCAGCTTAACAGCCATTTATCAGCAGCTCCACCCGGCGGCGGTGCACCAAGTTTACCCAGGGTTTCAGTCGTCGATGGGCAGGGCTTGATAAGCCGGTAATAATAATAGAATATCGAGAAAACGTCATGCACTGCCATTAGCGTAAACTTATTATGTGCAAACTATTAAAAACACACAGTCGGGAACCCGAGCTTAAACAGATAAAAACCTTGCGTGTATTTCAAATCTAATAATGAAGTTAAGGAGATGAGCGGGATTCTTTTTAGCCGTGATTATGACATTATGCTACCATATGTCGCCAAATACTAGACTTTTAACAGAGCACCGGGTGAAATTTTGGTCAACACTATTTTTTTTTTTATCCTAAAGGTTGCTTTGTACTCTATAAGCTTGTCTCAATTTTAAAAGGCAGTATGGAGGTAAATGGGATCTCTGTGTCTGTCTAACGCTTACATATTGTCATTAGCTTCGTCCTTTTCTATTATCGCGCTGTCGCCAAGTTGCTAATAAGTAATAACATGCTGGAAACATTCATTTTGTTATAAATTTAAGTTTTGAACACGTTATCCTATACAATATTTTTCTCCATCACATTATATCATTTTTAGAGACTTCGTGCCCATAAAAATCTATAAACTTCTATGGAAAATGAGTTTTTCAGCAAAAGTTCAATATTTGCAGCTTTTATACATCTCACGCAGTAAGTTTTGAACACGTTATCCTATACAGAATATATTTCTCAATCAGATTGTCATTTTTAGAGACTTTATGCTCATAAAAATCTATAAACTTCTGAGGAAAACGAGTTTTTCAGCAAAAGTTCAATATTTGCAGTTTCTATACTTATCACGCAGTAAGTTTTGAACACGTTATCCTATACAGAATATTTTTCTCCATCAGATTGTCATTTTTAGAGACTTTATGCCCATAAAAACCTATAAACTTCTGAGGAAAACGAGTTTTTCAGCAAAAGTTCAATATTTGCAGTTTCTATACTTATCACGCAGTATGTTTTGAACACGTTATCCTATACAGAATATTTTTCTCCATCAGATTATACCATTTTTAGAGACTTTGTGTCCATAAAAATCTATAAACTTCTAAGGAAAAAGAGTTTTTCAGCAAAAGTTCAATATTTGCAGTTTTTATACTTCTCACGCAGTAACTAATAAACTAAAGGGTAGAATGCAACAGTATTTTTTTCTTAGCTAGAGCAAACTAGTGTGTTGATACCATTAATAAGATGAGCGTTATAATTTTTTAGATTGAATATTTTCGGAAAATTCAGTAGAAAAGTCAGTCAGCGAGAAATATTTTTGTTGTTGGGTTTACAACGGGGAGAATAATAACACAATGACAATATAATAACAAAATTCAACTTATTACCTACTACAACCACTAGATGCAGTAAATATACAAACAAAGCAGTATTATGCAAGGAGGAGCAGAAGGATGACCGGAGGGGATGAAACATTAAGGGCAGACGAGGAGGTGTAAGATGTGGGGTGTATTGGAAGGAAAAAGTGAGGAGACATTTCTTGTACAAGTGATGTCGCAGTATAGAAAATATCTTCGTGTGTACTTGATCTTCCATGCCATCTAATGGTATGCCATGATATTGCTTCCAAATGTTATGCTAGTGAACGAAGCTGTTATTCCTCATCATCTGGTAGCCATTCCGAGAGTATTGTTCGATCGCAATTTGATTTTATATGTTATGCCGAGTACTTCAGCTTGTCTGTCATACTATTGGTACTTATTTATAATTTTCTATACATTTCTAAACATGGACTGGTCCAAAGCTGCGATAGACGTGCTCACCGAAGCTTATAGCAAGAAAGCATGCCTCTACAACAAGTTCGCCCTTACATCATAATAAGCATGCAAGACAAACATCTTAATGCGTTAGAGAAAATAAGGCCTTAACAAATGTGGAAATTACAAATAGAAAAGTTTTCATACCACTGTTTAACAAAGTAAATAAATCCAAAAAGTGGCTCTGGAGGACAACAAATTTAACAGCCCACAGTGTGGTACTTTGAAAAATCGATATTTATGAAGGACCATGTTCAGCCCACAAAAGGGATTAGCACCGCCACTGCAGATATTGACACGAGCGATGGAGCTTCTCAAGCAAGTAATTTTGAGGTTTTCTGAAGCGTGTGAACATACGTCCGTGATAGATGGCATACAAGTCAGTGGCACAAGATGGTGTGCCATCCAATGGCGCCATCTCTTGTACAAGAAATGTCTCCGTCTGTACAGGACTTATGGGAGGCAGTACGAATGGGGGTTAAAGAAAAGATTTGGTGGATATTAAATAGTGAATGTGCAAGCGAAGTGTATAGTGAGTCAGTTAATGTGAGACTGATACGAGGTCAGTCCAAGAAATACCCGACCTGATGTATAGATAGTGGTGGTTGTTTCAAACAAATGACTATGGTAGAAAGTACCAACCTTATAAAGCCTAAGTTTGATGATGCTAGTATATTGGTAATTGTTTGGCAGCCATCAATAGTGAACTCTCTCAACGAATTTGTAAACATGGATAAAAACCGGTCATTGTTATGTGATACAATACTTTCATTTGAAAGGTCTTAGTCCAACTAATATTAAAGCTGAGCTAGATTCTACTCTGGGGGAGTCTGCTCCTTCGTTTACAATAGTAAAATATTGGGTGGTAGAGTTTAAGTGAGGCCGTACGAGCTGCCAAGACGAACATCGCAGTGGTGTGGGTGAGCACGCCAGAAATTGTGAAGAAAATCCACAAAATGGTATTGAATGACCGTCGACTGAAAGCGCGCGAGCTAGCAAACATCGTAGGCATTTCAAAAAGTGCTGTACATCGCGTACTAACTGAAAATTTGGACATGAGAAAACTGTGCGCAAGATGGGTGCCGCGTTTACTCACAGTGGAACAAACGCAGCATCGTGAGAATGTTTCAGTCGAGAGTTTGGCGATGTTTCGCTGCAATAAAGCCGAGTTTTTGCGTCGATTCATAACCATGGATGAAACATGGGTCCATCACTTCATACTTGAGACGAAGGAACAGTCAAAGCGGTGGACTGAAAGGAAAAATCAGCTCCAAAGAAGGTGAGACAGTTCCATTTGCAGACAAGGTCATGGCGTCAATGCTTTTTGGAATGTGTGTGAAATAATTTTCATTTATTATCTTCAAAAAGGAAAATCAATCAATGGCGAGTATTATGTAAACTTATTGCAGCATTTGAATGATGAAATCAAGCAAAAACGGCCGCATTTAGCGTAAAAGAAATGTTTGTTTCATCAAGACAATGCACCAGTTCACACATCCATTATCGCCATGGCCAAAATCAATGAGTTAAATTTCGAATTGCTTCCCCATGCGCCCTATTCGCCAGATTTAACCCCCCCTGATTATTTTCTATTTTCAAAGTTGAAGGCAAATCTTTTAGCACCAAGTTGAAGCTTGGTGCTAAAAGATTTGCCAACAGTGAAAAGGTGGAGTCTGCAGTTGATGGCTGTTTTGCAGAACTCGATGGTTCTCACTATAAACAGGGTATCGAAGCTATTGAACATCGCTGGGAAAAGTGTATCGAGCTGAAAGGAAACTATGTAGAGAAATAAAGATTTTTTCCCCAAAGTTTTTGTGTTTTCTTTGTTAGGTCGGGTACTTCTGGGACAGCCCACGTATATAATTATATTATGAGATCTGTGAAGTGATGTGGAAGTGAAGTGTAAAAATTAATAACTGTGAATTTTAGTATTCATTTAGAAGTTACGATAAAAGAGTGAAGAGATTACAAATTAAAACTCAACTAATTACAGTATAGAATTATATAAAAACCATAAAAATAAAAGATAATATAAACTTAAAATATCTCATATATAATTAAAGTAGTGATAAACAATTTGTAATAGTAAATGTATGATTGTTTATTATTATTATTATTATTATTATTATTATTATTATTATTTGTTTTTTATAGTGTGAGTTTAGCAATGGAGGTGTTGGATACCAGTACCTTCCGACGCACATTTTAGTTAGCAGTTAGTCTGTAGTTTTAGTTAGCTAGCAGTTACATTTTTACTGGCTACCAGTAGAAATGTAATGGTTGAATGTTGATTTTGGTTTATTAAGTGGAAGTGTAATTATTCTTTTAATTTACTTTGTTTTTATTTTCTTTCTTTTTAACAGTTATAATTAATAATCTATGCAATAACAATGTAAAGTATTATAATTAATAAACTGAAAATTTGGTAATACACGTTCCCGGATTAGGTAACAAGGTGCCGGGATGGAGTATCACATATTTTATTTATTTATTTATCACGATTGAATGGAAACAGTATGGAATTTTACGGCAGCGTATAGCGTCCAGTTCTTAAAACATTTGACTGTCGCCGTTCTCTTTGTATCCATAACGAAATGTGTAATGTAGCTATTTCTGCAACGGTATATTTGGGTTAAAATGGTGTAGAAAAATAAGCTTAGTAAGAATAGTTTGTACACCCACTAATAAACAATAGAGGATAGAGAGTCATGTGAATGTATAACATCAATTTTTTTTCCTCGTGGTCACGCAAAGGTACTTCAAAGCCATCACATAGCGACACGCTCTTTAAAAGTCTTATTTTCGCTTTACCTACTGTATCACACAACCAAATGTGTGAATGTGAATTAAAAGTTTATCTGAATTAACACAAAGTAGTTAGAATAATAAGTTTTTGTAGAAGAGCGAGAAGAGAAATTCATGTAAATACAATGCATCGGTTTTTTTTTATAATTTGTAACAAACTTTTTTTTTTGAAAAGCATGCTAATATCTGTCTTGAAAAGCTGTTCATTAATTTGTTCCAAAGGTTATCCTTTATTGGAAAAAACGTGTATTTGAGAAATGAAAGTGCGTAAACTATGATCTTACAATTTCTGACAGTCTGATTGTTAATTAATCCACTCATTAACTGAACTGTTTGGATTTGCAAGCACTATTGGCATAATCTTGTTTGATTATTTAAAGCAAAGCTGGAAAACTTTTCTCTTTCACGTCTCCACAGTTTGTTCACCACCCAATATTCTCGTAAATACGCCTTGATGTAACCAAAAACTAATCCGAAAACGCATATTAGCAAAGTGATCAATACAGCATCAGAAAAATCTCAGAACTACATCCATTATTTTCCATAATTACTCCTCTTAGATTTCAATGCTCTACCATTACGCCTACTCTCACTTATGCAGCTCCATTTTGGGGGATCAGCTTGCAGAAATCAACGCATCAAGTGCTGCAGATATACCTCAATGCCCCTACGCTAATTCGCAATATGCAGCTAACATGAAAAGCCAGGAATACCCTCGACAGTGCAATGTATTCTCACTAACGTTCTTTCCCAAATAAATTGGAAAGAAAGAAAAAAATTCTGATGTGTTACACATGACTTTCTCTACTCTTGTACAAGCTATTTCTACAAACGTTTATTTTCCTTCTACTTCATGTTAAATGAGATAAACATTTGCAGACTCTATCTTATTGCTAATTTTCTTGTAGATGTAAGGGGGAATATATATTTACAAGGGCAATTTGGAAATACAGTAGCCTTTAAGCATATACATATCTCTTAATAGCTGGTTGCTAGGTGCAGCACCATTCCCTTTGCCACAGATTAATACTCTTTGCATATCCAAGACAAAAAAATGAATAACGAATTCCCATTTGAGAAAATAAGTATTGAAAAATTTAAGGAAATAACAAGCAATATCTCGAAAATGGTTCACTCAAGAAAAAAAATGTATATGACATAAATTGTGTATTTTAACGCGATCTACATTTTTTGTGTAGTAAAATTTTGTCTATCTCTTATGGTTTACCAGTTATGCAAAAGTCATTCACAATGAAGAATACTTTTGGAGACATTCCCAGAAAATTTAAGATATACATTTTATTTGTCATGAAAATATCTTAAACATATGATATTTTAATCAAAATCGTTAGAGCCATTTTCTAGAAAATTAAAATTTTCGAAAAATCTTCCATGTAAAGGGTACTCTGGGGTGGGGGGATTTTCTTGAAAACCTTCGTGTCGCATCTCTGGAAGATACTGAACCTAAATACCAAGTTTGGTGTTTATGCGACTGTTCGTTTCTGAGTTATGCTGTTCACAGACACACACACACACACACGGACATGTTTCCAAAAATGCTTTTTTGGGATTCAGGGGGTCTCAAAACATGTATTTCCGGTGAAATCTCGGTATCGAATTTTTGGGTGGAATACAATACAATAGTAGAGAAAGTAAAAATCTGATGTGATAAATTCTCTATCCTCTATCTTTATTACTGGGTATTACAAACGATTCTTACTAAAGTTTATCTTTCTATCTACTACATTTTAATCCAAATAAACCTTGCAGAAATAGCTGCATTACACATTTCGTTATAGATACAAAGAGAACAGCAATAGTCAAATGTTCAAGAACCGGACGCTGTATGCTAGCCTTAAAATTGTATACTGTTTCCATGCAATTGTGTTTAAGATAATGGTCAAGAAATGAACAATTAGAACTTTTAACAACGGGTGTCTCACAAATGGCTTATGGCACAAAAAAAAACTTATTTGAAATAAATTGTGTGTTCTAAAGAGATCTACATTTTTTTCCGTGGTATGTTTTCGTCTATCGCTTAACGTTTATCAGTTATACATGATTATACAAAATGTCTTCCGAATGAAGAGGTCTTCACAGGCTATTTCTCGAAAAAACAAGATATACATTTTATTTGTATCTAAATATCTTTAATATATAGTATTTTAATCAAAACCGTTAGCATATTTTTCAGAAAATCAGAAATTTCGAAAAATGATCCTTGTACAGACTGCTGTGCGGTAAGGGGATTTTCTTGAAAATCTTCGTGTCACATCTTTGGAAGCTACTGTACCTAAATACCAAGTTTGGTATTTATCAGACTTTTCGTCTTTGAGTTATGCTGTTAAAGAATTTTTCTAAAACAATTTTTTTTGCATTCAGAGGGCCTCAAAACATGTATTTCCGGTGAAATCTCGGTATCGAATTTTTTGGGTGGAATGCAATAGCTTCTCTACCTATTATGCACGTGGTAGAGAATATAAAAATGTAATTTTGAATATCTAAGATGTGAACAAGAATGTGTTGTCAAAATGCTAATATATGAGAAGCACAATTTGCATATTAATGCCAGTCATGTGTATGGAAGACAAGTCCCTTCCTGTAGACTTTCTTTTTCATAGGGATATAAATTTCCTAAAATGCAAAAGACAGATTTCTGAGCTCAATTGAAAAGGAACCACGAGAGAGGGGGAGGGAAAGGGAGAGAGCGGCAACCCTGATTATAATTCGAGCTCTTCTAAATCAATGGACATTTTTAAAATAAAATCTTTAAACCTGGTTTTCTCAGTTTAATAATTGTCGACATTTAAGTACACATTATTACCCCAATAACGAAGTTACAGGCCTGAAATTTTTACTGATTATTAATGTCACCCTAATAGGTGAAACTATGAATGGAATTTGCATAATTCTGAGAAACTTATAAAAAAAATCTGATGTGTTACACTCACATGACTTTCTCTACTCTTGTACAAACTATTTTTACAAACGTTTATTCTCCATATGCTTCATGTTACTCGAGATATAGAGATGTCAATCTTATTGCTAATTTTCTTGTAGATGCAAGGGGAACATGGTAGGTTATAAGCGATAGTCAAATCTTTTAAGCGCTGGTTGCTATGTGGCGCATTCTATTCTGTTTGCATATCCAGGACATAAAAAATTGAATAACGAATTTGAGAAAAAGTATAAGTATTGGAAAATTTAAGGAAATAACAAGCAATATCTCGAAAATGGTTCACTCAACTAAAAAAATGTATATGACATAAATTGTGTATTTTAACGCGATCTACATTTTTTGTGTAGTAAAATTTTGTTTACCAGTTATGCAAAAGTCGTTCACAATAAAGAACACTTTTGGAGACATTCCCAGGAAATTCAAGATATACATTTTATTTGTCATAAAAATATCTTAAACATATGATATTTTAATCAAAATCGTTAGAGCCACTTTTGAGAAAATTAAAATTTTCGAAAAATCTTCCATGTAAAGGGTACTCTGGGGTGAGGGGATTTTCTTGAAAACCTTCGTGTCGCATCCTTGGAAGATACTGAACCTAAATACCAAGTTTGGTGTTTATCCGACTGTTCGTTTCTGAGTTATGGTGTTCACAGACACACACACGGACATGTTTCCAAAAATGCTTTTTTTGGATTCAGGGGGTCTCAAAACATGTATTTCCGGCGAAATCTCGGTATCGAATTTTTGGGTGGAATGCAATACTTCCCCTACTTACTATACGTAGTAGAGAAAGTAAAAATGAAAGCTTAAAAAAACCTGTACAAATTTCAGGAATATAGCTCTAATAGTTATTTAATAAACTGCACCAGAAGTCTGTAAAAATAACACGACAACATAGGGAATGCTGTGTTACGTTACACTAAGGTCGTCCTTATGACGGCTTCGGGCTTATGAGTTCTCGGCCAACCAGAGTAAAACGATAAACCAAAGTGATAGTGAACCTGACTCTTGACATTTATAACAAATGTAATCAACGTAATTAGCAACTAGTTAGAGGAGCTCTCTGTAGTGTTATCTCAAGCTAATGCAATGTTCAAATCATCCTGAAAATGTTACTGGTTTGCGCCGCAAACACTGGTTAAAGTGAAAATTGCATCTACTCACCCGTGCACCAGCAAAACACTACTCCAAGGTTGTATCACAGGAGTTTCAAAGTCTATTTTCAGAAGCTTTGATTTCCACTGGAATAAAGGGTAGAGATCAAATACAGCAATAATGTCCTTGCAGATTTTTTACTTTCTCTACTACGTATAGTAAGTAGGGGAAGTATTGCATTCCACCCAAAATACGATACCAAAATTTCACCGGAAATATAGGTATATTTTGCGGGCTCTGAATCCAGTAAAAAACGACATTTTTAGAAAAAAGTCCATGTGCGTTTATATCTGTGAACAGCATTACTCAGAAACGAAAAACTGGATAAATACCAAACTTGTTGTTTAAGTTCATTATATTTCAAAGATGCGACACGAAGATTTTAAACTACCCTTTACATAGATCATTTTTGGAAACTTTCGATTTTCTCAAAAATGGTTGTAACAATTTTTAATAAATTACCACATATTAAAGATATTTACATGACTAATAAAATGTACACTACGTGATTAAAAGTATGCGGACACCTGGCTGAAAATGACGTACATGTTCGTGGCGCCCTCCATCGCTAATGCTGGAAGTCAATATGGTGTTGGCACAGCCTTAGCCTTGATGACAGCGTTCACTCTCGCAGGCATACTTTCAATCAGGTACTGGAAGGTTTCTTAGGGGGGATGACAGCCCATTCTTCACGGAGTGCGGAACTGAGGAGAGGTATCGATGTAGGTCTGTGAGGCCTGACACGAAGTCGGCGTTCCAAAACATCCCAAAGGTGTTCTATAGGATTCAAGTCAGGACTCTGTGCAGGCCAGTCCATTACAGGGATGTTATTGTCGTGTAACCACTCCGCCACAGCCAGTGCAGTATGAACGGGTGCTCTATCGTGCTGAAAGATGCAATCGCCATCTCCGAATTGCTCTTGAGCAGTGGGAAGCAAGAAGGTGCATAAAATATCAATGTAGGTCTGCGCTGTGACCGTGCCATGCAAAACAACAAGGGGTGCAAGCCCCCTCCAGGAAAAAACGACCACACCATAACACCACTACCTACGAATTTCGCTGTTGCCACTACACACGCTGACAGATGACGTTCACCGGGTATTCACCATACCCACACCCTGCCATCGGATCGCCACATTGTGTACCGTGATTCGTCACTCCACACAACGTTTTGCCACTGTTCAATCGTGTAATGTTGACGCTCCTTACACCAAGCGAGGCATCGTTTGGCATTTTCCTGCGTGTTGTGTGGCTTATGAGAAGCCGCTCGACCTTGGAATCCAAGGTTTCTCACCTCACGCCTGTCATAGAACTTGGGAGTGGATCCTGATGCAGTTTGGAATTCCTGTGTGATGGTCTGGATAGATTTCTGCCCATTACTTTTTACGATCCTCTTCAAATGTCGGCGGTCTCTGTTGGTCAACAAACGCAGGTCGGCCTGTACGCTTTTGTGCTGTACATGTCCATTCAAGTTACCACTTCACTATCATATCAGAAACAGTGGACCTAGGGATGTTTAGGAGTGTGGAAATCTCGCGTACAGACTTCTGACACAAGTGACACCCAATCACCTGACCACGTTCGAAGTCCGTGAGTTCCACGGAGCGTCCTATTCCGCTGTTTCTGGATGTTTAATGACTACTGAGGTCGTGGATAAGTACCAGGCAGTAGCTGGCAGCACAATACACCTAAGATGAAAACGTATGTTTGTGAGGGTTTCCGGATACTTTTGATCACATAGTGTATATCTTAAATTTTCTGGGATTAACCTGTGAAGTACTCTTCATTCCTAAAGAATGTTGTTTAATCTTGCATAACTGATCAACGTTAAGGGATAGACGAAAATTATTACACAAAAAATGTAGATCTCTCTAAAATACACAATTCGTTTAAAAAACCTTTTGTGGCATAAACCATTTCCGAGATATCCGTTATCAATGATTGGAATTGTTCAATACTTTGTCATTCTTTTAAAGCCTGTCGACATTCAGTTGTTTCCCGGGACTACGTGGAAAGGGCATGGAATTTTGGCCAGCATATAGCATCCAGTTTGACTGTCGCTATTCTCTTTGTATCTATAACAGAATGTGTAATGCAACTATTCCTGCAATAGTTTATCTCGATTAAAATGAAGTAGACAGAAAAATAAGACTAATAAACGAAAGAGGTAGAGACAGTTAGGTGAATGTAACACATCAGATTTTTAGTTTTTGTTCGGAATAAGAACATTAATTAGCAGAACAGCTTTACTCACGGCGCGCTGCAACGTTTACTTAGTGAAGTAAACATCTGATTAAAATGATTGCACTAGTTCTTTAAAGTTCCAAGTTCTTTGCACTATGAGAGATTAGCTATTTTATTTGTATCTTCTATATATTATTTTCCTAAGGATTGTAGACGGTTTGAAACAATCTAGTAAAATGTCATAAATAGAATTCATTAGAAGCTTTAGGATACAGGGCGTGTCACAATTTATCAACTCCACATTTCATGACCCCATGTGATGGTAAAACCGAATATGAATAAATCTCCAAGCTTCCATCCGCCAGGGAGCAAGTACCTTCGTGTACTTTTTTTGTGTTCGGTTTTTCCTGGTTTATCATTACCGTGTATTCTCTGTTTTACTTTTACCACTTATTACCGCAATTACCGTTATACATGTACAACATACAGACACACAAACACCCGTAGCTATGGCGGGACTCGAACCCGCGACCCTCAGTTTGGCAGAGCGCCGAAGCTATACGCTCTAATGACCATGAAATCGAGGGCCGGCATACTGATGAGATTGGCGTGGTCACTCGCATGCAGTTCGAGCCAGGTTATTCACACGGAAATGTCAGCATATGTGAGTTACGAGATCGAGCTAGAAATTGCCGGATCATTTAGTTGTTTTTCAGATGGTCCCCTTATTAAACGTTGTATGCTTATAGCTACCAGTAAATTTACCCCTGTCAATGTTCTTCAGTTCGAGAGTGTAAGTCCTCCTACTATATCACGTAGAATTCAGGATCTGGCTGATAAATTTAGAAAGAGCAAGAGAATTTTTTGCATTCTCTATTGCCATTGATGAGAGCCCTGACATATCATATCGCTCAATTATGTAGTTTTATTCGTGGAGTGAAGTTGTGTCGAAGAAATGCTAGATCTGGTGTCAGTGGAAGACACAACAACAGGGTGAGACATTCTGAACTGTGTAGTGGAAGTTGTGGAGAACGGAGGAATCCCATGGGATACACCTGCATTGGTAGCCACCGATATGCTCCAGCTATGGTTGGTTCATACAGCAGATTTACAACTTTCCTTAAAAATAAATTTAAAAAAGAAATAACAGTGGATCATTGCATAGTTCATCAGGAAAACTGTGCCAAAACAGTGAATGTAAACAATATAATGAGTCTGTTAGTAAAAGTTGTAAAACTGGGAAAAAAATAAAAAATCTGATGTGTTACACTCACATGACTTTCTCTACTCTTGTACAAACTACTTTTACAAACGCTTATTCTCCATATGCTTCATGTTAATCGAGATATCGAGATGTCAATATTATTGCTAATTTTCTTGTAGATGCAAGGGTAATATGGTAGTATTTAAGCGATAGTCAAATATTTAAGCGCTGGTTGCTATGTGGCGCATTCCATTCTCTTTGCATGTCCAGGACATAAAAAATGAGTAACGAATTTGAGAAAAAGTATAAGTATTGGAAAATTTAAGCGAATAACAAGCAATATCTCGAAAACGGTTCACTCAACAAAAAAAATGTATATGACATAAATTGTGTATTGTAACGCGATCTACATTTTTGTGCAGTAAAATTTTGTCTATCTCTTATGGTTTACCAGTTATGCAAAAGTCGTTCAGAATGTAGAACACTTTTGGAGACATTCCCAGAAAATTCGAGATATACATTTCATTTGTCATGAAAATACCTTAAACATATGATATTTTAATCAAAATCGTTAGAGCCATTTTTGAGAAAATTAAAATTTTCGAAAAATGTTCCATGTAAAGGGTAGTCTGGGGTGGGGGGATTTTCTTGAAAACCTTCGTGTCGCATCTCTGGAAGATACTGAACCTAAATACCAAGTTTGGTGTTTATCCGACTGTTCGTTTCTGAGTTATGCTGTTCACAGACATACACACACACACACGGACATGTTTCCAAAAATGCTTTTTTTGGATTCAGGGAGTCTCAAAACATGTATTTCCGGTGAAATCTCGGTTTCGAATTTTTGGGTCGAATGCAATACTTCCCCTACTTACTCTACGTAGTAGAGAAAGTAATAACAGCGGTCCATTGCATAGTTCATCAGGAAAATTTGTATGCCAAAACAGTGAACGCAAATAATGTAATGAATCTGCTAGATCACTGATATTCAAAGGGGCAGTGCAGATACGAAGCGAAAGGTCACTGAGATAGTGTTGCTATCTGCATGTGCTTACTTAGTACTTTCGTACTTTTTTTATGTTCGATTTTTCCTAGTTTATCATTACCGTGTATTCTCTAGTTTACGTTTACCACTTATTACCGCAATTACCGTTACACATGTACAACACACAGACACACAAACACCCGTAGCTATGGCGGGACTCGAAACCGCGACCCTCAGCTTGGCGGAGCGCCGAAGCTATACGCTCCAGTGACCATGACATCGAGGGCCGGCATACTGATGAGATTGGCGTGGTCACTCGCATGGAGTACGAACCAGATTATTCACAAAAAAAGTAGTTCATCATTACACGAATACACCGGTATGGTTACAATCTCTGCGGAGACGCACCCAAATGCAGCTGAGGCTCGAAGGCTGTATTCTGAACATTTTCGGACACGCATCTGTCTTCTGCGCACGATTCTTTTTGGGGGGTACAGAGATGATACTAAGCAATGATGGATCATTCCATGTAGAATGCGGGCCTGAGAGCGCTTCTATCAATTCGTCCTCCAAGAGGCGGGCATGTTTTTGAACATGCTTATTATGAATAATGCACTAATAGAAAAGAATTTATTTCTAACACACCTTTAAAGGTATATAAATATGTTAACCTTGCGGCACGAATTGGTGCCATATATCTAGTTGTACTGGTTGTAGACTGGCATGGAACTAAATGACAACACGTGCGCTCAGGTTTGCAATCCTGAATTCTTGTTAATGGGCGATTTGGTCATTAAATAACCGATAACATCCCCACACTTTAACACACACAGATACTTTCAAATTCAAACACCAGACCTTTAGCATACCATGAAATGTTTGTTTAAACATAATTTTATGGAGTCCATCCGGGAATCGAACATGGAACACCTCATTTAGCAGGCAGTTACTCTACTCAGTGGGATCAGGGACCAATAATAGCAGCTGATGTGTTCGTTTTCATGCATTGGTCTTTCTTTTATTTCAGCGATCTCCTCCTCGTCGGTGTGGAATCCCCTTTGGAGTTCCGCTTAGGCAAACCTTTTGGCATCCATCCGGGATAAAACTAACTTCAACGAAGGACGGCTTGTGTGGGCCACCTAGTTCTTAATCATATTATCATTCATTTACAATTTTGCCGAAGATCATAATTTTTACGCCTTCTATTTTACATACATTGCCATGACATGCGTCCGAGCATGTCACGACTGCCTGGATATCACTAAGTTATCTCCTGGAATTAACGCACTGCTAACGTTAAAAATTTACAAAAGATCCTATCACACAACGCAGCCGTAACACCTCCACGCGGATAGATACCCTTGTAAAGTACACATAGATTCACCGAGAACTTTTATGCTGGGGTTGGACTGGCAGAGGAAGCAGATTTGAATCTCGGTTGGTCACCTTCTTGGCTGTGTGCATGCGCGCGTTCCTGTAGGGATATGTGCTGTATGAATGGCACCCAGTTTGGATATATTTATAGCATGTAAACCATTCACATTTAATGTATAAAGTCTATTAAAATAAATATTTGCTGAAAAAAATAAGTTACTAATAACTTTCTGGTGACTCTATTGAAACAATTTTACACACAGGATGCAGCACACACATCATGGCCTTATCTAGCCAAACATATCCCAGCAACCTTCAACACAAAGGTATGCCCATAACAAACAAAAATGTTGGTATTGAACGTGACTGAGTTAATGCCACTTTGCTTATATTTTCTCGTGCAAATATGAGAGTTTTGCAATTTATTGTTTATTTAATTTGACTTTAAACTCTTGAAAAAAAGCTTATAATTAATATAAAAAGTGTATATGCGATTATATTTTACTCTGTCACCACTGTCAGCCAGACAAATCCAGTATTTAAGCATGGGCAATGACAATTTATGGTCTACTGAGATGGACGAATTATTTTAGTATCTGTACTATTATTCGTTCATCAGTGCCGCCAATTATCCACAAAAATAATTTCCTTTGGTTAGCTTGCATGTAATATTACGTAGCTTCTATTATTAGGGTAGTTCCTATTCTTTTCGCCAATATCTACTCAGTGTTAGGCTAGGAATTTTAACTGATGAATTTGTTACACAAGCTCGTAACCTAATATCGAAACTTCGTGAAATACCCTACCACTGACATGGGCGTTACTTCTCTTGCCCCTTTCTAGCATATAAACTTAGCGTTTCTGCTTCATCTTGCTGCATTTGTAGTAGAGGTGTATTCACTAACAACAACGATTACTTGGTGATTTTCGTTTGTTGTAAATTCTTACTGTACAATTTACAATGTAACATTTTTCTCACAACCAAGTCGGGTAGGTTTGTTTCTTTTGCCTAAGTTGTATATACTTGCAATCCTCATGTACAAAAGATACTTTGCTGTTGTAGTTACTAACATGTCAATGAATTTCGTGTTTGAAGAGAACAGCGACGCCTTAACCCTTTGACATTCCCTCTCGATCTTGGTAATTTTATTGTAAACACAGTCCTTTAAGCAACAGTTCTAAATTCCGTTTTTTATAATCTTGCCCAGCGGACATGTATTCTTCTGCGCTCACTTTTCTTCTCCTATCTCCTGACTGGCTTATGTATACCTTTGAATGGCGATGTACGGGCCCTGTACAATGTAAGGATAGACGATAAAACCAATATAAACACTCCGTCATGATAGACGGACATGCTCTCGTCAGGTTTAAACCAAAGGAACTTCCCATCAATTTGTTGATAAGAATTTACATACATTCCAGATGCAATAACTCTGTTGCGGGGTATACCTGATTCTTTTGGTTATGATGACGTACATTTGACAATGCTCTTCGAATATCTTAAGATAAATGGACTAGTTTGTATCGCACAACCTATTCCACGATAGCAGCAAATTAAAGGTGACTAGTGCAAGTGGCAATTAAAATACATGGGGCAAGCTATATGGAACATGGTTTAGGCAACGGTTCTAGACAATAAGAGCTACCAGTCAGTGATGCCAACTTAGCCCATTTATGGCTAAATGCAGTGTGATAGCCCCTAGTTTGCGAAAAAGCCACTAAAGGCATTTCCACCCGTTTCACATAATGATTGAGCCAATTCTTGCCATTTTTAAAAATATTCTACAATTTCTAGCTATTTTCAGTTTTCACTGTCTAAATTTTAAATTAAAATCACAAAAATATCAAAGAGAAGTTGCTTATAATGCGTGGCATGTTATTTTAAATTTTGTGTTGTCGGTGAGCGCTGAATTCCCATGTTTCTTTTGTTTATTTTTTCTAGCATAGCCATATTTTCCAAATTTTGTGATAAAAAGGCAGGAAATAATTCCAGAGTAAAAGAAATTCAGAAAAGAAGTGAAAGTAGCCCGGAAAATTATTTTACAAGGTTTAGAAATCTCTGTTATCTCTCTTCATTAACGTGAAACCCTATTTGCGCCCATACAATGACTATAAGTTGATCCATGTTAGCCATTTCTAACCTTTCTGATAGTCTCTTTTAGCCACTTTTCATAGCCGAGAGCTGGAAACACTGATATAGCATGAACTATCATATTGGAAATAACATGGCATACCCACACTCTTTTACTTACTGGAAATAAGAACATTGGAGATAAAGGTTAACAAGTAGAAAACCTGGTACTTGCCTTAACCCGTGTAATATTTCGATTGAATCCTGAACACATTTGGAGATACGGAAATGGTTAACCGCAAATAATGCATTAATGGTTCCATGCAAACAATTGGCTCACTAAAAGCATAGGCACGACAATTTCAATTCCTGCTCTCTCACCACCGCGCATCAGTCACTCTTCTCTTCCACCAACAGGATTACGGTTAATGATGAAACCTGAGAGCTCAGCTTAACGATCTAGCAACGTGGTGATATAAGCTTCCAAATATACTAACTCGTTGCTTTAGGTGTCTGGGCAATTATAGTTAATAACTTCTATACACACAATACAATTGTAATCGAAATTTGTTTGGGAACATTCACGATTTAGTTGGATAGATTTATTCTTTAAAATCCACTTTTTTAAGATTTCAGGCAAATACTGCAGGCTCTATCTCAAGGCCGTCTTTTTCAGAAATACAGAGTACAACATTAATGAAGGTCATTAAATTAGGTTTGAGAATACCATGATCGATTGGCGAAAAAAGGATTGAGTACGAATTTTCGATAGATGGCATATCACCTGGAACGTTAGACGGCTTAGAACTAAAGAAATAGAAGAATTAAATTTTATAAAATAATGGATATTTCTCTTCTTCGTTAAGGATGAGAAACATGGGTAAACACACAAAAGATTCATAGTAAAGTACAGAGTCCGAAATGATAGGGCTGCTCAAGATCTGATCATCTCCGCAATAAATAAATTAAAAAGAAATAATAGATTTTCAAATGATGCCAGCATATAAATAGAATTGAGAGCATCAAACTCCCAAAAATTGTACTTAACTACAGGGCGATAGATAACTGCAGGAAGAAGAGAAATAGGAAGGCAAACAACGATGGAAGTGGAAACAATGAAACCAGAATAGGCAATCGCCTATTACGTGAAGTGAAAAAGACGAAGTGCTAATAATCTACAACTAAGGTTGCACAAATATTACGTATTTTAGAAAAGAACATAACAAAAAGTATTGTAATCCTTGTCAGAAACAAGCGTAATATAAATCGGAATAGTGTCACGTATCTTCGTGTCGCATCTTTGAAAGATGCTGAACCTAAATACCAAGTTTGGTATTTATCCGACTTTTCATTTTTGAGTTATACTCTTCACAAACACATACACACCGGAGCTTTTTCTAAAAATTAATTAGAATCAATAAATAACACTATCAATAGATATACGAGGGTAATCCAGGAAGTCCCAGACGTTTTGAAATAAACAATTAACACAATACATATATCAACGTTTATTATCTACAGTTGAAAGGTGCACTCTTAAGCTATTTTTCTACATAATCGCCATTCAAATTGAGGCATTTATCATACCGTGGCACAAATTTTTCAATACCCTCTCTGTAGAAATCTGCCGCCTGCGACTTCAACCACTGGTTTACACCGGCATGCAGTTCAGCGTCAGTATCAAAGCATCAATTTGATGCACCAAACTCCGTGAAATTTGGAGAAAATGTTCCGAAAGTTCCGTAATCGTAAAACGACGATTTTCACGAATTTTGTTATTGATTTGCATTGACAGTTCATCAGTCATAAGACTAGGCCTACCACTGCCATCCTCGTCGTGAACATTGGTACGGCCATTTTTAAAATCAATGCACCATTGCCTGACTCGGCTTTGACTCATTATTCCCTGCGCTTAAACATCACAAAGTTGACGATAAATTTCAATTGGTTTGTTCTTTTTAGCCAACAAAAACCTAATCACAGACCGCACTTTACAAGTGGCGGGATTTTCTATTGCAGCGCACATTTTAACAACTCAAAGAGAGCAAAGTAAGGAAGGCACAGTCCTCAAGCTACAACAGCTGGATGCGAACTGAATGTAGGAACGTTCTGACACCAAGATGGCGGCTCTAGCCCTACTCATTGCCACGATAGGCCAAAACGTCTGGGACTTTTCGGACTGCCCTCGTAGATCGCAAGATTTCAACATTTCCAAAAGAATACATTCTCGTCTTTATAAAATACTTCACTGCGAAAGGTATAACTTGAAATTCAACTGTAGTCTGTGGGAAAATACATTAAGGCCAAACTTTAGTCTGACAGAAAACGTATTTAAAGCTTAAAATCCAAAGTTGTCAACGCAGGCTTAGTAACAAAATTATTTCATTTTTAGCAGTGCTTGCTTACACGCTTCACAAATGAACTCTTTTCACTTTAAAATTACGAAAACGCACAGTTTTGAGAAGTTTAGTAGCAACTAGCCTTCTGTCTTAATGTCATTAAGACAGAAGGGGGAAGGGAGACAAAAAATCTGATGTGTTACACTCACATGACTTTCTCTACTCTTGTACAACTATTTTTAGAAACTCTTATTCTCCATCTCTTTCATATTAATCGAGATAAACATTTGCAGAAACGATCTTTTGACATGTAAAGAGAATTACATTTTACACATAGGGACCAGCTCTAAAAATATTTGACTATTGCTTAAGGCCTACTATGCTCCCCTTGTTTTGTAATTGCAAGGGCAATATAGAAATACAGTAGCCTTTAAGCATCGACATATATCTTAATAGCTGGTTGTTAGGTGCAGCACCATTCTCTTTGCCACAGATTAATACTCTCTGCATATCCAAGACAAAAAAATGAATAACGAATTCCCATTTGAGAAAATAAGTATTGCAAAATTTAAGGGAATAACAAGCAATAACTGAAAATGGTTCACTCAACAACAAAAATGTATATGACATGAATTGTGTATTTTAACGCGATCTACATTTTTGGTGTAGTAAAATTTTGTCTATCTCTTATGGTTTACCAGTTATGCAAAAGTCGTTCACAGTGAAGAATACTTTTGGAGACATTCCCAGAAAATTCAAGATATACATTTCATTTGTCATGAAAATATCTTAAACATATAATATTTTAATCAAAATCGTTAGACCCACGTATGAGAAAATTAAAATTTTCGAAAAATGTTCCATGTAAAGGGTAATCTGGGGTGGGGGATTTTCTTGAAAACCTTCGTGTCGCATCTCTGGAAGATACTGAACCTAAATACCAAGTTTGGTGTTTATCCGACTGTTCGTTTCTGAGTTATGCTGTTCACACACACACACACACACACACACACACACACACACACCCACAGACGGACATGTTTCCAAAAATGCTTTTTTTGGATTCAGGGGGTCTCAAAAAATATATTTCCGGTGAAATCTCGGTACGAATTTTTGGGTGGAATACAATACTTCCCCTACTTACTATACGTAGTAGAGAAAGTAAAAAGAGATAAATGGAACTGCTATACCATCGCTTTTCCAATGCGAGTTGCTAAAGCCTCCGTTGGATGGCTTAGGATAATCAACTTAGCACAGCAGATACATCAGATCATGTGAACCGTGTGATATCCATGTCCACCACCCAGAACAAATAGAAGTGGACTTGGGAAACGGATCACATCACCCGCCGAACATCAATCTACTACCTCGGAATCAATCTACCAGCTTCGACAATTTTAAACCGTTTTCTTTTAGTTTAAAATCCCAGCATTGCTATCACACGTTTTCACCCAGAGCAATTTAATTTCAAAGGAGGACACCGCCGTAAGTTTCAAACATTTTGTAATTCCTAGCAGACTCTCAAATTGTAGTCGCATAGGGGACAGTAATGAGAGACAGGCAAAATATGAAATTTCGTATTCTCTAAACTACGCCTGTTATCATTATGTGAACACGTATTTTAACAGTGTTTTTGAAGTGTGCAGAATTCAATTCACGTGACAAAAAAAATCTGATGTGTTCTCTACTCTTGTAAAAACTATTTTTACAAACGCTTATTCTCCATCTTCATGTTAATTGAGATGTTAATCTTATTACTAATTTTCTTGTAGATGCAAGGGGAATATGGTAGGTTGTAAGCGATAGTCAAATCTTTTAAGAGCTGGTTGCTATGTGGCGCATTCCAGGACATAAAAAAATTAATAACGAATTTGAGAAAAAGTACAAGTATTGAAAATTTAAGGGAAAACAGGCATTATCTCGAAAATGGTTCACTCAACAAAAATGTATATGGCATAAATTGTGTATTTTAACGCGATCTACATCTTTTGTGCAGTAAAATTTTGTCTATCTCTTATGGTTTACCAGTTATGCAAAAGTCGTTCGCAATGAAGAATTCTTATGGAGACATTCCAAGAAAATTGGAGATATACATTTCATTTGACATGAAAATATCTTAAACATATATTTTAATCAAAATCGGTAGAGTCATTTTTGAGAAAATTAAAATTTTCGAAAAATGTTCCATGTAAAAGGTAATCTGAGGTGGGGGCATTTTCTTGAAAACCTTCGTGTTGCATCTCTGGAAGATACGGAACCTAAATGCCAAGTTTGGTGTTTATCCGACTGTTCGTTTCTGAGTTATGCTGTTCACAGACACATACACGGACATGTTTCCAAAAATGCTTTTTTTTTTTTGGATTTAGGGTGTCTCAAAACATGTATTTCCGGTGAAATCTCGGTATCGAATTTTGATATAGTAATTTGTATCACAAATCATTTAAATGTAAAGAATGATTATAGTATGAATATGCATTATTATGTGACATTGATTTAAGATGTTTGTTGATTGTAATTATTGTTGGGAAGTAAGTTTATACGGCCTTACTGAAACTGACAATAATAGCGTGCAATAATGCAGCGAGGGGGTGAGCCGTTTATCATTATTAGAGACGAGGAAGTTACGTAATGTTGGCGCGTTTTTCTGTAGAATTTGCTGGAACACTGTCCCTAGAGCATGTGTGTTCATAATTTTCATTGGATATAAAAATAGACGCTAATGTTGGCGCGTTTTATTAGCCAATTGCAACTCAGTTATAATCTTTAAGCATATCGGGGTGTATGAGTATAAAAGAGCTAGGTTAGAGGTAGAGTTCGTCAGTTCGTCGAAAATATTTGTATGATACACGTCGCCTTCAGTCCGTCAGTTCAGCAGAAATATTACACGTCGGCTATCGATTCACAAGTTACGCGTAGCAGAGTTATGAAAAATCTAAAGTGTTGTAAAGTTAATTATACAAAAAGTTGAAGTACGCGAATTAAGAATGATCAGTAAATAAGTTGTTATAACAGTTTCAGTTTGGCGAGTGTCAAGATCAATGTGTAAATGTGATAGTGACTGTGTTCGACAATAAAAGTGTAAAACGAATTCCTTCATCAGTGTTATCTTTGGATAAAAGATTCCTTTCCGTTTACACAACCTGTATAAAGAGAAGTGCTCGACCCAAAAAAGATAATAGCTAGCCGGAGGACAGTAAACAAAAATTAAATAAAATAACAGTCGCATTCTTTCAAACAAACACTAATACTACCGCAAATTGCTAACACCAGATGGAGCTACAAACCTAACAAAGAATCACGTCACAAAATGGCTTCACCACGTGAAGTAAACACACATATACAAACATTATAAGTATACCACTGCAAATTGGCACCATAATGTGGGGCTACAATAATGTTAAATATAAATAACATTAAACCATTTCAATTTTTGGGTGGAATACAATACTTCCCCTACTTACTATATGTAGTAGAGAAACTAAAAATATTTCATAACGTTTTAGTAAAATCTTCATGTGTTATGAAAATCTTATATTTCTTCATATTTTGTAAGATTTACGATTTTTGCATTTTTAAAATAATTTCCAATAGCAATTAATAGGACATTCTATATATTCTATTCGGGCAGTTTTCCGTTAAATACATGTAGAAAACCCAAGCTACTATTTCCGGGAAACGCGTCTGCAAAAACCCGTACCCTCTTTCCAACAACTCAGGCAAAGTTGAAAAGATGTAGCATTTGTTCCATGTGAACTCAGGTGCGAAATTAAACATCCTCTATTCTTGAAGAGTTTTTATTTTCACGAACCCTTGCTTTTAGTGGCACATTGTAATCAGTAGTAAGCAAACAATGCAACCAGTAACTTCTGTTCTTTTTTCACCCTAATTTAAGGATTTCAAATTATGAAAATCTATAAATTGCCTGTAATTTGTGTACTTTATTTTATATTTTATTATTAAATATCTATAAAGCCTGTTTTTTAAACTAATGAACGGAACCTACTTAAAACCCTTGAAGTATTAAGATGTTTCGGCTTTAATACATATTTTTACTTTCTCTACTACGTATAGTAAGTAGGGGAAGTATTGTATTCCACCCAAAAATTCGATACCGAGATTTCACCGGCAATACATGTTTTGAGACCCCCTGAATCAAAAAAAAAAAAAAAGCATTTCTGCAAACATGTCCGTGTGTCTGCGAACAGCATAACTCAGAAACGAACAGTCGGATAAACACCAAACTTGGTATTTAGGTTCAGTATCTTCCAGAGATGCGACATGAAGGTTTTCAGGAAAATCCCCCCCACCCCAGATTACCTTTACATGGAACATTTTTCGAAAATTTTAATTTTCACAAAAATGGATCTAACGATTTTGATTAAAATATCATGTTTAAGATATTTTTATGACAAATAAAATGTATATCCCGAATTTTCTGGAAATGTCTCCAAAGGGATTTTTCATTCAGAACGACTTTTGCATAATTGGTAAACCATAAGAGACAGACAAAATTTTACTACACAAAAAATGTAGATCGCGTTAAAATACACAATTTATGTCAAATACATTTTTTTTTTTTTTTTGTTGAGTGAACCATTTTCGAGATATTGCTTGTTATTGCCTTACATTTTCCAATACTTGTACTTTTTGTCAAATGGGAATTCGTTATTGATTTTTTTTGTCCTGGTAATGCAAAGAGAATGGAATACTCCACATAGCAACCAGCTCTTAAAATATTTGACTGTCGCTTAAAGCCTAGCAATTCCCCTTGCATCTACAAGAAAATTAGCAATAAGATTAACATCCGGATTAACATGAAGCATATGGAGAATAAGCTTTTGTAAAAATAGTTTTACAAGAGTAGAGAAAGTCATGTGAGTGTAACACATCAGATTTTTCATAATATTTTGAGATTTTTTCATTCATATTTTCATATACTGGCAAAAAAACTCATATTTTTGGCAAATGTTTCTTCATATTTTGCCTGCCTCTAGGAATGATATATTAAGTTAAAATGATAAAGATCCACAAATGGCAACACCTTCTGGTGCCTGGTTCTAGTTCGCAGCAGTGACATTAGAGTACATTAAAAGAACAGCTCTCTTATGCATTGTTTACATAACGAGACACGCTGTTTCAGATGTAGTTTGAAATATTTTGAAGACCGTAACGGGTGGTGTTGATCGTTGTGACATTTGTGACTTTAGGTTATTTGTCGTTTGCTTTGGTTTAACTCGTTTCGCATGGGTAATAGTGATTTGGAAATAATGTCACTTTTTATTGCCCTTTACCGCTGCAGTTTTAATTTATTTGCGGGATTCCGGTGAAAAAAGGACTTACTAAATTTCGTTACGCCAATACCAAGCTATTACCGGTTATCCGAATAAACATTTACCTACTGCGGACGTCATATTCAAATGGTTAATATCGCTTACTTACACCTATGTGCATGATTATGCACACTGAGCACTAACGAGCGTAATGAGTTGCCGAAACAAAATTTAACATACATGCATTGTCCTTGCATGCGAACTTCATAACAATGGGGCATGTGCCTCTAATGTCAGGACAGCCCTTCCAGTGCAGAGGGTGCAGTTTCCCACGGGTATTATACCAGTGCCCCTGTTCATTAATCCGTTTAATTGTTTAATCCAAGTTCTGCCTCACTTCGGGCATGCTAGGACATTTGGAACTCCCTGTAGCATGGCCACATTGTTTTCACTGTAGACACGGTTGAATGAAGCAAACTAGATACACCAGTCTTTAGGGAAACTGTGCACTAATACGTCAATCACGTAAAATAATGTCACAGGCATGATTAAGGAAACACCTATCGAACCTTTCATTGCCGTTCATAAATGCAAGAAGGTTTTTTCTTTAAACATAAGAACACACATTCCATTTTATATGATTATAACATATTATTTAATTACTGTTCATTGTAATGATATTCAAACTGTTCATCGCCACATGCATAATATTTTATACTGCCCCTAATGCGAGTCTCTTTGACTCTTCGAGGCCTTTATGAAGAAATTAATGCATTTAAAAAATCTGATGTGATACATTCATATTATTTTCTCTACCCTCTGTCGTTTATTAAGGGTATCACATTATTCGTACTCAAGCTTATTTTTCTATCTACTACATTTTAACTCAATAAACCTTTACAGAAATAGCTACATTACACATTTCGTTATAGATACAAAGAGAAGAGCGATAGTCAAATGTTTAAGAACTGGATGCTATACGCTGGCCTTAAAATTCCATACTGTTTCCATGTAATCGCGACAAGCAACTGAATGTTGAAATGACTTTAAAGAGAATGATCAGGAAATGAACAATTCGAACCATTAAATACAGATATCTCAGAAACGGCTTATGCTATAAATACACTTATTGTAAATAAATCGTATATTTTAAAGAGATCTACATTTCTGTGTAGTATGTTTTCGTTTATCGATTACAGTTTACCAGTTATACAAGATTATACTAAACTCCTTCCGATTGAAGAGGACTTCATAGGCTATTCCCCGAAAATTCAAGATATATATTTTATTTGTCAAGTAAATATCTTTCACATATATTATTTTAAACAAAATATTTAGAGCCATTGTTTAGAAAATAAAAAATTTCGAAAAATGTTCCATGTAAAGGGTAGTTTGGGATGTGGGAATTTTGTTGAAAACCTTCGTGTCGCATCTTTGGAAGATATTGAAGTTTGGTAGTTATCCGACTTCTCGTATTTGAATTATGCTGTTCACAGTCGCACATACGGACATCTTTTTAAATGCCTTATTTGGATACAGGGGGCCTCAAAACATGTATTTCAGGTGAAATATCGGTATCGAATTTTTGGGTGGAATGCAATACTTTCCTTACTTTCAATACGTAGTAGACAAAGTAATAAGGCAGGATAATACTCTAATTATAGTTTTTTAAATCATAAGTTGGCAGCACATTCGGAATCATTCTGCAAAGTAAAGGTTTCGGATAACTATTCCAGCAGATTTACTTGCAAAAATTCTGTTTTATTTTCTTACTAAGATTTTATACTCGCTTCTGAGACTTTAACAATCATGACATCGGAACTTCTGGAGAAAGCAGTTATAAAATCTATATCGAACTGCAGTCATTTCCATACTAAAAACAGCAGGAAATTTGTACTTGGCGCTTTAGTATATATTTATACGTATTATCAACATAGATACGGAAATTCTAATATTGGTACGTATCAGATTACATACTATTACTTCACAACTACAAATTATATATATTTTATACTATATCAGACATGAGTATTTTATGTTTTTTTTTTAATCTATGCAAAATCTATTTCACAGTCTTTTAAATTCAACCTCTACAAAATAAAATGCATGACAATCAAGTGTTCATATTATCGTGTAATGAAGGGTGTGATTAGTTGATATCATTGTTGCCAAACTCGTCTTTTCTTGCGCCTGTTATGTGATATAGGATATTTATGCCGTGAAATACGAAATTTTAAAACTTTCTATGTTAGCAGCAATTTCTTCCACTTTAACAGCTCATGTGAGAATCTACCTTGAATAGGTAGACAGCATGTGTTGCACAATATTCGTAGTATGATGCTTCACAGTAAAACCTTACGTGAAAACACTTTGAAAAGCCAAGTAGGAAGATAGCTTGATTTAATAATACACCGGTTCATTGTACAAGGAAGCTTCTAGTCCCGCCAGAGCTTACAAATCGGATGACTGTGCGTTAGGAAGGTTTCAGATTTAAACAGGATAATACTTCACAATATTGTAAGAAATCAGAAGTTTTACACTCACATTCTCTACCCATTCTTCAACAAACTATTTTTTACAAAAGCGTATTCCATTATCTACTTCATTTTAATCGAGACAGAAGCATTTCTAGAAATGGTTTTGTATATAGTTCCTTGTTGATACAAGGGGATTAAGCAAATACCGTAGGCTTAAGCGATACCTAATCAAATGTTTTAAGAATGGGTTGCTTTGAAATTCCGTTCTGTTTGCATAGTGAGTTTGCAGTTGAAAAAGTATTTGGCAATTCAAAACAAAGAATATCTCGGAAATGGTTAGTCACAAAACATTTTTATTGGACATAAACTGTGCGATTTTACGAGATGTACACTTTTTGTGTAATGAGATTTCGTGTCTCTCATACTGTTTACAAATTATACTAAAGTCATTTAAAATGAACATTTAGCTATTCCCAGAAAATTCAAGATACACATTTTGTCATACGAATATCTTAAACACATGGTGTTTTAATCAAAATCCTTAATCATTTTTGAGAAAATCTAATTTTTCGAAAAGTTTTCCATGTGAAACGTAGATTTGGGTGGAGGGGATTTTCTTGAAAACCTTCGTGTTACATCCTTTGAAGATACAGCACTTAAATACCAAGTTTGGTATTTCACACACCACGCACACACTTTTAAAACTTTGTACGTTTCTGTATATCTAGAGAAAACCACAAAGGCACGGACACAGCTTACTACAGGAAAAATTAAGATCTCGTTAAAGTGCATAATTTATGTTAAAAATGTTTGTGGCTTTAACCATTTCCGAGATACTGGTTGGATTTTCCAATACTTAATTATACAGTTTTGAAGTGCTGAGTCACCATTCCATTTTTCCCCTTCTAATGCCGTGCAAAGAGTATGAGATTTCAAAGCCAGCGTATAGTGAACGTGCTTTTTAAACACTTGACTATCATTTCAACCTCTTATAACAGCCTTGTACCTACAACGAAATGTGTAATAAAATCATTTCTGCAAAACTTTTATCTCGACTAACATGAAGTAGAAACAACGGAGAAGAAAGCTTTCATAAGAAGAGTTTGTAGAACAGATATAAAAAAAAATCAGATGTGATACATTCACATGACTTTCTCTCTATATCGCTTATTAGTGAGTATACAAATTATTCTTATGAAACTTTATTTTCCTATCTTCATTTTAAACCTTTCCGAAATAGCTTCACTACACATTTCGTTATAGATTGAGGCAGTATTTTTAACATTTAATGATTTCAGTCTAATTACATAATATATAAATTCAATAACAGCCTGCCTAAAGCAATATGTGTATGTAACAACATATAAAAACGTATGTAACAGTCATTGTATTAATGTTTATATTAATATGTACATGTTTAATAATGTTATGTGAATGTATTACGTAATTTAATAATGTAGGAGCTGTGAGAATAATAGGTTAAAAGTTGCTAACAATGAGGTAAGAATGAGGTAACCTTGAGGCAATAATGAATTAGAAAGTTTAAATGCTATTGGTAATTCTTGGAGCAACAATAATGTAATTTTTTAGACAGTTTATAAAATAGCCA
Organism: Deroplatys truncata; assembly: GCA_030765065.1. Lineage (NCBI taxonomy): Eukaryota > Metazoa > Arthropoda > Insecta > Mantodea > Mantidae > Deroplatys > Deroplatys truncata. Next base: position 171,123,861 of record CM060983.1, read on the forward strand.
ATCAACAACCAGAAAAAGCTTTAGTTAAATGAAGGTATTCTATTGGACTACGATTAGCCAATTAGAAACTGAAATAGATGAAATTTACAAATTCAGGCGGTAGAAATCAGTTCAGTTGCTAGCAGACAGTGTTACTAATCACACGTGAAACGCGTCCTCGAGAAGTTTAATACGTATTCAGTGTGAGATGAAAATAGTTTACGTGTTAAAAAGTGCAAGTAATTAATAAAAGAATCTCACAGCTCTCTATATCAGTGAAGTGTTATTTTAATTGTTTAAAGAATTAATAAATGGAGTGAAGTACAAATTATAATCTGTGTAAGCCTACATTCTTCAGTCGCACCACTCCCTGCTATGAAATTCATGTCTCTAAAAAATATAAATACTGACGCAGCCGAGGCAAACATAAATATATAATATTTAAAGAAACAGTCAAATTAAAAAGTTAATATTTTTAAACTTTGGGCGAAGGCTACCGGGTACCATACGTGCGGTTGCAACTACTTCAAGTTCGGCTCCCCAACAGTTGAACTACAATACAACTCCTATTACAAATTAGCTTTCCATACGTGAAGCAACAAACTACTTCAAGATAAAATGGGAATAGAGATTGTCAAATGGCCTTAAACTTCCATGCTCTTTGCGTGCAATCGCGAAAAATAACTGGATATCGCAAGGACTTAAAAAGAATGACAACGTATTGAATAATTCGAACCGTTAATAACGAAAATCTTGGAAATGCGTGATACAAAAACAGGTATTTGAAGTAAATTGCGTGTTATCTACACTTTTTGTGTAGTATTTTTTCGTCTATCGCTTAACGTTTACTAGTATTACAAGATTATATAAAATTACTTTGAAATGAAGAGGACTTCACAGACTATTCTCAAAAACTTGAAGATATACATTTTGTCATGTAAATATCTTTAATATATAGTATTTGATCAAAATCGTTATAGCCATTTTTTGTAAAAACAAAAATTGTTTCATGTAAACAATACTTTGGGGTGGAGGGATTTTCTTGAAAATGTTCGTGCTGCATCTTTGGAAGGTACTGAACCACAGCAACAAGTATGGTATTTATACGATTTTTGTTTTTGAGTTATACTGTTCACACACACACACAGAGACGGATTTTTTTTCCAAAAATGCTTATTTTGGATGCAGGGGCCTCATTTATTTCCGTGAAATCTCGGCATCGAATTTTTGTATGGCATGCAATTCCTTCTCTACCTCGTAGGTACGTGGCAGGGAAAGTAATAAACGATAGTGGATATAGCAAAAAATGTGTTTAACACAGTTTTTCTTACAATTCATTTGTTTTTATTCCCTATTTCGTGAACACGAAGAAGCAAGAAAGGTAATTCAGCGTTAAATATAAACAAGAATTTTTTTAAAATACCTCCATCAGCAAAGTTCCTAGCTCCAAAGGTGAAGAGATGAGTCGGATGCTAAAGATGAAATGAAAACATAAAGACCGTCACCTTAAATGGCGCTAGTTACAGTACTAAGTACTAATAAATGCACTGGAAACCGACTGTTAGATTTAAGATATTTAACAAATAAAAAACTACTGCTCATTCGCTGCTTTTTTCTTATATTTTGCTCTAAAGTTATGACAAAGAGAGTTTTCAGGAGATTCAGCTTCTTTTTGTTCGTGAATATACAGAATAGCTGATGAAAACCTTCTGTTTCTTGATTAAAGGAAAACAAACAGAATGCAGGTTACAATGTGCCGCAAGGATAAACAGATGAAGCAAATACGTATAAACACATTAATATGCACAGGTTTCATTACGTATATAGAAGCAATCACAAAAGAGCTCATGTTATTCTAGTGATTCTATCAGAGTGAAATCTGTGTCTACTATTTGCAATTGCCTGTGAAAATAATGGTAATTTGGACCATCCAGCGTCTCTTTGTGTAAGCGTTGTTTCATAATCAAAAACAGTAAATGTTTCATGAATAACGTTAGAATAATTATAACACCATTAAAGTGCGAGCTCTATACAGGATGTATCTCGTGTCCCTAATATTCGAGAGTGAGGGTTCCGTACAAGTGTATGAAGAGATCATGCATTCCGCGATCATTAACACGTTAAGTCCTTAAACGATGTTACATTTTAGCAAATCTCGTTGGCACTAATATTTTACTTTGTAATGAAGATATCTAAAGTCGCTCATTTTTACTTTCTCTACTACGTATAGTAAGTAGGGGAAGTATTGCATTCCACCCAAAAATTCGATACCGAGATTTCACCGGAAATACATGTTTTGAGACCCCTGAATCCAAAAAAAGCATTTTTGGAAACATGTCCGTGTGTCTGTGTGTGTGTGTGTGTGTGTGTGTGTGTACAGCAAAATTCAGAAACGAACAGTCGGATAAACACCAAACTTGGTATTTAGGTTCAGTATCTTCCAGAGATGCGATACGAAGGTTTTCAAGAAAATCCCCCACCCCAGATTACCCTTTCCGTGGAACATTTTTCGAAAATTTTAATTTTCTCAAAAATGGCTAACGATTTTCATTAATATATCATATGTTTAAGATATTTTCATGACAAATAAAATGAATACCTTGAATTTTCTGGGAATGTCTCTAAAAGTATTCTTCATTGTTAACGACTTTTGCATAACTGGTAAACCATACGAGATAGACAAAATTTTACTACACAAAAAATGTAGATCGCGTTAAAATACACAATTTATGTCATATACATTTTTTTTTTTTGTGTGAACCATTTTCGAGATATTGCTTGTTATTCCCTTAAATTTTTCAATACTTATTTTCTCAAATGGGAATTAGTTATTCATTTTTTTTGTCTTGGATATGCAAAGAGTATTAACCTGTGGCAAAGAGAATGGTGCTGCACCTAGCAACCAGCTATTAAGAGATATGTCGATGCTTAAAGGCTACTGTATTTCTATATTGCCCTTGCAAATACAAAACAAGGGGAACATAGTAGGCCTTAAGCGATAGTCAAATATTTTTAGAACTGGTCGCTGTGTAAAATGTAATTATCTTTGCATGTCAAAAGATCGTTTCTGCAAATGTTTATCTCGATTAATATGAAATAGATGGAGAATTAAAGAGTTTGTAAAAATAGTTTGTACAAGAGTAGAGAAAGTCATGTGAGTGTAACACATCAGATTTTTTACTTTCTCTACCACTTATGCACCTAAAGATGGAGACACTACGGCATTGAACTCGAAAATATTCTAGTTTCTACGATGCTAAAAACAATACCTTAATGCTGTTATGGATCTGGTTTGGTGTTAGAATGATCAATTGTTCAACAATTAATTGCTGACAAATTCTAATAAATATCATACATTTAAGAGAAAAATCTCACGTTCCTTAAAAATGACATTATCTTGTAAATCTGTGAACCAAGAACACATGCATCTACAAATTTAAGTCTGATATCTTAAATAGTTTCCGAGATAATGAGCTACGATGCCGCAAAACTAATATAGGATTTTTAATTTCCAATTAATATAATTCTTTATGTCAGAGAAATGGTCTTAACCTCAATACAACCTACCGACTCGGGTAGCCTAGGTAGTAAACGCACGGACTCCTGAACGGGAGGTCTATGGTTCAAATTCCGCAGGAATGTCTTCCCTGACTTAGGGAAGGTACGCCAAACCTAGGCCTGAAATTTAAATTGACCTAATTGAAGGTTCCCATTTAAAAGCTAAATTGACTGTTATAATGACCATCACAACGTCCTCCAAATAAAACACGACTAATGGCATTTACTTTCCCCCATAGTATCGAGCAACTCTTATTAAAGACATTTCCTTCTACAACTCTTAGTTTTGAGATATTGTAGAGTGTCAACTTAAATGTTCCACCCTGTGCGTGTATGTGTGTGTGTGTGTGTGTGTACCGTATGAGTCTTCTCATCCTGCGGATTGGTAACCAGGCAACAGACGATGCGAAATGCAGGTGCTGACACCGCATTCACCAGCCTGCTGGTTAGCGGTACAGTGGCAGTTGTTAACGTGCTCTACTAGCGCAATGGTTAACATGCTGGAAAGTCATGGTGAAGATCGGAAGTTCGAATCACGCTTGCGAATAAATGAGTTTTTTTTATCATTTCTTGCATTTATTTATGAGGTTCATTAAAGCATATTCTAACAAGTAAAAATTTGCGCTTTAATGAAATTCACATAATTAAACTAATTAAATTAAACGACACTTCCATGCCAAACTACCAGTTCTTGTTAAATTTACTAAACATAAACAGTACTTTCAAGTGGCAGTATTTGAACCTGGGACCTTCACCACTGAAGGCCAACGCGCACACTTTTGCGCTACGAGTGCAAGTGACTGCACGCATGGCGGTGCAAAGCAGTCATTTCGGCCGAAATTGATACGACGCGATGCAATGGACAACCTGTACAACCCGGGACTGCATAACTTCTTAATCCGCAGGCTGAGAACACTAACCCGGTATATACACATACACATACATTAATACATATTTTTGTATGGGTGATCAATATATAAAACTAGAGAATATTATATAAAATTGAAGATATATATGTGGTGAAAGATAAAAATAGGACATTCACTAAAAATGTTCAATATTTCGAGTTTACCCCTCCATCAGAGGATCAAAAGATTAAAAAACATACATAAAATGAAAACATACTTGACTGTGGAGTGCATGGTTAATAATCAACTTTATTATAGGGTACCAACGAAGGGGGACACCTCGCGAGGAGAGATCTATTGCGACTACCAACCCCCCTCCCCCCGCCAAAGGAAGGGATAATGCTACAGTGGCTTGAAACCTTCCTATTTATAAACGTAATGCTTGCTGTGATCCAAAGTGATCAACTCTGGCGCTTCATTTGTCACCAGCTTCATTACCAAAGTATCAAGAAATTTAAAGAAATGTAAGAATTTAAGTATGATTTCTAATTCCATTCTATTTTCTAAGACTTTGCTCATGTTTTAAGATTTTGCCGCTCCTAGAACCTGCCGCCCTTGGCAGTGGCACAGCTCGACGCTCCTTTGGGCCGGCGCTGAGATACTTCACATGCGCAACCAAGTTATATACCAGAAAAATACTAAAAATAATATGCAAGAGCGCCGTGCAGTGCAGTGCCATTAGGAATAATGGGATATAATACCTGACGTTAAAGTTTTTAAGCTTAGGAACGCGCGAAACCATTCGCACTTGTCAACATCTTCCCCCTGCCTTCCTCATATGGTGCTGACACCCGAACTAACCTGACTAACTGCATTATAAGCTTATGAATGCACATGGATGAACTGACATTATTGATGATGTTTTATTCGTGGTCTTCTGTGTAGGAACTGTTTGACTGCAGGTCAGTCGAACTGTTGGGATAGGTTTATGCAATTAAAACGTTTTTAAATGTGATTCAATTTCCATCAGCATTAAAAATCATCCAGAATGCCCAGAAAGTAATTCTAGCATATATACACTTTAAAAGTATGGTTTTATTGAAATCGTAGTCAACTAGTAACATAGTTTGTGCCTAATTACTATTTCCAGTTTTTTTTGTAATACTTTCTCTACTACGTATAGCAAGTAGGGAAAGTATTGCATTCCACCAAAAAATTCGATACTTAGATTTCACCGGATATACATGTTTTGAGACCCCCTGAATCCCAAAATAATCACTTTTAAAAAAACGTCGGTGTGTGTGTGTATGTGTGTCTGCGAACAGCATAATTCAAAAACAAAAAGTCTGATAAATACAAACTTGCTATTTAGGTTCATCTCTTTCAAGGACACGAAGATTTTTAAGAAAATCTCCCTACCCCAGACTACCCTTTACATGGAACATTTTTAGAAAAATTGATTAAAATATCATAGGTTTAAGATATTTTTAGGCAAATGAAATGTATAATGTCCCAAGAAGTCCACTTTATTCTGAATGACGTTTGCATAACTGGAAAACGGCAAGAGATTCTACTACACAAAAAATTTAGATCTCGTTAAAACACACAATTTATTTCATATGCTCCCCCCCCCCGAGTAAACCATTCCCAAGATATTCCTTGTTATTTGTTTCAATTTTCCAACGCTTATACTTTTCCTCAAATGGGAATTCGTTATTCGTTTGTTTGTTTGTTTGTGTGTTTTTATGTCCTGGACATGCAGAGAGAATGGAATGCTCCACATAGCAACCAGCTCTTAAAAGATTTGACTATCGGTTAAAGTCTACCAATTCCCCTTGCACCTACAAGAAAATTAGCAATAAGATTAGCATGAAGTAGATAGATAATAAACGTTCGTAAAAATAGTTTATACTGGAGTAGAAAAAGTCATTTAAGTGTAATACATCAGATTTTTTCATCCTTCGGCACTCCTACAAAAGGAACTCCAGATTGCCACAAATTCATTTGAGTTTTAGCATTCCATTCTATATTGGGCGTGAAAGACCGGAAATTTTGCTCCCAGGCCTCTTTATCAGGCTTGATATTCTTTTATGTGCCGTAAATCTACGACACGGGACCACCGGCTTCACTTCCGTACCGAAGGAAGCCATGCTAAGAATTTTTATGCCCGAAAAAATACAACGCCCGGATCCGGGTTTGAACCCGCGACCTCAGGAACTAGGGGTTAGCAAGGTAACCACTCTAAGATTACCACAAAGCGTACTCCAGTGCCCTGTGAAGAAACTAATACGTGTCATTTAAGCAAGTTTAGAAGAAATGAAGACAGAATTTTGGCTTATAACAGCAACACAGAATTTCAGTATCACAGTTTCTGTAACACCTGCCGCAGCTGTGTAACTGAAATATGTAGCTGTAATTCGGTAAAACAAATTTTAGCTCGTAACCTTAAATTAATTTTTTTAAAAAAAAGGTGTAATTGACTACTTTTGTGTTTGTGTCACATAAATAAGTACTTTTGTGTGAAACAATTAATTCTGAACACAACAAAGAGTTGATGTGTGAGGTTTTCTCTCCTCAGTAATGAAAAGGCCATTTAGAATAATAACCGAGCTTTTTTTTTCGTGCACTGCGCAGTTTGCTTTCAATGCACTTAATTTGCTTTTTGTACCTCTCGTGTGACGCTAAAAGTGGTCATTTTATGGATAAACATTAATTTATATTTTTGCTGTCTGCTTCCACTCACTTATCCACTGTGGCAGGAAGGTATAGTAAATTCCGTTTTCCAGTACTAGCACGGTCACCGAACTGACCTTTGTTCATGACGATGTAACATTCCGAAACCCCATTAACGGTTTCCATAGCTTCGTCGAATATCGTTCTCTAATTGTCACAATACAAGCGAATCAATAGATCTGCCACAGCTGTATGAATACAAATCCCGGGAATAAATTAGCAGTACCTACCAATAATTGCTCAAAGGGATGGCAGTTCGATCTATTCTATCCTCGGTTGTGGCATTCGCAGCAAACAAAACCACAGGTAATACAGAGCATCTTTTATGGAAAGGAATTACAGTGATAGGTTTACCGATCTCACATTAAGGAGACAAGGTAATCTGAAATGGTCAAAAATCACATTTTTACTTTCTCTACTACGTATAGTAAGTAGGGGAAGTATTGTATTCCACCCAAAAATTCGATACCGAGATTTCACCGGAAATACATGTTTTGAGACCCCCTGAATCCAAAAAAAGCATTTTTGGAAACATGTCCGCGCGCGCGCGCGCGTGTGTGTGTGTGTGTGAACAGCATAACTCAGAAACGAACAGTTGGATAAACACCAAACTTGGTATTTAGGTTCAGTATCTTCCAGAAAAGCGACACGAAGGTTTTCAACAAAATCCCCCCACCCCAGATTACCCTTTACATGGAAGATTTTTCGAAAATTTTAATTTTCTCAAAAATGGCTCTAACGATTTTGATTAAAATATCATATGTTTAAGATATTTTTATGACAAATAAAATGTATATCTTGAATTTCCTGGGAATGTCTCCAAAAGTATTCTTCATTGTGAACGACTTTTGCATAACTGGTAAACCATAAGAGATAGACAAAATTTTACTACACAAAAAATGTAGATCGCGTTTAAACACACAATTTATGTATATACATTTTTTTGTTGAGTGAACCATTATCGAGATATTGCTAGTTATTACCTTAAATTTTTCAATACTTATTTTCTCAAATGGGAATTCGTTATTCATTTTTTTTGTCTTGGATATGCAAAGAGTATTAATCTGTGGCAACGGGAATGGTGCTGCACCTAGCAACCAGCTATTAAGAGACATGTATGTGCTTAAAGGCTACTGTGTTTCCAAATTGCCCTTATAAATATATATTTCCCTTACATCTACAAGAAAATTAGCAATAAGATAGAGTCTGCAAATGTTTATCTCGATTAACATGAAGTAGATGGAGAATAAGCGTTTGTATAAATAGTTTGTACAAGAGTAGAGAAAGTCACGTGAGTGTAACACCTCAGATTTTTTTTTGTTTTACGCACCAATAAAATCTCTATTAAGTTTCAGAAGATATACTTTTGGGGTGTTAAGAGGTTTTTAAGACATTTAAATACCATTTAAATACTAGTCTGCATTCCTTTAAAGCTATCATGCAGCGCCCCTTTTTAGAACATTTTTGTATCTTTCAACAAAGAATGACTATGCCCAGCGAGCAGTTCAGCAATTAACAAAAGAGGTCAGGACCAAGACAACGCAATCAAAAAAGCTGCAGTGATTCAGGAATGAAGGTGCAGATAATTATGACACTGAAATGTACTGAAGTGTGTCAGAATTTTAATGTTCAAACTTTAAATTCAGTTTTCTCAAAACAACATATTAGGATACCTATGTACCTTTTCACAGAAAGTATGAAAGGTAGAGAGCTGAAATTTTCAATACATGCATACAACACATAGTTAAACTTTCTGAACCACAATCATAATTTTATAAGGTATATTAGTGATATTAAGAAAGCAATAACATTGCAAATTTTCCACATTTTTACTTTTTTGAGTTTGAAATTATTATTTTTTTAATTTCTAGTGAACTGATACATATAACTAAATAATTGAGGTTCAGAACATGGCTGATTATACTAAGAACAAACATGCAAAAGTGTGATTTTGTATTTCAAGTAGAATCAAAGAAAAGGGTACTTGAATTCACATGTTTTAAGAGTAAATTATATTATTTTTCTGCTGAATGAAACAATTTTTACGGACTCAACTACATAAGCTATGCGACAATATTAATGTATTTGTGTTTACTTGTGTTTTGCCCCACGTTGTGAAGCCAAAATATGCGACAGTATTCTTTGTTAAGTTTGAAAGAATGCTACTGTTTATTTGCCGCACGTATAAAAGACAATTTGTCGCGGTCACTTCGTGTTATCTTTTACTGAGCGCCTGTTATTTTGTTTAATTTTGGGTTCACTGTCCTCCGGCTAGCTATGATCTCTCGGTCAAGCAAATCTCTTAATCAAGGTGTGTAAACGGAAAGGAGTTTTTATCCAAAGATAACACTGATAAAATAAATTGTTTTATACCTTTACTGTCGTAACACATTATGCACCTTCACATATTAATCTTGACACTCGCCAAACTGAAACTGTTATAATAACTTCTTTACTGCCCCTTATTAATTCGCGTACTTCAACTTTTTGTGTAATTAACTTTACAACACGAGAGATTTTTTTATAACTTTGCTACGCATAACCTGCGAATCGATAAACTATGCGACTGTTTCTGTTGAACTCGGCGACGTGTAATGCACAAATGTTTCCAATGGACTGAAGACGACGTGTAATGTACAAATGTTTCCGATGGACTGGAGGGATCTACCTCTGACCTAGCTCTTTTTATACTCCCACACCCCGATATGCCTAAAGATTATAACCGAGCTGCTATTGGTTAATAAAACGCGCCAACATTAGCGTCTATTTTTTATATCCAATGAAAATTATGAACACACATGCTCTAGGGAAAATGTTCCCGCAAATTCCTAAGAAAAACGCGCCAATATTACGCCATTTGCTCGTCTCTAATAATGATAAACAGCTCACCCCCTCGCTACATTATTGCACGCTATTATTGTCAGTTTCAGTAAGGCCGTATAAACCCACTTCTTAACAATGCTTACAATCATCAAACATCTCAAATCAATGTCACACAATAATGCATATTCACACTATAATCACTCTTTACATTTACATAATTTGTGATACAAATTACTGCGTCAGCTATCAATACAAAGGACCACTTGAAATAATTGTTATGATTTATAGAGTAATTCATAAAAACTTCAGGAAAAACCATTGATAACTTTAAGAGCAGTCGTAATTTAACACACTTAAGGTGTAATTTCTATGTGTTCGGACTACCTTGTTCCCTTAAGGGCCCTCTTGAAATCAACCGCACATATTAATTTCAGCTCGTACATAGTTTATACATTTTCTATTCTTAAAAATTTGTGCTGCATTTACATGACTTTTTCTACTCATCTACAATCTCTCACCTTTTTCTACTCATAGTAAAACTTATTGTTCTAGCTTCTTCTTGGTAATCCAGATAAACTTTCAATTTACATTTATATATTTCGTTGTATGAAACTGCTGGCAAAGCTATAGTCAGATTTTTAAAGAGTGTGTCCCTATGTGGTGTGTGATGGTTTAATTTAAAAAAAATATCGGCTTTGAAAATTCAAACTAAATAATAAACAATATCTCAAAAATTACCTCGAAAAAAATTATATATAAGACAAATTGCGTGCCTTAACGAGATCTGCATTTTTTGTGTAGTACGATTTTGTATACGTATCTCTTAGTTCACCAATTATGCACAAGTCATTCAGAATGAAGGGAACTTCACAAACTACTCCCTAAAAATTAAAGACATAGATTTTGTTATGCAAATATCTTAAACATGTGGTATTTTAATCAAAATCGTTAGAGCCCTGTTTGAAAACGTTAAAAAAAAAGTAAAGGGTAGTTTGAGGTGGGAGATTTGCTTTAAAGTCTCGTGCATATATTCACATGCTTTCTCTACCCTCTATATTAAAGGGTATACAAACTATTCTTACTAAAGTTTATTTTTCTATCTACTACATTTAATCCAAATAAACCTTTGCAAAAATAGTTACATTACACGTTTCGTTATAAATACGAAGAGAACAGCGACAGTCAAATCTTTAAGAACTGGATTCTTTATGCTGGCATATGCTGCTTCCATGACATCGCGAGAAACAACTGAACGACAGGACTTTAAAAGAATGGGAATTGATCATTTCGAACCATTAATACCGAATGTCTCGGAAATGGCTGACGCCACGAGAAAGTTATTTGAAATAAATTTATGTTTTAAAGGGATTTTTATTTTTTGTGTGGTATGTTTTCGTCTATCGCTAAACGTTTACTAGCTATACAAGATTATGCAAAATCTTTTCTGAATGAAGTGGGCTTGACAGCCTCTTCTCAGAAAATTCAAGATATACATTTTATTTTATGTAAATATGTTTAAAATAGTTATGGCATTTTAATCAAAATCTTTAGCCATATTTTTAGAAAATAAAAAATTTCGAATCATGTTCCAGTAAAGGGTAGTTGAAGTGGGGGGGATTTTCTTGAAAGTCTTCGTGTCGCATCTATGGAAGGTACTAAAACCAAATATCAAGTTTGATAGTGTTCTGACTTTTCGTTTTTGAGCTTTGCTTTTCACATACACGGACCTTTCTCTAAACATGCCTTTTTTTATTCAGGGGCCTCAAAACATGCATTTCCAGTGAAATCTTGGTATCGAATTTTTGGGTGGATTGTAATACCTTCTCTACCTACTATGTAGGTGGTAGAGAATGTAATAAGCTTTAGTAACACTAGTTTATATACCCACTAATAAACGATAGAGGGTAGAGAAAGTTATGTATATGTATCACATCAGATTTATTTATTTATTTATTCTCGCTTGGCTGTTCAGTGTCATATTTCTGAGCCGAAGTAATGTCGAGGGATACCGAAAATAAATAAACAAACTTACTAAAAAAAGGATTCTAAGAAATGGTTTCCAGGTTTGGGCATCTCTGTGGAAACAATTTAGCAGCAAGCAGTGATCATTCTCAGTGTTTCTTTGCATTAGGCATTCCTGCGGTTCTCTTTTAACTGAATTCAACCTCAGTGTAACCGCAAACTGTAAAGAACTACAAATCTTCGCCATCTTCTACATAACATGTGGTTTTACGCCCAATTTGGAACTAAAATTTGCCATAGCTTGCTTACGTTTTAAAGCTGCAGTCTTTTTGAGGCAGTATTTTTAACACAAACAATTTCAGTCTAATTATATAATGTATATAATTCAATACAGCCCGCCTTAAAGCAATATGTGTATGTAACAATTTATAAAAAGTGTATATTACAGTCATTGTATATGTTTATATTATTGTATACATGTGTAGAGTAGTGCGGGGCAAAAGTACGCGGCGGGTAAGAGTACGCACAACGGATATTTATATGAAGATGGCCGTGCAATTGGCAGCACTGTATGCTATTGGAAGAATTACATGGCCGATAGCCTCTCTACATAGTTTCGTTGTGCTGGTGTGTTTCGTCTTTAAACTATGAGGTAAGATTGAAAATCATTCATCTTGATGTTATTTTTCGTAATTTTGGAAACGTGATTGAGCTATTAGAAACGTGAGATAGGTATTTTAGCATTATGTCATTTCTCAGACAAAGTTCTGTAATAACTTGTGGTGGCTTGGCCATTGTGTGAAACTGGCCACAGATGGCAGTACGGTCTGGGAAATGTTAAAGACGACAACGGGGCAAGAGTACGAACTGTGGAGTGGGGCAAAAGTACGCAAATCAAAGCAATTCTAGTTCATTTTCCAAGTTAAAAATACAATTAAAATATGTATCTTATACCTATGTGTATTTCTATTCTTGCAGGGTTTCGGTGTGTCAAAGTTGGGACGTTTTGCTGCAGTGTTTACTGAACAGCATGAGAAGGAATTGGCAGAGCTTTGCAGACTCCTTGACTCTCACTTTTATAGTTTAGCATTGAAGGATTTGCGTAGAACTGGCATTTCAGTTTGCTGACATTAACAAGGTAATCCATCCATTTAACAAGGACAGCAAATTAGCTGGTAGAGATTCCTTGTTTTTTGATAATCTGGAACAAATGATGGATCAATACAAGTTCTGTCTATCAAGAATGTATAATATGGATGAATCAGAATAAGCACTGTCCCTAGTAAGACTCCTAAGGTTGTATCACCTACTGGTAAGAAAACAGTTGGAGCAATTGTTTCTACAGAAAGAGGAAATTTAACAACTGTTGTTTGGTAGTCAGCGCAGTGGAAATTATGTTCCCCCAGCCATAATATTTGCAAGAAAAAGAGCTAAACAAGAACTCGTGCACAGAACTCCACCAGGTTCAATCATGATGTGCCCAGACAGTGAATACATCAACAGTGAGCTATTTTCTGAGTGGCTGAAGCATTTTCAGAAGCATGTAAGAGGAAGCATGGAGAATCCAATACTTCTGGTGCTAGATAACCACATATCCCATATAAACTTGGAAGCAATTGTCTACTGCAGACACAATGGTATTCATCTATTATTGATTCCTCCCGATACTTCACATAGGTTGCAGCCCCTTGACAGATCATTTTTCAAGCCATTAAAAGATCTATATTCTGCAATGTGTGACAAATGGTTACTAAATAACCCAGGACGTGTAGTAACACAATTTCAATTGCAGAGGAAAGACGAACAACAAAGAAGTAAGAGAAGTCAAAAATCGGAAGTACTGACTAGCTCGCCCTTTAAAAGAAGATTGGAAATGAATCAAGCCTTAAATCATCCAGTGCTTCAAAACACGTCAAGCGTGATGTACCAAAATATGCACAAAACGATATGAGGCCCCAAAGGACCAAATGCCATTCAGTCCTAAACAAAGCTTCAACTTCAACTTCAAATGAGAAAATCCACTGTCCAGGATGCGACGGGGAGTATGTTGAACCACCGGAAGAGGACTGTATTCAGTGCCAAAAGTGTGCAGAATGGTGGCATGTAGCTTGTTCCAACCATGAGGGAGGCAGAAAATTTATCTGCGACTATTGTTAAAAATGACAGACAATAAGAATATTTCAATCTTTTCTTTATTCAAATATTTTTATATTTAGGTTATCATCTTATCCTTAGATAAATGATGTTCAATATTAGTCAGATTAAGGTCCTTGATGTATTCTTATAATGTAATTAAAGTTACAGCACCAAGCATTAAAATGAAACATTTGTGTTTTCTGCGTACTTTTACCCCACCTTATGCGTACTCTTACCCCCATCTATGGGGCAAAAGTTCGCATGGGTCACATTTTAATTAAACATTTATAAAACTATTTTTGACATGTAAAAACAGGTTTTAATCACTGTTTGTGATAAACGATAGAATAAAGATTGCATAATAAAAATTTCACATATACCGGTTAAATAGATACCGTTGCAGAGGTCTTGAAAGTTTAAGTGCGTACACTTGCCCCACACTACTCTAATAATGTGTGAATGTATTGCGTAAATTAATAATGTAGGAGCTGTGAGAAAAATAGGTTAAAAGTTGCTAACAATGAGGTAATAAGGTAACCTGGAGGCAATAATCAATTTGAAAGTTTAACAATACTACTTGTGATTCTTGGAAGTATTCTATTGGATTAGGAATAGCCAACCAGAGACTTGAAATACAGAAATTTACAAATTTAGGCGGTAGAAATCAAGTCAGTTGCTTGTAGACAGCGCTCATAACTGGATGTGTTGGTTGTAGACAGCGTTCCTGACGCTAGATGTGTCCTCGAGAAATTTAATACGTATTTTGTGTGAGACAAAAATAGTTAACGTGTTAAAAAGTGCAAGTAATTAATAAAAGAATCTCACAGCTCTCTATATCAGTGAAGTGTTATTAAAATCGTGTCAAGAATTAATAAATGTAGAAAAGTAAAAAATTATAATCTGTGTAAGCCTACATTCTTCAGTCGCACCACTACCCTGCAAAGAGAAACATGTCTCTAACAATAATACTGACGCAGCCGAGGCAAACATAAATTTATAATATTTAAAGAAACAGTCAAAATTACAAAGTTAATATTTTTAAACATTTGGGGCAAAGTACATTTTTAGGGCGAAGGCTATCGGGTACCATTCGTGCGGTTGCAACTACTTCAAGTTCGGCTCCCCAACAGTTGAAATATGATACAACTCTTACAATACAACTCCTACTTCAAATTGGCTTTCCATACGTGAAGCAACATACATTCTTCAAATTGGCTCCCAAAGCGTGGGAGAAAATAAGAATACAACAAACCATCTTCATTTTTAACACAAAATATTAATTAATTACTTCTGTCTTCCATTATGTCCTTCAATATCTGCTGTCACCATATATATCAAAAGATTTCTCATCTGGGATTTACTTTGCGATGTTTTTGATTATTGCATTACGAAATTTAATGCAGTGTGACATCAAAGTGAATATGTAAGGTAAGCCTTAACAAGTTTCACGAGCCAACAGCTAACGGTTTCTTAAATCTTCTGTATCCTAAATCAGTACAGCCGAAGATCCTGCTTTCCTGTGTTAGGTGGCGTTCGTATCCTAAGCCGATTCGACATGGAAGTATAGACAAAGTTACAGCAGAGGAAACGTTTAAGGCGTTAAAGAAAGTGGCTGTCGCTCGTTATTTTCGACTTTCCTCAGTAAATCTTAGCCCTCAAAGTTGTAGGAACTAATCAAAAGAAACATCCAACAATGACAGCAGGGTAAGATGCAGCATCAGTAAACGAGATCACAGAATTGACTTCCTCTTTCTACTCTTTTTGATGTTCTTTTGTCGTCTACCACAGAGAATAAGGCTAGTGAATGAAATGGTGGCTCCACTCTGTAAGTATTAACTGTTCAAAGCTCGGATGTTTAGGCCGTCCACAACAACGCAAAACAATCGGTCCATCAATCAAAATTTACCATTAAATACTTCTAAACTGAGTATTCGAAAAGAAAGAAAAAAATCTGATATGTTGCACTCGCATGACTTTCTCTACTTTTGTACAAATTATTTTTACAAACGCTTATTCTCCATATACTTCATGTTAATCGAGATAAAACATTTTCAGAAACTTATTGCTAATTTTCTTGTAGGTGCAAGGGTAATATGGTAGGCTTTAAGCGACAGTCAAGTATTTTAAGAGCTGGTTTCTATGTGGAGCATATCATTCTTTTTGCATGTTCAGGAGAAAAGGAACGAATAACGAATTCCCCTTTGAGAAAAAGTTTAAGTATTGCAAAATTCGAACAAATAACAAGGAATATCTCGGAAATGGTTCACTGGGATAAGAAACAAAAGAATATATATGACATAAATTGTGTGTTTCAACGAGATCTAAATGTTTTGTGTAGCAAAATTTTGTTTATCTCTTGCGGTTTACCAGTTATGCAAAAGCTATTCAGAATGAAGAGGACTTTGGGAACATTTCCATAAAATTCAAGATATACGATTAATATGTCATCAAATATCTTAAATATATATTTTAATCAAAATCGTTAGAGCCATTTTTGAGAAAATAAAAATTGTCGAAAAATGTTCTATGTAAAGGGTAGTCTGCTGTGGGGGATTTTCTTGAAAATCTTCGTGTAGCATCTTTGAAAGATACTGAACCTAAATACCAAGTTTGGTATTTACCCGACTTCTCGTTTCCGAGTTATGCTGTTCACAGACATCCACACAGACACACAACCCGACCATTTTCTAAAAATGCTTTTTTTATTAAATTTATTCAGGGAGCCTCAAAACGTGTATTTCCGGTGAAATCTTGGTATCTAATTTTTGGGTGGAATGCTATACTTGCCCTACTTACTATACGCAGTAGAGAACGTAACAATCACTTTCTGAAGCACTATAGAAACGGGATCCAATTCTTGTTTTGCATTTTTGGCCATTTCATTGACAAAATGCAACGCTTAAATATATTTCATAAAGACCCTAATGATGCATGTTTTGTTTGGTTTCTTTCAAATTTTCAGTAACGTTCTTCAAAGGTCGATGAAAACATCTATAGGTACAGAGCATTTTCTTGTATCAAGTACAGTTTCAAATTTAGGGTTTTAATAGTTTCATACCGGATGGATTCCAGCAAAATTAAAAGTGCTGCTTGCGTATTCTTTGATAATAAAGAACTATATTCGAAATATAATATGCTAGATTTAAAATTTTAAAATGTTCAATTCTATATTTCGATGGGATTTCATATATTAACTATTCGCTTTTCAGTTTTTGAAAACTATTTTCTCGGAAAGCTAGGTTCATATCAAACGAAAGTTTTTTTTTTCTAAAATTATATTTAACAAACTCAAGTAAAAATGTCACTATATTGACTTAATTTAGTAAAAAAATTGTCAATCTCAGTCACGAAAGAACATATAATTTTACATTACTATAATAAATATAATATTGCTGTAATTCTAGTTTGTATTCCACAAGAAAGTACACATTCAACCAGAAGTAAATTCGGACAATTTAATGTGCCAGCGTGCTGCCATTGTACCTCAGTTGATTAGAGCCGAAGATCCATTGTTCAAATCTCGACTTCGCGTTGATTGTTTCAATCTGATTCTACCCGCCCAATTTTCGTCTACACACGGAATGTGTGGAAAACAATTATTATTTTTTGATTGACCTTATATTGGTTAACTAAGAAGCCTGGGACTACTTACAAGACTGTAACCCCGCATTGGGATCTCGTATCTCAAAATGAATTTGAGAACGCCTCGCGGTTTACCGGAAAAAATGTGAAGAAGTTGGAGAATTTAATATCGTGCCAGCACGTTGACATAATAGCTTACTTTGTTACAGCAGCGGCAAGGTAGGCCGAAGATCCGTGTTGAAATACCGGCTATGACACTCAATTTTTTTAGTTCGAATCTACCTGTCCAACTTTGGTCTAAACCCCGCATGTGTGAAAAACAATTATCATACAGTGTTTTCTGCTTATGGGGAAACAAACAAATAATCAATGAAGATTTTCATTTTGACAATATCTTTTCTTCTCGTTTCCAAACTTTCTTCTGTAGTTGCTTTCTTACTCCTTTTAGCTTAAGCTGCACCACACTTATTCCCACTATGTTTTTCCTATATTACAGTTTTCAATAGCTGAACTGCATCATTAATAATCTCTTTTTAGTTATTCTTTATGTAATTTCTTTTAAGTTTTAATTCCTCAAATTCTGTATCCTCCTTTATAATACTTCAATCCGCGAATTTTTCAACCTTACCTGCATCTTCTGGCAGTTCTTATACTGTTTGTTTGCTGCAATTCTGCACGTAGGGTTTGTAATGAAGACTAGCTGTTCTGACAACTAAAATCTCTTCTCCAACAAGATAATGCTAAAACGCAATTAAAATATTTTACGCCTTACAGGATAATAAAATAACGTCTACGGTTTCGAAAGGTTATCATCTCCCTTTCTCAGTCATTTACTTGATTTGATGAAACTTATTAAAAACGGACACAAAAGTTTATGTATCAAAATAGAACACGATCAAACTTGTGTCCTATAAAAGTTCCCCTGACCTGTAAGTGTGCACTGAATGCCCATTCTCACATATTGGTCGTATATTCTGTCAAAACAGGCCTGGATTCCCAAATCCTCCTCTGCTTGTAGAGAAACATGCAACATTTTTGTCCAATATGAGGTCCTCTTGAAAACAGTTAGTGAAATCACAATGTGAAGAAAAGCATTAGAATAGCTAACTGATTATTACTTTCTCTATTACGTATAGCAAGTAGAGGAAGTGATGCATTCCAACCAAAAAATCTGATGTGTTACACTCACATGACTTTCTCTACTCTTGTACAAACTATTTTTACAAACTCTTATTCTCCATCTACTTCATATTAATCGAGATAACATTTGCAGAAACGATCTTTTGACATGCAAAGAGAATTACATTTTAACATAGCGACCAGTTCTAAAAGTATTTAACTATCGCTTAAGGCGTAGGTACTATGTTCCCCTTGTTTTGTATTTGCAACGGCAATATAAAAACACAGTAGCCTTTAGGCATAGACATATCTCTTAATAGCTGGTTGCTATGCCCAGCACCATTCTCTTTGTCACAGATTAATACTCTCTGCATATCCAAGACAAAAAAAATTCTGATGTGTTACACTCACATGACTTTCTCTACTCTTGTACAAACTATTTTTACAAACGCTTATTCTCCATATGCTTCATGTTAATCGAGATATCGAGATGTCAATCTTATTGCTAAGTTTCTTGTAGATGCAATGGGAATATGGTAGGTTTTAAGCGATACTCAAATCTTTTAAGCGCTGGTTGCTATGTGGCGCATTCCATTCTCTTTGCATACACAGGACAAAAAAAATCTGATGTGTTACACTCACATGACTTTCTCTACTCTTGTACTAACTATTTATACAAACGCTTATTCTCCATCTACTTCATGTTAATCGAGATAAACATTTGCAGAGTCTATCTTATTGCTAATTTTCTTGTAGATGTAACGGGAATGTATATTTACAAGGGCAATTTGGAAATACAGTAGCCTTTAAGCACATACATCTCTCTTAATAGCTGGTTGCTAGGTGCAGCAACATTCCCTTTCCCACAGATTAATACTCTTTGCATATCCAAGACAAAAAAAATGAATAAGGAATTCCCATTTGAGAAAAGTATAGAAAAATTTAAGGGAATAACAATTAATATCTCGAAAATGGTTCACTCAACAAAAAAAATCTATATGATATAAATTGTGCAATTTAACGCGATCTACATTTTTTGTGCAGTAAAATTTTGTCTATCTCTTATGGTCTACGAGTTATGCAAAAGTCGTTCACAATAAAGAATACTTTTGGAGACATTCCCAGGAAATTCAAGATATACATTTTATTTATCATAAAAATATCTTAAACATATGATATTTTAATCAAAATCTTTAGAGCCATCTTTGAGAAAATTAAAATTTTCGAAAAATCTTCCATGTAAAGGGTACTCTGGGGTGGGGGGATTTTCTTGAAAACCTTCGTGTCGCATCCCTGGAAGATACTGAACCTAAATACTAAGTTTGGTGTTTATCCGACTGTTCGTTTCTGAGTTATGCTGTTCACAGACACACACACGGACATGTTTCCAAAAATGCTTTTTTTGGATTCAGGGGGTCTCAAAACATGTATTTCCGGTGAAATCTCGGTATCGAATTTTTGGGTGGAATACAACACTTCCCCTACTTACTATACGTAGTAGAGAAAGTAAAAATGAATAACGAATTCCCATTTGAGAAAATCAGTATTGAAAAATTTAAAGGAATAACAAGCAATATCTCGAAAACGGTTCACTCAACAAAAGAAATGTATATGACATAAATTGTGTATTTTAACGCGATCTACATTTTTTGTGTAGTAAAATTTTGTCTATCTCTTATGGTTTACCAGTTATGCAAAAGTCGTTCACAATGAAGAATACTTTTGGAGACATTCCCAGAAAATTCGAGATATACATTTCATTTCTCATGACAATATTGTAAACATATGATATTTTAATCAAAATCGTTAGAGCCATTTTTGAGAAAATTAAAATTTTCGAAAAATGTTACATGTAAAGGGTAGTCTGGGGTGGAGGATTTTCTTGAAAACCTTCGTGTCTGGAAGATACCGAACCTAAATACCAAGTTTGGTGTTTATCCGATTGTTCGTTTCTGAGTTATGCTGTTCACAGACAGACAGACAGACAGACACACACACACACACACACGTTTCCAAAATTTTTTTTTTTATTTAGGGAGTCTCAAAACATGTATTTCCGGTAAAATCTCGGTATCCAATTTTTGGGTGGAATGCAATACTTCCCCTACTTACTATACGTAGTAGAGAAAGTAAAAATTGGATACGAGATTTGACCGAAAATACCTACATGATTTCAGGTGCCCTGAATCAAAAAAAAGCATTTTTGGAAACATGTCCATGTATAAGTCTGTGAACAGCATAACTCAAGTCGGATAAATACCAAACATGGTATTTGAGTTTAGTATCTTCCAAGGATACGACACGAAGATTTTCAAGAAAATTCTCCCACATGGAACATTTTTCGAAAATTCTGATTTTCTCAAAAATGACTAACGATTTTGATTAAAATATATTTTAAGATATTTTTATGGTAAATGAAATGTATATCTTGAATTTTCTGGGAATGTCCCCAAAAGTCCTCTTCATTCTGAAAATCAATTTTATTTCTCAACGTAGTCTCCTTTTAATTCAATACACGTTTTCCAACGTTTCTCCAATTTTTTTAACCCTTCCAAAAATTATGTTTTTCCAAGTCTGCAAAATACGAGCTTGTTTCTGACATGATGTGTTTACTGGACGTGAATTTCTTCCCAGCGAGCCAATTTTTCAGGTTTGCGAAGAGGAAGAAGTCGCTCGGAGCACAATTCCACAAATTTTGCGACGGCAATGGCTGACTTGTGTGCGGGTGCATTATCCGGGTGAAAGAGAACCTTTTTCTTCACAAAATGGGGCCGTTTCTTTAACAATTCCTTCTGAAACTGATCCAGCATTGCGGCATATTATGAACCTGTGATCGTTTTACCCTTTTCCACGTAGTGAATTCTATCACCCCTTGTGAATCCCAAAAGACAGCTGCCATGATTTTTCCTGCCGAGGGATGGTAGCCGAAGGAAGTCCACTGCTTTGATTCTTGTTTGGTTTCAGGTTGATAGTAATGCATCCAAGTTTCATTAACCATGATATAACGCTGCAAAAATTCATTTAGGTTGCGCTGGAACATGAACATCCCCGTGAAATGGTCACACGATTCCGCTTGTTCTCAACTGTGAGCAGTCGCGGCACCCATCTTTCTGACAGCTTTCTCATACCCAAAAATTCGTGCAGAATGTTATACACCCGTTCACTCGAGATGTTTGCGGTCTTGGCTATCTCGCGGATTTTCACTCGGCGGTCTTCCAACACAATATCGTGAACTTTGTTCACCATTTCTTCTGTTGTGATCTCAACCGGCCGTCCTGTGCGCACGGCATCTCTTGGCTGGAACGGCCACATCGAAATTCTGTGAACCATGCCATGTGATGGAACAGAGTCCCCATAATACTAGTTCAGTTTTTCTTCCGTTTCCTACAACGTCTTACCGCGCAAAAAGTAGTGCTTTATCAGAACAAGCAACATACGAAGCAACATACATCTGCTTATTTTAGACGCTCTCAACAATGTTCTAAGAAACAAATGGTGACGAATTTCTGCGATTATACCCAGAATAGATGTAAGACTTGGGTGCAAACAAGAAACCTGTGATTAGAACGCTATCTCTCGTCAAAGTCATGGACTTATCAATCCGCCCTCGTGTGTTAAATAGTTTGAGATAATGGGTAATAAAGTTAGCAAATTTAACATTGTCGGGATAGTGTTTTTTATCTCCCCTTAAGTAAAGAATGGTTCAGTGGTCTGCTATATACGGACGCAATCTGATTTTAAGAATAGTATCACAGAGGTTTTGTTTTTGCTCAGCTTGTATCCTGTATGACAGGAACTGGGTTTGATACGAAACAGAAATTCGTGCTATGTGGTTACAAAACTAATCAGATGCTTATTATTCTGCTGTGAAGTCACAACACTGGCATCAAAGCGCAAAGATCCAAAGGATATGAAAACTGATCTAACCGCTATGTAAATCACCGAGTCGAAAGGTAGAAAACAAAACTAGCAACAAAAAATCGTTGTTTATCTCTCGTGGATATTCTTGCTACTTGGATGACCTGGTAAATTAGAAATATCTGCTTTAGTGAACAGTAGATAAATAGGTATACACAGAGAGAAGAGAAATTTGTATGTCACCCTAGAGAGCCATGTTCCAACAAACGCCACAGATGTCAAGCCATTAAATCGACAGAACTTTAGCCCTCTCCCAACTGGTTTTCTCCGGCAGCATTCAAATAGCCTATTACGGACTCGTACTCGTATCCCTCAGAAATTTACGGCGTCCGACCCATTATTCACCTGAAGCGCTTAGATGTTTAACGTTATAAAAATAAAGCACATAACTGCAAAATCAATATGTAATTATACAGGAAAGCGATTTTTCCCCCCCCCCAACTTTTTACAGATAAGAGGCACAATACAAAGCGTTCAGAGTCGTAATGAAATATACCGTTGGTACGAAAACTCTACCATTTGATCAGAAGAGGTAAGAAAATCTGAAGTGTTACTTTCAAATGTATTTTTCTAGCCTCTGTTGCTTATTAGTGGGTATACAAATTATTCTTACGAAAGTTAATATTCCTATCTACTTCATTTTAATGAAGATAAACCGAAAATAACTACATTATGCATTTCG
Source organism: Deroplatys truncata (assembly GCA_030765065.1). Taxonomy (NCBI): domain Eukaryota; kingdom Metazoa; phylum Arthropoda; class Insecta; order Mantodea; family Mantidae; genus Deroplatys; species Deroplatys truncata. Next base: position 171,147,201 of record CM060983.1, read on the forward strand.
GTATAGATACAGAGGGAGTGTTTTTTTATTATTAACGCCTAAGAGAAACCAAAGTGGCTCTTTTTAACTATGGGATATGGGAAAAAATATTACACAGTGATTACAAGTGATACTCGGAGAGAAACTTAGTGTAGTTAGTAATCGGAGTTATCGCAATTACTGAATAGGAATCGTCTCTTCAAGCGTGAGGGTTGGTGGGTGTATACGCCGATGTTATATATACGTCACAGCACTCCGAACTTCTGACAAGTGTGAGAAGAAGCGAGAGACTATCTTACGCATAAACTGGTGAACAGGAAGGAGACCGAGTTCTTGGTGTAGCTGTTGGTTCCTGACAAACCAAGGAGTATTAGTAGCGATCCTCAGGAATCAGTTTTGGAGCAGACTTGTAAACGGCGGAGGCGAGTGTTTTCCGCAGTGCTTCAGACCTGGAAGCATATGTGAGGATGTGTCGAACAAGAGATTAGTAAAATAGAAGAGAGCATTCAAGACCAAGAGATGTGTATTTATGAAACAGTGGATATAGCTTAGTTTCATTGGATGCTAATGGAATGAGACGATCGATATTGTCATGCCAAGTGAGTTTAGTGTCCAGCATTACTCCGAGATAAATTGACAGCAGGTAACCAGAGGATTTGTTTATTACGAATATGCAGGGCATAGGGGTTAGTGATACGTCGTAAGGAAAAAACCTTTGCTTTAGTTTTTTCGGTGTTAGGAAGTATTCTCCAAGCGCGAAACCATTCCGCGAGACGATTAAGAGAAGGTTGAATTGTACGAATAGCCTCGAGGACATCTGCGTGTGAACAGAATAAAGCAGATCATTGGCATATAAAGTTATGGAAGTGGGGGCCAAATCAGGAAAATCGTAGGTGTAGATGCTGAACAAGATCTTAGCGAGTATCGACCCCTGTGGAACTCCTGCTTCAACAGAGCGCCGAGACGACTGAATACCACCAATACGAACTACAAAGGTGCGTTCTGGTAGAAAACTGCAGATGGTAGTAAGTATATATTGAAGGCCGATACGATAGAGTCTGAGGATTACGCCTCGTGCTATACTTTATCGAAGGCCTGTGCTATATCTAGGAACAGGGTCATTGTGTTGTGACGTTTTTCAAAAACATGAACAATTGTTTGAGTTAAACGTACCAGCTGATGCGAAGGAGAATGCTTAGAACGGAACCCAAACTGTAAGCCTGGAATTATGTTATTCTGGGAGACATATTTAAGCAGATGTCGAAGTATTGTCTTTTCAATGAGTCTGAATAACGTCCGTAATAAACTAATTGGACGATAGCTGCCAGGAAGATTTTTAGGTTTGTTTGGTTTATGGAATACTGTGGTCGAGTAAGCTTCCAATTGTGTGGAAAGAACCAAGTCGGAGACAGGCATCCAAGACAGATGATAAGTAAGCGCTTTACTCGTCAGGAGTTTAGCAAACATTAGGTAGCAGATCGTGTCAAGATTTTTTAAGAGGAAGACATCGAATCAAATACCATAGTTCACTGGCGGAGGGGTCGTGAAGGAGATTCTGCGTGGAGCACTGGGTTGATGTCAAAGAGCATCGAGTTCTTGTTTAACATCTCGAATAGTAGCATCAGATAAAGGCGGATTTGGAATGAATGTCTGTTCGTAGTGGGAAGCAAGAATGCCATATTTATCTTTAACTTTTGTAACAAGACCATAAGCAGTAGAAACAGCTGGTATGAGTGTCGGTTCTCGTAGCATCCCATAGAGTGTGATCATGGGGTGAAATTACTTGCTACCTGACGTTGATAGGCGTCAAGGCGATGGCACTCGAGTTCAGCTTTTACGAGACGTGTTAATCCATCAAGTTTTCGACGCAGCCAAGTGCCTGTTGCCATTGTCGAAGAACACTGTTCTGTTCGCGAATAATATATAGGATGGCAGCCGGTAAGGAAGGGACCAACGGGTGCTGCTTTGAGTAGCTGGCAGAATTGCGAACACAGTGCCTTTTAGTATCGGTGTAGTGCTGAATGGCAGCATCAATATCGACCGTAGTAGCAAGGGAATACGCTGTATGCAATGTAGAATCTCATTAATAATTTGTGGAGCTGGGTAGTATGTTAGGAGTGCGTTGAAAAGTAATCAGGATTGCGCAGTGATCGGAACCAAGTTCTGCTAAGGTAGTTTCAAATTCTGGAAGACGTAAATTTCTGTGAATCCCAAATATCAAGAATATCGGGAGCAGACAGCTGGGACAGTAAGAAGGATCAGTAGGAGCTAAGGCGGATAATCCGCATGTATTCAATATATTGCAGAGACGTCGGCCATTGCGATTAGTAGAGTGGCAACACCATGAGGAGTCTTACAGTTAAGATCTCCAAGTAGAAGAGTGCTGCTATCGGCCGGAAAAAGCAATGAAAGATAGTCACTGTTAAACTTCCGTTAGGAGACACGTAGGCGTTCATAATAACGAGGCCAATTCCAGGTGATGCAGGCAGTTTGATTCCCACCACTTCAAGGTCAGGGACCCTGGTAAAAATATATGGCATGATGAATTGGATTACGTCGGATTAGAATAGCCACACCTCCATATGTTTATGTACCTGCCGATCTTTGCGATAAATATTGTAATCAGGAAGGATAAAGGTCTCATTCAGAAGCAGATGGGTTTCACTGACACAAGAAACGTTGATGTTATGCATTGTGAGAAAGTTAATAAATGAAGCGCGCTCAGTGCGTATACCATTAGAATTCCAGTTAAGAATAGTGAATCATTTAAAAGCGAGAAGTTCACGTGCTCCGTTATGAAGCACGGAAGAAAGAAGACAACGAATGAATTGTGTTATTTGTGACATAAGTGGAGAAAGAATGGGACGAAGGAACGAGAAGAGATGTGCGAAAAGATAAGCAAAAGAGCTTCAAGAAGATGTCGAGGTGGTATCGGCAGGCGTGTATTGGAGGAGAGGGAGGACGAAGAGGAGAAGAGTATGAAGATCTCACTACCTTGGAGAAGAGACGCTGAGTCGTGGTACGAGTGTATTCTGCTGTGAGGATTGCTGTGATTGCTGTTGACGTTGTGGTGGTGGTTATGATTGCGGTATCTAAATTTGAGGTTGTGGATATAAGCCACCTCGTCGCTGAGGTCGCTGCGATATGCGTTGACTTCCACATAGTGCAGACATCCCCGAAAATTTGCGGGATCTTGTCCGCAGTTCACACATTGAGCTGAAGTTGTGGGTGGTCACCAAGACATCGCACACAGCGGGGGACCAGCTGAGAGTAATTATTAGTGTGTCCATAATGCTAACTAGTGCACTGTAGCAATTCTGAATTATGGCGTCAACGTTCAACTTTAACAACACCGCACAACAGCTGTGTAAGATTAATAATAGCTCTACCCTTATTACGTTGGAAAGTTCAATAGCACAAATAGGAATGGGTTGTTTATTTCTTCCTAGAAGAAGTGTAATAATTTTTGCTCGATACTTTAAAGAACAGAGTTCGTCATGGATTTATTTATCGCTGCGAAAACACGAGAGATTACGAATGATGACGGAGAAAAGTTTATTAGCAGGAGTTCTACAAGTATAATATTCAGCGTTCATGGAGTTACTAGGGTGGAGGGCAGTGAAAGTCGGCAGACGTAGGAAGATTGATTTTTACACAAAACTCTGTGGAGTGCTTATAAATATGAGAGAATGCACTTTTTTGTAAACTGTAGAAACAACTAATAATTTTGCACACTGCGTATGCAAATTGGTGGAATTGTCTCTTTCGTGCGGTAGCAGAATTGAAGTTTCCTGGTCATAATCATCGTTATCAGCTAGTGAATGGAAATTGTTAGGGAATAGAGTATGCATTTTGTGAACAACTGGGTTGTTGTGTGGGTGGTGGTACAACAGCCGTCTGTTTTGACTCCCAGAACGGAGAACGTTGGTCTCGTACACTTTGACAGAGCTCACAAAATCTACCATGCTGTCATCATCTTCCTGTACTCCAGAGGTGCCGAAAAAGTGCTTCGCGAGTTATTTTGACTCGCAGGCGTCGTTCCCTCTCTGCAACCGTCCCTTTGTTTTACACGTGCTATGAGTGATGCAGTGCGTGTTGCATATTTGGTGACTCGCGGAAGGAAGTCGTTTTCGCCACCCTTGCTGTACTCTATTGTCAATTAAATTAGATAGACGTGATAACTGTAACTGAGCACACCGGAGTATTGGTTTACTTACAGGAGTATCAGCAATTGTACCAGAGGCAGAGGTGTGAGAAGAAGCTTGCTGAAACGTTGGCGATGACTGTTGAGGTAGGTAATATTGAGCTGAAGATACTAGATTATGTGACTTAGAGTTGGAATTTTCTTCTAGAATGGTGTCATATACACATTAAACGCAGCATTTATGAGTTGGCCGGTATCTTCCAACTGGAAAGCCATCGTAGGTGTGGTAGAAAACGTTCAATAGACACAAGAAGAAACAAAGCTGAATTTAGTCATACAACTTTCACAATATGGGAACATAAAAACGTAAAACTGCCTAATGCGGGATTCCTCAAAGACTATTGGAATGTTGCTTACTAATAAAACAGTGTCTATACGTATTATTCAAACCAACAAAAGTTTAAAACACTTCGGATAACTAACAAATGAATGCACAAATATGGACGATGTATTAACTTGACTGACGGATAAATACATCGTCAGTTGTCTCTGTTTAAGAACACTGGACGCCACACGCTACTTCAAAATTTCGCAGTTTACATGCAATCGGGAGAAACAACTGAATGTTCAAAGGATTTAAAGAATAAACAAGTAATGATAACTTGAACCATTAATAACGGATATCTCGGAAACGGCTTATGCCACAAAAATATTTGTAATAAATAAATTGTGCTTTAAAAAATCTATACTTCATGTGTGGTACGTTAACCAGTTATACAAGATTCCTTCCAAATGAAGAGGACTTTATTTCCCAGAAAGTTCAATATATAAATTTTATTTGTCATGTAAATATAATTAATATGTAGTATTTTAATCATAATCTTACAACCATTTTTCAGAAAAGAAAAAACTACGGTAGAATTTTTGGGTGGATTGCAATACTTTCCCTACCTACGTGATCAAAAGTATCCGGACACCTGGCTGAAAATGACGTACAAGTTCGTGGCGCCCTCCATCGGTAATGCTGGAAGTCAATATGGTGTTGGCCTACTCTTAGCCTTGATGACACGGAGTGCGGAACTGAGGAGAGGTATCGATGTAGGTCGGTGAGGCCTGGCACGAAGTCGGCGTTCCAAAACATCCCAAAGGTGTTCTACTCAAGTCAGGACTCTGTGCAGGCCAATCCATTACAGGGATGTTATTGTCGTGTAACCACTCCCCCACAGTCCGTGCATAAACAGGTGCTCGATCGTGTTGAAAGATGCAAGTGCCATCCTCGAATTGCTCTTCAACAGTGGGAAGCAAGAAGGTGCTTAAAATATCAATGTAGATCTGTGCTGTGATCGTGCCACGCAAAACAACAAGGGGAGCAAGCCCCCTCCAGGAAAAACACGACATCATAACACCACCATCTCGAATTTCTCTGATGGCAATACACACGCTGGCAGATGACGTTCACCGGGCATTCGCCATACCCACAACCTGCCATCGGATCGCCACATTGTGTACCGTGATTCGTCACTCCACATAACGTTTTGCCAGTGTTTCGTCGCATAATGTTGACGCTCCTTACACCAAGCGAGGCGTCGTTTGGCATTTTCCTGTGTGATGTGTGGCTTATGAGCAGCCGCTCGACTATGGATTCCAAGGTTTCTCACCTTACGCCTGTCATAGTACTTGGAGTGGATCCTGAAGCAGTTTGGAATTCTTGTGTGATGGTCTGGATAGATGTCTGCCTATTACTCTTTACGACCCTCTTGAAATGTCGGCGGTTTCTCTCAGTCAACAGACGAGGTCGGCCTGTACGCTTTTGTGCTGCACATGTCCCTTCACGTTTCCACTTCACTATCACATCAGAAACAGTGGATCTAAGGATGTTTAGGAGTGCGGAAATCTCGCGTACAGACTTCTGACACAAGCGACACCCAATCACCTGACCACGTCCAAGTCCGTGAGTTCCACGGAGCGTCCCATTCTGCTGTTTCACGATGTCTAATGACTACTGAGTACCTAGGCAGTAGGTGGCAGCACAATACACCTAAGATGAAAAACCTATGTTTGTGGGGGTGTCAGATACTTTTGATCATATAGTGTATGTACAAGGCAGAGAAAGTAAAAACTCTTATTAGGTTTAGGGGCACTCCAAGCATATATTTTCGATGAAATCTCGAAATTAAATTTTTGGGTGTAACACAATATTTTCTCTACTTACTATACGTAGTACAGAAAGTAAAATGGTTTGCATCGAAGGCGAGCTATATCGTCCACTATAGTTTACATTCAGAGTTCTCAGAAGTCTATGTAGTGATTGAACTTCTTGTGTACCACACAACTTCTTACTTCTGGTATGTAGAGCTCACAACCGTGCTTACGGTCAGAGGACTGTAGAGGAGCAGGCGAGCATTCAATTAGAGAATGAAGTACCCGGAACTAGCATCGGTCCGTAGCAGGTATGACAGTGAGGGAAGATGATACACAACCTCTAATGATTAGATTATAAAACAGCTTCTAGTTTTTACTCCTACTTTATAATTGTGCATTATAACTGTATTTACATATGAATTTAATATATTACGTCCAGAAAACAAAGAAAAAATGTAGAATGCATAAAACACAGAACTGATCACATCATGTACACAATATGCAATTCCATTTAAGATGTAATGTGTTATATTCACATGACATTCTCTAGCCACTACCGCTTATTTTTTGTACGTTCTACAAACTATTCTTGGAAATGCTTATTTTTACTTTCTCTACTACGTATAGTTAAGTAGGGGAAGTATTGTATTCCACCCTAAAATTCGATACCGAGATTTCACCGGAAATACATGTTTTGAGACCCCCTGAACCCAAATAAACCATTTTTGGAAACATGTCCGTGTGTGTGTGTGTGTGTGTCTGTGAACAGCATAACTCAAAAACAAACAGTCGGATAAACACCAAACTTGGTATTTAGGTTCAGTATCTTCCAGAGATGCGACACGAAGGTTTTCAAGAAAATCCCCTCACCCCAGACTACCTTTTACATGGAACATTTTTCGAAAAGTTTACTTTTCTCAAAAATGGCTAACGATTTTGATTAAAATATCATATGTTTAATATATTATCATGAGAAATGAAATGTATATCTCGAATTTTCTGGGAATGTTTCCAAAAGTATTCTTCATTGTGAACCACTTTTGCATAACTGGTAAACCATAAGAGATAGACAAAATTTTACTACACGAAAAATGTAGATCGCGTTAAAATACACAATTTATGTCATACACATTTCTTTTGTTGAGTGAACCGTTTTCGAGATATTGCTTGTTATTCCCTCAAATTTTCCAATACTTAAACTTTTCCTCAAATTGATGCAGTAATTTGTATCACAAATTATTTAAATGTAAAGAGTGATTATAGTGTGAATATGCATTTTTATGTGACATTGATTTGAGATGTTTGTTGATTGTAATTATTGTTGAGAAGTAAGTTTATACGGCCTTACTGAAACTGACAATAATAGCGTGCAATAATGCAGCGAGGGGGTGAGCTGTTTATCATTATTAGAGACGAGGAAGTTACGTAATATTGGCGCGTTTTTCTTTTAGAATTTGCTGGAACATTTTTTCTAGAGCATATGTGTTCATAATTTTCATCGGATATAAAAAATAGACGCTAATGTTGGCGCGTTTTATTAGTCAATAGCAGTTTAGTTATAATCTTTAGGCATATCGGTGTGTAGGAGTATAAATAGAGGCTAGGTTAGAGGTAAAGTCCTTCAGTCCGTCAGTTCGTCGAAAACATTTGCACGTTACACGTCGACTACAGTCCAGCAGAAATATTTGTACGGTCGGCTATCAATTTGCAGGTTACGCGTAACAGAGTTATGAAAAATCTTAAATGTTATAAAGTTAATTATACAAAAATTTGAAGTACGCGAATTAAGAGTGATCAGTAATGAAGTTATTATAACAGTTTCAGTTTGGCGAGTGTCAAGATCAATGTGTAAATGTGATAGTTAACGTGTTCGACAATAAAAGTATAAAACAAATTTCTTCATCAGTGTTATCTTTGGATAAAAGATTCCTTTCCGTTTACACAACCTGTATAAAGAGAAGTGCTCGACCAAAAGGATAATAGCTAGCCGGAGGACAGAGAACCAAAATTAAATAAAATAACAGTAGCATTCTTTCAAACAAAAACTAATACTGCCGCAAATTGCTAACACCAGATGGAGCTAACAAACCTAACAAATGAATCACGTCACAAGATGGCTTCACCACGTGAAGTAAACACAAATACACAAATATTACAAGTAATCCCACTTCAAAATTCGTTATTCATTTTTTTATGTCCTGGACATGCAAAGAGAATGGAATGCACCACATAGCAAACAGCGTTAAAATATTTGACTATTGCTTAAAGCCTACAATATTCCCCTTGCATCTACAAGAAAACTACCATTAAGTTTGACATCTCGATATCGCGATTAACATGAAGCATATGGAGAATAAGCGTTTGTAAAAATAGTTTGTACAAGAGTAGAGAAAGTCATGTGAGTGTAACACATCAGATTTTTCTTAATGAAAATATACGTTTGTTTACACATTTCATGGTAACAGGAAACGCAAGGCTGAAGCAATAATAAAATCTGTAAAAAGGTGGTCGGTATATGTTAGCTTTGAAATTATGTACTTTTTCAATGACACCGCGAGAAAGAACTGAATGGTGACACTTCAATAATATATCAGAAATGTCTGAAACCACAAAAAAGGTTATTGGAAATAGATTTGCGTTTTAAACAGATCAACATTTTCGTCATTTATCTCTTGCGGTTTGGCACTTATACAGAATTCATTCCCAAAGAAAAGGACTGCATAGGATATTCGCAGAAAATTCAACACATACATTTTATTAGTCATGTCGTATCTTAAACACATCTAAATCCTTGGAGTCATCTTTTGAGTAAATCAGAAACAACTAATTTTTCATGTAAAGGCTGGTTTGGAGAGGATTAAAGATGCACATTAAAGATGCTAAACTTAAATTCAAAGTTTTGGTATTTACTCGCTTTTCCTTTTTGAGTTATACTGTTCACACATACACACACAGTTTTAATTCAGATAGTCTCAAAAATGTATTTCCGGCGTAATCTCGATATCGAATTTTTGGGTGGAATGTAATACTACCTGTACCTACTCCAAGTAGGTGGTAGAGAAAGTGAAAAGGCTACGCAATTGACTGCAGTGCATTAACTCAAAGATTACGTGGAATTATTGAGGTGTATTATTTGAAACAACATTTGTGGACAGATTGGCAGAGGAAAAATCTGATGTGTTACACTTACATGACTTTCTCTACTCTTGTACAAACTATTTTTACAAACGCTTATTCTCCATATGCTTCATGTTAATCGAGATGTTAATCGAGATGTTAATCTTATTGCTAATTTTCTTGTAGATGCAAGGGGAATTGCTAGGCTTTAAGCGATAGTCAAATATTTTAAGAGCTGGTTACTATGTGGAGTATTCCATTCTCTTTGCATTACCAAGACAAAAATAAATGAATAACGAATTTGAGAAAAAGTATAAGTATTGGAAAATTTAAGGGAATAACAAGCAATATCTCGAAAATGGTTCACCCAACAACAAAAATGTATATGACATAAATTGTGTATTTTAACGCGATCTGCATTTTTTGTGTAGTAAAATTTTGGCTATCTCTTATGGTTTACCAGTTATGCAAAAGTCGTTCACAATGAAGAATACTTTTGGGTACATTCCCAGAAAATTCGAGATATACATTTCATTTGTCATAAAAATATCTTAAACATATTATATTTTAATCAAAATCGTTAGAGCCATTTTTGAGAAAATTAAAATTTTTGAAAAATGTTCCATGTAAAGGGTAATCTGGGGTGGGGGATTTTCTTGAAAACCTTCGTGTCGCATCTCTGGAAGATACTGAACCTAAATATCAAGTTTGGTGTTTATCACGACTGTTCGTTTCTAAGTTAAGCTGTTCACAGACAGACACAGACACACATACGGACATGTTCCAAAAATGTTTTTCCGGATTCAGGGGGTACATGTATTTCCCGTGAAATCTCGGTATCGAATTTTTGGGTGGAATACAATACTTCCCCTACTTACTATACGTAGTAGAGAAAGTAAAAAGGTGACAGCAGAGAAACATGGATGGATGGATGTACGTATCTTACTGTGTACAAAACAGAATCGTAGTGTTGGAGCATTCGAATGTGAAGTTTCAGCATTACAGCTTGACATCATCACCGAAGCTAATCAATACAGGTCTCCTCTCAAAGGGAGAATTACGTTTTACGCCACGTATGTCAAAGGGGTTATTTGTTTATACATGCACAACGAATGCGTCTCTATTATGACACAGAGAATGACCAAATACTGCTTCAAAGAACCTATGTCATATTATAATTTACTAGTAAAATGCTTAACCCCTTTGCTAGGTGACAGCTTCTGTCATGGCACACTATGTGCGAAGTCATAATAACGTTGAGACAAATGTCAAACCTATGCCTAAGGGAAAGGCATACTCATAAATACTAAACAGAAATTACGAATGAAATGCTTAAAAATACGAAGTGCACATTCACATTGCTTTCTCTGTCCTCTATCTCTTATTCGTGGGTATATAAACTATTCTTACTAAGGCTTATTTTGCTATCTACTTCATTTTAATCCAAATAAACCTTTACAGAAATAGCTACATTACACATTTAGTTAGAGATACAAAGAGAACAGCGACAGTCAAATGTTTAAGAACTGGACGCTATATGCTGGCCTTAAAATTCCATACTGTTTCCACGCAATCGCGAGAAACTGAATGTTGACAGGACTTCAAAGGAATGGCCAACAAATGAAAAATTCGATTAAAAAAAACCCTATTTGCAATCAATTGTGTGCTTTAAAGAGATCTACATCTCTTGTGTAGTACGTTCCCATCTCTCGCTTAACGTTTACCAGTTATACAAGATTATACAACATTCCTTTCGAATGAAGAGGACTTCACAAGCTATTCCCAAAGAATTTTAGATATACGTTTTATTTATCATGTAAATATATTTAATACCTATACGACATTTTTATCAAAATCGTTAGCCATTATTTAGAAAATCAAAATTTTCGGAATATGTTCCATGTAAACGATAGTTGAGGCCGGGGGATATTCTTGAAAATCTTCATGTCGCATCCTTAAAAAAAAAAAAAAAAAAAAAAAAAAAAAGTTTTACTTATGGATGCTCTTTAACTACCCTGGTCTTAGCATCCCATTTTACATTGGGCGTGAAAGACCGGAAATTTTGCTCACAGGCCCCTTTATCAAGCTTGAGGTTCTTTTACGTGTCGTAAATCTAACACGGGACCACCGGCTTTACTTCCCTTCGGAAGAAAACCGTGCTAAGGATTTTTACGCCGGAAAAAAAATCCATCGTCCTCCGCCGGGTTTGAGCTCACGACCTCGGAACTAGAGGCTGGCATGGTACCCATAGAATACGCCCTTGGAAGACACTTAACCCTCCGTCGGTCGCAACTGTGCAAAAGAAAAACAAAGGACAGCTACAGTTTTTCGGTTGGCTCCCCTGCTTTAAGGCGACAGGTAGCGGCCCACTCCCGGCTCGGGGAGGTCTTCCCGACCTCCCACCGCAGTTGTCGCTACGTCGTCACAGGGAGAGAGCCAGATCAAGTGGCCAAAAAAGCACATTTCGACCGAAGACGTCACGCTATCTGAGGTTCATATTTTGGATTGTTTTTTCTTGCATTCATCTTTATTGGTTATATTTCACCAGCTTATAAGGTTATTTTGTTGGATTTATAGAAAACAGGGGTGCTTTCATGAGGTGTGCGTAATTTGCACATTGTGACTGAACTCCTTATGGCGAAATTAATTTACTTCGTTTGTCCTTTGTCCCAGATTTTTGGATAATATGGCGAAGTGGACGTTCGGTTTCAACAACGAGAAGGATGTCGTTTTGGCAGCTGATGATAAGTATCCTGTGCTAACAGAGGATTTAGGTGAAGAAAACGATATTGCATCAGAAGTTGGGGTTGAAGAAGAAAGAAAAAAAAAGATGATACGGCTACTAAACACGATTCTGACGATGAAGAAGCTTCTGATATTGAAGAAGATGCACCATTCGCATTAGGGAAGGATAAGAAGGCCAAATGGACCAGGAGGCCACCGAATAGGGGTAAGCGCAGAGCACCTAGACTGGCCAAAACCCCAGTTGTGTGTTGTAATCACTTTTTCACTGATACCGTGTTTGAAATGATGGTGAAATACACCAATCAATACATAGATAGCATCAAGGAGAAGTTTGCTCGAGCGAGGGGCATTAGGCCAACAAATATGACTGAAGAGTTCGGGCTTTTATTGGCTTACTGTACCTTGCAGGAGCTTATGAAGGCAATCGTCAAAGTTTGGAAGAGCTCAGGGGTCGTGAAAACGATGGAATTGACAAATTTGGCCTGATCATGAACCTAACACGCTTTAAAACCTTGATCAGGTGCCTTCGCTTCGACGATTGCAATTACCGAGAGCAAAGGAAAAAGCATGACAGGCTCTGTCCTATTCGTGAAATCTTAACTATATGTGGAGAATTGTCAAAAGAAGAGAACGTCACCATCGACGAAATGCTCCCACGTTTCAGAGGAAGATACCCTTTCCGTCAGTATAATCCCTCAAAACCAAACAAGTATGAGATCAAATTGTTCGCCCTCGCGGATGCAAAGATGACCTACACGTACAACGTAAAAGTGTATGCTGGCACACAGCCTGAAAGTCCTTTCAGAGTGAGCAACAAACCACCTGACGTCAAACAAATGGTTCAGCTCTTATTGGGAGGTGGACGAAATATCACGTCGACAACTGGTTTACCGACTTTGCGCTTGTTGATGAACTCAAAAAGCATTAGCTTACCTACGTTGGTACAGTAAGAAAAACAAGAGACAGTTGCCTCCAGCCTTTGTGAATGTGAAAAGGAAGCAGTACGACAGTATGTTCGGGTTCAGCGACGGGAAAGCTCTAGCCTCGTACATTCCAAGAGAGCAAAAAAATTTAATCCTCGTTTCTTCTCTTCATAATGACGATACCATTGATCCTTCACCTGTACAGGACAAGAAGCCAGAGATCATGGCACTCTACAACTCCACAAACGGTGGAGTGGATACTGCAGACCAAATGTGCTCAACTTATGATGTATGCGGAAACAGCAAGCGTTGGACAATGGTAATATTTTATTCGATGATGAATGTGACTGGGATCAACTCCCTCTTCGTCTATCTTGGAAATGATTTTGTGCCATTGCGAAGGTGGGTGCCCCTCAAAAAGTTGGCCCATGAGCTTACTCTCCCAGAGCTGCAGAGGGAGAACCAGAAGAAACATGAAATCCCCTCCTGTCTCCAAATCCACCTGAGGAAGTTCAACACCACGAGGAATTTTGGTAATGATGATCATGAGGACGAACCACCCTTCAAGAGGCGTAGGTGCATGCCCTGCATGACAAACTGGTTTGAGGCGGCTTACCGTGTCGAGATGTCTGCGTTGTGCCAGGCAGACCTGCAATGAACACGCAAACGACTTTGTGATGAGTGCAAAGTTGCCATCCTTCCAACTTTTACTGAGGAGCCTAAATCCATCGAATCTGTTGACTGAGCTCACTAAGATCAGACTGAAATGCCTACGTGGATTTTTGGATTTTCTTTTAAGGTTTAGGTCACCATTCAGTTCCAAATTTTGAATCAAATGCAGTAGAGGCTATAAAAATTATTTTTTTGGGTAACAAAAAACTTTTCTCCTTCAATTCTTTTTTTAATTCCTTAATCTGAATCCTAAAGAACGTAAGTACGAAGGAACGTCCCCCAGATCCAAAAGGAGATGGAAGGTGTGACAATTTGAAGCTGTGTGCTTTTTTGGCACATAACGACCGAACGAAGTTACGAAAAGGTTGCGACCGACGGAAGGTTAAACACCAAGTTTTTCTCCTGTTCACAAACACGCACACACGCACGCACACATACATACACTGAAATATTTCTAAACATTTGGTTAAGAGGCCTCAGAACATGCATTTCCGGTAAAATCTTGATATACAAATTTTGGATGGAATGCAACACCTTCTCTAGCTACTAGGAACGTGGTAGAGAGGAACAAAAAAAACTATAATAGTTTTATCTTCTGTCTCATACGGTCTAACGGTAGTTCATCTTGAGCAATATTAATATCACGTTATTTATTTAACTTCCAGTCGCCGGTAATAGAAATCATAGTTTTACGCACACGCAACGAATTCAATTAATGTGAAAATGCATAATTTCTCCTCCCTTTATTTAGTAATCGAGTAGCTAATAATTTTATGCCTTCCATTACTTCTGTAACCGTTACTAAGCAACTAGTTACTTTATGTACCCGTTGTTTAACAACCGTTACGTCGCTAACTCACGCTGCTTTGTGTAACTACTCGTATATGATTTCATACAATTATGCACGCTATTCACATAAAATGCAGAATAATTAACACTTACAGGTGAAGCTCACATCAAATAAAATTTTAACAGCTAAAAAAGACTATGATATACATGTTGTGCAAAAATACTGACATGTTTACTATTGTATAACATTACTCATGAAGTGAAATGCACCTCAGCTCCGTGATGTAATTTCCAATATAAATTACCGCTAATTGTCTGTGGTTATCGCTGTAGTGTTTTAACTGAGTATAATTAACATTCTCGCAATACATTTTGTTATAATTAGCCTTTTATTTGATGAATGTCTACTGACCTCACGGTAAAATGTGATTATATTAAAAACTAGATACAAAATCATACCAAATAGCGCTAAACATTAAGAGGGAATAAGTGGTCATAGCTTTATGGATTTCAAGTTGTCATAAACAGAAACTGCAGCTTCGCTCACGTTATCCCCTTGACTGGGATCTCTCTCTGTCTCTCTCTCTCTCTCTCTCTCTCTCTCTCTGTCTCTTATTATATATCGGTCCCTGCTATAACACTGAATTTTTCACTCATCTGATTCTACCTTTCCAACGTTGTCCAACACACGGCTTGTGTGAAAGACCAATCAGTTCCCGGACTTAGGATACTTACGGCATTGTAAGTCGCCATTGGGGTGTGTCATCTCAATACAATTTGAGATCTCCTTGTGGTTTACCGGGAAAAATGCCAATCAGCCGGAGAATTCAATGTCGTGCCGGCGTGCCTCGGTGGTTGGAGATAGCGGGCAGAAACCGGGAGATCCAATGTTCGGGTCCCGGCTATGGCATTGAATTTTTCAGTCGTCTGATTCTACCTTTCCAACCTTGTCCAACACACAGCTTGTGTGGAAGAACAATTAGTTATATCGGGTGAGTGTTCTCAGCCTGCGGATTGAGAAGTTATGTAGTCCCGGGTTGTACAGGCTATGCCGTAAACACTGTCCACTGCATCGCGTCGTATTAATTTCGGCCGAAATGACTGCTTTGCACCGCTGTGCGTGCAGTAACTTGCACTCGTAGCGCAACAGTGTGCGCGTTGGCCTTCAGTAGTGAATGTACCAGGTTCAAATACTGCCTTTTGAAGGTACTTTTTATGTTTAGTAAATTTAACGAGAACTGATAGTTTGGCATGGAAGTGTCGTTTCACTTAATTGTGTGAATTTCATTAAAACACAAATCTTACTTATTAGAATATGCTTTAATGAACATCATAAATAATTACATATAACATTGTAATTATAACTTACAAACATAAGGTATAATTAACTAATATTTTACTATTTAAAGCTATTCTTTCATACAAAAGAAAGCCAATAAATTGTTCTGAGAGTTTACAAGATACAGTACGTACATACAAACTACATAACGTTTGCAAGTTCATATTATGATCGTTGTGAACCTCTCTGGTTCCCAAAGTAGTGCATTTAACAGTGACTATGACATCATGCCGGACCATCATACAGATAAGCCTTTACAATTTACCCATTTCCTCCATGTGGGTATAATAGGTGTTCGAACTGACCACCATACCGGCGAATGCAAGATTTCAGTCTATCATCGCCAGCGTAACCCGACGCAACATGGCCGGTGTGATGTCACGACAAGCTAAGATGTGTTCCCTGAGATGCTGAGCGGTCATTGGCCATGCCAATTTCACGAGTTACTCGTGGGTATTTATAAACAAACAAAGCACAAAAAATTTGCTTTATATTTTATTTATGCTTGCACGTATTATATTTGGTGCAAGACTTAATTTTATTTCAAGCCATATGTACGCGCACTCTCAGTTTTGTGTCTGAAATTAGAACGTGTGGTAATCGTATGTCATTTGTATACGTCACGATATCATTATCAACGCCGTAATTCTCTTTTCCCGTACCGATTCACATCATTAATGGTGTGATAGCTTGAACGCAAAAATGAAGGTAAAATGCTTCGTTACTGATAAAGAAAATTCGCAGTATAGGGCAAGTATGTTCTAAAGAAGTCTGTAAATGTAGATTTTTAGTTATATAATTACACTCGAATCTCTCTGAATTAAAAACTAGACCTCCGTTTCATACGTTTTTTGTGGATATATCTAGTGCCTATGCTCGAGTTAGCAAGAACATGGCGGATGGGCGTCGTCAACTGTGGTGTAGTGGTTACCATGCTAGCCTCTAGTTCCCATGGTTGCGGGTTCAAACCCGTGCGTCGGTCCTCGCGCCTCTTGCTTCGAAGACTGCGCCGTTGGTGGCAGTCCCGGGTTCGATGCCCGCTCGGGTTGGAGTCGAACGCGGTGTAGTGATAGATACAGGAGAAATATTCACTGTACCTGCTTTATGTTCTCCGTCCGATCGACGTGGCTTCATCTTGTTGCACTGGCTGGTTGATCTCAGCGGAGATGTATGCATGGACTTAGCCTATCAGGATTGCTAATAAGCTCGTCGATCTCGGTAGTGGTACAAAGGAGCTCAGAGGTGAAGTCACTACTCATCATAATGTTTGGGTAACTGCAATTTATTGTCACTTCTCACTTTAAAACACTACATAAGGTTCCTGTTCACTTATTATATTATATAGAACTCGGGAATCACCGATGCATTTTAATTAATATGCGATTAGTCACATTTACGCTTCCGCACAAAGGAACACCATTTACGCGCCAAATTTGTCTTACGGAGTAGCGTGGATTACTCGTCTGTATCTACAACTAAACTCCTGAATTTTGGGGTAAATCTGACTATTTATGGAATACGATCTCCCACTTGAAATTTTAGAATCTGATTTCTCATTTGAGGAATTTTCGCGGCCCTCTCAGCGTGGCTAAATATTATTTAATTTATATATATATATATATATATATATATATATATATATATATTCCTATTGGCTAGTTTGTATATGTCATGTGACTTTTTTCCCGGGCTTCTCTCGGTAATTTTCCGTTCTGTGTTATATTTCCCTCATTCCATACTTCCGGAGCGTTGACAAATAAGATATTAAAACCTTACCATAGACTAACACAAAAGATCCCGTTTGCGCTGCACTTGGGAATGGCATGTTTGCTACAAACGTCAGAATTTTAAGACATTCTAAAACTAGTTAAACAGGAACATTATGTACAAGACAAATATTACATTACACAAAAATGGCAATTTACATGGTATCCACATTATATACATATATAATTCATATATAAAATTAATCACTAAATAAATTAACATATTATAAAATTAATCCGGGCACATTCTGTCTCACCCGACGGAGAACGATGGATTTTTTCGGGCGTAAAAATCCTTAGCATGGCTTCCTTCGGAAGGGAAGTAAAGCCGGTAGTACCGTGTCGTAGATTCCCGGCACGTAAAAGAACCTCAAGTCTGATAAAGAAGCCTCTGAGCAAATTACCGGTCTTTCACGTCCAACATAGAATGGACGCTAAGGACCTTAGTAGTTAAAGAGCGTCCATAAAAAAAAAGCGGATGGGCGGGGCTTAAGGGTTGCTTGTCGTCCTGTCTCTAATACAGTCACTGTAGTTCATTCTACCATGGCTGCATTAGCTAATTTCTACAGTGAAGAGTCTAATATACACAATATTGATAATATTATGCCGTGCCAGGGAACGAGAACGAGGAAATTAACATTTGACCAAGTCTTCTTTCCCGTTCCCGGGAAACTTTACAGTTCACTGTGACCCTCGCATTATAATACATATATTTTAACTCTGTCGTTCTCGTTCTGGCTTCATCTTGCACAGCAGTCAGATACTTTGATTTATAAACTTGTTATTCCACTATACTCTACCTCTCCAAAGGAATTAAAATGTATTTCATTCCGTTCTCTAAGTGAAACCCAGTACCTACTACGTGATTTGTTTCTCGAATCTGCCTCCATTGCGTTTGAATGCCATGACGTCATAACTAGTTGGCGAGCGTCTCTGGATAGGCCATGGCTGGGGAGAGGGCACAAAGTAGTCTTTTACTCTCGCGCGTCATCCAACAGTAGACCCTAGCCGAGAGAGGTGTAGTCGATGTGGCCTTCTACAGTAACCTTGCTATGATGAATTTGGATGTTCGGTCCGCTATACCCGTACGCCAATGTTTTATAAACATAACGCTTGGGAGAGATAGATCCTCATGTTTCTTCCTTTCGTATGAAACCTCAAAGTTGTTAATTTTCTTAGTTAATGCTTAAGAGAACCAACGTGTTAATTCGATATCTTTACCACCCATTTGTAATATATTCTGTAACATGAGACAGATACTGCCCCACTGTTGGAGAGCCAAATTTGAGAGGGTTAATACCCCACGTATGGTACAAATTTTCGGGTGGCCTTCACCCGCACGTTCGCTTTCCGGTGGCCTTCGCCCCAACGTTTTAAAAAATCAACTTTGTAATTTTAATGTTTATTTATATATTACATATGTAAGCCTCGGCTGCTTCAGTAGTAATTTGCAGAAACATGTATCTCTTAGCAGGGGTGGTGTGGCTACAGAACAAGGCTTACAAATTATAATTGTATTGTACTTTGTTTTTTTATTCATCCTTCACACGATTAAATAACACTTCACTGATATATCCTACTGTACAGCTGTGAGATTTTTTTTAATTGCACTTTTTAAAACATAAACTTTATATTATTCTCATCGCATGAATTTTTGTCTCTCATTGAACCTCTATCGTACCGTTCGGGTACGCAATCTAACCTGAACTGGTTGGGAACGCTGTCTTGTAGCGTCTGCCGCTGGAATTTGCACATTTACTCTATTTCAAGTCTCTGATTGGCCAATCCTACTCCAATAGAATACTTTTATTTAACTTAAGCTTTTTCTAGTTCTTGATTGGCTATTTATAAACTGTTTTAAATATTACATTATTGTGCCAAGAATTTCTAGTAGCATTATTAAACTTTCTAATTCACTAATGTCTCAAGGTTACCTCATTGTTAGCAACCTTCGGCTTTTATTCTCACAGCTCCTACATTGTTAAATTACGTAATACATTCACATAACATTATTTTTACAAACGCTTATTCTCCGTATACTTTGTTAACCGAGATATCGAGGTGTTAACCTTATTGCTAATTTTCTTGTAGGTGCAAGGGGAATGTGGAGGTTTTAAGCGATAGTCAAATCCTTTAAGAGCTGGTTGCTATGTGGAGCATTCCATTCTCTTTGCATGTCCAGGACATTAAAATAAATAAATAAATAAATAAATAAATAAATAATAACGAATTCCCATTTGAGAAAAAGTTAAGACTGGAAAATTGAAACAAATAACAAGGATATCTCGGAAATGGTTCACTCTACAAAAATTTAAAAAAAAATGTATATGACATAAACTGAGTGTTTTTACGAGATATACCTACATTTTTTTGTGTACAAAACTTTTATTAATCTCTTACGTTTACCAGTTCTGCAAGAGCCATTCAGAATGAAGAGAACTTTTGGGGACATTCCCAGAAAATTCAAGACGTACATTTCATTTGTCATGAAAAT
The DNA here is from genome assembly GCA_030765065.1 of Deroplatys truncata. Lineage (NCBI taxonomy): Eukaryota > Metazoa > Arthropoda > Insecta > Mantodea > Mantidae > Deroplatys > Deroplatys truncata. Next base: position 171,167,311 of record CM060983.1, read on the forward strand.
ATCTTAAACATATATTTTAATCAAAATCGTTAGAGCCATTTTTGAGAAAATAAAAATTTTCGAAAACATTTTCCATGTAAAGGGTAGTCTGGGGTGGGGGGATTTTCTTGAAAATCTTCGTGTCGCATCTTTGAAAAATAACGAACCTAAATACCAAGTTTAGTATTTATCGTACTTTTCGTTTTTGAGTTATGCTGTTCACAGCCACACATCCGCACACATACACACACACGGACCTTTTTCTAAAAATGTTTTTTTTACTTTCTCTACTACGTACAGTAAGTAGGGGAAGTATTGTATTCCACCCAAAAATTCGATACCGAGACTTCACCGAAATACATAATTTGAGACCCCCTAAATCCAAAAAAAGCATTTTTGGAAACATGTCCGTGTGTGTGTCTGTGTGTCTGTCTATGAACAGCATAACTCAGAAACGAACAGTCGGATAAACACCAAACTTGGTATTTAGGTTCAGTATCTTCCAGAGATGCGACACGAAGGTTTTCAAGAAAATCCCCCACCCCAGATTACCCTTTACGTGGAAAATTTTTCGAAAATTTTAATTTTCTCAAAAATGGCTAACGATTTTGATTAAAATATCATATGTTTAAGGTATTTTCATGACAAGTGAAATATATATCTCGAATTTTCTGGGAATGTCTCCAAAAGTATTCTTCATTGTGAACGACTTTTGCATAACTGGTAAACCATAAGAGATAAGACAATTTTACTACACAAAAAATGTAGATTGCGTTGAAATACACAATTTATGTCATATATTTTTTTTATTGAGTGTACTGAGTGTCATATATTTTTATTTTCGAGATATTGCTTGTTATTCCGTTAAATTTTCCAATACTTATACCTTTTCTCAAATGAGAATTCGTGATTCATTTTTTTTTGTCCCGGTAATGCAAAGAGAATGGAATACTCCAGATAGCAACCAGTTCTTAAAATATTTGACTATCGCTTAAAGGCTACCAATTCCCCCTGCATCTACAAGAAAATTAGCACCAAGATTAACATCTCGATATCTCCATTAACATGAAGCATATGGAGAATAAGCGTTTGTAAAAATAGTTTGTACAAGAGTAGAGAAAGTCATGTGAGTGTAACACATCAGATTTTTTTTACAAATTTTCCTCATAAATAGCACTCTGGGAGGTACCCTCAACTTTATTCTAGAGAAAAGTTTTAAACCTCGTTTATAATACCTCTTCTTATCAATGTTGCCTTTAGTGATGGGACGATATCACTATTTCTGGATACTGATATTGAATTTTTGAGCACCGATACTCGGTACTCACTTAATAAAAAACTGTAAAGACGACAGTTTCTTAACTGACTTATGTCCTTCTTTGTAATTTTGTGTATAAACGCATTTTGTATTGTAAGCTAATTCCGAAAGTCTTCCTGTTTGACATTCTCCAATTGACAGATATTTCTTTATCTTGATAATGCGACGAGTCTATCCACAGAAAAACAAATGCTAGAAATTCGTCTTTATGCTGCAATCTTAAAAATATAAACAATATATTTTAGGTTAAACTCAAATTAATACACATTTTACATAAAACTCAAGACAACTAAAAATAATAAATATTTCCATGTGCTACATTATCTCACGTCTGAAGTTCTGATTTGTTTCTGCTGTGTTCACTCATTTTGGTCACTGGAGTAGCTAAATGTAATGACGGAGAGTGAGTCGCCAAGCCAAGCTATTGCGGAAACGTGTAGGCTAGATAAATCAGTTTCATTCACAACTCAGTTAACGCTGCATGTTACAGGAGTGCCTCTACTCCTTCCCCCCACTGTTTTGCAAGTTTTCATTTAGACCAGGCAGGCCGTAATCCGTGCGAGTTAGTGAGTTTTGGACCTCCACCTCCTTGACGTGAGGGGAAAGGCCCAACGGACATGCTAGCCTGCTAGCTGTTCGATGTCGTCGTATTTAAGATACCATTCAAAAGTTCAGTCGCAGTGACGGTGACCTGCGAGTTCACGTTTTGCGTTGACATACTCAAAGATGTCCAGATATTTATTCCATCAATCAAGGGGAAGTGGAATATTTTTGTGTCCAAGAAACTGACCAAATAAAATGCTTAATTTGTGCAAAATATTTGAGGTTGAAGTCTAAATACAATATTAAATTAGATTTCGAAAAGTATTATAATTCTGACTACAGACAACACTTTCCTTCAGATATAAGATTTGACAGTATGGAAATAGCACTGGAAACATTGATTTTGTTTACTTATTTTTGCGTTGTATATAATTCTATATTTGTTTCTATGTAGGTGAAGTTAGATTACAAAAACTAAAGATTGTGAAAGAATTTATGGTCAAGTTTCGTACACCGGAAATATCCTAGGGCTGAGTTGTGAAAACAAATAGAAAAAAAATTCTGATGTGTTACACTCACATGACTTTCTCTACTCTTGTACAAACTATTTTTACAAACGCTTATTCTCCATATGCTTCATGTTAATCGAGATATCGAGATGTTAATCGTATTGCTAATTTTCTTTAGATGCGAGGGGGATTCGTAGACTTTAAGGGATAGTCAAATATTTTAAGAGCTGGCTGCTATGTGGAGTATTCCATTCTCTTTGCATTACCAGGACAAAAAAATGAATAACGAATTCCCATTTGAGAAAAACTATAAGTATTGGAAAGTTTAAGGGAATAACAAGCAATATCTCCAAAATGTTCACTCAACAAAAAAATGTATACGACATAAATTGTGTATTTTAACCGATCTACACTTTTTGTGTAGTAAAATTTTGTCTATCTCTTATGGTTTACCAGTTAAGCAAAAGTCGTTCACAATGAAGAATACTTTTGGAGACATTCCCAGAAAATTCGAGATATACATTTCATTTGTCATGAAAATATCTCAAACACATGATATTTTAATCAAAATCGTTAGAGCCATTTTTGAGAAAATTAAAATTTTCGAAAAATCTTCCATGTAAAGGGTAATCTTGGGTGGGGAGATTTTCTTGAAAACCTTGGTGTCGCATCTATGGAAGATACTGAACCTAAATACCAAGTTTGGTGTTTATCCGACTGTTCGTTTCTGAGTTATGCTATTCACAGACACACACAGACATGTTTCCAACATGTTTTTTTTTTGGATTCAGGGGTCTCAAAACATATATTTCCGGTGAAATCTCGGTATTGAATTTTTGGGTGGAATACAATACTTCCCCTACTTACTATACGTAGTAGAGAAAGTAAAAATTAAACCATTAAATGAAGCGGAGTACATTAGAGAATGTGTAATGTCGCGGCCCTAATTTCACAAACGCTTTTCAGTCGTTAAGCCTTTCTCGAAATACTGTTACAAGGAGGATCGAAACTTGGATGTGATATAGAAAAACAACTGCAGGAGAAAATAAAATCGCTAATTTGTTTTCAATTAGCGTTAGATAACACTACAAACATATAGCTCAACTAGTAACATTTCTGAGAGAGATTAATATTGACTTAAATGTTTTAGAAGGGCCTTTAGATGCGGTTTCTCTTTAGAATATAACATGCGGCGAAGATTTATTTACTGCTGTTCATAATGTTGGGTGCAAATATGAGCTTTCCTGGACTAAACTTGTCAGTGCCGCAACCGATGGAGCACCATCTATGAAAGGACAAGGAAATGGCTTTAGTATGCTGAATCAATTTTTACAAGGTACTGTTGTAACTTCGGAGCTGTTATGTATTCACTGTACGATAATTCATAGGAAAGCTTTATTTTCTAAGTCAATTACTCAGCCCTCAGAGGCTCACCTTGGTGAGTATGGGAGTGGCGACCCCGAGGTACCTGAGCCACCCGGTGTCTGGGGGTATAACCAGTCCACTCTGTCTCCTAGGGTAAGAAATCAGGAGACCTGCTCAACCCCACTTGTAAAAACCTTGTTAAGAAGGATGGTTTGTTGTTGGCAACTTGGAATGTTCAAACTATGTTATGACCTGGAGAAATGAAAGAAGTGGCAAATAACTCTTAAGGTATTGGCTGGACAGTAGTGTTGAAGAAAAAAGTTGGAGTGGAAACGGAAGAATAGATAAACAGGATTACACATTATTGTATTGTGGATCAACTGTGCCTAGACACAAAATAGGATTTATTATCGCAAAGGGGATAAAGAAGAGCCTAATAGAGTTGGACCCAGTTAATGAAGGATAGTGTTAAATAGATTTAAGGTCCAATTTCGAAATGTGACTATACTTTCTGTGTACGCATCTGTGGAGGAAAGGGCGAGTTGACAGGGAAGAGTTTTCGTGAGAGTTTGGAATGAGTGTGTGGTGAAGGAGTTTATGGATACGTTCATGTTCTTGGGTGATTTTGGTGCTGGAGTTGCGGGGAGGCAAGTGTTACTTGAACAAGGTGTCGAGGTCGGTGCCTTGCATGGGCAGTTTGTGATTGGAATTAATTGGATTATTAAGGAAGGAAGTTTCTCGTGTGTTATTGTTTTTTATAACTGTGTAGAATTGCATTGTAGGTTTACATTTGCTCAGGGTAAGTTCTTATTTGCCATATTCTGAGATTTCAATTGCTTAATTTTTGCATTTGTTGATTTTCTATTTCTATTTTTGTAATCTTGGTGTTTCTCTCTGTGAATGCTCTGACAGTATTGGTTTTGTACCGGAATGTGATTATCTATATAACCAGAGCTGCTTCTGTAATCTGAGTTGCTTAACTTGTGCTTGTTTTGTTTTTATTGTATTGATGTACTGACTTGAATAAATTTATAGCCAGAGGGTGGCGCTGATGAGCGCCGCAGTTTTGCGCCACTCAAACCGCTATTACTACTACTACTCAATTACTCTGAAAAATGTTATGTCCATTGTAGTGAGGTATGTGAATTTCATTAACTCTAGCCCCCTCCGCCATAGACAAGTCAAAGAATTAATAGAAGAACTGGGATCTGAACATTCAGTACCGCATCATTGTCATATAAGATGAATGAGTAAACGTGCCACGTTAATACGTTTTTTCTAATTACGTAGCGGGATCGCTAACTTCATGAAAGAACAGGTAAGCATTAATGATTCTTAATATTCATGCAAATCGTCCATTTGTGGTTCTTATTTTAATGAAGTAATTATTGCGTTTATCTCCTGCAGAGGTATGCACTATTGGAACTGACTCAATCAGAATGGCTATGTGACCTTGTGTTTACTAACATTTATTTCAACACTGAATATAATACAACTTTGCAAGGTAAAGGTAAAACAATAGTGGATTTAGTCGACGCGTTAACACGTTCACGGCGAAACTCTCTTTGGCGGGATCAGCTGGAAGTTAAGAGATCTGTATCATTTTCCTTGCTTGGATTCGGTCTTAACTATATGAGTTACCCTTCTAAACAAATATATTGATATTACACAGCAATTATATGACAATTTTGAACCACAGTTTGCCGACCTTAAAATGCTGAACTGAAAAATTCGCCTGTTTAACACCCCTAGAACTTCCCTTGCAGTGAGGCTCCACGTAATCTCCAAATGGAACTACATCTATTACAGAATTCTGGCACAACAAAGTATTCTAATAAAGAAGTGTGAGAATCTTCTAAATTACTGCCCTGTGATAAATTTACAAGGTTACGTGTGTTTGCAATAAATGTAATGGCAATCTTCGGATCCACATACAACTGCGAGCAAACTTTTTTCCAAAATTAACAGACAATATCGTAATATGATATGTGATGACAATTGGTAAGTCATCACTGGTGGCAAATATTGATAACCTTGTTAAAAATAAGATCTGTCAGAAAAGTCACTAAGAGAAATGTGACGTACAAACGGTTAGATATCCACGGTGTATTCTATTAAATATATTTTAAAGAATATCATAGTGGATTCAAGCTACCATGAAACTCGGCAAACATAGCCCATCTTTTGCAACGTAAAGTAGGCTTACATGCTCACAATAACATGTCGGAGCGGGTGGAAGGAAGTTCTTCCGACTGCGGTTGGGCATCCCTGATTTAGACACAAGAGTCTATGGAATGTTGCATGCATTCAGTCACAGGAAACGCAGTCAAGGCCTATCAAGAACTATAATCCAGCAACTCTTTGGAGACACGTGGGAGGCAATAACGTGAAGTCTCGACTCCTTTCATTCTTTATCTAGGATAAAGTTAAACGCAACAACTTTCAATAATACAAAGCTTAAAAATTTAAAAATATTGAAAAAGTAACGAAGGTTTGAAGATGTTAGTTTGGTGTACTGTTATTTGCTTTGGGAGCCAATTTGAAGAAGGTTTGTTGCTGCTACGTATGGAAAGTCAATTTGAAGGAGTTGTATTGTAGTTCAACTGTTGGGGAGCCGAACTTGAAGTAGTTGCAACCGCACGTATGGTAAAAAGTTTCCGGTAGCCTTCGCGCTAAATGTGCTTTCCGGTTGCCTTTGTCCCAAATGTTTAAAAAAATATTAGCTTTGTAATTTAACTGTTTCTTTTTAATATTACATATTTATGTTTGCTTCGGCTGCGTCAGTATTTATTTAGAGACATGAATGTCTTAGCAAGCTTACACATTTTATAATTTTTAATTCACTCCTTTTTATTAATGCTTGACACGATTTAAATAACACTTCACTGATAGGGAGAGAGAGAGAGAGAGAGAGAGAGAGAGAGAGCTGTGAGATTTTTTTATTAATTACTTGCAGTTTTTAACACGTAAACTATTTTTCGTCCCACACTGAATACTTCTCGAGGACACATCTCGCGTCCCGTTAGAAACACTGTCTACAACCAACTCGTCAAGCTATGAGCGCTGTCTACAAGCAACTGACTTGATCTCTACCGCGTAAATGTGTAAATTTCTGTATTTCAAGTCTCTGATTGGCTATTACTAATCCAATAGAATACTTTTATTTGACTTAAGCTTTTTTGTTTTGTTTGTTGATTGGCTATTTTATAAACTGTCACAATTGTTGCTCCAAGAATGACTAGTAGCATCATTACACTTTCTTACTTATTATTGCCTCAAGGTTACCTCATTGTTAGCAACTTTTAATCTATTATTCTCACAGCTCCTACATTATTAAATTACGTAATACATTCAGATAACATTATTACATGTATACAATAATATAAACACACACAATGATTGTAATGTACACTTTTTATATATTGTTACATATACATATTGTTTAAGGCGGGCTGTTATTGAATTTATACATTATATAATTTGACTGAAATCATTTAAGTTTTAAAAATACTGCCTCAGGTTTATCTCATAGTATAGACATACTTCGATGCCACTGAGTATCTATAGTATTGAGGTTCCATCCTCAGTTTCCTTCCATTTTAAAAAAATTAATTACATACGTGCTAGCGGCAACTACACCGTTGGTAGCACGTCAACAGATACCAATCATGAACAAAAGCAATAACAAATTCTGTGCTTTAATATATCTAAATAAGTGTGTAACATTTTACCAAGAAGCTCGATTTCCTTCAGGTGACTGTGATTCTTTTGGTTCCCCGTAAATTTGCGGAAATTGCTAGTTGAACCTACAGCATTTCTGCTGAATAATTAGTTGCCTCTCTCCCTCCCGCCTCATTCACTCACCTCTATTCATACAACATTTCCAAAATCAGTTAAAAACTGTTTTTTTTTTCGAAGTGTACATAATCGGTTTAAGGTTTGCAGAATAAAGCAGGTTAAAAAAAAGAGGGAATGTCATAAAATAAAGAGAATACCTACCTAAAAGCCTGTCATGCAGATATTACATGTTAATAAGTATTCAAGTTTCTTAAAAAACGAAAAAAAAAAGTATCTCAAGGCTTTAATGAAGAGACGTGATACTAAACACTTAACGTATATAATTGTTCTCCACCCCCCCAAACCATTGCCTTACTCTCTCAATACGTAGGTGAACCATTTGTGACAGCCTGAAAGTCCCAGTTTCTTCTCTGGGGGTGAACTTGGAGGAGGTACTGGAGAGACAGACTTTCAGTGCGTATTATCACAGCGCAGCTTTCATCTTTCATGTTACTATTCAAATCCTTTTATCAAGCTTCAAGAAAGAGCACATAAAAAGACCCAAAATTTAGCCTCAGTTTGAATTCAGAACTGCTATTTCCATGGTGGTATGCAGCTGTTCAGTGGTGTTTATAGGCACAGACAAATAATAAAGAGGATTCGGCCCAATTTTGCAAATAAATCTCAGCAAAATTATGCTTATTTTTTTCCCTCTCACAAAATTCACTAACAAGTGAGCTAGTCCAACTTTGTTTCACCGTTCACCATAACCTTCTTTTTGGCTATAGTGATTGTTATATAGTCTATCCACTACACGGCACCTACCATTCACCACGGTTTACAGCAATCTGTTTAAAAATCGTTGAGTGAAAATGCAGCAAGATCACAAATACAAACCTACAAGCCTGAATGGGACTTTTGGCTTCAGAATTTCCGTTATGGAAGTTATTTATTAAAACCGAAAGCTATCACGAATAAATAATTTAGTTTTACTATGTGTACAGATGGAAAATTGACTCGTAATTAGATGCTCGAATTCGCAACATACGTGAATTCGATGCTGCATTCGTTTAGTTCTTATTTTTGCAGTCAATCTCTGCTCCCTTTGATTCATACAATAAGAGTAAATGAGGTGATAAAACCCTCAGCAGGCCGTATTAATTATGTCAGTTTCGCTTTTCAGACTGAACTGCTTTGTATTCGACCACAAACTTCCCAAACGAGCTGAATACACAACATATTGACAAGCAGTGGCAGTGGAGTGCCTTTTATGAGCTGGATTTAATCGCTCTGATTGTTTACGAAACGAACTCAATTGTGCGGAGAGGACCTAATCTTAAAGCAAAGGAAACTGCCTCTCGGCAAGGATGACTCGTTAGTAGCGTTATCATCAGGCTTAAGAATTCTTAGGATTCAAGTTATCTACACTCAAACCATGCGTCAGTACTACTACTTTAACGGATTGACCTCCACTTTGTAGGTCTTACAAGTCAATGCACAGCATATCCAGGCTGCGGGGTCAGTCCAACGCCTGATACAGCATTAATCCAGCATTCGCCTAACGACCAAGGAAAACCGCGAAAAAACCCACAGTCAAGCTGGTAGGCCCCAGAACCTCCCGATTACGAGTCGCACGCATTACCGCGGTTCAACCTCGCTTGGTTGATCCAGTATAAAGAACGTAAACAACCACGGACGGTCAGGTACACGCGGTCTGGTGAGTGCTGTCTGCAAACACTAACAGACTGTACGAAGGATGGGATGGTTTGTTATCTGCGACGTCCCTGCCTAAAGTCCAGTAACAATTCAGTTTCATTTCCTCTCCAATGCTTCAACCATGCCTGGTTATCATACATCGCAACATGGTTCTATGCTGGAGAAAAGTTCTTTTGTCCCAAGCCCTTAGTTCAAACAGTTTTAAACTACTAGTGGATTTGGTTTGTATTTCGAAAACCGCATTTGCAGATAAGAGGAAATAAATGTACATAAATCCTTCAAGCCATAGATAGCTGTACCTAGCTTCCTAATATCATCCTGTAACTTCATTCTGAAGGTGTTATCCAATTTGCTTGCTTTACTAAAGCTTATTGCAGTATCATCACAGGTATAGCATACAAAGAATGAAGCAAATCGGAGCAAACACTCGTATAAGTGAAATGTTCTGCATAACAGAAGTTCAGTAAACCAAACTTGTAACATTTGTTTCGCCACAGACCGTCAAACAATATTAACGCTTTGGTACACGTCAAAGCTGTACTTTTTTGTATAAGGCCATTGACAGTGTGCCATTTTTAGCCTCCAATGAAAGCTGACCTTGTGGAGTGTATCATTTGACATATAAACGCCGGATAGTTGTTATCTAAAACAATAAAGTTCAGTGGCTTGTGAGGAAGTGTGGTTTTATCGCGAAGTTATGCAGCAGCATATTATAGACCTTGAATAAAAACGAAATTCTCGCTTTCGAACTCTTGTTTCGGTTTTATTTGCCAGAATCGTAGCAATCACAGGGATCGCCTGCAACTTAGGTTGCCCGCCTGGGAGACATGTCAGAGAAGTTGTCGAAAGAGCTGCTTTCAGCACTATGCGGGCCTAAATGTAGGCATGGTTGTTCATGGCTCTGCTTTACTGCAACATCAGCAATGTATACTGGCGCCATTCCATTCTCTAACTTTTTGATTCCAATATACAATGATGGAACCAGTTCTTTCCTTTCCATTTCTTCGTTCTCTCTCCTCGCACAAACTACCTTCCGAGAGCATAGATTACTTTTTGTACCCTATTGAAAGTTTTACTGAAATTTCATTCTCAATTACACAGTCCTCCTTAATGACCTCATCCATTGTTTCTTCATTGCATTATTTAACAGACAGTCAGTAGAAGGCTGCCACAACTCATGTGATTTGCGATGCCTGTTTCTCCTTGTAAAACTGTTGTATCTCTCTTTTAACACTGCGAGCAACCAAGCTAACACAAATGAGATTGCGCCACTAGCTTCCGCGCCAACTTAACGAGGTGCGTGGCATCACAAAAAAATTCTGATGTGATACACTCACATTACTTTCTCTACTATTGTACAAACTATTTTTACAAACGCTTATTCTTCATATGCTTCATGTTAATCGAGATGTTAATCTTATTGCTAATTTTCTTGTAGGTGCAAGGGAAATATGGTAGGCTTTAAGCGATAGTCAAATCTTTTAACAGCTGGTTGCTATGTGGCGCATTCCATTCTCTTTGTATGTCCAGGACATACAAAAAAATCTGATGTGGTACACTCACAAGACTTTCTCTACTCCTGTACAATCTATTTCTACAAACGCTTATTCTCCATATGCTTCATGTTAATCGAGATATCGAGATCTCAACCTTATTGCTAATTTTCTTGTAGATGCAAGGGAAATATGGTAGCTTTTAAGCGATAGTCAAATATTTTAACGCTGGTTGATATGTGGCGAATTGCATTCTCTTTGCATGTCCAGGACATAAAAAAAATGAATAACGAATTTGAGAAGAAGTATAAGTATTGGAAAATTTAAGGAAATAATAAGCAATATCTCGAAAACGGTTCACTCAACAAAAGAAATGTATATGACATAAGTTGTATATTTTAATGCGATCTACATTATTTGTGTAGTAAAATTTTGTCTATCTCTTATGGCTTACCAGTTATGCAAAAGTCGTTCACAATGAAGAATACTTTTGGAGACATTCCCAGAAAATTCGAGATATACATTTCATTTCTCATGACATTATCTTAAACATATTATATTTTAATCAAAATCGTTAGAGCCATTTTTGAGAAAATTAAAATTTTCGAAAAATGTTCCATGTAAAGGGTAGTCTGGGGTGGGGGGATTTTCTTGAAAACCTTCGTGTCGCATCCCTGGAAGATACTGAACCTAAATAGCAAGTTTGGTGTTTATCCGACTGTTCGTTTTTGAGTTATGCTGTTCACAGACACACACAGACAGACACACACACACACACACACACACACACACACACACACACACACACAATCGGACATGTTTCCAAAAATGCCTTTTTTGGATTCAGGAGGTCTCAAAACATGTATTTCCAGTGAAATCTCGGTATCGAATTTTTGGGTGGAATGCAATACTTCCCCTACTTACTATACGTAGTAGAGAAAGTAAAAATCTGATGTGTTACACTCACATGACTTTCTCTACTCTTTTACAAACTATTTTTACAAACGCTTATTCTCCATATGCTTCATGTTAATGGAGATATCGAGATGTCAATCTTATTGATAATTTTCTTGTAGATGCAAGCGGAATATGGTAGGTTTTAAGCGATAGTCAAATATTTTAACGCTGGTTGCTATGTGGCGCATTCCATTCTCTTTGCATGTCCAGGACATAAAAAAATCTGATGTGTTACACTCACATAACTTTCTCTACTCTTGTACAACCTAATTTTACAAACGCCTATTCTCCATATGCTTCATGTTAATCGAGATATCGAGTTGTCAATCTTATTGATAATTTTCTTGTAGATGCAAGGGGAATATGGTAGCTTTTAAGCGATAGTCAAATATTTTAACGCTGGTTGCTATGTGGGGCTTTCCATTCTCTTTGCATGTCCAGAACATAAAAAAAAGAATAACGAATTTGAGAAAAAGTATAAGTATTGGAAAATTTAAGGGAATAACAAGCAATATCTCGCAAACGGTTCACTCAACAAAAGAAATGTATATGACATAAATTGTGTATTTTAACGCGATCTACATTTTTCGTGTAGTAAAATTTTGTCTATCTCTTATGGTTTACCAGTTATGAAAAAGTCGTTCATAATGAAGAATACTTTTGGAGACATTCCCAGAAAATTCGAGATATACATTTTATTTGTCATGACAATATCTTAAACATATGATATTTTAATCAAAATCGTTAGAGCCGTTTTTGAGAAAATTAAAAATTTCGAAAAATGTTCCATGTAAAGGGTAGTCTGGGGTGGGGGGATTTTCTTGAAAACCTTCGTGTCGCATCTCTGGAAGATACTGAACCTAAATACCAAGTTTGGTGCTTATCCGATTGTTCGTTTTTGAGTTATGCTGTTCACAGACACACACACAGACACACACACGGACATGTTTCTAAAAATGCTTTTTTTGGATTCAGGAGGTCTCAAAATGTGTATTTCCGGTGAAATCTCGGTATCGAATTTTTGGGTGGAATGCAATACTTCCCCTACTTACTATACGTAGTAGAGAAAGTAAAAAATGAATAACGAATTTGAGAAGTATAAGTATTGGAAAATGTAAGGGAATAACAAGCAATATCTCGCAAACGGTTCACTCAACAAAAGAAATGTATATGACATAAATTGTGTACTTTAACGCGATCTACATTTTTCGTGTAGTAAAATTTTGTCTATCTCTTATGGTTTACCAGTTATGAAAAAGTCGTTCATAACGAAGAATACTTTTGGAGACATTCCCAGAAAATTCGAGATATACATTTTATTTGTCATGACAATATCTTAAACATATGATATTTTAATCAAAATCGTTAGAGCCGATTTTGAGAAAATTAAAATTTTCGAAAAATGTTCCATGTAAAGGGTAGTCTGGGGTGGGGGGATTTTCTTGAAAACCTTCGTGTCGCATCTCTGAAAGATACTGAACCTAAATACCAAGTTTGGTGTTTATCCGACTCTTCGTTTTTGAGTTATGCTGTTCACAGACACACACACACACACACAGACAGACACACACACGGACATGTTTCCAAAAATGCCTTTTTTGGATTCAGGAGGTCTCAAAACGTGTATTTCCGGTGAAATCTCGGTATCGAATTTTTGGGTGGAATACAATACTTCCCCTACTTACTATACGTAGTAGAGAAAGTAAAAAAAATCTGATGTGTTACACTCACATAACTTTCTCTACTCTTGTACAACCTAATTTTACAAACGCCTATTCTCCATATGCTTCATGTTAATCGAGATATCGAGATGTCAATCTTATTGGTAATTTTCTTGTAGATGCAAGGAAAATATGGTAGCTTTTAAGCGATAGTCAAATATTTTAACGCTGGTTGCTATGTGACGCATTCCATTCTCTTTGCATGTCCAGGACATAAAAAAATGAATAACGCATTTGAGAAAAAGTATAAGTATTGGAAAATTTAAGGAAATAACAAGCAATATCTCGAAAACGGTTCACTCAACAAAAGAAATGTATATGACATAAGTTGTGTATTTTAACGCGATCTACATTTTTTGTGTAGTAAAATTTTGTCTATCTCTTATGGTTTACCAGTTATGCAAAAGTCGTTCACAATGAAGAATACTTTTGGAGACATTCCCAGAAAATTCGAGATATACATTTCATTTCTCGTGACATTACCCTAAACATATGATATTTTCATCAAAATCGTTAGAGCCATTTTTGAGAAAATTAAAATTTTCGAAAAATCTTCCATGTAAAGGGTAGTCTGGGGTGGGGGGATTTTCTTGAAAACCTTCGTGTCGCATCTCTGGAAGATACTGAACCTAAATACCAAGTTTGGTGCTTATCCGATTGTTCGTTTTTGAGTTATGCTGTTCACAGACACACACACAGACACACACACGGACATGTTTCCAAAAATGCTTTTTTTGGATTCAGGAGGTCTCAAAACGTGTATTTCCGGTGAAATCTCGGTATCGAATTTTTTGGTGGAATGCAATACTTCCCCTACTTACTATACGTAGTAGAGAAAGTAATAAATAACGAATTCCCATTTGAGAAAAAGTATTGGGAAATTTCAGCGAATAACAAGCAATATCTCGAAAAGGGTACACTCAAAAAAAAATGTATATGACATAAATTGTGTATTTTAACGCGATCTACATTTTTGTGAAGTAAAATTTTGTCTATCTCTTATGGTTTACCAGTTATACAAAAGTCGTTCACAATGAAGAATAGTTTTGGAGACATTCCCAGAAAATTCGAGATATATATTTCATTTGTCATGAAAATACCTTAAATATATGATATTTTAATCAAAATCGTTGGAGCCATTTTTGAGAAAATTAAAATTTTCGAAAAATCTTCCATGTAAAGGGTAATCTGGGGTGGGGGGATTTTCTTGAAAACCTTCGTGTGGCATCTCTGGTGTTTATCCGACTGTTCGTTTCTGAGTTATGCTATTCACAGACACACATACGGACATGTTTCCAAAAAAAAATTTTTTTGGATTCAGGGGGTCTCAAAACATATATTTTCGGTGAAATCTCGGTATCGAATTTTTGGGTGGAATACAATACTTCCCCTACTTGCTATACGTAGTAGAGAAAGCAATAACACGCTTTTGGATTTCTGGACTCCTCCTTGACGTTCCATGAAATGGCATATATCTGTGTGTGAAATACAAAATGGGTTATGGAATCTGTAAGCTAAATTTTAAGATAAAAGTCAAGTTCTACTGAATGATGTTAATATCTCCAAGGCTTTCAATACATTATCGGCAATACACTCTAAAATGCAAAACGCTGTAAGCAGGTGTGCACCGACATTTAACAGCCAGATTGCAATGTTTTGATGAGACTTAATTTCTAATCTCGGATGTCATGCTCTTTAAGAAAATGTATACTGCATACTCTTTAACTCAAGAATGTTAACCAGGCACTGTTAAAAATTTTATCTTGTTTTAGGAAACTCACGGCGATTATTATTATTATTATTATTATTATTATTATTATTATTATTATTATTATTATTATTATTATTATTACAATCACCAGCAGCGCAGACCCTAACAGGTACACATATGAAAACTAAAGAAGTATCACACCACACACGGGCGCTGGCTAACGTTAACTTTCTTACTTCTGCTTTCCTTGTTTTCAAAACTACTAAACGTTGTTAAGGTTTCATTTTCGTCACATTATGTTTACGAGGGCGGATTGATAAGTCCATTACTTTAACGAAAGATAGCGTTCTAATCACAGGTTTCTTGTTTGCACCCAAGTCTTACATCTACTGTGTGTATAATCGCAGAAATTCGTCGTCATTTGTTTCTTAGAACATTATTGAGGGCATCTAAAATAAGTAGATGTGTGTTGCTTCGTAGAAAATGAAGAAAAGTGAATTTGTGTTCTGATAAAGCACTACTTCTTGTGTGGTAAGACGGTGACGGAAATGGAGGAAAAGCTGAACAAGTATTATGGGGACTCTGCTCCATCACATGGCATGGTTCACAGAATTTCGATGTGGCCGTTCCAGCCAAGAGATGCCGTGCGCACAGGACGGCCGGTTGACGTCACAACAGAAGAAATGGTGAACAAAGTTCGCGATATTGTGTTGGAAGACCGCCTAGTGAAAATCTGCGAGATAGCAAAGACCGTAAACATCTCGAGTGAACGGGTGTATAACATTCTGCACAAATTTTTGGGTATGAGAAAGCTATCAGCAAGATGGGTCCCCCGACTGCCCACAGTTGAGAACAAGCGGAATCGTGTGGCCATTTCACAGGGATGTTTGAACATGTTCCAGTGCAACCCAAATGAATTTTTGCGGCGTTATATCACGGTTGATGAAACTTGGATCCATTACTATCAACCTGAAAACAAACAACAATCAAAGCAGTGGATATCCTTCGGCGAACCTGCTCCAAAGAAAGGGAAAACCATTCCGTCGGCAGGAAAAATTATGGCAGCTGTTTTTTGGGATTCACAAGGGGTGATAGACATCCACTACCTGGGAAAGCGTAAAACGCCACAGGTTCATATTAAAACGCAATGCTGAATCAGTTTCACAAGGAATTGTTAAAGAAACGACCCCATTTGGTGACGAAAAAGGTTCTCTTTCACCAGCATAATGCACCCGCACAAAAGTCAGCCATTGTCATCTTAAAATTTGTAAAATTGGGCTACGAACTGCTACCTCACCTACCATATTTTCCAGATTTGGCTCTGAGCGACTTCTTCCTCTTCGCAAACCTGAAAAATTGGGGAGGGATTGTCATTTTTTTTTAAATCACTGAATTATCAATCCGTCCTGCCTCAGCAAACACGCATACAAAATTCAGGTATTACACAGTTTAAAACCAAATAAACAGCGTGATCAATGATTATATTTAAGACCACTGTCTTTTGCTCTGGTGTAACACCGTGCGCGTAAACGCACAATTTGATCTGCGCAAAGGTCAATGAGCATCTCCTGGATGGTATATGCACGCTTTAATCAAGTGAATTGCTGCAACGTGAGATTCCCTCTCCAAACATGACACGCATCCGCGCACTCACCTCGTAGCTATCACCTATACATAGTCAAATGAGGAGTTTACTGATGTCGACCCTTGATCTTGACCTGCTTTACAGCTTCTACTTCGTAGGTTGTGACTTATAAATAAGAGTTCCTATATTTTTTGTATTTCGTAGACTATATGAATTGTAAAAATTATTTACATTTAACTCATTGTTTACTATATTATTTACTTACAGAAACACGTAGATAATGTCGAGTATCGGATAAAGTGCTACGATTAGCCATTAATGTGCAGATGCTGGGCCATTCGGTGTAATTGTCCTCCACCCACTACCTCGCACTCGCATTCCAAAAATTCCTGACCCATTTACAGAGCACTCGACATTCCGCAAATGGGATCGCTTGCGATTCCACTTGTTTTGGTTAAGCTAGAAAATAACGGTGCTCCACTAATTCTGATACTGCTGATTCATTCCACTGTTCTGGCCCGGTACATTCACAAGAAAAACGCACTCAACCGAATAATGTCGACCTGGTCATCGTCCAATTCCGGTATCTGCAAACTTGTGTCCAGTTCTCTCAAGACTGCCTACGTGAAACAGAAATGCTCCTGCAAATAAAAGACTGATAGAAAATAGCTCTCCATGTTAACACTCGTACAGTGTATTGTATAAAAAGACTTATTACATAAGATGGAGTTTTACGTGGTTTTAAATGCATTACTATATATTTTAAGCTGGTATTCTTAGTCTGAGAGAAAACAATTGCTTAGAATTGGTATTCTTTTCTCTTTTCTTTCTTTTATTCACACTCTACAATACGTATCAAGCAGTTTTTTTCTATACTGGACCTTAAAGTTATAACAATATTCTATAACTCATTTTTACTTTACTACGTATAGTAAGCAGGGAAAGTATTTATTCCACCCAAAAATTGGATACCGAGATTTCACGGAAATGTATGTTTTGAGGCCCTCTGAATCCAAAAAAAGCATTTTTGGATACAGGTCCATGTGTGTGCGTGTGTGTGTGTGTGTGTGTGTGTGTGTGTGTGGACAGTGAACAACATAACTCAGAAACGCACAGTCGGATGAACACCAAACTTGGTATTTAGGTTCAGTATCTTCCAGAGATGCGACACGAAGGTTTTCAAGAAAATCCCCCCACCACAGATTACCCTTTAGATGGAACATTTTTCGAAAATTTTAATTTTCTCAAAAATGGCTCTAACGATTTTGATTAAAGTATCATATGCTTAAGATATTTTCATGACAAATGAAATAAATATCTCGAATTTTCTGGGAATGTCTCCAAAAGTATTCTTCATTGTGAACGACTTTTGCATAACTGGTAAACCATAAGAGATAGAAAAAAATTTACTACACAAAAAATGTAGATCGCGTTAAAATAAACAATTTATGTCATATACATTTTTTCTTTTTTTTTATTTTTGTTGAGTGAACCATTTTTTGAGATATTGCTTGTTATTCCCTTAAATTTTCCAATACTTATACTTTTTCTCAAATGGGAATTCCTTATTCATTTTTTTTGTCCTGATAATGCAAAGAGAATGGAATACTCCACATAGCAACCAGCTCTTAAAATATTTGACTATCGCTTAAAGCCTACCAACTCCTCTTGCATCTACAAGAAAATTAGCAATAAGATTAACATATCGATATCTCTATTAACATGAAGCATATGGAGAATAACCGTTTGTAAAAGTAGTTTGTGGAAGAATAGAGAAAGTCGTGTGAGTGTAACACATCAGATTTTTGAATTACCTATGTTGTTCACACACACACACACACACACACACACACACAAACACCTTTTTCTACAGATGCTTTCTTGTTTCCTTTTCTTATTCAGGGTGCCTCAAAACATACTTCCGGTGAATTCTCGGTATCCAATTTTAAGGTGCAATTCAATGCGTTATCTACCACTATGTACGTGGTAGAGAAAGTAAGAAGCTGGACTTTTAAATAACTACATTCTCCACAGTTTAATCTCAGTGGCAAAAATATAATTCCTTGGGCAATTAAAAAATGTAAATTTCATATGCCAGCTTATTTAATTGATTCTCTTCGAGTTACTACTGAAAATCTGAGAAAGTTTAACAGATTCACCATGATGAAACTTTACTTTGCGAAAGTGTAGAAAAAGGGCATTTAAAATAATTACAGGCCTTAGACCGGGTATTCATGTTCACGTCATGAGATTTAACAGGCTTGGGCCAATGTTTCCAAGCGGTTTTAAATATAAAAACTAAACTTCCTTTTTATGAGGAGGGGGGTTCAGGTTTCATCTGATACTATTTGCTGCTTCAAATTATCGTTATCGAACAGTTGAGCTATAGCACTAAGAAACCGTCGATATTCCTTTCGTTGAGCCAAACCACCGGGAGTCGCTTGTTCCTTTCACAACACTGCTTGACACCCAAACAACGGGCGTATCCATGTAGCTACCAAAGCCATTTCCTGCCAGCTTAGACCTCAAGAGTTTCCTACTCAGCCTTCGATCGGAAAGGAAACCTAAACTCGTTCACGCGGACATAAAAACGCTCCACTCCTCTAAAGAACAGAAACGCAAAGGCCAAATCTTGAGAAATGGAGAAATGAAATGCACCTGGATGGAGAATTCCATTGTTTTCGGGTTGTAGCAAGCAAATCCTGTTTAAAGAAGAAAGAACCACAAATGTCAATGTATCTGCGGTTTCACAGCGAGGAAACAAAAACGGGATTGCCTTTTTATTACTTTCTCTACTACGTATAGTAAGTAGGGGAAGTATTGCATTCCACCCAAAAATTCGATACCGAGATTTCACCGGAAATACATGTTTTGAGACTCACTGAATCCAAAAAAAGCATTTTTGGAAACATGTCCGTGTGTGTGTCTGTCTGTGTGTCTGTCTGTGTGTGTGTGTGTGTGTGTGTGTGTGTGTGTGTGTGTGTGTGTGTGTCTGTGAACAGCATAACTCAGAAACGAACAGTCGGATAAACACCAAACTTGGTATTTAGGTTCAGTATCTTCCAGAGATGCGACACGAAGGTTTTCAAGAAAATCCCCCCACCCCAGACTACCCTTTACATGGAACATTTTTCGAAAATTTTAATTTTCTCAAAAACGGCTCTAACGATTTTGATTAAAATATCATATGTTTAAGATATTGTCATGATAATTAAAATGTATATCTCGAATTTTCTGGGAATGTCTCCAAAAGTATTCTTTATTATGAACGACTTTTTCATAACTGGTAAACCATAAGAGATAGACAAAATTTTACTACACAAAAAATGTAGATCGCGTTAAAATACACAACTTATGTCATATACATTTCTTTTGTTGAGTGAACCGTTTGCGAGATATTGCTTGTTATTTCCTTAAATTTTCCAATACTTATAGTTTTTCTCCAATTCGTTATTCATTCTTTTATGTCCTGGACATGCAAAGAGAATGGAATGCGCCACATAGCAACCAGCGTTAAAATATTTGACCATCGCTTAAAAGCTACCATATTCCCCTTGCATCTACAAGAAAATTAGCAATAAGATTGACATCTCGATATCTCGATTAATATGAAGCATATGGAGAATAGGTGTTTGTAAAAATAGATTGTACAAGAGTAGAGAAAGTCATGTGAGTGTAACACATCAGATTTTTTTTACTAGGTACTACTTACAGAAAGATGGGGGAAGTACCTATTGTATTCCAGCCAAACATTCGATGTCGACATTTCACCGGAAACATTACTAGGAGTTCGTATGTGCGTGTGTCTGTACCTCACATGGAAAAGATTTCGAAAATGTTTATCTGATTTTCCAAAAATGATTAAAGTTGTCGAGTTGATTAAAATACCATGGCAAATGAAACCTATATCTCAAATTTTCTGGGAATAGTCTGTGAAATCCTCTTCATTCTGAATGACTTCTGCATAAACCGTTAGAAACAAAATCCGACTATATAAACAATATAGATCTCGATGAAGCATACAATGTATGTAAAATAACTTTTTACTTTCTCTACTACGTATAGTAAGCAGCGTAAGTATTGTATTCCACCCAAAAATTCGATACCGAGTTTTCACCGGAAATATATGTTTTGAGACCCCCTGCATCCAAAAAAAGCATTTTGGAAACATGTCCGTGTGTGTATGTGACTGTGAACAGCATAATTCAGAAACGAACAGTCGGATAAACACCAAACTTTAGGTTCAGTATCTTCCAGAAATGCGACACGAAGGTTTTCAAGAAAATCCCCCCACCCGAGATTACCCATTACATGGTACATTTTTCAAAATTTTAATTTTCTCAAAAATGGCTGTAACGATTTTGATTAAAATATCATATGTTTAAGTTATTTTCATGGCAAATAAAATGTATATCTTGAATTTTCTGGGAATGTCTCCAAAAGTATTCTTCATTGTGAACGACTTTTGCATAACTGGTAAACCATAAGAGATAGACAAAATTTTACTACACGAAAAATGTAGATCGCGTTAAAATACACAATTTATGTCATATACATTTTTGTTGAGTGAACTATTTTCAGATATTGCTTGTTATTCCCTTAAATTTTGCAATACTTATTTTCTCAAATGGGAATTCGTTATTCGTTTTTTTATCTTGGATATGCAAAGAGTATATTAATCTGTGGCAAAGAGAATGGTGCTGCACCTAGCAACCAGCTATTAAGATATATGTCTGTGCTTATATTGCCCTTGCAAATACAAAACAAGGGGAACATAGTACGCCTTAAGCGATAGTCAAATATTTTTAGAACTGGTCACTATGTGTAAAATGTAATTCTCTTTGCATGTCAAAAGATCGTTTCTGCAAATGTTTATCTCGATTAATATGAAATAGATGGAGAATAAGAGTTTGTAAAAATAGTTTGTAAAAGAGTAGCGAAAGTCATGTGAGTGTAACACATCGGTTTTTTGTGGCGTTAACCATCTCCGTGATATTCTTTGTTATTGGTTTGAATTTTCAGTTACATGATACTTTCTCAAAAGGAAAATACCTATTCCTTTATTATTATTATTATTATTATTATTATTATTATTATTATTATTATTATTATTATTTTCTCTTAGGCCGCAAAGAGAACGGAATTTCATAGCGATCCGCTCTTAAAAGATTTGACTGTCGCTTAAAGCCTACTGTCTTCCCCTTATCTCCTCGTACCTACAAGAAATATGCAATACGACAATTTCTGCAAACGCTTATGTCGATTAACATGAAGTAGATAGAGGAATATACTTTTATAATAATAGTTTGTTGAAGAATGAGTAGAGAAAGCCATGTGAATGTACCTTTTTTTTCTTTATATATCAGTGGCATAGTTTAGGTCTATTATAACGAGAGCCACTATCGTTCTAG
The DNA here is from genome assembly GCA_030765065.1 of Deroplatys truncata. Lineage (NCBI taxonomy): Eukaryota > Metazoa > Arthropoda > Insecta > Mantodea > Mantidae > Deroplatys > Deroplatys truncata. Next base: position 171,189,396 of record CM060983.1, read on the forward strand.
GCATATAGGTAATTGTATCAATTTCGGACGATTAATTCCTAAACAGCTTCGATATGTAGTTATTCAGTACTCATATTTTGTGCACAATGGATATTTTGAAAACGTTTTATCCATGTCACCTGCTCCAGCGGGGGGGAAAAATCCTGCTCGAACGCTATTTTAACGAATCCGAACAGGGAAAGTAAATAAGGGTCCCAAAGTATGAATGTGGTTACGAATCGCCCTTTCTGCTGAGTGGAAAGTAGCCAATTTCCGTACTGATTTCAGTCTGCCAGCCTATTTGCGCTGCCCAAGGATCTTTGCTCCCCCCAGCACCGAAAAAGAATGGTAATCGTGTATATCTTCCCTTAGGAAAGATTTATTCTATTGAAATCAGTGGAATTTTTCTTCATCAATGCAACATTAAATAGTAAAAATTTAGAGCAGAGAGATTCTGATTTCATGAATTCCGATGCTGAAATTTCTCCCATTGCCATCAGTGGTATTATTTCTTTTTTGTCTGTTTTCTTACACTTCTAAGTAAAAATGTACCTTTGTGATTAAACATGTACTAATATACCAATAATTGATAACAAATGTGCGAGGATTTTAAAAGCACAATAAGTAAAAAATGGAATGGTTCATATATATTTATAGCTCTGTTAAGCAATGGATAAGCTCGGCTTGCTGATCAATGGAAGAGAATTTTTGGAAAGGTAGAATTAGACTGAAAATCAATACCATAACTAAGATTTCAACCACGGATCTGCGGCTTACCTTGCCACTGCTCTAAACAACTGAGCTACCATGAGAACATGTTGGCACGACATTAAATTCCCAAACTGACTCACATTCAGGTCGTGCCAGCATGTTGCCATGGTAGCTCAGCTGGTTAGAACAGCAACACGGTAAACCGAAGATCCGTGGTTCAAATCTGGGCTAGGGCACTGAATTTTTCAGTCCGATTCTACCAACTTAGTCTACACACGGCATGTGTGGAACAACAATTAATTAACAAGGAATTTTTAGTTCCAAATAAGAGCGGGGAAGAGGTGTTTTAACATTTCATTACCATCATAAATTACTGTTTCTTATAAGTATCACGAAGGTACGTGAAGCGATTTACGGTGGGAACTTAAGGTTGATGAGAAATCGGGCTCCTTGAAGTGCTGAACGTCTTTTTCTTAGTTCCGTAGCTGATTTACGTCTCCCACTCACTTCTGATATATCTTTCACAATAATTCATATTTCATTCCACGGAATAAGGTTATTTTCAGTAAAAGCGAATATTACTACTTATTTTTGCCCGCCCACTGACCTCCCTGTCACCGAGCACATTGGGTGTAAGAATGTCTTTCTGTGTCAACGGTTTAAAAGAAAGGAGAAGGAATTTTCGCTCACCTTTCACGCGATGTTGATATATTCCCTCTGGAAGAAGTCGTTAGGGAATAATTAATGCTCTTATCGAGGCTCATTAATATTATCAGAAGAGCAGAGCCAGTTTGCTTAAGTGAGGCAACGTTTTCAGCCACTGCCTCTGAGGCTAATAACATTAAAAGTGCTACCGTGTTCCTTGTTTACTAACTCTTGCTCCGTGAGGCGGGGGTGTGATGAGGTGAGGAGAAAGGCATGCTTACGTAGTAAACACCATGGTAATACCCAGGAACATGCGGAAGCTATGTACAAGAGGCATGCACGTAACACGCCTTACATAAGGTGGTACTTCATCATTAGTGGGAAGATCAAAGGGTATATATGAGGCTAACATAACTTATGAGCTGCAAATTTGTACATTCTAACCACATGGGTCAAACTTCCAGCATACCAACTCCTTTATACTTTCTCTACCACATACAGAAGGTATTGCATTCCACCCAAAAATTCCATACCGAGATTTCATCGGAAATATATGTTTTGAGGTCCTTGAATAATAAAAAAAAAGCATTTTTAGAAAATGGGGGGGTTATGTGAACAGCATAACTCAAAAACGAAAAATCAGCCTAAACACCAAACTTGGTGTTGAGATTCATTGCAACACGAAGATTTTCAAGAAAATCCCCCCGGCCCAAACTATTCTTTGCATGGAACATTTTCGATATTTTTTATTTTCTCAAAAACGGCTTTAATGATGTTGATTAAACAAATAAAATGTAAATCTTGAATTTTCTGGGAACAGCCTGTTAAGTCCTCTTCTTTCGAAAGGAATCTTATACCAGGTGAGTCAGCTGCCCCTAGGTATTCATATCTATGCAACCCGCAGTTTATAGTTTAATGTGAAAACATTGACCCTTTTAGCAAACAAACTGTTATTGTAGCTCTGCCCTTCTATTCGGTACTATACGCACTCCCTATTAATGATTAAAGGCCTGAATGAGAACCAAAGAGCTGCGAAAGTCTTAAAAAAGACAGCGTTTCATGGATATAATGCTTGCAAGGAGATACAGGAACGTTTTCCCGTGGGTTCTGGCCGAGTGGTTTAGCTCCCGGAATGTGATGAAGCAAAGGTTAGCTTCGGAGGTTCGAATCTGATACAAACATAAAATTGTTTTGGTTCTTTCTTTTTGCTTTCTCTCCTTGTGTTTATTTTCTGTATTTTAGTGTGCTAATTAATTTATTACTTTCTCTACCACGTATAGTAAGTAGGGGAAGTATTGTATTCCACACAAAAATTCCATGCCGAGATTTCACCGGAAATACATGTTTTGAGACCCCCTGAATCCAAAAAAAGCATTTTTAGAAACATGTCCGTGTGTGTATCTGTGTGTCTGTGAACAGTATAACTCAGAAACGAACAGTCGGATAAACACCAAACTTGGTATTTAGGTTCAGTATCTTCCAGAGATGCGACACGAAGGTTTTCAAGAAAATCCCCCACCCCAGATTACCCTTTACATGGAAACTTTTTCGAAAATTTTTATTTTCTCAAAAATGGCTCTAACGATTTTGATTAAAATATGATATGTTTAAGATATTTTCATGACAAATGAAATGTATATCTCGAATTTTCTGGGAATGCCTCCAAAAGTATTCTTCATTGTGAACGACTTTTGCATAACTGGTAAACCATAAGAGATAGACAAAATTTTACTACACAAAAAATGTAGATTGCGTTAAAATACACAATTTATGTCATATACAATTTTTTTGTTGAGTGAACCATTTTCGAGATATTGCTTGTTATTCCCTTAAATTTTCCAATACTTATACTTTTTCTCAAATTCGTTATTCATTTTTTTATGTCCTGGACATGCAAAGAGAATGGAATGCGTCACATAGCAACCAGCGCTTAAAAGATTTGACTATCGCTTAAAAGCTACCATATTCCCCTTGCACCTACAAGAAAATTAGCAATAAGATTGACATCTCGATTAACATGAAGCATATGGAGAATGAGCGTTTGTAAAAATAGTTTGTACAAGAGTAGAGAAAGTCTTGTGAGTGTAACACATCAGATTTTTGTTGTTACTGGCTCTCCTGTGAGCCAAAGACATAAGAATTACAATAAGATAATTTTTATCATATTTACCCTAATAATTTGTACCGTATCTGGTGTTGTAAACCGTGTTACATAGTTAGCTTTCATTCTCTTGGGCGCATATCGACGATATTAAATATAACAGTTTTTGTTTCATGTTTAAACCTTATGTTTCACTTCTTCTATTGACAAAGGCGTTGTAAATGTTCTAAGTTTACGGGTAAACAGAATAATAAATTGTTAAAGAGCGTGGATGTCATCAAGGAAGTAAATGTTGAAAATGACGACCTCCTTCATCAATGCACATTTGTGTACGTTGACGGAGAGACCTCCTTGCATGCTGCAACATGCGCGGTGTAATCTGCCTGCATTCTTCACGTATGAGTGTGCCCGTAGATGATTTGGGCTTTGCGGTGGAAAACACTAAGATTATTCTATTTTGTACACACTTATGTTATCAAAAATGTTATTTATATCATAATATCAAATTATAGACCCAAAGAGATAAAACAAAAGGTAACAAAGTTTGAAATTTACCCGAAGAATGTGAAGCCGAATTAAAGCGGCACGTGATAATACCACTCGACCAATGCTATTTTGCGAGCTGAGGTTCCTATACGAATTAGTAATCGCAGAACTAGACTCCACCTCGTATCTTTACACGCTTTTTGCAGCGTCATACAGTGTTTTGAGCTCGGTTAGGTAGTTTTAATTCAAACAAATAAACTGCATCAGTCATTACAATTACAGTATGATCTAAAATACACCATAGTTTGTAAAATAAGAGAAATTATCTACCTAATACTTAGCATTTTTTGACAAGGCTGTACATTGACTAACGGCTTAAATCCAATTGGTCGCACTGCGTAGATCTGCCATTCTGTTTTCAAATGGTTTTGTCAACCGATGCATGTGATAGGTTGTTCCTTCAGGGGCGTTTTCAAAAGGGTGCATGGATGTATAAAAATTCGTAAAATTGGCTAAAATTGCTACTGTAGCTCTCAGTGTCAGGGTTGGATGTTTTTTGCATCGACATACATAGCGATTGCATTCTGTCACGTAAAACACTCATGCATCGAGTTATGTATCCGTCCTCTATACTGTGTTACGCAAATCAGTCATTAGAAGGCATTCAAGAAAGGCGTAAGTCACATATGTCGCTTATCACGTTGCATAAATTAAAAAATAAATAGGCGCAGCTGACTCACATGGTATAATCTTGAATAACTGGTAAATGTTAAGCAATAGACGACAACGTACTACACAAAAAAACCTGTAATACATTCACATGACTTCCTTTATCCTCTATCTTTATTAGAGGGTATACAAACTATTCTTACTAAAGCTTATTTTTCTATCTACTAAATTTAATCCAAATAAGCCTTTGCAAAAATAGCTGCGTTACCCATTTCATTATACTCGTAAATATAAAGCGAACAACGATAGTCAACTGTTTAAGAACTGGACGCTGTATGCTGGCCTTAAAATTCCATACTGTTTCCCTGCAATCGCGAGAAACAACTGAAAATCGATGCGTCTTAAAAAGAATGAGAAGTATTGAACAACTCCAACCTTTAATAATAGATATCTCAGAAGCGGCTTATGCCACAAAAAAAGTATTTGTGTGTTTTAAATAGATCTACCTTTTTTGTCTGGTACGTTTTCGTCTATAGCTTAACGTGTACAAGTTATACAAGAGCATACAAAATTCCTTCCGAATCAACAAGACTTCCTAGGCTATTTCCAGAAAATTCAAGATATGGATTTTATTTGTCATGTAAATATCTTCAATATATGGTATTTTAATTAAACTCGTTACTCATTTTTTTAGAAAATCAAAATTTTTGAAAAATGTTTCGTATAAAGGGTAGTTGAGGGCGGATGGATTTTCTTGTCGCATCCTTGGAAGACGCTAAACAAATAGCAAGTTTGGTATTCATCGGATTATTCGTTTTTGAGTTAAGATGTTCAAAAACACACATTTTCTAAAAAAAAATTAACTCAGTGGGCCCTAAAAAGTGTATTTCCGGTGAAATCTTGGTATAGAATTTTTGGGAGGAATACAATACCTTCTCTACCTACTATGTACATGGTAGAGAAAGTAAAATGTGTTATATTCACATAACTTACTCTACCCTGTATCGTTTATTAGCGGGTTTACAAATTATTCTTCTGAACGTTTATTTAAACCTACCTTACACATTTCGTTAGGATATGGTAAACAGAACAGTGATAGGTAGATGTTTAAGAACAAGATACTCATTATTAATGCCTCGAAATATTTAATTCTTTGTCATTCGTTTTAAGCTCCGTCGATTTTCAGTTGTTTCTCGCGATTGCGTGGACACAGTATGGCGTTTTAAGGCCAGCATATAGAGCCCAGGTCTTAAACATTTGATTATCGCTGTTCTCTTTGTGCCCTAAGGTAATGTGTAATATAGCTATTTCTGCAAAGTGAAGTAGTAAGCTTTCGGAAGAATAAGGTGTACCTAATAAACGATAGAGGGTAGAGAAAGTTACTTGAATGTAACACATCAGATTTATTATAGGCATGGGTTTCATTACCCTTCTAAGTATGTTTTGCTGAAGTCCAATAAAGAAATATTAACACATACAAACAGCCATTATTATTTTATCAGAGATTAAGGCAACTAAAGTGCGCAGTCGACAGAGGCCGGCATTACCTCTATCAGTTACTCACTCGCGCACTAATTACAAAGTTAACGCGAGTCACGCATTGGGCGCTGCAAGGGAATATGGTGCAGTGTTCATAAAGAATTTGATAGCCCACTCCAAGCTACGGCAAGCATGAAAGGAAGAGGCAATATAAATTCTAATTAACCTACGCTTGCTTTACTTCAGAGTAAAGAAAGTCGCATTTACATGACTTCCTCCACTCACTCTTCTACTAAGTACCTATCCTTACAAAAGCTTGTGCTTCTATCTACCACTTGTTATCCAGATAAACTTACATCGCACATTTACACATTTTGCTATAGGTATAAGCAGAATACAGTTAGTAAAGTGACAAAAAGCTGATCACGATTTGATGGCTTTGAAGCCCCAAACTCTTTGCATGACCACGAGAAAAAAGGAATAGCGAGTTCCACTTGAGAAAAATATAAATTATTTATTTGTTTATGGTCGCTTAAGAAGTAAAGTCATACCGCGACCAGCATTTTACAATTAACATAGCACATACATTATGGTTTACAGTAGGTACATACCTTACATACACATGACTTTCTCTACTTTTGTGCAAACTATTTTTACAAACGCTTATTCTCCATATGCTTCATGTTAATCGAGATGTTAATCTTATTGCTAATTTTCTTGTAGATGCAAGGGGAATTGGTAAGCTTTAAGTGATAGTCAAATATTTTAAGAGCCGGTTGCTATGTGGAGTATTCCATTCTCTTTGCATTACCAGGACAAAAAAAAATGAATAACGAATTGGAGAAAAAAATTTAAGGGAATAACAAGCAATATCACGAAATAGGTTCACTCAACAAAAAAAATGTGTATGACATAAATTGTGTATTTTAACGCGGTCTATATTTTTTGTGTAGTAAAATTTTGTCTGTCTCTTATGGTTTACCAGTTATGCAAAAGTCGTTCACAATGAAGAATACTTTTGGAGACATTCCCAAGAAATTCGAAATATACATTTCATTTCTCATACCAATATCTTAAACATATGATATTTTAATCAAAATCGTTAGAGCCATTTTTGGGAAAATTAAAATTTTCGAAAAATGTTCCATGTAAAGGGTAGTCTGGGGTGGGGGAATTTTCTTGAAAACCTTTGTGTCGCATCTCTGGAAGATACTGAACCTAAATACCAAGTTTGGTGTTTATTCGACTGTTCGTTTCTGAGTTATGCTGTTCACACACACACACACACACACACACACACACACACAGACATGTTTCCAAAAATGTTTTTCTTGGATTCAGGGGTCTCAAAACATGTGGAATACAATACTTTCCCTACTTACTATACATAGTAGAGAAAGTAAAAACATAATTCAGCTACAATCAACCGTTATAAACGTTAGCGGTTTACAGTGTTAATTATTTACATTAACATTTCAGATAAACCATAATAAAATTGTTGACAATTAGAGATAGAGCCTATGGTACAGCTGTACATCTTTAAAGAACTCAAGTATTTGCGGGCTTCAGAGCGCTGTAACCAAATCTGTTGAGATGCCGTGAAGTTTTCTTTCTCTCTTAAACTTAGAGCATTAAGTGATGACATGCTTGATGGTGAGAGGAGTATTGCAGTTTGGACACATGGGTGGGTCTTCTCTGGTAGCAGGTGGGAGTGTGTCACTGAGCTGTAGTCTTGTTAGGACTATATTTAGAGAGTGGGGGGGTTAGGGTTCAACCCCCCCCCCGAAACTTCTGAGTTTTATTTATTCAAATTCATAGAAAACCAATATGGGAAAATGTCGTTAGATAACAGTAGGTCTATGCTAGTAGCACATTTACAAGAAAAAGGGAAGCTTAATATCGTCGCCTTACATAGGTAAGGTGACCATACATTCCGTTTTCGAAGCAGTCTCCATGTTTTGTGCTGTAAGGTGGAATATCCCCATTCTGGTGAGCTTTTCCTGTCTATATGTATCCAAGCAATTTTCTTATCCATGTAACGTCTATATACTACGGAGTAGGTACATGATAACTGGTGGGGTACTGTTTAAGTTTAGATCTACTTGTGGAAAACACTCCCCGAATGCTTTTTCTGGGTACGGGCTTGGCCACTTGTTCTCTTCTTAAGGCAGGCATCACGGTTGAGACTGTTTCAGTTCATGAAGTTTGGTGGGGATAAGTTTGTCCAATGTAGTTTCCAGCGTTGCCTCAGACGGTGCTTAATGTGCTGAAACAGATAGGTGTGTGTCACTGACTGGGTGTTTGATGGCTTCTTTCGTAGCTGCGTCTGCCGGTTATACCCACAGGGATGGTAACCAACTGAATATCACTTCTTTGCCACGATGTTGCAGGTCTGTATATATGTTGCGAACATCCTGTATTAATGCATGGGGTGTTTATCTGTTCTGAAGAGCTTGTAATACACTGAGGGAATCTGATAAGATTAGGAAAAGTTCATCATTGGAGGAGGTTATGTATTGCAAAACCTTTTTAACAGCAAATACTTCAGCAGAGAAGACGGAGGAGGATTGAGGGAGCCTGTGTACCATTATGTGAGCTGGATGGACAACTGTACATCCGCATTTCAAATCAATAACAAAGAATATCTCGCAAAAAGCTAACTCCGCAAAAATTGTTATTTGACATAACTGTACGCTTTAACGCCATCTACATTTTTTGTGCAATAAGATTTTTTTTCTCATCTTTTACGTTTGAATAATTACAGCAAAGTCATTCAGAAAAAAGATGACTTCACATTGGCGGAAAATTCAAGATACATTTACATTTTTTCATGCTAATATCTTTAACACTTTTATCAAAATCATTAGAGCCATTTTTGAGAAAATAAAACATAACAAACGTTTTCCCACGTAAACGGTAGTTTGGGGTGAGGGGGATTCTCTTGTACTAGTGAGGCAGCACGTATTTCCAGAAAAGCAGTAAATTAGAAGAAGAAAAATCTGATGTGATACATTCACATTACTTTCCCTAACCTCTATCGTTCATTAGTGGGTATACAAAGAATTTTTACTTATGCTTATTACTTTCTCTAATACGTATAGTAAGCAGAAATATTGCATTTCACCTAAAAATTCGATATTGAGATTTCACCGGAAATACATGTTTTGAAGCCTCATAATGCAAAAAAAAGAAGCATTTTTTAAAAAAGGCCCGCATGTTTCTGTGAACAGCGTAACTAAAAAAAAGTCGGATAAATACAAACTTAGTATTTAGGTTCAGTATCTTTAAAAGAAGATTTTCAAGAAAATCCCCCCATTCCAGACTACCCTTTACATGGAACATTGTTCGAAGTCTGTTTTACTCTCAGAAATGGCACTAACGATTTTGATCAACATATCATATTTTAAGACACTTTCATGGCAATTGAAAGGCATAACTAGAATTTTCTGGGAATGTCCCCAAAAGTCGTCTTCATTCTGAATGAATTTTGCATAACTGGTAAACCGTAAGAGATAGACAAAATTTTACCACAAAACACACAGTTTATGTCATATACATTTTTTGTGTGCAGCGAACCATTTCGACATATTCCTTGTTATTTGTTTGAATTTTCCAATACTTAATACTTTTTCTCAAATGGAAATTCGTTATACGTTTTGTTCTTCTTTCTTTTCTTTTTGTATGTCCTGCGCATGCAAAGAGAATGGAATGCGCCACATAGCAACCAGCTCTTAAAATATTTGACTATCGCTTAAAGCCTACCATATTCCCCTTGCACCTACAAGAGAATTAGCAATAAGATCGTTTCTGAAAATGTTTATCTCGATTAATATGAAATAGATGGAGAATAAGAGCTTCTAAAAATAGTTTGTACAAGAGTAGAGAGAGTCATGTGAGTGTATCACATCAGATGTTTTCATCTGCTAAGTTACACTGAAGAGCTCATTTTATCCATAGTGTCCCAAACCCACGATCTTTTCTTTTTCTGCTTGGAAAATACAATCAACATTGATATTTGGTTTTTATCATTGTGAATTTGGTACATAACAGATTCTGTGTATAAAAATGTAAATGGAGAAGATGAAATAATATCAGCTCCAGCTTCATAAATAACTAATAGTTTCTGCGGTCAAATTATGTGAGTGCACTCTGTTATACCAAACAGGAGTAAAAGGTGGCACTCTGATATCGGGTATTCACCATGGATCATTTAGCACTTCGCTCTTAGTGCATGAGTTACTTCACCTGTTTCGGTTCCCATTCGGAACCAAGCTGGCGTGTGACGTTCAGGGGTGCGATAGGTCTCGCTGTGGGCTGCGGTATATTCCTTTCAACTACGCTGTTAAAATACATCAGGCATCCGCAATATTCACTAATATGACTGAAAAAGACTGGATATCCCGAAGAAGACTGCACAAGAACCCCATCGGCACGATTGTTTGGTAATTTCGTTTATGCCAAGAAAGATATATGTAGTGTTTGATAGATCTATATGCTGGGCTTAAAATTCCATACTGTTTCCATGCAGAGAAACAACTGAATGTTGAAAGAATGACTACGAAATGAACAATTTGAACCATTAATAACGGATATCTGAGAAATAGTTTATGCCACACAAAAAAAACTTATTTGAAATAAATTCCAAGTTTTAAACATATCTACATCTTTAGTGCGCTTTTACCTATCACTTAACCTTACCAGTTATGCAAGTTATACAAAATTCCTTCCCAATGAAGAGGATTTCAAAGGCTATTCCCAGAAAATTCAAGATATAAATTTTATTTGCCATGTAAATATCTTTAATATATAGTCTTTTAATCAAAATTGTTAGCCATTTTTTAGAAAATCAAAATTTTCGAAAAATGATCCATGCATTTGGTAGTTGGGGGTGGGGGATTTTCTATAAACTCTTCGTGCCCCGTTCTTGGAAGATACTGAACGTATATACCAAGATTGGTACTTATCCACTTTTCGTTTGAGTCATGCTGTTCACAGACATACACACACAGGCATGTTTCCAAAAATGGTTTATTTGGATTCAAAAGCCTCAAAACATGTATTCCAGTGAAATCTTGTTATCGAATTTCTGGGTAGAATGCAATTCCTTCTCTACCTACTACGTACGTGGTAGAGAAAGTAGAAATTAACGTTGACTTTATTTGGCATGCTCCAAAATGTTCAAAGCTCTATGAGCTCAGCACACCAACTTGCTTACTCGTGAGCGGTTGAACAGACTGTCCCGTATAAAATGACGAACCTTGAGTACTTTTTTGTATTTTGCACATCTACTTTTTAAATATGTTCACATATTTCAAAGGTATTTAAATTTATTATATGAATGTGCTAATATATGCTTAATATTGTGTTTATTGTTATCATTAATGCTGAAAATTAAAAAAGCGCTTAAGTGTTTTACCAATAAGCTTTCCAAAAACATTACTTTATAACTATTATTATACACTAACACATTCATCAACTTTAACATTACGCATCGCAGTAAACTCATTTCAAAACAATCTACGGAACCAAAAACCCTTGTATGTTTCGTATCACGAAATGCAATGAAAACAAATCTGCTTATCCTAAAGAGAGGCTACAACATCCCCTTGCTGACATAGTTGGCCCTGTCTTCGGAAACCAGGAACCCATTTTCTGGCGTGTTTCAGTTGATTGAAACACGTGATCACTGCTTCTACCTGTTAAGTGGGGTTACGTAAATGAGTGCCACGTTCAATGCCGGACTCGCCGCTTTTGAAATGTATTTTGTAGCATAAACGCTTAATAAAACATGGAATTTAATTGTCCCAAACTAGAGGTTTTAAGTTAAGACAAGCTCTTAATTTATTGTTTGACAACGCAGACTAGAGTCACTATTTCTGGCCAAGTATAGAGTCTTACTCGTTTCTATGTGCAGGGAAGATCCATCCGTCTCTAGATATTCAGTGGGGATGCAACGAATGATCTATATTGGGTTGCATAATCACGATACATGGACTAAATATCAGCTAAGTATAAAATTATTCTCTTTTTTAATGAATGGGATTATATTCCTGTAATCTATCTTACACAGAAAGTACTGCTATGTTCGGAGACATTTTCAGTGGAATGAAATAAGAAGTAAGCTATAATTAGTAATATTTTATTCATTTATAATATTTTATTCATTTATAAATCAGTTGCAACAAAACTGCATTACAATTCTGACAAAGTTTTACAAGGTGACATTAAGCATGTGAAGGTCCTCTTGTTACACGCTTATATCAGTATCTCTTCCGTTTTATTCCTCTCTTCTTTCAAAAATACCATCTGCGTTGAAATTAGATTGAGAAATAAGGATGACGAATGAATGTTGGTGACTTCAGGAACTTAAACATTGCGAAAATTAGCATTGGTAATGAATTAAGTTCATTCTTGATGTTTAAATTTGTTGCACAGCCGTATGTAGCACAATAATAGGAACAAATCTGCCTAATTATGGGATATTAAATACGTTTCTTGAGGTACAGACTTGAGTTGAGACTTTCCTTGTATTAGAATTTTACCTTATGCATTTCATTTCTTAGTTTGTGGCTAAATGCGCAATATACGAGGCGTATTTCTGGTCGGATGAACAATACTTAACGAATGGTAGGCATGAACGTCTCACGCCTGCAGCGCTGTCTACCGACTCCTGAGGAACCTACCGCAGTGTTGGTGTGACGCAGTAAGCGTTTGCCATTCGGTGAGAGCAGATCGCAATGGCCGCAACAATCGTAGATCTCGCCAATTGTGAAGTGCGCGGTGTGATTAGATTTTTGTTGGCAAAAGGATCGTCAGCTGCGGACATCCATCGTGAGTTACGCCTCGTGTATGGACCGGACATAATGGGCGACAAACACGTTCGACACTGGTGTCGAGAATTTCCAAATGGCCGCACAAATTGCACAATGAACAGCGGAGTGGTAGACGGACCGACGACATCGTTGAGCAAGTGAACCAAAAACTTCGAAGTGATCGGCGTTAGTGGTCTGGCTGATGAATTCCTAGTATTCCTCGAACCTCACTTTACAGCATTGTCACTGAACAGCTTGGATGTCGGAAACTTTGTGCGAGGTGGGTGCCAAAACTGCTCACCGGTAAGCACAAAGAGCAAGGAATGCGTAGTGCACGACAGTTTTTGGAGCGCTATAGACAAGATGGAGATGGTTGTTTTCCCACATTGTTACGGACAACGAGACATGGATAGCGTACACCACGCAGAATCGAAACAAGTCAATGCAGTGGCACCGTTCTGGTTCACTCAAACTAAAAAAGTGTAAGCAATCGCCGTATACGGATGGCAAAATGATGGCTACCGTGTTTTGTAAAGAAAAGGACGTCGTTTTGATTGATTTAATGGACCGTGAATTAACAATTACAGCTGACGTGTACTGTGCAACGTTTATCAAACTGAGACGTGCGATCCAAAATCGACGCCGCGGGAAACTGTCGCCTCGCATCATCCTCCTGCACAACAACGCGCGCCTACACACCGCTGCCAAAACCAAAGGGAAGATTCAAGAGTTTCGTTGGGAACTCTTTGACCACCCTTCATACGGTCTCGACCTGGAATCAAGCGACTATTTCCTCTTCTTGCGTTTGAAACGTTGACTGAGTGGACAACGGTTTCAAACCGACGATGAACGCAAGACGAACGTTACCAACTGGTTCAAGTCCCAGGCGGCAAACTTCTATGCCGAGGAGTTAAAGAACCTGGTGCAGCGTTACAGCAAGTGCAGAGATGTGAACGGCGATTATTGGGAAAGTAAAGTATATATGTAGGCACATATTACTATTAATAAAAACCTTGTCTCGTGAGCGATATTGTTTCTATGACCAAACGGACCTTAGTTTTGGAATAGCCTCGTATAATTGGCAAATGGTACCGATGTAATGTTATTGAACATTGGTGCCGGAAAGCCGTGAATACAACGCATTAGCACTGTTATTCAAGCTATTTAAACTTACTTAGATAAAGAAGAGTAAACTTCTTAACTCAATATTTCAGACATTTGCTTGGTTGCTTACTAAACTGAACATAAGAAAATTGTCCCAAATATAAGCCCATAAACAAAATGCTATAATTACTTTACTTTCTGAAGTAAGATGTCTTTAATGTCATGCAAGCTACAGACACTAACAGTGATAGCCTTTCTTACAATGTATTTTTAGCAATTTAGTTCTAATCTAACACACAAAAAGGCACTACATTTACTTTCGGCACGAAGTTTTTGTTTGAATGGCGGTTGCACTCGACTTGAAAAACTATAATAGCGCATGCTGTTGCAAAGGTTTGAGTTTTATAATTGGGCAATCGTGCAGCAAAGACTAGAATAAGTCAGTGAGTGCAGTTCCACGCAAATCCAATTACAAAAGCGACCATCCAATCCAATTCTAAAAGGAAATGAACACTCGCTACCTTCATTCTATGGCTTTAATAAAAATCTTCAATTACATGACGTCCTTAGGGAGATCACATTCCTTAACTTTCGCAGCATGCAATTTCTAGAGTTCTTATACTCTACAATGACGAATGACACACGAAATTATATCACAAATACGACAATCATTTATAGCTACATATTTCAGAATTATCTTTTTCATTCAGTACTATTTCTTATTACACATATGGAAGTGACCAGTACCAACTCCAACGCCTCAGAACAATTATTTCTCCGTAACTCCGAAGCTACAAGCTGTTTGAAATCCCCGTATAAATCCTAGGTCTTAGATTACGTTCTTTTTGAACAGAAAAATCTGATGTATTACACTCAGATGACTTTCACTACTCCTGTACAAACTATTTATACAAACAGTTATTCTCCATATGCTTCATGTTAATCGAGATATCGAGATGTTAATCTTATTGCTAATTTTCTTGTAGATGCAAGGGGAATTGACAGGCTTTAAGCGATAGTCAAATATTTTAAGAGCTGGTTGCTATGTGGAGTATTCCATTCTCTTTGCATTACCAGGACAAAAACAAATCTGATGTGTTACACTCAGATGACTTTCTCTACTCTTGTACAAACTATTTTTACAAACGCTTATTCTCCATCTACTTCATGTTAATCGAGATAAACATTTGCAGACTCTATCTTATTGCTAATTTTCTTGTAGATGTAAGGGGAATATATATTTACAAGGACAATACAGAAATACATTAGCCTTTAAGCATATACATATCTCTTAATAGCTGGTTGCTAGGAGCAGCACCATTCCCTTTGCCACAGATTAATACTCTTTGCGTATACAAGACAAAAAAATGAATAACGAATTCCCATTTGAGAAAATAAGTATTGAAAAATTTAAGGGAATAACAAGTAATATCTCGAAAATGTTTCACTCAACAAAAGAAATGCATATGACATGAGTTGTGTATTTTAACGCGATCTACATTTTTTTGTGTAGTAACATTTTGTCTCTCTCTTATGGCTTACCAGTTATGCAAAAGTCGTTCACAATGAAGAATACTTTTGGAGCATTCCCAGAAAATTCAACATATACATTTTATTTGTCATGAAAATATCTTAAACATATGATATTTTAATCAAAATCGTTAAGAGCCATTTTTGAGAAAATTAAAATTTTCGAAAAGTGTTCCATGTAAAGGGTAATCTGGGGTGGGGGGATTTTCTTGAAAACCTTCGTGTCGCATCTCTGGAAGATACTCAACCTAAATACCAAGTTTGGTGTTTATCCGACTGTTCGTTTCCGAGTTATGCTGTTCACACACACACACACACACACGGACATGTTTCCAAAAATGCTTTTTTTTGGATTCAGGGGGTCTCGAAAAATATATTTCCGGTGAAATCTCGGTATCGAATTTTTGGGTGGAATACAATACTTCCCCTACTTACTATACGTAGTAGAGGAAGTAAAAATGAGTCCAGAAATATAAAAGTTTTATGTTACAAGTACAAAACTTCAATTTAACTGTTCAACATACGGGTTTTGTTGAATGAAGGGACAAAATTACATATGTATCTCCAGCTTACTTACATAGGTAGATTACCTTCGCGATTTTAGATAGAGGTGTTCCAAAGTGTAAATTTGCTTTCGCACACTGCGAGAAAAGTAATATATTTTTTACCTATAAAATGAATTTGTTTTAAGTTCGGTATGCTAAAAGTCTACTTCCTTAAGCAGTCACTAACAAATGTTGTCACATACGATATCCGCAATTACTTTGGTATACTTATTTTATAAATAAATACAAGAAATTTAAAAATACATTTTCTCGTGTTGGAGGCATTCAAGTAAATGTTTATATAATATCTTAGGCAAATATTAAAATTAATTAATCTATACTATTTACAATTTGTGCAATATGAATTTTTCAGATATTTTTATAATTTCACATTTCGTATTTTAAAGTTCATAATTCTTCAAATGCATTATTTGGAAGATAAAATTATGTTTTGAGTTCATTATTATAAAATAAATATCTAATAAACACAAAATTATTCAACTTCATATAAGGGTTCCTGAAAGACAAAGATAAAATAGAAACAGCATAAACTAGCATATAATACTGTCCTGGAGAAGCTTGAAATGTCAAATTCTACTGCTTATATTCATTTCTGCAAATGTAAATAAGATATGTCGTTTCACAAAGTGTTAGTAACTTGGATAATCTGTTTGAACTTACATCCCTAACCATAGGGGTGCAATTTTCAATATCTTTCTCAGTTTATTTTGTTTTTCTATGCATTGCAACAAGGAGAAGTCCGGAAGTTAAAAATAAGTAAAAGACAATTAAAATTTTAATTATATTGATAGGCTGATTATAGTGTAAAATAAATACTAAGACTTGATGGATTCTTTATTTATAAATTTGGTTTCAATCTATAATTTTATTAAAGGACTTAGTACGAGAGGACCGGGTATTTAAAATAATTTTTATTTAAATATCCGGTCCCCATTGTTGTCGCCTGCCAGCATACTACGTCGGCGGTGAGGCGGAAGATCAGAAATTACTGCAACTGTAGCTGTAGTAGTTTTTGTGAAGGAGAAGCAGCGGTGTGAGTAAAGCGAGCAGAGCGAACATTTGGCTTTGCATTGGAGTGCTGAAAACATTTGTTTTGTGGAAGAGGAGAAAAAAAAAACATTAGGCATTTCAAATTTGTGATATACCATGTGTTCATAATTTTTTTCTACGTGTGTCCTTTCGTTTAGTCTCTCTACCACTTATTTCTGGTACGTAGAAGAATTGTATCCCATTCAGAAGCTAGATATTGAAAGTTCAACGAAAATGCTCGTTTTTAGGATTCCTAAACAAAAAAGGCAATTTTAGAAAGAGGCGCGCACGCGGGTGACGTGTGCGTATGTGTGTGAGAGGGACGGGGGAGAGGGAGAGAACACACTAAAAGGCAAATACCAAATTTCGTATCTGAGTCAGAAAACCGTTTAAGGATGCCAGAAGAAAATTCTCTCACCCAAGTTATCATTTATCTGGAAAATGTTTCGTTATTTTTTATTTTCTCCAAGCAGCTATCTCTAACGATTTCGATTGAAATAACCCTTATTTTCATGATGAATGTGTATCTTATATGTACACCCTAAGACAAAAAAATCTGTGTTACACTCACATGACTTTCTGTACTCTTGTACAAACTATTTTTACAAACTCTTATTCTCCATCTATTTCATATTAATCAAGATAAACATTTGCAGAAACGGTCTTTTGACATGCAAAGAGAATTACATTTTACACATAGCGACCAGTTCTAAAAATATTTGACTATCGCTTAAGGCGTACTATGTTCCCCTTGTTTTGTATTTACAAGGGCAATATAGAAATACAGTAGCCTCTAAGCATACACATATCTATTAATAGCTGGTTGCTAGGTACAGTACCATTCTCTTTGCCACAGATTAATACTCTTTGCATATCCAAGACAAAAAAAATGAATAACGAATTCCCATTTGAGAAAGTATTGAAAAATTTAAGGGAATAACAAGCAATATCTCGAAAATCGTTCACTCAACAAAAAAAATTGCATATGACATAAATTGTGTATTTTAACGCGATCTACATTTTTTTGTGTAGTAAAATTTTGTCTATCTCTTATGGTTTAACAGTTATGCAAAAGTCGTTCACAATGAAGAATACTTTTGGAGACATTCCCAGAGAATTCAAGATATACACTTTATTTGTCATGAAAGTATCTTAAACATATGATGTTTTAATCAAAATCGTTACAGCCATTTTTGAGAAAATTAAAATGTTTGAAAAATGTTCCATGTAAAGTGTAATCTGGGGTGGGGGGAATTTTCTTGAAAACCTTCGTGTCGCATCTCTGGAAGATACTGAACCTAAATACCAAGTTTGGTGTTTATCCGACTGTTTATCATACTCTTTCCTATGGAATGCAATTTTAGAAAACTTAATTTGCCATTTATATTGAAAACGAAAAGAGTAATTTGTTTGTTTTTATACATACATGTCTTAAAACTGATATCTTATGCATGGAAAACATACGGTATTGCCATATATTTATCAAATTAAAATTTAAATACTAATAATACTAAAAAGGATTACGCCAAGGATTCGAACCCAAGTTGTTCCAATTACGAGGCACATGCATACAACCAAACTGAAAGGCATCTTCCTACTTATCACATAGCTTTGAAATGAACGCAGGGTGGTATTAAATCGTGTATTGTGAACGCAGCGTCAGCGAAAGCTTCCGACGTTTTCTGAATCGAGTTGCCTCTCTGGCTGTAACTCATTTATTTTGTCTTAGGTTGTACCTTGTGGAGAAATCCTCACTCTTACTGAGTTTTTAGTAACTGGGCCATAAGAAGTAGACAAAAACCCAACTGCAGGAAAAAAGTAGAAATCAGGTAATTCCGGAGGAGCGACCTTACATGAGGGCCAATTGCTCTCATTGTCGCAGCTGTGGTTTGAAGCTTTCAGTCCTTGTTAACGATTGTTGGTCACGTGCACTGCTTATGATCGCATTTCCGACAGTTTATTTACGAGGGTCGTCTAATAAGTAAGTTTATCTACTTTATAAAACGCATTACACACAATTAATCATGTTGAATTAATTTTATTTATATTGTACAATCCTTCTATTACTTTTCTACATAATCAACATGTTTTTCCAAGCATTTTTGGGGAGTGACACAAGTTTTTCCAAGCTAGTGTTGTACCAGGTCGGGTTCTGTGCTCGCAACTAGCTGTTCACTGGTTTGACTTCATCGTCGGTGTTAAAAGTGCTTACCTTAGAGTTGGAGGCACGTGTGAAAATCACTTGGGGCAAGCTCCGGTGAATACGCAGCATACGAGAAAACTTTCCAGTTGAATCTTGACCCAGCACCGTGACGAAGATCAATCAGAAGTGAACAGCTAGTTACGAGCACAGGACCCGACTTCTGGTTCACTTCTGATTGATCTTCGTCACGGTGTTACAGTGCTTACCTCCAAGATGATCTTTGAGTTGGAGGAACATGTCAAAATCACTTGGGAAAAGATCTGGTGAATATGGAGGATGCGAGAAAACCTCCCAGTTGAATCTTCTGAGCTCCACCTGGGTCAAGATTTAACTTGGAAGTTTTCTCGTATCCTGAGTATTCACCGGAACTTGCCCCAAGTGATTTTCACATGTTCCTCCAACTCAAAGGTAAGCACTTTTAACACCGATGATGAAGTCAAATCAGCGAACAGCTGCTTGCGAGCACAGGACCCGACCTGGTACAACACTGGCTTGGAAAAACATGTTGACTATGTAGAAAAGTAACAGAAGGATTGTACAATATAAATAAAATTAATTCAACATGATCAATTGTGTGTAAGGTTTTTTTTTTTTTATAGAATAGGGAAAGTTACTTATTGGACGCCCCTCATATGTTGTTACTTTCCACGAGATCAATTATTTTTCCGCTGTTGAATGAAAAGCGAAAACCCAAAATCCTTTCAAGACTGCAGCTGGAAACTTTGTGCACACAATATTGGGCATTTTACTGACTTGCTTATAGTATTATAACGCTCTCCTAGTTTTATTGTAGCCTGTAGTCATCTCACCTCTACAAATGGGAGAAATGGCCTGCAATCTTCCGGGAGAATTGGTCAGCCTTTTCGGAGACATATTTTCATCATACTTTGTATTTTTGAAAAACACATTCCCCATTTTATTTATTGTTTTTATTCTGTTACTTCGTCTCGTCATTATTAGTAATTTTATTCACTATGGTGCATAACCAGGTTGCAGTGAAGTATATAATTAAATGCTTTTCATATTTGCACTTCCTTCTTATGCTTTTCATATGCCGACAAAATACAAAAAGGAAGCCAGGCAGTGTTCGTGCTATTTCGAAACATTTATAACATCCGATATACCAAGAAAGACTCAGGAACGAAGGGTGAGAATTGGTAATTTCTCAAAAGGACCAATGGGACCAAATTGTTGTTTGAATAGCGAAAATGGAGAGCGGCTGATGCGACATATTAAGAAAAAGCAGAAGCTTGTCTTTCCTCTAACAAGAGATGATATTCACACTCTAACAAGATATTGAAGCTTTATAACAAAGAAAATTAAAATATTTATTTTATAGTTTTCCCCAAAACTTTTTCTGCAGGGACCATTAGACTTACAAGAACTTGATTACTAACCGATAAACAAAAAAGTAAAACATGTGTTGCTAATTACTGTTACGTTATTAAATCACTAAACATGCTATTTGAGTACGAAATCTGTGTGGCCATTTACCCCTGTACAACATGGCTACCCCACCCCATCCATAGGGAAGGATGGTTAATGCATTGGTTTTTAAAATTCCAAAATAAATCTGTGTGATCATGAACACTTACTATGACAAAGATTAATCTTCAAGGAATCCATTTAGAATTTTTTGCTTCAAAATTCATCATATACTACATTTTAAAAACTATGGCCATCTCCCCAAGAGTTACCTAGACAAATTATGTAAAATATTTTTCGTAGCATTAGCCTTTTCTGTAATATTCGCTATTGTGTGTTTTAGTTTTCCAACATTAAAGCTTTCTTTGGTCACCATCTATGAAATTTGAAAATAAGTGATTCTCCTTTTTTCGCATTAGCCGACACCTACTGGGATATAAACAGCTAACTGATATTTCCGCACTTTTTGCCATTTTGCCTAATTTGAAATAATTTTAGGAAACGGTATCTAATTAGCTTAATAAGTTGGATTTAATCATTACAGTCTTTAGTTAAATACGAACTATTCTGTCGGGACAGTAAACCCTTTTATTAGTTAAAATTCTTGCGCCCTGCAATTTAAGAGCTACAGTCTTAGTATTGTCGTCTAATTCCTCTAGGAAACTAAATACACTTAAAAATGAAGTGGCAATTGATAGTGAAAAACGAACGATATGCAAAGTAGCTTCATGTGTGAAGGGAACCTATGTAAATTAGCTTGCTACCAACTGATGGTGTGGTACGAGATATCCGCAACTGGCATCTGGTTAACCCCAATAATTTCCGACGCAGATTCGGATTACTGCACTACACATCGATAAAGGTAATTCTGGAATGCTTCATCAGATTGATGCTGGCAGCTCAAGATCACTGCACTAATTCCGGTTAAGCTACAAGTGTTTGCGTTATCGGGCATGCAGAACAAGCTTCGCTCTGCAATTCATCTCGCTAATCTTTTGTTTGTTTACCACAAGGGGTGGGAAGCAAGCCGTAGAACGAACGAGAAAGACATGAACGGAACATTCTTGTTATTCATATCGCGCGTGTATAGTTTCTGGCTGACAATGATATTCATTAATCTCCCAGACTGACAAACAATATTCCTTGTGGTTATTCGCTTTAAAGTAACACCCAGAATTTAATTTCTACAACGATAATTGTGGGCGTTTAACAAAACAAAGGTAACCCATTACTCTTCGATTACCTTAGAAGACAAAGATTAAGCTATTACTACTATTACTTATAATTTAATTTCTACAGCAGGAACATACAGGTGTCTAACCTTCTGAACACTTATAATCACCATATTTTGGTCTAACTAAAAACGAATTTGTATTTACTTGTTAGCTAAAACCTGAGGGCGGTGTTCGTAGTCGATTTTGGTCCGGACCAACTTGCTACTTCCGGTGGGTTTACAGCGTACCATAGACTGTCTTTATTCATAGACTGAGGCAGTATTTTTAACACTTAAATGATTTCAGTCTAATTATATAATATATAGATTCAATAACAGCCCGCCTTAAAGCAATGTGTGTATGTAACAATATATAAAAAGTGTATATTACAGTCATTGTATATGTTTATAGTATTGTATACATGTGTAATAATATTATGTGAATGTATTAAATAATTTAATAATGTAGGAGCTGTGAAAATAATAGGTTAAAAGTTGCTAACAATGAGGTAACCTTGAGGCAATAATGAATTTGAAAGTTTAACAATACTACTTGTAATTCTTGAAAGCAATAATGTAATTTTTGTGACAGTTTATAAAATAGCCAATCAACAACCAGAAAAAGCTTTAGTTAAATGAAGGTATTCTATTGGAATTGCATTAGCCAATCAGAAACTGAATTATATCAAAATTTACAAATTTAGAAGTCAGTTGCTTGTAGACAGTGTTCATAACTGGACGCGTTGTTTGTAGACAGCGTTCCTAACCGGACGCGAGATGCATCCTCGAGAAATTTAATACGTATTCGTCTGAGACGAAAATAGTTTTACGTGTTAAAAAGTGCAAGTAAATAATAAAAAAAAATTCCACAGCTCTCTACATCAGTGAAGTGTTATTTAAATCGTGTCAAGCATTAATAAATGGGGCGAAGAAAAACTTAAAATCTGTGTAAGCCTACATTCATCAGTCGCACCACTCCCTGCTAAGACATTCATGTCTCTAAAATAAATACTGACGCAACCGAAGCAAACATAAATATATAATATTTAAAGAAACAGTCAAAATTACAAAGTTAATATTTTTAAAACATTTTTGTGGGGGCAAAGGCCACCGGAAAGTACATTTGGGGCGAAGGCTACCGGAAACTTTATATTAGACCATACGTGCGGTTGCAACTACTTCAAGTGTTCGGCTCCCCAACAGTCGAAATATAATACACCTTCAATCTGGCTTTCCATACGTAGCAGCAACAAACCTTCTTCAAATTGGCTCCCAAAGCGTGCGGCAAATAACAATACAAGAAACCATCTTCAAGACCGGGACTTGCGTTGGTCCGGGAATCAAACGCCTTGGTAGGGACCAAATTTTGGTCTACCTCGGAAGGGTAGATTAAAGGACGACTTTACAAAATGGATGACTTTGGAGTGATGGGCGTGGCTGCTTGCGTAGAATTCGCGAAATGAGACGGTGGAGTAAACTTATCTACCAAAATTAGACACAATTGGAAAGTATGACGGCCTCAACTTCAAAACAAATACAGGTTTAGTAAAGCAAAAGTTAGAAGACTGATAAAAAAGTGGTTCATCCTAACCTATACTCAGAGACGATAAGCGAGGCTTGAGTATCTCAATTGATACGCAAATGCTAATAGCACTTCCGTATTATGTAAGAAAACACTACTGACCTTAGTAAGGCGTCAGCCGCACTATAACTAATGTCGCATATGCCATTGCTAGACTTCCCTTCGTTAAACCGGGATTACGATGTACTTTACGTAACATGACGGGATATAACACCAAGTCAAGAAATTCTGCTAAAGTAAAGGTTTAATTAGGATGCACTTAACGTAACGCGAATGAATCTTGATTGATTGTTCTTTTATTACTTCATACTACTGCTTCACGCCGATTGGTTCTAATTACCATGCGACATTAGACTTGATGTAACGGAAAAGTTTGACACTGCCAAATTCTTAAGTTACTCGCGTTAAATTAAGCAATGTTAAGACAACCCTAAATGGCTACATTTAACACAATGTGTAAGACCTTCACGTTACGTCGCGTTGAGTTAAGTCACTTAGGTTAAGTTCAAAGTAATTCGGACTTGACTTACGTTTTCCCGGTGAGGAGAGAGGGATTACAACTGCCGGAAGGTTTATGATATATCACAATTTCCTCAGGTAATTATTTCTGTATAATAACTATCGCACAATATTTAATTATTTGGTTAAGATCCAGGGCGAGATACATTTTAATAACAGCAAATGTTGCTTGCTATTTAAATTCGATTTTAAGGATAAAAGTTAATACTCCAGCAAGCTTATTGAAAAGATTAACAATGCTAACTGGTGGATAACAACGTCTCCAAAAAGGGAAGGGTGGCAATAGGTTAGAATCTTGCATGAAACTGCCTATATACGTATTATCTCCCTCCACGCCCCTTTTCTTGGGTTTGCATTTGTCGAAACCGATTTTTTTTCAATAATATCCATGATTTTTTGTATTACGGAAAACAGGCATTTTCCTCCAACCGTTTTAATGCACGCTTCATGGTTATCTCCATTTTTGCTGAGGGCGAGGAGTGAGCACTGAAGCGATGAAAAACAGCTGTGAAACGGCCATAGAAAGTTAAAAACTACGGAGTAGCAATGGTTGTTTACTGCTCTATGGAAGTCGCGCATACCCAGAACTACCTTCCTTCGTAGTGTAACATTTTTACTTTCTCTACTACGTATAGTAAGTAGGGAAAGTATTGTATTCCACCCAAAAATTCGATACCGAGATTTCACCGGAAATACATGTTTTGAGACCCCTGAATCCAAAAAAAGAATTTTTGGAAACATTTCCGTGTGTGAGTGTGTGTCTGTCTGTGAAGAACATAACTCGGAAACGAACAATCGGATAAACACCAAACTTGGTATTTAGGTTCAGTATCTTCCAGAGATGCGACACGAAGGTTTTCAAGAAAATCTCCCCACCCCAGATTACCCTTAACATGGAACATTTTTCGAAAATTTTCATATTCTCAAAAATGGCTAACGATTTTGATTAAAATATATGTTTAAGATATTTTCATGACAAATGAAATGTATATCTCGAATTTTCTGGGAATGTCTCCAAAAGCATTCATTGTGAACGACTTTTGCATAACCGGTAAACCACAAGAGATAGACAAAATTTTACTACACAAAAAATGTAGATCCGTTAAAATACACAATTTGTCATATACATTTTTTTTTTTTTGAGTGAACCATTTTCGAGATATTGCGTGTTATGCCCTTAAATTTTCCAATACTTATACTTTTTTCCCAAATGGAAATTCGTTATTCATTTTTTTTTGTCCTGGTAATGCAAAGAGAATGGAATACTCCACATAGTAACCAGCTCTTAAAATATTTGACTATCGCTTAAAGCCTAGCAATTCCCCTCGCATCTACAAGAGAATTAGCAATAAGATTAACATCTCGATATCTCGATTAACATGAAGCATATAGAGAATAAGCGTTTTTAAAAATAGTTTGTACAAGAATAGAGAAAGTCATGTGAGTGTAACACATCAGATTTTTTCTTGCTGACCCACGGCCTTTCTTGGTCCGAGACTTTTTTATCGACTATGAATATCAAAAACTTGGTCGACCTTTGGTCCGGACCAAATGAGACTGGAGATAGTCTAGACCAATGTGGAATCTATAAATACGGCCCTATGACATGGGAGTGGCTGGCAACTATTAAACGTCTTCCGAATTTTGTTGCAAAACAAAGATGAGCAGCTTTGAATGAAACCACTTACATTTCATTGTATAACTTATTGCACCAGTCTGATTCAAATGATTAGGCATTAAGCATCTAAGGAGTGATGTTTAATTTTGCTTTTGAAGTAATGACTAAAATGATGAACTCAGTTTAAAGGACAGTGAAGCAAGATTTCATAACTATGGAGAAACCGCTAATACTCTATTACTGACGCGTTTTATTTGGCGACAGGTGGCCTCCTTTCCATTCAGACTCTCTTCTTAGATTGTTTCTACACAACGCGGAGTTTCACGAACTATAAAACGCTTAAACCCAATTCATAAAAAATAATCTTTAGCTAGAAAGTATAAAGTGTGTTTCAAAAACTTAGGCTACTCATGCGGAATCTCATTAATTCCTTTTCCTTCTTTTCCAATTCTTGAGTAACTGAGCGTGGTGTATATGTTAGAACAGCGTATATTTATTTCACGGAGTACATTCGTTCTAGGAGTTATCGGATGGAGGCATACACAAAGACGGAACAAGCGCTCCAAACAAATACTTCATCAAGCGGTCATACGACAAGTTCCAAAGAACAAGGAATGTAGCGGATGTAACGAGACGTGGTCGACCAAGGGTGGTAACAGTTTTCAAAAAATCCCCCAACAAACTACCCTTTACACAGAAGACTTTTCGATTTTTTATTTTTTTTTTTTATTTTTTTTTTTTTTATTTTTCTGAAAAGTAGCGCTGACGATTTTGATTAAAATACCACATATTAAAGATATTTACATGACAAATAAAACGCATATCCTGAATGTTCTGAGAATAACCTGTTAAGTCCTCTTCATTCGAAAGGAATTTTATATAATCTTGTATAAACGACGAGCGATAAACGAAAACGCACTACAATAAAATTTAGATCATTTCACACATTTTACTTAAAATACCTATTTGTATTTGTTTGATTTTGTTTTTGTCAAGGCATTTGCGAGTTATGTCATTAATGATTTGTTCAGTAGTTTAATTCCCTTGAAGTCTTGTCAACAGACAGTTGTTTCTCGCGATTACATAGAAACAGTATACGGAATTTTAAGGCCAGCGTATAGCGTCCACTTTTTAAATATATGACTATCGTTGTTCCCTTTGTATACATAATGAAATGTGTAATGTAGCTATTTCTGCAAATGTTTATCTCGATTAAAATGAAGTAGATTTAAAAATAAGCTTTCGTAACAATAATTTGTATACCCACTAATAAATGATAGAGAGTAGAGAAAGTCATGTGAATTTAACACCACAGATATATTTCTTTCTATTTATTTCAAATTAATCGAGATAGCATTTGCTGGTAGAGGTATACGTAGAGACCGTAATGTCTCGTCAGCATGTCGCAGAATGGTGTCGAAAGTTTCCGGCCGGTGGAGAAAACGTCACCGACGAAGATCGCAGTGGCAGAATCCAGCACGGTATCAACAGGTTTGAACACAGCTCGCGCGCAGGAGGTGATTTAGGCGGCATATGATAGTAGAATTGGGAATGTCGTTCGTAAGCGTAAGTCACATTGTTCAAGATGGGTTCCATGTAATCCGTCCAACCAACACAAGGAGAAGCGCATGGGGGCAAGTCTGCAATTTTTGCAACGGTTCTCTACGGAAGGGAACAGTTTTCTTCACATTGTCACGGGTTACGAAACATGGATCCCCAGCAGTAAGCGGATGTCACTGGAGTGGAAACACCCCTGCTTTCCAAAACAAAGAAGTTTAAAGTGACACCATCTGCCGGGAAGGTGATGGCCACAGTGTTTTGGAACAGCGCGGATGTCATGCTTGTGGAGTTTTTGGAAGGAGGACAAGTGACCGCTGACCGATACTGCGAGACCTTGACACGATTGCGCGAAGCAGTCAAGAGGAAACGGCCAGGATTTCTCACCAAGGGCGTCATCTTCCTTAACAACAACGTGCGACCTCATACAGCGCAGAAGACCACCAGCTGTTAAAACAGTTTCACTGGGACATTGTCGAACACCCTCCCTACAGCCCGGACCGCGCTCCAAGCGACTTTCACCTTTTTCCTCACTCGAAGGAGCACCTAGGAGGCCGACGATTCGCTTCAGACGAGGGGGTGAAACACTTCTCGACAACTGCTGTCACGCAAGGACAGGATTTTTATCAGGAGGGAATACTCAAACTCATCCCACGAAGAGGCAAGTAACTAAACCGATATGGAGACCATGTCAAAAAATAACCTAATGCACTTATATGTACTATTAGTTGTCCGTATTGGTTGTATGAAATACAATCTACATTGCAGGCTTTGTAACCTTAGTTTCTGATTATCCCTCGCAGTTTCCTAGCACATTTCACCGTAGCAACAAGATGAATACAGGAAACCAAACCGAAGTCCATATCTTTAAAAGGGTTCCTATATTGTGCTCGCCTTGAAATCTCATACTCTTCCCATGACATCACGTGAAACAACTGAGTGATAACCACTTCAAAAAAGCTTGTTGCATTCACATGGCTTTCTCTGCTCATGCTTCTACAAACTATTCTTATAACAGCTTATTCTTCTATCGGCTTGTTGCTAATCGAGACAAACTAATTACAGATTTAGATATTTCGTCGTAGGTATAAGGAGAATACGGTATGCTAAAGTAGATTTTTAAAAAGCGGATCGTTATGTGATGGCTTGGAAATTTATGCTCCTTGCATGACCA
Organism: Deroplatys truncata; assembly: GCA_030765065.1. Lineage (NCBI taxonomy): Eukaryota > Metazoa > Arthropoda > Insecta > Mantodea > Mantidae > Deroplatys > Deroplatys truncata. The sequence continues at coordinate 171,217,798 of CM060983.1, forward strand.
TGAGAAAAACCGAACAGCGATTTACCGCTTGAAAAAAGTATAAATATTTGATCAAACTAATAACAAAATATCTCCGAAATGTATTTTTCATCAATTGTGTGTGTTTTACGAGACAATACATTACTTTGTGTATTAAGATTTGCCCATTTCTAACGGCTTACCAACGATACAAAAGTCATTCAAACTACCTCTGTGGTCTGGCTAACCTGCCAAATCAGAGGTCCCGGGTTCGAACCCCGGCTGGACGGTTGGAATTTTTCTTTAGTTAGAGTTATTCATCATCCTCCCTAGAGTCTGGAAATATGCATGGCAGAATGAATGTGTATGTGACTTTAATGTAATAACCAAAAGCAATACCACCCAAAGATTAATATCACTGTAACCGAGTGAACATCGCTGACGTTGAGCAATTGTTCCAAAGGTAAAAAAGCGCCGATATGACCTCAGATATTAAAGGCAGCATATAAATGGAACATTAAGAAAGAAAAAGTCATTCAGAATAAAGAGGACTTCACAGGCTAACCTCATAAAATTCAAGATATACATTTTATCTGGCATGTAAACTTATTAAACTACTTATGTTTTAATCAAAACTGTAGGAGCCATTTTTGAGAAAATAAAAAATAAGCAAAGTTTCCATGTAAACGATAGTTTGGGATGGGAGAGTTTTGATGGAAACCTTCGTGTCGTATCTTTGGAAAGTAGTGAACTTAAATACCAAGTTTGGTGTTTATCCAACATTTAGTTTTTGAGTAATGTTGTTCTGGTTCTCTCTCTCACCCACACACGGATTTTTTCTATTTTTTTATTCAGAGGACCTTAAGCATGCATTTCGAGTGAAATCATGATATCAAAGTTTTGGGGGAAATGCAATATTTCCACTACCTACTAAGTACGCGGTAGAGAAAGTAATCCATTTACTGGCTTATAAAAAGTATAAACTTTAATCTTACTTTGACTCAGAAGGCGCATCTCCATAAATGTTTGTTATTCTATTTTATGTAACGTCGCTTTAACTCCTTGGTCATATCGCGACGGTGGATAACTCTTAGAACGATATGTGATGGACAGTTAGCCTTCTAGGTCTCATCATTCTAACCACCCGCTCCGTCACGTGTCACAGAGACCCTAGAGCATAGCTAACGAATCTTCTACCCCGCGCCGCGATGACGGCATTAAGGTGTCGTCCAGTCCAACCGCCGCTTTCATATAAAGGCGGACAATTAGCCTTCTAGGTCTCATCCCCGTAACCGCCTGCTTCAAGCCGTGCAAACGGCATTACGGTGCCGTCCATTCCAACTGCCGTCCCCACACAGAAGGCGGACAGTTAGCCTTTTAGGTCTCATCCCGGAAATGCCATCTTGCTTCGTCACGTGCCCAAAGAGATCCCAGCGCATGGCAGCCGGATCTTCTGCTTCGTGCCGTGCAGATGGCGTTAGGGTGCCGTCCAGTCTAACTACTTACATTGTCTGTAGATAGATGACATAGGATTCGCTATTACCACTTATTTTTCATTTTACTATTGTGTTTTAGTCTTTGCATCGTGGTATTATATATCCAATCTGGTATTTAACTTGGCGACTGAGGAAAACCACGAAAAAACCTCAGACAGATTGGTCGGTCCACGGGACTTGAACCCCGCACCTCCCGAATGCGGGCCACAGACTTTACCGCCTGAGCCATCCCGCTCGGTCTCCTCAAATTGTTCCACCGCTTGCTTCGAAAACGCCATCTTCTTTGGGACGAGAAACGCCGTAAGATCTCTCTTAGCATTTATGAGGAAAAATCGCCGTTTTAATTCGAAACTGCGATATATTCGATAATCCTTTCGCCACTGAGAAACTAATTTCCTCTCGATCCTTAAGTGCTGCACGATATTCCTAGAATATTTTTAAAAAGGTCGAGAGGGAGAGTATTTTCTCTCCCTTACTGCTAAGGAAAGTCCGTATAATACTTATCAAGAGGACTATACGCTAAGGTGTAAAATGACACAGAGTTTAAATTTTAAAAATTCATTTATTTTGCTCCACATTGTTGCTGCATGTTAATGGGCCCGAATGAGTTTTGAAGGGCTTTAATGTAAAAAGGAAAGCGTGGTAAGAGATTCCCCTTGTGCAACGCACGTCAAGACAGCTAACATAACGTAAAAGCACCTGCATATATTCTTGTTACATGACACGTAATTTTCTCATCAACACACTGAGCTCTTTAGAGAAAAGTAAACATGCGCTCGGAATACACACCCCCTTCATGAAGAGCTAACAGTAGAAGTAACGTTTCCGCAGCTATTTACCCAACATTAGTTGCTTAATTGGCTCATTATGAGAGTCTCAGTCTGACCCGTTCATGTTTTCCAATGAACCCAACAGAAACCCACTTGTTTAAGCATTCACAGACACGTATAGTCCCCAATTGCCGGTTTCCTTTCAAGAAAGCTTTTTTGTTCATAGCTGCAAAGGTTTTACCCAAGCTCCTAACTGAAGCTTTATAAATTGTAAAAATCCACTTCTGTTGGCCTTTATTGTATTGGAACATTAATACAACAGGTAGAAATTCTTACTAAATTTTCTGTATTATTGCACCTTCTTAACAGACTTCAACACAATGGTTTCAGACACTCCTTAAGCTTCAGCTTTGTTACAACGCATCACATGGTTTGAATTATTTATGAAGTTTTAATAAGAACTGCGGATATTAGAAGCAAACTAAAGTAACGCACTTTCCTAGCTTCAAACATTCTCAAAAATATAGATGGGAATATTGCACCTACTGACGATTTGTTAAAATAAAGTTTAAATATTTAGTATAATTATATTTAGTATTTTAATTACTACTGCTTAAAATAAAAATCTGAATTTCCTGGTTAAACATTTGGTGCGTTCATTACAACGCAGCAGCAAGTAACGTCTGTGTGTTCGTCCGTCTTTCCGAGTAAATGAAAATCCCGTCAAATTTCAGAGTTGTTAGAAATCTATAAGATTCTAAGGGTAGCTAAATAATGAGTTTCTTAGAAATTCATGATCACTATTATTCATTATAAAGCTTTTCTTAAGCGGGGATTAAAAGCCCTATCCCGCCAATGTTAAATGTGCTAAATTCATAGTCCATTATTTCAGAAACTACATTGCCATTTGTGAAAATTGCAACAGCAAGAAGGAAACGCACGAATTCAATGAATTTAATACCACAGGTTAGGTACATGACAGGTAACAAATGATAAACGTTTCAAATCTATACATGACCTTTGAACCCTAATATTCAGTATTTGGTGTGATCCCCATGCGCACGCCGTGGCATTGAATCAAAAAGGCTCTGAATAAGTTCCTGAAGGATTTCCCTTCACGCAGTTTGTATTCGAGGCCACAAATCCGTGACACTGGTTACTGGAGGACCGTGAAGCACCAGGTGCCGACCAACCATATCCCAGATATGTTCGATGGGCGAATGTCAGGCGAACGTGTAGGCCAGGAAAGCAATGGTACCCGTCGCTCTTCGAAGAAGGCTTGTACATTCCTCGTAATATGTGGCCTGTGGAGATGCCTGAAGGCAGCGGGAGTACCTCAGGCTCTACAACCACCGTTAGGTACCGGTTGCTGTTCAAAGTGCCCTCAATTCTTAGGAGGCGAGATCGGTTGTTGTAACCAATGACGCCCCAAACCATCACACCTGGTGTTTTTCCGCTATACCGCTCAACAATGCAGCCCTCCAGGTTGCGCTCACCACGGTACCGCCGGACACGTATGCGGCCATCACTTTAGGACACGCTGAAGCGGGACTCGTCCGAAAAGACTACATTTTGCCACTCAGTCCCCTAGTGACGGTGTTCACGGGCCCATTGCAGTCGGAGGGGCTTGTGGTTTCTGGACAATGGAAGCATACAACCAGTCCAACCTCCGCAGACGGCGACGAACCGTTGATGCAGACAAATCCATACCTGTTGCAGTGCTCCAGCGTCGAGCCAACACTGTGGATGAAGCTGTACGGTCCGTTATGGCCATGCGGACAAGATGACGGTCATTCCATGCTGTGGTCATGTTCCGTGGTCCAGTACCCGACCTTCATCTGCCCACTGCTTCCACGCACTGTCGTAGCAGCATGCCCTGTACGAGCCGAAATTTCACGGTATGACAAACCCGCTTCCCTGAGGCCGATCATTCTGCCCGGTTCGAACTCACTCACATGCCGATATGGCTCCCTTTGACGTCAACGAGGCAAACTGGCACATATTTTATTGTTTCCACCTTGTTTGACAGCTCTGCACCGACTACTTTGGGCGCAACACTGACCTTGTCGGACTGACACGAGAGGGCTCCGCTCGGCCTACGTACCCCATCTCTCTGCAAACCTAATCACTTATTGCTTGCACACTCTTCTACACTTCCACAATGTTTGGAGTTATTCGGGAAATTCTTTCTTGGTGTTGCAATTTTCACAAACGACAGTGTATTTAACATATCAGACCGAAACGTTTATAGAAAGTAGATGCATATCTTCGAGTTCACAGATCTTTTATCCAAAACGTTTGTTTATTAAGGAAAGTAGGATTTTTTGCAAATATGCCCTCTTTTCATTAAAATTTATCAGTATTTTTTTTAAATAGCTAACCAAGTTATTAACTCCAAAGAAGACCCAGAAGAGTTATTTTTATCATCCTAAAATTTTATTTTGCTATCTTCACTTGTTTCTGAGAAAACGGGCCATTTATAAAGAAAATTTCATTTACAGAAAAAGCTATTCAGAGCAAAAAATTTAAAACACAAACCCGTAAATATATTATATGCGAGAAAGAAACCAAATTGCTCTACCAATTTGTAGAACAAAACTTCTCCTAAAAGATGGGCTACAGTTTATTTCTCTATATCGAAGTCTGTAAGAATTATGCTTTTTTTCTGTGAAGTGATGTAGAATTCACAGTACAAAATGACAGATGCAGTACCATTTTAAAAATATATTTAAAATACAGGTATTGTAGCTATATTGTGGCGTATTATTAATCTTATTGTCATTACCAGACGCACTACTGTTATTGTTGTTACCAGACTTAGCATCATTGTGTCTCCTTAGTTATATCGGCTTAAGTCTTTCCTTTCAGTGAGGATCACGCCAAAGGGAAAGATCTGTTTGAAACCGCCTGGTATGACGTCAGCCCTGTCTGGCTTCCGCTAGACACGGTTGGTGTGGGTAAGATAGCGTCACTCTAGTGAAAGTGGTCGTTGAAGCCAAACGTGCGTGTGGCCGGTCTACGGTTTTGTGACATCTTCCTTCATCCTGTTTCCTTTGTTCATTATGTAAAGTCGCCAAACTTTTGTGAATAAACCCAGGTATGTAAAGGTAATGTGTGTTATGTAATATAAAACCCACGCCATCCCTTTAAATCTACAGATCAAGGTCCCGGACTTTTTGCTGCCAGCGAGTTGCGGCCTCCCATAAATTAAAGAGGAAATTCCACTTTATAAGACTACACAAATCGAGCGGGATGGCTCAGGCGGTAAAGTCTGTGACCCGCATTCGGGAGGTCCGGAGTTCAAACTCGCCGGGGCCGACCAATCTGACCGCAGGTTTTATCACGGTTTTCCTCGATCGGTAAACTAATGCCGGGTTGAATAATTTGATCCGCGAATTTTCCTTTCATCACTACATTTCATTTCTTTCTTCTTCACCGCCATACCAAGCGCTGGGCTGATCACACATCCTGGATATGCTATGGTCCAGAGTTTACTTGCTCCTCGACAGGCTACTGACCCAAGGCATTAGCTTGTAAGTCTTTGAGGGTGAAAGTCCTACAAAGAGGAGGTAATTCATTAAAGAAGAAGACTATAAAAACTAAAAATATAATTTGGGGGAAATTCTCTCTCCTTGTCTCCTCTTAACGCAGTGTCAACTAAATGCTCTGTAACATCAGTGAGCAAGCTTTCTCTAGCTCCGGTTCTCAGCTATGTTTTTTTTTAAGTTCAAGAGTTGATTGTTGTTGAGGCAAGCGCCGGGCTAATACAATTAGTTACATTTGGTGTAAACACCGGGGCTACGTCAAGTTTTCAAACTTTAAATCTGATGGAGTCCTCTAAAACGTTAGGCTGGAGCGGAGTGGTTGTACTTTTCTTCCATGCCACCAAACTTCTCAACAAATCACACGTGGTATTTACCATAGCAGTCATATGTAATTTAATGATATGCATGCATTTAACTTCTTGTTCAAGCTCTATTACCAATCCTACCTCATTCACTTGAGTGGAACGTAGTTTATCCCTCGATGTGGTGTAGTGAAATTTCGTTAAACTCGCATAATACGCAATTAAATGCATTATGTGATGTTAGTGAAGGAGAAGGGTTGCAGCCCGATGTTAAATAATTCGTGTGTGAGCCTTTCACAAAGAATAAGGTAATCGAGAGCCAGCGTGGGCTTATTACTTCGTACCACACAAAGACTCTGTCCCGGAGGGCAAATTGCACGGAAAAGCCAATATCGTCTACTTGCAGTACCCCTAAAGCTAGGCAATTCCGTTAAAACTGCAAGCACCTTCAGGTTGAAAGCCAACCAGAATATTCGTGCCAAAACTGAAAGCACAAAACGATTCTGCATAATATTAACATACCTAATTCCAAGAAAGCTTTAGGGATAAGCAATTCTGCTTACAATCCGTCCCTTCATATGAACGCTAAACGCTGAAATTAATCGATCGTAGATCCTATATTTAAAATGTTAATAGTATCCTGAAGATCCATGTTTACGTGGTCCTGCTAAATCGTTGGTTCTAGACGGACCAAAAATTCCAAAATATATAAATGTTACGTGACTTAACTACAATATCTTCTCCGCGATAGAATGCTTGCCAAGTTTTCTAACTAGTTCGTTATTTTACCCAGATGTCGGGACTGAAAATGAAACATGCGTTAACACCAATGACCTCAAAATGGGTGGAGGAGTTTTAAAAATATTGTTTAAATGCCTAACAATAACACCGAGGAAATTGCATTCAGAGCTCTGAGTCGTGTAGAATTTACGGTACCTGGGTGTAATTCTACTGATCAATGAATATGCATATAAAAGAATTCAGAAGATATGTAAACTTAGCTTGCATTAACGGAAATAGATCCGCTTTGATACCACTGCAGTAGAGGTGGTAATGAAAGATTTTAAAAAATGTTTCTACCTCAGTAATAAGAAATGGATACTCAATACGACCAAACCACTTCGCAGCCCTGTCGGTTTGAACCAATCACGATCGATTATCACTAACCCCTCACCCCTTGAAGATTAACGTCCATTAACCTCGTAGGTCATATGGGACGATGAATGAACGAAATGGGTTAAATGAACCCGGGGTCCATACAGCTTAAGTTACCCCACACTCGTCTTCTCAAATGAAAAACTCCGGAAGAGACCTTGTCCAGGAACGTCCCTAACAGAGATTCGACCTCTTGAATGTGAGACAAACACGCTACTCCCACACCACAAAGGCGGGTCACTGAAATATTGTCGAAATGAAATTGTCACACCTGATTCGCAATTGTTTAGGAATTATCGCAGCTGAATTGCAGCTGATCGGTAAGATAAAGAAACGAAGATAACTTTCTTTAACAAAAAACACAGAAGGCCGTGCTAAAGATGACATTAGTATGCAATAAATTCAATTTATACCTATGCTAATATTATAAACAAAGAAAATGTGCGTGGGGGGGGGGGGTAATCTCAGAAACCGCTCAACTGATTTTGGTAATTCTTCACTACTGAAAACTTATTTCCACTCTAAATTACAATCTAAAAGTTTATACAATGTCTGGATATTAGAACACAAACACATTGGAGTCATAAAGAAAATGCTTGCAAAGGACGCTTTGACTTTTGGTTAAGAATGCCATGAAATAGACAATAGTTGTTACTCAACAGAAAATGCTTGTAAAATAAAATAAAAAACGCGGATATTTCATTCCAAACATTATACATACCTGATCACGACTTAGCAACTGAGAAACCTGCACACAGTAAAATAAAAGATAAGTGATGCCTCTGTGGTTTGGTGATTATCATGTAACCTCCAAATTCAGAACTCCCGGGTTCGATTCCCTGCTAGAGGATGGGAATATTTCTCTAGCCAGGATTATTCCCCATCCTCCCTAGAGTCTGGAAGTATGAATGGCAGAGAGAGGGAGAGGAAGAGAGAGAGTGTGTGCGTGTGTGTTGAATTTGATGTTACAACCAAAAATAATCTGTGTTACACTCACATGACTTTCTCTACTCTTGTACAAACTATTTTTACAAACTCATATTCTGCATCTATTTCATATTAATCGAGATAAACATTTGCAGAAACGATCTTTTGACATGCAAAGAGAATTATATTTTACACATAGCGACCAGTTCTAAAAATATTTGACTATCGCTTAAGGCGTACTATGTTCCCCTTGTTTTGTAATTGCATGTGAATATAGAAATACAGTAGCCTTTAAGCATCGACATATACCTTAATTGCAGGTTCGTTTCTGAGTTATGCTGTTCACAGACAGACACACACACGAATATGTTTCCAAAAGTGCTTTTGGATTCAGGGGATCTCAAAACATGTATTTCCGGTGAAATCTCGGTATCGAATTTTTGGGTGGAATACAATGCTTCCCCTACTTACTATACGTAGTAGAGAAAGTAAAAAAAAAAAAAAAAAAAAAAAAAAAATCGGATCTGCTTATAATGGTGTTATATATGTATTTATGTATGTATATGTACTTATGCCAAAACCTTCTAATAACCCTTATGTGAAAAAAAAAATGCTGCTGCATTTCCTACAGGACATAATCGATTCATTACCTCTGTATGCTAAATAATTATTATATAAAACGCTAGACTCCTGGAGTGCCTGGCGGCAGGCATGCAAAACACCACAAATGAATAAGGCTGAAGTCTGAATATCGCCAACCGTCATTACATTTTGTTATTGATGTTTATTTTCAGCGTTAAACTTTAAGGATGAAGAGTTCTACAAATTCTCCATTTCCACTTTAGAAATCTAATCGATCTAGAATGTTGACATTTCAGAGAGTTACAAGACAAGCCCAAAGCTCGAGAGCTGTTCTCTGCCCGGTTTCAGTAGTCAGTTACTATACCAAAATGCTTGTTCCTCTCGAGAGCCACTCCACCAGTTCTGTAGTAACGGAATCTCCCATTCTCAATGGCTCGAAATCGGATGAGGCATAATGTGGCTCTACACAAGACTTCCAAACCAAACATCTCTCCTTGTTGTTACACCTCAATACAAGGGTAGAGAAAGAGAATCTGCAACCAGGGACCTACAAGAGAGGAACCTTATTATTTTCAGTATAGAATCATAAGATGAGAGGATTCTTCGAATATGGAAGGAGTTACAAGAACCCGTTCTCAACATCATTTCTGGAAGACTAATATTGTATAGGAGTTCATATTAGAAGACTAGTAACAATGTCTGCTTCACTGAACCGACGAATGCGAAAAATACGTGAGAGGTGTGAATTGTTTACTGAATATAAAAATTAGTACATGAGTTGAAAACACAGTAATATTTCTCCAACATAAAAGTGAAACTTAAATTAACAACTTTGAAATAGTCCCAACTTCTGCGCTAACCAACTGAATACACTGTTTTGCAACTTAAGTTGTCATTTTTTTTGTGAATATAAATTTATAAGGGATGTTTTCTACCTTCAAAATATACCATAGGTGTTAATAGTTGGTTTCTTCCCGATAGAATTCTGTAAATGTTAATATTGTGTTTACAAGCCAGCATTTCTCCGACGCAGGTTTCTCAGCCCGTTATTGATTGTTGTGCTACGCTGTTCGTCTTTGATCTGTAAGCAATGGGAGATACAAGCAGGTACACCATTCAGGAACGGCTTATTCTGAGCTTATATGTTCATGAAAAAGAAAACCGAACTGGCGAAACATATAGAAATAAAAGCATATTTCACCGCTTTGAAAGGGGATATAAAAAACACACCCCACCCCATCCCCCCACACACACATAAAGACATATAAATCAATATCAAACAATAGTTGTACATAATAATATAATTTGGCAAGAAAGATGTTAGAATATTTAGCAGCCAAGAAATGTAAAACGCAGATTATAACTAAGTAAGAGACGGGCGAGCTAGCTAATTCCAGGTAAAAGATAATTCTAGGTAGAGCCCACCTTTCACCAAGCTAATGAGCAAGGAACTGGTAGCAATAAGGAGAAATAGAAATAGACAGATATAAAAAGGAAAGAGACAGGGATAGCGAATCTGTTTCCGGACGCGTCAGTAGGTCGCGTGTGCTAAAAACTTTAGAGCAGAACATATTTTCATACATGATAAGGTAACGCTGTCTGTGGACCAATTAGAAATGTCGTTACATTTTGAGGCGCGAAGGTAAGCGTCACTAGACTTAGGTATAAAAGGGGAAAGAAAGTCCCAGATTTTCACTCTCTTGTAGAATCTGTCGAAACACAGCGATACTCTCTGGACGACGGATACACATTGGTCCATATGGGGGGAAGGGTATGCAGTTAAATTAGGCTCCTAATTTATTATAATGGTGGGAATTGTTACAATGGGAAAAGCTAGCCGCCCATAATTATTTATTTGATAATAAACCACATCTTTAAGGGAAACGCGGTGTATTTTAATTTGCCTCACTTACGAAAACCCTGAAACCCGTGAAATTAGTTAGATAGGTAATTTATTAGGAATGGAGAAATCAGCAGCCGCTGAGCAGCAATAGCCGGACACCAGGACACTGCAGCAGAGGACATCAACCAGAGCAACAACGTTTTCCCGCTACAGCTTCAATAAAATAATCTCAACTGAAGCTATTTACGAAAACTGGGGAGTAAGCCGTTCGCAAGTGATCCTTGTATTGTATGCTAAACATAATGAAAGACCTAAAAATATCCCAACAATGCCGTCAATAAAAATTACATTGAGTTGTATTTATGGACGCTCTTTTACTACTCTGGTTCTTAGCGTCCCATTCTATATTGGGCGAGAAAGATCGGAAATTTTGCTCCGAGGCCTCTATCAGGCTTGAGGTTCTTTCACATGCCGTAAATCTACTACACGGGACCAACGGCTTTATTTCCCTTCCTAAGGATTTTACACACGAAAAAATCCATCGCCCTCCGCCGGGTTTGAACCCGCGACCTCGGCAACTAGAGAATGCCGTCAGTGATATAAGAATGAACCATGCTTCGGCTTACCGAAGAAATCAACATGGAAGCGATAGGTGAAAATGCAAATTCCTGTAAAACCAAGATTTTTACATTGCGTCGTCCCATTGTCCCCCCCTCCTGTTACTTTACAAACTATTGCCATATCCTGGAAACGTGCTGATGGCACTGTTAAATACCTTGGGCTACATTTTGATCATCGATTGACCCAGAACTCTCAAATTAATTCAAAATTAAATCTTGCTTACTCCAGATTACGCAAATTGTATCCTACTCTCAACCGCAAGTCTTCTTTGCAAATACCACGTGGTTCTTTTTTTGTACAAGACCTTACTTCATCCTTTACTCAAATATGCTTGTCACATTTGGGGATGTCCTCCGTGGTGTAGTGGTTACCATGTTAGCCTCTAGTTCCTGAGGTCACGGGTTCAAACCCGGCGGAGGGCGATGGATTTTTTCGGTATTAAAAATCGTCAGCATGGCTTCCTTCGGAAGGGAAGTTAAACCGGTGGTAGATTTACGGAACGTTAAATAACCTCAAGCCTGATAGAGGCCTCTGAGCAAAATTACCGGTCTTTCACGCCCAATGTAGAATGGGACGCTAAGGACCATAGTAGTTAAAGAGCGTCCATAAATAAAAGAAAAAATTGGGGAGGTGCAGCTGCTTGCAAAATTAATCGTCTGCAGGTCTTTCAAAATAACACACCTGAAACGCACTGAACGCACCTTGGCATGTCAGAAACACCCAGATATATCATGAACTTGGACTCAGTACCATCTCTACACACATTCGCTGTCTCACACACATTTTTTTCAGCAACTTCACTCAATACCTGGTGCAGTATATTTCTCCTTGGGACGAAGATCTGATGCGGTTCCCCGGATCAAGAGTCTCTCCCGCAGGACTTGCTGCTTTCTTCCAGAAGTGATTGAACTAGAAGACTGTCAGTGAGCCATGAGCACAATTATTATCAGTAACTTTGGTGCCAGAGTGGCCTGATGTAGCTGGCCTCAGATTATTTTATATTGTTCTTGTGTATTTTATCCCGGCTCTGAATAGGATTTCTAATGCTGAATGAGCAAAGCCTATATCTTTAATTTTCTGGGGATAGCCTGTGAAGTCCTGTTAATTCGGAAGGAATTTTGTGTAATCGTGTTTAAATGATAAGCCCTGAGCGATAGATAAAAACGCAATACAGTAAAAATGTAGATTTGTTTAATACACACAATTTACTTCAAATAATCTTTTTTGTGGCATCAGGCTTTACCGAGATATCGTTATTAATAGTGCGAATTGTTCAATACTTTGTCATCCTTTTCAAGTAAGTACTGTCAGTTGTTTCTCGTGATTACATGGAAACAGTGTGGAATTTTAAGGCCAGCAAATAGCGTCCAGTTCTTAAAACATCTGATTCTCGCTGTTGGCTTTGTATCTATAAGAAATGTGTATCGTAGCTATTACTTTCCCTACTACGTATAGTAAGTACGGGAAGTATTGTATTCCACACAAAAATTCAATACCGAGATTTCACCGGAAATATATGTTTTGAGAACCCCTGAATCCCAAAAAGCATTTTTGGAAACATGTCCGTGTGTGTGTCTGTGAACAGCATAACTCAGAAACGAACAGTGGGACAAACACCAAACTTGGTATTTAGGTTCAATATCTTCCAGAGATGCGACACGAAGATTTTCAAGAAAATCACCCCACCCTAGATTACCTTTTACATGGAACATTTTTCGAAAATTCTAATTTTCTCAAAAATGGCTAACGATTTTGATTAAAACATCAAATGTTTAAGACATTTTCTTGAAAATGTATATCTCGAATTTTCTGGGAATGTCTCCAAAAGTATTCTTCATTGTGAACGACTTTTGCATAACTGGTAAACCACAAGAGATAGACAAAATTTTACTACACAAAAATGTTAAATTACACAATTTATGTCATATACATTTTTTGTTGTTGGGTGAGACATTTTCAAGATATTGTTTGTTATTCCCTTAAATTTTCCAATACTTATACTTTTTCTCAATTCGTTATTCATTTTTTTGTCCTGGTAATGCAAAGAGAATGGAATAATCTACATAGCAACCACCTCTTAAAAGATTTGATTATCGCTTAAAGCCTACCAATTCCCTTGCATCTACAAGAAAATTAGCAATAAGATTAACATGTCGATATCTCGATTAACATGAAGCATATGGAGAATAAGCGTTTGTAAAAATAGTTTGTACAAGAGTAGAGAAAGTCATGAGAGTGTAACACAGATTTTTTCAAAGGTTTATTTCGATTATAATGAAGTAGATAGAGAAATAAGCTTTCGTAAGAATAGTTGCCATACCCATAAATAAACGATAAAGGTTAGAGAAAGCTATGTGAATGTAACGCATTAGAATTTAATACTATCCCTCTCTTATCTTTAATTCTACCAACATGACTTAAGGCATCCCATTTAAAAAAAAACACCTAGCTATTTTAACAAGTCGTTTTTCTGTATTCTTTGTGTATCTTAATCAACAGTTAGCGACAACCCACATGTAACACATTTGCTTTGAGGGGAGAGTGGACTATTGATGGATGTCTGACAGTGAACCCATTTCACTCTTCCTTGACAATCTACAGATCACACGGTATCCATTTCAAATCGGACGTATGTAAATTGTATGTAAATAGCAAACCTCCAGTGTATACGTTAACGCAATTCCTCTCTCTGATAAACTTTCGTTTTCGTAGGTTACAGCTATTATTTCGCTTTCTCTAGCACCCACTTATTGTAGTTAAAGTATTGCATTCCGCCCAAGAATTCCACACCTATAGGGATGTCTACGGAAACCTCTCAAATGACCTCACTAAGCAAGGTAAAAATCAGGATGCTTCGTTCTGCAAAGCGCACCTTATTTACATGTCATACGGTTTACCTGCGGCTCACAAATCAGATGCAAAGGAGCTCAGGGCAATGAAACCACGAGTAACTTAAATGCAAATAAGGCATTAAGGTTAGAAATTTCGATGGTAGGCTTGATAGTGTCCCAGCTTATGTTACATAAGTTAGATGCAAATATTAAGATAGAACTTGAAGATATAGTGCATGCAAATAATTTCTCTACTTTTCTGGATCTTATTACACTCCTATAAAGGAAAGATATATCATTAGAAATGGTGAGTTTGAAATCAAATATAAATGGTTCAAGAAATTCAAATGCTGACACAGATAGTTGTAAACACAAATCTAACTTTCCATAGATTTACTTGTTACACTGAACTGTTCTTATTGTAATTCTTCATATAATTCAACAAAATGTGAGGCATTTGTCCAGGCTCCTGTTTTAGAACGCAAAGAATTTTCTAAGAATGGTAACCTGCGCCTCAAGTGATCACTAACTGTTTATTATTACAGTTAGAAATTGTAAAGCAACCAAAGCATGTTTCGGGCGTAAAAATCCTTAGCATGGCTTCCTTCGGAAGAGAGGTAAAGCGTATTTCCCGTATAGTAGATTTACGGCACATAAAAGAACCTCAAGCCTGATAAGCAGACCTCCAAGCGAAATTACCGGTCTTTCACGCCCAATATAGAATGGGACGCTAAGGACCAAGGCAGTTAAAGAGCGTCCACAAATAAAACTCAATTTAATTTTACACTTCAGTTTATCTTATGCCTTCAAACAGCAACACATTAGTAACAATGAAGGTTCATCAAGCCTGATCTCCCGTTGACAGATAGTAGTGTGAAAAGTTATTAATTCAAATTCAAATCTCGTAAACAACTGTATTATTTAAGAGTTGATTACGGTTAAGAATGACAAATGCCATTGGCAGACTTGTAGAGCTTTGCTTCTTTTCGAAGGCATGTGCTTTACATATTAAGACTTAAGGCATCATGATGCTAAACCAGCTCAAGGAATTGAGGTACAGTTTCAGAAACCACACAAGGCGTTGACATTCAAATTGGGTCATTTATAAATAACTTTGTCATGTTAGTATATTGTTTAGTTTTGCCTAAGATCACACTTAAACTCACGGGGGACTCGTCAATGTTTGTGGCTCGATTTACATTTAAGGAAGACCCTAAAGCCGCTTGTACACGATCACTTTTTTTGTCAAATTCAATACTTTACAAGACTTTTCAAGAGTTGTCACAACTTCACAACTTTTCTTGTCAAATTGCTTCCAATACTTTTAAAGTCCTTGAAAGCAAATAAGGACACGCTCTAAACGGCCAAAGATTTCACGATTTGATGGCTTTAGCCAATGAAATGCGAGTATCCATAGTGCGTCACGAAATCTGCAACATGGTGGAAAGCGAAAAGTAAACAAAAATGGCTATCCGACCAACGTATGTCGTGTGCGAAAAGATTAGGTTATACATGAGCTGGTCATATTTGTACATCGAGGGCTCCGTGGATTGCCACAAGATGGAACAGATGAAGGCGATTATGAAGAAATAATTGCCAGGCAGTTTTCCGAACTAAGTATACATTAATGCAATGTTATATAGTTTGGTTAACCTGTCGGTTGGTGTTATTTTCATTGTATTCCACACTCGTAATGTGATTTCATTGGATATAATACGTGAAAGTGCTACAATATTACATTGCGAATTGTTATACTGTGACGCAAATACTAAATTGTTTTGCGCGTGATAAATTATCAATGTGTTCTGAAGGGTTTCAGTTTGGCGAAGAGACAACTTGTAAATACACATTTTTTGACATTGTGAAGCCTTGCCAGGTCTTGTCAAATCTTTTCCAATCTTGTCAAATATTGAACATCTCACAATTTTCCTTGTAAACTCTTGAATTAAAAAAAAAGTTTGATCGTGTACAAGGGGCTTAAGAAACTAGATTACAAGATGGCAGCCACAAGGAGGTTACATCAGCTAGGAGGAAAGCTAATCAGAACCAAAGAATGAAGATTATTTGCAGCTCTTATAAGAATATGAAGCATTAGGTCACATGGAAGTGACGAAACGCACATCACGGTAGTATTATATGCCTCATCATGTACTTTGTAAGACAGTTCAACTACAAAGACGAAGGCAGTTTTTGACTGTTTCACAGCCTCCAAGACTGCAGTTGCATTGAATAATTTATTGGTTATCGGTCCTACTGTACAACAGGATATAGGTCTGCACGGGCCGAAATTCTTAGGCCTGGCCCGACCTGAACCGAGTATAGGTTAACTGTTATGGGACATTCCATGTGAAATCGAACGGCAAAAACACACGTATTATTTGTTTGCGTTGTAATTATTGCTATCAATAAGGGGTGATAAGGAAAGGATATTTATCAAATATTAGCACCTAAAACTAAACGCTGTCACGTAATTGAACGGTATCAACTCATTTTGTCGCATTTTAAGTGCGCATAGCTCCGGAACCCTTTATTTCAGAATATTGTACCAAATCTCATTTTGTAGATAAAAGTCCGCATTTTATTACAGTGTATGGTAATTATTTTTATAAAATTCACAGACATCGATACACAATTTTTTTACTTTGGATTTTTATAAAACTAAAATATTAGGTTGAGAATAACCCATAGTGCCATTAAGAGAAGCCGGCAGTGTTGGTAAAGTGGTAATGTTAGAGTGTTCGTAGTTATAACACAAAAGGAAACAAACGCAGCGATTTAGGTAGTTGATGCACGATGATCACCAAGTGCTCTTGTTTAACCTTATGCACAGCAGCTTGCTTGAACTTCAGTTCAAAACAAACGTACGAAAGCGACCATGAGCACGTAGTTTACTACTCCTGCGCATGAAGTAATTTACTTCTTTGTTTTAGACGAACCCTTATCAGTCGCCATTACTGTATAATATACGTTTGTGTTTAAATTACGGAATCTAACCAGATACAATACAATTATTTTTTTAATCCGTTACCGCTACACTTGAAAAAATAGACATTTCTTCACGTAAATAAAAATAAGAATGTGTTTACTTATCAGCATGAAATTAAAGTTTAAGAAATCAAAATCAAGATCGATTTAAATAATTAGATTTAAAGGTTTCAGAGTTATAACAGCTTGAAGTTGGGAATTTTAGGAAGAGACGACAAGTTTGAATAATTTAATTGCAAAGCTATGATTGTTCTGAATTTTAAGAGTTAGCGTAAGGCATTGAACCGGGCTGTCTACAAATACTGTACCGCCGGCCCGGGCACGATTGTCTAATTTTGTTTTAAATAAAATTTAATCTGCGTTATTGACTATTATTATTATTATTATTATTATTATTATTATTATTATCATCGTCATCATCATTATTATTCCTATGAAACGTTGCTGCCTGCTGTGGAAAGGAACTCGGGTTCGATTTCTTTGGGAACAAATGAGCCACTTTACGAGTTGCTCGTTTACTGGAGAAAGGGGCGCTGAACTGTATTTGTAGACAATCCTACTGTGCATTGTCATGGCTGTCAGTACCCTCAACACGACGCAAAACTTGTTGCCAATTAATATTCACGGAAATGGATATGTAGTATCACCGTATGTGTATTTTTCAAATGCTTAACCTCTTCTCGACATTTTGCAAAAAATCTGAAAATGTTATACAGCCTTTTATGTATCTTTTAGTGGCGAAATAAACAATGAAAAAGTCTGATATGTTACACTCACATGACTTTCTCTACTCTTGTACAAACTATTTTTACAAACGCTTATTCTCCATATGCTTCATGTTAATCGAGATATCGAGATGTCAATCTTATTGGTAATTTTCTTGTACATGCAAGGGGAATATGGTAGGCTTTAAGCGATAGTCAAATATTTTAAGAACTGGTTGCTATGTGGAGTATTCCATTCTCTTTGCATTACCAGGACAAAAAAAATTAATAACGAATTCCCATTTGAGAAAAAGTAGAAGGATTGGAAAATTTAAGGAAATAACAAGCAATATCTCGAAAATGGTTCACTCAACAAAAAAAATGTATATGACATAAATTGTGTATTTTAACGCGATCTACAATTTTCGTGCAGTAAAATTTTGTCTATCTCTTATGGTTTACTAGTTATGCAAAAGTCGTTCACAATGAAGAACACTG